>JAQPPZ010017005.1:5000000-10000000 GCA_028583015.1 Wollemia nobilis | reverse complement strand
TAGCAACAGTCCACTACAAATATTCTACAAATAGCTAAAGATTATAACTTAAATTATTTTTATCCTTTTACCCTAGGTGAATTAGGTTAGGATGAAATTTTTCAGGGGGAATCCATCTTTGGTTCTTTTCTGCCACACTATTACCTTCTCTATAAGTATGTGAAAAATCAAATTTCTCTAGAGATTTTAATAGCTGTAATTTTTCCTCAATTATACTTGATATTTGCCAGCTTACCGTATATTTCATTTTAAATAAATTAATAATATTTAGAGAGTCTTCCTCTACCACTAGCTTCTTCACTCCTATTCTTATGGCTAGATTTACACAAGCAAGGACTACTCTAGCCTCAGCCTGATGGCTGGTCATAGTGTCTATATTTTCAATAATTGCCCCCACCATAACACCATTATTGCTCCTAATAAGTCCCCCTCCACCAAATTTACCTAGGTTACCTTTGGAATTCCCATAAAAATTTAGTTTCATCCATTCTTCTTTGGGAGGATGCCAACTAACTTGACCTCTCAAATTTTTTGGACAACATCCTCCTTTTCCAAAGATTTAAGATTCCACTTCAAGACTACACTCGCCTCCTCACCAAATTTAGGTTTTCCCTTCAGTTTCCAAATTGAAAAATGATCTAGAATGGATCATTTAATGGTTTGAGAAATCCTAGCTATAGATCCTTTCTCCCCTCTAAAATGCCTTCTATTTCTCTCTAACAAAACACCCCAAGAATAGTGAAATAGAATGAAATCCCAAATGTTGTTTAATCTACTTATCCTGAATGGCCTTTCCCATTGATATATGGCAGGATTCAACTTATTCCCATTTCCATAATTATATCATTAAGAACCTTTAATTATTCTAACATAATATGTTTCATAGATTCTTCATTAGCTTCACTAAGTAACACCTATCAGAACAGTAGTAACCTCTTTTTTTAGATTATCCATAGTCAAAATTTTATTCCAAGATGTTAACCAAAGAAAAATAGTTATCTTTGGAATAACTTTATTATCCCATAATTTCTTCCACAGAAATCCTCTACTCGGTTTAGATTTTGACAAAAGTTCAAAATGAATGTGTCAAAATAAATATGAAATATGAATATGATTAAATGAATTTAGATTAATGAAAAGGTTTGAGGTTGATTTTGAGAGTTTAGACAACATTTGATATGATTTCAAAAATTTTGATTTTGTCATATTAATGTCAAGAAGAATAAATCAACTAAAAACCAAAAATGATTTGGTTTGTGATTGAAGGTTTTGATTGTGTCTATAGATATATGGGAATGTCATTTAAAATTGTTTCTTGAGGTCAATAATAAGAGAAGTATTTTTGTAAATTTATTTCATTAAGGTTACTACATGCATCCAGGTTTGCATAATGTTATTGCTCTTTTTTAGGTGAAGTTTTAAAAAGGTGCAAGAATTTTTTTATTAAAGAGTTAGTTTGTAGGACTCATTTAAAATAACTAGCAAATTGATGTTTATTATTTTATATTTTTGTGTTGTTAGTCCCTAAGTGGTGGCCTTTTAGCCTAAGTAATGGACAAGAACTTAAGCGACTATGACTAAATTCTTTTAGGTAGTCTATGCCTTTGGATAATTTATTTTCTTTAAGAATTTTTCTTACCCCTAAACTATGGCTCTTTTAGCCTGATTAATGTACAAGCACTTAGATGAGTTATTGTTTAGGCATTCAATGTCTTTTAATGCTTTAGACAACCTATGTTTGTATAATATAATGTTAGGGGCAGTCAATATCCATATGATACAATGCTAGGGATAGTTAATGTCCATATGATACAATGTTAGGTATAGTCAATGAACATATGATACAATGTTATGGAAATTCAATATCTATATAATATAATGCTAGTGACAATCAATGTCCATATGATAATAAATTCTATACTACTAGACAACTAATTTCTAGATTGTTGTGTTAGATTTTCTATGCCCTGATTGTTTTGTTAAATAGTCTATGTCCTGTTTAGTTTGTTGTATTGGATAGTCTATGTCCTAATTGTTGTGTTTTGGATAGTTTATGTCTTGATTGCTATGTTCTAGATAGTCTATTTCCTTATTGTTTTGGTTATATTTAATGCCCCCAATTATGAGGCTTATTTAGATGATTTTTGTTATCAATATTTTTATAGAAGGTCTTGTCACCAGTGATATTAATGGCGTAGGATATTTGATATCTTGCACATTAAAAAAATGATCATTTCAAATGCTTTATTAGGTTTCAAGAAAATAGGATTCCTTTTTCCATTCACTTGTATTTTTCACAAAGTGAAATGGGACAAGATTTTGTTTAAGCCTCTCATTAGGGCCCATGAGAGAATGAATTATGTTTTTTACATCACTAGCATACACTAATAAGAGGACTCAATTGAAGAAATTAAAATAATTGAGGGTTTATCGATTAAAACCATCCTTTCCTATGACTTAAGAGAGATAAACACCATTTGACAAATAGGTGATACATTTTAGAATAATATGATTGATTAGTATTTTTATGGAATATGTAAGTTTATTGTCTTTGAGAACTATAGAGTGATTTTAACCAATGGTAGGTGCATGTCCATCATACATTAGTTAATGGTTAAAAATAAACCTAGTTCTCAGACTCTTGTTCATTGGTCAAGACGCAGTCATTGAAGCCCTTACATCCAACACTAAAATTTGATGATAGTTATGGTCTACCTATTTTTTTTGTTTGCTTCTATGATTAGGATTGTCCCCTGGGACTATGATCCCAGTTTGTATTTTAAGTGATGTTTAGGACTGCCCCACACGATGGGTTTTTTCCCTTTGTTTAGTCTTTGGACATGTTGTATGTACTCCTTTATCCATATGTAATAAGGTTTTGGGGACCTTTCAAAACCCATTTTGAATATCAATCTACCAAAAAATAATATTTTGGAGTACCAAGACTGACAACCTTGTACTCTAATATTGATAATGGATTTCATAACTCCATCTAACAAGGTGTTTTTGTATTGAGTTGAAATTGGATACCTAGTTATGATGCCCTCCATAGATCTTGATCATACACTGCTTTCAACTTTAGCAAAGTGATGGCACTCTGAGTATACCACTTTTTTGTTGTCGATAGGCAAGATGTCGGTAATGCTACATGACATGTAGAGGATATTATTGGTTTCAATTAGAGGAGACCTGATTCTAAGGAGCTATAATAAGGATTATACACTATAGAGGATAACCGATGACGCATAGTTTCCTTTAAAGTGATACGACATTGATGTTAATATCATATTTTAGACAACTCAATTGGATAGGTTGATGACAATGCTCTATGTTATGGTATTTGGGTTATTTATTGGGTACACCAGCAAGAGGTTATCACACTAAGGCTTTGGCAATATCATCGTCCAAATAAGGGACTAGGTCCTCATAAATCAGGATGTAACTCAAATTGAGAGAGATTACTCTAGAGCCAAGAGGGATCAGAAGGTTCAAAAGGCCTCTCATTTGGGGTAGGAGAGAGATGAAGTTATGGCTAGGTCCACAACATCAAGAAATAGGAGTAAATATACTATTGTTAGAGCTATGATGGACCTTTTGACCCAGCATAAGCTTAGTTATCTAAGGCTCAGGCCAATTATCCAAGGGAGAAGGAGAGGAGTGGCCATTATAGGGCCCTATAGCATGTGATTGTCCATGCTAACTAGATACATCTATCATTGATTAGGACATGATCTTAATCCCACTCTCAAACAAGATAAATGACTAGGTCATCTCAACAATCTTTATATTTTCTAGCTTGATCTATTGAGGGTGGGTCTGAGATCTAGTCTTAGCTTTTTGGGTTAGGTTGAGGATTTTGTCAACCATTAGTGGTATGAGGGTACCAATTTTTATTGTTAGGTGCCTCAACCAAATGGATTTGTTTGAGTGCACCATTTTGAGTGATTGTGATACATCAAACTGATGTATGATGGATGATATATGTATGTATGTGTGTATATATGTATATTTATTATTTTATTGATATATTGTGTTAAAATGTGTGTTGAGTTGATGTGATGTAAAATTTTATATTAAATTAATGATTGAAAAAAGGGATGTTATGATGTGTCAATGATATTTCATGATAGATATAGTTGGCATTTGTGAGTACAAATTTGATTTAATTATTGATTTATAATTTTTGGAAAATTAATTTTATTTAAAAAAATCTAAGTGTCAAAGGGTTGATATTATTTTGACAAAAAAAAAACTTAATTAGGGTAGATACAGGGTTTTGAAATGGCTCATACCCTTTTATAAGATAAAATTAAGCCATTCAGGTACACATGTAAGCCACCATCATACTTACTACACAACTCAAAATTTTTCTCAACAATAGACTCAAAAATAGCCTTAACAATATTCTCATAAGGTAGTCTTAGCAACAATCCTGAAATACAAATCACTAGAAACACTCTCAAAAAATAATTGGAAAAGAACCTTAGCAACAGTATTGAAAATAGCCTTAGCAATAGTTTTGGAAAATGGTTGTAACAGTAAAAAAAATAGCCTTAGTAATAATCTCTAATAATAACCTTAGCAACAGTCCACTACAAATACTCTACAGATAGCTAGAGATTATAACTTAAATTGTTTTTATCCTTTTACCCTAGGCGAATTAGGTTAGGATGCAATTTTTTAGGGGAAATCCATCTTTGGTTCTTTTCTACCACACTATTACCTTCTCTATAAGTATGTGAAAATTCAAAATTCTCTAGAGATTTTAATAGTTGTAATGTTTCCTCAATTATACTTGATATTTACCAACTTACCCTAGATTTCTTTTAAAAGAATTAATAATATTTAGAGAGTCTTCATCTACCACTAGCTTCTTCACTCCTATGCTTATGGCTAGCTTTACGTCAAAAAGGACTGCTCTAGCCTCAGCCTAATGGTTGGTCATAGTGTCTAGATTTTCAATAATTAACCCCACCATAACACCATTATCATTCCTGATAACTCCCCCTCCACCAACTTTACCTAGGTTACCTTTGGAAGTCCCATTAAAATTTAGTTTCATCCATTCTTCTTTGGGAGGATGCCAACTAACTTGACCTCTCAAATTTTTTTGGACAACATCTTACTTTTCCAAATATTTAAGATTTCACTTCAATACTACACTCACCTTCTCACCAAATTTAGGTTTTCCCTTCAGTTTCCAAATTGAAAAATGATCTAGAATGGATCCTTTAATGGTTTGATAAATCCTAGATAAAGATCCTTTATCCCCTCTAAAATGCCTTATATTTCTCTCTAACCAAATGTCCCAAGCATAGGGAAACATAATGATATCCCAAATGTTGTTTAATCTACTACTCTTGAATGGCCTTTCCCATTGATATCTAGCAGGATCCAGCTTATTCTTATTTCCATAATTATATCATTAAGAACCTTTAATGAGTATTTACATTCTAACATAATTTGTTTCACAGATTCTTCATTAGCTTCATGTAAGTAACACCTATTAGAAAAGTAGTAACCTCTTTTTTTTAGATTATCCATAGACAAAATTTTATTCTAAGATGTTAACCAAAGAAAATAATTATCTTTGGAATAACTTTATTGTCCCATAATTTCTTTCACAGAAATCCTCCACTCGGTTTTGATTTTGACAAAAGTTCAAAATGAATTTATGTCAAAATAAACATGAAATATGAATATGATTAAATGAATTTAGTTTAAAGAAAAGGTTTGAGGTTGATTTCGAGAGTTTAGACAACATTTGATATGATTTCAAAAATTTTGATTTTGTCATGTTAATGTCAAGAAGAATAAATCAACTAAAAACTAGAAATGATTTGGTTTGTGATTGAAGGTTTTTATTGTGTCTATAGATATATGGGAATGTCCTTTAAAAAAATTTCTTGATGTCAAGAAGAAGAGAAGTATTTTTTGTAAATTTATTTTGTTTACAAAAATAAGGTTACTACATGCATCCAGGTTTGCATAATGTTATTGCCCTTTTTTAAGTGAAGTTTTAAAAAGGTGCAAGAATGTGCATATTAAAGAGTGTTATTTTTTAGGACTCATTTAAAATAGCTAAAAAATTGATGTTTATTATTTTATATTTTTGTGTTGTTAGTCCCTAAGTGGTGGTCTTTTAGCCTAAGTAATGGACAAGAACTTAAGCGACTATGACTAAATTATTTTAGGAAGTCTATACCTTTGGATAGTTTATATCCTTTAAGAAATTTGCTTACCCCTAAACAGTGGCTCTTTTAGCCTGATTAATGGACAAGCACTTAGACAAGTTATTTTTTAGGCAGTCAATGTCTTTTAATGCTTTAGACAACCTATATCTGTATAATATAATTCTAGGGATAGTCAATGTCCATATGATACAATGCTAGGGATAGTCAATGTCCATATGATACAATGTTAGGTATAGTCAATGAACATATGATACAATGTTAGGGAAATTCAATATCCATATAATATAATGCTAGTGACAGTCAATGTACATATGATAATAAATTTTATGGTACTAGACAACTAATATCTAGATTATTGTGTTAGATAGTCTATGTACTGATTGTTTTTTTGAATAGTCTATGTCCTGGTTAATTTTTTGTGTTGGATAGTCTATGTCCTAATTTTTGTGTTTTGGATAGTTTATGTCCTAATTGCTATGTTCTAGATAGTCTATGTCCTTATTATTTTGGTTATATTTAATGCCCTCGATTACGAGGCTTATTTAGATGATTCTTGTGATCAATAGTTTTAAAGAAGGTTTTGTCAGCAGTGATATTAATGGTGTAGGATATTTGATATCTTGCACACGTATAAAAATGATCATTTCAAATGCTTTATTAGGTTTCAAGAAAATAGGGTTCCTTTTTCCATTCACTTGTATTTTAAAAAAGTGAAATGGGACAAGATTTGGCTTAAGACTCTCATTAGGGACCATGAGATAATAAAGTATGTTTTTTCCATCACTGGAATACGCTAATAAGAGGGCTCATTGAAGAAATTAAAATAACCGAGGGTTTATCGATTAAAGTCATCCTTTCTTATGACTTAAGATAGATAAACATCATTTGGCAAGTAGGTGATACTTTTTAGAAGAATATGATTGATTAGTATTTTTATGGAATATGCAAGTTTATTGTCTTTGAGAACTATAGAGTGATTTTAACAAATTGTAGGTTCATGTCCATCATACAATAGTTAATGGCTAAAAACAAACCTAGTTCTCAAACTCTTGTTCATTGGTCAGGACGCAGTCATTGAAGCCCCTACAGCCAACACTAAAAGTTGATTATAGTTCCGGTCTATCTATTTTTTGTTTTCTTCTATGATCAGGATTATCCCCTGGGACTACGATCCCATTTTTTATTTTAAGTGATGTTTAGCACCACCCTGTGCGATGAGTTTGTTTCCTTTGTTTGGTCTTTGGACGTGTTGTAAGTACTCCTTTATTTGTATTTAATAAGGTATTGGGGACCTTTCAAAACCCATTTTGAATATCAATCTACCAAAACAATATGAATCCTAATGCATATATGGATTTATCTCAATTGCTATAACCACATAAATAGACAATGTAAATATGAAAACACACAAGACAATATGTGGTTTAAGAATTTGTCACTAGTGTTCAATACCTAATGCATATAATCGTAGGTATAGTTTGGGTTTTTTATTACATCTCAATGGCTTTCCATTTGATTATCCATCATGAGAGCTCTTTTTATAAGTATAACAAGGTTGCATTGATGGGGCAAACATGTTATTAACACAAAAAAATATTTGAAGAAATCAAGTAAAGTGGGATTGTTTTAAACCATGAATTTGTCTATTGATAATAGCCTAACAAATAGAACCCATTGTTCCTAAGCTTTAGGATACATATAAATGTTATTCTAGTCTTGTCAAAGTTGTTACAGGGGATAAAACTGATGGAGTAAATCAATGTGTGTTACTCATTCAAGCAAATGTGCAAGCAAACAGATCATGCGCAACAAACATTGATTGAACACACAACACACATGTGATCCTAAGGGTAAGGATCCACTAGCATCAAAGACCTAGTGCAAGTGCAATGCATATGAGATAACCTAAATAGTTCTCATCATCACATCATTGCAAAATCCCTTGATTTTAAATGCATTAGACAAGCAAGCATACATGCAACATGCAATCATGCAAACTATGCAGGCAATCCATTATATATGTGAGATATTCAATGATTAGAAACATATGAAATAAGTTTTATTTGGATCTTATGATTAAAAATTTATGATATAGGATTGTTAATGATTACACTTCATCATACTACCTTAGTTTGGCAAGAAAAAAAGGTTGTATGATAATGTTGATACATGTTTATACTAGGGTAGGATATCTAGCCCAATTATCCAATAGCATCAAGTGTATTACACTTGTCAGGTATTGGGTAATCCTTTCATTTATCCATATTAGATATAAATGTGGATTCAATAAAAGATTATATTATATTATAACTTAAAATTTTCATAGCCCCTATACCAAAGAAGGAGGTTTGACATAATTATTCCTCTTTTTTGGGTGTGTAGGTATGCTAAACACTTGTCAAGAATTAAATGATTCTACCCTACCTCATTTTTGGGTATAAGGATGAATAAAAATGATCAAGTGTTTGAAGATGTTGCTTGATAAGGTTTGATTCATCCCATGCTTATCTTATTAGACCAACCGAGATGGTCATAATCCTAAAGATCCGTTAATTGGCCTACATTTAAGTTTTGTTACAAAGTTGTAAAAACGTTAAATTTATAAGATTAACCATCTCAAGTGGTCTCATATGTTGGACATTTTGATTCAAAGTTGTCATTGATGTCAAGTAATGAAGTCATCATTGATGTCAAGGAATATATCAAGGAACAATGCAAAGGTTAATGGCAAAATAGCTTCATAATATTTTTAATATTATGTGGAAGCATATGAAGATGGGTTTTTATTAAAACCATGGATGAGCAAAATAAAATGTTTTTGATAAAAATCCAAGGAAGCATTTTGAAAAGTTAAAGAAGGTTTTAATATTTTTTATAAAATATTTAAATTCAATTTGAATTTAAATTTTATAAATAAATATTATCTATGCAAAGAGATAAAATCAAATAGGGCTTTAATAAGCCAAAAAGGGGTTTAAGAATTAATTTATAGAATTTAAATTCTAAAGAATTTAAATAATTTATAAATTAATTATTTGAATTTCGAAGATGTCGACGTTCGAAATTATTGGAGATAATATGTATAAAAACTATATGCCTAAAAGGCATAGAACTTACCCTTCGTTCGAAAGAAATAATCGTGGCATATGTTGTGTGAATACTTGTGCGGAGAAGAAGACGAATCTTCATCTTAAGGCACTAGCGAAAGTGTTGAAAATGATTGAAGATAAAACCCTCATATCCACCAAGGCACATGGCCTAGTGGCAAGCGATAGAGTTAAGTCGTATGGGTGCAGAGTGGTTCGCATTCAATTCTCAACAAGGACATTTTGGCGTTGGAAGAAGCGACGCATTGATTTTTGGTTTTGGTGCATTGGGAATAACATAGAGCATGTTGTGCTCTTAGTTATCCAAACGAGTACCTAGCTCATGCGGTGTTGAAGCCACAACTAGGGCATGGGTAGAAGCTACATCGAGGGTTCGATTCTCACCTAGGTGGAGGTAATAAATTTTGCATTAATTTTTAAATTGACTAAGGTATAAACATAAGGTTTTAGGGAGTTATAAGGGGTTTTGAAAGGTGCTTATTTTGAGTGTTCATTTTTGATAAAATGAAGGAATAAGGTGTTGAAATTTATTTTTAATAAATTTATTGTGATGTTTTTGATTTATCAAAAAATGAATTGAATAGTGATTAAATTTAAAGGGACTTCTTGCCATTGGGTTAGTTTGAAAAGGAGATTGTGTTGAAAATACTTTTGATATTGAATATTGTTTTAATTGGGAGATCATAAGGTGTATTTGGTCAATCATTTTTTTTGTATATGTTGATGAATGCTTTCTTTAATATGGAGTGATAAGTTGTAAGTGTATAATGATATTTTGCATTGTATCATTAAGATAATTTAGTATCTTCTAACTCCTTGAGCTTGGCAAAGAAGTTTTTATTGTTGTGGCAGATATTTGAGGTTTCTTCATCATCAAGAAAAAGGTATGAGCACATTCTTCCATAGTTGAATTGATTGGTTGGTTTTCTAGAAAATAAGTTTGGAGTGAAAAGGAATTGATTAGGGTTTCCTTATTGAGAGTTTTGAGTTATTGCTTCAAGGTTTTCTGGAATAAAGATTTGTTAAAACCTTATCTTATAAGAATTGTTGTTGAAGCCATTGATTGTATGAAGAGCTTGATCTAGGGTTTAAAAATAACATGAGTATCATTGTTATGTGAGAGATGTTTCATAAGCATTATTTTTGAAGTGAGTTATTGATTGAAGAACTTGAACTAGGGTTTGGAAAGAACATGAGTATCATTGTTATGTGAGATTTGTTTTATAAGCATTGTTGTTGAAGTGATTTTTTAAGTGAAGAACTTGAACTAGGGTTTGGAAAGAACGTGAGTATCATTGTTATGTGAGATTGGTTGATAAGTATTGTTGGAAACATTTTGAGTGAGTTTTCATATGCTTGGACTAGGGTTTGTAAGCAAGGATTATTTCATTGAGTGATTGATTGAGTAGAGTTGGTTGAGCCTAGTCAAGTGGATGTGTGAAGTGATTGTTCAAGTTCCATAAAATTGACTATTCTATTTTCTGAATTGAATTGATAAAGTGACTTATTTTAAGCATATTGAGTCTCTAACAATTCTTTGTATGTTTCTAAAAGAGTTATTGAAAATGATTTAGCATTGTGATGAGTATAGGTCATATTGAGTCTCTAATAATTCTCTTTATGTTTCTATGAGATTGGACAAGTTCTAGTGTGGACTTGTTGAGTATATTTGAGGTAAGTATTTGAGAAGACTTGTGGACATATTTAAGTAAGATTTTGTGGAAGCTTATAATATAGATTGAAAGCATATTTGGATAAGTTCTTGAGAGGACTTATTGAGCAGATTTGGATAAGTTATTGAGAGGACTTATTGAGCAGATTGGACAAATTTCTAGAGAGGACTTATGGACAAAATGGTGTGAGCTTTTGAGGAAACTTACAAGGCAAATTTGACACAAGTCTTTGAGAAGACTTGTGAGCAGAGTTGATTGATTGATTTTTTCAAACCTTGAGTTAAGGTTTAGGGAAGATCCAGTCAAGTTCATTTGAGATTAAGTTAAGCTTTATGTTAAGGCTTGAGGATAGATTTGTGCTAGATCAAAGGATTGTGTTTAGTATAGATTTGAGGATAAATTTTGGTGTAGATTTGAGGACAAATTTGTGCCAGATCAGAGACAAATATTGAGAGCAAATTTGTGCTAGACTGAAGTATTGTGTTTTAAATAGATTTGAGATAGAACTAAGTGCAATATTTGTTGAACAAGGTACAACAAAAGTATTGTCATTGTTGTCAACACAGACAGCAATTGATGCAATTGAAGCAATGGACAAGAATTCTAAAGTCAGTCAGATCAAGTACAGTGAATTCCCAGAAAAATAGAAGTGACCCAGATTCAGAAATTTGCAGAAAGAGTCAAGTAAGAAAATTGTCGCGATATCGCGACATGTTTTCTATCGCGATATCGCGACAGGTTGAGAGGTCCGAAGGCAGAAAGAAAAATTGTCGCGATTTCGCGACATAACCGAGGAGAGAGAAAATGCATGCCAAATTGTCGCGATTTCGCGACATAACCGAGGAGAGAGAAAATGCAAGCCAAATTGTCGCGATTTCGTGACATAACCGAGGAGAGAGAAAATGCAAGCAAAATTGTCGCGATTTTGCGACATGGCCGAGGAGAGAGAAAATGCAAGCAAAATTGTCGTGATTTCGCGACATGGCCGAGGAGAGAGAAGGCGCAAGGCAAACTGTCACGATTTCGCGACATGTTGGCAGAGAAGGAAGCAAGGTGAAAAGATGTCGCGATTTCGTGACATAAATGAAGGAAAGGAGCTTGAAACGAAAAGTGTCACGATATCGCGACACGTCGGGTTTTCGCGACCCGAAGAGGAGAGAGAATGCTCGGCAACAAGAGTGTAGCGATTTCCCTACATGTCAAAGTTTCACGATCCAAAGCACAGCTGGAAATGCAAGGCACAAAGGTGTAGTGATTTTGCTACAAATCGAAAGTGTAGAAAACAAAGGTGTAGCGATTTCGCTGCATGTTAAAATGAATGGCAACAAAGGTGTAGCGATTTTGCTACAAGTTAAAATGCATGGCAACAAAGGTGTAGCGATTTTGCTACAAGTCCAAAATGCACAACGTGAAGGTGTAGCGATTTCGCTACCAGTCAAAATTGCAAAACTTAAAGATGTAGCAAGTCGAAAGCACAAGGCACAAAGTTGTAGCGATTTCGCTACTGCATGAAGCAAGGATTGTACGGAAGCCAAAAGCGTCACGATTTCGTGACAAAGCTGAGGATGACATCAGCAAAATTGAAAATGTCACGATTTCATGACAGGGTGCAAGGAAAGCTGTTGGAAGCCGAAAGCATCGTGATTTTGCGACAAGAATGATGATGACGTCAGCAAAAGCAGAAAGTGTCACGATTTCGTGACAGGGTGCAAGGAAAGCTGCTGGAAGCCGAAAGCGTCGTGATTTCATGACAACATTAAGGATGACATCAGCAAAAGTTCGAAGCGTCACGATTTCGCGACATGAATGGTGGGAAAGCTTTCAAAGGCCAAATTGGTCATGATTTCGTGACAGCAAGGGCATGAAGGGTATGGCTACAAAAAGTGTCGCGATATCGCGACAGGTGATAGTTTGGCAGGTAAAAGCCGAAGGAGCATGCAAGGTGACACGTGTCGAAAAAAGCATACAAAAAATCATGCAGCCAGTTACGTAAAAAGTAACTAAAGTCAGATCGATAGTTACACATTGACAAGTGTCGAACATGCACGGGAACAGCTATATATGCATGATTGAAAAGCTTTCGAAGTGTCGTATAGGCAGGATCGAAAAAGCATTCAAACAGTCGCATTGCAAGGATTCGAACAGCAAAATATGCAGGATTGAAAAAGCATTAAAACAGATGTATTTGCAACATTTGAAGAATCAAATATGAAGGATCGAAAAATATTTCAAAAATAAGTATGTGTAGCATTCAAACAGTCGTATTTGCAAGGATTCGAACAACCATATTTGCAAGGATTCGAACAGCCGCTTATGGAGAGGAGAAAAGAATTCGAACAACTCGAGAATGTCATCCGAATGCATGCAGGATTGAAACGCTATAGAAGACAAAGAGTCCCGATGAGAAAAATAGGGTATAAAAGGATAGTCGTGCATAGAATAAGTTTGCTACTATTAGAGGGAAATTGCTATGAAAATAGGGTTAGAAAAGAGCTAAGAGAGAAATTAGTAGAGCCGTGAGAGTGTGCAGAGTTTGGTTAATTTCAGACCAGTCAGGGTTGTGTATGAAGTGAAGACATTTTTATGTCATTTTAAATTGATCAAAATTGCAGTCCAAGTTGGTGCTTGGTACTAGGGGTTGGTGCTCCATCTGTTGCAACAGAAAATTAAGGGGTTGGTGCTCCTTCCAGTAGATGTTGGTAAAGTATTTGTAAAATTGGTATTTTGCAAAGACTGGATTTGGATTGGAGTCCAAGCAGTCATTTTTGAGGAGTAGCCAAATTGGTGAACCTCGGTATATTGAGTATTGTGGTGTGCTCTCTTGTTCAATTTGATTTTCTAGTTTTTCAAGTTCTTTTTAATTCAATATTAAATGTTGTAGATATTAAAATTAATAGCTACATTGATTCACCCCCCCCTCTCAGTGTCATTGTGTGAATATCAATTGGTATCAGAGTAGGTTCCTTGAACAAGCTTAATCAGCTGAGGTGATCTTGGAAGAAACAATGGCAGGCGGTGAAGGATTCTCATCCAACAAAGCTCCCTTGTTTGATGGAACTAATTACACTTTCTGGAAACTCAGGATGCAAACATATCTGAGTGCATTGGGATATGACATTTGGGATTTTGTAGATAGTGGATACATAGCACCCACTACTCCTCCAACAGATACTACTGAGAAGAAAAAATTTGAGAACAACTCCAAAGCTAAGAATGCCATAATGTGTGGACTTGTAGATAGTGAATTGATAAGATTCATGAGCTGCAAATCAGCAAAAGATATGTGGGATAAACTGAAGAGAATCCATGAAGGAGACAACAAGATCAAAGAAGCCAAGCTGCAAACTCATCGAGCTCAGTTCGAAGAATTACAAATGAAGGAAGATGAGAACATAGAGGCCTATATGCTGAGGGTCAATGGAATCATCAATGCAATCAGAGGACTCGATGAAGAAATGGATGATGCAGTTGTTGTGAAAAAGGTTCTCAGAACCCTTCACAAACGATTTAACTCCAAAGTTTCTGTAATAGAAGAGGCAAAAGATCTAAACAATTTTAGCATGGATGAGCTGCATTGTTCCTTGACTACATATGAAATGAGAATAGGACAAACTAATCCTATAGACAGAGAAGCTACTTTTAAAGCACATAAGAATATAAAAACTGAACATGAATCTGAGGATGAAGAGACACTGGATGAAACAGAAGCAATTTTTTTTCGAAAACTCACAAAGGGAAAAAGAAAATATAGAGGAAAGCTACCATTCAAGTGTTTCAATTGTGGAGGAGTTGGTCATTTTGCAGCCAAATGACCAATGCATGAGAAAACCAAAAATGGTGAAGGGTCAATCCAAGAAAAGGGTGACTGGAAGAAGAAACAAAATTTTAGAAAGAACAACTTCAAGAAGAAAAGCTTCATATCCAATAATGTCAGCTCTTTCGAAAAAGTGCAAAAATTTTTCAAGAAAACTAGAGGATGCCACTAACATAATAAACAGTTTAAAAATACAGACAGAGGAATTCAAGAAAATGTCTGAAGTTCTTGATGAACAATTAACTGTAAAGACAGGTTGAATGCGACAAGCTAGAGGAAGACATTGTTAAGTTAAGAATGCGAGCTAGAGGAGATGAATAGAAAATTGAACTGTTTTCATAAGTTTGAAGAAAGTACTTGTAAAGCTGGATAAAATGTTAAATAATCAAAGGCCTTCCAACATCAAATTTGGTTTAGGCTTCGATGAAGGAGAATCATCAAAGGATTCAAAGGCCTTGAATGTAGAACCCATAAAGAAAGAAGAAAAGATCATGGTTGACCTAGAAAAAACAAATCATGCCAAAGAAAGCAATAATGCCAGACTCAAGAAGAATACTGACAAAGATGGTTTCACAAAAGTCACACATCCAAGAAGGAGAAGATTCATGGCTCCTACTTCAAACTGGCAAAGACCGGCACCCAGGTTTAATCATTCCTTTTCTGGTTATTGTTTTAAATGCAATGCTTATGGCCATAAGATTTCAGATTGCAGGCATAATGTATCTCAAAGGAATTTCACAAGCAGAAATGTTTTTTCTCCTTTAATGAATTATGCAGTTGAATGTTATAATTGTCATAATTTTGGACATATTGCTAGAAATTGTAGAAGCACTTTTGCAGCAAATAATTATCAGGGTAGAAAATCTCAACCAAGTGGGTTGAAACAAAACAAGAAATTTCTTGAAAAACAGGCACATGCTAATGAAAGGACAAAGGCAAAACAAGTAGCCAAATCTATCATCAAACCAGAATGGAAAGAAAAGGAATCTTTGATTGTTCAGACTGCTTTTAAAGCACAAGACAAATCTGCACCTTGGATACTTGACAGTGGATGTTCCAGTCACATGACAGGTGACAAGCAAAAATTTGAGAATTTACAGAATTATGAAGGTGGTTCTGTGAAATTTGGAAATAATGATGGAACAAAGATTGTTGGAAAGGGATCAGTCAAGATCAGTGATGGTAAGATAAAATCAAAAGAAGTCTTGTTTGTGATTGGTCTAAAGCATAACTTGCTGAGTGTAAGCCAAATCTGTGACAGAGGTCATGAAGTCATTTTTAAGAAGTAGGGTTGTGAAGTGAGAAAAGCACACAGTGGGAAGCTGATAGCTACTGGTTCTAGGACTTCTGGTAATCTATATACTCTCTCAGAAACTGTAGAAGGAACATGCTTGATTGGATAGGAAGATCAAAATTGGTTGTGGCACAAGAGGCTCGGTCATATTAGTTTTGACAATCTAGCAAAAATAAGTTCAAAAAGGGTAGTAAGAGATATACCAACCATTTGCAAACCAGTAAATAGCATATGTGCTTCATGTCAAAAAGGGAAGCAAACCAGATCCACTTTTAAATCAAAGGAATACTTCACCAGCAAACCTTTGGAGATAATTCATACTGATTTGTGTGGACCCATGAGAACACAAAGCATAAATGGTGACAAATACTTTATGTTGTTAATAGATGATTACTCCAGGATGACATGGATATTATTTTTAAAGCTTAAATCAGATGCCTTTGAGATGTTTAAGATTTTTAAAAAATAGGTTGAAAATCAAACTGGAAAAAGGATTAAATGCCTGAGATCAGACAGAGGAGGAGAGTTTATTTCAGAAGAATTTGCAGAATACTATCAAAAATATGGGATAAGAAGACAGTTTTCAGCGACTAGGACACCTCGATCAGAATGGTGTTGTAGAAAGGAAGAATAGGACAAGTGCAGGAAATGGCACGGACAATGCTGGCTGAGAACAAAATAGCTGACAGATTTTGGAAAGAGGTAGTACATACTGTAGTTTACATTCAAAACAGGTGCATGCTAAGACCACATGAAAGCAAAACACCCTATGAGCTGTGGTTCGACAGAAAGGCAACATCAAGACATTTCAAAGTATTTGGCAGCAAGTGCTACATCAAAAGGACTGAAGATAATCTCGATAAATTTGAAGATAGAGCTAATGAAGGTATCTTTCTTGGTTACTCAACAAAAAGCAAAGCCTACACATGTTACAACAAAAGACTAAAGAAGATTGTTGAGAGTGCTGATGTGAAAGTTGATGAAGGTAGAGAACAAGAAATTACTTATCAAGAAAACTACCCTATTTATGAAGAAGTCATTGAAGGTGATGATGAAAAGGAAACAGATAAGAATCAGAAAATTGATCCAGATATTGTAAAAACTGACTCAAAAGAAGAAGAAAACAAGAAATTTAAAATAGGCAATTGGTAGAAAAATCATCCCAATGAACAGATTATTGGGGATCCCACAGATGGTATTCAGACAAGAAGAGCAGCAGTGCGGAACTATTCTCTGTTATCTAACATTGAACCTAAAAATGTTGTTGAAGCAAGCACAGATGAAAGTTGGATGAAGGCAATTAATGAAGAACTAGATCAGATTGAGAAAAACAATACCTGGGAATTAGTACCACGGCCAACAAATAAAAACATAATTGGCACTAAATGGATTTTTTGAAATAAGTTAAATGAAGATGGACAGGTTGTCAAAAATAAGGGAATATTGGTCTGTAAAGGCTATGCTCAGGTTGAAGGCATTGATTTTGAAGAAACCTTTGCACCGGTAGCCAGACTAGAGGAAATCAGAATGTTTCTGGCATTAGCAGTTCATAAAAACTTCAAAGTATATCAAATGGATGTAAAATCAGCATTTCTGAATGGAAAACTGGAAGAAGAGGTTTACATTGAATAGCCAGATGGCTTCCAACTTGGTGACAATCCAGATTTTGTTTGCAGATTAAAGAAAGCATTATATGGTTTGAAACAGGCACCCAGAGCATGGTATGCAAGGCTGGATAACTATCTAGTTAATCAAGGGTTCAAGAAAGGTTTGGTGGATAGCAATTTATATGTCAAAACAGAGAAGGGGCATCTTATTGTTCTTGTTGTTTATGTAGATGATATAATATTTGGCAGCAACATGGATGAATATTGCAAAGACATATCAACTAAAATGAAGAAAGAATTTGAGATGTCTATGATTGGTGAACTTTCTTATTTCCTAGGACTGCAGGTAAATCAAAATGAAAAGGGCATTTTTATTTCTCAAGTTAAATATGTAAAAGAAATGCTGAAAAAGTTCACAATGGAAGATAGTAAACCTGTTAGCACCCCCATGACAATAGGCTGCAAGTTGAGTAAGGATGATAAATCTCCAGATGTAGATCAAACAATGTACAGGTCTATGATTGGAAGCCTGCTGTATTTAACAGCCACTAGACCAGATATATTACAGGAAGTATGCATGGTTGCAAGATTTTGAGGCTAGTCCCAAAGAAACTCATGTCACAGTTGTAAAGAGGATCTTCGGGTACCTCAAGGGTACTATGGATTATGGGTTGTGGTACCCAAAAGGTAAAGACTTCACTTTGATTGCATATTTTGATGCAGATTGGGTAGGATGTATTGATGACGAGAAAGAGTACCAGTGGAGGAGCATTTTATCTTGGAGACAGTCTGGTAGCATGGCATAGCAAGAAACAAGAATCAGTCTCTCTATCCACTGTAGAGGCGAGAATACATTGCAAGCAACAACATGTCTGTACTCAGATATTATGGATGAGACAAACATTGAAAGATCTTGGTATTCATTTCAAAGAGCCAATTTCAATTAAATGTGATAACACTAGTGCTATCAACATATCTAAGAATCCAGTAATGCATTCAAGAACCAAACATATTGCAATTCGGTATCATTTCTTGAAGGATAAAGTTGCAGAAGGAGAGGTCAAATTGAATTTTGTTCCAACTACGGAGCAAGTAGCTGATATATTCACAAAACCATTGCCCAAGGATGTTTTTGAGTACCTTCGAAATAAGTTGGGAGTGGTCACAATTCCCAAGAACTGACTATCATTTGGGATCACATTCTCAAGGGGTGCATTTATGCCTATACTTATAGTTTTGCTTATACTTATGATTTTTGCTAACTATAACAACATTTGTCTGAGAATGGTGTGCAGAGACTCAAGGGGAGTCTACAGCAGCCCTTTGGTATTATTGTCAAAGGGGGAGAAGAATAACAGGAGAGTGCATAAGTGTTGCCAACAATTCCAAAGGGGGAGATTGTTGAACAAGGTACAACAAAAGTATTGTCATTGTTGTCAACACAGATAGCAATTGATGTAGTTGAAGCAATGGACAAGAATTCTGAAGTCAGTCAGATCAAGTACAGTGAATTCTCAGAAAAACAAAAGTGACCCAGATTCAGAAATTTGCAGAAAGAGTCAAGTAAGAAAACATGTCGCGATATCGCGACATGTTTTCTGTCACGATATCGTGACAGGTTGAGAGGTCCGAAGGCAGAAAGAAAAATTGTCGCGATTTCGCGACATAACCGAGGAGAGAGAAAATGCATGCCAAATTGTCGTGATTTCGCGACATAACCGAGGAGAGAGAAAATGCAAGCCAAATTGTCATGATTTCGCGACATAACCGAGGAGAGAGAAAATGCAAGCAAAATTGTCACGATTTCGCGACATGGCCGAGGAGAGAGAAAATGCAAGCAAAATTGTCGTGATTTCACGACATGGCCGAGGAGAGAGAAGGCGCAAGGCAAACTGTCGCGATTTCGCGACATGTTGGCAGAGAAGGAAGCAAGGTGAAAAGATGTCACGATTTCGTGACATAAATGGAGGAAAGGAGCTTGAAACGAAAAGTGTTGCAATATCCCGACACGTCGGGTTTTCGCGACCCGAAGAGGAGAGAGAATGCTTGGCAACAAGAGTGTAGCGATTTCTCTACATGTTGAAGTTTCGCGATCCAAAGCACAGCTGAAAATGCAAGGCACAAAGGTGTAGCAATTTCGCTACAAATCGGAAGTGCAGAAAACAAAGGTGTAGTGATTTCGCTGCATGTTAAAATGAATGGCAACAAAGGTGTAGCGATTTCGCTACAAGTTAAAATGCATGGCAAAAAAGGTGTAGCGATTTCGCTACAAGTCCAAAATGCACAACGTGAAGGTGTAGCGATTTCGCTACCAGTCAAAATTGCAAAACTTAAAGATGTAGCAAGTCGAAAGCACAAGGCACAAAGTTGTAGCGATTTTGCTACTGCATGAAGCAAGGATTGTACGGAAGCCAGAAGCGTCGTGATTTCGTGACAAAGCTGAGGATGACGTCAGCAAAATTGAAAATGTCGCGATTTCACGATAGGGTGCAAGGAAAGCTGCTGGAAGCCGAAAGCGTCGTGATTTCGTGACAAGAATGATGATGACGTCAGCAAAAGCTGAAAGTGTCACGATTTCGTGATAGGGTTCAAGGAAAGCTGCTGGAAGCCGAAAGCGTCACGATTTCGTGACAACATTAAGGATGACGTCAGCAAAAGTTCGAAGCGTCGCGATTTCGTGACATGAATGGTGGGAAAGCTTTCAAAGGCCAAATTGGTCGCGATTTCGCAACAGCAAGGGCATGAAGGGTATGGCTAAAAAAAGTGTCACGATATCGCGACAGGTGACAGTTTGGCAGGTAAAAGCCGAAGGAGCATGCAAGGTGACACGTGTCGAAAAAAGCATACAGAAAATCATGCAGCCAGTTACGTAAAAAGTAACTGAAGTCAGATCGATAGTTACACATTGACAGGTGTCGGACATGCACGGGAACAGTTGTATATGCATGATTGAAAAGCTTTCGAAGTGTCGTATAGGCAGGATCGAAAAAGCATTCGAACAGCCGCATTGCAAGGATTCGAACAGCCGAATATGTAGGATTGAAAAAGCATTAAAACAGACGTATTTGCAGCATTCGAAGAATCAAATATGAAGGATCGAAAAAGCTTTCGAAAAGAAGTATGTGCAGCATTCGAACAGTCGTATTTGCAAGGATTCGAACAACCGTATTTGCAAGGATTCGAACAGTCGCTTATGGAGAGGAGAAAAGAATTCGAACAGCTCGAGAATGTCATCCGACTGCATGCAGGATTGAAATGCTATAGAAGACAAAGAGTCCCGATGAGAAAAATAGGGTATAAAAGGACAGTCATGCATAGAATAAGTTTGCTACTGTTAGAGGGAAATTGCTATGAAAAGAGGGTTAGAAAAGAGCCAAGAGAGAAATTAGCAGAGCCATGAGAGTGTGCAGAGTTTGGTTAATTGTAGACCAGTCAGGGTTGTGTATGAAGTGAAGACATTTTTATGTCATTTTAAATTGATCAAAATTGCAGTCCAAGTTGGTGCTTGGTACTAGGGGTTGGTGCTCCATCTGTTGCAGCAGAAAATTAAGGGGTTGGTGCTCCTTCCAGTAGATGCTGGTAAAGTATTTGTAAAATTGGTATTTTGCAAAGATTGGATTTGGATTGGAGTCCAAGCAGTCATTTTTGAGGAGTAGCCAAATTGGTGAACCTCGATATATTGAGTGTTGTGGTGTGCTCTCTTGTTCAATTTGCTTTTCTAGTTTTTCAAGTTCTTTTTAATTCAATATTAAATGTTGTAGATATTAAAATTAATAGCTACACTGATTCACCCCCCCTCTCAGTGTCATTGTGTGAATATCAATATTTAGAGGTGATAGAGTATAGAGGATGATAGTCTCCAGTGGATAGAGATCCATTAGCCAGAGTAGAGAAGATAGGTGTCTTATGTGGATATAGTTTCATTTTCTAAGGGAATTGGAGGCAGAGGTCTTCTAGAAGATCACTAGCCAAAGCAAAGATTAGGAGATTGGTGTCTCCTATGGATAGAGATCCATGAAATTGATTTAGGGGATTGGTATCTCCTTTGGATAGAGATCCATAAACATTGTAATAGGGAAAGGATTCCCAAGATATTGATTGAGAAAATTTTAGTGAAATATTTTCTTCGTGGAGTAGCCCACATTGGGTGAACCACATAAATTGTGGTGTCTCTATTTTGTGTGGTGATTTATGCATTGTTTTGATTATTGTTATTGATATTGCTATATTTACATTGCATAATATTGATTGGAAAGAAACGTAAAAAGTGTTCTTATACTGTTCACCCCCCCTCTCAGTATAATCTTATGTTCTTTAATTGGTATTAGAGAGGGTTTCTTCGAAAGAGTTTAACAACTTGAAGGAAAATCTTGCAAGAACATAATGGATTCTAAGAATGTATCATCATACAATACAGCACCAATATTTGATGGGAGTGATTATGTATATTGGAGTTTGAGAATGAATATCTACCTGAAGGCACTTGGCAATGAGATTTGGGAAGCAGTTGAAAATGGATACGACCCCTCATTTGATCCACCTATAGATAAGGAAGTTAAGCTTCTACAACATTACAATTCAAAAGCAGTGAATGCACTTTTGAGAGGTTTGCATGGAACAGAGTCCATAAAAGTTATGCATTGTCAAAATACAAAAAAATGTGTGATAAGTTGTAAAATATATATGAAGGAGATAAAGGTGTCAAGAAATCAAAGATACAAAATCTCAAAGGACAATTTGAAGAGTTAATAATTAAGGATGAAGAAAACATTAGTACTTACTTACTTCGAATTGATGAGGTTTTTAATGTTATGCAAGGACTTGGAATGAAGGTTGATGAATCGGATGTCTGTGATAAGGTCTTAAGATCTCTTCCTAAAATATTCAGTGAAAATATTTTTGCTATAGAAGATTCAAAGGATGGTGATTCTTTGACAAGGATGGACAAAGAAAACAAGGAAATAAATTCTTTCTAAGGTAAAAGAGGAGCTACTATGCCTATAAGGCAAGTATGTACTCTAGTGAAAGTGACTCTAGTTTTTTAGATAATGATAGAGATGAAGTCCTATTTATGATTGAAGAAAAATAAGTCCAGAAAAGGGCACCAATAATTCTCAAGTGTTTTAGATGTGGTAACTTTGGACATATAGAAGATATTTATACAAGGAATGGTTACAGTTTCAGTGATGATGATGAATATAAGGATACACTTGAAGGACCAGATGAAAATCTTCTAATGGATCTAGAGAAAGAAGAAAGTGATCCTATAGAAGACAAGTCAAAAGAAAATAAATATGTGGACAAAAGCAAACAAATAGAGGAAGAATCAGATAAATAAGGATATAATCTTAAGGGAGAACTTATTTATGCTCTTGAAACAATAAAGAAGGTAAGAAAGCAAAATTCTAAATTAGAAAATTAGTTTCAAGAATGTGATGAAGAGAGAAGAATGCTTATAGAGGATCTAGAAAAATTAAAGGCTAAGACAAAGAAATTCAAGGATAAGATAGAAGCAAAGGTCTTAGAATGTGAAAGGTTAGTACAAGAAGTAGCCCTACTAAGGGAAGATTTAGAAGACTCCAAATTTAAGCTAAAATGATTCAAAAATAGCTCAAAGAATTTAGATAATTTCATCAAGATACAAAGGCCTACATCAAGCAAAATAGGTCTTGGATTTGAACAAGAATAGAAGAAATGGGAAGGGAATTCAACCTCAAGTTTTGGAGGAGAAGAAACTTTAGAATAAGGCAGTGCAAGAGAAAGTGAGACATCTAAATATGAGTTGGACAAAAAAAAGTTCAACAAGGACAGGAATAATGCACAAAGAAGAGACAGATGGAACAAAGAATCAGAATAGGTCAAGAGAGACTAAGAGACCAATGATGTCAAGACAAGGAAGTTTCAATATAAGATGTTTTTCATGTCACAGGTTTGGGCACATTACTTCACAGTGCAGGACACATGAAATACAAGAATATGGGAACAGAAAGCCTTTCAATGGGTATTGCTACTTATGTAATCAGTTTGGTCATAAGGCAATGAATTGCAGGGTTCATGATAGAAGAGGATATGGTTTCACTAGGATAAATCCTAAGAAATTTGTACCTTCAAGGAGTAACAACATTAAGTGTTACAAGTGCAATAATGATGGTCACACAGCAAAGTGGTGTAGAGCAGACATTCAAGAATCAAGTATGAACGGGAACAAGAACATGGATATGAACAAGAATAGGAATAGGAATATGGATATGAATAGGAACATGAACATGGATATGAACAAGAATAAGAACAAGAATGGGAATATGGATATGAATAGGAAGAGGAACATGGATATGAATAAGGATAAGAACAAGAACTAGAAAAAGAATATGAATATGGACAGTGAAAGGAACAGTCAGGGGAATTAGAAGGATCAGATAAGAAGAAAAGAGGATAAAGGTAAATAACAGTGCTTGATGAGAGTAGAAATACTCCCACCCTAGAATTAACCACCTCAAGATGATGTGGGGGAGGGGCTAAGCTAAGAGACTCATTCTTAGCCCCGAGCCCCAAAGGTGACCCTTTGCCATTGATGTCAATGGGGGAGAGATTTGGTATTTGAGTAAAGAGGAGAAATTTGAAAAGAGCATTGAGCTGGGGGAGCAGAACAAAGGAAAGGTCAAGTTTTTGGTAAAAATAATTTGGGTTGCCATCAATGACAAAGGGGGCGATTGTTGGACATTTTGAGTCAAAGTTGTCATTGATGTCAAGAAATGAAGTCATCATTGATGTCAAGGAATATATCAAGGAACAATGCAAAGGTTAATGGCAAAAGAGCTTCATAATATTTTTAATATTATGTGGAAGCATATGAAGACGGGTTTTTATTAAAACCATGGATGAGCAAAATAAAATATTTTTCATAAAAACCCAAGGAAGCATTTTGAAAAGTTAAAGAAGGTTTTAATATTTTTTATAAAATATTTAAATTCAATTTGAATTTAAATTTTATAAATAAATATTATCTATGCAAGGAGATAAAATCAAAGAGGGTTTTAATAGGCCAAAAAGGGGTTTAAGAATTAATTTATAAAATTTAAATTCTAAATAATTTAAATAATTTATAAATTAATTATTTGAATTTCGAAGACGCCGACGTTTGAAATTATTGGAGATAATATGTATAAAAACTATATGCCTAAAAGGCATAGAACTTACCCTTCTTTCAAAAGAAATAATCATGGCATATGTTGTGTGAATACTCATGTGGAGAAGAAGACAAATCTTTGTCTTAAGGCACCAGTGAAAGTGTTGAAAATGATTGAAGACAAAACCCTCATATCCACCAAGGTATGTGGCCTAGTGGCAAGCGATCACGAGTTAAGTTGTACGGGTGCAAAGTGGTTCACGTTCGATTCTCGACAAGGATTTTTTGGTGTTGGAAGAAGCGACACATTGATTTTTGGTTTCGACACATTGGTAAGAACATAGAGCATGTTGTGCTCTTAGTTCTCCAAACGAGTGCCTAGCTCATGCGGCATTGAACTCACGGCTAGGTCATGGGGAGAAGCTGCACCGAGGGTTCGATTCTCACCTAGGTGGAGGTAATAAATTTTACATAAATTTTTAAATTGCCTAAGGTATAAACATAAGGTTTTAGGGAGTTATAAGGGGTTTTAAAAGGTGTTTATTTTGAGTGTTAGTTTTTTATTAAATGAAGGAATAAGGTGTTGAGCTTTATTTTTAATAAAGTTATTGTGATGTTTTTGATTTATCAAAAAGTGAATTGAAGAGTGATTAAATTCAAAGGGACTTCTTGCCATTGGGTTAGTTTGAAAAGGATATTGTGTTGATAATACTTTTGATATTGAATATTGTTTTAATTGGGAGATCATAAGGTGTATTTGGTCAATCATTTTTTTTGTATATGTTGATGGATGCTTTCTTTAATATGGAGTGATAAGGTGTATGTGTGTTTTGATATTTTACATTGTCTAATTGAGAGAATTTAGTATCTTCTAACTCCTTGAGCTTGGCAAATAAGTGTTTATGGTTGTGGTAGATATTTGAGGTTCCTTCATCATCAAGAAAAAGGTATGAGCACATTCTTCCATAGTTGAATTGATTGGTTGGTTTTCTAGAAAATAAGCTTGGAGTGAAAAGAAATTGATTAATTTTTCCTCATTGAGAGTGTTGAGTTATTGTAAAGAGTTGTTGTTAAAACCTTGTCTTATAAGCATTGTTGTTGAAGTCATTGATTGTGTGAAGAACTTGATCTAGGATTTGAAAATAACATGAGTATCATTGTTATGTGAGAGTTTTTTTATAAGAATTATTGTTGAAGTGAGTTGTTGAGTGAAGAACTTGAACTAGGGTTTGGAAAGAACGTGAGTATCATTGTTATGTGAGAGTTGTTTTATAAGCATTTTTGTTGAAATGAGTTGTTGAGTGAAGAACTTGAACTAGGTTTTGGAAATAACATGAGTATCATTGTTATGTGAGATTGGTTGATAAGTATTGTTGGAAACATTTTGAGTGAGTGTTCATATGCTTGGACTAGGGTTTGTAAGAAAGGATTATTTCATTGAGTGATTTATTGAGTAGAGTTGGTTGAGCCTAGTCAAGTGGATGTGTGAAGTGATTGTTCAAGTTCCATAAAACAAACTATTCTATATTATGAATTGAATTGAGAAAGTGATTGAGTTGAATCATATTGAGTATCTAACGATTCTCTGTATGTTTCTAAAAGAGTGATTGAAAGTGATTGAGTATTGTGATGAGTATAGGGCATATTGAGTCTCTAACAATTATCTTTATGTTTCTATGATATTGGACAAGTTCTAGTGTAGACTTGTTGAGCATATTTGAGGTAATTCTTTGAGAAGACTTATGGATAAATTTGAGTAAGCTTTTGTGGAAGCTTACAATACATATTGAGATCAGATTTGGATAAGTTATTGAGATGACTTATTGAGCAAATTTGAGAAAGTTCTTGAGAGGAATTATTGAGCATATTGGACAAAGTTCTAGAGAGGACTTGTGGATAGATTGGTGTGAGATTTTGAGGAACCTTACAAGGCATATTTGAGATAAGTCTTTGAGAAGACTTGTGAGCAGAATTGATTGATTTATTTGTTCAAACCTTGAGTTAAGGTTTAGTGCAGATCCAACCGAGTTGATTTGAGATTAAGTCAAGCTTTGTGTTAAAGTATTGAGGATAGATATTGAGGATAGATTTATGTTAGACCGAAGGACTATGTTTAGTATAGATTTGAGGATAGAGTTTGGTCTAAATTTGAGGACAGATTTGTGCAATATCAGAGATAGATATTGAGAGTAGATTTGTGCTAGACCGAAGGACTGTGTTTGGTATATATTTGAGACAAATTTGAGTGCAATATTTTGAGGTGACATAGTATAGAGGATGATAGTCTCTAGTGGATAGATAACCATTAGCTAGGGTAGGGAAGAAAGGTGTCTTCTATGGATAGTGTTATTTTTGCTAAGGGCAATGGAGGTAGAGGTCTTCTAGAAGATCACCAACCAAAGTAGAGATTAGGATATTGGTGTCTCCTATGGATAGAGATCCATGAACTTGATTTAGGGTATTGGTATCTCCTTTGGATAGAGGTCCATAAACATTGTAATAGGGAAATGATTCCCAAGAGATTGATTGAGAAAATTTTAGTGAAATATTTTCTCCGTGGAGTAGCCCACATTGGGTGAACCACATAAATTGTGGTGTCTCTATTGTATGTGGTGATTTGTGCATTAATTTGATTACTACTATTAATATTGCTATATTTACATTGCATAATATTGATTGGAAATAAAATTAAAATGTGGTCTTATACTGTTCACCCCCCCTCTCAGTACAAGCTTGTGTTCTTCATCATAGATAACCTTGAGTGTGTGTGACAATTAATCTAATGATACTAATGAAAAGAAGATGATTTGTAATCTTGATTTATGATATTTTTGAAATTATTGATAGATCTTTACATAGAGAAAAACATTTGATAGAATTATCCCATATTATTGGTTTTTTTAGGATTTTAAGAACTTGGAAGCCATTGAATGGTTCTATCATCTAATTTTCCTATGTCTAGGATGAATTATATGATATATGATAATGTTGTGATAAAATATGCTATATGATATAAGAGATAAAATGGATATTTTACGGAGGAAATTGCTTGCTTAGAGTACCTTTTTTATATGTCATGTATAATTTTTTTTGTAGTGTCAAAGTCATCATAGAGTGCTAGCAAGTTATAGGAAAAGGATTATACAAATGAGATAACAAATATGTTGAGAAAGCAATGAGATATACATTTATAAAGAGTTTCTAGAGAGATTCACTACCTTAGATACCTAGCTAAAATACAATCTATAATGTGATCTATCCTAACTAGAATCATCAGGAATCATGAAAAATATCTCAATTTTACATGCAATAAGTAGGCAAGCAAAAATCATATGAACACAACAAAGTGAATTATCATTAAATTATGCCACAAGCAATTGATGGTAATAGGTACATGATCAAGTAAGAAATGAAAATCTAGGTATGCAACCCTCTAGATATTTTGGAATCTAGAAGAAAAAGCTAAGGAAGTGAAATATATATATGCTATGACTAGCAACTATTTTAAGAACTAATCCATCTAGACCTTAGCTTCCTTCCATATTCTAAAAGAGCAAGAGGATGAGAAAGTAATGCTACACCTTAGTCATTAAGAAAGTTTGCTAGTTTGGTGACTTACTACAAATGTAATGCAAGTGACTCTATTTTATAGATAGGATCGTCATTGCCTCATCATAGCTCCCCCTCATAATGTTGTGGGATGAAAAAAAAAACTCAAGAAATCATGCAATCAAGGATGTTAGAACAAGAAAGTTAATGATCATGTCTATATTTCATAAAGGAAAGTCATCTTTAGGACAAGCTTTGTTTATGTCTCGAAATTGAGTGCATACATGCACAACACCTTCCTTTTTTGCTATAGGTACTATGATGGAAATCCAATCAAAGTAATTGATTGCCTTAATGAATTTGACTTCCAAAATGTTTTGGAGTTCATCTTTAACAAGTAAAGCAACTTTTTATATTTTCATTAATTTTTGCTTTACTAGTTTAGCATCTAGATTAATGACCAAATGATGGACCACTAGAGATGGATCCAATCTAGATATGTTTCCATAAGACCATGCAAAGATATCACATAATTCTATCAAAATATTTGTATACTCTTTGTGCTCTTCTAGGGTTAGGACTTTCCCTAGCTTTATAATTTTATAATATTTTTAGAAACCTATGTTGATATCAATGGTTTCCTCTATTAATATGTGAGATTCATATTCTAACTATAGAGTGGTAAGTATCACCCCTAAGATTTCAAGATCTTCAAGTCCTAAATTCCATTGCTCAAGGTTTTATGATTGTGAGGTATGTGCCATTAAAGAAAGAGACCCTTCACTAGGGATGTCCTATTAATTAAGACCATCGATGTTAGCATCCCTAGGAGGACTATGTGGTAAAACTTTCACCTCATAGTCATTTATAGTTGTTAAGATAATTTTCGTTGGTTGAATGGGAATGTTATCTTTTGTTTGAGCCAAAGCTAACTCATTTTTATTGACAAGGCTACTTTCAAGGTTTTTCTAGGACTTTGTTATTTTCATCGATAAGCTCAAGATGCATGATGCTTATCATGTTTATATGAACAAATTTTAAAAATAGGTCATACGGTTGAAAAGAATAAGGTTTAATATCCTTATCCTCATCTCATTCCAACTCTTTTATTAAAGTTATCTCAATTTGGGTTTTGAGGGAGAAGAAGCATACCTCATCATCACTACTATCCAAAGAGTGGTAAGGTGACTTGTCATTGTATTTGGGGATGTATCCTAATCCCCAACATCCTGACCAAGATTTAGGCTCCAAAGGTTATTTTATACCAAACTCATGGGGACTTAACCATTTTCCTTGATAAGCAAAGTTACAAAGGATCTATTTAGGGATAGGGTAAATATTGGATAGATAACACGAGATATACCTTCATTCTATTGAATGTAGATTGGTCTCACTGGTTATTTCCTCATTGGTTGTTCCTATGAAAATGAGGGTGCAACTTCCTATTTGCACCACCACTCATTTTTTGGAAGCCACCCCTAAATTGTGAGGTTATAGGGTTAGCCTAACTAGGTCTAAATCTAGTAGCTCATGATGTTGGTTTTTGAGGTGAGGTTTATATGATTAATATCTTGAGCCTCAATTTTTTTTTTATCCTTTGTTGTGGCTTGGTTACTATTATTTTCTCCTTGTATGGTACTTATTCCCTTATGTGGAACAAAATTTAAGGTATTTTCTACAAAAGGATAAAAATAATTCAACAAAATGTAAAGGTGATCCCTTGGGTTATTCGATTGTATGGCTTAACAGTAAGTGAAAGGATCTCTATCAGCCACAATGCTATACAACTTACCCTTATATCCAAATTTCAAACATTGATGGCAAGTTGAGGGGATGGCTTACATCGCATGGATCCAAGGTTACCCTAATAGGATGTATTTTAGATCGTAGGGCAACACATAAAAAAAAGTGTCTAGTATGCGAGGCCCCACTTTTATTGGAAGAACTATAGTTTTGATGGCTTCAAACTCATCATAATATTTTATGACAACATCATATTTCTCTATATCTTCATTGTTAAGCCCTATCTTATTTATGAACTTAAGGCTATAGATATTTATAGCTAAGCCATTATCAATAAGGACCCCTTAAATGCATTGTTTGTCGATGGTACATGTTACATACAAAGGAAGCTCTCCTAACATTGAAGGGAGTGGAAGATCATCCTTGAAAAAGGATATAGTTGCATAGTTCATGCTAAGGGACCCTAAAATATTAGCTATATCATCAAGGCTAATATTTTTTGGCATGATTTACTCACTTAAAATCTTAAACATATTTTCTCTAGGACTTGATAAAGTTCTCAACAACTTGAGTATAGATATTTTGGCTAGTGTATCCTCCAATTATTTTTGGAGGTTGAAGTCCCTCCTATATTTGTCTTAGGGCTTTAGAATCAAAGGTGATTATTTAGGAGCACTAGTGTGTCTAGTTTACATGACCAAAGGGGGATTAGAGGGCAATTATGAGGGTTGATTTCTTTCTCTAGCTTATTGTCTAGTAATGGTGCTAACTTGAATCATCCCTACAAAATTTTTATCTAGTGGGGAATGTTCCTATATTGAACATTATTGGTAGCATTTTTTCCATGTTTAAGTAATGGATATTGAAATATCCACATATCTTGGTTAGAGGATGTTGCTTTTTAAGATAATTTGCCACTAAACAACCTTCATCAATAATATCTTGTATCATATACTTAAGAGTGATGCATTTGTTTGTATAGGGACCATTTGTATGATGGAAAGCACATTGTTGGTTAGCCTTGAACTAGAGAAGCTATTCCCTATCATGGTCACCAGGCCTTATAGGTGGAAATTCTATCATCTTAGCATCTAAAAATTGTGTTAGCATAAAGGATAGTGATTGGTTTAATTTGGTAAAATTCCTTTGAGGCTTTTCTTGAGCCTTAGCTACAAAAAAAATTTATAATGTAGTGGTGACATTAACATTACCTACTTTAGGATTGTAAATGAGGTGAGAGTCAGTTACGCCACTGCACATGACATGATTGTTCTTGTGTTGCACTTTTGTGTTGGAGGAAGAGGACTTTTCCTCCTCCTTCTTGGGCTTCAATTTCCTCCTACATTAAAGGACAACTTCTACTTATTTTTCTAGATCTACTACATCTTCAAAGGAAGAGATGTGAGTCATCTCTAAGGGGTATGCAATTTTCTCTCATAAATTGTGTATGAAAATACATAATAGATCTCTTTGTGGCAGGGTAAAAGTAATATTTCTAACTACAGCATACCACTAGGTTAATAACTCGATGAAAGACTCATTTTTACCCTTCTTAAGTTGATATAAATCATGTTCTTTACAATTTTTTGTGATGTAGGTAGAGAAATGCGTAATGAAAATTTCTACCAAATCACCAAAGTTCTTGATTGAGTGGTGGGGTATCTTGAAACACCATTCTAGGGCCTCACCACCAAGTCTTTTAGGGAATATATTTAATAACAATGCCTCATCATAGGCAATGTATTATGTCATGGCAAGTTGCTTGAAATATTTTAAGGTGATCTATTGGATCACCTTCTCCCTTATACATTTGAAACTTTAGCAAAGCTCTAAGGATAAGGTAGACTAACTAGAGATGGATCTATATGTTGGTTATAATAGTCCTTATAGGAATACTTCTTTCTTATGGCTCCTTGAATATAATCCAATTATTGTTTGAATTCTAAATTTTCTTTAACCAAATGTTCAAACTTAGTGTTTATCCTAGAATCTAGGATAAGGGACTTGTGGTGTTATGAATTGTGACTATGAATTAACCAAAGGATAATCCTAAGCATTTGGATGAGTGGATCCAAAAGAGATCATGTTATTAGTTCTAGCATTATTTAGAATTAAAGGGTAAGTGGTAAGAATTTTAGCAATAATGGGCATGCTAAAGAATGAATTAGAAGAAATCACACTTGAATCATTAGGCATGTTGGGAAAGATATCCATATTTTGAACTTGTGGAAGGCTTATAGGTTGAGATGCAAGAGGATTTAGCCTAAATGGATCTACGTTTGGAGGTATAGTTCCTTTATTTCTAGAGCAATATGGAATATACGACAACCTTCCTTCTATTATTTTTGTAATGATAGAGCCTCTCTATTGAGGACTCATGTCATTAGATATAGGTTGTTGTGGAAGTTCTATGAGAATTTCCTCCACAAAAAAAGTAGGCATGTCATCCACCTTTAATATGGATTGCATAGCTTCCCTATTTCCTTGTAGGAAAGCAATTAGATGGTCCATGGATTTAAAAACTACTTCCCCTTGTTCATTGTGAATAGGAGAAAGGGTTCTAAAAGGAGGATTTTCTTCCTCTTATTTCTCAAATGTTGGGTTTTCAATCATAGGTTGCTTCTCTAGAAGTTCATATGAAGGACTCAAATTCTACACTAACTATCGCACAACATTTTGAGTAAGTTAAGGAGGTTTAGACATGGTCAAGGGAAAGGAGATTCACTTTTATTATAGTTTTGTTTGAAGAATTGTTTGGAGAAAAAATAGAAGATGTTTTTATAATCCTTATATCCCAATGAGAATAACCTACCTTATGACTCCTGTTAGCTCATTGTTATATACTTACCAGGAGATATAACCCCCAAGGCTTGTATAATGGTTTATTAAATGGGTCATTAACCTTCTCCCAATAGGACTAGCAATTTGGTTATGTTCTTGTTATCTTTATTTAATGTGATTTACATTATGCTAACAATATTAAATCATCTTAGTTAAAGTATAGTAAATTTTATGTTGATTAAAGATAAGGTAAGTCAAAGGTTTTGTACTTGCATGGTATTTCATGTTGCGAAACTTTATTATCATTAAAATAAATCATTCACCAATATGCAAAAATATCAAATCATTCATCCACAAATAATTATCCATAATAACAATCCACAAATGAGAGAGATATAGATAATACTCTTAAGGTAGGAAAACACCAATAATACTCCTTAAGGAATAAATCACTCCACAAGATCTCCCAAGATGAGAGAGCCACTCAAGGAGGGCAAAGTCCCATAAGCCACTTCGTGGACAAATATGATTACATAAGATTCATCTCCATGATAATTACAATGACAAATATCTCTTCTTTATATATCCATATTCTTGTTCTACTTTGGGGAGCCTACTACTAATATAATATAATATTATAATACAATCAACCTTGGGTTATGTGTGGCCCATGCCAAACCTTATACAATATAATAATATATCCCCAAATATATATTCCTAGGTACCCTACCATGCCACCCTCCTTACAAATATTTTATCCTCGAAACATGTGAAGAAATCAGATAATATGATTTGGTAAGCAATGTTAGCAACTAGTACCAATCTCTATCATCCATCCATCCAAGTGAAACACGTTGATACTGGTATGTCATTTTGAAACTTGAGTATCCAAATCTACTTCATTTGCTCCATGATTCTGCTACTATATTTTTATAACTTGAATGATGGGTCCACTTGTTCCTTGATGTTGATGAATTGCTCTAAAAACTAGGATCACTATGCTTTCTCTGCCAAACACTTCCATAGTTGGTGCCCTTTTGATTCCATGTAGAACCATAATATTGTTGCCTTGAACCATGCCTCCAATATTTTTGTTGCTCATGGTGGTGTGGATGGTGATATGGTGTAGCCTTAACTTGATGTTCTACCTTCTTTGACTCCTCAACATTTGGCTCCATTGTTATAAATTCTTCTACACATTTTTCTTTCATGTTCTCTTTTTTAGGTGTGTCCTTGTGCTCTTCTATCAAAGCTTTCTTGGGCTCTGTTACTTTTATTTCCATGTACTTAGTTGTTGCTACTTCTTCCATGGACTTTGTTGTTGCTACTGCCTTCTTGGATTTTGTTTCAAGTTCTTCAATTTATTTCTCTACAACCACTTCTTGATTTTCCTTGGATCCTTGCTCTTTAAGCTAAGAAATATCCTGTAATGTTATCTTCTTTTTCTTGTACCATAACTTCATAAACTTATTTTACACATTAATGTTAATAGTACCCAAAGAATCTAACCAAGGATAACCAAGAACAATATCCTCATCATCCATTTTAATAGCATGAAAATCTGAATGTAAAACATATTTATCCATGGTGATCTTCAAATATTCAAAAATATGAACATTTTCACCCTCAAGATGTGTGCCCTTAATTTTTGTTTCTTGAACTTGCAACCTCTTAGCGAAGGCTAGATTAATAAAATTATATCTACTACTAGGATCAATGGAAATAATAACCTGTTCTATTCTAATGCTTCCCTGAACTTGCAAAATAGAATTTTTATATTCAAACAAATTCATGTGTCCACTTTTTAATTTATCTTCTACCAAAGGTATGGTTTCCTCTGTTTGTATATTAACATATTTTTTATCTTCTATATTTTTCTTTGAAATTTGCTAGCTCTCTTTTTGCTTCCTTTTTATTTTTTGAAGCATATTTATTTTTTCTTCATATCCCTTGATGGTGACCTTTAGACTAGTTATCTTTTTATATGGATCCTATCTACTTAATAATGCATTCTCCATTGTTTCCCAAGTTAGTTCAGCTTGATGGGTGCGAGGAATTCTAGAATAACAAATCATAACTTCTCCTCTAAGACGGAGGATTACGATGATACAAGGATTTAAAATTTTACCACCAATCCCTAACATCAATATCATCTTCTCCAAAAAAAATTGTAGCTCCATAAGTTCACACCTCTAGATAATGCAAATCTAGGGTTTCATGAAAATATATATCATGCCCCAATGCAAACTAGGGTTTTATAAAAATAAATATATTTCCATTGAATTGAAGCTAAAATTCTACATAAATAACTAGATCTACAATTTTTCTTTCAAACAAAATAAATTGCAACTGATTTGCTTACCCGAACTAAACAAATTTCATTTTTGAAAAAAATTGCAAATTGAAAATTTGTCACTGCCCTTGTTCCTTACAGATGACTTCATAAGGTTGTATCTCCCTCAATACTACTCATATTCCTTTATATAACCACTTATTTTAAAGCTCTTCAATTTCTACACAAACTAGTCCAAAAATCATCTAAATTGGATAAACATTCGCAGAGATATGGCTCCTGAAAGATGAGATGTTTTTCCAGAAAAAATCTGTAAAATTCATCACTATCCTTGTTCCTGATGACTGACTTCAAAAGGTTGTATTTGCCTTAATATTGCTTGGATTCCTTCATATGACCACTCATTTTAAAGCTCTTCAAATTCTATACAAATTGATCCAATAATCCTTGAATGGGATAAACTTTCGTAGAGATATGGCTCTTGAAAGATGAGACGTTTTTCCAAAAAAAAATTACCCTAATTCTATAATTTCACACAAAAATTCCCACTTTACCAAAATTGTTGCTCTGATACCACTTGTTGCGAAACTTTATTATCATTAAAATAAATCATTCACCAATATCCATAAATATCAAATCATTCATCCACAAATAATTATCCACAATAACAATCCAAAAATGAGAGAGAGATAGATAATACCCTTAAGGTAGTAAAATACCAATAATACTCCTTAAGGAAGGAATCACTCCACAAGATCTCCCAAGATGAGAGAGCCACTCAAGGAGGGCAAAGTCCCATAAGCCACTTTGTGGGCAAATACGATTACATAAGATTCATATCCATGATAATTACAATGACAAATATCTCTTCTTTATATATCCATATTCTTGTTCTACTCTGGGGAGCCTAATAATAATATAATATTATATTATAATATAATCTAATATTATAATACAATCAACCTTGGGTTAAGTGTGGCCCATGCCAACCCTTATACAATATAAAAATATATCCCCAAATATATATTCCTAGGTACCTTACCATTTCATGTCGAGTTCACTAAAGATGTGGGGTACCAAAAGATGCATGAAGGTGCTGGCCTCCAAGTTTTCCCTTAAGATTCATCCACACTTGGACAAGAGAGCCTTGTTGCTAACTCATCATTATTGCACTATGTGTTGTTATATTTAGCGAGGGGTTTGGGTTCACTAAGGGCTTAAATATTTTCCTTGATCTAGTTTTATTATGTTTAGATCAACAAACACCTAGGTTTTGTTCTATCCTAGGAGCTAATGTGTAAGATGCTAAAATGAAATGTAGTGTGAAGACAAAATTTCAAAATACAAGATGCTATCGTATATGCAGTTTTGCTTTAATGCTAAAATATGAGATACGAGAAAATAAAAATTTCTTTATTTTTTCTTTAAAAAACAAGAGTGCAAGAAGAATTTGAAATACAAATTATCCTAATACAAGACTATGTGTAGCTTTGATTTAATGCCTAGGGGATAGAAATGAATAATACCAAGCAAAACCTTAGATTCTTTTTTATTTTACACTTTATGTGTACACTATGTAAAGACTAAAACAAAGACACAAGCAACTAAATCAGCCAACAATATATGCTAACTAATTATAATAGGGGGAGAAGGTATACTTACCTATTCCAATGCTTAATGCAAATATGTCACCTATGTTCAAATCTGTCACTTGATGAATACACCGCCTGTAATCTTTTGAGATGGTAAATTCACTAAAACTTATAGAAACAAACAAAATAAAAAGAGGATCAAATTTTGGGGAGACCAACTAGTTGGAAAGGTGAAACTTCTTGTTTGGCATAGTCAGTCCCCTTTTTTTATAAATAAAAGTATAATTTATGTATAAATGGATGCTACAATACCTATGATGAATTCACCACCTGAAATTTTTGTAACGAGCAAATTCACTAAGATGACAAAGATAAATTAATAGAGGGGAGATAGAGAGGATTCCAAAATAATTATGAGAAATTATATGGAGATAGACTAGATAGAGTAGATGTAGGAAGGCTAAGGGGTTTAGGCTAGACACACAAAGGATGAATTCACCACCTAAACTATTTACAAGTGGTGTATTTATTTCTATGAAAAAATAGTAGAAAGGCTTCAAATTAGAATCTAGATATTTTGATAGCTAGGGTAAATAGACCACCTAAACAAATTCTGAGTGACGAATTCACTTTCAACGGATGAAAACAAAAAGAGCAAGCCTATAGAGTCTATAGGGCTTTGCTAAGGATGCTCAAAGAGCCTTAGGGATGATTTTTTGTTCTAAAAACACCCTGATAGTGCTTACAACAAACTGATTAAACTCTTGCTAATGTGAAAGGACTTGTTAGATACAAAATGACAAATACATATGAATGAATGCACAAATAGCTTATCTAAAAGATAATTATGAATGAAAGCAAATAGATCATATATATAGATAATATCACCAAAATCACATACAAATTGCATCCTTCCCTTTGAAGCCCAATTAATTTCTTGAAGATGACCTTGTGGGGAAACTCCAACAACAATTTATTATTTGAGAAAATTATGATGATTAAAGATTTTGACAATAATTTTATGTGTAAATGAGATCTCTATTCAATTTTCTATAATGATTTGTTACCTTTTGAAAACATGATGCAAATGCCATCCCAAGGGACCAATTTATAGAATTAGCCCTTGTAGTATTTTCCCAAATTGGACTGGTGAGGCATCCTACTGATAGGGGTTGATTTAGGACTACTAATTGGGTTAACTACACTAACTAGACTAAATGAAATCAACTACCCTTGTGATTAGGGAAGGTTTGGATAAATGGAGGAAGGTGGAGGAAAGTTAGCCACCTTCCTCCCTACCTGTTGATTGCCTACAATGATAGAGATGATGGGTAGAGAAAAGTATGCCCTAATTGGTTGTTGTAGATAGGGACATAATATTGGTTATGGATTACAAGTGAATTTATCACCTATGAATTCACTACCAACAATTTTATTTATCCAAATAATTCATAGATTTGACCATTGCAAGTCAAATATAGTGGGGTAGGTTGAGAAGTTTGGGTTGGCTACAAATACGTTGGGTAGAAAGCAAATTCGCTTGGTGATGAATTCGCTTATGAGGTAGCAAATTTACTACTAATAGGTTTTGGCTACAAATTTTTGAGTTGAGGCAGTCTGTTGGAGTATATTACATTATTTGGTACATGCTAATGTACCCCTATGGTACCTTCATGTTACATTTGTAAATAATAGATTAGGGTTAAACCAATAGTTTAGAGTGTGAGTTATATTTTCCCTTTTATGTAAGTGTGAATGTGCAAGAAATGTGTAAGTGTCATGTAAGTTAGATTGCAAGTGTAGGTTTATTAAATGTGCACAAGTGTCTTGTATATAAGAGTGCAAATATGTAATTTAAATATGTGCACAATTGTCTTAGTTTAGGAGTGCATGTAGGATTCCAAGAGTCATGCATAGATGTGCAAATATTATAGTGTCAATTTTTCATCAAGTATGCAAGTGGCAAGTAGATAAGCCAAGAGTCATGAGACTTGGCATATGGAGAGAAATAGTCAAGTACTTGAAGAGTCATATCACTATGGATATATTATGGAGACAATGCTCCATAGGATATATCGAATCATATTCATATATCTTATTATCTAATTGTAAGAAGTAGAGAAGCAATAAAGCTTGTATACATTTTGAGCAATTAATATTGTAAGTTGTTCTTCATGCATAGTTCATGAATGATTCAAGCTATTTACATTCATATTTCAGTATATAAATGAATGTTATTTGATTTATTATAAGTCTTGATACATATTAATTTGCTCATATTATTCTACTCATATTATTATTATCTTGATATTTATTGTGGTTATTTTATATTTGGGGACATATGTGATATTTTGAGATAACCTATGATATTTTGTGGTAGTATTAAGGTTTGAAAAGCCAACATAGTCGTCATGGATGGGTTGATCATTCTATGGATTTTTTTTTGTTCAAGTTACGTGATCCACTTGTAGGTATTACAAAATGTTACCCTTAAGGTGGTGAAAGTTATTTTTTATTGATCCTATAGGGCTATCTTATTAGGTTATACCCTAAAAATTTATCCATTATGGAAAATACTCTATATGTTGTAGTGAAATAAACAACCATGTCGATATTAGACAAAGAGAAGTTATCTTTAGGACATGCTTTTTTGATATCTTGAAATTTAATGTACACTCTAACACTGTTTATTTTCTTGGAAATAGGAACAATATTAAAGATATTATTAGAGTAGTCAATGGCGTTGATGAAGTTGACATCTAGGATGTTTTGTAGCTCCTTTTTGACCAAAAATGAAACTTTTAAGTGTATTTTTTTTTACGAGTCTTGCACCAAGGGTGAGGACTAGGTGGTGGAAAACTAGGTAAGGATCTAGATCGGACATATCAATGTAATACCAAGCAAATATGTCCTAAACTCCTCCAAAATATTGGTTTATTCCTTTAATTTAGTCAAGGTCAAGATAATTCTTGTGTTAAGGATCTTAGGTTCATCCAAGGTCCTAGTATTGATCTACATAATTTCCTCAATTAGAATATGATATTTATCATTTAACTGGGGGGAGTTAAAAGCACCCCTAGGTTTTCTAAATTTATAGGATCTATGGTTGACTGATTTTTGTCAATCTATTGTGAGATAGTCATATTTGCAATTTGGGAAAATGATCCCCCAAAAGTAAAAGTGGTTTTGGTCTAGATAAATAGAAAGACTATTTTAGGGAGGATCATTCAAGATGTCCTCTTGCTAACAATAACCTTCATTAACAATTAGTTGAGGATAATCTAGGGTTATAAAATGTACACTAACATATCAAGTAAATTTGGGGAAGCTAGGGTCTAAGAGAAGTGATGGCCCATAATCATCATCCTCATCCCAATCTAGTCCATTTAAAGAAATTGTACTATCTCGGGATGCCTTTCCACAATGATCAAGTTCCCCTTCATTATTAGAAGAAGAATAAAAAAATTCACAATGGTTAGGAATATAACCTATCCCATAATTTCTTATCTAGGCTTCGATATATAAGGTTTTTCAATACCCTACTCATATAGTCCTAGTCCTTTACCCTAATATCTCATATTGCAAAGCATTTACTTAGTCTCGGGATATTATTTTGATAGGAAGCATAAAGTGTATTGTCATTCAATAAACAAGGGTTAGTACCATGGATTTTCTTATTATTGGTAGTTCAATATCAAATGAAATAGAAACTTCCTATTTGCATTGTTTTACCCTTATTACTAGGAGATAAACCTAGGATGAAGCTTGGTTGGGTCCGAAACAAATTGACTATTATTTGGATTGGGTTTTGCATTAATGATGATTGCATTGTTGTCTTTTATTTTAGTTTCATTATTAAGTGATTGATGTATATTGAGGAATCTTAATGCATCATTGATAGAGGATTAGGAAGAAGAGAATTCAAGGGATGAATTCAAATAAGGGTAAATATAAGATTTTGGATCCTTGACCTTGATTATCTGACAATATACAAAATATTTTGGGTCAATAGTAATGTGGTAAGTCTACCCTTGTACTCATATTTGAAGCACTAATAAAAAATTGAATGGATAGCCTACATTTCAAGAACCCACGGTCATCTAAGAAAAATTTTGTAGAACAAGTCACATGTCATGACATAGAAAAAATTGTTGAGGGTACAAGGTTCAAATTTGAGGGATAAAACTATTATGCCACTAACCTCACATTCCCCCTTATCAAAATCCCTAATAACAAGATTGAATTTATCTAAATATTGTTTGGTTAGCCTTAAATGATTGATGAACTTCAAGCTACAAACATTTAGACCAAATTTATTATCAAGTAAAATCCTTTTAATAAATTTATCATTGACATATGGTCTATAATATAAAATAGAAAAAATATGGTCAAAGAAGATTGGGGAATATCATTGTCATGGAATGTTATGTTGTTGTAATTAACCCCAATTGACCCTACTATGGAAGTAAAATCATCAAGGTTTAGATCTTGAGGAATGACTTTCTTGCTTAGGACTTTGATTAGGATGTCTTGATGAATTAGAGAAGACTTAAGAAGCTCAAGAAGAAAGATCTTAGTTGGAGTGTTTTTAAGTTTGCTTAGCAAATCAAAAGCACCCTTGGCCTTGGTCCTAGATTGAATTATTAAAGGATTTTTTAGGTGGATAATTTCATTTCAAATGAAGGACCAAAGGGCATCTTGAAGGTAACTCAAATGGTTGATTTTTGTGTCATCTTGTCTTGTTACAATACAAATATGAGAGATATGGTGAATGTAATAATATGAATTGAGGATATCCACTATCCATTCATTTGGAGGTGGTACATTTCTATAATTAATATTATTTATTATGTTTTGGTTTTGATTGTGATTGGCAGGGGATTCTAAAAGATTCTCAAATCTTGATTAGAAGATGGTTGAGAATCAAATGCATTGAGAAAAATTTATCCATTACCAATAAGTTCTTGGACAAAATTCTTTAGGCACATACATCTATCAGTCACATAAGAATTGATACGATGGAAGACACATTGCTCGTTTACTCAAAACTAAGGAGCTTTTTGTTTTAGGCTCTATAGGCTTGATAGGAGGGAGTTTTATTATTTAAGCTATAGGGACATTATCTAGGATGGCTAAAAGGGGTTCCTCCAGTCAGAAGTACATTTTTTTTAGGATTTTATTGATTAGACTTTCCTAGGACAATTTTTGAAGGTTTTTGTTAGCATTAACATTGTTGGTGTGGTGAGAGTGGGTGACTTCATAATAAATAACATGTTTATTTTTATATTGCCCCTTTAGGTTGGAGGAAGACTTATCTTCCTCCTTATTCATATTAGGTTTTAGTTGCCCTTATTTGATGAGGGTGGTCTCTACTCTCTTATACATGTCAATTGTATCTTCAAACAAAGAGACATTAGTCATATCTAAGTAGAAGGCTAATTGTTCATTAAGGTTTCTTATGAATATGTCAAGCAAGTCCCTAGGAGGAACATATTGTGGTATTCCTATGAGGGCTTTCCATGTTGCTAAGAAGTTGGTGATATTCTTGTCCTTGGAGTGTTTAAGTTGGTATATATCACTAATGGTGAGCTTTTTCTCAATGTAGATAGATAATTTCTTGATGACCATTTCTACAAGGTCCTTAAAGTTCTTTAGAGAGTACCTTGGTATTTGGTAGTACCATTCCAAGGTAGGGACACTAAGAATTTTAGACAAGATCTTCAATAGTAATGTTTCATTATATGAAATGTCACTACAAGTAGTCCTAAACAACCTAAGGTGGTTAACATGGTCCTCTTTTACCCTTGTATATTTGAAACTTCGGTGTTTCAAAGTTAGGAGGAAAAGGGTGGATAGTTACAAAGGAATCTAGGGGTTGGTTGCACAGGTCATCGTAAGAGTACTTATGACTATAATATGACCTTTGGATAATAACATTTATTGCTTCAATTGCTCTTATTGGGTAGTTAGAACTTGAAGTTTAGAAGAAATAGGATTTGACAATAATGATAAGATAAGAGATATATATTGAGAGATAAAAGGGACATGTTGATAATTTATGTAAGATGGAGGTTGGTATACTTGGGAATATGATGTTGAAATTGGCATATAGTTTATTCTCAAGATAACTAATATTAGAGAGCTGGTAAATTGGGTGTGAGAAATTAAAGGGTTAGATATTTGTCCAAATCTTATCATGTGCTTGTGAGATTAAAATGAGAACCATAATATAAATTGTTTGTGAGGATTGGAAACGGGTATTTGGAGGGACACTTAGATTCATAGTGTAGCTTGTACCTACTTGCTAATATGGGGGGTAGCTAGCACCACCCTACAATAATTTCCCAATGGTAGGTCTAATTATGCACCAATGAATGAGGGAGGGGTTATCTCCTAGTGTCCATTATTGTGGTGATAAAAGGTGGAGTTAAATTAGTGAAATGAGAGCTTGATGCATTAAGATTCATATTGATTTTTGACCCAAAGGATGGGTCCCATTGATATATTTATAAAAGGGTTTGAATTAGGTTTTTGGAGGCGATACAATAGTAAATTATACCCTATAAAGGCTTCTAATATTTCATTACCTTTATGCAAGGAAGGATTTTATGACTCCCCTATGCTTCTATAAAAAATGGGTCATATAGGTTGAAAATTGGAAGAACAATCTCCCATTATTCATGGGTAGGGCTTAGAGAACCTCAAATTTATGAGACCTTATGGTTCTTGGTTGAAGGTTGAGTTATCAAGTCTATGGTGCTCATCATTTCCCTCCATGGGAGGGTTAGAATTAGTGTCCAACTAATGAGTGATACTACAAGTCACGTAGCATTTCTCAACCATAGGTTTGGGATTAGAAGAGAAGATATGGTTATTTAAGATACTAATTATTTATAGCATTGTTTAAATAAGAAAGAGAAGATGTTGTATATCCTTATATCCCCTTCCCTCAATATACCCAATATGACATATATACCTCAAGGGAATCCCTATATATTGAAGGTTCTAATATACTTGACCCCTCTCTATATACCCGATGGTACATGAGAGAAGGTCAATACATGGAACTCCAATAGTACATGCACTACACCAAAAAAGGGCTTTAACGGTGGTTAAAGTAAGGAGGTTTTCTATGATGATAAAAAACCACCTTAATAGATCCTAAGAGGGCATTTAAAAACCACCCTCTTAGGATAACCACCCTCTTAGGGTCACCTTAAGAGGGCAACTTAGGAAACCCTAAGAGGATGGTTTACAATCACCCTTTTAGGATCTCAAAAAAAAATTATAAAGACCGTAGGAAAATCCTAGATCACATTTTGGCACTCTGAGAATTTCGTAGCACATGATGGAGGGGGGACTGTGGACCAAAGAAGACTACTAGTTTCTTCCTAACAGCTATTGCCCAGTTCCTTCAATCAAATACCCTACCCATTCAAGTACTTTATGATCTCTTCATCATGCCAATTGAATGCCCTCTCTATTTTAAGGGCTTGATCAAAATATTCTCAGTTCCCTCCCAAACCCTATCTCTACCCAAGGAAGTGGAGAGTTGCTCTAGGGCTTAAATAAGGATAGAGAGGTTCATCTTTGAGACTCCCTCAAGATTAAAAGCTTTTTTTCTCTATTAAGGGCTTGAGTTGTAGAATGTGTCAAATCCTAGACCATCCCACCTCTCTATTTTAAAATAGAAGAGTTGGGGATTTGAGCATTTTGATAGTGTGTGACAGAGGTAGAGCTAGGGATTTGAGCATTTTAGTAACATGCAATGGAGGTAGAGCTAGGACTTTGACCATTTTTGTAGTGCATGATAGAGGTAGAGCTAGGGATTTGAGCTTTGAATATAAACTTGTATATTTTGGTACGCAAAATTTAAACTTGAATATAAGAATTGAGCTTATACCATTTGATCTGAAAAATCTTATGTTGTGATAAGTAGATATTTGAATATATTTTTTTATTACTATGTATATGTATTTGGGTGTTCTGTCTATTTTCATTTAGAGCAGCATTGGGTCTTCTTTCAGTTTCTAGTTTTATTAATACCAATATGAAAACCCTAACCAGATTTCATATTTGGGTGTTCTTTCTATTTTCATTTAGAGCTTCATTAGTTATTTTCTCAATTTTTAATTTTATTAATACCAATATGAATACCCTAACCAGATTTCATATTTGGGTGTTCTTTCTATTTTTATTTAGAGCTTCGTTTGTCTTCCTTGGATAATTAGTTTTATTACTACCAATATGAAAACCCACAGTGTCTTCCTTCTGTTTTTATTTTAGAGTTTTTTTTGGTCTTCCTTCAATTTTTATTTTTATTAATACCAATATGAAAACCCATAGTGGCTTCCTTATATTTTCATTTTAGAGCTTCGTTTGGTCTTCCTTCGATTTTTAGTTTTATTAATACCAATATGAAAACCCACAGTGGCTTCCTTCTATTTTCATTTTAGAGCTTCGTTTGGTGTTCTTTCTTCCACATTTGACATTGAGTGGAAACCCACATAAACAAGGATTTCCTGAGAAATAATAAACTTTGAATGTTTTGAGTTCTTGGAAACTTTTTTACTAAAAAAAGAAACATTGGCAAGGTTTTGAGTTCCAACAAAGCACCTACGCTGAGTTATACATCTCTCTATGTACATTGCATGAGTGGAGAATACACTTGTTAAGAAATGGTCCAACCATATTTTATATATAATGTTGACACCTTTGAAAATATCTATTTAGAAAGGCATCTATCATGATTTGACAATGCTGAAATGAAATATATAATATGACAATGTGATAAACATGTTGCTCATAAATTTTCATGAGCTAAAATGGCGTTATATGATCTTGGCACATGTGCTACCATAGGGTTTTTAACTATTGGCTCTTCTCTCCTACTTGTTTAGATGATCTCTCCTATCATTCCAGTTCTGAAATAAAATTTCCAAGCTTTGTTTGATTGTGTTGATTATTTTATTCAAGGTTTCATACAATAGTTTGTAATTAAAAATATCTATTTATTTGTTAGTTATATCATCATATAACTTGCAAGTGGAAACAAAGTTTGTTTCATTCTCTACTTAATACTTTTGCAAATTCTATTTCCCAAGGTTTTTGTGGGTGGATCTATCTAGGGGTTTCACCATGTAGTTCATGTGAGTTAGTTCTTGGTTTTGCAAATATGGTTTTCTTCTTGAGGGGTTTTGCCTTATGAAGGCAGGTTAAATGCTCTAGTTTAGGTTTGTTGATATGCTTATAATACCAAATATTTAGTTTTTATTATTATTGTCCTTTCAATGACTACTATTGATTTTACTTTTGCTTTGATGATTCTTATAACACCAGATATTCTACTTGCATCTCTATTGTTGTTTTAAAGGCTATATTGGTTACTTTTGATGGTTTGCTTTCATGTCTACAAAATCCTTTTAGTGTTAGATCTCTAGAGATGATACAATACTTGTCTTCTCCCCTACTTGTTTAGATGATCTCTCCTATCATTCCAGTTCTAAAATAAAATTTCCAAGCTTTGTTTGATTGTGTTGATTTTTTATTCAAGGTTTCATACAATAGTTTGTAACTGCAAATATCTATTTATTTGTTAGTTATATCATCATATAACTTGCAAGTAGAAATAAATTTTGTTTCATTCTCTACTTAATACTTTTGCAAATTCTATTTCCCAGGTTTTTGTGGGTGGATCTATCTAGGGGTTTCACCATGTAGTTCATGCGAGTTAGTTCTTGGTTTTGCAAATATGGTTTTCTTCTTGAGGGATTTTGCCTTATGAAGGTAGGTTAAATGCTCTAGTCTAAGACCCCCTGGAGGGACACACCTACCCTACCCCATAAGATTCAAACAAGTGACCAAGCTTAAATTTAACTAGGCTTGACCATTGCATTTTAGAATCTAGGAGTGTTTTGTTTCTGCATGTATTGAATAAAATGCAAAGTAAGTGAAAATAACATAATCAAGTAAGAATGAGTATAGCAACCCAATCATATTAACGATTATATTTAATTTATGATAATATTTTCTTGATAAACATATGTTCTTATTATATCTTCTCCATATCTTGTATTTCCATTCTTCTTATCACTTGTGAAACTTCATGAAAATAAAGATCATTTATTTTTCTTACTTCATGAATAGATCTTTTGCTTATACAACAAGTGTAACACAACTTGACTCCTCCATAGATATTCTAGGGTATCCTCATACACAAAAATACTTGATCATGAGGTTTTAAAATAAGCTAGTATATACCTTTGTGGTGCTTTGAAACTTTTTGTAGTTGAAAGCATTGATGTAACAACAACTAATGCTAATGGAGATAGATTTAACCATGGCTCTTTCTTTTGTTCTAAAACTAGTTCTTTTCTTTCAATTGACTCTTCTAGTTTTTGTTTAGCTAAGGGTTCTTCCTTTTGTTTTGTAATAACTTCTTCTACTTTTTGTCTTAGAAGAGTTAGTTGAAATAAAAGAACTGGTTTCAGAACATAGTCAATATGAACAAAAAAATACCAAGAAAGACACCATGGGTAGCTGAGGCTATCACAATAAATTAGGAGTCAGTGACGCATGCCTTGCACGCTAGTAAGTACTTGAAATTTGATAGTGTTGTTCAATAGTGGTTGACCTAGGTATATTAGAATTGATCATGGTTTTATCATCGACTATGGTGTATTGTAGCAACTAGTGGAAGATACCAGCTATAGAGTTCCATTAACGAGGAAGATAAGGAGGTGACCCATAACATAAATGAATCTGATGGTGAGAATACTTGAAATGAGGCTGAAAATACTTTGGCTAATGAAGAAGGTACGTAGACCGCACAAGAAATTTGCTCGTGATGTTGGGTTACTCGTTGTTGTCATACTATATGGCATAATGATGTTTGGATGGTGTCGGTATTATAGGTGTTGATGCCAGGTCATCACACACTTCAAACACTGAATATCATAGAAAGAGAGGTCCAACAAGATGTGCAATAGAGTCAAGCAACATAGATAAGGTGGAGATCATTTGCAATCTAAATGGATAGCCCATAGGAAAAAATTCTATTAAGTTTACATCTTACTTGGGGGTGATTGTGAGGGAGATTGTCCCTATCACCCATACAAATTGGAGAGCAATCCCAGTGGAAGTTAAAAACTAGTTATGGACACTCATTATGGTAAATTTCTAGCCAATGCAGTTCATAGTGTCCATTTTTTAATACTTATATAAATGTTGCATCTAATAAGATATTGGTTTGATGCAGCAAAAATATATCATTTTGGACACAATGAAGAAATGGGTCTTCACGACCATGGACAAGCAATGGCATGAACATAAGCATCGACTTGTGAAAAACCACTATGATAAGTATGATAATGATGAAGATAGAATTGCTAATCCCCCACCTCGTGTATCACAAAAATATTGGGAAGCCTTTGTGAATGACAGGAGTAGCATTGACTTTAAGGTAAGTACCAACCAATCTGCTATGGTAGTTCATATCATTGTTATGTTCATGTGAATTTTATTGACCTTGCTCTCCCTAATGAATTTATATATTGGTTTCTTCGTTGCATTGTAGGTAGTGAGGCAAAGGAACAAACAAAATAGATCTCACCAATCCATCATGCACACTTGTAGTCGAACAGGATATGCTCGACTAGAGCATGAAATGGTATTCTATCATACTCATCCATTATATGTGATAAACATAGCTATATTATTTTGTCATATGACTTATCCCCATGTCTCTCCAACTATATATCTTGTAGAGGAAGAGCCACCCAAATGCAAAAACTCCACTACCAAGGGCAATTGTGTGGATGGCAGCTCATACAAAGAAGGATGGGGCTCCTATTTCACCAGAAGTTGTGAAGACAATCGTAAGTGATATTCCCTTGGAAATAGCAATACATTGAACTTCAAACCATTGTTATATCGATTGTTTTTTAACATGTTACTAGTTAACTATGCATGTGATATTTCCAAAAAAAATTGGATGATGAAATATCATCTACAAGCTCCATAAATCAATCTATTAAGGATGATGCCCTCACCAAGGTTTTAGGACTCAAAATATCGGGTCGAGTTTGGGGTGTCGGCAAAGGAGTATCACCAACTGCTCTATTTGTTGGTGAGGGTTACATACAAAAGTTGCACTAGATGCAAGAGCATATGATAGAGAAAGAGCAAAAGTGGGAAGAGAAGCTTGTAGAGAATGAAAAAATATTGCAGAGAAGCTTGTAGAGAAAGAGAAAAATATTGAAGAGATTTTGACATGACTTTCACAGATAGAGGTGTGTCAATTTTTTCATGATTTCATATTTGAAATGTTTACATGTTGCACCCCTAAAGTTGTAATGATCCCTTGCATATAATTCCATAGGTAGCATCACTACATGCTACCCCTACAATTGGACATAACATTGGTGGTGGTGATCAAGGCACAAGTAGTTGCTCAATACCTTCTAGGCCAGAGTCATCAATGGTATGACTATTATTTCAAATATAAAATGGTTGACTTAGTTTGTATTGTATACTATGCAGTGAATTTATCTAGGCTATTGATTTTCCATGTAGGGATTAAAAATGACACCGATCACTCAAATTGAGAGAAGGGAATGCTACTTGACTCAGATCCATAATGATAACGTAGTGGTCAAAGGCATGATGATCAGTACTAACCTTGAAGACCTTATACATGGTCAATGTTTGGGTGAAGGTTATTGGAAAGTCAATGTGCACATCACCCATAAAGAGGAAATAATATTGTTTAGAAGGAATAATGAGATGGCCACAATGAAGGATGTTGTGGGCTCCTTCATTGCCTGGCCTAAATCAGACATTGTTTACAAATAATGGGTAGCCAAGCTAGGAGTGAGGTGAGTAGGTATCCTGAGCATGAGGTTGGCTAATCAGATACAAGAAGGTAATTTGGTAAAAAAGAGAGAGAGAGAATGCAAGTGTTGCTAGGGCATAGGATTAAGATTCTAATCATACATGCATGTTGTAATGTGTTGAAATGAAGGTTTATTGTGTTGAGTGAGTGTTAGTTATGAAATTGATATTTCATGTTTGACTCTTAGTCCTAGTCCTTAGTAGTAGTACTTGATTTGCATATATGGATATTTATGTATTTGAAGAAAGTCTCAGGATACCCTCTCACCTCATCTTTGATGGTTGGGGTGGGTAGGGATGTTTAGACATCTACCCATTATATGGAGGGCTCAAGTTGTCCATTCACCTATATCTGTAAATAAGAATTGCACTTGAAATAAGAATTTTCCATTTACATATATAATCATAACTAATTTTGCACTTGAAATAAGAATTTTTCATTCATTTAGCATTCTTACAACTATGCTTTCTATTTCTCCACTAGGCATAAACACATTCTTCTTTATGTCCTCAGTCTCCACTGTTGGCCTTCATCTATTATTGCTTTACCTTGAGGGGATCCCCCTCATATGGTTGTTTGTATTTGTACTTGATTTACAAAATTAGGGTTTGTCCACTTTGGATTTGCCCATTGTGGTTATATTTACAATGGTTTATTATTTTATCTCTTAGTCACTTCTTGAGCTCCTTGGGTTCTTTTTGCCCTAGTACTTAAATATTCTAACCGGATGTGGTCTTTGAATTTCATTTACCTCCTTTGGTCACTCTTGGACATAATATAATTTCTTTATTTCTTGCTTTTGTACATGTAAGAGGTGCAATAGATCATTGTTGTTCATAAATAATAACTTGGTTTTCATCCAACAATCTAAGAGAAAATATTCCATATATTATTCAAAATAAATTGTGTATAATGCTAAGCTTCAAGATCCAATTTGTCAATATTTTGATGGCAGCCTTGGTAGCTGTAGATTGCATGCATTTAAACCAAATTTTCCTTATTATACAAGCTCAAGTTCTTTACTTGTCCACTTTCTGCTTCTAAAAGGAATAGGTTTCCCATTTTGCATAAGAAATGCCCTTATGCTTGTACTTGAAGGATCGTATTGAACCACAAAGAAGAGGGAAAAAGAATCTACAAGTGTTAAAACTGAGTTGGATATTATTATTTTTTCATGAGTTCAATGTAACCTCCATTGCCTCTATCTAATGAATTTGATATTTTTTTTAAGATCAATAAGAGGGGTTGCAAGCCATCCAAAGCCTCTTACAAACTTCCTATTGAAACTACATGGACACATGAATACCCTCAATTGGTATAATCGTATTCAAGTGCAAGTTTCATGTAGATGGTAGTTAATTGTTTGTTTCATTATGAGTAGTGTTTGGCATGCATTTGTGAAGACATGGTTGCTCTTGTATAATCATTGACAAGTGGAACTCAAATGGACACAAGAGTAAAAAATGATAATGAACGCTCCAAGAAGATCTTAATTCAAGCCATCAACAACCAAATTTGTACTACCTTCTTATATTTGATGCTTAGGTGGAACTGTTGCAGGTATATTGACCTCTTTTGATGACATTCATTTTAGACTTTACTTTCTATCTACAGGAATTGCAAGGGTCTATAATCAATATGTATGATTCTCTCATTGCTCAAAATATAATGTTTTCACTAACAACATGCTTGGGACATGGCATGGAGTTCTTTGTCCTATGCAGGATACCTTCAGAATATATCATTGAATATCTCACTTGGTAGGCAACAAGATGCTTAAGTTGAGCAAGGAATGTACCAAGTGCATATGTTGATAGTTTCTATCTCAAATCATTGTTGCAGATCCAAAAAGGTAAGTATTAGTGCCAAGCTAAGTCAATGAATCAAGTCTTAGAATGCTCTTTGTGGTACCTTAGTCCACATGAACTTTGGTTTGGCTCTTCCTTTTCTCACTTAATTTAAGTGCCATGATGGTTGTTGTAGATCCAAAAAGGCAAGTATTAGTGCCAAGCTAAGTCAATGAGTCAAGTCTCAAAATGCTCTTTGTGGTACCTCAATCCACATGAACTTTGGTTTGGCTCTTCCTTTTCTCACTTAATTTAAGTGCCATGTGATGTGGGAGAAGCCTATCACAAACCAATCATAAAAATCAGTTAGACCTAAGAATCTACAAAGCTCTATGAAGGTCATTTGTGCAGGCCAGTCTCAAATTGTCTAAATTTTTTAACATGAACTCCTTCCTTATTGATAAATTTTGCTGACTGTAGAGTTTTTTATTGTTATTTTTGCTAGATTTATATTTTATGTAGACCTCTTAGGGAAATATGTGGACATAATATGCACATGTGACTTGTTCTTCCTTCTAACCTGAAGCATATAGGATTAGTAAGTTCAATCAGTGTCTAATAAATTATAATAGAAATTGGATTTTGATAGATGTATAAGATTTAAAATAGGTATTGTAATCGTCTCTTCCAAATATCTAGACTTATGCTAAAATTGATGGTAAATTTTGCTGATTTTTGTAGATCTAAATGAGTTTGCTAGAGTTTTGTAGAGTTGTTTATTGTTATTTTTGCTAGATTTATGTTTTTTGCAGACCTCTTAGGGAAATATGTGGACATAATATGCACATGTGACTTGTTCTTCCTTCTAACCTGAAGCATCTAGGATTAGTAAGTTCAATCAGTGTCTAAGAAATTATAATCATCTTCCTCAAACCCTAGGTCTCATACGCTAGACTTCTCAGTCAGTCCAGAATTATTTTCTTGAAGTCTTACATCAAATACAATTCAAGGTTAGACCCTTCTAGCTTATTTCTACAATGAAGCCTAGTTGGCAACTCCCTGCGGCATTAATATTTCAAACTTAATTTTGGTAAGGCATGATTTGACAAATGATCCCACAATAGGACTCCTAATTTTGTGTGGTTTTCATTTACTATGACATAGATGTTTGATGTTTGGCCCTTTGAAGGAGTATAATTTAATTTCTTTGCTAATGCTTCCTCATTATGTTATGTTGCTTACCATGCTTAAAAAATCCAATATATATATATATAATAATATATATATATATATATATATATTAGTATATAGATATGCCATATTGCCACCATCCAGGATTTTGGGGCCAAACCCTTGCCATCCCAGTCACGTATCTCGCTATACCATGTTGTGTCCCTCCCAAAAACCATGGAACATGGGGCATTAATTTGTTATCTATTGGTAGGTTCTCTGGAATGGACAACTATTCTCAGGAGTCAGGTTTAGTTCCTGGTTTTGCAGTCTTGGATTACTTATTTTTTGTAATGAGTGTTGGAACATTGTTATTTGTTTCAATGGTAGTTTCAATCAACAGTAGCTACAAGCTTCCTATTGAAACTACATGTTGTATTTTCAGAGTAAAGACACGTGTTGAGCAGGTAGACAAGCTACAAATGATTCAATCAATAGTAGAAAAACTTCTATCATTCAAAATGCATTTGGTTAGGCCCAACAACTCAAAAGACTTGGATGTAAATCTTGTCTTCCACCAGCCTAACTTGAGGTTGATCTTAATGAAATAGTTGGCATCTCTAAGTTGATTCAACAAGTAATTGGGTACCTATTTTTCACAATGATTTTATTCAAAACTTTGTATTCAATCAAACTCTTGCAAGGTGATGCACTCAACCGTATGTATCCCTTTTGTCTCAACTCTTCAATATGGTGCTTGATCTCACCATTCCAAAAGATAAAATTGGTACAAAGGGCCATCTAACAAGGAGGCCCAAGCAACTACATCTATCAAGTGCTTCACCTAATAATGCAACAATACCAACTCAAATGTTGCAAATATGTCCTTGTCTTCCACTACCGGTTGATCAACCCACCTTTGTTGCATCACTCAAGAACATAGAGTTGCAATAGTCTTTCCATATTTATGTGATTTGATCATCAAAAGCATCAGCCTTCTTGGTAGCATGATCCACCTCTGTTATCCCTATAAAATTGATCTCGCAAAGTGAGGACTCTTCCTTGACACCTTGACTAGTAGACACCATGGCACTACCACATATTGGGTTGCTCAAGGAGGATCTCTATATTTGAATTGTTTTATTGCATATGAAAGTCTAGGATGCTAGTCGACCCATATGTCTTTACCTTGATTCAACCAACCAAATAGATAAGGTATAGAATGGGATATCATTGGCAAGTTTTAGCCTATTGAAATTAATATTCTTTTGACTAACACTATCTACAAACTGTAAAGAATTTCCAGCACCCAAGGATTTGTATGACTGCTTATCATGGTCTTTTATACATGCATACATTGTTTATTGCCATATCCCATAGGATAGTATGCATGTGGTCATCTATCAAGTGTAAAAGTATTTGTAACATGGTATGCCTAGGACCACATTGGTTGTATGCACTCCAACAAGAGCAAAATGGTGCATTGTGACTTCATACATACTTTGATGCTTCCATGGAAAATTTTATCCCTCTTTGTTCCAATGGAAAATTACCTTATCCATGAAATGACCATGAGAAATAAAGGATGCCTCAGCTGAAACAACAAACCACTATTGAGTGCTATGCTATTTCAACTGAGGCATCCTCTCTCTCTCTCTCTCTCTCTCTCTCTCTCTCTCTCTCTCTCTCTCTTATATATATATATATATATATATATATATATATATATATATATTCGATGAGACCCTAAGAGGATGATTTTAAATTTCCCTCATAGACCTAATACAATGATTTTAAACTACCCTCTTAGACCTAAGATGGCAGTTTTAAACCACCCTCTTAGGTCACCCTAAGACGGTAGTTATAAACCATTGTCTTAGGGTGACCTAAGAGGGTGGTTTAAAACCGTTGTCTTAGGTCTAAGAGGGTGGTTTAAAATTGCCCTCTTAGGGTCTAAGAGGGTGGTTATAAACCGTCCTCTTAGGCCTAAGAGGTATTAACCCTAAGAGGGTGGTTTTTATCCACCCTCTTAGACCTAAGAGGGTGGTTCTAACCACCCTCGTATCCCTAAGAGGGCAGTTATAAACTACCCTCTTAGACCCTAAGAGGGCATATTTTTGAGGTGGTTTTTAGCCGTTGTCATATGTCATGAAATTTTTATGACACCCTCATAAACGATGGCTAAGAAACCACCTTTAAAGGCCTTTAAGAGTGGTTAAAAATTGTCGTTAAAGCCATTTTTTGGTGTAGTGGTGGAAATAACCTCTTAGATACATGGCCAAGATGGTACATAAGGGGTAATAATACACTTCCTTATAATTCCCACTAGCCCACTATAGTATAAACCCTACTATGCAAAACTACATGAAAGACCCTTTCAGGGTGGGTATGTGGGGGCTTGAACTCACTATATACCCAATATAGCCTAGTAGCCTGTATGACAGTTACTTAGAGGATTGTGAAGATCCTTAATATGACTAGCAATTATTATGTTATTGTTATATAGGAATTGTTTTCAATGAGTTTACACAAGTTTTTATGAGGGGTCCCAATCCCCTCATACTGAGTGGGGTTTGAACCTTAGGCATCTCAAGGAGAGGCCAAAGCCCTTAACACTATAGTAAGCTTGTAACTTATTATTTTTGTCTAGGATTAATGTGATCTAGCCATGTAAATAATATTAATGGTCTTGATTAATGTGATCTAGCTAAAAATCTTGGGACCCGTTGTGGTGTTTCACATCGAGTTCACCAAAATGTGAGACAAGGAAAACATGGAGGGCTTCTAATTGGCCTACAAGACCAAGTGTACTAGCTAGATATCTCATTACCATGGGGTATAAAATCCACAAGATCTCACTTCGGGGATAGGGAAAATTATGGGCCTAGTCTACGATTTTGTGGATTATGTTTGAAAACACCTACATTTTTCCTAAGAGATTTCTTAATTGCTTAATAAAAGTTGAAACTACTCTAGTTATAGATGGAAGTAACAAGCACAATGCAACAAATAGGCCTTTTGGCTATGTGCTTTTTGTTTTCAATGATAAGTGAAAGAATGATTTCTAATTATGAGCAACTTTGCAAGGGAAGATGCAACCAAATAAACATAAATTTCTACATGCAATTCAACCCTAACAATGATGCAACTATATGGTTGGTACCTTAATGATGATAAGACTAAGCTACTTATTCTTTTTTTCCTTTAATGAACTAAAAAATAGAAAAATAAAAATATGTAGACAAATAGATAGACAATAGGCATTAATGATTCAAGATTAAATTAACAAAGATGAAAAATTGAAACTTTTGACTTAGTTTTTTTTCCTCTATGGCAATAGCGCTAATACAAAAGTGCCACCAATGCTTTCAATTATTTGTGGTACTTTTGTTTGTTTCTCTTACTCCCATAAAAACCTATAAAAATAAACAAAAATATAGAGTCAAATGTAGAGGGTTTTACCTAAATAAGTGGAGAGTTGCAACTCCCCTGACTGGTATCAACCCCTTGTTTAGCAAAATGAGATAAGACAAAAGCTATAGACTAAAATTACCACAACTGAGTGATAGCACTACTAGCACTTCCACCAAGGAGTGGAATATTTTACTATTTATGATAAATTATTGACTATAAAACTATAGCCTTTTATATAATAGAAACAAAGCACAATAGCACCACCAAGATTGTAGTTCTATGATGCTTTTGCTTATAGGCACAAAAAATGGATTCAAAACATAAAACCCTTGATAATTTTATGAATTGATAGAGAACCCTAACCAAAAGGTGCAGGGGCTTGATAGACACAGGTTATTGGCTATGTGATCATGAAAAACATAACTTCCAATGCAAGAAGCTAAGGAATTAAATGCATTAAACGATAATGCAAAGAACAAAAATAATAAATGAGAGATAAGGGTGAGAAGCATAACCCAATCACTCATAGGTAAGAATTTTGTTGTATTTCAAAAAGCCTTATTGCATGTAACCTTAAAAAATATCATTAGCTTGTTGAGACCTTGCTATGTTGAAAGAAGATCATCGATTGGAAAAGGCTTTTGTTAGTGCAAAAAATGATTTCTCAATTTGATAGGGCTTATTTGCTCTTAGGATTGTATGATTTCTCAATTTGATAGGGCTTCACCATGTTGGAAAAGTTATGGTTTTGGCTCCCCCATGGGCTCGCTTTATAGAAAGCCATGGATCCCTCCAGGGATCCCCTAAAGAATATGCCAAGATTGACAAGTTAGAGAAGTGGCTTGTTGCATGTTTGAATGAAGTTGATTCAATACAATATTGAGAAGAGCTAATGTGCAGAGGAGGATACAGGATAATATGGGAGACAAAAATGGCAAGTTCTAAAATTTAATTGACAATCAAGGCACCATTGAGGTGGTGAATACAATTGGCATAGTTAGATCCAGATTTGATGGGTAGTTGGTACTTGCTAGTTGCCTGTCTTTCTTTTTTCATTTTCTAATAGTCAATAGCATTGATAATGATAAATAAATTTATGCTAGTACAAAAATGATCATTGCCAAGTTGATTGGGCAGTAAAAGATAAAATTTGACCTTTTGGCAAAAGCATTGCTAGATAGTTAATGACATCGTTGATGCTACCATGTTGGGTACAATGCTTATGCTTTGAGAGCAATAAATACCCCTAAGTTTTGGTCTTAAGATGTTTGAGTTGCTTAAAATATCTGATTGGTTAGGTGATGCAGATATTGGTAAATTTTAGAGACTTATTGATATGCTCAAAATTAGATGTCTACAGTATTGTTTGGCAAGATTCAGACCTAGATCTCCTTTTTAAAAGTTAAAGAATTTAACCAATTGAGCTCTTGTCATTTGATACATACTCTTCCAATATATATATATATATATATATATATATATTGATATTACCTTGTAAAGATAATTATAGCACTATTATTCTTATTTAGCTTAATCTTTGGTTAATGTCTAATTGTAATAACCAATTTTTTTTATTGAGGTAAGTGTGAGAAACCCCTATGACTGATGCTCAAGGTTGGGCATCCCCATCCCAACCATGACCTTTGATAAGGATGAGAGCTGAGTTTATCAATAGGGGCCAAACAAACAACCATACACACACTCACCCTCTCATACACTAGCCCACACTACAGTTTGAACCTTATACCTCTCAAAGAAGAGCCAAATCCCAAACTGTTAAATTGTCCCCCATAACAAAAATTTTAGGTTAGAAAGAAACCTCCAGAGATGCTCTTAGGTGGTCGATAATGCTGTCCCATATGGATATACCACTATTTAGAGGGAAGCCACAAGAGATTTTTTGTGTCTCGCTTTGCATCGCAAAGGTTTAAACTATGGACCTCTCGTTCAATGGGGCTAGGCTTGCCTTACATTTTTAATCAGTTTATTTTGTTCATTTTTAAATGTTTTTCTTTAATAAATATTTAATTAAAAAATATTTTATTTTAGAATTCTAAGTATATATTGATCTTGAACTACATATGTTATACTTAGCATTATGCATAAGCATGAAACATCATAAATTTTCTATATTTAGGATTTTCAAAATTTAAAATATGCTAATTTTGGAACCTTTCATTGGGGCCCATTCACCCGAAATTTATGGGGTGGAAGTTTTTTGGGGTCAATTCGCCTAACGTTGATAATAATTATCCTATTTTTATTTTAATTCGCCAACCACTTTCACCCAATTCCATAGACAATTCACCTTCAAATTATAAATAATTTTGTTTTTCCTACCTAATTCACCACATATACTACCGGTATAAATACTAAAGGGGATACCGATAAACATACATCTAAAACACTCTAACTTGAAAATAGCTCTAAAGCAACGAAAAACCTATTGTCAGTCAACATATTTATCAATTGGTTGTAGGGTATTAGCAATCAAAAGACACCGATCGATTCCACAAACTTGACAGGGTTGCAGAGGAGTGCTTCTCAACATAAACTGATCCATTGCAAAGGAGTGTTAATCAACATATATCGATCGATTGTAGAGGAGTGTCAATCGGTATAAGTCGATAGGTTGCAAAGTAGTTTTTGTTGGCATAATCCGATCGGTTCTAGATGAGTGTTAATCGGTATAATTTGATCAATTGTAGAGGAGTGTCAATCGACATAAATAGATCAGTTGTAAAGAAGTGTCTATCAACATAAGTCGATAGGTTGCATACGACTGCCAATCGACATAAGCTGATCAGTTGTAGAGTAGTGTTTTTTATAATAAGCTGATCAGTTGTAGAGGAGTACCAATCAACATAAGTTGATAAGTTGTAAAGTTATGTCAATCAGCATAATTTGATCGATTATAGAGGTATGTCAATCAACCAAAGTCGATCGATTATAGAGGAGTATTAATCGGCATAGGTCGATCAATTGTAGAGGATTATCAATAAACATAGGCTGATTGGTTGTAGAGGATTACCGATTGGTATAGGTTGATCGATTATAAAGGATTATCGATCAACATAGGCTGATCACTTGTAGAGTTATGTCAATTAATCGTGATCGAGCGACTGTAGTAACATTAAAGTGACTATTGGTGATAGAAAGTTGTGATGATTGTGACAATATGTAGAGTATTCTTCTTTCACATTTCTATTATCCAAAGCTCTTTTTCTTTAGTTTCATAGGCAGTGTAGATGCACTATCTGCAACTATTGTAGACAAGTATCCATGTCATGTTGTTATGTGTTAGGAGCATTTTTCTTGTTAGAGACTGCTTCTTGTCTGTTAGAGTATGTTTTCTTAGCGTTATTTTTATTTGTTGATATTCTTTGAGCATGCAGGCAGAGGTCATTCTATAGGGTAGTGTAGGTTTGTCTAAAGACTTAGATTCTTTATGAAATTATAGTTTAACCTTGGTTACTTAGAAAATCAAATTGTTATTGAGGGAAGTATGCAATTTTCCTTCAATTTTATATTTATAGCCTAACATCTAAAGGTTTTTTCTTTATAGATACAATGTCACCTACTGAATATGGAAAGAAGGGAGGCCAATATTCTAGTAAAAAGACAATTCTAAAATATTTTACACAAATATCAAAATGTAGTGAGGTATCCACATCTACACAACATGTAGGTAAAAATACCTTTTACCATCAAATCATTACTTTTTTATTTATTATTCTTAAATATAAAGCATTTCTTTATTAATAGATAAACGGTTGTTTGCTTATCTACCTATTTTTAAATACTTCGTAAAACTGTATTTTGTTAATTCTTTAAAATAGTGCATTTTTACATTAAAAAATGATACAAAACACCAAACATTGAATGCAGTAAACATTATCAGTCCTGATATGCATCCACTTGAAGATATTATAGTGGATGAGATGGTACCACATGATAATTTTCCTAATGACAACATTCAACAACCTATTAATGAGATGCCTAATACAGACACATCAACCGAAAAATGAAATGATAGTATAATTAGAATGCAAACCTTTGGGGAATCTTGTTGAAACGGCCAAAAAGAGGCATTTGATCTAACAACATATTAATGACAAATGTTATTCAAGAAAATGTATTTTTATTCATGTAAAGAGTGCATAGGTTACAATGGGGGAAAATTCCCCTTTATCCTTTCTTTCCATAAATGATACAGTAGGCCTGATGCCATCCTTTTGTGTTCCTCAGTGTAGATGGGCTTCTTTGTATGTGTGCCACCACGGGGTCGTAGTTTGTGGTTGCTTTCCCTCCTTGGTTCTAGGTCAAACCTGCAAAAAGGGGTTAGTTCATTGGGGGGCTTGCCTTAGTCAGGCCCCATATTTAGAAAGACAAAACATATAGTAAAGATGCATTAAAAACTGAAATAAATTGTGCAGAAGGTCATGAAATGACAAAACAAAGCTTACCTCCCAAATCTGAGCTGATTTGGGACTTGTAGGACCAATTCGCCACCCAAGGGGTGAACTGATGCCGAATTCATGGGGCGGGGGTGAATCAGACCCTGAGAACTATTCTACAAAAATCCTTCGGTGGGAAGGTTCCTTGGCTATTGTACTATCGATGTGCAGGTTCAGATCTACTTTGTTGTGCTTCGGTATGTATTTTGGCAGAGTTTTTGTACTTTGAACATAAGTTGGAGAGAGATCTAATTAGGGGTTTGGGCCCACTATATATAGAAAATGGCAAGGTGTAGGGGGAGAGTTAAGGAAACTAACCCTAGGCTGAAGTCTAACCAAAGTTAGGTTAGGGTTTGTGAGGTGGAAGCCTCACATTCCTCATAGGAAATATCCTATCCTCACACATGTGTGAGGAAGGATTAGGTCTAATCAGGATTAGGAGGTCCTAAGTCAAATTAGGGCTTGATTAGGGTTCTTAGGAAAATATCTTAGCTAACCCTAATTACACACATGTGGGAGGATGCAATTAGTGTTAATTAAGGATTAAGAGTTTAATTAATCAATTTTGCCCTAAAAAGGTGACTTAAGTGAAGTCAACATTAAATTAGATTTTAAGAATTGACTTGATAATTGCTTTTGCCAATTAATAGCCCGTGGGGGCCTCAATTGAGTGCAAATAGGCTTTGTATCACCTTGGGAAGTTGATGGAAGGTATCCCGATGCATGGGAGATGTTTGTGATGTGATTTTGCTAACTTACTAGGGTTTTGGACCTGAAAACTAGCAAAGTGGTATATGGAAGTCTACGCAATGCTACGATAATCTATGGCGATCTACGCATGACTACGACCATCTACGCATGACTACGCATGACTACAACAATCTACGCATGTCTAGGATGATCTACAATAGTCTACACTGGTCTACAATAGCCTAGGGGTACCTAGGATGGCCTATGTGAACCTACAAGTGTCCAAAAGGATCTACAAGTACGTAGGTATAGCAATGTGTGACTTTTAGGTGTCTACATTTTACCCCTTTTTGTACTATACTGTGAGAAACATAGTTTAATACAAAAATATGAAGGGTTTGTGTAGAAGAGAAGGGATAGAAGGAGAATGGGATCCAATCAAAAGTATGTAGCCGCTCGAAGCGTGACCATACCAACTTGATCGATAGCCAAGAAGGAGGAAGGAGAAGAAGAGAAGAGGAAAGGGATAAAATGCAATGAAAACAATACCGATAAATGGAAATGGATGATTGCGGATGCAACGCGGTGATTTTGTTGAGTCCGTATGACATTTTTGATGTCATACTAGTTGCTTGGGGTAGGCAACTTTTGACTACTTTGCTTTTGTGACCAGATCAACGTGGTCCAAAAGTACGAATAGAACAAATGCCTATTCAAATATTTGTTGTTGATTGATTGATGAGAACATGGCGACAAGTGTCAAACCATTTGAGCTAAAGGGACATTTGGATTATTCAAACGTGACCAGTTCAACGTGGTTGAGAAATCCTTTTCCAAATGTTGCGCTAGGATTACATCAAACGTATCATTCGTTATGTACTCGATGTACTTGAATGCTTAGATTGATTTCTCCATCGAAACACATAGCTCTCATGATATAACAAATATCTGGTTGGGATTGAGATTATAATCGTAAGATAATATTTAGCAAAAAATTTTGTAGATAGATGTGATATCTATGCTTTTGGATGTTCAGTTGGTTGGTTGCATGCAAAGCTGACTTTGGATATGAATACCCCCTCAAATGAGGAATCAACAATGAGGCGAATGGAATGTGGTGATTTGGTGATGCAATGATTGATAGAATACCAATGCATGATGAAAAATGATGAAAAAGTAGATGAGAGGATAGTTTAGGAGGGTTCCTAGGGTTTTAGAGGAAATTTGCATGATTTCCTAGGGTTTTGGAATGAATTTGATTGGTTTTGGGGGTCATATGCTCAATTCATGGGATGGGGGTGAATTGGATCCTGATTCATGGGGCAGGGTGAATTGGATCCTGATTCATGGGGCAAGGGGTGAATCAGGCCTAAATCATGGGGTAGGGGGTGAATTAGGGTTTAGGGTATTTTAAAGTCAATTTGGAGGGAGAAGGACCTCATTGTGATGTCGACGAGCGGTGGAGAGCATGCGAGAGAGGCATTCGATGACGTGCGAGCATGACGGTTGGAAGTTCGGATGATAGGATGATGAGGGGATGATCGAGAGCTGGTAATAGGCTTGGAGATCCATCGGTAAGTGGTCCTACCTATCTCATTTTTTGTTTGGTTAATTTTCTAGAGAAAAATGAATAAGGGGGGAGGTTTTCATCTTGTTTTGAAAAATATTCAGGATTTTTGATTGAAATTGGAACACATAGTGTAAAACTAGCCAAATGGGTACCCAAAAACATGATTTGTTTGTAGGTTTGACCTATTTTCGTGCCAGTTTGACCGGGTAATGGGTAGAGTAGGTGTAAAGTTTGACCGTCCATTTTTGGAGCCATGGGGTACTGTTTTTGAAATGTTATTGAATTTCATCCGTAAAAGTAGGAAATGGGTATCCCGTTGTGCGACTGTTATATTTTTTTGCTTTCGTTTGGCATGTTTTCTGAGTATGTTGTTTTTGAGTGTAAGGTAGGAAACTTTGACCGTTAAATTTGCCACCTTATGGATAGAATTTTTAGAAACCGATGAAATTTTCACCGTAGAAGGGCAAAATGGGTATCCAAAAATAATATTTGTTTTTGTAGATGTTTTTGTTTGGCCTATGTTTGAATTGCGTGCCAATTAATAGGTAGTGTTAAATTTGGACTGAGTTGTTGGGAGCCCAAATTGTACTATTTTCAACATCGGTTTGAACTTTCACCGTGAAATGGCAAAATGGGTATTCAAAAATGTGACTATTATTTTGATGTTGTGTGTATTTGTGTATGTTTTGTTTTGGTGTCTGTATGGTAAAATTTAGCTTGAACTCCGTGTTGAGTGGCGTACTATTTTTGAAAATGGTCGACATTTTTACCGCTAAGTGGGCAAATGGGTATTCAAAAATGTATTTTGTTTTTGTATGTTGGATGAATTGATTGAGTTTTGAATTTCGTGCCATAGTGGGTATGTGGGTGATTTTATGTTTGACTATTGGAAGTCAAATATGTACTATTTTTTGCATTTGTTCGAACTTTTGCCATGAAATGACAAAATGGGTATCCAAATATGCGACTATTTTGTTGATATGTTTTGATATGTGACTTTTGCACTGTTTATGTCTCGAAGTGCGTGTCAAATTAAATAGTTTAATTTGTAAATTTGATTTATGGATTTTTATTAGATTGCATCGTTGTATTGATGGCTAATGTGTGTTTTATTGTGTTTTTTTGTGGATGAACAGGTGAAAATGCTCGAGCCCCGTCATCATGTGCGAAAAATGAAGGATGATTTTGATGAGTTGATGAATAAACCTGATGAGCTGAAGTGGTTAGATGACATATGGTTCCGAGGTGTGTGGGAGTGTAAAAGTATACATGCCAACAGGGCATATGTGTCCGCATTATGTGAGCGGTGGGATGCGGATAGGAACACGTTTCATTTTCCCACTAGGGAAATGACTATTACCTTGGAAGATATATACCGGATTTATAAGTTGTCGATTGAGGGTGTTCCGGTGAGAGCGACAACTGATGATAGTAAGGAGGCTATGTTGGAGTGGTTATTTAGGGTGGAGTGGAGAGACATAGATGTCTCTAAGATGGATTATGAGTGGTTGTGGTTGAAGAAGAAGATATCTGATCGACAGTGTGCAGCAATGATGATGATCTCCACCTATGCATTACCTGATACTTCCAGGGTTCTTTTCACCTGGAATATGTTAGATGTGGTGAGTGACATGGTGGAGCACAGGGTCATGTTTGCATGGGCACCTGCACTATTGGCCCAAGTGTACCAGGAGTTGCATGATGTTGTGCGAGTTGGATGCAAGGGGTTGAGTTTGATTCCCTTGTTACAGGTATGGGCATGGGAACACATAGCTATTGAGAGGCCATCATTATTGCCTCACCCTATGCATGTGAGGGGCAAGGAGTATTTACCCTATGCTTTGAGGTGGAGTACATAGGCGGAGTAGGGTATTAAGAGGCCACATGAGGGTGATCCATTATTGTGGAGGGGTAAGTTTGGAGACCTAACACCTGGTGACATTAAATGGAGGCCTTGGTTGGGTGGGGTAAGGTGGGATGAGGATGATGAGTAGTTACGTACCATTCGATAGGGTAGATGGTTAGTGGGGCGATATACTCGGTAGGTCGAGTATTTTTAGTTTGATCGGGTGAGGCGATAGTTTGGCTTATGATAGGATATTCCAGGGGCTCCTATCATTTATTTTAGGTGGTGAGGTGATAGAGGAGAGTATCCTATGGTTTTACCTTGGGTTGGGGAGAGGGATCCACCTATGGCTACCCCGGATGTGGAGGATGTTGGGATGACTCCAGAGTTTGAGGCCTAGTGGGTGATGCAGAGGTGTAATCGATCGATGGGTGGCACTTGATGTTGGGGCACCTCCACTAGAGAGGAGAGATGGTAGGGGGCTCGAGCTAGGTCGAAGGATGTAGCTGGTGATGAGAGGGAGGTTCCTCTATGATGGTCATGATGATGCTTGGGCGGTGTAGCGAGCACCCAAGGAGTGGGGGTAGAGGAGGTACTGTGGGATGTTGCTATGGATGGTGGGATGGCTATGGGGTAGGCTATTGGAGAAGAGGAGAGAGGTGGGGTTACTGCTATGGGTGATATAGATGATACCATTGATATTGGTGCATTTATGGATGTGGAGAAGATTCCTTTCGATATCCAAGAGAGGTAGGATGGAGGAGGAGGCACGAGAGCTACGAGGTAGGGTTCATGAGTTGGAGGCTGAGCTCCATAGATAGGAGGAGGCTTTCGAGGCTAGATATGCTAAGGTAGTAGCTGAGATGGAGCAGATGAGGGCCATGATGGCTAGGCAGGAGCAGGCTATTGAGAGGTTGACTGGTCAGTTGGCTGTGGAGTCTGCTAAGAAGGTATTATGTGAGACTTCTCTGATGGTGCATGGGATTCCTCTTCCAGATTATGCTCAGGTGGTGTCGTAGTCTGAGTCACGATCATGAGTGTGGGCACCTTCACATCATAGTCAGCGTAGTGCTACTTTGGTGGAGTAGGTCGGGGCCAGGGCTAGGGTAGGAGATCCACCTATTGTGGGTCAGGCACCAGGAGCCAGGGCAGAGTCTAGTAGAGCGATAGAGGTTTGGGCGAGCCACGAGGGGCATGGAGAGACTCTTAGTCGGAGTTAGGATTGCTTATGATTGTAGCCTATGGGTATTTTTGGATGATGGATGATGGGTGATGGTCCTAGTTTGTAGCCTATGGGTATTTTTGATGGATGATATATATATATATATATATATATATATATTTTGATTTTAGTTGTTATATATACATGTGTTATGGTTTTTGCAATGTGTTCTCGTTATGTTTGCATAGATATCATACCATGATTTGTAGGTATTTATGATGAATGGATATTCATGTGTATTGTGGTTTAAATCTATTATCATGTTGTAGTGTGAATATGTTGTAGGGTAGACTTGCATGATTCTATTTTGAATGCAATGTGAAGTAATAAAATGTGAAATGATATTTGTAGTGAATGCATGTAATGTAAATGCAATAATGGAGTGTGAGATAGTATATGCATGATGAATGCCTTGATTTAGTAATTTATGTGAAGCATGTAATGTAACTGCAATAATGTAATCCTTGATGTGAGGCATGTAATGGAAATGCAATGATGTGATCCTTGATGAATCTATGTAACATAGATGCATGTATGCATGTATGGGAATGTTAAAATACGTAGAGGAAGCACTTGTATCATTACATGTACCTATGTGGATGTTATCCATTCTGTTATCTCATATATGTAGGATGGTATAGGAGGCATGTAATGGCTTTGACCAATGTAGTTTTGATAATAAAATTTTAGACTCAAAGTTGTGTGAGTTTATGTGGCAACTCATAACTAATCGGACTGGTTCAAAATCTATCATGGACCTATGTGTGTAAATGAGTGAGGTTCATTTATCCATTTTGAGGTAGGTAGGATTAACCCATTGTAGACGTGGCCGAACTAGCTAGCTCATCCATACATGAATAGTGATCTGTACAAAAGTAGGTAGCTAATGCAATAGATATATCACCACTTGTAAGACTATTCCACTGGTAGGTAGGCTCTTGGAGCCTATTGCTAGTGATGGAAATCATCCCATGGTGTTATGTTAAACCTAAGGACCAAAGGCGATGAAGCATAACATGGGTGATATCAGGAGGCTTTTCCTTTTGTTTTCTGCCCCTCATCTATTGTTGACCTATTTATTGTGGTACTCTTTTTTTTTTTCTTTTTTCTTTTTTTTTTTTTTTTATTCTCTTTTTCTCAATATTTCTATTCTATGGGCATTGGCTTTTGTTTTCTGCCCCATTATTTTACTTTTGCTTATGCTTATCCCTTTGTTTATCCCCAGGTCGTATGTTGACCATGCAAGTGATAGGACGAGCAGGGGAAACCATTTGCTAGATGGTGACATCTACTCAAGGTGTCATCTTTCCTAGACTCAAAATGTGTTTAATGTGTAACCTATTGTGAATGGTCCATGAGAGAAGTTGAACCAACCTAAAGAACCATAAGAAGAATGTAAAACCTATCAGCTAGGGGTGACATTTGATTGACTAAACTAGTGAGTAGTCAAAGCTTAACACGACACCTATGTAAACCCTACTCCTAAAAAGGTGGAATGGACATCCAGGTGGTGATGCTAACAAGTGCGTGTATTACTCCTGTTGAAGGCGCATTTTGTTTTTGTTTTTGAGAGGAAGAATGTACAAACTTAAAATGAAATTAACATGAAAAACATATGGATATGTGCAATGGGTGTAATGTAAATGATGCAAGTGGAGAAATGCAATATCTACAAGAGGAAATTTATGATGTGTAGAAAGAGAAGTTTAGAAAACTTATTTATAGATGACTATGGTGTATCATGATGACCAAAAAGTGTGATGTTATAATAATGGTTGCCCCAACATGTGGGGTGTGTGTGTAGTAGGTGTATAAGTTGTAGTATGTTAGATGCATGTGGTACTATTGAAAGGAGGAAATGGATGAAGGTGGAATGTACAACTAGAAGAACTTTAGAAGAAGTAGTCTTTGGCAACCAACAAGAAAAGGGGATTGCCAAAGTCAGAAAGATAATAGAAGAAAAGGGGGTAGATCAATGTAGGTATGTAGCCACTCGAAGCATGACCATACAACTATGCGAGGAAATAAGAAGGAGAAGAAAGGAGGAAGAAAATATAGGAACTATTAGGTGAAATGTCATGGGTCAGGTCGGGAATGAGGTGGTGAAGTGATGGTATGGCTTGGAATTTGATAAGTGGTGTAATTGGAGATGTTGTGAATGTAGCGGGTTGGCATTGTTAATGTTTCATGAGGTGGCAAAGTTCTGGGGATGATGTGGCATGGAGGACTCACCAATCGACTATACGAGATGGAATGTTTAGGTGATGGAGTTCGAGTGCTATGCAACATGTTGTGGATCAGGTTTTTGAATGTTTGATATTCCTCAATGTCATGACCTGGTTGTCGATGATAGATACAATATTGGTTCTCATGGTAGTTATGTGGTTTAGGATGTGAGGGGTCTATGGGTCGAATCTTAGGTAAATCAATAAGGCCCTGATGCATGAGATGATAAAATATTTTTGATAATGGTGTGAATGGCATGGGCATAGGGTAAATGTATGGTTCGGGTGGAGGTGAATAGGGGGTGGATGAAGGGGAATCTAATAGTGGGAGTGTAGGTCGAGAATCTGATGTGGATTGAATCCTAGGTTGAGGAATGGATCTATGTGGAGGTGATGATGCATGAGCCATGGGAGACTGGTGTGGATGAACATGACAATGGCAATGGCTCATCTGTAGCTTGAGAGCCTCGATATGGGAAAGGAGATGTTGTATGTCATTGTCTGGAGGTGATAATATCGGGGAAGGTGGTGATCGAGACTCCAATGTGTATGGAGTGGCTTGGTATGCATGGGAGAATGGATGAGGTCATGATGATGAGGGGGAAGAGTGGAATGGCCTTGGGGATTGGTAAGCTTGTTGGGAAGGTAGGCCTCGTAGTGGTGATGGTGGTATCTTAAGAATAGGTGGCATAGGGGATGGTTCTAGTTGATGATGAATGGGATGGGGGCATGTTTGCATGGCCAGCTTGAGCAGCTTGAGCCACGTGGGCTTGCAAGGCTTGGGCATAAGATGATTCTCCACTAGGAAGTGGGGCTGGTAGGCATGAAGGATGGGCTAGATGAGGAGTGTATCCTCTGTTAGGAGGGTGGTATGCTCCTAGAGGGTGATGGGGGGAATTAGTTGGTGAATAAGGATTCATAGTATCTTTGGGTGGATGAGAAGGGGACCCTTGTGTTTGGGGATGGGATGTTTCCTCCTTTTTATCAAAAGAGGATAGGGTGACCTGGTTGTCTCCCAAATGGGGTGAGTAAGATGAACCTCGATGGTGAGGTGAGAGGCATCGGGGTGAAGTGTTATGGTTTGAATGGGAGGAATGGGAAGACCACCTAGTGTGATGAATGACTGGTGGTCGGGCTAGGTCAGTCGACATGATTGGTATAGTCTATGGTGGTGGAGGGTCCTACATGATGATGTATGTAGATGTTATCGTATCTCATTGTTGATGGTGTATCTGTAAATGATGTAGATCCTACAAGAAGGAAAACAAATACCAATAGCATAAAAATGACATAAAGGAGAAAGTACATGTAAAATATGTAAAGTAAAAATAAAAATATATGCATTTATCATGATGTGCTTAGTGAGTGATGTGTTTGTGTGGGTCGGTATGTACCACTTGTGATAGTGAATACCTATTTGTATTAGGCGTTGAATGCATGAAGGTGCAAAATGTTGATGGGCTCAGGGTCATCGAGGCCTTCAAGGTTAGCCAAGCGATAGGCACCTGAACCATATTTGTGTGTGATGATGAATGGGCCCAACCAGTTTGGGGTAAACTTGTCTCGTTGTTGGTGAGGCTGACTTGTGATCTATTGGTTTTCTTTGAGGACTAAATCATCGATTTGGAACTCATGTTGATGTACCTTACTATTGTAGGCATGATGAAGGTGATCTTGGTAGACTCGTGTGTGCTCGATGGCATGGATGCGATGTTCATCGAGGAGTGTGAGTTGATCTAAGCGGGCTTGATGGGCGGTGTCATCATCTATGAATTCTTTCATGGATACCCTTAGGGAAGGTATCTCAAGCTCAAGGGGCATGATGGCTTCTACCTCGTAGACAAGTGAAAATGGGGTTGCCCTAGTGGGGGTATGAATGCTTGTACGATAGGCCCACAAGGCTAGGGATATTTGGTTATGCTAGTCATGATGTGATTCTGCTACTATTTTGCGTAGGATGGAGCAAATTGTTTTGTTTGTGGCTTCTGCTTGGCCATTACCCTATGGGTAGTATGGGGTAGAGAAGCTATGATGAATGTGAAACTTGTTACAAAGTGCTCGGATGGTTTTATTTTTGAAGGATTTCCCATTATCAGAGATGATTTGGGAAGGGATTCCAAAGTGACATATGATATGATCTATGATGAATGTTGCTATCTTTGCTCCTGTGGTTTGGACAAGTGGGATGGCTTCGACCCACTTTGTAAAGTATTCTGTAGTGGTGATGATGAACTTATGATTGCTTGAGGAAGCAGGTGTAATTTGTCCAATAAGATCGAGGTCCCATTGGGAGAAAGGCCACATGGATTGAATTGGTTGAAGTGCTTGAGATGGTAGATGTGTGAGGTTTGCATGTTGTTGGCACTTAATGCAATGCTTTACGTATTCACAATAGTCATGTTCCATATTTGGCCAATAGTAGCCCATGCGAAGGATGTATTTCATGATTGCCATGCCATTGAAGTGGCCACCACAAGTACCATCATGGGTTTCTTGTACAACCTATTGAGATTCATGTGGTTCTAAGCAATGCAAGAGCATGCCATCATAACTACGGTGATAGAGGATGTCCCCCAGCAATGTGTAGTGGATTGCTCTTTGTTTAAATGCTCAGCATTGAGCATGGGGTAATTCACATGGTATAAATCCTAGTTTAATATAATATTTGATCTACGCAAACCATGGGTCATGTGGTTCGGTATCGACCACATGAATGCCACCATCATCTTTAGGAGATGTAGGTGATATGGCAGATTGAGTGAGTGTATGAATTGTTATGGATGTGGTTGTTGATGTTGGGTTTTGTGGGATTAATGATCCTAAGGAAGCCATTGTATCTACAAAATGATTAGTGGATCATGGCACGGCTTCGATGTCATACCATTCAAATTGATAGAGGAGTTGTTGTGCAATGTGCTTGTATTGTTGGAGGATTGGGCAATTGCATTGCTAGATCTCTTGTACTTGGTTTACGATTAAAATGGAATCACCTATGATGTGGAGGCATTTGATGTGCATGGAATGCGCTTGTTTCAATCCGAGGATTAGAGCTTCATATTCTGCATTGTTGTTTGTACAAGGGAAATCCAACTTGAATGAAAATGGTAGTGGTTCTCCTTCAGGTGTGAAAAATACAATGCTTGCACCCCTAGCATGCATGCATCGAGAGCCATCAAAGAATAGTGTTAAGTTAGTTGTCACTTCTGGTTCCACATATTCTTCATCTTCTATTATGTGAAATATGGAATCATCTGAGAGTTGAATGAGGAGGGGTTGGTCATCGGATAAGGGAGCTTCTACGAGTTGATCCGCTATGACTTATCCTTTGATGGATTTTTGTGAAATAAATTCGAGGTCAAATTTGGTTAGAAGCATGATCCATTTAGTTATGCGAGAATTGTGGTAGCTTTTGTTCATCATGTAGTGGAGGGGATTGTCTCGGGCGATGACAAAGGTAGTATGGTTAAGCATGTAGTGACATAACTTCTGGGTGGTGAATACTACAGCTAGGCATAGTTTCTCCATGTATCTGTATCTAGCTTCATAGCTAACTAGCGTGCGACTGATGTAGTAAATAGCTTGCTCTTTGTCGAGTGCATTATTTTGGGCTAGAAGTGTACCTAGCATGAAGTCTATAGCAAAAATGTATAGGATGAGTGGTAGCTATGGATGTGGGGGTGACATAACTGGCGGTGAAGTAAGATAAGTTTTGATGTCATCAAAATCTTACTGGTAGTTATCATCCCATTTAAATTTTACTCCCTTTTGTAGGAGGTGGTTGAAGGGTTTGCACTTGTCTGACAGTTGTGCTATAAATCGATGGATAGAGGTGATTTTGCCTTGAAGACTATGCAACTATTTTAGGGTAGTAGGTGGAGGCATCTCGGTGATGGCTTTTACCTTGTTAGGGTCAACTTCAATGCCTCATTGGGTGATGATGAATCCTAGGATTTTTCTTGAGGTAACACCAAAGACGCACTTCTTTGGGTTAAGGTGGACATTGTGTTCTAGTAGGCGGTCAAAGATTCGACGAAGATCCTCAAGATGTTCTGAGCATTTCTTGGATTTAGCGATGAGATCATCTACGTAGTCTTCCATAATTTTGTGCATGTAATCATGGAAAATGTAGGTCATTGCACGTTGGTAGGTTGCCCCAATATTCTTAAGGCCAAATGGCATGACCTTGTAGCAGAAGGTCCCCCAAGGGGTTGTAAATGATGTCTTGTGTTGATCAGTAGGATTGATTTTGATTTGGTTATAACCTAAAAATCCATCCATTAGGGATATCATCTCATGGCCAGTGATGGAATCGATGAGTGAGTCGATGTTAGGTAGAGGAAAGTTGTCTTTGGGATAAGCTTTGTTTAAATCATGAAAATATGTACAGACATGAACGTCGCCAGAAGGCTTGGGTATGGGGACCATGTTAGAGACCCATTCAGGGTAGTCTATGGGTACTATGAAGTCTACATCTAAGAGCTTTTGGAGCTTAGTTTTTACTAATAATGCAATGGTAGGGTGCATGCGATGTAACTTTTGCCTTACAGGTTTGGCATTTTGATCGAGTGTAAGGTTGTGAACTACTAGAGCAGGATCGAGTCCTGGCATATCCTTGTATGACCATGCGAAGACTCGGATATACTTACGAAGGAAATTTGTGAATAGGATGCACTCCTCAGGTGATAGGCTAGTGGCTAATTTAACTATGTGAGGATTTTTAGGATCGTCCCCTATGTCAACATCGATAGTTTCCTCAATAAGCATGTGGGAACCATCGCGCAATTGTTCTAGAATTGGGATAATATGGAGGTCATCGATGGCCTCGATAAGTTCATATTCATCATCTAGGTAGATGTCCATGTGGTGGACCTATGGTATATGAGGTGGTACAGATGATGAGGGAGCATTTGTAGTACGTAGAACGTGTGGTGAGAGTAAGAAATCTCGAGGTGCCGGTATGGGTGAGATGTGGGCGAGATCGATAAAATTAGGGTTTGGTGTATCATCTCGTGTCGATTGGTGCCTGTATCATAGTGGAGAAAAGAGATCAACTTCTACCATATTAATTGATGTTGTGGGGGATGTAGGTGGTGAAGATTCTGGTGATGACATCTTGATAACCTGTGAGCGTCCTAGAAGGCTTAGAGGAGGGTGCAAGATGACTGGTGGAGAGCATGGTCGAGTGGCAGCTCATTGAAGTTATCGATGTATAGGTAGGAATGGAGCTAAATATATTGGTGATGGTGGGGATACCATGTCATGCTTTGGGTAGTGCGTGTTTAAGGATAGCATAGCAAATTGGTTTGTCAACTCATCAACACAACATGACGAGGTGGTGTCGGATATGAAGGGCTCTTGGAAGAAATTTCCAGGGACTATAATGGTAGATTTGGGTGAAGGGGTGTCCTCTAAGATGTCCATATCAATATATTCTTCCAAGGTGTGTGTCGAAAGTGGGGAAGGATGTAGGGATAAATCTTGGAGCTCATCTTCTAATGTATGGATGGTGGTTGGGCGATAACCTAAGCCAGATTTATCGGTAGGGGATTGGACATGAGGGTTGATGGGTGCATGTAACCCTTGCTCATAATGGCCTAGCCCAAATCCATGCCAATGGAAGCATCGAAGGTAGTGTAAGGCAAATTAGGGATTAGCCAAGTGATTGATTGTACCACACAAGTTGGATTGGGATGGTGGAGATATGATAGGTGGGAGTGAGGAGTCCACTCTAGCATAGACAAAGTTGGTATGATTCTTAGGGGATCCTAATTGTACTACTATTTTGATAGTTAAGACTAAAGCTGAGGGGTAGCCAAAGTCTTGGGTGGATTGGATGATAGGTGGGCGTACATGGGCATCATGCACATTATAATCTCTTGGACCTAAGTTTGTCATAAACATAGATATGCGTGGTGTTGCATGTTCTGGTGCACTAGGTGGTGAATCTAAATCAGATGATGAAGATGAAGTCTGGGAGTCTCTAATAGTAGCACTAGAAGGGTGCAACAATTGGTCATCTAAGCGAGATGCTCGTTGCTCCCACTCATGGCATTCAGTTATAGTAGTTGGTATAGGGTGATTGGCCTATGGGAATTGCGAAGGTGGTGGAGTGGATATTGGATGATGTGGGGAAGTGAATGACCTAGGCCATGGATGAAAAGGAAGAGGAGGTGTGCACGGTGTAGGGAGAATAGGTGCTTCCATCGAAGAGGATGCTTGGGGTGAAGTGATAGGGTATGATGTGGATGGTGGTTGCGGTGTCGGTACCATAGGTGATTTCGTAGAGGATGAAGGTTGGGATGGTGGTGGTGGCCATAATATGGGAGGAAAAAATGGTATGGTAGGGGGATTAGGCACTACTGATGATGGTGCTAAGGGTGTTGATATTGATGCGTGTGTCCTTGATGAAGATTGGGGTAATGAGGTGGATGTAGGAGCAGATGTCGATGCTCCAACTGACTGATGGGAAGAAATAGGGAAGAGCTACATGGATGAGAAGGATGGTGCAGGTGGGAGGTCTACAATGTTGTAGAACTTAAAGGGGTCTCCATCAGCTAGGATGCAATGGAAAAGTCCATTATGGATGTATTTGAGGTAATGGTGTAGCGTGGAAGGGACACATTGCATATCTCTGATCCATGGGTGACCAAGAAGGATGTTGTATTGCATCTCCCCTTGGATTATGTGGAAGAGGATGGAAATGGTATGGATACCTACTCGGATAGGTAGTACTATGGATCCTACCATAGGTCTCATAGAACCATCGAATGCTCGTAGATCGAGGGAAGGTGTGGCAAAATGGGCTAGCGATATATGTAAATGGTGTAGGGCTACTGTAGATATGATACTAATGGATGAGCCCATGTCAACAAGGACCCACTTGTAGGTGATATCATTGATATTGGCTTGTATGTGGAGAGGGGGATCAGCTCCTTCTCCTACAAGTTCTGTTATCTCATGGTCATGGAAACTAATGGATGGTTGGAGGCATCATGGGATGTTCCCTATGAAGTTTACAAATGCATTTGTGTCATGTGTTTCCAAATCTATAGACCGTAAAATATCATTCAATGCCTCACGGTGGGGTTGAGATTGTTGTAAAAGGTCAAATATGGATAATCAAGGGTGTTATGTAATTTATGGGTGAGGCTACCATGGATGGTAATCACATTTTGAGGTGGAGGTGGTATAGCGCTAGGAGTTTGGGAAACCTGTGGCGATGTAAATTGGGTAGGTGGAGATACAATAGGTGTGGTCTAGCATGATGGGTATCGTTGGTTCCACGTGGTAAGGTTTATCATACCTACTACTCCACGTGATGGAGGATCACGTTGGACACTATTCACTTGGTGAGGTGGTCCTGGCGGATTGGTTGGAGGTCTTTGGGGATTGGTTCCTCTATGGTCTGGTAGAGGATTTTGGAAGATCCCTAGGTTTTGGTTTTGTGGGGCTAAAGGGTTTGATACCTGAATGGTACCCCTATCAATTAGGTCCTGTACTTGAGCATGGAAGGAGTGACATGACTCGATGTCATGGCCATGTTGTCTATGGTATGGGCAATAGAGTTGCTCATTGTATCCATGAGGCTTAGGTATGTTTGGATCTAATGGTCAGATATCGGGTAGGAGAAGATGTCCACCATCTTGCAACCTATGAAAGAGGGTGGGTAAAGGTTCGGATAGTGGTGTGAGGTTACGCTATGGACCCTGTGGATGCATACCTCAGGATTGTTGAGGCCTAGGTGGGGGAGGCATGTTGGTTTGGAATACTTGTTGTTGTGGAACATAAGGTGGTGGGCTTGGTGTTGGTGCTAAGGTAGCAGCTGCCACTTGGTTGGTTTGTGGAGGTCGAGGATATGGTTGGTTGGGTGTATTTCTGTTAAAATGGAAGTTTGAATTGTAATTAGGCTTTGATATTAACTTAATTTTTTTGGATTGGACTTTAATATCTTTGATAACCTTTGCTTGTGAAATGGCTTCCTCGAAGGTGCGGCTTTGGTGAAGTTGTAGAGAGGTAGAGATATGTTTGTGGCAACTCTTGGAAAAGAGTGTCACTAGCTCTATAGTAGGAAGGCTATGGGTGAGGTCATGGATGATCGCTCTCCATCTAGATACAAACTCAGTGATAGGTTCATCGTCAGCTTGTCGTAAAGCATAGACATCTAAAAAGGTTATCTTCTTTTTTATATTAATTGAAAAGTGTTCTAAGAAGGTATTTGCTAATTGCTCGAAGGTATAAAGGCTATGCCATGGTAGCATGTTATACCAATCTAAGGCTTGTCCTACAAGGGAGAGGGAGAAGGTTCACAACATAAGGGGGTTGCTACTATGGAGCTGGTAGCAAGCTGAGCGATAGTTACTAACATGCTCTCTAGGGTCCTCCTTACCTTTGTACTTGTCAAACTTTGGGATCTCAAAGTGGTAGGGGTAAGGTGGGATAGGAATGGATGGATGAACTGGCTCATTGTAGAGTTCATCGTAGGATGGTTTTTGTGGCCCGTAGCTTGTGGTGCGTAGGTTCAACATCTTGACTTCATCTCGTAAGAGTTGAATTTTAGGTGTTAAAGGTGTAGGTGATTGGGCTAGGGTTGGTTGAGCCTAGGAGTGTGGTGGATAGTGAGGTTGCTATTGTTCATCCCCATATTGTGAGGGGAACTACTCTAGCTGGTCTTGGTATGTTGGGTATTGGGTAGCATATACTGTAGGGGCTAGTGGAACACTAGGCTATGGGATGGATGTTTGTTGAGGATAATAATATTGTGATTGGGATGTGTGTTGTTGTGGCATGGGTTCCTACTGGGTAGGAGCCTACGGTAATGGTTGGGCCATAGGAGGTGATGACCATGAAGGAGGAGGTGTGAAAAATGTGGCTCCAGTAGGTGGAAGTGGAGGTATCGGTGCTACAGGTGGTAGGGATGGTCGAGGTAAGGTATCAAAAGTTGGAACCTGTCTCTGTCCTAGAGGATAGGTGGTAGTGAAGCTAAACTGTGTGGAATAGCCTAGGGAAGTGGGTGTGTAAGCTATGGGTTTTGATTCATAGGTAGGATGAATATTAGTGATGGGCTTGGAAAGGTGGAGGAGGAGGTATCCTAAAGGTTGGTGATGGTGAAGGTAAGGTGCGAGATTGGGTATTGTACATCTCAGGGATCTAAGATGTAGGTGGGAATGCTATGGAGAGGGAAGGATAAGCTTTCGAAGTAGGAGCTTGGGAATAGGAGGTGGTGCTTGTGTCCCCTCTTGAATGAGTTTTGGTTGTGGGTTGTCATTGTTGACACTGGGTGGTTTGGGTTTGAAGAGGTTCTTGTGTTAGGTCCTCAAACATTGTGAAAAATGGTTGTTGGGATGATGATGGTTGGGACTCTTGGGAAGAGTGTGGGTGTGCTATTTGAGAGGGTGTTGGTTGTTCCTGTAGGGGAGGTTGTTGTTGTACGGTTTGGAATGTTGGCCTCTGGGTACCTATGGTAGAGGAAGAAGGATCGAAAACCATTCCTATAGTAGGAGCGAATGATGTGACCTCCGGATGGGTACGGTTCAAGAGGGAGGAGTCATTCTCAAATAAGGATTGAGATAGACTCTAAAAAAATGGGTGTGCAAAGGTAGGGAATGTAGGTATGACCTCCTCATCTATAGTGAAGAATGGATGGGGTTGTCCTGGTGCTGTGTAGATCACATGGTCGTAGAACGTGGTGGGTGGATTAGGTGAGGATGGGGATGAAAGAAGTGGATAATCCTCTATGAGTGAAGTAGCTAAGGCTTCACTCAGGGTGGACGTCTCATGCTGAGGTACCATGTGTGTGAACTGTACATCGGATCCTATGAGTAAATCCGATGTGTCTATGGTCTTCCCCTTCATGATCGAAGGAGTGGGTGGAGACTGACTAGAAGAAGTGGTAGGTACCTCCTCTATAAGGTGTGCTTGCTCATGCACTCGACTGTGGGTGACAATAGGCATGACAACATGTGTGGTGTCGTGAGGGTTTAGAATTACGTAGGAATAAAATCTTGTAATTCTATGTGTAGTGTGTGAAGGGGTTTAGGAATAACCCTAGCGTGGTGTGGACTCAATTGTGCCTAATATAAGCGTAAAGAAATGAAGTGTTGTGTATAGCTAAACAATATATGGTGTGATGTGCTGAGACCAGTCTGTGATCATGCAAACAATGGTAGACTAGAATCAGTTCTAAATGCTGAAAATAAAAAGTGTTTTGTTCATTTATGTGTGTTTTGATGTTGGTACCTCCTAGGTAGTATCATAGGTAATGGAGTGAATACTCTAGTAAATCAGGAATGTCATCGGTATTGAACCTCCTACAACACCCAAAGATGCATAGAATAGAATGATATCACAATGTGTGAATGGTGACCTGTATGGAAGGTGCAGTAAAATGATATCCTAAAAGGGGGGAACCCACTATGCTAAAGTGAGTTCACTATATCCTCTCACGAGAAGAGGTGGTACTATCTAAGACCTGCTACTAGCATACCCATGCTTTCACTTCACCCTCGGGTGGGCTTAGTCAATAATGACAGTTATCGTGTTCACTAATTATGTAAGCCTTGTGAACAAAGGCATCTAATCCTATCCCACTCTGAAGGTAACAACTGGTGATGAAATCTAGAAGCCCAATCTCAAAAGTGGGGGTTTTCCGATGATGAGGCCTAGAAAACCACTCCTGTGGGGCTGCTAGGTGTCTAGGGGGTGAGTTGGTGGAGGGTAAAACACCTACCACACCAATCTCGAGCGATGGATTGGGGATGAAGTCCAATCTCACCACTTGTTTAAATACCATGTGAGTGTGTGTGGGTTTGCGTTTTTCTAATGATGTTATGTAAAATAGGAAATCTAACTAATTGCCTTTTCAAATTGAAAGCTAGCCCTATATGCACTTTTCAAAAGCAGAAAGACTAGAATGCAATGCTTTTTGTAAACAAAGAACCTAATCCTAGATGCTTTTAGGAAAGGAACTTTACTCTACTTTTCAAAGCATAGAAACATGTAATATGAAGGTGTGAAAGAAGGGGTTTAAGTGACCCTAAATATGTGTGGTAACTTGTAGTAATTGCATTGGAAATGTATACAAGTATGAACAAACACTTATAAGAACTTTGTACATGCAAATTAGAAAAAGGGAAAAGTACAATTTATTTGGGATTTTGAAATTTGAAGTTGCTAGAATTTTGATAGGTTTTATAATTACAGTGATACTTAAACCAAATGGAAATGTGAAGAGAAGGAAATTTGTTACTAGCTATTGTGCCTTAACTAGTAAGCATTTTACATGGACCCAAAAATTAGCAAACAAAGCAAATAAAGAGGAATACCTGGACTCTGATGCTGCAAGTGGTCTGATTAGGTCTTGTACTACTCACCCCTACAATTTTGGGGGCTTTTGAGGCTGTTTGGTTGACTTCACCACCCGGGGTGGAATTGAGATCTGATTCATGGGGTAGGGGGTGAATTGGGTTTAGAGGCCCCAAATATCTATTCTGAAGGCTTGAGAGGGTTCCCAAGGCTTTAAAAATATCTGTGATAGTCAGATTTAGTACCTAGAAAACATAGAAACAAAGGATATTATCATATTTATAAGAAAAAGTTAGCCTGATAGTATCCATTGTGGGGGTCCCACCGGGCATGCCAGAATGAAATGGTCAAAAATAGGCATTTGATCTAACAACATATTAATGACAAATGTTATTCAGGAAAATGTATTTTTATTCATGTAAAGAGTGCATAGGTTACAATGGGGGCAAATTCCCCTTTATCCTTTCTTTCCATAAATGATACAATAGGCTTGATGCCGTCCTTTTGTGTTCCTCAGTGTAGATGGTCTTCTTTGTATGTGTGCCACCGTGGGGTCGTAGTTTGTAGTTGCTTTCCCTCCTTAGTTCTAGGACAAACCTACAAAAAGGGGTTAGTTCATTGGGGGCTTGCCTTAGTCAGGCCCCATATTTAGAAAGACAAATCAACTGTAAAAATGCATTAAAAACTAAAATAAAAGGTGCAGAAGGTCATGAAATGACAAAACAGAGCTTACCTCCCAAATCTGAGCTGATTTGGGACCTGTAGGACCAATTCGCCACCCGAGGGGTGAACTGGTGCCGGATTCATGGGACGGGGAGTGAATCAGACCTTGAGAACTGTTCTACAAAAATCCTTCAGTGGGAAGGTTCCTTGGCTATTGTACTATTGATGTGCAGGTTCAGATTCGCTTTGTATGTGCTTCGGTATGTATTTTGGCAGAGTTTCTGTACTTTGAACATAAGTTGGAGAGAGATCTAAATGAGGGTTTGGGCCCACTATATATAGAAAATGGCAAGGTGTAGGGGGGAGAGTTAAGGAAACTAACCCTAGGCTGAAGTCTAACCAAAGTTAGGTTAGGGTTTGTGAGGTGGAAGCCTCACATTCCTCATAGGAAATATCCTATCCTCACACATGTGTGAGGAAGGATTAGGTCTAATCAGGATTAGGAGGTCCTAAGTCAAATTAGGGCTTGATTAGGGTTCTTAGGAAAATATCTTAGCTAACCCTAATTACACACATGTGGGAGGATGCAATTAGTGTTAATTAAGGATTAAGAGTTTAATTAATCAATTTTTCCCTAAAAAGGTGACTTAAGTGAAGTCAACATTAAATTAGATTTTAAGAATTGACTTGATAATTGCTTTTGCCAATTAATAGCCCGTGGGGGCCTCAATTGAGTGCAAATAGGCTTTGTATCACCTTGGGAAGTTGATGGAAGGTATCCCGATGCATGGGAGATGTTTGTGATGTGATTTTGCTAACTTACTAGGGTTTTGGACCTGAAAACTAGCAAAGTGGTATATGGAAGTCTATGCAATGCTACGATAATCTATGGTGATCTACGCATGACTACGACTGTCTACGCATGACTACAACAATCTACGCATGTCTAGGATGATCTACAATAGTCTACGCTGGTCTACAATAGCCTAGGGGTACCTAGGATGGCCTATGTGAACCTACAAGTGTCCAAAAGGATCTACAAGTACGTAGGTATAGCAATGTGCGACTTTTAGGTGTCAACACTTGTAGTTAAAAATCTAAACATCAAAAGACAAGCGAATGGACTATTGGAAGGGATTTTAAAAATGAATGGGCATGATTATACCCCTTTATTGAGCGATATGAGACAAATAAAGTGTGTAGATGTGTTATTTATAGTTGGAAGCTAGGAAAGGATCATTTGTTGCAAAATAAGAAAGACACAATAGAAAAACATTGTGGGAAAGTTTATATCAAAGAAATACAAAGTGATGAAAAAATTAAGAGATCTCATAGGTGGAAGGATGCATCGAAATGTGTGCATGTGAGATATGCACTTGAATACAAAAAAGCAATGAAACGCCAACAAACTCTCATTTGGAAGGATGGAACAATCCAGGTCCAATTTCAAAAAATTAATAAGACTATATTAGCCTCGAAACATTTGCAGTTTGTTGTTGTATACAGTATTCTAAAAAAAAGGTCAACCCATGTCTGATTTTGTTGATTATAAGCAACTATTTCAACTAGTCGATGTACAGAACCTTACCAGTTCCCATTGGTCAGATCGAAGTGGATGGAAAATGGCAAAATGTTTATCACTGGTTAAGAACTTGAGAGAGAATGTAAAACAAGCCAAATTTATTTCACTTTCCATAGATGAGGTAACGGTTTTTGACAACCCATATTGGATTTGCATACATGTTTACACATTCCAAAATCATTTGAGACAACCTCATTTACTAACACTACATAAGATGATGGAAAATTGTAATGCGAAAAGCATTTATAATGTTGTAACTAGTTTAAAAGATATTGCCAAAATGGATGAAAAATAAATTACCACAAAGTTAATTTGTGTTGGAGTTGATGGTGCAACTACAATGCAAGGACAAAGGAACGGTCTTTGTGTTAGACTTCAGATATCAATTACCCCATATTTGATTCCCATTCATTGCATGGCTCATCAAATGAATTTTGCATACAAAATTGTGAGCATATTTGATAATGTAGCCAAAGTGGAAGATCTTATCTATGAATACGCTCTTACTTTTCATGCAATCCAAAAAGGTTTGCAAAGTTTCAATAGTTTTCTCTAGGTGTAACTGAAGGCAAAAATTTGTTAAAAGATGTGGACACAAGGTGGATTTTACTGTTTCTTCCTGCAAAAAGGGTTTTTTTAGAATATTAATCCTTGGTGGGGTTTATGTATGCAAATCTTAGGGATGTTGACAAGGCAAACAATTTGCTATTTTGTATGACTGACTTAGAAACTCTTCTCACATTATGTGGTATTCTTCCATTGTTGCCAAAAATGAATTCTTTGATTAAAATCGCATAAGAAAGAGCAATTTATATTGTCGATCTCATCAAGATGAGAAAACAAATATGTATGCTTATTAATAAGATTTACTTATCCATAGAAATTTATAAGGATCCTTTGTTTGATAGTTGGAATACATTAGTTCAATTCAATGATCCTAACAACTTTTTAAAGTTCAACATCAACGATAATCTTTGTATTGATATCCATGGAAATATGATTCCTTTATATCGTTATGAAAAGTGGTTAGATACACTTACAAATGATGTTGACCAAGTGCCTATAACAGATTACGAATTCAATGAGGTTTTGGATAGTACTAAGAATAAATTGAAAATAATTGCAAAAATATTAACAAGTGAAATAAGAGATCGTTTTCACAGAGATGAGCTACTTGAGACCATGGTTGTTGTTAATTCCATCTTCTAGAATCCTTGTCTTGACCACAATAGTAAAAGTGTATTATTTGTAAAATATATGGGTACTCTTATGACACATTTCTCTAAATGTGTGGAAGTAAATGACATTCAAATCAATGGTATTCTAAACAAAGAACTTTTGAGACAACAATCAACCAATTTTGGAATAACAATGGCTAATAAAATTACACATTTCAAAAACCCACATGATACTGGTTCCATCATACATTTCTAGCAAAATTGTATCCAAGTAGTGTCTTACAAGAAACTATGAGTGAATACTTTATTTTATATGAATTATGTCAAACAATGATTTTAGGATTTTTTGAAGACGAAAGGGTTTTCAGTGCACTATCTTTTGTTAAATTGAAAGTTCTTAACAGGTTGGACAAAAATTTGAAAAATTGTTTGAGAATGTATGTGTCAGCATACGATTTGGGTTAGTTTCCTTATGACAAAGCTTTGACATATTTGAAGTCCCTAGCGGACAAAAGAGGTCTCACTTATATTGTTGATAATGACGATAATGAGTCAGCTTGCAGTGATGATGAGATTATGGAAACACAGAATTCATAAATGATTCCCAGTTCTTTTGGAGAAGTCGACTAGACTTTATATCAACTTCCAACAATGTAAAATTTCAATGAGTTAAACAAATTCATATAATCAATGATTTTTTGGATTTGATATCATTTGTAAAATTTTAATGATTTGAAAAAATTCATATTATCAATGATTTTTCGTATTTGATATCATTTGTAAAATTTCAATGATTTGAAAAAATTCATATAATCATTCTATAATCAATGATTTCTCGTATTTGCTTTTTAATGTTATTGATTGTCTATGTTGACAAAATTTAATGATTTAACTTTAGTTTTGAGTAAACTGGAAATTTGAAAACCATGCATGCATACATAATTAGTAAATATTTCTTTTACAAAGTGTTGTATGTAGTCTAGAATAGTAGAAAGCACAATGCAAATAGCATAAATCTCAAGTTACGAAAACAACAATACAATACAATAATGCTTTGTTATTGAATTAATTGTCTATGTTGATAAAATATTATGATTTATGCTTTGACTTTGAATGTATGTATATATCATTAGTATGTATGCTTTGACTCTAGAAGGCAAAATGCAAATAGCATATTACTCTAGATATGGAAATATAAAAACAATATATCATAATACACAAAATAATACTTATTTTTATATCATAACAAGATTGACTTTGAATAAAATGAAAATTTAAACCCATGCATAGATATATCCTTCGTAAACTCACTTGAAATATAAAAACAATATAGCATAATACACAAGACAATACTTATTTTTATATCATAACAAGATTGACTTTGAATAGAATAAACTTTTAAACCCATGCATACATATATTCTTCGTAAACTCAAGCATATTTGAAACAACATAATACTCAAGTGATGAAAATAACACACAAATATAAATGTAAATAGTATAATAGTCAAGTAATAATAGCAAATGTCTTGTTTTCAAACAAAAACATATCATAAAATTATCTTTTTGAAAAATCAAAATTTCAAAAGCAATAACAGAACCAACTGTATTTTGGATTTTCATTCCTTAGATGGGGGGCTAGAGGCAGTTTCAACATCTTTTTCCTTTTTCGCTCCTTCCACATTCTGCTTTTCAAAGGGTCCTCCCTCGGGCTACTTAACAGTCCTCCCAATTGCTCTAGAACTGACAAGGATGTTCTCTACACTTTTCAAGCCTTTGAGCAGGGTGTTTTCCTCTTTTATAGCATCTTTGAATATTGGTGCAAGAACTTATTTACCCTTCTCCTTAATCAAAACATTAGGATCCAATATGTTGCAGATAATAATTTTCCTAAAAGCGTTGTTTTGTCAAACTGCTTCCTAAGCTCTTTTTTCATGGCCATAGAATCCATTAAGAAACCTTTGCCATTTGTATATAGTCTTGCAAGTTTTGAACCTACTTCCTCGGATTATAAACCTTCACCTACAAAAGTAAAAATAAGTAGTCAGCAGATATTTACATTTTAAAAAAGAGAACAAATAAATTAGAACACATTAGTCTAACCTCGGCAACATTCTTTGCAACTACAACAACAACAACCATTTTCTTATCACATGCCCATTCATTAAAATAAGCTTGGGCTTCAACATTTAAGTTCTCCAATATGTTCAACATAATCCTTAAAGTTTCATCATTGTAAGATGTATTAACCTTCACCATGCCATATTTAGCTTGATGTAGTAGAGCATCAAGCTTTTCTGGTTCATTTTCAACTAAAGAAAAAAGTTCTCTTTTTGAATTTTTTTGAATCGAGCATTTATTTCCTTTATCAAAACTTTAGCCTGATACTCTCATTGTTTCATTTCTTTTACATCTAGAAGTAGAGAATATTTAATGGTTGCTTCAACATTGTCAGAAACTAATTCATTTTCAGAAAAAAATTACTTTTTCATCCTCTGGTAGAGGATGAGCCTACGGGGTGCTAGTTTCCTTAGGAGGAGATTGACTTGAACATTCTACTCTTTCATTTTGAGGATCTTGAAGCAGATCTATTACTTAAAAAACAATGGGTATGTTGCCTTATAAAAATAAATCCTGATCAAGTGGAGGATTATCTAACCTAAAACTAGAAGCTTCCTATACACCTATAAAATTACCGAAAGATATATTTTTGAATCTTGAAAATTGTTTGGATGCTTCTCTCTATGGCCTAGATGGAAGAAATTATTTTCCACACAGGAAGCATTGACCTCGCATTTGAGGTTGGCGTGGTGGAAGAGGAGGAGGCATTGTGGACATTTTGAGTCCTTAAGTCAAAGTTGTCATTGATGTCACCGGATGAAGTCATCATTAATGTCAAGGACTTCGTCAAGAAACAAAGTTGTCAAGGTTGTCATTTGATATCCAGGAAGAAGCTTCAAATAACGCCAAAGGTCAAGAGAATCAGTGCAGAGGTTAAAGGCAAAAGGGCTCCATAATATTTCAATATTATATGGAAGCATAAGTTAAAAGGTTTTTCATAAAAACCCAAGGAGGCTTATTGCAAAGTTAAAAGGAGGTCTAATATTTATTTTATAAAATATTTAAATTCAATGTGAATTTAAATTTTATAAATAAATGTTATTTATACCAAGTTGTGCAATAAGAGAAGGTCTTAATAAAACCAAAGGGTTTTATTAAATTAATTTATAAAACCAAAAGGTTTTTATTAAATTAATTTATAACATTTAAATTCAAATGAATTTAAATCATTTACAAATCAATTCGAGCGTCGACGTCTAATAAGGTTGGAGGAGCGCCGACGTGTTTGAATAAAGGAGGAAAGGCACTATATATACCATGCCTTAGGAGGCATTCAAATTATCCTTGCTCGAATGATTATTGCATGCGAATTGATTTAAGTGGAGCTCGTGAGAAAAGACAACGAAATTTGTGTTTAATGTGACAGCGATTGAGAACAATTCGAAAGCACCAAAATTTTGGGAGCCAGCTGGGCAGCGTGGCCTAGTGGCAAGGAGGCATTGGTTAAAGCATTGAGGCATCGAGTGGCCTACGTTCGAAACACAACAACATTGTTTGCGTTGGTGTTGGAAGCGCCAAGGGAACGACGCACGTTTTGCTTGGAAGAGAAGGGAGGTTCTTAGAGCACGTGGTGCTCTCCACTCCCCAAGCGAGCGCTTAGCTCGCATGGCGGTTGGAGCCATGGCTAAGGCGTTGGTCGAGGGTTGCGTTGGGAGTTTGAATCCCTTCCAAGGCAAGGTAATATTTTTGATAATTAATTTTTGGTATTGCCTAAGGTTTGGAGCTAAAAGGTTGTTGAAAGGGTTTGTTAATTGAAATTTATTTTTCAATAAAGTTTGGAGTTAAAAGGTTGCTTAAAGGGAATGTTAGTTTGAAATTTATTTTTTAATAAAGTTGGGAGTTAAAAGGGGTTGTTAGTTGGAAATAGTTGAAAGGGTTGCTAGTTGAAAATTGGTGTTTGTTGGAAATTGTTTTTAATAAAATTTGGAGTTATAAGGAGTTTGATTTTATTTTTAAATAAAGTCTTAATTATTATATTTGCATATTGGAGGAGTAAGAGTGTTGATTTTATTTTTAAAGGGACTTTTGCCAAAGAGATTATTATGAAGGTGTTGGATATTATTTTAAAGTTGGAGTGATAAGGTGTATTTTTGTTTGATATCATTTTGTATTGTGATTCATTGAGAAAATTATTATCTTCTAACCTTTCTTTGAGATTGGCATAGAAGTTGTTGTGGTTGTGGCAGATTTATGAGATCCCTTCATCATCAAGAAAAAGGTATGAGCACATTCTTCCTTGGTTGAGTTGATTGGTTGGTTTTCTGGAAAATAAGTTTGGAGTGAAAAGGATTTGATTAGGGTTTCCTTTTCGAGAGTGTTTGAGTTAATGCTTCAAGGTTTTCTGGAATAAAGAGTTGTTGTTAAAACCTTGTTTTATAAGCATTGTTGTTGAAGCCATTGGTTGTGTGAAGAACTTGAGTTAGGGTTGTGCAAAAGAACATGAGTATCATTGTTATGTGAAGATTGTTTTATAAGCATTGTTGTTGAAGTGAGTTGTTGTGCAAAGAACTTGAACTAGGGTTTGAAAAGAACATGAGTATCATTGTTATGTGAGATTTGTTGTTGAGCATTGTTGGAAATATTTTGAGTTGGTGGTTATATGCTTGGACTAGGGTTTGTGAGCAAGGGTTGTTTCTTGAGTGATTGGTTGAGTAGAGTTGGTTGAGCCTAGTCAAGTGGGTGTGTGAAGTGATTGTTCAAGTTCCATAAAATAAATTATTCTATATTCTGATTTGAGTTGAGAAAGTGTTTGAGCATTGAGTTGAAACATATTGGGTCTCTAACAATTCTCTTTATGTTTCTATGAGATTGGTTAAGTTATGTGTGAACTTATTGAGCAGATTTGGATAAGTTATGTGTGAACTTATTGAGAGATTTGACAAGTTTGAACTGAGAAGTGGATTGTTGAGAAATTTGAGCAAGTTCTTGAGTGGACTTGTTGAGCATATTGAGCAAGTTTTGAGTGGACTTGTTGAGCATATTTGAGCAAGTTTTGAGTGGACTTGTTGAGAATATTTGAGCAAGTTCTGAGTGGACTTGTTGAGCATATTTGAGCAAGTTTTGAGTGGACTTGTTGAGCAGATTTGAGCAAGTTCTGAGTGGACTTGTTGAGCATATTTGAGCAAGTTCTGAGTGGACTTGTTGAGCATAATTGAGCAAGTTTTGAGTGGACTTGTGGAGCAGAGTTTGGTGCAGATTTGAGGATAAGTTTGTGCTAGACTAGAGATAGATTGAGCAGATTTGTGCTAGATCGAAGGACTGTGTTTAGTGCATATTTGAGATAGAGCTTTGGAGGTGATAGAGTAGAGAGGATAGTAGTCTCTAGTGGATAGAGATCCATCAGCCAGGGTAGTGAGGATAGGTCTTCTGAGTGGGGACAAGAGTCTTCGGTGGAGAGAGATCCACAAGCCAGTGCAGTGGAGGCAGTAGTCTTCTAGAGGATCACCAGCCAGAGTAGAGGAGAAGGAGTTCTCCTATGGATAGAGATCCATGAACTTGATTTAGGGGATCAACATCTCCTTTGGATAGAGGTCCATAAACATTGTAATTGGGAAGGATTCCCAAGAGATTGATTGAGAAAATTTTAGTGAAATATTTTCTCCGTGGAGTAGCCCACATTGGGTGAACCACGTAAATTGTGGTGTCTCTATTGTGTATGGTGTTTTGTGCATTGCTTTGATTACTATTGTTGATATTGCTATCTATACATTGCATAATATTGATTGGGAAAGAAAAGTAAAAAGTGGTCTTATATTGTTCACCCCCCTCTCAGTATAAGCTTGTGTTCTTCAATTGGTATCAGAGCAGGTTCCTTCAGAAGAGTTTAACATCTTGAAGGAAAAGCTATCAAGAACACAATGGATCCTAAGGAAGTGTCCTCAAATAATTCAACACCAGTATTTGATGGAAGTGACTATATGTATTGGAGTATGATGATGAAGATCTACCTGATGGCACTTGGCAATGAAATTTGGGAATCAGTGGAATTTGGATATGATCCCTTAGTCAATCCTCCTACAGATAAGGAAGGTAAGCTTCTACAACACTATAATTCAAAAGCAATGAATGCACTTGTGAGAGGTTTGCGTAGAACAGAGTCTATGAAAGTTATGCATTGTAAAACTGCAAAAGAGATGTGGGATAAATTGCAAAATATATATGAAGGAGATAAAAGTGTCAAGAAAGCAAATATGCAAAATCTCAAAGGACAACTTGAAGCATTAAGAATGAACGAAGAGGAAAATATTAGTGCTTATCTAATTCGAATTGATGAGGTTGTTAATGATATGCAAGGACTTGGAATGAAGATTGATGAATTTGATATTTGTGATAAAGTATTAAGATCTCTTCCAAAAAGATTCAGTGAATAGGTTTCTGCTATAGAAGTATCAATGGATGGTGATACTTTGACAAGAGATAAGTTGCTTGGTATGCTCACAACATTTGAGATAAGAACAAAAGATCCTATTCCTCAGAAGGAAGCAACATTCAAAGCAATCAATAAGACAAAGGGTAAGAAGTCAGAATCAAGCAATGAGTCATCCAGTGATGAAGAAGCTAATTATGGTAGAAGAGATAAAGATTCTAGAAGATCCAGAGATCTAAGATCTGTTAAGTGTTTCAATTGTGGAAAGTATGGACATTTTGCAACAGATTGTCAAGAACCAAAGAACAACAATGGTGAAGAAAAATAGGATCACAGGAACATGGAATCAGAAAGATATAGGCATCAAAAGAAAAGCAAGGATAGACAAAGCGGACAAGGAAAGAAGTTCTTTCAAAGACATAAGAGGAGCTACTATGCGGATAATGCAAGTAAGTACTCAAGTGATAGTGATGCTAGTTTTTCAGACAATGATAGAGATGAAGTCCTATTTATGATTGAAGAAAAAGAGCAAGTTAAGAAAAAGACTCCAGTTATTCTCAAGTGTTTTAGATGTGGTAACTTTGGACATCTTGAAGATGATTGTACAAGGGATGGTTATAGTTTCAGTGATGATGAATATGAGAATGCACTTGAAGGACTAGATGAAAATATTCTAATGGCTTTAGAAGAAGAAGTAAGTGATCCTATAGAAGACAAGCCAAAAGAAAATAAAGATGTGGACAAAGGTAAACAAATAGAGGAATATTCAGAAAAGGATGGTTATGATCTAAAGGGAGAACTTATCTATGCCCTTGACATGGTAAAGAAGGTAAGGAAGCAACACTCTAAACTTGAAATTCAGTTTCAAGAATGTGATGAAGAGAGAAGATTGCTCATAGAGGATTTAGAAAAATCAAAGGCTAAGGCAAAGAGGTTCAAAGATAAGTTAGAAGCAAAGATCTTGGAATGTGAGAAGTTAGCACAAGAAGTGGCACTACTAAAAGAAGATTTAGAGGACTCCAAGATCAAGATGAAAGGGTTTAAAAATAGCTCAAAGAACTTGGATAAGTTCATCAAGACACAAAAGACTACATCAAGCAAGACATGTCTCGGATTTGAACAGGTTCAAAAGAAATGGGAAGGAGAGTCAACTTCAAGTTTTGGAGGAGAAGAAACTTCAGATGAAGATACTTCAGAAGAAGATAGTGTAAAAGAAAGTGAGACATCTAAGGATGAGTTGGACAATAGAGAGTTCAACAAAGACAAGAACAATGCACAAAGAAGATATAGATGGAACAACAATCAGAATAGGAGACCAATGAGGTCAAGACAAGGAAACTTCAATGGAAGATGCTTTTCATGTCACAGGTTTGGGCACATGGCTTCACAGTGCAGGACACATGAAAGATAGGAATATGGGAACAAATAACTTTTCCATGGGTATTGCTACTCATGTAATCAGTTTGGTCACAAGGCAATGAATTGCAGGGTTCATGATAGAAGAGGATATGGCTTCACTAGGAGAAATCCTAAGACATTTGCACCTCCAAGGAATAATAACATTAAGTGTTATAAGTGCAATAATTATGGTCACACAACAAAATGGTGTAGAGCAGACATTCCAAAAATATGTATGAACATGAACAGGAATAGGAACATGAATATGAATAGGAATAGGAATAGGAACATGGATATGAATAGGAACATGAACAGCAGAAGGAATGTAGACATGGATAGGAACATGGACATGGATAGAAATAATCAAAGGAATCAAAAAATTTAGATAAGAAGAAAAGAGGATAAAGGTAAAGAACAATGCTTTATGGGAGTAGAAATACTCCCACCCTAGAATTAACCACCTCAAAAGGAGGTGGGGGAGGGGCTAAGCTAAGAGGCTCATTCTTAGCCCCAAGCCCCAAAGGTGACCCTTTGCCATTGATGTCAAAGGGGGAGAGATTTGAGTAAGGGGGAGAGATTTGATATGTTTGAGTAAAGGGGAGAGATTTGGTATTTGAGAAAGCATTGAGCCAGGGGGAGCAGGACAAAAAGAAAGTCAAGTTTTTGGTAAAAATAATTTGGGTTGCCATCAATGACAAAGGGGGAGATTGTTGGACATTTTGAGTCCTTAAGTCAAAGTTGTCATTGATGTCACCGGATGAAGTCATCATTAATGTCAAGGACTTCGTCAAGAAATAAAGTTGTCAAGGTTGTCATTTGATATCCAGGAAGAAGCTTCAAATAACGCCAAAGGTCAAGAGAATCAGTGCAGAGGTTAAAGGCAAAAGGGCTCCATAATATTTCAATATTATATGGAAGCATAAGTTAAAAGGTTTTTCATAAAAACCCAAGGAGGCTTATTGCAAAGTTAAAAGGAGGTCTAATATTTATTTTATAAAATATTTAAATTCAATGTGAATTTAAATTTTATAAATAAATGTTATTTATACCAAGTTGTGCAATAAGAGAAGGTCTTAATAAAACCAAAGGTTTATTAAATTAATTTATAAAACCAAAAGGTTTTTATTAAATTAATTTATAACATTTAAATTCAAATGAATTTAAATCATTTACAAATCAATTCGAGCGCCGACGTCTAATAAGGTTGGAGGAGCACCGACGTGTTTGAATAAAGGAGGGAAGGCACTATATATACCATGCCTTAGGAGGCATTCAAATTATCCTTTCTCGAATGATTATTGCATGTGAATTGATTTAAGTTGAGCTCATGAGAAAAGACAACGAAATTTGTGTTTAATGTGACAACGATTGAGAATAATTCGAAAGCATCAAAATTTTGGGAGCCAGCTGGGCAGTGTGGCCTAGTGGCAAGGAGGCATTGGTTAAAGCATTGAGGCATCGAGTGGCCTATGTTCGAAATATGGTAGCAGTGTTTGCGTTGGTGTTGGAAGCACCAAGGGAATGGTGCACATTTTGCTTGGAAGAGAAGGGAGGTTCTTAGAGCACGTGGTGCTCTCCACTCCCCAAGCGAGCACTTAGCTCACGTGGTGGTTGGAGCCATGGCTAAGGCATTGGTCGAGGGCTGCGTTGGGAGTTTGAATCCCTTCCAAGGCAAGGTAATATTTTTGATAATTAATTTTTGGTATTGCCTAAGGTTTGGAGCTAAAAGGTTGTTGAAAGGGTTTGTTAATTGAAATTTATTTTTCAATAAAGTTTGGAGTTAAAAGGTTGCTTAAAGGGAATGTTAGTTTGAAATTTATTTTTTAATAAAGTTGGGAGTTAAAAGGGGTTGTTAGTTGGAAATAGTTGAAAGGGTTGCTAGTTGAAAATTGGTGTTTGTTGGAAATTGTTTTTAATAAAATTTGGAGTTATAAGGAGTTTGATTTTATTTTTAAATAAAGTCTTAATTATTATATTTGCATATTGGAGGAGTAAGAGTGTGATTTTATTTTTAAAGGGATTTTTCCAAAGAGATTATTATGAAGGTGTTGGATATTATTTTAAAGTTGGAGTGATAAGGTGTATTTTTGTTTGATATCATTTTGTATTGTGATTCATTGAGAAAATTATTATCTTCTAACCTTTCTTTGAGATTGGCATAGAAGTTGTTGTGGTTGTGGCAGATTTATGAGATCCCTTCATCATCAAGAAAAAGGTATGAGCACATTCTTCCATAATTGAGTTGATTGGTTGGTTTTCTAGAAAATAAGTTTGGAGTGAAAAGGATTTGATTAGGGTTTCCTTTTTGAGAGTGTTTGAGTTAATGCTTCAAGGTTTTCTGGAATAAAGAGTTGTTGTTAAAACCTTGTTTTATAAGCATTGTTGTTGAAGCCATTGGTTGTGTGAAGAACTTGAGTTAGGGTTTTGCAAAATAACATGAGTATCATTGTTATGTGAAGATTGATTTATAAGCATTGTTGTTGAAGTGAGTTGTTGTGCAAAGAACTTGAACTAGGGTTTGAAAAGAACATGAGTATCATTGTTATGTGAGATTTGTTGTTGAGCATTGTTGGAAATATTTTGAGTTGGTGGTTATATGCTTGGACTAGGGTTTGTGAGCAAGGGTTGTTTCTTGAGTGATTGGTTGAGTAGAGTTGGTTGAGCCTAGTCAAGTGGGTGTGTGAAGTGATTGTTCAAGTTCCATAAAATAAATTATCCTATATTCTGATTTGAGTTGAGAAAGTGTTTGAGCATTGAGTTGAAACATATTGGGTCTCTAACAATTCTCTTTATGTTTCTATGAGATTGGTTAAGTTCTGTGTGAACTTATTGAGTAGATTTGGATAAGTTATGTGTGAACTTATTGAGAAAATTGAGCAAGTTCTGAGTGGACTTGTTGAGCAGATTTGAGCAAGTTTTGAGTGGACTTGTTGAGCATATTTGAGCAAGTTTTGAGTGGACTTGTTGAGCAGATTTAAGTTGAGTGGACTTGTTGAGCATATTTGAGCAAGTTCTAAGTGGACTTGTTGAGTAGATTTGAGCAAGTTATGAGTGGACTTGTTGAGCATATTGAGCAAGTTTTGAGTGGACTTGTTGAGCATATTGAGCAAGTTCTGAGTGGACTTGTGGAGTAGAGTTTGGTGCAGATTTGAGGATAAGTTTGTGCTAGACCAGAGATAGAGATTGAGCAGATTTGTGCTAGACCGAAGGACTATGTTTAGTGTAGATTTGAGACAGAGCTTTGGAGGTGACAGAGCAGAGAGGACAGTAGTCTCCAGTGGATAGAGATCCATCAGCCAAGGCAGTGAGGATAGGTCTTCTGAGTGGGGACAAGAGTCTTCAGTGGAGAGAGATCCACAAGCTAGTGTAGTGGAGGCAGTAGTCTTCTAGAGGATCACCAGCCAGAGCGAGAAGGAGTTCTCCTATGGATAGAGATCCATGAACTTGATTTAGGGGATCAACATCTCCTTTGGACAGAGGTCCATAAACATTGTAATTGGGAAGGATTCCCAAGAGATTGATTGAGAAAATTTTAGTGAAATATTTTCTCCATGGAGTAGCCCACATTGGGTGAACCACGTAAATTGTGGTGTCTCTATTGTGTATGGTGTTTTGTGCATTGCTTTGATTATTGTTGTTGATATTGCTATCTATACATTGCATAATATTGATTGGGAAAGAAAAGTAAAAAGTGGTCTTATACTAGTTCACCCCCCTCTCAGTATAAGCTTGTGTTCTTCAGGCATTGACTGTTGTTTTCCATGACGAAATTGTTTGGGAACTTAAAAAATCAAAATAAAAATTGGTTACAAAATTTGTGAAGGTAGATTATAAAAATTGGTTGCAAAATTGGTTATAGCACTTACTGATCGAAGAAGAGACCTCTTGCGTAGCCACAATTGTAAATGGAATGTCGGTGCGCTATACATGTTAAAACATATTATAAAATTTAATAAAAAACAATAAAGTTTGGTAACAAATTTTGTGAATGTAGAATGTAAAACAAACTTCTCGAAGATGAGACCTGTTGCGCAACTACGCCCGCTGGCAGTGGACGTGCAGGCGGAGGTTGTTGAGGATTAGGAGAACTAGATCTTACACATTTCCTTATTCTTTTTCTTAGTGGAGGCGTTGTTTCCTCCGCAAGTGTTTCAGAGTCTCTTGATTCCTTTGGATTATAACCTCTGAAAGTAGCATCCCACTTTGAAGAGGAAGAAGATGCCCTTTTATGTATATTGTAAAAAATGTTAAAATTATAAAAATGACAAACATATTAAATATAAAAAATGAATAGTTTAATATTAACTAAAAATTGCCTGAACTTGTTGTTTTGTCATGGTTGTAGTGGCTAGGTCTGAGTACCAAGAATTCAGTACTGCAGTGTTCAACAAATTATAATAAGATTCATAAAAAACCAAGAATGTAGTTGAATGTGTTTATTGTTAGTGAAGGTGAAGTGTGGGTTATCACATTTTGGATATCCATTTTGATCCGATGTGAGACATAGGTGGACCAGTCGAATTATTGGTGTGCAATACAACAAACCAAATATGCCAACGCCCACATCAAAATTTCTATCGGTCTTCCTTGAAGAATGAGTCTGGCTAGGAAGAATTCACAATATACCTAAAGAAAATTATTTTGAATAGCTAGTACAGTCAAATCCCTTCTGGACTTGGTAGCCGTAATTGTAAAAAAAACAAATCAGTAATTGTAAACCCTAGAATTTAAATTTAATTAAATATGAAAATATGCAGTTATACCTTGAAAACATTCTGGCTGCACACTGAAGGTGGTCTCCAGGTAGAGTTTGTCATCTTAGTTAAAGTGAATTTTGATGTAAATGGATCACAACCGGTGTGAGGCAATGCTATCAATCTGGTGACGTTAGAGGCTGTGAAATAAAATACGACATTTTTGTTGTCAATAACAACATTTACCTTGTCTAAATCAATGTCATAACCTGTAATTATCTTCTCTAGTAGTTTAATGTTTGTGTCGAACTGTGACATCAAAACTAGACCTCGAAGACCAGAGTCTTAGACCCATGACATGTTGTAACCCGGTGTTGATAAAATTTTAGAAATTAGGGGGCAAACAAGGTTTTTGAAATTTATTTTTGACATTGCAGGGGTGATAGGGGGATGCCATTGGGTTATTTCATTGTGTATGAGGGAATGTGGATTAGGAGTTAGGGTGGAAGGTAATGGAAACTTGATGGAAAGTGTTAGAAAAGGGTTCAAACAGAAGGGAAATGGTTAAAATTACGTTAGAAAAAGTAAAAAATGACTGTTTATGTCTTTATATAAACTTTTTAGAATGAAACCATCGAATAAATTATTAACACGTAGCATTTGCATGCAATCATTTAATTGATGGTTGACACATGGCACAGACGTAACGCATCGTCAATGCAACTAATCGACTGTGTTGCAACCGATCGGGTGTGCTGCAATTGATCGACTTTGTTGCAATCAATCGAATTTGTTGCAACTGATCAGCTCTACTGCATCCAATTGACATTGGTGCAACCAATTAGCTTGGATGCATTCGATGGGCACTGGTGCAACCAATCGAAATTCTTGCAACCAATTGGTATTGCTGCAACTAATCAACATTACTGCAACTGATCAACTTTGTTGTATCTGATTGACATTAATGCAATGCATCGATATAGCTGCAAGCCATTGACATTGTTGCAACACAACGATATTACTGTAATCGATCGGTATCACTGCAACACATCAACATATCTACAACCGATCATCATTTTTCGATCGACAAATTGCAACTTGTTGATATTTTTTGACCATCATGTTTGCAACCGATCGATATTTTTAGACCGTCATGTCTGCAACCAATCTGTATTTTCTAGCTATCATGTCTACAATCGATCGTCTCAAACTGATCGACACAACTTTTTCCTATCGACACTGTTCTATAGGTATAGTCTGATCGACATAACTTTTCCTGTCAGCATAATGCCTTTGATTTTGTCGTACAGGGCTAAAATTTGGCAACAACTCCCAACATAGATAAATTTGCCACAGTTTGAAAAATTTTGGTGAAAAATGAATGCAATTCTCCATTTCTCCTTGGACATGATTCGTCGAGATTTCGAGACGATTCACCTTGATTTTATAAATAGATTTCGGGGCCGACCCCTTATGCATAACCTTAACTATACTTTAACAATACAATCATTGTAAAGATTGTTTGAAGAAAATAAAGTAGACAAAATAAGGATTTGTTATCCAAATCAATAACCAACGATCCAAGTTGTTGTGGAAAGAAGAATGATTGGGTATATTAGGACTAACAACCATAGTTCATAGTTCTAGGGTGCTTTTGGTCTAATGGACATGAAAATTCTTCTATCATATTCTAATTTAAATTATTATTTTTTGTTTATAGGAGAGTTGGTCACAACCACACTATTTTTAGTAACTGATAAGCGTAAGGTTCAAACCATAGGGGCTGCCCCCACTAAACCTATTTTGCTTCATAATTGTTGACCCGAAATGAAGGGGATCACCTGTTGCTCGAGATTTGTACTATCATTGATAAGTGTAGGGTTCAGGTGTACTATTTTTAGTAACTAGTAAGCGCAAGGGTTCAAACCACAAGGTGCCCCCACTAAACCTATTTCGCTTCGTTAGTGTTGACCCGACATAAAGAGGATCACCGATCGCTTAGGATTTGTAGTGTCATCGTCGATTTGACATACTAGTTTTAGTAACTAGTAAGTGTAGGGTTTAAACCACAGGGGCTACCCCCACTAAACCTATTCTTCTTTATTATTGTTGACTCGACGTGAAGGGGATCACCAGTCACTTGGGATTCATATTGTCATCGTCAGTTTGATGTGCACTCAAAAGATTCATATTAGACTACTACCTTTGCAAACAGGATGCCTCCAAAATTTGAACTTGAATGTCTTCTTGGTAAGTGTCTGACGCCTACCAATTCACCTAACCGGGTAATTAAATAAACTAATTCATCTCTTATTTCAAAATCAAGAAGTTCTAATAAAACCTTTAAAACTCTAAATAAAAAATTTATGATTCAAAACCAATAAAAAATATAATCATGCTTTGTACCTGCAATTTAATATAATATATATTAAATAAACACACTATGTATGACCCATGATGTTAAAATCTATTCACATTAAAAGTAGTACTCTGACCATAGTCTGCTGAGTGTGTGCCAACTTGATGACGATGATACGAACCCCGAGCCATCAGAGTCTCCCTCACTCTTAGTCGAGTTTACCAAGGCGAGGTAGGGGTTATAGTGGTAGCACCATGATTTGACGCTATAATCGGGAGCAATGTGACTTACCCAGTTATTCAGGTTATTCAAGAAGGAAATGTAGTTCCCAATTCCTTTATGTATTATAAAAAACAAATTTTGAAGTTTACATTTGAAATCAATTTTTTTTTTAAATTTCAAACTAAATGGATAAATTTATTGGGAGGTGACAAGTTAGTTATTTCCTTCGACGTGAGAGTTTCTCGACTTTTCATGGCAATTTCTCATTTCTTCTATGTCACAAACAAACCCTTCCTGGTACTACGGTCTGTAACTTTTATAAATGCAAGTTTTGTATTGATATACACTTCATAAGATCTTATTTTTGTTCAAATTTACATGATTCCTGTATTTGCTATCCTACCCACTTTCAAGTAGATTGCAAGCGCAATGCCTATGCGTGTTTTGGTAAGACTCATTCATGGAACCAGGCCTACAAGATCTTCCTCTATTATTTCCGCCATGACTATTACAACTAGTACTTTGCAAAATATTCCACAGGACAAAAACTTATTGTCATTGCCAATGGCAAGGAATAATAATAATGTGAAATCCTTGGCATACACGAGGGCATTCCACGCCCGGATTCTCATTTCTGGGCTTAGCCAGGACATCATGCTGTGGACTACGCTTATAACCATGTACATGAAATCCAACAATATTGAGGATGCACGCCGAGTGTTTGACAAAATGCCTGAACGTGACTTGGCATCGTGGAACGCCATTATCGTCGGGTATTGCAGGAGCGGATTCGCGGAGGAAGCCGTCAGGCTTTACTACCAAATGCAAAGAGAAACAAAAGGTGTAAGGCCTGATAATATTGTTTTTTCCATGGTGCTCGGAGCCTGCGCTGGATTGGGAGATCTGAAACAGGGGAGGAAGATACATGAGGAAATAAAAGAAAGTGGATATGAAAGAGATGTGATTGTGGGGAATGCGCTTGTGGCCATGTATGCGAGATGTGGTAGTATGGAGGATGCGCAACAACTGTTTGACAAAATGGCCCAGAGAGATGTGATATTGTGGACTGCTATGATTGTTGGGTATGCCCGGAGCAATGAGGGTGGTCGGGCATTGGATTTTTTTCGGCAAATGGTGGCGCAAGGTGTGAGACCAGACTCGAGGACGGTGGGAAGCGTTCTTTCTGTCTGTGGTGAATTGAAGGCCCTTGATCGTGGGAAGGAGCTCCATGGCTTTGTGATCCGAAGGGAATCCGAGTGGAACACTTCTGTATGGAATGGTCTTGTGGAGATGTATCAGAAATGTGGTGCTGTGGAGGATGCATACCATGTGTTTGAGAAAAGGTGTAGGAGAAATGTTGTCTTAAGGGATGATATGATTGCAAAACACTTAGGCAGGGGTCCCAGGGAGGGAGCTACAGGAGGTCCATGCTTTAAAAAATCATACTGCCACGGCAAAGATTAGAATCCTTCCTTGAACTGCGGAGCACTGTGAAAGTAGGCAGAGGCTTTTATCGGGCCCTCAAGAGGGGCTGGAAGGATAAATTGCCTGTGGAGACTTTTAGGATCAGGTGGCATCTCACCTTTGGTACAGCTCTGTTTTCATCTTTTGTACAATTTTAAATTTATCTCAATCTTAATGGCGTAAGGGTGAATTTTGGAAACTTTGATTATGATGTCTTGGAATCTTGTAGGGTGTAGAGTTGTACACCATGCTTCAATAACTGGAATATGGTTAGATAACTAGGATAAACAACATCATACAATCCATATAAACTATGACCTTTAACAGCTAGTTTTTATTTATTTTTAAATATAAAGATCTCCTGCTAAATTTTCATATGACTGCTTAAAATTTTAAGCATTTCTCTGGTGTGAGACCTCACCCTCACCCTAGAGAATGCGAATTGTATTGAAACATTGAGGCTTGTTTGCCAAATGCAGCTAGAAGACTTGGAGCCAAGTCTGGTTAACTCTTGCAAGCGTACTTTAGAGAATGCGAATTGTATTGAAACATTGAGGCTTGTTTGCCAAATGTAGCTGGAAGACTTGGAGCCAAGTCTGGTTAACTCTTGCAAGCGTGCTTTCGCCATGCGCCCAACTAGGAGCTCCAACGAGGTAAGGAGATTCACAATTACATTTTGAGATATGGATTTTAGTCTGACATTTTTCTGGAGAATGTACTTGTGGATCTGTATGCCAAATGTAGTTGTATATCTCATGCATTCCTAGTGCTTGATAGAATGTCTGAAATATATGTGGTTTCATGGACTGCAATGATTATGGGTTGCGGCATGCATGGTCGCGTTGAGGATGCCCTTGTTTTGTTAAAAAAATGCAACAGGAAAGCATTAAGCCAAACAAAAGGGATTTATTGGTTTTCTTTCTGTTTGTAGCCATGCTGGATAGGTAGATGAAGGTTTAAAATATTTCAATTACATGCGTGAAAAGTATTGTACCACTCATCCGATTGAGAACTATACTTGCATGGTTGATCTTCTTGGACGGGCAACGCATTTGGATTTTGCACGACTTGATAGAAAGATGTGCCGTTGAAGCTTGCTGATAGTGTTGGGGAGCCTTGCACAGTGCCTGCAGAATTCATTGCAATATTGAACTAGCATTGTTGCAGAACATCTTTATGAATTAGAACCTGAAAATGTGGAAAATTATATTTTCATGTCAAACATCTATGCTACTACTGGGAGGTTGGATTAAGTAGCAAAGGGTCAAGAATTGATAAAAGAAAGGCGATTAAAAATAAGACCAGAAAGCAGCTGGATACAAATTGAGATGACAGTATATTTGTTTTGTGCAGGGACAGTTGACATGGAGAATTCCACCAATTGCATACAGTATGGAGCGCTTGGTTTGGGAGCTTAAGAAAGCAGAATACTCTATAATGTGGAATAAGAAAAGGAATTTATCATCATTTGGTACACCTACAAACTCTTGCTGCTGATGGCCTTTGCAAAACAGGTTCTGGCTTATCAGTCTTTATAACAAAGAATCTTGGAATTAGGCTTATTGCCATACTGCCACTGAGCTTATCATGAAGTTTCTTCAGTGAAAAATTCTAGTCATAGATGCTACATCCAATTAAAGAATGACACATGTTCTTTGTGGTAATTTCTGCTGATTGTTTTTTAATAAAAAACATAAGGGAGCATAACAACTATCTCATGCATATTGTTATAATTTTTTAATTGGTTAGATGGGATTGAAACAGCTCCATCCATATACATCTTGGCTGCATAGTGGTACTACAACATCTTGGCTATTATGCCTGTGTTGCTTGGCAAGATTCGAACCTGGTCTTCTTCTCCTTAAAGAATGACACATGTTCTTTGTGGTAATTACTGCTGATTGTTTTTTAATAAAAAACATAAGGGAGCATAACAACTATCTCTTGCATATTGTTATAAATTTTTAATTGGTTAGATGGGATTGAAACAGCTCCATCCATACACATCATGACTGCATAGTGGTATTACAACATCTTGGCTATTATGCCTGTGTTGCTTGGCAAGATTCAAACCTGGTCTTCTTCTCCTTGAAAGTTGAGGAATTTAACCAGTTGAATTAATGCCATTTGATGCCATCTCATGCATATTATTCGCTTTGTTTTGGTTGACAGTTTCCACTGTTCTGACACAGCTTTGATGGACAATTTCCTTAATCTCACTTAAGGACTCTTCTTTTTGGGGTTCTTAGTGATGACATGACATTTGCATAGTGAAAAGCAGCAGTAAGTGATCAAAATAAAATCTAACTAAAGCAGACTTATATAAGGCTCAGAAATCTATGTTTTTAGTGGATATTGTGGGCTCCTCTTATGAAGTTCCTTGCGTTGAATGCATTCATCAAAATAATATCTGGGAGACACATTGGACAATGTCTCAGGTGAAGAGCTTGCAATGAACCTGAACGTAGGCTGCAGGGAAAGATTTCAACAGAAGCAAATATTTGGAACAGGTATGCATCTACAGACAAGAGTATCCTATTGAAGGTTGCAGGTGTGACTGATGCCATCTAGCCATCTGCGCAGCAAAATGTGCATTGAATACTTGCAATATTTTCTTTTGCTGAAAAGTGAAAACAGAGATGAGTAAACTTATACTAGCAGGTTCAGTGTTGTCATTGAAGACTGGGTCACTATTCATACAGCTTTGATCAAATGTGAGATTCATTTTTGTATTTGAAGGCTATATGTGGCAGCTCCAGTGAATTGACTGAATGTCACTTCGAAACAGTCATATTTTTCAAATCTCTTACAGACCTCTGTGCTGAGTTGCAGACGTTGTTTGGTATGATAATTTTGTGAATACATCAGGCAAAACACTGCAGAGTCATCGGTAAACAAGAATAGAGAAGTAGAAGTGATTCAAGGAAATTAATGTGGAAGAATTATAAGAGTAATAGGCAGTAATGCAGACAGCCATGTTGATCCAAAATCAGTTCAAGAAGAGCCAAATTCTAAAGTGGATAAATGGGATAGTACTTGAAACAATATAAAAATCTCAATGAACAATGAAACTACTTCTATTGCTTCAATGGACACGTCGCCCATAGAATAAGATGATGATAAAAGAATGATATTGCCTTGAAAAAATTAGAGAGGTTTACTCAGACCTTGAGAAGTTTTGGCACTAACATTTGCTAAACCCTGTTTGGATAGAATGCAGCATGTGTATATATATATATATATACATATTGAATCTAGCACTATTACATTATAATGAACAGGCAATGAAAATAAAACACAAAGACTAAAATTTGTGTAAAATGCATCCTGAAATGTTCTGATTCATTAACATATGAATTAATTCAATTTCTTATTGCATATGGTACAATTTTGTTATTATTTTTATTGATATGTAAAAGTTTAAATATCTTTATATTTCTTCTTTTTTCATAATTTTTTTTTCTTTTATTCCTTTGAAATCCATTTTTGGAAATCCCAAGGTTTTGGACTCGTTTCCTTTCTCCCACCTTGGAAATTATTGAACTTTTTGGACCTGGTAACCGTATTTTTGATGTAGCAAGGTCACTTGAGAAGTGAAGGTTGCTGAGCTTCCATTTTTTTAACCCATACAATTGTTTGCATACTAAACAACTTTCTGCTACATGTCTAAGGTTAATACCTGCAAGGCCGTGCCACGCTTAAGATTTGGCCAGTGCATTAAAGGTTGCCAGTAGCCACCATATCTGCTCAGCCTAACTACTAGTCAAACACAAAGTGTATGATGTTTTGCAGAAACTAAGATTTGGAAGGCAAGATAACCTGAAGAGAGGGACTGCAATATACATTAATTAAGATTTGGCCAGTGCATTAAAGGTTGCCAGTAGCCACCATATCTTCTCAGCCTAACTACAAGTCAAACACAAAGTGTATGATGTTTTGCAGAAACGAAGATTTGGAAGGCAAGATAACCTGAAGAGAGGGACTGCAATAAACATTAATTAAGATTTGGCCAGCCTAACTACAAGTCAAACACAAAGTGTATGATGTTTTGCAGAAACGAAGATTTGGAAGGCAAGATAACCTGAAGAGAGGGACTGCAATAAACATTAATTAAGATTTGGCCAGTGCATTAAAGGTTGCCAGTAGCCACCATATCTGCTCAGCCTAACTACAAGTCAAATACAAAGTGTATGATGTTTTGCAGAAACTAAGATTTGGAAGGCAAGATAACCTGAAGAGAGGGACTGCAATAAACATTAATTAAGATTTGGCCAGTGCATTAAAGGTTGCCAGTAGCCACCATATCTTCTCAGCCTAACTACAAGTCAAACACAAAGTGTATGATGTTTTGCAGAAACGAAGATTTGGAAGGCAAGATAACCTGAAGAGAGGGACTGCAATAAACATTAATTAAGATTTGGCCAGTGCATTAAAGGTTGCCAGTAGCCACCATATCTGCTCAGCCTAACTACAAGTCAAATACAAAGTGTATGATGTTTTGCAGAAACTAAGATTTGGAAGGCAAGATAACCTGAAGAGAGGGACTGCAATAAACGTTAATTGACAAAAGGTTTTAAGTGAGAAAGCAGATAAATACATCCATAGACAATATTGTGCTGGTATATGAATTTTGTTTATAAAAATGGAAATAACTCATGAATTACTGATGGATCTACACACTTTTTAAGTAATAGAGATTATTAATAGTATATTTCACCGTACTGTCCTCAAACTATTACATGCGTTGACAAGTGGGAACACAGTTCACTAAAATGTGATTGTGCATCTCAAGGATTGAAAATTAGAAGCCCTGAAAATATTATGCTTTAGTTAGTATAAAATAAATTAAACTACTACGTTTATAAGAACCTTAGATTGGAAGGCAATCTTGGCTTGCCCTTGCAAGAAGATCAAATGCATAATTAAACAATAATAAATGTAATTTTATGCTACAAAATTGCATGCGTCATAAACAGAAAGAACCAAGGATCCATAACATGCACCAAAAATTGATTAGGTGCAACATATACTGCCCCTTGACCTTAATTAAATATACATGTCAAACTTTTCTCAGTTAGCTGCAAGTGTTTTGCTTTTAGCATACTTTTGTGGTGTTTTGCACCCTTGGCAAAATGTCCCAACTTGAGTCTGGTTGGCCCTTCATTAATCAAGTCAGTCCAATTGCACCCAAATCTCAGTTAATTTGGATTACTTGATGTCTTCTGTTGGGAGTTTTCTCTGGGTGCATTCGAGCTGTTCTTTTGTCAGTTTTGGGAACAGAACAACCTGTGATGATGGGTTTGGTATCAGGGATTGAAACATTGGGAATGGATAAGTTGTATGTAGTTGCACCAAATCTTGCACCATTATCATGTCATAACGGGGAAGCCTCAAAAACTTATTTTATCTTGCCTTTGGACTGGTCCCTCAATCTTTCCCCTGTTTTGGGAATTTTCAATGTCCGTGGGTCTTGTCCAGTTTGTCTCATGCGTGTTATGTTTATGGTATACTTTTTAAAATCTGTCTTTGGTTATACCTTGCAAGTTTTCTTTTGCAATTTTTTCTTTAACCCCACAGGGACGAACCAATGGGGACTTTTAGAAAAACCCAAAATTATAACTTCTTTCAGATTGCATCATATGGCCATGCCTTTCAACCACCTTCTTGCAGGACTTCTGCTATCTAGAGCTGCCAGGTTGCTAAATTTTCTTTAAGGCCACTTTTCCTTCCGTGCCAAAGAAATCGTGCTGGGCCTGAATGCACTATGTTATTACGCCTTGAGATCAGACTCCTATTTAGTTGGTTTGTTTTCTAAAGTAAAAAGTTTATGGCGAGGATCCATTCTTGGGAAGAGTGTTTGGTCTGTGACTCTCCTATAGGTCAATATATTAAGGGTTTTCACTGCCATATTAGTTTTATATCATTCTTTGTCAGATGGGATCTCTTTGGAGTTTGGGTCTTTCCATCTACTGTTGTTTATCCCTTCTTGGGGGTGGGGTTAACCTTCAAGCCAAGGGAAATAAGTCATTACTAGAGACCTCAAAGCTACTTGGTTAGAGGAGTAACCTTCAAGCCAAGGGAAATAAGTCATTACTAGAGACCTCAAAGCTACTTGGTTAGAGGAGATCACCATGACACTGAGGGCATCATTATTTCTGCTGTAATTTTCAGTCTTGGAGTAAATCCATGTTCCATGCTTCTGGTTATTTCTTACCCTAGCTTTATTGTAATTTATTTTTTAGATTTAAAATAGAAAAGTGAAAAAGTATCTTGAATTTGAAAAAATTATAACTTGAAAAAAATCCAGGAGTTTTGCCCCCTCCCTATACCTTTGTTTTCAGAAAGAAGGGCAAGAAAAAGAAGAGAAGAATTTATCTGATTGTCATTCTGCTTTTTGCTTGTTATTTGCCACTTTTGCTTTATTTTTCCCAGGAACACACACACATACACACAAATTTGTAATATCCCCTTGAGATATCCATATGTGGGGTCCACTCTACCTAGCTGCAGCAGAAAAGAGTGTAATTGAAGGTAAACTAATAAGGCAGATTTGCCAGCTGGTGCCAGTTAGTGATGCAGTAGCAATTAGTTGGAATAAATCTTAAAATAGGAAGTTGTTAATAAGGTAGATTTGCCAGCTGGTGACAATTAGTGATGCAGTAGAAATTAGTCGGCCCTAATTAAGGAGAGGAAGGTTATAAAAAGGGGCTGCTAGGAAAGGGAGGAATCATTCTCATTATGTCAAGTCATTGAGCCCTTTTCCAAGGCATTTGTGGACAGAAATCCCAAGTGTTGAGTGCAGGCCATTGAGGATGGAAACCCTTAGCTGGCTGGAATTGTATGAATGTTCTGTGTTCTTTGCAAATTTGAAATTTGTAATTTGTAATCTTTGTTATTTTAAGTTATTACTGTGTTTTCTTTCCTAAATATAAAATACAAAAAATCAGTTTGTTGCAGTCTACTTTTTGTGTGTTTTTCCCTCCTCCTCCCTATTCCTTTGTTTGCAGAAAGAAGGGCAAGAAAAAGAAAAGAAGAGTATATTTGATTGTCATTCTGTTTTTTGCTTGTAATTTGCCACTTTTGCTTTATTTTTCCCAGGAACACACACATAAACACAATTTTTTTGTCTTTAAAACATCTTAAAAACTTCAAATTTCTACCTTAATCTGTCCTCATGCTTTTCCCTCTTCTCTTCCTGATTTTCACTTCTTCTATCCTCTCTTAACCTCATCTTCTTCTATGTCCTGAACACAAGGCCAAATGTCTGGTCTTTAAAGGGTTTTAAAACCCCTAAATTTCTGCCATAATTTATCTTTATGCCTTTCCCTCTTCTCCTCCTGTTTTTCACTTATTCAGTCTTATCTTCATCTCATCTTCTTCTATGTTCTGAAATAAAAGCCTCTTTGTCTTTGTCCTTATGCCTGTCACGATGTCGTCATATCCTTTATCTAGTCCATCCATCATGTTTTAGAGGGAAGGGAAAGGTAGGTACAGGTGCCAGCTTATAACCTTTACCTTGCCTAGTTCCATCATTCTGCATACACTAGGTAAAGACAAAGTCAATGAGACCCCCGAACCGCCATGTCTTTATATATTTTTTTTGTTGCAAAGGAAACCTCTATAATCCCTACCCCTCTAGGTAAAGACAAAGTCAATGAGACCCCCGACCTGCCAGGGAATCGAATCGGGGCAGCCCACTGGCAAGCTCTTGACCGCTACCAACCAGCCTATCCCTTTTTTGGCTAAAATTTTAGGGTAAAGCGTGGGTTTTTGAAAGGGGACCTGGTCCCCTTGTACTGGGGTTTGAACTTGGGTCTCATGGGACTAAAATGTTGAGTAAAAAACGAGGGTTTTTATAAGGGGTCCCAGTCCCCTCGTACCGGGGTTTGAACTTGGGTCTCCTGAATGAAAACCCAAGGACTTACCACTATGGTGTTCCTCCTAGGATGTGTCTATATGTTTTGTTGCCATTATAATCAATACCCTCCTCATAAATGATACTAACGATATTTTTCTATCTAATACTGTCCCTTCCTGCAGGCTTTATTATTTGCCACACACTGCAGTAATAAATACACTTTAATGACATCATTAAAGTATTAAGAAAGAGACAAGTCCCACTTCTTTCTTGTTGAAAACTAATAACTTTTCAATTCAGGTTACCAAATTCAAATATAGTTAATTGTTTTGATTACAAATACATGTTGGAGGTGTAATTTATTTCCTCTTGAACAGTACCTCTTACAAAAAGGGAGTGGGGTTGGGGGCAGAGGGGAAGCAACATACTCTGACAATCAAATCAGAGGACTAGGGCCTCACACTTTGATTGTAAAACAAAATAATTACCTTTCAATATACAGGAATCCACTTTGATGGCATTGGAGTGTTTTTTTTTTTTAAAATTACTTAGTGGAATCGATAGCCGCCACAGTAATCCGCACAGTCCGCCCCTATAACCACTAAGCTGCATTCATGTTGAACCTTTTACGCCGCTGGGAACACATTGGAATACGGACAAGTGCCCAGTCTAACGAGGCCCGAGATTTGAACCTTGGACGTCCCTCCCCCTTATAGGGTTTTGCCGAACCAGTTGGTCTACACCTCAGACCTAAAAGGGCTTATGGTAGCCAGTGTGATTTGAACCGGAGTTGAATGGACCCACAATATGGATCACAGACCTCAACTGGTAGCCTCACACCAACACGACTACTCACTCACCCTTGGCATTGGAGTGTGTTACATTACCTTTTTTAAACAATAAATGAGTGGTGGTAGTTTGAGGTCATAGATCAAGTTTGAATTTATAAGTTTAAGAAGTTTGCAATTTGTACATAAATATGTGTGGTGATGGACTTGGGAAATCCCCTAGTAGAATCTAATTCTTTACAAGTCTGGGTTTTTGTTTGGATTCATGTTTTAGATTTTAATATATATCTTCAAACATTAGAATATGTCCTATGTCGAGGCATGCACAACAGAGTTGAGTTGAAACGAGTAAATTTTGGAATTGAAACCAAACAATAAGTTGGCTTCTAGCATCTATTGGAAACATAGTTACGAAAATTGCCAAAAAATTGCCAATTCTCCAATTTTTTCCAAGTCTGGCAGAAATCCGATTCAAATTGCATTGCAATCGGAGAAGCGCATCTTTTTGAAAAAATTGGGATGCGATTCGCGTGACGAAAAATCGGCCGCAGCTGCACAGGTAGAGAAAATGCTATAAAGTTATTTTTTTTTCAATTTGCTTCATTTTTACCTGTTGCAAACTAAAGAAAGGGGTCTGCCTACCTGCTACCACACCAAACGAAACACACTAGGGCATTTTAACAGCAGATTCTTTTGCAGTTTGAGGGAATCCGACAACCATCAACAACCGCCCAAAGGATTCATCAAAGAGCACATCAACAAAGAGAGACTAGATTGTTAGTGAGGTTATACGTCTTATGTGATCTTGATATTCAGTTGTCTTTAAATGAGGCAAACATGATAACAATATGGGTGCTTGCTTGTATTTTATTTCCATATTTCCCATATAGATTCCTTGTCCAGCTGCTTTTGTGTCTCCAGATCCACAGGACAGGCCGTTTTATCTAATGTTGTTTGATATTCACAGGAATATTCACAGGATTCACATTTTTCTTCTTTGATGTCTGATCCTTCATAGTAAAAGTAGGTATTTGTTTTGTTTGGGATCATGGTATGGACTCTGCGCCTGACTCATCACTGCTACAAGAAAATTATGACCCATATGATTTGGCACTTTTAACATAAAAGTAACTAAAATTTGATGCTAATGTTATTATATAATGAGAAAGGGCTCACAGTCATTGTGACTTTTGGTTGAATTAAACAGCAGACTCTTAGCTACGAGTTCCAAAGGGCCATTTCCATCCAAAGTTACATCACATGTTATCATGGAACTTGAAGATTCATCAAATTTTAATATAGCTTTCAAGAGTCCTTGAGCTTTCATTGATGATATCATGAAATTATTGGATTGTCACAGCTTGAATGCCTACTTGGAAATATATATGCACCAGGCCTTGCAGTCTTCACCCTATAATTTTGTCTACACGTAGCTACTTGGATGAATGCTTACTAGCTTGGTCTTGCCATGGAAAAACTGAACCTTTTATTACTTCTCATAATATGTATTATGCTTATTTGTCCGAACTGCAGGATAGTCAGACTTATGACATATTGGGTGGCATATGCCTCGTTTCATTGAGTGGTCTTCGACAATCAATAGTCAATGAAGGTGTTTGGACCCTTTTGGATAAATATTATGGATTGCAATATCCTTCAGCAGGTCTGCAAGACAAACATGGGTTTAAACTTGCATATATCTGTGTACAAATTTACTAAATATTGGTGCTCATTTGAATGGAGCTTTTCTATGATCTTATTTGCTGGAGGTATAATGTCACGGTGTATGATGTCCTTTGAGTTTTGATTCATATCATGTCAATAGCCTTAATTATTCTTTTGTACAATTCTAGATTCTAAAAGTGCAATAGCAATTTGAAGTATGATGGCTCGTGGGTTCCACGTTTTACTGTCTATCATATTCTTTAGCCTTTAAAATTAGGCAAAGGGCACATCAACAAAGAGAGACTAGAGCTTCTGCTAGGGCAAATGTAGTCAAAGACATTGAGGCATTGTATTTGACAATTTGTCATGACTGATGACACATTTTGTAAATTGTACCTTTTTATATCATAAGCAATACAAGATGTGTTTTGTGACTTTCATGTGTAGTTTAAGCTTGTATCACTTGCCACTCTCATTTGTAGTTTAAGCTTGTATCACTTGCCACTCTCATTTGTAGTTTAAGCTTACAGTCTTACATTCACTGTGATATGCATGAAAACAAACATTTTTAAATGAAAAATTGTGTTTTCTTCAGTTTTTTTTTGTTGTTGATTTTTTCTTTAATTTTTCCTGATCCCTTAATTTTTCCCATTTCTTTTTCTAGTCCAATTCCAAGCCAATTCTGATTTTCTCTACTATGGTTGGAAGATTTTGAAGATGGAATCAAATGTGAATAAGAGAATCAATGTGCAAAACAAAGGAGCATGTGTTGTTAACAATTTTTGTTACAAAACTTCGAGAATTATAGCAATAGCAGTAGCAATTCAATAATGCGTAAATATCTTTATCCAAATGATGATAATAATTTAGATCCAATTGCTAGAAAATCAATTATGCAATAATCAAACTTCATATTCAAATTAATGCAAATTCTTAACCACTTAAAGAGGGCAAAGTCTCATAGCCACTTGGAGGGCAAAGTCTCATATGCGCACCAAATACATCTAAGATTTGAATATGAAAGATAATCTCAACTATCACATAATTCTTCCTATTTCTAGATTAAATCAATTATTAACCCTAACCCTAATGCTTAAAGGCTAACATTCTAAACCTAGGACCCCAACTAATAAAAATAAAGATAGTTGATGTGGCTATACTGGAGCCATTACATGGTTGCCCCTCTCAAAAGCTTTGTCCTTAAAGCTGGAAAAGACTAGAAAATGCTCTTGGGCTCCCACGTAGCATCTTCTTCTATAAGGTCCCGCCACTTGATGAGAAACTCTTGAGTTTGTTGAGACTGAAGATGACAAACTCTAGGTCGCAACACTACTTCAATATGGAGAGTTATTCGACCTTATTCATCGAGTACTGGAAGCACTGTTTGGAACTACACCCCTAGCGAATAACCTGTTTGAGACAAGATACGTGAAAGACAGGATGGATGCCAAAAGATGGTGGAAGCTCCAATTGATATGCCCCTTCACCAATGCAACAAACCACTTTGTAGGGCCCATAAAATCGAGGAGCCAACTTATGACTAGACCTGGTCTTCAAGGACAATTGCTTGTAGGATCGCAACACAAAAAGACCATATTTCCTATAGTAAATTTTTGTTTAGAATGGTATGAATCCTATTGTTGCTTCATGCAGTTCTGGGTCTGGGTCAAATTATGTTTAAGAAGTTGAAGCACAAGTTGTTGTCGTTGTTGTAGCAAATCATCTACCTGAGCAACCTTGGAGGATCCTGAAACATTGTTTGCCATTGATGGAGGTTTTTGACCATATTATGCTTCAAATGGGGACATCTTTATGACAGAATGGTAGGAAGTATTGTGCCACCATTTAGCTAATGAGAGCCACTAAACCCCGTGATATTGCTTGTCTTGAGCAAAACAACGAAGTTAGAACCCAAACATTTATTAACAATCTCTATTTGACAATCCAACTAAGGGTGATAAAGAGGACATACTCAACTTGGCACTGCTAAGACAAAACAATTCTTTCCAAAAGTTATTGGTGAAGACAAGGTCACAATCATTCACAATGGTTTTGGCATACCATGTAATTTAAAGATATAATAAAGAAATGCCTTGGCCACCTTACTTGCTGAATAGGGATGTTGTAATGCATAAAAATGAACATACTTGGAAAGGTGATATACTACCACAAAGATCATTGTTTTGCCCTCAAATTTGGGAAGGCCTTCAATGAAATCCATGGATATGTGCTCCCATTGGCGGTCAAGGATAGGCAAGGGTTGCAACAATCCAAGAGATTTAACTATTTCTCCTTTGTTACATTAACATCTACTTTTAATCCTTTCTAAGAAAAAAATTACTTCACCTGCTAGTATATTTTCAAGAATCCCAAATGTCTAGCCAAAGGAGATGCTTGCAGTTCTTTTAGAATATTTGACTCAATAGTTGAAGACTTGGGAAGATAAATGTGGTCATTTTTGCAAAGCACTCCATCAATATATGAGAAATAAGAATGTGATGAGCCCGCCTCCCTTTCTTGAATGATCCGCATAGTGGCCAAGTCTTAAATCCAATCTTATCGAAGTTAAGAAAGCCATTGTGGAAGAGGACTAGAGATGGCTTAGACACCAACAACATCCTCATATTTTTGAGACTAGGCATCAACCACCACATTCTCCTTTCCTTTCTTGTATTTAATGGTAAAATCATAACCTGAGAGCTTGGTCATCCATTTGTTCTGTTCAAGGCATGAGAGACATTCCTCTAAGAAATGCTTAAGGCTGCTATGGTAGGTCTTGATGATGAAATGATGCCCATACGACCTCCATTTCTCAATGGCACGCAAACAACTAACATTTCCTTCTCATAAGTGGACCATCCCATATTCTTGCCCAAAAGTTCCTTACTTTCAAAGGCTAATAGGTGTCCATCTTGCATCAAAACAACTCCACTCCAATACCTGTGTCAAAAGGATCATAATCAATGACAAAAGGTTTGCTAAAGTTAGGATTGGCCAAAATAGGAGTGGTACACATAGTTTCCTTAAGGGCTTGGAAGGCTTGGGAAGCGGCTTTAGACCAAACAAAGGCAACCTTTTTAGTGAAAGCAATGAGAGGAGCGGCAATCTTGCCATAGTTGCACACAAGTTTTCTGTAGAAGCCAATGAGTCCTAAAAATCCATAGAGCTATTTAAGGGATTTGGGCAAGGGCCAATCTTGCATGACTTTGATCTTGTTAGGATCTATCTTTTCTCCTTCCTAAGTTATTATATGTCCCAAGTATTCTACCTCCTGGACCCCAAAGGAACATTTGGACCTTTTGACAAAAAGTTTTTCCCTCTGTAATAGGTGAAGAACTTTGTCAAGATGAACTAGATGATCCTCCTAGGACTTGTTATAAATTAAAATATATTAAAAAAAATCTAAGACATACTTGCAAAGAAAAGGACAAAAGACAGAGTTGAGGAGACTTTGGAAAGTGGAAGGAGCATTAATGAGACCAAAAGGCATGACTGGGAAATGATAAGGACCCTCATGTGTACGAAAAGTAGTCTTAGGGATATCCTCTTTCCTTAACCCTAATTTGATGAAACCTTGAACGCAAGTCTAATTTTGTAAGTATCTAGCACCATGTAATTCATCCAACAAATCATCTATAATAGGGGTAGGAAACTTATCTTTGATAGTGATCTTATTGAAAGGATGAAAATTAGTTGCATCATACCATCGCCACTTGAGAGAAGTATGGACTGATGCTTGGATGGATGATTCCTTTTTCCAACATTCCAGTAAGGATGCACATTAGGAGGTGAATTCTTGGAACAAGGTGGACGAATGATCATGTGTGTGCTTAGGAGGAAGCCTCATGGGCTCACTAAATACCTCATAGCGATCCACAATATTCTACAAATCCGAAGGAAGAGCTAGAAGAAGCGGCTTCAAAAACTTAACCTCCATGCAATTGACTTGGGCAAAGAATACACAACCACTTTTGTTCAATATATTTTTCATGCTATGTGAACTAACCACCTTCAAGGGAGGGGGTTGGATTCCTTGGAGACAAATGACTCTCCCCTTCTCCGTCCATTTGACATATAATTTTTTTGTAGAATACTAGTAACATCACCAAGCTGAGATAGCCTTTGTGCTCCTTAGATGACATTTGAACTACCTAGGTTCATGGCAAAGAGATTTCCTGACCAAATATAATCCCACATTTGGATGTTAGCTTTAGCCATTCGACCCACACATTCAGCGGTACCCTTGTTTACAATTAAGACTTGAAATCTATCCTGATTTGAAGTAGAGATATACAAGGACTTTGTTGTCTTACTATCTATTGAGTCAGAGAAGTGAATGGCCGAGTGGGAGATACCACTGTCATACAAGTGTAGAAGAGTGCACAATAGCGCTATACAGACTAGTGTCTAAGGCCATAGAAGTAAAAGGAAGGATTGCAGTACAAGTTGGTAGTACCATGCAAATTGAAGTTGAACGACTTATATACAAATGGTGAAGGGTTGTCGTACAAGCCCAAGTCATTGCTTACAAGCCAAATATAATGATGGCAAGGGTCGTACTGTTAATAGGGAAACTAATGAGATATATTGTACATGAAAATGTGTTACATATATAGGTAGGAGGCCTATATGATAAATGACAAGTGTCAATATAAACTGACAAGTGTCAAAACAGAGGCATAGTGCACATTAACAATATTCTAACATTCCTCCTTAATGTGCACTATCCTAACTAAAGAGAAAAAAAAACAAGTCAACATTAGGTAACATTCCCCCTTAATGTTGACTTCTCTAAAATTTTTTATTATCCTTCTTTATTGTTGATTTCTTCTAGGCTCGTGCTTTATGCGCTTAGCTCTCCAACTGTGAAAAAATGCTAGATCAACGGTGTATACATCTCGGTCTGTTGCCACAGGGTCAGCCACTTCCTCGGGTTTGTTGCCTTTGGGTCAGCCGTCTAAGTGCCTCAGGGTCATCATGGGTGCCTCAAGGTCAGCCACTCCTGGGTCTGTTGCCTCTGCAGGTCATCCTCAGAGGATGTTGCCTGTCGTAAGTCACTAACTAGGTTCACCATGAATATCAAATCCCTCCTCATGGTGAACTCAATCTAGAAGGTGTCAGTCTCTGCCGAAAATGCACCTTAATACATAAGAAAAAATGAGCCATGAAATACAATAAAATGAGCCATAGAAGCCAAATATGGAGGAGAAGAAGAAAGAAGAATATAAGAGAATATTTTGAAGTGTCTTCGTCTGTAGTCTTCAGAAGTAGATCCGAAAAAACCTCGGATAGAGTCTAGGGTGTCTATGTATGTAGTCCCTAGAATAAGTGTCCTTATGGTAGTCACCTCATCTTACCGGAATGCATGGGTAACTAGTCACTGCATCCGCCAAGTAGAAAGAGGATAATACTAGATACTAGGTTCACTTACAAGTGCCTTGGGAGTGTCGGGTACAACCGAGAGTGCACTCCAAGGTAGAAAAAATTTGAGGCTAAAAAACTCAATTGAAACAGCCTCAGAATTACAAATGGACACCACCAATGTGTCCATCTCAAAAAAATCTTTCCAACGACTATAAACATGGCTATAGTCGGATCTCAATAAGTCCTTCATCCATGGGAAAAACAACAGTAACCTCACTAAGCAGCAAATAACCCTCGCAATGTGGCGACATCGCTCTCTAGCAGAATAAAAAACAAATCAATTTACCCTCGCAGGGGAATTACATGGGCCATATAGGCCTTCACAAAAGATGCAAATCAGACAGTTTAAGAATATCCATAGTTTAGTTTCCAAATATTCCCAGAAAGACCTATGTCCGATGAACTAAGCTATACCATAGATCTAATTAACAGTGAAACACAACTTTTATTACATTAAAACAACTTGGTAGTAGTTGATTCCCTGCGTGCCCATCAATTTCTATCTCAACTTGAAGTAGAAATTTCAGCCTTGCCTCCTTTGTTTTCTTCCAATCCTCTCTCCAGTGCTTTCTTAATTTTCTCAACCGGCACATAAGGAAGGAAAGCTGCAATTCGGTAATGTTTGTCAGACATATAGACAACAATATGATTATATTTCTCTGACCAATATGTAGTTGTTGGCATCATGATGTAAACAAACTGAGGGAGCAACGAAAGCTTGAGGAGTTTGTGCCAAGCAAAGAGAGCCCATTCTTCTGCAACCGGCTCATACTTAGAATACAACTCCTTTGCCGTAGGTTCACACTTTTCATACAGAACTCGTGCTTTCTCACTTGTAGTTTCAATTACCCCCGTCCTCTGCACTTCATTAACGACGGACCTTGCAACATCAGGAGCTTGTTTTGCCATGTCATACATCTGGCAAGTTCCCTGCTTCACTGTTGGAGGCAGAGTACCATCCACTTTGCAGATCGTGTCATTGACCTTCTTGTCAAGAAACCGGGCATCTCACAATGGGCATCAACTGCAAACTGCAACTCTCAAGATTACAGGATCTTGTCAAAACTGGAACTTCAAAGCTGCTGTAACAAGAGCGCAATAATGACAATAAATTTATTGTTGCGTGCTCCAACGCTGTGATCTGTCGGTCTCTCCACGTATGTGCACACATAAACAAACAACATCATACAACAATAAGTTTGATATACAAATAAAAAATTATCTTCAGCTGTTTCAACTCCACGATGGCTAGCGGAATTCCCACCATTGCAAAAAATAACAACTTTCCTCTACACGACTAAGATGCTGCACGTCAACTCTCATTATGCATAGCCACTTTGTACAAACTGCCATCTGGCAACGCGGCAGTAATGAACTCGGTCTTCCATTTGCACAATGGCGCGACACTCCCTCCAACGGATACAACCAATTAAATATCGCTCAACAACCAATAAGCCAAAATCTCTCTCGGATATCTCATGAGTTCATGCATTCTGACTGTACAACAAATCTTCCATCTGTCCCCTTGCATGGATTGGCACGCTCATTTTCTTGGTTAGTTTTAAATCCAGCACCTATTACATTCAGGACTCCTCCTGCAAGCCCACCAACTCGGCAAGGCATCCTAACTGGAATGAGGAGGGTATGCTCCTTGGAGTTCAATCCTCACATGCGGAATCCTGTAGTTGATGCAGGATTAGCAGACTCACTTTTAACATCACCTGGAGCATCATTGCCCTCTAAAAGAGGCCTACCACAATCAACCATTTATAGTTGGAGTTGTGGCCATTTTGCAAGGCCTCTTTTGTCTCCAGCTCATGATGATGAGGAAGCAATAATGAGAAGAGAAGAAAGGGAGAGGACGACTCTTGATAGAATAGAAAAATGTCGACACTCTAATGTAGCCAAAGTTAGTGATCAGATTGCAAGTTGGGACACAGGCTGTGAGATAGGAACGAAGGCTTCATTGCTTCATCCTTTCATTCCAGTAGTCATTGTAGCGGATAAGAGAGAGACAGTAAGGATATGGAACTATGAAGAAACTTCACAGCTGAATATGTTTGATAACCATGATGGTCCAAACAAAGAAATTAAAATATCCAAGCCGTGCCTTGTGAATGAGCTAGATGACATCATGCTTCTTGTTGCTTCAAGTGATGGGAGTGTTCGCGTCTAGAAAGATTATACTCAAAGAGATAAACAAAGGCTGGCAACAACATGGCAAGCAACACAAGGTCATAGACCTGGTGCCCGTAGTGTCAATGTTGTGGTCGACTGGCAGTAGTTGGCAGGTCATCTGTATGCTTCTAGAGAGATATCTTCCATCATGGTTTGGGATATTGATAGAGAACAGCTAGCTTTTAATATCCCATGTTCCACAGATAGCTCCATTTCAATGCTGTATGCATCTCAGGTTCATGTTGGGCAGCTAGTAGCAGGTTTCGAGGATGGATCTGTCAGACTCTACGATATAAGAACAAGAGCCCAAGGTTACAATAGTCTTCCCAACTCTGACAGTTGGCACAACCACACTACCAGCACTGATAGTGAAAGAAACCTCCTCCTTATTTTGGGCAAAATATCAATCCCCACGATCGATCAAAATGATGTTGGACAGGTACTTCATGATTGCGGCCGAATCAGGTGTTGTTGGACACGTTCTTGCTTTGGCGTCTTCACTGAAAATCGTGAGCAACGTCTTCATTTTCCACTATGCCAAAAAAGGAACAAGTTGTCAATGTTCACAGATCCATAAAAAAAAGTTGCTCCCTCGACGGAAGCCTCTCCCGCGCTTCTCATACATCAAAACACACCGTAAGCGGTAAAAAATCTGTTCTTATGCCTTCATATTCTGTTGTCATAGCTTGATGCAGTCACGTAAAACTATGCCATCATTGTAGGATCCAAGAGGTTGTGAAGCTATTAGAAACAAAATAGTTCTGACTTTTGCATCGTGCGAGTGGTGCATCTGCAGAAGCGCATCATGTCACAAACTTCTTCTCTGCACAGACTACAACAATCCATCCATAATAAAAATAGCAGTATGTCACTCCATAATAAAAATCTCCTGCAACTATGACATAATTTCTGCGTTGGTTGTTGGATCTCACGTAACTCAGCTCCAATATTTTAAACTTGGTCCTCGCAATAAAACTTGTAAAACAGACAACAAATATTGACAACCTGTATCCCGTTTTTCATTTCTCCATGGAGAAATTACTTCTTCGGACGGATACAAAATAAAATCTTAACCTCTCCAATAAATCAGTCATAAAAAAATTTGGTAGCCATTTAATCTTCCAACTTCTGGTTTCTGATCCATCCAAGGATGGAGAGCATACTCCCTAGTTTTCAAAAAAAATGGAGGAAATTTAGGGAAAATAATGAGGGAGGGATTTCCATGAGGAAAATCCCCCCTCAAGATCACAGGAGCAGGAGAACGCCCGGAGCTCTGATACCAAATGTTAGGAGGGAAACTAATGAGATATATTGTACATGAAAATGTGTTACATATATAGGCAGGAGGCCTATATGATAAATGACAAGTGTCAATATAAACTGACAAGTGTCAAAACAGAGGCATAGTGCACATTAACAATATTCTAACATGTACAAGCAACAAGATTGTGATGGCAGGGGTTGTACAATTAGAACTAATCGTCAATTGGAGTTGCTAAGAAGTAAGGATGCATAAGAGGCCAAGTATCATGGAGAGTATTCATCGTGTAAAATAACAACAGAGAAGGGCCCCACCTGGCCTGATGATGTAGGTCGAACCTTGTATCGAAGGAAGTACAAGGAGTCTTGCAAAGCACATGTGAGGAAGAGAGACAATGCGACTCAGATACCAAATGAGGTAGAGAGAAAGGCCTAGGACCAACACTCTGGAGGAGTAAGAAATTTGCCTTAGGAGGGGGAGAAGAGAAAGAAAGGAGAGAGTGCCCTTGCAAGATATTACATGGGTTCAACCAACAAGAGAGTTTTGTTGGACATGGTGAGAGAAGAGTCCGAGGGATTTTCCATTGAAGATAACGTTCATGGATGCATGAGTGAATTTTATATTGCAGATTTTAAACTTTTACAAGGAGTTTTCCAAACTTTATTTGTTGCAAATGCTACAGATGTACAATCCGAAGCAAAATGCTAGTAGAGTTTGAGTTGGTGACCAGGAGTTGACAGTGGTGTTTTCAGTAGGCAACTTTAGAAGGATGTTTGGGTTACCAAATCATGGATTGTTGGTGAGAAAGGAGTCAGTAGATTTGAACCTATGGAGAGAGATAATCCATGAGGTCACTGACATCACTCCAAAATAAGCAAAAAAGTTGTTGAAGCATGGCATCCACGAAGTGAAAATGCAATTGAAGATGCTAGAATTGCAATGTGCAATGAACGTCATCATGTCTAGACTCTTTGGAGAATAGCAATCCTTGAAAATGCCCACTTGGCTCATATCTTATGTATAGGGAATAACAACTGGCATGGTGTATGATTGGGTATCATACTTTTCATACCGTATGAGGAATTTCTTGATGCGGTATATAAGGAAATTTTCAATGACTTTCCATACCATTGTATTGATGATGGCAAAGGTGCGATTTCTAAAATTGAATCCTCTTAGGGACATATTGGAGCAGACACCAACAATCTTAAGGTGGATCAATGTGTTGCCACTAACAAAGCGAGGCACTCTAGTAAGGACGAAGAAAACATTGAAAAGGAAGAAGGACATTGTGGAATATGAAGCAATTGAGGATTTAGAGGGAACTAAAACACAACAAAGGATAGAGCCGGTGCAAAAGGAAAGATACATAGGAGGTTATAGCAACAATGGACGAAGGCTTAATCTCAAAAACAAAACCAACCAAAATAGCATTAGCCCTCACAACAGGCTACAATAGGTGTTGGTAGCAGTGCAAAACTAACTGTGGAGGGAAGAAGTGAGCAGTGTGAAAGATCATGGAGGACAGTGCAAATGGAGGATTCTAAACAGCCAGGGAGTTAGACTATACAAGAAGGTATAGCAGAGAAACAAATGACTTAGGAGAGGGTTGTAGTGGGTGACCAACAACCTAGGGAAATTGTTATGCAGGGTGGATAGGAGGAGAGAAGAAAAATGCAACACAAAGATCCAATTGTAGTTGTGGATGTAGAAGAGGAGACAAGAGCAATAGATACATGGGAAGGTGTAGGAGATGAGCAGGTGGAAAACATCCATTCCCTTGACATTTTCAACACCCCAAGACCTTTGGAGCAGTAGGAGGATTTGTGTGGATCACCTCCATTGGATGATCATGCTGATTTTTAGATTACATCCACAATAGAGGAGTTGACTAGAAGGAGAATATCAAATGAGCCAAAGAAAGTCAGTAGAAGAACTAGTCTGCATCAAAATTCAAAATATGGTAGAAAGGTGAAGGGAGCTAACTGTTGGAGCAAGAGTTCGAGGGAAAGTAGGAAATGATGGCAACTAATGTAGCACAACCTATACACCCGACACGGTAGCCATAGGACCGATCAACCTGATAGGAGAAGGTGGAGAGAATGTGGAAGAAATCACCATAGGAGATGATACAAACATGGAGTTGGATGCGAACGAGCATTTCATAGAAGTGTCGAATTTCATGAAACCACTAGCTCTAGGGGATTGTATCAATGAGCAGGTTGATGTATTTTTCAAGAGGATATCTAGAGCCTTGGATAGAGCGAGGTTGGAGTTCCAAGTTGGATGCGTTGGGAATTGGCAACAATGGCAATTGATGGTGGAAAACAAATTAGGCAAGCTAGTGCAATGGGCACATGATGAGGAAAATATGAAGAAGCTTGATGATGTTCATCAAAAGCAACCATGTGAGTTAGATACTGGCAACATATGAAGCATGCTTGTAGTGGAAAACTTGCTAGAGGGAACTAAGACAATATACAAGCAACCAACAAGGGTATACATTTATGAGGCGAATGTAGCACCTTGTCCATTGGATGAAGCAGGTGTGAAGTATGTGAATATTTCACCTAAACTAATGAAGACATATGTCACGATTAACTTTTTGGCATACTTGAATGAATGGTTAGCCAAAGAAGTGGAGAAACTCGTGGAGTCCAAGGAGGAATTGGATAACCAATTGGAGGAGAAACTTCGAAAGATGGAGGATGTTGAATCATAGTTAGCAACATTAAAGGGGGTTGAGGAGAAAGAGATGTTGATTGGGTAGATGAAATTTGAGTGTTTGTCAAGGGAACACTTATTGGAGAAGAAGAATAAGGAAGTAAAGGACCACTATCATCTAATTGTAGAGAATGATGAGCTATTAGCAATTGCAACTAGGCACAAGGCAAAACTTGCAAGGAAAACTGTTGAGGCGGCAAAGACTGAACAAAGAGCAAACAATTATAGGATATAGTGGAATTGGTATCTGAACTATGCAAAGAGGTTTAAAGGAGAGAAAGGCCCTCAAGCTGTAGATCAAGGAAATGGGTGGCATACCTATTCCAACATCTCAGCATTAGTAGAATACCAATCCATAGGAGCAAAGACAGTTGTTGATGAGGACGTCAACCAATTTAAAGGGGAGGGCAGATGTAGGTGCTAGTTCTGGACAACAACCAAAGTAGACTTTGTACATGATATTAAGTGCAAAATATGCACAAGTTTTGTAATGTAAAGTCAAATTTAAATGAGAGTCAAATGAAAATGAAATGTAATGTCAAATGTAAATGAGAGTCAAATGAAAATGAAATATAATGTCAAATGAAATGCAAGTAAAATGCCATTTTGATTAGATGATGTTAGCAAGGATGATGTCATGAGATTAATATATTGGATTTGTAATGTGTACGACTAATGTCTTAGTCGCATAATGGGATGTGTGGGTAATTATTTTGGTGAGGTGTTTGGGAAGGTAGTTGTTCCAACTACCAACCCTCAAGCATAAAAGGACGTCCCATTCATTGTCTTGGAACCACTGGGAATCATTGGCAATTAAGTGGTACAAGAGAAAGCATAGTGCCTTGGGAGTATAAGGATTCTAGGATTGACTTGTGAAGTGAGAGTGTTTTGTGTGATTTGCATAATGCAAGTGCAAACGTACTTGTAATGCCAGTGTTGTACAGGCAATGATAATGAAATGGAATTCCATTTCCATTTGAGTGTATGAATGTCTGTGTGAGACTATTATTGCAATAGGTTGTTAGGTTGTGTGTGTCAAGTTTTGTATGTGCACGATGCAAGGAGTTGCAGTCCAAAATAATTGTATGAGAGTCGCCATACAAGCATTGCAGTTGGAGTGTTGTACGAGGATCGTCACGAGTGTTGTGCGAGGAAGGTTGTCGTATGAGAAGTGTGATGGAGTTGTACAAATCATTGCCAACATGTGTGAAGCTATTTGGCAGATTGTCATCTGAGAGAACTATGATTGGGCTGTACAAGTGTTTGTTGTACAAACACTTACGAGTCAAGTGCATGCTAATAGTGTCGTACAAGTGCAAGTTGGTAACTTGTACACGTGGATTTACCATATAAGTGTTGAGAATGTCTAAAGTTGGACCAACAATAACTGCAGTGTTAGTTGGATCCTAGGATCTATCATTCTAGTGTTGAGAATACTCACCGTCGTGCTATAATTGTTGTTTAATAAATCCTTGTACCTTTATAAAATGGTGAGCTAGGAGCCGCATAAGAGTGTAAGTAGAGAGAGCCATGGTATCATCCTCATGTTCTGCCTCATGTACTTTTGTTGGTTGCTCGTGTTTTACTGAATCTTCATCTTCATAAACTGTTGTCTTCACCTTCCACTTGAAAGTTACAATGTTCTTCATAGGCCTGATCTTGAGGATGGTGAGAATGACATTTGAAACAAAATAATCCTTGGGAATGCTCATTATTGTGGTAAGGAAGATGAGAGTTGAAGTCATGTATGTGTTGGGGACTAGAATATTAGAGCTTCTGTTTTGTTGCCAAAGCTATATGTTGAGCATCGTCGAGAGTATAGGGATCAAGCATGTTCACTTTCCATTGAATTTTATCCTTAAGACCATGGCGAAAGGCTAAGACCACCACCACTAGATTTGATTGGTGGGTGGAGGGGGGAAGGTTGGTGAACTCGGAGCAATACTCCTCCATAGTTCCTGTTTGCTTTGTTTGCATAAGACATACCATATACGATGTGGAAGATCCTTTGTCAAATCTTTAGAGAAATCGTTCTATGAAGTTAGGCCACAAAAGAGAACCCCTATGTTGGTGAAGCTACCATAACATCCACTGATGAGCTTGGGTTCCCAACTTAGAAGCTACTAATGTGACACTACCTACTCCAGGAACATGATATAGGCAAATAAGGTTATCCATCTTGGCCAACTGCCCTTGTGGATCAACGCCTTGAAAGGTGGGCATGTCGGTGTGAGGAATAGGAACTTCATGAGGCCAATCAAGGAAATTAGAAGCACCTTTTATTGTGGAATCCAAATCAAAAGCAAAGCTTAGGTCATAAGCACTCATAGTTGGAGAACCTTGGGTGGCATAAGGAGTTGAGTGACTTCCATAGGAATTTGGAGGACTATGACCAGGTGGCGGTTGGGGAAGAACACTAGTATTTTATGCTAGATGAATGATTAGAGGTTGTTGCCTCGTGATTTGTTGACCCTTGGACAAGAGGAGGCGTAGTAGCGGATATTTGTAGGACTCTTTGGATGTTATCCAAGGACTTGGAAATGGAAGTAATTGTTTGGTTTTGATTACTCAAGAATTTGACAATGAAAGTATTGTTTGTTCTTGATTCAAAAGATATGCACATAGATCGAGCAAATAGTACTAGGACGAGGATTACCAATTGGAGGGCTAGAGGGAGGAGTGATTGGGGGAAGTTTATTGAGAGAAGAGGAAGAACCCGAGGTGTTGGGAGGAGGTGAAGCCATGGCATTTAAGGAAGAAAGAAGATGTTTTCAAAACTATTTATATTTGGGGAAGTATTGTGATACTTACCAGGATTTCTGGGTTGGTGCTTCTTTCTACTCATACACCCATCCTCTAAATGAACAATATGTTATAATCGACCATTGACTCGTTCCCAACTAGTAGTGGCAACAAGTTCATTCATTGACCAGGGGCAATGAAAAACCCAAACAATAGTTGAAATGCTACTAAAAAAAGTGTTGTGAAAAATACCTCTTTGATCAGCTTGAATTGACGATTATAAAGAGATAGGTCTCCTACAAGGGTCCCAGGACACTTGCCTTTCGAAAGTGTTGTTAGATATTACCCTTGTTTTGACCATCTCGAAGAGATGATCACAATGGTATAGGTCTCTCACAAGGGTCCTCTGACACCCGATAATTTTTTAATCGGGTTTGAGAAAAAGAAGTAACAACAAACTCATAATATTCTAGAAGATAAATGCACCAAGAGATGGACCCAAAAAAATTTATGAAAAAATTACCAAGAAACAGACAACAGTAATGTTTGCTAGAGATTCTGGAATGCTTTGCGTGTCCTTTTGTTGCAAATTTGCACCCCATTGGGAGTCGAGATCGAAACTCTGATACCGCTTGTTACAAAACAACTTCGAGAATTATAGCAATAGCAGTAGCAATCAAATATTGTGTAAATAACACTACCCAAATGATGATAATAATTCAGATCCAATTTCTAGAAAATATATTATGCAATAATCAAACTCTAGATTCAAATTAATGCAAATCCTTAGCTACTTAGTGAGGGGGAAGTCTCATATGCTCAGCGGACACAACTAAGATTTAAATATGAACAATAATCTCTACTACCACCAATTTTTTCTTATTTATAAATTAAATCAACATTAACCCTAACCCTAATCTTCAAAAGACGACTATCTAAACCTAAGACTTGAGCTAATAAAAATAAAGATAACCGATGTGGCTTCATTGGAGCCGTTACGTTTTCACAAAACTAAATGGTAATGAATCCTTGATAGAACTCCAGTTCATAACAAGTCCATGTGGGGTTTAGGGACAAAGGAATTGATGCCATTAAAAAATCAGTTTAACATAAATGGGATGACGATGTTAAGCATGATGATGACGACGAAGAACCGGGTGGAATTCCCAAGGAATAAGCCAAGACCATCTAAAGACGAAAATGTGAAGGGTGAACGTTTTATATAATACATCGACCCACTATGTATTGCCAGAGAGTGCTCATAAAGTCTTTACATCAAAGGGGCCAGTCTAAAACATCTGCGATTGCTGTTTAGAAGAATAAATGTCAAAGCTTAAAACAAGTGAATAAGTTCTAGAATCTTTCACAAGGGGTTTGACAGAACCAGTGGAAACGAGGGGCACAAATTAGGATAGTGTTTTCAAATAGTGAGGGACTAAACTCTGCCTCAAAGCAAAGATTTGTTAATAGGCAAATGAATTTGAGATTCTTAATATTTGTAGGAAATTTGGAATAATTCTCTATGGAGTAATGGTATCTGTAAGACAAACTCTGTCAATGGTCAAATAGGGCAAAACCACATTCCTGTGAAGACCAAGATCAATGGCCATGGCATTCTCAATAGAAACTAGTGTTGGGTAAGTATATCTAATAGCAACAAATTTCTTTATGCTGTAAACCAAAGTGAATAGGTGCTTTAGGTATCTGACCACTCTCTAGCTCCCTTGCACCAAAAACTCCTCCAAAGACTCCATACCAGACGTCGGACTTTGCAGTTTAAATTTTTAAGCATTAAAGACATTGGAAGTATCAATATTAAGAACTTGCCACAAATAAATTTCAAGAGATTTTCCTGCTAAACATGTAGATGCACTGTGCATGCATTAGGGGCTCTAGTAAAGTTAAGAATTACCTTTTTATAGAATTAGCTTTAATTTTTTACTTACAGCTATGTAAGAGGATTAAGTTTCGAATTGGCTGGTATTGTGTTATCCAAGTGCAGGATAAAAGTAATTATTTCACTGATTTAAGCTGGTGGTTGTGGTCACTACGTGTACCCCACTTAACTATACGACTGGATTGAGAGTTTCATTTTCCATGTATAACTTTTCCCCATAAAAATTGATGACTATATAGAGTGATTTATTTGTCTTCTTCTGATGCAACATTGTCTCATTGTCTCCTTAGAAGATTCAAATATGGGAGGATGGATGAAAAGTAGGAGGCTGGGTTTAATGAAATATGCATTTCTATAGTCTTCCACAAGGCTTCAATTATCATTTTATCCAAATATTCACCCAGTCTGGCTGAATATCATCACTTTTTCTTTAGTACTTTGGATTTCCTAGACGTGTAGCAGAAACATAAATAAAGTCGCCATTCATGCAGCCACCATAAGTGTTCCTTGAACTGATGGAAACCAATTTCAAGCTCTTGTTATAGCTTCTCCCTTGGCAATCTTGGAGATGAGGAGTTACCATGTTTATGATGATAATCTCAAAAGTAATAACCGGCTTGTTACTTTGTTTGTCTAGCACCAAACATTGCGATAAGGACAGATGGTGCATTTTACCCAAACCATGTCTGGAATAAGATGTGAAGTAGCATTTGAACCCTGAGTTTAGCAGCTTAACATCAAAAGTATGTAAAGGACCAATTCTGTTTCAGGAACATAAGGTCCTTAACATTAAATAAATTTGCTGAGGTTGGAAATGTGACATGTCTCCCACCCAGGATTCACTAATGGTATTATTTCCCTCATTTAAGGCCCTTGCTTCTGATTTTGTCAACCCCCTTTTCTTCGATCATCTTCCTCACTTTTGTCACATCATCCCACCTGCCAGCTGCAGCATAGACGTTGACAACAATAAGTACGACCCATGATTTTCAGGCTCTAGTTTAAAATCTTGCTATGCAGCATGTTCTGCTATTTCTGTGTTGCAGTGAATTCTACAAGCAACAAGTAAATTACCCCACACAGAAGTATTGGGTTCTAACGGCATTCTTCTAACAAAGTCATAAGCCTCGTTCAAACATCCAGCATGACCAAAAAGATCAACCATGCAAACATAATACTCTGCCGTTGGTTGAATGCCAAACTTGCGAGTCATGTCGTCAAAATATTGCCAGGCCTCATCCACCAAGGCTGCATGACTGCACGCAGTCAAAACACCAATAAAAGTGGCATAAGTTGGCTTCACCCCGGCGGCATCCTGCATCTCAATAAAAACTACAAGAGCAGACTCCTCTTTGCCATGCACTCCATAGGCAGCAATCATTGCATTCCATGTGACCACATCCTTTTTAGAAATTTTATCAAACAATCCTGGGCCATCTCAATGCTGCCACACTTGCCATACATGTCTATGAGGGCAATCCCAACATAAGCATCAGACTCAAACCCACTTCTAATTGCATAATCATTAATCCACTTTCTCTCTTGCAGGTTCCCCAGATGAGCATAGATTACACCCACAAAAGTGAACGAGTTGGGCTTTATACTAGAATCCTGCATTTCATGAAAGAGTTCCAAGGCCTCCTTAGCATGCCCATTCTGACCATATGCTGCAATCACAGTATTCCACAGCAACACGCCTTTGTTCTCCACAATGTCAAACAACCGACGTGCAACCTATATACTTCCACAATGTACACGCATGTCTACAAGAGCAGTAACCACATGAAAATCTGATTCAAACCCCCTCCTATCTTACCATCTATAAATTTGCCCTGCCTTAGATCTCTCACAAGCTTACACACCTAAGCAGAATCCAGTCCAATCCCTGCCTGCTGCATATCTCAAAAGAACCCCAAGTTCCCCTTTCATCTACAATCTCTGCAAACCCAGCAATCATAGTACCCCACAAAACCAAATCTCTCTGAGGCATTTTGTCAACAGTTGGCAGGCATCCTCTATGCTACCACATTGCATACATGTTTATCAGAGCCGATCCCACATAAAGATCAGACTCAAAGCCCACATTTCACAATAAGTTCGTGGATCCTCTTGCCCTCTTGCAGCTCCGAAAGCCCCGTACAGGCCATGACAACAAAGGGAGAAGTAAACTTGTCCGGCTGTACGCCCATGGGTTGCATCTGGTTATATAATTCAATCGCTTCTGCCTATGTTGTCACAAGCTCTGATGATGGTGTTCCACAGGAAACTGTTGGATTTCTTGTGCATTTTGTCAAACACTTGGCGTGCGTCCTCCACGCTGCCGAACGTGGCGTAGAGATCCACCAGCTTGGTTGCCAGGAAGATGTTGTAACCCCTTCCACATTTGAAAATATTGGGGTGTACTTGTCTAGTTCCTACAAATTTCTGCATGAATACAAGTGGGAAGAAATGCTGGAAATGCATAGCATATTGAAATACATAGTATTTCTAATAATTAGTGATTAACAAGAGATGTGCCAAAATCTTATGTGTCTTTGATTATTGGAGTGGTTGTTACTACTTTATTAGAATATGTTATTTTAGAGGGCATTGTTCTTTATGTGTGCTTAAATGTAATATAATTGGATAGTTATTTGATGAAGTGGGCAAAAGATGTGAAAATTTTGTTAAGCAACAAGGGAGACAATCAAGATTATGAATGTAACTATTAAATGCTGTTTTATTTTTAAGGAAACCTTGGCTAGCAAGGAGGAAATCAAATTTGCTAATGCAATTGTTAAATCCTCGTCTATTTAGCTCAAGTCGATCTCTTTTAAGGAGATCTTAGCCTATGAGAAACTATTGTATTGTATGCTAACACGATAGATTTGGGGTTTCATATTGGAGTAAATTTGGTTGATGATTTTAACCCACATAGAAAGAAGAGGGTTTGATATTTTGCTTTGTTCTTTGAAAGAAATATGGTCTCTATAACCTATGTAGGAAAAGTTTGTGATCAATTATCTATGACCATTTTGTAAGTTGTCCAATTGATTTCAAACTAGAATCTATATATTTTTCTTTTGCATTTATAATAATAAAAAATTGTCTAATATTTCAAGTTTATATTGCATTTTTGTTGGTGCTAGCATGATAAATAGGCAAGATGGAGGAGAATAATTTTTTGAACAAGACATCCTTATTGGAATGTTTTATTGTAATATCATATATAACGAGTGTTTCTTCATCCTATAGGGGTGAGTCATGCGACGAAACATTGAATACATTGATATTAAACACTATGGGAAAAACAAGGGCTATCACAAACTAGTGCTTTGTAGAATATTGTCATAACAAAATAACACAAAATTTTCAACTATTTACTTATGAAATGCACATATTTACACATCATATATACTTCACAAGTCAAATAGTTTATTATGCTTAAATGGTACACATCCTCAAGGCTTTCTATTTCTAGTATTTATGCTTTGAATTAGGTTCAATAAAGGAGAACTATGTAATTTAAATTAATTATTGAATAATAAGAAATTTATCTACACTTAACTAATAAAGCTTTGTAAAAACAATCGTCTCACAAAGCTAAAAACACATAAGATTATGATTAAAAATATTTCTACAAACATATTTCATCTTTTACATGCTAAATTATTCATTTTTTAGTAACTCATGTTCTAAAATTCAATTTAACCACCTAAATTTTATACATATCTAATATATTCATCCAAGTTGCTAATGCTTATGTATGTGAAAACCATTTCTAAATTGTTAGATGGAGGTTGGAACACGAAAGGAAAACTAATAAAACTAATGAAATTGATATTCAAATCTCAATATTATGGTTGGAATAAACAATTTAGGTTAAATACATCTTGAAGCTATCTTTGATTGTGTTAGAGAATATATTACATTATTGGGTACATATCAATGTACCACCTTTGGTACATTACTAGAGTAGGAGTTTACTTTAGAGTAAAGTTAAGTAGTTACTTCAACATGTAATAAATGCACAAGTGTTAGAATGTGTAATGATGTAAATGTGCATGTAGTCCACATGTATATAAGTCATAGGATAGAGTCAAAGGTAGAGTAAGGGCCAAGGAACCAATCTTCCTATATAAAGGCCTTATAGTGAGTGAAACAAATGGGAGATAATATAGAGAGTGCATAGTATAGATTAGTAGTGTGATACAATGTAGTTCCTTTAAAAAACAATTTATAGAGTGTTCATGTCCTCTATTATACTGTATTGCAATATTTTCGTGAGCTTTCATTAATGCCATATTTTTGAGTTATTGTAGAAGTTTATCTCCTTAGTTTCTTGCATATTATAGTGCCATTATCATATGAATATCTTAGCTTGCTTATATTGCATCTTGTGGTTGCATTTCCTATATCATATACTCATAAAAATCTAACACTGGTATTAGAGCACATGGTACATTGATAGGAAATAGGGAAATTGGAGTGGTTGCATTTTTGAAAGAAATCCAAAAATCTCATTTATAGAATTTTTGAGATTACATGTGGCTAGAGTCTTTCCATAGGGTTGCAATAAAACTCATGAATACTAGGACTTAGCATAAATTCAACTAGATTGAGAAATCAACTAGTGAAGATTGATTATATCTAGATTTAGAGTTTCCTCCATTATAGTCCTAATACTTTGTTGTAAGAAAAAATAAATTCAATGTGAGTTGGGAAGCTTCATACAAAAGAGCTAAGAAGAATATCTTCTTTAGAATCAATCCATCACCAGAAGCAAAAAACAAAAGAACAAAGATTTGGACGCCTGAAGAAAAGGTCCCATTACTAGAGATTGCAGACCTATAGAGTGCAAAAGGAGAAAAGGCCATCAAAGTCTTGTTACATATTCGAGGGAGAGAAGAAGACTCCAGTGAAGAGTCTCGATGAAGATAGGAGATTGGTGATATCCAATGTAGATTGAATACTTCACCCTGAAGAAGTTGAAGAGACCCTTAGAAGGTCTAGTTAAAGAACTCCTAGTTCTGGAAGATTGGAGGTTGGTGATCTCCATTGAAGACATAAACCTGCAGATTGCAAAATAAAAGACCACAACAACCTTATAGTAGAATCCAGGAAGAAGAGACTCCAAAGAAAGAGTCTAGGAGAATATTGGATATTGGTGATCTCCATTGAAGATTGAAGCCTACAAATTGTAGGAGAAAACAACTAAAGAAGCTGAAAGAGACCTACAAGAGGTCCCATTGAAGAACTTCCAATTCAGGAATATAGAATACTGAATAAGGACAAACAACAAGTCCTATTCTAGATTCTTGAAGTAGTAGAATTCAGAGATCCGAGAGGAAGATATCATTGCCAACACTTCCATAGTAGAAGGTTGAAGGAAATGTCTCATTGGGAAGATCAAATAAGCTGCAAGAGTGAAGACCCTAGAAAAGAGGTCTTAGGAGAAATAAGGAGAAGGCTTGGTGAGCCTCATCGAAGGAGATTCAGAGAAGGCCATTAAAGGAGTTCATAGGAGAACTCATTGGAGAAATTTACCACCAAGGAGAAGTTCCCGATAAAGGAATATTTTGGGACAATTAACACCATCCGATAACAAGCCTAAAAGAATATAGATTTGGCAAGAATTTTGCTAAATTTTGAAGGAGATTGGTGAAGACCTCAAGACTTTTAGATTCTTGAGAAGAAGGCCTTGATTGAAGTCAGAATTCGACAAGGAGGTTGAAGGAGGAAGGAGCCAAATATTACTACCAAACCTGAAAGGTTTGAAGATTGTCTTTGAAGGTTAGAAGGCTCATTCGAAGATAGGGCCTTGCTGAATCTACAGTAGAATACTGAAGGGTTCTTGAAGAAAATATCAACTGCGGTTTGGGAGAATTCCCTACCAAATTTTTGAGATTTAAGGATAACATTTTAGTGCAAAAATTTACAGCAAAAGGGCAACAATTAGAGCAACATTACTAGTTGCAGAACTTCAGATTTACATAGAGTAAGTTCTGAAGGAGAGTTGGAGCCACCTATTACAGTTTCAAGGCAACAAGTTAGAAGGTTTCAAAGTTGTGAATAGGTGAGTTAGAGAGCTATTTTAGACAACCAAGTAGTGTTGCAAGTTCATACAGTTAAACACAACAATAAGGTGAATCTAATCATCTTGCAATCCTTCATATACAAAGTTCGTTAAGGTAATCAATTTAGGTGAAAATAGGTTCATTAGTTGAACTTCAATTTGGATATTTATCAAATTCCATTAAGCACCTTATTAGAGTTTCAAGAAGTTGCAAAGAGAAGGTTGCATATTATAGTCTTCAATGGAGTGTAAAAGGAAGTTTATTTTAAGGTTTATTACCTGCACATTAGGAGTTAGATATATTTCGACACAAAGAAAAATATCTTCTTATTATCTAGTTACAACAAAGAAAACTACATTAAGTTACAGAGGTTATAGTGTATTTAGGAGCAATTACTAGTGCATGATTTAAGGTTCATTTGAAGGAGTAATAAGGTGAGATCAATATTCTACTATACTAGTTGTTAAAGAGTTTTAAGGTGCACTAAGTATTTTAAGTTGTAGTGAAAATTAAGTGCATATTTCAAACTAATTTGATTCATTTATAGGAGCAATAAGGTGAAATTATTGTTATCCTTAAGTGCATTGAGTTAGAGATATTATTGGTACATTAAGGATTGATTGCACTATTCTAGTTATTCATTAAAATAGTTACTCTCAAAGGATTATTATATGCATTGGTTGTTAAGCTATTGTGAAAAACCAAAGTGCACAAATAAGCATATATCAAATAGTGTCTAGAGACACTATTTGGTGCACAAAACCAACGAATTTTGTGACCTAGAGAAGCCACCTTACAAAGTTATATTCCTTCAATGTGTGGAGAAGAAAGTCGCCATCAAAACCAGTAACGAGAGCTACCAAATGAGACTAGGAGAGTCTCAGGTTTCAAGTGCAAATAAGGAGGTATTATAGGTTGATTTTTGAGCACCAAACTTATCTTCTATTACATCAAAGGAAGACAAAATATAAGTGTCTTAAGGACACTATATGTAGCCTATAATTCTATCTACAAGCGACCATTATTAGCACTAGCAAAAGTGCTTGAAGAGGAGCCATTATAAAGGGGCTCAACATCCGTCATTAGTAGAGGGAAAGAACACTCAAAAGTGCTTAGAGAAGAGCCATTCCAAAAGAGCTCAACATTTTCCATTAGCAAAGAATAAGTACTAGCAAAGGTGCTTAAGAAATGAGCCATTCGAAAGACTCGATATCTACCTATTGGTTCTTAAGTGGAGAGCCACTCATAAGACTCATAAGACAACTCATTAAGGTGTTAGAAGACACCATCATCTAGCACATAATGCGATAAAAACCTACAATAGACAAGGGCTACGTGAGGTGAAAAATCATCTATTGCACTCTACGTATAACATAACACCATTTAGGTCTATTGTAATGTCAACATTTAGGCCTACATTTATGATTTCCTTTATTTTATTCCATGTTGAGAAGCAAGGTGGTATTTGCTTGAGTGGTGAGGTAGATACTTGTCCTTTATCTAAGACTAACGAATGGGTCTGATATATTTTATTTTGAAATAAACTCATGTGATATGTACATCACTTACCATATTTATTTGGTGATTTATACATAGATTAGTTGAATCATAGCTATTTATTTATTCTATGATTGGAATTAGGTTTGAGTTCAATTTTTTTTTAGATTATTATTTTTTAAATAGATTCACTTTCTTTTTGGATATGTTTGCTTTTGGATTTTGCCTTAATTTTCCATAGTCACTTACTAAGTAGTAATCATGTTTAATAGTATTAATGAATCATCCTTATGCAAGTATTGAGTCGACTATGCCTATGTTAGCATTCTTTATTTTATTTTTTGTCTCAAGTGACATGATTACCACTAGTTACAAACATGAATTATAGTCTCAATAAAGAGAATATGATATTCTCATCATTAGACAAGTTAAGCATTTATTTGTATGTTGAGACCACTCAATCCATTTAATTCTATTGTAATATCAACATTTAGGCTTGCATTTATGATTTTATTCCTTGTATTCCACATTGAGAAACAAGGTGGTATTTGATTAAGTGGTGAGGTAAGTACTTATCCTTTATCTAATACTGACTAATGGACATGATATTTTTAATTTTAAAATTAACTCATGTGATATGTACATCACTTACCATATTTATTTTGCCATTTATTCATATATTAGTAGAGTAATAGTTATTTATTTATTTTTTGATTGTCATTAGGATTGAGTTAATTATTTTTTTATTTTTATTTTTTATATATGATTTTTAAATAGATTCACTTTCTTTTTGGATATGTTTGCTTTTGAATTTTGCCTTAATTTGCCACAATCACTTACTAGTAGTAATCATATTTGATAATATTAATAAATCATGCCTATGTAAGTATTGAGTTGAGTACGCTTATGTTAGCATTCTTTATTTATTTTTCTCAAGTGACATGATTCCCACTAGTTACAAACATGTGTTAGAGTCTCAATAAAGAGAATATGATCTTCTCATCATCACGCAAGTTGTGAATTTAAAATTACTTTAATTTGTAATTGATCTAATTATTTTTCTATATCTTTAGCACAATGTTACCTTTAATAGTAATACTATCAAAATTTATCCATACCTCAAAGTTGCAAAAATTATAAAGGTTATTCTTGTTAGAGGAGGAGATTGAGTTGTAGCCTATATTTATTGGAGAGTATAACAAACATGATTTGACATCTCTATTTTTCATTTAGCCAATGCTTAGTCTATTTTTCAAAGTGATCATAATCTTAGTGTTGCTTACTATTTGGGATCATCATGGGTCACCTAGTATGAGACCGCTTTCTCAATAACCTAACCTCGTGCAATCTTATACACTTGCACATGCTTGCTTTGCATTTCTTCAAATGGTTTGAACATATCAAAATTATATACTATGTTAAAAAATTAAATAAAGAGAATATAAATATATAATGCAAGAAATTATATTCTCAATTCAATAAGTGAACTATATAATGATCCCTATGGAGAGATGCATGAAATATATAGATAAATATCTAGTACGTGCTTTTGTATATTGTATGAAACAAATTATGGAGTAGATAAACCAATTCATCTTCTAATTATTACAAGAGCCACTTGGCAATTAGAGAACTATCAAGGATTCATGTTCCTTCTAGCACCAAATTTAGCATTTGTTGATATTTACCTTAGCATTAGGTTTTAAAGTTAGACAATGGAGGTTGAGGATTTGTATAATGCTAGAGTTTGCACCTATTTGTGGCAATGGTGGTAATAGACTTGCTAGTGCTCAACTATGGAGTACTAATGCTAGGTTGAGAAGGTCCAACACTAGTTATAATATTAGTAGAAAGATATAGTAGGCTAGTGTTGGGTTCTCCTTAGATCTTATGTAGATCATGAATGCTCATAAATATTTAATTAATTATCTTGATATAAATATAGATTATATTCTTTATTTGAGATACATGCTAAAATAAGTAAAACATACTTCATTAGTTTATTATATATATTAGGTAGAAATTTAGAAATATTTTTTTATATTATTACTATTTCACTATAAAAGTAAAATTCAAAGATTTATCAAGCCTTCGTAAAGAATAAAATATATAGTCATGATCATTAGCTATTGCCACCACCATTTCCTTTCAGTAACGATAATATATAGGGCCATAAACATAATAAAATATTTTTAATTAGTTAAAAACTAATTTTTGACATTTAAAGAGATTATTATATAGGACCCTACTTGAGAGTAACTTTATTATTTTAATGTATTAACATTTACAATGTACATCAAATTAATTATTTTAATGTATTAACATTTACAATGTATTTGTGTGTGTATATATGTAGATAGATAAATATCATTTGTAATTTTATTATTTTGGTTCCTATAATCATAATAGTAATATTCTTCCTCATCATGTTGATTTTTTCCACCTTAAAATATGATCTAGATATCTCCTATAAAAACTAGTTGTAACTCAATGTGCAATGTGCTTCTTATGAAGTTCTATGTAGTTTTTTGTATTATAATAATATTTTATTTAATATTACTATTTAGTAATGATAAAATGATATACAATGGTTAAGATTGAGTTTGTTTTAAAAAATATTTAAAAAATTGCTTAACCACATTTTCTTAGTATGGTGATATCATGATGGAATTTGAAATATTATGGATTTGCTTCCCTAAACTATAGAAATATAAGAAAATATGAATCCAAAACTATGAACATGATAGCTATTGTTTTTCTATTAATTTGTGTGGATTCTATGGATGAATTTTATAAAAATATTATAACATTATTCTATTTACATTGCTATGAGGTTAATTAGAGCATATCCAACTTACCTTTTTATCAAAGATATTCTTCACTTGTGTTTCTATCAAATATATTTTCTATACTCCTCAAACTATTATATTTCCACAATCAACTCCTTGATATCAATTTCATTAAGAGATAAAATTTCACCTTCTAAAATATTAATTTTTCCAAGACAAATATCAACACCTCAAATGGCTAAAATATCTACTACTCAAATTCCTTATCTATGAACATGTTGGATATAACAACTTGTCAATTCCCTAATACCCTTTTTAGGTGCCCAATCCATGCCCCTAATATTCCAAGACATCATTTTCATCATCACTTTTTATTTTTATTTGTGGAATTAGCCTCAGTTCTTGTTAACACTTGCGATATTTGATTTCGTTTTCCCATATCATCATCCATGTGAGTTTTATTTTCTATTTATTTTTGCTTCTTTGGTATTCCTCTCCTTTTTCATTCCCACTAATATTATAATATTCATTAAGCTCTTAAATTATTTTCTATTTTCATAATGAGACTTATCCTCTCTAGGTTTTCATTGCTTTGAAGGATCTAAAGTGTGAGGAATAACCTCCAAAGCACTTTCTGCTTTAAATTACCCTAGAAACCCTAAAGTGCAAGGGTGATCCTCCATAGCAATTACCTTCTTATTATTCTATAAAAACTATAAATTTCTATGGATATCCTCTATCGTCAATGCTTTATTATGTTTCTCTTCAAACCTTAAAGTGCAAGGTATAACCTCTAAATTATTTTTATTTCTATTGTAATGAGAAGATTCTATACTACTTGAGAAAAATAAAGATGATTTACTCTTGATCTCTTCTACCTTCCTTGTTTTAAAAACTTCCTCTATATATTTTGAAACTTTAATTCCTTTTGAATTTAAACTTACACATTGTACTTTCTCATTCCTTGTATCCTTCTTTGTTTCTTCTAATGGTTTATCCAAATGAGCTACGAAGGAATTTGTCATTTAATATTGCAAATAAGATTTCTTTACCTCTTTTTTTGGAGTGGAATATCTACTATTATATATTTGTGATATTGAAATGCAATGTTTTATAATCCACTTATTGTAATGGATTGTGGCAAAGGTTTTGAAATATCCAATGCAACACATATCTGGTATATAAACATGCTTTCACTTCTTAGTAATTGGTCCCTCCTATATGAACTTCCCTAGCATATTTCCAACATTCTTCAAAATATTCTTATTGATAAGCTAATATGGAAGTCTAAAATTCCTAAACCACATTTTTCAATAGTTTATGTATCGATAAAAAAAAAGCAAACATTTCATGGTCTTAAATATAAAGCATATTTCCTCCTAAACCATGGGCTACTACTCATTATTTTATCCTTGATCTTCAAATTAGAAAAGATGATGAGAAAAATATATTTAGGAAGAAAAGTCATGGAGTAAGTTGAATTCAATCATTAGTTCCACTTGATTTAACTTTTAAACTTAAAACTTTGGTTAACATCCATGAGAATTATATATTAATCCTCTTGTTTTAACATCTATTATATCATGCATCCTTGATAATCACTTATGGTATAACATTTACTCCATGGATCAAAATTTTCAAATATTCACTCTTTCTTTTATTTCCAGCTTGGACATCCATACTTACAACTAGGGCATCCTTGCTTCCAATTCAGGCTTTCAAATATGACTTTCCTTCCATACTACCTAGTTTATCTTCATATGTATCCTTTATTTTTTGAAATTCTCCAAAGATATGGAGCAAGAAAAGGGTGAGGCTCACTCCAGATCACACTCACTCCTTAACATAACAATTATTATCAATATGAAGAAAGAAGTAAACTCTTTGATAAATTTAAAGAAATATATATATAATAATTTATATAACATATTATAAAAAATATTATAATTAATTAAAGATATTAATTTTAAATGAAAATTTTATTTGCTTGAGAAAAATGGGTTGTACTTGGGTCCCCTGAAAAATCATAACTCTCTCCTTTAGAGCTTGAGAGTTTATAAACATATTCAATTCCCATCTCAATTGATTTACTATAACTAGATTCCCACATCTTTTTTCATAAAAAAAATCCCAATTCTTGATTTTCATATTTTGGATTCTTTGTAAGTACAAATATTCCATAATTCAACATCTTTCTTCTTGATGTTTTTTTGTAGTAGCCTTCACAATATCAAAACTCCAATTATACTCTGCATCTTAATATTTACAAAACTTTGCATTATCCTAGTCCTCTTTACTAGCTTGAGAGTGTTAGTTTCCTTCCTAAGGCATAATACCAACCATAAGAACTTGAATAAATAGCTTAGCATTCTCAAAAAATTGAAGCTATATGTCCTTATATAATACAAGTGGATTTCATTTAATCTTAAATAACCAATTAATTTTTTTTTGTCATTTTAATAAGTTATGAAATGAATCTCATTCATATTATAATGGCATTTAAAAAATCATAATGGTATTAATAAATAGTTTTTTAAGCTCAAAAGGTGGAAAGTTTCAATCCATTCTTTGTCCCATAATAAAACCAACTCTTATAATCCATTCAGCCATGGAGTTCATCTAATATCATCTTCTTATGCTTCAACATACAAAACTTCTACTCACTTCACAAAATCATAGTCCACTTTACCAAATCTAGACACTTAGTTTAGAAAATTTAACTTTAAAATCCTTTATTAAAACCCCTCTATCGGTTAGTCTATATACACATTTGTTCCCTTCCCTTAAGGTATGTGTAAACCCAATTTCTTCAAATTCTATAATATCATTTAATAATAAAATAATTATTATAATAAATAATTTTACATTTCAAAAATTTAAATTAAAATATAATAATTATTATTTTAAAATTTAAAAATTACTAACAATCAAGTAAAATCTAGTTATATCGATCATTTTATTTTATAAGAAATATTTATATCAATAAACTTATTTTGCCTCTTAATACCTTATCTATATACCTAATAAATTGTTAACCCAAAAAAACTTTAAAATAAGTCTTCCTACTGTATTCTCTTTTACATCTTAAAACCTTATCTATATATTTAAAAAATTAAAAATAAATACTTAAAAATAAGTCTATCTACTATATACTCTTAAAAAAACAAGGTATCTAGATATAGATATGCTTAACATTGCTCTCAAGTAATTCAATCATCCACATCAACTCTAACTGCCGTCTAATTTAAAATAGTAATTATTAGACATGCTCGTTGTTTCTTAATCCAGCAATTCAAATATTTCAATGAACTATTTAATTAAAATGCACATCCAGAATTTTGGTTGTCTGCATAAGAAAACAACAATACAGATACTTAGACGACAACTCTAACTGCTACATACTTTTTAAAGAAATATGAAGCTCTTGCACATATTATTCTCTCCTTCATCATATACTTGTGCAATAGAAAATTGTCTTGTTTGGATGGTAAGTGAGGCCTTCTCAGATTTTAATACAATATTCGCTATAAAAAATTAAAGATTTTTTAACTTAAAAATTAAATTTTATTTTAAAATTGAGAGGATGAGAACGGGGAGATGGAGAGGGAAGAAAGTAGAGAGGGGAGGGTTCTGGTCCCTCCCCTGCTCCCCCTCCCATGGCTCCTGGTTCCTGCCTAGTCCTTGGCTCAACCCAGGTCATCCCTCCCGGGGAGTGGTTGTTTGCAGATGATCTCCTGGGGGGAGATCCTTCTCCACTATCTGCGCCCCTCCCGGCCGGCTAGGGTTTCCTTGGTTGTTTTTTTGGACTGGTGCTTCCCAGGGATCCCCGTTTGGTTGGGGATCCCTTCCCTTTTTCCCTCAGGCTTCCCCCGGGGTTTTTTGCAAGTTATTCGCGTGGATCTGGTCCCCTGCGTTTCTCGGTGCGATGGAGGTGACGGTTTAGGGTTTGGACAGCTTCCCCCTTTTTCTTGTGAATCCTCGACGGGCTCTGTGCTTGGACGGGATTCTTGGTCCCTGTTGCTGGGATCCTCTTCTGTTTTCCCGAGGCGGGTTCCTTGTGGTGCAACTCTTTGGTCACTTCCTGATGGGCTGGATCCTCTCTGTGCTGGCTGTCGGCTTCCTGTAGGATGGCTCTCGCTGAACTAAATGTTTTCCCGGTGGGCGGGATGGTTTCTCCACAGGGCGGGATCCGCCAAATCCGTCGGTTTTCCCGCGAGGCGGGTTCCTTTCTTTTCTACTAGTTTCCCGGATGGCGGGATTTCCCTGTTGCTTCCCGCTAGGCGGAACTATTTGTGGTGGTTTTGACTGCTTCCCGCGAGGCGGGATTTTATTGTAACGGTTTTTCTGTGCTTCCTGCTGGGCGGGATCTTCTACTCTCCGCTGGGCGGGATCTCCAAAACTACTTTCTTTCTTATTTGTTTGTTTCCCGCTAAGAGGGATTGTTTCATGCTTACTGTTACCGCTAGGCAAGATTTCTGTTTTGGTGTTCAGTTTCAAGGGATTGATGCCCTAGACCCATTGCTTATGTAATCAGGTTTTGGGATCCTTGTTAAAACCCGCTATAAATACAAACACTTATAACTATCAAAAAAAAAAAAAAAATTTTAAAATTAAATAACATCAAACAATATCTCTCTTGATGTTACCTTAATAATTGTCGTGATCTTATAGTCTACCATGGACTCCACTAAAAGTCTATGATTGACTATTGCCCATGCATAGAGCATGCCTGGGTGTGATAAGACCACCCTGATTAATATAATGCCAGCCTTTGTGCATAGGTCTTAACGTCGAGCCACCGTTTGAAGATTATAATATTTTCAACATTTAAATAAAGGCACTCTTTGAAATTTCAATGCATAATTCCAAAAACTACAAGGCCGGCCTCAATCCATTGAATCAACCAACCAATATTTTAATGTCAAACTATCCAAAAGCAGTATCAATGTCGGCGACCACATATTAACATTTTTTCCCTCTGTGAGAGGTTTTGGTAAAGTGTGATGCTTTTTAGTGAAGTGGTAAAGTTTTGGTAGAGTGATATGGAAATTTAATTATAAAGAGTTTGAGTTTCTTTAATATTTTTTTAAAAGGTTAAATGTGAGGTTTTTTTTTTGGTAAAGTGGTAAAGTTTTGATAGAGTGATAGGGAAATTTTAATCATAAAGAGTCTGAGTTTCTTTAATATTTTTTAAAAGGTTTAGTAAAGTAGTAAAGTTTTGATGAAGTAACCAGGAAATTTTAATCATAGAAGTTAAGAATTTGATTATGAGTTTGAGCTTCCTTGATACTCTTTAATTTTTTTAAACTTCAACCTTAATATTATATAATATTATTATTTTTATTTAAAAAACTCAATTCTAGGTTGGGTATTTAGAAGTTGGTTGACCCAATAAATGTATCCACAAATTGGTTGACTCAATATTTTATAGACGGACAATACACCAAACTGAGAATCACAGCTTCATTACAATTTATAGCATATTTGTTTCAGTAGTGTTATCACAATACATTTGCATGTTTTCACAGTAGATGATAAATAGTTTGAATTTTCTCCAGAAAATTGTGAATACATAGTTATCATATGTAGCATATTTTATGGAATTGTGATGAAAGAGTTACTCTTTGGATTTCAACAACTTTAAAGCTTTTGGGTTTGTTTTCCATGCCCAAAAAAGCATAGCAAGAAGTGGCTCAGTGGGTAGCGAAGAAAAGAAGGGTGTAACAAAAATGGATCTGGATTGGTATTCACAGAAGACTTTATGGTGCCCATGTGCAGCAAAACTGTCGTTGCTTTCTATTGTTGTTATGGTAAGTTTCTGCTAAAATATTTTCATTTGATTGAACTTCTTGACATTGTAACTAAGAGGGTTAGAAATTTGGAAAAGCACTTACATATTGTTATTCGTCTTTTAGGTGAAGGAGGCAATCATGGAAGTGATGTTCAAGTTAGAGTGCTTAAGCATTAGGCAAATTCAAGTCTTGTTTGGTCATTTTGGAATCCCTTCTCAAATAAGGTCGAAGGAGAGGAAGAGAAGGAAATTTGATTGTTTTGGTTGTGTCCTTCATATATAAGGTATCTCTGCCAGCTTCATCTGCAAGTTGCTGCAAAGCATTAGAAGGTACCCTTTGCCAGCTTCATCTGCAAGTTGCTGCAAAGCATAATAGCTGTTTGGGGGGCTTGGAAATCTGCAAATTCAGAGATAAATCAATGTAAAAATAGGGTTAGAATGTAAAAAAAAAAATATTATCTCACTGTATTTTATTTTACTTTGTTATATAAAATTGAAATGGATCCCATTTTTATTACCTCATAATTATATAATGGTTTTGTATATTTTTTCATTGTATTGTATTGTTTTTTAATTTGATTATATAAGATTGAAATGGATTCATCCTAAGTTAAAAGATTTTATTTATCAAAAGAGGGCATTTGAAAGGTGTCCTAACTCCTTGTACAACAGTGAAACAAAAAGAGGAACCAAAAGGAAACAAGAAAGGAACTCAGCAAAGAGGCAGAAAGCCTGTTACAACAAAATGAGCCATCCTCGAACAGCCCGCATGACACAACAAGACCAAAACCTTTAGGCCAAAGGAGCGAAACAGAGAAAGCAGCAGGTGGAGCCCCATCCTCGCTTAGAGAGGAACGTCAGTGAACATAGGAGAAGCGGCAGCAATTTCCAGCGTGGTATCCTTTGCTTCATCCTTCGGAGCATCCTTAGGAACATCTTTGAGTACATCGAAACACGCTTTCTTTGCGATCTCCACCACGTCCTCGTCTTTGCCGTGACCCTCAACAACTGAAAAGGCAAGAATGCTCTCAAAAGTATCACAGAAAAACAGTAGATTGAGAGCTTGGCGCTGATCCTGTAGCCTTCAAATAGCTTTACCTAAGGTCATATGTGCAGTTTCCAAATGAGTAATTGTAGCAGAGGTTGCCGGACAGTCAGTTTGTGAAGTATTTCTCAACGATATCAGGCGAATTGGACTGATCCTTGGTAGGTTTGACGTGAAAAAAGGGGTTTCAGATATTTCTTTAAGCTTGAGCCTATCGAAACATTAAAAATATATATTAATATTACAATAATTTAATAATTACACAATATATGTGATATGTGATTTAAATTGGATCTTGGTGAACTGTACTGTTATGGAAGACACAAGCAAGAAATATTTGTCCATTGCATGTTATATTCCACACATGAATTATATATATATATATGAAAGGATATAATGAATTTCTTTGACGTATTATTCATGGTACTTTCCCCCGAGAAATTGTGACGGATTTTGTACAGAATGTCCTATTTGAAGGACGTGAATAGTTAACGTTTATTCCAGAGTAAATAAGAATTGAAATAATTAAACACTTCAGTTATTAACTTAGTTTCTTATTGGGGGAACCAGAGACGAAAAATATAACACACCAATTCTTATGATTTGAATTGAACTTGGAACGGACCGACCACACTGATTATGATTATTGACTTCTATTTAAATAATGACAGATAAGTGCATTCTTGGCTTAATTTACTCCATCAATGGTTATAGTTTCCTACATAGAGATATAGTTTACTTTAGGCAGCCTACATAGAGAAGTAGTTTGGTAATTAAGTACCCTTTAGTTTTAAAGCGTTGTTCAAATCAATGTGGTAGTGGTTTGATAAAAATCTAAAAAGGAAGTTAAGTAACCAGGCTGGTAAGTACTTTTTTTAGCTGGCAAGTTGTAGTTAACTGATAAAATCTTTATTGCCACTCATGTGTTGGCTAACAAGTTAATCTGGTTATGCAGTGCTCATTAAGCTGTAGTTTCTTTGATTTTATTGGAATTGGCCTTCCTCAATGACTGTTATTTCATAGTTTTTAGGTACATTACTAAGATGTAAAGAAGGTTTGGGCCTTATTCACCCAACTAATAAGGAATACACTTTAACTTTATACACTTTATGTCTAAGTGGAGTATCCAATCCTTTCAATGAAATGAGCCCTAGAAACTTGTGTTTTGTGACACGGTTAACTTAGCAATTGTTAATTGTGTGTTATCCAAGGCTTACTTTCATGGCAAACTACTCAATGTTTTTGATTTCTTATTAAAGGTTCACTAGTTATAAGTAATATTTAGAAGGATTAGTACTCAATCTAAAATTCCTTATGTTAGGAAGGCTCATCTTTCTATCATGATTTGAGCTTCTCCAATACATTCAAATGGTGGAACCACTTGTTATATATTACGATATTTCTATGGCACTCAACTTGGGTTTGCAAAAAGTTTATACAAAAGGGGAATGTGTAGTTTATTGACTCGACTGGGACATTAGTTGAGAGAGTTGGAAAGCATGTTCTACTCTCCATAAGTAGTTTTACATCCCTCATTTACATTATCAGACCATTCTATGAGTTCAATCTTTGGTTGACAGTGATCTTATTGTTAAACTCTCCTCTACTTGTCTTATAATTTCTTAAAGTATTTGAGTTGGCTTGATATCCATAACTTGTTCTTTTTACGTTGTCAAATGCTCTATTAGCACTTGCAACCTCATTTCTCATTGGCAACATATCTTAAAAAATATCTAATACAATCAAGAACTTATTTTAGTCCTATAAAGTTGCAAAACAAGTATGAAAACATGTTAATTCTACCCTCTCATGTGTGGTCCCACAATTTGATTGAAAATTTGTTATTGTTAGGTTTAGTAGGAAGTGGAATGTTGTTTCAAAATATTTTTGTCAACTTTTAATTAGTTTTTGAGGAATAGGAAATACAAAGTATGCTTTGATAGTTCTTACTTTAAATTATGGTTTGTAAATTTGAAGCTTTATAATGATATATCACTAGATGTATTTGTGTTTTATGTAAATGTGGACAATATTAGGAGGACACTACTCCCAATAAGTGAAGCCAACACTATCACTTTTCCAAACCAAGTAAAACTATTAAACCTTAATGTGAAAGTGGGGAAGGTTAGATTGGAGTCAAGAATATGGGTGCCCTAGGGGAATGATCTAAGGATGAAGACAAGTATAGTGATAATATCAACAAGATAGACATAAAATCTAGTAGAATCTATACTAGGGTTCTTTGAAAAATGTAACTAACCATACCAAGTACAAAACAATTAACCCAAAGTAATAAAAAAGAAGAGAGATTGTACTAACATGATTAGATGATTATCATTTGATAAAAATATTTGAACTTTGTGCTATACTATATCCATGGATGTTTGGTTGTCTTGAAATGCTTGGATATCATTGATGTCCTTCTTTAATTGCTCTCTTAGGAGGATCCACTAAGGATGCTTCAATAAAGCCATATTTTTGGGTTGATGAGAACCTACTTAATGACCTTAAGGTAAGGAATCCTTTGTAGTAAACGATCTAATATAGAGGATAAGAAGAGCATTCTAGAGGAATCCTTAGAAGAAAAATTATAGATATTTAGAAGACTAACCTAGTACATAGTGTTAAATGAAGAACTATGAGGAGAAGAAGAATATATATCCTTGGATTGATTTATTTAATTTGACATATTCTACTTCTAATTTGGATATAACTTGCTTGGAACTATTTTAAATGACATTTATGATTATGCATTTATACTAATTTTAGTTTTTGGAATTTAACTATGAAGAGTAATAGATGACCTAGGTGGTTTTTTAGCTTTTGATAATGTATGATATGGGAGATAGCAATCACAAGATGTAAAATATGCAAAAAAATAAGATAATATAATTATGCAATAAGACTGAAATATGCTATTAATGGAAAGTTACGAAAATATTACAATGCAAAGTAATGGAGGATATGAACACTCTAGAACCCTAATGGATACTACTCACTACACTGTAGTGAGTAGCACTTCTACTTTACACACACACACACACATCTATTCACTGTGGGGCCTATATATAAGAAGATAAGTTACTTGGCCCTTACTCTTCTTAACTACCTTTCCTATAACTCATGTACAAGTGGACTCTTTGTACATTTACATCATTGCATATTGACACTTGTGAATTTATTACTTCTTCCTCAAGTAACCTAAGATATACTCATAATCTAACAATGTATCCAAGGTGGTACATTGACATGTACCTAAATAATGTAATATACTCTAACACCCCCTATATTACATTATTTGGGTATTGAAGACTTTAGTATTCAATATGGATCTTCCTCTTGGAGTTTGTATTCTCCTCCTCTATTTTATGTAACCTATTCAAGTGTTACAATACCAATATAGCCAAGTCGACTATATTTCCAAGTTTCATTTATTCATTGATTTAATATTATAAATAGAAGTAGGTTGATTTTTTCTAATCATCTATCATCATTTATTTATCTTGTTGCATATTTGCAAGAGACTTAACCCTCTCTAAGTGGTGAAGGACTTAGCCCTCCTAAAGTGGCAAATAATATTTGATCTCTTCATTCATATTCTTATTCACATTATTTGTAGAAGAATTCTGCTTCAAGTGGTATCAGAGCGACAATCTTGGCACCATGGAAATTAATTAATTTCAAGAAACCATTGTTGTCACAATCTAGATCATACTAGATTTTTTTCCTCGCTTTGCTATCACATTCACATTCCTGAACTCAGAGAATAATCCATCATTTGACTGATAGTTCACAGCAGATTTTTAGACATCATAGCATAGAGAACTTTCAATCGTAAAAAAATCATGACAGTTTAAAGCGTCCAGTTTCAATGAAGTTTACTCGATCTGCAATAGTTTTTTTGAAGACGTCGTGGTAGTCAAAGATTTTAGTTTTACACGTAAATTCTATTTGATTTGTAGTAGGCAGTTCCAACAAAGTCTAGAACGTTGAAGATTACAATTGCACAAGAAAAATATTAAATTAAAAGCTTTACAAGTATATGGTTATAATTAGAATTTAACATGCATACGTTGGCAACGTTGGTGAAACTAATCGTTGTTACAATCTGCAAGTTCAACTTATTCCAGAGATCCAATAAAATCATCAAAAAATAAGGTACATAAGATCATAACCGAAGGTGACGTTCTTAAGTTGAGAATCAATAATTATGCAACAATGTAAAACGAAAGGATTGGTGAGCACAAATCAATATTTCATAAGACTTAAAATCTTGTTCAATGCAAGATAGCTGTGTGTTTGGGATAATTAGTAACGATGACATCGGGTGAAAAATAAAGCAAATGGAAATCAATGAAGAAGCGTAGTGGTTGAACGTTACATTGGTCAAACAATTCAATTGTTACAATAGTAAATTACTCATTCATCTAGAGATGATTCGTTTAAATAATTCAAGTGCAAGACGTCTGCAATTATTATAAGTCATCTAGCTTAGTGACATACGATGAAGTTAAAATTTGTGTTGAAAAGTCAAGGATTAATAAGGGCGTCCAACGATTATAAAGTATGTGGAGAATAAAGATTATAAGGTTTGAATTTTTTTAAAGGTGGAAGCAAAGAATTTAAAATGTCAGATTACCTTTTGGAATTATAATTTGAGCAACAAAATCAAATCCTATAATAAATGACAACTTCAAAGAACCTACAAGCCAATCAAATTTCTCCAAATCGTTATGCGTTATTTCTCCAATTTTAAGTTTTAATCTTTTCAGTTTAAATTTTGTAGACATGTTGCATAAATTGTCCTTATTTTTAACCTCTCCAATATCCCACATTGCCTAGCCAAAAAATTTACAAGTGTTTATAATTGACAAGGTGACTATTCTTGATCGTGACTACGGTCACACAACCACATTTTCCTACACTTCGTACCTCCTTACAATGTGTCATCCTTGTCTTGACTACGTGTTTTTAGCCGTTTGCTTATCCTTAATATTTATCTTCCGTCGTTCACTTATCGTCAAATTTTTTTTGCTCGTCATGACATTAGTATATTGGTTTCATAAACGCCCATATTGTTGTGTGTATCCCTTGATTTTTACTCGTCGTGACATTAGTGTCTTGGGGTTCATAAAAGTCCATATTGTTGTGTGTGTACCTTGGTTGTTTTAGGTAAGTATTATTACATTGGTGGGTGTCATCACTTAGTCGTTAGTCATTATCATAACATGGTTCGTGTCAACTAGACATTAGCCATTATGGACTAGCCGTTAGCCAATGGCATAACATAGAATTAAAACATCTAGTTATAGCCTTGTCATTCGAATAGTAGCTACAAAAATACTAGCCATTGGATACCATATAGCCATTGGAATTCAAAATATAATTTCGCAGTTGAAGCAAAATTGAAAAAACAAACAATTTTTTTGGTCCAATTAACAAAATATTTTTTGTAGTAAATAACTATTTTTTTTGGTCCACTAGGTCCAAAATTTTGCAAAATTTTATAAAGCAAGTGCATGATTGGCAAGTGGATTAGAGGACCAAACAAAATATTACAAAGAGTCAATAGTCCAAACGAAGGACCATTAAACTCACCAATAATACCCCCACGAAATTAAAGGTACGAAATATAATTATCCTCTACACATTAATAGCTTTAATCCCAATCATTCTATACTTAACTCTATGGCTCCTCCCAATCCATCTCTCACAAATCTCAAACATGAGGAAGTAGTAATCCCTTCTTCTGGCAACCAAGAATTACAAGAATGTTTGACTAAATTAAATGATAACATGAACAACATGTCAATAGTTCTAAAACAATTATTAGATAAACAAAACCATGAAACTCCTCCCTCTCCAACTAATTCCCATATACAAAACGATATTGAGGATCAAGATCCCTCCATAGGTCACAATGATATTAACCTAGATACAGGGGAAGTTGCTCAATATGCAATATGGTCTCCAGGTGCTAATGTTTCACGTATTGATATGACCATATTTGAGGGTGGGGACCCACATGGTTGGTTAGCTAAAATGGAGGGTATGCTTCAATTATATTGTATTCCTAGATTCAAAAATGTTTCTTACACCTCTTTCAAAATGGGTACATAATATTACCAATGGTTCACTTGGCAGCAACGTCAACATAATCATCCCATCTTATGGCAAAAATTTAAGGATCTTTTCCTCAAAATATTTGATGAAGGTATTTATTATTCCTACATTGTTCATCTATTGGGGCTCAAACAAACAGGTTCTATCCAAGATTATGTTTTAGAGTTCAAAAGTCTTCTTGCATATACGAAAGATGTAAAAGCTTCTATGGTAGTTTCTGCCTTTTGTCATGGTCTAAAAGAAAATATTCAATTCAAAGTGGACCTATATGATCCATGCAATTTGGATGATACCATACATATTTCTAAGATTGCTAAAAAGAAGTTCTAAAATTGAATATATTCTAGGCAAGACTCTAATACTCGTCCTCAGTTTCACAACTCCTTTTGCAACAATGAATAATCATCAAGATATTTTTTCTTAAAATGTTGTAATCATCATCCCAAATATCAAGCATGTGTACCACATAAAAATTTTCAAATAGAGTTTGAAAATAAGAACGAAGAAGAAGAATCAGAAGATATAACTCATCAAGAGTCAGAATAAACATCGACAGATTTTAGTGAAGCAACACTAGAAAATGACACTATGGCTATCTCAATACATGCACTTATGGGTCCAAAAGATCATCAAAAAATTATGGTACAAGGATTTATTAGGCACAAGCACATTAATGTGTTGATTGATTCAGGCAGTACTCATAACTTCATTGATATCAAAACTGCTAAAGCATTGAACCTGCACACTAATACGACCAATCAAGATAAATTCCAAGTGTCAATTCCAAATAGAGGAAATGTGCAATGTATTGGCAAAACATCTCTAGTTTCAATCCAAATGGAAAATTACAATTGACAAGGACCTCTCTACATTCTGAACCTGGGAATTTTAGATGTTATTTTGAGCATGGTTAGAACAGTTGGATGATGTTACTTTTAATTTTTGAAAATTATATCTCAAATGGAAGGAAAATGAGAAGCACATTTGTCTCCAAGGAATTCAAGCTCCACCATCCAAGGTGATGAGTTCACACTGCATAAAAGCTTAAATCAATTGCATGAAGGCTCAAGCAATAAATACCCCTACAAATCCCTCAAAATATCTTCAAGATATGGTGGCTGATGATGAATAAGTATACAACAACATGTTCCAATTCTAGAAAAAGCATCCAGTATTGTATGAACTAGAAGCAATATTGCAAATCAGATCGCGTCATCTTCACTCTCACCAGATTAAAGAATTTCTAATCAAATGGTAGGACTTACCAGAAGAAGAATCTACTTGGGAACCAAAAAGTATTTTCGAGTCATTTCTAGCTTTGAGGATAAAGCTTTCCAAGGAGAGGAGCCATGTTACAATACCGATATAGCCAAGTCGGCTATATTTCCAAGTTTCACTTATTCATTGATTTAATATTATAAATAGAAGTAGGTTGATTTATTTCTAATCATCTATCATCATATATTTATTATATTATGTATTTGCAAGAGACTTAGCCCTCTCTAAGTGGCAAAGGACTTATCCCTCCTAAAGTGGCAAATAATATTTGATCTCTTCGTTCGTATTCTTATTCACATTGTTTCTGGAAGAATTCTGCTTCATCAAGCAAGTAATTAGTATCTTCATAAAATGTTATCCTTGCTGAAAGAGCTTTGACTTCATGATCATTTGTAGGATATTCCAGTTCTTCAATTTATTCAATACTTTGAGCTAGATGTCCTTTTTTATTTCCTTCATGATATTCCAATTATGGATAATTGTTTTGTTGTTGAAACTATTGCTGATGTGAATTATTTTAATATTGCCTTGGTTGGAATACCCTATGTGGTTGTATTCCATAGTTTATCTAGTTTCCTTGATTTTGGTTTCTCTGATTGAATCTGCAATAATTAGTGTTATGACCTTTTCTCCTGCATATCTTATAATATATGTAGTTTTCTTTTCTTTGTCCTTTTGAAGATGAGGCTATGTTTCCTGTGGAGTATCCTTTGAAACCAATGCAATGTTAGTCATTTCATATTTCATTGTGCTTTCTACCTCATATTCTTGAAGAATGTTGATTAGCTCATCAAATGATGTATCTTTACTTAGAACCTATAGAGATGTAACTAGATACTTGTAGCTATCTGGAAGTGCTCTCATGGTTACTTGAACAAGGAATTTATCTTCAACATTTTCTCCTAAGGTTAATAATTTTCCCTTGATGTTTGCTACCTTCCTTAGGAATAGTTCTATATTTTCTCCACTGTTCATTTTCAAGGAATGTAATTGAGTTTGAATATTTAAGATAGTGGCTTTATTTTTCCCTTCAAATATTTTCTCTAAGGTTTTCCAAGCTTCTGTAGATGATCTTTTTAAACTAATGTAAGCTTGTATTTCATCTGTGATGGCAAAATTTATTATCATTAATACCTTAGCATCACTTTATTTGAACCTCTGAATCTTTGTATCACCTGAAGTTGGTTTAGTTTTTGTTCCTTTGACAATTTTCCAAAGTTTTTCAAATATCAAAATAGCCCTCACTTTGTTTTTCCATGAGAAGTAATTTGGACCCTTAAGTAGTTGAGATTCTATAAGGATGAATTTGTTTGTAGTCATGGTGATATTTTTAGGCTTCCTTATAACTCCCAAGTAATTTTAGAATATGCTATAGACTTTGATAATAAGCTTAGCAATAATTAGTTCACATTTTTTACAATAATAATCAACCTTCAATTTTACCTTATCTCTGCTAATGAAGTATGCTCTAATGGAGTTCTTATAGTTGGATTTATTTTTTTCTCCTTAGTATGAGTATGAGACAAGTGTTACCAATTAATTCCAACTCTATATGAAAGCAATAGATTTGCTGATGAGCAAGGTGCAACCAAAGTATTGTCATTGTTGTCAACACAGTCAAGTTGATCAGTTGATGCAATGGACAAGAGTTCATTGATGAGCAAGGTGCATCCAAAGTATTGTCTTTGTTGTCAACACAGATAGAGGATTGGTTGATGCAATGGACAGGAGTGCAGAGGTCATTAGATAGATCGGTTGATGAAGTGAACAAGAGTTCAGAGCAGTCAAAGCATGTACTATGAATTTCCAAGAAGACAGAAGTGGCCCAGATTCAAAGGATCAAAGAAAAAGACAAGTAAGAAAATTATCGCGATATCGCGACATGTTGAAAAGCTATAAAACATGTCGCGATATCGCGACATGTTTTAGGAGAGAGAAAGCGTAAGAAAAACTATCGCGATATCGCGACATGTTTGAGGAGAGAGAAAGCGCAAGAAAAACTGTCGCGATATTGCGACATGTTTGAGGAGAGAGAAAGCGTAAGAAAAACTATCGTGATTTCACGACATGTTTGAAGAGAGAGAAAGCATAAGGAAAACTGTCACGATTTCACGACAAGTTGGAAGTAAAGAATGCCAGTAGAAAAACTGTCACGATTTCGTGACATGTTGGCAGAGAAAAAGCCAAGTGGAAAAACTATCACAATTTCGTGACATGTTGGCAGAGAAAAAGCCAAGTGGAAAAACTGTCACGATTTCGCGACATGTTGGCAGAGAAAAAGCCAAGTGGAAAAACTATCACGATTTCGTGACATGTTCGAAGAAGAAGCGCATGTAGGGAAAACTGTCATGATTTCACGACATGTTCGGAGAGAAGGCACAAGCAAAGAAAACTGTTGTGATTTCGTGACATGTTCAGAGAGAAGGTGCAAGCAAAGAAAATTGTCGTGATTTCGTGACATGTTCAAAGAGAAGGCGCAAGGAAAGAAAACTGTCGCAATTTCACGACATGTTCGGAGAGAAGGCGCAAGCAAAGAAAACTATCACGATTTCGCAACATGTTCAGAAAGAAAGAGCTTGCAAAGAAAAATGTCACGATTTCGCGACATGTTTGAGAGAAGAAGCTCACAAAGAAAAGTGTCACGATTTTGCGACAATCTACAAGAGAGGCAGTACGAACGAAAATGTGTCACGATTTTGTGACATGTTTGAGAGAAAGAGCTTGCAAGGAAAAGTGTCACGTTTTCGCGACAATTTGCAAGAGGAAGCGCTAAGGAGAAAAAATGTCACGATTTCGTGACATGTCAGGTTTTCGCGACCCGAAGAGGAGAGAGAGTGTACGGAGGCGAATGTGTCACGATTTCGTGACATGTGTTTTCACGGGCAAAAGGTAGAGAAAGGCACAAGGCAGCGAAAGTGTCACGATTTCGCGACATGTTTCATTTTCACGAGCGAAAGGCAGAGAAAGGCACAAGGCAGTGAAAGTGTCACGATTTTGTGACATGTCATGATTTCGCGGGTGTATGTCGAGAAGAGTGCAAGGAAACAAAAGGTGTCGCGATTTTGTGACATGTCATGTTTTTGCTAGTGCAAGCAAAGAAGAGTGTACGGAAGCAAAAGGTGTCGCAATTTCGTGACATGTCATGTTTTCGCTAGTGCAAGCAAAGAAGAGTGCAAGGAAGCGAAAGTGTCACGATTTCGTGACATGTTCCATTTTCGTGGGCAAGAGATAGAGAAGAGCTCAAGGCAGCGAAAGTGTCACGATTTCGCGACATGTCATAGTTTTGTGGGTAAAAGCCGAGAAGCATACACAAGGAAAGTTGCAGAATAAGTTCATGCAAAAAAATAAGAACTGTTACAAGTGGAGTTACAGTGAGATCATGTAAGCTATATTAAGAAATATAAAAAAGAGTGTGGCGGTTACAAAAATGCTACAGAGTAACAGGTAGACAGAAACTACAGTTGCGGACAGAATCTGACGAAGACCAGGAATTAACAAATAAGAAAACATTATTATAATATGTATACAGTAGTGGGTCTGTAGTGCGGCAAAAAGAGCACGAGAAACAAGGAAAAATAAAGTGCGACAAAACAAGAAAAAGAAAGCACGGCAAACGAGGAAAAATAAAGCGGGCAAAACAAGAAAAAGAAAGCGTGACAAACGAGGAAAATGAAAGCGTGGCAAAATAGGAAAAAGGAAGCATGACAAAACAAGGTAAAAAGGAAAGCACAGGAAAACAAGGAAAAAGCAGAGTGCGATAGTGGGTCCGCAGTGCTGTGGGATGAGCGCAGAAAGCATGTGCAGTAACAGTGCTCGAAAAGTAAGTGCTATATGAGCTGGGAAAGCATGTGCAGAAATAGAGCACGCCAAATGAGCAAGAAAATAGTGAACCGCTAATAGAGAGTGCTATCAATAAAGAAAAAGTGCTTTCTCATAAATAGAAAATGAAGTAAGAAGAAATTGTTGTTGCTCAGTAGGAAAGAGTGCTGCTGTATAGAGGGATAATGCTGTGGGCTGTTACAAAGCTAGAAGAATACTGTCAGAGCTGTAAGAGAACAGATAAGAATTTCAGAGTGCCAAAATGAGCAGAGAAGGCTGTCAGAGAGCCGTAAATAAGTAGATAAGGCTATCAGAGCTAAAATGAGCAGAGAAGGCTGTCAAAAAGCTATAAATGAACAGATAAGGCTGTCAGAGTCGTAAGCGAGCAGAGAAGGCTGTCAGAGCATGGAGAAGACTATCAGAGCACAGTAAGTAGAGTGGTAAGAGTGATCCATTAGGTTGAGCTTTGTGTGGGTAGATATATATGAGAAAATCTGAAGAGAAAAATAAAGCTGAGGGAGAGCAGCTGAGAAAGAGCGACTGAGAGAGTGCAGCAGCAAGTGCATAGAAGGAATATGTGTTTCCTGAATTGAAAGAGAGGTTGGATGAGCAATAGACCAGTAAGGGTCTTGTAGAAGTGAAGGCATATTTATGTCAATCTAAGATTCAAAATAGAAATCCAAGTTGATGCTTGGAATCAGGGGTTGGTGCTCCTTCCAGTTGGTGCTGGTAAATCAGGGGTTGGTGCTCCTTTTTGTTGGTGTAGATAAATTAAGGGTTGGTGCTCCTTCCAGTTGGTGCTGGTAAATCAAGGGTTGGTGCTCCTTTCTGTTGATGCAAATAAATTAGGGGTTGGTGCTCCTTCCAGTGGGTGCTGGTAAATTGTTTATAAAGTTGGTGCTTTGCAAAGGCTGGATTTGGATGGGTGTCCAAGCAGTCTATTTTTGAGGAGTAGCCAAAACTGGTGAACCTCGTTACATCTTGTGTTATGTGATGCTCTCATGTGATATTTGCTATTTATGGTTTTAAGCTTTCATTTTTAGATTTAAGAGTTGTAGATTTGAAATTAAATAGCTACACTGATTCACCCCCCCTCTCAGTGCCATTGTAAGACTAATAATTGGTATTAAAGCCAAGTTCCTGAATAGGCTAAATCAGCTAAGGTTGATCTTGGATTAGTATGCAATGGGTAAGAAGAATAGATCCTCCTCCAAAAGGACATCTCAATCAGTTTCAGTTCTTGTGGAAGAGAAAATTGATCCAAAAAAGGTAGAAGAAGTGATTTTTGAAGTTTGTGTTGAAAACCTTGAGATTGATGTAGATCTAGAAGGTGAGTTGATCGCCGCACTTGAAGAGTTAAGTATACAAAAGAAAAATAACAACAGACTGTCCAAAAAGTTGGAAGAACATGGGGATGAGATTGAAAATCTCTTCTTACAATTTCAAAAGGCCAAGAAAACAAAAGAAGCCTTGAAGACACAACTGGATGATAAGGTCGATGCATACAACAAACGTGAAGAAGAATCTAACAAAGCTATTAATAATATGAAGCTGCAAGTAGAAGAGTCCAAAAGGGTTGAAGAAATCCTCAGGTCTCAGATCAATGAGAAAGAGACTGTTTGTTGCAAACAAGAAGAAGAGATTGTTTTATTGAAGAAACAACTAGAAAAATCCAATACAAATCTCAAATTTGAGAATAGCACAGAGTTGCTAGAAAAAATGATAAGCCAACAAAGAAGTTCCACGGATAAGCGTGGTCTTGGATATGAAGCTGAACAACCTTCATCCTCTAAATATGCAGAGAAGAAGAAGTTCACAGTTAAAGGATCAAAGCAAGAAAAGGTGGAAGCAGAACAACCTTCATCTTCCAAATGTGTAGAAAAGAAGTTCACTGTTGAAGGATCGAAGCAAGAAAAGGTTGAAGCAGAATCTTCAACAGGAATAAAATATCAAAGAAGATCTACAACAAAGCAACCACAACAAAAGAGGTTCTCTCACTCTCACTCTTTTCATAATAATGCTTTTAATGGCTATTGTTTTAGATGCAACCATTATGGTCACAAGGCATTTTATTGTGGACAACATAATAGAACAAAGAATTATGCTGTTAGAAATACATCTGCATTCCTGAGTGAACACCATGTGTGATGTTTTAATTGTAATGGCCATGGGCACATAGCAAGGTTTTGTCCAAGCACTTCTGTATCTAATCTAAGGCAAGACCGTAGATTTCATCAGATGGAAAGAGTGCAACACAGATAGGGAAGAAATCATGTGTATCAAAGAAAGGAAAGTAATCATCCATCAAGGATGTACAAGAGACAACCACCCAAGAGAAATGTTCAAGTTCATGAAAAAGTTCAAACTAGGGATACAGTTGAAAAACTCAAGCCCAAGTTCAAGAAATCTTGGAGGAAGAAAGAAGAGAGGAAATCGTGTCTCCTTGGACAGAAAGAGATTACTCCTCTATTGCACTAAGCAGCTCCAGGTAGCACATCCTCAGGGGGAGTAATATTAAAGTTTTATTTTAATACTCCTATGTATTTGATTGGTTATCTGAGGATGAATGGCAGGCAGTCGGGAAACTATCGTATAGTTGTTAAAGTGTGTTTTCAGTTTATGTAGTGGTTTGAGGTAGTGTTGTGTATGTATGCAAAGTGAGTGCATAGAAAGAGCAGAGTGCACAAAGAACACAAAAGGCGAAGACGATTGCTAAGTTCTGCTGTAACGGCACAGAACTTGCTGTAGACGTATTTTTGGCTAGGTGGATTGAGAGCAACAAAGGGTTGATGCTCAGAAGACAGTGTTTGATGCTTACACAGAGTTGGTTGATAATGCTTTGACTAAGGTCTGTGATAAAGGGATGTTCATTGAGGTGTTTGGTTGAGTTGAGCTGAGATTGAGATTCGAGTATAGAAAATATTCAGTCTCTAACAATTCTCTTTATGCTTCTATGAGATTTAGTTGATATATTGATTGAGCATTAAGTATAGAACATATTGAGTCTCTAAAAATTCTCTTTATGATTCTATAAGATTGGATAGATTCTGTGTGAGCCTAATGACAGGATACAAAGGATAGAGTCTCAATGGATAAAGATCCAGTAGCCAACATAGTTGAAGATAGATCTGAGTGAGAGACCACATTCTCAGGGGGAGAATTTATATATTTGATTATCTTTTTTATCATGTTTGTAATTTTTGCTAATTGCATTAATTTGTGCCTGAGAATATTGTGCATGGACTTAGGGGGAGTTTTGCATCCGCCCTTTGGTATTATTGTCAAAGGGGGAGAAGAATTACAGGTAATTGCACGCAATTACGTGTGTTGCCAACAATTCCAAAGAGGGAGATTGATGAGCAAGGTGCAACCAAAGTATTGTCATTGTTGTCAACACAATCAGGTTGATCAGTTGATGCAATGGACAGGAGTTCATTGATGAGCAAGGTGCAGCCAAAGTATTGTCATTGTTGTCAACACAGACAAAGGATCGGTTGATGCAATGGACAGGAGTGTAGAGGTCATTAGATAGATCGGTTGATGAAGTGAACAAGATTTTAGAGCAGTCAGAGCATGTACAGTGAATTTCCAAGAAGACAGAAGTGGCCCAGATTCAAAGGATCAAAGAAAAAGACAAGTAAGAAAACTGTCGCGATATCGCGACATGTTGAAAAGCTGGAAAAACTGTCACGATATCGTGACATGTTTGAGGAGAGAGAAAGCACAAGAAAAACTATCGTGATATCACGACATGTTTGAGGAGAGAGAAAGCATAAGAAAAACTATCGCGATATTGCGACATGTTTGAGGAGAGAGAAAGCGCAAGAAAAATTGTCACGATTTCGCGACATGTTTGAGGAGAGAGAAAGCGCAAGGAAAACTGTCGCAATTTCATGACAAGTTGGAAGCAAAGAAGGCTAGTAGAAAAACTATCATGATTTCGCGACATGTTGGCAGAGAAAAAGCCAAGTGGAAAAACTGTCGTGATTTCGCGACATGTTGGCAGAGAAAAAGCCAAGTGGAAAAACTGTCGCGATTTCACGACATGTTGGCAGAGAAAAAGCCAAGTGGAAAAACTATCGCGATTTCGCGACATGTTCGAAGAAGAAGCGCATGCAGGGAAAACTATCATGATTTCATGACATGTTTGGAGAGAAGGCGCAAGCAAAGAAAACTGTCACGATTTCGTGACATGTTCGGAGAGAAGGCGCAAGCAAAGAAAACTGTCATGATTTCGTGACATGTTCGGAGAGAAGGCACAAGCAAAGAAAACTGTCATGATTTCGTGACATGTTCGGAAAGAAAGAGCTTGCAAAGAAAAGTGTCATGATTTCATGACAATTTGCAAGAAGGATGGTACAGACGAAAAAGTGTCACGATTTCATGACAGGTTCGAGAGGAAGAAGCTCGCAAAGAAAAGTGTCACGATTTTGTGACAATCTGCAAGAGAGGCAGTACAGACAAAAATGTGTCACGATTTCATGACATGTTTGAGAGAAGAAGCTCGCAAAGAAAAGTGTCACGATTTCATGACAATCTGCAAGAGAGGCAGTACGGATGAAAATGTGTCGCGATTTCGCGACATGTTTGAGAGAAAGAGCTTGCAAGGAAAAGTGTCGCGATTTCACGACAATTTGCAAGAGGAAGTGCTAAGGAGAAAAAATGTCACGATTTTGCGACATGTCAAGTTTTCGTGACCCGAAGAGGAGAGAGAGTGTACGGAGGCGAATGTGTCACGATTTCACGACATGTGTTTTCACGGGTGAAAGGCAGAGAAAGGCACAAGGCAGCGAAAGTGTCACAATTTTGTGACATGTTCCATTTTTGCGGGCGAAAGGCAGAGAAAGACACAAGGCAACGAAAGTGTCACGATTTCGTGACATGTCATGATTTCGCGGGTGCATGCCGAGAAGAGTGCAAGGAAGCGAAAGGTGTCGCGATTTCGTGACATGTCAAGTTTTTGCTAGTGCAAGCAAAGAAGAGTGTACGAAAGCGAAAGGTGTCGCGATTTTGCGACATGTCATGTTTTCACTAGTGCAAGCAGAGAAGAGTGCAAGGAAGCGAAAGTGTCACGATTTCATGACATGTTCCATTTTCATGGGAAAGAGACAGAGAAGAGCTCAAGGCAGCAAAAGTGTCGCGATTTCACGACATGTCATAGTTTCATGGGTAAAAGCCGAGAAGCATACACAGGGACAATTGTAGAATAAGTTCATGCAGCAAAATAAGAACTGTTATAGGTGGAGTTATAGTGAGATCATGTAAGCTATAATAAGAAATGTGAAAAAGAGTGTGGCGATTACAGAAATGCTACAGAGTAATAGACAGATAGAAACTACAGTGGCGGATAGAATCTGACGAAGACCAAGAATTAACAAATAAGAAAATATTATTATAATATGTTTACAGTAGTGGGTCTGCAGTGCAGTAGAAAGAGCGCAGGAAACAAGGAAAAAGAAAGTGCGGCAAAACAAGAAAAAGAAAGCGTGACAAATGAGGAAAAAAAAAGCATGGCAAAACAAGAAAAATAAAGCGTGGCAAATGAGGAAAATGAAAGCGTGGCAAAATAGGAAAAAGGAAGCGTGACAAAACAAGGTAAAAAGGAAAGCGCGGGAAAACAAGGAAAAAGCAGAGTGCAGTAGTGGGTCCGCAGTGTTGTGGGATGAGCGCAGAAAGCATGTGCAGTAACAGTGCACGAAAAGTAAGTGCTATATGAGCTAGGAAAGCATGTGCAGAAATAGAGCACGCCAAATGAGCAAGAAAATAGTGAACCGCTAATAGAGAGTGCTGTCAATAAAGAAAAAGTGTTGTCTCATAAATAGAAAATGAAGTAAGAAGAAATTGTTGTTGCTCAGTAGGAAAGAGTGCTGCTGTATAGAGGGATAATGCTGTGGGCTATTACAAAGCTGGAAGAATACTGTCAGAGCTGTAAGAGAACAGATAAGAATGTCAGAGTGTCGAAATGAGCAGAGAAGGCTATCAGAGAGCCGTAAATAAGCAGATAAGGCTGTCAGAGCCGAAATGAGTAGAGAAGGCTGTCAAAAAGCTGTAAATGAACAGATAAGGCTGTCAGAGCCGTAAGTGAGCAGAGAAGGCTGTCAGAGCATAGAGAAGACTATCAGAGCATAGTAAGCAGAGTGGTAAGAGTGATTCGTTAGGTTGAGCTCTGTGTGGGTAGATATATATATGAGAAAATATGAAGAGAGAAATAAAGCTGAGGGAGAGTAGTTGAGAAAGAGCGATTGAGAGAGTGCAGCAGCAAGTGCACAAAAGGAATATGTGTTTCCTAAATTGAAAGAGAGGTTGGATGAGCAATAGACCAGTAAGGGTCTTGTAGAAGTGAAGGCATATTTATGTCAATCTAAGAGTCAAAATAGAAATCTAAGTTGGTGCTTAGAATCAGGGGTTGGTGCTCCTTCTAGTTGGTGCTGGTAAATCAGGGGTTGGTGCTCCTTTTTGTTGGTGCAGATAAATTAGGGGTTGGTGCTCCTTCCAGTTGGTGTTGGTAAATCAAGGGTTGGTGCTCATTTCTGTTGGTGCAGATAAATTAGGGGTTGGTGCTCCTTCCAGTGGGTGCTGGTAAATTGTTTGTAAAGTTGGTGCTTTGCAAAGGTTGGATTTGGATGGGTGTCCAAGCAGTCTATTTTTGAGGAGTAGCCAAAACTGGTGAACCTCGTTACATCTTGTGTTATGTGATGCTCTCATGTGATATTTGTTGTTTCTGGTTTTAAGCTTTCATTTTCAGATTTAAGAGTTGTAGATTTGAAATTAAATAGCTACACTGATTCACCCCCCCCTCTCAGTGCCATTGTAAGACTAACATTTGCTTCTCTATTTAATTTTCGAAATTCCAATTATCTATAGTTTGGTGTAGTATGCCTTATAACTCCCTAATTTTGGAATATTAATGATAATTGTATTTGTAAATTAATATTTGAATTTACCAAGGTTGATAACCTTATATCTCCTACTTGGTTATTTATAGATATAAGAATATTATTCAATTATAATACCTTGAAATGAGCTTGCTTTATAAATTACTAATGTTTGGTTAATGCTGGTTATTCCAATGCAATAGTAAATTTGATTATATCACCTTATAACCCCAACATTACCTTAATTAAAGCAAGTAATATAAAATTTACCTTAGCACTGCTTGTGGTTCAACGTATATTTGAGTAGCTTGAGACTTCACATATCTTAATGTATCTTCGAGTAGCTTGAGACTTCAACATACTCCTCCTTGATGTATCTCTATGTCTCTTCAAAAAATCTATGTTGCTTGAGACTTCAATGTATCTACTAGCTAGGTGAAGATGAGAATTCAATGCTCTTCAACTCACATTCAATGCTACTTATTTTTTCTACTTTGACCTTACTATGCAAAAGGCCTTCATTATGGACAACCACGTGCTCTTCCTTCGATATTCATGATATTCACTATGAGCATATTTCACTTGAGTTATTAATAGGATAATCTCCATACGTGGAGTACCTTGAGGTATTATACTCTCTTCTTGATGCTTCAAATATGTGGCAGTTGGGTTGTAGAGGTTACACCCTGTGTTTCAATACTCAAGAGGTAATGATGGTCTCTGCTTTCAACATTCTAATGCTCAAGATATTACTTCATTGTTGTACTCCTTTTAACTCTCCAAGGTGAGCGTTACTCTTAGCTAGACACAAAATGATTGTTCTTCTATTCAACACTCCAAGGTGAGTGTTATTTCTTTGTTGGGCTCCTGCATGAGTGTTAATGAAAAATGTAATGCTTCTCCTCTATGTGCCAAGTGGTACTTGCATGTGAGAGTATTCTCAACATTATCTTTAGCCTTATATCTTCTCTAGTGAATGCTAGTTATTTAATATTTTCTCTAATACTTTCCTCCTTCTTGCTAGTGAGTGCTTGTAACAACCCAATTCTACTCACTTGGTTGTACCACATAAATAAGCTAAGCAATTTTCAAGGTAATTTTTTTTGCCTTAGTTTATTGTTTATCCAAAAAGGAGGCTACATGTTCATAGAAAATATGATTCACCCAATGATTCATTAACTTAAATTTTTAAATAGTACATACACATCATACCACTTTTGGAAATCAAGACTACTGCAAATAGTCTCCCAAGTGGATGAGATTGTCCAAATCTCATAAGCATGCCATTTTGTAAAATCACTTTATCTCATTTAGCTTCCCCTTGCTCTAGCATGAGGATCGATCCATGACTAGGATTATCCTATAGGACCCATAACATCTAGAGGGTGGACGCATACTCTCCCCATCACTTATCATAATGAAACTTGACTTAATCGATCGACATGTTCAAAACTTCTTATGCAAGGGTTACCATACATAGACCTAGTATCTAACTGATGGTCCTCTTTTCTGAAGTCAGCTAGAGCCATGTCAATGCCCTGACCTTGGACTTGATACACTTGACCTTCTTGACTCGCAATCGATTATCCCATACCAATCATCATGGACTGGACTAGTTCCTTATTCATTCTGGTCCCTTACTAGTTATAAGTAGTGCAAGGGCTTATAATTGTACTCTCAAGAAATGAACTACAGGTGACATCCCATACCGCCCCTCGTTACTAATTCTGACAAGATCAGTTGATATGACCTATTCCATAAGAAAATAGTCATTATCGAGTCATGTTAAATGCTTGCCCGCATTCCAACAACATTGGGTGTTTATGTTTTGTTATCCTTCACAAGGAATACATTTATCCGTTCCTCAACATGGTATTGAATAAAAGGTTATTTTTTTCTCTAAAGGGATTCCAATCTTTCTATTTCAAGTTTGCAAATAGCTCTTGTCATTTTCTCTACATGTCTTTCTAAGCTAAGTCAAACCAACTAGCAAAATACTCTCCTTAGTAAAAAGGTAAGAAATATAATTATTAGCTTAACCATGCTCGCACCCTTTATCTCAGATATTGACAATCATGATTGGCTAGACTAATGTATTCACCTAAGCATAATTCAAGGGTTTTACTATCATAATAAGTCTTACCCTAATACCACCCATTATTTTTTTTGACAAAATACCATGATTAATTAAAGAATTCCATTTTCAAAGGTTTGCTATATATATATGTTATCATTTTTTGACTATTCATTTATTGATTATAAAACTTACTTATTTCGTAAGGTACATAATATAGTTTCACATGTTGTATTTACTACAATTTTAGATCCAATGGAAGTAAATTCTTTGTTTACCATTTCTCATAAGACCAAAGCTAAGATACGTTATCTACGGAGGTGGTTTACTTCTCACTTCAGATGAAACATCTAATTTTAACTTGTTGGCTTCACAACATGATATTCCTTGAACAAAAGATAGTTTTCAAGTTTCATTTGGTTTATACCTTAGTAACTGAAGATCAAGTTTAAAGTTTAATGAAAACCTTTATCCAATTCTACGTTTGACCTAGAAGGTTTTAAGAATATATATTTTTTCTACATTCCACATATAGCTTACATACTAAAACTAGATCTCGAAAAGCTCCATAGCTTCTTCAACCTGGAATTACTTACAAATTCAACATGGGTCTGGAAAATACTAGCTTGGTAGTCATATTTGCTTACTTCTATTAAATATTAAACTCCCAATAATATTAAATAGCTAAAGCTTCCTCGAATCATTACAAAAAAGTTTTATCCTTTGAACTATAGAATGGTAACATGAACTCTCTAAAGTCAGCAACTAACAAAGAGAATATTTAAACAAACATTATTCATTCATTCTCTTTTCAAAATATTATGTAGACCTTAAATGCTCTAATATTCATATAACCCACTTAAGCAACAAGGTATCCCATAGAACTAATCACAATGCTCTGTAGAAGATATCCTAGTGTCATTGAGGAAAATTTTACTCACACAGAATATATAAAAGAATACAATCATTGTTTTAAATTTTCTTTTCCTGAAGGTTTTGAAGAAATTAATTACATGATAATGATATGTAACTAAATTAAATGCCTAGCCACACATGGTCACTGAAGATATTTTCTATTACATAAATCATTATTATGATTTTTACTTGAATACTAAAATATTATAGGCTCAATAAGTCCAATAAAGAACATAATACTTGTATAAAATAGTACCTTTACATCAAACCATCACAACGTTGTTTTATAGGAGAATTGCATATAAGAAAATACTATATCTTGCATTCTCCTTTCATAAAAACTAATAATTTAGCTTACATGCAATCTATTGTAAACAATTGGTGTCCATACCCTGAGAGAACCAGTTCTCCCAAGACAATGAATTTTTGGATAGATTACAAACAAATTCGGCTAATGGCTAGATAACAATTACTACTTTTTTCCAATTATTTTACTATAGAATAAACATTATACTGACAATCAATGATAAAACTCCTTTTCATAGAGTTTCTTTTACAAGTATCCCCCTGATAATGCTTCTCCAATGCTCAGGTTTTTTTTTGAGTTGATATTAAGATCATATACAACTTTTTATTATAGAATGAATGAATGCTTCTATGAAAAAAACAATCACACTTTCAACACAAATACATAGTAACACCACAACTTCATTTGGAAGTAAAAAAATAGTTTAACAGGCTAACTCCCTTAAAAACTTTATTTTTCATTCAAAACATGAATAACAAATCTTCATTGCAAGTTGTTATTGTTATCTTCATTCCTTACATACATCATCATTCATAGACAACAATAATCTTTTTTTATTCCTTCATATTTCCTACGATGAGCATTACAAAAAGTATGTTATTCCAGTTACCCAAATTCAGAGTAGTAAAAATGATTTCTAATAATATCAGCACAACTAATATTTAACCAAGCATCAAGGGTACTTGCAATACATCATTCAATTTTAGTATATAAAAATAATATTATATGGAATTCAATTTTAGAAAGAAAACAACATTACATAGTCAATTCCAAGTTTTCAATTTATCATGTAAAATCTGAAGCACTCACTCTCCACAAGGATAACACAGATAAATATTTTCAACAAGCATATAAAATTGACCTGGTCACTATGATGCCTATTACTAGCTTCTTGACCTCTTTCACATCCAAGTCTCTACTCCTCAATTCTTTCTCAACTCACCTGGTGCGTCACCCCTAGAAAGAACAACAAAACCCCCATATACCCACTCAGCCCATACATCGTACTCCTATTGCATGCATCATGCCAGGTAGAAAATGCAGTTAAGACACCATATTGTGCATACTCTTAATCATTAGGACAAAAAACACCCAATTCTAGTTTGTTTCATTTTATTTTATACTAACTTATAATTGTATGCACACACTCCAATATCATAAACAAGCATATGAGTTACTTTATATTAAACTCTAATTTTTATTATTTTGCAACTATTAAAATTATCTATTTTCATAGTTTCATTATATTAAATAATAAATATATGAATATTTTTAATTATCTATCCAATTTAATAAAGAATGTCTCCCATGTCCATGGCATTTTCATCGCCACCTAAAAAAAAATAAACATATGCATGTTAATAATTCACATCAACAACAATACACATTTAAAACAAAGTACATGCATAATGCAAGACTCTCACGATGCACCTTTATGATATCCAATTACGTGAGCTTTCAAGCCGAATCATGGCTTCCCTCTTATCTGTTCTATCAACTTTCCTTTGTTCGTAGAAGGCAATTCCCTGGTCCTGCATGCACAAAGTCTATCAATAGTACCACATTCTATAGGAAAAGGTAAGTCTATTTCATCAATTTATCTATAATCAAAAATCATGCAAAGAGGATCTTTACATCCTTCCCCACTAGAAATAAACACAGTCCCTAAGTTTTTTTTTAAGCGAAAAACCCTTTGCGGGGCCGCATTGGTTTGAGAGACCATGAATAGGGGGTTCTACACCGTCAAAGTCACCCGAGAGTCGCACCCGACCTTGCCCGCACCAACATTATCAATTGGATTTTGAATACCCAATTCAGCTTTTTGGTAGGGTGGAGATTTGAACCTGGGACCTCCCTTGGAGGATTGCCCTCTCCTCTCCAACTCACCTACAACACCGGGTCACAGTACCTAAGTTTAGTGCATGGTTAAAGGAACAAGTTAAAAATATATATATATTTACATATTCATTCATATAATCATCAATAAAATTTTATTCACAAATCATACATTATGTAATCATATTCATTCATAACTAATCAGTGATTCATCCTGTTTGCATAATCCATTTATATGATGTTTCATTTTACATACAACCATATATCCATGCATAAACCAAAACATTCACAAAATAACTCTACTCAGTAGTTCATACACTCATACACATATATATATACACATACATCATTAATCCATATAAAATATTTTATAATTTCTGTCTACTCAAACAGATAAGGAAATTATTTCTACATTTCAGTCACATCTTCCCATGTAGCGTTCCTATCCAAGTAGTGGTCCCATTGGACCCGCCATTGCTCAATGTTTCCTTTTCTCAAGTTATTGGTCCTAAAATCAAGTATATGAACAAGCCAAACCACAATTTTTAGCAGAGCAGATATTTACAAATTGGAAACATCCCAAATGTGGTGGGATCATATATGTACTTCCTAAGGAGGGATACGTGGAAGAAATTATGGATTTTGAATAATCTTAGTGGCAGAGCAAGTGTGTATGCAATAGGGTTATGTGTAAGGGGTTGGCCCTAAGATCTATTTATAAAAATTTGGCAAATCAGTTTCAAAATCCAGGTGAATATTATTCAAATGCATGTAGAAGGTTCACTATTATTAGGGGCAATGTTGGAAATTAAACTTAAAATGGTCAAATTATTATAAAATTGGGACGAATCAACCAAAAAAAAAAATTGCACCCATAAATTTTTGGCTAAAGGGTCCTGGTCAAGGGTCCCAAATATTAGCCAATTTCAAATTTTGAAAATCCCAAATTTAGCCAATTTGGTGATAAATAGCTACCATGCATAACCCTGGTATGCAATAGGGCTTATCTTACCCATAATTTCAAATGGACCCACATATCTAGGGTTAATTTTGGAAGATTTATAGAACTTTTAGTAGGTTTTACCCTTATGAACACCTTATATCCCACAAAGTATTTCCTCGGTGTTCTTTTGAGGTCCATGTAGCTCTTTTTGATGTTCTATGAACTTCTTCAACTTTTGATAAATTCTTTTTAACTAATATTCCATTTATTTTATAGCATCTAATCCAATCACTACCTGATCTTTTGAATTATCCCATGAAAGAAAGTCTTGCATCTTCTTCCATACAAGGCTTCAAAAGGTGCCATACCTAGTGATGCATGATAGTTGTTATTGTATGCGAACTCAACTAGGTACAAATAATCTTCCCATTTAGTATGCTGATCCATACAATACATTATTAGCATATCTTCTAAGACTTGATTCACCCTCTCAGTATATCCATCTATCTTAGGGTGATAAGCCAAAATGATATTCAGCTTGGTACCCAACGCTTAATGCAAGCCTACCAAAATTTTGAGGTAAAGCGCGAATCTCTATCAGAGATTATGACATCAAGAAATCCATGTCATCATACTATCTCCATGGTAAAATTATTCGCTATAGTAGGTGCATCATCCTAAATATTCTCAGGTATAAAGTGTGCCACCTTAGTTAACTTATCCACAACCACTAGTATTACATCATGCCTAAATCTAGTTTTAGGTAAACCAACTACAAAATCCATTGACACCACTTGCCATTTCTACATAGGAATATCATGTGGGTACAAATATCCTGCTGGATGCAAATATTCTACCTTAACTTTATAACACTCCAAGCACCTAGCCACATAATTATTAATGCCCTTTTCATCCCTATGTAGAAAACCTATATCTTTTCCAGGTTCTTTCTCCATTTGATCTTGACATGTTTGACAAAATCATCTTTCTGTTGTAAATCCTAAATCTGATCTATCAAATTATAATGACATTTTGTTATTGTAGCATTACGTTTTGGTTGTGGAGCTTGATTTTAATTTAGAGGCTCTGTTTTAGCTGCTTTTGGACCCACTCTATGAAATGATATGGGCTTTATGTAATCGTGTGTCAAATTGCATGTCAGTTTGAGTTTTTTTGTGAAAATAATTTTCCAAAAATAGTAATTACTAAAAATGAATTTTTTTTGATAAAAAATAATTTGCCGAAAATAATAATTACTAAAAACAATTTTTTTTTGATGAAAAATAATTTTTCGAAAATAGTAATTACTAAAAATGACAAATTTTGATACAAAAAATAATTTGCCAAAAATAGTTAATTTTTATTTTGGGGTCTTAATGATTTTCTCTAAAATTGTAACCTTCGTTTTATAAGAGGATATTGTATGACATTGGTGAAGTGAAGAAGAGAGACTGTAATTGTGAGATTGAAGAGGAAGTACAATGAATTTGTTGTAGGTTGTATCCCTTCAAGATTTTTTGGATGAAATAATAAGGCCTGGTTATTTTCTCCATGGATGTAGCCCACATTGGGTGAACCACGTAAATATGTTTCTCGTGTATTGTTTTATTCTTTTATGTTTTATTTCCACATTTATTTATTGCTCGTGTTTTATTTTTTTAATTATAACGACTGGTATCAGAGCCTAGGGTTTGAAAAACACACTTGAAAGGAGGGTTTCCAATTTGAGTGGGAGCAATGGCAAAAGAAAGCAAGTTTAGGGTTGAGAATTTTAATGACTAAAATTACCAGCTATGGAATATGTAAATGGAGGATTATATTTATCAGAAGGATCTTTACCTACCATTAGGCAGAATAGCAAAGAAGCCAGTGAAGCTATCATATGAAGAATGGAAAGTTCTTAACAAAAAGGCACTAGGAACAATACGACTATGCCTGACAATGTAGGTGGCCTTCAACATTTCAAAGGAAAAGACAACGCAGGGTTTAATAAATGTGTTGGCTAAACTGTATAAAAAATTCTAAGCTTCGAATCAGGTATTTATTATGAGGTATTTATTTAATATGCAGATGTTAAAAGGTGGGTCTGTTACTGATCACTTAAATGAGTTTAACACAATTACCAATCAGTTAAATTCTATTGGAGTAAATTTTTATGATGAGGTTAGGGCTCTTTTGATCTTATTCTCATTGCCAAAAAGTTATAATGGCTTGGTCATGGTTGTGAGTAATTCTATTTTTGGTACAAATACTTTAAAATTTGATGATGTTATTGATGTTATCCTTAGCGAGGAAATACGATAGAAAAGCACAGGTGAGACATCAGGTAATGTGTTAGTTATGGAAAATAGAGAGAAACAAAAAGAGAGAGGAATGAGTTTAGGAAAATATGGAAAATCAAATAAAGGCAGATCCAAATCCAAAGGGAAGTAGTTGGAATGCTAACATTGCGGGAAGAAAGGACACCTAAAAAGAGACTGTTGGACTCGAAAAGAAAAATAAGGAGAAGAAAAATAGGGTAATCATAAAGCAAACGTAGAAGGTGATGTATTGCAAGATGCTTTAATCCTTTCATTATATAATATTAATGATTGTTGGGTGCTAGACTCAGGGGCTTCATATCATGCCACACCCCATAGGAAATATTTTCTAGATTATGTTCAAGGTGAATTTGGACAAGTCTAATTAGTTGATAATAGACCATATAAAATCATTGAAAAGGGTAAGATACAGATAAAATTATTGAATGGAAACCAATGGTTGTTGAAATAGGTAAGGCATATTCTTGATTTGAGAAGAAATATAATTTCCACAGGGCAGTTGGACAATGAAGGATGTATAGTTACATTCTCAGCAAATTCGTGGAAGTTTACTAAAGGATCACTATTATTAGCAAAAAAAAAATTGGAAGGTACATTGTATGTATGTACTGGTAATACTCTATTGCTTTAGATTCTACAGGAATAGATACATTTTTGTGGGATCATAGGCTTGGGAACATGAATGAGAAGGGGATGCATATTATCCACTCAAGGAATTTGTTGCCAGCTTTGAAGCAGGTTGATTTGGACTTTTGTGAGCACTATGTTTATGAAAAATAAAAAAGAGTTAGATTTCTCAGAGTTGAAAAGAAAATAAGAGTAAAAAACTAGAGCTTGTGCATACAAATGTATGGGGATCAGCTTAGGTATCATCTCTTGGTGGCTTTTATTATTATGTTACATTTATTGATGATGCAACTAGAAAAACTTGGGTTTATTGTATTCGAAAGAAATCAGATGTCTTTGATACTTTTAAGAAATGAAAATATTTGGTTGAGAATGAGACAAGAAATAAGTTGAAGTGTCTCAGATTAGATAATGGAGGTGAGTATTGCAACAAAGAGTTTGATAGTTACTATTCATACCATGGGATTTGTAGAGTGAAGATGATTCCAAGAACTCCACAAGAAAATGGTGTGTCAGAAAGGATGAACAAGACTATCATGGAACATGTTAAGTGTATGTGATTACATGCAGGATTGCCCTTACAGTTTTGGGCTGATGCTGTGGATATTATTGTTTATTTAATAAAAATAAGGCCTTCAAGTTCTCTGGATGGTGGGATTCCATAAGAGGTATGGATAGGTAAACCTATTAACTACTCATTTCTGAAGACTTTTGGTTGTGAAGCATTCGTGCATATTGATAAAGAAAATAGAACTAAACTTGAGGTAAAATACAAGAAGTGCACTTTCATTGGATATGGAGTTAATGAATTTGGTTATAATTTTTGAGATTATAAAAATCACAAAATCATTAGGAGTAGAGACGTGGTATTCAATGAGAAATCATATATAAAGACTAGTTGCAGCAAAATAAATAGGAAAAGGTAAACACAGAATACATAGTGCTTGATGAAATTGAAACTCCAAAGGTGTTAGAAAATCAACAACAGTAGCAACAAGCACCTCAAACTACTGCAAGTGTTGTTAGAAAATATACCAGGATAAGTAGACCCCCTGATCGTTACTCTTCTTAATTATATAATGTATTATTGTTTAACTCTGGTGAACTAGAAACATATGAAGAAGCGATGCATGTAGAAACCAAGAAGAAATGAGATCTAGCCATGAAAGAGGAGATGGACTTTTTGGTACACAATCAGACTTGGTATCTGGTTTAGTTGCCTGTAGGAAAAAGAGCATTGCAAAATAAATGGGTTTATAGGATGAAATAAGAATATGGAGGTAAAAATAGGTATAAGGCTAGACTAGTTGTAAAGGGGTTTGCATAGAAGAAAGGTATTGATTATGATGAAATTTTTTCTCCTATTGTTAAAATGACTTCAATTAGAACTGTTTTAAGCCTAGTGGTTGTAGAGGATTTGCATCTTGAATAATTAGATGTAAAAATAGCTTTTCTCCATGGGGATTTGGAGGAAGAGATTTATATGCAGCAGCCACAAGGGTATGAGGTCAAAGGGAAATATGAATTAGTATGCAGGTTGAAAAAGAGCTTGTATAGCCTGAAGCAAGATCCAAGGTAGTGGTATATGAAATTTGACAAGTTTATGTCAGAACAAGGTTATAATAGATGTTATTATGACCACTATGTTTATTTTAAGAGATTGGATAATGGTAACTATATTATCTTGTTATTATATGTAGATGACATGCTTGTTGCAGGGTCTAACATGTAGGATATAATTATGCTCAAAATAAAATTGGCAGATTCATTTGCAATGAAGGATTTGGGTGCTGCAAAGCAAATCCTTGGTATGAGAATAACAAGAGACAAGAAAAATAATAAATTAACATTGTATCAGGGTAAGTACATTGAGAAGGTGTTGGAAATATTTAATATATAGGATACAAAACCTGTTAGTACACCTCTGGCCAATCATTTCAAACTGACCAAAGAGATGTGTCCCAAGACACAAAAGAAGATTGATTATATGTCCAAGGTTCCTTATTCATAAACATTTGGTAGTTTGATGTATGCGATGGTGTGCACAAGGTCAAATATTGTACATGTAGTGGGATTTGTGAGCAGGTTTATGAACAATCCAAGAAAATAACATTGGGAGATAGTGAAGTGGATTCTCAGGTATTTGAGAGGTGTTGTCACTCATGTATTATGCTTTTTAGGTTCTAACACTACTTTACAAGGATATGTTGATTTAGATATAGTAGGTGATATAGAAATCAGGAGGAATACCACAAGGTATATTTTTACTATAGGTGGAACTGTAATAAGTTGGATTTCAAAATTATAGAAGGTTGTTGCACTTTCAACAATGGAATCAGAGTATGTTGATGTTACAAAGGCTAGTAAGGATATGATTTGGTTACAAAGGTTTATGGAGGAGTTGGGAAAGAAGCAGGAGAATAACATATTATATAGTGAAAGTTAGAGTGCCATTCATCTTGCAAAGAATTCAACCTTCCATTCTAGGACTAAACATATACAAACCAAGTACCATTTCATACGCTTAGTGTTGGAATATGGATAGTTAAAACTGGAGAAGATACACACTAGCTAGAATCCTACATATATGTTCACAAAGGCAGTAACCAGGGAGAAACTAAGTTCTTTCTCAGTTTCAGTTTATCTTCAAACATGACAATATAAGTTAAGAAAATTTCCAGGTCCAAAGTTGAAGCATAGTCTAGCAGGTGTAGTAGTGGTGGAGTTATGGTGATCAGTCTCCAAGTGGAAGATTGTTGGTTGTGGAGCCCAATTCTAATTTGGAGGCCATATTTTAACCACGTTTGAACCCACTCTATGAAAGGATATGGGCGTTATGTAATTGTTTGTAAAATTGCATGTCAATCCAAGTTTTTTTGTGAATTACTATTTTCAAATTTTTTTGAGGAAAAATAATTTTTTGAAAATAGTAATTACTAAAAATGGAATTTTTTTGTCGATTTTTTTTATTTCGAAAATAGTAATTACTAAAATAGAATTTTTTTGATGAAAAATAATTTTTCGATTATAGTAATTACTAAAAATGACAAATTTCGATAGAAAAGATAATTTACTGAAAATAGTAATTTTTTAATTTTTATTTTGGGGTCTTAATGATTTGCACTAAAATTGTAATCCTCGTTTTATAAGAGGATATTGTACGACATTGGTGAAGTGAAGAAGGAAGAGAGATTGTAATTGTGAGATCAAAGAGGAAGTATAATGAATTTGTTGTAGGTTGTATCTCTTTGAGATTTGTTAGACGGAATAATAAGGCCTGGTTATTTTCTCCGTGGATGTAGCCCACATTGGGTGAACCATGTAAATTTGCGTCTCGTGTAATACTTTATTCTTATGTATTTTATTTCAACATTTATTTATTGCTCGTATTTTATTATTTAATTCTAACAATATTCTCTCTTCTACTCAGGGCATTAGCTATTTTATTCTTCTTATCCTTGATGTATTCAATGCCAAAATCATACTCAACTAGAAACTCCATACAACATTGTTGTCTAGCATTCAACAAGGGTTGAGTAGAAATGTACCTTAAACTTTGGTTTCTTTCTTTAGCTCAAACGGTTTCTCAAACAAGTAGTGCCTCCAAATCTTAAGGGCATGCCTAATAACTGCCAACTCCATGTTATGAGTGGCATAATGTATTTCATGTCTCTTAAGTTTACATGATTCAAAGGCAATAACCATGTATTCTTGAGTAATAACTCATCCTAATCCCTCAATAGATGCATCTATTGATACAGTAAAGTTCTTGGTAGAATCAGGTAATTGTAAAATCGATGCGGTTGTCAACCTTTATTTCAAGGTTTGAAAGGCTTCTTCACACTATTCAATCCATTTAAAAGACTTACATTTCCTTTGAATATTTGTAATAGGTTGATATATATTTGATAAACCTCCGATAAATCACCTATAATAGCCTAATAAACCCATAAATCTATGGATATCAATTACATTTGTGGGTGCAAGGCAGATAATAATTGATATAATTTTCTTAGGATCGACCAAAATCCCTTCAGCAGAGATAATATGTCCCAAATACTATACTTTATGAGTGTAAAATTCATACTTTGATAGCTTTCCATATATTTAATTTCTCCTAAGAATATCAAGTATAGTTCTCATATGCTGATCATGTTACTCCTTGTTTCTAGAGTAGATCAATATATAATCTAGGAACACAAGCACAAAGCAATCTAACTACTCTCCAAATACACTATTCATGAGATTCATGAATGTAGTTGGGGTGTTAGTTAACCTAAAAGGTAGGACTGTAAAATCATAATGTCTATACCTTGTCCTAAAAGTTGTTTTATGGGTGTCTTATTCCGAATCCTTAACTGATGATAGCCTGATATTAGGTCAATATTTAAAAACTTGATTTCTCCTTTTAGCTAATAGAAGACTTCATCTATTCTAGGTAACAAGTACCTATTCTTTATGGTAACCTTATTTAGCATCCAATAGTCTATATACATTCTCAAGGATCCATATTTCTTTTTAACAAATAAAATAGGAGCTCCCCATGGTGACACACTAGGCTTATTAGCCCTTTTTCTAACAAGTCTTGGAGTTGTGTCTTGAGTTCTTGTATCTCTATGGGAGTAATTCTAAATGGTTACCTAACAATGGGTGCAACTCCAGGAAATAACTCTATAGAAAAATCAAACTCTCTTTGAGGAGGTAACACTAGGAAGGTCCTCTGGAGACACATCCTTAAATTCTCCCAAAACAATATGCTTTTGGAAGAGTTCAAATCCAGCTTCAGTTTCCTCTTTCTTGTTCATTTTGACCACAAAGATCATACCCATTTTCCTAATGGATTTATTCACTTGCATTGTAGTCAAAAAGGTGTGGTCTAATTGAACCATGATTTCAATGGATCCTAATCCTCTAATTAGATTCATCTGTAAACTCTAGCCATCTATCCTCAAAATTCAAAAGAGCCTTATGAGATTTTAGCCAATATACACCAAATTATACGAGAATCAAATAAATATTGGTTAACTTGGTAGGTCTACCCTGACCCGTACTCTACCTTCCAACCATTAGCCAAAAACCTAGGTCTTTCAGGTATGTCCCTTGCTAAACTAGTGGAAATAAAACTATCAATAGATCCACTATCTATCAAAATATGTATATCCTTAACATATATTTTACCATTTAGTCTAAAAGAAGTAACTTTTTCATTAAGTATGGGACTACCTATCATAGTAGAGATCCTATGGGTAGCCTCTTCTGGATCTTTTTGGTAGAGATCTGCTCTATGGGGGCACTTGTTGGCAAAGTGGGACTCTTTGCATACATAGCAACCATTTGCAGGAGCTTTCCTACCTCTGTTGCTATCCTCATTCCTACCTTGAGGTGTAACATCCTTAGCCATCTCCTGATTTGATGGTCTTTGTTCGCTCCTTCTAGGGTACCCTTTACCATATTTTCTAAATTTGTTAATCTTAGAAATTACTTCTATTTTTATTTCCCTCTTTTATTTGCTCACCTCCTTTAGGCTTTTTACTCTGATCCATAACCCACTTCATAAATCCTACGCTTTTACGCTTTCTAAGGTCATACTTTTATTTTTCAATCAATTTTTGGTAATTGAAATAAGCCTTTTTAGCTTCTAGATTGACTTCTTCTTGTTGAGCCAAATCAAATGCTTTAGGAAGGTTTTCAATATTAAGCATATTCACCATAGTCCTAATCTTGGGATATAGTCCCAATATAAAATTTTGCACCTTCATGTCCTTCATGCTCTCATAGTCAGGCACATATTTTAATAATTGGATAAATTTTTGATGATAGGCTCGGACTGTCATTAATCCTTGTTGCAAATTAATGAATTCCTAAAATTTCTCCATTGCATTACCATCACCTATGGCATTAAACTTGTAAATCATGATCTTCTTTAGGTCCTTGGCCAACTCCACACTCACTTTGGTCCTACTAATACTAGTGCTTGTAGGCTCATTAAATACTCCCTCTATTCTACCTACAATTTCTTTTTGTTTGATGTGTCTCATCCTTTTTAGAGGAAGTATTGTATGGAAGGCCCTTGCTTCGGTGGTCCCGCTCATTGGTGAGCGGGCTAGGGGGTTTTGAGCAGATATATGTCTAAGCCTGGTAAAGAGCATTAGAATGCTGTAAAAACAATGTTCATATATTTGCATGGTACATCTAATTTTTCAATCTATTATGAAGGTACAAGTAAAGAAAACAAATCCTTGGATATAGAAGGTTTTGTTGATGCATATTGGGTTGGAGATCTTGACAATAGAAGATATACTAGTGCATATGTATTCAACTTGTTTGGAGGGGCTATTAGTTGTATGAGCAAAAGGTAAACTGTTGTTGCTATTTCAACCATTGAAGCTGAGTAAATGGCAGCCATTGATGCAAGTAAGGAAGCAGTATGGCTACAAAGACTATGTGTTGAAATTGGATTCTTTCAAGGAGTTGTGAATATAAATTGTGATAGCCAAAGTGCTATATTTCTAGTAAAGAACCCTTCTTACCATTCAATAACAAAGCACATTGATACAAAGTACCACTTCAGTAGGGACATGATTGAATAGAAGAAAGTGTTGCTGGAAAAAGTGGATACCAAGGAAAATATTGCAGATGCTTTAACCAAGGAAGTTAGCACAAAAAAGTTTATGTTTTGTACAGTTGAAATGGGTCAGGCAAGACTGGATGTTGGAACTAACATTAATTATAGCCTTTATGCAAAGTACTCAAAAAGTGGAAGAATTTTGGATGTGTCTCATCCTTTGCAGAGGAAGTACTGTACGATAGGCCCCTGCTTCGACAGTCCCCATTTTTTTGGAGATATTATTGTAACTATTTTAGGAGGCATTGGTGGGATTCCCATGATTAGTGGGTATGGGTGGTTTTAGCCCATGGTATTGTGCCCACGGTATTCTAATACCACATTGTGGTTTAGGGCTGTAAGATTTTCCTTTATATTGATTGTAATGTCCCATTACGGGTAAGGTGAATAATAATAGTAAAGGATGTGTGGCTCTTGTTTCCTGGATGTAGCCCACATTGGGTGAACCAAAATAAATCTCTTGTGTTCTATGTGCATGTATTGTGTGATTTGTTATTTTCTTCTGAGTATAATCTCTTCACTTTTCCCCTGGTTAAGTCCTTTATAACTTTTTGTTGTTGGACTATTAACTCTTTTTGTTGGGCTTTGTGTGTTTTTTTTTGGGCCATTTTTTTTAGCTACTCCTTATGAGTTTGTAATAGTTGTACAACTTTTGCTAGGTTTCCTTCCTCTCTATCAGGATCATTTGATGGAGGCTCATTCAATTGTTTCATTCTTCTTTTCCTTTGAGAACCTTCTTTTCTTGCCCCTATCCTTGGTCCTCTTGGAGTTTTTATGGTGGTCTCTTCCTTCATAGCTCTCATGGAATTTCTCAAAGATCCACCTTGCAACATGTGCACCATTAGACATATAGGTGAAATAATTAAGTTAATTTATCATTTTAGGTTTGTTTAAACAAAAAAATATTCAGAGTCCTACAACTTAAGGATCTCTTTTGCTCTAATACCACATGTAACAACCAAGGTCTAGTAACCTGGTTGTACCACATAAATAAGCCAAACAATTTTCAAGATAATTTTTTTTACCTTATTTTATTGTTTATCCAAAAAGAAGGCTACATGTTCATAACAAATATGATTCGTGCAATGATTCATTAAATTAATTTGTGAAATAGTACAGGTATATCATACCACTTTGGGGAACCAAGACTACTGCAGACAGCCTCCCAAGTGGATGAGATTAGCCAAATCCCATAAGTTATGTCATTTTGTGAAATTATTTTATCTCATTTAACTTCCTCTTGTTATGGCATAAGGACCAATTCATAGCTGGGGTTATCCTCCAGGGCCTATAACACCTATATGGTGGATGCATACTCTCCTCATCCCTTAACATAATAAACCTTGATTTAATCGGTTGACATATTCAAAAATTCTTATGCAAGGGGTTAGTGTAACTTGGACTTGCTACACTTGACCATTCTTGACTCATAATCGATTATCCCCTACCAATCATCATAGACTGGACCAGTTCCTTATTCATTTTGGTCCCTTACTAATTAGAAGCAGTGCAAGGACTTATCACTATACTCTTGAGCAATGTCCTAGAGATAACGTCCCATACCACCCCTCATTACTAATTCTGATAAGATCACTTGATCCAACCTATTATGTCAAAAAATAGTTATTCTTGAGTCATATTGAATGCTTGCCCACATTGTAACAACATTGGGTATTTATATTTTATTATCCTTCATGAGGAATACATTTATCCATTCCTTAACATGGTATTGAATAAAGGGTTAATTTTTTCTCTAAAGAGGTTCCAAACTTTCTGTTTCAAGTTTTCAAATAGCTTTTATCATTTTTCTCTAAATGCCTTTCTAAGTTAAGTCAAACCAACCAACAAAATACTCTCCTTAGTAAAAAGGTAAGAAATATAATTATTACCTTAACCATGCTCGTACCCTTAATCTTAGATATCAACAATCATGATAGGCTAGACTAATGTATTCACCTAAGTATAATTTAAGGGTTTCACTATCATAATAAGTCTTACCCTATTACCACCTATTATTTTTTTTAAATACCATGATTAAGGAATTCTCTTTGCAAAGGTTTGCTAGTTCCTTTCTAGATATATATCTATGTTATCATTTTTTGACTATTCATTTATTGATTATAAAAATTATTTCATAAGGTAAATAATATAGTTTCACATGTTGTCTTTACTACAATTTTAGCTCCAATGGAAGTAAATTCTCTATTTACCATTTATTATAAGACCAAAGCTAAGATATGTTATCCTCGGAGGTAGTTTACTTCTCACTTCAGAAGAAACATCTAATTTCAACTTGTTGGCTTCACAACAGGATATTCCTTGAACTATTCTATCATCACATAAAAAGATAGTTTTCAAGTTTCATTTGGTTTATACTTTAGTAACTAAAGATCAAGTTTAAATTTTAATGAGAATCCTTATCCAATTCTGCGTTTGACCTAGAAGGTTTTAAGAATGTTTTTTAATTATTATTTCTACTTTGCACATACGACTTACATACTGAAACTATCTCTCCGAAAGCTCCATAGCTTCTTGAACCCGAAATTACTTACAAATTCAACTTGAATTTGGTAAATAATAGCTTTTTAGTTATATTCGCTTACTTCTATTAAATATTAAACTCTCAATAATATTAAATAGCTAAAGTTTAAAGTACAACAAAATTTATATCCTCTAATCATTATAGGAAAATTTTATCCTTTGCACTCCAGAATGGTAACATGAACTCTCTAACATCGACAATTAACAAAGACAATATTTAAACAAATATTATGTAGACCTTAAATTATCCAATATTTTTTTAACCCACTTAAGCAACAAGGTATCCCATAGCACTAATCACAATGCTCTATAGAAGATATCCTAGTGTCATCGGGGAAAATTTTACTCACACATAAAATATATAAAAGAATATTGTCATAGTTATAAATTTTCTTTTCCCGAAGGTTTCAAAGAAAGTAATTACATAATAACGATATATAACTACATTAAATGCCCAACCACACATGGTCATCGAAGAGATTTTCCATTACATAAATAATTATCATGATTTTCACTTGAATACTGAAATATTACAGGCTTAATAAGTCCAATAGAGACCATAATGCTTATATCAAATTGTGACTTTACATCAAACCATCACAACATTGTTTCAGAGGAGAATTGCATATAAGAAAAGACTACATATTGCATTCTCCTTTCATAAAAACTAATAATTTAGCTTACATACAATCTAGTGTAAACAGTTTGTGTTCATACCCTGAGAGAACCAATCTCCCAAGACAATGATATTTTGGACATATTACAAGCAAATTTGGCCAATGGCCGAATAAAAATTGCTACTTGTTTCTAAATTTTTTACTATAAAATAAACATTATACCGACAATCAGTAACACAACTCATTTTCATAGAGTTTATTTTGTAAGTAGTTCCCTGATAATGCTTTTCCAATGCTTAGGTTTTTTTTTGAATTGATATTAGGATTAGATACCACTCTTTATTCTAGTATGAATGCATGCTACTATGAAAACAACAATCACACTTTCAACATAAGGACATAGTAACACCCTGCAATTTCATTTGGAAGTAAACAAACAGTTTAACAGGCTAACTCCCTAACAAAATTTATTTTTCATTCAAAACATGAATAACAAATCTTCATTGCAAAACATTACTCTTATCTTCATTCCTTACATACATTATCATTAATAGACAATAGTAATATTTTATTATTCCTTCATATTTATCTATGATGAGCATTACAACAAGTATGATATTCCAGTTACCCAAATTCGGGGTAGTAAAAATGATTTCTAATAATATCAACCTAGCTAATCTTTAACCAAGCATCGAGGGTACTTGCAATACAACATTCAATTTTAGTATATAAAAACAAAATTATACGACATTTTATTTTAGAAAGAAAACAACATTACACATTCAATCCCAGGTTTGTAATTTATCATATAAAATCTGAAGCACTCACTCTCCACAACAGATAGACATTTTTAGCAAGTATATAAAACTGACCTGTTCACTATGATATCTATCGCTAGCTTCTTGACATATTTCACATCCAAGTCTCTACTCCTAAATTCTATCTCAACCCACCTGGTGCGTCACCCTAGAAAGAAAAACAAAATACCCATATAGCCACTCAGTCCATACATGCATTCAAGACATTATCCCCTCTCTTTTTTTGACTCCCAAAACCTGAATACTTTATCGTACTCCTATTGCTTGCATCATGCCAAGCAGAAAATGCAGTTAAGCCACCATATTGTGCACACTCTTAATCATTATGAAAAAAACCACCCAATTATAGTTCATTTCATTTTATTTTATAATACCTTATAATGGTATGCACATACTCCAAGATCATAAATCAACAAAGGAGTTACCATATATTAAAATCTAATTTTTATTATTTTGAAATTATTAAAATTATCTATTTCCATAGTTTCATTTTATAAAATAATAAATATATGAATATTTTAATTCTCTATCCAATTTAATAAATAGTGGCTCCCATGTCCATGAAATTTTCATCGTCACCTAAAAAAATATAAACATATGCATGTTCATAATTCACATCAACACCAACACACATTTAAAAAAAAGCGCACACACAATGCAAGACTCTCATGATGCACCCATATGATATGCAATTACGTAAGATTTCATGTACTCGTGAGATGAATAATTTCTTCCCTCTTACCTTTTCTGTTGAATTTTCTTTGTCTGGTAAAGACAATCCCCTGGTCCAGCATGCACAAAGTCTATCAGTAGTACCACATTTTATAAGAAAAGGCAAGTCTATTACGTCAATTTATCTATAATAAACAATCATGTGAGGAGGGTCATTACATCCTTCTCCACTAGAAACAAATACAGTCCTTGTGTTTAGTGCATGGTTAAAATAACAAGTTAAAACATATATGTTTACATATTCATTCATATAATCATCAATAAAAGTTCATTCACAAATCATACATCATATAATCATATTCATTCATAACTAATCAGTAATTCCTCCTATTTGCATAATCCATTCACATGATGTTTCATTTTGCATACAACCATATATTCATTCATAAACCAAAACATTCACAAAATAACTCTACTCAGTAGTTTAGAAACTCATACACACACACACACACACACATATATATATATATATATATATACATATACATCATTAATCCATATAAAATATTTTATAATGTTTGTCTACTCAAACAAATAAAGAAATTATTTCTGCATTTTAGCCACATCTTCCCATGTAGCGTTCCTATCCATGTAGCGGTCCCATTGGACCTAACATTGCTCAATGTTCCTTTTTATCAAGTTCTTGGTACTAAAATCAAGTATACGAATAGGCCGAGCTGTAATTTTTAGCGAATTGAACATCTGCAAATTGGAAACATCCCAAATGTGAGTGAGGTCAGGTATGTACTTCCTAAGGAGGGATACATGAAAGAAATTATGGATTTTGGATAAGCTAAGTGGTAGAGCAAGTGTGTATGGAATATGGCTTATCTTGCCCAAAGTTTCAAATGGACCCGCATATTTAGAACCAAGTTTAGAAGATTTATAGAAATTTTAGTAGGTTTCACCCTTATGAACACCTTATCTCCCATAGAGTATTCCCTCGATGTTATTTTGAGGTCCATGTAGCTCTTTTTGACGTTCTACAACCTTCTCCAGCTTTTGCTAAATTCTTTTTAATTGATCTTCTACTTATTTTACAACATCCGATATGATCCTACCTGATCATTGGAATTATCCCATGAAATGGAATCCTACATATTCTTCTATAGAGAGCTTCAAAAGGTGCCATACTTAGTGATGTTGCTACAATACTAATATAGCTAGTCAGCTATATTAGTATTTCACTAATTCATTGATTTTATTCATATAAGTAGAGGTAGTTTGATTTACAATTCATCATCATTCATAATTTAAATCTAGTTGTGTATCCCGCAAGAGACTTAGCCCTCTCTAAGTGGCAATAGGACTTATCCCTCCTTAAGTGGCACAGGACTTAGCCCTCCTTAAGTGGTAAAAGAATAATTTAATTTATACAATTTGATCTGTGTTATAATTATTTAGAAGAATTCTGCTTCAAGTGGTATCAAAGCTGAGATTTAGGAAGGCATAGAAATTTTTAAAAGCAAGGATATAGGAAGTGCGTAGAAATATTTACAAAGCAAGGATTCCACATAATTTTTTTGCATCAGGTGGTTCCAGTTCCAGTTTGGCAATAAAACAATGCATTGAATGTTGGAAATATGAGCAAGTTTTGTTGTCATTGATGTCAAGAGGTTGATGTCCAAGTTTCGTCATCATTAATGTCATCAATTGGTTTTTTCTAAAAGGCAAGGAAGATGTTTTAAGGAATAGGATATACTATTTATTTTTAATTTTATATGCCTAAAGAGGCCTAAAAGTATGAAGACTCAAGGAAGGAGAAGCGGGTTTAAAATAAAATAATAATATTATAATATTCTGAGAAAAATGATGAGGTTGTTGAACACAAGCTTATACTGAGAGGGGGGTGAACAGTATAAGACCTCTTTTTACTTTTCCTTTATACTTCAAAATAGTAAAGCTATATATCCAAAGCAATATCAAAACAATGCACAAGATCATCCACAAAGAGACACCAATTTTAACGTGGTTCACCCAAAAGCTGGGCTACGTCCACAAAACTTTTCTCTAAAAGTTATCTCAAAGTTCTTTGGGAAACCTTCCCAATTACAATGTTTATGGGCACCAACCCAAAGGAGACACCAATCCCCTAATCTCAAGTTCATGGGCACCGACCCACAGGAGACACCAATCCCCTAGCTCAAGTTTGTGGAGCACATCTCTTGGAAGACCACCAATCCCCTAGCTCTGCTCTGGTCGGTGATCCTCTAGAAGACCTCTGCCTCCGCTGCCCTTAGCAAATGGAACTCTATCCACAGAAGACACCTGTCTTCCCTGCTCTGGCTGGAGACCTCTATCCTCAACTCTATCACCTCAAAGCTGGTCCTTGAATTTGCACTAAACACAGTCCTTCGGTCTAGCACAAATGTCCTTGGGTTCTACTCATAGAACCAATGCACCTTTGTCCTCAAGTTCTCTGATAGAACTATCAAACTCAGCTTCACAAGTCCTCTGCTAGGACCTGTCCAAATCTGCTCACAAGTCCCCAATGGAACCTGTCCAAAACCTCGCTCACAAGTTCATCAAGAAAACTTGCTTGGCATGAACCCACAAAGAGAATTGTTAGAGACCCAATGTGATTCATCAACCTCATAGAAGCATAAAGAGAATTGTTAGAGACTCAATATGTTCTATACTTAACTCCCAATCTCAATCTCAACTCAATCTCAATAAAAAGAAAATAGATGTAGTATGCTTTTCTCAAGAACATGAAACACAACCCAACAATTGCCAACCATGCAATATCTCATATAACAATGATACTCATGTTCTTTCCAACAACCAATATCTTTTCTCAACCAATTAGGGCTTCAACAACAATGCTCAAAGACAAGGTTTAACCAACATCATTCAACTCAACATTAACCTTGAAGCATTCAACCAATCATCACAAGAAAAGGAAACAAGTAGAAATCCTTTTCCCTCCAAAGATATTTGAACAAAATAGCCACCAACACAATATCACCAAATGCAAAGAATAACTTGTTCAAATCAACTCAATGGAGTAAGCCCAATATCATGAATCAAGTAAAAGCAATAACTTGATCAACACAACCTCTATGGAAGCAACTCAACCATCAACCTCAAAACAGCCAACTAAGGGTTTCACCAACTCAAAGCAAGTAACAAGACTCACAAACATAAACCCTAGTGCACAATGCTTCCACTACCTCAAACCAGAATTATGCATTCACCAAAACTCTCATCAATGATAACAATGCATAAGTAGTCTTCAACAAACCAGAAAATAGGACTTACACCCAACCAAAGGAAACCTAGTTGAATACCTTTTCACTCCAATCTTATTTCAGAAAAACATACACCAATCATACTCATAAGAAGAATGTGCCCATACCTTATTGAAGTGAAGGAACCCCTTTGGAAATCTGCCACAATCACAAAATTCTTTTGCCAATCTTCACAAGGGTTAGTAGATCACAAAATAATCAACATTACTCCACTTTTCAATAATCATCACCAAAGCCTTTAATTGCACAACTTCCTTATCTCTCCTAAAACCACTTGTACCATAAAATAAAATAAATCACAACATTGCATAACCTTATAACTCCCAAAACCACTTATACCATAAAAGTAAAATAAATCACAATATTACATAACCTTATAACTCCCAAATTCTAATAATTCAAACAACAAAGTATTATCATCATTAAATAAAAATGTGGGGCATACCTTAGTAGCACTTTAAGCCTTCGTCACTACTCGAACCCACGACCTCTCAAGTCGTGCAAGCCCTAGCACTAGGGCCTCAACCATGTGGGCTAAGCTGCCCATGTGAACCAAGGAGCAATTTACTTTTTCTTCACTATTTCTTATTGGCGCATGGAGACAAAAAACTTTAATCCTCAATTGTCGCTTAGTCATCCCTCTTGGATTTTAAATCACCCACACTCTTATTTGTCACTGCCTAGAACCGCAAACAACATTCGGCACGTGCACATGAGTTGTGAATAACCTTCAATTCTGTATACCAGTGTATTACACTAGGATCCTTGCTTGATGTGTACACAAAAGATTTTAATCAATATTAGCTTTGATGATCGTGTAGGGTAGTTTCGATAATCGTCTTTGAAAGTCGTCTTTTAATAATAATCGAGCATATGGTATTCTAGACTTTGATCTTTTATCCATCTCAATCTGAGCAGTATAAAGTACAAGTCATATTTTTCTACCAATCTTGCTACTCCTTCCTTTTGCAAGGTATCCGAGCATCATATTTATGAATCGCATCACTTAAGTCCTTCTCCTTTTGTGGCGTGCACTCGAGCAAAGTCACTTGCTTAGTTTTGTCATCGAAAAAAACATTTATATTGACATGATTCATACGATATCATTAATCACTTTAATGAATTCCATAGCCACATTTTATATGCACTTCGATGCATTACCACACACGTCGGCATTTCCAAACACGTCGGAAAAATATTTTAATTTAATTTTAAAATATTAATTTAAATTTTAAATAAATAAAATTTAAACTAAATATTTAAAATTAAATATCTTCATCACCGGGGCACCTTTTTCAACGAAACGAAGAGCCAACTTGGGTTTTAAGAAAAACCCATTTCAAATCTGTTGTCCATGGTTTTAAATAAAACCTTTTATTTTGTCTGCCTTGGTTTTCACAAAAACCCTTCCGCTTCTTGACATCAATGACAACATCAACACTTGAGCAAAGGCAATGTACCCAATGTACCCAAAATTGCCAACAATCTCCCCCTTTGTCATTGATGGCAAAACTTTACTAAAAACACATCTTCAAGAGCCAAAACTGAAATCAAACTCTACCTTTGAAGTTTTGCTCCCCTTGACTTGAAGCTTTCCTCTTCACTTGAAGCTCTCCCCCTTACTCATATCTCTCCCCCTTTGTCATCAATGGCAAAGGGCCACCTTTGGGGCTCGAGACTAAGAATGAGCCTCTTAGCTTAGTCCCTCCCCCACCTCCTGATGAGGTGATTAATTCTGGGGTGGGAGTAAAACTCCCATTAGGCACTGATCATCATCAGCGTCTATAACTTCCTTGTCGGGCCTTCTCTTGAACTCTTTGTCCATATTCTTGTTCCTGTCATTGTTCTGATCCTTGGACCTGATCATGCCACTGTTCCTGTTCCTGTATCCTGGAATTTCAACTCTACACTGTCTGACTGTGTGACCTTCATTGTTGCACTTATAACAAGTAACAATGTTATTTCTTTTAGGCATACCTGTTCTTTGAATCCACAAGTTTTGACCAAACCAGTTCTGACCAAACCTGTTTTGACCAAATCTGTTCTGACCAAACCTGTTTTGACCAAGCCTGTTCTGACTAACCCAGTTCCTGTTATTTGCCTTGCAATAAACTGCCTTATGCCCAAACTGATTGCAAGAGTAGCAATACCCATGAAAGAAATTACCACTTCTGAAACTGTCATTTGCCTTCTTCACTTGAGCCATGCAATGTACAACCATGTGACCAAATCTGTGACACGCAAAACATCTGCCTTGAAACTTTCCATTATTTGACCTCTTAGGTTCTGAAGACTTCTTCTTCTCATTCTGAATTATGTTTTCTATTTCTGTGCATCTATCATTTAAGGACTCATGATCTGAAATACTTTCCCCATCAAAACTTTCTTCCTTTTGGAGTCTCTTACTAGACTCTCCAATTTGTTCCTTGTGAGGCTTAACAAAACCGAGGCCTGTTTTGTCTGTTGTCTTTCTTTGACCTTTGATGAGAGACTTAACCTTTTTGGAGCTATCTTGAAACCTATACAGCTTATCCTTGTATTCTTTAGTTTCCTCTTTCAAAGAAGCCATTTTCTGATCTAATTCACTATACTCAAGCACCTTAGATTCTAACTCATTCTTGAGTTCTTGTGCCTTAGCCATAGAGACGTCAAGACTTTCTATAAGTTTATCTCTCTCCATGCAACATTCATCTAACTTATCCTTGAGTCTAGCATTCTTCTTTCTTTCCTTTTTCAAGACACTAAGAGCATTAGTAAGTTCACATTCAAGATCCTCTATTTGATTGCACTTTGAATTATCAAGGCCTTTTTCAGATTTCTTATCACTAGAGGTGCTACCCTTTTCAAAAACCATACATGCATCTTCCTTATCACTTTTTGAAGCATCCTCATACATACTAGCAACCAAATCATTATTTTTGCAATTATCCTCAAGGTGCCCACACTTTCCATATCTAAGACATTTCGGTTCTTCCTCCTTTTCTGATATGAACAAAATCTCATTTTTATAATCACCTGAAGAACTTTCACTATCACTACTAAAACACTTACTTGCTTTGTCAAGGTAGACACTCTTCTTTTCTTGATTGTTGTGCTCATATTTGATTTTAAGAGTTGTATTGGCCTCTTCTAGTTGTTTCTTCAATGAAACAATCTCTTCTTTTTGTTTGCAGCAAACAGTCTCTTTCTCATTGATCTGATACCTGAGAGTTTCTTCACTCTTTTTGAACTCTTCTATTTTTAGCTTCAGATTGTTAACAACTTTGTTAGATTCCTCTTCATGTTTGCTGTATATACCAACTTTATTACTCATTTCTTCTATCTGCATTCTTAAACCGTCAATTTCTTTTTCTAGCTTGCTGCAATACTCTGTTTTCCTAGATGATTGCATTTCGAGATCTTCAAAAATTTTCTTGTAATCTTCTGCTTGAACTTTCAAGCTGGTGATTATATCTTCTGCATCCTCAACCTTTTTACTCAGGTCTGAAATCAGTTTCTGTTCCCAATTTGTTTCTGCATCACTTCCTTCTTCATCACACTCTTGTTCTGAATCTGTTTCTTCACCAATTTTGAATGGATCATCTTCATCTTCACTTCTACTAAACCCATGGCAATGATGATCATTATGATAGAGTTGACCACAAACAAAACATTCTCTTCCTTGTGAGCAATTAGCTGCAAAGTGACCGATCTTCCCACATCCGGTGCAAAACTTTATTAATCTGGCTTGTTCTCCACTGTTTGATTCATCTCTTGAATCTATTTCCATTCCCAAAATAGCAACATTGAGATCATCTTCATTTTCTTTCATGACCATGTGAGTTTTCTTCTTCTTGTGTCTTATGGTTTTGCTTTTGCCTTTCCTTGCCATTTGTGTTCTTGTAAGATCTTCCTTCAAGCTGTTAAACTTTTTGAAGGAACCTTGCTCTGATACCAATTGTAGAACACAAGCTTATACTGAGAGGGGGGTGAACAGTATAAGACCTCTTTTACTTTTCCTTTATACTTCAAAATAGTAAAGCTATATATCCAAAGCAATATCAAAACAATGCACAAGATCATCCACAAAGTGACACCAATTTTAACGTGGTTCACCCAAAAAGCCTAGGCTACGTCCACAAAACTTTTCTCTAAAAGTTATCTCAATGTTCTTTGGGAAACCTTCCCAATTACAATGTTTATGGGCACCAACCCAAAGGAGACACCAATCCCCTAATCTCAAGTTCATGGGCATCGACCCACAGGAGACACCAATCCCCTAGCTCAAGTTCGTGGGCACCGACCCATAGGAGACACCAATCCCCTAGCTCTGCTCTGGCTGGTGATCCTCTAGAAGACCTCTACCTTCGCTGCCCTTAGCAAATGGAACTCTATCCATAGAAGACACCTGTCTTCCCTGCTCTGGCTGGAGACCTCTATCCTCAACTCTATCACCTCAAAGCTAGTCCTCGAATTTGCACTAAACACAGTCCTTCGGTCTAGCACAAATGTCCTCGGGTTCTACTCATAGAACCAATGCACCTTTGTCCTCAAGTTCTCTGATAGAACTATCAAACTCAGCTTCACAAGTCCTCTGCTAGGACCTGTCCAAATCTGCTCACAAGTCCCCAATGGAACCTGTCCAAAACCTGCTCACAAGTTCATCAAGAAAACTTGCTTGGCATGAACCCACAAAGAGAATTGTTAGAGACCCAATGTGATTCATCAACCTCATAGAAGCATAAAGAGAATTGTTAGAGACTCAATATGTTCTATACTTAACTCCCAATCTCAATCTCAACTCAATCTCAAATCTCAAAAGAATAAGATAGATGTAGTATGCTTTTCTCAAGAACATGAAACACAACCCAACAATTGCCAACCATGCAATATCTCATATAACAATGATACTCATGTTCTTTCCAACAACCAATATCTTTTCTCAACCAATTAGGGCTTCAACAACAATGCTCAAAGACAAGGTTTAACCAACAACATTCAACTCAACATTAACCTTGAAGCATTCAACCAATCATCACAAGAAAAGGAAACAAGTAGAAATCCTTTTCCCTCCAAAGATATTTGAACAAAATAGCCACCAACACAATATCACCAAATGCAAAGAATAACTTGTTCAAATCAACTCAATGGAGTAAGCCCAATATCATGTATCAAGTAAAAGCAATAACTTGATCAACCAACCTCTATGGAAGCAACTCAACCATCAACCTCAAAACAGCCAACTAAGGGTTTCACCATCTCAATGCAAGTAACAAGACTTACAAACATAAACCCTAGTGCACAATGCTTCCACTACCTCAAACCAGAATTATGCATTCACCAAAACTCTCATCAATGATAACAATGCATAAGTAGTCTTCAACAAACCAGAAACTAGGACTTACACCCAACCAAAGGAAACCTTGTTGAATACCTTTTCACTCCAATCTTATTTCAGGAAAACATACACCAATCATACTCATAAGAAGAATGTGCCCATACCTTATTGAAGTGAAGGAACCCCTTTGGAAATCTGCCACAATCACAAAATTCTTTTGCCAATCTTCACAAGGGTTAGTAGATCACAAAATAATCAACATTACTCCACTTTTCAATAATCATCACCAAAGTCTTTAATTGCACAACTTCCTTATCTCTCCTAAAACCACTTGTACCATAAAATAAAATAAATCACAACATTGCATAACCTTATAACTCCCAAAACCACTTATACCATAAAAGTAAAATAAATCATCTTATATTGCATAAAATACCTTATAACTCCCAAATTCTAATAATTCAAACAACAAAGTATTATCATCATTAAATAAAAATGTGGGGCATACCTTAGTAGCACTTTAAGCCTTCGTCACTACTCGAACCCACGACCTCTCAAGTCGTGCAAGCCCTAGCACTAGGGCCTCAACCATGTGGGCTAAGTTGCCCGTGTGAACCAAGGAGCAATTTACTTTTTCTTCACTATTTCTTATTGGTGCATGGAGATAAAAACTTTAATACTCAATTGTCGATTAGTATCCTCTTGATTTTACACCGAGACTCTTATTTGTCATCGTAGAACCACAAACAACATTGGCACGTGCAATGAGTGGATGAACCATCAACCTTCAAATCTGTCACGAAAATGTGTACGACATGGATTCTTGCTTTGTGTGTATACATAAAATATTTAACTAATATTAGTTTGATGTTTGTGATAGGGTTTTGATAATGTCTTTGAATCGTGTTTTAATAATAATTGAGGATATGGTATTCGTTTGGTATTTTTTCCTCATCAATCTCAACATGTCTAAAGCACAAGTCATATTTTCTACCAAATCTTTCTACCTCCTTCATTATTGCATTCCACCATTTTGATCGCATCACTTGAATTCCTTCTCCCTTTCTATTGGCGTGCGCTCTGATCAAAGGTTCACTCGCTGATTTTTGTCATCGAAAAAAAAATTTATCGAATATTATGATATGTTACACCTACTTTAATGAATTCCATTGCCACCTTTTATATGCACTTCGATGCATTACCAAACACGTCGGCTTTTCCAAACATGTCGAAAAAACTTTAATTTAATTTTAAAATATTAATTTAAATTTTAAATAAATAAAATTTAAACTAAATATTTAAAATTAAATATCTTCATCACCGGGGCACCTTTTTCAACGAAACGAAGAGCCAACTTGGGTTTTAAGAAAAACCCATTTCAAATCTGTTGTCCATGGTTTTAAATAAAACCTTTTATTTTGTCTGCCTTGGTTTTCACAAAAACCCTTCCGCTTCTTGACATCAATGACAACATCAACACTTGAGCAAAGGCAATGTACCCAATGTACCCAAAATTGCCAACAATCTCCCCCTTTGTCATTGATGGCAAACCTTTACTAAAAACACATCTTCAAGAGCCAAAACTGAAACCCACAACTGAAAATCTACCTTTGAAGTTTTGCTCCCCCTGACTTGAAGCTTTCCTCTTCACTTGAAGCTCTCCCCCTTACTCATATCTCTCCCCCTTTGTCATCAATGGCAAAGGGCCACCTTTGGGGCTCGAGACTAAGAATGAGCCTCTTAGCTTAGTCCCTCCCCCACCTCCTATTGAGGTGATTAATTCTGGGGTGGGAGTAAAACTCCCATTAGGCACTGATCATCATCAGCGTCTATAACTTCCTTGTCGGGCCTTCTCTTGAACTCTTTGTCCATATTCTTGTTCCTGTCATTGTTCTGATCCTTGGACCTGATCATGCCACTGTTCTTGTTCTTGTATCCTAGAATTTCAGCTCTACATTGTCTAGCTATGTGACCTTCATTGTTGCACTTATAACAAGTAACAATGTTATTTCTTTGAGGCATACCTGTTCTTTGAATCCACAAGTTTTGACTAAACTAGTTGACCAAACTTTTGACCAAATATGACCAAACTTTTCACCTTTCGACTAACCTAGTTCTTGTTATTTGCCTTGCAATGAACTGCCTTATGCCCAAACTGATTGCAAGAGTAGCAATACCCATGAAAGAAATTACCACTTCTAAAACTGTCATTTACCTTCTTCACTTGAGCCATGCAATGTACAACCATGTGACCAAATCTATGACACGCAAAACATCTGCCTTGAAACTTTCCATTATTTGACCTCTTAGGTTCTGAAAACTTCTTCTCATTCTGAATTATGTTTTCTGTTTCTGTGCATCTATCATTTAAGGACTCATGATCTGAAATACTTTCCTCATCAGAACTCTCTTCCTTTTGGAGTCTCTTACTAGACTCTCCAACTTGTTCCTTGTGAGGCTTAACAAAACCGAGACCTGTTTTATCTGTTGGTTTTCTTTGTCCTTTGATGAGAGATTTAACCTTTTTGGAGCTATCTTGAAACCTGTACAGCTTATCCTTGTACTCTTTATTTTCCTCTTTCAAAGAAGCCATTTTCTGCTCTAACTCACTATACTCAAGAACCTTAGACTTCAACTCATCCTTGAGTTCTTGTGCATTAGTCATAGAGACATCAAGACTTTCTATAAGTTTATCTCTCTCCATACAACATTCATCTAACTTATCCTTGAGTCTAGCATTCTTCTTTCTTTCCTTTTTCAAAACACTAAGAGCATTAGTAAGTTCATATTCAAGATCCTCTATTTGATTGCACTTTGAATTATCAAGGCCTTTTTCAGATTTCTTATCACTAGAGGTGCTACCCTTTTCAAAAACCATACATGCATCTTCCTTATCACTTTTTGAAGCATCCTCATACATACTAGCAACCAAATCATTATTTTTGCAATTATCCTCAAGGTGCCCACACTTTCCATATCTAAGACATTTCGGTTCTTCCTCCTTTTCTGATATGAACAATATCTCATTTTTATAATCACCTGAAGAACTTTCACTATCACTACTAGAACACTTACTTGCTTTGTCAAGGTAGACGCTCTTCTTTTCTTGATTGCTGTGCTCATCTTTGATTTTAAGAGTTGTATTGGCCTCTTCTAGTTGTTTCTTCAATGAAACAATCTCTTCTTTTTGTTTGCAGCAAACAGTCTCTTTCTCATTGATCTGATACCTGAGAGTTTCTTCACTCTTTTTGAACTCTTCTATTTTCAGCTTCAGATTGCTAACAACTTTGTTAGATTCCTCTTCATGTTTGCTGTATATACCAACTTTATTACTCATTTCTTCTGTCTGCATTCTTAAACCATCAATTTCTTTTTCTAGCTTGCTGCAATACTCTATTTTCCTAGATGATTGCATTTCGAGATCTTCAAAAATTTTCTTGTAATCTTCTGCTTGAACTTTCAAGCTGGTGATTATATCTTCTCGCATCCTCAACCTTTTTACTCATGTCTGAAATCAGTTTCTGTTCCCAATTTGTTTCTGCATCACTTCCTTCTTTATCACACTCTTGTTCTGAATCTGTTTCTTCACCAATTTTGAACGGATCATCTTCATCTTCACTACTACTAAACCCATGGCAATGATGATCATTATGATAGAGTTGACCACAAACAAAACATTCTCTTCCTTGTGAGCAATCACTTGCAAAGTGACCGGTCTTCCCACATCTGGTGCAAAACTTTATTAATCTGGCTTGTTCTCCATTGTTTGATTCATCTCTTGAATCTATTTCCATTCCCAAACTAGCAACATTGAGATCATCTTCATTTTCTTTCATGACCCTGTGAGATTTATTTTTCTTGTGTCTAATGATTTTGCTTTTGCCTTTCCTTGCCATTTGTGTTCTTGTAAGATCTTCCTTCAAGCTATTTAAACTTTTCGAAGGAACCTTGCTCTGATACCAATTGTAGAACACAAGCTTATACTGAGAGGGGGGGTGAAAAGTATAAGACCTCTTTTTACTTTTCCTTTATACTTCAAAATAGTAAAGCTATATATCCAAAGCAATATCAAAACAATGCACAAGATCATCCACAAAGTTACACCAATTTTAACATGGTTCACCTGAAAATCGGCTACGTCCACAAAACTTTTCTCTAAAAGTTATCTCAATGTTCTTTGGGAAACCTTCCCAATTACAATGTTTATGAGCATCAACCCAAAGGAGACACCAATCCCCTAATCTCAATTTCATGAGCATCGACCCAAAGGAGACACCAATCCCCTAGCTCAAGTTGTGGGCAACAGGAGACACCAATCCCCTAGCTCTGCTCTGGCTGGTGATCCTCTAGAAGACCTCTGCCTTCGTTGCCCTTAGCAAATGGAACTCTATCCATAGAAGACACCTGTCTTCCCTGCTCTGGTTGGAGACCTCTATCCTCAACTCTATCACCTCAAAGCTGGTCCTCGAATTTGCACTAAACATAGTCCTTCGGTCTAGCACAAATGTCCTTGAGTTCTACTCATAGAACCAATGCACCTCTGTCCTCAAGTTCTCTGATAGAACTATCAAACTCAACTTCACAAGTCCTCTGCTAGGACCTGTCCAAATCTGCTCACAAGTCCCCAATGGAACCTGTCCAAAACCTGCTCACAAGTTCATCAAGAAAACTTGCTTGGCATGAACCCACAAAGAGAATTGTTAGAGACCCAATGTGATTCATCAACCTCATAGAAGCATAAAGAGAATTGTTAGAGACTCAATATGTTCTATACTTAACTCCCAATCTCAATCTCAACTCAATCTCAAATCTCAAAAGAATAAGATAGATGTAGTATGCTTTTCTCAAGAACATGAAACACAACCCAACAATTGCCAACCATGCAATATCTCATATAACAATGATACTCATGTTCTTTCCAACAACCAATATCTTTTCTCAACCAATTAGGGCTTCAACAACAATGCTCAAAGACAAGGTTTAACCAACATCATTCAACTCAACATTAACCTTGAAGCATTCAACCAATCATCACAAGAAAAGGAAACAAGTAGAAATCCTTTTCCCTCCAAAGATATTTGAACAAAACAGCCACCCACACAATATCACCAAATGCAAAGAATAACTTGTTCAAATCAACTCAATGGAGTAAGCCCAATATCATGAATCAAGTAAAAGCACTAACTTGATCAACACAACCTCTATGGAAGCAACTCAACCATCAACCTCAAAACAGCCAACTAAGGGTTTCACCAACTCAAAGCAAGTATCAAGACTCACAAACATAAACCCTAGTGCACAATGCTTCCACTACCTCAAACCAGAATTATGCATTCACCAAAACTCTCATCAATGATAACAATGCATAAGTAGTCTTCAACAAACCAGAAACTAGGACTTACACCCAACCAAAGGAAACCTTGTTGAATACCTTTTCACTCCAATCTTATTTCAGAAAAACATACACCAATCATACTCATAAGAAGAATGTGCCCATACCTTATTGAAGTGAAGGAACCCCTTTGGAAATCTGCCACAATCACAAAATTCTTTTGCCAATCTTCACAAGGGTTAGTAGATCACAAAATAATCAACATTACTCCACTTTTCAATAATCATCACCAAAGCCTTTAATTGCACAACTTCCTTATCTCTCCTAAAACCACTTGTACCATAAAATAAAATAAATCACAACATTGCATAACCTTATAACTCCCAAAACCACTTATACCATAAAAGTAAAATAAAACATTTTATATCATGCATAAACATTCAAATAAAATTTATTTCCATTCACCTTATAACTCCCAAATTCTAATAATTCAAACAACAAAGTATTATCATCATTAAATAAAAATGTGGGGCATACCTTAGTAGCACTTTAAGCCTTCGTCACTACTCGAACCCACGACCTCTCAAGTCGTGCAAGCCCTAGCACTAGGGCCTCAACCATGTGGGCTAAGCTGCCCGCGTGAACCAAGGAGCAATTTACTTTTTCTTCACTATTTCTTATTGGCGCATGGAGAGACAAAACTTTAATCCTCAATTGTCGCTAAATCGCTCTCGAGCCCTCTTAGAATTTTACACCGCCCACACTCTTATTTGTCACCGCCTAGAACCACAAACAACATTCGACACGCGCAATGAGTTTTGACCCATCAACCTTCGAAATCTGTACCACGTACGACTGTTAACTCGATTCCTTGCTAGGAGTTACACAAAATATTTCACCAATATTAGCTTTGATGATTCGTGTAGGGGTATTTCGATTAATATGTCTTTGAACTCGTGTTTTCATAATACATCGAGATATGGTATTCGAGCATGGTATTCTTATCACTCGATCAATCTCAACATGTCTAAAGCACAAGTCATATTTTCTACCAATCAACCTTTCTACCTCCTCCTTTGTGCTGCTCCCGAGCATCATTTGAATCTCCACCACGTAAGTCCTTCTCCCTTTCTTTGTGTGCGCTTTGATCAAAGCATCTTTCTTATTTATTGTCATCGAATAAAACACTATCTCGACATGCTGGATTCGGATCGATATCACAAAACATTACTTGCTTTAATGAATTCCATTGCCACCTTTTATATGCACTTCGATGCATTACCAAACACGTCGGCATTTCCAAACACGTCGGAAAATACTTTAATTTAATTTTAAAATATTAATTTAAATTTTAAATAAATAAAATTTAAACTAAATATTTAAAATTAAATATCTTCATCTCATCGGGGCACCTTTTTCAATGAAACGAAGAGCCAACTTGGGTTTTAAGAAAAACCCATTTCAAATCTGTTGTCCATGGTTTTAAATAAAACCTTTTATTTTGTCTGCCTTGGTTTTCACAAAAACCCTTCCGCTTCTTGACATCAATGACAACATCAACACTTGAGCAAAGGCAATGTACCCAATGTACCCAAAATTGCCAACAGAGGTGAAGAAAATGAGGTCCAAGGAATTATTAGAAATAATTTATCCTTCAAAAGATCCATTGAGTAGTTGCAAAGGATTTAATTTATTTAAATTAAAATATTTTAACATAAAGGTTAAATTTTTTATTTAAATAACTTTAGGCACCAAAGTTAAAGGTTAAAAATTAAATTTATAATTTGAATTTCTAAAGCCGACATCGAAGCAAAAAGGACAAGGTGTATTTAAAGGGGAATTAATCTTTTAATTTTCCCATCCATGCATTTTGAATATCAAAGGTTATGCTAACATTGTGCGTTGCTTTGTTGTGAGTAAGAAGAGGCTTTCACGTTTTTAAAACCATTTGGAGGGTAGGCATTTGGATAAATGCATGTGGCATGACCAAAGCATTTCATAAATGTTGGATAGCACAATCGGTGGCCAAGGGTGTGTTAAGTCATTCGTAGGGTAGAGGTTGGGGTTTCAAATCCCCACGTGATCATTTTGAGAAGGTAGGAGCTTTTGTTTTCTTTCACCAAAATTTGCAGAAGCAATAAGAGGGAGTGCGCTTGTTTAGGTCTTGCGTTAGCATGTAGTCCAATGACTATCTAGCATTTTTCTAGAGCACTGTGGTGGTAGTTGATCACGGGTTCGAAGCGTAGCCAAGGTGTGTGCTATTGTTTTTGCAACGTGGGCCAAGGTGTATAAGGTAAGCACATTATATATATATTTTTTTTTATGTTTTAAATTATGCCAAGGTTGGGAAGCGCTTATGGTATTAAGGCCACATGATATTTTAGATAGCGCCTTGGTGAAATATAGGGAGTCATAAGGGTATTTGGATATTTTATATTATTTTGTGCTTAGAAAAAATAAATAGAGGTTGGAGTAATAAGGATTAAACAAGGGATTAATTTTTATAGGTTGAAGGTGTTTATAAAAGAACTTGGTCTTCTATGCATTAAATAGTTTGGAATTAATAAAGGAAGGTGATTTTTATGTGTTGAGTGATATTTTGAGAAGTTTGGAGGTAATAAGGTGTACTTGAGACTTGTTAATTTTTGTAATGGTGAATTAATTTTTGAGGAGAATATTTGTGGAGATTTTGAGATAGGTTGTTTCTATCTAACCTTGAAATTAGCAAAGAGGATTTGATTGTGATTAAGACAGGTTTTGAAGATATATCTCCATTAAAAAATGTATGGACACATCTTTCTTATGAGTGAAATATTGTTGGATTGAATGTTGTGAAATGTAAATTTGGAGTAAAAATGATTGTTTGATAAGCATTGTTGGAAATGTTTGAGTGTGTTTTCATGTGCATGATTTATGGATGTTGAAAGACCATGAGTATCATTGTTATGTGAAGATTGAGAACTATATTGAACTAGGGTTTGTGAAAGATCATGAGTATCATTGTTATGTGAAATTGAGAACTATCTTGAACTAGGGTTTGTGAAAGGTCATGAGTATCATTGTTTTGAGAAGTTGAGAATTATCTTGAGCTAGGATTTGTGAAAGAACATGAGTATCATTTTTATGTGAATTTGGAATCATCTTGAGTCAAGGTTTGAGTTCCATAGTGTGAGTTATTGGAAGTAAAGTGAAACACTTGGTCAGGGTTTGTAAGAAATTTGTGTTTCATTGAGTGGAAAAAATATGAGGTTGGTTGAGCATTATTGATTGAAAGTATTGAAGAACACAAGCTTATACTGAGAGGGGAGGTGAACAGTATAAGACCACTTTTTACTTTTCTTTCCCAATCAATATTATAAAGTATATCAGTGGAAATATCAATAATAGTAATCAAATCAATGCACAAATCACCACACACAAAAGAGAAACCAATTTAACATCATTCACCCAATGTGGGATACTCCACAGAGAAAATATTTCACTAATATTTTCTCAACAAACATCTTTGGGAATCCTTACCTATTACAATTTTTATGGACCTCTATCCATAGGAGACACCAATCCCCTATTTAAGTTCATGGATATCTATCCACAGGAGACACCAATCCCCTTTGCTTTGGTTGGTGATCTTCTAGAAAAATTTCTACCTCCACTACACTAGCTTATGGATCTCTATCCACTAAAGACTCCTACCCTCACTCAGAAGACCTATCTTTACTTCCCTAGAAAATGGACCTCTATCCATTGAAGACTATCATCCTCTATACTCTATCACCTCTAAAGCTTGTGTCTAGCTCTATCTCAAATCTGCACTAAACATAGTCCTTCGATATAGCACAAATTTATCCTCAAATATGCACTAAACATAGTCCTTCGGTCTAGCACAAATATGTCCTCAATATCTATCCTCAAATCTGCACTAAACACAATCCTTTGATCTAGCACAAATCTATCCTCAAATCTACACTAAACACAATCCTTTTGTCTAGCATAATTTTTTCCTCAATCTCTATCCTCAAATTTGCACTAAACATAGTCCTTCGGTCTAGCACAAATTTATCATTAATCTCTATCCTAAAATATGCACTAAACATAGTCCTTCGATCTAGCATAAATCTATCCTCAATATTTTTCTTGAAATCTACATTAAACATAGTCCTTCGAACTAGCACAATTCTATCCATGATCTCTATCATCAAATCTACACTAAACACAGTCCTTCGATCTAGCACAACTTTGTCCTCAAGCCGTAACACAAAGATTGACTTAATCACAAATCAAATCTGCTAGATCTGCTCCAAACCTTAACTCTATCTTCAAATATATACTAAACATAGTCTTTCAATATAGCACAAATCTATCCTCAATATCTGTCCTCAAATAAGTACTAAACACAATCCTTCGATCTAGCACAAATTTATCCTCAATCTCTGTCCTCAAATATGCACTAAACATAGTCCTTCAATCTAGCAAAAATATATCCTAAAATCTACATTAAACACTATCCTTCGATCTAGCACAAATCTATCCTTGATCTTTGTCCTCAAATATGCACTAAACATAGTCCTTCGATCTAGCACAACTTTGTCGTTAAGCCTTAACACAAATATTGAGTTAACAACCTCATCTACACAAAGTAGATAAGCACTAATGTTTTCCTCATCCTTCATATTTAGATCTTCAAATTGTCCCTTGAGATTTTGCAACTTTACCTTTTTGACCTTTTTATCTCCTTCATATATGCCTTGCAACTTATCCCAAATTTCCTTTACTGATTTTCAATGCATAACCTTTATAAATTATATTCTATGCAAACCTTTCAAAATTGTATTCATTACCTTTGAATTTTAATGATGTAGAAGTTTACCATATTTATTTGTAGGTGTAGTAGCTGGTGGTGTGTATCCATTTTCAACTGCTTCCCATATTTCATTTCCAAGTGCCATTAGGTGAATCTTCATTATCATACTCCAAAATACATAATCACTCCCATCAAATACTGGTGCTAAATTATCTGAGGATCCACTCTTAGAATCCATATGTGTTCTTGCGAGATTTTCCTTCAAGTTTTTCAACTCTTTCGAAGGAACCCACTCTGATACCAATTGAAGAACACAAGCTTATATTGAGAGGGGGGTGAACAATATAAGACCACTTTTTAATTTTCTTTTCCAATCAATATTATGTAATATATCAATGGTAATATCAAAAATAGTAATCAAAGCAATGCATAAATCACCACACATAATAGAGATACCAATTTAATGTGGTTCACCCAATGTGGGCTACTCCATGGATAAAATATTTCACTAATATTTTATCAACAAATATCTTTGGGAATCCTTTCCTATTACAATATTTATGGACCTATGTCCAAAGGAAAAACCAATCCCCTATTTAATTTTATGGATCTCTATCCACAGGAGACACCAATCCCCTCTGCTCTAGTTGGTGATATTTTAGAAGAACTTATACCTCCACTGTACTAGCTTATGGATATCTATCCACTAAAGCCTCCTGCCCTCACTCAGAATACCTGTATTCACTACCCTGGCTAATGTATCTCTATCCACTAGAGACTGTCATCATCTATACTTTGTCATCTCCAAATATTGCTCTCAAATCTATCTCAAATCTGCACTAAACATAGTCCTTCGATCTAGAACAAATTTATCCTCAAAATATATCCTCAAATCTATACTAAACACAGTCCTTCGATCTAGCACAAATATGTCCTTAATATATGTCTTCAAATATGCACTAAACATAATCCTTCGGTATAGCATAAATTTATCATCAATCTATGTCCTCAAATATGCACTAAACACGGTCCTTCGATCTAGCACAAATCTATCCTCAATATCTGTCCTAAAATCTACATTAAACATAGTCCTTTGATCTAGCACAAATCTATCCTTGATCTTTGTCCTCAAATCTGCACTAAACACAGTCTTTCAGTCTAGCACAACTTTGTCCTCAAGCATTAACAAAAATATTGACTTAATCACAAATCAAATATGCTAGATCTGCTCCAAACCTTAACTCAATATTTGAACAAATCAATCAATCAAATTTGATCTCAAGTCTTAGTAAAGACTTACCTTAATTATATCCACAAGTTATTTCAAGAACTTATCCAATCTGCTCTCAATCTCTATCTTCAATTTTGTCTTGTAAGCTTCCACAAAAGCTCACATAAATCTATCCATAAGTCCTCTCAAAACTTGCCTCAAATATGCTCAACAAGTTCTCACTAGAACTTGTCCATTCTACTTAACAAGTCTTGACCAAGACTTACCTCAAATCTGCTCAATAAGTCTCCACTAGAACTTGACTAATCTGCTCAACAAGTCTTCACCAAGACTTACCTCAAATCTGCTCAACAAGTCCCCATTAGAACTTGTTCAATATTATCAACAAGTTTTCACTAAGACTTACCTCAACTCTGCTCAACAAGTCCCCACTAGAACTTGTTCAATCTACTCAACAAGTCTTCACCAAGACTTACCTCAACTCTTCTCAACAAGTCCTCACTAACATGTCTTCTCTCCTTAGTAGTTGATCCCTCCTAGATGAACTTGCCTAGAGTATTACAAATATTATTTAAAACCTCCTTATTAATGAGTTGATAAGGAACTCCAAAAAATTAATCCATATTGAAAACCTTTTAATGGTATATGTATCCACAAAAACTCTCCCTATGGTATTAAATGTAATGTATATTTACCCTTAAACCAAGGGACTCCATCCATTAATTTATCCTTGATTTCTAAACTAGAGAAAATGTAAAAAAATCCTTTTGAAATAAAAGTCATGGAGTAATTTGAATTCAATCCTCACTTCCACTTGATTCAATTTTGAATCTAAAAAAAACTTGTCCAATGTGCATGGAACTCATATATTAACTCTCTACCTTTAATAACCATTATGTTATGATCAATTATCTCATCCTTGATACTCACTTCTTTGTAGTACTTGATACCTGGATAGGATTTGCCATAGATTCACTATTCCTCTTATTGCTAACTAGGTCATTCATACTTCCAACTTTGGTATCCTTTCTTCCAACTAGGGCATACTTACTTCTAGTAAAGACTTTCAAAAATGACTTTCTTGCCATGTTACCTAGATTTTCTTCATATGAATCCTTTGGTTTTTGAGTTTCTCCTAAAATCTAGAACAAGAAGTGACACTCACTCCTTGATTACACTTTGCTTCCAATTTTTGACTTGTTGCTCATGCTTCCTACTTACTATTGGCTCTCACTCACTCCCAAAATAAAATAAATATATTATTACAAATTATTTTTACATCTTTAAAGTTTATACATTTCAACAAATTCTTTGAATGTTCAACAACTAAATATGTAATTATTTTAATAATTGAATATTTTTGAGTTGTAAACCCTATTGTAAATATATTGATAAATAAGATGTATTGTATTTTTGTGAATAAATACAAAAGGTCAATACTGTTCAAGCTACTTTTTTAAACAACAATGCTTAATTAGTTGAGATGAATTTTTAATTACAAAGAATCTTATATAGGTTTAGTTGGTAAAGTATTTAGGTATGAATACCTTATGTTTCATATATGCTTAATTATAATTTATTTATAGTATTTTAATAAATAATGTCCTATATTATATTTAAATATTATAAGTTATTTTATTTAAAAGAGCATAAATAAACAATTAAATTCAACCAAATGGTTTAATATATAAATAATTATATATTTAACCAAATCTTATTTATAAAAATTTAGTCATATTCACCCAAGGGTTTAAAGTAGAGTGGGGAGTGAAAAGTTTCACACCAAATATCAAGGTTTAAATCCCATAGGTGAGCATTAGAATTAGTACATTAGGTTTGAGTAAGTGCTCAAGAGAAAAGAGTTTCACACAAAAATAAATGGGATGCACTAAAGTGGTTAAAAGCATAGAATTTTAAGGAAAAAACCTACATTCAGATCTTGCCAAGCGATATATGCCTAATTGTGAAATACCACTATCTAGTTTATTGAAATATTATGGTAAGGCAATCATGATGTAATTTGGATAAGGGTTGTTTCAATTCAATGTAATAAATTAAAATAAATAATTCTTAGTATATGAAAACTTCAACTTTCCCTTAAGACACCTAATTTTTATTTCCAAAAGAGGCTTTGCATGGACTTGTCTATGAAAAGAGCCATTACAAAAACCCTAAGAGTACCTAGACAAATAATAGAAGAAATAAGACATCATGAAATATTAGATATTCATGAATAACCTGAATCAATAGCCCAATAGAGGAAGAGGGATTGAATAAAGCATATTTTGAATCTTTTTCCTATATACCTCCAAAGGAATCAAAAGCTCCTACAACTATCACAAATACAACTATATATCCCATAAATGTAGACCAAATATTTTGCATAACATTATAAATAATTCAACCATATTAATTTTTAAAAGTATTTAATTATTATACTAATTATTTAAGAAAGAACAAATAAGCATATAAATTCAATTTAATGGTCATAGTATAGATACTTTATAATTAATTTAATTTTAATTTATATTAGATGAGGATGGGGTAGGAGTTCATCCCATGAAGGATTGTGATATAGTGGAAATAAAAATCAGATACCAGAAGGATATGTCTAAGAAGGTAACATCAACACCTAATGTGTGGGTCACTAGAAGCTCCCAAAACATTCCTCACTTGGGAATAGAGGAATAAAATAGTGTAGAAAGACTATCATTGAAAAGAAACAAAGGAGGATAAAGATTACGAGAAACACCAATACCTAGATGAAATATTTGTAAGCAATTCTCAAAATCTTGCAACACGAGGGAGATGAAATTACTAAGTTAAAATGTTAGGGGCATGCATGCACCTAACAAGCATAGGGTGGTTAAATATCTAATTAAGAACCACAAACCAAATATTCTACTCTTGTAAGAAATAAAAATTAATAAAACAAATTGGAGTAAGATATAAGGAATATGAAGTGGAGAAGGCTATCAGGAAGAAGCTCAAGGGGCATCAAGAGGTATAATTACAATGTGTAATTTTGAATACTGTGAAGGTGAAATCCTAATATAGAGTATTAACCAATTAAAAAATCTATTTACAACAAAAATATCCAAGGTAGCTTTTGTGATCACCAATATCTATGCCATAACACTAATATGAACCGAAAGGAATTATGGAGGGTTATAGAGAAAATGGGATATCTTAGAGTATTGAAATAGATAGTGGTAGGTGATTTTAACACCCCTCTCACACCTACAAGAAAGAGATAAGGTATGCAAGAGTACACTGATAGTATGGAGGATCTAGGTAAGTTTATAACTGAAACAAATCTTTTTGATGTAGATCAAGTGGCAACAAGTTTACTTGGTCAAATAGAAGAATAGGAGATAACTTGATTAAAGTTTTATTACATAGGGTTCTATCGAAGGATTGTTTTCAAGGGAACTATGAGCATAAGTTAATATCTTACCATGAATGGGATCAAACCATAATTCCTTTCTTTTTGGTGCAACCTAGAAATTAATAGAAAAAATACCCCATTTAAATTTGAATAAGTGTGGCTCCACCACTGAGATATATTTAAGAAGATGGAAAAGTGTTGGGATATACTAGTACAAGGATCTAAAATGCACATTATGGTAAATAAACTGAATATTGTGAAGGAGGTGGAACAAAGAGGTATTTGAAAATATATTAAAAAAAAGAAACTTGTTATAAGAGAATTAAGTAATTTAGAAGAATAGATCAACATGAGTGGAATGGATCAAGCTCAATTCTTAAAGGAAAAGAAGAGAAATTTAGAGATGCACACCATTCTGGTGAGAGAGGTGACCTATTGACAACAAAAATCAAGATATCAATGGTTGGAAGAAGGTGATTGGAACAAAATTTTCTTCCATGTCTCAACTATAAAGCATAAGAGTTCATCTAGAATAATGGAGATATAGAAAGACGATGACCAAACCTTAAGGAAAGAAATAGAAATTAGAGAAGAGGCAGTAGATTTTTTCCAAACACTACTATCAAGATATGGTAGAAGATCAATCTACATTTGAGGAGATAATTTAGCATATATCAAGGTTGATCACAATGGAAATAAATGAACAACTAACTAAGAATATCAGTGAGGAAGAAGTGAGAGAAGCAATTTTATTCCTTGGTAAGGAAAAAGTACAAGGACTTGATAATTTTTAAGCAGGTTTCTTCCAAATATTTTGGGATATTACTAAGAAGGATGTTATTGAAGCAGTCAAGGAGTCACATTATATAGGGAAGTATCGAAGGAGTATAATAATAAATTCTTAGCCTGAATCTAAAAGAAGACATGACCAAAATATTTTAAGGATTATAGGCCTATAAGCCTTTGTAATACAATCTATAAAATAATATAAAAAGTGATAGCCTTGAGGCTTAAGTTTATACTCCTAACTATCATCTTGGAACAAGGGGGTTTTAAAAAAGGGAGACATTTTTTGGATGGAGTAATAACTCTCCATGAAACTTTATATTTTGTAAAGTCTAGTGATATGAAAGGAATGATAGTTAAACTTGATATGAATAAGGCCTATGATAGAGTGTCTTGGAGTTTCCTAGATAGGGTCTTATTCAAGTTTGTGTTTAGTAGGCAATGGAGAAGATGGGTAGGTAGTTGTTACAAAGGAGCTAAATTCTTAGTACTTGTAAATAATTATCTAGTTATATTTTTTGGTAGTAGTAGGGGCTTAAGGAAAGAGGATCCCATACCATTGTATCTATTAAATAATAATTGAGGCTTTGGGGATATGTATAGGAATAATGAAGGCTTTGGGAATAATTTATGGATTGAAACCAATAGAAAACCTAGAAGGTTGAACTCACCAAAAATTTATGGATAACACAATCCTACTAGGGAAATTAACAATGGTAGAAGCTAGAGAGTTTAGAAGGATACTAGATCTATATGAACAAACATTCCATAAAGAAATTCATATGAAAAAGAGTAAGGTTTTCTTTATAAAAACCATGATATACAAACAAAGGAGAGTAGCTAGAGATATTGGTTGCTTTTTTAACCCTACCCTCTACATATTTGGGGATGTTGATGTTTACAAGAGATTATAAACAACCATTATGGAATGGATTAGTAGATAAATTTTAGAAGAATATGGAAGGATAGTAAAGGGGTTTAATTACTCAAGCTAGAAAAATAAAATTGGTGAAGAGTACATTACAAGCCATACCTATGAACTATCAATTTTTAAAATACCTTTCAAAGTGGTTAATACTATAGGAGGAATCCAAAAATAATTTCTATGGATTGGTTCATAAGCAAAGAGTAGAATACCTATAATATCATGGGAAAAGGTATGCCAACCCAAGACACAAGGAGGATTGGGTCTTTAGATAATTAGAAACATCAACCTAGCATTTATTGTAAAGGTAGGGTGTGGAGTTATGAAGGAAGGATAGTCGGTATGGGCTAAAATATTAAAGAAAAAAATATTTAGACAATATGAAAGACGTTAGATTGCTTACTATACAAGATCCATGTTGGGAATGTTTATTATGGAATCACATTGTGAAGATGTGGGAATTTTTGTGGAAGAGAGTACAATGGAAATTAGGATATAGTAGATCCATTCACTTCTAGGAGGATTAGTGGTTAGATAGTAGACCATCAACCATGGATGAGAAGATGCATAGACTACAAGAGGATCTAAAAGCAAGATATGATAGGTTAGTAAGTGACTATATGATGATGGTAGGAGGTTGGTTAAGATGAAAAGAGCTAAAAATGAACTAGTAGAATAGTGAAGTTTTAAGCTAAAGGTAAAACTTAGATCAGATTATATAAGTTTAGAGATGAAACAAGATCCATTGATGTGGGGAGTCATCCAAGATGGTGAATTTAATGTTAAATCAATTCATGACTTGATTGACCTAGCTATAGAATATGGTTTTCCATGGAAGAGAATATAGGGGAAGAAAGAAATTCCTTAACAAGAGATATTATTATGGATGACTACATAGAATAAGATACTGACTATAAACAATTTATAGAAGAGAGGAATTTAATACCCAAACAGATGCTTTCTCTATGAGTAGAGAGAGGAGTTGGTTCAACATATCTTCCTAGAATGTGACTACTCATTGAAGATACTTTAGGCACTAATAAATAAGGTGGGACTAGTATGGGCTTTATCAAATACCATGCTGGTTTCGTTAGAGCAATGAGAGAAGCCTTTCACTAGTCCTAGAATTAGTAGAATTTGGAATCTATGTCCTTTCCACTATGCTTGGGAAATATGAATGGAAAGAAATAGGAGAATCTTCGATGAAAATAGAACAGGAGGGATAAATGTATAGGTTATTATATGAGCAATTGAGAAAATGTGAAGATAATAATTTTTTTGACCAAACTTAAAATAGGATATGAGGCTATATTGAGCAAATTCTAGAACTTAGACCTAGTTGGTATCTCAAATGGTACTCATAATCAATAAAGGGATGAGACTAAATGGCTACCACCTCAAGAAGGATGGATGAAGATAAAATTTGATGGGGCCTCAAAAGGGAACTTAAGGAAGGCAAGGGTAAGTGCTATTATTTGAGACGAGTGAGGATAAATGGTACAATCTTTAAATATTTGGGAATCACTACAAGCCACCAAGCAAGAGCTTGAGATCTATTGATAGGAGTAGAACTATCAAGAGACTTGGAAGTTAGAAAATTATTAGCGGAAGGAGATTCTTTGAATATCATTAACTTCCTTAAGTAAGAAGCAAAGACCAATTGACAAATAAGTAATATATTTCAAGATGATAGGAATGCTCTACAAGCCTTTGTTGAGGTGGAAGTAGTCCATATATAGGGAAGGAAATATGGTAGCAACCATGTTAGCAAATAGGGGAGCACTATGAAAGGAGGATAAAAGGTGGATATACCTGGGGGAGATCCACCCAAATATTTTTAGATTAGTTCAAAAAGAGCAACTTTTAGACAATACATAGTCCTTGAGGTTTATTTCTCCATAGGTATTGAAGCACAAGGATTCCAATTTATAGAAGGTGATCCTATGGATTTTCGGGTGGTTAGCCATAATAATTGGTTTCATTTCAACTATAATTTGGGTTCTTCCTTCATAGTTTTTAAGTATTTTACCTTCATAGATAACTCTTTTTTTGTAGAGTTTTTTTGGGTTTGCTTCTCCATAAGGATTGAAGCCAATTTTTTTGGACAAGAATTAGATTTAGGGGTTTTCTAGGTTTACTTATCCATAAGAATAAAACTAAGGTTTTCTAGGTTTGTTTCTCCATAGGAATTGGAGCTAGATTTTTTTGGATTTATTTCTCCATAGGAGCCAAATCCAAGGTTTTCTTGAATCTGCTTCTCCATAAGAATTGAAGCCAATATTTTCTAGGTTTGTTTCTCCATAGGGATTGGACCAAAGGGATGAAAATTTACAAAATATGATCTTGTGGATTTGTTTGTGGTCAATCATAGATGATGATTTCATTATGTCTATAGAGCCAAGAATTGAAGCCGAGATTTTTTGGGTTTTTTTTCTCTACAAAAATTAGAGCCAAGGTTTTTTTGGGTCTACTTCTTCATAGGAGTTAGAGCTAATATTGTTTTGGGTTTGCTTCTCCACAAGTATTGAATCCATGTTTTTAGATTTATTTTTCGATAGGAATCAAAGACATGGTTTTTCGTGGTTTGTTTCTCAACAAGAATTGGAGCCATATTTTCTTTGGGTCTGATTTTCCATAGGAATTGGAGCCAAGATTTTATGGTTCTACTTATCCACAATAATTGGAGTTAATATTTTCTAGGTTTCTTTCTCTACAAGAATCAAAGCCAAGGTGTTTCTAGGTCTACTTCTCCATAGGAACTGGAGCCAATATTTTTTGGATTTGTTTCTCCATAGGAATCAAAGCCAAGTTTTTTTGGGTTTATTTCTACATAGGAATTAGAGCCAAGAATTTTCTAGGTTTGCTTCTCCTTAGGAATCAGAGCCATGATTTTTTTGGGTTTGCTTCTCCATAGAAATTGAAGCCACGACTTTATAACTTTGTTTCTCCATAGGAATTGGAGCTAAGATTTTTTGGGTCTACTTTTCCATAGGAATTGGATCCAATTTTTTTTGGGTTTGTTTCTCTGTAAGAATTGTAGCCAAGGTTTTTGTGTTTGTTTCTCCATAGGAATTGGAGCCAAGATTTTTTAGGGTTTTTATCAGTGAGGTAGAACTCCTTGGGCGTGTGTGCTAAAAGGTATTACTAGATCTGTATTACCTTTAGTAAGAAAGAGTTTTGTATCTATATTTGTACTTTTGTAAAAGGATTCAAGCCCTTTCAAAATATCATTTTTATCCTAATTAAAAATATTAATTAGTTTGTATAGTTAATTTTTCAGCTATTAATATATTGTTTTTCAAAAGTATTATATTAAATATTTGAGATATTTTAAAGTTGGATTTCAATTACTATACAAACTAATTTTTTGGAATTCACATCAAATTCTAGAAATGAACAAAATAAATCCATTCAATCAAATATTATATAGAAAGTATAAAAACTAACAAAAGAGAAAAAATATAGTGGACACCTATTGGCACCATAAATAGTCACTATATTATCTATAGATAAGAATCATAACACTTTAATAGAATGGATAAAGTGGTGGGGTACCAATATTAAAACCCCATTTGCATAAATAAGATTAACCTAAGTTGACATAACAAAATAGCTTAAGGTTAATTACAAGTTATAAGACAGGTTTAACTATAATAAAGTTAAAAATGACCCATAGGGATTACATAATAAAATATTATAATAAATTTAATAAAATTATACAATAATTTCTAGTAGGCCTATACAATATTGGCATTGACCATAAGTCATAAAACACTTTTATCATACCCTCATAATATGAATTGAGGGGTAAATGATAGAATATATAAGTAATAATAATATCTTCCCCCATAATGGGTGCTCTAGTGGGACTCTGCACTTGAGGAAGACTCATTTGGATCCCCTTATCATCTAAAACTTTGTTGATGCAAAAATGCCTCTGCACAAGAATCTTCTTAGGTTGGACCATAGTCATCACTGCCACTATCAGATACTTTTGTACATATCCAAAGAACACTTTTGCTAAGACTCCATATGAGGAAGAGAAGTCAAGAGTACTTCCTCTAAAAAAAATCTACTTCAGTATTCTATAGTCACATAAGGTAAGACATGGCAGCATAACTTAAGCTTTTACAACATACATCACCTCATTTGGAAAATTCAACTTGCCCTTAAGCCACCTAATTTCTATTGCTAAAAGAAACTTTGCATATACTTGTTTATGAAAAGAGCCATTATAAAATCCCAATAGTACCTAGACAAATAGTAGAAGATAATGAAAGATTAAATCTTCATGAATAAGTGGAATCAATAGCCCAGATGAGGAAGAGGGATTGACTACAGTATATTTAGAATATTTTTCTGTATACCTCCAAAAGACTCAAAAGTTCCTACAACTATTACAAATCCACCTGTATCTCCCATAAATGTAGATCAAATATTTGGATTGCATAACATATTGTAAATTTAATTTTTAGAAATAGAGCAATAGGATCTGAAGATAATCACACAATGAAATGTTACTTCACTTATAGTATGTCCTTGAACAAATACCACCAACACAAAGAGATCAAAAAATCATGTGATTTGAAAAAAAAGACTCAAAATATTTTCGTATGCAAAATTTATGGCCTCTAGAAGTTTGCCCTCCAAAATAGCCCTAAAGCATCATTTAAAAAAAAATCCTTCTAATATTTTTGCAAGGAAAACATAACTTCGGATAGGCATAAATTATCCAAAAAAATTAGAATAGTTAGAGAAAGAAAAAAATGGGATCTTTCCTTTGCCTCTTTTGTTGAAGGTGCTTATGAAGCTCTAAGAAGTAATTTGTCCTAGAAGTCAAAAGAAATATCGGAGGATCCAAATAAAAATTTTGCATAACCAAGTGATGAAGCTCCATACCTATTGTAATACCATGTTGGAACTCACATCTATTTCTAGATATGAATAAAAGCAATTCATCCATTCAAATATTATATAGAAAGTGTAAAAAAGGAAGAAAAGAAAAATATATTTGTTCAAATTTACAATATTTTCTAGAAATGTGTTGAAACATACATTCACCACCATTAATTCTATAAAGGATGCAAAAAAAATTTGAATATAGCAATAGTAAATGAAAATAGAGAGAGAGATAGATGACAAGAAGTAAGGTGGGTTCCCATAGTCATGGTAATATATCACATTTTATTCACACTTACTGTACAAATGATTTATCATTGAGGGGTATTTATAGTGATACCAAAACCCTAATGAGAGGTTAACCTCAAGCTGATATTGAATTAATTTTGAGGTTAGATTAAAATAAAATAATAATAAATTACACCCTTTAAGCAAGGTTATATATACAAATGGATTAACCAATGTTACTATTGGTGAACTATGAAAAGTGCCCTTAGGCTTATATAAACATGCTTGTAGGCTTACATAAATGATAAATACCCATAGGATTAGATAGTCACATGCCCATAGGCTATGTTAATAGTATTCATAATAACTTCTTCACATTTTTGGCCTTGGCCTAACAAGATCAAATTACACATATTTTAAGACCCCCCCATAATCTAAGCTGGGGGTGTAAGAAGATAAGGTATTAGAGGGAATGCCATCCCCTCATAATGGATGCTCTAGAGGAATTTCACTTTACTATATTCATAATAAAAAATCTCGTGTCTAGTCCTCAAGAATTATGTCTCAATATTCTTTAGCCTTGTAGTGCAATTTTTGATGGAGTGTCTTCATTTTTATAATACTCATAGTCATTTGACTTCTTTGAAACTTTAGACTTACTCCTAGTAATTTGAACCTTATATTTCATTTATTTGAAGTCTTTTGGACGAGCTTTATATAAAAACATAGATCCAATATCTTTCATAATAAATTCATAATGGATTAGAAGCTTAAAAAGTCCTTCAAGGGGGATGGGTTGTGGATCCTCGATAGTCATAATATTCTCATAAAGAACCATGACAACTGTGGGTGGTATTTAAGTTTTTGAAAAAATTAATTTATGGAGATGTGTTATAATGTACATTAATTTTATCAATGAATTGTATGATTCAATATGTCATTATACGGACAATAAGGTGTATTAGGACAATGACTAGATAATGGGATGTATGATTGGATTATCTAGTTAATGATAAAAATAAACCATATAATTGGATGCAACCACTCCTCTAAAATAAGTTATAACAACTTATAAATATTTTTCCATGGATCAAGTGTCTGTATGTATTAATTTCTATGATGTCTATACATCAATGTAAATAATATTGTTGTTTGTTGTGTATATTTTTAATTATTTTTGTCTATGTTTCTCTATTGGTGTAATATTTTTGGATGTCTTCCATAGTCTCCATATAATTATAACACAAATAATTGACATTTGTATCCCAAAGAACCCTTGGATTGTTGATTTCCAAGGATCCAATCAACAATTTCTAGAAATTATGGTCAATTGGAGCCATTAGTGAAGGGCAATTTTACTACCTATAGTGTGTCATATCCATAAGGACTTATCTCCACATCCTCCATGGAATCAAACATTTTATTTATCTTCCTAATCACTTATCATTTTTTTATTCATATCATTACAGACCCTAACAAGGTCTATTATAATCCATTAAATTTTATAAAACATGGTTGTTCATATAACTATCTTTATCCACCTCACATTTTTACAATTTAATTAGTCCAAAAATTCTACATTACAATAAATTCTATTAATCTAGAAGATATTAATAAGTTATAAGATAAGGTCAAACAAGGTGCAAATTCAATTTTGGAGGTTGCACAACAAATTTAAAATATTTTAAACAATAATATTGTAACACATCAAATATTGAAAGAAATTTATTTCAATTGGTTATATGGGATTTTAACATACCCCACCTATATAAAATCATCACCACCATGTGGTATTACAAAACTTTGGATATTATCCATGTATCACTTGATAAGATTTAAAACTAGGTCTCCTCCTTGAATGTTGAGAAATCTAACCATTTGAGCTATTATCATTTGATTAAAATTTTAGGATAAGCATGTGTTTTTGAAATGAGTCTCTATCCCCTTATGGCAAGGTGTGAACTTGGGTCTCCTGGATGAAAACCCAAAGATATACCACCATGGTATCCCTCATGGAACTAAATATTGAAATAAAATTGATACAATCAACCTTTTTATTATTATAACACGATCTTGAGACATAATTCTTGAGGAGTATAGACTATAGACTATTCTTGAGGATGATCTAGAGTAATTCCTAGGGATGTGAATTCTACTTTTCTTGCCCTCATCCCAAAAGGTCTCAATTCCAAGACCCTGTCTTATTATCACCCCATAAATCTTTGTAATGTTGTCTACAAAATATTTTTAAAGGCTATGGCCAATAGATTAAAAGGTATTCTCCCTTCCTTGATTGATCCCTACCAAGGAAGCTTGCTTAAAGGTCGTAACATTGTGGATGAGGTCATAACCATTCATGAATTTATCTGCTCAGCCCACAAGTCCAAAAAATTAGCTTTCTTCCTAAATCTTGACATGAACAAGGCCTTTGACAAAGTGGATAGGGAGTTTCTATCCAAAGTTCTCTAGAAGTTCTATTTCCATGATAACTGGGTACATCTGATTATGTAATGCATCTCAACTTCTTGGATTTTTATGCTTGTGAATGGATTTGTTGTAAGGTACTTCCCTAGTACCAGAGGCTTGAGACAAGGGGATCCTTTATCCCTCATCCTCTTCATTATTCTTGTTGAGAGCCTTGGAAGAGCCATAAAAGTTGCCTGCTCCATAGGTTTGATTTTTGGCATCAAAATGACATCCAATATTCAATCCTCAAATCACCAACAGTTCATGGATGATACTCTGCTGGAAACTACTGCATATGTTTCAGAGGTAAGAGTCGTAAAAACTATCCTCAACCTCTACAAGGAAGCTGCAGGGAAAAAATTAACTTCACCAAGAAAAATATTTATTTCATTAATACCCCATCCCCCCCAAATTAAAATTGTAAATAGTCTAGGATGTTCTATTACAACATTTCCAGCTTCTTATCTAGGCCTTCCAATGTTTCAAGGGAATCTTGCCAAGACAATGTGAAATAATGTTATTGAGAGATTTCATAAGAAACTTGCATGGTGGAAGGGTGCCCTTCTCTCTCAGGAGGGCAAAGCTACCCTGGTCATCTTAGTTTTACAAATTATACCTGTGTATTTTTATCAGTTTTTAAAATCCCTATAGTAGTTGGGACCACGATTGAACAAATCCAAAAATACTTCCTATGGGCTAGAACTAACAATCAAAAAATATTCCACTTAGTGGCCTAGGACAAAGTATGCTCTCCAAAATATAAGGGAGGGCTTGGATTTCTTAGAATCAACAAAATAAATCAGACCCTCTTAGCTAAGCAGGCTTGGAAAGTTTTCACTAGTGAAAATTTGGAATGGATTCATTACTCCTTCAGAGACACATAAATCGCCCAAATAGGGTATCACTTTTGGTAGTCTATCATCTAAACCAGATTCCTACTCTGAAGAGGAATCATATGGCAACTCGCAGATGGGAGATCCATTGATTTTTGGCATGACCCATGGGCTAGGGATGAGTCCCTTATCAATAACCCAAAAATCACTGCTATCAAACTCCTAACTGATCATAGGTTTGGCCCAAGAGTTGTTGACTTCATTATGCAACACTAGGGCCACCCTAAGTGGAAGCATTATCATTTTAGAATAAGCAATAAAAATATTGACATAGCTATCACGTCTTTGCAGGTAATTTTTAGAGGAAATTTCACCCCTAGGGCCTAGAAGAAAGACAAACCCTTCTAGAAAGGTATTGATGATGGCTCCTTTTTGGTCAAGTCCACATTTTTATTACTGGACTTCCCATAGGAACTACATCATAACCAGGTTTCCCTAACTATCATTAAGATAATTTGGCTCAAACATCTCATCTCGAAAGTCGCTCACTTATCTTGGTTAGCTTTCCAAAATAGAATTCTCACTACAAAAAAAATTATCAAGAGGGGTGTCATAGTTTCCAATAGATGTCACATGTGCTTACAGGCATGGAAATCCACTTAGCACCTATTAATCGAGTGTCCCTTTGCCTACAATGCTTTCTCAATTCTGGTCAATATATTTTAGGTCAAGTGGGTATGGACCTAGTCAATCGTTGACATTTTTACCTAGTGGTCCCAAGTGTTTCGTAACCCCAGACTCAAGTTTCTATGGGAAGCATTGCTGCATCATACCCTATGGCAAATATGGCTTGAGTGCAATAGCAAAATATTCAATGACCGTTCTAGGGACCCAAAAGTGGTGGTCAATAAAGCTTTATGCTTTGCCATTGAAAATGTAAATTTGGTCCCCTGTTTGAATACCCCAACATTTGGGTTGGAAGTCTCCCTATTCAAATCCCTTAGCATCTCTTTCGAGTGCACAAATCCCATACTCAAACCAACTACAGGTCCACCATCAAGTGGACCCCTCCCCCTCTAGGGTGGCTCAAGGTAAATTTTGATGGATCGTCTAAAGGTAATCTTGAAGATGTTGGGGCTGGAGGAGTCATTTGGGACCATGAATGCAAAATCATCAAAGCTTTTATTGAAAACCTGGGAGTCCAGTACAACAACTATGCCGAAGCTCATGCCCTCTAGAGGAGCCTTGAACTCAACAAAGGTCTAACTAACCCAATGATATTTGAAGGGGATTCCCTAAATGTGGTTAACCATGTTAAGAATAATTCCAAGGCTAGGTGGAATATTCAAAGTATCATTCAGGAGAGCCAATCCATCCTCAGGTAGTGCCCGCTCAACACAGTCTAATAAGTTTTTAGAGAGTCCAATGTGGTGGTAGATTTGCTGGATAAAAATGTAGTCAATCAGAACGAATTCATCATATGGGAAGACTCTTTCCCTCAAGACATCATAGAAGCTGCTAAAAATGATGTTGAGCAGAAGTCCAATTATAAGCAAGTGTCATTTCAAAGGTGTTTTTATCAACACCAAGGGTGTTCACATTAACACCATGGTTATTTGTTCCCCTTCCCATTTAATCATTGTATTTTGAAATGTCTGTTGTACCTATTTCCATGCATGCCGATTAGATCTTGGTAAAGTTTTTGAACCCCTATGACATCATCCCATAATCTTGTGCCTTCACTTCTTCCTCCTTATTTTCCCATATTTCTTGATGTCTACCTCTCCACTCTTCCATCTCCATCACCCATCCACATTTCGTGTCATTCGCTCTGCCTTGTTAGCTGAATTCTTACACCCTATCGTCCATCATCTCCTCTTGATTTACCATTCTATTTCTCTTTCACGTGTAGGTGTTGATGTGGTCTAGTGGTGTTAACCTATGGTTGAAGTTCTAACATGCATTGTAAAGGGCCTTCTGTCTTGTAATCCTTTCTACTGCAAACGTAAGCACTCATTATTTTACCATCTTCTAAGGTAAATTCATTTGTTTCTTAGCATCCTTGCTTTCATATTTTTGTCTTGGTACTTTTACTACTATGGTCTGTTCAACATTATGGCAATTCTTGAGTTGTCTATATTGTAGCTTGAACCTATTGCTGAAGCTCTGCTTCGAGCCAAGGGACTCATTCCCTTCTTTAATATTTTTGGTGGTATGGATGAGGGTATCACCAACGAGTTTGAAATTTTATAGAATAACGGTGTGGTTCAGATTTGAGGGCTCCATATTGAGGTAAACATCCATATTTTAGCTAAAATTTTTGGGTTATATCCCAAGTACAGGGCGGTGAGACAGGAAAAATATAATTTCAAAGAAGAAACTGAACACTTTCTTGATAAAGGCAAGGAGTTGACTTGGGTTAAGGGGGGAGTCCTCCGTTCCTCTCTTCCTCATCCCTGGGACTCTATCATTATTCCCATAATTCAGTATATCACAATGGATAATGTTAGCAGTCCCCTCCGATCCTTCCACCTTGCCTTAGTTAACCATATGCATGACATCAAGCCGATTAAAATTCTTGATTTTTTGGTTCGGTCCATAAGCCTTACCATAGAAAACTTCAAGGATAAAAAATCTTCCAAGTACCTTTTGCACTAGGGCTTATTCCTCATTATTTATAAACATACCCTCTTATCCCAATCTACTGTCAGACCCTCGCTTTCTCCTCCAATCACCGTGCCCCCTCTTGAGCTAGCTCATGGTATTGAGTCCCATGATACTAATCCACCGATTGACTCCCCTGGTGCTGATCTCCTCCTCCACATCCCCTCTGTTGAAGTGCCCCTACAATCCTCTACCTCTTCTGATGGTCTCCCAAAAACTGTCAATCCCATTCAGTCCAGGAACAAAGATGAGGAAAGTCCACCATCCAAACCAAAGGATTCAGTCCTTGTGAAGTCCTGAGCTACTGAATCCAAAAGTAGATCCTTGAGGAGCAAAATGAAAGCTATTTGACCTTCTCCCAATAGAAGTTCATGATGCTTGAAAAGAAAGGGTTTTGATGGATCGTGACCCACGCTTGAGATCATTTTAGACAACGAGGAAGATGTCAAGTATAATGCTGATGAAGTGCTTCGAACCAACATCATCAATCACGTATCCAGAGTGGTGGAGCAACTCAAGGCAACAACTAACATGGTTAGGGAGACGGGCATTATATTTTTGCACACCATCAAGGAGCTCCACAAACTCTCAACTGCCTTCAATGTCCTCCTTGTAAAGGATCATAAAATGGTGTCAAGCAAGAGGATGAAGATAATTTCCAGTAGAACTGGAAGTGGGGTAGTTGGTAGATGGTTTGCCAATGTTTTTTTAATTACGTAATGGTGTTGTTTCCACATGTCCAGGGTATCTAAACTATGGGTCTGTTTTAATTTTCCTGTTTAGTTTTCGGAGCTAGTTTGTATTAGGATTTTATTGGAATTCTGAATGCCCTTTGTAACAAGGATTGTGTCCCTTCAACCCGACAATTAATTAAAATATTTTACCTACCAAAAAAAAACATTTGATATTTTATTTTTTAAATGAAAACCATCTTTCATAAAACTAACGTATATACGTACATTATATTAAGTCTAAATCCCAAAAGGATCAAAAGGTTAAATCTATTCTAAAAAATTTATAGGACCATACAATTTATAAAATTTAAAACAAATTATACAATGCATAGTTTTGGATAATACAATAAGAAGTCACTGACACATGGCTCATAATTACAATCATAAAAATTTTCCATACGTACATGCCAATATGAAGATTTAGAATCTACTTCTTAAACCATATATAGAAATCCACTTATAAAATTTTTTGAAAAAGAAAATCAATGTAAAATAATATTATTCACCATGACTACATTAAGCATTCCCACTTATGGGGACTTATCAATGTAAAATAATCTTATTCACCATGACTACATTAAGCATCCTCACTTATGGGAACTTGTTACATCTGGAACATTGAATTCAGAACACAATTGATGTTCATTGTTCTAAATGTATCAAGTCCATAACTACATAATATACATGTAGACATGGTTGTCTATTTAACATATTTACTTTGGTTTTGCAAATGTTAACATGTATCAAAGTTGAAAATTGAACCATATAATACTCAAAATATTTCAACATATCAATATATTTTATTATATAATTATGTTCCAATTACCTTTAAATTTTGTTATATAAAATTCACTCTTAACATGAGATAACATTAATGATATTTATTACCTCTTAAAATTTGTTTTTAAATATTAACTTATAATAAAAAAATTACATAAATAAATATAATATCATAAACATATGTATTTTATAATTTGTATATATTAATTTTACACATTTACAAACATCATCTTATATTATATTTAAAATTACATGTGATAGATCTTTCTAAACATTTTTTCTATTATTTTAACTGACCTTCACCTAATCAATCATTATCTAACTTTCATATAAATCCACATAAAAATTATTTTAATAAAAATCCACAGTTTTCTAATAATAAACAATAAACAATTTATGCTGGTGTGAATACTTGCACTTACCATATTATTAAAAAAAACACACTTTCTATAACCTTATCCAATGATAAATAACCAAAGATAAAACAGATGAAAAAAAACACACTTTCTATAACCTTATCCAATGATAAATAACCAGAGATAGACATAGATGAAAACAAGCCTACAACATAAACACTAAGACTATTTATCATGTTCGTACGTCCAATTACATAGATATTTTTAAAGTTTAAGTCTCATCTTTAGATCCATTTACTATCGTAATAAGTACTTTGTTTTTAAGAATTAGTAGATTGGTAAGTGTTAGTGTTGTTGAACATTTACTATAAGATTTAAGTTTAAATTTTGGAAAGGTAATTTAGTAAAGAAAGTAATCTGATCTAAATCTTTTGAGTACACACCAAACTGACAATAACAATACGAACCCAATAACGGAACAATACAATGTTGCATTCTCTGGTTGTTTCATCTCTGTCGATAAGGCAATATTGACTGGAGACTGGGTAGTTAGATAGGACGACACGATTGGCATTTCAATGTCTTGCCAGGTTCCTTTCCTGTTGACTATTTGCATTTCTGATTTTTTTTTACTGTTATTTTGGCCTCTAGTGGAATTAGATCTCAATTCTTGAGGTATTTTAACATAGTTATTTACTCAAGCATAAGGATGATCGTTATAATCAGGTGTATACACAACAGACGATCGTTATAATCAGGTGTATACAAGAAAGCATAAGTATTAAAGGATGACGTTATAATTAAGTGATAATTAGTTGAAAATATTATTTAATTATAAAACTTTGGAGGACTTGAGCAGTGAAATATTATTATGACAGTCCGGTGTAAACGGCCAGTGAAAATATTCGTCCGCCTATATATATATTGGTTTAATCTGTGTTTTCACACGTCTTGTGTTCCATTTCTAGTGAATAGGTACGTATATGTCTTTACGTGGGCATATCTATGTTAGAAATATTAACCCAGATTTCACGCCTCAGCCGGACTGCGCTTCGAATTTGGGCGCAGTCAGGGATCCCGGCAAAAGTTTGACATGACGTCGCACCTACCCTCTGACAGATGTGACGTCTGACAAATCCGATCGCCGCAGAAGTTAATGCCAGTTCGACGATTTAATGCCAGTTCGGCGATTGGTCAGAAACCCTAGTTGAGGGTTTGTCAGAACCTGTCAGAGGACAACCCCTATCTTCCTCTCCCTGCGGCTATATAAGGCAGTTCGGGTCTTTAGACATGTGTGTGGAAAGAGAGCAGAGAAAGAGAGGAGAGCGGGAGGTAATTTGGAGAAATAGCAAAGTAGGAGACGAGATCGTTTCAGTGAGCAGTGTGGCTCATCTGTTTAATGTCCGAGCAGCATACTCGACATTTGTTTTCCGTCTCAGTTTATCCTGCAGCTTTAGTCTGTAGATGTTTGTTTTTCCTCAGTTGAGGACTTTTGTAACCCTCGTTTTATATGAATAAAATTTGCTGTTGTTTAAGGCATCTGTAGGGTTTGCGGTTATCTTTGTCGACACAAAATCATTTTGTTGTCTGTATAATCGCCTCAGAGCAATTTCTTTCGGGTTCTACAAGTTTGAGCTCAGATCTAAAATATTGCATTCAGATTCGATGTTTTTCTCCTCCCTTATAGTTCTTCCCAAGCCAGGGAAGCCAACGTCGTAGCCGCGCAAGCCTCCGGACAGCAAAAGCTCTCACGAAAAAAATTTGGCTAAGTCTGGAGCTGTCCTCCCGACTGCGCAGCGAAGTCGCACTTCGCTGCCTTTGACCAGCGCAGTCGGGCATTGACCAGTCGCTCCTCGAATTAGCACTCTTTTTCAAGCGTAGCCCGAGTGCACAATACCCGGGAGCACACCCCGAGTGCACAAGCACAGCCCGAGTGCGCAATACCTTGGAGTGCATCCCGAGTGCGCAAGCGCAACCCGAGTGCGCAATACCTTGGAGCGCACCCCGAGTGTGCAAGTGCAGCCCGATTTCAGGCCCTTCCCTCCTTCGCCTTGTGCCCTTCGCCCTTTGCACTTCGCTCCCGCTTTCAGACTTCGACGAACATCAAAATTAAAATCTTCAAATTGGTATCAGAGCCACTGATCCCTTGATGTGGAGACCGAAGCAGAATGGCTTCCAGCAGCAACAACTTGTAGTTGCAAATCCCATGCTTCAACGAGAAGAATTACGATTACTGGAGCATCCAAATGAAGATCCTGTTTGCATCTCAAGAGCTGTGGGAGTTAGTCAAGAACGGTTACCCAAAACTGGCAGATGCAACAACACTGGTCGCCCTCTCTCAAGTAGACAAGGACCTGTTGAAAGAGAACATGAAGAAGGACCAGAAGGCCCTCTTCTACATCATGCAAGCGGTCGAGGGGTCCATATTCCCATGGATTGCATCAACCACCAAGGTGAAGCAAGCCTGGGAGATTCTGGCCAGCTCGTACCAGGGCACCAATAAGGTAAAGTTGGTGAAACTACAGATGCTCAGGAGGGAATTTGAAAATCTGTAGATGAGTGAGTTTGAGTCCATGAGTGATTTTTTCACCCAGACGATGAACATTATCAACTAGATGCGGTTGAACGAAGAAATTATGCAGAGCTAGAGAATCATGGAGAAAATTCTCAGAAGTCTTCTTGCCAAGTTTGACTCGGTTGTGATAGCAATCGAAGAGTCGAGAGATCTGACAACCTCTCGACAGACGAGCTCATGGGTTCGTTGCAGACACATGAACAAAGGTTGAGTTGTTCGTCTCAAACCTCTATGGAGCAAGCATTCAGGGCTCAGGTCTCATTTTGAGATAGCGGCAGACAAGATTCCCACCATGGCGCCTCTAGTTCTCATGGAGGAAGAGGCAGAGGCAGGCATGGGAAAGGCAACAAGAAAGGAGGACGGTCAAACCCTAGCGAAGGAGAGACTAGCTGTAATTTCCATCAGCAAGGTGGAAGAGGCAGTTCCAAAAATCAGCAAGCTGGATCTGGTCAGAAGAAGGACATGTCAAAGGTCCAATGCTATTTCTACAAGAAGTTCGACCATTACATCTCACAGTGCAAAAAATGGATGGCCAAGGAGAACCAGCAGCAGGCCCATTACACGGATGAAACTAGAAATGCGATAGGAGGAAATGTGTTGTTGACTTGCAACACTGAGGAGGAGTGTTAGAAGAATGTCTGGTATTTAGACGGCGGGTGCAGCAACCACATGACGGGGAACAAGGAGATGTTCTCCCAACTGGATGAAACGGTCCTGTCTGAGGTAAATATGGAGAACAACAACAAAGTTACCGTAATAGGGAAATGAAATATCCTCATTCACACCAAGCACAGCGAACGAAAGTAGATCTATGATGTCTACTATGTACCTGGCCTGAAGCACAACCTGCTGAGCATTGGACAACTTGTGCAGAAGGGACATACGGTCCAGTTCAAATATGGAGCTTGCACCATCAGAGATAAGTCGCATGGGCAGATTGTTATAGTGTCCATGATGAAGAATAAAATGTTTCTACTATAGATTCAGAATGAATCTTTGATGTCTTTGAGTGCAGTTGTGAAAGATGCTACCTAGCTGTGGCATCTCAGATTTGGTCACCTGAATTTTAGTGGCCTGAATCAACTGCACAAGAAGCAGATGGTGAAGGGTTTACCCTTGATAGAGCAGCAAAATCAAGTTTGTGAGGGCTGCTTAGTCAGAAAACAAAATAGGGATTCATTCCCTTTTGGTCAGTCTTCAAGAGCATCACAACCATTGGAGCTAGTGCACTCAGACATTTGCGGTCCGATGCAGACCATCACATTTTCCGGTAACAAATACTTCTTAACGTTCATAGATGACTTCAGTCAGAAGACTTGGATCTATGCCATCAAGCTGAAGTCAGAGGCATTTGCCAGATTTAAGGAGTTCAAGGCTCTGGTGGAGAAACAGAGCGGATATCAAATCAAGACTCTCAAGATAGATGGCAGAGGTGAATACATCTTCAACAAATTCCATAACTACTGCAAGCAACACAAAATTCGAAGGCAGTTCACTGCCAGATACACGCCACAACAGAACAACGTAGCTGAGAGGAATGACCAGACCATCATGGAGATGGCATGAAGCATGATGAAGGTGAAGGGATTATCGCACAAATTTTGGGCAGAGGTTGTAACATGTGCAGTCTACCTGCTGAACAGATGTCCCACCAAAAGCATGAAGGAAAAAATCCCTTAGGAGGCCTAGAGCGGTGTGAAGCCAAGTGTGGCTCACTTGCGTGTGTTCGGGTGCATTGCATATGCACATATTCTAGAAGAGAAGTGATAGAAGTTGGATGATAGAGCTGAGAAGTGCATTTTCATAAGGTACAGTGAGCAGGCAAAGGCATATAGGTTGTACAACCCTATGACGAAGAAGCTCATCATCAGCCGTGATGTGAATTTTCTTGAAGATGAAGCCTGGAACTGGAAGTCGGAGACTGGCCGATCAGAGCCAGCAGTAGTAGAGTCTGTTGACTTAGAAGAAGGAAGTGTGCAGCCACTTGCAACCTCCAGCAGCAGCAATGGTGCCAGCAATAGCACTATCACTCCATCTCGGTTGCCTCCATGTGCAAGTAAAATCCAGAACCTGGTGACACCAACAAAGACAAGGAGCTTGCAAGAAATCTACGAGGCAACCCAAACCCACGTAGATGAAGAGAACTCTGAATTTGCATTCTTTACTGAAGTTGATCCAGTAGAGTTCGAAGACGTAAGTCATAATAAGAAGTGGATGCAGGTGATGGACAAGGAGATTAAAGCCATTGAAAAGAATGATACACGGCAACTGACAGATCTTCCTGTAGGGAAGAAGACCATTGGGGTCAAGTGGGTGTATAAGACAAAGTTCAACGCCTAAGGAGACGTTGACAAGCATAAAGTGAGACTAGTGGCGAAGGGTTACAAGTAGAAGTCAGGCATCGATTACCATGAGGTTTATGCACCTGTAGCCCAACTTGACACAGTCAGGATGATCCTGGCATTGGTAGCCCAATAGGGTTGGAAGATGTACCAGATGGATGTCAAGTCAGCCTTCCTCAACGGAGTGTTGGAGGAAGAGGTCTACATAGACCAGCCACCAGGTTATGAAATTAAATGCCAAGAGGACAAAGTCCTGAAGCTGAAGAAGGCCCTATATGGTTTGAAGCAGGTGCCCCGAGCTTGGTACAGTCGGATTGACAGTTATTTTCAGAAAAATGGGTTTGTAAAATGCCCATATGAGCACACCTTGTACATGAAGACAAATGAAGCAGGTGAGCTCATTATCGTCTGCTTGTATGTGGATGATTTGATTTATACTGGCAACAACAATGTCCTGTTTGACCAGTTCAGAACAACCATGAAGAAGGAGTTTGAGATGACGGACTTAGGGTTGATGAAGTATTTTCTCGGCATTGAAGTTGACCAATCGACAGATGGCATCTTCATTTCTCAGGGCAAGTATGTGAAGGATGTCCTGAAACGGTTCAAGATGGAGGATAGCAAACCTACCATCACACCTGTAGCCACAGGCTTGAAGCTGAGCAAGCTGGACTCAGGAAGGAATGTAGATCCAACGCTGTTCAAGAGGCTAGTTGGCAGTTTGATGTATTTGATTGCAACTTGGCTAGATCTGATGTTCGAAGTTAGTCTGATCAGCCATTTCATGGATACTCTGAAGGACACGCACTGGCAAGCAGGCAAGAGGATCTTGCGCTATGTTAATGGGATGTGAAACAATGGCCTATTTTACGCCAGATAGGACCAATTGGAACTGGTGGGCTTCACAGACAGTGACTGGGCTGGCAACATCGACGATTGAAAGAACACCTTCGAGTACGCTTTCCATGTCAGATTAGGGGCAGTATCATGGGCGTCCAAGAAGCAACCCATTGTTGCGTTGTCCATAGCTGAAGCAGAATATGTCACCGCCACGTCAACCGCATGCCAGGCAGTTTGGCTACAAAGAGTTATGAGTGAACTAAATTATCCTTCGAAAGGCGCAACAACAATTTTTTGTGATAACAATTCGACCATTGCAATGTCAAAGGATCCCGTGTTCAATGGCTGGACGAAGCACATCGATATTCGTTATCACTTCATCGAAGAGTTGGTGAAGTCTGGAGAAATTCAATTGCAGTTTTGTAGATACAAGGAGCAGTTGGCAAATATTTTCACGAAGCCTTTGAAGGAGGAAGACTTCAGCAAATTGCGAGAGCATCTTGGAGTCAAAGTGCTCATGAAATTAGGTTTAAAGGAGGGTGTTAGAAATATTAACCCAGATTTCATGCCTCAGTCGGACTATGCTCCGAACTTGGGTGAAGTCGGACTACGCTCGCACAGTCAGTGATCCCGACAAAATTTTGACATGATGTCGCACCTACCCTCTAACAGATGTGATGTCTTACAGATCCGATCGTCATAGAATTTAATGCAAGTTCGGCGATTTAATGCCAGTTCGATGATTGGTCAGAAACCCTAGTTGAGGGTCTGTCAGAATCTGTTAGAGGACAACCCCTATCTTCCTCTCCCCATGGCTATATAAGGCAGTTTGGGTCTTCAGACATGTGTGTGGAAAGAGAGCAGAGAAAGAGAGGAGAGCAGGAGGTAATTTGGAGAAACAACAGAGTAGGAGACGAGATCGTTTCAGTGAGTAGTGTGGCTCATCTATTTAATGTCCGAACAGCAGACTCGACATTTGTTTTTCGTCTCAGTTTATCCTGTAGCTTTAGTCTATAGATGTTTGTTTTTCCTCAGTTGAGGACTTTTTTAACCCTCGTTTTATATGAATAAAATTTGTTGTTGTTTAAGGCATCTATAGGGCTTGCGGTTATCTTTGTCGGCACAAAATTATTTTGTTGTCTGTATAATCGCCTCAGAGCAATTTCTTTCGGGTTCTACAAGTTTGAGCTCAGATTTGAAATATTGCATTCAGATTCAGTGTTTTTCTCCTCCCTTACAGTTCTTCCCAAGCCAGGGAAGCCAACACCGTAGCCGCACAAGCCTTCGGACAGCAAAAGCTCTAATAGAAAAAAATTGGCTAATTTTGGAGCTGTCCTCCTGACTGCGCAGCAAAGTCGCACTTCGCTGCCTTTGAACAGCGCAGTCGAGCGTTGACCAGTAATTCCCCGACTTAGCACTCTTTTTCAAGCGCAGCCCAAGTGCGCAATACCCGGGTGCGCAATACCTTAAAGCGCACCCTGAGTGCACAAGCACAGCCCGAGTGAGCAATACCTTGGAGCACACCCCGAGTGCGCAAGCGCAGCCTGAGTTCGGGCCCTTCCCTCCTTCGCCTTGCGCCCTGTGTCATTTGCACTTCGCTCTCGCTTCCAAAATTTGACGAACATCGAAATTAAAATCTTCAATCTATAATCCAAGAGTTTCATATTCTGTTTAAATGGCAGCGCTAGATGTCAGCATGTGCGGGCTTTGTGACCTCCATGCTTATGCAAAATCATAATACAGTCGTCGACCACCAAGCTTTGACAAGCTCGAAAGAAGTCCATCCAGTAATAAGAACATGCATAGGCACAAGGGCCTTTGTTCAGATAAGCTCAACCTCAAGATTGTGGCTTGCGTTGGAGAAGCTTCTGGTTCAAAACAAACTGGTATGTATGTTTATGTTTATGACCGAGATAGTGTAGAATTGAGTGGGTCTTTGTGTTTTGGTGAAGATGTTGATATTGATAATAACAATAGGGATAGTACTCTTTTAAGTTAATAAGAAACTTTTTAGCTTCTACACCGAAACAACCAGAATTTGGCCCGAAATTTTGGAATGAAGACGTGGTCAAGTCTCTAATACCGTCTTATCAGGTACTATAATAATCCATATTCAGTCATGTCGTGTTGGAAAATTACCATTGGTAAAAGGTTAAAAAAATGTATTTTACCTTGGGTAAGATTACTTACCTTTTACCTTACCCGGACGGCGCTTGGACGGCAACATCTTTGGGCAGCAAGAGAATTTGATTGTATTTTCTTCTCCCTTAATTTCTCCTATCCCCCCCTTTTCTATAGCATGGTTATTATAATGTTTATTTAAACTTTGTAACCTAATGTTAATTGTTAATGCAAATTTACCTTTGTATCAAAGAGCTCACCTCCCACATTTGGTATCAGAGCCGAGAGCCGAGACCGGCCCGAATCCCGAGGCGATGGGGCCCGCAGTTCGAGGCGGCGGCACGGATCTCGAGGCGGCCCGTAGGAGCAGATCGACGCGATTCCCGAGGCGCTGGTGGAGCTGGACGAGGCGGCCCGTAGGAGCATATCGGCACGATTCTCGAGGCACTGGTGGAGCTGGTTCGTTGACGTGGCGACCTACACGTAGCCCGAGGTTCGTTGACGTGGCGACCTACGCACGACCCGAGGTTCGTTGACGTGGCGACCTGCACGTGGCCCGAGGTGGCACGTAGCCCGAGGTTCGTTGACGTGGTGACCTGCATGCGGCCCGAGGCAAAAGGTTGTTCATAGCCTGTGACTGCTCATAGGCAATCAAAGCACTTAGTGTGCTTTGCTCTTTTTAAAGAGCAGAAACATCGTCGCAGAGGCGATGTGGGACTAAAGTCCCAAAGAAAAAAACCTTGCTTCGCGCCGAAGCACGAAGCCAATAATAGCTTCGCGTTCGATGCATAAGCAATAAGGCTAGGGAGCCTGCTTTAGCTCCCAGATCTGCCCGGTAGCACAATGGCTACCCTTTGCCTGGACTCCCGCGAGGTCGAACGATCGAACCTCGACGGGGTCATTTTTATTTTGCTTCGCGCGATCTTGCGAAAGCAACAAAGGCAGGGAGCCTGCTTTAGCTCCCGGATCTGCCCGGTAGCACAACGGCTACCCTTTGCCTTGACGCCCACGAGGTCGCACGATCGAACCTCGGCGGGGGTTCAATAGTTTTTTTTTTTTTAAAAAGGGAAATTTTTTTTTATAAAAAAAAAACTTTAAGTTAAATTCAAATAGCTGTAAAACTTTAAAGAATTTTTTTTTATGATTGACATTTCCTAAGAGGAAATAGCTGTAAAATTAAAAAAAAAAAAAAAAAATTGAAAGGTTTTTATTTATCATTTAAAGTTGATGATTGACATTTCCTAAGAGGAAATAGTTGTAAAAATTTTTACGCTTTAAGAGGTAAAAAATTTAGAAAAATTTCCTAAGAGGAAATCCTTGTAAAAGAAAATTTCTGGGAAATTTTCTTAAATGATAAGATCGGAAGGATGTTACCAAGCCCTTTGCAGTTTGTTACTGAGAACAAACGCTGAAAGCTTTGATGAGCACGTAAGAACACTAGGCATAAATACAGTTTTTTCACAGTTGCAAAACGCGGTTATTGCACAACAGAGAAATCCTGATCTAGGATACGAAGCAGATTCAGAAGATAACTCCTTTGGGAGCAGATTTGAACAATCCGACACAGTGGCGATTGCTTCACAAGGATCTGAATATACTCATTATAGTAATTCAGTTGAAATCCTACAAACTCCTTCTCCTAAAATTATATTGATCAGTGACGACGACGAACAAGTCGCTGACAATTTTGTAATTGCTGAATCACAACAACAAGAGTGAGTTGTTTATGATTGTAAATCAAGCAAGGCTTGATAGTTTGTAAAGTCTTTTTGAAATAAGACTATATAAGAGAGGTTTCTTGTTTTATTAGATAATAATGGGATCAAGTAACAATCTACCAATCCCCAAATTTAGTGGGGATAATTATGAGTACTGGTCCATCAAAATGAGGACATTACTCATAGGAAAAGGACTATGGGATAGTATTGAAGACGGTTACACTGCTCCAACAGATTGGACTACTTTAAGTGCAACCGACAAGAAGATCTTCAAAGATGCACAGAAAAATAATTCTTTTGCCTTATACCATCTTCAAGCGGCATTAGATCCAAGTATCTTTCCTAGAATTGCATCTTTCTTAACTGCCACAGATGCATGGAATGCCTTGAAAGAAGGATTCCAAGGAAGTGATAAAGTGAAGCAAGTCAGGCTTCAGACCTTAAAAAGAGATTTTGAAAATCTCGTAATGAAGGAAAATGAAAGAGTCGGTGACTACTGTGTACGAGTCAAAGCAGTAGTTGATATGATGCAAACTTTAGGTGATGACACAAAAATTGAAACAATTGTGAAGAAAGTGTTGAGAACACTTCTTCCTAAGTGGAATCACATTGCCATCATAATTGAAGAATCCAAAGACCTTTCTACTCTTACATTTGATAGTTTGATTGGATCATTAACATCACATGAAGAGAGACTTCAAGGAGCACCTTCAACAAGCTATGGAGGTGATGACAAAGCCTTCACTTCGAATGAAGCTGCAAGACGAGGACAAGGAAGAGGCCGAGGCAGAGGACAACAACAAAGAGGCAAAGGCCAAAGCAACTCCTACAGAGGAGGCAATCAAAACAGAGGTGGAAATCAAAACAGAGGAGCCAATCAGAACCAAAGCGGCACTACAGGCCATGGAAATCAAGGACGAGGAAGTAACAAGACTAAAACAACTTGTTTCAATTGTGGGAAACAAGGACACTTCGCTCGAGACTGCTGGTCAAAGTCTTCAAAGGATCAAAGCAGTCAATATGGCTCATTCTACGGAGAAGAAGAAGGTCCATCAAATCTTTTTCTATCTTATGGACAATCAGATCAAAATCTTAAAGATACATGGATTTTGGATACTGGTTGCTCCAACCACATGAGTGGCAAAGAAAATCTCTTTGCTACATTAGATTCAAATTACAAATCCCATGTTAAGTTAGGGGATAATAATTCTTTGCAAGTTGAAGGCATTGGAGCTATGGAAGTTCCAACAAAAGAAGGCCTTAAAAAAGTGAATGACATATACTATACTCCACAACCTACAACACAATTTGTTAAGTGTTGGCCAAATGATGGAGAAGCATTACAAATTAGTTTTTGATGACAGAAAATGTACAATCCTTGATAAAAACAATTGTAACCGAGTCATCATAGAAGTACCTATGACAAAGAATAGGTTATTCCCTCTAAAATTTGGTGAGCCAGGGGGAGCTCAACTTGCAAACATTGCTATTACAAATCCAAGTGAATTGTGGCACTTGAGATATGGTCACCTCAATTCCGCTAGCTTGAAAATGTTAACATCACAAGCTATGGTGACAGGACTACCAAAAATTCTAGAACATAAGAAGGTATGCGAAGCATGTGCTTTGGGAAAGCACTCCACAACGAAGTTTCCAAGAGGCCAAGCGTGGAGAGCAAGCTATCCTCTTCAGCTAGTACATTCGGACATCTGTGGTCCAATGCAAACAAAAAGCCTTGGAAACAATTCTTATTTTCTAACATTCATAGATGATTATTCTAGAATGTGTTGGATCTATTTTCTGAAACACAAAGATGAAGCATTTGATTGCTTCATAGACTTCAAAAATAATGTAGAAAAGCAAAGTGACTACTATGTCAAATGTCTTCGCACTGATAGAGGAGGAGAGTACTCCTCAAATGAATTTTTACATTATTGTAAGCAAAATGGGATAAAAAGGCAGTTCACCACTGCCTATACCCCACAACAGAACGGTGTGGCCGAGAGAAAGAACCGCACCCTTGTTGAAATGGCACGAACAATGCTTCAGACAAAGCATCTCACATACAACTATTGGGCGGATGCAGTGAGAACTAGTGCATATATTCTAAATAGAAGTCCGACTTCTAGTTTAGATGGTATCACTCCTTATGAAGGATGGTACGGTAAGAAACCAAATGTCAAACATTTTCGAGTATTTGGTTCTTTAGCTTATGCACACATTCCTGAGGAGAAGAGAAAGAAGCTTGATCCCAAGAGTCAAGCTTGTATTTTTGTAGGGTATTGTGAATCGACCAAAGGGTATAGATTGTACAATCCCAAGACACATAAAATAATTATCTCCAGGGATGTAATTTTTGATGAAGGGGGAGAATGGGGTCATAAAAAATTTGTTGATATAGACTCTAATTCGAAAAGTTCCACATTAGTACAACCCAAGAAAAGTAGTGGAAAAAGTCCCCCTCCACAAAGTCCACATCAGGAATCTTCATCAAGTACATCAAGTGGTACACCAAGTCCAAGAGGGACTTCTTTGTTGGCACCCCCAAACTCTCCAAAATGATTTCATAGATCTGTAAGCGCTCCAAGTCCGATGGATATTGATCCAGCTTCTCAAAGGAAAGAGACAAATAAAGGAAAGCGCATACTACAGAGTCATCCATCTTCTCAAATGTTGGATAGGAATTTCCAACAAAGATACACTAGGAGTCAAGCTAGTGAGATGGACGACATTTTGTCAAGACTTGAAAATCTTCAAATGTCGGAGATGATGAGTCTCATGAACCAAGGGGTGATGTAGTCAATTATGCTTTGTTGGTCGCCGTACAGCCTAGAACCATCTAGCTATGAAAAAGCATGCATCGAAAGTATATGGCAAGATGCCATGGAAGAGGAAATATCCTCAATTAAAAAGAATGATACTTGGGAGCTTGTGAAGCTTCCCAAGGGAAAAAAATGTGTTGGATGTAAATGGGTCTATAAGACCAAGTTCAATGTTGATGGAAGCATTGAAAGGCACAAGGCAAGATTAGTAGCTAAGGGTTTTACTCATAAATATGGAATAGATTATGAGGAAACCTTTGCTCCAGTTGCTTGACAAGAAACAATCGAATCTGTTCTTTCCTTGGCAGCCCATAAAGGATGGAACATTCAACACATGGATGTGAAAAGTGCATTTTTAAATGGATACCCGACAAAAGAGGTGTATGTTCAACAACCTCAAGGTTTCCAAGAACAAGGAAAAGAGAACCTTGTTTATAAATTGAAAAAAGCACTTTATGGCCTCAAGCAAGCACCACGAGCGTGGTACTCACGAATTGACGGCTATTTCAGCAAGTATGGTTTCACAAAAAGCAAGAGTGAACCAACTCTATACTACCAGAAGAATGGAGTAGATATCCTCATAGTTTGTTTATATGTGGATGATCTAATATTTATGGGTAGTAATAATAAAATGAATATGGAGTTCAAAAACTCCATGATGAATCGCTTTGAGATGAAGGATCTCGGATTAATGAGATACTTCCTAGGAATGGAAGTACATCAATCAAAGAATGGGATCTTCATATGTCAACAGAAATATGCTCGTGACATGATTCAAAAATTTGCTATGCAGAGTGCAAATCAGTTGCAACACCAACAGGACATGGAATCCAGCTAAGCAAAGATGATGGAGCACCAAAAGTTGACATGACCAATTTCAGAAGCATGGTTGGGAGTTTAATGTTTCTCACCAACACTAGGCCAGATATAAAGTATGCTGTTTCTCTAGTATCAAGGTTTATGGCATGCCCATCCGAGCTGCATCTTCAAGCAACCAAACAAATTTTACGATATGTAAAAGGTACATTGGATTTTGGAATCCATTACCACAAGTCTAACTCTATGAAGTTAGTTGGTTATAGTGACAGCGATTGGGGCAGTAATATAGATGACATAAAATCTACATCAAGGAACTGTTTTAGTCTAGGTTCAGGACTAATAACTTGGAGTTCCAAGAAGCAATCTGTTGTAGCATTATCATCTACAGAAGCTGAGTATATAGCCATTACCCATGCTAGTACTCAAATCCTCCGGTTGAGGAAAATCCTTGAAGAGATTGGCGAAAAACAAATTGGTCCAACCAAACTGAATTGTGATAATATTAGTGCCATACACTTGGCATATAATCCGATCCACCACAAAAGGTCAAAACATTTTGATATGAAGTATCACTTCATAAGAGATATGGTGGAACAAGAGATAGTTGAGCTTCAATACTGCAGCACTTTGGATAATCTAGCAGACATCTTCACCAAAGGCATGGCTAAAGCTCAATTTATAAAGTTGAGAGACTGTATAGTCAGTCCTCTCAACTTTAAGGGGGAGAATGTTGGAAAATTACCATTGGTAAAAGGTTAAAAAAATGTATTTTACCTTGGGTAAGATTACTTACCTTTTACCTTACCTGGACGGCAGTTGGACGGCAGCATCTTTGGGCGGCAAGAGAATTTGATTGTATTTTCTTCTCCCTTAATTTCTCCTATCCCCCCCTTTTCTATAGCATGGTTATTATAATGTTTATTTAAACTTTGTAACCTAATGTTAATTGTTAATGCAAATTTACCTTTGTATCAAAGAGATCACCTCCCACATGTCGTGCATGTGTTGCGGAATTTTCATTGGCTGAACTTTCAGACATGCTATATGGCCTTGGTTTAAATAAGTTAAAACATTTGCCATGGTTGCATTCTGGATTTGGGGCTGTGCAGTGTGCATGGAAAGCAGGAGACCAGAAGACTGACGAGGAGAAGGAGAAGCGGATAGACACGTTCATAGAGGAGATGAAGTGTATGTTTAATTCAATGGGGGATGGCGAAACCAGCCCTTCTGCCTACGACACTGCTTGGGTGGCAAGGATACCCGCACTCGATGGTTCTCGCCGTCCTCAATTCCCTCAGACGCTTCATTGGATTCTCCAAAACCAGCTGAGCGACGGTTCTTGGGGAGAACAATCGTGTTTCTTGGCTTATGACAGAATTCTGGCAACTCTGGCATGTGTTATCACGCTCACCCTCTGGCGTACTGGCCACACGCAAGTACAGAAAGGTCGAGAAATACAAATTCGTTTAAGCTTTTGCTTTGGTCCTACATTCTCTGCTTATTGTATTGTATTAATAAGAAAAATGCATGCAGGAATTGAGTTTCTAAAGAAACATGTGGAACGAATGAAAGCAGAAGCAGACAATAACCGACTAATTGGGTTTGAGATAGTGTTTATTTCAATGCTCAACGAAGCTAAGAAGTTGGGATTGGATATTCCTTATGAAGTGGCCTTTGTAAAACAGATGAATGAGATGAGGGAGACTAAGCTCAAAAAGTGAGGGGATCGAGCTCCTAAAAGTTCTTCACAAAGTTCAAATTTATCCGATTTAACTAGATTATGTACATTTTATGAATATCATGTGCGCATTTGTGTGTGGGTTTATCAGGATTCATTTGAACGTCATTCATGCCACCCCAACATCTATACTCTACTCGTTGGAGGGCTTACAGGGAATAATTGATTGGAAGAAGATAATGAAATTTCAGTCCAAGGATGGATCCTTTCTCAGCTCACCTGCATCTACAGCTGCCGTGTTCATGCATACAGGAGACAATAAGTGTTTGGAGTTTTTGAACTCCGTTCTCAGAAAATTTGGAGATCACGGTAGAAATCATATACACTCTCATCAAACAAGGATATATATATATATATATATATATATATATATATATATATATATACTGTTTGTGATTATATGAGGATGGCAGATAAAGTATTGCTTTAATTTTATTAATCTTGAAAACCGAGTGTAAGATGACAATTATTGCAATTTCTAGTTCCTTGCTCCTATCCGGTTGTTCTTTATGAACGTCTATGGGCCGTTGACACTGTTGAACGGCTGGGGATCGACCGTCATTTTCAGAAAGAGATCAAAGAAACACTTGAATATGTGTACCGGTAAGGGCTGGGATTCTAATTTGAATTTTTGTTACATATGTTCTTTTACCTTTGCCGTGATGGTGATAGTGTTTTTGCGCCATTTTCAATTGCTAATTCTGGGCTGTAATCGATTGCATTCACATTAACAGCTATTGGAATGAGAGGGGCATCGCATGGGCCAGAGAATGTGTTGTGTCTGATATCGATGATACGGCCATGGGTCTCCGAATCCTAAGATTACACGGATACGATGTATCCCCAGGTAATAGAAAAATAAAGTCATAGCTGTACCATTTAACTGCACCACCCGTAAAGCAAGCTGTCCTAAGAATCGAAATATGATAGACAAAAATATTTCATAAGGAATCAAATTTATAGTTTTGTTTTTCTTATATATTTATTTATTATATATATTGTTGGAGAGTTCTATGCGGTCTGTTGCCTGCATCTTGACTATGTGATGCACAAGCTGATATGTAGAAAATAAAAAGAAACTTAATACACAGAAATTTGGACAATAAGAAACAATGAGAATATTTTAATGTATATTATATTATGTACATGTGAATGAGTTCACATCCTTGACCTTTAGATAATCACATACATTCTAGAAACATTTATAACCATTCAACTCAAAAGCACAAATTTAATTTATTTCTTAAAACTTCGAATAAATGAATTTTTTTTAAAGAAAAAAAACATAAATCTAAAACTTTTGAAAATTAGGGTTATAATAAAAATCCTATAAGACACAAACCAATATGGTGCATAATTTGGACGGTTATAATAAGAGTCCGAAAATATTTATAACAAGAAAATGTATCACTTGTAGTTTTATACTTGTTATACTTATTATCGTGTCATTGTCTATAATAAAGAAGATTAAGGTAGGTGTGATATGACACAAACCAATATGGTGCATAATTTGCTGGATTTGCTATTTGTGATTTTGCGCAGATGCTCTGAAAACTTTTCAGAGACGAGAACGGAAATTTTTTTTGCTTTATGGGTCAGATCCATAGAGGAGTTACTGATATGTTAAACGTTCATCGCTGCTCGCACGTTGCATTCCCCGGAGGGTTGTTATGGAAGAAGCAAAACTCTGCACCCATAAATATTTGAATAACGCTCTCGAAAATTCTGGAGCCTTCGATAAGTGGGCTATTAAAAAAGATATTCAAGGAGAGGTGCGAAGATATTTTAGAGAATTTCGGAGAAACACTGCCGAAAAGGATATGGATCAATAAAGCATGGTTCAATGTTTTCATTTTTTATATTTTGGATTGCAGGTGGAAATGGTCCTCAAGTTTCCATGGCATAGAAGTCTTCCAAGGATGGAGACGAGAACCTACATCAAGCAATACGGAGCAAATGATGTTTGGCTTGCAATGTCGATGTACTTGTAAGAATTTTTGAATAACGCTCTCGAAAATTCTGGAGCCTTCGATAAGTGGGCTATTAAAAAAGATATTCAAGGAGAGGTGCGAAGATATTTTAGAGAATTTCGGAGAAACACTGCCGAAAAGGATATGGATCAATAAAGCATGGTTCAATGTTTTCATTTTTTATATTTTGGATTGCAGGTGGAAATGGTCCTCAAGTTTCCATGGCATAGAAGTCTGCCAAGGATGGAGACGAGAACCTACATCAAGCAATACGGAACAAATGATGTTTGGCTTGCAATGTCGATGTACTTGTAAGAATTTTTGGTAACTGTTTATCTTCACCATAATCTAATGGAAAAAGAAACTAAATAGAAAACATTTGTTTGTTTGTTAGAATGCCATATGTAAACAATGCAAAATATTTAGAACTGGCCAAACTGGACTTCAACAGCGTCCAATCTATACACCAAAAAGAGATTCAAGACCTTTTCAGGTACAGACTGCCCGCTATTGCTAGTCTTATATAACATACTTTTTTTATATCTTTCCTTCAATATTGAGTTATCTTCGGAGTTACTTTTATTATGCGATATTAAAATCTTAAGAAATCAAATATATCTCGTTGTAGGTGGTGGAAAAATTTGGGCTTCACAAACCTCAATATCACACCGGAACGCATTGTGGAAATATATTTCGCAGTGTCTTCCAGCATGTTTGAACCGGACTTGGCTATGTGCAGAGCCGTTTTCACAAAAACTTCAATCCTTGCCGTCGTTGTAAGCAACCTTTTCAAAGCTCACGGAGGATCTGTAAAATACATCACATTATTCTTGGAAGCAATTAGAAGGTCAGCTCAAAACTAATTGATTAGATTTCATTTTATTTTGAGAGAAACACCATTTTACTCTTTTTTTTTTTTTCTTTTCCTTTTTCCTCTTTGCTAAAGTATCATATTGTGTACTTGTTCGGATTTTGTCTTAGGTGGGATCTCTCCGTGGTGGACCGCATGCCGAAACAAATGAAAATTTGCTTCCTCAGCTTATACGACACAGTAAACGATACTGCACAAGAGGCAAGGAGGAGACAAGGACTTGACTTATTGCCATTCCTCTTAAATTTAGTATGTAGCATATTATCTCATCTTTTTGTTTGTCTTCTGGATCAGATCATAATTCATCTTTGTATTATATTTTAAACCATTTAAGTAATTATGATGTATATTCTTATTGTCGCAGTGGGAGATCCAAATGGCATCTTACGCCACAGAAGCAATCTGGTTGCAAGACGAATATGTGCCTTCCTTGGATGAATACATGGACAATGCCAATGCGCTGATGGTGCTTGGCACAGTTATTTTGACATCGGCACTCTTTACGGGAGAGATCCTCTCAGATGAAGTCCTTTCAAAAATTCGGCACGGCAAATTTATTCATCTCATGGCTTGGACGGGGCGCTTAGTGAATGACATCAAAACTTACCAGGTAAAAGCCAAAATTTGTTCCTTTGGAATTTCGTATTTTTTTTAAAAACCCATAATGGAACGTAATATGTTTTAATGTGTAAATGATTGCTAATAATGTAGGAGAAAGAAGCAGCAGGTAAGGCGTCTGCTGTTCAAAGCTATAAAAAGGAACATCCTGAAATTTCAGAGAAAGCAGCTCTGGACCACGTTCATAGTCTCATGCAAAATTCCCTGCTGGAATTGAATTGGCATCTAGTTAAGAATACAGACGTGCCAGATAAATGCAGGAAACTGATATTCAACACGGCAAGGGCAATGCAGTTGTTTTACACGGAGAGAGACGAACTTACCTTCCCACACCTGCGGATGAGGGAGCTCATATACAAATGTCTTTTTGAGCCGGTATGACATAGCTTTGCTTCGACGCAACAAATAAGACAATGATCATGGGTTGTCTTTATTTTAGGATTATCCGTTCCGGAAGTGGATTAGTTTTATTATAAGAGGTTATGGTGGAATAGGGATGTTTAGTAACTAGTTTAGATATAAAGGATATATATTTAAAAACGATGAGAGTTATCAATCTTGAGGCGTCTATCTCATTTGGGGTGTGATCTCCAAGATAGTCGGCGTTTTTAGATATATATCCTTTATATCTAAACTAGTTTAAATGTTTGCAAGGTTGGTTAGTCAGTTGTTAATGTTGGTTTTTTAATAAGCGTCTATCTCATTTGGGGTGTGATCTCCAAGATAGTCGGCGTTTTTAGATATATATCCTTTATATCTAAACTAGTTTAAATGTTTGCAAGGTTGGTTAGTCACTTGTTAATGTTGGTTTTTTAATAAATAAAAAGGTGAGTTGTGAGGGTTTTTTAAATTAATTAAATCTTTAAAAGGTATTTCCATTATTTTTCTTATTATAAGTTGATAACAATTATTTCATAGCCTTTTTATAATTTAATCTCATCTTTGTTTAAAGTTTGTATTAAATTATTATTTTTTACATTCTAGTTTAATTGTTTATAGTTTTTTTTTTGAGTAATACTTTTTATACACATTCACCATAGGGATTGAACTCGGGTCACATCACCGTGGCATCCTTGCTGGTAGACCACACTCACTTATAATTTTAATAAGGTTATAAATTGGTTTTAAATATTTATTACAAGTGACTTATGCAATATATAATTAGGGATTTTTTTTTCCAAATAATTTATCATACATTTTATTCATTTTTTAATTAAATTAAATATTTCTAATTTTTTTTAATAAAATATAAAGTAAGTTTTGATTAATTTTTTTTGGCATATTATATACACATATAAAAACTTAATATCAAAATAAATATTATCAAATGTGTTGAAGGGACTTAAACCCTTTAGTTTTTCATACAAGCTTTTATATTTAAAATGTTCTAGTATGATAACTCTATAATTTTTTTAAATTTGAAATAAATTCCTATTTTGTGCTCCAAAATAAAGTATTAATAATTCCTACGAAAAGGCTTAGAAAATTGTAATGAGTTACTGATTCCTTTAGTATAATAATAATAAAGTATTAACCATTTTTTGAAATTCCACCATAATAAAATTTTTAATAAACATTTTGTTCTATTATTCTAGCAATTTTTTTTTTAAATAACTTAGCGAACAACCTTGGTGAGCATGTATATCACAAAAATAAGGAATATAATGGGTTTGGAAGGATTATTTCAACTATAGTATTATTATTTTTTTATTAGATGGATGAAGGAGTTTTAAAAGGGTCTCCAAACCTTTTAACAAAGTGGAGCAGTCACCAAAAAGGTGATGAAACACTTCAACCAAAGATCAAGCTACCAACCAAAGAGCTAACAGGCGGTATTTACATCAGCAAAAAAATTTAACAGGTGGTATTTACATCAGCAAAAAAAATTGAATTTCGAAAACAAAATGCTGCCCAACCAGGATAGAATTCGACACAAATATCGAAACTAAAAAGTATTTAAATGGGCCAAGAATAAGTAAATAAAATCTAAACTATCGCCCAAACTAAAAGGATCAAAAGTACCACAAAGAACACAATTTTATGATAAAAAACCACCACTCAACTAAGAGATAAAATCCATCCCCTTCCTGATGAAGCAATTTGGATCACTACTGGGGGTGGGACACCCACCAAACTACACATAAGCATTATTTGATTCCTTCTGGCTGAGACAACCAGACCTTTGCTAGAAGTTGGAGATCAAAAACCAAAACCCCAAATTCCACTCAAAATTAAAATTGATTCTGCATTTCGCCAGCCTAAGGTAAAATCTCCATTTACAAGATTTGATACTATTTCCCCCCTTAGGAGACTGGGAGGATTGACAAAATTAATCAAGATTAAGTTGTTTACCTTTTGGCTCCTTATCCTTTTCAATATTTGATAAAAATTAAAGATCATCTGCCTCCTCTAAATCTACTACCCAAAACCTGGACAATTTTCTAATCTTCCTTTTTATCCCTAAATCTGATTGGCCTTTTCGACTGCTTCTTGTTTTAGGCTGAGAATATATTACCCTTGGTGCTCCCTCCCTAGGGAGAGGGGACTAAACTTCTTTTTGAGAAGCCACAACCTTCAGAGGAGAACCGGGCTCCACCACAACCTTCAAAGGGGGAGAACCACCCTCAACTACATCTTGAGGAACACCATGTTCCTCTTAAACCACTACCTGAGAATTTAAGTCGAGAAAAGAATTTTGAAGGAACTCTTGAGAAATTACCTTAAGGTAACATAGATTTTCTTTGATATTGGTAAACCAAACATAACTATTAAGGACTTTCTAGAGGCAATCAAGACTTATGCAAGGCTACACTTTTCTTGTAAATACACCTATAATCCAACTTGTCAATATGAATTTGCATCCATGTCTTCTCACATGCACTTGAATGAATGAGAGGTTGCTTTATGAGTCCAAATGGATGATTCATTCATTCTATTAGAAATTTATGTAGTAGGTTGGAAAACAATGACTCTCAATGTGAGGTGAGACCACATGGATTTACTTAGACATTGGTAAATCAAACATGGATATTAAGGACATATTAGAGCCAAGTAAGACTCTTATGCAAAGCCATTATTCATGAATGCACCTATAATCCAACATGCCAATATGAGTTTGAATTCTTCATCTTCTCATATGTACTTGAATGGATAAGACATTGCTTTATGAGTCAAAACAGGTGATTCATTTGTTCTATTAAGAATTTATGTAGTAGAGTGAAGAACAAGGAATTTTTTAAAAATAGTTAGTTCTATATTGTAGGGAAAATTAAATAAAATCCATGGAATGAAATTTAGAAGGAATATAATTAAATACAAATTAAATTTTATTTCTTCAACTCAAGATTTGTTTCAATAAAAGGTAATTTTGATTAAACTGACTATATTTTAGACTTAGGTCAGCAAATTTATTTATTTTATAAATATTTTAATAAATCAACTATAATATTTTAAAGGAAGAAGTAACTACTTCTTTTAATGACTCAACCATAAAGAGAAGCCTTATGGTCAAATTTGGGTCATATGAGAGGTACATTTCTAAATGAATGCTGGATGCTAGCAAGGGACTTTAACTCTCCTCTCTATCCCTTAGATAAAAAAGGGTGTTTTCAGGGGTTCTCTAAAGGTATGGATGATTTTTCCAACTTTGTTAATCAATTTTAGTTGATGGATCTAGACCTGAGAGGTAGTAAATATACATGGAGTAATAGGAGACCTGGTAGTCAATCTATTCAAATAAGGCTAGATATTTTTTTTATTTTTGAGGATGGGTTGGGACTATTGGGGAACACTTCTCTCAAATCACTTCCCAATATTGGGTCGGATCATAACCCCCTTGTGTTGGAAGTCCTCCCTGAGATCATAGGGATCAACAAACCCTTTAGGTTTGAATCTATGTGGCTTCATCATAGTGATTTGGAGGATAACATTAGGGATTGGTGGGCTAAACAAATTTTTGGTACACTCTTAGCCCAAATTACCAAAAAGCTTTGCTTTGTGAAAAATAATTTGAAAATATGAAATAAAATTGTTTGTGACCACCTTTTCTAGAAAAAATATGATTTGAAGAGTCATATTAACGATATTGAGGACTTGTTGGAGTGGATTTTAGGACAGGAAGACCTTAGAGAAACGGAAAAACTATGTTGGTAGAGTTCCATAATACGCTTGAAAAAGAAGAGGTGTTTTGGAGGTAGAGGTCTAGAGTGATTTGGTTGAAATATGGGAACAAAAACACAAAATTCTTCCACATAATAGCTCTTAAACATAAAAGTGTTAACAAAATCAAAGAGGTTATAAAGGAATATGGCTCCATTTTGGTTGATTAGAGAGATATTAGGGATGAAGTTGTGAGGTACTTTGAAGAGCTTTTGGGTCCTAGCCCTAAAAGGGATTTACAAGCTATAAGGAGATTGTTGGCCAACATCCCCAAGCTTATTTTAGATGATATGAAGTTCTGGCTGATTAGCTCCTTTGAAGAGGAGGAAATTATGACTGATGTTTTCTCTGTAGCTAGAGAGAAAATGTTAGGTCCAAATGGTTTTCCCATAATTTATTTCTAAAATTTTTGGTATGCTATTGGAAGGGAGGTGGTTGAAGCTATTGTTGAGGTCCAACACTCTTATTTTATTCCAAGGGATATAAAATATCTCAAATATTTCAGACCCATCATCCTCCATAATACTATATACACAATTTTATCCAAGGTTTTGGCTAATAGAATGAAAGCTATTCTCCCCTCTATCATCAAATGAAATCAGAGTGGTTTTGTGCTAGAGAGGAAAATCCTTGATGAAGTTATTAAAATCTGTGAACTATTATATTATGTTGAAAAGAGTAGAAAATTAAGTATATTCCTAAAGATTAGTATTAGTAAGACCTACGATAGAGTATCTTGGTGTTGGAAATATGTTGAATATTTTCCATGTTATTCTGGCGAGGTTAACTCTAAAAGCTTCTGGACAGTCTCCATGTATCCATGCTAGGGTTCAGGACTAAATCGGGCCCCGAGTAGGGGTTCAAGGATAATAGCCTCCAAAAAATGAGGGTCCAGGGGTAGTAGCCCACAATAAAAAATTTAGAGTTTCTTAAGCTATTTTTAGACCCATATTGTTGTTTAGGGTTAATTATTTGAACCCAACGGTTTTTCACCTATGGTATTATAAAATATATTCTTGTGCTATTGTTATTTAATTGCACTTGCATCAGGGTTTGAAGGAGAGAAGAGATATGAAGATTATTGTATTAGAGATGGTTAAGTTTATAAAATAAGGATATATTAATGTGTTGGATTTTTTTCCATAGAGGTTTTCCAAGTGAAATATTGTGTTATGTGTGTATCTATTATCTTCTTTTTTCCTTTGATTTTGTATTTACTATTTTTCTAGACTTAGTTTAATGAGGTTTTAGAGCTAGGTCTTTTAGCTTTGTTCAAGAAGTAAGGGTTTCAACCCTGCGATAAATTAATTCTTAAGTGGTAGCCATACGCAAAAGAATCTGGGTGAAGAAAAATGATAGGAAGCAAACATGTAGAGATGGACAAAATTTTGAGCTATGGAAACTCAAAATGAAGGATCTATTGGTTGATAGAGATCGGTGGATTGTAGTATTATGAATAAAACCAACATCAATGATAAATGAGAATTGGTTAAATATCAATAGGAAGGTAATGAGTTCTATTAAATTATGCTTATCTGATATGGTATTGTTGAATATATTGACAGAGACCATGACAAAGTTGTTGGTAAATAAAATATTTCTCTAGAAGAAGTTGTATTCTCTTCAGATGAATGATGGTAACTCTATGGATTTTAACACTACGGTGAGCTAATTAAACTCTATTTAAGTAAAAATGGATGAAGAGGAAAAGTGTATTACTTTACTTTATTCATTGCCTAATTTGTGAGATAACTTAGTTATGGCTATCATCAATACTACTTCTATATTGAAAGTAGAGGATATAGTAAGAACATTGTTATTTGAGGAAATGAGACAAAAATATTCTGAGGATTATCATCACAAGGATGTCTTGGTTGTGAGAGGCCGTTTTCAAGAAAGTAGGAAAAATAAATTAGGAGAAAAGAAATCGATATCTAGGAGTAAATCTATTTTTCTAGAAAAAAAGAAATTTTGGAAGTGTGGTAAAATAAGGCATTATAAATAGACTATAGATCTAAAAATATTGATAATAGTTGATCATCTAATGAAGGAACTTCTACAAAAATAAATACCAAAAAATTAGATTCAGGGGACTTATTCTTAGTTGTAGTGTGCCCAAGTGAATGCCATGACTCATTGATGATTGATTCAGGTGCTTCCTTTCATATGACTCATAGGGAGGGGTTCTGTGAATATGAAAAGATAAATAGAGGTGAAGTCTTCTTGGGATACAATTCAACATATAAAATAATAGGTCAAGAAAGAGTCAAGTTGAGGTTAAAATATGGAAGAATTAAAACCCTTCCTAGTGTGTTGCATATTCAAGTTTGGAAAGGAATTTAATATCCATAAGTAAGATGAATGATGCAGATGTGACTATGGTATTCAATAAGGATAGTTGCAATATGGTTCATGAAGTCTTGGTGGTAGCATGGGGAGTTCATTTAGGAACTTTATTTAGAATTGAGGCTAGCACTATAAGTATTGATTGTAATGACTCTTTAGTTGTAGAGGAGAATAATATTGTAGAAGTAGTTTCAAGTATTCCTGTAGTAAAGATAATATTGTGGTATTAATGCATGGGGCATATTGGTGAGAAAGGTATTTGAACATTAAAAATGAAGGGTATGGCTAAAGGAATTTCTGATTTCCCATTAAATTTTAATTTTTGATAGCACTGTATTTTTGGAAAGCAAACCCAAGTCAAGTTTCATATTAGTGCTACAAGACCTGAAGGAATTTTGTATCTAGTTCATAGTGATGTGTTTGGACCTACAAAAGCACCATCATTAGGTAAATCTATCTATTTTGTTACATTTATAGATGACTTTTCAAGAAAGACCTAGGTATATTTTTTATAGAACAAATATGATGTTTTCAATAAATTTAAAGAGTTTAAGGGTCTTGTAGAAAATAAGATAGAGAAAAAGATAAAGGTTTTGAGAAGTGACAATGGTGGTGACTATTTCTCTAATGAATTTGAGTAGTTTTGCAAGGATTGTGGAATAGAAAGGCAAAAAACAACTTCGTATACTCTGCAATATAATGGAGTTGTAGAATGAATGAACAAAACATTGATGGATAAGGCCAAAAATATGCTAAGTGGTGTAGATTTAGAAAGGAAATTTTGTGTAAAAATTATGTTAACTACTTGTTACCTCATCAATAGATATCCTACCTCAACTTTGCTAGAGAAGACTCCATAGGAACTGTGGACTATTAAGAAACCCTCTTTCAATAAGATAAGAGTTTTTGGTTACGATGCTTATATGTATGTCCCAAAAGAGAAAAGGACTAAGTTAGACTATAAATATAAAAAATACATATTTTTGGGTTATAGTATTGGTGTTAAAGGACATAAGTTGTGGAACCTAGAAACATAGAATATTGTTTATAGTCGTAATTTAATCTTTAGAGAAACAAAAGGGGTTACAAAATAGGAAATGTAACCAAGAAAATCACCTGAAATAGTTCAAGTAAAATTAAAACAGGAGGAAGAACCTATGGTATAATTTGGTGGTATAGAAGAAGATGAAATACAAAGAATTTGAAGAGGAAAATTCAAAGGAAGAAGGTGAGGAGGAAGCTGAAGATGCAAAACCTAGAACTCCAAGTTTGAGGAGATCAGATTGAGTGAGAAGACTCTTAGAAAGGTATAGACCTTAAAATATTTGTTCTACATTTAATATATCAGTTACTAATAAATAACCCAAGACTATAAAGGAGACACTTTAGTCAAGTGAGAATAAGTCTTGGAAAAGGGCTATGGAGGAAGAAATGGAGTCCTTGGATAAAAATAAGTTGTGGGACTTGGTGAAATTACCCCTAGAATAAAAATGGTTGGTTGTGATTGGGTATTCAAGAAAAAGTACAATGTAGAAGGAAAGTTGGAGAAGTACACGACTTACTTGGTAGCAAAAAAAAAATCTCAAGTTGAGGAAACTGACTTTGGTGATATTTTTTCTCTTGCGGCTAAATTAACTTCAATTAGATTTTTGTTGGCAATTTTTGTTCCTTTTGATTTTCAAATAGAGCAGATGGATGTAAAGACAACATTTCTACATGGTGAACTTGATGAAGACATATATATATGTTACAACTAGAATGCTTTAGGGTAAAAGGTAAGGAGGACTTGGTCTGCAAGTTAAAAATATCTCTTTGTGACTTGAAGCAATCTCCAAGAATGTGGAACCAAAAATTTGATAGGTTTTCTTTGACACTTGGGCTTGGAAAAAGAAAAATAGATTCATGTGTGTATTTTAAACAAAAAACTAGAATTTTTGTTATCATTGTTTTTTATGTGGACGACATGATGTTAATTGATAACAATAAGGAGATGATAAAGTTACTAAAATCTTAGTTATCTTTTGAATATGACATGAAGGATTTGGGTGCTGCAAAATTTATTTTAGGTATGGAAAAAATAAGGATTCATGCAAATAGAAAGTTATGGTTAAATCAAAAGAAATATGTTGATTTGATATTACAATTTTTTGGGATGCATGATTGTAAACTAGTATGTACTCCATATCCTATTGGTCAAAAGTTATCTGTTGAACAATATCCTAAAATAGATGAGGAAATTGAAGAAATGCATCATGTTCCTTATGTTAGCACTTTTGGTAGTTTAATGTATGCAATGGTATGTACTAGACCTAATATTCCATATGTAGTGGGAGTAGTTAGCATATATATGTCAAATACAAGAAAGAAATATTGGACTACTATGAAGAGGATCTTCAGATACTTGTGTGGAACTTTAGACTATGCTATTTATTACCAAGGAAAATCGAGAGATAGTAATATTGTAAATATATAAGGTTTTATGGATGTTGATTGGGCTGGAGATCTAGACGATGAGTGTTGAAATTGACTATGAAATTCAGTTTTATTCCTAAGTATAAGTTATAAATATGATTATTATGAAAGAATTTTAATAATTATTATGCATAGTTTATATGATTTTTGATGAATTTAATTTATAAAAAATTATGTGCTAAATATTGATAATTTTACATAAAGTGTGTGAGATTGTTATGCTTTTAGCAGGTGGATGTTGTAGGTAACTCGCAGGGGAATGTTATAGCCAAACATCATTAGAGTGATTCATGGCAAATTACATTAAAGAACAATTTACCAAAAGGTGTTATGAAAAAACACCTATTGAAAGGATCTACGAAAAATTTGATCATGTAAAACTCGTTTGATGCATAAAGTTCCACAGATGGTGACAATATAATAACACCATGTGGGTTACCTAGTCAACATGATTATTTGATGTGGTGGCATTAATATCTGACATATTATTTTAATCTTTATTGTATAAGTTGTAATATGCCATTAAATTTATATTTTGTTAAGTTGTTGAGATTTGAATGAAACTTTATTTGTCCTTTCCCTTGAGAATAGGACAAACAGTTTAATATCTTATTAGCACCTTATTAAAATTTAAGTTTTTTGATTATGTTAGTTTGGAAATTTCCACTTGGACAATTTCAATTGTACCAAGTCAAAGGTTAGTTGTTAGTGTGTTTTAATTTTAGATTACTTTTGTTATGAAAGTTAGCAACCAAATCTTCGAATATTCGAGATGACAGAAAGGCATACATAGAAGACTTTTATTTATAAATGTCTAAGTGACATTATAAATACAATATCAAGACCTTTGAAAATATCTGCTAGTTATTGTCTACTATCAAATTTTTGGAATTCATTGTATCGTCTATCATCTAAGCATTGTAAGCATGAGGATTTGAATCTATTAATAAATTAGCAACATTTTCTCTTCATGTGTTTGGTAATTTTATCCTTGTAATTTTTTTATGTTGCATTCACTTTGGTAAATCTCCATTTTATTTCCCGCACAATGAATTAAATAGCAGTAGATTAATAGAAAAAAATATTAATTTATTGAAGTCAATTAGATTAGGGAAGAAGAGAATCACACTGTCTTCTAGGAGGTAGGACCCAGTCCAATAGCTAGTACCTCCTCTCTCGCTCCTGAAATAGATTAGGATTAGTTAGTGCATAGGATTAATCTTAGATTATAAGATAAATCAAATTGCATCATTTTAAATTATAAAGTAAATCAACTAGTTAAAATCATAAATGCATTATTAGAATTGCACGTGGATCCACACCAATAAACATACACAACACATAGAATTAGTCTACATTATAATTGCACTTTTAAACATTTCATTTTATTTCCTATAATTTTAATTTCCTGCAACCGAAACTAAGAAACAGAATCAAGTCAGCAGATTAATATTATGGAATAATGTATACTAGATTTACTGTTCTTTAAATCATTTTACCTGGATTGACAAATTTAATGTAAGTGATTTCAGCTCAACACTAGATAAGAGAAAAACCATAAGTGCTTATGTGTTCAAACTATTTGGAGGGGCAGTAAGTTGGATGAGTAAAAAGCAATTAGTGGTTGCTTTGTCCACAATAGAGGCAGAGTACATTGTAGAAAATCATGCCTGTAAAGAAGTAGTGTGGCTATAGAGGTTGTGTTCAACATTTGGTCTTAAGCAGAAGGCTATGAGAATCAATAGTGATAGTCAGAGTGCAATACTTTTGGTCAACAATCCTAGTTTTCATGAACGATCAAAATACATTAATTTCAAGTACCATTTTGTGAGAGAGATGGTTGAAGGGAATTGGGTGATGCTGGATAAATTTGATATAGAGAATAATGCTACTAATTAATTAACAAAGGCTATACTTGCTTAAAAATTTTCTTAGTGTAGAAGATCTATGGGTATTGTTGCCCTTGCTAGTTGACAATGGCAGTTTTTGACCCCTATGGAAAGTATTCATCAAGAGGGAGAATGTTGGAAATATGTTGAATATTTGGCATGCTATTCTAATGGTATTAATTATAAAATATATTGGACACTCTCCACGTATCCTTGCTAGGGTTTGAGGTTGAGCTACGCATCGAGCAATGGTCTAGGGGTGGTAGCCTCGGACAGAAGCTTTAGGATTTCTTAAGCTATTTTTAGACCCATATAGGTTGTTTAGGATCAATTATTTGAATCCATGGTTTTTCACCTACGGTGTTGTAAAATCCATTCTTGGTAATTGTACTTGCATCAGGGTTTGAAGGAGAGAAGAGATATGAACATTATTTTATTGGAAATGGTTAAGTTTATACAATAAGGAGATATTACTTTGTTGGGTTTTTTATCATAAGGATTTCCTAGGTGAAATACTGTGTCATGTGTACATTTGTTATCTTCTTCTTCTTTTTTTCTTTGATTATGTATTTACTATTTTTCTAGATTTAGTTTATGAGGGTCTTTTGCTCTTCACTTGGTCCTTTTTGGAAAAAAATTATAATCCATTTTGGGTTCCATTGTAGTTGGATTTATATAATTAAGTAATGCTTCTCTGCCCCCTCTCTCTTCATTATAATTGTAGAGGCCCTTGGAAGATCTATTAAAGTTGTTGTAGTCATAGAAGGGATCAAACCAACAAGCATCTTGGATCCCATATCACATTAACAATTTGCCGATGATACACTCCTCTCGACTATCTCCTCCATTCTCCAAGCCAAATTAATCAAGGAAATTATTATTTGCTATGAGTTGGTTGTGGGTCAATTAATCAACTTTGTGAAGAGCATTTGTTTTTTTTTAATACCCTATTAGCTAGACAAAGAGCCATTGCCAAAATTCTTGATTGTGTTATTACGAACATTCCATACACCTACTTAGGCCTACCTCTTTTCACAGGTCAATTTAAGGAAGAGATGTGGAATCCTGTCCTTGAAAGAATCTAAAGAAAATTGGCAAGCTAGAAAGGAGTTGTTCTTAGCCAGGTAGGAAAATCTGAACTGGTTAAGTCCCATCTCCAAAGTATTTCAATCTACTTTCTTTCCATTTTTAAAATCCCTTCCAAAATTATGCAGATATTGGAACACTTCCAATTTTTTTTCTTATGGTCTAGCTTAGAGGAGAAAAAGAGGTTTCATATAGTCTCTTGGGAGCAAGTGTGCACTAGAAAATATGTTGGAGGTTTAAGGATGAGAAAAATATCCTAGATGGACAAAGCTTTACTGGCCAAACAATGTTGGAACTTGATTAAGCATGATAATAGTGGTTGATCATTAATTCTAAAAGCCAAGTACTTAATAAAAGGAAACATATTTTTATCTGGGTAGTTTCTGCCTTATGGCCCAACCCTCTAGAATAGCTTAGAAAACGCCAAAATCCTTCTAAAAAATGGATTAAATGGAGCCTTGGTAATGGGAAAAATATTAGTTTCTAGGAATATCCATGGCTTGAAGACTCTCCATTGTTGGATAATCCCTCCTTTGCCCTTTTGGGACCTAGGCTTGCTCAAATATGGGGGAATAGAGTTTTTGATTATATCGAAGAAGTGGGAGGCAGAAAGAAATGGAAGGATCTTCAAAATTTTGAAGTAGCCTAGGGGGAAGAAGATAGTTTAAACCTCCTGTCCCTTAAATTGAGAAGTCAAATTTCAAGATAGGTCAATTGTGAAGACTTTAAATTGGCATGAAGAGAAAAAAGGTAGTTTTTTATAGGAGGTCTACGTACCATCTTGAGGTCAAGGAGAAATTTGTGTGGTTACCTAGTAAGAAAATTTGGAATAAAGATCTAATCCCAAAGGTTAAATTTTTCTATTGGATGGTTCTTCAAGATAAAATTATTATAGTTGAAAGTTTGAAAAAAAGGATTGATCCTCCCCAACTGATGTTACATCTGTGATCAACTTGAAGAAACTATCCATCACCTCTTCTTAAACTAATCCTTTTATCTTTCAATCCTTAATTTTCTCTTAAGTTATTTGGAAATATATTGGGTCCTTCCTAATATGGTGATAGATCATTTTAATCAAAGGTTATTTCCACCACTTTTTAGTCCTAGATTATGCACTCTTTGGAAATTAAGCCTCCCGCACTACCTATGGGGTGTTTGGAGGGAGAGGAACAATAGGGCCTTTAATAATTGCTCCAAAGACTTTCATTCTATGGGAATCAAGATTCTGGATTTCCTTATTGAGAACACCTCTTACCTCTCTTTCCCTTCTAGCAAAGAGAACTCTACTGAAGCAAGACTAAGGTTTAAGTTGAGCCTTCCTAGAATGGATCATGGAGCTAATCAAGCTGATTAAAGCAGACTGTAAACTAAATGGGATTTTCCACCCATGGGATGGGTAAAATTAAATATTGACAGAGCCTCTGAAATAAATTATGGGTTGGAAGGATCTAGTGGGATGATTAGAGATAGTAAAGGTGAAATCATCATGGCTTATGCTAAGAATATTGGTGTCCAATCTAGCCATTTTTATGAGGCGAAGGCCCTATTTCAAGGTATGACCATTCTTGAATCCCTAGGTTTGAAGAAGGTCATCATTGAGGGGGATTCCTTAAACTTAATTAACACCCTCAAAGGAACTAGTTCCACTAGCTAGAACATTAGAAACATGATGGATGAATCTAGAAGAGTTTTTAACTCCCTTGAAAGTGTTCAGTGTAGACATATGTTCAAGGAAGGGAACAAGGCTACCGATTTTCTTGCCAATATTAGTGTTTATCAAGAAAACTTGGTCATTTGGAGGAATGCCTTTCCCCAAGATTTGATTCTATTGGCTAGAAGAGAGTTTGCTATGAGTATTGAAGTTGCTTAATGTTTTTGTTGTCTTGGTAGAAATTTTTTGAATTACCTTTTTTGATAGTTCTTTCAAACTTTTATATTAAGTTGGTTGTTACCTTTTGTCTATGTCTCCCTACTTCTCTATTGTTTTTGTAAGTGCTTATAATTACCCAAGGATGTCAAACCCAGTCAGTATTATTTCCTTCTTAGTATTCTAGAGTTTGTCTTGGAGTCCTCCTCTAGCCTGACTGATATTTGTGGTTTTTAGTGCCCTGGGATGACGTGGCTCTTAGTCAAGGTTTCTTTGGATTCTATGCACCCCTTCTTAGGTTCCCTAGTTGCACTCTTAGGAGATGGAAAATTATGTATATGCCTAATGGGTATGAATGCCTTATATTTTTTTTTCTTCTACCCTATTCAACTAAGAAGGACAACTCTACATGGAAGAACTAGGACTCGTTGAATACTCCTGAGTAGGCAGACAAAGTTACTAATGATCTTCTTGGTTCTCTAACCAGATTGATCGAGTTGGATTCTACTTATGCTAAAGAAGTCTCTTGGATGGTGAATCAATATATGGTTAAAAATGATAATTATGAGGATTGAATACCTTCTGATTTCTTGTGGGATTTAGGGTTTCTAGGCCCTTTCTAAAGGTTTTTTTGGTTGCTCTATGGTTGTAAGTGCTGGGACCACTCTTTGGGATTGACCCCCTCAATTTGTTGGCTTTTTTGATGGTTTTATTTTCACTCTATTCTTTTTGTTGATTTAGCTTGCTTGTAATAAGGTTCGGGGATCCTTTCAAAATCCCTTCTTTTCCATCTTATCAAAAAATGACTCAACCATAAGCAATATAAATTTAAATATTATCTACAATGGAATTAAAATATTAGATCTAATTTTCATAATTATTTATATAATATCATTTCATTTGACTACTATATGATTATTTAAATTCAAACTATTAAATGTAGAACTCCCTTCAAACATAATTTTAACAATCCTTCTTATTTTTTCTAAAAGAAAATTCAAACATTCTTAAATGAGAAATGTATAACAAAATATATTTTACTCTCATAAAATAAACTAAAATATATGTTTCCATGCCTTAATCAACACTTCGAAAAAAAATAAACTTTCATCATTAACCTTTACCCCCCATAACATAAAGGGATATTAATATAAGTATTTAACAAATCTATTATTTACAATCTATTAAAAAAAGGTACAAGTTTTCTTAAAATAAATGAAATAATAAAATGAGCTACAAATTCTCTTATATATTTAACATTTTAACTTTTCACATGATATGTAAATTTAGTTCAACTTGCATAAAAATACCAATCTTGCTTAATAATTGCATCCTCTAGATAAATCCAATTAGAAATAAAAATTTGTAATTGAATAATTATCAAGTTTAAATCCTTCCTTAATAAAAAACAAGAGTCTATACTCATATACAAAAATTATATATATAGACTTTATTGTACCCAAATTTCAACACTCAACCAAGTTATTATATAGGTAAATAATTATAACTTTTATCTTTGTCATTGCATACTCTCGAATATCACATGGACTGTGACAATAAGAAATATTAATAACTTCCAATTCCTACCAATATTTTCCATTCTTGTTAGCAAATTACTTAACAAAAATCCACATCTTATGCTTCTCAATTTGACCATTAACACCAAACATGTTCTTGTAGACCTATTTAAGCCAAATATATTTTTATTAGGAAAAGAAAAAAACTCTCAAGATTGATTCTTCTTGAGAGAATCATATTTTATCTATATTAAATCTTTGTAATCAATACATCCCTTAGGATAATAGTAAGTGAATGAATCTTTGGAATCATCCACCTTACAAATTAATGTATAAGAAAGTAGAGGGTGTGATGATGTTCCTATTACATGATGTGATCTACATGTTGAATAAGAGTCTAAATATATTTGGACATAATTATCTATAGGAGGAGGATAAATAAGTATATATATCATGATAAATACGTATTCAAGATACTATCAAATCATCTAACCCAATAGTGCAAGGCATAAGGGGACCACACTCATCTTAAATCAAATTCAAAGAAGATGAATAATACAACACAAAGGGAGGAACATCTAGGATATAATAACATATACTAAAATAAACAACAATTGGAGTCAAAGGAGCATAGGAAGTAAACTAAAAGAAATTGAAGAAGGAAATGCTTTAAAATCAGCAATCCATTCCTATGGACAGATGAAAGTCCAATATATTGAATAAAACACCACATGTGCATGAGAATTATCATCTTTGTTACCATTATATGCATGGGTATGAAAGAAATAAGCATCACCTCATATTTATTAAACAATTACTCTAGCATCTTGATATGTAATTAGCAATACTCAAATTTGTGACCATCCTTGAAAAAACCACAAATATGATTCTTGAATTATTTCTTCAAATAATTGTACTCATATATTGGCGTCCCATTTCTCTATATATTCCTTAGGATAAGCCTAGACAAATGATATAACTTTGTTTTAGTTTATCAATTTTGCTTGATGTTGAACAAGGTAGATGAATATAGTGTTAAGTGAAGGAACAAAGTCATTTTAAAAATACATTGAAATAATATTGGATAGTGTGGTAATATAATAATATTTCCTAGGGAATATTATTGAGGTAATCTACAACATGCATTAGTATTTTATCAATAACAAGAAAGTTTGCTTGTATATTTGTAAAGCAAGTGATGTATTATTTTATTATTGCAAAAATATACAATATTTAAGGTAGCAAAGTCAAATTCTAAACTATTAACTTGTGTGGTATCAAATTTATTAAAAAATTTCTTAAAATATCCCAATAAACCTATAGGATCTTAGATTCCTTATGATATGGTTTTCTATCACCTTGTCAATATACAAGACAATAACTCTAAGAGCTTCATATTTGTTTAATTAAATAAAAAAATTTCCTTTCATTTTCATTTCAACTAGAATCTTGGGAAAAATCCTCAAAAAACTTTGCTTCGAAGAAGAACCTCTATATTGATTTTTCATGAAGAGTAATTATGATAATTTAGTATAACAATTTAAAACATGTAGTCTATAAAGTTCACACATACTTTTATCGTCTACATAGAAAAATAGGACTAAAAAACCAACACCAATATGAATAGATTGAAAAACCATGTTAATTGAATGAAGGGCTCTAAATACTTCCATATGAGAGAGTTAATAGCTATAACTAATTTTTTCTTTTCATAAAAAAATAACCAATAAATTGATAAAAACTTAAATTTGAATTTATCTATAATAACCTTTAAGCTACCATGTGGAATTAAAGACCCTAAATAGTGATTCAATCACAACCTACCATATGGAATAAAAAAATCCTATAGTAAAAAAAACCTATATGATGATCCAATCACAAGCTACTATGTGGAGGTTGAATGTATCTATAATTGTAGTTTATTTGTTGACATTGATATTGACTAGGTGGATAATATTAAAGGGTAATACAAGGCATTAGATAAATGAATGTTCTTATTTATATGCCAATTTTCAAGAATTATGAATGGGGAATGGGAGGGGCTTATTTATACCAATATCATAATTTGAATTACATAATAAAGTTTAACCTAAACCAACATAACAAGAGGGATTTATATTAATTACAAATAATAAAAGGAGTTCAACCATAACAAGGATAACCATGACCCATAGGGATTACATAATAATATATTACAAATAATTAATATATTGTACAATGAAATGCCCTTAGGCCTATCCAATGCATCATATAATGTCATCCTTGGTCATGAAGCATATTACAATTTCAACATCCCCCTATAATTTGAACTTAGGGGCCAAGAAGAAAAACATTAGTGGCTATAATGTATTCCCCTTGGATGTTGTAGTGGGAATTTGTTATTGAAAAATCTATCTCATCATATGAAAGATGCCCACCGAACTTCAAGAACTTGGCTTCCATATTTTGTAGTTTTAGCAAGAAATTATTTGTTGGATGTCCCTCCTTCATACAATATTTACAAGCAGTCTTCATTTTATTTGAAGACTTAGCCTGTCCTTGAAGCCTCTTGGTCTCAAAATTTTTAGATTTGAATTCCTTTATGTGAGCCTATATTTGTGGATTTCCACCACAAACATGCATTGCCACTTAAAAATAAACTAGAAGATAAAAAATTTAATCAAGAGTAAGACTCTTTTGATATTCTAAGAACATATAAGATATATGAATCATTAAGTTCAATATATAAAACAAGGGGGAGATATTAGCAAGGATATTTTTTATGCATTATGCATCATCTTTCTTTTACCACCAAAAGATGCAATATCCATCTACCCTCAAAGCCTTAAATCTCACAATACAATCCTCAACATTATCAATCTCAACTAATTTAAGAGTGAAAAAATCCAATTCCAAGTGACTTACTTCAGTAGTATTAACTTTCCCAAAAAGCACATGTAGTTTTGACCATCCTTGATTGTGTCACTCTACTCTTTGATGTGGAATAGTAACTTTGGTTCAATTAGCAAGGAAAATAGACTAAGGGTCTCTTCTTATTTTTGATAACGATTTTAATCACGAAGAACACTAATTTATCCTCTTGAATGATGTACCATAGGTTCTTACTTTATTAAAGGCCAATTATCTAGTTTGAAAAAAATACTATTCCATTAAGGTTAGTAACTAGGGTTTTTGATCAATCTTACACAATTTGACCCCTAACACCATAGTACATACATGAACTGATACCACTAATATGTAGAGATTGAAAACTCATGCAATTTATGGGCTCAAAATTCTTTTGTATGCAAACGTTATAACCTCCAAAATTTTTCCCCTAATGGACCCCAAAATGTTAAAAAAAAAGGCTCAAACCTTAGAGTTGCAAGATCTAATACCGACATGCAAGTTGCTAAAATTTCATTTGTTGCTATGCTACAAATGAAATTATCCCTTTTTAGCTCCTCTAGTTTGCCTGATTAACAACACGTATACTTTTTTTCATTGGCCAATCAGGTGTAAATAGAAAAATGAATTTAACATGTCATAAAAGTAGGCCATACTGATCACCATATCAACTATAATATATGCCCTACTCAAAAAATATCTTGTGAGTGTTGGAGAGACTCAAAATATGCTCTCTTTAGTTCTAAATATAATATTCTAACCAAGACTCTATCATTGTTTTTAAATATATGAATCCATTATTACTCCTAAGACTTCTTTCCTCCCATCCATAACAACAAAAAAACCTTTGTATGATTTTACCTTGCAACCCTTCCTTCCTAAAAGTATTGTTTTGGTCATATTTCTATGATGCATGATGATGCTCAAAGGCCCTAGCCTTGCATAGAAAACCAAGCACTTGATCAATTGTATAGAGGAGGGGCATGAGTTGATTTTGTGTCATTCTATTTCCAACACACAACATGAATTTCCATGTCATTCTATCACAAAAATATTTACAATATCCTTTAAAAATATGACCCTATGTTTTCAAATTTATAGAAGAAAAGGTGCATATATGGTTGATTGAAAAGTGCTTATAACACAAATTAAACTTGGGCTTATGATATTAAAACACCTTAACTCCCTTTCCTACAGCCACTGCTCTATGGTATATGTAGGGGCACACTCTTTCTCCATGAATAAGGGCACTATGTGCTCAAGACACCTTAGATATCAAGATAAATCATGAAGGTGAGAAACATTATTTTTTTAAATTTAAATTCTAGAAAGAAATCTTCATTCCAATGGAATCATATAGATCAACTATTTGAAGGAATTTTTTGGATGAAAAAATAAGATATTTGATTAGATGAATTTGGAGATAGAGTCTCAATGAAAAGACTTAAATAAAAATATCCTAGCATTTAGAATAAGAATTAGAGGCTATAAATAGTGCTTCTGTGTGACCAAGTGAGAGAGCTCCATACCTGCTCTAATACCATGCTGAAAATCATAATATTTTCTATAAATGAATAGATGCAAAACATCCACTAAAATATTATACAAAAAACAAAGAGGATAAAAAAGAGAGAGATTTTTTGGGGACCTATAGGTACCACAAATAATCACTATATTCATAGATAATATTAAATAGCACTATGAAAAAAAAATGAGAAGTGGGAGGGGGTATTTATACTAATACCAAAACTCTAATTACATAATAAAGTTTAACCTAGGGTCACATAATAACAAAGATTTAGATTAATTACATGTTATAAATAGGGTTTAACCATAAAAAAGTTAATCATATCCCATAGGGCTTATATAGTAAAAATTATGAATAATTAATATATTGTATAATTAAATACTATTAGGCTTCTCCAATACAATGTTGACCTTGGTCAATAATCAAACTATAATTTTATCATTTAATTAATGCATACCTCCATACCGCTTATTCACAACAAAAGTTACCTCCCTCTTCTAAAAAAGTCACAATATCATTGATTTATACAATACTCATAAAATATATTCTAATAGAATAAAAATTCAAAACAAATGTACCTAAGTCATTTAGAAAAGGATGCCATATTCCTTGGATGAACAAACCCACCTCTACAAAATCATCAAAAGGATTATAATCTCAAAACTCCTTTTGTTACAAGTCTCACCAAGCATATAACAAGTGATCAAGCAACCCTTTATGTGGAGAATGAATAGGGAAAATACAAAATATATATGTCATGTTCTCCTCACACATAGAAAACTAGTAGGTTTGAACCCATGCCATTTAATAAACAACCAAAGTGCCTTTACAAATATGAAAACAAAAGCCATTTCAAGAGATAGAGGATGTGCATTCATTTTGTTGTCTACCTTCCCTCCAAAATTTAAGGTTAGCATTTTCTAACTTGCCAAATTGAATAACACCAAAAATATTAAATTTGATTTTGAATTACCAATTTCTAGAAGGCACAAATACGAGGTTTGAAATTTTTAATGATCACTCTAGATGTAACTTTTTGATAATGTGATTAACTAATATACCGTGTTGTTGTGCATTGAATTCAACAACATTAACAAATTATTTAGTTCATGGTGATTGGTAATGTATATTATTTGGTTTAAATTATTATTCTATTGTAAGCAACTTCTATAATAAAAAATTAGGAATACCTTCAAGTTTTAGGTTTGTTTCAAAAAAAAATTTAATACTTTTAATTGGCTAAATTTAATTTCGTAAATTATAGATATTTATGCAGTTTACTTTAAATTAGAGAATCTATTTATAGGTTTGTTTTAACAAAACATAATTTAACCTGTAATATTTTTTCTCATATGTTATACACACACATGGAGACTTGAGACTACAAGGGACATTGTTAAGTGTTTATTGGACTTAAACCCTTGCTCTCTTCATATAAGTTTTAATATTTTAAATACTCCATCATGATAACTCTATAAGTCTATTAATTTTAAAATAATTTCTTCTTTATACTCCAAAATAAAGTAATCCTCCTAAATTCCACCATAATAAGTTCTCTGATAAGTGTTTTATTCCATTATTATGACACCTCATTTTGTTCTTTTTTAAACAACTTTGATGAGCACCTATATCATAAAGATGAGGAATAGAGTGGGTTTGTAAGGATTACTTCCACTAAATTGTTAATGCTTTGATAGTTATTTAAATAACTCAGTCTAACATGAGGCCATATGGGTTTCCTCCAAAATTGGTAATCCAAACATGGATTACATGAAGGACCAAAAAATTAAGGCTATATATTTAGACAAGGAAAAGTGCTTAATGTGCTAAATTTTAACTCTTAGATATCCAACAAAAGGACATAAACCTTCACATTAGTTCCATGTAAGAACAAATGAAAGTTCCAAATCTAAGGACCACAAACTTATGGCTATAGATATAGACAAGGAAAATTTCTTACAGTATCAAATTCTAGAGCTTAGACCTTCACATCAGTTCCAAGTAAGAACCAATGAGAGTAAGAGGATACACACATAATTTCAAAAATAAAATAGATGAACCTAAGTGTTTAATGTGAGATCTACATCATCCATAATAACAAGAATATAAGACTATAAAATGATTATCAAGGCTAAGAAAGACTCTTATGCAGGGCTACACTTTTATTTTGAATGCCCCATAATACAACATGCCAATATGTGTTTGAATCCCTTATCTTCTCATATGCACTTGAATGAGGAAGACATTACTTTATTAGTCCAAATTGATGATTCATGTCCTCTATTAAAAAATTACATTGTAGCTTGTAGAGGAAGGAGTTTGTTTAAAATAGTTATTTTTATATTGTTGAAACATTATATAAGATCCATGGATTGAGATTTGGAAGGAACATAATTAAATAAAATCATATTTACTTTCTTCAAATCAACAAGAAAATGGATTTGTTTTAATGAAAGGTAAATTTGATTTCAACAACTTGCATTTCAAGATTAAGGTCAACAAATGTATTTATTTTATGAATATTCTAATAGATTTAATATAAATTTTGAAAGAAAGAAATAACTAATTTTAAATGTTTAAAAATTTAAGCAATATAAATGCAAATAATATCTATAATGGAATACAAAAATTACATCATAAAGTTTTATAATTACTTATAATACTAACTTTATGTGACTAATATATAATCACTTAAATTTAGACTATGAATTATAAATCACTTCAAACATAATATTAACAACCCTTATTATTTTTTCCAAAGGAAAATTCAAACATTGTTAAAAGAAAACATACAAAAAAAAATATATTTTCCTCTCATGAAATTAAACAAAATTATATATTTTTATGCCTTTTCATCACAATAAATAGTCAACACTTATTTTTTTTTAATTTTTAAAAGTTAATTTTTTTCATTAGTAATTATCGACTGTAACAAAAAAGGATTTTAATATATATTTTTTGATTTGGTTATTATGAGAAACCTCTATGACCGATGCACACGACTAAGCAGTCTCCTCCCAACCATGACCCCTTGTAAAGTCGATAGCTATACTTATCAATAGAGAATTTAACACAAAGCCACCACACACCCACCCCCTCACATACTCGCCCACACCACATATAAAATTTTATTGATAATATGCTAATAAAATTGGTACATTTTTCTTAAATTATCTCACATAATATAATGAGCTATGTGTTCTCTCATAAATTAAACATTTTATATTTTCACATGATCATAAGCATACCAATCTTGCTTAATAATTTCATCATCTAGATAAATTCAATTGGAAATAAAAATTGGTAATTAGACAACTATCAAATTTAAATCCTTCTACAAACAACAAGAAGATTATATACATGTATAAAAAAATATATATATATATATATATATATATATATATATATATATATATATATATATATATATATATATATATATATATATATATATATATATACTTCATTTCACCCTATTTCAACTCTCAACCATGTTACTATACAAGTATAAAATTATAAGATTCATCTTTGTCACTACAGACTTTAGAAATTCAATGGACTATGATAATAAGAAACATCAATCAGCTTCCAACTACTACCAATCATGGCCCTCCTCAAAAAATCCCTTATAAAAAAGGTATACCATATACTTCTCAATTTGACCATTAATACCAAACATATTATTATAGACCCATTTAATCCAACATAGGAAAAGAACCAAAATTTCAAGTTTGATTCTTCTTGAGAGAATAATACTTCATATTTATTGCATCTTCTCAATCAATACATCCCTTGGCCTAATAGTAAGTGAAAGAAACCCTAGAATCATCCACCTTAGAAATAAATACATAAGAAATTTGGGGGTTGTGATGATGTTCCTACTACAACATAGGCTCTACATGTTGAAGACGAGTCTATGTTAGGACCCTCCTAACATTTACTAATTACTTATATTATTTATTCATTATATTCTAGGGTCACAACCCTTCACTCTTACAACTATTAGACTAGGTATTTAAATGCAATCCACATATGATAATAAGGCATCATCGAACAAATATATAAATTAAGTCTATTGTGGGTTTTCTACCTTACAATAAAAAAGCGATTCAATATAAAAATTATCCTGCTTCCCGCACCATTTAGTTTCATACCATCTGGATCAGAGCTAGATCAAGGAGCAAATTCGCCATTAAAATTTTTTTCCACCGCACATTTCAGCCAGTCCACATTCGCGAGGATGCAAACAACATTCACGCTTCACGGATCCGTGTCAAAATCCTCGCAAAAAATTAAACCTTCTCCTAAGGTATGAATTAAGTTGTATTACACCCAAATTGCTTGACCTTTCGCATGGTGACCGGTGGCTATTTTGAAAAAGCTAAAATATTCAACGCAACATCAAGGTTTTCGATGTTCGAAACGCAAAGGAAAAAAATTAAAATTATTTTTTTATTTTTTTTGCTCACCTATACCAAGTCATATTGATCGTTACCTACACCAACCACAATGGCTGAAGGACGAAGATCACTGGATTCCATTCATGAGAAACACGAAAGGCTCGCTGAAGAAGTTCAACAGGAAAGAGAGGAGAATACCCGTACCACAAGAGAACTCTTTGAGAAAATATTTACAATGGATGTTAAACTTGATGCCATCAGTCAAAATCAGACAACAACACATGCAAATTCACCCAACCACGGGTCATCAAACCGAGAAATGTTAGGAGGTCCACAAACTTCCATTCTACCACGAATGACCAAATTAGACTTCCCAAAATTTGAAGGAGGAGACCCTACAAACTAGATCTACCGAGCAGAGCAATATTTCTCACTAAAACAATTTTTGAAAATATAAAAAGTGCATATCGCCTCCTTCCACTTGGAAAACGACGCCATATAATGGTACCAATGTTTTGAGAAAACTAACAGCACTCCGACGTGGTCAACCTTTACACAGAATCTATTAGTGCGATTCAGCCCTAGCAAGTTTCAAAGCTTTACAGGGGCCCTCACTAAATTATGCCAAACCACTTTGGTAAGCGAATACCAAGCAAAATTTGAAAGGCTAGCTAATCGAACATCCGAATTAGATGTTGCCTTCTTTCAAGAATGTTTTGTTAGTGGATTAAAATAAGAAATTCAAATAGAGGTGCAAATGTATAACCCTACAAACATGTTAGAGACCATCGGCTTGGCAAAATTAGCGGAGGACAAACTCAAGGTACGGAATTGGTTCACAAAACCAACTTGGGGGAAACCATCAAACACTTATACCAACCCCAAACCAATGCAAAATGGATGAACCCAAAATTCCTACACAACCCCAAAAATTAACCCCGCTCTACCAATTAAGCGTCTGAGTTTCGAGGAAATGAAGGAAAGACAAGCTAAAGGTCTTTGCTACCATTGCGATGAGAAATTTGATAGAAATCATAAATGTGCCTCACGGAAATTATATATTCTAGATGCCACAGAGGAAGGGAATTCTACTGAAGAGGAACCTGAACTTGAAGTAGAGGTATTATCCAACACACTTGAAAGTGACGAAGAAAATGCACCAAAGGTTTCCTTCAACGCCCTTGCTGGATTTTCTACCCCGCAAACAATGCGAGTAAAAGGGTATTTTAAGAAACAAAACCTTACCGTGCTCCTATATTTTGGTAGCATGCACAAATTTATCTATCCAAAGGTGGCTAAACAAGCAAATTGTTTTATATACCCTTGCAATAACTTTGAAGTGATGATTGGAAACGGCGGAAAAATTGCATGCAAAGGAAAATGCAAAAATATAAAACTATGGGGATTTATAACATGAAAGGCGACATGTACGTCCTACCCCTAGGTGTGTATGACATTGTACTAGGCATACAATGGTTATGAACCTTGGGCGTAGTCCAATGGGAATTTGATGAACTATGGATGAAATTCACAACAAAGAACCAAACCTATATTATCCAAGGCCTAAAATCAAGACCTTCCCAAATTGTCAGCTCGCATAGAATGGAGAAAATTATCCGAAAAGGAAACAAAGGAATGGTCGCCCAATTATTTTCAATTCAACCTAGTCACAAAGAAGACGAGACACCAGAGTTACAAAATATTTTAGACCACCATAAGGTTGTATTCAATGAACCAAAATGCCTACCTCCACAACGAAGTCACGATCACACTATTCCACTATTTCCATGGCATCAACCTCCTAATATTAGACCTTATTGTTATCCATACCTCCAAAAGACCGAAATAGAGAAATTAGTACAAGAGCTTCTTAAGGCAGGAGTCATTAGACCTAGCAAAAGCTCTTACTCCTCTCCAATTATTTTAGTTAGAAAAAAGGATGGCTCGTGGTGTTTATGTGTCAATTTTTGAGCGCTTAATAAAATGACCATCAAAGATAAATTTCCTATTTCGGTCATAGAAGAGCTATTAGATGAACTCCACGGGGCAGCTTATTTTTCCAAGTTAGACTTACGATCAGGCTACCACCAAATACGAGTCAATGAAAAGGATATTTCTAAGACGACATTTCTCACTCACGAAGGGCACTACGAATTCTTGGTGATGCCATTTGGCCTGACCAATGCTCCTTCTACCTTTCAAATTCTAATGAATAAGGTATTTCACCCTTTTATTCGTAAATTTATATTAGTTTTCTTTGATGACATTTTGATTTATAGCAAAACATGGGAAGAACATTTGGACCATGTTAGACAAGCGTTCCAAATATTGGAGAAAAATCAACTTTATGCAAAAATATCAAAGTGTTCCTTTGGAAAACAAGAAATTGAATACTTAGGGCATATTGTCTCAAAGGAAGGAGTTATGGTAGATCCTTCCAAAATCGAGGAGGTGAAAAATTGGCCTATTCCAAAAACCTTAAAAGCTCTACATGGGTTTCTTGGACTAACAAGATATTATAGAAAATTTGTCTAAAATTATAGTAAAATCGCTGCTCCTCTAACAACATTACTTAAGAAAAATGCTTTCAAATGGTCTTCTAAAGCGGATGAGGCCTTTATCACCTTGAAAATAGCAATGTGTACCACCCCTGTTCTAGCCATGCCCAACTTTTCTAAATTGTTCGTCATTGAAAGTGACGCTTCAGGAATAGGAATGGAAGCCGTACTCATGTAGGATGAAAGGCCTTTAGCTTTTATAAGCAAAGCATTTTATCCTAAGAATTTAGCTCGCTCTACGTATGAAAAAGAGATGTTGGCTATTGTCCATGCAATTCAACATTGGAGGCCTTACCTTATTTGCCAACATTTCATTATACGCACTGACCATCATAGCTTGAAGTATTTTTTGGAACAAAGGACTAATACCCCGAAACAACAAAAATGGGTTACTAAACTTGTTGGCTATGATTATGAAATTACATATAAAAATGGAAAGGACAACATGGCAGCCGATGCACTTTCTAGAAAATTTGAAGATATGCCTCAAGTCCATGCTCTTTCCTCTCTTATTCCTAAATGGGTAGATGAGGTGCATGAAGAATGGATAAATGATCCTACTATCCATGCCTTAATTCAACAACTTCAACATAATCCTAGTAGCAAAACTCCATACACTTGGAAGGACAATATATTAAGATACAAAGGGAGGATGGTCCTCACCCCCAATTCAACTTATCGTGAAAAAATTCTTCATGAGTTACATACCTCACCCACTGCAGGCCACTCAGGGTTCTTAAAAACCTATAAAAGAGCCACTACCTCCTTCTATTGGGTAGGAATGAAAAATTACATCAAAAACTTTGTAAAAGAATGTGAAGTTTGCCAAAGACAAAATGGGGAGACCCTCACTATTCCAGGATTACTTCAACCTCTTCCTATACCCACCAAAACATGGGCAGATATTTCTATGGACTTTATTGAAGGATTACCAAAATCAGGAGGAAAAACAACCATTTTCGTAGTCGTTGATCGTTTATCTAAATATGCCCATTTTTGTTCCGTGGCTCATCCTTATACCGCTAGCACTATAGCCCACCTCTTCCTAGATAACATATTTAAATTACATGGTATGCCCTCCACAATTTTTAGTGACCGCGACCCAAATTTCACTAGCACATTTTGGAAGGAATTGTTCAAATTACAAGGCACTCAAGTTCATATGAACTCCACTTACCATCCTCAAACCGATGGCCAAACAAAAGTTGTAAATAAATGCTTGGAAACATACCTTCAATGTTTTGTTTCTACTCAACCACTCCATTGGGTAAAGTGGCTTTCACTAGATGAATTGTGGTATAACACTTCATACCATACGTCCATCAAAATGACTCCTTATGAAGCACTATATGGTCAAACACCACCATCCCTCACTTCCTATATTCCAGGGACTACAAAAGTCCATGTGGTGGAAACGAAACTTGCTAATAGAGATGACATACTACGGATCCTAAAAGAGAACCTACACACCGCTCAGCATCGCATGAAGCAGCAAGCCGATCAACATAGAAGCGAACGTAGTTTCCACGAGGGTGATATGGTTTTCTTACGTTTCCAACCTTACCGTCAATCCTCTCTTAAACAAAAAGGTTCTCAAAAGTTAGCACCCAAGTTTTACGAGCTGTATAAAGTTCTCCAACGTATTGGGACCATTTCTTACAAACTAGATCTTCCTCCCTCTTCCAAACTTCACCCTATATTTCATGTATCTTGCCTTAAGCTCGTAGTGAGAGCCCATATCACGACACAACTCACTCTCCCTAAATTATCTGATGATGGAGTACTTCTAGTCGAGCCAGAAGCTATCTTGGATTGCTGCTCTCATCACCTTCGTACTCACGATATCATGGAATTTTTAATCCATTGGAAAGGTCTACCTTTAGAATATGCAATGTGGGAAAATTTTCAAGATATCCAGTAGCAATTTCCAAATTTCCAGCTTTGAGGACAAAGCTCCTTTAAGGGGGGTGGCATGTTAGGACCCTCCTAACATGTCCTAATTACTTATAATATTTATTCATTATATTCTAGGGTTACAACCCTTCACTCTTACAACTATTAGACTAGGTATTTAAATGCAATCCACATATGATAATAAGGCATCATCGAACAAATATATAAATTAAGTCTATTATGGGTTTTCTACCTTACAATCAAAAAGTGATTCAATATAAAAATGATCTTGCTTCCCGCACCATTTAGTTTCATACCATTCTAAACCCATTTGGATAGAATTTTCTATATAATGAGGATAAGTGGGTAGATAAACATAATTATAAATAGGTAATAAATATATTGTAACATCCTCAAATATAAGAGCGTATCTAATCCAATAGTGCAATGCATAATAGGATCACACTCATCTAAAATGAAGTTAAAAAAAAGGAATAAGACAACACAAAAGGAATAACTACTAGGCTAGAAGAGCATATACCAAAATTAATATTAGTTAGAGTCAAATAATATATGTGGAGGTTAGGAAACAAACTGGAAGAAGTTGAAGAAGTAATTGCTCTAAAATCAATAATCCATTCCTATGAGTATATGGAAGTACTATATACTAAATAAACCACCACATGTACATAATAACTATCACCTCCATTATTGATAATGATCTAAATTAATTGATTCCAATTACTTTTCCATTGATGACAAAAGCACATTTATAGGCATCATACACCTTTTACAAACTACTTGTGGATCAAAACCATTGGTTATTACTATGTGCTACTAACTAAAAGGTAACCGTGAATATGTAAGGATGCATTTAGAAGGTTTCTACATTTATCATGTGCTTTTATTTACATCTAAAAAAATACTATTTTATATTATTTATATTCTTTATTCTCTATGATATAGTTTATACTCTATAATTCTCATCATTCCTCCCAACAAAAAATACATTGGACCCCAATGCATACAAAAATGGAAGGAATGAAGATGAAAACATGTTATAGGTGTGGCTCTATCATGGGATTAGAAAGCATACAATTGAACCTTACATTAGATTAGAAAGAAGAAACCTAATTTATACCAAAGAGAAGGCCAAAATCTAAAGAACTTTAAGCACCATGAATATAAGCAAGGAATTGAATGCCTGGTCTAGAAGCTATGAGAAAGATAATGTGTTGGATGTGGTCATATCCTGACAAGCTAATGATGTTAAGGAATAATAAAGATACTATGACAACTCCAAAGGTGGAGTACCCATTTGATTCCCATGATCAAAAGAAGAACCCTAAATAGGACCTATATGAATAAAGGTATGGAATCAATTCAAAGGGTCATGGCCATGAATAAAAGTTTACTTCCAAGTTTATTATGGAGGAGTATCGGGTAATATTGATAATGCATTCTGTAATTAAACAATTTCATAGATTTTACTAAAGAGAACCTCAATAACCCAAACCAAGGGATCAAAAAAGGGGACCCAAATCCTCAAGATTGAAATGAGGATTGCAATATCTAGAAGTTAAAATTTGATACACCACTAGGTCAAATATTTCATGATACAAAGTGTGATTTCATTCCATGGAACCTTTAGAAATGATTATTTAATATCCTTGCATTATTTATTTATTTTTCAAATTTGGGCTCAGGATCACCCTCTATTCTAAAAACATTGAAAACATTAGGGAGAGTGGCTCTAACTGTTCTTGTTATCTCCTCTCTTTCATAAGGAAATTGATAAATTGTATTGAGAATTTTGGGAGTTACCTTAATTATAGTCTTATAAATTCTTGCTCAATAATTTTGGAGTGAATGTGCAAATTCTATTTCTAGAACCTCCACATGACCTTTGAACTTCTACAGAAAGCTCATCCGCATGACATGTTCAAAAAATGTAACAACCTTAGTATGCTTATCAAGCTTATCAATGGTGTCTATTTTGACCTTACTCTAAAATCCTTTATAGGACTTATTACATCTTAATACAAAAACTTTTGAAAATTAATTAATTATTCTAAGATAATTAATTAAAAAGGTGCATAAAAATAAAATTAATTAAGTTGATTAAATAAATTAATTAATTTAAAGAGTAACCATGCAAAAATTAAAATCATTTACCAAATATTTATGGCCTACCCTATCCACCTTCACAACGATGGCCAAGATCAACTATGATTGGTCTAATTCAATGTGCCACTCGAGCACCACATGTGATATGGCCAAATATTGATCAATATCCTTCACCTCTCGAAGTAACCAAACATTTAGTGGAGCCCCATGTAAATGGGAACAAGATGACCACATTATATGTGGTCATGGAAAGAGGCATAACAAATTTAAATTCTTTATTGATGTTATCCCTTGAATGTGGGATTATAATACCCATAGTGCACCAAAATTTCTAGTGAAAATATCAAAATGTTTTGTGGCCACGTATCACTATGCTAGGCCAAAAATAGGTGGTAATCTATCCTCATCAGCTTCCATAGGGGTAATATTTTGGAAATCATGTGGCAATAGACGTGTTTACAATTAACGTGTGGTCAAACACATCTATGTAGGGCTTACTTATTCTAATGGTCAATTTAGATAGTGACCAGTTGAAAGAAGGTGATAATCATATTCCATATAGATCAAAACCATCTATGTATTAAGACCTATTTCTTTTTGAGCGGAGTGAGAGTGGTGTTGATAGAGAAATCACCTAGTCACATGTGACCATCTGGAGTTGCTTTAGACTACAAGAATACAACAATTATTCATGATTTTGAGAGAAGAGTGCTACATTTAAGGTATCTCCATCAAAGAAAGAATATTTAACTGGTCAGCATGATGTGAGGCATATAATGATGAAGGTGATGACAACATCACATAATACAATGCAACATATGTTTTATCCTAATTCAAAGGACTATCACTATTGTAGGCTCAAAAACATAGAAGATCCTCAAGAAACCATCCCTCTAAGATGTAGGTAAAACATGGAAACCATCCCTCTAAAACGTAGGCAAAACATCCTCAAATGGTTCAAATATCTTGCAGTGGAAGAAAATCCCCTCCATCACTATGTGATTGGTGAATGATGTTATGTGGATGATTAAAACCAGAACTAGAGGTATGATCAATGATTGGAACATCAATCATAAATCACCATTAATTTTTTGTTATGTCTATAGAATGCACCTTATGGCCTATGCAAAAATCAAAGGTCTCATTAATTCTAGCCAATATTTTCCTCTCAAAATGATAGAGAACACAAAAATAGCCTCAAGTACAAGCATCATGATATTAGAAACCATCATTCTTATATATAATTGGTTGAATACGAGTGATGAAATCCCATGTGGTTCCATGCACCAAGTTGTGGATCCAAAAATATTGGAGTATAGATCATGTTTGGGGCTCCATTGAACAAATGTGCTCTTGGTGCATGAGATACCTCTATCATTGCATGTTACTAGTGTTGGAAGAAGCAATGCATCAAAGACATGGGACCATGAGGTTTTGAGCAGGGGTGCCTCCACTGGTTCATTTATGGTGGACAAAGATCTAGACATAAGTCATGTGGGGGACCATCATCTACGTGTCCCTGGTGGCAAGAAGTGGTGTAATGGCAATGATGACTTAGGTAGTGGGAAGAGGGCTATGATAAGGACCAAAAGAAGGTAGTGGTTTGCGGTGAGAATCAAATAAAACCTCAAGTAACTCTAGGGAATCCTATTTTGAATGATAATAGAATGCTCAATTGATGGATCCTAACTCTCCTTTTCTCCACCTAGTGTTGAATGATGAGCACCAAAAATGCTCATATTTTGTACATATTTCTTTGATCAATATGCGGATGTATAATAAGGATTGCGTACTTTTATGAATAATTATATAGATATTTGATATAATTATGCGTGTTATCTAATTTGTGTGCTTTTAGTATGTTTTGTGGAATTGCAGTTGATTTAGTTAGATTTGGAACAGTCGAGGTCTTTTGATGGACCTGACACTTTATTTCATTGGGGGTCAATGTAGAGAACATAGGCGCCTCCCTGCAAACCGGAAGGCACCAAGGGAATAAGCGCCTCCCTATAATCGGAAGGTGCCAAACCAAATACGAGTGCCTCCCTACAGTCGGAAGGCACCAACTGAATATCAGCGCCTCCCTACAGTCAGAAGGCGCCAAACCAAAGACGAGCGCCTCCCTGCAGTCGAAAGGCACCAACTGAATACAAGCACCTCCCTGCAGTCGGAAGGCACCAACTGAATACAAGTGCCTCCCTACATTCGAAGGCACAAACTAAATACAAGTGCCTCCCTGCAATCGAAAGGCACCGATTGAATGCAAGCGCCTCCCTATAGTCGGAAGGCACCAACCAAGGACAAGCGCCTCCCTGCAATCAAAAGGCACCAACCAAGGACAAGTGCCTCCCTACAACCGAAAGGCACCAACCAAAGGCAAGTACCTCTCCATAGCCATAAGGTGCTAATAGAAGGTAAGCACCTCCCTACAATTGAAAGGCGCTAATAGGAGGCAAGCGCCTCCCTACAATAGGAAGGCACCACTGATTCTTTGCTTGTTGACTAGAGTTGAACGACGTGGATGATAGCAACTGGTGTGGTTCTAGCTCTGCATCATACAGAGCTAAATTAGAGATAGCACCAATGTACCCAAATTTCTTACTGATGCCAGGCAAAGCATGAACTGAAATGAACACGCCGCCATCAAAACAGAATGCCAGACGTCGATTGCATTCACCAGACTGTTCTAATTTAGTTTGGGAAGAATTGAATGTTGTAACCACTTCTGTAACAAAAGTTTTGCAGGTGTGTTATATAAACACACGTATATCGTTCTGAAAGATATATAGGGAGAGACATATAGAAATAATTAATAAAGATCCATTTAGAGTTGTAGAAGATAGATTGTAATACGTTGATATATATATTACAGTTCCAGAAGTTCTAAAGCGCGTGTTCAATCGGGAAGAAGCTGCTGGAGCCTGGGCCCACTCCAAGCCAGTATTTCTTCCCCATTTCCTTCTTGTTTATTTATGTTAATTACTTTATTGCTTTCATAGGAATGTTCATTGGTTTGCTAGTTCTAGTATTTGTAGTAGATTCATTTTTAGGAATTGTACATGATTTATTTTTGTAGATTTAATTATGTTCTTCTTACATAATTTATTGAGGAGTGTGGGAATGATTGACAAACATCTCAAGAACACCCCCCAAGCATAGGATTAGTATATTCACCTCCAATGGTATTGTAGTAACCTAATTTTGACTCTTCGCAAGTTTATGAAGCTCTTTGGGTTGATAATTAAATGCACGGGCATGTGACAAAAATAGGAAACCATTCACCTTGTTTGGCCCACAACATTTTGGCATCGTTGCTAGGGAAGCATCTTAATTAGATTACTTACAATACCCTGAAACCTTCCATCTAACCTTGTATAAGTTCTTCGAGAATAAGAGGACCTGACGGTTGCTTTATAAGAACTAATCCATCAGGACCTGAGTCAACCAAGCATGTTGGATTTGAGTTAGACTCGCTCGACCTACCAGCAGTCCATTGGAGTGAGGAACTGCACTTTGTGCAAAGTTCTTCCTCATCCCATCAACAAGGGGATGAATGAATCATCACAAATCCCCTATTTAATAGGACTCCTCTAGAGGAAGCCCTATTGTGGAAGGCTATGGAGGATCAGACGATCTTGCCAGACAACCTTAGAGCATTGACTCAGAAAGTTTTAAACGACCGAAAGGCCATAAATGCTACATTAGAAACCACATTTCCTAAAAAAATGGTAGATAATGATGAAGTCTCATCTGGCTTTAGTTTCCCAATAGAGGAGGGAGTAGGAGATACCAAAATGAAAAACATATCCCTTGCTCACCTTTCGTCCTTTAGAGGACACCCGAATGAGGACCCTGACCTGTTTTTATTCAAATTTGATGTTTTGTGCAGGTCTATGGATTACAAATCAAACGCACAGAAGTTGAAATTATTTCCTTCTACATTAGACGATGCAGCTCTACGATGGTTCATCGATCTGGGAGACAAACACATCACCACCTGGGACCACATGAAGACGCTCTTTCTAGAGCAATATCAAGATTTCGGGAGAGCAAGAGACTCTAGGGAGGAGGTCTTGAGCATGACACAAAGAGAAGATGAGTCTCTCGAGGAGTATTGGGAGAGATTCAGCTTTAATCTTCAATGATCCCCTCACTCGAAGCTATCTGATAAGTCCCTCAAAAGCATCTTCTTGAGGGGACTTACCAATGAGTCACTGGAGGCTCTCAACATGATCTTTGGAGGTGATGTCTATCAGCATGCTATGGATGACATCTAGCAATTATACTGGAACTACTCGAGAAGGTGAGGCAAAATCATCGCCAGGACCATGAAGGTGACTGATTCAGTCACCAAAATAGAAATAGGCAACATGCTGGAGGATTTGAAGAGCGAAATGCTCTCATCTCTAGCACTACAGATGGATACACTACTGTTAGAAAAGGAGAAACAAGAAAATGACGCAGCATTAGCCTATTTTTTCCCAAAATAGAGAGGAAGGCACGCAAAGAATGCATGCCCAAAAAACAAGGTCAGAGTATGCATAGTTTGTAGGCTGAACCATAAAACTCGATTGTGCCCACAACTGCCCAATAACCAGGAAGTGGCTAAGAACATGGAGGCCTACTTCATAGGCAATAGGAAGAGTTGGCCATAGCTCCCCACGGGGAATATACCAACCAAAATGCCATCATATGGGGGAGTGTCATACATGCACCAAGGACCCCCTCAACCACCTAATATAGGGTGGTGGGGACCGTCACCCTAGACGAAAACACCCCCAGTAGCATTCCCAAATCAGCAGCCATGGATGCCATATCCATATCCTAGGCAGTAGTGGAGAGGCCATAATGCATGGAATCAAACTCCACAGAATGCAGCTCCTGCTCACATCCAACAGAACTTGCCAACATTTCCAGCAGCAAGACCTGTGCAGCTACCAACACAACCGATAGCAAACCCGAACAACAGAGTAAATTAGCCGACATACAATGTAGAAGGTGAGATGTATCATATGTACAATATTTAGCTTAGATCAGGTAGGCAACTAGGAGTAGAGACACCACCTCTGGTAGAAGAGGAGGAAGAAATAGTAGAGACACCTCCACTAGTAGAAGAGGAGGAAGAAATAGAGGAGACACCTCTGGTAGAAGATGGAAATGCACTTGAGAGAGTAGAGGCCCCATTTCCTAGCCGGCTGCAGGAACAGAGAAAAACAACACAGCCAAAATTCGACATCTTGTCGAGCTTGAAGAATCTCACGGTGACAATCCCATTATTTTAGGCAATTGGAGATGTCCCCATTTACACCAAGGCAATTAGAGAAATGTGTCTAAGGATACCGGGATGAAAAGCTACCCAGACTATCAACGTTGTGGGTAAACTGGCAGATTTGATGATGGGTAGAACATGTCATTTGAAGTATGCAGATCTAGGCAGCCTAGTGCTGATCGTAAAAATTGGAGGACATTCCCTATCCAACACATTGGTTGACCTCGAGGTAGCTATCAATGTGATGCCTCAAGAGACCATGCAGAAGCTACGGCTCATGAACCTGAATCCAACCACGACAGTGCTGTAGTTAGCTGATCGATCAACTGTATCGCCGAAAGGGATGCTAGAAGATGTGATCGTAATAGTCAGTGCATGGGAATATCTGGCCGATTTTTTAGTTTTGCAAACCAAGACCATGCTGGGCGGTTACCCGCTCATTTTGGGGAGGCCATGGCTGGCAACAGCTGATGCTTACATAAGCTGTTGGGATGGGCTAATGACCATATTCAATGGGCAAAATGTCAAAAGGCTAACCATTTCACTGCCAGCTCAGTCTATGGACTTGGTGGAAGAATATAGGATCATCGAGCATGGAACTATGGAGTTGTCCATAATCCAGCTGGTGATGACCTTGGAGGAGGTGGTATAAGAGGACGAGGATGGTGCTATCATGGAGTTTCTCCATGGAGAATTGTCCACCCCTGCACTTGGATCGCCGTTGACTGGCGCCCAAGATCAGCACATTCGACAAATACACATTGGGCCAGGGAGGACATTAAACGTCAACAACAGGTTGATGCCCACACAGCTAGAAAAATTGGAAGAGCTTCTGGTAAAACACCAACAAGCATTTGCATGGGACTACGCAGATATGCATGGCATCAACCCAAAAATATGTACCCATCGGATTTACTTAGATGACCAAGCAACTCCTAGTCGACAGCCATAGAGAAGGATGAACCCAACAATGAAAGACATTGTCAGAGAAGAACTGCACAAACTTCTGGCTGCTGAATTCATATATCCAATTTTTGACAGTGAATGGGTATCACCATTAGTGGTGGTCCCCAAAAAGAACGAGAAATGGCGGATCTGCGTGGACTACCGAGCGTTGAACAAGGTGACTAAGAAAGACCACTTCCAGCTCCCGTTCATTGATCAGGTCTTGGACACACTCTTAGGAAGAAAATACTTCTCCTTTCTGGATGGTTTCAGTGGTTACAACCAAATCCAGATAGGGGAAGAAGATCAAGATAAAACAACGTTCACCTGTCCATGGGGAACATTTGCCTAGAAGGTATTACCTTTTTGACTGTGCAACGCATCGGCCACCTTTCAAAGGGCGGTGCTTAGCATATTATCTGATATTATAGGAGACGGGGTGGAAGTATACATGGACGACTTCACAGCCTATGGAGAAACCTTCGAAGAGGCAATGACAAATCTGGAAAGAGTGCTCGACAGGAGCAAGGAAAATCATTTGTCCCTAAGTAATGAAAAATGTTTTATGATGATGTAGGAAGGCATCGTGTTGGGACACCACCTCTTTGCAGAAGGAATAAAAGTAGACAAGAGGAAGATCGAGGTCATCAGAGACCTACCTAGCCCCAGAACGCAGAAGGAGGTAAGAAGTTTCCTTGGATCAGCCAGGTACTATCGATGATTTATCGCCAAATTTAGTAAGATTGCCAAACCACTGCACACCCTACTTTCTAAGGACATAGAGTTCAATTAGATAGGAGACTGCGAAGAAGCATTCCAATTGCTGAAAGAAAAATTGATATCTGCACCGGTCTTGCGAGGACCGAATTGGGCCATACCATTCCATATTTACTGCGATGCATCTAACGGTGCAATCGGAGTAGTCCTCGGGTAGAAAGATGATGAAGAATTCTATGCCATCTATTATGTTAGTAAAAACTTGGTGGGAGCAGAGCTCAACTATACAATGACAGAAAAATAATTCCTCGCAGTTGTCCACGTAATAAACAAATTCTGCCACTATATAACGGGATACAAGGTCTTCGTCCATACGGACTACGTGACTATCAAGTATCTGATGAGCAAGCCAGCCATTGGTGGTAGAATTATTAGATGGTTGTTGCTATTGCAGGAATTCGACATCGCTATAGTCGATAAACCGGACAAGTACAATGTTGTGGCAGATTTTCTATCCATATTGATACCAGCAGATCATCAAGCAGTGGAAGATCAATATTTGGACGAACATCTGTTCGCTATTAGTGAAAAAACTCCGTGGTATGCAGACATAGCCAATTACTTGGCCACCAAAAGGACCTCACCTGCTCTATCCTACCGAGAAAAGTAGGTGGTCATAGAGAAGAGCGCATCATTCCTTTGGATGGATGGTATCCTATTTAAAATAGGACGAGACAAAATTATAAGAAGATGCGTAGCATAACAGGACTTTTCAGAAGTGCTCAAGGCATGTCATGATGAGCCATGCGGAGGACACTTTGCACGGAAACAAACTGCCTACAAGATCTTGCAGGCTGGGTACTTTGTTCAAGGATGCGACAACATATACCAGTAAGTGTGACGAGTGCTAGAGGATGGGTAGACCAACCCATCGAGATGAAATTCCCCTACAGCCCCAGGTACACCTGTAACCTTTCGATAAATGGGGCATGGACTTTATGGGACCATTTAATCCACCTTCGATGGGAAGGAGGTTTATTCTGGTCTGCACGGATTACGTCATCAAATGGGTGGAAGTGTAGGCATTAAGGGACTCAAAGGAAAGAACGGTCACCGATTTCTTATTTGCCCATATTTTCACATGATTTGGGGTTCCTCGGGAGATAACAATAGACCAAGGGCCCCAATTCACCTCCAAATTGATTGAGGAGCTAATGGAGTAGTATAGAGTTTGGCACAATAAAACCACGCCCTACCATTCACAGGTGAAAGGGCAAGTAGAAGTGACAAACAGGGAGATAGAAAACACCCTGACCAAAACCGTGTAGCAACACAAGAAATATTGGGCCACACGGTTGCTGGAGGCAGTTTGGGCATACAACACCATGTGGAAATCCACCACAGGATACACACTTTTCCAACTGGTCTATGGGAAAAATGCGATGATGCCCATCAAGTTTGAAATCAAAACTCTGAGGACGGCTTTAGAATTAAATTTGATCTTGGACGAAGCTCAAAAATAGAGGATTTTCCAGCTAGATCAGCTGGACGAAATCTGACTGGATGCTTTGCAGAGGACAGAGATTATATAGAAGCAGAGAAAGAAGTGGCATGATAACCACATCAAGCTGAAGAAGTTCCAGGTAGGGGAATGGGTACTGTTGTACGATTCTTGATTCTAGGAAAGGAAGGGCAAACTTATGCAAAGGTGGATGGGGCCGTATGAGGTGGTAGAGCTCATTAGGAATGGGGCGATGTGTGTTAAGACAATTGACGATAGCAACACCATGTTCACAGTCAATGGCCACCGACTACGCCCCTATAATACGTCCAAAACATTACAGGTGGAATCCAGAGTAGGCATGGGGGAGACCCCATCTTGCTAGATCTGGACCGAACTCTCATAGGTGAAATGGTGGGCACAAAAGTGCTCACCCAAATTTTTTAGTTAATATAGTTTTTTAATGTGTGTTTTTGCAGGGACGACACCCGCATGCAAGCTGCAGGCATCCTAATCCAGGGCCTAACAGGCACGGAACACGTCTAACTACCTTTATTTTTCTTTCTTTTTCGGTTGCTTTTTGTAGGTGGAGGACCTGACAGCACGAGGGATAGGTATCTGGGAAACTAGGCCTGATTTGGCTTAGCATTCCGACACCGACTCGTAGGTAGAATCTAGGTAGCGTGAAAAACTGGGAAGGCTTGATCACTCTTTTTTCCAATCAAATTATCATCCAGAAGTAGGTGCCTTACTGCACTCAAAAGGCACCAAGTCTAGAAGAAGGCACCTTACTACACCCAGAAAGCACCAAGTCCAGAAGAAGGCGTCTTACTACATCTAGAAGAAGGCGCCTTACTGCACCTAGAAGGCGCCAAGACTAGAAGAAGGCGCCTTACTACATCCGAAAGGTGCCAAGTCCACAAGAAGGCGCCTTACTGCATCCGAAAGGCGCCCATCAGAAGAAGATAAAAAAAATAAAAAAATAAATAAAAATAAAAAAATTAATATATATATATATATATATAGGCGCCTTCCGTGGCAGGAAGGCACCAGAACAAAAAAAAAAAATCCAGTCGAATACGCCTTCCAACATTAGGAAGGCACATTCATCCAACCGAATACACCTTCCAACATCAGGAAGGTGCATTCATCAAGATGAATGCCTTCCAACATCGAGAAGGCGCGAACTAGAAGGCGACACCCCCACATTGGGAAGACGCATGCAGGCAAAAGCGCCTCCCACCAATCAGAGGCACCTCGTAGCATCAAAAGGCACATTCGTTCGACGAAGAGCACCGACAATGTTGGAAAGGTGCTACAAGGGCACCATCCACATGGGGAAGGTACCAAAGAATGACTTCCATGTACAACATTTACATCTACCGAACGCCTCGGGCAGAACAAAGCATCGCACAAATCCGTGACATCAAATGACCACACCCCTTCCTCGTGTCACAAGTCAGCAAATCAGTGGCTACAATGACAACTGGAACGCCGAATCAGGTACATGCATACTAAATCAAATATTTTATATAATTATTTATAAATACGCAGTACCAAAAAAATACAGCTGTCATAGAGATCGTACCCCCCATAGCCGAAAACGCGTGCCAATGAAAGAGCGCCTTCCATAACTGCTAGGGTTAGGCATATTTTCTATAAGAGGGCACCTTCATGAAGAAATAAGGACAAAAAAATATACAGCACTGGAATGCGCCATGTGAGGAAGGTCCAAGAACCACGCGATCAAGAAGAATGAACCTAGTGATACAGATGGAATCAGAGGGGCAGTGAAGACCCAATTCGAAGTCAAGGGGTGGCTCGAATACTGCACCCTGCTCAGTTAGGGCCAGGATATGTAGGTAGCTAGAGAATTTGCCACCTCTTTGAGGGGCGATGTGACCCAAGTACGAGGGGTGGAAATTCCAGTCACCCCTGAGTTCATCTCACAGGCGACTGGATTGCCTCTCACGGGGGAATGTGCATACAAGGGCGGAGTGTTAAAACTATACACCGAAATACTGCTGCCAGGAGGAAATGTGCAGATAGATAGGGAGGGGTTACTCAAAAATAGTCTCCCCATGAATATACGGAAGATGTTCAAGCAGATTTCTTGATTCTTCACATGCACAGGGAAGTATACCCATCTAAACATTAATCATGTGCACTTCCTCAATCACCTAGTGCATGGGAGGAAATTAAATATACCCTTCTATCTGGTGACTGCTCTGAAAGATGAAGTGGCTCGATACTAGAAGGGGGCATCATCCGCCTTAGCCCACCATGGGCTGATATCGGCATTGGTCCGCCACACAGAAGCACAAAGACAGAACTGTGACACAGAGGGAAATGGCGGCCAAATAGAGCAACACAATGCGGTTACCAAATTAGGGCAAGATGAAGCATCCCCTATAGCAGATATAACAAACATCAGGCAATTGGTGTCACCCTATTTTCTAGGAGGGGCAGAGTAGTCATCGATGCCCAAAGACATAGAGGACAGAGGGCATTCCCTAGTGCTCGAGTATGAGGAGGAAGGAGCGCCACTCGCTGGTGGTGAGGACGAACCAATCCCTAGGAGGAAACATCTACGATGATTCCTCTTGATAGAGGAAGATAGAGTGACCTAGAGGTAGACGTTTCTACCCAAACCCTTCAAGAATTAACGAACCAGAGCCCACGGAATGAAGGAACTTTTGGGAGTAACGACTAGATCGATGCGGCCTTGGAGGAGGCGCTCGAATGGCAAACTAATTACTGGATGGCATAGCAGACTCTGGAAGATTTCCAGAACCAGCATAAAAGGGCATTGGAGGAAAGGGATAGACGAATCGCTCAACTCGAGCAGCTAGTCTAGCAATTGCAGGAGGAAAATCGAATGCTCTAGGACAGAGGAACATCAAGATAGGAGGCGACCACTCAGACTGATTGGGCAGAAGAAGTGCCAACGAACTCTCCCACATCCACCAAATGAGTATTCTCTTTGAGGGAGATTCAATCAGATGCTCGACAAAGCAACCCAGAGGCAGGGGAGGATTCCTCTGTTTTTAGGGGTGAAAAGGAAAGAAGTCCTACGATGCCCCTTGTCATTGTCCTGAGTGACACAGAGCAGGATGAAGGTCTCCAACAACAAATAAGACCAGAGGATACGGAGGACCTCCCTAGGCCTGAAGAAGGAGAAGAGCCTGAGGGGTCGACACCAGGTAGACAGGAGAAAGAAGGATCACCCCCGGAGATAGCAGCACAACCGATCCTTCGGAGTAAAGAGAAGTCCCCAAAGGAGAAAGAAGAGACCCCTGTCCGAGCCGCCATATTTTTTGCAGAGGCCAAGGCAAAGAGGCCTAGGATAGCTCAACAGAAGGTGAAAGTGACCTTTGCAAAGTTAGATGAGGACGAATGGGACATGCAGCCATTCGCCAAAAGGCAAAAATATTTTGAGTAGCTACGAAATGAAATGAAAGCAGCCAAGGAGGCCAGGAATGCATCCTCGAGGATAAAAGGAGATTTTGGCATCTGTGTCAATCCGACAGAAGACAACCAATTTTGGGACATCTATGGTTCATCCCGAGGGTGGTCTTCCATGATAAGGAGGTACTTGGAATGGTGGAGAGTAAATGGCCCACAATTGGAGGCCGCTACAATTGCAAAGGAGAATGCAGGGCTTACCCCTGAAGTGGTCAGATTATACAAGGCCCAAGTAGTGCCTTCTAGAGAGGATAACTCGAATATCCCTCTGGCAGTGGTCAAACCTCTAGACATCGACCTCTAGTAAGCTTTCGAAGCTACATTTCAATCAGTAGGAACAACACTGGCTAGACCACGATCGGTAGCGGCCAGAACAAGAAGGGGACAATTAACAGTTGCAATTTCCCATAGGCAAAGGCGAACCACACCTTCACATGTCGACATAAAAAGACAGACTCGGGCTACAGGGGCAGCCAAATCCTCCAAGAGATGGTGACAATGAAAAGTTAGAGGGCTACCTACAGTTTGGATGCCACGAGGGCGTGGCATATGTTAGGCGTGGGGGGATGATGACCACTAGAAATGCTCATATTTTGTACATATTTATTTGATCAATATGTGGTTGTATAATAAGGATTGCGTACTTTTATGAATAATTATATAGATATTTGATATAATTATGCATGTTATCTAATTTGTGTGCTTTTAGTATGTTTTGTGGAATTGCAGTTGATTTAGTTAGATTTGGAATGGTCGAGGTCTTTTGATGGACCTGGCACTTTATTTCATTGGGGGTCAACATAGAGAACATAGGCACCTCCCTAAAAATCGAAAGGCACCAAGGGAATAAGCGCCTCCCTGCAATCAGAAGGCACCAAACCAAATACGAGTGCCTCCCTACAGTCAAAAGGCACCAACTGAATATCAACGCCTCCTTGCAATCAGAAGGCGCCAAACCAAAGACGAGCGCATCCCTGTAGTCGAAAGGTGCCAACTGAATACAAGCACCTCCCTGTAGTCAGAAGGCACTGACTGAATACAAGCACCTCCCTATAGTCGAAAGACACCAACTGAATACAAGCGCCTCCCTGTAGTCAGAAGGCACCAACTGAATGCAAGCACCTCCCTGCAGTCAGAAGGCACCAACCAAGGACAAGCGCCTCCCTGCAACCGAAAGGCGCCAAACAAGGACAAGCGCCTCCCTGCAACCAAAAGGTGCCAACCAAAGGCAAGCGCCTCTCCACAAATGAAAGGCGCTAATAGAAGGTAAGCGCCTCCCTATAATTAGAAGGCGCTAATAGGAGGCAAGCGCCTCCCTACAATCAGAAGGCACCATTGATTCTTTGCCTGTTGACCAGAGTTGAATGACGTGGACGATAGCGGCTGGTGCAGTTCTAGCTCTGCATCATGCAGAGCTAAATTAGAGATAACACCAACATACCCAAACATCTTACTGATGCCAGGCAAAGCACGAACCGAAACGAACACGCCGCTATCAGAACAGAATGCCAGGCGTCGATTGCATTCACTAGACTGTTCTAATTTCGTCTAGGAAAAATCGACTATTGTAACCACTTCTATAACAGAAGTTCTACGGGTGTGTTATATAAACACACGTAGATCATTCTGAAATATATATAGGGAGAGACATAGAAATAATTAATAAAGATCCATTTAGAGTTGTAGAAGATAGATTGTAATACGTTGATATATATATTACAGTTCCAGAAGTTCTAAAGCGCGTGTTCGATCGAGAAGAAGCTGCTAGAGCCTGGGCCCACTCCAAGCCAGTATTTCTTCCTCATTTCCTTCTTGTTTATTTATGTTAATTAGTTTATTGCTTTCATAGGAATGTTCATTGGTTTGCTAGTTCCAGTATTTGTAGTAGATTCATTTTCAGGAATATGTACATGATTTATTTCTGTAGATTTAATTTTGTTCTTCTTACGTAATTTATTGAGGAGTGCGGGAATGATTGACAACCATCTCAAGAACACCCCCCAAGCGTAGGATTAGTAGATTCACCTCCAGTGGTATTGTAGTAACCTAATTCTGACTCTTCTCAAGTTTACGAAGCTCCCTGGGTTGATAATTAAATGCACGGGCATGTGACAAAAATAGGAAACCATTCACCTTGTTTGGCCCGCAACATTGAACATGGTATCATGTCACTTTAGATGCTTAATAAAAAGGAATCACGACCTTAGCTTAGAGCTCGTAGTCATTAACATCAAGAAAATGATAAAATTTCCTAAGATTCTAGGAATATAAATTTGTGAAGGGAGGGGGATTTCTACAAGGAAAATTCCCCCTCATAGGGTATTTTTTACCTTCTCTAATACCAAATGATGTGGAATCACATTGAAATAGTTTTAAATTATTTAGTGGGTACTTAAATAACACCAAATTACAAAATAGAAATCCAACAATTAGCTAACTTGATCTAACAAATTGGCTAACAACTTAACAACTTAAACCATAATCTAATGTAAGCTGAATGTGAAGCCTCATGTTAAGAATAATATACCTTATGTTTGGATGTCCTTAGCTAATACAATTTAAGGATGGACATAACATTATGACAACATGCCTTTCTTGTTTTTAAGATTATGAAATATCTCTATAATATATGGCCAAATTCCAATTCCATGCATAGTTATTTCCTACATTGTGTGGTTTCAATGGTTTGTTGACTTCCACAACTTCGACTATGCCAAATCAACCCTTAATACACACCATCATAAATATCTACTTTTATCACCTTGATGTCAACCACCACTTAAATGCTACATGTTTGTTGTAATCATCCCTAGTCATATGGCCCAATAGTCATGCCATCCAAGGTAACTAGTGCAAATTATGTGGCACATGCTTCTTCGGTATACTTAAGTCTAATAGGTTCTAACACATAAGTATCTAATTTTTACCACTTGTCCTATGGAAAATTTTGATGGAAAATTAAGGTGCTTCCATTGTGTTCCCCCTTCTATTTTTATTTTTATTTTTATTTTTTTGGGGGGAGGTATATACCTGTTTTGGCACAAACAACTAAGTCATTCTAGGACATAAGGATAATAATTCTAGAATAACTATATTGGTGAATTTGAGCACAATAAGTCAACCATTCTAGAGAAAACTAGGATGGATTTCAGCATAGCCAAAGGTGTTTCAGATTGTCTTAGGAATATTTTTAAACTTATATAAATATGTGAAGTAATTAATCATAATTTATGTAAATACTAAATCCAAGTAATAGTAAAATCCAATAAAATGTATACCTCATTGTTAGAAATGTTCCACACATATTCTGGATGCATTGCTTATTACATGCTTAGAAGTCTTGAAAGCTAAAAAATACATATATGTAGTTATCATAAATTCACAAATACTAGCATAGTTTTTCCTTTTTTTTTCAAGGTAAAAAAGTTAAAAATAAGTTTTCATTTAAGCTTTAATCCAATAGTTCCTAAAATAAGTTCTCATTATCAAATCATTTATTTATTTATTTTGACGCTAAAAATACAATCATTTTGAATCCATCTCAGAAGAAACCTCTTCTACAACATATAGGTTTGACTGTGAAAGAAAGTATTGCGCAAATGTTACCTTAGTAAGTGGATTATGGTATAATTAAAATTGATGTCCATTTACCACCAATTTCTTCCTTGAATCATCAATAGGATAAAGGTAAATAGCTCAATTTTTGAACACTTCTTCAATTTCATAAGGTCCTAGCCACTAGGTTTTCAACTTGACAAAAAATTCATCATAATGAGAATCAAACAACACCCCATCACCTGGTGTGTTCTTGCTACTCCTAATGTGACTATCATGCCATATTTTCCACTACTATTGAATGATATCCATTTTGTGAAGTGCTTCCCATTAAAGTTCATCCAATGCATTCATTTGCAAGATTTTCTCTTGTTGTGCTTGGGACAACTCAATGCCTACTCTCAAAGATGTACAAAGTGTTAGTAACTCAAATTCAATTGTAAATATGGGTTTCTTAATATAAACCAATTTGTAAGGTGTGAATATTGATGTGGATTTCTGTGTCGTATTGTATGCCTATACAACCTCTAGCAACCTGTTCATCTAATCTCTCTTGTGAGAAGTCACTATTTTTGTTAGTATATTTTCTAATTCTCTATTTGTGACTTCTACTTAACAATTTTATTGAGATCAATAAGGTAATGACTTCTTATGTTTTATTTAATAAAATTTAGTAAATGATTCTATGATCTTGGGTGTAAATTTTAGCCCACTTCACAACATAATCAATACACACTAGAATGTGTTGTTTTCCTTCAGAAGGTGGGTCAATGGATCTAATAGAATTTAGCCCCCATATTTTAAATGGTTCTAAAACCACTTGAGTTTATAAAGACATTTTATTTATTATGGTATTATGGTTGGTTTACCCATTTGTTGGTATGTATCACAATGCCACACATATTTTTTACCTCTCGTTGAAGTGATGGCCAATAATACCCTACGCCTAATTTGTTTTTAATGGTACACTTTGTTGAATAATTTTCTCTTGTTGGTTTGTCATGGCATGTATGGAGGATATCATACACATCATCTTGTCAAATACATCAACAAAAAATATAATCAGGTCCAAATATAAATAGTAGATCATTAATCCACTTAAATGATAAGCTTTATTTAATTAACCATCATTTTTCCTTATGGGTAAAATGAGGAGGGAACTTTACTATTATTAGATAATTAGAGATATTAGTAGACCATGGTGATTGTATTAATATTACCAATAATCATTTACTAGGAAAGGAATCCTTTATTGTCTCATCTTCACCTATGATGTTTAGTCTTGATATGAATTCAACTACTACATTATATTTACCTAGTTTGTTGAAAATAGTTATGTCAAACTCTTGTATTATTAATAACCATAATATTATTTGACCACTAAACAATGGTATTTTCATAAGATTTTTTATTATTGTATGATTAGTATGAAAAAGCACTTGATATCTGGTAATGTAGTGACAATTTATTGATGGCATACATGGTAGTGGTGTAATTATTCTCTGCTTTCATTAATATTTTTCTAATGTAATGAATTTCATAATGTTCTCCATTTTATACCTATCCCAAATTTACCCTGATTGTAGTATTTTATGCATCCGTTTGAATGTGAAATGGAAATTTCTAATTTGGACCTCATAGCATAGGTGGAGTAGATAGTTTTTGCTTTAACATATCAAATTCAATTTGACATTTTTCATCCATTTTTTTATGGTAATTTAAATATTTCATTAGATTCAGGTTTTCATAGGTTGACCCAAAACCTTATTACAGAAAATAGATTAGGATTCCATCCATTTGAGTTCAAAATATTTAGTCAATAAACTATGCATTATTAGCATATATGTCTTACATTATTGAAGCAAAAGGGTAGCGCACGTAGGTGCTCTCTAGGTTGGTTTAATAACCACCAAGTTGGTTTCATAAACCAACTTATTGTAACCACATTGTAATCTTTATAATTGATATCAATCGAAATGAATCTATGCTTCGTGAAACTCTACATGGTATCAGAGCGCAAGGTTGGGCAAGGTGGTTCGATGGCGGTTGGGCAAGGTGGTTACTAACTACTCCTCCATTCATGAATACACTCCAAGACGTAGGCTTTGGGAGAGGCAGTGAAGAGACAAGACATAGACGCGACCAGATCACGCAAGACAAGACACAGACGAGAGGCAGTGAAGAGACAAGACATAGACGCGACCAGACCACGCAAGACAAGACACGGATGTGACCAGACCATGCAAGACACAGACGCGACCAAACCATGCAAGACACAGAACGGATAAGGGACAAGACGTAGACGCAGAGCACCAGACCATACATGGGGTATTTGTGGATGAACGAGTTACGTGGCACTGAGAAGTTGGTTCTTCAAACAAAATGGTGAACAGGTGACCGCCCGAAGGTAGTCACCTTCAAAGAAGGCTTTCGCGGTATTTATATCACTGCAAGTGCATCCTTTGGATGCATGTGGGATAATCCCACTTACATTTAAAAAAAAAATGTTTCTCCGCTCCTTCTATAGGAAGCGGGTGGTGTTGGTTCATTCACAGCGCCCCTTGTAGCGCAGTTGGTTGGGTTGTGTACTACGTTGTGCCTAGTCTCGGGTTTGAATCCCACTATGGGATAACAAAAAGGGCTACATAATTTTTTTTTTATGTCTCTCCACTTTTTTTGATGCTCGACACCTCTTTTTGATGCCCTATGCATCCTTTTGACACTTGGTGGACGGATTTGACGCTTGGTGGGTTTGGTTGACACCTGCGCATTATATTTTGATGCCCAGAGAAGCATTTTGATGCCTAGAGAAGCATTTTGACGCCTATGTTGTCCAAAATTGACACCTTAAAAGGCTTCCATCAAATTTTTTTAGAGTTAAGGTACAATTTTTTTTTCCTTCTCTATTTTTCCAAACGAAAGGGGGACAGTCTTCACATGATTCATTTGCAAAATTGTCAGATAAAGAGGGGAAATCAAAACATTTGTGAAAAAAAATTGCTAGATTTGTAATAGGTGTTTAAATTTGTGGGCATTTGTGATTTGTTTTGCATTTAAATATTCTATTTTCTTGTATTAACAATCATAAATTATAGATAAAAATAAGACCCCAAATTTATACCCTATTTGTACAATTTATTGCACAACAGTGTTCGGTATTTGAGATACCTCTGGTCCACACTTACAGGTAATGTTGTCGTGCTTTGGACTACTGTATTCACCGCCTAATATAGCTGCAACAACGACGTCTGAGCTTGTTATCTATTAATCATCAGGGAGAAATAAGGCAAACCAGATCTATTTTTTTTCCATTTCATACCCACATCGTGATTGTTGTTAGGCGTAAATCCTGACGAAAGTTTTTTTTTCCAAAGTGTTTAGGGGAAGTTACGCCCCACGCATGAGGAATAAAAATTTCTATGGTAGGTGTCGTTAACAACATGATGCTCTCTCAGATTCGCCTATGTTCAATATATTGTGCTTCTCATATGTACTTATAGTCTCCCTCACGTAAGGGCGGGTACATATTGAGTAGTATATTGTTCATATATACCTATAGTCTCCCTCACATAAGGGTGGGTATATATTGAATGGTTACGATATAAATATATGGTAGGTATAAATAAAGGGATACCAATTGGTGATATAAGGAACCTTCATAATGGCCACAATTCACAAGTATCTCTCAGATTCGTAGTTGTTGAAAAGTCCTAACTTTGTTCTATGGAAAACAAATATGAAAGCCATTCTTCAGTTGGAAGATTTATGGGATGTAGTGACTGGCACTGCAAATTGCCCTCAAACAACAAGAACAGATCAAGATGCTTGGGATAATAAGGACAAGAAGAGTCTCGTGTTTATCTTGCTTGCTACTACAGATGAGGTGCAACCTCATATTTGTGATGCAAAAACTAGTAAGGTAGCTTGGGATACCTTGATCATAGTATATGAAGGAAATAATCAATCCACTATTCTAAACCTTCAAACTCAACTACATACTCTCAGTATGAATTCTGGGGAAATAGTTGATATATTCCTTTGCAATGGCTAAATTGAAAGCCAAATTGAATGCCATGGGAAAACCAGTGGATGATGATATCTTGAAATCTGTCATCTTGAGAGCATTGCCAGATTACTACAAGATGTTGATCACTTCTCTCAATGTTTCTGGTAGACAAGTATCATTTGTGGAACTGGTAAATTTGCTTCAGACTGAGGAGGCAAATCAAGTTCAAAAAGATGACGTGCCAGATAATGTCCTTTCCATACAACAAAGTGGTAAGAAACAAGATCAGTTTCAAAAATGGGGTCCTTCTTCCAAAGGAAAAGGGAAGCAAAATTAGCAGAAGGATAAATTTTTTTGTAAGATTTGTGATATGAATAACCATGACACCAACAGGTATTGGTTAAAAAATAAAAAAAAAAACGATCAAGGTCCTAAGAAGAAGGGCAAAGACAAACAAAAATACAACAAGAAACATAAGCAACCTAAAGGCCTGTTGCTTATGCTGACTCCAACTCAGACTCAGATTATCCTAGGTTCAATTCAAATTCTGACTCTGAAAGAGGACACAAGGTGCTCATGACCCATACTTCGTCTTCCCAAATAGATGTTGTATGGTATATTGATTCAGGAGCTAGCAAACACATGACTAGGAATAAATCATGGTTTGATACTTTTGCAGAGAAAGAAGGTAAGCCAGTCATAATTGCTGACAATCAAGTCATTCAAGTAAAGGGAGAAGGCGATGTTTCTATGTCCCTTCCTGATGGTAATTGTCAAATTGAGAAGGTTCTCTATGTTCCAAGATTAGCCAATAATCTGCTCTCAATCACACAAATGTTGGATAGAAATATGGATGTTGTGTTTCGAGTTGTCAAAGGCAAGAAGAGATGTTTTATCACCCACAGTGGTAAATATGTTGCCACCGGTTCCTACAAACATAGCTTGTTCATTCTATATGCTCTTGCAACTCCTCATGTTGCTCTGGCTGCAACTACAAAGGATGCCACCTCTCTCTGGCATAGATGTTATGGGCACCTCAGTTCAGGATATTTGCTTGAATTACATAGATATGAGATGGTGAAAGGTCTTCCTCCACTCTCATATATCTTATTAGTGTGCTCGGATTGCTTAGCAGGGAAGCAACACGAATTACCTTTTGAAACTAGCTCCTCTCGAGCTACAAACCCTTTAGAGCTTGTACATACCAATCTGTGTGGTCCTATGCCAACCAGTTATGGTGGAAAAAAGTATTTGCAACTATTTATTTATGATTACTCATGGAAGATGTGGGTTTTATTTCTTCAGTTGAAATCATAAGCATTTCTCTACTTTCAACAATTCAAGAAACTTGTCGAGAAGGAGTCGGGATGTTTTATAAAAACCCTCCACTCAGATCGAGGGGGGGAATACACCTCTGAAGATTTTTTATATTTTCTTAAGAAACATGGGATCAAAAGACAACTGCTACAACCTATACACCTCAGAATAATGGAGTTTCAGAAAGGAGAAATCATTCCATTACGAAAATGGTTTGATGTATGCTAAACGGAGCACATATTGAGGATCAATATTGGGCAGAAGCAGTAAACACATCATCATACCTCCTAAATAGAGCACCCACTAGAGCTCTACAATGGAAAACACCACAAGGAGCTTGGAGTGGTAAGAAATCCTCCATTTCTCATTTAAGGGTGTTTGGATGTAAAGCAATCATGCACATTCCAAAATAGAAAAGGAGGAAGTTAGATGAGAAAACCCTGCAGTGTATCTTTCTTGGCTATGGTGAAAGTTCTTCCTCCACTTGGACGCATCAAATATGAAAAGTTTCGAGATACTATTGGAATTTGCCAATAATGTAATAAGGGGGGATGTTAGCATATATGTCTTACATTATTGAACCAAAAGGGTAGCACACGCAGGCGCTCTCTAGGTTGGTTTAATAACCACCAAGTTGGTTTCATAAACCAACTTATTGTAACCACATTGTAATCTTTATAATTGATATCAATAGGAATGAATCTATGCTTCGTGAAAATCTACATGCATCAGTCCCACAATTGTGCTAAAGTTCCTAATAAAAAATAATATAAACCAATATGACAAAAAAAAGTGATATTTATTTGAGTTTTAGGTGGAGTAAAGTTTTTGATAATATTAATATTTTTAGGATCTAATTGTATTTCCTTATATGGGATATGATGTTCAAGTACAATACCTTCATCCATAATCATAAAATATTTCTTAGGGTTTAGGGCCAAATTATAGGTTATGTAGTGGGTCAACACTTTGTCAAAATTTTCTAGGATTTATTCAAAAGTCTCGCCAAAAACTAAATAATTCATAGATTTTGAGACATTCATTAGTCAAGTTAGAGAAAATAGCAAACACAACTCATTGGAAATTCGTTGGGGCATTATAAAGTCCAAAAGGTAGAACTCTATAAGCAAAAATTATCCATGGACAAGTAAAATTTATTTCTCTTGATCTTTAAGAGCAATCTAAAGTTTATTTTATCCAATAAATCCATAAAGAAAATAAATTTACTTTTTCCAGTGAGTGTGTCTAACACTTTCTCAATAATTGGTAATGGAAAGTGGTCCTTGAGTATGGCTTTGTTCAATTCACAATAGTCAAAACCCACTTGCATATTTCCATTCTTCTTTGGAATGATAACTAATGGAGAGACCCATCGGCTATCATAGATAGGATAAATGAATCCTACTTCTAATAATTTTTCAATTTCATCCTTAACAATGTCTTGTAGAGTAGGATTCAATCTCCTTTTTTGTTATTGTATAGGTTTAACATCCTTGATACAGATATGATGAGTACATATGTCTAGATGAATTTATTTCATGTCTTTATATTCCCATGCAAAATATTTAGGATGTTTACTTAACACATCAAACAAAAATTTCTCTTGTTCATTATACAACCAACTATTGATAAAAAGTTCCTTGCTTGTATCTTAATTTATTTTGTACTAGGATGTACAAAATTAATCACTTTAAAGTTGCTAACCAAATATTTTAAAGGAAAATGGTGTGGCAACATAGAATGGAAAACTCTAGTTTCTTTATCAAAAGTAATTCTTGAAGGAATTAAATTTGTTACGGGGCAATAAAAATATGAGAGAAGATATCGATGTCATCCATATGACAAGTTAAATTTTTTATCTTGTATTGATATGGGTGACAAATACTGAGACTCTTGATATTTGTATTTCCATAATAATCGATGGATGCTAACTGGTTCATATTCAAGTCCCAAGTCATGCAATTTATTGAGTAAAATAATTTCATCCTCAAAGATAACTATTTCTCATGGATCATATCCCTCTACATAATATTTTACAACTATGATGGCTAAGGTTGAAGTGTTCTCTTCATTTTATTCCTTTGATTTAGAAAACCATAGGTAACCAAAAACTTAATTGAGGGTCTTGTAGGAGGATATAATGAAATGTTATTAGAATCAATTTTACTTGATATGGTCATATCTCCTAACCTAAAATCAATAAAAGCAGTTTTAATAGCCAGCCAAGGTCTTTCAAGAATTATTGGATAACTATTCATACTAGTTTGGGGTTGTCATACCACAAATTCAACTGGATATTTCAATGAAAAAATACTAGAATATTTTCTATTATTCCTTTTGGTTTTGTGATTGATTGATCAACCATTTCAAGTATTGTAGATGTAGGATTTAGATTGGTTAAATGTAATTTTTGCATTGTATCCTTTGTCATAATATTAATAGTTGCCCTTAGGTTGATCATAACATTAGATATTTGAATTGATACTTTTTTTACTATGACTAATGGGCTTCCTAGATTTCCATACCTAGGTGGAATAAGTTTTCATGCAACAAGGTTTGCTAATTTTCCATCCACCTATATGGTTTTAGGATATGCTTTTTTTTCTTTTTTTTAATGCACATTTCTTGAATGATCTTGTCAAGCATAGGTACATATTTAATGGATTGCAATAAAGGGATTGTAATACTTAAACATTTTAACTCATTTACCAAATTAGATTTCATAGAATATTTTTTTGTTATTTATAATCATTTAGGATATAGTACTTTCTTATATGAAGAGGGCATATTATATTGATGGGAGATTTATTTTTCTTATTGGTGTTTAGGTGTAGGTGATTCTTGTTGATTATTCTTATCAAATCCTATTTCTACAATGATAGGTGGAGTAGGGTTAGGAAATATTTTTCCTGAATGCAATTGGATGTTGTCATAAGAATACCAATATTGCTTAATAATTGCATCCTCTAGATAAATCCAATTAGAAATTAAAATTTTAATTGAATAAATATTAAGTTTAAATATTTCCATAATACAAAACAAGAGTCTATACTCATATAAGAAAATTATATATAGACTGTATTGTACCCAAATTTCAACACTCAACCAAGATATTGTATAGATATATAATAATAACTTTCATCTTTGTCATTGCATGCTCTAGAATGTCGCATGGAATATGACAATAAGAAACATTAATAACTTCCAATTCCTATAAATATTTGCCATTCTTCTTAGCAAATTCCTTAGCAAAAAATCCAGATCTTATGCTTCTCAATTTGACCATCAACACAAAACATATTCTTGTATACCTATTTAAGACAACCATATTTTTTCTATTAGGGAAAGAAACAAACACTCCAGATTGATTCTTCTTGAGAGAATCATATTTTCTCTATATTGAATCTTTCTAATCAATACATCTCTTGGGCTAACAGTAAGTGAAAGAATATTTGTAATCATCCACCTTACAAATTAATGTAGAAGAAAGTTGGGGGTGTGATGTTGTTCTTATTACATGATGCAATCTACATGTTGAAAAAGAGTCTAATCCATTTGGACATATAATTATATATAGGAGGAGGATAAATGAGTAGAGAAATCATGATAAATAGGTATTAAATATACTATCACATCATCTAATCCAATAGTACAAGGCATAACGGGACCACACTCATCTAAAATTAAATTCAAAGAAGAGGAATAAGACAACACAAAGGGAAGAAATTCTAGGATAGAATAACATATACTAAAATAAAAAACAATTGGAGTAAAAAAATATACAAGGAGGGTAGAGAGCAAACTAAAAAAAGTTGAAGAAGGAATTTCTTTAAAATCAATTGTCCATTCTTATGGACATATGGAAGTCCAATTTATTGAAAAAACCACCACATGTGCATGAGAATTATCATCTTTGTTATCTTTATATTCATGGGTACGAAAGAAATAAGCATCACCTCATATTTATTAGAAAATTCCTCTAGCTTCATGATATGTAACTAGCAATACTCAAATTTGTGACCATCCTTACAAAAACCAAAAATATGATTCTTGAATTATTTCTTCAAATAATTTTGCCCATATATTGGATTCTTATTTTTCTATTGTCTTTTTATCCATTTATGTATATATTCCTTAGGATAAACCTAAATAAATGGTTTAACTTTGTTTTGATTTATCAATTTTGCTTGACGTTGAACAAGGTAGGTGAAGATAGTGTTAAATTAAGGAACAAAGCCATTTAAAAAAATACATTGAAAAAATATTGGATAGTGTGGTAATATAATAATTTTTTCTAGGGAATATTATTGAGGTAATCTACTGATGCAGGAGCATCCAATGGTGTAAAAGTGATCTTGCATCACCAAAAAAAGATTGTAATTGTTTAATTTTGTAAAAACTAGTAAAAACTAGTCAAACTAGTTTTTCTTGCAGGAGATTTTTAAAGGTCTTAGAGGTCGAATTTGAGGATTTTTGGCTACATCATTGGCGCGAATAGCCAAGGGTCACCCCGCTTAGCTCGTTTCATTCCATTTTCAAAAATATGATGTAATAGTCAATTGGGTCAACGAGCGCGAAGTTATGAGCTCCGCAAGTTGCCCCAAATTTTAAATTTGAAATTTCAAGTTTTAGGTGGGAAAAAAGGGGAAAATAGGGCATAAGTGGGAATTTTCAAAATTGTAAAAGGGCTCTTATTTTGGGATCCTCATTTTTAGCATGAAATTAATGGAAATATTTGGTTCCTTTTAGCATTTCTAGTTTTTAGTGGATTGTATGTGTTTTTTTTATGCAACTCTGCTTCAAGTGGTATCAGAGCGAGAGTTCTTGAGTATGTAAATAGAGCGCCAAACATGAGGTAGTTTACAATAGGATCTGTGGTTAAGGTTTTTGGGAGAAGTTATTAGAATACCTCCATGAATAAATCGTGGTGGTGGGAGAAATATGGTGCCAAAAGAAGATTTCAGATCTTTGTAGAGGCAAGTTCAAGCTTTGCAAGAGGAGCTGCATAGAAGGTTTGAGCCAAAGAGAGAAGAAGGGAGTGAAGATGAAGCTGAAGAAGAAGAGGCCCAGTTTGAAGAAGAAGAAGAAGAAGAGGCAATAGATCCTACACAATCCAGATTGTATAAGGCCATATCACATATTGGAAAGAGACCAAAGTTTGATGTCTCCACGTATTCTGGAAATCTCAACCTAGAAGAGTTGATTGACTGGATCAATGACATGGAGGAATACTTCGAGTATGAGGAGGTAGAATATCCTGAGAGTATTAAGTTTGCTAAGACCAAGATAAAGGGTCATGCTAGCATATGGTGGAATGGAGTGCAACTAGACAGAAAAAAAGAGGAAAAGAAAGGATAACAAGGTGGGAGTGGATGGTGGAGAAGTTGAAGAGACAATTTATTCCAGCTGATTACGAGTTGGATCTGCTCAAGAAAATGCAGGGTTTGAGATAATCGAGTAAGTCTATAAAATAATATACAAAGGAGTTCTATAAGATCCTAATTAGAACAGGCCATTCTAAGGCCAACAAGGAGAAGGTAGCTCATTATATTAATGGGTTAAGAGCAAGTATTCAAGAGGAGTTGAGTCTGGTTAGGATGACCACCATTGAAGATGCTTACCAGTTTGCCTTGAAGGTAGAAGAGAAGTTGAACAAGAGGTTTGAAAGCAAACAAAGAGGAAGATGTCATGGTGGAAGAACTGGTGGGATAAAAATGGAGGACAGAATGAGGACCAAAAGAAAACTGGGGATACAAGCAACAATCAAGACCAGAAGAGAGAAAATGCTTACCGCCCACATGAGCAGAATAATAACTACCAAAATAATGGTTACCAAAGAGGAAGAGGAAGGTCTGGATGAGGGTTTGGAAGAGGAGGATTTTGTGGAACCTATTTCCACTATGGAGAAGAAGGACATCGAGCATACGAGTGTCCACAACACCAAGGAGGGAAAAATAGGAGGCCTAAAGGTAATGCCCGAGCTGTTGTTGTTGATGAAGGTGTTGAATCTGAGCACTTTGAAGAATCAAAAATAGGAGAAGTACTGATAACAAGGAGAGCCTTAATGAATGAGGAGAAAGATCCAGATCAGAGGAAGAGCTTATTTTGCATAAGGTGTAAATTTATAGGTAAGATCTGCAATGTTATCATAGATAATGGTAGCACGGATAACCTATTTGTAGAAGGAATGGTTACCAAATTGTAGTTAGAGAGGAAGAGACACCTGCATCCATATCAGATTACGTGGTTGAATAAGGACCATAGGGCTTTGGTCAGTGAGCAGTGCTTGATAAAATTTAATATTGGGAATTACTATGATGATGTCTTGTGTGACATCCTGCCTATGGATGCTTGCCATTTGCTATTTGGAAGGTCATGGTAGTTTGATCAGTGTGCAATGCATGATGGGCGTGCCAACACTTACTCACTGACAAATAATGGAGTGTGCCATAAGCTAAAGCCTCTAAAGGAGGTGGACGAAAATGTATGTAGTAGTGCCAAAATCTATTTAGTTGAAGGTAGAAGGTTTTTGGATGGTTTGAAACATGAGCATATGTGCTATGCATTAATTCCTAGAGTTAGGGAAGAAGAATGCAAAGATACCCCAATAGAAGTCTTAGGTATGTTAGAATAATTTCCAAATATTATATCAGATAATGTACCAGAGGGTTTACCACTAGTGAGGAAGATCAGTCACCATATAGATTTGGTACCAAGATCTAGTTTACCCAATAAGGCAACCCATAGAATGACTCTTGTAGAAAGTGAGGAGCTAAATAGAGAAATCCAAGAGTTGCTAAAAAAGTGACTGATTCGAGAGAGCCTGAGTCCATGTGCAGTACTTGTAGTACTAGAACCAAAGAAATATGGAGAGTGGAGAATGTGTACAGAATCCCGAGCTATTAACAAGATCACCATAAAATATAGGTTCCCATTTCCAAGGATGGATGACATTATGGAATATTTGAGTGGATCCAAGTACTTCACAAAGATTGACCTGAAGAGTAGGTACCATAAAATTCATGTCAGAGAAGGGGATGAGTGGAAGAAAACCTTCAATACTAGAGAGGGTTTGTATAAATGGTTGGTCATGCAATTTGGGCTAACCAATGCACCAAGCACATTCATGCGACTGATGAATGAGGTATTGAAGGAGTTTTTAGGAAAATTTGTCATTTTATATTTGGATGACATTTTAATATTTAGCAAGACCCTGGAAGAGCACCTGATGCATATCAGAAGAGTTTTTGAGAAGTTGAGGGAGGAGCAATTGCTGATTAATTTGAAGAAGTGCAATTTTGTGAAGGAGTTAGTGTATATGGGATTTGTCATCTCAGTTGAAGGTCTAAAAATAGACCCAAAAAAGGTGAGGGCTATCATTGAATGGACTACACCAAGGAGCATAACTAAGGTAAGATCATTTCGTGGTCTAGCAAGTTTATACAAAAAATTTATTAGAAATTTTAGCAGTATTTGTGCACCCCTAACAGAAATAATGAGAGGGGATAAGAAAGAATTTAAGTGGACCTGTTGGCATTTTTGCCACATTATTTTGATTTTTGTTTATCCATGCATAAGCTGTTGAAATTCTAACTCCTCTACAGGTTTTAGTGCAAAAAATGCCTAAGTTCGAAGACTGTTGCGAAATCATGACAAAAAATAGCATGGAGAGCCAAAGTTGAAAACCATCACGATATCGCGACATGTCGCGTTATCGCGAGTCAGATGAGGAGAGAGAAAACAAACGCAAAGTCATAGCGATTTTGCGAACAAACGCAAAGTCATAGCGATTTTGTGACATGTCGCAAAATCGTGGTCAGCGCAGTCAACGGTAGTAGGGGGCAAAACCGTCACGATATCGTGATGCGTTAGATTTTTCTGTCAAAATGGTCAATAGAGGCTGAGCAACAAAGTTGTCAAAAAATCACGACAAAACCAAGCCAAGGATGATGATAATCAAATTCGTCGTGATTTCACGACGGAATAACGAGCAAGGCACATAAGGTAAAAACCGTCGTGAAAACACGACACGTCACATTTTCACGGCATGGGTGGATAGAAAGGCTTAAGGTAGAAAATGGTAGCGATTTCATGACATTTGCAAGATAGAGCTGAGCAAGACAGAACTTGTCATGATTTCACGACATTGTTGAGGCTAACGGCAAGAAAGAAGTTGGCGTCGCGATTTCGCAACATTTATGAAGATAACGGCTAGTAGCACGAAATTGTAGCGATTTTGCAACACATTGTTGAAGAAAGACTAAGTACAGGGAATTATAGCAAAATCGTGCAGTGTTCCATTTTTGCGGTTAACGAATAGCAAAGTCCAAGAAAACAGAACTTGTAGCGAAATCGCGCAATGTCATGTTTTCATGATTTGATGCAGCAAAGAGAACAGAGAGATGAAATATGTAGCAAAATCGTGCAATGTCACATTTTCACAGAAACAAAGCAGAGGAAGAGCATAATTGTATAGACGTCACGAAATCACGTAGTGTCGCCCTTTCACGGTTCAAGGTTGCGAAGGAGATATGGAAGCCAAATATGTAGCGATTTCACGACATGGTTGATTTTCATGGTCCGAAGGTAAGAGAAGCGTACGGAGCAAAAAGATGTCGTGATTTCATGACCCGTCATGTTTTTATGACCTGTTACAGTTTTGCGCCAGAAAGCGGTTCAAACGGCCCGATGCAGTTTTGTGAGTTCCGATGATTCAAAGCGCTCCAGAATTAAATGTGTTGCTGCTTTCTGATGTGATCAAGATAGAAGAACGCGCCCAAGCTACTAGAATTGAATATTTCCATTATTCAAAGCTGTTGTTCATGATTTTTCTAACAGTTTTAAGCATATTTTCAAGAACAACAATTTAATGAAGACAACCGACTCCTCCTTATGGCATTTAATTTCTGGTTTCTTCGAGGCTGGTTTAAGGGGATCATTTCCTTGTTTTTGTTGCATAATTTGTAGATCTCGAGGAGGTCCGTTTCATATTTTTAATGCTACAAAGAGGCAAGACCTCTATATAAATCAATGTAAATCTCAAAAACAGGTATCGAGAGTTTGAGAGAAACTTTTGCTGAAAGCTTGAAGTTCATTGCATGAATGAAAGATAATTGGCCTCTGATTTTGCAAGCAGCTATTTGTGTGATTTTTATTTTTGTTGTTTACATTCTTAATATAATATTCATATTCCTTATTTGCTGCTTCATTTGAATTCTGCATGTTGAGTTTGAATATTGCTTGTAAGGGAGTGAGTTCTGGAATGTTATCTTGGAGGGATTTGCTGCACAAGGTTGTAAGAGAATTAAGTTGATATCTTATGTTATATGTTGTTGTTGTACTTGAAGTGATCTACTGTTATTCTTTTTTGATCTAACAAATTTGGCCTATGGCTATATTTCCCATCTCTTTCCATGTATTTCCTATTTTTTTTACATATTTGTAATTCCTTTCCAGCAACTCTAATCTAAAATCAAACTTAGAAATAGTAAGGGAACCAGCCCACTCTGGAGATTGGTCTGGGAGACATTTCTTTCTCCTAGCCTTTCAATGTTGGCCGGGTCTAGGGTGCTTAGTTTTAGAAAATCCTTTCCTGTGGCAGATTCGTGACCAACAGTTTTTGGCACACCCGGTGGGACAGACTTCTTCTGTCTCAAAAGATCCATAATCGGTGAGATTGATTGTTTTATTGTTTCACACCCGGAGGTATCAAGATTTTGATGAGCTGTCTTGACCTCATAAGCGAAGATTTGTAAGTTCATCTGGCGACTTTGCTGAGTTGAAGATTCAAATTTCTAAATCGTGGACACCTATTTTTAAAGTTAAAAGAAGAGAATGGCAAGGGTAATTTGTCCTAGATGGGATGATCCTGGCCCTCTGAATCTTCTAATTCGGCACAAGATTCCCAAAAGTGCCTTGAAAGCCCTAACAAAATATAATGGCACCCAAGGAATGGCCCGAGAGCATGTTGAAGATATTGTCGCTTTGTCGACTTTACATGATATAGTTCACGAAGATGTTATGCTCAGACTTCTGGTTTTGTCTTTGCAAGGAAGGGCGTTACAGTGGTACAAACTGCTCAAGCATCAAAGCATCAGCTCATGGGATGACTTAGCGGGTGCACTAATCAAAAGATTTGATGAGGATCTCTTTTATAGCTCTCAAGATCCTTTTCAATTCTTCATGTATATCATGAGAGCACCTATGGAGAGTATCACTGACTTCAATTTTTGATTCAGCAGAAGTTGGAGGAGAATTCCAGAGATGATCCGACCCACACCCGCCCAAGCCCACTTCTTCTATGTTCGAGCTTTTCATCCGGACATAAGTCTTCTCTTGCTGTAATCAGGAGAACGTAGATTCCCTCAAATATTTGAGGAAGCATTACAAGCGGAGCAGCTTTTGCTCCTATCAGGAAAGTTGCAGTGGAGAGAAGCTCCATTACCTTATCCGATAGTCACCACCCCTGTCTACCCTATGCAGCATTCATCATGCCAGATTCCTTATACTGTGCAGAAACCTGAGATGCAGCTGTGTGGAGCTCAACAATGGGAATATGCAAGCATTGTCCCAGCCATGGATGATATGGTTGCTTGTAATTTCTTTTAGAAGATGGATCAAGAGGAGATGAGCGAAGAAGAAGAAGAACAACCTGAGGAGGGCATAACTTTGCACAACATGCAAGCATTTAGTTAAAACCTGTTGAATATGCCTGATCAAGAGGAAGAGCCTGAAGAGATCCTAGAGAAAGTACTATTGCTGGACAATTTTTGTGATCAGATCCAGGAGTTGGAGGAACCCGTTCTTAGTTCACAACCAAGGAACCCTTCAAGTTGGTGGTATTGGCTTCAGTCATTACTACAACTGGTACCTACAGGAGCCCTTCATGTGGCAAATTTCTTTGATACATTAGTTGTCAATTGTGTGGGTACTGGAATGCAGGATAACTTGCCCGTGTCTGCAACATGGAGAACTTTAGGAGGAGGTCATCCTAATTTTCAAGACCGTCTCAAGTATGACCAGATCTGGTCGGGACACTGTCAATTCACTGGATAACCCTCTGAAATTGGGTTTCTAGTGACGACATGCCAATCACGTCGTAAACTATTGTATATAGAAAAAAAAAAAAGAGAGAAAAAAAAAAGTATTGTTTTCTTTTATCAACTTCGGCTCTTTTTGCATGCGAGCCCGCAGGTACGTGTTTCTTTCTTTTTTCTTCTTCTTTCCCAGCAGTTAGTGGCTTCCTATCAATTTCTTCCTTCCCCTTCCTTTTTCTTCCCTTCCCTTCTTTATTCCCTCCTTCTCCTACTCCTTTTCTTCTGCAGTAAAAAAGCCACTGCTGTTGTTTCTTTTCCTCTTTTCTCCTATTCTCGGTTCTTCTTTTCCTTTTCTTCTAACTACATTGTTGGTTTACACATTTATCTACAGTTCATTTCCCCATTCCATTCTCATTCCATAGCATACACATTCACTAATCATCATTCTGTTTATTCCATTCACCTTCATTTTCCTTTCATAGCAGCTGGTAGCACAGAAGCACTCTGTTACTGTCTACCGCATCACTTTTCCCCATTCCATTATTCCATCATTCATCATTTCCATTCCATGATCAGTTCAGCCAAATACCGATTCTTTGAGTTTCATTCATTCAGCAAAAGTTGTTGCAGCAGTCCATCGAGATGAACCCCAGCAGCCAGCTTTCTGTTCTAAGTTTTCATGACTCTGTTGCCCAATGGATTTAGGCCTGAGATTCGTGCATACAGCAGAACTGTATACCCCGTGAGTTGCCAAGAATGTTAGCATTTTTGCCACATTATTTTGATTGTTGTTTATTCATGCATAAGCTGTTGAAATTCTAACTCCTCTACAGGTTTTAGTGCAAAAAATGCCTAAGTCCGAAGACTGTCATGAAATCACGACAAAAAATAGCATGGAGAGCCAAAGTTGAAAACCATCATGATATTACAACATGTCATGTTATCGCGGGTCGGATGAGGAGAGAGAAAACAAACGCAAAGTCATAGCAATTTTGCGACGTGTCGAAAAATCGCGGTCAGTGCAGTCAACGGCAGCAGGGGGGCAAAACCGTCACGATATCATGATGCGTTAGATTTTTGTGGTCAAAATGGTCAACAAAGGCTGAGCGACAAAGTTGTCACGAAATCGTGACAAAACCAAGCCAAGGACGATGATAATCAAATTCATCGTGATTTCACGATGGAATAACGAGCAAGGCACATAAGGTAAAAATCATCACGAAATCGTGATGCATCACATTTTTGTGGCATGGGTGGACAGAAAGGCTTAAGGCAAAAAATGGTAGCGATTTCGCGACATTTGCAAGATGGAGCTGAGCAAGACAGAACTTGTCACAATTTTGTGACATTGTTGAGGCTAACGGTAAGAAAGAAGTTGGCATCGCAATTTCATGATATTTATGAAGATAACGGCTAGTAGCACGAAATGGTAGTGATTTCGTGACACATTGTTGAAGAAAGACTAAGTATAGGGAATTGTAGCGAAATCGTGTAGTGTTCCATTTTTGCGGTTAACGAATAGCAAAGTCCAATAAAATAGAACTTGTAGCGAAATCGCGCAATGTCATGTTTTCGTGATTTGATGCAGCGAAGAGAACAGAGAGATGAAAGATGTAGCAAAATCGCGCAGTGTTGCATTTTCACGAAAACAAAGCAGAGGAAGAGCATAATTGTACGGACGTCGTGAAATCGTGCAGTGTCGCCCTTTCGCTGTTCAAGGTTGCGAAGGAGATATGGAAGCCGAATATGTAGCGATTTTGTGACATGGTTGATTTTCGCGGTCTGGAGGTAAGAGAAGCATATAGAGCAGAAAGACGTCATGATTTCGTGACCTGTTGCGTTTTCCCGACCCGTCGCGTTTTCATGACCTATTACAGTTTTGTGCTAGAAAGCGGTTCAAACGGCCCGATGCAGTTTTGTGAGTTCTGATGATTCAAAGCACTCTAGAATTAAATGTGTTACTACTTTTCAATGCGGTCAAGATAGAAGAACGCGCCCAAGCTACCAGAATTGAAGATTTCCATTATTCGAAGCTATTGTTCGCGATTTTTATGCATATTTTCAAGAACAACAATTTAATGAAGACGACCGACTCCTCCTTATGGCATTTAATTTCTGGTTTCTCCGAGGCTAGTTTAAGGGGATCATTTCCTTGTTTTCGTTGCATAATTTGTAGATCTCGAGGAGGTCTGTTTCATATTTTTAATGCTGCAAAGAGGCAAGACCTCTATATAAATCAATGTAAATCTCAAAAATAGGTATCGAGAGTTTGAGAGAAACTTTTGCTGAAAGCTTGAAGTTCATTGCATGAATGAAAGATAATTGGCCTCTGATTTTGCAAGCAGCTGTTTGTGTGATTTTTCTTTCTATTGTTTACATTCTTAATATAACACTCATATTCCTTATTTGCTGCTTCATTTGAATTCTGCATGTTGAGTTTGAATATTGCTTGTAAGGGAGTGAGTTCTAGAATGTGATCTTGGAGGGATTTTCTATGCAAGGTTGTAAGAGAATTAAGTTGATATCTTATGTTATATGTTGTTGCTGTACTTAAAGTGATCTGCTGTTATTCTTTCCCGATCTAACAAATTCGGCCTACGGCTATATTTCCCATCTCTTTCCATGTATTTCCTATTTTTTTTGCATATTTGTAATTCCTTTCCAGCAACTCTAATCTAAAATCAAACTTAGAAATAGTAAGGGAACCAGCCCACTCTGGAGATTGGTCTGGGAGACATTTCTTTCTCCCAGCCTTTCAATGTTGGTCGGGTCTAGGGTGCTTAGTTTTAGAAAATCCTTTCCTGTGGCAGATTCGTGACCAACAGGACCTTAGGAGTAGATAAGAGCTTTGATATGTTGAAAAATAAGGTCACAGAACAACCTATTTTAGCACTTCCATATTTCAATAAGGTATTTCAGGTAGACTGTGATGCTAGTGGAAGTGTCATAGGAGTTGTGTTGAGTCAAGAAAGTAAACTTGTTTCTTATTTTAGTGAGAAACTCAATGATGCTAGGAAGAAGTATTATGTATATGATCAGGAGATTTATGCTATAGTTCAAGCTCTAAAGAAGTGGAGGCATTATTTTTTGCCAAAAGAGTTTGTTCTATATACTAATCATCAGGCCTTACAATATATTAATAGCCAAGGGAAGCTAAATCATAGGCACTTAAAGTGGGTTGAGTTTCTATAGAGTTATACCTTTGTGTTGAAGCATAGGAGTGGGAAGTCAAACAAAGTTGTAGATTTCTTAAGTAGAAGGCAGTGGTTGTTGACAAAAATGAAGGTGGAAGTTGTAGGTTTTGACGAACTTAAGGGTTTGTACCTTGAAGATCCTGATTTTGCAAAGGCTTGGAGGGCTTGCTTAGCACCTCTTACTTTAGACAGGACTAAGTGGTTGGAATTTCTTATCCAAGATGAGATTTTTTTAAGAGTAAATCAATTATGCATTCCAAGGAGTTCAATGAGGGAGAATCTGGTCAAGGAGAAGCACTGTGGAGAGTTGGCTAGACACTTTGGTCGAGATAAGACCATTGCCCTCATTAGTGAGAACTACTATTGGCCACAGTTGCAGTAATATGTGAAGAATTTTGTACAAAGTTGTAGAGTATGCCAGATGGCCAAGGGTGTGAGATAGAACACCGGATTATATCAGCCATTACCTATACCAGATAGGCCATGGGAGGACATCAGCATGGATTTTATTCTTGGCTTACCAAGGACACAGAGGAGGAATGACTCCATATTTGTGGTGGTTGACAGGTTTTCGAAGATCTTTATTCCCTGCTAGAAAACTAATGATGTAGTTCATGTTGCAGGGTTGTTTTTTAAAGATGTGGTATGCCTACATGGTCTACTAAAGAGTATCATTTTTGATAGCGATACCAATTTTGTTGGGTATTTTTGGAGGACCTTATGGAAGAAATTGAAGACAGACCTAAAATTCAGTTCTGCATACCACCCATAGACTGACGGAAAAATAGAGGTGGTGAACAAAAGTTTGGGTAATCTATTGAGGTGCTTGGAAGTAGATAAGCCCAAGGGATGGGATTTGGTTTTACCATAGGCAAAATTTGCATACAATAATTCTATCAATAGGAGTACTAATAAATCCCCATTCCATATTATGTATGGGAGCAGCCCAAGGAATGCTTTCGAGTTGAGAAAGATGGACAGAGGGGAAAATAATAGTGCTGAGGTTGAGGACTTTGCAGAGCACCTAAATAGCCTACATGATGAAGTGAAGCAACATATCAACAAGATGAACACTTAGTACAAGACAAGAGTAGACCAAAAGTGACGACTTAAGGAGTTCCAAGTGGGAGATCAAGTTATGGTTCACTTGAGAAAGGAAATATTTCCTACTAAAATCTACAATAAGTTACAAATGAAAAATTTTGGACCATGTACGGTCATAGGGAAATGGGATTTATGGAATGCCTATGAGGTAGAATTGCCAAGTGGGCTGAATATATCACCTGTGTTCAACATTTCAGATTTGGCATAATATCATGAAGGTGAGAATAATGGTGGACCAGTCACAAAATTATGGAGTATTCCCACATCTACTCTAGATATAGAAGATATAGAAGATGTCCTAGATACCCGTGTAGGCAAAAGCACAAGAAACAAGTAGTATGTAGAATATCTAGTTAAGTGGAAGGGCAGGCCTATTGAATATTAATCTTGGTTGTCGAATGCTGAGGTTGAACACCTTGGTTTTCTTCCAACAACAAAGAAGTGAAGGTCACTTCTCAACTTACCCTAGGTGTCTGATGCAGGAGCATCCAATGGTGTAAAAGTGATCTTGCATCACCCAAAAAATATTGTAATTGTTTAATTTTGTAAAAACTAGTAAAAACTAGTAAAAACTAGTAAAACTAGTTTTTCTTGCAGGAGATTTTTAAAGTTCTTAGAGGTCGAATTTGAGGATTTTCAGCTAGATGCAAACTTTGGCATGAATACCCAAATATAGTCCCGCTTAGCTCGTTTCATGTCATTTTTGAAAATATGTTGTAATAGTCAATCGGGTCAACGAGTGCGAAGTTATGACCTTCGCAAGTTGCCCCAAATTTCAAATTTGAAATTTCAAGTTTTAGGTGGGAAAAAGGGGGAAAATAGGGCATAAGTGGGAATTTTTGAAATTGTAAAAGGGCTCTTCTTTTGGGATCCTCATTTTTAGCATAAAAGTAATGGAAAGCTTTGGCTCATTTTAGCATTTCTAGTTTTCAGTGGATTGTATGTATTTTTTTTTATGCAACTCTCATTCAAATGGTATCAAAGCGAGAGTTCCTGAGTGTGTAAATAGAGCATCGAACGTGAGGTAGTTTATACTAGGATCTATGGTTAGGGTTTGTGGGAGAATTTAGTAGAATGCCTCCATGAAGAAATCATGGTGGTGGGAGAAATATGGTTCCAGAAGAAGATTTCAGATCTTTGTAGAGGTAAGTTCAAGCTCTACAAGAGGATTTGTGTAGAGGGTTTGAGCCAAGGAGAGAAGAAGGGAGTGAATATGAAGCTGAAGAAGAAGAGGCCCAGTTCAAAGAATAAGAAGAAGAAGAAGAGGTAATAGATCCTGCACAAGCCAAATTGTATAAGGCCATATCATAGATTGGAAAGAGATCAAAGTTTGATGTCTCCACGTATTCTAGAAATCTCAACCCAAAAGAGTTGATCGACTGGATCAATGACATGGAGGAATACTTTGAGTATGAGGAGGTAGAAGATCTTGAGAGGGTCAAGTTTGCTAAGACCAAACTGAAAGGTCATGCTAGCATATGGTGGAAGGGAGTGCAGCTAGACAGAAACAAAAGATGAAAATAAAGGATAACAAGGTGGGAGTGGATGGTGGAGAAGTTGAAGAGATAATTTATTCTAGCTGATTACAAGTTGGATCTGCTCAAGAAAATGTAGGGTTTGATACAATCAAATAATTTTGTAAAATAATATACAGAGGAGTTCTATAAGATCCTAATTAGAACAGGTTATTCTAAGTCCAATAAGGAGAAGATAGCTCGTTATATTAATGGGTTAATAGCAAGTATTCAAGAGGATTTAAGTCTATTCAGGATGACCACCATTGAAGATGCTTACCAGTTTGCCTTGAAGGTAGAAGAGAAGCTGAACAAGAGGTTTGAAAGCAAACAAAGAGGAAGAGGTCATGGTGGAAGAACTGGAATGGAGGATGGAATGACTAAAATAAAATTGGGGATACAATCAACAGTTAATACTAGAAGGGAGAAAATGCTTACCACCCCCATGAGCAGAATAATAGCTACAAAAATAATGGTTACCAGAGAGGAATAGGAAGGTCTAGACAAGGGTTTGGAAGAGGAGGATTTCATGGAAACTGTTTCCACTATGAAGAAGAAGGACATCAACAATTCTAGTGTCCACAACAAGAAGGAGGAACAAATAGGTGGCCTAAAGGTAATGCCCGAGCTGCTATTGTTGATGAAGGTGTTGAATCTGAGCACTCTGAAGAAGCAGAAAGAGGAGAAGTACTGATAACAAGAAGAGCCTTGCTGAATGAGGAGAAAGATCTAGATTAGAGGAAGAGCTTATTTTGTATAAGGTGTAAATGTGCAGGTAAGGTCTGTAATGTTATCATAGATAATGGTAGCACGTATAACCTAGTTGTAGAAGGAATGATTACCAAATTGCAGTTAGAGAGGAAGAGACACTCGCATCCATATCGGATTGTGTGGTCGTAGAAGGACCATAGGTCTTTGGTCTATAAGTAGTGCTTGGTAAAATTTAATATTGGGAATTACTATGATGAGGTCCTGTGTGACATCCTGTCTATGGACGCTTGTCATTTGCTATTGGGAAGGTCATGGAAGTTTGATCGATGTGCAATGCATGATGGGCATGCACACACTTACTTCCTGACAAATAATGGAGTGCGCCATAAGCTAAAGCCCATAAATGAGGTGGATGAAAAGTTATGTAGTAGTGCTAGAATCTGTTTAGTTGAAGGTAGAAGGTTTTTGGATGGTTTGAAACATAAGCATATGTGCTATGCATTAATTCCTAGAGTTAGAGAAGAAGAATGCAAATATACCCCAGTAGAAGTCTTAGGTCTGTTAAGAATTTCTAGATATTATATCAGATAATGTACCAGAGGGTTTGCCACCAGTGAGGAAGATTAGTCACCATATAGATTTGGTACCAGGATCTAGTTTACCCAATAAGGCAGTCCATATAATGACTCCTGTAGAAAGTGAGGAACTAAACAGACAAGTCCAAGAGTTGCTAAAAAGGGACTGATTCAAGAGAGCATGATTCCATGTGTAGTACTTGCAGTACTAGAACCAAAGAAATATGGATATTGGAGAATGTGTATAGACTCTCGAGCTATTAATAAGATCTCCATAAAATATAGGTTCCGTTTGCCAAGGATGGATGATATTATGGACTATTTGAGTGGAGCCAAGTTCTTCACAAAGATTGACCTGAAGAGTGGGTACCATCAAATTCTTGTCAGATAAGGGGATGAGTGGAAGATAGCCTTCAAGACCAGAGAGGCTTTGTATGAGTGGTTGGTCATGCCATTTGGGCTAACCAATGCACGAACCACATTCATGCGGCTGATGAATGAGGTATTGAAGGAGTTTTTAGGAAAATTCATCATTGTCTATTTGGATGACATTTTAATATTTAGCAAGACCCTGGAAGAGCACCTGATGCATATCAGAATATTTTTTGAGAAGTTGAGGGAGGAGAAATTGCTGATTAATTTGAAGAAGTGCAGTTTTGTGAAGGAGTTAGTGTATCTGGGATTTGTCATCTCAGCTTAAGGTCTAAAAATGAACCTAAAAAAGGTGAGGGCTATCATTGAATGGCCTACTCCAAGGAGCATAACTGAGGTAAGATCATTTCATGGTCTAGCAAGTTTTTACAGAGAATTTACTAGAAATTTAAGCAGTATTTGTGTACCCCTAATAGAAACAATGAGAGGGGATAAGAAAGAATTTAAGTGGACCTTAGGAGTAGATAAGAGCTTTGATATGTTGAAAAAGAAGGTCACAGAACAACCTGTTTTAGCACTTCCAAATTTCAATAAGGTATTTCATGTAGACTGTGATGCTAGTGGTAGTGCCATAGGAGTTGTGTTGAGTCAAGAAAGTAAACTTGTTACTTATTTTAGTGAGAAACTCAATGATGCTAGGAAGAAGTATTTTGTATATGATCAGGATTTTTATGCTATAGTTTAGGCTCTAAATAAGTGGAGGTATTATTTGTTGCCAAAAGAGTTTGTTCTATATACTGATCATCAGGTCTTACAGTATATTAATAGCCAAGGAAAGATAAATCAGAGGCACTTAAAGTGTGTTGAGTTTCTACAGAGTTATACCTTTGTGTTGAAGCATAGGAGTGGGAAGTAAAATAGAGTTGCAGATGCCTTAAGTAGAAGGTAGTGTTTGTTGACAAAAATGAAGGTGGAAGTTGTAGGTTTTGACAAACTTAAGGGTTTGTACCCTGAATATCCTAATTTTGCAGAGGCTTGGAGGGCTTACTGTATCGCTCCAAAATTTTTGCATCCTTACCCTCAGGCTATAGGATCCATGCCCGGAAGGGGGATGCGAGAAGGATGGGACAATACCTTGGATTGAGAGGCCCTTTGAAGGTCCCGCCTCTTGGGGGAGGGGTATAAAGGTGAATTTTCGACAAATGATGGGTTCACCAGGAAACTTTTGAGTGGCAGTTTCCACACCTAGGTTGATAGTGAGTTTGATGTGTTCATTTTGTACTTTAATCATTCAAATCCTAGGTTTTGCCAAGATGAATCTAAACTATTCTATATGCCAATGCTGATTTTATGGATATAGAAAATATGAATAAATGCTAAACACAGAAAATGTGCCGAATGGGACAGAACATACCTGATTTCGGATGTTTGATGAAGGTTTTGAGTTTTGTAGCAGTCCAAATCATCTCAACTTGTACGTAATCGTATGATATTTCATATAATCATCTCAAATCACAGTCGATCGTTCTGAGATCTAACAAATTCGTTAGACGAATTTGTTAGAAACCTACAATCACAAAAACAGATACAAAATACCAAATATGCAACTGCAGAAGCAAAGGAGAATGATAGCAATAACAGCAAACATGCCTAAATAATGGATTCAAATAACAAACAAGAGAAATGCAATAGATTTAATGATTTATTTTAACTTTATCATGTGGTTATGCTAAATGAGGTGAACTCCAAGATGCATAAACATAATAACTAAGATAATGTATAAAGAAATGCAGCAAACAATAAAGAGATGAAAACTCTGGACTCTGATTGCCCTATTCTGGACTACAATCGGGATCACCTCCAATCGTACGAGATCATCTACACTCCTTGAAAAGATCATTTGAAATCATTCGAAATCGTTTGTGACGATCCGAGCTAGCTTCGACTGAAAAATAGTAAAGGTCCTGCAAGAAAACATGAAATACCGAATGCAAATGATGGTGTGAGGATGCTCTGAGGTGCGTGGAAGTTCAGGGAAGTTTAAGTAGAGTTTCAGGTAGAAATTTAGGGGGAATCAGGGGGATAAACTAAGAAAATCTTAGTTTATATAGGATTAGGGAGAGGTTAGGAGGTTGGGGATCATCCCAATCTGGGAGATCTCCAATGGGGGAATCTCCAACTGTGCAGACGCACTTCTGCCCAAGTTGGAGAGGCTATTGAAACAGAAGCTAATTATGAAAATTTGGTTTTGGGACAAAATCATCTGGATGTTCTGTCCATGATGAATTCCTCATATATGGGATGATTTCATCTAATCTGTGACGATATCGTCCAACGGTCAAAACAAATCCTAAAAATGACACGAAAAATGAGAAAAGCGGGTAACAGGCGGTTAACGGGCAGTTTGAGGTTAAAATTTGAATTTTTATCTTTTTACTAAGATTTAACTGTGCCAATTTTAGGGTGCTACATTTTGCCCCCTCTTTAGTGAATTTTTTTAAGAAAATGCGTTAAAGACGAGTTCTTCCCATTTTACGAGAAAGCAAAAATGTACTCAATTTTTTAGACGATTCTTGGTCGAATCGTACGACTGCTAACTATGGTGCCCCCTCCGTGTTTTTATCCAAATCGAACATTTGAGGTAAAAACGTGAAAAAACAAAATTAAAAAAAAAGTTGTTTTTGAATAAAATTAAGAAAAATAGGGAAAACCCTAATTCATTTTTACTGTTCTAGAGCTCTGCAAAGAGAAACAATGGTGGAGACAGCACACAAAGTGACAGAGGTCCGACGTGGGCTACGGGTAAGGATCTAATCCTAGTAGATTAGGTTTGATTTTACTTTGTGCAATTTTTTGATTTAAATGTTGATTGTTTGGGGCATCGCAGCCATTTTTAGGCCATTGATGTCGTCGGGAGGAAATCATCCCGATTTCGCCGAAATCGTCCCTATATCGTCGATTTCATCGAAGGGTAAAATCGGTGAACTAGGGGCGATCTCGTTCAACAAGGGGCGATCCCCAAGTTGTGAAATCAGAGACGATTTCATCCTACAAAGGATGACTTTGTCCAATTTGGGACGATATCATCCAATGGTGGACGATATCAAAATGTTTTTAATTTGATTTTAATGATTGATTATTAATGAATTTTATTGTTTTTTTGTTTTTTTTGTAGAAAGGATTACTAAAGAGCCAGGAATGGAAATACAGCGGGCTGAGAGATGACTTGGCCACTCTCGACCAGGCAGAGCATGACCAACTAGCACAGGTCGGGCTACGACATGTGGTAGAGATGCCACAAGTATCGACGGACATGGGGCTACTGATAGCCCTAACAGAGAGGTGGTATCCGAGGTCATCCTATTTCCAGCTACCGACGGGGGAGATGGCTCCCACTCTAGAGGACATATGGAGTATCATGAGGATCCCCATACAAGGATGGTTGATGACGCCTATGGCTAATCAGGGCCAGGCTATGATGAGATTGATTGGAGACCCGAACTTCGCCCTAGAGAAGGGCAGGGTGAACATCGAGTCTCTAAGGCAGATGCCTGGGGCATCCAGGCTTACACGGGTTTTGGTAGGGGTGGTAGGTGGTTTACTGTTGTGCCACCAGAGTGGGTGCAGGCTACCATGGCTCCTCTCATATATAGTTTGCGACATGAGAGACCACGGGTATAGGTTTACATGGGGCAACTTTGTACTATGTCGCTTGTATAGGATCCTGCATGGGGTCGTATACAAGGGAGGTCGATGTCTAGTCTTGACATTGCTGCTACAGGTTTGGTGCTGGGAGCACATCATGGTGCAAAGGTTGGTAGGGCTCCCAAGGATAGGGGTTGACCGAGAGAGGCCCCAAGTTTTCTATTGGTGGCTACAGAGGGGGTCACAGTGACAGATAAATCTGTCGATGTCTCAAAGGTTGTTGGACGACCTCATCCCTAACCAAATCACCTAGAGGCCATGGTGAGAGCACCTCGGGTGGGCAGAGGATGGGCAGGAGCTGGCTCGCATCAGGTGAGTCTACTGGCTGAGGATGGAGTGGGGAGAGGTAGAGCTCCATCACTATGACCAGGTGCTATGGTAGTTCGGTCTACAATAGGGGATCCCTTATCTTAGTGATTACGAGTACTCCCAGACTGTCTAGGATAGTACCACACTAAGTAGGGCTCCAAACATGCAGCGGTTCTAGAGTTAGGACACATATGATGTCCCCATACAGCTAGTGGATGGTGACAATGTTGGGGTTATCGACAGATACGATGCATGGTACGCAGGCATCCACACTCCTCGGATGACGAGGGCATAGGATCTGATGCATGTTATTATGTAACAGATGGGGAGGCAGCGCCAGGCTACTATTAAGGCAACACAGGGTCACAACAGGAGAGAGCAGCTATGGTCTCTATAGGAGAGATTCCAAAGGATGGGATGGGATCCACAAAGACCATAGCAGATAGGGAGGAGGGAGAGGGGAGTCCCTTCTCAGTAGGGGAAGAGACCACCATTGCCAGATAAGGGCAAGGGTGTCGAGGTAGGGGAGAGCAACGAGATGGTGACTCTTCGAGCTAAGGTTGCCCACCTTTGGACTTAGGTGTAGACATTACAGGATGAGGCTACACGACTCAGAGCTCAAGGCGAAGGAGCAAGCACACAGGAGCTGGCATGGTCTATGGCTCAGACTACATTCTATCGAGGAGCATACTACCAGATGGTTCCAAAGAGCTAGAGGTTACAGCTGCCAGCTGACATTGCAGGGCCGATCAGGATGGGGTCGTCGAGGATATCGTCATGATCGATGTCAAGGACCCACAACACACGGTAGACTTCGATGGGGCCTCCTCATCTACCTCAGGGCGAGAGAGGAGACGAGGCTAAGAGCTTGAGGGCTCCGTAAGACTAGACACTCACGACACAGAGATTGCATTTATTATTATATATTTTTGTTTTTGAGAGGATGGAGTATGTCAGGCTATTGATTGTGGCATACCAGTCCAGTTTTGATATGATGTACATATGTTGATATATATATGGTCTTTTGATGATATGACTTGTTGAATTTGTTGTATGATGCTTTAATGTTGAATTTCGATTGATTATTGATGATTCATGTGATTATGTCATTTTAGAAATATTATAATTGTATGTCATGTTGTAAAATTTAAATGAAATAATCTGATGTAAACAATTGGTTATTTTGGTGTGATTTGATGAGAATAAAAGGGACTTCTAACAATAATTTCAAAGGACATTGTTGTTGTTATAGACCATTTCATGGAGTCGTTGCTCGCTTGGTCGTTAAGCTAATCCCAATATAGAAATATTGCTAAAAGTAAAAGAATGCTTAAGAGACTGTCTTAAGACTTTGTGTTGTGATGGTGATGATGATGGTTTGTGATTTGTTTTTAGATTTTCATAAAAATAATATGCGTGAGATACTAAAAGAAATATGATTTTTCTAGGCATAAATTCCTTAGAAATCATACCATGGTTGGAAAATTGAATGTTGACATGATGACATGAAATAAAATAAGTGTTCGTTCATTTTTAAAGCACAATTGTGTAACATAATGATGTAAGTCATATGTTTGGATGAATTTGTTTAAAATAAATGGAAAATAAGATTAGAACAATGGTTTGCGGTAGGCATAGAATTATAGATATAGAATTATACCATCATCATGAAATCCAAAGAAGAAATTGATATTTTAGTTTTATTGCATGATTGATTTTTGATTTGGAGATAAACAGAAAATAATAATATATAACTTGACTTTGCTTACTAGATTTTGTAATATGTTGTTTTAAAAGAATTTTGGATTTTTTGAAAACAATGTATGTAATTGCTTTTATACTAAACAAATGTTCTGAAATAAGAATAAAATTTATTCCAAAAGAGTTGCAGAAATATTTTAAATTATCTCAAAGACAAATGTAGATTTGTAAGGAACCCTTATGTGCATATGTGATTTCATTGCCAATCTTGATTTATCATAATGATAGATAATACCTCAAATACAAATGTGTGTGCAATTGTATTGTTAGTTCACCAATTTTGAGCAAGATAATTCGATACAAGTAATTTGACTTTAACCAAATGAATGTTCATTAACCATGATCTGTATGCATGTAACCGTACCAGACTACTATGTAAGTTAGGTTATCAAGAGCTAGCTAATCCATAATCCGACATAGGTCTGTACAAAAGAAGGTCACTAATGTGACAGACATATCACCACGCTAGGGATTACCCAAGGCCAAGTGGGTTGGGCACAAACCACCTGTTATGGGGCTTACCTCATAGTTTTCGAATAATTGAGAATTCCAGGGATTCAAGCTCATTCACCCTTCTTTTCTTTTCAAGGGTTAGGGAAGTATTTATTGCATTTTGCTTTTGCTTTTTCTCTTTTCTTTTTTTTTTTGTATATTTTTTTTTGTATTTTTGCTTGATATTTGAGATAATTCTGAAACATTGTTGTGATGATACAAAATAACATTTTTCTTTTTATCTTTTTCTTGAACTTTTCTTTTCTTCCTATGCTAGGGATACTTGCTCGGATTAGTTGTAGAGCAAGGGATTTTTATTCTGGGTAGGGGTGAGCTTGTCCTTTTGTCAATTCTCAAAGATTCTAGACCATGTGCATGATAGGATAGTAGGGGAAACTTTTCGCTCAAGAAACCATTTCTACTATGTAGCATCATATCGAATTTGCAATGAAATCATTTTAATGTGAAAAGATATACTTGGTTCAAGTAAATAACAAGATCAAAACTTTATTTAATTCAACTGAGGACTTTGATATAAGAGATATTAATAATCAAAAATAAAATCAAGATATTTATTCATGTGAATGTGAAAGTGCGGGTTTCCAAATAAATGCTAATTTGTCCAAAATAATTGAAAATATAACTGCAACACTTCAAGAATTGACAAGTATGAAAATAAAATATGTTTTTGAAGATTTTGACAATTTTGATGTTTTTATATTTTTATATTTTGATTTTGATTGATGAATTGCAAGAAGAAATACTATTATTGTTCTTGAAAAATATTTTGATAGAAATGGATAAATTGAAACAATATGCAAAATACAATATATACAAATGATGAAATGACCCAATGTTATGCATAATAACGCTTAAGATGCATAATGTTCATAGGTTCTTTAAGATCTTTACTGTATAAGGTAGCTAATCGATATGCTCTCGATCCAAATTTAGCAGTGATGACATATGGTCCAAGCCAATTGGGCTCAAATTTACCTTTAAGGTCTTTAATTGCATTAGTATTTTTTTTATTTTCTTTTAAGACAAGGTCGTCGATCTCAAAGGATCGCAGATGAATTTTCTTGAGGTATGCTCTCTTAAGCTTTTTTTGGTAGGCACAAAGATGCTCCAAAGCATTGATGCGCTTTTCATCTAGGAGTTCTAGCTGACTAAGTCTTCCAGCATGATATTCATCTCCTACTTCAGTATCTTGAAGTAGCAGAGCCAAAGAAGGAACTTCTAATTCAAAGGGAAAAATTGCTTCAGCGCCATAGACCAAAACAAAGGGGGAAGTTCCTGTGGGAGTACGAACGCTAGTTCAATAAGCCCACAAAGCAAGATATAATTGAATATGCCAATCATGGCCATATTTGTTGACTAGTATTTTGAGGATTTTGATTAATGTTTTATTAGATGCTTCTGCTTGGCCATTATCCTGAGGATAATAGGGAGTGGACCAACGATGTTGAATTTTATACTTTTGACATAATTTTTTGACATCTTTATTTTTGAAACAAGTTCCATTATCTAAAATGAGATTTGCAGGGATTCCGAACCTACAAATAATTTGATTAAAAATAAACTTAGAAACTTGGGTTCCAGTACAAGGAGCTAATGGCATAGCTTCAAGCCACTTCGTGAAATACTCAGTGGTGGTTATGATAAATTTGTGTCCATCAGATGACACAGGGTTGATTTTTCCAATGATGTCTAAGCCCCATTTTGAAAAGGGCTAAGGAGATGAAATGGCCTACAGCTCTTGTGCAGGTGCATGGACAAGTTCAGCATGTTTCTGGAACTTGTCATAATGGTGCACATAAGAACGTGCATCATTCTCCATGGTAGGCCAAAAATATCCTATCCTGAAGAGTTTTTTAGCAATGGCGCTACCACTAAAATGCCCCCCACAAGATCCATTGTGGTCTTCACTCAAAGTTGATTTAGATTCTGCTAGATTCAAACATCTCAGTAAGATGTCTTCAAAAGATCTCCTATACGAGGTATTACCAATAATCACGAAGCGACTTGCTCGTCTACGTAATAACCTGTGCTGGTTACTATGAAAACCTTCAGGGAAGGTTCCATTTTGTAGAAAATTAAATATATCAGTGTACCATGGTTCAGGAGTAGTGTCGTTGATTAGAAACACATCCAAAGGTTCTAAGCATGATTTTCTTGAAGCGGGCTCCTGGAGTCAACGAATAATGATGGTAGCATATTCATCATCTAACTCCAAGGGTAAAAGATATGTCACTGCAACCATAGCGTCAGCCGCACGATTGCTAGTTCGAGGAATAGCTTCCAAGGTAACTTGATCAAATAAAGATAATAATTGTAAGACATGCTTTGTATGAACGTAATTTCTTGGGTTTGATAAACATCATTGATTTGATTTATGACAAGTTGAGAATCATCGAAAACCAATAAATTTTTAATTTTTAGTGCTAAAGCAGCTCGTAATCCAAGGATAAGAGCTTCATATTTAGCAGTGTTATTAGTACAAGCAAATGTTAATTTGAAGGACAGAGTTATAAGATGTTTTTGTGGAGATATTAAAATAATACCTGCACCAGCCCCACTCATACATCGAGCTCCATCAAAGTATAGGGACCATTGCTCTGGATGGTCTGCCTCTAGTTTAAGGCATTCATCGAGAAACTCAATGATGAGGGGATGGGTAGACTCTAAGGGTGCAACAACTAATTGATCTACTATGATTTGACCCTTAACAGACTTCTATCCTATAAACATGAGTTCAAACTCACTTATTGTAAGAACCCACTTGGATGTGCGACCAGATAAGTACAATCGACTCATGAGATATCGCAAAGGGTCAAATTTAGCAATAACATATGTTTTCTGATTGAGCATATAATGGCATAGTTTTTGTGTAGAAAATACGACTGCTAGACATAACTTCTCTAATATGGTATATCGAGTTTCATAACTTATTAAGGTCCTACTAATGTAATAATTAGCACATTCTTTCTTCTCATCGTCAAGTTGAGCTAACATAGCTCCTAAGGCAAAATCGAAAGCAAAAATGTACAAAATAAATGGATGATCAGATCTAGATGGGGAAAGCACCAATGGTTTAAGGAGATATTATTTGAGGAGTTTGAATGCTTCTTGACATTCGTCATCCCAATGAAAAGAGACATATTTCTTAATAAGCTTAAGAAAAGATCCAGTTTTGTCTGCCAACTTATCAATAAAGCAGCAAATAGCTTGAAGCTTACCTTGTAGACTTCATAATTATGATATATTTATGGGTGTGGGCATATCAGTGATATCTACGATCTTGAGAGGGTCAATTTCAATGCCACGTAAGGAAACTATAACCCCTAATAATTTATCGGACTTAACTTCGAATATACATTTAGTTGGATTCAATCGGATAAGATACTCCCTTAACCGATCAAATAATTTTCTCAAGTCATCTAAATGATCATCTTATTTGATGGAACGAGCTATAATATCATCTACATAATCATGTAAAATATCATGCATCATATCATGAAATATATAAGTCATGGCTCATTGATATGTTGCACCTACATTCTTTAAACCGAATGGCATCACTTTCCAACAAAAGGTCCCCCAAGGGGTAATAAAGGTTGTTTTAGCCTAATCTTCAGGAGCTATCTTGATCTGATTATAACTAGAAAATCCATCCATTAGGGATATCATTCCACTCCCAACAGTAAAATCAATGATCTGATCCATGTTGGGAAGAGGAAAATCATCTTTAGGGCATGCAACATTAATATCTCTGAAGTATGTGCAAACCCTAACTTTAGTGGCTTCTTTCTTAGTTATTGGAATGACATTTGAGATCCATTCAGCATAATCAATGGCTTGTATAAAAATAACATTTAAGAATTTTTCTAATTCTCCTTTGACTAGTAAGGCCACTTTGGAATGCATTTTTCTAAGTTTTTGTTTAACAGGTTTAGCATCCGGATGGACTACTAGGTGATGCATAACTATAGAAGGGTCTAATCCTGGCATATATTCATATGTCCAAGCAAAGACATCTTCATATTTTTTAAGGAATGAAATGTATTTATCTTGTTTTTCTTGACTCAATTCTGATCCAATGTTGATTATGTGAGGGTTATCTTTGGTTCCAATGTTAATTTTTATGATGTTTTCTACTTCCATATGTATATCTCTCTCAAAATTAGGTGGGGAGGGTGAAACGCCTAATTCTTGTAATTCTTCCAAGGTTAGCTTAGATAATTCGTCTTGAGGAGTCGTGGCCTCAAGTTGGGCTATACTAGGTATAAAGCCATCGAAATAAAATCCGTTATGTAAAAATTTCTCAATGGAGACATCATGAAAGATATCCCCCTCCAACTCGTCATCAGATTTGCCAATCATATCAAGGTAAGATATGGATAGTATATTGCATGTAAGAGGCTTATTCATTAAATGCAAGACATCCCGTTTATCCAAATAATCTTGGTAACATATAAGATGGTCATCATCCTCAAATGGGAAGGGCTGACCTTTACTAGGAAATAGGCCCACACCACATCGGGTAGGCCACGGTTCTACCTCAATAGGTTATTTCATACCATTCTGGAAATGTCCCAAACCTTTCCCTTTATATCTCAATTTAAGCATTATGGGTTTAGCTTTAATATACTCATTAGCAAAATAGCATCTGGCATATCCATCACAATGTGTCTTAATGTTTCTAGGTCTTCTTCCCCATTCATATCCCTTATAAATAAAAGCACAACTCCCAACTTGGTAGATACTTCCCATAGGTTGTGGGAGGCCCAAGGTACAAGGAGAGGGTGGGAGTTTATTTAAAATAAGGGAATCTTGCATGGCAGTGTTGGTTTCTTTTGATATAAGAATTTTAGATAAATCGGGTAAGAGCTCATTAGTAAGAGCATAAGAGGTAGAGGGAACATTTCCTACATCGTCGGATGTGAAAAGGATGCCTGTAGTGGATGTATATGTTATAGAGATATCGATGGGTGAGTCTATAGGTATGGAAGTTATAGGGGTAAAACAAGAAGCATTAGTTGTAATTTTAGGATCTTTTTGAGGTCCTAATGTGGTTTGTTCGAAATATGGTTAAGCTATATGTAGAGGTGTAGTTGATGGGGAAAAAGTAGATGATGTTATGGGTGTGTTTTTCACACGTTTAAATGGTTGATGAGAATTAGAATGTGTGGATGACAGAGTAAGGAAAAATTGAACTCCAACCGGTTCTGCCAAAGCACACATATCAAAGGGTCTAGGATCACCATGAATGGTAACCAACTGATTTTTAAATTCGAATTTAACACACTGATGTAAAGTTGAGAGAATAGCTCACATTGTGTTGATATAAGGGCGACCCAAAAGTATATTGTATGATGCAGGGTAATGTACAATAAACACAGTCGTGTCTAAGGTTATAGTACCAACTTACAAGGGGATTGTAATAACTCCACACATTTCTTGTGTTTCGTCATTGAATGCTTTTATAATCATATCAGTTCTTTTCATTTCATCACTTCTAAACCCAAATATTTGGTAGAAGTCAAAAGTGCATATACCATTATCAATCAAGACTCGTTTGGCGGCTACATCCCCAATTAGGGTAGTAATATATAAGGGGTTATCCTTATGTAAACTATGTTGTGGTATATCTCTATCCCGAAAGTCAATACAATCGACTTCTCGAGTTATGATAGTATTGGACATGGCTTCAGGTTGAATATTTTGTGGTACCATCATTTGGCTTAATGTGAGCATTAATTCATCCCTATGGGTAGGAGAAGATCTTAAAAGGTCCAAAAGGTAAATTCTAGCTGTAGTATTTGATAATTGTTCATTAATATTATAAGGAGGCTTAGGTTGAACATTAGGCGCATGATTCCATTTATTAGGATTTTTCAAAACAAATGGAGCTGATCCATCGTTCTGAGTTTGATCCTGTTGAGAGTTTTGAGCCTATTGTCTGGTAACAGGTCCGAGGGTACCTACAATATTATTTTGAGGATGATGAATGGGCCTTGGTCTAGCGTTTATGGCTTGTTCATTATAAAGTAATTGGTGAGAAGATGGTCTAGTAGTGACTCTTCTAGGAAATGGTTCTTATGGAACCAAAAAACTTGTGATAGGTTGAATAGGATCTGATTCATCTTCAGATCTATTCGATTGATTTGAGGTGATTTCCATGTCACTTTCAGTATCATATTCTACATCACTAAGATTAGGTGTTTGAGTATTATATAGAGGTCTAGTCGTAACCATGGATAAAGTTGTGTCAAATACTTCCACATCATGAGTAGGTGAATTTCCACTAATAGTTCCTACATATCGGGTAGGAGGGGGAACATTATGATGCTCAATTTGATTAGCCACATCTTTACCATGCTTTGGTAAAGGATGTTGAAATATGTCCAATGATTGATTGGCATTCTGATTCTGATTTTGGGGGATGTTATTTTGAGCATTATTAGAAGGATTTTTTTTAGGTTGAAAGGCTTGCACCTCCATCTCATTGTTATCAATCAGGTCTTTTATTTTATGTTTTAATCTTTTACAAGATTTGGTAGCGTGTCCAGGCCCTCTATGGAAATCACAATGTAAATCAGCTCTGTATCAGGGTATAGTTGGATCAGGTTCTTGGATATTTGGTAATTGAATCAAACCTCGTGCTAATAATTGTGGGAGAATGGTTGATAAAGGTTGATTTAACCTAGCAAATTCTTGAGGTGGTTTATCAGGAGGTTTCAATATGAACTTCTCTGTTGTTTTCGTAGTATTAACATTGGCAATGTTTCTGCTATCAATGACTCCATCACCCACAACTTGTTTATTTTTATATTGATTTTTGGATGTTTTCTCATTATCTTTCTTTTTGAGCTGACCTCTTCTAATGAGAGCATCTTCCACCCTTCGAGCTAAATCTATAGCTTGATCGAAGGTGGTCAAGGTAGTAGTTGATAATTCATAGGATAGTTGTTCTTGTAAATTATTGATAAAAATATCCAACATTTCTCGATAAGGTAACACAAAGTGTAATTTTCCTATCAACTACCTCCATCGAGCTAAGAAGTTAGCAGAACACTCATCTTTGTATTGTTTTAGGTTGTACAAATCTTTAATGGTTACATGCATTTCAATATAGGAACTAAATTGATGCACAAAAGACTCAACGGTCTCTTCAAAATTTCTCAAAGAATGAGTGGGCAATTGATAATACCACTCCAATGCCATCCCCCCTAAACTTTTTGGGAACATTTTTAGTAATAACAAATCATCATGGGAGATATTATGGCATGCTATCCTAAACATTCGAAGATGCTCTATGGGATCTTCAGTTCCTTTATATATAGGTAGGACAGGCATAGGAAAGTGTTTAGGATATGGTTGTGCTACAACTATAGGATATAGAGGCTGACTACACATCTCTCGATAATTGTACGAGGGACGGTAGGGATCTATCTGGTCCATGCGAGAGACTAACTGTTTCACCATGGCTTCCAGATTACTAGTTTGTCCACCATATTGGTTTGGTGGTACATGAGTATGGTATTTGTGAGCGTAGGAAGGTGTGACATAAGGATTAGATGCTATATTGTTGTTATGCAAATGGTTGGTAGGAAGAGTATTATGAAGAAGATTTGTTGTAGCATTATGTTGTATCCCAGATTGTTGGAAATTGGTATTTGGTTTTGTTTTAGCCTTTTGTTGATTTGAGGTATATTTATCAATAGCTTGGCGAAATAGAGCAGTGAATGAAGGTTTCTTTTGTGTGGGAATAACCCTAGGCTTGATGACAGGCACTCTAGGTGGTTGGGTAACCTGTTGTTGTTGTGTGTTCTGGATTATAATGACCATATCCAAATTGGATGGTCCAGATTGATCACTTTCTTGATCAACAAAGGACAAAGTATTAGTGCGTGTGTGATATATGTCTTCTAGGGTTGCTTGAGTGTCACTAATTTGATCTTTTTCCATATGGACTGCTCTATTAAGAGTGCCAATATTACTACTAAGGAACTTCCAGAAATGTTCCATGTTCTCAAAAGTAACAGCTCCTTCTGGAGATATTTTAGGGGATGAGGATCCTTCCTCTCTATCATTTTATTTTTGTTCATTTCCTACAACAAATTCTTCTTCTTGTTGGTCGAAGGTTCCTTCTTCCTGAATTGGGTCTTCAGGAAGGACATCTAGGTTATTTTTTGGTTTTCTTAACCAATCTTCTTCTACTTTCTTTTGTTTTTCATTCCTGAGTCTAGTCATTATGTCTAAATTTAGATTTTAGCAAATATATATTAATATATTTGCAACAAATTTGGGAGGTATATATTTTAACTATATACCTACTATAATACTTAAAAGAAAATGTTTTGATTTTTGTTATGATTTTGTTTTGTTTTTATTTTTATTTATTTATTTATATATATTTTTTTTTATGTTTACAAAGACAAAAAACAACACACTGAATGCAAGAAATAACAATAATAAAAGAATAGCTTAGTTTTCTATAAATAGTTTATAGATGTCATTGATAGGATCAAGTTCATCAGGAGTCATGAAATGCTTCTCTTCAAATTGAAAATGATTTTTCAAGAACTTGATAAAATGTGCTATAGTGATATTATCTGTTTCATACCCTAACTGGTAGAAATAAATTTCATGGCAATACTCTCGATATAACACAACTCTAGGAACTCTATTCCATATTTTTCTATCCGTAAGAACGACCTCTTGATCCTTTATATGAGATAGAAATTTATGTACTACAACTGCATTCTCAAAGTATTCCTCAAAGGTGTACAGCTCTGAAGACACATGGGCTCTTTTATCTGCTAACCACCTATGGCAAGCTCTCTGAAGTTCATGATATAAGGTCACTTGATCATGATCTAGGATTATATCTAGGACAAACCTCTTAATTTTCCTAAGTTCTGTTGCCCTAGATCCAATGATACCCAATCTCCTATCAAGTTCGTCCCACAAAGGTTGAACCCTATTTGTTTGAGGTACTCTAAGCACAGAAGTAACCTCTATAGCTACTAATTAATTCTCAACATTAATGGTGACAACTCGTCTTTTATTAAAATATACCATCTAAATATGATATGCAATCTTTGGTTCTAAATGCATTTATGTTTTTTTTTTTTTTGGATTGTTTTCAAAAGGTTTTTAATTTTTCACGTCGGGTTCACCAAAATGTATCGCTCCAAAATTTTCGCATCCTTACCCTCAGGCTATAGGATCCGCACCCGGAAGGGGGATGCGAGAAGTATGGGACAATACCTCGGACTGAGAGGCCCTTTGAAGGTCTCACCTCTTAGGGGAGGGGTATAAAGGTGAATTTTCGACGGATGGTGGGTTCACCAGGAAACTTTTGAGTGGCAGTTTCCACACCTAGGTTGATAGTGAGTTTGATGTGTTCATTTTGTACTTTAATCATTCAACTCCTAGGTTTGGCCAAGATGAATCTAAACTATTCTATATGCCAATGCTAATTTTATGGATACAAAAAATATGAATAAATGCTAAACATAGAAAATGTGTCGAATGGGACAGAACATACCTGATTCCGGATGTTTGATGAAGGTTCTGAGTTTTGTAGCAGTCCAAATCGTCTCAACTTGTACGTAATCATCTGATATTTCACATAATCATCTCAAATCACAATTGGTCATCTGATATCATATGAAATCGTCTGAGATCTGACGAATATGTTAGACGAATTCATAAGAAACCTACAATCACAAAAACAGATACAAAATACCAAATATGCAACTATAGAAGCAAAGGAGAATGATAGCAATAACAACAAACATGCCTAAATAATGGATTCAAATAACAAACAAGAGAAATGCAGTAGATTTAATTATTGATTTTAACTTTATCATGTGGTTATGCTAAATGAGGTGAACTCCAAGATGCATAAACATAATAACTAAGATAATGTATAAAAAAATGCAACAAATAATAAAGAGATGCAAACTTTGGACTCTGATTACCCCCAATCTGGACTACAGTCGGGATCACCTCCAATTGTATGAGATCGTCTGCACTCCTCGACAAGATCATCCAAAATCATCTGGAATCACTCCGATCTAGCTTCGACTGAAAAACAGTAAATTTCTTGCAAGAAAACATGAAATACCGAATGCAAATGATGGTGTGAGGATGTTGTTGGGTGCGTGGAAGTTCAGGGAAGTTTAAGTAGAGTTTCATGAAGAAATTCAGGGGGAATCAGGGGGATAAACTGAGAAAATCTTAGTTTATATATATTAGGGAGAGGTTAGGAGGTTGGGGATCATCCCAATCTGGGAGATCTCTAACGGGGGAATCTCCAACTGCGCAGATGCGCTTTTGCCCAAGTTGGAGAGGCTGTTGAAACATAAGCTAATTATGAAAATTCGGTTTTGGGACAAAATCGTCTGGACGTTCTATCCATGAAAAATTCATCAGATCTGGGATGATTTCGTATAATCTATGATGATATCATCCAACGGTCAAAAAAATCCTAAAAATGGCATGGAAAATGAGGAAAGTGGGTAACAGGTGGTTAATAGGCGGTTTGAGGTTAAAATTTGAATTTTTATCTTTTTACTAAGGTTTAACTGTGCTAATTTTAGGGTGCTACACTTGCTTAGCACCTGTTACTTTAGATAGGACTAAGTGGTTGGATTTTCTAATCCAAGATGGGATGTTGTTTAGAGGAAATCAATTATGCATTCCAAGGAGTTCAATGAGGGAGAATCTGGTCAAGGAGAAGCACAATGGAGGGTTGGCTGGACACTTTGGTCGAGATAAGACCATTGCCCTCGTTAGTGAGAACTACTATTGGCCACAGTTGCAACAAGATGTGAAGAAGTTTGTACAAAGTTGTAGAGTATGCCAGATGGCCAAGGGTGTGAGATAGAACACTGGATTATATCAGCCATTACCTATACCAGAGAGGCCATGGGAGGACATCAACATGGATTTTTTTCTTGGCTTACCAAGGACACAGAGGAGGAATGACTCCATATTTGTGGTGGTTGATAGGTTTTCAAAGATGGCACATTTTATTCCCTACCAAAAAACTAATGATGCAGTTCATGTTGTAGGGTTGTTTTTCAAAGAGGTGGTACGACTACATGGTCTACCAAAGAGTATCATTTTCGATAGGGATACCAAGTTTGTTGGGTATTTCTGGAGGACCCTATGGAAGAAATTGAAGACAGACCTAAAATTTAGTTCTGCATACCACCCACAGACTAACGGACAAACAGAGGTGGTGAACAAAAGTTTGGGTAATCTACTGAGATGCTTGGTAGGAGATAAGCCCAAGGGATGGGATTTGGTTTTGCCATAGGCAGAATTTGCATACAATAATTCTATCAATAGGAGTACTAATAAATCCCCATTCCATATTGTGTATGGGAGCAGCCCAAGGAATGCTTTCGAGTTGAGAAATATGGATAGAGGGGAAAAGAGCAGTGTTGAGGTTGAGGACTTTGTAGAGCACCTGAAGAGCCTGCATGATGAAGTGAAGCAACATATCAACAAGATGAACACTCAGTACAAGACAAGAGCAGACTAGAAGCGATGACTTAAGGAGTTCCAAGTGGGAGATCAAGTTATGGTTCACTTGAGAAAGGAAATATTTCCTGCTAAAACCTACAACAAGTTAAAAATGAAGAAGTTTGGACCATGCAGGGTCATAGGGAAATGGGATTCAGGGAATGCCTATGAGGTAGAATTGCCAAGTGGGCTGAATATATCACCTGTGTTCAACATTTCAGATTTGGAAGAATATCATGAAGGTGACAATAATGGCGGACCAGTCATAGAATTATGGAGTATTCCCACATCTACTCTAGATATAGAAGAGATAGAAGAGGTCCTAGATACCCATGTAGGCAAAAGCACAAGAAATAGGCAATATGCAGAATATCTGGTTAAGTGGAAGGGCAGGCCTGTTGAAGATTCATCTTGGTTGTCGAAGGCTGAGGTTGAACGCCTTGGTTTTCTTCCAACAACAAAGAAGTGAAGGTCACTTCTCAATTTACCCTAGGTGTCTGATGCAGGAGCATCCAATGGTGTAAAAGTGATCTTGCATCACCCAAAAAAAATTGTAATTGTTTAATTTTGTAAAAACTAGTAAAAACTAGTATTACTTGCAGGAGATTTTTAAAGGTCTTAGAGGTCGAATTTGAGGATTTTTGGCTAGACACGAGCCTTGGCATGAAGAGCCAAGGCTCGCCCCGCTTAGCTCATTTCATGCCATTTTTAAAAATATGTTGTAATAGTCAATCGGGTCAACGAGCGCGAAGTTATGACCTCCGCAAGTTGCCCCAAATTTCAAATTTGAAATTTCAAGTTTTAGGTGGGAAAAAAGGGGAAAATAGGGCATAAGTGGGAATTTTTGAAATTGTAAAAGGGCTCTTCTTTTGGGATCCTCATTTTTAGCATGAAAGTATTGGGGAACTCTTGGCTTCCTTTTTTTTTTTTTTTTTTTTTTTTTTTCCGAAAACAAGAAACTATGGTGAGGGTTTGGTGGGAGAAGTGAAGAATGCCTCCATGAAGAAACCCTGGGGGGGGGAGAAATATTGGTGCTGGAAGAAGATTTTAGATCTTTGAGAGGTTATGCTTGCAATTAGAGGAGCTAGTAGAGGGTTTGAGCCAAGGAGAGAAGAAGGGAGTGAAGATGAAGCTGAAGAAGAAGAGGCCCAGTTCGAAGAAGAAGAAGAAGAGGCAGTAGATCCTGCACAAGCCATATTGTATAAGGCCATATCACAGATTGGAAAGAGACCGAAGTTTGATGTCTCCACGTATTCTGGAAATCTCAACCCAGAAGAGTTGATCGACTGGATCAATGACATGGAGGAATACTTTGAGTATGAGGAGGTAGAAGATCCCGAGAGGGTCAAGTTTTCTAAGACCAAGCTGAAGGGTCATGCTAGCATATGGTGGAAGGGAGTGCAGCTAGACAGAAACAAAAGAGGAAAAGAAAGGATAACAAGGTGGGAGCAGATGGTGGAGAAGTTGAAGAGACAATTTATTCCAGCTGATTACGAGTTGGATCTGCTCAAGAAAATGCAGGGTTTGAGACAATCGAGTAAGTCTATCAAAGAATATACAGAGGAGTTCTATAAGATCCTGATTAGAATAGGCCATTCTGAGGCCAACAAGGAGAAGGTAGCCCATTATATTAATGGGTTAAGAGCAAGTATTCAAGAGGAGTTGAGTCTGGTCAGGATGACCACCATTGAAGATGCTTACCAGTTTGCCTTGAAGGTAGAAGAGAAGTTGAACAAGAGGTTTGAAAGCAAACAGAGAGGAAGAGGTCATGGTGGAAGAACTGGTGGGAGAACAAATGGAGGATGGAATGAGGACCAAAAGAAAACTAGGGATACAAGCAACAGTCAAGACCAGAAGGGAGAAAATGCTTACCGCCCTCATGAGCAGAATAATAACTACCAAAATAATGGTTACCGGAGAGGAAGAGGAAGGTCTGGACGAGGGTTTGGAAGAGGAGGATTTCGTGGAACCTGTTTCCACTATGGAGAAGAAGGACATCGAGCATACGAGTGTCCACAACACCAAGGAGGAACAAATAGGAGGCCTGAAGGTAATGCTCGAGCTGCTATTGTTGATGAAGGTGTTGAATATGAGCACTCTGAAGAAGCAGAAAGAGGAGAAGTATTGATAACAAGGAGAGCCTTGCTGAATGAGGAGAAAGATCTAGATCAGAGGAAGAGCTTATTTCGCACAAGGTGTAAATGTGCAGGTAAGGTCTATAATGTTATCATAGATAATGGTAGCACGGATAACCTAGTTGCAGAAGGAATGGTTACCAAACTACAGTTAGAGAGGAAGAGACACCCGCATCCATATCGGATTGCGTGGTTGCAGAAGGACCATAGGGCTTTGGTCAGTGAGCAGTGCTTGGTAAAATTTAATATTGGGAATTACTGTGATGAGGTCCTATGTGACATCCTACCTATGGATGCTTGCCATTTGCTATTGGGAAGGTCATGGTAGTTTGATCGGTGTGCAATGCATGATGGGCGTGCCAACACTTACTCCCTGACAAAGAATGGAGTGCGCCATAAGTTGAAGCCCCTAAAGGAGGTGGACGAAAAGGTATGTAGTAGTGCCAGAATCTGTTTAGTTGAAGGTAGAAGGTTTTTGGATGGTTTGAAACATGAGCATATGTGCTATGCATTAATTCCTAGAGTTAGGGAAGAAGAATGCAAAGATACCCCAGTAGAAGTCTCAGGTCTGTTAGAAGAATTTCTAGATATTATATCAGATAATGTACTAGAGGGTTTGCCACTAGTGAGGAAGATCAGTCACCATATAGATTTGGTACCAGGATCTAGTTTACCCAATAAGGCAGCCCATAGAATGACTCTTGTAGAAAGTGAGGAGCTAAACAGACAAGTCCAAGAGTTGCTAAAAAAGGGACTGATTCGGGAGAGCTTGAGTCCATGTGCAGTACCTGTAGTACTAGCACCAAAGAAATATGGAGAGTGGAGAATGTGTACAGACTCCCGAGCTATTAACAAGATCACCATAAAATATAGGTTCCCATTGCCAAGGATGGATGACATTATGGACTGTTTGAGTGGAGCCAAGTACTTCACAAAGATTGACTTGAAGAGTGGGTACCATCAAATTCATGTCAGAGAAGGGGATGAGTGGAAGACAACCTTCAAGACTAGAGAGGGTTTGTATGAGTGGTTGGTCATGCCATTTGGGCTAACCAATGCACCAAGCACATTCATGCGGCTGATGAATGAGGTATTGAAGGAGTTTTTAGGAAAATTCATCATTGTCTATTTGGATGACATTTTAATATTTAGCAAGACCCTGGAAGAGCACCTGATGCATATCAGAAGAGTTTTTGAGAAGTTGAGGGAGGAGCAATTGTTGATTAATTTGAAGAAGTGCAGTTTTGTGAAGAAGGAGTTAGTGTATCTAGGATTTGTCATCTCAGCTGAAGGTCTAAAAATGGACCCAAAAAAGGTGAGGGCTATCATTGAATGGCCTACTCCAAGGAGCATAACTGAGGTAAGATCATTTCATGGTCTAGCAAGTTTTTACAAAAAATTTATTAGAAATTTTAGTAGTATTTGTGCACCCCTAACAGAAACAATGAGAGGGGATAAGAAAGAATTTAAGTGGACCTTAGGAGCAGATAAGAGCTTTGATATGTTGAAAAATAAGGTCACAGAACAACCTATTTTAGCACTTCCAAATTTCAATAAGGTATTTCAGGTAGACTGTGATGCTAGTGGTAGTGCCATAGGAGCTATGTTGAGTCAAGAAAGTAAACCTATTGCTTATTTTAGTGAGAAACTCAATGATGCTAGGAAGAAGTATTTTGTATATGATCAGGAGTTTTATGCTATAGTTCAGGCTCTAAAGAAGTGGAGGCATTATTTGTTGCCAAAAGAGTTTGTTCTATATACTGATCATCAGGCCTTACAGTATATTAATAGCCAAGGGAAGCTAAATCAGAGGCACTTAAAGTGGGTTGAGTTTCTACAGAGTTATACCTTTGTGTTGAAGCATAGGAGTGGGAAGTCAAATAGAGTTGCAGATGCCTTAAGTAGAAGGTAGTGTTTGTTGACAGAAATGAAGGTGGAAGTTGTAGGGTTTGACGAACTTAAGGGTTTGTACCCTGAAGATCCTGATTTTGCAGAGGCTTGGAGGGCTTGCTTAGCACCTATTACTTTAGACAGGACTAAGTGGTTGGATTTTCTAATCCAAGATGGGATGTTGTTCAGAGGAAATCAATTATGCATTCCAAGGAGTTCAATGAGGGAGAATCTGGTCAAGGAGAAGCACAGTGGAGGGTTGGCTGGACACTTTGGTCGAGATAAGACCATTGCCCTCGTTAGTGAGAACTACTATTGGCCACAATTGCAGCAAGATGTGAAGAAGTTTGTACAGAGTTGCAGAGTATGCCAGATGGCCAAGGGTGTGAGACAGAACACTGGATTATATCAGCCGTTACCTGTACCAGATAGGCCATGGGAGGACATCAACATGGATTTTGTTCTTGGCTTACCAAGGACACAGAGGAGGAATGACTCCATATTTGTGGTGGTTGACAGGTTTTCAAAGATGGCACATTTTATTCCCTGCCAGAAAACTAATGATGCAGTTCATGTTGTAGGGTTGTTTTTCAAAGAGGTGGTACGCCTACATGGTCTACCAAAGAGTATCATTTTTGATAGGGATACCAAGTTTGTTGGGTATTTCTGGAGGACCCTATGGAAGAAATTGAAGACAGACCTAAAATTTAGTTCTGCATACCACCCACAGACTGATGGACAAATAGAGGTGGTGAATAGAAGTTTGGGTAATCTACTGAGGTGCTTGGTAGGAGATAAGCCCAAGGGATGGGATTTGGTTTTGCCATAGGCAGAATTTGCATACAATAATTCTGTCAATAGGAGTACTAATAAATCCCCATTCCATATTGTGTATGGGAGCAGCCCAAGGAATGCTTTCGAGTTGAGAAATATGGATAAAGGGGAAAAGAGCAGTGTTGAGGCTGAGGACTTTGTAGAGCACCTGAAGAGCCTACATGATGAAGTGAAGCAACATATCAACAAGATGAACACTCAAGTACAAGACAAGAGCAGACCAGAAGCGATGACTTAAGGAGTTCCAAGTGGGAGATCAAGTTATGGTTCACTTGAGAAAGGAAATATTTCCTGCTAAAACCTACAACAAGTTAAAAATGAAGAAGTTTGGACCATGCAGGGTCATAGGGAAATGGGATTCAGGGAATGCCTATGAGGTAGAATTGCCAAGTGGGCTGAATATATCACCTGTGTTCAACATTTCAGATTTGGCAGAATATCATGAAGGTGACAATAATGGCGGACCAGTCATAGAATTATGGAGTATTCCCACATCTACTCTAGAGATAGAAGAGATAGAAGAGGTCCTAGATACCCATGTAGGCAAAAGCACAAGAAATAGGCAGTATGCAGAATATCTGGTTAAGTGGAAGGGCAGGCCTATTGAAGATTCATCTTGGTTGTCGAAGGCTGAGGTTGAACGCCTTGGTTTTCTTCCAACAACAAAGAAGTGAAGGTCACTTCTCAATTTACCCTGGGTGTCTGATGCAGGAGCATCCAATGGTGTAAAAGTGATCTTGCATCACCCAAAAAATATTGTAATTGTTTAATTTTGTAAAAACTAGTAAAACTAGTTTTTCTTGTAGGAGATTTTTAAAGGTCTTAGAGGTCAAATTTGAGGATTTTTGGCTAGACATAAGCCTTGGATGAAGATCCAAGGCTCGTCCTACTTAGCTCGTTTCATGCCATTTTCAAAAATATGTTGTAATAGTCAATCGGGTCAACGAGCGCGAAGTTATGACCTCCGCAAGTTGCCCCAAATTTCAAATTTGAAATTTCAAGTTTTAGGTGGGAAAAAAGGGGAAAATAGGGCATAAGTAGGAATTTTTGAAATTGTAAAAGGGCTCTTCTTTTGGGATCCTCATTTTTAGCATGAAAGTAATGGAAAGATTTGGCTCCTTTTAGCATTTCTAGTTTTTAGTGGATTGTATGTGTTTTTTTTTATGCAACTCTACTTCAAGTGGTATCAGAGTGAGAGTTCCTGAGTGTGTAAATAGAGCATCAAATGTGAGGCAGTTTACACCAAGATCTATGGTTAGGGTTTGTGGGAGAAGTGAGTAGAATGCCTCCATGAAGAAACCATGGTGGTGGGAGAAATATGGTGCCAAAAGAAGATTTCAGATCTTTGCAGAGGTAAGTTCAAGCTCTGCAAGAGGAGCTACGTAGAGGGTTTGAGCCAAGGAGAGAAGAAGGGAGTGAAGATGAAGCTGAAGAAGAAGAGGCCCAGTTTGAAGAAGAAGAAGAAGAGGTAGTAGATCCTACACAAGCCAGATTGTATAAGGCCATATCATAGATTGGAAAGAGACCAAAGTTTGATGTCTCCACATATTCTAGAAATCTCAACCCAGAAGAGTTGATCGACTGGATCAATGACATGGAGGAATACTTCGAGTATGAGGAGGTAGAAGATCCCGAGAGGGTCAAGTTTGCTAAGACCAAGCTGAAGGGTCATGCTAGCATATGGTGGAAGGGAGTGCAGCTAGACAAAAACAAAAGAGGAAAAGAAAGGATAACAAGGTGGGAGCGGATGGTGGAGAAGTTGAAGAGACAATTTATTCTAGCTGATTACGAGTTGGATCTGCTCAAGAAAATGCAGGGTTTGAGACAATCGAGTAAGTCTATCAAAGAATATACAGAGGAGTTCTATAAGATCCTGATTAGAATAGGCCATTCTGAGGCCAACAAGGAGAAGGTAGCCTATTATATTAATGGGTTAAGAGCAAGTATTCAAGAAGAGTTGAGTCTGGTCAGGATGACCACCATTGAAGATGCTTACCAGTTTGCCTTGAAGGTAGAAGAGAAGTTGAACAAGAGGTTTGAAAGCAAACAGAGAGGAAGAGGTCATGGTGGAAGAACTGGTGGGAGAACAAATGGAGGATGGAATGAGGACCAAAAGAAAACTAGGGATACAAGCAACAGTCAAGACCAGAAGGGAGAAAATGCTTACCGCCCCCATGAGCAGAATAATAACTACCAAAATAATGGTTACCAGAGAGGAAGAGGAAGGTCTGGACGAGGGTTTGGAAGAGGAGGATTTCATGGAACCTGTTTCCACTATGGAGAAGAAGGACATCGAGCATACGAGTGTCCACAACACCAAGGAGGAACAAATAGGAGGCTTGAAGGTAATGCCCGAGCTATTATTGTTGATGAAGGTGTTGAATCTGAGCACTCTAAAGAAGCAGAAAGAGGAGAAGTACTGATAACAAGGAGAGCCTTGCTGAATGAGGAGAAAGATCCAGATCAGAGGAAGAGCTTATTTCGCACAAGGTGTAAATGTGCAGGTAAGGTCTGTAATGTTATCATAGATAATGGTAGCATGGATAACCTAGTTGCAGAAGGAATGGTTACCAAACTACAGTTAGAGAGGAAGAGACACCCGCATCCATATCGGATTGCGTGGTTGCAGAAGGACCATAGGGCTTTGGTCAGTGAGTGGTGCTTGGTAAAATTTAATATTGGGAATTACTATGATGAGGTCCTGTGTGACATCCTACCTATGGATGCTTGCCATTTGCTATTGGGAAGGTCATGGCAGTTTGATCGGTGTGCAATGCATGATGGGCATGCCAACACTTACTCCTTAACAAAGAATGGAGTGCGCCATAAGTTGAAGCCCCTAAAGGAGGTGGACGAAAAGGTATGTAGTAGTGCTAAAATCTATTTAGTTGAAGGTAGAAGGTTTTTGGATGGTTTGAAACATGAGCATATGTGCTATGCATTAATTCCTAGAGTTAGGGAAGAAGAATGCAAAGATACCCTAGTAGAAGTCTCAGGTCTATTAGAAGAATTTCTAGATATTATATCAGATAATGTACCAGAGGGTTTGCCACTAGTGAGGAAGATCAGTCACCATATAGATTTGGTACCAGGATCTAGTTTACCCAATAAGGCAGCCCATAGAATGACTCCTGTAGAAAGTGAGGAGCTAAACAGACAAGTCCAAGAGTTGCTAAAAAAGGGACTGATTCGGGAGAGCCTGAGTCCATGTGCAGTACCTACAGTACTAGCACCAAAGAAATATGGAGAGTGGAGAATGTGTACAGACTCCCGAGCTATTAACAAGATCACCATAAAATATAGGTTCCCATTGCCAAGGATGGATGACATTATGGACTGTTTGAGTGGAGCCAAGTACTTCACAAAGATTGACCTGAAGAGTGGGTACCATCAAATTCATGTCAGAGAAGGGGATGAGTGGAAGACAACCTTCAAGACCAGAGAGGGTTTGTATGAGTGGTTGGTCATGCCATTTGGGCTAACCAATGCACCAAGCACATTCATGCGGTTGATGAATGAGGTATTGAAGGAGTTTTTAGGAAAATTCGTCATTGTCTATTTGGATGACATTTTAATATTTAGCAAGACCCTGGAAGAGCACTTGATGCATATCAAAAGAGTTTTTGAGAAGTTGAGGGAGGAGCAATTGCTGATTAATTTGAAGAAGTGCAGTTTTGTGAAGAAGGAGTTAGTGTATCTGGGATTTGTTATCTCAGTTGAAGGTCTAAAAATGGACCCAAAAAAGGTGAGGGCTATCATTGAATGGCCTACTCCAAGGAGCATAACTGAGGTAAGATCATTTCATGGTCTAGCAAGTTTTTACAAAAAATTTATTAGAAATTTTAGCAGTATTTGTGCACCCCTAACAAAAACAATGAGAGGGGATAAGAAAGAATTTAAGTGGACCTTAGGAGCAGATAAGAGCTTTGATATGTTGAAAAATAAGGTCACAGAACAACCTATTTTAGCACTTCCAGATTTCAATAAGGTATTTCAGGTAGACTGTGATGCTAGTGGTAGTGCCATAGGAGTTGTGTTGAGTCAAGAAAGTAAACCTGTTGCTTATTTTAGTGAGAAACTCAATGATGCTAGGAAGAAGTATTTTGTATATGATCAGGAGTTTTATGCTATAGTTCAGGCTCTAAAGAAGTGGAGGCATTATTTTTTGCCAAAAGAGTTTGTTCTATATACTGATCATCAGGCCTTACAATATATTAATAGCCAAGGGAAGCTAAATCAGAGGCACTTAAAGTGGGTTGAGTTTCTACAGAGTTATACCTTTGTGTTGAAGCATAGGAGTGGGAAGTCAAATAGAGTTGTAGATGCCTTAAGTAGAAGGTAGTGTTTGTTGATAGAAATGAAGGTGGAAGTTGTAGGGTTTGATGAACTTAAGGGTTTGTACCCTAAAGATCTTGATTTTGCAGAGGCTTGGAGGGCTTGCTTAGCACCTGTTACTTTAGATAGGACTAAGTGGTTGGATTTTCTAATCCAAGATGGGATGTTGTTCAGAGGAAATCAATTATGCATTCCAAGGAGTTCAATGAGGGAGAATCTGGTCAAGGAGAAGCACAGTGGAGGGTTGGCTGGACACTTTGGTCGAGATAAGACCATTGCCCTCGTTAGTGAGAACTACTATTGGCCACAGTTGCAGCAAGATGTGAAGAAGTTTGTACAGAGTTGCAGAGTATGCCAGATGGCCAAGGGTGTGAGACAGAACACTGGATTATATCAGCCGTTACCTGTACCAGATAGGCCATGGGAGGACATCAGCATGGATTTTGTTCTTGGCTTACCAAGGACACAGAGGAGGAATGACTCCATATTTGTGGTGGTTGACAGGTTTTCGAAGATGGCACATTTTATTCCCTGCTAGAAAACTAATGATGCAGTTCATGTTGCAGGGTTGTTTTTCAAAGAGGTGGTACGCCTACATGGTCTACCAAAGAGTATCATTTTCGACAGGGATACCAAGTTTGTTGGGTATTTCTGGAGGACCCTATGGAAGAAATTGAAGACAGACCTAAAATTCAGTTCTGCATACCACCCATAGACTGATGGACAAACAGAGGTGGTGAACAGAAGTTTGGGCAATCTACTGAGGTGCTTGGTAGGAGATAAGCCCAAGGGATGGGATTTGGTTTTTCCATAGGCAGAATTTGCATACAATAATTCTGTCAATAGGAGTACTAATAAATCCCCATTCCATATTGTGTATGGGAGCAGCCCAAGGAATGCTTCCGAGTTGAGAAAGATGGACAGAGGGGAAAAGAGCAGTGTTGAGGCTGAGGACTTTGCAGAGCACCTGAAGAGCCTGCATGATGAAGTGAAGCAGCATATCAACAAGATGAACACTCAATACAAGACAAGAGCAGACCAAAAGCGATGACTTAAGGAGTTCCAAGTGGGAGATCAAGTTATGGTTCACTTGAGAAAGGAAATATTTCCTGCTAAAACCTACAACAAGTTAAAAATGAAGAAGTTTGGACCATGCAGGGTCATAGGGAAATGGGATTCAGGGAATGCCTATGAGGTAGAATTGCCAAGTGGGCTGAATATATCACCTGTGTTCAACATTTCAGATTTGGCAGAATATCATGAAGGTGACAATAATGGTGGACCAATCATAGAATTGTGGAGTATTCCCACATCTACTCTAGAGATAGAAGAGATAGAAGAGGTCCTAGATACCCGTGTAGGCAAAAGCACAAGAAATAGGTAGTATGCAGAATATCTGGTTAAGTGGAAGGGCAGGCCTGTTGAAGATTCATCTTGGTTGTCGAAGGCTGAGGTTGAACGCCTTGGTTTTCTTCCAACAACAAAGAAGTGAAGGTCACTTCTCAATTTACCCTGGGTGTCTGATGCAGGAGCATCCAATGGTGTAAAAGTGATCTTGCATCACCCAAAAAAATATTGTAATTGTTTAATTTTGTAAAAACTAGTAAAAACTAGTAAAACTAGTTTTTCTTGCAGGAGATTTTTAAAGGTCTTAGAGGTCGAATTTGAGGATTTTTGGCTAGACACGAGCCTTGGCACAAAGATCTGAATGTTGCCTTGCTTAGCTCATTTCATGCCATTTCCGAAAATATGTTGTAATAGTCAATCGGGTCAACGAGCGCGAAGTTATGACCTCCGCAAGTTGCCCCAAATTTCAAATTTGAAATTTCAAGTTTTAGGTGGGAAAAAAGGGGAAAATAGGGCATAAGTAGGAATTTTCAAAATTGTAAAAGGGCTCTTCTTTTGGGATCCTCATTTTTAGCATGAAAGTAATGGAAAGCTTTGGCTCCTTTTAGCATTTCTGGTTTTCAGTGGATTGTATGTGTTTTTTTATGCAACTCTACTTCATCTACAACATCCATTAGTATTTGATCAACAAAAAGAAAGTTTGCTTGTATCTTTTTAAAGCAAATGATGTATTTTTTTATTATTGCAAAAATATACAATCTTCAAGGTAGCAAAGTCAAATTCTAAACTATTAACTTGTGTGGTATCAAATTTATTGAAAATTATCTTAAAATATCCCAATAAACCTATAGGATCTTAGATTCCTTATGATATGGTTTTCTATCACCTTGTCAATATACAAGACAATAACTCTAAGATCTTAATATTTGTTTAATTAAATAAAAATTTTCCTTTATTTTTTTTTATTTCAACTAGAATCTTGGGGATATTAATCAAAATCCTTTGCTTCAAATAAGAACCTCTATATTGATTTTTCATGAAGAGTAATTATGATAATTTAGTATAACAATTTAAAACATATATTCTATAAATTTCACACATAATTTTATCGTCTACATAGCAAAATAGGATTAAAAAACCAACACCAATATGAATAGATTGAAAAACCATGTTAATTGAATAAAGGGCTCTAAATACTTCCATATGAGTGAGTTAATAAATACAACTAATTTTCCATTTTCATAACATAATAACCAATAAAATGATGAAAATTTATATTTGAATTTATCTATGATGATCTTTAAGATACCATGTGGAATTAAATCATACTAAATAGTGATTCAGTTACAACCTACCATATGGAATAAAACAAATCCTGTAGTAAAAAAAACCTATATGATGATCCAATCACAAGCTACTATGTGGACGTTGAATGTATCTATAATTATAGTTTATTTGTTGACATTGCTATTGACTACGTGGAGCATATTAAAAGGTAACATAAGGCATTAGATAAGTGAATGTTCATATGTATATACCAATTTTCAAGAATTATGAATGGGAAATGGGAGGGGCTTATTTATACCAATTTCAACAACTAAATTACATAATAAAGTTTAACCTAAGCCAACATAACAAGAGGGATTTATATTAATTACAAGTGATAGAAAGAGTTCAATCATAACAAGGTTAACCATGACCCATAGAGATTACATAATAATATATTACAAATAAATAATATATTGTACAATGAAATATCCTTAGGCCTATCCAATACATCATACAATGTTAGTCTTGGCCATGAAGCATATTATAATTTCAACATCCCCCTTTAATTTTAACTTAGGGGCCAAGAAGAGAAAAAATTAGTGACAACAATGTATTCCCCCTGGATGTTGTAGTGGGAATTTGTTATTGAGATAGATCCTTAAGAATATCTCTCATAATATGGAAGATGTCCATCGATCTTAAAGAACTTAGCTTCAATATTTTATAGTTTTAGCAAGAAATTATTTGTTGGATATCCCTCCCTTATACAATATCTACAAGCGATCTTCATTTTTTTAAAAGACTTAGTCTATCCTTGAAGCCTCTAGCTCTCAAAATTTTTAGATTTGAATTCCTTTATGTGAGCCTATATTTATGGATTCCCACCATAAATATGCATTGCCACCTAAAAATAAACTAGAAGATCAAAAATTTAATCAAGAGTAAGACTCTTTTGAGATTCTAAGAACATAGAACATGTATGGATCATTAGGTTCAATATATAAAACAAGGGGAAGAGATTAGCAAGGATAGTTTTGTGCAAACTGCATCATCTTTCTTTTGCCTCTAGAATGTGCAATATCCATATACCCTCAAAGCCTTAAATCTCACAATATATTCCTCAACATTATCAAACTCAACTAGTTTAAGAGTGAAAAAATCCAATTCCAAGTTATTTGCTTTAGTAGTATTAACTTTCCCAAAAAGCTCATGTAGTTTTGACAGTACCTTGATAGTGTCACTCTCCTATTTTATGTCGAATAGTAATTTTTTTCAATTAGCAAGGAAAATAGACTAAGGGTCTCTTATTCTTTTTTATAACGATTTTAATTATGAAGAACACTAATTTATCCTCTTCAACTATGTACCATAGGTTCTTACTTTATAAAATGTCAATCATCTAGCTTTATAAAATACTATAATTTTTTTTCATTAAGGTTAGTAACTAAGGAGTTTTTATCAATATTACACAATTTGTGTAATAATCCTCCAAAAATATACTGTATTATATGCCTAATTTGTCTGCAAGGATGAGATACTGCTAATTTATCTATGGATGCAGGAGACATGTATTGTTACTAGCGGGGACAATGCAAAGGAAGGATGTCTCTTCAATGGGCAGAAGGAGTATCCAGTGTAAGGTAAGTCAAGGGAGATGATGAGCGGTGGTGTATTCACCGGTTTATATGGGCAAAGAACCCTATAGGCAATGCATTCGCCAATGGTCCATGTAGAATGCATATCATGTAGTTGCATTTTTAGGAGTATTTGATGTTTGTTAAATTGTGAATTTATGATGTTTGGTTGACAATGAAAATGCTTAAATGCATGGGAGCCATCGTTTAAAATGTTGGTTGGCAATGAAAATGCTTAAATGCATGGAAGCCATAGTTTTAAAAAATGGGATAAATGTGGAATAAAGGCATGACTATTATTGTTCTAAGATCAAAAAAGGAAAATAAGAAAAAAGGTAAAATAAGGTAAATAATAATTGTATACTTATGTATATTAATGTGTGTTTTGAGAAACTTGTTTATTTAAAATTTATATATTTATATATATTTAAATGTATAAACAAAAATATATGAATATAAAAAAACTAATAATATTTGTTGTTTTAAGATAGGGTAAACAAAGTAATATAAACAATAGTACATTAAAAGATATAATAATAAAAAAATTATAAAAGAAATATTGCTTTGCATTATTTGAATGAGATAATTAGTAAACAATCAGTATTTTTGGTGATTATTATTTGAATGGTTGTTGAACGTGCATGGAAGTGGATTCCACTTGGCATATTTTGAATAGAAATATTTTAAAACAAACATTAGTTACATGCGGAAAAGGAGGAATGATCTTAAAAAAAATAGAGAAGGGGAGATGGAGAAGGCAGTGGGTGTTCTGCATGGTTATGAAAACGTGAAGCGAGAGCAAAAAGGAAGGAGGACTTTAGGAAGCAAGGAAAATAATTAACGTTACTCAGTAAGTCGGAACTGGCTAAATTTATAAAATAAAATGGGGATAATGGAAAATGGAATATTCAAAGCATTATTCGATTTTGTTCTGCATGTGAAATTGGTTGATATTTGTTTTGTATTTTGAAGAGGAAGTGAATATTTTCCATGCATGTGTGAGAAAAATTTAATTTGTGATGCATGTATGTGAATCTAGTTTACTATTACTTTGCAAAACTATTAAGAAGTTGAATCTTTCCACTGCATGTGTGGCTAAAATTGAAATGGGATGCATGCATTCGAAAGGACTGTTGAAAAATAATAATAATTTAGGTTGCTATGAACTTGAGATGAATAGGTTTTGTATTGAAATTTTTTTTACCTCTACATGTTGCATTTGTAAAATTATGTGATACTTACATGTTGTGTTGAAAACTTATGGCATGTTGAGGCTTTTTAAAATTTGCATGTTGTTTTGGAAATGAAAATATTGGATGCATGTTAGGTTTAGCTGCATGTCAAGTTAGATTGGCCACTCTGAACCTTGAGTTGTGACCAGAAACTCGCTTCAGAAGACTGTAGCACTATGGAGAAAAATAATCAGAGCCATTTGCTTGTTAATGGAAGTTTTAATCTGCATTCGGGCATCAAGAACCAAAATTGGAAATGATATATTGCAATCTATAAAATCTTGTGAAATTTAATTAGTAGATTGATGAAATTTGAACTACTAGAGGATCAAAATAAATGTGGAAATTGTATATATATTGGTATTTTTGAAAAACGTAGACCAGGAAGAGTTACACGGTAGTATACTAAGATACTTATGATGTAATGGAATCATTTCAGTTGTTTACCTTCTAGTAGAATGAAGAAAAGACTTGCATTCGGAATGAAAGACTTGAGTATTTTATATACAAAGCATTAAATGATATACCCTGTTGATATAGTGAATGGTTTATGAATTAAAATTATTATTTTATAATTTTTATTTACCATATAATGTCTTTCTATTCATTTAATTTTAAAATTTTACGTGTATTCAAAAATGTAGAGAGCATTTGATTATGAGTGAATAGTTTATTGGAAACGTAGTCTTGGCAAGTTGCCAAGGAAAACTTTAGATTGTAAGTTGAAGTTCCTATGTGTTTAAAAATTTTGCATACTGTGATTGTTTTAGATGACAAGAAGCACTTCAAATGATAGTTACACTCTTATATCCTATAGTGAATTTGAACCAGTAATTTTGCACAGTAATTATTGCTCCTTTGGTTTATGAAATAGGGAAGAATATGACTTAATTTAAGAGGATTTATTAGTCCAAACTGGTGGGGTAGAGCTATTTAGAGTTTTAGTAGGAGTGAACTATGTAGTAAGAATTTTCATGACAATTTGAGAAAACTATCATCCGCAGGGTGATAAAATAAGTATGAATTTATAATACAATATAAGTTAAAGTATTACCTGGTCTAGTTCTACAACCGAGTCTAAGTTAAAAAAAAAATGCATTGGAAACTTTGGATAAGATAATGGAAAATATTTTGTTAAGCAAACAATGACAGTATTATTTTCGAGAATAGAAGAGCCAGCAAAAAAATCCAATTTAGAACTTGATTACTTAGAAGACTTGTTATTATAATAATTTCATATGTATAAATTAAGTTAAATATGTAAGAAAGATGTCTTAAATGTAAGTTACTATTGCATTATAGTGTGATTTTATGATTATTTAAAATAAGCATGCATGGTGGTATAGGCAAATTGGAATAATATTACTTAGAGGTAATATCGAGTGGTGTTACTTACCTTATTTTAAACAATGGGGTAGTTACAACATTATTTAGCTTTTAAGGGTAGTCTACTCTATTTCTTGGTAATGTTTAAAAATACTATTGTATATAGTAGGAAGAGAGATGATTTGTGAATGAGTTTTAAATGTAGCACTTTCTTCAGTGGACTATTAAATAAAAAAAGAATCTTGATTAAGATTAATTTAGCGAATTATAAGAATCTTTGGTTTGATTGCAATGTTTTCATAGTTTCTCTGTATTTTATTCTCTCTTAATGAAGCATACAAGTAGACAAGTGAAAACTAGCAATCTTATAATATATATGGTAAAACCTATAAATGATAGAGAAATTGTATTCAATTGTAAGTCTTTGTATGGATAAACTTTACTAAATGAACAAAGAATAGATAATCCTTTGGTTAAGATATTTCAAGATTGTGGAAGGGATAATATTAACTCACAACCTAAGGTTGTGGGTAGGACAACCTTGATATTAATCCAGTATTGCGAGAATGATAATCTTGTGAGACAACTACTAGTGGTGTTTACGGGTTGGCAATCATCATAAATCAGGGCTTTAATTGTACTTCTGATTGAAAAATATCATAACAAGAGGTAACAAAGGTTTGTATGGGTATCTCTTCTAGGTTATCCATGCTAGTGATGAGTGATGAATTATGCTTGACTAGGTAATATCAACAACACAATGGTATGGGACATCGTGTTGGTTAATCAACACAAAATATCGGGTGGTTACTAGGGTATTGGTAAGACCCTAGACGATGCTTCAAGGAGGATGGTTGATCGTCTAGCTCAAGCATGTATGCTCTAAGTCTTACATGACATAAGTGTAAGATATAAGTTCATGAAATCATGTTAAGACATGGGAAAGTTATGTGTCACACCTCTAGGTGTTATGGGCCCTAGAGGAAAAGAAACCCACTACCTGAACTTGGGATCTCGGATGGAGAGTGAAGTTCAAAATAGGCAACTATATGAGATTTGGTCAATCTCGATCTCATGAGTATTTTGACTGCAATGAAATGGCACTCATGAAGATGGATTTAACATGCTCTTACTAGAAAATGAATCAGTAAATATTAAAATTAAAAAAAAATCTCACACTATAACCTCTGATGTTGGACAACCAAGTGGGTAGACTTGGGGTGTTTGGACAACCAAGTGGACAGAACTTGGGTTGTTATAATTTGACCCCTAACACCATAGTACATACATGAACTGATACCACCAATATGTAGAGCTTGAAAAATTATGCAATTTATGGGTTCAAAATTCTTTCATATGAAAACGTTATAGCCTCCAAAAATTTTCCCCTAATGGACCCAAAAATATTTTCAAAAAAGGCATAAACCTTAGAGTTGCAAGAGCTAATCCTGACATGCAACTTGGTGAATTTTCATTTGTTGCTATGCTATAAAATAATTTTCCTAGTTTAGCTCCTCCAGTTTGCATGACTAACAACACTTGCACTTTTTTATTGACCAATAAGGTATAAATAGAAAAAATTAATTTGACATGTCATAAAAGTAGGCCACACTGATCACCATATCAACTAGAATATATTTCCTACTCACAAAAGACCTTGTGAATGTTGGAGAGTCTCAAAATATGCTCTCTTTGGTTCTAAATACAATGTTCTAGCCAAGACTCTATCATTGTTTTTGAATATGGAAATGATGACTATGACAACTCAATAGGTAAAGCTCGTATTCCTATCATCACTAGTTACCTCCCTGATGACGATGTTAATTGAGTATTACTCTAAAAAGTCTTGCCCAATCAAAGGAAAAATGGTGATGGGGATATTTGGCACATGCATCGAGTGTTTTTATGCAATTTGTGTGTGATTTATATTTGATTTCATGATTAATTTGCATGATATTGGTTTAATTAAATTTTACTTTGAAAATGCACATTAATAATGTTTTGCATTTAATTATTCTAGAAAATATTGCAAAGAATATCATGCAATTTATAATGATTTTGTGAAATCTTTAAATTGAGCAATTTTTAAAAGTAAAGGATTTAGTTGTTGATCATGCTTATGTGGTCTAGTTAATCCTATTTTATAAGAAAATTAAGTAGTTTTTTTTTTTATGAACTTGCTCAATTTGTGATTTGATTAAATTATGAAAAAAAACTACCTTGCAGATTTAAATAATCAATTTTTCCTACACATGCATGGCTACTTTGGGAAGGTTGAAATGGTGGATAATAATCTTCTCTTATCCCTATGGATTCTCTTTCCATTAAAATAATATATATTAAAAGAAGCTTTAACTTGTGGTGAGAAAAACAAGATATATATATATATATATATATATATATATATATATATAGAAGCATCTTTTCTGAAAGAAAGAAATAAAAAATAATAGATAAAATTTATATTTAGAAACATATTTCTTGTCTAAAAGAAAGAAAGCTATAAATTATCATTAAGATTGAAAAAGAGAGGCTATGTTATGCAGGGAGGAGAGACTGGAGAAGAAAGAGGAGGCTAGAAGAAGCTAGAAGGAATGGACAGAAGAAGATATTTCAAGCATATTTGGTTTTGTGGTTTGTGAAAGAACTAGGTGTGGGAAACTCTATCTTACTACTTATGTTTTAGTGTTGTATCATGATTGATAACATGATTATTTTACGTAATTTCTATTCACTGGATGAAGACCTCATTTTTCTTGACTACCCCTTTATTAGGTGTGTCATAGAATGATTATTATTGGCACAATGAATGTGCCACTTGGATATTAAGTATATATTGTTGAATCATATATACTGTTGTGGTCCCTTTATTAATGAATTGTAATACAATTAGTCTATGGTATCTATTCTATGTTTGAGTCCAAGAATAACTGGATTTTTAGTGGATAGAATGTGTTGTATCCATGATGGGAAATCATCTCCATTACCTTTGCCTATGCATATTCTCTGCTACTACTCTTGGGAGAGATTCCAATCCCAAATTTGTTTGAAATAGAGTGTTTGCCACCATGGTTACCTTGTGAGTTGAAGGAGCTGAGCGATCTACAACTAGTCTAGTTCTACATCTTGAAATTTGTGCTTATTATTTAATCGTAAATCCTCAGTCCTCTTCGTCTTACGATCTTGAACCATATTAATTATCATACTACCATCAAAAATTACCACAGATAAGCCAGCGAGTGTCCAAATAATGCTACGAGTCTTAAGGAATGGTAATTTATTATATTGTTAAGTAACATCTTACTTGTTGTGTATTTTCCTACCTATGTGTGATGTACAATCGATGGACGAGTTGGAAAACATCAATGTGGTGGCAGACTACTCTATGTCTATCTTAGCTTAATATGTTCTACATGCCTGCATTCATAATGTCAAACTCTTTCGAGGATTATCATATCCTTATGTGTATAAAATGTGTCGGTATTTGCATCTAAGAGTTCATGTGATTAGTTTTAGTTGCACCATTCATATAAGACCTGAGACGCTCTTACCTAACCATGTACTATAAAGCCCATGTCGATGAATAGACACATCCTCCAATATTGTGTTGTCTTGGTCCAACTTGACCGTCGCTCACAGGAATAACAAGCCTTTGTGGGTATTTGTGACAAGTTCCACCTCATCTGTGATGTTATGAACTAGGAATAATATAAATGATGTCCATCTACATATGCCAATACTTGTTTTAAATCGACACCATAATGACCATGTCGTTGGCTGTGGTAAGCGGCATTAAACCTGCCCACCTGAAATACTAATAGACTGCCCTACCAGATAGCATGGTATGTGCTTTCAAGACATCTCTGTTATGCTTAGTGGATAATTATATCCATATAAAATATTGGTCTTCGATCCTATGATTTGTATCTTTATAAATATCCCTTATATTTTATAATTGTCCTTATGGTTCGAATATAAGAAAGAATAACATAGTTATTAGGTATGGAGCTCATTTATTTTCTTAGGTATAGTGAGTAGCAAACATGTTTAATATCATGTGGTACATGTGTTTATTGGATGATGTTTACTTTATAAACTACTATAAGGAGTTTGAGTTTCATTGATTTAGAACCTAGATAATATGAAATTGGTTCGTTGTCTTCTCGAGTATGAGTTTAGAAGAATCCTTCTTTTATAATTTGTATTCTATGTTTAATAAACTAAACATTGTGGGATATTTTTATTAGAGATTTTGTATCAATTTTATGGTATATTTGGGAATCATATGTTATTTAGAATAGAGATTTGTAACCCAGGTGTTGTAGGTGAGTTTGAGAGGAGAGGGCAATCCTCCAAGGGAGGTCTCAGGTTCAAATATCCACCCTACCAAAAAGTTGAATGGGGTATCCAAAATCCAATTGATAATGTTGGTGTAGGCAAGGTCGAGTGCGACCCCCTGGTGACTTTGACGGTGTAGAAACCCTTGTTCATGGTCTCTCAGACCAATGCGGATCTGCAAGGGGTTTTTCGCTTAAAAAAAAAGAATAGAGATTTGTAATCTAATAATTAGATACACTGCATGATGAAAATGAAATCATGTATTGTGCATTATGTTTGTTATAGTGAAAGAAATGAATATCTTCTAGTTTTGGAAAGGGATGGATTGGTGTCCATTCCTTGGGAAGAGGTATGGGACTCTTCCTTATGTTTGGTGATAAACCAAACGAATGATGGATGGGATTAAGAATTAATCCTTATTTATGAAAATATTAAAGATGGATGAATTATTTATTCATGCTTGGTGATTTCTTTGTATGTGTTATACATTTGGCAAATATGTGATGCATGATTGCATTTAAATTTGATAAGCATGTTTTCTTGTAATGCATTTGGCATACTTTGCATCCGAGTTGTCCTGATCCCTTCACTATCATCTCTCACTCCAAGAAGATTCAAGACAAATCAGAGGAGAACCGGACAACAAATTTTGAAGACTATACTTTATGTTTTGAGATATTCTCATTGTAATCATGTATAAGCTTGTATTGATATAGTTCCAATGTAATTATGAAGGGCTGAAATAATTTATGTAAAATCAGCCATGATTTGTAATATTTTATGTATTTGATTACTAGCTTTGTAAATTAGAGATAAAGTCTTCATATTGTAATATTCACCTCTAATGAATGTTAAGTGATATATGTTTTGGAAATTGATCAAGTAATGGAAATTCTTTGATTAGTATATTTTGTCAAATATATGATGTTTAATGAATGTTTATAATTTTTATCTCTTATTGATTACAATAGTGTAGAGGGAAAACTTATGGAGGACCTACACAACAATACTAGACATAACAATACCATTAATCTAAGTTAATTAGAAGCAAACCAAGCACTCAATACATTTGGGAGGATGACAATCAATCACCAAACAAATAATATGGCATTCCAAGGATTATGTAATTTTAATCATGTGTAGTGATTTTGTTATCTTAGTGACCCCATCGAGAAGATGTGGGTAGGAATCTAAGATCTATGAATAACCATTGTTGAGGTTATTTCATCTATGATGGTTTTCCATATTCAAGGCATTCACCTATATAGGGCGATTTCCTTTTTATGAGGGATGAAACCTAATGCTTGGACAATTTCTCATATCCGAGTGGTATGAGGGTTTCATAGAAGCTGATCACTTCTACTCAAGAGTGACTCTAATCAATCTCAATATCTCTTGATAATATTTGCCTTGATAACTTACAATCCAAATGGAATGATTCTATCTTAGATCATGATTATGTACCTTAACTCATGAAAGATGTATTTATATATAAAAAAATATGGATAAGAGGTGGTAACAATTGGGGTTGTTATAGTTGGTATCAGAGCCTAGGCTAACTAGTGGATTCTAGCTAGATCTAGGTTAGAAAAATATTTGGGCATGAAACAAAACAACTCAAACATAAGTTCCATAACTCTAAATGATGCACACTTGGTAAGGACAAGGTCAGTACTTGAGATTATCGATGTCTGAGTTCCTATCCCCCATGAATAGATCCACAATCATTCGAAAGTGGAAGAGCTAAGTGAACCCTCCTTCTATGGGTTTTAAGCAGTGTACCTTAGACTCTTTTGGGAAAATTACTCGACATCTATATCTTTTGACTTACTCCTTATTCTCAAGTGTGTATGAACAACAACAGAGTTAGTGGACTAAACTAGGGAATGAACCTAGTAGTAATAGATTACTTGAGAAATTATGATGAAATCTAGTTGTCTAGAATTTCAACTATGAAAATCAGTGAGAATTAATACAAATTTTTACTCCAGGTAAACATGGTGACAAGTTTGAGAGGTAAGAGGAAAGGAACCTTGCAACAAGCTAGTCCCGATAGTCCTGAAGCCAGACAGATAGGAGAAAGTTCTGGGAATTTAGATAAAGATATGGAGAACCTTAATGCCATGGTTTCCATAATGTAAGATCAAATTCAATAGATTTTGCAAGCTATAAATCCACAACATCACCACAACAACAATCATGAGATGGAAAATCTAGAGGTTGAGATTAGAGAGGATGAAGATCCCGAAGAGCATGAAAACAAGGCCCGCATGAAGAAAGAAATGGGCAATGACATAAAGCATATTAAAGTGACTAAGTTCATGGGAAAAGGAGGAGAAGATGCAGCTGAGTCATGGTTAGATGAACTGGAACTTCATTTCTCCATAAGAAACTACTCCTCTAAAACTAAAATGACATTTGCTCTTTCTCATCTGGGAGGAATAGGAATTGATTGGTGGAATGCTTATAAAGATGAACATAAGATCTCACCTAACAAGTTGAAGTGGGAAGTTTTTGTGGAAGATTTTAAGGATAGATTCCTTACAAAGCAATTTTATTTGAATAAATTTAAGGAATTCTTCGCATTTCAACAAGGATCAAGATCTGTGGAGGAATACTATGAATAGTTTGTGAGACTCCTTAAATATGTGTCATCCTATAATCAGAATAATGAGATGAAAATACATAAATTTGTCCTAGGAATGAAGCCTTGGATCAGAGATAGGGTAAGCGTACATGTTCATAACACTATGCAAGAAGCTTATGATATGGCTCGAAGGACAGAGTCTACTCAGACTACTAATGAAACTCACAATAGTTCCACAAAATGGTCAAACAAGGGATAAAAGTTTCAGAAAAAGAGAAAGTGGGATAATGGACAAAATTAGAAGAACAAAGGAAATCCAAAATTTGAGAAGCACAACAATGGTGGTAAGAAGAATTTCAAGAAAGAATTTCACCACAAGAATAACAATTACTCCAACAACAACAATAGGGATTTCCAGGCTCCTAAGCAGCCAGTTCTACTACAAGTAGTGGATACAGGAAAATAGGTTCAAGAAGGAGATTCAAACTCAAGGATAAAGTGCTTCAAGTGTGGAGGTTCACATTTTGCCATTAACTACCCACAACGTGCAAGCACTAGCTCTGACAGGCCAAATCACAAGATCTATGCAGCAACAACAACACAAAACTTGGATGGACAAGCTACACCTCTGCTACTAAATGGTAAAATTTTTGATAAAGAAGTTAGCATTTTAATTGATAGTGGGGCTACCGATAGTTTTATTTCTAGTAACCTAGTAAGGGATATGCCAGAAAAGCCAGGATCTTTGGCACAAGGGTGGAAGGTTGAGTATGGATCAGGGTAAACTTATCATGTTAATCAATGTTTTTCCTCAACTCAAATTACCCTACCCAATGGCTTTACTAGGTGGCATTTGTATGTAGCACCCCTACATGCTTTTGACATCATCCTGGGAATAGACTGGTTGAAGGCTCATGAAGCCTTGGTAAATTTTTAGGAGAGATGGATTGAGTTTACCAATGAAGACAAAGAAAGGTAAAGGATGTATAGTGAACCAAGAGAATTTCAACCAATGCTAATTTTAGCAATGCAACTGAAGAAAACTATTAGAAAAGGAGGAATGGTTTATGTAGTTAAACTCAAGGAAAAAGAGGAAATTCCAAAGGAAGAAATTATTGGAAAATTTCCACTATTGCAGGAATTTCATGATGTTTTTGTTGATGAGATACCTGGATTGCCACCTAAACATGAATTTGATTTCACCATAGAATTGATGCTAGGTACTGAGCCTATCCATAGAGCTCCTTATAGAATGAACCCCATCGAGATGCAAGAATTGAAAGTGCAACTTCAAGAGTTGCTAGAAAAAGGGTTGATAAAACCAAGTGTATCACCTTGGGGAGCACCTATTTTATTTGTGAAGAAGAAATATGGTTCATTAAGGCTATGCATAGATTATAGAATGCTAAACAAGGCAACTATCAAGAACATATATCCATTGCCAAGGATAGAAGATTTATTTGATCAACTAAAAGATGCCACCATTTTCACAAAGATTGATCTAAAATCTGGATATCATCAACTGAGAATCCGAGAAGAAGACACACATAAAACCACATTCAAGACTAGATATGGGCACTATGAATTTATAGTCCTACCATTTGGATTGACTAATGCACCAACAACTTTCATGAATTTGATGAATAGTGTGTTTAGAAAATAGTTGGATCGATTTGTGTTGATATTCTTGGATGACATTTTGATTTATTCTCGTAATAGAGAGGAACATGATAAGCACTTGAGGATAGTGCTAGAAATTTTAAGGAAGAACCAACTCTATGAGAATTTGTCTAAATGTGAATTCTATGTTCCACAAGTGCATTACTTGGGGCATATTATATCAGTGGATGGGATCACTATTGATCCAAAGAAAATAGAAGCCATTTTGAATTGGCCACCTCCAACAAATGTGATAGAAGTAAGAAGCTTCATGGGTTTGTCAGGATATTATAGGAGGTTTGTTAAAGACTACTCTAAGATTGCTTATTCAATAACCAACCTTCAGAAGAAAGGGAAGGAGTTTAAATGGATAGAAAAGTGTGAAGAAGCATTTAATTTTCTTAAACAGAAACTAACCTCAGCTCCTATTCTAAAGATTCTGGATCCCATAGAAAATTTTTTAGTTTGCACCGATGCCTCTTTGGAAGGGTTAGGAGGAGTCCTATCCCAAGATGGTTTTGTAGTAGCATATGAGTCTAGGAAACTCAAAAAGCATGAAGTTAACTATGCTACTCATGATTTAGAACTTGTTGCAGTTGTGCATGCCTTGAAAATTTGGTGATATTATCTGGTTGGTAGACCATTTGAGTTAAGAACTGATCACCAGAGTTTGAAGTATATCTTCACTCAACCATTACTAAATGCTAGACAAAGAAGGTGGATAGAGTTCTTAGCAGAATATGATTTTGGTATTGAGTATATCAAAGGAAAAGAAAATAAAGTCATTGATGCCTTAAGTAGGAGGAAGCACATAGTTGCATTGACTCGTAGTCATGTGGATTTAATGGGGCAAGTCAGAAAGATGTAATGTTAGGATCCTGAATGTAGTGAAATTCGGGTTAAGATAGAGCAAAACTTGAATGAAAACCAAGATTATAGCATGAAATATGGACTTTTATGCTTTAGAGATCGAGTAGTCATACCTAAAATGGGTGATTTGAGGAGATTGATCATGCGTGAAGCTCATAATTCTCCTTATTCTGCTCATCCTGGAGGAGCCAAGATGAGGGAAAATATGAAAAAGACCTTTTACTGGTCGGGCATGAAGAAAGATATCACTAATTTTGTGGCACGATGTTTACAGTGTCAAAAGGTGAAAGTTGAACATCAACATCCAATAGGAAAATTGTTTTCACATGCTATACCCACTCACAAATGGCAAGTAATATCAATGGATTTTATTGTCGGTTTGCCAAAGATAAAATATCATCATGATGCAATTTTTGTTATAGTTGATAAACTCACTAAGGTTGCACATTTTATACTAGGATGTACTACAGATGATGTTGTAATTGTAGCCAATAAATTTGCAAAAGAAATTTTTAGGTTGTATGGATTTTTGGAGATGATTATCTCTGATAGGGATTCTAGGTTTACTTCTAAGTTCTAGTAGGCTCTCCATCATGCAATTGGCACAACTTTGAATATCAGTTCTGCATATCATCCTAAAATGGATGGATAGATAGAAAGGGTTAACCAAGTTCTGGAAGATATGTTACGCATGTATTGCATGGACCATAAGTCTCGTTGGGAAGACTATTTGTATCTGGTTGAGTTTACTTATAATAATAGCTATCATTCTTCCTTGAAGATGGCCCCTTTCGAAGCTTTGTATGGCAGATGATGCAGAACTCCATTATCATGGGATAATCTCGAGGATCGGGTTGTCATTGGACCAAAAATGGTCAAAATAATGGAAGAGCAACTAGGACTAATCCGTCAAAGGCTCAAGGAAGCCACGGATAGATAGAAGAGTTATGCAGATTTGAAAAGAACCCCTAGAGAATTATCCATAGGTGATAGAGTGTTTCTAAGGGTAAAACCTAAGAAGAGTGCCATTAAATCAATAAAATTGGATCCTAGATTTGTTGGTCCATTTGAGATTGTGGAGAAGATAAGTCCTGTAGCCTATCGGCTTGACTTACCACCTAACCTATCAAAGATCCATAATACTTTTCATGTATCCCTACTTAGGAGATATATTGTTGATCCTGATCATGTGTTAGATGTTTCTAATTTATAGATGGTAGATCCGACAACCTTTGAAGTGAGACCTATGAAGATCTTGGAATTTCATTCCAAGACTATGAGGAAGCGTAATATTGATCAGTGCAAGGTCCAATGGGACCAGTATTCTGAAAAGAATTCCACTTGGGAAAAAGTGGAAGATATGAAAAGACACTTTCCTTATTTATTTAATGATGCTATGTAATAATACAAGTTGAACTATGGACCACTTATACAAAGTGGAAACTATGCCAAAAACTATGTTTTATTGATTGTTATGTAATAATTGCAAGAAAACATAGAGGACTATGTTTAATCTAAGGGGGGAGTATGTCACATCCCACCTTGGAGGACTATTTTTAAGATGTTATTTGTGTAGTGATAGCTGGTTTTAATGCTTAATATATTTGCATTGTATTTGTCAAAAGAAAATGATGTTGCATTGCTTGATTGCAGGAACATTTATTCTCGTAGGTGGAAGACTGACCACCAAGATATGAGAAGGGAAATGATGACTATGACAACTCAATAGGTAAAGCTCATATTCCTATCATCACTAGTTACCTCCCTGATGGTGGTGTTACTTGAGTATTACTCTAAAAAGTCCCACCCAATCAAAGGAAAAATGGTGATGGGGGATACTGGGCACATGCATCGAGTGCTTGTATGCCATTTGTGTGTGATTTATATTTGATTTCATGATTAATTTGCATGAGATTGGTTTAATTGAATTTTACTTTGAAAATGCACATTAATAATGTTTTGCATTTTACAAATTATTCTAGAAAATATTGAAAAGAATATCATGCAATTTATTATGATTTTGTGAAATCTTTAAATTGAGCAATTTTTAAAAGTAAAAGATTTATTTTGTTGAGCATGCTTATTGGATCTAGTTGATCCTATTTTAGAAGGAAATTAGGTAGTTTTTTTTTATGAACTTGTTCAATTTTGATTGGATTAAAACATGAAAAAAAAAACTACCTTGTAGATTTAAATAATCAATCTTTCCTACACATGCATGGCTACTTTGGGAAGGTTGAAATGGTGGATAAGATTCTTCTCTTATCTCTATGGATTCCCTTTCCATTAAAATAATATATATTAAAAGAAGCTTTAACTTGGGGTGAGAAAAAGAAGATAAATATATATTTAGAAGCATATTTTCTAAAAGAAAGAAAAAATAAATAAATAAAATATATATTTAGAAACATCTTTCTTGTCTAAAAGAAAGAAAGCTATAAATTACCATTGAGATTGAGAAAAAAGGGGCTATGTTATGCGGGAAGGAGATACTGGAGAAGAAATATGAGGCTAGAAGAAGCTAGGAGAGGCTAGAAGGAGTGGACGGAAGAAGATATTTCAAGCATATTTGGTTTTGTGGTTTGCAAAAGAACCAGGTGTGGGAAACTCTATCTTACTACTTATGTTTTAGTGTTGTATCATGATTTATAGCATGATTATTTTACGTAATTTCTATTCACTAGACGAAGACCTTATTTGTCTTGACTACCCCTTTATTAGGTGTGTCATAGAATGATTATTATTTGCACAATGGATGTGCCACTTGGATATTAAGTATATGTTATTGAATCATATATACTATTGTGGTCCCTTTATTAATGAATTGTAATACAATTAGTCTATGGTATCTGTTATGTGTTTGAGTCCAAGAATAACTGGATTGTTAGTGGATAGAATGTGTTGTATCCATGATGGGAAATCATCTCCATTACCTCTGCCTATGCATTTTCTCTATTGCTACCCTTGGGAGAGATTCCAGTCCCAAACTTGTTTGAAATAGAGTGTTTCCCACCATGGTTACCTCGTGAGTCGAAGGATCCGAATGACCTACAACTGGTCTAGTTCTACATCTTGAAAACTATGCTTATTATTTGATCATAAATCCTCAGTCCTCTTCACCTTGCGATCTTGAACCATATTAATTATAAAAATACCATAAAAAATTACCATAGATAGGCCAATGAGTGTCCAGATAATACTGTGAGTCTTATGGAATGGTGAATGATTGTATTGTTAAGTAACATCTTACTTGCTACGTATTTCCCTATCTATGTGTGAGCTATAATCGATGGATGGGTTGGATAACATCGATGTGGTGGCAGACTACTCTATGTCTGTCTCTGATTAATACGTTCTACCCACCCGCGTTCATAATATCAAACTCTTATGAGGATTATCTTATCTTTTTATGTGTAAAACGTTTTAATCTATGTGTCTGAGAGTTCATGTGATTAGTTTTAGTTGCATCGTTCAGATAAGACCATGAGATACTCTTACCTAATCATGTACCATAAGGCCCATGCCAAAAAATAGATGCATCCTTTAATACTGCATTGTTTTGGTCCAAATTTATCATCACTCATAGGAATAACAAGCCTTTGTGGGTATTTGTGACAATTTCCACCTCATATGTGATGTTATGAATCAATAATAATAGAAATGATGTCCATATACGTATGCCAATACTTGTTTTAAATTGACACCATAACGACCATGTTGATGGTTGTGGTAAGCGGCATTAAACCTGCCCACCTAAAATACTAATAGACTGCCCTACCAGATAGCATGGTATGTGCTTTCAAGACATCTATGTTATGCTTAGTGGATAATTATATCCATATAAAATATTGGTCTTCAATCCTATGATTTGTATCTTTATAAATATCCCTTATATTTTATAATTTTCCTTATGGTTCGAATATAAGAAAGAATAACAAAGTTATTAGGTATGGAGATCATTTATTTTCTTAGGTATAGTGAGTAGCAAACATGTTTAATATCATGTGGTACATGTATTTATGGTATGATGTTTACTTTATAAACTACTATAAGGAGTTTGAGTTTCATTGATTTAGAACCTAGATAATATGAAATTGGTTTGTTGTCTTCTTGAGTATGAGTTTAGAAGAATCCTTATTTTATAATTTGTATTCTATGTTTTATAAACTAAACATTGTGGGATATTTTGATTAGAGATTTTGTATCAATTATATGGTATATTTGGGAATCATATGTTATTTAGAATAGAGATTTATAATCTAATAATTAGATTAACTGCATGATCAAAATGAAATCATGTATTGTGCATTATGTGTGTTATAGTAAAAGAAGCACCTTGGTCAGTAATGAGCTCAAATACGCATACATTGATAAGTTGTGCCTAACAGTGGTATTCACCACCAAAAAATTTTACCCCTACATGTTAAATCATACAACGTATGTCATATCAAAATAAAATCCTTTGTGGTATATGATGAGTTGCACATATCATAATACGCGAACCACAAAGTGGATCATGCTAATAATAAAATTCAATCTTGAATTCATCAATAATAAATCAATTAAAGGTCATGTCATAGTTGATCAGCTAGTAGAGGCTTCTCTTCAGGATGACAAGACTCTTGTAATTGAGCTACCTAATGATGTAGTGTTTGCACTATCAAAATCACCCGAACCCGAAGAACCAAAAAATAAAGTAGACATGACTTTGTTCTTTGATGGTTCAAAATACAGGCAAGGGGTGGTGTAGGGATCATGTTTTTCATATTGCAAGGAACTCCTATGACCTTTTATTTCAAACTTGACTTCCCTTTCACCAACAATAATGTTGAATACGAGGCTCTCATCTTGGGTCTCCAAAAAACTATCACCATGAAGATTAAAAAACTTAATATATTTGGTGACTCCTTGCTCATCATAAACCAAGTAAAAGGCATTTATCAATGTATATGTCCTATCTTAAAAGCTTATAAATATATTGTGGACAAGTTACTAGCCAAACTGGAATGGTATGACATTGAGGAAGTTGCTCGTACATCCAATTTATTTGTAGATACAATGGATTCTTTGGGATGTTTAATCCCACATAATCCTTTCTATGATATTACAACCATCTATGTTAAAATACTCTCACAGTCAGTGATGTTGTGTGAGGCTTCAAAAAATAATGAATTAGTTCACATGATTCATATTGAACCGAATCAAGATCTATTCTCCAGGTATAAGAATTTCTAAAATAAGCATCCTAGGGGTCCTTGATCTCACAAGGTCCTTTAGATAATGTCATGACCATTCACCACAAGGTTGTTTACCAATCCACATTTTTGCATGATGAGTCACAATGGGAACAAGTTGTTTTGTCAATTGAAATACAAGCTTATCAATATTGGCTCATCCAATTAAAAGATTATCTAAAACTTGGTGATATCCCTCTATGATTATTGCATGTTGTAAAGCAAGAATTTAAAAAAAAAATAACCAAGTATTTATTGTTAGGATACATGGAATCATACTTCATTATCTTGAGTCCCAAGAATCTGCTTGGACAATCTTGCAAGCTCGTGATGATACCTACGGTGGTCATTTCAGTGATATGGCTATCGTTAAGTACATCCTTAGAATGGGTTATTATTGGATCATAATGGAAAAATATTGTTGTGCATATGTTATAAAGTGCATAAAGTGTTAGCATTATGTAAATCCCTTGCATATGCCATCTTAGACCTTATAACCGATTCAATGGGTGTGGTCTTTCTCTCGATGGGGATTCAATATAATTGGGAAGATATCTTCTCCTTATTTAGGTCATCACACATTTATTTTAACAACTATAGAATACTTTACCAAATGGGTGGAATCAATACCTTTAACCACTACAACTAGAGCTCGTATTACGAAGTTCATACTCCATAACATTATATATCATTTTGGTATTCCATATAAAGTCATATTGAATAATGGGACATCATTCAAGAACAAAAACATGCAGGCCTTAACATCCAAATGCAACATTCAGCATAGCTTTACCACACCTTATTATTCACAAGCTATTGGGAAAGTTGAGGCCTCTAATAAAACTATAGTTGCCATATTAAATAAAATCATCAAGGAAAACCACAAAGATTGGCACCTTCAACTACCTCTAGCTTTATGGGCTTATCAAACTAGCATTCGAACACCCACTAGGGTAACCCCATTTTTGCTATTATATGGCATTGGGTCATTATGCCCTTGGAATTATAAATTCTATCATTGTGCATGTCATTGCAAGATTTCATCGATGATGGCACCTCGTGACAAGCTCACCTTGATCAATTGACCCTTCTTGATGAATAGTAAGTTAATGCTCTTGAGAATCTATGAATTTATCAATATCGTCTTAAATGATCTTATGTTACAAAAGTCCATTTAATAGACTTTAAATTTTGTGATCTTGTGCTTAAAGAGAACCAACAAAACTCAAACCTACTGCCTCATCTAAGAGATAAATTTATGGCCAATTGGTCAGGTCCCTTTATCATAACAAAGAAAATAGAGTCGAGAACTCACCACCTAACTTCTCTATAAGGTGTTGAATAACTTGAACCTCTCAATATCCTTCATCTACAGGTATTTTATATGTAATATGTAGTTAAAAAATCATAAAACAATCAAAATTACAAAAACAACAAATATCATCAAAAATACCAAAAAAATAATAAAACATAAAAAACACAAAAATAATACAAAACATAAAAATACAAAAACATTTACATTATGTTATCATACATATTGTTGTATGCATTGACTAGTTGCATTTAATTAGGTATCTTCATCCATTGCCCTTGCATTAGGAAAAGTTATGTTTACATTCTTACAAACAACACCATGTTTGTATGCCATTAATGAATCTCAAATCAACCCTATCCATAATCATCATTCATGGTTTTCTTTATGCATTTTTACTTACAAAGAGGTTCTTATAAGGTAGGGTAGATATTGGATAAATATCAACAATAATATGTAGATGACCACTAGTTATTTTATGCACACCTTTTAGTTTACAAAATCTTGTAGATAAAACCCTTACACCCCACATATCATTATCATCCACATTCCCCTTTGAGAGTAACTATGTTTTTCAACACAACTAATGAGTTGTTATAGGGTGTTTACTAGGGTTTTCAGTCATTCATCCATCCCTAGTTATCTTTTTAGATTTTATAGAAAGCTATATTGGCTTTATAAGGTAAGGTATTGCTTTAATATTACCTTGCATATCTGAACATCCCAACATAATTTTATACATGTAAAATCCAAGTTTCAACAAGGAAATATGAAACTACAAATTAGTCCTTGTCACCATAGGTAAAAGGTTTCCCTTGCTCCTCATATTATGCACATGGTCTAGGATGCTGAGTATTGGTAAAATTAAAAGCTTCCCCCTAACCAAATAATCCATTTTCCCTTCTATAAAAATGAGCAAATTCCCAGAACAAGAACAAAAGAAATAGTGATTTTCATCACTAGGAAAATCCCTTGCTCTAAAAAAAAATAATGGTTTTCACCACTAATCATGAGCAAGTATCCCAAATACTCAAAATAAAAGAAGGGGGTAAAGAGTTTGAATCCCTAAAATCCCTAGTATTCAAAATCCATGGGGCAATATCCATTACAACAATGGTTTGAATGAAACCTTCTTGGCAATGGAGTAGCCTTGCATGCAGTGATATGTCTATCAAATTAGTGATCTTATTCTGTACAAATCAATGTCAACTTATGGTTGAGCTAGCTTTTGATAGTTTTTATTGCCTAGTATTCTAGTCTAACTACATTCAAACTCAAGATTATGATGACCATAGGGTGATCCACATTACAGCAATGGGTTGCATGAAACCCACCTGGTAGTGAGGTAACTTTATGCATCATCAAAATACATTTACTTTACACACACAAGGATATTGAATATCTGGGTCTTCTTAATAGACTTGTATCTTCCAGGAGTCTTGTATAGTCAGTATACAACTTTTGATCAATCAACTAGGGTGTTTGAGTCTCACAAAAAACCTCAAAATCCCCTCATAGCACCTAATCATCTCATCAACAATCACAAATTTCCTTATGATTTTTTGCGTATTAAGGAGTCCTCATAAGATAGGATAGATATCAGATGAATATCATAAATGATATTTAGATGACCACTAACTATTTTATGCACACCTTTTAGTTTGCAAACACTTATGAGTAAAACCCCTGCATCGCACATATTTCATCTCATATACAAATGTATAACTTTTGTGATAAGGTTAACATTATAAAATTCATGATTTTTATACATTTTGTGGTGTCTACCATTAGTTTGTTAAACACAAATTAGATTCATTCATTATGTTTTAAATAATTAAAGCATACATGTACAATTTGCATTAGAACATCCACATAAAATTAATGCATTACATACACATTACATTCATCATATCAATAACAAGAATTAAATGCATAATCAATTAAATAAATTTAAAAACATGCATTTAACATTAAACATTGTATCCATATACACATACATAATAGTGCATCCATACATCTAGACTACAAAATCTAGTCATATATCCATCACCTAATCATTGCATGCCATTATTACATCGTATGTATAAATTAATGTCATATAATCATCACATCCATCACTGCATCCTTAACGTAAGATAAAACCATAACATTACACTGGCTAAGCCATAAAATGAGAGATATTATCTCATATATATAAAAGAGTCAGGTACATAGTGATACAAAACTACCTAAAAGCTACAAATATGTAGGTCCTCAGGCCTTACACCTAAAAAGAATCAATATATATAACAAATCATATAGGGCTTGCACCCCTAGAGTCACCTCCACCTTCAGCCTCATCCCTGTGATGTTGCCTAGAGCCACTAGCCATTAATCTCTCTGGCCTGGTTGATGACTTGTGACTAGGCTACACTGATGACTATCCAGATTCACTATGTCGGCTCCTCTGATATCCTCTTACTGAAGATATGTTAGGCAAATCACCACCAAGTAGAGCTACCTGACCCTCCAACTATAGAATGTAAGCACCATCATACTAGCATTGAGCATCATACTGACCAAACAAGGTCCGTAGTATAGCTATCTCATCCTGCAACCCTACAACATCTCCTATATCCTATGTGCCTGCTACAATCTATCCCTAGATTATAGTTACAATAGTCAACTAAACCTACAAAGCATCTCACTCTGCTACCTTGGCATCTCTCTTTATTGTACGGACCACCATCTGGGTTTGTAGAGTGTCTTGCTCTACTATAACTCTATCCCTCTTAGCAATAACCCTATCTATATCTATCTGGGTTGTCTACCTAGGCCTTTAGGAGATCCCTCTCCTCATAGAATCCCCTCCATATCTACTACTCACTGCTAAGCTAGCTATGTACTATAGCTAGGGTAGTCTCCCACTCTACCAACTACTCCTGTAGGGTCTGCACCTGCACCCTCAACTAAGCCACCTTATCTGTAGGGTCATCCTCATCCTCGTCTCCCTCGTCCTATGGCTCCTCTACCTCCTCTATGGGTTGAACCCACTCCTCCTCTATTCAATGATGCACTCATTATCTAGCCTCATCTACAACCTCCTATGCTATCACCTCAACAGGCCTACCCATTAGCCCACCTTCCTACCATAATTGATTCACCCACCAGGTATCATCCTCTACTCTGGTCCTTCGGTCTCCTAATCCTATCTCAACTACTATAGGATACTCCTCATCTACTAACACCTCCACTAGATGCCACACCAGCTATATCTCATCTCCTCAATGATAATAGATGACGGGCTCATTTGGGACATCCTAATAGATACCAAACTATCGTATAATGTGAGAGTACTAGAAGTACTCCCACTTAGTTTCATGGAACCTAATAAGCCACTATTCGTACTTCACACACCTTAGGTATGCCATAGCCTCTACCTAATAAGGGTAATCCAAGTAGGGCCTCCAAACCACCTAATATGGCCATAATCCCTCCAAATATCATGCATAATGATACAGAAGACCTACCTATGACCGACTATGACCTATCTTTTGGTCTCGTCTCCATTAAGCTACGTATTCAATATTTGTGTCACCCATCTAGACTCATGGTACTAGCATTCCCGTTGGCCGATCTACCCTAATACGCTCCCATATCCAAATATGGAGTAGACTGCAATCCAATCCCCATCAAATTTGATTCTAAATCTCCTACAACTCATCATATAAGTGTACCAATAGGATAATATCCCATACCATAATGATCAGATACTGAGTATCTCACTTGATCAGATCTTGTACCAAATCTAGGATGTTTCATGTGAACCTCACTCCTGAAGAATCTGGTAGTAGGATGTTTGAGATGATGTACATCACTACTATGTGTCTTTGAGTAAAATACTTAAGCATCGTACCATGCTCTAATAAGAACCCCACCATGGTCCATCCACTGCAGTGCAACCCTTCCCTAAGCTCCAAATATCCTCTGAAGTACTCTATCCCACTACAGAAAGGGAGTGGAGGTGATGGGGTGTCCCTCAATAAAAATATAAAATATTCGATACACGTCCTCTAGTGTCACATTCATATCATTAGTAGAGATATGAAATATTTTTGTCTGGCTATCCTAGCGATAAGCCAAGGCCATTAGATAGGCCTGATATGACATCATGGTGGGTATATGAACAACCTGTTTGAGGCCAATTGCCTCAAACCATGCCTAATATTCATCTGTGAGCTGATACTATAACTCCTCAAATAAGGTGGGTACTTTGTATTGGGCCATCAATATCTAAAGCATAGCAAACATAAAAACTTGAAAAAAATTCAAAAATTAGAAGAAAAGTTGCAAAAACTTAATAATTTTACATTCAAAATGTAGTCGCCTCAGCCTGATACGGTCTACAAGAGAGGCCGCCCTACCCTGGGATGGCCACCCTAATGGTTAAAAATATGATCGTTGTGTTTTGAATGAGGTCACCCCACCCCAGGATGGCCCCCAAGTTGCCAAAGAGGAGCCACCCCTACATAGGATAGTAGCATCCAAAACAATGCTCAAAAGCAAAACATTTCACAAAAAAATTAAATTTAAACCTACACTAGCCTAAATATAGATTGCCTAATCTAATGTAAGGCTCATTACCAACAATTAAGTGAGGTTCATTTACTACATTACTTAATGAGGTTCATTTTAAATTTACAAAATTAACAAGAAGGAATGAGGTTTCAACCTTCCTAGCATTAGCTCCTCCACTGGTTGAAGCCTCAGGTTGGTCCATGATCATTTTGAGTCGGGTTTGCAGCACCATTTCGTTTCAGAAAACTCTCTCCTCCACCTCGCATCTCCTTTTATCTCACTACCAACTATGCAAATGATATTAAAAATTTGCAAAATTTTATTTTATATTTTTCAAATTTTGAGACCATCCTTGGGTGGGGTGGCCACATTTTGATGCGACCATCCTACCTTGGGACAACCTTAAAATTTACAAAATGCAACCATCCTACCCAAGGATGGCCCCAAAATAATACGATTTTCAAGCATTATGTCAGCATCATAAACATCAACTGGGGCATGTAACAGTATATAATGGTCCATCTTAATCAAAAACTTCAAAAACACCAAAAAAAAATAATAAAACAAAATTTCAAGTGAGCCTCATACATAGTAATTTACCCTATACACTTGGTGGTTGCAACGACTTGCTATCCATGCAATCTAGTAATATGGGTAAGTCACCATAAGGCCACTTGAACCCTAAAATAATTCATCAATGAATTGAAATATTTTACCTCAATCCCCAAGAATGCCATGTGACCATACTACTCCAAGGGAACGAGGGGTACATTTCATTTCCCCATTTAGTTTCAAGTGATCATCGAACATAGTGATTTACCTCTGAATTGTTATCATTTTAATTCTCTAATAAATCCATGTGGCTATACTGCTTCACGATATAAAAATGTACAATTACCAATAATGGTTGAAATCACTACTATAATCGAAGTTTTCCTTTTTATATTTATTACAGTATTACAAAGCTCAAGCAAGTCATCTTGGTCAAGTGACTCATCACTTTCATCACTTGCCATTTCCTCATCGACTCATCGCTTGAGGGGTAAGTCATAATCACAGAATTCATAATAAAAATCAATAATTAAACACTTAATCATGCAAATTGCATTCATCCAAGAATCATTGCCAAATATGATCATGCACTTGCTTGAGGCAAATAACAAGCAAAAATGTCAAACCAAAACCTTTGTTAGTATGAATAATGGTTATGTAGTAAAACAAAACTACCCAAACACCTTTATATTATCAAAGTTTACTCGAATTTAAGTCCACCAAAGTGTTGGAGGTAATGATTCAAAGATGCATGTTTTTTTGTGATTGGGTATTGTTGTGGTTGATCCACAACACACCCCAAAATTGGGGACCCATCTTTTTTGCATGCTTTCAAAGAAGATCTCAGTGACCCAGATGCTAAAAATCAAGAAAAAGGGGCAAAAATGCACAAGTATAGAAAGTGTCGCGAAATCGCGACATGTCGCGCCATCGCTGCCGAAAAATAGAAAAGTGTCACGAAATCGCGACATGTTGCTCCGTCGCGATCGAAAGAGGAGAGAGAAAGGCAAAATGAAAAGGTGTCACGAAATCGTGACATGTAGCTCCGTCGCGGCCGAAAGAGGAGAGAGAAAGACAAAAGGAAAAAGTGTCACGAAATCGCGACATGTTGCTCCGTCGCGGCCGAAAAAAGGAAAAAATGCACAAGTATGAAAAGTGTCGCGATTTCGCGACGTGTTGCACGGTCGCTGGCAGAAAATGAAAAGTGTCGCGAAATCGCGACGTGTTGCTCCATCGCTGCCAGAAAATGAAAAGTGTCACGAAATCGCGACATGTCGCAAAATCACGGTCAAACCGGTCAAACGGGGTAGGAAGCAGAAAGTGTAGCGAAATCGTGACATGTCACAAAATCGTGGTCAACGCAGTCAACGACAGCAGGTGGGAGAAAAGCGTAGCGAAATCGCGACGTGTTTGATTTTCGCGGCCCAGAGAGGAGAGAGAAAGACGAAGCAGAAAAGTGTCGCGATATCGCGACATGTCGCAAAATCACGGGTCAAACCAGTCAAACAGGGTAAAGCAGAAAAGCGTCGCGAAATCGTGACAAGAAACGGCAAAGGAGCATGAAGAGGAAATATGTCACGAAATCGCGACATGTCACGTTTTCGCGGCTCCAAACGGCGAAGTTGTACGGAATGAAAAAGGCGTAGCGAAATCGTGACATGTCACAAAATCATGGTCAACGCAGTCAACGGCAGCAGCTAAGCAGCCCGAGGTGGAAAAACGTCACGATTTCGCGACAGGAAAGCAACGAAAAGACATGAAACAAAAAACGTCATGAAATCATGACAGAAACGAGCCGAGTTGTACGGAAAGGAAAATATGTCACGAAATCGCGACATGTCGCATTTTCGTGGCCAAAACAAAGAAGAGCGAAGAAATGAAAAGTGTCATGATTTTGCGATGAAAGCCGAGTGAAAGAAATGAAAATGCGTCGCGATTTCGTGACAGGTTGAAGCACGGAGATGAAAAACGTCGCGATTTCGCGACAGGTTGCCGCAAGACAGCTTCAAGTGAAAAAGCGTCGTGAAATCGCGACAGGTTGTAGCGAAAGAGGCACGAAGTGAAAATCGTCGTGATATCGCGACAACATGCAGCAAAGGTGCCCGAAGTGAGAAAGCGTCACGATTTCATGATAGGAAAGCAGCGAGGGCGTACGGAGGAGAAAAGCGTCATGATTTCGTGACATGTCATGAAATCGTGACATGTCACGTTTTTGCTGGGCGTGATGGCAAGAAAGGCTGCTGGCAGGAAAACGTCGCGATATCGCGACATGTCACGATTTCGTGACATGTCGCGTTTTCGCGGCCAGGAAGGCGGACAAGGCTGCATGCTATTTTTTGGACACGATTTTCATGGAACCGTTACAGAACGTGCAGAAAAGTGCGGGACACGTGGCGTACGGACTACAGAAGCGTTACGAGAGAAGATCAAACGTCTTAATGTCGAGCATAAAGCCAAAATACAGAAGGTAAGGTGAGAGCAGCCACTGGAAGATGAAATGAACCGTCGTGGAAGGGGAATCAATTCAACAACAAGTATAAATGCAGATGCACAGATTGGCACAGAAAGGGGGAAACCGCTGGAGCAGAGTTGCAGTGCTAGAGGCCAGAGGGCCATTCTGGGCCTGCTTGGGGCTGTTTTCTGCCTTTTGCTGGTTTTGAGAAAACCAGAAGATCTGCTATTGTAACATGATTTATTTTTAATGCAGAGTGTTCAGAAATTTGCATCTTGTTGGCAAGAAAGAAGGAGTTATTTTCTGCATGCATGTTTTAATGTTTATCTTTCCCTTTTTCAGATTTCTAGGCTTATAGATGAAGTTTAATGCAAGTTCTCTTGGTTGCTTCATGCGAATGTCTAAATCTGAAAAATAACAGTAAACCCTAGAGACCAGCACTTAACTTACCTGGATTGTGCATGTTTGCAGGTTCAATAAGTTAGGTTGCATGCATGGAAACCTCACATCTTCGGTTTTGCCAGGACGGGATAGCATCAAACTGAATGCAATTTTAAATTTCTTTTCTTTTGCATTTTATTTTTCTTCTTGTTGCACTTTATTTTTCAGAAACTCCAATTTTAATTTTTCAAGCTTTAAAATAAAATTTAAAAATTAAAAAACTTCAAAACCCAAAAATAATTCCATTCATGTTATGGCATTTCATTAAATTTTATTTTGAAGTTACAACATGGTCATTTGAGGATCAAATCACATTTACTTTATTAGGGTTCAATGAACAATCATTAAATTTCACAGTAAAATAAACCACAGTGCCCCTTGTTTTCGAGTTACTTGCAACCACTAAGGTGTTCCAAGCATTTTAATTAAATATCTTTATTTGAGATTATTAATACACATATGCAGAATGCTCACATAACAGGAACCTTGGAGAAGTTACATGTTTAATTTCTTTGCAAGCAGAGGATTTAGAACCCAAATCCTATCGGAGAGTGTGTTTTCACAATCGGGTGAAAATACCACTCAACAGATTGGCGCTAGAAGGAGGGCCTGAAGATGTTTATTTTATCATGATTTTTAGATGCTACGGGTTTATAATTATTTAAGAACTTTACATTGCTAAATATTTCAAGTCCATTTTATTAGCATCTTCGGCCTCTAACACCACTCAACGGATTGGTGCTAGGAGGGCCGTACGGGTTTATTTTTAGTGTAATATAATTTTAAATTTTTGTATGCATTAGTCCTCTAACATTCAGCAGATTGTAAAAAGGACGGTCTGAATTGTTATTTTATTCTATTTTAAGCAATTCAGGTATGCTGTATATTTTTCTGATTGTTCATACAAAATTAAAGTGATTTGATTTAATTTTTTAGAATTTTGGTCTCATGCAATTACTTTTCATTTGATTTTAATGAATACATCTCTTAGTTGATGCTAACTTGATTTCTTTTTTATATTGCAAGTTGAATATTCAACAGATTTGGTTCTAAAATTACATTTTAAGTTCACTAATGGCAACACTTGAGGAGCAAATGGTATCCCTGAGAGCTGAAATAACATCTCTAAGAGAGAGAATGGTATCTATGATAGAGGATCATTATGAGGGTTTATCTATCGTGGTATCCTATCAAATTCCTAAAATGTTATTGGATTTTTTACGGTGTTTTAATCAAGAGGTGCCACTAGGATACTTGCAAAAACTGCATGTCTACAAGAGTACATTGTGTCAATTCCAGATTTTCTATGAGGAGGTGGCTTGTAAGTTATTTGCATACATTTTGGATGATAGACCATTCTTTTGGTATAGCCAACTACCCATGGAGGTTAGGACTTCTTGGATACAACTAGAAGCAGCCTATCTTTATCATTTTGGTAATCAGGCTGACTTAGAAATATTGAAAAATCAGTTTACCTCCATATGTAAAGAGTCTAATGAATCCTTGAGTCAATTCAATGGAAGATTTCGTGAGTTGCACTCCCAAATGTGGGAAAATTTTAACACATTAGAAGAGGAAGCCATGGAAGTATACCTAGGAGCCATACACCCCACACTTGCTTCACTCATTGAGGAAAAGCTGAGTGGTTTGTCCCTAGAGAAAATCCATGAGGTCTTAGAAGAGATAGAACGACAAGGTCTTGAAGAAGAAAAGGCACAACATGTTCATATGAGAGATTGTTCTTTTGATGCCAACCTACACCAACCATCAAACATAGCACCCTCCACTCCAATGATATCTAAGGTAAATGATCAAGGGGATGAATTTGAATATCCAAATCTTACGACCACCTTAGATGTAGTCCACGAGGAGGTGCAAATTGCTAAGACAACATCCACTAGTGAGGATCATGTAGAGATACATGATTATCTAGATGAAGGGGTTCTAAATTCAACAATGTTTGATATATGTGAACGGATGGAACCCACCATGGAATTAAATAAAGTGGTTGAAAGTGAAATGGAAAGAAAATTAATAAATGAATTTGAAGACATGATAGAGTCTCACCACTTGTTCTTGGAAGATACTATTGATGAGATGTGTAAAATTAAGGATCAAGAAATTCTTCACCCTCCAAATTATGATAACTGAATCATGGGTTACTAATTTGGACAATGATAGCCTTATAAATTTGAATTCAAGAAATAACCCACTTTTGGAAATAATTGAACCATCTAAGGAAGGTGAAGATGAATTTGATGAGAAGCACATTGATGAATTGGAAGATGTTGAAGAAATAGTTGAACGTCACCACTTGATTTTGAAAGATGATTATTATGATGCTTGGAAGAAGTGGGAAGACTTCACTCAATCCAAAGCTACTAATGAAACTTGTGTGCCAATTGATATGCAGGATGACATAATTGCCTACTCAAAGGAAGATATTACAACTCCTGTACAATTTGAGGATGTTTTGGAAGAGGGTTTCAAATCTCATCAAATTTTGGAAGATTATAATGATCCTATCGCCAAGGACAAAGAAGAAAAAGAATTTATGAATGAATCAAGAGATCATGTCACAAACATCATGGATTTTCATTCTATGGATTTGGATGACGATTTTTACAATGGTTGGGGGAGATATGATGATGCATTCTTTTCTCACATCCCTATAGATAAAACTCATATTTTACTTGATATGCGGGATGTTGAACCTTCTACATCATACGAAGATCTCATATTCACAAGATTTGAAAAGGGGACAAATTGAGGATATAAATTCATTGAAAGTGTGGATGCAAGTTTGCATGATGATTTGGAGGATTCAAATGAAGAGATACCATGGATAGTGAACAAAGAATTAGAACCAAATGATAAAGAGATGGATCAATTGGAAGCAACTCAAATGAAGTGATCATCAAGATGAGTACTTGGGACATACACTTTGACCAAGAATGTTTGAGGACTGAAAAGGATGACCATATTTTAAATTTAAATAATGTTTATGGTGAAATGTCATTAAAGGTAAATGAAAAACAAGGTATAATTTTTAATCACACCTTTAATAACATGGTTGTAATGAATGGAAAAGAAGTTGATGCACTTAAATTGTTAAACCAAATTCATCAACAATTATTAATTGAATCTAGGATAAAAACTTTTAATGATCCTAATTTAATAAATATCCTAGATGCTTGTAAATTGTTGCATAAATTGGATTGGCCTACAAATTTGGAAAATGATTTGGCTAAGAAATTTGTAGAAATAGGCTACTACTTACAAAATTGCATATTTGAAAAGGATAGCCTAATTCTAAATCAAGGAGGGAATTATGAAGATTATATTTTAAAGAATAGACATGATAAAATTGAAAATCATTTATTGTCTAATCATTCTAGTAATTTGATGCTCACCTATGGGAGTATTATTGGAACTAAATCAAATTGGTATGGTGAGCATGGCAAGTGGAAATTTGTTGCATTGTTTGGTCTGGTCTTGTTTGTGTTAGATTCCCACAACATTTGGCATGCATATCATGTCATATTTTTGTTGAAATGTTCTAATCATGTGTGGGATCCAGGAAAGTGATAATCCAAGCTTTGCATCATTTTGTATTATAGTGTACATTTGTATATAGATTTTGGTTTCTGGTTTTGGGTTTGTGTTTTCAAGTTTCATTTTGGGATTGCTATTTGGATTTGGATTTAAAGTTGTGTGTTTATTTGACATGTTTTGTTTGTCTATAAAAAAAAAAAAAATGATGATGAAAAAGTTGCCTTGAGATGCTAACTTATGTTCTAGATCGGGAGAATATGAAACATTGGAATTGTCTTGTAAAAGCTCCACAAGTAACACAAACAATTTAATAATATCGTTTGAAACTTGTGATGCATGAAGTAGTCAGTTTTATATGGCAATATTTCATCTGCATTTCAAAGGACAATGCATTCATATTACATCTCACTTTGCAATACATGCCATCTTAGTTGCAAATGCATTTCAAATACAAATCATTAAAGTGTGTCAAATCCTCTTAGGGTTGTGTTATCACATAAATAAGAAGAAAATCCTAAGGTTGGAAACTGAGTCTTGAGATATCTAGAACCAAGCACGTCTTATACATTAAAAAGGATCTTGAGCAAAATGATCAAAACCTAACTTGGAAGAAAAGGTTGGGCGAAAGAAGTATTTCATGTCTATCCTATTATGCAACATGATCCTTAAAACAATGGTTTTGACCACTTCCATAGAGCTTAAAGCCTAAAATCAGAGTAGTAAGGATAGGGTTAAATCCTCATCGAACTTAGGTTGAGGATCCAATTCCCCAAAGCTTTGATTTGACCTACATGGAGTAGTAAGGATAGGGCATAAATTCTCATCTCGCTTAGGTTGAGAATCTGATTCCCCAAAGCTCCTATGTCTCATTTCATAATAAATCTTGGATTGGAAGGATCGTACTACTTGTCCTCTGCAAAGGATGGGTAGTCATCCCCAAGGTCTAAGCAACAAAATTAATATTTTCCATTTACATCTAAAGTTTGGATTGGAAGGATCGTACTACTTGTCCCTAGCAAGGATGGGTAGTCATCCCTAAGGTCCAAAAAAAAAAAAAAATATTTTTCCTTTTTTTTTTTTTTTTGGGTGGGGGGGGTGTTTTTTTTTTTCTCTCGCAAAGGATGGGTAGTCATCCCCAAGGTCCAAAGAAATGAAGATAAGTTTTGGATTGTGGGGTTAAGTATGCCCATGCATGGCAACATGTCTTGTCTAAAAAACAAGACCACAGATTGTCCAAAGGGTTAGACTAGCATGACCATTTCTTCCATAATTGGTTAAATTATTTTGCTCAAAGTGAGGTAATGAATTCTAAATCGGAATAGTAAGGATAGGGTTAAACTCCCATCTCGGTTAGGTTGGGAGTCTGATTCCCCAAAGTTCTGATTTCACATTCACTTGCACATGGGTTCAAGATAGTAGGGACTCATAACCAACTTTGGGATATAATAAGCATACATATAGTTGATCCTAAGAGGGTTTGATAATCTTGAATGTTTGTGTATGATACTAGAAGAAGTCTATGTTTTTATAAAAGCAAAATCTCCAAGCATATTTATTAGGTTACACAAATCATTCACAGTCTCATATATGCATTCATGTAAAACTGACAATGGAATGTTGATCAATTTCAAACGATAGGGAATGAAAACACATTGCACACACTGAGCTAATACTTGATGATTCTGATGATTCATGTACTTTTGATCTTTGGGCATTTGTTATATTGCTTATGTGCTAATGCATGTTTTTGAGTTTATATATGTTTCCAGGTTGGGTTCTCACCAAATGCTCAGGAGCATTTGACAGCAGAGTCACCATTTGTTGTGGCTGATCCACAACACACCCCAAAATTGGGGACCCACCTTTTTTGCATGCTTTCAAAGAAGATCTCAGTGACCCAGATGCTAAAAATCAAGAAAAAGGCAAAAATGCACAAGTATAGAAAGTGTCACGAAATCGCGACATGTCACGAAATCGTGACGTCGCAACATCGCTGCGAAAAATAGAAAAGTGTCACGAAATCGCGACATGTTGCTCGTCGAAAAATGAAAAAATGGAAAATGAAAAGGTCGCGAAATCGCGACATGTTCCGAAAATGAAAAGTGTCACGAAATCGTGACATGTCGCAAAATCGTGGTCAAACTGGTCAAACGGGGCAGGAAGCAGAAAGCGTATGAAAATCGTGACATGTCGCAAAATCATGATCAACGCAGTCAACGACAGCAGGTGGGAGAAAAGCGTAGCGAAATCGTGACGTGTTTGATTTTCGCGGCCCAGAGAGGAGAGAGAAAGACGAAGCAAAAAAGTGTCACGATATCGCGACATGTCACAAAATCGTGGGTCAAACCAGTCAAACAGGGTAAAGCAAAAAAGCGTCGCGAAATCGTGACAAGAAACGGCAAAGGAGCATGAAGAGGAAATATGTCACGAAATCGTGACATGTCGCATTTTTGCGGCTCCAAACGGTGAAGTTGTACGGAATGAAAAAGGCGTAGCGAAATCGTGACATGTCACAAAATCATGGTCAACGCAGTCAACGGCAGCAGCTAAGCAGCCCGAGGTGGAAAAATGTCACGATTTCGCGACAGGAAAGCAGCGAAAAGGCATGAAACAAAAAACGTCGTGAAATCATGACAAAAACGAGCCGAGTTGTACGGAAAGCAAAATATGTCACGAAATCGTGACATGTAGCATTTTCGCGGCCAAAACAAAGAAGAGCAGTACGAACAAAAAAGTGTCGCGATTTCGTGATAGAAAGCTGCCAGAGTGAAAGAAACGAAAAGGCGTCGTGATTTGGAGGGGGAGGGAAAGTGGGGGGGGAAGAGGAAGGAAAACGTCGCGAAATCGTGACAGGTTGTAGCGAAAGAGGCACGAAGTGAAAATCGTCGTGATATCACGACAACATGCAGCAAAGGTGCCCGAAGTGAGAAAGCGTCACGATTTCACGACAGGAAAGCAGCGAGGGCGTACGGAGGAGAAAAGCGTCACGATTTTGTGACATGTCATGAAATCGTGACATGTCACGTTTTTGTTGGGCGTGACGGCAAGAAAGGCTGCTAGCGAGGAAAACGTCGTGATATCGCGACATGTCACGATTTCGCGACATGTCGCGGCCAGGAAGGCGGACAAGGCTGCATGCTATTTTTGGTCATGATTTTCATGGAACCGTTACAGAACGTGCAGAAAAGTGCGGGACACGTGGCGTACAGGCTGCAGAAGCATTACAGAGAAGATCAAACGTCTTAATGTCGAGCATAAAGCCAAAATACATGTAGTAAAAGAAAGGAGCAGCCACTGGAATATGAAATGAACCGTCGTGGAAGGGGAATCAATTCAACAGCAAGTATAAATGCAGATGCACAGATTGGCACAAGGGGGAAACCGCTGGAGCAGAGTTGCAGTGCTAGAGGCCAGAGGGCCATTCTGGGCCTGCTTGGGGCTGTTTTCCTTCCTTTTTCTGGTTTTGAGAAAACCAGAGAGTCTGCTATTGTAACATGATTTATTTTTAATGCAGAGTGTTCAGAAATTTGCATCTTGTTGGCAAGAAAGAAGGAGTTATTTTCTGCATGCATGTTTTAATGTTTATCTTTCCCTTTTTCAGATTTCTAGGCTTATAGATGAAGTTTAATGCAAGTTCTCTTGGTTGCTTCATGCGAATGTCTAAATCTAAAAAATAACGATAGAACCCCGGAGACCAGCACTTAACTTACCTAGATTGTGCATGTTTGCAGGTTCAATAAGTTAGGTTGCATGCATGGAAACCTCACATCTTCGGTTTTGCCAGGACGGGATGGCATCAAACTGAATGCAATTTTAAATTTCTTTTCCTTTGCATTTTATTTTTCTTCTTGCTGCATTTTATTTTTCAGAAACTCCAATTTTATTTTCAAGCTTTAAAATAAAATTTAAAAATTAAAAAACTTCAAAACCCAAAAATAATTCCATTCATGTTATGGCATTTCATTAAATTTTATTTTGAAGTTACAGACATGGTCATTTAAGGATCAAATCACATTTACTTTATTAGGGTTCAAGGAACAATCATTAAATTTCACAGTAAAATAAACCACAGTGCCCCTTGTTTTCAGTTACTTGCAACCACTAAGGTGTTCCAGGCATTTTAATTAAATATCTTTATTTGAGATTATTAATACACATATGCAGAATGCTCACATAACAAGAACCTTGGAGAAGTTACATGTTTAATTTCTTTGCAAGCAGAGGATTTAGAACCCAAATCCTATCAGAGAGTGTGTTTTCACAACTGGGTGAAAATACCACTCAACAGGTATCTAACATTGATCAGATTAATGAACATATACCAACCTTCAATTTGACTTTAGGTTATCTATTTTTACTTTGCATTGTGATTTCACATAACACATCCCAAAAGGGGTATTTGTAGACACTTAAAACTTGTAATTTTGAGGAGAGTACCTATATGGACACATTTTCAAGCCATATGATCCATCTTGGGAAGCTTTAGGGCTTAATAGTGGTTTTTACCACTCAAATAAGGGCAAATTGTCTTTTGCAGCTTGGACTGTCCTACCTAGGGATGGCCTCTAGATGTTTCCCTAACCTGGAGTTGCCAGTAGTCACAACTACCATACCCTATGATGGTCACACTTGTAACAAAATCAGGCTCCCAAGTTGAAGCAAAGTCAATTACACGAGGTGAAAGTGTCGCGATATCGCGACATGTTGGATTTTCATGGGCAAAAGCCAAGAAAAGGAGCAAGGAGGCGAGTGTGTCACGATATCACAACATGTTGCATTTTTGTGTCCAAAAGCAACAAAATAGGACAAAGAGGCAGAAGTGTCACAATGTCGCGACATGTCGCAGTTTCGCGATGATCCAGAGAAAATGCAAGAAAAGACTCAAGGACGACGTGATTTTGTGACTTGTCGATTCTTTGCGACTGGATGCGACAAGAGAACAAAATGGGAAATGAATGTCATGATTTCGTGACATGTCTCAGTTTCATGACAGGCAGTGGCAAAGGAGCAGAACGAATGCAGATTATCATGATTTCGCAATAGGTCTCATTATCACGACATGTTGCATTTTTGTGACTATCCAGAGTAAATGAAGGAAAAGACTTAAGGACGTCATGATTTTGAGACATGTCGCACTTCCGTGGATGGAAGCGGCAAGAGTGCAAAATGTGAGATGAATTTCATGATTTTGTGACATGTGTCATTGTCACGACATGTCTCATTTTTGTGACATGTAGTGGCAAAGGAGCAGAACGAAGGCAGAATGTCACGATTTCACATGTCTCTTTTTTGCGACAGGTCACATTTTCATGACTATCCAAAGTAAAATATGGAAACGACTTAAGGACGTCATGATTTCGTGACATGTCACATTTTCGTGGCTGGAAGCAAAAAGAGTGCAAAATGGGAGACGAATGTTGCGATTTTGCGACATGGCTCATTTTTGTGACATGTCACATTTTCACGACTTATAGCGGCAAAGGAGCAGATCAAAGGCAGAATGTCACAATTTCGTGACATGTCTCATTTTCACATGTCACCATTTCATGACTCTCTAGAGAAAATGAAGGAGAAGACTTAAGGACATCGCGATTTCGTGACAGGTCGTATTTTCACGGCTGGGGCAGCAAGAAAGCAATGCGATGGGTCGCTGCCTAGGTTCTAAGGTGTTTGTTAAATATGTGTAAGGGGTTGTGCTCTTTCTTGGTAGGGTGGCCTCAGAAGGGTACTAGTAGCGAAGGATAGACTGTCCCTATTGAGGTTTTGATCTATAATAGCATAGTGCTGATTTTTGTAAAAGGTTTTGGGTCAACCTGGAAAACCCGGATGTAATGAAATTGTACCTTAATTACCAAAAAAAAAAAAAAAGTCAATTACATGATAGCTAAGCACCAACTGTCAAGTGCAAGAAGGTTTTAGAATCGAGGGTTGGTCTTTCTAAACCCAATTTTTTCTAGATTCTTGGCTTCTTCTATAAGCCAATATTCCCATTTTGGAAATATATAAGAAGACACATTGCCTTCATGAAAAAGAGAGCAATTGGATGATAACAAAGTGCTATCGGATTGAATACCGAAGAGATTCTACTCTCATAAGCAATGAAGTACTACTATATTTTAGTTATGGAGCTCTCAAGTGCAACATTGGAGTTTTTTGAAGCTTGAAGATCAAATTCAACATTATTTCATCATCAACATCCTTATTTCATGATAATTTTCATAATTTAATCATGCTTCAAGAGCGCGACCCTTGAACAATCAATTTGGTAGATCAATCTTGATGTTTCCTACATCGATCACAAAATAATTCTTTCATTGTTCAATGACTGCTTCACCTCAAAGCGACCTACAAGAATCATCACCCTAGTCAAGGACAACCAGTAGTATAGAATGCTTTGCCTCAATATGACCTCTCAATGATATCTATTTTTACTATTTTTCTTGATTGCAGTAGGCTTGGTAGTATTTCATTTGCTTTATAACATAGTTTTGTTTATCATGTATCTTTTTATCATATTTCAACATTTTTTTTTTATTTTAATATCATGAATAAGGGCCTCATCATGAAAGGCTCTAAAAATACTATTAACATCTTTTGAGTGTTCTTGTGTGCATATTTTAGGTCTTAGAAGGAGCTATCAACATAAATATTCATCATATTTACATCATACCTTATGGAGGTCATGAGAAACTCCTCCCCAAATCAGTTTTGAGGGTGCAAAGATTCTACGTGTTACACCTACCATATTTCTTGATTGTAAAATTATATCAAATTGGTATTAATCCCTTAGAGGGATATAATTGTAACCTCCTTTTCAAGGAAATGATTCAATATTAATGATAAGAGCATCATTTCTTTATTTCTTGTAGATATATTGATGGTTAAATAATTTTGTTATTCAATTTAATTTCATATAATTGCATAGGTGTACGATTTTTCCATACTACAATATGATTTCGACATTGAATACATCAAGGGTAAGAATAATAAGATAGCTAATACCCTGAGTAGAAGAGGGCGTACTGCTGCAATAACAAAAATTCATTACAATTTGATAGATCAGATTAAGGATTTGCAAAAGAAAGATGAATTTTATTAGATATGTCAAGCTCAAATGGATAAAGAACCTAGAAAAGATACAAGTTTTGTACATAGGTATGAAAAAGGACATTAATAATTATGTGTCTAGGTACTTGTATTATCAAAAAGTTAAGGTAGAAAATTTGCATCTAGTAGGATATTTGTACCCACACGATGTTCCTACATAGAAATGGCAGGTGGTGTCAATGGTTTTTGTAGTTGGTTTACCTAAAACTAGATTTAGGCATGATGTAATCTTGGTGGTTGTGGATAAGTTAACCAAGGTGGCATAATTTATACCTGGTAATATTTAATATGATGCACCTGCTATAGCAAATAAGTTTTCTAGGGATATAGTGTGACTACATGGATTTTCGAAAGTCATAATATTTGATAGAGATTCACACTTCACCTTAGAATTTTGGTAGGCTTACATGAAGTTTTGGGTACCAAACTAAATATTAGTTTGGTCTATCACCCTAATATAGATGGATAGACTGAGAGGGTGAATCAGGTCTTAAAATATATGCTGACAATGTATTGTATGGATCAACATACTAAATGGGAATATTATTTGTACCTATTTGAGTTCGCATACAATAACAGTTATCATGCATCACTAAGTATGTCACCTTTTGAAGCCTTGTATAGAAGAATATGCAGGACTCAATTTCATGGGATAATTATGAATATCGGGTAGTGATCGGATCTAATGCTATAAAAGAAATGGAAAATCAATTAAAAATAATTTAGAAAAAGTTGAATAATGTCATAGAACATCAAAAAGAGCTACGTGGACCTCAAAAGGACACCAAGGGAATACTCTGTGGGAGATAAGGTGTTCATAAGGGTTAAACCTAATAAAAGTTCTATAAATATTCCAAACTTGACCCTAGATATGTGGGTCCATTTGAAATTGTGGGCAAGATAAGCCCTGTTGCATACACACTTGCTTCACTACTAAGCTTATCCAAAATCTATTATTTCTTCCATGTATCCCTCCTTAGGAAGTACATATCTGACCCCACTCACATTTGGAATGTTTCCAATTTGCAGATGTTCGATCCACTAAAAATTGTAGTTCAGCCTATCAGTATACTTGATTTTAGGACCAAGAACTTGAGAAAAATGAACATTGAGCAATGTTGGGTCTAATGGGACCAATACTTGGATAGGAACGCTACATGGGAAGATTTGACGAAAATGTAGAAATAATTTCCTTATATGTTTGAGTAGACAGACATTATAAAATATTTTATATGGATTAATGATGTATATGTATATATATGTGTGTGTGTGTGTGTGTATGAGTGTTTGAACTACTGAGTAGAGTTATTTTGTGGATGTTTTGGTTTATGCATGGATATATGGTTGTATGCAAAATGAAACATCATGTGAATGGATTACACAAAAATGATGAATTACTAATTAGTTATGAATGAATATGATTAAATGATTTATGATTTGTGAATAAAATTTTATTGATGATTATATGAATGAATATGTAAACGTATATATTTTTACTTGTTCTTTTAACCATGCACTAATCATAGGGACTATGTTTGTTTCACCATAGTGTAAATTTTACACTCCTCAGGTACACTATTTGGGACATATTATCTCTATTGAAGGGATTGCAATCGATCCTAAGAAAATAGAAGTAATTATTAATTGGCTTGCACCCAAAAATGTAATTGAGATGCATAGTTTTATGGGTTTAGTAGGCTATTATAGGTGATTTATCAGAGGTTTCATGAAGATAGCTTAATCTATTACAAATATTCAAAGGAAAAGTAAGGCTTTTAAATGGACTTAATAGTGTGAAGAAGCCTTTCAAATACTGAAAGAAATGTTGACAACCGCACCGATTCTGCAACTACTTGATCCTACCAAGAAATTTATTGTATGCATAAATGCATCTATTGAAGGATTAAGAGGAGTTCTTACTCAGGAATATGTGATTATTGCCTTCGAATCATATAAACTTAAGAGACATGAAGTAAATTATGCTACTCATGACTTGGAGTTGGTAGTTGTGCATGCCCTTAATATTTAGAGGCACTACTTTCTCAAGAAATTTTTTGAGCTAAAGAAAGAAACCAAAGTTTAAGGTACATTTTTACTCAACCCTTGTTGAATGCTAGACAATGATGTTGGATGGATTTTCTAGCTAAGTATGATTTCAGCATTGAATACATCAAGGGTAAGGAGAATAAGATAGCTAATGCCTTGAGTAGAAGAGGACGTATTACTACAATAACAAAATGTCATTATAATTTTATAGATCAAAATCCTAGATGGTGATTCTAAGGACCATCCTATTTGGGAGCCTACTGACTCTAGATAATTTTCTATCAAATTAGCTTATTTTTTTTCTCTCAATCATCTTGAAACTCATATCCCGTTTAAGTTGGTCTGGACCAAGTACCTAATTCCCAAGATTACTTCATTTTCTTGGATTTGCATTCAATATTGTATCCTTACTACAAAAAACCTAATAAAATGGGGTATTCCTCTTCCTAATAGATGTTTTCTATGTCTTTCTGATTGGGAATCTACTTCTCACATTTTCTTGTTTTGTCCTTTTTCAAGAAGGGTGATAAGTAAGTTTTTCCTAAATTTCTAGTTGGCTTGGGTTCATCCTCCTTACATAATTGAGTTGTTCCTTTAGTGGCCCAATCCTTTTAAGAATCTGTTCTTAAAGGACTCTGGAAATTTTTCTTACATTATTACCTTTGGAAAATTTGGCTTGAATGCAACAGAATATTTTTTAACAAAAAATCCTTACATGCTGAAATAATTGCTCATAAAATCATCCTCTATGCCAAGGATAATGTCCTTATAGCCCCTTTTGATCCTTTTTCTTGTCCCTCATTTGAGAAAGCTACCCTCAATTCCTGCAACATCTTCCTTGACTCTTCAAGACCAATCAATCCTTCAACTTCAAGAACCAACATCAAATGGCATCCTCCCCCATTGGGTGGGTCAAGCTCAACTTTTATGGAGCAGCTAAAGGAAATCATGGCAATGTTGGAGCCGGAGGAATTCTTCGTGATCACCTTGGAAATTCTATTTTTTCTTACTCTGAACCTTTGGGTATCCTTTCCAATCATTCTACTAAAGCCAAGGTTGTTTGGAGAGGCCTCCAATTCATTAAAAACATTCCAGGGAACATCATTGTGGAAGGAGACTCTCTAAATATCATCAATTTTTTAAAAAATTCAAAACCTAACAACTAGAGGATTAGATCAATTATGGAAGAAAGCAAACAAATACTCTGTCAATAGCATAACACCATTTTTCAACATGCTTATAGGGAGGCTAACACTGTTGTTGATATATTGGCAAATATTGGAGCAAACGCCCAAGGATTGTTGACGTTGATCGACATTCTACCTCTTGAGGTGGTTGAGCTTGTCATATGTGATCAAAGAAATGGTAATCATGCTGAATCTTGAAAATATCATTTAGTTCATGTTGGCATTTTTGCCACATTGATTTTCATTGATTGAAGTATTAATGTTTAAGTTGTTGCATATCTAACTTCTATACTGGCTTTGATGCAGCTTTGATGCAAAAGGAGCAAGAAATAACTAAGTTAAAAAACTGTCGCGATTTCGTGACGTGTCACGAAATCGTGGTCAACGCGGTCAACGGATGCAGGTTGGCAGAACCGTCGCGATATCGCGACGTGTTCTATAATGAAGTTGACCGATGACGTCTAATTGCATTCAATTTTGTGGTGCTTCAAGGCTGCGATTAAGGGGATCATGTGCTTATTTTTGGTGGCATAATTGTAGATCTCAATAATGTCGGTGGCAAATATTAAATGCTGCAAAGAGGATGGCCCTCTATAAAAACCAATGTAAACCTCATTTGCAGTGGTTGGAAGTTTTGCTAAAAACTAGAAGTGCATTTGCAAGAATAAAGTATTGGCTTCAGATTTTTCAAGCAGTTGTTGGGTGATTGTCTTTTCTGTTCCTTTTGCATTTCTAATAGAATTTATATTCCTTAAGTGCTGTTACATTCAAATTCTGCATATTGGATTTGAATCTTGCTTGTAAGGATATGATTCCTGGAGTGTAATCTTGGAGAGATTTTCTGCATACAGTTGTGTGAGAGTTGAGTCATTATCTTCTGTTTCTTGTTGTTGCTGCACTTTAAGTTTTCTCGTCGTTGTTCTTTCGATCCCATAACTTCGGCCTGCGGCCATATTTCCATTTCTTTCTGCAATTTTTAATTTCTTTCTAGCAACCCTTATCTTCAAACAGAAATTTAGATTAGTAAAGGGAACCAGCCCACTCTGGAGATTGGTCTGGGAGCCATTTCTTGCTTCCAGCCTTTCAATGTTGGTCGGGTCTAGGGCGCACTTGTAAAAATCCTTTCCTGTGGCAGATTTGTGACCAACAGTTTTTGGCATGCCCGGTGGGACAGACTTCTTCTGTCTCAAAAGATCCATAAGTTTTATTTGTTAATACCCCGGAGGTCTCAAGATTTGATGAGCTGTCTTGACCTCATAGCGGATATTTGTAAGTTCATCTGGCGACTTTGTTGAGTTGAAGATCCAAATTTCTTGATCATGGATGCCTGCCTTTTTCAAGTTAAAAGAATGTTCATCTGGCGACTCTGACTTAATGGTGATAGCCATGATCCCGCAGACCACTGCTACAAAGGCGAGGGTTTGTCCTAGATGGGATGATCCTGGCCCTTTGAATCTCCAAATCCGGCATGAAATTCCCAAAGGTGCCTTGAAGGCCCTGGCAAAATATGATGGTACCGAAGGCATGGCTCTGGCGCATGTTGAAGATATTGCTACTTTGTCAATGATCCATGTCATAAATCATGAAGATGTCATGATCAGACTTCTGGTTCAGTCTTTGGAAGGAAGGGCATTGCAGTGGTATAGACTGCTCAGGCGTCAAAGCATCAGCTCATGGGATGATCTAGCGGGAGCACTAATCAAAGATTTGACGAAGATCCCTTTTACAGTTCTTTGGATCTCTATCAGCTTTTAATGTACATCAAGCGAGCACCTCTAGAGAGCATCACGGACTTCAATGTCCGATTCTTGAGAAGCTGGAAGAGAATTCCAGAGAATATCCGACCATCACCCACCCAGGCCCACCTCTTCTATGTTCGAGCTTTCCATTCTGACATAGGTCTCCTCTTGCTACAATCAGGTGAACAAAGGTTCCCACAAATATTTGAAGAAGCAGTGCGAGCGGAACAACTTTTTCTCTTATCAGGAAAATTACCGAGGGGAGAAACTCCATTACTTTCTCCAGTAGTTGCTGCTCCTGACTATCCCATGTAGTCTTTTTCATGCCAGATCCCTTATACTAAGCAGAAACCTAAGATGCAATTGTGTGGAGCTCAAGGGACAGATATCATCCAAAGCCAAGCATTGGAATATGCAAGAACTTTCCTGGCAATGAACAATATGGTTGCTTGCAGTTTTCATAATGAGATGGATCCAGAGGATATAAGCGAAGAAGAAGAATAGATTCAAGTGGCAGAACCTGAGCACAAGGAGGGCACATCTTTGCACCCTGTTTGTATCCCAGGGCATATCATGCCAGCATTTAGTCAAAACCTGTTGAATATGTCAGATCAAGAGGAAGAGTCTGAAGAGATCCTGGAGAAAGGACTATTGCTGGACAATTCTTGTGATCGGATCCAGGAATTGGAGGAACCCATTCTCACTTCACAATCAGAGAACCCTTCAAGATGGTGGGATTGGCTTCAGTTGTTACTACAATGGGTATCTATAGGATCCCGTCATGTGGTAAATTTCTTTGCTGCATTTGTCAATTGTGTGGGTACTGGCATGCATGATAACTTGCCCATGTCTGAAACATGGAGAACTTCAGGAAGAAGCCAGCCCAATTTCAAGGACCGACTTAAGTATGATCGGATCTGGTCAGGACACTGTAGATTTATCGGATAACTTTTTGAGACTGGGTTTGTGGTGGCGACATGCCAATCATGTCGTGAACTATTTTATATAGTATAAAAACAAAAAAAAAATAGAAAAGAGAAGAAAAAAAAAAGAGGTATTGTTTTTATTTGTTCATCTCGGTTCTTTTTGCCTGCGAGCCGTAGGTGCCTTTTTTTTTGTTTTGTTTTTATTCTCCCTTCCCAGCAGTTGGTGGCTTTCTAGAAAATTCTTCCTTTCCCTTCCCTTTTTCTTTCCTTCCTTTCTTCATCTTCCTCCTTCTTTTTCTTCTGTAGTAAAAAAAAAAACAAGCCACGACTGTTGTTTCTTTTCCCCTTTCCTATTATTCCCGTTCCTTCTTACCCCTTTCTTCTAAGTTCTGTCATTTTACGCATTTATTTACAGTTTAGTTCATTCTCATTCCATAGCCTTCATATTTCCATTTCCATTCCATTAGTTCATTTACTTTCATTCCATTTCCATTGCAGCTGGTAGTATAGCAGCATTCTGCATTACTGTGTTTACCGCATTACTTTTTTTATTCCATTCATTCCATCATTTTACTATTCCATTTGCATTTCACCGCCTGCGCATCCGTGGGATATCATTCCATTATTACCATCCTTTCATTTGCATTCACCGCTTGCGCAATCGTAGGATCTCACTCCATTATCTCATTCCATTTGTTTCATTCCATAATCAGTTATATGTAGGTTATTTCAGTTTCAGCTTTTCAGCAGAAGTTATTGCAGTAGTCCACTGCGAGGTATGACAGCAACCAGCTTCTTGTTCTAATATGACTCTATGCCCAATGGATTCAGGCCTGGATCCTTGCATACAGCGAGCTGTATACCCCGCGAGCCGCCAAGAATGTTGGCATTTTTGCCACATTGATTTTCATTTATTGAAGTATTAATGTTTAAGTTGTTGCATATCTAACTTCTATACTGGCTTTGATGCGGCTTTGATGCAAAAGGAGCAAGAAATGACTAAGTTAAAAAACTGTCGCGATTTCGCGATGTGTCGCGGAATCGTGGTCAACGCGGTCAATGGATGCAGGTTGGCAGAACCGTCGCGATATCGTGACGTGTTCTATAATCGCGGGTTGTGATAAGCAAAGGGAGGGCGAGCGACAAAATGTCATGAAATCGCAACAAAAAACTTGGCTGACGACTCAAGCAAAAAGTGCAGCAATGCGCTGCATGTTCCGTTATCGCGGCCGCTGTGGTTTCAAAAGGCTTATGTCAAAAAGTTGCAGCGATGCGCTGCATGTCTCAAAATCGCGGGCAGTGGTTGCAAGAGGTCTAAGAGGTGAGGAGTGTAGCGATGCGCTGCACGTTTTTTGAAAAGGGTCCTTCAAAGGGCAAAGACGTCGCATTTTCGTAGTTTATCAGCAAAACCGTACAGAGTGCCCGAAATATGTAGCGATATCGCTACATGTTCCGTTTTCGCAGAACAAGCTAGCGATGGAGACGATTGAAGCCGAAGATGCAGCGATATCGTGACAGGGAGAATTTTCGCGGTTTCCAACAGCCAAAGGTGTACAGCACAAAAAGACGTCGCTTTTTTGTGACCTACGACAGTTTCCCGCCAAAGCACAGTATGAACGCCCGATAAGTTTTTTTTTCGATTTCCAAGGATTAAATGCTTGCCCGAATTTAATGTTTTGCGGATTTCCCATGCGGTCAAGGTTGAAGAAGCGTCCAGGCCACCCAAATTTAAGGTTTTATTTGTTCGAGGCTGCTTTTCGTGGGTTGTTTCAACGATTTCATGCACATGTTCAAAGCCAAATTTAATGAAGGTGACCGCTGACGTCTAATTGCATTCAATTTTGTGGTGCTTCAAGGTTGCGATTAAGGGGATCATGTGCTTATTTTCGGTGGCATAATTGTAGATCTCAAGAAGGTCGATGGCAAATATTAAATGTTGTAAATAGGACGGCCCTCTATAAAAACCAATGTAAACCTCATTTGCAGTGGTTGGAAGTTTTGCTAAAAACTGGAAGTGCATTTGCGAGAATAAAGTATTGGCTTCAGATTTTTCAAGCAGCTTGTTTGGGTGATTGTCTTTTCTGTTCCTTTTGCATTTCTAATAGAATTTATATTCCTTAAGTGCTGTTACATTCAAATTCTGCATATTGGATTTGAATCTTGCTTGTAAGGATATGATTCCTGGAGTGTAATCTTGGAGAGATTTTGTGCATACAGTTGTGTGAGAGTTGAGTCATTATCTTCTGTTGCTTGCTGTTGCTGCACTTTAAGTTTTTTGCTATTGTTCTTTCGATCCCATAACTCCGGCCTGCGGCCATATTTCCATTTCTTTCTGCAACTTTTAATTTCTTTCCAACAACCCTTATCTTCAAACAGAAATTTAGATTAGTAAAGGGAACCAACCCACTCTGGAGATTGGTCTGGGAGCCATTTCTTGCTTCCAGCCTTTCAATGTTGGCCGGGTCTAGGGCGCACTTGTAAAAATCCTTTCCTGTGGCAGATTCGTGACCAATAGTTCATTGCCCAAAACTCCTTCCACGTGAAGCATTGGGTTCATGTCCTAGTTCCTTTGTTGTTTCTTCCATAAAGGACTATGCCTTACCTCAAAATCTGGATGCATGACCCATTATATTTACATTTCAAAACACCCGTCATCCTCATTCATGCTTGCATTTATTTCTTGATAACTGATTCCTTTCAAAATTCAAAGGTTATACCTAGCATGATTATTAATCATACCTCTCCTGTGCATCTTAATATTCACAATCTGGCTTCATTGAGAACCATATTCCACCATTTACCAAGTCGCTTTGTTACGAGACCTTGTTTGGTGAACATCCCAATCATCTCTGTGTCTTGCGCCAGATACTCCTTTTGGCTTCATTTTCTGAGCATCCCCAATGGTCAACCATTTCATTTGACATTAATTCTCTCAATTATCCATTGTAATATTGATGCCTAAAAATTTTCTTGGTAATATACCCTAGCCAATCTCTATCCTTCAAACGATTTTTTCCCTTTTCGGAACATCCTTTCTAGATTTCCTGTAGAATCCGATGTTGCAATAGGGTTTTACTTTTATATGACCCTTTGCATGCTCTACTTCACCATCAGATCGTTGTTATTTTTCCTATTCTATTTATCCTAAGCCACTCCTTTTGTTTTCCTCCTCGCTATTTTTTATCCACAACCATGAAGGAAAACCCGTATTCATTGAGCCTGAGGTGTTTGAACTTGAACCCATTGTCAGAGATTTGTGGAAGGACAAAGGTGCACTTATTGATTTCTTCAAGCTATTTTCGGGCATTTATGAGAAGGTGATGAAAACTTTTACTGAGTCTTGGAACAAGGACCTGGTTACTATTCATGATGTGGAATTTCAAATTGATATGGAGTTATTGGCAGACTTGATAGGACAACCTTTGGACATCAATATGATTAGGAGAAATAAACACAACTGGAATGTGGAGCTGACGTATTTTGATAAGAACTCAGTGATTCATAAGATGTACAGGAAAGGTCTGTATCATCATCATCTCTCCTCTCGAGAAAGAAATTTTAAAATCCATCATGCAATACCTTACCACTGATAATCTTGAGTACCAACTCTGTTGCTTCCATTTAGATTATGTAAACCATTTCCATGAAGCTAAAATTATGAACATATATGCTGCCCTCTATTGGTCCTTATATTACACCATAATTTCCACCCGAACTAAAAAGGAAGAGGGTTTGCCTTGTCACCAAGGGTTTTTCAATGTCCTTTACAGATTCCTCCTGAAATTCGCCAAAGGAAACATCCCTACCCCAGAGCCTGAGAAGGAAAATTCTTCCTCAACTCCCAGTCCAAAAGTTTCCAGACCTAAGAGGAAGGATAAGATTGATAAACCTCATCCTGATTTCAACATAAGGAAAAAATTTAAGGTTGAAAGTACGCCTGTTAGATGTTCCTAGAGACTCAAGCTTAAAGAAGTTACTGAAACCCCTCCTTATACATATGTTAAACCCATTAAGGATAAATCTAATTCACCTGATCTGGTTGAAAAGTACCTCCATAAACTTGTCGTCCATGCAACCTTTGCCACAATTGATCGTCTGAAAACAGCTCATATGGTCATTGGCAAAGCAATCTTTAAGCTTAAGGAACAACACTAAGCTCTTAGTCTCATGTTATTTTGTGATACATTTGAGAAAATTCCTACCATATCTGATGCCAAGGTACCATCTGATGCCAAAGGTAACACCAAAGAAGAGAACATGGTGTAGATTACAAAGGAATCCTGCACTGATGTTCTGAAGGATTACCCAAAGGATGCTCCGAAGGATGAAGCAAATGATACCACATTAGAGATTGTTTTCGCTTCACCTATGCAAATTGATGCTCCTCTCTAAGCGTGGATGAGGAAACTCCTACTGCTATATTGCTACTGTGTTTCTCCTTCTTCTTTCTTGTTCCTTTGGTCTGAAGGTTTTATTCTAGATTGGTTTTTTTGGTTGTAGGTCTTTCTCTTTGTGTTCCTTTATGTTAGAGGTTGTTTCCCTTTTGTTGTTGCAGGCCTTTGTGCCTCTTTGTTGTGTTCTTTTCAAGGTTTATTTAGTGTTCCTATTTTTTTTTGTAAGGCGTTGGGGTGCCTTTCAAATGCCCCATTTGGATTAATAAAATTAACTTACCAAAAAAAAAAAAATTGATAGATCAGATTAAGGATTTACAATAAAAAGATGAATTTTTTCAGACATGTCAAACTCAAATGGAGCAAGAACTTGGAAAAGATACATGTTTTTTACATAGGGATACAAAAGGACATTAATAATTATGTGGCTAGGTGCTTGGAGTATCAAAAATTTATGGTAAAAAATTTGCATCCAGTGAGACATTTGTACCCACATGATGTTCCTACGCAGAAATGGCAGGTGGTGTCAATGGATTTTGTAGTTGGTTTAACTAAAACTAGAATTGAGCATGATGCAATCTTGGTGGTTGTGGATAAGTTTACTAAGGTGGTACACTTTATACCTAGGAATATTTAGGATGATGTAGCTAATCTAATGAATAAGTTTTCCAGGGAGATAGTGTGACTACATGGATTTCCTAAAATCATAATCTCTGATAGAGATTCACGCTTCACCTCAAAAATTTTGTAGACTTGCATGAAGTGTTGGGTACCAAACTAAATATCAGTTTGACCTATCACCCTAAGATATATAGACAGATTGAGAGGGTGAATTATGTCTTAGAAGATATGTTGATAATGTATTGTATGGATCAACATACTAAATGGGAATATTATTTGTACCTAGTTGAGTTCGCATACAATAACAACTATCATGCATTTGAAGTAGAATTATTCTAAAAAATTATGACACAGATCAAATTGGATAAATAAAATTATTCTTTTGCCACTTGAGGAGGGCTAAGTCTTGTGTCACTTAAGGAGGGCTAAGTCCTATTGCTACTTAGAGAGGGATAAGTCTCTTGCGGGAAATGCAACTGGGTTTATATTATGAATGATGATGAATTATAAATCAAACTACCTCTACTTATATGAATAAAATCAATGAATTAGTGAAATACTAATATAGCCGACTAGCTATATTAGTATTGTAACATGGCTCCCTCCCTTAAAAGCTTTGTCCTCAAAGCTTGGGAAGGACTGGAAAATATTCTTTGTTTACCTTGTAGCATCATCTTCTGGAAGGCCCTACCACTGAATTAGGAACTCTTGAATGTGGCATGGTTGATGATGGTGTACTCTGGATTGTAGCATTGCTGGAGGTATTTATCAAATTCTCTCAACTTCAATAGTCAAAATATTTCAATTCACAACGGTATTTTGAGTAGAAACAAGCAAAATGTGTCACCCAAATTGCTGCAAAATTTGTTGCAAAAATTGCTAAAAAGTCGTCAAAAAACTACTAACAACTTTTCACCCAATGTTGCTGATTATTTTTTTGGAGTAAATTTTGCTGATGGCTTTGAACACAATTCTTGCTGACAACTTTTGAGCGACTTTCATTCACACTTTTTTTTTAACAACAATTCTTGTTGACGATTTAATTTCCCAAGGACTACTTGTAGATTCTTGCATAATTTGGGATTAAAAGATGATTTTATTTTACAAATGACATATGTAGATGATTGTCAATGAGAATATTCCACTTAGTGCTAGCAATGTTATTGATCAATAATATTCCTGAATTTTTGTAATGTCAACCTTCATCCAAAAAATATCACCCGTAAGGAGAAACCAATGATTCTTTCACCATGGTGAGTAGTTAATGGTCCAATGATTAGGGTTCCACTATAGATTATGTTGATAATTTTGTTAGTCTTTACCGATAATAATTCTCCAATTCTTCGTTGTCAATAATTTGCCTTATCTACTTGTTACATATATAATCTTGTGATGATGTATTATTGGGAGTAATCACATGGTGATGTATTATTGGCTTTTGATGACATAATATAAGGGTAAAAAAATAACCAGTATCTCTAAGCCCCTTGTGATGTGCTGAATCAATTTTGCATAGGACCAATTGATACGCTGATTGAACACCTCATAAGAATATAACAACTGTAAATGTTTAAAATATTGCAAGATGCATGGAATAATTTGATCAGCAATACTTAGAAATTAATGATGGTGTATTTGGAATATAGCATCAATACAATAATCTAGAAATATGAACAATTATGTTTTGATACTTCGCGGTATAGACCCCTTGTTGCCTGTACCCCAAAATTCAAAGCGATTTTGGAACGAAAATAGTTTACCAACTTAACCTGCTGATGATTAAATTTAATTTCACCACAATATAATCTACTATAATAAAATAACACATGGTATTAGGGTTCATCTGGATTTATTTCCTAAAAAAGTTGGGTCTTTGTTTTTTGTGATGAATCATGCACTTAATTACAATGCAATCTTGCCAAAAGCCTCTTTCTCTAGCAGGTAGACAATGATGTCATTAGCTATCTTGCTATCCTAGTTGCATGCACCTCCCATCAATATTTTTACTTGCCAATATCATATAATCACTATGCTCCCTTCAATGATGCTCTTTTGACACTCTACTTGAATATATCACTATCAATCAACTTCTCTGGCCTGTGTGCACAGTGTTCTCCCGAGTTCACAATTTTTGGTGCTGGTTGCCTCTCATCCTATGACACTTCACTTATTACCAATTCGTACAATATTAAAATAGTGTTAGCTTCACAATTGCTTTCCCATGTGGATTTCCAAGATTGATTTAAACGTTTGTTGTGTAATGGCATTCGTTGTGTGCGTTGAATTCCTTCTTGTTCTCTCTTATTTGAGATTTGATTGGCTGCCACCATAAATAAATTTAATGAGACTGTTCTTTTATTTTTACTCCATGATTGGATTTATCGGTATCATTTGAATCGAATATTTTACAAACGAAAATAGATGTTTGTTGCATTAATTAATTAGCAAATCCTGTGATGACTTTGGCTAATAAAACTTGAATAATTTTCCTCTGAATTCCACCTGTTGCTTAGCTAAATTTTTACTTAGATAATATCATAAAATATTATTTTCTCCTTGCCCATTTTATACTTTCTTTGTTGGTGATTGATTTGTAACCCTAATCCTAGCAATGCTTTTGTCTATTCTTCAATCGTACATCAATATACTTTAATTTCTACATGATGAGTTTTATTTCAAATAGCTAAAATGATTTTGAATAGCGTATAAGAACTGTTTTACTGGCTTATAATTCCTTGTAACGTAAGTCCTTGTATATCCAAAGATATGTAAAATTTATATTAATCCATTGTAATAGTTCGCATATAGTTGACTTTGAACTAAAATTTGAAACGACTAGTAGTTTGTGAGAATTCGCCCACGTAATCGTATTAGAAAATTTTAGGTTTCCTCCCACTTTAGAGAAATTTTTGAGGAAATTAAAAATATTTAATTTCTTGGGATTATATTTTTCTGCTACTGCGAACGAGTAAAAATCAATTGGCAAAGAATTCTGACCAAGCTTGCTCGTATGAAATCATCTTTCTGGAAACCTACGAATTGTGCACCACTTTGCAACTGGACACTAGAGATTGTTGAGTGCAATTACTATGAATTGTTATGTTGTGTAAGTTATACTTTGAATCGAACGTCTGCATCGCTCAAAAATTGTTTTGACACACACTTTTTAGGGTTTTCTTGTGCGACTAAGTTATCCATAATTTAACCTTATGGAAACTTTTCCTTGTGGCTATTTCAACTCTATCTAATTGGTTTCTACACTGTGAAGATATTGATTTTTTCTAGCGGAGAATTTGAATGTTGAAGAGAAGAATGCTAGCAAAGGATGACGAGTGGGTACTTAGATCAATTAAGAACACAAGCTTATACTAAGATGGGGTGAATAATATAAGACCAAATTTTACTTTCTTTTCCAAACAATATTATCCAATATATCAATGGTAATATCAACATCAATAATCAAAGCAATGCACAAATCATCGCACACAATAGAGACACCAATTTAACATGGTTCACCCAAATGTGGGCTACTCCACGGAGAAAATATTTCACTACAATTTTCTCAACAAATATCTAGGAATCCTTTCCTATTACAATATTTATGGACATCTATCCAAAAGAGATACCAATACCCTAATAAATTTCTTGGATCTCTATCTACAAGAGAACTCCTTCTCCTATGCTCTGGTTGGTGATCCTCTATAATACTACTCCCTCCACTGCACTGGCTTATGGATCTCTCTCCACTGAAGGCCTTTGTCCTCACTCAGAATATCTCTATATTCACTACCTTAGCTAATGGATCTCTATCCACTAGAGACTCTTGAACTCTATTCTATCATCTCCAAAGCTTTCTCTAAGCTCTGCTTAATATTTATATCAAATTTGTACTAAATATTGTCCTTTGATCTAGCACAAATATGCTCACAAGTCTATCTCTGGTCTTGCACAAACCTATCCTCAAATATGCACCAAAATTTATCCTCAAATCTATCCTCAAGCCTTAACACAAAGCTTGATCCAATCATAAATCAACTCTACTAGATCTACCCCAAGCCTTAACACAAAGCTTGAACAAATCAATCAATCAACTCTACTCACAAGTCTTCTCAAAGACTTGTCTCAAATCTATCTACAAGTCCTCTCAAGAACTTTCTCAATATGCTCAAGCAAGTCTTCACAAAGACTTATCTCAAATCTGCTCAATAAGTCCTCTCTAGAACTTGTCCAATATGCTCAACAAGTCCTCCCTAGAACTTATCCAATCTTCTCAACAATTCTTCACCAAGACTTGCCTCAAATCTACTCTACAAGTCCTCTCAAGAACTTTCTCTATCTGCTCAATAATTCTTCACCAATACTTGTCTCAAATTTGTCCACAAGTCCTTGCCAATACTTACCTCTAATATGCTTGTAAGCTTCCATAAAAGCTCACACAAATCTATCCTTAACCTTTCACAAAAGCTCACTCAACTATGTCCTTAAGTCCCCTCTAGGACTTACTCAAATTTGCTCACAAGCTTTCACAAAAGCTCACTCAACTCTATCCTTAAGTCCCCTCTAGGACTTACTCAAATATACTCACAAGATTTCACAAAAGCTTACTTAACTCTGTCCTTAAGTCCCCTCTAGGACTTACTCAAAATAGTCCACTAGCTTTCACAAAAGCTTATTCAAATCTATTGAAAAACTTGCATACACAACTCAACTTAATCCTTTTAGAAAACCTCTTCAATCACACAAACAAGTTTTACTCATAATCTTGTTTAACCATAGAAATATATAGAGAATGGTAAGAGACTCAATATATTTCACACTCACAAATAACTCAATCACTTTCAAACTCTCTTTCAAATAAATTCAGAAATAAAGAATAATTTTTTTCACAAATATTGAACTAACACTCCAATGCTTTCAATCAATAATGCTCAACCAACCTCACTCAAACATCCACTCAATGAAACACAACTTGCTTACAAACCCTAACCAAGTGTTTCACTTTACTTCCAACAACTCACACTATGGAACTCAAACCTTGACTCAAGATGATTCCAAATTTACATAACAATGATACTCATGTTATTTTACAAACCCTAGCTCAAGATAATTCTCAACTTCTCATAACAATGATACTCATGATCTTTCACAAACCCTAGTTCAAGATAGTTCTCAATATCACATAACAATGATACTCATGATTTTTCACAAACCCTAGTTCAAGATAGTTCTCAATATTCACATAACAATGATACTCATGGTCTTTCAACATCCACAAATCATACACATGAAAAATCACTCAAATATTTCTAACAATGCTTATCAAACAATCCTTTTCACTCCAAATTTACATTTCACAACATTCAATCCAACAATATTTCACTCACAAGTAAGATGTGTCTACACATTTTGTTTTAATGAAGATATATCTTCAAAAGCTATCTTAATCACAATAAAATCCTCTTTGCTAATTTCAATATTAGATAGAAACAACCTATCTCAAAATCACCACAAATATTCTCCTCAAAAATTAGTTCACCATTACAAAAATCAACAAGTCTCAAGTATACCTTATTACCTCCAAACTTCTCAAAATATCACTCAACACATAAAAATCACCTTCCTTTATTAATTCCAAACTATTTAATGCATAGAAGACCAAGTTCCTTTATAAACACCTTATAAACTCCCAAAAATAATTTTCAACCTATAAAAATTAATCCCTTGTTTAATCCTTATTACTCCAACCTCTATTTATTTTTTCTAAGCACAAAATAATATAAAATATCCAAATACCCTTATGACTCCCTATATTTCACCAAGGTGCTATCTAAAATATCATGTGGCCTTAATACCATAAGCGCTTCCCAACCTTGGTGCAATTTAAAACATAAATAAAAAATTATAATGTGCTTACCTTATACACCTTGGCCCACGTTGCAAAAACAATAGTGCACGCCTTGGCTGCACTTCAAACCAGTGACCAACTGCCACCGTGGTGCTCTAGCCAAATGCTAGATAGTCATTGGACCACACACCCACACAAGACCTAAACAAGTGTGCTCCCTCTTGCTTCTGCAGATTTTGGCAAAATAAAACAAAACCTCTTGCCTTCTCAAAATGATCGTGTGGGGATTTGAAACCCCAACCTCTGCCCAACGAATGACTTAACACACTTTTGGCCACCGATTACACTATCCAGTATTTATGAAACACTTTGGTCATGGCACATGCATTTATCCAAATGCCTGCCCTCCAAATGGTTTTAAAAACATGAAAGCCTCTTCTTACTTACAACAAAGCAACGCACGATGTTAGCATAACCTTTTATATTCAAAATGCATGGATGGGAAAATTAAAATATTAATTCCCATTTAAATACACCTTGTCCTTTTTTCTTCGATGTCGGCTCAAAGTCGACTTTAGAAATTTGAATTATAAATTAATAATTAACCTTTAACTTTGGCGCCCAAAGTTATTTAAATTAAAATTTTAACCTTTAGGTTAAGATATTTTAATTTAAATAAATTAAATCCTTTGTAACTGCTCAATGGGTCTTTTGAAGGATAAATTATTTTTAATAATTCCTTGGACCTCGTTTTCTTCACCTCATCCTTTTTCCTAGAATATTATAATATTATAATATTATAATATTATTATTTTATTTTAAACCTGCTTCTCCTTCCTTGGGTCTTCATACTTTTAGGCCTCTTTAGGCATATAATATTAAAAATAAATATTATATCCTATTTCTTTAAACCTCTTCCTTGCATTTTGGAAAAAACCACCTGATGATATTAATGACGATGAAACTTGGACATCAACCTCTTGACATCAATGACAACAAAACTTGCTCATATTTCTAACAACATCCCATTTTGTCATTGATGGCAACCCATTTTCCTTTAACCATTTCTTTTACCTTTTTTAGTTTTGCTCCCCCTGACTGAATGCTTTCCCCTTAACTCAAATATCTCCCCCTTTGACATCAATGGCAAAGGGCCACCTTTGGGGCTTGGGGCTAAATATTCTTATCTTAGTCCCTCCCCCACATCCTCTCTTTGAGGTGGTTAATTTTGGGGTAGGAGTATCTCTACTCCCAGTAGACACTGATCTTTACCTTTTTCCACCTTCTTCCTTAACCGATCCTTCTAATTCCTTTGAATGTTCCTGTTTCTACTTGTTTCTAGAAATTTTGTTTTGCACCACTTAGCCACATGCCCAATATTATTGCACTTATAACACTTAATGTTGTGGTTCCTTGAAGGTGCAAATGTCTTGAAGTTCCTCCTAGTGAAGCCATATCCATTCATGTCATGAACCCTATAATTTATTGCCTTATGACCAAACTAATTACAAGAGTAGCAATACCCTTGAAAGAGATGCCCATTTTTAAAATTTCTATTGGTGAAACCATATCCTTGTCTTTCATGTGTCCTACAATGCGTAGCCTTGTGACCAACCCTGTGACATGAGAAGAAATATTTATTGAAGAAACCTTGTCTTGACCCCATTGGTATCTTAGTCTCTTCTTCCTTGTGTTGTTTCCTGTTTCATCTATTCCTTATTTGTGCATTGTTCCTTTCCTTGTTGAACTTTCTATTGTCCAACTTATCCTTATAAGTCTCACTCTCCCTTACACTCTCTTCTTCTGAAGCTTCCTCTTCTTTGGAGCTTGAGATTGACTCCTCTCCTGGTTCTCTATGTTCCTCTTCAAAACCAAGTCTTAATTTTTTTTATGAAGATCTTTGTACCTTGATAATTTTATCTAAGGTCTTTGAGCTTCTCCCAAACATGTGTAGCTTGTTTTTAGATTCTTTTACTTCCTTCATTAGTGAAGCTACCTCATGCTCTAATCTATCACATTCTAAAAATTTTACCTCCAACTTCTCTTTAAATCACCTTGTCTTAGCTATTAAGTTGGTTAGATCTTCTATAAGCTTTCCTTTCTCTTCATCACATTCTTGAAATTGAAGCTTGAGTTTTGAGTTCTAATTTCTTACCTTTTTTTTTGTGGAAAACATCCTAGAAGGGATGCCACTTTCGGGTAAGACCCAAGGAAGCAGGGGTATCCATTCCGCCAAAAATTCCCAGGACTTGGACCTAGCCTACCACCTTTGACATACTCAAGGAGCAAACAAACACACAAAAATAATTTAAAAAATAAATAAATAACAACAAAAATAATAAAAATAATAAAATAAAATAAAAAACATGCTCCTTGAGTGTGTCAAAAAAAAAATCACAACCAAACACACACACAATAAAATAAAATAAAAATCACAACATGAACCACATAGAAAAAACACAAGAACAACATAACAAAACACAAACAAGACAAAGACAAGAGAACACTACAAAGACATAACAAAAAAAATATGAAAAATAAACACAACCAAAACCTAAAAAATTAAAAAAATAAAATAAAAATAAAAATAAAAAAACAACCAACAATAGACAATAAATAAAAACAAAAAACATAGAAAACACTCACACATAAAAACATGAATTAACTCAAACAAACAGAAACACAAGAACAAGAACGACAAAAATAGAAGAACAATAACAAAAAATATAAAAAAACACAACACAACAAAATCACAAGAACAACAAAAAAAATCACAAAGAACACAAAAACAAAACAAAACAAAAGAACACACACACACACCTTAAAAAACTTCAAAAAAAACAAAAAAGAAAAAAAAAAAGATGAACATAACAATGACCTTTCTAGACCAGAAGACTTTTAAGGCAAGAATCAACAAAGGAAACAAAATAAAGAATATTTTTAGCTAGGGAACTAAAATAACCTTATTTAACCAAAGAGAAGCAAAAAAAAAATCAATAAGAAACTAGGTACCTTCAAAACTGGAGCCATCCAAAGAAATGATAGAAATAAGAGCTTCCCTAATTTGTGAAACCCACCATCTAGGAGGATGGCCATAACAAGTAAGATCATCTTTGTCCAAAGTCCAATTAGCTAAATCATTAGCACTCTTGTTTTTATCTCTAACCACATGATTGTAATCAACTTTCAAAAATTCCATTTGGATTAATTGAATCTTCTCAATAATTCTTTTTATTCTCCAATCAACCTTATGATTCTTAGAAGGAATCTTCAAAATATTAATCATGAGTTGAGAGTCAGACTCAACTAACACCTTTTCCAATTAAACCTTAGTAGCCTCTTTAAGGCCTCTGAGGATACCATACCCCTCAGCAAGGTTATTGGAAATAATACCCAAATTCTCAGCAAAAGTAAAAACTAGGGAGCCATCTGAAAGTCTACCAATTCCTCCTACACTAGCTTTTCCAGGGTTCCCTCTAGAGGCTCCATCAGTATTTACTTTTCTAAAATTCTTAGGAGGTTACCAATTTCTTGTCCTATCCATATTACAAATACTCACATTCCCTTTAAGTTGGTTTCCCTTAGAATATTTAATCTTAAATCTTTGCATCACTTGATCCCATCTTTGGTGGGAGTTTTGGGGGTGATTAAGGAGTTGATGGACTGATTCAACTAAGTTGGCTATGGTATTTTGTCAAATATAGTGAATATCCTTCTGATATTGATTAAAAATATGGTTGTTCCTTTCATTCTAGATATTCCAAATAATAATGGTAAAACCCATCCAAAATAACTGCTTAATAAAATGATCAACACCCTCTTGTTTAGGCCAGTCCCTCCAAAGTTCAAAAGTAAAAAAATTGGACCACTGTAAGCCAAGTAAAGTGGCCATTCTCCTCCATAGCTCAAAGGCTAAATTACACTCAATAAAAATATGGCTGAGAGTTTCTACATTCTCTTCACACATTTCACATCTAAAAGGGCCATGAAAACCATGCTTCATAAATTGCTCACTAGTAAGCACCCTACGATGCAATAAAATTCAAGTAAAGAACCTCACCTTAGGCCAAAGCTTTTAAGCCCACAACTGAGAAAAATATCAGAAGATTGGTGGTGATTATTATGGCATAAGGTCAAATAACCTTGAGCAACTGAATACTTACTCTTAGTAGTGTTGTTCCATCCAAAACAATCTTTTTCATGGGACCAAGAGAGAGATCTCATATGAAGGATGCCTTGGATATCTTGTCTTTGCCTTTCTAGTATTTGAATAGGACAGTACTCAATAGGGATCCAATATCTACCAATATTTGAATTACTAGTATGGTATCGACAATAATTATCCACCTTTATCTAGTTATCTCGGTGAAGCTTCTCAATACAAGGCCTCCAATTAGGAAACTGAGTTATCAAAGGCTTGTGAACATCCCAAGAATTTGTCCAAAAAGTTACCTGTTGACCATTATGAATTATCTAACATAAAAAAAAAATTATCAAATCCTCACCAGTCTTAAGAACTACTAAAATGGGAGAACCTTTTGTGGGAAGTTGATAGAGAGAAAGGTCTTCAAAACTTTTTTTCTCAACATATTTAGCATGGATATTATTGGCCGAAAGAGCATTGGGGTTATGCAACATCCTCCAATATAATTTAGCAGCTAAAGCTTTGTTGTTATTAATAGAAGACCATAATCCTAACCACCCTTCATTCTTAGGAAGACATAAAGTGTCCCATTTCACCAAGGCCCATTTTATTTTCTCCTTAGTACCACTCCAAAGGAATCGATGAATGATTTGATCTAGTTCTCGAAGAATAGCCTTTGGGATATTCAACACGAAAGATACATAAATAGGAATATCTTGAAGGACTTATTTTATCAAGGTTATTCTACCCCGAGAAGAAAGCCACCTATTGGTCCACTTTCCAATTTTCTTCTTGACTTTGTCCAACAACCAATTCTAGTATTTATTTTTTTGCCTTTGAATATTTATGGGAATACCTAAATAAGTGATCGAAAGGGAGGTCTTCTTATATCTTAATTTATACAAGACCATGGAAACCTTTCTGGTAGAGCAGTGAAATAAAATAACTTTATATTTGTCTTCATTGATCAACTGCCCAACAACCTTAGAAAAATAGCTAATGATTTGCTTAATATTAGAAGCTTCCTCAACTGTAACTTTACCTAAAATATTAGATTCATCCACAAATTTAATATGAGATATAGGTCTAGCTCCATGAGCAATGGTAACTCCCTCAAGGGTTTTTTTTTCCCTCTTTTTGATTATAGTCCTACCCAAGCATTCAACAAGAATGATGAATAAATAAGGGGATAGCAGGTCACCTTGCCTAACACCTTTGGAAGCAGGGAATGACTGAGAAGGCCTGCCATTGATAAGAACTAAGTAGGAAACTGAAGAGATACATCCCATAATCCAATCCTTAGAGAAACCAAATTACCTCAAAACTTTGATAAGGAAGTGCCAATCCACTCTGTCATAAGCTTTGGATAAGTCTAACTGAATGAACATGGAAGGAGATTTTTGTATATCCATGGAATGGATGGCTTCCTAAGCAAGAACTATCTCATCTACTATTTGATGCCCTTTCACATAACCCCCTTACTTAGGGGAAATAATCTTATGCAAAATAGAGAAATAATATTTTTTTTAGTGCAATCATACCAGCACTAGTGCACCGGATCCCATCAAAACTCCATAGTTAAGTATGTTTGGGCCAGAGTATTACTGGGATGGGTGACCTCCTAGGAATTCCTAATGTTGCACCCTTTTAAGAGGTTCTACTTCATGTGAGAAGGGACTTTTTTTACAGGACTGCCCAAACTATCAAACTTGTTTCAGCCATATCTCACTCATCTAGACTCGGATTGAGCTACAATTTTGAGGATAGATGCCTGAAAAACCCTAGAACATCTTCACAAATTTTTATATCATTTGTAGCAACACAAATACTAGCACATCCCTATGTGTGAACAAGATTTTTGGCAAGTGGCTGTGCGAGGAGTTCATCTGGGTTGAGTGCAAGCAGCTTCAAAGGTTGGTTTTTAGGGCCTTCGGCCCTAGAGGCCAATAATTTTGTGTTTTATACTTAATATTTTAGCAGGATATGTTGCAGGGGATCCAATATGGGTTAGAAATCTATCTTTCAATAGATCATACTATGAACTTGAGTGACAACGACTTCCAATTTTTTGCACAAAATAAAGTGAAAATCATACCTTTACACAACATCTAGGGCAAGGATTAAAGAGATCACAAAACAAGTTTCAAGTAGTTGATCAAAAAATGGCTCATATCTCAAGTGAATTTGGTTCTAAGATGCACCCACAAAATAATTATACTATGAAAACCCCTGTCAAGGGTAATGATTTCGAAGACAGCCCCAAAAATGAATTTTAGGGATGCCCTCTGTGGTGGACAGCCTCTGCCCAATGCTAATATTAATCTTAGGGCTTCCCAAAAACCTCTAAGAATGCCTAAGATTGATCCTAGGAAAATGAAGTCAGGATGTCTTAAAGAAGTTGATGGAACTCCTATTGTTAAGCTTGATATGGGTAACATTCAGACTGGCATTGAAGATTTGGAAAAAGAGGACTAATTTATTGGTTCATGGGTTTTTGTCCAATCCTATCTGCTTTCAAAGTTTGGGCTGCAAAAAGCTATAAAACCAAAGGTGAGTTACAAATCTCTATTTATCCAAATGGTTATCTTCTTTTTTTATTTGCTAATAATGAAGATAGAAAGAAAACTTTTCAAGGGGGCCCCTAGTTTTTTGGAAGGGCAGGGCTTTTCATGAAGCCCTGGCATACTAAATTTAAAGCCGAAGAAGAGATTCCTTCTATAGATCCCGTGTGGGTTAGACTCTTTGGCCTCCCTATTTAATTTTGGAATCCTACTATTTTTTCTTCAATTGAAAACTCTTTAGGAACTTTTATGATGACTGATGATTGTACTCAAAATTTTGAACATCTTATTTATGCTCGGATTTGTGTTTTAATGGATTTTGACAAACCCCTACCTGAAAATATCACTTTACAATTTGGGTAAGATACTTGGGAGCAAGTAGTGGACTATGAGAACATTCCTTTTAGTTGTAGAATTTGCCATGAATATGGTCATTTGGCTAGTGCTTGCCCAAATAAAAATTTTGATCAAAAGAAAGAAGAAATAAACTCAGCAGGTTTCCAAATGCCTAAGAAGAACACTCAGAAAAAACTAGTTATGAAGGATCAATCAAAGTCATCTACTAATATGTTTGAAATCCTTTCCACAAATGATGTCCCAAGTGAGGAAGAGGAAATAATGGAAACAGAAATATTAGAAACACAATTTAAAGATGAAGGGAACTCAGAGATAAACCAACAAATCAAAAAATTTCAACAGAAAAAAAAGGGAAAAACAAATTGAATATGGATTCTAATAAAAAAGCAGGTCGCAAGACCAATCAATATCATATGGTAAAAGAAGGTGAAAAGCTTGTAGATGAAGGTAATATGAATACCCTTCCCAAATTTTTTAGCCCTGGTGTTAATGAAGATCATCACTTGGAATATTAGAGGACTCAAAGTGAGTCTTTTAAAACAAAATGAAATTAGAAGAATGATTCAGATAAATCATCCACATCGTGTTTTCCTTCAAGAAACAAAGATGTCAATGGAGGATATGGACTCAATTGCCAGTAAAATTTGGCCAGCTAGAAAAGTGGTTTCCCTCAGTTCCCAGGTGACTTCTGGTGGTATTTCTTGTCTTTGGGACCCAAAAGAGGTAGGTATTCACCATATGGTTGGCATTTGGGGTCTATTGGCTATAGCTATTCAAAGTATACATTCCAACCAAATTATGCTCTGCATTATTGTTTATGCTTTGACTGCTTTGGAAGCAAAAAGAATACAGTGGAAGGATATAACTCATATTATATCTCATTTTACTAAAGCTTGTATATTGATCGAAGGAGATTTCAATACCATCATCTCTATAGATGAGAAAATGGGGGGAAATAAAAATTTGGATAAAAGCATTGACCTCATGAGCGAATATATTGTAAACCTCCATCTTGTGGAAATCCAACCAAATAATGGCCTTATGACTTGTTCTAATAGAAGGCAAGGCTTAGCTTGTATAATGGAGAGATTGGATAGGTTTTTCTCTCTAAAAATTTCTACTTTCTTACCTTCTTTAATTTCTTAAGAGTAAAAATAAGCTCACCCTCAAGATCAAATTCTCCTTCCTCTAATTTTGATTCTTTATCTTTTAGATCATCCTCATTATTTTATGATTTGTCTTTAATAGAAGCACTTCCTTCTTATTCTATTGCTATAAGAAGACTTTCTTCCTCTAGACCTTCAATACCATCTTCATATTCATCTTCACTAAAACTAAACCCATTCCTTGTACAATGGTCTTCAAGATGACCAAAGTTACCACACCTAAAATACTTGAGAATTATTGGTGCCCTTTTTCTAACATCATCTTTATCTACTATTAGAAATAGAATTTATTCTTCTTCATTATCTGAGGACCTCCCATAACTATCACTTGAACTCTTACCTACCTTCTCTGCATAAAAATGCTTCTTATGCCTTTGGAAAAACTTCTTTCCTTTCTTGCCTCGTCCATCCCTGGTTTTATTTTGATACATGTATTTTCCTGTTTCCCTATTCTTGTGATCATGTTTTTCATCACCATTTTTATTTCCATATTTTGGAAAATCAAATGCATAGTGACCATTATAACATAATTAAAACACCTAACTATTTTCGTACCTTTATAATTTCTTGTATCCTGCCATAGTTTGCTTCTTCATCGTTGGATAACTCATTACTTGAATCTGACTTCTTATCCATTGTATTCTTTATAACTTTTAAAGCTACTTCTTTTTGGGGTAGGGTCCTTTCCTATTCTCATCTCAAAAGTTGTAAGTGTTCCATGTAACTCATCCCTTGTCAAAGTTTCAATATTTTTTGTTTCTTTTATGGCTGAAACATTTTCACTATACCTCTTAGGGAGTGACCTTAAAATATTTTGACAAACATCTGTTTCTTAAAATTTAAATCCAAGTCCTTACATGGAGTTAAAAACCTCATCCACATGAAGTAATTATGTAGAAATTTTCTCCTCATCCTTCATCTTTAGGTCTTCAAATGTTTTCTTATGATTTTGCAATTTTACCATATTGACCTTTTTGTCTCCCTCATATATATTTTTTAGCTTTTCCTAAATATCTTTTGCTGATGTGCAATGCATAACTTTTACAAACTCTATTTCATGCAAACCATTTAATATTTCATTAATTTCCTTTGAATTATTTAGTTGTAGGAGCTTACCATATTTATCTATATGTGGAGTAGTTGGCGGTGTGTACCGATCGTCAATTGCTTGCCATAAATCATTTCCTTGTGCCATTAGATAAATATTCATTCTCATACTCCAAAATGCATAATTTTTACCATTGAATAATGTTGTCTTATTTCTTGAAGATCCACTCTGAGAATCCATCTGTGTTCCTATAAGCTTTTCCTTCAAGCTATTAAACTCTTCCGAATGAACCCACCCCGATACCAATTGAAGAACACAAGATTATACTAAGAGGGGGTGAACAGTATAAGATCAACTTTTACTTTTATTTCCCAAATAATATTATCCAATATATCAATGGCAATATCAACAATAGTAATCAAAGAAATGCACAAATCATCACACACAATAGAGACACCAATTTAATGTGGTTTGTCCAATATGGGCTACTCCACGGAGAAAATATTTCACTACAATTTTCTCAACAAATCTCTAGGAATCCTTCCCTATTATAATATTTATGGTCCTCTATCCAAAAGAGATACCAATACCCTAATCAAGTTCTTGGATATCTATCCACAAGATAACTCCTCCTTTGCTCTAGTTGGTGATATTCTAGAATACTACTACCTCCACTGCATTGGTTTATGGATATCTCTCCACTAAAGATATTTTTCCTCACTTAGAATATATCTATCTTTACTGCCTCGAATAATGGATATCTATCCACTGGAGACTATTATCCTCTGCTTGGTCACCTTCAAAGCTTACTCTAAGATCTACCCAATATTTGTCTCCAATCTTAACTAAACACTATCCTTTGGTCTAGCACAAATCTGCTCACAAGTCTCTCTCTAGTCTGGCACAAATCTATCCTCAAATCCACACCAAAATATATCCTTAATTATATCATCAAACCTTAACACAAAGCTTTATCCAATCACAAATCATATTTGCTAGATCTGCCCCAAGCCTTAACACAAAGTTTGAACAAATCAATCAGTCAACTCTACTCACAAGTCTTCTCAAAGACTTGTCTCAAATCTATCTACAAGTCCTCTCAAGAACTTGCTCAATTTGATCAACCAAGTCTTCACCAAGACTTACCTCAAATCTGCTCAATAATTCCTCCCTAGAACTTGTCCAATCTGCTAAGTCTTCACCAAGACTTACCTCAAATCTTCTCAACAAGTCTTCACCAAGACTTACCTCAAACCTGCTCAACAAGTCCTCTCAATAACTTGCTCTATTTGCTCAATAAGTCTTCACCATGACTTGTCTCAAATCTATCCATAATTCCTTGCTAAGGCTTACCTCTAATATACTTGTAAGCTTCCATAAAAGTTCACATAAATCTGTCCTTAAGCTTTCACAAAAACTCACTCAACTTTATCCTTAAGTCCCCTCTAGGACTTACTCAAATCTGCTCACAAGCTTTCACAAAATCTCACTCAACTCTATCCTTAAGTCCCCTCTAGTACATACTCAAATCTGCGCACAAGCTTTAACAAAAGCTTGCTTAACTCTATCCTTAAGTACCTTCTAGGACTTATTTAAAACAGTCCACTAGCTTTCACAAAATCTTATTCAAATCTATTACAAAACTTGCATACACAACCCAACTTAATCCTTTCAAAAAACCTCTTCAATCACACAAACAAGTTTCACTCAAAATATTGTTTAACCATAGAAACATATAGAGAATGGTAAGAGACTCAATATGTTTCACACTTACTAATCACTCAATCACTTTCAAACTATCTTTCAAATCAATTCAGAAATAAAGAATAATTTGTTTCACAAATATTGAATTAACACTCCAATGCTTGTTGGAAATATGAGCAAGATTTGTTGTCATCGATGTCAAGAGTTAGTTTCAGTGAGTAGAGTAAGAGGAAGAAAGTCAAGAGTCAGAAAAATATTGCTTCTAGACCTAAGGAAAATAGTATTATAATATCTCCCATTATAATATTCAAGGTGATCAGATAAGGTCTATAGGAGAAATGAGAAGGCCAAAGAAAATAATATTATAATATTTTATTATAGTATTGAAGGTCTAAAGGTAATACCTAAGGAAATTAAATTAATTATAAATTAATTTTAATATTTTCATTGTAAATTAATTTATAAATTAATTTGATTAACTTTATAGTTATTAAATTAATTATAATAATTTTATTATTAATTAAATTATAATTTAATTTAATAACCCTAAATTTAGGGTTATAAGGGCAAATATAAAACATCGACGTCATATTCTATTTCCTCCACCGACATCAATGATTTCCAAGGCATGGGTATAAATACTTTCTCCCTCTCCTTCTCACGAATATTGTGCACATGATTTTTTGCTTAGGGATTAATTGAAATCAAGGATAATTTTTTAAGCCATGAAGGCATAAAATGAACAAGGCATGAAGGCCTTGTTACCACCTATTATGGTGGGCTAGCGGTATTTGGAAGCACCTTGGGAATGTGAGGTACCGCATTCGAATCACAGCAGGGTTAGTTGTGCAGTCTTTACGTGCACCGAAGATGCCAAAGCCTTCTGGATTTTGGTACCTAGGTAGAAGATAAAGCACCATGGGAACTTTTGCCTTCCATGTGAGCACTTAGCTCATGCGTCTTAGCAGCCGCAACTAAGGTTCTGGAGGCACTATGACATGGGATCGAATCTTGCTGGGAGCACTTGTGAGGTATTATTTTTTTATAAATTAATTTGTACTTCTAATGTTGTATGGTGAATTTTTGAGCTTAGGGAGATATAAGGTTGATGAAATTAAATACTTATTTTTTATTTAATTGTTTGGTGGATTGAGGTATTTAGAGTGGAGATATAAGGTTGATGAAATTAAATAATTATTTTTTATTTAATTGTTTGGTGGATTGATTTATTTAGAGTGGAGTTATAAGGTTTAAAAAAAGATTTATTTTTATATGTTTTGGTGAATGCTAATTTCAAGGAGTAATAAGGTGTATTTGTTAGGAGTGAAACTAAAGGGGTATATTTTATTGATAAATGGTTACAATATATAGGCATAAGACTATATGATGAACATGAAACTTGTCAATGAAACTGACAAGTGTCAAACTGGCATAGTGCACATTACATTAACTCTAACATTCCCCCTTAATGTGCACTATCCTAACTAAAGAAAAAAAACAAGTCAACATTAGGTAACATTCCCCCTTAATGTTGACTTCTCTAACAAAAATCTACATCCTCCTTTATTGCTGATTTGGTCTTAGGCTCTTGCTCTTTGTGCTTGGCTCTCCAACTGTGAATAATGCTAGATTCACTATGTATACATCTTGGTCTATTGCCTCAGGGTCAGCCACTTCCATGGGTCTGTTGCCACTGGTTCAACCGTCTAAGTGCCTCGAGGTCGTCATGGGTGCCTCAAGGTTAGCCACTTCTGGGTCTGTTGCCTCTATAGGTCATCCTCAGAGGATGTTGCCTCTCGTAGGTCACTAACTAGATTCACCATGAGTATGAAATCCCTCCTCATGGTGAACTCAATCTAGAAGGTTTCAATCTCTGTCGAAAATGCACCTAATTAAAGGAAAAACGAGCCATATAAGAGTGTCGGTCTCTACCGAAAATGCACTCAATACAATAAAATGAGCCATAGATCCAAATAAGAGGAGAGAAGAAGAAAAGAAGAGAATTTTTTGAAGTGTCTTCGTCTGTAGTCTTCAAAAGTAGATCCGTAAAAACCTCGGATAGAGTCTAGGGTGTCTTTGTCTATAGTCCCTAGTATAAGTGTCCTTATGATAGTCACCTCATCTTATCGGAATGCATGGGTAACTAGCCGCTGCATCCACCAAGTAGAAAGAGGAGAATACTAGTTACTAGGTTCACTTACAAGTGCCTTGGGAGTGTCGGGTACACTCGAAAGTGCACTCCAAGGTAGAAAAACTTTGAGGCTTAAAAACTCAAATGAAACAGCCTCAGAATTACAAATGGACACCACCAATGTGTTCGTCATGGAAAAACGTTTCCAACGACTATAAATACCCCTATACTTGGGTTTGAATGTGGCCTTCAACTTGCTGAAAAAGCAATAGCATGTCTCTCTAGGCAGTAAAATAAACATCGCTCAATGGCGACATCGCTCTCGGGCAGAATAAAAATAGTCTTAAATTTCCCTCGCAAGGGAATTACAGTTAAGCCTTCCACTTCCACTCTGCATGTGGAAAATTTCTTAAAAAAATTGAAGCCATACTGTCGGATAATATGCACGGGTACACACATGGAAATTTTTAGCTAAAACTTATTAGAATACTACTGCAGCTCAATTCAAGAGCCTAGATTGGCTTAATCAAGTCGGCATTAAATCACATTAGGTTCCAGATTTGATCAACCACTTCACAACTTGAGCTGCAAACCCCATTTTCAGGGCTCGGGCATTGGCTTCATGCAACCAGTACATAATTATGAAAAAAAAACACCGGTTCTTGCGTCGCAAGCAATCCATGCATTCAACCTCAAGGAACCCAAAATAAAAAAACCACTATAGAAAAGTTTGAAGGAAATTTATGGAGAACTGTTCCCTAGATTCCAAACCCAAAAATTAAAGAAAACTGATAGGTGGTTTTCTTTCCGAGATATAAACAGCCATGGCAGACCCTAAGGTTCAATTTTCTCTAAATTAAATTTGTGGGTATCTTTTCCTGTGGATTGGGAGTGAAGCTAGTGTAGTGCTACAATGAAATCTTCATAGGCCATGGTAAGGTGGTGCTCTAGAGCCATCCTGTAGTCGATCGACATGATTATGGCACCGAGCTTGGATGCCCACACTAGGCCCAGGCGGTGGAAGATCGAAGATGTGGGGCTGAAGTAGCAAAATCTGCCATCGTGGAAGTGGACTACCACTGGCAGTCATTCAGTTTGTGTTTGGTGCGGGAGGTAGCACTCTGAGCACATGTTGGGTTTTAGAAAAAAAAGAACAAAAAATTACCATTTCGTCGACCTCTATCGCGATATGCCGCGCCAAAAGATAACCTCTCGAGAATCTCATTCTCTTCTCTATGCGTCGAAAGCACCAGCTGCGTCGAGAAAAAATACTTGTTTTTCCCTCGGCTCTCAGCAAAAAAAGTTTTGCAGATGTGTTACAGGTAGGCATCGCAACCGCAGCGGGGCTACTTCGTCCACATCCTAGGCGGTGCTACCACAGTAGGGCTATAACTTCCATAACACCATGGAGATCAGGGTCTACACCGGCTACTCACTCCTCAGCATTGCGCTTGCCCTGCTCGAGGAAATATATTGGCGATGGACATCAATAGAGAGAACTATCCAGCCTAGCAGCAAATCCACAAATCCCAGCTTGATATTTCTACTCGTCGCCCGCATCATTGCACATGTTCACAGCCACTGCTACAACACCAAAATCATCGCACCCAATGCACGTCAAAAAAAACAAGAATCCCATGGTGTCAAGTTCACTCCGCAACAATCACGCCTCAGCATGAATTGCAGAAAAAAATGTGGATCTAGTCAAGTGTCAACGACTTAGAAACAGATCGCATGAATTAACAACTATATTTCATTTCACGATAGATTTGATTACCCGAGGAACTGGCGCATTCGCAGTAGACACATAAATCGTAGTGCTCGATCATCAAAAATGCACTACCACGTCGGCCCAATTCATGTTGCACTGGAATGGTGGTTCAAAAAATGGCTAAGTCCCATAGCGCCTAGCGTAGATAGCACTACAGTGGCTGCTGAGAAAATTTTTCATCCTCGTGGCAGCGAACTGGCCACTCTTGAAAACATGATCATCAAGATCTCGCCTGGCAGTATATTTTTTAAGAATCTCCTTCGACATATATTTTGCTATCTCTAGTGCTCATCAACACATTGCATGGCAAAGGACATGAAGAAAAATTTGGAAGCATGAAATTTGATGTATTTGTTGTGATTGGAGTCGCAGACTGCAGTTTCACTCCGTTCGGGCCTCTAGAATCAAATTTTGCGAAACAACCAGATTTACTGCAGCCAAAAAACAACTTCACATATCCTGCTAAAAACTTTCCTTCTACAAGAATCATTGCATCAGCATTAAATCTGGATTCATCGTCGCGAGCCAACTCACGGCGATAAGAAACTTTTTCGATCATCCAATGGGAAAAAAAACTTCGAACTAAGCAGCATATGAAACCTGCATCAAAGAAAAAAAATAAAAAAATAGATAAAAATTCATGGCCCTGAACGTTGAATTTTTAGGGGCAGCCATGAAGTCCTCTATTTCTCATCAACCCTTCACTAATTTTTTTGGATTTGGCAGCCATGAATTTTCTCAAGCTATCTGGTTTCTGATCCATTTAAAAAATGGAGAGCATACTCCCTAGGCTTGAAAAAAAAAAGAAAAATAAGGAAGAAATGGAGGGAGGGAGGATTTCCATGAGGGAAATCCCCCCTCATGGGTCACAGGGCACGAGAGAGAACCGCTCTGATACCAAATGTTAGGAGTGAAACTGAAGGGGTATATTTTATTGATAAATGGTTACAATATATAGGCATAAGCCTATATGATGAACATGACACTTGTCAATGAAACTGACAAGTGTCAAACTGGCATAGTGCACATTACATTAACTCTAACAATATTTGAGTGTAATTATTTTTGTGATTGTGAAATATTTTGAGGGAATGTTAGAGTGATATTTTGTCATCTAACCTTTGAAAATTGGCAAAGAGGGAAATTATGTTTGAGACAGGTTTTGAGGTTAATTCTTCACCAAACAAAAGGTATAGGCACATCTTCCTTATGAGTGATTGTTGAATTTTGTGAATGCTAAGATGGAGTGAAAAGGGTTGTTTGATAAGCATTTTTAAATTTGATTGTTAAATGTTTTTCTAAGTAAGAGTTGTTGATAAAAATCTTGTTTGATAAGCATTGTTGAGTTTTATTGTTAAAGGTTTTTTTGAGTAAGAGTTGTTGATAAAACCTTGTTTGATAAGCATTATTGGAAACATTGAGTGAGCCTTCACATGCATGATTAGGGTTTGTGCAATATCATGAGTATCATTGTTATGTAAAGTTGAGAACTATATTGAAACTAGGGTTTGTGCAAGATCATGAGTATCATTGTTATGTGAAGTTGAGAACTATCTTGAAACTAGGGTTTGTGCAAGATCATGAGTATCATTGTTATGTGAGATTTTTTTATAATAATTTTTGGAAATAATCGAGTGAGTGATCATATACTTCAACTAGGGTTTGTAAGCAAGGAGTGTTTCAATGTTTGAGTGGAGTTGATTGAGCCTAGTCAAGTGGAAGTGTTGAAGTGATAGTTCAAGTTCTGTAAAACAAACTATTATTTATTTTTGAATTGAGTTGAAAGAGAAATTGAAAGTGATTGAGCATTGTGGTGAATGTGAAGCATATTTATTCTCTAACAATTATCTATATGTTTCTGTGATATTGAGTAAGATTCTGTGAGAAACTTCTCTATGTGATTGAAGAGGTTTTCTATGATTGATTGAGTTGAGTTGAGCAAGCTTTTGAGAGAGCTTGTGAGAATATTTGAGTAAGTCCTAGAGTGTACTTAAGGATAGAGTTAATTAAGCTTTTTGTGAAAGCTTACAATGCAGATTTGAGGTAAGTCTTGGTGAAGACTTGTTGAGCAGATTTGATAAGTTAAATATATGTAGCCATGGATATTTCAAAATCTTTACCACAATCCATTAAGATAAAATTTGAATCAAGAGAATGGGATCAACAAGTGGATTATGAAAATATTGCATTCTGATATCATAAATATCATGAAATTGGACACATGGAAAGAATTTAAAAGTAAAAATTATGGATAAATAGGTGGAAATTTTTAGGCATGAGATAAACTTCAATATGAAACAAGGGGATCATATCATAGAAGAAGCTAGGTCAAATCAAGGATATTCCACTCCTAGGAAAGAAACAAGAAAAATCCCTCTACATGATCAAATGGAAAAGGCCATTATAGCTCATTTTAATCAAACATTAGAAGAAAAAATGACACAAGGAATAAGGAAGTACAATGCTTAAGTTCAAATACAAAAGGATTTAAAGATGCAAAAGGAATATGGGAAGGCAAATTTAAAAGTGAACGAGATGAAGGAGATCAAGGTTAATCTTGGTAAATCATATTTATTTTTCTAGCATAAATTTTCTCCTTGCAATAAAACTAAAATTAGTATAGAGTGTAGTTGTTGTGCTTTAGGGTTTCAAGAGTAGCACAATAAATGAAAGCATATGGAGCATATCCAAGGAAATTTAGGGTTTCCAGGGCAGCATAAGAAAGGAATGACTATGGAGGAATATTCATGCACTTTAGGGTTTTTGGGAAAACATAAAAAAGAAAGTGTTTATGAGGATATTACTTGCATTTAAAAATATTTAATAAGTAATTAATAGGTTGATATAGTCCTAACTTTATTTTTAATACAAGAAATAAAATTTAGTGAGGAATGTAAGGATGGTTTTAAAAATATTTGGAAGATGGGTGATTGTCTAGCAGTTTCTTCTAGAGGAGCTTAAGGTTACATACAACAATATGGGATAAATACAAATGGAATGGAAAAAATTTATAAGCAATAACTAATTGGGTTGCTCGGCTATTTTTTAGAAAAGAGGAAAACATCAAAGTTGAGGTTATAAATGTCTATGCTTCAACTATAGTTACTCATCAAGAAAGATTTCGAAAGAACCTTAGCATATTTTTTCTATTACTAATGATTCATTGTGATATATGGGTTCTTGAGGGTGATATCAATATTGTTCTATCTCCTTTGGAAAATAAGGATGGTACAATATACATGGGATAATAGACATGTTAGGAAAACTCATATAGAAAAAATATTGGACAGGTTCTTGTTATCCAATACATGGTTACAAATAGAGTATACAATCTCTTTATATATTTTAATGTGAGCAAGATTGAATTACAAACCCATTCTTTTGACTTGTGATTTACCCAATAATGGTCATCCAAAACCATTACACTTCTAGTCTACGTAACTCCATGATCCTAATTTCTTCCACATGGTTATGTTACAGTGGGATGAAGCAATATTTGAAGGATTATATATGTACAAGTTTGTTCAAAAGATGAAATATTTAGAGAAGAAAATGTATATTTAGAATGTCAAATCTTTTGGTAACATATTTAAAGAAAATAAATAAACTAAATCTAGGCACAAAATTTTACAATAGATAATAAAAATTAATGAAATAGATCAAGAATATCATGTGAAATAAAAACAATTACTTTGTGATTATCATAATGCATTAAAAAATGAGTCATATTGGTTCCAAAAATCTTGGGAGAAATAGCTCAAGGAAAGAGATAGACGTACAAATATTTTTAAGCTATAGCAAAAATAAATTTTTCTTTTGTCACATCAAAAATATTTTAACTCCAGAAGGAACAAATATTTATGAATAAGAATATATAAGAAAGGAAGCAATTAATTATTTCAAAAATATATTGTCAAGTACTAGACAAGACAAGGAGGCACAAGCTAAGCTTTTGCAAGATATTCCATCAATTATCACTGTTAGCAATTAAGCTATTTTCTCCAAGGATATTTATTTTAAAATTAGCACACAATAATTCATAAGTATTCACATAGTAAAAGAACTTACTATAATCACAAATTTCACTTAGTATTCCAGTACCAAAATAGTACTAAAATTTCCATTACATACATCTCATTGGCTTATCCTATATATAGCCTTTACAATGACTCTTGAAATTTCAACTTCAACAAACTATTCCTCTTCTTAGACTCTTCATTCTTCCAGGAAATATGACTCTTCATATTTCTCATATGAGAAATATAATTTATTAACTTTTAATATTGATAAACCTCTAATGATTACTAAATGACAAACTCTCTAAATGACTCATATTTACAAGACTCTTTTTACACCACATATTTACAAATTATTTACAAGTACCAAATAATGTAATAAACTCCAACACCCCCCCCCCCACCATGTTACATTATTTTGTAAGAAGTTTCATTGTCTTCATTTGCTTTGATCTTCTTAATCGCTTATTTTTCTTCTTGATGTTGATATTGTACCTTGATTATTTTTTTAATCTTTGTCTTTATCCTTGTTCAAGTAGTACTTGTATCTATCTCAATAGTAGCACTTACTTGTACCTATCATATTTTTGATACGATATATAGAATTCAATTCATAATAGTATAAGCCATCATCGTGATAGCTTATATCCCCAATGTTATCTAAATCCTATAGCTCATTATTAATATCTCTAAAAATATTATTATCAAACTGGTTAATAACGCTATCATAATTCTTATATCTTGATATTTCTTTGTTATTAGCTTGTCTTGTTTTATCATATCCCTATTTAGTCCCATTTGCTTTTTTAATTTTTCAAAGTTCATCATAACATTCTATAGTTAACAAGTTATCATAGTCCCTAGTACTATTTGAAGCCCTTAAATTATTACTAAGAAATTTTCTTTTATTTTTACGTTCACATTCTACACCAATACATATGCCTTTTGTATATTCTTTGTCAATGCTCAAATCCCTTTGTATATTCTTTATCAATGCTTAAATCCCTTTTGTCATATGCTATATTTATTCCTTGAACAAGGTCATAATACTCATTTGTTTTCATGGTTTTATAAGTACCACAATTCTCATGAACCTTTATGAGTTTCACATTATAAGTGTCTTCTACCATGAGTTTCTTTTTACTAGTATTATACTGAAGTAAGTTCCATAGGTCATTTATTTTACCATACAGAAAGTTCTTCTTATTCATTTTGGTTTATTTTGTATGGTAGAGATATTTCTTATGTTTCTTGATGATATTTTTGTTGAAATGATAACATTGTTTGACAATTCTTCTCCTACTTGATTTAATTCTTTCATTTCCCCAGCTTTAATATACTTTTGTAACTCATGTTTGGTTTTCTATGATGCCTTAATCAAGTCAATATTTGCTTCTTTATATTATGAAATCCATTTTGGAACCATTTGGAAACTGATCATGGATGGTATCTCGAGACTCATCTTGGACATTTAAAAAATAACTTTTATAGATCTGTTAATGAATAACTTGAAGTAATTACATTTTTTTCAATGAGTTTACACGGGTTTTTATGAGGGGTCCCAATATCCTCATACTAAGTGGGGTTTGAACCTTAAAATCTCTCAAGAGAGGTCAAATCCCTTACCACTGCAGTAAGCTTACAGCTATAAAGTAATTGCCTCTTTTGAACAATGTACCTTTCAAATATCTTCAATCTTGAAATGAATTTTAATATGTACACCAATATTTTATTTCCCTTAAAATTATCTTTCTTCTTCAAAAAATACCTTATGATTTTTTATTTTTTAAATAACCTTCAAATATTTGTCTTTTACCAATCTTTAATGTCTTTACTTTAATTCATATTCCTGATATAATAATTTGTTTGTGCCTTTAACTTGTCTTCAATATCTCTTCTTTTTCTTCAAATTCTTCAATAATTTCCTTATGAATAATAATTTTCTTTTCCAATTTTTTCTTCAATAAACTTTTCTTTTAATAATTTCGTACTTTCATAAATTCTTCAATATAATTAAATTTTCTTTGTAGTAGAAATCCTTATTTCTCCTAAATTCAATATTTAAAATTTCTTCTTCCTTCAATAATTATTTTATTTTCTTCAAATAAAATTCTTTTTTCAATTTAATATTCTTCTTCTCTTAGAAATTTGCTTAAGCAATATCTTCTTTCAAATAATTTTTAATATCTTTCTTCAACTTTAATATTCTTCTTCAATTTAATTTTTCTTGTCTCTTCGGACAAAATTATTTTGAATATTATTTCTTCAAACTTTTCCTTCAAATAATTCCCTTTTTAATTCTTTCTTCTTCTTTTAAATTTCTTTCTCACTTTCTAAATTTTCTTCAATTTTTTTTATCTTTCTTTCAACTATTTTTCTCTCTTTTCAATTCTTCACATTCAAATTTTCTTTCAATATTTCAATCTTCCTTCCTTTAAAAACTTTTCAATTTTCTTCCTTCAAATAAAATTTGAATTAATTGGTAACTTTTGTACCTTTAAACTACCTCCAAATACTATATTAACCAACCTTTGCTTTTTAAATTTCAAATCTTCAAAAGGTAATAAATCATTTACCTAGGATATGTTCGATGATGCTTTGATTATTCAAGTGTTTTATCTCTCATGCCTTTTTTTTAGATCTAGTATCCAACACAGTATCTCCTACAACATTCTAATAGCTCCATATTTGGTGTCTTCATGTTTTGGTACACTTTTCAACATTCTCTTTGCTCTGTCTTTGGTGTATTCACCTTCTAATGCACTTTCAACATACTCATTTTGCATACATGCTTCTCCAGGATGTTCCAATATTCCTCAGATGCTATCAAGGCTTTTCAATTTGTCTACACATTTTAGTTCAATTGTTTGCAATGCTCTTCTTTCAAATATACTTTAATAGTATTTTACATTCTCATTTACTCATTTTTCTTTTCTCTATTCATATCTTTGCATATTTTAGACATTCCTCTTTTTTTAGTCATCTCGTGGCATGCTTCACACATTCTTATTTCCACTAGTTGATTGCTCCTTGTACATTTTAAATGTTTCCTTCTTAATCTCTTGGATCATCTACTTCTTATATGTCTCTCTTTGGACATATATTTCTTGGACATCTACTCCTAAAGCTTTCACATGTTGCTCTTTTCTCATGATATTGAACATTTTTGCTTTCAATACTTCTTCACACAATAGTGATTCTCTTTTCACTAATGGTAGTTCTTCTCACATGAATGGCTCCTCTCACAATAATGGCTCCAATACCACTATTAGCAATTAAGTTGTTTTCTCATAGGATCTTAATCTTAATACTATCATACAATAATTCACAAGCATTCACACAATAAAAGAACTTACTATAATCACATATTTCACTTAGTATTCAAATACTATAATAGTACTAAAATCTACATTGCATACATCTCATAGGCTTGCTCTATAGATTGCATTTACAATAACTCTTGACACTTCAACTTCAACAACTATTCCTCTTCTTAGACTCTTCACTTTTCTATGAAATATTACTCTTCATATTTCTCATATGATAAGTATATTTTATTAACTTCTAATAATGATAAACTCTTTAAACAACTCATATTTACAAGACTTTTCACACCACATACTTACAAACTATTTACAAATATCAAATAATGTAATAAAATCCAACAATAACATAGGTACAAAATGAAAGCTTCGTGAAGAATATATCTATGAAGGAGCTACATGAAAAAAAATTCTCTTTCCATCCTAACAAGGCATATCATCCTAATAGATTTCTTATAATTTTCTTTCAGAAAATTTAGGATTTATTGAAGAGTGATATTTTACTTGTGGTTTAATAGGCCTAGAAAAGGAAGGATATAATAAGAGATATCAGTGCCACTTTTATTATTTTGGTTCCCAAGAAATATGAGATAAAATATTTTGATCATTTTTGTCTAATAAGACTTTGTTAAATGACTTATAAGATCATTTCAAAATTATGGCAAACAGGTTGAAAGGTATTCTAGATTGTGTTATCTCAGAGGAACAAGCCAATTTTATTTAAACAAGTTCTTGATGGTAAATTCATTGTACAAGAGGCCATACACTCTTCATTCCATGAAAAAATAGTTTTGTTTATGAAATTAGATATGAACAAAGCATAGGATAGGGTCTCATAGAGTTTTATGCATGATATTTTTAAAAGGTTTGATTTTTTATTACAATTGGTGTAAATAGATTGAATGTTGTTATAGCTCTACAAAATATTATAATTTAATCAATGGTTCTCTTTTTGGTTACTTTAAATCATCTTGTAGACTTTGCAAGGTGATCCCCTATCTCCTTAATTATTTATTATTATTGTAGAGGCATTAGGAAGAGATTCCTCAAAGGTAAAAATAGAAGAAAAAATTAAAGGTATTTAGGTTGCAAAAAATGATCCCTTTAAATATCATATCCAAATTGTTGATTACACTTTTATTTTGGGTCATACCTCATTTAGTGAGACCATGGAGTTTAAATAAATATTATTATGCTATGATAAGGCTTCTAGACCATTGATTAATACTACAAATATAATATTTTTTATTAACACTACCCTATATTTACAATGAATTATTATGGATATTTTAAGGTTTAAATTTAAAAATTTTCATCAACCTACTTGGATATTCCTTTATCTCATAAAGAAAATAAAAAGAAGCTTTGAGTCTCTTGTTTGGATAGAAGGAAATATTGTTTGGTAGGTTGGAAAGGTATGTTTTTAACCATGGTAGGAAGGCTACAATTTACGAAGACTACGTTGCAATCCATTCCTATTTATAAGATGTCACTTTTAAGACTGCTAATAGGTGTAACATTAAAAATTGATAAAATTAAAATATACTTTCTTCAAAAAGTATACGAGGAAAATTTTAAGTTTCTTCTTTGTATGTGGTATAGGGTTTGAAAAGGAAAAAAATATTAGAGGAGCAGGCAGACTTATGAGTTTGGCCTTAGGGGAAAAGCTTGGGTGAAGATTATTTAGAGAACAAGGAAAGAATTGGATAAAAATATCACTTAAAAACTATATAGGTTCTCTTGATGCAATAAAATTATTTAGGACAAAAACCCTACCCAAAGTATTGTCAACATGGAACTTCAAATTAGATAGTTTACAATTGATAAAAAATATATATATTAGATGGTCATTTAATGAGGGGAATTATAAAAAAATTGGTTTTAAGCTTGGTTGAACCCTTATCCTCTTATATTTGATTTAAAATGGAAACCACTGGCTCAAGCAAGCCTAGCTTATAAAGGTTCAAAGGTCTAAGACTATATTAATACAAGCAACAACTCTAGATCATGTGTTTTTATTAGTAACCTGGTTGAAGAAGAGGAACTCAAAAAAATTGTAGATGAACTTCAAAAGATGCTTCAAAAGTTTTATTTGTTGATTTTTACATGAAATGATGAGTTGGTTTAGAATCTAATAAAAGATAATGGATACTCGATCAAGTTGGGATATGAGGATCTAGAGCAATCAAAATTTTCTACTCCTAAATATTTTCCTTGTAATAATGTTTGGTCAGGAGAGGCTCTTCCTTAGGCCTCAACATTCCTTTAATTAGCAGTTCAAAGTAAGAATATTGTAGAAGAGAGTACACAAAGAAGAGGATAGCATGGACCTTCCATATATGCCTTATATGAGAAATATTTAGAAACATCAAATCGTTTAATTCTTCATTATCCCTTTTCTCACACCATTTGGGGTTACTTTTTAAAAATATGAAAATATATTTTGTAGCTCCATCAACATTAAAATAGTTGATGAAATGTTGGATTAATTATTTCAAAGCTAAAGCATTATGTATTCTATGGAGGATTGGCCTTGTCATTATTTGTTGGAATTTATGGCTTGAAAAGAATATTAGAATTTTTAAAAATAAATCTCAATAGCATACTCAAGTTTGATATATGTATTATTGTCTTTCTTGTAGAATTTTTGTAGATATGGTGCTCATCGTGGGAAGTCTAGAGTGTAGAAAAATATCTGATGAAAACTTGGTTACAAGATTTGAACATGCATGGAAGAGATAGCTTTGATAATAATATCAAAACAAAGGATCTACATTGATATAGAATAAAATAGAAATGTCCAAAAATTGAGCTTATCAAAATAAGTTTTGATGTGCTTCTAAGGGAAATCCAAAAAAAGCTAATGGAGGTGGTGTTTTTTTAAATAGTGAAGACAAACTTCTCACTTATACAAAATCATATGGAACTTCAAATAACAACTATAAAGAGGCTAGGGGACTTCTTATAAGTATTAAAAACACAATATAAAGTATGAAAATATATTTCAATTGAGGGGTATTCATAAATTATCATTAATGTTACCAACAAAAATAGATGTGGGATTGGATAAAAATAATATTATTGCTAATGTTCATTGTCTATTATTGGAGGTAATATCCTAGAAATGTAAGCATGTTTATAGAGGATGAAATTGTTTAGAAGATAAGTTACACAATCATAGTGTTGATCTTCATATTGGTAAAATTTAAATTTTAGAAAGCAACTAGCCAAGTAAGATTTTATCTCAATCAAAATGATGTCAATGAGCTGATTGTGGAAACATAGAACTTTGATGAAGTTAAATAATATATCTGATAGAATGTGTGTGTGATAAAAAGGTATGCTAGATATAGTTTAATTAACCTAACAATAAATGTAATATTTAGTATTTTGATGGGAGTGGCCCCCAACAGAATCCATGTATAACTTATTAAAATAAAAGATGTAAAAATAACTTTATTTCAATTTCAAGTTGAAGAGACAAAAACACAACACCAAATATGAAATAGAAAGCAAAATTCAAAGAACACAAAATTGCACAATGAATGATCTTATATTAATGGGGGGAGCCTAAAAACTCCATTGTTACAATGAGGATATTTGAATCCCTTTGATACAAATTTTACAATGGCTAGGGTTCTTTGAAACCCTAGCAAAACAACGTTAGTGGTGTCCTCAAACGTGTTATTTCTCCCAACAAAGGTGAGTGAGCTTTTAGTTATCCAATTTCGGGCCACTCCAGCTTAAGCAAAAATAACAAATAAGTTAGTAGCACCTGTGAAGGCTCCACAATATGAGGCCCTCTATGATCAATACTGAAATCCTAACTATTTGTTGTAAATGATATGAGCAGAACAAAAATTGCATGTAGAAAAATAATAAACAATGGATTTACCTTACATATTTATTGTATTTTGATCTGATGTAGCTTGTTGTAGTGAACTGATGTGATGATGCCCTAGCATCACCTAGAGGCTAGGGAAACTTCATAATCTTTGGCGTAAAATACCCATAGGTGCTTGGCAACTACAGGAAATACCCGTGGGTGCTTGGTGATGGTGGAAGGTGCCTAGAGGCACTTGGTTATGGGGAAGGAAGCACTCAAAGGTGCTTAGGAGTGATAGGAAGTGCTCAAAGGTGTTCGATGGTTGAGGGGGAAGTCTGTAGAAGTAGATCTAGCTGAGTGAGGGAAGTGGTGGCAAATACAGGGGCTATGGAGAGTGAATATGGAAGGGAAGAGCACTTGGATACTCTAGGGAACTTGACGGTAAACACTTTATAAAAATTCTTATGATTCAGGGATTGCTTAGGGGTTGAGCCATCAAAATAGCTCCTATTAATAATCCAACCTAGGGCATACTTAGGGTTTCAATGACACTAATCGTGTGGCTAAGATAAAAGTATATCGGAGGGTGGATATTAAATCTAGGGTGTGGCATGGATTGATGTAAATGGATGGATAGGATTAAATGAAATCGGATGGCTAAGATTAATTCACTTATATAAATATATATTTATTAAATATATATAAAATATTAATATTAAATATATAAAAATATATGTAAATAAGTGGTGGAAATGGCGAGAAATTCAGGATGGATGACAAGTGGCTAGGTTTTTGTGTCTACAAATACCCCTTTTTGTACTACGTTGCATAAAACATAATGCAGTACAAAAATACGAGACACCTATTTTGGCTAGGTGTAGAAGCAACTTCTCTTGGGATGTGGAACACGAGCTTGAAGATAAAAGAATAAAAGAATTTGAATTTTACATATCTTACCCCCTCAATTGGTGAATGAGTTTATGGATGAATCTCACGAGCCAATTGATGAGCACCATAAATGCTCATTTTATATACACTTTTAAGGGTATCATTATTGGTTTAAATTAGCATTTGAAATGTATTTTTATATAGCTTTTGCATATAATTGATAGAAAATGAAGTATTATGCTTGACTAGTGTTTTTAGTGGAAAGTGTGTGTAAATGCAGGTTTTTGCTACTAATCTGGTGTTTTGAGTCTACATCCCATTTGGGCATGGCAATGCATGAAGACATCTTGAAAATAATAGTGGTAAAAGGTGAAGGCAAGCGTTGGATTCCTAAATATTGGTGGTGCATGATTCCTGACTATTGGTGGTGCTTGCTTCCTGTCTATTTTTGGTGCCTACTTCCCATCTATTTTTGGCGCCTGCTTCCCATATATTTTTTGGTACCTGCTTCCCAACTATTTTTGGCGCCTACTTCTCGACCTATTTTTTGGCGCCCAACTCCTATTGATGATTGGTCGGTTGACCAAGTCAATGTTGACCGGTTGACCAAGTCAACATTGACCGGTTGACCAATTGACCATGCACTTTTGAAGGAGGTTGTTGCACAAAATATGGAGGAGAAATAATTTGTATTCTTATGCATATTAGATTTTTGTGATTAAAATAGAATAAAGCACTTTTATTCTATTTTGACTATGTAAGATTTTTAAAGGCATTATTTTAGGATGCATTATTCTAGGATTAGTTGTTACGTACACCTAAGGATTATTATATTTATTCCTTTGGTGAACGAACATGCTTGTAAATAGGAGAATAATATCTATTATTCTAGGATTAGTATTTACGTACACCTAAGGATTATTATATTTATTCCTTTGGTGAACGAACATGCTTGTAAATAGGAGAATAATATCTGTGCAAGAAATGTGTTGTAACAAATCATGTTATGTGATTGAAAGGAGACCAATTTATTATTGTAACAAGATCTGGCTGTGGTCTATATAAGAACGCAAGCCAGACAAATACATCAATCAATCAATCAAATACATAGAGGATTACTTTATTTATTTTTTTGTATAATTTATTAAGAGTTGCAAATACTCTTATTTGCTTGAAGTAATCTTCATGTAATTAGTCGGGCGGACTATCTACGGGAGCTCGGGCCCACTCCCTACAGTAGTCCTCCCCATTTTAATTTATGTTATTTATTTTCAATTTAGCTTTATTTATTTTTTGTACTTTTATTTTTTGTACTTTTATTTCTGCACTTTAATTTTAGCTTTAGTTTTAGTTTATTTATTTATTTTTCTGCACTTAGTCTTATTTGGTTTGGCTGAAATAAAAATGAACAAACACCCCCACCAAACTAAATAGGTACAAAGGAATTCATTCCCCACACTACAGGCATATACTGTGTATGACACTCACAAGTTTATGAGTTGTCCCGGGTTGACAAATTAAATGGAGGTAAGAAATTGAACCGTAGATTAACCAATGTTTTACCCAACATTTTGGCATCGTTGTCGAGGAGTGTCTAAACTATAGTGTTTGGGAATGAACCCGATGTACCATATTAAGTGTAGAAGTAGGAAATAAATTTGTGTTGTTGAAAAATTAGAAAATTAGGCAATGAAGGATTTCCACTATATTCTCAATGGTTTCATGAAATTAGAGAGAAATGGCACAACCTAGGTCTGATAGTTGAATATTTTACTATTAAGGATGTGTTTATTTACACAGAAATCATTAGGGAATTATGCCTCAAGAAGCCTAGTTTTAACGATGAAAAAAATTACAGGCTTAACATTTCTCAACATATTAGCAAATTTTAATGATGACATTAGTAGCAAGAAAATGACATTAGCAAAATAAAAAAAAATAAAAGAAGCAGAATTTAAAAATAACATCTTGCCAGGAGTATGCTCTTCACTTGCGCTTAAGGTGATTGTGCTTAAGGCGATCTGGTGAATCAGAAACTAGCATGTGTTTTTTAGAATACTGCTATATTTTTTATTTATTTATTTTATTAAAAAAATAATAGTAGTCATTTATCTGCCTGCACAATTTGCCAATAAGTTGAAAGAATTTGGTTTTGAGGCCATAAAGGAAAATGTTTTTCTCATGCTATAAAATATCATGCTAGTTGATGAAGTAGAGGATAAGAACAAATGAAAATTTAGTCGTATCAAATTTTTGACCAGACTAAAAAACTTATCATAATCCTCAATTTTTAGAGACTAGTTCAATTGTAGGCATGGGGGAGACCCCAACTTCATTATGGCCACCAACAACACTAAAAAAAAATAATGGTATAGCAGACTATGCAAGGTATCTAGAAAATCAGGTAAAATTACTATGTAAATAGTGATTTTTGAGTTGTTCAGATTGCAGGTGGGATATGTCTGATCACAAATGTTGTGAAAATATGGCTCCACTTTGCAATGATTCATTCAAGCAATTATTGGATACCAAAAAAGATCATGGTAACAATGTGGCATGCCCATTGTGGAGGATGTTATCCACACAATCTAGCTACATAAATTGTAGAAGGCCAGGAGATCAACTTCCTGGAGGATGTAGCCATTGTTTCCAACAATCAACATCTACTAAAAAAATAATAATAAAAATTAGTTTTATTTTAATGTCATTAGTTTAGAATTTTACTTTAATGCCTTTAGTTTAGATTTTTTATGTTTTGCAGGACAACATGAAGTGCGGTGTAGATGAATAAGGATATGTTTATGAAGATTTCATAAAGTGAGATTCATACATGGAGTTCATAATAGCACTATATGAACCATTTTGTGTACCTTGATCGTGTAGCATCCAGTCCAAACAGGTGAAGCGAGTAGAGTTTGCCTTGACAACACAGGCACCCGAAGGCAGGCTAAGTAACCCTGATCAAGCGAAAGGCTTCCAGCCCAAGGTGTTTGTGGAACTTGAGGAAATTTTTGCCATAAAGTGTGTGATTGTTATAGCTTGAGAAGATGATGGACAAAAAGTTAGAGATGCTACACCAAGAGCGGAGTAGAGTGCCAAGATGATGTTCGAGTAATAGTCAATGGGCTTCATTTCCAACCAGCTCACATTTACGAGATTGGATCAGACATCGGCATGGGGGAGACCCCATACCATACCAATAGTTTTGACGAATGTTCATACATTCGTCAAAAAAAATCAAAATTGAAACATTTTGGAAAATTCCAGAATCTAAAAAATTCTAGAAAATTCCAGAATCTGGACTATTATGAAAAAATTCTAGAAAAATTCCCGAATTTGAAAAATTTTGAAAATTTTTAGAATCTGGAAAAAAAAAAATCCAGAAATTTAAAAATTATGGAAAATTCAAGAAAAAAATTCCAAAAACTGGAAAATTCTGGAAAATTCCATAATTTGGAAAAATTATGCAAAATTTTGGAAAAATATTCCAGAAACTGAAAAATTCTGGAAAATTCCAAAATCTGAAAATTTCTGGAAAATTCTAGAATTTGAAAAAATTTGGCAAATTCCAGAGTTTGGAACAAAAAAAAAGAGAAAAAAATCATGGAAATTGTTCTGCTTAACATAGTTTTTCTTTTTGCTTTGCAGGAAATCGTGCCCTAAGTGCAATCTGTAGGCAGCTTGGGAAACCTAGGCCTATCAAGCACAGGTTCCACGATTCCTATTTTTCTACTTTTGTGTGGTTAGTTTTGTAGAACATGGCCTTGAACAATCTGTAGGTAGTCGATCGGCTTAAACTAGGCCTGACAGATACAAGCATCTCGTGCCCTGCTAGGAGAGCAACAATGCAGAAAAAGGTACTTATTTTCCACCAGGGAGATAGTGCCTACAATCAGACCAATGCAGAAGTGCCTTCTTCCCACCTAGAGGAAGGCACCAATAAACGGTGTCAATCTTCCACCAGGAAGAAGCGATGCCCAAAAAAAAGTGTATATATATATATATATATTATCTCCAAGATACATCAATGTCAAAGCAACAACATTTTCTGGGTCATCATAATTTCAGGTCGCATGTAGATGTTTTGCACCATCCGACATTGTACATATCATGATCTGCAAAATTCACCCAGGTATGTACTAAGTTTTTTATTAATTATTTGCATAGTTATTTTAAAAATTATTTCTATGTTAATACCAATAGATGCCCCTATATTTCTCTTTATTAATTCTCCCATAAAAATTTAGCCACATGGCATGCCTTAGATAGGAGAAGAATTTCATTGCCCTAAGGAATATTATTAAAAAAAAATGACTCCCATATACAAGCACCTACTTCCCATATATAGGCCATATACAGGCACTTGTTTCCCATATATAGGTCTGACTTCCATATACAAGTGTTTGCTTCCCATATACAGGCCATATACAGGCACCTGCTTCCCATATACAGGCCTAACTTCCATATACAAGCACCTAATTCTCATATACAGGCTATATACAAGCGCTTGTTTCCCATATACAGGTCTGACTTCCATATACAGGTGCTTACTTCCCATATACAGGCGCATGCTTCCCATATACAGGCCAAACTCCCATATACATGCATGATTCCCATATACAGGTGTCTGCTTCCTATATACAGGCTTGACTCCCATATATAGGCCTAATTCCCATATACATGTGTCTGCTTCTCATATACAAGCTTGACTTCCATATACAAGCACCTGCTTCCCATATAAAGGCCATATATAGGCGCATGCTTTCCATATACAGGCGCCTGCTTTCCATATAAAAAAATCTATACCGGGGGGTTGTGACATGAGGACATGTCAATTCTTTCGGCATGGGGGAATGATGAGCACCAAAAATGCTCATTTTATATACACTTTTAAGGGCATCATTATTGGTTTAAATTAGCATTTGAAATGTATTTTTATATAGCTTTTGCATATAATTGATAGAAAATGAAGTATTATGCTTGACTAGTGTTTTTAGTGGAAAGTGTGTGTAAATGCATATTTTTGCTACTAATCTGGTGTTTTGAGTCTACATCCCATTTGGGCGTGGCAATGCACGAAGACATCTTGAAAATAACAACGGTAAATGGTGAAGGCAAGCATTGGATTCTTGACTATTGGCGGCGCCTGATTCCCGATTTTTAGTGGCGCCTGCTTCCCATCTATTTTTGGTGCCTGCTTCCCATCTATTTCTAGCGCTTGCTTCCCATATATTTTTTGGCGCCTACTTCCCGACCTATTTTTTGGCACCTAACTCCTATTGATGATTGGTTGGTTGACCAAGTCAATGTTGATCGATTGACCAAGTCAATGTTGATCGGTTGACCAATTGACCATGCACTTTTGAAGGAGGTTGTTGCACAAAAGATGGAGGAGAAATAATTCGTATTCTTATGCATATTAGATTTTTGTGATTAAAATAGAATAAAGCACTTTTATTCTATTTTGACTATGTAAGCTTTTTAAAGGTATTATTTTAGGATGCATTATTCTAGGATTAGTTGTTACGTACACCTAAGGATTAATATTTATTCCTTTGGTGAACGAACATGCTTGTAAATAGGAGAATAATATCTATTATTCTAGGATTAGTATTTACGTACACCTAAGGATTATTATATTTATTCCTTTGGTGAATGAACATGCTTGTAAATAGGAGAATAATATCTGTGCAAGAAACGTGTTGTAACAAATCATGTTATGTGATTGAAAGGAGACCAATTTATTATTGTAACAAGATCTGGCTGCGGTCTATATAAGAACGCAGGCCAGACGAATACATAATCAATCAATCAATCAAATACACAGAGGATTACTTTATTTATTTTTTTGTATAATTTATTAAGAGTTGCAAATACTCTTATTTGCTTGAAGTAATCTTCATGTAATTAGTCGGGCGAACTATCTATGGGAGCCCGGGCCCACTCCCTACAGTAGTCCTCCCCATTTTAATTTTTGTTATTTATTTTCAATAGTTAGATTTCCTGCTTTATTTATTTTTTGTACTTTTGTTTTATGTACTTTTATTTCTGCACTTTAATTTTAGCTTTAGTTTTAGTTTATTTATTTATTTTTCTACACTTAGTCTTATTTGGTTTGGTTGAAATAAAAATGAACAAACACCCCCACCAAACTAAATAGGTACAAAGGAATTCATTCCCCACACTACAAGCATATACTGTGTATGACACTCACAAGTTTATGAGTTGTCCCGGGTTGACAAATTAAATGGAGGCAAGAAATTGAACCGTAGATTAACCAATGTTTTGCCCAACACCAATTGAAAAATTTGTGCAAACGACTTATGGATGATGTGATATGTGATACCATTTTTACCCTAATGGTGGGAAGGGGATTTATAAAAAATATGACCTGATGCATTTGTTTTTTCCCTAATATATGAAGGGTTTTGTGAGAATGTGTGATGAAAATGTGTCTATTTTTGCCCCAATAGATGAAGTGATTCTTGCCAAGTGTAGATGTCATGATCATGTAAGATGTATCCCATTGTGGGTTAGTCAATACCTAATGTGGTTACCCCAAATTTGAGGAGATTCGATGCTATTGAAAAATATGCCCAGGTGTCATTGATATGCAAAGATGAAAATGCAAAGATAAAAATAGTCAACTTTGGAGGGCCAACTAGTGATTATCAGATAATTCCTATGATCAAAACCAATCATCCTAGCTAAAGCCAGTTGCCATGATGACTTTCAAGGAAATGTGTAATGATGAGGTGTGATAATGTCCATGTTTAAAGTCCCATGAACTAGGCCATCAATGACAGCTTTTGTGTAAATTGTTCTTGGTAATGTTTCACTCAAAATGTGAAGTATTGAATATGATTATAATTTTGAATAATGAGATATGGAATAATGAAAATGACCAAGTATCCTTATGGTAGGCTCTTCATCTTACCGAATTGCATGGATGCAAATTGTTGCAATCGCCAAGTATATAGAATAACCCACTAGATACAAGGTTCACTTGAATATTGTTTGACTTGGAAAATATGCAAATGATGATATGGAATGATGTGAAAATGATGTATGAATTATGATATTGATTATTATGATCATTTGTGAATATTTGGACCATTTTGGAGTGCAATTTGTAACTTGTTAGGCGAATTTGCAATTTGTGATCGCAAATGAAAATTATACATCCAAATAAGTTGGAATCTTCACAAAACCTGATAAAATGATGGAATAGATGCCTGGATGCAATTTGAAAAGATTTTATGGGGATAAGCCATTGTTTTGTGAAAATATTTTTTTTTGTCAAATTTGGCACTAAATGCTTGTTGGCACTTTTGACCTATAGAAATACCTGTTGGTGTTTAAATATTATGCAAACATCCATGGGTGCTTTAGTACACTAGGAAACACCCATGGGTGTCTCAAGGTACCTAAACCAACTATAAATAGCTACCAGGACAAGAAACAAAGCTCATTTGTGTGTTTGAGAGTCTGTGAAGCTACGTTTGGGAGAGTGGAGTGAAGTGAGATAAAGTAATTTGAGCACGAAAGCTATGGTGGTGGAGGGAGTGGGTGAGGAGGTCGGGGCTAATTCTGGAGTGCATGCTACTAAGGTAATACCATATTTTTTATATTGTGCAAAATATTTTGTGTTTTTGTGATTTTTTTTTTTGAAAAATGATAAAGTACAAGTGTTTTATGTTGTGCTACAACTTAGGATTTTGGAGGCTCAGCACTGGTTCTCATCGTACATGCAGTTTCGTATGAGGAGTGGGAGATTCTAGAGGATGTGGACTAGAGGAGGTAGCCTAGGTTGATTTGGTGAGGCTTGATGAGAGGTAACTCTTTGGCCTTGGCGAAGAGGTGGGATGCATATAGGGGGACTTTTTAGCTCCCCACGAGAGAGGTGACCATGACCTTGGAGGATGTTTATAGCATCCTCAAGGTGCCAGTGGAGGGGATCTGAGTTGAGTTTGGGCATGTTTGGAAGACTGAGATGATGAATATGTTTGGTGATGCCTAGTAGGGTGTGAGGGTGGAGAGTGGAGATATATCCTACTTGTCCATGTATATGGACAAGGAATTGGATGCTCTTCATTTCTTGGTTATGTTCGTGTCGGCCAACATCGTGGCCCTAAATAGCATTGGGTGCAATTTCCCTTAGAACCTAATAGGGGTAGTGAGCGATATGTTCACTAGGCAGTAGGTGTATGCATGGGCTCCTACCTTTTTGGTGCAGGTATATCAGGAGCTATATGAGGTGATGAGATGGGGGAGGAAGGGATTGGGGTGCATCTTTTTGCTATAGTGTTGGGTATGGGAACACTTTAGTGTGGCTCGACCAGAGGGCTTACCAATAATAGGCTTGGGTAGGGAGTATCCCTATGCTAGGATATGGACGGTGGTCAAGGAGATACAACCAAATCATCCAGTGAATATGAGTTTGTGGTAGCAGGAGTTGTGGGCTAGATTGACATCCGCCTAAGTGATATGTAGGTCATGGTGGACTTACAAGTGTACTAGGGATGGATAGCACTTATGATAAGTATGATAAGCTAGGTGGATGGTCAGGAGATATCAGAGTGAGGCTAAGTATTTTTAGTTCTTACAATTTTATCGATAGTTCGGCTTGAGGTAGGAGGTCTTGGATGAGTCAATTCATTATAGGAGGCATCAAGAGGAGATAAGGCTACCATGTGCAAATCCATGGAGGGTGGCCTATGAGGATGATGAGGAGGTAGATCTCTTAGATGTGGATGATACGAGGACTACCGTTGAGTATGAGGTATGGTTCGCTGCATAGCCACCATGGATGCCACCTCGAGTAGGTACTAATGAAGGTGGAGGTGAGGTTGAGGGTGATGGTGAGGGGACCCATGAGATCCCTAAGCAATAGTGGTGCCTTTGATCATATAGTCATATGATGAGGACTAATGGAGTAACGATATAGGTTCCCAAGAGTGGGGGAGATAGTGGAGATGGAGAGGATACAAAGAAGGCTCTGGATGGACCTCTAGATTGGAGCAAGGAGGATTGGGCACGGTTAGATTAGTAGGTGGCGGATCAGGATGCAAGTATCACAATGCTCCAGGCAGAGCTAGGAGAGAGGGAGTGTCGACATAATGTAGACATCGTATATTTGCTCTCGGTATAGATATATCGAGGTATTGAATGATAGGTTGATGTAACATCATATTCCACTTCCAAATCCTCCAACCTCATCTATATCTATGGGTGCTAGACATAGCCATTTTAGGCATAGCTCTAGGTCTAGAGCTCCTACTAGGTCACAAGGGTCCTCTTGGAGGGTGTAGCTAGTGCTTAGATGCATTTTTTGTATATGAGCCTTGGTGCTCCATTGTATGTAGCCTTTTGGAACTCATTGTACATACGATGTATATATATACATAGCTTTTACCTTTTATGTTATATGTTTGTGTGTGAATGCTTTTGTGGAATTCTTTTGTGAAATGCATGTTTATATGGATGATGAATGCATATGATATTTTATGGATGATTAATGCAAGGTAGAATGTATGGATTATCAATGCAAGGTGGAATGCAAATATGTTAATGATCATTTATAGTTTAGATTTTTTCTTGGCCATGTTCTAGCATTGTTGTTTAATCAGGGGCACCAAAATTAGTGGCATGTGGGATAAATGACTCATGAACTGACATGGATGTTGACATGGAAGAAGATATATATTTTGATATGGAAGAAGATATGGATGTTGATATGGAAGAATATATGGATGTTAACTATTTTGCAGAGACTCAGACATACTAGTGGTATAAAACAAACTCACTAAAAGTACCTAATTCTTCTAAGACCAAATGTGTGTGTAGTGAATTCATTTACCGAATCATGAGCATGATAATGACTTGAGGTAATCAAGAACCAATGTGTGTGCAAGTGAGTTCATTAAATCATCTTGAGTAAATTGTGTAAACCTATTATGGATGAGACCAAGAAGCTATCTTATCTGTATGATAAAAGTCTCTTTGAAAGAGACGTATCGCCATGCATGAGCGTACTCCACTGCTAATTAAGTGTCTATAGCTCCGATGGAGGCTAAGTCCATATTCCATGATTTGTTTTTTTTATCTCTTAAGTTTTGGGGATGACTACCTAACCGTCTGACTAGAAATGTAGTATGATCATTACAACCAAATGATCAGTGGTGTGTGATGTAAAATATTTAGAGTTTTTGTTAGGTATTTTTCCTTGTTCTTTATTTTATTTTTTTGGAATTGTGATAGTGGTGAGAACCACTATTTTTATGGACTACGTTGCATAATGGGACTAGCAAGGATGACCCTTTTCACTTTGAGGTAGGTACCAAGTATGGTGTTATCCCTTTTTGATACAAGATGTTTTTAAGATGTGAAATTATATTTGGTTCAATAATGTTTTGGAGTCAATTACCAAAACTCAAAATTTTCTTAGTGAATATGTGTAATGGTCCTAAAAATAACTCGACATGTATTTTGGAGTTTTCTTAAAACACTAGGAGTGGCTAAGTGACCGAAAACACCTAGGACTTTTATGAAAATGTGGTTTGTGTGCATGGCAATTTGACTTGGTAGACTTGTGTGGATGACATTGTGAAGGTGCCCCTAATTAAGACAACATGACTTCTTTTTTTGTGGACCAATTAAAATATTGAACTTAATAAATTATCCCTAATATAACATGTGAAATATGGATGTAAATGCAATGGATGGCATGCAATTTATGAAATGCAATATGAGATGTGGGCAAATGCATTTTTTGGAATGTATATGCAAGTGAAATGCAATGAAATGTATGCAAATATTTTTTTATAGTAGCCATGTATATATACATATATAGAAATCAAATCATGCATAGAATGCTCTCAAGTGTATGACATTAAGTGTTTTGGGTTCTTCCTCTCCCTCTAGACTAGCAATTCTGTAAGTACCGTGACCTACTCTTTGAGTAAAAATGTATGGACCTAACCAATTAGTTACGAATTTATCATGAATATGTGGTAATGCATTGGTGTTTTATCAATTCTCTTTAAGAACAAGATCTCCTACTTGGAATTCATGTAGATGAACTTTGGAATTGTAAGTGTGCTTTAAGAAATCTTGATAAACTCGTAAATGATCTAAAGCATTGACTCACCTCTCATCAAGAAGTGTGAGTTGGTCAAGATGTGCTTGTCAAGCAGTATCATCATCTATGAATTCCTGTAAAGAAATTCACAAGGAGGGGATATTGATCTCAAGAGGCATGATTGCTTTGGCTCCATAGACCAATGAAAATGGTGTTGCCCCTATAGGTATGCAGATGCTTGTTCGATAAGCCCATAATGCCAAGGGAATTTGTGTATGCCAATCTCTATAATTTTATTTAACAAGTTTTTTGAGAATAGCAATTAAGGTCTTTTTGGAAGCCTCATATTGTCTATTTTCTTGTGGTTAATAAGGATTCAAGAAACTATGTTGAATGTTATACTTCACACAAAGTGTTCAAACATCCTTGTTCTTGAAATACTTGCCATTATCAGAGATGATTTTCGAAAGTATATCAAAACGATAAATGATATGATGAAGTATAAACTCCACAATTCTAGATCCTGTCATACTGGTTAGAGGAATTACCTCAACCCACTTTGTAAAGTATTTAGTGGTTGTGATGATGAATGTATGTTATCTCGAGGAAGGAGGTAAAATTTTACCAATTTGATCTATAGACCCCATTGTGAAAAGGACCAAAGGCTTTGAAAATGTTGTAAAGCTTGTGATGATACATGAGTTAAATTAGCATGTTTTTGAAATTTCTTGCAATGTTTAACATAAGTGCAACAATCACATTCCATTGTGGGCCAATAATAACCCATGCATAAAATATGCTTTGCAATGGCTATTCCACTAAAATTACCACCACAAGTACCATCATGGGCTTCATCTATGGCTCTTTGTGCCTCACTAGACTCAAGACAATGAAGGAGGACTCCATCATAACCACATTTATACAACACATCCCTCAAGAGAATAAAACGAGCTACCTTTTTCTTGAAAGTGTGTTTGCCAGTTCAAGACATGTCAAATGGGAGTGTTCCAAACTTGAGAAAGGCTACTATTTGGCTTGACCAAGGATCATGTGGATTCGATTGGATAAAGCAAATATCCTTTTCATATTTAGACTCAGCACGGATAATTGTAGATTCTAGATATCGTTGAAATTATAAGGGGTTGTACCTCTCCAAAAGAGTCTTTTGGAATCAACGATCCAAGGGAGGCCATCGCATCTGCAAATCTATTAGTCGAACATGGAAAACTATTGATTTCATACCAATCAAACTTAGAGAGCAATTTCATTGCTACTTCATAATAAAGCTTAATGGTAGGTTCTATGCATTGCTATTCTCCATTGATTTGCTTAACGATAAGTTAAGAATCACCAAAAATATTGATACGCTTAATACTCATAGTTATAGCTAATTGAAGACCTAGGATTAAGGCTTCATACTCTGTAGATGTATTTGTGCATTGAAAGTCAAGTTTGAATGATAAGGGGATAGGTACCCCCTGGGGAATGTGAAACATGACTCCAACACCTTGATATTTTGCGCACTTAGGGCCATGAAATAATAGTGATATATCAACATCTTCCTTCGAAATGACATCTTTTTCTTGTTTAGTGACAGCAAATATCGAATCATTTGGGAGTTCAATAATCAAAGGATGATCACTAGGTAGTGGAGCTTTTGCAATTTGATCAGCTATTACATAACCTTTAATGGATTTTTAGTTGATGAATTCCAAGTTGAATTCAGTAAGGAGCATTATCAATTTACTGATGTGGGTGTTATTGTAAGTGCAAGATATCATATAATGCAAAGGATTTTCTCTAGCTATGACATATGTTGTATGATTAAGCATGTAATGTCAAAGTTTCTTAGTGGTAAAAACCACTGCTAAGCACAGTTTTTCTACATAAGCGTATTGGGTTTCATATCTTACCAATGTCCAGCTAATATAATAGACATCTTGCTCTTGATTTTCCTCTTTATTTTATGCAACTATTATCCCTAATGAAAATTTTATTGCTAAGATATAAAGATAGAATGGGATCCCCAAATGAGGAGGAGCTAAGACTGGCAGAGAAGCTAGGTATTGCTTAATTTCATAAAAGAATTTTTGACATTCATCTGTCCAAGATAATGACACCCCCTTTTGTAGTAGGTTATTGAATGGCCTACATTTATCAAAAAGTTGTGTAATAAAATGACGAATTGACTAGATCTTTCCTTGTAAACTACACAATTCCTTTAAGTTAGTTGGGGGAGGCATCTCCATGATGACCTTGACCTTGTTAGGGTGCACCTCAATCCTAGAAGTTTGCCTGAGGTAACACCAAAGACACATTTCTTGGGATTTAACCTTACATTATGTTCTAAAAGTCGATCAAAAACCTTCTCGAATACACCAATGTTTTCTTATCGAGTTTTAGATTTAGCCAAGATATCATCCACATAATATTCAATAATATTATGCATGTAATCATGGAAAATATATGTCATGGCATGTTGATAAGTGGCACCTACATTTTTTATGCCAAAGGGCATCACCTTGTAATAAAAATTTCCCCAAGGTGTAGTGAATGTTGTTTTGTGTTGGTCATCAGGATTTATTCGAATTTGGTTGTATCCTAAAAAATCATCTATGAGTGAAAGCATTTCATGTCTAGCACAAGTGTCGACAAGATTATTGATGTTTGGGAGAGGAAAGTCACCCTTTGTACATGCTTTGTTGAGATCTCGAAATTCAGTGCAAATGCATATTTCTTTGTTAGGTTTGCGAATGGGTACCATGTTTGAAAGACACTCGAGATAATTAATGGGTACAATGAAATCCATATATAATAGCTTTTGAAGCTCTATTTTTACCAAGAGGGCCATGGTAGCATTCTCCTAAGTTTTTTTTTACCAGCTTAGCATCAGGCTATGAGGTGAGATTATGGATAACTAGACTAGGGTCAATACCAGGCATGTCCTTGTAGGACCATGCAAAAATGCCCTTATTTCTCTTGAGGAGAGTAATTAATTGCTCTTGTTCTTTGAGTGATAAAATTTTACCAAGTTTAACAATTTGGGGATTGTCCTTATCTAAACTAAGGTCCACATTGATAGTATCTTCAATAGACATATGGGAACCTTCCTCAAGTTTATGGGGTGTAGGAATCATATGAATATCATCTAAGATGTCATCAAACTCTTCTAGATTATTCTCATCTATTTATACTTGGAAAACCTAGGGATCCAAAGGTGAAGGTGAAGGTGAAGATAAAGGTAGAGGGTATGGAGGAATGTAGTTGGCGGAAGCCTTTAACAATTCCTCAAACAAGACAAATTTAGCAAAGGATGGAGGCAAGGAAATACAATTCATATTGATAAGGCTTATGTCAATTGGAATTTTTTTAGTTGAATCATATGGATTACAGAGTGGGGTGAATAAATCAACAGGATTCATGTTGACTTATGGGCAAATGGGATAAGGTTATATGGAATGGATGCAACCTAAGAACTAGTGCTAGGAGCTTGGTTAACCTAGATAGGGGAACATATTAAGATAAAACTCATCTTGTTTGGTATGGGGAATAATGGGCTCTAATTCTTCTTTAGATTCATTTGAAATTATTGACATAAGTTTAAATTCTTCATGGATTTCATCATTAGAATCATCGGTATGGAGGGCTTCTTCTCCTAAATTTAGATTAAGCCTTTGGAAGGCTTGTTCAAGAGAAGAGGTGGTAGAAAGTGGATGGAAACCTAGACCTGAATAGTCATGCACCTCTTGATATGGAACAACAATAGGTTGATGCACTCCATTTTCATGCAATCCTAGGTCATGATCTTGCCAATTGACTATGTGGAAATATCGATATGGAAATCCTGACATGTTTTAGATGTTGGAAAGTGTTGGTTATTTGGGTTCTTCTATGGGTGTTGGATTTTATGAAGAATCAATTTTCTCATACACAAAATTTATACTATTTGGAGTTGAACCCATGCTATATACTACTTCTATGGCTAAATGTGGATCATGTGTGTGACCAAAATCCTTAGCCTTAGGAATGGTGAGGGGTGTGATGGTGATGTCTTGAACCACGTATTCACCAATACTATGATTAGTGATGTGGACCTCAACTTGGGATAACATGGAAAGACTACGGTCAGATGATGGCTCTGGAAATGGTGAAGGTGAAGATGTCTCACAATTTGTCAACTTGACTTGTGAAATATTAGGTGATGGTGATGTATTGGCTTGGTAAGGCTTCCAAACATATTATGATGATGAAGTGGATGGCAATGATGTTGATGATGTGGATTGATTGTCACTACATGTACATGTAGTAAATAATTAAAATGATGAGGTCATGGAAGCTTTATTGGGATTGGTGATAGGGAGCTCCTCAAGAATAGGAGTTTTTGATGTGGGAATTGGTAATGTGGTAGATGGATTGGTTGATGGATTGGATGATGGTGAAAGGAAAATATGCGTGGAAGGAAGCATGGACTCATATGGATTTGAAATGAAATTGCAATACTTAAATGGCTTGATGTCCATTGGTATGCAATGTACTTGTCCCTCATGAACATATTTCAAACATTGATGTAATATGGAAGGGGCACATCTCATTTTCCTCATCCAAGGTCTTCCAATGATTACATTGTACACCATAGATCCTTCCAAGATGTGGAACATGGTGTGTAACATTTTGACCCCTACTTCAATGGGAAAAACAACAGTGCCAACTATGGAACACAAAGCATCATTGAATGCTTTTAAGGTAAATGATGACTTGGTTATATGAGATAGAGGAAGATTCAAATGATGAAGGGCAGATGTGGTGATGATATTTATGGAGGAACCGGTATCAATTAGGACTCTTTTAAACAACTTCTTATCAATTAGAACCATGATATGCAATGGAGGATCTACTGAGTCCGATGATATTGGCTTAATCTCAAAGTCATAGAATGTGATGGAAGGCTCCATGCATGTTTCGATGCTCCCTACAAAGTTTTTGAATGCATTAGAATCTTGATATTGTAGTTCAATGGACTTGATAATATCAATTAATGCCTCACGATGTGGGGGAGATTGTTGAATTAACTCATAAATTGACAATTTGGCGGAAGCCATTTTTAGACTTATGGTTAATCGACTACTCAATGAGATGATTAGTCATGGTGGATGATTGATGGGTGGATTTGGAGGATTTGATTTGTTAAGGATATGGATGAGTGATGAAATATTAGGGGAAATTTGGATGGGTGGTGATGAGGGAGGTTATGACACACTTGCTTGATGTTGTTGCCTTACATTTTGTTGATTATTTTTTTGACCTCTAGTGACCATATGGATGGCCCCTACAAACCCTTGGTATTGTTGTACATGATTGACTTAATTAGGAGGAGTTTTGGTATTAGCTCCTCCTAAATTTGGTTGCACCTCCTCATGATGAGGAAGTCATTTTTTAAAAATACCAAGGTTTTGGTTTTGTTGAGCAAGGCAGTTGTCAAGCTTGATTGCCCCCAAGTCAATTAGGTCTTGTACGATGTCTTTGAATGTATGGAAATTGTTAATATCATACCCATTTTTCCTATGATAAGGATAAAATAATTTTTTTTTATAATGTTTTCCACGTTTAGTAGGATCATCTAGTCTAATTTTGGGCAAAGCAAGTTTTTTTGTGTCATATAACCTTTGAAAAAGGAAAGCATATGACACGACTAAGGGTGTATATTGGAAATTTTATCGAAAATACTATCATCGGGGATGGTTTTCTATAGTTGAAATTGTGTTTTGCATGGTTTGTGTTGTTGAGGGTATCGCATGATAAGCAATTTTTTGTGGTGTTTGTTACACTGGTTGTTGCTAAGCCATTATTGGTTGGCTCATGACCACTTGATTAACATGACTGGGCATATATATTGGGTAGCCTATGTTGATTTTGGTTGGCTAGAATAGTTGCTTTTATATTGGCCCTTATTTTACCATTCTTCCTTCTTATGATTAAGTATACCTTCTTGGATTTTGATTTCCTAAATGACACTAGCATGAGATAAAGCTTCTTAAAATGAACAATAATTTTGTAGTTGAAGCATCTAAGAGATAGGTTTTAAGAAACTCTTTGTGAATAATTTGATTAGCTCATCCATTGGCAAGGTGAATGGCAACTTGTTTATGGCAACCCTCTAATGGTTTCCAAAATCGTAGATAGACTCATCATCATGTTGTCTTAAAGCATAGACATCATATAATAAGATATTATTTTTAATATTTAAGATGAAATGCTCAAATAATTAGTCTATCAATTGCTCAAAAGTATAAATACTATGGCTAGATAATTGATTATACAATTCTATAGCATCTCCTCCTCATGTTTGAGGAAAATTTTGGAGCATGAGAGCATTATCATTTTGAATTCTAAGACATTCATGTACAAACGTGCTCACATGTTCTTTGGGATCCTCAGTTCCCTTAAATTTTTCAAATGTAGGCACCGTGAAATCTACCATATATGGCGGTGATGGTACCAAAGGATGAATGGGTTGATTGATCAATTGGTATAAAGTTGATTTCTGGTTTTTCAAACCTGTAGTATATTGTATCAATTGATCTATCTATTTTTGCATGGCCTTAATTCAAGGATCTTCTTTAGGAATGTGGAAGTCGTAAATTACCTGATTATTTTGTGATGGGATGGAGAAATATTGTGGAGTTACTAAGTGATGATGATATTGGTAATTATGGCTAGGTGAATTTGATGGAAATTAATGAATGGGATATTGATGATGAAAACATTGTGGTGCCCATGATGGACCTTGGTTAACAAGGGCAGTTTGAGTAGAGTTTGGTAAAGGCTTAGGGTTCACCTGTACTTTCTATTGAGATTTTTGATGTTCTCTAAGCAATTTTTTAGGTTTTCCCATGCTTCATTAATATATCTATCAGAAGTGGAGGGTATGGAAGTAGATGGTATGTAAGATCTGGTTGGGGGACAAGTTACACTAGGTATGGTAAATTATGAGGCTAAAACTTGTGAAGCAGCATTTACATGTGCTTCATACAAGGGATCAGTGTATGTGGATGTGTATGAAGTGCTAGAAGCACATGAGGGTTGGGGAATGGACATATAAGAGAATTTTACAACTGATGCCTCAAAAAAATGTTGGTATATGCCTGGGTAAAATTAGATGGTGGCTGGAAATAATAGGCTCTTGTTGTAAAGTAATATTTTGTCTAGGTGAGTTTGGGACCAACTCTAAGACATATTTAGAAGACTTCATGAGAGCTTCTACTTGTGCCATGTCTATATGGGTAATATGATGGTCAATGGTTGGTGAGATTGACTCTTCTTGGGGCATAGCCATATGAAAGGTTTTGGATGGTAAGGAATGCGAGGGACCTACAAATAGATCTATTTGTATCACATTCAGGGAATCTACCATAGAAGTGGTGGGGCAAGTGAATGAAGGTTCCATTGTATTATCTTAATTTAATTTTTTATTTTGTTTTCTTGTTAAGACCATAAAGCAAATGAATCAAAATATAGGTTATGCAGTAAAATGAAACACAAAATTTAAATTTTACAAGAAAAAATAAGCAATCAATCCTAAGTTTTTTTAACATGTGTGTCTTACCTTATTCATTGATTATCTCCTTTTAATATGATTTCACTTTTTTAGGTTTTTATCTTGTGTGTTTAAAATGTGCTAATCTATATTAATCCAAAGAAAGGTAAAAAATTGTGGCTAAGTTGGGACAATGAGATTCTTCCTGGTGATGAAATCCAACAAGTTTTCTTGGGGGTGACCTAAGGTTTCTAAAGGCAAAAATTTGTGGATGGAGATTAAATCCACCATCACCAAATCTCAAGCAATGGTTGGTGATGAAATCCAGCCACTATGTTAAATGTGAATCTCAAGCAATGTGTGGTTATTTTTTAAAAAATATATTTGCTATGGTGTTCATACAATATTAGAAAGATAACTATTTTTTATGGTCTAAATTAGAATCCACTATTCACAATACCAATTTTTCCAAAGGATGTAGAGTACACCACTTAAGACCCACTCTAGATAGCTAGGGTTTCATCTACTCCTCCGTATGGAATCACCCAAGTATGAGGATACTTTTTGTATATGAACAATGTTCCTACTTAGACCTACAAAAATAGGAATCCCTAACCCTATAATGCAAACTAATTATGCAATTCCAATTCACATGAAGTCGAAATGCAATATATTTTATTTTGTGTACACACAGTAGAAAATAGAAACTTCAAATAGAAAGTGTGGATGGATGCAAATGATTAATATGGAACCTAATATGCAAGCTAATATGAATGTTTTTTCCATATTATTTAATGAATTTTTTGAAGAACACAAGCTTATACTGAGAGGGGGGGTGAACAGTATAAGACCACTTTTACTTTTCTTTCCCAATCAATATTATGCATTGTATTAATAGCAATATCAAAAAAAGTAATCAAAGCAATGCACAAATTACCACATACAATAGAGACACCAATTTAATGTGGTTCACCCAATGTGGGCTACTCCAAAAAGAAAATATTTCACTAATATTTTCTCAATAAATATCTTGGTAATTCTTTCCCTATTATAATGTTTGTGGGCCTCTATCTAAAGGAGACACCAATCCCCTTATCAAGTTTGTAGATCTCTATCCATAGGAGAGCTCCTTTCTCCTCAGCTCTAGCTGGTGATCTTCTAGAAGAATTATTGCCTCCACTGCACTGGCTAATGGATCTCTATCCATTTAAGACTTATGTCCCCACTCAGAAGACTTGTCATCACTACCTTGGATAATGGATATCTATCCACTAGAGACTGTCATCTTCTATACTTTGCCACCTCCAAAGCTCTGTCTCAAATCTGCACTAAACATAGCCCTTCAATCTAGTACAAATTTGCTCAATCTCTATCTTTGGTCTGGCACAAACCTATTCTCAAATCTACACCAAACTCTATCCTCAAATCTTTACTAAACATAGTCCTTCAATATAGCACAAATTTATCCTCAATATCTATCCTTTGATCTGCACTAAACACAATCCTTCGGTCTAGCACAAATATATCCTCAAGCCTTAACACAAAGCTTGACTTAATCACAAATCAACTCTACTAGATCTGCCCCAAAACTTAACTCAAGGTTTGAACAAATCAATCAATCAACTCTACTCACAATTCTTCTCAAATATTTGTCTCAAATCTACCTTGTAAGCTTTCACAAAAGCTCACTCTAATTTGTCCACAAGTCCTCTCTAGAACTTGTCCAATATGCTCAACAAGTCTTCACCAAGACTTGTCTCAATCTCTGTCTTCAAATCTATATTGTAAGCTTCCACAAAAGCTCACACAATCTGTCCACAAGTCTTCTGTAAGACTTACCTCAAATCTTCTCAAAAAGTCCTCACTAGAGCTTGTTTAACCTCATAGAAACATATAGAGAATTTTTAGATACTCAATATGCTTCACATTCACAACAATGCTCAAATACTTTCAATATCTCTTTTATCACAGAAACATATAGAGAATTGTTAGAGACACAATATGTTTCACACTTACAAAAACTCAACCTCTTTCTCAAATAAATTTAGAACATGGAACAATTTGTTTCACAGAACTTGAACTATAACTTCAACACATCCACTCAACTAATTTCAATCACTTTCACTTAACCAATCACTTCAACAACAATGCTTATCAAGTAATCCTCACATAACAATGATACTCATGATATTTACAAACCCTAGTTCAAGATATTTCACCACTTCACATAACAATGATACTCATATTCTTTGCACAAACCCTAGCTCAAGCATATGAAAGCTTTACTCAATATTTCTAGCAATGCTTATCAAACAAGGTTTCTAGAATCAACTTTCATTGTAGAAAAAACAAACTCAATAATGCTTATCAAACAACCCTTTTCACTCCAACTTAGCATTCACAACATTCAATAATCACTCACTAGGAATATGTGCCCATACCTTTTTGTTTTATGAAGAAATGACCTCAAAACCTGTCTTGAACATAATTTTCTTCTTTGCCAATTTCAATGGTTAGATGACAAAAATATCACACTAACTCTCTTCAGAAATATTTCTCAATCACAAAAATAATCAAACTCAAATACACCTTATTAATCCTTATTTGAAATTAGCAATCATCAAAGCATACAAAAATTAATTACTCAATTACTCCTTATAATCTCCAATATTTAATTAACAACCTCCAAAATCAAACCCTCAAAAATAATGCTTCCTATCCTTTTATCTCCCTCAAATTCTCAATAATAAAACTTTAAAAAATAAACTTTATAACCCTCAAAAATATTTATTTTTATTCAACCTTTAGCAAATCCAAAAATAGCAATTAACCTTGGCAAATCATGAGTGCATACCTCTCTCTATGCAAAAGGGCCTCGACGGGTTTCGAACACAAAACCTCTCCCAGTCGAGTGCCTTAGCAAGGTACTAGCCCATGTTGAACTAAGCGTGACACTGAGAGGGGGGTGAATCAGTGTGTATTAAAAATTTAATCCAACTACGAAATCAAATCAAAATGAGCAATCACACAAACATGCATCACATAACACCAGATTTATAGTGGAAACCCGATGTGGGAAAACCACTGTGCCAATGGACTGTTTGGACTCCCATCCAAATCCAGCCTCAAAAATATTTGGTCTTTACAATATTTTTGCAGCACCAACTATAGGGAATGGCACCAACCAACCCGGACTTTAGCAACACCAACTGCAAGGAGCACCGACCCTTGTTGCCAAGCACCGACCCGACAAATTTAAAAAGCTCTGATAAAAGTTTGAAATCCTATCAAAAGACCCTGAGTGGTCTAGCTCACAAATATTCTCCTCTAAAATCTTTTGTCTAACCTTTTCAATCTTCTCAACTCTGCACACTGATAATCTCACACCTTGCACATTTTTTTCAATCAGAATGCCAAAAAAATTCTTCACAACATGCATTGGCAGTCCTTTCTACAAAAAATCGTCGTCTCCCTTTTCTTTTAAAACATATATATATTCACATTGAAAAACATAGCTCTTTATTTTTCAGTTACACAAAAGCACCACTCCACCGTTATATTCTTAGAAACTGCCAAAATTGCCAAAAAGAGCTGACAGGGCTTTTTGTAATAGTCATAACTACCTCCTCAAATTTCCAAACGGGCTAAAAGTTGAAACATATATTCTTGGATAAACCGACTACCTCCAGTTTAAATTTTAGATTTTAACTCTTCACGGATTATTCGCAGTACCTTCGACAAGATGGCCTTTTACGCAGATTTGACACGTCTAAAACTGCCAAAAACTGGAAAAAGTGCTCCGGAGCCGTTTTGCAACTATTACCGTTTCCTCCTCAGATCTCCGTTTGGACTGAAATTTAAAACGTATGCTCTCGGTACATCCGACTACCTCCAGTAAAAATTTCAAAGTCTGATTCCTCACGGATTGCTTAATATACCTCCGACAAAGTGGCCTCTGATGCTGATTTTACACGTCACATAAACTGGAAAAAGTGCTCTAGAGCCATTTTGCAACTGTTATCATTTCCTCCTCAGATCTCCGTTTGGACTAAAATTTAAAATGTATGCTCTCGGTACATCCGACTATCTCCAATAAAATTTTAAAGTCTGATTCCTCATGGATTGCTTAATATACCTCCGACAACATGGCCTCCGACGCAGATTTTACACCTGTCCAACAATGTACAAAGTCATCCATCAAAGTACCGACGATGCAACCGACCGGTCCAAACATTGAACTAACACTGTGACTGCACTCACTACTATCAAACAAGACTCCAAACAATGTGTCGGGTTATCCAACACAGTCCATTGGCACTTATGAACAACATTTGCAACATTTGCAACTTTTTGACAACTTTTGCAACTTTTGCAATTTCGCACAAACCACTTGCAACACCTTCACCCGAGCATCGAACACGTCCTCACAAGCATCGAATATTTTTGTACAAGCTCCGAACACCTTACCGCTGCACCAACCAAGTCCAACTGAGTGTGTTGACAACAATGACAACACCTTGCTCAACAATCTCCCCCTTTGGAATTGTTGGCAACACACGAACATTTTCCTGTAACTCTTCTCCCCCTTTGACAACAATGACAAAGGGATGCTGCAAACTCCCCCTGAGTCCATACACAACATTCTCAGGCAAAAATTAGTACCAAGCAATAATTGCAAATAGGAGCAAAAAGATAAAACAATGAAAAATTGCTCCCCCTGAGAATGTGGTCCCGATAGCGGTCTAGTGCTTGGGAAGTGTAACCACTCCCAATTTCTTGCGAAGATATTCAAAAAATTCCTTTGGCAATGGTTTTGTGAAGATATCCGCTACTTGCTCTATCGTAGGAACAAAATCCAACTTGACCTCTCCTTCTGCAACTTTCTCTTTCAAGAAATGGTACCTGATAGCTATGTGCTTTGTGCAGGAATGCATAACTGGGTTCTTTGAGATATTAATTGCATTGGTATTGTCACACATAACTGAAATAGGCTCACTAAAATGAATGCCAAGATCTTTCAAGGTTTGTTTCATCCATAATACCTGTGTGCAAGATGATGTCGTTGCAATGTACTCTACCTCTATTGTGGACAAGGAAATTGATTCCTACTTTTTGCTATGCCATGCCACAAGATTGTCACCAAGATAAAATGCACCACCACTGGTACTCTTCCTGTCATCTACACAACCTGCCCAATCTGCATCTGAATAAGCAATAAGAGTGAAGTCCTTACCTTTCGGATACCATAAACCGTACTCCATTGTACCCTTAAGATATCAAAAAATTCTCTTTACCGTTGTAACATGAGTTTCCTTAGGATTGGCCTGAAATATTGCCACCATACACACTACCTGCAAAATATCTGGTCTTGTAGCAGTCAAGTACAATAAGCTCCCAATCATGGATCTATACATGGTTTGATCTACAGGTGGTGATTTGTCATCCTTGCTTAACTTACAACCTGTTGTCATGGGAGTACTGACTGGCTTGCAATCTTCCATTGTAAATTTCTTTAACATCTCTTTCACATATTTGATTTGAGAAATGAATATGCCTTTTTCTAACTGATTAATTTGCAAACCAAGAAAATAAGCAAGCTCACCAATCATAGACATCTCGAACTCATTTTGCATCTTATTGGTGAAATATTTGCATAACTCATCCTTGCAACCTCCAAAAATGATATCATCTACGTACACGACAACAATAATTTGATAATATTTTTCAGATTTAACATACAAATTGTTGTCCACCATACCTTTCTTGAAACCTTGCTACTGGAGATAGGTGTCTAGCCTTGCATACCAAGCTCGGGGTGCTTGTTTCAAACCATATAATGCTTTCTTCAACCTGCAAACCATATTAGGATCATCTCCTAGCTGAAAACCATCTGGTTGCTCAATGTATACCTCTTCTTCAAGCTTACCATTCAGAAAAGCTGACTTTACATCCATTTGATAAACTCTAAAATTTTTGTAAACCGCTAATGCAAGAAACATCCTTATTGCTTCTAGCCTGGCTACAGGTGCAAAAGTTTCTTCAAAATCAATACCTTCAACTTGTGCATATCCTTTGCAAACTAACCTTGCTTTATTTCTTACAACCTGTCCATCTTCATTAAGCTTGTTCCAAAAAACCCACTTGGTACCAATCACGTTCTTGTTCGTTGGTCTTGGCACTAGCTCCCAAGTCTTGTTCTTTTCAATCTGGTTCAACTCTTCTTCCATTGCCTTTACCCAATTTTCATCTTTACTTGCTTCTACAACATTTTTGGGCTCTATGTTAGACAAAAGAGAGTAAGTTCTGGTTATTCTTCTTCTTGTCTGAACACCAACTTCAGGGTCTCCAATTATCTGTTCTTGGGGATGGTCTTTTTGCCATGTTGCTGATTTGGATTTCTTGTCTTTCTCCAATTCTTCTTCTTTTGATTCACTTCTTGACTCCTCATCTTCCTTCTCTTCCTTTTCTCTTTCAATTGTCTCTTCATAAATAGGAAAGTTCTCTTCATTGCTAGTTACCTGTTCTCTTCCTTCATCAACTTTAACATCAACACTTTCAACAATTTTTCTTAGCCTCTTATTATAACATTTATAAGCTTTGCTTTTAGTAGAATAGCCAAGAAAAATACCTTCATCCGCTCTATCCTCGAATTTTCCAAGATTGTCTTCAGTTCTTATTATGTAACACTTGCTGCCAAATACCTTAAAATGTTTTGTTGTCGCTTTTCTACCGAACCACATCTCATATGGTGTTTTGCTTTCATTTGGCCTTAGCATGCACCTGTTTTGTATGTAGACCATTGTATGGACTGCCTCTTTCCAGAACCTGTCAGCTACTTTGCTCTCGGTTAGCATAGTTCTAGCCATTTCCTGCACTGCTCTATTCTTTCTCTCCACAACACCATTTTGTTGAGGTGTTCTTGCAGCTGAAAATTATCTCCTGATACCAAATTTCTCACAATAATCTGTAAACTCTTCAGAAATGAATTCACCTCCTCTATCTGATCTTAGGCATTTAATTCTTCTTCCAGTCTGATTTTCAACCAAGTTTTTGAATATTTTAAACATTTCAAGGGCTTCCGATTTATGTTTCAAGAATAGTACCCATGTCATTCTGGAGTAATCATCTATGCACAACATGAAGTATTTGTCACCGTTTATACTCTGAGTTCTCATAGGCCCACACAAATCAGTATGCACCAGCTCCAATGGTTTTCCAGTATAGTGTTCTTTTGCCTTGAAAGATGTTCTAGTTTGCTTACCTTTCTGACATGATGCACAAATACTGTTTGATGGCTTGGAAATGTTGGGAATGTCTCTTACCGCTTTCTTCGAGCTGATTTTTACTAAATTGTCGAAGCTGATATGACCAAGTCTCTTGTGCCACAACCAATTTTCATTTTCATGTCCAAGCAAGCAAGATCCTTCTAAGGTCTCTGTGAGAGTGTACAAATTTCCAGATGTTCTTGTTCCAACTGCTATCAATTTACCACTGTTTGCCTTTCTGATTTCACATCCCTACCTTTTAAAAATCACATCATGACCTCTGTCACAAATTTGACTCACGCTCAACAGATTATGCTTTAGTCCAACCACAAACAAGACTTCTTCTGACTTGATTTTTCCATTGCTGATATTAACCGTGCCTCTACCAACTATCTTAGCTCCATCATTGTTTCCGAATTTGACTGAGCCACCTTCATATTGCTGCAATTTTTCAAATTTCTGTTTGTCCCCGGTCATGTGACTAGAACATCCACTGTCAAGTATCCATGGTGCGTGTTTATTCTGTGCCTTGAATGTTGTCTGTACAATTAAAGACTCCTTGTCTTCCTTTGGTTGTTCTTTCTCTTTCCAAACTTGTTTGTCCTTTGCCTTGGATTCTTGTATTGTCTTATGATTTTTAGTTGATTGATCATGATTGTTTGATATTTTTCTGTTTTGTTTCCTTGAGTCTGGCTGAAATCTTCTTTCCTGAAAAATATTTGATGCAAACACACTTCTACAAAATTTTGCAATGTGCCCGAAATTATGACATTTATAACATTCCACAGAATAGTCCACCAATGGTGCAAAGAAATTCTTACTCACAAAATTTCTTGGTGCGACATTAAACTTGCAATCTGAAATCTTGTGACCATAAGCATTGCATTTAAAATAGTAACCAGAAAAAAATAATTGAACCTGGTTTGCGGTCTTTGCCATGTAGTCGTAGGTGCCATGAATCCTCTTCTCCTTTGATGCACGACATTGGTGAAGCCATCATTATCAACTTTCTTCTCATGCCTTGCATTGTTGTCTTTTCTTACTGGATTCGACTTTGCTTGATCAACTTGTGTTTTCTTTTCTTCAGTCTTTGTAGATTTTGCATTGGTTGCTTTTGGTTTATTTGACGTTTCTCCTTCTTCAAAACCCAAACCGAATCTAATGGGTGTAGTTCTCTGGTTCTTTATGATCTCATCCAGCTTCATAGAACTCCCTTCAAGTTTGTGATAAGAACTGATTTTTTGATTCATCTCTTCTAACTGCATCCTTAAACCAACAATCTCTTCTTCTAATTTGCTGCAATTTTCTACTTTCATGGTTAATTGCACTTCAAGATCTTCGGAGATATTTCTGAATTCTTCTATTTGCACCTTCAAAGTTGCTATGATTTCATTTGCATCCTCAAGCTTTCTTGAAGTTTTCTTGTGCCTTTTTCTTTCTGCCTTCAATTCATCTAGAGCTGCAACCAATTCTGCTTCCAGATTAACTTCTGCATCTATTTCTTCTTCATCGAATTCCTCTTCTTCTTTCAACTTTTCTTCTTCAAGTGCCATGAAAAGAGCTTCGCTTGTTTCTTCCTCAGGGTTCTCACTGGAGCTGTCTTCGGATGAACTGACATTCTTGGAAATGAAACTTTTCTTCTTGGATTTGCCTTTTCTGAAATTCGACATCTTTTTCCAGTCGCCTCTTTCACTATGTGATCCTTCATCATTGTTATTCTTTTCATTGTATGGACATTTAGCTACAAAATGTCCAACACTTCCACAGTTGAAACATTTGAACGATAATTTTCCCTTGTATTTTCCTTTACCTCTTTTCAGTTTTTGCACAAAGTTAGCTTCCATCTCATCTGACATTTCATCTTCATCAGACTCTGGTTTGGTTTTTGTATTTTTTTGAGCTTTGAAGGCAGCTTCTCTATCTATAGATTTAGCTTTTCCTATTCTCATTTCATAAGCAGTCAAAGAACCATGCAACTCATCCATAGTAAGAGTATTTAAATCCTTAGCTTCTTCTATTGCAGAAACTTTAGAATCAAACCTTTGAGGAAGAGATCTTAATACCTTTTTGACGATTACCGAGTCTTTGATTTCCTCTCCAAGTCCTCTGATAGCATTGATGACTTCATTTACTCTTAACAGGTAGGCCTCTATATTCTCATCTTCATTCATTTTTAGCCCTTCAAATTGTGCTCTATGTGTCTGCAATTTAGCTTCCTTAATCTTGTCATCTCCTTCATGAATGCTCTTCAACTTATCCCAAATTTCCTTGGCGGTCTTGCATCCCATAACTTTTACCAGTTCACTATCAACTAATCCACACATGATAGCATTCTTAGCTTTTGAATCATTCTCAAATAGTTTCTTTGTCGCAACATCAGTCGGAGGAGTAGAGGGTATTGTATATCCATTATTTACTGATTCCCAAATATCGTATCCCAAAGCACAAAGATATGTCTGCATTCTGAGTCTCCAAAAAGCATAGTTGGTTCCATCGAATAATGGTGCTTTGTTTGAGGAGAAGCCTTCACCACTTGCCATTGTGTCACTTCCAAGATCACCCTAGCCGGTTAAGCCTATTCAGGAACCTCGCTCTGATACCAATTGTTGAACTAAGCGTGACACTGAGAGGGGGGTGAATCAGTGTGTATTAAAAATTTAATCCAACTACGAAATCAAATCAAAATGAGCAATCACACAAACATGCATCACATAACACCAGATTTATAGTGGAAACCTGATGTGGGAAAACCACTATGCCAATGGACTGTTTGGACTCCCATCCAAATCCAACCTCAAAAATGTTTGGTCTTTACAATATTTTTGTAGCACCAACTGTAGGGAATGGCACCAACCAACCCGGACTTTAGCAGCACCAACTACAAGGAGCACCGACCCCTGTTGCCAAGCACCGACCCGACAAATTTAAAAAGCTCTGATAAAAGTTTTAAATCCTATCAAAAGACCCTGAGTGGTCTAGCTCACAAATATTCTCCTCTAAAATATTTTGTCTAACCTTTTCAATATTCTCAACTCTGCACACTGATAATCTCACACCTTGCACATTTTTTCAATCAGAATGCCAAAAAAATTCTTCACAACATGCGCTGGCAGTCCTTTCTACAAAAAAATCGTCTCCCTTTTCTTTTAAAACATATATATATTTCACATTGAAAAATGTAGCTCTTTATTTTTCAGTTACACAAAAGCACCACTCCACCGTTATATTCTTAGAAACTACCAAAATTGCCAAAAAGAGCTGACAGGGCTTTTTGTAACAGTCATAACTACCTCCTCAAATTTCCAAATGGGCTAAAAGTTGAAACATATATTCTTGGATAAACTGACTACCTCCAGTTTAAATTTTATATTTTAAATCTTCATGTATTATTCGTAGTACCTTCGACAAGATGGCCTTTTACGTAGATTTGACACGTCTAAAACTGCCAAAAACTGGAAAAAGTGCTCCGGAGCCATTTTGCAACTATTACCGTTTCCTCCTCAGATCTCCGTTTGGACTGAAATTTAAAACGTATGCTCTCGGTACATCTGACTACCTCCAGTAAAAATTTTGAAGTCTGATTCCTCACGGATTGCTTAATATACCTCCGACAAAGTGGCCTCTAACGCTGATTTTACACCTGTCACATAAACTGGAAAAAGTGCTCCAGAGCCGTTTTGCAACTGTTACCGTTTCCTCCTCAGATCTCCGTTTGGACTGAAATTTAAAACGTATGCTCTCGGTACATCCGACTATCTCCAGTAAAAATTTCAAAGTCTGATTCCTCACGGATTGCTTAATATACCTCCGACAACATGGCCTCCGACGCAGATTTTACACCTGTCCAACAATGTACAAAGTCATCCATCAAAGTACCGGCGATGCAACCGACCGGTCCAAACATTGAACTAACACTACGAATGCACTCACTACTATCAAACAAGACTCCAAACAATGTGTCGGGTTATCCAACACAGTCCATTGGCACTTATGAACAACATTTGCAACTTTTGCAACTTTTTGACAACTTTTGCAACTTTGCACAAACCACTTGCAACACCTTCACCCGAGCATCGAACACGTCCTCACAAGCACCGAATATTTTTGTACAAGCTCCGAACACCTTACCGCTGCACCAACCAAGTCCAACTGAGTGTGTTGACAACAATGACAACACCTTGCTCAAAAGCCCACCACTAGGGCTATGTGCCTTCCCACAAATAGGAAAGCTAATACTTTCTCTTTGTGCCTTCCTCGACTGCACAGCACACAAAAAATACAATCACTTCCCCTTTGCAAAAAACAAATCCAGCAGGTTTCAAACCTTGCACCATGAGCCTGGCACACTTAATGCCTCCCTCGATTGCCAGTTGCGCTACATAGCAGTGTGCGATGAAGAAGGAACTATGCTCCTCTTTGTCTTATTTTTTGTCATCAAAAACTTTGAAACGTAAAATATCTTCTTCCCTTTGTGCACGATCGTCGAGAGCATAGCACATGCAAATTACATGGATGGGGTTTAGACAAAGTCTTGCCCCCTTTTTATATGCATAGACCAAGCTTTGAAAACATCGGTGGATAATTCAAATTTTTGAATTTGAATTATAAAATAAACTTTATAATCCTAACTTTAGGATTATTTTAATTAACATAAATTAATTTTATAATTAAATTATAATTAATCTATAATTAACTTAATAACTTTAGAATTTAATTAAATTAATTTATAATGAAATTATTTAAATTAATTTATAATTAATTTAAATCTCCCTTTTAATATTATAATAAAGTATTATAATATTATTTTTCTTGGACCTCTTCATTGCTCTTTGAATTTCATCTGACCACCTGGAACCGAATCTGACCAACTGGATGTGGACTTTCCTTTGCATTGATTTCGGAACCGCTTCTTCTTATATTGCTCACTGAAACTGACTCTTGACATCAATGAAAACTCAATTACTCAAAATGTCCAACAGTTCTTTTTATATTAAAATTTGAAAAAGACATAAAACTGCCCAAAATACGTAAATAGAAAAGTTAGGGTTTTGGTTGTAGACTTACAAAATAGTCTAAGATTTTGCTCCAACTCTCTATAAAACACCTCTAAGAATTTCTAGAATGCACCTGGGTATTTCTGGATAGTCCTCAAGCATCATCGGGTATTCACGCACCTTATGCAACCTTTTACAAACTTCTAAAAACCCTAGATCCAATGAAATATATGCTTCTGAAAATATTGCAAGATGATAGAAAACAGCAAATAAACCAGTAAAGCAAATCACAAAAAGAAACCCTTAGGAGGTCCCACCATGATCATAATTTGAAGAGACAAAAATGCAACACCAAATATGAAATAGAAAGCAAAACTCAAAGAACACATAATTGCACAATGAATGATCTTATATTAATGGGGGAGCCTAAAAAATCCATTGTTACAATGAGGATCTTTGAATCCCTTTGATACATATTTTACAATGGCTAGGGTTCTTTGAAACCCTAGCAAAACAATGCTAGTGGTGTCCTCAAACGTATCTTTTCTTCCAACAGAGGTGAGTGGGCTTTTAGTTATCTGATGTCGGGCCACTGCAGCCTTAAGCAGTTATCCTATGCTGATGCCACACTTCTAGATCTACACACATTGAAACAACAAATAAGTTAGTAGTACCTATGAGGGCTCCACAATGTGAGGCCCTCTATGATCAATACTGAAACCCTAACTATTTGTTGTAAATGACATGAGCAAAACGAAAAATACATGTAGTAAAATAATAAACAATGGATTTACCTTACGTATTTATTATCTTCTAATCTGATGTATCTTGTTGCAGTGAACTGATGCAATGATGCCCTAGCATTACTCGGAGGCTAGGAATACTTCAAAATCTTTGGCGTAAAATGCGTGGGCACTTGATGACTACAAGAAATGCTCATGGGCACTTGGTGATGGTGAAAGGTTCCTAGAGGTGCTTGCTGATGGAGAAGGAAGCACCTAGAGGCACTCAGGAGTGATAGCAAACACCCGAAGGCATTTTATGGCTGAGGGGAAGTCTGCAGAAGCAGATCTGGCTGAGAGAGGAAGGTAGTGGTGGATGCAAGGGCTATGGCGAGCGAGGATGGAAGGTAAGAGCACTTGAATACTCTAAGGAACTTGGTGGCAAACACTTTAAAAATGCTTATGATTCAGGGATTGCTTAGGGGTTGAGCCATCAAAATGGCTCCTATTAATAATCCAACCTAGGGCATACTTAGGGTTTCAACAACACTAATTGTGTGGTTGAGATAAAAGCATATCGGAGGGTGGATATTAAATATAGGGTGTGGTATGGATTGATGTAAATGGATGGATAGGATTAAATAAAATCATATGGCTAGGATTAATTCACTTATATAAATATATATTTATTAAATATATATAAAATATTAATATTAAATATATATATAAATATATGTAAATAAGTGGTGAAAAAGGTGGGAAAGTTAGGATGGACAAGTGGCTAGGTTTTGGTGTCTACACTGTTAGAATATTATAATGTTCACAATACCTTCCTTTATTTTATGTATGTGTTATCTTATGCATGACATTTTTCTTCTGCATGACACTTGGAGTGCAAGTTAGGATAGTGCACATTAAGGAGGGATGTTAGAATATTATAATGTGCACTATACCTTTCTTTATTTTATGCATGTGTTATTACTTCAGGATATTGGGCTATTCATAGATAATCCAACTTATATATATTGTGACAATCAAAGTACCATTAATATGACCAAGAATCCAATATTCCATACCATAACAAAGCACATAGATATCCATCATCACTTCATCATAGAAATGGTCAAAGAAGACATTATACACATGGAGTATATACCAACTCAATATCAAGTGGCTGACATCTTCACCAAGTCACTTGGGCTTGACAAGTTTTCACAGTTTAGCAAAATGCTCTATGTATGTAATAGAAGTCAACATTAAGGGGGGATGTTATCTAATGTTGACTTATCTTTGTCTATAGTTAGGATAGTGCACATTAAGGGGGGATGTTAGAATATTATAATGTGCACTATACCTTCCTTTATTTTATGCATGTGTTATCTTATGCATGACATTTGTCTTCTGCATGACACTTGGAGTGCAGGTTAGGATAGTGCACATTAAGGATGTTAGAATATTATAATGTGCACTATACCTTCCTTTATTTTATGCATATGTTATCTTATGCATGACATTTGTCTTCTGCATGACACTTGGAGTGCAGGTTATGACACTTGTCATGTTTTCTTATAGGCTTGATGCCTATATATTGTAACTTATTTTCATCAATATATTATGTGCTTTTTGTCCAGTCCCATCATACACAAGTCATTTGGCTCAATACGTTTAGAATATCTTAAAACATGTCAAAAAATAACATAAGACATTGAGGTTTATTATAGTCTTATATTTTCATTCTACCAATCCATTTTAGAGTTGATCCCTTAGAGTTGAATACTGTATCAATCAATTCGAGAAATTAAAAGTTGATCCTATATGTAACATTATCCTAAACAATAATCATTGCACACGATGCCATACGTTTTCTTCATTCCATGATAAAACTATGTATGCTTGTGAAGTTAGATAAGAATAAAGCATATTATAGGGTTTCATGATATTTAAAAAAAAAAAAGCATTTTGATCAAGGTTGATGTGAATAAGTTAGATGTTGTTTTAGCACTCCAAAATATTCTATTTTTATTAGTGGTGCTCCTACTAGTTACTTTAAGTCATCTCATGAACTCTATCAACATGGTCCACTATCTCCTTATCCATTTATTATTATTATAAAGGCATTAAGGAGATCTTTCTCAAAGCCAAAAATGGAAGAAAAAATAAAAGGTATTCAAGTTGTAAAAAATAGTCCCTTTTAATCTCATCTTCAATTTGTTAATAATACTTTTCTTTTGGGTCATCCCTTAGTGAATATATTTAGTTTAAATCAATATTATCATGATATGAGAAGGTTGGTGGACAATTGGTTATTACGACAAAATCTAGGATTTTTCATTAACATTGCCCTATATTTACAATGAATTATTATGGATATTTTAGGGTTTAAATTGAAAAACATACATCAACCTACTTGGGTCTTCTTTTGTCTCATTAATAAAATAAAAAAGATATTTGGGATTCAATTGAACAGAATAAAAGCTTATTTGGCTAGTTGGAAAGGTAAGTTCTTAACCATGATGAGAAGGTACAACTCATAAAGACTACATCAGAACCCGTACCTATTTATATGGTATCACTTTCAATATTACTACTAGGTATAGCATTAGAAGTTGATAAAATTCAAAGAGAATTTATTTGGAAAGGATGTGAGGAAAAAATTAGGTTTTCTCTTTGTAAGTGGGATAGGGTTTGCAAAGGAAAGAATGTTAGTGGGGTATGCTTGTAGAATTACAGACTTATGAGTTTGGTCTTAAGGGAAAACTTGGTTGGATATTATTCAAAGATCAAGAATATAAATGAATAAAAATGTTACTTCAAGAATATATAGGTTATATTTATGCAATGAAATTATTTAGGAAAGGAACCCTACCCAAAGGGTTGTCAATAAGGAACTTTGTATTAAATAATTTTATAATTGGTCAATGAGAGGAAATATTTAACTTTTTGATTTGATGATTGGTGGAAGCCTTGTCCTCTTATCTCTAATTAAAAATGGAAACCATTATATTAGTCATGTCTAGCTTATAAAGATCTCAAGTTCAAATATTATATTAATGTGAGCAACAACTCCATATCACAACCTGGTTGAAGGAGAGGACTCAAATAATTTACAAATGAGATTCAAAATATGCTTCAAGTATTCTATTTGCCTAATATTTATATGAAAGAATGAGTTTACTTGGAATAAAACAATAAATGATGGATACTTAGTCATGTTGGGATATGATAATTTAGAGCAATCAAAATTTCCTACTCTCAAAGTTTTCCCTTGGAAGAATGTTTAGTCACTAGAGGCTCTTCCTAAGCCCTCAACATTCCTCTTATTAGTCGTTCAAAAAAATATTCTTATAGGATAGATTCTATAACAAAGAGGATATCATGGGCCTTTTTGATGTTCCTTGTGTGAGAATGATTTACAAATATCAAACCATCCACTTATTTATTTTCCTTTTGCTCACACTTTGGAGTTGCTTTTTCAAAAATATGAAAATATATTAGTTATCTCCATCAACATTGAAAGACTTAATGAAATGTTGGATTAATTATTTCAAAGTAAAAATATTATGTATTTTTTGGGGGATTGGTCCTGTATTTATTGGAATTTATGGCTTGAAAGAGATAATAGAATTTGTAAAAATAAATCTTAAATCATGCCCAAGTTTGAAACCATATTAGTTCCTCTCTTGTAGATGTTTACAAATATGGTGCTCATCATGGGAAGTCTCAAGTGCAAAATAAGAGATGTTGGCCACTTGGTTATAGGATTTGAATATACATGGAAGAGTCATATGTGGAAATGGCATTAAAATAATGGATCTACTTTTATCTATGGTAAAATAAAAATATCCAAAAATTGGGTTTATCAATATCAATTTTGATGGTACTTCCAAAGGAAATATAGGAAAAGTCAGTGGAGGTGATATTTTTTAAAATAATAAAGGTTAAATTTTCTTTGACTTACTCAAAATAATATGGAACTTCAACTAACAATTATGCAAAGGCTAGGGCAATTCTTGTAGGAGTTAGAATTGAAATTTAAACTAGTTGGAATAGATTGCTCTCTCATACCTATACGCCTACACCCCCGCATCTTTGTTTGGATCACTCTTATTGTATGTGTTATCCAAAGCATCTGAGAATGTGATTCACCTTTTTGTTGAGATAGATTTACAAATTATTATTATTGTTATCAACAAAAGTGGATGTGAGGATTGGATAAAAAGTAATATTATTATTGACATTCATCATCAATTATTGGAGGTAATCTCTTGGAAATATGAGCATATATATGGATAAGGAAATCGAGTAGCAAATAATTTAGCCAATCGTGGTGTTTATCTTTGTCTTTGCAAAATTCAAATTTTAAAAGGTAATTGGACAAGTGATATTTTATCTATTAAATAAAAATTATTGTGAAAACATAGAACTTTGAGGAAGATGAAAAATATATCTAATAGAAAAGAAAATGAAAAATATATTTGATAAAAGACAAGTTGGATATGGTTTAATTGATCTAACAAAAAATGTAATATTTGGGTATTTTGTTGGGAATGGCCCCCAATAGAAGCTACATATAGATTTTATAGAAAAAAACCATTCTTTTCAGTAACATCTATATAGAATTCATCAAATGGCACAAGTTCAACTGGCTAAATTCCTTGACTTTCAAGGAAACCTAGTTTTGAATCTTGTCAAGTGAAACATGCATAATTATCAAGTTGTTGTAATACCACTATATCGTCATGATGTAATATATGTGGATCCCATTTAAATCCCATATAACTAGTTTAAAAAAATTATCTATATAGCATTCAAATATGTTCTAGTCTTCAAACATGTGATCCACATGTTTTCATAGATAAAAAGGACACAAATGGTATTTTTATAGTGATTTATCTCCTACAAAGAAGCATTCCTTAGCCTATTATTTTGAAGCCTCAAACTTTGACAACACTCTTGATTGTTGATCCCCCTAAAATACATTTACCACATTCAAGTGGTGATATACCTTCATCTCAGGTTACTTTGATGGTAAATTTATCCACCTATCCACTTCAAATGTCTTCATAATAATCTATACAATCCCCCCATTATCATCCAAAATTATTTATCCTCTCATCTAGTCAAAATTTAGCTACCCTCTCCACTCAAACCACTCTTTCTACAATTCCTTCCACCCCTTGATGTATCTAAGTTTCCCATTCACTACGTTCAATAATAAATGATATAGTGGGGCAATTCCCTATAACAACTCAAATGGTCTCTAACCAATTCAAAAAATGGCCACCATTAATAAAACCTTTTGGTCATATTGCTTAGGATTTGTCCTCTTCTATAGGAAAATATTTATTCACTCCTCAATATATAGTTATAAAAATCAAATAGATGTGAGGAAAATAAAGAAAATATTGTTAAAGTATTTATTTCCTCTATTTACCTCAAAGTAAAAGTGAACTAATACCTAAATTGGTCCCTAATGATAAACAATTACAAATACCATCATTTGTACTGAATTCCAACAAGCTTGTCAATCAGCTCTAGCCTGATGATTAAATCGGCTCTATTATGCATATCAATTGATATAGATAATATGAGGCTAGAAAACAACATGTAATTTGTAACTAAAAATATAATATGATTGATATAGAATATAATAAATTCCATAAAAATTGGGAAAATATAAAACTAAAGTGGAATCATTGACAATAACCATCGACCAACAAAAGGCTTTCATTTAGTCTTATAGTAATAGGTTACTACCTTGGGATTCTCCTATTTTTTATGATGTATAAAATCCACTTGATCAACCAATTGAGACCTCTAGAAACTCAATTTTACAATATCATAAACAAAGATGTGATTTGCTCAAGATGATGCAATTGGCTCTTAAAGAACAAAGTGCTTGACAATATGGAGCAACTAGTCCCCAAGAGCAAAGCACAATCAAAATGGAGCAAAACACTTTTAGACAGGAGAAATTTTCTCTCCTCATGGAGCAAATTGCTTATTCATAGGTAAAAGCATAAAAGGAGATTCACAAATCTTGAGGAAGATTTTTAGAAAGTGATATTTGGGCATAAAGTGGCACCACTAAGAATTTTGGAAGCCTTATAAGTAGTTTAGGGATGTATTTAGAGGTATATTATTTTTGGAGGTATATCATTTTGCTAAAAATGCACCCATATATTTACTTTTATTAGGAAGTAATAAAATCTCACCTCGGATAAGTCAAGGGTGAATTCTTCCTTTAAATAGGAGCTATGGGATCCATTGTAAGCATATTTTGTCCTTGAGAGAATCATAGCTACACTTTGTGAGCCCTACATTGTGATTGCTCTTTCTTCTTAGATTAATAAGAAATTGATGAGACCTTATTTCCTTCCATTAGTGGTATTGTCCTCTTGTATTATATAATGAATGATAATTATGGCACTACATTTTTGTGCTCTTGTCATTCCTTGTTAATTTTAGTTCATAAACATTAGATCTTTTTTTTTATTTTATTTTATCATGTGTTGGTTGATCACACACAGTCCTTGGTATGGTTATGGTTGTATTTACTTTCAATCTTTTCCACCCCAAAATTCAAAATTTACATTTATAAATTTTAATTTTCATACTTTGATTTATTGTATTTACATTTATGTAATTATCTTAGATTAGTTAAATTTAGCTAGGATAAAGGGGATTCAATCTGAATTTGGATGTTGAGAGTGGTATCATCCCTTCTAATTTTTTATGATAGAGTTATAGGTACATAATAATTTATACTTTTTTGCAATTCAACATGTTTCTAACACACATGGTGGGACCAAGGGCTTGATTTCCATTATAATATTGAGCCTAGTCTTGATTTCAACTTTAATTTCATATATATATCATATGTTGCATTTGATTTTATAGGTTCTTTGCAAATAGAAACTCTATTTTGAATGTTAAATTTCTCAATTTTAGCACTACAATCATATTTTCCATAAGTAAAAAGTGATTTTCCCAATTATAGAAAAAAATTGTCAAGACTTCATTTGAGAATTTATTTGCTTCACAATTGGATTGATTCGCATCATTTTAGGCCAATCACCTAAGAAATTAGAAGAGATATTCAAGTCAAATACAACAAGTGATTTTCTTCATATCAACTAGTGATTCCTTCCAAGACTATAAATATACAAGTTGGATTCGAAGAGTGATTCACCTGAAGTATAAGAAGTTATTTGCATAGAAAGATCAATAATTTTTCTAACACCTCCAAAGGGATAAACTCATCTCAAAACTTAAGTGGTTCACTTGGAGTGATTCGTGTGGCTTCTTTTTGACAATATTTCTCAAGTAACATTTATGGAGTGATTGGCTCCACTATTCAAATTTTTAAAATTTCAAGATATAACCTTGAAAATTTGCCCATAGAGGTATGTACAAAAAACATTCTAGGATTATGAATATGTGCACAAAGATACAACATTCAAGCAAATAAATTCAACTAGTTGAATTGATAGCATATCAATAGAAGGATTTGAAAGCAAAAAGAAAAGAGCAAGTTATTGTGTGGGTAAAGCAAGACAATGAAATCAAAGAAAATCCAATGCAAAATATCACTTCATTAAAAGTAAAATTACTAATGGTTAATCAAATGAATCAAAGCCTTATGTCCCAAGAAATATTTTTTTCTAGTTTACCATTACCTTACAAGTATGTCATTGCCATTTCAATTTTTTAAACCAATCCTAGGTCACTATAAGACCCACTATGACTCACACTAGTCCATTGTATAGGATGTATCACATTGATGTAAATATCCCTTTGAATAACAAAATCTTAGTATCCTTTAATAATCAAGTCATAGTGATTCAACTACCAGTCTCTAGTATCATGTAATGAAACAACTTCCAAAAATACAATAATAGCAATAACAATTCAATAGTGTGCAATAGTAAACATCTACTAAGAATAATAAGTTTATATTCAATGCCACCAAATTAGAAATACAACCAATCAAATTCTAGATACCAAATGAATACAAATCCTGGCCACTTAGAGGGGGCAAAGTCTCTTAGCCACTTGGGGAGGGAGAAGTCTCTATACGCAATATAGATGACTAAGATTCGAATATGAAAGTTGATTCCAACTACAATATAACTCTTCATGTTTTATATACTAAATCATCATTAACCCTAATCCTAATGCTCAAGGACCAACTACCTTAACCTAGGTCCCAAGCTAATAATAATAAATATATTTGATGTGGCTATATTAGAGTCAATACATGGCTCCCCCTTAGAAATTTATCTTCAAATATAGAAAAGACTAGAAAATACTCTCAAGATATCATCTTATTATGGAAGATCTTACCACTTGATGAGGAATTTCTAACTCTAATAAGACCACAAAAGATGAAATTTTTTATTTTATAGCAATTTCCAGAAACTAATGGAATCAAATATTACATTGTATTTCTTAACAAAGGAATATACAAAATATGATGGGATGTCAATGGATGCCAAATAATCTCACTAAATAACAATGAAATTATACTCTCACCAATTATTCAAATGGATGGTATGAAATTTTATTTATACCCAAATACATAATGCATTTAGATCAAAGTTATAAGACAAGCCCTTAGGAATAAAACATTATAAAAATTTATAAAAGTGCTTTTTTCAAGGTTTACATGGGCCCAAAAGAAAAATATGATCAATAAAACTATAAAAATTGGTCATGGCCGCAAGAGAAGATTAACCACCACATATTCCAAAATCCCCCTTAACTTGAATGAGGTACATGGAGAGAGACCCTTACCCATTATCTCACCTTAATGGACAATCTCCAACTCCAAATAGCTCTTGCATGCATAGAAAAGTGACCTCAGGCATGACCTTGGTTAAAATATTTAATTTCTACTCTAATAAAGGTGCAAAAATTATATCAAGAAGCCCATGTGCATGAATCCATATTATAAAGTGCATCCAAATATCCATGTGCTTTGACCACTAATGAAACATTGGATTGTAGACAAGTTATAATATGCTCTCATTGTCACAACAAAGAGTGACTGTAAAGCTCTTAGGAATGCCAATATCCTATAAACTCATGTGCATCAACCTAAGATGCTTAGTTGCCTTGTTGGCAAAATAATATTTAGATTCTATGGAGAACTAAGAAATAGTGGACTCGCATTTAGAGTACCTAGAAACTGGGATGGATCCCAAATAGAACATAAATATTACGATGAAACGCTACTCGTCCAATCAATATCTAAAAAAACTATCAAAATTGAAAGGTATCCAATAAAATAGTGAGTACCCATATAATAGGTCCCTTTGATGTATCTAAGAATCCTCTTAGCTACTATCTAGTGGATCTCCTAAGGTGTCTGCATATATCTAGAATAATAGTCTATAAAAAAAGCCATATTAGGTCTATTTTAATATAGACAAGTTCACCTATAAGGGATCTATACAACATTGAATCTACCAAATGTGTGATTCAATTAACCCAAAGTTTTATGTCTAAGGTAAAAGTAGCTTGAGTAGGCTTACACTACACCTTGATATGTTGAAGAAGATCAAACGTATACTTGGGATGAGAAATGGTGGTGCCAAATACTATCTAATCAACCTAAATACCTATAAAGTAATGCAAAATTCCCATATTAATCATCTCAAAAATGAAACAAAGTCATGACTTCATGTCCTAGATCAGAGTAGAGGAGCTACCAATGATGAGAATATTATCAACATACAATATGATAATTAAATTTTTGTATCCTGATGTTTGATGTAAACATCATGTTTAGCATCACATCGCTAAAACCCAAAACTAAGAAAAAAATGAATGGATCTTCTCAAACCATGCATAAGGAGCCTAATTAAGTCCATACACATACCTAGTTAGACAATAAACCAATGGAGTGTATCCTTCAAGCTAGAAACTAGGTGTCTACTACATATATATTTCCTCCCAAAGCTCCTCATATAGAAAGGTGCTCTTAAAATTCATTTGATGTACTTTACATCCATAGAAGATAGCAATAGAGAGAATCATCTTAATTGAGTCCATCCTGGCCACTAGTATACAATTCTTATAATAGCCCACTCTTTTTTGTTTAGAGAATCCCTTAGCAATAAGGCATACCTTATGCTTCTCTATTTGACCATCTAATGTGTATTTGGTCCTTAGACTCATTTTTAGCTAATGATAATCTTCCCTTATAGCAAGGAGGCCAACTCCCAAGCCTTGTTCTTCATTAGTACCTCATACTTTGCCAACATAGCATCTTCTCATTTTGGCTTGATCTTAGCCTAAAAATATTTGAGGATCATAATAATGTGATAAATTTGAAAGTAATGCTTGATAAGAAACCTTCTAATGTCACTCAAGAGATAGAACTAAGCATCCTTCAAAATCATCTTAACCCTATTGATTTTTGGATGAACCAAAAAATCATATGTATCCTATGATAACTCAATATTAAAATTTGAAAATAAATAACCCTACCCATCACCACTCACCTCATAACACAATATTAAATCATTCTAAATTAGCGTGTTCCATTCATCATGCCATGATCCTAAAGAAGAGAGAGTTGCTTGTGGTGTTTTCCATGAAGAGGTTGAATAAATAGGTAAAGAATAACCACTTGAGAAATATGAAGAAGAATATGAATAAGATGATATAATAGGAGTAGATCCAACTAAAATCTTATAAGAATAAGCGAAACAAGAGATATTCAAAGGGTTAGAAGAATCAGTTTCCAAAAGCTAAGGTGGTGGAGTAGGAGTAGCTAGGAGAACCTCATCGAATATGACATCTCTCTTAATAAAATCCTCATGTCTTTGAGGATCATAAAGATGATATGTATTTGATGTATCTAAATACCCCATAAAAATGTAGTTATGACTCTTTGGTACCTTTGTCTAAAGATCCTTTATATGGTGATCCCATGCTAAAGACCCAAAGATAGAGAATCGAATACATCAGGCTTTTCCTTCATCGATATCTCAAGAGTTGCTATGCTTTGGACTACCTTGATGGAAATATTGTTAAGTATGTATGTTGCACAAGTGACAACCTCAAACCAAAAATTATGATCCACCCCCTTCGTATGAATCATACATTATGCCATCTCCATAATCACTTTTATTTTCCTCTTAGCTACGTCATTCTATTTTGGAGTATAGTGAATAGTCCTCTAATATGCAATCCTATGAGAAGCCAAAAAATCATGAAAAATATAGCTAACATATTCACCACACCTATTTGTCCTTAAACATTTGATTATCCTATCTAGTTGATTTTCAACAAGGACCTTGAAGGTCTTAAACCTCACAAAAATATCATCCTTAGTGTGAATGGAATATAGCCACACATATCGAGAGAAATCATCAATAAAAATAAGTTAAGGTTCTCTGAGAGATATGGTGTACCCATAGTTCCATAAATGTAATTGCATATGATCTCCAAGGGATGAGATGATTGCCATGCAACCCCTTTCAGAAAGGTCTCTCTATGTTGCCTTCCTAGAATACACCCCTAACATGCACCACTTGGAGGAGATAAGTGTGGAAGCCCAATGGCCATCTAATGTTGACGCATGCATCTCAAAGATCCATAGCTAAGATACCCAAGCCTATAATACCACTTATGACATTCATATTTATATGTGCAACCATAGCATTAATTTTTTTCTTCCTATAAGTATGGGTAGAAGAGATAAGTATTTCTTCCATCTTATACATGCAGTCATTCTCATCACAATAACCAAAAGTAATAGTTTTGAACCCATTTTTTATATCTTTGGTTATCCATCTATGAGGCTAAAACTCTAACTTCTTATATATATGATAATGTGATAGATAGACAAAATGTTAGCACCAATATTAGTATTATGAAGAACCTCGTCAAATGAAAAAGATCCAATGTTGATGTCTCAACACTTTGCAACCTACAATGAAGAATCATCTCCAATTACAACATGTTTCCCTATATGTTATTTTTTGTATCCCTATAGGATATGCTTATGCTTCATCATGTGCCTATTGCCCTAATTTGCTATCCACTCATTTGAATAAGTGGATCAATATGTGTAATTAAGATAAATGAGTGGTATACATATTATCAACATGAGGAGCAATAACGCAATGAGCCTCATCGTTCTTGTATCTATAGTTACTTTACTTAATTATAATTAGTATGATTAAGGTTTCTCATTCATATATTTGAGTAACCCTTTACTTTAGAGTAGAGATTCAATATTGTTGTTTCAGGTAGCATAGTTAGCAACATTCAAAAATAGCACATGGTGATCCATAATTATTATACCAAAATACAAAAATTTGCATGCAATTGTAACCAGACAACACTACCAATGTAGAGATCTCAAAAAACTATATTTTAAAACAAGATGGATCAAAATTATTTTGTATGAAAAACTTACTACCCCTAGAATTTTTGCCCTAAAATCCAAAAATATGTCCAAAACCTTTTAAGAAATTCAAAAATCGATATCTCTAACAAATAGGAAGTTGTCACATATTATTGTATGGGTGGTTGAGGGATTTCCAAGCATGCACTAACTATGCAATGTTTTGATAAATTGCATGACTTCACTTATCATGATCTAGTTTATTGCATGATCTATGAATCACACTATGACACCTCTTGCATCCTAATTTTCTTTAAAATTTATGCATAATCAAGTCTACTATTGACTATATGAGTTGCTTGTTAAATTTTATGAGTTGGTAAAATGTGATTGGTCAAACTCAATTTATATGTTCCAAGTGGTGTATGGCTTACCATATAGAGCATTTTATGGTCTATCATATAAGTTGTTGTATCCCCTATCATGTTGGTGCCATTAAATCATACCAAATCAATGCCTATGTTATCCCTTACATCACCTACCATGTGTTGCCTCAATAATCATGTCATATCACCAATTGAGGCAATACCTATACCAATTATCAAATGTTGCCTTAATATTCTTGCACTAATCATTATATTAGCTTATTGTCATGTCAACAACCACATGTTACCTTAGGATTTATGCATATGTTACAAAGTCACCTATAGGACAAACCATATCATTTATACAAACTACCATGTGTCACCTCAATATTTATGTGTTGGCTACTATATCATTTGTATGGACTACCACACAAACTATATGAACTACCATGTGGCATCTATATAGCCCTATCATGTCAACACAATTGAGCAAAGGGATGGCATCATCCAATGACATGTCATCATAGGGTGTCACATCATCATAGGTTTCATATTTGCATATGTTGACATCATCATTTTTAAAAATAATTTGGCATGGGAGGGATTTGAACCTAGGGCCTCCTATAGCCCAATACCTTAGAGGGATTTGGATAACCAATCCTTCCAGCACCATGCTTGGAATGGAAGGGCTACCAATAAACTTAAAGTTATGCTTATCACACTCATTGCTTCTTTTGGCACTCTCCATTGATGTAGGGGTGCACCCAAGCACCTAAGAATCATATCCATTCTAAGGAATATTTATTGAAATATTTCCTAGAATATTTTTCTTTTAAAATTTAAATTTTGGTATTTTAGAGGGAAATAGCAAAACCTTTTGCATATGTATTTAGAGTACCTAAATAAAAAATGAGTGAAAGTGGTGAACTAAAACCCTCTAAAAGCTTACAAAGAATCTAGGAATACTAATGATTTGATTGTATTTATCTTAGTTTAACCTACATAATCCTTTTTTTTAACATAATTAATCAGAATAATCTCTTACACCTATGCAACAAATAAGTTGTCAAAATTTTTTTGCAATTTTATCAAGTGGCTCAAAGGTCTATACTAAGCTCAGAAGCTTTCCCATGACTTCTCTAGCACCAAGGATCTGTCTAAAAAAATTTAACCTCTTATTTTATTCTCTCATAGTGGCCAAGTAGTCTACCGTCTAATCTGTACTATTATTGGATAAAAAAAGCTGAAAGAAAAAAGGAAGTGGATTTTTTTTAAAGTCCATAATAAATAAATAAGGCTTTTGAAAAAACTAATCTTGAAACTAGGCATCCATCTGGTCAAAAAAATTTGAAATAAAAATAATATTTAGTACCAATGAGAGGAAAGAGGAACTTAATGATAAATATTTCTCTTGAAGCAAAAATGCTAATTCTAGTGATATCCTCACAATCCAATCTATCTTTGGTTTTATTAAAAAATCCTTCCTCTGATTATGTCATCAGCCTTCAAAAAATTCTTAGCTAGCTCCAATAAAAGTTGACCTCAAGGAAATCTAGAAACACGTATCAACAGAAGCAATTAATAATTAATATGTTAGAGGTATGACATTATTTGAAACCTTGACTACCTTTGTAAATATTTAGATTAGGGCATGTGTTTGATATTTGTCAATGGTATGTGTCAAGTTGTGAAGTGTGGATATGTGTCATCTAATTAAGTGTGAGTTATAAGTGTGAGGTGTCATGTGTGTAAGTGAAGAGTTGAGTGTGAGATCTCTTATGTGTAAGTGATAGTTTTGAGTGTGATGTGTCAAGATTAGAAGTTGGGAGTTAATCATTAGAGACTTTATCATTATGTAAAAAGAAAATATGAGAGGTTGCATTGAGTTTGAGGAGATCAAAGGTCAAGATTCAAGTACATTAAAGAGTCTCAAGTAAGTTATATATTGATGAAAAAGATTTTTACTATGTGATCAAGAAGATAGAGAAGAATTTCTAAACGATTGAATGCAATAGTGATGTTTTATCAATAAAGCTTTCATTTTATGTAATATTGGTGTTATTATTGAATGAGATTATGTGTGAAATTATATGATTTTTGGAACTATAGACCTATGATATTTGGGTCCATTTCCTAATAGAATATTTATACCTACTATAATACCATGTTGGATTTCATAGCAATTTCTAAAAATGAATGGAATCAAAAATTACCCAGTATTGCTTAACAAAGAAACATGCAGAATGAAAAAGAAAACAAAACCTAATGGGGTTTTTGTGGACATTAAATAATATCACTAAATGGAAATTAAATTGCACTCCAACCTATTATTCAAATAGTTGGTATGAGATAACATCTATACATGAAGCCTTTATAGCAATATTGTAAGACCAATCCTTAGGAATAAAATATTACCAAAAATTACATGAGCCCAAAGGACATATATGACAAATACAAATACAAAAGTCATTCATGGCCTCAATATAAGCTTAAATACCACATATTCCAATAAAACTTTACATTGTAATACTACTTCTAGTTGAAGAGTGATTCGACCTTCTTCATCGAGTAATATGAGCTCCATCTAGGACTGCACATTTTGGCCAATAACCTATTTGAGACAAGAAACATGAAATATAAGATAGATGTAGGAATATGATGAAAACTCTAACTAATATGCTACTTCACAAATATGATGAACCACCTTGTATGGGCCATAAAATCAAGGAACCAAATTTTTATTAGACTTAGTCCTCGAGGATAATTACTTATAGGGGTAGAGGCATAAAACTACCATATCCCCATGGAAAATTGTCATTCAAAATTATGTGAATGTTTTTGCTACTTCATGCAATTCCAAGCCTAGTTCAAATTATCTTTAACAAGTTGTACAACAACTCATCATTGTTGCAACAAATCATCCACCTAAGTCATCTTGGAGGATCCTAGAATAAATTCTAACATTGATGGATAATTTTGATCATACAAGGCCTCAAATGGGGGCATCTTGAGAGAAGAATGGTAAGAATTATTGCACCACCATTAAGCTAAAGCAAGTTGATGAACCCAATGATACTACTTGTCTTGGGAAAAATAATTAAGGTAAGTGCCCAAACATTTGTTTACAATATTTGTTTGGCCATCTCACTAAAGGTGATAATAAGAAGACATATTCAAATAAGTATCACTAAGACAGAATAATTTTTTCCAAAAATTGTTAGTGAAGACATGGTTAGGATTGTTGACAATAAAATTGGACATTCAATAAGACCTTGGTAGTTTTACTGGATGAGTAGGGATGCTACAGTGCACAAAAATGAGTGTATTTGGAAAGGCAATCCACTACCACAAAGAACACTATTTTTTCCTCAAATTTGGTAATGTCCTTAATGAAATATATGGAAATGTTCTCTCATTAGTGATTAGAAATAGGTAAGAGTTAGAACAAGCCATGAGATTTAACAATTTTTCTCTTACTGCAACATATCTCACATTTGTCCATAAAGGTATTTACATATAATTTTAATCCTTTTCAATAAAAGTATTAATTCACCCATTAGTAATTTTTTAAGAACCCAAAATTTCCATCCAAAGGAGGTGCATGCAATTCTTAGAGGACACTAGTATTAATAGTTGAATATGGAGGAAGATAAATATGATCTTTCTTGTAAAGAACCTTGTTAACATATAAGAAAAGATAAGGAAACAAGGATCTAGATTCCACTTCTTAAAAATCTAAGCAATCTCTAGGTTATAAATCCAATCCTCCCAATTTGGAAATACATTATGGAAGAATATTAGATACGTTTTGGTCAGAGATTCGGTACCAACACGAACCAGCGCCAACATCGAACGACCACTGCCACACCCAAGGAGGAGGTGGTGTGATCGATCTTCGGAGAAGGTTGATTCCTAGAGGGAGGTCCTAGCTACCTACGCCTAAAATGCAAAGGAGGAAAAGGGAGCAAAAAATAGATAAAATCAAAGAGGTTGTAGCTTGAAATCACAAGGATGGAATATGGCCACATCAACACATATGCCCACCCAACCTTACCAACAGAAACACAGGCGTACCAACTAACAGATCAGCTAATCAGGCCCTCACTTAGCACTTCAGCATGGTGGGTTAAAAGGTAAATTCTAGAACCAACGGATAGGTGCATGAAATATAGGATTTAAAATTAAAGCACTCCTACCCAACCAACATTAGTATAAATAAACCCCTAACCCAATAATGATGCGAATTCTAGAACTACTAAGCAAAATCCATGAAATCCAAACAACAAAATTAAATGAGATCGACTTAGATAGCCAAAGCATAAATAAACATGTTAAATCAAACACAGAGACATGAAGACCAGATTAAATACTAAACAGTAGTATCCTTGTATTTACAAAATGATGAGAAATATTACATATGAATTGTAGTGGCCAAAGAGCCACACCTGGGACATCTAACATCCTAGTATTTATAGAATTTTTACAATAAATTTAAAATACAAACATTAATGGTGATAGACAAGAAGATACCACTAAAGTAGACATACATTCAATTGGTACTCTGCTCCTTAGGATAATGGTGATTTTTTGGAAGGAGGGTAGGTGTTTCTACACCAATCTGATCCCTTGATCACTCTGTCATTTCTGTTTGACTCTTTAATTATCATCTACACTACCCCTTTAGTCGACTGGTAGTCCTCTAGTTAGGTGATGAACTACTAGGATTAATTACCTTGGGAGTAACACATTTTAAATCAACACCTTCACCCATGAATGGCTAATATTAGGTAGTTGGATCCATTAATATTTCCTCTTTTGAAACTCCATATGATGGTAAGAGTTCATGTGTCGAGCGATCCATCAAATAATAACCTTTCACCCATGGTAGCATTATGAAGGAGGGTGGTCATTTACCAAATTTTTACCCAACAAATGTTCCAAAGTTCTATCCAATGATGGATGGGGGTTTTTGTCCTCCTCGAGGGCAGGGATTTGTAATGTTTCCACCCTTGTTGATCGGTTGAAGTTTTCCCTTAATCAACGGGTGGGATTTTAGAATACCTCTACCTTGAGGTAGAGCCCAAGTATCTTCCCGACCTATTTTCCACCCCACCCTTTCAAACAATCCTTGGCTTCATGGCATACTTGTGGAACTAAATTTATTTGACCACCTTGACCTTTTTTTCCACCTACTGCTTGTTACCACCCATCAATGTTATTACCTTTATCTTTCACCTGACCACTAAAGCAAAAACCTGGCCTCAAAACTTAGCCACTTCTTTCGGGTATCATCTTTTATGAAGAAGAGTGGGTGAAGGGGTAAAATTTCACCCACACTCTTGGTGACTTACAGGGGCTTTTCCCTTATGAAAAAGGAGAACCCTAAAAACAACACCTTGAAGCACTCAAGGATAGAAAAGAGAAATGGGATAATGAAGGCACAAACAAAAGCAACCAACAAAGGTTACAATACAAAGGAGGAAGGTGACCAAAGGTGAATGGAAAACGAGGCAGGAGGAGGCAGGTGGAAATAAAAAAAGGGGAACCACAAGTGAAAACAACAAGCAAAACTAGAGAAAGAGAATAAGAGTGAAATAGGGGAGGAAGGAAAACACAGGAAATAGTAGAAGTAAGAAGACGACGACCACTAACCTCATCAGTTACTGGAAAAAAGGAATTGAGAAAATAGAAGGAAGGGAATAATGGAGAAGAATAAAATAAACAAAATGGAAGGTGGTCCATGGGACACCCCCATAGATCGTGCTTCCATCAACATACCCCACTAAACACCAAGGCAAATTCAAGAACAGATAGAATTCCATGAGCAATTGTCAGTCTTGATGCAACACTTTTTCCTGATGGAATTGCACAAAAACTTCATTTTCTCATTACCATTCTTGTAGGGAATCTCCAGTTGTGGTCTCATTCTCACCTTCATCCTTATGAACACATGTTGCCTTCACATTTTAAGGTGCTATTTATAGAACAATTATCCCATTTGATCAAGGAGTGAACACTATTATCAAGAAAGTAGTAAAAAAATAATTCTAAGGATTACGTGAAATGATGTTCAAGTCTGAGGCCTTGATTCATTGGGTATAGGATCACAACAACAAAATAGGAGGAAGAACACAATTACGAGGGAAAGTGCTTCAAAATTGATGTGCTTCCTAGAAGATCCTTTTGAATTTATCTTGGGTCATATTGGTACAAGATGATGTTATTTGGCCACATGCTTTCTACACTTTTAATTAGTTGTCAGCCTATTTACACAAAATTGTGGCATGATTGGCATACCGCAACAACTAATTCATCTTGGAAATCATCCAGTAAATCTACAATGGCTAGACTATATTGTATTGAACTTAAGGTGTTGCTTGTATTACGTTTGGCATTGTTCCAAGATTTTCGAAGCTATAGTATGTCCACAACTTAGCAGATCATCATGCATACCAATACTTATGCAATTGATTATTAATGTGGCAATAATTCTCACCATGTGGGAGTCGTCCTCAAGTATTATTTCATCTAGCAACAGGCTCCAATGTCACCACTCCTTGGTATCCTCCTACTGTGAGACACATACCACATGCATCTTTGATGTCTCTTCACAAGTGTGATAGCAGGACCCATTGATTGGTGACCCTATTATCAGGATCTCTTGGGAACCCATCCTTTGATTGATCAATCTTTCCTAAGATAGATTGACCCTTGCTTAGTGTGCTCCTGGATATAAAAAGGGTGCAAATTTATGCTCTTTTTGTTATAGGGGTTCTCCATTTGGTTCAGGTCCTCTATTTGCTAGAAGAGATTGCAAGTGATAAAGTTATTTATTATAAATATCGTACTTGCATCTACTCTGTATGAGCTCGAGGAGAAATCTACCCTTTGTTCTTCACATAGTTGTAATATTGGTTCTTGCACAACTCTAGGTAGCATCCACTGTCGTTATTGTGCTTTCAAGAGGGGAGGAGTAGCTGTTTAAAAAATGGGTGAGAGGGTAGATTCTCTTGAATATATCTTTCTTGCTTAGAGAAGGATTTGCTTAGCCTGCAAAGCCTCCTAAAATATTTGAGGGAATCTTCTTTTCCTAGATTGATTTAGGAGGAGGCTTATATCTGAATTAAAAGCTTGAACATAGTACAGGTAAGTCTGGGCTAGGGATAACTAATATTCAAAGGGGATCCTTCCCCAGCTCCTCTTGAATTGTATGTTGAAGTTTGTGATGGATTCAAAAGGGACCCTCTTGATGAATGAAAAGTGCATCAAGAGTTGTAAAGTATTTATAGAGCCATAAAATATGTCAATAAGGGCTCCTACCAAATCTACCCTTGAGAAGATACTTTTCTACTCAAGGGAACGGTACCACAATAGTGCCCTCCCTTCAAGAGACAAGACCAAGAGTCTGATCATGACATATTCATGTGATATATCATGGAGGGATGCTAGTGTACCAACATCTTCAAGGTGTTCCTAGGCAGTTCCTTAAGTGTCATCATATCTTATCAAGTTCTTCAGGGTACTTTTAGGAATCTCATGTCAGCATTGGAGGTTGAGTGGACCAGGGTCATCCCATCTAGGATAGCACTTTTGAGCCATTATGGTACTAGTCTTAAGGAGTTTTAGTTCTTGCATCAGAGTCAAAATCACTAGATGAGCATACTTTCTCCACTTGTGAGGTCAATACTGCTCATTAAATCTTAATTTCTCTAATATGTTGGGGTCTTTCAAGGCATAGAAGTGACAATTGATCTTTGAATCTAGATCTTGTTTGGTCATAGGAGTCACCAGGTGATTCAAAAATATATGGGTAAACCAGAGTATCACCGAACTCTAATTTCCTAAAATAATGGAGACCTTATGAGTCCCCAATAGAGTCACCAAAAATTTTTGGTTGGAGATCCAGCACCAGCATGAACCAGTGCCAACATCGAACGGCTACCATTGTGCCCAAGGAGGAGGTGAGGCGGTCGATCTTCGAAGAAGGTCAGTTCCTATAGGGAGGTCCTATATACCTATGCCTAAAACACAAAATATGGAAAGGGAGCAAGAAAGAGATAAAATAAATGAGGTCGTAGTCAATTTTCACAAGGACAGGATATGGTCACATCAAGACATATGCTCACCCAACCTCATCGATGGAAACACAGGTGTACCACCTAATAGATCAACTAATCAGACCCTCACTCAACACTTTAGTGCTATGGGTTGAAAGGTAAATTCTAGAACTAGTGGATAGGTGCATGAAATCTAGGATTCAAAATTAAAGCACTCCTACCTGACCAACCTTAGCAAAAATAAACCCCTAACCCGATAATGATGTGAATTCTAGAACTACTAAGCAAAACCCACAAAATCCAATTAGAAGAATTAAATGATATCTACTTAGATAGCCAAAGTAGAAATAAGCATATTAAATCAAACACATAGATGTGAAGACTAGATTAGAGACCAAACAATAGTATCCTTGTATTTACAAAACAATGAGAAGTATTACATATGAATTGTAATGGCCAAAGAGCCACCCCTAGGATGTCTAACATCCTAGTATTTATAGAAATTTTACAATAAATTCAAAATACAAGTATTAATGGTGATAGGTAGGAATATAGCATTGAAGTACATAGGCTTTTAGCTGGTACTTTGCTCCTTAGGATAATGGTGATTTTACGGAAGGGGGTAGGTGTTTTTGCACCAATTTGAGCCTTGATCACTCTATCATTTCTACCCATCTCTTTAATTCTCATCTACACTGCCCCTTCAGTCGATCGATAGTCCTCCAGTTAGGTGATGAATGACTGGGATTTATTACCTTAGGAGTAGCACATTTAAAATTAATACCTTCACACATGAATAGATGGTAGCGGGTAGCTGGAGCAATTAATATCTCCTATTTTGAAACTCAATATTATGGCGAGAGTTCAGGTGTCGAGCGATTGTTTTACTTACTTCATCAGATAACAACCTTTTTCCCATGGCAGCGTTATGAAAGAGGGAGAGCATTTACCAGAGTTTTACCCAACTAATGTTCCAATGTTTCACCCAACTATGGTCAAGGGTTTTCGTCCTCCTTGAGGGAGAGGATTTGCAATATTTTTACCTTTGTTGATTAATCAAAGTTTTTTCCCGACCAACGGGTAGGGTTTTGGAATACCTTTACCTTGAGGTAAAGCCCAAGTATCCACCCGACCTATTTCTACCCCGCCCCTTTGAAAAACCCTTGGCTTCATGGTGGACTTGTGGAACTAAATTTATTTGGCCACCTTGAACTTTCCACCCATCTACTACTTTTTACCACCCATCGATGCTACTACCTCTATCTTCCGCTCGACTACTAATGCAAAAAATTGGCCTCAAAACTTAACCACTTCTTTCAGGAATCATCTTTTATGAAGAAGAGTGGATGAAGGGGGTAAAATTTCATCCACAAGATGGCAATGATAGCAACAATATATTTATGTTTGTGAGATAGAACATCGACCACCATATTCTGATTTTTCTTCTTGTACTAAATGATAAAATTATACCCCAATATCTTGGTCAACCATTTATTCTATTCAAGATAAGAGAGACATCATTCTAGAAAATACTTAAGGTTTTTATGGTCAGTCTTGATGATGAAGTGACACCCTAACAAATAAGGTTGTTATTTCTAAATGAAATGCAAAATAGCTAACATTTTCTTCTCATAAGTGGATCATCCCATATTCTTTCTAGAGAGCTACTTACTTTCAAAGGCCAAAGGGTTTTTTGAAATTAGGAGTGTCCAAAACAAGGGTGGTACACATAGCCTCATTTAGGGTATGGAAAGCTTGGGAAGTTTCTTTAGACAAATAAGTACATCCTTCTTAGTGAGGGTAGTGAGAGAAGAAAGAATCTTGCCATAGTTGTAGAAAAATTTCTTGTAGGAGCCTATGAGACCAAAAAGTCCATGGAGTTTCTTAAGGAATTTGTGAAAAGCCTAGTATTGCATGGCTTTGATCTTGTATGATCTACATAGACTCCTTTCTAAGATAATATATGTCCCAATTATTCTACCTAATAGACCCCAAAGAAAAATTCGAACATTTTGAAAAAGAGTTTTTCCTTGTATAAGAGGTGAAGGACTTGATCCACATGAGCTATATGATCTTCCTAGGACTTTCTATAAATTAAGATATCATCAAATAATACTAAGACAATCTATAAAGAAAAGTACAAAATACAAAATTCATGAGGCTTTGGAAAGTGGAAGGAGAATTAGTGAGGCCAAAAGGGATGACTAGGAACTCATAATGACCCTCATGTGTGCAAAAAGTAGTCTTAGAAATGTCCTCTTATCTGACCCTAATTTTATGGAACCTAGAATATAAGTCAAGTTTTGTAAGTATTTATTACCATAATATTCATCCAACAAATCATCTAAAATAAGGATAGGAAACTTATCTTTGATGGCGATATTGTTGAGAGGTCAAAAATGAAGACACATTTGCTAATAATTGTCCTTGCACTGCACCATAAACATCAAAGAGAAATAAGGATAGATGATTCCTTGCTCCAATATTTCCTCGAAAAACTTCTCAATTTTATATTTTTGAGGCCAAGGATAATGGTAAGGATGCACATTAGGAGGCTAACTTCCTAAAACTAGGTGGAACGCATGATCATGTGTGTGCTTAGGAGGAAGACCCATACGATCACCAAAAACACCTAAAAGCAATCCACAATGTTTTACAAATCTAAAGGAAGAGTTGGGAAAAGCATCTCTAAGAACTAATCTTCCATAACTGACTTGGGTAAAGAATCCATTACTGTCTTTCTAAAATATCTTTTTGAGGTTGGATTCCTTGGAAACAAATTATCTTTCCTTTTTGTCTATTTGATGCATAGTCATTATAGATTAATAGTAACATTGTCAAGCTTAAACAACCATTGTGCTTCCAAAATGACATCTACACCACCCAAATTCATGGTGAAAATTTATTATATCAATTATAATCATCCATTCAAATGTTAACCTTAGTTGTGAGAACCACACACTAAGGTTTGTCCTCATTTGCAATCAATACTTTAAATTTATCTTGGTTTTAAGAATCGATATACAAGCCCATAAACTTTATTATCTTATACCAGTAATGTTATTTACTACCTGAATCAATCAAAACATTAAGCCACTATAATTTGATGAATCCTTGGACCTTGATGGTATGGTGATATTGGATTCCCATAAGGGAAAAATCAGAAAGAGCCATGGTATCATCCTCATGCTCAACATTGACTACTTCATTTAGTTGCACCTAACACAATGAATCTTCATCTTCTAGTATTGCTTCTTTGCTTTTTCTTGAAATTTGTAACTTTCTTCGTAAACATAATGGGGATGATGTGAGTGGCATTGAAATTAGAATAATTCCTAGGTATGTTCATTATTTTATTTATTAAACTAAGGTCATCAAGGATTGAAGTCGCTTCAAGGTTGGGGATAATGCACCTAGAGCTTCTAATCTATTGCTAAAGCTACCTCTACAACATCCTCAAGGGTGTTGGGATCGAGCATGTCAACTTCCTACCTAATTTCATCCTTAAGCCATTGAAAAAGGTTGAGACCACCACTACTAGATATAATTATTAGGTGTAGGTGATAAGTCTTGTGAACTCTATGTACTGCTCAACCAATATTATTTTCTTGATTTGCATCAAACAAACTACATACAATGTGGAAGATCTATTGTCAAACTTATAGAGAAATCATACTTTGAACTCAATCCATGAAATAAAGTACTCTATTGGTGAATCTCCCATAACAACTACTAATGAGCATAGATTCCCAACTTAGAGTAGCTAATGCAATTACTTTCTTCAATAACATGGTGTAGATGGATGATGTTTTCCATATTTTCCAGCCATCTACTTATATTGATATCCTCAAAGGTTGATATGTCGATGTGTGGAGTAGAATTATCAAAATTCCAGTAAAGGAAATTATAAGAACCTCCTATAAGGATACCAAAAGTAGAAGCAAATCCTAAGGTATAACCACACATACCTAGAAGAGTACCTTTGGTAGCATAGGGAGTCATTTTATTATCATAAGAAACTAGAGGTATGTAACTAGGCAATGGCTATTGATGGATGCTTATGTTCCTTGGATTTGGCTCCTATTTCATTCTCGGTAGTTGCTACCCATCTACCTATTAAAACTCTTGGTCAATAAAATGCATAGTAGAGGAATATTAAAAAAGCTTTGGATGGTTTCAAAGGCTGTCCTAATTTTATTTTGAGAGGTGAAATGGAGTTAACCACTCTTTCTTGTTTGTTGAGATAGGAACATAGACTAGAGTCAACTATATCAGAAATAGTATTACTGATTAGAATGGTAATAGGAGGAGTGACCAAAGGAGGGTTGTTGGGAAGAGAAAAGGAATGAGAAATGGTGTTGGGAGGAGGCAAAGCCATATCATTTAAGGAAGAAATAACATGTTGGTCAAAAATATTAATTTGAAAGGGTAGTGTGATGCTTATTGGGATTGTTGGGTTAGCACTTCTTTTTTTTCATGCACATATCCTCTAAATCACTAATGTGCTATAATGAATCAATTATTTGCAACCAACTAGTAGAAGAAATAGGCTCATTCATACACTAAATGCAAAACCCAAAAAATACATTAGAGCACTTTTGAAAAAATATTGTGAGAAATATCCCTTTGATAAGCTTGAAGAGATTATCATAATAAGATAGGTCTCCCACAAGGGTCTTGGCACACTCAATTACTAAAAAAAAGTATTTCTAGAGATACCCCTTATTTTGATCAGCTTGAACCAACTATTGTGATGATATATGTCTCCCACAAGGATCCCAGCACAACCAATACAATCCAAAACAACCCTCCTACATGTATGTCATGACTCAAAATCTATGTAGGTCTAGCCAACAAAATAACACCTCTAAATTAGTAACCTCATCTTGGGACATTCCATACCATCCAATGTGAATACCATAGGTCAAATCTATATCTAAACCTAGAATTAGAGTATTGCTCAAAATTACCAAGTGTTGGCTGGTCAAATGGGAAAACAAGGAGCTTAGGGAAACCCCTCTAACCAAATGGTGTCTCCAGGTAGTCAACTATCACAAAATATGTAGTAATACCCACTTCCCTAGAATTAATAGGTCCCTTAACAATAGGCTTATAATATCATCCTCCTATTCAAAATTTACAAGCCTTGCCTAACCAACAACTACCCTATCCTGATCCACCATCGATTCAAAACTTGAATCATCCCTTTCTACCACCACATTATACTACACATCAATGCCCTTAAGATTTTTTCCAATAAATTTTTCCCAACAAATTTTCCCTCAAATGCCTCCATATTAGGTATATGGAACCTCATCTTAAGGATACATAATATAGCAACTCCTAGACGCAATGACATTGATAGAGATGCCATAATTGATGAGAAGAATGAGTCCAACTCATCTTCTAATAAGCCACAAGTTTCAAATGGAGCTCATATTCTCTTTTCTAATGTTGAAATATCTTAGAGCTCTCGAGAACAATGATTTTGATAAAGTTGATAATCATGATGGTGGAGATGATCTCGTGATGACATTATTGATGATTCTAGTTTTATTCAAAGTTACCTAATTCAAGTACATCATAATGACCCAAGCGGTAACTTAGTATAATTTGATATGTGAATTTGAATGGAGTTCCAAACACATTAATATTAGGATTGAGGACTCATAATAGAGTCAATAATAAGGTCAAACTTTCTCTTATAGCATAATGGTGGAGAGTTTTTAACCATTAATGGTTTAGGATGTCCTTGCATAAAAACCATGGAAGGATGTCATGGATGTTGATTATCATGGTTTAATGAAGAATAAGACATGCTAGTTTGTTGATCTTCCACCAGGTATGAAAGCCACTAGTTACAAGTGGGTTTTCAAGGTCAAATATAAAGTAGATGGTAATATTGATAAGTATAAAGCAAGACTTGTTACAAAGGGTTCTTCATAAAAGGAAGACATTTGTTATGGTTATTTAATGGAAATATAATTTGGATAGAAGTTGCACAAAATTGGCATAAAGTGCACTTTCCTCAATGTTGATATCAAAAAGAAGTTTACATGACACGGGTAGAAGGATTTTTCATACCTAATTAGGAGAAAAATATAGCTGGCTCATCAAGTCTCTATATGGGCTGAAGTAGGATCCTAAAGCATCTTGTGTCACATGGATATTTTAATAGTCCTAATGATTTGAACCTATATCTTAAGATGTTAAGAATATTTACTTCCCATAATATCAATTAATAACCAATATGCAAAAATATTAAAATCAACCACAAAGAATATACTTTAAGCAAAAGATAAAACATGTAAATACCCTTTAGGAAGGGCAACACTAATGTTATTTCTTAAGGAAGAAACCACTCCACAATATCTCCCAAAATTATAGTCACTACATGATTAAAGACTATTACAATAATTATTGGATTGGATTAGATTTGATGCTTTATAATTACCATGTCTCTTATTTATAACCATCCTCTAGTGCTATTTTGGGAAAGGTATAACTATATCCTTATAATATAATTTTCTATAAATAGAGTCTGGTTACTTTTATCCCATGCTATTTACATAATGCAATTGGATTATTTATGGCTCATGCCAACTATGTACTATAGTTGGGTTATTTATAGCTCATGCCAACTATACAATACAATATTACATTACTAGGCTCCTATCTTGGGTACCCTAACACTGCATCCTCCTTAAGATTGTTTCGTCCTTGAAATATGAGATAATACCAAATTATATGATCCTCTAATCACAGGATATAGTTGGTACCATTATTGATCATTTAAGTGAAATCCTAATTGGTGGTGGTCTTTGCTAACTCTATGCTTTTGTTGTGTCACTCTAATATCCATAAGTAATCCTTTAATTACATGTGTCAGTTGCACTAATTTGATCTTTATGTCGATCATAAACATCATTATTTTTAATCCATACTTGCTTGAAATTTACACTAACAGCATATCCATAGTTTTTGCTCCTATGGTTCCATTGATATCAATTGTAGTTCTTATGTTGCTCTATTCCATGTCTCCATGATTTTCGCCTCTCATGGTGGTGCAAATGGCAATATGTTCCAACCTTAGCCTGATGTTCAACTTTATTTGACTCTTTAACATTTGCTCCTCTATTTTAAATTCCTCTACATATTATTCTCTCATTTACCCTTTGTTTGGTGTGTCCTACTTTTCTTCCTTGGACTCTACTACTATCCCTATGATTCTACTACTAGTTCGTTATTCTATTCCCTTACTATAATTATTTATTGCTTCTCCTTCGATCCTTGCTTCTTAAGCTGAGAAATATCTTGCATTATTATCTTCTTTTTCTTGTACCATAACTTCATGAACTTCTTTTGTACATCAATGTTGATAGTACATAAAGAAACCAACTAAGGATAACCAAGAAAAATATCCACATCATCCATAGCAATGACATGAAAATTAGCATGCAAAGTATACTTATCCATAGAAAGCTTCAAGTCTTCAAAAATTTGAAATCTCTCTCCTTGAAAGCATCCATCTTTGATACTCTTTGTTGGAACCTGTAAACTATTAGCCAAGTCCATGCTAATGAAGTTATGCTTGCTACTAGGGTTTATGGAGACAATATATTTTTTCTTTTGGATGCAACCATGAACTTGCAAAATAGAATTTCTAGATGAAAATAAATCTCTCTAACCATCCTCTTGCTTATCTATCTCCAAAAATGTGGTTCCCTTAGCCTTCAAACTATCATCTAGATTTTTTCTTTTTCTCTTCCTTGAGTCTTTTAATTTCTTTTTTATAGTCTTCAAGTGTATTCACCAAAGTAGCTATCTTTTTATCCTTCATCTCAAATTCACAATTACTTAAGAATGCTTCTTTAATTTCTTCCCACATGTATGTAAAATTATGGGCACAAAAAAAAATTATATGCCAAGATAAAGCTTCCTTTCATAAAGATTCACTAAGTTTATTTCGCCATACAAAATTAGTAGAATTTAAATATTTAAAAAATTTCCACCATTCTCTAGCATCAATATCATCCCCTCTAGTGAATATTGGCAACTCCATGAGCTCAATCCAAAATAAAACCCAAGCTAGGGTTTAAGAAACTAAGATTTCTCAAAAAAAAAATCCTCTTCGTCAAATGTCATCTAATACTTTCCATAAAATTTAGGTGTTTATATTTTCTTCAAATAGTAAGTGATCTGCTTACCTGGATTGAGAGAAAAATGTTTCTTTTTGATAAATTTTTGCATAGACAAAAAATATTATCAATAGTCTAACTTCAAATAGCCATAACTCCTTCAATATTTCTCAAAATTAAACATATGACTAGTTTTTGTAGTACTCAAAACAATCTACACAATGGTGTAAGAATATGAAGCTCAAAACAAATATATCTCTTCAAAAAAATATGATGAGTTTTTGTTTTTCTCTAAAAACTCCACAAATCTTGAAATAATTTGTGGACCCTACAAAAATTCTCCACTTTATCATAAACATTGCTCTAATACCAAATGTTAAGAATCATTACTTCTTATAAATATCAATCAATAACCAATCTGTAAAATTATCAAAATCAGACACAAAGAATATACTCTTCACAAAAGACATTATGTAAATAACCCTTAGGTAGAAAAATACCAATTTTATTCCTTAAGAAATGAACCACTTCATAATATATCTCAATATGAGAGTCGCTCCATGAAAAAAGACTATTACAATGATTAGTGGATTGGATTAAATTTGATGCTTTACAATTACTAGGCCCCTTCTTTATATAATCATCCTCTATTGCTATTTTGGGAAAGGCATAACCTTATCCTCATAATATAATTTTCTATAAATAAAGTGTGGTTATTTTTTTTTTTTAAAACGAAAAACCCCTTGCGGGGCCACCAAGGGGTTCTACACTGTCAAAGTCACCCGAGCGTCGCGTCCGGCCCTGCCCACACCAACATTATCAATTGGATTTTGGGTACCCAATTCAACTTTTTGGTAGGGTGAAGATTCGAACCTGGGACCTCCCTTGGAGAATTACCCTCTCCTCTCCAACTCACCTACAACACCTGGGTAAAGTATGGTTAATTTTAACCAATGCTATTTACATAATATAATTGGCATAATTATGGCTCATGAGAACTATACACTATAGCTGGGTTATTTATAGCTCATGCCAACTATACATTACAATATTATATTATTAGGTACTTGTCTTGGATACTCTAATAAAGGGAGAGGACATTATCATAATTGTATATGTTGATGACTTGGTCTTCATAAGTAGTTCAAAGAGGATGATTGAAAGGACCAAGAATGATTTGAGAACCTCATGGGCTTAAATATTAAGATTCACCCATGAGCTTTGAACCTTAGTTTAAGATGAGAACTAATTTAAAATTTGGTAATTGAGTAGCAAGACATTTTTATATTTTAAAAGCTTCCTCTTTTTGTTTTAATACAATAATTTCCCATTTGGTATTGATAAGTTGGTTAGTTCAATAATGATATTGAGTGTTAATTATTTTACTTGTCATGGTACATTATTATAATCCTCCTTTACAAAGAAATATTTACTTAGTTGCATGATGATATTGCTATATTAGACTCCAAAAGAAAATCTTAAAAAAAAATAATAATAATAATAATAATAGAAGATGTTAAGGAATGATAGTAGAAGACAATAAACTATAAACACCGCAACAAAATGGTAAAAAATTCAATACCAATAACACGGTTAAAATAATCATTGAAAAATGAAATAATTGTTAGCTTTCTAAATAGATCAACTTACAGAAGACTTATTCCAAGATCAAGTATAAATCAAATATATGGCACTATTCAAAAATAATAATGCAACTCAATATTAGAATGACAACAAGATCTCACAAATATAACTCAGATGTACACAATATCATAAGATTACATGAATGATACAGATTGATTACATTGCATGGAGCTTTATCTCCAATATATAATTTTACATGACTTTTCAGTACTTTAACTATTGCTCTCCTCAAACATCCAAGAGATGCAACCTTTCATATTCTTCTCATAAAGACAAAACTCTCATCTTGCCACATATCATGTGACTCTTCATTCTCTATCTTGACACTTTACACTTTCTCTCATATTGACACATACATTATATAAAATATAAATCATCTACCAAACTAATATTACAAGGGGACCAAATAATGTAATATCTCCAACAATAATATATATATATATATATATATATATATATATATATATATAACAAGTGTTAATTTTCACAATTCATCTTCTCAACGTAGGCATTTTATATCATTTTAAACTAAGGATTCTCTTTGAATGCTTGATCTAGACTCTTTATTTATACATTTGTTTTGGTTAATTGACTTTACAGCACATACGTTAATAGCAATTGCAGTAAATATAGTCCTTATTTTTTTCAATCTGTCTTTATTACATGTTTGACCATATAATGGTATTACAACGGCATTTGGCAATATTTAAATAAAAGTTGAAGAGTTTATCCAATAAATTAATATAATTTGATAAGAATATTCTTTCTTATAATATAAAAGATATTTATATTGAAGTCAATTGCTTTCTGCCGCCACTTCCTCTCTTTTTTATTACAGCCCATTGCCCTTAACTATTATTATAGATCTACTTTACCTTAATTACAACAAATTGTATATCAAGAGTCACTACGAATATATGGATATATAGTTGACATTGAAAGGAAATTATGTTCTAAGATATTATCGTTTCTTTTATTGGAATTAGTAGCTTAGGTTGTTTATATATATTGCTTGGCGTCTGGAGAGTTTCCAGCTCTACAATCTTATTGCTATTATCATCTCTTTGAAAATGTAAAACCTTGAAATTGTTAGTTTTTCCCATATTCACATGTAAGGGTTTACTTAAACAATGTCCACAAGTCAGAATCCATGGGCATTAATTTCCCTTAAGAATTACATCAACTTCCAATCTCTGCATCAATATATACAAAATCCTACTTCATGAAATCCCAACAATGCTCAAGAACTAATATTTTTGCTTTTGACTCCCATAAATCAAACACGCAGAAAAAGATACATTTCATTAACTGTGAAAAAACTGCTTACGTTGTCTAGCTGATCATTCGCTTAGACTCATCCAAGGAAATTGACAACGCGTCAGTACACATCCCCTCTTGGTTGCGCAGGATGAAATTTCTTTTCGATTGGTGAATGTTCATGGACCTATCCTCCTCCACATGTAAATCATAAGAAACACAAACATTTTGAAGGCAACCTTTGCTAAAGATGGAAATCAAGAGCCGATGTCTTTATTATTCTCCTCAAATACATAATCTGATGTCATCATCTTTCCCTTCCTCTATCTGTAAACCTGAACCAGATATAAGAAATAAAATTCATAACAAGATTGATTGTACAAGGTAGATCATGAGACCCACCCTCTTGTCACCATCTGATATTCCCAAAATTGTGTGAACTACTGGTTTTCAATTTGTCATTTATAGATAAAATTTCTGGGATCACTTTCCAGTCTTTCCAACGACGAGAAAGACTAACAAAATTTTTCTAGTCCTGCTACAGCCTTTTGTTAAATCAGATAACATCAGCTGGGATACCTCTTATTTGGAAGTTAAATAATAATGCAATGCAACTGCAACAAAAACAACCAGTAAAGCTTTGCGTAGCTTTAGGCCCGATGAATTTGAGTCTTGTGTCTTCCCTTTAAACTTGGAGGAAATTTTTGAGAGAAATTGCTTTAGTCGTCCTTCATTCGCTACTGCAGTCCATGAAAAGGAAACACCTTCAAAATCACAAATATAGGTTTCTAACTTTTTCTCAGATGGCAAACTAAGTGCTTCTTGCATCCACTCACAGCATGAGGCAGAAAAACATTTTGAGAACAAAACATGAAAATACAAAAAATAGATCACACTTTGCCTGGATCTTCTAAGTTCTATTTTACTCATACAAGCTCATCATAAATCATTATCCTATTGTTTAAAACTGCTCACGTACTTTAAAAAAGACTAACATAAATACTTCTAAAATAACTTATCCGTGTTGCATGATTTAACAAAATATATGAGATAGAAACAAGCAAAGGAGATGTAGACAATATTCAAGACTAACATAAATACTTCTAAAATAACTTATCCGTGTTGCATGATTTAACAAAATATATGAGATAGAAACAAGCAAAGGAGATGTAGACAATATTCAGAAAATAACCAATGTTTGCAAGAATTACTCAAAGGTCATACACAAACAGTTTCCTGGAATCAGCCAATATTACCAAAAAGCTGAACGGAAAGTTTTTTTAATCAACTGGGGACAATTTATTTCCAGTTCGAAACTGAACTTCAGCTTTTCTAGAAGAGGCTTCTAGAACATTGTGTACAAGTATTCCTTCACTGCAAGTAGGACATATGCTATACCTCAGTGTGTCATAGACTAGTCGGTAGGATGGGCAATCTTATAAAATAATAAGAACAAAGGCAATGCTAGAAAAGCAGTTCTTGAACAAAATAAATTTATAAAACTGATGGAACAGGTATGCTCCTTCAAGGAGTACAATCAAATTAGCCTGAAATGGCCAGTGCATTGATATAACAATTGGTAATGGTGAATCCCTATCTAAAGGGGTGAGATGATAAAGGATTAAAAAAGTTGAGAAATGTAATATCCACATTGAAGAGAACTTTAAAAAATATGAAAATTTGGAGACAAGCATCACACATACTTATGTACCCTAGCCCATTTAATGGGATGAAAATTTAAAGATGTGTACAACTTAAATGCTGTACTGCTTTTACTAAATGTAACTATAATGAGCGTGTTTTAAAGAACTCCCTACTTTTCTAAATGGAGTAAATTATTAACCTAGTTAGGAGTTAACAAAGAGAATGTAAAGCCCTTCCCATGTCCAAACAAATTCAAAATATTTCATGAGGGTGAGGAACCAAGATAGAAATGGACCGTTAACCCTTGACTGCGACATTTCATGGTCAGACAGAACAGATAATCATTTACATGGATATACAGTATTAACAACATACCCTTACTACTAAAATTATGATCATTGGATCTTCAAAGGCAATGCTCAACTGACTATGTTAGTGAGGAGTTATTTTGTTGTCATGGTATAATCACAGCATGATAGAGAGGATTTTCAAGTGAGGGCTATTGTTCGTGGGCAAGGCTATATTATCGATATAACAGCGAACAAGTGAGTTCTGCCCTCTAAATTTTTCTCCACCACTACCCCTTTTCTGCTGAGGTTACCAGAGGCCTAGAATACATACAGAGACCTTGATTTGGAAGAAGGATTGAATATAATACCCAAACTAAATATTCAACTCAACCATGAAATGTTTATATGTATATATGTTTGTGATCCTTTTTTGTATTACATCTTTTTATTTCCATTAATGTAAACAGAACATAAAAAATTACTGAAACGAGATACATGCATGAATTAATAATTCATGAACAGTTATACCTAATTAACAAGAGAACTACATGGAAATTATATAATCAGTTGTGTCATCTAGTTCAGGGAATCAAGTTCTAAAGCAATACAAATGAGCAGTCATGGACACCAACATACCTGTACTGTTTAAATACTTTTCTTCCTCATTAATGCGCCTGCGAAGAATATTGAGCATTGATCCAAAATATAAGGCCAGAACAGTGCATGTCAATGTGATGACATTATATGGCATGCTAAAATCAGGTGTTGCCAAGGGGACAAGTAGCACTTCCGTATAAAGCTGGACTGGACTTTTACCCTGCACAAAGCATAATAAGGGCATTGAAAGAACAGAATAGAGTTCTAGAGAAGACTCTATTCTCCACTCCAAAACATAAACAAGATAATTCGAACTAAGTCAAAAAACCCTTATTACACTGTTCTCAATAATGCCATGGTTGATAAATGTCAAGACACAAGCATTAACTATATTTATAGATGCCTATTTTCCATATAGTTAAAACATTGGCACCTTCCCAAGCCTGTTATCATCCCAGCTATAATCCTGCTCTAACTGTTGCCAACCTCCCAGAAATATGAAACTCAAATTAACAATCTTAAAATTGTACTGCCATACATTTGAAACCGCAGTGAAGTCTGAAATCTTAAAACCGTTATAAGATTGTTAAAAAATATAAAACTCAACTTTTCCTCTCTTTTTTTTCCTAGACATTAATACAAAAGAACTATAATATTATGGGAAAATTGATCTGAATGCATAATATAGAAGAAAAATTTAGGAGGTTATCAATACCTTCTTGGGCCAAAATGTTCTTCAATATAAGTATGGTCACTGCTTTTGTATCAGATACAATCTCTGTGTAAGTGTGCACTACTTCCATTTAAAACATAAAACTACTCTGAGGACATCTTTACAGCTACTTTTCTTTAGGACTTGTTCCCTTTGTAGACGGGGGAATCAATATTTTAAATAAAACTCTGTTAACAAATACAAAAGTACAAGCAACTCATAAACTGCTAACAAATATTACTTTTTCCGTAAGACTACAATAAAGTCCGAGTTAATGGATTATCATTTTTGGTCTGGAATAGGCAGTGGCTACAATAGACCTAGACTTCTCAATATGTTATATTCCTTTGACAATCTATATCAGAAGCCAGAATTTTTTCACATCTTCCTTTAGTTCCTTTTAGAGAAAGACATGGAAAAAATAATCATACCAATTTCTCCTCATGCTATAGTAGATCCTAAAGAATCCAATGTGATGAGCAACAAGGAACAGCATTCTTCTAATTACTTCTTAAATATAGAATTGAGTACAAAGTAATATGTGATTCTTTCCAGATCTTATAGTATAGCGGCAGCTCTCTCATAATTTAAAATAATATTCAGCCCATATTTCTTCTCTGCATCCAAATTGTATAGTTGACAGTGCAGGAGCAGTAACCTAGATACGGAATCTGCAGCTATATTATTTATGTTTTTATATTCAATTTTGCAATCTGAACCAGTTTGCTTAGCTATTTGGATTGTTATTAGTTAAAAGGTCTTTTGGGATAATAGTTACCCCATACTTCAATGGTATATTAGAAAAATGGAGTGCTAGGACAAAAGAACGACTTGAATTGTCTTATAGCATGTATGACGGCCAACACTTGCTTAGAATTGATGAATAACTTCTTTTTATTAATCAATGTTCTACTTTCACAAGCGATATGTCACTCATTTTCCATGAACAAGACTCGTCTATCAGGACTTGATGCATCATATTCTACAGCAAAGAGCTGTGAAAATTTCTTAAGTATAGAGCTAGAAGTCATTATCTTCTTAATTTGTTGGAATGTCACTTCTACCACTACATCCATCTATGTTGATCTTTCTTTATCATATCAAGGAGAGGTGTCATAATAACTCCACAACCATCAGCAGATTTTCTTAAGGAACTGTGTGGACCATTAAAATTCTCAACCAAGCAATTCTTGGAAGTGAGTCAATTGACAATGATTTGAATTTATGAAATGGCATTAGGTCAACCGGTTATATTCCATAGCTTTCAAGAAGGAGACCCTAGTTCGAATCTTGCCAAGAGATACATGCATAATCATCAAACTGTTCTAATACCACTACGTGGTCATCATGTAATACAAGTGGGCCTGTTTCAATCCCATATAACCAATTTAAAAAAATATATATTTGAGTTTAGCAAATGGCATTAGCTCAACTAGTTAAATTCCTCAACTTTCAAGGAGACCTAGGTTCAAATCTTGCCAAGCCATACATGCATAATAGGCTAGGTGTTGTAATACCACTATGTGGTCATGATGTAAAACGGATGGGGCCCATTTCAATCCCATATAACTGTTAGAAAAATTATAAGAAAGCAAGCTAAAACAATACATGAGATTTACGTGGAAACCCTACTGTGTGCAGTTAAAACCACGAGGGCAATGGCAGCTATTATCTTTTATTAATCTCAAGGAACTTTTTTACATTCGCACCCTTTCTTCTCTATTTACAAATGAAAAGGGGTCATTCCTTTTTATAGGAAAACAAGAGAAGATTCCAAAAAAGTCGAGGTACATCCAAAACGCGTTCATTAACAACCGCGTTTAATTAATTGTCGCGTTCATTAACAACCGTGTTTAAATAATTATCGCGTTCATTAACAACCGCATTTAATTAATTGTGAGGGTCCCACGCACGAGAAAGGATCGCTATAAGTTGCACCACCATGCACCACTCTGCTAAAGAACATCGAAGATCTGAATATTGACTTCACCTCCTAACATTCTCCCACTTGAAGTCAATATACAAGAATTCTTTTCCTTTGTTTTCCATCCAAGTGCCAACTGCCCAATGCTGCCTTTATCACGTTTTCAGCAAGTCTAATGAAGTTTTGCACCAATCAAACTTCTTTCTCTTGACATGATTTGTAAGCATATCTACAGGATTCACTTCGGTATCAATTTTTTCCAACAGGATCCTACCTTCTTCCACCACATTTCTTATAAAATGGTACTGAACATCAATGTGTTTTGTGCGATCATGGAATGTTGGGTTCTTTACTAACTGAATGGCACTTTGGCTATCACAATGCAACGTAATATTCCCTTGTATTATCTTGAATTCACCCAACAGTCGCTCTAGCCAAATTGCCTCTTTGCTGGCCTGAGTCGCTGCAATATATTCTGCTTCAGTGGTTGATAAAGTCACCACCGACTACAACTTAGAAGTCCAGCTCACAGCTCCACCAACAAGAGTGAAAGTATATCTTGTAGTGGACTTTCGCCCATCTCTATCTCCACCATAATCAAAATCCACAAAACCTTTACCTTGCAAATTTGTCGATTCAAAGTAAATAGCAGCTTTTGAAGTGCCTCTTAAATATCTAAATATCCACTTCACTACAGTCCAATGCTCCTTACCAGGATTCGCCATGAACCAGCTGACAACTCTCATTGCTTGGGCAATATCCTGCCTGATGCTCACCATGGCGAACATGAGGCTTCCTACTATTGATGAGTACGGTACACGAGACATGGACACTGTTTGGAAGACAATTTGAAGTGTGGAGGAAGTGGGGTACTAACTGGTTTTGCATTCTACATATTGAAGCACTACAGAATCTTTTCTATATATGACTTTTGACATAACCAGATCTTCCTTCCTGTTCTATCCCTGTGTATCTTCATCCCTAGAATTTGGTTTGTTGCTCCTAAATCCTTCATTTCAAATGTCCTAGCCAACTGAGCCTTAAGATCAATGATTTTCTTCATGCTAGGGCCTGCAACTAGCATATCGTCAACATACAACAAGATAATAAAACTGTCATCATCTGACCTCTTATAGTATGCACAATGGTCAGCTTCACTCCTATTGAAACCTTGGCTCTTCATGGTGTCAAATTTTTTGTACCACATCCTTGGCGCCTATTTAAATCCATACATATATTTCTTGAGTCTACAAACCAAATGCTCTTTGCCTCCTTTATAGCCCTCAAGCTGATCCATATAGATATCTTCCTCGAGATTACAATGTAGGAAAGCAGTTTTCACGTCAAGTAGCTCCAACTCTAAATCCTGTGCTATTACAAGTGCAAGTAAAACTTTGACAATAGTTAGCTTCACAACTAGAGAGAAGATTTCATTAAAGTCTATTTTTGACTTCTGCACATAACCTTTTGCCACCAAGCGAGCTTTATAGCATTCCAACAATCCATCACAGTTCTTTATTTTATACACCCACTTGTTACCAACAGCCTTTATTCCAAGTGGAAGATCCACAAGTTCCCATGTTATATTCTTCCGTAGGGCTTCATTCCTCCACCTTTTTGCATTCTCAGATTCTTTAGCTTCCTGAAATGAGCTAGGCTTGTTGAGAAATGTAGCTCGGACATGAACTTCTTGCACAGGCTTCAGTATGAACGTGCTAGAAGTGGTTCGAGACATTTCAAATTCTATTTTGTAATTCACTTAAGTGACTTAGACTAGGATTTAATCTTGACCATACATCTCAAGATGAGATGAGATCTAATCTTGACCATACATCTGAAGAGATTAGGGTTAGAGAGATTAGGGTTTCCTTTTCAAGCATAAAAGGAGAAGGGCAAGAGTGTTTTAGATAACAAAAAGAAGAAGAAGAGCAGATTGTTGAAGGAGAACTGCAAGGCAAAGAGGAGAGGAAGAGTGAATTGCTGGCCAGAAAGGCAGCAAGAGAGCAGGCTGTCCTGCTGTAGCTATAACCTCCTCTATTGTATAATATATGCAGGTTCAGTAGTGTATTTTGCTTCCGTTGTTCATTTTCCAGCCATCTGTGTGATTGTTGCATGTTTAGAATAAATTCATTTCAGATCTGATTTATTTAGAAACATAGGACAACAATTATCTAGGGTTAGGAAAATTTACATGGTATCAGAGCTAGGTTCTGTGATTGAGATCCTCAAGGGTTTACAACAGTAGATCATTGTTGGATATTAAAAACCAGCAGTTGAGGGTTTCATACTTTTGCTTGAAGGACTAAGCTTATTTGCAGGACAACTTTTTTTAGTCATTCATATCAGATCTGAAAGTTTGTGCAGTAGATCTCAGAGATGGCAGCAACTAGCCTCAGATTTGAGGATAGATTGGAAGGTGCCTCCAATTTCTTGCCTTGGAAAGTCAGGGTAATGTTCTTATTGGAAGAGAATGATCTCTGGGATATTGTCAAGGATGCTGTGACTCCGCCTACAGATCCGTAGCAGTTGGCAGCTCACGAAGAAGAAGTGAAGGCCAAGCGGATGATCTTGGATGCAGTGAAGGATCACCTGATTCCTCACATATCCGAGAAGACTACAACAAAGGAGATGTTCGATGCCCTGGTTAGCCTCTACCAGAGTGAGAACATAAACAGAAAGATGATATTGCGGAACAAACTCAGATCTATGGAGATGACCAGATCTGACACCGTTACCAGTTACTTGATGAAGATCACGCAGATTCGTGATCAATTGGCAGCAATTGGGGAGAAGGTTGAAGACACAGAGTTGGTGAACATGGCACTGAATGGTTTCTCAACTTCATGGGAACCATTTGTCAAAGGCATCTGTGCTCGTGAGCACCTTCCCACCTATGAGAAATTGTGGGATGATTTCATCCAGGAGACTTGAATGGAGTCAAAGGCTAGCAAGAAGGGTGGTGACGATAACCTAGCTCTCTTTGGGCAAACCAAGAAGGGTAGAGGTAAAGGACCCAACAAGGGTAAGGTAAAGAGTGAGGAGTCAACCTCACAGTCAGGAAGAAGGACTTGAGCAAGATCAAGTGCTTCATTTGTCATAAGCACGACCATTATGCATCACAGTGTCCAGACAAGAAGGGAAAAGGGAAGCAACAGCAAACGTAGGTAGCAGCCTCTGCAGAAACTCATATGAGCGAGTTTGCTGCCAAATTCGAGAAGGATTTCTCATTGGTCTCTTGCCTTTCTACGAGCACGGTTCCGAGGGATGCTTGGTATGTGGACAATGGGGCATCTCGGCACATGACATCAACCCGACAATGTTTTACCAGTCTACAAGAGCAAGACTCGGGAGTTCAGGTTGAGCTTGGTGATGATGCCAACTATCCAGTTGAAGGAATTGGTACCATTCCTTTTCGACTCCAGTCAAGGAACTCTTTAGACTTTGATGATGTTCTGTTTGTTCCAGGTCTCAGGAAGAAATTGCTTTCACTTTCGGTTATGGAGGATAAGGGTTATGCAATAGAGTTCAAGAACCAACATGTCCTTATTAGACCGAAAGAATCTAGCCCAGAAACAACACAAGTGATAGGGGTTAGGGAAGGCAGTCTATACAGGTTGCAGGGTGAACCTGTTCGAGCCCTAGTTCATAGCAGTAATAGCTTGTGTGAGTTGTGGCACAAGAGGATGGGGCACCTGCATCATAGAGTGTTGCCTATTTTGAGGGAGATAGTCACAGGTCTTCTAGAGTTCAGCATTGAGCAACAGGGAGTATGCAAAGGGTGCACGCTTGGCAAGCATGCCAAGGTTGTTTTCCCAAACAACGAGCATAGGTCTAAGGAGATACTAGATCTCATACATTCGGATGTTTGTGGACCGATGTCAGTAGCATCAATTTCAAGTAGCATGTACTATGTTTCCTTTATTGATGATTTCTCTCGCAAGACATGGATCTACTTCTTAAAGACCAAGGATGAAGTCTTTAGCAGGTTTCAGGAGTTCAAAGCTCTAGTTGAAAACCAGACAGAGAAGAAGATCAAGGTCTTGAGATCATACAATGGGGGTGAATATACCTCCAAGGAGTTTGATGGTTTCTGCAAGCAAGAAGGAATCAAGAGGGAGCTGATTGTTCCATACAACCCCCAACAGAATGGGGTTGCAGAGCGAAAGAATTGATCCATCATAGGGGCTGCTAGAGCCATGATTCATGACCAAGGCTTGCCGATGTTTCTTTGGGCAGAAGCATGCAACATAGCAATCTACATCCAAAACAAGTGTCCTCATAGGATCTTGGAGGACAAGACACCAGAGGAGGCATTCACTGGTGTGAAGCCAGAGGTGAGTCATTTCCGCATCTTTGGATGTCTAGTTTATATCCATATTCCGGTAGAGAAGAGGACCAAGTTGGAGCCTTCCAGGATGAAAGGAGTTTATTTGTAGGTTACAATGAGACTTCAAAAGCTTACAGAGTCTATATTCCAAAGTAGAGGAAGACAATAGTGAGTAGGGATGTAAAGTTTGAGGATGATATTGCATCCAGGAAGTCCCATGAGCCTATTCTAGTGATAGAGAATGAGGAGCAAGAAGCTCCGAAGGTTGAGCCAAGGTCACCAAAGACACCAGTGGTTTCCAGTTCAGGACGACAACCTTTAGGTGAGGAGGAGACATTAGCCCCTTCCAGTTCTATCAGGAGACCTCGATGGCTTACATAGACATTGAGGGATGCTCAGGAGTATGTTGAGGCTCCTAGCAACATGATTAGGGAGAGCAGACCTCCGAGGAAGTTTCAAAACTACATGGCATTGATGAGCAACATCATAAATTCCGAGCCTTCCAGTTTTCAGGAGGCAGCAGGCCAGCAGGTTTGGTGGGATGCCATGGTGGAGGAGTACACCTCCATCATGAAGAATGATGTTTGGGACTTAGTGCCAAGACCGGGGGGGAAGTCAGTTGTGAGTTCCAGGTGGCTCTACAAAATTAAGCATGCTGCAGATGGCAGCATCGAGAAGTTCAAGGCGAGGTTTGTGGCGAGAGGGTTCTCCCCGAAAGAGGGAGTGGACTATGAGGAGACTTTTGCTCCCGTCGCTAGATACACTTCCATTAGAGCCGATTATGTCTTTAGCTTCATCTATGGGATGGCGGATTCATCAAATGGATGTGAAGACAACTTTCCTTAATGGGATCATTGAGGAAGAAGTGTACATAGAGCAGCCTCAAGGCTTTGAGGTAAATGGGAAGGAGTCCCATGTTTGTAGGCTTAAGAAAGCCTTATATGGACTCAAACATGCACCGAGAGCATGGTATTCCAGGATAGATGGATACTTGCAGAGTGTGGGCTTCGCCAAAAGTGATGCAAATCCTAATCTATATTACATATTTGTTGGGACTGATCTGCTCATTTTGGTGCTATATGTAGATGACTTGTTTCTTACAGGTGCAGAGAAGCTCATTGTAGGGTGCAAAGTAGATATGGCAGTTGAGTTTGAGATGAAGGACATTGGCATGATGCATTACTTCTTGGGTTTGGAGGTTTGGCAGAGACCAGGGGAGATATTCCTTGGGTAGGGTAAGTATGCAGTTGAGATCCTGAAGAGGTTTTGGATGGAGGACTGCAAACCTATGGCCACACCCATGATCACTAATCTGAAGAAGGTGACAACTTCAGATTCAGAGTTGGTGGACCCTACGTTGTACAGGCAGCTGATAGGATCCATGATGTATTTGGTCAACACTAGACCAGATATATGTTTTGCAGTGAAACACCTTGAGTCGGTTCATGGTGGAGCCAAGGCGAGGAGCATTGGGTAGCAGCAAAACATGTGCTCGAGATACTTGAGGGGCACAGTGGAGTATGGTCCGAGATATCTTGGAGATGGTGAAGTGAGGTTGCAAGGGTATACAGACTCAGATTGGGCAGGCGGTGAGAGATAAGAAGAGCACCTGGGTGTGCTGGTGAAAGACCTTGGGTGTTGCTTTAGCTTGGGATCAGGCATGATATCCTGGTTCAGCAGGAAGCAAACTTCTGTGGCGCTTAGCTCAACAGAGGCTGAATACATGGCAGCTAGTATTGCTAGTTGTGAGGCCATCTAGCTTCGCAAGTTGCTTACAATATTGATTGATCAGGAGTTGGATCCCACGGTGATATACTGTGATAATCAGAGTTGTATCAAACTCTTTGAGAATCCAGTATTTCATAACAAGTCCAAACACATAGAGATCAAATATCACTTCATACGAGACAAGATTCAGAAGGGAGCAATAAAGCTCCAGTATATTCCCACAGATCATCAGGTAGCTGATATTCTGACCAAGCCCTTAGTGAAAGGGAAGTTTGAAGCATTCAAAGACAAACTTGGATTGGTGCAGAATTCCTTCCTCGCTAAGAGGGAGTGTTGAGAAATGTAGCTTGGATAGGAACTTCTTGCACAAGCTTCAGTATGAACGTGCTAGAAGTGGTTCGAGACATTTCGAATTCTATTTTGTAATTCACTTAAGTGATTCTATTTTGTAATTCACTTAAGTGACTTAGACTAGGATTTAATCTTGACCATACATCTCAAGATGAGATGAGATCTAATCTTGACCATACATCTAAAGAGATTAGGGTTAGAGAGATTAGGGTTTCCTTTTCAAGCATAAAAGGAGAAGGGCAAGAGTGTTTTACAAAACAGAAAGAAGAAGAAGAAGAGCAGATTGTTGAAGGAGAACTGCAAGGCAAAGAGGAGAGGAAGAGTGAATTGCTGGCCAGAAAGGCAGCAAGAGAGCAGGTTGTCCTGTTGTAGCTGTAGCATCCTCTATTGTATAATATATGCAGGTTCAGTAGTATATTTGACTTCCGTTGTTCATTTTCCAGCCATCTGTGTGATTGTTGCATGTTTAGAATAATTCAAGGTTCCATGAGCCTGGGGGGCGAGGGGACGAGGGGACGAGGGGACGGGTTTCGGGGGACGGCAAGCCGATTTTAGGGGACGGCTCGGGGACGGATGGGGGTGAGGGCTGGTATAATACTATGAAAATTGAAATTTTTTAGAAATTTAGAATAATCTACATTCTACACATTCAGAATTCTACACACAACAAAAATGATATTAGGATATTCATATTGATATTAGTTACTAAGAGCAGCTATTTAATTGTTTCAACAAATATAACTTGAAGGTTCAGCCAAGGATATCAAGTGCAATCTGCCAATCTCTAACAGATAACCAAATTAGTTGCTATTGCTCAAGTAATGAATGCCACATTATTCAGCTTTTACAAGTCATCATTTTCAACAATATACTAAAGAACATAAAGAAAAGATTAAAGCAAAAGTTACATTATTCTAATATCACAGTATTCTAAAATAAGCGGATTTGTCATTGAAGTCAATGTCCTAAAGCAAAAGTTACAATTTTCTCATTGAAGTCAATGTCCTAAACTCAATGGGATTTGTCTCTTTGTAAGAATAAGACAAGTTGATGCCAAGCATTCCTCATTTGTATTTTCTCAATGGAAGTGTATGCAAAGCAAACAATTTAGGCCACTTTCCAGCAAATCAATAACCATTTATAGCAACAAAGGCACACACGTAAAAGCAAAACAGTGAACATGAATCTAATTGGATGCTATCTGCTTTACAAAATCTCCATTCTTGAACATTAGATAAATCAGCAATAGAAGCATTTTAGGCCAGGGTCTTTTCCCCACCAAATAAAGTGCCATTCCAGTAAGAGTTATCATGCCACTTTTACTAGCCCACAGCTTCATCATGTTTTTACCTTATATGATTTTCTGAATTATGAACCTGAATTAAGACATGCAAAGCCATGATCTAAAAATGTTTTCAAAAATGCAGTCAAGAGGCACGCTGTTATGAGTCCTGTAAAACTTGCTTGTTTCAATTTTTAAAATCCTACAATTTAACTATTTTTTTCCTTGTCAACTTCCTTCTCAAAATATTTTGATTAACCTTGTTTAAAGGGATTTTGTAAATTTATGCTTATTAATTTTGTATTCGTGGTTTTTCTTTGGAACACTATTTCCAGCTCTCTCCAGACTGTTGTTACACAATGTAGTATTTGAGTCCAAATACCTACTTTGATCATCTGCGGACATTAAGAAACTTCTTTTCTTTCTAAGTAATTTTCACGAGTATGAGTAGGGTCTCTCTTTGTTACTCTTTATGTTATTCAGTGATCTTCGCTTATTATATCAACAATCTTTATCCCTCACTTGTAATTTTAGAATACTATAACTTTTGCTTTAATCTTCATAGAACAGATTGGTTAAGGACTTGCTTTAGAATACTATAATTTTAGAATACTGGAACTTTTGCTTTAATCTTCATTTGTGGAAAGTCATCATTTTCAACAATGTACTAAAGAACAGATTGAAGAACACAAATGTTTTACAATGTACTAAAGAACAGATTAAATTTTCATTTTTAAATTTTTTTTTTAGTTTTTCTTTTGGCTGAGGACACTCAGCCATGGGGGAAGGCTGGGTCCCTTTGGGGATGCTCAAACCGTCCCTAGGGACGGTTGGGCATCCCCGGGGACGGTTGGGCACCTTCCAGCCGTCCCCGGGGATGCCCAACCGTCCCTAGGGACGGTCTGAGCGTCCCCAAAGTGACCCAGCCGGGGACGGCTGGCCGTCCCCGGGGACGCCCCAAAATAGGGGATGTCCCGGGGACGGGAGGCCATAGGCCTCAAGCGTCCCCGGGGACGCTTCCCAGTCGTCCCCCAAAAGGGGGACGGGAGGAAACGTCCCCAATGCCGTCCCCCCGTGCTGGGGGCCACGAGGGACGGAGGGACGTGTCCCTTAGGGGGGGGACGCGTCCCCGTGGAACACTGGAATAATTTCATTTCAGATCTGATTTATTTAGAAACATAGGACAGCAATTATCTAGGGTTAGGAATATTTACAAGGCTCACCATCATCGGTTAACAAAGCAAAAGAGGACTGAAAATCAGGAGAATACCTCTTTGGACGCTTTTGTGGACGTGTAGATCTTCTAACACAACATATTGTTGGTTGTGGCTCTTGATCTTGTGACTGTTTAGGCTGCTGAACTTGCTGATCAGAAGCTTCAGCATTCTTATTTTCACTTTCATCTTTGTTCATATCTACTTCAACAAGTACAACCTTAGGTGTTTGTTGTTCCTGCTTCCTTTGCATGGATTTTTTATTAAAAACATCTCGGCTAAAAATTACCTTATGGAAAGTAGGGTCCTAAAGTTTATATCACTGTATCTCCATAGTCGAGAAAAACACATTTCTTTGATTTTGGCTCAAGTTTGGACCTGTTTTCTTTAGGCACATGGGCAAATGAATCACAACCAAAGCTACGTAAATGATAGTAATCAACTGGTTTCCCACGCAAAACTTCCTCTAGTGTCTTTCCATCCAACGCAACTATGGAAGACCTGTTAATAAGATAAGCAGTTGTATTAACAACCTCCGCTCGGAACTTTTTATCCAACCCAAATGTGTTGAGCATGCTTCTTGCACGTTCCATGATTGTGTGATTCATCCGCTCAGCCACACCATTTTGTTGTGGAGTATACGACACAGTCTTCTAGTGCTTCATTCCTTGTTGCGTACAAAATTCATCAAACCCCTTGGAGCAATTTTCACCCCCATTATCTGACCTAAGACATAAAATAGACTTGCCCAAACTTTTCTCTACTCATGCCTTGAACTCCTTAAATTTCTCCAAAGCTTCTGACTTCTTTTTTAGAAAATAAACCCACACTCTTCTAGAATAATCATCTATAAATGTCAGAAAATACCTAGTACCTTTTAAGGACTGAGGAGGGACTGGTCCAAATATATAAGAATGTATAAGTTGCAAAAAATTAAACTCTTACTAGAGCTTACAGTAAACCGAACCCTCTTTTGTTTACCAAAAATACAGTGCTCACACGTGTCTAAATTACAAGACTTAATCCTAGAAAGCATACCTTGAACATGCAGAAATTTCAATCATTTTTCACTCATATGCCCAAGGCGTTGATGCCATAGCATTAATTCATCCTAAGCATTTCTTGAAGTTGTTGATGTTGCATGGTTTGTCACCATATCACCGCACAAATGATACAGGGTCCCATAAGATTCTCCTTTTGCTACTACTATGGCTCCTCTGGTAATTCTGCAATATTTCTTACCGAAAATAGTAAAATACCCAAGCTTATCCATCATCTTGATTGAGAGCAAATTCTTCTGTAAATCAGGCACATGTCATACATCACACAACATCCTTTCTCTGCCATCATCCAGCCTGATCCTAGCATCCCCTCTTCCCACAATTTCTAAAGGATGATCATCACCCAAGTAGACCATCCCACCATTATAGGGCTGATATTTGACAAACCAGTCTCTTTATGTTGACATGTGGAAAGATGCACTCGAGTCCAAAACCCAAGTATATAAAACAGATCTACTATTACTGATGCAGAAGGTTGCACATGTTGCCATCTCTACGGAATTTACTCTACTAGCCTCAGCTGATGGCTGATTTTGCTTTTCACCATTCTTTTCCTATTTCATATGCCAACAGTCCTCCTTCGAGTGCCCTAGCTTCCCACAATGCCAGCACTTCCCTTTCAGCTTGCATCCTCTTGACTTAGATCTAGACTGTGATCTACCTTGTTGACTCTTCTCGATAGATCAATCTCTCACAGTTAGTGCTTCATTGGTTGAGGGTTCCAGTGATGTTTTCCGCCTCAACTCTTCTGCCAACAAAGCGACTATGACATCATCAAATTTTAGAGCTCCTAATGATGCATTGTTGATGGTCATCACCAAATGATCCCAGGTGTCCGGGAGGGAACAAAGTTGGGTGAATGCTCTATCCTCATCCTCCATATTCACATTAACCAAGACTAGTTTACTGTTTAGGGTATTAAACTCATTCAAATGATCTGCCACAAATGAACCCTCCATCCTTAGGCTATAAAGCTGCTTTTTCAGGAAAACTTTATTTGTTGTTAATTTAGTCTCATACAACTTCTCAAGCCTCTCCCAGAGGGCTTCCGCGGTCTTTGCTTCAGCAACATTGAACAAGACAAAGTCTGCTAGGCAGAGACGAATTGTAGAAACCACCTTCCTATCCAACTTTACCCACTCCTCATCTGTCATGATGTTAGGTTTATTCGTTACCCCTTTCAAGGCTAGGGCTTCGTCATTTTGAACCAACAAATCCTCCACATTCATTTTCCATAGGGCGAAGTTCCTACCATCAAACTTCTCAATCTCGAACTTGGTTACACCTCCTGCCATTGTTGCAACTCCCACTCACACAAAACCCTAGACCAATGAGTTTTTAGAGAACCTCGCTCTGATACCAAATGTTAGAAAAATTAAAAGCAAGAAAGCTAAAACAACAATAAAACAATACACGATTTACATGGAAACCCTGTTGTGTGCAGGTAAAACCATGGGGCAATGGCGGCTATTATCTTTTATTAATCTCAAGGAACTTTTTTACATTCGCACCCTTTCTTCTCTCTATTTACAAATGAAAAGGGGTCAATTCCTTTTTATAGGAAAACAAGAGAAAATTCCAAAAAAGTCGAGGTACATGCAACATAACAAACCTAGCCATGTCGGCTAGGTTTTCCAAGTGTAATTAATTCATATATATTAGGTTAGATTTTTATTATTGAAAATCATCTATTGTTTTTTACCTTCTATTCATTTGCATATTCGCATTGCCTGAACGGCGGGGTTGTGCCCACCCAGAGTGGCGACTCGTTTATTCCAACTGATTTGATTTATGATATATGTTTCTGGTGTGTATGTTACGGAAGTCGTATTGCTGATATTGAGTTGGTATTTGGTTCAGGGAGAAGATTATTCTTCTCCAAGTGGTATCAGGGACTTCGATCCTGATTACGCAAAAATACTGAAATACATCTCTTCGATCGCAGCGTACAGCGAAATAAATCAAACGACATTCAAAGGTATCACCGCAAAACCCTAAAAAATTTTCTGCAAATCATTGTTCAAACGTAGCGTTAGTCGTGACAAATGGTTCGTAGGCTCGCCAGCGTCGTTCGTCAGTGTCCAAAGAACACAGGGAGCACAGTTAAAAAAATCGCCTTTGCATTCGTCGTATTCGAAGCACAGGAGCGTGGCATTCGTTTGCCGGGTCCGCAGGACACAATGAGCACAAGGACAAATTCTAAGCGATTCCACAAGGATTAAAGGTGGAAAGGCGCACGAGGGAGCTGTCACTCATGAAAGTTAAGAATCGGGAACAAGAAATCTTCAAAAAACGCAGTCAAATCACAGAGGAAGCGCCCACAATCTTCCCAGGACGAACGCGAGCATCGCCGTAGCAAGAAATAAAAAAATCAACAAGCAAACCTAAGGTACTTTCGCAAATTTAAATTATATTTTTTAGGTGGTCGGGATATATATCCCACATTTAGTGTGTGGAAACGGGGGAGGCATTTATAACGCAAAAGTCTCACGTTCCAAGGTGTGACTTAGGTCACACGTCCAGTGGCTCTTCTCGCGCGTAGTCCCGGTTGCGTCTCCCATCACCACGTGTCATTCCGCTCACATCCGCATGTCCTCACCGTGTGTGTCCTTCCTTAGCCACATGTCCTTTCTTGTTGCTATTGTGTCCTTTCCCGTCACTGTCGCGTATCCTCTAGGTCGTCGTATCTTGTTCCAGTCGCGTGTCATTTCCCGTCGCTGTCGTATCTTGTTCCCGCATCAAAGTCGCGTGTCCTTGGGGTCGTCGCCGTGTCCTTTGTCCTTGCGGGGTTCGATTCGAGTCTCCTATTTATTCGTCGTCGTGTCTAGTGGTCAACAGGGCCAGTTGTCCGTTGTGTTAGGGCTATCGAGCTGGTCAGTGTCGAGTAGGGTCAATTGTGTCCGGTGTGTCCTCGGTACCAATGTATTAGTTCCAGCTATCATTTCAATTGTTGAAAAGTTGTCAAGAAATTGTCCAAAAGTGGTCAAAAACTGTCAAGAAATTGTCCAAAAGTGGTCAAAAACTGTCAAGAAATTGTCGAAAAGTTGTTTTCCGTTACAAAGTTATTCTGAAAATCATGAGCCACAAAAAATTCAAAGGGCCAGTTGTCCGTTATGTTAGGGCTATCGAGTTGGTCAGTGTCGAGTAGGGTCAACTGTGTCCGGTGTGTCCTCGGTACCAATGTATTAGTTCCAGCTATCATTTCAATTGTTGAAAAGTTGTCAAGAAATTGTCCAAAAGTGGTAAAAAACTGTCAAGAAATTGTCCAAAAGTGGTCAAAAACTGTCAAGAAATTGTCGAAAAGTTGTTTTCCGTTACAAAGTTATTCTGAAAATCACAAGGAGAGCCACAAAAAATTCAAATCCGCGTCGTAGTTGGAGCGACAGTTGAAGCGGAATACAAATTTTTTCCAAATTTTGCAGAAATCAAAGCTTAAAAGCTGCTAAGCAGGAGATTTTGGAAGGTGCATGAGAAGAAGTTGGACCAAAGGATCTGACGGTCGTCTATCAAGCTCGGAAACTCCCAACAACAACACAAGAAGAGCTCGTCGAAGCCAAGGTACAAAAAATTCTCCTTCTCCTTCCGGAATTGGTAGTTTTAATCCGAGTCATCCAGTGGTCAGCCCAATGGCATCCAATACCTCTCCAAATTCCTCACAAGAAAACGTCACCCAAGTAGAAAGTAATCGTCCATTGATCAATGATGATGTGTTAAGAGATTTAATATTAAATCTTCAGATGATGACTGCAAGCTTCAACGCATCTAGGAAACCGCCCCAACCAAATCCTTCTAGTTCCAATCATTGGAGTACGGACGTCTACTATGACGACTATACACACCATAGAGGTCAAAATAGTCAGTCCTTGAATCACAATGGTCACCAAAATATTGAGGATGGGGGTAATGAAGAAAATATGGAGCAACAAAGAGGTTTTAACAGACCTTATCAAAATAACAACCAGAGACAGAGGAGTAACGAGGAACAAGATAGAAACAATGTTCACTCCCAACCAAGAGGTCCAACTGGAGTCAATTATCCACGCGTTGACATGCCTACCTTTGAAGGCCAGGATCCACGTGGGTGGATTGCAAAAATGGAAGGCATCTTAGAATTCTACAAATTCCAGGAAGGGGACAAAGTCCCTTTTACAGCAACCAAATTCGACATTGAAGCTTATCAGTGGTTTACATGGTATAAACGTGAGGATCCCCATTATGCATTATATTGGGATACTTTCAGAAAAGCCTTTCTTCACAGATTCGACAAAGGTCCCACAGGTTCTTACACAGTACGATTGTTGTCACTTAAGCAAACAGGATCAGTAGGGGACTATATTTCAGAATTCACCAGTATGCTTCACTATGCACAAGACCTACAACCGGACGTGGTAGTAGCGGCTTTTCGAAATGGATTAAAAGCACATATTAAAGTTGAAGTAGACCTACACAATCCATCCAAGTTGGATGAGTGTATAAGGATTGCTGATTTGGCAGAGACAAAGGCGCACGTAGGCCCATCCACATGACGTGATTCATATGGGCGACCTCCATTCCGCAACAACTCTTTCCGCAGAAATGATCAACCGTCACGGTACTTCTGCTACAAATGTCGCACTCATCATCAAAAAGACCAAGCATGTACACCACGACAAAACTTTCAGATTGAATATGCCGACAAGGAAGAAGAAGAAATAGAGGAGTATGACGCACCTGAGGATCTCCCAGTTGAGGACCAAAATGAACACGACGAAGTTGTCACTGAGGAGGATACCATGACTATTTCAGTACATGCTCTCATGGGGTTATCCTCTCACCATACAATCAAGGTGGCAGGTTTCATTCGAAAACAGAGGGTGACAATATTAATTGATTCCGGAAGTACTCACAACTTCATTGATGCAAAACTTGCAAGGACATTGGGGTTGCACGTCTTCTCTTCTAGTCAAGATCGGTTTCAAGTCAGAACTGCAAGCAGGGAAATTTCTCAATGTCTAGGTAAGACATCTTCAGTTTCATTACAAATGGGTACGTATACTTGGCAAGGTCCTCTTTTTGTTATGGAATTAGGAAATTCGGAAGTTATTTTAGGCGTTGCATGGATGGAACAATTGGAAACCACAGTGGGTTTTAACCACAAACATCGCTTTGTCGAATGGCAAGCCAATGGGAGGACTATTCGTCTTCAAGGACTACCCACACCTCCATCAAAAGTTGTAAGTTCACATAGCATGGAAAATATATTAAGAAAATATGGTGGGGGATTCATAGCCCGAATCAATTGCATAGAGAAATTAGAACTAGATATATCGAAAATCAAAGAGGAAGATCTTCAACACATTGTGGCTCATTATGAGGAAGTTTTTCAAGAACCCAAAGGCCTACCCCCAAAAGATCTCATGACCATGCTATCCATCTTGTGCCAGGAAGTCTTCCACCCAATGGTCGTCCTTATCGATATCCCCAACCCCAGAAAATAGAAATTGAGAAGATTGTCCAAGAACTATTAGACCATGGTGTCATCCATCATAGTACTAGTCCTTATTCCTCACCTATCGTCTTAGCTCGTCGAAAAGATAATTCTTGGCGTATGTGTCCAGATTTTTGTCCTCTCAATAAAATCACAATCAAAGATAAGTTTCCTATTCCTGTCATTGATGATTTACTAGATGAGCTACATGGTGCCAAATTCTTCACCAAATTGGACTTACGCTCAGGGTTTCACCAAATCCGAGTTAGGGAAGAGGATATTCCCAAAACAGCCTTTCGAACTCATGAAGGTCATTATGAATTCTTGGTCATGCCCTTTGGTCTCACTAATGCACCATCTACATTCCAAAGTCTCATGAACCAGGTGTTTCGTCCATTCTTACGTAAATTTGTTCTAGTCTTCTTTGATGACATACTCATCTATAGTAAATCATGGAAAGATCACTTAGCACATGTGGACAGAGTTCTCCATATCCTACACAAGGAAAAGTTGTTTGTCAAATGATCTAAATGCTCCTTTGGTGTTCAAGAAGTTGAGTACCTCGGTCATATAGTATCTCAAGAAGGTGTTAAGGTGGATCCCAATAAGATTAAGGCAATACAAGATTGGCCTTTGCCTAAAACCATCAAGAAACTTCATGGTTTTTTGGGCCTCACGGGCTATTACCGCAAATTTGTGCGTAACTATGGTAAAATTGTGGGTCCTCTCACGGCTCTCACCAAAAAGGATGCTTTTCAATGGTCAGAAGTAGCTACCAAAGCCTTCGAGGCTCTCAAGGAGGCAATGTGTACGACTCCAGTTTTGGCCACTCCAGACTTTCAAAAACCATTTGTCATTGAATGTGATGCCTCAGGAACAGGTATTGGTGCAGTACTAATGCAGGAGGGTCATCCCTTGGCATTTGAAAGTAAACAACTTTCAGGGAAAAATTTGGGTAGATCCACCTATGAAAAAGAAATGTTGGCTATTTTACATGCAGTGGAAAAATGGAGGCATTACTTAATCAATAGTCGTTTTATTATTAAAACCGATCACAACAGTCTCAAGCATTTTCTAGAACAAAGGTTTTCTTATCCCGAACAAAATAAGTGGTTGACTAAATTATTGGGATATGATTTTGTGATTGAATATAAGAAAGGTAAAGAAAATGTGGCAGCAGATGCATTATCTAGAAAATACGAAGATGAAGTAGTTATTAATGCCATTTCAGGACCATGTTCGCAGTGGGTGTCTCAGTTGCAGGAAGAATGGTTGTCCAACAGTGAAACAACTCAAATAATTCAAGAATTATCTATGGGTTCCTCTAAATACCCTCTTTTCACATATGATGACCAAATATTACGTAAGAAGAGTCGCATTTACATCCCTCACAATTCACCAATCAAAGCACAGATTCTAGAGGAGTCACATGCTTCTCCATCAGCAGGACATTCAGGGTTTCTGAAAACCTACATGCGGGTTAAACAATCCTTTTGTTGGAAAGGATTAAAAGCAGAGGTTAAGCAATGGGTAGCTGAATGTGAAGTGTGCCAACGCAATAAGGGAGAAACAGTCAAATCACCAGGGTTGCTTCAACCGTTACCTATTCCGGATCGCCAGTGGGAACATATTTCCATGGATTTTATTGAAGGTCTTCCTAAGTCGGAAGGTAAAACAGTAATTTTCGTGGTAGTTGATCGCCTTTCCAAATATGCTCACTTTCAGGCTTTACAACATCCATTTTCAGCAAGCAAAGTGGCCAAGGTATTTATGGATTCAATTTTTAAATTACATGGAATGCCCAAAAATATTGTAAGTGATCGTGATCCCATATTTACTAGCAATTTTTGGAGAGAATTGTTTCGACTTAGTGGTACCAAATTAAATATGTCTTCTGCATACCATCCACAAACAAATGGTCAAACGGAGGTAGTTAACAAATGTTTGGGTACCTACCTAAGATGTTTTGTTCAGGATAAACAATATCAATGGAGTCAGTGGTTATCATTGGCAGAATGGTGGTACAACACTTCTTACCATTATTCCACCAAGATGTCTCCTTTTGAAGCATTGTACGGAACTAAGCCACCAACAGTAGCAGATTATGTACCAGGATCCTCCAAAGTGGCCCAAGTAGATGATTGGTTTCAGCAGCGACAATCAATGCTCACTATTCTGAAGGATAATTTGGTCCAAGCACAAAATCGCATGAAGCAGCAACAAGACATGCATCGTTCGGAAAGGGCATTCAATATCGGTGATATGGTGTTCCTGCGTCTTCAGCCCTACAAACAGTTGTCATTGAAGATCAAGTCTAGTCAGAAGTTGGCTCCTCGATTTTACGGTCCTTACAAAATTATACGTCGCATTGGAGAAGTGGCATATCAATTAGAGTTGCCTCCTTCATCACGAATACATCCAGTATTTCATGTCTCTTGTCTCAAGAAGGTGATCGGTCAGAAAGTACAATCTCAATCAGAATTACCAGTGCTTGATGAAGAAGGGCGTATATATCTCCAACCAGAAGCGATCTTACAAACCAGAACACGCACACTAAGATCTCGTCACATCCAAGAATTTCTCATAAAGTGGCAGGACTTACCTGAAGAAGATGCAACATGGGAATCTGAAAGTATTTTCCAGTCATTTCCAGCTTTGAGGACAAAGCTTTCCGAGGAGGGGAGTCATGCTACATAACAAACCTAGCCATGTCGGCTAGGTTTTCCAAGTGTAATTAATTCATATATATTAGGTTAGATTTTTATTATTGAAAATCATCTATCATTTTTACCTTCTATTCATTTGCGTATTCGCATTGCCTGAATGGCGGGGTTGTGCCCACCCGGAGTGGCGACTCATTTATTCCAACTGATTTGATTTGTGATATATGTTTCTGTTGTGTATGTTATGGAAGTCGTATTGTTGATATTGAGTTGGTGTTTGGTTCAGGGAGAAGATTATTCTTCTCCAGTACATCCAAAATACGTTCATTAACAACCGCGTTTAATTAATTGTCGCTTATATTAATTGCAATGGTTCTATGCACGAGAAAGGATCACTATAAGCTGCACCACCATGCACCACTCTGTTGAAGAACATCGAATATTTGAATATTGACTTCACCTCCTAACCAATTTCAAAAAAAAATGATTTGAATTTTAATCAGATCAATTTTGACTTGTTTCCTACAAATTATGTCCCAAGTACACAAGCTCACTTTTTACTAAGTCAAATCTTTATTCTTTTGCAAATAGAGTTTAATCTCAAGAGTTCTAAAAATAATGTTCAAATGGTTCAATTGATCCTTCCTAGTTGGGGCATTGGCTATCCCAAACGTTTTCACACAATACATTGAGATTTGGTTTGACATACATTGTAGCTGGTTGAGGCATTGGCTACCCCAAAAGGCACCACCCAAAACTCATAGTGGATATCATGAATCTTAAGGCTGGTCTTAAATTAGTCACATTCACTCTCCTTATCCAATGATATCTGCATCTCAATTCAATCTTTGTAAATACAGTCACCACATGTAATTCAACCAACAATTCACATATATACGGAATGAAGAATCCATTTTTAATGGTTGTCTTGTTCAATTCCTTGTAATCAATATAGATAGAGAAGGGCCCCCCTCCTTTATTATCAACATTGCTAAAAAGGCAAACTGACTTTCAATAGGCACCATGTCACTCAATCCAAGGGTAGTATTATTCTGTTTATCTCATCAAGGAGGAACAGTTACCACATTGGCCTTTGGTTTTAGCTCGACAATATCTTCTTGTCCTGTCGGCTATAACTAGTGGCAGTCAATAAGCTAGACCTTGAAACACATTTGCAATTTCATCAATCATTGTTGCACATGCTTTTGTGTCGCTGGTTTTTATGCCCAACCATACAATGCATGCCTTTCACATAATTAATAAGATGATGAAGCATGGGCATGTATGGACATTCGATTTATTAAAATCAGATTGTTTGCACTAAGACATCTCTGCATAAGATTTGAGTAGATACATTGTTTCTGTTTGTTTCTGTAAAATATTGTACAGAAAGCATAAAAGGGACGAACGAAAGGAAAAGAGACACAAAGATTGGTGGGCGCCCATAGGCACCATAAATAATCATTGTATTATCCATAGATAAGAATCACAACACTTCAATGATAAAATGGAGTGGTGGGGGGTATTTATACCAATACCAAAACCCCAATTACATAAATGAACTTAACCTAAGCCAACATAACAAGAGGGCTTTAAAGTTAATTACAAGTTTATAAGGTGGGTTTAATCATAACAAGGTTAACCGCGACCCATAGGGCTTACATAATGAAATATTACAATAAATTAAATACATTGTATAATGAATGCCATTAGGCCTATCCAATATTACATCATACAATGTCGGTCTTGGCCATGAATCAGATTACAATTTCAACACCCCCTCATAATCTAAACTAAGAGGCCAAGAAGAGAAGACATTAGTGACAATAATATCTCCCCCCCCCAACGGATGCTCCAGTAGACCATCGTACTTGAGGTAGACTTATACGAATCCCCCTCATCATCTGAAATCTATTGTTGCAAAAATGCTTCTTGCACAAGAGTCTCCTTAGGCTGCACCGTAGTCATCATTGTCACTATTACATACTCCCACACACATTGAAAAAAACACTTCCGCTAAGACTTCAAATGAAGAGATGTCAAGATCACCACCACCTCTAAAGATAAGTTGCTTTAATATTCCATAGTCGCATAAGGTATGACTTGAAGGCATAGCTTTTCCTTTTACAACATACATCACCTTGTTTGAAGACTTCCACTTGCCCTCAGGCCACCTAATTTTCATCACCAAAAGAGGCTTTGCATGAACCTGCTAAAAAGAAGAGCTATAATTAACTTCCAAGAGTACATGGACAACACATAGAAGGAAGAGATCATTAATGATGAGATCTTTATGAATAAGCTGAATAAATCCCCGATGGAGGAAGAGAGATTGACTAAAGCACACATCCTAAATCCTTTTCTTGAATGCCTCCAAAATATTCAAAATCTGCTGCAACTATCACAAATTCAACAGCATCTCTAAAAGATAAGGTCCAAAAATTCTAGTTGCGTAGAATATGGTAAATTCTCCCTTTCAAAATAAAGGGCCAATAACTTTGATTGCATAGAATATGGTAAATTCACCCTTTTAAAATAAAGCAATAGGGCTTGAGGACTACTCCACACAATTCAGCCCCTAACATTAGAACAGGTCTGTAAACTAATGTCACCAATGCATAGAGCTCGAAAAATCTTCTGATTTGAAAAAAAAAAAAAGGCTCAAAAAACTTTCATATGCGAAAGTTATGGCCTCTGGAAGTTTTTCCCAAACAGACGTCAAAATTAAAAAATAAATAAATGCCTCAAACCTTAGAAATGCAACACTGAATTGCAGCATGCCATGTATCGTCTCCTAATTCGCAGGTGTCTATCACTTATTTTTTGCCACCTGTGCGCCATGGTCCTATTGGACTCGTTGCAATTTTGACATTTTTTTGCTCCTGATTGGTCAAAGGCCTATTAATGCGTAAAAAGGATGTATACATGGCAAGCAAAGGTGGCTTCCTTGACAGCCACCCCTTCAAGTCCTCACACAGTTGAAGGGAATCGAACCTGGGTCTTCAGGTAGTGAAACTCCTTGTTGAAGCAGAAATGGTGTATGGCCACTGTTAAGGTTAATGCCATTACTGTTTTCAACCAAGAAACTAGCAAATAGAATCGGGATGGCGCTAGAGGGATTCTATCTCGTGCCATATCAGTCCCAAAACACTCCTTATGACTGGTTCATCCTCGCTTTGGATGGTGACGAAGGTGCAAGTCATGCCATAGAATGGCTTGAAATCAAGGCATTTCCAAAGAAAGAAAGGGATTCAAAACCCTAACCTCCTTCCAGTAAACGACTTACTGCCACTCAGCTATCACAGACGCCACATTAGTGGACAAATATGGAGAATAAAAATCATTCAGATATTGGAAATACGTTGTAAAATACCATTAAAATTTTGAAAACGGGATTTGAACCTTGGTTGTAGCTGGTGGAATTCTTACATGTGCTAGAGTAACCATCATGACATTCTTACCCAACGTAAATTCCTGCATGCTCATTCTGTGATGTCGAGCAAATCACCCTACAAACCTGAGAGCACCTGTTCCCTAAGTGCGTGAAAGTGCCAAAATTAATTTGAATTTTCCCACCACAAACTTTTCAGCCTTTGCAAATTCAATTTTTCCTATTTTACAATCTTGAAACAGTATTCTTTTTGCGATCTCTGGATATGTTTTTTGAAGGAACAGGGCACATATTTTCCAGGACATTGAGAAAACTTGATGAGATAAAAAATGATCTCTCCTTGGCCTTTTATGCAGAAATAACCTAGAAGGCTTTGAGGAATACTTCGCCCTATAATTTGGAGGAAGGATCAAAGACTCCAAAACAACCTTTTGTGTGACCAAGCAATGTCACTCCTACCCACTCTAATACCATGTTGGAATTCACAATATTTTCCAGAAACGAATGGAAGCAATCCATCCACTCAAATCTTATACAAAAAACAAAGGACGAAAGAAAAGAAAAGAGACAAAGAGTGGTGGATGCCCGTAGGCACCATAAATAATCACTATATTATTTGTAGATAAGAATCACAACACTACGATGAAAAATGACGGAGAGGTGGGGGGTGTTTATACCAATACCAGAACCCCAATTACATAAACGAACTTAACCTAAGCCGACATAACAAGAGGGATTTAAGGTTAATAACAAGTTTATAAATGGGTTTAACCATAACAAGGTTAACCACAGCCCATAGGGCTTACATAATAAAATATTATAATAAATTAAATACATTGTACAATGACTGCCCTTAGGCCTATCCAATATTACATCATACAATGTCGTCTTGGCCATAAATCAGATCACACTTTCAACATGTCCTTCCTCAAGCTTTAGGTAGAGCTCATTCAAATTCACATGGTATTCGCTCTAAGTCTTTCTTTCGTACTCCTAAGGAGGCCAAAACATAGAAGTCATAGCTTAATTTGTTGGTTTTCAACTACAGTTTCAGCCCTTTGATCATTCCTTTACGCTCCATCATACTATCATTGACCACAAATGCATGAAAATTTTGTAAAGAAACAACTCTTGGGCCCAAAAATATCACTAGTTTTGTACCTGTGAAGTTACAGGTGGTATTATAGTTGATGAAAGTCTACAGGACCCCCCTCCAGTTTGCTTCTGACCTTCAAGTATAGTACCAGGTGATTTCCAACACAATAATAAGGGAGACAATATTTCTTGTTGTTCATAGGTGATAACCATCTAGAAGTTTTGCCAAGTAGTCATATAACCAAAGATATTCTCTCCAACTTCCAATTTTTCTACAAAGGTGATCCAATCAAGATCACAATAGTTTATAGTTTATAGATACTTGCATATGCAGTTTACATGCTTATCTCTTGATCTTAAGCCTACTTCTCAATTGCTGTTTACAAGACATGCAATTCTTTCTGATTTTGAACGCCAAGACTTCAGAATGCATTTCCAAGATATCCCTACAAAGATTTGTCTCTTTGACACAATCATTAGACTCACTGTTCTTTATGGGGCCGAGATTTGTTAGTCTCTTGACAGGGTGCATATTGAGAGAGTTCAAACTATCTTACTAGTGTATGATTCACTGTCAATGAATAGTCCCTCAATACATTACTTGGGTTCATCAAGGCTCACGCCAAAAGAGAGAATTATACTTCCAAACTATCTCCATAACCATTGGAGATTCTTGGGAAGTACAATTGACACCAACAAAAAATTCTGACCGACCAACATATTCTCAAGCTGACAGGATTTGTCACCTTTGCCCTGTCAAAGAGGTAGAGACAGAGGAGTACATTATTTTCAGAGGTCGGATCTACTATAATATGAGGAGATACCCTGATTTGTACAAAGGTTCGGAAGGGTCGCTGGCTATCTTTTCTATTACCCCAACTAGGGGTACTTGGCCCGTTACCTTCTCTGTGCCATCAGCTTTAGACATCGGTTTCTGGAGGGGTCTTTGAGGACTACCAATTAATTGTTCTGCTTTCTTTAAACCTATTCCAACCATTCGAGGCATCAATCACCTGTATGCTACAATTACCCACACAGATCATGATAAATTAGTGAGACCATGTCCCTCTCCATGCAAAGCTATTAAGGTACCCCATTATCTTACTCTTGCATAAATCAGGGCAGGTCTACTACTATGCAGCATAGAAAATCACTGGCTTGGTGGAATTCTGTCAAGTAGTCCATCCATCACAATGCCCTCTTGCTTCAACTTTTTAAGCTTCAATGTTATGATAAAAGCTTATCACAATTTGGTCCTAGCTAGTTATATCTAGTTGAATATCTCTTTTCATCCACATGCAAACTTAGGGATAGAGGCCTCTCTAGTAACATTGGATTAATGTAGTTCCTCTCACCTTGTTTGATGAAGCTGTCTTAAAATGGATTTCAATTATTCCCAAGACAGATATCTTCTCGAATTTCATGGCCCATAATTTACTTTCTTCATTTTTGCCACTTCCTTGTTTTCTTCTACTCGTTGCTACCAGAAAAAGATGTAGAACTTGACTGATTTCTTTCTCTGTAACTTTTATCTCATCCAAGAGCCCTCTTATTTCTTCCTCTACAGCTTACAATTACTTCCACCAGGTGAGACTGCACAGGATGCCATGTTGGTATATGCATGAGGCAAACAAAGTGATCTAATATCACTATTATAAGCCCAGCTACAAAACTGCTTTAACTGTCGTAAACTTTACATAATAAAATATTACAACTGCACAACCTAGAATTAGAACTTTTATTAGAACTGGTCAGAATTTTCTAAGAAAACTATGAAACTAGAGACTCTTACATTTCTGGAAATTGTGAAGAAAACAAATCTGTAATATTGTTGGAAAATAGATTTGACAATGCATAGAAGAAGAAAAAAATTTGCTGAGAAAGTATGTATACCATCTCTGGCCAAAAAACCCTCTACAAACAGTATTTTCATTACCCTTTGGTCCAAACATAATCACCATATAGTGGTATACAACCACTTCCAGCTAAAGCATTATACCATGTTTAAGACATAAGGGCCTATTTTTTTTATTTTTTTTTAATTTAGCGAAAAATCCCTTGTGAGGCCGCCTTGGTCTGAGAAACCACAACCAAGGGGTTCTACACCGTCAAAATCACCCGGGAGTCGCGCCCGGCCCTGACCGCACCAGCATAATCAACTGGATTTTGGGTACCCAATGTGCATTATACCATGTTTAAGACATAAGGGCCTCTTATAATTATTTTCCCTTTAGCACTTGTTCCCTTTGTAAATGTGCTTTAATTATTTTGATTACACTGTCGATAAATAGAAAAGTGCAAATGACTAGTATAAAACCCTGTGAAATATCAGAAATGCATAGCCGACTGGCATAAAGATGATCTTAACTAATAGTAAAGAATAATAGACTAATATATTACTCTATTAACTAACAAAAGAGATATATGACTTTCAAAATTCCAAAGATCCATGCAGATAACCAACTAGTTGAAGTGCACTACGATCTCAGATTCTCATAAATACTATGGATACTACAATCAAAGCAAATAAAATGCTTACCAGAAAAGCAGGAAAGCTATGAGAATACCGTCTTTTTGCTTGGAAATCAGTAAAGCTAATATGAGTAGACGGCAAGTCAAAACCTTGATTAGCATCTGGTGGGTACTCATCAATTCGGAGAAAGCCCTGCAAGCTCAACCAGCAAATATTAACAGAGAATTTTGACATATTAAACCAAGTAACTAGCTTCCTTGGAAATATAAGATAAAACCACATGCATTAATTTTGATTCCTCTTAAATCAAATGGCATTAACTCAACCAGTCAGATTCCTCTAATTTAAAGGAGGAGATCAACGTTCGAATCTTGCTAAGCAATACATGCATAATAGCCGAGTAGTTGTAATACCACTATGTGGTCATGATGTAATACAGGTGGGGCCCATTTCAATCCCATATAACCGATTAAAAAAGAAGAAAATTTGATTCCTCTTAATATATATTCAAAGAGATTTCTAAAAAGAGTTACTGCAAACATAAATCTTAGATGTTTTTCTCATCAGAAGCAAAAGAAGGGGTTATGGTGGCAGTGATCATAATATATGAAAATTAAAATTTGAGTCATTTTTTAACTATATGGAAAATAGGACCCAAATGTGCCTGTTGGGAAAATAGGACCTTAATAATGTAGAGAACTAGGCTTTTCACAGTTCCAATGCCTAAAATAACAAGTGCATTTAAGCATCTAAATGTAAAACAATAGTAAAGCCCTGCAAGCTCAACCAATATATAAAATAAATTTGTTATAGAGCTTCTAATCAATGAAACCAAGTGATTAGCTTTTCATCATACAGTGATTATCATAAAGCAAAATTTTCAATTATAGATTTCCCAAAAAATGAATTATACTAAAAGGATAGTGTTCCCACACCCTTTATTGAAGACAAGGGAAATGAGTTTGATGGCAATGCTAAGATGTGTATACACACACACAGACAGTTATCTCATCTTTTGAGAATTTTTATTCATCTGACAGTCAACACTTCAAATTCCAACTAAATAGACCAGCTGCACCTGTCTATAAAAGTAGGACCTTGATGTAGAGACATAAAGAATAACAATTCCACTACCTAAAATAACTAGTGCATTTTAGCTTCAAAAGATAACAGAATAGCTATCCCTCACTATCATGGAATGTATAAAGCATCCAACTTCCAATAGTAATGAAAGCATGGAGAAAGTTAACGGCACTTTCATTTATTTAGAATCTAAATGAGGAAGAAAGATGACACAAATTTGATTTATGTCCACCAAATGAATAAAATAGATCAAAATTATATCCCATGAGACACAAATTTGATTTATGTCCACCAAATGAATAAAATAGATCAAAATTATATCCCATGAGACACAAATTTGATTTATGTCCACCAAATGAATAAAATAGATCAAACTATATCCCATTATAAGGCCGCCCATGATAATATGGTTTGCTGAAATTCCGTGATAATGCGGTCATTATGTAATACAGGTGTCGCCTATTTCAACCTCATATAACCAATTTAAAAATAAATAAATAAGAATATAGGTCAAAACTATTGTTAGGAAAAATACTACCAAGAAAGATGGGTCTTAAACACATTTTGAAATATTATCATTAGAACCAAAGAAATTGTTAATTTGGCAGTTTGTTACTGTTCTCTTGGATTTGCACTCCCAACGATACTAATTTTGAAGCCAAATATTATAAAATAATAAAGAAAAACTCATAAGAAATAACCAAATCACAGGAATGACAAAAATACAGGGAAGAATCTGCCTACATTGATTGATAAGAGTTGTTATATCAAATATTGTGAGCCAGCCGATTGGCCATCTCACAGCTGCCTTTAAAAGCTCTCAAACTTGACTCAAGTCCAAAATCAACCCCTCAAATATGTTAAGATCTCCTGGGAAAAACACGATATGCATGCACATGCACCCACACATGTGCACATGCACACCACACACACGTGAGCACACACCCCCAAGATGCCAGCTGCAGCTTCCTAGCTTAAAGTTTTGACATAAATTAGGAACAAACAAATTTTCATAAATCAGAGAGGCATGTCATTGTATTTTATTTTGCTGGAAATTAATTTATTTATTTATGTTGTATTAATATTTATTAATTTATTAATTTCAAAAGTGCTGAAGACAAGCGCATCTTCCCTCTTAATGTTCTTGGATTTAATTTCAATTTTTAAGACTTCAATAACAAGCATCTTTCGAAAATGTTGGGTTTGGATGAACACTTTAATGTTATCAAAACAAATGTTGCATCCTCTGTTCTAAAAACAAGATTTTAGATGATGACATCCCATGACCAGACTAACTTCAGCATCACTGTTCACATGAGATGAGAATCCCTCTAGGCTAGCTCAAAGTTTATTCTCACCAGTTCCAAGTTAAGAATCACCATATCTCACACAAGGAGAGGATTTGTTATTTTTTGTTCTCTTCAGGAAATGGAAAGTGAAGAATAATTTACTTTTTTGTGCTTCATCTATTATGAGATTTATGGGAGATATCATATCTAATTCAAAGAATTTGGAGGCTTGTTCTCCACTTTTTTTAATATCTAATCCTCTTCTTTTAAGTTTTCTTTATCCAGCATAAAGTGTTACATAAGGACTTCTAGGCCCTCCATACTGATTACTTTATTCTTTCAGCCTATTTCAAATATTGGAGATGTTAAGCACACTCAAGATATGACCATTTTACACATCGAGGGGCAAAACAGCGAGTTTATGTTCTCTGCAGGGTGCCATTAATGCATCCCAAGCCCCTCACCCTCCAAATAGGAGATTCTGCTCTACCTCACTTAAATGTCAAACACCTGTTAGGTTCTCCATTCTGAGCCCCAGGACCTCAAGGACAAACCACATTACTAAATCGAACTTTGCCTCTATAGGCTGGTCAACATTGGATGTTAGGAGAGGTTCAAGAGGGTGTACCTTGCTCTTCCCAAGGATTGCCCTGCCTCTTCCTCTTAGCCCAAATCACAAGTCATGATCAATTCACGCTATAAATTCATATGAACCCAAGTCATAAAGTAAGCCTTCATAAGAAATGTGATGGCCTAATCTCATGCTTGAAAAGTCAAACTCATTCTCATGTGCGATAAGAATACAAGCAAAGCATGTAATGTAAGGTTCTAATCATGTGGGGGGTAAAACATTATGTGTACTTTCTCAAATAACGAGGTCATACTTCTAGATTTTGTTACTAAGTTTGGGCTCAGATTCAGAAAAGATGAAATTTGGAACAAATTCGACAAGGAAAAATTCAGAGCAAAATTTGGCATAAATATAAAAATATATTTGTATTTTTACAGATTTCAAGACAAACCCAATTTATCAAATTTCATTGCAAAATCTAATCAAATTAAATTGAATTACAGAACTTCATTTCCAAATTTAATCAAATTTGTCTGGAGCTTAAGGTTAAATCAATGAATTTCGAACTTTGCTGAATCCTGTTATGCGGCTTTTACATAAAGACAAGTCCAAGTGGTAGATACCAATCAGTTACTGTAACTCAACTATCCACTCCCATCACATATTATATGAGAAAGACCATGTTGAATGAAAAAGGGCTTTGTTTCCCCCTGTTCTTGTTAGTTGTTCCTTTTGTCTATTCATTTCTCCTCTTTTCATTTTTATCTTTGCGTTTCTAGTAAAATGTGTAATGGAAAACCCCGAGCCCCTCCAGGTCCCCCTCACTCAGAGTAAACAAAGGTGGCACAGGGGGTTATTCCCCTATATAAATAAATATGTAATGGCAAAATGGTGAATATTTTTTTTTGGACAATGGATAGACATAATAGGCATGTTGAGTTTCTTGAAATTAGCTGTGCTACTCTGAAATCCATGCAAAGTTTTCTGTATGCATGACCCGAATTCATCTATTTACATCAATGGATGTTTTTCATCAAGTGTACTTGGATTGGGGGTGAAGCTGGGAAAATTCCTGGAATGATATTGTCTCGACTGGGATTTCAGATGATATGCCACCCATCTGAACTGCCCACACACAAAGGTTAGAATACTGCATGAAGTGATAAATATCTTTAATGAACTATGCTCCCTGGGAGTTCTTCAGCTTGTGTAAGAGATTGGAGCTTTGGGTTTCTGCTGATAACTATTTTTGGTATGTGATATTCCTCATTCTGCATGGTATAGTCATTTTGCACTTTCTTCAGATTTCTCACATTTTACATTCTACTTTGCAAGCATCTGTCCAAGGGAAAATGTCAACTTAGTTTCTGAAAATCACCTGTTGTGCTGTAATGATTGAGGGGTATCCTCTGTACTGAGTCAAAATTTCTGATCTAATCAGCTATTATCCTTTGTCATTTCCTAACCCAAAATTGAAAATCATTTATTTTTCAAAATCCCATGTGTATAGTGTAAATATTATCGTAAGATTTTGTGAATAGTTTTTGAATTTGAGAACGCCGAACCTTTTCTCAAAGGAGAAACTTAGGAATTCCTTCTTTGTGAGCCAATCTTTATCACCATCCATTATGCACGAAGGTGACATTGTTCTTTAGAGACATAAATTCAGATTAACAGTTTATGCAGTTCTACTTGAGATTTACCAATCTTGAAGATGTTCGTCACCCCAGTAAGAGTCAACTCAAAAGAATCATCTGACTCTTCCAAATTTTTGAACAACTCTTGTTCTTGAAGCAATATCTTAAGGAGTTGCACAACACAACTGCCCTTGAACTGCAAGCCAAAAAAACATCCAAAAGCTTCAATTAGAGATTCTTCAGTGAGATCTCATCGTGAATGAGCTCTTTTAAATTATTGGCCAGCAATGGCAAAGTGCAGAGATAACTATCGAGATCCTCTCAAGGATCCTACCAATTTGACTATATTTAAATCATTGCAGTATACTTATGACTGAAGGAAAGAACAGAAGACAAAGAAGTCAGCCTTGTACACTACAGATTTTAAAAAGACAAAAAGCAGCATAAGCTTCAACTTCATTCTCAAGTTTATAATGCCCACATATATGCTAATCGATATGTACAACATGTCAAGTCATAAAGTTCCCAGTTATCAAATTCCGATGCAAAAAACTTGTTTGAAGAGTCTGATTTAAAAGGAGAGCCGACTTCCACACAGGTAGAAGAATCCATTTTATAAACTCTCTAGCAGTTGTCATGCCTTCCAGTTCAGGACCTGACTTGGAAAGGACATAAGAACCAGTTAGACTGCCCGCAGTCCCTTGAAGTGATGCAGATTTCAATTAAAAAGAAGCTGGACCTTGTAAATCAATAAGTAGAGAACCACTAAGCAATTTCTTCTCCACTTGATGGCAATCTCTGCCCAATGTTTGGAAAAAGAAAAAAGGGGAGGCTGTAGTTAGTCAAAGCGCAGATAATTTCTTCAATATGGAATGCCTCTCACCAGACTGTCATCCTCCTATGAAGAATCAGCCTCCCGAAAACTGTAGATATCCTGTTCTCTAACATCTCTCTTCATAAAATGTTACCTTTGAATGACCTGGCTCTGTGATTTGACTAAATGAAAGCAAATTCTTGCTCAGTACAAGAATATACAATACATATAGAATGGTGATTTTCATACATCCAAATAGGCTGATTTGTGCATTGCCCAGCCCTCCAAGCAGTATGATTTGTTATCTCCCACAATTATGTTCTGTTAGGACCCTTGCATCCTAACTTTCTAATATTATTACTTTATGACCATTGTAATAATCACAGTATAGTTATTTAGCTCAGGCGCCTATTTGTATGTGGGCTTGGGTGCCTATTTGTGGCTTTGGACGACCCTTGAGCTTTAAGGTTAGGGTTTGTGATGCTTATATATTGGAGTCGTAATGAGGGGATCATTATATTTAATCATATTTTGTATCGGAGCTCTGCTCTTAATGAGGTTGCCCCCTTGAAAAGGTCTACGATAGCTTGTAAACGATTCATGAATATAAGTATATTTTGCAGCTGTTCTCTGTGTTCATTGAGAATTCTGTTTTTTCACATGATATTACTGTTTTGATCATCTTTTGGAGGTACAATCTTACCAAGTGGTATTCGAGTTCTTTCCAAGGTCACGTTCCACTATAGCAGCAAGATTTTAGTGGACTACTGCAACTACTCCCCATATTCTCTCACCTCACCCTCATGAGATCTTCATGACCAAAACGTGGTGAAAGAATTCCGAACCACTTCACCCCTCCGACCATTAATCTTGTTTTCAAAGGGTCGCATTTACGTTGACTAAATATTCCCTCTCCTTTCTTTTCCACACCTATAAGGCCTAAACTGGTGTTCATGATTAATAAAGTACATGCATCCTCCGCCAAAATCCACGATTCGCTTTAGATCCATCGCATAGAAGATACCTGAACCATAGATCACCTTAGAGGATTCTTCATTGACTGGTCAAACTCTCGACGCCCCCTAAATCTATGGTCTGCATCACCTCTGCTCTCCCCAAGTAATCCTAGCCATACAAATTTATCAAATTCCCCCGGCTAAGGTTTTCAATCAAATAAAATATGTGGCCCGCATTTACCCTCGCCATCACTAGCGAATCCGGACCACAAGCTTATATTGCCCGGTTAAGAATTCAAAATCCTTTGAAAATTGTGTGGCTCGCAGTCGTCCAGAAAAGCACAACGCTTCAATGCGATTGGTCAACAAATGAATGGCGCGGATTCGCCCGGAAGAAACAGATTAGCGTCTCAAGAACGCTCTGTTTTAATTGGTCATAAATGAATAACCCGGGTTTGTTTGGAATAATCTAACAGGCCATATTAATCAACCAATCAAGTCTTATGCATGAATGTATGGTCCGCTCTGCTCTAGAAAACGTGTGGCCCGAGTTGCCCCGCTACCAAAGAATCATGTGGCTCGCGTTTGATGCAAGATGAAGACGAAGAAGTTGTACCACGAAGGAAAAATTCAAGACCACAAGTAACGAGAGAAACATAAATAAATAATACCTTAGAAACAATGAACAATCCACATTCATCAACGCGGAGATGGACGGTTCGCATTAAACGCCGAGATAAAAACAAGAGACTTGGACCACAAAAAAATGGAAAAATAGTTTGAGCCATGATAAGCTATTTATATAGAGCATATGCTAGGCTTTAATGTTCAAAGAAAATTTGACGGCTCGCATCAAATCGAAGAAAAAAAATGAACGGTTCACATAGCTCAACGGGCGGGAAATTTAGCGGTCTAGATTGCTCAAAATATAAGAGAGAAAATAAGAATGAATGATCAACGTTTTCCTAAGGTCTCCAGCTTAATGGTTACGCTTTAATTAAAAGGAAGATTTGAATGGTTGGCCTTTAAATATAAATAAACCCCTGCATATCATTCAATGGTCCAGATTCACTAATCGAAGATCAACAAGCGAAACAGCATAGTTGCCTATGTTGTAAAAGCTGACCAGCCGCAAGATTGGCTTAGAGTTCCTATAAAATATCATATCATGAACTAGCACACATTCTTAAGAGGATTTAAAAACAACCTACAGTCCAGATTAAAATCACTGCAAGCATTAACGGACCTAGATTAATGACCAATCAGGAAAGCTCTACTATATGACAAGTTATACCGTTAAGAAAAGGTGGCAGCTTTGGAGTGGCAGAAAAACAATTGTGGTTGGCAAAAATTAAAGACGAGCATTCAAATGGCATGTCCTAAATCGTTATATATCCCTGCTTAAGTGATCAGTCACACTTACACTGAATACATACAGAGTTGATACGCTGAGGCGGATTCTATAGAGCAAGACTTTAAAGAGTATTAAAGCATTTGTGAGAGTGTTTCAATAAGTTGCTATGGCCTCATCTAGTGTTTCATCTGGCACGCTCAAGGGCACTGTGGTTAAAATTGCAAGTTTAACTGAAGCTCAGCCATACTAGGCATTGCGGGGAAAGCCCATTGCTAAGGATGCGAAAGAATTTGATAAAACCATCTGGACTGAATAGGGAAATTACCCCTACACAGCAGTGGGAGCTAGAAGATACTGCTATTTTCAGCTACGAGCCAACAGAGGAAGATTACTAGTGTCACCCAACGCTGTTGAAAGGACTCTTCAAAAGGGCACAGAGGGCTCAAAACAAGATCAGCCCCTACTGCAACAAATGGACGAGTAATTTGGAGAAATTGATCTGCCCTAAGGTCTATTATTCTTCAGATATTTTGTCTTGGCTGGTGGTAGCTTATGACCCCGGGACTAGAACGTTCAAAGATAACACAAATCGAACAGCATTCAGGATTACGCCCTATAGAATCAGAAGCATCTTGCAGTTAAGCGCAGCTACGCTAGCTTTGGATAAAAAGGTAATATCCATGCAATCCAATCATATGCTCAATACATCTTTCTATGCAAAGCTTTTTGATCATGATCAACCTGTATCATATGACTTCCCCATCAATAAATCTGCACTCCACCCTTGGGCAAGGGATTATACCGACATGATAAACATTGTATTGGGATTAAGGATTTGAATTGACTTAGTAGGGAGGTTATGTATTTAATTGTTCAGTGTAATAGGAAAAGGAAAGCATCATTGCATAATGGGAGGAGGTAATAAGTGATACTATGGACAAAGAATTAATAGGATTGCATAAAGCTATTAGAGAAAGGACGGGAGCTAATGCCCCCTTTCTATAGCTGCTTTAGAAATCACCAGCCATATAGCAGATGAAGCTAAAATGAGAGCAGGGAAGAAACAAGCAAAAGTTTCTTGGCTAGACATCCCCTGCAGGATGGGTTATTATGTATACAAAGATTATTTCAGCCTGTTAAGAGTTATATGGAAAATGGACCTGTATGGTTTTTCAGAAATCACTTGGCGACCATATGATCCTTTCGGCTATTATCATATTTTGGTTCAAAAAATGACATGCCAAGGTAATTCACCAAAAGGACCTCTTTGAGGACGAAATGCAGGTAGCCATAAGAAATGGAGCGCCTCTAGAGCCCATACGGAAGGAGTATCTGAAAAACAGACCCCATACTCAAATAGAAATCGTGGACAATTATCCAAGTGAGTTGAAGGTACTAAGAAGTGCTTCGGTAGAGGCAATTGCCCCACTGGTCCCTGTTGTGCGCCCTGAAGAGCTCCAAGATCCTGTTTTTGAAGCCATAAATCAAGAACCTGAACAGGTTGAGGTGTTGGTAGAAGTTGTTGACACAATTGAAGCGAGAGCAGGGGATTCTTCAGTTACTCAGCCTACTCCCAATACTATTGTAGACACAAGGCAAAGAAATCATCTCTGCTTCTACGCAAATACAGACACTATCCCTGGCTCATGCTCTAATAGGGTGGACTCCAGAAAGTAAGCTTGAGCTAACAATAAATCTGCCTAAGAAAATTCCCACAGCCATGGTGATGAACAATAAAGAGATCAAGATATCTTCAACAATACAAAAGAGGATTCAAGCTGCAGGGGGATTATCTAATCTACTCAAAGAACATCAAATCAAAGTTTCAAGCCCCTCAACCTCCCCAGCGCAAAAGGGCCAGGCATGAAACTGCCTCTTCTTCAGAAATCCCAAAAAACCTTACTCTAATGAGGGTAGAAGAAGTTATTCACTTTGATCCTATTTACGAAAAGCAGCTTCAGGCCATCGAAGAAGGAAAAGATCCTAGAGAGATCCAATATACAGTTGAGGAGCCAAGTGCTCAATCTCCATCAGCATCAACCACAACTGTGACAACCCCATGCCCAAAAATATAAAAGAAGTTCAAATCAGCCCAGATGCAGGGGAACTACAGGTTACAGGGGACTTAATATGATGCAATTAGGTGGTCAGATACAAGTTCAAGCTGCAATAGCCATGCAAAAGGAAAATCAGGAGTTGAAGGAAAAAGCAGGGCAGTTACAGGTTGAAAAAGGAGAATTATAGGCAGAGGTTGATAGGTTCAGAGGACAAGCTTCACAAGCAGAAGTAGTTAAACAATTCGACACTGTTACCTTTATCCAGAAGTTCAAAGAAAAGGCAATTTCTGAGCTAAGAGATGAAATGAGAACAATAAACAAAAGCCTCAAAGATTTTGCTGACACCATAATTAGAATCCAAAGCATGAAGTTAATCCTGGAAGATGCAGATCAAAGGGCAGCAGCCATAAGTCACAGTTTTGAAAGATGCAGAGAAGAGTATGATCAAATAAGAACCAAGCAAGTGACTATTTCAGGAGACAAGACTTATGAATGCCAAACCGAATTCCTTAAGCTAGTTCATTTTGGTGTATGTAGTCCATTTTGTAGTTCATTTTATATATAGAAACAAGATCTCAATGCTCATTGTAAGGGTCTTTTGGCCTTCACGCATATCAGAGCTACTCTTCAAAGTAAGATTGTATTGAAACTTCAAATTGCAATTCAATAAAAGAGTTGTGCATGGCATTCTAATTCAATTGTGACTCCAACTATTTGGCCCATGGATGTGAAATCAGTGGCTTTGCCCTCTTTTCCTGTGTTAGTCCTCTTTTCCTTCTTGTTGCAAGTTAGTCGAAGATCTTACATGCCAAAGTTACTCAATCCTTGCTCAAAGCGCCAATCGCACCAAAACTAAGCCTCACTACAGCTTCGGTCATATTTTACATCTTTTTTCTCTTGCACCCTTTTCTCTTACACAAAGTAGATCAGATATGTTTTCTACATTTAAATTAGTTTCTTTTATTGTTTTCAGCTTACTTAGAAGGGAACCAACCCAAGATTCGGATCCACAAGCGCAAATCGAACTTGCCGATTTCCGTGTTCAACAGTTAGAAACCCTGTGTCAAGGGTTTTAAAATATTACAGAGTTGTCGTTTTCTGTTAAGTGCGTTTTGGCATGTTAAGTGAGGTGGGGAAAGACTTACCAATACCCAGGCCTCTGAAAAACATCTACATACGAACTTGAACTTTCACTCAGCTTCAGGTATATCAAAAGACACTCTAGTGTTTCGGCAAAACTTAGCCATAGGAACCCATTAGTTGTCTAAATTTGTGGTGCACCGATAAACGTTTAGCCTAGGAAGTTACTCTCTTCGTACCTCGAAGATGGGAAAGATCAACTACAAGTACGATGAAACCCTTCGTAGTTAGAGCTTTGAAATATTGGGCCAGTTCACTATTTACAAATGGTATAAGTATATTAGAAAACCTATAGACTAGACACACCCTAGCCTAGAAATTCTTTGTAGAAACCAAATTCCCTTATCACCAAGGTACATTGTATGTAGTCCATTTTGTGGCTACCAGTTCAAGTATAAATAAGAGCTCAATGCTCATTGTAAGGGTCTTTTGGCCTTCAAGCATATTAGAGCTACTCTTCGAAGTAAGATTGTATTGAAACTTCAAATTGCAATTCTATAGAAGAGTTGTGAATAGCATTTTGATTCAATTGTGACTCCAACTATTTGTCCCATGGATGTGAAATCAGTGGCTTTGCCCCATTTTCTTGTGTTAGTCCTCTTTTCATTGTTGTTGCAGGTTAGTCAAAGATCTTACATGCCGAAGTTACTCAATCCTTGCTCAAAGTGCCAATCGCACCAAAACAAAACCTCACTACAGCTTTGGCAATATTTTTACATCTCTTTTCTCTTGCACCCTTTTCTCTTACACAAAGTAGATCAAATTTGTTTTCTACATTTTAGATTAGTTTCTTTTATTGTTTTCAGCTTAGTTAGAAGGGAACCGGCCCAAGATCTAGAGGTTGGGGAGAGTAAAACCCTCCCCATCCATTTGTTGAACTGAGATCACGAGTGCAAATCGCACTTGCTGATTTTCGTGTTCAACAGTTAGAAACCTTGTGTCAAAGGTTTTAAAATATTAAAAAAGTTGTCGTTTTCGATTAAGTTTGTTTTGGCATGTTAAGTGAGGTGGAGAAGACTTACCAATACCCAAGCCTCAGAAAAACATCTACATATGAACTTTAGCTTTCACTTAACTTCAGGTATATCAAAAGACACTAGTGTTTCGACAAAACTTAACCATAGGAACCCATTAGCTGTCTAAATTTGTGGTGCACCAATAAATGTTTAGCCTGGGAAGTAACTCTCTTCGTACCTCAAAGATAGGATAGTTCAACTACGGGTACTATGAAACCCTTTGTAGTTAAGAGCTTTGAAATATTGGGCCAGTTCACTATTTACAAATGGTATAAGTATATTAGAAAACCTATAGACTAGACACACCCCAACCTAGAAATTCTCTACAAATACCCTAGCTATGAACAGATCTAGGCATATTTAGTCAAATATTTGCAAAGTGGGGATTGTTTTCAATTTGTAGTACTTGCCCAATTCTTCCAAAAAAACGTCTCATTTTTCAAGAGCCATATCTTTGCATAGATGTGTCAAATTCAAAAACATCTTGTTCATTGATTTGACGAGCCTTAAAGCAAGTGGTCATATGCAAGAATAGGAACAACATTGATTGAGATACAACCCTATTAAGTTAGTTTTCGGGAATAGTGGTAGTCACATTTTTTCAAAACGCGTTTATTTGAAACAAAATTTGAGATATCTCTCAATCTGGGTAATCAAATCCACTATTATTTGCTATGTTTTGAAGGAAACATTTTTCCACTTGTTTGTGATATTTGGGATTGGATGTGGTGAGGAGAAAATTTATAAAGTGTCTTGATGAAACCGTAGTTTTACAAACCCTACTTTACATGGTGAAATTTTGTGGAGAGGGCAAATTAGTTCAATGAGACAGTGGGTCAATGAATTACAGCATTCAAAACTGATGTACTATGAGTCTTGAGTGACCAATATGGCTAGTGACTGAAGATCTCAAGACCTTTCCTTGGAAAAGTTGGATGAGGAAATCAAAGCAATACAATCAACATAGCCCACTATACTCTGTTGATTGTGCAAGTTGGACAAGTTAGATAAAATTGATGATCTTGATTCTTGACAGCAGATTGACTAGACTTAATGCCAAATACAATACTAGGAGTCAACAATTCCAACAGAGTGGATAGTCATCTATGGGAGAAAGTTCTAACACAAGACAGCATTTTTTGAATGGACACTATCCCCAAATCAAGCAAATTTTGGAGAGACACAACAGACACCTAAATTGGCTTTCCCTAAATTTGATGGTGACTGCCCCTCTGGTTAGTTGTATAGTTTCCTCGGTCAAACTACCACAAATCAAAAAATTTCTATAGCTTCATTCACTCTAGAAAATGAAGTTATTCGCTGGTATCAGTGGTTGGAGAAAATATACAGTGCACTCACATGGGACCAATTTTGCAAGACCTATTCATTCGATTTGGCCCAAGTAAATATGAGGACATCGAAGGAATATTTTACTAAATTAAGACAAAATCACTTTGTTCATGGCTACTGTTGGCCACGGATCCGCCACCTGGGAAGGACTTGGTATATCAATGCGCCCTAGACCCGGACCAACATTGAAAGGCCGGGAGGAAAAGATGCCCCCCGTGCCAATCTTCGGAGAAGGCCGGCTCCTTTCCTAACCTACTTGGGGGTTTTTAGATAAGAGTGCAGGAAAGAGATTAAAAAGGTGGAGGGAACTGGAAAGAGATGTAAATATCACGTGTTTCGGGTGGGGGAAGAACAAGCAGCACGATCGCAAATTTGCATCCGAACCAACAACCATCAAAACAAAGCATGTAACAGAAATTGCAACTATGATCCTATCCTATGTATCCTTATGTTTTGTATTCCAAATCCAAATAATCACCAATGCTCGAATCTAGGATTCAAAATTCAAACAGACAGAAATATAAATGGACATGAAGCAGAAATACTAGCAGAAGGAAGCATAAAAGACAGAGACAAGAAGCAGAGCCAAGGATGCTTTAAGTAGAAGGTGGTCCGTCTCAGTAGAGTCCTCTAGCAATATGTTCCCCCCCCGATTACAATAGAATGAACTGCTATTTATAGCAGAATTTTCCCCCCGATTACAATCTGGGCACAAATACCCAAACCTGCCAACAGCTGCAAAAGACGGCCTGATTTGATCTTTGCCGGCCGTAGTTGTACTTGCAGCATGGTTTTCCTAGATTTCGCACTCCTCCTGACAGATTTGGTAGCTGGGAAGGGGATTATCAGTTAATGTGGTAGGTGCAGCGCAATTTGTCATTCAATGTTCACTACTGTTTTTCTTCAATGGTCACCCACTACGCCGCTTTAAGTATGGCTTTGGCTGTACTTTAATGGGCCCTGATCCCGAAAAACTTGACTTTTCTCCTTCGGGGAAGCTAGCTGCTTAGCTGGCAAGATTTGGGCGGGAAACAACATTGAAATGCTCAAAAAGAACTATTGTTGTCCTGGAGCTGTCTGGCTGCCAAAATCTTCAACATTTTTATAAGTGTCAAAACGCTGCCCTGAAGCGCTCCAGAAAGGTGGATTTGCCCTCTAGCGCAGCCAGACAACAGCGCTTTACGGCGCTTTTCACTCCTTAACAAAATTGACCCTTTTTCCCTTTTTTCACTAAGTGTCCAAGAAATACCCCAAAGCGCACAACCTGAACAATTTTGCCCTGAAGCGCTCGATACTGCAGCGCTTTAGGGTTCATTTTATACTTAGGAACATTTGGGCTCTTTTTCTTTTTCTTTGGCAGCACCAAAACTGCCCCAAAGCGCTCCAGAGATAGAAAAATGCCCGGAAGCGCTCCAGACTTCGGCGATATGGGGCAATTTTCCACACTTAGCCAAAAAAGGCGTTTCTTGCACATTTTCACGATCCAGCCTAAAACCGCTCCAAAGCGCCCTGAAGCGCTCGAGACTGGCAAATTAGCCCCGGAGCGCTCCAAACTGCAGCGATCTGGGGCAACTTTTCATACTTGGAGTTTTTTCGGCCAATCTTCACCTTTTTGTCCCAACTGCTCGGAATTTGCCTCAAAGCGCTTTAGGCTGGCAAAATTACTCCAAAGCGCTCCAAGGAACAACGATTTGGGGAGGATTTTTATACTTAGTCAAAAAAAGCATCAATTTTTAAACTTTTTCAAATTTGCCCTAAAGCGCCCAAAATTGGCAGATTGCTTCAGATCGCTGCCTAGCTGCTGCGATTTAGGGCCGATTCCGGAAGATAACAAAATTTTCAGAATTTTCAAAATTTCACACCCCTTGCAAAATGTGGCAACAGCTACTAGACGTAGCTTGAAAAATCGACAAACAAGACAAGAGGGCTAGATGATGCGTTTTTCCAAGAAGTCTTATTAATGGCCTAAAGGAAGACATTAATGCTAAAGTCAAAATGTTTAAACCCACCACCATGATGGAAGCTATCAGGTTAGCTAAATTAGCTAAGGATAAATATGCAGCCAAACACTACCCATATAAACCACTGCAAGTCAAAACTCCACAACCATTCCCATCAAGACCAAATAAAAACACCCAACCTACACTAGTCAAGCACCTAACTCATGAAAATATGGTCGCTCACAGATATAAAGTGTTGTGCTACAATTGTGATGAGAATATACATCGAATCATAAATGTACAAAGTAGAAATTATATCTACTAGATGTTGAGGCACCTCCTACGTTTGACACGTCAAACGCCTCAAACAATAGCTCAGTTGAAAAATAACCCAAAGAGACTAGTCTAAGTGATGACTTCACCCTCAAACATTTTGTACATGCATTAGCAAGGACCAATACCCCTAACTATGAAGGTATTGGGATACTTGAAGATGCAAAGCTTAACCATCCTTGTCGACTCTGGCAACACTGACAACTTCATTGACCCTCGGGTGGCCAAGCAAGCAAATTGTTTTGTGTATCCATGCCACAACTGTGAGGTGATGGTAGCTAATGGGAGTTACATTGGTTTGCAAGAGCAAATATCATAATGTCAAGTCAAGGTTTCAATGGGTTATTATAGTCCGAAATCTAACTTGTTCACACTTCCATTAGGTGGTTGTGACATGGTTTTGGAAGCTCAATGGCTTCGCACAATGGGACCCATCTTATGCGATTTCATCGAAGTATGGATGCAATTCACGGCTAATGGGAAACAATATACCTTAAAGGGCATGACAACAAGACCCACCCAAATTGTTAGTTCACATCACATGGAAAAGTTAATGAAAAAGAGTTCTCAAGGGGTCATGACTCAACTTTGAGTTGTGCAACTAATAGAAACAGTGGAGTCAATTGAATCCTTGACAAGCAATCTCAAGTGTTTGCATAACCTCAAGAACTACCACCTCAATTCTCACAAGATCATGCAATACAGTTAATAATGGGCAGTCAGCTACCCAACATTTGACCATATCAATAACTCTATATCCAGGAAACATGAATTGAGAAGATGATCCAAAATGCTTAAGTCAATGGTCATTCGGTCAAGTGTTGGACCTTATTCCTCCTCGTTGCTCCTCATTCAAAAGAAAGATGGGTCATGGCGGTTATGTGTGGATTTTTTAGAGCTAAACAATACTACTATCAAGGATAAGTTCCCTATTCTTGTGATTAATGAAATTTTAGATGAATTGCATGGAGCCCACAAGTTAGATTTACAGACTGGATATCACCAAATTCGCTTACAGAAAGAAGATATCCCTAAGACAACTTTCCAAACTCATGAAGGCCACTATGATTTTTTGTTGATGCCATTTGGTCTCACAAACGCACCATCCACATTCTAAAGTCTCATGAACCAAAGTTTTTGGCCATTCCTTTGGAAATTCATATTGGTCTTATTCGATGACAATCTCGTTTATAGTAAGACATTGTAACATCATCTAATTCACTTGGACCAGACCCTGCAACTCTTATCTGAAAATCAATTATGTGTTAAGTGTTCCAAGTGCTCTTTTGGTACAAAGAAGGTTGAATACCTCAAACATTGTTTCAGCAGGTGTTAAGATGGATCCCAAGAAAATTGAGGATATGCAAAACTGGCCAAAATCAAAAACTCTTAAAAGCCTTGGGAGAGTTTCAAGTGTCAATGGTTATTATCGCACATTCATTAGAAACTATGGTAAAATTGCAACTCCTTCGACGATAATGTTAAGGCGAAAAAATACATCCATGTGGTCGGAATCAACAATATGTGCATTTGACCTTCTTAACATGCCATGTGAACCACACGTGTACTTGCCATGCCCGATTTCTCCAAACCTTTTGTTTTTGAAAGTGACACTTCGGTGAAAAGGAATTGGTGCACTGTTTATGAAAGAAGGAAAGACCCTTGGCATTCACTAGTAAAGCACTTGCAAGCAAGAATCTAGTAAAATCTACCTATGAGAAGGAAATGTTAGTCATTCTTTATGCAATGACTCGTTGACAATCATATCTTTCGGAGTGGCATTTCTACATAAACATAGATCATCATAGCCTTGAATAGTTCTTGAACAGCAAGTCTCTTATTCAGAACAACAAAAATGGGTCACTAAATTATCAGGTTATGATTATGAAATTATCTACAATAAGGGAAAGGAGAATGTCAATTTGAAGATTATGGTGCATTATGTGCTTTATTGTTATCAACTCTAGATTGGCTACAAGAGGTCAAACAAGAGTGCCAATAGGAATCACAAATTCAGCAGCTCATTCATCAACTAACTGATCCCATAACTAAGCCAAGGTGCTGTTGGGATGGCCAATCCATGCACTATAAAGGGCATATTTTGCCTTTTGCAAGTTTTGTTCTTTAGTACAAATTTCTATAGGAATTACATGTATCACCATCTACAGGACATTTTGGTTTCTTAAAGACGAATGACAAAGCCAGAAGAAACTTATTTTGGACTAGCATGATACATGATATCAAAAAAAATGTTAAGGAATTTGATACGTGTCCTTGGGCATTCTACAGTTGTTACCAATGTCGACTACAGTATGGAATGACATATCCATGGAATTTATTGAGGGATTGCCTAATTCAAGCAGCAAATCAGTTATTTTTGTGGCGGTTGATGGTTTCTCCATGTATGCCTAGTTCTGTTAATTGGCCCACTCTTATAAAAGCCTCTATCGTTGCCAAGCCTTTATTGATCAAATCTTTTGCCTCCATAATATGTCCACTTCCTATGTGATCGTGATCCCACCTTCACAAGTAACTTTTGGCAAGAATTGTTTAAGTTGCAAGGAACATGATTGAAAATGAGCTTGACATATCACCCACAAATTTATGGTCAGACAGAAATAGTCAACAAATGCTTTAAGGCCTATTTACATAGCTTTGCTTTGAAGCAGTAGATTCACTGGACTAAATGGATATCTCTTGCCAAATGGTGGTGCAACACCTCTTACCACTCTTCGACCAAGATAACACCATGTAAAGTTGTTTATGGCTAGCCACCGCCATCTCTCACATCCTACCTTCTAGGGTGTTCTAAGCTAAAGGTTGTCAATTCCACTCTTAGCCACCGAAAAAATCTACACCAAACTCTCAAAGACAACTTGGCAGTCTCATAATCATATGAAACAATAGATAGATCAACATTGTTCAAAGTGCACTATCGCCAAAGGATAAATGGTCTTTCTATGCCTAACACCGTATAAGCTAGACATCCTTGAAGCTCAAAGATAGTTAGAAATTAGCACCAAAATTTATGGATCTTACCAAGTGCTATAGTAGATTGGCAAAGTCACTTAACAATAGGAACTACCTCCGTCTTCCAAGACACATGTTGTTTTCCATATGTCCTATTTGGAAAAGGTCCTTGAACAACACATTCACACTAAATCAACACTTTTCGAATTGGACGATAAAGTATCCATCGTCATTGAACCTAACTAAGGCTATTCTAGGCAAACATTCACACCAACTTTATAACCAAACCATCACAAATTTTTTGGTCTAGAGGTGAGGCTTGCAACCAAAAGAAGCAACTTAAGAACCTCTCTACCAGCTTCAGTAGTTGTTTCCACAACTTCAGTTTTCAAGACAAAGCTTTCTTAAGGAAAAGGGCATGTTGGGACCCTTGCATCCTAACCTTCTATTATTATTACTTTATGATCATTGTAGTAATCATAGTTTAGTTATTTAGCTTGGGTGCCTATTTGTATGTGGCGCCAACCATTGAGCATTAGGGTTGAGGTTAATTGTCAAAGGTTCATATTTTGTGTCTTTGGACGACCCTTGAACATTAGGGTTAGGGTTTGTGACGCTTATATATTGGAGTTGTAACAAAGGGATCATCATCTTGAATCATATTTTGTATTTGAGCTCTGCTCTTAAGGTGGTTGCCCCCTCGAAGAGGCCTACAATACTTTGTAAGCGAGTCAGTAAGTCATGGATATACATATATTTTGCAGCAATTCTATAAAACAGTCATTTCTTCCAATCATGTGTTTACTAGAGCCAAAATCAAACTACCAAATATTTGTTATGTTGTTTCTATTTTGAGAAACAACTAAGGCATACTCATCCTTTTCCATGTGTTCTACAATGCATGCCCAACCTTAGTCTTGTATCTTTGTATTATCAAGCCAGTTTTCTCTTGCATTCTCTTTCTCAATGACCCATCTTTCCATGGAAATAACAACAAAGATTTCTGTAAGTCAATTTACCTTTGGCAAATAAAGTCACTTTGTTTTTACCTTCATTTCCTTTAAATTTATTAGATGAAGCTTTCTTTACCCCCTTGCCCTTTGTTCTGGCACAAAAGAACTCTTTGACGATTCTTGGTCTTTGCAGAATTGCTTCATCTACTCATCCTCCTGCAAGACCTCATTACAAACCCTATCAAGAATCATATCAACAATGTCTGATATTGGATTGAATGTTTCAACAGAAAGTTTGAAGGAGGCGAGCAGACTTCTTAGAGTGGTTAGCATTAAATCATCTTCTTCAATCCACTGGTCAAAGGCAAACAATTGATCCAAAACATCCTTGACTTTCAAGAAGTGCTGCTGCAGGAAATAACCTGTTCCATTTTCATAGAGCATAGCACATATTCTTCAAATAGAATGCTCTCCTTCCTTTATGAGTCTAGTAATTATGGAGAATTCAGGCAAAACCTCTTCAGTCAAAAAGAGTTTTAGAAGCATTAGACCTTTACACTTTTTTTTCCTTTTTAATAGATTATATAGGATTGATATGGACCCCTCCTTTATTACATCACAATATAGTGGTTTTATAACGGCTTGGTAATTATGCATGTATCACTTGGAAAGATTTGAACCTCAGTTTCCTCCTTGACAGTCAAGGAATTTAAGTGGTTGAGCTAATGCCATTTGATTAGACATTTACAGTTCTTGGTTTGAAAATCCACACATTTTCAGTATTTCCACCTTCACATGGAGAATGAACAGAAGAAAATGGATCATACTGGATTCCAGAAGCCCTCCTAACATGCATGGCCAAAGATCCTATAGGCACAGAAAGGAATCTAGATATGCTTCCATGTCTGGAACTCTTGGGCCATGTGCACTGGTAATGTTGCCTGCCTTGTTAGACCCCAAGACCCACCATTTCTTCTAATATCACATATTAGACTTCAACGAACATACAAAACAAAAATTGTGGAGACAAATGAAAGAAGAAAGAAGAGAACAACATAATATAGCATGAATGTTCAGATATGCAGTATATTTATTGGTCCTGTTATTCAACTAAAATCTGAAACTGCCTTAGAAGGCCAAGAAAATTGCTTTCTATAACACTCATGTTTCTGAGCAGATAATTACTGATAATCAAATCAGACGTTTCTGTCAGGACTGAAAACCTATGGCTGATATCTAAACTGAAAAACTGAAATTTTAATGTTGAGTGAAGCTGAAGTATTTGAACAGACACACACAAGAAAAAACAAAAAAACTTAACTAATTGGAATCATAATTGGAAAAATCACAACTCAGGAAAACTCAGCAATCCAAATTGTGAAGAGTTCTCAGCAACCCAGCAAAAACTCAGGAAAAAAAAATCCAAGAAATTAATTTAATTCACAAAAAAATATAATTTAAAACAAAAATTAGAGAGACAGGAAGTCAATTTTCTATTAGATTTTCATAAAAAGAATATAATTACAATTCTCTGAAGGATGTGAGATATTTACTTTCCATTTAAAAGAAAAAGCCGAGTACAAAAGCTGATCTTGTTCTGGTCAACAAAAACCAAACAGCTCAGCACAAAAAACAATCATAAAACCACGTAACCATCAAGACCATACACCTAAAGACTAAGCAACTCAGCAAAAAAAATCCAAGAAAATAATTTAATTCACAAAAAAATATATATTTAAAACAAAAATTAGAGAGACAGGAAGTCGATTTTCTATTAGATTTTCATAAAAAGACTTTAATGACAATTAACTGAAGGATGTGAGATATTTACCTTCCATTTAAAAAGAAAAAGCCGAGTACAAAACCTGATCTTGTTCTGGTCAACAAAAACCAAACAGCTCAGCACCAAAAACAGTCATAAAACCACATAACCATCAAGACCATACACCTAAAGACTAAGCCTCCAGGCTTTCAGCAGAAAAACAATTCCATCCTATGCAATACATAGTAAAACAGTTTTAAACTGCTCTTTGCTCTCACTTCTTTACCCTCTTCTTCTCTTCCACAACCAGCCAAGTCTAGACCTCGTTTCTGAATGTATCGGTCATTGCTAGGCCTGACATTACATCGCAGGTTGGATCCCCAGCAAGATGGTATTTGAGGCAATTGATGCCTCCACTCAAGTCTATGCCACAATAATTGCAGATGACCTAAGTCAACAAAGTCCTTTTTATGCCATGTTGCCCATGTCTTGGCCATCACTCAAAGAAGACATATATTTTCCAAAACAAAGGTAATTGGCAAAAGTCTAAGACATGGCCTTAGAGAATTCTTGCCAAACAATCACCCATTTCTCGGTGCCAAGAGAATATGCAATTTAATCGCCTAGCCCAAAAGCTCACAAGAAAACTGATATCTTGCGGTTAATTGATGATTTTGCTAACTATGATTGGAATATCTTCTAACAAAATCCTTACAGATATTAAATAAGAAATTGACAATTTAATCACCCACCTCAAAAACTCGCAAGAAAACCAATGTCTCACGATTAATTGGTGATTTCTCTAACTATGATTGGAATATCCTCAACCAAAATCCTTAATAATATTATCGGATAGTACATATTGTGTGCGTTCGTCTATTCTTATAAAGGTTACAGATGCTCAAGACCAAACAAAAGAAACTCTTTTCCTAGAAGGTGTGGATGCTCGGAGCCAAAAAAATTCAAAGTGCAGCACAGGTGCTATGCATGGCCACAATACAGTCTCTCACAGGCAACTACCCTAAATATTTCCAAAATTTTATCCTACTCTTTGCCTTAAAGGCTAACATTAGATTAGCATTATTCCTATTCCCATTTGCTTTTGAATGTGGGATGAATAACTGTACATGGTGCACTTTATAAATTGTTTATTTGAATATCCCACCTTCTCTTGCTCTAAGGAGCCATACAACTCTTAATGCCACCTAATTCCTGTGGTAGCTCTTCAAACACAAAATCTGGCCATCTTCTTTTGCTCTAAGATCCCATACAACTTTTAATACTACCTAAATTCTATGCTAGGAAATTCCATTGAGCCTACTTGATAATGCCCCACACCCACCTCAAGAATAAAGCAGTAGGAGCATTCTCCGTTTTGCTTGTTTAAAAGCACTATCTATATTACTATTAGTTTCCTCCCCCATGCTGTCATTATCTACACATAATGTTACTTGTTTTAATTTGGCAGCATACTCATGGGTTTTATGTAATTTGGCCAACCTTTGGTAAAACAAAATAGGATCTTTTCTCTGTTTAGGATGGCAATTTGTCAACTACCACTTGAGAAAGGGGAGTAATGACATCCATGTCAGGTTGATCATTTTCAGATTCATACCCGTCTTGGGGGCCTTTCAGACGAAATTCAGGATGCCCCTTGTATAATTTCCTTCTAGAAGTCCACTGAGGTTCATGTTCATAAATGGGAACTTTTTGTGTTTCATCCATAGAAGGAATAAAACAACTATCATGGCTTGGAGGGAGAGGCCCCCAAGGATCTAAGTCTCCCTCTATGGTGAACACTTTATCATCATAAGCATACTTAACTACTTGACAAGCAAAGGAAGCTATGGCTCTCATCTTACTAGTCCAAGGTCTACCTAATAGCATGTTATAGTTGGTATGAAAATCAAACACCATAAACTTCACTCTTACTTCTTTAGGCCCAACTGAAATTGGCAACCAAATACAACCCATAGGATCTTGAGGTTTACCATTATAAGCATAACAATGACTTCTAGTAGAAAGGACATTTTCTCTAGGTATCTTCAGTTTATCTATCAAGGACAACAACATGACACATGTACCACTCCCTTCATCAACCAAAGCCCTACAAATCGCCATATTGTTATAAACAATTGTTTTCATCAATGGCGGATCATCAGCTCTTGCTAAATAATCAGCAGCAATCATGTTTTTCAAAGGAAATTTTATAACCAAATCAAGGCTAGTATGTGCATCAATACAAAGGTTTTCTCTATGTAATTGAATATACTGCACTTCATAAGACCCTAGAATGGTAGGCATAATATTAGAAATCCTTGGTCCGGCCATCTCCATCCCATTGAGTAAGTCTCTTAACCTTAGTCTTTGATAGGGAGATGTCCTACGTAATTCTAATTATGGGACCTTGCAAGGAGTTGTACACAACTCTTTGACAATATGTCACGCTTTTGTTTTGCTTATGACTGCTTTCAGCAGCGATTCTCTGGGCTAGGTGACATCTTGTTGCATTTCTGCTATGGGCACCGAGATTGCCACTTTAAGCGGCGGTTGTGATCTTTCACTGTTTTTCGAAATGATAGGTTCCATAGAATGGGCTGAGGTCTTTTAAGGAACATTTTTATAGATTTGGATGTTTGTGTGTTTGTAACAAGTTCCTGGATGACCAAGTGAGGGTTTGAATTTTTATCAATATTAGCAAGATTAATCATTGCTTGAACAGGTTCTTTTCCTTTATCCTTCTTTTCTTTTTCTTCTTTAAAAGGTGGCTTCTTTTCATGTGGAGGTGCACTCCTAGTAACAACAGCAATTTGTTGTTTCAAAGATGTGATTGTTTCTCTTTGCACCTCTAAAATATTGACATCTTGAGCCACATTTGGTTGATACAAACGTATTCTCCATTAGGGCCCATCTTGGGAAAGACTTGATTAACTTGAGAGGTATTCTCAAAGGTGCTAGCTCCAAAATTTTGGTTTGGGATATAAATACCATTTTGATTCCCTCGGTTGCCTTGATTAGAGTTGTATCCTTGATTTTGATAGTTTTGTTGGCCACCCTGATTAAACCCTTGACCCTAATTTTGATTTACTCCTTGTTGTTGATTAGGAGCTTGTTGATCATGGTTGGGGAATGGGGTGTTATAGATACCTAACCTTTGGTTGCGAGGATGATTAAACCTCTTCTGGAGATTCTTTTTCCTTTCATGAAATAAAGCAATCCTATCATTGTTAACTTGATCAATATTAAAATTAGGACCAAAGGCTTGCCTAAGGCAGAACTTTTACAAATCTGTGCAAGTGGAATTATCATGACCATATGTTCCATGCCAAAAGCAAAACTTGTTAGCATCATGCCATACAAGATCTTCAAACCTATCATTAATATGATAGTTTTTCAGCTTAGGAGGTGGGCAATTTTTGAGAATATCTTCATGTGTCCATTGAGGCATCATATTCTCAGGTTTAGGGCCAGCCCCAGACTTAGTAAGTGGACAGGAGCTCCAGCTATCTCTAATTCATGGGAGGTATATTGGACATTTACATTGCAAACCCCATTCCCTACAACATTTTTATTAGGGCTTTTAGGTTCCAAGGTTTTTTGACATTCCTTCTTTTCCCATTGTTCAAAGATTTTCACAAAATGTATAACTCTGTCAAGATATTCACAAAATGTTTCAGTAGCAGATTCATTAGGGCCTTGTTTTGTATTTACAAAAACATCCATTGCTTCCATAATAGTCATATCATCATCGAACTCTTGTTTTAACTTCTTAAAAAAAGTATCTTCGAAATCAATGGAATGCTTAGGTAAGGAGGCAAACCAATCAAGAGCATTTCCTACCAAAGCCCTAGTCATTAATTTCAGTAAAGCTTCTTCATTGTGAAGCCAATCCCTATAATATGTTGTGAACTTGTCAATAAATGTTTGGGCTTTATTAGTCCAATCATAAAAGAACTAAGGCACACGCCCAGATAGGTCAATAGCTTCCACGTCACAAACTAGTGATTGACTTTTATAATTTCTCAAAGTTGGATCAGTTGATGCAAGTAAAGCCTCCCTAGGATTAGCTGGGGGAGGAGGAGGAGGATTGGGATTCAATATTGAAGGAGGGATAAGAGCCTGCACTACACGGTTTCTATTTGAACTCAAAATTTGAGTAAGACTGGCATCAAGTCTTGCATTTGTTTAGTTGCTTCTCTCCTCGAAGACTCCATTTGCCTTTCAGTATCATGCCTATGACTGTCTAGCTAGTAAGCCAAAGATTCCCTAAGGGTCGTCATATATGTAGCTAGCTTTTCATTATGATGCTTAAACACATTATTGGATCTAGGGGACTGGCGTTCGGCCTGCATCATTCGTGCGCGCATTTGTCTTGCCGCGATCTTTGCATGTTGGGGCGACCATGGTAGTGTCGCTAAAGTCTTGTTTTGGGGCCACGAGCTCCTCATTAAGGGGCGGTTCGAGTTCATCACAATTTTCATCTTCATTGCCTGACGCCGAAGTTCCAATAGCTCGTCTTTTTCTTGTTCTGAATTATAATCCTTATCAAACCAATCCTTAATCCTAAGTTCATCACGAGTTATCAAAGGATGATGGTTGATGTAATTTGGGACACAAATAGAAGGAAGATCCTTTCTATTCCTACAAATTCCGAAATATGCTTATTCCTAGACCTAGTAGTCATTCCAATGCCCTCCGAAGAAGCAGGAGAAGCCATAAGGGTAAGCAAAAAACCTACTGAAGAGTAGCTAGCGTTTTAACAAGATGTTCTACCCTTAAAGCAAATAAACCGCCAAAAACCCTTAAAGCAAATAAAATTTGATTTTTGGAAAAGTCTTAAGAGGAGGAAAACTATGGCAGTTTTTATTCAGCACACAGTAAAATGCGATGGCCAACACAAACCCTATGACACCTAGGGGCTGAAAATAAAAAGAAAAACCTCAAAAAGCAAATTTCAAGTCGAGTTCACCAAAATGTTTGTAGGAAAAAGTGGATATCTAATATAATTATTCAAATTAATACCAGATAAACCAAGATGCTAAAACTAAGATAGCAAAGCAGTAAATTAACAGTAAATGCTGAAAACTATCCTAATTCCAGCACAAATAAATGGAAGCATTCAAGAACAACTACATTAAAATTATCCACAAAATACTAGTAAGCTAGGGCTAATCCTAATGCAGTAAAAATAATTACTTGACACCTAGGGCATCAAGGACCACACTATTCAGAACATGAATAAAATGAATAGTTCATTCTTACACTATCCTGCTTGCAACGTAAGGAGAGATCACACCTGGGATGTTTGCAAAGGGTTTGATCTGCCTTGAAATCCAGTCCTCAAACAGCAATTAGCGACCTTTGGCTGCAAATTTTGGTAGAGTGTCCCGTCTTGCTCTATGGAAGGCAGCCAACCAGCAGTCAATGGCTTTGGTTGTACCTGCAAGGATAAAAGAAAGAAATGGGGCAAAAAAAGGTGCATGATGCGATAGCAACACATGCAAATAGCAAAAAAGCAATATTGTCAAGAAGTAAGTGTATGATTTTGATAGCTGAGTGAATAGGGAATGTATGGTAAGTAAATGTATGTTGAGAAAATGAGAGGGTAAAAGGGGTCCCCTTGGGGCCGACAACTGATTTTCATCCTTTTCAAGGTCATAAAATCGTAAGTGTTGGTCCAAGACTCCAAACGATGCGTCATTTGAACCCTAGGTGTAAAAACACTCTAGCATCACAACCGTGCATCAAACCTAAAAAAATAAATGGACAACTGTGTCACCACTTAAAGTGATGATTGCAGCACCATCAATTTTTAGGAAGCACACTTTGAGGGACAAATGTCAGAACGTCCCTTAATCCTGCCTCTACCCTTATTTTTAGGTTTTGGGAAAGTTAGAAGGCAAAAAAGTCATGAAAGATAGTGGAAAAATGGCAATTGGGTGAAGAAAGGGAACCAAAACCACAAACCAACATGGCTTGTTGTCGTCCTACCCAAGGACTAACAAAGTTAGTCCACCCCTGTTCCATATCTAGTAGGATGGGACTCTCCACCACTTGCAAAGTCAGATATTTGTGCTCTTTTTACAGATACACTAACTCAAGATGCAAAGAGTCATTTTCAAAGTATTAATTTACATTTGTAAACTACAAGAAAAATTCAAAAAATCTTAAACTTTAGAAGTTTAAATGATTTACCTGTTCATAAGGTTGACCTTGCTTCTTTAGCAAAGGAGGATGCAAACTGTTAGAAAAATATCAAATTATGTGCAAGCAGAAAACACAATAATGCAGGAAAAAACGGTAACACAGAATTTTACGTGGAAAACTTGCGGTGTGCAGGAAAACCCACGGGGCAATGGCAGCTTCGTTATTTTATTGATTTCGGCAAACTTTTTACATTCAATCAATCTTTTACATGCAAGGGGTCATTCCCTTTTTATAGAAATACATAAAACTGTTTGTTTCCTTTCCGAAAAAAGAATACTCCAAAAAACTGTTCGCTTCCTCTTCCAAAAACTGTTCGCTTCCTCTCCCAAAAGAAGACTCCAGAAAACTGTTCGCTGCTTCTCACAACGTACGGTTGTACAGACGACAAAAAATTTCGGGAACACCTTACACCTGGAACTGCACCACCATACACCTTACTGCTGAAGAACATTGGAGATCTGGATATTGACTTCACCTCCTAACACAAACAAGCTCCCTCCCATGGCCTTATAAATTTGCAACTTAGCAAGGATAAGGCGGTGTTTGGCTGTTAGCGTACTGTTCTGTTAGCGTAGCTATTCTACTTTGTTTGCATTATATTCTTTAGCAAACTGTTGCAACCATGTAACAGCTCCGGTGTTCTATTCCCGGCTGTTACCGATGTATTTAAACAATGCTGCGTAATAAAATTATTGTTGCACAATCTTACATGGTACCAGAGCAAGGTTCTGTGATTTCCCAGGGCAGAGGAATTTTTTGATTGTAGAGGAGCTCGCACGCCATCAGTCACGGGCGGACGTCGCAGGAGAGGAGGAGCTGCACGCACCCCCTCCCGGTCGAGCGGATACTCCGCTGTGCAGCCACGCAAGCCGAAGGCGGAGCGGTCGTATCCGCCCCCTCGCGCGCCAACGTGCGTCAGAGCTCTGTCGCGCTCAGTCTTGCGACAGAGCTCTCAGTCTGTCGCGGCACGCTCAGAGACTGTCGCGGCATGCCACGCTCGACTGTCGCGGCACGCGACAGGGAGGTCGGGCCTGCCCGCGACAGGGAGCCTGGACGCGACAGAGAGGTCGCGTTCGGCGTACCCTCCCGTCGCGCTCCGGGGGCTGCGACAGAGACTGTCGCGGCACGCGACAGGGAGGTCGGGCCTGCCCGCGACAGGGAGGCTCCGGGGAATTTGAATTTGCGATACCTCTGGCCAGCACTTACAGGTAAAGCTGTCGTGATTTGGCTACTGTATCCGCCGCCTAATATAGCTGCTATAACGACGTCTGAGCTTGTTCTCTATAAATCGTCGGGGAGGAATAAGTACGCCTTTTTTGCATTTTTTACTCCATCCACTACCCTTTATCGCACTTGTGTTTAGGCGTAAATCCTGACGAAGTATTCTTCATAGTGTTTAGGGGAAGTTACGCCCCACGCATGAGAAGAATCTTCTATGGTAGGTGCCATCAACAAGGCGATTCCCTTTCGGTACCGCTTATGTTCCACGTATCGTATGATCTCTAAAATTCACCTATAGTCTCCCTCACGTAAGGGCGGGTGATTTTTGTTGATCTTTCTAAATACCTATAGTTTCCCTCACGTAAGGGCGGGTATTTTGTACGGTATATTGGCCTAGCAAAAGGTATATCGAAAGGGGGACCAATTTGGTGATATAAGGAACCTTCACTATGGCCGTTGTTGCAAAGTTGATGACTGATCCGCATCAATTATTGAAAGGTCCAAATTATACACCATGGAAACATAAGATGAAGGCTATTCTCCAAATGGAAGATTTGTGGGATATTGTTACTGGAGTAGCAACAAGGCCTTCACCAACGAGCGAGATCCACGGGTCCTTCGACGAGATCAGATTGCTTTTGACAAGAAAGACAGGTAGAGCAAAGGTGCTCATTTTGTTTGCTTGTTTCGGATGAAGTGCAACCTCATATAGGCTGATAAAGCAAGTGGTAAAGAGGCATGGGATGCCCTTAGAACCATCTATGAGGGGAAGAATGAATCCACCATTCTTCATCTTCAACAACAACTTCATAACACTGAGTTTGAGGCGGGGTGAAACAGTTGAACTCTTTACGTGCGAGTGTCCGAGTTGAAAGAGAAATTGAGTTCTCTCGGAGATATCGTGGACGAAAAGCTTCTCATTTCACTTGTGATGAGAGCTTTACCTTCTTCATTTGATATGTTGATAACCTCCATCCGGGTGTCCCAACGACAAATTACCTACATCGAGTTGGTCAATCTGCTTCAACAACGGGAGGCACGCCAACTTCACAAGGATGATTCTTCCAATACAGCCCTATACACCAACAGGCGGGGTTCTAGGAAGAAAGGTAATGGGCAAAAAGGAGGCAACTTTCGAGAAAGGAGGAAATTCTCAAGAGGATACGAAAGGAAAAGGCAAACAACCTCAAGAGAAGAAGAGGTGGTGCAAGATCCGTGAGAAAGACAACCATGACACCAACGGGTGTTGGCATAAGAACAAGCAAAAAGGCCAAAACAAACCACAAAATAAGAACAAGCAACCCCGAGGTGAATGTTGTTGTTGAAGAATACGACTCAGATTACGAATGGGCACACAAGGTGCTCATGACTACCACAGATTCCACTCGAGAGGGATCCTATTTGGTATGTCGATTACGGAGCTAGCAAACATATGAGCGGCGACGGATCGTGGTTTGAATCATTTGTGGCCAAGGAGGGCAAACCTGTCACCATTGCTGATGATAAAACCTACGGGGTTCGGGGAGAGGGTACGGTTTCCAGTCACTCTTCCTGATGGCAAGTGTCAGATTGACAAAGTCCTCTATGTTCCGGGATTGGCCAACAATTTGTTGTCAGTGACACAAATCCTGGACAGAAATATGGTTGTCAACTTTCGTGTTGAGAATGGAAAGAAGTGTTGTACAATTACCAAGAAGGGTAAGCGGATTGCAACAGCTTCATATAAGCATGGCTTATTTGCACTAGATGCTATCTCTACTCCACATGTTGCCATGGTTGTCTCTACCAAGGAGGCAACTTCCCTATGGCACAAGAGATATGGGCATCTTAGTTCTGGCTACATACTTGAGCTCAGCAAGTATGAGATGGTAAAGGGTCTTCCTTCCCTTTACGCCACATTGCCGGTGTGCTACGGCGCAGCGGGAAAGCGGCATAGAGTACCATTTGAGAAGAGCTCTACAAGAGCAAGAAAACCTCTGGAGCTAATTCACACCGATCTATGCGGTCCTTTCACACCCAACAGTGTTGGAGGGAAGAGGTACTTTCGGTTATTCGTAGATGACTACTCACGAAAGATGTGGGTTTTCTTTCTCAAACTGAAATCCGAAGCTTTTGCATTCTTCCAGCAGTTCAAGAAATCCGTTGAGAAGGAGTCAGGGGCTTCTATCAAAACCCTCCGCTCAGATCGAGGGGGAGAGTTTACCTCTAATGAATTTTCTGCATTCCTAGATAAGCATGGGATCAAGAGACGGTTAACAAGCTGCCTATACTCCTCGACGAAATGGAGTTGCTTGAGAGAAGGAACCGTTCTATCATGGAAATGGTTCGTTGTATGCTCACGGGTGCAACTCTTGGGCAACAATATTGGGCGGAAGTTGTCACCAGCTGCGGTGTATCTTTTGAATAGGGCACCCACAAAGGCCCTAAAAGGAATGACTCCACGGGAAGCATGGAGTGGTCAAAAACCCTCCATATCTCATCTACGTATTTTCGGGTGTCAAGCTTTCATGCACATACCGAAAGAGAAAAGGAAGAAGCTAGATGAGAAAACCCTGAGATGTATTTTTCTTGGATATTACGAGCACTCTAAAGGATATCGGTTGATAGATCCTTTGACCAAGAAAATTCATATCAGCGAGAGATGTTGTCTTTGATGAAGCTTTCACATCACAGAGCACATCTACGGTACACCGAGGATATTGTGGAACCAAAGGAAGAGGAGATTCCTTCGTCAACACAGACGGGAGGTCCTTCTACATCTTCTTCACCACCACCGAAGGAGAATCCTAAATGGTGTACAAATACAATCGAGAGATGCAAATTTATCCACTCCTCCCAATTTGAATTTGGATAGACCTCGTACACGCGGTATGGCTCAAAAGGAAAGAGAAGCCGAGAAGCTGGTGAGGTTGATGATCTTTGTCAATATTTTGAGGAACTTTCTGTGACTCCAAGTATAGAAGTTGAGGATATGGATATTGATGATGACGGGGCATTCATGTCTACCATAGATAGTCTTGAACCTGCATCAGTGCAAGATGCTCTTAGTGAGCCTCAGTGGAAGGCCGCTATGGATACAGAGTATGAGTCTCTGATGAAAAATAAAACTTGGAAGCTTGTTGATCTGCCGCATGGAAAGAAACCTATTGGCTGCAAATGGGTATACAAAGTCAAGTACAAGCTAGATGGAACAATTGATAAGCATAAGGCCCGACTTGTTGCAAAGGGCTATGCTCAAAAGGAAGGCATCGACTATGAAGAAACTTTTGCACCTACTGCTCGGATGACCACAATTCGGGTTATGTGTGCTATGGCAGCACAATATGGGTGGAAAGTTCACCAGATGGATGTCAAAAGTGCCTTTCTTAATGGTGATCTCCAAGAAGAAGTCTATATGACTCAGCCTGAAGGATTTGAAGTGGAAGGCCAACAGCAGAAAGTTTGCAAATTGGTCAAATCCTTGTATGGTCTGAAACAAGCTCCTCGAGCTTGGTATATAAAAATGGACAATCACCTAATGCGGCATGGATTTAAGAGATGTCCGTCGGATGCAAACCTCTATTTCAAGAAACGGGGTTTGAGATAGTGTTGCTTGTACTCTATGTGGATGATCTGCTCATTACGGGGAGTTCGGAAGATATGATCTCTCTTGTCAAAAGAAACTTGTGCAAATCTTTTGAGATGACGGATCTCGGACTTCTCCATTACTTGTCTTGGTCCGGAATTCAGCCGGAAGGAGCACTCCATCAAAGTGTCTCAGAAAAAGTATGCCAAGACATTGCTCGATAAATATCGCATGACTGATTGCAAGCCAATGGCAACTCCAATGGAGAATGGACTTCAGTTATCGCGATATGATGACTCACCTCGGGTAGATGGCACTCTCTATCGACGGTTGATTGGGAGTCTCATATATCGACCAATACTAGGCCGGATCTCGTATTTCTTGTAAACTATCTTTCGAGGTTCATGCAGGAGCCTAAGACTACTCATTGGAAAGCAGCAAAACGTGTTCTTCACTATGTCCGTGGTACTATAGAATATGGCCTAGAATACAAGAGGAACAACAAATTCTTCTTGCAAGGATACACGGACTCCGACTATGCCGGATCATTTGATGATCGCAAGTCAACTTATGGATACATTTTTCATCCGGGATCCGGTCCTGTCTCTTGGCACGGCAAGAAGCAACGGTGGTTGCTATTTCTTCAACGAGAGCGAGAATATCGCGCCGCACGTGAAGCCGTGTGCGAAGTGATATGGTTATGTCGCATTCTGACAAGTATGGGCCATCCATCAAAATCTCCAATACACTTGTTCTGTGACAATCAGGGTGTTATGAACCTTGTCAAGAATCCAGTCCATCATGAAAAAATAAAGCACATTGACACACAATGTCATTTCATTCGAGAGGAAGTTCCAAAGCACTGAATTCAGCTTCGACACATTCCCACGAGATGCTCAAGTTGCGGACATTTTCACTAAGGCACTTGGACGTGTCAAATTTGAATTGTTTCGCAGCTCACTTTGTATTGCAAAATAATGTAAGGGGATGTTAGTAGTCTAGTATAGCTATTAGTTATTACATTACCCAAATAATGTAATAAAGGGGGATGTTAGCGTACTGTTCTGTTAGCGTAGCTATTCTACTTTGTTTGCATTATATTCTTTAGCAAACTGTTGCAACCATGTAACAGCTCCGGTGTTCTATTCCCGGCTGTTACCGATGTATTTAAACAATGCTGCGTAATACAATTATTGTTGCACAATCTTACATTGGCAAGGTTATCTATCATCCTCTTTGGCAAGCATAAAACCCTACTTGGACCTTTTCATCACCGCTAAGACTAGTAGTGTAAAAGAATTTGGGGTTTGAGAAGCACGTCGCAGCTTGAATAGGTCATTGGAGTTACCTTGTCCATCTCTTATCAATGAGGCACTAAATTGGTTCATACTTGGGCTGATTGCCACAGTAATAGTGTTCAATGGCCTCTTTGGCTCTATCCATTGCCTCATATAAATAAAAACCACTGCCAAATCTTTTGCCATCTACAAGGTGAAGAACTCTTACCAAGGGTTTTGTCACCTGCAATTGAACAGTAAATACTAAAAATTTAGAAAAATAAATACTAAATCTTTCAAGTATAAAATAAGATTTTAAAATTTAAATTTGAACTCAAGCGATTACCTTTAGAATTATTTGGACACTCAACCAAAATGAATCATTAAACACTTGCCTCCAGATCCATTTCCCGTCCTCTTTTGAATAAAATGGTGATGCATACCATTCCTTGCTCACAAACATCTGTTTCAAAGCAGTTAATGTTGATAGAAGACTTTGCAAGGAGATGAAACTGGAAGCAAATTGAGTGATTCCTGGTGAAGAATGACCCTCCCATCGTTATGCTCCTTCATCAAGCTGAGCACCCATGTGCGGTTATACATAAACCATGTAATGTTCTTCACCTCTTCTACCACAGTCTTTGCCCATGTCATTTTGCCAATGTCCTCAAGCGTGAAGTCAATGCAATGGGTAGTAAATGGGCTCCAAAAAATAAAAGGGTACTTCTCCTTGAGAAGTCTACTCGCAGATACATATGTTGTTGCATTGTTCGTCACTACTTGGACAACATTCTCCACTCCTATTTCTAACACGAAATCCTCCAACAAATTGAATAACAATTGCGCATTTTTCACCTCTTGCAAAGCATTAACCGACTTCAAGAAGACCATGGATCCACTCGAAGCTACCATGAAGTACATGAGCATGTGATTTCTTGCAACTGTCCATCCATCAAAAAGAATGTTGCAGCTCCTTGTCCTCCATGTCTTTTTTTGCTCTTCTACAAGAGCACATGTGTTGATGACACACTCCTCCAATAATGGTCCACTGAAATATTTTGCCAAAAGTGGATTAACCCCTTTGCCAGCCTCGCTCAATGCCCTCGCTAGGGCTTCTCAATAGGGGTTGTTTGCACAATTGAAGGGAATGTTGCAATAATACCAAAAATTTGTTGTGGTTGTCCTTACATTCTTCATCTTGTCCCTCCCCTATGCAGTATTCTATAGTGTGGTTTGTCTTGTATTGGAGCCTAGTCCAACAGTCACACTCCTCCCACTCCCACTCCCACCAATACCACCTCACCAAATGAGAGGACTAAGAACAGTTTCTTTAGCCACAGCATCAACATTCTCCAATTCAGCCTCATCCCCATAAAAAGAGGCCCAAGTCGCCACTCCATGTCCCATTGCAACTCTTGTCCTTTTGTGCTCTATTTTTTTGGCCTTTTTGCTACACAACCAAGCCTTCACCTCATTTATAATCATATCATTTGCTCCAAGACAAGGGTCCACATCATGCCTTGGTTGCCCAAGCATATGGTATTTGAGGCGATGGATGCATCATCGTATCTCCTTGCCGCAATGTTTACAAATCAATTCGGCAAGTTTCACTTGACCCCATGCTTCCACATTGGGTCTCTTCTTGAGCTTGGACTTGATACTGCTGTTGACGGAGTTGGTTGGGTTGCACTTAAAGGAGGATCATTGCTGCTGCCCACAATGGTTCCAAGGACCTCACCCGAAGAATCCATCTATTTTTCCAAAGGGGGGGGGGAGAAAAAGAAATAAGTAATCTAATGCCCTAGGGCCTAGCCTACATGCTTGAAAAGAACAAACAAAAATAAAATTTTAAAAAATAAAAAAAGCCTCACAAAAGCCTAGCTTTTGAAAAAAAAAAACACCTCTGAAATCTGTAGAAGATTATCAAAATCTCCTTTAAATGGTGTAAAATCTCTGATATGATCTCGAAAATTGGTTTAGAATTAGTGTTTTGACCTCTGAGAACAATGTCCACACAGCCGGAGAGAAGAAAAAGTGAGCAAATGAGGCAAAATGCCTTTTTAAAAGCAATTTCGGCCCATTCCTGGAACTGTGCGCACACAACTGAGAAACTTGCGAGAAATCAGAGAGTTTTTGTGCCAAAAATTACCACAAGTCAATGATTTTCTTAGTGCCAATAATTTTTTTTTTAAATAAAAAATCGCCGCCAGCAATTTCTCACAAGTTTCACGAGAAATCATGGAACAGCGACAATTTTTCTAACCATGAAAAAGAGTATACCTAATCTGCAAAACATAAAATGTTCATGCGAGCTAGCACCTTATTCCTATTTGTAAACAAGGAGACGTTAATTCTGTTCCTAAAAACTGTTATGTTCTTTATAAAGTTATGCTTTATGTGTTTAAAGTTCATCATTTTTCATGTTGACGTGCAAATTTCACGGTTTGAAATGTCCAGCTGCAATCATTTTGAAAAATTCCCATATTTGTCCAAGACTTGTGATTCTGTGGCATAATTTCTTTCATTCTTTTGGATCGGATGATAAATTAAAAAAAGAATAAAAGAAATAAGAAATATACTTTTCGTACATAGTTTACACTTCTCACAATGCAAGCTAATCAAACAAATATCAAATATATAAGGAAGCTCACCTTATCAAAATTTATTATCAATGCAGCTGAGCTCGTATTACATGGAATATCAAGTTTTATCTCCATCACCCCAGGTGATTTTCTGTCTTCTGAGGGAGAAACTTGCATTTTCTTAACCACGTCCCAGACTAGTTTTGGTTGTCCATCTATGAAAACCTGGAGTGTGTGGAAGTATAATCGAACATACCAAGGCACAACCTGGAAAACAAGAAGATCTCTATGGCAACCATCCATATATGATGCTATAGATGAAGCATCTTCTCCCCTAAGCTTTTGCTGTGACTCAGAAGCTTTCAGTGAAATCACAATAGAACCACGAGCATTTCCACTTCCCATCAAAAACCTGCTTGCATGAAAAGGTGCCTGGAGAGACGACCAAAAAACAGGGACCTTCCACATAAGTCCCATATTTAAAGGATGGGACTTGTTATACTTATCAACCACGAACTTAAACATAATTGAACCAGATTTGCTTTTTGATGGTGTTATTTCTTGCAGCATCCTGTCTGGGATAGCATTTAAATTAAAATTTGGATAACTTGTGTCAATCAATGAAGACGGGTTTGCATTCTCTTCTCTCATACCTTCTAGCTTTTCAACTAGTGTCCTTTCTAGTTCCAAATATACATCACTTGACTTTGCAAGGAGGCATTTCCCAACCAGTTCTCGACCAAACAAAGAACTAATAGACCAACTGGGCTGCATTTGTTGTCCATTAGCATAAGTTACATCCTGTGTATTTCCAGGTTGGAGAACAAGGGTTAATGTTTGTTGCAAGAGGGTCCCTTCAGGGTGCTTACCTGTTTTCTCAGAACTGAACTCACCAGATAAAACACGCAATCGCTGTGAGTGATAAAACCCTTTATAAATGGAAGGCCTGTCCATTAATGCAGCAATACCAGCTTTATCCCGACAAGGAAGGAGCTTTAACCACGGAGTAAGATTTTCAGTGCAAACTGCTTCTCGTGGTAATGCACCATATCTTAACCTGCTAGATGATGCTCTTTTTCTGTGAGAATTGATCATATGCTTTACATCATGCATATTGGATGCATTGTGGACCAAATCTGGATGAAATGTCCACTTTGGAGAAGCATATGCTGCTGATGACTCCAAAAAGTTCACAGAAGCACAAAACAGGCCAGAGAGAGCATGAGTCAGATTTTGCCATATCGCATCAATCTGATCAGGTGGATCATTGAAAAGGGCCCATAATTCCACCCCAGCAGGCTTAGCATTGGCACTAGACAACGGATCAAATCCTCCCCAGCGTTCATAATTCCACCTTCCTTGAGTGAAAGACAACTCCATTTCCTGAATCCTGAATTTCTGAACCTGCTTACACAAAAATTTCAATCAGACTTGAGCAATTGAGGCACATGTATAATTCACAACTTACAAGTTCCCACAAACTCTAAGTTAGAAAATATTTTCATCAAACTAAAATATTATTGTGTGGAAATATTCTTCCAATAATTGACTGATTTACTAAGGCGAGAATGATACCATTCTTTTAAAAATATCACTGCAAAATACATCTGAAAATTTGGCATCCTCCTAAACATGAGAGGATAAAGTTGAATTGTGAGGGTGATTCTATAAGCAAACCAGGCCAAAGAGAAGACATAGATGTTTTCTGTAATGGTGACGGTAAAATTTCTCTTCCTTACAATTATGGTACAATTACTAGTAACCAGGCAGAAGAATCACATTTGAATTGAGGAATCAATACTGTCATTGAGCAAGCCCAGAAAGTTTAGACATAAAGAAAAGTCCTAGGATTATTGTAGATGTCCTGAAGAAAGTATAATGTTCAAGTTGAAAATTTATGAGTATCATCCAAGAGGACACATGCCACTGGCCATTGAGAGGGAGCTGGGCAGTTTTGTCACTGCCTGCACTTCTCTCCCTTCCATACTCCTCAAAAGGCTCCAAGATTTTCATATTATTGCACACAGAGAGAAAGAAACACAACTGCTGATTGCCTAGCTAACCATGGTATTCACATTAGAACAGACAAAAATAATGCGTGATCTTTGTGGGTTATTCCTAATGATGTTAAAGCCTTGACCCTTAAGGATATTATTGGAAGCATACCTTGTTTCCAAGGGTCTTGAAAGAACATCTTTTGTTATAGAGAAATGCAATACTGATAAATTTGATCAATGTTACTGCCACTGTGTTGAAAGTGTAAGTGCATTGGATTCTGGTTCTGACTATGTGATGATGAACTGCCTTGGTGACAATGATACATAAGTTGATAATATCCAACTGGATGGATACAAGAAAGATGCCTGTCAGGGGGAAGAAAACAAGTTGTTTAAGCCTTTGCGGTATGATCATGTCCAAAATTTTGACTTTTCTCTTTTTCAGCTTGTGTAGACTGATATTATCTGTTATTAGTAGTAGTTACCTTGGTGTTTGCTGTGTCTATCATGGGACAGAGGAAACAGGAGTAAGGACTGTAGCCAAAACATGCATCAGAGACATAACTCTCTCTCTCTGTTTTTTCAAGGGCCTAAACACCTTACTATAAGAAGGTATTTGCATAAGACCAATGATAAGACTCAGATGCAGCTCAAACAGTGGCCTAAGAGGTTTGTGTCTAGGTTATTTCAAATTTCTTGGCTTCATGCTCTGTACCACCTCTTATATCTATTCACCTGCTGCTGTTTATTTGGATATTACGACTGAATAGACAGCAGATATTATTAAGATGTTTCAGGCCTATATTTGTGAATTGACAAATTTTTCAGTCGAGCAGAAAGGAAAGATGAATACTGGTCACTCATGGGCAAGGCTACCAGCACAAAGGCATGGATACAGAGCAATATTAATCCCTTTCCTCATATAATTCTATAACAGTCTCTCTAACATTGCAAATCTTAGGTCCGAGGTGTAGACCAATTGGTTCAATTAAACCCCATAAGGGGGGCGGAGGTCCAAGGTTCAAATCTCGGGCCTCGCCGGACTGAACGCTTGTCCCTTTCCTGGTGCTTTCAGCGGCGTAAAAGGTTTAAAATGATTGTGGCATGGTGGTTATAGGGGCGGACTGCGTGAAGATCTGTGTGGTGGCTTCCAAGGCGGACAGCGCAGAATACTGTGGCGGCCATAAAAGCCGGACAGCCTGCCCGGATTCGTGGTGGCTACCGATTCCACCATGTAAATTCAAAAAAAAAAAAAAAACATTGGAAATCTTGGTGGTATTTAGAGCTTTCCATTTCCATTTTCCCATTGGTTTAGGACATTGAATAGGTGGTATTGAAATTAAGATCATGCTCAAATTTCATGTCATGGTCTTATTCATTGCTCCTAGAACAGAACCTACAAAAAAATGGATGTGTGACAGGGCCTCTTTGCAGCATAATTAATGTGTGAAGTAGAGCTCACTATCATTGAAGAAAGAAACCTGCCGCAAAGTAGACCTGATTATTTTCCCCAGACCTCACCCCTCCTATTGGCATGCCTTTTTTTGCTGATAAGAACAAAGTTGTTTTTAATTGTGGAAATACTCTGGCATTTGCCATAGGAATTGCTATAGTTAGGAATATCAAAGGATGATATCAATTTTTTGGTGTCTTCATGCTTTGGACAAGTAAGTTCAGGTTCTTCTTCAATGTAATTGGCTGAATACTGTGTTAAAAACATATGCTGATTCAGTGTCGTAGACATTATCTTATCTTGGTTTTAACATAAATTTTGGCATCTATTTCATCCTACCTCTATTTTGTTGTAATGATACTCATCAAGTCATGTCAATATTTAGTAACTTGATGCTAGGAAAATGGTTGAAAGAGCAGAGAAAGGTATGGTGCCTCTTCAGATCTTTGTTTCGAAATGATTGGAGGCACTCAAACAGCAACAGAGGAAGAAGATTGAGTCCATACTTAAGGAGTGCATGAGGAGGCATGGAACTCACAACATCAATTCTTTCCCTTCTCTTTCCATCTTAGTCTATGTAATGTTTTATAGAAAGATGTTGTCGTTCACATTACAGGCAGATCTCAAAGCTTAGATTCAAAGCTAAAACATAGACATGAATAGTCGCGGTAGTGAATAGTCATGGTATTAATTATAAGCACTTTGTTTTTTATGGCCTGTGAACTTCTGTGATGATCTTAATTGCGGAGAAGATCTGGTCTGGCTCCCCTTATATTGTTTTACTTTTTCCTGATACATCTACAAATTTTATAGGGCGGGATGAGCTGTTGACAACACCCAATTTACCAACACCTTAAAAAAAGGTTGGATTCAAGGTCTCCTTTCGATGCGATACCCACGACCTTTGAACATTTTTCGTAGACATGGCCTAATTCTTCTGTTTCATATCCTTTGTCAGGTTGGTTTTGTCTGTCAATTTTCAAGATCTCCTTTCAATAAGATACTCACCACCTCCTCTGAAGATTTTTTTTTATAGCATGCACCTCAATAGTTCCTTTCGATAGTTGGTAGCTTGCCAAAGACCCTGCTTTGTAAAGCTTCAAATACAAATGATAAAGCAAAGACCTTGCATGTTAATGGACCAAAACCCAAAATGTGCAAATTTACTATGACAGGCAAGGTCCAATTTACCATGAATTTTGCCAAAAAGTCAAAACCTAAGGAGATATGCAAGCTTTCCTTGTGGTTGTGGGAAAATCTCATACACGAATTAGATGTACTAGTTAAAACAGGACCCCTTTATAAAGTTCACCATTGAGGCTTCTCACCCATCGCTGCCCTAGGTATCCACATTCCCAAATGATAACAAAGACATAAACGCATTTGTTTAAAAAAAAAATTAGAGCAACTATGTGGAAAAGAAGGAAGAAAGAGAGAACATTGTCTAGATGAATATAACTCAAAATACAATCACCACCAAAATACCTATATAGGGGCAAACATCAATTGGAGAGCAAATATGCTCATGGCCCAATTGAGAACCATGTTGAGCAAGGTGCAGCGACAGTATTGTCATTGTTGTCAACACACTCAGATGAACAGGTTGATGCAGTGGACAGTTGTTCGGAGGTTGTTCGGAGTATGTACAGTGATGTTCAATGCTTATGAGGATGTTTTTGATGTTCGGGTGAAGTTGTTACAGAGTTGTTCGTGCAAATTTGCAAAAGTTGAAAAAATCGTCAAGAAGTTGTCAAAAAATTGCAAAAGTCGTCACGGGTGCAGTTGGACAGGATGGATCAGTTTGGAACATGCCAAGCATGTCGTGAAACAGTCCGAACAGCGTTGGAGGTGTCAAGACAGTGTTTGGATTGATCGGTGACGTTTCCGGTATCTTGGCGGATGATTTGGCAAGTGGTTGTACAGGCCGAAAAAGGGCAGTTTTGGTAGAAGCACCGCGAGCAAACCGAGAAGAATTTGATAGCGAAATTCGAACTGGAGGTGGTCGTTATCTTCAAGAACATGTGTTCCAAATTTCCACCAAAACGGAGAAACGAGGCGAATGTTACAAGCGTTGCAAGACTGTCACAAAAACGCTCTTTTTGGAAAAAGTGTGTCAGCAGTAGTTTTCGTGGAGGTGGTACAGGCGAACCGTAAGGAGTTATGCAGCGAGATTCGGATTGGATGTAGTCAGCATTGCAGAGATTCTACGTTTCAAATTTCAGAGAAAACAGAGTTACGAGGTGAGAGTTATGATTGTTGCAAAAACGGTACAGGTCACTTTTATGTCAATTTGTTCCACTTGTGCAAAATCCTTCAGTTGGCCGTTTCGACCTTGCAGAGTCGCCAAAGTTTCGGTTTCAGTGTTGTTACACCTTCAAGGCATCAAATAGAGCATCTTTCGTTTTTGGTTTGAGGTGTCACGTGGCTCCGAAGTAAGAGAACGAGTAAGGTGTCAATTCTTTGCATGTGACGTGTTTGACGAAATGCCTTCTCAAAATAAAAAAAGGAAGTTATATTGTTTTAAGAAGCTTCATTAAAGAAAATCTTTTTAAAATTGAAAAGGGAAAAAGAATGCAAGTGTGTGCTTTTTAAGTGACAAGGGATTTTATTGAAAAGTGGGGACTTTATTTTGTGAAGAGAGAAGTGTGTGTGGAGAAAAATAAAGAGTGAAAATCCGTGATTTTTGGAGAGTGGTGAAAAACGTCACTTCAGTATTTTGGGCATAACTTTCTCATATGATATCCATTTTGGCTGAAATTTTGAGAGGAGTTCGCAGACAAAGTGCTGCACAATACCCGTAAAGCGTTTAGCAATTGGCAGAACGAGCTAAGAGAACAATCAGTTTTTTTTTGTGAGAAGAGAAGATTCAAATTCTGAGTAATGCAGAGAGAGGGATGTTATACCGGGTGAAATAGAAAGTTTTAGATTTTGAGCTTACTGCACTATAGAGGGTTCTGGTTTCAGTGAAGACATTCATATATGTCATTTTATTATCAATATCAAAATCAAGTGGGTGCTTGGTAGAGGGGTTGGTGCTCCTTTCTCGTTGGTGCGTATAAATCATGGGTTGGTGCTCCTTCCAGTGGGTGCTGGTAAATTGATTGTAAAGTTGGTGCTTTGCAAAGGCTGGATTTGGATGGGAGTCCAAACAATCATTTTCGGGGATGTAGCCAAATCGGTGAACCTCGGTACATCTTGTGTTGTGTGATGTTCTCTTGTTATACTTGCTTTATTTGGTTTTATGTTTTCATTGTTTTGGCTTTGAGTGTTGAAGATTTAAGTTTTAAAGAGCTACACTGATTCACCCCCCCTCTCAGTGTCATTGTGAGACTAACAATTGGTATCAGAGCGAGGTTCCTGAACATGCTTAACCGGCTAGGGTGATCTTGGAAGTGACACAATGGCAGGTGGTGAAGGCTTCTCATCAAACAAAGCACCATTGTTTGACGGAACTAATTACGCATTTTGGAGACTCAGGATGCAGACATATCTTTGTGCTTTGGGATACGACATTTGGGATTCAGGAGATAGTGGATACACAATACCCACCACTTCTCCAACCGATGTTGCCGGTAAGAAACTGTTTGAGAATGACTCAAAAGCAAAGAATGCTATCATGTGTGGATTAGTGGACAGCGAACTGGTAAAGATTATGGGTTGTAAAACGACAAAGGAAATATGGGACAAACTGAAGAGCATTCATGAAGGAGACGTTAAGATCAAGGAGGCCAAGTTACAAACACATCGAGCTCGGTTCGAAGTATTAAAGATGAATGACGATGAGAATATAGAGGCATATATGCTGAGAGTTAATGAAGTCATTAATGCGATTAGAGGACTCGGCGAGGAAATCAAAGATTTGGTCATCGTGAAAAAGGTATTAAGATCCCTTCCCCAAAGATTTGATTCTAAAGTTTCAGCTATAGAAGAAGCTAAAGATCTAAATTCTTTTAGTATGGATGAGATGCATGGTTCTTTGACTGCATATGAGATGAGAATAGGAAAATCTAAACCCACGGACAGAGAAGTTGCTTTTAAAGCCCATAAAAATATGAAAGCAAAACAAGAATCCGAGGAAGAAGAGACATCAGATGAAATGGAAGCAAACTTTGTTCGAAAACTAAAAAGGGGAAAAGGAAAATACAGAGGAAAGTTACCGTTTAAATGTTTCAACTGTGGAGGCGTTGGGCATTTTGCAGCTAAATGTCCACTTAATGAGAAGAACAGAAGTGATGAAGGATCGCACGAAGAAAGAAGTGACTGGAAGAAAAAAACAAATTTCAGAAAAGGCAACTTCAAGAAGAAAAGTTTCATCTCCAAGAATGTCAGTTCATTCGAAGATAGCTCCAGTGAGGATTCTGAAAAGGAAACAAGTGAAGCTCTTTTCATGGCACTCAAAGAAGAAAAACCAGAAAAAGAACAGGAATGTGATGAAGAAGAAATTGACGCAGAAGTGAATTTGGAAGAGGAACTAATTGCAGCTCTAGATGAATTGAAGATAGAAAGAAAAAAGAATAAGAAAATTTCAAGAAAGCTTGAGGATGCAAATGAAATCATAACAAATTTGAAAGTACAGATAGAAGAATCCAAGAAAATCTCCGAAGATCTCGAAGTGCAAATAACCATGAAAATAGATTATTGCAAGCAAGCTAGAAGAAGAGATTGTTGGTTTAAGAATGCAGCTAGAAGAGATGAATCAGAAAATTAGTTGTTATCACAAACGTGAAGAAAGTTCTATGAAGTTGGATAAGATCATAAATAACCAAAAGACTACAGGCATCAAATTTGGTTTGGGTTTTGATGAAGGAGAATCGTCAAATGGATCAAAGGCCATAAATGAAGAATCCACAAAGAATGAAGAGAAGAAACAAGTTGATCAAGCAAAAACGAATCATGCAAAGGAAAGCAATAATGCAAGGCACGAAAGGAGAATTGACAATGATGGCTTCACCAATGTCACACATCAAAGAAGAAGAAGATTTATGGCTCCTACGACAACATGGCAAAGACCACCACCCAGGTTCAATCATCTCTTTTCTCGGTTACTGTTTTAAATGCAATGGTTATGGACATAAGATCTCGGATTGCAAGTATAATGTAGGACCAAGGAATTTTACCAATAGAAATGTTTTTTCACCTTTGATGGATTATGCAGGAGAATGTTATAACTGTCATAATTTTGGGCATATTGCAAGAAATTGTCGAAGTACATTTGCATCAAATCAATTTCAGGGAAGAAAATTTCAGCCAAATGGAATAAGACAAAATAGAAAATTTCCCGAAAAACATGCACAAGCTACTGAAAAAGAAAAGCCAAAACAAGAGCCCAAAATTGTAATCAAACCTGAGTGGAAAGAAAAAGAGCGACCTAAGGAAGAAAAGGAATCCTTGATCGTACAGACGGCATTTAAAGCGCAGAATAAATCCGCACCATGGATACTTGATAGTGGATGCTCCAATCATATGACAGGTGACAAACAAAAATTTGAGAAGTTGCAGCAATATGAAGGTGGTTCAGGAAAGTTTGGAAACAATGATGGAGCTAAGATAGTTGGCAGAGGTTCAGTTAAGATTAGTGACGGAAAAATCAGGTCAAAAGAAGTCTTGTTTGTGGTTGGTCCGAAGCATAACTTGTTGAGCGTAAGTCGGATTTGTGATAGAGGTCATGAAGTGATCTTTAAGAAGCAAGGTTGTGAAGTCGTAAAGGCAAACAATGGGAAGTTGATAGCAATCGGATCAAGGACATCCTGGCAACCTCGTACACTCTCTCGGAGACTTCGAAGGAGCTTGCTTGATTGGACAGGAAGAAGAGAATTGGTTGTGGCACAAGAGGCTCTGGTCATATCAGCTTTGACAATCTAGTAAAAATCAGCTCAAAGAAAGCAAGTGAGAGATATTCCCACCATTGGCAAACCATCAAATAGCATTTGTGCTTCATGTCAAAAGGGGAAGCAAACTAGAGTCTCATTTAAAACAAAAGAGTACTACACAAGCAAACCTTTGGAACTAGTACATACCGATTTATGTGGACCCATGAGAACGCAAAGCATAAACGGTGACAAATATTTCATGTTGTGTATAGATGACTATTCCAGGATGACATGGGTACTGCTTTTGAAGCATAAATCGAAAGCTTTTGAGATGTTCAAGGTTTTCAAAAACCAAGTTGAGAATCAAACAGGAAAAATGATTAAATGTTTAAGGTCGACAGAGGAGGAGAGTTCATTTTAGAGGATTTCACAGAGTATTGTGAAAAATATGGCATTAGGAGACAGTTTTCAGCAGCCAGGACACCTCAGCAGAATGGTGTGGTAGAAAGAAAGAACAGGACAATGCAGGAAATGGCACGGACTATGTTGATTGAGAGCAAAGTAGCAGACATGATTTTGGAAAGAGGCAGTCCATACTGCGGTATACATCCAAAATAGGTGCATGTTGAGGACGCATGAAAGCAAAACTCCTTATGAGTTGTGGTTCGGTAAAAAGGCAACAACAAGATACTTTAAAGTTTTTGGCAACAAGTGTTACATCAAAAGAACCGAAGAAAACCTTGGTAAGTTTGAAGATAGAGCGGATGAAGGTATTTTTCTTGGCTATTCGTCAAAAAGCAAAGCTTACAAATGCTACAACAAGAGGCTAAGGAAAATTGTGGATAGTGTCGATGTTAAAGTTGATGAAGGAAGGGAACGAGTAATTAGCTATGAAGAGAACTACCCAATTTATGAAGAGGTCATTGAAGGAGATGAGGAAAAGGAAACGGAAAAGAAACCAAAAATTGACTCAGAGGATTCAAACAGTGATTCAGAAGTGGAAGAAAACAAGAAATTCAAAACAGGCAACTGGCAAAAAGATCATCCTAGAGAGCAAATAATTGGAGACCCCACAGTTGGTGTTCAGACAAGAAGAAGATTAGTAAGTAACTACTCTTTATTATCCAGCATTGAGCCCAAAAATGTTGCTGACGCAAGCAAAGATGAAAGTTGGGTAAAGGCAATAAATGAAGAATTAGATCAGATCGAGAAAAACAAGACTTGGGAGTTAGTACCAAGACCCGCAAATAAAAATGTAATCGGTACTAAATGGGTCTTTCGGAACAAATTGAATGAAGACGGACAGGTAGTCAAGAACAAAGCAAGATTGGTATGCAAAGGCTATGCACAAGTTGAAGGTATTGACTTTGAGGAAACCTTTGCACCTGTGGCCAGACTAGAGGCAATTAGAATGTTTCTGGCTTTAGCAGTTTACAAGAATTTCAAAGTTTATCAAATGGATGTGAAATCAGCATTTTTGAATGGGAAACTTGAAGAAGAGGTTTATATTGAGCAGCCAGATGGTTTCCAACTTGGTGATGATCCCAACTTGGTTTGCAAGTTGAAGAAAGCGTTATATGGCTTAAAACAGGCACCCCGAGCATGGTATGCAAGGCTAGACAATTATCTTACTCAATAAGGGTTCAAGAAAGGTATGGTGGATAGTAATTTGTATGTCAAAACAGAAAATGGTCATCATATTGTTCTTGTTGTATACGTAGATGATATCATATTTGGCAACAAAAAAGATGAGTTGTGTAAAGATTTAGCAAATAAGATGCAGAAAGAATTTGAAATGTCAATGATTGGTGAACTTTCGTATTTCCTCGGATTGCAAGTTAATCAAAAGGAGAAGGGCATATTTATTTCTCAAATTAAATATGTGAAAGAGATGCTGAAAAAGTTCACAATGGAGGATTGTAAGCCGCTTAGCACTCCCATGACGACAAGTTGCAAGTTGAGCAAGGATGACAAATCTCCACATGTTGATCAAACTATGTATAGATCTATGATTTGGAGCTTATCGTACTTGACAGACTACTGCACTGTATATTTTGCAGGCAAGTATGCATGGTAGCACGATTTCGTGCTAGTCCCAAGGAGACTCATGTGACAACGAAGTGAAGAGGATTCTTCGGTACCTCAAGGGTACTATGGAGTATGGGTTATGGTATCTGAAAGGTAAGGACTTCACCCTTATTGCGTATTCGGATGCAGATTGGGCAGGATGTGTAGATGACAGGAAGAGTACCAGTGGAGGTGCATTCTATCTTGGAGAAAAGTTGGTCGCGTGGCACAGTAAGAAACAGGAGTCAGTCTCCTTATCCACAGCAGAGGCAGAATACATTGCAGCGACAACGTGTTGTACGCAGGTGTTATGGATGAAACAAACTCAGAAGGATCTTGGCATTAATTTCAGTGAGCCGATTTCAATTAAGTGCGATAACACCAGTGCCATTAACATCTCAAAGAATCCGGTTATGCATTCTCGCACAAAACATATTGCTATCCAGTATCATTTTTTGAAGGAGAAAGTTGCGGAAGGTGAGGTTAAGTTGGATTTTGTTCCAACAACAGAGCAAGTAGCGGATATCTTCACCAAACCATTGCCCAAGGAAGTCTTTGAGTACCTTCGCAAGAAATTGGGAGTGGTCACACTTCCCAAGAATTGACTAGCTATTGGGGCCACATTCTCGTGGGGAGCATTTGTGTATTTGTTTATCTTTTTGCTCATGTTTGTGATTTTTGCTAAGTGTAATAATTTTTGCCTGAGAATGTTGTGCATGGACTCATGGGGAGTTTGCAACAACCCTTTGGTCTTGTTGTCAAAGGGGGAGAAGAGTTACAGGAAATTGTGCGTGTGTTGCCAACAATTCCAAAGGGGGAGATTGTTGAGCAAGGTGCAACGACAAGTATTGTCATTGTTGTCAACACACTCGGATGGACAAAGTTGATGCAGTGGACAGTTGTTCGGAGGTTGTTCGGAGTATGTACAGTGATGTTCAATGCTTATGAGGATGTTTTTGATGTTCGGGTGAAGTTGTTACAAGTTGTTCGTGCAAATTTGCAAAAGTTGAAAAAATCGTCAGGAAGTTGTCAAAAAATTGCAAAAGTCGTCACGGGCGCAGTTGGACAGGATGGATCAGTTTGGAACATGCCAGCATGTCAGGAAACAGTCCAGAACAGCGTTGGAGGTGTCAACACAGTGTTTGGATTGATCGGTGACGTTTCCGGTATCTTGGCGGATGATTTGGCAAGTGGTTGTACAGGCCGAAAAAGGGCAGTTTTGTCGAAGCACTGCGAGCAAACCGAGAAGAATTTGATAGCGAAATTCGAACTGGAGGTGGTCGTTATCTTCAAGAACATGTGTTCCAAATTTCCACCAAAACGGAGAAACGAGGCGAATGTTACAAGCGTTGCAAGACTGTCACAAAAACGCTCTTTTTGGAAAAAGTGTGTCAACAGCAGTTTTCGTGGAGGTGGTACAAGCGAACCGTAAGGAGTTATGCAACGAGATTCGGACTGGATGTAGTCAGCATTGCAGAGATTCTACGTTTCAAATTTCAGAGAAAACAGAGTTACGAGGTGAGAGTTATGATTGTTGCAAAAACGGTACAGGTCACTTTTATGTCAATTTGTTCCACTTGTGCAAAATCCTTCAGTTGGCCGTTTCGACCTTGCATAGTCGCCAGAGTTTCGGTTTCAGTGTTGTTACACCTTCAAGGCATCAAATAGAGCATCTTTCGTTTTTGGTTTGAGGTGTCACGTGGCTCCGAAGTAAGAGAACGAGTAAGGTGTCAATTCTTTGCATGTGACGTGTTTGACGAAATGCCTTCTCAAAATAAAAAAAGGAAGTTATATTGTTTTAAGAAGCTTCATTAAAGAAAATCTTTTTAAAATTGAAAAGGGAAAAAGAATGCAAGTGTGTGCTTTTTAAGTGACAAGGGATTTTATTGAAAAGTGGGGACTTTATTTTGTGAAGAGAGAAGTGTGTGTGGAGAAAAATAAAGAGTGAAAATCCGTGATTTTTGGAGAGTGGTGAAAAACGTCACTTCAGTATTTTGGGCATAACTTTCTCATATGATATCCATTTTGGCTGAAATTTTGAGAGGAGTTCGCAGACAAAGTGCTGCACAATACCCATAAAGCGTTTAGCAATTGGCATAACGAGCTAAGAGAACAATCAGTTTTTTTTTGTGAGAAGAGAAGATTCAAATTCTGAGTAATGCAGAGAGAGGGATGTTATACTGGGTGAAATAGAAAGTTTTAGATTTTGAGCTTACTGCACCATAGAGGGTTCTGGTTTCAGTGAAGACATTCATATATGTCATTTTATTATCAATATCAAAATCAAGTGGGTGCTTGGTAGAGGGGTTGGTGCTCCTTTCTCTGGTGCGGATAAATCGGGGTTGGTGCTCCTTTCTGTTGGTGCAGATAAATCGTGGGTTGGTGCTCCTTCCAGTGGGTGCTGGTAAATTGATTGTAAAGTTGGTGCTTTGCAAAGGCTGGATTTGGATGGGAGTCCAAACAATCATTTTCGGGGATGTAGCCAAATCGGTGAACCTCGGTACATCTTGTGTTGTGTGATGTTCTCTTGTTATACTTGCTTTATTTGGTTTTATGTTTTCATTGTTTTGGCTTTGAGTGTTGAAGATTTAAGTTTTAAAGAGCTACACTGATTCACCCCCCCTCTCAGTGTCATTGTAAGACTAACAAACCAGCACACACCAAGTTAGATGTGAAACAGGCAGATGGAAGAGACCAAAGGAGGTATTGGAGAAAAGGATATGTACCTTTTGTACATCAAGGGCAGTCAAGACAAAAGCATTTTATTTTGGAATACATAGTGAAATTTGAGCTTATGCTGGTCCTCTAGCAGTGGAATCATTGCAAGAATTGTTTGGAGAGGAGAAAGTGGAGAAAGTAAAAGAATTCATCATCAAAATTAGTAGCAAAAGATCAACATTTCAGATAGAAAAATAATTGGGTCAAATTTTGGGGTTGGCAACCACAGTTCTTTATAAAGTTGTTGTGCCATAGGCTACTTTTGGCCCTGCAGACACTAAAAACCTAAGCGGTCCTCACAATGAAGACTTGCGTACTCTAGATAGAAAGTCCAAGGGGGTAAGGTATATATGCTCAGTAGACAGATACACAATTTGAGTGCCTCCTTTCATACACAATGGACTCTGAGAAATACAAGGTAATCTGATATGCATAATGCCCGTGGACCTTAAAAAGTTAACTTTAACCTAACCTAACTCTTCCACTCAATTTCCAAGGCTCATCAATATATTAAGCTCTTCCGCTTTACCTTATATTTTAAAACTGAGCAATCCAACAACCCTTATCAAATTTTAAAGCATCCTTGGCCTAAAATCAAACAACATCGCAGGTGAAAAAAATGTCCTAAACATGCTCATTAACCAGCAATGGATCTTACCTTGCCCTAAATTTGACATTGCCCTAATTTCTTTCTTTTTCAGATCCCTTTTCAAGATTAAGGCTTCCGCAAAAGAAAAACAGGAACTTCCAAGGGTTCCAGTTAGTGATAGCTCAATCTACACTCAAGAAAATGCTCAAACATACAGGGAACCAACAGTCCTGTAGTAAAACACTTAGGAAATCCTGGGTTCAGGTCTAGCTGGTAAACATTTTCCTAAAAAATGAGACAAACTCAAATTTGCATGTTAACCTAACTCTTAACTCCACGTCCCTTAACCTGGATGCAATTTGTTTACAACTCTTCATTAAATTATAATAAAATATCGTCCAGCAATGGTAGCTCGGGTAGTTGTGACCTTTGCTGCGGTTTAAGAACCATTGTTCAACACCCAAACATAACATACTTGACTTACAATATAATAAAATGTTGAAAGGAGTTTGTTTATCCGGCAGGCGTTTGCTTTTCAAGAAAATTAATAAAATAAAGTTGAAGTAAGATGAAGTAACTTACCAGCTGATAAATGGCTTTGGGGAAAAGCCTGTGATGGCGGCCATAGGTGTGTGTGAGAGGTAAATTGTTGGTGAAGTGAAAGTGAGCCAGCACTTTGCTGTCTGGCAGGGGCCTCAGCACCAAATCTTCCGTGAAATATTCTTCTTCAATGGCGGCTGCTGCTGACGCTAAGAGAAGGATTAGTAGGAAACCTGCGATCCAGCGTTCGATCCTCATTGCTGCTGCAGATGCGAACGAGGATCACATCATTTACCTCGGGTTGAGGCGACAGAGTTCGATCAGTCTCGTGCAGTTTGTCAAATGATTCATTTATGGTTTGAGTTCAGGTTTTCATACGGAGAATCATTCTTTTCAACGTAAATCATTTGTTCAGGGTAATGGTCTGCATCGTGTGTTTAAAATAATAATAATAATAATTTTATTTATCAAATGATTAAAGACTAAAGTTTTAATCTTACTAACTTATACAGATAATATAGTAAGCTTTGTTGTAAAGGTAAGATGTAACAAGAGTGGGGACATTTTCATCTAGTATAATCAATTGAGAAAATTTATTATTATAAAAAATTTAAAAATTTAAAATAATTTTATAGAATTATTTTATTTTATTATTTATTTATTTTTAAAGTAATGTACAGTAAGCTTTGTTGTAAAGGTAAAGATGTAACAAAAGTGGGGACGTTTTCATCTAGTATAATCAATTGAGAAAATTTATTATTATAAAAAAATTTAAAATCTAAAATAATTTTATAGAATTATTTTATTTTATTATTTATTTATTTTTAAAGTAATGTGAAGTACAATGGGCAAGAGGGGATCTCCCTCTCTGTGATTTGAACTTAAGTTATCAAAATGAAATTTGAACTGTTACCAAGATGAACACCAACGACATACACTCAAGTTACCAAGATGAAACACCAACGATTGGGATGTCCTCGCAGGGACATTTATTTTTTTCTTTAGTTATTTGGAGGTTGTCTTCATAATTTAAAATTTTGTGTTTTATTTTTTAGTCTTTTTATTCTTAAAAAAATATTAATAATAAAGGAAGAAAGAAGACTTGGGAGGAGAATAAATTTGAGAGAGAGGTTTTTTAATAGTTTATCTTTATTTGGATTGTGGATTGGTATTTTATCCGTATTCATTTTTCAATATTTTATTGTTGAGGTGTTTACAACTTTGGTGGTGACATAGAACAAGGAAGGGCAAGGACCTTGCATTTGTTCCAATAGTCTATGTGCAACAAAGATTGGAGAGGTCTATGAAATTGAGGCATGAAATATTAGAAAGGATGATAATTATAGCAAAGATGTGTTCCATGTTAACACCTTTGTGGAGGGCATGTTGGGCTAGTTGGTCCCAGAGTATAGTTGGTGTCAAGTCTAGTTATCTTGATATTTTGTGGTCAAGTTTTTTGAGTAAATTAATTGTTTGTAGAAGTGCTTTGATCAAATTTGACCAATTTTGGTTATCTTGATATTGTATGTTGTGGTCAAGTTTAGTGGTGAGTCTTCTTTGTCTAAAAGAGTACTTTATCCAAGAATAAAATGTCTTCAACTCAACTTATGTTTACAATGTAACCTATGTCTTCGACCACTATAGAGGAGGCATATGAATTATTTCATGCCTTTCAAGAACTCTTGCACGAGACCAAACAGATGTCATTTAAAATTTGGTATTACAAGAATGTTTAGATCAATTAATATTAAGGCTCATTTTTGAGCATGTCATTTCAAGCGATATTTAAATGAACGATACGAAGGCGATATAGAAGACAACTTAGAATAGAAATGTTGTCGATGAAACACATTCAATTGATGGATCTTCAATGTAAAGATTGTTGTTTGACATTTCAAAGTTTGGTTGAGACTTTGGTTGAGCTTGCCAATTTGGATGCACTTCATTGCCTAGATGGTTCAGAGTTTGAAGTCCAAAGATCATTCCAGCTTATAACGTACACAGTTCAAAATTTGGTTGAGACTTTGGTCGGCTTGGTTTATTGCTTGGACGATTTAGAGTTTAATGCATTGGTGTCACAAAATTTGGAATTCAGTCTAGCGTTTGATTTACCAAGTTTTGTGGTTGGTTACAACTTTCTTCTTGAGCAAGTCTAGATTTCGGTTTAATGGCTTATTATGGTTTGGGAGCTTTTGAGTTAAGTCTCTAGTTTTAGTGTTTTGTTTTTGTAGTTAAGTATTCATTTTTTAAGTGTAATAGTAACACCTCCACTATTCAATGTTTTGTATAAGTGATCCTTGTCCAAAATTTAACTTCATATTTAAGCATTGTTTTTTTATTTTCTAGAACTTCATAACAATTTGTGTATGACAAACAGTTTGCAATAAGACCTTATAAAAGCATTGTTTGCGTGTGATTTAATAACTAAACATTGTAGTGTATTCAATTTAGTCATTAAGGGGGTGCTAGAATAAATTTAGTTTAATATGTATGATAGGTGTAATAACATATCATATTCAAGTCTTAGAATATGTTGTCAATTGAGATTTGTTGCTAACAATAGTTATTATTTGGTATATGCAATATGATAGTTTAATTGTGCTACTAGTTAATATTTAGAGAGTATAATTGTTCTATATTTAAGTATATGCAATATTATAGTGTATCTCTGATATAATATTTTATAAACCATATGATGATATCACAACAAATAATTTTTTAATTCCTTTTCACAAAAATTAAAACTAGGTCTCCATATTGGAAGCCTAAGTCTCGAATTGAACCCACTATTATCTCGTTTTGGATCCATTTATATGCACTTCTAATGGATTTCTAGAGTGAGCAAGTATTGGAAATCATTGATAATTCCCTTAGAAGATATTTGGGTATTTCTAGAGACACAATAGAAGGAAACACAGTCGTTTATGCTAGATTATGCATGGAAATGGATCTCAACCAACCTTTGTTGATCAAGGTCAAACTCAAACTTGTAGGACTATCTTGGATTCAACAATTGGATTATAAGGCGTTGCCCTTCAAGTGTAGATTTTACCACAAACATGGGTATTTGTCTCTGTCTTGCCCAAAAAATATGAACACAAAATTGGAGGCTCCTTTAGGAATGTCGAATCTTCCTAAGGAGGGTAATTCAATAGTCAATAAAGAAACAACCAATATTTCTCAAGGTAGAGAAGCATAGGGAGATGGTTTTGAACAACCCAAAAGAAGAAGGTAAAATAAAAATCGGTAAAGAGCAAACCCAGTCAAGCCCTCAAATATGTATGAGATCTTCAAGACACTAGTGGACCAAGAAGAAGAACAGTTCATGGAAGGAGTGGATGGGCATAATGAAAAAAATATCAACCATGTTTAAGCCCCTCTTTTGACTCCCATTTTAGAGCAGGTAATACAGTATAGTGAGTTACCACAAGTAGAGATTGCAGGGGCATTGATAGTGCATCACCAAGAGCATCCTATAATAAAAGATGTCATCATGGGTGTGGCGAAAAAACAGAGAAAAGCCAACTCTATGAATAAAACAGGTGGAGAAGAGATCAAAGAATATCAACTGTCAAGGATTAGGTAATGTAAGCAATAAAAGATACACCCAAAACAATGCAAGAAATAAACAAGCAATTTGCAATGAAATAAAATGCTCTTTGTATTGAACTTTTAGGAGCCTTGATCTCCTCTTTTACAATGGTAATTTACCCCAAATTTGTAGGGGTCTTATTACAAAAGAATCTTGCTTGCTTGTCTTTAGATCACAATGAGCACAAAGGGGTGAAACCCCTTTGGAAAATCTAGCTGAATGGTGGGTGTAAATGGTCTCCTTTGAGGTTGAAGCCTATTTTGCATAAGATTATTTCCCCTGAACAAGAAGGTTATGTGGAAGGGCATAAAATAGTGGATGAGATAGTTCTTGCTCAGGAAGCCATCCATTCCATGGAAATGTAAAAATCTCCTTCTATGTTCATTCATTTAGACTTATCCAAAGCTTATGACAGAGTGGGTTGACACTTCTTTATCAAAGTTTTGAGACAATTTGGTTTATCTCAAGATTGGATGGACTAGATTATGGGTTGTATCTCTTCAGTATCCTACTCAGTTCTTATCAATGGTAGGCCTTCTCAACTGTTCCCAGCTTTTAGAGGTATTAGGCAAGGTGACCCCCTCTCCCCTTATTTATTTATCATTCTTGTTGAATGCTTGGGTAGGACTATAACAAAAAATAAAGACAAGAAAATCCTTGAGGGAGTTATCATTGATCATTAATCTAGGCCTATCTCTCATTTTTAATTTGTTGATGACTCTACTCTGTTAGGTAAAGCTACAGTTAAAGAAGCTTATAGAATTAAGAAAATAATTAGTTGTTTTTATAAGGCTACCAGGCAATTGATCAATGAAGACAAGTCTAAAGTCATTTTCTTTTACTGCTCTACTAGACAGGAATCCATGGTCTTGGATAAATTAAGATATAATAAGAGCTCACTTTTGATAACTTATTTAGGCATCCCTATCAATACTCAAAGAAAAAAATAAATATTGGAATTGGTTGTTGGAAAAAGTTAAGAAGAAAATTGGAAAGTGGACCAATAGGTGGCTTTCTTTTGGGGCAGAATTACCTTGGTAAATTTTGCCCTTCAGGCTATACCTATTTATGTTTCTACCATTTTGAATATCCCAAAGGTTTTTCTTCGAGAATTGGATCAAATTAATCATCGGTTCCTCTGGAGTGGTACTAAGGAGAAAAGAAAATGGGCCTTGGTAAAATGGGACACTTTGTATTTCTAAGAATGAAGGGGGGTTAGGATTTTGATCTTCTATTAATAACAACACAACTTTAGCTGCTAAATTGTATTAGAGGATTTTACATAACCCAAATGCCCTTTGGGTTAATAATCTCTGTGCTAAATATGCTGAGAATAAAAGTCCTGAAGACCTTGTTCGCTATCAATTGTCTACCAAAGGTTCTCCCATTTTAGTGGTTCTTAAGACTGGTGAGGATTTGATTAAGAAAAAGTTATTTTGGATCATTCATAATGGTTAGCAGGTAAATTTTTTAATAGATTCTTGGGATGGTCACCAACCTTTGATAACTCAGTTTCTTGATTGGAGGCCTTGTATGGAGGAGCTTCACGAGCTAATTGGATAAAGGTGGCTAATTACTATCAATACCATACTGGTAATTCAAAGGTTGGTAGATATTGGATCCTAATTAAGGACTAGCCTATTCAAATTCTAAAAATTCAAAGACAAGACATCCAATGCATCCTACATATGAGATTTCTCTCTTGATTCCATGATAAAGATTGTTTTGGATGGAACAACACTACTAAGGTTGAGTATTCAGTTGCTCAAGGTAATTTGGCCTTATGCCATAATAATCCCAACCAATTTTATGACATATTTTCATAGTTGTGGGCTCAAAAGCTCTGGCCTAAGGTGAGGTTCTTTATTTGGCTTTTATTGCATTGTAGGGTGCTAACTAGTAAGCAACTTATGTAACGTAGTTTTCATGGTCCTTTTAGATGCGAAATATGTGGAAAGAATGTGGAAACTCTTAGCCATATTTTTATTGAGTGTACCTTAACCTCCAAGCTATGGAGGAGAATGGCCATCTTACTTGGCTTACAGTGGTCCAATTTTTCTACTTTTGAACAATTTTGGAGGGATTGGCCTAAACAGGAGAGCGTTGATCATTTTATTAGGCAACTAGTTTGGATGGGTTCTACCATTCTACCTTGGAATATCTAGAATGAAAGGAACAATCGGATTTTCAATCAAGAAATAAAGGATATTCACTATATCTAGCAAAAGACCATTGCCAACTTAGTTGAATCAGTCCAACATCTCCTTAATCACCCCCAAAACTCCTACCAAAAATGGGATCAAGTGATGCAAATATTAAATATTAACTCTTCTAAGGGTAACCGACTTAAAGGGAATATAAGTAATTGCAATATGGAAAGAAGAATTGGTAGCCTCATCCTAAGGATTATGAAAAAGTCAATACTGATGGAGCATCTAGGGGAACCTTGGAAAAGCTAGTGCGGGAGGAATTGGTAGACTTTCAGATGGCTCCGTGGTTTTCACTTTTGTTGAGAATTTGGGTATCCTTTCCAATAATCTTGTTGAGGGGTATGGTATCCTCAGAGGCCTTCAAGAGGATGCTAAGGTTGTATGGGAAAAGGTGTTGGTTGGATCTGACTCCCAACTCATGATTAATCTTATAAAGATTCCTTCTAAGAATCATAAGGTTGATTTGAGAATAAAAATAATTGATGAGAAGATTCAATTAATCCAGATGGACTTTTTAAAAGTGGATTACAATCATGCAGTCAGAGAACAGAACAGGAGTGTTGATGCTTTAGCTAATTGGGCATTGGACAAAGGTGATCTTACTTGCTACGACCACCCTCCCAGATGGTGGGCTTCACAAATAAAGGAAGCTATGCTTTTTATCCTTTCTTTGGATGGCTCCAGTACTAGAGGTACCTAGTTCCTTTTTGCTTTGTTTTTGCTTCTCTTTGGTTCGGTCAGGGTATTTTAGTTCCCTAGCTTAGACATATCTTTCCTATGTTTCCTCTATTGAATCTTGCCTTAATAGTCTTTTGGCCTAGAAAGGTTGTAGTTGTGTTTTATTTTTTTTTAGTTTTTCAAGGGGTGTGTGTGTTTTTTTGTATTGTTTTGTTTTTGTGTTGTTTTAGTTGTTTTTTGTTTTTTTTTTTTTTTTTTTTTGTTTTTTTTTTTTGTTTTTCATGTTTTTGTTTTTTGGGTTTTGTGTTTTTGTTTTTTTTTGTGTGTTGTTTTGTTGTTTTTATGGTTTTCTTATGTGTTTTATGTTTTGTTGTTATTTTTTATTTTATTTTATTTTTATTTATTTATTTGTTTTTTTATAGTTTTTTGTTGTTTTTATGCTTTTATGTTGTTTTTGTTTGTTTTGTGGTTTTATTTTTTTGTTTGTTTGTTTACTTGTCTTTGTTTTTTGTTGTTATGGTTTTTGTGTTTGTTTGTGTTTTGTGTTTTTTTGCTATTGTTTTTTTTGTTTTAGGCATGCTCATTGAGTGTGTCAAAGGGAGAAGGCCAGGTGCGAGCCCTGGGCATTTTTGGCAGAATGGATACCTCTGCCTCCTTAGGACTTACTTAAAAGTGGTATCCTATTTGGGGTATTTTCCACAAAAAAAACTCTCCTTTGTTCCAATCGATCTCATAAGTGGGTTTGTGTATCCTTGGCGGACCACTCTTTGCCTCAACAACCTTCAATAACTAATCACCCACACCTTCAAGAATACAAACAACACAAAAGGATCAATAAAATATGAGGAGCCTCCACTGTGTGAGGCCCTCTTTGATATGAATAGAAATATACAAATCCTAATCTGAATGCTTACAAAGAGTATAACAAGATGCAAAAAAAATAAAACAAACAAATAAAATTGCCTTGCTTATACTTGATTTCAATCTATCTTTCGAGGTTGAAAATGTTGTTGAGTAGATGCGAGGCCACGTCTAGGAACTGGCTAGGTGTAGTCCTGCATCTCTACAGGCGTAGAACTACATTTGGAACTATGTAGGCACCTTGCCATGTTTGGATATGATTGTAGAATGTATGTGAATTGATTCGAACCTTTAGATTTTTGACCTCCAAACTTTGATTAGGGTTACTCTCACAAATTCGATAGGATATTATTATGGATTTTTTATGCTTCTTTTTTGATCCCTCATTCACAAAAGTGAATGGTATTTTATAACCTTTTGAAAGGTTAAGGTTAGGATTTTAATGGTGCGAGCTAGCATTGCCAAGTGGCAAGCTAGGGTTAGGGTATGATGAGTGGCTAGGATTTATCTATATATAAATATAAAAATATATAAAATATTTATATATTTATATATAAATATATAAATACATATAAATAATGAATGACTAGGATTTGATGTCTACAAATGCCCATTTTTATACCGTGTTGTGTAAAACATAATGCAATGCAAAAATAAGAGACACCTAGTTTTATTGGATGAAGAAATGGACTCTTTCCTCAACACGCAAGAAGAATGATTTTGGAAATTTTAATTTTAGCTTACCCCCTCAATTGATGAATGAATGGGTGAAGAATGAAACCCACGATTCAATTGACCGAATGTGGATGTATGAAAAGGGGCAGATGTGATGGATGCAAACATTGAAAATCAAGATCAAGGTAGTTGCCCCAAGTTTGATTTGGGCATGTGTTTTTGAAACTTTTCTTTCGCTAAAATGATGAGCAATTCCATTGTGGTAAATGAATTGGCCATTAAGGATATGTGTATAATACTAAATCGTTTGAAGGTTAGTTAGCCTCGATTGCAACCATCTCTTCTTAAACCTGTCTCAAAATGGTATTATGCATACCAATTTACAATTTTTGTAAACGATTTCCACTTTTGCAACCCCATAGAGAGGGTTTTATGATAGCCTTGAGCAAATTTTTCTTGAATACAGGCGCTTTCCAAAATTGAGTTACCAAATTGATTTGATTTCAAGCATGATGATATGAAATGATGTTTTGGATGCATTGATGGGTTGATGTGATGATTTTGTGGAGTGTTTGATTATTTGGGGGCTTTTGAAGCCATTTGCATTTGAAAGGAAGTTGTGTAAGATGGTCACAAATAAAAGTCAATGCGGGTTGCCCCAATCATGGAAAAGACACACATTATCGAATCGTTACTTTTGACCATTGGTGGTATTAGATTATGGTAAAATTTTTAGCCATGGGTAGACGTTCAGGGAGAGGTATACACTTTAGTATTTAGGTCTACCTGCACTTGATAATATTTCGATCGTAGGTAGATGTACAGGGAGAGGTCTACACTTTAGACTTTAGGTATACCAAGTGTTTATCTGATTGAGATTTTTGCTTATTATCTGCCCTAGCAAAAAGGGTGTATGATAGTCTTTGGTAATGATTCTTGAACAAACGCAATTTTTAATATTGAGTGTTTTAAGTATTGACTTGATTTGAGACTAGAATTTATAGATATTGTCTACCCCCTCAAGCGATGAGTCGATGGAGAAGAGATAAAATGATGAAAGTGACAAAGCATATGACAAAGGTGAAAATGATTAGAATGAAATGGATGTTTTCTTTTTCATTTTTGAACAATAATTATTATTTGCTATTTATCCATTCTACTAAATTACTTGGATAACCAATCGCTACAAGCACCATATGTCTAGAGTAAATCACTAGATACAAGGTTCACTTGAGAATTTAGGTTAGCTAGTGCAAGAAAGAGAAAGATATTGTAGATGTTGACTAGAGGGGTTTGGTACCTTTAGAGCATTTTGAACTAAAAGTGACCAAAGGGGTTTTGATTCCTTTGGAGCCTTTTGGATTTGAAAGTGATCAAAGGAGTTTGGTTCATTTGGAGTCTTTTTTAACTGATTTGACCAAAGGGGTTAGGTGCCTTTGGAGCATTTTGGATTGAAAGTGACCAAAGGAGTTTTGGTTCCTTTGGAGCCTTTTGTATTGAAAGTGATCAAAGGAGTTTGGTTCCTTTAGAGCCTTTTTGAATTGAATGTGACCAAAGGAGTTTGGTTCCTTCGAAGCCTTTTTGAATTAAATGTGACCAAAGGATTTTGGTTCCTTTAGAGCTTTTTTGAATTTAATGTGACCAAAGGAGTTTGGTTCCTTTGGAGCCTTTTTAAATTGAATGTGACCAAAGGAGTTTGGTTCCTTTGGAGCCTTTTTGAATTTTGGTATGCATGTGATGAAATGAATGTATTATGAATGAATGCAATTGGTGAGGATGAATTGTGTTGCCTCATTAATTATTGTTCGAGGAGGTTATGAACCATTGTTTAGAAGACTTTGCCTTTATTGCTTAATCAGGGACACCAACATATAATGGTGAAATGTGAAGTGGATTATGAAACTTATGTAATGATGATATGGAATGTAAGCTTACCTATGACTTGGTTTGTCTTAGGGATAAATAATATGGAATTGTTTTGTAGAGACTCAAACATCCTAGTGATTTCAAACAAACTCATCTATTAATTTGGCAAAGTGGAGTCAAATTTCTCAAGGACCAATTATGTGTGCAATGGATGTTCATTTACCAATCATGAGCATGGTAATGACTCAAGCCAATTAAGAACCACCATGTGCAAATGAATTAATTTATCCATCTTGAGTAAGTGAGATTAAACTAGACATGGAAAGAACCAGAAAACTAGCTTGTCCTTATGTGCGTTCAGAGGTCTCTTAAAGAGAGACATGTCGTCACGCATGAGCATAGTCCAATATTAAGGTCTTGAAGCCTTGGGGAGTCAGATTCTCAACCACTCGAATATATTCCTGATGAGAATGAAATCCTATCCTTACTACTTAAAGCCCAGTTATGTGTTTACAAATTGAATTAGAGCTTTAGGGAATCAAATCCTCAACCACTCGAATCAAGTCCTGATGAGGATTTAACCCTATACTTACTACTCATGCTATTATAGTATTTATTTGTTGTGACAAGAATTAGAGCTTTGGAGAATCAAATTCTCAACCACTTGAATCGAGTCCTGATGAGAATGAAACCCTTATCCTTACTACTCTATCTTGTGTTTTTGTAAAGTTTTGTAAGTGGTGAAAACCACTATTTTCATTGTTATTTTGGACTATGTGCATAATGGGACAAGCGAGAAGAAATTTTTGCCTTAAGGTTTAGTCCAAACATGGCATCATCCCTCTCTAACATAAAATTTTATTAATAAGTGTGATATGTGTTTGGTTCAAGAATGGTAGAGTCAACTCCTAGAACTCAAGATTTTCTTAGTGAAAAAGTGTGCTTTTGGTCCAAGAGAAAACTTGACATTCAATGGAGGTTGCTTGAAACACTAGGAGTGGATGAGTGACCGAAAACACCTAGAGGTGGAGCTTGAGTTGTGAAATGAGACTAATGCAGAATCAAAGGTGCCCTTGATTAAGTTGACAAGACTTGTTGGACTAACAATTATCCAAACTAAGTGAATGAAAACTAGTATGTCAGGTGACTTGAATAGACACAAATGATACAAATGCATGTATGTAGGTGGAATGCATGAATGGATGCATGAAATACAATGTGTATGATTTTGTGGTAATGAAGATGTGTTTTTTTAAGCCATGTATATATATAATTCATATTAAGCATGGAAAGCTTTCAAGTGGATAATATTTAATGGCTCGGGCTCTTCTATTCCCTCTATATTGGCAAGTCTATATGTTCTTGGACCCACTTTCTGTTTGATAATATAAGGATCCAACCAATTAGCTACAAATTTATCACAAAGATACGATAAAGCATTGGTGTTTTATTGATTCTCTTTAAGTGCAAGATCTCCTACTTGGAATTTATGTGGATGGACTTTTACATTGTAAGCATGCTTGAGATGATCTTGATACACTCATAAGTGCTCCAAAACATTGATTCACCTTTCTTAGAGGATCATGAGCTGGTCAAAACGTGCTTGTCTAGCGGTGTTGTCATCCATTAATTCCTGTAATGAAATGTGTAGTGAGGGGATCTCGAGCTCAAGAGGCATGATTGCCTCAACACCATAGACCAATGAGAATGGAGTTGCCCCTATAGGCATACAAATGCTCATTCGATAAGCCCATAATGCCAGGGAGGTTTGAGTATGTCAATCTCAATGATTTTCTTTGACTAGTTTCTTTAAAATGACTATCAATTTCCTATTGGTTGCCTCAGCTTGTCCATTTTCTTATGGGTAGTAAGGAGTCGAAAACCTTTGTTGAATGTTATATTTCTCGCATAGTGCTCGAACGTCCTTATTTTTAAAAGACTTGCCATTATTAGAGATTATCTTCAAGGGAATTCCAAAATGACAAATAATACGTTGGAGTATGAACTTCACAATTCGATATCTTGTCATGCTGGTCATAGAAATTGCTTCGACCTACTTCATGAAGTACTCAATGGCAGGGAGGCTAAATATTGTTTGATGTCGTCAAAAGCCTCCTAACATTCCTTGGTCCATGAAAATATGACTCCCTTTTGTAGTAGGTGATTAAATGACCTACATTTTTCTGAGAGTTGTGCGATGAAGCATCAGATCAATTGAATATTTCCTTGTAAGCTATGCAACTCCTTCAAGTTTTTCAAGGGAGGCATTTCCAGAATGATCTTGATCTTATTTGTATCTACTTCGATGTCGCACTTGGACGCAATGAACCCTAGAATTTTAACTACTGTAACTACGAAAACACATTTCTTAGGGTTCAACCTCACATTATCCTTGAGAAGCCGATCAAAAACTTTTTCCAATATATCAATGTGATCTAGACGTGTTTTAGATTTAGCTAGCAAATCATCTACATAGTCTTCCACAATCTTATGCATATAATCATGGAAGATGTATGTCATGGCACGTTGGTATGTAGCTCTTGCATTTTTGAGGTCAAATGACATTACCTTGTAGCAAACATTTCCCAAGATGTGAATGCTATTTTGTGTTGATCATTAGGATTAATTTGAATTTGGTTATATCCTAAAAAATCATCCATTAAAGAAGGCATTTCATGGCCCGAAGTAGAGTCTACGAGAGTGTTAATGTTTGGTAAAGGAAAGTCATACGTAGGACATGCTTTATTGAGATCTCAAAATTTGATGCAAATGCAAATGCAAATATCCCCTTTAGACTTGCGAACAGGTACCATATTTGAAAGCCACTCAAGGTAGTCAATGGGTTGAATGAAACCCACATCTAATAACTTTTGAAGTTCTTCCTTGACCATGAGGGCTATGGTAGGATGTAACTTTTTAACTTTTGCTTAACCAGATTAACATCAGGACATAAAGTGAGGTTGTGAACTACTACATTGGGATCAAGGCTAGGCATGTCTTTATAGGACCATGCAAAGATGCATTTTTTTCTCATGAGTATGTCTATGAATCACTCTTTCTCTTTGACAAACAAAATTTCTCCAAGTTTTACAATTTGTGGGTTGTCTACATCTGTGTTGAAGTTCACGTCTATAGTACCTTCAATTTCCATGTGTGAGCCCTCTTCTAGCTGATGGAGCATTGGTATTAAATAAATGTTATAGGTAACATTGTCGAACTCTGCTAGTACAATATCTTTTGTTTTAGCATGAAAAATAGAAGAAGCGAGGGGTAAATGTGAATGTGAAGGTTGTAGAGGAAAGTAAGTGATAGAAGCTCTTAAAAATTCCTTCGAAAGGATGAATTCAGAGATGGATGAGGATGATGATATCTGATCCACATCGATGAGACTCATGTCAATAGGAATTGGTTTTGCCAAATCATATGTATTCCAAAAGGGTGTCATCAAGTCAACAGAAATAATGTTAACTTGGTGAAAAAGGAATGGCTACGATGTGGATGGTTGGTTTTCTCATTCTCGCTCTCAAGGTAGCAATTGACCTAGGATTGGTGGATTATCATTGTATCCTCGAGGTTGCCAAGTGGGATCTAGTGGATCAACTGGTGCATCGGGTTGGTCAACTAGTGCATCAAGTCGCTCGCGCAAGAGAAGAAGATGAAAGATGGGTTGGTAGATAGGAAACATGCAAAGATAAAACTCATCATCATTTGTAAAGGGTGCAATGGATACTAACTCTTCTTTAGAGCTATCAAAGACGATTGATACTACATCATACTCCTCATACGAGTCTTCTTCAAAATCATCATCAGAAATGGTATTTTATCATAGCAATGTATGGTCTCATTTATAGAAATTTCTCATCATCCTCCTCACTATCCTCTTCAAAATTTCTAGTGAGTTATTCAAATATCTACTCAATGGGGAGAGTAGAGGATAGTGGTATGAAGCCTAAGCCAGAGCGGCCATGCACTTCATGATAGTGAGGTTCAACAATGTCAGTAATACCCTGTTCGTATTATCATAAGCGATATCCTTACAAGTTAACCCATCGAAAGTATTTCATTGAGAAATCTAGGTTGGATAGATATTCTATATTGGCACAAACTTCTTGTCTAGATTCATTAGGAGGGAGTGGATCGAATGAAGAATTGACTCCCCCATATATGAAGTTAATTCTATTCGAAGTTGAACCCATGTTATAAACTGCACCTATGGCTAGGGGTGGGTCACATGGGTGACCATAGTTCTTAAATTCTCAATAATAGATGGGTTTATTTTAAGGTTCTCAATTGTGTACTCACCAATGTTGGGATTGGTGAAATGGATTGCAACTTGTGTTAGAATGGTTTTGGATGAAGCGAGTGCAAATATGGAGGCTTTCAGGATGCTCTATGGTTCTAGCGAAGAAAAAGGTGAATTCTATAATGACACCTCATAGACAGATAGATCAATTTGTGTAATGTTAGTTGATTGAGATGGAGATGAATCTTGTTGGACAAAGCGACTAAAGAATAGAGGTTCAAGCTGAGATGAGATGATGGGAAGTGCTTGTGAAATTGGGGGTGTGGATGATGAAGGATGATTGATGATTGGTGATGATGTTGAGGCTTGTCCCCCTTGTGTGGATGTTTGATGCGATGATTGGACCTAACCAAATGTGAATGGTATAGGTTGTGATGAAGGTTGAGATGTGGAAAGAATGTGATGAGATGTTGAAGTGGAAGCTTGATTTGGATTGGTGATTGGGAGTGCTTTTAGAATGGGTGCTTTGGATGATGTGTTTGTGTTTGAGGTGGAAGATGTGGCTAGTGGAGCTAGGGATATATGAGTAGATGGAAGTGATGGATCATATGGATTTGATATGAAATTATAGTACTTAAAGTGTTCAATATCAACTAAAATACAATGGATTTGTCCCTCATGTACATATTTTAAACATTTATGCAATGTTGGGGGAACACACCTCATGTCTTGTATCCAGGGGCACCCAAGAAGTATGTTATAAGCCATGGGTCCCTCCAGGATATAAAACAAGGTGTGAATTATTTTAACCCCAACTCTTAAAGGCAGGACCACGATTCCTACTGTAGAACACAAAGCATCATTGAATAGCTGTAAGGTGAAAGTTGATTTTATGATGTGGGATGGTGGTAGATTGATGTGTTGCATTATTGTGATAATGATAATGTTGATTGAGGAACTAGTGTCAATCAACACTTACTTAAATGGTTTATAATCAATATGAGTAATAATATGCTGTGGAGGATCTGGTGACTCTGATGACATTGTCTTGATTTCGAAGTCATAAAATGTGATCGAGGGTTGCATGTACATTTGGATACTCCCTAAAAAGTTGTTAAAGGCATTGGGATCTTGAGTTTGAATTTCAATGGACTTTAGGATGCCCATAAATTTCTCTCTATATAGGGTATATTGCTATATGAGCTCATAAATTGATAATTTGGTTGAGACCAACTTTAGGTTGTGCGTTAACCGACTCTTCAATGTGATAGGTGGTTTTAGTGGCTGACTTGAGATGTGAATGGGTAGGAGTGGGTTGGTTTTGTTAGGTTGTAGAGGTACACTAAGTTTTGGTCCTATTTGTGGGAGTACCACTTGATATGGTTCAATTGATTGTTGTGTTCCTTTGATCACGGGTGACTACATGAATAACACCTACAAAACCTTGGTACTATTGTGCATTGTATATGTGGGTTACTTGATTAGGGGGAACTGTAGAAGTGGAGGCCCCCATTGCTTGTTGTTGAGTCTCATGATGAGGTAGCGGTGTTTGATAGATACCAAGGTTTTAATTTTATTGTGCTAAAGGGTTGTCAATCTTGAGAGTCCCCTTCTCAAGCAAGTCTTGCACAATATCCTTGAATGAATAACAATAATTTATATCATGACATTTTTGTTGATGATATATACAATAGTGGTACTCTTTATATTTTTTGCCATGAGGCTTGTTGGGATCCTCAAGCTTGATCTCAAGCAATGTAATGTATTGTCCCTCATACAACCTTTGGAAGATGTTGGGCAATGGCTTCAAGAGTGGTGTATAATTGTGAGGTTGTCGATTGTATTGTTGGTGTTGACTATTTTCTATAGTTGGATATTGGTTAGGCAACTGCTATGGGAGTGGAACCACCTGATAAACCTATTGCTACGATTGTTGTTGTTGTGGGGGTGTTGAAGTTGTACTTGGGCTTGTGGAGTTTGCATTTGTGGTTGGCTCAAGACTACTTGATTTACTTGGCCAACTTTGGACTGACCCTGGTTGTTCTCCCTTTGGTTCTTGTTTTGTCACTTTCTTTTTACGTTTTATCTCATCCTCTTGAATTTTAATTTCTTCAATGACAGAGGCTTGGGCAAGTGCTTCCTTAAATGTTCGATATTGCTGTAATTGTAGCAACAAAGCGATGGGTTTTGAACAACTTCTAGTGAATATTCTCATAATTTCCACCATGGGGAGGGTGAATGGCAATTTAGTAATAACTACCCTCTAGTGGTTTCCAAAATCATACATTGACTCATATTCAAATTATCGTAAGTTGAATAATTCAGTGAGTGTAGTTTTATTTTTTATATTTGGAGAGAAACGCTCTAGGAATTGGTCTACCAATTGCTCAAAAGTATAGATGTTATGGTGTGGCAAATGGTTGTACTAGTCTAAAGCATCCCCTCGAAATGTCTGATGGAAATTTCAAATCATTAAGGGGTCATTATCTTGTATTATGAAATATGCATTGATGAACCCACTTACATGCTCTTTGGGGTCCTCGTCCCCTTTAAATTTATCAAACTTCGATAATGTGAAATTTGTAGTATAGGGTAGCAATAGTATCAAAGGATGAATAGGGTGATTGACTAGCTATTGTAGGATTAGTTTTTGGTATATCATGCCAAACGTTTGCATAACTAAGTTGTCAATCTGATTTTACAAAAAATAGAACTTAGGATCTTCCAATGGTGCTTGGAAGCTCTGGTTAGCTTGGTAAGTGTAGGTGGGTGGGGTTTGTTGAGGTGAGATGAGATTTTGGTTGGCTAAGGAATTGATGTGAGTGGGTATCTGATGATGTTGAATGTTTTATTGGAATTGATTGTGGAGTGGTTGATATGGATGAGGTGGGGGTTGTTGATGATGTGGAATTGGAAGGATGTTTGTGTGTTGAGTTGGTGAAGTGATGATGTTGTTAAGTGGATGGGTAGGTATGGTTATTGTGAGTGAGGTAGGCTGATGATTGAAATATACCACCCACAATTGGTGTTGTGATATGGGGTGAATGCTTTGATGGGCACTACTTGCAAGCAATTGCAATAAATGCTACAATGTTTGTTGTATGGAAATTGCATATGGAGGTTGCATAGCTGTATGGGTGGTAGGAGTTTGCATATGATGAGTGGCCACGACATAAGTCAAGGTTGGTGGAGGATAAGTTGCAAAAGGAATCACAACCGAATGAGGAATGACATGGTGCATAGGGTCAATGGATCCAGATGGTGTAGGTGGAATGGAGGTTGGCACTTGCAAAGCACCAATGGTGTGCACCTCAAAGAGCGGATTAGAACAAATGGTGGTTTGCGTGGATGGAATTGAGATGTATGGGTTGAATGATGAGGGTGGATTTTGGCTCAAGGATGTGGGTTTGAAAAGGGAGTTAATGAAGATATGACCAATGTTGTTAGGGTGTGAATAGGCAGGTTCTTACTGAAAGATAGGAATAGGTGGAATGGTAAGGGATAAAAAGACAAGAAATCCAAACTCACATAGGCTCTAACGATATTAGGATTTATGTAGGTGATGTGATTATCAATAGGTGTGGATGATTTAATGCGAGGAGTCATAGGGATGGGGTCATGGATAGCCCTTTGCATCATATTAATGTTCGAAGTAGATATTGGATTGGAGGGTCGTGTAGACAAGTCGAGATGCATAATCTGTGACACATCAGGTTGGCCAACCATAAAGGTGACTAGGGGATGGGAAACCTAAGCAAAATGCTCCATGGATATGGGTGGTTGGCTTTGGATATTGGTTAAAGCTTTGGATTGACTCTAGGTCATTACCATAAGCTAGGGAACAACGAATGTGCAAGGTATGTGTGTGTGAAAATGTGAAATCTACACTAAGCAAACAATCACACCAAGCAAACAAGAGTTTTCAATTTTTGCAATGTTTGAATTTGATTTTTTTAAGTTTTTATTTGGTTTCTGTGTGTTTTATGTAAACCCTAGGCCTAAAAAACAATGTAAGATGGGTGATGGAGTGAATCCAAAAATATGTGTTCGCATCCACCCATATAACGAAGGATGAATTACAAATGACTAAAAGAGCTTCCTAGATAAGGCTTGGCAATGGGTGTGACCTAAGAGAATAAAATTCCTCTGGAAGAGGTTGCGTTGTCTACTGCCTTTCTACTAACCCATTTAGGCTTTCGCTTCACCCTCGTGCGAGCTTGAGTATGAATGACAACTGTGATTCTGCAAATTATTAAACCTTGGGAATGAAGGGCGTCTAACCTTGATTACCTTGACCTAAACTCAAGACTAACCAGTTTCTTAGTGATAAAGTATGAGAAACTATCATAATTAACTATGGCTAAACTAGAGCTCGACTAAAGGTTGGTGATGAAATCCAACTTGTTTAGGAAATTTTCCTTACACTTGTGTTCATCGTCATTCCAACACTACACGAACGATGGGGGTAGACCAATGCTAACATCGAACGACCATCGAGTCGGGATGGGGCGATCGATATTTTGAGGAGACCGGTTCCTCTATAGTGGTTCCAACTATCTACATCACAAAATGGAAAAAGGAAAAAGGGAGGAAAAATATGGGAAAATGGCCATAACCAGAACTCACAAGGACAGGTATAGCCGCATCAAGACCCATGCAGGCACTGCACTATGGGCAAAAACACAAACACAACACCTAACAAATCATCCTATGATACCTTCATCAAACTTCTTCGAAGTGGTGGGAAGAGAGCGAATTCTAGAACCAGTGAATAGGTGCATGAAATCTAGGATGCAGAATTAGAGTGCTCCTATCCGACTAGCTTTAGCAGAAATAAACCCCCAACCCGTATTTATAAATGCACACTCTCGAGTCACTAAGCAAATCCCACAAAATCCAAATTGCAGAATAATATGAGACCTACTCTAATGACCAAAGTAGAAGTAAGCATTCATACATTCAATAAAAACATGAAGGTAAAATCGAAGACCAAACAGTGATGAATCTATATTTACACAGTGGTGAAAAACCTTACATATGAATTGTAATGGCTAAAGAGCCACCCTTAGGAATGACCAACATTCCACTATTTATAGGTATTTTTACATTAAATTCAAAATTTGAACATTAATGGTGGTAGGTAGGAAGACAACACTTGAAGTTGACAGGTGCTCAACTGGTACGTTGTTCCTCGGGATGGCATTGATCTTCTAGAAGGAGGTAGATGCATCTGTTTTGATCTAGGCCCTTAGATCCGTTTGAATTTTTGCCCAGTTCATTAATTTTCATCTACCTCATCCTTTTACTCGGTTGACGATCCCCTACTTAGGCAGTGAATGATTGGAATTAATCACCTTGGGAGCAACACATCTCAAATATATCATTTTTGCTTATGAGCACCTGGTATTGGAGAGTTGTGATAGTGAGTACATCTTCTATTTGATTTTTGGGCGATAGCAGGAGCTTTGCGCGTCGGGCGGGTGCTTTCTTTATCCTTATTTCCACTTGCGAAGATAGGAGGGAGTAGGGCGAACATTTGTCCAAAGTTCTACCCAATTTGTGCTTGCATCTTCTACCCAAGATGGGTGGGAGCTTTTGTCTCCCTCCAAGGGTGGGGTTGTATGACTTTTTCGCCCTTGCTAGCTTCTTGAAAGGTCTGCCCAACTAGTGGGTGGACCTTTTGGATAATTTCACCCAAGGCCAAGGGCGGATCATCCACCCAGTTTATCATCTGCCTTGCTTCAATATACCATCCACCCATTACTTTAGATCACCCATCACTACTACTGCCATCACTTGATATCTTTCACCTGTCCATCAACGCTCCTCAAAATTTTGGCGGTCACTTTGAGAAGCATCATCTTGTAAAAAGAGAATGTGGGTGCAACGATGAAAAATTGCACCCACACTCTTGGCGACTCGTAGGGAATTTTTACTTATGAGAAAGGACCCAAAAAGCTACGTCTTGAAACACACAAAACAGAAAGGAAGAAAGGGGATAGTGAGGGCACAAATAAAAGTAGTCGAAGGAGGCTGCAAGACAAAGGAGGAAAAAAGCCAAAGGTGAATGGAAAATGAGGGGGAGGAAGGTAGAAGAGAAGAAAATAAGGGAGACGACAAGTAAAACAACAAGCAAAACCAAGAAAGGAGAACAAGAGAGGAAGAGGGGAGAGAGGGAAACATAAGAAGCAATCATAAGCAAGGAAACGACTAATACTAACCTTATCGGTTGACAACAACAAAGAACTAAAGAAAGAGAAGGAAGTAAAGGATGCACATAAAATAGAGAAAAAAAGGGAAGGTGATCCATGAGACACCCCCACAGACTGCATTCCTATTAACACACCCCATCAAGGATCATGGAAATTTTAAGAATAGACAAAATGCCATGGGTATTTGCTAGTTCTAGTGCAACACCTATTTTTAATGCAATCTCGTAAGAACCTTGTTTGCTCATATCCACTCTTCTAGGGAATCTTCAACCATTATTAGCTTCATGTTCCTTCACTCATGCTGCTTCTACCGTTTAGGGTGCCTTTTATAATCTAGTTTTCCCATCATACAAGGAGTGGGTGCTGCTTTCAAAAAGTAGCGAATATTTTGTATGGGATTGCGCATAGAGATGCTTGGATCGTGAGCCTTAGATCCATTGGGCATAGGGTCACAATAACAAACAAGAGGAAAACATTGGGAACACAAAGGAGTTTCAACAATGAAGCATTTTGATAGTCCTCTCCTAGTCACTAAGGACTAGATGATGTCATTATGACACGTGCATTAAGCACCTTTATTTACTAGCTAGTTTATATACACAAACTTACGGTATGAGTGGTATGCCACAACCATTGATTTGCTCTAGAACTCATCTAGTGAATCTGCAATGACTGGACCGTATTGTACTGAATTTGGGTTGCTCTTTGTAGTCCAATCGACATTGCCATCCTTTCCAAACCATGAAGTGTTCACAACTTGGCATATCATCATGCATACCAATACCTATACAATTGATGATCAGTGTGGCAATGAATTTTCCATGTGGGAGCCTTCCTTTCGCACTGGTTCATCTAGAAATATGGTCTAGTGTTGCCAGTCCTTGGGATCCACCCATTGTAAAATCTTGGCTTCACATACCTCCACAATCCTCATGCATTTCTCTCCACAAACTTTATTAATTAAGCTTACTACTGATAGGGACTCCTTGAGAGCTAGATGTTGATCAGTTAAGCCATTATCAAGATGACATGGCCCCTGCTCGTTGCGTTCTTGGATACAAAAAGAGTGCAAAAATACTCCCTTCTTATGAGTGAAATCCCCGCTTTGGTCTAGACCCTCCAGTTTTTGAGAAGGTGCAAGCAATAAGGTTATCATTTTGTGGGTCGATGCTTGCACTTCTCCTACATGGGCTTGAGAAGAAATCTGCCCCTTGTGTTCCACCAGTCTGCAACCTTAGCTCCTACACAACTTGAGATGGCATCATTGGTGGGTGTTGTACAATAGAGAAGGAAACAACAATGCAAAAATATCTTTTTTGCTTGAAGCAAGAGTTGCTCTACTCGTACATCCTCTTGAAATATTTGAGGGAATCTCCTTTCCCTAGATTGTAGTAGTAGGAGGCTTATATTCGAGCTAAGAGCTCGGATATAGTATAGGTGAGCCTAGGAGGGTGATGGCTGGTACTAGGGGGAAATCCTTTTCCAATTCTTTTTGAACCGATTGTTGAAGTCAATGAGAGATTCAAAAGGTGCCCTCTTGATGAATGAGATATGCATCAAGAGTTGGAAGGGATCCATGAAGCCATCGAATGTATCAATGAGAGCTTCTGCCAAATATATCCATGAGCAAATGGTATTTTGACCAAGGGATTGATAACACAATAGCACCCTTCCTTCTAGTGACAAGATCAGAAGCCTGACCATGACATATTCATGGGTTATACAATGGAGGGGTGCTAGTGTGGCAACATATTCAATATGTTCTTGAGTAATTTCCAAGATGCCATTATATTTGGATAGGGATGTTTGAGCACCCTTGAGAATCTCATTCCAACATTGGAGGTTTAGCGAATTGAGGTCATTCCACTGGGGAAAATATGACTGAACCATCATGGCAACAATCTTCATAGGTCCTAGTTTTTCTATTGGAGTCAGAGTCACCAAATGAATATATTATCTCTGCTAGTGAGGTCAAGGATGTTCATTGCACCTTAAGTCCTCTAGGATTTTTGGATATTCAACATAGGAAGGTGACTAGTCTCATGGTCTGGAAGTGTTGCGCCATTGGAGTCACCAGGTGATTTTGAGAGGATATGGGCAAATCAAAGTGTCACCAAACTCTGATTTCCTAAAACATAGAAACTCAGTGAGTTCCCCCAGTAGAGTCACCAAAAACTGTTGATCATCAATTCGACATCGAGGAGAAGGCGGGGGCAGACCAACATCAACATCGAACGGTCATTGAGCTACAACCATTTTTCCATATCTTTCCTCCATTTTCCCACTTGTGGTGTAGATAACTAGAACCACCATCATAAAACCAATGGGAAAATATTGCAAGGAGATCAAATTAAGGTCAAAAATTGCCATTGGAAGTCAAACCATTTAAAAAGAAATTTAGGTAATCGTGAAGATTACTAGTAGTTGGAATTATCAAAGGTAATAGATGTTGGAATTTGATGATATCAACCTAACGGATTCCTAGTTAGCAATATGTCTTGTTGATCTATGTGCAAATAAGAGAAGAACCAACCTTAAATGAATGCTCCGAAAAGTAATCACTTAGCTTCAAAGTAATCAATGGTGTCCATAAAGTAATATTTGGGATCATAGTTTTGAGCGAAATAAATCTAATTCAAGATCAAAGATGTTTGGTTCACAAGACATTAATATTTTTGCAAGGTAGCAAAAATTTGTTGTCAATATACCTCCTTACCAATGCAGAAGGATTATAACTGTTGAAATAAGTCGACTCGAAGGACATGTTACAAATAATGCTTGAGAATTACATAATAAAAAAATTAAATACGATCTACTATCACGCATATTGTGGTCATAATTCCACCTATCGGTTGGAAGATTTATTTATTCTCAAAGACTGCACGAAGATCATTCTAAAAATTTTAATTTTTTAATTTCTAAATTATTGAAAATCCTAAGGTGTGATTCAGCGTGCAACGTCGCATATAGTAAAAACAAAATGCGTGATAATTCAAAGTTAGGGCAAAGATATCATCCATTGAATTAATAATCAAGGATGCACAACTCCAGTTAATCGAAGTGCGGTCAAGGATTAATAAAAGGAGGCAATTAAATTAAATTAAATGCAGGTACATATTCGGTTACAAGATGCAGATACGATATGATACCTGTCAGTTAAGTCTTTTACATCATGGATTAATATTGATGCTCACGGAGGTGATTTAGATCATCAAAACATATTTTGTCAGTTGGTATTTGGATATTTTGTCAAACATTTGTAGATAGTGCAAAGAGAGCACAACTAGACGACATCAATTATAAGCAAGATTTTTTGCAAAAGAGTCAAAATTTTTAAAAGTTATAACATTGGCAAGAAACGGTTGTGAAATATTGGTTAATCCGAAAGAAAATTTTGTTTGCAAGTGAGAATAATCAACGAATCATCAGCTACTAAATTTATTATAATTTGGCTAAAGTTGGCTGAAGCCGCAACATAAGAAAATTATCAATGAATCTTCAGGCCAATGAATGGTGTAGCTATGACATTTCTTCATTTGTCGCCTCTCAGTAATAAAACATGATCTAATAATTCTATATTCTCCAAGAAAGCTATTTCCTAACTACAGCATTTGGCAAATACTAGCAATTGCTTCAATAAATTTTGGTGAATATTTTTCGATTCAACCTTGTACTGATAAAATTCATGTGCTATCCAGTGTAGAGGGAGATTTTTTGGTAAACAACAGTTATAATACAATGCTCATTAGATATAAGGCAACATCATCGAAGAATTGGTGAGCTAATAAAATATATTTACACCACTTAGAGAATCATTTAATTTACATTTACACCAAGGTATGCAAAGTTTAATTTAAATTGCTTGAACAACGACGTATTCGTGCCATGCATCGTCAGGCTATTCAGGAATTGCATGATCCAAGAAAATCTCCAATCACATAGTTTTAAATTAATGAAAGCATTCTAATTCAACTATGGTCATCTCCTAAGGGTCATAAAAACTAGCTAAGCAGGTTGTGTCGTGTATTTCGTTAATTACTGAAATCGTGTCATCTAGTCTTGTAGCACCCTAAAATTGGCGCAGTAAACCTTAGCAAATAATTAAAATTACTTTAGTAATAATTCAAATTCAAATTTCAACCCCAAAACCGCTCCAAAACCGCCTGCTACCCGTTTCCTCATTTTTCGTGCCATTTTTAGGATTTGTTTTGTCCGTTGGACGATATCGTCGCCGATCAGACGATATCGCCTCAGATCGGACGAATTCGTCTGGAGCAGAACGTCCAGACGATTTCGTCCCAAAACTGATTTTTCATAATTAGCTTCTGTTTCAACGACGTCTCTAACTTGGGCAAAAGCGTGTCTACGCGGTTAGAGACTTCCCCCGTTGGAGATCTCCCAAATTGGGATGATCTCCAACCTCCCAACCTCCTTCCTATGCCTATTTAATCTTAGGCCCTCCCCTTGACATTCCCCTGGCTGAAATTTCCTGTAACACGAGTTCTATTTGCATTAGACCATCTTAAATCACCATTTGCCTTCGTATTTTTCCAAGTTTGTTTGCAGGAACTTCATTGTTTTTCAGCCGGAGCAAGCTCAGATCGTCGCAGACGATCTTGTACAATCTCGGACGATCACTCCCCAATTCGAGACGATTTCAACTGCAACCGACATTGGGGGCAATCAGTGCCCAGAGTTTGCACTTTTCCTATACCTTTCTACTATTTTATTCTGCATCTAGTTAGTTTTATTATTATTTCTTGTTATTCTGCATCTTGGAGTTCACCCATGTAGCTTAAATACATAATAAAATCATGATTAGCTATTAAAGCATGATAATTTACTTGCATTTCTATTTGGGATTATCTTATTAACATCATTATTATCATTTCACATCATTTTCCTTTATCAGCATAGCTGCATTTTCTGTATTCTGTGTCTATTTCTCTGATTGCAGGTCTCTAACGAATTCGTCTGACGAATTCGTCAGATCTCAGACGATCTTGTCTGATTTCAGACGATCCTGTCAGATTAGAGGCGATCTGGACTGCTTCAAAAATCAGAACCTCCATCAGACATCCGGATTAGGTATGGTTTTTCTCATCTAGCATATTCTCTGTATTTTCTGTTTAAATCTATTTTTTGTATTCATTTAAATCTGCATTTCATATAGAACAGTTTAGATTCATTTGGCCAAACCTAGGATTTGAATGATTAAAGGTAAAATTGAACACATCAAACACATTCCCAACCTAGGCGTGGAGACTGCCACTAAACGTTTCCTGGTGAACCCCACCATCCGTCAAAAAATCACCTTAATACTCCTCCCCCGAGAGGCGGGACCTTCAAAGGGCCTCTCAGTCCGAGGTATTGTCCCATCCTTCTCGCATCCCCCTTCCGGGCGCGGATCCTTTAGCCTGAAGGTAAGGGTGCAAAAAATTTGGAGCGATACATTTTGGTGAACCCGACGTGAAACTAAAACCTTTTGAAAACAAAAAAAAACATAGATGCATTTAAAATCATTAGAAAACTACTAAGTTGCATATCATGTTTAGATGGTAGCTCCTAAGAAAAGACTAGCTGTCACTATAAATGTTGAAAACCAATTAGCAGCCATAGAAATTAATTCTGTGCTTAGTGTGCCTCAAACAGATAGAAACCAACCTTTGTGGGACGAACTTAATAGGAGACTAGGTATCATTTCATCTAGATCAACCGAACTTAGACAAATCAAGAGGTTTGCCCTAGATAGAATCCTGGATCCTCATCAACTCATTTTTTATCATGAACTTCAGAGAGCTTGCCATAGGTGGTTAGCTTATAGGAGAGCTCTTGTGTCTTCAGAATTGTTCACCTTCGAGGAATACCTCGAGAACGCAACCGTTATACACCAATTCCTAGGTCATGTAGAAGACCAAGAGGTCATTCTTACGGATAGGGAAAGGTGGAGGAGAGTTCCTAGAGCTGTGTTATATCGAGAGTATTGCCACGAACTTTATTTCTACCAACCGTAGTCTGAGACAGATAATATCACTATAGCACTTTTTGTCAAATTCTTGAAAGAAAATTTTCAATTTGAAGAAGAACATTTCATGACTCCTGAAGAACTTGAGCCCGTTAATGATATTTATAAATTGTTTATAGAAAACTAGATCATTGCTTTCATTATTATTATTTCTTGCATTTAGTGTGTTGTTTGTTATCTTTATAATATTGTTATAAAAAAACAAGAAAAACCAAAAACATAACAAAACCAAAACATTTTATTTTAAATACTATAGTAGGTATATAATTAAAATATATACCTCTTAAGCTTGTTGCATATATATATATATATATATATATATATATATATATATTTTGCTGAAATCTAAGTTTAAGCACAATGACTAGACTTAGGAATGGTAAACAAACTGAAGAAGAAGAAGAAGAAGATTGGTTAGGAAAGAAAACAAAAAAACCAAATGCCCTTCCTGAGGATCCAATTCCAGAAGGAGAAACTCTAGAACAGCCAGAAGATGAGCTGGTTGTAGATGAACAAGAAGAAAATGTTAAAGAGGAAGGATCCTCATCCCCTAGAATGGCTCCAGACGGAACTGTTACTTTTGATAACTTAGATCATTTCTGGAAATTTTTCAATAATAATATTGGTGCTCTTAATATGGCAGTTCGTATTGATAGAGGACAAATTAGTGACACTCAAGCAGCCATGGAAGATATGTTTAACATACACACTAATCCCTTGTCCTTTGTTGATCAAGAAAGTGATAAAGCTGGACCATCCAATAGAGATATGGTCACTATGATTCAGAACATGCAAAAACAACAGGTTACCCAACCCCCTAAGGAACCTGTTATTGAGCCTAAAATCATTCCCACACAAAAGAGACCTTCATTCACTGCTTTATTTCGCCAAACTATTGATCAATATGCTTCAAATCGACAAAAACCTAAAATGAAGCCAAACACCAATTTTCAACAATCTGGGATACAACATAATACAACTTCAAAACTTCTTCATAACACCCTTCCTACCAACAATTTACACAATAGCAATATAGCATCTAATCTTCATGTCCCTCCATCATATGCTCACAAATCCCATATTAATGCCCTACCGAACCAATATGGTGGGCAAACCAGTAATCTGGAAGCCATGGTGAAACAGTTAGCTTCCCGCATGGACCAGATAGATCCCTACCGTCCCTCGTATAATTATCGAGAGATGTGTAGTCAGCCTTTGGATCCCATAGTTGTAGCACAACCATACCCTAAGCACTTTCCCATGCCCGTCCTGCCTATATATAAAGGAACTGAAGATCCCATAGAGCATCTTCGCATGTTTAGGATAGCATGTCATGATATATCACATGATGACTTGCTATTACTAAAAATGTTCCCAAAAAGTTTAGGAGGAATGGCATTAGAGTGGTACTATCAATTGCCCACTCATTCTTTGAGAAATTTTGAAGAAACAATCTGAATCTTTTGTCCATCAATTTAGTGCCTACATCGAGAGGCACGTGACCATTAAAGATTTATACAACTTAAAACAAGACAAAGATGAATGTTTTGCTGATTTCTTAGCTAGATGGAGGCAGTTGATAGGAAAACTGCACTTTGTGCTACCTTATAGGGAAATGTTGGACATTTTTATTAATAATTTGCAAGAACAAATATCCTATGAATTATCAATCGCTACCTTGACCACCTTCGATCAAGCTATAGACTTAGCTCGAAGGGTGGAAGATGCTCTCATTAGAAGAGGTCAGCTCAAAAAGAAAGATGATGAGAAAACATCCAGAAATCAATATAAAAACAAACAAGTTGTAGGTGACGGAGTCACTGATAGTAGAAACATTGCTAATGTTAATACTACGAAAACAACGGAGAAGTTTATATTAAAACCTCCTGATAAACCACCCCGAGAATTTACTAGATTGAATCAACCTTTATCAACCATTCTTCCTCAATTACTAGCACGAGGCTTGATTCAATTACCAGCTATCCGGGAACCTGATCCAACTATACCCGGATACAGAGCTGATTTACATTGTGATTTTCATAGAGGACCTGGACATGCTACAAACTCTTGCAAAATATTAAAACATAAAATACAAGACTTGATTGATAATAATGAAATGGAGGTGCAAGCCTTTCAACCTAAACAAAATCCTCCTAATAATGCTCAAAAGAACATTCCCCAAAATCAGAATCAAAATGCTAATCAATCATTGGACATATTTCAACATCCTTTACCAAAACATGGTAAAGAGGTGGCTAATCAAATCGAACATCATAATGTTCCCCCTCCTACCCGATATGTAGGGACTATTAGCGGACAATTATCTGTTCAGGATCCTCAAATATTTGGCACAACTTTCTCCATGGTTACGTCCAAGACCCCTATATAATACTCAAACACCGGATCCTAGTGATGTAGAATCGGATACTGAAAGTGAAATAGACATCACCTCAAACCAATCGAATAGTTCTAAAAATGAATCAGATCCGATTCAACCTATCACAGATGCTATGGTTTCGGAAGAACCATTTCCTAGAAGAGTTACTACTCGACCCTCTTCTAATCAGTTCCTTCCTAATGAACAAGCCATAAACGCTAGACCGAGACCAATTCAGTGTCTTCAATATAACATTGTAGGTACCATCGGAGTTGTTACCAGACAACAGGCTCAAAACTCTCAACAGGATCAAACTCAGAATGATGGATCAGCTCCATTTATTTTGAAAAATCCCAATAAAGGGAATCATATGTCTAATGTTCAACCTAAGCCTCCTTACAATATTAATGAACAATTATCCAATACTACAGCCAGAATTTCCCTTTTGGACTTGTTAAGATCTTCTCCTACCCATAGGGATGAGTTAATGCTCACATTAAGCCAAATGATGGTACCTCAAAATATTCAACCTGAAGCCATGTCCAATACTATCATCACTCGAGAAGTCGATTGTATTGACTTTCGAGATAAAGATATCCCACAACATAGTTTACATAAGGATAACCCCTTATATATTACTGCCCTAATTGGAGATGTAGTCGTTAAACGAGTCTTGATTGATAATGGTTCATCTTTAAACATATGCACTTTTGACTTCTACCAAAGATTTGGCTTTAGGAGTGACGAGATGAAAAGAACGGATATGATTATCAAAGCCTTCAATGACGAGACACAAGAAACGTGTGGAGTCATTACTATACCCTTGCAAGTTGGTCCTAGAACCCTAGATACAACCGTGTTTATTGTACATTGCCCCGCATCGTACAATATACTTTTGGGTCGCCCTTGGATCAATGCGATGCGAGCGGTCCCCTCCACTTTACATCAGTGTGTTAAATTTGAATTTAAAAACCAGTTGGTTACCATTCATGGTGATCCTAGACCCTTTGATATGTGTGCTTTGGCAGAACCCGTTGGAGTGCAATTTTGCCCCGCCCTGTCATCCACACATCCTAGTTCTTATCATCCATCCAAACGTGTGAAACACACACCCATAACATCATCTACCCCATCAACTACACCTATACATTTAACTCAACCATCTTCTAAACAAACCACATTAGGACCTCGAAAAGAGCCTAAACCTACACCCAATGCTTCCTGTTTTACTCCTATATCTTCCATACCCATAGACTCATCCATCGATATCCCTATAACATCATCATCCACTACAGGCATTCTTCCCACATCAAAAGATCAAGGAAATGTTCCTTCTACCTCTTATGCTCTTCACCGATGAGCTCTTACCCGATTTATCTAAAATTCTTATATCAAAAAAAACAAATGCTTCTATGCAAGATTTCCCTCCTTTTAAATAAACTCCCACCTTCTCCTCGTACCTTGGGCCTCCCACAACCTATGGGAAGTATCTACCAAGTCGAGAGTTGTGCTTTTGTTTATAAAGGATATGATTGGGGAAGAATACCCCGAAACATCAAGACGCATTGTGATGGATATGCTCGATGCTATTTTGCTAATGAATATATTAAAGCTAAACCCATAATGCTTAAATTGGGCTATAAAGGGAAAGGTTTGGGACCTTTCCAAAATGGTATGAAAGAACCTTTCGAGGTAGAACCGTGGCCTGCCCGTTGTGGTGTGGGCCTATTTCCTAGTAAAGGTCAGCCCTTTCCATTTGAGGATGATGACCATCTCATATGTTATCAAGATTATCTAGATAAACAAGATTCTTTGTATCCAAAGAATAATTCTTACCTGCAATATGCTATCCATAGCCTACCCTGAAATGATTGTCGAATCCGACGATGAGTTGGAGGGAGATATCTTCCATGATATTTCCATTGAGGAATTGTTATATAATGAATTTTATTTTGATGGTTCTATACCTACTATAGCCTAGCTTGAGGCCACGACTCCTCAAGATGAATTATCCAAGTTAACCTTAAAGGAATTACAAGAATTGGGCGTTTCACTTGCCCCACCTAATTTTGAAAGAGATCTACACATGGAAGTAGAAAACGTCATTAAGGTTAACATTGGAACTGAGGATAATCCTCACATCATCAATATTGGATCAGAATTAAGTCAAGAAAAACAAGAGCAATACATTGCATTCCTTAAAGAATATGAAGATGTCTTCGCTTGGACATATGAAGATATGCCAGGTTTAGACCCTTCTGTAGTCATGCATCACCTAGTAGTCCATCCGGATGCTAAACCTGTTAAACAGAAACTTAGAAAAATGCATCCCAAAGTGGCCTTGCTAGTCAAAGGGAGTTAGAAAAACTCTAATGTTATTTTATACAAGTATGATTATGTTGAATGGATCTGAATGTAGTCAGTCCCAAGAAAGAAGCATACCAAAGTTAGAGACTTTAGAGATATTAAGGAATGCCCTTAAAGATGATTGGCTCATCCAAACATGGATCAAATCAATTATATCTAGCTTTGTGGGCATATCGCACTAGTGTTCGTACTCCCATAGGTACTTCACCTTTTGTTTTGGTTTATGGCGTAAAGCTGTTTTTCCCTTTGAATTAGAAGTTCCTTCTTTGGCTCTACTACTTCAAGATACCGAAGTAGGAGATGAATATCGAGCTGGTAGACTCAGTCATGGAACTCCTAGATGAAAAGCGCATCAATGCTTTGGAGCATCTTCGTGCCTACCAAAACAAGCTTAAAAGATCATATGCTAAGAAAGTTCGTCATCGATCCTTTGAGGTCGGCGACCTTGTTTTAAAAGAAAATAAAAAAATACTAATGCAACTAAAGACCTTAAAGGTAAATTTGAGCCCAACTGGCTTGGACCATATATTATCACTCGCTAAATTTGAATCGGGAGCATACAAATTAGCTACCTTAGATGGTAAAGATTTAAAAGAACCTATGAATATTATGCATCTTAAGCGATATTACGCATAAAATTTGGTCATTTCATCATTTGTATATATTTTGCATGTTGTCTCATTTTAAAAATATATATAAAACTGTTTAAACAAAAACAAACAAAAATAACACAATATTATTGACTCTTTCGAAACCAAAAAAAAAAATAAAGAGAAGAAAGAGAGAGTCAAAATTATCAAACTCCTCAAAAATATTTGTTGTATATATTTCTTCTTAAAGTATTGCAGTTATATTTTCAAATTATTTTGGATAAATTAGCATTTATTTGGAATCTCTCACTTTTGCAAACACAAAAATAAATATCTTGATTTTATCAGGCATGATTACTAATCTCTCTTATATCAAAGTCCACAAAATTCAATTAAATAAAGTTTGAGCACGAGAGAATTGATCTTGTTATTTACTTAAACCAAGCATATCCTTTCACAATAAAATGATTATATTTGTAATGTCCATGCTATGCTACATAGTAGAAGTGGTTTCTTGAGCGAAAAGTTTCCCCTGCTATCCTATCATGCACATGGTCTAGAATCTTTGAGAATTGACAAAAGGACAAGCTCACCCCTACCCGGAATAAAAATCCCTTGCTCTACAGCTAATCCGAGCAAGTATCCCTAGCATAGGAAGCAAAAGAAAAAGAAAAATCAAGCAAAATCATGAGAAAAAGAAGCATTATTTCAGAATCATTTTGTACTCTCTTAGCACTATTTCAGCATTATCTCAAATATCAAAGCAAAAGATACGAAAAAGAAAAATACAAAAAAAAAAAGAGAAAGAAAAAGAAAGCAAAAAAAGGAACAAGCAAAAGCAAAAGCAATAAAATCCCTTTCCCTACCCATTGAAAAGAAAAGAAGGGTTGATGAGCTTGAATCCCTGGAATTCTCAATTATTCGAAAACTGTGAGGTAAGCCCCATAACAGGTGGTTTGTGCCCAACCCGCTTGGCCTTGGGTAACTCCTAGCGTGGTGATATGTCTGTCACATTAGCGACCTTCTTTTGTACAGACCTATGTCTAGCTTATGGATTAGCTAGCTCTTGATAACCCGACCTACATAGTAGTCTGGTACGGTTATATGCATCTAAATCATGGTTAATGAACACTTATTTGGTTAATTCAAATCACTTGTATCAAATTATCTTGCTCAAAACTGGTAAATGAACAATGCAATTGCACACACATTTGTATTTGAGAGATTTTGTGTATCATTATGATAAATCAAGATCGGAAATGAACTCACATACGCACATGGGATTCCTTATAAATCTAACTTTTGTCTTTAAGATACTTTGAAATATTTTTGCAAATTGTTTGGAATAATTTCATTTTCTTATTTGAGAACAGTTGTTTAGTATAAAGACAACTACATGCATTATCAAAAAAATCAAAATCATTTTCAAAAACATGCAATAAAGTTACATTTATATATAACTTTTGCCTTTCGCGATGATGGTATAGTTCCAAACCAAAATTGGAATTTTATGCCTAGCGCAAGTCCTCATCTTCATATTTTCTGTTTATTTTCAAAAATTAAAAATCAACCATGCAATAAAACAATCTATTTTCTTCTTTGGATTTCGCGATGATGGTATAAGTCTATACCTAAATATTCTATGCCTAGCGCAAACCATCGTACTAATTTTATTTCCCATTTATTTCAAAACAAATTCATAAAAACATATGACTTAAATCATTATGTTACACAATTATGCTTTACAAACAAACAAACACTTATTCTATTTCATGTCATTATGTCAAACTTCAATTTTGCAATGATGGTATAATTCCTAGGGAATTATTCAAAAATTTTATCACACTTAGGAATTTATGCCTAGCAAAAATCATTTTAAAATATTTCATGCATAATATTTTCATGGAAATCTGAAAACAAATCACCATCATCATCATCATTTGCATCATCACAACAAAGTCTTAAGACAGTCTCTTAAGCACTCTTTTACTTTTAGCAATATTTCTATACTAGGATTAGCTTGACGACCGAGTGAGCGGCGACTCCATGAAATGGTCTATAATAGCGACAATGTCCTTTGAAATTATTGTTAGAAGTCCCTTTTATTTTTATCAAATCACACCACAAACAACCAATTTGTTTACATCAGATTATTTCATTTAAATTTTAAAAGCATGACATTCAAACCATAATATTTCCAAATGACATAATTACATGAATCATCAAATCAATCACATCAAAACATTAAAGCATCATACAAACACATAAGACAAGTCATATGATCAAAAATATCTCATCTATATATATATCAACAATATATACATCATCTCAAAACTGGATCGGTATGCCACAATCTGCACCTCGGCATACTCAATCCTCTATCAAAAATAATAAACACTATGTATCAATCTATGCAGTGCAGTCTGTAGCAGCTAGCCTCGAGAACCTCTCGAGCTCTCAGCCTCATCTCCTCCCCCGCCCTGAGGTGGACGAGGTGGCCCCATCGTAGTCCGTGTGGTGCTATGAGTCCTGGACTCTGATCGTGATGATGTCCTCGATGACCTCATCATGATAGGCTCCACAATGGGGGCCGACAGCGGTAACCTCTTATCCTCTGGCACCATATGGTGGTATAGCATCTGATAGAATGTGATCTAGGCAATAGCCCATGCTAGGTCTCGAGTGCTCGCCCCTCCGCTCCATGCTCTAAGGCATGCGACCTCATCTCTGAGCTGTGTGGCCTCCTCTCGGTGTCGTGCAACCTCATCCTGCAAGGACTGCACCTGAGCCTGGAGACGGACAGTCTCCGCCCGAAGAGTAGCCATCTCGCTACTCTCTCCTACCTCGACACCCTTGCCCTTATCGAGCGATGGTGGCCTCTCTCTCCATGGAGAAGGGGGTCTCTCCTCCCTCCTCTCCCGCTACCGTGGCCTCTGCTGAGCCTCGTGGCCTCCTCTGCTCTCTCCCGCCATGACCCTGTGCCACCTCAATGGATGTTTGGCATCGCCTCCCCATCCGATGCACAACTACATGAATCAGACCCTGAGCCCTCATCATCCGAGGAGGGTGGATGCCTGCGTACCAGGCATCGTAGCCATCAACAACCCCTACATCATCCCCATCCACTGGCTGAATGGGGGCATCGTCCACGTCCTCACTCCAGAAGCGCTGCATATCTGGAGCCCCACTGACTGTAGTGTTATCCCGGATGGTCCGAGAAAACTCGTAGTCCCTAAGAGATGGGATCCCCTGCTATAGACCGAACTGCCTCAAAACTCGGTCATAGCGGTGGAGCTCCACCTCTCTCCTCTCCATCCTCAGCCAACAGGTTCGCCTAACGTGAGCCAGCTCTTGTCCATCCTCGGCCCACCCTGGATGATCTCTCCAAGGCCTCCAGGTGATCTGGTCGGAGACAAGGTCATCAAGTAGTCTCCGAGACATTGGCAGATCTATCCGCCACTGTGACCCTCTCTGGAGCCACCAGTAGAAAACTCGGGGCCTCTCCCCATCAATCCCTATTAGTGGGAGCCCTATCGGCCTCCGCACCATGATGTGCTCCCAACACCAAACCTGTAGTAGTGATGTCATGACCAGACATCGACCGCCCTTGTATACGACCCCATGCAGGATCCTATACAATCGACATAGTACAAAGCTCCCCCAAGCAAACCTGTACCCATGGTCTCTCATGTCGTAGACCACATCTGTCAGTAGCCATGGTAGTCTGCATCCACTCTGATGGCATAGCAGTAGACCACCTACCACCCCAGCCAAAACCTGTGTCAGTCTAGATGCCCCAGGCATCTGGCGTAGCGACTCGATGTTCACTCCGCCCTTCTCCAGGGCGAAGCTCGGATCTCCGCACAGTCGCATCATCGCGTGGCCCCGATTGGCCATGGGAGTTATTAGCCGTCCTTGTATGGGGATCCTCAAAATCCTCCATACATCCTCCAATGTGGGAGTCATCTCCCCTGTCGGTAACCGAAAACAAGAAGAACCCGGATACCACCTCTCTGCTAGGGCCGTCAATAGCCCCATATCTCGTAGAAACCTGTGGCATATCTGCCACATGCTGCAAGCCGACTTGAGCCAACTGATCTCGCTCTGCCTGAGATAGAGCGGCCAAGTCATCCCTCAGCCCATCGTATTTCCATTCTCGGCTCTTTAGTAATCCTCTCTGCAACATAAACAACAAAACAATAAAAATCATTAATAAAACAGTGATTAAAAATGCAAGTAAAACAAGTTCAATTTCATACAAATGATGATATCGTCCACTATTGGACGATATCGTCCAAAATTTGAGCAAATTCGTCTCCGATTTCGCAAGAGGGAATCGTCCCTTATTGTACGAAATCGTCCCCATATCGCCGATTTCGCCCTTGGACGAAATCGACGATATCGAGACGATTTCGACGAAATTGAGACGATTTCGTCCCGACGACGTCGACGGCCCAAAAATGGCCGCGATGCTCAAAAATCATTCAAAATTAATCTAAAAAGCATGAAATTCAAAATTAAAGCCTTCTAAATTAAGTTTGGACCCTTACCCGTAGCCCGCGTCGGACCTCTGTCGATCTGTGCGCTGTCTCGACCATCTTGTCTGCAGAGCTCTAGAAACCAAGAAAATGAACAATAAAAATGAATTAGGGTTTTACCCTATTTTTCTTAATTTTATTCAAAAAACAATTAAAAACATTTTAAAATTTTGCTTTTCCACGTTTTTACCTCAAACGTTCGATTTGGGTAAAAACACGGAGGGGGCACCATAGTAAGTTGTCGTACGATTCGACCTAGAATCGTCGCCTAAAAATGGGAATAATTTTTGCTTTCTCGTAGATCGAGAAGAACTCATCTTTAACGCATTTTCTTCAAAAAATTCGCTAAAGAGGGGGCAAAATGTAGCACCCTAAAATTGGCACAGTAAACCTTAGCAAATAATTAAAATTACTTTAGTAATAATTCAAATTCAAATTTCAACCCCAAAACCGCTCCAAAACCGCCTGCTACCCGTTTCCTCATTTTTCATGCCATTTTTAGGATTTGTTTTGTCCGTTGGACGATATCGTCGCCGATCAGACGATATCGCCTCAGATCGGACGAATTCGTCTAGAGCAGAACGTCCAGACGATTTCGTCCCAAAACTAATTTTTCATAATTAGCTTCTGTTTCAACGACGTCTCTAACCAGGGCAAAAGCATGTCTGTGCGGTTAGAGACTTCCCCCATTGGAGATCTCCCAAATTGGGATGATCTCCAACCTCCCAACCTCCTTCCTATGCCTATTTAATCTTAGGCCCTCCCCTTGACATTCCCCTGGCTGAAATTTCCTATAACACGAGTTCTATTTGCATTAGACCATCTTAAATCACCATTTGCCTTCGTATTTTTCCAATTTTGTTTGCAGGAACTTCATTGTTTTTCAGCCGGAGCAAGCTCAGATCATCGCAGATGATCTTGTACAATCTCGGACGATCACGCCACAATTCGAGACGATTTCGTCTTCTCTAGACGATTTCGACTGTAGCCGACATTGGGGGCAATCAGTGCCCAGAGTTTGCACTTTTCCTATACCTTTCTACTATTTTATTCTGCATCTAGTTAGTTTTATTATTATTTCCTGTTATTCTGCATCTTGGAGTTCACCCATGTAGCTTAAATACATAATAAAATCATGATTAGCTATTAAAGCATGATAATTTACTTGCATTTCTATTTGGGATTATCTTATTAACATCATTATTATCATTTCACATCATTTTCCTTTATCAACATAGCTGCATTTTCTGTATTCTGTGTCTATTTCTCTCGATTGCGGGTCTCTAACGAATTGCCGATGAATTCGTCGGATCTCGAGACGATCTTGTCTGATTCTAGACGATCCTGTCAGATCAAAGGCGATCTGGACTGCTTCAAAAATCAGAACCTCCATCAGACATCCGGAATCAGGTATGGTTCTTCTCATCTAGTATGTTCTCTGTATTTTCTGTTTAAATCTATTTTTTGTATTCATTTAAATCTGCATTTCATATAGAACAGTTTAGATTCATTTGGCCAAACCTAGGATTTGAATGATTAAAGGTAAAATTGAACACATCAAACACATTCCCAACCTAGGCGTGGAGACTGCCACTAAACGTTTCCTGGTGAACCCCACCATCCGTCGAAAAATCACCTTAATACTCCTCCCCCGAGAGGCGGGACCTTCAAAGGGCCTCTCAGTCCGAGGTATTGTCCCATCCTTCTCGCATCCCCCTTCCGGGCACGGATCCTTTAGCCTGAAGGTAAGGGTGCAAAAAATTTGGAGCGATACAAGTCTAATAGCCATTGTCCTTGTCGCAAATATTTAGGGTCTAAATTGTAAATATTCTAGGTCATTATGCTTTCATCTTGTATTCTGGTTTGAGATATTAACCGTTCACCATTCGTAGCGTATAACTGTCGTGTCATTGTATCGTTGAGTCTGAGTCAATTTCTATTTATTGTGTGTTAAGACCATTAATCGTGTAAACCCTTTACGATTTGTCTATTCATGTGTCCAGGGGTGTCAGTAGTTTGGTCGCATGTTGGTTCTCCCACGTGTTGCTTCCCTAGCCAACATAGTGTATCCCATGAGTTTTTTGACCTATTATTATTAACATCTTCTACGTCTCATCCGTGATCCCTAGCCAATATAGCCCTTCTCACAGTTAGCTAAACTCAACGTGTTCACAATTCATTATGAGTGTCGATCAATGTAAATGGAACAATACTAGTCTAATCGTCACCATATTATAGCTATTCAAATAGTTCAAAGTAAGCCCAAGTGTCACATCATCCGTTGGATTTAGAGTATATCGTTACAATAATTCGTCGTTAACTAACCGTTGGTGGTATATTCAAACTTCATAGCCATTGAGGATAGTTCCAAAAAAAAATCAAATCTAGCTGTTGGAAGACAAAGTCAAACATCTGAGTTGTTGGTTCGATTCAAACCAAAAATTAACAAAATATTTTTTTATCAGCAATAATTTGAAAAGTCATCAGCAATATTTTGAAAAGTCGTCAGCAACATTTTGAAAAGTCATCAGCAACATTTTCAAAAGTTGAGAGCAACATTTTCAAAAGTTGAGAGCAACATTTTATAAAGTTGTCAACAACATCTTCAAAAGATGTCAGCAAGAATTGGTAAAAAAGTTGTCAGCAACATTTGTTGAAAAAAAGTTATCAGCAATAATTTTCATTAGCAACATTTGGTGTAAAGCCGTCAATAGTAAGTGACCTTGTAATTTAAAATATTTTGACTACTGAAAGTTGAGACAAGTTGATAAATACCTCCAACAATGCTACAATCCAGAGTACACCATCATCGACCATGCCACATTCCAAAGTTCCTAATTCAATGGTAGGGTCATTCAGAATATTATTCCAATTGCGTATTCCGTAAGAGACTTAGCCCTCTCTAAGTGGCAAAGGACTGTAGCCCTTCTCCAATTGCGTATTTGAGTTATTTGATTTATAGAAGTGTTATGTTTCAAGATCATCCTATTTAAGATGTCTATCCGAGAAAAGGAGAGAGAACGAAGTCAAAAGGAAGTCAAGCATTTATTCATTGAAGCTCACTTGGAGGAGAAAGGCTAATTCAAGCTATACACCATTCAAAGGTGTAAAAGAGCATTTAAGACACTATCATAAAACCAACAAAACCAACACTTACATTTGGAAGAAATTTATCATAAGCAAAGTACATTTCAAGGAGTTTGCGACATCATTTGTGGAAGAGGAGAGCCATCCTAGGAGGAAACTAGTGCTGGTCAAAGAGGGCTTTGACTGCCCATGTGTGCCATACTCCACAAAGCTACGAATCTACCACCTCACAACATTAGTTCCCTAGGGAAGCTCTTCTTTCTATCATTTCTTTGGATGGCTCTAATTTTGAAGGTACCTAGGTTCTTCTTGCTTTATTTTTGCTTCTCTTTGGTTTAATCAGGTTATTTTAGTTCCCTAGCTCAAACTATTCTTTCTTTTGTTTCCTCTGTTGATTCTTGCCTTAAAAGTCTTCTAGTCTAGAAAGGTCATTGTTATGTTCATTTTTTTTTCTTTTTCATTTTTTGTTTAGTTTTTTAAGGTGTGTGTGTTCTTTTGTTTTGTTTTGTTTTTTGTGTTCTTTGTGTTGTTTTTTTTGTTCTTGTGTTTTGTTATGATTTTTGTTATTATTGTGTTTTTGTCGTTCTTGTTATTGTGTTTTTGTTTGTTTGAGTTCATTCGTGTTTTTATGTGTGAGTGTTTTCTATATTTTTTGTTTTTGTTTATTGTCTATTGTTGGTTGTTTTTTATTTTGATTTTGATTTTTTAATTTTTTAGGTTTTGGTTGTGTTTTTTTCATGTTTTTTTGTTATGTCTTTGCAATGTTCTGTTGTTTTTGTCATGTTTGTGTTTTGTTATGTTGTTCCTGTATTTTTTCTATGTGGTTTGTATTGTGGTTTTTTTTATCTTATTGTGTGTTTGGTTGTGCTTTTCTTTTTAACACACTCAAGGAGCATGTTTTTTTATTTTTATTTTTATTTATTTATTTATTTTTTAAAATGTTTTTGTGTGTTTGTTTGCTCCTTGAGTATGTCAAAGGTGGTAGGCCAAGTTTGAGTCATGGGCGATTTTGGTGGAATGGATACCCTTGCCTCCTTGGGTCTTAACCGAAAGTGGCATCCCTTATGGGATGTTTTCCACAAATAAAAAAAATAAGGAGATAGAAAATTTGATTTTGGTGTTTACAAAATTTCACAAAATCAACCTAAAATTGAACCATAATTTACAAAAAGCACTATATTGATCATATATCCTATCCAAAACACCCTAGGGAGTCATAAGGCATTCTACAAAACTTGGTAATATTAACATCCATAAAAAATTATCAAGTTCTAAATTCATTGGATAGATGTAAGCTTTCTACAAAACCTAAAAACTTACTAGGTTTGTGAACTCTCTTTAGGGAGACATAAGGAAGTCTACAAAACCTAAGGGTTAACAAAAGGTTTCATCAAATCAAGCGTATATACCTTAACTAGGAATTTCATAGGGAGCTATAAGGTAGACCACAAAGAAAATTCTCTCTTTTCTTCTACTTCTTCAAATGGAAAAAGGAACATCATACAATAAGTGCAAAACTTGATCTAACAAGAATCACTCCACAAAGCATGAAAATACTTGGTACATTGACTCAGGTGCAAGTCATCATATGACAAGAAATCTATAATGGTTTGACTGCCTTGAAGTCATCAAAGGCTACAGACTAAGAATTGTAGATAGCCAAACTTATCCTATTCATGGATATGGATGTGTAACACCAAGCAAATCATTTCCAAATATTTTACTACAAAAAGGATTGTATACTCCTAGATTAACATTCAATCTTATTTCAATAAGCAAGTTGGTGGAAAACAACTATATGGTCAACTTTAGATATATGAATGACATCAATACATGTCTTATCATAAATTATGGTGAGATAGAAGCGATAGGATCAACCCATGGAAATATATATATCCTAGACTCAATGGAAATCTCACAAGACATTGTTATATTTCGTTATAATGTTAATGCATTTCCAAAAGAACAGGTTGGAAAAAATGAGCCAATACGTCATAAAGACAAGCACAAAAGAATCAAAATAAAAAATATGAGGGGACAATTGCATCATGCTCTACTCAACCATCAACAATCATAGGAAGAAGGAGAACCAAATGAATATACTCATAGAGAGAACAATATAGGAGAATGGATAGAAGAAGATGATGAACCTAAACAAGTCAAAGAGCATTTGATGGAAGAATATAATACAGGGGTGTTAGAGTTAGATTCTATTACATCATTTGGGTCATGTAAATATACCTTTCTAGGTACATACTTAGGACATTAGATTACTTTAGGGAGAAGTTATCTAGTTACTTTATGCAATGTAATAAATGCACAAGTGTCAATGTGCAAGGTGTTCCTTGTACAACTAGGTAGAGTGTTGGCCAAGGAATATATCTTCCATTATAAAAGGACCTCATTGTAAGAGATTGTAATAACAGTAGGTAGTAGTAGAATAGTTGTGTAGCTCTATTAGTGATGGAGTACAATATAGTCATGTAGCTTCTTGCATGGAGTGTCTATTTCCTCCATAGAAACATTGTATTCATTTATGTCACTTCTATTTATAGTATATTTTTGCAATCTCATAAATTTACTTTCTCTCATATTTTTGGATCTTGTGATTGTCATCTCCCATTGCAATCTACCTCAAAAGCTAACACATCTATTTTTTAGTTTTGATTTTGCAAGTTTTTTTATAAAAAATGTTGATTTTTTAATAGGCCGTTAGCAAATTGGGAAATTTTGGAAGACTTGATAATAACATTGAAAGTATTCTAAAGTATTAAAAATATGACGTTATTAAACGTGTACAACAGTTGAAAGTATTGACATTAAAAAACTTTGGATTCTAAAGTATTAAAAGGATGACCAGGTGTAACTATTGACATTAGAAAACTTTGGATTCTAAAATACTAAAAGGATGATGTCATAGTTTAGTGTATACAACAGTTGAAAGTATTGACATTAGAAAACTTTGAATTCTATGATGTCATAGTTTGGTGTAAAAGTATTGACATTAGAAAACTTTGGATTCTAAAGTATTAAAAGGATCATGTCATAGTTTATTTTGGTGTGAAAGTATTAATATTAGAAAACTTTGGATTCTAAAGTATTAAAAGGATGATGTCATAGTTTGGTGTACACCACAGCTGAAAGTATTGACATTAGAAAACTTTGAATTCTATGATATCATAGTTTGATGTAAAAGTATTGACATTAGAAAACTTTCGATCCTAAAGTATTAAAAGGATGATGTCATAATTTAATGTATACAACAGTTGAAAATATTGACATAGAAAACTTTGAATTCTCATTTGGTGTATACAACAGTTGAAAGTATTGAGTACATTAAAAGGATGACGTTATAATTAGGTGTCTACAACTGTACGTTAGAAAATTTTAAAGACTTCATCGGTGAAAAATTATTATTAAGGGGGTTAAAAATTCTTCTTATTAGAAGACTTGTTACATGAAAAATTGGAATGATAATGAGGTGTATATTCGAAAACTTACTGGTGAAATATTATTCTGGTAATGTACGGCCGCTGAAAATACTCGTCCGCCTGTATATACTGGTTTAATCTGTGTTTAGGTAATTATATGTCTTTACTTGGGCATATCTATAATCCAAGAGTTTCAAATTCTGTGCAAATGGCAGCGCTAGGCGTCGGCAGGTGTGGGCTTTGTGACCTCCATGCTTATGCAAAAACACAATACAGTCGTAGTTCACCAAGCTTTGACAAGCTCGGAAGAAGTCCATCCAGTAAGAACATGCACAGGCACAAGGGCCCCTGTTCAGACAAGCTGAACCTCAAGATTGTGGCTTGCGTTGGAGAAGCTTCTGGTTCGAAACAGAGTGGTATGTATGTTTATGTTTATGTTTATGGCCAAGATATTGTAGAATTAAGTGGGTCTTTGTGCTTTAGTGAAGGTGTTGGTAAGGTTAATAACAATAGGGATTGCATTCTCTTAAGTTAATGGGAGACTTTCAGCTTCTACACCGAAACAACCAGAATTTGGCCCGGAATTTTGGAATGAGGAAGTGGTCGAGTCTCTAATACTGTCTTATCAGGTACTATAATAATCCTTATTAAGTGATGTTGTGCATGTGTTGCGGAATTGTCATTGGTTGAACTTTCAGACATGCTCTATGGGTTTGGTTTAAGTAAATTAAAATATAGCCGTGGTTGCATTCTGGATTCTGGGCTGTGCAGTGTACATGGAAAGCAGGAGACCAGAAGACGGACGAGGAGAAGGAGAAGCGGATAGATACGTTGATAGGGGAGATCAAGTGTATGTTTAATTCAATGGGGGATGGCGAAACCAGCCCTTCTGCCTACGACACTGCTTGGGTGGCAAGGATACCCGCACTCGATGGTTCTGGCCGTCCTCAATTCCCTCAGACGCTCCATTGGATTCTACAAAACCAGTTGAGCGACGGTTCTTGGGGAGAGAGATCGTATTTCTTGGCTTATGACCGAATTCTGGCAACTCTGGCATGTGTTATCACGCTCACCCTCTGGCGTACTGGCCACACGCAAGTGCAGAAAGGTCGAAGAATACAAATTGGATTGGATTGCATTGCATCTTTGTGTTTTCAGCTTTCATTCTCCGCTTATTGTATTGTAATAATAAGAAAAAGGCATGCAGGAATTGAGTTTATAAAGAAACATGCCGAACGAATGGAGGCTGAAGCGGACAATCACCGACCTAGTGGATTTGAGATCGTGTTTATTTCAATGCTCAACGAAGCTAAAAAGTTGGGATTGGATCTTCCATATGAAGTGGCCTTTGTAAAACAGATCAATGAGATGAGAGAGACTAAGTTCAGAAAGTGAGGGAGTCGTGGAATTTTTGAGCTTCGTTCTCAAAAAATTTGGAGATCACGGTAAAAATCATATACAGTCTCATCAAACGAGGAATATATATATATATATATAGTTTGTGATTATGTGACGATGGCAGATAAAGTAATGCTTGAATTTTATTAATCTTGAAAACCCAGTGTAAGATGATTATTATTGCAATTTGCAGTTCCTTGCAACTATCCGATTGATCTGTTCGAACTTCTATGGGCCGTTGACACTGTTGAACGGCTTGGGATCGACCGCCATTTTCAGAAAGAGATCAAAGAAACACTTGATTATGTGTACCGGTGAGGCTCGGATTTCTAATTTGAATTGTTGTTACATATGTTCATTTAATTGTTGTTACATATGTTCATTTACCTTTGCCGTGATGGTGATGGTGTTTTTGCGCCATTTTCAATTGTTAATTCCGGGCTGTAACCCATTGCATTTACATTAACAGCTATTGGAATGAGAGGGGCATCGGATGGGCCAGAGAAAGAGAAAGTGCTGTGCCTGATATCGATGTTACTGCCATGGGTCTCCGAATCCTAAGATTACACGGATACAATGTATCTTCAGGTAATAGAAAAATAAAGTCATAGCTGTAATATTTAACCGCATCCAATTTAAAGCAAGGAAGGTCGTCTAAGAATCGAAATGTTTATATGATAGACAAAAAAATATTTGATAAAGAATCAAATTCATAGGTTGTTTTTTTTTTTTTTATAATTATTATTATATATTCACAATAAGGAAACATGAGAAATTTTTATCGTATACTACTTACAAGCATATCTATTATATATATAAGTGAGTTTGTTGTAAGTTTTGGAAGGCATGTAACTACATCTTTTAATTATTTCTGGCATTGATGTCATATACATTTTAGGAGTATTTATAAACATTCAACTCCGAAAACATAAAATTAATTTATTTTTCAATATTTTTATAAATTAAATTTGTTTAAATTAAAAGATATAAATATAAAATTTATAAGAATTACATCATAAGTTTGGAAGATTATAATAAAAGTTTTATAAGATTTATGTTCCTTCAAATTTAAAGGGCTTCTAAGATGAATAAATTTGGCCTCATTCAAGGCTTTGATGAAGATATCTTCAATTTGATATTTTATTATGTAATACTTTAGATGAACCACTTGCTACTAAATAAGTTGCTTGATATAGTGATGGTATACTTCAATGTGCTTAGTCCTTGCATAAAACATTGAATTCTTGGGAATCTTAATGGTCATAGTGTAATGTGGTAGGCTATGTTTGGTGTTGTAATTTAGAGAGAGTGTTTCTTAACCATCTGATTTTTTTGGTTGTCTATTTTGTTGCTATGTATTCAACTTTTGTTGTGGATCAGGCAAGTGTACCTTATTTCTTGTTATACCAAGATATAGGACCAAAACCAAGTGAGAAAACATACCCTATGGTGTATCTTATATCATCTACACAACTTGCCCATTCTAAATCTAAATATCCTATAAAAAGTAGTGTTCCACTAGATGAGTACTCAATGCTTATGCTTAGTGTGCCCTATTCATATCTCAATATCCTCTTTTGTAGCTTTCTAATGAGGAGCATTTGAAGAAGTCATAAATATTGATATCATACTAACTACATAATATATATTTGATCTTGTAGAAATTAAACATATTAGATTACCCACAAGTTGTCTACAAAGTGTTGAATTGACTTCATCCTCTTCCATATGCTTCCTCAACTTTGTACCTCTAGATATTGGAGTTATACTTTTGCACAATTTTACATTTAGAATCTGACTAACAAGTCATTAGTATATTTCTTTTATAAAAGTAAGATATCATCTTTAGTCTGCCATAGCTCAAAGCCAACAAAGTAATGAATATGTCCTATGTCTTTCATTTCAAACCTATCTCCTATTCATGACTTCACTTTACAAATGTTCTATAGATTATTTTCTAGGATGATGAGATTACCCATATAAAGTGTAACGATGAGTATTCCACTATTAAAGGACTTCACATGTAAGTTTGGATAAGAGGGATTGTAATTAAATCCTTCAATTTTGAAAAAGTCATCAATATTTGCATACCAAGCCCTTGGATATTGTTTCAACCCATCAAGTCCTTCAACCTGCATACCAAATGTTCTTCCCTCTCTTTCAAAAATCCTTATAGATAAGTAATATAAATTTCTTCCTCTATCTCACTATTAAGAAAAATATTCTTGACATCCATTTGATGATTTTTTCACATGGAATAGGCTGCAAGTGCAATGATTATCTCGCTAGTGTTGTATTTTTCCATAATCAATTCCTTCCTTAGAGTAACCCTTGGTCACAAGTCTCTCCTTATATTTATCAATACTTCCATCATACTTAGTTTTGTACTTCCATAGACTTCCAATAACACTTTTACCCTTAGGTAATTTCACTAAATCCCAAGTATAATTATTTTACCAAGGAGTTGTACTCATCTTGCATAGCTTGCTCCCATTCTCTTTTTTCTTGGGCTTTCTCAAAAGTTTGAGGATTACCAGTTTTTATAATTATGATCATCAAAACATATTTGATATTTTGATTGTCTAAATCTTCTTAGTATTTTTATGAACTTCATTAAGGCTTCTTATCTTCTTAAGCGATCTTTCTTCACCACCAAGATGCTCTTCCTCTAAGTTATTACTATATTTAGAGTCATAAATTTGATTTTGAGAAGGATGACATGGAGGAGTTGAGACACTTCATTGAATGCCTTCATTAAAATTCACATCCCTACTATTAAAAACATCCTTAGCTTCAAGATCGTATAGCCTATTTTCCTTCTTTTGATCATCATAACCAACAAATATACACTTAGTGCTTTTTCTATCAATCTTCTTAGCTCTAATTTCATCTAGCACATGAGCATACACTTCACAATTAGATACTCTAAAATAGTCCACATTAGGATTCTTTCCACCCCATACCTCTTTAGGTGTGATACTATTAACATATGAGGTAGAAGAATTATTTTGAATATGAGCTATTGTATTCACCACTTTTACCCAAAGTTCCATTCATAATCTCTTATATTGAATCATGAATTGAACCATTTCAACCAAAGTTCTATTTCTCCTTTCAATCACTCAATTTTTTTGTGGAGTGTACATATTTGTTGTCTCTCTCCATTTGCCATATCTTTCACAAAATTTATTGAAGTTGTGATTAATATATTCACATTCATTATTTGTTCTTATCTATTTCATTATTTTCTTACATTGATTTTCTACTAGGGACTTGAAAATTTTAAATTTTTTTGAACAATTCATCCTTAGTCTTAAGAAAGTATGACCATGGTTTTTTAGAAAAATTATCTGTAAAAGTTAATACATATTTTGTTCTTCCTAATAATTAAGGAGTAAAGAGTCCACATAAGTCACTATACACAATTTAAAATAACTCTCTTGTTCTTGATGTACTTCTTTCAAATGGGTCTCTATGTTTTTTTTAACCATACAACCTTCAGAAACACCTACATTTACCTTAATTCAAGGGATGTTGAGGACCATAATTTTCTTTTGTAATGTAGAAAAACTTTGATAATTAAAATTCCCAAACCTTTAGTGCCATAATTTACTAATACAAGCATACATTATCACATGATCGACCTTGTTTAAATCTTACAAATTAAGTTTATATATTTTATTTTCAATTGTTCCTAGTATCATGACTTTGTATCCATCTCTCATATTTTTTATCATACACTTATCTTGATAAAATTCTACCTTGTATCCATATTTCTTATTTTTTCAACAAAAGAAGATTCTGCTTCAAATTTGGTATACTAAACAATTTAATAATTTTCCATTCTTTTCCATCATTGTCATTCATAGATATTTTACCAACACCTTCAACACATAGTGAAGTGTCATCACCTAAAAAAACTTTATGGTAGACATCTTTCTTCTCTCTAGAGTCAAAATATTTCTTATGAAAAGTCATATGCTAACTTGCGCCTCAATCGCTTTCCACATGTAACAAGACATGTGAGTAGAATATTTTTAGAACATTCATTTTTCTAGATAAAGTTTGATTGATTCTTTGGCTAGAATCTAAAAAATCCACCTATTTTTCTTTCATATCTTTAAATTGCTTTATGTCCTTCTTTCCTATATTTATAACAAGTAATCTTAAAGTTATTTCTTGTCTAATTATTATGCTTCTAAATGAAGTTTCTCTGTTTCCAATTTTGTTGCCTTCCTTCTATATACTATGGCCTCTTACCATGGGAGTATTCCATTTCTTGATTTAACTTGTATTTATTTTATCTTCCTTGATTAGTGGATCTCCATTTACCTTTGGTCACCAAAACTTATCTATTCTTACTAGATTCATAATTAAATTTATTAAGTTTCTCTTCATAGTGAGTCTACATATAACTCATCCATGGTCCTTTAGTTTTTTGTTAGCTCAAGGGTGAAAAGTTGTTAGTAAAATATTTCATAATATATTTACCTTTATATGTTACCTACATAGTGGAAAGATTTATAATTTGGTTTAATTTTGTGAGGTGGTCATCCATGCTCTTTCCTTCTTCCAACTTGAGATATGTTGATTATCTTTTTAAGTCCATTATTTAATGTTTGCTTCTCCTCTCATACATATTAGAAGAGTACTCCATACTTGTATACATTCATTTTCTTTCTATTTCATTTAACATCTTCATTTAAATATGATAAACCTATGCTAAGTTGTTAATTGCTACACATTTTTCATTTATATTATTAAAGTCACTTCAATCTTCCATATTAAATAGTTTATACCATTTAATTTTTCTAATACGATATATGTTTCATCTAAATCCATAACAAAAAAATCCACTTCAATCTTCCATATTAAATAGTTTATACCATTTAATTTTTCTAATACCATATATATTTCATTTAAACCCATAATAAACAATAACCAGAAAAAACTTAAAAAAAAAAAAATTCATTGTCTCCAATAAAGAAGACTAAGGTAGGTGTGATATGACCCAAACCAATATGGTGCATAATTTGCTGGGTTTGCTATTTGTGTTTTTGCGCAGATGCTCTGAAAACTTTCAGAGACGAGAATGGAGAATTTTTTTGCTTTATGGGTCAGACCCATAGAGGAGTTACTGATATGTTAAACGTTCATCGCTGCTCGCACGTTGCATTCCCCGGAGAAGTTGTTATGGAAGAAGCAAAACTCTGCACCCATAAATATTTGAATAACGCTCTCGACAATGCTGGAGCCTTCGATAAGTGGGCTATTAAAAAAGATATTCAGGAAGAGGTGCGAAGATATTTTAAAGAATTTCAGAGAAACACTGCCGAAAGGGATATGGATCAATAAGACATGGTTCAATGTTCTTATTTTTAATTTTTTCTTTCGCTTGGATTGCAGGTGGAAATGGTCCTCAAGTTTCCATGGCATAGACTTCTGCCAAGGATGGAGACGAGAACCTACTTTGGCTTGCAAAGTCGATGTACTTGTAAGAAATTTTGGTGGTAACATTTGTTTGTTTTTTAGAATGCCATATGTAACCAATACAAAATATTTAGAATTGGCCAAACTGGACTTTAACAGTGCCCAATCTAAACACCAAAAAGAGATTCAAGAGCTTTACAGGTACAGACTGCCCGCTACTGCTAGTCTTATATACCATGCCCTTTTTATCTTTCCCTTCAATATTGAGTTATCTTCAGAATTACTTTTATTATGCGATAATAAATCATAAGAAATCAAATATATCTCATTGTAGGTGGTGGAAAAGTTTGGGCTTCACAAACCTGAGCACTTTGTGGAAATATATTCCGCAGCGTCTGCCAGCATGTTTGAACCGGACTTGGCTATGTGCAGAGCAGTTTTCACAAAAACTTCAATCTTTACCGTTGTTCTAAGCGACCTTTTCAAAGCTCACGGATCTGTAGAATACATCACATTATTCTTGGAAGCAATTAAAACGCCAGCTCAAAACTAATTAATTAGATTTCATTTTATTTTGAGAGAAACCGTTGAATATTTGGGCCTGCAAAATACAATTCCACAAAGCAGAACCCAAATATGCAGTACTCTAAGCAGAGCACAAAACAGATGCAGTACATATTATATCTGAAATAGAGCAGATGTAGAACAGAGTATATTTGAAATAGAGTAGATGCAGAACAAATTATATTTGAAACACAACAGATGTAGAACAAGACAACAAACTTCTGCAGAATAGTTTATAGACTCCAAAATTCTGTAGAGCAGTTTACAGGAGAAAACATACACAAAAATGAAGAAGAAAATAGTACTTAATGAATTACATTCGAGGGAAAAGCAACTTCATACATTGATAAAAGTTTATTATATAACAAAACAAAATTGATTAGGACAGTTGTAACAGAGAATGCAGTTTTGAGTTGTTATAACGTTTAACTGTCCCTTAAGCGTTAATTACTTGACAAACTCCCCCTTAATGCTTAAGGGAATAACACCCAATTTTGTCCTAAGCCTCTCAAAACTATCTTTGGTCAGCACCTTGGTGAACACATCTGCTACTTGCTCTTTAGATGGACAAAACTTCATGGCTATATGACCTTCTTCCACAAGCTCCCGAATAAAATGATACCTTATATCAATATGCTTTGTACGACTATGAAAAACTGGATTCTTGGACAATGCAATTGTAGAAGTATTATCACAAAAAATTGTTGTAGGACAATTTTGCTCGTGCTTCAACTCCTTCAAAATTCTTTTCAACCATATGGCTTGACATGATGTTTCTGTTGTTGCTATATATTCAGCTTCTACTGTAGACAAAGAAACAGTGGCTTGCTTTTTGGATGACCAGGAAATAGCACCAGTTCCCATGCTGAAAATATTTCTAAAAGTACTCTTGCGATCATCAAGACAACCTGCCCAATCACTGTCTGTGTATCCAACCAAACCAAAATCATCAGAATTGCTATACCAAATGCCAAAATTACTCGTTCCTTGCACATACCTCAATATTCTCTTTGCTGCCTTGAAGTGTACTTCAGTTGGATCTTGCATATATCTAGAAACCACACTTACAACATACATCAAATCTGGCCTAGTAGTTGTAAGATACATTAAACTGCCTACTAGTTTTCTATAAATTGTAGGATTCACCTTGCCACTTCCATCAACCTTAATAAGCTTTTCACCAAAGCTTAAAGGAGTACTAACAAATTTGCACTTTGACATTTTGAAATTTTCAAGTAATTCAGAAGCATATTTACCTTGTGATATAAAAATACCATCATCTAGCTGTCTCACTTCAATTCCAAGAAAATAGTGCATCAAACCCAAATCTGTCATTTCAAATTCATCTTTCATTGCATTTCGAAATTCATTCATCATCTTCATGCTATTACCCGTAAATATCAAGTCATCCACATATAAACAAACAAGCAATAGCTCACCATCATTGCCATATTTTATATAGAGAGTGGGTTCACTTACACATCGTGTAAAGCCTTGGTTATGGAAATATGCATCAATCCTGCTATACCATGCTCTTGGTGCTTGTTTGAGTCCATAGAGTGCTTTCTTTAATTTGTATACCTTATGCTCTTGCCCTGTCACCTCATAACCTGGAGGTTGTTCAACATAGACTTCTTCATCCAAAACACCATTTAAAAAAGCAGATTTGACATCCATTTGAAAAATATTCCATTTATTTTGTGTTGCAAGTTCTAAAATAGTTCTTATGGTGTCTAATCTAGCAACAGGAGCATAGGTTTCAAAATAATCAATACCTGGTTGTTGAGAATAACCTTTTACAACCAATCTTGCTTTATGCTTTTCCACTGTTCTATCTGCTTTATACTTAGTTTTATAGACCCATTTTACTCCAATGGCTTCCTTTCCTTTTGGAAGATGTACCAACTCCCATGTGTCATTTTTCTTAATCATCTTCAATTCGTCCTTCATGACATCACTCCATACCTTTTCTTTCACTACATCTTCATAACTTGTTGGTTCAACTTTAATATCTAAAAATAATGCTAAATTTAGATTTGAAATTACCTCTTCAGTCTTCTCATATATCTCTTCAAGACTCTTAAATTTTCTTGGAGGGCTTGGAGTAGAAGCTGCACTTGAACTGTTGCTTGTATTTCTTCTTGGAGGACTTGGAGGAGAAGTTTCACTTGAACTACTGCTTGAACAAATGGTGGGGTGAGTAAACTCTTCATCAATGACTACTGGCTTTTTTGGCTGCTCATTTACTTTCCAAACTCCCCCTTCATCAAATAGCACATCACGAGAAATGATCAATTTCTGCAATGTAGGATTCCATAACTTGTATGCTTTGGTTTCTTCTGAATATCCCACAAAAATACATTTTGCACTCTTAGCATCCAACTTTTTTCTTTGTTTATCTGGAACATGCGCATATGCAATGGACCCAAAAATTCTCAAATGGCCTACACTAGGCTTCCATCCTGACCAAGCTTCTTCAGGGGTGCGATTCAATACTACATGAGTTGGGCTTCGGTTCAAAATATATATTGATGTGGCAACTGCTTCTCCCCAAAATTCATTATCCATATGCTTGGCTTGCAACATAGACCTTGTCATTTCTAGTATGGTACGATTTTTTCTTTCAGCCACACCATTTTGTTGTGGTGTGTAGGCAACTGTTAATTGTCTTTTAATTCCATTTTCTTCACAATAGGCCATAAATTCTTTTGAGGTAAATTCACCTCCTCTATCAGTCCTTAAAGTTTTGATACAAAGATCACTTTCTTTTTCAACCATTGTTTTAAACTTCAAAAAACATCTAAATGCCTCACTCTTATGCTTCAAAAAGAATACCCAAATATTTCTGCTATAATCATCTATGAATGTGAGGAAATAAAAATGATTACCAAGACTTGGTGTTTGCATGGGACCACATATATCTGCATGAACTAACTGCAATTGTTTTGAGGCTCTCCATTGCCTTGCCATTGAAAATTTGTTCCTATGTTGTTTTCCAAGTGCACATGTTGAGCATATTTCATATTTTACTAAAATGTGTGGTAATCCACGTACCATATGTTTCACTTGCAAAAGCTTCAATGCTTTGAAATTCAAATGACCATAACGACTATGCCATAACCAATTACAATCATCAATTGAAACCTTCAACATATTGGTACTAACTTGCTGCAATTGTAATGGAAACATTCTATTGCTGGTCATGGGTACTTCACACACCAATCTTCCATTTTTGTCAATGATTTTGTAAGCTTTATCTTTAAATAAAACTTCATAATTTTTCTCTAATAGCTGCCCTACACTTAGCAAATTATGTTTCAGACCAGGAACATAGAATGTATCATTAATATTTTTTATCTCTCCTTGGTTAGTTTGAATACCCAAGGTTCCTTTTCCAACAACATCAATAGTTTGATCATTCCCTAATGTCACATTGCTTTTTCCCATTTCATTCATTTCAACAAATAAATCTTTATTGTTGGTCATATGATTAGAACATCCAGAATCTAGAAACCACAAATTGTTACCTGATTTTTCAGCAGCATGAGTTGAGAGAAAAATATTTGTTTTAGCATCTTCTCCATCATTACTTGTAAAATTTATAGTTTTATGTTGCAGTTTCCAGCACTCTTTTATGGAATGCCCATATTTTTTACAATAACAACATTGGATTGTTGTCTTATCTACATTACCTCGGCCACGACCTCTTCCAAATCGGCCTCTTCCACGTCTATATCCTCTTCCACCTCTTCCACGTGAGGACTCATTTTCGTCTTGGGGTAAAGTGGAACTACTTCTGCCCTTTTCAACCCTTGCCTTCACTAAAAATGCAGCCTATTCTGAATCTTCAATAGGCTTTTCCAATTTACTCTCATGCGACATTAGCGAACCCATCAAATCATCCAATCTCAAAATGGATAAATCTCTACTTTCTTCAATTGTAGTAACAATAAAATTCCATTTTAGAGGTAAAGATCTTAATACCTTCTCACAAATTGCCTGGTCTTTAATATCTTCTCCATGGATGCGAAGCTGGTTCACATTATTCTGCACTCGAACCTGAAAATCAACAATCTTCTCATTGTCTTTCATTTGCAAGGTTTCAAACTCCCTCCGTAGATTTTGCAAACGAACCAACTTCACCTTGCTAGTGCCTTGGTATGATATCTGCAATGTGTCCCATGCCTCCTTTGCACTTTTAGCAAATGCAATTTTTTGAAAAATGCTCTCATCTACAGCACTTTGAATCAAAAATCTGGCTTGAGCATCCTTCTTCTTTTCTTCCCTCATGTCGGTTTGTTCTTGTGTAGTCAACACACTCCAATCTTGTGGCTCATCATATCCATCTTGCACAATATCCCACACTTCTTTGTGAACCATTAATGTCTGCATTTTTATTGCCCAATAATCATATCGTTCCCCATTGAATGGAGGAACTGTAATATGATGGTTACTTGCTACCATCTCTTGCAATATCCTTCAAACCTAGGCTCTTCCAATCACCCTAGGCTCTAATACCAAATGTTGAAAATCTAGGCCTGCAACCTTCACAATTCCACAAAGCAGAACCCAAACTACAGCACTCTCAAACAAAGCACAAAATAGATGCAGTATTGTTTATATATAAGATATAACAAAAACTAGAACATATTATAGGCAAGAACCTTTCTGCATAATAGTTTAAGAAAAAAAACATACACAAAAATGAAGAAGAAAACAGTACTTAAGCAATTACATTCTATGAAAAAACAACTTCATACATTGATAAAAGTTTATTATATAAAAAAACAAAATTAGTTAGAACAATTGTAACGGAAAATGCAGTTTCTATAACGGAGCATTTAACTGTCCCTTGAGCGTTAATTAGTTAAAAAAACACTATTATACTCTTATTTTTTTCTTTTACCTCTTTGCTAAAGTAACATTTTGTCTACTTGTTCGACTTTTGTCTTAGGTGGGATCTCTCTGTGGTGGACCGGATGCCGGAACAAATGAAAATTTGCTTCCTCGGCTTATACGACACGGTAAACGGTACTGCACAAGAGGCAAAGAGGGGACAAGGGCGTGACTTATTGCCATTCCTCATAAATTTAGTATGTAGCATATTATCTCTTATTTTTGTCTGTCTTCTGGATCAGATCAGAATTTATCTTCGTATTATATTCTAAACGGTTTCAGTAATTATAATGTATATTCTTATTGTTGCAGTGGGAGATCCAAATGACATCTTACGCCAAAGAAGCAATCTGGTTGCAAGATAAATATGTGCCTTCCTTGGATGAATACATGGACAATGCCAATGCGCGGATGGGGCTCGGCACAGTTATTTTGACATCGGCGCTCTTTACGGGAGAGATACTCTCAGATGACGTCCTTCCAAAAATTAGCCACGGCAAATTTCTTCATCTCATGGCTTGGACGGGGCGTTTAGTCAATGACATCAAAACTTACCAGGTAAAAGCTAAATTTTGTTCCTTTTGTAATTCGTATTTTTATGTGAAACCCAGAATGGAACGTAATATGTTTTAATGCGTAAATTATTGCAAATAATGTAGGAGAAAGAAGCAGCAGGTAAGGCGTCTGCTTTTTAAAGCTATAAAAAGGAACATCCTGAAATTTCAGATAAAGCAGCTCTGAACCACGTTCATAGTTTCATGCAAAATGCCCTGGTGGAATTGAATTGGCATCTAGTTAACAATAAAGACGTGCCAGATAAGTGCAGGAAACTGATATTTAACGCGGCAAGGGGAGTTGTTTTACAAGGAGAGAGACGAACTTACCTTCCCACACCTGCGGACGACGGAGCTCATATACAAGTGTCTTTAGCTTTTCTTCGAAGGAAGAAATAAGTCAGTGATCATGGGTTGTCTTTATTGTCTTTATTTTAGGATGAGGATTAGGCTTATCCGTTAGTTAAATTCCACTATTCCATGATTAATTAGATAAGTAAGAAGTTTTATTATGAGATGTTATAGTGAGATGAAGAAGTTTTATATTGAGATATTATAGTGAGATGGAATGTTTAATCTTGTTTTTTTAGGTTGTAAGAGTTTTTCACATCAATTAAAACTCTATATAAAAAATAATTTTATTATAAATTTATAATAATTATTTCATAACTTTTAATTATAATTTAATTTCATCATTGTTTAAAGTTTGTATTAATTTTTTTTTTCATTTTAGTTTAATTATTTATAGTTTTAATAAGGTTATAAATTAGTTTTAAATATTTATTTCAAGTAACTTTATGCGATATATAATTAGAGAATTTTTCTTCCTTATTAGAATGATTTCTCATGTTTGTTTTATTTTAAATTTAATTAAATATTTATAAGTTTTTTAATAAAATATAAAGTAATATAAGTTTTTTTCTTTTAAATAACTTAGGGAATAATTTTGGTAAGTATATCATAAAAACAAGGAATAAAATGGGTTTAGAAAGATTATTTCAACTACATTCTTATTTAATACCTTAAGGCAATATAGATTTTCTTCTACAACAGTAAACATACATAGCTAATAAAGACTTGCTAGAGGCAATCAAGACTTATGCAAGGTTACACTTTCCTTATGAATGCACCTATAATCTAACTTGTAGATATGAATTTAAATCCATCATCTTCTCATATACACTTGAATGAATAAGAGGTTGCTTTATGAGTCAAAATGGGTGTTTTATTCGTTCTATTAAGAATTTTAGTATGTTGAAGAACCATAACTCTCAATGTGACGTGAGACCACATGGATTTACTTAGACATTGGTAAATTAAACATGGTTATTAAGGACATGTTAGAGCTAAACAAGAATCTTATGCAAATCCATTCTTCATAAAAGCACCCATAATCCAACATGACAATATGAGTTTGAATCCTTCATCTTCTCATATGTACTTGAATGAATGAGACATTTCTTTATGATTCCAAGTGGGTGATTCATTTGTTCCATTAAGAATTTATGTAGTAGGTTGAATAATAAGGATTTTTTTAAAAATAGCTAGTTCTATATTGTAGGGAAAATTAAATAAAATCCATGAAATGAAATTTAGAAGGAATATAACTAAATACAACTCAAAATTTCTTTCTTTAACTCAAGATTTATTTCAATAAAAGGAAATTTTCATTATGATTGTTTTTATTTTTAAACTTAGATCAGCAAATTTATTTATTTTATAAATATTTTTTATTGAGTAAATACTTCTTATACATATACATATCCATCGTGGTGATTGAACCCGGGTCACATCACCGATAATGCAAGTGGCGTCGGTAGACCACATCACATTAATTAAATCTCTAAATCAACTATAAGATTTTAAAGGAAGAAGTAACTACTTCTTTTAATGAGTCAACCATAAGCATTATAAATGTAAAGATTATCTACAATGGAATTTAAAAAATTAGATCTAAAGTTTCATAATTTTTTTGATAATATTATTTCATTTGTCTATTAAATAATTATTTAAATTTAGACTATTAAATATAGAACTCTCTTCAAACATAATTTTAACAATCCTTCTTATTTTTTTAAAGGAAAATTCCAACATTCTAAAATGGAAGCATATAACAAAATATATTTTCCTCTTATAAAATAAACTAAAATATATGTTTCCATGCCTTTTCATTGCAACAAACAATCAACACTTCAACATTAACAATTACCCACCATAACATAAAGGGGTAGTAATATAAGTATTTAACAAATCTATTATTATTGACAATGTATTAAAATAAGTTTACAAATCTTCCTAAAATAAATCAAATAAAATTGAGCTATAAATTCTCTTATATATTCAACATTTTAACTTTTTACATGATCATATGTAAATTTAGTTCAATTGCATAGGTATACCAATCAATTTTAGTAATTGGATCCTCTAGATAAATCCAATTAGAAATTAAAATTTGTAATTGAACAACTATCAAGTTTAAATTCTTACACAATACAAAACAAGAGTTTGTTCGAAATATGAGCAGGATTTGTTGTCATTGATGTCAAAGGAATATGAAGTAAATATCAAAAGAATGTTAAGCAAATGGTTCATGGTTGATTTTCTAAGAGGTATGGATATCATATTTAATTTAAATATTATATGCCTAGAGATCCCAAAAGAGAAGCAATAAGGATAACAATATTATAATATTTGGGCAAAAGAAAAGGGTTGAAAAGATATCTCCGTTCCATGGTGGTTGAAAGAAAATAATAAGGTTATTTTGCTAAGGTGAAAATGGAAAAAGGTTATCCTAAAAACCTAAGGAAGATTATATTTTATTTTATTTAAAAAGGCTCAAAGAACATTTAAATATTTAATTATAATATTTAAATTCATTCTGAATTTAAAAAAATTATAATTTAAATATTATTTTTGAAATGCAAAATTCTTTTTGAAAAATAATAGTAAAATCGATATGAGGACCGACATATTCATATTTATCACATTACATATAAAGAGGGGGTAAATTTATTTCCCCAAAAGTCGATTATGCTATCCAAGCCTAAGTGAAGACAAATATTATTTCGAGCGCTTCGAGGGAAAAGTTTTCATGCAATTCGGATAAGACAAATAAGTGGACGTTGAAGTAAGAGTGGGCGCAAAGATTCTACATGATGCGTTGCGTAGCGTAGATGGTAGGCAAGGTAGTGATAAGACTTTCGTGGAGGTTAGGTCGTGGGTTCAAGTCACACAATCACGTTTTGCAAAGAAGAGAGGAAAGTTATTCATTAGACAGAAGACAAGGATAAAGTGGACATCGTGTGCTCCTTGTTTTAAGTGGACATGTAGCCCACACGGTAAGCCTAGTGTTCACTAGGGCACAATGCTAGCAGTGAGTCTTTGGGTTCAAATTCATGTAGAGGCAGTTTGTGTGGTGTATAAACATTTTGGTGCAAATTCTAATGTATGAAAAAATAATTTAATTTTTACAAGGTCTATGTTATAATAAAGGATGTTTTGAGGCATACATATTATTAAGAGGGCAGTGTTTGAAGTAGAGAGGTATAAGGATTAAAATAGTTTATTTTAATTCTTTGATGCCTTGGAAATGAATTAGAGAGTGGAGTTAAAAGGTGGAAAAGGAATTTTATTATGATATTGCTTTATAAAAGGGAGATAAAATAATTTGATTAAAAATCACGAAAAACTTGTCAATGCCTTCTTTTAGAAGTACATTAAAATCTAGAGGGAGTAATAAAGTGTATTTGTGACATCTAACCCTTGTGATTGACAAAGAGAGTGGTTATGATTGAGACAAATTTTTAAGGACAATTCTTCATCAAACAAAATGTATGAGCACATCTTCCTTGTGAGTGATTGTTGGATGTTGTGAATGCTAAGTTGGAGAGAAAAGGGATTGTTTGATAAGCATTGTTGAGTTTGATTGTTAAAGGTTTTATGAGTGAGAGTCGATAATAAAAACCTTGTATGATAAGCATTGTTAGAAATATTGAATGAACCTTCATATGCACGATTAGGGTTTGTGCAAGAACATGAGTATCACTGTTATGTGAAGTTGAAGAACTATCCTGAACTAAGGCTTATGCAAGATCATGAGTATCATTGTTATGTGAGATTGTTTGATAAGCATTGCTGGAAATAATTGAGTGAGGTTTCATATGCTTGGACTAGGGTTTGTAAGCAAGGAGTGTTTAATTGAGTGTTTGGTTGAGTGGATTTTATTGAGCCTAGTCAAATAGAAGTGTTGAAGTGATAGTTATATTTTTGTAAAATAAATTGTTCTATATCCTAAATTGATTTGAGAAAGAGATTGGAAGTGATTGAGTATTTGTGAGTGTGAAGCATATTGAGTCTCTAACAATTCTCTATATATTTCTATGACTTAAATAATATTCTATGTGAAACTTGTTTATGTGATTGAAGACGTTTTTATGTGATAGTGTTGAGTAGATTGGACAAGTTCTAGTGAGGACTTGTTGAGAAAATTTGAAGCAAGTATTAGAGAAGACTTGTTGAATAGATTGAACAAGTTCTAGTGAGGACTTGTTGAGCAGATTTGAGGTAAGTCTTGGAGAAGACATGTTGAATATATTGGAAAAGTCCTAGTGAGGACTTGTTGAGCAGATTTGAGGTAAGTCTTGAAGAAGACTTGTTGAGCAGATTTGACAAGTTCTAGTGAGGACTTGTTGAGCAGATTTAAGGTAAGTCTTGGAGAAGACTTGTGGATAGATTAGTGTGAGCTTTTGTGGAAGCTTACAATATAGATTTAAAGATAGATATTGAGAGCAGATTGGATAAATCCTTGAGAGGACTTGTAGACAAATTTGAGGTAAGTCTTTTGAGAAGAATTATGAGTAGAGTTGATTTATTGATGTGTTCAAACCTTGAGTTAAGGTTTGGAGCAGATCTAGAAGAGTTGATTTGTGATTGAGTCAAGCGTTGTGTTAAATCTTGAGGACAAATTTAAGAATAGAGTTTGGTGCAAATTTGCAGATAGGTTTATGCTAGACTAGAGATAGAGATTGAGCATATTTGTGCTAGAACGAAGGACTATGTTTAGTGTAGATAAAAGATAAATATTGAGCAGATTTATGCTAGACTAAAGGACTATGTTTAGTGTAAATCAGAGACAAATATTGAGTAGTTTTGATCTAGATCGAAGGACTATGTTTAGTACATATCAGAGATAGATATTGAGTAGATTTGTGCTAGACTGAAGGATTGTGTTTAGTGTAGATCAGAGATAAATATTGAGTAGATTTGTGCTAGACCGAAGGACTGTGTTTAATGCAGATTTGAGATAGAGCTGAGAGCAAGCTTTGGAGGTGATAGAGTATAGAGGACGATAATATATAGTGGATAGAGGTCCATTCACCAAGGTAGTGAGGACAGGTCTTTTGAGTGAGTATGAGAGTCTTCAGTGGACAGAGATCCATTAACCAGTGTAGTGGAGATAGCAGTTCTTCTAGAAGATTACCAGCGAGAGCAGAGGAGAAAGGAGTTCTCATGTGGACAAAGATCTATGAACCAACCGAGGAGATTGGTGTCTCTTATGCATAGAGATCCACAAACTTGATTAGGGGATTGATATCTTCTTTGGACAGAGGTCCATAAATAGTGTAATAGGGAAAGGTTTCCTAAGAGATTTGTTGAGAAAATTTTAGTGAAATATTTTCTCCATGGAGTAGCCCACATTGGGTTAACCACTTTAAATTGGTGTCTCTATTGTGTGTGGTGATTTGTACATTGTTTTGATTACTGTTTTTGATATTGATATTGATACATTACATAGTATTGATTGGAAAAGAAAAAGTAAAAAGTGGTCTTATATTGTTCACCCCCTATGTTAGTATAAGCTTGTGTTCTTCAGATTCGATAATCATATAAGAAAAATATATATAGAATTTATTGTACAAAAATTTCAACACTTAATCAAGTTATTGTATGGGTATATAATTATCACTTTCATCTTTGTCATTGCATGGCTTTAGCTCATGTGTTGGGATGAGAAAGGATATAAATAAGTGAATGAGACTAAGCATGTTGGGATGGGAACAAAGATAAATGAGTGACTAAGGATTAGCATGTGGTTACGATTACCATCAACTTCAACCAACAATTCAATACTTTTTTATTATTTCCTTTTATTTAAAATAGAGAGGGAAGAGGGGAGAGGGTGCTTACCTTAGAAAAGAGCCTAGCCTCATTCGAAAAAGTTGTGAAACCAATCCATAGTACATGAAGGTGACTTACCCCCATTTCCATTAAAATAGAGAGGGTTTATCTAGCCTTTAAAATAGATGAGAGTGATTAATCCATTTCCTATATTATAACAACCATTCTTATTTAGAAAGTAGTGGATTCTTCTCAACCTTTATTTCGATCCAATCCTTTTAAAGAGAGAGAGCTCGATTATAGATAAAGAGACATCTCCCTCCCCTTGGCTATTTTAAAAATAAGTCTAAAGGACCCCTTTTAAAATAGATATGGTGTCTATAAAAATTGATTACAAGCTAGGCTAGGGAGAGAAGAATCTAGAGAAGAGGTGCTAGAGCGCAGTTCCTTATTTTTGTATCTCCAAAAAAAGATAGATAACCAGAGTAAAGTGAGTGTCATGATATTTAAAAGAAAAGTTCCTATATCTATTATCAGTTATATTAGATTGGGTATCACTACTTACACATCTTGCTAGTATCAACAACCAAAGGAAAGAACCCTTGATTCATTCTACTCTTTTTAGCCCATGTATACTTGGTGGATCAAGGGAGGGAAAGGAAGAACTGTGAGGAAGAGGAACTATAACAACTGATGGTGTAGGTACCTTTCATTTCCTCTCCTCTATGTATAAAATAATCTAAATCCTTTTGATAAACTAAAAGGATAAGTTATTTTTGATCAATTCATAATGGTAGAGAAAGAAAATCCCAAGGTTACCCTTTCCTTCAACCCCAAGAACAAGGGTAACATTTTCATTCTTTATTAAGAGCTATTAATAAAGGCTGTAAATAACTCTTCCCCCATAAAAAAGTTACCCAACCCTTTATATTTACCTTAATATATAGGGATAAATAGAGAACTAACCTCGAGATCTAGAGGGAGATCAAGTCCACTCAAATGCTTAATGAAATAAAGAGCCCCTAGTTAGGAAATCAAGGGAGAGGTACTCAATCAACTAAAATTAATATCGAAGGAGGGGAAAGCTCTAGCATTGATCATGAGATCAAGAGGATTTTGAATTTGAGTCCTCATCCGACTAACCTTCATCTAATCATATTTGGGAAGATCCACTCAATTGACATCCATCAATATCAAAGGAGAGGAAATGATCAACATCATCAACTCTTCATCCTAAGCACTCAACCTTAAAAAGATAAAATCACTTCTTTCGCCCTTATATAATAAAAGCTCGATGCACCTAGCTTGAAGTTTGTTATAAGCACTTTATCCTAGAAATATAGGGCCAGAAAGGATCATTTATCATTTGAGGCTTCTTCCCCCCTTATATTATAAAATATTGACACACCTTTTATAAGGCTAGTTCCATTACCACATGACACACATTGAGGATAGATCAAGGTCATTCATCGAGAGGACAAGGGATCCTATTTTAAGCACCAAATATTATAAAATTCCAATTCCTACCAATCTTAGTCATTCTTCTTAGCAAATTCCTTAACAAAAATCTAAATATTTATGCTTCTCAATTTGGTCATCAACAATAAACATGTTCTTTTAGACATATTTAAGCCAACCATATTATTTTCTAATAGGAAAATAAATAAACTCTCAAGATTGATTCTTCTTGAGAGAATCACACATTTTCTATATTTAATATTTCTAATAAATTCATCCCTTGGGCTAATAGTAAGTGAAAGAATATCTAGAATCATCCACCTTACAAATTAATGTAGAAGAAAATTGAGGGTGTTATGATGTTCCTATTACAAGATGTGATCTACATGTTGAATAAGAGTCTAAATCTATTTGGACATATAATGATCTATAGGAAGAGGATAAATGGGTAAAGACATCATGATAAATAGATATTAAATATACTATCACATAATCTAACTCAATAGTACAAGGCATAAGGGACCACACTCATCTAAAATCAAATTCAAAGAAGAGAAATATGACAACACAAAGGGAAGAACTTCTAGGTTAGAATAACACATACTAAAATCATCATTAATTGGAGTTAAAGTATATCCAAAGAGGATAGGAAGTAAACTAAAATAAGTTGAAGAAGGAATTGTTGTACAATCTATAGACACCAAAAATATGTCATTTTGCATGCCCTAAAGTCATTTTAATCAATTTTGATAAATTCACCCTAATTTCCTCCAAATCCTTCAAATTTACCTCTAATCCTTTCCAAATTCCTACCAATCCCCTCAAACCCTCTCAAATTTCTCCTAACCTCTTCCTACTTCTCTCTCATCCTCTTTATTCTCACAAATCTTTTCCAATCCTTTTCTAATCATTCCTAATATATCTTAATTTTCTTCCTACCCTTTTAATTTTCCCTTTTAACCTCCTAATTTGTACAAGTGTCTTTTTGAGCTGGTATGAGATAGCTTTTCTTCGATGCAAGAAATAAGTCAATGATCATCGGTTGTCTTTATTTTAGTCTTATCTGCTTATCTGTTAGTCATGTAGCGCAGTATAAGATGGCTTTGCTTTGACATGAGAAATAACTCAATGATAATGGGTTGTCTTTATTTTAGGATGAGGATTAGGTTTATCTACTTATCTGTTAGTCATGTAGCGCAGTGGGAAAGTCCAATTTTAATTAAGGATTATATAAATAAATTAGTTTTATTAAAAGAGGTTATAGTGAGATGAGATGTTGAAGGATTTTCACCTTAATACAATAGTTCCATTATTTTTCTTATTATAAATTGATAACAATTATTTCATAACCTTTTAAAATTATGATTTAATCTCATCTTTGTTTAAAGTTTGTATTAAATTGATTTTTTACACTTTAGTTTAATTGTTTATAGTTTTAATAAGGTTATAAATTGGTTTTAAATATTTATTGCAAGTCACTTATGCAATATATAATTAGGGATGTTTTTGTTCTTTACAAGAATAATTTATCATTTTTATTTATTTATTTTATTTTAAATTAAATTTTATAAGTTTGCTTAATAAAATATAAAGTAAGTTTTGATTTTTTTCTTGCATATTATGTATACATAAATATTTAAGACCAAAAGAAATATTATAAGTGTTGAAGGGACTTAAATATTTTATTTTTCATACAAGTTTTATTATTTATATGATAACTCTGTAATTCTTTTAATTTGAAATAAATTTATATTTTGTGCTCTAAAATAGTATTAATCATTCCCATGAAAAGGTGTCAAAAATTGTAATGAGTTACCAATTTCTCTAGTATAATAATAAAAAAATATTAATAATTTTTTTAAATTCCACCATAATAAGTTCTCTAATTGTAACAACCCAAGCCTATTGACTCACTTGGTTGCCCTAAAAGAATACAAGCAACTAACAATTAATTTTTTTTGATAGTTTTCTAATTAAACCCGAAAGTTAATTTTCCACATTTTCAGATTTGTTTACATACTCAGAGAGTTTGAATCATCCAATGTCATTTTAAATGTTTATTGACTATTTAGCACAAGCATAATTAGCCACATTTGGATTTAATACTATAGCACACAGCCACCCAAGTGGACGATATCGGCCAAATCCCGTTAAGTAGCCATTAAGTGGAGTCAATTAATATAATTTGTCGTCCACATATTCTAGCATGAGGATTGAACCACAACTAGGATTATCCTCTAGGGCCCATCAACATATTAAATCCTTGACTAACCAGTCAACTTGTTCTTAAAATAATATGGAAGAGGTTAGCGTATTTATGCTTTCATGACTAACTGTTGAGTCCCTTAACCTGGAGATAGTTAGCACCATGTCAATACCTTGACCTTGGACTTTCTTACCCAAACTCAGAGCAACTCATAGTAGTTTATCCCATACCAAAATCTGTGGATAATCTAGCTAAGCATACTGGGTATGGCTTTCATCACAGTACTCTTCGACTCCAACCTAGAGAAGGTGTCCCATACCACCCTTTCGTCTTGATCGACCAAGTATGTTTTGACCAATTTTATCAATCATCGGTAGTCTAAAAAACTTATTTTGTGCATACCCACACCTCAACATATTTTCATTTCCATATGCTATGTTTTAGTTCCTAAGCCTACTAAGGTTTTCCTTGAGTTAAACCCATCAATCATATTTTCTTAAAATAAGCATACAAGTCCATAAGTAAATCTCTTAAGAGTAAGTAGTTTAAGAAAGCTTATCTAAATATAAGGTGATAGGTTGTCTAAGTCTAGATTACATTATTACTAAGGGGTTAAGAACATTCTGAAAATAAGAGTTGCTTCTCCAAATATCCATTGGTTCAATCTTTCTAAAACATGAATGTATAAACTAGAAATTTATGAGTTTATCATACCAAAATGAATGCTTTCAGGGTGCCTTCTTATTGGCTAAACAACCAGTCTATTAAGAGAAGAATAATCATCATACATTGGATATATTAAATCTTAATATCAGTATTTACTAAGTTTATGTAAATATAATATCTTCTCTTGGTTCTTCCAAGAGTTTGTGAGATAAGTTTATGGTCTGCCCTTGCTAATTGATTATCCTATCACAATATATATAAACTCATTTAGAAGTTGGAATAGAGATCATTATTACATATTCAATAATAAGTCATAGGTTTTCATCCAGCTTTGCCATATACATGCGTCACCATTTCCAGATGATTAGAAGTCTAAAGTTTATTTGCAACAAACACAAGGCTTATATATATATATATATATATATATATATATATATAACACATACACAAGGTTTAGTTGGAAGGTAAATCAAATGGATGTAAATAGTGCCTTCCTCCATGGTCATATTTAGGATATTTACATCCAATAATAAAATGGATGTAAATAGTGCCTTCCTCCATGGTCATCTTTAGGATATTTACATCCAATAATAAAATGGTTTTGAGCTTAAGGGTCCCACTCCCTCGGTATGTTGGTTGACTATGTCCTTTTATGGACTTAAGTAGGCTGAAATTCTATGCTTGTTGAAACTACAAAGGATTTAAACTAAGTTTTGGAAGATTAATGGATGTATTCCACATGATGAGATATATTTTGAAGGATCTACCTCAACTATAGATGACCACCAGAGCATCCATTATGGGAGGAAATATATTATTGCCACTAATATCTTCTCTTCTTGACCCCTTAATTCAAATTATGAAGGTTTTGAAACTGTAGTGTGATTCATGGCCAAGGCTAGTGTTGTATGATGTATTATATGGGCCTAAGTGCATTTCATTGTAAAATGTATTAATTATTTATAATGTGTTTTTGTGTAATCCTATGGGACACGATTAACCTTATTATGGTTTAACTATTTTTAGAAATTATAATTAACCTTAAGCCCTCTTGTTATGTCATATTAGTTTAAACTTTATTATGTAATTGGGGTTTTATTATTGGTATAAATATACCACTTACACTACTTATTTTATTATCAATATGTTATGTAATATTTTCTATATATATAGTGATTATTTATAACACCTATGAGTGCCTACCAAATATCTATTTTTGGTCATTCTTTTTACATTATGTATAAAATTTGAATGGATAGTTTATTTATATTCATTTATAAAAAATATTGTGAATTCCAAAATGAATTACCCTCGACATAGGCTTTTCATGTTTGAAATCCTATATATGCTTCTCAACTTTGCATTTGGAAGGTTGATTTTGGATGTTTGTAGGATGATATTTTTCTTATGTTGTCGATGTGGCCTCATAATTCTTGATAAACTGTTTTGTGACATATAAATAAGAGCATTCATTTCTATAATACCTTATGTTACACTTTGAGACAATCATTTCCTAGTCAATAGCAAAGCCAACAAATAAATTATAGTTATAAATACGTTTAACCTTGATATAGTAGCTTTGATTGGATCATCATATAGGTTTATTTTATTCCATATCATAGGTTGTGATTGAATCACAACTTAGGGTCTTTAATTCCACATAGTAGCTTAAAGGTCATCATAGATAAAGTGAAATTTAATTTTTCATAATTTTATTGGTTTTTTTGTTATTAAAGGGAAAATTTCTATGGAGGTAACCATAATAACTCACTCATATAGATTTATTTGGATCCCTTTATTCAATTCACATGGTTTTTCAAGCTCCTCATATTGGTGTTTGTTTTTTATCATATTTTGCTAGTTAGAGGATAAAATTATGTATGAAATTTATGGACTACATGTTTAAAATTCTTATACTAAATCATCATAACTACTCTTCATGTAAAATAAATATAGATATTCTTCTTTGAAGCAAAATAATTTGATAAATTCTGCACAAAATGCTTGCTGAAATAAAAAATAAAAGAAACAAAGTTTCTCATTCAATAAAACAAGTATTAATCTCTTAGAGTAATTTTCTTGTATATTGACAAAGTGATAATAAAACCACATCATAAGGAATCTAAGATATTATAGATTATTTTAATAGTCTAGAATATGATCTTTCTACCTTGAAGATTGTATATTTTTTCAATACTAAAAAGTACATCATTTGCTTTAAAAAGATATAAACATGCATTCATGTTGTTGGTGGAATACTAATGGCTATTGTAGATTATGTAAACAAGTTCCTCAATAATATTCCTTAGGAAATATTATTTATTACCACACTCTCCACTATGCTTTCAATATATTTTAAAAATCACTTGGTTCCTTCACTTAAGACTATCTTCACCTACCTTGTTTAGCATCAAGTAAAATTGATAAATTGGAGCAAAACTATATCAATTATCTAGGATTATCCTAAGGAATATATAGATAAATAGATAAATAAACAAGATAAAAATGAGAATCCAAAACATGGAAAAATTATTTATAGAAATAATTCAAGAATCCCATTTATGGTTTTTGCAAGGATGATCAATAATTTGATTATTTCTTGTTACATATCAAAAATCTAGGGGAAATTTCTACTAAAGACAAGGTGAAGCTTCTTTCTTTCTTACCCATGAAGATTATGATAACAAAGTTGATACTCCTCATGTACATGTGGTGATTTTTTTTTTGGTATAAGGTAGAGGTGGTTATAAGGTCCACAAACCTTTTACAAAGTCAAAATGGGCTGGTTCTAGCATCAAGCCCGTATAATCAAAATACAAAATGGATCTTTCTAAGACTCACATTAAGCCATACTTAGAGTCCAAAATCCTATACTTGTCGCTTGACTATTCAGGATAAAAAAAAACCAAACAACACCTAGCACTTACTAACACTAGGTTGTCAGATCGTACACTTGTCACCTCCCGTGCCCCAAGCAAATGGGATGCCTTTTATGCCTAATTCCATCTGTCGGATTACTCATCATCAGCCCCTTTGATCTCCTGATGCTCTAACAGGTTTGATATTAGCTCTTCTCTAGCAGCCAACACCAATAGTTCTTGAGGGAAGTTATCCTTCCAAATTTGCATCTCCCCAACAGAAACTGCAATATTTGCCATTAGATCCGCCGCCTGGTTCCCTTCTCTGAAGGTGTGTTGGATTCGGGCATTAACTAAATGAGATTTATGAATCTTTGCTTCTAGGATAAGCTCCAATATGGTCCAGATGGGGTCTTTATCCTCCTTAATTGCCTTGATTATATTAAGCTGAATCCCCTTCAAAGATAACTTCCTTATAACCCTCAAGTCCGGCAATTCTCATTGCCCGCATGCGTGCTCGGGCTTCGCAAAATGATTTGTTTGAGTTCACAAAGGCTCCGCAAAGGCAAGGACCACTTTTCCTTCCTCATTTCTCAAAACTCCTCCTCCGCTCCCTGCAGCCCCGGATTTCCTTTAGCCGCCCCGTCAAAATTAAACTTAACCCACTTTTGTGTGGGGGGTATCCACTTGACACCATCCCGTGGGTTGGTTGTAATGTCTAGGTCTGGAAGTTCGTCTCCCCAGTTCCGCAAAATCCTCCTTTCCCTTAGAGACATGGTCTCATTTTTGAAGAAGAAAGTTTTCCAGTTTTCTTTCAAAGCTCTGATTATTTTATTACCACATAACTTGGGATCTTTCTTACGTCCTTTAAATACTCTCTTATTTCTCTCATTCCATATCCCCCATAAAAAATGGGGTAAGCTGAGCTTCCAGAGCCAAGTCAAAAGCTTTGCCCGAAGGGGGAAGCCCACTCGTATGCGTAAGTCGGACATGCTATTTGGACAGACCCAATCTATATGAAATTTGGACAAGATCATTTGGAAGACTGTACAAGAAAAATCACAAGTTAAAAATATATGACTTACAGATTCTATTGCTTTCTCACACAAGATACATCGATTGATGAATTGGAAACCTCTCCTTTGCAGATTATCTATTGTCAGGATCTTATTTTGAACTGCCAACCAAAAGAAGAAAGCTATTTTTGGGGTTAAATTATTTAACCAAATAACGAAGTCGGAGTCCGACCCATTGAATCCCGAGTGGATTAACTTATAGGCGCTTTTACCGAATAGATCCCACTTGTAGTTTTGCCCCAAATCGCCTTGTCTCTTCCTCCCCCAGGAATGATCGGGAACACCCTTAAAGCATCATTGAGTTTGGTTAGGGCCACCTTCTCTTGCTCGACAGATTATGAACTCGTGATTTTCTTCCAAGAAGAAGTTTCCGTGCTACGAGCAATAAAATCCCCTACTTTTCCTCCCATTTCCTTCGAAAGTTTATGTTGGAGGACCTGAAGGTCTAAGTTATCTTTCATAGGGGCCTCTTCCAACCACGGGTCTTTCCAAAAGTCCACTTGTCTTCCATTACCAATTCTCCATCCGATGCCTTTCCCGACTACCTCCCGACATTTGAGCAAACAATTCCAAAAATAGGATCCTCTAGGGAGATTATCGACTTTCAGGAAGTCCCGATTATTTCCGATATATTTTGCCTTAAGAAGTTTTACCCATCCCAATTGATCATTATTGATAAATCTCCATACTTGTTTGCCAATCAGAGCTTGATTCATTTCTTTCATTCTCTTTAACCCCGAGGCCCCCTTGATCCTTGCTTGCACACACTTGATTCCATGCTACCAACGAAATTCTCTTTCTCTCCTCTCGAACCTCGACCACAAGAAGTTGCGCTCGAATTAGCTCCAATGTAGCTCGGACCTTTGCAAGCATTCTAAATAGAGACATGCAGAAATTGGAATGCTCTATAAAGTAGTTTGAACTAATAAGGCTTTTCTCGCGGAGCCGAGAAGGTCGCCCTTCCACCCCGCTAACTTTTTGGAGATCCTATCAATGACTGAGTTCCACAAAGTAGCCTTCATTCTTCCTTCGAACATAGGCATGCCTAGATAAGTTGCTGGTAGAAGCTCCTTTCCACAACCGAAGAGGTTAGCTATTCTTTCCTCCCTCCCACCAGGCGTGTTAAAGAAATAGATTCTACTCTTCTTATAGTTTATGTATTGTCCTCGTCTCGTCTCATACTTGGTTAGAATTCTCTTCAACTTCCTAGCTTGAGGCACCGAGGCTTTGGACACAATGATTGTATCATCCACAAACTATTGGTGAGACACTGGCTCAGCTGTTGAGGCTGGTTTAAAACCTTCCAATTGACCATCTGCCACCACTGCTGAAATGTTCCTACCCAATGCTTCCGCTAAAATAATAAACAAGTATGGAGACAAAGGATCTCCTTGTCGCAAACCCATTTCACTCTTAAAGTAACCGGAGGGTGACCCATTCACCATGACAGAAAATCTTGTAGTAGAGATACAATTAAAAATCAACTTAATCCACTGGGGACTGAAACCAAACTTACCCAAAATCTTGGTGAGGAACCGCCATGAGACCCGATCGTAGGCTTTATTCATATCAAGCTTTAGTAACATACCCGCTTCCTTACTAGTCACCATTGAATGAATAACCTCATGAATTGTGATGATACCATCCAATATTTGTCGCCCTTTCACAAAGCCACCTTGGTTCATATCAATGATGAAAGGAAGGATAACCTTCAGCCTATTGGCGATTGTTTTTGTGAGAATCTTCATCAGAGTGTTACATAAACTAATAGGGCAAAACCTGGAAAATTCCATTGCTCCCACTAGTTTAGGGATGAGGACTAAAAAAGTAGCATTAACTCCTTCTGGGATTTCCATGTCCTTTTGAGCCTCAATTATAGCTTCCACTACATCATTGCCTAGGATATCCCAAAACTTATGGAAGAAAGCTGAGGGAAGCCATCCGGTCCTGGGGAGTCATTACCATCCATGTCAAAAATGACCTTCTTGATTTCCTCCTTTGTGAAAGGACTAAGTAAGAATCCATTAAGATTATCGACTACTGAGGGGTGGAATGGCTGCCAACAGAGAGTCCTCTTCTTCAATAGACGGATTTACATCTTCTAGCAATGATTTAAAGTACTCAACCGCTTCCCTCCTTATGTCTTCCATATCTTTGGTGTTAGACCCATCGGCCATCTTGATCTCCTTAATTTTGTTAGTACTCCCGTGGCAAAGAGTAGAGACATGGAAGAACTTTGTATTTCGTCACCCTCCTTTAACCAACGCAGTCCTGGATTTTTGCCTCCAAAAGGTTTCTTCAAATCCTAGCATCATGTGGTATTCGGCCAATGCCTCCTCTCTCCCGGTTTCTCGGATCCTCCGTAAGTCGCTCCGACTTCGACTTCTCCCGTAGTTCATTGATCTTGTCTTTTAGTTCTCGCCTTTTTAACAAAAAATATTGCCAAAGGAAGTTTTGTTCCACTCTCTAATGTTAGCCTTCACATTCCTTAGTTTACATGCCACTTGGGCCGCTTTCGAACCATTATACTTTTTGTCCCACCATTGGGCAACCAGATCCTTGAGATCCTGATGTTGGAACCACATAAGTTCGAATCGAAAGGGTCTGATGTATATTTTCTTAGAGTCCTCCCCTGTTTCCCACAAAATTGGGTTGTGATCAGACCCGATTCTTGGGAGTGCCGTTAATGAAGAGTCCCCAAACCTCTCCAGGCATTCTTGAGAAAGAAGAAACCTATCTAATCTTATTTGAATTTGGTTTTCCTTCAATCTTTTGTTAGACCATGTATAGGAGAATCTACGCAGGTCCACATCCATCAGCTCATGTTGCTCAACAAAATCTCTAAACTCGTAGATATTAGCAGTTATTCTTTGAGAGCCCCCCAATTTATCTACAGGATTAAGGTAGCAATTGAAATCCCCCGTCACAATCCAAGGGTAGTTGGGGACCGTCTCCCTCAATTCAGCCTAGCCGACTCCAAAGAACCCTTCTCACTCCCTCGTCTAACTCGGAGCATATACATTCGTTAAGATCCACTCTTCCCGCGTGGTTTTATCCACACATAAGAGACAAATAAACCAACTAGACATTCGAATCACTCTACTATCAATCACATTTTTGTTCCACATAACCAAGAACCCTCCTCGCTGTTCCAAAGTGGCCTCTTGGCCTACTACTTCACCTTCTCGCCAAGTCCTATTCTTAAAAGGAATAACTCTACTCTCCTCCATTTTAGTTTCTTGCAAGAAATAATATCCGGTTTGTGTTCTTGTCTAAGAGCATACAAAGCTCTTATTTTTGTAAGATTACTCCCACGAATATTCCATGAAAGAATCTTCATTTATGGGCTTTGGATCCTCGAGCCTTCGCCCCAAAGAGCAATATCGCTTGAGTGCCATCGCCCACTCCTCGCTCTGCTTCTTTCTGCCTTAAGGCAACATTGCTAGGTTTCCCTCTTCCTACCGAACCATATCCCCATACATCCGCTCTAGGTTGAAGTTCCTTGGGATTCACTTGGCTTCTAGTAACCATCTTGGGTAGGTCAGTATTGGTCTTTGGGGTAACAATCTGGATTTCCAGGTTAACTGATCTTTCTGACAATGGAGAAGATTCCATGCTCTTAGCTTCTTGATTAGTAGATTATTTTTTCCCTGCTTTGGGGTTACATTGATCTTGGTGGTTCACCTCATCCTCCCGAGTATCCTTGCTCGTATTATTAGTTTCCTCGCTCCTTCCTCTCGATTTTTCTCCTCTAAATCCTTCTCTTGAGTCTCCTCTACCTCACATTCCACTTCTTGGCTATCCATCCGATCTCCCTTCAGATGATTTAATGCATCAAAACTGTTCTCCACTGGGATGTTGATCTCCTTGGAATTTCTTCCCATAAATTCCTCTACAATACATGGGACCACTTCCACCGAGCCTCCATAGGCCTCCCGTATCACCCAATCAAACTTACTTGCCCCTGTGGCGTTGATCTATGGGGTTCTTTCCTTTGTGATTTGGCTCGAGGCTTGTCGTATCATCTTAGAAGCAGAGTTGAGCTTGAGGGTTCCCATCAAAGGGACCAGCTCCCCTGTGAGAGGGTTTCGGGGCATAGGAATTTTTGGGAGGAGGGTTAAAACGTTGCCTCTTGCTTACAATAGGGCGAACAGGGTCTCTGATATTCGAATTTCGAGCTCCACGTCCTTGAGGCCCGGATTGGGTAGGAATGGAGATCTCATGGGGAGGGATATTATTCCGGGTTTGAGGATCGATATTTTGGAGTGGGGGCTGGTTCTTGGAAATGCAATGGATACCCCGGTGCCCTACCTTCCCATAAACACTACACTTAAAAGACATATTTTCATATTCAAAGACCCGAGTATGAAGGCCAAACATAGACGACAATATAATGGATTTAGGGAGCTCTTTACTCATGTCCGCCAACACACACATGCGAGCGCACAGGAGTCTTGTTTTGCTCAAGGTTGCAGGATCAATAGCTATTAGTTCTCCAATATCTGTAGCTATCCCAGCCAAGATTTGTTCATTCCAAAAAGCAGAGGTAATCCTGGCATCTTAACCCAAATAGGAGCCAAATCCAACACCTGAGTCTGGGGGTTGAAATCGGGGACCAACGCTTCGAGATACAAGCCCCTTTTCCCAAAAAACCAAGGACCTCCTTGGAGAGTCCTTTCCATGCCCTGTTCACATTGAAATGTCACCAAAAGAAAACTCTTGGGTAAAGCCTTAATCATCATACCGGCCCTTGGCTGCCATTTTTGGATGGCCCATCTCCTTATGACTTCCATGTCTGGCCTCACCCCCATAAATTTAGCCACATAGCCACATAGCCACATGCCACATGCTGAGCTAAGGAATCCGGGACGTGCAACCTACCATTGACAGATTTTAGATTAAAACAAGAGTCGGATAATTTTTGCTTACCGCAAAGAGCATTAAGATATGAAGGTCTCCAGTTGCTAGGTTTCTCTTTGTCTCCTTCTTGGGTCTTCCTTTGATCCCGACGCATAGAGTCCTGGTCCCCCTCAGAGAAATCTTCAACCGCATCCGCCCAACGCCCTTGGACCGGTTCCAATAGAACTTCCTTGTCCACATCCTCCGCCTGGGGGCCTACTATCTCGCCAGAGCCCCCACCTGCCGCGTCTCATTGATCTGCCCTCTGAAGTCCCACACCTAGGGTTTGATGCCCCTAGACCTCTCGCTCCTCCTCCTTGCTGCTCCATCCGTCACAACTTGTTGCCTCCAAAATCTGCCATTTTTTTTTTTTAGGGCCAAAATTTTTGTGACCGCTACCGTGCACGGACTGCTAAAGTGGCGGCTGCTACAATGATGCGTAGCTTCTACAGGTGTCACTGCTACAGTGGCGAATTTGATGGGAGACTGCTGCTCCCCTCTCCGACTGATGGCGGCTGCTGCTTCTGCTACACTATTGCTGCTTCTCCCGTACATGTGGTGATTTATTCAATATATTGGATATTCATATGCTTATAAGAATGGATTGTTTATTCTAGAACAATTCATTCTTCGACTTATTTTAGTTTACTTTCTACCCTCCTTGTAGATTTTTTGACTCTATTTTATATTGATTTTGGTATATGTTATTCTAGCCTAGAAGTTCTTTCTTTCGTGCTTTTTTTTTGATTAGGTAAATAAAGAGGCAGGTTTTTTGTATAGGGTCCCCAAAACCTATTTACAAAAATATTTCAGACTTCATAAAAAAATTGAAACATATCCCCAACAAAATTGAAGCATTACTAATTTATCTCTTTTGCTTCTTGAAAAAATTCTTGTCTACACCATTCACAACATACCAATTGATCCTTTAAAACATTCTTTTGTGTTGTCTTATTCCACTTATTTAATTTTTTTTTAGATATGATCCTTTTATGCCCTACACTATTGGTCTAGTTGAATTCTTAGATTATGATGATGTGATAGTATCTTTAATATATGTTTATCATGATGTCTATCTACGCTCTTTTCCTACTCCTATAGATTATTCTATGTCCAAGAGGGATCAGGTTCTTGTTAAATATGTAGATCCTATCTTGTAGTAGAAATGTCATCACAACCTCCCACTTTCTTATGCATTTATTTGTAAGGCATATGATTCCAAGGATCCTTTCACTTATTTTTAGCCCAATGGATGCATTGATTGAGAAGATGCATATAGATGAAGTATAATTCCATCAAGAATAATCAAAATTTAGAGTTTATTTGTTTTCCTAATAGAAACAATATAATTAACTGAAATGGATCTATGAGAATATTTTTGGTGTTGATGGTCAAATTAAGAAGCATAAGATATGTGTTTTCACTATGCAATTTTATGAGAATGAGGACCAAGGTTGGTAGAAACTATAAGTTGATTGAAGTTTCTTATTGTCATAGTCCATGTGAAATTCTAAAGTATACAATAAAAAAATGAAAATTATAACTATATACCTATATGGTGACTTGATTGAGTGTTGCAATTAGGGTAGCACTGAAGTCTATATATAATTTTTTTCTATGAGCATAAACTCTTGCTTTATATTGTGGAAGGCTTTAAACTTGATAGTTTTCCAATTACAAATTTTAATTTCCAATTGGATTTATCTAGAGGATGCAATTATTAAGAAATATTGGTATGCTTATGCAAGTTGAACTAGATTTATATATGATCATGCAACAAGCTACAATATTGAAATTATAGAACTTGTAGCTCATTTTACTACGTGATTTAATTTAAGAAAAATTAAACCAATTTTATCAATAAATTGTTAATAATAAATTCATTAAATATTTATATTATTATCCCTTTTTGTTATGGTAGATAATTGTTAATGATGAAAATTTACCGTTTTTTAAAATTAAAAAGAAGTGTTGATTGTTTGTTGCAATGAAACTGCATCCTCTAGATAAATCCAATTGATAGTTTTCCAATTACAAATTTTAATTTCCAATTGGATTTATCTATAGAATGCAATTATTATAAAATATTGGTATGATTATGCAAGTTGAACTAGATTTATATATGATCATGTAGCAAGCTACAATATGAAATTATAGAACTTGTAGCTCATTTTATTATGTTGAATAATTTAAGAAAAATTATACCAATTTTATTAATAGATTGTCAATAATAGATTGGTTAAATATTTATATTATTATTATTTTTGTTATGGTAGATAATTGTTAATGATGAAAATTTACCTTTTTTAAATTAAAAAGAAGTGTTGATTATTTGTTGCAATGAAATAACTTGAAAACATTTATTTTAGTTTATTTTATTGTAGGGAAAAAAATTTCTATACATTTTCATTTAAGAATGTATGGATTATCTTGCAGGAAAAAATAAGAATGGTTGTTAAAATCATGTTGAAGGGAGTTCTAAATTTTATAGTTTGAATTTAACATGAAATGATTATTATATAAATATTATGAAATTTTAGAATACATCTGTATAATACATCACATTATTCTTTACCGTTGTTCTATCACGGATCTGTAGAATAGGGAGTTCTATCTTTACCGTTGTTCTAAGCGACCTGTTCAAAGCTCACGGATCTGTAGAATACATCACATTATTCTTGGAAGCAATTAAAAGGTCAGTTCAAAACTAATTAATTAGATTTCATTGAAACACTATTATACCTCTATTTTTTTTCTATTTCCTCTTTGCTAAAGTAACATTTTTTCTACTTGTTCGGCTTTTGTCTTAGGTGGGATCTGTCCGTGGTGGACCGCATGCCGGAACAAATGAAAGTTTGCTTCCTCGGCTTATACGACACAGTAAACGATACTGCACAAGAGGCAAGGAGGAGACAAGGACTTGACTTATTGCCATTCCTCATAAATTTAGTATGTAGAATATTATCTCATCTTTTTGTCTGTCTTGTATAATATTCTAAACCATTCAAGTAATTATGATGTATATTCTTATTGTCGCAGTGGGAGATCCAAATGGCAGCTTACGCCAAAGAAGCAATCTGGTTGCAAGACAAATATGTGCCTTCCTTGGATGAATACATGGACAATGCCAATGCGCTGATGGGACTTGGCACAGTTATTTTGACATCGGCACTCTTTATGGGAGAGATCCTCTCAGATGACGTCCTTTCAAAAATTCGGCACGGCAAATTTATTCATCTCATGGCTTGGACGGGGCGTTTAGTCAATGACAACAAAACTTACCAGGTAAAAGCCAAATATTGTGCCCTTGGAATTTCGTATTTTTCTAATGAAACCGAGAATGGAACCTAATATGTTTTAGTGTGTAAATGATTATTAATAATGTAGGAGAAAGAAGCAGCAGGTGAGGCGTCCGCTGTTCAAAGCTATAAAAAGGAACATCCTAAAATTTCAGATAAAGCAGCTCTGGACCACGTTCATAGTCTCATGGAAAATGCCCTGATAGAATTGAATTGGCATCTAGTTAACAATAAAGACGTGCCAGATAAGTGCAGGAAACTGATATTTAACACGGCAAGGGCAATGCAGTTGTTTTACACGGAGAGAGACGAACTTACCTTCCCACACCTGCGGACGAGGGAGCTCATATACTTGCTTCAACTGAAGATATAAATCAATATACTTGAGCCCGTATGAGATAGCTTGCTTCAACTGAAGATATAAATCAATGATCATGGGTTGCTCTTATTTTAAGACGAGGATTAGACTATCTCTTAGTCATGTAAGGCAGTTGTCATTTTGACAAAGGTCAAAGGTTAACAATAGGTATCTGGCCATGTTTATAAGCCCGTTTTTAGATAAGTAATTTTATTATTATTCTTTTAAAAATTATTACTTAGAGAAGCCATTTGTATTATCGAATCGGGAGAATTACTCAGTAAACTAAAATTATTATAAATTTATAACAATCAACGGGGAGAATTACTCAGTAAAATAAAATTATTATAAATTTATAACAATCAACCGGTTTATTTCCAGGAGCATATTTCTACATTAGAATTTCGTTTCAGTTTAATATCTCTTCTATTTAGTTAGTGTAATGTGTGTTAATAATCCCACATTGACTCGGTTGTGGACCTCTTCTGCTTAGTGTAGTGTGTTAATAATCCCACACTGACCCGGTTGTGGGACTTGAGTGGTTTATGAGCTCCAACACTTTCAAACTCTTTGCCAATGGGGTAGCAAGCTTAAAAGTGGAAGTCCTTGGTTCCTTTTATGTGGGACTCCTCACCCCTATTAACATTTAGTCGCAGCATATGTGTGAAATGTGGGGTAGTTGCCCCTCTTGCTTTTTAACCAGTTCATGTGGCATGTGTGTGGGGGTAGTTGGCCCTTCATGTGGCATGTGTTTGGGGGGTAGTTGGCCCTCTTGCTTTTTAACCGGTTCATGTGGCAGGTGTGTGGGGGTAGTTGGCCCTTCATGTGGCATGTGTTTGGGGGGTAGTTGGCCCTCTTGCTTTTTAACCGGTTCATGTGGCATGTGTGTGGGGGTAGTTGGCCCTTCATGTGGCACATGTTTGGGGGGTAGTTGGTCCTCTTGCTTTCTAACCGGTTCATGTGGCATGTGTGTGGAGGTAGTTGGCCCTCTTGCTTTCTAATCGGTTCATGTGGCATGTGTGTGGGGGGTAGTTGGTCCTCTTGCTTTCTAACCTCTGTACATGTGATGTTGTTCCCATACAAGCTGTTTATTTCCAGTGGCATATTCCTTCCTATGTTGGAATTTCATTCCACTTTAATACCTCTTCTACTTAGTGTAGTGTGTGTTAATAATCCCACATTGACCCGATTGTGGGACCTGTAGTGTGTGTTAATAATCCTACATTGACCCGGTTGTGGGACCTGAGTAGTTTATGAGCCCCAACACTTGCCAAAATCTTTGTCAATGGGGTAGCAGGCTTAAATGTGGAATCCCTTGGTCCCGCTTATGTGGGACTCCTCACCCCTATTAACATTGAGTCACAACATGTGTGTGGGGTAGTTGACCCTTTACTGTTCGTTGTTTATTTCCAATGGCATAGTCCTTCGTATGTTGAAATTTTGTTCCACTTTAATACCTCTTATACTTAGTGTAGTGTGTGTTAATAATCCCACATTAACCCGGTTGTGGGACCTGAGTAGTTTATGAGTCCCAATACTTGCCAAACTCTTTGTCAATAGGGTAGCAGGATTAAAGGTGGAAACCCTTGGTCTCGCTTATGTGGGACTCCTCACCCCTATTGACATTGAGTCACAACATATGTGTGGGGTAGTTGGCCCTCTATTGTTTATTGTTTATTTCCAGTGGCATATTCCTTCATATGTTGGATTTTTTTTCACTTTAATACCTCTTCTACTTAGTGTAGTGTGTGTTAATAATCCTATATTAACCTGGTTGTGGGACTTGAGTGGTTTATGAGCCCCAACACTTGTCAAACTCTTTGCCAATGGGGTAACAAGCTTAAAGGTGGAAGCCCTTGGTCTCGCTTATGTGGGACTCCTCACCCTTATTAACATCGAGTCACGACATGTGTGTGGGGTAGTTGCCCCTATTGCTTTCTAACCGGTGTGTGGGGTAGTTGGCCCTCTTGCTTTCTAACCGGTTCATGTGACTTTGTTCCCATACAAGTTACTTATTTCAAGTGGCATATTCCTATGTTGGAATTTTATTCCACTTTTATACCTCTTCTTCATAGTATTTTAAACGGTGATTTAATTTTATTTATACATTAAATTTTTATTAAATTAATTTTTTTATGGAGTTCAATTATTTATATTCTTTAGAATTTTTTTTTATTTTTTATTGGTTGTAAAGGGGGTTTTGAAAGAGTCCCCACATTTTACAAGCGATTCAGGGAGAGGATCTCTGCAGGGAGATAGTCTCTGCAAAGAGATAAACACAACAAGAGATGATCCCAGAAAGACCATCTATAAAATATTCCAATTGAAAAATGAGATCATCCCACTCGACAAAGTACCAAAATAAAGAACCCGAATTGTGGTAGCCCAAAACAAAAATTCAACAGATAAAACCCATCCAAAATAGGAGCAGGAGAGCTAAATAAATAGCCACAAAAATAAAAGCAAATCCCACCCTCGGAAAAGAAGCAAACCCGATAAAAAAAAAAAACCTAGCTTGTGGGAGCCTGAGACAAAGATTCTGTTAGGACCCTCCTCCTAACATAAACTAGTAATTATATTATATTATATTTATTAAGGGACATGTCCCTTCATATTCACACCTCTTAGATAGATATAATTAGACAATGCTAGAGATGTCTCAAAGGGCATCCAAGAACATATTATTCATTATATTGTGGGATTCTGCCTTACAATCCAACAACGATTCAATTTTAAAAGCGATTATTTTCTCTAAATTTGCATTCAATTCATATTTCTAATAGCAATATCCTAATATCTAGCATCAGATCATTGATTCTGGCACAAGTCGGAGTGAAACAGATTTTTAAAGAGAAGTCCACAATGCTCTGGCCGCTGCCAACAACTTAGGGTCGCTGCCATACGACCGCCACATATTATACGTTCCAGTGATAATACAGAAAGGATAAAATAAAAAATCATCATTATATCTTACTCCAAACAAGATCAAGCAACGTTAATAATCACCTTAACCCAGCCGTGATAGACGTTTTTTAGCACAACAAAAATAGTCAAAACGGGAGAAGAATATAGTAGGAAAAGAGCATAAAAAAAATTTCAAATCTAAAGCTCATAAATCCATATATAATAGTGGGGGACAATCAAACCAGAAAATAGTTTAAAATCCCAAAAAAATCTAGTGCCAAATCATCTCCTGACGTTTTTCGATGACCACCTAAAAAAAACTGACGAAGCAGTGAAGATCAAATTAAAAAAATTAAAGGTTTCTCTAAAGTTTTAAATTTTTTGGCACCGAAAAATTCATTGACGGTATCAGACGTCATTTATTTTTCTTTTTGCAGGATAAATTCAATATCCTACATTGCTTTTTCTTGAGGAGCAAGGGGAAATATAAACGGTCCCAAGCACTTACTGAAGTGCCTAGCTAGCTAGGCACCTGCAACCCACACATGGCACTTGAAATCAATCGCTTCCAATAAAAAACATTCAACTACCTCAAAAAATATGCTAACGTTGACCTTGTTTGATCATCCACTTGTCACCTATTGACTTTCGCCTAGCTCCGACCTCTTGTTTCCACTCAACTCCATCCGCTCGATCCTCCGCTTGGCCCATGCCTGGTCCCTACTCAACCTACGCTCGACCACCCCCTCGTACGGAGTGCCACTCGCCTCCACCGTACACTGTGCCCTATCGATCACTGCCACTGTTGTCGGACACTTGCCAACCAAATTTTACAAACAAAAATGTGTAAAAACAAATTTTTGTAATTTGTTCAAAAAATTGATTAACAACTTTTTGTAGTGCAAATATAAAAAAGTTGTTAAAGCAAATTTTTACTAATAGCAAAAAGTGTTCAACAAAATAATTTTCTGCAAATTTTTGCAACAATATTGACAAGAAAATAAAAAAAAAATTCACAATTATTGTAATTTGATGACAATAGCACCTTTTGCAAACCCTTGAAATCTATAACCTCTTGTAAATCACAATTATGCCCTAAATGGCCGACGGAAGGTGATATCAAGATACGACAAAGGAAATTACGAAAGAAGTCTCTAAAGAAGTGGCAAAGGATATTGCAAAAGAGGTCTCAAAAGAGGTTTCCAAGGAAATAAAAGAAGTGATGCAAGGAATGGCATTTTGGAAGGATAATTTAGAGTATAAGATCGCTGTCAAAATAGCAGACCTAACTATGAGCATCAACAACTCTAATACAAAGATATCCACTAAGTTGGATTCTACAACCCACTCCATGGATTTGGTACAACAAAATTTGATATTAATGAATAGCGTACAACAAAACACGATGCAACAACAAAATCCATTAATAGGGGGACCACATACATCAATCCTTCCTCATACCACAAAGCTAGATTTTCCAAAATTTTATGGAGGTGATCCCACAAATTGGATATCAATATTTCACCTTATATCAAATTCTAGAGATTCAAAAAGTACGTATTGCATCATTTCACTTAGAACATATTGCTACACAATGGTACCAATTGTATGAAAAAACAATAGGTCCTCCCACATGGACTGAATTCACAAAGAACCTAATGTTACGATTTGGCCCTACCAAATTTGAAGACTTCACAGGAGCCCTCACAAAACTTTGCCAAACATCCACCGTAAAGGAATACCAAGCGCAATTCGAGAAGTTGGCAAACCTTACATCAGGGCTCGATGCATCATTCTTTCAAAGTTGCTTCATCAGTGGCCTAAAAGAAGACATTCGAATGGAAGTACAAATACAAAATCTATCGATATGATGCATGCAGTGGCATTAGCACAGATGATAGAAGAGAAGAACAATAACCAAAGGCTAATAGGAAGAGTTTTCACAGGAAAGCCACCAAACACCTACACCAGCCAAAAACTGAATAAATTCATGCCAATCAAACGAATTAGTCAGGAGGAAATGAAAGAAAGATGAGAAAAGGGCCTTTGTTTCCATTGTGATGAAAAATTTACACCCAACCACAAATGCATTTCACCATAATTATATATTTTGGTGCAATCACTATATTTTGGACACAATTTATTGCACCCCCAAGGAAGAGGATGACATCGAAGTGGAAGTAATAATGGATGTTGCAGAAGAAAATTAAGAGGATAAAACAGAATATCCTTTAACGCACTAGCAGGGTATTCGGCTTCACAAACGATGAAGGTAAAAGAGTATTTTAAGAAATAAAACCCTATTGTGCACTTAGACTCTACTCGTACTCACAATTTTATAGACCCGAGTTTGGCCAAACAAGCTAATTGCTTTATATACCCCTGCGATAACTTCAAAGTCATGATTGGTAATGGCGGAAAAATTGCATGCAAAGGGAAATGCAGGAATATAAAACTCACTATGGGAGGGTAATAATATGAAAGCAGATATGTATGTACTACCATTAGGAGGATGTTACATTATTTTGGGAGTACAATGGCTACGAACACTCAACAAAATTCAGTGGGACTTTGATGAATTATGGATGCAATTTATACAAAACAACCAAAATTACACAATTCAAGGTTTAAAAATAGGTCCCACACAAATTGTAAGTTCCCATAGAATAGAAAATATTCTTCGTAAAGGAGGAAGAGGTATGGTTGCCCAACTATTTTCCTTGCAAAACACCAATTAAGAGCAACCAGAGGCACCATAATTAATAAAACTACTGGAGAAACATGGTAAATATTTAAAGAACCAGAGGGATTACCTCCATAGCAAAGCCATGATCATGCTATCCAATTACTTACAGGACACCAACCTCTAAATATTAGACCTTATCGATATCCATACTTACAAAACATGGAAATAAAAAAATTAGTACAAGACCTACTAAGGGCAGGGGTCATTCGACCTAGTAGAATTCCCTACTCTTTGCCAGTCATACTAGTAAGAAAAAAAGATGGATCATGACGCCTATGTGTGGATTTTCATACCCTCAACAAAATAACGATCAAGGACAAATTTTCTATTCCAGTAATCGACAAATTACTCAATGAACTTAATGGAGCCACATATTTTTCTAAACTCGATTTAAGATCTGGCTACCACCAAATTTGATTTAAGGAAAGTGATATACCCAAAATAATTTTTCGCACTCACGAGGGGAATTATGAATTTTTGGTGATGCCATTTGGTCTCACCAATGCTCCATACACATTTCAAAGTCTTATGAACAAGGTATTTTTTCCCTTCATTCAAAAATTTATTCTAGTTTTCTTTGATGATATTTTGATCTATAGCAAGACTTGGGAAGAGCACTTAAAACATATAGAACACACACTCAATATATTGGAGGAAAATAAATTATACGCAAAGAGATAAAAATGTTCATTTGGCCAACAAGAAATTGAATACCTTGTGTAGACACCAAAACAGCACCAATCCGATTATGTGACGACAAGCACTGATCGAATTGACATACATAGCCCCTAGGGCAGCCCCCAGAGGTTAAACAGTGGTCCTAACCACTCCCACAGTAGTTTTGGAAGGTCAGAGGTCAATTTGGCACCTTTTTAGCACTTTTCTCCCTACTCGTCCCACCCTGGGATGATTACAAACTGGTATTCGTCCCACCCTGGGACGATTAGCAGCAATCGTCCCAGGGTGGGACGATTAGCAGGTTTGATTGGCAAAAAGTCAAACCTCGATAGGTCCGCCACTTAACTGCGCCTTCAGGGCATGCAATTGCGAGGAACGACTTCAAATCAGAGAGAGGGACTTCAGTCAAGCATGCCTTGATCATGGAGGCCTCATGCAAGGAGACTCTAAATCAGGGAAGAATATTTTCTCCCAAAATAGGGCAAGCAAGCCAAGTGGCGCCCTCGCATGCGCATTCAAAGAGAGAGACCCTAGGTCTATAAAATGGTGAGTCTTCTCACCCCAAAAAAGGAGAGCAGGAGCATTTGGAGCAATGGAGTGCTGCCGAATTATACCCTCACCCTCATTGTGCTTCTTACATCCTTGATCTCTCTTTCGGAAGGGAGGTTATCGGGTGAACATTGGAAGCGCAATTCGGACCCAAAACCCAAACATTTGGCCACAATACCCCACCCAATTTGTTGACACAACCCCCTAGGAGGTTTTGGACCCATCCCAAGTGGATTGGTGCCGAAACCAAGCCCCAAACGATGGGCGTCCTGCCCCCGGGTGCCCCCCGCACTATCGCAGTCCTAATCGCCCCACCCCGGAGCGATTAGAAATTTGTAGCATATTTCCCTACTATTTCTTTTGCATTTCATTTTAGGTCACTCATATATGCTGCCATTCAAATTTCATGCCATTCTGATGAGTTTTGACTGTGTTTTCATTGCTTTTCGCTTTCACTAACATACAGGGAGCGCTTTCGTATACAGGGTGACCGGGGTAGAATCAGCCAAATCCGACCTTCTGGGTCATCCCAAAATGCCCTATTTTTCCTAACCCCAACTTTGTAGGTGTTTTGGAGGCCTCTGGATGGGACATTTGGGAGGTGGCTTTCTGACAGTCTATGATAGTCCTAATCGTCCCACCCCGGAGCGATTAGAAATCTACAGTAGATTTCTTGACTGTTCCTTTTGCAGTGTGTCCATGATGATATTTACATGCTTCTGTTCAAGTTTCATCTTATTCTGATATGTTTTGATTACCATTTTTATTATTTCATGCATGCATTGACCGGAGGCCTTGGGGATTGCATATTTCCCTCCATCCGTAGGTGCTACTAATCATTTGTTGTTTCACTGAACGTAGGATCTCGACACCGGAGGGGCAGCAAGGAACTACAGATGCATTCATGCAAGTGGTGGCGACGTTTGGCCCACCCATTTCAAATGTGGGCACGCGGAAGATCCCGAAGGGAAGCGTACCATCCGTGGTGTAACAAAGCTATATCTAACGCTCCTAGCTCCTAAAAAGGAAGGAGACGTATTGTAACCTGGTCTCAAAGAAAATTAATAAAAATAAGGGCTGCACTTTACACTTGCTTTATATCTCATTTCAGTTCGTTTGTTTTCCCTTTTTCATGCACTTTGGACTTAGCGTTTCGCATGCTTTTGTTTTGTTTTGCACCGCACCCGGTGCGCCTATCGGGCTTTCGTATCCTCGTGCTTTCAGTGGCGATCATGGTGGGACCCTGTCCCTTGATTTTGGGATCAAATTTTTGATCAAAATTTTGTGTTTTTGCTTTCAGGTGTTAATCCTTCAGGCGCTGGACTGTTGCTCGTGCCACCCTGTGACGAATACAGAGCTGGAATTCGTGTCACCCAGGGACGAATAGGCATTCATCCCACCCTATGATGAATACAGATCTGCTATTCATCCCACCCCGGGATGATTAGCTCTCTGTGCATTTTCTGAGCAGAAACTCAGAGGCATCTGGTGTGGGCAGAGAAGAGGTAGGTTGTCTGAACACTCTCTGTAATTTTCTGTCTCTGTTTCTATGATTTTTCTATTTCTTTGCTTGCATAGGAAATTTTACTGCATGATTTATTTCTTTTTGCAAGTAAAAAGAACCCCACACACCATGAGATAATCTAAACATCAAGGCATTGGTCGTAAAACCCCAACACTTGATCAAGACCAATGATGGATTTCATCACCACCTTGGCTTGAATCTTGCATACATAACCCTGATCGCTACTATTGCTAGACGTAAATCCTGATGAAAGCTGACCAAGTGTAGTTGGGGTGATTCCTAGTGCATGAGGATAAGTCTTCTATGGTAGGTGTCAAAATAGAGTGATTCCCCTTCCGTACCGCCTATGTTCCACGTACTGTTCTGCTCTCACGTACCAATAGTCTCCCTCACGTAAGGGCGGGTATATAGAGAGGTTCGGTATAATGGCCTGGCAAGTGGTATATTGAAGGGGTGACCATTTTGGGAGATATAAGAGCCCTCATATTGCATATACAACAAAAATTTCTTTACAAGGTTTTCAAAACAAAAATCAAAACACACTGAACCAGATTTAGGGCACACTTTTAATCCATAAACAAGATAATCATTGCTTTGATTGTGTGGTCCCCTTGTGTTTAGTGTAGCATAAAAAATCGTAAAGAAGATAAAAATGTACACATATTTAGAGAAACACCACCATGGTGTACACCCGTAGCCGAGCCCAATCACGGGCAGAAGCTACGAAAAGTGTACAAAGGGGCACAAGTCACCTCCGATATAGCCCCGAGGACTTGGTCATACCACCTTGGTGGCCTGACCCACAAGATAGTCCACATCATGCCATTACAGAATGGGACTATAGAGGCACCCCTTTGAGGGGCACTCCCACTCAACATAGACCCTTTCAGGAGGAGTCCATACACGTGGCACTCAACATAGATGGGAGGGCTCCCTTAGACACTCGTTATGAGTGGCCACCACACGATGAAGCGCTAGAACAACATAGGGTCCATAAGGAGGGGCCACATGATTACATCATCCCTCCTCTACCCCTTATTACTATCAAAAACAATAGGCCAAATCCAGAGCACAAGGCTCTTCAGATAGGGCGAGCCAACTCTGCCCGCCCCTTTCACATATACGAAAGGGAGCATGAGGAAGACCACTACATTCCTCAAGAGCAATACATAACGTGGGAGCAATGCACCTCTGCACCTGCTATTTATCAGGATCACCCACTAAGGCCAGAGCCTCGGGTGAATGCCGCTAACCTCGATAGAGGAAAGTGACTCATAGAGATCTCGGATCACCACGACCGAGATAGACATGTAGGAGAGGCATCTAGGCTTCCTAAACACAAGACGATAGAACAAATTGACTTGGAATTTTCCAAACATGCCGCCCACCAAGCACAAATCACGCAGCTCAGGCAAGACCAACAATAGTTAGAGCACCTGTATCACCTTAGCAAAGAGCGCATTCGACGTCAGATAGATGAATTGCTCTAGAACACTATGCCTGAGAGGGTCCCAACCCCTCACACGCATAAGATAGAGTTGTATGAGAGGCACAACCCCTTGGTGCGAGATAGGTCTCCACGACCTTATCAAATGTTGCCTCCAAGACCTCCTAGACCTGAGCGGGAGACCACCCCTAGAGCCAATGATGGGCACCCTCCGCGGGCACCCACCCATGTTTATAGGTCATGCCCAGGAACTCCTCAAGAAGCCTATGAGGAATTCGAGCAAGAAGAAGAGCGGGCTGAAATGCCCTACCAAGGCAGGGGGATGCTGTCCGGCTACCCCTCCATAGGCCTCAAGTTCCCCGCAACCCACAACGGGAACAAACCAAGGAGGAAGAAATCAAATCTTTCGATGCATACAAAGCGCTGCTAGAGCGCTTAGAGTCTATGGAGACCAAGACTTCTGGGCCCCAAAAGCCCACTTTATGCCAGCTCCGCAGTCACCCTGTGCATCCTTTAGTGCCTGCACCCCCATACCCTGAACACTTTAAAATGCCTCAATTGGCAATATTTAGAGGGGAGGAGGATGCCCAAGAGCACGTGACGAGATTCCTGAGCCAATGCTTTGGCATTCAGGACAATGATGCTTTGCTTCTAAGAACATTTATAACCACGTTCGTAGGCCCTACCTCGGATTGGTTTACCCAGTTACCAAAGCATAGCATCAACAACCTGGACCAGCTAGTGGACACGTTCCTCGAACGTTTCACCTTTAATACCAAGAAGAAGGCATCGTTAAGTGACCTAGCTAGCCTCAGGCAGTATGAGGAAGAGACCATGGTGGCTTACGAAAATCGGTGGAGGACGTTGCTTTCAAAGCTTCCTTACCTCCCTCCTATGGCCGACCTGACCCAAATGTTCTCAAAAAGTTGTTTGAGATCGATCTCCATGCTATTGCAGCTGCAACAATATGCCACTCTCGAGGAAGCCCTGGCACAAGCCAGAATCATTGAGGAGATCAAGATACAGGATGGCGAGATTGCCAAGCCATGCAAGAAAGAGTGGCCCAAAAATGCCAAAATTGGGTCAACACAACCAAAACCCGCTACGGTCAATCAGGTTGCCATAAACATACAAAAGCCTACATAGATGACACAACCCTCATAGGCTAACTATCAGGCAGTTCCTCTTGATAGCTATGAGAAGGAAAATCATAGGCAAGAGCAAAATCAGTAGCATCACCCTAGGCGACAATTCACACCCTTCACAGAGTCCAAAGACTCCTTGTTTGACCATTTGTCCATGGTAAACTTGATAAACCTACCATAAAGTCGACCCATAGACCCCAACGCACCAAAACCTAAGGGCTATAGGGAAGACTTGTACTGTAGATTTCATCGACAGAAAGGACATGACCTTTACGCATGTTGGAAGTTCAAGAGCTTAGTGCAAGACCTAATAGACAACAAGACGCTGGCGATGGATAACCCCATGGTACCAAACAACCAATAGATGGGGGTCTTCAAAGACCCCCTGCCTGCCCATGATACGTAGGCAAAAACCCTTCAAGTCAATGAGGTGACATAGAACTGCCCCATGCAGGGGTATGTAGGGATGATAAGCATAGTGACTCGAAACAAGAGGTACCCAAGAGCTGCCCCCAGTGATGGCTACAGGAGAGGTTCCATCAATGTCACAACCTCAACAACACCCTACGCAACCTCCCCCACCTAGACCAAGTGGCCACGATTCGGACTAGACTTACCCAAAGTTTAAGGACCACGTCGGCTAGGCTCTCCATCTACGAGCTCATTCAACAATCATCGCCCCATCGGGAGGCTCTAATGGAGATATTAAAAGCCATCGAGCTGCAGCCCCACGAAGCAAACTCTTTCAACAACTTTGTGGGACATGTAAAATGATGTACATAACCAGTCATCACCTTTAGAGAAGATGAACTAAAATCGGTGACTGGTGATATGGCGGATCCACCCCTGCACATCATTGCATGGGTCAACGGGATTCCATTTAAAAGGGTGTTGGTGGACACTGGCTCGTCCAGCAATATAATCACAACAATGGCTTTGAAACACCTCAAGTTGCCAGCATCTCACATCGTGGCCTCCACCTATACTCTTCGAGCATTCAATGATGCGATATGCTCGATGGTTGGCACAATTGTCCTACCCATCCAAGTGGGACAAAAGACTATTCCTACGTTGTGCCACATCTTGGAAGGTGAGATGGCCTATAATATCTTGTTGGGCCGGCCTTGGATCAGGGACATGAAGTGTGTCCCTTCGATAGCTCATCAGTGCCTAAAGTACACATTCGAAGGGCAGGTGCATGTAGTCCCGATAGACTTAGAGCCCTTCAAGTATTGCAATACGGTGCAACTGATGCCACAATCGACCCTTCCATCGACACATTTGGACTTTTAGTTGAATCCATCCAAACAGGGTCCGATTCCGCATACATCCCCATTGTTAAGTCCCTCAAATCCCCAGCTGGGTCCATCTTCATCATCTGGTCCTTCACCAATGATGCCACCTACGGTGGCCACACCGAAGGACAATGGGAAGAAACCCCTAGAAGAGGCACCGCCATTAGTCTCAACCATCTCTACCGAAGAGATGCCTAGCCGAATGGAAGTCGAGATGCCTAGTTCACCCTACATGGAGTGGACCCAGGAAGAACTCCCATTCCCTCCCCCTCCACCACCAATGATCACCGTTGAGATGGCCAATACGGGCCTAGGGGAGTACCTAGTGTGGAACATTGTAGCAACACCCACACTTGAGTCCATGCAGGACATGGGGAGACCTCGCCTCCCCATCGGCACTATTGTCCCTCTAGGCTACCCACCAAATCAGACAAACTTTGTATATGGGGGCCTCGATAATGGCATTGAACCTTACCTGCAAGAAGAAGAAGATGAAGAGCCCTTTGTTGAGGACGTCAACTATTTGTCCAACCCAGACTTCGCTTTGAGATATCTTGGCCAATGTAATTGGCATGGATATGGGTTGGGCAGATATGAACAAGGGGTGCACGTTCTTTGTCAACCAAGATATCAGATGCCATACGACAAGTCAGGAGTAGGGTTCAACCACCCTCTGCCCCTTGACATCTTGGTAGAGAACATGCAAGGCCTAGGGCTAGGCAACAAGGATGGGTTGGCACAAGATCCATATGCCAATCCTAACACAACATACACATTGGGGGATTATCTCCCATTGCTAACAACCAACCTTGTTGACCTTAACAACCCTTTCCCTTCGATCGAGAAAGGAGAAAGTTTGAGGACTCACCTACAAGAGGGATATAGACAAGGCCAAGAAGGGTCTTCAGAAGATGAGTCAGAGTATGAGGTAGCACCTTGGGACCCTTTCGAGTCTGATAGCAATCACTCGCAAGTGACGCCCATAGATGATTATCAGGAGAGCTTCATGACAATGTTCCCCTTGAATGCTCCAATCGAGCAAATGCCACCTCAAGAGAATTAGGTCCTCCCGTAGAGAGCGAAACAACCCCGATGGGACCAGATCAATTTGCTCGAGCAAGACGAGCCTCACATGTCACAAATAGCTATCGGAGCCAATGAAGGCCTATGGATCTCTGATAGCGATTATGAAGATGAGACTGAGATGGCATATCTCAATCATATGCGATAGCAACAATACCCCATGGACATTGATGACATGTTTGAATAGCTAAACATGGGGCCAAGGCATAGGTGGCACCTAAACCAAGCATAGTTGGACCAACTACTGCACCCACCACTTCAGGCATACAGAGAGCGCCTTCCACCCAGAGACCCTATAGAGCCATCAGTGCCAAGGGTAGACCCTATCCTTTTATCCACACATAGGGCTGATCCATTTGTGCCAATACCCACAGAGCCAGACCTGGAGCACAAAGATCACCAAGGATGTCCGAGTCACCACACCCATGGTAATGGAGACCAAAATCATTTCATCAACATGATCTCCATTGACTTAACCACCCCCATCCATAACCCAACCGACCCAACATGACCATTGTATCTAGACTTAGATGCTATAGACTGGGATCACGCTGACACACCACCATCCCCATCAGAGTACTGGCCTTGCGGTGGGATGTTCCATTTCACCCTAGGACAGACTCAGGATGTCTTCCATGCTGAAGAGGAACCCAATGTTCCCAATGTAGATCTAAATTCAGCAAATGATATCCACTTGATCCCAACTCCACACCAGTTGGAGGATGGGTCCCACATGTCAGTTGAAGAGACGACTGACGTAGACATCGGCTCTGATCCAATGAATTCACAAATCATCAAGCTGGGGTAAGTCTATCCCCCGAAGAGCAAGCCGATTACATTGCCCTTCTCAAAGAGAAGAAGGAGGTTTTTGCATGGTCCTACAAAGACATGTCGGGGCTAGACCCGTAGCTAGTCATGCATAATCTAACGCTTGATCCGACAGTCAAGCCAGTCAAGCAAAAACTATGTAAGATGCACCCAACAGTAGCCTTAATGGTCAAAGATGAGCTACAAAAGTTGTTGGATGCACAGTTTGTCATCTGCGTGGATTACCCACCATGGCTGTCCAACATGGTACCCATCAAGAAGCCCGACGGGAGGATTCGCATATGCACCGATTTTTGAGATCTAAACAAAGCGAGTCCCAAGGATGATTTCCCCTTGCCTAGCATCGATGCATTGGTAGATGCTACAATAGGCCATGAAATGCTTTCCCTCATGGATGGTTTCTCGGGATACAATCAGATTCGTATCAATCTCGACGATCAACTCAAAATGGCGTTCACAATGCCTTGGGGGACATTTTGTTATAAGGTCATGCCCTTTGGCCTTAAAAATGCCGGCGCCACCTACCAACGCGCTATGACATACATCTTCCATGATCACATGCATAAAACTTTGGAAGATTATATGGATGATTTGTTGGCCAAATCTCTTTTGCGCCCAGATCATCTCGATGACCTAAGCAAGATCCTCGATCGCCTCATTGAACATAAAGTCAGACTAAACCCCAAGAAGTGCGTATTTGGCGTCACATCTGGAAAACTCTTGGGTTTCATAGTCTCAAAATGAGGAATCGAGGTAGATCCAAACAAAGTCAAGGCAATCCTTGAAATGCTTCCCCCAACCACCATCAAGCAGCTCAGAAGCCTACAGGGAAAGGTCACGTCAATCAAGCGCTTCATAGCGCAGCTATCTGACAAGTGCCGACCCATGAATAAATTATTACACAAGGGGGTAGCATTTCACTGGGATGACGAGTGCCAGTCAACCTTCGATGACATCAAACAATACTTGGCTTCACCGCCAGTATTGGCACCACCTAGACCAGGAGTGCCATTCTATTTATACATCTCAGCTATTGAGGTGGCACTGGGCACCATGCTAGCCCAAAAAATGAACTACACAAAGAACAGGCTACTTACTATCTTAGCCGCACCCGGTCGGTTATGAACTTAACTATGCATACGTCGAGAAGCTATGCTTGGCAGTGGTATTTGCTACCAAAAAGCTATGCCACTACATGCTGAGCAATACGACGTATGTTGTGTCTAAGGAGAATCCATTGCGGTACATGATGAGTCATACTTATCATAGTAGCCGCACGACAAAATGGATCATGTTGTTGATGGAGTTTGACATCGAATTCATTGGACAGAAGTCCATCAAAGGTCAAGTCATCACCGATCAACTAGCAGAGGCTCCTCTCGAAGATGATCAGCCTTTGACCATAGAGCTACCCGATGATGGGGTCTTCCATGTCTCAGAATCGCCAGATTCTGATGAGCTTGAGTCACAGGCCGACATAACCTTATTCTTCGATGGTTCTAAATGTGAGCAAGGGGGTGGCACGAGAATTGTATTCTTCACACCACAAGGGGCTCCAATGCCTCTATCATTTAAACTTAATTTCCCATGCACCAATAACAATGCCGAATACGAAGCCTTGCTCATAGGTCTTCAGACAACCATCACCATGAACATCAAACGCTTGAACATCTTTGGTGATTCACTGTTAATTGTCAACCAAGTAAAAGGGGTATTCCAATGTAAATGCCCAGTTCTGTAGGCCTACAAAGCCCTTGTGGACAAATTCCTAGCAAAGCTTGAATGGTACGACATCGAGGCACTCCCTCGATCATCGAATCATTTTGCGGACACTATGGCCTCCTTGGGGTCACTAATCCCGCAAGACCCTTCTGGTGAGATGACAACCATTCAAGTCAAAACATTATCGCAATCCATGATGGAGCATGCAAGCTCTGACCTAACGCCAGGAATCCACCTGATCCAGATTGAACCATCTCAGGATAAGTTCTCTCGAATCCATGATAGTCTGAATCACGCCAACTGGGGGTCCTTGTTCTCCCCGACCCCTCTTAATAGCAACACAATGCTATTCTTACAAGTTCTTTCCCGCTCAGCTTTTGCTAGGGATGAACTTCAAGAGGGATTGGCCGTTCATACCATCGAGGTTTCTGATCAGCAGGATTGGTACACACCCATAAGAGACTACCTCAAGCTAGGTAACCTCCCACTTGGATTGACGCATGCCATAAAAAGATCATTTAAATAGAAAGTGACAAAACATGTCTTGCTAGGAGACATTTTGTACCGTCGGAGCTATGAAGGAATCCTCCTCCATTGCTTGGACCAACAGGAGTCCGCTTGGGTGATCACCCAAGCGCACGATGGTACATGCGGTGGCCACTTCAACGGTATGGCCATCGCAAAGCGCATTCTCCGCATGGGCTATTATTGGCCATATTTAGAGCGAGATTGTTGCACGTATGTAAAGAAGTGCGTGAAGTGTCAACACCATGCTAATTTGACACACGTACCTTCTCAGGCCTTGCAACCGATCCAATCGGCTTGGCCATTTTTGTAGTGGGGCTTAGATCTAATCGAAAAGATCTCCCCTGCATCGTCAGGTCATCACACGTTTATCATAACGGCCACAGAGTACTTCACCAAGTGGGTGGAAGCAATTCCGCTAACCTCTACGACTGGACCCCGCATTGCAGAGTTTATTTTGCATAACATCATATGTCATTTTGGTATTCCATCCAAGATCATCTCGGATAATGGGACGTCATTCAAGAATAAAGATGTGCATGCTTTGACAACAAAGTACAAAATTCAGCACAGTTTTTCAACACCCTATTATCCGTAGGCAAATGGGCAAGCAGAGGCGTCAAACAAAATGCTAGTTGCCATCCTTAAAAATATGGTCATAGATAGTCATAAGGATTGGCACATTCAAATCCCGCTTGCCCTATGGGCTTATCGCACTAGCATTCGGACGCCCACTAGGGCAACTCCATTTTCGTTGGTGTATGGCTCCAAGGCAGTCATGCCTCTCGAGTTGGAAATACCTTCCCTACGCATATCAATGCAAGAGTTCATCGATGATGACACTATGTGGTAGGCCCGGTTAGACCAACTTACGTTGCTCGATGAATGACGCATCAATGCTCTCGAGCATTTACGTATCTATCAAGAGCGACTTAAGAAAGCATACAACATGAAAGTTCACCTGAGGGACTTTCAGGTTGGTGACTTGGTCTTAAAAGAGAACCAACAAAATTCTAACTTGCCGCCCCATCTAAGGGACAAGTTCATGGCAAATTGGTTAGGTCCCTATGTAATTGATAGTAAAATAGGACCTGGAACATACCGACTCGCCTCTCTTGAAGGAATCAAGGAACTAGAACCCTTGAACATCAGTCATTTGAGGCCATTCCACATTTAGAGAGCCATAGCCCACCCCAAAAGCTCCAAGGATTCTCACAATCGCTTGGTCAACCTAAAATGCTCCAAGGATTCCCACAATCGCTTGGTCAACCTAAAATGCCCCAAAGGTATCAATAATCCCTTTGGTCAAACCAAAAGCTCCAAGGATTCCCACAATCGCTTGGTCAACCTAAAATGCCCCAAAGGTATCAATAATCCCTTTGGTCAAACCAAAAGCTCCAAGGATTCCCACAATCGCTTGGTCAACCTAAAATGCCCCAAAGGTATCCATAAACCCTTTGGTCAAACCAAAAGCTCCAAGGGTTCCCACAATCGCTTGGTCATAAACAAATATTCAAAAAAAAAAAAAAAAGATAATAAAAAATAACAAAAAAAAATTGCATCTCACTTCCATGCATACTCTTAAAAATCAAAATACAAAAATATAATAAACTGCATTAGGCATCGCATCCATACATGGCATATTTGCTGGTCATACATGTCATAAGCACCATAGACTGTAATTGCTAGGCAATTCCATCATTTTCCACATTCAATCCATTTTATAAACACATCCATCCAGAATAACACCATCCACATTTTTTATCATAGTCAGTTGTCTCCTAATGTATTTAGGGTTTTCGTCATTCAGTTGTCTTTAGATTTCTAGCCAAAAACTGTACAAAGTCAGACAGATTTTACAAAGGGAGAGTTTTACTTGGATCACACCTCGTTACGTAACATCCCTACACAAGTTAAAACACATAAAAAAATTCCCAAGTTGTGTGAACGCAAGAGAAACCTACAAAGCAGTCTAGGGTACCATAGGTGAAAGGTTAGCCTGTTCATCCCCTTGTGCGAATGGTTCAAGAATGCTGAGAATTGACAAAAGGACAAGCTCTTCCCCATCCAATTCCCCCTAATAAATAGTGGTTTTCACCACTAGCAAAAATCCCAAAACACCTTTGATCCCCAAAGTCATAAGGATTCATACTACATGCCCTTGACAAGGATGGGTAGTCATCCCCAAGGCCTAAAAGGATCAATGCCATTACATAATCATATCCTAAAACACCTTTGGTCCCCAAAGTCATAAGGATTCGTACTACACGCCCCTGACAAGGATGGGTAGTCATCCCCAAGGCCTAAAATATCAATGCCCTTACATAATAACATCCCCAATCACCTTTGGTTCCCAAAGTCATAAGGATTCGTACTACACGTCCCTGAACAGGATGGGTAGTCATCCCCAAGGCCAAAAGGATCAATGCCATTCACAAGCCAAAAACCTACGAGCTCAACTTTGAAACCTAAAATGCAAAATCAAATAACAGTGGTTATCACCACTATTCAAACTCCTTGCTCAAAAAGAAAAACAAAAGAGAAAAATAAATAGTGATTTTCATCACTATGTATGCGAGCAAGTATCCCAACAAGTTGAGCAACCGAAAGACGCCTGAACTTGAATCCTTGGAATTCTCAGCATTCGAAAACCCATCTAGGTGATCCTCATTACGGGTTTGGTGGACAACCTACTTGACAATGGCGGTATCCTAAATGCATGACGATATGTCTATCACATTAGCTTTGCGTGTGAGCAGACCAATGTTTGCATGTGGATGAGCTAGCTTATGGTACCTTAGATTGTCCCATGGATTAATCTTACTAAATACAACAACGGAGTTAGTGGAGCTAATTAGGTGATCCTCAGTACAGGTTTGGTTGACAACCTATCTCGGCATTGGCGGTATCCTGATAAATACCACATAAACGAATTCAATCGCACACACAGGGATGTGAAATAACTTGGTCAAACTCAAGTCTGATTCGTACCTTGTTCAAAAGTCTTGTGAGATAAATGTACAGTCTTGGCTAGTTAGTTAAAATATCTGAATCTCAGAAAAACCTTAACTACATTTTAAAACAACTGGTACATTTCATTACTTACATCACCATCAAAAAATATGAAAAATACCAAAACAAAATTATCACATGCAAAGTCATTCCACAAAGCAATCACATAAGTACAAAAAGCCAATAAATCTTGTACAGTCTATGGTGCCATCGACAAGTTATCAACAAATCATTTCATCCATTCCATATGCATACATCATATAATTAGAAACATCGCATTCATAATAACACATGCATACATCAACGTAAATAAATGTGCATAAAAATAAACAAAAAATCATGACAAGTGTATAACCAAAAAGAACGTCATGTATATATATCATCAAAATGCTCGTAGGCTACAATAAGTCGGTCCTCTGACCTCGCAAAAAAAACAAAAACTCAAAAACCCCCAAGCCTAGGGCATCGGCCACCATGATCATGCAGGATCGGTGCGACGGGAACTACCCCCAGTGGTGTGGGTCCTATGGGACCTCTCAGGGCAGCTGCTACTAGCCCCCGCATCATGCCCACTAGCGCCCCCTCATCCAGCCGCCTGCGATGAGAGGAAGCAGACTGCTCAGTCTCACTGTCTCTCGTTCGACATGAAGATCCACCTCTAGGGAGCTCAGGTAACCGCCCATCGAGGTGGATAATCTCTACCTCCAACTCCATCCGATGCCGGACCAAATCCATCTCCCATCGATGGTACGTAGCCAATGCATCATCACGCTATGCCAACTACGTCCGTAGGAGATCCCTCTCCCGTGATGCATCGGTGTCCCCATCCCACCGATGGTACGTAGCCAATGCGTTCTCCCACTCCACCAACTGAGTCCATAGGAGATCCCTCTCCTATAGAGCATCCCCGAGCTCCTCATCCCATCTCCGAAGTAGATCCTCCAATCATGCTATCTCAGCATGATACCTAGCCTCCATATCCCTCGGGACTGCCTGAGGCATGGGCATCTCCGGGACGATGGGCTGCTCCGGCACCCACTGCTCCGGGACGTCCTACGTGTCCGGCTGCTCCGAAACTCCAAAATCATCCCCCACAAAATCGTCAACCTCCACCATGTCCTCATCCTCCAGTGGAGCCCCCCAACCCTCCCCTGATGCCTCTGCATCCTCCCCACCTACTGCTGCTGCGTCCGGACCTCCTAGAGGCCCCTCACCCCGCCATCACCGCATCATCCACCACTGGTCATACTCGGCAGTCACCCCGACGTTGTCCATGTCAGGGATGTCAATCATTGTATCCGCCTCCTCACCCAGCGGCTCGATGATCGGCCAGGCTAGAGTCCTCTCGTCGCCCCGATGTCGATAGATCAAGGGCTCACTAGGCAACCCCTGGCGCACCCCAAACTATCGCGTCACCCAAACGTACGAGAAGTACTCCTGCTCGGTCCCATGTCACCCGATCAACCATCTCCCCCTGTGCACCCACTAGAGCCACTCTCCAGCCTCAGGCCAGGCTGGATAGTCCCGGTATGGATGCCAGAACACCTCCCCTGGAGCAAGCCACGCGAAGGCATCGACATAGTGCCCTACGACACCTACCCACCATCGACTCTGCCCCTGCTCCTCTGACCTCCACCATAGAGCCGCATACCCTATCTCCCTATCCACCATCTCTGCCCGAGTGGTCCACGACAAACCCTGTGGCCGCTCCACAACTATGTGCTGCCACCCCCAACACTGCAACAAGTAGCTGCACCCAATCCCCTTCCACCTTCGACAGCGGACCTCGTACAACTCATCATAAAGTTGTGCCAGTAGCGTCTGACCCCACCTCATAATCAAGGGTGCCTCCGTCGGACACTCCACCAGTCTGAAAACTACCTCCAACAGGTTCCAAGGGAACCTCGCACCTGATGAGTCGGGCAACAGCATGTTGGAGATGAGGGTCATCAGTAATGCATGCCTCACCCCCAACACGCCCTTCTCCAGCCACCACCACACCAAAATACCGCCAATCAGGCAATCCCCTCTGCCCTCTCCATCGGACTATCCACCCCCATCTCCACCCCATGCCCGAAGCACCGTGTCAGCACTGTCGTACGCTGATCACGTGGAGTAGTCCGAATAGGAAGCCCGTCTATCGAAATCCATAGAATCCGATAGACATCTTCAAGAGTCATCGTCATCTCCCCTGTTGGGAGATGAAAGGTGTTGGTGCGAGGATCCCACAAGTTGATCAGGGCCGTCAGATATGCCCGATCCCCCACCATAGGCTCTAACCGAGTCACCTGCTTGAGCCCAAGGGCATCAAGCCACTCCCAGTCGCCATAGTCAGCGCCTCCCGTGCTTCAGAGAACACCGTCGGCACATGGTACCGGCTCTTCACAACCTGCAAAAGAAAACAAAACAAAAACATTAAAACATGACAAAAAAAAAAAAAAAAATTGTACAACACTAAAAAAAATATACAACAATGTCTACAAATTATACACATAAAAATATTTAATAAACTGTACAGCAATAGTAACAACATTGTACAGACAAACAAATTACAAAATTGCAAACTAGGGTTTTAACCTTATTTTGAATAAAAAAAAAAAAAATAACAAAATTTTAACCTAGGGTTTTTAACTCTAGTTTAAACTAAAAAAAAAAACAAAATAAAATAAAAATTTAACCTAGGGTTTTTTAACTCTAGTTTAAACTAAAAAAAAAAAAAAACAAAAAAAAAATTCAAATTAAAATTTGTCAGTTACCTAGGGTTTTTAACTTTAGTTCAAACTGATAAATAAAAAACAAAAAAAACAAATTCAAAATAAAAATTTGTCAGTTACCTAGGGTTTTTAACTTTAGTTCAAACTGATAAATAAAAAACAAAAAAACAAATTCAAAATAACAATTTGTTAGTTACCTAGGGTTTTTAACTTTAGTTCAAACTGATAAATAAAAAACAAAAAAAATAAATTCAAAATACAAATTTGTCAGTTACCTAGGGTTTTTCACTTTAGTTCAAACTGATAAATAAAACACAAAAAAAAACAAATTCAAAATAACAATTTGTCAGTTACCTAGGGTTTTTCACTTTAGTTCAAACTAATAAATAAAAAACAAAAAAAACAAATTCAACATACAAATTTGTCAGTTACCTAGGGTTTTTCACTGTAGTTCAAACTGATAAATAAAACATAAAAAAACAAATTCAAAATAACAATTTGTCAGTTACCTAGGGTTTTTCACTTTAGTTCAAACTGATAAATAAAAAAAAACAAATTCAAAATACAAATTTGTCAGTCACCTAGGGTTTTTTTCAAACTGATAAATAAAACACAAAAAAAAACAAATTCAACATAAAAATTTGCACCAATCCGATTATGCGACGACAAGCACTGATCGAATTGACATACATAGCCCTTAGGGCAGCCCCCATAGGTTAAACAGTGGTCCTAACCACTTCCACAATAGTTTTGGAAGGTCAGAGGTCAATTTGGCATTTTTTTAGCACTTTGCTCCCTACTCGTCCCACCCTGGGATGATTACAAACTGGTATTCGTCCCACCCTGGGATGATTAGCAACAATCATCCTAGGGTGGGACAATTAGCAGGTTTGACTGGCAAAAAGTCAAACCTCGACAGGTCCGCCACTTAACTACACCTTCAGGGCATGCAATTGCGAGGAACAACTTCAAATCAGAGAGAGACTTCAGTCAAGCATGCCTTGATCATGGAGGCCTCATGCAATGAGACTCTAAATCAGGGAAGAATATTTTCTCCCAAAATAGGGCAAGCAAGCCAAGTGGCGCCCTCGCATGCGCATTCAAAGAGAGAGACCCTAGGTCTATAAAATGGTGAATATTATCACCCCAAGGGGAGAGCAGGAGCATTTGGAGCAACGGAGTGTTGCCGAATTATACCCTCACCCTCATTGTGCTTCTTACATCCTTGATCTCTCTTTCGGAAGGGAGGTTATCAGGTGAACATTGGAAGCACAATTCGGACCCAAAACCTGAACATTTGACCACAATACCCCACCCAATTTGCTAACACAACCCCCTTAGGAGGTTTTGGACCCATCCCAAGTGGATTGGTGCCGAAACCAAACCCTAAACAACGGGCGTCCTGCCCCCGGGCGCCCCCTGCACTGTCGCTAGTCCTAATCGCCCCACCCCGGAGTGATTAGAAATCTGTAGCAGATTTCCCTACTATTTCTTTTGCATTTCATTTTATGTCTTTCACATATGCTGCCATTCAAATTTCATGTCATTCTGATGAGTTTTGACTATGTTTTCATTGCTTTTCGCTTTCACTAACATACAGGGAGCGCTTTCGTATATAGGGCGACTGGGGCAGAATCAGCCAAATTCGACCTTCTGGGTCGTCCCAAAATGCCCTATTTTGCCTAACCCCAACTTTGCAGGTGTTTTGGAGACCTTTGGATGGGACATTTGGGAGGTCACTTTCTAACATGCTATGACAGTCCTAATCGTCCCACCCTGGAGCGATTAGAAATCTACAACATATTTCTTGACTGTTCCTTTTGTAGTGTGTCCATGATGATGTTTACATGCTTCTGTTCAAGTTTCATCTTATTCTGACATTTTTATTACCGTTTTAATTGTTTTATGCATGCATTAACTGGAGACCTTGGGGATTGCATATTTCCCTCCATCCGTAGGTGCTACTAATCATTTGTTGTTTCTTTGAATGTAGGATATCGACACTGGAGGGGCAGCAAGGAACTATAGATGCATTCACGCAAGCGACGATGACGTTTGGCCTGCCCATTTCAAATGTGGGCACACGGAAGATCCTGAAGGGAAGCGTACCATCCGTGGTGTAACAAAGCTATATCTAATGCTCTTGGCTCCTAAAAAGGAAGGAGACGTATTGTAACCTGGTCTCAAAAAAAATTAATAAAAAGAAGGGCTACGCTTTACACTTGCTTTATATCTCATTTCAGTTCGTTGGTTTTCCCATTTATGCACTTTGGACTTAGTGTTTCGCATGCTTTTGTTTTGTTTGCACCGCACCCGGTCTGCCTACCGGGCTTCCGTATCCTTGTGCTTTCACCTTGAGAATATTGTCTCCAAGGAAGGATTTAAATTAGATCCTCATAAAATTGAAGATGTGGAAAATTGACTGATTCCAAAAACACTAAAAGGGTTGCGTGGGTTCTTAGGATTAACTAGCTACTATCATAAATTTTTCAAGGATTATGGCAAAATAGCAACACCTTTAACAGTACTGCTTAAGAAGAATACCTTCTCATGGTCTCCACAAGCTAATGAAGCCTTCATGACCTTAAACAATGCCATGTGTACCACCCCTGTCCTAGCCATGCCATATTTTTCCCAACCATTTATTATTGAAAGCGACGCTTCAAGAGTAGGAATGGGAGCAGTGCTCATGCAAAATGAAAGACCCTTAGCATTCACTAGTAAGGCATTTTCAAAAAAGAATTTAGCACGTTCCACTTATGAAAAATAAATGTTGGCTATTGTTCATGCTATCCAACATTGGAGACCATACCTTATTGGAAAAAATTTCATTATCTGCACCGATCACCACAGCTTAAAATACCTTATGGAACAAAGGATAACCACTCCAAAAAAAAAAAAGTGGGTGACAAAAAAGGGAAATATAACATGGATGCAGATGCACTTTTCAAAAAGTTCGAGTAAAATTCTCAATTACATGCTCTTTCCTATCCTATTCCGAGATGGATCGAACAAGTCAAGGAAGAATGGTATGCAGATCCTACCACACATACCATAATTCAACACCTTCAACAAAACCCCATGAGCAAACCTCATTATTCTTGGTAAGATAACATACTCCATTATAAATAACGTCTTGTCCTCTCACCCACATTCGCTTATCGTACAAAGCTTCTACATGAGCTTCACGCTACACCTACTGTAGGACACTCGAGATTCCTCAAAACCTACAAAAGAGTGACTAAATCCTTTTATTGGATAGGGATGAAAAATGATATCAAGATATTTGTCAATGAATGTGAAACATGCCAAAGAAATAAAGGTGAAATAGTAGCAACACCAAGCCTGCTTCAACCCCTCCCCATACCAACAAAAACATGGGTGGATATTTCGATGGATTTCATTGAAGGCCTTCCCAAATCAGCAGGAAAAACAACCATCCTAGTGGTGGTCGATAATTTATCCAAATACGTCCATTTTTCCTAGTAGCCCACCCTTATACTGCTAGTACTATTGCCCAAATTTTCATGGATAATATCTTTAAGTTACATGGCATGCCTTCAACTATAGTTAGTGATCGTGATCCCACTTTCACTAGTAATTTTTGGAAAGAATTATTTAAACTCCAAGGTACTCAACTTTGGATGAGCTCTGCTTACCATCCCCAAATAGATGGCCAAATGAAATTTTTTAATAAATGCTTAGAAACTTATCTTCGATGTTTCATTTCCACAAAACCCCTCCACTAGGTTAAACGACTTCCATTAGCTAAATGGTGGTATAATACAACATATCACACAACCATAAAATAACCCCTTTTGAAGCACTATATGGCCAATCACCTCCATACCTAACCTCTTATATTATAAAAAATACAAAAGGTGGCCACTGTAGAGAAGGAGCTTGTTACTCGAGAGAATATTATTCAAACTCTAAAAGACAATCTACACATCGCCCAACACTGCATAAAGGAACAAGCGGACCAACATCGAATCAAGCATGTGTTTTAGGAAGGGGATATGGTATTTCTTCACCTTCAACCATATCATCAGACTTCTTTAAAAATCAAGAGGTCTCAAAATTTAGCACCTAAATTTTATGGCCCCTATAAAGTTCTACATTGTATTGGACTAGTCGCATATAAGCTTGAGTTCCTAGAATCCTCCAAAATCCATTTGGTCTTCCATGTTTCTTGTCTTAAAGTCATAGTAGGCACTCACATTACTACTCAAACTCAACTTACAGAGTTTTTCGATAATGGGGCCCTCATGATTGAACCAGAAGCTATTTTAGATCGCCGCATGTGCCACCTTCGAAATCACACCATCACCAAAGTATTGATTCAATGGAAAGGTCAACCGTCAGAAGATGCTACGTGGGAGACCCTCCATCACATTCAACAACAATTTCCACAATTTCAACTTTGAGGACAAAGTTTTTTTAAGGAGGGTGGCATGTTAGGACCCTCCTCCTAACATAAACTATTAATTATATATTATATTATATTATATTTATAAGGGACATGTCCCTTCATATTCACACCTCTTAGATAGATTTAATTATAAAATGCTACAGATGTCTCAAAGGGCATACAAGAACATATTATTCATTATATTGTGGGTTTTTGCCTTACAATCCTATAACGATTCAATTTTAAAAGTGATTATTTTCTCCAAATTTGCTTTCAATTCATATTTCTAATAGCAGTATCCTAACAGATTCAAAAAGAGAATCCTACCCAGAATGGGAACGGGATAGCAAACCAATAGCAAAAATATTAAAAACCAAAACCAGCCCATGGGAAAGAGAAAAATCACCAATTTTGAAAAACCTAGCTTGTGAGAGCCTGGGATAAAGTTTCAACTGGAAAATCCCATACAAAATAGGAATGGGATAGCAGAAACCAATAGCAAAAAAATTAGAAGCTAAATCTTGACCACGAGATAGAGAAAAACCACCAATTATGAAAAACCCGACTAGTGGGAGCTTGAGACAAAGAAGCAAAATAGAACAAGGTCATCCATAAATAAAGTAGGACCATCCGCAAATGAACCGGGACCATCCACAAAAGAAACAGGACCACCCATAAGCTAGCACAAGATCATCTGTAAAACAACCCAGGGTCATCGTTAAACTAGCACTGGACCATCTGAAAAAGCCTTCCTGACAAAATAAAATTTAAAATTTGTTAAAAAATGTTTCCCGCATAGGGAAAACACACTATTTTGGAAGACCCGAAATGCATAATACTCCATAAGCCTAATTCCAAAAACACCAGCATCGAGCAGATCTACAAAGATAGTCCATGCAGGGTCATCCACAAGCCTAAAAATGGAACAGCCAAAGGAGATCACTACAGATCATGCGATCTCCCAATGAAGAAAGGTGAAGCACAACTAAAACCAGAACCTGGTAAAGAAGACGTCCACAAAGCAAGAAGAATATCAGGCACAAAACAATGTCAAGAAGCCCTCCGCTACAGTGAACAATCAACACATGGTCCCCCATCAAGACAAAAAAGAGCTGCAAGTAGGACCATCCACAAAGTACCCGCAGATCTGTAAGAAAGCCCCAAACCTACTACCAGAAGATATTAATTTTAGTTTTAAGTATTTACTGTAACTTTTGTAATAAATAATTAGATATTTCTTTTAATTTTAGAATTTTTGATAAACATTTTTAACAATTATATATTTTATACATTTTTCTTTAAATTAAATAAATTACTTATAAGCTTATCTTAATAAAATATAAAGTAAGTTTTAACATTTTTCTTACATGTTATACATACACACAAACACTTGAAAGTGCAAGGAACACTAATGGGACTTAAACCTTTGCCTTTTTCATACAAGTTTTAAAATTTAGAATGTCTCTTTATGATAACTCTATAATTATTTTAATTTAAATAAATTTCTATTTTGCATTCTAAAATAAAGGATTCTTCCTTTTTAAAAATTCTACCCTAATAAATTCTCTAATAATCATTTTAATCTATTATTATGATATCTTATTTTTTATTTATTTTTAAACAATTTAGAAAACAACATTGGTGAACCATGAGGAATAGAGTGGGTTTCAAAGGATTACTTCTGCTATAGTCTTAAAACCTTAAATTTTATTTAAATAATTGTTAGTCTAAGGGGAGGTGACATGGATTTTCTTCAGCATTGGTAAGTCAAACATGGCTATTAAGGACTTGCTAAAGCCAAACAAGATTGTTATGCAAGGCCACACTTTTCTCATGAATGCACCCATAATCTGGCATGCTAATATTAGTTTGAATCCATAGTCTTCTCATATGCACTTGAATGAGACATTGTTTTACAAGTGCAAATGGATGATTCATTTGTTTTGATCAAAATTGATGTAGTAGCTTGAAAAGTAAAGATTTTTTTTGTTGTTGAAAAGTGCCTAGTATTACTAAAAAATAATAGTTACATTGATCACAAAAAAAGACGAGTGGTATGGAAGCACACCCCAAAATGTCAAATAGATATTCCACCCAAAATAAAAAATAGAGATTTGGGGACTTACACTATTACATAGTTAAACTAAAATGAAAACATAGCAAACAATTTGAAGCTTTAAACTGTTAAACTAAAACACTACAAAGAATAAAACAACTTTGTAGCTCCAAAAAATGAATGAAACCTAGTTTTGATAAGGGTTGACGTCATCGCATGCTGCTTGTGCACTTATGATGTCGTCCCATGTTGCTTGTGCACTTATGATGTCATTCCAAGTAGTCCTTTTTGGAGAACCCCTAAGAACAAATGAAAGGATTGATTTCTTATCATCATACTTTTGTTCAAGCAATTAAAATATTGTAGAGAACAAAGAAGAAATTTGCAAATCCTACTAATGCTTGCTTGAAAACAAGCTGCTATGATCACTAAAGGACATCAAATAATTGTAACTATTGGAGCCTCTAGGATCATTGCTGAAGCTCCCCAATTGAACATGGGAAATTGGTTGTTCCATTAAATCCTCATCGTCTTGCTTCTATTCAAGCAACTTCAATGCATTGAAGCAATTGAAACTACTTGGTTTGGATGGATGAAACTATTTTTTGGGTAAACTATCCCCATCTACTTTCCTCTGCCAAGGACTACAAGAACACCAAAATTACAAAAATGGAGAAGGTGGAAGAGAACTACTAATGGGAGAGACATAAGAGACTTAGATTTCTCTTTTTCCATAAGAACTGCCAATTCCATCATTGATGGCTCTATATTTGGTTGTGTTTCTTCCTTGAGTGAAGACTATGGAGCAGAAAAAATAATCATCTATGGATTTGAAGGTTATGAGCTTGCGATGACTATCGATTATGGAGGGGGAAAAATTGTCAGCTGTGGAGATGATGATTGGGAGCTTGCGATGACCACCATGTATGGAGTGAAAAAATTCTATGGAGTTGGGGTAGCACTAGAACATTGATATTTGCAACAAACCACAATGGTCCAACCCTCCTTCTTAGGGTGAGTGGTTACCCCAAGGGTGGGCACAAAAGCAGGCTTTGGCTTGGAATGCAACATACATGAATAGTATTTCACCTTATGATCAGGTGCTTAGTAGCAAAAATAGATGTTTGAAAGATTAATGTAAATCACCCTTTGAGAAACTATGGTCTCCCCAACTTGAATGGTGATGGATTCTGGAAGATCGTTAGATAGATCTACCTCTACACATACCCGCTTGATCGAATGAGCATTGAATTTTTTAGGTTTAGTGAGAACAACATGCCCAAGAACACCTATGATTTGGTCCAAACCAACCCATAAAGGAAGGAGAAGACTAAGAAATACCACCAAGATCAGGACTCTATGAAGTTTGTCCTTAGAGATAGTAAAATCATGGGTCCATGATGAGAGCACTATCAAAGAGCTCTACAAGTGCCAAGGACCATGTTGATACAAAAATTTGACATGAGGAGGATAAAAAAAATAAAAAAAGGAAGAAACCTTTGATAAGATAAATATTATTGCCATGAGGGTCCCATGTTGAAGTGACCCAAGCCCTCAATATTGACTTGGTAGGGATACATTGAACAAAATACCCAACTAGGGTGTGTGACTCCAGCCAACTACATGTAGATTCAACAAATTGTGAAGGGAAAATAACATCAAGGGATGAACCCTTACCTTGAGAAAATTTAGCAAAAGCCACTTTTGGGGACACTCGGGAGGTGTCAATGATAGGATCCATTTTCCTTGTAGCACTAATACAAACTATCGGGCCACTGGGGTTGGGGGTCATGGAAAACTCTAGAAAGCTATAGAAACACTAACTTGGTTCACACCAAAAACCCTAGCAAATCCCTCCCTATCGTCCAAACATGTATTAAGCAAATAATTTATTTAAAAGAGTTAGTTTTATATTGTAGTAAAATTCAACAAAATCCATGGAATGAAATTTGAAACATAATTAAATATAAATCAAATATACTTTCTTCAAACAACAAGAAACTGGATTTATTTCAATGAAAGGTAATTTTGATTATGACCTATCATGACAGGGACACCACAATGGAAAAGGTCATTGGGCTCTCTTAAGGGAGACCCAAGTTCAACTCAGGTGGCCCCTAATATGCCCTCGCTTTTCAACCTCTTAAAAAAATCGATTATGATTTGTATTTTTAGATTTAGGTTGGAAAATTTATTTATTCTATAAATTTTTTAATATATCAACTATATTTATTTAAAGGAAGAAGTAACTACTTTTAATTACTCAACCATTAAGTAATACAAATATAGAAACTATATACAATGAGATTAAAAAATTACATCTAAATTTTCACAATTATTTATAGAGTGATCATTTCATGTGACTACTATATAATTACTTATATTCATACCATTAAATTTAAAACTCCTTTTAAACATAATGTTAACAATCATTCTTATTTTTCTAAAGGAAAATTTAAACATTCTTAAATGAAAGCTTATAACAAAACATATTTTTACCTCTCATAAAATAAATTAAAATTAATATTTTCATACATTTTTTTTTATTTGGTTAGTGTGAGAAACCCCTACAACCAACGCAAAGGGCTGGGCAGTCTCCTCCCAATAATGATCCCTCGTAAATCCGAGAGTTATGCTTATCTATATGTTTTCATGAATTTTCATTTCAACAAATAATCAACACTTTTTTTTTAAAAGTGAATTTTCATCGTTAACAATTACCCACAATAACAAAAAGGATATTAATATAAATATTTAATGAATCTATTATTGAAAATCTATTAAAAATTTTGGTATAACTCTTTCTAAATTAAATCACATAACAAAATGTGCTACCAGTTCTCTTATAAATTCAACATTGTAGCTTTTCACACCATCATATGTAAATTTAGTTCAACTTGCATAAGCATACCGATTTTCCTTAATAATTTCATCCTCTACGTAAATCCAATTGGAAATTAAAATGCGTAATTGGACAACTATCAAATTAAATCCTTCCACAATACAAAACAAGAGTCTATAAACTATATATAGACTTCATTGTACCCAAGTTTTAACACTCAACCAAGTCACTGTATACATATATAATTCTAAATTTCATCTTTGTCATTTCATACTTTAGAATTTCACATGGACTATGACAGTAAAAAACTTCAATCAACTTCCAATTCCTATCAACCTTCTCCCTCTTTCTTGTCAAATTCCTTGGAAATAATTTATATGCTTCTCAATTTTACCATCAACACCAAACATATTCTTGTAGACCCATTTAAGCCAACCATATTATTTCTATTAGTAAAAGAAACAAACTCTTAAGTTTGATTCTTGTTGAGAGAATTACACTTCCTCTATATTGCATCTTCTCAATCAATACATCCCTTCACCTAACAATTAGTGAAAGGATCCTTGGAGTCATCCACCTTAAAAATAAATGCATAAAAATATAGGGATTTATGATAATGTTCCTACTACAAGATGGGCTCTAGATGTTGAACAAGATTATGAATCTATTTTAACATAGAATGATCTATAGGAGGGGGATAAGTTTGTAGAAATACATCATGATAAATAGGTATTAAAGATGCTATCACATTCTCACAATATAAGAAGTCATCTAACCCAATAGTGCAAGGCATAAGAGGATCACTCTCATCTAAAATGAAATTCAAAGAAGAGGAACAAGACAACAAAAAATGAAGAAATTCTAGGCTAGAATAACAGATACCAAAATCAATATCAAGTGGAGTAAAAAAATCTAAAAGGATAGTAAGAATAAAACTAGAAGAAGTTGAAGTGATTGATCTAGAATCAACAATCCATTCTTATGAGGATATGGAAGTCCAATATATTGAATAAACCACCACATGTGCATGAGAATTATCATCTTTGTTATCATCATCTTCATGAGTATGAAAGAAATAAGCATCCTCTAATATCTTGATATGTAACTAGCAATACTCAAAGTTGTGATCATTCTTGCAGAAACCACAAATGAGAATCTTGAGTAATTTTTTCAAAATAATTTTGTTCATATTTTGGATTCTCATTTTTCTCTTGTTTCTTTATCCATTTCTCTAGAGATCCTTAGGATAAGCCTAGATAAGTGATATAACTTTATTCCAATTTATCAAATTTGCTTGATGTTAAATAAGGTAGGTGAAGATAGCCTTAAATTAAGGACCAAAGTGATTTAGGAAATGCATTGAAAGCATATTGGAGAGTGTGACAATATAATAATGTTTCCTAGGGAATATTAATAAGGACCTTCTTTAGGCAATCTACAACATCCACTAGTATTCCACCAACAACATGAACGTCTCCTTGTATTTTTTATATACTTTTTAGTTTTACAAAAACATACAATCTTAAAGGTAGCAAGGTCAACTTATAAACTATTAAATTGTGTGGTATAAAATTTAAAAAAAATCTTAAAAGTTTTCAATAAATCTATAGGATATTAGATTCCTTATGTTACGGTTTTTTAATCACCATGTCAATATACAAGACAATAACTCTAAGAGCTTCATATTTGTTTAATTAAATTAGAATTTTCCTTTCTTTTATTTTTGTTTTAACTAGCATCTTGGATAAAATCCTCAAAATCCATTGTTTTGGAGGATAACCTTTATATTGATTTTTCATGAAGAGTAATTATGATAATTTATTAGAAGAATTTACAACATGTAGTCCATAAAGTGCATACACAATTTTATCCTCCAACTAGAAAATTATGATTAAAAAACCAACACCAACATCAAGAGCTTGAAAAACCATGTGAATTGAATAAAAGGATCCAAATACATACATATGAGTGATTTATTAGCTCCAAATAATTTTTCCTTTTTCATAATAAAATAACCAATAAAATGATGAGAAATTAAATTTGAATTTATCAGCGATGACCTTTAAGCTACTATGTGGAATTGAAATACCCTAAATAGTGATTCAATTACAAGCTACGATGTGGAATAGAAAATATCCTATATGATGATCCAATCACAAGATACTATATGGAGGTTGTTTGTATCTATAACTATAATTTATTTATTAACTTTGTTATTGAGTAGGTGAAAAACATCTTAAAGTGTAACATAAGGCATTAGAGAAATAAAAGTTCTTATTTATATGCCCAAAAATTGTTTACCAAATATTATGAGGTCATATTAACAAGATAAGCAAAACATCATCCTACAAAAATCTAAAACCAACCTCCCAAAGTGCCAAGGTAGTGCTGAAAAGCACATACACTATTTCAAACATGTAAAAGCCTATGTGGAAGGTCATTCATATTGGATTTCATAATATTTTCTAAAAATGAACAAAAATAAACCATCCACTCAAATCTTATACAAAAAAGTCTTGAGAGGGATGCCATAGTGGCAAGTTCTTGAGTTTTCATCCAAGATACCCAAGTTCAAAACCTCGGTATGATGCGACCAAGACCCCTCATAAAAACCCATACTTTACCCTAACAATTTTAGTCCTAGGAGGGATACCGTAGTGGTATGTTATTAGGTTTTCATCTAGGATACCTAAGTTCAAACCTCGATATGAGGGGACTATGACCCCTTATAAAAATCCATGCTTTATCCTAACAATTTCCCTTATACAAGAGGATTAGGAAACCTTATAAAACCCACACTTTACCCAAATATTTTTTACCCAAGTTCAAATATTGATACTAGGGGACCAAGACCCCTCATAATAACCCATGCTTTACCCTAAAATTTTTATCTTGGGAGGGATACCATAGTGGTAAGTCCTTGGATTTTCATCCAGAAGACCCAAGTTCAAACCCTAGTATGAGGGGACCAATATCCCTCATAAAAACTTGTGCTTTACCCTACCATTTTTTGTCCATTGTGGGATACCATAGTAGTATGTCTTTGGGTTTTCATCTAAGAGATCCAAGTTCAAACCTCGATACAAGGGGACCGAAACCCCTTTAAAAAACCCATGCTTTACCCTAAAATTGTGACCTGGGAGGGATACCATAGTGGTAAGTACTTGGGTTTTCATTCAAGAGACCCAAGTTCAAACCCTGGTATGAGGGAACCTAGATTCCTCATAAAAACCCATGCTTTACCCTAACATATTTTTATTAAATATCAATGAAGCTTAGATTTTCAATGGATAATGACAATATGGTGGATGTGACATCATTGTAGAGCTAAGGTTTTGAAAGAGGTAGGTTTAAATTTATGCCTCTAAATGCAACGTTGATTCGTGCATGTGGATCTCTATAACACAACTTGATTTTTTTGTGCATATTGATATTGTTAATAAGATTGTTATTTTTGTTTTTCTTGTTAAGGTAAAGTGTTAGAACCAAAAGTGATTATTCATTATAATACATGAATGAGTACATATAGAGAGAGATTAGGGTTTTTAGGAAGGAAACCCTAACCCTAACCCTAAAAAGCAAAACCCTAACCCTAAAAAGTAAAAAGCATATTAAATTAGGCAAAATGCACTTTAATATTTTAACATCCCCCTTTCATGTGAACTTTCCTAAGTATAAAATACTCATTTAAATTCTAATATCCCCCTTAATGATGAAGCTCATCTAGAAGGTGTCGGTTTATGCCGAAAATGCACCTTTATACAATAATATGAGGCATTCAAAAAGTTATGCTAAAATAGCCAAGAATCTGATGTTGAAATATTGATGTGGTGTTGCCCGAAGTATCAAAAGTGTCCTTATGATAACCTTCTCATCCTACCAAAATGCATGGATAACTAGTTGCTGCATTCGCCAGGTGCTATAAAGAAGAGGACTAGGTACAAGGTTCACTTGCATTGTGATGATGGAAATCTTGCTGATGAGCCAAGCTGAAAATCATTGATCCACTGAGAGACAAGCCACTAAAGGCAAAGACAACTCCAATTGTAGGAGTACCCATGTGATATCCATGATCACATAAAAAAGGGCCTTGGTCTTGTGAAGAGACAACGACAACTCCCAAACTAGAGTACCCGATAGATTCCCATGATCGGTAAACAATACCTCCTACTATAGGAGCACCCAAAATCATAATAAAATCTCAAGAGGGCCATGGTCGTGAAGAAATTCTACTTCCAAAAATAGTCTCTGATGACAAAGTGGATTGAAGAAGTGTCGGGTTCAACCGATAATGCACTTCCTATACAACAAACTTTGAGGTCCAAAAAAATCATATGTAATAGCCTCAAAATTGAAAATGGACACCTCCATTATGTCCTGCTCAAAAAATATTTCTAATAATTACAAACATGAATATCTTCGGATCTGAATGGAGCCTCAAAACTAAGAAAAATAATTAGGCTCATCGGTAGCAAAACAAAAGAGGCTCATAGCCTTTACAATTTGAGAAATAGAATATTCCTAAAATATTCTCACATAAAAAACTTCAATAAATGGAAATAACCCTAAAGCTTAAAGCCCTAAAGATTAAAAAAAAAAAATATTACTATTTTCGAAAAATTATTTTTTCATAAAAAATTGCCATTTTTAGTAATTACCATTTTCGGAAAATTGTTTTTCGTCAAAAAATTGCTATTTTTAGTAATTACCATTTTCGGTAAAAATTTATTTCATCAAAAATTATCATTTTTAGTAATTACCATTTTCGGCAAATTGATTTTTTCATAAAAATTTTCTATTTTTAATAATTTGTAAAAATAACTCGAATTGACATGAAAATTAACACACAATGTTGTCCAAAATCCACGCAGCCATGGTCTTGGTTGAACCCTATGAAGAGCACCTTTCGTGTTGTGGATTTTTAGGTTTTCATCTCTTGTACTTCATATTCATAGACGAGCACCTGTTATTATTCATATTCCATCATCAAGTCCATCGTCATGTATGAACTCTATCAATAATTTATGGGGATGAATGGCCACCATTACTGCAACCAAAATTATAAAGGCCTCCTTCGAAAAACAACCTAAGATGAAAATCAAGAATTTTTGAAAGGGGGAGGGGGAGATTTCCTTGAGAGAAATCCCCCCCTTACATGCGAATCACAAGCGAATCTTACCGCTCTCTCACACAGGTGGATCTTACTACTCTGATACCAATTGTTAGAACCAAAAGTAATTATTCATTATAATACATGAATGAGTACATATAGAGAGAGATTAGGGTTTGGAAGAGATTAGGTTTTTTAGAAAGGAAACCCTAACCCTAACCCTAAAAAGCAAAAAGCATATTAAATTAGGCAAAGTGCACTTTAATATTTTAACATAAAGTATTTAGAGGGTTAGGGTTTGTTTTCCAAAACCTTATAGTGAAGGTGACAAGAATCATAATTGGCGGGGTGGGTCCTTAGAGTTGCTAGCACATATATGTCGCCCCTATTTAGTGTAGGAATTCCTCTTGAACTATCAAAATAATAAGAATGAAAACATGGTGTATGCAGTGTCATTGCTTCCCACATCCATGATGTGCAATCTAGCAGACAAGCTCTACAAAAAGAGGAAGAATACGACTTTGGAGCTTGAAGAAGTTATCAAAAATTTAACTATTGATGATGACCATGAAAGGATATCATCAATAATCAATGTGCTCACAAATGAATTTTCTCTCTCTCCTCAAGCAAATCATAGAAATGGACTTGAAAGGGTTAGCTACAACAACTATTGGTTTGGCATCAAAAGATGCTTAGCATCTTGAGTAAATTTTTCCCCCTATTTTGAAATATTTTATTAATCAAGATAGAGAGTTCGCTATTATGCCTATGAAGCCCTCTATAATATTGCAAAACATGCAAGAGGAGATTTTTATGCACTATGCAAACTCTCAGCTGACTCAGATGCTAATGTTTAGGTTGTTGCACATATCTTAGATCATATTGTTAAAGATATTATTATAGAAAGTGACCAGTGACCAGTTCAACATTGAAGAGTTAATACCATTGATAAGGGAGAACATGAATGTTCTAATCATTATGTACACCAATTCTTGGTTGGATGGATTATTGTTCTAGACAGTGTTCCTAACATTGATATGCTAGACTTCTTGCTAGATTTTCTAGATGGTCTTTTTAATATGTTGAGCAACTCAAGTCATGAAATATAACAACAAGCACATTTTGCACTCATTGAATTCTTATAGAAGATAAATAACTCTTCATCAATGAATTATGGATGCATGTATAAGATATTAGTACAACGGTTATATTATACAAATGATTTTACATGGTTGATAGCTATCACTTGGATGAATGGATTTTTTAAGCTTGGGGGATAAATATAGTGTGAAAAAATTCTTGGTTTTTGGAGAAATTGAGAGTTTCAATATGGATGCGGTCATGGTATATGTGAATGTGGATCTAGTAACTATGACAGTGATAGGGGTAGAGTATAAGGGAATAGACACAAATGGAAGGATTCATGAACCAATAATGCTAGATGGGAAAAATGGATAAGTAGAATTGAGTAGGAGGGTAGATATGGGACCAAGCAAAATTTAGTATGAGAAAACCTTAAACTTTATGGAAACTATCGTCATATCAAAATACACCCATCCAAGGGAATCCGATAAGACAAATGTGCCCATGCCTTGCTAGAGTGAAATAATAGGAAGTGCCACATATGAAAGGGAAGAATTGCCTATGGGGTGACCTCTAGGGTTTTTATTCAATGTTGGATCCTTGTTAGACCTAATTCCTTGATGCATAGTGATCTCCACAAGTTGAATTCAGGTAAAAAATGAATTGTAATGAAAGTAAAAGAACAATAAAGTAAGTTCTTGCATGAAAGTAAATTCCTAAGCTATGGGGGAGATGTGCCAAAGACTTAGGACCCCCAATTTTGACTAAAATAAGTGATAATTGAACACAAAAAATATCACCTATGGCTAGTGAACACAACCAAGCAAAACACACCACCAAGAATCAAGACAAGCTAAGAGAAGGAGGATAGAGCGAAATTAGTCATGGCTTCCATTAACATGCTCAAAATGATTACAAGACAATGAGATCTAGAGGGTTTGATGATCCCTAGGGATGAGAAAATGTTTGGGGCTCCCATTGTTATAGTAAGAAAGAAGGGTGAAAGTAAGAACCAACAAGGTTGGATACCAAGCATGAGGAAATAGCTTCCAATGCCTTTTATAATGAAATCGGATCTATTTATAGCTAAGAGGAGGGTGTCTTCCCTTCAAATTTTTATGTAGAAGATCTACAAATATATTTTTTTCTATAGCCAAAAAATATCGATAGCAACTTTGAGGTCTCTAGATCCAAGGACATAAATGTTAAAATATTTTAGGCCTTTAGATGATCCAATGCGGTTGACTCAGATATTTAAAATTGTGTTAGGGTGGTTGCACCATTACTTATTTTCCATATTTCTTCTAGGGTGCATCACTTAAGTGATGCAATAAACATGGAATCCTTGATTAGTGAAGGTGGATAGAGTAGGCTCACATATATGGTAGGCAGTGGTTATGGCTTGCATGTGATTGGCTCTAACAAGCTTGGCCATGAAAGTCAATATTTGTGAACACTGGAGAATACCTTATTTAATGCTTCTTCACCTACTATTATTATTGCATATGTGGATACCATGTGTTCTTAGATGGGGTGGAACCTCCTTCGTCCAATGGCAGGCCTTCTCCTTGAAGTACTAGTTCTTTGATCTCTTGGGCTCCCGACTAGTTATTACATGCCTTACTTTGGCTTTGGTTAAAGCTCCCATCCTTAATGGTAATTTCCTCTATCAAAAGGACTACATGGGCCATTGGATTGAAAATAAATAGTCCATGTTCCTTGGTGCCCTTGATGTAGATAGATCAAGTGGAAGATGAGTATTGACCTTAGATGGGAGATCTAAAAGTTGACATAGCTTCTAGATTGCTTGCATATTTCTTGAATCTCCTTTGTCCCAATTAAAGTCTAGGAGAGCCTTATAATAGCATATATTTAGCCTGTACCCCTTCTAATTGGTCTATATTGGAGTGAAGTGGGACTATAGGAAAAATTTCCCTACAACTTTGGCAGCTCCCAAGGCTCCTTGGCCTACTGAAGAAGTGAACAAATACTTTCTTGCCTTGTCCATTGGGTGCAAAGTCAAAATTTAGAAGCTAGATGATATTGGGATGTGGGTAGTACATTACTATCTTATTTTTGTCATGCTTTCAATGTTGCTAACCCATAAAATGAACACCTCCCAACATATCTTGCACACTTTTTCTTTCATCGCTACCAGATGCCATAAAGCAATCTAGAATATGTCAAAGATGAGAACTTTAGATCATAAAAAACCTCTAGGTTATCACTCAACTAATTCTCCTAGTGTGATGGAGAGATAACACATACCATAGTGGAGGGTACAAGGCCCCTCAAACATGGTTTAAAGCCAGGGCCAAGAACTCATTCCTAGGGAAGTCAAATTAACCCAAAGCCTTCTTCTAAAGATTATCCCCATCGATAGGAAGGTCTTCTTAGTTATCATAAGGAGGGCTTAATGGTTTATTTTACCAGTGGGGCTTGCATTAGATATCACTAGGGGGGTTGTCATAGATAGTGCTATTGTCAATGGTAGAAGCTCAAGAATAGTCCCAAGTTTGTCTTGGCAGTCTTGAACCTCCATTGAATAACTTCCTTGATTAATATCTTGTATAACCTCATGACATGAATAGGTATGAATTATGACTTATGGTAGATTTTCTCATGAGTTCTGGCCTCTACATATCTATCCTAGTTGAAGGCCTTATATAGAGAGATTTTGGATGGTTATCGCTATTCTGCATGAAATTTGCATGGTACCAACCAATCATTACCCATTTCACTCATGTTGAATTTTGATATCTCTCACATGGGTCTTGTTAGAATAGGGAGGCCTTCTATAAGGTGTGCCTCATACTTTTTTTATATGGGCTATCATAATTCAAGCATAGCCTAATACCTCGTACATTTTCTTTAGTATCTTGGTCAACCTTCCTTTTCTTGGATGTTTGTCATGTCATGTTCACATTTGATTCATTTCCTTGGCAATTCATTTCCCTATAAACAATGAAGCTTGTAAAAGGTTAACTAAAAATGGGGTATATACACACATTTTTTTAAGGATGCTTCTTTAGGTAGATCCCATTCACAGGAATGGGTAATTATTTACCATCTATTTTTGCTAATTCAAATGCATTCTCAAACTTTTGATTAATGATGACATAAGCATGGCTCCAAAATGCATCAAAATCGGTGTGTCGACCTAGCTTAGTTATTTATTCATCTTATTTGAGAACACAGTCACCAACCTCAAAATATTTAGGGGTCACCCTTTTTTCAAACCATACCTTCGTTATCCCTTGTTGTCAGAGCATCTGATATTGAGCCCCTTCTCTTCACTCCTCTACTTTGAGTAACTTCCCATTTTTTGGACTTAATGCATCTTTTTATTGGAGTGCTAGGTTGTGGAGCAACTATAAAGTTGGTAATTCTAAGAAGATGGGTAGCCTCACTTCTCTTTCATATACCAAAGTATATGGGAAGTAATCAATTGCATTTTTTAGAGTAATCTTGTTAGCCCACAAGGCCCCCTTAAGATGCATATGCCATTGCCCCTAATTGTCAAACCCTACCATTTTTAGGATCTTTAGCATATTATTGTTAGTGGATTTGGCTAGCCCATTACCTTGGGGGTAATAGTTCAAGGATGATTTTAGATAGATGTCCTATTGATAAGAAAATTTAGGGACCTTTCCTACTACAAATTATGTAGTGTTATCAAAGATGATCATTTGGGCACCCCAAATCAGGTTATGATTTATTCAAAGAAATCAATAATCACCTTTTTAGTTGCTTCTTTCAATGGCACTACTTTGATACACTAATTAAAGTAGTTAGTGGCCATAAGGATCCACTTATATCCTTTACTTGATGGGGGTTGATCATTTCAAAAAATCCAATCCCCATTGGAAGAATGGTTCATCTATAGTCATAGGCTTCAATGCTAATGGTACATTTATCTTTCTCCTAGAAAAAATTACATTCATCACATATCCTTACACATTTATGGGAATCCATAAACATATAATAACAAGTTTTCATTATTTTAGTAGCCATTATTTGGTCCCAAAAATGCCCTCTAGAGAACCCTTGATGAAATTCTTGGAGCAGTTGTTGAGTTTAATCTAATCCTATGTACTTCAGAAGGATATAATCAAAGTTCATCTAGAAAAGAAGCCCTTTGACTAGGATAAAATATAAATTTTACAATTGAAAGGTCCACCTATGAGCTTTATCAAGTCTCTATGGGTATTGATCTAATCACATACATCAGATCCACTGGCCTACCCAATCGGGTTCTTCTTCTTCATTACTTAATAGACACACGCCCTCCTCTATTTTTTTGCTAGCTACATATTCTACATTTATTGATATAGGACCATCCCTCTAATCAGTTTTGTAGGATTTATCTCTATCTCAAATTGTAGGATTTTGGTAATCCACCTAGCTCGCTTTTCACTAATTTCACCACCAATTATATATTCTTTTATGCTCAAGTGGATAACATGGGTTGTGATTCTATTGTTGGATACCAAGTGATTAAATTTATTTAGTTCTCTAATAATGGTGTACACTTGTTTTCAACAAAATTGTATCTCTCCTTGTACCCATTCAGTTTCTAGCTAAAAAATGTGATTGGGTGCTCTTACAGGTCATTGACATTTTGGCTAAGTAAAGCAGAAATGATGGATTCACCGTCAAAAGCATAGAGTATGAATTATTTGTCAAAGTTAGGATTGGATATTACCTATGCTATAGATACTTTTATCTCTTCAAATGCCTTTCTTCCTTCTTTGGTCCATCTAAATGATCGGTCCTTTTTTAGCATGAGGGTCATAGGTTTGACAATCCAAGAAAAATTGGGATAAATATACAAATAAAATTTATCTATTCGAAGAACAAATAGAGAGCTTTATTGTGATGTGGGAAGGAAAGGTTATCAATGGAATAAATTAATTCTAGAACAATAGTCATCCCTTCCTCGTAGATGACATGGCCTAGTAACTTCCCTTAAGGAATGCAAAAAATTACATTTCTTTGGATTCAGGGATACTCCAAATTCTTGGCACCGCTTGAAAATTTACTCCATATGGGTCAAGGGATTTTATTTCTACTTAGAAAAAATGGTTCGATCATCAATATAAATCAAGATAATTTTATTTTTCAAACCTTTAAAATTGATAACCTTGGTACTTTGAAAATCCACCCCTACATTTGACAAACCAAAAGGTATCCTCTAGTAGGTGAATATTCCCCACTTTGTGGTAAAGGTTGTTTTATGTTAATCTTAATATTTTACCCATACTTAATTATATCCAAAGAACCCATCCAAGAGAGAAAATATCTTTTATACTATGACTGTGGAGGATTTTATCTATTGAGGGTAGGGGTAGTGATCCCTCAATGAATCTTTGTTCAAATATTGAAAGTCGATACATAATATTATTTCCCCACTTTTTCTCCTTTTTGAAACTAAATTGGAGAACCATATGGTATGCTTTATAGGGTATATGATTCTTGATTCACTTAACTTATCCAAATCCTTTCACATAAGGGTCTCTATATTTGGGTTTATTGACCTTTTTTTCTACCTCACTAGTCAGGTGTTGGGAGTTAGTTGAATGGTGTGTTGTATGATATGCTTGTCATACCATTTTAAATATTCATGGCTCTATGCTATTTTGCCATTAAATTTCTAACAAAGGTGGATGAGGGTCTACTTCTCCTCTATGGTGGAAACCTTACTTATTTTTAGGGTTTATCCTGGGGTAACTTTGACCTCTTGGTAATCTCCTTCATCGATCATCATTCCCCTCTTTACCCCAAAATGATCATCATTGTTTAATAGGGTATTTGGTTTGATGAGCCATTTTTGCAATTTGTTAGAGCTCAACTAGATTATTTGATCATCAGATTCTTCTTTCATTTAGGGCCCCAAATATTCAAAAATTTTGGCCTTCTTTTAGATAAATTGAATAACTCTTTCATCGCTATTGAATACTTGCCAATGAGATTTATTGTCAGGAATAGTAGGTCTTATTATCATCTTCATATGTTTTTGGTTTTGTATAAGGTCTTCTATGGGATCAATTTAGGGCCCAATAACCACCATGTGGTTCGTATTCATATTACGCTCTCTAGGAATAGACTACATATTTACCATGTCAAAGGCCTTGATCATGTCCCACACCCAGTGTTTGTAGGCCTTGATTAGTCTTTTATTGGCTAGGCATTGTGATATTACCTATTTTTCCACTAGTTCTACATCTTCAAAGACTTGTCACATTTTGATCACTCTTTTTTTGGCTAACTGGAGGCCAAGCACCAGGGCTTCATATTCGGGTACATTGTTTGTACAATTGAATTATAACATTTATGACTAGAGAATCTTATTACCTTTTCGTGATAGTAGAAAAACCTTGACATGAGCTCCTATTTGGAGTTTATCCTCATCAAAGTATAAGTTACATAGATTATATTTAACTTCATTCCTGAATATTTTAGGTAATGGGAGCCTCTCTTCTTAAATCATGTATATCCCTATCTTAGTTTATTCAAGCATCCCCTCCAAATTAAGTATGCCATTTAAATTACTTTTTGATATGTAGGGAGTATTGCATTGGGCTACCTTATTTCTTTATGGGGTTCATTGATATCTTTTGAGGTAGAAATCATCTAATTCGATGAAAATTTTTGGCGAACCATGGGGTCCTCATGCTCTTTTGGTTCTTCCTACTGCTAGATAGTTTCCTTCAATTGTTCCTTTTGTTCAGGTACTATGAGGACATATTAGAGTGGTATCATCACCATGGACATATTTAGATGATCCACCATATCAAAATATTTGATAAGTCAGGATTGTCATGTCTCTAAGCCCAATGGGGGTTCCTTTTGCTAGAAATGGTGTTGATGCTCCTGTTCTTTCAATATTTATCCTAGAGTTAATTGGAATATTTTATGCTTTATTTCTTGAAGGTTCCCACCTTAGGATATCCCACCACCTCTTGGTACCATTGGTGCATCTTGTATATATTCAAGACTCTCTTGAATTTGGGGGTCCTACTTTTTCCATGATGGCACACACTTCTTCTTTATCCTTGATGGTGAATGATTATTTGAAGACTAAGGAAATTACCACTGATTATGTAGTATAGGGTGGTGATGTGAGTTCTTTCCTAGATATTAGGTCCTCTGATTGATGGGTAAAAGTGGAGGATATTGGTTTTATTACTTGGTGCTTGCTTTAAGAAAAATGGGTAGAGGGATGGTGCTTGGGAGGTAGTTAGAAACCTTCTCCATTTTGTCTAAAGAAGGGTTTTGGGTTGCTTAGATGAAGAAAATTATAAACATTTTATTGTCTTTGCAAGGATGTGAGGCTTTTAAAAAATAATTACATCTCATATTTGGCTAAAACGAGCATCATAAAGGTCAACCATTTGAATTTGACTATTATCAAGGTGAGTCAGACTAGTGACATGTTGCATGGTTGAAAAGTGTTGGTAGAGGTGTTGAATGGAGGGAAACAATGATGGAGGTGTTCTAGGAGATAGCCTTCCCATTTGGATTATGTCTTTTTCATCTTGAATTGCTATTGCATAGGCCTCAAATAGTGAATTACCACCCTTAGAATTAACCATCATGGTAATTTTAGAAATGAAAGCTTTTAGATAGTAAACAAATGCCATACCTAGGGGGGATTTTGAGGGATTTTCTTAGTGACTCAAGAGCGTGCATTTATAAATACGGGTTGGGGATTTATTTTTGCTAAAGCTAGTCAGATAGGAGCACTCTAATTCTGCATTCTGGATTTCATGCACCTATTCACTATTTCTAGAATTTGCTCTCCGCCCACCACTTCAAAGAATATTTATGAAGGTATCATAGACTGATCTGTTAGGTGTTGTGTTTATGTTTTCACCAATAGTGTAGTACCTGCATGTGTCTTGATGCGATTATACCCATACTTATGAGTTCTGGCTACAACTATTTCCCCTCTTTCCTCCCTTTTTTATTTTCCCATTTTGCGACATAGATAACTGGAACCACCATAGAGGAACCGTCCTCCTCTAGAGATCGACTGCCCCATATCGACTCGATGATCGTTCGATGTTGGTGCTGGTCCGCCCCCACCCTCTGCACGGTGCCAGATTGATGACCAATAATTTTTGGTGACTCTATTGGGGAACTCGCTGAGTTTTTATGTTTTAGGAAATTAGAGTTTGGTGATACTCTGATTTACCCATATCCTCTCAAAATCACCTGGCGACTTTGATGGTGCAAAACTTCCAGACCATTAGACCAATCACCTTCCTATGCTAAATATCCAAACATCCTAGAGGACTTAAGGTGTGATGAATATCCTTGACCTTACTAGCAGAGATAGTATGTTCATATGGCAACTCCGACTCTAACTCCAACAGAAGAATCAGGATCTATGAATACTGTTCCATGATGGCTCAGTCGTATTTTCCCTAGTGGAATGACCCTGGTTCGTTGAACCTCCAATGTTGGCATGAGATTCCCAAGGGTGATCTAAAATCCCTGTCCAAATATAATGACACCTTGGTAATTACTCAAGAACATATTGAATATGTTGTCACACTAGCACCCCTCCACAGTATAACCCTTGAAGATGTCATGGTCAGGCTTCTGATCTTATCAATATAAGGAAGGGTGTTATTGTGGTACCGATCCCTTGGTTGAAAGGCCATTTGCTCATGGACGAATTTGGTAGGAGCTCTCATCGACACATTCGATGGCTTCATGGATCCCTTCCAACTCTTTATGCATATCTCATTCATCAAGAGAGCACCTTTAAAATCTCTCATTGACTTCAACATTTTGTTCAAAAGGAATTGGAAAAGGATTTCTCCCCAGTACCAGCCATCACCTGCCTAGGCTCACCTGTACTATATTCAAGCTCTTAGCTCGAATATAAGCCTCCTAGTTCTACAATATGGAGAAAGGAGATTCCCTCAAATATTTTAAGAGGATGTATGGGTAGAGCGACTCCTGCTTCAATCAATAAATAAATCTTCAAATGACTCCCCCCTCCCATCCCATTTTCCAACCATTGTTATTTCCTTTTCTATTGTACAACACCCACCAATGATGCCATCTCAAGTTGTGCAGGAGTTAAGGCTACATACCGGTGGAAAACAAGGGGCAAATTTCTTCTCGAGCCCATGCGAAAGAAGTGCAAGCATCAACCCATAAAATGACAACCTTATTTCTTACACCTTCTCAAAAAATGGAGAGTCTAGACCAAAGCGAGGATTTCACTCACAAAGAAAGATAATTTTTGCACCTTTTTTGTATCCAAGAATGCAACGAGCGAGGACCAGGTCATATTGACAATGGCTAAACTAATAAAAATCCAACTCCCAAGGAGGCCCTATTAGCAACATGCTTAATTAATAAAGTATGTGGAGAGAAATGTGAGAGGAGGACGGAGGCATGTGAAGCCAAGATTTCACAGCAGGTGGATCTCGAGGATTGGCAACACCATCCAAATTAACCAGTACAAAAGGAAGGCTCTCACATGGAAAAATTCATTACCACACTAATCATCGATTGTATAGGTATTGGTATGCATGATGATTTGCCAAGTTGTGAACACTTCATGGTTTGTAAAGGATGGCAATTTCGATCGGACTATAAAGAGCGACTCAAATTCAATACAATATGGTCTGGTCATTACAGATTCACTGGATGAGTTCTAGAGCGAATCAATGGTTGTGGTGTGCCACTCATACCGTAATTTTGTGTACATAAGCTAGCTAGTAAATAAAGGTGCTTAAGGCATGTTTTAGAATAACATCATCTAGTCCTTAGAGACTCGGAGAGGACTATAAAAATTCTTTGTTCATATTCGTGTTCCTAGTGTTTTCCTCTTGTTTTTGTTGTGACCATGTGCCCAATGGATCTAAGGCTCACAATTCAGGCATCTCTATGTGTAATCCCATAAAAGATATCTACTAATTTTTGAAAGCATCGCCCACTCCTCGTATGATGGGAAAATTGGCTTATAAAAGGCACCCTAAAGGGTAGAAGCAATATGAGTGAAGGAACATGAAGCTAATAATGGTGTTGCGACTAAATATTTCCTTGAATAATGGAGATGAGCAAACAAGGTTCTTACGTGATTACATCAAAAAGAGGTGTTGCACTAGAACTAGAAAATACCCTTGGCATTCTATCTATTCTTGAATTCTCCATGATCCTTGATAGGGTATGTTAATGGGAATGCAGTCTGCGGGGGTGTCCCATGGATCACCTTTCCTTTTATTTCTCTTTTTTCTATGCATCCTTTACTTCCTTCTCTTTCTTCAATTCTTTGCTACTGCCAACTGATAAGGTTAGTAGCAATTGTTTCCTTGCTTCTGTAGCTTCCTGTGTTTCCATCCCTTCCCTCTTTGCCTCTTGTTCTCCTTTCTTGGTTTTGCTTTTTGTTTCTACTTGTTGTCTCCCTTATTTTCTTCTCTTCTGCCTTCCTCCCCCTCATTTTTTGTTCACCTTTGGCTTTCTTCCTCCTTTGTCTTGTAGGCTCCTTCGACTACTTTTATGTGTGCTCTCACTGACCCCTTTCTTCCTTTTTGTTTTGTGTGTTTTAGGATGTAGATTTTTGAGTTCTTGTTTCCCGTAAGGGAAAATTCCCTGTGAGTCGTCAAGAGTGTGGGTGCAATTTTGCACTACTGCACCCACATTCTCTTTTTGCAGAATGATGCTTCTCAAAGCAACTGCCAAAAATTTGAGGAAAATTGATGGATGGGTGAAAGATATCAAGTGGTGGTAGTAGTAATGATGGGTGACCTAAAGTAGCGGGTAGATGGCAGATTGAAGCAGGATGGATGATAAACTGGGCGAATGATCCACCCTTGGCCTTGGGTGGAATTATCCAAAAGGCCCGCCCATTGGTTGGGTGAACCTTTGTAGAGATTATCTACTAGATTGCACATCATGGATGTGGAAAGCAATGACACTGCATCCACCATGTTTTCATTCTTATTATTTTGGTAGTTCAAGAGGAATTCCTACACTAAATAAGGGTGACATATATGTGCTATAGAGATCCACATGCATGAATCAGTGTTGCATTTAGAGGCATATATTGAAACCTACCTCTTTCAAAACCTTAGCTCTACAACGATGCCACATCCACCATATTGTCATTATCCATTGAAAATCTAAGCTCCATTGATATTTAATAATATATATGTTAGGGTAAAGCATGGGTTTTTATGAGGAATCTAGGTCCCCTCATACTAGGGTTTGAAATTGGTTCTATTGAATGAAAACCCAAGTACTTAGCACTATGGTATCCCTCCTGGGTCAAAATTTTAGGGTAAAGCATGGGTTTTTTAAAGGGGTTTCGGTCCCCTTGTATTGAGGTTTGAACTTGGATCTCTTAGATAAAAACCCAAGGACATACTACTATGGTATCCCACAATGGACAAAAATGCTAGGGTAAAGCACAAGTTTTTATGAAGGATATTGGTCTTCTATATGAAAATCCAAGGACTTACCACTATGGTATCCCTCCCAAGATAAAAATGTTAGGGTAAAGCATGGGTTATTATGAGGGGTCTTGGTCCCCTAGTATCAAGGTTTGAACTTGGGTAAAAAATATTTGGGTAAAGTGTGGATTTTATGAGGGGTCCTAGTCCTCTTGTATCAAGAAAATTGTGAGGGTAAAGCATGAATTTTTATAAGGGGTCAAAGTACCCTCATATCGAGGTTTGAACTTAGGTATCCTAAATGAAAACCTAAGAACATACCACTACGGTATCCCTCCTGGGACTAAAATTGTTAGGGTAAAGCATGGGTTTTTATGAGGGCTCTTGGTCACCTCTTATCGAGGTTTTAAACTTGGGTCTCTTGGATGAAAACCCAAGAATTTGCCACTACGATATCCCTCTCAAGAATTTTTTGTATAATATTTGAGTGGATGGTTTTTTTTTGTTAATTTTTGAAAAATATTATGAAATCCAACATGAATGACCCTCCACATAGGCTTTTACATGTTTGAAATTTTGTATGTGCTTTTCAGCACTACCCTGACACTTTGGGAGGTTGGTTTTAGATGTTTGTAGGATGATGTTTTGCTTATCTTGTTAATTTGAACTCATAATTTATGGTAAATTATTTTTGGACATATAAATAAGAACTTTTATTTCTCTAATACCTTATGTTACACTTTAAGATGTTTTTCACCTAGTCAATATCAAAGTTAACAAATAAATTTGTATATACAAACAACCTCCATATAGTAGCTTCTGATTGGATCATCATATAGGATATTTTCTATTCCACGTCGTAGCTTGTAATTGAATCACTATTTAGGGTATTTCAATTTCATATAGTAGCTTAAAGGTCACCGTAAATAAATTCAAATTTAATTTCTCACCATTTTATTGGTTATTTTGTTATGAAAAAGGAAAATTTCTTTGGATCTAATAAACCACTCATATTTATGTATTTGGATCCCTTTATTCAATTCACATGGTTTTTCAAGCTCTTGATGTTGGTGTTGGTTTTTTAATCATAATTTTCTAGTTGGAGGATAAAATTGTGTATGAACTTTATGGACTACATGTTTTAAATTCTTATAATAAATCATCATAATTACTCTTCATGAAAAATAAATATAAAGGTTATCCTCCAAAATAATGGATTTTGAGGATTTTTATCCAATATGCTAATTGAAACAAAAATAAAAGGAAAATTCTCATTTAATTAAACAAATATGAAGCTCTTAGAGTTATTGTCTTGTATATTGACATGGTGATTAAAAAACCATAACATAAGGAATCTAATATCCTATAGATTTATTGGAAGCTTTTCAGATTTTTTTTAAATTTGATACAACACAATTTAATAGTTTATAAGTTAAACTTGCTACCTTGAAGATTATATGTTTTTGTAAAACTAAAAAGTACATAAAAAATACAAGGAGACATTCATGTTGTTGGTGGAATACTAATGGATTTTGTAGATTGCCTAAAGAAGGTCCTTATTAATATTCCCTAGGAAACATTATTATATTGCCACACTCTCCAATATGCTTTCAATGCATTTCTTAAATCACTTTGGTCCTTCATTTAATGCTATCTTCACTTACCTTATTCAACATCAAGCAAATTTGATAAATTGGAATAAAGTTATATCACTTATCTAGGCTCATCCTAACGATCTCTAGAGAAATGGATAAAGAAACAAGAGAAAAATGAGAAGCCAAAATATGGACAAAATTATTTTGAAAAAATTACTTAGGAATCACATTTGTGGTTTCTGCAAGAATGATCACAACTTTGAGTATTGCTAGTTACATATCAAGACGTTAGAGGATGCTTCTTTCTTTCTTACTCACAAATATGATGATAACAAAGATGATAATTCTCATGCACATGAGGTGGTTTATTCAATATATTGGACTTCCATATCCTCATAAGAATGGATTGTTGATTCTAGATCAATCACTCCTTCAAATTCTTCTATTTGTCTTCCTACTGTCCTTGTATATTCTTTGACTCCACTTGATATTGATTTTGGTATCTGTTATTCTAACCTAAAAGTTCTTCATTTTGTGTTTTCTTATTCCTCTTATTTGAATTTCATTTTAGATGAGTGTGGTCCTCTTATGCCTTACACTATGGGTTAGATGACTTCTTTGATTGTGGGAATGTGATAGCATCTTTAATACCTATTTATAATAATATTTTTCTATCCACTTATCCCCCTCCTATAGATAATTCTATGTTAAATATAGATTCATAATCTTGTTCAACATGTAGAGCCCATCTTGTAGTACGAACGCCATATCAAATCCCCATATTTTTATGTATTATTTTTTAAGATGGATGACTCCAAGGATCCTTTCACTCATTGCTAGGTGAAGGGATGTATTGATTGAGAAGATGCAATATAGAGGAAGTGTAATTCTTGCAACAAGAATCAAACTTGAGAGCTTGTTTATTTTGCTAATAGAAATAATATGGTTGGCTTAAATAGGTCTACAAGAACATGTTTAGCTTTGATGGTAAAATTGAGAAGCATATAACTTTTTGCTAAGGAATTTGACGAGAAAGAGGAAGAAGGTTGACAAGAATTGGAAGTTGATTGAAGTTTCTTACTATCATAGTCCATGTGAAATTCTAAAGTATGCAATGACAGAGATGAAAGAATTATATATGTATATAGTGACTTGGTTGAGTGTTAAAATATGGGTACAATGAAGTCTATATATAGTTTTTTGTATGAGTATAGACTCTTGTTTTGTATTGTGGAAGGATTTAAATTTGATAGGTGTCCAATTACAAATTTTAATTTCCAATTGGATTTATGTAGAGGATGAAATTATTAAGGAAAATCGGTATGCTTATGCAAGTTGAACTAAATTTACATATGATGGTGTGAAAAGCTACAATGTTGAATTTATAAGAGAACTTGTAGCCCATTTTACTATGTAATTTAATTTAGAAATAATTATAGCAATTTTGTTAATAGATTTTCAATAATAGATTCATTAAATAGTTATATTAATATCCTTTTTGTTATTGATGAAAATTCACTTAAAAAAAAGTGTTAATTGTTTGTTGAAATGAAAATGCATAAAAATATATAGATAAGCATAGCTCTCAGCTTTACGAGGGGTCATGGTTGGGAGGAGACTGCTCAGCTACGTGCGTTGGTTGTAGGGGTTTCTCACATTAACCAAATAAAATAAAAAATGCGTGAAAATATTAATTTTAAATTATTTTATGAGAGGTACAAATATATTTTGTTATAAGCTTTCATTTAAGAATGTTTAAAATTTTCTTTAGAAAAATAAGAATTATTGTTAAAAGTATGTTTAAAAAGAGTTAAATTTAATGGTATAAAGTTAAGTAATTATACAGTAGTCACATGAAATGATCACTATATAAATAATTATGAAAAAATTAGATGTATTTTTTTTTGTTATGTACAATCGGACACACACATACCCACCCCCTCACACACTCACCCACATTGTGGTTTGAACCTTGGACCTCCCAAAGAAGAGCCAAAGCATGAACCGTTGTGTTGTCCTCCTTGGGACTTAGATGTAAATTTTTAATTTCATTGTATATAGTTTTTATATTTGTATTACTTAATGGTTAAGTCATTAAAAGTAGTTACTTCTTCCTTTAAAGAAATATAGTTGATTTATTAAAATATTTACATAATAAATAAATTTTCCAACCTAAATCTAAAAATACAGATCATAATCAAATTTTTTTAATAGGTTGAAAAGCGAAGGCATATTAGGGGCCATCCAAGTTGAACTTGGGTCTGCATTAAGAGAGCCCAATGATTTTTTCCATTGTGGTGTTCCTGTCATGATAGGTCATAATCAAAATTACCTTTCATTGAAATAAATCCATTTTCTTGTTCTTTTGAAGAAAGTATATTTGATTTATATTTAATTATGTTCCAAATTTCATTCCATGGATTTTGTTGAATTTTACTACATTATAAAACTAACTCTTTAAAAAAAATTCTTTTCTTAATACATGTTTGGACGATAGGGAAGGATTTGCTAGGGTTTTTGGTGTGAACAAAGTTAGGGTTTCTATAGCTTTCTAGAGTTTTCCATGGATCCCAACCCAATGACCCAATAATTTGTATTGGTGCTGCAAGGGAGATGGATCCTATCAATGACATCTCTCGAGTGTCCCCAAAAGTAGCTTTTGCTAAATTTTCTCAAGGTAAGGGTTCATCCCATGATGTTATTTTACCTTCACAATTTGTTGAATTTGCATGTAGTTGGATGGAGTCACACACCCTAGTTGGGTATTTTGTTCGGCGTATCCCTACCAAGTCAATATTGAGGGCTTGGATCAATTCGACATGGGACTCTCATGGCATTAATATTCATATTATCAAAGGTTTCTTCCTTTTTTATTTTATTGATCCTCCTCATGTCAAAATTATGTATCAACATGGTCCTTGGCACTTGTAGAGGTCTTTGCTAGTGCTCTTGTCATGGACCCATGATTTTATTGTCTCTAAGGACAAACTACATAGATTCCTAATCTGAGTGGTATTTCTTAGTCTTCCCCTTCCTTTATGGGTTGGTTTGGACCAAATCATAGGTGTGCTTGGGCATGTTGTTCTCACTAAACCTAGAAAAATTCAATGCTCATTCGATCAAGCGGGTATGTGTAGAGGTAGATCTCTCTAAGGATCTTCCAGAATCCATCACCATTCAAGTGGGGGAGGCCATAGTTTCTTAAAGGGTGGTTTAAATTAATCTTCCAAACATCTATTTTTTCTACTAAGCACCTGATCATAAAGGTGAAATACTATTCGTGTATGTTGCATTCCAAGCCAAAGCCTGCTTTTGTGCCCACCCTAGGGGTAACCACTCACCCTAAGAAATAGGGTTGGACCACTATGGATTACTACAAATATCAAATTTCTAGCGCTACTCCAACTCCATAGAATTTTTTTCACTCTGCACATGGTGGTCATCGTAAGATCCTAATCATCATCTCCATAACTGATGATTTTTTCCCTCCATAATCGATAGTCATTGCAAGCTCATAGTCTTCAACTCCATAGATGATTATTTTTTCTACTCCATAGTCTTCACTAAAGTAAGAAACACAACCAAATATAAAGCCATCAACGATGGAATTGGTGGTCCTATGGAGAAAGAGAAATCTAAGGCTCTTATGTCTCTCCCACTAGTAGTTCTCTTCCCCCTTCTCCATTTGTGTAATTTTGGTGTTCTTTTAGTCCTCGACAAGGGAAAGTAGATGGGGATAGTTTACCCAAAAAATAGTTTCATCCATCCAAACTAAGTAGTTTCAATAGCTTCAATGCATTGGAGTTGCTTGAATAGAAGCAAGACGATGAGTATCTAATGGAATAACCAATTTCCCGTGTTCAATTGGGGAGCTTTAGCAATGATCCTATAGGCTCCAATAGTTACAATTATTTGAATTTATTTAGCGATCATAATGGCTTGTTTCCAAGAAACCATTAGTAGGATTTGCAAATTTCTTCTTTGTTCTCTACAATATTTTAGTTGCTTGAGCAAAAGTAGGATGACGAGGAATCAATCCTTTCATTTGTTCTTAGGGGTTCCCAAAAAAGGACTACTTGTGATAACTTCATAAGTGCACAAGAAGCATGCGACGATGTCAACCCTTCTCAAAACTAGGTTTCATTCATTTGTTGGAGTTGCAAAGTTGTTTTATTCTTTGTAGTGTTTTAGTTTAACAGTTTAAAACTTTAAATTGTTTGCTGTGTTGGACATTTTGAGTCCCTAAGCTAAAAGTTGTCATTGATATCAAAAGGACCTATGTAAGTAAGAACTATGATTTTGCTCCACAAATAGCTTCATGAGAAGCAAAGGTTTTGATCAAAGGTTCTGGATGGGATGCATGGCATTTGGTTCCAAAAGGAGCTTCAAGGGAAGCTTAGAAAATGGTTTTTATGAAAACCAAGGAAGGCAAGGAAAGGTTTTATTTAAAACCAATGGATGGCAGATTTGAAATGGGTTTTTCTTAAAACCCAAGTTGGCTTTTCGTTTCATCGAAAAAGGTGCCCCGGTGATGGAGAAATTTAATTTTAAAGGTTTAGTTTAAATTTTAAAATTAAATAAAAGGTTTTTCCCTCCTTTCTTATTGGTGTCACCGACGTCATGAGGGCAATGTTAAAAGGGTCGATGTATTCGCATTGAAGGATGTATTATATAAATAAGCCAAAGGTTTTCCATTTAAAAAATCTAAGGAGTGTCGCATGATTTTCGAAAACCTAAAGTGCTTGGCATCCAAATATTATGAAGCAAATTTCATGGAGTGTGACGTGGGCAGCAAAGTCATGGATGGTCAAAGTTTTGGTGCCTTGTCAGGAAAGCGCATGCGACTTAAGGAAGAGAGTGCCCAAGGCACTCACGTGGGCAGTGTTAGCTCATGCGACTTAGTTGTCACTTGGCAGCACGGTGGGTAGAGGTTTGATATGCCAAAGCCCTTCGAGGGCTCCTTTGAGGTATGCACTCTGACTCTGATATTTGTGGGGGTAAATAGTTTAATTAAAATATTTGATCGCTAAGGTTTGATTATGATTTTTGTGGGAGATATAAGGTTGAGAAAGCTTTAATATTTTAATAAGGTTTGATATTTTATTAATGTGAGATATTGCCTAAGAAAGCTTTGTGATTATTTTTGAGTGCAAAAGTGTTGAAAGGAAGGATATAAATATTTGATTTATTTTATGGTATAAGTGGTTTGTGGAGTGACAAGGTTATGCAATGATTTGATTTATTTTATTTTATGGTACAAGTGGTTTTAGGAGTGATAAGGAAGTTGTGCATTGATTCTTAAGAAGGTTTTCTAATTAAAAGCCTTGGTAAATATTATTGTGAAGTGGAGTAATGTTGATTATTTTGTGATCTTCTAACCCTTGTGAAGATTGGCAAAAGAATATTGTGATTGTGGTAGATTTCCAAAGAGGCTTCTTCATCTTCATTAAAGGTATGGGCACATTCTCCTATTGATTGATTATGGTGGTTAATTTCTGAAAATATTTTTGGAGTAAAAAGGATTGATTGTGGTTTCCTTTTCGAAAGTGATTGGTTTAATACTTCAAGGTTTTCTAGATTGAGAGTTGTTATTAAACCTTGTTTTATAAGCATTGTTGTTGGAGGTCATTGGTTGTGCAAAGAACTTGAACTTGAGTTAGAAGAGAACATGAGTATCATTGTTATGTGAGATTTGTTGTTGAGCATTGTTGAAATTTTTTTGAGTTGGTTGATACATGATTGAACTAGGGTTTGTGAGCAAGGGTTGTTCATTGAGGTGATTGGTTGAGTTGAGTTGATTGAGCCTAGTCAAGTGGATGCATGTGGTTGTTCAAGTTCCATAAAACAAACTATTTTATATTATTGATTTGAGTTGAGATTGAGATTTGAGAATAGAACATATAGAGTCTCTAACAATTCTCTATATGCTTCTATAAAATTGATTTGAGTTGAGATTGGTATTTGAGTATAGAACATATAGAGTCTCTAACAATTCTCTTTATGCTTCTATGAGATTGATTTGAGTTGAGATTGAGATTTGAGTATAGAACATATTGAGTCTCTAACAATTCTCTTTATGATTCTATAATATTGAGTTGAGATATTGATTGAGCATTAAGTATAGAACATATTGAGTCTCTAACAATTCTCTTTATAATTCTATGAGATTGGACAAGTTCTGTGTGAGCTTGTTAAGCAGATTTGAGATAAGTCTTTGATAAGGCTTGTGGACTGATTTTGAGTAAGCTTTTGTGGAAGCTTGCTATGTAGATTTGAGCAAGTCCTAGAGATGACTTATTGAGAATATTTGAGCACGTCTTAGAGAGGACTTATTGAGAAGATTTGGATAGGTTCTATGTGGACCTGTTGAGCATATTTGAGCAAGTTGTGTGTGGACCTATTGAACATATTTGGATAGGTTCTATGTGGACCTATTGAGCAGATTTGGACAGGTTCTGTGTGGACCTGTTGAGAATATTTGAGCAGGTTCTGTGTGGACCTGTTGAGCAGATTTGGACAAGTTTTGAGTGAGTTTGTTGAGAAGATTTGAGAAGGTTCTAAGTGAACCTATTGAGACAAAGCTTTTGAGGTGACAGAGCATAGAGGACAGAGTCTCATTGGATAGAGATCCAACAACCAGGACAATTGAAGATATATCTGAGTGATGAGTCTTCAAATGGATAGAGATCCACCAGTCAGTGCAGCTGAGAGATAGAGTCTTCTAGAAGATCACTAGCCAAAGTAAAAGGGGAAAGAGTTCTCCTGTGGAATATATCCATGAACTTGAGATTAGGGGATCAACATCTCCTTTGGACAAAGGTCCATAAACATTGTAATTGGGAAGGATTCCCAAAGATATTTATTGAGAAAATTTTAGTAAAATATTTTCTCCGTGGAGTAGCCCACATTGGGTGAACCACGTAAATTGTGGTGTCTCTATTATGTATGGTATTTTGTGTATTGATTTTATTATTGTTATTGATACTGCTATCTATACACTGCATAATATTGAATTGAAATAAAAAGTAAAAATGGGTCTTATACTGTTCACCCCCCTATTAGTATAAGCTTGTGTTCTTCAATTGGTATCAGAGCGGGTTCCTTCATAAGAGTTTGACAGCTTGAAGGAAAAGCGGTCTAAGAACACAATGGATCAAAAATATCAAAGAGATGGACCCTTCAATAATGCAGTACCAGTATTTTATGGAAGTAACTTCTTATATTGGTGTATGTTGATGATATTTTACTTGATGACACTTGGCAATGAATTTTGGGATGCAGTGGAACTTGGATATGATTCAACAACCAATCATCCTACAGATAAGGAAGGTAAGCTTCTAATGCATGCAAATTTAAGAGCTATGAATGCAATTATAAAAGGGTTGCATAGATCATAATCTATGAAGGTTATGGAATTTAAAACAACAAAAGAAATGTGAGAACTTTTGCATAGAATATATGAAGGAGATAAAGGAGTTAGAATGGCTAAGATCAGAAATATCAAAGGATAATTTGAGAACCTAAGAATGAGGGATGATAAAAACATTCATGACTATCTCAACAAGGTTGAGGAACTTGTACATGAAATGAAAGGTCTTAGAATGAAGGTCGATGAATCTAATGCCTGTGATAAGATCTTGAGGACTCTTCCAAAAAGGTATAGTGAAAAGGTTTCTGCTATAGAAACATCAATTGATAGTGATTCTTTGACAAGGAATTCTTTGCTTGGCATGCTTACTACTTTTGAGATAAGAACAAAATATCTTATTCCTCCGAAAGAAGCTACTTTCAAAGTCGATAAAAATAAAAAGGGAAAGAAGATAGAATCGAGCAGTGAATCATCCAGTGATGAAGCAAATTATGGTAGAAGAGATAGAGGTTTCAAAAGACCCATAGATCTAAGATCTATCAAATGTTTCAATTATGGACGGTATGGACACTATGCAATAGAATGCAAAGAGCCAAAATGCAACAATGATGAAGAAAAAAAGGATCACAGATACAAGGAATCAGAAAAATATAGGTACCAAAATAAAAGCAAGGATGAACAAAGCAGACAAGGAAATAAGTTTTTCTAGAGACAAAAGAGAAGCTACTATACGGAAAATGCAAGTAAGTACTCAATTGATAGTGATGCTAGTTTTTCAGACAATGATAGATATGAAGTCCTATTTATGGTTAAAGAGAAAGATCTAGTTAAGAAAAGGAATCCAGTTATTCTCAAGTGTTTTAAATGTGGTAAATTTGGACATCTTGAAGATGATTGCACTAGGGATAATTATAGTTTTAGTGATGATGATTTTGAATATCCACTTGAAAGACCAGATGAGAATATTCTAATGGTTTTGGAAGATAAAGAAAGTGATCTTATAGAAGACAAGCCAAAAGGAAGTAATGATAAGGACAAAGGCAAACAAATAGAATATTATTCAGTAGAGAATGGTTATGATCTCAAGGGAGAACTTATCTATGCCCTTGACACAGTAAAGAAGGTTAGAAAGCAACACTCCAAGCTTGAAAGTAAGTTTCAATAATGTGATGAAGAAATATTATTGCTCATAGAGGATTTAGAGAAGTCAAAGGCTAAGGCAAGCAAGTTCAAGGATAAGTTAGAAGCAAAGATTTTGGAATGTGAGAAGTTAGCACAAGAAGTGGCTACTCTAAAAGAAAACTTAAAATGTTCCAAGATCAATATGAAGAGTTTCACAAATAGCTCTAAGAACTTGAATAATTTCATCTGTGGAAAACAACAAACATCATGTTCAATAGGTCTTGGCTTTGGAAAGGTTTAAAAGAAACATGAAAAAGATTCTACTTCAAGTCTTGATGAAGAAGAAACTTTAGAAGAAGACAATTTAAGTGAAAGTGGGACATCAGAGGGTGATTTGGACAACAAAGAGTTCAAAAAAGAGAGAAAAAATGCACAAAGAAGATACAGATGGAACAACAATCAAAATAGAAGACTAATGAGGTCAATACAAGGAGGCTTCAATGGAAGATGCTTTTCATGTCACAGGTTTGGACACATGGCTTCACAATGCAGGACTCATGAAAGACAGGTATATGGAAAAGAACAACTTTTCCAAGGTTATTGCTACTTATATAATGAATTTGATCACAAGGCAATGAATTGCAAGATTAATGATAGAATGTTGGTAATTTTGGGTACTTTGGGTACATTGCCTTTGCTAAAATGTATAAGTTGTCATTGATGTCAAAAAGCATTTTTGTGTTGATTTCAAAAGAGTGTGATGTCAAGAATATCTTGAGAAGCTTCATTATGTTAAAGGGTTTTTATTCAAACCATGGTGACAAGGCTAAAGGATTTTCTTAAAACCATTTGGACTCATTAAGGGTTTTTATTAAAACCAAGCTTAACTTAATGCAAAGGTCCATGTGTATTATTAATAATTAAATTAACTCATACCTTTGTCAAAGGTCCAAGTTTAATTTATTATTAATAAAATAATAATAATAATTATTTTAATTATTATTAAAGGGTCCTTCAACCCTTAAGCGTCGCCGATTTATTGCCATCGTTGGAGGAGCGCCGACATCAATCAGTGATGGATAAATTGCTATATAAGTGGGCATGGTTTTCAAAAGTGAGGACCACCGATTATTATTTGGACATCTGCGATTTGTGGTTCTTTATTTTTTTCGATTTGCGCTTGGCTTCTCGATTTGCTTTACGTCTTTTCGTTCGAATTATGCTTGGCATCTACGATTTGATTTTGCATTGTTTCGTTCGATTTGCGCTTGGTGTCTATGACTTGCATTGCTCTACATCCTTCGAAAAGCGCTTGGTGTCTTCGTTTGATCTCGCTCTATGTTTTCGATCTCCATCGATGTCTTTGAGATCGTGCATGTTCTGCATCATGGAGACTGCGCTTGGCAATCTCGATTTTGAGTTTGGGCTGTATCCTTACCTTTTGGCTTGACGACAGTGGTTTGTTTGCATGCGGTTTGTGGAATATGTTTACGTTTTCCAAGATATTGGCGTCAAAGAAAGATAAAAGAGAGGGCAGCGGTTTGTTATTTCGTTGGGCTCTTGTGACCCAACAATGGTGGCATTTAAGCGAAAGCGCTAGACAGCAGAGGTGCTGAGTTCGATTCTCTTCATTGGGGATTTCTTTTTGGTCACGGTGTGCATAGAATGGTGGCCGTGAATGCGCGAGAGGTATAAGGTTAAGGTATCTTTTTGTTTTGACATTGATGTTTAATGTTTAATGTTTATGTGGAGTAATAAGGTGTAAAGAGGTGTTATTTTGTATGTTATTGTACTTTGGTGGTTTTTACTAAGTTGGAGAAATAAGGTGTTATATTTGGATCTTTAATATTGTGTAATATTGTATAGTTGCTAACTCTAATTGGTGGCAAATTGAGAGTTAGTGTTGTGATAGATTTTGAGTTCTCCTTCTTCATCAAAGTAAAGGTATGGGCAACTTCTTCCATGTATGTTGTTTATGGTATATTTTTTGAAATTGAGTTTGGAGTGAAAAGGTTGTCTACTAGGTATTATTGGTATAAATCTTATTTTCTGGATATTGAAGATTGTTTATGCATTAAAGTTATTGTTGAATCTTTGGGTGAATGCATAATTCTGGTTGAGGAAGAAGAAGCATTTTTGCAATAGGGTTTATGTTAATAAGTCTTGCTACTTGCATTGAGATGATGAAACCCTAGTTGTTGGTGAAAAGAACATAAGCATCATAGTTATATGATATATTGCATGGTTGGCAATTTTTGGGTTGTGTTTTATATTCTTGAGAAAAGCTACTACATCTATCTTATTCTTTTGAGATTGAGTTTGAGTTGAGATTGAGTTGAGATTGATATTGGGAGTTAAGTATAGATCATATTGAGTCTCTAACAATTCTCTTTATGGTTCTATGAGATTTGAGATTGGAAGTTAAGTATAGAACATATTGGGTCTCTAACAATTCTCTTTATGTTTCTATGAGATTTGAGATTGGGAGTTAAGTATAGAACATATTGGGTCTCTAACAATTCTCTTTATGTTTCTATGAGATGTGAGATTGGGAGTTAAGTATAGAACATATTGGGTCTCTAACAATTCTCTTTATGTTTCTATGAGATTTGAGATTTGGAGTTAAGTATAGAACATATTGAGTCTCTAATAATTCTCTTTATGCTTCTATGAGGTTTATGAATCACATTGGGTCTCTAACAATTCTCTTTGTGAGTTCATGCTAAGCAAGTTTTTCTTGGTGAGCTTGCTGAGGTTGTGGACAGGTCCCAGTGGGCACTAGTGAGCAGGTTTTGGATAGGTTGCAGTGGGGACTTATGAGCAGGTTTTGGACAGGTTCCAGTGGGGACTTGTGAGCAGTTTTGGATAGGTTCCAGTGGGGACTTGTGAGCAGATTTGGACAGGTCCTAGCAGAGGACTTGTGAGCTGAGATTGATAGTTCTATCAGAGAACTTGAGGACAGAGGTACATTGGTTCTATCAGAGAACCTGAGGACAAATTTGACAAGTCTTTGAGAAGGCTTGTGTGCAGAGGATTGATTTGTTCATAGAGTTGGATAGATCTGACAGACAAAGGAAGAATTGTACTAGACCGACTGACTGTGTTTGGTACAGGTAGCTGAGCCGCTATGGACGTGATCATAAAAGGCAGAGGTCTCTTAGGATAAGCATAAGGACAGGAGGTCTTCGATGGAAAGGAGTTCCACATGCTAGCAAGAGGTAGAGGCAGTTGATCTTCTGAGGGATCATTTCCAGAGCAGAGGGGAAGGTATCTCCTTTGAGCAGAGGCTCATAAATTCAGATTAGGGGAAGGTATATCCTTTGAGCAGAGGCTCATAAATTTAGATCAGGGGAAGGTGTCTCCTTTGGGCCGAGGCTCATAAACATTGTAATTGGGAAGGTTTCCCAAAGAACTTTGAGATAACTTTTAGAGAAAAGTTTTGTGGATGTAGCCCAGGCCTTCTGGGTGAACCACGTTAAAATTGGTGTCACTTTGTGGATGATTTTGTGCATTTTTTTGATATTGTTTTGGGTATATTGCTTTACTGTTTTGAAGTATAAAAGAAAAAGTAAAAAGAGGTCTTATATTGTTCACCCCCCCTCTAAGTATAAGCTTGTGTTCTTCAATTGGTATCAGAGCGGGTGCCTTCGAAAAGTTTAACAGCTTGAAGAAAAAGCTAGTAAAGAACACAATGGATCATTCAAGTGGCAATGTAGCACCTATTCTTGATGGGTCAAATTTTGGTCTTTGGAGTGCAAGGATGAAGGTTCATCTAATGGCACTTGGGAATGAGGTTTGGGAAGTGATTGAATATGAGTACACTATTCCTGAATTTGGTCCTAATACTAAAGAACAAAGGCTCCTACATCACAACAATTCAAAAGCAATGAATGCAATTCTGAAAGGCTTACAGAAAGCAGATCCCACCAAAGTGATTCACTGCAAGACAACTAGTGAAATGTGGAATCAGTTGAAGGTGGTTCATACAGGTGATACAAATGTCAGAAAGGCCAAGTTGAGACACTTCAAAGGTATGTTTGAATAACTCAAGATGAATGATGATGAAAATATTAGTGACTACATGCTTCGTATGGATGAGGTTGTTAAATCCATGAAAGACTTAGGTCTTGAGCTTGCTGAAAATGATGTTTGTGATAAGATTTTAAGATCTCTTCCTAATAGATTTAGTGAAAAGATTTCTGCTATTGAGGAAGCTAAAGATTTGGATAAATTGAAAAAGGATGAGCTCCATAGTATACTTGCAACATTTGAGTTAAGAACTCAAGTGAAGGTTGTTGTCAAGAAAGAGGCAGCTTTCAAGGCTACCAAGAAATCCAAAGGTAAATAACTTCAAGAGAGTGATGAGTCTTCTAGTGATGAAGAGGCATATTACAACAAGAAAGGCAAGTTCTGTAGAAAACACAAAAATATGAAAAATGTAAGATGTTTTAATTGTGGAAAATTTGGTCATTATGCTACTGATCGTATCTTGTTGCCAAGGATGAAAGTGATGAAGATAAACAGGACTGTAAGAGCAAGGATTCTTAAAAGCACAAGCATCATAGGAAAAACAAAGATGAGCACAACAATCAAGGAAAGAGGTATTCTCACAAACACAAGAAGAGTTTCTACCTAGAAAAAGCAAGTAAGTGTTCTAATAGTGATAGTGAAAGTTCTTCAAGTGATAATGAAAATGAGATGTTGTTCATATCAGAAAAAGAGGAAGAACCAAAACATAGATTCATTATCATGAAATGTCTTAGATGTGGAAATTTTGGTCACCTTGAGGATGATTGCACAAATAATGATTTGATTTCTAGTATGTATGAGGATGCTTTAGAAAACTATAAGGAAGATGCATGTATGGTTTTTGAAAAGGGTAGCACCTCTAGTGATAAGAAATCCAAAAAAGGCTTTGATGATTCTAATAGCAAACATATAGAGGAAGGTGAAGTAGATCTCAAAGGTGAACTTATTAGTGCTCTTAGTGCTTTGAAAAAGAAAATAAAGAAGAATGCTAGACTCAAGGATAAGTTAGATGAATGTTGTATGGAGAGAGACTATCTTATTGAAAATATTGATTTCTCTATAGCTAAGACACAAGAACTCAAGGATGAGTTAGAGTCTAAGGTTCTTGAGTATAGTGAGTTAGAACAGAAAATGGCTTCTTTGAAAGAGGAAACTAAAGGGTACAAGGATAAGCTTCACAGGTTTCAAGATAACTCCAAAAGGGTTAAGTCTCTCATCAAAGGTCAAAGAAAGACAACAGATAAAACAGGTCTTGGTTTTGTTAAGACTCACAAGGAACAAGTTGGAGAGTCTAGTAAGAGACTCCAAAAGGAAGAGAGTTCTGATGAGGAAAGTATTTCAGATCATGAGTCCTTGAATGATAGATGCATAGAAACAGAAAAAAAAATTCAGAATGAGAAGAAGAAGAAGTTTTTAGGACCTGTTGGCATTTTTGCCACATTGATTCTCATTGATGAATGCATTGATGTATTGTTGGGGATCTGACCTTTGATTGATGCAGCTTGGGCGAAAAAAGGAGAAAAATTGAGCAAAAAATGGTTAAGTCTGAAAACTGCGACGACGCGCGACATGTTTCGGGAATCGCGGTCAACGCAGTCAACGCAGGCAAGTTGGCGGAACCGTCGCGATATCGCGACGTGTTCCGGAATCGTGGGTCGGCGGGCAAAAAAGCATTAAGTTGAAAACATGCAGCGATTCGCTGACATGTCAGCGAATCGCGACCGAAAAAGGCGATTGGTACGGCGACGGAAACATGTAGCGAAATCGCTACATGTTCCGATTCGCAAGGCGAGCGCGAGGAGGAGCCAACGGCGGAAACATGTAGCGAAATCGCTACATGTTCCATTTTCACGGGTCTTCAGCAACGAAGCGTACGACGGAAAAACACGTCGCGATTTCGCGACCCGTCGCATTTCGCGACTGCGCGTTTTCCCGCCAAGTGCAGTATGAACGGCCGAGAGGGTTTTTCCGATTTTTGATGATTTAATGCTGACCCGAATTAAATAATTTGCGGATTTCCGATGCGGTTAAGGTCAAAGAGCGCCCAGGCCACCAAAATTAAAGGATTTATTGGTTCAAAGCTGCGGTTCGTGGATTAATTCAACGGTTTTCATGCACATGTTCGAAGAATCGTATTTAATAAAGGACCGCGAACGTTTCATGGCATTTAATTTTTATTTCCTCGAGGCCGCTATTAAGGGGTCGTGTTCCTGATTTTCAAGATATTATTGTAGATCACGAGGAAGTTGGTTTTACGTTTTTAATGCTGCAAAGAGGACGGACCTCTATAAAAACCAATGTAATTTTCATTTGCAAAGGTTGGAAAAACTTGCTGCTAGAAACTGGAATTGTATCTGCGGGAGTACAAGGATCGACTTCTAATTTTTCAAGCGTCGCATGGATGAATTTGCTTTCCGTTTTCTGCATTTCTAATAGCATTCGTACTCCCGCATTGCTATTACATTTAAATTCTGCATACTGGATTTAAATACTGCGGTCAAGGTACAATTCTTGGAATGTGGGTTTGGAGGGATTTGCGGCATGTGATTGTGCGAGGATGAAGCTGATTTCTTGTGTTACTTGCTGTTGTTGCGTTTGTAGTTTCCTGCTGTTGTTTTTCCGATCCCATCACTTCGGCCTGTGGCCATATTTCCCATTTCTTTCCGCAACCTTTTAAATCTCTTTCGAGCAACCCTATCTTAAACCCATTTTTAGAGTAGTGAAGGGAACCGGCCCACTCTGGAGATTGGTCTGGGAGCCATTTCTTGCTTCCGACCTTTCAATGTTGGCCGGGTCTAGGGCGCAATTGTAAAAATCCTTTCCTGTGGCAGATTCGTGACCAACAGTTTTTGGCACGCCCGGTGGGACAGACTGTTTTTGTCTCCAAGAATTCATAATCGGTGGGATACGCATAATTTTCCAAAGTGATAACCCCACCGGTGCCAACAGTTTTGGCACGTTTTAACACCCGGAGGTCTCAAGATTTGATGAGCTGTCTTGGCATCACAGCGGAGATTTTTAAGTTCATCTGGCGACTTTGCTGAGTTGAAGATCTGTTCGTGGACGCTTGTTTTTGTTTAAAAAAAAAAAAAAAAAAAAAAAAAAATTTCAAAGAATGTTCATCTGGCGACTCTGACTTAATGGCGATGGCCATGATTCCGCAGACCACTGCCACAAAGGCGAGGGTTTTTCCTAGATGGGATGATCCTGGCCCTTTGAATCTCCAAGTTCGGCATGAAATTCCCGAAGGTGCCCTGAAAAACCTGGCAAAATATGATGGTACCGAAGGGATGGCTCTGGCACATGTTGAAGATATTGCTATTTTGTCCATGATCCATGTCATAGATCACGAGGATATCATGATCAGACTTCTGGTTCAATCTTTGGAAGGAAGGGCATTGCAGTGGTACAGACTGCTCAAGCGTCGAAGCATCAGCTCATGGGATGATCTAGCGGGAGCACTGATCAAAATATTTGACGAAGATCCTTTCTACAGTTCTTTGGATCTCTACCATTTTTTCATGTACATCAAGAGATCACCTCAAGAAAGCATCATGGACTTCAATGTCCGATTTTTAATAAGTTGGAAGAGAATTCCAGAGAAGATCCGTCCATCACCCACCCAGGCCCACCTCTTTTATGTTCGAGCTTTCCATCCTGACATAGGTCTCTTTTTGCTGTAGTCAGGTGAACAACGCTTCCCACAAATCTTTGAGGAAGCAGTGCAAGCGGAACAGCTGTTGCTCTTATCAGGAAAGTTACCGTGGGGAGAAACTCCATTACCCTCTCCGGTGGTTGCTGCTCCTGTTTACCCTGCACATTCATGCCAGATCCCTTATACTGAGCAAAAACCGAGATGCAGTCATGTGGGATTCAAGGGACAGATCTCGTCCAAAGTCAAGGATTGGGACATGCAAGCACTTTTCTAGCAATGAACAATATGGTTGCTTGCAGTTTTCATCAAGATATGGGCCAAGTAGAAGAACAAGTGCAAATTTCAGAGTCTGAGGAGATCCCAGAATCCGAGTTCTCACTTGAAGAGCCCTGTGATCACATCAAGGAGTTAGAGGAGCCTGTACTCATCCCACGACCGAGAAAGTCTGCAAAGTGGTGGTTTTGGTTCCAACCACTACATCCAGTACCTGACGAAGTCCTTCATGTGGGTACTAGTAAGAAGGATAATCTGTCGCATTGCATCCTATTCGCACCATGGAGAACTTCAGGAAGGAGCCAGCCTAATTTCAAGGACCGACTTAAGTATGATCAGATCTGGTCGGGACATTGCAGATTTACCGGATAACATTCTGAGATTGGATGTCTGGTGGCGACATGCCAATCATGTCGTGAATTATTGTACATAGTATTTTGAAAAAAACAAAAAAAATAGAAAAAAAGAAGAAAAAAAAAAAAGTGGTATTGTTTTTATTTGTTCATCTCGGCTCTTGTTGCCTGCGAGCCGTAGATGCTTGTTTTTCCTTTGTTTTTCTCCTCCCAACAGTTTGGTGGCTTTATAGCACTTTCTTCTTTTCCCTTCCGCGTTTCCTCTCTTTCCTTTCTTCATCTTCTTCCTTCTGTTTCTTCTGCATTAAATCAAAATAAGCCACAACTGTTGTTTCTTTTTCCTTTTCTGTTTTTTCCCGTCCCTTCTTATCCATTTCCTCTACGTTTAGTCTTTTATGCATTTATTTTGCAGTTTAGTTCATTTCATTTCACAGCTTTTCTAGTTCCATTCCCACTCCATAACTTCGTTCATTTTCATTTCATCATTCCATTGCAGTCACCGCTTGCGCAACCGCAAGAGCTCACTCCATCATCGCGTTCCATTAGTCGTTTCATAATCAGTTATATGCAGGTTTTTCCAGTTTCAATTTTTTAGCAGAACATGTATTGCAGCAGCCCGCCTTCTGTTCGGATATGACTCTGTGCCCAATGGACTAAGGCCTGGATTCTTGCATACGACGAGTCGTATACCCCCGCGAGCCGCCAAGAATGTTGGCATTTTTGCCACATTGATTCTCATTGATGAATGCATTGATGTATTGTTGGGGATCTAACCTTTGATTGATGCAGCTTGGGCGAAAAAAGGAGAAAAATTGAGCAAAAAATGGTTGAGTCTGAAAACTGCAGCGACGCGCTGACATGTTTCAGAATCGCGGTCAACGCAGTCAACGCAGGTAGATTGGCGGAACCGTCGCGATATCGCGACGTGTTCCGGAATCGCGGGTCGGCGGGCAAAAAAGCATTAAGTTGAAAACATGCAGTGATTCGCTGACATGTCAGCGAATCGCGACCCGGGCAGCTTCGAAGGCGTTAAGTCAAAATTTGCAGCGCGTCGCTGACATGTCAGCGAATCGCGATCGAAAAAGGCGATTGGTACGGCGACGGAAACATGTAGCGAAATCGCTACATGTTCCGATTTCGCGGGGCAGAGCGCAGGGAGGAGCCAACGGAGGAAACATGTAGCGAAATCGCTACATGTTCCATTTTCGCGAGTCTTCAGCAGCGAAGCGTACGTCGGAAAAACACGTCGCGATTTTGCGACCCGTCGCATTTTCGCGACCTGCGCAGTTTTCCCGCCAAGTGCAGTATGAACGGCCGAGAGGGTTTTTCCGATTTTCGATGATTTAATGCTGACCCGAATTAAATAATTTGTGGATTTTCGATGCGGTTAAGGTCGAAGAGCGCCCAGGCCACCAAAATTAAAGGATTTATTGGTTCAAAGCTGCGGTTCGTGGATTAATTCAACGGTTTTCATGCACATGTTCGAAGAATCGTATTTAATAAAGGACCGCGAACGTTTCATGGCATTTAATTTTTATTTCCTCGAGGCCGCTATTAAGGGGTCGTGTTCCTGATTTTCAAGATATTATTGTAGATCACGAGGAAGTTGGTTTTACGTTTTTAATGTTGCAAAGAGGACGGACCTCTATAAAAACCAATGTAATTTTCATTTGCAAAGGTTGGAAAAACTTGCTGCTAGAAACTGGAATTGTATCTGCGGGAATACAAGGATCGACTTCTAATTTTTCAAGCGTCGCATGGATGAATTTGCTTTCTGTTTTCTGCATTTCTAATAGCATTCGTACTCCTGCATTGCTATTACATTTAAATTCTGCATACTGGATTTAAATACTGCGGTCAGGGTACAATTCCTGGAATGTGGGTTTGGAGGGATTTGCAGCATGTGATTGTGCGAGGATGAAGCTGATTTTTTGTGTTACTTGCTTTTGTTGCGTTTGTAGTTTCCTGCTGTTGTTTTTCTGATCCCATCACTTCGGCCTGTGGCCATATTTCCCATTTCTTTCTGCAACCTTTTAAATCTCTTTCCAGCAACCCTATCTTAAACCCATTTTTAGAGTAGTGAAGGGAACCATCCCACTCTGGAGATTGGTCTGGGAGCCATTTCTTGCTTCCAGCCTTTCAATGTTGGCCGGGTCTAGGGCGCAATTGTAAAAATCCTTTCCTGTGGCAGATTCGTGACCAACAGGACCCAAGAGGTCAAATAAAGGAAAGTTTCAAGGCAGATGTTTTGCTTGTCATAGGTTTGTTCACATGGCTTCACATTGCATGGCTCAAGTGAAGAAGGTAAATGACAGTTTCAGAGGTGGTAATTTCTTTCAAGGGTATTGCTACTCTTGTCAACAGTTTGGGCATAAGGCAGTTTATTGCAAGGCAAATATCAGGAACAGGTTTGGTCAGAATAGGTTTGGTCAAAACAGGTTTGGTCAGAACAGGTTTGGTCAAAACAAGTTTGGTCAAAACAGGTTTGGTCAGAATAGGTTTGGTCAAAACTGGTGGATTCAAAGAATAGGTATGCCTAAAATAAATAACATTGTTACTTGTTATAAGTGCAACAATGAAGGTCACACAGTCAGACAGTGTAGAGCTGAAATTTTGGAATACAGGAATAGGAACAGTGGCATGATCAGGTCCAAGGATCAAGGCATGGATAAGAACATGGATGAGAACAAGAATAAGAACAGAATGACAAGAACGAGGAATATGGACAAAGAGTTCAAGAGAAGGCCCAGCAAGGAAGTTATAGACGCTGATGATGATCAGTGCCTAATGGGAGTTTTACTCCCACCCTAAAATTAATCACCTCATAAGGAGGTGGGGGAGGGACTAAGCTAAGAGGCTAATTCTTAGTCCCGAGCCCCAAAGGTGGCCCATTGCCATTGATGACAAAGGGGGAGAGATATGAGTAAGGGGGAGAGCTTCAAAGTGAAGAGGAAAGCTTCAAGTTCGGGGGAGCAAAACTTCAAAGGAAGATTCTCGGTTGTTAGCACAGTTGGTTTCAGTTGGTTTCAGTTTTGGCTCTTGAGAAGTTTTTTTAGTAAAGGTTTGCCATCAATGACAAAGGGGGATATTTTTGGCAATTTTGGGTACTTTGGGTACATTGCCTTTGCTCAAATGTATAAGTTGTCATTGATGTCAAAAGGCATTTTTGTGTTGATATCAAAAGAGTGTGATGTCAAGAATATCTTGAGAAGCTTCATTATGTTAAAGGGTTTTTATTAAAACCATGGTGACAAGGCTAAAGGTTTTTCTTAAAACCATTTGGACTCATTAAGGGTTTTTATTAAAACCAAGCTTAACTTAATGCAAAGGTTCACTTCTTGCCAACCATGTTTATTATTAATAATTAAATTAACTCAAACCTTTGTCAAAGGTCCAAGTTTAATTTATTATTAATAAAATAATAATAATAATTATTTTAATTATTATTAAAGGGTCTTTCAACCCTTAAGCGAGAAAAGAATTATTTCGCCGATGTGTTGCCATCGTTGGAGGAGCGCCGACGTCAAACAATTAAGGAGAAATGGCTATATAAGTGGGCATGGTTTTCAAAAGTGAGGACCACCGATTATTATTTAGACATCTACGATTTGTGGTTCTCTATTTTTTTCAATTTGCGCTTGGCTTCTTGATTTGCTTTATGCCATTTTGTTCGAATTATGCTTGGCATCTACGATTTGATTTTGCACCATTTCGTTTGATCTACGCTTGGCGTCTGTGACTTGCATTGCTCTACATCCTTCGAAAAGCGCTTGGTGTCTTCGTTTGAGCTCGCTCTATGTTTTCGATCTCCATCGACGTCTTTGAGATCGTGCATGTTTTGCATCATGGACACTGTGCTTGGCAATCTCGATTTTGAGTTTGGGCTGTATCCTTACCTTTTGGCTTGATGACAGTGTTTTGTTTGCATGCGGTTTGTGGAAGACGTTTACGTTTTCCAGGATCTTGGCATCAAAGAAAGATAAAAGAGAGGGCAGCGCTATGTTATTTCATTGGGCACTTGTGACCCAACGACGGTGGCGTTTAAGCGAAAGCGCTAGATGGCGAGAGGTGCCGAGTTCGATTCTCTTCATTGGGGATTTCTTTTTGGTCGCGGTGTGCAAAGGATAGTGGCCGTGAATGCGCGGGAGGTATAAGGTTAAGGTATCATATTTGTTTTGACATTGTTTTATTGATGTTTAATGTTTATGTGGAGTAATAAGGTGTAAAGAGGTTTTACTTTGTATGCATATTGTACTTTGGTGGTTTTTACTAAGTTGGAGAAATAAGGTGTTATATTTGGATCTTTATTATTGTGTATTATTGTATAGTTGCTAACTCTAATTGGTGGCAAATTGAGAGTTAGTGTTGTGACAGATTTTGAGTTCTCCTTCTTCATCAAAGTAAAGGTATGGGCAACTTCTTCCATGTATGTTGTTGATGGTATATTTTCTGAAATTGAGTTTGGAGTGAAAAGGTTGTCTACTAGGTATTTTTGGTGTAAATCTTATTTTCTGGATATTGAAGATTGTTTATGCATTAAAATCATTGATGAGTGTTTGGGTGAATGCATAATTCTGGTTGAGGAAGAGGAAGCATTTTTGCACTAGGGTTTATGTTAGTAAGTCTTGCTACTTGCATTGAGATGATGAAACCCTTAGTTGTTTTTTTTTTTTTTTGGGTGGGTTTTTTTCTTTGGGGTTGTTGTTGTTCGTGTTAGTGCTTTACTTGGTGAAAAGAATATAGGGCATACTCCATTGAGTTGATATGAGTATATTTGCATGGTTGGCAATTGGTAATGTGGGTTGGTGTTTTGTTCAAATATCCTTGGAGGGAAAAGGATCTACTACTTCTATCTTATTCTTGTGATGATTGAGTTAATGAAGTTGAAGGTTGATGTTGATGATTGAATGTATTGGTTGAGTCTAACCTTGTATGAGGAGCATCAGTTGATGTCTCTAACCCTAATTCTCTTTATGGTAAAAAGAGATATGAGATTTGATCATTGGAAGTTAAGTATTGAGCATATTGCGGTCTCTAACAATTCTCTGGGTTGTGTTTCTATGATACTTGAGATTGGATAAGCATACAACATATTGGCTCTTACAATTCTCTTTGGATTGATTCTAGTTGAGAGTGAGATTGGGAGTTAAGTATAGAACATATTGGGTCTCTAACAATTCTCTTTATGTTTCTATGAGATTTGAGATTGAGATTGGGAGTTAAGTATAGAACATATTGAGTCTCTAACAATTCTCTTTATGCTTCTATGAGGTTTATGAATCACATTGGGTCTCTAACAATTCTCTTTGTGGGTTCATGCTAAGCAAGTTTTTCTTGGTGAGCTTGCTGAGGTTTTGGACAGGTTCTAGTGGGGTTTTGATGTTGTGGGGACTTGTGAGCAGGTTTTGGAGTTCGTGGGACTTGTGAGTTTGGACAGGTTCCGGTGGGGACTTGTGAGCAGATTTGGACAGGTCCTAGCGAGAGGACTTGTGAGCTCGAGTTTTTGAGAGTTCTATGAGGACAAAGGTGCATTGGTTATTTGAGAAGAACCTAAGGACAGATTTGGCAAGTCTTTGAGAAGGCTTGTGTGCAGAGGATTGATTTGTTCATAGAGTTGGACAGATCTGACAGACAGAGGAAGACTTGTACTAGACCGACTGACTGTGTTTGGTACAGGTAGCTGAGCTGTTGTGGACGTGATCATAGAAGGCAGAGGTCTCTTAGGCTAAGCATTGAGGACAGGAGGTCTTCGATGGAAAGGAGTTCCACGTGCTGGAAAGAGGTAGAGGCAGTTGATCTTTTGAGGGATCATTTCCAGAGTAGAGGGGAAGGTATCTCCTTTGAGCAGAGGCTCATAAATTCAGATTAGGGGAAGGTATCTCCTTTGGCCTCTGATTTGGGGAAGGTGTCTCCTTTGGGCCGAGGCTCATAAACATTGTAATTGGGAAGGTTTCCCAAAGAACTTTGAGATAACTTTTAGAGAAAAGTTTTGTGGACGTAGCCCATGCATTCTGGGTGAACCACGTTAAAATTGGTGTCACTTTGTGGATGATTTTGTGCATTGTTTTGATATTGCTTTGGGTATATTGCTTTACTATTTTGAAGTATAAAGGAAAAAGTAAAAAGAGGTCTTATACTGTTCACCCCCCCTCTCAGTATAAGCTTGTGTTCTTCAATTGGTATCAGAGCGGGTGCCTTCGAAAAGTTTAACAACTTGAAGGAAAAGCTAGTAAAGAACACAATGGATCATTCAAGTGGCAATGCAACACCTATTCTTGATGGGTCAGATTTTGGTCTTTGGAGTGCAAGGATGAAGGTTCATCTAATGGCACTTGGGAATGAGGTTTGGGAAGTGATTGAAGATGAGTACACTATTCCTGAACATGGTCCTAATACTAAAGAAGAAAGACTCCTACATCACAGCAATTCAAAAGCAATGAATGCAATCCGAAAGGCTTACAGAAAGCAGATCTCACCAAAGTGATTCACCGCAAGACAACTAGTGAAATGTGGAATCAGTTGAAGGTGGTTCATACAGGTGATACAAATGTCAGAAAGGCCAAGTTGAGACACTTCAAAGGTATGTTTGAACAACTCAAGATGAATGATGATGAAAATATTAGTGACTACATGCTTCGTATGGATGAGGTTGTTAACTCCATGAAAGACTTAGGTCTTGAGCTTGCTGAAAATGATGTTTGTGATAAGATTTTAAGATCTCTTCCTAATAGATTTAGTGAAAATATTTTTGCTATTGAGGAAGCTAAAGATTTGGATAAGTTGAAAAAGGATGAGCTCCATAGTATACTTGCAGCATTTGAGTTGAGAACTCAAGTGAAGGTTGATGTCAAGAAAGAGGCAGCTTTCAAGGCTACCAAGAAATCCAAAGGTAAACAACTTCAAGAGAGTGATGAGTCTTCTAGTGATGAAGAGGCATATTACAACAAGAAAGGCAAGTTCTGTAGAAAACACAAAAATATGAAAAATGTAAGATGTTTTAATTGTGGAAAATTTGGTCATTATGCTACTGACTGTACTGTTGCCAAGGATGACAAGGATGAAAGTGATGAAGATAAACAAGACTGTAAGAGCAAGGATTCTAAAAAGCACAAGCATCATAGGAAAAACAAATATGAGCACAACAATCAAGGAAAGAGGTATTCTCACAAACACAAGAAGAGTTTCTACCTAGACAAAGCAAGTAAGTGTTCTAGTAGTGATAGTGAAAGTTCTTCAAGTGATAATGAAAATGAGATGTTGTTCATATCCGAAAAAGAGGAAGAACCAAAACATAGATTCATTATCATGAAATGTCTTAGATGTGGAAATTTTGGTCACCTTGAGGATGATTGCACAAATAATGATTTGATTTCTAGTATGTATGAGGATGCTTCAGAAAACTATAAGGAAGATGCATGTATGGTTTTTGAAAAGGGTAGCACCTCTAGTGATAAGAAATCCGAAAAAGGCTTTGATGATTCTAATAGCAAACATATAGAGGAAGGTGAAGTAGATCTTAAAGGTGAACTTATTAGTGCTCTTAGTGCTTTGAAAAAGGAAAGAAAGAAGAATGCTAGACTCAAGGATAAGTTGGATGAATGTTGTATGGAGAGAGATGATCTTATAGAAAGTCTTGACTTCTCTATAGCTAAGACACAAGAACTCAAGGATGAGTTAGAGTCTAAGGTTCTTGAGTATAGTGAGTTAGAACAGAAAATGGCTTCTTTGAAAGAGGAAACTAAAGGGTACAAGGATAAGCTTCACAGGTTTCAAGATAGCTCCAAAAAGGTTAAGTCTCTCATCAAAGGTCAAAGAAAGACAATAGATAAAACAGGCCTTGGTTTTGTTAAGCCTCACAAGGAACAAGTTGGAGAGTCTAGTAAGAGACTCCAAAAGGAAGAGAGTTCTGATGAGGAAAGTATTTCAGATCATGAGTCCTTGAATGATAGATGCACAAAAATAGAAAACAGAATTCAGAATGAGAAGAAGAAGTTTTCAGGACCTAAGAGGTCAAATAAAGGAAAGTTTCAAGGCAGATGTTTTGCTTGTCACAGGTTTGGTCACATAGCTTCACATTGCATGGCTCAAGTGAAGAAGGTAAATGACAGTTTCAGAGGTGGTAATTTCTTTCAAGGGTATTGCTACTCTTGTCAATAGTTTGGGCACAAGGCAGTTTATTGCAAGGCAAATATCAGGAACAGTTTGATCAAAATAGGTTTGGTCAGAACAGGTTTGGTCAAAACAGGTTTGGTCGAAACAGGTTTGGTCAAAACTGGTGGATTCAAAGAACAGGTATGCCTAAAAGAAATAACATTGTTACTTGTTATAAGTGCAACAATGAAGGTCACACAGTCAGACAGTGTAGAGCTGAAATTCTGGAATACAAGAATAGGAACAGTGGCATGATCAGGTCCAAGGATCAAGGCATGGATAAGAACAGGGATGAGAACAAGAACAAGAACAGTGACAAGAACAAGAATATGGACAAAGAGTTCAAGAGAAGGCCCGACAAGGAAGTTATAGACGCTGATGATGATCAGTGCCTAATGGGAGTTTTACTCCCACCCCAGAATTAATCACCTCATCAGGAGGTGGGGGAGGGACTAAGCTAAGAGGCTAATTCTTAGTCCCGAGCCCCAAAGGTGGCCCTTTGCCATTGATGACAAAGGGGGAGAGATATGAGTAAGGGGGAGAGCTTCAAAGTGAAGAGGAAAGCTTCAAGTCAGGGGGAGCAAAACTTCAAAGGAAGATTCTCAGTTGTTAGCACAGTTGGTTTTAGTTGGTTTCAGTTTTGGCTCTTGAGAAGTGTTTTCAGTAAAGGTTTGCCATCAATGACAAAGGGGGAGATTGTTGGCAATTTTGGGTACTTTGGGTACATTGCCTTTGCTCAAATGTATAAGTTGTCATTGATGTCAAAAGGCATTTTTGTGTTGATATCAAAAGAGTGTGATGTCAAGAATATCTTGAGAAGCTTCATTATGTTAAAGGGTTTTTATTAAAACCATGGTGACAAGGCTAAAGGTTTTTCTTAAAACCATTTGGACTCATTAAGGGTTTTTATTAAAACCAAGCTTAACTTAATGCAAAGGTCCATGTTTATTATTAATAATTAAATTAACTCAAACCTTTGTCAAAGGTCCAAGTTTAATTTATTATTAATAAAATAATAATAATAATTATTTTAATTATTATTAAAGGGTCTTTCAACCCTTAAGCGGCCGATATGTTGCCATCGTTGGAGGAGCGCCGACGTCAAACAGTTAAGGAGAAATGGCTATATAAGTGGGGATGATTTTCTAAAGTGAGTACCACCGATTATTATTTTGATATCTATGATTTGTGGTTCTCTATTTTTTTTATTTGCGCTTGGCATCTACGATTTGATTTTGCACCGTTTCGTTCGAATTACGCTTGGCATCTACGATTTGATTTTGCATCGTTTCATTCGATCTGCGCTTGGCGTCTGTGACTTGCATTGCTATACATCCTTCAAAAATTGCTTGGTGTCTTCGATTTGAGCTTGCTCTATGTTTTCGAATCTCCGATTGATGTCTTTGAGATCATGCATGTTCTACGTCATGGAGACTACGCTTGGCAATCTCAGATTTGAGCTTGGGATGCATCCTTACCTTTTGGCTTGACGGCAGTGGTTTGTTTGCATGTGGTTTGTGGAAGACGTTTACGTTTTCTAGATTCTTGGCGTCAAAGGAAGATAAAAGAGAGGGCAGCGGTTTGTTATTTCGTTGGGCACTTGTGACCCAACGACGGTGGCGTTTAAGCGAAAGCGCTAGACAGCAGAGGTGCCGAGTTCGATTCTCTTCGTTGGGAATTTCCTTTTGGTCGCGGTGTGCAAAGAATAGTGGTCGTGAATGCGCTGGGAGGTATAAGGTTAAGGTATCATATTTGTTTTGACATTGTTTTATTGATGTTTAATGTTTATGTGGAGTAATAAGGTGTAAAGAGGTTTTACTTTGTATGCATATTGTACTTTGGTGGTTTTTACTAAGTTGGAGAAATAAGGTGTTATATTTGGATCTTTATTATTGTGTATTATTGTATAGTTGCTAACTCTAATTGGTGGCAAATTGAGAGTTAGTGTTGTGACAGATTTTGAGTTCTCCTTCTTCATCAAAGTAAAGGTATGGGCAACTTCTTCCATGTATGTTGTTTATGGTATATTTTCTGAAATTGAGTTTGGAGTGAAAAGGTTGTCTACTAGGTATTTTTGGTGTAAATCTTATTTTCTGGATATTGAAGATTGTTTATGCATTAAAGTCATTGATGAATTTTTGGGTGAATGCATAATTCTGGTTGAGGAAGAGGAAGCATTTTTGCACTAGGGTTTATGTTAGTAAGTCTTGCTACTTGCATTGAGATGATGAAACCCTTAGTTGTTTTTAAAGTTATATTGGTGAAAATAATATAAGGCATACTCATAGTTGATATGAGCAAGTATATTGCATGGTTGGCAATTGTGTGGGTTGCTGTTTTGTTCAAATATTCTTGGAGGAAAAGGAGCATACTACTTCTATCTTATTCTTGTGATGATTGAGTTATGAAGTTGAGATTGAGTTGAGATTGATATTGGGAGTTAACCTTGTTTAGATCATATTGAGTCTCTAACAATTCTCTTTATGGTTAAATGAATATGAGATTTGAGATTGGAGTTAATATAGAACATATTGGGTTTAACAATTCTTGGGTTATGTTTCTATAGATTTAGATTGAGAAAACATACTACATACTCTATTATTCTTTTATGTTTCTATTGAGTTGAGATTGGGAGTTAAGTATAGAACATATTGGGTCTCTAACAATTCTCTTTATGTTTCTATGAGATTTGAGATTGAGATTGGGAGTTAAGTATAGAACATATTGAGTCTCTAACAATTCTCTTTATGCTTCTATGAGGTTTATGAATCACATTGGGTCTCTAACAATTCTCTTTGTGGGTTCATGCTAAGCAAGTTTTTCTTGGTGAGCTTGCTGAGGTTTTGGACCAGGTTGGGGGGGGGGGGTTGTGGGGGGGGGGGGACTTGTGGGGTTTGGACTAGAGTTCCGGTGGGGACTTGTGAGCAGATTTGGACAGGTCCTAGCGAGAGGACTTGTGAGCTGAGTTTTTGAGAGTTCTATCAGAGAACTTGAGGACAGAGGTGCATTGGTTCTTTGAGAAGAACCTGAGGACAGATTTGGCAAGTCTTTGAGAAGGCTTGTGTGCAGAGGATTGATTTGTTCATAGAGTTGGACAGATCTGACAGACAGAGGAAGACTTGTACTAGACCGACTGACTGTGTTTGGTACAGGTAGTTGAGCTGTTGTGGACGTGATCATAGAAGGCAGAGGTCTCTTAGGCTAAGCATTGAGGACAGGAGGTCTTCGGTGGAAAGGAGTTCCACGTGCTGGCAAGAGGTAGAGGCAGTTGATCTTCTGAGGGATCATTTCCAGAGCAGAGGGGAAGGTATCTCCTTTGAGCAGAGGCTCATAAATTCAGATTGGGGGAAGGTATCTCCTTTGAGCAAGGTGTCTCCTTTGGGCCGAGGCTCATAAACATTGTAATTGGGAAGGTTTCCCAAAGAACTTTGAGATAACTTTTAGAGAAAAGTTTTGTGGATGTAGCCCGGGCATTCCGGGTGAACCACGTTAAAATTGGTGTCACTTTGTGGATGATTTTGTGCATTGTTTTGATATTGCTTTGGGTATATTGCTTTACTATTTTGAAGTATAAAGGAAAAAGTAAAAAGAGGTCTTATACTGTTCACCCCCCCCTCGAGTATAAGCTTGTGTTCTTCAATTGGTATCAGAGCGGGTGCCTTCGAAAAGTTTAACGGCTTGAAGGAAAAGCTAGTAAAGAACACAATGGATCATTCAAGTGGCAATGCAACACCTATTCTTGATGGGTCAGATTTTGGTCTTTGGAGTGCAAGGATGAAGGTTCATCTAATGGCACTTGGGAATGAGGTTTGGGAAGTGATTGAAGATGAGTACACTATTCCTGAACATGGTCCTAATACTAAAGAAGAAAGGCTCCTACATCACAACAATTCAAAAGCAATGAATGCAATCTTGAAAGGCTTACAGAAAGCAGATCTCACCAAAGTGATTCACTGCAAGACAGCTAGTGAAATGTGGAATCAGTTGAAGGTGGTTCATACAGGTGATACAAATGTCAGAAAGGCCAAGTTGAGACACTTCAAAGGTATGTTTGAACAACTCAAGATGAATGATGATGAAAATATTAGTGACTACATGCTTCGTATGGATGAGGTTGTTAACTCCATGAAAGACTTAGGTCTTGAGCTTGCTGAAAATGATGTTTGTGATAAGATTTTAAGATCTCTTCCTAATAGATTTAGTGAAAATATTTCTGCTATTGAGGAAGCTAAAGATTTGGATAAGTTGAAAAAGGATGAGCTCCATAGTATACTTGCAGCATTTGAGTTGAGAACTCAAGTGAAGGTTGATGTCAAGAAGGAGGCAACTTTCAAGGCTACCAAGAAATCCAAAGGTAAACAACTTCAAGAGAGTGATGAGTCTTCTAGTGATGAAGAGGCATATTACAGCAAGAAAGGCAAGTTCTCTAGAAAGCACAAAAATATGAAAAATGTAAGATGTTTCAATTGTGGAAAGTTTGGTCATTATGCTACTGATCATACTGTTGCCAAGGATGAAAGTGATGAAGATAAACAGGACTGTAAGAGCAAGGATTCTAAAAGCACAAGCATCATAGGAAAAACAAAGATGAGCACAACAATCAAGGAAAGAGGTATTCTCACAAGCACAAGAAGAGTTTCTACCTAGACAAAGCAAGTAAGTGTTCTAGTAGTGATAGTGAAAGTTCTTCAAGTGATAATGAAAATGAGATGTTGTTCATATCGGAAAAAGAGGAAGAACCAAAACATAGATTCATTATCATGAAATGTCTTAGATGTGGAAATTTTGGTCACCTTGAGGATGATTGCACAAATAATGATTTGATTTCTAGTATGTATGAGGATGCTTTAGAAAACTATAAGGAAGATGCATGTATGGTTTTTGAAAAGGGTAGCACCTCTAGTGATAAGAAATCTAAAAAAGGCTTTGATGATTCTAAAAGCAAACATATAAGGAGGGAGGTGAAGTAGATCTTAAAGGTGACCTTATTAGTGCTCTTAGTGCTTTGAAAAAGGAAAGAAAGAAGAATGCTAGACTCAAGGATAAGTTGGATGAATGTTGTATGGAGAGAGATGATCTTATAGAAAGTCTTGACTTCTCTATAGCTAAGACACAAGAACTCAAGGATGAGTTAGAGTCTAAGGTTCTTGAGTATAGTGAGTTAGAACAGAAAATGGCTTCTTTGAAAGAGGAAACTAAAGGGTACAAGGATAAGCTTCACGGGTTTCAAGATAGCTCCAAAAAGGTTAAGTCTCTCATCAAAGGTCAAAGAAAGACAACAGATAAAACAGGCCTTGGTTTTGTTAAGCCTCACAAGGAACAAGTTGGAGAGTCTAGTAAGAGACTCCAAAAGGAAGAGAGTTCTAATGAGGAAAGTATTTCAGATCATGAGTCCTTGAATGATAGATGCACAAAAATAGAAAACAGAATTCAGAATGAGAAGAAGAAGTTTTCAGAACCTAAGAGGTCAAATAAAGGAAAGTTTCAAGGCGAGATGTTTTGCTTGTCACGAGGTTTGGTCACATAGCTTCACATTGCATGGCTCAAGTGAAGAAGGTAAATGACAGTTTCAGAGGTGGTAATTTCTTTCAAGGGTATTGCTACTCTTGTCAATAGTTTGGGCACAAGGTAATTTATTGCAAGGCAAATATCAGGAACAGGTTTGATCAGAACAGGTTTGGTCAGAATAGGTTTGGTCAAAATAGGTTTGGTCAGAACAGGTTTGGTCAGAACAGGTTTGGTCAAAATAGGTTTGGTCAGAACAGGTTTGGTCAGAACTGGTGGATTCAAAGAACAGGTATGCCTAAAAGAAATAACATTGTTACTTGTTATAAGTGCAACAATGAAGGTCACACGATCAGACAGTGTAGAGCTGAAATTCCAGAATACAGGAATAGGAACAAGTGGCATGATCGAGGTCCAAGGATCAAGGCATGGATAAGAACAGGGATGAGAACAAGAACAAGAACAGTGACGAGAACAGGAATATGGACAAAGAGTTCAAGAGAAGGCCCGACAAGGAAGTTATAGACGCCGATGATGATCGGTGCCTAATGGGAGTTTTACTCCCACCCCGAATTAATCACCTCATCGGGAGGTGGGGGAGGGACTAAGCTAAGAGGCTAATTCTTAGTCCCGAGCCCCAAAGGTGGCCCTTTGCCATTGATGACAAAGGGGGAGAGATATGAGTAAGGGGGAGAGCTTCAAAGTGAAGAGGAAAGCTTCAAGTTCGGGGGAGCAAAACTTCAAAGGAAGATTCTCAGTTGTTAGCACGATTGGTTTCAGTTTTGGCTCTTGAGAAGTGTTTTCGATGAAAGGTTTGCCATCAATGACAAAGGGGGAGATTGTTGGCAATTTTGGGTACTTTGGGTACATTGCCTTTGCTCAAATGTATAAGTTGTCATTGATGTCAAAAGGCATTTTTGTGTTGATATCAAAAGAGTGTGATGTCAAGAATATCTTGAGAAGCTTCATTATGTTAAAGGGTTTTTATTAAAACCATGGTGACAAGGCTAAAGGTTTTTCTTAAAACCATTTGGACTCATTAAGGGTTTTTATTAAAACCAAGCTTAACTTAATGCAAAGGTCCATGTTTATTATTAATAATTAAATTAACTCAAACCTTTGTCAAAGGTCCAAGTTTAATTTATTATTAATAAAATAATAATAATTATTATTTTAATTATTATTAAAGGGTCTTTCAACCCTTAAGCGAAAGAATTATTTCGTCGATATGTTGCCATCGTTGGAGGAGCGCCGACGTCAAACAATTAAGGAAAAATGGCTATATAAGTGGGGATGATTTTCAAAAGTGAGCACCTCCGATTATTATTTTGATATCTACGATTTGTGGTTACTCTGTATTTTTTTGATTTGCGCTTGGCATCTACGATTTGCTTTATGCGTTTCGTTCGATTTGCTTGGCATCTACGATTTGATTTTGCACCGTTTCATTTGAATTGCGCTTGGCATCTGTGACTTGCATTGCTCTATATCCTTCGAAAAGCGCTTGGTGTCTTCGTTTGAGCTTGCTTTGTGTTTTCGATCTCCGATTGACGTCTTTGAGATCGTGCTTGTTATGTGTCTTGGAGACTGTGCTTGGCAAACTCGGTTTTGAGCTTGGGCTGCATCCTTACCTTTTGGCTTGACGGCAGTGGATTGTTTGCATGCGGTTTGTGGAAGACGTTTACGTTTTCCAGATTCTTGGCGTCAAAGGAAGATAAAAGAGAGGGCAGCGGTTTATTATTTCGTTGGGCACTTGTGACCCAACGGCGGTGGCGTTTAAGCGAAAGCGCTAGACAGCAGAGGTGCCGAGTTCGATTCTCTTCGTTGGGAATTTCTTTTTGGTCACGGTGTGCAAAGGATGGTGGTTGTGAATGCGCGGGAGGTATAAGGTTAAGGTATCATATTTGTTTTGACATTGGTTTATTGATGTTTAATGTTTATGTGGAGTAATAAGGTGTAAAGAGGTTTTACTTTGTATGCATATTGTACTTTGGTGGTTTTTACTAAGTTGGAGAAATAAGGTGTTATATTTGGATCTTTATTATTGTGTATTATTGTATAGTTGCTAACTCTAATTGGTGGCAAATTGAGAGTTAGTGTTGTGACAGATTTTGAGTTCTCCTTCTTCATCAAAGTAAAGGTATGGGCAACTTCTTCCATGTATGTTGTTTATGGTATATTTTTTGAAATTGAGTTTGGAGTGAAAAGGTTGTCTACTAGGTATTTTTGGTGTAAATCTTATTTTCTGGATATTGAAGATTGTTTATGCATTAAAGTTATTGTTGAATTTTTGGGTGAATGCATAATTCTGGTTGAGGAAGAGGAAGCATTTTTGCACTAGGGTTTATGTTAGTAAGTCTTGCTACTTGCATTGAGATGATGAAACCCTAGTTGTTGGTGAAAAGAATATAAGTATCATTGTTATATGAGATATTGCATGGTTGGCAATTGTTGGGTTGTGTTTCATATTCTTGAGAAAAGCATACTACATCTATCTTATTCTTTTGAGATTGAGTTTGAGTTGAGATTGAGTTGAGATTGAGATTGGGAGTTAAGTAAAATATATTGGAGTTAAGTATAGAACATATTGGGTCTCTAACAATTCTCTTTATGTTTCTATGAGATTTGAGATTGAATTGGGAGTTAAGTATAGAACATATGGGTCTCTAACAATTTTTATGTTTCTATGAGATTTGAGATTGGGAGTTAAGTATAGAACATATTGAGTCTCTAACAATTCTCTTTATGCTTCTATGAGGTTTATGAATCACATTGGGTCTCTAACAATTCTCTTTGTGAGTTCATGCTAAGCAAGTTTTTCTTGGTGAGCTTGTCGAGGTTTTGGACAGGTTTTCGGAGCGTGGGGACTTGTGAGCAGGTTTGGACAGGTTCCGGATGGGGACTTGTGAGCAGATTTGGACAGGTCCTAGCAGAGGACTTGTGAGCTGAGTTTTTGAGAGTTCTATCAGAGAACTTGAGGACAGAGGTGCATTGGTTCTTTGAGAAGAACCTGAGGATAGATTTGGCAAGTCTTTGAGAAGGCTTGTGTGCAGAGGATTGATTTGTTCATAGAGTTGGACAGATCTGACAGATAGAGGAAGACTTGTACTAGACCGACTGACTATGTTTGGTACAGGTAGTTGAGCTGTCTGTGGACGTGATCATAGAAGGCAGAGGTCTCTTAGGCTAAGCATTGAGGATAGGAGGTCTTCGGTGGAAAGGAGTTCCACGTGCTGGCAAGAGGTAGAGGCAGTTGATCTTCTGAGGGATCATTTCTAGAGTAGAGGGGAAGGTATCTCCCTTGGGGGAAGGCTATAAATCATAAATTCAGATTGGGGGAAGGTGTCTCCTTTGGGCCGAGGCTCATAAACATTGTAATTGGGAAGGTTTTCCAAAGAACTTTGAGATAACTTTTAGAGAAAAGTTTTGTGGACGTAGCCCGAGCATTCTGGGTGAACCACGTTAAAATTGGTGTCACTTTGTGGATGATATTGTGCATTGTTTTGATATTGCTTTGGGTATATTGCTTTACTATTTTGAAGTATAAAGGAAAAAGTAAAAAGAGGTCTTATACTGTTCACCCCCCCTCTCAATATAAGCTTGTGTTCTTCAATTGGTATCAGAGCGGGTGCCTTCGAAAAGTTTAACAGCTTGAAGGAAAAGCTAGTAAAGAACACAATGGATCATTCAAGTGGCAATGCAAGACCTATTCTTGATGGGTCAGATTTTGGTCTTTGGAGTGCAAGGATGAAGGTTCATCTAATGGCACTTGGGAATGAGGTTTGGGAAGTGATTGAAGATGAGTACACTATTCCTGAACATGGTCCTAATACTAAAGAAGAAAGGCTCCTACATCACAAGCAATTCAAAAGCAATGAATGCAATCCTGAAAGGCTTACAGAAAGCAGATCTCACCAAAGTGATTCACTGCAAGACAACTAGTGAAATGTGGAATCAGTTGAAGGTGGTTCATACAGGTGATACAAATGTCAGAAAGGCCAAGTTGAGACACTTCAAAGGTATGTTTGAACAACTCAAGATGAATGATGATGAAAATATTAGTGACTACATGCTTCGTATGGATGAGGTTGTTAACTCCATGAAAGACTTAGGTCTTGAGCTTGCTGAAAATGATGTTTGTGATAAGATTTTAAGATCTCTTCCTAATAGATTTAGTGAAAATATTTTTGCTATTGAGGAAGCTAAAGATTTGGATAAGTTGAAAAAGGATGAGCTCCATAGTATACTTGCAACATTTGAGTTAAGAACTCAAGTGAAGGTTGATGTCAAGAAGGAGGCAGCTTTCAAGGCTACCAAGAAATCCAAAGGTAAACAACTTCAAGAGAGTGATGAGTCTTCTAGTGATGAAGAGGCATATTACAGCAAGAAAGGCAAGTTCTCTAGAAAGCACAAAAATATGAAAAATGTAAGATGTTTCAATTGTGGAAAGTTTGGTCATTATGCTACTGACTGTACTGTTGCCAAGGATGAAAGTGATGAAGATAAACAGGACTGTAAGAGCAAGGATTCTAAAAGCACAAGCATCATAGGAAAAACAAAGATGAGCACAACAATCAAGGAAAGAGGTATTCTCACAAACACAAGAAGAGTTTCTACCTAGACAAAGCAAGTAAGTGTTCTAGTAGTGATAGTGAAAGTTCTTCAAGTGATAATGAAAATGAGATGTTGTTCATATCGAAAAAAGAGGAAGAACCAAAACATAGATTCATTATCATGAAATGTCTTAGATGTGGAAATTTTGGTCACCTTGAGGATGATTGCACAAATAATGATTTGATTTCTAGTATGTATGAGGATGCTTCAGAAAACTATAAGGAAGATGCATGTATGGTTTTTGAAAAGGGTAGCACCTCTAGTGATAAGAAATCTGAAAAAGGCTTTGATGATTCTAATAGCAAACATATAGAGGAAGGTGAAGTAGATCTTAAAGGTGAACTTATTAGTGCTCTTAGTGCTTTGAAAAAGGAAAGAAAGAAGAATGCTAGACTCAAGGATAAGTTGGATGAATGTTGTATGGAGAGAGATGATCTTATAGAAAGTCTTGACTTCTCTATAGCTAAGACACAAGAACTCAAGGATGAGTTAGAGTCTAAGGTTCTTGAGTATAGTGAGTTAGAACAGAAAATGGCTTCTTTGAAAGAGGAAACTAAAGGGTACAAGGATAAGCTTCACAGGTTTCAAGATAGCTCCAAAAAGGTTAAGTCTCTCATCAAAGGTCAAAGAAAGACAACAGATAAAATAGGCCTTGGTTTTGTTAAGCCTCACAAGGAACAAGTTGGAGAGTCTAGTAAGAGACTCCAAAAGGAAGAGAGTTCTGATGAGGAAAGTATTTCAGATCATGAGTCCTTGAATGATAGATGCACAGAAATAGAAAACAGAATTCAGAATGAGAAGAAGAAGTTTTCAGGACCTAAGAGGTCAAATAAAGGAAAGTTTCAAGGCAGATGTTTTGCTTGTCACAGGTTTGGTCACATAGCTTCACATTGCATGGCTCAAGTGAAGAAGGTAAATGATAGTTTTAGAGGTGGTAATTTCTTTCAAGGGTATTGCTACTCTTGTCAATAGTTTGGGCACAAGGCAGTTTATTGCAAGGCAAATATCAGGAACAAGTTTGGTCAGAATAGGTTTGGTCAGAACAGGTTTGGTCAAAATAGGTTTGGTCAGAACAGGTTTGGTCAAAACTGGTGGATTCAAAGAACAGGTATGCCTAAAAGAAATAACATTGTTACTTGTTATAAGTGCAACAATGAAGGTCACACAGTCAGACAGTGTAGAGCTGAAATTCTAGAATACAGGAACAGGAACAATGGCATGATCAGGTCCAAGGATCAAGGCATGGATAAGAATAGGGATGAGAACAAGAACAAGAACAGTGACAGGAACAGGAATATGGACAAAGAGTTCAAGAGAAGGCCCGACAAGGAAGTTATAGACGCTGATGATGATCAGTGCCTAATGGGAGTTTTACTCCCACCCCAAAATTAATCACCTCATCAGGAGGTGGGGGAGGGACTAAGCTAAGAGGCTAATTCTTAGTCCCGAGCCCCAAAGGTGGCCCTTTGCCATTGATGACAAAGGGGGAGAGATATGAGTAAGGGGGAGAGCTTCAAAGTGAAGAGGAAAGCTTCAAGTCAGGGGGAGCAAAACTTCAAAGGAAGATTCTCAGTTGTTAGCACAGTTGGTTTCAGTTGGTTTCAGTTTTGGCTCTTGAGAAGTGTTTTCAGTAAAGGTTTGCCATCAATGACAAAGGGGGAGATTGTTGGCAATTTTGGGTACTTTGGGTACATTGCCTTTGCTCAAATGTATAAGTTGTCATTGATGTCAAAAGGCATTTTTGTGTTGATTTCAAAAGAGTGTGATGTCAAGAATATCTTGAGAAGCTTCATTATGTTAAAGGGTTTTTATTAAAACCATGGTGACAAGGCTAAAGGTTTTTCTTAAAACCATTTGGACTCATTAAGGGTTTTTATTAAAACCAAGCTTAACTTAATGCAAAGGTCCATGTGTATTATTAATAATTAAATTAACTCATACCTTTGTCAAAGGTCCAAGTTTAATTTATTATTAATAAAATAATAATAATTATTATTTTAATTATTATTAAAGGGTCTTTCAACCCTTAAGCGAGGGGAAAGTTATTTGTTGCATCGTTGGAGGAGCGCCGACGTCAATCGTTGAAGGATAAATGGCTATATAAGTGTGGATGATTTTCAAAAGTGAGCACCTTCGATTATTATATTGATATCTACGATTTGTGGTTCTCTATTTTTTGATTTTTGCTTGGCTTCTATGATTTGATTTAGTTTGTTAATTTGCTTGGCATCTATGATTTGATTTTGCATCGTTTCGTTCGATCTGCGCTTGGCGTCTGTGACTTGCATTGCTCTATATCCTTCGAAAAGCGCTTGGTGTCTTCGTTTGAGCTTGCTCTGTGTTTTCGATCTCCGTTGACGTCTTTGAGATCGTGCATGTTCTGCGTCGTGGAGACTGTGCTTGGCAATCTCGGTTTTGAGCTTGGGCTGCATCCTTACCTTTTGGCTTGACGGCAGTGGTTTGTTTGCATGCGGTTTGTGGAAGACGTTTACGTTTTCCAGTTTCTTGGCGTCAAAGGAAGATAAAAGAGAGGGCAGCGGTTTGTTATTTCATTGGGCACTTGTGACCCAACGACGGTGGCGTTTAAGCGAAAGCGCTAGATGGCAGAGGTGCCGAGTTCGATTCTCTTCGTTGGGAATTTCTTTTTGGTCGCGGTGTGCATAGAATGGTGGCCGTGAATGCGCGGGAGGTATAAGGTTAAGGTATCTTTTCTGTTTTGACATTGATGTTTAATGTTTAATGTTTATGTGGAGTAATAAGGTGTAAAGAGGTTTTACTTTGTATGTTATTGTACTTTGGTGGTTTTTACTAAGTTGGAGAAATAAGGTGTTATATTTGGATCTTTATTATTGTGTATTATTGTATAGTTGCTAACTCTAATTGGTGGCAAATTGAGAGTTAGTGTTGTGACAGATTTTGAGTTCTCCTTCTTCATCAAAGTAAAGGTATGGGCAACTTCTTCCATGTATGTTGTTTATGGTATATTTTCTGAAATTGAGTTTGGAGTGAAAAGGTTGTCTACTAGGTATTTTTGGTGTAAATCTTATTTTCTGGATATTGAAGATTGTTTATGCATTAAAGTTATTGTTGAATTTTTGGGTGAATGCATAATTCTGGTTGAGGAAGAAGAAGCATTTTTGCAATAGGGTTTATGTTAATAAGTCTTGCTACTTGCATTGAGATGATGAAACCCTAGTTGTTGGTGAAAATAATATAAGTATCATTGTTATATGAGATATTGCATAGTTGGCAATTGTTGGGTTGTGTTTCATATTCTTGAGAAAAGCATACTACATCTATCTTATTCTTTTGAGATTGAGTTTGAGTTGAGATTGAGTTGAGATTGAGATTGGGAGTTAAGTATAGAACATATTGGGTCTCTAACAATTTTTATTTAGGTCTTTTGTTTCTATGAGATTTGAGATTGAGATTGGGAGTTAAGTATAGAACATATTGAGTCTCTAACAATTCTCTTTATGCTTCTATGAGGTTTATGAATCACATTGGGTCTCTAACAATTCTCTTTGTGAGTTCATGCTAAGCAAGTTTTTCTTGGTGAGCTTGTTGAGGTTTTGGACAGGTTCCAGTGGGGACTTGTGAGCAGGTTTTGGACAGGTTCCAGTGGGGACTTGTGAGCAGATTTGGATAGGTTCAGGTGGGGACTTGTGAGCAGATTTGGACAGGTCCTAGCAGAGGACTTGTGAGCTGAGTTTTTGAGAGTTCTATCAAAGAACTTGAGGACAGAGGTACATTGGTTCTTTCAGAGAACCTGAGGACAGATTTGGCAAGTCTTTGAGAAGGCTTGTGTGTAGAGGATTGATTTGTTCATAGAGTTGGACAGATCTGACAGATAGAGGAAGACTTGTACTAGACCGACTGACTATGTTTGGTATAGGTAGCTGAGCTACTGTGGACGTGATCATAGAAGGCAGAGGTCTCTTAGGCTAAGCATTGAGGATAGGAGGTCTTCGGTGGAAAGGAGTTCCACGTGCTGGCAAGAGGTAGAGGCAGTTGATCTTCTGAGGGATCATTTCTAGAGCAGAGGAAGGTATCTCCTTTGAGTGGAAGGCCGAGGCTCATAAATTAGATCGGGGAAGGTGTCTCCTTTGGGCCGAGGCTCATAAACATTGTAATTGGGAAGGTTTCCCAAAGAACTTTGAGATAACTTTTAGAGAAAAGTTTTGTGGACGTAGCCCAAGCCTTCTGGGTGAACCACGTTAAAATTGGTGTCACTTTGTGGATGATTTTGTGCATTGTTTTGATATTGCTTTGGGTATATTGCTTTACTATTTTGAAGTATAAAGGAAAAAGTAAAAAGAGGTCTTATACTTGTTCACCCCCCTCTCAAGTATAAGCTTGTGTTCTTCAATTGGTATCAGAGCGGGTGCCTTCGAAAAGTTTAACAACTTGAAGGAAAAGCTAGTAAAGAACACAATGGATCATTCAAGTGGCAATGCAAGCACCTATTCTTGATGGGTCAGATTTTGGTCTTTGGAGTGCAAGGATGAAGGTTCATCTAATGGCACTTGGGAATGAGGTTTGGGAAGTGATTGAAGATGAGTACACTATTCCTGAACATGGTCCTAATACTAAAGAAGAAAGGCTCCTACATCACAGCAATTCAAAAGCAATGAATGCAATTCTGAAAGGCTTACAGAAAGCAGATCTCACCAAAGTGATTCACCGCAAGACAACTAGTGAAATGTGGAATCAGTTGAAGGTGGTTCATACAGGTGATACAAATGTCAAAAAGGCCAAGTTGAGACACTTCAAAGGTATGTTTGAACAACTCAAGATGAATGATGATGAAAATATTAGTGACTACATGCTTCGTATGGATGAGGTTGTTAACTCCATGAAAGACTTAGGTCTTGAGCTTGCTGAAAATGATGTTTGTGATAAGATTTTAAGATCTCTTCCTAATAGATTTAGTGAAAATATTTCTGCTATTGAGGAAGCTAAAGATTTGGATAAGTTGAAAAAGGATGAGCTCCATAGTATACTTGCAGCATTTGAGTTAAGAACTCAAGTGAAGGTTGATGTCAAGAAGGAGGCAGCTTTCAAGGCTACCAAGAAATCCAAAGGTAAACAACTTCAAGAGAGTGATGAGTCTTCTAGTGATGAAGAGGCATATTACAACAAGAAAGGCAAGTTCTCTAGAAAGCACAAAAATATGAAAAATGTAAGATGTTTCAATTGTGGAAAGTTTGGTCATTATGCTACTGACTGTACTATTGCCAAGGATGAAAGTGATGAAGATAAACAGGACTGTAAGAGCAAGGATTCTGAAAAGCACAAGCATCATAGGAAAAACAAAGATGAGCACAACAATCAAGGAAAGAGGTATTCTCACAAACACAAGAAGAGTTTCTACCTAGACAAAGCAAGTAAGTGTTCTAGTAGTGATAGTGAAAGTTCTTCAAGTGATAATGAAAATGAGATGTTGTTCATATCAGAAAAAGAGGAAGAACCAAAACATAGATTCATTATCATGAAATGTCTTAGATGTGGAAATTTTGGTCACCTTGAGGATGATTGCACAAATAATGATTTGATTTCTAGTATGTATGAGGATGCTTCAGAAAACTATAAGGAAGATGCATGTATGGTTTTTGAAAAGGGTAGCACCTCTAGTGATAAGAAATCCGAAAAAGGCTTTGATGATTCTAATAGCAAACATATAGAGGAAGGTGAAGTAGATCTTAAAGGTGAACTTATTAGTGCTCTTAGTGCTTTGAAAAAGGAAAGAAAGAAGAATGCTAGACTCAAGGATAAGTTGGATGAATGTTGTATGGAGAGAGATGATCTTATAGAAAATCTTGACTTCTCTATAGCTAAGACACAAGAACTCAAGGATGAGTTAGAGTCTAAGGTTCTTGAGTATAGTGAGTTAGAACAGAAAATGGCTTCTTTGAAAGAGGAAACTAAAGGGTACAAGGATAAGCTTCCTAGGTTTCAAGATAGCTCCAAAAAGGTTAAGTCTCTCATCAAAGGTCAAAGAAAGACAACAGATAAAATAGGCCTTGGTTTTGTTAAGCCTCACAAGGAACAAGTTGGAGAGTCTAGTAAGAGACTCCAAAAGGAAGAGAGTTCTGATGAGGAAAGTATTTCAGATCATGAGTCCTTGAATGATAGATGCACAAAAATAGAAAACAGAATTCAGAATGAGAAGAAGAAGTTTTTCAGGACCTAAGAGGTCAAATAAAGGAAAGTTTCAAGGCAGATGTTTTGCTTGTCACAGGTTTGGTCACATGGCTTCACATTGCATGGCTCAAGTGAAGAAGGTAAATGACAGTTTCAGAGGTGGTAATTTCTTTCAAGGGTATTGCTACTCTTGTCAATAGTTTGGGCATAAGGCAGTTTATTGCAAGGCAAATATCAAGAACAGGTTTGATCAGAACAGGTTTGGTCAAAATAGGTTTGGTCAGAATAGGTTTGGTCAGAATAGGTTTGGTCAAAATAGGTTTGGTCAAAACAGGTTTGGTCAAAACTGGTGGATTCAAAGAACAGGTATGCCTAAAAGAAATAACATTGTTACTTGTTATAAGTGCAACAATGAAGGTCACACAATCAGACAGTGTAGAGCTGAAATTCTAGAATACAGGAATAGGAACAATGGCATGATCAGGTCCAAGGATCAAGGCATGGATAAAAACAGGGATGAGAACAAGAACAAGAACAGTGACAAGAACAGGAATATGGACAAAGAGTTCAAGAGAAGGCCCGACAAGGAAGTTATAGACGCTGATGATGATCAGTGCCTAATGGGAGTTTTACTCCCACCTCCGAATTAATCACCTCATCAGGAGGTGGGGGAGGGACTAAGCTAAGAGGTTAATTCTTAGTCCCGAGCCCCAAAGGTGGCCCTTTGCCATTGATGACAAAGGGGGAGAGATATGAGTAAGGGGGAGAGCTTCAAAGTGAAGAGGAAAGCTTCAAGTCAGGGGAGCAAAACTTCAAAGGAAGATTCTCAGTTGTTAGCACAGTTGGTTTCAGTTGGTTTCAGTTTTGGCTCTTGAGAAGTGTTTTCAGTAAAGGTTTGCCATCAATGACAAAGGGGGAGATTGTTGGCAATTTTGGGTACTTTGGGTACATTGCCTTTGCTCAAATGTATAAGTTGTCATTGATGTCAAAAGGCATTTTTGTGTTGATTTCAAAAGAGTGTGATGTCAAGAATATCTTGAGAAGCTTCATTATGTTAAAGGGTTTTTATTAAAACCATGGTGACAAGGCTAAAGGTTTTTCTTAAAACCATTTGGACTCATTAAGGGTTTTTATTAAAACCAAGCTTAACTTAATGCAAAGGTCCATGTGTATTATTAATAATTAAATTAACTCAAACCTTTGTCAAAGGTCCAAGTTTAATTTATTATTAATAAAATAATAATAATTATTATTTTAATTATTATTAAAGGGTCTTTCAACCCTTAAGCGTCGTCGATTTATTGCCATCGTTGGAGGAGCGCCGACGTCAATCAGTGAAGGATAAATTGCTATATAAGTGGGCATGGTTTTCAAAAGTGAGCACCACCGATTATTATTTTGACATCTACGATTTGTGGTTCTCTATTTTTTTGATTTGCGCTTGGCTTCTCGATTTGCTTTACGCCGTTTCGTTCGAATTACGCTTGGCATCTACGATTTGATTTTGCACCGTTTCGTTCGATCTGCGCTTGGCGTCTGTGACTTGCATTGCTCTACATCCTTCGAAAAGCGCTTGGTGTCTTCGTTTGAGCTCGCTCTGTGTTTTCGATCTCCGTCGACGTCTTTGAGATCGTGCATGTTCTACGTCATGGAGACTGTGCTTGGCAATCTCGGTTTTGAGCTTGGGCTGTATCCTTACCTTTTGGCTTGACGATAGTGGTTTGTTTGCATGCGGTTTGTGGAAGACGTTTACGTTTTCTAGTTTCTTGGCGTCAAAGGAAGATAAAAGAGAGGGCAGCGGTTTGTTATTTCGTTGGGCTCTTGTGACCCAACGACGGTGGCGTTTAAGCGAAAGCGCTAGATGGCAGAGGTGCTGAGTTCGATTCTCTTCGTTGGGAATTTCTTTTTGGTCACGGTGTGCATAGAATGGTGGTCGTGAATGCATGGGAGGTATAAGGTTAAGGTATCTTTTTTGTTTTGACATTGATGTTTAATGTTTAATGTTTATGTGGAGTAATAAGGTGTAAAGAGGTTTTATTTTGTATGTTATTGTACTTTGGTGGTTTTTACTAAGTTGGAGAAATAAGGTGTTATATTTGGATCTTTATTATTGTGTATTATTGTATAGTTGCTAACTCTAATTGGTGGCAAATTGAGAGTTAGTGTTGTGACAGATTTTGAGTTCTCCTTCTTCATCAAAGTAAAGGTATGGGCAACTTCTTCCATGTATGTTGTTTATGGTATATTTTCTGAAATTGAGTTTGGAGTGAAAAGGTTGTCTACTAGGTATTATTGGTGTAAATCTTATTTTCTGGATATTGAAGATTGTTTATGCATTAAAGTTATTGTTGAATTTTTGGGTGAATGCATAATTCTGGTTGAGGAAGAAGAAGCATTTTTGCAATAGGGTTTATGTTAATAAGTCTTGCTACTTGCATTGAGATGATGAAACCCTAGTTGTTGGTGAAAATAATATAAGCATCATTGTTATATGAGATATTGCATGGTTGGCAATTGTTGGGTTGTGTTTTATATTCTTGAGAAAAGCATACTACATCTATCTTATTCTTTTGAGATTGAGTTTGAGTTGAGATTGAGATTGGGAGTTAAGTATAGATAATATTTGTTTATTATTTTTTTGTTTTATGATGATTTTGAGATTGAGATTGGGAGTTAAGTATAGAACACATTGGGTCTCTAACAATTCTCTTTATGTTTTCTATGAGATTCATGAGATTTGAGAGATTTGGAGTTAAGTATAGAACATATTGAGTCTCTAACAATTCTCTTTATGCTTCTATGAGGTTTATGAATCACATTGGGTCTCTAACAATTCTCTTTGTGAGTTCATGCTAAGCAAGTTTTTCTTGGTGAGCTTGTTGAGGTTTTGGACAGGTTCGGTGGGGACTTGTGAGTAGGTTTTGGATAGGTTCCGTGGGGACTTGTGAGCAGATTTGGACAGGTTCAGGTGGGGACTTGTGAGCAGATTTGGACAGGTCCTAGCAGAGGACTTGTGAGCTGAGATTGATAGTTCTATCAGAGAACTTGAGGACAGAGGTACATTGGTTCTATCAAAGAACCTGAGGATAGATTTGGCAAGTCTTTGAGAAGGCTTGTGTGCAGAGGATTGATTTGTTCATAGAGTTGGACAGATCTGATAGACAGAGGAAGACTTGTACTAGACCGACTGACTATGTTTGGTATAGGTAGCTGAGCTACTGTGGACGTGATCATAGAAGGCAGAGGTCTCTTAGGCTAAGCATTGAGGATAGGAGGTCTTCGGTGGAAAGGAGTTCCACGTGCTGGCAAGAGGTAGAGGCAGTTGATCTTCGAGGGATCATTTCTAGAGTAGAGGGGAAGGTATCTCCTTTGAAGCGCTCATAAATTTAGAGCTCAATATTGGGGAAGGTGTCTCCTTTGGGCCGAGGCTCATAAACATTGTAATTGGGAAGGTTTCCCAAAGAACTTTGAGATAACTTTTAGAGAAAAGTTTTGTGGACGTAGCCCAGGCCTTCTGGGTGAACCACGTTAAAATTGGTGTCACTTTGTGGATGATATTGTGCATTGTTTTGATATTGCTTTGGGTATATTGCTTTACTATTTTGAAGTATAAAGGAAAAAGTAAAAAGAGGTCTTATACTTGTTCACCCCCCTCTCAGTATAAGCTTGTGTTCTTCAATTGGTATCAGAGCGGGTGCCTTCGAAAAGTTTAACAGCTTGAAGGAAAAGCTAGTAAAGAACACAATGGATCATTCAAGTGGCAATGCAGCACCTATTCTTGATGGGTCAGATTTTGGTCTTTGGAGTGCAAGGATGAAGGTTCATCTAATGGCACTTGGGAATGAGGTTTGGGAAGTGATTGAAGATGAGTACACTATTCCTGAACTTGGTCCTAATACTAAAGAAGAAAGGCTCCTACATCACAACAATTCAAAAGCAATGAATGCAATTCTGAAAGGCTTACAGAAAGCAGATCTCACCAAAGTGATTCACTGCAAGACAACTAGTGAAATGTGGAATCAGTTGAAGGTGGTTCATACAGGTGATACAAATGTCGGAAAGGCCAAGTTGAGACACTTCAAAGGTATGTTTGAACAACTCAAGATGAATGATGATGAAAATATTAGTGACTACATGCTTCGTATGGATGAGGTTGTTAACTCCATGAAAGACTTAGGTCTTGAGCTTGCTGAAAATGATGTTTGTGATAAGATTTTAAGATCTCTTCCTAATAGATTTAGTGAAAATATTTTTGCTATTGAGGAAGCTAAAGATTTGGATAAATTGAAAAAGGATGAGCTCCATAGTATACTTGCAGCATTTGAGTTAAGAACTCAAGTGAAGGTTGATGTCAAGAAAGAGGCAGCTTTCAAGGCTACCAAGAAATCCAAAGGTAAACAACTTCAAGAGAGTGATGAGTCTTCTAGTGATGAAGAGGCATATTACAGCAAGAAAGGCAAGTTCTCTAGAAAACACAAAAATATGAAAAATGTAAGATGTTTCAATTGTGGAAAATTTGGTCATTATGCTACTGACTGTACTATTGCCAAGGATGAAAGTGATGAAGATAAACAGGACTGTAAGAGCAAGGATTCTGAAAAGCACAAGCATCATAGGAAAAACAAAGATGAGCACAACAATCAAGGAAAGAGGTATTCTCACAAACACAAGAAGAGTTTCTACCTAGACAAAGCAAGTAAGTGTTCTAGTAGTGATAGTGAAAGTTCTTCAAGTGATAATGAAAATGAGATGTTGTTCATATCAGAAAAAGAGGAAGAACCAAAACATAGATTCATTATCATGAAATGTCTTAGATGTGGAAATTTTGGTCACCTTGAGGATGATTGCACAAATAATGATTTGATTTCTAGTATGTATGAGGATGCTTCAGAAAACTATAAGGAAGATGCATGTATGGTTTTTGAAAAGGGTAGCACCTCTAGTGATAAGAAATCCGAAAAAGGCTTTGATGATTCTAATAGCAAACATATAGAGGAAGGTGAAGTAGATCTTAAAGGTGAACTTATTAGTGCTCTTAGTGCTTTGAAAAAGGAAAGAAAGAAGAATGCTAGACTCAAGGATAAGTTAGATGAATGTTGTATGGAGAGAGATGATCTTATTGAAAATCTTGATTTCTCTATAGCTAAGACACAAGAACTCAAGGATGAGTTAGAGTCTAAGGTTCTTGAGTATAGTGAGTTAGAACAGAAAATGGCTTCTTTGAAAGAGGAAACTAAAGGGTACAAGGATAAGCTTCACGAGGTTTCAAGATAGCTCCAAAAAGGTTAAGTCTCTCATCAAAGGTCAAAGAAAGACAACAGATAAAACAGGCCTTGGTTTTGTTAAGCCTCACAAGGAACAAGTTGGAGAGTCTAGTAAGAGACTCCAAAAGGAAGAGAGTTCTGATGAGGAAAGTATTTCAGATCATGAGTCCTTGAATGATAGATGCACATAAATAGAAAACAGAATTCAGAATGAGAAGAAGAAGTTTTCAGGACCTAAGAGGTCAAATAAAGGAAAGTTTCAAGGCAGATGTTTTGCTTGTCACAGGTTTGGTCACATGGCTTCACATTGCATGGCTCAAGTGAAGAAGGTAAATGACAATTTCAGAGGTGGTAATTTCTTTCAAGGGTATTGCTACTCTTGTCAATAGTTTGGGCATAAGGCAGTTTATTGCAAGGCAAATATCAGGAACAGGTTTGATCAAAAAGGTTTGGTCAGAACAGGTTTGGTCAGAACAGGTTTGGTCAAAATAGGTTTGGTCAAAACAGGTTTGGTCAAAACTGGTGGATTCAAAGAACAGGTATGCCTAAAAGAAATAACATTGTTACTTGTTATAAGTGCAACAATGAAGGTCACACAGTCAGACAGTGTAGAGCTGAAATTCTGGAATACAGGAATAGGAACAGTGGCATGATCAGGTCCAAGGATCAAGGCATGGATAAGAATAGGGATGAGAACAAGAACAAGAACAGTGACAGGAACAGGAATATGGACAAAGAGTTCAAGAGAAGGCCCGACAAGGAAGTTATAGACGCTGATGATGATCAGTGCCTAATGGGAGTTTTACTCCCACCCCAGAATTAATCACCTCATCGGGAGGTGGGGGAGGGACTAAGCTAAGAGGTTAATTCTTAGTCCCGAGCCCCAAAGGTGGCCCTTTGCCATTGATGACAAAGGGGGAGAGATATGAGTAAGGGGGAGAGCTTCAAAGTGAAGAGGAAAGCTTCAAGTCATGGGGAGCAAAACTTCAAAGGAAGATTCTTAGTTGTTAGCACAGTTGGTTTCAGTTGGTTTCAGTTTTGGCTCTTGAGAAGTGTTTTCAGTAAAGGTTTGCCATCAATGACAAAGGGGGAGATTGTTGGCAATTTTGGGTACTTTGGGTACATTGCCTTTGCTCAAATGTATAAGTTGTCATTGATGTCAAAAGGCATTTTTGTGTTGATTTCAAAAGAGTGTGATGTCAAGAATATCTTGAGAAGCTTCATTATGTTAAAGGGTTTTTATTAAAACCATGGTGACAAGGCTAAAGGTTTTTCTTAAAACCATTTGGACTCATTAAGGGTTTTTATTAAAACCAAGCTTAACTTAATGCAAAGGTCCATGTGTATTATTAATAATTAAATTAACTCATACCTTTGTCAAAGGTCCAAGTTTAATTTATTATTAATAAAATAATAATAATTATTATTTTAATTATTATTAAAGGGTCTTTCAACCCTTAAGCGTCGTCGATTTATTGCCATCGTTGGAGGAGCGCCGACGTCAATCAGTGAAGGATAAATTGCTATATAAGTGGGCATGGTTTTCAAAAGTGAGCACCTCCGATTTGAAATTGATAATCTACGATTTGTGGTTCTCTATTTTTTTGATTTGCGCTTGGCATCTACGATTTGATTTTGCACCGTTTCGTTCGAATTATGCTTGGCATCTATGATTTGATTTTGCACCGTTTCGTTCGATCTGCGCTTGGCGTCTGTGACTTGCATTGCTCTACATCCTTCGAAAAGCGCTTGGTGTCTTCGTTTGAGCTCGCTCTGTGTTTTCAATCTCCGTCGACGTCTTTGAGATCGTGCATGTTCTGCGTCATGGAGACTATGCTTGGCAATCTCGGTTTTGAGCTTGGGCTGTATCCTTACCTTTTGGCTTGACGGCAGTGGTTTGTTTGCATGCGGTTTGTGGAAGACGTTTACGTTTTCCAGGATCTTGGCGTCAAAGAAAGATAAAAGAGAGGGCAGCGGTTTGTTATTTCGTTGGGCTCTTGTGACCCAATGACGGTGGCGTTTAAGCGAAAGCGCTAGACGGCAGAGGTGCTGAGTTCGATTCTCTTCGTTGGGAATTTCTTTTTGGTCGCGGTGTGCATAGAATGGTGGTCGTGAATGCGCGGGAGGTATAAGGTTAAGGTATCTTTTTGTTTTGACATTGATGTTTAATGTTTAATGTTTATGTGGAGTAATAAGGTGTAAAGAGGTTTTATTTTGTATGTTATTGTACTTTGGTGGTTTTTACTAAGTTGGAGAAATAAGGTGTTATATTTGGATCTTTATTATTGTGTATTATTGTATAGTTGCTAACTCTAATTGGTGGCAAATTGAGAGTTAGTGTTGTGACAGATTTTGAGTTCTCCTTCTTCATCAAAGTAAAGGTATGGGCAACTTCTTCCATGTATGTTGTTTATGGTATATTTTCTGAAATTGAGTTTGGAGTGAAAAGGTTGTCTACTAGGTATTGTTGGTGTAAATCTTATTTTCTGGATATTGAAGATTGTTTATGCATTAAAGTTATTGTTGAATTTTTGGGTGAATGCATAATTCTGGTTGAGGAAGAAGAAGCATTTTTGCAATAGGGTTTATGTTAATAAGTCTTGCTACTTGCATTGAGATGATGAAACCCTAGTTGTTGGTGAAAATAATATAAGCATCATTGTTATATGAGATATTGCATGGTTGGCAATTGTTGGGTTGTGTTTTATATTCTTGAGAAAAGCATACTACATCTATCTTATTCTTTTGAGATTGAGTTTGAGTTGAGATTGAGTTGAGATTGATATTGGGAGTTAAGTATAGATCATATTGAGTCTCTAACAATTCTCTTTATGTTTCTATGAGATTTGAGATTGAGATTGGGAGTTAAGTATAGAACATATTGGGTCTCTAACAATTCTCTTTATGTTTCTATGAGATTTGAGATTGAGATTGGGAGTTAAGTATAGAACATATTGAGTCTCTAACAATTCTCTTTATGCTTCTATGAGGTTTATGAATCACATTGGGTCTCTAACAATTCTCTTTGTGAGTTCATGCTAAGCAAGTTTTTCTTGGTGAGCTTGCTGAGGTTTTGGACAGGTTCTGGTATTGGAAGGTTCGTGGGGACTTGTGGAGAGTTTGGACAGGTTTCGGTGGGGACTTGTGAGCAGATTTGGACAGGTTCTGGTGGGGACTTGTGAGCAGATTTGGACAGGTCCTAGCAGAGGACTTGTGAGCTGAGATTGATAGTTCTATCAGAGAACTTGAGGACAGAGGTACATTGGTTCTATCAGAGAACCTGAGGACAGATTTGGCAAGTCTTTGAGAAGGCTTGTGTGCAGAGGATTGATTTGTTCATAGAGTTGGACAGATCTGACAGATAGAGGAAGACTTGTACTAGACCGACTGACTGTGTTTGGTACAGGTAGCTGAGCTACTGTGGACGTGATCATAGAAGGTAGAGGTCTCTTAGGCTAAGCATTGAGGATAGGAGGTCTTCGGTGGAAAGGAGTTCCACGTGCTGGCAAGAGGTAGAGGCAGTTGATCTTCTGAGGGATCATTTCCAGAGAGAGAGGGAAGGTATCTCCTTTGAGCAAAGGGTTATAAATTGATTGGGGAAGGTGTCTCCTTTGGGCCGAGGCTCATAAACATTGTAATTGGGAAGGTTTCCCAAAGAACTTTGAGATAACTTTTAGAGAAAAGTTTTGTGGACGTAGCCCAGGCCTTCTGGGTGAACCACGTTAAAATTGGTGTCACTTTGTGGATGATTTTGTGCATTGTTTTGATATTGCTTTGGGTATATTGCTTTACTGTTTTGAAGTATAAAGGAAAAAGTAAAAAGAGGTCTTATACTGTTCACCCCCCCCCCTCTCAGTATAAGCTTGTGTTATTCATAGAAGAGGATATGGCTTCATTAGGAGAAATTCTAAGACAATTGCACATCCAAGGAATAATAACATTAAGTGTTATAAGTGCAATAATGATGGTCACATAGAAATATGGTGTAGAGCAAATATTCCATAATTAGGCATGAATAGGAACAAGAACATGAACAGGAACATGAATAGGGACAAGAATATGAACAACAACAGGAATATGAACAGAAACAAGAATATGAATAGAAACAGGAATATGAACAGAAACAAGAATATGAACAGGAATATAGACTCAGAAAAGAATAGATACTCAAAAAATAATGAGAACAAGAACAAGGATGAGAACCGAAATAGGAACATGGATGAGAACAAGAACAGGAACATGGATGAGAACAAGAACAGGAACAGGAACAAAAGTGACAACAGGAACAGGGATGATGACTTGGAAAGAAATAGTGAGGGGGTTCAGAAGACTCACAAAAGAAGAGAGAAAGATAAAAGCATAGATCTATGCTTTTGGGGAGTAGAAATACTCCCACCCCAAAATTAACCACCTCATGTGGAGGTGGGGGAGGGGCTAAGCTAAGAGGCTCATTCTTAGCCCCGAGCCCCAAAGGTGACCCTTTGCCATTGATGTCAAATGGGGAGAGATTTGTGTATTGGGGAGATATTTGATATGATATTTGATATTTGAGAGAGCATTGAGCCAGGGGGAGCAAAGTCCTAGGGGGATCATGAAAGAAGGTTAGGTTTCAATAAAATGAATATGGGTTGCCATCAATGACAAAGGGGGAGATTGTTGGACATTTTGAGTCCCTAAGCTAAAAGTTGTCATTGATGTCAAAAGGACCTATGTAAGTAAGCACTATGATTTTTCTCCACAAAGAGCTTCATGAGAAGCAAAGGTTTTGATCAAAGGTTCTAGAAGGGATGCATGGCATTTGGTTCCAAAAGGAGCTTCAAGGGAAGCTTAGCAAAAGGTTTTTATGAAAACCAAGGAAGGCAAGGAAAGGTTTTATTTAAAACCAATGGATGGTAGATTTGAAATGGGTTTTTCTTAAAACCCAAGTTGGCTTTTTGTTTCATTGAAAAAGGTGCCCTGGTGATGGAGAAATTTAATTTTAAAGGTTTAGTTTAAATTTTAATTTATTTAAAATTAAAATTAAAATTTTAAAATTAAATAAAAGGTTTTTCCCTCCTTTCTTATTGGCGTCGCCGACGTCATGAGGGCAATGTTAAAAGGGTCGACGTATTCGCATTGAAGGATGGCTTATATAAATAAGCCAAAGGTTTTCCATTTAAAAAACCTAAGGAGTGTCGCATGATTTTTGAAAACCTAAAGTGCTTGGCATCCGAATATTGTGCAACAAATTTCGTGGAGTGTGACATGGGCAGTCAAGTCATGGACGGTCAAAGTTTTGGCGCCTTGTGAGGAAAGTGCACGTGGCTTAAGGAAGAGAGTGCCCAAGGCACTCACGTGGGCAGTGTTAGCTCACACGGCTTAGCTACCGCTTGGCAGCACGATGGGAAGAGGTTCGAAACGCCAAGGCCCTTTGAGGGCTCCTTTGAGGTATGCACTCCGACTTCGATATTTGTGGGGGTAAATATTTTAATTAAAATATTTTCTTGCTAAGGTTTGATTATGATTTTTGTGGGAGATATAAGGTTGAGCAAGCTTTAATATTTTAATAAGGTTTGATATTTGATTAATGTGAGATATTGCCTAAGAAAGCTTTGTGATTATTTTTTAGTGCAAAAGTGTTGAAAGGAAGGATATAAAATATTTGATTTATTTTATGGTATAAGTGGTTTATGGAGTGACAAGGTTATGCAATGATTTGATTTATTTTATTTTATGGTACAAGTGGTTTTAGGAGTGATAAGGAAGTTGTGCATTAATTCTTAAGAAGGTTTTCTAATTAAAAGCCTTGGTAAATATTATTGTGAAGTGGAGTAATGTTGATTATTTTGTGATCTTCTAACCCTTGTGAAGATTGGCAAAAGAATATTGTGATTGTGGCAGATTTCCAAAGAGGCTTCTTCATCTTCATTAAAGGTATGGGCACATTCTCCTATTGATTGATTATGGTGGTTGATTTCTGAAAATATCTTTGGAGTGAAAAGGATTGATTGTGGTTTCCTTTTCAAAAGTGATTTGTTTAATGCTTCAAGGTTTTTTGGATTGAGAGTTGTGATTAAACCTTGTTTTATAAGCATTGTTGTTGGAGCCCATTGGTTGTGCAAAGAACTTGAACTTGAGTTAGAAGAGAACATGAGTATCATTGTTATGTGAGATTTGTTGTTGAGCATTGTTGGAAATATTTTGAGTTGATTGATACATGCTTGGACTAGGGTTTGTGAGAAAGGGTTGTTCATTGAGGTGATTGGTTGAGTTGAGTTGATTGAGCCTAGTCAAGTGGATGCATGTGGTTGTTCAAGTTCCATAAAACAAACTATTCTATATTCTTGATTTGAGTTGAGATTGAGATTTGAGAATAGAACATATAGAGTCTCTAAAAATTCTCTTTATGCTTCTATGAGATTGATTTGAGTTGAGATTGGGATTTGAGTATAGAACATATAGAGTCTCTAACAATTCTCTTTATGCTTCTATGAGATTGATTTGAGTTGAGATTGGGATTTGAGTATAGAACATATTGAGTCTCTAACAATTCTCTTTATGCTTCTATGAGATTGAGTTGAGATATTGATTGAGCATTAAGTATAGAATATATTGAGTCTCTAACAATTCTCTTTATGATTCTATGAGATTGGACAAGTTCTGTGTGAGCTTGTTAAGCAGATTTGAGATAAGTCTTTGAGAAGGCTTGTGGACTGATTTTGAGTAAGATTTTGTGGAAGCTTGCTATGCAGATTTGAGAAAGTCCTAGAGAGGACTTATTGAGAAGATTTGAGCAAGTCCTAGAGAGGACTTATTGAGCAGATTTGGACAGGTTCTGTGTGGACCTGTTGAGCAGATTTGAGCAGGTTCTGTGTGGACCTGTTGAGCAGATTTGGACAAGTTCTGTGTGGACTTGTTGAGCAGATTTGGATAGGTTACGTGTGGACCTGTTGAGCAGATTTGAGCAGGTTCTGTGTGGACCTGTTGAGCAGATTTGGACAAGTTTTGAGTGAGCTTGTTGAGCAGATTTGGACAAGTTCTGAGTGAGCTTGTTGAGCAGATTTGAGAAGGTTCTGAGTGAACCTATTGAGATAGAGCTTTGGAGGTGACATAGTATAGAGGATAGAGTCTTAGTGGATAGAGATCCAATAGCCAAGACAATTGAAGACAGATCTGAGTGAGGAGTCTTCAAGTGGAGAGAGATCCACCAGTCGATGTAGTAGAGAGATAGAGTCTTCTAGAAGATCACTAGCCACAGCAAAAGGGGAAAGAGTTCTCCTGTGGAAGAGATCCACGAACTTGAGATTAGGGGATCAACATCTCCTTTGGACAAAGGTCCATAAACATTGTAATTGGGAAGGATTCCCAAAGAGATTGATTGAGAAAATTTTAGTAAAATATTTTCTCCGTGGAGTAGCCCACATTGGGTGAACCACGTAAATTATGGTGTCTCTATTGTGTATGGTGTTTTGTGCATTGCTTTGATTACTGCTATTGATACTGCTATCTATACATTACATAATATTGAATTGAAAGAAAAAGTAAAAATGGGTCTTACACTGTTCACCCCCCCTCTCAGTATAAGCTTGTGTTCTTCATGGTATATTTTCATTTTAGTTTAACTATGCACTAGTGTAAGTCCTCAAATATCTATTTTTGATTTTGGATGAAATATTTGTTTGACATTTTGGGGTGTGCTTCCATACCACCCGCATTTTTTGTGATCACTGTAACTATTTTTTTTTAGTGATACAAGACGCTTTTCAACAACAACAAAAAATATTTGCTTTTCAAGCTACTACATCAATTTTGATCAAAACAAATAAATCATCCATTTGCACTTGTAAAACAATATCTCATTCAAGTGCATATGAGAAGACTATGGATTCAAAATAATATTAGCATGTCAGATTATGGGCGCATTCATGAGAAAAGTGTGGCCTTGCATAACAATCTTGTTTAGATCTAGCAAGTCCTTAATAGCCATGTTTGGCTTACCAATGCTAAATAAAATCCATGTCACCTCCCCTTAGACTAACAATTATTTAACTAAATTTTAAGTTTTTAAGACTATAGCAGAAGTAATCCTTTGAAACCCACTCTATTCCTCATGGTTCACCAATGTTGTTTTATAAGTTGTTTCAAAAAATAAAAAATAAGATATCATAATAATAGATTAAAATGATTATTAGAGAACTTATTAGGGTAGAATTTTAAAAAAGGAAGAATCCTTTATTTTAGAATGCAAAATAGAAATTTATTTAAATTAAAAGAATTATAGAGTTATCATAAAGAGAGATTTTAAATTTTAAAACTTGTATGAAAAAGGCAAAGGTTTAAGTCCCATTAACACTTGATAGTGTTACTTGCACTTTCAAGTCTTTGTGTGTATGTATAACATGTAAGAAAAATGTTAAAACTTACTTTATATTTTATTAAGATAAGCTTATAAGTAATTTATTTAATTTAAAGAAAAATGTATAAAATATATAATTGTTAAAAATGTTTATAAAAAAACCTAAAATTAAAAGAAATATCTAATTATTTATTACAAAAGTTACAATAATTACTTAAAACTAAAATTAATATCTTCTGGTGGTAGGGTTGGGGCTTTCTTGCAGATATGTGGATACTTTGTGGGTGGTCTTACTTGTAGCTCTTTCTAGTCTTTATGGGGAACCATGCATAGATTGTTCGTTGTAGCGGAGGGCTTCTTGAAATTGTGTTGTACCTGATATTTTTCTTGCTTTGGAGGAATCTTCTTTACCAAGTTCTATTTTTAGTTGTGTTTCACCTTTCTTCGTTGGGAGATCACATGGCCTGTAGTGATCTCCTTTGGCTATCCATTTTCCTGCGAATGACCCTACATGGACTATCTTTGCAGATCTACTTAGTGCTAGTGTTTCTAGCATTAGGTCTATGGAGTATTCTGCATTTCGGGTCTTTAGAAACAGTGTGTTTTTCCATAGGTGGGAAACCTTTTTAAATAAATTTTAAATTTTATTTTGTCATGAAGGCTTTTGTAGATGGTCCAGTGCTAGTTTACGGATGACCCTGGGTTGTTTTGCGGATGGTCTTGTGCTAGTTTATGGGTGTTCCCGTTTCTTTTGTGGATGGTTCTGATTCATTTACGGATGGTTCTGCTTCGTTTATGGATGACCTTGTTTTGTTTTGCTTCTTTGTCTCGGGATCCTGCAAGTCAAGTTTTTCATAATTGGTGGTTTTTCTCTATCTCATGGTCAGGATTTAGCTTCTAATTTTTTTGTTGTTGGTTTTTGCTATCCCGTTCCCGTTCTAGGTGGGATTCTCCAATTGAAACTTTATCCCGAGCTCCTGCAAGATGGGTTTTTCAAAATGATTTATTTTCTCTTTCCCATGGGTGGGTTTTGGTTTTTAATATTTTTGTTGTTGGTTTTCTATCTCCTTCCCGTTCTGGGCAAGATTCTCTTTTTGAATCTTTGTCCTAGGCTCCAACAAGCCACATTTTTCTTTTTTTTTGGGTTTGCTTCTTTCTCGAGGGTGGGATTTGCTTTTATTTTTGTGGCTATTTATTTAGCTCTCCCGCTCCTATTTTGGATGGGTTTCATATCTTGAATTTTTGTCCTGGGCTACCACAAGTCGAATTCTTCATTTTGGTACTTTGTCGAGCGGGATGGTCTCATTTTTCAATTTGAATATTTTAGAGATGGTCTTTCTAGGATCATCTCTTATTGTGTTTATCTCTTTGCAGAGACTATCTCCCTGCAGATACCCTCTCCCTGAATCACTTGTAAAAGGTGGGGACTCTTTCAAAACCCCCTTTACAACCAATCAAAAATATTTTTTTTTCTAAAGAATCTAAATAATTGAACTCCATTAAAATATATATTTAATAAAAATTTAATGTATAAATAAAATTAAATCACCATTTAAAATACTATGAAGAAAAGGTATAAAAGTGGAATGAAATTCCATCATAAGAATATGCCACTTGAAATAAATAATTTGTATGGGAACAACATCGCATGAACCGGTTAGAAAGCAAGAGGGCCAACTACCCCACACACCAGTTAGAAAGCAATAGGGGCAACTACCCAACACACATGCCGTGACTCAATGTTAATAAGGGTGAGGAGTCCCACATAAGTGGGACCAAGGACTTCCACCTTTAATCCTGCTACCCCATTGACAAAGAGTTTGACAAGTGTTGGGGCTCATAAACCACTCAAGTCCCACAACTAGGTCAATGTAGTATTATTAACACACACTACACTAAGTACAAGAGGTATTAAAGTGGAACAAAATTCCAACATATGAAGGAATATGCCACTAAAAATAAACAACAAATAATAGAGGGCCAACTACCCCACACACATGTTGTGACTCAATGTTACTAGGGGTGAGGAGTCCCACATAAACAGGACCAAGGGCTTCTACCTTTAAGCTTGTTACCTTATTGACAAAGAGTTTGGCAAGTGTTGGGACTCATAAACTACTCAGGTCCCACAATCGGGTCAATGTGGGATTATTAAGACATACTACACTAAGTAGAAGAGGTATTAAAGTGGAACAAAATTCCAAAATATGAAAGACTATGCCATTGGAAATAAACAGCGAACAGTAAAGGGCCAACTACCCCAAACACATGTTGCGACTCAATGTTAATAGGGGTGAGGAGTCCCACATAAGCGGGACCAAGAGCTTCCACCTTTAAGCCTACCACCCCATTGACAGAGTTTGGCAAGTGTTGGGGCTCATAAACCACTCAGGTCCCACAATCGAGTCAATGTGGGATTATTAACACACACTACACTAAGTAGAAGAGGTATTAAAGTGGAATGAAATTCCAACATAGGAATATGCCATTGGAAATAAACAACTTGTATGGGAATAATATCACATGAATCGATTAGAAAACAAGAGGGCCAACTACCCCACACACCGGTTAGAAAGCACTAGGGGCAACTAACCGACACACATGTCGTGACTCGATGTTAATAAGGGTGAGGAGTCCCACATAAGCGGGACCAAGGGTTTCCACCTTCAAGCCTGCTACCCCATTGGTAAAGAGTTTGACAAGTGTTGAGGCTCATAAACCACTCAATCCCACAACCAGGTCAATGTAGGATTATTAACACACACTACACTAAGTAGAAGAGGTATTAAAGTGGAACAAAATTCCAACATAAGAAGGAATATGCCTTTGAAAATAAACAACGAACAGTAGAGGTTCAACTACCCCACACACATGTCGTTACTCAATATTAATAGGGGTGAGGAGTCCCATATAAGCAGGACCAAGGGCTTCCACCTTTAAGCCTACTACCCCATTGATAAAGAGTTTGGCAAGTGTTGGGGCTCATAAACCACTCAGGTCCCACAACCGGGTCAATGTGAGATTATTAACACACACTACACTAAGTAGAAGAGGTATTAAAGTGGAACGAAATTCCAACATAGGAAGGAATATGCCACTGCAAATAAACAACCGGTTAAAAAATGTTAATAGGGGTGAGAAGTCTCACATAAACGGGACCAAGGGCTTCCACTTTTAAGCTTGCTACCCCAATGGCAAAAAGTTTGACAAGTGTTGGGGTTCATAAACCACTCAGGTCACACAACTGAGTTAACGTGGGATTATTAACACACACATACTACACTAACTAAGTAGAAGAAATCCATAACCAGATCAATGTGGGATTATTAACACTGGCACATACTACACTAATTAAATAGAAAAAGTATTAAAATGAAAAGAAATTCCAACACAAAAATATGTTGCTAAAGATAAACGGATTGTTATAAATTTATAATAATTTTTAAAAGAATAATAATTATCTAAAAACGGACTTATAAACATGGCGAGATACCTATTGTTAACCTTTGACCTTTGTAAGAATGACAACTGCATTACATGACTAAGAGATAGTCTAATCCTCGTCTTAAAAAAAAAAGCAACCCATGATCATTGATTTATTTCTTCATTTGAAGCAAGCTATCTCATACACGCTCAAAAAGACACTTGTATATGAGCTCCCTCGTCCGCAGGTGTGGGAAGGTAAATTCGTCTCTCTCCGTGTAAAACAACTGCATTGCCCTTGCCGTGTTAAATATCAGTTTCCTGCACTTATCTGGCACGTCTTTACTGTTAACTAGATGCCAATTCAATTCCAGCAGGGCATTTTGCATGAGACTATGAACGTGGTCCAGAGCTGCTTTCTCTGAAATCTCAGGATGTTCCTTTATATAGCTTTGAACAGCAGACGCCTTACCTGCTGCTTCTTTCTCCTATATTATTTGCAATAATTTACGCATTAAAACATATTACATTCCATTCTCGGTTTCACTTAAAAAATACGAAATTCCAAGGGAACAAACTTTGGCTTTTTACCTGGTAAGTTTTGATGTCATTGACTAAACGCCCCGTCCAAGCCATGAGATGAAGAAATTTGCCATGGCGAATTTTTGAAAGGACGTCATCTGAGAGGATTTCTCCTGTAAAGAGTGCCGATGTCAAAACAACTGTGCCGAGCCCCATCCACGCATTGGCATTCTCCATGTATTCATCCAAGGAAGGCACATATTTGTCTTGCAACCAGATTGCTTCTTTGGCGTAAGATGCCATTTGGATCTCCCACTGCGACCATAAGAATATACATTAATGGTTTAGAATATAATACGAAGATAAATTATGATCTGATAAGATGAGATAATATGCTACATACTAAATTTATGAGGAAGGGCATTAAGTCACGTCCTTGTCCCCTCCTTGCCTCTTGTGCAGTATCGTTTACTGTGTCGTATAAGCCGAGGAAGCAAATTTTCATTTGTTCCGGCATCCGGTCCACCACAGAGAGATCCCACCTAAGACAAAAGCCCAACAAGTACAGTATACGATACCTTAGCAAAGAGGAAAAAGAAAAAGAAAAAAGAAGAGTATAATAGTTTCTCTCAAAGTAAAATGAAATCTAATTAATTAGTTTTGAGCTGACCTTTTAATTGCTTCCGAGAATAATGTGATGTATTCTACAGATCCGTGAGCTTTGAAAAGGTCGCTTAGAACGACGTTAAAGATTGTAGTTTTTGTGAAAACTGCTCTGCACATAGCCAAGTCCGGTTCAAACATGCTGGCCGATGATGCGAAATATATTTCCACAATGTGCTCCAGTGTGATATTGAGGTTTGTGAAGCCCAAACTTTTCCACCACCTGCAGTGAGATATATTTGATTTCTTACGATTTATTATCGCATAATAAAAGTAACTCTGAAGATAACTCAATATTGAAGGGAAAGATTAAAAAAGGCATGGTATATACTATAAGACTAGCAGTATTGGGCAGTCTGTACCTGTAAAGCTCTTGAATCTCTTTTTGGTGTATAGATTGGACGCTGTTGAAGTCCAGTTTGGCCAGTTCTAAATATTTTGTATTGGTTACATATGGCATTCTAACAAACAAACAAATGTTTGCCCTTTTAGTTTCCTTTCGCATTATTAAATTGTAGTGAAGATAAAGAGTTACCAAAATTTCTTACAAGTACATCGACTTTGCAAGCCAAACATCATTTGCTCCGTATTGCTCGATGTAGGTTCTCGTCTCCATCCTTGGCAGACTTCTATGCCATGGAAACTTGAGGACCATTTCCACCTGCAATCCAAGCAAAAGAAAATAAAAAGAAAAACATTGAACCATGTCTTATTGATCCATATCCCTTTCGGCAGTGATTCTCTGAAATTCTCTAAAATATCTTCGCACCTCTCCTTGAATATCTTTTTTAATAGCCCACTTATCGAAGGCTCCAGCATTCTCGAGAGTGTTACTCAAATATTTATGGGTGCAGAGTTTTGCTTCTTCCATAACAACTTCTCCGGGGAATGCAACGTGCGAGCAGCGATGAACGTTCAACATATCAGTAACTCCTCTATGGGTCTGACCCATAAAGCAAAAAAATTCTCCATTCTCGTCTCTGAAAGTTTTCAGAGCATCTGCGCAAAAACACAAATAGCAAACCCAGCAAATTATGCACCATATTGGTTTGAGTCATATCACACCTACCTTAATCTTCTTTATTAGAGACAATGATACCATAATCAGGTATAAAACTGTAAGTCTATACATTTTCTCTACCTTGGCCTTCTTTTGGCTACCGTATTGCAAGGAGCAGAGGAGAGTATGTATTGTGATCATCAAAATTAAATTCCGAATGCGCTGCTGTAATAATTCGGGAAGCACATAGGAGAAGTAGGGTTTCAATTTGTAGCTTGTGGGGCTTTTACCGGAAATATCCCTCGGAGCTTGCTTAAAATCTTCCACCTCCTCTGCATTGCATGTGGAGTCCTTTCCATTGGCTCAAAGTGCATTTTTCTGGCTTAATCCTATTGGTTTCTTTCTTTAACCACACATACATGAAAGGCCGAAAGCTGAATTGGAGCATTGGACTCGAGCTATTGTGTGGAACATTCGGAGAGGAGGAAGGCAGAATTCGAGGGTTTGGCTGGTGCATGGCCATTGATTCCTCGTCCTGCCTCCGATAGTCGAATTTGCCGCTTCACGAGTTTCGAATTGGTGGTTTTCTGTTCGTTAGGCGAATTTCCAAGACTCTAATGTCGCAAGTGTGATGAGTTCCAATTAGTCTATGCTTTTGATGCCGTTGTTGAAGTTAAATCCATTGTTGGGTATTATAATAAAGTGGCTTGCTTTTATAAAATTTTCAGGATGTTGTAAATTTGAAGTCCTAGTGTGATTGGATTATAAGAAGGTCAATTTCAAGGTAATAACTTTTTTTTTTGTTGTTGTTGTTGGGGGTTGGGGGTTGGGGGAAGTGATGTGTTTGAAGAGGATTGTTTCCATGTTTTATTGGTTGTGAATATGTTTTTTTTTTTAAATTTATTTATTTATTTATTTTGGTTTTTTAAGGTTATTATTAGTTATGGATTTAAATGAAATATATATTATTAGAAAAATTAAATGTTATAAATTATTTAATATGGAATATTGAAGTGATTTTTAATAATATAAATGAAAAATTTGTGGTAGTTAACAATTTTGCATAGGTCATTATATTTAAATGGAAATGTTAAATGGAATAAAAAGAAAATAAATGCACAAAAGTATGGGGCACTCTTTCTACCATGTATGAGAGGAGAAGCAAATATTAAATAATGGAATTAAAAATACAATCAATATATCTCAAGTTAGAAGAAGGAAAGAGCATGGATGACCACCTCACTAAATTAAAACAAATTAGAAATCAACTTTCTACTATGTAGGTAACATATAAAGGTAAATATATTATGAAATATTTTATTAAGAACTTTTCACTCTTGAGCTAACAAAAAACTAAAGCACCATGGATGAGCTATATGTAGACTCACTATGAAGAGAAAATTAATAAATTTAATTGTGATTCTAGTAAAAATAGATAAGTTTTGGTGACCAAAGGTAAATGGAGATCCACTAATCAAGGAAGATAAAATAAATACAAGTCAAATTAACAAATGAAATAATCCCATGGTAAGAGGCCATAGTATATAGAAGGAAGGCAACAAAATTGGCAACATAGAAACTTTATTTAGAAGCATAATAATTAGACAAGAAATATCTTTAAGAATACTTGTTATAACTATAGGAAAGAAGGACATAAAGCAAATCAATGATATGAAATAAAAATAGGTGGATTTTGAGATTCTAGCCAAAGAATCAATTAAACTTTGTCTAGAAAAAATGAAAGTTCTAAAAATATTCTACTCACATATCTTGTTACATGTGGAAACTCTACAAATGCTTGGTATAGCGATTGAGGTGCAAGTTAGTATATGAATTATCATAAGGAATATTTTGACTCTAGAGAGAAGAAATATGTCTCCCACAAAGTTATTTTAGGTGATGGTATTTCACTAAGTGTTGAAGGTGTTGGTAAAATATCTATGAAGGACAATGGTGGAAAGGAATAGGAAATTACTAAATTGTTTAGTATACCAAATTTGAAGAAGAATCTTCTTTCAGTTAAAAAAAAAGAAATATGGATACAAGGTAGAATTTTATAGAGATAAGTGTATGGTAAAAAATATGAGAGATTGATACAAAGTCATGATACTAGGAAAAATTGAAAATGAAATATATAAACTTAATTTATAAGATGTAAACAAGGTTGATCATGTGATAATGTATGCTTGTATTAGTAAATTGTGGCACTAAAGGTTTGGGAATTTAAATTATCAAATTTTTTCTACATTATCAAAGAAAAATATGGTCCTCAACATCCCTTGAATTAAGGCAAATTGTGAAGGTTATATGGTTAAAAACAACATAGAGACCCATTTGAAATAAGTACATCAAGAACAAGAGAGTTATTTTAAATTGTGTATAGTGACTTATGTGGACCCTTTACTCCTTAATTATTAGGAAGAACAAAATATGTATAACTTTTTCAGATAATTTTTCTAAAAACCCATGGTCATACTTTCTAAAGACTAAGGATAATTTGTTCAAAAAAATTTAAAATTTTCAAGTCCCTAGTAGAAAATCAATCTAAGAAAATAATAAAAAATATAAGAATAAATAATGAAGGTGAATATATTAATCACAACTTCAAGAACTTTTGTGAAAGATATGGCATATGGAGAGAGACAATAAATATGTACACTCCACAAAAGAATCGAGTGATTGAAAGGAGAAATATAACTTTGGTTGAAATGGTTCAATTCATGATTCAATATAAGAGATTATGAATGGAAATTTGGATAAAAGTAGTGAATACAATAGCTCATATTCAAAATAAGTCTTCTACCTCATATGTTAATAGTATCACACCTAAAGAGGTATGGAGTAGAAATAATCCTAATGTAGACTATGTTAGAGTATCTAATTATGAAGCGTATGCTCATGTGCTAGATGAATTTAGAGCTAGGAATATTGATAACAAAAGCACTAAGTGTATATTTTTTGGCTATGATGATCAACAGAAGGAAAATACAATATTGAAGCTAAGGATATTTTTAATAGTAGGGATGTGAAGTTTAATAAACGCATTCAATGAAGTGTCTCAACTTCATGTCATCCTCCTCAAAATCCAATTGATGATTCTAAATCTAGTAGTAACTTAGGGGAAGAGCATATCGGTGATGAAGAAAGATCACTTAAGAAGATAAGAAGCCTTAATGAAATTTAGAAAAATACTAAGAAGATTAAGACAATCAAAATATTAAATATGCTTTGATGATTATAATTATAAAAATTGGTAATCCTCAAACTTTTTGAGGATTTCCAAGGAAAAAGAGAATGGGATCAAGCTATGCAATATGAGTACAACTCATTGTAAAATAATTATAATTGGGAGCTAGTGACATTACCTAAGAATAAAAGTGTTATTGGAAGTCCATGGAAGTACAAAACTAAGTATGATGGGAGTATTGAGAAATATAAGGTGAGACTTGTGGCCAAGGGTTACTCTCAAAAGGAAGGAATTGATTATGGAGAAACATTTACTCCTATTTCTAAAATCAACACTATCAAGATAGTCATTGCACTTGCAACATATTCCATGTGAAAAAATTCATCAAATAAATGTCAAGAATATTTTTCTTAATAGTGAGATAGAGGAAGAAATTTATATTACTTATCTATAAGGATTTTTGAAAGAGAGGGAAGAAAATTTGGTATGTAGGTTGAAGGAGTCACTTTATGGGTTGAAACAATCTCCAAGGGCTTGGTATACAAATATTGATGATTTTTCAAAATTGAAGGATTTAATTATAATCCCTCTTATCCAAACTTACATGTGAAGTCCTTTAAAAGTAAAATACTCATCGTTATACTTTATATGGGTAATCTCATCATCCTAGAAAATAATCTATAGAACATTTGTGAAGTGAAGTCATGACTAAGGGATAGGTTTGAAATGATAGAATTAGGACTTATTCATTACTTTGTTGGATTTGAGGTATGGTAGACTAAATATGATATCTTACTTTCATAAAAATAAATATACCAATGACTTGTTAGTTAGATTTAAAATGTAAAATTGTGCAAAAGTATCTACTCCAATCTCTAGAGGTACAAAGTTGAGCAAGCATATGGAAGAGGATGAATTCAATCCAACACTCTATAGACAACTTGTGGGCAACCTAATATGTTTGACTTATACAAGATCAAATATATCTTATGTAGTTAGTATGGTATCAATATTTATGACTTTTCCAAAGGCTCCTCATTAGAAAGCTACAAAAGAGGATATTGGGGTATGCATAAGGTACACTAAGCATAAGCATCGAGTACTCATCTAGTGGAGAGCTACTTCTTACAAGATATTTAGACTTCGAATGGGTAAGTTGTGTAGATGATATAAGATACACCATAGGGTATGTTTTCTCACTTGGTTTTGGTCCTATATCTTGTTATAACAAGAAATAAGGTACACTTTCCTAATCCACAATAAAAGTTGAATACATAGTAATAAAATAGACAACCAAAGAGATCAAGTGGTTAAGAAACATTCTCTCTAAATTACAACACCAAACATAGCCTACCATATTGCACTATGATAATTAAAGTACCATTAAGCTTGCCAAGAATTCAATGTTCTATGCAAGGACTAAGCACATTGAAGTATACCATCACTATATCAAGCAACTTATTTAGTAGCAAGTGGTTCATCTAAATTATTACATAATAGAATATCAAATTGAAGATATCTTCATCAAAACCTTGAATGAGGCTAAATTTATTTATCTTAGAAGTCTTTTAGGTTTGAAGGAACATAAGTCTTATAAAACTTTTATTATAATCTTCCAAACTTTTCATATAATTCTTATAAATTTTATATTTATATCTTTTAATTTAAACAAATTTAATTTATAAAAATATTAAAAAATAAATTAATTTTATGTTTTTGGAGTTGAATGATTATAAATACTTCTAAAATGTATGGGACATCAATGCCAGAAATAATTAAAAGATGTAGATACATGCCTTCCAAAACTTACAACAAACTCATTTATATATATAATAGATAAAATGCTTGTGAGTAGTATACGATATAAATTTCTCATGTTTCCTTATTGTGAATATATAATAATAATTATATAAAAAGAAAAAAAAAACAACCTATGAATTTGATTCTTTATCAAATATTTTTTTGTCTATCATATAAATATTTCGATTCTTAGACGATCTTCCTTGCTTTAAATTGGATGCAGTTAAATATTACAGCTATGACTTTATTTTACTATTACCTGAAGATACATTGTATCCGTGTAATCTTAGGATTCGGAGACCCATGGCAGTAACATCGATATCAGGCACAGCACTTTCTCTTTCTCTGGCCCATCCGATGCCACTCTCATTCCAATAGCTGTTAATGTAAATGCAATGGGTTACAGCCCGGAATTAACAATTGAAAATGGCGCAAAAACACCATCACCATCACGGCAAAGGTAAATGAACATATGTAACAACAATTCAAATTAGAAATCCGAGCCTCACCGGTACACATAATCAAGTGTTTCTTTGATCTCTTTCTGAAAATGACGGTCGATCCCCAGCCGTTCAACAGTGTCAACGGCCCATAGACGTTCGAACAGATCAATCGGATAGTTGCAAGGAACTGCAAATTGCAATAATAGTCATCTTACACTCGGTTTTCAAGATTAATAAAATTAAAGCATTACTTTATCTGCCATCGTCACATAATCACAAACTATATATATATATATATATATTCCTCGTTTGATGAGAGTGTATATGATTTTTACCGTGATCTTCAAATTTTTTGAGAACGAAGCTCAAATATTCCAAACACTTATTGTCTCTTGTATGCATGAACACGGCAGCTGTAGACGCAGGTGAGCCGAGAAAGGATCCATCCTTGGACTGAAGTTTCGTTATCTTCTTCCAATCAATTATATCCTGTAAGCCCTACAACGAGTACAGTATAGTTGTTGGGATGACATAAACCACGTCCAGAGGAATCCTGATAAACCCACACACCAATGCGCAAATGATAATCATAAAATACAAATGATCTACTTCTATCTCATAAATTTAAAATTTGTGAAGAAATTTTGTGAGCCCGACTCCCTCACTTTCTGAACTTAGTCTCTCTCATCTCATTGATCTGTTTTACAAAGGCCACTTCATATGGAAGATCCAATCCCAACTTCTTAGCTTCGTTGAGCATTGAAATAAACACGATCTCAAATCCACTTGGTCGGTGATTGTCCGCTTCCGCCTCCATTCGTTCGGCATGTTTCTTTATAAACTCAATTCCTGCATGCCTTTTTCTTATTAATACAATACAATAAGCGGAGAATGAAGGACGAAAGCAAAAGCTGAAAACACAAAGATGCAATGCAATCCAATCCAATTTGTATTTTTCGACCTTTCTGCACTTGCGTGTGGCCAGTACGCCAGAGGGTGAGTGTGATAGCACATGCCAGTGTTGCCAGAATTCGGTCATAAGCCAAGAAATACGATCTCTCTCCCCAAGAACCGTCGCTCAACTGGTTTTGTAGAATCCAATGAAGCGTCTGAGGGAATTGAGGACGGCGAGAACCATCGAGTGCGGGTATCCTTGCCACCCAAGCAGTGTCGTAGGCAGAAGGGCTGGTTTCGCCATCCCCCATTGAATTAAACATACACTTGATCTCCCCTATCAACGTATCTATCCGCTTCTCCTTCTCCTCCTCCGTCTTCTGGTCTCCTGCTTTCCATGGACACTGCACAGCACCGAATCCAGAATGCAACCACGGCTATATTTTAATTTACTTAAACCAAACCCATAGAGCATGTCTGAAAGTTCAACCAATGACAATTCCGATACCACATGCACAACATGACTGAATAAGGATTATATAGTACCTGAGAAGACAGTATTAGAGACTCGACCACGTCTTCATTCCAAAATTCCGGGCCAAATTCTCGTTGTCTCGGTGTAGAAGCTGAAAAGTCTCCCATTAAATGCAATCCCTATTGTTATTACCCTTACCAACATCTTCACCAAAACACAAAGACCCACTCAATTCTACAGTAGTATCTTGGTCATAAACATAAACATAAACATAAACATACATACCACTGTTTTTCGGACCAGAGGCTTCTCCAACGCAAGCCACAATCTTGAGGTTGAGCTTGTCTGAACAGGGGCCCTTGTGTCTGTGCATGTTCTTACTGGATGGACTTCTTCCGAGCTTGTCAAAGCTTGGAGAACTACGACTGTATTGTGTTTTTGCATAAGCATGGAGGTCACAAAGCCCCACCCTGCCGACGCCTAGCGCTGCCATTTGCACAGAATTTGAAACTCTTGGATTATAGATATGCCTAAGTAAAGACATATACGTACCTATTCACTACAAATGGAACACAATACGTGTGAAAACACAGATTAAACCAGTATATATAGGCGGACGAATATTTTCAGCGGCCGTATACACCGGATTATCATTAATAATTTTTCATATCATTCTAATTTTTTATGTAACAAGTCTTCTAACAAAATAATTTTCAGCCCCCTTAATAATAATTTTTGACCGATCAGGTCTTGAAGAAAGTTTTCTAATGTACCGTTGTATACACCTAATTATAACATCATCCTTTTAATGTACGGTTGTCTCAATACTGTCAACTGTTGTATACATCAAACTATGACATCATAGAATTCAATTTTTTTTATGTTAATACTTTCAACTATTGTATACATCAAACTATGATCTTTTTTAATACTTTAGTATCTAAAGTTTTTTAATGTCAATACTTTCACACCAAACACCAAACTATGACATCATAGAATTCAAAGTTTTCTAATGTCAATACTTTCAATTGTTATATGCACCAAACTATGACATCATCCTTTTAATACTTTAGAATCCAAAGTTTTCTAATGTCGGCACTTTCACACCAAAACAAACTATGACATCATCCTTTTAATACTTTAGAATCCAAAGTTTTCTAATGTCAATACTTTCACACCAAACTATGACATCATAGAATTCAAAGTTTTCTAATGTCAATACTTTCTTGGTCATCCTTTTGATACTTTAGAATCCAAAGTTTTCTAATGTCGGTACTTTCACAACAAAACAAACTATGACATCATCCTTTTAATACTTTAGAATCCAAAGTTTTCTAATGTCAATACTTTCACACCAAACTATGACATCATAGAATTCAAAGTTTTCTAATGTCAATACTTTCTACTTTTGTATACACCAAAATGTCACATCATCCTTTTAGTACTTTAGAATCTAAAGTTTTTTAATGTCAATACTTTAACTGTTGTATATAGTTACACTTGGTCATCCTTTTGATACTTTAGAATCCAAAGTTTTCTAATGTTAATACTTTCAACTATTGTACACATCTAATAATGTCATCCTTTTAATACTTTAGAATAATTTCAATGTTATTATCAAGTCTTCTAAAGTTTCCCAATCTGTTGACGACCTATTAAGAAATCACCATTTTTTATAAAAAACTTGCAAAATTGAAACTAAAAAATAGATGTGTTAGCTTTTGAGGTAGATCACAATGGGAGATGGCAATCACAAGATGCAGAAATATGAGAGAAAGTAAATTTACGAGATTGCAAAAATATGCTATAAATAGAAATGACGGAAATGAATACAATGTTGCTATGGAGGAAATGGACACTCCATGCAAGAAGCTACATGACTACATTGTACTCCATCACTAATGGAGTTACACAACTATTCTACTACTACCTACTGTCTTACCAATCTCTTACAATGAGGCCCTTTTATAATGGAAGATAGATTCCTTGGCCAACACTCTACCTAGTTGTACAAGGGACACCTTGCACATTAACACTTGTGCATTTATTACATTGCATAAAGTAACTAGATAACTTCCCCCTAAAGTAATCTAATGTCCTAAGTATGTACCTAGAAAGGTACATTTACATGACCCAAATGATGTAATAGAATCTAACTCTAACACCCCCTGTATTACATTATTTGGGTATTGAAGACTTTAGTCTTCAATATGGATCTTCTTCCATCATATGCTCTTTGACTTGTTCAGGTTCATCATCTTCTTCTATCCATTCTCCTGTATTGTTCTCTCTGTGAGTATCTTCATTTGGTTCTGCTTCTTCCTCTGATTGTTGATGGTTGAGTAGAGCATGGTGCAATTGTCCCCTCATATTTTTTATTTTGATTCTTTTGCACTTGCCTTTATGATGTATTGGTTCTTCATTTTCTCCAACCTGTTCTTTTGGAAATGTGTTAGCATCATTTTGAAATATAACAATGTCTTGTGAGATTTCCATTGAGTCTAGGATATATGTGTTTCCATGGATTGATCCTATCACTTCTATCTCACCTTGATTTATGATAAGACATGTATTGATGCCATTCATATATCTAAAGTTGACCATATAGTTATTTTCCACCAACTTGCTTACTGAAATGAGATTGAATGTTAATCCAGGAATATACAATACTTTTTGTAGCAAAATATTTGGAAATGATTTTCTTGGTGTTACACATCCATATCCATGAATAGGATAAGTTTGGCTATCTACAATTCTTAGTCTGTAGCCTTTGATGACTTCAAGGCAGTCAAACCATTGTAGATTTCCTGTCATATGATGACTTGCACCTGAGTCAATGTACCAAGTGTTTTCATGCTTTGTGGAGTGATTCTTGTTAGAGCAAATTTTGCACTTATTGTATGATGTTCCTTTTTCCATTTGAAGAAGTAGAAGAAAAGAGAGAATTTTCTTTGTAGTCTACCTTATAGCTCCCTATGAAATTCCTAGTTAAAGTATATAAGCTTGATTTGATAAAACCTTTGTTAACCCTTAGGTTTTGTAGACTTCCTTATATCTCCCTAATGATGAGAGTTCACAAACCTAATAAGTTTTTAGGTTTTGTAGAAAGCTTACATCTATCCAATGAATTTAGAACTTGATAATTTTTTATGGATGCTAATATTACCAAGTTTTGTAGAATGCCTTATGACTCCCTAGGGTGTTTTGGATAGGATATATGATCAATATAGTGCTTTTTGTAAATTGTAGTTCAATTTTGGGTTGATTTTGTGAAATTTTGTAAACACCAAAATCAACTTTTCTATCTCCTTATTACTCCTATTGAACTAAGCACTATTTCAATTTTTGAAGAGGTTTTGATGTTGGATTTATTTTGCCTCCTTTAAGTGTTTTTGAGACAACACTATTATAAAAATTCCAACCTTTGAAAATATTTAATAAACCTCTTTAAATACCCCTTATGGTTGATTTTTAATGTTTTCTAATTTCCAATTCCTAATTTGATGTTGTATTCCTTATAACTCCCAAATTTGGAAAAATTAGAAAATAATATTTGCAAATAATTTAAATTTCAGTAATAACCCTTATTCCTCCTAGGTTACCTTTTGCAAATATTAATAATCCTGAAATATGCTTGCTTAATAAATCACTAATGCAGAATATTGCAATAGTAGATATAATGTACCCTTATAACTCCAAAAACCTTAGGTTTAAAGCAAGCAAATAATAAAATCAACCTTTACCTTAATAATCCTTCAATGTTGTGAGGTGGTTGATTCGTAGCTTTGTGGAGTGTAGCGCTCATGGGCAGTCAAAGCCCTCTTTGACCGATGTTGGTTTCCTCCTAGGATGGCGCTCCTTCTCTTCCACAAATGGTATCGAAAACTCCTTGAAATATGCTTTGCTTATGACAAAGCTCCTCCAAATGCAAGCGTTGGTTTTGTTGGTTTTATGATAGTGTCTTAAATGCTTCTCTTACACCTTTGAATGGTGTATGGCTTGAATTAGCCTTTCTCCTCCAAGTGAGCTTCAATGCATAAATGCTTGACTTCCTTTTGACTTCGTTCTCCCTCCTTTTCTAGGATAGGCACCTTAAATAGGATGAACTTCTTGCAAGTCATGACAAGTGTCACTTGAAGCGTTACAAGGTAGGTGTCTTCAATGTACCTTTGGCAATGATGAGGTTGGTGGTAACCTCCAAATATTCTTAACTCCCTCCAAATGTATGTAACTCCCTTTTAGGTGAGCGCTTGGGTCTTCATGAACATTGGGATGCTTAGAGAATTTGTGCCAAGTGGCACTCAAGGCTTGTGCATGTAAGCCTTCTTTCTAATACTTCAAAGATGAGCTTGCAACCCTAATTCTTCCTTTATCTTTGCATCCTACGTGAGCTTGCTATGTTTCTTGAGATGCAAGCTTCCTTTTGCATGTTAGCTTGGTGAGGATGATAGATGGCTATAGCTGGATTGCTCCACGGTTCTATGGCACACTTTTGAGCTCCTTTTTGGTGGATGTTTGCTTCAATGGATACCTTAGGTATAGCTCCTTTCTCTTCACCTATTTGCAGGTTTTGTAGCTTGTTCTAATGCTGATTTGTGCCCTTCTTTAGTGCTTGAAAGATAGTGTTGTTTGTAACAACCAATAGGTAGCCCTTTTGCTTAGCTTTTACGTAGATAATCTCTCACTGAATGCTACCCTTTTTTTATGTAGACACATGTGATAATGCCTTCTTTCAATGGCTTCAATGTTGTAGGTGACGTGTTGCTTATAGGGCTGGATTGGATGAGGGAAAATGGTGTTTTTGAACACCTTGATTCTTGGACGTGTGAGCCTTCCTCTTTGCTTGAATTCTACCCTTCAATCTGCTAGATATGACATCCTTACTGCCCCCTATAAATAGAAATACTTTTGTCCTTTCACAGGAACAAAAGAGGTGCTTTGTAATAGTTGGATCTTGCACCAATATGAAGAATTTTTTATGTAATCCTTCTTGCTTCTTCTTCTTTGGATGATAGTCAATCCAAGCTAATGAAATGTTATTTTTGAATAGGGATTCCTACACTCTGTACTGAAATGAAACCCTTACATTCTCCTTGAATCTTGAGACTTCCAAGGTCTCGATTTGAGGCTTCCTTCAAGGACTTCAATGGTGGCTTTCTTCTCCACATTTTTTCTTGTAATGGTGGCTTCTTTTGGCCATGAAAGTGCTACAGATTTTGTGCTAGTTTTTGTGCTTTTAACAACACAAACTAATTGAGAATAACTAGTTAAAAAATCAACTAGTATAGTGCTTAATAGATGCACTTTTAATGGTAACAATAATCTCACCTTATTGCTCCACTAATTTCTCAAAAATGCACTTAACAATTCCATTGCAACCTTTCAAGCATAATCTGGAATGAACCCTTGCAAATTTCACTACAAACATAGTTGTAGGATCTAGTCTTCTTTTTCTCTTTTTCCAAAGTAGAAGATAGGTAGTTGATAGATAATTGTAACTCTAAAATCTAATCAACTCCTAATGTGCAAATGAACCTTAAAAGGAATTTTTCTCTTTTTGCACTTTTGAAGACTGTAATTCAATTTTCCTCTTTGCAACTTTGATCCAATATAAGGTGCTTTAACAAATCTGATAAGTAATCCAATTAATGAATCTACTTGCACCAATAGTTGCTTACCTTTTTTTGAAAGCTTTTTGTAGAGGATGTAGATCAAGCTTGTTGCTTTAGATAGAGTTCTGCAACTTTTGTTAGCTTTTCCAAAAAGCTCCTCCTTCACCAAAAAGTGGTCTCAAACTTTCTTTCATGAGCCTAGGGTTTGGTGGCTTGTTCTTCTCTTGTAATATTCTCCTTTCTACTATAGATTTGGAGAAATATTTATCTCTAAAATAATGCCTTCTTGTTGTGAAAGGTAATCTTCAAATCTCTCGGATTTGGTAAGCTTCTTCTATCTTCAAGTCTTCTTGTCGAATTTTAACTTCAAGCAGGATCTTCTTCTCAAGACTTTGAATGTCTTGAGGTCTTCTGTATCTTCTTTGGCACTCCTTGCCAATTCTTCTTCTCTTTTTGGGCTTGTTTTCGGATGGTGATAATTGTCCCAATTATTTCCCTTATCAAAAACTTTTCCTTGATGGAGAATTTCTCCAATGAGTTCTTCTAGGAACTCTTTTGATGATCTTTCTCTTGCTTCAAAATAAGGCTCTCCAAGCCTTTTTCCTTGAGACCTCTCCTAGGTCTTCGATTTTGTAGCTTCTTTGGTCTTCCTTGAGACCTTCTTCTTCAACTTCTAGAATTGAGATCTCCTTCCTGGATCTCTTGATTCTGCTACTTCTAGATTTGAATAGGACTCTCCTAGTCCTTCTCGTTCTTCCAAGAATGGAAGTTTCTTCAATGAGATCTTCACTTGATCTCTTCACCTTCAAGTTTGCTTCAGGTGTTGGATTGATTTTAAAGAAGATACTCTTCCTAAATTTCTTGTAGGAAGTTTCCCAACTCATTGAATCTCCTTTCCCTACAACAAGTTATTAGTACTAAAATTTGAATCTGCTTCTAAATTAGGTACTCTCTTCTGGAGTCTTCTTTAGGATCAAGGCTTCTATGGCCTTTTTTTAGATCAAGGCTTCTGTGGCTTTTTAGGATCAAGGCTTCTATGGCCTTTTCTATTGTGAAGTTGACTCTATCGATGGAGATCTTCAATCTCTAGACTTCACCATGACTCTTTCTCCTAGAGTCTCTTCTGTAGTATTCTTCTCTTGCAACAACTAATCTCTACACTATGAAGGCACTCCGACCTTCGAGCAATGAAGTTGAAATCTCCTAGATTTCTATTGTAGGAGGTGTCCCAATAATCTGAGAGTTAGTTCCCTATAATAAAAGAAACTTTAGGTAATAGTAAACTTTTTAGATCTCTTAGATGAGCTTCACTAGTTGATTCATCAAACTAGTGGATCAAATGTTGAGTCCTTATCTTCACGAGTTTTCCTGCAACTCTATGGGAAGACTCTGAGCCAAATGAATCTCACAATCTCTCTTTTCAGTCTATTCTACCAAACAATCTCAAAGCAACAAAATTTACATGCAATGGGTCCAAAGGCACATCCGGTTTGCAAAAATTGAAGCTATGGTGATTGGCCCAATTTTTAACAATAGTACTTTCTCGAAGCTCTCCCTACCACCTTGATTCTTCTAAATATTTTTGCAAGAGCCTATGCACTATGGTGAATCAGGTTCACAAAAATTTAGGCTCAATAATAATGGTGGTTCTCCTCTCAATCTATAGTAGCTAGATCTACTGTGGCTAGATCTACCGTGGCTCTGATACCATTGTTAGCTTTTGAGGTAGATCACAATGGGAGATGGCAATCACAAGATGCAAAAATATGAGAGAAAGTAAATTTACGAGATTGCAAAAATATGCTATAAATAGAAATGATGGAAATGAATACAATGTTGCTATGGAGGAAATGGACACTCCATGCAAGAAGCTACAAGACTACATTGTACTCCATCACTAATGGAGTTACACAACTATTCTACTACTACCTACTATCATTACCAATCTCTTACAATGAGGCCCTTTTATAATGGAAGATAGATTCCTTGGCCAACACTCTACCTAGTTGTACAAGGGACACCTTGCACATTTACAACTTGCACATTGACACTTGTGCATTTATTACATTGCATAAAGTAACTAGATAACTTCCCCCTAAAGTAATCTAATGTCCTAAGTATGTACCTAGAAAGGTACATTTACATGATCCAAATGATGTAATAGAATCTAACTCTAACAAGATGCACAACGGAGATATACATATCTACATCTATGTTATATAGATATGGACTTGATAAGTTTACAATAATGAACATCAATCATGTTTCCAAATTCAATGTTTTAGATGTAACAGGTTGCCATAAATGGTGATTCTCTATGCAATCATGCTGAATAGGATTATTTTATATTAATTTTATTTTTTAAAGATTTTGTATGGGTAACTCCCATATGTATTGTTGAAGAATTAGATTATAGAACTCCACATTGGCATGCTGGTATGGAAATATTTGATTATCATGACTATGATCCATGTCTTAGTGACTTCATATTGTGTTATCCAAAACTATGCATTATGTTGTATGTTTAACATTTTTTAAAATGCATAGGCCTATAGAATTTTTAATATAGATTTAACTTTTTGATCTCCATAGGTTTAGAAAAAATATTTTTTTTATTGCTTAACTCAGAAATGATACTACTTCAAAAGTTTTATTCAATAATATAAGTTATTAATAAGTTAATCCAACAAAGACTAATATGTTATCCTATGGTTAGTTGATAACTAGTTGTTAAAATAGATTATGCCTTAATAAGAAAAATGTTTATTGTATCAATTCTCTTCCAATATTTGATGAGGTACTAGACTATTGTTTAAAATATTTTAAATTTGTTGTGCAAACTCCAAATATGAATTTGCACCTTGTCTGACCTTATCTTATAACTCACTATATACCTTTCATATTATTAGAATTTATTGCATTATCAATTTTTTTACTGATTAAATGTAAAAAGTGTGAGGCAGATAAAGATAGTCATTTGAACAACCATGCTTTATCAACTTTAATGGATTGAAATCAACCTTGTTGGAGCCTTTGATGATATGAATAAATGAAAGAAGAAATTAATTGGGGAGATAAATAAAATGTTTGATTCCATAGAGGATGTGGAGATAAGTCCTTTTGCATACGATACACTGTAGGTAGCAAAAATGGCTAGCATTGATGGTTCCAATCAACCTCAATTTCTAGAGACAATTGATTAGATCCTTGGAAATTAATAAACCAATGGTCTTGGGAAGATAAGTATCGATTCTTAGTGTTATAACTATATGGATACTAAGAAACACATCAAAAAATAATACACCAATGGAGAAACATAGACAAAAAACAATAAAAAATAACACAAAAAACAAGATTATTTACATTGATGGACGTATATAACACAAGTTTTTACATGTAACACTTGATCCATGGATAAATATTTATAGGTTGTTATAAATTATTTTATAGGAGTGATTGCATATAATTATCTTATCACTTTTGACCATTAATGGGATAATCAAATCATACATCCCATTTACTAGTCATTACCATAATATAGCTTATTATTTGTATAATGGCATAATGCATCCTACAATTCACATAAAAAAATAATTTACTATCTAACACCTCCCACAAATACAACAGGGTCTTGCTCGCCTCTTTGGATCTTATGGATAATTTGGTACCCATTTACAACACGGTCTTCATCAAGTGTTCCACTTTAATGTCTCTATTATGATACCATCTCTATGATTATTTTACATATTTGTGTAACACCTCCATCCTATAATATAACCACATCTCTCCAGTTCTGCTTGAATGTCTCTCCATCCTCATCGATCAACATGTATATACCAAGGGTTTTCAATTGGATAACCTATAACAATATCACATATGGTTTTTAATGTGGTTAATCAATAACCACCAATTTTATTGTGGCCTTCCTTGACCACGTGCATACATAGTGGTTCCTCTCAACCACCTCTAATATATTTGGTTCCTTTCAACCACCTCCATAATTATGGTTTCTATCAACCACCTCTAAGGTTTTTATGGCTTACCCATAATTGTTATGTATACATAGTTCACTTCATTATGAGACCAACCTAACCTTGTAGAATACATCACTTTGATGTTCAACACAATTATTTTTAATACCAACAATATCACAACTATATTTAAAACAAGTGTTCTCAATACCCTCATGTCTTGACACTTTATCTTTGACTTGACAACTAATTCACCATACCACTACACATAACACAACATTTTAAGGGTTCCGACTATCACTAATCATGCACACCAAATGCAATACCTCTTTGAATGATTATGGAATAAGTCATACAAATTCTCAATATTCTTTAAGGACACTAAAACTACCTACCCTTTACCATTCTATAATATTTTTTACTCACTAAACTCTATTTTTTAATTACATGTGGACACTTGCTGAACTTGGGAATTATCCTGACTTCTTAATTGAGATTTGCACCCCAATTATATTTTCAACAAAGTTGGAAGGGACTGCCAATGACATCTTCCAACCTTTGAATTTATGACAATCCCTCACTATCCTTGAAAAATACTCCTATGCTATCCTACACTAACTTGCATTAAAATTAAAGTGAAAAAATAGAAATGCATGGATGTTTAAGGGTAACAATTATTCAAATCAAATACATGTTTAAAATATAGCGAGGAAAGTATGTGATCAATCAATAAATGAGAAATATAATTGTTGAGTGGATATTTTGCCCCATTGTAAAATACCCACCACAATTAGGGTATTAATACGAAAACCCTCTCTTGCAAAGAAGTTAAATACAAACACAACTTCCCCAAGGTTCCGCTATATAAGCATTGCACATGTGTATTTGAAAATAAAATAATCAGGATAACAAGTGCTATAAATAACCCAATGATCTGCAAGTAACTATTAACAAGGGGCCTGCTGGTCTAATTCATCTATTCTTAGTGATTGATTCCCTCAAATAGCAATGAATGTGTCTTTATGTAAAATGAAATGTTGCTTTTTTTATTATCTTTGCATTAATTTGTCTTACCCTGAATCCTTGTTAGTGGATTCATTTTATCTTCAAATTAAATACAATTTGAGAAAGTGCATGGAATTATCCACTTCATGTGAAACTGATTTGCAATTAGTAGGTTCAATTTTATCTTCAAATTTAATGTTCTACGAATTGCAAAGTTAGACAGTCAGAATGTTAGCAAGTTAGCATGTAGCATGTTAGCATTCATTTGCTTTATCTGCACTTAATGTGAAATAGTAGTCAGTACCCTTCCTCCTAGATCAATTTTATCTTGAGCCTTAGGTGATGGAGTAAAAGTGCTGAACAAATTTATAAAAATGCTGAAGTGCAATTTTTTGGATAAATCAGAATACAATTAAACTAACAATTGAAAATGCAAAAATTCTAGAACAAGGACCATAATAGAAATATAATGAAAACATAAATAGAAATGTAGAAATTTTGGAACAAGGACCAGAATGCAAATAGAATGGAAATAAAAATGCAAAAATTCTAGAACTAGGACAAAAATGAAAATAGAAATGGAAATGCAGAAATTTTGGAACAAGAACTAGAATGCAAATAGAATGGAAATGGAAATGCATAAATTATGGAACAAGGACCAAAATGAAAACTGAATGAAAACAGAAACGAAAATAAAAATGGAAATGCAAAAATAAATAAACTACAACTAAGCTATTATAAAACTGGAATATGAGTGTAAACATAATACGGTGTCATGCTCCCCTACCTTGCAAAAACAGATATTGTGAGAAACTATACGGGTAACTCAATCTGAGTAGACCTGCATAAACACAATTTGATTATATCAAGTGCTAGAATCTAAGGTAGATAAATCCTACATTCAAATAAACCTTCACGTAGTGTAATATCCTAAGAACATTAAACACTAGATATAAGTCTACAAAATGCAGTAGAAAGATCAAGCATTATAATAAAAACCCTCAAAAATAAATCTCCTCCAGTCTTGCTCACAAGGTGCAAGTTTTTGGATTCGTATGCATTAATATTTCCAAATGATATGTCCTTTTTCTTACATAAAATTCTAGCTCCTTGAAAATGGGCTTCCATGAGTATTTAAAGTTTTTAGGAGCCTTTTCGTTTCAACTTCCTTCACAAAAATGGAAGCATCATGTGAAACAAAACATCCAGACCTATTAACACTTTTAAGCTCTTGCAAAACTCCTAAGAACAAATATAACAATAATAGAAATACCCAAAATCTTAGGCTCAATGACATTCCTTATAACTCCCCCTCTTTTCTCTTTAACCTACCTATACCCATATATTAATCCCAAAATAAATAACACCTAGGGTATATTAAAAATCATTTAGACCCATATAACATAGCACCACAACCTTCAAAAATTTAATTTTTACTAGAACTTCATCGACCTTGATGCCCAAGCATATCGACCAAAAATCATTTGCCTTGCACACCCCCTTGCCACGATTCAAATCGCGATGAAGAGGAAACCAATGCAATGCCTCTACCATGACGGTGACCACCTGGGTCATGATTAAAATTTGGGCCGCATTCTCCTTATCCATTCATGACTACAATCCAAACTTTTGTAGCACCTTCCCCTTTCAGCTTTGAGAGGCTTCAGATGCGATGATAGACGTCATTGCTCCCTGACTCGAGTTGCCTCCTCCTACGCTCTATTACCTCACGAAGCACCTCCATTGTACGGTATGGTTATTTTTTGGAAATACTTGATGTTGTGAGGTTGGGCTACCTTGATATCGACTGGCGTGGGATAATAACATGTATAAACCCTAATGCCTCTTGCTAGAATGCAAATACCCTACGTTATATTCTACCAGTGGGAGCCATTGGCTCAATGTCTACCATCCTTGGATTAGGAGCGCTCTAACCATGTATGGTATGTAATTCTATCCACATTTTGGACGTAACACGTGAATCTCCACGTAAATGATCCTTGCCATATAACAACTATCACTGCCATGGATGACAACATGTGACCCGATCTCGATTGTTGATGTTACCACGTGTATAGCGTATGCGTTTTCATTAATTAGGATTTATCCCACCTTGGCTATGTGGGAGATGTTGGAAGGTTTAAATGCAATCTACCTCTAGTATTATGTTAGCTGACTTTGGGTAGCCTAATGTCCTTGCGCTATGTTGAATATCACCTCACACCATTGACTACTCCTACATCGCCACGTGTCCTCGTGTTGTGTGCTCTTGCATTTCCTTGTTGGTAACTTCCACATTGCCACATGTCCTCACGTTGTGTGCTATCGCATTTCCTTGTTCACTTGGATCACTCCCATGGGTCTTCCACCTGCGAAACATAAACCATAAATTTTAAATCAAGAGGGTATATGGAAACCATTGATTAATGAAAATTAATCCTAATTTAAAACTAAAAACTTTAATGAAAATTAATCATAATTTAAAACTAAAAACTTTAAAACTAAACTTATCATAACATCTAACAACAAAAAGGTGACAATAAAATCAACAAATTGACAATAAAAATTATCAACAATAAAATCAACAAATTAACAATAAAATCAACAAATTGACAATAAAAAATTGTCAACAATAAAATCAACAAATTGACAATAAAAAATTATCAACAATAAATGGACAATAAAAATCAACACATTAACAATAACAACAATAAAACAAATAAACTAACAAATGAACAATAAAGACAATAAAACCAACAACATATAAAAGAATCAATAACACCAAACAAAAGGAAACACTCATTTTGCTTAGCCAAAATGACCCCTTTATTTTGATATCCAAGAAGAAGCATCATGGGTCAATTGTGAGGAACAAAATGCATCATGATATCCCATTAGTCCAATCTACTGAAAATTTCAAGTGGGTCCCCAAAATTGGGGTTAGTTGTGAGATAATCACAACAAGAATATTGTTCATTCATTCATTAGGTTATGAAAGTGATAAGCAAATGAAAACATAGGCTAAAAGGCTATGCCATAATTGCTACTCACTTAGAAAACCTAAAGAGCAATACCACTAATGGAATGCATAAAGAGTTACGAATTTCTTACAATCTCATGAGGTCAAAGCACAATGTGGATTTCATAGAGTGTAGCTATGGATTCTCATGGACAAAATATGAATACAATGGATACCTTGGATCCTATTTATAGTAAGAGTTTACCCTAAGTTGCCTAGGGTAAGAAAGAAATACTCATAGTAAAATTAAATATTTAGGGACATCCTTAGCAAAATGATGCACCACCAAATGTTGCATGCCTCTATTTATACCTCTAATAGAATTAGAAGGATTCTAAAATGATTTAGTACACCACTACATGCCAAAATATCTCTTTCAAAAGATTCACATTAGGATCCATGCCTATCAATACCACTTACACTTCTAAGATCAACACTAATAGATTCATAAACAATGATATGTTTTAACATAGTAACATAATGTTTTAGGGGTTAGTCCATTTTACACTATGTAAGGTTGTGCATGATGTTTAACTCTTTGCCTTGCTTGACACTACAAAATCAGAGCTTGAACCTAAACCTAACCCTAAGATAATCTCCTCTTAGAATGTCCACACAAAGCACTCTCTTCATACTCATATATAATCTGAAAATTTAGTATTTTTATATAAACAACAAATTTGTTCAAACTATCATAACATGCATATAAACATATGAGACTTTCTCATAAAATCCCTACTAGAAATTAATGAAGCATAATATGCATAAAACAACATCAAAATGCATTCATTCCTTAGCACTCTATAGATATTTAGCCTTACCCATTTTTACATAAATTTGGTACCACCATTATCAACAATATGGAGGTAAAAAATATGCTTAATCACTAAGACACAAGATAATACAAGAAAACAAAATAGACAGAATAAACAACAATACTATTTGCATTAATGTAGATATACAATACAAATTCTACATACTAACACTAAATCAATTGAGGGGTATTTATAGGCATGCCATGGCTAGTGTTTAAATATTTTAGATAATTACCTCCCTCACTATTATAACCACCACTTCATATACTTGGTTAGTTATTAAGTGCACTTATATAATAGTACATAAGATAAATTTGTATTCTAATAGAGTTGGCCAAACTTGACTTCAACAACATGAAGGATTTACATAGTTTGGAACCTAAGAAACTCATATGGTAACTTCTTCCAAAGTGATCCTTTAGGTGGTTCTTCCCTTTTATTTTAATGTTTATATGAAATACTAATATGGTGTTATTTCAAGCATGACTAAGATGGTACAAAGAGTCTAGTTTGTCTAGCCTTACCTTCACTTGCTATAGAGAAATCACAATATATTTTATAGTTATGACTATGATGCATGAAACACAAAACACTACATAAATAATTCCTTATATAAAAGCCTTCATCCTCATTATTGTCCTTGATGACCTCTATGCATCCTAGGCATCTCTCCACAAAGAAAAGAATTTCATTGAAATTGTGAAATGGTAAATGTACTATTTCTTTGTGCTTTCATTTTAGTGTTATTTTTTTCTTGAAATATTGTTATATTTTAAAACATGGTTATGATTTTGCAGGTCATTGATGTATTTATATAGAATATTTATATAATATTTTTAATAGATATTAGTATTTTTTATTTCCTAATTGTGAGACTCGAATGATTTATGAACCCCATCATCCACCAAGCTAATAGAACAATAAACTATAAAAAAACATAAATCTTGCTTGTGTCTGATCTTCATGACTATTAGCATCTCAAGTTACAAGGGTATAATAAGTGCTCTTTATTTATGGCTGGATTGTATTAATAATTTATCAATATTGATTCACATTTCATAGAAAGTTTACTAGATAACATGCAAAAATATTTTCAAGTCCTTTTTAATACCTTGAATGATATATGTGAACAAGGTTGGAGAACAAAAAGGTATAATGTGCTTCCTTAACATCTCAAGTTGTAGTCCTTGTTGGAACACCCAATTTGGTATATATTTGGATTCTCATCAAGTAGACCCAAGTTTAAATCATGGGGAGGGTGTCCTCAATTGTGACCCTAGTTTTACTTCACATCCTACTTTAAAATAAACATCTCTAGCTGGAAAGGTATAATAAGTGATTTTGATTTGTGGCTAGTTCACATTTATACTCTATTAATATTGACTTGATTCCCTCAACATTAATGTTTGTTTTCTTTTTTAGTCCCAATATTGCAAATGGGATCCACATTTTACAAAATGCTTAGGAGATAACAAGAAAATATTTTTTCAATTTCTTTATAATATAGGTGAATAATGTTGGAGAACACAAGGGTATAATATGCTTTGATATGGTTACATAAGGAGAACATCAGTTATGTTAGAGAAGAGGTAACACTCATAACCAAGGCATACAAGTGCTCACATAAAGACTGTAACATCTATCCTCCAGCAAATTTCAAGTGTCTTCTTCGAGCGTTGAAATAAAACTACAGTGACACTTGTCATATTCAACACATTTTCTTCCTAATTAAGGTGACTGAGACTAAGTAAGGAAGTGCATTCGTAGTAGCAAGGATTTGTAGCATATAAAAAGGATAAGAGCATTTAAAACTCTTGGTCAAGGTGGTCAAAGAATCCAGACTTAAGGCATCCACTGTCCAAATATTACAATCAGAAGAGAATCGAAAATCAACCATCGTTCATCATAGGAGTTCAAGACAAGCATTAAAGTCTACCGATCTCATCTACACCCATACGTTGGAGAATACAAAGCTTACCATTGGTTATATCAACCAGGAGGAATACTAAAGATTGATGTCATCTACATCTGAATTCAGTGTCAAGTACGTAGAGGTTTGCAACATTATAAAGGTAAGAATTTACCTTATTCTAATTTGATTTCATTAAAAGGAGTTATAAGGGTATAATATAAGGTTGAAACTATAGGGAAATAAACCATATTTGAAAGCAAAATTAAAGGATAATTATAGCTTAATATTTGTAAATTAAAACATAGGAGAAATAAGGATTTCTACCTAGAAAAATTAAATTTCTATTATTGCAAATATTATTGTTTTCTAACATTCCAATTTAGGTAGTTATAAGAAATACTACACCAAAGTAGGATATTGGAATTTAGAAACATTAAATATCAAATATCAAAGGCTATAAAGGGAGGTTCATTAAAGATTATCAAGGGTTGAAAATTAATTGGTATACTTGTCTCAAAACCACATTAAAGGGAGAAAAGGAATCCAACCATTAGGACCTCATCAAATTAGAAAGTGCATAAGTTCAATAGGAGTAATAAAGTGTAATAGAAGTTGATTTTTGCTATTCAAAAAACTTTATAAAATCAACCCAAAATTGAACTACTATTCTCAAAATCACTTTATCAATCATTTAGCTTATCTAAAATCACTAGGTAGACATAAGGCATTTTACAAGACTTGATAATAATAGCATCTTTAAAAATTTATCAAGTACTCAATCCATTTGGGAGTCATAAGGTTTCTACAAAACCTAAAATTCCACCAAGGTATCATAAAATTAACACTAGTGAATTTAAAAGGGGACCACAAGGATCATCATGGCATCAACAAATTCTTTCTTATAGAATTCCAATTACTTAAAGGTCCAAACTATTTTTCCTAGAAAAATAAGGTAAAAGCAATCTTAGTATATGAAAAACTTTGGGAGATAGCTCAAGGAACAAAAAAAGACCAAGCACAGGTGATGCTGAGATTCATATTTTTGAAGAAAATGATGCAAAATCCCTAATGATAATAACCTTTTCTATCACTGATGAAATACAACCTTATATTAGTTTAGCAAAGATATCTACAAAAGCATGGAAAAGCTTAGATAATATACTATCCTTCATCTTCAAACTCAACTACATTCTCTAAAAATGAACAATGGTGAGAGCATAGAACTATTCCTAATAAAGGTAGCAGATAATAAAGAGAAAATTTTAACCTTAGGCGCAGATACTAAAGATGAATTTCTTACTCAAGTAACCATGAGAGCACTTCCAGATAGCTACAAATATTTGGTTACATCTTTACAAGTCCCAAGTAAACATACTTCTTTTGATGATCTAATCAATATTCTTCAAGAGCAACAGGTTATGAAGACACCAATTACTTGCTTGAAAAGGTTACAAAAAACAAAGAAGAAGAATACAAACTTCAAGACCAAGAAGAAGATTCATATTGAAGATTGAAATATTCAATACCCAAATAATATAATACAGGGGGGTGTTAGATTTAGAGTATATTTCATCATTTGGGTCATGTAAATGTACCACCTTTGGTACATTTTTAGAGTAGGATATTACTTTAGGGGGAAGTTAGCTAGTTACTTCAAGCAATGTAATAAATGCATAATTGTCAATGTTCAAGTTGTAATGTGCAAGATGTCCCCTTGTCTAGCTAGGTAGAGTGTTGGCCAAGGAATTTATCTTCCTATATAAAGGGCCTTATAGTGATAGATCAAGCATATCAAGTGCATTATATCAGAGAGTAGTATATAGTGGTAGAACTCCTATATGGAGTACAATGTAGTTCTTTAGATTATATTAATGGAGTGACCATCACCTCCATATTGCATTGTATTTTAACCACTTTCTATTTATAGTATCTTTCAGTCATATTGCAGAATTACTTTATTTCATATTTTTTACATTTTATTAGGACTTGTGATAGATCTCTCCCACTGCATAAATCCTCAAAAGCTAACAATTCTCCTACATACATTATTACTAATTTCCACTTATAATATAAGTAGTGGTTACATCATAACAGGCCCATACACATTAGGCACCCATGTTGGAACATTACATAATAATAGCTATATTAGGATAGGGTCCTAACATGACCTCCCCATTAAAGAAGCTTTGCACTCAAATTTTGAGGTGAGGAAACAATTGCTAAAGTTGATGAAGTGAATCTTAGGTGGTTTCTTATGGTTGCTATTCACCATCATACTAAAATATTAGTGAGTGTACAATTGTGAAGGGTGTGCATTTGTTAGTCTATAATAATTTTGGGTTCTAAGTTTACCTAGCATTCTTCATCCAACCATGGTAGTGTTAATTGAACTTGTGTTTTTAATAAGGATATATGAAAAACTAGATGTATAGAGAAGGATGCTAGCAATTTGAGATTGTAGGCTATAGGGGTAATCCATTGTAGTACCTTATAGGGTCCACAAAATTTAGTTGTTAGTGTTTGACACCCATGGATTCTTAATGACGATTGCTTATATGGTTGTAGTCATAAGAACACCATGTATCCCATATTAAAACTATGCTCCAAGCGATGTTGATCAACCTATTGTCACATGATTCTATGCCATAGCAAATTTTTATTTGAGACATTGGAGGAGTTGTACATGTTCCCTAAGAGTGAAATCTCTAGATTGAACCTTAGAACTTACTAGAAGGTATGATAGTGGAGATGGAAAAAGATATCCATAGACCACTTTATATGGTGTCATCTTGGTGGTAGAGTGATATAAAGTATTATACCACCAATTGGCCGATGGAATCCATTTCATCCAATGAGTTAGTTACTCAGGTGCAAAGTAATGAAGGTATGTTTCTATGTATTTGTTAACAATTTTTGTCTACCAATCCATCAAAGGGTGGTATGCTGAGCTAATCTTGATATGTGTACATTGTAACTTGAAGAGTTCTTACTAAAAGTGACTAGTGAAGGTGGGGTCACAATAAAGAATGGAGTAAATACATATTTGTGCAGCTATTAAATCTTTGTAGGGGTGGGATAAGGGATATAAATGAGCATACTTAGAGGTACAATCCACCACCATAAGAACAAATATTTTCCCTCTAGAATTGGGGATCCCTTCAATAAAATCCATGGAAATATCCATCCAAATAGTCTCTAGAATAGTAGGAGGCTAGAGTGTGCTAGGTGTTCATATAGTTTTCCCTTTCATATTCTCATAAGTATCACATTCTCCCACTAAATTCTAAATATCCATTACTATTGTTTTCCATGAAAATTTGTGTTTATCCTACTAATAAGCATTTAGGAACCTATAGAGTCCTACAATAAGGAAAGTAGGCATTTCTTGTAGTATAGTTTTTTGAAATGACAAATTTGCAGGAACAACAAGACAATATTGGTATCTCAAATATAGCCCATCTTAGGTATATCTGAGATGAGAGTTAGGGTCATATTTAAGTTGCTAAATTAGGGCTTGCAAGGTAAAATATTAGGTCATGTTAGCAAGAAAATGCACAACAACTATATTTTAGTTGCCTTTCTTAAGAATTATTTCACAGTCAAGCCCTAGCAGTTTGGTTACCCATTTTTGTTGTTTAGACATGAAGACACATTGCTCAAGAAAGTATATTAGCCTATAGTGATGTATTTTGATTGAAAAATATCATCTAATGAGGTAAGGCCTCTAGTGATTGACAATAGATAATATCACCATCATCTCCTTCTCATAGGACAATTTGCTTAAATTTTTACCTGATAATACCTTGCTAATAAAAGTCAATGGTCATCCTTCTTGTGTAAGTACAATGCCAATTCCACTTCTTGAATCATCACTTTCAACCATAAAAGGATTAGAGAAATTAGACATTGCTAGCACAAGAGTCAATAGCATAGCTTGTTTGAAACATAGGAAGGCATGCCCAGTTGGTTTTGACCATATAAATGAGTTTTTTCTTAACATTATAGTCAAGGGAGATGTAATCTTTTCATAATCATGTAAAAATTTTCTATAGTACCTAGTGAGGCCTACGAAAGACTAGATATCCTTGAGAATGTGTGGCTTAGGCCATTCTTGTATGAAAACTATCTTCTTTGGAGAAATTTACCCAAATTATAAGCTTATTTTTTCCCTACTCAGTAAATTACATCCATAACTTAGAAAAGTCCCATGTTATAGGTCCCAATGTGTGTATCCATTGATTTCCCAACACAATGTTGCATCCTCCCAAGGGAAGGGAAAATATGTCCACTTCCAGGTTGTATTCACCCATTCACACCCTAACATTTCTACATTTTCCCTTGCATGGTAGGGTTTCTCCATTAGCAACCATGACTTTAAAAAAATTGCATGAGTATATGAATTTTGCATTTTGGCTACCCATGGATTAATAATATTGTGTTGTGTATTGCCTGAATCAACAAGGATAAAAATTTTATGTCCCTAAAAATCCCCTATCATTTTTATTGTCTAGAAAATTGAGATCCCTACTAAGGCATGTATTGAGATATCAAGTATTTGGTCCTCTATTGGTTTTGGCTCTTCAAGTTCTTCTTCATATTTATGTTCTTCCTCTTCATCATGTGATTTCCCAATGGAATATCTACCCACATCAAGTAAGTATAGTTTCTATTGGATGCCCTATGGTCTTGAGAATATTTTTCATCATAATTATAACACAACCCTTGTGCCCTCCATGCTTTCAATTCTTCTTGGTTCATAAATTTTATTGGAGGTAGTTTTTTGATTAGTTTAATGAAGTTTGAGATGGAAGTGGCATTTGAGATTGAGGAGGTTTGAATGTATGCCTTTGTGATACAAATTTATTTTTAGCCAACCTAGTCAAACTTATTATTTCCATCATGCTCATTGGATTGAACATTTTTACTTCCACATAGATGTCTTCATTTACCCATAACACCCAAAATTAACCTATCTAAATGATTTTATTTTCTCTAGATGCCTAATTAACCCCCTAAAATTTGCTAAATGTAATATTAGCTCCACTAGTATTTAGTTCCTAAAATTTTCCTCTCATGTTGATATCATGGTCCTCTAAGATGGACCACAATATTATTTTTTAATCATTTCCCACTCATTTTTAAAAACTATATAGCATTGTTTGATGTGACCCTCAACGACCATGTCAACGATGTCATGGTTGCCCAAAAATGATCATAATATCATTTTCTTGAGACACGGACAATAAATCATGGATTATTTTTCCTCCTTGGGATTTTGGCCATTTATGGCACCATCCCTTAGGCACCCTTTCCACTATATCCAAATACCTAAGTGGATTCCCCTTAGATTTGATAAATTTCAAATTCAACTACCACCTTAAATTCCCTTCCCTCTCCCTTTAATCCAATATCTCCTATAAATTGAGGCCTTGGGCCTTCATTTTCATCAAGCTTTCTCATGGTAAAGAAACTCTGGCATTTTGGTGATTCAAGGTTATAGTTCTATTGGTATATTGCTTGGAGAAGCTTTGAAGGAGGTCTACATGGAAATATTGAGAGGAATAACTCCTCTTCTTGGTTGTAGCCTTCCCCTTTCTAGCTCTTTCTCTTATTTTTGTGGTTTTTGTTACTAAGAATTTTTATCTATATTGCTATTTCTTATTTTACTCTTCTAACCTCTTCCTAAGATTTGTTTAGCCATGGGTCTAGCCTTTCCATTGAAAATATTCTATATTATTTTTCTATAAATTTCATAGAAAGGCCAAAAAGGATAAATGAAACCTAAAACTATAGCCTTACTTTATGTTCTTAACACACAAAATAAAAGGATATCAAGGAACATAGCTTAGTCCTTTTATTTTATTTATCTCCTTTGTCCCTTAGGAAATAAAATCAAAGTGCATGTAGTTTACATTAAGATACATTTGTATGTTGCATTATCTTGAACCCTTTACCAAAAGAAAAAGGTTTATTTTCTTGTAAATTAGGAATAAATTTCATTGAAAGAAAAATTCATCTTAGGCTAGCTCTTATTTTATGCAATCTTTATCTTATACATTTCTAGTCTAAAATTCACTTTATATTTTAGTATTTAGCACAAAAAACATACTTAGGTGTTTTCCTAATACACATATCAAACATAGGATTTGAAGTGAATCCATGATACACTCATGGTGATCCCTTCAACCTACCAAACCACCCTTGAGGTGAGGACCTCCATGGGAATTTCAGCTCTTGCGTCCACTAAGGTTTTTGTGTGTCCCCATAGAAACAACTTTAGAAAAAAATTGCACTCAATTCCCTTGTTCAATTTGTCAATTTTGTAAACTATGTTTGATATTCATGGATAGTGGATGCTTGTTTTAATTTAGTAAGGTATCTAGTGAAATACTCATACTCATTAGGTCCAAATTAGATGCGTAATTCTATTTAAAATTTAACCCAAGTAATATGTGGGTGCATATTCTCTAACCATTGGTACCGTTGAATTGCTTCATACACAAGGTTGAAGGATGTCATTGCTAGCCTTTGATTTTTGGGAATGATAAAAAGAGAAAAATCTATTATGTCCTATACAACCAACTAGTTGTGTTCTCAACATCAAATTTGGGAATATCTAGCTTGGGGATTCTATGATTTGTATTATTGAGCAAGGTATTTTAGGCTCTTCCATTGGAACTACCTTCTTGCCTCCCTGTTGACCTATATAATGTGTGGTATGTGGAATATAGACCTTCTATATGACTCTTAATCTCATCTAATCTATCCAATTTATCTAATTTGGAGATTACCAATTAGAATGCTTGTTGTTACTTTTCCATGCATCTCACTTATTCATCCAATATCTCTATCTCTTGGGAAGCTCTAATACCTATGACCATTATAAAACATTTTGGAGTCTCTGAAAAGTGTATGGTGTTAATAAAAATGTGGAAAAAATGCATATACAACAAATAAAGAGATGATTTTAATAAAAAAATCACTAATTTACTATACAAAATAAAGATGACACAACCCTAAATATACACAAAAATTATGCTATATTGCATTGTAGATCTGATTTGTGATCATTAAACCAAAGTTTATAGCTAACTAAATCCTCCTTGAATATTGCAACTGAATCCCCTTGAATTCTATAATTGAACCCCCTTGAATTCTTCAATTGAATCTCCCTTGAGTTTCTTGAATCCTTATTGAATTCACCTAAAATTTGATTACAATAGGTGCCTCACACCCAATATATAGACATCTTACATGCCATGAAGAACATGACTTTTCAATATCTAGTTTCTTTTTTTTATAGTTATTTTTACCTTACTTTTCTACTTTTAGAATTCTATTTTTAGCACTCACCTATTTATAATTATGGTATTTTTACATTATGCACTTCATATGACTTTTCTATTTCTTCAATTACCTTTTTATATTTAGAAATGCTTTTTTTTATTTACTTTAAATATTTGCATAAATAAGAGCTAGTTAAAATAATAAATAAATTAATGAGTAATTAATATTATTTATTATTTATTAATCAATTTTGCATCACTCTCCAACATTCCCTATTTGATGCAAAATAGAGAAATGTCCAACTTTGTCTTCAGCTTCACATGTGCCTACTTCAGTAGTCCCTTGGTAAAGATATTAGCAACTTGATATTTAGTCTTGAGATACACAATATTCACCATCTTCTATTACACCAAAAATCTCTCATAATAATACTTTAGATCAATATGTTTTGTCTTTGAATGAAAACTAGATTTTTGGGTAATTGAATTTCCCCTTCATTATCACAAAATATTTGAGTTGGATCTTCTTGAGCCTCTTCAAGATCCTCAAGAACTTTCTACAACTATACTCCTTGAGTACAAACTAATTCTAAAGACACATATTTTGCCTTTGCAGATGATAAAGAAACTATAGATTATTTCTTGGAACTCCAAGATATCAATCCTCCACCAAGAGTGAAACAATGGCCTAATGTAGACATTCTATCATCAATAGAACCTACCCAATCTAAATATATGAATCGAATCAATCTTGTATTCTTGGCTAGTCTACAATGGATGCCATGATCCCTTGTGCCATTCACATACCTAAATATCCTTTCCACTTCTTGAATATACCTTTAAATATGAGCATTTGTCTCCTTATAATCAACACCATATGTTTGTACAAAACCTTTGACAACAAATCTTGCCTTATGCTTGTCAAGAATGCCATCACTATTGAACTTGATATTATACATCCACTTGGTTCCAATGACATATTTGTCCTTAGGTGGTTGTACAAAATCCCATGTTTCATTCTTCTTTATTGACTTCATCTCCTTTTCCATATCTTCAAATCATTCTTTACACTTGACCACTTCATAAAAGGTTGTAGGTTCACTAGAAATATAATACAATGAATAATAAGTTAATTAATCATCACCTTGATAAAAAAATTTGTTTTTATTACCTTTCCATGTTTGAAGTTGAGTTTTTCTCCTCTTGAAATTATGATCCAACATTTGTATAGAAGGATGGGGGAACAACAACCTTCTATGCTTTCCTCCTTGGGATGTAGAAGATGATCCACTTGATACGAAGTAGGTGATACCTCAATAGGTTTTTTTGGAGTAGCTTGTACGTCCTCTTCCTTTAAATATTCAACCATTGAGGCCCCCCTTCACTTGTAACCTCTTATATTTTGTAGTTATCTTCATAGATACCACTCTTAACAAAGATAACATCTCTGGAAATAATAGTCTTTTTATTTTGAGGATTATATAACTTGTATGCATTGCTATCATCACTATAGCCTAAATAGACAAGGAATATTTTTGGTTCCATATTCTTTCTCTTCTTATCATTAACATGTACATATGCTAATAATCCAAATACTTTAAAATGTGCGACACTTGGTTTCTTACCATGACAAGCCTTATATAGAGTTTTGTTCTTGACTGCAATTGTAGGAATCCTATTATGTGTAAATAGTTTTCTTCATTGCTTCACCCCAATACATATTCTCCAATCCTTTGCTTTCAAGCATGCTTCTAGTTGATTCCACTATTTTTCTATTATTTCTCTCTACCACATAATTTTATTGTGGAGAATAATGTGTGGTTAGTTGCCTTTTGATGCCCCATGAGGAATGGTAATCAAGGAACTCCTTGGAGAAAAATTTACCTCTTGTATCCATCCTAACAGTCTTGATGGATCTTCCACTTTTATTTTCAGCCATATCTTTAAATGTATTAAAGGCTGAAAATACTTCATGTTCACTCTTTAAGAAGAAAAGTCATACAAGTATAGTAGCATCATCAATGAATGTAATGAAATAGAGATTCTTACCAATGCTTGGGCAAGACATAGGACCATATAATGGACCAAATCCAATGGTTGGCTAGCTCTTCACTTGCTAAAGTGAAACTTGTCCCTATAATGCTTTTCAACTATGCACCCCTTTCATGCTTCATATTTGCTCTTCACTTCAACTTTTGGAATCCCACGAACCATTCCTTTTGGTGAAGAATATGAATACTACCAAAATTGAGATGTCCATGCCTCTCATGCCATATCCAACTTGTATCCTTAATAGTGGCATAGCAAGTATTACTAGCTATCATATTGATCTTTGGAAGGAACATTATATTCTTCATTATAGAAGATGTACCAATGAGTTTGTCTCCTTGCTTCTTGTCAAATATAAGATACTCCTTGTTATAAAATACCAATTTAAAACCTCTCTAAATAAGTTGTCCCACACTTATCAAGTTGTGCCCCATGCTTGGAGTATGATAGACATCATTAATGATTTCTTTTCCATGTCTAGAATTGATAAGTATATTGCCTTTGCCAACCACTTGAACCATATTTCCATATCCTGATTGCACTTGAGTTTTGTAGCTATCATAAAGATTGTTGAATACATCTTTGTAATTAGACATATGATTAGAGAAACCATTATGAACAAACTGGACTTCCTTCCTAGATTCCATAGAGTCATTGCATGTCATAGCATAGTCATTATTATGCTCTATAGTGTAGGCCTTATTGCTTCTACCACCTCGACCTCCTTAAGTCTTGGCTGTCAAGATCCTATAATATTTCTTCATATGTCTAGGCTTCTTGCAATAGTAGCAAGTAATATTCTTCTTGTTTGGCTTGTGATTCCATTTTGAGTTGCCTTGATTCTTCCCATTTTGGTTGGAGCTCTCCAAAGTAACTTTTACTTCACCTCCATGCTTGTTTGCTTTATTCCTTAAGATTTTAAAATCTTAATTTTGGTATTAAGAGCTTGATCCAAATTTTTGTAGTATTTCATATTGGCTTCATGAGGCAATATTGAACTGACCAACTCTTCAAATTTTAAATTTTCCAAGTTGTTGCACTTCTCCAAAGTGTCAACTATGTATAGCCACTTGGGTGTCAAAGACCTGAAGATCTTCTTGACAACCACCTTATATTCATTGGATTTACCATAGACCTATATCTTATGCACCCTTTCATTCATCTTCACACAAAAGTCACCTACACTTTCTCCTTCATCCATTTACATGTTCTCAAAGTTCATCTTCAAAGTTTGGATCTTGGATGCTTTGAACTTCTTTGTTCCTTATTAGGAAGTCTCCAAAGTTTCCCATGTTTCAACTATGTTTTTGAACCCAACTATGTGATGATAGAGGCTAGTATCTATAGAACTTTGAATATACAAAATTTCTTATGCATCAACCTCCTCCTCATACCTTTTCCTATTTTTTTTTATCTTGTGGAAAGCTACTTTAGTCAACTAGAGCCATTGAACCTATAACTATGCTATCCCATATTTGCTTCCACTCTAAGATCCACTTCAGTTGATCTTTCCAATATTTAAAATTGTCTCCTTTGAATAAAGGGGTGTTCATGAAAGCATCATTGAGAGCCATGATAGATTTTTTAATCAATGTAGATATTTTCTCTACAACAATATTTATCGAAAGTCTAGCTAAGGAATATTTGGGTCAAATATTTCACCAAGAACTTCTTTCTCCTTCTTCAAAGAACTAGTAGTAGCTTGAACTAGCAATTTCAAGCCTACAAGTTAGAAACTAAAATACTAGAACCCTTGGATCTGATACCAGATGTTAATACAAGTGTGGAAAGAATGCATATACAACCAATACAGATTTTATTTTATTCAAGAAATCAACAATTCATTACATAGCATAAATATGCCACAACCCCAAATATACATAGAAATAATGTTATATTATATTATAGATCTGATTTTTGATCATAAAACCAAAGTATATAGCTAATTGAATCTTCCTTGAATCCTACAACTAAATCCCCTTGAATTCTGATTATAATAAGTGTATTACACCCAATGAATTGACATCTTATATGCCAAAACTAACGCGACTATTCTATATCTAGTTTCCTTGTTTATTTTTAAAATTCCATTTTTAGCACTCATTTATAATTATGGGCTTTTTACATTGTGAATTTCATATGCATTTTTCTATTTTTTCAATTGCCTTTCTATTTTTAGAATTGCTTTTCTTATTTTTAATTGCCTTGTTAATTTATAATTGTTTTTCTTATTTTCTATGACTCTTTGCATAAATAAGAGGTGGTTAAAATAATAAATAAATTAATTAATAATTAATAATATTTATTATTAAGTATTTTAGTCTACATCACACTTTCCAACACATGAGTATCATATACCAAAATGATTAACTCAAAAAGAGGATTAAAAGGGACTATACCACCAAATAACAAACTTAGGGTCCCTGAAAAAAGTTTAGGTACTATATACCAAAACAATTAGCTTGAAAAGAGGATCGAAACGGACTAAATGATGATTTTTGGTAGTTCTAGAATTTTTTGGGGGGACTACTACCAACCAATGTTGTGGGTATATTTCTCTACACTATCAAATTAACAACAAACAATGATTGTTTTGGCATATTCTCTATACTAAGACATTCCTTGACACTGACAACTGACTATTATGATATATTCCATATATTTTCAATTGTATTATGCTACCAACTATATATCTCTAATTATTATATCACACTTGGTGTTTAGGACCTATCAATCTGTGATGAGAATAGTCACCTCTATAGTATACCCAAATCTAATTTGGGTCGTGGCTAGGAAATGACTAAAGAGAAGTTCAATAAGGAAATTTTAGGCCAAGGTGCATCTGGTTTCATGGGCTATCCGATATACAATCTTCACTTGTGATTAGTGGTTGGCCCAATATCTCAGAGCTCTAACTATGGAGGATTCCACCATACCCGTAGTTGCACTATATGTTTTCAAGTGTATTATGAGAGTAACTTTGTAGGGTTGACCGCTTACGAATGAACCGCAAAACTCAAACAACCAATATCTTTATATGGATAAAGGTTTCTCCTATTCCAAGGGGCTCTCCTCATATACCTGAGGGTACATGGAAGCTCACAACCATGTATAAGTGCTATCTAAGATTTGGATATTGGAGTATATGCACCCCTAACTTCATTAGACACTTTATGGGTAATCTAGCTTAGCCAAAAGTGATAGATCCTCTATGATACTTTAAAACCCCTAACATAGGGTTTCTAATCTAATCAATTAATAACAAAAAAATATTATGATTTTTTCCATGATATTTTTAATGGAAAATGAGTAAAATGAAAAAATTATAGAATAGAAAATAATAAGAACTGTTGTTGCTATAGAATATTACCTTGGAAAGAGCTTTGATACCATTTATTGGAAACCTTTAGATAAAAATAAGCATAATAATAATAACAATACAAAAAATTAATGGAATTACAAAAATTGAAATAACACAAGGGTTTATAAAAATCACTAAAATGAAATATAGAAAACCTATATTATGATAGGCCTCTTTGAGGGGGCAAAATCCTTGGAATCATAACTTCATTATAATATGAAATGATACATTTTTTCTACACCCCTACATTTATATAGACTTGTATTTACAAATAAGTAATTGTTATATCATTAAAAAAATCTCTACTTACACAGGTAATTGTTAATCATTCTCCTACTTACATCATTACTAGTTCTTACATATAATAAAAGTAACCATTACATTGTAACAAACCCTTATACATTATGCATCCATGGTAAAATATTACATAATGATAGTTATGTTAGGATATGGTTCTAACACAAAGACTAAAGCCAAACCATTATGATATACTCCCACACTTAAACGTAGAGGAATGTATAACATGTAGTACTCTTCTTAACCTATAGGTAAATTGATTAAGTGCCCCGTACAACCTCACCAAAATAGATGAAACCCATGCTATGATACTTAATCATGTTGCCTACCACCTCACCCATCCCTTAGGAGAAGATTCTCATAATAGTTTCTAAAAGCAAAACTCTTGAAATTAGAAAGGCTTATAGTGTTGCCTATCAACTTAAGTGCCATATAAGATACAAAACATTAATGTCAATATTGTAGTAAACCATTCAACCACTTCATAGGTTACCTCTATGAATGGATAATATAGATCGAGGTATTTCATTTAGGAGACCTAAATCCGTGCTTTACTTTAAATTTTTTATAAAAAAAATAAGCTTGGCTCCTTCCATTGACATTATCAAAAATAAATAAAAGAATAAATAAAAACTGAATACGAGAAATTCTATCTGAAATCTATATGGCGGGCTTCTCTAAAGTCTCTTTATGACGTGCAGTCTGGCGTTTGGCAGCCTAAATTGGCAACATTTCAAAAAGTAATGTATAGGTCATTCTCTCTAGTATTTCATCAGCTCCATGCTTCTAACAACCCAACTTTCAACTGGATTTTAAGGGAGAGAATATGGTACCGGTAAGTATTTCATCAGCTCCATGCTTCTAACAACCCAACTTTCAACTGGATTTTAAGGGAGAGAATATGGTACCGGTAATAAGTTGTGTAGTTTTTATTGGGATTAATTTTATTAAAATAATAAAATATTACAATGTTATTGTGATACCATTGTTAGGTTAATTGAATCATATTTAACTTGTTTTTTTAGTGATATATATTTATTATTTGTCCTTCTATCAAAAATATTCCTCATTTTTTTTGTTATGGATTACTTAAATTATTTTTTATTAAGAGATAAACTCTCACTCATCCAATTGTTTCTTAAAAGTAATTTAAAAAAAAAAATGAAAATTAACTCCATAAATATATATGTTACTTGAATTCTATAAATATAAATATATTGTTTATAACAACATGCCAGTTCTAAGGGCCTTATTCATGCCCTTAATATTCCAATATATTGTTTGTGAGTTTAACCTCATTTCTTGTTAACACTTGGATATTTGCTTTTGTTCTCATAAATATATCCTTTTGAGTTTTTTTTTTTCCTTGTTTTCCCCTTCCCCAGTCTTCCTTTTTTTTTTTTTTTCATTTTCGGCAACACATTCATCTTCATCAATTTTTTCAGCTTATAAGGAGACTTATCATCTATAGATTTATCTTATTTTAAAGGATTTAAAGTGTAAGCAATAACTTCAAAAACATTTTGTTTCTTGATATTGCCTTGAAAACCCTAAAATACAAGGATGTTCCTCCATAACAATTATCTTCTTATAGTGGCCTAAAAACCCTAAATTGTAATGGATTTTATTCATCCTCATTTTCTTATTATAGTGGTCCGTAAAACCCTAAAATGTAAGGGATAACATTTACACTACTTTCACTCTTATTTCCAAGAGAGGATTCTATACTAAAAAATGAAGACAAATTATCTAGAATAAACTTGACCTCTTCTATGGTCTTTAATTTAAAATTTTCATTCACATCTTCTTTTTCATGTTTAATCCCTTTTGAATTTAAACTTGAACAGTAAACTTTTTCATCCTTGTATCCTTCTTCGTTTCTTTTTTTTTTACCTCTTTTGGGGTGGAATATCATTGATCTAATCTAGCTTCTATTACAATTTGATTTTTTTGTTTAACCAAAATTTTACCTCTTTCTTCATCATTTCTTCTTTGCAATCTTTTGCTATGTGTCCAGTCTCATTACATTTGTTGTATCAGAATACAAAGTTTTCATAATCCACTTGTTTATCTCATTCTCTTCATTCAAACATAATCTCAATGGATTGAATGGATTGTGGCAAAGGATTTAAAATATCCATAACAACACATATGTGAGTATGTATAGCATGATTTTGCTCCTTAATAATTAGTCCCTCTTTGATGAATTTCTTTAAGGTATTTCTAATATTCTTCAAAACATCTCATTGATAAATTGATATAAAAGTCTATAAAACATAACCCATACCAAAAGCTTTTTAATAGTATTTATCTCAAAAAAAAAAAAAAAAAATTCATTCCATAGACTTTAGATAAAGGATATCTCTTTCCCTAAACCATGAGCCACCACCTATTATTTTATCCCGAATTTTCAAAATAGAAAATATGAGAAAAAATATAAGAAAAATGTTAAAGAGTTATTTGGATCCAATCCCTATTCCACTTGATCTAATTTTAAATATCCATATAACTTCCATATTAATCTTCTACTTTAAAAACTATTATACCATATTCAATGATCTCATCCTTAATAATTACTAATAAATTTAATGTATATTTACTTTTTTATTATTTTAATTTGGAAGTTCATATATATATTTTTTTAATAACGAAAAACCCCTTGTGGGGCCGCCCCTGATTTTCAAAATAGAAAATATGAGAAAAAATATAAGAAAAATGTTAGAGTTATTTGGATCCAATCCCTATTCCACTTGATCTAATTTTAAATATCCATAAAACTTCCATATTAATCTTCTACTTTAAAAACTATTATACCATATTCAATGATCTCATCCTTAATAATTACTAATAAATTTAATGTATATTTACTTTTTTATTATTTTAATTTGGAAGTTCATATATAAATTTTTTTAATAGCAAAAAACCCCTTCTGGGGCCGCCTTGGTCTGAGAGACCACAAACAAAGAGTTCTATACCGTCACCTGAGAGTCCCACCCAGCCCTGCCGCACCAACATTATCAATTGGATTCTGGGTACCCAATTCAGCTTTTTGGTAGGGTGGAGATTCGAACCTGGGACCTCCCTTGAAGGATTGCCCTCTCCTCTCCAACTCACCTGGGTAGTTCATATTTTAAATTAGGTATTAGTCTTTTCATTAAAACTTTTAAAAATATATATATATTTTTTACCATTAATAACTTTCCAGGCTGTCAACTATATTGTAATTCGTTGGCACCTAATAAAGAGGCTGTCTCATATGTTGTTTTTGTTGGCAGTCAGTCGTACTCTTATCTGATAATTCAGACTAAATATTCGGGATATAATTAAATTAATGTAAAACGATACACAACTGGATAAAAAACAACATTTTAACTTCATCTCATGTTCCAATAATTTTGAACATAATATTTGTATAAAATTAACTTATATTTAGTCTAAGGTTAACTTACTCTTACTGTAAATATTTGAAACTTCTAAACAATTACCTACCTTACTATATTCCAACCACCATTGCAACATCCAACCATCATTTCACCTACAGTTGAGTAAATGATAAAATATTATCAAAAGTGGACTATGCTTTTAATAATGAACTACAGCGTGTGCATGTGGACTAATTGAGAAGTGGGTGAGTAAGTGAAAGTGCCGTCACGTCTATCAACACTTTAGAGACAAAACCACGTGATATTTCAATATTTTATTGCTGTGAACGCAACCCAATTTCCTGTAATTGTCAGTCTTCGATTTGCAAATTTTCAGTGTCTGCACGAGATAGTTTTCATTGTTGTTGATATGTGTGTTTGACAGTAGAAGTGGTGGACAGGAGAGACAGTTGCGGTAGGTGAGTGGAGGCAACAGAGGCATAGGCCTACAAACTGTTGGTCAATTGGCCTCCAAGGGCCTCACTGTTGTTCTCACATGTCGTAAGGAGCATCAGGGCTTGGCTACCACGCAATCGCTGCTTCATGCAGGACTACCAAATGTTCATTTTCATACATTATATGTGCAAAGTTGTCAAAGTGTTTTTGATCTTGTTCAATGGATTAAAAACAAGTTCTTTTGATCAATTTAGCAAGATCTGAAACACTTTGAGAACTCTCAGTGGATTAAATATTCTTCTCGTTAGTGTAGTAATTTTATCTTGACATTCTTAAAAAATTACAGATACACAATGCGGGGATGAGAGACCAAGAGCAGAACTGGAAGCTAATGTAGAAACAGGGGAGGGGTGTCCTCGAATTATTGGTAAAGAGGGATGTCCTCGAATTATTGGTAAGTTTTTTACCAGAGTTAGGGTTTTAGGGGTTTTTAAAAGTAAGGGGATTGAGGTTCAAGGTTCAAATCTTAAGTTTTTTTTTTCTGTGTTTTCAACGGTTCAAAATGAAAGCTTCTCCCTTCCTTAATGCTGCGTAAAAGGTTTAAAATGAAAAGTTTCTACCTTCCGTGATGCTTTCAATGATGATTATAGCATAATGGTTATAACCAAAAGTGATCTAAGTAAGACGATTGTAACCCAGTTTAGTCAAGCACAGTGAGCTCCATTTGGCGTGGCCTTCATAATGTTCTCACGATTCTGGTAATTTCTTCAAGTTTCCAGTCGTGTTCAGGACTCTTTCGTCTTTCTTTAGAGCTTGGAGATGTCAGTGTGGCAAAACGTAAAGAAAATGATATACCGTCATCTAGCTGCCTTTACCCACGTCGAACACAGTCTGGCTGTCTTTACTTAACAGACCACAGGTTATAAAGCAAGAAGAGATTTTCCATGTTATATGGATTAAGGTTTAATAATAGAGGTTAATTTTAATTAGAGATTAATATTAGAGGGTAGAGGAAGGTAAGTTTTTTTTTTAATATAAGTTTATTTACACGCGCACACACTCTACAGCGGTTTGAACCTGGGTCTTCATAAAGAAAGCCCAAAGCTTTAACCACATGGGTGTCCCTAATTATATTAGAAATAGAAGTGAAAGTTAGACCGTGTTCAATTATAGGTTGGGCAGATTAAAGATTAATAATGGAGTTTTGAGTTTTGTTAGAAATAGAGATTTGGTGTTTAAAATTTGGTTAAGGAATGAGCTTTAGAAGGTTAGTTGTGTTCGAATCAGTTAAAAGAGAATAGAGGTTATGGGTGTTTTAAGAATTAGAATAGGGTTAAGGATGAGTTAGGATTAGAGGTAATGGGTTATTAATAAAGATTAAGGGTTAGAATAATGTTTATTTATTATTTTAATATAATTTTATTAAAATTATTTATTAAATTTGGTATAAAGTATTGACATATATAATGTTTTAATATATTTGTTAACAATATTAATTGGAATATATTATATGAGGTTTGAAGTTTTTTTTTTTTTCTCTTCAGGAGAACGTTTACAAATTACATCAACAACCACCCTTAAGGGGTTTGAATACAAGACCACATAAGAAACAATCACCATCTTTAGCCACTAGGGCAGCTGCCTGTCCGCTTTTTGTTTTTTTATTTTATAAATATGAGGTTATATGAACACAAGACCACTTAAGAAACAACCACCATCTTTAGCCACTAGGGCAAGGCTTTTTGTTTTTTATTTTATAAATGTGAGGTTATATATATTCTCATGGATTTTAAAATTAATTGAAATAGCTTATCAAAGGGTTTTATAAAGTCCATTTATCAAGTTCATTTATGTGAGGTTATATATATTTTCATGGATTTTAATATTAATTGAATAGCTTATCAAAGTGTTTTATAAAGTCCATTTATCAGGTTCATTTATTGTAATGTATATTCATTCCTTATTTTGTTTTGATCAAGAGTATTAAATTTGTGTTGACATAATCTAAGAAATTCACATAGTTAATTAGCCATGATACAAAGTGTATTTTAATCATATTCATTTTGCATTTAGTACTTATGAATATAATTAAAGTAATTTTTTATTATGGTAATTTTATGAGACAATGAATGAAACTTATAAATTATTACAATATAAAAAAAGTAATGAAAGGTCTCCTATTTTTACTAAGGAAATGCTTTGCTAGTTGTTGAATTGATAATGTCTCCTCTATACTTGGGAGTTTTGATTTCCTCTAATTTTTGTTATGGCAATTAAAACACTAAACAATATAAAAGCAAACAATTGTTTGGTTATCAAGAAATGACTTTATATATCAAGTTATTTGAATTTTCTAAAAAGTGTTTGTATTATTAAAATATATACTTATGCGGTCAGAGATCATAATTTATAGCATTCATCTATGTTGGAATTCATTTATGAGGTAGTTTGATCTTATGTCATAGTTGTAGTTTAAAAAAATAAATTTGGTATAATTTTAAATTTGGATGGAAAGCATTGTACACTTTTTTATTTGTTATGTTTAAAGGTGAATGCATATGTAGCTTGCAAACATGCTTTGTTCATGATAAGTTGATAAAATTTATCTATGGTCTCAAATAGGCTCTTTGAGCATGGTATATAAAAATAGATTAACATTTTGAAAAGCATGATTTCAAAGGAAATCCATATGATCCAAGTTTGTATCACAAAAAGTAAGGGAGAAGTTCTAATCATCAATGTATATATGAATGATTTGGTCAACATAGGAAGTTATGAAATAATATTTCTAACCACAAAGGGAGACTTTAGAAGATCCTTTGACATGACCGATCTTGGACTATTGCACTATTACCTAGGGTTGAAGGTAAGGTAGAATCATCACCACATATTGATCACAAATTAAACATGACAAGATACTTCTTGAGAAGTATAGCATGAATGATTGTAAGCCAAGGATGACTCCTCTTCGCCACTAGTAACTGCAACTCTCTTTTTCCAATTGGTTGGAAGTATTATTTACCTAACTTACACCATACTAGATATCAACTTTGCAATTAGTTACCTTTCATGGTTCATGAAAGAACCAAAAATAACATATTGAAAGGCTATAAAATAAGTTTTAAGATATGCACAAGGTGCCATTGAGTATGATCTAGAATTTAGAAAGAGTGGTTGGTTCCTAACAACTGTCACTTTAGATCCAAAGCCTTTAGAAAAGGCAAATGAGTAAATAGTTGTAGGGCTTTCACCAATAGAAGTAGTTACCAAATAAGCTCCTTAGTCTTGATAAAATCTCACCCCAAAAGTAGCCATCATTATTGTTAAGCATAATGATCAAGAAATATTCTTCTTTAATCTCCTCTTGCAAGCTCAAGATACTCTTGCAATCTAAGATGAGAGGTGAAAGAAGAGGATTTTTTATCGAAGAAGAGGCTCGACCTCTCTAATGTTCAGTTGAGGAGTTACAGTCCTAAATTTGAGGGCACTAACAATTTTAGGACATTGGAGTTCCTTCATGGTGAGTATGTGCCATTATAATCCATTTTCCATTGAACTTCTTTTCTTGGAATGGGTCTTATAGACTCAAAGAACAAATATTAGTGCATGAAGTTCATAAAAAATTCCTAGATCTTGGTGTCATGTGCTTGTAGGAGTTGAAAATTGTAGGGTTCTTCTTATTAGTTGTTTGTCAGGGTATTTTGTTAATAAGCCATTTCCTCCATAATGACCATAAACCAGGCCAAGGCGGCATTTCCACCTTCATCTCCATTTGCTAGTGGCACCTCCTAGTGGCTAACAGATGTGACCTCACCTATCTGCATTATGGATGATTTCCAATATTAATAACCACATGCTTTAGGTAGTTAATGTATATCCTTCAAATGATGTCATTGAGTGATCTCACTTATGGATTTGGCTTGTAAAATATCTTACTTCTACAACATTGCTTATTTATAGTGACTTTACATGATTGAGATGGTGAAAGATAAAAGTGTAGGCCACAATATGGGTAGGGTAGAGGGTGAATGGATGAATTGGTTCCATTTGCCCAATAAATTGGGTCTTTATGATCCCAAGGTGGGATTCCCCCGAGCCAAAAATTTATGGCACACATGGTCCAACATGTGTGATGAATCTGATAGGATGATGTAATCTAGGTAATCCATATTTAATTTTATCTATTATTTCTCCATACCGGTTGAACCATTGCCTGAGATAGTACTCTTGAACCACTCCACCATTCATTTTTACAATGAATGGTTAGGAGGCAAAGGGTCAACTCTGAGTAGTCATTTTTACTTTAACACATCATTGCTCACTCACAAGTCTTCAATTATCCACATCCAACATATCTAGAATCTAGAGCTACATTAACTCACACCTAACATGTGGATTGACTGTGGAATAGTGCAATTGAATGCACCACTCACTTCCTTCAAACTCATGAGCGATAACTAACCCTCTTCTATTTCTGCTCATACAAGGTAACCGCCTTAGACCTCCAACATGCCACCTTAGAGATGGAAGCTCATTCATTTTCACCTTTTCTACAACTTCGAGTAGCCAAGCTTTAGTAACGGTAATAGATAGCAGATGCTCATGCAACTTGGGGTTCTAATTTAAAGCATAATTCCATTGGCTTAAAGTTGGGGATACGGTTTCAAAAGATATTTTTTAGTCTCTTCATGGAAGAGACACTGCCTAGAAAATCAAGTGTATCTATGAAGGGTGTTAGAACTATTGAGTTGTTATTGATGTTAAGGCAGATGTCTTCAAGGGTGATTTAATAATATTGAGTTGTCATTGATGTCAAAGGGTGCTTGAGAAAATAAAGTGATGGTGTATGTTTCAATATAAAATGGTGATGTATGCTTCAATATTAAGTGGTGGTGTATGCTTTAATATTTAAATATTAAAGTAATGTTTTAAAAAAAATGTGATAATATTTAAATAAAAAGATTTAAATATAAATTGAAAAGTATATGCATGATCCGATCTCCTTGAGTGCACCATACAAAAGAAAAATTAAAATTTAAATGATGGGCCAACCTCTTTGGATGAGAATGACAAAAAACATATTAATATGAGGTCATTAATTCACTTTGGATATGGGAAGAAAATAAAATACCCTTCGAGAGGAGAGAGAGAAACGAGTAGAAGACAAGGGAGGAGAGGAGAACAAGTTTGGTGACGTAGCAGAAGGAGGCTTTAAATATTTGATTGTGCCACTTTTCATCTCAACCAGGTGGTTAGTCCATTCGGTTGCCTAGCTCACGTTAGAGCGCTACAGTGCAGAAGGTCCAAAGGTCGAATCCCCTTAGTGCCTGTTTTGCTGTGGTTTGTTGTTCGAGATAGTGCAATGAAGGAGTTAAGTATTCGATTGTGTCCTTTTGGTTTCATCCATTGGGTTAGCCCGGTCAGTTTCAAGTTCATCTTAGGGATTTGTAGTGCAGAAGGTATGAGGGTCGAATATCCTTGGTGCCTATTTTACTGAAGCCTTTGTTATTCGAGATAGCGCAACAAAGGAGTTAAGTATTCTATTATGTCATTTTGGTTTCATCTGCTGGGTTAACTCAGTTGGTCACGAGCCCGCATTAGGGCGCTGCACTATTAGAGGTTAGAAGGTTTAATCTCATCCACGACTTGCTAAGTTTTGCTATGCAAGGTAAGGGTAAAGTTTTTAATTAATTTTATAAAAGGGAGATATAAGGAGTTATGTTAAAGTTTTTATTTTGCAAGTCATAAAAGGGAGATATAAGGAGTCATGTTGTTATTATAAAGCTTTATTTTACAAGTTTTAAAAAGGGAGATATAAGGAGTCATGTAGTTATAAAGTTTTATTTTATTTTTCAAAAGAAGATCATTATTATTAAGGCAGATTTGGAAGGCACATACAAAAGGAAAATCATTTTGTCAAGGCAGATTTGGAAAGCACATGCAAAAGGAAGATCATTATTGAGGTATATTTGGAGGGCATAAATTTGAAACAAGTCAAGACATCAAAGAAGAAGAGTAAGAGGATTAAGTGCACATATTCACCCAAGCATTCAATTAAAAAGGAAGGACAATTCAACCAGCTCAAGAATAAGAAAAGGTGAACATGATAGTGGAATAAAAGCAAGGTATTAGATTCTCCAATTCAACACACAAGTAAGTTATCTAATACTAGACTTGGGCTACCTTTAATATCTAATAAATGTGAAATGTTTGGAAGCAACACAATTAATGAATGCAAATATTGGTCATTTTAAGATTTTTACACTATTGCATATCATCCTCTATATGTTCATGAAGATAAAAGAATTCTGGGTAGAATATGTCTATATTACTTTTAGTTGAAGAAAGCAAACTCAAGAAAAGGTGAAGAATTTGATGTCATTTATGAGCAGACTTAGGAGAATATTTGAGCAGTATTTGTAAGCAGGTTTTGGAACAGAGTTGAGAAATATTTATAAGCAAATTTTGGAGCATATTTGAGCAATATTTGTAAGCATATTTTGGAGCATATTTGAGTAGTGTTTGTGAGTAGAGTTTTGGACCAGATTTTTGAGGAAGGGGATTGGAGTCTCCTATGGATTTGTGTCCATAAACTTGAGAGAGGGGATTGGTGTCTCCTATGGATTGGTGTCCATGAACTTGAACAAGAGGATTTGTGTCTCCCATGGATTGGTGTGAAAGAGCTTGAGCAAGGGGATTGGTGTCTCTTGTCGATTGGTGTCCATGAAATTGAGCAAGGGGATTGGTGTCTCCTGTGGATTGGTGTCCACGAACTTGAGAAAGGGGTTTGCTGTCTCCTGTGGATTTATGTCCATGAAATTGATCAAGGGGATTTTTGTCTCCTGTGGATTGGTGTCCATGAACTTGAGAAAGGAGATTGGTGTCTCCTATGGATTGGTACCCACAAACTTGTATAGGGGATTGGTGTCTCCTATGGATTGGTGTCCACAAACTTGTATAGGGGATTGGTGTCTCCTATGGATTGGTGTCCACAAACTTGTATAGGATATTGGTGTCTCTTGTGGGTGTCCACAAAATTTATTGAAGAAATATATAAGCAATATTTTATCGTGGTTTTCTTATGAGAGTGTTTCCATGTAAAATATTTGTCTCTTATGTGTGGTGATTTGTGCATTGTTTCATTATTACATTGATATTAATTGAAATTATTTCTTTGGAAAGAAAAGAAAAGAGTTTTATCTTATACTGTTTACCCCCATCTCAGTATAAGCTTGTGTTCTTCAATTGGTATCAGAGCAGGTTCCTTCGTGAAAGCCTAACAACTTGAAGGAAGATCTTAAAAGAACACACATGGCTTGCCAAGAAGGTTTTTTGTCAAATAGGGCTCCATTTTTTGATGGGACTAACTATGCTTTATGGAGCATAAGGATGCAAACCTATTTTATGGCACATGGATACGATATATGGTAATCCATTGAAAATAGATTCACACCACCTAAAACTCCTCCCACGGATCGAGATAGCAACAATTTGAAAATAATGCCAAGGAAATGAATGCAATATTAATTAGGTTATGTGAATCAGAGTTTGTGAAATTCATGCAATGCACCTCAATAAAAGAAATATGGGACAAGTTACAAAGAACATATGAAGGAGACAACAAGGTTAAAATGGTAAAACTTCAAATCCATAGGAGGAAGTTTGAAGACTTGAAGATGAAATATGAGGAAGATATTACCAAGTATCTACTCCACGTTGATGAAGTTATCAAAACCATTCATGGACTTGGAGAAAATATTGAAGACTCTAAGATTGTCTAGAAAATCGTAAGGCCACTTCCAATGATATTTGATGCAAAGGTTTCAATGATTGAAGAAATGAAGGATCTTAAAATATTAAGCATGGATAAGCTACATGAAATTCTCATAGCCTATGATATGAGGACCGAAAAAAATCAAACATCCAAATGGGAGGCCACGCTTAAATCTTAAAAAAATATAAATAATAAAGAACCAGAGTCAATTGAAGAATCAAGCAATAGAGAAGAAGCTAACTTTGTGCAAAGAAATAAGAAGGGTCCAATAAAACACAAAGGTATGCATTCTGTGAAATGTTTTAATTGTGGTAAAATTGGTCACTATGCATCTAATTTCCCACAAGTTGTAAGTAGTAGCAATGAAGAAGAAAAGGAATACAAGAAAAAGAAAGAAAATTTTATCATGAAAAGAAAAATAGGCACGATCAAAACAAACATGAGAATATATTTCAAAGACACAAGAAAAGTCTTTATGTTGAGGAAGCAAGCAGTTATTCCATTAGTGATGAAAGTCTCTCCGATATTGAAAGAGAAGAAATCCTATATTTGGCCATAGAGGAGAAAGAATAAGCTCCTGATATCGAAAATCAAGAAAAAAAGAAATATCTAGAAAATGAAGAGGAATCCATAGTTGACATAGAAGAGGAACTTGTTGTTGCTCTTGAAGAGTTGAAAAGGATTAGAAAGAAGAACTCAATATTGAAGACTCAAGTACAAGAGTATGAGAATACAAAGGTAAATTTATTGCAAGAACTCATTAACTTAAAAGTTAAATTTGAATAGGTAAAGCAAATTGAAGAAGGTATGGCTGAGTAGTTAAAGAAAAAAGAGTTGAAATGTGAAAAACTGGAATATGAGATTGTTTCTTTAAGGAAGGAAGTGGAAAAATCTAATGATAAACTACAACAAAATATTAGGGTTGATAAAAGCACAAAAATATTGGATGATATTATAAAAGCACAAATATCTTCGTCTATAAAGAATGGACTTGGTTTTGAATAAGGTCAAAATAAACAAAATAGGGAGTCAAGCTCAAAAGGAAGAGAGGCATCAAAGAAAATAATTAGAGAAGAGCCTAAGACCTATGCCGATGTATTGAGAAGTGGAAGCATCAAGGATGAATAAAATAAAGCATCATCAAGAAAAAAATTCCATCACAGAAATAGCAATGAGAGAACTATGCAACAATATCCTCCAAGGAAATCATATTGGTTTCAATATTTCTTCCATGGTTATTGCTTTTCTTGTCACAAATTTGGTCATAAAGCTGTAAATTACAGGGTTCATGCTAAGAATAATTTTGGCTTCACCAAGAGGAATTTCAATTCATTTGCACCTCTCATGGACTACAACATCATATGTTACAAATGTAATAATTTTGGGCATACAACTAGATGGTGTAGAACAATGTTCCCTAAAATTTTGAAGTCAAGCAAGAAGGAGAATAGTCAATAAGTTCAAAATAGTATGTACTCCAAATTTTGGAAAAAGAAAATTGAACAAGAAGAGGAGCATAGTAATTTGGGAGTTTCAATCCCATCTCATAATTGAAATCTCAAGAAGAGCAGGGAGTAAGGGGGCATTGTCAAGTGTCTTATCTTACAACCTCGAGGAGCCTTTGCCATTGATGTCAAAGGGGGAGAGTTTCAGTAAGGGGGAGTAGCTTATCAGGGGAAGCAGCTTGTGATCCTGTTTGAGTAAAGGACCATTTCTTTGTAGGGTTGCCATCAATGACAAAGGGGGAAATTGTTAGAATTATTGAGATGTCATTAATGTCAAGGTAGATATCTTCAAGGGTGATTTAATAATATTGAGTTATCATTGATGTCAAAGGGTGCTTGAGAAAATAAAGTGATGGTGTATGTTTCAATATAAAATGGTGATGTATGCTTCAATATTAAGTGGTGGTGTATGCTTTAATATTTAAATTAAATATTTAAATATTAAAGTAATGTTTTAAAAAGTTTGATAATATTTAAATAAAAAATATTTAAATATAAATTGAAAAGTATATGCATGAGCCGACCTCCTTGAGCGCACCATACAAAAGAAAAATTAAAATTCAAATATTTAAATGATGGGTTGACTTCCTTGGACACGAATGACAAAAATCATATTGATATGAGGCCATTAATTCACTTTGGAGATGGCAAGAAAATCGAATATCCTTCGAGAGGAGAGCGAGTAACGAGTAGAAGATAAGGGAGGAAAGGAGCACAAGTTCAGTGACATAGCAGAACGAAACTTTAAATATTTTATTATGCCACTTTTGATCTCAATTGGGTGGTTGGTCCAGCCGGTTGCCTAGCTCACGTTAGAGAGCTACGGTGCAGAAGGTCCGAAGGACGAATCCCATCGACGTTTATTTTTTTGTGGTTTGCTATTCAAGATAGCACAATGAAGGAGTTAAGTATTCTATTATGCCCTTTTGGTTTCATCCACTGGGTTAGCCCAGTCAGTTTCAAGCTCGTGTTAGGGCACTGCAGTGCAAAATGTTTGAGGGTCGAATCTCCTTGGTGCCTATTTTGCTAAAGAGTTTGTTGTTTGAGATAGCACAACGAAGGAGTTAAGTATTCTATTGTGCCTTTTTGGTTTCATCTACTAGGTTAGATCAGTTGGTTACGATCCTGAGTTAGGGCACTTCGCTACTAGAGGTCAAAAGGTCGAATCTCATCCGCGACTTGCTAAGTTTTACTATGCAAGGTAAGGGTAAAGTTTTTAATTAATTTTATAAAAGGGAGATATAAGGAGTTATGTTAAAGTTTTTATTTTGCAAGTCATAAAAGGGAGATATAAGGAGTCATGTTATTATAAATATTTATTTTGCAAGTTTTAAAAAGGGAGATATAAGGAGTCATGTTGTTATAAAGTTTTATTTTATTTTTCAAAAGAAGATCATTATTATTAAGGTATATTTGGAAGGCACATACAAAAGGAAAATCATTTTGTCAAGGCATATTTGGAAAGCACATGCAAAAGGAAGATCATCATTATTGAGGCATATTTGGAGGGCACAAATTTGAAATAAATCAAGACATCAAAGCAGAAGAGTAAGAGGATTAAGTGCACATATTCACCCAAGCATTTAATTAAAAAGGAAGGAAAATTCAACTAGCTCAAGAAGAATAAAAGGTGCACATGATAGTGGAAGAAAAGCAAGGTATTAGCATCTCCAATTCAACACACAAGTAAGTTATCTAATACTAGACTTGGGCTACCTTTAAGATGTAATAAATGTGAAATATGTGGAAGTGACAGACTTAATGAATGTAAAGAACATATTGGCCATTTGAAGCTTTCTACACTAGTGCATATTATCCTCTATATGTTCATGAATATAAAAGAATTTTGGATAGAATATGTCTGAATTACTTTTAGTTGAAGAAAGCAAACTCAAGAAAAGGTGAAGAACTTGATGCTATTTGTGAGTAGACTTGGGAGCATATTTGAGCAATGTTTGTAAGCAGGTTTTGGAGCAGAGTTGAGTAATATTTGTGAGAATATTTTGGAGCATATTTGAGCAATATTTATGAGCAGATTTTGGAGCATATTTGAGTAGTGTTTATGAGCAGATATTTGGACTAGAGTTGTGAGCAAGGGGACTGGTGTCTGCTATGTATTGGTATCCATGAACTTGAGCAAGGGGATTGGTGTCTGTGGATTGGTGTCCATGAACTTGAGCAAGGGGATTGGTGTCTCCTATGAATTAGTGTCCATGAACTTGAGCAATGGGATTGGTGTCTCCTATGGATTGGTGTCCACGAACTTGAGCAAGGGGATCTATATATCCTATGGATTGGTATCCATGAACTTGAGCAAGGGGATTGGTGTCTCTTATAGTTTGTTTTCCAAGAACTTGAGCAAGGGGATTGTTGTCTCTTGTGGTCTGGTGTCCATAAAATTGAGCAATGGGATTGGTGTCTCCTATGGATTGGTTTCCATGAACTTGTATAAGGGATTGGTGTCTCCTATGGATTGGTGTCCACAAACATGTATAGGAAATTGGTGTCTCCTATGGGTTGGTGCCCATGATATTTGTTGAAGAAACATATAAGCAATATTTTGCCATGGTTTTCTCCCGAGAGGGTGTTTCCATGTAAAATATTTATCTCTTATGTGTATGGTGATTTTTGCATTGTTTCATTATTGCATTGATATTATTTGAAGTTATTTATTTGGAAAGAAAAGAGAAATTTTTTATCTTATATTGTTCACCCCCCTATCAGTATAAAATTGTGTTATTCAAAGGACAACAAATTTTTATTGAGATGCCTGATATCTTGCATGCCTTTGTATGACATTATTAAAAAAAATTAAAGCTCAAGACCCTTCCTTGGTTTAAGCTCATGACTTTCAATAGTGTATTAGTGTGGTTTCATGTTGCCTCTCTACCTCCCGATAAGCTCTTTGTGATAACCTCCTCTGACAAGATGAACTAAATATTGTGGTCTTCTTCATGTACAATGATAAGGCCTTAGGATGTGATGGGTTCCCCTATGAATTCTATAAATCTTTATGGGCTATTATGGGGTTAAATATTCACTAGGTCTATCTAGAAGATCTCAGGAATAGTTATTTAGACCACTTAAGAAATAGGGGTAACATTAAGCACATTCCCAAATCATGGACCCTAAATATATTTGTAATTGGAGATCCATCACCTTGCTTGATGTCTCATAAGATTATAGCCAAAGCCCTCACTTTTAGGATCAAGAATCTTCTCCGCTTGATTATAGACTAGAGAAAATTGGTTTTACTAAGAGAAAATATATCCTAGACAAAATTATTGTTGTTTGGTAAGGAATGGAATGGGCAAGGCAATCCAAATAAAAAACTATTTTCATTAAAATACAATTGTCTAAATCCTTTGACATGACTGAATGGACCTTCATTTTGGCTATGTTGTAGGCTCTAGGATTTGGACCTACCTTTTTACACACTATAAAAATGATATTTAGGATATATCATCCAGTGGGAAAAACTCAATGTTATAAAGAATCCTTCTTGCCAAAACCTACCTGGTTTAACCATTATAATTGGAAATGGATCCAACATAAAGAAATGTTCAAGTTATTGGGTATTCCCTTTGCCTTCTAGTATTTGTCCTCATTGCTATGGTAATACATCTTGGACAGAGTGCAACACAAATTATAAAAGTGGCTTTCCAAGCCTCTTGTTCTAGTCAATAAATACCAAGTTTATTCTAATATTATGACTGCCACCCATTTCTATTACTCTTCATGTTGGATTCCCTTCAAAGCCTCTTACTAAAAACTAGAGAAACTTCTCCATGAATTTTTATGGGCTTCTTCAAAAGAAAGGAAAGAATTTCATAGATTAACCTAAGAATTTTGATGCCTTTTAAGGGAATCTAAAAGATTGGGTCTTCTAAATACCCAAAGGAAAGGGATAGCCCTTTGCACTAAATGGATCATCAAAGCTATTCAATGCAAAAAAGCATGGAAATTCTACTTTGGAATAGTATTTCTTTAGGCACCTCTTATAAGAGAAAAGACTAGAAAGGGTTGGGGTTGCCCTCACTTCTAGTTATGAAAGTGCCTATAAAAATTCAGGACACCTTTGTAGCCAAAAGCATTTGGAAGCCTTAAGAAGCAATTAGACCTTGGATCTAGTGGAATGGAAAAGGGTTATGTAATGGGTTGTTATGAGGTACTAAATTACCTCATTTTTGTGCAGCATTGAACCTCATTTTGTGCTATCTACCCCTATGGTGACACCATACTTCACTTGAATATTTTAGAAAGCATGGTAAATAAGGAAAATATCATACTAAATTAGATAAGATGCTTGTATGTGCTTTTTAAGAGTTAATTGGATATTTTTTGCATCTAACTACTAAATTATTGGCATTGTAAAGCATATTGGAAATTTTGAAGGATATTAGTAGGGGAAAATTCTAGTTAGGACCACCTAGACTCTATATGCATTACATAATTGAATCAACAAGGATCACATGATAACTTGTGTCTTGCTAATATTCAATATTCATGTACGATCCACAATAGACATAAGGTGCTAAGTTGGTGTTAACAACATATATGATGCACTTAATTAGTACAAGGGGAAAAATATGGGTGATCATTGACTGAGAAAATATGGACAACCATTGACCAAGGAGATCCCACAACAGTGTAACCACTGAGGGCTATGGATAAATTGTGGGCACGTGAGAATTAGGAGGAATAGGAAAATGCAGAAATATTATATTCAACCTTGGAAACATAAGAATTACAAATTTTAAATAGTGGTTGATTAAAAAACCTTAGGGAATATAGGAGAAATTAGGAAAAGAAGAAGAATAGGGAGTAAAGGAGAAAGGGAATTTGGTATTTTTTGCCTTTCTGCCCATGTCGTCTAATCTGCCCAGTCAGCTGCCGTCCAAGTCAAACTACCTGCCCAGTCAGCTGCCGTCCAAGGAGGTAAAAGGGTAAGATCCAAAACTTACTGTTGCAAATAATTGTTTTACTCCTTTTAACTGGCTTAATTTCCAACATTCTCCCCCTTAAAGTTGAGAGGACTGACTATACAATATCTCAGCTTTATATATTGAGCTTTAGCTATACCTTTGGTGAAGATGTCTGCAATATTATCCAAAATGCTACAATATTAAAGATCAACTATCTGCTATTCCACCATATCTCGAATGAAGTGATACTTCATATCGAAATGCTTTGATCTGCTATGGTGGACTGGATTGTATGCCAACTGAATGGCACTTATGTTATCACAATATAGTCGAGTTGGACCACTTTGACTTTCTCCAATATTTTCAAGAACTTTTCTCAACCATAGGGCTTGAGAACTAGCATGTATGATGGCTATATACTCAGCCTCAATCAATAGTTTATTTCTTGGAACTCCATGTAATTAGTCCTGATCCTAGACTAAAACAATTTCCTGATGTAGATTTCCTGTTATCTATATTGCTGCCCCAATCACTGTCATTGAAGCCAACTAATTTCACAGAATTACATTTTTGGTAATGGATTCCAAAATCCAATGTACCTTTTAGATATCTTAAGATTATTTTAGTTGCTTGTAGATGCAGCTCAGATGGACTAGCCATAAACCTTGAAACTAGAGAAACAACATATTGAATATCGGGCCTTGTGTTGGTGAGAAACATCGGACTCCCAACCATGCTTCTGTAAGTGGTCATGTCAACCTTTGATGCTCCATCGTCCTTGCTTAATTGGATCCCATGTCCAGTTGGAGTTGCAACTAATTTGCACTGCTCCATGGAAAATTTCTTGATCATGTATCGAGCATACTTGTGTTGACATATGAAGATCCCTTTATTTGATTGATGCACTTCCATCCCTAGGAAGTATCACATTAAACCAAGATCTTTCATCTTGAACTATTTCATCATGGAGTTTTTGAACTCCATATTCATTTTATTGTTACTACCCATAAATATTAGATCATCCACATACAAACAAACTATGATAATGTCTACTCCATGCTTTAGGTAGTATAGAGTTGGTTCACTTTTGCTTCTCATGAATCCATACTCACTGAAATAGCCATCAATGCATGATTACCAAGCTCTTGGTGCTTACTTGAGGCCATAAAGTGCTTTCTTAAATTTGTAAACAAGGTTCTCCTTTCCCTGTTCTTGAAAACCTTGAGGTTGTTGAACATAAACCTCTTCTATCAAGTATCCATTCAGAAAAGCACTTTTCACATCCATGTGTTGAACATTCCATCCTTTATGGGCTGCTAAGGAAAGAACTGATCTGATTGTTTCTTGTCGTGCAACAGGAGCAAAGGTTTCCTCATAGTCAATGCCAAATTTTTGAGTAAAACCTTTTTCTACTAGTCTCACCTTATGCCTCTCAATGCTTCCATCAACATTGTACTTGGTCTTGTAGACCCATTTACATCCAACACATTTTTTTTCCTTTGGGTAGCTTTACTAGCTCCCATGTATCATTATTTTTTATAGAGGTTATTTCCTCTTTCATGGCTTCTTGCCATACATTTTGAGTATAGGCCTTCTCATAGCTAGCTGGTTCTAGCTGTGTACTAGCCAATAAAGCATAATTTACTACATATCCCCTAGGATCATGGGAGTCATCATCCCATACAATTGCAATTTTTCAAGTTGCTGTAAAACTATATTCATTTCACTAGCTTGGCTTCTAGTGAATCTTCTCTAGAAATTCTGATCCAACATTTGAAAATATGGATGATGTTGTAATGTTATTTTACCTCTTGATGGAGAGTCTCTATCAATGTCCATCGGTGAAGAACTTACTGATCTCTATGGAGAAGGACTTGGAGTGGCAGTTGAAGTACTTGATGTAGTAATCCTGCTTGGGCTTGGAGGGGGTGGCATGCCTTTGATTTTCTTTGGAGACATCTGTTGTACCTGTGAAGAACTTACATCTTGGGACTCATCATCAACAAAAATTCTTTGATGACCCCATTGTCCCCCTTCATAAAAAAATACATCCCTGGAGAGTATAACTTTATGAGTCTTGGGATTGTAGAGTCTATATGCCTTTGTAGACTCACAATACCCTACAAATATACAAGATTGAATCTTTGGATCAAGCTTCTTACTTTTCTCATTAGGAATGTGTGCATATGCTAAAGAACCAAACACTTTGAAGTGCTTTACATTAGGTTTCTTTTCGTAACACCCCTCATAAGGAGTGACACCATCTAAACTAGAAGTATGAATTCTATTTAGAATATATACATTGGTTCTTACAGCCTCTGCCCAGTACATATGAGTTAGATGCTTAGTATGAAGCATCGATCTCACCATTTCAACTATGATGTGGTTATTTCTCTCGACCACACTGTTCTGCTATGGGGTATAGGCAGTGGTGAATTGCCTTTTAATCCCACTTGCTTTACAATATTTCAAGAATGCTTTTTAGGAGTATTCACCTCATTGATCTATCCTAAGAAATTTTACATAATTCCCACTTTGATTCTCTAAATTATTTCTAAAATCTATGAATCAATCAAAAGCTTCATCTTTATGTTTCAAAAATTAAATCGAGCACATTCTAGAGAAGTCATCTATGAAAGTGAGAAAATAAGAATAGTTTCTGAGACTCTATGTTTGCATTGATCCACATATGTCTGAATGTACTAACTGAAGTGGATAGCTAGCTCTCCACGCTTGTCCTTTTGGAAAATTTGACCTTGAGTGCTTTCCCAAAGCACATACTTCACAAAACTCCTTTTTTTCATTGATTTTGGGAAGTCCTGTCACCATAGCTTGAGAAGTGAGAAGTTTCAAGCTAGCAGAATTAAGGTGACCATATCTCAAGTGCCAAAGCACACTTGGATTTGTTATAGCTACATTTGCAAGTTGAGCTCCTCCTGGCTCACAAAATTTGAGAGGGAATAAATTTTCTTGGTCATGGGGACCTGTGTGATGACACGATTACAATTATTTTTATCAAAAATGATACATTGTCCTTCATCAAATACAAGCTTGTAATTGTTTTCCATCATTTGTACAATGCTTAGCAGATTGTGTTGGAGCTTTGGAGTGTAATAGATGTCATGCACTTTATTTAGTCCTTCTTTGGTTGGAACCTCCATGTCTCCAATACCCTCTACTTGCAATGTCTTATCATCCCCTAATTTGATTTAGGATTTATAAGTGGAATCTAGAGTAGCAAATAAATGTTCTTTGCCACTCATGTGGTTTGAACAACCAGTATCCAGAATCCATGTGTCATTTAGATTGTGTTATGATTGTCCATATGAAAGAAAAATATTAGAGGTATCATCTTCTTGTCCATAATTACCATATTGAATACTGCTACCTTGTGAAGATTTTGACCAGCAGTCGCGAGCGAAGTGACCTGGCTTGCCATAGTTGAAACAAGCTGATTTTGACTTGTCACTTCCTCACCCTTGATTTCCACTTTGTCCTTGATTTCCTCCTTGATTTTGATTTCCACCTCTTTGTTGATTGCCTCCTCTGTATGAGTTGCCTCCTCTATTGGAATTGCCTCCTCTATTCTGGTTGCCTCCTCTATTTTGATTGTCTCCTCTGTAGTTGCTTCTGCCTCTACCTCTTTGCTTGCCTCTACCTTGACCTCTTCCTTGTCCTCTTCCATTATTTTCATTGGAAGTGAAGGCCTTATCATCGCCTCCATAGCTGGTTGAAGGAGTTTCAAGAAACCTCTCTTCATGTGACATTAACGATCCGATTAATGCATCAAATGTTAAAAGGGAAATATATTTGGATTATTCTATAATTATGGCAATATGGTTCCATTTCTGTTTAAGTGTTCACAACACTTTTGTTACAATTGTCTCAAGCGTGATTTTTTCACCTAGTGTAACCATTTTATCCACAACTGCTTTTACTCTAACACAATAATCACCGACTTTTTCATCATCTTTCATTTGGCGATTTTCAAAATCTCTCTTCAATGTTTGAAGCCTTACCTGCTTCACTTGATTACTACCTTGGAATCCATCACTCAATGCTTTCCATGCAACTTGTGCAATTGTACAAGCGACGATTCTAGGGAATATGCTTTTCTCCAATGCAACTTGGAGATGAGAAAGTGCAGAAGAGTTGCTTTTTTTCTCTTCTTTTCATGTTTTCTTGTCTGTGGCACTTAGTTTTTTCCAGTATGAGGGTTCTGTGTAGCCCTCTTATATTATGTCCCACAAACCTCTTCCTATGAGCAAGGTCTTCATATTTATAGACCAATACTCATAGTCATAACTGTTAAATTTTGGTATAGGCAAGCTATTGTGTGAGGCCATAGTTACCAAAAAAATCTCTTTATTTCACGGTTATAATAAAGTACTTTGTTGTTTGAAATAAGGAAAGAAGAAGAAGGAAGAAAGAAGAGATTACAAACTTAAGTCAAATCTAACTTGTTCTACTCTATCATTCACTGCTTATTCCTCTTGATGTGGGGATGCTATCTCTCGATTCACAAAATTATTTGCTACTTCTTCTTCGTTGTCACTTATCAATATTATTTATGGTGATTCTGGTTCTAATATTTCCACTGAAATACTGTAGTGTGTATACTATGATTCTTGTGGTGCAGTTTGTATGGATTTTGATTGTTCAAATTGACTCCTGAATGAGTTATCTTCAAAGTATGCCCCGTACCTTGAGTCAGGATGCCTTTGATGTGCTATCACTGCATTTTGAAGTTGGCTAAACACAATGTTGAGCCCATAACCTCTTACTTTTTCATCAAACCTCTCTGCACCTTCTCTTGCTAGAATTGCACATAAGGCATGATAACATCCATTTGGTCTTATCATCAATGCCTCTTTACAATTTGTCAATTTGGATCTTTTGTCTCTTTTACAAAAAAAAACTAAGCCTCTTAGGATTATTACACAAAAGTTCTACAGTTTATGATTCCTTGAATCAAGTGAAAAATTTATCCTTCGATTACAATAATTGTCTCTTAGACAATGTCTTTCTTTCTTATATGATATATATTAAAAAAATATATATTACTATTTAATAGATTAAATAATAATTGCTTTAAAAAAACTTTAGAAAAGCAATTATAGTTAATATATTAAATATAATATAATTAATTTTAATAATAATATATAAAAAAACTTTATATAAAAAAATTATCCTTCGCAAGAATCGAACCCGCGACCTATTTCATGCAAGAATTTGTCCTAACCAACTTGTCTACCACTGCCGATGAGAACCCAAGGGCAAGATTACAAGTATATTCTATTTTGGATCTGATTTCAACAAAAAAAAAAAAAAATCAAGCTTTCACTGTCGTTGGGTTTCGAACCCACGACCTACAGGAAGGCGGGCACCTTATGGCTGGCTCCACGAGCCATTCGAGCTACGTGGCTCGACGAGAAGGCAAGGGAAGCTTGCCTTCCTTATACTTCTCTTGGTCGTGCTTTAATTAATTTTTTTTTTGGAATTTTTGTCCCACATCGACCATGCGGAGGGCCATGAAGGTGTTTAAAACCCTCTGCGAGTGAATACTCACACGATTGCCTTTGGGCAATCAATGATCACCCTTTTGCCTCCTTCTCGAGCAATCCCTCCCTGCCATGTTGCTTCCTTTGATCCTATCATCTGTTGCCACGTTGCTTGTCCTCCTTTTGTCACGTAATCAATCTTTCTGCCATGTAATTGGTCTGCGTCAGTTTTGAGTCGTCTAGTCTGCGTCAGCCTTGTTCTCCTATCGCCACGTGGTGCTCTCCGGTTGGTTCTTCTGAGTTGCTCCTCCTCGCGTGCTTGCTGTGCGGGCCTGCTCCAGACCTCACCTCGGTTCACGAATCATGGGCCTTCCTCGCCTCGGATTGCATGCTGCAGGTCCCACTCGACCTTGCCTCGATGCTCATGCTACTTGGTTCCTCCACCTCGGTCCTTGGGCCTGGTTCCTCCATCGACCTCGATTCTAATGCCATATTTGGCTTCGACTCTGATACCATATGTGGGCACGTGAGAATTAGGAGCAATAGGAAAATGTAAAAATATTATATTCAACCTTGGAAACATAAGAATTACAAATTTTAAATAGTGGTTGATTAAACAACCTTAGGGAATATAGGAGAAGTTAGGAAAAGAAGAAGAATAGGGAAGAAAGAAGAAAGGAAATTTGGTATTGTTCGCCTTGTCACCCATGTCGTCCAATCTGCCCAGTCAGTTGCTTCGTCCAAGTCAAACTACCTGCCCAGTCAGCTGCCATCCAAGGAGGTAAAAGGGTAAGATCCAAAGCTTACTGTTGCAAACAATTTTTTTACTCCTTTTAATTGGCTTAATTTCCAACATAAATGTGACTCGTCACATTGATGACCATAAGATTTGAGAATGCACTGATGTGGTGACCATTCAAATTAGCATTGTCGAGATTAGAGAACTTGTTTTCCATATAACTATTGAGGTTGTTTGATCTTGAGCAATTATAACATGAGATAAATGAACAACATAACAAATCACCCATTCTAAAATGCATAGACAAACAATGCCAATATTCTACAAACTTGTTTGGGTTGTAGTTTAAACATTGTTTTTTCTTCTCCTCAGCTGATAGCTCAAATATCTTGTTTATTTTCTATTAGTTAGTAGCTTGTTGCAAATTGCTAGACTGTAAATAATGCCATATCTAACATTTATGAGGTTAACAGTTAATCAAAAATTTATTCCAAATTGTTCATTATTAAGAACTTTGTGCATGAGAATTCTTGTATGATTTATTGTTAAGAATAATATGAGTCTTTAGAATATTATTCCTTTGTTGAGTTAGGACTCCTTTTCTACCACTACGAATCCTAGGCCCACTCCAACATGGAGGAACATGATTAGTGTGTTGCATTTGGTAGGTATGCCATAATATCATTCTCATTTGTATTCTTTATTAGTCACTGTTATTTTATTTTCCACTTTGTTCAAAGCTGCATACTATTGTAAACATCCATTATATTCTATTGTTCTATTTGTTATTACTTTCCATAATGTTTTAAGTTGTGCATATATGTAATGCCCTTCATGTTCAACTATTTCCTTTTCTAAAATATTGCTCATAGGAGAAATAGATTAATGTTTGATCAGATTAATATAATTAGTTTCAATTACAATATATACATTTGCTTTTGCTTGAGTGTGATCTTAGTTTAATTTATTTATTTCCAATTTCTTACTAAAAGCATGGTGAGATTCATTAATTAGTTTTGGTATCTTTCATTTTGAGTTTATTCTTATTTATGTAAGTTTAGATTAAGATTTTATAGACATTTACTTTAAGCATATATGAACTGTAGAAAGCCCCTACCAACAAACCTATCATCGAACAACTCCTAGCGCATATAACATCTTGATACCACAAAATTTGAAAAATTAAAAGTAACGATTGAAGTGTGGTTTAGGGACAACCATCACTTTTTGGTGTCATTGTTGTGGTCTTGGGGAATATGGTGTTGCTAGGAATTATTAGCTAAACATCCAATATTACAAAATTTCACTAAAAAATTGAGTAGCAGTAGATACATCACACCTCCTTATTGGTCATTTCTATATAAGTATTCACTAGGATAGCTTAAAATATTATCATATAAACCAAGATACCTAATGCCCTTATTTGCATATTAATAGGAGACTATTCAATTAAAACTAAGTCATACTGGTGGTGTTGAGAAGGAAATGTAGAGGTAGTTAGAATAGGAGTTTTTTTGATCAATTAGAATGCACAAATAGACCTAGGAATAAAAAAATTTAGGTTTATAAAAAAGAACCCCCAATAGACCACAAGAGCACAAAAATCATCCTAGAGGTTGCACAAGAGTACCTTGTACTTGTAATTGAGTTTTCAAGCAATCCATTGCAAGTAGATAAAGCAAGTGCTAGTGAACTATCATCAGCTCTAGGATTTGAATAATTTCCAAAAATAGAACTTGGTAGAGGTCTGCATATTCCATTTAAAACCCTTGAAGAATATAGAAAAGTCCATAACATTTGTTTAGAAAACCACAACATGGGGGATAGGAAAGGAGAAATAACATTATAGATGGACATGGTGATGTACATCATGGGGAAATGAGTAATAGTGTTAAAAAATTTACATATCCTATTCAGTTAGAACCTAACGTGCAAACTCAAATGAAAAATATTTCTTCGTCAAATTTACCTATCTTTAGGGGAACTATCATAGAAGACCCAAACCAATTCTTATTTTAATTCAATATCATATGACAACCTTAAATTGTTTCCTTCCACAGTGAAGGACATAACTATGCAATGGTTTATGGGGTTAGCCCTAGAATGCATACATAGCTAGGCTGAGATGGAAAAGGTCTTCTTATAGAAGTATTAGGAGTATTGTCATATCAGATATCAAAAGGAAAACTATTTAGGATAAATCAAACTAAGGATGAGATTCTTGAGGATTACCTGGATATATTCCTTTTTGTTTAAAAAATATGTGGGGAACAAATGGACTATGAACTTATCAAAGTAATCTTCTTATGCAGATTACAAGACGAGTCAAGGGACATCTTAAACATCATGGGAAAAGGTGATGTGAATAAGCTAGATATTTCTCACATTATGGAATTAGGTATAAACTACTCTAGAACATAGAAAGGAACACACATACATTGAGTAGGGAAGAGCGACAATCAGTTACGATAAATATTAGAAGAATTTGCTAATTTTAAAATTTATATTCTCCTACACTTGAACACAATGTTGGATGAAATACAAGATAAAACTAAGGCCAATGAACCATTGACCATATACTATCCAAGGTGTAGGCAAAATTATGCCTTACAAGAATGTCCTCTCAATAAGATCAACATTTGTAGCATTTATGAGAAAAGTCACCCTACATACTGGTGTGATATCTTACAAAAAATAAAGGCTACCCTTGGAAGGAGTTATCCCAATGCAAAAGAATTCAATTATATAGAACAAAGAAATATTTTTCCCCACAATCAAAGAGCACAATGGGGATAAAATCCATTGAATGCTCCAAGGAATATGCCCCCACCACAACAACAATGGGATCGGTACTCCTGGTCTCCATCTTTAGAGTGGACTAGTCAAGGGTGGTTTAATCCACCATAGACACAACCAATGCCTAATTAGTCATGGTCAAGCCAAAACCAACAATGGTCAAGACCATCCCACTCTAATCAATCTTATGGAGGATAATGATGGTTTTAAATTCAACAACAAGCATTGTTGCAAGCAACCACTAGTACTCCTCAAGTAGTACAATTGTAACCACCCAAGCAACCTCCACTACCAGCCTGACCTATGGCCAATACAAATAAATAATAGGCAAGCATCCCCTATCTATAATACAAAACATAGTAACATAGTCAATATCAAAGTTATTGACTGCAATAATATGCAAATTCCCTCAAGAGAAGTTCTTCCTAACCCAAAGAAAAATTATAAGAGGAAAGACAAACAACTCCATCAAACCCTAAGCCAACAATTAGAAAAAAAGAAGATTCTCTAAAAGCATGCCTACACAAACTTATAAGGCATCATATCTTAAAAGATTAAAGCCCAAACAATGAATTAAAAATTTATGCCATCATATCATTCTTTTTAAATTTTTTAAAATAATAATTATAAAACCACTTTCAATGTATTTATTAAAAATGAAAATTGTAAAACATGATAAAACATTCTACCATATCTTAACAAACACAATTCAAAATTAAAAATATATATATTTATAATAATATATATACCATAATTTTTTTTTAATAAAAAAACTTGCTTCATTCATCGAAGAGCATGTATAAACATGTTACGGTAAATATTTGAAATTTCTAAACAATTACTGCCTCACCATTCCAACCACCATTTCAACATCCAACCATCGTTTCATCTGCTTGACATAATAGTAGTTGACTAAATAATAAAATATTTTCAAAAGTGGACTATGCTTTTAATAATTAACTAATTAAAAATAAAATTTCAAAGCTACGTGTTTTCATAACGTTGGCCGCATGTGGACCAATTGAGAAGTGGGTGAAAGTGCCGTCACGATAATCAAACACTTTCTAGACAAAACCACGTGATATTTCAATATTTAATTGCTGTGAACGCAACCCAATTTCCTGTAATTGTGTCTTCGATTTGCATATCAGCTTACGCCAAGAACTATAGTAGAACATATGTTATATTCATTCTTTCTTTTGTTTTGATCTAAGTGTATAAAATTTGTGTTTACATAATCTAAGAAGTTCACACAATTAATTAGCCATGATACAAAGTGTATTTTAATCATATTCATTCTGTGTTTAGTAGTTATGAATATAATTAAGACAATTCTATGGGACAATGAATGAAAATTATACTTTTGGTTTTAAAAAAATGCAAGAACATGTATTGATATAAAATTATTACGCTATAAAAAGAGTAGTGAAAGGTCTCCTATTGTTACTAAGGAAATGCTTTGCTAATTGTCGAATTGATAATGTCTACTCGGGAGTTAATTTTGATTTTCTTTAATTTCTGTTATGGCGTTTAAAACACTAAACAATAGAAAAACAAACAATTGTTTGATTATATAGAAATGACTCTATATGTTATTCAAATTTTCTAAAAGTGTTTGTATTATTGAAATATATACTTATGCGGTCAGATATCATAATTTATAGCATTCATCTATGTGGGAATTCATTTTTGAGGTAGTTTGATCTTATGTCATAGTTGTAGTTTAGAAAAATAAATTTGTTATAATTTTAAATTTGGATAGAAGGCATTAGAATATTTCAATAGAAATGATATGATTCATTTAGTCTATTGTACACTTTCTTTATCTGCTATGTTCAAAGGTGAATGCATATGTAGCTTGCAAGCGTACCTTGTTGATCTCTTGGTGTCATAGGTCACATTAAATATAAGGTTTAAATTAAGGCTTACCCTATTAGGAATTATTACCACCATAGTCCACTGAAAATGAGAGTGGTGCAACCACCCATCAAAAGGCCTATGAATCTATGTTGATTAAGGGTAGTTGTTGTTCTTACTTGCAAGTTTGTTATGCCAAATTGGAAAAGTGTATGATATTTAAATAGCTTCATATGAATAATGAAATCATTGAAGCATCTAAGCATTGGTAGTATTAGTGGTATCAAAGCAGGTCTTGATACCTCAATGAGGAAGAGAAGTGAAATATTTCTCAAGCTTCAATACAAAGAAGGTCCAAAGTGCTCTCTATTGAAAATGGTCTTAGGGTAAGTAACCCTGCAAAATATTAGAATTTTGCTAAAAGAGGTTTTAGGATAAAAAATCCTACCAAAGACCACTTTGACCTTAAGAGCAAGGCAACACAAAGGAAGCCAAACTCTTCTCCAACTATCTCAACACTAGAAATCTCATGCCTAATCAATGAATTGATGTTAGAGAAAAGATCTCAAAATCAAAGTTTTTTTTAGCATCAAACAAAAATATTCCAACAAATTCATATGGATCGTAGGTCATTTTTGATTTGTTAACACCATTCAAATTTTTAAAATCATTAGTATTTTATCAAGAAAAGTACCTATGCTTAAATGAAAACAACTACAAACTTATTTTTAAGGCAAATTGTAGCTTATGAATTGGTGACAAATGATTCAAAGGTTTGTCTTCATAGATAATTCAAAGGAATATTGAAATCAAATCAGAAGGTAGTTGCATTGCATTGGAGGATAAAAAATTTAAAAATAAAAAAGGATATTTTATTTAACGACTCATGTCATTGCATTGATTGTGCTCTAAAGGCACTCAAAAGTTATTTCTTTAATATTACCTATTTTTAGCACTATTATATCAAACAATGAATTTCTCATCCAACTGTAAATCTAAAGTGTTGCTTCAATATCTAGATAACTAACATTGCTTACAAGACTTAGACAATCACCAAAATTGGATTGTATGGATGTTCATTGTAATTTTCTCATTGGGAGGACTAATTTTTCATCTCAAAGGATGGACTTCAGGTCAATATGGGCAAAGCATATTTTATATGCTTCAAAGTTGTAAAGCCTTCTCACAGGTCCCCAAGCCTCTTCTTCTTTGATGTCTATTATTATTGTCATCATTGGTTGGCCACCATTCTACAAGTTTGGACAAGTGGGGATGATGTTAAAACCATACAACTACTACATTGATGGTTCCACTAATATTTCTTGTAAACAACTAAAAAAATTTAGAGCCCAATAAATTGAAAGATTTGTGCGTCTTATTTGCCATGACCATTATTTCATTTATCCCACATTGTTATTGGGAAGGTTCATTAGAGCCCATAAAAAGGGAAAGGATCATATACTAGTTTAAAACATTAAAATATTCCTTGAAGATTGTTGTTGGAGGAAGAATCATCACCTTTTTTTGCTTGATGAGATAATGATTTCTCATAATTTGAGTCATCAATCAAATTACGAGTATAGGCTTATATATACTCATTGGAAGTATTTTTTTAGGCCAATCCAATGGAAGTGAAATTTTCTAGTTTTGTGAAAGTTTTATCATGGCTAGTGGTGCACCAAAGTTCCTCTTGTTTGATTCTTAGCTATTACGAAGAAATAATTATGTTGACTAGAATATCAAACTTCAACTCAACTTGAGTTTAAAGAAGTGTGGAAAGTTGTACATAGTTCCATTACTCATCCTCACATAGATGATGAAGAGTAGACAAAATTTAACAAAGCAGATAAAAAAGCTTAGTTGATCACCATGTTTGGTGTTGCTGATGAAGTATAACCAAACATCCAAGGGGGGTAGAAACAAAGGCCAAGAGGCCTATCTCGAATTGATAAAGTTATACCCAAGAAAACTCTTTTACGTAAATATGAAACCTCTGATTGACAAAATAAAAAAGGTAGTTTTGAATCTCAACAAAAGTAGAAAATTTCATTTGGTTGTGGTAGTCTAACACTAGTTAACACAATCTTTACATTGAGAGAGATTAAGATCAAACATAGGAGCTCGAACTAGTCAAGAATGCGTACACGATTATTGAACAGTTTTGAAATAGTGTTTTCAAATCATACGGTTGAAATCATGTCTCAAACAATGTTTAATTCATTCAAGGATTCTCTTAAGCAGGGAAGTGGCTGAACTAGGAAAGTTTAATACAACCAAACTATACATACAGTGATATTTTCTTCAAGAAAATCTAGAACTCATAATAGAAGAAATACACGTTCATTTTTTAAGAACCTAAGGATGTTAATTGATTTTACAAATGCAAGTGAAAGATGGTTTCCTGAATCCAACATGGTGTGGTGTAAAACTGAGAACAGAAACTCTTTCATTCTATGCAAATTCAATATTTCTTCTCCTTCATCCAAGGATTTCACATAGTTTAAGAAAAAAAAGTCTTTTTTCCTCAGTTTTGTGGCCTTATTAACATGGATGTTTCATCTACCCAAGACCTAAAGTATTCATTATAACATAAATGCAACCTACCAAGAGTAATGTTATCTTTACCTAAGGCATCTAGGGAGATATTTGAATTTAAAATTTTTCTTCCTTTTTCTCAAAATATCTTGCCTTAAATGAAAACCCAAAGGTTTCATTATTTCATTTATGTATTTATTTATTCAATTTAGAAAAATGTGAAACTAATCATTTTATTTATCTAATTAATAAAGATAAAGTCATTCTTTTATTCATAAATTCAAAAAAGTCAAAAGAAAGTTAAATAGAATCTTTGAAACATTTATACTTATAATATTGAATTTTATTTAATTCAAACCATAAAATCATTAATCATTCCTGATTTAAATATAATACCTATACTAATATTAAATATTTGTATGGTAAGCAGACTATAGATTGATGGAACCTTTATATCCATTAGCCATTTTCAAAGGTGATCTTTGCCAAATCCTTTTTCACACAACACATATGCAAACAAAAATGAGCAATCAAATGCATGCATCTATATGAGGGTAGCCATTCATGTTACCTTGAGCTATCATAATCATCATTTACCTTTTCAAGTACTCCGTACTCAATGGTTGATTCTACATATTCCACCCAAAAATGCACCTAGTCATACACATTGATAATACATCAACAATATCATATTCCTTAAAGATAAATCAATATAAACATTGCATAACCATCCAAAAGCATCAAAACTAGGCACCAAATAGTCATTCATCAACACATATTTTAGTATGAAAAAAGTCTTGTCAAGGGGTTATGACATACTACCCCCTTGGACTAAACACAGTCTCATGTGTTTTCCTATCATAAAACAATTATTACACTTTTTTCAAATAAAAAAGAGAAATGTCTTTTAATGTTGTTCACATTTTACCATGTGGCACTTCTTTTAGAATACTAGTCCCATTGGACCTTACATTGTTCTAGGGTTAATTTCCTTGTTGATTTGGAATGAAACTCTAGAATCTTCACCAGTATCACTTCAATTACCTCAGGGTTTGCCATATGCAATTTGGAAATATGCCACACATGATTAGGGTTAGAAATATACCTCCTAAGTAGAGATATGTGGAAGGTGTCATGGATTTTTGGTAGGTTAGGTGGCAAGGTGAGTTTATACACAACTAGGCTAATATTTTTAGTGATCTCAAAGGTTCCAACCAATCATGGATTCAAATTCATGGATTTGATAGCATGTTTCATTGGATTAACCCTCAGGAACACTCTATCTCCCATAGAGTATTCCCTTGGTGATCTCTTCAAATCAGCATAGCTTTTTTGACGGTCTATGGCTTCCTTAAGCCTCAACCTAATTATCTTAAGATAACCTTCCATTTATTTGACCATGTTTGGTCATATCACAATCTAATCCTCTAAATTATACCAAGATAACAGTGTTCTCACCTCTTACCATATAAGGTATCAAATGGGGCCATGGCCAAGGAATAATGATGTCCATTATTATAAGTGAATTCTATAAGATGTAGATAGTCTTACCATCAAGAATTTTGATCCATGTAGTACATGTGAAACATATCTTAAAGTAATTAGTTTACCATTTCAGTTTTACCGTCGGTCTTAGGGTGATATGCAGAGCTATATTAAGTTTTATGCCTACTACACAATATAGGGCTTTCCAAAATTTAGAAGTGAATCTAGAATCCTTATATAAAATAATCATTTTAGGAAATCCATGCAACTTGAATATTTCTTTGAAAAATCTTTAGCCATAACCTAAGCTCCTTGATGTTTTTGGGTATAAAATGCACAACCTTAGTCAATATGTTGACTACTACAAGGATTACATCATGCTGATACTTGGTCTTGGGTAAACCTAATACAAAATCCATAGATATAACCTACCATTTTTGCGTAGGTATATCATGTGGATACAATTGTCTCATAGGATTTCTACGTTCATCCTTCACCTTCTAGCATTCTAAGCATTGAGCGATGAAATCAGTGATATCCTTCTTCATTCATGTCCAAAAGGTCTTTTTCATATTTTCTCTCATCTTGGCCCCTTTAGGATGAGCAGATTAAGGAGATCTATGGACCTCTTGCATGATTAAATTCATTAAATCACCTAATTTTGGTATGATAACCCTATCCTTATAGAAAAAAATCATTTTTCACGCTGAAATCCTTATTTTCCTCAAGATTTCTACCCCTTTTGACCTGAATCTCTTTGCAATAGTCGTCTTGAATTTTCATCCTCCTAACTTGATCTAATAAATCTACATGACTCTGGGTCAAGGTTGTTATGTGCCTTCTTCTACTTAAGGCACCAACCAACTTATTTTATTTTTCTTTGATGTACTCTATATAAAAGTCATATTCAACTAAAAACTTGACCCATCTCCTCTATCTCACGTTGAGCATTGGTTGGCTAAATATATTCCTCAAGCTTTGATGGTCGGTTCTTAGATCTAAGAATTTTCCTACCAAATAATGATGCCATATCTTGAGAGAGTGCACAACTTCTACCAGCTCTAGATCATGCATAGCATAGTAAACTTCATGTTTCTTGAGTTTCCTTGATGCATATGCTACGACTATCTCATATTGTGAAAGCATTCCTCCAAATCCTTCTAGTGATGCATCGACGCATACTATGAGGTTTCCTTAAGGATCTAAAATTTTTAGTATCGATTCCATGGTGAGTTTTTTCTTAAGCAACATAAAAGTAGTCTCACACTTCTCTATCCACTTAAATTCCTTTCCTTTCTTTTGGATATTGGTTATTTTGGATTAATCATTCACATATCATCTATAATAGCTTGTCTTACCCATGAAGCTCTGCACTTTTATCACATTGGTAGGTGGCAAAAAATTCAAATTGGCTTCAATATAATATGGATCCATTATGATTCCCTTAGTAGATATTATGTGTCCTAGATATCGTACCTCAGAGACATATAAGTCACTTTTTGATAGATTCTTAGAGTTGATTCTCTCTTAACAACTCTGGCATAATTTTGAGGTGTCTATCATATTATTTCCTATCCCAGAGATATATTAGAATATCATCTAAAAACATGAGGATGAACTGATCTAGATGTCTCTTGAATACGTTGCTCATTAATTTCATGAATGTGGCTGGGGTATTAGGTAGTCGAAAGGGCAAGACTATAAATTTGTAATACCCATATTTGGTTTTGAATGCCATTTTGTGAGTATCCTCCTTATGTATCCTTAACTGATGATATCCTGATCTTAAATCAATCTTTATAAATATCATGGTATCCTTCAATTGATCGAACAGGTCTTTAATCCTAAGTAAAGGGTACCAATTCTTGATGGTTGCTTTGTATAGCATTCTATAGTCAATACATAACCACAATGAACCATATTTATTTTTAACGAATAGTAGTGATGCACCCCATGGTCACACACTAGGCTTTATCAATTCCTTTTCCAACAACCCTTGTAGTTGTACCTTCAACTCTTACATCTCTATAGGGTTATAAGAAGCTCTATGGATAGGTTTTATTGCTAGCATTAACTCAATAGTCAAATCGAACTCATGCATAGGAGGAAGTCTAGGTAGATCTTCAAGAAATACGTTCTTAAATTATTGTAAGATTAGATGTTTTCCAAACACCTCATTATTTTGATCCTCCCTAACTTTGTTGAGTTTCACAAGATAAACCATCCTTCATTTTTTGAGGTTTTTCTTTAGTTGCATAGCGGATATCAACCAATTTTTGAACAACCCTTGCTCACTATGGATCCTTAGCCTTCCCTTGTCCTTCTTCGAATACTCTATCCACCTAGCCTAGAAATTAATCAAGGTTTTATGAGCCTATAACTAGTCCATTCCTAAGATAAAATAAAAAACATTAAGTGGAGCTACATACAAACATCCTATGGTCAAACTATTAGTTAGGTTAATTTCTGCCATAGAAAAACATTGATCCACTAAGTAGGTTTATCCAAAACCATACTCAACCTTCCACCCTTATGCCAAATATCCCAATCTTTTCAACATATCCCTAGCTATTTTAGAAGAAATAAAACTATCTGTAGCTCTACTATCGATTAAAATATTTACTTTCTTATTGAAAATATTACCCTTTAAGAGCAACAAAGTGGATTTCCCTTCTAATTTATGGCTTCTCGTTGTAGCATAGATCCCGTGGGTTGGTTATTTTCCCTTTGCAATAGAGGCACTCGTTCCTAGTTGGTGTGGAAAATGGATAGCATAGTGTGGGCCTCCATAATTGTAACATCCATCCTTTGATCTTGGGTGTACTCCCTATTTTTGTTCCCCTGTTTTATCCATTAGGATCAAATTTGGTTGCTTTTGTGGTTGGGGTTTCTTATTGTTGGCATTGTTATCATTCTTCCTTTGGAAGTTCCTTTTGAACTTTTATTGCTTCCCATAATTCCTCCTTTTGGGTTTTGGGAGGTTTTTACCCTTTTAGTTTTGATTTCTCTTCCACTTTACAAATCCAACACTATTCCTCTTCCTGAGTACTTGCCAATCTTGTTTGGATAGAACTGCATAGTTGAACTGAAGATATTTGGATTTTTTATCTAAATCATAGGCCTTATATAGTGATTTTTGCTTGTGTAGGTTTACATCATGCCTAATCCTAGGTTCTACTTCTAAGATAAATTTATGGATCTTCATATTTTCATCATATGTGGGCACATATGTCTAAAACTTAACCAACTTCTTATAGTATACCTCCATTGATTTGGTCCCTTGTTGAAGGTTGGTAAATTATTTGAACTTCGTTGCATAGAAGTGTTCAATTAGGAACCTCTTCTTGAAGTCTATAACACAATCCTTCTATTTCAAATCAACTACTTTGATTTTTGGCTCTTCCTAGAATGTTTTCCATCATTCCAATAGAGCTCCTTGTAGATGTAGTGTTACCCATATTGTCTGAGTCCTTTGCAAGATTTTGGGAAGCAAACACAAAAGCAAAAAATATGCACAATAAGTTATTGACAAAGGTACAAAATATAGAAAAGATAAAGCAAATTCACATATATGTATTTTACATTATATCTATCAAAATATAATGCTATAGGCAGGCTTTTCTATCCTTTTCTGTTGCCTTCTCCTCTCCCACCTGGTGGGATTTTCAAACATTGCCTCACACGATTTTACTTAGTGATTTTCCTGACTAATTTCCTGAATTTGTTCCTCAAGCCCTTTCCTCAGCGATTTCCTGAATCTGTTCCTCAACGAATTCCTTAGCGCTTTCCTAAATTTTTTCCTCTTGGATTTCCTCAAGCATGTCCTGTTGTCAATCCTTGGATGTTGTTTTGGGATCCTTGATAAAAATCCACTTTTAATTTAACTTACCAAAAAAAAAAGCAAGCCCCCCTTGTTTGAAGCCATTAAGAGTAGGTGCAATAAGTAGCACCACCAAAAACCACCCCCCCAAAAGATATTTTTATTGATGATTTGTACAAGGAGACTCCTCACTTGAAATACCTCATTGTGAAGTATATTTCTAGCTCCCTTATCCAATATTCAATTGTGTCACCCTCTTCTTCTCCATAAAATTTGGAGGTGTGGATATTCTTTATGTCCTTGGCTAGTTTTGTTTCTAACAAAGCCCTAGCTTCTTATTCTTCAATGGTTAGCTCACTAGCTTGCCCCACCTCTGAGTTCCTAGCCTATGAATCCTAGTTCACTATGGTTTCCAACAACTACTTTTGTTGTTCTATTTGCTCTTGCATCATGGTGATTACTATAGTGAGGTTCTCTATCCCTCTATTGGAATTGCTCAATCCTTCATCTTGGGTTCTTATTTTAACATCGTCCTAACAAGTATGTCTATTTTATGGAATAGACTTCCCTCTTCTTTTCTTTGGTTCCATTTATCATGGTTACACAAAAGAAGAATATCATGTTAGATTACAACTCCTTCCCTGAATTGTACTACTAACTCTAGCCAAATATGTCATCCGCATAAGCTAACTATAAAGTTTTCCTCCTAAAACCACCCTTTATTAACATAGGGTGTTGTTTTGAAATATCTTGTAATAGTTGTGGCTCTAGAAGTGCCTAGATAAGTGGAACCATTATATCTAATTGTTAGCAAGAATGTAGTTGTTTTGTAGGTAGGAGATTCTAGCTCGGGTGAAATTTTGCATGTAATCCAGCCTTGAGAGTTAGTTGGAAGGTGAAGTCTTTAAAATTGCAAGAAGCAATAATGTATGCATATTTTTGCATAACTGAATGAAAGTATCGAAGGAGGTTGCCCCCTCGAAGTGGCCTACGATTCCATGTTACTTTGTGATATTTTTCATCTATGCATTTATATTTTGTATTACAATAGTTGTGTTTTGAGCATTTATGTTTATTTGCAATATTTGTGTGAGTGAGTTTATTTTTTATAATAGGTTCCTAATATTCAACATCACTTTGCACACGACGTGTAGGTAGAGGTGGATGAGAAATATGAGAAGTAGAAGATCTAAAATGTTTTGCAATTCTTCTCAATAATGGTGTCAATTTTGACTGTGTTAGAATCTTAAGTATCTTCTTGCATATGATCCCTTATTGCAGCATCCCTTCTCTGTATTTAAGTACAAATTAAAAAACAATTAAAAAATTATTTTAGTATAAAAATAATTACTTTATTAAAAAAATCAATTTTACCTACACCTATTCGATTATCATGCCAAGAGTCCTTAGGTTTCAGTATAGCAAGGTTGGTACTATGGTATTTAGTACATTACAATAAGCTTCATAAAAAAAAGAAAGTATAAAATTAGATGTGGAGATAAATGTAGCAATGTTCGTTTGGGTGCTATGGAGATCCACTTTGATGCAATTTGAAACATAGGTACACCAGTCGAATTTCATGTGGCCAAGACATTGAACCAAATAGGCCAACTCCAAAAATGAAATTTTTATTGTTCCTCCTTACAGAACATGTCGTGATTTAAATAAATCAATACAAAATCTAAGGAACTTGTATGCAACACTTGCAATAGTTAGCTCCTTCTAGACTTAGAAGAGGTAACTACAAAAAAATATATAAGATAAAATTAGTACTTACATGAGAAACCAACAATTTTAACTTTAAACAATATTTGAAAGATGAAGAGTTATTCCTATCAAAATATTTGAAGAGACTTGGTCTCCAGGTATGCTTTTTCATAATTAATTAGAATTAACATTGGAGTAATGGTATCAATACCCTTGTGTGGAAGACTTGACAGTCTCTAGACAATTGAGAATTTTATAGTGAAAGAGAGACTCTTGTTTTTTATTGTGATATTGACAATCGAATAATCATCATTATATGAGCTAACAATCATTAACAATAAATTGTTGTTTGTGTGATATTGTGACATTGAAACTAAAGCCTAAAGACCAGACCTCGATCCATGTAGTGTCATATATTGGTGTGATTAAAATTTTGAATTTTTTTGAAGGAATAGGGAAGGAAGAGTTCATCATTGCTGTAATTTTTAGAAAATTAAGTAAGGTTGGAGGGATCAATGTATAGAGTGTAAGGTAACAAGTTGGAAGGTGTACCATATTGTCTTCTTTGTACTAATATTCTCTATGGTGGAAAAATATTGAAAATAATTGTGCATGACTTTTTGTAGCCATCTACATGCATGAATTAAATGCTAGTATGACATTAGCTAAATTTAATTGGAACTATTGAAGGGGATGCTATTGATCATTTATCATTGGGTATGTTTCTATCGATCGCCAATCATCCATAGTGTTGCTACCGTTCATTAATCGACCATAGTATTATTATCAATCGTCAATCATCCATAGTGTTGCTATCCATTGACAGTCATCCATAGTATTGTTATTGAACATCAATCATCTATAATGTTTCTACCAATCATTGATTTTTCATAGTTTTACTACTCCTTATCAATCATCCATAGTTATGATACTAATTGTCAATCATATACAATTTTACTACTAATCATCAATCATCCATAGTGTTGTTATTGGTCATAAATCATTTGCAGTGTTTCTATCGATCATCAATTATCCAAAATTTTGCTATCTATAATCAAGAGTCTATAACTCATAGAGTTGTTATTGAAATTCAATATTCTATCATCCATAGTGTTGTTGTCGATAGTCAAGAGTCTATCATCCATTTTATTTATGTTTATAGTTGAGAGTCTATCGTCCATTACGTTGTTGTCAATAGTCAAGATTCTATTATCCATAGTGTTGCTATTGATTATCAATTGTCTACAATGTTGCTAAAACTTTTCAATTGTATGTAGTGTTGTTATCAATCATCAATAATTTGTAGTGTTACTATCGATCATCAGTCATCCAAAATTTTGTTATCTATAGTCAAGAGTCGATCATCCTTAGTGTTGTTTGCAGTTAAGAGTCTATCATCCATAGTGTTGTTGTCGGTAGTCAAGAGTCTATCATCCATTTTCTTACTGTTAGTAGTCAAGAGTCTATCGTCCATTGTGTTGTTGTCAATAGTTGAAAGTCTATCATCTATAGTTTTATTGTTAGTAGTAATGAGTTTATTGTCTATAGTGTTGTGTTGATCATTTATCTTAATTAAAGTATAGTCTCATATGATAAAATTTCCATAATTGTATAAATTTTAGTGGAAAAAGGTAACTCACCATGTCTCCTACATGATTTTGGACACAATTCACCTCGATCTATAAAATGGTTTACCCCATTTTTATAAATATATTTTGGGTCTGACCCCCTAAGCATAACCCTGTTGTAAGGTTTCAAGAATGTCTAGCTTTTCTCTTTGCCAAAACTCCAATCTACTATTCTGCTCTTCTTTTTTGTCCCTCTCTTTCTTTCTTTCTTTTCTTCACTTCCTAACACCTTATTTCCCTCTCTCCCCTTTCTTTTATTTCATATTTGTTATGAGAGAAGAAAACTATTTTAATAATTTCAAGACTCCTATTCAAAAGCATTTGCCAATTATAATATTAAGAAGGTATAATGATTAAATAAATTATCTATTAATTAATTTAATCAAAATATTAACTTTTAGATATTAATAATACCTTCTACGACTTATTAAAATCCTTTTTTATGAATAACCATATCAAACATAAAAAACCTGCACATCTATGTTAAATATTCATCAAACAAGTACATCATACCACCTTGGTCCTTAAGTAACAGGATTTATGATGACTACCACATCATCACCTAACTAATAAGGATTGCTCCTTTGCCCAAGAAATATCCCAGTCAATGGCGTAAGTTTAACCAAACACACAATTATGAAATACAACTACATGAGGGTACTTAGTTACCCTAGATCTATCGATGAGCTTGTCATCATCATCAATTTTTTTAGGTATCTCATTTTTGGTGGTTGTCCCATATCAATCCACCCATGAGAGTACTTGGTATTACAACCATAACATTTCATCAATAATACCATATTCTAGCATATTATAATCAAAGTATAAAATATCCTCTCATCAACACATAAGTATTAGATATCCTCTCATCAACACATAATCAAATCTCAATAATAAGTCCTACCAAGGAGGGTCATGACAACTTTATTTTCCTCCAAAATTTATAATGTATTGGAAATATTTGTAACTTCAAGTAACGTTACTTGGGTTAGCATGAATATCATTGCAGTGTTAGCATTGCACGCTTTTGAATGTTGTTGCTTGCATGAGCACTATCCTCTATTTCTAAATGATTACCTTGTCGAATCCTTAACCTCTCATAACTTGTTGAAGGTTAGAATCTTACTTGTTGATTGTTGTATGCTTTGGCTATATCGGTGAAGGTAGAATTGTGCTTCATTGAATATTTTGGCTACATTATGATGTATCTCCTTTTCTACTGGCTATGTTGTGTTTCTCCTTTGCTATGTTGGAAATTATCTATCTCCTTTGTTGTTAGAATTTCACATTGAAGAAACTGAATAACTTCTTCTATTATATTCTTGGAAGGAGCCAAACATCTCACCTTTTGATCTATGCTTGGAGGAGGCCAAGAATTTCATTCTATAGTATACACTTGGAGGAGAGCAAGTTTTATTATTCTCTGGTCTACACTTGGAGGATGTCAAGCATCGTGCCCTATAGTCTATGATTGGAGGAGCCCATGCATCTCTTCTATTGTATTATGCTTGGATGAGATCAAGTGGTATCTACTTCTATTCTATGCTTGAATGAGGCCAAGTAGTCTCTTCTTCTATACTATGCTTGAACAAGGCTAAACATTGCCTTCCTTGTCTTCACTTGAGGAAGGTCTATACGTCTCCTTCGTTGACTTATCTTGGAGAAGACCGAGTTGAATCTCTTTCTAGACTTATATTTTTTATATGTATTTTTCTCCTTATATTCTCTTATGTGTGCAGACTTATAGCTAGCTTCTCAATCCATTGTGTTTCCACTATTTTCAAAGATGACCATCTTAGACTACAATGTAGGCTTCTACCAATCACAATCTTCCAATGTTGACCTCTATTGGCCATAATTTTTCAATGCTTATTTTTAATCTCTTTTGATCTGTTATTTACCTTCAATTTTTTTTGTGTTGTTTCTCTTAATTTCTTATGCTTATTTTGCTATTTCTCTTTAATTATAGGCTTGTTTTTTCTCGTAACTGCTTGTGTTATTCTGCTATTTCTTTTCAATCCAGTACTTGAAGCTATATAAAGTAAGCTTTGTATGTTGCTTTATCCTTATTTAATACTGATATGTATTTATTTTTTATGCTTCTATGAATTTTTATTATGCCACTTTATCTATGTGGATGATGACTTAACCCTTTTCTTCTTCTTCTCTGTAAATACTGTTTTATTCTATGTGGATGATGACTCAACTATTTTCTTCTTCTTCTTTGTGAATACTGCTTTATCTTCTCAATGCTATCTTATCTTTTCTCTTCTTTGTTCTATCTTCAAAAGCTAAAATTCTTCTCTATCTCTATAGGAAGCTTCTCAAACGTTTGTAATATTGCTTCTTTTTTATCTAAAATATAAAATATTCAATGTTTCTTCTTCTTCTTTCTATTCTATTATCTTTGTCTTTAGAAGCTAAAAATCTTCTCTATATTTGTACTTAGAATTTAAAACTCTTCTCTACCTTTGTATGAAGCTTCTAAAACTTATAGAGCTTAATATTTGTTGCTCTTATTTTCTCTATCAATAAATTTTTTTCAATATTTTAGGTCACATATAAGAACTCAATATGATTCTCCTCATTACTAGAGAACCCAATATCAATGTCAGGGTGACACTAAATATGCCTAAATGATCAACTATCTTCTGAGTTGATTCTACCTTAATATTTAATCTATTAATTCTCAAAAAATTCTAATTTCAAAAAACTTCAAATTTCAAATCAATGTTAGGGTAGCACTATCCCTAAATGATTAACTATATTTTGAGTTGATTCTACCTCAAACTTCAATCTACAAATTTTTCAAATCAATATTAGGATAGCTCTTTCCTTAATGATCAACTTTCTCCTAAGTTGGTTATGCCTCAAACTATCAATAATGATTTTTTTTTTTTTAAGAGAATATCAATGTTAGGGTGGCTTTATCCATGAATAACCAACTATTATTGAATTGGTTCATATTCAATCAATATCCAACTTCTCTTCTAAGTTGAACCTTATTTTCAATATGAATGAGTGCTAGTTTTAGTTGGTTTTCCTTCAACCAAGTGGTAAGACCCTATCCTGCTCTACTCAATCTAAGTTTTCACTACCTTTAAAGTAGACAAACTCTAAATTAAATTTATAAAAAATGGATAGAGCTAATTAATAATGGTGGCTAATAAAATGAATTCTATCAAACTGGACAAAGTCCAATGGTAGGTCTAATAACACTATTGGCTTTTTAATTGTTACTAGAATAAAATATCATAGGTTATCACACATGTCCCAATATAACCACAATATTAAAGGTCAAAATAATCTTATAATGAGTAGAATAATATGAGAAAATTAATTTCTATATCAAGGCTTATTTAATAAATCAAATAACATTTATTTACATACTAAAATATGAATGTAAATAGATTAAATAATTCATGAACTATGCATGAAAAACTTATAATATTAAATACCCAAAATTATGTATACAAGCTTTATTACTTCTTTTCCTCTTACAATCATATACTAAGATACACTAAAATTTTCATACTTTTCTATAAAGCATTATCTCCATAAAATAGCCATAGTAATGTGGCTCTTCAAGTACTTGACTATTTCTCTCCATATGCCAAGTCTCATAACTCTTGGCTTATCAACTTTCCATTTGCATACTAGATGGAAACTTAACTCTAAGACACTTGCACACATGAATCTTACACTTCTACATGCACTCCTAATCTAGAACACTTGTGCACATCCTCACATTACATATTTGCACTCTTACATACAAGACACTTGTGCATTTCCTACACATTGACACTTACATAAAGTAGAAATATAAATCACACCCTAAACTATAGAATCCTAATATATTACATATTTATAAATGTACCATGAAGGTACCATGGGGTTACATTAGCATGTACCAAATAATGTAATATATCTCAACATTGGATACCCCCAAAGGAAGTATTCTATAACTCTACATAATGTAAAATCATTTATACAAGTAGGAACATAGTGTAAAAACAATCCTCTTTTTTGGAATATTAAGTATACAAATAGAATTCTTATAACTATACCCTATTTATTAAGATTATGCATGGGGATTACTATCCTTCAATTATGTGTTGAGTGACTCAAATATTATGAGGTACCTTTCATTGGATAACAATAATATGGGGGAATTACATTGGTGAAATTAACTATTGTGAGATACCTCTTTCTTAATATTATCCCTTATTAGTAGATATTTAGCATGGTGGATTAATGTTAATTTAAGCATCTTGCATTTCATATTTAAGCATATTGTATTTAATTTTTTATTTTCTATTTATTATTGTGCATGAACATTGGTCCCACTAAAATTGTGTATTGCTAGAATTAAGTGTTAGAAGATGCATATAAAAATAGGAGTACCATCATCTATTAGTCCTCTTGTAAAAAATGATATGTATGAGTTGTTGGAATATATTATATTATTTGGTAAATTTTAATGTACCACCTTGGGTACATATTTAGATTAAGAGTGTGTCTTATATTAGGGTGTGAGTATTTACTTTATGCGATGTAATAAATGTAGAAGTATTATTAGAATGTGCAAAGTATTCAATCTAGAATCTTTAATATTTAAGCTTCTATAGGTACCTCCTTCTTGGGTCTCCTCAATCTTCAATCTTCAATATTCTATGGGGACCTCTTTCTTGGGTCTCCTCAATCTTATATCTTCAATCTCCAATGGTGCCTTTTCCTTGGACCTCCATAATATTCAATGTATATGCTATTGCTACAACTAAAAAAATAATCCATGCATGAGGAAAGCACATAGACTTTCAGGAAATCAAAGATAAAATTCTTCTCTATATACTGTAGGAATCTTCTCAACTTTTGAGAACTATTTTTCTACAACAAAACTTAGAAAAAAATAAGCAAATGCATCTAAATCTCTAGATATCTAAAAAATCAATAAAATTCTCTAGTTATTCTTCAATCTAGTGGAAATATATCTATATTGAGTCCTAGTCTTCACAAGTTTTCCTGTAACCCTATGGAAAGACTCTAGCCAAAAAGAAATTTTAAAATTTTTGAAAATGAGATCTCCTTATCTCCTCTCAATCTCTCTTGTGACTCTGATACCACTGTTAGCTTTTGATACTATATATTTGTAGACACCTAAAAGTTCCACATTTTCCCTCTTCCCATTTTTGTGGTCAATCAATTTGTAAAACCCTCAAAATTTTTATAAATTGGCTAAAAATACTATTCATTAATAAAAATCGCTATTCATCATCATTAGCCCTTTTGGGCTAGCTAAGCCCCTTTCTACACTTAACCATAGGTTCTCATGTGACCTCATGCAAACTCAAATAAGGTTGAATTCTTCACCATGGTCAAAAAGCACGTTATGGTCAAAAAGTCAACATTTTGGTCAAAACATGCTTTATGGCTAATTACATGCTTAATTAAATCTAATATTTATTTTATTCGGGCCCTCCACCTCACCTAGTCTACTTTGACTATCCTAGACTTCCATCTCACCTATTCTAGCCTATCCTAGCCCTGCCACCTCTCACCCAGATATTTCTCCACCTCACATCCTCCTTGATCATAAATGAAAGATGGAGACTTTTGCACTTGTTGTGGCTGATCCACAACACACCCCAAAATTGGGGACCCACCTTTTTTGCATGCTTTCAAAGAAGACCACAGTGGCCTAGATGCTAAAAATCAAGGAAAAAAGCAAAATATCACAAAAGAGAAGAAGTGTCGCGATATCGCGACATGTTGCTCCGTCGCGGCCGAAAATGAAAAGTTGTCGCGATATCGCGACATGTTGCTCCGTCGCGGCCGAAAATGAAAAGTTGTCGCGATATCGCGACATGTTGCTCCATCGCGGCCAAAAATGAAAAGTTGTCACGATATCGCGACATGTTGCTCCGTCGTGGCTAGAAATGAAAAGTTGTCGCGATATCGCGACATGTTGCTCCGTCGCGGCTAGAAATGAAAAGTTGTCGCGATATCGTGACATGTTGCTCCGTCGCGGCTAGAAATGAAAAGTTGTCACGATTTCATGACATGTCACATTTTCGTGGCTAAGAGCAGCAGAATGCATCATAAAGAGAAAAACGTCGCGATTTCGTGACATGTCACGTTTTCACGACATGTCACGTTTTTGCGACCAAATGCAGCGAGACAACTTAAAAGAGAAGAGCGTCGCGATTTTGCGAAATAAAGCGACAAAATGGTATGAAATGAAAAAGCGTCACGATTTTGCGACGAAAAGTAGTGAGACAGTCCGAAAGAGAAAAGCGTCACGATTTCGCGACAAAAAGCAGCGAGACAGCCCAAAAGAGAAAAGCGTCGCGATTTCATGACAGAAAGCAGCGAGACAGCCCGAAAGAGAAAAGCGTCACGATTTCACGACAGAAAGCAGCAAGATGGTATGAAATTAAAAGGTGTCGTGATTTCGCGACATGTCGCGTTTTTGCGGCTAAGTGCAACAAAACACAACAAAAGAGAAAAATGTCGCGATTTCACGACAGGTTGCATCCACGCGACCCGAAGCAAAAAAATGTCGCGATATCGCGACATGTATCATTTTCGTGATGCATGATGAGAAACAAAGCTGCTGATAGAAAAATGTCGCGATATCGCGACATGTCTCATTTTTGCGATGCGTGATGACGAACAAGGCTGCTGATAGAAAAATGTCACGATATCGCGACATGCTATTTTTGGTCACGATTTACAAGGGGCCGTTATGGAACATGCAGGGAAGCACTGAACACGTGGCATAAAGGTGTAAGGGTTATAGAACGGTTACAATTAGCAAGAAAATCAAACGTTTCGACGCTCGAACAAAAGTCAAAATAATGAAGAGCGGGAAACGAAATGAATCGATCTGGAAGATGAAACGAAGCGTCACAAGGCGAAGCAGAGAGCCGTAGCAGAAATTTTAAAGGCACAAGCGAAGATAGGCACAGGGGTCAAAAACCACTGGGAGCAGGGTTGCAGAGCTGAGGGTGATGAGCCATTCTGGGCCTGCTTTGGAGTGCTTTTCTTCCACTTTTTTTGGTTTTGGAAAACCAGATATCTGTTATTGTAAAAAGACAAATATTTAATGCAAGATAACATTTCAAAAATTTGCATCTTATGGGCAAGAAAGAAGGAGTCATTTTCTGCATGCAAGATTAAATGTCTATTTTCCCTTTTCGGATTTTAGGCTTGTAAATGTAGTTGATACAAGTTTTTCTTGGTTGCTTGCATGCGAATGCTTAAATCTGAAAACCTCATTCAAATCCCTAGAAGCTAGCACTTAGCTTATCGGGATTGTGCATGTTTTGCAGGTCCAATAGGTTAGGTTGCATGCATGGAAACCTCATATCTTCGGTTTTGTCGAACGAGGATAGCATCAGATCGAATGTGTTCTATTTTTAATTTTCTGCATTTCTTTCTCATTTTTTTATTTTTCCGAAGGTTTAATTTATTTAAAATAAACATTTAAAAATTACAAAATCTAAAAAAAAAACCAATGAACAATCACTAAAGCTTCATGATGAAATAAACCAACATTGCCCCTTGTTTACGGTTACTTGCAATCACTAAGGTGTTCCAAGTATTTAAATTGATTATCTTCATTTGAGATTACTAATACACAGTTGCAAATGCTAATACAATGGAGACCTTGGAGAAGTTGTTTGTTTGACTTCTTTGCAAGAGGGGATTTGGGACCCAAATCCTAAAGGACAGTTGTACTTTCACAGATGGGTGAAAATACCACTCAACATTTTGGCGCTAGAAGGAGGGCATGAACCGGTTTATTTCATATTGATTTAAATGCTATAGGGATTTAAATTTTGAATATTTCATGCCCTATTGATTATTATCTTTAGCCCTCTTTTAACAATACAACTTTGTACTGTTAAAAGGAGGACATGAATTGCTATGCACTGGTCTAACGCTTTGATTGTTCATACAGGAATAATGTGATTTAATTTAATTTAAAAAAAAAAATTGATATTAAAGTTGTATTCTTTAAGATACACTAATGGCTATGTTTTCACCATGGATTCCAGGTAGCCCATTGAACATACCGGGAGTTCAACATTATTTTCCCATTGGTTTTGAGAGATGTCTTCCTCGATTTTTGTCTAACGGGACAAATACTACAGAAGAACACATTCAAGCATTCAAATTTTGTGCCAATCACTTAACAAGTTGGTATGATGATGTTGCTTGTAAAATGTTCCTGTACACCTTGGACAAAGTGGCATATGATTGGTTTACAAGTCTACCTTTAGGGTCTATCACTTCTTGGGCTCAACTAGAGGCAGCATTTCTTAATCAATTCAACAAAAAGCAAGTTGACTCAATCCGCATGTATGAGCAGTTTTTCACTATTAAAAAAGGACCAAGTGAAAATGTGAAGTCATTTTCTGAAAGGTTCTTTGGATTATATACTCAATTAGTGACATTTTATGTTCTGCAAGAAGAAGTGGCTCTCCAAATATATGTCAATGCTCTTGACCCACTCACTTCCACATATTTGCGAGGGATGCCTCTAATCACATCTTTGTCACAAGCCTATACTCAAGCAATGGCAATTGAGCAACAATTGAGTTGTCAAAATTATGGTGTGGGTTTTGGATCATATAATTTTCAATCATTTAATACCTCCTTTACCCACCCAATGATTTATCCACCTCAACCAAGTTCAAGTGTGAATCAATTTCAGAATCAACAATCACTCCCAAGCTTCAATCAATTTCAAAATCCTCAACCTACTATGCAAGATCAACCATCTTTCTTAAGTATGAATCAACTTCAAAATACTCATCTTGATTCAAAAGATGTTTCTAAAATCAATTTCAATGATTTTCATAATAATATGATTTTAGGCAAGGGAGGAGTACTAGATCCAACTAGTATTGAAACATGTGACAGATTGGGAACCCTTGACTCACCAAAAGATGAATTCTATGAGGATGAATCTATTTCGGATGACATGTTGGATGACATTGTTGAAGATAATGGCCAAGAAAATTCACACCTTCCAAATTATGTTAAACTTGAATCATGGGTTACACATGTGGATTATGATGGCCTTATCAATTTGAATACAAGCAATAACCCAATTTTGGAAGTAATTGAACCATCTAAGGAAGGTGAAGATAAATTTGATGAGAAACATGTTGATGAATTAAAGGATGATGAAGAAATAGTTGAGAATCACAATTTGATTTTGAAATATGATCATCATGATTCTTGGGAAGAGTATGCTCACTCCAAAACTGCTAATGAAATTTGTGTGCCTATTGATATGCAGGATAATACAATTGCCCTTTCATATGAGGATATTACAAGTCCTGTACAATCTAAGAATGTTTTGGAAGAAGGGTTGGAATCTCATCAAAATTTGGAGAAGGATAATGATTCTACTACCATGGATAAAGAAGGAGAATCAATTGATTTTGTTCCCCTTGAGGGGCAAGAAATCAAAAATCTTGATCCACCTATTGTTTCTACAATGTCTATGCCATCTCAAAATGATGAAATTACAAAGCCTAAGTGGTGTGGGTTTGATACTATTGATGATCCTAATGAAAATATGGATTTTGAGGCAACTCAAGCCATTGATCATGGAAAGGTGTCACGCGACACATATCTTGAAAAACTAGGCTCTTGTTTTGAAAAATATGGACGCATGTTTGATTGGGTGCCTAACTTTGGTGTTTTTGAATAGGTGTTGGATGATGAAGAAGACAATGAGGAAAAATAAAAAGCTACTAACACTCATCAAGTTGTGGTAAATTCTAATCATGATGGGTTGAGTATGGGTGACAAGGTGAAATCTTTGCCTTTGGTGATAGCTACAAAAATTTTAAGTGATGGATTAAATGATGTCCCTTTGGATGCTAATGTCATTAATGATGAAATGTCAAATCTTGGTGATGTTTGTCAAGTTTTGATTGATTTTGATTGCTTTAAAATCTCGAAAAATAATTTGAATTCAAGACTTTTAGAAATAGGCTCTTGTTTGCAACATCTCATATTTGAAAAGGAAGGCCTAATTTTAAATCAAGAATCGAATTATGAAATGGATACTTTCAAGAATAGACAAGATAAAATTGAATATCATTTATGGTCTAATAATTTTAGTAATCGGACGCTCACCTGTGAGAGTACTAATGGAATTAAACCTAATTGGTGGGGTGAGCAAGGTAAGTTAAAATTTGTTGCATGGTGCGGTCTAATCTTGTTTTTGTTGGATTCCTACAACATTTGGCATGCGTATCGTGTCATATTTTTTTTGAAATGTTCTAATCATGTTTGGGATCCAGGAAAGTAATAGTCCAAGCTTGGCATCATCTTGTACTATATTGTATATAGATTTTGGTTTTGGTTTTGGTTTGTGTTTTTCAAGTCTCATTTTTGGGTTTGGTTTTAAGTTGTGTGTGTTAGTCCTCTGGACATGTTTGGTTTGTCTAAAAAAAAAAGAAGAAAAAAAAAAAATTGAGATGTCAACGTATGCCTAAAATCAGGAGAATATGAAACATTGGAATTGTGTTGTAGAAAGCTCCACAAGTAACACAAACATTAAATAATGTCGTTTGAAACTTGTGATGCATGAAGTTGTCAGTTTTACAAATTATGGCAACATAGGTGGTATACTCCATCCACAATTCAGGAAAAGCAATGCATTCATATTACATTCCACTTTGCATATACATGCCATCTTAGTTGCATATGCATTTCAGATACAAATCATTAAAGTGTGTCAAATCCTCTTAGGGTTATGCTATAACATATATTAAAAGGATCCTAAGGTTGGGAACTGATGTCCGAACAATCTTGAACCAAGCACGTTCTATGCACATTAAAGAAGATCTTGAGCAAAATGGTCAAAACCATACTTGGATGAAAAGGTGGGGTGAAAAGAATATTTCATGTCTATCCTATCATGCAACATAATCCTTAAAACAGTGGTTTTTACCACTTCCATCAAGCTTAAAGTCTAAAACCAGAGTAGTAAGGATAGGATTAAATCCTCATCGAACTTAGGTTGAGGATCCAATTCCCCAAAGCTCTGATTTGATCTTCATGGAGTAGTAAGGATAGGACATAATTCTCATCTTACCTAGGTTGAGAATCTGATTCCCCAAAGCTCCCATCATTCATTAAATCATAAAACTTGGATGGAGGGATCGTACTACATGTCCTCTCGCAAAGGATGGGTAGTCATCCCAAAAGTCCAAGAAACAAAAATAAAATTAATATGTTCCATATTTCATGTTATCATCTTGGATTGGAAGGATCGTACTACTTGTCCTCTGCAAAGGATGGGTAGTCATCCCAAAGGTCCAAGAAATAAGAATATTTTCCATTTTCATCCTAATATTGGATTGGAGGGATCGTACTACATGTCCCTAGTAAGGATGGGTAGTCATCCCAAAGGTCCAAGAAATAAAAAAAAGAGAGAGAAGAGAATGAATGAAGCCAAGTCATGGATTATGGGGTTAAGTATGCTCATGCGTGGCAACATGTCTTGTCTAAAAGCAAGACCACTGATTGCTCAAAAGGATAGACTAGCCTGATCATTTCATCCATAATAGGTTAAATCATTTTGTTCAAGATGAGGTAATGAACTCCAAATCAGAATAGTAAGGATAGTGTTAAATTCCCATCTTGCTTAGGTTGGGAATCCTATTCCCCAAAGTTCTTATTTCACTTACACTTGCACATGGGTTCAAGATGGTAGTGACACATAACCAACTTTGGGATCTAATAAATTAATTTAGTACACATATATTTGATCCTAAGAGGGTTTGACAACTTTAATATGTTTGTTCATGACATTAGAAGGTTTGAGCCTTTGTAAAGCAGGTTGTTATATCTCTAGCATCTTCATCATACATCAAATCCTGCACAAATCATTCATAGCCTTGCATACAAATCATGGGTGAAACTGACAATGGAATGTTGATAATGGAATTGGATTTCATCACAAATTCACCACCAGAGTTCAGCGAGGTCTGGGTCCTACTCTCCATTGGCTCACCTCCAATTTTAGACACCATAGTAGTCCCCTAGGATGATCGTTTCGACATTAATACTCGACCGATAATTCCCACTTCGAGTGTTGGTTATCTAGAATTCATCACTGGAAGGTACCTTCGAAGTGGATAGTTTTAGAAAGCCCCTTTACCACAGGGCTTTTCAAATAATTAGTAGGCATAGTTGATCATTACTGTGCATGCCTTAAATGTGAGGGTTAAGCGAAATCCTTCATCAGGGCCGATAGTAGCACATTGATAGTGTGACCTCTCTTTGTGAGAGTTTATTTGACTCATCAGAGCATTTTGAGTCTCCCCCCTTTGGATATCATTTTACTATGCCTGTTACATCTAGGTTGCCATTCGCCTATTGGGTATAGTTCTATTTTGTGCACCTTTGGGTGTTGCAAGAGGTTCTATGTCGCAACATACCTGTTTCAAAGTAGCACTCACCCATTACCTATGGTTTGTTCCTAGGGCGGATACATACTTTCATCAAAACACATGAAAACCAAAAAGAAAGAACATTTTCTTATTGTTGAGTCTCATGAAAGTGGTTACAACAACATATCAAATGTGCTATAACACACTTATCAGTTGTTCCACAGTTTCACTCTCGCACCATACACTGCATAGTCTATTTTTAGGATATTTGCACCCCCTAGTGTGATACTCCTACACTCGGATCTATTTTGTACAATTTTGTATGAAAAATTAGCTTTCAGGCTACAAAACTGCACTACATAGGTCCACACAACACATAAAGAGTCTCCACAGCAGAAAATTCACCCTCTGTCACTCTTTTTGGTGGTTTGTACACCACTTGTGCAAACCTCTGGGCTCAAAGTGGTTCGCACCCCACCTGTGTGAACCTAGTTTTTAGGTTCCAAATTTCACCCATAGGACACAGACACATCCCATAACACATATATTTTATTTATTTCTCATTTTGAATGGTTTGCACACCACTTGTGTGAACCTCTGGGCTTAGAGTGGTTTGCACCCCACCTATGCAAACCTATGTTTTCAAAACAAATAGTGTCCCAGCCAGTCATACACATTTCCAAAGTTCAAATTTCACATATGTTGGCTGTTAGCACACTTTTTGCACACATCACCATACCGGTTATGCACAGTCAAAGGCATGAAGCCCTTCATTGTGCCACTAAGGCTAATCAATGGACTGTCATGACGACAAGTGCTTCCACTTCTCAGACCACTGATCCACCTTTCGAGTTTGAGCAGGTTACTACTGTAGGTCTACCTGACTTGTTGATTGGGCCTTCTACCCCTAGTGCTAACCCCATCTCCCATATGACATCTTCCACTCCATGCACCTATTGGATGAGACCTTCGAGGATATCCCTCCCTTGGAATATCTCTCCTCTCCCAATCCCCCATCCACATACTGCCAGTGTAGCCTAAAAATTCTCACTCCTTTCCTCAAGGCTAATGGATCCGTGCTTCAAAGGGGAATGAGAGAATGGATGGTCTACACCTCGAAAGAGAGGTACTTGATCATACCTTCTCAATGGTGATTTTTTGACGTATTGGTTTAGGGTTCACTAGGAAACATTTTATGGCTATTTCCATGCGTAGGTTTGGGATTTGTTTTGATGTGTTATTTTTATCAAATCTCGCATACACATAGTTTTGGACAATATGCAACTACACTAAACTATATGTAAATTTGATTCAAATGCAGAAAACATGTAGCAAAACATAGAATTCAAAAAGATAGTGTAATGCTTAAAAAATAATTTCAAACTCTTACCTGTATCCAGAAGTCTGATAAAGTTTCTTATTTTTTGAGTGTAGTCCAGATCGTACGCAATAGGTCGATATCCTACTATGATTCACAGGATCGTATTATGATCTACAAGATCGTACTACGATCAGAGACCAACTATTTTGATTTTGAGAGAAACCTACAGATTCATGGGTAGAGGGCAAAAAACAAAAAAATTGAGAAGATATTAGCTCCTATAATACTTATTGAATGCAGTATTAATGGGAATTAACATGTATATGATCTAAAACTATGCAAATTATGCAATTAAATATGAATTTGGTGAACTCCAAGGATGATGATGTGCAAATACTAATCTAAATGAAGTAACAAATGATAAATGTAAGGTAGAATGCAAATTGAGAGTTAGAAAGATGCAAAATTAGAGCTTGGGGTTGCCCCCAAGTATACTGCAATCAAGATCGTAGCAAGAGTAGCAATATCATAGACTGTAGAGAAATATCATAAGTTGAACACGCCCAATCATATTATGATCACAATATCGTATCCTTTTGATCTGTGACAATATGCTCCGATCCTATGTGCAACAGTAAAACAACTAGATCTAATTGCGAAATTATGCGAATATATTCTAAGTGTCAGGAGGAAATCGAAGGAGAGGAGTCTAGTTAAATAGGCAAGGCAAAATAACTAGAATAGGGAGGTGAATAATTTTGTTACAACCTCTTCCAAGCTGAGCATGATCGGGTGAATCCAATCCTGTATTTTCTATGCAGTTACAAAAACAGGGATAAAAGACGTTAAACTACATTTGTCGCTTTTCTAAGTTTGATTTTCTATTTTTGAGCAAGATCATATTACGATCATTAATATCATACTGCAATAGTAAATATCATATGCCAAAATCGTATTACGATTTCAGAGGTCGTAATACAATTTTGGAGATCATAGTACGATCTCATCAGACTGGATATGTACTTAGTTTTTTGGTAGTTTGAGGGGTCAAACGATGTTGAAATTAGACATATAATATATTGTTGGAAAGCTATTTTTGAGACCTATCCAATGGTATAAATTTTAAGAATAATTGGAATTATTTGATAGGGTAAAGTTTCTCTTGAATATGACCTTAGTTTTCTAGGAGGAAAACTTAAGGAAAATGAGTCAATTTTTCATGTCTACATTTTGCTCCCTCTTTGGCGTATTTATGAATAATAAATGCATCAAAGAAAAGTGTAGAAACTTGAGTAGAAGTGATTATGATTGACATGGGTAAAAAGGAGTAGATGGTTTAGAATGAATAGTTCATGGGAAATTGATGTTTTAGAAAAAATAATTACTAATTTACTGACTAGGATGGCCCCTCGAGTTTTTACACCAAATTCTACATTTGGTGGAAAACTCGATATTTTTGAAATATATATATATATATATATATATATATATATATATATATATATATTGATCTTCTTTTTTGGTAAGTAGTGTTTGTATTTACAGTGGGTTTTAACAAGGATCCCAAAACCTGATTACATAAGCAATGGGCCTAGGGCATCAATCCCTTGAAACTGAACACCAAAACAAAAATCCTGCCCAACGGTAACAGTAAGCATGAAACAATCCCTCTCAGCGGGAAACAAACAAATAAGAAAGAAAGTAGTTTGGAGATCCCGCCCAGCAGGGAGTAGCCAAAAACCACCATCGAGAAGATCCTGCCCAACAGGAAGCAAAGAAAAACCATTACAATAAAATCACACCTCACGAGAAGCAGTAAAAACCACCACAAACAGTCCCACCTAGCGGGAAGCAGTAGGGAAATCCCGCCATCCGGGAAACCAGCAGAAAAGAAAGGATCCCGCCTCATGAGAAAATCGACGGATTTGGCGGATCCCGCCCTGTGGAGAAACCATCCCGCCCACCGGGAAAACATATCGTTCAGCGAGAGCCATCCTGCAGGAAGTCGACAGCCAGCACAGAGAGAATCTAGCCCATCGAGAAGCGACCAGAGAGCTGCACCACGATGAACCCGCCCCGAGAAAAAAGAAGAGGATCCCGTCCCGACAAAACAAAAAGAAACAGCAGGTTAAGGGACCAGGGATCTAGGGACTAGGAATCTCGAGCGGGAAGAGGAACCAGTCACAGGGATGGGATCCTTAGGAACCAAAATAGTGGGAAGTTGTCCAAACCCTAAACCATCACCTCCACCGCACCGAGAAACACAGGGGACCAGATCCACGCGAATAACCTGCAAAAAACCCTAGGGGGAAGCCTGAGGGAAAAAGGGAAGGGATCCCCAACCAAACAGGGATCCCTGGGAAGCACCAGTCCAAAAAAACAACCAAGGAAACCCTAGCCGGTTGGGAGGGGCATAGATAGTGGAGAAGGATCTCCCTCCAGGAGATCATCTGCAAACAACCACTCCCCCGGGAGGGATGACTCCGGGTTGAGCCGGGGATCAGGCGAGAACCAGGGAACCATGGGAGGGGGAGTAGGGGAGGGACCAGAGCCCTCCCCTCTCTACTTTCTTCCCTCCCCGCTTCTCTTCCATATATTGATCTTCTTTGTTTTATGTAACTTTATGTTATTTTTTGGATGATTTATTACATTTTCTTATGATGCGTGTGTTACATAATTTCTTATAATCATGCTTTAATTTTTTAATATTTTTTATCATGCTTAACATAAAAGGAAAATGATTTTGTAAAGAGTGCTTTGAGAAAGATGCTTTTGTGTGATGATAGATTTGAGGGATTAGAAATGAAACTCGAAGGATGTTGTGATGTTATATGATCGTTGGTGGAGATCAATGCTTGCTAGGTCAGGAAGTGGTTCCTATTATGAGGAAGTTTTGTATTGCTAATACCAAAATATTGTGGGCTCAAGAGTGACCTTGAGGCTTATAATGATGAAAGGAGATGTTGATTTTAAAAGAGATTGATTTTGAGAAAATAGGTTGATAAAGATTGTTTTTGTGAGGGATATAAAGTGATTTAAGCATGAAAAATTGGGAATGATGACTTGCGCTAGGCATAGAATTCCTAGTGTGAAAATTTTGAGGACAACGGTTACTAAGAATTATACCATCATCGCGAAGTCAAAAATTTAATGCATGATAATATGAAATTATTTAAGATATAAGTTGATATGAAACAAATCATTCATATCACATATTTAAGAAGATTAATAAATATGGAATGTTTTAGACCTAAAAATTGAGAAAGATGACTTGCACTAGGCATAAAATTCCTAGTGTGAAATGTTAGTCTTACAATGGCACTGAGAGGGGGGGTGAATCAGTGCAACTATTTAAAATTTAAATCTGCAACACTTAATGCTTAAATAATGAAACCTTAAAACAAATATAGCAAATATAACAAGAGAGCATCACACAACACAAGATGTAATGAGGTTCACCGATTTGGCTACTCAAAATAGACTGTTTGGACTTCAATCCAAATCCAGCCTTTGCAAAGCTTCAACTTTACAAATAATTTACCAACACCCACTGGAAGGAGCACCAACCCCTAATTTATCTGCACCAACAGAAAGGAGCACCAACCCCTTATTCCAAGCACCAACTTGGATCTCTTATTTTGAATCTTAGATTGACATAAAAATGCCTTCTCTTTTACAAGACCCTCACTGGTCTATTGCTTACTCAAAATAAATCTCATAGAAGCATAAGGAGAATTGTTAGAGACTCAATATCTTCTATTCTAATCAATCTCACAGAAGCATAAGGAGAATTGTTAAAGACTCAATATGTTCTGTTGCTTACAACAACCTCTCTTTTAATTTGCATAAACAAAACAAGGTTTTTCTCTACTGCTACGGTTTTGCATACCGCACTCTTACGGCTTTCTCTCAGCCCTCTTTCTGTGCTTCTTACAACACTCTTTTTGTGCTTCTTACAACACTCTTTTTGTGCTTCTTACAACACTCTTACTCAACCTCTCTTTCAGTTTTCAAGAATAAAACCAGGTTGCAGTTTTTTTCTGTGCTTCTTACAGCACTCTTGCTCAACCTCTCTTTTTGTTTTCAAAAATGAAACTTGGTTGCAGCTTTTTTCTGTGCTTCTTACAGCACTCTTGCTCAACCTCTCTTTTTGTTTTCAAAAATGAAACTTGGTTGCAGTAACCCTACTAACTGCATTTTTACATCTCTTTATACCGGCTCATAGTTTTCGGCTTATTGCAACGGCTTATTTCAAACGGCTCTACTTTTCCCTCCATTTTGTTGCATTGATTACGATGCACTGTTACCGCCCATGCTTTCTCGTGCTTTTTGCCATGCTGTTACAGCCTATGCCTTCTATCCTTTCTCGGACTACCACCGCACTGCTGACTCACTACCTCACGCATGCGCTTTCTCGGGTTTTGTATATTTTACTACAATCTATTATTTTATTACAGCCCGTGCTTTCTGTATTTCTTTTTATCTCTGGCAATATATTTTCTCTATTTTCGGTTCAAGCTTTTCTCGCTTATTTTACACTTACAGTTACAGTGCATGCTTTTTGCACAAATCTCGAAGTACCTCGGATTCACAACTGCACTCATGCTGCCATGTTTTCTTTTTCCCGTGCTCTTTCTGTCGCACTGCGCACCCAACTACAGTTGTCCTATTATAATAGTATATTCTGCCTGTTCTTCTTAAGATTTTGTTGGCCACTATAGTTTTGTCAGCCTGTAACTCTGTAAATCCTGTCTGCCAGTCACTCAGTAGCTTTTCTGTAACCCCCGCACTATTTTTCACATTTCTTATTATGGCTACTTGATCTTACTGTAACTCCACCTGTAACAGTTATTATTTTTGCTGCATTAATTTATTCTGTAACTGTCCCTGTTACTGCATTGCTGACTCTAGTTAACTCTTACATATTTGGCTGCATGATTTTCTTCTGCAACTTCTCCTTGCAACTATCACTGTGTATGCTTCTCGGCTTTTACCTGCAAAACTATGACATGTCGCGATATCATGACATTTCTACCCCTTTGCCTTTTTCTTGACAGTTGACAGCGAAAACCTGACATGTCGCGATATTGTGACATTCTTCGCTTTCGTACACTCTTCTTGGCTTGCACCCGCAAAAATGGAACACGTCGCAAAATCCTGACACTTTTCACTTCCTTGTACTCTTCTTGGCTTCCACCCGTGAAAATGAAACACGTCGCAAAATCGTGACACTTTTCGCTTCATTACACTCTACTTCGCAAGCACCAACGAAAACATGACATATCGCAAAATTGCAACGCTTTTTGCTATCGTACACTTTTCTCCGCATGCCTCAGTGAAATCGGAACATGTTGCAAAATCGCGAGGCATTTCGCTATTGTACACTTTTCTCTAAATGCCTTAGCAAAATTGAAACATGTCACGAAATTGCGACATCTTTTTGCCTTAACACTGTTCTTTGCCTTTCGCCCGCGAAAACTTCGCATCCGTACATTCTTCTTTGCATGCACTAGCAAAAACCCAACATGTAGCGATATCGCTACACTTTTGTTCCTTGCACTTTTCTTTTGCTTCAGCCCATGAAAATCCAACATGTAGCGAAATTGCCACACTTTTTGTTCCTTGTGCTTTTCTTTTGCTTCGGCCTCCGAAAATCCAACATGTAGCAAAATCGCTACACCTTTTTCCCTTTGCACTTTCTTTTGCTACGGCCTCCGAAAATCCAACATGTAGAAAAATCGCTACACCTTTTTCCCTTTGCACTTTCTTTTGCTTCGGCCTCCGAAAATCCAACATGTAGCAAAATCGCTACACTTTTGTTCCTTGGCGCTAAACTTTGCTTCGGCCCATGAAACTTCAACATGTAGCGAAATCGCTACACTTTTGTTCCTTGGCATCTAAACTTTGCTTCGGCCCACGAAACTTCAACATGTAGCGAAATCGCTACACTTTTGTTCCTTGGCGCTTTTTCTCTGAACATGTCGCGAAATCGTGACAGTTTTCTTCCTTAGCCCTTTTTCTCCGAACATGTCACGAAATCGCGACAATTTTCTTCCTTAGCCCTTTTTCTCCGAACATGTCACGAAATCGCGACAGTTTTCTTACTTGCCTTCTTTGCTTCCAACATGTCACGAAATCACGACAGTTTGCCTTGCGCCTTCTCTCTCCTCGGCCATGTCACAAAATCATGAAAATTTTGCTTACGCCTTCTCTCTCCTCGGCCATGTCGCGAAATCGCGACAATTTTGACGACATTTTCTCTCTCCTTCGAGATGTCGCGAAATCGCGATAGAAAACATGTCGCGATATCGCGACAATTTTTTTACTTGTCTTTTTCTTTGATTTTCTGAATCTAGGCCACTTTTGTCTTCTTGGAAATTCACTGTACATGATCTCACTGACCTCTGACCTCCTGTCTACTTCATTAACCGATCTATCTAATGATTTCTGCACTCCTGTTCATTGCATCAACCGATCCTCTGTCTGTGTTGCCAATAATGACAATACTTTGGTACCTTACTCATCAATGAACTCTTGTCCATTGCACCTTGCTCATCAATTAACTCCTGTCCATTGCATCAACTGATCAACCTGACTGTGTTGACAACAATGACAATACTTTGACTGCACCTTGCTCATCAATCTCCCCCTTTGGAATTATTGGCAACACATGTAATTGTTTGCAATTACCTGTAATTCTTCTCCCCCTTTGACAATAATACCAAAGGGTGGCTGCAAAACTCCCCCTGAGTCCATGCACAACATTCCAAGACACATTTTGTTATCCTTAGTAAAAATCATAAATAAGAGCAAAAAGATAAACAAATATACGAATGCTCCCCCTGAGAATGTGTTCCCGATAGCTAGTCAATTCTACTGCATTTCACACTATCTTCTGAGCATCAACCCTCTGTTGCTCTGCAATATCAATCTTGACTCAATCTCAATAAAAAAATAGATGTAGTATGCTTTTCTCAAGAACATGAAACACAACCCAACAATTGCTAACCATGCAATAACTCATCTAACAATGATACTCATGTTCTTTTCACAACCAATATCTTTTCTCAACCAATTAAGCTTTAACAACAATGCTTATAGACAAAGTTTAATCAACATCATTCAACTCAAGATTAACCTTGAAGCATTCAACCAATCATCACAAGACAAGGAAACAAGTAGAAATCCTTTTCCCTCCAAAGATATTTGAGCAAAGCAACCACCAACACAATATCACCAAATGCAAAGAATAACTTGCTCAAATTAACTCAATGGATTAAGCCCAATATCATGAATCAATTAAAGCAATAACTTGATCAAACTACCTCTATGGAAGCAACTCAACCATCAAACTCAAAACAGCCAACCAAGGGTTCCACCAACTCAATGTAAGTAGCTAGACTTACAAATATAAACCCTAGTGCACAAAGCTTCCACTCTCTCAAACCAAAAATTATGCATTCACCAAAAACTCTCCTTAAGGATAACAATGCATTAGTAGTTTTAAACAAACCAAAAAATAGGATTTACACCTAGCCAAAGGATACCTTGTAGAATACCTTTTCACTCCACCCTTATTTTAGAAAACATACACCAATCATACTCATAAGGAGAATGTGCCCATACCTTATTGGAGTAGAAGATAATTGAACCTTCAAGCTGTCACCACACACCACTCTCAAACTTCCAACCAAGTTAGGGTTAGAATCAAAATAAATGAGCAATTACATAAACTTCCTTTATTACACCTTTTAGCTCCACTTCTTTAAACACAACCACCATAACATGCCAATAAAATAATGTCAAAGCAAAATATGACAATTTTAACCTTATACCTCCATCAATTATATTTTCCAAGTCAACTCAAAATACTCCAAGCGAATAATAAAAGATATACCTTGGCCAACCTTAGTTCTCCAACCTTTGGAGAAAATGAATGACACCACCACAAATGCTAAAGCGCTTTTATTGCTGCTATTTTCGTGCATCACGACCAAGATGAAATTGCCCACAACATGGGTCAAGCTTGGCACCTCTGCCCAATGCTTCTTCACTCAACACACCACCATCATCATGAGCGCTGTTCTCTCGACGTCTCTGCCTTGCATGTGCCACTTGGCACTCTTGACGAACTAGGTGCTAGTGCCACTGTTTGCCTTGACTCTGGCATCTCTTTGCTGCATGTTCTATCTCAGATAACACTGATCAGCTGCTGCAATGAAACACAAGTACGTAGCTAGGGCACACACACATTCTTTTATTAAACCAAGGATCTGATCTATTATGATCCGTAATTTAGAACAGTGGCAGTGAGACTCATTAACAGCACAACAATGACCTATAGCAAAACAACTAATGGTGACAGCTCTCAATTTAATCACCACACTTCACAGCACTTCCACACACAACTACATGAACTGACAACACACTTGACAACTATACAGCAATAACCCGACTGCTTTCCTTTCATCCTCAGATAACCAAACACATACATAGGAGAATTTAAAATAAGACTTTAAGATTGCTCCCCCTGAGGATGTGCTGCCTGGAGTTGCTTAGTGCAGTAATGGAGTAGTCTCCTTTAGTCCAAGGAGACACAATCCCTTTTCTTCTATCTTTTTCCAGATTTCCTTGAACTTGGGCCACTCTTTTGCTTTCTGCTCTGGTTTGATAGCAGTCTTGGTCACTTGTTTTGACTTTTCCCTTTCATTAGCTTGTGTCTGATTTTCAAGAAATTTTTTGTGTTGTCTCAATCCATTTGATTGATATTTTCTTCCCTGATATTTATTTCCTGCAAAATAACTACGACAATTTCTTGCAATATGTCCAAAGTTATGATAGTTATAACATTCTATTGCAAAATCTATCAAAGGTGAAAAGACATTTCTACTGGTGAAATTCCTTTTTCCTACATTATAATTACAATCTGAAACTTTATGACCATAAGCATTGCATTTAAAACAATAACCAGAAAAGGAATGATTGTACCTGGGTAATGGTCTTTCCCATGTTGCAGTAGGTGCCATCAGTATTCTTCTTCTTTGATGTGTGACTTTGATGAATCCATAATTGTCAGTACTCCTTTCATGTCTAGCCTTATTGTTTTCTTTTGCATGATTTAATCTCTTTTGTTGAGGTTGTTTTGCTGTATATCTCCTTTGATGTTTTCTTCCTTTTGAAGTTTCAGCATCAAACTGTTCTTGCTTTGATCCTTCAGCAGTGAGCTTCTTCTTTTCTGCACATTTGGAAGATGAAGGTTGTTCTGCTTCCACATTTTCTTGCTTCGATTCTTTAACTGTGAACTTCTTCTCTACATAATTGGAGGATGAAGGTTGTTCAGCTTCATATCCAAGACCACGTTTTTTCGTGGAACTTTTTTGTTGGCTTATCATTTTTTCTAGCAACTCTGTGCTATTTTCAAATTTGATATTTGTATTGGCCTCTTCTAGTTGTTTCTTCAATGAAACAATCTCTTCTTCTTGTTGGCAGCAAACAACATTTTTCTCTTTGATTTGAGACCTGAGGATTTCTTCAACCCTTTTGGACACTTCTATTTGCAGCTTCAAATTGCTAACAACTTTGTTAGATTCTTCTTCACGTTTGCTATAAGCATCGACCTTAGCATTCAGCTGTGTCTTCAAGGCTTCTTCTGTTTTCTTGGCCTCTTAAAATTGTAAGAAGAGATTTTCAATCTCATCCCCGTATTCTTCCAACTTTTTGGATAGTCTGTTGTTATTTTTATTTTGTATACTCAACTCTTCAAGTGCGGCGATCAACTCACCTTCTAGATCTACTTCAATCTCCAGGTTTTCATTGCATATTCCAAAATCTACTTCTTCTATCTTCTCTAATTCAGTTTTCTCTTCAGAAGGAACTGAAACTGACTGAGATGCCTTATTGGAAGAGGATCTATTCTTCTTACCCATTTTGAACTAATCCAAGATCAACCCTGACTGATTTAGCCTAAACTGGAAACTTGGCTCTGATACCAATTGTTAGTCTTACAATGGCACTGAGAGGGGGGGGTGAATCAGTGCAGCTATTTAAAATTTAAATCTGCAACACTTAATGCTTAAATAATGAAAGCTCAAAACAGATATAGCAAATATAACAAGAGAGCATCACACAACACAATATGTAATGAGGTTCATCGATTTGGCTACTCCTCAAAATAGACTGTTTGGACTTCAATCCAAATCCAGCCTTTGCAAAGATTCAACTTTACAAATAATTTACTAGCACCCACTGGAAGGAGAACCAACCCCTAATTTATCTGCACCAACAAAAAGGAGCACCAACCCCTTATTCCAAACACCAACTTGGATCTCTTATTTTGAATCTTAGATTGACATAAAATGCCTTCTCTTTTACAAGACCCTCACTGGTCTATTGCTTACTCAAAATAAATATCATAGAAGCATAAGGAGAATTGTTAGAGACTCAATATCTTTTATTCTAATCAATCTCATAGAAGCATAAGGAGAATTGTTAGAGACTCAATATGTTTTGTTGCTTACAAAAACCTCTCTTTTAATTTGCATAAACAAAACAAGGTTTTTCTCTACTATTACGGTTTTGCATACCGCACTCTTACGGCTTTCTCACAGCCCTCTTTCTGTTCTTCTTACAACACTCTTACTCAACCTCTCTTTCAATTTTCAAGAATAAAACCAGGTTGTAGTTTTTTTCTGTGCTTCTTACAGCACTCTTGCTCAACCTCTCTTTTTGTTTTCAAAAATGAAACTTGGTTGCAGTTTTTTTCTGTGCTTCTTACAACACTCTTGCTCAACCTCTCTTTTTGTTTTAAAAAATGAAACTTGGTTGCAGTAACCCTACTAACTGCATTTTTACATCTCTTTATACCGACTCATGGTTTCCGGCTTATTACAACGGCTTATTTCAAATGGTTTTACTTTTCCCTCCATTTTGCTGCATTGATTTCGATGCACTGTTACCGCCCATGCTTTCTCGTGCTTTCTGCCATGCTGTTATAGCCTATGCCATCTGTCCTTTCTCGGCCTGCCACCGCACTGCTGACTCACTACCTCATGCATGCGCTTTCTTGGGTTTTGTATATTTTACTGCAATCTATTATTTTATTACAGCCCGTGCTTTCTGTATTTCTTTTTATCTCTGGCAATATATTTTCTCTATTTTTGGTTCAAGCTTTTCTCGCTTATTTTACACTTACAGTTACAGCGCATGCTTTTTGCACAAATCTCGAAGTACCTTGGATTCACAACTGCACTCATGCTGTCACGTTTTCTTTTTCCTGTTTCCCGTGCTCTTTCTGCCGCACTGCACACCCAACTACAGTTGTCTTATTATAATAGTATATTCTACCTGTTCTTCTTCAGATTCTGTCGACCACTATAGTTCTGTCAGCCTGTAACTCTGTAAATCTTGTCTTCCAGTCACTCAGTAGCTTTTCTGTAACCCCCGCACTGTTTTTCACATTTCTTATTATGGCTACTTGATCTTACTATAACTCCACCTGTAACAATTATTATTTTTGCTGCATTAATTTATTCTATAACTGTCCCTGTTACTGCATTGCTGACTCCAGTTAACTCTTACATATTTGGCTGCATGATTTTCTTCTGCAACTTCTCCTTGCAACTGTCACTATGTATGCTTCTCGGCTTTTACCCGTGAAACTATGACATGTCGTGATATCGTGACATTTCTGCCCCTTTGCCTTTTTCTTGACAGTTGATAGCGAAAACCTGACATGTCACGATATCACGACATTCTTCGCTTCTGTACACTCTTCTTGGATTGCACCTGCAAAAATGGAACACGTCATGAAATCATGACACTTTTCACTTCCTTGTACTCTTCTTGGCTTCCACCCGTGAAAATGAAACACGTCACGAAATCGTGACACTTTTCACTTCATTACACTCTACTTCGCAAGCACCAGCAAAAACATGACATGTCGTGAAATCGTGACGCTTTTCGTTGCCGTACACTTTTCTCCGCATGCCTCAACGAAATCGAAACATGTCGTGAAATCGTGACGCATTTCACTGCCGTACACTTTTCTCTACATGCCTTAGCGAAATAGAAACATGTTGCGAAATCACGAAATATTTTTTGCCTTAGCGCTGTTCTTTGCCATTCGCCCGCGAAAACGGAACATGTCACGGAATCGCAACATCTTTGGCATTCGTACATTCTTCTTTGCATGCACTAGCGAAAACTCAACATGTAGCGATATCGCTACATTTTTGTTCCTTGCACTTTTCTTTTGCTTCAGCCCGTGAAAATCCAACATGTAGCGAAATCGCTACACCTTTTGTTCCTTTTGCTTTTCTTTTGCTTCGACCTCCAAAAATCCAACATGTAGTGAAATCGCTACACCTTTTTCCCTTTGCACTTTCTTTTGCTTCGGCCTCCGAAAATCCAACATGTAGCGAAATCGCTACACTTTTGTTCCTTGGCGCTAAACTTTGCTTTGGCCCGCGAAACTTCAACATGTAGCAAAATCGCTACACTTTTGTTCCTTGGCATCTAAACTTTGCTTTGGCCCGCGAAACTTCAACATGTAGCGAAATCGCTACACTTTTGTTCCTTGGCGCTTTTTCTCTGAACATGTCGTGAAATCGTGACAGTTTTCTTCCTTAGCACTGTTTCTCCGAACATGTCATGAAATCGCGACAGTTTTCTTCCTTAGCCCTTTTTCTCCGAACATGTTGCGAAATCGTGACAGTTTTCTTACTTGCCTTATTTGCTTCCAACATGTCGCGAAATCGTGACAGTTTGCCTTGCGCCTTCTCTCTCCTCGGCCATGTCGTGAAATCGCGACAATTTTTCTTACGCCTTCTCTCCTCGACCATGTCACGAAATCGCGACAATTTTGATGGCATTTTCTCTCTCCTCCGAGATGTCGCGAAATCGCGACAGAAAACATGTCGCGATATCGCGACAGTTTTCTTACTTGTCTTTTTCTTTGATTTTTTAAATCTGGGCCACTTCTGTCTTCTTGGAAATTCACTGTACCTATTTTGACTGACCTCTGACCTCCTGTCTACTTCATTAACCAATCTATCTAATGACTTCTACACTCCTTTTCATTGCATCAACCGATCCTCTATCTGTGTTGCCAATAATGACAATACTTTGGTTGTACCTTACTCATCAATTAACTCCTGCCCATTGCACCTTGCTCATCAATTAACTCCTGTCCATTGCATCAACTGATCAACTTGACTGTGTTGACAACAATGACAATACTTTGACTGCACCTTGCTCATCATGAAATTTTGAGAAGAATAATTCCTAGGAATTATACCATGATCGCGAAGTCAAAATGCAATGCATTATAAATGTTTGTACTATGAGTTCTTTGTGAAATAAATTATTTTTGATTTTTTTTTGAAATTTTTTGAAATATAAATGGTGAACTAATGTTGTCTAACAGACTTCGACAGAATATTTTATCTTATTTCTAAGACAAGATCAAATTTATCAAGAACTAGTGTGTTATAAGTGAATTTATTATCTATTTTGATTGTCATGATGATACAAAATCTCTCAAGTAACAAATGTGTGTGCTTTGTAAAGTTAATTTACTATTTTTGAGTGAGATAATTATAAAGCAAACTTGAATGAACCAATGTGTGTGCACATGAAATGTTCATTAACCCTAATTTTGTGCAGGCAGTGGTTTTGAACTACTATGTAAATCAAATTACCAAAATCTAGCTAATCCGTAAGCGGACATTGGTCTATACAAAAGAAAGGTTCCTAATGTGACAAACATATCGCCATGTGAAAGGAATTACCCAAGGTCAAGCAAGTTGGGCACAAATCACCTGTTATGGGGCTTACCTCATGGTTTTCAAATAACTGATAAATTCTAGGGATTCAAATCAATATCCCCTTCTTTTCTTCAAATATTTGGAATAGGGATTTCTTGTCCATTTCTGAACAAGGGGATTTTATTGCTTTGTAATGGAACATTTTTTCTTGATTTTCTCTTTTTATTTTTTCTTTTTCTTTATTTTTCTTTATTTTTCTTTCTTTTTCAAGATACTTGCTCAGATTAGACGTAGAGCAAGGGATTTTATTTGGGTAGGGAAGAACTTATCCTTTTGCCAATTTCTCAGTATTCTAGACCACACACATGATAGGATAGCAAGGGAAAATTTTCACTTAAGGTATTAAGACTTACTATGTAGTATCATTTTCGAATTTGTAACAAATTTTAATATGTAAAAGTGTGTTCTTGGTTCAATAAGTAGCAAGATCATTCACAAAAATCAAAATTATTTAATGAAGTAATAGTTTTTTTTGGTGCAAGAGAGATTTATAATCAAAATAACAAAATCAAAATCAGTAAAGATGTAGAATTAAGTGCATGGTTCAAGATAACTTTTGAATTTATCTAAAATAAGATAAAATATAACTCAAAATTTTTGAAAGATAACAACAAATAAAAGTGCAATAATTTTGAAATATTTTTAGAAATTTTGATACTTTTTTTATTTTTTTGGTTTTTATTTTATTTTTATTTATTATTATTATTTTTTTGATGATGGAATTGGTGGTATATACAAGATGATCTATATACATTATACAAGGTTATTTGAGTATAGGATGTCTAAGGTGGCTTCAAAATCAAAGGAGGTTTTTAAGAATAATTTGGTTGTGGTGTATGTGATTGAAGTTGATTGGTTGATAGTTGAGATTGTTGTGATGAAGGATGATGATCAGATATAGATGAAGAAATGTGATGGAAAAAAAGTGATGAAGAGGAAAATAATAGAGAACTTGATGTGATAATGATAAAGAAAGAGAGAATGAAGAACAAAATATGATGAACAAAAGGTGTCAATGATGGTAAAGAGGAAGAGAGTAAAGAGTTTGATACAATAATGATAAAGAAAGAGACAATAGAGAATACAAATTCCCTATGAATGGGAGAGGTTTACAAAAGTTCAAAGAGGGATATCTTAATTGGGGGATTAGCCCACTGTTGTTGAATATTGGAGGGGATTTTAGGTTGAGATTTCAACACTGAAGATGGGTTTTCTATGCTTGTATCCTCATTTGGATTGTTCTTCAAAACTAAGAGAGGTTTTAAAGGTTGGTTGGATGAAGAATTTAATTCTTGTTTATCAAATTGAGTTGATTGAACTTGAGGTTGCTCACTTGTGGTTCTTGTTACATTATTAGTGCTATCATTGTTATGGGACACATTAGGATGTAATATTTGATTGGTTTTCTATTGTTGATGCTTGATTAGTTCTCTTATGAGTTTATCAATAAATGGTTCATTATATCTTTCTTATTGATTGTGAGTAGAATGATGATGAATAGATTGTGAAGTATGATGTGATTGCATGGTAGGATTAGAAGAAGTATTTCCTTGTTGAGATGAATGTGTTGTGTTGAAAGAAGAAGGTTGGAATAGTTGTGATTGCAATGATGATAAAAAGAATTACATGGGGATTGAATATCTTTAAATGAATGTGGAGTGGGAATAATACCACTATTATTAAGAGGTAGAGGTGAATAAGTGTTTTTTAGAAAAGAATATGGTGGCGATTTTTTATTCATTATTTGAGTTTGAATTTGAGAATTTTGATTTTGAGTTTGCTACCTAGTAATGGCTCCAATAGTACCTACAACATTATTGTTTCTCATATAACCAAAATGGGGTCTAGCATTTTTTGCTTGTTCATTTGTAAGAATTTGTTGAGATGATGGTCAGACAGTCATTCTCCTAGGGAATGACTCTTATGGAATTGATAAATATGTAATAGGGTGACTTGATCTGATTCATATTCAGAACTATTTGAAGCAATCCCTAATTCACTCTCTGTTTCACTTTCTGTGTCATTTTCTAAAGATATACTTTGACAATTTCTTATAGGTCTAATAATGATTAGAGATTCAGTAGTTACACATATTTTTTGCAAACCTTGATGTGGTAGAAAACTGCTAATAGTTCCTACATATCGAGTTGGATGAGGAACATTGTGATGTTCTACTTGATTTACAACTTCTTTACCATGCTCTGGTAAAGGGTGTTGAAAAATATCCAAATTTTGATTTTGCATTTTTTGTGTATTATTTTGAGTATTTCTTGGAGGGAAATTCTCTACTTCCATTTTTCATTATCAATTAAATCTTGTATCATGTGTTTCAATATTTTACATGAGTTTGTTGCATGACCATCAGTTCTATGGAAGTTACAATGTAAATCAACCCTAAATCCAGCTACAATTGTATCAAGTTGTCTTATTTCAGGAAATCGTATCAAGCTTTGTTCCAATAGTTGAGGTAAAATCATAGTTAAGGGTTGATTTAATCTTGTAAATTGATTCTTAGAAGTTGTATCTTCATCCTTCTTCTTAAATTGACCTCTTCTAATGAGTGCATATTCTACCCTCATTTCTAAATCAATGGCCTGATAAAAAGATGTTACCGTAGTAGTAGAAAGTTCATAAGATAGTTGTTCTTGCAAATTACCTATGAATATGTCCAATATTTCACGATGAGGTAATTCAAAGTGAAATTTACCTAAAATTTATCTCCACTTAGTCAATAATTCAACAAAAATTTCATCTTTTCCTTGTTTCAAGTTGTATAAATCCTTAATAGTCACATGCCTCTCTATACAGGCATTGAATTGGTGGACAAACATCTCTACTGTTTCTTCAAAATTCCTTAAAGCATTTGTAGGTAACTGATAATACTACTCTAAATCCATGCCTTCGAGACTTTTAGGAACCATATTTAACAACAACAAGTCATCATGAGAAATATCATGACATGCTGATCTAAACATGCGAATATGCTCAATAGGATCTTCGGTTCCCTTATATATCGGTAGGACAGGCATAGAAACATGCTTAGGATATGGTTGAGCAACCACAATAGGATCAAAGGGTTGGCTACACATCTCTCTATAACTGTATGAGGGACGGTATGAATCTATTTGATCTAGTCTTGAAGATAATTGTTTTATCATGGCCTCAAGCTTCTGTGGTTGTCCACCAAACTGATTTTGTTGCACTATATTGTTGTCTTTGATGATAATTTGGTGTTGTTGTGTAAGGATTTCCAACTAAAATACTGTTGTGCAAAGTGTTTGTGGGAATATTATTATGAAGTTGATATGGAATCTTGTTTTGTTGGATTTTTTGTTGATGATTGGTATTTTCCACTTGTTTAACTTTTTGTTTATTTGACATTTGTTGATTAAGAGCTTGAGTGAACATGGATGTGAATGGTTGTTTTTGTTGTTTAGGATTTGTTTTGCTAGTAATTTTTGATGTTTGTGCCATTGGTTTTTGAACATTTTGATTTAAAGGTATCATATTTTGATTATATGGTCCTACTTGATCATTATCTTGGTCTGTTGAGTTCATGTATGATAATGGATTCGTATGTATCCGAAATGCAGTTGCTAAGGCTGATTCCATATAACCTTCTCCTGAATTATCAATTTGTACTACTTGACTAAAATCTTCTATGTGGTCTTTTATAAATTGGGTAAATTTTCCAATAGACTAGAATTTAACATTTTATTTTTCATCTAATGTAGGTTCATTAGTATTTTCTACTTTGTCTTCCCCATTATCACCTTCATATTATGAAAGTACATCCTCTTCAATGAGTGCTCTATCCTCAATATTTTCTTGTTCTTGTTCTCCCATATTATCATTTTCTACTTGTTTACCACTTATTAATATAGGCATTTTGTTTTTGAATATTTTCTCTTGCAGATATATATTATATATATGTGCTAAAATTTTTGGGGTATATATGTTATATATATACCTAACTAAATAAAATAAAATAATATAATTGTTTTTGGGTTTTATGTAGTTTTAGATTGCAAACAACAAAGCAAACACACCTATAATATTATAGATAGTATACCTTAATTTTATTGGAAAAGCCTATAGATATCATTAACAGGTTCAAGTTGGTCTGGTGACATGTAGTGTTCTTCTTCAAACTGGAAGTTGGTTTTAAGAGTTTTATGAAATGTGCTATAGTGATGCAATCAACTTCACAATTTGACATATAAAAGTGTAATTCATGACAGTCATATCGATAAATAACAACTCTAGGAACTATGTTAAATATTCTCTTATCGTTTAAAATAATCTTTTGATTTCCCACTCGTGATAAAAACTTATGTACTACTATTGCATTCTCAAGATAATATTCAAAGGAATAAAGACTTGGAGAAATTACAGCTCTTTTATTTGCTATACACCTATCACATGCTCTCTGAAGGTCAAAGTAAAAAGGTGCACTATCAGGATCTAGGATTCTAGACGAGTTAAACTTTATGATTTTCATAAGTTCAGGTTATTTAGCTCTTATAATATCTGACCTTCTCCAAATCTCAGGATATGGCACACTATGTAATGGAGAAAAATCTTGGTTTGCTAGTACTGTACTAACATTAATTTGAACAACTCTCCTTATGTTATAATCTACCATCTATGAAATGTTAGATTATGTGATTTAAACTAATGTTTTTTTAGTTTTAGTTTTTTTTTTTTTTGTGACTATTTAAAAATAAAAAAAAAGCCTATGTTTCATGTCAGGTTCACCAAAGAATGTAGCCCAAAAATTCTTACACTCCTTTCCTCAACGCTAATGGATCTGCGCCTCAGAGGGGAATGAGAGAATGGATGGTCTACACCTTGAAAGAGAGGTACTTGATCGTACCTTCTAAATGGTGATTTTTCAACGAATTGGTTTAGGGTTCACCAGGAAACATTTTATGGTTGTTTCCATACCTAGGTTTTGGGATTTGTTTTGATGTGTTCTTTTTATCAAATCTCGCATACACCTAGTTTTGGCCAATATGCAACTACACTAACCTATATGCAAATTTGATTCAAATGCAAACAACAAGTAGTAGAAAACATAATTCAAAAAGATAATGTAATGCTTAAAAAGTGATTTCAAAATCTTACTTGTATCCGAAAGTCTGATGAAGTTTTTGATTTTTTGAGTGCAGTCTAGATCGTACTTAACAGGTCGATATCGTACTATGATTTACAAGATCGTATTATGATCTGCAATATCGTACTACGATCAGAGACCAACTATTTTGATTTTGATAGAAACCTGTAGATTCATGGGTAGAGGGCAGAAAATAGAAAACAAAACATGCTATAAAATTTATTGAGTAGATATTAGCTCCTATAATACTTATTGAATGCAGTATTAGTGGGAATTAACATGTATATGATCTGAAACTATGCAAATTATGCAATTAGATATGAATTTGGTGAACTCCAAGGATGATGATGTGCAAATACTGATCTAAATGAAGTAACAAATGATAAATGTAAGGTAGAATGCAAATTGAGAGTTAGAAAGATGCAAAACCAGAGCTTGGGGTTGCCCCCAAGTACACTGCAATCAAGATCATAGCAACAACAACAATATCATAGCCTACAGATCAAGATAGTACGTTGAACGTGCTCGATCATATTACGATCACATATCGTATCCTTATAATCTGTAACAATATGCTTTGATCCTACGTACAAAAATAAAACACCTAGATCTAGATATGAAATTATGCGAATGTATTCTATGTGTCAGGAGGAAATCGAAGGAGGGGATTCTAGTTAAATAGGCTGGGCAGAATAACCATAATAGGGAGGTGAATAATTTTGTTACAACCTCTTCCAAGCTAAGCATGATTGGGTGAATCCAATCTCGTATTTTCTATGCGGTTACACAGATAGGGATAAAAGATGTTAAACTAAATTTGTCGCTTTTCTAAGTTTGATTTTTTTTAGCAAGATCGTATTACGATCATCAATATTTTACTATGATCATAAATATCATATGCCAAAATCGTATTATGATTTCGGAGGTCGTAATACAATTTTGGAGATCGTAGTACGATCTGATTAGCTTGGATATGTACGTAGATATTTGGCAGTTTGAGGGGTCAATCGATGTCAAAATTAGACATATAATATACTATTGGAAATATATTTTTGATCCCTATCCAATGGTATAAATTTTTAGAATAATTGAAATGATTTGATAGGGTAAAAATTCTCTTGAATATGACCTTAGTTTTCTAGGAGGAAAACTTAATAAAAATAAGTCAATTTTTCATGTCTACAGCCAACATGTCATCTATACCCCTCCTAGCTACCCCATACCAGTTATGGTGGAAAATGATTTCACCCCACCTACCTCACCTTTTACTACCCATCCATTCCTTGAGAATTCCTCCCATCCACTTTTGGGAGATGACTTTGGTCCAGTTGTTTACCAAATCATACCTGATGTCATCACCACTATCCAGATAGTTGGTATGATAACCACACCCCCTTCATCCATGGACCCTCCTACCATGCCTTCATACAAAACCCCATCCTATTAGTAGTCTTCATCGAGTTACCAACATTCGACTAAACCACCTTCCTCGATCCCACCTTAGCATTATTCACACCCGTCTCAGTATTACCAGCTAACATCACCCAATATATCCCATCCCTCATCGTAGGTTAACCCATAGTAGGTATTATAATCCTCATAGCTGCCTCCTTTCATGCCTCATTTTTCCTCTCATCCACCCACTAGCTATCCACCATTGTCATCATATGGACCCTCATCGACTCCTTCATCATCATTTCGATTACCACCTCCACCTTACTTTCGCCCCCCACCACTGAACCCTATTTATCAATATCATCCACCTTGATATTTGGTTCATCCTGAGTAACTTCTCACCATCCCCTCCATACCCCCTTCATCCTCATAATTTCTATTTCCATATTCACACCACTCCTTTTTTACCACACCAACATCTCTTCCACCCCCCTCTTCTAAACCACCTACTTTCTTCACTTCACCATCCACATGGTCCTCTACCACTGCTACTCAGGTACAACCGACTTACCCATATGCACAACAATAGTAGGTGCCCATGCCTACCTAGTAGATCCTTAGGTATTACGATCAGCAACAATAGCCACCTGCCTACCACTTTTCCTACATATCACCCCATCCATCTCAAGTTCCTGTCCCACAATATCAGACCATGTCAGTGCCTGATCCAAACCAAGCTACTTACTATCATCTGTGGGAGGAACAACAATTGCAATATCCATCACATTTGGATTATTTGCAACTCCATCATAGCCTTTACCTGCACCCATATCATCACCCCTATTCTCAGCTCCACCAAACACTACCACGATGCTCTCTAGTGAATTTCAAGCCATGCAGGAGAATATTTATACATTGGATTTATGCATGATTGGTTATGGGCATCAAAATCCACACATGATGAGTTATGCAATGAACCTATTCACATTTTTGTACCTATACATCCATATCCTTACAGATTTGAGATCCCTACATTTGACAAATTTAAAATTAAGGAAGATCCTAGAAAGCACCTTAATAATTACCACTTTGCTTGCTACCAGTTGCATGGTAGTGACCCCCTTATGCTTTGCACATTTGCACTTTCTCTTAGGGGATAAGCACTAGATTGGTACAACAATTTGCCTCACCATAGTCTATTCACATTTGAACAATTGGCCAATCTATTTTTTGAGCACTTCTCAATCAACATCAAAACCAATATTACCTTGTCCAATGTCTATGCTTTACACCAGTTTGAAGATGAGCCAATTACTGATTTTGTCACCCATTTGAGAGTGGTCATTCATGATATTGCCTTCCCTATCCCAACTTTAGAGCTCATCAAACTCTTTTCTAAGAGTTGTCATAAAAAAATCTCCCAAACATTACAGATTCATCAAAGTCAGACATTTGAGGAAGCCATTTCCCAAGCCAAAGTTATTGAGGACATCAAGGTCCACACGGGTAAAATCAAATTGCATCAAAAATAACCTTACCCCACAAATTACCACTACAACCACCCTCCATATGTACCACCTACTACCTGACCACCCCAAACCAATCAGGTCCTTCTCAATTATCCCTATCCACCACCACAAGTGGCATCCATGCAAGCTCCACAACCCACTCCCCCAAAATATCCTCAAAATCAATACCAATTCAATCCACCACTCCTCCCCACTCCATACGCAAGGAATCCTCCACCACAATCTAATCCATACCAAGGTTGCAATCCATGTCCCCCTCATCCTCCCCACAATTGGATACCTCTATCTAAGCCCATGCCCATTATATTTCACAGATTACATGATGGAGATCTCATAAATTTGCTAAATGTCCAACCTCTTGATCCAAACCATCCTCTCCCATGGGACCACAATCCACATGCTTTCTGTGATTACAATTGACAACACAATCACACTATTGATTATTGTCATATTTTTCACCATGTCGTGCTAGACCTTATCGATCGAGGCACTATTCAAGTCTCAAATTCCATCGCATCGTAAAATAAAAACTTGGGGATATATCAAATCCATTACCCGAGCATGGGGGTAATCCACCTCAAACTGATCCATGCCAAGTAAATCATGTCAATCGAGGTCCTTGCCAATAGGGGTTTGTTGGTATGATCAATATCGCCACTCGCAATCAATGTTATCTACCCCTGGCAGCCCCCCAAAAATCCTCCACCTCTCAAAAACCACCTGCAACAACCTCAATCATTATCCCACTGATTCCTCCACCCATTCCATGCAATGTCATCACCATCCATGGTAGTATTTCCCATTAGCTTCACACCGTCCCTGCAAGGTTATCCATCTATGACCTTCTGCAATAATCCCAACCTCATTGTGAAGCGCTTGATTCTATCCTTCGCTCTCTCGATATCGATACCCATGATGCTAACGCCTTTGCTAATTTTTTTAGTAATATCCAGATATGCCTAAAACCTTCTATCAGTTTCCATGACCATAAAATTACAGAAGTTGTAGGTGAGGAAGCAGATCCCCCATTACATATTCAAGCCTCCATCAACACTGTTACCTATAAGTGTGTTCTCATCGACATCGGTTCATCCATCAACATCATTTCTACCACTACCCTGAGCCACCTTCGCCTTCCCCCTTACCATATCACCACTCCATCCATGGACCTTCAAGCCTTTGATGGCTCAATGCATCCCACCCTTGGTACCATTGTCCTTCCCATCAAGGTAGGTGCAAAAACCATTTCCACTCTCTTCCATGTTATCGAAGGTGAGATGCAGTATAACATCCTTTTAGGATACCCTTGGATTCGGGACATGTAATGCATCCCTTCCATGCTCCATCATTGTATCAAATATGTCCATAATGGCTTAGTCCACGCATCCCTATCGATGGTGATCGATTCAAATTTTGCAACATCATCACTCTTCCACCAGATCCACCTTTATCATCCATGCAATTTACCCCTACCCCACGTCGATCTATTGATCACACCTGTCCATCATAATCACAATCTCATCTTCCACCACCTGATCCAAGTAAACTCACATCAACCTCCTCCAATCCACCTCAACCTCCCACCACACAACCTATTCCTACATTTTCTCATCACCCCTCATCGCATTTCATACAAATTCTTCCATTCACCTTTTACGGTACACCTTCCACTCCATCTTCATCTAACAATCCACCTATTCTTCCCATACCTCCTACATCTTCCCAGTGCTTTGTGCCCCTCTCGACGTGAACACGGGTAATCTCTAGTTCACCCACCACTACTTCCATCCCCACTTCCCAATTCACCCATGCCAATCATCCTATCACTGGAACACCTACTGAATGCTATGAGTGGACACAGCATGCCTCTCGACTTGATGACTAGTTAGATCAAAAAAATCCTTCTGCTTCAACCCCTTCACCCACCCATCCACCTATCCTAATTCCACCACCTTCTACACCACCCAGGGGGTCCTCCCCTCAACTTGAGCATATAGCCCCTCCTCATGTCTCAATACTCATGACCGCACCAGGTCCTGGTGAGTATAACATAAGCAATGCTTAGGTACCTCCATCTAACATCCAATCCACCTATGATTTTGGCCAACCTCATGATATACCATTGACTATTGGGATAGTGGTTCCTTTAGGTCCTCCCGATAATTGCATGAATTTCATATATGGGGTACTTGACTCATCCGTAGAACCTCCAACACCTCCACCACCACAAACCATATTTTACGATAACCTTGATCACATGTCCAATCCTAATTTTACCTGGAATCATCTATGTTTGTATAACTAGCATGGGTATGGCGTAGGAATATATGAACAGGGGTGTCATACCTATATCCATCCTCCCTCATGTAAACCTACAGATCGATCAGACATTGGTTACCATTCACCATCAATCAATACACTCGAGCATCAGTTGAAAAATTTGGATATTGATCCTATTGACCTATTTTCTAATGAGGAATTAGAGCTTAATCTACCGATACATAGTTCTTCCCCTCATTCCATAATTGATATTCCATTTGCATTCTTTATACCATCCCTTCCATATGAGCCTCTCTCTTCACATGAAGTCAAAACCCTTGATCACCACTTCACCACCTTATCCCTTGATCCACCTCTAATCATTGATCCACCTTTGCTGGAAGATCGTCCTTCTTCACCCCCACCTGTCATTCCTTTCTTCCTCCTTCTCCCCTTCTTCTACAGTGAATGTTGTATGGTCACACTTCGAGTGACTACATACCTTTCATTCTCTTCCCCCCTTCCTCTTTTTCTTCTTTTTCTTTTTCCTTTCCTTTTCTTCTCTTTCTTATCTTCTTTTCCTCTAGTTACCCATCAATGTTGTATGGTCATGCTTTGAGCAACTACATACCTTTGATAGGTTTCTTTTCTTCTTTCTCTTATATTATTTTTCCTCTAGTTACTCATCAATGTTGTATGGTCATGCTTCGAGCGGCTACATACCTTTGATAAGTTTCTTTCTTCTCTCCTCCCTCTTCTCTCTCTCCTCCTTTATTAATTATTTTCTTTATTTCCATCACCCATTAAAATAACGCCCCATTCCATTGTCCATAACACTGGGGAAACCTTACACATAAATTATTGCTTTTTGCATCCATATAGGTATCTATACATAATCATTGTAAACACCATGCGAAGAGAATTAAACATGCACATACTAGAACACCAGTGTAATGCCTAAAACCCTTTTCAGGAGACAGAATTATTGAAATTTTTTGAGTGCTTTACCAATAAAAATTATATAATCAACCACTATCCAAAGTTGGTATGCTTCAAAAACATTTCTAGACTTCCCTTGGTTACCTTTCTCTCATTCTTAGATTTACTCACACATCCTACACATTAACTACATTTTGGAAATAGGACTGGATACACTACATGTCGATGGATGCTTAGAAAAAAACACTCCGCTCGTTATATCATTCACATGATTTATCTTGAACCTGCAGATTGAAAAAAGGACAAGTTACAAAAGAAAGAGAAAATGACAGAAAACAAAAGACAACACCCACAAAAAAGAAGAGTGAGAAAAGAAAGAAAAAGAGAAACATACAAGAGAATCCTACCCCCATAAGTTAATACCTCCAGAGAACTATCCGAACAGCTTGAATCCCTGCATTCCTCAAGTCTTTACCAATGAGCTAGCTTATCGGCTAAGTTACCATGCAGTTACAAACCATTCTTTTTTAGAATGGGAAAATGAACATCACTTTACACACAAATCTAGGATTGAGGTCTTGTTTACCAAGATAGTCTAGAACCTGTTCAAGAAGTTTTCTCAATTAGTCAATGGTTTTGATTACATACCAACTATAGTGTGTGAATCCTTTCATTACAACCTTCATATCCAACTTCCTTGGAATAACGGAATGGATTACATCATATGGCTATTGTAATGATGCAAATGTTGTCCCTAAGCAATTTGTTTATATCTTTTAGTCTTATCATCCTATACATACACATCTAATATCATTTCATATCTACTTAAGCATACCACCATTGCATTCACATTTAACTACCTATTACCGCATCTACATTAATCATACATCACCATAAGCAAAAACAAGCAAACACAAAAATGTAAATAGACACAAGTGCCACATAATCTCATATGTATATATATATATATATATATATATATATATATATCAAAATTTATGCCATAAGGCTACAATAAAATGTGTGGGCCCTTGCGGATATATCATCACATATCCATGTACATACATCACAATCAAAAACACCATACGACTACAATAAGGAGTGTTACCTCATAGACACATCTCCACCAAAATAATCTACTCATCCTCATTACCTACAAAAATCTAAAAAATTCCCACTCACTCTGCAGCCCCCCCTCATGAATTTTGACCTCCAGGAGTCTCACCAATCCCCTCATATGCTGGAGCTTATCCCATTGCTACCTATGGTGATTAGCCTCTCCAGCCCCTACCCTTTGTGCCGCATCCACCTGCACCGATGGTGCCATCGTCACTGGTGCATATGACATCGTAGGTGCCACCGCCTGCTGGCCCACCCTGCCAACTAATGGCATGCTCTACTGAATCATCTTTGCTTGAGGGTGTGACAAGGAAAGAGACCTTGAGTATGTTGAGATAGGTATCCCATTCACCATAAGCTCATTATCTGCCCTCATCCTCTTGGCAACCTCCCTCATGTTGGCTGCCATCAATCTGTCATTCCCCACCTATAGTTGTACCACCTCCCTCTGTGCTACCTCCAACTGTGGCACTACATACCCTACATGAACAATATACTGCTCCACCCATTCCCTCACTTGTTATGTCTCACGCACGATCTGCTCAAGCTTCGCTACCCTCACTAAATTATAGGCCTTCACAACCTCTATCTCAGCCTGAGAGTCATCCAAAAATCATTGAAGCCGCACTACAACCTCAATCACATCATCCTACTCTCCTCAAAAGGTTTCACGCTCACCCCTTAGAGTATACCGCTCAATATTGAGTACCTCCATATCCTCTATCATCTGTTGTATTTGCACCCTGGTCTCATCTCGCTCCTCTAAAGTGGCCCTCGGGTCTACCTCTACCTCCTTCTTCTCCTCCTCCACCCCTAAGTAATCAGTACCCCAATACTACTTGGTATCAAGAAGCTTATCTCTAAGTCTCTTCACCTCCCCCCTCAAAGCCATAATCTCACCCTCCATCACGATCGCCAATGCTAGATATCTCTCGAAGTCATACTCATTTGGCTCCCCTCCCACATACTCAACAATCATTGGTGACTCATCGACAACCTCCTCCTCAACATCCATCAAAGGGATATCCTCCATCGCTTCTAACCCAACACCCATCCCATCACCCCTCTACTATGATGGTCCTGCACCACTCTCACTCACTAGCCTATCCTGGTCATCACGTTATGGCCTCACATACCTAACCAAACTATCTAGCTCTGACTCCTCCTCCTAACCCATCTTGGGTGATCCCACATCCTCTTGCTCCCCCACATACCTCGATGATGCTACTCTCACCCCACCCATCAGCTTCTTTTCAAGCAACACTCTTGCTGCCTCCACTCACTCATCCACAACATCCCTAACGAGCTCCCAAGTCTACCTCGACCACCACACATCATACTCAAGAGTCATCCCTGCATTGTCTACATCAGGGACAACCATAGGCTCATTGGGAGTCACATCTAGAGGTGGTACCATGAGCTATGGTCCTCTGTCACCCTCTACTATGTAGATCACTACAGGCGGCTCTGGACACCCCTGCCTCAATCTAAACTAACGCTGCACTCTAGAAAATAGGAAGTACTCCACCTGCCATACGTACTTTCCCATCACCCACCACCATTGTCCAATGCACACCAAATGCACAACATCCTCACTCCAATCAGGTCCTCCTTGTAATGGCCTCCATATCACCTACTCCATGGTCAATCACCCTAGCTCCTCATGGTGATACATCAAATCACCCATTTGCACTCTCTTCTTCTTCTGCTCCTTATTCGCTCGACACCTCATTGCATAGGGTACATCCTCTCCCTCAAAGTCATGCACCTTATATGGAAAATGTACAGGTCTCAAAATCATCATATGCTCCCAATCCCATATCTACAGCAATGGATTCGCACTAATGCCTATCCTCTCTGTCTTCACCACCCATGCAATTCCAAGTAGACCTATTCCAAAAATAAAGATCCCCATACATACACTATCCATCACTCCACCATATCGTACACCATCCCCATCACGTTCCAGGGGAACTTAATCCCTGAAGTATCTGGTAGAGCATGGCTAGCTATCAATAACATCACCATCGCATGGTGATTGGAAATAAATTTCTTCTTCCAATACTTCACATAGTCTACTCCCTTCTTGGCATCCACTTGCTGCCAATGATGCCCAAATGTCCTCTCTAGGATACCCTCACACAAATCCTTCTCCATCATCATCACTGTAATCCCCTCTATCAACAACCAATAGATGCGGTATATATCCTCTAGGGTCACTGTCATCTCCCCTGTAGGCAAATGAAATGTGTTCCTATCAGGATCCCACCTCTCACACAGTGCTAAAATGTAAGTGTGGTTCACATGAACCTCTTGCATCACCCACACTCCATACAGACCAACTACCCTCAACCAATATTCGTCATCCACCGTCCACTCATCCTCCAAGGCCTTCCTACATTTTTGAAGTCGATGGCATGCAAATATCTTCTTCACCTGCCATCACACACACATCACATGTCAGAAATCATTCATGGTTTCGTACATACAAACATCATTGTACATAACATAAGCACATACATTTTTACAATTTTTTGCCATCACTAGGAAAATATTTTATTTTTGTAAATAAATGATCAATTTTTATTTCCAATCACATGCATTCCATTTCATTTCATGTCACTTTGAAAAAAAATTGGTTTGCACACCACACGTGCGAACCAATGGTTCGCACCCCACCCGTGCAAACCACCCAAAATGAAAAACAATTTACACGTGCATGTTTGTAATCACATCCCTGTCCCATCCATACCATCCATGCATGCAGAAAATTTCAAACACGTACCAAAAAACATGAAAAATAATGCAAACCCTCCCACATTGGCATGCAACACGAGGTAGTAAAAAAGAAGTCAAATCAAAAAATAGAAAATAGATCTGGATACCCATTTGGCTTATTAGAAGCCCCCACTTGTCGGTTTTCACATGCATTCAATTTTCATACCCCATCCCACACATCACATCAAATGCACGCTCTCCCACAAGCAAAAACATCACATGCAAAAAAAGAAAGCAGATCAGGATACCCATTTTCTCCTTTTCACACAAAGTGTATGACTTTTATCCTGTTCATGTACCCACATTCATTTTATGTCGTTTAAAGCAAAAAATCAAAATTTCAAACCCTCTCTAATTGCACATTTACTGAGAGAGAATAAAATGCTTACCTTTGGAATTTTTTCCCCTAAGCTCATGCTTGTTGATGCACTAGCCATATCGTTCCATCCGTTCCATAAACTGACAACAATCCGCTCTGTTTCCACTCTCCACCTCTCGAACGCCGTTTTCATGCGAAAATGACGTCAAAAACATCTTTTTGCCCTTAAAAACCCCATTATCCACAAGTTCACACCCCACACATACGAACCGACTGGTTCTCACACCATGTGTGTGCACAACTTGGTTCACATGTGTGAAGTGCGAACCTTCCACAAAAACTCCAAATCACCCCGAACATACAGTATTTCCTCGAAACATCCATCTATATATCGATTTTTTGCTGATTTTCATGAAAAATTATACAAATTTTCTCATTAATCTTCATCAACCGTTTCATCACCAATATTCGTCTCCTCCATCGCCAATTCATTACTTGAGAGGGTAATCATCCAACACATCAAAATCTACCTTGCACTTGGTAAAACAACCAAACATCCAATCATGGATATAACAAATACCTAAGAAATTTTTTGCTGGAGATTATCTCAAGTCCAGATACAAAAAATGGAACTTCTCTTCTAAATCGAAACTCCAATCCAAAACAAATAAATGTTTGACAGACCTCAAAATTCCTCTAACTATAGACACCTCATGGATTCCAATATTCATAGTGGTAGTCGTAATACCACTCATGAATGAAGCTCCTGAAAGTTCTACCCCATGGCTCCAACGATTTGTCAAATGTTGTCAAAAGAGCTCATCAATCAATCAAAAGCAAAAATAGACAAAGGTATTTGTTCCTTCCACAATTTGGAACACCTCAAATTGATCATAATGTAAGGTAATATTACGCCTTCCCCCAAAAGCAATCATTACAATACTGCAAGGTGTTGTATCCAATCACAAACCATTTTATCAATGCGTCTCTCTAGTAATCATCCACAATTCATCAATCGTAAATTCTTTGCCTTCCAAATCATCCTATCAATTCATATCATCAGTTTTTGTACTAAACCATGTTTTCACACAATTTAGTATAAAAAGGGGTAAAATGTAGACACCTAAAAGTGACACATTGTCCCTATTCCCATTTTTGTCATCAATCAATTTGCAAAACCCTCAAAAATTGCATAAATTGGCTAAAAATACTATTCATTAATCAAAATTACTATTCATCATCATTAGCCCTTTTGTGCTAGCTAAGGTACTTCCTACGCTTAACCATATATCCTCATGCGACCTCATGCTAACTCAACTAAGGTTGAATTCTTCACCATGGTCAAAAAACACTTTATGGTCAAAAAGTCAACATTTTGATCAAAACATGCTTTATGGCTAATTACATGCTTAATTAAATCTAATCTTGATTTGATTTGGGTCCTCCACCTCACCTAGTCTACTTTGACTATCCTAGCCCTCCACCTCACCTATTCTAGCTTATCCTAGCCCTGCCACCTCTCACCCAGATATTTCTCCACCTCACATCCTCTTGGGTCATAAATGAAATATGGAGACTTTTGCACTTAAAAAGTAAAATTTAATCCTAAGATATTTCAATAAAGATGATCATTAATGCCAAATTGATATTTTTAGAAAGTTCATCATTATTTGTGGATGGGTGAGGGATTCTCTCACCCAACCCCATTTATGATCCAGGACACCTCAGGGACACCTCTTTGGTGGACACCTCACCATTGCCACCTCATAGGGGACACCTCATCCCATTTATCTCACCTTGGCCCACTCTATAAATAGAAGACCATTTTCACCTTTTAATAGGACCCAACTTTTACATACCGAAACTCTACCAAAATCACTACTGCCATTGCATCCATCACATAGCCATCACACACCAACCATACAAACATCACAATTGATTTGTTACTTTCATAACACTATTTGTGAGCGAGATAGGTCGATAATTCCACCAAAAGAGTACTTTTAGAAGCTGAACTGGATAAAATCCAAAGCAGAAACCACCCCAAGACATCCAGAGAAGCCAACTGATAAATCCGATCAAAAAGGGATAGGTTCACACTTCACACATGCGAACCAACTGGTTCGCACACCAGGTGTGCGAACCTCTTCTACGAGCACCAAAATCTCTAAGAAAGGTAAGGAAAGCTTAATTTATAGTTTTATGTTGTTTTTAGTATTGTTTTTCATGAGCATCTCTTATGAGTCTTTTGTCTTCATAACCATGGGGTTTGACTGAGGCAGACCCCCCAACGTACTAACAAGATTTTATAGGTTGATAGGTCCAGCAAAGCACAAGGACACATCCAACAAGTGGTGGCCCACGAAAAAGAAGCCCACCTACACTAAGGAACTCAAAAGGACGAATCGTGTTGTCTTTGTACCACATCTAAGAGGGCTTCCTTAGGGAAGATCCCATTGTAGCCTTCAGGATAAATTTGTAAAAGGATATCGACATTGTAACCCTTTTATAATTTTAATACAAATACAGTATATTTTTTTATGTTGAATGAATGTCTTAGCATATTTTTGGTAGTTTCAATATTTAATAAAAAGCAACCATAAGACCTCGAATAAGCATTGCATATCAAATATAAGACAATTATAATATTTAAAGCATATAAAACTCAAATATTTTTTGTAATAACTCAAAAAATTGCCATTAACAAAAGCTCACAAAAATAGCATTCTAATATAGAATGGAGATCTCAAACTCTCCATATTCCATACATGCTCTACATTGTATATCTACCTTATTCTCTACTTCTCTTCTACATTGTATGACTTCATATGCTCTCATAAAGGCCTATATATAATGAGATGTGACTCTTGGCCTTCCATATTCCTATGACTCTTCACTTTCCTATTCTATAGACTTATGTGCACAATACTATTATGCATATTTGAGAAAGTAAATAGGATATTTGATAAATAAGATAGAGGAGGACTAAGAAAAGGTCAAATTGAAGAGTGCTAGAGAAGCCCTATTAAAAACTTGAAGAAGTGACCATTGGAGAAAATTTGAAGAAAGCTCAAGGTAGAAGATTGCAAGCAAGAGAAGCTCCTGAAAAGAGAAATTTGGGATAATTTTTTCCATTTGACAACAAACCCAAAAGGAAAAAGGATTTGGCAAGAAGTTTTCCAAATTTTGGAAAGTTTTTTTGAAGATCTCAAGACACTTAGATTTTTGGGGAAGAGGCCAGCAAATAGGCCCAATTTGAAGTTAGAATTTGATAGGAAGATTGGAGAAAGAAGAAGAATTGAAGAGGCCACATATTTGAAAGTTTTGAAGATAGCCATAAAGGATTTGAAGGCTGGTTTACGGAGAAGATTGATGATTTGTGCAGTAAAAGTTGAAGAGTCATAGGATACCAAGTTGAAGGTGACATAGTGCTGCAAATTAAAGAAGAATTGGGTAGATTTTGAAGTGCCATTGAACAACTAATTGAAGAAAATCTTGATAGAAAAAGAAGACAGCAATTTGGAGGAATCAAATGTTGTTTTCGTATGGCAATATAAAGGAGAAGAAATTAGTTTTTGGAGCAGCGAATTGAAGAGATTTTGGCTGTAAAATTGGGCAACATTAGAAAGAGAAAAGAGAGCTGCAATTTGGAGAAATTTAGGGCAGATTTGAGAGAGATTCGAATAGCAAAACAAAAGGAATTGGAGATATAAATTTTATAAATTCAGGATAGCAAAAAGGTGAATCAAATCACCAAGAATATTAGCCACAAAAGGAGGCCAAAAGGTGATATTATTCAAGCATTAAATCCAGTCTACTTTAAGTTTTTAAGAGCACCATATTAGAGCCATTAAATTCAACAAAAGAAAGAATTTTCAAGCCAAGGAAGGAAATAGTATTATCATTAGTAAATATGCACAATATAAAAAAAGTTTGGAGTTAAAGTTTTCTTGGAAAGGAGTTATAAGAAGAAGTATTATGTTGTTTATGTAATCAAAATAAGTGCAAAATTTTTAAAAGTTCTATTGACTAAAGGAAGGCTGAATAAGTGCTCAAATATTAAGGTGTCTAAAGATATCAATTAACACACTAAATTTTGTAGAAGATAGTGGTAAGAAGTAGTGGTAAAACCACCATATTGAAGGAGAGTTATTTTCACCATTCGACCAATGTAAAACATTGTAAATCGCCATCACATTTGGAAAGGTAGAGCCATAATACGTAGGAGGAAAGGAGCACCACCAAATCTGGGAAGAGCCACCAAAGTTGTGCAACTAGTTTGAGGTGGAGGAGCAAAATATCACCACCATCAAAAGCACTGTAAACCAAGAACATTGATGAAGGGCAAATTAGAGTGATTCAAGAGTCAAAATTTACACCACCCAAGTGGAAGTGGGAGATTATTGAGAATTACACAACAAGAAGGTGTAAGATATCATAACGCTTGAGCATTACATAAAAAGAAGAGCCACCACCAAGCATTGGAAATGAAGAGGCTCCAACAAGCATTGAAGAAAAAGAAATATCAAGTATTCTACAAACGTTGAAGATTTGTAGAAAATAAAGCCAATTGAAATATGTTGGAGGAGTGAAGAGTTGGAAGTTACAATGATCAATCAGCAAGTGATATCATGGTAATTAGTGATTGGTAATATGGGAATATTTTACTACCACTTGAGTGTTAAGAAAGGGAAAGAAAGTTCAAGTGCCAAAGAGAGTTAAGATGTTAAAATAAAATGTAAACATTGAGATATCTATAATTACCATAATGCTAGAGTTTACATGACATCTAGTGCATGATTTGGTGGAAGAATTGTTGAGCATTTGTATTTGGAGAAAAACTTAGAATTTTTGAATGCATACCAAAGTATAAGTGCCATAAAATAGAAAATGTTACAAAATAAATAAAGAGCCACATGGAAATGGAGTTGAAGAAGTATTTTCCACTTGGCACGTTGAAGGAGGAATACCAAGAGTCATTGGTAGAATTGATAATGCCCCACAAGCTACATTTAATATGCTAAAGGAAGTTACATTGGTAAGCATGATCTAAATTCACAAAAAAATTGCTCCTCAGAGAAGTCTAATTTGGAGCATAGAAGGAGCTCATACATGGAGAGTAAGGAAGGTGAAGTCATAGCCAACTCTAGAGAATCCCATTCATTGAAGAGACCAACGTATTAGAGGATGCAAAAGAGAGTCAAACTCTTGAAGATAAAATTTAATGAGCATCAAGAAGGAGCATTAAAGACATTATAAAGAGGTCAGATTATTTTAGAGCACAGGTTGCAGATTTGAAAAGACTCATGAGAAGCAAGTTGGAGCTTAGCGCACCATATACAAGAAGGTACAAAATATTTGAATTGTTTTATAACTTTTGCAAATATTAAGGAGGTATAAGGCATAATATTATTGAAGTTAAGATTAATTAATCTATTATACTTAAGGTTATTTGAATAAAAGGAGAAATAAGGTAATGAATTATAACCTTAGAAGAATTATTGAATGCCTTGGAAGATATTTGAAGTAAGAAGTATTTTGAAAGGTTTTGAAATTACTTTATTCTATTTTGAAATTCAAATTGCATAGAAATATTTGCAAATAGTTTAACTTGGAGGAATAAGGATTTCTACATCGAAATAGGAATATTAAATTTACAAATACCTTTGTTTTCTAAATTTCTAATTGAGTTATAAGGAATTCAACACCATATTAGGTTCTTGAAATTTAGAAACCATACTATTGAAAATTGAAACACAACATAGATTTATTGCAAAGTTGGAAAATCAAATTGGTATTCGTCTCTTTCTCAAATTAACAAGACATAAGAAATCAAACTTAAAGTTCTTGAAAATAGATAATCTTATCAAAAATAAAAATTGCAACAAAATTTGTCTTTAGATTTCTATTCATAAATAGGGAGACAAAGGGGATTCAACTCAAAGGAAACTTAGAAAGCTAATTATTCTATAAAAAACTATCCTTACTACCTAATACTAGGAAGCTAAAAGGAATTCTACCTAGAGATTTGAAAAATTAAATCTTTGTCAAAACCATTGTTTGATCATTAGAAATTACAAGATATACTACAAAATTTGAAGAATTGAAAGTTAGAATTTGATTGTATACTCAAATTTAACTTAAAATTTAAGTTGAAGAGATTGGGAGACATAAGGAATACAACACTAAAACTATTTTTTGAATATAATAATGGATAAGTTAGCAAGAGGAACATATAATCACAAGATACTATGAAAGGATTCAAGATCAAAATCTATGCAATATTCCATATAAAAAATGTAAAATTACTTCAAGAAAAAATAACTCTACAATTCAAAATAAAAAAGACATTTTTTTTATGAAGAACACAAGATTATACTAAGAGGGGGGTGAACAATATAAGATCACTTTTTACTTTTATTTCCCAAAAAATATTATGCAATATATCAATGGCAATATCAACAACAATAATCAAAGCAATGCATAAATCCCCACACACAATAAAGACACCAATTTAATGTAGTTCACCCAATGTGGGCTACTCCACGAAGAAAATATTTCACTAAATTTTTCTCAACAAATCTCTTGGGAATCCTTTCCCTATTACAATGTTTATGGACCTCTGTCCAAAGGAGACACCAATCCCCTAATCAAGTTTGATGATCTCTATCCACAGGAGAACTCCTTCTCCTCTGCTCTGGCTAGTGATCTTCTAGAAGAACTATTGCCTCCACTGCACTGACTTATGGATCTCTATCCACTGAAGACTCCTGCCCTCACTCAGAAGACCTGTCTTCACTGCCCTAGCTAATGGACCTCTATCCACTAGAGACTATTATCCTCTATACTCTATCACCTCCAAATATTGCTCTCAGCTCTATCTCAAATATGTACTAAACATAGTACTTCGATCTAGCACAAATATACTCAATTTTTGTCTCTGATTTTCACTAAACACAATCCTTTGATCTAGCACAAATTGCTCAATATCTATATCTTATCTGCACTAAACACAATCCTTCGATCTAGCACAAATCTACTCAATATTTGTCCTCGAATATGTATTAAACACATTCCTTAGGTATAGTACAAATCTGCTCAATATCTATCCTTAAATATGCACTAAACACAATCCTTCGATCTAGCATAAATCTATCCTCAAGCCTTAACACAGAGCTTGAATCAATTACAAATCAACTCTGCTACATTTACCCCAAACCTTAACCCAAGGTTTGAAAAAATCAATCAATCAACTTTGCTCTCAAGTCTTCTCAAAGACTTGTCTCAAATTTGCATTGTAAGCTTCCACAAAAGCTCACTCTAATATATCCACAAGTTCTCTTTAGAACTTGTCCAATATGCTCAACAAGTCTTCACCAAGACTTACCTCAAATTTGTATTGTAAGCTTCCACAAAAGCTTACTTAATTTAACTCAATCTTATCAGATAAAACTTCTTCAATCACACAAAAAAGCTTCACATAGAATCTTGTTCAATCTCATAGAAACATATAGAGAATTATTAGAGAATCAATATGCTTCACACTCACAACAATGCTCAATCACTTTCAATCTCTTTCTCAAATCAATTCAGAATATAGAACAATTTGTTTCACAGAACTTGAAATATCACTTCAACACTTCCACTTGACTAGGCTCAATCAACTCCACTCAATCAATCACTCAATGAAACACCCCTTACTTACAAACCCTAGTCCAAGCATATGAACACTCACTCAATTATTTCCAACAATGCTTATCAAACAATCTCACATAACAATGATACTCATGATATTTCACAAACCCTAGTTCAAGATAGTTCTTAACTTCACATAACAATGATATGCATGATCTTTCACAAACCCTAGTTCAAGCATATGAAAGCTTACTTCAATATTTCCAACAATGCTTATCAAATAAGGTTTCTAGTATCAACTTTAATTTAAAAAAACCAAACTCAACAATGCTTATCAAACAATCCTTTTCACTCCAACTTAGCATTCACAACATCCAACAATATTTCACTCACAAGGAAGATATGCCCATACCTTTTGTTTGATGAATTTTTGATCTCAAACCTGTCTCAATCACAATTACTCTTTTTTGTCACTCTCAAGGGTTAGATAACAAAAATTTGTCCTTAATATCTCCTTTCAAAATATTTCACCAAGTCAAAATATCAAAAATCAACTATGCCTTATCTCTCCTTTCAAAACAAACTTTATAATATCTAACACCCTTGGCGCACCTAATTTCTCCTTTTATTAACTTTAACCACTCAAAAATAAAACACAAAAATAAAACTTTGCATACCCTTTTATCTCCCTTGTATAACTCTTTAATCCCTTTTAAATATGCAATTTCCAATCAACAAAACTTTAAGAAATTAAAAAATTAATTTCAACCTTCAAACCTTAGCAATGTGAGTACATACCTTGTCCAACCAATAAAAAAGGCCTCGACAGGTTTCAAACATGCGAACCTTCTATCCCAAACGCCTTTGCACAGCGCACACCCACCAAGTGGGCTACGTGCCTCCATGCAAAGGGAAAGGCACGTGCCTTCCCTTTGATCCTTCCATAATGACATAATAAAAAAACTCTCTGCTTACAAAAACAAAGACCACAAAACTCGAACCCCTGACATTGCATCTACAATGTCTTAGCGCAGCTGCCAGCTATCAACCGTGTTACCAAACACCTTGCAACGTGAAGTGGACTCCTCACTTATTTGTCCTTTGCTCTGTTTCCTTAAACCTTTCAAAACACATTTCTCTCCTCTTTGTGCACGAGTGTCTATAGCTTTCGATCGATCGCATGGATAATAATTTGAATGAAACTTGCCCCTTCTTATATGCATTATATCATGTGCTCAAAACATTGGTGACCATTTTAATTCAATTTTTAATACGAATCATTTAATATTTGATGTCCTTACAACCCTAACCTTTATGGTTTATTAAATTAAATTATAAACTAACTTAAAATTAAATTATAATTAACTTCTAATTAATTTAATAACTCTTAGAGTTAATCAAATTAAATTATAAATTAATTTATAATGAAATTATTATAATTAATTTATAATTAATTTAATCTTTAGGTCTTAACCTTAGACCTCTAATATTATAATAAAATATTATAATACTATTTTTCTTGGGCCTTCTGTTGCTCTTTAGACCTCATCTGACCACCTTGAATATTATAATTAGGGATATTATAATATTATTTTCCTTAGGTCTAGAAGCAATATTTTTCTTGCACTACTGACTCTTGACATCCTTCCTTTTGTCCTGCTCACTAAAACTGACTCTTGACATCAATGACAACAAAACCTGCTCATATTTCTAACAATTTATTGATTTGGGTGGAAGTCATCAAATGATAGAAAATTTACAATGGTTTGATTGCCTTGAAGTCACTAACAATATTAGGTTGAAAATTGTAGATGGAAAAACCTATCTTATACATGGATATGGGTGTGTAACACCTAGTACATCATTTCCAAATCTTTTGTTACATGATGTAATGTATGTTCCTGGATTAACATCAAATCTTATTTTAGTAGCCAAATTGGTAGAGATAAAAAGGATGGTTGATTTTAGATATATAAATGGAGTCAATAAGTGTCTCCTTATAAATAAAAATGATATAGAAGCTACAAGATTAATTCACAATGATATATATATCCTAGAATCAATTGAGATTTTATAAGATATTGTTGTAGATCAAAACAACACTAATAGATATTTTGAAGAACAGATTGCAAGAAATGAAAAATCTTTTTATCATAAAATTCAACAAGGAAATCAAAGATTGAGAATGAGAAAGATGAGAGGACAACAATTATTTAGATTACTTAGATATATACAAATTAAATAAGAAGAATAGGAACTTAATTCAGTTGAAGAACATATGAAAGACGAAGATCCATATTGAAGATTAAAGTCTTCAATAACCAAATAATGTAATACAAGGGATGTTGGAATATATTACATTATTTGGTACATGATAATGTGCCATCTTGGGTACATATTTATATTAGGAGTGTGTCTTAGATTAGGGTGTGAGTATTTACTTTATGCAATGTAATAAATGCACAAGTAATATTAGAATGTGCAAAGTATTCAATAATGTAAATATGCATAATAATCCATGTGCACATGAGTCTTTAGAATAGGAAAGTGAAGAGTCATAGAAATATGGAAGGTCAAGAGTAACATCCCATTATATATAGGCCTTTGTGATAGTATATGAAGTGACATAATATAGAAGATAAGTAGAGAACAAGGTAGAGATAAAATGTAGAGCATGTATGGAATATGGAGAGTTTGAGATCTCCATTCTATATCAAAATGCTATTTTCGTGAGCTTTTATTAATGAAATTTTTTTGAGTTATTGCAAAACATATTTACGAGTTTTATATGCTTTAAATATTTCCATTATCTTATATTTTATATAGAATGTTTATTCTAGATCTTATGTTTGCTTTTCATTAAATATATAGCATTCAAAGCTAACATGAGTAGAATTGTTTTATTAATTTTCTTTTTAATAAATTTATCTTCATCTAGATCTTATAGTTTGTATCTCACTTGATAGAGAACCTTATAAACCATTACCATCCCAAATTTTAGTGCAATATATTTCTCCTTTTCCCAATAGAAAACCTTGTATTATAGTGTATACTATCATTTTGATATAGAATGGAGATCTCAAACTCTCCATATTCCACACATGCTCTACATTGTATATCTACCTTATTCTCTACTTCTCTTCTACATTGTGTCACTTCATATGCTCTCACAAAGGCCAATATAATGAGATGTGACTCTTGGCCCTCCATATTCCTATGACTCTTCACTTTCCTATTCTATGGACTCATGTGCACATGGACTATTATGCATATTTGAGAAAGGAGATAGGATATTTGAGAAAGAAGATAGAAGACTAAGAAAAGATCAAATTGAAGAGTTGTAAAATTTGAAGACCCAATAGAAGATGTCTCAAGCAAACTTGAAAGGAAAAAGAAGAAGGCTAGAGAAGTCCTATTAAAATTTTGAAGAAGTGGCCATTAGAGAAAATTTGAATAAAGCTCGAGGTAGAATATTGCAAGTAGGAGAAGCTCCTGGAAATAATAATTTGGGATAATTTTCACCATCTGACAACAATCCCAAAAGGAAGAAGGATTTGGCAAGAAGTTTGCCAAATTTTGGAAAGGTTTTTTGAATATCTCAAGACACTTAGATTCTTGAGGAAGAGGCCAAAAAATAGGCCCAATTTGAAGTTAGAATTTGATAGGAATATTGGAGAAGAAAGAAGAATTGAAGAGACCACATGTTTGAAAATTTTAAATATAGCCATAAAGGATTTAAAAGATGATTTACGGAGAATAATATTGATGATTTTTGCAGCAAAAGTTGAAGATTCATAGGACAACAAGTTGAATATGACATAGTGCTGCAAATTAAAGAAGAATTGGGTAGATTTTGAAGTGCCCTTGAACAACCAATTGAAGGAAGGCTTGATATAAAAATAAGGCAACAATTTGGAGGAATTGAATGTTGTTTTGGATAACAATATAATGAAGAAGAAATTAGTTTTTGGAGCAGAAAATTGAAGAGTTTTTGGCTAAAAAATTGGGCAACATTAGAAAGAGAAAATAGACTTACGATTTGGAGAAATTTAGGGAAGATTTGAGAGAGCGTTGGCTAGAAAAACAAAAGGAATTGGAGCTATAAATTTTATAAGTTCAGGAGAGAAAAAAGGTGAATCAAATCAGCAAGAATATTAGCCACAAAAGGAGGCCAAAAGGTATACCACATTGGTGCTACAAAATTTTATTATTCAAGCATTATATCCAATCTACTTTAAGTTTTTAAGAGCACCATATTAGAGCCATTAAATTCAACAAAATAAATAATCCTCAAGTTGAGTAAGGAAATAGTATTATAATTAGTAAATCTGCACAATATAACAACAAATTTTGGATTTAAAATTTTCTTGGAAATGAGTGTAAGAAGTATTATGTTGTTTATGTAATCAAAATAAGTGTAAAATTTTTAGAAGTTCTATTGACTAAAGGAAGGCCTAACAAGTGCTCAAAGATAACATGCTTAAGGTGTCTAAAGATACCTATTAAGGTACTAAAGTTTGTAGAAGATAGTGGTAAAAAAACCATATTGAAGGAGAGCCATTTTCACCATTTGACCAATATAAAATATTTGAAACCGCTATCAAGTTTAGAAAGGTAGAGCCACCACACGTAGGAGGAAAGGAGCACCACAAAATATGGGAAGAGCCACCAAAGGTGTTAACCAGTTTGAGGTGGAGAAGCAAAATATCACCACCATCAAAAGCACCGTAAATGAAGAACATTGATGAAAGGTAAATTAGGGTGAGTCAAGTGTTAAAATTTACACAACCCAAGTGGAAGTAGGAGATTGTTGAGCATTACATAGCAATAAGGTGCAAGATATCATAATGCTTGAGAATTACATAAAAAGAAGAGCCACCACCAAGCGTTGGAAATGAAGAGACATTACATTACAAAGAGGGGAGGTCATTTTAGAGCACAAGTTGCAAAGTTGAGAAGACTCATGAGAAGCAAGTCAGAGTTTAGAGCACCATATACAAGGAGGTACAAAATATTTGAATTGTTTTAAAACCTTTGCAAAGATTAAGGAGGTATAAGGCATAATATTATTGAATTTAAGATTAATTAATCTATTATACTTAAGGTTATTTGAATAAAAGGAGAAATATGGTAATGAATTATAACCTTAGAAGAATTATTGAATGCCTTTGAAAATATTTGAAGTAAGAAGTATTTTGGAAGTTTTTGAAATTAATTTATTCTATTTTGAAATTCAAATTGCATAGAAATATTTGCAAATAGTTTAACTTGGAGGAATAAGGATTTCTACATCGAAATAGGAATATTAAATTTGTAAATACCTTTATTTTCTAATTTTCTAATTGAGTTATAAGGAATTCAACACCATCTTAGGTTGTTGAAATTTAGAAAACATACTAATGAAAATTGAAACACAACATAGAGTTGTTGCAAAGTTGGAAAATCACATCTGTGTTAGTCTCTTACTCAAATTAATGAGACATAAAGAATCAAACTTAAAGTTATTGAAAATAGAGAATCTTATCAAAAATTGAAATTGCATCAAAATTTATATTTAGCTTTATATTCATAAATAGGGAGACAAAGGGGATTCAACTCAAAGGAAACTTAAAAAACTAAGTATTCTATCAAAAACTATCCTTAATACCTAATACTAGGGAGCTAAAAGGAATTCTACCTAGAGATTTGAAAAATTAAATCTTTGTCAAAACCATTGTTTGATCATTAGAAATTACAAGATATACTACAAAAGTTGAAGAATTGAAAGTTAGTATTTGATCGTATACTCAAATTCAACTTAAAATTTAGAAGTTGAAGAGATTGGGAGACATAAGGAATACAACAATAAAACTATTTTTTTGAAGATAATAATGGATAAGTTAGCAAGAGGAACATATCATCACAAGATATACTATGAAAGGATTCAAGATTAAAATCCATACAATATTCCATATCAAAAATGTAAAATTACTTCAAGCACAAATAATTCTACAAGTCAAAATGAAAAAGATATTTTGTTTATTGATTTTGGTGTAAGTTATCACATGATAGAAAATTTATAATAGTTTGATTGCCTTAAAGTCAATAACAATATTATGTTGAAAATTGTAGATGGAAAAACCTATCTTATACATGGATATGGATGTGTAACACCTAGTACATAATTTCCAAATATTTTGTTACATGATGTAATGTATGTTCCTGGATTAAAAATAAATCTTATTTCAGTAGCCAAATTATTAGAGATAAAAAAGGATGGTTGATTTTAGATATATAAATGGAGTCAATAAGTGTCTCATTATAAATCAAAATGAGATAGAAGCTACGAGATCAATTCACAATGATATATATGCTCTAGATTCAATTGGGATTTCATAAGATATTGTTATAGTTAAAATTCAACACTAATGGATATTTTGAGGAACATATTGTAGGAAATAAAAAATCTATATATCATAAAAGTCAATGAGGAAATCGAAGATTGAGAATGAGAAATATGAGAGGACAACAATAACATGGATTACTTAGCCATCTATAGAGTAAAAAATAAGAATAGGAACTTGATCCAGTTGAAGAACATATGAAAGACAAAGATCCATATTGAAGACTAAAGTCTTCAATAACCAAATAATGTAATACAGGGGGTGTTGGAATATATTACATTATTTGGTACATGCTAATGTACCACCTTGGGTACATTTTTAGATTATGAGTGTGTCTTAGATTAGGGTGTGAGTATTTAATTTATATAATGTAATAAATGCACAAGTATTATTAGAATGTGCAAAGTATTCAATAATATAAATGTGCATAGTAATCCATGTGCACATGAGTCCATAGAATAGGAAAGTGAAGAGTCATAGGAATATGGAAGGCCAAGAGTAACATCCCATTATATATAGGCCTTTGTGAGAGCATATGAAGTGACACAATGTATAATATAAGTAGAGAATAAGGTAGAGATGCAATATAGAGCATGTATGGAATATGGAGAGCTTGAGATCTCCATTCTATATCAAAATGCTATTTTCATGAGCTTTTGTTAATGGTAGTTTTCTGAGTTATTGCAAAACATATTCGTGAGTTTTATATGCTTTAAAAATTGCCATTATCTTATATTTGATATATAATATTTATTCTAGATCTTGTGGTTGCTTTTAATTAAATATATAGCATCAAAATCTAACATGAGTATAATTATTTTATTACTTTTATTTTTAGTAAATTTATCTTCATCCAAATCTTATATTTTTTATCTCACTTGATAGAGCACCTTATAAATCATTACCATTTCAAATTTTAGTGCAAGATATTTATCCTTTTCCCAATAGAAAACCTTGTATTATAGTGTATACTAGCATTCATAGAGTTATTCATATCTATAGGTTGTTTGGGATAGAATTCAAACATCCAATAAACTAATGACTAGGGCATAAGTGATTAGATTAGAACTAGTTATCACTCCATATATACTACTTACCTTGCACTAGAACTTGATGACTCTTAAAAACTATGAAAATATTGTATCCCTTGGTTAGTATAATTGTGAGTAATATTAACAAACTTTTCACCTAAAATAAACACCAACCAAGTTACATCCAAGTCAATAAGGTGATCTACTACCATAGCATTCATCCCCAAGGAAGAGGGTAAATCAAGAATGAAAGCAACCCCATATTTTGGGAATTTTTAAAGAGTAGAAAATAGGAAATAATGGTGGTATCCACACCATAGAGGGTGGGTCCCTTGGTGATAGTGGTCATGGGGGAGATTGGGCTAAGCCAATCACCACCATCAGTGATAGAGGTATCATGTGATGAACTAGCCAAACATATGATTGGCTTGTAGGCTATAATGGATAACTTAACCTATGAAAAAGATGTGATTAGGGCAAAGGCAATGGTGTGTATATGAGAGAGATCACTTGGTGGAATAGAACTCTATGATGTAGTTAGTTATTATTAATTTAATTATAAATAGAGACACAATCATGAAAAAGGCCATGACTATGGCTAGTGATAACAATAATCATTTGGTGCAGAAACTACAATGTGATATGGATGCCATGTAGTAGCATCACTTGATAGAGCTAACATGGGTGCATGAAAAGATAATATAGTTGCAAGATGATTTGACAATAGAGATGGAGAAATTGATTCATTATTGCATGACCTAAAATGTCATAATCCCTGCTAACCAACTTCTATTGGTGAGTCAAACCCACTCAAGGATACACACACACTCACATATGATCACTTGTTAGTTTCAATACCCATTGAGGATGTTATCACCATAGGGAAGAGGAGGAGCCTTGGATACTAGACCATAGAGCTGATCCTTGACTTCCCTTTGGGGTATAATTTTTTTGTACTATAGTGATGGATTATATGATAAGAGGATATATCATATTGTATAGAAACTAATGACATATATTCATATTCTTTGTGATTCATGACTTGTGTCTAAATTATGGATTATGATGTTATATGTATTTTGATTAATATGTATTTATTCATGATTCAATTTTATGATGATGATTTGATTAAGATGATGATGATTAGTATATTTTGTTTTTAAAATTTACAAAATTGTGTTTAAATAAACTTTAGATGTATCACAACAAAATAGCTATGATACAAGTATATATAAGTATATACATAAAAGATGTGGTCAAGGGGACTTTAGATATGTTATAAGTCTTTATCATGATACAAGATTTGATACAAAAATAAATTTGCCTAAGGGGGATTTAGATATGCTAGAAGGCATCACTATGATACAATATATGATACATAGTAGATGCCATTGTGGAGGACTTTATATATACCATAAGTTAATGCTATGGTATAAGATATGATACAAAAATAAATATGCTAAGAAAAATTTTATATATGATTCAAGGCATTGTTATAACATAAGATATAATACAAAGATATATATTTCTATTTTTATATCCCAAACAAATGTTGAAAAAAACCATTTACTTTATTTGAAAGTTTAATAAATTTGTATCAAAACAAAATTTTATTTAAAAAAAAATGTATATGAATATTTATGGATGTGTCAAATGGTAATATATTTTGTAACAACCCTCTTCGAATGACCATTGATTATAGATTAATTAGTGAATTGCACTTGCCTTTTCCTATAAGAGTGTGGTACTACTGATGTCCATTGTGTATGTAGGACTAGGTATACACTTTTGTAATGTCCCCATTTTCAGTGACTTGGTGGTAATGATCCTGATGACCTATTTAGAGTCCTTGTAGGTCATGCAGAGTGATGCTAAGAGACTCAACGCCATGGAGTATATCTTGTTTCAAGCTCAAGCATCGACTTCTGCATTTGATTGGCCATTTTTGGGTCATGGGTGATGTTTTTGGCCTTACATGATTTATTTCCCTTTATGCATAATATATATATTTATAAAATAATTTTATAAAGGGAAATTATAATTAAAAATTGTAAAGGGGCCATGTGTTTTAAAACAACGTTGAGTTCACTAGGAAAGACGTCAAGGTGGCGTATCCCCCTTATTGAAGCTTCCAGAAGATAGTCAATGCAAAGATAAATAAGGGAGTTGTGAACTCATTTGAGGATATTGGATATTTTCTTGTTTTGGTGATCAAATTTCTGAGGGTATTGCAGATTTTTGCAGTGTTGGAGCTTGTGGGGAGTCAACCTCCATGAGAAGATTGGTTTCATATGTGCAATACCATACCTAGCCAATTAGAGGAGTTTCTACAATGGGTAACTCATTGTGCTTCAAAGTTTATTTCAGCTTAGGGTTTGTGGATTGTTGAAGGTCAGTTTTGGGTAAATCGAAGACATGGGTTTTGTTGCTAAGCTTCAGCCATTCAGGAAATCATATTTACATTAATGATTGGAGCTAATTTAGAGGTACTTTGATGTGTTCATCCATGACTGGTTATTTCATATCATACCTACATGTTTGTTCGTAGTTGCAGATTAGAATCTTATTCCATTGTGGGTATTGGTTCATTGCATTGGTCTTGAGACAATGATCATTTCAAGTATTTAATTGTAATTTTTGACAAAGGGAATGAATTTATAGGAAGGTTCGAACCTTCCAGCTGGGTGCCCTTCCTTGGAACCCATGACTTAGGGTTGATGGTGCTATTTTGGGTGAATATTGAAGGAAAAAAATAGTTAAGGCTGACAAAAACAATTATGGCTGACAAAAATAGTTAAGGCTGACATTAATTTAAAGCTGACATTTTGGATTCTATTGCTGGAGGCTGACATTGAGTTAAGGCAGTCTAAATTACATCATATTTTGACCAGTATTTGTCATTGAGAGGTAAACAAGGGTTTGCCAAAATCTGAAGACAACTGGATTGACAAATGGAGCACTTGGGTTCAATTTTTTTGATCATCATTGAGGATTCACACTTGGTGCTTCATCCATTTACAGAGGTATTTACATTATTTCTGATTTTAATGTATCCAATGTTTGAACATTTTGAAGTTGTGCCCTAGTTCAAAAATAAAATTGAAATTAAGTTGCAAATTTTGGATGTTTATTTTTGCAATAATTGTGCAAATTGAAATATATTTAATTTCAGAAAATTTAAATAAATTGGGAAAATTTTGAGAAAAAATCGCAGAAGGGGGTGGCCATTATAGCTTTCAATAGATAGGTTTGGTTAATTGAAAAGGTAAGAGGGAAGTGATGATTTGGCTCACGAGTACACAAAATCTCACACTTTGCATATTATATAGGTGCATTACAAAATACTTGCATTATTGCATGAGCCATGTTTTGATTGTTTGTTGCTTGTTGACGTGAAATGAGATTTGCATATAGTTGTGGAGGAAATGAAAGTGCTAAGCTGTTGATGAAATGAGAATTGATTGTATAAACATATATAAGTAATTATATATATATATATATATATATATATATATATATATATATATATATGGAGCAATAAATGAAATATGCATGTTTAACTATTAAATATATGTGTGCTAAAATACATTGTGCATGTATAATAGTTACATGCATTATAAACCTTAAGGAATGAAATATAATGGCATAGTATCCATAATACACAACTTAATGGATTGAGTGGATGGGTGATGGCGGAGTGATCTGGGGGTTAGTTAGTAATGATAATGATTACTTTGTAAAACTACTCCATGATTTTTGAAGAGGGAAAAAAATAAATGGGAAAGAAGAAAAATACATGTGAGAGAGAGAAAGAGAAGAAGGGATGTTGTGTGAAAATGGAGAAGGGAGTTCATGCATTCGAAGATTGACACTGGTTATCTGGTTCACAGAGCTTGCTTCTATTTGATAGAAGATTTTATTGGAATCTAGTTACACATATTGTTTTAGGTGTATTTTCTCAATGTTGTGGTGTATTCATGATTGATGGTAATTTCTTGATTTGCTTATGCAAGAAGAGGAACTCATAGTTAGAGCACTTCCTAAATTTATAGTTGAAATTTATGGATTACCAACGAAGTTGCAAGTATGGTTTGTTTGCATATGATTTAGACTACATTTGAAATGCTTGTATGTGTGTACAATAAAACCACATTCTCTTTTCTATCTAGAAATGTGAAAGCATAAATATTGTACAACTTGAAAAGTATGTTGTTTCGGGTAACAATGAAAGAGTGCTTTAAATTTGGATCATGTCTTGTAAATATTTTGAATTTAGCATGTGAGCAGGTTTATGTTGCACACATGTGTAGCTTGGGTGATGTCATATAGGGAAGAAATTTAATGTCTTTGTGAAATCTGGTGTTGTTGTGGTAAATAAGTGTGTAATGTAATGTGAAGATTTGCTCGAATATATTTCTTTATGTGCTTGCCATGTTGGGTATGGAATATTTATTTATGTTAAATAATATGTATGCATTGACTAGCAAAGTAGATATGTCATTTCTATAAATCAGTCACAATATGATCCCTTTGTGAATACTACTCTAAACTTCGATCACCGAATTGCTATGGCGAGAAGAAGTTTGAGAAAGTGTTCGACATAGATAACCTTTCTAGAATGTGACAGGTGAAGAAGTCAGTAGTTTCACTCTCTAAAGCAAGTGTGAGGGCGGTGGATGGTTTCCCCTAAGGAGTAGAATATGAGCATATAGGGAAAATCTTTGTTAAATTATACTATTGACTTATGTATGTGGAAAAAGACATTTCTAGTGTGAAGCTTGTAATGATAAGATATTAATATTTCAAAATGTTTGTTGGTAATTTTATGATATGAAATAGATGTTGAACATATGTATTTATATACATGTTTTAACCATTGTTGTGTTAATAAACCCACTGGGACATTTTATTTTGTTGTTTTAATAAAATGCATTATGGAGTAAACACCCAGTTTTGGGTAAAACATTTTAACAATTATGGAAATCTCTTCAGTATTATTTTGTATCATTATCTATAGGTGTGTGATCCAACTGGATGAGAATTGTTGAAATGAGTTGGTACGACTGAATTAGAGCAGATAAAAAAAGAAAAATATAACACTTTTGAAAATGTATTAAGTGAAAATATAGATTTTTGTAACAAGCAAGTTTATTAATGAATAACCCTTGGACTAAATTCTTGTTTGGGTCAGTTTAACCAAGAGTTTAGGTGAGCTGAGAGTCATCATCGACCACCAAATAATGGAGTAGCTTGTAATTGGTAGAAGCTAACTTTGATCTAGACTATAATATGCTACCCAACAAACAAAATTATTAAACTATATTTTAAGCACCGAGAGGAGATTAATGTCTCAAACGTGATAGAGTTTTAACTTAGACATCAAAAAAATGTTGAATAGTGCTGGGAACACCAATTGTTTCCTGAGTAAAAAGACCCTTATTGGTGGAAAACCCATATCAAATATATAAAATCTGTGATGTTGAAAGGGTTAACAATAACGTAGATATAATTTAACCATCTAAATACATAAGTCCACATAATAAACTTAGATAATGTAGTTTACACAACCATTGTCTTGTTTAACATTAAAATAGTCAAAAAGCTGAGTTTATCCTATTACCCTACAAAGCAATAAGGGATTTTGTATTTTGTTTTAGCTTTATTTAATGAATGGTTATATGGAAGCAGTAAAAGCATTATCTAGAAAACAACTTTCTTGGGTTTTGAGAATTCGTACCTTCAAGTAAAGTGTGAGAAAACAAAACTGGTCCCGAAATGGACCCACTTGAGCCTGGACTGACATGGAACCAATTATTTACTTTGTGGTCAAGGGATATTGGCATGAAAACCAAGTGATAGTTTAATGAATCTCAGTGGTTACATTGTATTTTAGAAAGAGAATAAATTCTTAGTTGGTATATAATTAAGCCTAAATAAAATAATGGAGTATTGATTTGGGGAATGGGAAAATAATTTGGTTATTTTACTTCCTAAGTTGTTAGGGAATATATTAATATTAATATTTTATATTATTCCTCGAATTTATGCCAAGGTTGCTATAGGAAACTCTTAGTAGGTAATGCAAGACCAGCTAGGGAATTACTTTGGTTGAATCTCAAACTTAAGCTTTTAAAATGAGAATGATGAGTGAAATAAATGGCAAAAAAAAAAATGAACAGCCAATGATGTTGAGGTGCGGGTATGCACACAATATAACACAGGAGGAATTGTTTTTCTGACAAAATGGGTCAGAAAAAGTAGCCTGGTCCAAATTAGTAACAAGGGGGCGGTATGGGATGCCACCTTTAGATTGCTTCCCAGGAGTACAAGTGATAAGTCCTATGTCCAACTTAGCTAGTTCAACCACAACATTTGGTATGGGATAAACGATCGCGATTCTTAATGGGCATTATATATCAAGTTCAATGTTAAGGTATTGACATGGCTCTAGCTAATCTCGAGTAGTAGGAGAATCAACTAGACACTAGGCATATGCATGCTAACCCTTTTACATATAGTTATTGGAACAAGTCAATCAGTTAGTTAAAGGTTTAGTATGATAAGGGATAGGGAACTACGTGTTCGTCCTCTAGGTGTTATGGGCCCTAGAGGATAACCTCAATAGTGGTTTAATCCTCACACCCCAATAATAGGATGTTAAATGAGATAAGTTGATTCCACATAATGATGCCTTTTACGATATTTGGCCAATCTCACCCACTTGGATGGCTAGCTACAACAGTCTTGAAATCCAAAAGTGGTTTGATATGCCTGTAATGATTAAACCTTTATGTAAAATATTCATTGGATGAAACATAAATGCTATAAACATGAAATCACTTCTTAGGTTGAAAATAATAAACTAAAAAATATTACCTTGAGAAATTGCTTGGCTTGTTTTTTGGTGGTGCAACCAAGTGAGTAGACTTGGGTTGTTACATATGGTATTAGAGCAGAAGAGATATTAAATTTGTAGGACTTTGATTAAATATTTTTTCTAGATAAAATGTAAACATATATATTCCACCTACAGGTCAGATGGTGCAAATGCTGTGAGGTGGATATTTAAGAAATATCATGGGAGGCAGGGAGGAAGAAGCCACCGAAAGACCTTGTAAGAGGATCAAAGATAGGGAACATAAGAGAAGGTCCTCAAATGGAAAGAGGAATGAAATAGTTGATTGAACCCCCACCAAATGAGCCTAGTGGGAGGGAAGAAAATTTGGTAAAAATAATTCAACTGCTGCAAACTCATTTGGATCAACAACAAGATTTAATAGATCAACAACAAATAGTGATTGAGGACTTGACTAGGGAAAGGAAACCTATAGGTAGCTCCGAGGAAGCACCCAATGAGATTACAAGAGTAGGTGGCACTAGAGTGGGCACTGAGCTAGCCAAGAACCTAATGAAGGTCATGAATCCCAAGTTTAATGACACAAGTGAAGGTAATGTAGTAGAGAAATTTTGGGAATTTACTAATCTACAACAAGGATTAATGACAGTTCGAGCTTATTATCAAAAATTTATCCAACTATTATAATATGTGCTTGATTATGAGGGCATGGAGGACATGAATGTACAAAAGTTTATACTAGGACTATATCCTAAGATTAGGACTACGGTGAATATGCTCAATCCTGAAAATATTCCTAAAGCATTTGATGTAGCTCGATAAGAGGAAGTCTACCAAGAACTATTTCAACTACCAAAAAATAACTAAAAAATAAAAATATGATCTTAGAAAGCATAAAAGTGCAGGATTTATGAAGTGGGTTAGGGAGCAAAGTAAAAATCCTAAAGGAGGCAATCAAAATAAACAGGAAGGCAAAGTTGGAAATACTGTTCAAGGTAACAAGTTTAAGAAATATGGCAAAGAATATCTTAGGAAAAATAATCCAGAGCCATCAGCATAGGGGAATATTAAATATTTTGCATCCCAAAGTATAAATGAAAGTAACATCAAGGGTATCAAAGCTCCTCCAAGTGGATGTTATATATGCCAAGGAGCCCATTATGCCAACGAGTGCCCCCACAAAGCTGATATTTGCTAGAAAGCTCTAGAAGAAGCCACTCACAAAAGTTTTGCGGCAACAGGTAGTCCCATACTTGATGGTCAAGTTACTCCTTTCTTGTTAAATGGTAAAATTTATGATAAGGATGTACATATTTTGATAGATAGTGGATCAATTGATAGCTTTATTTCCACTAGATTAGTGAGGGACAAAACTAAAAGACCTGGGTTTTTGGCTAATGGTTGGAAGGTAGAGTACGGGTCAGGGAAAACCTACCAAGTCAACCAATGTCTATTTGACCCTCACATCATTTTTCCACAAGGAAAAACTAATTGGTATTTTTATGTAGCACCTTTACATGCCTTTGACATCATTCTTGGTGTTGATTGGTTAAAATCCCATAAGGCTCTTTTGAATTTTGAGGAAATATGGGTGGAATTTATGGATGAATCTAATCAAAGTAATAGAATTCATTGTGATTGTGGAGCAATTAATCCATATAATATGACTACAATGTAGATAAAGAAAGCCATTAGGAAGAGAGGAAAGGCTTTTGTAGTTAAAATGAATAAGAAATAAGAGACTAAAGTGGAATTAGACCTCTTCCAAAAGCATCTTATCTTGGGAGAATTCAAGGATGTGTTTCCAAAGGACCTTCTAGGATTACCTCCTCAAAGAGAGTTTGATTTTTCTATTGAGTTGTTACCTAGAGTTGCGCCCATTGCAAGGGCACCATATAGGATGACTCCTATTGAGCTACAAGAGCTCAAGATACAACTTCAAGATTTTTTGGAGAAAGGGCTAATCAAGCCTAGTATGTTGCCATCGAGATATCCTGTCTTATTTTTTAATAAGAAATATGGTACCTTGAGGATACGCATAGATTACCGGATGTTGAATAAGGTTACTATCAAAAATAGGTACTCATTACCTAGAATTGATGATCTCTTTGAATAGCTAAAAGGAGCAACCGTCTTCTATAAAATTGACCTAAGGTCTGGTTATCATTAGTTAAGAATTAGAGAAGAATACACAATTAAAACAAATTTTAGAACAAGGTACAATAATTTTGAGTTTACAATCCTACCTTTTGGGCTAACTAATGCCCTAATCGCATTCATGAATCTCATGAATAGCATTTTTAGAGATAATTTGGACCAGTTTGTGCTCGTATTTCTTGGTGACATATTGATCTATTCCAAGAACAAGGAGGAACATGCTCAATACATAAGAACTATACTTGAGGTTCTTAGAATTAATTATATGGAAAGCTATCTGTTGTGGTATAAACCAAAATACCCATTAAATTAAAATAAATGGCTTAATATAGACACAAAACTCACAACAAATTCCCTATGAAGGATCAATGAGCTCCCAAATTGGGAAGATCGGTTCTCATCTCGAAAGGGATTTTTAGGGATTGATAAATATCAATCCAATTAGCCTATTCTAGAAGATGACTAGCTAAACTATGTGAGCACCAAGTCTCACCTACAATATATTAAAAATACGACTAAGCCCTAACTAAGACTTAGCCTATCTAAGGTTTTAGTCCACCTAGGATCATAAACCTTAGTCTATTCATTTGATGCCCTCATCATACCTCCCCACATAGGAAGCATTGGACTCCAATGCTTGTACAATAGTAGTGGGTTTAGGATGAAGAACCCAAGTCAGATGGAGCGAAAGTTGGAAAGCAGGTGTCGGATGGGTAGGAGCACTAAATATGTTGAGAAGTCCAAGTGATACCGATGCTAGAGGGTATTTCCTGGTCACAACTGGAGGTCCAACTCGAGTGAAAGAGTATGGATGGGTTTGAGGACAAATATCCTATGGCGACGGCTGCAAGATCTGCTTCAAATTAGGAACCTGATGCATAGTAAAAGTAGGAGGAGGAGAAACTGGAGCAACTGGAGGAGGTGCTAAAAAGGAGGAGCCTCCTTGTGTGCAACTAGAGCTAGTGTGTCCTTGGGCTTGCGAAAGACAAATTTCATATGGCATGGACCTCCATAATTATATGTGGATCTCGTGGAAGAGATGAGAAATTTATTGTTCTCGTGATGCAATGTATAGATATTGTTATACACGTCATATTGAGCTCATTTGTAAAATTGATAGGGCCTTCCAAGAATAAGATCACAATAATCAATTGGAGTCACATCACAAGAGACTTTATCCACATAGCGTATCCCAAATGCAAAGGACACAATGCAAGTTTCTATAATCAAGGAGGAGGTGCTCGTATCCTTCCATGCAATTAGGTATGGGTGAGGATGGGGTTGTACAAGAAGCTTCATATGATCAACGACGGCTCTGGAAATTAAGTTCATTTGGGAGCCATTGTCAATTATGTAATCTACAAAGTAATTGTGCTTTAAGTGGGCACATGTGACAAACAAATGGTCATGACCTCTTTCAAACATGTTGTGTGTCAACAAGGTATGATTGTTGAGCCCTCGAAGCTCAGGATAAGGATGACGTTCTTCCATAGCCTCAATAGGCCCATCTTGTGTTTCCTCTGGTTGAGCTTCTACAATAAGAGGAAACACTCAGATTTTATATGGCCTCTCTTCTTACAATAATCACAAAATTTCTTAGGATCAAAAGGAGTAGAAGAAGTGTTAGAAGAAGGGGAAGAAGAAGAAGAGGGAGAAGTCTTCTTATGTTGCTATGGAGATTGCTTTGGTTTGGAAGCCTTGGTGGAGTCTAAAGAGTGAGATCCACCTGATAGAGAAATAAGCTTCTTCTTCGTAAGTTGTGCTTGATTGTACATGACATTCAAATCTATGATAGGAGTATATTTCAACTCCCTAAAAAGTGGTTCTTGTAATTCACTCTTGAATTTGGTGATTAGCTTAGCAGTAGAGTCCTGAATACCATTCAAAATCCTCAATTTTTTGAATAGGCCGATGTAGGTTGGGGCATTCATGTTGTAGCCCTACCTCAATCGAAGCCATTGAAATTCAAGATCTTCTACATAGTTTGAAGGATAAAAAGTGTCTATCAATGCCTTCACCAAATCATTCCAATTGTCAATGGGATTTTGATTACTGAGTCGGTCCATGATCAAGACTTTGGCTATGCTAGAAATTTTCAAGAGAGCAAATAGAACTTGTTCGTCCTTTAGGATTTTTCTATAGGTAAACCACATTTCCATATCAAGGATCCAACCGTTTAAGATCTCGAGATCATGAGAGCAATCATAAATTTTTACCTCGCATGTTTCTTTCACGTGAAGGTCAGGGACTTGATTGGGACCACTAGAAGAATCAATATTATCGACCTTATTGGCCAAAGTACTAATGACTACAGTGATTGCAACAATTTTCTCTACCAAATCATAAGCCATTTGTCCTTTGGTGTATGCCAGGGATTTTACAAAGAGGGTTTACAAAAGATGCTAAAGGGGTTACAAAAAGAAGTGCTAATTGCCTAATTAATTGCAAAAATCAAAATGATTTAATGCAATTTTACAATGTTTTGAAGGGCAAAAATTGAAATTAGCACTAAATCAGTTTTTTACAAAAATTCCAAATTTTTTTTGGGAATATTCATTTTTGTTTTTGCACTAGTAAATCTCTTTTTGATAAATTGAAATCACAAAAAAAAAACATTTTTGTTAGTGCAAAAATCACAATGTCAAATTTAATAGACCTCCACCTAAGTAAAGTTAACCATCATCGGGCCCAAGCAACCGAGCGGCCACACTAATTATTCGGGTGCTGAGATAGCCAGTGATAGCTGGCTAATCATAAAAATGTGAAGCCACCCAAATAAAGGTCCAAATGACCTTGAAACCATTCAATATGGGATTAAAATGCCCACTTTATTCGCATGCCGATCGTAAACCTTGGCCTCCACGTGGAGTATAAATCTTCACCAATGGGCACAAGCCACCATTGAATGAATGCAAAATGCGTTAGGATTGTGCGTATATTCCAATGCAAGGCAAAAAAATTTGCATAGGGATGTTGAAGTGTATCGGGTGCAAGAGGAAAAACGCCAAAATTTAGGCTTTGAGCGGCAGGAATGGAGAATTCCAAGCGGTATAAAATGAAACCTTGCCGAGTTTGGTGGATCTTTTTTGTCGAGACAACAAATGTATTCGCTTCAGGACTTATGCACTTTGTCAGTATGCCTAGAATAAAGTACAGAAGGGCCATTGAGTTTCATTCTATCTATCAATGGAAACAAAGTGAATAATTTGTGTGTGGTAGAAGGAGAAGCACTGAGCATTTTAAGTCAAAATGAGTATGTGCAGCAGATTGGCTTTGGAAGCTGTGTTGGACAGGGGATTGACAAGTCAGTCATTCAATCAATTGATTGCAGGGTGATCGAGTTTTGGCCTTTCTTGTGTGAGCTTGAATGGGTCTTCACATGCCGATGGTCAGGACGATGACCTCCTGTCATCGGTGGCTATCTACCAATCGACAACTCAGTCCTAGAAGCCGAGCTTGGCACGGTTGTTGATGTTGGAATTCTCAATCCTGTTGCAGTGGCCAATTGGTGCACGCGCGACCTGGAACTGGTTTTTAGTCCCACAATTTTTTTTTTTTTGTTTTTTAATATTAATTGATCACCAAGATCAATTTGTGCACCAAGAACAAATTATGGTCAAAAAAGTTTGTCGTCAACGATAATTTTGTAGCAATAATTTTGCATCAACAAATTCTGCAGCAGTAAATTTTTGATGACAATAATTTTGGAGCAATTTTAACAAAATTGCTATCAAATACAATAAATTTTCAAAATTATTAAGAGAACTTTTAGAATAAAATTGGTTGTAGATAACCCAACCCAAGACAATGGAGGTCAAAAATGACCCAGAACCTCCAAAATTTGTCTGCTTTGATACCACTGTTGTGGTATAAACCAACATACCCATTAAATTAAAATAAAGGGCTTAATATAGGCCCAAAAATTACAACAAATTCCCTACGAAGGAGCAACGAACTCCCAAATTGGGAATATCAACTCTCATCTCGAAAGGGATTATTTAGGGATTGATAAATATCAATCTAGCTAGCCTATTCTAGAAGGTGGCTAGCTAAACTACGTGAGCACCAAGTCTCACCTACAATATATTAAAAATATGACTAAGCCCTAACTAAGACTTAGCCTGTATAAGGTTTTAGTCCACCTAGGATCATAAACCTTAGTCTATTCATTTTATGCCCTCATCACTATCGAAGTGTGAATTATATATTCCACAAGTACATTATTTAGGACCTATTATATTTATTGAGGAGATTGTAGTTGATCCCAAGAAAATAGAAGCAATTGTTGATTGACCTGCACCTACTAATGTGATAAATGTGAAAAGTTTTATGGGGATTACAGGCTATTATAGATGATTTGTCAAAAGTTTCTTGAGAATTCCCAACCTATTACAAACCTTCAAAGGAAAGGTAAGACCTTTAAATGGATAGAACAATGTAAATAAGTCTTTTGAATTTTGAAATAAAGGTTGAAAACCACACCAGTTCTGTAATTATTTGATCCTAATAAGAGTTTACAATATTTACTGATGCATCAATTGAAGGATTAGGAAGGATTTTGACCCAAGATGATGCAGTTATTGCCTTCGAATCAAGAAAAATTAAGAGGCATGAGGTAAATTATGTTACTCATGACTTGGAATTGGTAGCCATTGTACATGCCCTGAATATTTGGAGGCACTATTTGTTGGGGAAACCATTTGAACTGAAGACAGATCACCAAAGTTTAAGATACATATTTACTCAACCCTTATTGAATGATAAACAAAGATGCTAGATGTAATTTCTAGCTGAGTATGATTTTGGCATTGAGTATATTAAGGGTAAATAGAACAAGGTCGTTGATGCTCTAAGTAGGAGAGGGTGCATTGCCACAATAACAAAATACCCTTATGATTTTTTAGATCGGATTAAAGATCTATAATAGAAAGATGATTTTTACTAGTCATGTAATGCTCAAATTGAGCAAAAACTTGGTAAAGATACATATTTTGTGTATAGAGATGACTTGCTATATTATAAGAATATATTGGTTGTTCCAAATATGGGTGTATTGAGAGAAATAATCCTTAATGAAGCACACAATAATCCTTATTTGACGCATCTTGCAGGGGTAAAGATGTGAAAGGGCTTGAAAAAAGCTTATTATTGGTCAGGTATGAAAAATGACATCATTGATTATGTCGTCAGGTGCTTAGAGTACCAAAAAGTGAAAGTGGAAAATTTAAATCCGATAGGTAAATTGTATCCATATGATATACCTACACATAAATGGTAGGTAGTTTCAATGGACTTTATAGTGGGTTTGCCTAAAACAAGGTTTATACATGATGCAATCTTGGTAGTTGTGGATAAGTTAACCAAGGTTGCACACTTTATACTTGGTAATGTTCAATATGATGCACCAATAGTAGCAAACAAGTTTGCTAGAGAAGTGGTAAGACTGCATGGATTATCTGAGGTCATAATATTAGATAGAGATTCTTGATCCACCTCAAAATTTTTGTAAGCTTTGCATGACGTATTGGGTACAAGACCGAATATGAGTTTAGATATTAGAGGATATGCTAAGAATGTATTTTATGGATCAACATACAAAATGGGAATATTACTTATACCTAGTTGAGTTTGTATACAATAATAATTATCATACATCATTAGGTATGGCACCTTTTGAAGCCCTATATGGAAGAAGATGCAAGACTCCCTTGTCATGGGATAATCTAAAAGATTAGGTAGTGATCAAACCAGAAACTATTAAATAAATGGAAGATCAATTGAAAATAATTCAACATAAGCTAAAGGAGGCTATAGATCATCAAAAGAGCTATACGGACATCAAAATAAATCTGAAGGAATATTTTATGGGATACGGAGTATTCTTAAAGGTGAAACCAACTAAAAGTTATATCAAATCTTCCAAACTTGACCCAAGATATGTGGGTCCATTTGAAATTATGGGAAAGATAAGCCTTGTTGCATATAAACTTGCTCTATCGCCAAGCTTATCCAAAATCCATAATGTATTCCATGTGTCCCTCTTTAGGAAGTACATTTATGATACCACTCATGTTTTGGATGTTTCCAATTCGCAGATGATCGATCCGTTGAAGATTGAAGTTCGACTTGTTCGTATACTTGGTTATAGAACCAAGAACCTGAGAAAGAGAAACATAAGGCAATGTCGGGTCCAATAGGATCTCTACTCAAACAAAAATTCCATGTGGGAAAACATGAAAAATATGCAACAACAATTTCCTTATCTGTTTGAGTAGACATAAATATTTTAAAACATTTTATATGACTTGATGATGTATATATATTGTATATGGATATATGATTGAACATTGAGTAAATTAGATTTGTGTATGTTTTGGGTTGCTAAGTAGAGTAGATTTGTTTATGTGATGATGTATGCTTTGGTTTATGCATGGACATTTGGTTAAATTAAATATGAAATATTTAAGTAGTTAAATTGAGTGTTCCGATTTGGATGAATTATTCAATGATAATTTATGATACAAATAGTCAAGTTTGATTTATGAATTGACATGATTAATATGGAATAGGTGAAAGCTATATTAGAATGTATTTGTTTTGTTTGACCATGTCGTGAAACACAAGGACTGTGTTTGTTTCTAGTGGGGGAGGATGTAATGACCCTCCTTGCATGACCATTGATTATAGATTAATTAATGAATTGCACTTGCCTTTTCCTATAGAGCATGGTACTATTGATGTCCATTGTGTATGCAGGACCATGTATACGCTTTCAATAGATAGGGTTGGTCGATGGAAAATGTAAGAGGGAAGTGATGATTCAGCTCATGAGTACATTGAAGCTCACACTTTGCATATCATATAGGTGCGTTACAAAAGACTTGCATTATTGCATGAGCCGTGTTTTTATTGATTGTTGCTTATTGATGTGAAATGAGATTTGCATATGGTTGTGGTGGCAATGAAAGTGCTGAGCATTTGATGAAATAAGAATTGATTGTATGTTTATCAATTAATTTGATGGATAGAAATAGATAAACATATATAAGTAATTATATATATATATATATATATATATATATATATATATATATATGTATGGAGAAATAAATAAAATATGCATGTGTAACTATTAAATATATGCGTGCATTATAAATATTAAGGAATGAAAGATAATGGTATAGTTTCCATCATCCATGAATTAATGGATTGAGTGGATGGGTGATGGTGGAGTGATCTGGGGGTTAGTTAGTAACGATAATGATTACTTTGTAATCTACTCCATGCTTTTTTGACCAGGAAAAAAGAAGTGGGAAATAAGAAAACTACATGGGAGAGAGAGAGAAAGAGGAGAGGGGATGCTATGTGAAAATGGAGAAGGGAGTTCATGCATTTGAAGATTGACACTGGTTATCTAGTTCATAGAGCTTCCATATATTTGATAGAATATTTGATTGGAATCTAGTTACAAATATTGTTTGAGGTGTATTTTTCTAGTGTTGCAGTGCATTCATGATTTCTAGTAATCGCTTGATTTGCTTATGAAACAAGAGGAAAACTTAGAGAACTTTCCTAAATTTATAGTTGAATTTTGTGGATTATCGACAAAGCTGGAAGTATGGTTTGTTTGCATTGATTTAGATTGTAGTTAAAATGCTTGTATGTCTGGTATAATAAAACCAAATTATCTTTTCTGTCTAGAAATGTGAAAGCATAAATATTCTACAACTTGAAAAGTGTGTTGTTTAGGGTAAAAATAAAAGAGTGCTTTAAAGTTGAAGCATGTCTTGTAAATATTTTAAATTTAGCATGTGAGCTAGTTTATGTTGCACACATGTGTAGCTTGGGTGACGTCGAATAGGGAAGAAAGTTAATGTCTTCATGAAATATGGTGTTATTGTGGCAAACGAGTGTGTAATGTAATGTGAATATTTGCTCGACTATATTTCTTTATGTGCTTGCCATGTTGGGTATGGGATGCTTATTTATGTTAAATAATCTACATGCATTGAGTAGCGAAGTAGATATATTATTTCTTTAAATGAACCATAATATTATCCCTTGGTGAATGCTACTCTAAACTTCGATCGTCTAATTGTTGTGGTGAGAAGAATTTTAAGAAAGTGTTTGGCACAAATAACCTTTCTAGAACGTGACAGGTGAAGAGCTTTGTAGTTTTACTCTCCAAAGCAAGCACGAGGGAGGTGGATGGTTTCACCTGAGGAATGGAATAGGATCATATAGGGAAAAACTTTGTCAAATTGTACTGTCAGCTTATGTATGTGTAAAAAGATGTTTCCAGTGTGAAGCTTGTAATGATAAAATATTAGTGTTTCAAAACCTTTGTTGGGAATTTTATGATATGAAATAGACATTGAATATATGTATTTATATACATGTCTTAATCATTGTTGTGTTAATAAACCCTCTCAGACATTTTATTTTGTTGTTTTAATAAAATACATTATGGAGTAAATGCCTAGTTTTGGGTTAAATTTTTTAATAATTGTTGTAGTGAATGATGGAATAACTTCAGTATTATTTTGTATCATTATCTATAGGTGTGTGATCCAATTGGATTGGAATCGTTGAAATGAGTTGGTACGATTGGATTAGAGCAGATAACAAAAGAAAAACATGAAACTTGTGAAAATGTATTCAATGAAAACTTAGATTTTGGTAACAGGTAAGTTCATTAATGAATAACCCTTGGAATAAAGTTTTTTTTGGGTTAGTTTAACCAAGAGTTTAGGTGAGTTGAGAGTCATCACCGACCACCAAATAATGGAGTAGCTTGTAATTGGTAGAAGCTAACTTTGAGCTAGACTATAATATGCTACCCAACAAACAAAATTATTAAATTGGAATTTAAGCACCAAGAGGAGATTAATGTCTCAAACGATCTAGAGTTTAAACTTAGACATCAGAAAAATATTGAATAGTGCTTGGAATGCCAATTGTTTCCTAAGTCATAGAAACCCTTATTGGTGGAAAATCCATATCAAATATATAAAATATGTGATGTCGAAAGGGTTAACAATGAAATAGATATAATTGAACCATCTAAATACATAAGTCCACATAATAAACTTAGACAATGTAGTTTACAAAACCATTGTCTTGCTTAACATTAAAATAGTCGAAAAGTTGAGTTTATCCTATTTCCCTACAAAACAATAATGGATTATGTATTTTAATTTAGCTTAATTAATGAATGACTTTATGGAAGCAGTAAAGGCGTTAATCAAATAATAACTTACTTGGGTTTCGAGAAGTCGTACCTCTGGGTAAAGTGTGAGAAAACAAAATTGGTCCCAAAACGGATCCACTTGAGCCTGGAATAACATGAAACTAATTATTTAATTTGTGGTCAAGGGATATTGGCATGAAACCCAATTGGTAGTTTAATGAATCTAAGTGGTTACATTCTATTTTAGGAAGCAAATAAATTCTCAGTTGGTATATAATTATACCTAAATAAAATAATGGAGTATTGATTTGGGGAATGGGAAAATAATTTGGTTATTTTACTTCCTAAGTTGTTAGGAAATATATTTATATTAAACTTCTATATTATTCCTCGAATTTATGCCAGGGTTGCTATAGGAAACTTTTAGTAGGCAATGTAAGACCAGCTAGGAAATTACTTTGGTTGAATCTCAAACTTAAGATTTTAAAATAAGAATGATAAGTGAAATAAATGGCCAAAAAAAGATAGAAATGAACACCCAATGATGTTGAGGTGCGGGTATGCACACAACATAACTCGAGAACAATTTTTTTTTTGACAGAATGAGTCAAAAAATGTGACCTGGTTCAAATAGTAACAAGGGGGCGGTATGGGACGCCACCTTTAGATTGTTGTCTAGGAGTACAAGTGATAAGTCCTATGTTCATTTGACTTAGCTAGTTCAACCATGATATTTTTTATAGGACAAACGATTGCGAGTCATAATGGGCATGATAGATCAAGTCCAAGGTCAAGGTATTAACATGACTCTAGATGACCCTGAGTAGCAGGACAACCAACTAGACACTAGACATATGTACGCTAACCCCCTTACATATAGTTATTGGAACAAGTCGATCGAGTAGTTGAAGGTTCAGTATGATAAGGGATGAGGAAGTATGCATCCACCCTCTAGGTGTTATGGGCCCTAGAGGATAACCCCAACCGTGGTTCGACCCTCATGTTAGAACAAGAGGACGTTAAATGAGACAAGTCGATTCTACATAATGACACCTTTTACGAGATTTGACCAATCTTGTTCACTTAAGTGACTGGCTGCAGTAGTCTTAAAACCCAAGAATGATTTGATTTGCTTGTAATGATTAAAAATTTATGTTAAAAATTCATTGAATAAAACATAAATGTTGTGAACATAAAAACACTTCTTAGATTAAAAATATTAAACTAAAAAAAATACTCTCAAAAATTACTTAAATTGTTTTTTTGACTATACAACAAGGTAAGTAAACTTAAGTTGTTACAAATTTACTTTTGTGATTTCTGTTGTGCCAAGAGGTAGTAGGTTTACCTCCACATGAATCATAAAGCACAACCTTGCCATGGAAAACTAAAATTAACAAATCTAAAAACAAACAAGATAAAAGGAAATAGATTTTCTTTACCTTGCGGCTTAATTTCTCATCATGGTCGGTCAGAAATTTAAAAAATGTTGCCCCGATGTCAATGAAACGCGAAGCCACAATTTGATAATTTTGTTTATCTTCCAGAGTGTGGAATGCCAAAAAATCACAAAACCTTAAGCTAACAGATAAAAATAAAAAATATTATTATTAGAGAAAACTCAAGTTTGTTCGGCATTGTAAGAAATCTTGAATGATTTTGATTAATTCACCAACCTTGCTTTCATCATTTACTGCTTTTAATCGTGCTATCACCTCCTCTGGTGGTGGTGTCTACTGTATGGCCCCGTATAATGTGAACTCGGTGCTGACACCATCTGCTAGTCGTCAAAGATGCTAATATCTGTACGTCAAAGATCCTAATATCTGTAGGCTGTAACAAGTCATATCATAGTCATGCCAACAGTGACGCGGTCCATGTGACATGTTTGTCTTTGGGTGTGGTGTTTTAATTCATCAACCTTGCTTTCGTTATTTACTGTGCTATCACTTCCTCCAAATATTGCTTTATCTGTACGTCAAAGGCCCTAATATCAATAGGCTGTAACAAGTCTTATCATAGTCATGCCAATATTGACGCGGTCCATGGGACATGATTGTCTTGTGGTGTGGTGTTTGAAGTGAGTCTGCGTTCAGCACTATTGTTAAAAGATATGCACGTCATGCTATGGTTTTCATAAATTTGCCTCTCTCCAAAAATCTCATAAGAGGACATTTTTATTGGTAGCTCTCAATGTAAATAGGTGTTAATTATTCTGGGTATATAGGTTATCTAAGTTTAAACTTTTTATGAATGTTTATTTGTACAAAGTAATAGTTTGATTTGAATGGACGTTAGTTCCTACTACAACCAGTACTATTAATCTCAAGCAACCTATGATCCCTTCATGCTAGGTTAACCACAATGAGGTGACATAGAAGTTATAAAGGGCATTCTGAATTAGTAAGTTTTGAAGTTTATCAATAAAAAATCCAAATTTAAATCTTGAATGTATGATTGTTTGTCCAAAATAATAAACTGATCTGAATCCTGAACACCAATTTGGCACTAGGTAACTGACATAGAAGCGAAATTTTCGATCACTCAACGTAACTGACACGGCAGCGAAATTTTCGATCACTCAAGGATATTGTATATTTACACCTTTAATGGTACTCACCGTATGTCCCAGCTTTGTCATTTTAGCACGTGAACATCCGTAGCCACTATAACAGATTCTTAGTCCAGCATCCCCGAGATATATTTTGTTGTCTAATTTAATAATTTGTCATTTTTAGAATCATTAAGAGCTATGTTTTTTTAAGAATCTTTTCCTTTTCCATGTAAAAGGAATCATGGAAAAGGATTAGAGAATAGTATTCAAATAATTAGCATTCTTCTCAAATTAATCTTTAATAATTTTGTTTTTTAATAATAATTTTAAGTTTTTAATAAATAGTTTATATAAATAGATTTAAAGTTTTAAAATTTATATTTGAATATTTAGTATTTTTCTTTAATCTAACTTTTATCATATAGCATATGTTCATAATTTTATTTTATATTTATTATTTATTCAAGCTGTAATATATGTATTTATGGTTAAATGGAGTATAAATAATTAGTAAATTATGATTGGTTGTAAATAGATATAAATATAAAATTTGATTTTCCTTTCATATAGATGACATGTCAGGTGACAAGATAACCATATTCCATACTAAGCTATGTAGAGGGGTCTACAAGTTTCTACATACAAATATCATTAGGGGGTCCATCCTTTAATATAACCATCATGTGCAAAATAAACAAAGGAGTAAGGATTGAATCACAAATATTTTAGATATGGTAGTTATGATCTAAGTAAGTTATATAGGTTTTCAATGTCCACTTTTGAGAAGCATGAGTTCTTTTTGATGATTTTAGGTAGCGTCAAACCTTTCATAAGTATGCCCAAAAGGAGATAAATAGGATCACATGATATCTTAAAAGGGAGGAACCTAATATAGTGATGTTAGGCATGATGTTGCCAAGGCTTAGATGCTTCGTTGATTTCACTATTCATATGAAGATATTTAAATACAATACACTTTTTCAATTTAGCATAACAACCTTGCAGGTAAGGAAAACAACTACCCTTAACCAACATAGATGCATAGGCCTTGTGATGGATGGTTATACCATTCTCATTATCATGTGGACTATGATAGTAATAATTCCTAACATTCCTCCACTTATTACATCATAGTCTAGAGTTTCTTGGAGAGGAAACTTTGAAATACTTTAAAGTTGATTCGTCTGATTGGCTTGGTGAAGATGTTTGCATATTGTTCTCGAGTAAAAAACAAATTGAGCATAATTTTATGATTTTGAACACGTTTTTGTATAAAGTAGAACTCAATATCAATGCACTTTATTTGCTTATGGAATACTAGATTACAAATAAGTTTAAGCACTCTTTGATGATTGTAGTACATGATTGTTGGATTACTTTGTGGTACACCCATACTTTCCACCATATTTTTCAACCATATTTTCTCATAAGTAGCTCCTCCTACTGCATGATATTTTACTTTGATAGAAGATCAAGCAACTATTTATAGTTTCTTGCTTCTCCACAATATAGATGTAGATTCTAGAAAGAACACATGTCCAAATATGGATTTACAATCATCAATACATCCTACATATTCTACATCTGTGTAACCAGTTAAGAGGAACCAATCACTCTTCTTAAATTTTAGACAGTACTCAATGGTACCTTGTACATATCTTGAAATTCTTTTTAATATCTTCCAATGTGCCAATTTTGATTCTTGCATGAACCATGAAATATAGTTAACTACAAAGTTAATATCTATTTTGGTGTAAGTTAGGTAGATTAGACTTCCAACCAATTAGAAAAAGTGAGTTGCATTTACTGGTGGAGAGGAATCAAAATATGAGAGTTGCAATATTTATTCCATAGGAGTTATCATAGACCTAAAATCATTAATGCTAATACTTTTTAAGAAGTGTCTTGGAATATTTTATTTGTGAGACAGATATGTGGTGATTAGTATACTTTACCTCCAATCCTAGACAATAGTGTAATAGTTTAAGATTAGTCATGTCAAAGGATCTTTTCAATTCTTCTTTTGTAGCTAGAATCATTCTTTCATAACTTCCTATGATGACCAAATCATCCACATATGCATTGATAATTAGAACTTCCTCTCTTGTTTTTTATGATACAAACATAGATCATATGGATTTATCTCGAAACCATGCTTTTCAAAGTTTTCATCTATTTTTATATACCATGCTCGAAGAGCCTGTTTGATACCATAGAGATATTTGATCAACTTACATACCTTTGTTACTTGTCCAAGTAAAATGAATACCTCTAGTTGGGTCATGTAGATTTCTTCTTTTAAGTCCCCATTGAAGAAAGAACTTTTCATATCCATTTGATGAATTCTCCATCCAAATTGTGCAATAAGAGAAAATAATTTTTTGATGGTTTTTATTTTTGTTATAAGTGCAAATATGTCTTCATAATCTATGACTTATTTTTGTGCATAGCCTTTGGCTACAATCCATACCTTGTGTTTATCATTACTAGTATTTGATTTATATTTTATTTTGAAAATCCATTTTAATCCAATTGCCTTCTTCATCGGTGGAAGATCAAAAAGTTTCCAAGTCTTGTTCTTCATTAATACTTGATATTTAGTATTTATAGCATTTTTCCAAGAATTAAAGTAAAGAGCTTCTTGTACTATGGATGGTTCAACTATACTCTTGATCCATATTTTCCCATTGCAATCCATACTACATGTCCTTGGTCCTATGGTAGATGTGTTTGGGACTCCATATATCTTTGAAGATGTTATTGTGCTAATATACCACTTGGGTACTTTTCATGTGTGATGTGGTAAGGAAGATTGCTCCACATCTTCATCATTGTTGTCTCTAGGAATTTCCTCATTAGCAACTTCTTCATCTTCATCACTTTAAAGTGTTACTAGAATAGAGTTAAATTAAGATTCTTCTAGATAGGATGAGAAAGATTTTTATTTTTTGTTAAATATGTCATAATAACTAATATATAAATTTTTGGTAGTTAGATCAAATAATATTTAGGATTTTGATTCATTATTGTAAATTAATAGAATGCATCAAGAAGATTTTTCATTCAAATTTTGTTTCTTTTCCTTTTTCAAATTGAGAGGTCTTTTAGCTTAATACTCTTAAGAACTAAATGAACCTCGATGTTACTTTCTAGCTAAGCAACAAGGGCAAATTTGAGTGGATTTATTCAAAGAAGGAAGACCATTGAAAATATTTTTATTTTGTATTGTCATACGATGGCTAAAAATTAGATGACCATATTGTCAATGCTAGAGTGATGCAAAAATATTAGAGTTGACAATTAAAGACAAATTATCATGATGATCCATGTGAAATTCAAGCATTTTTTCTATTTCCTTACCATATGCAATAATCATGGAATTCTTAGTTTTGTCATGGATGAGACATACCATGGATCCCCTTCGCTTGTTAAAATTAACCTTCGAGTTATGATTAAGTAATTGATTGATGAAGAGTAGATTCTTGGTGAGTCATAAAACATACAATACTTATTTTGTCTTACATGTATGATCCAAGTCATAATTTGACATCACCTAGATAATTTCTTATGACTACAATAGTCTAGAGAATAGAACTAATTTCTTCAATTGAAATATATTTGGTTACTCTAAAATCAACATACCAAACATCATTAGGATGACTTAGTTGAGCACTTGTAGTAAATTCATGCTCTTCTTCTCAAATGTGATTATTTTATCTTCTAGAGTGGTCATCTACGGTAACATTGTTATGTTATTGATATATTATTTTCTAATTTAGATCCATTGATGATTTGTTTTGTTATTGATGCATTCCTAGAGAAGAAGACCTATTTGTGAAGGAATTGTGACCATATTTCTTGACTATGTGGTCATTCTTTCCATAAATTTTACATATCTTTTGTGTGTGAAAATTATTTCTTTGATGTTCAAGGAAGCGATGTTGAGGTCTTATGCCTATTCTAACTGGTTGCTTCCATTTTTATTTGAAATAAGAACTTGATATTCTTCTTATGTTGTATGAGAGGCCTGTACTTTTTGAACAAGGTTTTCCAACTTTTAAAATGTTTATGTTTGCTTAGTGACATTTAAAGTTATCATAAATATATTATATTATGAAGAAGGAGATGTTAAAATAACAAGAAAAAGAATCTCATTAGATACCTTTTCTCCTAAAATTTTAGCAATGCATGTAGTTCTACAATAATCCTTAAGAATGACTCGATATGTTCTCCATTTTGCTTTTTCAAGCAAAATATTTGATTTTGAAGGAACAAAAATATTAAGCCATTAATTACTGAAAAGCATAATTAATTAAGCCATTAACAACTTACTCAAAAGCATAATTAATTAGGCCATTAACAACTTACTAAGTTTTCATTCTAGATCATATGGTATTGAAATTATCTTCTCTTTTTGACAAATATGTATGGTCATTCACCTATGGTTTCATTGGAAAATAAATTTTATGTTCTATAATCAACATTACTATGAGTATGTATTTTGATGGCTACATTATTTGTTTACTACCTTTTGTTTTTCTTTATCCTTTGGCATAGGAGGAATTTTAGGCTTATATGGAACTATAGTTCCTTTAGGCATTAGTTCCATAAGTAGTAATTCAATATGTGGTTTTGGATTTAGTGCTATCAATATTTTGTATGCTATAGATGGCATACATTTCTCTTTTGATTGATACTTCTTCTCAAGCATGGCAAAAAAATAAAAATCTTCTACCAAGGATTCAATAGGAGGATATCCATTTTAGAGCATATGTGATAATAGATTCCACTTATGAATTTAAGGATTGGCACTTCTTATCACTATCAATGTGGAAGTGATTGATAACTTCATTGAAATCATCAGTGTATTGATAGATAAAATGATCTCTACAATACCAAAACTATTGGAAACAAATATACTCATATTCATTATGGAGTATAGAAATAATCATGAATCAATTTGAGAAATGCTTCATAGGTAATCATAGGATCTACATTATCTATTATCATATTATTTATGACTTTCTATAAGAAACTAATTAGTTGTACTATATCTAGGGCTACAAAAGCAATCCTATAAGAATATAAAAACCAGCTAGCAAAACATATACTTCTAGGTTTTAAAGCTAGGTATTCAACTATTCATAATTGATATAGCTTGAGAAGACTAGTATGTCAGTGTTTTTTTCACCTTGATCAAACTATAAATATAGAACAATGTAATATTAGTAGTATTGGATGGATATCCCATATTGATCATGATATTATAAAATTGGTTAAATAAAGTTTTTTTTGTTCCTTGAGGGATTCTTTAATATGATTCTTAATGTAATAAGGATTATTATCTATATATTCTAATAATTCCATCTTGGAAATTTATTTATGAATATGGTATTCTTTGTAGCACTTATACATGAAATCTAATGTGACATTTTTTTCTAAGACCATGAACGAATTTGAGAAGATATAAACAACCAAGAATATTAGAGGCTATGTGCCTATCAATAACAACTATAGACAAATGAAATAAATATGAAATAATTAAAAATAAATGAAAAACATACTCATAATATTTAACTCAAGCTAAGGGTCGCAAGATGTGGTGGCATGAAGAACAAATATCTAAACTAGTTTGTGGTGATAGGTGATTTATTGTGGATATGTCTAACTATTATATGTACTATAGTGAATTTCAATACACTTACAATTTTTTTCCTTAAGATAATTTTGAAAGAATATTAGGGCAAAGGAAAGATAGGTGAAAGGTAGAGAAAGAGGCCTCAAACAAATGCGGTCAAAAGTTTTGACCAAAAGTTGGAGCCACTTTATAAAAGTTTTGACCTAAAGCAGAAGGTAAAACTTTTTATGGCCTATGCACTATCTAAAAAATTCCAAAAGGCATGAGGAGAGAAAAAATTTCAAAAGTTCTTAATGTTAGGGAGTGCTAAAAAGTTACATTTCTGAAAGGCAATAAAAACTTTGATGATGGACAATGAAGAAAAATTTCATGGGTCAGCTTGCGAGTTACAAGAAACTTTAAAGGATAGATAAGGGGAGAAGTTATGAAGTTCAGACCATCCAAAGAGTATTATGAGGTGTTTCAACTGCAAATACCATTCCATTAAATCTAGGGGAAACTACAATAGCACAACCAAGGCCTTAAAATAAGAAAGTAACATGAAAGAGGTTGAGAAGAGGTCAAAGATCCCCAAGAAAGCAAATACTGATCGTCAAACTAAAATAATTGGAGTAAGGAGGAAAGAGCAAGGATTTGACTCAAAATACCCCTCCTTAATCTTCTATAGAATCATTGAATTGATTGTCCAAATACATGAGGAAGTAACACCAGTTACCAAATATGTGGCTATAGCATTGGTCCTCATTTTTACCTTGATAGTATTCCATATGAGAGTGAAAGGACAAAATGATGTTTCCCCTAGAGCTAAACCGCTCACTAGTAAAGCCTTTCTACATGTCCCTATTTCCTATCCTAGTTCTGAACTTCCATTTCCTCAAACATTTTAAACCCAATTGGCCTAGATTCCCAATATCACAACCACATTGGCTGATACTCCAACTACCCTTGTAACCTCTTTTATTTAGGAGGCAATAGTCCATCCATCCTCCCTTACTTTGATCTCATCAGTCCATGCTACCCCATTTATTCCTCCTTAAGTAGTCCCATTTTTTAGACCTTTGAATACATTTTGCTTACCATAGAAGAAACAAGAAGGTCTACAGATGAATGTGGTAGCTCTAAGCATGCTACAAAAATATTAGATGATTTAGTAGTAGGTATTTCAATATGATTAGAAGAGGTAGGTCAAGCTAGCATAGCAATTGGCTATAACTTAAATAATCATCCACTTTGCCCCATAGATACAGACATTATGTTTTACATAGAGAGACCCATCAATATAAAAATCCAAAGGAGAAATTACTGAGCAATATTGGTAGGTGCTGACAGTAGGGACCGATCTAAAAAATGCTTAAGCTGAAGATAAAGTGCAATGTATGAAAGAGATAAAAAAAATGATTTCCTATAACTACATGTCCTTGAGCCAAAATTTGGTAAAGAAGGATAAATAGCTAGAATATGTGACGAATACTATAAGTAGCTCTTATGTATAGGCCAAATCACTATGAGATTAGATAAACCTGCTTTCCAAGCACCTAATAGGGCACCCTTTAGAATATCTCCTAAAAGCAAATGAGGAGCAAATTATAAGCCTCATAGATAGGCTTGGTGGACGAAAAGCTCAATTTAACATGGAGAGAAAAATATTTTAGAAAGAATTAGTCAAGATAAGGTAAAAATATATTGAGCAAAAATAGGGGATCAAGAGCCTCATCAAGAAGATTAGCAATTCCTACTAGGATGAGATTGCTAACACTACAATACACCTCTTCCAATTTTATAAATTCATTGTTGTAGCCACTCCCCAAAGTGTCCACATGAGCCAAGAGATTGAGCAAATCCTCACTAAATCCTCCATAAATATGGTTGAAGCTAGAACTTATCGAATAAATGTGGAAAATACATTGAACTCTGAGTTGATGTCTATTAAAATCTATGATAGGGAGACAACACAAAAATGATTGATCTCCTTTAGAAGTAGCAGGTGGCATATCAATGCAAAGTTCAAGTAGCTACCTTGACCACTAACATTAGGAAGCTCAAGAGTCACATTAAATCATTGTTGTAGAAAGGACTTCCCTCTTGGAGTAAATACAACAAGCCCTCCTTAGAGAAAGAATATTTGTAGTTGTTGATCAAATGTAAGAAGGATGTGTTTTTTAAGCATGTTAATCCCCTACAATGAACTATATGGCTTGGGTAATCAAACTAGTAATAAAGTAAAGGATTCGGTGCAGGAGATCATCAATCAAATGAAATATTTCTCCCATGATGATCAATTAGAGCTCTAGATGATCTATAGGTACTTAAAGCAAATTTGATGATCTTTAGAAGAAGAATGGGAAGAAATTAAACAATTGCTAGATAAAATACCATATCAATAATTTTGTCTACATTATTTTCATATTATTTTATTTTTTACTTCATGCCCAATGATAAAAGCAATAATTCTAGATTCTCCATTAGCAAGCAAGAAGGCCCCTGTGAATCAACAAAACTATAGTGAATGATCACTACACTTAGAAAAAATTTCTTTAAGAGAATTTTGAAAGAAGACTAAGACCAAGGAAAAATAGGTAGAAGACAAAGAAAAATACATCAAAAAAATGTGAGCAAAATTTCCAACCGAAAGTTGGTGCTACTTTACAAAATTTCTGACATAAAGCAAGCGAAAAAAGTTTCGACGACCCGTACACTATCTAAAACATTTTGAAAATCAAAAGGTGGTGAAAATTTTCAAAGGGCATGAGGAGAGCAAAACTTTTAAAAATTTTAAAATCTAGGGAGCAATGAAAATTTCCAAAATATAGAAGGCAAAAAGACTATGATGATGGAAAATGAAGAAAAGTTTCATTGGTTGGCTTGCAAGTTGCAAGAAACTTCCAAGGAAAGATAAGTTTGAGAAGAGAATGTTTTCACTTTGATCCATTGATGTAGAAGATTCACATGTTTATTTAATACCACTATTATATGGAATAATATCATGATCTTGGCACATCACCCCCAGTTAGCTTGGGACCCCTTTTCCCTCTTTGATGTCCTTATTTTTTTGTGGTTTTATTTCCCTATCCTTTTCCTTTGTGTGTAAAATATATCTATATTAAGTTATAGTAAAAGAGTGTTGAAGATTACATCTTTTAAGGAATCGACCTGGTAAGAAATCCTAAAGGTTCTCCATGCAAGGTGCAAGTGTCAAGTGCATTCATCCATCACAACATGTGATCAAGACAATAAAATATGACAACATGTACCTTAGACCCTTGTAATATTAGAAGAAAATGTTTGCACCCAATCAACCTCTATAAAGGGATCAATTTATGTTTATTTCTATTATTTTATCTAAAACAATGAGGAAAAGGTTTAAAAAATGTAGAAACTAAACATAGTAGTTATTTATGGGTTTCTCAATAACTCTATAGCTGTAATATACTCCCTAAAAGGAATTTATCACCAATATGCATACAAGACAAGGAATAATAGGAATAAAAGCGTGTAATAATAACAATATATTTTATTTTCATTAAAATATGTGAGAAATAAATACACACATATCAAAAGAAAAATATCATAGACAAGTGAGAGAAATACAAACATTCAGAAGCAAGAGACCATGCACATTCCATGAACAACCATTGCTAAAATCTCTCTAACATAGTATTATAGAAAAAAGCTAGACTATGATTTTTAATTGGCAAAAGAATCTATGGTGACATAGAAAATACCAAGGATGCACAAGGAGAGGTTCATTGAATCCTATGTCCCCATGTCATATTGAATCTGCTTCACTTCAAATATATAGGAAAGTTTTGCAAGTTCTTTTTTCTTTGGAAAACACCTTCATTTGTCAAAAGTTCTAGTTTGATCTACCATTTTTTAGGAAGAATCTAGAACAATTTAATTTTGAACTATTTCACTATTTTAGGCTATGGATACAAGACAAATATGATGCAACCAAACACATTAGCTAACCCTAAATGTAAAATTGTTTCAAATGCTATGAATAAAAAAAAAAATCATTTTGATTTTTGATAAGGGTGTAAGGATATTATAATGTGATAGATAAAATCTAACGTATATGCAATTTTGATATTTTTTGCAAAAACAAGTCTTGACCTAAATGTTAAGCTTTAGATAACAAAACTAATATATTCCCTAGACTATAATGCATTTTTCTTTTCTCAATGCTTATTTTATAAATACTTGCATATAGAAAAAATAAACCTATTTCATGCAATTCAAAAACTAAAAATAAAGACAAAAAGTATTGAAATGGAGAAATCCCATTTTTACTATAGATCTCAAAGAAGCATTGTAGGAATTTGGCACTAGTGAAATCATAGGTAACACTATCGATAGCATTGGTGATAGGTGGCACTTTTATTTACAACTATAGAAGGACATGCTTCTTGATCTTTATTTTACCACTTGGAACTCTTATATAGAGAAACTCAAAAGATGTTAGATTTTTAAATGGGCCTACCTCAATTAGATCCTTGTTTTAGAAATATATAGATAAATAAAAAAGCCAAAACTATATGAAGGGTTTTATGATCTAGACTAGAAAACAAAAGTATCACATAGATTTAGTGCTAGTTAAAGTGTCGACAATATTAATGATAGTGTTATCAATGGTACCACTTTTACATAAAGATACATCGAGATAGGCTATAGGATTTATAGGGATTGTAATAAAAAACTAGAGTGCAATAGCACTATTTGGAATGCAATATAACAAATTTATTTCCTACGGTTATAGTGAGGCATATTACATGACTTGTAAAATCTACAAGAATGGTAAAAAAAAAAAGAATTTTAACTGGTGTAAGTATAGAAATATGACTATGATGTGAGATAAATTCAATGAACTAAAACTTAGATGGTATTAGATAAAATAAATAAATGCCTAATTGTTAACACTATTAAGATAAAACATAATAAACAAAAGATAAATTATGCTTGAAGGACAAAAGTGGTTTAGATAACAAATCTAGGAACTTGTGGTGAAAGACCTCTCAAATGGTCATGTAGATATAGTCATAGATCTTTGAAGGGGAATTATAATAGATAATATCTTCAAAATATGCATGAACTCTAATGGAATTTTCTTTAAGCTCCTTTAATCATGCTATTGACAAGGCTCCAATGGTATTGTATCCGTAATACCAATAAGAATTTCAAAAATAATTCCTCAATATTCACTAGATAGAAATTTTGATAGAGTTTTGTTAACTTAATTCATGGATGATTTGTTATACCTAAAGGATTGAATTTATAGAAGCCATGGACCCTTTGAGAATCTATTGGATTCTAATTTTAGAAAGGAAGAAACGTTTCAAAAAATCTAGGGTTTCATGGAGGGGTGATCAGGCTAATTGGATGTGATTGAAGATGGAGGACATGCATAAGCCATGTAGGATTTGGTGGATTACAAATGTTTGGGTGGACTGGCATGCATGATTTTCAATCATGTCAAGTGATAAAACTCATGTTAGGTTGAACAAGGTTAATAGGACATGCTTCTAATTTGATGGACAATTCACATCAATTAGTTATTTATCTTATTTTTTATTCATGATAGTCAATAGCACTAAATGCAAAGTGCTAATAGCACTAATGATCTTGATGCTAAATTCTAAAATTTCTTTTAGTAGACCAACTAGGAAGGAAAATATTAGATGTGAAATATTGACAAAAATGGTGTCCCTTTGTTAGAAGTGTGATTGATGCTATTGCCTTATGTACAACACTTTTGATTTAGGAAATTAAATACCCATTGGATAAGGCATTAGCTTGATTTGTTGATTAGGATGTTTATTGTGTTAGTTGAGGTGGATGTTTGTCATTTCTATATGATAGACAACATGGTAAAAATTGGGTGTCTACATTTTTCCTATTTTTATGCATTCATTAAATGATGAATGTGTCCAAAATGCTCATGTGCCCTAATTTTGAGATGAATGGTGCTTGTGATAATTTGATTGTTTGATGATGCAAAGATGTAAAGTTTTATCTTTGCATCAACATTATAAGTTATTGTGCCCCTGTGTATCCCCTTTATTTTTCGAGGAAAAATGAAGTTTGACCAAGGAAGCTCAACTTGACTATGGTGCACACAATTGAATTGATGAGTAATAATGAAGAAGGAAAATTGAACTAGAGGAACAAGGGTAAAATGAATAGAGATTAAAACAAAACTATTTTTACTACTAATGATCATAGTAATGGATATCTAGTCATATGATTATATAATTGATTTCAATGGTGCACCATGTGAGACCGACACATCATAGTGACAAAGTACAACCATCAATAGTAGGGGAAGGAGTCCACCCTAAAGCATCACTTAAAACTTGGACAAATTGTTATTTTTTAAGCAAAATTATGTTTCAAATTAAGTGGTAGTGCTTTTACACTATGATGTCACTCCTACATAACACCTTTGTGCATCAATGGTGCTTTTATATAGTGCTACTATTCAAAAATGGTACTTTTGAATCGATGACACTTTTGACAAAGTGCAATGCTTTTGTCACAATGACACTTTTTCTAGAGTGTGGTGCTTTTGCACTATCTATGTCTAGGATGACATTTTGGATTTAAGATGAAATTTTGGATACATGTATTTAATTAAGACTATTTGTTTGTATAGGTGAGCCTTTATACATAATATGATTAAGAGTGATGTCTCCATGCTCTCAATATGCTCTAGTCACTATTGGGGATGGAGAACTATGTTATCCTTATCGTAGTAGGGCTATATCATGTGGCTTTAGTGCCCAAGGTGGGGTTCAATAGGGCTTTACTAATGGCCTTGGTTAAGATATAGTATTCAGAGATAAAAAATTTACAACTATCTTATTATGAGGTGACATTAATACTAGATAATGTATGGTTCATCTTTAGAATACCCATCAAGGGTGCCCCTATCTATGTGAACTCATCATAGAGGCACAAATTAGAGAGTATGAATGATGATCTAGATTTTAGATTGATGTATTTTGTTGTTTATTTTAATAGAGTATATGTAGGAGGCTAAATAGACAAATAAACAACACTAATATTTATATTTTTACTAGCTAATACCAATAAGTGGGTCTTCCAATGGGGTTGGGAGAGGTGGTGGCTAACATGCTTGAGTTCTAGATAGTTTGTGCTTGGGGTCCTATACCATATATTGCATCATGTTGCCTATAGAGGTAGAATAAGCATGACCTATTGCACATTACTTTAGGTGTGGGTGTGGAAGTTGATCATAGTAACATGACTTCTAAGTTTTCCTAGGATGATAGATGAGATTAAGGTGTCATAAATCTATAATAATTTTGAGATAACATAGATACATCCACATAATAATATTTTTGGGATAGTGTGATGCCTAAAATATGACCACCATCAGGAGTAGATCATATGGTAGTCTTATAAGGGCCACCTAGGGTAGGGTAAGATGCATATTAGTTAGCTAGGGTCACAAGATGATGGTGGTTTTATGAGACTATGAGGAGCGCATGGGCTCTTCCATTTTTAGTGTGTGGTGTAACAATTTGGGTTATAGTAGGACATACCTGTAGATCTATTCTAGTATAAAAGAACCACTTAGGAGTAGAAATTTGGAGGATCACCTCATATGGATTCATATGTAGATAGGATCTCAATGATCCTGTCATCCCTAATCTAGCATGGATGATATGGGGTTGAGAAAATAATGTTGGAGATGGTACCATATCCTTAGCAAGTCACAATGGAACGGGTATAGACAAGATATAGGATGTGACCTTAGAGGAGGCCTAGAGTAGTTTATAGGTTATTATTACCATTAGTTAGATAATAATCGAAATATTTGAAGAGGAGGTAAAAAGAAATAATAGTGGTAGCCACATAATACAGGGTGAGCCCCTTGGCAATAATGGTCATAGAGAAGACTTGATCAAGCTAGTCAACACCATCAACAATAGAGACATCATGTGATGAACTAGTCAAATATATGGTTATATTACAAGCTATAATGATTAGCTTGACAATGGAAAGAGATGTGATTAGGGAAAATGTAGTGGTGGAAAGAGATGTGATTAGGGAAAATGTAGTGGTGTGCATGCAAAATAGAGATCACTTGGTGCTATAGACCTCCATGATGTAGTTGGCTATCATTAGTGTGATTATAAAGAGGTACACAAGTATGAAAATGGTCATGCCTGTGACTAGTGATAACACCAATTAGTTGGTGCATGCACTACTAGATGAGATGGATGCTATGTAATAACAACACTTGATAGATCTAGTATGGGTGTAGGCAAAGACAATGCAATTGTAGGATAAGTTGACAATAAAGGTCAAGTATTTGATTCATTATTGCATGACCTACCATGTCATAGTCCCTTCCAACTGACTTCCATAAATGAGTTAAGCCACTCTAGGATACACATACACTCACATATGATCACTCGTTAGTCACAATACTCAATTAAGATGCTATCACCATGTGGATGAGGAGGAGGAGCCTTGGATATTGGATCATAGAGATAACCCTCGATTTTCCTTAAGGGGGAAATTTTATTGTACTATATTGATGGATTATATGATGAGAGAATTGAAATTTATTGCAATGATAATATATCATATTGTACGCATATTATATCTATCTATCTATCTATATACATATAATTTGTTATTCATGAGTTGTGTCTAGATTATAGGTTCTCATATTATATGTATTTAGTTTGATATTTATTGATTGATAACTTAATATGATTATATTATAATAATTATTTGATTATAATGATGATGATTAATATACTTTGTTTTTAAAATGTACAAAAATAATGTTTAACTAGACTTTGCATGCGTCACAACAATAGAGCTATGAAACAAGTATATATGTAAAAATGTATACATAAGAGATGTTCCCAAATGAGCTTTAGATATGCCATAAGTCATAACTATGATACAATATATGATATTGGAGTAGATATCATTGAGAAGATTTTATATATACCACAAGGCAATGCTATGATATAAGATATGGTAAAAAAAAATGTGTAAGTAAGAGTTTAAATATACTAGAAGGCATTGCTATAATATAAGATATAATATAATATAAAATAAATATTTATATTTTTATGTTTTAGAGACTTTTTTTTATTTTATTTGAAAGTTTAATAATTTTTTCTCAAAACAATATTTTAATTAAAAATTTAATGAATTTATTTCAAAACAAATGCATATAGATATATATATATATATATATAGATATATATATATATATATATATATATATATATATATATATATATATATATATATATATATATATATATATATATATATATATATATTTAATATTTGGTTAGTGTAAGAAACCTCTATGACCTTAGATATATGCATCTGTATGCCTCAATGACCTCTCATAAGAGGGAGAGTTAAGATTATCAATAGGAAATTTAATACACAACCCCACACACACCGTGGTTTGAACCTTAAACCTTCCGAAAAAGAGCCAGAGTATGAACCATTGGACTGTCCCTAAAATATATATGAAAATCTTATGGATGTGCCCTTTTAAAAAAATATGTTAGAGGTGACAAATTTGCCTCTAGAGGAATGTCATAAAAGACTTTTTCTATTCCAAATGGTCGTGATAGATTTACCTCTAGACATGTGTCTTAGAGAACATTTTAGTGATAGCTCCCCATACGTAGTATGTGCTATCCATGTGTCTTCAGACGGTTTCATAATTTAAAGCTGAAAGATAAGACCACATATGATGTTGTGTTAGATGGCCAAAAATGATCAGGTATTTCCGGAAACCTTAATGGTCAGATTGGACCTAGCCAAAGAACATCTCGTTAATTCAGTACAAGGCTCGTTTGGGATATTCCTGGCTTTTCTCCACCCTTGCCCATGGTGGGTAAGTTGAATGAGCGCTGGGACTTAATCTCCAGGCCTTCACGATGGAAATTATTTTAACATGGTCTGAGCCTCTTATCTTGAGCCAAAGCTGACTTTTCTTGCTTGAAGTCTTCTTCTTCAAGGTTTGCTTGTGGGGCAACGATTGAAATACTTGGGCGTGGCTAATCCCAAATGCTATATTTACAATGAGCTTGAAGATTGCACTTATGTTTTCTAGTCATGCCGTAAAGCTCAAATGACTTGGAAGTGGCTGGAATCTTTCTTTGAACCTTATATGACCACTTCTTTTTCTTGGCACCATTCCCTGCTAGACGATGCTCCTAATTTTTCTATTTCTCTTATGCCTGTATGGAATATTTTTAGATTCAATATTCTTTTTCACTTATGGAAGACCATAAATAATATAAATTTTTCGAGAGACACAACTTCTAATTCCTTTTCTTTAGCTGATAAGTATGTTGTATTTTTTTACTCCTGGCTACAGATACAGGCTCAAGTGGAAAGGCTCAAGTGGAAAAAATTCATATTGACATTCAGTACCTGAGGACTCTCTTGGACCATTGGGCCAATGCACCGTACATTGTCAGTCAGGTCCCCCCAAATTTGACGTCACAACGCCATGCTGGATCTCATTTTTGGTCTCGTTAGGGACGCAAGGCATTGCCCCATGTTGGGAGACACTGGTCTCAACGACAATTGAAAATGATTTTTGTTTTACGGATGTATGCTTTTCTTTGATTTTTGGTTAAGAGGATGATTTTAATTCCTTCTTTTTTATGTTAGCCAACTAAAGACTTTATATTTACTATTTGGTTTCTCCTAATTGTATGTGGTTAGTGTAATTTTTGGGATCTATGGGATGTACATATCCACCCACTTTTGTATGATTAAGTTGTATTTTTAATAAAATATAACTTATTTCATTAAAAGTGAAATTTGCTTTTGGTAATTAACGGTAAATACTTTCAAAAGTGGAAGATGACGTTTGTAATTAACGGTAAATATTTTCAAAAGTGGAAAATGTTGGTTATTAACGGTAAATTCTTTCAAAAGTAGAACATCTGTTGTTCTCACATAGGCCTACAAATTGTTCGTCAATTGGCCTCCAAGGGCCTCACTGTCGTTCTCACATGTCGTAAGGAGCATCTGGGCTTGGCTGCCACACAATCGCTGCTTCATGCAGGACTCCCAAATGTCCATTTTCATACATTAGATGTGCAAAGTTCTCAGAGTGTTTCAGATCTTGCCGAATGGATAAAAAACAAGTTCGGTGGATTAGATATTCTGGTAAGCACACTCTCTTCGTTGTTTCTTCTCGATAGTTTAGTAATTTGATCTTGACATGCGTAAGAAATTACAGATAAACAATGCGGCGTTGAGGGGCCAAGAGCAAAACTGGAAGCTAATGGAGCAACAGGGGAAGGATTATAGGGAATTAGTGGTAAGTTGTTTTTTCTTAATTATGGTAAATGAATGTCTTTTTTAAAGACACCAAACTTTTTATGTTTGTAGAGGAGAAAAATAACTTCTAGCACCTGCATATTACAAAATTTGTACTAACTTCTAGCACCTACATATTATACTAAAAACACAAAATTGCTATTAAATATAGCATATTAAATATAACTATAACTTTGTTCTATGAGGATTGAATATTTCTTAAATTTAATTCATTAAATTTTTTGAGCTTTAATCAATTTTCTATGGTAATACTTAAATATAACTTTATCATATTTCTTAAATTTAATCCATTTAGTTTCTTTTTAGAATCTTCTATATCTTGCTTCGAATTCACTTTCGAAGTTTCCTTCTAATCTCAGCCTTTTTTATTTAGCTCTTAAAAACTGGTCCATGGTAATCGATCTTTTACGGTTCTTTAAGGCTTTGAAATTTCTCAACTCACCAGCATGAAAAGCGTTTTCCTTTTTGATAATTATAATCTTTTATCAAAATTTTTGAAAAATGTCATTGATCAACTCTCATGTTTGACATAACATGGCCTACCATTGCCTTCCTTGTAGATGTGCTGGATCATAACATTATTTTCCTTGTAGACGCATCCTTCCTTGGACTACAAATGACTCAATGCCTCATAGTAGATGTGCTGCATATGACTCTTGTCTGATAACAAATGTGCTGAAATTAGTGGTAAGTTCTTCACCGTAGTTAGAACAATTTTAGCGGTTAAAAAAAATATTAGAAAAAGAAGGGAAACACAGGGTGGAACTACTCTCTTCTTTTTATTTATTAAAGTTTAGATTTGGTATATATGAGGAGTATGACTCGTAGGCGACCCATCTAGCGGGAAATAGAAGTAGCAGGATTGTAAACCAGTTTAGTCACATACAGTGAGCACCTTTTGATGTGGCCTTCATAATGTTTTCAAGATTCTGGTAATTTCTTGAAGCTTCTAGTATTGCTCTGGATTCATTAGTCTTTAGAGCTAGGAAATGTTGTTAGTGTGGTAAAAAGCAAGGAAAATGATATACCACCATCTAGTTGCCTTTACTTACGAGACGATAGGTTAATAATAGAGGTTAATTTTAACTAGGAATTAATGTTAGAGGTGTAAAATTATAGGTTAGGCAGATTAGAGGTTAATAAATGAGTTTGGGGTAAGTTAGAAATAGGGTTTTTCTGTTTAAAATATGGTTAAAAATGAGGTTTAGAAGGTTATTTGGATTAGAATAAGTTAAAATAAAGTTAAAATAAAATGAGGTTATGGGTGTGTTAGGGTTAGATGGGTTAAATTTAGAGATAATAGATTATTAATAAAAGTTTGGAATTAGAATAGTGTTTATTATAAAATTTTATTACTTAAATTTGAGATTAAACTATTGATACATATAATGTTTTTAAAGCACTAGCTATAATGTTTTTAATATCATCATGACCAAAATATATCTTAAAGGTTTATTATATTTCTTATTTTATAAATGTGAGATCAAGATTCTTGAAATAACTTCCAAAAGTTCTCCAAAGTCGACCACTTATCGTATTGATGACATAATCTAAAGAATTCACACATCATTGTAAAATTTAACTAGTCATGGTGCAGAGTATTTTAATCATATGTAACTAAGGTAACTTTCTTTATTGCAGTTCCATGGGACAACGAATGAAACTTCTATTTTTGATTACGAAAGTGCAAGAACATGCATCGATATAAATTATTACGGTGCAAAAAGAGTAGTGAAAGGTCTCCTACCTTTGTTAAGGAAATCCTCCGCTGGCTGTCGGATTGTTAATGTTTCCTCTCTATTTGGGAGTTCACAGGTATTTTATTTTCACTTCCTTTTCTCAGTCACATACCACCATTTGCAATATAGTGCAATGACTTTGTATTGACTTAAAATATTGTTCACAGATAGATGCCAAATCCAATGCTACTAAAGCAACTCTCTGAAATAAATCATATAAACGAAGAATTTGTGGATTCCATGTTAAGTGATTTCTTAAGCGACGTCAAGGAGAATAAAATTTTGGAAGAGAAAGGATGGCCAGCTCCATTTTCTGCATAAAAGATGTCAAAAATTGTTCTCAATGTTTACACGCGTCTATTAACTCGTGAGATCCGCGATCAAATTTATGTCAACTGCGTTCATCCTGGGTATGTTGTCACTGAACTGGGATATAATACTGGAGATATTTCAAGTGATGAAGGTGCTGGAAACATTGTTAGACTAGCATTGTTCCCTCCAGGCGGACCTTCAGGCCAATACTTCCTTGAGAAAGAAATTAGTGAGTTTTAAAACAACGTGTAATTACTTCTCTTAAGGTTTTTTTTATCTTATGACTATGGTACGAAATTTAGTAAACGCTTGATGCATCTTGACAGCTATAACTTTAAAAATCAAAACTGTTGCTCAACAGTCTGCTTTTTTTAAAGGTCATTAGGTTTGGGAAACTTCGCAATGGGTTATCGATTCTAATCAAGATGTCCTCTTGGTTAAGTTATATTTTGACAAAGCTTATGATAGAATCAGATGGAATTTTTATTTTGAGTATGCTTTTTTGGCTTGGTTTTGGTCCAAAATTCTGTAGTCAAATTGGTATGCTCTTTGGTGATTCTTTAGCTTGTGTTCAAGTTAATGAAGCTTTTTCCCCCTCCTTTCCTCTTCAACGGTCTATCAAACAAGGTTTCCCCCTTGCTCCTTTTTTGTTTTTGGCTATTGATGCTCTTGGTTATCTTCTTCATAAGGCTTCTTCTGATGGCCTCCTTCAAGGTATCAAGCTTCTTGGGGATAAGCATGCTCTTAACTCTCATTTTGTTGATGATTCCCTTCTTTTTCTTCAGAATAACCAACAAGAGGTAGAAACGGTTAAAGAGATTATTCAATTGTTTTGTGATGTCTCTGGTTCTTGTATTAATGATTCTAAAACTGAAGTATTCTATACCTCTTCCTCTCCTCGTGGATGCAACTTCTTAATTGAGTGGAAGATCATCCCTCATGGTATGATTGTGCGTTATTTGAGAATTCCCTTTGGGATTAATATCTCTCCTAAGGATATGTGGAACTAGGTTATGCAAAGACTTCAAAAAAAATTTAATGCTTGGCCAACTCGGTTTCTTTCCTTAGCAGGAAGAATTCAAGTTGCGAATAAAATAAAATAATGGCAGCCTCTCATGTTTATTACTCCTCTTGTTGGATGGCCCCCAAGGTAGCCTATAATAAATTAACTCAGGCCATTCGTAAATTTTTATGGACTAAATGGGATGAAGAGGTGGGTATGACACACCTCTTGGAAAATTTGTACTCAACCTAAGGCTTTAGAAGGTCTAGACATCATTAATCCTCTTACCCAGAGCAAAAGTTTGGTTGCAAAATGGGTTGCTAGAGCCATTATTGGTGATGAAAATTGGAAACACCTATTTCGGTACAAAATCTCTCTAGCTACTCACAAAGGTAAATGGAAAGAAACCCCTTTGGAGGATAAGGTATTTAATGCACCTTATTTTACAGTTAAAGGTTCTATTCCAATTATCCAAAATTGGAAAGCTTCGCAATCAGTTTCTCATTTATTGGCTTGGAAGTCTGACTCCTTGAGACATGGTCTGAGCATCGGTCTAAACAATCTTTGGTGGAATAAAATTATACTCCATAATGATAAACCTTTAGCTTTATGCAATGCTATTCATGGGCTAGCTTTTTTGAAGAAAGGAATTAATAGAATTAGAGATATCTGGGATCCGGATAACTGCTCAATTCTTACTTGGAACAAAATCTACAATAATTTCTCCCTTCCCTCTAGGTTCAAAGAGTCTTATGGTTTAATTATGGATTCCATCCCTTGTGAGGTCCTTATGAAGTTGGGAACAACTGCCCATAATATTTGAAATGACTGGAGATGGCTTAATGGTCATAGAATATCTTCCATTACTTCTAGTTGGTTATACAAAAATCTTCTGTGTCCACCTTATTTAGACTCTAAGCTCAATGTCAAGTGGCAAGTGAATTTTACCAATGCCCAATGGTAATTTCTTGCTACTCAAATTTGGAAAGCTTTTGTTGAATAAAAAACTCAACTTCTTGGTTGGCGGATTTTGCATCAAAAACTACCAACAATTTGAAAGTTTGGCTATGATTTTACACATTCCCCCTCAATGCAATTTTTGTAATGCTTTAGAAACTCTTATTCACTTGTTTTGTTTTTGTGGCATGGCTAAACAGTTTTGGGATATCTTCTACTCTTTTCTTTTTCCCTCTTTCACTAGATCTTGGAAGCTTTTTCTGCTTGGTTTTTCTTAGCTGGATCAATGCCCAAACTCTCGGATGTTTGTAGACTCATCTTTCTCAAGCACATTTGGAAGTACAAATGCAAAAAGGCGTTTACTAGATCTGCTCCTCCATTGTGGGACATATTCATTCCCAAGTCTATGGACCTTTCAACACGCTATGATATTTTATTGACAGACTTCATCAAATTTTTCATATGATTTAAGTTCTTCAGAAAGTCCAACTGGAAACTAAGAAGAAGACAATTAACAATGATAAGCATGTTTAGGGTTTGATTACTTATTTTTCTTCTATAAATACTTCAGAAGATATCACGAAAGACATGACTAGAATTTTTCATATAACACTCTCCCACATATGAAAGCGAATATTTGGTATATTGCAGCAAGATATAGCTATAGGCTTTTTATTGATATTAGCTTCTATTTTTATGTATATTTAGTTATGGATGCTTTACTATGAACCACTTCATATTTTTTTTAGCTGGTAGGCAGTACTAGCATCAAAATATTGTAATGTTCCGATTAACAATATAATATAATCTTAACTTTTTAAAAATATATATATATCAATGTATGTTCTTGCATTTTCACAACCAGAGTTATAATATTTCTTCATTATGCCATGGAACTACAATAAAGACAATTAGCGTAATTACATTCAAATCAGAATCAATATGATTAATATACACTCTATTATAGATACTTAATAGTGTGAATATTTTAGATTATGTCAACTCAAATTAAACACACTTGAGACATTTGATTAAAAAATAAATAATAGTACATTAAGATAAGTAGATTTGTAAAATCCTTTGAAAATTATTTTAATTAATTTAAAAATTCGTGGGAAAATATGTATGACTTCACATTTATAAAAATAAAATAAAACTTAGGATATATTTATTATAACTTAAAATTGAATAAGATGTATGTGGATTATAAATAATATTATCATAAATATATATTAAAACATTTTATATATTAATATTTTTATCAAATTTAATAAATTATAAAAAAATTAATCTCAACAAAATCAAACTAAACATCATTAAATTAAATAAATAAACATTATTTAACTCTAACCTTTATTAATAATCTATTACCTTTAATTCTAACACATCCTTAATCCTACTCCAACTTTAAAACACCCATAACCTCTATTTTATTTTAACCTATTTTAACCAACTAACCTTCTAAACTCCCATTCAAAGACTCCATTTCTAACCTACCTCAATGCTCTATTATTAACCTCTAACCTGCCTAACCTATAGTAACACACTCTAGTTTTAACCTGCCTTTAACCTTAAATACTAATCTCTAATTAAAATTAATTACTATTATTAACTTTAATCTACAGCTAGAAGAAGGTATATTATTTAATATCTTAAAGGTTAAGTGGATTGATGGTTGTTTGTCTGGTTAAACAAGAAGATGTCGATGTTCAAACCTTGAAAACTTATTTATAAAAATGGTAGTCTGATCTGAATCGAATCTTAATCCTTTTACTTGAAAATTAAAGTAATTATAACCAACTGATAACTTTTAAAAAATCTCGAGAATCACGAGAACATTATGAACGCCAGAGTTCACAGCCTCGAATGTCCTGTCCTGCAGGCGATGAATGAGGAGGGATGAGCCGTGACGGTGTGAAGGACACGTGGAGCCACTAACGACAATGACATTACAGACTGTATGTCCAAGTGTACTCCCCTCGTGGCCTGCAGCACGTGTGGTGCCCCCAGGATGATGAAATTACAGAGCACAGCTTTATTTCTGTCATAAAGAATGCATATGACAAAATTTAAATAATATAAAATATTAGGCTTAATGGAAAGTCTGAATATCTTAACTAAAAAGGATAGATGTATATTTAAATTATAGATGAGATGAAGAGCATAAAGTTTTATTAGTGACTAAGAATAATTAAATATGATATAATAGTTTTTAAAAGTAGAGAATTAAAATGTGAGTTTTATGAATACATGATTTAAAATTAGATCAAGTAGAATAGAGGGTTGGATTCAAATTATTATTTATTTATTTATTTATTTTTTCAGATGTTTGTGGAATAGGGAATTGGATTCAAATATTCTTTAACTTTTGTTTTAAATGTTTTTCCTCATGTTTTCTAGTTAGGAAATCAAGGATAAAATAATAGTGGCGGCCTATGGTCTAGGGGGGAGGATGTCATATATTTAAAGACTATGGAGTGAGAATTTTTCTGTAATATAGATGTTATTAAAAAGTTTCGGGTATGGGTTAGGCTTTATAGACTTCCATATCAACTTATTAATGAGGATGTTTTGAAGTATATTAAAAATAACCTAAGAAAATTCATCAAAGAGGGGTTGACTATTGAAAGCACGAGATTTCGGAAGATTTGAAAAGAAATACTAATGCGATGCATTCAAAATCAAACAAACGCTTAAGTCCTAAAATGTGAAATGCATGAAATGAAAAGAGACGAATTGAAATGGAGATAAAAGAAAGTATAGAAAGCACAACCCTTTTTATTTAACTCTCTTAATATCGGTTACAAAGACGCCTCCTCCCTTTTCAGGGGCTAGGAGCGTTAAATGAGTTTTGGTTACAATCATGACTTAGTATTCCTCCTTCCGCGTGCCCACATTTGAAATGGGCGGGCCAAAGTGTTGCCACCGCTTGTGTTGATGAATCCTTGATCCTTGCTGCTCCTCCTGCGTTCAAAGAAACAACAAAATCGTTAGTAGCACCTGTGACAAAAGATGAAGCGTTTGATCTTAAAAACCAATGGAGGATGCATGCATAAGATTAGCTAAACCGATGAATAAAATGACTCCAAATAACCTGCAAATTTGACAGAGACCAGAGAACATTACCAAAGGGCCACTGCCATCAAAACAGTCAGACAAACGCCGCCGATTCGAATTCGACTATAATTCGTCCCTGGTCGGGACGAATTCTACTGTAATTCGTCCCTGGGTAGGACGAATTCGCCTACGACAAAGCGTCGAAGTGATGCTGCCCAAATGTCGCATCTCGGGATCTCCAAAAGACCTGCAAACATAGGGGTTAGCTAATTGGGGGCATTTTGGGATGACCCAGATGGTCGGATTTCCCCAATTTGACCTCCATCAATGGGAATTTGACGTCGCTACCTGCAAGTTAGTGAGGACAACAAAAGCGACAAAACATGATAAGATTTGATCAAAACATTATGAAATCGAAATTATAAACTATCTAAATAGCATAAAATGGAATGGAAGATAAACAAGTGACAAAAGAACAACTTAAAATGAAACTAAGAAGTGCGGGGCGCCCGAGCGGGCCGCCCACCGTTAGAACTTGATTTCGGCACCAATCCACTTGGGATGGGCCCAAAATCTCTTGTAATGGGTTGTCGGCGAATTGGTAGATCAATGTGGTCAAATGTCGGGTTTTGGATCTGGATTCACACTTCCAATAACCACCCAATGACCTCTCTTGCGAAAGAGATCAAGGATGTGGAAGAGGTGAATCAAAAGGGTAAAATGTGGTATTCAATTTGGCAGCACTTCGTTGCTTGAAAATGCCTCCAACTTGTCTTCTTTTTGGGTGAGAAAGTTCACCATTTTATAGACCCAGGGGGTCTCTTTGGAGGGGCATGCATAAGCGCCATGTGGCAGTCATGCCTTCCCATGAGGGAGGAAAGTCCTCCATGACTTGGGCTTCCATGACTGCCCTTGTGACAGTCCTCTAACGTCCAATCTGCCCACCTACATGCGCATGCAAGGCAGGAGGCATTAATTGACTATCCTCGGCTGCCACTTGGCACAATTTCTCTTTTTGCCCGTTAAACCTGGAATTCGTCCTACCCTAGAGCGAATTCAGAATTCGTCCCTGGGTGAGACGGATCCCAATTTGAATTCGTCCCTAGGGTGGGACGGATACTGAGCAAAGTGCTTGAATGTGCCAAATTGCCTTTTGACCTTCCAAAATTGCTACAAAAGTGGTTAGGACCACTGTTTAACCTCTGAGGGCTGCCCTGGGGGCTGTGTGTGTCAAAGCGATCAGTGTTTGCAGTCACATAATCGGATTGGTGTTGTTTTGGTGTCTATAGATGCCCCTTTTTGGGATGCGCTGTGCATGGCGCAGCGTCGAGCAAAAATAGATAACCAAAGCACTAATGATTAGGGTTTCTTGGTAACCTAACCAACTTTTGATGCCCCAAGTATGGAAAGGGCATGCATTCTTGAATCCTTGCTTCTGACGAGCTTAAGGAATTTGATTTCAAGTATTAACCTATTTTGGTGAGGTGTGACTTGAACTTGGACATTGATCAGTCATGAATAGGCAAAGGGTGCAACCTTTTATCCATGGGGGAACCTTGAATTCATGATTCATGAATGCCAAGCGTGTGATCGATTTGTGATTATTGCTTGTTTGCTGCCCCAAGCAGGAGCGTGATTGTCTTTGTCAATGATTCTTTGAATGCATGTCATTTTCCTTAATTGGGTGTGTGTTTGTTGATTGGTGACTAAGTGTGACTACCCCCTCAAGCGACGAATCGATGAGGGAATGACCTTCGTGAGAAAAGCGACGAGTCACTTGACCCAAGATGACTTGTGCCAAGGTGCCTTCGAGATTTATCTTTGAATGTGTATGCAGTTTTTCGACATTTAGACCTATTTTTGGTGGGTAAAATCCCTTTTGGCCATGTCGTTTGGGGATGAAATTCTCGAAGATCCGTCTTCCCATGGAGCGGTCCGGCTATGGTAGCCTTCTTAGGGGAAGTAGGAGGTGATAATGGGCCCCCCGTTTGGAAAAGGGGGCCCCCTCGGAATGTTATTACTTGTTTTGTGGGTGGTTGACCCTTTTGGTGATGTCATTTGGGGATGAAATTGTCAAAGATCCATCTTCCCGATGGAGGGTCCGGCTATGGTAGCCTTCTTAGGGAAGTAGGATAGTGACAATTTGTGACCCCGACATCGATTTTCTATGCCAAGAGGTTAAGTGCAAGAGCACTTGTGTCCGGAAATGTTTATTGTTGTGTGTTTGTGTTGCATTTTTTGTTGTTTTGTTTTTTTTGTGACACCATTTGGGGATTAAATTGTCGAAAATCCATCCTCCCATGGAGCGGTCCGGCTATGGTAGCCTTCTTAGGGAGTAGGGTAGTGACAATGTAAACCCCGACATCAGTTTTCTATGCCATTGAATGTTAGGTGCAAAGGTGCCTTTGTTCGACACTTTTATTGCTATTGTTTGTGGATATTTGTTGTTTTTGTTGTTTTGATTTTCTTGCTTTGTGTATATGTCATAATTTCATGTTATGCACAATGATTGATGTTGATGGATGCATGCTACTTTATATTGATGTATGCATATGGTATGATAAATGCGAATGTTGTTGATTTATATGATAGGTAATGGAATGGATGAAATGATTTGTTGATAACCTTGCATTGGCACCATAGACTATACAGGACTTATGGCTTTGTGTACTGGGTGATTGTTGTGGTAAATGCTTTTGTGTATATATGTTGCTTTTTTTTTTTTATGGTGATATAGGGATGGATTGTATGCAACGGTTTGCGTAGAATGTAGCTAAGTGTTTATGAGACTCAGATGGTTTAACTAACTAGCCAATATTGTACTTTTGTCTTACAAGATGTTTGAACAAGGTATGAATCGTGCTTGTTTTTGACCAAGTTATTTCACATCCTTGTGTGTGCAATTGAGTTCATTTATGTGGTATTTGTCAGGATACCGCCAGTGCTAGATAGGCTATCAACCAAACCTGTATTGAGGATCACCTAATTAGCTCCACTAACTCCTTTGTTGTATTTAGTCAGATTAATCTGCGGTGCAATCTAGGATACCATAAGCTAGCTCATCCACATGCAAACATTGATCTGCACACAAGTTAATGCGACAGATATATCGTCATGCGGGAGGTTTGCCACGAGTGACCGATAGGCTATCAACCAAACCGGTACTGAGGTTTATCTCATGACCTTCTGAATGTTGAGAGTTCCAGGGATTCAAGTTCAACTCCCTTCTTTTCTTCAATTGTATTGGGATACTTGCTCTTTATAATGATGAAAATCACTGTTTATTTTTGCTTTTTCGTTCTTTTGAGCAAGGGATTTTGAATTTTGGAGTGATGAGAATCACTGTTGCTTGTGCTTTGTGATGTATGCACTTTGGGAGATTTGATGTCAATCTTTGGAGTATTGACGTTTGCAAATTTTTGATGTTTTGCAACCTTTTGAGAACTTTGGATTCTTGGGGAATTGGGTAGGGAGGATTCTTGTCCTTTTGCCAACTCTCAACATTCTTGGGGTCATTCGCATAGGGGGATGAGCGAGGTAACCTTTTTCATTGTATGGTATCCTATACTGCTTTATAGGTTTCATCTTTCATTGACACAACTTGGGAATTGTTTTTATGTGTTTTGAACTTGTGATGGGATGCTACGTACCAAGGTGTATTTCAAGTAAAACTCTACCGTTGTAACATCCATTTGACTTTGTACAATTCTTGGCTAGAGATCTAAAGACAGCTGAATGACGAACCGCTAGATACTTTTAGTCAACAACTGAAATGGTGAATGGCGTTTATTGTGGTGTACTTTTGTTTAAAATGGAAAATGTGAAAGGTGGTGGATTTGCCAAGTAATGATAGTCTATGGTGCCTTTGCCTTGTGTGATCAACAATATGCAATGGATGGATGCGGTGTCTATGCAACTATTTTGTATTTTGATTTTTGAAGTATGCATGAAATTGAAATGCAGATTTTTTTTTTTTTTGATGATTTTGATTGTTTTTGGATTTTCTTGACCAAGTGATTGCGATAATCCTTGGAGATTTTGGGGTGACCAAGGGATTGCGATAATCCTTGGAGATTTTTGGTGTGACCAAAGGGTTTGTAGGCACCTTTGGGGCATTTTGGGGTGACCAAGCAATTGCGATAATCCTTGGAGCTTTTGGGTTGACCAAGCGATTGCGATAATCCTTGGAGCTTTTTGGGATGACCAAGCGATTGCGATAATCCTTGGAGCTTTTGGGTTGGCCAAGAGATTGCGATAATCCTTGGAGCTTTTTGGGATGACCAAGCGATTGCGATAATCCTTGGAGCTTTTGGGTTGACCAAGAGATTGTGATAATCCTTGGAGCTTTTGGGATGACCAAGCGATTGCGATAATCCTTGGAGCTTTTGGGATTTGACCAAGAGATTGGAGTAATCCTTGGAGCTTTTGGTTGATTGAATTTGTGGGATCCTCCTTGGAGCTTTTTGGGATTGACCAAGCGATTGCGATAATCCTTGGAGCTTTTGGGTTTGACCAAGTGATTGCGATAATCCTTGGAGCCTTTTGGGGTGACCAAAGCGGATTAGCGATAATCCTTGGAGCTTTTGGGGTGACCAAGTGATTGCGATAATCCTTGGAGCTTTTGGGGTGACCAAGTTAATCCTTGGGCTTTTGGGTGACTTGGAACGATTTTTGGGGTGACAAGGATTGCGATAATCCTTGGAGCTTTTGGGGTGACCAAGTGATTGCGATAATCCTTGGAGCTTTTGGCTTGCTCTTCAGGGGATAGATGTACCCCCAGCTTGATGATATTTGTGCTCTGGATCTGGCTCTGGAGGGATTGGCATGAATGGATCGGCCCTATGCATGGATAGGAGGATAGGGTCTACCCTCGGTACTGATATTGCTATGGGGTCTCTGGGTGGAAGTTGATCTTTGTGTGCCCAAAGTGGTGGATTCAACAGTTGGTTCCACTGCATTGGGTTAACGTGCCACTCATGCCCTGGCCTTATGTTTAGCTGTTGAAGTGCATCATCAATATCCATGGGGTGTTGATGTTGTCGCATGTGATTGTTGTGGGCCATCTCTATTTTATCCTCACCTTCGGCCAGTGAGTCCAGCTCATCAGAATCTGGTGATTCTGAGACATGGAAGACTGCATCATCAGGTAGCCCTACGGTTAGAGGTTGATCCTCTTCGAAAGGAGCCTCATGTAAGTTGGGCCTTGGGAGCTCCAAAATCTTGGTCTCTATCGACTCGAAGTGCTCTAGCGCTTTGCATGTATCGGGGATTTGAGCTCCTCCTCTTTGGTTGGTTCTTGTTGAGGAACTTGGGGCCTATGGAGGGGTGGCCAGATAGCACCCCCATGCCTTGGTAGGGCTTTTCATCCCGCTCTTCTTCTCACTCTGATTCCTCAGAGGCTTCTTGATGAATTTCTAAGGGTGGCCCATAAACCTGAGTGGGTTCCTGAGGAAGGCACCCATCATTGGTTATAGGAGTAGCCTCCCGCTCATGTCTAGGAGGCATCGTGGGTGGTGCTTGATAAGGTCACGGAGACTTGTCTCGCACCCAGGGGTTGTGCCTCTCATAATGTTTTGTCTTATGCATGTGAGGGGTTGGAGTCCTCTCCTGCATAGTGTGTTGGAACAACTCATCCTTCTGGCGTTGAAGGTGCTCTTTGTTAATATGGTACAGTTCCTCTAACTGTAGTCACTCTAGCTCAAGTTGCGTGAGTTGCGCCCGATGGGCGACATGTTTGGAAAATTCTAAGATAGTTGGTCCCATCGTCTCATGTCTAGAAGGGCTAGATGCCTCTCCTACATATCTATCTCGGTCATGGTGATCCGAGATCTCTATAGGCCGCCTCCCTCTGTTGGGGGTAGCGGCATTCCCTCGGGGCTTTGGCCTCAGTGAGTGGTCTTGATAGATAGCAGGTGCGGAGGCGTATTGCTCCCGCACTGTATATTGCTCTCGAGGAAGGTAGGGGTCTTCCTCGTGCTCTCTTTCATAAGTGAAAAAGGGATGGATGGAGTTGGCTCGCCCTGCCTGAAGAGCCGTGCGCTCTGGATTTGACCGGTTGTTGCTAACAATGATGCGAGGTGTAGGAGGGATGGCATAGTCATGTGGCCCCCCCTTATGGACCCCCTACCATTCTAGCACTTCATCGCGTAGTGGCCACTTATAGCGGGTGTCCAAGGGAGTTCTCCCATGGGTATACCTCTCCTGAATGGGTGTGTGCTGGGTGTTGTGCTGGCAGGGAGTGCCCCTAGAAGGGGTGCCCTTATAGTCCCATTCCGTCAGGGCACGGAGGGGTCTGCCTTGTGTGTCAGGCCGCCAAGGTGGTATGACCAAATCCTTGGGGCTATACCGGAGGTGACTTGTGCCTCCTTGGATATTCCCCATAGCGTCCGCCCGTGATTGGGCTTGGCTGCGGGTGAGCACCATGACGATGTCTCTCTAAAAACCCTAAAATTGAAATGAGTCATATGGGGCCCAAAATTGGGGTGCGCATCCCTCTTACAATAGATAAGCCATAAATAAAGTTTCAAGTCCTAACTCTAAATACATTAGGAGAGATTAACCTTCGAACAACTCAAAAAGCATAAAAAATTAGGTGAGCAATTTTAAAACCTAATTTCGGGGCACTAGATGATGGAATTTGGCCCCGAAAACTGGTTTTCTGGACAAATACAACTCTAAGGAGTTATATTTGTTTAAAAATCTCCCAACTAGCTCCCTATCAAATTTCACATCAATCGGAGCTACGGTTGAGAAGTTATGGCCTCGACAAAATGCACTAAAATTTAGGGAAAAAAATAAGATTTCCCATATTTTGTTGGATGCTCCTGCATCACTTATGGGCACCTTTGGGGCACTTTTGGGTTGACCAAAGGGTTCATGGACACCTTTGGGGCATTTTGGAGTGACCAAGCGATTGCGGGAATCCTTGGAGCTTTTGGAGCGAGTGACAAAATGCGTAGATTTTTATCTTTTGTTTATGATTTTTCTGATTTTTTTTTGTTACACTAAGCAGAAATGAACACACGCATACACAAATGGTGATTATCTCTTTTAAAGATTAATGGTGTGTCCTAGACTGGTTTAGTGTGTTTTGATGATTTTGTTTTGTTTTTGAAAGTTTTGAAGAACGTTTAAATGCATAATGAAGGCTCATATGACTCCCATAATTGGTCGCCCCTTCAATATACCATTGCCGGACCGATATACCAACCTCTCTATATACCCGCCCTTACGAGAGGGAAACTATAGGTACGTGAGAGCAGATGGTACGTGGAACATAGGCGGTACGAAAGGGGGATTGTCCTGTTTATGACACCTACCATAGAAGACTTATCCTCGCGCATTGGGAATCACCCCAACGACACTCGGTCAGCTTTCGTCAGGATTTACATCGAGCAACAGTGACAATCGGGGTAAATGGATGCAAAAATCAAGCCAAGGTGGTGATGAACCCACCGTTGGTCTTGATCAAGGGCTGGGGTCTTACGACCAGCTCCTTGGTTTAAAAATGCCACGTGATGTGTGTGTGGTTCTTTTTATTAAAAAATAAAACAGGCAGGAGCAACTACTTTCCTTAAGAAGGCAAAATTGACAGAAAACAAAAACAGAAAAGCAAAAAATGACAGGAACAGTTTAGGACCCTTACCTTTTCTCTGCTCAGACTTGTTGTTTCTGATCCTCGGCCCTAAAAATGCATAGACAAAAATTCGTCCCTGGGTGAGACGAATTACAGAACAGAATTCGTCCCTATTTGAGACGAATTAGAATTCGTCTCAGGGTCAGACGAATTACAGTAAGGTATTCGCCACAGGCAAAGACGAATAACAGTCAGAGTTCAAAAAATGGTACTTGTAAGCACAAAAACACAAATTTTTGATCAGTTTCTTGATCTCAAAAACTAGGGGACAGAGTCCCACCGTGATCGCCACTGAAAGCACGAGATTTTGGAAGAAAGAAATACTAATGCGATGCATTCAAAATCAAACAAACGCTTAAGTCCTAAAATGTGAAATGCATGAAATGAAAGAGACGAATTGAAATGAGATAAAAGAAAGTATAGAAAGCACAACCCTTTTTATTTATACTCTCTTAATATCGGTTACAAAGATGCCTCCTCCCTTTTTAGGGGCTAGGAGCGTTAAATGACTTTTGGTTACAATCATGACTTAGTGTTCCTCCTTCCGCGTGCCCACATTTGAAATGGGCGGGCCAAAGTGTTGCCGCCGCTTGTGTTGATGAATCCTTGATCCTTGCTGCTCCTCCTGCATTCAAAGAAACAACAAAATCGTTAGTAGCACCTGTGACAAAATATGAAGCATTTGATCTCTAAAAACCAATGGAGGATGCATGCATAAGATTAACTAAACCGATGAATAAAATGACTCCAAATAACTTGCAAATTTGACAGAGACCAGAGAACATTACCAGAGGGCCACTACCATCAAAACAGTCGGACAAATTCCATCGATTCGAATTCGATAATTCGTCCCTGGGCAGGACGAATTCTACTGTAATTCGTCCCCGGGTAGGACGAATTCGCCTACGACAAAGCGCCGAAGTGATGCTGCCCAAATGTCGCGTCTCGGGATCTCCAAAAGACCTGCAAACATAGGGGTTAGCTAATTGGGGGCATTTTGGGATGACCCAGATGGTCGGATTTCCCCAATTTGACCTCCATCAATGGGAATTTGACGTCGCTACCTGCAAGTTAGTGAGGACAACAAAAGCGACAAAACATGATAAGATTTGATCAAAACATTATGAAATCGAAATTACAAACTATCTAAACAGCATAAAATGGAATGCAAGATAAACAAGTGACAAAAGAACAAATTAAAATGAAACTAAGAAGTGCGGGGCGCCCGAGCGGGCCGCCCACCGTTAGAACTTGATTTCGGCACCAATCCACTTGGGATGGGCCCAAAATCTCTTGTAATGGGTTGTCGACGAATTGGTAGATCAATGTGGTCAAATGTCGGGTTTTGGGTCCGGATTCACACTTCCAATAGCCACCCAATGACCTCTCTTGCGAAAGAGATCAAGGATGTGGAAGAGGTGAATCAAAAGGGTAAAATGTGGTATTCAATTTGGCAGCACTTCGTTGCTTGAAAATGCCTCCAACTTGTCCTCTTTTTGGGTGAGAAAGTTCACCATTTTATAGACCCAGGGGGTCTCTTTGGAGGGGCATGCATAAGCGCCATGTGGCGGTCATGCCTTCCCATGAGGGAGGAAAGTCCTCCCTGACTTGGGCTTCCATGACTGCCCTTGTGACAGTCCTCTAACGCCCAATCTGCCCACCTACACGCGCATGCAAGGCAGGAGGCATTAATTGACTGTCCTCGGCTGCCACTTGGCGCAATTTTTCTTTTTCCCGTTGAACCTGGAATTCGTCCTACCCTAGAGCGAATTCAGAATTCGTCCCTGGGTGAGACGGATCCCAATTTGAATTCGTCCCAGGGTGGGACGGATTTGGAGCAAAGTGCCTGAATGTGCCAAATTGCCTTTTGACCTTCCAAAATTGCTACAAAAGTGGTTAGGACCACTGTTTAACCTCTGAGGGCTGCCCTGGGGGCTGTGTGTGTCAAAGCGATCAGTGTTTGCAGTCACATAATCGGATTGGTGCTGTTTTGGTGTCTACAACTATTAAGGAGCAAAATCATGCTATACATACTTATATATGTGTTGTTATGGATATGTCAAATATTTTGCCATAATCTATTGAAATTAAGTTTGAATCAAGAGAATGAGATCAATAAGTAAATTATGAAAACTTTGCATTCCCATGCAACAAAGTAATGAGTTTGGACATGTGACAAAAAAATGCAAAGAGAAAATAATGAAGAAAAAGGTATTTTTTTTTTTTTATGAGACAAACTTCAAGATGAAACAAAGATATCATATTGTAATAGAAGCTAGATTAGATCAATGATATTCCACCTCAAAAGAGGTAAATATAGAAGAAAAAAAGAAGGATACAAGGGATGAAAAAGTTCAATGTGCAAGTTTAAATTCAAAAGGAGTTAAAAATGCATAAGAAGATGTGAAGGAAAATTTTAAATTAAATATGATAGAAGAAATATGTTTACTCTAGGTAATTTGTCTTCATTTTCAAATAGTATAGAATTCTCTCTTGGAAATAAAAATAAAAGCAGTGTAGAGGTTATCCCTTGCACATTAGGGTTTTAAAAAAAATATAACAAGGAAATGAGGATGGAGGAAAACCATAACAATTTAGGATTTTTAGGGCAGTATAAGAAGGTAGTTGTTGTGGAGAAGCATCCTTATACTTTAGCTTTTCCAAGGTAACATAAAGAAGAAAGTGCTTTTGAAGTTATTCCTTTCACATCAAATTCTTAAGCTAGTTAAACCTATAGATGATAAGTATCACTACAAGCACTGTAAAAAAATTAAAGAAATTGATGAAGATGAATGTGTTGGTGGAAATAAAAAAATGAGAGGAAGACCCAAGAAGAAAAAACCAAGAAAAAAAGAAACTTAGAAGAATATTGATATGAGAATAAAAGCAAATATCCCAAGTGTTAACAAGAAATGGAGTTAATCCCACAAATAATAAGTAAGAAAAAAATGGCATCTTGCAATATTAAGGGCATGGATAAGACCCTTAGAATTGACATGTTGTTATAAATAGTATATTTATAGATATGGAAACCAAGTAACAAATATTTATGCCCTGATTTAAGGGTTTTAATTATAATTGAAAGTATTTGTGTAATTTGAATTAATTTCATAATTGTGTTGTGTGGATTATTCATTGTAGTTGTTTAATCAATAGATTTATATATTGTTAATAGTTTCTATGGATGAGAAAAGAAGGTTCATAACAAGTGATATCATAGCACTTTCCAAGACCATATTTTGTTGTAAAAACTTCAGTACCAAAGGATTTTTTGGGATCATGTTCCACTATAAATATTTCAACCATCTATTCACTATTGGATTCAAATTTTGATGCTTAATAAGCACTTGCATTAGGCTAATAACTTCTTTTGGCATTGGGTGTATGTCCCAACTGCTTAACTAAGGGAAATATAGGGGCTATTACTTGCCCTAAAATTCATAATGAGGAGTACCCTAGAAACCCCAAAGTAATTGGTTTGAGTGTGCCACCAGTGAAAATGGTCAACAACACCACACCCTATTAGTAGTGTTTTTACCCTATGAGTGTATACAAAGAGTTATCATTTAGAGGTAAAACCATGGCTAGTTTCTCAACAATTGTTCCTTAGGCACATATTGTTGATAATAAAAGAGTGTACTCACATAGATAACCTTTGTGGCTTATGAAATTTACCCCAATCCACTAGGAAGCCATAGTCTAGGGCCTATTTCATTGTCAGAGTTTCCATAGAAGTGCCATATGATCATCAAAAACAACTTTAGAAAAAGTTTTTGCAACAATTTCCACTACTTAAACAAAGCAAATTTTTTTTATTCTACTAGATAGTATAAGGAAAAATAATACCCATAGAGTAGCAACTTGCAATTTTGTAGCAGTTCGTAGAGTAGCAACAACAATTTAGTAGCAATTAAAAAAAAGGGTTTGTAGTTTGGTAACTACTTGGGAAAAAATTCCATAGTTTGGTAGTAGTGCGGAAGTGGCAATTTAGAAAAAAAAAATCTACAATTTGGTAGCAATCCAAAAGTGGCAGTTTGTTACCCAGGTTTTGTAGATGAGTTGGAGAGGAGAGGGCAATCCTCCAAGGGAGGTCCCAGGTTCGAATATCCACCCTACCAAAAATTTGAATTGGGTATCCAAAATCCAATTGATAATGTTGGTGCGGGCAAGGTTGGGTGTGACTCCTGGGTGACTTTGATGATGTATAACCCCCTGGTCATGGTCTCTCAGACCAAGGCAGCCCCACAAGGGGTTTTTCACTTAAAAAAAAGTGGCTGCTTGTTAAAACAAATCTACAATTTGAAGATAATTTGTTTTAACAAAAAATAATCTAGAGAGGAGGCCATTATTAGTTGTTGGAAGTTCACAATCTACATGCCATTAAAAATTTGTAAGCTAAGTGAAACAAAAAAACAAAAAAAAAGTCCACAAAGAAGATTGTTATCAATTGTTAAAAGCACATAGTCTACAAGTCATTAACAATACTAGTTTGAGTGCAGATTTAATTATTTATTGAAAGGAATAGAGCATACTTGAAGAATTAAAAAAAAAAAAAACAAGTTTTACACCCAAGTGTTGTAGGTGAGTTGGAGAGGAGAGGGCAATCCTCCAAGGGAGGTCCCAGGTTCAAATATCCACCCTACCAAAAAGCTGAATTGGGTATCCAAAATCCAATTGATAATGTTGGTGTGGGTAGGGTCGGGTGCGACTCCTAGGTGACTTTGACGGTGTAGAACCCCCTGTTCGTGGTCTCTCAGACCAAGGCGGCCCCGCAAGGGGTTTTTCGCTTAAAAAAAAAAAAAACAAGTTTTAAATTTTTTGGATTTGAGGTCATGGATTTGCCAATATTCACCGAAAAGAATGATGATGCTAGGGGATGGTGGAGAATTTTTAAATCTTTAAATAATTTTAAATGGAAAGGTAAGATTTATAATTCTTTCGATGGGAAACTACATCATGGTTTATAAACTTTAAGTGGACCCATCAGTATAAATTCACATGAGAGGAATTTGAAGATGCATTCTTAATTAGATGGGTGTTTGGGAAAAAGGGAGTTAAAAGCCAAGTTGAATAAATGGAAATAAAGAGAGAGTTAAAATTTTTCAAGAAGTTAGAAAAAGAAAAAGTGAAGGTTAACATTATGTATATTGAAGGAAGCACAACTTGGATGTTAGATAAGTCGAATATTGTTAAAAGCATTTTGTGTTTTCTAAAATGTACTAAAGAAATAATAAAAATAAACAGGTAGACCAAACACTACACAGAAGAAATAAACAAGCAGATAATTTGCAAAATAAAAAGAGAAGGATGATAGTGTAGAAACTAAAGGAAGCACCAAAGACTGTGTAAAGAATTTTGAAAATATGAAGTTGATAGAAGACATAAATAGGCTTCAAGAGGGACATAAAAAATGAACAAAGAGAACAAGATAGAAGGAAAAATATAGATGTAAATGTGCAAGTTGAAATAATGACATCATTAGTATTAGATAAGCCAAAGAGTGGTTAGAGGGATTTGCTCAATTTTAAAAATTCTATAGGTTTATGGTAGCATCCAAAAGTAAAATGTTATTATTTCTATAAACCCTAGTAGTAGATACAATATCATTAATATGTCTTTGGCTAAGAGGTTGTAGGTTTAGGCAAAGAAAATCAAAGACATACAACTTGAGGGTATGAATATTCAAAATTTTGAAGATTTGAAGATCACCATAGACAAATATATTTTACATTCAAAATTTTATGCTATTGAGATGGATGATGCAAACATTGTTCTTGGTTATCCTTGGTTAAATTCTTTGGGTATTGTTAATATTAATGTACAAAAGAAGTTCATAAATTTTTGGTATAAGAAAAATAAAATAACAATACAAGATATTTTCCAACGTAAGAAGCAAAAAATCCAAGGAACAAGAAGTAGTTATAGTAGCAAAACAAGTGGAGAAACCAATAGAAGAATAAAAAGTTGAATCTATAAAAAGAATATTAGCATGGGAAAAAATAACAAAGATCCAAGAAACTATGTCAAATATTAGGGAAACTCTAAAACAAATTTAAAAAGAACCTAAAATAGAGTTGAAGGAGGAAATAGTAGAAATCAAAGAAGATACAAAAATAGAGTCCAAGGATAAACCAAATTATGGGACCATGATAGATGGACATAAAAGAAAATAAAAAATATTGAACAATCAAAGCTAACAAAACATCAGGTTAAGGTTGCAACATATCACCAGCCTCACAATCAGGAGTGGCAACAATCTTGGAGGTATGGCTTAAGGCAACAATATTATGGTTCTACATGAGATCAGAAGAGCACCAACTATGGTAGTGTTTGGAAAATAAATCATAGTGACTAATTTTTAGAGTAGTGCAACAACATTAAGGAACAAATAGACCCATCATTTGAGTTACTAGAGTATAGCAACAGAAGCATCGAACCGACAAAGCAATCTTGTATACTCAAGTGATAAAATCAAGCATGTATGGATGAAAAAGAGTGATACTTATTGCTAGTAAAAATATTCCTCCAACTCATGGAACCAAGGGATTACTTCCAAAAATTCAAATGGAAAAAGGGCATTTCAACATTAGAAAATACCACCACCAATCAATGTTTCACTAGGATGGATGGATGATTGTGATCGATACTATTTCATAGCAAGGCTTCGAAGATCACATTGTTTACTCTCTTCTTGTGTTTTGAGGATGAAATATTTTGTAAGGGGGATGGAATTTTAGGTATCCAAGATAAGTATTTAATATTATAATATTGTATTAATATTATAATATTATATTAGATGTAATTATCCCACATGTATGGATAAGTGGGAGTGGTAGGTAGTTGGGCATTATAAATATGGGCAAAGACTCATAGAGAGGATATGGAGAAGAAGAATATTGTATATGTCTCATATTGAGATATGTTAAGGAGTGGCTTCCTTCCAATAAGGAGCATTGTATGGTGTTGCCCTACCTTAAGGGTTTGAATTATAAATTGAAAGCATTTGAGTAATTTGCATTAATTTCATAATTGTGTGGATTATTCATTATTGTTGTTTAATAAATATTTTTGTATATTTTTAATATTTTCTATGGATGAGCAAAGGAGGTTTATAACATGCTTTTACACTATGATGGCACTCCTGCATATCACCTTTGTGCACCAATGGTATTTTGCATAGTACTACTATTCAACAATGGTACTTTTGTATCAATGATACTTTTAACAAAGTGAAATTATTTTGTCACAAGGACACTTTTGCTAAAGTGTGGTGCTTTTGCAGTTTTTATATCTAGGATGAGATTCTGGATAGATGAGGCTTTATACATTAGATTATTAAGAGTGATGCCCCCATGATCTTGAGAAGCTCTGGTCACTATTGGGGATGGAGGACTATGCTCTCCTTATGGTAGTATGGCTATATCATGTGGCTTTAGTGCCGAAGGTGGGGTTTAATAGGCATTTAGTAATCGCCTTTATTGAGATATAGTATTCAAAGATTAATATCTTTTAGCCACCTTTTTGTGAGGTGGCATTGACACTAGATAATGTATCGTTCATATTGAGGATACCCATCAAGGGTGACCCTATCTATGTGAACCAATCTTAGAGGCACAACTTAAAGAGTATGAATGATGATCCATATTTTAGATTTGTGTATTTTACCATTGATATTAATAACATATATATAGGAAGCTAGATAGGCAACCAAACAACAATGCTAGCCCCCATGATCTTTAGATTTTATTATCTAATACCAACAAGTGGGTCTTCCAATGGGGGTTGGGAGAGGTGGTGGCTAACATGCTTGGGTTATAGATAATTTATGCCTAGGGTCCTATGATTTTGGTATAATTATACCACATCTTCTATCATATCACCTACAAATGCAACATGAGCATGACCTGTTGCACATTAATTTAGGTGTGGGTGTGGAAGATTGTCATAGTAGCATGACATCTAAGTTTGATTGGGATGATTGATGAGACTAATGTGTCATGGGCCTATTTATGATCCTATAATTTTGAGATAGCATGGATCCATCCATATAATATTTTGGGGATAGTGTAATGCCTAATAGATGACCTCCATTGAGAGTAGTTCATTTGGTAGCCTTATAAGGTCCACCTAGGATAGGGTAGTATCCATATTAGTTAGCTAGGGTCATAATATGATGGTGATTTTATGGGACCATGAGGAGAGCATGCACTCTTCCATTTTTAGTATGTGGTCTAACAATTTGGGTTATAGTAGGACATACCTCTAGATCTAGTCTAGTACAAAAGGACCACTTGGGAGTAGAGATTTGGAGGATCATCTCATATAGATTCATATATAGATATGATATCAATGATCCTGTTATCCCTAACCCTAGCATGGATGATTTGCTGATGATCAAACAATGTTGGTGATGGTACCAAATCATCTATCCTTCGTAAGTCACAATGGATATGATTTCAATGATCCTGTTATCCCTAACCCTAGCATGGATGATTTGGTGGTGATCAAACAATGTTGGTGATGGTACCAAACCATCTATCCTTCGTAAGTCATAATGGAAGGGTTGTAGACAAGATATATGATGTAACCCTAGAGGAGGCTTAGGGGAGCTTATAGGCTAGTATTACCATTGGTTAGACAATGGCAAAAATATTTGAAGAGGAGGCAATAGGAAATAATAGTGGTAGCCACAAAATAATGGGTGTACCCCTTGGCGATAGTGGTCATAAAGGATATTGGGCTAATCCAGTTACCACCATCAACAATAGAGACATCATGTGATGAACTAGCTAAATGTATGGCTATATTACAAGCTATAACAATTAGCTTGACCTAGGAAAGAGATGTGATTACTGAAGATGTAGTGGTGTGCATACAAAAGAGATATCACTTGGTGCAACAAACCTCCATGATGTAGTTCACTATCATTAGTCTGATTATAGAGAGGGACACAATTGTGAAAATGGTCATGATTGTGGCTAGTGATGGTACCAATTAGTTGGTGTAGACACTACTAGAAAATATGTATGCCATGTATTAACAACACTTGATAGAGCTAGTATGGGTGTAGGCAAATACAACATAGTTGCAATATGAGTTGATAGTAGAGGTCAAACAATTGATTCATTATTGCATGACCTACCATGTCATTGTCCCTACCAAACAAATTCCTTTGGTGATTCAAGCCCACTCAAGGATGCATACAAACACATTCACATATGGTCACGTATTAGTCACAATACTCGGTGATAGGGAGGAGGAGACTTGGATACTGGATAATAGAGCTAACCTTCAATTTCCCTTGGGGGACAATTTTATTGTACTATGTTGATGGATTATATGATGAGAGGGTTGAATCATATAATTATGGGTTATGATGTTATGTGAATTTAGTTTAATATTTATTGATTGATGATTTGATATGCTTATGTTATAATAATTATTTGATTATAATGGTAATGATTAATATATTTTATTTTTAAAATATACAAAATTATGTTTAACTAGAATTTGGGTATGTCATAACAATAACGTTATGATACAAGTATGTATAAATATATCCAAAAGAGATGTACCCAAAGAAAATTTAGATATGCTATATGGCATTGCCATGATACAAGATTTGATACAAAAATACATGTGCCTAGAGGGACTTTAGATATGCTATAAGGCATCACTATGATACAATATATTATATAGGAGTAGATGTCATTGAGGAGGACTTTGTATATACCATAAGACAATTCTATGATATAAGATAGTATTAAAAGCAAGTATGCAAAGGAGGAGTTAGATATGCTATATGACATTGCTATAATATAAGATAAATATTTTTATTTTTATTTTTCAAACAAAGAGACTTTGTTTATTTTATTTGAAAGTTTAATAATTTCAAGGTGTAAGCCCTTGGTCCCACTTATGTGGGACTCCTCACCCCTGTTAATATTGAGTCGCGATATGTGTGTGGAGAATAGTTGGCCCTCTTGCTTTCTAACCGGTTCATGTGATGTTGTTCCCATTACAAGCTATTTATTTCCAGTGGCATATTCCTATGTTGGAATTTCGTTCCACTTTAATACCTCTTCTACTTAGTTAGTGTAGTGTGTGCGTGTGTTAATAATCCCACAGTGGCATATTCCTATGTTGGAATTTTGTTCCACTTTAATACCTCTTCTACTTAGTGTAGTGTGTGCGTGTGTTAATAATCCCACATTGACCCGGTTGTGGGACTTGAGTGGTTTATGAGCCCCAACACTTGCCAAAATCTTTGCCAATGGGGTAGCAGGCTTAAAGGTGGAAGCTCTTGGTCCCACTTATGTGGGACTCTTCACCCCTATTAATATCAATTCACGACATGTGTGTGGGGGTAGTTGGCCCTCTTGTTTTCTAACCGGTTCATGTGATGTTACCATTACAAGCTATTTATTTCTAGTGGCATATTCCTATGTTGGAATTTCGTTCCACTTTAATACCTCTTCTACTTAGTGTAGTGTGTGCATGTGTTAATAATCCCACATTGACCCGATTGTGGGACTTGAGTGGTTTATGAGCCCTAACACTTGCCAAACTCTTTGCCAATGGGGTAGCAGGCTTAAAGGTGGAAGCCCTTGGTCCCACTTATGTGGGACTCCTCACCCCTATTAACATCGAGTCACGACATGTGTGTGGGGGGTAGTTGGCCCTCTTGCTTTCTAACTGGTTCATGTGATGTTGTTCCCATTACAAGCTATTTATTTCCAATGGCATATTACTATGTTGAAATTTTGTTCTACTTTAATACCTCTTCTACTTAGTTAGTGTAGTGTGTGCGTGTGTTAATAATACCACAGTGGAATATTCCTATGTTAGAATTTTGTTCTACTTTAATATCTCTTCTACTTAGTTAGTGTAGTGTGTGCATGTGTTAATAATCCCACATTGACCCGGTTGTGGGACTTGAGTGGTTTATGAACCTCAACACTTGCCAAACTCTTTACCAATGGGATAGTAGGTTTAAATGTGGAAGCCCTTGGTCCTACTTATGTAGGATTTCTCACCCCTATTAACATCGAGTCACGACATGTGTGTGGGGGGTAGTTCGTGATATTCTCACAATGACACTGAGAGGGGGGGTGAATTAGTGTAACTATTTAAAACTTGAATCTGTAACTCTTAAAACTTAAAAATGCAAGCTTAAAAATAGATAAAGCAAGTATAACTCAAGAGCATCACACAACAAAAGATTTAACGAGGTTCACCGATGTGGCTACTTCTCAAATAATGACTGTTTGGACTACAATCCAAATCCAGTCTTTGCAAGGATTCAATATTTACAAATAGTTTGCCAGCACCTATTGGAAGGAGCACCAACCCCTGATTTTTTTGCTACAACAAATAGGAGCACCAACCCCTTCTACCAAGCACCAACTTGGATTTCTATTAAAAAAGATATTGACATAAAAATGCCTTCTCTTTTACAAGACCCTCACTGGTCCATAGCTCATACACATCAATCTCATAGAAGCATAAAGAGAATTGTTAGAAACTCAATATCTTCTGTTCCAATCTAAAACCTCTCTTTTGTTTTTTAAAAAAATATCCAGGTTTCAGTTCTGAAGCTGTTATTCATACAACACTCTTACCCAACCACACTTTTTGGTTTTTCAAGATAAAACACGGTTGCAGTAACCTCACTTACTACACCTGTTCGATTCTTTATACTTGATTTCCTTGAACGACTCTTTTTGAAACGGCTCAAATTTTCCCTTCAATTTTCCATGCATTCTCGACTACGATCAGTCTGTCAAACCCTCTCTGACGCGATTACGCCTTTTAGCTGCTTTCTTTCTGACTTATTATGACATTCTTCTTTGCACATTCTAACAACATTTTTTGACAGCCTTTTTTTGCGTATCCTGACACCTTTTTCTGCGTATCCTGACAGCATTTTTTGCGTATCTCGACGCTCTGTTATTCTTCTTTCTTCTCTTTTGAATTCTGTGCTACCACTTTCTTCTACGTGCGACTGTCATTTCTTGATATACGCAACCTGTTAATGAATTTCTCTGTAACCATGATTCTCGGTATCCACCCTTGTAACAACTGTTTTGATTTGAATGGACTGTTCTTGTAACTGCCACCTATAACTACAAGTCTAACTCTGGTTAATTTGGCTGCATGAATTTTCTCTAAGCTTTCTCGACACCTGTCACTGTGCATGCTTCTTTAGATTTTTCCTGCAAAACTATTACCTGTCGCGATATCGCGACATTTCTACTCAGTTGACTTATTCTGGACTGTTGACCGCGAAAACCTGACCTATCACGATATCGCGACATTTTTTGCCTTATAGACCTTATCTCGGCATGCACCCATGAAAATGAGACATGTCACGATATCGCGACGCTTTCGCTTTCCTGCACTCTCCTTTGCCAGCATCCGCGAAAATGGAACATGTCACGAAATCGCGATGTTCTCCGCTTTCGTACAACTCTCCTTTGCCAGCATCCACGAAAATGGAACATTTCACAAAATCGTGATGTTCTTCGCTTTCGTACAACTCTCCTTCACCAGCATCCACGAAAATGGAACATGTCGCAAAATCGTGACGTTCTTCGCTTCCGTACAACTCTCCTTCGCCAGCATCTGCGAAAATGGAACATGTCGTGAAATCGTGACACTTTAGGCTTCCCTGCACTCTGCTTCGCTTGTAGCCACGAAAATGGAACATGTCACGAAATTGTGACACTTTGGGCTTTCGTACACTTTTCTCCGCAAGCCTCAGCGAAATCGAAACATGTCGCGAAATCGTGACGCTTTTCTGCCTTAGCACTGTTCTTTGTTTTTCGCTTGCGAAAATGCAACATGTCACGAAATCGTGACATCTTTTGCATCCATATATTTTTCCCTTCATGCACCAGTGAAATCAAGACATGTAGCGAAATCGCTACAACTTTGTGCCTTACGCTTCCAACTTTGCTTCGACTCATGAAACTTAGACTTGTAGCGAAATCGCTACACCTTTGCGTCGTGCATTTCGAACTTATAGCAAAATCGCTACACCTTTGTGCCATGCATTTCAAACTTGTAGCGAAATCGCTACACCTTTGTGCCTTGCATTTCGAACTTGTAGCAAAATTGCTACACCTTTGCGCCGTGCATTTCGAACTTGTAGCGAAATCGCTACACCTTTGTGCCGTGCATTTCGAACTTGTAGTGAAATCACTACACCTTTGCGCCTTGCATTTCGAACTTGTAGCGAAATCGCTACGCCTTTGCTCTTTGGCATCTGAACTCTGCTTCGGCCCGCGATAGTTTGACATGTAGCGAAATTGCTACACTTTCTTGACTTAGTGCTTTTTCTTTGTTTTTGCCAGCAAAACTCCGACATGTAGCAAAATCGCTACACTTTTGTTGCCGTACATTCTCTCTCTTCTTTGGGTCGCGAAAACCCGACGTGTCGCGATATCGTGACACTTTTCGCCCTTAGTGCTTTTCTTTCAAAACTGTTGTGATATCGCGACACTTTCTCATGCACTTTCTCTCTCCTCTGTTTTATCGCGAAATCGTGACATTTTCAGCTACACCTTCTCTCTCCTCATTTTTGTCACGAAATCGTGACATTTTCGGCTGCGCTTTCTCTCTCCTCATTTTTGTCGTGAAATCGTGACATTTTCAGCTGCACCTTCTCTCCCCTCATTTTTGTCGCAAAATCGCGACATTTTCGGCTACACTTTCTCTCTCCTCATTTTTGTCGCGAAATCACGACAGAAAACATGTCGCGAAATCACGATAGTTCTCTTACTTGTCTTTTTCTGCAAAATTTTGAATCTGGGCCACTTCTTTCTTCTTGGAAATTCACTGTGCTTGTTCTGATTGACCTCTGAACTGCATCAACTGCATCAATCTGTCTGTGTTGACAACAATGACAATACTTTTGCAATGCTTTTGCTGCACCTTACTCAACAATCTCCCCCTTTGGAATTGTTGGCAACACACTGCAACCTTGCTCAATTTCTTCTCCCCCTTTGCCAATAATACCAAAGGTCTGCTGCAGACTCCCCCTGAGTCTATGCACAACATTCTCAGGCATAAATGATTTTAATGCTCCCCCTAAGAATGTGTTCCCCATAGCTAGTCAGTGCTTGGGTAGTGTGACTACTCCCAATTTCTTCCGAAGGTACTTAAAAACTTCCTTGGGCAATGGTTTTGTGAATATGTCTGCTACTTGCTCTGTAGTTGGAAAAAACTCCAATTTGACCTCTCCTTCTGCAACTTTATCTTTCAAAAAATGATACCGGATTGCAATATGTTTCGTGCGGGAATGCATGACTGGATTCTTTGAGATGTTGATTGCACTAGTGTTATCACATTTAACTGAAATTGGCTCATTGAAGTGAATACCAAGGTCTTTTAGTGTTTGTCTCATCCATAATATCTGTGTACAACATGTTGTTGCTGCAATGTATTCAACCTCTGCTGTGAATAGAGAGACTGATTCTTGCTTCTTGCTGTGCCATGCTACCAGTTTATCTCCAAGATAAAATGCTCCTCCACTGGTACTTTTTCTATCATCAATACATGCTACCCAATCTGCATCAGAATATGCAAAAAGAGTGAAGTCTTTTCCTTTTGGATACCATAGCCCATATTCCATAGTACCCTTGAGGTACCTAAAAATCCTTTTCTCAGCATATAGGCCTCTATGTTCTCATCATCAGTCATCTTTAATGCTTCGAACTAGGCTCGATGTGTTTGCAGCTTGGCTTCCTTGATCTTGCCATCTCCTTCATGAATGCTTTGCAGTTTGTCCCATATATCTTTTGCTGATTTACAGTTCATGATCCTTATCAACTCATTGTCTACTAATCCACACATAATAGCATTCTTAGCTTTAGAGTTGTTCTCAAACTTTTTCTTCTCAGCCGCATCAGATGGAGGAGCAGAGGGTATTATGTATCCATTTACAACAGATTCCCAAATGTCATATCCCAATGCACACAAAAATGTCTACATCCTGAGTCTTCAGAAAGAGTAATTTGTTCCATCGAACAAAGGAGCTTTGTTGGAAGAAAATCCTTCTCCGTCGGCCATTGTGTATCTTCCAAGATCACCTTAGCTGATTAAGATTGTTCAAGTACCTGGATCTGATACCAATTGATATTCTCACAATGACACTGAGAGGGGGGGTGAATGAGTGTAACTATTTAAAACTTGAATCTATAACTCTTAAAACTTAAAAATGCAAGCTTAAAAATAGATAAAGCAAGTATAACAAAAGAGCATCACACAACACAAGATTTAACGAGGTTCATCGATGTGGCTACTCCTCAAATAATGACTGTTTGGACTACAATCCAAATCCAGTCTTTGCAAGGATTCAATCTTTACAAATAGTTTACCAACACCCACTGGAAGGAGCACCAACCCCTGATTTATCTGCTTCAACAGATAGGAGCACCAACCCCTTATACCAAGCACCAACTTGGATTTTTATTTTGAATAATGGTTTGACATAAAAATGCCTTCTCTTTTACAAGACCCCCACTGGTCTATTGCACATTCAAATCAATCTCATAGAAGCATAAGGAGAATTGTTAGAAACTCAATATCTTCTATTACCATCTAAAACCTCTCTTTTATTTTCAAGAAGATATTTAGGTTTCAGTTCTGAAGCTGTTATTCATACAACACTCTTACTCAACCTTTTCTTTTGTTTTTCACAAATAACCACGGTTGTAGTAACCTCTCTTACTGTGCCTTTTTGATCTTTATCCTTGGTTCAATTGAATGACTATTTTGAAAAACGGCTCTAATTTTTCCCTCTAATTTTTTATGCATTTACGGCTACGATCAATCTATCAAACCCTCTCTGACGCGCTCTGTCTTTTAGCCGCTTTCTTTCGACTTATTCTGACAATTCTTCTCTGCTCATTCGATAGCTTTTCTATGACCTTTTTTGCATATCTTGACAACCTTTTCTACGTATCCTAGCGACGCATTTTTGCGCGTCTCGATGCTCTTTGATTCTTTCTTCTACAACTCTACTAACGCCCTCTTAGCACTTTTACACTTACGATGGCACTCTTTTCTATTACGCATCGATCCTTCTTTTCATTTCTTGATATACGCAACCACCAAGAAGATTTCTTGTTTGTCAAGATTATCTGTAATTCTGCACTTTTGCCATCCATGCAGCATCACGGCCTTGCAACAACCGTTCTTTTCTTAAATGCGTTGTTTTGTAACTTTCCCTTGTAACTCCAGTTAACTGCTGCATGAATTTTCTCTAAGCTTTCCCCAACACCTGTCACTGGGTAACTGCATATCTGACTCTAGTTAACTCTTATGTAACTGGCTATATGATTTTCCTTTTCGTTATTTGACACCTATCACTGTGCATGCTTCTTCGGATTTTTCCCGCCAAACTGTTACCTGTCGCGATATCACGACATTTCTACTCAGTTGACTAATTCTGGATTGTTGACCACGAAAACCCGACCTGTCACGATATCGTGACGTTTTCTACCTTCTAGACCTTATCTCGACATGCACCCACAAAAATGAGACATGTCACGAAATCGCGACGCTTTCGCTGCATCGAGCTCTTTTCTGTCTCCTAGCCGCGAAAATGAGACATGTCATGAAATCGTGACACTTTTCACTTTCCTGCACTCTCCTTCGCTTACACCCATGAAAATGGAACACGTCACGAAATCGTGACGTTCTCGGCTTCCGTACAACTCTCCTTCGCCAGCATCCGCGAAAATGGAACATGTCACGAAATTGCGACGTTCTTGGCTTCCATACAACTCTCCTTCGCCAGCATCCGTGAAAATGGAACATGTCACGAAATCATGACACTTCTCGGCTTCCGTACAACTCTCCTTTGCCAGCATCTGCGAAAATAGAACATGTCACGAAATCATGATGCTTTTCTGCCTTGGCGTTGTTCTTTGTTTTTTGCCCACGAAAATGCAACATGTCATGAAATTGCGACATCTTTTGTGTCCGTACATTTTTCCCTTCATGCACCAGTGAAATCAAGACATGTAGCGGAATCATTACAACTTTGTGCCTTGCGCTTCCAACTTTGCTTCGACTTGCGAAACTTAGACTTGTAGCGAAATCGCTACACCTTTGTGTCTTGTGTTTCGAACTTGTAGCGAAATCGCTACACCTTTGCGCCTTGCATTTCGAACTTGTAGCGAAATCGCTACACCTTTGCGCCTTGCATTTTGAACTTGTAGCGAAATCGCTACACCTTTGCGCCTTGTGTTTCAAACTTGTAGCGAAATCGCTACACCTTTGCTCTTTGGCATCTGAACTCTGCTTCGGCCCGTGAAAGTCTGACATGTAGCAAAATTGCTACACTTTCTTGACTTAGTGCTTTTTCTTTGCTTTTGCCAGTGAAACTTCGACATGTAGCGAAATCACTACACTTTTGTTGCCGTACATTCTCTCTCTTCTTTGGGTCGCAAAAACCCAACATGTCACGATATCGTGACACTTTTCGCCCTTAGTGCTTTTCTTTCGAAACTGTCACAATATCGTGACACTTTCTCATGCACTTTATCTCTCCTCTGTTTTGTCACGAAATCATGACATTTTCAGCTGTGCCTTCTCTCTCCTCATTTTTGTCGCGAAATCATGACATTTTCGGTTGTGCCTTCTCTCTTCTCGTTTTTGTGGCGAAATCACGACATTTTCGGCTACGCCTTCTCTCTCCTCATTTTTTTCATGAAATCACGACATTTTCAGCTACGCCTTCTCTCTCCTCATTTTTGTCACGAAATCACGACAAAAAACATGTCGCGATATCGCGACAGTTTTCTTACTTGTCTTTTTTTGCAAATTTTTGAATCTAGGCCACTTCTTTCTTCTTGGAAATTCCCTGTACTTGTTTTGACTGACCTCTGAACTGCATCAACTGTATCAATCTGTCTATGTTGACAACAATGACAATACGTTTGCAATGCTTTTGTTGCACCTTTCTCAACAATCTCCCCCTTTGGAATTGTTGGCAACACACTGCAACCTTGCTCAATTTCTTCTCCCCCTTTGCCAATAATACCAAAGGGCTGCTACAGACTCCCCCTGAGTCTATGCACAACATTCTCAGGCATAAATAATTTTAATTCTCCCCCTGAGAATGTGTTCCCCATAGCTAGTCAGTTCTTGGGTAGTGTGACTACTCCCAACTTCTTTCGAAGGTACTCAAAAACTTCCTTGGGCAATGGTTTTGTGAATATGTCTGCTACTTGCTCTGTAGTTGGAACAAACTCCAATTTGACCTCTCCTTCTACAACTTTATCTTTCAAAAAATGATACCGAATTTCAATATGTTTGGTGCGGGAATGCATGACCGGATTCTTTGAGATGTTGATTACACTAGTGTTATCACATTTAACTGAAATTGGCTCATTGAAGTGAATACCAAGGTCTTTTAGTGTTTGTCTCATCCATAATATCTGTGTACAACATGTTGTTGCTGCAATGTATTTAGCCTCTGCTGTGGATAGAGAGACTGATTCTTGCTTCTTGCTGTGCCATGCTACCAGTTTATCTCCAAGATAAAATGCTCCTCCATTAGTACATTTTTTGTCATAAATACATGCTGCCCAATCTGCATCAGAATATGCAAAAAGAGTGAAGTCTTTTCCTTTTGGATACCATAGCCCATATTCCATAGGACCCTTGAGGTACCTAAAAATCCTTTTCATAGCTGTCACATGAGTCTCTTTGGGACTAGCCTGAAATCTTGCAACCATGCAAACTGCCTGTAAGATATCCGGTTTGGTGGCTGTCAAATACAGCAGGCTCCCAATCATAGATATGTACATTGTTTGATCAACATCTAGAGATTTTTCATCCTTGCTCAACTTGCAACTTGTTGTCATGGGAGTGCTAACAGGTTTACTATCCTCCATTGTGAACTTTTTTAGCATTTCTTTCACATATTTAATTTGAGAAATAAATATCCCTTTTTCAGTTTGATTAACTTGCAATCCAAGGAAATATGAAAGTTCACCAATCATAGACATTTCAAATTCTTTATGCATTTTGTTTGCTATGTCTTTGCATGATTCATCATTGCTGCTCCCAAATATTATATCATCTACATAAACAACAAGGACAATGAAATTGCCATTTTTAGTTTTGATATATAAATTGCTATCCACCATACCTTTCTTGAATCCTTTCTTAGTGAGATAGCTGTCCAATCTTGCATACCAAGCTCTAGGTGCTTGTTTCAAGCCATACAATACTTTCTTCAGCTTGTAAACAAAGTTAGGATTATCACAGAGTTGAAAGCCATCGAGTTGTTCAATATACACTTCTTCTTCAAGATTTCCATTTAGAAATGCTGATTTCACATCCATCTGATAAACTTTGAAATTCCTATGAACTGCTAAAGCCAAAAACAGTCTTATTGCTTCAAGTCTGGCCACTGGTGCAAAGGTCTCTTCAAAATCAATCCCCTCAACTTGAGCATATCCTTTATAGACCAATCTTGCTTTATTCCTCACAACCTGTCCGTCTTCATTCAGTTTGTTTCGAAATATCCATTTAGTATCGATTATGTTTTTATTTTAAGGCCTTGGTACTAATTCCTAGGTTTTGTTTTTCTCAATTTGATCTAGTTCTTCATTTACTGCTTCCATCCAGCTTTCATCTATGCTTGCTTCAATAATATTTTTGGGCTTAATGTTGGATAACGAGAGTAGTTGTTTACTACTCTTCTTCTTGTTTGAATACCAATTGTAGGATCCCCAATAATCTGCTCTCTGGGATGATTTTTCTGCCAGCTGCCTGTTTTGGATTTCCTGTTTTCTTCTCTTTCCAAATCATCTGAATCTAATTTATGTCTCTCTTCATTTTCTTGATCTTCATCTTCTTCAATAAATTCTTCATAAGTTGGGTAGTTTTCATTATGGCTGATTTCTTGTTTCCTACCTTCATCAACCTTAACATCCACACTCTCCACAATTTTCTTAAGTCTTTTGTTGTAGCATGTGTAGGCTTTGCTTTTTGTTGAGTACCCAAGAAAGATACCTTCATCAGCTCTATCTTCGAATTTGCCAAGATTGTCTTCAGTCCGTTTAATGTAACACTTGCTACCGAAAACTTTGAAGTATTTTGCTGTAGCCTTTTTGCCAAACCACAGTTCATAAGGTGTTTTGCTTTCATGCGGCCTCAACATGCACCTATTACGGATGTAAACTACAGTATGAACTGCCTCTTTCCAAAATCTGTCAGCAATTCTGCTCTCTGTCAACATGGTCCGTGCCATTTCCTGCACAGTTATGTTCTTCCTTTCTACTACTCCATTCTGCTGAGGTGTTCTTGTTGCCGAAAACTGTCTTCTTATTCTATGTTTTTCACAGTATTCTACAAACTCATCTGAAATAAACTCTCCTCCTCTATCTGATCTCAAACATTTAATTCTTTTTCTAGATTGATTCTCAACAAGATTTTTGAAGGTTTTAAACATCTCAAAGGCTTCTGATTTAAGTTTCAGAAAGAGTACCCATGTCATTCCGGAAAAGTCATCTATACACAGCATAAAATATTTGTAGCCATTTATGCTTTCCGTTCTCATGGGTCCACATAAATCTGTGTGAATTAGTTCTAAAGGCTTGTTTGTAAAGTACTCTTTTGCTTTGAAAGTAGATCTGGTTTGCTTCCCCTTTTGGCATGACTCACAAATGCTATTTTAAGGTTTACCAATAGTGGGTATGTCTCTTACTGCTCTTTTTGAGCTAATTTTTACCAGATTATCAAAGCTTATGTGACCGAGTCTCTTGTGCCACAACCAATTTTCTTCTTCTGTCCAACCAAGCAAGCTCCTTCTGAAGTCTACGAGAGAGTATACAGATTTCCAGAGGTTCTCAGTCCAGTGGCTATTAACTTTCCATTTTTTGTCTTTCTTACTTCATAGCCCCCCTTCTTGAAAATTACTTCATGACCTCTATCACAAATTTGACTTACACTCAGTAAGTTATGCTTCAGACCCACCACAAAAAGAGCTTCCTAAGAGTTGATTTTTTCGTCGCTTAACTTAACTGATCCTTTACCCATTATCTTGGCTCCATCATTGTTTTCAAATTTTACAGAACCACCTTCGTATGTCTGTAGCTTATCAAACTTCTATTTATCTCCTGTCATATGATTGGAGCATCCATCGTCCAGAATCCAAGGTGCAGATTTATTCCGGGCTTTGAGAGCTGTTTGAACGATTAGGGATTCCTTGTCTTTCTTAGGTTGCTCCTTTTCTTTCCATTGATATTTGACAGCAGATCTGGTCACTTGTTTTACCTTCTCCCTTTCATTGGCTTGTGACAGTTTTTTGATAAATTTTCTGTTTTGTTTTAATCTTGTTGATTGATACTTTCTTCTCTGGTATTTATTTCTTGCAAAAGAGCTACAACAATTTCTTGCAATATGTCCGAAGTTATGACAGTTATAACATTCTACAGCATAATCTATCAAAGGTGAAAAAATATTTCTACTAGTAAAATTTCTTTGTTCTACATTATATCTACAACTTGAGATTTTATGACCATATGCATTGCATTTAAAACAATAACCAGAAAAGGAATGAGTGTACCTGGGTAATGGTTGTTGCCATGTTGTAGTAGGAGCCATGGGTCTTCTTCTTCTTTGATATGTGACTTTGGTGAATCCATCATTTGTAGTACTCCTTTCAAGCTTGGCCTTACTGTTTTCTTTTGCATGATACGATTTTTCTTGATCAACCCTGATCTTGTTTTTATTCTTTATTGGTTCTACAGTTCCAGCCTTTGAGTCCTTTGAGGATTCTCCTTCATCAAAGCCCAAACCAAATTTGATGCTTGTAGGCCTTTAATTATTTAACATTTTATTCAGCTTTGCAGAACTGTCTTCAAATTTATGATGACAGCTCAATTTCCTATTCATTTCTTCTAGCTGCATCCTTAATCTAACTACGTCTTCTTCTAGCTTATTACACTCATCTATTTTCATGGTTAGCTGTGCTTCAAAATCTTCAAACTTTTTCTTAAATTCTTTGGTTTGTACTTTCAAACTGATTATTAATTCGCTAGCATCCTCAAATTTTCTTGAAATATTTTTATTCTTTTTCCTTTCTGCACTTAACTCTTCAAATGCAACAACCAACTCACCTTCCAGATCTACCTCAGCCTCATCCTCTAATTTTTCTTCACACTCCTGGGTTTCCTCTGTTATTTCTTCTTCAAAAGCCATGAACAAGGCTTCACCAGTTTCTTCTTCTGAGTCCTCACTGGAACTGTCTTCAGAAGAGTCGACATTCTTGGAAATGAAACTTTTCTTCTTGAAGTTGATTTTTCTAAAATGTGGTTTCTTCTTCCAGACATTTCTTTCTTGGTGTGTCCCTTCATCACTTTTGTTTTTCTCATTCATTGGGCATTTTGCTGCAAAGTGCCCGATGCCTCCATAGTTAAAGCACTTGAATGGTAGCTTACCTCTGTACTTTCCTTTTCCCTTTACTAATTTCCTAACAAAGTTTGCTTCAGTTTCATCTGTAGATTCTTCTTCCTCAGATTCTTGTTTAGATTTTATATTTTTCTGTGCTTGAAAAGTCACTTCTCTATCTGAGGGCTTAGTTTGTCCTATTCTCATTTCATATGCTGTTAAGGAACCATGCATTTCATCTATACTAAAAAAATTTAAATCTTTAGCTTCTTCTATGGCAGAAACTTTTGCATCAAATCTTTTATGGAGAGTTCTTAGTACCTTTTTCACAAAAACTGCATCTTCCATCTCCTCGTCGAGTCCTCTTATTGCATTAATGATTCCATTTACTCTCAGCATATAGGCCTCTATGTTCTCATCATCAGTCATCTTTAATGCTTCGAACTAGGCTCGATGTGTTTGCAGCTTGGCTTCCTTGATTTTGCCATCTCCTTCATGAATGCTCTGTAGTTTGTCCCATATATCTTTTGCTGATTTACAGTTCATGATCCTTATCAACTCATTGTCTACTAATCCACACATAATAGCATTCTTAGCTTTAGAGTTGTTCTCAAACTTTTTCTTCTCAACCGCATCAGATGGAGGAGCAGAGGGTATTGTGTATCCATTTTCAACAGATTCTCAAATGTCATATCCCAATGCACACAGATATGTCTGCATCCTGAGTATGCAGAAAGAGTAATTTGTTCCATCGAACAAAAGAGCTTTGTTGGAAGAAAATCCTTCACCGTCGACCATTGTGTATCTTCCAAGATCACCTTAGCTGATTAAGCTTGTTCAGGTACCTTGCTCTGATACCAATTGATATTCTCACAATGACACCGAGAGGGGGGGTGAATCCTCTCAGTGTAACTATTTAAAACTTGAATCTGCAACTCTTAAAACTTAAAAATGTAAGCTTAAAAATAGATAAAGCAAGTATAACGCAAGAGCATCACACAACACAAGATTTAACGAGGTTCACCGATGTGGCTACTCCTCAAATAATGATTGTTTGGACTACAATCCAAATCCAGTATTTGCAAGGATTCAATCTTTACAAATAGTTTACCAGCACCCACTGGAAGGAGCACCAACCCTTGATTTATCTGCTTCAACAGATAGGAGCACCAACCCCTTATACCAAGCACCAAATTGGATTTTTATTTTGAATAATGGTTTGACATAAAAATGCCTTCTCTTTTACAAGACCCCCATTGGTCTATTGCACATTCAAATCAATCTCATAGAAGCATAAGGAGAATTGTTAGAAACTCAATATCTTCTATTACCATCTAAAACCTCTCTTTTATTTTCAAGAAGATATTTAGGTTTCAGTTCCGAAGCTGTTATTCATACAGCACTCTTACTCAACCTTTTCTTTTGTTTTTCACAAATAACCATGGTTGTAGTAACCTATCTTACTATGCCTTTTTGATATTTATCCTTGGTTCAATTGAATGGCTATTTTGAAAAATGGCTCTAATTTTTCCCTCCAATTTTTTATGCGGTTACAGACTACGATCAATCTGTCAAACCCTCTTTGACGCTTGATCTTTTAGCCGCTTCTTTCTGACTTATTTTGACAGTTTGCTCTGCTCATACTGACAGCTTTTTCTGTGCAAACTAACATCATTTTTGCGCGTTTCGATGCTCTTTGATTCTTTTCTCCTAAACTCGAAAACCCGACGTGTCGCGATATCGCGACACTTTTCACCCTTAGTGCTTTTCTTTCGAAACTGTCGCGATATCGTGACACTTTCTCATGCACTTTCTCTCTCCTCTGTTTTGTCGCGAAATCATGACATTTTCAGCTACGCCTTCTCTCTCCTCGTTTTTGTCACGAAATCGCGACATTTTCGGCTGCGCCTTCTCTCTCCTCGTTTTTGTCACGAAATCACGACATTTTCGGCTATGCCTTCTCTCTCCTCGTTTTTGTCATGAAATCGTGACATTTTCAGCTGTGCCTTCTCTCTCCTCGTTTTTGTCATGAAATCGCGACAGAAAACATGTCGCGATATCGCGACAGTTTTCTTACTTGTCTTTTTCTGCAAATTTCTGAATCTGGCCCACTTCTTTCTTCTTGGAAATTCCCTGTACTTGTTCTGACTGACCTCTGAACTACATCAACTGTATCAATCTGTCTGTGTTGACAACAATGACAATACTTTTGCAATGCTTTTGTTGCACCTTGCTCAACAATCTCCCCCTTTGGAATTGTTGGCAACACACTGCAACCTTGCTCAATTTCTTCTCCCCCTTTGCCAATAATACCAAAGGGCTACTACAGACTCCCCCTGAGTCTATGCACAACATTCTCAGGCATAAATAATTTTAATGCTCCCCCTGAGAATGTGTTCCCCATAGCTAGTCAGTGCTGAGGTAGTGTGACTACTCCCAAATTCTTCCGAAGGTACTCAAAAACTTCCTTGGGCAATGGTTTTGTGAATATGTCTGCTACTTGTTCTGTAGTTGGAACAAACTCCAATTTGACCTCTCCTTATGCAACTTTATCTTTCAAAAAATGATACCGGATTTCAATATGTTTGGTGCGGGAATGCATGACCGGATTCTTTGAGATGTTGATTACACTAGTGTTATCACATTTAACTGAAATTGGCTCATTGAAGTGAATACCAAGGTCTTTTAGTGTTTGTCTCATCCATAATATCTCGTGTACTGACATGTTGTTGCTTGCAATGTATTCAGCCTCTGCTTGTGGATAGAGAGACCGATTCTTGCTTCTTGTTGTGCCATGCTACCGGTTTATCTCCAAGATAAAATGCTCCTCCATCGGTACTTTTTTTGTCATCAATACATCTCGCCCAATCGCATCGAGAATATGCAAAAAGAGTGAAGTATTTTCCTTTTGGATACCATAGTCCATATTACATAGTACCCTTGAGGTACCTAAAAATCCTTTTCATAGCTATCACATGAGTCTCTTTGGGACTAGCCTGAAATCTTGCAACCATGCAAACTGCCTGTAAGATATCCGGTCTGGTGGCTGTCAAATACAGTAGGCTCCCAATCATAGATCTGTACATTGTTTGATCAACATCTAGAGATTTGTCATCCTTGCTCAACTTGCAGCTTGTTGTCATGGGAGTGCTAACAGGTTTACTATCCTCCATTGTGAACTTTTTCAGCATTTCTTTCACATATTTAATTTGAGAAATAAAAATCCCTTTTTTAGTTTGATTAACTTGCAATCCAAGGAAATATGAAAGTTCACCAATCATAGACATTTCAAATTCTTTCTGCATTTTGTTTGCTATGTCTTTGCATGATTCATCATTGCTGCTCCCAAATATTATATCATCTACATAAACAACAAGGACAATGAAATTGCCATTTTCAGTTTTGATATATAAATTGCTATCCACCATACCTTTCTTGAATCCTTGCTTAGTGAGATAGCTGTCCAATATTGCATACCAAGCTCTAGGTGCTTGTTTCAAGCCATACAATGCTTTCTTTAGCTTGCAAACAAAATTAGGATTATCACGAGTTGAAAGCCATCGAGTCTGTTCAATATACACTTCTTCTTCAAGATTTCTATTTAGAAATGCTGATTTCACATCCATCCGATAAACTTTGAAATTCCTATGAACTTGCTAAAGCCAAAAATAGTCTTATTGCTTCAAGTCGGCCACTTGGTGCAAAGGTCTCTTCAAAATCAATCCCCTCAACTTGAGCATATCCTTTAGAGACCAATCTTGCTTTATTCCTCACAACTTTGTCCATCTTCATTCGGTTTGTTTCGAAATATCCATTTAGTACCGATTATGTTTTTATTTTCGGGCCTTGGTACTAATTCCTAGGTTTTGTTTTTCTTAATTTGATCTAGTTCTTCATTAACTGCCTCCATCTAGCTTTCATCTGTACTTGCTTCAATGATATTTTTGGGCTCAATGCTGGATAACAGAGAGTAGTTGTTTACTACTCTTCTTCTTGTTTGAATACCAATTGTAGGATCCCCAATAATCTACTCTCTGGGATGATTTTTTTGCCAGCTGCCTGTTTTGGATTTCCTATTTTCTTCTCTTTCCAAATCATCTGAATCTGATTTCTATCTCTCTTCCTTTTCTTGATCTTCATCTTCTTCAATAAATTCTTCATAAGTTGGGTAGTTTTCATTATGGCTGATTTCTTGTTTCCTACCTTCATCAACCTTAACATCCACACTCTCCACAATTTTCTTAAGTCTTTTGTTGTAGCATGTGTAGGCTTTGCTTTTTGTTGAGTACCCAAGAAAGATACCTTCATCTGCTCTATCTTTGAATTTGTCAATATTGGCTTCAGTCCGTTTAATGTAACACTTGTTGCCGAAAACTTTGAAGTATTTTGTTGTAGCCTTTTTGCCAAACCACAGTTCATAAGGTGTTTTGCTTTCATGCGGCCTCAACATGCACCTATTTTGGATGTAAACTACAGTATGAACCGCCTCTTTCCAAAATCTGTCAACAATTTTGCTCTCTGTCAACATGGTCCGTGCCATTTCCTGCACAGTTATGTTCTTCCTTTCTACTACTCCATTCTGTTGAGGTGTTCTTGTTGCCGAAAACTATCTTCTTATTTCGTGTTTTTCATAGTATTCTACAAACTCATCTGAAATAAACTCTCCTCCTCTATCTGATCTCAAACATTTAATTCTTTTTCCAGATTGATTCTCAACAAGATTTTTGAAGGTTTTAAACATCTCAAAGGCTTCTGATTTAAGTTTCAGAAAGAGTACCCATGTCATTCTGGAAAAAGTCATCTGTACACAACATAAAATATTTGTAGCCATTTATGCTTTCCGTTCTCATGGGTCCACATAAATATGTGTGAATTAGTTCTAAAGGCTTGTTTGTAAAGTAATCTTTTGCTTTGAAAGTAGATCTGGTTTGCTTCCCCTTTTGGCATGACTCATAAATGTTGTTTGAAGGTTTACCAATAGTGGGTATGTCTCTTACTGCTCTTTTTGAGCTGATTTTTACCAGATTATCAAAGCTTATGTGACCGAGTCTCTTGTGCCACAGCCAATTTTCTTCTTCTGTCCAACCAAGCAAGCTCCTTCGAAGTCTCCGAGAGAGTATCTGATTTCCAGAGGTTCTCGATCCAGTGGCTATTAACTTTCCATTTTTTGTCTTTCTTACTTCACAACCCTCCTTCTTGAAAATTACTTCATGACCTCTATCACAAATTTGACTTACACTCAGTAAGTTATGCTTTAGACCCACCACAAAAAGAACTTCCTTAGAGTTGATTTTTCTGTCGCTTAACTTAACTGATCCTTTACCCACTATCTTGGCTCCATCATTGTTTTCGAATTTTACGAGAACCACCTTCGTATGTCTATAGCTTATCAAACTTCTGTTTATCTCTGTCATATGATTGGAGCATCCACTGTCCGAGAATCCAAGGTGCGGATATATTACGGGCTTTGAGAGTTGTTTGAACGATCAGGGATTCCTTGTATTTCTTAGGTTGCTCCTTTTCTTTCCACCGAGATTTGACAACGAGATCTGGTCACTTGTTTTACCTTCTCCCTTTCATTGGCTTGTGACAGTTTTTCGAGAAATTTTTTGTTTTGTTTTAATCCTGTTGATTGATACTTTCTTCCCTGGTATTTATTTCCTGCAAAAGAGCTACGACAATTTCTTGCAATATGTCCGAAGTTATGACAGTTATAACATTCTACAGCATAATCTATCAAAGGTGAAAAAATATTTCTACTAGTAAAATTTCTTTGTTCTACATTATATCTACAACTTGAGATTTTATGACCATATGCATTGCATTTAAAACAATAACCAGAAAAGGAACGAGTGTACTTGGGTAATGGTTGTTGCCATGTTGTAGTAGGAGCCATGGGTCTTCTTCTTCTTTGATATGTGACTTTGGTGAATCCATCATTTGCAGTACTCCTTTCAAGCTTGGCCTTATTGTTTTCTTTTGCATGATACAAATTTTCTTGATCAACCCTGATCTTGTTTTTATTCTTTATTGGTTCTACAGTTATAGCCTTTGAGTCCTTTGAGGATTCTCCTTCATCAAAGCCCAAACCAAATTTGATGCTTGTAGGCCTTTGATTATTTAACATTTTATTCAGCTTTGTAGAACTGTCTTCAAATTTATGATGACAGCTCAATTTCCGATTCATTTCTTCTAGCTGCATCCTTAATCTAACTATGTCTTCTTCTAGCTTATTACACTCATCTATTTTCATGGTTAGTCTGTGCTTCAAAATCTTTAGACTTTTTCTTAAATTCTTTAGTTTGTACTTTCAAACCGATTATTAATTCGCTAGCATCCTCAAATTTTCTTGAAATCTTTTTATTCTTTTTCCTTTCTGCACTTAACTCTTCAAGTGCAGCAACCAACTCACCTTCCAGATCTACCTCAGCCTCATCCTCTAATTTTTCTTCACACTCCTAGGTTTCCTCTGTTCTTTCTTCTTCAAAAGCCATGAACAAGGCTTCACCGGTTTCTTCTTCGAGTCCTCACTTGGAACTGTCTTCAGAAGAGTCAACATTCTTGGAAATGAAACTTTTCTTCTTGAAGTTCCTTTTTCTAAAATGTGGTTTCTTCTTCCAGACATTTCTTTCTTGGTGTGTCCCTTCATCACTTTTGTTTTTCTCATTCATTGGGCATTTTGCTGCAAAGTGCCCGATGCCTCCACAGTTAAAGCACTTGAACGATAGCTTACCTCTGTACTTTCCTTTTCCCTTTACTAATTTCCTAACAAATTTTGCTTCAGTTTCATCTGTAGATTCTTCTTCCTCAGATTCTTGTTTAGATTTTATATTTTTCTGTGCTTGAAAAGTCGCTTCTCTGTCTGAGGGCTTAGTTTGTCCTATTCTCATTTCATATCTTGTTAAGGAACCATGCATTTCATCCATACTAAAAAAATTTAAATCTTTAGCTTCTTCTATGGCAGAAACTTTTGCATCAAATCTTTTATGGAGAGTTCTTAGTACCTTTTTCACAACAACTGCATCTTCCATCTCCTTGTCGAGTCCTCTTATTGCATTAATGATTCCATTTACTCTCAACATATAGGCCTCTATGTTCTCATCATCAGTCATCTTTAATGCTTTGAACTAGGTTCGATGTGTTTGCAGCTTGGATTCCTTGATCTTGCCATCTCCTTCATGAATGCTCTGTAGTTTGTCCCATATATCTTTTGTTGATTTACAGTTCATGATCCTTATCAACTCACTGTCTACTAATCCACACATAATAGCATTCTTAGCTTTAGAGTTGTTCTCAAAATTTTTCTTCTCGACCGCATCGGATGGAGGAGTAGAGGGTATTGTGTATCCATTTTCAACAGATTCCCAAATGTCATATCCCAATGCACACAGATATGTCTGCATCCTGAGTCTTCAGAAAGAGTAATTTGTTCCATCGAACAAAGGAGCTTTGTTGGAAGAAAATCCTTCACCGTCGACCATTGTGTATCTTCCAAGATCACCTTAGATGATTAAGCTTGTTTAGGTACCTTGCTCTGATACCAATTGATATTCTCACAATGACACTGAGAGGGGGGGTGAATCAGTGTAACTATTTAAAACTTGAATCTGCAACTCTTAAAACTTAAAAATGCAAGCTTAAAAATAGATAAAGCAAGTATAACTCAAGAGCATCACACAACACAAGATTTAACGAGGTTCACCGATGTGGCTACTCCTCAAATAATGACTTGTTTGAACTACAATCCAAATCCGGTCTTTGCAAGGATTCAATATTTACAAATAGTTTACCGAGCACCCACTTGGAAGGAGCACCAACCCCTGATTTATCTGCTTCAACAGATAGGAGACCCAACCCCTTATACCAAGCACCAACTTGGATTTTTATTTTGAATAATGGTTTGACATAAAAATACCTTCTCTTTTACAAGACCCCCATTGGTCTATTGCACATTCAAATCAATCTCATAGAAGCATAAGGAGAATTGTTAGAAACTCAATATCTTCTATTACCATCTAAAACCTCTCTTTTATTTTCTAAGAAGATATTTAGGTTTCGATTTGAAGTCGTTATTCATACAACACTCTTACTCAACCTCTTCTTTTGTTTTTCACAGATAACACACGGTTGCAGTAACCTCTCTTACTGTGCCTTTTCGATCTTTATCCTTGGTTCAATTGAACGACTATTTTGAAAAACTACTCTATTTTTCCCTCCATTTTTTATGCGGTTACGGCTACGATCAATCTGTCAAACCCTCTCTGACTGCTCTGACTTTTAGCCGCTTCTTTCGTTATTTGTTTTTGCTAATCGCGACTTCGAAACTCGTGGCGAAAACCCGACGTGTCGCGATATCGCGACACTTTTCGCCCTTAGTGCTTTTATTCCAAAACTGTCGCGATATCGCGACACTTTCTCATGCACTTTCTCTCTCCTCTATTTTGTCGTGAAATCATGACATTTTCAGCTACACCTTCTCTCTCCTCATTTTTGTTGCGAAATCACGACATTTTCGGTTGCGCTTTCTCTCTCCTCATTTTTGTCGCAAAATCATGACATTTTCAGCTGCACCTTCTCTCTCCTCATTTTTGTCGCGAAATCATGACATTTTCGGCTGCGCTTTCTCTCTCCTTTTTATCGCAAAATTGCGACAGAAAACATGTCACGAAATCGCGACAGTTTTCTTACTTGTATTTTTCTACAAAATTTTGAATCTGGGCCACTTCTTTCTTCTTGGAAATTCACTGTACTTGTTCTGACTGACCTCTGAACTGCATCAAGCTGCATCAATGCGTCTGTGTTGACAACAATGACAATACTTTTGCAATGCTTTTGTTGCACCTTGCTCAACAATCTCCCCCTTTGGAATTGTTGGCAACACACTCCAACCTTGCTCAATTTTTTCTCCCCCTTTGCCAATAATACCAAAGTTCTGCTGCAGACTCCCCCTGAGTCTATGCAGAACATTCTCAGGCATAAATGATTTTAATGCTCCCCCTGAGAATGTGTTCCCCATAGCTAGTCTGTGCTTGGGTAGTTTGACTACTGCCAACTTCTTTTGAAGGTACTCAAAAACTTCTTTGGGCAATGGTTTTGTGAATATGTCTGCTACTTGCTCTATAGTTGGAACAAACTCCAATTTGACCTCTCCTTCTGCAACTTTATCTTTCAAAAAATGATACTGAATTGCAATATGTTTCGTGCGGGAATGCATGACCGAATTCTTTGAGATGTTGATTGCACTAGTGTTATCACATTTAACTGAAATTGGCTCATTGCAGTGAATACCAAGGTCTTTTAGTGTTTTTCTCATCCATAATATCTGTGTACGACATGTTGTTGCTGCAATGTATTCAGCCTCTGCTGTGGATAGAGAGACTGATTCTTGCTTCTTGCTGTGCCATGCTACCAGTTTATCTCCAAGATAAAATGTTCCTCCATCGGTACTTTTTCGTCATCAATACATCCTGCCCAATCTGCATCAGAATATGCAAAAAGAGTGAAGTATTTTCCTTTTGGATACCATAGCCCATATTCCATAGTACCCTTGAGGTACCTAAAAATCCTTTTCATAGCTGTCACATGAGTCTCTTTGGGACTAGCCTAAAATCTTGCAACCATGCAAATTGCCTGTAAGATATCCGGTCTGGTGGTTGTCAAATACAGTAGGCTCCCAATCATAGATCTGTACATTGTTTGATCAACATTTGGAGATTTGTCATCCTTGCTCAACTTGCAGCTTGTTGTCATGGGAGTGCTAACAGGTTTACTATCCTCCATTGTGAACTTTTTCAGCATTTCTTTCACATATTTAATTTGAGAAATAAAAATCCCTTTTTCAGTTTGATTAACTTGCAATCCAAGGAAATATGAAAGTTCACCAATCATAGAAATTTCAAATTCTTTCTGCATTTTGTTTGCTATGTCTTTGCATGATTTATCATTGCTTCTCCCAAATATTATATCATCTACATAAACAAAAAGGACAATGAAATTGCCATTTTCAGTTTTGATATATAAATTGCTATCCACCATACCTTTCTTGAATCCTTGCTTAGTGAGATAGCTGTCCAATCTTGCATACCAAGCTCTAGGTGCTTGTTTCAAGCCATACAATGCTTTCTTTAGCTTGGAAACAAAGTTAGGATTATCACAGAATTGAAAGCCATCGAGTTGTTCAATATACACTTCTTCTTCAAGATTTCCATTTAGAAATGCTGATTTCACATCCATCTAATAAACTTTGAAATTCCTATGAACTGCTAAAGCCAAAAACAGTCTTATTGCTTCAATTCTGGCCACTGGTGCAAAGGTCTCTTCAAAATAAATCCCCTCAACTTGAGCATATCCTTTACAGACCAATCTTGCTTTATTCCTCACAACCTGTCCGTCTTCATTCAGTTTGTTTCGAAATATCCATTTAGTACCAATTATGTTTTTATTTTCAAGCCTTGGTACTAATTCCCAGGTTTTGTTTTTCTCAATTTGATCTAGTTCTTCATTAACTACCTCCATCCAGCTTTCATCTGTACTTGCTTCAATGATATTTTTGGGCTCAATGCTGGATAACAAAGAGTAGTTGTTTACTACTCTTCTTCTTGTTTGAATACCAATTGTGGGGTCCCCAATAATCTGCTCTCTGGGATGATTTTTTTGCCAGCTGCCTATTTTGGATTTCCTGTTTTCTTCTCTTTCCAAATCATCTGAATTTGATTTCTGTCTCTCTTTCTTTTCTTGATCTTCATCTTCTTCAATAAATTCTTCATAAGTTGGGTGGTTTTCATTATGGCTGATTTCTTATTTCCTACCTTCATCAACCTTAACATCCGCACTCTCCACAATTTTCTTAAGTCTTTTGTTGTAGCATGTGTAGGCTTTGCTTTTTGTTGAGTACCCAAGAAAGATACCTTCATCAACTCTATCTTCAAATTTGCCAAGATTGGCTTCAGTTTGTTTAATGTAATACTTGCTGCCGAACACTTTGAAGTATTTTGCTATAGCCTTTTTGTCAAACCACAGTTCATAAGGTGTTTTGCTTTCATGTGGCCTCAACATGCACCTATTCTGGATGTAAACTACAGTATGAACTGGCTCTTTCCAAAATCTGTTAGCAATTCTGCTCTCTGTCAACATGGTCCCTGCCATTTCCTACATAGTTCTGTTCTTCCTTTCTACTACTCCATTCTGTTGAGGTGTTCTTGCTGCCGAAAACTGTCTTCTTATTTCGTGTTTTTCACAGTATTCTGCAAACTCATCTGAAATAAACTCTCCTCCTCTATCTGATCTCAAACATTTAATTCTTTTTCCAGATTCATTCTCAACAAGATTTTTGAAAGTTTTAAACATCTCAAAGGCTTCTGATTTAAGTTTCAGAAAGAGTACCCATGTCATTCTAGAAAAATCATCTATACACAGCATAAAATATTTGTAGCCATTTATGCTTTCCGTTCTCATGGGTCCACATAAATCTATGTGAATTAGTTCTAAAGGCTTGCTTGTAAAGTACTCTTTTGCTTTGAAAGTAGATCTGGTTTGCTTCCCCTTTTGGCATGACTCAAAAATGTTGTTTGAAGGTTTACCAATAGTGGGTATGTCTCTTCTTTGCTCTTTTTGAGCTGATTTTTACCAGATTATCAAAGCTTATGTGACCGAGTCTCTTGTGCCACAACCAATTTTCTTCCTGTCCAACCAAGCAAGCTCCTTCTGAAGTCTCCAATAGAGTATACAGATTTCCAGAGGTTCTCAGTCTAGTGGCTATTAAATTTCTATTTTTTATCTTTCTTACTTCACAGCCCTCCTTCTTGAAAATTACTTCATGACCTTTGTCACAAATTTGACTTACACTCAGTAAGTTATGCTTCGAACCCACCACAAAAAGAACTTCCTTAGAGTTGATTTTTCTGTCACTTAACTTAACTGATCCTTTACCCACTATCTTGGCTCCATCATTGTTTTCGAATTTTACAGAACCACCTTCGTATGTCTGTAGCTTATCAAACTTCTGTTTATCTCCTGTCATATGACTGGAGCATCCACTGTCTAGAATCCAAGGTGCAGATTTATTCTGGGCTTTGAGAGCTGTTTGAACGATTAGGGATTCTTTGTATTTCTTAGGTTGCTCCTTTTATTTCCACTGAGATTTGACAACAGATCTGGTCACTTGTTTTACCTTCTCCCTTTCATTGGCTTGTGACAGTTTTTCGAGAAATTTTTTGTTTTGTTTTAATCCAGTTGATAGATACTTTCTTCCCTGGTATTTATTTCCTGCAAAAGAGTTACGACAATTTCTTGCAATATGTCCGAAGTTATGACAGTTATAACATTCTACAGCATAATCTATCAAAGGTGAAAAAATATTTCAAGTAAAATTTCTTTGTTCTACATTATATCTACAACTTGAGATTTTATGACCATATGCATTGCATTTAAAACAATAACCAGAAAAGGAACGAGTGTACTTGGGTAATGGTTGTTGCCATGTTGTAGTAGAAGCCATGGGTCTTCTCCTTATTTGATATGTGACTTTGGTGAATCCATCATTTGCAGTACTCCTTTCAAGCTTGGCCTTATTGTTTTCTTTTGCATGATACGACTTATCTTGATCAACCCTGATCTTATCTTTATTCTTTATTGGTTCTACAGTTATAGCCTTCGATTCCTTTGAGGATTCTCCTTCATCAAATCCCAAACCAAATTTGATGCCTGTAGGCCTTTGGTTATTTAGCATTTTATTCAGCTTCGCAGAACTGTCTTCAAATTTATGATGACAACTCAACTTCCGATTCATCTCTTCTAGCTGCATCCTTAATCCAACTATGTCTTCTTCTAGCTTATTGCACTCATCTATTTTCACGGTTAGCTGTGCTTCAAAATATTTAGACTTTTTCTTGAATTCTTCAGTCTGTACTTTCAAACTGATTATTAATTCGTTGGCATCCTCAAATTTTTTTGAAATCTTTTTATTCTTTTTCCTTTCTGCACTTAGCTCTTCAAGTGCAGCAACCAACTCACCTTCCAGATCTACCTCAGTCTCATCCTCTAATTTTTCCTCATACTCCTAGGTTTCCTCTGTTCTTTCTTCTTCAAAAGCCATGAACAAGGCTTCACCAGTTTCTTCTTCTGAGTCCTCACTGGAACTGTCTTCAGAAGAGTCAACATTCTTGGAAATGAAACTTTTCTTCTTGAAGTTCCTTTTTCTAAAATATGGTTTCTTCTTCTAGACATTTCTTTCTTGGTGTGTCCCTTCATCACTTTTGTTTTTCTCATTCATTGGGCATTTTGCTGCAAAGTGCCCGATGCCTCCACAGTTAAAGCATTTGAACGGTAGCTTACCTTTGTACTTTCCTTTTCCCTTTATTAATTTCCTAACAAAGTTTGCTTTAGTTTCATCTGTAGATTCTTCTTCCTCAGATTCTTGTTTAGATTTTATATTTTTCTGTGCTTGAAAATCCGCTTCTCTGTCTGAGGGCTTAGTTTGTCCTATTCTCATTTCATATGCTGTTAAGGAACAATGCATTTCATCCATACTAAAAAAATTTAAATCTTTAGCTTCTTCTATGGTAAAAAATTTTGCATCAAATATTTTATGGAGAGTTCTTAGTACCTTTTTCACAACAACTGCATCTTCCATCTCCTCGTCGAGTCCTCTTATTGCATTAATGATTCCATTTACTCTCAGCATATAGGCCTCTATGTTCTCATCATCAATCATCTTTAATGCTTCGAACTGGGCTCGATGTGTTTGCAGCTTGGCTTCCTTGATCTTGCCATCTCCTTCATGAATGCTTTGTAGTTTGTCCCATATATCTTTTGTTGATTTACAGTTCATGATCCTTATCAACTCACTGTCTACTAATCCACACATAATATCATTCTTAGCTTTAGAGTTGTTCTCAAACTTTTTCTTCTCAGCCGCATCAGATGGAGGAGTAGAGGGAATTGTGTATCCATTTACAACAGATTCCCAAATGTCATATCCCAATGCACACAGATATGTCTGCATCTTGAGTCTTTAGAAAGAGTAATTTGTTCCATCGAATAAAGGAGCTTTGTTGGAAGAAAATCTTTCTCCGTCGGCCACTGTGTATCTTCCAAGATCACCTTAGCTGATTAAGCTTGTTCAAGTACCTGGCTCTGATACCAATTGATATTCTCACAATGACACTGAGAGGGGGGGGTGAATCCTCTCAGTGTAACTATTTAAAACTTGAATCTGCAACTCTTAAAACTTAAAAATGTAAGCTTAAAAACAGATAAAGCAAGTATAACTCAAGAGCATCACACAACACAAGATTTAACGAGGTTCACCGATGTGGCTACTCCTCTAATAATTACTGTTTAGACTACAATCCAAATCCAGTCTTTGCAAGGATTCAATCTTTACAAATAGTTTACCAGCACCTACTGGAAGGAGCACCAACCCCTGATTTTTCTGCTGCAACAGATAGGAGCACCAACCCCTTTTACCAAGCACCAACTTGGATTTCTATTAAAAAAGATATTGACATAAAAATGCCTTCTCTTTTACAAGACCCTCATTGGTCTATAGCTCATACACATCAATCTCATAGAAGCATAAAGAGAATTGTTAGAAACTCAATATCTTTTGTTCCAATCTAAAACCTCTCTTTTATTTTTTTAAAAAATATCCAGGTTTCAGTTTTGAAGCTGTTATTCATACAGAACTCTTACCCAACCACGCTTTTTGGTTTTTCAAGATAAAACATGGTTGCAGTAACCTCACTTACTATGGTTGCAAAATCGCTACACTTTCTTGACTTAGTGCTTTTTATTTGTTTTTGCTAGCGAAACTCTGACGGGTCGCGAAAACCCGACGTGTCGCGATATCGCGACACTTTTCGCCCTTAGTGCTTTTCTTCCAAAACTGTCGCGATATCGCGACACTTTCTCATGCACTTTCTCTCTCCTCTATTTTGTCGTGAAATCGTGACATTTTCAGCTGCACCTTCTCTCTCCTCATTTTTGTCGCGAAATCGCGACATTTTCGGCTGCGCTTTCTCTCTCCTCATTTTTGTCGCGAAATCGTGACATTTTTGGCTGCACCTTCTCTCTCCTCCGTTTTGTCGCGAAATCGTGACATTTTCGGCTGCGCTTTCTCTCTCCTCCGTTTTGTCGCGAAATCGCGACAGAAAACATGTCGCGATATCGCGACAGTTTTCTTACTTGTCTTTTTCTGCAAATTTTTGAATCTGGGCCACTTCTTTCTTCTTGGAAATTCACTGTACTTGTTCTGACTGACCTCTGAACTGCATCAACTGCATCAATCTGTACGTGTTGACAACAATGACAATACTTTTGCAATGCTTTTGCTGCACCTTGCTCAACAATCTCCCCCTTTGGAATTGTTGGCAACACACTGCAACCTTGCTCAATTTCTTCTCCCCCTTTGCCAATAATACCAAAGGGGCTGCTGCAGACTCCCCTTGAGTCTATGCACAACATTCTCAGGCATAAATAATTTTAATGCTCCCCCTGAGAATGTGTTCCCCATAGCTAGTCAGTGCTTGGGTAGTGTGACTACTCCCAACTTCTTTCGAAGGTACTCAAAAACTTCCTTGGGCAATGGTTTTGTGAATATATCTGCTACTTGCTCTGTAGTTGGAACAAACTCCAATTTGACCTCTCCTTCTGCAACTTTATCTTTCAAAAAGTGATACCGGATTGCAATATGTTTGGTGCGGGAATGCATGACCGGATTCTTTGAGATGTTGATTGCACTAGTGTTATCACATTTAACTGAAATTGGCTCATTGAAGTGAATACCAAGATCTTTCAGTGTTTGTCTCATCCATAATATCTGTGTACAACATGTTGTTGCTGCAATGTATTCAGCCTCTGCTGTGGATAGAGAGACCGATTCTTGCTTCTTGTTGTGCCATGCTACCAATTTATCTCCAAGATAAAATGCTCCTCCACTGGTACCTTTTTTGTCATCAATACATCCTGCCCAATCTGCATCAGAATATGCAAAAAGAGTGAAGTCTTTTCCTTTTGGATACCATAGCCCATACTCCATAGTACCCTTGAGGTACCTAAAAATCCTTTTCACAGCTGTCACATGAGTCTCTTTGGGACTAGCCTGAAATCTTGCAACCATGCAAACTGCTTGTAAGATATCCGGTCTGGTGGCTGTCAAATACAATAGGCTCCCAATCATAGATCTGTACATTGTTTGATCAACATCTGGAGATTTATCATCCTTGCTCAACTTGCAGCTTGTTGTCATGGGAGTGCTAACAGGCTTACTATCCTCCATAGTGAACTTTTTCAGCATTTCTTTCACATATTTAATTTGAGAAATAAAAATCCCTTTTTCAGTTTGATTAACTTGCAATCCAAGGAAATATGAAAGTTCACCAATCATAGACATTTCAAATTCTTTCTGCATTTTATTTGCTATGTCTTTGCATGATTCATCATTGCTTCTCCCAAATATTATATCATCTACATAAACAACAAGGACAATGAAATTGCCATTCTCAGTTTTGATATATAAATTGCTATCCACCATACCTTTCTTGAATCCTTGCTTAGTGAGATAGCTGTCCAATCTTGCATACCAAGCTCTAGGTGCTTGTTTCAAGCCATACAATGCTTTCTTCAGCTTGCAAACAAAGTTAGGATTATCACAGAGTTGAAAACCATCAGGTTGTTCAATATACACTTCTTCTTCAAGATTTCCATTTAGAAATGCTGATTTCACATCCATATGATAAACTTTGAAATTCCTATGAACTGCTAAAGCCAAAAATAGTCTTATTGCTTCAAGTCCGCCACCTGGTGCAAAAGTTTCTTCAAAATCAATCCCCTCAACTTGAGCATATCCTTTACAGACCAATCTTGCTTTATTCCTTACAACCTGTCCGTCTTCATTCAATTTGTTTCGAAATATCCATTTAGTACCGATTATGTTTTTATTTTCAGGCCTTGGTACTAATTCCCAGGTTTTGTTTTTCTCAATTTGATCTAGTTCTTCATTTACTGCCTCCATCCAGCTTTCATCTGTGCTTGCTTCAATAATATTTTTGGGCTCAATGCTGGATAACAGAGAGTAGTTGTTTACTACTCTTCTTCTTGTTTGAATACCAACTGTGGGGTCCCCAATAATCTGCTCTCTGGGATGATTTTTTTGCCAGCTGCCTATTTTGGATTTCCTGTTTTCTTCTCTTTCCAAATCATCTGAATCTGATTTCTGTCTCTCTTCCTTTTCTTGATCTTCATCTTCTTCAATAAATTCTTCATAAGTTGGGTAGTTTTCATTATGGCTGATTTCTTGTTTCCTACCTTCATCAACCTTAACATCCGCACTCTCCACAATTTTCTTTAGTCTTTTGTTGTAGCATGTGTAGGCTTTGCTTTTTGTTGAGTAACCAAGAAAGATACCTTCATCAGCTCTATCTTCAAACTTGCCAAGATTGTCTTCAGTTCGTTTAATGTAACACTTGCTGCCGAACACTTTGAAGTATTTTGTTGTAGCCTTTTTGCCAAACCACAGTTCATAAGGTGTTTTGCTTTCATGCGGCCTCAACATGCACCTATTCTGGATGTAAACTACAGTATGAACTGCCTCTTTCCAAAACCTGTCAGCAATTTTGCTCTCTGTCAACATGGTCCGTGCCATTTCCTGCATAGTTCTGTTCTTTCTTTCTACTACTCCATTCTGCTGAGGTGTTCTTGCTGTCGAAAACTGTCTTCTAATCCCATGTTTTTCACAGTATTCTGCAAACTCATCTGAAATAAACTCTCCTCCTCTATCTGATCTTAAACATTTAATTCTTTTTCCGATTGATTCTCAACAAGATTTTTGAAAGTTTTAAACATCTCAAAGGCTTCTGATTTAAGTTTCAGAAAGAGTACCCATGTCATTCTGGAATAGTCATCTATACACAACATAAAATATTTGTAGCCATTTATGCTTTCCGTTCTCATGGGTCCACATAAATCCGTGTGAATTAGTTCTAACGGCTTGCTTGTGAAGTACTCTTTTGCTTTGAAAGTGGATCTGGTTTGCTTCCCCTTTTGGCATGACTCACAAATGCTGTTTGAAGGTTTACCAATAGTGGGTATGTCTCTTACTGCCCTTTTTGAGCTGATTTTTACCAGATTATCAAAGCTTATGTGACCGAGTCTCTTGTGCCACAGCCAATTTTCTTCTTCCTGTCCAACCAAGCAAGCTCCTTCTGAAGTCTCTGAGAGAGTATACAGATTTCCAGAAGTTCTCAGTCCAGTGGCTATTAACTTTCCATTTTTTGTCTTTCTTACTTCACAGCCCTCCTTCTTGAAAATTACTTCATGACCTCTGTCACAAATTTGACTTACACTCAGTAAGTTATGCTTCAGACCCACCACAAAAAGGACTTCCTTAGAGTTGATTTTTCCGTCACTTAACTTAACTGATCCTTTACCCACTATCTTGGCTCCATCATTGTTTTCGAATTTTACAGAACCACCTTCGTATGTCTGTAGCTTATCAAACTTCTGTTTATCTCCTGTCATATGACTGGAGCATCCACTATCGAGAATCCATGGTGCAGATTTGTTCTGGGCTTTGAGAGCTGTTTGAACGATCAGGGATTCCTTGTCTTTCTTAGGTTGCTCCTTTTCTTTCCACTGTGATTTGACAGCAGATCTGGTCACTTGTTTTACCTTCTCCCTTTCATTGGCTTGTGATAGTTTTTCGAGAAATTTTTTGTTTTGTTTCAATCCAGTTGATTGATACTTTCTTCCCTGGTATTTATTTCCTGCAAAAGAGCTACGACAATTTCTTGCAATATGTCCGAAGTTATGACAGTTATAACATTCTACAGCATAATCTATCAAAGGTGAAAAAATATTTCTACTAGAAAAATTCCTTTGTTCTACATTATATCTACAACTTGAGATTTTATGACCATATGCATTGCATTTAAAACAATAACCAGAAAAGGAACGAGTGTACCTGGGTAATGGTTGTTGCCATGTTGTAGTAGGAGCCATGGGTCTTCTTCTTCTTTGATATGTGACTTTGGTGAATCCATCATTTGCGAGTACTCCTTTCAAGCTTGGCCTTATTGTTTTCTTTTGCATGATACGGTTTATCTTGATCAACCCTGATCTTATCTTTATTCTTTATTGGTTCTACAGTTATAGCCTTTGAGTCCTTTGAGGATTCTCCTTCATCAAAGCCCAAACCAAATTTGATGCCTGTAGGCCTTTGATTATTTAACATTTTATTCAGCTTCGTAGAACTGTCTTCAAATTTATGATGACAACTCAATTTTCGATTCATCTCTTCTAGCTGCATCCTTAATCCAACTATGTCTTCTTCTAGCTTATTGCACTCATCTATTTTCACGGTTAGCTGTGCTTCAAAATCTTCAGACTTTTTCTTAAATTCTTCAGTTTGTACTTTCAAACTGATTATTAATTCGCTAGCATCCTCAAATTTTCTTGAAATCTTTTTATTCTTTTTCCTTTCTGCACTTAACTCTTCAAGTGCAGCAACCAACTCACCTTCCAGATCTACCTCAGCCTCATCCTCTAATTTTTCCTCACACTCCTGGGTTTCCTCTGTTCTTTCTTCTTCAAAAGCCATGAACAAGGCTTCACCAGTTTCTTCTTCGAGTCCTCACTGGACTTGTCTTCAGAAGAGTCAACATTCTTGGAAATGAAACTTTTCTTCTTGAAGTTCCTTTTTCTAAAATGTGGTTTCTTCTTCCAGACATTTCTTTCTTGGTGTGTCCCTTCATCACTTTTGTTTTTCTCATTCATTGGGCATTTTGTCTGCAAAGTGCCCGATGCCTCCATAGTTAAAGCACTTGAACGGTAGCTTACCTCTGTACTTTCCTTTTCCCTTTATTAGTTTCCTAACAAAGTTTGCTTCAGTTTCATCTGTAGATTCTTCTTCCTCAGATTCTTGTTTAGCTTTTATATTTTTCTGTGCTTGAAAAGCCGCTTCTCTGTCTGAGGGCTTAGTTTGTCCAATTCTCATTTCATATGCTGTTAAAGAACCATGCATTTCATCCATACTAAAAAAATTTAAATCTTTAGCTTCTTCTATGGCAGAAACTTTTGCATCAAATCTTTTATGGAGAGTTCTTAGTACCTTTTTCACAACAACTGCATCTTCCATCTCCTCACCGAGTCCTCTTATTGCATTAATGATTCCATTTACTCTCAGCATATAGGCCTCTATGTTCTCATCATCATTCATCTTTAATGCTTCGAACTGGGCTCGATGTGTTTGCAGCTTGGCTTCCTTGATCTTGCCATCTCCTTCATGAATGCTCTGTAGTTTGTCCCATATGTCTTTTGCCGATTTACGAGTTCATGATCCTTATCAACTCACTGTCTACTAACCCACACATAATAGCATTCTTAGCTTTAGAGTTGTTCTCAAACTTTTTCTTCTCAGCCGCATCTGTTGGAGGAGGAGAGGGTATTGTGTATCCATTTTCAACAGATTCCCAAATGTCATATCCCAATGCACATAGATATGTCTGCATCCTGAGTCTCCAGAAAGAGTAATTTGTTCCATCGAACAAAGGAGCTTTGTTGGAAGAAAATCCTTCACCACCGGCCATTGTGTATCTTCCAAGATCACCTTAGCTGATTAAGCTTGTTCAGGTACCTTGCTCTGATACCAATTGATATTCTCACAATGACACTGAGAGGGGGGGGTGAATCAGTGTAACTATTTAAAACTTGAATCTGCAACTCTTAAAACTTAAAAATGCAAGCTTAAAAATAGATAAAGCAAGTATAACACAAGAGCATCACACAACACAAGATTTAACGAGGTTCACCGATTTGGCTACTCCTCAAATAATGATTGTTTGGACTACAATCCAAATCCAGTCTTTGCAAGGATTCAATATTTACAAATAGTTTACCAGCACCCACTGGAAGGAGCACCAACCCCTGATTTATCTGCTGCAACAGATAGGAGCACCAACCCCTTTTACCAAGCACCAACTTGGATTTCTATTTTAAAAAAATATTGACATAAAAATGCCTTCTCTTTTACAAGACCCTCACTGGTCTATAGCTCATACAAATCAATCTCATAGAAGCATAAAGAGAATTGTTAGAAACTCAATATCTTCTATTCCAATCTAAAACCTCTCTTTTGTTTTTCAAGAAAATATTCAGGTTTCAGTTCTTTAGCTGTTCTTCATACAACACTCTTACTCAACCTTTCTTTTTGTTTTTCACAGATAACCACGGTTGCAGTAACCTCACTTACTATGCCTGTTCGATTCTTTATACTTGATTTACTCGAACGGCTCTTTTTGAAACGGCTCTAATTTTCCCTCCAATTTTTCATGCATTCTCGGCTACGATCAATCTGTCAAACCCTCTCTGACGCGTTCTACCTTTTAGCCGCTTTCTTTCTGACTTATTCTGACATTCTTCTCTGCACATTCTGACAGCCTTTTTTTGATAGCCTTTTTCTGCGTATCTTGACACCTTTTTCTGCGTATCCTGACAGCCTTTTTGCGTATCTCGACGCTCTGTTATTCTTCTTTCTTCTCTTTTGAATTCTATGCTACCACTTTCTTCTACGTGCGACTGTCATTTCTTGATATATGCAACCTGTTAATGAATTTCTCTGTAATCGTGATTCTCGGTATCCACCCCTGTAACAGCTGTTCTGACTTGAATGGACTGTTCTTGTAACTGCCACCTGTAACTGCAAGTCTAACTCTAGTTAATTTGGCTGCATGAATTTTCTCTAGGCTTTCTCAACACCTGTCACTGTGCATGCTTCTACGGCTTTTTCTCGCCAAACTATTACCTGTCGCGATATCGCGACATTTCTACTTAGTTGACTAATTTTGGACTGTTGACCGTGAAAACCAGACATGTCACGATATCGCGACATTTTCTGCCTTCTAGACCTTATCTCGGCATGCACCTGAAAATGAGACATGTCATGAAATCGCGACGCTTTTGCCTCTACCTTTTCTCCTCAAAATGAGACATGTCGCGAAATCTCTGCGCTTTCTTGCCTCTCCTTCGCTTCCGGAAAATGGGACATGTCACGAAATCGTGACACTTTGGGCTTCGTACACTTTTCTCAAGCCTCACGAAATCGAAACATGTCACGAAATCGCGACGCTTTTTCCTTAGCTGTTCTTTGTTTTCCTAGAAATGCAACATGTCACGAAATCGTGACATCTTTTGCGTCCGTACATTTTTTCCTTCATGCACTAGTGAAATCAAGACATGTAGCGAAATCGCTACAACTTTGTGCCTTTGCTTCCACTTTCTTCGACTCGAAACTTAGACTTGTAGCGAAATCGCTACACCTTTCAGCTTTTCTTTGGAATTAACTTGTAGCGAAATCGCTACACACTTTTTGCTTGGATGCTCCCTTTGTCGGATTTGAACTTGTAGCGAAATCGCTACACCTTTGTTGTTTGGCATCTGAACTCTGCTTCGGCCCGTAAAAGTCTGACATGTAGCGAAATCGCTACACTTTCTTGACTTAGTGCTTTTCTTTGCTTTGCAGGAAACTCGACATGTAGCGAAATCGCTACACTTTTGTTGCCGTACATTCTCTCTCTTCTTCGGGTCGTGAAAACCCGACGTGTCGCGATATCGCGACACTTTTTGCCCTTAGTGCTTTTCTTCCAAACATGTCGCGATATCGTGACACTTTCTCATGCACTTTCTCTCTCCTCTTTTTGTCACGAAATCGTGACATTTTCTTGCACCTTCTCTCTCCTCCTTTTGTCATGAAATCATGACATTTTTGGTGCGCTTTCTCTCTCCTCATTTTTGTCGCGAAATCATGACATTTTTGGCTGCGCTTTCTCTCTCCTCCTTTTTGTCATGAAATCATGACATTTTTGGCTGTGCTTTCTCTCTCCTCCTTTTTGTCGTGAAATCGCGACAGAAAACATGTCGCGATATCGCGATAGTTTTCTTACTTGTCTTTTTCTACAAATTTTTGAATCTGGGCCACTTCTTTCTTCTTGGAAATTCATTGTACTTGTTCTGACTGACCTCTGAACTGCATCAACTGCATCAATCTGTCTGTGTTGACAACAATGACAATACTTTTGCAATGCTTTTGCTGCACCTTGCTCAACAATCTCCCCCTTTGGAATTGTTGGCAACACATTGCAACCTTGCTCAATTTCTTCTCCCCCTTTGCCAATAATACCAAAGGGCTGCTGCAGACTCCCCCTGAGTCTATGCACAACATTCTCAGGCATAAATAATTTTAATGCTCCCCTTGAGAATGTGTTCCCCATAGCTAGTCAGTGCTTGGGTAGTGTGACTACTCCCAACTTCTTCCGAAGGTACTCAAAAACTTCCTTGGGCAATGGTTTTGTGAATATATCTGCTACTTGCTCTGTAGTTGGAACAAACTCCAATTTGACCTCTCCTTCTGCAACTTTATCTTTCAAAAAATGATACCGGATTGCAATATGTTTGGTGCGGGAATGCATGACCGGATTCTTTGAGATGTTGATTGCACTAGTGTTATCACATTTAACTGAAATTGGCTCATTGAAGTGAATACCAAGATCTTTCAGTGTTTGTCTCATCCATAATATCTGTGTACAGCATGTTGTTGCTGCAATGTATTCAGCCTCTGCTGTGGATAGAGAGACTGATTCTTGCTTCTTGTTGTGCCATGCTACCAGTTTATCTCCAAGATAAAATGCTCCTCCACTGGTACTTTTTCTGTCATCAATACATCCTGCCCAATCTGCATCAGAATATGCAAAAAGAGTGAAGTCTTTTCCTTTTGGATACCATAGCCCATACTCCATAGTACCCTTGAGGTACCTAAAAATCCTTTTCACAGCTGTCACATGAGTCTCTTTGGGACTAGCCTGAAATCTTGCAACCATGCAAACTGCCTGTAAGATATCCGGTCTGGTGGCTGTCAAATACAGCAGGCTCCCAATCATAGATCTGTACATTGTTTGATCAACATCTGGAGATTTGTCATCCTTGCTCAACTTGCAGCTTGTTGTCATGGGGGTGCTAACAGGCTTACTATCCTCCATAGTGAACTTTTTCAGCATTTCTTTCACATATTTAATTTGAGAAATAAAAATCCCTTTTCAGTTTGATTAACTTGCAATCCTAGGAAATATGAAAGTTCACCAATCATAGACATTTCAAATTCTTTCTGCATTTTATTTGCTATGTCTTTGCATGATTCATCATTGCTGCTCCCAAATATTATATCATCTACATAAACAACAAGGACAATGAAATTGCCATTTTCAGTTTTGATATATAAATTGCTATCCACCATACCTTTCTTGAATCCTTGCTTAGTGAGATAGCTGTCCAATCTTGCATACCAAGCTCTAGGTGCTTGTTTCAAGCCATACAATGCTTTCTTCAGCTTGCAAACAAAGTTAGGATTATCACAGAGTTGAAAACCATCAGGCTGTTCAATATACACTTCTTCTTCAAGATTTCCATTTAGAAATGCTGATTTCACATCCATCTGATAAACTTTGAAATTCCTATGAACTGCTAAAGCCAAAAATAGTCTTATTGCTTCAAGTCTAGCCACTGGTGCAAAAGTCTCTTCAAAATCAATCCCCTCAACTTGAGCATATCCTTTACAGACCAATCTTGCTTTATTCCTCACAACCTGTCCGTCTTCATTCAATTTGTTTCGAAATATCCATTTAGTACCGATTATGTTTTTATTTTCAGGCCTTGGTACTAATTCCCAGGTTTTGTTTTTCTCAATTTGATCTAGTTCTTCATTAATCGCCTCCATCCAACTTTCATCTGTACTTGCTTCAATGATATTTTTGGGCTCAATGCTGGATAACAGAGAGTAGTTGTTTACTACTCTTCTTCTTGTTTGAATACCAATTGTGGGGTCCCCAATAATCTGCTCTCTGGGATGATTTTTCTGCCAGCTGCCTGTTTTGGATTTCCTATTTTCTTCTCTTTCTAAATCATCTGAATCTGATTTCTGTCTCTCTTCTTTTTCTTGATCTTCATCTTCTTCAATAAATTCTTCATAAGTTGGGTAGTTTTCATTATGGCTGATTTCTTGTTTCCTACCTTCATCAACCTTAACATCCGCACTCTCCACAATTTTCTTAAGTCTTTTGTTGTAGCATGTGTAGGCTTTGCTTTTTGTTGAGTAACCAAGAAAGATACCTTCATCAGCTCTATCTTCGAATTTGCCAAGATTGTCTTCAGTCCGTTTAATGTAACACTTGTTGCCGAACACTTTGAAGTATTTTGCTGTAGCCTTTTTGCCAAACCACAGTTCATAAGGTGTTTTGCTTTCATGCGGCCTCAACATGCACCTATTCTGGATGTAAACTGCAGTATGAACTGCCTCTTTCCAAAATCTGTCAGCAATTCTGCTCTCTGTCAACATGGTCCGTGCCATTTCCTGCATAGTTCTGTTCTTCCTTTCTACTACTCCATTCTGTTGAGGTGTTCTTGCTGCCAAAAACTGTCTTCTAATCCCATGTTTTTCATAATATTCTGCAAACTCATCTGAAATAAACTCTCCTCCTCTATCTGATCTCAAACATTTAATTCTTTTTCCAGATTGATTCTCAACAAGATTTTTGAAAGTTTTAAACATCTCAAAGGCTTCTGATTTAAGTTTCAGAAAGAGTACCCATGTCATTCTGGAATAGTCATCTATACACAGCATAAAATATTTGTAGCCATTTATGCTTTCCGTTCTCATGGGTCCACATAAATCTGTGTGAATTAGTTCTAACGGCTTGCTTGTGAAGTACTCTTTTGCTTTGAAAGTGGATCTGGTTTGCTTCCCCTTTTGGCATGACTCACAAATGTTGTTTGAAGGTTTACCAATAGTGGGTATGTCTCTTACTGCCCTTTTTGAGCTGATTTTTACCAGATTATCAAAGCTTATGTGACCGAGTCTCTTGTGCCACAGCCAATTTTCTTCTTCCTGTCCAACCAAGCAAGCTCCTTCTGAAGTCTCCGAGAGAGTATACAGATTTCCAGAGGTTCTCAGTCCAGTGGCTATTAACTTTCCATTTTTTGTCTTTCTTACTTCACAACCCTCCTTCTTGAAAATTACTTCATGACCTCTGTCACAAATTTGACTTACACTCAGTAAGTTATGCTTCAGACCCACCACAAAAAGGACTTCCTTAGAGTTGATTTTTCCGTCACTTAACTTAACTGATCCTTTACCCACTATCTTGGCTCCATCATTGTTTCCAAATTTTACAGAACCACCTTCGTATGTCTGTAGCTTATCAAACTTCTGTTTGTCTCCTGTCATATGACTGGAGCATCCACTGTCCAGAATCCAAGGTGCAGATTTATTCTGGGCTTTGAGAGCTGTTTGAACGATCAGGGATTCCTTGTCTTTCTTAGGTTGCTCCTTTTCTTTCCACTGAGATTTGATAGCAGATCTGGTCACTTGTTTTACCTTCTCCCTTTCATTGGCTTGTGACAGTTTTTCGAGAAATTTTCTGTTTTGTTTCAATCCAGTTGATTGATACTTTCTTCCCTGGTATTTATTTCCTGCAAAAGAGCTACGACAATTTCTTGCAATATGTCCGAAGTTATGACAGTTATAACATTCTACAGCATAATCTATCAAAGGTGAAAAAATATTTCTACTAGTAAAATTTCTTTGTTCTACATTATATCTACAACTTGAGATTTTATGACCATATGCATTGCATTTAAAACAATAACCAGAAAAGGAACGAGTGTACCTGGGTAATGGTTGTTGCCATGTTGTAGTAGGAGCCATGGGTCTTCTTCTTCTTTGATATGTGACTTTGGTGAATCCATCATTTGCAGTACTCCTTTCAAGCTTGGCCTTATTGTTTTCTTTTGCATGATACGATTTATCTTGATCAACCCTGATCTTATCTTTATTCTTTATTGGTTCTACAGTTATAGCCTTTGAGTCCTTTGAGGATTCTCCTTCATCAAAGCCCAAACCAAATTTGATGCCTGTAGGCCTTTGATTATTTAACATTTTATTCAACTTTGCAGAACTGTCTTCAAATTTATGATGACAACTCAATTTTCGATTCATCTCTTCTAGCTGCATCCTTAATCCAACTATGTCTTCTTCTAGCTTATTACACTCATCTATTTTCACGGTTAGCTGTGCTTCAAAATCTTTAGACTTTTTCTTAAATTCTTCAGTTTGTACTTTCAAACTGATTATTAATTCACTAGCATCCTCAAATTTTCTTGAAATCTTTTTATTCTTTTTCCTTTCTGCACTTAACTCTTCAAGTGCAGCAACCAACTCACCTTCCAGATCTACCTCAGCCTCATCCTCTAATTTTTCATCACACTCCTGGGTTTCCTCTGTTCTTTCTTCTTCAAAAGCCATGAACAAGGCTTCACCAGTTTCTTCTTCAGAGTCCTCACTGGAGCTGTCTTCAGAAGAGTCAACATTCTTGGAAATGAAACTTTTCTTCTTGAAGTTCCTTTTTCTAAAATGTGGTTTCTTCTTCCAGACATTTCTTTCTTGGTGTGTCCCTTCATCACTTTTGTTTTTCTCATTCATTGGGCATTTTGCTGCAAAGTGCCCGATGCCTCCACAGTTAAAGCACTTGAACGGTAGCTTACCTCTGTACTTTCCTTTTCCCTTTACTAGTTTCCTAACAAAGTTTGCTTCAGTTTCATCTGGAGATTCTTCTTCCTCAGATTCTTGTTTAGATTTTATATTTTTTTGTGCTTGAAAAGCCGCTTCTCTGTCTGAGGGCTTAGTTTGTCCAATTCTCATTTCATATGTTGTTAAGGAACCATGCATTTCATCCATACTAAAAAAATTTAAATCTTTAGCTTCTTCTATGGCAGAAACTTTTGCATCAAATCTTTTATGGAGAGTTCTTAGTACCTTTTTCACAACAATTGCATCTTCCATCTCCTCGTCGAGTCCTCTTATTGCATTAATGATTCCATTTACTCTCAGCATATAGGCCTCTATGTTCTCATCATCAGTCATCTTTAATGCTTCGAACTGGGCTCGATGTGTTTGCAGCTTGGCTTCCTTGATCTTGCCATCTCCTTCATGAATGCTCTGCAGTTTGTCCCATATGTCTTTTGCTGATTTACAGTTCATGATCCTTATCAACTCACTGTCTACTAATCCACACATAATAGCATTCTTAGCTTTAGAGTTGTTCTCAAACTTTTTCTTCTCAGCCGCATCTGATGGAGGAGCAGAGGGTATTGTGTATCCATTTTCAACAGATTCCCAAATGTCATATCCCAATGCACATAGATATGTCTGCATCCTGAGTCTCCAGAAAGAGTAATTTGTTCCATCGAACAAAGGAGCTTTGTTGGAAGAAAATCCTTCACCATCGGCCATTGTGTATCTTCCAAGATCACCTTAGCTGATTAAGCTTGTTCAGGTACCTTGCTCTGATACCAATTGATATTCTCACAATGACACTTGAGAGGGGGGTGAATCGGTGTAACTATTTAAAACTTGAATCTGCAACTCTTAAAACTTAAAAATGCAAGCTTAAAAATAGATAAAGCAAGTATAACACAAGAGCATCACACAACACAAGATTTAACGAGGTTCACCGATGTGGCTACTCCTCAAATAATGACTGTTTGGACTACAATCCAAATCCAGTCTTTGCAAGGATTCAATCTTTACAAATAGTTTACCAGCACCCACTGGAAGGAGCACCAACCCCTGATTTTTCTGCTGCAATAGATAGGAGCACCAACCCCTTTTACCAAGCACCAACTTGGATTTCTATTTTGAAAAAAATATTGACATAAAAATGCCTTCTCTTTTACAAGACCCTCACTAGTCTATAGCTCATACAAATCAATCTCATAGAAGCATAAAGAGAATTGTTAGAAACTCAATATCTTCTATTCCAATCTAAAACCTCTCTTTTGATTTTTCAAGAAAAATACATCTAGGTTTCAGTTCTTTAGCTGTTCTTCATACAACACTCTTACTCAACCATTTCTTTTTGGTTTTTCAAGATAAAACACGGTTGCAGTAACCTCACTTACTACGCCTGTTCGATTCTTTATACTTGATTTCCTCGAACGGCTCTTTTTGAAACGGCTCAAATTTTCCCTCCAATTTTTCATGCATTCTCGGCTACGATCAATCTGTCAAACCCTCTCTGACGCGTTCTGCCTTTTAGCCGCTTTCTTTCTGACTTATTCTGACATTCTTCTCTACACATTCTGACAGCCTTTTTCTACGTATCCTGACACCTTTTTCTGCGTATCCTGACAGCCTTTCTGCGTATCTCGGCGTTCTATTCTTCTTTCTTCTCTTTTGAATTCTGTGCTACCACTTTCTTCTGCACATGACTGTCATTTCTTGATATACGCAACTTGTTAATGAATTTCTCTGTAATCATGATTCTCGGTATCCACCCCTGTAATAGCTGTTCTGACTAGAAAAGACTATTCTTGTAACTCCACCTGTAATCGCAAGTCTAACTCTAGTTAATTTGGCTGCATGAATTTTCTCTAAGCTTTCTCGACACCTGTCACTGTGCATGCTTCTTCGGCTTTTTCCCGCCAAACTGTTACCTGTCGCGATATCGTGACATTTCTACTCAGTTGACTTATTCTGGACTGTTGACCATGAAAACCTGACTTGTCACGATATCGTGACATTTTTTGCCTTCTAGACCTTATCTCGGCATGCACCCGCAAAAATGAGACATGTCACGAAATCGCGACGCTTTTTCACAACTTTTTTCTCCTACCGCGAAAATGAGACATGTCACGAAATCGTGAGACTTTGCACTCTCCTTCGCTTGCCCCCGCGAAAATGGAACATGTCACGAAATCGCGACACTTTGGGCTTCGTACACTTTTCTCCGCAAGCCTCAGCGAAATCGGAACATGTCACGAAATCGCGACGCTTTTCTGCCTTAGCGCTGTTCTTTGCTTTTCGCCCGCGAAAATGCAACATGTCACGAAATCGTGACATCTTTCGCATCCGTACATTTTTCCCTTCATGCACTAGTGAAATCAAGACATGTAGCGAAATCGCTACAACTTTGTGCCTTGTGCTTCCAACTTTGCTTCGACTAGCGAAACTTAGACTTGTAGCAAAATCGCTACACCTTCCTTGTCGCTACACCTTTGTGTTGCACTTTTCGAACTTGTAGCGAAATCGCTACACCTTTGTGCCTTGTATTTCGAACTTGTAGCGAAAAATCGCTACACCTTTGTGCTTTCGAGCTTGTAGCGAAATCGCTACACACTTTGTTTTGGCATCGAACTCGCTGCCCTGAAAGTCGACATGTAGCGAAATCGCTACACTTTCTTGACTTAGTGCTTTTCTTTGCTTTTTCCAGCCAAGAAACTCCGACATGTAGCGAAATCGCTACACTTTTGTTGTCGTACATTCTCTCTCTTCTTCGGGTCACGAAAACCCGACGTGTCGCGATATCGTGACACTTTTTGCCCTTAGTGCTTTTCTTCAAAACGTCGCGATATCGCGACACTTTCTCATGCACTTTCTCTCTCCTCTATTTTGTCATGAAATCATGACATTTTCGTCACCTTCTCTCTCCTCATTTTTGTCACGAAATCGCGACATTTTCGTGCGCTTTCTCTCTCCTCATTTTTGTCGCGAAATCGTGACATTTTTGACTGCACTTTCTCTCTCCTCATTTTTGTCGCGAAATCGTGACATTTTCGGCTGTGCTTTCTCTCTCCTCCTTTTTGTCACGAAATCGCGACAGAAAACATGTCGCGATATCGCGACAGTTTTCTTACTTGTCTTTTTCTGCAAATTTCTGAATCTGGGCCACTTCTTTCTTCTTGGAAATTCACTGTACTTGTTCTGACTGACCTCTGAACTGCATCAACTGCATCAATCTGTCTGTGTTGACAACAATGACAATACTTTTGCAATGCTTTTGCTGCACCTTGCTCAACAATTCGTCCTCTTGCTTTCTAACCGGTTTATGTGATGTTTCCATTACAAGCTATTTATTTCCAGTGGCATATTCCTATGTTGGAATTTCATTCCACTTTAATACCTCTTTTACTTAGTTAGTGTAAGTTAGTGTAGTGTGTGCGTGTGTTAATTATCCCACATTGACCCGATTGTGGGATTTGAGTGGTTTATGAGCCCTAACACTTGCAAAACTCTAGGTTCGAGATGTAGACCAATTGGTTCATCCAAACCCCATAAGGGGGCGGAGGTCCAAGGTTCAAATCTTGGGCCTCGTCGGACTAAACGCTTGTCCCTTTCCTGGTGCTTTCAACGGCATAAAAGGTTTAAAATGATTGTGGCATGGTGGTTATAGGGGCGGACTGCGCGAAGATCTGTGTGGCGGCTTCCAGGGCGGACAACGTAGAATACTGTGGCGGCCATAAAATCTAGACAACCTGCTCGGATTCGTGGCGGCTACCGATTCCACCATGTAAATACAAAAAAAAAAAAAAAACACTTGCAAAACTCTTTGCCAATGGGGTAACAGACTTAAAGGTGGAAGCCCTTGGTCCCACTTATGTGGGACTCCTCACCCCTATTAACATCGAGTTGTGGCATGTGTGTGTGGGGTAGTTGGCCCTCTTGCTTTCTAACCGGTTCATGTGATGTTGTTCCCATTACAAGCTATTTATTTCCAGTGGCATATTTCTATGTTGAAATTTTGTTCCACTTTAATACCTCTTCTACTTAGTTAGTGTAGTGTGTGCGTGTGTTAATAATCCTACAGTGGAATATTCCTATGTTGAAATTTTATTCCACTTTAATACCTCTTCTACTTAGTTAGTGTAGTGTGTACATGTGTTAATAATCTCACATTGACCCGGTTGTGGGACTTGAGTGGTTTATGAGCCCCAACACTTGCCAAACTCTTTGCCAATGGGGTAGCAGGCTTAAAGGTGGAAGCCCTTGGTCCCACTTATGTGGGACTCCTCACCCCTATTAACATCGAGTCGCAACATGTGTGTGGGGGGTAGTTGGTCCTCTTGCTTTCTAACCAGTTCATGTGATGTTGTTCCCATTACAAGCTATTTATTTCTAGTGGCATATTCCTATGTTAGAATTTCGTTCCACTTTAATACCTCTTCTACTTAGTTAGTGTAGTGTGTGCGTGTGTTAATAATCCTACATTGACCTGGTTGTGGAATTTGAGTGGTTTAGGAGCCCCAACACTTGCCAATGGGGTAGTAGGCTTAAAGGTGGAAGCCCTTAGTCCCACTTATGTGGGACTCCTCACCCCTATTAACATCGAGTTGTGGCATGTTTGCGGGGTAGTTGGCCTTGTGGGGTAGTTGGCCCTCTTCATGTGATGTTGTTTCCATTACAAGCTATTTATTTCCAATGACATATTCTATGTTAGAAATTTCAGAATAAAATATTTTATTTAAAATATAATGAGTTTATTTAAAAAACAAATGTATATGAAAACTTTATGGATGTGCCGAACGGTAATAGATTTACCTTTAGACAAATATGTTAGAGGACTTCTTTTGCGCCAAGAGGTGGGAGGTTTGCCCCTAGAGGAATGTCATAAAGAACTTTGCTATTCCAGACGGTCGTGATAGATTTGCCTCTAGACAAATATCGTAGAGGACATTTTAATGGTAGCTCCCCATACGTAATATGTGCTATCCATGTTTTGAGTAATGGCAAATGCTTCCAAAAGTGGAAGCACTTGGAATTTTCATATTTTCATAATGTTACTAATTGAAAATCGGGTGGATGTGGGCTAATGGAAAATTGGGTGGAAATGCCGTGACGTCTATCCAAACTTTCATGATATCTTATCGCCTCCTATATTTCAATATTTCATTGCTGTGAATGAAATCCAATTTCTTGTAATTGTGTGCATATCAGCTTACTCCAAGAACATGGTAATTTTCAGTCTCCGCACCAGGTCATTTTCCATATGTAATTGTTGCATGTTATGTTGTTGATGTGTGTGTTTGACAGGAGAAGTGGTGGACAGAAGAGACAGTTGCTGTGGTGACCGGAGCCAACAGAGGCATAGGCTTACAAATTGTTGGTCAATTGGCCTCCAAGGGCCTCACTGTTGTTCTCACATGTCGTAAGGAGCATCTGGGCTTGGCTGCCACACAATCGCTGCTTCATGCAGGACTCCCAAATGTCCATTTTCATACATTAGATGTGCAAAGTTCTCAGAGTGTTTCAGATCTTGCCGAATGGATAAAAAACAAGTTCGGTGGATTAGATATTCTGGTAAGCACACTCTCTTCGTTGTTTCTTCTCGATAGTTTAGTAATTTGATCTTGACATGCGTAAGAAATTACAGATAAACAATGCGGCGTTGAGGGGCCAAGAGCAAAACTGGAAGCTAATGGAGCAACAGGGGAAGGATTATAGGGAATTAGTGGTAAGTTTCTCACCGTAGTATTGCTCTGGATTCTTTAGTCTTTAGAGCTTGGAAATGTTGATAGTGTGGTAAAAAGTAAGGAAAATGATATACCTGCATTTCGTTGCATTTACTTACGAGACCATAGGTTAATAATAGAGGATGATTTTAAGTAGGGATTAATGTTAGAGGTTAAAGGTAGATTAGAAATAGAGGTTAAGGTTAGAGTGTGTAAAATTATGGGTTAGGCAGATTAGAGGTTAATAATAGAGTTTGGGGTAGGTTAGAAATAGAGTTAAAAATGAGGTTTAGAAAATTAGTTGGGTTAGAATAAGATAAAATAAAAATGAGGTTTTGGGTTGATTAGGAGTTCGAATAAGGTTAATGATGGATTAAATGTAAAAATAATAGATTATTAATAAAAATTTGGGATTAAAATAGTTTATATATATAATTTAAATTTTTTTAAATTATAAAATTTTATTTTAGTGTCTTAATAAGAATATCACCAATGACCAAAATATATCTTAAAGGTTTATTATATTTCCTATTTTATAAATGTGAGGTCTCCCAAGGATTCTTGAAATGACTTCCCAAAAGGTTCCCACTTATCGTAACTTTGCCATTATCTTAAAATTTTCACACATCATTTTTATATTTAAGTAGAAGAATGAGGTATTAAATAAGAAGAAATTTTAATATAGAAATATGTTATTGGAAATAAATAATTTGTAATAGAAGAATGAGGTATTAAATAGGAAGAAATTTCAAAGAATATGTTATTAGAAATAAAAAATTTGTAAGGAAATAACATCAGATAAACGGGTTAAAAAACAAAAAGACCAACTAACCACACATGTACGTAATAGATATGCATTTTACATTCTGTAATTAACATAACTTTCTTTATTGCAGTTCCATGGAACAACGAATGAAACTTCTATTTTTGATTACGAAATGGCAAGAACATGCATCGATATAAATTATTACGGCGCAAAAAGAGTGGTGAAAGGTCTCCTACCCTTATTAAGGAAATCCTCCTCTGGCTCTCGGATTGTAAACGTCACCTCTATACTTGGGAGTTTACAGGTATTTTATTTCCACTCACTTTTCTCATTCACATACCACCATTTGCAGAGTAGTGCAACGACTTTGTATTGACTTAAAATATTGTTCACAGATGATGCCAAATCCAATGCTACGAAAGCAACTCTCTGAAATAAATCACATAAACGAAGAATTTGTGGATTCTATGTTAAGTGATTTCTTAAGCGACGTCAAGGAGAATAAAAGTTTGGAAGAGAAAGGATGGCCAGCTCCATTTTCTGCATATAAGATGTCAAAAATTTCTCTCAATGTTTACACACGTCTATTAGCTCGTGAGTTTCGCGATCAAATTTATGTCAACTGCGTTCATCCTGGATATGTTGTCACTGAACTGACATATAATACTGGAGATATTTCAACCGATGAAGGTGCTGGAAACATTGTTCGAGTAGCATTGTTCCCTCCAGGCGGACCTTCAGGCCAATACTTCCTTGAGAAAGAAATTAGTGAGTTCTAAAACAATGTGTAATTTACTTCTACTAAGATTATTTATCTTATGACTATGGTACTACATTTAGTAAATGCTTGAAGCATCTAAAAATTTGTTAACAGGAATACATTACAAAGAATGTAGGTCTACTACAATAAAATGAACTTATTAGTGCTTCAATTTATCTATCAACCAATTCTCTTGACTAGTTGATTAAATACAACTAATTCCTTTAAATAGGAGGTCACTTAGTTGATTTCTGTATCATATCAGATATTTGATGAAGTGTATTCCTTTTGTTTTGTCGAATTCGTATTAATTTCCTGAACACCGATTTGACACTACGTAACTGACATGGCATCCAAATTTTCGATCGCGTGACAATATTGTACATTTACATCTTTAATGGTGCTCACAGAATGTCACAGCTGGAGCACGTGAACAAGTACGGCCAGCAGTTTTTTTGGTTTGGATTTACAGGTGTTGATTATATTTACAGTCATATAGGGTTTAAATTTTAGGGTTGTCCTTAACATCATTTATTCCACCTCATTGTTGTTAGGCCGGTGTTAGGAGACTGTCCCTTGGGATTGTTACTGCTGTGGAGCTAACCTGTACTCAAGGGATTCAGATAACATGCCCAAACAGACATGCCCTAAGGTTTAAACCTAAATCTATTCTTATTGTGTAGGATCTCAACTCCACTTCCTTAATAGACCCATCAACTATAAAGTGAAATAACCCAAAAACTTAACAAAAAAAACTTACCAATCCACTATAACAAATTCTTAATCCATCATCCCAAAATATATTTTGGTGTCTAATTCAATAATTTATCATTTTTAGAATCACTGAGATCTATGTTGTTTTTAGGATCATTTCCTTTTCCATGATTCCTTTGCATAAGTGATAAAGGAATGGAAAGGATTATAGAGAATAATATTCACATAATCAAAATTCTTTTCAAGTGATAGTAATATTAGATTTAAAAAATAAGATAATTTTGTTTTTGTCTTGTAATATTAAGATTTTAGAAAATAGTTTATATAAATAGATTTAAAGTTTCAAAATTTATATTTAAATATTTAGCATTTTCTTTTAATTTAATTTTTAACATATAGTACATGTTTACAATTTAATTTTATATTTATTATTTATTCAAGTTTTTAAATATGTATTTGTGGTTAAATAGAGTATAAATAATTAGCAAATTATGATTGGTTGTAAATGGGTATAAATATAAAAATTGATTTTTCTTTCACATAGATGTCATGTCAGGTGACAAGATAACCACATTTCATACTAAGCTATGTAGAGGGGTTTATAAGTTTCTACATACACATGTCAGGGGATCCATTCTTTAATATTGTCATCGTGTGCAAAATAAACAAAGGAGTAAGGATTGAATTACACATTTTAAATATGGTAATTGTGAGCTACGTAAGTTATATAGGTTTCCAATGTCCACTTTTGAGAAGCATAGGCTCCTTTTGATGATTTTAGGTAGCTTGAAACCCCTCATAAGTAGGTATGCCCAAAAGGACATGGATAGGATCCCATGACCTCTTGAGAGAGAGCAACCTAATAGAGTTATATTAGGCATTATATTGATAAAGCTTAAATGCTTCGATGATTTCACTATTCATATGAAGGTATTTAAATACAATACACTTGCCCAATTTGGCATAACAACCTTGCAAGTAAAGGACAACAACTACCCTTAACCATAATAGATGTATAGGCCTTGTGATGGATGGTTATACCACTCTCATTATCATGTGGACTATGATAGTAATAATTCCTAACATTCTCTCGCTTATTATACATAGTCTAGAGTTTCTTGGAGAGGAAACTTTGAAATGCTTTAAAATTGATTTGTCTGATTGACTTGGTAAAGATGTCTCCATATTGTTCTTGAGTAGAACAAAATTTAACCATAATGTTATGATGTTGAACATGTTTTTGTATGAATTAAAACTCAATATCAATGTGCTTCATCTGCTCATGGAATATTAGATTACAAACAAGTTTAAGCACTCCTTGATGATTGTAGTACATGATTTTTGGATTACTTTGTGGTACACCCATACTTGCCAACATATATTTCAACCATATTTTATCATAAGTAGTTCATCCTACTTCATGATATTCTACTTTTGTGGAAGATAAAGTAACTATTTATAGTTTCTTGCTTCCCCACAATATAGGTGTAGAGTCTAGAAAGAATACATCTCCAAAGGTGGATTTACAATCATCACTACATCCTATATATTCTATATCTGTGTAACCAATTAAGAGTAACCAATCACTCTTCTTAAATTTTAGACAGTTTTCAATGGTACCTTGTACATATATTAAGAAGTGTCTTGGAATATCTGATTTGTAAGACAAATATGTGATGATTAGTCTACTTTACCTCCAACCCTAGACAATAGTGCAATAGTTTAAGATCAGTCATGTCAAAGGATATTTTCAAGTCTTCCTTTGTAGCTACAATTATTCTTTAATAACTTCCTATGATGACCAAATCATCCACATATACATTGATAATTAGAACTTCCTCTTTTCCTATTTGTGATACAAATATAGATCATATAGATTTCTCTTGAAACCATGATTTTCAAAGTGTTCATCTATTTTTATATACCATGCTTGAGGAGCCTATTTGATACCATAGAGATATTTTATCAACTTACATACCTTTGTTACTTGTTCAAGTATGATGAATCCCTCTAGTTGAGTCATGTAGATTTCTTCTTTTAAGTCCCCATTGAAGAAGGCACTTTTCATGTCCATTTGATGAATTCCTCATCCATATTATTCAAATAAGAGCAAACATTATTTTGATGGTTTTTATTTTTGTTATAGGTGTAAATATTTCTTTATAATCTATGTCTTATTTTTGTGCATAGCCTTTGGCTATAGGACACGTTGTTTATCAATACTAGTATTTGATTTGAATATTTGAATTTTAAAATCCATTTGCATCTAATGACCTTCTTCCTTGGTGGAAGATCAAAAAGTTTCCAAGTTGTGTTCTTCATTTATACTTGATATTTAGTATTTATAGCATTTTTCCAAGAATTAAACTAAAGAGCTTCTTGTACTATGGATGGTTCAACTATACTCTTGATCCATATTTTCCCATTGCAATCCATACTACATGTCCTTGGTACTATGGTAGATGTGTTTGGGTCTCCATCTATCTTTGAAGCTCTTATTGTGCTTGTATACCAGTTGGATACTTTTCATGTATGATGTGGTAAGGAATACTGGTCCACATCTTCATCATTGTTGTCTCTAGGAATTTCCTCATTAGCAACTTCTTCATCTTCATCACTTTGAAGTGTTACTAGAATAGAGTTAAATGAAGATTCTTCTAGACATGATGAGAGAGATTTTTTATTTTTGTTAAAGATGTCATAACAATTAATATATAATTTTTTTAGTAGTCAGATCAAATAATCTTTAGGATTTTGATTCATTATTGTAGCCTAATAGAATGCATTAAGAACATTTTTCATCCAAAATTTGTCTCTTTTCCTTTGGGATGTGATATGCTATACAACCGAACACACAAATATGAGAGGTTGATGGATTATATCTCATCCATACTTCTTTTGGATTGATATGTGCAAGTGATACAATGGGTGTATGATTGAGCAAGTAGAATGTTGTATGTACTACTTTTTCCAAAAGGAATGTGTGAGTTGAGAATATTTCAACATACACCAAATCATTTCCATGATGATTCTATTTCTATATTTAACAACACCATTTTTTTATGATGTGTAGGCAACTATCAATTATCGATGAATGTCATGTTTCTTTAGGAAATCTAAAAATTTGTTGCTAGTAAGTTTCCCCCTTACTCTAAGCAAAGGACATGGATCCATCATCTTGTAAAAGTCTCAAATTTAGCCTTAAATTGTTTGAAGTAGAAAAAAACTTCATCTTTCTTATGTGAAATGAATGCTGATATTTTTTAAGTATAATCATCAACAAAAAGCTAAAAATATATGGATCCATTATAGCTCAAAACCATGGGATCACAAATATCAGTAGAGATCAAATTAAGAGGTCCTTTAGCTTAATATTTTTAAGAACTAAATGAACCTCGATGATACTTTCTAGCTAAGCAACAAGGGAAATTTTGAGTGGATTTCTTCAAAGAAGGAAAACCGTTGACAATGTTTTTGTTTTGTATTACCATATGATGACTAAAAATCAGATGACCATATTGTCAATGCTAGAGTGATGCAAAAATATTAGAGTTGATAATTAAAGATAAATTGTCATGATGAACAGTGTGAACTTCAAGCATTTTTCCTATTTTCTTACCATATGCAATAATCATGGAATTCTTAGTTTTGTCATGAATGATACATACCATGGATCCCCTTCACTTGTTAAAATTAACCTTCAAGTTATGGTCAAGTAATTTATTGATTAATATTAGATTCTTCGTGATTTATAAAACATACAAGACTTATTTTGTCTTGCATGTGTGATCCAATTCATAATTTGACATCACCTAGATATTTCTCATGACTACAATAGTCTAGAGAATAGAACCAATCTTTTCAATTGACACATATTTTGTTACTCCAAAATTGACATACCAAACATCATTGGGATGACTTAGTTGAGCACTTGTAGTAAATGCATACTCTTCTTCTCAAGTGTGATCATTTTATCTTCTAGAGTGGTCATCTTCGGTAACATTGTTATGTTATTGATACATCATTTTCTAATTTAGATCCATTGATGCATTATTAGAGAATAATACCTATTTGTGAAGGGATTATGACGATATTTCTTGACTGCGTGGTCATTCTTTCCATAAAATTCACATATCTTTTGTGTGTAAAAAATATTTTTTTGATGCTCAAGGAAGCGATGTTGAGGTCTTATACCTATTTTGATTTTTTTCTTCTATTTTATTTGTAATAATAACTTGATCTTCTTCTTATGTTGTATGAGAGGCCTCTACTTTTTGAACAAGGTTTTCCAACTTTTTAAATGTTGATGTTTGCTCAGTGACATTTAAAGTTGTCAAAGATATATTATATTATGAAGAAGGAGATTTTAAAATAATAAAAAGAAGTGTCTCATCAGATACCTTTTATCCCAAGGCTTGTAGCAATGCATGTAATTCTACAATTATCCTTAATAAGGACTCAATTTGTTCTTCATTTTACTTTTTCAAGCAATAAAGTTGACTTTGAAGGAACAATAATAGGTTTGGGAGAATTTTATCCTATTACTCAAAAGCATAAGTAGTTAATACATTAACAACTTACTAAGTTTTGATTCTATATCATGTGGTATTGAAATTATCTTCTCTTATTGGCAAATATGTATAGTCATTCACCTATGGTTGCATTGGAAAATATTTTTTTATGTTATATAATAAATATTACTATGAGTATGTATTTTGATAGCTACATTATTTTTTACTACCTTTTGTTTTTATTTATCCTTTTGCATAGGAGGAATTTTAGGATTATATAGAACTAAAGTTCCCTTAGGCATTAGTTCCATAAGTAGTCATTCAATATGTGGTTTTGGATTTAGTGCTAACAATATTTGGTATGTTATAGATGGCATACATTTCTATTTTTATTGATACTTCTTCTCAATCATGGTAACAAAATAAAATTCTTATGCCAAGGAGCCAATAGGAGGATCTCCATTTTAGAGCGTATGTGATAATAGATTCCACTAATGAATTTAAGGATTCTCACTTCTTATCACTATCAATGTGGAGGTGATTGATAACTTCATTAAACTCATTAGTGTATTGATAGATAATTGATCTCTACATTACCACAACTATTGGAAATAAATATACTCATATTCATTATGGATTATAGAAATAATCATAATCAATTTGAGAAATACTTCATAAGTGATCATAGGATCTACATTATCTATTATCATATTATTATTACCTTCTATAAGCAACTAATTATTTGTAAAATATCTAGGGATATAAAAGCAATCCTATAAGCATATAAAAACTAGCTAGCAAAACATATACTTCTAAGTTTTAAATCTAGGTATCCAACTCTTCATCATTGATCTAGCTTGAGAAGACTAGTATGTCAGTGTTGGTTTCACCTTGATCAAACTATAAATATAGAATAATGTAAGATTAGTATTATTGGATGGAGATCCCACATTGGTCATGATATTACAAAATTGGTTAAATAAATAATATTTGTGTTCCTTGATGGAACCTTGAATATGCTTATTAATGCACTAAGGATTATTATCTATATATCCTAATCATTCCATCTAGAAAATATATTTATGAGTATGGTATACTTTATAACACTTATGCATGAAATTTAATGTGATATTTTTTTAAAAAACCTTGAATGAATTTGAGAAGATATCAACAACCAAGAATATTAGAGACTATGTGCCTATCAATAACAACTATAAACAAATTAAATATATATGAGATAATTGAAAACAAACGAAAAACATACTCATAATATTTAACCCACACTAAGGGTCGCAAGATGTGGTGGCATGAAGAATAAATATCTAAACTAGTTTGTGGTGATAAGTGATTTATTGTTGATATATCTAAATGTTATATGCACTATAGTGAATGATCAATACCCTCAGATTTTTTCCCTTAGATAATTTTGAAAGAAGACTGGGGCAAAGGCAAGATAGGTGAAATGTAGAGAAAGAGGTCTCAAACAAATGTGATCAAAAGTTTTGACCAAAATCTAGAGCCACTTTATTAAAGTTGTGACCTAAATCAAAAGGTAAAGGTTTTGATGGCCCATGCACTATCTAAAAAGTTCCAAAAGGCATGAGGAGAGAAAAAATTTCAAAAGTTATTAATGTTATGAAGTGATAAAAAGTTACAAAATCGAAAATGCAATAAACACTTTGATGATGGACAATAAAGAAAAATTGCATGGGTTGGCTTGCAAGTTACAAGAAACTTTAAAGGATAGATAAGGTGAGAAATTATTAAGGTTAGACCATCCAAAGAGTATGATGAGGTGTTTTAACTGTAAATACCATTCCAATATCAACTGCAATAGCACAACCAAGGCCTTCAAAGAAGAAAGTAACATGAAAGAGGTTTAGAAGAGGTCAAATATCCCCAAAAAAACAAATATTTATCATCAAACTAAAATCATTGGAGGAAGGAGAAAAGAACAAGGCTCTACCTCAAAATACCCCTCCTTAAACCTCTATAACAATCACTGAATTGATTTTCCAAATACATGAGGAAGTGATACCAGTTACCAAAGATGTGGCTATAGCATTGGTATCCATTTTTACCTTGATAGCCATCCCTATCAGAGTGAAATGAGAAAAGGATGTTGCTCCTAGAGCTAAACCACTCACTAGTGAACCCTCTCTACATGTCCCTACATCCTCTCCTACTAATTGACTAAATTTTGCTTTTCATAGAAGAAAAAAGAAGGCCTATAGATGAATGTGCTAGCTCTAAGTATACTACAAAAATATTAAATGATTCAACAGTAGACATTGCAATTTGATTAGAAGATATAGGTCAAGCTAGCATAGCAATTGAATACAACTTAAATAACCATCCACTTTGCCCCACAAATCCAAAAATTATGTTTTACATAGAGAGACCCATCAATGTCAAAATCCAAAGGATAAATGGTTGAGCAATATTGGCAAGTGGTGACAGTAGGGATCGATTTTAGAAATGCTTAAGCTAAAGATAAAGTACAACTTATGAAAGAGATCAAAAAAATGATTTCTTATAACTACATGTCCTTGATCCAAAAATTGGTAGAGAAGTATAAAGAGTTGGAATATGTGAAGAATACTATGAGTAGCTCTTGGGTAGAGGCTAAATCACTCTGATATTAGATAAACCTACTTTCTAAGCACCTAATAGGGCACCCTTTAGAATATTTCCTAAAAGCAAAGGAGGAGAAAATTAGAAGCCTCATAGATAGGCTTTGTGGACAAATAGCTCAAATTAACTTGTAGAGAAAAATATTTTAAAAAGAATTACCAAAGCTAAGGTAGAAATATATTGAGCAACAACAGGCTATTAAGAGCCTAATCAAGGAGATTAACAATTCCTACTGGGATGATATTGCTAACACTATAATAAAGCTCTTCTAATTTTACAAATTTATTGATGTAGACACTCCCCAAAGTGTCCACATTAACCAAGATATTGAGCAAAGCCTCACTAAATCCTCCATAAATATGGTTGAAGCTAGAACTTATCAAACAAATCTAGAAACTATGTTGAAATCTGAGTTGATGTCCATTGAAATTCATGATAGAGAGACAACAATAAAAAAAGTGATTGATCTCCTTTAGAAGGAGCAAGTGGAATAGCAATGCAAATTCCAAGTAGCTACCTTGACCACTAACATTTGGAAGCTCAAGAGTCACATTGACTCATTATTGTACAAAGGAATTCCCTCTTGCAACAAAGATACCAAGCTCTCCTTAGAGAAAAAACATTTGTAGTTGTTGATCCAATATAAGAAGCATGATTTGTTTTAATAATGTTATATCACCCTACAATGAATGATGTGGCTTGGGTAATCAAACTAGTAATAGAGTAAAGGATTTATGTGCATGAGGTCATCAATAAAATGAAATATTTCTCCCATGATGACCAATTAGAGATATAGATTATCTATAGGTACTTCAAGCAAATTTGATGCTCTTTAGAAGAATAATGGGAAGAAAATAAATAATTGCTAGATAAAATCCCATATCAATAATTTTTTCTACATTATTTTCATATTCTTTTATTTTTTACTTCATCCCCAATGATAAAATCAATAATTCTATATTCTCCATTAGCAAGCAAGAAGGCCCTTGTGAATCACCAAAACTATAGTGAATGATCACTACACTTAGAAAAAATTACTTAAGAGAATTTTGAAATAATACTAATGCCAAGGAAAAATAGGTAGAAGACAAAGAAAGAGACATCAAACAAATGTGAGAAAAATTTCCAACCAAAATTTGGTGCCACTTTATGTAAGTTCTGACATAAAGTAAGAGGCAAACGTTTTGACGACCTGTACACTATATAAAATATTTTTAAAGTCAAAATGTGGTGAAACTTTTCAAAGGACATGAGGAGAGCAAAACTTCTAAAAATTTTAAAATCTAGGGAATGATGAAAATTTCCAAAATCTAGAAGCAAAAAACTTTGATGATGGAAAATGAAGAAAAGTTTCATTGGTCGGCTTGTGAGTTGCAAGAAACTTACAAGGAAATATAAGGTTGAGAAGAGAATATGTTCACTTTGATCCATTTACGTAGAAGATTCACATGGAATAATCTCATGATCTTAGCACATCACCCCTAGTTAGCTTAGGACACCTTTTCCTTCTTGATGTCCTTTTTTTGTGGTTTTCTTTCCTTCTCCTTTTCCTTTGTGTGTAAAATCTATTTATATTAAGTTACAATAGATGAGAGTTGAATATTACATATTTTAAGGAATTGACCTTATAAGAAACCCTAAAGGTTGTCCTTTGATCCTCATACCTAAGCTCTTAGGACTTTTGACTATGTTGCTCCATGCAAGGTGTGAGTGTCAAGTGCATTCATCCATCATAATGTGCAATCAAGACAATAAAATATGACAACATGTACCTTAAACCCTAGTAATAATTGAAGAGAGTATTTTCACCTAATCAACCTCTATAAAGGGATCAATTTATGTTTATTTATATCTATTTTATCTAAAACAATGAGGAAACGGTTTTAAAAATGTACAAACTAAACATAGTAGTTATTTATTAAAGTAACCCCAATGGGTTTATCAATAACTCCATAGCCTTAATCTACTCCCTAAAAGGAATTTATCACCAATATGCATACAAGATAAGGAATAATAGGAATAAAAGAGTGGAATAATAACAATATATTTTATTTGCATTAAAAGAGGTGAGAAATAAATACACATAGATAAAAAGAAAAATACCATAGATAAGTGAGAGACAAATACAATAATACATAAGTAAGAGACCATGCACATTCCATGACAAATCAAAATGAAAGAACAAGCCAAATAAGAAGAATTTTACTTGCTATTATTGCAAGAAGCCTAGACTTATAAATACATATTGTAGGATCTTGGTATCCAAGTGTCAAGGAGTTCAAGGTGGCATAAGAATGAAGGACTACACTATGGATCATAATAATGACCATGTTATGTCATGTAATGACTATCGAATCTGGTAAGGAAGTTTGATTTGTTGATAATAGTTTCTCTAACCACATGTCTAATTGAAAATATGGATACAACAAGCTTGATAATAGCTACAATTCTCAAGTGCAATTGGGAGATGGAAATATGGTTTAAGTGGTGGGAAGAGGTAATATACCTATAAAATTTAGATATAAAAAAAAAAACCATCAATAATGTCTATCATGCTCCCAAGATGAAGCACAACTTGATAAGTGTGGGGCAACTTATTGAGGGAGGTTTCAAATTTGTATTTGACAGTAAGAAGTGTTGTATCTTTGGCAAGAAGCAAGGATACAATATCATTGTCACACATTCTATGATGAACAGTAGAATGTTCCTTCTGAAGATGAATATTATAGCTAGTGATACTTTCTATACCACTATTGAAGATACAAGTTGGTTGTGGCATGAGAGGTATGGTCACCTAAATAACACTGATGTTTATATTCTAGCTAGTGGAGATCCTCTATCTCCTTACATGTGATAGGAGTGGACTAACATATTTAGTCCTTGGGTATGATGCTGTCTAAACGTATGGCTAGAATACATGCCTATATTTTATAGTCATCATTTTCTCCCATTCCATTCATGTGTTAATATCACAATTTTAATTATATCTACAAGGGAAAATTCAAGCAATAAACCTAAGCCATATATCATGTTCATGAATATGCAACATGTGAGATATAATTATGATGATCATAGAGAAATTCACTAATATTTAGATGATAAAAATATAGAGTGATCATCACTAGATTTGGGCACCATGGTTATGCATAGTGGCTATTTTCACAAAATTGGCTAAAATTAGGATTTTTAAAATTTGAAATTGGCTAATATTTGGGACCCTTGACCAAGGTCCATTAGCCAAACATTTTTGGGTGCAAATTTTTTTTTGGGTCGATTCGCCCCAATTTTACAATAATTTGATCATTTTAAGTTTAAAGTTTCAACATTGCCCCTAATAATAGTGACCTTTCTACATGTGTTTTGAAACTATTAACTTGGATTTTGAAACCGATTCACCAAATTTTTATAAATATATTTTGGGGTCGACCCCTTACGCATAACCCTATTGGGCACTAAAAAATATAGAGTGGTCATTACCAGGTCTAGGCACTAAAAAGGATAGAGTTACCATCACCAAGTCTGGATGTTGAAAAATATAGAGTGACCATCACTAGATTTGGTGCTAAAAAATATAGTGACGATCACTAGGTCTAGGTGCTAAGAAATATAGAGTGACCATAGCCAGGTATAGGTATTTAGGTGCTAAAAAATATAGAGTGATTGTCACTAGGTCTAGGCACTAAAAATGAATATATACAAGTGACCATTGTTAGGTTTGAGCACTAAAAAATATAGAGTGATCATCACCAAGTTTGGGTGCTAAAAATGATAGAGTGGCCATTATCAGGTCTAGGCATTGGAAAAGATAACCATCACTAGGTATGGGCACTCAAAACGTGAGTGACCAAGAAAAAGGGATGAGGTCACCCAAAATTGCAGAGAAGAATTGCTAGGGTAAGGCAAAATTTAGTTAAGAAAGTTATTTTTTCAAGTGATTTAAATTTTTATAGTAAGAAGGGTTGATTTCATCCTAAGAAAGTTTACAAGAAATTTATCATCATTTGATATTACACCAATATAGAAACAATTTGATTTCACCCAAAGTTTATAAATTGATTTGGAAGATATTTGAATATTCCTTCAAATCACAGAAAAAGATAAGATATCTTGGAAAACCAGAAATATTGAAAGATTCTAGAATATATACAATGTAGTAGAAAAGAAGCTATGTGAAGAGAATGTATACCAAATAATATATGATTATAGACACCCAAAAGTCACACATTGTCCCTCTCCTCATCTTCATGGTCAATCAATTTGCAAAACCCTCAAAAATTGCATAAATTGGCTCAAAACACTATTCATTTATTAAAATCACTATTCATCATCCTTAGCCCCTTTGGGCTAGCTAAGCCCCTTCCTACGCTTAATCATGGGTCCTCATGTGACCTCCTCCACAACTCAACTAAGGTTGAATTCTCCACCATGGTCAAAAAGCACTTTATGGGCAAAAAGTCAACAACTTTAGTCAAAACTACTTTATGGCTAATCCTATGGTTAATTAGGCTAATCATGCTTAATCTAAACCCTCCACCTCACCTAGTCTACTTTGACTAGCCTAGCCTTGCCACCTCTCATCCAGATATTTCTCCACCTCACACTCCCCTGGGTAATAAATGAGAAATGGAGACTTTTGCACATAAAAAGTAATTCTAAATTAGAAGATATTTGCAAAAAGGTTTCAATAAATGCCATTTGGAGACTTTCCTCCAGGTCATTATGACTTGTAGATGGGTGAGGGATTCTCTCACCCAATCTCATTTATGAGCTAGGACACCTCAAGGGACACCTCTTAGGTGGACACCTCACCACACACACCTCACAGGGGACACCTCACCCTCTCCCCTAGCCTTGGCCAAGTCTATAAGTAGAAGGCCATTTTCACCATTTTAGAGGATTCCAACTTTAGCTTATAGAAACTCTGCAAAAATCACTCTAGACTCATAGCATCCATCACACTCACATAGCAATAGGGTTTTTTCATATTCACTATATTCCTTGTGATCTAGATAGGTTATTGATAGCAAAAGGTAACTTTTGAAGGTGACCCATCAAAAAAGCAAAGGAGCAACAACATCAAGACAGTCTAAAAATCATATTTTGCAAGTTCAGCCAGAAATAGTCAGGTTCGCATGCCCTCGTGCGAACTTCCAGGATCAAACCAAGTTTGCACCCACCCGTGCGAACCTCTGCTACAACAAAACAGAGGTTACAAGACAGGTAAGTATGGCTTAGTTTAGGGTTTTATATCATTTTATACAATTTTCTTCATGTTTTGAGCTAATTTAAAGAGTCTTTTGTCTTCATAAACATGGGGTTTGATTGAGGCAGGCCCCTTAATGCTCTAATTAGATTTTGCAGGCCCAATAGGTACAAGGAACACATCAAACCAGTGGTGGCTCATGAGCAAGAAGCCCACCTGCATTGAGGAATATCCAAAAGAGAGATCTTGCTATCTTTGGAACACATCTAAGAGGGTTTCCTTCGGGAAGACCCAATTGTAGCCTTCAGGGCAAGGATTGTAAAAGGGGATTTCAATCTGTAACCTCTCTTTTCATTTCAATAACAAAGTAGTGGATCATTACAATTTTGAATGAAGGATTGTAGTGTAATTATCTCTTTTGCATGGTTTCATTCTGGCACACTCGGTGGGACCCCCACCAAGAATTAGCTTAATCACCATCTAACACATCTTGTGGACTATTTTTGTTTGGTAGGTAGTTATCAACTTTGAAGAATCCCACATCAAATACCCTGAGACACAGTTCAAGCCATGTCACAAAAGTTCGTTGGTGCACCAACGAGCTTCAAGAGGTTAGAGAGTACACACTTGGGCATGTGAACTTCCCAATCTACCTCAAAATTGGTCCCTGAAGCACAGGTATCGATTTCAGACACCCCAACAACTAGCAAGGTAAGTCAGGGGAGGTTAAAAGCCTCATGTTCTCGAGGATTGCATGCCCCCATACCTAGACCCCAAACCACCTCTCACCATGGTGTATGCAAGGTGAAATCATTCCTTGTATTTTTGTGCAACACCTAGTTAGTTTTAAATTCCAAGTATTTTGCTTATTACAAGTGTATGCATGATATCTTAAGGTTTTTGTGTCTCCATTGAGCATAAATATTTGACTTTTGGCTATTTTTTGTGTAGGAAACTATGTCAGGACCATCCAGAAGCTGAAAAATAATCATCGAGACCACAAAATCAGTCAACCTCATTCTCGAGGACTAGGTTCATATGAGCCCTGTGTGAACTTCTAGTAGAGGATAGGTTCACACCCCGAGGTGCGAACTTACCAAACAAAAACCATCTTGGAGAGGAGAGAGAAATAGAAGACTCTGCATACACCTGGATGCAGGTATTGTGCTAGTACAATGTTCATATTTACATTTTGAGGTTAATATTATCGTTTGGGTTATCATTTGACCTTTTACATACACTTGGTTGTTTTAGTTAGTCTTTACAACTTCTTTCTAGACTAGTTTCATTTTTAAAGGTATTTCAATTCCATAAGCATTAGCCTAGCTTGATTTTGTGAGGATGCATTAAACTAGATTTGTTTTCAAAAACATTTCCCTTCTTGCATTTTAATTCTAAAAGCATTAGATTAATTTGGTTTTATGAGGAAGTCTTTTAAATTAGTTTTATTTCCAAAGGTATTTAATCTAGATTTCAATTCCAAAAGTCTTAGTGTAGCTTTGATTTTATGAGGAAGCATATAATCTAGTTTCCCTTTCCAAAGGCATCTTAGGCTAGATTTCAATTCAAAAAGGCATCTTAAATTAGATTTATTTCGAAAAGGCATTTAGGGTAGCTTTGCTTCTAAAATTATCTGTATAGAACACACACCCACACACGCACGTGATACCAATAGTGTAAGGATTGGATTTCATCACCAATCTCCACTCGAGACTGGTGATGTTGGATTTATCCTCCATCAGCTCACCCCCGTCTAGTCACCATAGTAGCCCCCTAGGAGTGGTCGATCGACCTTAATCCTTGGGCGATCCCCCACTTTTGAGTGTTGGTTATCCAGATTTAATCACTGGAAGGTACCTTCGAAGTGGGTAGTTTTAGAAAGCCCCTTTACCATAGGGATTTTAAAAATAATTAGTGGGTGCAACTGATCATTACTATGCATGCCTTAAATATGAGGGTTAAGTGAAAGCCAGGCTTGGCCGTCAGTAGCACATTGATAGTGTGACCTCTCTTCGTGAGAGTATATTGACTCATTTGAGCATCTTGAGTCTCCCCCCTTTGGATACCATTTTATTATACTGGATTCCATTTAGGTTGCCACTCACCTATTGGAAACATAGTTCTATTTTGTGCACCTTTGGGTGTTGTAGGAGGTTCTATGCTACGACATACCTATTTCAAGTAGAATTCACCCATTCCTATGGTTTGTTCTTAGGATGGATACAGTACTCTCATCAAAACACATAAAAATCTAAAAATATTTGCTTATTGTTGAGTCATGAAAAGTGGTTACAACAACATATCAAAATTGCTCATAACTCACTTGCTTGGTTGTCCCACAGTTTTATTTTCACACAGCACTACATAGTCTATTTTCAGGTGGTTCGCACTCCCATGTGCAAACTTCTTGGGTATAGATAAATTTGCACCCCATCGTGCGAACCTAGCTTCTAGGCTATAAAACTACATAGAAGTTGATACACAACACATAGAGGATCTCCACAATAGAAATCCACCCTCTATCCCTATTTTCTCGAGGTTCACACCCCCATGTGAACTTTTAGGTACAAAAGAATTTGCACCCCATCGTGCAAACCTATTTTTTAGGTCACATAATAGCACAATAATTTCCACACAACATAGAAAGATCCCACACAACAAAAATACATTATTTTTATTTGTCTTCTTGAGGTTCACACCCCCTGTATGAATTTTTAGATACAAGAGAATTTCGCACCCCATCGTGCGAACCTATGTTTTTTAGAACAATAAGTGTCAGAGCCAGTCATAGAGCTTTCCAAAGCCTAGATCCCACACCTTTTGGTTGTTCCTACACTAGTACACACACTACCATACCTGTTATGCATAGTCAGATGTATGAGGCTCTTTTCCATGCCATTGAGGCTACTCATCGCACTATCATGGTTGTAGGTGCCTCCTCCTCTCAGACCAATGATCCACCTTTCGAGTCTGAGAAGGTTACTTTCGTAGCTCCATAAGATTTGTTGACTAGGCCATAGGAGCCTAAGGCAAGTCCCATATCCCATGTTACATCTTCCACTCCATCCCATTTGGAGGATAAGACCTATGAGGAGACCTCTCCTCTAGATGATCTCTCCTCCCCCAATCCACCATCGACCTATTGCCAGCATGTCATCTACACTACATCGGGTAGGCCACTACCCACCATCATTTTTGATGAGCCTACTCCACCTCCATCACCATCCGCTACTCACCCCTTTCTAGAGAATTCATCTCATCCACTCTTGGGGGATGACTATAATGTCATCATTTCCCAAATAATTCTTGATGTCATCACTATTGTCCAAATCGTAGGTATGATTTCCACACCCCCTTCTTCCACACCACCCCCTACTTCATCTTCTTCCCAAATTTTGCATTCATAATAGGCTTCATCAAGTTCACAACCTCCATCCCAACCATCATCATCATTTCCACCTCAATATTCTCAACATCCACCTCAATACTACCAGATACCATTACAACATCCATCCCATCCTTCTCAACAATTTCAATAACAACAAGTCACTCCATCTCCATAGCCACCCCCCTTCACTCCATATTTCACTACCAATTTTCCTACCAGCTACCCGCCATTCTCATCATATGGACCTCCGTTGGCATCTTCTTCATCATTTCACTTACCTCCATCACCTCCTTTCTGGCCACCACCATCCATCCCTTTTTCTTCATATTCTTTGACTTACCCCTCATACTCACCAATCCATCGTGCTATTTAGCCCACCCCGAATCTTTACTTACCACCCCTTCCATGCCATCGCAGCTCTCATCAGTTACCCTCTCATATTCTATCCAATTCTCTTTCACAACATATTCATATCTCCCACCACCATCTTCTATGCCACCCACTTTCTTCACTTCACCACCTAATTGGTCCTCTACCACCACCGCCCAAGCACAAATGACTTTTTCATATACACAGAAATAGCATACACCCATGCCTGACCAATAGATTCCTGGGTACTATGATCAACAACAACAACCCATAGCCCAATATTCATACATTTCACCACATCCATCCTAGGTCCCTTTCCCACAATATCAAGCCATGTCGGCACCTGATCCACAACAGGTTGCTTACTATAATCAATGGGAAGAGCAACAACTACAATACCCACCATATTTGGGTTATTCATAGGCATCATCACAACCACTCCCTCCACCTTCTTATTCACATCCATTTCCATCTCCACCAGATACTACAATGGTGCTCTCTAGTGAACTTCAAGCTATGCAAGAACAAATCAAAACTCTAGATTTGTGCACAACTGGTTATGGGCCCCAAAAGCCCACATATGATGAGTTGTGCAATGAACCAATTCATCCATCTATTCCTATGCATCCTTATCCTTACCAATTTGAGATCCCTAAATTTGATAAATTTAAAAGTAAGGAAGACCCTAGAGAGCATCTTAACAATTATCACTTCGCTTGTTACCAACTTCATGGTAGTGATCCCCTCATGCTTCGCACATTTGCACTTTCTCTTGGGGGACAAGCATTAGATTGGTACAATCATTTGCCTCATCATAGCCTCTTCAAGTTTGAACAGTTGGCCAATCTCTTTCTCGAACATTTTTCCATCAACATCAAAACCAAGATGACATTATCAGATGTCTATGCTTTACACCAGTTTGACGATGAGCCCATTACTAATTTTATCTCTTGATGGAGGGTGGTCATTCATGATCTTGATTTTACCCTTCCACCTACAGAGCTCATCAAACTTTTCACCAAGAGTTGTCACAAGAAAATCTCTCAAACTTTACAAATCCATCAGAGTCACACATTCGAAGAGGCTATTGCTCAAGCCAAGGTTATCGAGGACATCAAGGTCCATACGGGTAAGATCAAGCTCCATCCAAAACAACCCTATCCATCCAACTACCACTACAATCACAATCCATACGTCCCACCCACTTCCAAACCACCTCAGACCAATCAGGTGCTCCTCACTTCTCCATCTCCATCACCCCAATCCACACCATCCCAACCTCCACAATCAACACCATCCTGACCTCCATACCAATTCAACCTCCCACCACCTTCTAATCCATACCAGGGACTGTAATCCTCACCCCCTCATCCACCATACAATTGGACACCTTTGTCTGAGCCCATACCCACTTTATTCTACTAATTATTTGATGGAGGCCTCATCACCTTGCCTAACATCCAACCTGATGATCCAAATCATCCTCTCCCTCGGGACCACAATCCATAGGTATTTTATGATTTTCATCACCAACATGACCATTCCCTTGATGCTTTCCATGTATATTTCGACATACCATTCAAGATCTTATCGATCATGGCACTATTCAAGTTTCTAATCCCCTCGCACCACAAAATCAAAACTTGGGGATCTATCAAAATCCATTGCCCGAACATGGGGGTCCTAATGCTCAATCCAATCCCTAACAATTCAATCATGTCAATCATGGTCCTTCCCAATAGGGGTTTGTGGGTATGATCAACATCGCTACCTATAACCAATGCTACCCACCTCCTATTGAAGCCCAACGCCCTTCTACTTCTCTTCCACCACCTTCTTCTAATCCCCTAATTCCTCCACCAGCTCCTACCACTATACCATGTAATATCATCACTATTCATGGTAGCCTTTCTCATCAACTCTGCACTACCCCTGCAAGGTTATCCATATATGACCTTCTATAGCAATCCCAACCTCATCGCGAGGCCCTCAATTCCATTCTCCATTCTCTTGATCTTGAGACCCATGATACTGATGCCTTTGCCAACTTTATTGGTAATGTTTAGAGATGCTTGCAACCTTCTATCAGCTTCCATGACCATGAGATCACCAAAGTTGTAGGTGAAGGGGCGGATCCACCCTTGCATATCCAAGCTTCCATCAATTCTATCACTTACAAGCGTATTCTCATTGATACTGGCTCATCCATCAACATCATTTCTACCACCACCCTTGGCCATCTTCACCTCCCTCCTACTCATCTCACTACTCCTTCTATGGACCTTCGAGCCTTTGATGGCTCTATGCACCCTACCATAGGCACCATCATCCTTCCCATTCAAGTCGGTGCCAAAACCATTTCCACCCTCTTCCATATCATTGAAGGAGAGATGCAATATAATATCCTTTTGGGATACCCATGGATTCAGGATATGCAATGTGTCCCTTCCATGCTACATCATTGTATCAAATATGTTCATAATGGATTGGTCCACTGCATCCCTGTTGATGGTGACCCATTCAAATTCTATAATATTATCACTCTTCCACCAGGTCCACCCCTATCATCCACATAGTTTGCTCCCACTCCATGTCATTCTCTTGATACCACCTATCCATCATCCTCATCTTCACATCCCACACCCAATTTGAGCAACATACCCTCATCTTCATCACATCCACCTTCGGTTATTGGTGCTTCCACTACCCCCACATTTTCACACCTTCCTTCATCTTCTTCTATGCCATCTTCTTCCCATGCACCATTTTCCCCATTCACCTTTTCAGCTACACCATCCCCAACTTCATCTTCCACCACACCTCCTATTCTTCCTACCCCATATACATCTTCCCATCACTTTGTGCCCCATTTTTCATGGTCACGAGTCATCCCTACCACACTAGTCACATCTTCTATTCCAACCTCTCAGTTCACACATGCAAATCATCCCATCATCGGAACACCTATTGAATGCTATGAGTGGACATAATGTGCCACTCGACTTGATGACCAATTGGCTCAATCAGATCCTCTTGATTCATCCACTTCACCTCCCCCTCTATCCGCATCCATCCCATTACCATCTTCACCACCCAGGGGGTCCTTCCCCCAATCTGAGCATCAGGTCCCTCCTCATATCTCTATACTCATGACCACACCTGGTCCTAGTGAGTATCATATACGCAATGCTCAGGTTATCTCACCCACCATCCAGTCCACCTATGACTTTGGTCGACCCCATGATGTACCCATGACTATTGGGGTAGTTGTTCCTCTTGGTCCACCCAATAATTGCACAAATTTCATATATGGGGGACTTGACTCATCTGTGGAGCCTCCAGCACCTCCACCACCACAAACTAAATTTTACGGTAATCTTGATCATATGTCAAATCCTACTTTTACCTAGCACTATCTTCGTATGTACAACTAGCATGGTTATGGACTAGGGAGATACGAACAAGGGTGTCACACCCTTATCCATCCTCCTTTATGGAAGCCTATCGACCGATCTAGAATTGGTTACCATCCTACAATAATCAACACCCTCGAGGATGATTTTCATCATCTCAATATTGACCCCCTCGAGGTCCTTTTTGATGATGAATTTGAGCTCAATATTCCTATGGACTATTCATCCCCTCATTCTATAATTGACATTCCATCTACTTTCTTCCATTCATCTCCATCACATGCAAACCCTCCTTCTTATGAGGTTGAAGCTCTTGTCGATCAATTTATCGATTTATCACTCGATCCATCCTTACTAGTTGATACACCTTCTTCACCTCTACTAGCTATTCCTTTCATCCCTTTCTATGTGAGACTACCTGTTCATCGCTCCCACTCTCATTCTCCTTCTCCACCCATCATTTTGCTTCCTAGCCACCACCAACCATTTCTTGATTCATTATTATCCTCTTCTGATTCTTCACCACCATCATCTCCAACATCTACTATCTCCAGCGTGTCTGTTAACATGATCTCTGTTGACTTATATGCCCCACTTCGCTATCCAAATCATCTTGATTACATCCCACCACCTATTATCAATTTTATTTATTTTGATAATATTTCATCCACACCATCACCCATTGAGTTCCTCCCATCACCTCAATTACTATGGTCCGCTAATGCACCTTTGCCTTCTATTCCACCCCATCTACCTTGGATTAATCATACAAATTTTTATCTAGATGATGAATTCTAACTTCTTGACATCATTGATGACCTTCACCTCATCCCAATACCTACTCAACTCCATGATGGTTCTCACATGCTTGTCGAGGACACCATTGATGTTGACATTGGTGATGATCTTGATCACCCTCACATTGTCCACCTTGCATCTAGTATTTCTACTGATGAATGCATCCTTTTCACCGATTTCCTTTAGAAGTACATAAAGGTGTTCGCATGGTCCTACATGGACATGCCTGGCCTTGATCCATCATTAGTCATGCACAACTTGGTCTTGGATGATAATGCTAAACCTGTCAGATAAAATTTGCATCGAATGCATCCCACCATTGCTCTAATGGTTAAAGAGGAGTTACAGAAACTTCTTGATGTCGAGTTCATACAACCAATCGATTACCCTAAGTGGGTTTCAAACATGGTTCCCATCAGAAAACCCAAGGGGGTATCCATATATGCACTGATTTTAGGGATCTTAACAAAGCTTATCCCAAGGACAATTTTCCACTCCCTAATATTGACACATTGGTCGATGCCACAATAGGGCATGAAATGCTATCACTCATGGATGGTTTTTTTGGTTACAATAAAATTTATGTCAACCTGGATGACCAACATAAAACATCTTTCATGACCCCCTAGGGGACATTTTGTTACAAGGTCATGCCCTTCGGTCTCAAAAATGTTGGGGCAACCTATCAACATGCAATGACATACATTTTTCATGATTTCATGCACAAAACTATCGAAGACTATGTTGATGATCTTATTGCTAAATCCAAAATATGTGGTCAACATCTTGAGGACCTTCACCAAATCTTTGATCACCTCCTGGAACATAATGTACGATTAAATCCAAAAAAATGTGTCTTTGGTGTTACCTCAGGAAAAATATTAGGTTTTATTGTCTCACAATGCGACATCGAGGTTGATCCTCAAAAATTCAAGGCTATCATTGATATACCTCCCCCTACAAATCTCAAATAGCTACGCAACTTGCAAGGAAAAATCCAATCCATTCGATGATTTATCGCCCAACTTTTCGATAAGTGTCAGTCATTCAATCATCTCCTTCAAAAGGGGGTCCCTTTCAAATGGGACAATCAGTGTCAAATTGCTTTTGATGCAATCAAATCTTACCTCACATCTCCATCGGTTCTATCACCACCCCATCTTGATCACCCTTTTCATTTGTACATATCCACTACCGATTTTGCATTGGGTACACTTCTCACCCAAAAGAATGAAATGAACCATGAATATGTCGTATACTATATCAGTCACACATTGGTTAGTTACGAGACATGGTATGCTTACATGGAAAAACTTTACCTTGCCATTGTCTTTGCCACACATAAGTTGTGACATTACATGATCAATCACACTACTTACGTAGTCACCCATGATAATCCACTTCACTACATGATGGGTAAGAGCTACCATAATAGTCACACGACCAAATGGATTATGCTTCTCATGGAATTCGACCTCAAATTCATTAGTCAAAAATCCATCAAAGGCTAAGTCATTGTTGATCAGTTGGTTGAAGCACCTTTACCAAGCGATGCACCACTACTAATTCAGCTTCTTAACGATTCTATATTTCATACTACTGAAGTTGAGGAACCTATAGAACCTGATTCAACTATTGATTTAACCCTCTTTTTTGATGGCTCTCATTGTGAGCATGGAGGGGGTGTAGGTATAGTCTTCTTTACACCATAAGGGGAGCCCCTCCCCTTTTCCTTCAAGTTAGGCTTTCCTTGCACCAACAACAATGTCGAATATGAAGCTCTTATCCTCGGCCTTAAGCAAGCAATTTCCATGCACATTCAATGTCTAGATATATTTGGTGACTCCCTTCTCATTGTGAATCAAATTAAGGGAGAATGGCAATGTCATTACCCCATCCTTCAATAGTATAAGCAAGTCATCGAACACTTACTTGCTCAATTTGAGTGGTATGACATCACTACTACTCCACATTCCACCAATCATTTCATCGACACTATGGCTTCTCTAGGTTCACTCATCCCACAAAATCCCCATTTTGACACAACTCACGTGTCCATTCACACCCTCTTCCATTCTACCATTTCTACCACCCCACCTTCTCATGATGATGGCATCAATATCATCCAAGTTGAACCACATGACCCATGGTTCTACCAGGTCAAATATTACATCAAGCTCGGTATCCTCCCATCAGATCTGAATCACACTCACAAATGAGCTTTCAAACAATGAGCAATTCGCTACACATTTTTAGGAGATATCCTTTACAAATGAAGTTATGATGGCATCCTACTACGTTGTCTTGAACCACATGAGGCCCAATGCATTATCCAAGAGGCTCATGATGGCACTTGTGGTGGCCACTTTAGTGGCATGGCTATTACCAAATGTATTCTATGAATGGGCTATTATTGGCCCACAATGGAGCATGATTATTGTGAATATGTCAAAAAGTGTGTCAAATGCCAACACCATGCCAATCTTACGCATTTGCCTTCTCAGGCTCTTCAACCTATTCAATCAATGTGGCCCTTTTCTCAATGGGATTTGGATCTTATTGGAAAAATCACCCCCACCTCATCTAGCAATCACAAATTCATCATCACGACCATATAATACTTCATGAAATGGGTTGAAGCCATACCTCTAGTCCAAATGATAGGTCCTAAAATTATTGATTTCATCACTCAACACATCATCTATCACTTTGGAATTCCATCCAAGATCATCTCTGACAATGGTACACCATTCAAGAACAAGAATGTTCATGCATTATGTGAGAAATTCAATATTCAACATAGCTTCTCCACCCCATACTACCCATAGGGTAATGGTCAAGCTGAAGCTACAAACAAAACCATTTATACCATTCTTCGCAAGACCATTGCAGAATCACATCATGATTGGCACAATCAAATGCCACTGGCCTTATGGGCCTATCACACAAGTATTCATACTCCAACTGGGGCAACTCCATTTTCTCTTGTCTATGGCATTGAAGCCATCATGCCTTTGGAGCTCAAAATTCCATCATTATGGGTCTCTATGCAAGAATTCATTGATGATGACACTGCTCGTCAAGCTAGATTAGACCAATTGACCCTTCTGGATGAACATCACATCCATGCCATTGAACATACATATGTTTATCAAGATCATCTTCGATGTGCCTATAATTCTAAGGTACACCAACATGAATTTCAAGTTGGAGACTTGGTCCTTAAGGAGAACCAATAAATTACTAGCCAACCATGCCATCTTTATGATAAATTTACACCCAATTGGCTAGGTCCTTACATTGTTACTCATAAATTTGGTTCTAGGGCATATCACCTTGCCACCTTGGAAGGTATTACTGACCTTGAGCCTATTAAAATTATTCATATTTAAGCATTTTATGCCTAAGTATTGGCATTAAAGCTCATCATTCTTTGTATATACCATCATGGTTACAAAAAACAAAACAAAAAAAATAACACACATATTATCGACATTCTACGATGTTTCATCGAATTGCATTCAATCAAAATCTGCTTTACATCATTTCCTTCTATTCTTCCCTTCTTTCTTCTTTAATGAATGTTGTATGGTCACGCTTTGAGTGGCTACATACCTTTCATTCCTTCTTTTCTCTTTCCTTCTCCCCCTTCTTGTTACGTATCAATGTTGTATGGTCATGCTTCGAGTGGCTACATACCTTTGATATTATCTTTCTTCTTTCTTTCCCTTTCTTCTTGTTACTTCTCAATGTTGTATGGTCATGCTTCGAGTGGCTACATACCTTTGATTAGTTCCATTTTCTTCTTTTCTCTCTCTTCTCTTCTTCTTCTTCTTTCTCTTCTCTCCCTCTCTTTTTATTCCCATATCATCTACTTCTCATCCATCTCATCACCCCATTCCATCGAATATTATCTTGGGGTAACCTTGTACAAAATCTTACATACTTCATCCATTTCAACATCATATCATTCACTGCATCATTTAATGCATATTCACACATTACCCCATGTATAATAATTATGTTCATATCTATATCTGTACATATTCATTGTGAATACCATACTTGGAGAATTAAATATGCACTTTCTAGCACAATAGTTTTGGTGCCCAATCCCATTTTCATGAGATAGGATTATTGAAACACTTTGTGAGCTTCACCCATCTACAGTTATTTCAATCAACCACCATCTAAAGTTGGTAGTTTCTAAAAGCACTTCAAGGCTTCCCTTGGTTGACTTGCTCTCTTTCATGGATCAAATTGCACATCTTACACATTAAGAAAATTTTGAGAATAGGATTGGCAACATTGTATGTATATTGGCCACCTAGCGAAAGTCACCTTGCTCATCCTATCATTTGCATGATCTAAATCAAACCTTGAGGATCGACAAAAGGACAAGCTACAAAAAAAAATAAAGAGAAAGGGGTAGAAAACAAAATTCAATGCCCCAAAAAGAGCACTACAAATGGAACAAAATTCAAAAGAGTACTATCATTCAAAAAGCTTGAATCCCTGAGGTCCTCAGGTCCATATTGAAAATCATGGGGTAGATCTCCATCGGAGCTATAGATGCTTGACTGGAAATGGAGTATGCCTTACAAGTGGTGACATGTCTGTCACATTAGTGACCTTCTTTTGTATATACCACTATACGCTTGTGGATGAGCTAGCTTACAGGCTAAGTTAACAATCAGTTGAAACCATCCTCTTTCAAAATGGTCAAATGAACTTCACTTTACACACACTGATCCATGTTTGAGGTCTTGTTTACCAAGAGAGCTAAGATTTGTCCAAGAAATTTTGCTCAGTTATTCAATGGGTTTGATTACTCCAACTGTTATGTTCGAATCTTTTCAAAGAAATTTTCATATCCGACATCTTTGAAATAATGGAATGGATTACACTATCTCTTGTTTTGCAAATATACAAATGCTTTCTCCAATAATGTTAGCCTTCACATACATTCTCATGCATTACATACTCATAACCAATCCATTAGAAATTTATTTCACATGTAATTATTCTTCATTCATTTCATACATATCTACTTCTATCATATCTACACATCTATCAATTCACACATCTATGCTCTAATACAATCACATCATTCATATACATACACAATCAAAGTAGAAATAAACACACAAATAAATGCAATATCATATAAATATCATAGAATGTCATGTATATATATATATCTCAAAAAATCCATCAAGCTATAATAAAGTGTGTACCCTTATGGGTACATCACCACATGTATATATATCATGTATATACTTATCATATAAAATTATGGGTAGCCACTCGACTACCACCCCATAACTACATCATGTGTGCTACCCCATGGGAGTCTCTCCACTCCCCTCCTTCATTATCACCTACTCTGTGACACCTAGCTTTGGCTACACATCAACAGTCTCCTACATTATTGGTGCCTCTATCCCCACCTCTAGACCACACTCCCTACCACCATCTACTGGCTCCTCCCCACTATAGAGGGTGTACTATGTTGACTCCATCGATATTGAGTCTATGACCTCGATATTAACCCTAAATAGGTTGGTATCACCAATCCACACATCATCAACTCACCCTCACACTAGGCTCTCTTCATAGCCTCTTTCATGTTGGCTACTACCAATCTCATGTTTGCCTACTATAAATGCTCCACCTCTACTTATAGACTATCTACATCCACTCATGCCTGCTCTAATAGTAGCACCATCACTCCCAAGACCTCAATATCTGTCATCACTCACCTCTCTATAGCCTGCATATCTTGCACCTACTACTGTAACTCCTCTACATGCCTCTCTCGGTTGGCCTTATCGACCTCCACCGCTACCCTCACCTCATCTAGAAGCTACTACAATCACTCAATTAACTCAATCATCTCATCTCACTCATCCCTCATAGCATCCTACTCACCAATGAGTGCATCCCTCTCACTAGCCAACTACACCACCCACACTCTCATCTCATCTCTCTCCACCATCACTACATCTTACTCACTAATGAGTGCATCCATCTTAAGGGCTACCTGATCCAAACTCACCCTCACCTTGTCTCACTCCCTCAATACTATCATGAGCTTACCTCTACTTCACACTTCTCCTCCACATCTAAGCAATCTGTTGCCCAATATAACTTTATATCTAATAACTTCTCCTTCAGCTTCTTCACCTGTGCTCATAGGTCCCTCATCTCCTCCTATGCTGCTATCATCTCCTATAGCCCTATCATGAAATCAAAAGTAGGTGCTGACACAATGTCACCATTACCTCCCCCTCCTCCATCATGGGTGCCTCATCCATCATCACTATACCCAGGTATCCGTCAATCACCTCCACCATCCTCCATCATTGGTATATCCTCCATCTCTAGTACACTCAATCATAACCCTCACTATCTACTAGATTCCAAGCCACTATCACTCACCAATCTATCATGCTCATCTCATTATGGCTTCACCCACCTAATCAATTGATCTAACTCCACCTCCTCCTCCTCACTAAGCTTGGGTGATCCCTCATCTTGGGATACTCCAACCATCACATGTCCTCATGTATACCCTGACAGATGCTACTCTCACCCCACTTGGTAGTGCTCCTACTGCCTCACCCCATCCATCAACCACTCCCACCATAGGCTCCCATTGCTACCTCAACCACCATACATCATACTCTATAGTGGTCCCCAACATTATCCACATCAGGGACAATAATCAGCTCATTAGGTGTCAAGTCTAGTGGTGGCACTACTGGCTCTAGCCCTGTATCACCTACCACCCTGTAAATCACCATAGGTGGATCTAGTTACCCCTATCATAATCTAAACTATCATATCACCCATGAGTATGGGAAATACTCTACCTACCATAGGTACTTCCCCACCATCCATCACCCCCACCTAATGTAGATGAGCTACACTGCATCCTCCTCCCAACTAGGTGCTCCTCGCCATGGCCTCCATCTAATGTCAGTCATCTTTAGCTACCCCAGCTAAATGTGGTAGTACATCAAATCACCCTCTTGCTCCCTCTTAATCTTCTTCTCCATATCAGTCCTCCATCTCATCATGAAGGGTACATCATGACCATCCAGTGTATGTGCATCATGTGGAAGCAAGGATGATCACAATATCATAATATGCTCCCACGCCCACACCTGCAGTAGAGGACTAAAATTGATACATATCCACTCTATCCTCACTACTCCATGCAGCTCTCTATAGACCTATGCTAGTAATGTTGGAGCCCATGCATACACTATATTCCTCTCCACCATATCACATATCATCCCCATCATATTCTAAGGGAATTTCACCCCTGAAGTATCTGGTAAGGCATGACTCACTATCATCAGCATCACCATCGCATGTCGGTTGGACAAGATCTTGTCCCCCCAACACTTCACATAATCCACTCCACCCTTCAACCTCACACTAGCCCACCTATCTCCAAATATCCTCTGTAAAATACCATCTCGTGCATCTCACTCTACAATCATCACAGTAATCCCTTCTATCGATAGTCGATAGATGTGGTATATATCCTCCAAGGTAATCATCATCTCCCTTGTCAAGATATGGAAGGTGTTCCTATTCGTATCCCACCTCTCACATAGTATGGATATATAAGCATGATTTGCATGCACCTCATGCATCTCCCATACTCCATACAACCCTACTTCCTACATCCAAGTCCCATCATCCGCACACCACACATCCTGCAGCTTCTTCCTGAGCTTTCATAATCGATACCATGCAAATATCTTCTTCACCTACATCACATTTCAAATAACATCATTCACACATTTCAAAATCACATTGCACATAACATAATTTCATACATTTCATTTTCACAATCACATGTCAAATAATTTCATACATTACATCAATTCATACAATTTACTTTTTCATCACATTTGAAAAAAAATAGTGTTCGCAAGAACCTGTACGAACTTACACTTTTGGTATTTTTCAATACCCATTTTGCCAATCGGCACAACGGTCCCACCCATTTCACTCCACATGCGCATACGATGTCAAAAACATGCAAAAATATGTAAAATTATACAAAAGTACAAACATGCAAAATGAGGTCATGCATACAAGGTCAAACAGGTCAACTGACCATAGATCTGGGTACCCATTTGCCCCAATAGTATCATTATCATACAATTTTTCATCATACATGCACTACAACAACAAAAAAACATTCACATTGTCTCATGCATGCTTCACAATGTTCACAAACAGTCACATGGCAAAAATAAATGAACAACGTATCGGGATACCCATTTGGCCACTTTTACACATAGTGCACACATTTCAACCACATAATCCATGCATGCATTCCAAACCACATTTTCATGCACACACACACGCATTCCAACAAGCATTAAATATTCTTTTGCATTTAAATAAAATTTCAGCACGGTCTACTTACCTTCGGAACTCCACCACCTACACTCGTGCTCATTGATGCACTCACCATCCCGTGCTCATGTTTCGACAATCCAACAATGCTCCACTTCCAATTTTCTCCCTCACCACTCTCCTCTTCTTCCATGCGATGCAAAATGAAGTCGCATGCATCATTTTTAGCATTTAAACCTATATTTTTGCAGGTTCGCACCCGCACGTGCGAACAAAAAATTTGCACACCCTCATGCGAACCTTCCCATTCACACCCCGATGTGCAAACTTCTGTTCGTAGGTCTCTTTCACCATTTTCATAGCTTAATCATCAATTTTACTTCAATTCTTCATTTTTCAACATTTTCCATCAATTTTTTCCATCATTTCTCATCATTATCAATCATTTCATCATCAATTTTCATCTCCTCCATCGCCAATTCATCGCTTGAGGGGGTAGTCATCCAAACACATCAAAAGCTACCTTGCACATGATCAAACAACCAAAAAACATCCAATCACGGATAAAACAAATGCCTAAGAAAATTTTTGCTAAAGATTATCTCAAGTCTTCATTTTAGCAAGATTTCTTTTCTCAATCAAAACTCCAATTCAAAACAAAACAATATTTGATAGACCTCAAAATACCTCTAATTGTAGATATCTCATGGATTCCCTTCTTCATAGTGGTAGTCGTAAGACCACTCTCGAATGAAGCTCCTAAAAGTTCTACCCTACGACTCCAACGGTTTGTCAAATATTATCAACAGAACTCATCAATCAATCAGAAGCAAAAATTAGCAAAGGCATTTGTTCCTTCCAAAATTGGAACATCTCAAGTTGATCACAAAACAAGGCAATCTTATGCCTTCCCCTCAAAAAGCAATCATCACAATGTTGCAAAGTGTTGTATTCAATCACAAATCATCTTTGTCTTTTTTTTATCAATGCATCTCTCTCACAATCATCCACGATCATCAATCACAAATTCTTTGTCTTCCAAATCATCCCATCAATTCATATCATCAGTTTTTGTACTAAACCGTGTTTTCACACAATCCAGTACAAAAAGGAGCAAAATGTAGACACCCAAAAGTCACACATTGTCCCTCTCCTCATCTTCACGGTCAATCAATTTGCAAAACCCTCAAAAATTGCATAAATTGGCTCAAAACACTATTCATTTATTAAAATCACTATTCATCATCCTTAGCCCCCTTGGGCTAGCTAAGCCCTTTCCTACGCTTAATCATGGGTCCTCATGTGACCTCCTCCATAACTCAACTAAGGTTGAATTCTCCACCATGGTCAAAAAGCACTTTATAGGCAAAAAGTCAACAACTTTAGTCAAAACTTGCTTTATGGCTAATCCTATGGTTAATTAGGCTAATCATGCTTAATCTAAACCCTCCACCTCACCTAGTCTACTTTGACTAGCCTACCCTCCTAGCCTAGCCTTGCCACCTCTCATCTAGATATTTCTCCACCTCACACTCCCCTGGGTAATAAATGAGAAATGGAGACTTTTGCACACAAAAAGTAATTCTAAATTAGAAGATATTTGCAAAAAGGTTTCAATAAATGCCATTTGGAGACTTTCCTCCAGGTCATTATGACTTGTAGATGGGTGAGGGATTCTCTCACCCAATCTCATTTATGAACTAGGACACCTCAAGGGACACCTCTTAGGTGGACACCTCACCACACACACCTCATAGGGGACACCTCACCCTCTCCCCTAGCCTTGGCCAAGTCTATAAGTAGAAGGCCATTTTCACCATTTTAGAGATTCCAACTTTAGCTTATAGAAACTCTGCAGAAATCACTCCAGACTCATAGCATCCATCACACATCCATCACATCCACATAGCAATAGGATTTTTGTCATATTCATTATATTCCTTGTGATCTAGACAGGTTATTGACAACAAAAGGCAACTTCTAAAGGTGACCCATCAAAAAAGCAAAGGAGTAACAACATCAAGACAACTCAAAAATCATATCTTGCAAGTTTGATCAAAAATAGTCAAGTTCGCATGCCCCCGTGCGAACTTCCAGGCTCAAACCAGGTTTGCACCCACCCGTGCGAACCTCTGCTACAACAAAACAAAGGTTACAAGATAGGTAAGTATGGCTTAGTTTAGGGTTTTACATCATTTTATACAACTTTCTTCATGTTTTGAGCTAATTTAGAGAGTCTTTTGTCTTCATAAACATGGGGTTTGACTGAGGCAGGCCCCTTAATGCTCTAATTAGATTTTGCAGGCCCAACAGGTAAAAGGAACACATCAAACCAGTGGTGGCTCACGAGCAAGAAGCCCACCTGCACTAAGGAACATCCAAAAGAGAGATTTTGTTGTCTTTGGAACACATCTAAGAGGGTTTCCTTCGAGAAGACCCAATTGTAGCCTTCAGGGCAAGGATTGTAAAAGGGGATTTCAATCTGTAACCTCTCTTTTTATTTCAATAACAAAGTAGTGGATCATTACAATTTTGAATGAAGGATTGTAGTGTAATTGTCTCTTTTTCATGGTTTCATTTTGGTACACCCTATGGTACCCCCACCAAGCATTATCTTAATCGCCATCTAACACATATTGTGTACTGTTTCTATTTGGTAGGTAGTTGTCAACTTTGAAGAATACCATATCAAATACCCTGAGACACAGTTTAGGACACATCACAAAAGGTCATTGGTGCACTAGCGATCTTAAGAGGTTAGAGAGTATACACTTGGGCATGTGAACTTCCCAATATGCCTCGAAATTGGTCCTTTAAGCACAGGCATTGATTCCAGACATCCCAACAACTGGTAAGATAAGTCAAGGGAGGTTAAAAGCCTTATGTTCCTAGGGATTGTGTGGTACTTGAAAAGGAAGATGTTGTGAGTAGTTTGAAAGTCTTGGTCAAATGAATATGAGAAATGAGAAAGGAGAAAGAAGAAGATGTAACATTTTTTAGCAAAAATTAAGACAACTTAATGTTAATATTAGAAGCATTATACGAGAAGGTTAACACATTTACTACCTATTGTTAGAGTGTAATGTATTTTCAAAAGTCATCCTTTCTTGTTGTGTGGCATGGAATACAAGCATCGAGTAAAAGCTTGCATTATAAAGAGTTTTTGAAAGATTAATTTTTAGGTGCACTATATATAATCAGAGAAGAAAAATATAAGCATATTAGTTTCTTATATATTGCAAGAACAAAATATATTTTATGCAACCATATGAAATACATTTAAAAGTAAATCATCTTTAGTGAATTGTCCCATGTGGAGCATAAGAATTTAGTGAGAAAAAGGTAAAAATATTGTGAAAAACATGGGCTTGTAAGTTGCCTAAATGTAAATTTTAATATTTGAGCATGAAGTCATGTTTATTTAATATTGGAGCTTGCATGTGAAATTTGGAGATTTGCATGATATAAGTTTGAAGGTAACAAAGATTTAACAAAAATAATAATTGTTTTAATTAGCAAGGACCAAGTTTTCAAAAAAGGAGAATCTTTTTGTTGTCTTTTTAAGCCTTACTACCACAAAATATCACAGGTCCTAATATAATAAAGCCACAATATTAAAGGTCAAAATAATAATATTATGAATAGAATAATATATGAGCAAATTAATATGTATATCAAGGCCTATATAATAAATCAAATAATATTCATTTATATAATCAAATATGAATGTAAATGGCCTAAGTCATTCATGAACTATGCATGAAAAAAAATTACAATATTAATTGCTCAAAATATATATACAAGTTTTATTCCTTTCCTTCTTGTTACAACTCTGTAATATTATATTCATGTTACATTCAAATGGTTTTCTTGTGGAGCATTGTCTCCATAATATAGCCATTGTAATGTGACTCTTCACATACTTGACTATTGCTCTCCATATGACAAGTCGCATGACTCTTGGCTTATCATCTTGCCACTTGCATACAAGACCCTTCACTTTATTTCACATGGACACTCGATCCTAAGACATTTGCACACATAAAAATGACTCTTAAAATTCTACATGCACTCCTAATATAAGACACTTGTGCACATCCCCAAATTACATATTTGCACATATACATACATGATACATGTGTACATTCTCTCAATCTACACTTGCACTCTAACTCACATGAAACTTGTGCATTTCTTGCACATTGACACTTACATAAAAGGGAAAATATAAATCACACTCTAAACTATACACTCAATCCTAATCTATTACATATTTACAATTATACCATGAAGGTACCATGGGGGTACATTAGCATGTACCAATAATGTAATATTCCTTAACATCCCTTGTATTATATTATTTGGTCATTGAAGAATTTAGTCTCCAATATTCAAGTGACCTTACATTGTTCATGATATCCTGCTTGAGATCCATTAGATTCATATTTATTCTTGAGTTTTTCTCTGAGTTATCCTTCATATTTATTGTTATTCTCTATATCTTTAGTCTTTGTATCTTCAAGATCTGCTTGAACTATAGCTTCATGTTCATGTGAATCAATAACTTGAACTTCTTCTTTGGATTTGTCCTCTAGATCATGTGCTTTATTCAATCTAGTTTTATTACAATTTTGATATTGTCTTGTCTCTTCTGAACATTCACTTAGAGCATCATAATAATTTATTGAATTAGATGAACTTGGAATGTTAACATTGCAAGAAGAATGAAACACTATTTTTAGAGATGATTCAATTGTCTCAATCTGTACTTTTCTTTTTAGAGTTTGAATTAACTCCTTTTGTCTTAGATTTTCATATTTACAAAGTTTAAGTGAAAGCAATACCATAGCTTCAAGAGGTATTGTAATATCATATTTTGAATTATCAATTACTTCAGTAAGTGTTGAGGGTAAGTTGTACTCAAATGTCTCAAAACTTTCATCCATAGATTTTTTAGAGATGAGTTGTAATGCCATATCTAGCTTACCCTTATATTTTTTAATCAATTTTCTAATTCCAAATTTAATAACTTCCAATCTCTTTTTTTTATTATGGACTCTAGATTTCTTTCCATAATAATCAAAGTTTGTAATTTGATTCTTTTTGTAGTAATCCTTATAACTCCAAAATTAAAAAAATAAGTCAAATATAAAATTTTTAAATTATAATTTTTTCTCATCCTTTGATGTGGAAAATCTTGGAACTCCCTAATACTAAATTTACAATATTTCAAATTTTAAAAATTCAAAAACCCTAAGTTTTTAAACATTTCAAATCTTAAAATAACTTTATAAACTTTTAAATTATCAAAATCAGAAAATTTAACAACCTTAGCTCTTATACTTTCTAATTTTCAAATATTTCAAACATTAAAGTGCTCGTATAAACATAACTCTAAATATTCCTTATTACTCCATACTTTATAAAATTTAGCACTATAATATTTAAATACAAATTCAAACTTTATCTACTTCCTCCAAAAATAAGATTTGAATGTAACATTCATATGTTACGCGTTGTTAGAATAAGTGAATATTCTCTTAAGTTCTACTAGGATAGACACACTTGAGTTTCCACTCCTCCATGTGTCAGGTGAACTCTCAGTGGTGTCTTCATCAGACTTGATGAGTTGTTGTAATCCAACGACTCTCAATGATCAACTTTGCTATTTATACAAAGTTGATCCCTGGAATAAATCAATCAGTTCTATTTTGTTTCTTCAAATCTTGTAATGCTTTGTAGTTCTACTCTTGGGAATTCTAACATGGTATCAGAGCAAGGTAGATTCTGCTAGCATTCTCTCTTGAAGGAGGTTTCTCAAACTGGTTCTTAATCTCTTATTCTTTGTTTTTTTAAAGAAAGAGGTTTTTTTTCATATTGTAGTATGCTCATATATGCAATTTTTTTAAAAGATATTTTCTTATGGTAATACCTATTGGTTTATATAATTTTGTTTTACCATTGATGCAAATATTTCAAAATTTCTTTATTCACTACTTTGTGTATGCATATTGAATTTTTTTTGCCTCTATAAAAATACTCCTTCTTAACGAACGCAACTTGCTTTAAAACAATTAAAGCAACGTTGCATCCCGTTCTAGGTGTTTTTTAATTTATATTATTTCTTCCCCTCTCGAACGCAGCCATCACTGCGTTTCACTCAAGAAGGAAACTAATATAAATCAAACATTTTTTTTAGAGGCCCCCTATTTTTATTTGTCCTCCTACTTCGCCTACGTTTAAATTTTTTTTCCCTTAAATGCCAGCTCGTTCGGCTTTCAATAGCCTTCGTTGCGCATTTCATAACGTAGAAGGATAAGCGTTCGGTGTCCTTTTGCCCTCATTGCGTATCTTCTAATGTGGAGGAAAGGGAAAAATCGTAGGCCCTTACTTTTGGTGGGCATTTAATTTTTTTTATCTTACAATCTCAAATCATTTTGTCTTCATAAATTTTAATTAATGTAAGGATCGCTCTCCGCATCACCAATTAATGACTCTTGGTCTACCTACCTAGACCAACGTTCATAATTTTTTTCTGAACGTGGCCTTTGGCTAGCGTTTTGTTGTGGCGCGCCTTGAGACTGCGTCTCTCAACGGGCATTTCCCTCATTAATTTTTTATATTCTTTGAAGATCTTGAGATTTTAGGAAGCGTTCTACTCGAAGTTCATCATATCTGTTTGTCCTTCGATGCTCAAGAGGATCTTCTTTCCTCTTGTTATATAAACATCTTTCTAAGCTTAAAATCATAACTCTTTTGTATTCCTAAGATTTTCTTTGGTAAAGCTTAGATTGATATTTCTTTGGGCCCATTTTATATTGTTCCCTGTAAATCTCTACAAGTGTTTTTTCTTCAGGTTAGTGTGTGGTGAGATAATCTGTTCTACAAGTGAAATATTCAGAAACACTCAGGTCACCACATCCTCTCTTCGGTGCCTTGCTCTCAGCGTCTCCGATTCATCTTTTAAAGTTGGTCTGTGGCACAGTTGCTAAGGGAGACTCTCTGCTTTGGTGTCACTCCTCTCAATGCCTCTTCAATGCGTCATATGGTAAGGTGTTATATGATTTTTTAAAATAACATTTTTCTTATCCAGTGCAGATATAGAAGGAGTCTCATTTTTCCTAGATGCCACCATTGGAGCGATGAACGTAGATGCCACCCTTCCTCACTGCTTGTTCATTGAAAGGTGCTTCGTGGACCCTTACTCGCTGCCTTTCAAGATGTTTTTTCTTGCATCCTCTGTCTGACGTCAACCCCTTTAATTTAAGCTATAATATATTTTTTTATATATATTGTAGCAAGAAAAAAAAGCATTTCATTCCCTTTCCTTTTCGAATTTTTCTTCACCCAAAAATCAAAGGAGAATTGTAAAAATTTTAATAAAATATTTTTTGTGGGGGGTTTATAGGTGCCTTTTGCACCTATACTAAGTTTGGGGGGTGTCATTGCATCACTTTTTGCCTTCTTTTGCCTTATTTACTTTCGTTCTTAAGTTGGTAATATTAATTTTGTTTATATATCTTGCTTAATATTAAAAAGGTGTTGATTAAATCTTCAATCCTTAATTAAAGAAATTACTAAAATATTTTTTTACTATTTCTTTATTTCATTAAGCAAAATTTTATATTAACAACTTAAATTCTCTATTTTCCAAATGTCTTTAATATTTTATAGAGATATTTTAGTGAATGAAAAATATTTCCTTTCAAAATAGTCTCTATATTAATTAACTTTTTGGAATCAATTTGTTACATATAGTCATCTTAAATGAAATAAAAGGGTATTCAATCCAATCCTTACATAATAAAGAATAAATAAAATATATCTATTCTTTCTTTATTATTTCATTAAGAAATTAAAAATCTTTATGTGTTCAATTTATTATTGTTGACAAAGAGTATTTTTTAATTATCTCTTTAAAAGAATTATTTCTCATTCTAAACTTCCTAATAAGAACAAATAATTCATATCACCACTCACCTTATTGTACATACTATTTAACTTATATTTTCCCTCAAGTAAGGGTGAGTTATTTGGTAACCAATACATGCCTGGTTGATATTCACCTATGTTCCAAGTATCATATCTAATCAAATACTTATAGTTTACCTCTAGTCATGGTGGGTATTTGAGAAGAAAAGATATATAGGCCTGGCATATTTGTTCTCTTAACCATAATTAATATCAAATTTACTCAAAATACTTATAGTTTCCCTCTCGTTAGGGTGGGTATTTATTGAGTTATTTGGTGTTTCCTAAAATCTTTGGCATATTTATCTCATTAACCTCATTAAATATCAAATAACCTCAAAATTACTTATAGTTTCCCTCTCATTAGGGTGGGTATTTTTGAGCAATTTGGTATTTTTTATAGGCTTCTATTGACTAATATCCATTGCATTCTCTAAATTAAAGTTAAAGGGGGGACCTTTGGGTTAACTTCAAAATGAATTCAATGAATACAATTGATCCTCTCACTCCTCACAACTTCCATACATGGAAACCCAAAATTTTAAATCTCATTTCTCAGAAAGGGCTCACACACCTATTAGAAGAAAAGCAACCTGAGTTCGAAAAAGAATATGAAATATTTGTTCACAAAGGGAAAATGTATGAAACAATGGGTATTATAAGCTCTAATGTGCATGAAAGTTTATGGTTTCACATTGCAGATTGTAAAACTCCTTATGAAAGTTGGGAGAAACTAAAGACCTTGTTTGGGAAAGTAGATCAAATAAGATCAATGCAACTAGAAGCAGAATTAACAACTCTATCTCCTGAGGACTTCAACAATATTGTTGACTTCCTCACCAAATTCAAAGAGGTCCTCACTCAATACAAAGGTAGTGGGAAGACTAAGACTGAAGAAGAATGCATTTATCTAATCCTTTCTAAACTAAATGGTGTATTTCAAATATTTGCTACCACCTTTCTATCTACCAAAGATGCTCTTGGTGCAACCTTTAAAATGCCCTCTTTAGAAGAGTTTTGTGATAGACTAACTAGGGAAGAAACAAAACTTGCAAGATATGAAATCTCTTCTTCTTCCTCTTCCTCAAAAGCCTTAGTAGCCTCCACCTCTTCTAAAGAAAAATTCAAAAATAAGGAAAAGAATCCCATAACTTGTACTCACTACAAAAAGAATGGTCACTCTATAAACAAATGTTGGAAAATATTACAACAACTAGAGGCAGCTATGAAGGATCAAAATATAGACAATAAAAAGCAAATAGGAAAAGCCCTTAATGTTCAAGGGAAAACCTCCAATTCTTCTTCTAATCACTGGGTCCTAGATTCTAGAGCAACTCATCACATGACTGCTTCAGATGAGTCATTCTCTTCTATCTCCTCAAGTTCAACCTGTAGCATAGAATTTGGTGACTCTTCCTTCATCCCAGTCAAAGGAAAGGGTGATATAACCATTGATGGTGGCTCTATCAATAATGTTCTCTATGTTCCAAACATTGCCACAAATCTCCTCTCCGTCTATCATATTTGTACTTCTGGAAAGGGGAAAATTGTTCTCTTCTCTCCAACAGGAGTTGAGATAAGAGACTTTCAAGATCCCCATTCTCTCATAGCCAAAGGAGATATTGATCACAACACTCACCTATTTCACTTCAAAGGATTCAAAAATCTAGAAGGGGCCTCCTATTTTGTGGCTCATGGAGATCTTGAAAGCAAAATTTGGCATGAAAGGTTTGGTCATCTCAGTTACAACTACCTAAAGGAATTGAGCACCCATGAAATGGTAATAGGTTTACCTCAAGTCTCTTCTATTGATGGAGTTTGTCCTGGATGTGCTCTTGGAAAGCAACATCAAGATCCTTTCCACCCAAGTAGTTCTCTAAAAACTTCATCCCCTCTAGAATTAATCCATAGTGACTTGATGTCTTTTCCAGAACCTTCTTTCAAAGGAGAAAAATATGCTCTAACCTTTATTGATGACTTTTCTAGAAGAACTTGGGTCTACTTCCTAAAATATAAAAGTGATGTTCTATCCCACTTCAAAGTCTTCAAAGCCTTAGTTGAAAATCAGGCCTCTTGCAATATCAAGCAAATTCGCATAGATAATGGGGGGAATACTATAGTAATGAGTTCTCCATATTTCTATCAAATCATGGCATCATTCATCAACATTCTGTCTCCCATAATCCTTAGAAAAATGGTATTGTAGAAAGAAAAAACTGAACATTAAAGGAAATGGCAAATTGTATGCTCCATTCAAGAGATCTTCCAAAAGTTTTTTGGGCAGAAGCTATTAACTGTGCCAATTATATTCAAAACCGCACACCTCATAAAGCTCTTGATCATTTAACTCCTGAAGAAGCATGGACTGGTTCAAAACCAGATGTTTCCTTCTTCAATATTTTTGGGTGTACTGCTTGGGCGCACATCCCAAAGAAGAAAAGGAAGGCTCTAGATAAGAAAAGCAGAAAGCTCATCTTTGTTGGTTATTGTGAGGAAATGAAAGCATACAAGCTCCTTGATCCCTCAACTCATGAGGTATTTTTTCATAGGAATGTCCAATTTGATGAAACATTCCCTCAGAAAGATCCTCAACTCTCCTCTTCCTCCATTGAGCCTTCTCCTATAATAGAACCTCAATATTATGAAGAACCAACTCTAGAGGTTAACTTAGAGATTGATAATCAAGATGAGGAACCTGTAACTCCAACTCAATGTCTTTCCACTCCTTCTACTCCTTCCACTATGCCAAAATGGGCCCGCACCATTGTTAAAGAAGCTACTCCTTACATCCAAAATCTTCCATCATCCAGATCAACCAACTCCATAGGCATTGGTCTTGTTTGTCAGTCTATTTCCTCTGATCCTCAGTCCTTCAAAGAAGCAACTGGTATTAAAGAATGGGATGATGCCATGGAAAATGAATTCTCTTCCTTAATCAAAAACAAAACTTGGGATTTAGTTCCCTTGCCTAAAGGAAGGAAATTAGTTCGTTGTAAATGGATTTACAGAACAAAGTATGGTCCTAATGGAGAAATTGACAAACACAAAGCTCGCCTAGTAGCCAAAGGTTTCTCTCAAATTGAAGGAATTGATTATGCCGAAACCTTTGCTCCAGTTGCTAAAATGGATTCTGTAAGACTGGTTCTTGCTCTGGCTGCTTCCCAAAAGTGGCCTGTCTTTCAAATGGATGTAAAAAGTGCTTTCTTACATGGGGATTTAAAGGAAGAGATATACATGGAACAACCTGTTGGTTTCACTCAAGACTCCTCTCTTGTTTGTAGGCTAAACAAGTCTCTCTATGGCCTCAAACAAGCTCCTAGAGCTTGGTATGAAAATATGGACTCCTTCCTTCTTTCGTAGGTTTTTCTCATTGTGAGTCTGATAACACAGTCTACATTTGGAGAGATGAAGGAAAAATCACCATTCTTGTTTTATATGTTGATGATCTTCTAATCACTGGTAGTACCTTCAATCACATTCAGACTATAAAAGACTCCCTCTCTAAAAAATTTGATATGGCTGATCTAGGTTTAGCTCATTACTTCCTTGGGATCCAAATAAATCAAACAAATGCAGGTATTTCATTGTGTCAACAAAAATACACTCTAGATCTTCTTCAGAGGTTTAAAATGTCAGATTGCAAACCTTCTCCTACACCTTTTCAATCTGGCATAAATCTAAGTACTTCCTGCTCATCCCCTCTATGTGATGCAACTCTATACCATCAGCTTGTAGGGAGTCTATTATACCTTACTCATACTCATCCAGATATCTCATATGTTGTTGGCCTCATATCTAGATTCTCCCATCAACCTCACTTCAGTCATTGGCAAGCAACAAAAAGAATCCTCTGCTACTTGCAAGGAACTACTCAATTTGGGCTCTTATATAAGGGAAAATCCATGGATATCATTGGCTACATAGATTCATATTGGGCAGGTTCAGTAGAAGATAGATGTTCAACTTCTGGCTATGTCTTTTGTCTTGGTTCTTCACCAATAGCCTAGTTATACAAAAAACAAGCAATAGCCTTATCATCTACAGAGGCAGAATACAGGGCAACAATTTTAGCAAGTCAGGAAGCTCTTTGGCTTCATCAAATTCTAAGGGAATTTGGTTTATCCCATGACAAACCTATAACTCTTTGGTGTGACAATCAGAGCACAATTCACATTGCACAAAATCCAGTTGAGCATCAATGCACCAAGCACATTGAGATACATATGCACTTCATTCGACACATTTAGGGACATATACTTGGACTATATTCCAACTGAGGAGCAAATTGCAGACATCTTCACCAAGTCATTTCCTTCTCCACGTTACATATAGTTGCGAGAGAAACTTGGAGTAATACAACTGCATTGACACAGAGGTCTTCCACCTCTCCTTTTACTATTGTATTCTTTGGAGGATGGTTTTTTCCCTTGTGGTTTTTTTCATCATCTCTCCAAAAGTATATATTGTTCATGAGTACCTAATCAGGCCAAGTTGTCGAGACTCATTCTTTTTTTGTGTTGAGAGGACAATCTTCGCCATCCGAAGACATGCCTCTATCTTGGATATTTTTCTTGTAATAGATGGTTTTTCCCCAAGGGGTTTTTTCACCATCTATATATTGTAAATGAGTACCTCATCAGGCCATGTTGTCGGGACTCATCCTTTTATTGTTTTAAGAGGACAATATTCACCATCCGAAGACAAGCCTCTTCCTTATTTATTTTTTGATTGATGGCTTTTCCCATTGGGTTTTTACCATCTCTTCAGAAAAGAAATCATTGTACATGAGTACCTCATCAGGCCTTGTTGTCGGGACTCATTTGTACAAACCACCCCTAGTATCACTTAAGGGGGGTGTTAGAATAAGTGAATATTCTCTTAAGTTCTACTAGGATAGACACACTTGAGTTTCCACTCCTCCATGTGTCAGGTGAACTCTCAGTGGTGTCTTCATCAGACTTGATGAGTTGTTGTAATCCAACGGCTCTCAATGATCAACTTTGCTATTTATACAAAGTTGATCCCTGGAATAAATCAATCGGTTCTATTTTGTTTCTTCAAATATTGTAATGCTTTGTAGTTCTACTCTTGGGAATTCTAACACCTGCTATAAAGTCAACAAAAATTTAGTTGATGATTATCGCTATCAACATTATGTCTTTACTACAATGAAACATTAGATGTTAGAAGATCTAACATTCCTTACCCTAATCCCTTCCTTCTTCAAAGTGATTTTTGATAGCATTTGGCTCCTTTTGCATGGTCTTATTTCAAAGGTTTGTGTGCCTTGCTACTAGAAGCTTTGTACTAGTTTTCTCTTCCTACTCAGTGTCCCTATCACTCTTCAACTAGTTATTAGATCACTCTTCCTTAAGAATTTCTTCCTAGATACATTTTTTTCTTAGACAACTGGTCTATTCTTGGTTTTCCTTTATCTTAGGTGATTGTTCATTGTGGTTTACCTCTCTTTCAAGTTATCATTTGTTTTGGTTCACCTCTATCTCAGGTTCCTATTCATTCTAGTTCACCTCTCTCTCATGTGCCTATTCATTCATATTCACCTCTATCTTAGATGACCATTCATTTTGGTTCATCTCTATCTCAGGTACCTGGTGCTAACTCACTTTGAATAGCCTCTTCCTTAAGAGGCTTGTGGTTGGTCTACCTTGGTTCAAAAATCTTGTTTTCCTCCTCCTTAAGCAAATATCTCCTTATGTTCTATATTTTTATGGAGATTAGTCTCTCTAGCAACTTATACTATCATAGAAACTCCTCTTTAAGCATTAAATCTTGCATGCTTTCTCTAGCTTAGAATACCTTCCTTTTGCTTGGTATGCTTTATCTGGATTTAGCACCATATGTTTGCTCTAGCTTTGTATATATCATCTATATTTGTTTTCTTTCTTTGGCTTCTTGTAAATGATTCTACAAATAACTTATGTATCCTTTTACATAGGCCATTTATGAATCTTTACTTATGTAGGCTTATTAAGCCTTTTTAGTAGTGTAGTCCTCTTGGATATATTTTACTATATAGACCTCTTGGGCCTCTTTTACTATGCTGACTTCTTGAGCCTCTTTTACTATGCAAGTCTCTTGGACCTCTTTTTCAATGTAGGCTTCTCGGGCCTTTTCTTCAATGAAGGTCTATTGAAACTTTTCTTCAATGTAGATTTATTTGACCTTTTCTTTACTTTATTCTTCTCTATATTGCTTCTTCTCTCTATATTTTTTGCTACTTCAAATATCCATTCTTACTGTTGTGCTCTACTTCTCTATTTCATATAGGAATTTTGAATGTATCTCTTTCTTTGTAGGAAGCTTTGAATGCTTCTCAATACTTTATTCAATTTATATAGCTTAATATTTGCTACTCTTTTATATCGTAACTCTAATATATTTAATGTCTTAGGTTACACCTAAGAATATAATATAATTTTCCTCCTTACTAGAGAATCCAATATCAATGCCAAGGTGGCTCTGTATATCCATGAATGACCAACTTTATCCTAAGTTGCTTCGTCCTCTATCTTTAATCCTTAATCTTCAATATCCAACTTTTCTTCTAAGTTGGCTTCCTCTCTATCAAATGTTAAAATTTTCTCCTAGTTTGGTCTTTTTTATCAATATAGTTGAGTCTTAATCTTCACTAGTTTTCCTTCAACCAAGTGTAAAAACTCTAGCCTTAAAATTAGGGTGACTAATCCTTGCCCGTCAAATTTTACTCAATAAGACCTTTAAAATTAGAGTCCTAGTTTGCATTGCCTTCCAAGTGGATATACTCTAAATTAACTTTATAAAAAGTGAAAAAAAGTTAATTAATAATGATGACTAATAAATAAATTTATCAAAATTAGACAGAGCCAGGTGGTAGCTCTGATACCACTATTGGCTTTTTAAGCCTTACTACCACAAAGGTCAAATAGCCATAATGCCACTATTGGCTTTTTTAGGCATCGAAGGCATTCTTATTATGCTTATTTTATTATAATTATTAACCATGTGAAACTTCATGTTGGATTATGTTTAAGGTTGAGTTGGCTTTGTTAGCCACCATGCCTGTATTGGTTTGGTTGTTACCTACCAGCTAATTAACACTTTCCTTCAACTTTCTAAAAATAAAAAAATAATATCCTTTAGTGAAAATCATATTTATAGCATTGTAAAACCAAGGATGGGAATGAAAACTAGAATTTTGGCTTTCCATATTTGCCAAAAAAATATCCATTTATGAAAACCACTTTTGGAGGCACAAATGGACAAAACACTTTTGAAAACCAATTTAATGGTAGACATCTTTTATAAAAAATTTAAATAAATAGTTTCTCTGCTCTATATAGATTATCTTAGAAGTTTTATTTTCTAGAATCTGGAAGGTAGTTTTTGGGTCTTGTTGAAGACTACATCACCTCACCTGTCCATATAACTCATAATAACACTCCTTATTGTTTAAAAAATAGGTACTCTTTATTTATTTTATTTTTTCAACACTTTATTTGTATATATGTATCATATATTTTTAAATCTGCAATCATTGTTTTCCCTCTTCCTTTTTGCTCTATCTTTCTTTTTCAAGACGTGAAAAACTTTCAGCTTGGGGGATACTGTCCTTTTGCCATAAAATTATTTTTCATTTCTTGTACATGTTGTCTACCTTGACTTAACCAAGGAAAATTATCCTCAATAGTTCTCTATAGTAAAGTCCTTTGCTAAATGATTTCCTATGGAAATTTTTTTGTGCCATAGTTTTATGTACTAGCACATAATAATAAAAGGAAGTCAAATTAGTTTGACTTGACATGGCACACATTTGGATGATGAGTCACATGGATAAAATTGGTATATAGTTGTCTAGGTGATGTGGCAAGTGTAAATTAGTTGATAATTTACTAGGTATAATTGACTGACAAGAAGATATATATCCATGATTAGGTATAATTGATAGAGTAGATAATGGGCTAGGTGGCATGGTTTTATAGGTGATAGCTGGTGGGTTATTTTGATAAAAAAAAACAAAATTAAAATCTCCACTATTATTATAAAAAATTAGTTATCATGGGACACGTCCTAATTCAAACTGGCATGCATGAGAATCATCACTCTATCTACTTTGCCCACCTTTGTATGCATCGTCTATCATGTTGTCAATCATGTCCACAAATTTATAACTTTCTTAATATTTTTCAACATACGTGGTGCTCCCATATTCTATAAACGTGTTTTATTTTTACAATCATGTTTTATTTTCTATGGCAAATACAACATGTTCTATGCAACCATACCTCATTTTTAGTAGCTACATGCTCCACTTTCCACTAAAGATGCATTTTGATCCCTACAAAATATTACTTGGTTCATAGTGGTAAACATCATTTTGCATTTTATCCCAAATTTTGTTATTGCATTACATTGCTCTGAGCCCTATTTTTATAGGTTTTTTACTGTTTTCTTTAGCCATGATTCTTGCTTCAATTTTTCCTAAATTATATTTCTTAAATTTGAATAGTCTCTTTCACTCCTTTTTCTAGTCAAAATATCCACTTATATGTCCCATAAAAAAAATCTTTTTGGTTTTGTCTTTTTCTAAACAAATTCTCCTCTAAAATTTTCACTTTAAAACCTTATAACTCTTGAAATATGTGCTTGCTTTTTCTTTTGTCTTCTAAAAAATATTTATCTTATTCAAATATTTCCCACTATTTTCCCAATTCAATGTGGCATATGCACATGCATTTAAGGCTTCACTACCTTATTTAAAAGTGTTGAGGAATATTACATCATTTGGTACATATTAATGTACCCCCATGGTACCTTCATGGTACAATTATATATATGTAATAGATTAAGAGTGAGTCTATAGTTTAGAGTGATTATATTTCCCATTTTATATAAGTTTCAATGTCAAAAAATACACGTATCATGTAAGAGTGCAATATGTAGGAAATGCACAAGTGTCATGTAAGTTAGAGTGCAAGTGTAGATTGAGAGAATGTGCACAAGTATCATGTATGTAAATGTGCAAATATGTAATGTGAGGATGTGCACAAGTATCTTAGATTAGGAGTGCATGTAGAAGTGTAAGAGATATGTTTATGTGTGCAAGTGTCTTAGGGTCGAGTGTCCATATAAAGAAAGTGAAGAGTCTTGTATACAAGTGACAATATGATAAAGAAAGAGTCATGGGATTTGTCATATGGATATCAATAGTTAAGTATGTGAAGGGTCACATCACTATGACTATATTATGGAGATAATGCTCAATAAGAAAATAATTTGAATGTAACATGAATATAAGATTATAGAGTTGTAATAGGAAGGAAAGGAATAAATCTTGTATAAAACTTTTGAGCAATTAATATTGTAAGTTTTCTTCATGCATAGTTCATGAATGACTTAGGCCATTTACATTCATATTTAATTATATAAATGAATGTTATTTGATTTATTATATAGGCCTTGATATACATATTAATTTTCTCATATATTATTCTACTCATAATATTATTATTTTGACCTTTAATATTATGGCTATTTTATATTGGCTAAAAAAGGCTTAAAAAGAATCATTATGGCTATTTTATATTGGCTAAAAAAGGCTTAAAAAGAATCATTATGGCTATTTAATATACCACTATTGGCTTTTTAAGCCTTACTACCACAAGAATCATGGCTAAAGAAAACAGTAAAACACCTATAAAAATAGTGCTCAGAGCAATGTAATACAATAACAAAATTTGGGATAAAATGCAAAATGATGTTTACCACTATGAACCAAGTAGGATTTTGTAGAGATCAAAATGCATCTTTAGTGGAAAGTGGAGCATGTAGCTACTAAAAATGATGTATGGTTGCATAGAACATGTTGTATTTGCCATAGAAAATAAAACATGATTGTAAAAATAAAACACGTTTATAAAAGATGGGAACACCACATATGTTACAATTTTACAAGGACACTCGCTTATAAAAGCGTACAAATGGTCTTAGACAAAATAAATTTCATCAATAAAACTCAAAGAACCTTAATACAAAGCTTAAATAATTAATTATTAAAAAAAAAAAATTAATTATTAGGTGCAAAAATAATTAAATTAATTAAATAATTTGATTTTAATTAATTAATTTAAATTTTAATTGATTAAATGAATTAATCAATTATTTTTTTTAGTTTAATTTCCCCAAAGGGAAGGGCCATGCACGCGATCAATATGATCATGTATGACCTGCGTGGAGCATAGCATGTGCAGGCGTGCTGCACCCACATGGGGGAACACGCATGCTCCACACGCATGAGGGCAAGTGTGGGGTATACGAAGCAGATTACCCATAGGGTGCACACAACTACGCTGCCACATACACAAGGTTGTGTGCGTGGTGCACATTGTGTGCTTGGGATTGCACAACTATGCACTCCCATGGGATGTGCACAACCACACTGCCACGTGCACAAGAATGTGCACGTGGGGCCTGTGATGTGACCCTCCCTCCTGCGTGAAGGTAAGACGTAGGCTATGTAGCTTTTGCATCTCATCGCACAAAGTGCAAGTGCAGGGTGGGGAAAGAAGGGCACACACGACTGCTCTCTTTTTTTATTCTTCCTAACAATGGGACCATGGTGGAATTTGCAATACACAATGAGGATGGTGGAGGCCAAGCAGGTGGTTGAGCAGCCCAAAGAATCAACCATGGTTAGGGATCTAAAAACCACAGTGGATCAAAGAGTGCAGTTGGGCCTTCGTTGAGCATATGCAATGGATTTGACAAAAATGGGTAGATCGTGCAACAAAGGGCGGTTGGTTACAGGTGAGCCATGAAGACAAAAATAGAGCATTATATTGGAGGTAGCTCTAAGGTGGCAACAACTTCTTCAAACTGTTGATCTATCAACTATGGTAAACCAAAGGGCCAAATAAAACTAGATCCAACAACATAACAAGATCCACCATCTACAACAGAAGGAAAAGAGGTGGAATCTTCTTTTGGATCTTCATCAAGTAAACCTTAAATTTCTTCAAGAAAATGTATTTCTTTGAAAGCAACAAAGGGGTCTTCTTCACAAAGACCTTCAAATTCTGCATTGACAATAGTATGGTCCAATGGAAGGATGATGGGCTCCATGCCCATAGATCTTGGTTTAATTCTAGGTACTACTTCAGAAAAAAAATTAGCAATAAAAATTTCATCTGGAGAAAGAATTTTTCTTTCAGCAATATCTTCCTTCGAAAGAATTTCTTCTTCTGCATAACTTTTTTCTTTTGCATAAATTTCTTTTTCTTCTGCAAAAATTATTTCTTCTACAAAGATTTATTTTGTTGCAATAATTTTTTCTTCTCCAACAATTTCCTTTGAAGCGATTTCCTATGTAGGAATTTCCTCTACAGGAATTTTTTTTTCTTTTGCAGATTTTGTTTCTAGCATTTCTGCTATAGCAAATTGAATTTCCGTAGCAATTTCTACAGGAATTTCTTCTTCAATAACCATTTCTTCTACATGATGTGTAGCTTGAATCTGTTGGACATTAGCGACAATCAATTTGAGTCATTGCTTCAAATTTTAAAATAAAATTTTATCTTAGATAGACAACATTATGTCCTACCCAGATAGGAGCAGAATCTACTGCTCTGATACCACTGATACATAACTGGAAATTCTAAATGTATTTTTATTATTTTTAAGTGCTTTAAATAAGCACCAAAATATATTACAAATAGAAAATGCAACGGAAGCTAAGTTTGGTTGGTAACAACCAAACCAATATAGGCATGGTGGCTAACAAAGCAAACTCAACCTTAAACATAATCCAATGTGAAGTTTCATGTGGTTAATAATTATAATTAAATAAGCATAATAAGAATACCCTCGATGTCCTCATCAGCTTGTCATGCCATTTCTTCCACTATGTTTGGACAAGTTTAGTTTGATGTAATGTTTGAAGTTGCATCTCATCCAAAGCCTTAAGCTAAAGAAGTTTATCTTGTTGAAATAGAGAAATATCAATTCCAACCTGCAAGGTATTTCTTAAGGTCTGGATTTCAAAACCATCTCATAGGAAGTGAGACCTATAGTTTTTTTCCAAGTGGTGTTATAGGCCCAAACAAATTATTTTAATCTATGTGCCCAATCTGCCCTATATGATGCTATATTCTTGGTCAAAATATTTTCAAGTTCTCTATTGCTAACCTCTACTTGACCATTAGATTGTGGATGGTAAGGAGAGGATTTGCGGTGATTAACTTGATATTTTTGGAAAAAGGCTCTAATCACGCTAAAAATAAATTGAGGTCCCTAATCTATGATAATTTTATGAGGTGCACCAAAATGCTAAAAAATAATATTATAAAGAAAATCAACTAAAAAATAATATTATAGAGAAAACCAACTTTCTTAACACATACAAATTGTAAAGGCTTCACTTCTACCCATTTGATCACATAATCTATACATTTTGACAAAGTGAATCTAATAAGACCTATAAAGTCAAGGCCCCATTTCTCAAAGGGTTCTAGAACTATTTATGGATGGAAAAAAGTTTGATCAATCAAAGTTGGTCTACCTATTTATGGATGGAAAAAGGTTTGATCAATCAAAGTTAGTCTACCCATCCTTTGCCTCTAGAGAAATGTCATAAAGGACATATGCTATTCCAAATGGTCGTTACTTCTAAACAAATGTCTCAAGAGGACATTTCTCTGGAAGCTCCATGTGCTATCCATGTTTTAAGTAAATGGCACGTACTTCCAAAAGTGAAAGATGCTTTTAATAATTAAAAGAAATAAATTATAGAAGTTACTTATTTTGCCCGGATGTGGGCTAATTGAAAATTAGGTGAAAGTGGCGTCACGTCTATCAAGACTTTCTTTCATGATATCTCATCGCCTCCCATATTTCAGTATTTAATTGCTGTGAACAAAACCCAATTTCATGTACTTGTGTTTCTTCAATCTGCATATCAGCTTACGCCAAGAACTTTAGTAAAACATGGTAATTTTCAGTCTCTGCGCGAGATAATTTTCCAAATGTCATTGACATATGAAAGAATAATGATATGATTGCATGTTATGTTATGTTGTTGATATGTGTGTGTTTGACAGGAGAAGTGGTGGACAGAAGAGACAGTTGCGGTGGTGAGTGGAGCCAACAGAGGCATAGGCCTACAAATTGTTCGTCAACTGGCCTCCAAGGGCCTCACTGTTGTTCTCACATGTCGTACGGAGCATCTGGGCTTGGCTGCCAGCAATCGCTGCTTGATGCAGGACTCCCAAATGTCCATTTTCACAAATTAGATGTGCAAAGTTCTCAAAGTGTTTCAGACCTGGCTGAATGGATAAAAAACAAGTTCGGTGGATTAGATATTCTGGTAAGCACACTCTCTCCGTTGTTTCTTCTCGTTAGTGTAGTAATTTTATCTTGATATGCGTAAGAAATTACAGATAAACAATGCGGGGGTGAGGGGCCAAGAGCAGAACTGGGAGCTAATGGAGAAACAGGGGAAGGATTTGCGGGAAGTACTGGTAAGTTCTTCACCCTAGTTAGAACAATTTTAGTGGTTAAAAAAAAATGAAAAAGGAAAAAACAGGGTGGCACTACTCTCTTCTTTGTATTTACTAAAGTTTAAAATTGGTATATATATACATAGTGACCTCCATTTGGTGTGGCCTTTCAGAATATTTTCCTCATTCTGATAAGTAAGGTAAACGATATAACACCATCTCGGTGCGTTTACTTACGAGACCATATGTTAATAATAGAGGTTAATTTTCATTAGGGATTTAATGTTAGAGGTTAAAGGTAGGCTAGAAATAGAGGTTAAGGTTAGTGTGTAAAATTATAGGTTAGGAAGATTAGAGGTTAATAGTAGAGTATTCGACAGGTTGGAAACAGAGGGTTAAAATAGATGGGTCACCTACGAGTCATATTCTTACTTCTATTAATAACCAATAGAGGGTTAAAAATGAGGTTTAGAAATTTAGAGGTTAATTTTCATTAGGGATTTAATGTTAGAGGTTAAAGGTAGGTTAGAAATAGAGGTTAAGGTTAGTGTGTAAAATTATAGGTTAGGAAGATTAGAGGTTAATAGTAGAGTGTTGGACAGGTTGGAAATAGAGGGTTAAAATAGATGGGTCACCTACGAGTCATATTCATTCTTCTATTTTTAACCAATAGAGGGTTAAAAATGAGGTTTAGAAAGTTAGTTGGATTAGAATAAGTTAAAATAAAAATGAAGTTATGAATGTGTTAGGATTAGAATAAGATTAATGATAGGTTAAAATTAGAGATAATAGATTATTAATACAAGTTAAGAATTAGAATAGTGTTTATTTATTGTATACAATTTAATTTTTGTTCTGCTAGATTAAAAAAATTATTGCTTGAATATCACCTATGACTTAAAGTTTTATTCTATTTTTTTATTTTATAAATGTGAGGTCTTCATGGATTCTTAAAGTAATTGAAATAACTTTCCAATCTAAAAAATTGATACATCATTTTAAAAAAATAACTATCTATGATATTTGTGCATTTAGTAGTTCCAAATGTAATTAAGGCAACTGTCTTTATTGCAGTTCTATGGAACAACGAATGAAGCGTCTATTTTTGATTACGAAATGGTAAGAACATGCATTGATACAAATTATTACGGTACAAAAAGAGTAGTGAAAGGTCTCCTACCGTTATTAAGGAAATCCTCCGCTGGCTCTCGGATTGTTAATGTCTCCTCCATAGTTGGGAGTTTACAGGTATTTTATTTCCACTAACTTTTCTCGTTCACATACCACCTTTTGCAGATTAGTGCAATGATTTCGTCTTGATTTAAAATATTGTTCACAGATGATGCCAAATCCAATGCTACGAAAGCAACTCTCTGAAATAAATCACATAAACGAAGAATTTGTGGATTCTATGTTAAGTGATTTCTTAAGCGACGTCAAGGAGAAGAAAAATTTGGAAGAGAAAGGATGGCCAGCTCCACTTTCTGCATATAAGATGTCAAAAATTTCTCTCAATGTTTATACACGTCTATTATCTCGTGAGATTCGCGATCAAATTTATGTCAACTGCGTTCATCCTGGATTTGTTGTCACTGAAATGACATATAATACTGGAGATATTTCAAGTGATGAAGGTGCTGGAAACATTGTTCGAGTAGCATTGTTCCCTCCAGGCGGACCTTCGGGTCAATACTTCGTTGAGAAAGAAATTAGTGAGTTCTAAAACATTGTGTAATTACTTCTACTAAGATTTTTCATCGTATGGTAAGACATTTCGCAAATGTTTGAAGCTTAAAAAAAAAAAATGTGTAAAAAGGAATACATTATAAAGAATGTAGGTTTAGTACTGCTTATACAATTGTGTCATATATTGGATGAAGCCTTCTTGTATTTCTTTTGTTTTGTCAAATTCGTATTAATTTCCTGAACACCACTACGTAACTGACATAGCAGCAAAATTTAATTTTCGATAACTAAATAATAGTGTACATTTGAGTGGAGGTAGTAAATTGATAGGATTTTTGCCAGGTTCGGAATTCCTTCAAAATTTTCACTTAAAATAAAAATTTAGTTAGCTTTCCAAATTCAAATCACACCTACCAAAATAAAATAACAATAAAACTGTTGAATAACCTTAAAAAAAACAATATTATACATTCACACATTTAATGGTAGTCACCTTAAGTCCCAATTACGTCACTGTACCACGTGAACGTGTACGGCCGTAGCCAGTATAACAGATTCTTAGTCCAGCATCCTTTTTATGTTAAGAACTTGATATATATTTTGCTGTCTAATTCAGTTATTGAAAGGATTATTAAATGTTAAAAACTTTTGTATGTTGGACATGAGAGGATATGGGTGAAAATTGTTGTACCAATAATTTCTTCGAATTATATAAGGTTGAGAGGAGTTAATTTTAATTTTTTTTTAATTTTTTAATGGTATTTAAAAACATAAAATGATAAAGAACTAATTAATTGTTTGATTATTACGAAATGAATTTATTTATTAAGTTATTCAAATATTCTAAAAAAATTATATTTTTGAGATTATAATTTTTAGTATTTTTTTATGTTTGAATTTAGTACTTCACTTTATGTCTAGTTATAGTTTGCATGATAATGAGTGTAGTATAACCACCCATCATAAGGTCTATATATTTATATTGGTCAAGGGTAGTTGTTATCCTTACAAGATTGTTATGTCAAATTGGGCTAGTGTGTTGTATTTAAATACGTTCATATGAATAATGAAATCATCAAAGCATCTAAGTAGTATTAGAGAAGGTCTTGATGTCTGTGTAAGGAAGAGAACTAAACTCTTTGTCAAACTTTAACTAAAAAGTTCCAAAGATATCTGTGTTGAAAATGGTCTGAGGGTAAATAACCTTACCAAAGACTAAGGTATCATAATAAAAAACCTATCAAAGACCACTTTGAAATTTAGAGCAATGTAATACAAAGGAAGCCAAAATCTTCCTTAACCTAGTCAACACTAGAAATCTCATGCCCAATAAACAGATTAGCATTAGAGTAAAAATCTCAAAATCAATATTTTTTTGGAGCATCCAACAACAAGACTCCAACAAATTCACATGGATTGCAGGTCATTCCCAATCCGTTAACACCATTCAAATTTGGTAAATAATTAATATTGTTTGTCGAGCAAAGTATCCATGCCTCGATGGAAATAACTATGCACTTTTTTTTTAAGGTGAACTACAACTTAAGAATTAGTGATAAATGCTTGAAAGACCCATCTCCATAGATAATTAAAAGGAATACAAAGCTCAGACTATAAGGTAGTCACATTGCACTGTAGGATACAAAATTTGAAGATATTAAAAGGATCTTTTATTTGATGGCTCAAGTCATTGCATTGAATCTGCTCTAAAGGAACTTAGAAAATGTTCTTTTGACATTGCCTTTGCTCAACACAATTATATCAAATAATGACTTGATGTTTCTTAGTGAAGCTACAAATCTAAAGTATCACTTCAACATCCAAAAAATAGGCATTGTTTACAAGGCTCAAACAATCATCAAAATCAAACCATATTTATGTTCTTTATAATTTTCTCGTCTAGAGGGCTAATTTTTTGTCTCAAATATTGAACTTCAGCTCAGTGTATTTGATTTCTATTCTTATTTTTGTCATTGGTCGAGCATCGTTCTCTAAGTTTGGACAGGTGATGATGATGTTAAAACTATACAACCGTTACATTGATAGTTCCTATTAGGATTCACTGCATAAATATAAAATACAGAAGAGCAATAATAAACAAGCAAGACAAGAGAAAACACGACATATAATGTGGTTCACCCAGTGTGGGTTACATCACTAAGAAACACCAATATTTTGCATTAACACTAATACAATCTCTGAAGGGAATAATCCTGCAACACAACCAGTTGCAAATTCCTCTTCAAAACATCAATATCTCCACACAATTACTCTAACAATAATTCAACATGCAAACACCCTTGCATCAAGCTCTACACCAAGCTTCCTGATCTCTCTACAAGAGATGCACAATCCTATGCACTTCCCATAAACAAGATACAATCCTCTCTACCGGAGGTATTACATAAATAGGGAAACCCAGTTACATGCATGCTAAAACAAGCATCCTATAATTAACCCAATCCCCACTTAAGGCCTAGTTCAAACTTACAATCCTCTCTACCGGAGGTATTACATAAATAAGGAAACCAGTTACATGCATGCTAAAACAAACATCCTATAATTAACCCAATCCCCACTTAAGGCCTACTTCAAACTTAGAAAGTTTACAATTAGAAAAAAGGTTAATTTTAGCCAATCCTAAAATTAACTTTTCCTTTTCCACCTCTAGTTCGGGATTGGTCATCAACAGTCCAGTTAAGGAATAGATAATTGTTTTATCCATATTTAGTCGAGATCGGACTCCACAACCTAACAATCTCCCACTTGGAGACTGATCCACAACAACTCTACCGTTGCTGCATTCGCAAAAGAATATCTTCAAGCCAAACAAGGAATGTCAACTCCTCCAAATTGTTGTAACCATGCTCTGAACCATCACACTAGACTAGTGTTATCCACGCACTTTTATCTAGTGATCAACAAGCAACACACAATATCTCTACCACAAATAAAATGATAATAACAACATCCTCAGAATTACTTTGTATCATGGTGAATCAAACATCACCACCATGGCAAGATCTACATACTATGGATGACCCATAGCATGCACACACAAAATATGGCTTTACCACTAGCTTTAAAAGCACACTCCTCGAGTGTGGAATTACCTTCCAACTTAGGGACTTGGGGTCGCAATGATCCAAAGCTATAACCATATTATGTGTTCCATCCTGAAAAATCATACATTAAATCATGAGCCATGTCCATATTCTTGGACATGTCTCCCAGTTCCCACTGCTTGAGAACTCTCTGGTCCTCCAACATCAATGTCAAGACCATCCGTATCAGAAAGTGTCAAAATTTCACTCATTAGATTCACATATGACCTTTCTCCTCCATCTCTATCCCGAGACCAACAATCCTTTTTCAGGTGCCCCTTCTTGCCACAATGGTGAGAAACCAGGGCCCTTCCGCTCTTGCTGCATAACACCTGGAAATTCTTTACCATCTTCGATGTCACACCGAACAACTCCATCACAGTCCTTCGTGAAAGAGCTCCACAGTTACTTTCTGCCAAATGGAACAAACACCTTGAACTTCCCTTCTTCTACCATAGCTCCCACTCAAGTCAAGCTCCCACTCAATCTTGAATCCCAAACTTGCTCTCATACCAATTGTTAGGATTCACTACATAAAATATAAAATACAAAAGAGCAATAATAAACAAGCAAGACAAGAGAAAACATGACATATAATGTGGTTCACCCAGTGTGGGTTACATCCACCAAGAAACACCAGTCTTTTGCATTAACACCAATACAATCTCTGAAGGGAGTAATCCTGCAACACAACCAGTTGCAAATTCCTCTTCAAAACACCAACATCTCCACACAATTACTCTAATAGTAATTCAACATGCAAACACCCTTGCATCAAGCTCTACACCAAGCTTCCTGATCTCTCTACCGGAATGCACAATCCTATGCACTTCCCATAAACAAGATACAATCCTCTCTACCGGAGGTATTACATAAATAGGGAAACCCAGTTACATGCATGCTAAAACAAGCATCCTATAATTAACCCAATCCCCACTTAAGGCCTAGTTCAAACTTACAATCCTCTCTATCGGAGGTATTAAATAAACCAGTTACATGCATGCTAAAACAAGCATCCTATAATTAACCCAATCCCCACTTAAGGCCTACTTCAAACTTAGAAAGTTTACAATTAGAAAAAAGGTTAATTTTAGCCAATCCTAAAATTAACTTTTCCTTTTCCACCTCTAGTTCGGGATTGGTCATCAACAGTCCAGTTAAGGAACAAATAATTATTTTATCCATATTTAGCCGAGATCGGACTCCACAACCTAACAGTTCCATCATTGTTTTTTGTGAATAAAATAATGTAGAGCCTAAGAGTTTGATAAATTTATGGATTTTCTTTGACATGACCACCATTTTATTTATCCCATATTGATAGTGCAATGGCTCATTAAAGCCTATAATTTTTTGTTCTTTTCCTTTATTAAATGCATATAAAAATAGAAAGGCTCATATAATATAATAAAGTAGTAGAATATTCCTTGAAGATTTATGTGAAGAAAGAATCATCTCAACCTAATTTTTTACCCAAGACATTGATTTCTCATAATTCAAGGCATCAATTAACTTATAAGTATATTCTTCTATATAATTGTTGGAAAGCATTTTTTGAGGTTGATCTAGTGAAAGTAGAAATTTTTAGTTTTGTGAAAGTTTTAACATGGCTAGTGTGCATCAAAGTTCTATTACCCCATTCATAGCTATTACAAAGGAATAATTATGTTACCTAGAATAGCACACTCAAAACTCAACTTGATTTGGAAGAAGTATGGGAAGTTGTAGATGGATCCATTATTCATCCTCACGTAGATGACAAAGAGTAGATAAAACTTGATAAAGTTGATAGAAAATATTGATTAATCATCATGTTTGGTGTTGTTAATGTACAAACATACATCCGTATTTTGACCACACCTAAAGACATCTGGGATAAGCTATAGACAATGCTTGAGGTAAGGAATAAGAGCTAAATATTTTTCCTCCAAAGTCAACTTCATTGCTTGAAAATACAAAATGGAGAAAAACTGAAGTCCTTAAAGAGAATTGTAGAATTATGTGCATCACTACACGTTTTGGGAAAAAAAATGTATCCAATGAGACACATGTTCCTATTATTTTAAGATATATTTATTCACAATATAATGTAATTGTAACAACTTTTAATATCAATGAGCAAACAACAACATTTAAAAAGTTGATGAACCTACTTCAAAAAGTATAGGCCTCTCATACAACACAAGAAGAAGATCAAGTTTTTCTTAAAATAAAAAATGGAAGCAACTAGTCAAAAGAGGCACTAGACTTCAAGATTATTTCCTCTAGCATCAAAGAAATAATTTTTACGAATAAAAGATATGTAAAATTTGTGGCAAGAATGGCCACACACTAAAGGAATGTGGGCACAATCCCTTAATGAATAGGTATTTTTCTCTAGGAATGCATCAGTAGTAGAAGAATTCATCAATGCATCCAAATTGGAAAACAAATGTGTCAATAACATAACAATATTATCGAGACAACCACTCTGGAGGACAAAATGGTCACTCTTGAAAATAAGAGCAAGTATTTGCTCCAAGTGCTCAATTAAGTCAACCCAATGATGTTTGGTATGTCAATTCTAGAGCAACCACACATATGATGAGTTGAAAATATTAGTTCCATACTATGGACTATTATAGCCACACAAGAAAGGTCTCTTTGGATGATGACATATCCTATGATATAAAAAACATAGGTGATGTCAAATAGTGACTTAGATCACACACATGCAAGATCAAAAATATCTTGTATGTTCTAGAACTCACCAAGCTACTCTTCATCAATCAATTACTCTTAGGTTTCATGGCATATAATTATAAATAATTTATTTAGTTTATATTAATTCTAGATTTCTTTTAGAAATAAAAATAATAATAATAAAAACAAGAGAAATTAAAAATTAGACTACTTCAAAGTTTAAATATATATAAAGTGGCATGGCATTGATAATGGCCACAATGATAGTAAATATCCTATTGAAAAGTGATTGGCCTAAACTTTCCCACTTTAATTGTTAAACTAGGATTACAAGTTTAAAAGAGATATGTTCTATATGAGCCAATGAAAGGAGTTTATGCAGTGGAGTGGTTCTATTTTCTACACCTACAACTAAAAATATTAGAACTAGAAATTACAAAAGAAATACCTATAGCTACTATAGAAAGAAACAACATCTACATATTGCTGAATTTCTCTTTAGCAAGGATAGGAATTCAAGATACTAGGCTGAAACAAGGCAGACCCTTACCTAGACAACATAGATCTAAATTCATCCCTACAACTAATAATTAACTAACTACAAAACTTAATTTAGCATAATTATAGGGAATTTTAATTTTAGCATAAAAACAAGAACATCAATTTCTACCAAAATAAAATTATATTTATACTTAGATTCCTTTAGGCAAAAATTCCTTACAAAGGACAATGTCTGAAAGTGAAAAAAACCATTCCCTATTTTTATGGTTTGGAAAATTTCAACTCCCTCTAACCCCTGTTACAATTGGTATGTTTAATTTATAGACAATCCCTTATTCTTATTTTTTAGCTTCTAACAACCTATACTCAAATATATTACATTCTAAAAATAGATCTAAGAAGTTTAACCCTAGAATAGCAATCATCCCTGTTATTTCTCAGGTAGAAGAGATATTCTAGCAACTACTTCTCTATTTGGCATAAGAATATTTTGTCCTATATTTCTAGATTTCAGCACCTACTTGCAAGGGATTAGGTTTGGATGGCATCCTATATTTGAGGCATCTTGATTGGAGTATCCAATTCTTCTCTACCAAGTGTAAGTCCATCTATTGCTATCTCTCACTCTGTCATCTACCAATTATCCTACAAGAACTGTTGCCTAGACACAACTATATTCTTTAGTAAATTGTGTCATCCTTCTACAATGTTTCTAGAAATGTCTTTTTGTAGTATTGGACAACTTAACCAAAAAAATAGATATGTTTAACAAGAAATAGATATAAATTTAGCGTGTTCCTTTTATTTATAAAACACATAATTACTCACATTAAAACAAACAAATAGCATCTCATTTCCATTCTTATTTAAACAACTTTATTTATCCATACATAGGTAAAATATACTTATAAATCTACAATGGATAATAAAAGACAGTCATTTTGGGGTGAAAATTAGATAAAATGGCTAGAAATGATGGTTTAATGAAGTCTCATCATTTTACCATCCAACTAAACATGTTGCATGTTCCTTATACAACCAAAACTAAGCAAAGTTATTTTATGGTTACTATTTGTCTATGCCAAGTCCTTTGAAATAGGACTTTTCATCTTTTCATACTTGGCCTATTTTGTTGTGTCATCAATGGGTGGATGCATGTCACTTTTTGGTTTCTATTTAACACCTACTATTGAATGTCCTTGCTCTTTTTTCTTAGGCTTCCCAAAAGTAGATGTTGAGGGAGATTGTCCCTATGTCTTCTTCTTGTGCTTCTTAGGAGTGGTTGCTAGTGCAGACTTATCCTGTATCTCTTTATTATGTTTCTCAAGGGTTTCTTCTACAACTAGTGATGTTTGACCCTAAGGCATGCTCTGAAGAGTAGTAGCTACCTCTAGTTCATTCAATTTTTTTTCTACGGTGGATAACTCACCATACATCTAACCCATTGTGTCATTTATTGCATGCATTATTTCTCTGCTATTTTTCACTATTAAAGAAATCCCTAAAATAGTTGGGGATGATGGACCCTAAGCTCCTTCAAGTACATCTTTTTCAATAGCCTTCTTTGTGGCTTCTATTACTGAAGTCTAGAATTATACAATAGTAACCTCTACAAATTTTGTTGTAGAAACATGGAATTCCTCAAGAACATCCCCTATAGTTTATGTAGGACTATAAAATTTTGTAGATTCCTCATCCTCACTGAATATTTCCACAAACTTATGTTTCCTCTGCTCAAAAATAGGTGATTCTTCCTAAATTTCTTTACCATTTTTCCTTGTTGGGGCTTGAGTTACAAATCTAGAAAATCTAGGAGCTTTGGACTTTTGTGCAAATGCTTTGCCCCTTCTAATATTTCTCAAGAATTTATGTTTTCTTTTTCACATCAAAGGAAATTTTATTTACACTATCTTTCCCCTTTTGGGCTCTTACATATTCAGTAGTGGGGCTAGATTCTTAAGAATATGAAGAAGACCTTTCAAATTCACCTTTTGAATCATATGTTTTTTTAAATTAGTTTTCTCTTTTTTGAGTTGCCCTCCTCTAAGTCCTTTTTCTCATAATTATCCTTTTTTGACTCCTTCCTCAAAGTCTTGTTTCTCTAAATCACCTTTTTAAAAGTATTTCTTTATTAGAGTCTTCTTCCTTTGAATCACTTTCCTTTTTCTCTAAATCACCCTAATTGGAAGGCACAAGGGTTAAAGCAACCATATTAGCCCATGTTATTTGTGTCTATTCTAACTATTCCAAAATTAATAGATTGATAAGCCCATGATGGGCCACTGCATCAAGATATCCTTTTTGTACTTTCTTGGCCATCACCCTCAATAATCCCATCAAATAAAATGGAAGGAAAATGTTATACTTTACTTTGAGAAAATTTTATAGCTAGGAGAAACTGTATGTGGTAACTGTACAAACATGTAAATTGACCTTCTAACAGTATTGCGTTACTTACCTCTTTCTAAAAATCAAGTAAATAATTCCAAAAAATACCCTTAATGGTGCCTTTACGGTCATCCATGGTATAGGACTCCACAAATGTATCTACAATCTCCTTAACCTTAAGTCTTGGGGTTCTATATCACATATTTCTAATCAAGAGAAGCCTCAAAACTCTACTAATGCTGATAGGAGAGACTTCCACCATGATGTGCTATGGTAGATTGGTTTTCATGGCCTCCAAGTCCAACCTCTTTACGAATTCAAGTGTTATAGCATCATTCGTACCCTAAAATCGTTTCATGGCCTAATACCACCCTACTACTTGCAATTTATTCTTGGCCTCCTTGGATAAATACAAAGAGTTTACAATGGATGATTCATTGTTCTTGTATGGTCCCACCATGTTTACTAATTTTGGTCTTCTGAAGCAAGAATCATGGCTAAATAAAATAGTAAAAAACCTATAAAAATAGGGCTCAAAGCAATGTAATGCAATGACAAAATTTGGGGAAAAATGTAAAATGATGTTTGTAGCTATGGACCAAGTAGGATTTTGTAGAGTTCAAAATGCATCTTTAGCAGGAAGTGAAGGATGTAGCTACTAAAAATGAGGTATGGTTGCATAGAACATGGTATGTCTGCTATAGAAAATAAAATATGGCTGTAGATAATGAAACACGATTATAGAAGATGGGAGCACCACGTATGTTGAAAAATATGAAGGAAGTTGTAAATTTGTGGATGTGGTTGATAACATGATAGGTGATACATACAAAGGTGGGTGAAGTAGGCAGAGTGATGATTCTCATGCATGTTAGTTTGAATTAGGACATGTCCTATGATATCTACTTTTTTATAATAATAGTGGAGATTTTAATCTTGATTTTTTTTAACAAAATAACCCTCTAGCTATCACCTATCAAACCATGACACCTAGCCCATTATCTACTCTATCAATTATACCTATTCATGGGCATATATCTTCTTCTTAGCTAATTATACCCAGTAAATTGTCAACTAATTTACACTTGCCACATAACCTAGACAAATGTATACCAATTTTATCCATGTGTGACTCATCATCCAAATGTGTACCATGTCTTGTCAAACTTATTTGACTTCATTTTATAATTATGTGTTAGTACATAAGACTATGGCACAAACAACTTTCCATAGAAAATTGTTTACAAAAGGAATTTACTATAGAAAATTGTTGAGGATGGTTTTCCTTGGTTTAGTTAAGATAGACAACATGTACAGGAAATGGAAAACAAGTTTATGCCAAAAGGATAGTATCCCCCTAAATTGAAAGTTTTTCACATCTTAAAAAATAAGGATAGGGCAAAAAGGAAGAGGGAAAACAATGATTGAAAATTTAAAAATATATGATACATATATACAAATAAAGTGTTGAAAAATAAGAAAAGAAATAAAGAGTACCTATTTTTTTAACAATAAGGAGTGTTATTATGAGTTATATGGATAGGTGAGGTGATGTATAGCCTTCAATAGGACCTAATAGCTACCTTCCAGATTCTAGAAAAGGAAACTTCTAAGAGAATCTATAGAAAAGAAAAGAAACTATTTATTTTATTTCTTTACAAAAGACTTCAACCAATAAATTGGTTTTCAAAAGTGTTATGTACATTTGTGCCTCCAAAATAGGTTTTCACAAATGGATATCTTTTTGGCAAATATGGAAAGCCAAAAATCTAGTTTTCATTCCCATCCTTGGTTATGCAATGCTAGAAATTTGATTTTCACTGTAGAAAATTATTAATTTATTTTTATAAAGTTGAAGGAAATATTTAATGAGCTACAATAGAAGGCAACTCTTCTATAGAGGAAGGGAGCTCTACTACAAAAGAAGGAAAATTTTCTATGAGATATAGTTGTGCTTGCTTGATGACCTACTAAATGAAATCAATTTTTGAAAGTGGCTTGTGATACAACTTTAAGTAGTGTCCATTAACCATTAAGCCTCGAGTAGATTCATCAATGGTTTTCAATTTAACCGCACCATTATCAAAAACTTTCTCAATTTCATAAGGACCTAACCACCATGTATGAAGTTTACCTTTGAAATCTTGAAACTTGGAGTCATACAATAAGGCCCAATCTCTTGGTTGAAATGTACATGGAATGATGTGCTTGTCATGCCATGTCTTCCACTATGTTTGGACAAGTTTAGTCTGATGTAATATTTGAAGTTGCATCTCATCCAAAGCATTAAGTTAAAGAAGTTTGTCTTGTTGAGCTGAAAAAAGATCAATTCCAACCTGCAAGGTAGTTCTTAAGGTTTGGATTTCAAACTCAATTGGCATTAAAGCTTTCTTTCCATAAACCATATCATAAGGAGTGAGACTTGTAGTTGTTTTCCAAGTGGTGTTATAGGCCCAAACAACTTCTTTTAATCGATGTGCCCAATCTTCCCTGTGTGATGCTATAGTCTTTGTCATAATATTTTCAAGTTCCCTATTGGTAACCTCTACTTGGCCATTGGATTATGGATGGTAAGGAGAGGATTTGCGGTGATTAACTTGATATTTTTAGAAAAATGTTTCAATAACACTAGAAATAAATTGGAGTCCCTAATCTATGATAATTTTATGGGTGCACCAAAATGCTAAAAAATCTTATCATAGAGAAATTCAACTTTCTCATCACATGCCTGTGGTAAAGGCTTCACTTTTGCCCATTTGGTCACATAATCTATGCATACCAAAATATACTCATTAAACTAGCAAGTGGGGCTAATGGGACCTACAAAGTCAAGGCCCCATTTCTCAAAGGGTTCTAGAACTATCTATGGATGGAGGGATATTTCATCAATCAGAGTTGGTCTCCCCATCCTTTGACATTGATCACATCTAGCAACATAAATCTTGGCATCTTTATGTAAATATGGCCAATGGTACCCTACTTGCAAGATTTTATGAATGGTTATTTTAGCAACATAGTGCCCACCATAAGGCTCATCATGAGATGCACGTAAGATGTCATATATTTCTTCTTCCTACACACATCTATGAAGAACATGATCAAAACATAATTTAAACAGAAGTCCATCAATCCAAGTGTAAGGTGCACTATCATGGATGAGCTTTTGGTATTCACTAGGAGAAAAGTGAGCAAGAAATTTTCCTAAAATAAGATAATTTGCAATGTTAGCATACCAAGGAGTATGTAAAGAAAGTGCAAATAAATGTTCATTAGGAAAAGTATCTTGTACTAGTTTTGGATCATCAACTAAATGCAAATGTGATAAATGGTCAACAACTACATTTTTCTTTCTTGGTTTATCTATGATGGTGATATCAAATTCCTGCAATAGTAACAACCATCGAACAACTCTTCCACTAACAATAGCTTTATTCATGAGATAAAAAATGGCAGAGTGGTCAGTGTGAATAAATACTTTATAACTAGTAATGTAGTGCCTAAATTTATTGATTGCATAGACAACAACAAGAAATTCTTTTTTAGTGACTGTATAGTTCAATTCTACACCAAAAATATTTTTACTAACATAATAAATGGCATAGGGTTGTTTCTCCTCAATTTGAGTTAAAACAACTCCTAATGCTTGGTCAAATGCATCTGCATGAATATGAAAAGGTAAATCCCAATTAGGATACCTTAAAATAGGGTAGTAGTGAGCATTTACTTCAAAATTTCAAATACCTTTTGACATGCATCTATCCATTTGAAATCAACATATTTTGTTAGTAATTGAAATAGTGGTGCATCTATCTTACTAAAGTCTTTAATAAATTGATGATAATAACTAGCATGACCTAAGAAACTACATACATCTATCAATTTTTGTGGTGGTGGTAAGGAGGAAATGATTTTGATTTTTGTTGGATCTACTTTAATCCCCTTGGAATAAATATAATGTCCCAAAACCACTCCCTCAGTCATCATCATAAAGCATTTTTCATGACTGAGAGAGAGGTTTTTTATATGACAATGTTCAAGTACTTTATGGAGATTTTCTAATGCATGTTCAAATGTGTCTCCATAAATAGTAAAATCATCCATGTATACTTCAACACAATCATGGTTTAGATCAACAAAAATGGATATAACAACTCTTTGAAATGTAGTTGGAGCATTGCAAAGTCCAAAAAGTAAAAAAACGATAAGCATATGTACCCCAAGGACAAGTGAAAGTTGTTTTATCTTGATCTTCTTCAGCTACCTTAATCTGGTTGTAACCACTAAATCCATCTAGAAAATAGAAGTATTGTTTTCCAGCTAGAGTGTCTAAGACCTGATCTATGAATGGCAAAGGAAAATAATCATTTTTCATGGCTTTGTTTAATTCTCTATAGTCAATGTTGACTCACCACTTACCATTTTTCTTTGGGACAATAACCAATGGAGAAACCCATAGGCTATCCGAGATGGGATAAATAAAGTTGCCAATTAAATAATTTTTGGATTTCTTCTTTAACTACCTCTTTTAAAGGATGGATTGATCCTTAGTTGAGGTTGTCTTATGGGATCACATTCTTCTTTAATAAAAATATGATGAGTACATATGGAGGGATGAATTCCCTTCATGTCATTGTAATCCCATGCAAAAGCATCCTATAGAGTAGTTAAGAGATCCATTAATTATTTTTCTTGAAGTGGCTCTAATTCACTATTGATGTTAAGGGTCTTTCTAGGGCACACTTCAACTTGTTTGCAAGCCAAGCTGTTGGCATCAATTCCACAAATATCATTGATAAAATAATTGAGTGGACATTTGTGTGGCAACAATTGGTGAAAAATAATAGGGTTTTTTGAATAATTGGTGCTATGGGGAATGATGGATTCCAAAGGATAAATTTGTCCTTCCTAAGGATTTTGTAGGCAAGGAACTTGCCATTGATCTTCAGGTTGTAATTTTGATACATATTAAAATTGATTGGAAGCATTCTAAGCACAAACTAAAGAAGAACCTATATCTTCATTTATGATGAATGTATCACATAATTCTTCTTTAGTACTATGTTCATAGGCATTGAGCATAGCCAAATATTGGATGATTTCTCCATCTTTTGGTTCATCAATCCATAAATGCTTATCATATGATTCAAAAGGTTTAACAAGTGGGTAAAGTGTAAGTTTCTTAGTACTCATGCCATTAGAGATGGTCATGCTACTTGACCTACAATTAATAAAAGCATCTACAATGGCTAACCAAGGTCTACCAAGTATCAAAGGATGTCCTCCTAACTTGGTTTTAGTTTGTAGGACTACAAAATCTATGGGATATTCCCATGATGTTACATTGACTAGAATATTATCTAGCACTTCATGTTGTACAATAGACCTATTAGCCAACTGTAGGACAATAGGTGTGGGATGTATATTTTGTAAGCCCAGTATTGAAGAACACAAGATTATACTGAGAGGGGGGGCTGAAAAGTATAATACCACTTTTTACTTTTTCTTCCAATTCAATATTATGTTGTGTAAAGATAGCAGTACTAATAGCAGTAATTAAAGTAATGCACATAAACTATACACAATAGAGATACCACAATTTACGTGGTTCACCCAATGTGGGCTACTCCACGGAGAAAATATTTTACTAAAACTTTATCAATCAATCTCTTTGGTAATAACTTCCAATTACAATGTTTATGGATCTTTATCCAAAGGAGATGATGACCCCCTAATCTCAAGTTCGTGGATCTCTTCCACAGGAGAACTCTTTCCCCTTCTACTCTGGCTATGTGATCTTCTAGAAGACTTTGTCTCTCTGTTGCACTAACTGGTGGACCTCTCTCCACTTGAAGACTCCTCACTCAGATATATCTTCAACTGTGTTGGCTGCTAGATATCTATCCATTGAGACTCTATCCTCTATACTCTATCACCTCCAAAGCTCTATCAATAGGCTCACTAAGAACCTGCTCAATAGGCTCACATAGAACCTTCTTAACAAGCTCACATAGAACTTTTCAAATCTGTGCTAGCAAGCTCACCAAGAACTTGCCAAAATCTTCTCTAGCAAGCTCACCAAGAACTTGCCCAAATATGCTCTAGCAAGCTCACCAAGAACTTGCCCAAATCTGCTCTAGCAAGCTCACCAAGAACTTTCCCAAATCTGCTCCAACAAGCTCACTAAGAACTTGTCCAAACACTATCCTCAAATATGTCCCAACATTGTCCTCAAATCTGTCCCAAAGGCCTTCTCAAAGGCTCAATCAATCATGCTCAAGTAGTGCTCAAAATGAACTCAATAATGAATGGCAATCTCAACTCAAATTAACTTCATAGAAGCATAAAGAGAATTGTTAGAGACTCAATATGTTCTAATCTCACTCTCAACTCAAATCAACCTCAACTCAATTCAAGTCAACCTCAACTCAACTCAAGTCTTATAGAACCATAAAGATAATTGTTAGAGACTCTATATGTTCTAACCTTAATCTCAAATCAACATAGAATGATGGAATAGTTTGGTTCATAGAACTTGAACAATCACTTCACACATCACCTGACTAGGCTCAATCAACTCAACTCAACAAATCATCACAAGGGATAACTCTTTCTCACACAACCCTAGTCCAAGTATGTATCAACCAACTCAAATGTTTCCAAAAATTCTCAACCACAAATCTCACATAACAATGATCTCTCAAATGGACAATAACCACGCTCAACAATGTTTCAAGCAAAAAGCACAACTCTGAAAAGCAAAGACACCGGGATCTCCATCATCGGGACACTGTTTTTGATGAAACGAAAGCCTAAACCAGGTTTTAAGAAAAACCCATTTCAAATCTGCCATCCATGGTTTTAAATAAAACCTTTTATTTTACCTACCTTGGTTTTCACAAAAACCTTATAAATAGCCATGCTTTCCAAAATATCATAAATGCTTATTTATGAAATATTTTGGCCACCAAAACCAGATATGATCCATGTGACATCAATGATCCATGTGACATCAATGACAACACAAAATACCTCAAATTAACTCAAATTTCCAACAAGTCTATCCATTGTTTTCTTGCTCATTACATTTATGGTAGCTCCTAAGTCAATTAAAACATTTTACAAATTTATTTGTCCTATGTTTACACTAAGTGTTGGAATTCTAGGATCCCCATATTTTGGAAGAATCATTTTTCTAGACATCAAGTCAAAAAGTTTTCCTAAGACTTGAATGGTCTTGGGATATTTTCTTTTCTTACCTGGGTTTTTGATGCACAATTCTTTAATTATTTTGGCATAGATGGGAACTTCTTTAAGAGCTTGTAGTAAAGGTATCTTAACATTAATATTTCTAAGCTCTTCTACTAAGTCAAACTCAGGTTTAGGAACCTCTTTTGTTAAAGTCAATCTGTGAGGGAAAGGAGGTTCAAGTGTAGGTTTAGACTTAGTATCCTGTTTTTCTTTAGAAATAACAGGTCTTTCTTCAATAACAATAGGTATTTCTTGATATGAAGAATATTTTATTTTTGTTACTAAAAATGGTGCCCTAAGGACTAGAGTTTTTGAAGATACAGGAGTTTTATCATCGATTTCTTTTTTAATGATAGGATCAGGCAATGTTTTTCTTGATCATAAATGGATATCATTATAGGGTAACAAGTCAACAGAGTATTTGTCTTCGGCCTCATAGATTGGATGTTATGTTGGTCAATTATTTGGATTGGGTATTGGTTGGGTTGGAAAAGGTGGTTATTTTTGTGGTTGAGGATTATTAATAGGAGCAGGCAAAAGACGTTGTTGTTGTTGAGGAGCCTACCCTTTGTATTGATCACTATACCAAAAAAGGGCTTTAATTATAGCTAAAATAAGGTGGTTTTTTATGGTGATAAAAAAATACCCTAATAGACCCTAAAAGGGTGGTTTAAAACCACCCTTTTAGGGTAACCACCCTCTTAGAGTCACCCTAAGATGTCAGTTTTAAACCAAACTCTTAGGGATAAGAAGGCGGTTTGAAACCACCCTCTTAGGGTTTCCTAAGAGGGTGGTTTTAAATTACCCTCTTAGGGTGACCTAAGACGGTGGTTTAAAACCATCGTCTTAGGGTGACCTAAGAGGGTGTTTTAAAACACCCTCTTAGGGACCTAAGAGGGTAGTTTTAAACCATCCTCTTAGGGCTAAGAGGGCGGTTTTAAATAGCCCTCTTAGGGTGAAACACCCTCCCTTTTAAAAAATTTCTCCGCCCTCCCAATGTAACTAACCCCACCAAACCACAAAACCCTTATATTTCTTTCCACTTTTCATCGCACCAAATCGACTTCGCCAAAGCACAAAACCCTAGGTAAATCATTTCTTTCCCCTTTTCATCATGGATCTTTAATTTACCTCTGGCTTCTCTGTGTTCTCCCTAAAAACAAGCGAGAGGGATGAGGCCTTCGAGAGGGCGTAGAACACAACAATTTTTGAGGAAATAGAAGAGCATTTGCAGGTTCTCGATCACCCATTTTGTGGATAAACTCATTGTTGGGGTTTCGTAGGGCATTCTTCACTGCTTTTTTTGGGTTAGGGTTTTGGATGAAGGTTTTTTAATGGTGGTGTGGGTGTGGAGAGATGGTGGTTTATTCTTGGATGAGAGACAATGAGGTGACTTCTCGATGCTAATATTCTTATATATGGTCTCCAAGGGCTTGGTGTTGAAGTGGGTATGTATTGTAGTCATATTATTTGCTGAATTTTACCTCTGTAAAAGCATTGACCATGGACCATGATAGTCTATAAATACCTGCTTAAGCTCTCTATAACCATGCAAAATTTTATAATATCCTCTCTATTAATGTAAAAATATTCTTTAGTCTGGTGTTTATGCTTTTGGGTCTCTATGTTTCTTCGTCTGTGTCTATGAGGTGACTGCTCGGTGCTAATATTCTTATATCTGGTCTCCAAGGGCTTGGTGTTGAAGTGGGTACGTATTGTAGTCATATTATTTGTTGAATTTTACCTGTAGTAAAAGCATTGACCATGGACCATGACAATCTATAAATACCTACTTAAGCTCTTTGTAACCATGCAAAATTTTATAATATCCTCTCTATTAATGTAAAAATATTCTTTAGTCTGGTGTTTATGCTTTTGGGTCTCTATGTTTCTCTGTCTGTGTCTTGGTGTTTCAATGTCTCTCCCTGTCTCCATATTCTTATGTTGTGATTATGAGGAATCTTCAATTTAGGTTGGGGGAAGGGGTGGGGGGTTAGGCTATTCTAGAATGTGTTGATGCATCTTTGTTTTTTCTATGTGTATATGTGTTCTTGCCTCTTTACTTCTACACTTCTATTTCAAATTTTATTTTGGTAACCTTCATTAGTCATTTAACATATGTTCCACACTACACAACATACATCCTCATATCTGGATACTCATAGAGATGTGTCCTCATGGGATGGGGATTTTTTTAGCTTTCTTCATTGTGATATGCATGAATTTTTTTCAATGAAAATTTGCATTTTCTCTAGGTTTTTTTCCTGATTTTTTGCCAAGTCCTAAGGTTTTTCAACTCTTTTGCCTTGTCGATTCTGAGTTTCTCAACTATGAGTTTGACATCATGTTCCAGGGGATTCTATCAGGTCATCTACCATCAACCTGGCTCTGGAATTGCTATGAAGGGATGCTCTATAGTGATAACAAAAAAACCATACTAAAGGTCCTTCCCTTATTAATTATTTCACCCCACAAAAGTTAGTTACTACTTTCTCCTCTCATTGATTTTTAGCAAGGATCTCTTTAGTTGCCACTTCCACCCATGGGCATCTTCTTTCGAAGGGGTTCAGATAGGGGTCATTACCAATATCTTTATAGTTTAATTTCAGAATATTTGATCACTCAGACACCATACTAAATGAAACCATGCTAAAGGTCCTTCCCTTATTAATTATTTCACCCCATGAATGTCAGTTACTATTTTCTCCTCCCATCGATTTTTAGCAAGAATCTCTTTAGTTGCCACTTTCACCCATGGGATCCTCTTCCTAAGGGGTTTGGACAAGGGTCATTGCCAATATCTTTATAGTTTAATTTTAGAATATTTGATCACTCAAACACCTTGGTTCCTAACCCCCCTAGATAGAATCACTCTTAATTCTTCTCCTATCACTGAGATAATATGATTCTAATATGACCTGGAGGGTTCTAATTTCTTCATGTGTGGTAACTCTGGTAAGCTTCCTAGCTACATAAAAAATGCTCACTTATTGACTTTAGTACTTTTTTACATCCTAACTAATGAGTCTTGTTTCTGCTTTCTCAGCAATACTCTATTGGATTAACTTTGAAGTACCAACAAAAATGTGTTGTTTAAATGAGCAAGGGGAGTTGGGTTGTGAGGTTGTTGCTAGTAGCCCTTCTGTTTGTTGAGATCCATGGTGAGAGTTTGTTGTAGGGTGTTTGATCGTGAGTGATTGACCTCAAAGAGGTTTCTAATATTCATAGATTCTGACCAAGAGACACTCTTGGATGTCCTTGTGGGTTCTATGTTGATGCCTCAACAATTTGAAACCTCCACCCTAACTTATGCTTCTTAACTGGAAGTCACCTTAAACAACTCTACTATAATTCCATGTGCAGATTCCCCTATGTAACCCCCCAAAAAATTGCATGTGCAGATTAAAGTTGATAAACCTGAAAATTCCATCAACTTGTTGATCTTTGTTAAATACCAAAATATAGAATAGTATTTGTTGGCTATTGCATACACTGGTCCCTATGTCTTTGACTCTTTAAAGCAATCACATGTTAAACTTTATTTTCATCATTCATTTTAGTTTTTGTGTCTCATCATTCATGTGCATCTTCTGTTTGATACCCTTGCTAGCAGTGAACCCTTATCAGTTGTTTGAGTAGAGATATGTCATGCACAAACCAATTGCAAGGAGCCCATATTGTGTTGAGGGTGCAGTAACACCTATAACCCTACTTGTAATTATACTCATTTTTTGGAAGGACAATGGTCTCCATTAAGCTTCAGGGAATATCATCAATCTTCTATGATTGGAAATTTGGGTAGGTTAGAGATCTTTAATTTCAAGCATTGACATTGTGTTTTTTAGCTTCAATTTTTTCTCTAATAAGAATGTGTGCTAGCTTGAAATTAGTTGATTTTGTAGAAGTCTAATACTTTTTTTGTCATATTGTTTGTTATACTCTTACTCCTGTGAACATCTTCAGTGAATTTCTATATGTATGATAGACGACTACCTCCCTTTGTACAAACTTCAACTAGATATCTTTTGTATGAGTCATAAATATTTATTTTAAAGTATCATCCATACTCCTGGATAGTTCCTAGGAAAATCTTGTTAATAAGAAGTGACAACATCTGGGTTAAGCCTCTTTGTTTTAACCAACTTATCAATGTCCCATATTTTGAGCAGATTTATTCTCAGGTATCATAGGTATTTTAGTGTGAAAAATTTTATATATACCTCTGTCTCCATATTCTTATGTTGTGATTATGAGGAATCTTCAATTTAGGTTGGGGGAAGGGGTGGGGGGGTTAGGCTATTCTAGAATGTGTTGTGAAAAATGTTAAATATGTTAAAATAAAAATATAATAACAATAAAGAAAAAAATTCTAATAGTAAATATTATATTTACAAGAGGACTTTTGGTACCATTTAAATTGGATTTGTGTTATGATACCATTTAAATTGGATTTGTAATGTTACACAACTTTAAAAATTATTAAATTTAGTTTTTAAATTTAAATAATAATAATAATTCCTTAAAAGTACTCTTAAATTCAATTTTTTTAATAAACATAGTGAAGAGTGCTTAAGTAGGACCCCGATTAAAATCTAATGTTGAGCCTTTTATGTAATAGTAACTCTCTAGTAGAAATTCAAGTTACAAATTTTATTAAGAAATCCCAAGCTAGGTATTTGCATAGTGCCACTTTAGTTAGTATGCCCCAAGTGAGGTGAGGTTAATATACCATGGTAGGAAATTATATGATAGTGGTGTGTACAAAAAATGGTGGGTGTAGCGAGAAATATAGAGAATTAAACCAATGAGAGTCAAGAATAAGGTTAGATCTCATAAAGTTATGGGCAAAAAGCAGTTTAAAATGAGGTCTCTCAATGTGAAAATCTAGGCTTACACATTTGTTTGCTTAACTGTCAAGATGATGAAAATGCAATTGAATCAGCACATGCTTGTAGCTTAAACATGATCCTCAAATCTTGACCTATTAATTAAAACCAATTGAAATTTTTCTCTGAAGGCTAACAACCATTAACATTGTGAGTTGGTACATCAAAGGAGGAAAATGAAATGTCATGGGCCCAAGCACTTTTTATGCCTGTTCATCAGGCTATAAACTCGTTCTAGTGTGTGTTTTTTTGGAAAAATCAAAATTTTGTATGAATTTCTAAAGTTAATAAAATTTTGGAGCTACTTTCCCATATTCTTGTTGTTGTGTTGTAGTGAGTTGTGTTAATCTTCTACCATGTAAAGAGAAAGGGTATGCTCTGTTACAAGATAGAAGCTTTTTAATTTACTTTTATACGTATGTTTTTAGGTATAAATTTATTTTATATTTTCCATTAGTATACTTTCTATTGCAAATAATATTTCTATCTATGTTTTCTATAGTTTAGCCAAGGCCTAGGCATCTCTTTGTAGCTACAAATTAGTTTTATAATCTACTTTGCTAGAATTCATTTAACAGATCTTGGAAATCAAGTAAATCCAATGATTCAAAATGAGATAGAAGTGCAAATTTTTGCTTTCTAGCCCCAGTTTCATATAAAATCTTGCATACAATATACAAGTGCTTTCCAACTCACATGCACACATCAACTTGAAGCAACCATATGACAAAGACAGACATAGTGACATCCACACAACACAATTTACATGGAGATATTTTTTTCATAGAAAAACTTCCATGGTAGAAGCTCAAAATTTTTTATTGCCTTTGTAAGATGCAAATTCCATGGAGCCCCCTTTTAGTGGGGATAAGGAAATGAGATGGCACGAAAAGGGGATGGCTAAAAGACACCCCCAATTTTTTCCCAAAGTGGGTGGCTCTATATAAAATTTTAAAAACACAAAAAATATTTTAAAATATATAAATCAAAATGAAAAACATTTAAAAATGCACAAATCTGAAGTACTTATTGATTTTCTCATTGCAAATGATAAAATGTTATTATGGTTATTTATTTAAATTCCATACTTTGGAGTCCATAACTTGAGGTTCTAGATCAAATGACATTAGTTCAACCAGTTAGATTCCTCAACTTTCATGGAGGAGAGCGAGGTTCTAATATTGCCAAGCAATACATGCATAATTGCCAAGTTGTTGTAATATGACTATGTGGTCATGATGTAATACGGTGGGACCCATTTCAATCCCATATAAACCATTGAAAAAAAAACTTGAGGTTCTAGAGCTACTATCTGACATAATCACACCAAATCTATTACAAAATAGCTCCATTTTATCTATAATGATACAACTTGTTGCTTTACTCTTGAATAGCTCCATTTAAATGTTTTATTATAAAAATTACAAAGTCACATTTGCATCCTACCACTGGATTTAAATATTGGCCCATTCAATTTGGTTACAAATTGAATAAAGATACCATATGTAGCTGATGTTATCACAATAAATTAAGATTCAGTGACAAAGGCCTCACACGCTAGTAAGTACTTGCAATTTGATAGTGTTGTTCAATAGTGGTTAACCAAGGCATATTAGAATTGATCGTGGTTTTGTCATCGACTATGGTGTATTGTAGCAACTGGTGGAAGATACTAGGTATAAGAAGATCTTCCATCAAGTATCATGGACAAAGCTTGGCTAGGAGCAACTAGGTATTTCAACTATGTTATCTTCATTAATGAATAAAAGTTATTATTTCGATAAAATCTACTCGTATAACTATACTTTCTTATTTTTTGGGGAGTCGATTTGTAGGAATATCAAGGACTATTATCATAGGGTTCACAAATTCCTAGATTTTGCAAGAAATAATTCAACAAACCCTGAAAGAACTAGATGTCCATGTCAAAAGTGCTCAAATATGGAAACTCTTAGTTTTTCAAATGTTTGTGACCATCGAATTTGGCACGGGATTGACAAGACATATACCGATTTTGTTTCGCATGGATAAAAACCCTCTAGTTTTGACAAATATGCATCGAACATGTGCTCTATCACTGATGAGGGTCCAATTACCAAAGATGTACAAGATGACATTGTTGGAATGGTTAATGATGCATACAGATTTTTCAATGTTAATTGCTCAAAGAGTGGAAAAGAACTGTGAGATAATGATGTTGAGTTCCAATCATATTATGGAGCAGTTCTTGTTGATGAATATTGTAACTTGCTCAAATATTCCAAAAAACCATTATACCTAGGATATACAAAGTACACAAAGCTATAATTGATCACAAAATTATATAATCTCAAAGTAAAATATGTTTGGTCAAACAATAGCTTTGATGACTTACTGGAGTTGCTAAAATATATACTCCCAATCAAAAATACAATTATAGAGTCCACATATGTGGTGAAGAAAATGATCATGCCATTGGATTACATTATGTGATAATACATGCATGCATCAATGATTGTAGTTTATATTGGAAATATCATGAAAAGAAGTAATCTTGCCCAACATGTGGTGTATTTTGATGGAAAGTTGACCCTTATTCACAAAATGCATGCATTAATGTTCCTGCAAAGGTGTTGAGGTATTTACCCATTGTACCAAGATTGAAGAGAATGTATATGTAAGGGATTTTATTATATCATTAACTTTGTTATGTTTGTTTCTTTCAACATTGTTAGATGTGTAAGATTTTGAAGCTATAAACTTAAGTAAATGTAACTTGAAGTACTAAAATAAGTATGCAATGTTATAACTATGATCATAATAATGTAATAAGCAAGTAAAACTCATAGAAAAATTTTATATGAACTCATAACACTATCATTAATAATATCTCACAAAAATTGATACAAATGCTTTATAAGTGACCAGTAAGTGCCCCTCAACTAAAATCTATACCATGTCTAAATAGCCTTTCTTCAATGACTCTTGGATGGCTATGACTCTTCATATTCCTATAGATGTATGCATGGTAGACATGTGTGTACATGCATACCTAACTAGGACACTTGTTCTTCCTATTCTAAAGGACTCGTGTACATGTGGACAACATGCACATTTACATCATTGCACATTCTTGTGCATTTATTCCATTGCATAAAGTAAATCCTAATCTAGAAATGTACCAAATAATGTAATATATTCCAACATCCCCGTGTTTTACATTATTTGAAATGATTCTTTGGGATGCACACCTGATCTCTGAATATCTAAAAAAAATTCCATCCCAGTGGCTTCATGAATATATATGCTCATTGTTCTTCTATAGGTATATACTTTAGACTTATGTGTCAATTCTAAAAATTATCTCTGATAAAGTGATATTGAGTCTCAATGTGTTTTTTTGCTCATGTATGATTAGATTTTTGATCAAATTAAGTACTCCTTGATTGTCACAATGTATCAGTGTTTTAGTTCTATTTATACCCAAATCAGATAATATATTGTAACCATAGAGCTTCACATATGGTATCTCTAGCTACACCATATTATGCTTCTGTGGATGACTGTGCTATTGAATATTCCTTCTTGTTGTGCCATGGAACTGGTCCTAATCCAATATAGAAAATATATCCTAAAGTAGATTTTATATCATCTATAGATCCTACATAGCTTGATTTTGTGTACCCTTGTAGACAAAATTGTTTATGATACTTTGTATAAGTTAGTCCATAGTCTATGGTTTGCTTGACATAGTGCAATATTATTTTTGTAGCTTTCCAATGGCTTTCTCTAGGTTCTTGCATGAACCTTGCAAGATAATTAACTACAAAAACTAGATCTGGTTGAATATTCATTAGATACAATAGACACCCAATTACGGTAATTTGTAGCTGAAACTAGAGAGGTATCATCAACTTTGGATAATTGCAGTTCTTATTCCATAGTTGTATCCTTAAGCTTACAACTATCCATCTTATATTTTTTTAGTAAGTTTTTTTTATACTTTGTCTGCATGATTGTAATATTTTCATTATTCTAATGTACTTCTAAACCAAGACAATAACTCATGACCCCTAAATCATTAATTTCAAAAGAATTTTTGATATCCCTATTTATTTCAATTACCAGTTTTTTAGAACTTCCTATAAGTACTAGATCATCAACATACACTATGAGAATTAGTATGTCATTTCCAATATTTTTTTAATACAAACTTGGATCTTAAGTGCTCCTCTTGAAGTCGTATTGAAGTAAATGATTATTAATCTTTATATTCCATGCTCTAGGTGCTTGTTTCAACCCATATAAATATTTTTTTAGTTTACAAACCATGTGTTCTTGCCCTTTGATAATAAATATTTCTGGTTGAGACATGAAGACTTCTTATTTTAAGTTACCATTAAGAAAGGCACTTTTGACATCCATTTGATATAGTTTCCAACCATGATGATATGCTAAGGCACATACTACTATGATAGTAGTCATTCTGGTTGTTGGTGCAAATGTCTCTTCATAATCTATTCCTTCTGTTTGAGTATACCCTTTAGCTACCAGGCGAGCTTTGTATTTTTCTAGACTTTAATTTGCTTTATACTTAATCTTACAAATCCATTTGCAAACTACTACTTTCTTTCATGGAGGTAACTCTACTAGATTCCATGTTTTATTCTTTTGCAATGATGAATATTTTTATTCTTTAGCTGATCTCCACTATGAGTGTTTTAGTGCTTGAAGTATTGTTGTTGGTTCTTCTATACCATATAGTAATCCTTTATTAATTTTGATTTGACTACGAGTTTGTGGTATTGTAGTAGTAAGATCTAGCTTTTTTTCCAAATTTGCTTCTCTAATAGTATTTATGAGTCATATGTGTTCTTTTCTTAGGGAAACTATATATGATTTTGTATGATCTGATTCTAACTTGATCTCCTCTGTAGTTTTTATTTCTATCTCTCTTGTAGATTTTTTTTCTATCTAAAATAGAGGTTCTGATACTATTTCCCTTGTGAGTTCTAGTACAAATTTTGAATTACTTTCTTCTTCTTCTCTAGTGTCATATTTGAATCCTTCATCAAACACTACATCCATGCTTATATACACTTTTCTTGTTCATGGATCTATTATTTTATACCCTACTGATTCATCATCATAGCCCACAAATATACCTTCCATGCTTTTCTCATATAAATTTGTGCGTTTCTATTTTAGAATATGCATATAGGCTTTGCATCCAAAGATCCTTAACTTTGCAACACTTGGTTTTTTTCCTGACCATGATTCTTCATGAGTAATGTTCTTAAGTGTTCTTGTAGGTAATCTATTTTGTAAGTATGTTGTTATTTGAACTAACTCTGCCCAATATTGATTATCCAACTGGACTTCTTTTATCATACACCTTACCATTTCCATTATTGATATATTCCTCTTTTCTGCAATACCATTTTGTTGTGGGGAGTAAGCTGTAGTAAGTTGTCTTTTGATACCATTTTCTTAGATAAATAGATTAAACTTATTTGAAGTGAATTATCCTCCTTTGTCTAATCTAAGAGTTCTAATAGTCTTTCTTGATTCTTTTTCTAATTGAAATTTGAATTGTTTGAAACAACTGAAAGCTTCTAACTTGTATTTCATGAAGTATACCCATATTTTTCTAGAATGATCATCTACAAAAAGCTGAAAGTACCTATGTTTTTCAATACTAGTAGTATTCATTAGACAATATATATATATGTGTATACTAGCTCTAGTGGTTGTTGAGATCTATGTTGTCGAATTTCAAAAGGTACTCTATTTTGTTTTCCTGCTAAACATTCTAGGAAGATTGTGGATTTCCATGAAATATTTGGTATCCCTTCTACCATTTTGTATCTGATCATTTCATTTAAGGATGATGCATTATTATGACCCAATAATTTATGCCATAATTCTCTTCATTTGAAGTTTTGACTAATAGGGCTATATGAGTAGTAGTATCTAGAACAAATATATTTTCTTTATAGGATCTTGTAGCTATCATTTCTCCTTGTTTAAGAATATGATACTGCTTTCTACCTTTTATGGTATTGAATTCCACTATCATATCTTGATCCATGAGTTGTGAGATTGAGAGTAGATTGGTAGTTAATCCAGGAACAAATAGAACATTTTTATTATCCTTTTCTATCTATTAGATTGACCAAAATATCTCCTATTCCCTCTAATTTATAGGTTTTGATGTCAGCTATTGTAACTGGCTTCTCTTGTATGGCTTGTACATACTTAAATAAGTTTTTGTCTCCAGTCATGTGTCTGCTTGCCTCTGAATCTATATACCAATAGTCCATGGTTCTTCTCAAAATTATATAATCACATTTGATGTAGAGGTTTTTGTTGTCAAACCTATTTTACTCTAAATTTCATAAACTAATTTGAAGTAGGATTCATTATTCCTCCTACTCTCAAATAATATTTGCAATGTTTTGTAATCCTAATTTTATGTTGAATATCTTATTTCTCCAACCTTATAAATTTTACAAATATTAACTTTGTTTTGTAAATCTAAATATGCAATATTACAAAACTTAAATATAATTCTTCAAATCCCAAAAAACTTTTCAAAATATGATAAAAGGCTTTTCAAAAATAATATTTTAATTTTCTACGATTTAAAATACATATCACTCCACTAATATATTTAAAACTTTAACCTTAGAATATATTCCCTTAGTTCCTTATTTCTCCTACCAATATAAGCCTTTAATATGAAAAATACTATGGTAAGTATTTCCTTAATAATTTAGGTGTTGCTCCTCTTATTAGGTGCTTCTCTTTAATGTTGGTGCTTCTCCTTTGGTCAAATCTGCTACGTATGTGTCCTTCACATGCTTCTAGGTGCTCACTATATAAATTTGATAGTGGATGTAACAACTATCAATGTCTTCCCAAATAGTGTGTTGCCCTGACAGTCTATCTGATGTAACAATTATTTTTCATGTTGTCAACAAGATGACTCCTCCCTATTTTTAGAATATTGTGCAACCTATAACGTTAATCAATATAAGCTTGTAATATTCTCCTCTGATTGGTCAATGTGCATGTTCTTCTATGCAGGACTGTTAAACCCCTATTAATCACCTAATTGTGCAAAATATACATTACTGAATGAACCGCATCAACTAAGAAATTAAAAACCTAACGGCTACTCCAACTCTTCCACGCTTGCATGTTTTGTCTAAACTCCTTCACATGGATGACAACATATTTCTATGTGTCTTCCAAAAACTATCTACTTATCCTTGTTTTTCATGTGATTTCCTACGCGCTAGCGCCTTCAAATATTCCTTTTTTAGAAAGCAAGCAGTGCTTGTTCTAATGGTTTCGTAAGGTTTGATCTCAATGATGGTTATTCTCCCACTTGGCTCAATGTCCCTAGCTCTAAAATTCTGCACTTGATTTCTTTAAATCTTATTATCTCAAAGTCTTTAAAACATTTTCAAATAGTGACACTCGATCAACTGGCTCTCACTAAAAAAATATTGTCCTTAATGTTTGTGGCTATGTGTACAACTTCGATACTAGCGGCTCTGCTTGCATTGTTTATTTTGAGGTAGAGTGATATCTTCCAATATGAACTACGTTCTTCCTTAGTCTAGGCTTCTCTACAACATGTATCTTTTTTTTCTTCTATTCCAAAATAGGTGATGCTTATGCAATGGCTCCTTCCATTGAAAACTATTCGTAGTTGTGATGACAAATGACTATACCAGATTAGGTGATTCAACTTCCTCTTGGTAGTTGTTTTACTTAGCCTAAAATAATGCTTGTTCTTCAATATTTGACCAATAATGATCTTCAATCCTTTCTTCAAGCTCACTAACCTTAATACTTGAATTTTTACAAGATGTGTGCTACTCATTATTTCATTATCCAAGCTAGTTGTTCAAAAAACTATAAAATGTATAAATCCTTCTCCTAATACTACCCAATGCACATTCAAAATCTACTTCAAAAAAATTACCTTCTTATTTCTTGCCAAAATATTATTTTCTTGATCTTTTCTTAACTCCTATTCCTTTTTTGTAGGTTTTAAACCTTACAGAAACTATATTATGCACTTTCTTGAAGACTATAACATGACACCTTCTCATGCAACTTTTAAACCTCAAATTTTATTCTCAATAAAACTTAATAGTAATCCAAATACATGTGTTCAAATATTGAGCCTTTTGCACCAAAGTTGCATACCTTTTTAACTCTATTTTGATGGTGATATTCTTGGTGATTTGGATCACCCAAATGTTGTCCTCAAATCTCTGCTACTGTAAAAATTAGCAACCTATTTATCTCTTGAGCTCTCCTTGAATCTTCTATAATGACCTTCTATCAATCAATCCCACGATGGTGGTGTTTGCATGCAATGGTACACAAAGGCAAGTTCAATTTGCAAAAATGTAGTGAGGGATGAATGATGGAAACTAGGATGGTCCCTTGTGGCTTTGATACTTCACGACAAGTACGGTTTGCAAAAATGTATCGAGGGATGAAATATGGAAACTAGGATGGTCCTTTGTGGCTCTAATACCATTGTAATCATTTGAAGCTATAAACTTAAGTAAATGTAACTTGAAGTACTAAAATAAGTATGCAATATTATAACTATGATCATAGCAATGTAATAAGAAAGTAAAACTCATAGAAACCTTCTATATGAACTCATAAAATATCATTAATAATATCTTATGAAATGTGATACAAATTCTTTGTAAGTGACCAACAAGTGCCCCTCAACTAAAATCTATATCATGCCTAAATAACCTTTCTTCAATGACTCTTGGATGGCTATGAATCTTCATATTCCTATAGATGTATGTATGGTAGACATGTGTGCACATGCATACCTATCTAGGAAACTTATTCTTCCAATTCTAAATGAATCATGCACATGTGGAAAATATGCATATTTACATCATTGCACATTCTTATGCATTTATTTTGTTGCATAAAGTAAATATTAATCTATACATGTACCAAATAATGTAATATATTCCAACAAGATGCGGCTGAAGTGAGTTGTTTTCTTCATATAGCTCTGTAAATATTGTGGAGAATATGATGTGGCATTCCCAGCACAAGATTTTATATGGCAATATACAACATCCATTTTACTCCTCGATGTGGAAAACTATAGATGTTAAGTGGAAATATTTTGTTGATGATCCATGTAGTGTACAACTTGCAATGGCAATTGATGGGTTCAACCATTTTTTTTACTTTAGTATTTCTTAAAATTGTTGGCCCATTGTGTTGGTCACTTACAACCTCCAACCATGAATGTGGATGAAGAGGAAACATTCAATTCTCACCTTGTTAATACCTGGCCCCAGGCAACCAGGTAATAATATTGATGTTTATCTACAATCGTTGGTTAATGACTTGCATGAACTATGGACTAAAAGAGCAAAAATGTATGATGTATTTTACAATACTACGCTCAATATGAGAACAATAATGATGTGGGTCATCCATGAATTTCTTTCTTATGGAAACCTATTAGGATGTATGATAAATGGAAAAGCAGCATGTCCATTACGCAAGGAGAACACCTATATAGAATATCTTAAATGCATTAGAAAGATTTCTTACATGGGCCATAAGAGATTCCTTCCTCAATGTAATTTGTTTTATCATTAGAGGATATATTTCAAAGGTAAACAAGAGCTTGATAAACCACCCAAACTTTTAAATGGAATGAAAATACTAAAAATAATATATGGAATTCCACCAAATTGGGGAAAGAGCAACTCAAGTAAAAGGAAACACTACACAGATGAGAATAGCATGTTTGTTCCTATAACAGATGGATGTAACGATCCAAAAATCAAGAAAAAAAACACACAGAACCCAAGATTCTAAATGCATTTGTTCATTTTATTACCAAATTGCAACTATACAAATAACCCAAGCAATTCAACTTTCTAATGCATAGTTGATACCATAGAAACTACTCTTTCTATTTCACCTCTCATCTACTCACGGAGTTATTCAACCATGCATCAAACTATATGCTCTACTTTCAATAAATGGTCTACCCCTTACTTAACAATCAAAGTCACATACCCTTAATTGCTAAATAATCTAAGTTCACATTTATTATCCAATTAAATCCAACTACTTTAATCTTCACATAAACCTTTTTTTCTTTATTTCATAAATTAAAATCCCATACCCTTAATTTACAAAACAAACCATATTCACATTCATTATCCAATTAAATCCAACTACTTTAATCTTCAAATAAACCTTTTTCTTCATTTTAAAAATTAAAGTTCCATAGCCTTAATTTACAAAACAAACCATAATCACATTCATTATCCAATTAAAGCCAACTACTTTAATCTTAAAATAAACCTTTTTCTTCATTTTATAAATTAAAGTCACATACCCCTAATTTACAAAATAAACCATATTCACATTCATTATCCAATTAAATATAACTACTTTAATCTTAAAATAAACCTTTTTCTTCATTTCATAATTAAAGTCTCATACCCTTTTTTTACAAAACAAACCATAATCACATTCATTATCCAATTTCTATTCTTTAATATAATGAAATAACATTAAATATTTTTTCCTTTCATTACCCTAAAATATACATTTTAGATAATGAAATAACATTAAATATTCTTTCCTTTCATTACCCTAAAATCTACAATTTTAGATAATGAAATACATTAAAATATTCCTTCCTTTCATTACCCTAAAATATACAATTTTAGATAATGAAATACATTAAAATATTCCTTCCTTTCATTACCCTAAAATCTATAATTTTAGTTAATGAAATACATTTAGGATTTTGTCCAACCAAACATAACCTACGCTCCCTCTTACTCAATGATTGACCAACGGTCGACTCTAGCAAAGGGAGGACAGGTCAACATAGGGTGGTTTGTGATGTAAAGGATGACAAGCACAATGAAGATGGATTTTAACCATAGCAAGCCAGTGTATAGGTGGGGTGCTCAGGGTCTCCATGGCATCAAATATAGCTTCTATGCAGTAGAAACCTCCCATCGCCATCGTAGCCCAATGGCGGCTATCAAGCATGGTTAAAATCCATTGCTATCAAGCATGGATACAAACGTCAAGAGGGGTTTTTATCTTTGATGAATAGTGGCATCTTATATTATGCGAACGTCTCACCTTGCGAACGTCTCACCTTAAGGGTCTCCTATTCTAAGCGATGCCTAAGCTTACCAATAAAGATTATCATTCAGAGCAGTAGTCACAATGATAGGCAAAGTTTGGTATGACCAGCCGATTAGACAAAGGATACTACCATACTATCCAACCATACAAAGGGTGCTTCCATACTAGCCAACCAAAAAAATGGTGCTAAACATGGCCACATACTTATGATGGCTCCATAGAAATCAATACGAGTATGGATAGAATGTCACCTCACTAGTATTAGCATAAATTATTTAAGGACGAGGTTTACCAAATTTTAAAAGAGTTAACGCTACAGGAAAGAACCCACAGCCCGACAACAGTATAAACCAGTAAATGGAATATTAAACATGTCTAAACTAGTGTAATATACATCCAACCTGGTATATTTTTTTTTGGCAGTCTACCTAGTTTACACTCGAGAGTGTCCGTCGTCCACATCCTCCTCTCTCCTCTACGCTCTCTTCTACGCTCCCTTCTATGCTTTTTTCTACCCTCTCCTTCCTCTCCTCTCTACCCTCTTCTCCCTTCCACATCCCTTCTCCTTGGTTGACATCCCCTGCCTACCATCATAACTCTCTATCTACTTTCGTCAAGCAGTAGGGAAGAACACTCATCTTCCTCTTCCCATCGTACTTGCCATAAATAAGCCATCCCTTCACGTCGAAGGGAGATTTGCACAACTGGTCCAGTTAGATTTACAAAGGACAACTTATCCCATTCTTATAAGGGTGGTCTTATCATTTTGAATTAAGCGAATTCCCATCAATTCAACTAGTTAAAGTTTATCCTCTATGAGTTCAATGAATTATGTTTATCATTTCAAACAGAGGAGTCATTTGCTTAATGGGGTTCTCTTATTTCTTTATATAAAACAACCATTTCTTTTTTCTTTTAAAAAGGTTTTCTTAATCAATCTGAAATAAATCACATATTTATTCACAATGAAAACTCTTTATTATCATAAAATAAATCAACCATTTATTTAAAATTGAATGCCCTCAACATTCTAAAATAAATCAATTATTTATTCAAAATGAGATCTCTTCATTATTTAAATAAATTAACTATTTATTTAAAATGATATTCATTTACTATTTAAATAAATCAACTATTTATTTAAAATGATATCTATTTGCTATTTAAATAAATCAACTATTTATTTAAAATGATATCTATTTGCTATTTAAATAAATTAACTATTTATTTAAAATGATATCTTTTTTAAATATTATTCTATTTTCCAAGGCATACAAGGAGTTATGAAGATAGCCTATTCATTCATAGCTCATAGATTATTAAAGCAAATAGTGTTGAAGCAAAATATAATCATGCATGTGCAATAACAAAGAGGGAGTCTTTCCATCAATCTAGTCACCTGTCTCAGCCTCTAGAACTTACGATAGCTACTAGGTTATCATTCTCGAGCTCAAAGTAAGGTGGCTAGCTATTGACGATTATCCCTTAACCGAATGCATGTCTATATGAAGGTATCCATCTATGTTACCTCCAAGTTGCCTTATCATCACTTCCCCAACCTCAAGTACCCTCATATTCGGTGGATGAGTCAACTTCCTCCACTTACAAGTGCACCTGATCCTATACATTGGAAATTTGTTAGCAGTATCATGCTCTTCAATATCTATTAATTTCGCATAGCTGCTCAATTACACAAAATCAAGTATTAAAGCATCATCTGATAATACATTATTTTTATATCAAAAAAATCCATCTAAGAGGGTCATGACATCCTCCCCAACTAGGACTAAACATTGTCCCGGGTGTTTCTCAGTTTTATACAAGCATTCATAATCAAAAGCAAATTATTACAAATTTTAGATATCATCAAACAAAAAAGGGAAATATTTTTGCATATCATCCACTTTCTCCCACTTGGCATTCCTTTTCAAGAAACAGTACCACTGGACCTTACATTGCTCAAGGATCATATTCCTTGTAACCTTAGATCATAATTCAAGAATTCTTACTAGTATTACTTCAATTATCTCTAGATTTTCCATTTGCAAATTAGAAACATCCCACACATGTTTAGGGTTAGCAATATATTTTCTAAGCAAAGATATGTGGAAAGTATCATGGATTTTTGATAGATTAGGAGGTAAAGCGAGTTGGTATGCAACCAGACTAATATTTTTAGTGATCTCAAAGGATCCTACAAACCGTGGATCCATTTTTATGGATTTGGTCACACTTTTCATTGGTTTGACCCTTAGGAACACTTTATCTCCCACAAAGTACTCTCTTGGAGTTCTCTTTAAGTCAATATAAATATTTTACCTATAAAAAACTTCCTTGAGTCTTTTCCTGATTACCTTTACTTGCTCTTCTATTTCTTTGACCATTTTTGGTCCAATCACAATTCTATCCTCTGGGTTGTCCCACAACAATGGTGTTTTACACTTTCACCCATACAAGGCATTGAAAGGCACCATTCCTAGAGATGAGTGATACCCATTATTGTAGGTGAAATCTACCAACGGTAGGTAGTCTTCCTAGCAAGACTTGTGATCCATACAATACATGCAAAGCATATCTTCTAGTACTTGGTTTACCCGCTTTGTTTGACCGTCTATTTTAGGGTGGTATGCCAAACTCATGTTCAACTTTGTACCTATTGTCTGATGAAGGGCTTTCCAAAATTCAAAAGTAAACTTGGAATACCTGTCTGAGATGATTATCTTAGGAAATACATGCAATCAAAACACTTCCTTGGCAAATCTATTAGCCACTACCTGAGCATTTTCCTTGGTGCTCCCAGGTATAAAATGCATAACCTTAGTCAATTTGTTGACTAGTACTAGAATTGCATTGTGCTAGTACCTGGTCTTAGGTAAAACTTCTATAAAATCCATAGATATGACCTACCATTTATGTGTAGGTATACTATGTGGATACAATCGTCCTACAGGATGCTTATGTTCTACTTTAATCTTCTGACATTCAAGGTACCGAGTGATAAAATATGTAATATCCTTCTTCATTCCAACCCAAAAGAAGGTTATTTTCATACTTTCCCTCATATTTTCCCCTTTGGGGTGAGTTGTATAAGGATATCTATGGGCTTCTTCCATTATTAGCTTTCTTGAACCCCCTTATTTTGGTATGATGATTCTACCTTTGTAGCACAATAGGTTATCTATCACCCCAAACTCCTTATTACCCTTAGGGTCTTTGTCCATTCTAGCTCAAATTTCTTGGAAATATTCATCCTGATGTTGCTTCTGCCTCACTTGGTCCATGAGCTTTATGTGACTCTTGGTTATGGTTGTTATGTGTCTCCTTCTACTCGAGGCATCAAAAACTTTATTCTCTTTTCCCTTTATGTACTCAATTTCAAATTCATACTCAGTGAGAAAATCGATCCACCTTCTCTATCTCACATTGAGTATTGGTTGGGTAAATATATACCTTATACTTTAATGGTTTGATTTTAACTCAAAAGATCTTCTTAACAGATAATGGTGCTAGACCTTTAGAGTGTGCACTATAGCGGCTAGATCTAGATCATGAGTGACATAATTAACTTCATGATTTTTAAGCTTCCTCAAAGTATAAGCTACTAACTCTTCTTGCATGAGTACTTCTCCTAACCCTTACAGTGATGCATCAATTCATACGAAAAAATCTCCTTGAGGGTTTGGAATCCTCAATATTGGTGATGTAGTGAGTTTTTGCTTCAACAAGGCAAAAGTGGTTTCACACTTTTTCGTCCATTTGAACTCCTTCCCTTTCTTCTAGAGGTTAGTTATTTTCAAGGTAATTTTTGAGAAATCCTTTATATAACATCTATAATAGCCTTTTAACCCCATGAAGCTCCTTACTTTGGTAATATTAGTAGAGGGTGGCCAATTTAGTATAGCCTCGATCTTCTTCGAGTCCACAACAATTCATCCTACTGATATGATATGCCCTAAATAACACATCTTTGAAACATAGAAATCACTCTTGGCTAGATTTTCGTAGAGTTGATTTTTCCTTAGTAACTCTAACATAATATTGAGATGCTTATCGTGCTCTTCCTCATTTTAATAGTATATTACGATATCATATCATATATAAATACAAGGACAAACTGGTCTAGGTGTCTTTTGAACACACTGTTCATTAAATTCATGAAGGTGGCTAGGGCATTATTAGTCCAAAAGGTAGGACTGTGAACTCATAATACCCATACCTAGTCTTAAATTTCATCTTATGAGTATCATCCTCATGTATTCTCAACTGGTGGTACCTTGAATTTAAATCTATCTTCGTAAAAACTATGGAATCTCTCAATTGATCAAATAAATTGTTGATCCTAGGTAGGGGATACTACTTCTTTATTATTGCTTTATTAGCATCTTGTAGTCAATACACAATCTTAAAGAGTCATCTTTCTTTTTTACAAATAAAACAGGTGCACCCCAAGGTGACACACTTGGTTTTATCAACCCTTTCTCTAATAACACTTGCAAATGTACCTTTAACTCTTGCATCTCAATGGAAGACATCCTATTGGGAGATCTGTGAATTGGTTTTGCTCCTAGTATAATATCAATAGTGAAATCAAATTCCCACATAGAAGCAAGCCCAGGTAAATATTCAAGGAATACATCCTTGAAATATTACAAAATTGAATGTGTCTCTAGTACCTTCTTCTTTCGGTCTTCCTCAACTTCTTTTAGCTTTATTAAATAAACTATCCCTCCTCTTTTGATGGATTTATTCAACTACATAGCTATCTATATTTAAGGTTTGAATTCTTCTCGTTCGTTATGAATTCGTAGCTTTTCCTTGCCTCCTTTAGAACATTCGATTCACCTATCCTATAAATTGATTATGGCTTTATGGACCTATAACCAATCCATCCATAGGATCACATCGAAGGCATGAAGTGGAGCTACATATAATAAACATTATGTGGCTCCATTAGCTAAAGTAATTTCCATCATCAAGAAACACTGGTTTACGAAGTAGGTTTATCTTGAACCATACTCAACTTTCTATCCATGAGCCAAATACCCTAGCCTTTCTAACATATATTTTTCTAAATTATGAGAAATAAAGCTATTGATTTCTCCACTATCAACCAAGATATTCACTTGCCTATCAAAAATATTATCTTTTATAAGCATTGGAGTGGCTTGCTCCTCAAGCTTCTGAATCCCAATTGTGACATAGATCTAATGCATAGGTTCCTTTCCTTTAATTTTGGATGTACTTGGCCTTGGTTGATATGGACATTGGTTAGAAAAATGTTGCCTTCTACAATGGTAACACCCATCCTTAGTCCCTTGTCACTTTTCTAGTTTTTACTCCTTGCTCTTAATCGTTGGAACTAAAACTTGCAGTTTATGTTGTTGAGGCTTAGCGTTATTGGGTTTGATGCCTTTCTTATAAAAACATTTCTTGAAATTTTTATGGATTCCATTAGACTTCTCTATATTTTGAGGTCTTTTAGCCTTTCGATATTGTTCTGCCTCCCATTTTATAACACCATTGCTATTCCTCGTCTTTAGTTCCTAGCAGTTTTGCTTAGACAAGGTTTCATATTTATAATGGAAGTGTGACTCTACTTTCTTTCCTAGGTCATATACCTTTTGTAATGACTTAGGTTCCTGCATCTCTACATCATGCTTTATCCTAGATTACAATCCATGAGTAAACTTGTGGATCCTCATTTTCTCATTATAAGCAGGTACATACTTCAACAATTTCACCAACTCCTTGTAGTATATCTCCACTATGTTGGTTCCTTACCTTAACTAGAAAACTCCTCAAACTCTAGAGCATATAAATTCTCTGTGAGGAACCTATTATTGAATATGACTATAAATTCCTTCCAAGGAATGTCTATTGGTTCAATATTATTTTCATCATAGTAATTTTCCCACCAATATAGGGTAGCTCCTTCATGGTAAATAGTAGACCAAACCGTTTGGGTTCCTGACGAATATTCCTTTACTGTGAATAAAACTTCTAGTTTCCTTAACCATACCTCAGTTGCATCTCCCTCTCCTTCTACATTGAACATGGATATACATACATTCTTTATATTCTTACTGTTTCCTTCTCTAAGAGGGTTCTAGCTTGTATTTGCTCTACATTTAGCCCCTCATATTTTTTAACTTTTGAATCTCTAGCTTGTGAATTTTGGTTTACAATAGTTTCTAACATTTACCTCAACTGATCTTGCATTGCAAAAATTGTGGTAGTGATATCTTCCATTTCTGTATTGGGAGTTTATGGACCCTCATTCTAGATCCCTTCTTTGACATTACTTTGTTGAGTTTGTCTAGGCGGAGGCCTTTCTCTCCTAGCCTTCGATGGCATCTTGATCTGGTTTCAACCAAGAAAAGAATTAGATTATAGATTCATATTAAACTGCATTACTAAATTAAACCACATTACATAGTTCTTCTTACCAAATAATTAGAAATATAACTAGGGTAACGTTCTAATATTATGATGTATCATTAATACCAAAGCCCATAATGAGGTATCATAATATTCATATACCCTCATACCTAGAGCTATGATACCAAATATAACAACAAAAAAATCAAGAAACAACACACACAGAAAGAGAGAATTTTTTTTGACTAAGGAGAGGGATTCATAAACCCCTAACCAATCTTAGATTGACTTAATTTTTTAATATCCCCTAATTTTCTCAAGAACTATACCACATGAGATTACCCTCACGCAAGTCCCTTTTGTGAATATATATGTCATGTTACGCACATAATTCCATCCATCTAATTAATCTTGATGAGCTAGACTTACCACCTTCAATCATTAGAAGGTGTACATGGATCTCTATATTCCACATAAGCCATTATGTGTGGGTATGCTATGTGTACTATGAGTTATGCTATAAATCTTGTCCTCTGACAAGCTATATTAACTTTGGTATGATCTTCTAAACCTAGATACCAATCTCCCTAAGGGGGTATCAAGACCTTAGGTCATCCTCTAAGTTCACCTAGAACTTACTATTGTTTTTATAACAAATATTAAAACAAGAAGATAAAGAATAGATCTAGATACTAAATCTAACAAAATATGAATCATTACTCAAGCAAAGGATAACTAAAACATAAAATAATAATTAAAGGATAAACATGCAATAGAAGGGATTTAAATACATCTACATTCAACTAATTGAATACAACGTCATCAACCATATTGTTCATTTATTACATAAGTATGTATGGTAACCCCCATACCTTCAAACAATACATTACATCAATTTCATCGAAACCTCCTCACAAATCTAATATATTTGCATAAATAAGCAAGATATAATGTAAAGAGTACACTTGGGCATCGTTCCATCATCTAAATTTGGCTCTCCCACTTCTTCCATCGATCAAGTGAGGATAGGAGGGGATCAGGACACTCATAGTTCAGGATAGACATGCTTCTAAATGCATTTATTCATTTTATTACCAAATTGCAACTATACAAATAACCCAAGCAATTCAACTTTCTAATGCATAGTTGATACCATAGAAACTACTCTTTCTATTTCCCCTCTCATCTACTCATGAGATTTATTCAACCATGCATCAAACCATATGCTCTACTTGCAATAAATGGTCTAACCCTTACTTAACAATCAAAGTCTCATACCCTTAATTGCTAAATAATCTAGGTTCACATTTATTATCCAATTAAAACCAACTACTTTAATCTTCACATAAACCTTTTTTCTTCATTTCATAAATTAAAGTCCCATACCCTTAATTTACAAAACAAACCATATTCACATTCATTATCCAATTAAAGCCAAATACTCTAATATTCAAATAAACATTTTTCTTCATTTCATAAATTAAAGTCCCATACCCTTAATTTACAAAACATACCATATTCACATTCATTATCCAATTAAATCCAACTACTTTAATCTTCAAATAAACATTTTTCTTCATTTCATAAATTAAAGTCCCATACCCTTAATTTACAAAACAAACCATAATCACATTCATTTTCCAATTAAAGCCAACTACTTTAATATTAAAATAAACCTTTTTCTTCATTTCATAAATTAAAGTCTCATACCCTTAATTTACAAAACAAACCATATTCACATTCATTATCCAATTAAAGCCAACTACTTTAATCTTCAAATAAACCTTTTTCTTCATTTCATAAATTAAAGTCCCATACCCTTAATCACAAGATCTTAAAAACAAATAGAATAATTTCCAAGAAAGAGGTTCAAAATGTTAACAAGGGTCTCAAATTCAAATGCTTGGGTTTTAAATGTCTTTTATAGATGGATATTACAATCAAAGTCTATATATTTTTAACAACTCCAATAGCAAATCTTTGAAATAAGAAATGAAGTGGAAATTCTTGAACTTCTAAAGGACTCTTGGTACTTTAAATCCATAAATTCAATGTGGGATATGATGATCTAATGATTTATAATAAGTAGTGCTAAGGAGTATCTACACTAATTCATTTTGATGACAACAAGAAACCATTTATTAAATGTGGGCTAAAATTATCTAATATTTTAGAATAACTAGTACTTAATATCTACAATAGTTTGGGCAAGGTATTTGTAAAACAACAAAAAATACTAATAGATGTAGAACAATACACATTCTAATAAATATACCATAATGAAGAAATAAATTAATAGTTTTGCAACCATAAAAGTGAATTAACTAAGGCCATTTATCTTTAAGGGTAATAAAAACTATAATGCCTAAAAAATATAGATCCCTAGGAATATAAGTGATCATATGATGGACCCAACATGAATACAAGGATATAAAAGTACAACTATCTAGTGTGGAATATTCAAGGAGTTGAATTCATAAAAATTGTGAATTTTGATGCCAATAGTCAAAAAATCAAATTAGGAATGCTAGAAGTAATTACAAATTGTACAACTTGTAAAATAATGTAAAAATCATCCTAGATTTTAATTTTATTTATCATATATTATATAGCATTGCTATATGTAAGTTCCAAAATAATTATATATATACATGCTTCAATAAAAACAAACTCTCTCTTGATGGGATCTCCTCAAGAAGAGTATCCAACAATTATGCATAAAGTGGGAGCACAATGTAAGATTAATCCTAATTTTCTAAATGTGAAGTATGCTTATGGATTTCCTATAAGTCTATCATATCTATTAATATTGCACATGGGTATTACTATTCTTCAATTGGTTACTAGTGAATTTAAGTGTTATGAGGTGCATATTGTTGGATAGTAATAATATTAGGGAATATATGGTAGAATTAATTGTTATGATATACTTATTCCTTCATTTTAGTCATCTTTTGATAGATATCTATCATGAAATTGTATATTTATTTAATCATATTCTATTATATTTGATGTTCTATCTATAATAATGCATACGCACTGGTCCAATTGTCTCTTATCATAGGAGTATCACCCTCTATTAGTCCTTTTATGGAAAAGGGTCAATATGAGGAGAATTGTGTTATTACTTTATTTTTAGCAAATCTATGGTCATTTAGGTCCTATATTTTGTATCTTACTTAATTAACATAACATTATATAAATTATTAACCATCCCAAATATTGGTCCTAGATTCTATAATTTCCCAATAGAATACCTTAAATTATAGTGTACACTAGCATTTATCAATCCAATAGTCTATAGACATTAGAAGGTATAGAATCCTAACATCAAAAAAACCTATGAGTGGGATTCAAGTGAATAAATTAGAACCAATAGTTTAGCTTCTAGTATTCTCAATGAGACCTAAGTGGAATTTCCTTACAATAATTTAGCTCCAACCTCACAAGAAACATATTAGGGGCTCATATCTAGAATATAAATTTGATTGAATATCTATAAGTCTAAACTTTTTTTTAGTCATAACAATGTTGAATGTAAATCTAGAAAGATAAAACATCTCTTTTGGGCAGTATTCAAAGCAGGTTTAGTTGATGAGGACTCTATGAATTATAGTCTAGTAGTATAAGCTATTTTCAATAATAATTAGTGAGGTATAATTGTACACCAAAAGAAACATCACATACAAGTCATGAAGATTACAGTTAACAATGATTCATTTATTTAGATGACCAAAAATAAAATATTCTTATAAGTTTTTATTTTACTATATGTATATATAATGTGTTCCATTAGGATCTTAATATTTCAATCACTATCTAACATATAAATTTAGTAATTTTAAAATATCTTATATTTCTAAAGAGTTGTCACAATTAGATATTATGACAAGTCTTATTAAATGTTACTCAAGAAGAATTTCTAAAAATGGCATCACTTTGAAAAGGAGAATCTACAACATCACCTTAGAAAACAATTAGAGTCAGCATAATGATTATTTCTTAGATTAGAAGATTAATTTTATTTCTTAGTATCCATATGTAAGCATGCAATAAATACAACCACATATGTTGGTTTGCATTGTAAGAGAAAAAATAATGATGAGAAAAGCTATCAAAAATCACCAAAATATAATGTTTATTTATTTATAGATTTAGTATATAGATTTCAATACACAGTGACCAATCATAGCCAAGTGCACTAAGCAGTATTTTACCAAATAAATATAAGGCAATGCAGGAATTTTTGAGAAACTAACATGTCATTGGTAATCAATGGAAAGTTGATGAGAGTCATTCATGGCAAGCTTCCCATCCTTAATAAATCAACATTATATCCATCAAGAACTGTGTATGTAAAAATCTAAAATGAATGATATTTAAGGCATGGACAAGATCAAAAAGTGCACTAATGGTTATAATGATGTGGATAGAGGAAAAACAAAACATTAAATTGACATTCAAGCATTGTATACCATCTTGCATCCTGATCATTATAATGAGGAATTGAGTATCAAAGAACACATGTATTTGAGCCATATTCTTGAGTCTTGATGTTATTTGTATGATTCATACCTTAACAAGACCAACCACATATAGTGATTTTGAGAAGGATACATGTTAGTTTAGGTAAAAAAAATCATCTTTAAATTTCTATTTCAAAGTGGGTCTTTCAAATTTTGGCTATCAAGTACCAATGTAGTTTTCCATAACCTTGAGATTAGGTAATTTGTAGGTGCTTTGAATAGAATATGTCTATTTAAATTTTAAAATATTCCCTAATAGTTTACATCCATTCATTTTGTTTTAGTATATCGTCAAACATTATGTTTTGATAGGAGAGTACTCAAAGGTCCTAGAAATGGACATTATGTAAGATCTAATCAATGTATACAATAATACAACTACCCCAAACCTAATCCACTTATTCAAGGTTTTCATAAGAACTACATTTTAAAAATTTGATATTATAACCAATTTTTATGTGCCATAGAAGAAAGTTTGGGGTAGTGACTTGGCGTAAGTATTGGTTTATAAAATATACTTATGCCTTGAGCTCATTGAATCTTATGCAATAACCTAGAAGTAGGGAATAAGATAGATTATAACTATATAGTAGAATGATCAACATCAATCATTAGTCAAGGAACTTATAATAACATCAACTATAAAAACTAAAAAGAGTATCATGATAAGTTTTTCTAGGAATATTGGGATGGATTCCTAAAAGTTTTCTTCTAACCTAAAGTAATGATTGTGAGCCATTATATAGAAACAACAAATTTATAAAGTTTGTATAGCAAAAGTTTTTTTCCACTGCATTCATCTTGGGATAGTCCAATTGTTTGATTTTATTACATCACTTGGTACTTGTAAATATTATATATATATATATATATATATATATATATATATATATATAAGTGTGTGTGTGTGTGTGTGTGTGTGAAAAGAGTCTTGTAAATATGAGTTGTTTAGAGTTTGTCATTTAGTAATCATTAGAGGTTTGTTATTATTAGGAGTCAATAAAATATATTTCTCATATGATAAATATGAAGAGTCATATATCCTATATGTTTGAGGAGATGAATAGTTTGTTGAAGTTGAAATATCAAGATTATTTGTAAAGGCTATATATAGAGGAAGCATATGAGATTTATGTAATGAAATTTTAGTACTTGTTAGTACTAGAATATTAAGCATAATGTATGAAATATAGTAAAGCACCTTTATTTTTTTGCTTGAATACTTGTGTATAATTGTGAGAGGATCTTAAGCTTGAGATCCTATGAGAAAATAGCTTGATTACTAACAGTGGTATCAAATCCACATTAAGCATATCATGAGAGATATATAAGCATTTGAGATAAAAAAAATTAAACATATAATGAGAGAGGAGCCATGTTTGTCTAAGTTGAGTTGATATTGTGAGAGCCATAATATCTATAGGATTTAAAGTTGAAAGCTAGTCCATGGTGTGATAGCACCTAAGAAGTTGAAGAGCTAGTAGTAAAGCAACAAAGGAGAGTTGGTATTGAAGCAACAAAGGAGAGTTGGTAGTGAAGAAATAAAGGAGAATTGGTATTGAACATGTGTTTGGCTAGATAGCAAGTGAATACTGAAGAAGAGATTAAGTGTAGAGAAAGAGCACCAAGCATTGGATTGAATGACAATTTCAAAGTGTAAAGGATAGAAACTAGAAGTGATAACATTTGAAGGAAATAGTTGGAGAGATAAAGGAACAATAACTTTTGAAGGAAATAGTTGGAGAGATAAAGGAACAAGCAAGCAAAATAAGAAAATCCAGGTGAAGTAGGAATTAATAATGGATTCAAAGGTGCACAAGTTAGATACGCAAGCTAAGGTAAAGCAGGCATTAATGATAGTGTTGAAGGTGTGCAAGCTAGAGAGGAAGAGATATAATGTTTCATGCAAAATATTCTAGAGACGATAGACATTGAGGAGTCATATTGTAGGAGATTCAAATTATTTTAATAGTGATTAAACCCGAGATGTGTAAAGAAAAGGTGTACCTAGTTTGGAGAATTTGAGGTAAGGTTCCACCTAAGGTACATAATTTTAATTTACCTCATAATATTTTTTAAAAGACAATAAATGATTATTTAAAAAGAGCACTTTACAAGATGAACGAAGAAATATATTAAGTATATTTGAATTATTAAGAAAAAAAATAATAAAGAGGCGTTTATAAAGTGAAGGAAGAAATATATTAAAAGGAGAATAGTTAAAGGTTGGGAAAATAAATACATTCTTTAAAGTAATAGTAAATTTATTGGAAAGAGAAATATGAAAGGAAAGAATTGAAAGGGAAACAAATTGAGAAAATAGATATAAATTGAAGAAAGGTTAAGAGAAAGGAAAAATTGAATTGAATAAGAATATCAAAGTTGAAGAAAGAGATTAATTATATTAAGTTGAATATTGAAGGAAAGTAGGAAGGAATTTTATATGAAGAAGATTTGAATATTGGAAGAAATATTATTTGAAAGAATGATTGAAGGAAATTAAATTCAAACAAAAGGAAATAAAAATTTATTAAAGAGGGAACAGTTATTACAAAAATTAATTTAATGAAAAAGAAAGGTTATTAATTTGAGAATAATTAAAATTCCAAGCATTTACTTGATTTAAGAAGAAACATGAATCAAAGTGAAGACATTAAAAATTGGTCAAAGACAAGGTAAAATTATTGGATATTATTTCAAGTTATAAAATATATACTCAGTTGTGAGAGCAAACCCTAAGAGGCTTGCAGCTTTGAGGGCTTACATGGAGGGCCTTTATTTTTGGAAACTTTCTTGCAAGACGGTGGGTTTGCTCTAGGTGGTAGGGTTTGCTGGTTTAGCTAAAGGAACTCCAGCAACAAGCTAGTAGATTGGTTAGCTAAAGAAGTTGTAGATGCTAGCTTGGTTTGTGGATGGAAGACCAGGCCAATTTTGTGATTGGGGCTTGGGCATCAACTGTTTAGGTGGTTGTTGCTTCTGGGTACCTGCTGGTGATGGGATCCAAGATTCTGCATCCTGCCTGGGATAGGAGGGGGCTTTCGTGTGATATTTGATTGTGCAATTTTCTTGGTTGGTGTTTGTGTCGAGGGTTCTTCTAGGTATCAAAGTGAGATATTAAAGTTTTAAATTTCTAGTGCCCTTAGATATTTTAAAGATCAGGGTTTCTTCCTTTAAACCCTACATTTTGTTTTTGACCCAATTTCTCAATGGCTGAGGACTTTTTGGTTGGCTCCAACAAGATTTGTGGGTTTCATGAAATTTCTTGTGCAGATATCATGGATGGTTTTTATGTTGTGGATTTTTTTGGCCAGTATTTCTAATGTTGTTTTCTTAAATTGGATATTCTTATGAGGGGTTCTACTATTATGTGCTTTCTTGTACAAATTTGTTAATCGTGATGATAGGATTTTCCTTGTTCTCATTTCCTATTAGGCAATAAATGCCTTGGTTTGGGCATTTTTATTTATAAATTTATTTTTAACTAGTAGCACTTTTTTATTCTACTATTTTTCTCTGGTGCTTTAGATTCTTAAGCACGCGGTGGTTTAATCATGGGAAAATATCTTGTATTTTCTTGATAAAAATATGTAGCTTATTTACCAGGAGGTTGTTTCATTGGATTTTTGGGTTTGATTCATGGAATCTAACCCAATATTTCTTGATGTCTTATTGCTAGATATAAGGTTTGGGGTATCTTTAAAAACCCTACTTGTAATAGGTTTCGGGACCCTTTTAAAACCCCTTCTACTATCAATCAAAAATATATATATATACTTACCCACATGTTGTAGGTGAGTTGGAGAGGGTAGGGAAATCCTCCAAGGGAGGTCCCTAGTTCAAATCTCCACCCTACCAAACACACATTGGGTACCCAAAATCCAGTTGATAATGTTGGTGCGATTAGGGCCAGGTGTGACTCCCGAGTGATTTTGATGGTGTAGAACCCTCTGGTCGTGGTGTCTCAGACCAGGGTGGTCTCGCAAGGGATTTTTTGCTAAATTCAAAATATATATATATATATATATATATATATATACTTATCTTCTCCAAAGTTGATTAAAACAAAAAATATATATTAAAGAAGAATTCTTCTATAGTTTTATTTTCAAAATTTAGAAACTATAGTAAATAAAGAATTAGGGATTTAAAAGTCTTTCTACTTGACCTCCAAGAAAATTACAAAATAATTGAATGACTTCATCAAAAGGATCTTTCACAAAGTTACATGTTATTAGAGAGGAAAACTTCATTAAGAAAAAACTTGAAAAGTAGAGAATGTTTTCATAAGCATGTTTTGAGATATAGTGAATCACCACAATCAAATCAAACAGAACCAAAATATGAGTATGAAGATAACTTCTAATATATTGGGGGATTGCATGGGACTTCCCTGGGAAGTCCTTCTCTACTTCCCTGTAGCTCTTCCTTGGTTTTGTCCCATATCCCTGGTCTTGTTCTAGTTCCCTAACACTTCTTTTGCCCTTCTTCCTTGGTTGGTTGGTGCTACAGACGATATCCTTGGGGTGGGAGGTCACTTACTCATTTTTTTCTCCTTTCCATACCTTCTGGTGGGGTTCTTTTTTGTTCCAATGATCTGGGATGTCCCTATGGTTTTTTGGGATGTCCCTGGATCCTATCCCAATTCTCTAGCACTCCCTTTGCCCTTCCTCCTTGGCTGGTTGGTGCTACAGATGATCTCCTTGGGGTGGGAGGTCACTTATTCTTTTGTCTACCCCTTTCCATGCCTTCTGGTGGGGTTTCCTTTTGGTGCCTATGAACTAATATGTCCCTAGGGTTTTTTGGGTTGTCCTTAGACTTTTCCTGGGTACTTCCCAAGGATTCCTATGTTCCTTCAGGAATCCATTTCCTTGGAGCTCGTTGCTATGTTCCTTTTTCTTACAGGGTCCTATTTGGAGTTGAGGATCAGAGGTTCTTTTGGTGCAATGCATCATGGCTTGGGATTTTGGCTTCATGAGAAGCTCTTCATAGTTTATTTTGGCTTGGGAAGGGACCTCGTGCTTATTCTTGTGGTGCTACTCTTTAGGTTTTTGAATGTGGGCTTGGTGGTGGTTTCTCAGCATTTTTTATGGCTTGGGGATGGGCCTCTATGCTGATTGTTGCTATGGTCCTACTGGTCATCCTATTTTGGATCCTTGAAGTTGTTCCTCGATGGTGTTGGATGATGCTTTAGGGTTCTTGCTACTTTTTTTGGTCTTAAGGGGGGCCCTGCGCTTATCGTTGGCATATCGTGCTTCATGGCTCCTTTTATTGAGGTTCCCTAGGACCTCCCCACCTCTTTCCCATTGCTTGTGGTTATGCATTGATGGTTTCTCTATCTCCTTTAGTTTATGGGTATATCTCCTTGCTACAACGGGACTTCATGGCCTCTGGAGTCCCCTATTTGCTACACATTTTTTAGGCATGTGTGAGATGTTGTTCCTTTGCATTCCTATATTTTTTGGATGGATTTCAAACCCCTTCCTGTTGTTCAAGGGGGTTTTTTATTTTGTTTCCTTGTTTTTCAATGTTTTATGCCTAGTTTCTATATTTACCCCTACGTGGGATTTTGTATTTCAAATTTTGGTGGGTTGTTGTTTTCCTGTCTATTGGGTGGTTCAATCTTGTGGCTAGGTAGGAGTTTCAAATGTTATTTTCTTGCTTTATCCTTCTCCCACTGGGAGGGGTTTTCAAATTTATATCAGGGTAGTTTTTTCCTTTTCTCTCACATCCTTGGAAGGTTATCTTTAAGCCTACCCTGAAAGGCTATCCTTTAGCCTGTCCTAAAAGGCTTTCCTTAAGCCTATCCTAAAAGGCAATCCTTTTGCCTTTCCTCTGGTTTTATTTGTTGACCTTTCCTACGGATTTCTATGGCCTTGTTTAAAAATTCTCTTACCTTGTTGTAATCAAGTTTTGGGTCCCTTGATAAAAACCCACTTTAAATTTAAACGATAAAAAAAAAGTACATTGATTCAAAAGCCAACAAGCACATGACTATCAATATATATATTGGTTTAAATCTATTCAAGTGAAATAAAGTATACCAATTAATATTATAGATGACAAAATCTACCAAGTCCAAGGAACATGCAATGTTACACTTAGTCTACCTTTCTCAAAATGCACACTAGAGAATATTCTTTATGTTCTAGGAATAGAAAATAACCTAATTTTAGTATCACAATTGTTTGATAAACGAAGAAGAATAGAATTCAAAGTCATAAATTGTAGTAAGAAATGTTTTATCAAAATACAAAACAATATTGAAGCCCTTGGGTATTACAAAAATGGTATATTTGATTTAGATGTGATAGCACTCTCTCAAAAAAAATTAAATCAACTTCTACTAGAAGAACAATATCAAAAAATATATTTAATTAAACACAAAATTCTCATGGCAAAAGAACAAGATAGTATATCAGTAAAAGTACTCTACTTGACAAAATGATAAAGAATACAAAAAAATTGTTCATGAGTATTGTAGACACCATATCCTAACCACTTGTCATCCACGCACAATACAATCACAGTCATTCAATATATATATATATATATATATATATATATATATATATATATATATATATATATGTATGTATGTATGTATGTATGTATGTATATTTATATAATATATATATGTGTGTGTGTGTGAATAAATCTAAGCCATCCATCATATCTTAATCTCAACCATCCACTTAACATGATCTATGTCACACATCAAAGTCATAATCTTAGCCCTTCATCATAATATAATCTTGGTCACCTCGTTGTTATCGTCGAAACCCTAACATGTTGAAGGCAAGTTATAAAACATCATTCACTCTTGTGAATAAAGGTTGATTGGTTAAGGGGTGAATCAATTTGAAAATTTGATCATTGATTCCTGAGAGAATCCATCTTCATCCAAACCCTAGCATTTTTCTAACATCCTCCCTCCTTGCCATCACCACATCCCCTCATTTTTTATCATTAAAAACCCCTACAAACCATATATGGTTCTACAAATCACTCCTCCATCATCCCTGTATGATACCTAGTGCTTCCTAGATGTTGTTGAGCATATCTAATATTCTACGAGGCATCCACTACCATTTTTAAGTGCTCCTGGGTGTTTTCCACTAGCTAGTTTACCATCGATAAACCATCAAATACTCATGGATGTTTGTGTGCCATCATATCACAAAAGCAGAAACATAGATCAGATGAATCAGGTATTTTATGATAAGGTAATAGGTTTATTGCTTTACAATTTATGTCTTCTATATTTAACTCATATTTCATCATTGTTGCATCTAGGGTTTGTAGATTTTTTGTTCAAAGGGTCTCACATAGTGGAGCCCTCACATATGCTACTAAATTATTTATGTTATGATTTGTGTGTAGATTACCAGGAAATGTTTTTATCAATGGTTTTTGTAGCTCGAGTGGTCTCATAGGAATGCACAAGCCCACTCACAAATTGTTTGGAGTGAAGACGAACCGAAGACACTAGAATTTGTTTTAATGAGGGTTTCAAACCCTTTCATTGTAATATTGTATCAAAAGAAATAAAATGTATTTTAACCCCATATTTGGGGCAAATCTATTGTACAATTTGGAGATCTAGGCTCCTTGAGTCATAATAATCATATTTGTCATTTTGTGCATAGATTATGTTATTTTCTTTGATATATTACTTTATCAGTTTTGTTCGTTTTTACTTTACAAAATGGTGATCACAGTGGGACCCCCAAAGGGTTTCTTATTTTAATATACCTTGTCAATATTTTTTATCTATGTTTTCTATTTTTGTTGCAAGTTTTCAAAGATTTGATCATGCAAAAATCATGAAACTAGGGTTTCTAAGAGCAACAAGATTTGATCTGTGGTCACACAAATGCCCTACTGCATTCGAGGGATACCGCACTACATTCAATAGATGCCTCACCATGTCCAAGAGATGCCTTATCATGTTTAGGATACTTTGCACTACATCCAGGATAGTTGGGAAAAAATATGTAGGCTTCCTAGTAAGTCTTGATCAAACCCTACCTCCATTTTTGTTTGCTTTTTAAAGAAATATTGAAAAGAAGATATCTACTTTCTATTTAAAAAGCAACATATCTTGCATCTTAGTCATTCACAAACATCTATTCATATAGTTTACACATAGTATAGATCTACACTTGTGCATTCATCTTAGTTGCATTCAAGTTTTTGTTGTTTTGTGGTGTTTTTACTTTCTACCTCGAGTGTTGTTTGCAATAAAATAAAAAAGCATAAGTAGCTGCACTTTAGGATAAATTCTCTCACTTTTTACTTTTCTAAGTTGGAACAAGTCATTGGTACTCGATCTTACTCCCATTATTGGAATCACTTGTTGATTCAAGGTGGAAGATCTAGGTGAACCCTTCATCATTGGAAGCACTTGACGATTTAGGGTGGATCCTAAGAGGAGTACTCTATATTCTTTTGAGTAACTTTGTATTAGTGTTCTTGGTCACGAACTTGGCTGAGTGAAAGAGGGTTTCATGGTATTGTATGAACACCATAGACAACAACATTTTTAAAAATAATCACACACAATTATGAAGAACACAAGCTTATACTGAGAGGGGGGTGAACAGTATAAGACCACTTTTTACTTTTCTTTTCAAATAAATATTATGCAGTGTATAGATAACATTATCAATAGCAATAATCAAATCAATGCACAAAACACCATACACAATAGAGACACAAATTTTAATGTGGTTCACCCAATGTGGGATACCTCCACAAAGAAAATATTTCTTCTAAATATTTCTCAAATAATATTTTGGGAATCCTTCCCAATTACAATGTTTATGGACCTCTGTCCAAAGGATATGATGATCCCCTAAATCTCAAGTTCATGGATCTCTTCCATAGGAGAACTCTTTCTCCTTCAACTTTGGCTAGTGATATTTTAGAAGAGTTTGTCTCTCTTTTGCACTGACTAGTGGATCTCTCTCCACTTTAAGACTCCTCCCTTAAAATATATGTATTCAATTGTCCTAGATGTTGGATATCTATCCATTGAGACTCTGTCCTCTATACTCTATCACCTCCAAAGCTTTGTCAATAGGTTCACTTAAAACCTTCTCAAATCTTCTCAACAATTCCACTCAGAACCTGCTCAAATCTTCTCAATAGGTCCACTTAGAACCTACTCAAATATACTCAATAGGTCCAATCATAACCTACTCAAATATTCTCAACATGTCCACTCATAACCTGCTCAAATCTTCTCAAAAATCTCACTCGAAACTTGTCCAAATCTACTCAATAAGCTCACTCATAACTTGTCCAAATCTTCTCAACAAGATCACTCATAACTTGTCCAAATCTTCTCAAAAAGCTCACTCAAAACTTGTCCAAATCTTCTCAACAAGCTCACTCAGAACTTGTCCAAATCTGCTCAATAAGCTCACTCAAAACTTGTCCAAATATTCTCAACAAGCTCACTTAGAACTTGTCCAAATCTGCTCAAAAATCTCACTCAAAAATTGTCCAAATATGCTCAACAAGTCCTCTCTAGGACTTGCTCAAGTATGCATTGCAAGATTCCACAAAGCTTACACAAAATCAATCCACAAGCCTTCTCAAAGACTTACCTCAAATCAGCTTAACAAGTCCACACAAAACTTGTTCAATCTCATAGAATCATAAAGAGAATTGTTAGAGACTCAATATGTTCTATTCTCAAAGCTCAATCTCAACTCAAATCAATCTCATAGAAGCATAAAGAGAATTTTTAGAGACTCAATATGTTCTATTCTCAAAGATCAATCTCAACTCAAATCAATCTCATAGAAGCATAAAGAGAATTGTTAGAGACTCAATATGTTCCATTCTCACAACTCAATCTCAACTCAAATCAGAATATGGAATAGTTTATTTCATGGAACTTAAACAACCACATACATCCACTTGACTAGGCTTAATCAACTCTACTCAACCAATCACCTCAAGAAACAACCCTTTCTCACAAACCCTAGTCCAAGCATGTATCAACCAACTAAAAATGTTTCCAAAAATGCTCAACCACAAATATTACATAACAATGATACTCATGTTCTTTTCTAACTCAAGTTCAAGTTCTTTGTATAATCAATTGGCTTCAACAACAATGCTTATAAAACAATGTTTAATTTGAAGAACACAAGCTTATACTGAGAGGAGGGGTGAAAAGTATAAGATCACTTTTTACTTTTCTTTCCCAAATAGTATTAATCAATATAATCAATGGTAATATCAATATCAATAACGAAAGCAATGCACAAATCATCACACACAATAGAGACACCAATTTTAATGTGGTTCACCCAATGTGGGCTACCTCCATAGAGAAAATATTTCTTCTAAATATTTCTCAAATAATCTCTTTGGGAATCCTTTCCAATTACAATTTTTATGGATCTCTATCCAAAGAGATGTTGATCCCCTAATCTTAAGTTTGTGGATCTCTTCCATAGGATAACTCTTTCCCCTTATGCTCTAGCTAATGATATTCTAGAAGACTATGTCTCTCTACTGCATTGACTGGTGGATCTCTCTCCACTTGAAGACTCCTCACTCAGATCTGTCTTCAATTGTCCTAGTTGTTGGATCTCTATCCACTGAGACTTTGTCCTCTATACTTTGTCACCTCTAAAGCTCTGTCAATAGATTCACTCATAACCTTCTTAAATCTACTCAATAGTTTCACTTAGAACCTACTCAAATCTTCTCAATAGGTCCACTCAGAACCTTCTCAAATATACTCAATAGGTTCACTTAGAACCTACTCAAATCTGCTCAATAGGTCCACTCAAACCTGCTCAACAGGTCCACATAGAACCTGCTCAAATCTGCTCAACAGGTCCATACAGAACCTGCTCAAATCTGCTCAATAGGTCCACATAGAACCTGCTCAAATCTTCTCAATGGGTCCACTCAGAACCTGTCCAAATTTTCTCAACAAGCTCACACACAACTTGTCCAAATCTGCTCAATAAGTTCTCTCTAGGACTTGCTCAAATCTATATTGCAAGCTTTCACAAAAGATTACACAAAATCAGTCTACAAGCCTTCTCAAAGACTTGTCTCAAATCTACTTAACAAGTCCGCACAGAACTTGTTCAATCACATAGAATCATAAAGAGAATTTTTAGAGACTCAATATGTTCTATACTCAATGCTCAATCAATATCTCAACTCAATCTCATAGAAGCATAAAGATAATTGTTAGAGACTCAATATGTTCTATACTCAAATCCTAATCTCAACTCAAATCAATCTCATAGAAGCATAAAGAGAATTGTTAGAGACTCAATATATTCTATACTCAAATCTCAATCTCAACTCAAATCAATCTCATAGAATAGTTTATTTCATGGAACTTGAACAACCACTTCATGCAACCACTTGACTAGGCTCAATCAACTCTACTCAACCAATCACTTCAAGAAACAACTCTTTCTCACAAACCCTAGTCCAAGCATGAATCAACTAACTCAAAATGTTTCCAACAATGCTCAACAACAAATCTTACATAACAATGATACTCATGTTCTTTTCTAACTCAAGTTCAGGTTCTTTGCATCACCAATTGGCTTCAACAACAATGCTAATAAGACAAGGTTTTAATCACAACTCTCAATTCAGAAAACCTTGAAGCATAAACTCAAAGTACTTCACTCAACCAATGGTCTAAACAACAATGCTTATCAAACAAGGTTTAATCACAACTCACAATCTAGAAAACCTTGAAGCATTAACTCAACCACTTTCGAAAAGGAAACCACAATAAATCCTTTTCACTCCAAAGATATTTCAAAAATCAACCACCCAAATAAAATCAATGGAGAGTATTACTCATACCTTTTTGATGCCTTATGAGTTTTCCACTAAATCTGTCACACTCAACACACTTTCTTTTTCAACTCTTAACAAGGGTTAGAGATATTGAGTAATAACACAACAATAATATCCAAATAACACCTTATTACTCCTACTTTATTTTAACATCCACCAAAGTTCTTTTTAAAAGAAAACCCTTACTCAAAATAATATTTCACTAAAAAGAACTTTATCAAAAACCCTTATTACTCCTAACAATTTCAAAAATTACAATTAAAAATAATTCATAACTCAAATAGCCACCATGACCTTATTCCCTAAGGTTACTCAACAAATCAACTAACGAAGCTCATTTACCCCTTATCACTCCACCTTAGGCAATCCAAACAAAATATTAATAAAAACCTTAATACCTACCTCGAGGGGAATCAAACCCTCTTCTTTCCCCAATGCGAACACCCTAGCCACGACCAAGCTACCGCACGAGCTATGGGCTCGTTGGTGAAAAATAAGCGCCACCCGCTTCTTATACTTCACCCTCTTTCACCAAGTGAAAAGGATGCACCTTGGGTGCCTCAACAGAACAAAGCCAAAAACAATGCTTGTGGGAATTGAACACACAACCTCCTGTCACCAACACCTTTGCACCATCCAAGTTGCCACTAGGCCATGTTTCCCAATGCATTTTGGGAAGTAGTCATTGTCTCCCTTTAATGTTCATTGTGTCACTTAAATGAAAAACACGAGCTCTTTTTCTTCATAAATACCAAGCACAAATATCAACGAGTAAGGATGAATGAATTAAAAAATCCAATGGCATATTTAGCATTCCCTTTCCTTTGGAAACATCGGTATTTTTGAAACTTCCTTCATGACGTCGACGGATAAACTTTTAATTTTAATTTTAAAATTTTAATTTTAATTTTAAATAAATTTAAATTTAAACTAAATCTTTAAAATTAAATATCTCCATCACTGGGTCACCTTTTTTGATGAAACGAAAAGCCAACTTGGGTTTTAAGAAAAACCCATTTCAAAAAATCATTTCTCCTCCTTTCCAGCAAATCCTTATTCTTGTAATGCAATAATTAATGTGTGATAACCCCGACTCTCAACTGTGTTGTTTCCACCTAGCTTATGTCAACCATTTTCGTGATGCCAAGGCCATGAATATTCCTGGTGTAATTTTTTGGTCTATTCATTACACCATTATGTCTACCCATAAAAATGAATAAGTATTACCCAACCACCAAGGGCTTTTCAAGGTCCTTTACCATTATCTCCTCCTCAAATTCTCTAAAGGTAATATTCCCAACCCTGACTCTGAGGAGGAGAACTCTTCCTCTACTATGAGCCCCAAAGCCTCTAATCCCAAGAGGAAGTACAAAAATGATAACCCCAACCTATTTCTAGGAAGAAGATTAAAATTGAAACCACCCCTGTCAGAAGTTCCCAGAGACTAAAGCTCAAAGAAGTAGCTGGAACCCCACCTTCCATTTCAGGCAAACCTTCTAAAGCTCAATCTTCCTCCCATGACCTGGTGGAAAAATTTCTTCACAAATTGGTTGTTCATGCCACAACTGCCTCTATTATTCATCTGGAGATGGCTCATACTACTATTGGTAAGGCTATTGCTAGCCTTAAATAATAGAGGCATAATATCAGTCTTTTGTTCTTTTGTGATAACTTCAATGATACCTCCATGATTTCTGCTGTTGAAGCCCCTTCTGACACCAAAGGTGGCATCAAAGATGAATATGTGGTTAAATATGATGAAGTCATATAAATTGCTAAGGAAGCATGCCTTGAAGGTTTGAAGGACAACCCAAAAGACACCCTGAAGGATGAAGCAAATGACATAGCTCTAGAAACTGATGATAATTCTACTCTGCAAATTGACGTCAATCCTTGATTGCGTCTGTGACTCTCTGCTATGTTGGATTTTTAATCATTATTTTTGTCTGAACAGTGCTCCTTTGCTCTGAAGGACTATTGGTTTTTGTGTAAGGATGAAGAGTGTCAGTCTTTGTTTTTGATCCTCTTTATTCCTCTATCCCTGAGGATGTCCTCTTTTGGTTGTATTGGCCTTTGGCCTTCTAATTTTTTTGGTTCTGTTCAAGCTAGTTCTATTGTGTTCTTCTTGGATCCTCTGTTGTAAAAGGCATTGGGGTACCTTTCAAATACCCTTTCTAAAATAAAATTAATTAATCTACCAAAAAAAAAGAAAAACCCATTTCAAATCTGCCATCCATGGTTTTAAATAAAAACCTTTTATAAAGCTTCCTTTGAAGCTCCTTTTGGAACCAAATGCCATGCATCCCTTCTTGAACCTTTGATCAAAAACCTTTGCTTCTCATGAAGCTCTTTGACACAAACATAGTGCTTACTTACATAGATCCTTTTGACATCAATGACAACTCTTAGCTTAGGGACTCAAAATGTCCAACAATCTCCCCCTTTGTCATTGATGGCAACCCATATCCTTTTACTAAAATCTGACCTTATTTTTTTCTTCCCCTAAGACTTTGCTCCCCTTGGCTCAAATCTTTCTCAAATATCAAATCTCTCTCCATATCAAAAATTCTCCTCAATATACACAATCTCTCCCCCTTTGTCATCAATGGCAAAGGGTCACATTTGGGGCTCGGGGCTAAGAATGAGCCTCTTATCTTAGCCCCTCCCCCACCTCCACATGAGGTGGTTAATTCTAGGGTGGGAGTATTTCTACTCCTCGAAAGCATTGCTCTTTACATTTACCTTTCTCTCTTCCTTTATGAGTTTTTTGAATCCTCTCACTATTTTTTACCAAGTCATCATCACTTCAGTTCCTGTTCCTATTCTTGTTCTCATCCATGTTCCCATTTATGTTCCTGTTCCTGTTCTTGTTCTTGTTCTCATACATGTTCTTGTTTTTTTTCCTATTCCTATTTTTGTTCTCATCCATGTTCTTGTTCCTGTTCATGCCTGCTTCTGGAATATTTTCTCTACACCATATTGTTGTTTGACCATCATAATTGCACTTATAACACTTAATGTTATTATTCCTTGGAAGTGCAAATGTCTTAGGATATCTCCTAGTGAAGCCATATCTTCTTTTTTCATGAACCCTACAATTCATTGCCTTGTGACCAAATTCATTGCATGAGTAGCAATACCCATGGAAAAGTTATTTTTTCCCATATTCTTGTCTTTTGTATGACCTGCATTGTGAAGTCATGTGCCCAAACCTATGACATGAGAAGCATCTCCCATTGAAGCTTCCTTGCCTAGACCTCATTGGTCTCCTATTTCTATTGATGTTCCATCTGTATCTTCTTTGTGCATTGTTTCTATATTTGACCTCTTTGTTGTCCAACTCATCCTCTGATGTCTCATTCCAACTTACATTGTTATTTTCTAAAGTATCTTCTTCTAAAATTCCTTCTTATTCTAGACTTGAAGTAGACTTTTCTTCCCATTTATTTTGAGCCTGTTTGGAACCAAGACTTGTCTTGTTTGTTGCTCCTCTTTGTATATTTATTATTTTGTCTACACTCTTTGCACTGTTCACATATTTGTACAACTTTTTCTCGGAATCCTCTAAATATTCCTTTAGTTGTGCCACTTCTTGTGTTAACTTTTCACACTCCAAAATATTTGCTTCTAACTTATCTTTGAACTTACTTGCATTAGCCTTTGACCTTTCTAAGTCCTCTATGAGAAATAATATTTCTTCATCACATTCTTGAAACTGATTTTCAAGCAGAGTGTCACTTTCTTACCTTCTTTATTGTGTCAAGAGCATAGATAAGTTCTCCCTTGAGATCATATCCATTCTCAATTGAATAATCCTCTATTTGTTTACCTTTGTCCCTATAATTACTTTATTTTGGTTTGTCTTCTATAGGATCACTTACTTCATCTTCTAATGCCATTAGAAGATTCTCATATGGTCTTTCAAGTGCATCTTCAAAACCATCATCACTGAAACTATAGCCATCCCTAGTGCAATTATCTTCAATATGTCTAAATTTACCACAATTGAAGCTCTTAATAGATCTTACATCTATGAATCTTTTGGAACCTTTATCTCTTCTACCATAGTTAGCTTCTTCATCACTAGATGACTCACTGCTTGATTATGTCTTTTTACCCTTTTTCTTTTTGTCCACTTTGAATGCAACTTCTTTTGGAGGAATAGGATCTTTTGTTCTTATATCAAAAGTAGTAAGCATGCCAAGCAAAGAATTACTTGTCAAAGAATCACTATCAATTGATGTTTCTAGAGTAGAAACCTTTTCACTATACCTTTTTAGAAGAGTTCTCAATATCTTATCACAAGCATCAAATTCATCAACCTTCATTCCAAGACCTCTCATCTCATGTACAAGTTCATCAATCTTACTGAGATAATCATGAATATTTTCATCATATCTCATTCTTAAGTTCTCAAATTCTCCTTTGATATTTCTGATCTTAGCTTTCCTGACACCTTTATCACCCTCATATATGTCATGCAGTAGATCCCACATATCTTTTGATGTTTTACAATCCATAACCTTCATAGATTCTAATCTACCCAATCCTTTTATAATTGTATTTATAGCTCTTGAATTTGCATGAATTAGAAGTTTACCTTCCTTATCTGTAGGAAGATTGACTGTAGAATCATATCCAAGTTCCACTGCATCCCAAAATTCATTTCCAAGTGCCATCAGGTGAAATCTCATCAACATACACCAATACAAGAAGTCACTTCCATCAAAGACTGGTACTGCATTATTGAAGGACCCATCCTTTTGATCCTTGTGATCTATTGTTTTCTTAGACAGCTTTTCCTTCAAGCTATCAAACTCTTAAGAAGGAACCCGCTCTGATACCAATTGAAGAACACAAGCTTATACTGAGAGGAGGGTGAACAGTATAAGATCACTTTTTACTTTTCTTTCCCAAATAGTATTAATCAATATAATCAATGGAAATATCAATAGCAATAACCAAAGCAATGCACAAATCATCACACACAATAGAGACACCAATTTTAACATGGTTCACCCAATATGGGCTACCTCCATAGAGAAAATATTTCTTCTAAATATTTCTCAAATAATCGCTTTCGCAATCCTTCCCAATTACATTTTTTATGGATCTATGTCCAAAGGGGATGTTGATCCCCTCCAATGATATTTTAGAAATCAACCACCCAAATAAAATCAATGGAGAATATTGCTCATACCTTTTTGATGCTTTATGAGTTGTCCACTAAACCTGTCACACTCAACACACTTTCTTTTTCAACTCTCAACAAAGTTTAGAGATCTTGAGTAATAACACAACAATAATATCCAAATAACACCTTATTACTCCTACTTTATTTTAACATCCACCAAAGTTCTTTTTAAAAGAAAACCCTTACTCAAAATAACTTTCACTAAAAAGAACTTTATCAAAAACCCTTATTACTCCTAACAATTTCAAAAATCACAATTAAAAATAATTCACAACTCAAACAACCACCATAACCTTATTCTATAAGGTTACTCAACAAATCAACTAACGAAGCTCATTTACCCCTTATCACTCCACCTTAGGCAATCCAAACAAAAGATTAATAAAAACCTTAATACCTATCTCAAGGGAAATCGAACCCTCATCTTGTCCCAATGCAAACGCCCTAGCTACGGCCAAGCCGTTGCACGAGCTACGGGCTCATTGGTGAAAAAGAAGTGCCACCCGCTTCTTATCCTTCACCCTCTTCCACCAAGTGAAAAGTATGTGCCTTGGGCACCTCAACAGAACAAAGCCAAAAATGATGCTTGCGGGAATCGAACGCACAACCTCATTGTCACCAACATTTTTGCACAATCCAAGTTGCCACTAGGCCACGGTGCCCAATGCATTTTGGGAAGTGGTCACTGTCTCCCTTTAATGTTCGCTACATCACTTAAATGAAAAACACGAGCTCTTTTTCTTCACAAATACCAAGCACAAATATCAACGAGCAAGGATGAATGAATTAAAAAATTCAATGGCATATTTATATGCCTTCCCTTTGCTTTGGAAACATCAGCCTTTTTGAAACTTCCTTCATGACGTCAACGGATAAACTTTTAATTTTAATTTTAAAATTTTAATTTTAATTTTAAATAAATTAAAATTTAAACTAAATCTTTAAAATTAAATATCTCCATCACCGGGGCACCTTTTTTGATGAAACGAAAAGCCAACTTGGATTTTAAGAAAAACCCATTTCAAATCTGGCATCCATGGTTTTAAATAAAAACCTTTTGCAAATCTTACCTTGAAGCTCCTGTTGGAACCAAATGTCATGCATCCCTTCTTGAACCTTTGATCAAAAGCCTTTACTTCTCATGAAGCTCTTTGTGAAACACAAACATAGTGCTTACTTACATAGATCCTTTTAACATCAATGACAACTCTTAGCTTATGGACTCAAAATGTCCAACATAATCACAACTCTCAATACAAAAAACCTTGAAGCATTAAACCAACCACTTTCAAAAAGGAAACCACAATCAATCATTTTCTCTCCAATGATATTTTCATAAATCAATCACCCAATCAATTCAATTGAGAATATTACCCATACCTTTTTGATGCTAAGGAGTTGTCCACAAAATTTTTCAAACTCAGCACACTTTCAAATATTTCCTTTTCAATCACAAAGAGGTTATAGGACTTGGGTAATATCACAAAAATAAAAATAATATCCCAATAACACCTTATTACTCCTACTCAATAAAATTCACCATGTCCTCTCTTGAAAGAAACAATCCCCTTTGAAAAAAAATAAATCAAACTCACTTTTGAACCCCTTTACATAAATAGAAATATCTCTTTACACACAAATTATTTCTCCTTCTAAGCAATTTAATCAAATAGCCCTTGAAAAATTCTTTCCAACGATATATAATATGCTACCCTTCCAAAAATAAAACCATAAAAAATCTCTCAATTTTCTAGGGCATAACATAACCCTTATTTCTCCCTTAAGGCTATTAAAAATTAAAATACAAAAATTAACTTGCCTTTCCTCTTGGAGGGATTTGATCCCCCGACATCCTCCTTCCTAATGCCTTAACCGTGGCCAAGCTGCCATTGGGCCACGTGCCCACACTTGCCTAAAATGGCATGAACTCGCTTTGACCTCAAAAGCAACCTCCAAGAGAATAGAACGCGGGACCTCCTTTATCTTGCCAAGCCAACTCACCGCTAGGCCAAGCTAGCCTATGTGCTCCAAAACCCCGAACATTCCCTGCTTCAACCTTTTCTTAAATCGTCAAGCCTTTTAAACATGAGCCTTAATTCGCATGCACTCCAAATGAATTAGCAAGGATAATTTTCATTAATGCCTTTTGGGAAATTATATATAATGCCTTTGTCTTCCATGCAATCACGTCGGTGCATCAATTTAATTCGACGTCGGTGTGGTTGATTAATTTATAATATATTTAAATTTAAATTTGAATTTAAATATTATAAATTAGATTAGATGAACCTTAGGTTTTAGATTAATTAAACCTTGGAGCCTTGTCTTAATGCACAACCTTGGTGTAACGAATATTATTTATAAAATTTAAATTCCTTATGAATTTAAATAATTTATAAATAATTATTAAACCTCCTTTTGAACCTTGGAAATAACCCATCTTGGGTTTTTATGAACCAATCACTTAACCTGTGCTCCCAATAATATTAAAATATTATGGAGCCTTTTTCCTTTCACTTTTGCACTATTGAAGTTTTTTCTTGGATGATAGTGATAACTCTATCAGGTGACATAAATAACAACTTTGACTTAGAGGACTCAAAATGTCCAACAAATTACACATTTCACATTCAACATCAGTGAGTTGGATTTCACCACCAACCACTAATCGAGACTAGCGATGGTAGGCTTCACCTCCACCCGTTGGCTCACCCCATAGTCACCTTAGCAGCTTGTGAGCAATTTTTTTGGATTTCATCACCAGAAAAATATCCACTTGCTATACACCTTAGGAACCCATCTTGCATAGTAGTCTAGGGTTAGGGTCTACACATCTAAACATACAAACCACCAAAAAAAATATTGTTGCAAGACATAGGAAACAATTGTTTGTTTGATTCTATGTGTTTTTCATTGCCATAGCACTTTCCACACACATCCCACACATTCACTACCCTAGTTGGCTCATTAGCTTATGGTTTCAACTCAAATCCAAGCCAAAATCATGAGTTAAGCATCTACCAACCAACCCACTTCATCCATGGAGTGCCCCACCTCTTTCCTAGCCACCTCTATGGATAATATTGCAAGTCTAACATAGACAAGCCATTTTGGCTTATCCACTGGACCTTCTCGTACTGTGTTTACTTCAAATGCAGATGTGATGCACAGAGCCATTCACACCTCCATCCCAAAAACTGAGCCTTATACACCCACTGATCCTCGCATCACCTACATAGACATGGATAAAGTTGGATCTTATTTAAGACCAATAAATCCAGCCTTAGAACCAACTCACAACCCACCTAGGCATGTTCCCTCTTCTCAGTAGGAACTTGCCTACTCACATCCCAATAGCTTCAATCAAGTCTACACCAACCCTATTTTTGAGACATCATTTGCACCTTCACATCACATGTCTCCACCACAACATAGCCAAATTACCTCCATCCCATATACCTACACCACCACCTATTCCAATCCTCTCTATAAAGCACATGTCAATGCAACTTCGTAGATTCCATCTACCATTCCATACACTACCCCTTATTCTATTGTGATTTCTTTTGCAACTTACCCTCCACCAATATCCACCAACATTGCAAACATCTACACCTCACCCACATCCACCTCCATCACACCCACATAATCTGCTTCAGAAATTGCCATACATCAAGCATGGCAACACCTCAACAAATTGCTCATGGGTCAGTAAGATGCTCATTCTTACTCCCAATAGCAAACATAGGTAGAAGATTTTAAACCCCATTCCATTCCAAGCCAACACAATTTATTCACCTCAAATCCCTATTGGGTATCACAATCTTATGTGGTCTCCATCCCCACATCTCCATTAATCAACATCCATTCCACTTTTGCAACCCAGCACATTCATATTCCCCAAACCTCATCTCCATTTCATCAACAACAATTATTCCATCACCAAGTCTAACAAGATGCCCAACATCATCAAGTACCTATTGGTGCAAAATCAACCACTGTTATATTTGTGCCTAAGAATTTACCAATATTGAAAGATTAGGTCAAAATATAAAGACTACCCAATTCAATCTCCAGATAAGGCTAGTTCCTTTTCTTGGTTATGGTAAAAAGGGAGAAGTAAAGTGCTAAAAGAGAGGGAAATATAGTTATTTCTAGATGGCAAGGAATGGTGCAGATTGAATAACAACAAGAAAATGCATACAAATTTAACTGATAAGCATTCTTTAAACCTCTAAACAGGAACAACCAGTTCTAAGGTGTAGATTAAATCAGTTGCTAACCCTCTAAAATCATTAACTCTAGAACTATTAAAAATAAAACATAGAAATTTAGAGATAGAATTAATTCGATTCACATTCCATATAGCTTATATAGAAGTATCAATTCATTCATACATACATGATTGCACACTGTTGAACCAGAAGCCAAAATAGGGAGTTTATATTTATTGCTTTCAGAAGTCTGTATACATTTGATCTTGTAAACGTCCAAGAGTCGACCCTTTATTAGAGTCGCTCATCCTATATATACACATCTCCTTACAATGAAAATACTAAATTTTGTTACAACAATATGCCAGCTAGCCTATTATGGTAAGATGCTAAACAACATCTATTGGACCGAGGAGGAATAGAGTAGTGGGGTATTCAATAGCAAGCAATTAGGATTCTTTGGTTATCGCATATTCACATCAATCTTCTTGGAGACGTGGTGGCTTAACTATCTTCCACTCCTTTGTGTTTTTGGCTATCGACCCGTGAAAACAAGGTCGGTCACAAAAACATGACTTTTTTTCCTTCTAGTTCTTCCTAGCTCTCGGCCCACAAAAATAAGGCCATTTATGAAATCATGACTCTTTTTCACCTTCTAGCTCTTCCTGGATCTCGAGCCGCATGAAAACAAGGTTGGTCATGAAATTGTGACTCTTTTTCTGCCTTCTAGCTCTTCCTAGACTCTCGGTCCACAAAAATAAGTCCAGTTGTGAAATCATTACTATTTTTTTGCCTTCATCTCTTCTTGAATATCGACCCACAAAAACAAGTTCGATCATGAAATCGTGATTTTTTTTACCTTCATCTCTTCATGACTCTCGACCCGTGAAAACAAGGCCGATTGCGAAATCGTGACTCTTTTTCACCTTCTAGCTCTTCCTGGCTCTCGGCCCATGAAAACAAGGTCGATCACGAAATCGTGACTATTTTTCCATCTTCTAGCTCTTCTTGGCTCTCGACCCATGAAAACAAGGCTGATTGTAGAAATCGTGACTCTTTTCTATACTTGCAAAATTTTGGGAAATCTCTTCATTCCCCTCAGTGTAGTCATTTTGACCTACATTATTGGTGCCTCCTAGGGAATTCTGCTGGCAGAATATCAGAATCCAAAGCCTTCATCCATTGGGCATCGGAGTAAAAAGAACAAAAAATAAAGAAGGGGAGGGATATAGAGCAAAATTTTGTATTTCATGCAACTATTCTTCCAGGGTATCTTCTTCGTTTGATTTCCCCGCTTCTCTTTCTACCTGACTGCTTGTTTCGGTTTTTTGGCTTCCTTTTGTTTTTCCAACTTTTGGACAACTTCATTGTAAGCAATACAAGCCCATTTCCAATTTTCTTCATCTAGATCAGAGGTTTCATTGAACATCTAATATAAATATTCCAATTCCTTGACCTTATCAAAAGATAGAACCTTTGATCTTAAAAACAACTTGTGCAAGCAAGAGTTGATCTGGGTAAGATCTTGAGCCATTATGAATATCTGATCTTCTTGAATGGGCTCTTCCCAACTATCTATCTCAGATTCATCTTCCATAAAAGCTTTCCAGGAAGCTTTAAACCCATCTTCTCCCAAGATGTTTGAGTCTTCATCCTAGAAACTTGGGAGACCACAATTCTCTGCCAGACTTAAGTGTTTCAATATTCCCTTAGCCTCTACTTTAAGTTCTTGGATTATTCTAACACTTTGCATCACAAGCTTGTGTCTTTTGAAGAAACTTTTAGCAGCTATTTTGGCTTGGGACCATGCTTCATATTGGGCTCTGCTTGAAACCCTTTCCTGCGTGCTTTCAGCCAAAACTTGTATCTTTGTTGTCGTAGATAACCTTACTTGTAAGAAGGTGATAGATGCAGTGAACTCATTCTCCACTCGACTTAGTGTTTCCTTGATCTTGGCCAAGTATAGTAATGTAGGCCATGCCTTCAAGCCCATTTTCTATATATCATGGAACATCTCTTTTCTAACTGCTCTGGCCTTTTCTTTTGACAAACCACTGATTTTGCCCTTCTCCTCCTGGATCTACTTCTGGAGATATTCCACTTGTTTATTCAAAACTTGAATCTATTCAACAACCTTTTTTTCTTCTTCTTTATACTTGGCTGCTTCATTGAACCTTTCTTCCCACTTCTTGGCTTCATTCTTTAGAGCCTTTTCAATAGTATTTTGCTCATTTAGGGCTGCTTCCAAATATTTCCTTACCTCTTCAGCTCTGAGGTATTTTTCTTTGTAATACTCTGCATTCAAGTATATGGTCCCTAAGTGATCCTGGGCCATTCCCCATTCATCTTGCATCGGCAGCTGGGTAATATCTTCAGTTACTATCTCAGCTGGTAATCATCCAATGTCATTTCTCCTTTAGGCTTCTTTACCAACGGTGTCATCTTCATCTTCGAGCATTGCATACTAAGGGGATCTAGAGCCACTACTTCTTGAGTATGGGCTATATTCTTGGAGGCTTGAGCGCAATGAGACTTCCACCAGTCTAAGGCATTCTGGTTAGCCTTCTTTAGCTTCTTGAGCTTGGAAATGGTAGGGTGATTCTTGGTAGAGGAAGTAGATATGGATTGTAAGTTAGGGAAAGGGGCAGCATGGGGAAAAGGAATGGCGACCAAAGTGGCATCCACATTCAATGGTCCTATGAGGGGAACTATGGGAATAGCCGAGGATGCTATGGGATCATATTGGGTTTGATATGTAGGCGATGATGGTGAAGGTGGAGGCTACTGGTTGAAAAGAGATGAAACATCACCTTTAGGAGAAGAATGGGAAGGGGATTCTCTTTGGGATTGAGAAGAATATGAAGTAGAAGATATAGAGATCATACCTAGCATTATTGATGACTTTTGTTGATTTGTATCTCCAGTACTAGGTGGATCTTCAGCAGGAACCGATCCCTCAGTAGGAACCGATCCTTCAGTAGGAACTGGTCCCTCAGTTGATTTGTTCGGTTCAGGAGCACTGACATCATGATGTTGAGGGGGTTGCTTTGCATATTTTTCCACATCCCCTATTTTAGAGTCTTTATTTATTTCTTCCTGCTTGCTCTTCTTTTGCTTATCCCCTATATCAAGCCTCGATTTCCTTTTCCTAAAGACCATGGGTTGATCATCATAAAACTCTGTGTTCGAGGTCAAAGGGGGAATGAATTCAAGATTCGTTTGCTTAGGGACCTCCTGTTGCTTGGTGGAAATCCCTTTTCCTTTATCTTGGCTTGCTTTCTCCTTTCCAATGGTAGGAGGATTTTTTTCTGGGGTGCCATGGAAGCTTGGTGGAACCTTTTCTTCCAGAGTTTCCGACCATGTAGCTTAGTATTGGTCATACCGGAGGGAAAACTCATGATCATTTTTCAATCCCCACTTGGAAGTGATCATATTAATTTGCACTCTCATCATCCACCAGGTCATAATTTTTACTAGTGTCTACTCTGGCCCCTTTTTATTCTCTTTATATCTTTGTCTTTCAACACATGCTTTGGATTATCCTTAGGGTTATAATCCATCACATGTTCATAGAAGTCATGCCATGGGGGAAAAGATTGCATCTTGTCTACATGCCATTCCAAAGCTTCATTCTCTTCATTATTTCTATCTTGTTCACCAATTTCTCTAATAAACAGATGAAATTGTTTGAAGGAAGTTTTGTTCAAAGAAGCCCGCATTTCTGCAAACCTATCGAGGAGATCATACCTCCACCTCTGTGGAAGTTCCACTAACTTTAGGTATTTTAAGGCTCGAGTGATCTGCTCATGGTGCCCTTTCTTAGATATAGCTATACCTTCAAATTGAAAAGGCATAGGGCATGTACCAGTTTTGCCAATCCTTGTCCCAAACTTGCAATTAATGTATTCTATCTGCCTCACATACTCCAAGGCAAAAAATTGATTAGTAACGTAGTGCGGGAGTAAGAAGGGTTTCCCTATAAACCCATATAGTCTAATGACCACCCCTTGTGTCAAAATAAACCAGTCACCTTCTTCTACATGGGGGTGTTGCAAAACATCCTGCACCTTTTGGGGGAGTCTATGTATTTCTCCGTACATAATTTTCAAAGCTGACCCCAAAAATTCCCTGTTAAAGTGGTAGTATGACTCTGCTTTCGAGAGTACGATCATCCATTCATACACTAGTAGTGTTTTTCCCTTTTCATATTTGTTAATTATGGATATGAAAGGAAGCTACTTTGAATAAAAAAAGAAAAAGAGCCATACCAGATATGATGAAAACCTGAAAGACACCTGAGTACCTTTCTGCATCTTGGACAAGCCTTCGTGTATCTGTTGGAATAGGTAAGATGGTCAATCAAATAAAATTGGTATGGTGCTCTCATATATGATAGATATGTCATAGAATTTAGGATTCGAGAGGCACTGAGCTACCACAATCTACCACCCATACACTTCAACATCTAATTTTAGGCCCGCCACCATAGCTAACATAGAAAATAACTCTTTGTTTTTGAAACTCGATAGGGGAATAGGAGCTTCTGGTAGAGTTCCTCCAGTAGGAGGTTCCAATAATTGTGATTGTAGGAAATTCTTGATATTATTGGTGGGGGCATAGAATTTAGCTTGTCCAACTAGGTCAAAAGGTTTGGGTTTCAAGGTAGGCTTTCTATTGGCATTGAAGGCACACATGATAGCATCAAGATCTAGAGTAAAAATAACCTCCCCTTTGTAATTTCTAACAATTATTTGCTTAGCATCATAAAATTTCACCATAGCCCTAATTAGCTTAGGGTAGGGGTGAATAGGAGTGCAAACATACCAAGAAAGTAAAGAATGGAAAGAAAAAGTGCTTGGGGATGATGGGGTCACACCTTTAGCTACTCTTGCCTCCATGTCTTTCTGAATATTCTCTAGATTTTTCTAGGTGATGAGTGTATCCATTATTTTGGCATCCCTGTCCATGAACTTGACATTTTTTCTTTTTCTTGATGAGTTTCTATGGCTACTAAAGATGACTTGACTATGATAGTAGTTGTTTGTTATCAAATTGACACATAATACTCTCTGGAACTATCTACATGAAGCTGACACTCTGAGGAGAGTCGAATGATAGTGTTGCATAGAAAACTTCAAAAGAGCATAATGTAATAAATAAGGGTTTCCATGATGTAAATAGTCGTGTATGCATGAATTAGGGCTTAGAAAAATTATCATAGTAGGTACCACATGCTCTACGAGTAATTTTGAAAGTTGCTTTAGTCTTATTCTATGTGCCACTTTCTTGAAACCAACCATTATGCATTGTATTTTTCTTCAAACAAATAACTTTGCATCACATTTTGTCAGACCAATAACTTCACACGATGGTACATTGAATGGAGCACATTTAAATTTTCAAAAATATGATTTTCCCACCAAAATCAAAATGTGTCACCATTTGACTTTGACCGAGAGATGCCCTTATGTCATGAAATCATGACTCTTTGCACTTTTTGACTCATCGTTTGCTTTCAGCCCATGAGATCAAGGTTAGTCATGAAATCATGACCCTTTCATAAGAAGTGACCTAGAGGTGCCATTGTGTCATGAAATCATGACTCTTTTCATTTTTAAACCTATTTTCAGCTTTCAATCCGTGAGAACGAGGTCGATCACGATATCATGACCTTTTTACAAGATGTGACTTAGAAATACATTGTGTACATAAAATACAGAAGAGGGAAGAGAGTCCCTAACTCACTTGAAATAGAGTTTCAGGTGAAAGCCATTGATAGGGATAGGTTGTGTCTGGTCTTGTTCATTTTTTAGCTGGAAGGAGTTATGCTACTTTTCGATGATTATTTCAAAGGGTCCTTCCCAAAAAGCATCGAACTTTTGATGATTTCTAGGTTTCGCCTTGTTCTCATTCCACCTCAAGACTAAGTCTCCAACTTTGAAGTTTTTAAAGGTAGCCCTTTTTTCAAACCATTTATTTGTTTCTCCAACATGTTTTTGATGGTGGTTATAAGCTTGTTCTTTCTGCTCTTCAAGTTATAAGAGTTGTATCAACTTGTTTTCCATTGGTTCTGCTTCTTCCACACTAGTTTGATTGAGCAATTTTAAAGTGGGTATTTCTATGTGTATAGGGAGGATAGCTTCCTTACCATAGACCAATGAGTAAGGTGATGTGTTTATGGATTTCTTTATTGTGATCCTATCAACCCATAATGCTTGATTTATCAAAGAGTTCCAACTCCTCTTGTTATCCCTTAGAGTCCACTTTAGAATCCTAAGTAGGTTCTTATTTGTTGATTCTACTAAGCCATTTCCTTGGGGGTAGTAATTCGAAGAAGTATTCAAATAGATCCCATATTTATTAGAAAAACCAATCATATTAGTGCCTATGAAGGATGAACCGTTGTTAGTAACCAAGGCCTCAGGTATACCAAATCTTGTTATCAAAATTTACATGAATTCTATCACAACTTCTTGGTCAAATTTCTTTGTGGGTACTACCTCAACCCACTTGGTGAAGTAATCTGTGGTAGTTAGAATATATTTATGGCCAATAGATGAATTAGGTTCTATCACCCCAATGAAATCCAAGCCCCATTGCTAGAAGGGTTCTTCAACCTGAATAGGTTTTAAGGGCATAGAAGCATTTATATTCCTCCCAACATATCTTTGGCACTCTTCATAATTCCTAGTTGTCTTGAATATATATGAGAAAATGGATGGCCAATAGCAATTGGTCTTGATTATTTTTAAAGTTGTAGTTCTTCCTGAATAGTGCCCACCTGATAGACCTCCATGGAATTCTTCCAAAACCTTATATTTTTGGTCATCCTTTATACACCTTAGTAATACACCATCCAAATTATTTTGTACAACCCCTCTGGTAGTAAGGTATACTTCAAAGCCTGGATCCTATATCTTCTTCTTTGTGAAGCATTTAAACCTATTGGGCATTTTCCAGTCTAAAAATATCTGACCAGTTCATCAGCCCAATCAATGTTTTCCAAGGGTTGATCATCTCCTAGGATTGATTCTTGCACTTGGTAGGCTATATACTCTATTGAGGCTTGCTTGGCTAGTTCTTGACATAAGGCTCTGCCTCTCACCAGCTTGGTTGGGTGAATTTCAACATCATATTATTGTATATTTGATACCCAACTAGCCCTTTTCTCACCAAGATCTCCCTGTATGATGAAGTTCCTGACATCAGGATGAACTACATACACAATGGTCCTGCTCTGTGAAAGGAAATGTCTAAACTTTTTTAATTATTTCATGATTGCATAGACTTGTTTTTTGATGAAGTTGTATTTTTCTTCATGTTCTTGCATGGTTTGACTTAGGAAGGTGATGGGCCTTTCTTCATTATCTCTTCCCTTTTGAGTAAGGACTATTGCATAACTCTCTTGTTCTCCTATAGCGTATAGAATGAAGCCCCTGGAGTAATCTAGGTTAACCAATATAGGTGCTTGAGCTATCTGTTCTTTTATTCTTTTGAAAGCTTTCTTTCGTAAGTCTATCCATTTGAACTCAACATATTTCTTTAATAACTCGGTCATGGGTTTGACAATTTGTGCAAAATATGCTATGAATTTGTGCACAAAGTTGATTTTCCCAAAGAAGGATTGCAAGACTTTTTTGTTCGGGGGTAAAGGGAGTTCTAATAATGCTTTTACCCTATCAGGATCTATGGCCAACCCAACTTCAGAAATGACATGACCTAGCAAGATTCCCTCTTCAACAACAAATATGGACTTATTTGGATTCAAAGATATGCCAAACTCTCTACATTTCTCAAAAACTCTCCTAAGGTGTTCAACATGATCTTCCTTGTGGTGAGAGAACATTGTCATATCATCCAAGTAAATAACTATGATCTTGTTGATGAGTTCCCCAAAAGCTACATCCATTGCCCTTTGAAAAATTGCTCCTGCATTGGATAATCCAAAAGGTATCCTTTGGTAAGTGAATGTTCCCCATTTGGTAGTGAATGCGGTTTTGTATTGGTCTTCATCCTTGACCCATACCTGGTTGTAACCAGAAAATCCATCCAATAATGAGAATATTTCTGCCCCTACCATAGTATGTAGAGTCTGGTCTATTTGTGGGAGAGGATAGTGATCCTTCAATGAAGCTTTGTTCAGGTTTCTAAAGTCTACACATAGTCTGATGTCTCCATTTTTCTTCCTGATGGTACCAAGTTGGCCACCCAAGTAGAATGTTTGATAGGATAGACAATATTGGCTTCAAGTAGTTTCAACAATTCTTGTTTTATCAAAGCTTCGATTTTTGGGTTCACTAGTCTATGTTTTTGCTTGAAGGATTTTGCATCATTTTCGAGCTCAATAGTATGTTGGATAGTTTCATTTGAGTATACCTTGAGATCATCATAAGCCCAAGCTATGATATCAGTAAACTCTTTACATAGTTCTCGAATTTGATTTAATTATTCCTCTATTTAATTTATCCCAACTTTGATAAATTTTTTAGGTTCTAGCTAAACTTCTTTGTATCGATGTTTATCAATATTCATACTGTAACTTTTTGATTTATCATTGTTGTTAAACAAGATCTCAAGAGTAATAAACCCTTTAGGGATATGATTGTTTTTTAGTTGGATCATTTCTTCATCTTCCTCATTTTTAACACCCTATCACTTTAACAATTCATATCGTGGATTAGGAAAGTCCAATATCTGGTCATCACTCTCAAATACCTAACAAAAGGTATCTTTGTCTGCCATCGAAGATCAATATATTAGTCTAACTATTTTAGAATTTTGAATAACATTACTTATGGGACAGAAATTGGCACCTACTGACGCTAACAAATCATCACCTCCTTTACTAGAAACTTCTCTCTACTTCTCTTACTTCCATTGAGATCATCTTATTGGTTAGGGTCTTCATGGTTGATTGCATTTCTAAGAAGACTACAAGATGAGGATCAGGAGTTAGTAAAACTGACGATATAGGAATTACAGGAATGATGGGTAATGCTAGGGGAGCAAGGGGTGCTTGTATCATCAGGATAGAAGGTTATCCGATCCATTTAGGAATATTTCTGTTGGGTGTAGATGCATGGCTTGGAAAAATAGTATTAGATGCTTATGGAAGATCTATAAATATAGGCATTCTAATATCTGGAGTGAACCTTTCGATAGCAATGAGACCCTTCTCTACTTTCTGATCTTCTTGGAAAAAAATTTGGAAGGTGAACACTTGATACTGCTTGATAACCTTGCCTATATCTAAATTAAAAGCTCTTAGGTAATAATACATTGCCTACTTGTTTATCAATCTCAGTCCATCAGGAACTCTCCACCAAGTTTTACTGAATATGATATTGAAATCAACTATTTCTTCTTAAGGATGTTTCTGAATAACAATGAACTAATTGAGCAGAGAAAAAGTATCAACCTATTCATTAAACTCTTTTACCAATTTACCAACGAGCTGGGACCAAGTAGCTATAGTCTTATTAGGAAGGGACCTATACTAGTAGAGAATTTTTCCCTTAAGAGATATGACTAATAGCCTTATCATTACATCTTCTTCTATAATGTTATGTATTGGTGCTAACGAGGCTACATCTTGGCAGTGTTCATAAGTTGTTTTGCCTGTACCATCATACTAAGGCAAATATTTTAAAGCTACTATAGGGATATGATGATGGGCTACCATATTAAGGGGTTCTAAAGGATTCCATGTGGTGTAGGGTATATTGGGTTGATATACGGTCATTATAGCTACTGTATCGACTGTTATTGCAGTAGTATGGGTAGTTGTGTTTGAAGGTCCACTAGTAGCAGTACTAGGAATAGTTGTAAGGAAAGTATTTATCGATCTTGTAGTAATGGTAGAAGAAGAAGTTGATTGAGAAACAAGCATAGGATTAGCTCTAAGTCTATTGATATGTAATTCAAATAACTCAATGGGTTCTTCAGAATTGTTTACTTTAGATCTAGTTTTCATAAAACTTAATATTTAACTAGCAAATGGATAAAGAATTTTCTTTTATTTGATTCTTCAAATGGAGTCGCCAAATAATTTATAATATTGAACAAGACAAATAAAACCACCGTAACTTTGAATTATATAGATAGTGGGATTGGGTCCCACCAAGCGTGCCAAAAACTATTGGTGCAAAATCTGTCACTAGTTATATTTACGTTCAAGACTTTGCCAACATTGAAATACTGGATCAAAAGATAAAGACTACCCAATTCAATATCCAAAGAAGGTTGGTTCTGTTGGAACAAAATCTGCCTTCGGTTAATAGTGTTGCGCCTTAGACTTTGCCAACATTGAATAGACAGATCTTGCTTGAGATCATCTGTCTAGTCTCCAGAGAAGGTCTGGTTCCTTTGAGTTTTTTAGAGAAAATGGGAACAAGAGATAAGGGAAATATAGCCTAAGCTAGAAATTTTCTCATGGTACAGATTAGACAACAACAAACATTGATGATGCAGATTACTACTTTCAGAGTTTTCTTTATATCTTCTTTATAGAAAACATGAATTCTTGAGTGCGACTTTTAGATGTTCGTCTAAAAACATGTAAATATCTTTTAATGTTCAACTCTAGAAACAAGATTTATACATGCACAGTCCAGATTTCGGAACAGATACATTATAAAACTTAGAATGAATAAAAGTTAAAACACCAGATACATACACTTGCACACAGAAGTTTCGAAAGCCAGAAGAAGAAATATTTTATTGCTTGTAATCCAGTACATGTACATCAAGCTTGTAAACGTCCAAGAGCCGACCCTTTTTTTGGAGTCGCTCACCCCTATATATACCCTAAAAGAGTATCTTTTTCTAAGTACATCTTACTATTTTACAAGCAATCATCTACAGTTTCTAATAATACACAACAATTCTTCTATGAATTAGATATCTTCTCTGCAGATTAGATTCTAGATGAGCCTGTCACATTTTCAATCATCTGGCAAGCCTTTGCTCCATCCTAGATTTCTGATAATCATGTCAGAAATCACTTCTTGGTGTCAGTGCATGCCTTTGATTACCAAAAATACATTTTATTCCTTTACAGCTGGCATGTGTCACGAAATCGTGACATTCTTTCCTTGCTTTGCTCTTTTGCCGCCTCCAGCCGCGAAAATGAGACATGTCACGAAATCATGACATTCTTCTCTTGCTTTGCTCTTCTGCCGCTTCCAGCCACGAAAATGAGACATGTCACGAAATCGCGACATTCTTCTCTTACTTTGCTCTTTTGCTGCCTCCCACCGCGAAAATGAGACATGTCATGAAATCGCGACATTCGTCTCTTGCTTTGCTCTTTTGTTGCCTCCCACCATGAAAATGAGACATGTCACGAAATCATGACATTCGTCTCTTGCTTTGCTCTTCTGCCGCTTCTAGCTATGAAAATGAGACATGTCATGAAATCGTGACATTCGTCTCTTACTTTGCTCTTCTGCCGCTTCCAGCCATGAAAATGAGACATGTCATGAAATCGCGACATTCGTCTCTTCCTTGCTCTTTCTCTTTGCTTTTGCCCATGAAAATGCAACATGTCACGATATCGCGACACTTTTGCCTCTTTGTTCTCTTTTGTTGCTCTTAGCCATAAAAATGCAACATGTCGCGATATCGCGACACTTTTGCCTCTTTGTTCTCTTTTGTTGCTCTTAGCCATGAAAATGCAACATGTCACGATATCGCGACACTTTTGCCTCCTTGCTCCCTTTTGTTGCTCTTAGCCATGAAAATGCAACATGTCACGATATCGTGACACTTTTGCCTCCTTGCTCCCTTTTGTTGCTCTTAGCCACGAAAATGCAACATGTCGCGATATCGCGACACTTTTTCCTCCTTGCTCTTTCTCTTTGCTTTTGCCCGTGAAAATGCAACATGTCGCGATATCGCGACACTTTTACCTCCTTGCTCTTTCTCTTTGCTTTTGATCGCGAAAATGCAACATGTCGCGATATCGCGACACTTTTTCCTCCTCGCTCTTTCTCTTTGCTTTGGACCGTGAAAATGCAACATGTCACGATATCGCGACACTTTTTCCTCCTTGCTCTTTCTCTTTGCTTTGGACCGCGAAAATGCAACATGTCGTGATATCGCGACACTTTTTCCTCCTTGCTCTTTCTCTTTGCTTTGGACCATGAAAATGCAACATGTCGCGATATCGCGACACTTTTTCCTCCTTGCTCTTTCTCTTTGCTTTGGACCGTGAAAATGCAACATGTCGCGATATCGCGACACTTTTTCCTCCTTGCTCTTTCTCTTTGCTTTGGACCATGAAAATGCAACATGTCATGATATCGCGACACTTTTTCCTCCTTGCTCTTTCTCTTTGCGAAAAACATGTCGCGATATCGTGACACTTTTTCCTCCTTGCGGTGTTTTGCTTTTTCTTTGATCTTTAGCATATGGGCCACTTCGGTCTTCTTGGAAAATATGCAAAAAGGTGCATCAGCTATTTTTCTGTAGTTAGTCACTTTTTGACTAACATTCTTGGCGCCTTCCGGGGGATTTTTTGCTTGCAAAAATTTTGAACCAGGCCTTCATCCATTGGGAAACGGAGTCAACAACGCAGTTGTAAAAAGAATATTTCAGAGAAAGACAAAGAACACAGGAAAATGCACTTAGATTAAAAGTGAACATTACCTCGTCAAAACTCCCTTTATACCTTAGTATCTCTATTCAAAAAAAATGTCGACTTCTAATTGGCTGTGACTAAAAATTTTTGTTAAGGCTGAAAAATGGTAATATTTACAAATATTGTCTGAATATACTTATATTATACTTTACATATAATTCCTTTTCTTCTTTCTCAATAGAAATATAACTTTAGGTGAAATGCATTCACCGTGATGGGAAGAACCAATCCATCTTGATCTTTCAACTCGAAAGCATTGAACTGTTTCTCTGAAACAATTTCAAATGGTCCCTCCCAGAAAGCATCGAATTTATCATGGTTACCTGGCTTAGCTTTCTTTACATTCCATTTCAAAACCAAGTCTCCCACTCTAAATTTTTTGGCGAGTTGTCTTTTTGTTGAACCATCCTTCGATATCTGCCATATGCTTCTGATTGTGATTGTATGATTGCTCTCTTTGTTCTTCTAACTGTAAGAGCTGCATTACTCCTGCAACTGTGTGTAGAATTTGGTCAATCTGAGGTAGCGGGTAATGATCTTTGAGTGATGCTCTATTCAGATTTCTGAAATCTACACACAATCTGATATCTCCATTTTTCTTCTTGACTGGTACCAAGTTTGCCACCTAGGTGGAGTGTTTAACAGGGTATACTATTTTAGCTTGAAGGAGTTTTAGCAGTTCTTGTTTCATCAAAGATTCTATCTTCGGATTCCCTGGTCTTTGCTTTTGCCTAAAAGGCTTAGCTCCTTCTTCTGATTCTATGGTATGTTGAATAACATCTTTATTGTACACTTTTAGATCACTATACACCCAAGCTATGATGTCAGGGAATTTTTTACACAATTCTCTGATCTGGTTCACTTCCTCTTCTGTACAACTGATTCCAACCTTAATCATTTTTCCTGGCTCCAACTCTACATCTTTGTATCTTCGTTTATCGACCTTGATTTTTTGGCCAACTGCTCTATCATTGTTATCAAACAGGCTTTCAAGGGTGATGAGACCCTTAGGAATATGATTGTTTTTTAACTGAATAATATCCTCTTCCTCTTCATCCTGCAGATCCCGGTTGGCTGAGCAATTCATTTCATGGATTAAGAAATCCAGTATCTGTTCATCATTTTCAAAAACTTGCCAGAAAATATTTTTATCAGGCACTGAAGGCCTGTATATAAGTCTAACAATTTTAGACTTCTGAATAACATTACTTACAGGACAAAAATTAGCTCCCATTGAAGCTAACAAATCTGCATGGGTATTCTGTTCTCTAGGGATAAAATTTATATTTAGGGCCTCAAAGGCCTCTAAGAGATCCCACACTTTGTTCCTGTAAGCCTTCAAATAATGTTGTTTACTTATACATTTTTTGGTGACTTGATTCACAATAAGTTCTGAATCTCCATAGATGAGTAACTGTTTGATTCCCAATTTCTCAGCCTTTCTTAACCCTAAGCACAGGGCCTCATATTCTGCTACGTTATTGGAGCACCTCCAAGTCAACCTGTAAGAGAAAACCTTTTCCTCTCCGGTGGGAGAAATCAAAACTATTCCAGCACCGACTCCATTCTTGCACCTAGCCCCATCAAAGAAAAGCTTCCACAATTGATTCACAGAACCATCCTTTTCTAGGGAGGGTATCAATTTTCTTTTTGGTTTCTCAATAGAATAGTTTCCTATTTCTGTTTCTATCATGGCATTAAAATTCTATAGAGAAAACTCGTCCTCAGCTTGGAGCTCTTCTAATGTTTCTTCCATTAGATCTTCTTCTATTGTTTCTTCAGTCATCATATTTACACGGTCAGTTTCACCAATATTTTCTACATGAAACGTAGATGGTTTCTCATTAAAAATCTTGACCCTTCTACCTTTGAAAGGTATCTCCAAATGAGAATAATCTAAGGATAAGTATCCTCCTATCTTTGTTGTGAACTCTCTGGATAGACACATACCAAAATAGGGCTCCAAGTCTACGACTACTACCTCTTGTATGACTGTCATCTGAGGCATTTTATGCAGCCGTATGGGAATATCCTTTATCACTCCTACAGTTTTTACTGGAGTACCATCTAACTGTAGGACGCCTGTGCTGCTCCTAGTGTACTCCATTCCCATAATATCACATACTGCTTTGGGTATCACAGTGGTAGCGGCGCCTCGAATCTATCATGCGGTTGTGGACAACCCATCCTTCCATTTGAAGGGACAAATAAAAGGGTGGTGGCCTGTTCTTACCGGTGGCAGACGTCAAGTTCGTTAGAACCATTTTTGAAGATGATGCGGTCCTACCTCCATTTTTCATTGTTCTTAGGGATTCCTGTAGGAGATCGATTTGACCTGGGATTTGAAGAGCATCATACATACTTGCCTTAGAAGGAGTCTTTTTCATTTCCTCTACTATCATTGAATGTAGGTGAATCAACTATTCTTTCTCTTTCTTTGGCAAAAGTTTCATATTTATTTTTGTATCCCTGGGTAGCTTCAGTTCTTTGCCTTTTTGTCAGCGAGGGGAATCTCAACCTTTCCCTAGCCTATTCTTGGGTTTCATTTTCCCCCGAGGAATAAATTCTTTGTGTGTTTCTTGCCCTTGAATTTTGGCTGGAAACTGATATTTTCTTTCTTGAGGGAGACTTCCCTTAGGAGTTTCTTTGGGAACTTCCTTGGGAGCAGGGGAAACATTCAATGGCTGAAGCTCTTTAGGGTCTACTTGCAGTGGTTTCTTACCTGATCTTGTCAAAACTGAAACCTGTTCTACTTGTAGGCATCATGAAGTTGTGGTCCTTCTCTCTAATTATATTTACATGGCCTTTCATTTTTTCTTTACTCTTTTCAACTGCTATACTTTGTACATAATGTTGGTGTATCATACACGAACTTTCCCCATGTGGATCGTTACATGTAGTACACCAAAAGTTAGAATCAGTGGGAGGCTCTTCGGCCTCCACTGTCTCATTTGTATATACCGTGCTCGGTCTCTCTTGTACCCTTCCACTTGTCGAAGCACCTTCCTTTTGTATCTGTGGAAATCTTCTTGCTTGGATATTCCGTTCAGCCTCTCTCTTTTTCATGGATGCCATTTCATTTGACAATGTCTTCATTGTATCAATTATGGTCGTGTATTGATCATTGGGGGGAGCTGATGCAAGGGGTGTAGCTGGTAATGCAAGGAATGTAGGAGGTGCGGCTATAGATGGGAGAGCCTGTGTTGATGGGAGTACAGGCAGTTTAGAAATTGACGCTTGGGAAAGCTCTGGTACAATTGGCAATAGACTCTTTGATGGATATCTTTTTGTAGCGATGAGATCAGCTTCGCCCTTTGTTGCCTCTAAATAGATCCCAGGAAAAGTGGTTACACGGGATTGCCTTATTATCATACTGAGATCTGAATCAAAAGCCCTTAAGTAATAGCATATAGCTTGTTCTTCCATGGGTTTTAGGCCCTGCGGTACTCTATCACGAGTTCTGGTAAATCTGATGTTGAAATCTTGGATTTCTTCTTGTGGATGCCTCTCAATGATAGTGAATTGATTCAGCAATGTGAAAGGATCCGCATGTATATTAAATTCATCGACCAGACGATCGACAAGTACTACCCAAGAAGTAATGGATCCAGCGGGAAGCGCTTCTGTACCAATAGAGCATCTTTCCTTTCAAAGATATAACCAACAATCTGACCATTACATCTTCTTGAGTGATGTTGTAAATAGATGCTAGCGATGATACATCTAAACAGTGCTCATCTATTGTTTTGCCTATTCCGTCAAAGGTCGGTAATGCTTTTAGTGCAGCTTGTGGAATTTGGTGGTGTGCTCCCAAGTTCAAAGGGCCAGTTTGATTCCACACAAGATGGGTTGGGGCAGGGGTGGCTGCCATGATTGCTAAAGGAGTTACAACTACTATAGGATTGCTTGTAGATGCTCCTACAATGGGTGTTAAAGAGGTGCTAATGGTGTCGGGCAGATTTGATCGTGCGGCTAGCACAGGGTGTGCCTTTAGGCTTCCGAGATGTAGTTCAAAGAACTCGATAGGTTCTTCAGAGTTTCTAGCTCGGGATCTGGTTATCATATGGCTATATAACCAGAAGGTTTCTAGACAAGGTCTTTCTTTTATGGTCTAAATTGCAACGGAGTCGCCAGGTGGTTTTTCTTGAGATTTTCAAACAAAAAGGCTCTTAAGGTAAAACACCAAAACTTATACAATACTGTGGGATTGCTGGTCCCATCGGGCATGCCAAAAACTATTGGAACAAAATCTGCCTTCGGTTAATAGTGTTGCACCTTAGACTTTGCCAACATTGAATAGACAGATCTTGCTTGAGATCATCTGTCTAGTCTCCAGAGAAGGCTGGTTCCTTTGAGTTTTTTAGAGAAAAGGGGAACAAGAGATAAGGGAAATATAGCCTAAGCTAGAACTTTTCTCATGGTACAGATTAGACAACAACAAACATTGATGATGCAGATTACTACTTTCAGAGTTTTCTTTATATCTTCTTTATAGAAAACATGAATTCCTGAGTGTGACTTTTAGATGTTCATCTAAAAACATGTAAATATCTTTTAATGTTCAACTCTAGAAACAAGATTTATACATGCACAGTCCAGATTTCAGAACAGATACATTATAAAACTTAGAATGAATAAAAGTTAAAACACCAGATACATACACTTGCACACAGAAGTTTCGGAAGCCAGAAGAAGAAATCTTTTATTGCTTGTAATCCAGTACATGTACATCAAGCTTGTAAACGTCCAAGAGCCGACCCTTTTTTTGGAGTCACTCACCCCTATATATACCCTAAAAGAGTATCTTTTTCTAAGTACATCTTACTATTTTACAAGCAATCATCTACAGTTTCTAATAATACACAACAATTCTTCTATGAATTAGATATCTTCTCTGCAGATTAGATTCTAGATGAGCCTGTCACATTTTCAATCATCTAGCAAGCCTGCTCCATCCTAGATTTCTGATAATCATGTCAAAAATCACTTCTTGGTGTCAGTGCATGCCTTTGATTGCCAAAAATACATTTTATTCCTTTACAATTGGCATGTCACGAAATCACGACATTCTTTCCTTGCTTTGCTCTTTTGCCGCCTCCAACCATGAAAATGAGACATGTCATGAAATCATGACATTCTTCTCTTGTTTTGCTCTTCTGCCGCTTCCAACCATGAAAATGAGACATGTCATGAAATCATGACATTCTTCTCTTACTTTGCTCTTTTGCTGCCTCCCGTCGTGAAAATGAGACATGTCACGAAATCGCGACATTCTTCTCTTACTTTGCTCTTTTTCTGCCTCCAACGCAAAAATGAGACATGTCATGAAATCATGACATTCGTCTCTTGCTTTGCTCTTCTGCCACTTCCAGTCGTGAAAATGAGACATGTCACGAAATCATGACATTCATCTCTTACTTTGCTCTTCTACCGCTTCCAGCCACAAAAATGAGACATGTCACGAAATCGTGACATTCGTCTCTTCCTTGCTCTTTCTCTTTGCTTTTGCCTACAAAAATGCAACATGTCACGATATCACGACACTTCTACCTCTTTGTTCTCTTTTGTTGCTCTTAGCCACGAAAATGCAACATGTCACGATATCGCGACACTTTTGCCTCTTTGTTCTCTTTTGTTGCTCTTAGCCATGAAAATGCAACATGTCACGATATCGCGACACTTTTGCCTCCTTGCTCCCTTTTGTTGCTCTTAGCCATGAAAATGCAACATGTCACGATATCATGACACTTTTGCCTCCTTGCTCCCTTTTGTTGCTCTTAGCCATGAAAATGCAACATGTCGCGATATCGCGACACTTTTTCCTCCTTGCTCTTTCTCTTTGCTTTTGCCGCGAAAATGCAACATGTCACGATATCATGACACTTTTACCTCCTTGCTCTTTCTCTTTGCTTTTGCTCATGAAAATGCAACATGTCGCGATATCGCGACACTTTTTCCTCCTCGCTCTTTCTCTTTGCTTTGGACCATGAAAATGCAACATGTCACGATATCGCGACACTTTTTCCTCCTTGCTCTTTCTCTTCGCTTTGGACCGCAAAAATGCAACATGTCGCGATATCGCGACACTTTTTCCTCCTTGCTCTTTCTCTTCGCTTTGGATCATGAAAATGCAACATGTCGCGATATCGCGACACTTTTTCCTCCTTGCTCTTTCTCTTTGCTTTGGACTACGAAAATGCAACATGTCACGATATCGCGACACTTTTTCCTCCTTGCTCTTTCTCTTTGCTTTGGACCATGAAAATGCAACATGTCACGATATCGCGACACTTTTTCCTCCTTGCTCTTTCTCTTCGCTTTGGACCGCGAAAATGCAACATGTCGCGATATCGCGACACTTTTTCCTCCTTGCGGTGTTTTGCTTTTTCTTTGATCTTTAGCATATGGGCCACTTCGGTCTTCTTGGAAAATATGCAAAAAGGTGCATCAGCTATTTTTCTGTAGTTAGTCACTTTTTGACTAATAGTTCCTTTTCTTGGTTATGGAAAAAAGGAAGAAGTAAAGTGTTGAAAGATAGGGAAATATACCTATTTTTAGATGGTATGAAATGGTGCAGATTGAACAACAGTAATAAAATGCATACATATTTAATAGATAGACATTCTTTAAACCTTTAAATAGGAACAACCAGTTCTATGGTATAGATTAAATCTGTCGCTAATCGACTAAAATCATTAATTCCTAAACTATTGAAATTAAAACATAGAAATCCAGAGATAGAATTAATGTGATTCACATTCCATATAGCTTATATAGAAGTATTAACTCATTCATACATACATGACTGCATGTTGTTGAACCAAAAGCCAAATAGAGAATTTGTCTTTATTACTTTCAGAAGTCTGCATACACCTAGTCTTGTAAACATCCAAGAGTCTATCCTTTATTAGGGTCACTCATCCTATATATACATCTCCTTACAACAAAAATACTAAATTTTGTTACAATAATATGCCAGCTGGCCTATTCTGGTAAGATGCTAAATAGTATATATTGTACTGAGGAGGAACAAAGTAGTGGGGTCTTCAATAGCAAATAGTTAGGATTCTTAGATTACCGCACATTCACATTAATATTCTTGGAGATGTGGTGACCTAACTGTCTTTCACTCCTTTGTACCTCATGCTAACAACCTGTGAAAATATAGACAGTTGCAAAATCATGACTATTTTTTTGCCTTCAGCCCTCAGCCCGCGAAAACAAGGTTGGTCTTGAAATCGTTATTGTTTTTCTACCTTTAGCTCTTTCTGGCTCTCAGCCCGTGAAAACAAGGCCGATCACAAAATCATGACTATTTTTTCACTTCAGTTATTCCTGACTCTTGACCTATGAAAACAAGATCGATTACAAAATTGCAACTATTTTTCTGCCTTCAGCTCTTCTTGACTCTTGGCCCGTAAAAACAAGGATGGTTGTGAAATCATGATTGTTTTTCCGCATTCAACTCTTCCTAACTCTCAACCCATGAAAACAATACCGATCATGAAATTGTGACTATTTTTTCACCTTCAGCTCTTCCTGGCTCTTGGTCCATGAAAACTAGGTCGATTGTAAAATCATGACTATTTTTTACCTTCAGCTCTTCTTGTCTCTCGGCCCGTGAAAACAAGGTCAGTCATGAAATCATGAATATTTTCTATACTTTGCAAAATTTTGGGAAATATTTTCAATCCCCTCAGTGTAGTCATTTTGACCTATAGCACCCTTCAATCCATCCAGTCATCAACACCACATTCCATCCCAAAAATTCACCACTCCAAATACCCCACCTTTGCACAATCATCAAACAATTTAGAGCTTCTACACACACGGGGAGGACCCTAAAATCCAATCAATGCAATAATATCTTGATAGCTTGATTTTTCATACTTATAGTATAATGTACCAGAAGCCTACCTTGATACAACTAATAAATCAACCTATCCATTTTTTGGTACCATCACCACCATATCTGGAAAACTTCACAGTATCGAATTTTGACATGGCAAGAACTATAAGGAGTTATTGCCTTGCCCAAAATCATACCAGAAGATCAAGTTAAACATTGTAAGAACTATAAGGAGAACTTATTTTATCCTTTCCATTGAAATAAAGGTTATAACATTAACACCTGCTTTATGCTTAAACACATGGTACAATATTTGATAGAGCTAGGGTCCATCAAGTTTGATAGTACCTTGGCCCAGAAAAACCAAAACCTTGGTATATAACAAACACCACTTTCTCATCATGAGGAACAAAAAAAAATGGCATGGGGATAAAATACCATGACTCCTCATAATTAAATTAATCATGTGTAATAGTACCAAGGTTTTATTGGGGCTATTCATGTAGTCACCCGAGGTCAAACAAACACCAATCGACAAAATAAACAACAGAAGGCAGTTCAACCTCCTATAGCACCACAAGCAAGTGTGTCTCCACAAACTACCAATTCATTATCACCCATCCATTTTTCTACCAATTCATCCCAATAAATTTTCTTTCCAAGCCATCTATCTCAATCCACTCATCTTCCAAATTGTCCACAAAGACCCATCATCTCACTAAGTAGCTAGCTCACAACCAGCCTCAAAATAGTTTCAACCAAACTATCTATCTATGATATAATACAACAATCTCCCCCACACCATGAGGCATTAATGGAAATTTTAAAATCCATTGAACTTCATTCCCAAGACACTAATGTCTTTAACAATTTTGTGGGGATTATTCAAACATGTATGGAACTATAAACCAAAAATGGACAACACCAATACAAAGTAAAAGCAGAATAACACCACAGAATGTAAAAAATAAATAATATTTATTGATATAGGAAAAATGGGTTTGGATCTCCAAGTTATACAATAAACGTGTCCCAATATGGGATTATAAATGCTCTTGATACAATGATTATAGATAATAGGGTTTGGAAACCCTATTTCAATGAATAATTGGTATCTTCTGGTCCATCCTTGATTCAAACAAGTGTGTGGGTGGGCTTGTGTATCCCTCCAGGACCACTTTAGTTGCAATAGCTTCTAAAAACATGATTCATGCACCTGTAAATAGAAAACAACATAAAATAGTTGATAGTACCTAGGAGGGGTCCACTGTGTGAGGCCCTCTAAATGATAAAACTTGTAACCCTAAATGTTGTAAAATGGAACTGTAAACAAAAAATACAAGAACATAAATAAAGGCAACAAATATTTTACCTTATCAATGTTGATTTGTGCTCTTGTGTCTATGTTTGAGAATTGCATGAAATCCTAGAAGCATTTGAGGGCTTAGAGACTGCAAACATGTTGTGAGAAACACCCAAAGGCATTCGGGGATTGACTACAAACACCCAGTAGCATTCCAAAAATGCTCAGTAGTGTTCCGCAAACTCTAGGAGGCATTCGGGGGTGGATGGGGATGAGGCAAAACCAGATCTAGTTTGCAAGGTTTTTGCAGTGGTGGATATGGAAGGATGTGATTGCGGCGGTGAGAGAAGAAGATGATAGTGAAGTGGATGGGATTTATGAGTGGAAAAAATGCAAAGGTGCTTGTAATCTCAAAAATGAGGACCTTGAAAATCTAGGCCTTGATTCTTCAAAATGAATAATATTTTATAATATGCCCTTGAACATGTTACGGTTTCGACAACACCAATGGATGGTCAAGATTAAAACATGAGGAAGGGTTGATATTGAACTTGATTATGTAACATGGATTAAGGTGGATGAATGGTTGAGATTAAGTCATGGCGGATGGCTAGGATTTATTTACATAAATACATATATATTTATTAAATATATATAAATATGAATATAAAATATTAATATTTATGTATATATTAAATAAATACATATATACCTACGTGTTATAGGTTAGTTGGAGAGGGTAGGGTAATCCTCCAAGGGAGGTCATTGGTTTGAATCTCCACCCTACCAAACGCACATCGGGTACCTAAAATCCAGTTGATAATGTTGGTGCAGTCAGGACTGGATGCATATCCCGAGTGATTGTGATGGTGTAGAACCTCATGGTCTTGGTTTCTGAGACCAAGGCGGTCATGCAAGGGGTTTTACACAAATAAAATACATATATATAATGGATGGCTATGATTGGAGGATATGAATGGATGACAAGTGGTTAGATTTTGGTGTCTATAGATGCCCATTTTTATATCGTGTTGTGTGAAACACAATGCAGTGCAAAAATACGAGACACCTGGTTTGATGAGGTGAAGCAGCTTTCTTTCCTTGGAATGCAAAGAGAATCTTGAAGACAAATAACTTATTAGTGTAGCTTACCCCCTCAACTGGTGAATGAGTGAAAAATGATTTTCACAAGCCAATTGATAGAATTGTGAGCAATTATGCAAGTGAATTATGTAAGTGCAAATGATATGAATGATGTAAATACGGATGATATGAATGATGTAAATTAATGTCATTTTTGCCCCAATGGAGAAAGGGGTTTTTGCAAGTGTAGATGTAAGTGAATTCTGTTTTTATCCCAACAGAAAGGGGAATTTTACCAAATGTAGATGTATGATGAATGATGTAAATGATGTATCCCAATGTGGGAGCTCAAAATCGGATTAAGTTACCCCAAGTTTGGGGTGATTCCATGATATTGGAAAACATGCCAATTAGCATCATTGAAATGCAAAGTGATAAAAATGCATAAAAAGAAAAAGAGTCAACCCATGGAGGGTCAGCTAGTGACTATAGGATAATTTCGTCAATTGTAACCAATCAACCTAGGAATGGCCTATCTCCATGATGACTATTTATATAAAAGAAATGTTGAAATGTGATTTTGTCCATGTTTCAAGCCCCATGAACAAGGCCATCAATGACAACTTTTTGAGCAAGTTAACTTGGGCATAGTCTCACTTGAAAAATGAGTAACCTAAAATGATTTTGTGTTCTAACAAGAGGATGTTGAATGATGATGATCAAGTGTCCTTATGGTGATCTAAACATCTTATTGAATTGCATGGACAACCAATCACTGCAATCACCAAGGAGATAGAATAAACCACTAGATATGAGGTTCACTTGAAATTATAGGTGAATTTGGTAAAAATACAAATACAATGTTTGATGGATGAAAAATGGTGTTGGAATGAAGATGTGATGATGAAAAATGCATTGATGATTGGATTACATGATTTTGTGAAGATTTGCATTTTTTTTAGCATTTTGAAAAGCGATTTTGGATAATTTTAGAACTTTTCATGTACAGATGTTGGCAAGAGTTTTCCACTCTACAGATGTTGGTCAACATTTCAATGCACCATGTGAATGCCCATGGGTGTTTGAGCACACCAATAATAGCTATAAATATTCTATAGAGGTAAAATAAAATTCATTCTTGCATTCAAAAGTTCTAGAAGCTACATCTGAAGGAGAGTGAGTGAGTGAAGGAGTGAGGTGGAGTGAAGGCTTGAGGTGGAGTGAAGGTAATGGTGATGGAGGGTGTGGGTGCAACAGTAGGAGTAGAGATGTAGGAGGCTGAGGTAAGTGCCCTTGGCACTCTTTTTTGGACTTGTGCAATTTTTTTTATGTACATGAATGTGATATTAATGTGATTGCATTGTGTATGTGTTGTGTTGCAGTTGAGGATCTTGGATGCTCAACATCGGTTCTCGCCACTCATACCAAGGGTGAGAAAGGCACTATAAAAGGAGTATTGGGATTGGTTGGATTTTGTGGGGATGGTTGGGGTATATCGGATTGATGTGGTGAGGGTAGATGAGGGGTATATCTCTACATTAATAGATATATGGGACCCAGATAGGGGAACCTTTCAGCTCCCTATTAGTGAGGCAACAGTAACATTCGAGGATGTATACCACATTCTTCGAGTGCAAGTGAAGGGATTATGTGTTGAGGTTGGACACGATAGGGTATGAGATGAGTTGGATCTTTGGAGATTTATGGAAAATTGTGAGTGTGAAGGGTGGAGGGATCATGTACTTGGTGATGTATGCCAAGAAGGATTTGGAGGCATTTCCCACCTCGGTCATGTTCCTGTTGGCCAACATAGTTGCACCTAACATCCCTGGCTATTGATTACCATGGAACATGATCAAGTTAGTGTACGATATGATCGATGATATTTGGGTGTATGTATGGGTATTTGCTTTACTAGCTCATATATACTTGGAGTTGTGCGAGGTGAGGAGGAAAGGGTGAAAGGGGCTAGGTTGCAGTGTACTACTACAATTTTGGGGATGGGAGCACTTCAATGTGGCTTGGCCTGTGGGACTACCTAGTGATGCATGGGATGGGGATTAGCCTTATACTTTGATATGGTGAGTGGTTGAGGAGATAAAACCAAGTTATCCTAGCTATAGTGGCCAGGAGTATAGAGATCTATGGGTAGGGCTGACATCTGATCAAGTGCATTGGAGACCATGGCAGGGTGTTACTTTGACTGGTGATAGGGAGTAGTTATAGAGAGTCTAGCAAGCTAAATGGGTGGTTGGGAAACATAGGAGTGAGGTGGATCTAATCCAATTTTCATAGGTGCTATGGTAGTTTGGGCTATGATAGGGGATTCCTGAGGCACTAGTGTTGTATAGGCACCATTGGGATGAGATGGGTGACCTATGAGGATGATGAGGAGATAGATCTCCTTGATGTGGATGATGCAAGGACTACTACTAGATATGATACATAGTTTGCTACATAACCACCATGGGTACCAAGTTAGGCAGTGAATGAGAGGAATGAATATGATGAGGAGGATGAGGCTAATGTGGAGGAGGTAGATGAGGCTCCCAGATGTCAGAGACATCGTTGATCTAGTAGTCAATGGAGGCGTATAAGATATGCAATAGAGCAACCTCCAAATATTGGAGTTGATGGTGGTGGTATGGATGATATGGATGAGGTTCCAAAGAGACCTCCAGGTTAGAGTGAGGAGGAGTGGATGAGGCTCAAGAAGATGGTGGTGGATTGAGATGCAGAGATAGCAGCTTAGGATGTATATATAGCTCGAATACGGGTGGAGCTAAAGGTATGAATGGCTATAGGTGGAGACGAGGATAGGATCATGAGGCTTCAAGTAGAGCTAGTATATAGGGACTATCATTAGAGGTAGGATATACTACACCTTAAATATTGAGAGGGATACATCTAGGATTTGGAGGATCTATTGATGCAACATCACATTGGGCTACCAGATCGACCCTCTTCCTCCTTATCTGGGTTTATTAGGCATAGTGACTCTAGGCATAGCAGTTCTAGATCTAGGGCTTCGTCAGGATCACAAGGGTCTTCCTATAGGTGTTAGCTAGTGCTTAGATGCACTTTTTGTATATGAGCCTTGGTGCTCCATTGTATATAGCCTTTGGAAATTCATTGTACATGTGATATTGATATATATACACATGGATTTTACTTTTGTGTTATGCTTTCGTGTGGATGCTATTGTTCAAATGCATGTGTATATGTGTGATGGATGAATGCAATGATAATGTGTATGAATGCAAATGAATCAATGCTCTAATGATCATTCGTAGTTTAAATATTTCTTGAGCATGTATAGTATTGTTGTTTAATCATGGGCACCAAAATGATGGTATGTGAAATGGAATACTCATGTAAGGATGTGGATGTTGATATGGAAAACTGATTGTTTTACAAAGACTCAGACCTACTAGTGATATCTTACAAACTAAATTTTGTCTAATCTCTCTAATACCAAATGTGTGTGTAGTGAATTCATTTACCAAATCATAAGTATGGTGATGACTCGAGGTAATCAAGAACCAATGTGTGTGCAAGTGATTTCATTAACCCATATTGAATAAATTGAGATGAAACATGTCATGGAGAAAACCAATAATCTAGTTTGTCTGTATGTGTGGTCAGAGGTCTCTTCAAGAGAGACTTATCGTCATGCATGAAAATACTCCATTTCTAGTCAAGCATCTATAGCCCTGGTGGAGATTAGCTCCATAGTCCAAGAATATAATATCTAAGCTTTGGGGATATGTACTACCTAACCATCTAATTGGAAATGTAGTTCTATCCTTACAACTTGAGGATTTATGGTGTGTGATGTGTAAAAAAATATAGAGCTTTGGGGAATCGGATTCTCAACCGAAGTGTGATGAGAATTTTATCCTATCCTTACTACTCTTTCTTTTGGAAATGACTGCGATAGTGATGAAGACCACTATTTTTTATTTTTGGACTATGTGCATAATGGGACAAGCAAGGATTACCATTTTCACTTTGAGGTTCAACCCAATCATGGTGTTATCTCTCTTTGACACAAGATGTTTTTAAAATTTGTGATTGGGTTTGGTTCGGGAGTGTTAGATTCAATTCCCCAAACTCAACATTTTCTTAGTGAAAATGTGTCTTGGTCCTAATGAAAACTTGACATGTATTGGAGGTTGCTATAAACACTAGGAGTGGCTAAGTTACTGAAAACACCTAGGGATTATGGAAATGTGGTTTTACAAATGATAATTTGACTTTATGGAATGATGCAATGAAATGGATGATGATTTTGAGGGTGTCCCTGATTAAGGCAACATGACTTTATTGGATCAATTATTATCTAGACTGAATACATGACCTCTCATATGGTGAATGAAATGTGTTAAGATGGTTATGAATGCAATGTATGAAATTCAATTTGTAAAATGTAATGTGTGCAATGCAATGTGTGAAATGCAAAGTGTAAAATATAATTTGTTAAATGCAATGTTGTTTTTATGTATTAGCCATGTATATATACATATATATAAATCGCATTAAGCATAAAATGCTCTCAAGTGGATGATGTTAATTGTTTTAGGCTCTTCGACTCCCTCTAGACTGGAAATCCTATAAGTTATTTTACCCACTTTTTGAGTGACAATGTATGGACCTAGCCAATTAACCGCAAATTAATTACAAAGGTGTGGTAATGCATTGGTGTTTTGTTGATTCCCCTTAATAACAATATCTCCTACTTGAAATTCATGAAGATGAACTTTGGCATTGTAAGCATGCTTTATACGGTCCTGATAAACTTGTAAATGCTCTAAAGCATTAACCCACCTTTCATAAAGAAGCGTGAGTTGATCAAAATGTGTTTGTCTAGCAATATCATCATCTATGAATTCCTGCAATAAAATTTGCAATGAGGGGATCTCAAGCTCAAGAGGCATAATTGCTTCGTATCCATAGACTAGTGAAAATGGTGTTGCCCCAATATGCATGCAAATGCTTGTTCCAAAAGCACATAATGCCAAGGGGATTTGAGTATGCCAGTCTTGATGATTTTCTTTGACTAGTTTATTGAGAATAGCAATTAAGGTCTTTTTGGTAGCCTCAGCTTGTCCATTTGCTTGTGGGTAGTAAGGAGTCAAGAAACTGTGTTGGATATTATATTTCTTGCAAAGTTCTCAAACATCCTTGTTTTTGAAAGACTTATCATTGTCAGGGATAATTTTTGAGGGAATACCAAAATGATAGATGATATGATGAAGTATAAACTCCACAATTTGAGGTCTTATCATACTGGTTAGAGGAATTACCTCAACCCAATTTGTGAAGTATTCAGTGGATGTGATGATGAATGTATGTTATCCCGAGGAAGGAGGTGAGATTTTTCCAATAAAATCAAGACCCCATTGTGAAAAGGGCCAAAGACTTTGAATAGGTTGTAATGCTTGTGATGGCACATGACTTAAATTAGCATGTTATTGATATTTATGACAATGCTTGACATAAGTGCAACAGTCACGTTCCATGGTGTGCCAATAGTAACCCATGCGTAAAATGTACTTTGCAATGGCATTTTCACTAAAATGACCACCACAAGTACCTTCATGAGCTTCATTAATGGATCTATGTGCCTCTATAGGCTTGAGACAATGAAGGAGGACTTCCATCATAACCACATTTATACAACATGTCACCCAAGAGAGTAAAATGGGCTACCTTTTGCTTGAAAGTGCATTTAACATTCTATGACATGTTTGATGGGAGTGTTCCAAACTTGAAGAAGGCTATTATTTGGTTGAACCAAGGCTCATATAGCTGTGTATGGATAAAGAAAACATCCTTCTCATCCTTAGATTCAGCATGAACAATTGTAGATTTAGAAATTGTTGTAACAATGAGTGGTCGTTCCTCTCCTATGAAGTGGAAGCATTGTCCCTAAAGCATATGAGTGGTCATTCCTCTCCTAGTAAACATCCTTTTCATTCTTTTGTGCAAGCATTGTCCCTAAAGCAAAGTTCATTGTTGAAACATAAAGATGGAATGGAATACCCATACGAGGAGTTAACACTAGTGGAGAATCCAGGTATTTCTTGATGTCATCAAAATATTTCTAGCACTCATCTATCCATGAAAATGTCACTCCCTTTTGCAGTAGGTGATTGAATGCCCTGCATTTGTTAGAAAGTTGCGTAATGAAATGACAGATCGATTGGATATTTCCTTGTAAACTACACAATTCCTTCAAGTTTGTTGGGAGAGGCATCTCCATGATGGCCTTGACTTTTTTTGGTCCACCTCAATGCCTCTTTTGGAGATAATGAATCCTAGTAGTTTTCCTGAGGTAACACCAACAACTCATTTTGGGGTTCAACCTTACATTATGCTCTAGAATTCAATCAAAGACTTTTTCCAAGACACCAATGTGCTCTTATCGAGTTTTAGATTTTTCCAAGAGATCATCCACATAATCTTCTATGATCTTATGCATGTAATCGTGGAATATGTATGTCATGGCACATTGATAAGTGGAACCTACATTTTTTAGGCCAAAGGGCATCACCTTGTAACAAAAAATCCCCCCAGGTGTAGTGAAAGTTGTTTTGTGTTGGTCATCCAGATTGATTCAAATTTGGTTGTGTTGGAAATTTTGAGTATATTGTTGTCATTGATGTCAAAGAATTAATGGCATAAGTTAATGACATTGGTTGTCATTTATGTCAAGTAAAATAAAGGTTTAATGGTTTTACCATGGTGGCATTTGCAAAATAAAAAGGAAGATGTTTTATGATGGCAAAAACTTTTATCCAAATAAAAGGTCCAAGAAGAAAAAAATATTATAATACTTAAATCTATGAAGATTTAAATAATTATAATAATTAAAATTTAAAAGGGCCCAAAGGTTAAAATATAAATTATAATATTTAAATCTACCTTAGATTTAAATTATTATAATATTTTTAAAAGGTTTAGATGGCATCAAAATTCGAATTTGCATGGAGGCATTTTTCAAATTTGAGCCAACATCCAAATTCAAAGGGCAAAAGTGTATAAAAGGGTTAATGTTTTGCAAGCCAAAGTTTTTTATTATCCCCAAAAATTAATATCTTATATTTGTTATTGGTTCGGCAAGCAGTGGAGGTAGAGAAAATCTATTACGAATTTCGAGGTAAGTGCATAGTTAAGACGAAGGGCACTCGATTCCATCTAGCGTGGGTGGATAGCCTAGTTGGCAAGCTTAGATTACGGAGAATATTGCAAGCAGCAAGTTCAGTGTTCAAATTGCAGGGAGTCCCTTTTTGCTTGGTTGAGGATTTTATACCGGTTTTGGTGAAGAAGTAGGAGCACATGCTCCTTTGTGCTTGTGTGGGTGGCTAGCCCACGTGGTGTCTGCCCTTGTGCTAGGGTGTGGGGCCAATGAGGAGTCGCGAATTCGAGTAGTGGTGGCAGCACTTGGGGAAAATTATTTTTTAAGGTATGCATATGGTGCTCGACTTAGGGAGTTATAAGGGTTAATTAATTTTTATTGTTTTGATGTGAAATTACTAGGGAGTCATAAGGTGTTCATTTTAATTTTAATTTTTGAATTAAAAAGAAGACAGCGTGGAGTAATTAAGGTTGAGTTAACAAGGAGTTTTTGGCTAAGTGTTTTTATATGGTAAATGAAATCAATGATGCTATGGTCTTGTTGAAAAATTAAGGTGCATTAAAATATTTTATTTTAAGTAGGAGGTATAAGGTGTATAAGGAATTTATGTGTGAAATTTGTGGTTTTGTTGGGTTGAATTTTATTTTGCAAGATTAGGAGTAATAAGGTGTGATAAGTTGCTTGATATTTTATTATGATTCTTGCATTGTGAAAGGAAGATATAAAATGTTTTGTTGGATATTAATGCTTCATTTTTTAGGATAAAATAAGAGTGATCGAATATCAAATTCAGATTTCATTGAGCATTTTTTAAGGTGAAAATTCATGTGGATGTTTTGAGAAAGTATCTTGCAATCTAACCCTTGAAGTGGCATTAGAAAATCAGTTATTTGTGAGACAGGTTTTGAAGATATATCTCCATAAGAGCAAATTAAGAGGTATGGGCACATCATCTCTTGTTTAAAGTGTTTTGTTGAAGTGAATATTTTTGGAACATAAGGTGGATATAAAAGGATTGTTTGGTAAGAATTGTTGGAAATATTTGAGTTAGGATTGTGCTTTATAGTTGAATGTTTTGGAAACATTTGGGATAGAGTTTGAGAATAATCTATTCTTCTATTGTTGTAAGAGTTTGAGATATTTGTGCTAGAGATTGTGAACTACTTGTGCTAGTTTTGAAGATAATTTTTTGCATCTTTGTGAAACCTTTTTTGAGCATGTGTTATAAGTTGTTATGAGCATGTATTAGACCAGGATTGAGGTAGATTATGAGTAAGTTAGAGGTAAATTTTGAGCATATTTGAGGTAGAATTGTGAGAAGGTTAGAGGTAGTAGGTTAGAGATAGATTTTGAGCATGTTTGAGGTAGATTTGTGAGTAGTTTTTGAGGCAGACTTGTGAGTAGGTTAGAGGTAGACTTGTAAGCAGGTTTAAGATAGTTGTGTGAGTAGATTAGGTTAGATTTATGATAAAAGTTGATCAGATTTGAGCTGAGCAGAGGGGATAGAGTACTCATGTGGAGAGAGATCCACAAACTAAAGCAGAAGGGATAGAGTTCTCCTGTAGAAAGAGATCCACAAACCATAGCAGTGGGGATATATGTCTCCTGTGGAGAGATATCCACAAGCCAGAGCATAAGGATATTGGTGTCTCCTTTGGACAGAGATCCATAAATATTTTAAAAGAGAGTTGATTCCCAAAATATTCATTGAGAAAATTTTATAAGGAATATTTTCTTTGTGGAGTAGCCCACATTGGGTGAACCATGTTCAATCATGTCTCTCATGTGTATGATGATGTGTGCATTATTTATTGCTTTGATATTATTGTTGTTATCATTTTGATTGAAAATTAAAAAGTTTTATCTTATATTGTTCACCCCCCCTCTCTGTATAAGCTTATGTTCTTCATGTTGTATCCTAAAAAATCATCCATTAGAGAAAGCATTTCATGGCCAGCACAAGTGTCGACAAGAGTATCGATGTTTTGTAGAGGAAATTCATCCTTAGGACACGCTTTTTTAAGGTCTCGAAAGTCAGTGTAAATGTGTATCACCCCGTTAGACTTATGAACAGGTACCATGTTTGAAATCCACTCAGGATAGTTAATGGGAATAATGAAACCCACATCTAATAGCTTTTGAAGCTCTTCTTTGACCATCAGGGCAATGGTAGGATGCATCTTTCTCATTTTTTGTTTGATCGGATTAGCATCATAATGCAAGGTGGGATTATGGATAACCAAGTTAGGGTCAAGACCAGGCATGTCTTTGTAGGACCATGTAAAAATGCCCTTCTTGAGGAGAGCAATTAATTACTCTTGTTCATCTATGGATAAAAATTTTCCAAGTTTGACAATTTGAGGATTTTCTACATCTGAACTAAGGTTCACATCGATGGTATCTTCAATGGACATATGATAACCTTCCTCAATTTGATGGGGTGTTGGGATCAATTGAATTTTATATATGACATTATCAAACTTTTTTGACTTAGCCTCTTCTATTTTTACCTATAAAACCTTAGTATCTAAAGGCGAAGATTAAGGTGACGCTGGAGGTGACGGAGGAATGTATTTGGTTGAAGCCCTTAACAATTCCTCGAAAAGGATGAATTCAGTAAAGGATGGAGACAAGGAAAGCCAGTCCATATCAATAAGGCTTATGTTAATTGGAATTGACTTTGCCAAATCATATGGATTACGGAGTGGGGTGAATAAGTCAACAAGATTCATGTTAACTTAAAGGGGAAACTGGAGGTTGGCAATGTAAAGGATGGATATATCCTATCTGCTAGAACTAATGCAAGAACTCTAGGAACCTGAACAACATTGAGCAACATAAATAAATGCAACAGGAAAAAAGCCATGCACATGCAATGCAATGATGATTTTATTTTTTAATTTTTGTGTGTTTTTTATTTTTTTTATGTACATATATTACAAAAATTGTTCTATGAGATAGATTAATGAAATGGAGGTGGTTCATCGGTTAGTTCAGTTCTCTCCCTAGGGAGAAGCAAACTAAATATGGGCTAATGTATGGGAGACATTCTGAGGTAATACTCATCATATTAGGTGAATGGAATGGTGGGTGCTAATTCCTTGTCATATTCATCAGAAGCTATCAACATAACATCATATTCTTCATAGATTTCCTCCTCAAAGTCATCGGTGTGATGGGTTTCTTCTTCTGAACTCAAATGGATATTTTAAAAAGCTTATTCAAAAGAGGAAGTGGAAGAATAAGAATGATAGCCTACACCTGAATGGTCATGCGCTTCTTGATATAGAGTATTTATGAGCTCGTGCATTCCCTATTCATGTCATCTTAGGTCATAGCCTTGCCAATTGACTCGATGAAAGTGTCAGGATGGAAAACTCGAAATATGTTGTATATTAGCAAGGGTTAGTTGTTTGGGTTCATCTAAGGAAGGTTTATTGGGTGATGAATCAATCCCCCCATACACAAAATTTATGTTGTTAGGCATTGAACCCATGTTGTACACCACTCCTATAGATAAGGGTGGGTCATGTGGGCTACCATAATCCCTAGCAGTTTGGATGTTAAGAGGTGTGATAGTAATGTCTTGGATCATATTGTTGAGAAGCAACACACCCCCACTAAAAATAAAATTTTGATTCCTTTGAAATGTTTAATTTTTGTTTTCGAGGGGACCCTCTTGAAGTTTTCATTTTTTTTATCCAAGTTTTGTTTGCATCAAGTCCTTAAGTTTTGTCTGCATCAAGGTGTCAAAAGTGCTTGTCTAGCACATTGTTTTTAATTAATTTCTTCTGGGAATTTATGCTTCAATGGTATTATTTTTGGTTAATTGTTTAAGAAATTTTGGTCTGAAATATTTAAAATTAACTTCTAAAGTTCTTTGAAATTTTTCATTTTGCCCTAATATTTACTTCAATCTTGTAAATGCTATATCTTCTCCTATAGGAACCTATTTTATGTTATTTAAATTATGGGTGAAATATCTCGAGCTCACCTTTCCAATGCTGCCAAATTTTAATGGTTTCAAGTGGGATTCACCTTCTAGAAATAGCAGTTTCTATTTCCAGCCAACCAACTTATTAGTGTGATAACTTCTGATCCGAAGTAAATTTTCAATATTTATCTATATATTCAGATACCCATTTGGCTCATTTGGATGTGTGAAAATTTTTGTTCAATTTTGAGCACTTTCAAATTTCACCCTAAATTTCACACCACGTGAAACTGGAAACTTTCGAGCAATTTGATTTCATTTTCTGGAATCTGAAAATCACTTCTGAGAATTGAGGATCCTTCACAAACCTTTAAAGTACCAAATCCAAAGTGCGGGGTCATTGGAATCCATGTTTTATTTTTTTGGAAATTTTACAAAGTGCCCAGCAAATTAGGCGATGTACAAATTCTAGAAAATTTGCTAAGTGTTGGAATAAAAAGGGGCTTAAATGAAAAACGTTACAATATCATGACATTTTCAGGAAGAAAGAAGAGAAAAAGCAAAATGTCACGATATCGCGACATTTCTAAGGCTAGTAAAAAAGAAAATGAAAAATGACACGATATGGCGACATTCTCAGGAAGAAAGAGAGAAAATGAAAAAATGTCACGATATCGCGACATTTCAAGGAATAAAGAGAGAAAATAAAAAATGTCACGATATCACAAAATTTAAGGTTGGAAGAAGAGAAAATGAAAAATATCATGATATCGTGACATTCTCACAAAGAAAGATAAGAAAATGAAAAAATGTCACGGTATCGCGATATGTCAAGGAAGAAAGAGAGAAAATGAAAAATATCATGATATCGCGACATTTCAAGGAAGAAAGAGAGAAAATGAGAAATATCACGTGACATTTCTAAGGTTGGAAGAAGAGAAAATGAAAAATGTCACGATATCACGATATTTCTAGGGAAGAAAGAGAGAAAATGAAAAAATGTCGCGATTTCACGACATGCTCAAGGAGATAGAAAAATAAATGATATAAAAATGTCAAACCCTAGAGATTAAAATAATAATAATAAATTAATTAAAATCTCATCCCTAAAAAAAGTATTTTGCACAAACTTTTAAAAACTTAAAATTAAAGCTTGAACCTTAGGAAAAATTAAATTAATTAATTCTAATTTTAAACTTAATGTTCTAACATTTGCCCCTTTTAAATTTTTGCAGGAATTTATCGGTGGATGCATTTAATGGTAAAATTAATAGCAAAAGAGATGGTGGGTAGAGGATTTCATGAAGTCAATGATCCATCCGGACTTTGTAGAAAAAGAATTAATGAGATACGCTTACAACTTGCTGGAAGGTGAAGATACACTTGCTCGCAGTATCCATTTGATGAAGATAAAATCAGATTGTGCCTCCACCATTTATGGCAAGATACCTAGGCAGATTTTTGGAGTGATTGCAATTGATCAAAACTCTATTTAAAAATGCTTTTATATTGTAACGCCTCGACGGTGGGATTTTAAATTATTTTTAATTCCCTAGGAGAAGATATTTTATGAAAAATGAGGGCATATCCTAAGTCTATATATACTTTAATAAAATGTAATCGAAGCATGTGAAAACTTGGAAATAAAGACTTTAGAAATTTTTAACAAATTTTGTTTTAAATACTTTCTTTTGTACCTGAGGCTAGTGTGACATCGTTTTCTAAAACAACGTGGCCAGGGGCCTAATATTTTCTAGACTGTGATAAATGCACCTTCTTCTATTTTCTTCTCGCTTAAGTATTTATTTACTTTAATTGTAAATCTGTAATTGTTAAGGTTATGTTAGGTTGTTCAGCTTCGTTCTATTTTTTGTATGCTTGACGGAATTATAACCTTAAGGTTCAGGCTAGTGTTCTAATTGCTTTGTTCTCACTATGTGAGCTAGACTACTGGTGAGAAACACCAATTGTCATTAACCCTCCTATTTGTAATTTTCCTTTTATCTCTATGTTGTTTTATCCCATGCCTAAGGTTGAAAGTGGTCTTAAAAAGCTGGATACTTTATTCATTTGATGTTGTCATGTTGTGAAGTTGAGTAATTTAATTGATTTCAGTAGTTGTAATTTGCAATTGGATTAGACATCCTCTCTTTTCTGCCCTACCCCGCTCTCTCTATTTTTATTTTGAAAAGGTTCCCATTTTATTTTCTTTAAAATTCTTTATTCATTTAATCTACTAAAATCAGAAGAGCTAGATCAAACAAATACAAATTTGATTGATAACCAAAACAACAACAAACAAAAGTTGAATCCCTTGCAAGTACATAGGCAGTCCACTTGAAACTATTCTAGAAGTGGAAAAGAGAGACATTCGACCCAACCCTGTAACTCACACCTTGGATAACCAACGAGACCCTAAAGTGAGAGGGATTTATTCCTATTTATGTGTTACTACTGTTTCTTTTCTGCTCTTCACAAGGTGTGCATAAAAGACCAATCAACATTGTTTTGGTGCTAGAAGGAGGGCCTAAACTTGCGTTTGGAATTTTTTTTAAGATAATTAGTTAGGTTGGATTCTTCCTTCAGAGTAACCAGGTCCCACCCAAGATCTAGAGAGCTCTTTATGTCTGAGTTGGAAACCCCAAGGAGAAGTAATATCAGGAAGGCCAGATATTTATCCAACATAGTTTTATCTTCGTTAGTGCTTCCTCCAACTATGACTTAGAATCCTACCATTAATCAAATAGTCATGGTCAACTGGTTGGGTTCCACTGCTTTGAATATCCCTAGTGTAGCCCATGATTTACCAAGAAACCCTAAGAAGTATCTTCCCACCTACAGACATGATGAAATCAGGATAGTAGAAGAGAACTTGGTGGTATTTAAAAATGCTTTGAAATTGTTAAATATGGAGCATGAAGATGTGGCCTATAGATTATTCTCGTTCACTCTCCAAGAAGGAGCATATGACTGGTTACTGAATATTATAAATGACTCAAGCACCAGTTGGTATGATTTGGAAAATGTTTTTCTATCCTAATTTTTTCAATTTATTGATCCCAGCATCCTATATCAACAGTTCTCCAACATTAGAAGAGAATCTAGTGAAACTGTCAGGTCTTTCAATGTGAGATTCCATAAGGCTTATGGCAGGATGATAGGTCATTACATCCCAAGTGCAGATTTAGCCCTAGATATTTATAAGAATGCTTTAGATATAGTAACCTTTGTTTTCCTAAAAAGAGACACCAATATCACAAACTTGATAGATGATTATAAGGAAGCTTTGACTCTTGAAAGGTAATTGGGACCTTAGCCTGTGAATAGTCCTTTGATACCCTTTATTACACAAAATACACCAATGTTGAATCCCATTTTGCATTAGATGTTTTTGCCAACGTGTCAAACTCCATCCAAGGAAATTTCATTACCCTTGGCACACACTGGGCATGTGCAGACTATGGAGAAAGAATCAGATAAAATTGTGATTGAGGAAGTTAGAAATATGGTCCAAAAATTGGTAAATGACTTCTTGATTTTCAAGAGGTAAGTGTCTACAGGAGAAAATTCAAACAGGTTTCCTTACTAATAAAATATATTTTCCAGACCTCTGTATGAATCTAATAAGGATTATAACAAAGGAAAGGGGCCTAAAGTGAACATTTGTGACTTGGCTTTACCTAATTGATGTAGGATTTACAAAACATCTCAACATAGGGAACTAGATTACCTAGAATTTTGTAATTCTTTTGAAGCTTTCTTTGGTGAATTCAGTTTTTCTAAAAATAAAAAAATGTTGATGGTGCTAGTTCATCCAAACATAGTACAACTATGGTGTTGGAATCATTCACTTTCTTGTATGAGTCCAAAAATATTGTAGAAGTGCTTATGGATGAAGTGCAGGATTTTCAACAGTAACAAAGATATAATTACAATCTTAGGAATAGAAATCTAGAGCCCAACACTACATCTACACCTCCCAGCAACTCTCACAGTATTCCTCTTGATCCTTCTCCAAATAATAATCCATCTCCACCAAAGGGGGAAGATCCAAAATTACAGGATAGATTTGCTGCTCCACTCAATAGAGGGTATAATATAGTGGAGGATATGAAGAAAATCAAGGCTAACATCACCCTTCATGAGCTATCTTTGATCATTGAAAAGAGAGATAACTTGATTAAAACTTACTTTGAACCCTCCACCAAACCTCCAAAAAAGGGGAAGAAAATGGCAAATACCAATATGACCATCTACAAATATCTTGCACTAAACCAGCATTATTTTGACTCATTTTCATGCAATCCAACATTAATGTGGTGTAGTATTCTAAGAAAAATGGGACAATATATTAAAAAAATAGATAATTTTACCATCCGCATGCATAAAACTCACTAAAATTACAAATATATTTCCAAAAGAAAGATTTAAAATTAATACACTTGCAACATACTGTGTTTCAATGGCTTCCAATGGTGAAACATGGTGCAATCCAACAACTTGGAAGGAGAAGTTTTTCCAGAAATCTTATTTCCAACGTGCAATCCTTGCCAAAAGTCTCCAATATTTCTTTTCATGCATTCGATAGATATTTAAAATTTTAAGAAAGATTATCCCTCGTTTTCTTTTCCACTGCTCATTTTCGCAACCACCTTAGAAATGCTTCATAATCATCTGCCTTCATCTTTTCTCTTTTACTCCATTTGTTTTTTTTCATGAAGAGGTTTAAATGATATTTTATATATCTTTTATCATGAAGGTGTTTGAATGGTAATTACGTATTTGGAAAGAATCAATCTAATTTTACGTTATACACATACTATTGCCACATCAACAGCCCTTCAATGCTAAGTGTGTGATAGCATCGAATAGTAAAAATCATTTGAGCAACATATCATGGGTGGTTTCACTGGCTCACATACCCTACCAATGCTACTCGACCTTCCATGAGATATAATTAACACATTCAATGCTTTTTGACACAGTGTGAACATCTGGTGATACTCTTCTAAATAAACGTATCATCCTCTAACTTTGTGTGGCTATGATGTACCACCTAGACACTGTCCACCATGATTACCTTCTTGAGCTACTGTGTACCACCACCATCAGCGTTCGATGTACTTATCCATTTTTTGAATGCTTCTATCAATTGTATGGAGGAGCTAACCTTGTGAGCGGTGTTGAAGGTCAGCTAGACATCTGTGTGATCAATAGTGACCAAAATGTAGCAAATTGGAATGCAAATATGACTACAATAAATGTCCTGACAGATAACCACAAGTAGGAATTCCTCTATATTAACTCCAATTTTACCATCATTCTGCTACAAATATGTGAACACTAGATCAATGACGACATCGTCTCTGAAGGTTCTTTCCAGTAAACTCTTTGTGTGCTCAATTTGGCCAAGGAATCCCTATACCCATCAACATGGCCCTACATTGATGCATGCTTAAAAATATTTAATTGATGTAAGCTCTTTTAGAAGTTTTATAAGATACTCCTTATCAAAAACATTGTTGTTAATGAAAATCAAACAACACTGTGTGACATGCGGTGGTTGTGTGATCCGAGAACTCAAACATTGCCATTCTTTTCTTGTATCGTGAGTGTGATTCATGAACTCAAATAATCATAGTAACCCATGTTGAACCTCCATAAGCTTACACACATCCATACATTCTCGTCTAGTTCATATCCATGTTCTAAAATTGACAATGTAAACTTGGTAATCCATGATGCATTCTGACCCATCACCAACCCGAAGGATGCACTCCAACACCGATTATACAACACTCAATTTTGTATGATTGGGACTGCACCTACACTCTGGTTTCTACAAGTTCTACTATGCTATGTTGCACATGGATATTCCTTTTAATCATCAAGGAACCCTATGTACCATAATTGATATGGACTAGGCCTGCTATCGTCAAGCTTCGACAAATTGAAATTTGGTTCTATTATTTTTTGTATAGAGCACCACTGGATGTTCACCTCTCAACAAACTATGTGCTATCCATTACATCAAATGCTCTAAATCATCACACCAACCCATTCTAGTAGAAGCTCCAAGTTGTGCAAGCTTTGATTATGTTTTTTGGATGATCTCACTTTGGCCAATGCAATAGGGGTGTTTCTTCATACTTCATCATAATATCTGGTTTGATTGCTATGGCTTTATTGTTTGAAAACCCTTCTCCTTGCCATGTAGTCGTGTAAATAAAAGTGTTAATGACTTGAGTTTTTTTCTTTTATCCCACATGCATACTATGATGACGCGATGAGGGGTATATGAACATGGGTACACTATAATTCAAATGATGAGTTGTTCACTAGGAAAGTCCCTAGTGCAAGTTTTTCCTGTTGTGACACTTGGCTTAACACCCTAAAACTGTGCTTCCATGTCATACCCCTTGGAATCCATGTCCCTCCTCCTGTGTCATTGATCGTGCTCTGACGCTATGTCCACTGATTGGTAGGATTGGGGTTCAATTTTGAAAGTCCAATATTTTTAACCTGGAAGGGAAACATTAAAATAAAATTAGTCATTAGTATTTCATGAGAATATCATAGGGAACATTAAAATTTATCTTTCATGAGAATATCATAGGGAACATTAAAATTTAGTCATTAGTCTTTCATAGGCTTAATTAGTATATCGTTAAAATTTAGTCAGTCTTTCATATGCTTAATGAGCATATGATACCCAATGTGCGCAAAAAACAAGAAAATTTCTATTTTGGCTATTTTCTTTTCTTTTCTTCTTTTTTTGTTAGGTTAAAATTAAAATAAAGTGGGTTTTTATCAAGGGACCCAAAATCTAATTACAACAAGTCATCAGACTTCAATAGGAAAAGCCACAGGAAAGGCCGCAGGAAATTCCAAGGAAGGACAACAAGAAAGGCTTGAGGAAAGCATGCAGGAAAACCTTCAAGAAGGCAAAAGGAAAGCCTTCAGGAATGAAGCAAGGAAAAAGTGGGAAACTAAAATTTGAAATTCCCACATAGCGAGAAAAGGAAAGGGCAGAAAATAGAAATAAACAAACCTACCTGAAAACAAATTTGAAAAATCCCAAAGGCGGGAAAAGAAAACAGGATCCCTCCCACATGAGAAAAACTAAAAACCAGGAGATTTCAACTTCCCATTTAGGGGAAAACTAGCAATTATAAAAAAACATCCAACACTAGGGGGTGAAGTAGAGAGATAGTAAGTGCAGTAAGTCCCACCCAAGAAAGGACGAAAAATAGTTAAGCACTAGCATTTATGAAAAACCACCCTTAATAGTAGGGTGGAGTAGAGAATCTACCAAAGGGAGGATGGGAAATCATTAGGGATCCCAGAATAAACCATAAAATTGAAACAGAGCCGCATCTCGCACTAGCCTAGAAATTGGAACAGTGAACTGAGGATTCCAATAGGCCATGAAATCCCCACACAGCAAGGAAAACAACTTAGCAGCCAGAGGAACATAGGAAGTAGTCGATGCAAAATTACAACCACAAGAAAGAGACGGGACGGTTTTTGGGAACCCCAATAGAAGCATCCTCGAGGTACCAAACTGTAGACATTAAGAATAGGTCTCCACTAGACCAAAAAATATAGTCAAAATTCTAAAGATAGCCTTCAACCCCACCAAAAAATAGCTTTAGGGATCCAGAAAAGGAAATACAATGGGATTTCAGCAGCATGAAAACCAGAGGCCCCTCAACAAGCCACGAAAAAACTGAAAGCCCACCATGAATCCCACAACCAGAAACCCAAAGAGAAGCACCACAAGAATAAGCACATGGCCATCCAAGCCATTAAGAAATTGTGAAGAGCTGCTCCCAAAGCCACACTCCCAAGTTGCAGTAGACTACACCAGAAGAAATCATGGAATCCATCTCCAAGAAGAATCCTACAAAAACTTGGGAAAGAGCTGAGAGCTCCAAGGAAAATATCCCTGAAACAACCCAAAAATACTAGGGAAGGTCCCAGGGAGGATCCTAGGGACATCCAAGATCCAAGGTACAATAAGGGACCCTTAAAACATGTAGGGAAATGTACAGATAAGAGGAACAATGATCTCCCAGCCCAAGGAGATCGTCTACAAAGCCATCCAACCAAAAAGGAAAGATCAAGGAAGTTCCAGGGACCAAGGACAGGACCAGGGAGGAAGCAAGGAAGTGGAGCATATTTTCCCAGGGAAGTCTCCTACGGTTCCCCCCACTTCATTTTATTTTCTTTTTTTATCTTATATCAAAATTTATTTTATTAATGGATGGGTACTAAAATAAATTATTACCCATTTCATTTTTTTATTTTTTTTTATTATTTGTTTTTCTATTTTGCTTTTAATGTAAATACTTGGAATGGAGTTATTTGGTAAAACAACATGAGAACAATACAATTAATCACACCAAATTCCAATGCTATGAAATGACAACAATAATTAACAAAACTAAACCTTCACATTGCAATATTGGTGGGTATAAATGTAATCAACCCAAATACTCAATGCAAACCAAAACTCCTAAACATCAAAATTTTAAGTGGGTCCCCAAATTGGGGTGTGTTGTGCGATAACCACAACAAATGGTGACTCTGTTGGGAAATGCTCCTGAGCATTTTGGATGAAGAACCCGATATGAAACCAAGAAAACCAAAGATCAAAGAAATAAACATCATCTAGCAATATCTAGAGAAAGTGGGGTAAACAACTTCAAATGAAAATAGATGAACCATTTGCTTTTGCTCAGTGTGTGAACTATGATTCATTTTGCATTCTTGAAACAATCTAGATTCCATCATTTGTTTTGCATTTAGGCTATAAAATGTCACTCATAAATATGTGCCTCTGCATTGCTCCACTACTAGCCAGGCATCTATAGCCCCGGTGGAGATGACCTTGATCTCTTCTAGACCTTTCTCTACTACCAACCGGGCATCTATAGCCCCGATAGAGATTATCTGAATCACCCAGGCACTAGATTGATTTGCATTTTTCTCTTTTTATTTTTTATTTATAAGCATTTGATTGCTTTGCAAATATCGTATGCACCCCTTGGGTTAGAGACCACTTAAGGCTAAATATGGAGTGTATTAGATTTTTGCCTTAATATGCAAACCATAATGACTTTATCCTTCAAGGTTTCAAATAATACCCTTTAATATAGTGAGCTACATGTGGAGCTTCAGCAAAATGTTTCATTGTTCCAAAATCCACTATCTTAGTCCAAAATCTAAGAATGATTACTAAACAATTTCATTTCCTTTTCCTCAATTTCACCTGATTCCAAACTAGGCAATCCATCCTACATGACAAAGGAACAACTATCAACAAAGAGACCAGAAGTTAGTAGCTATCACAAAACACTACCTCAATCAGAGGAACAAACCCAAAAGTGTGAAAATGCCAAAAGTGAAAAATTCAAAATGGAAGCAAACCAAAATTGCAAAAAAATGATAAGCAAGTGAGAACCTGCTCCCTAAACCTGAAAACACTGACAAGAAAGCAAATAGCAAAATCTTGCGAAACAAGAGATTATGTACAAAAGTGCAAAAAAATAAAAATTTAAATACAAAAGCATGAAAACCAAAAAGTTATATACAAGAATATACAAGTAAAGTACAAATGATGCAAGAATTCAGCTGTTTCATGGGTGAAAATAATGCTTGAGAAACTGCCCATTAACAGGCAAATGAATGTCCTCCCCACTCAAAGTTTTCAATCGAAAAGTGTTTTCTCCAAGAATTTTTGAAATATGATAAGGACCAAGCCAAAGATAGTCAAATTTATTATGCTCACCCTTTTTCTCATGTGCCTTATCCCATAATAAAACCAAATCAGAGATCCTAAATACCTTAATCTTAGCTCGTTTGTCGAACCACCTTTTAACAATATCCTGATGTTTACTAAAATGAAGTAAAGCATCCTCTCATTTTTCATCTAAATGCATAAGGTGAGTAAGATGAGCTTCAATTTTATCATCTATTTCAAGGTATTCCTTCATGAATTGTAAAGTTTATAATTTAATATTTGAAGGAAAAATTGGATCTTGACCATAAACTAAATGATAGGGTGATGTTCCTATGGATTCTTTAATTCTTGTTCTATCTACCCATAATGCAAATTTCAATTTATTATGCCAATCCCAAGGATTATGTTCAAGCAATTTCTTAATAATTGACAACAAGTTCTTATTAGATGATTCTGCTAAACCATTACCTTGCGGATAATAATTAGAAGAGAATTTGATGCTCACCTTGTTGTCGTATGCCCATTCTACAAAATAGAGTGAAGTAAAAGCAAGACCATTATCACAAACAATTGAATATGGCATTCCAAATCTAGTCACAATGTGTTCTTCCAAAAATTGAATAACAACCTTAGTAGTGCAATTCTTAGTGGGAATAGCTTCTGTCCATCTAGTATAGTAGTCAGTGGTGGTAAGAATGAACTTATGGGAAGCTAAGGAATTAGGGTTTATGACCCCTACAAAATCTAAGCCCCATTGAGCAAAAGGTCTCATCTCAACTATGGGTTGTAATGGCATAGATGCATGTCTCTCCCTATTAGCTGCAAGCTGATAAATATGGCAAGAACGTACATGGGAATGGGTATATTTAAATATGTGTGGCCAATAGTAACTAGATCTCAAGATCTGGTGTGTAGTGGCATTTGCAGAACCATACCCCATCCCATACTTACCATGAAACTCATGTAAGATCTGAGTGGCTTCCTCCTTATTCAAGCAATGAAGAAAAATTCCTTCATGGTTTTTCCTATACAACACACCAGCTTTAATCATAAAGTTCATAGAATTTAAATGAAGAGCTCTTCTTTGCATGGAATTAAAATGTGAAGGACACTTACCATTCAAAAGAAAATAAACAATATCAATATACCATTCATCTTGCATGATATCCTCTACATTATACTGTTGACAAGAAATCTGAGGATCAATCTCCACAAGTGTTTTTGTCAAGCCTTGTCCCTAAACTAGCTTCATTGGATGGATCTCAAGATCAAACTCCTATAAGGTAGACATCCACTTTCCTCATTTTTTGCCTAGTTCATTCTGCATCAACATAGTTTTCATAGCAAGGTCAGGTACAATGGCAAAAACTCTACTATGCAAAATGTAATGCCTAAACTTTTTGATAGTTTTGAACAAGGCATACACTTGTTTATCCAAAATGGTATATTTTAACTATGCATCTTTCAAATGTGAACTCATAAAAGCAATAGGGTTTTTAGAATTACCTTCACTTTTTTGAGTTAACACGTTGGAAAATGAATGATCAGATGCAAAAGTATAAATGAAGAATGGTTTCTTGTAATCAAGACTTACCAAAATAGGTGCATTAGAAATGACATATTTAACACTCTGAAAAGCATTCCTAGCCTCACATGTCCAACTAATATTAACATCCTTTTTTAACATATCATTCAATGGTTTGACAATTTCAGCAAATCTAGAAATGAATTTCCTAACAAAATTAATTTTTCCAAAGAATGATCTAAGCTCTTTCTTACTACCTAGAAGAGGAATATTTTGAATTGCCTCTATTCTTGTAGGATCTATAGAAATGCCATTTTTTTATATTACATGTCCTAACAATTTCCCCTCAGTTACTCCAAAAATGCATTTTTTAGGATTTAGTGAAATGCCATGTTCTCTACACCTTTGAAGAACTTTTCTCAAATCATTAATATGGTCAGCTCTATTCTTTGAGAAGATAGGAATATCATCTACATAAATGACTATGCATTTACCTATCAGATCTCTAAATGCATAGTCCATGGCTCTCTGAAATGTAGCACCTGCATTAAGCAAACCAAAAGGTATTCTCTTGTAAGCAAACGTTCCCCATTTAGTAGTAAATGCAGTCTTCATTCTATCATGTGGGTCAATAAGAATCTGATTATATCTAGAATATCCATCAAGAAAAGATATCATTTCAGATCCATTAACCATTTGTAAAATGTGATCGATAGAAGGAAGAGGGTAGTTATCTTTCTACGAAGCTTTATTAAGGTTCTTGAAATCAATGCATAACCGAATCTCTCCAGTTTTCTTTCGAACAGGGACTATGTTTGCAACCCATGTGGAATGTCGGATAGGAAATATAATTTTTGCATCTAATAACTTTTTAACTTCCTTCTCTATGAGAGGTTCTAGCAATGGGTTAACTGGTCATTGTTTCTATCTAAATGGTTTAGAATCAGGTTTCAAAGGAATAGTATGCATGATAATGTTTTGATTGTAAGTTTTTAGATCTTCATAATTCCATGCAATACAATCCATATAATATTTAAGTGCGTGCATTATTCCTTCTTTTTCATGATGTGTGCATGCTTTCCCAATAAGTACGTTATGTGGATCTTCATTATTTCCAATATTAACTACATCATATGCATCATTTGGAAGTGAGATTTTGTCACACCTTTTGCTTTGGTAGTCAATATCAAAAATATTTTCGAGTGAGACAATACCTTTTGGGATAGCATTAGTTTTCTTTGTTACCTCATATTCTTCATCTTCATCCTCTTGTAACCGTTGGTCCTCATCAATCACCTGGTTTTCAAAAACACCTAAGTTAGTTACAAAGTCAAAGATGTGTCTATCACTTTCAAATACCTATAAATTTTTGACATTGTCAGGTATAGAAGGACAAGGAATCAATTCTATTGAAAAAAATTTCAATTTTTTGTTATCGATGGGATTTAATGTACCTATTGTGATTGCAAAGAATCTACCACACGATTACTCTTTCTAGAAATTAAAGAAATGTTAAAGGCTTCAAATTCATCTATTAAGTCTCTAACTCTATTTTTGTAGTGAATTAGCCTTTTGTCATGACATGTGTATTGGCCTTTCACCTATCTAACAACTAATTCTGAATCTCCTAAAACTTTCAAACATTTAATGTTTTTATTTAGAGCTAATTGTAATCCAAGAATTAATGCTTCATACTCTGTTGTATTACATGTACATGGAAATTGTAATCTATATGCTAGCGAAGACTTACCTTTAGGACTAATAAATTCCACACTAGCTCCACTACCTTGTTTGGATTTAGATCCATAAAATTTAAGTATCCAAACAATATTTTCATCATTAATTGGATTAATATATGGTATTTCATTTTTAGATTTATTTGTAACCAATTTTGTATCCAATGTATAAACTCCCAACTCAGACTCATTATAAAGGATTTCATTTGTTTTGTTATATTCTGTGATCAAATTCTTGAGTCTAGGTTCTCTTTCAACTCAGATTTTATTGGCTACCCCTTTCCAAGGTAACCACATGTGTGAAAATTTAGTGGCCATATATCCGTTTAAGTTCCTAGTCCAATCCCTACTCAACAATATTCCATACTTGTTAGGTATATCTACAACATGTATATCAATATATTGTTGTATCCTAGGTTTTGATGCTAGTTGTATGTGAATATTATTAAGCATTCCAACCACATGGACCTTAGATTTATCCAATTGAATAACTATTCTATTTGAAGGGATGGGCTTCAAACCCAATTTTTGACAAACACTATGAGGCATTACATTACCGGATGCTCCTAAATCAACAAGACAATTGTGTAATTTCTTCCTACAATTCTTATGGTTAAAAGAAAGGGAGGAGCTTCTCCTTTTTCCCTTCATGAAACAAATTGCATATCCATGGTTTTCTTAAGATCCATTTTACTTTGATCACCCAAAGCCTTCATCAAAGTTTCTTGTTGATTTGTCAACTTAGCAACTTCAAATAAAGTGATGTTAACTTTTGTTTTCTTTAAATCCTCCATAATATTATAGGTAATTTTATCATGTGGTGGTTGAGGCATATCAACCTTAGATGGAGGTATGGGATTGTTACTAGCCTTTGTATCTGGAGGAATAATGGAATTATTTGGAGGAGTAGAAGAAGTAAATGGATTTTTAGTCTTACTCCTAAGCTTGTAATTATGATTCCCCTTTTTAAATTGCCTAAAGGCTTGAACTTCCTCTTCTATAGACCCATCATATTCCTCTTCTTCATCATCTATTGATTCAAATGTTTCAACAACTAAAGTATGATTCTCTTACCTTTGCTTGTACTAGCTTGATGAGAAGGTTCCTCATTAGGTACTAATTCCAAATCATCCATATCTATCTATAACATATCTAATGTGATCTTAAATTCTGGACATTCATTTTCATTATTCTCTTTAGTGGAATGCACCCTACACCAATTGTTTATAGCCAAATCTGAAATATTAACAATTGTATTAGTTTAACTAGAACTAGTAGATGCATTATTCTGATTAACCATAGGGACTAGGTACACCCCCATTGTTTGGTCATGTGTTCCATTGTTTCCTCTGAAAACTATAGTTTCTATTTTGTTGTGAGTTTTGTGGTACCTATTTTTGTAATTGAACCATATCACTACTTAGCTTTTGGACAACCCTCTGTAGGTATTTTACCTAAGAATTAGGTTCATTATTTTGTCCTATAGTAGGTTGATTGGTTGTGTTACTTGTAGTGGCAGTGGGATTTAGAAAACTTGGTAAATTTTGATTTTGGACAACCTATGGAAAGGCTGTGTTATTTTGATGAAATGTGGATGCATTTGAAGTGGTGTTGGATTGAAGAATGTAGGTATGGTTTGAGCATTTATTTCTACATTTATGAGTGGTGAATTGATTCTCTAAAAGTAATGGAGTGGTAGGATAAGTGGGCATGGTAGGTGGATTGTATGGCAAATTGAAATTATTGAATGGCATGGCATTCAACATAGGCATTTGTTGAGACAAATCTTGATTGATCATAGGCACTTGATTGTAAGCCCTTGGCTTTCCTATGGAAGGCAACTATCCTATCCCAAAACCTTGTGGTATCAATTATTGTTCTATAGTCAAAGCCTCACTGTATGCCATGGGAAGCGTAGTGATTTGAGGAGTTCTCCTTACAAACATAGATGTTAAAGGGTCCAATGCCCTAAAGTACATCTATATGGCAGCATCTACCTAAAGAGTATAAGGAGCAACTAACCTGTTATACAACTTATGGAAATGAGTATTGAACATTCTCAGAGGTTCATTAGGCTCTCTCCTGGCTGATGCAAATTGATGATAGATTATAGCAAGATCTATGGGTAGCCTAAATTGATTCACAAAAGTTATTTCCAACTGAGCCCAAGATGTAATGGAATTGGCTAGTAAACTAATGTACCAATCATATGCCATTTCATCTAAGGTGAGAGGAAATATTCTGCAAGCAACATCCTCATGTTCAACTTGCAGTCTAATCATTGCATCTTTGTAAGCTTGAATATGCTCTTCAACAATTCTAATTCCATCATGTTTATATTTAGGTAAATACCTTTTTATATTTTTTGGAATGTCATGGGCTACTCCAGCAATGTTTAAAGGACTACTATGAGCACCTAACCAAGCTACAACTCCTACAACTTGTGCCATTGGAGTTACAAGTGGAGGAACAAATGGGATGATGGGTAGCGATGAATCGCTACTAGGTGGAATAACAATCGTCTGACTCTTAGACCTTTTGATTCTCTTTGTAGGAGAAATGCTATGGAAAATAGTCTCTTTAAAAGCCTTAGATCTTGTGATTATGGTTTTTGGTTCCAACCTTAACAATGAAAACAACAAGTGCTTAGTACTCTTGAAATGAAATGACTTCCAATTTTCAAAATTTTAACTGATACATCATCATGTTCATTATAAGGCATCAATCAAATCCTAACAATAAGGAACATTCTCAAATTTGTAAAAGGTTAGCATCAATGCATCATCAATTAGAGAATTTTCCAATCAATAAATGTGAACAACCTTCAACAAAAACTTGTTAGTCAAATCCAATACCTTCAATTAGGCCCTCCTTCTAGCACCAATTCTGTTGAGTGATAATTTTTCCCAATTGCAAAACTATACTCACAATCAGGATTCTGCCTGGATATCCTCTCTTGCAAGGAAATATTTGTAATTTCTCCAAGGTTCTTTTTAATGTGTTAAACTTGCTTGTAATGCTTAGTAAAATGTGAAATATTAAAATTAATTGGATACCTCAGTGTTGCATATACCTGTTAACAAGGGGCCTATTTTGGTATTGATTTGATTTGCAATGATCTTTGTTGTTCATGGAATTTGTGAAAATGTGACATTATTGATCAACTATCTACTTTGAAATAACAATCCTTGAACGATGATTTAATCAATTTTATCTCAAATTGTTAACAAATTTTATCTTCTTTTGTTAATAAATTTTATCTTCCTTTGTTAACAAATTTTATCTTCTTTTGTTAACAAATTTTATCTTCTTTTGTTAAGAAATTTTATCTTCTTTTGTTAACAAATTTTATCTTCTTTTGTTAAGATTTGCTTGAAAAAGAAAATGAAATGACTAAAATCTAACTTTGCAATGTAGGAACTTTGGAATATCATATTAATTATTCATTTTAATGAAAAGTTAGAATTTATTGAAATTTCCATTTTCATAAAATGAAATTAATTTGATTGCTTGAAAAAAATGTGCAAAGTTTGAAATTTCAAATTTCCTTTAAAAATGTGAATTTGTGTAAAATGAGAATTTGAAATTTAATTTTGGAATTGCCATATTTCTTTTTTTGGGGATTTTAATTTTTTTATTTATTTTTGTATTTTGTTTGATGAAATTAAAAAAATGTAAAAGGGCTAGGGTTAGAGAAAATAAAATAAAAGGAGTCGTTAACTCTTAAAATTTCAAACCGAACCTGCATACACAAATATCCTGCACTAAACCAACATTAGTTTGACCCATCTTCACGCAATCCAACATTAATGTGGTGCAATATTCTAAGGAAAAAGGGCACAATATATTAAAAAAATAGATAAGTTTACCATCTGCATGCATAAAACTCACTAAAATTTCCAATATATTGCCAAAAGAAAGATTTAAAATGAATACACTTGCAGCATACTATGTTTCAATGGCTTCCAATGGTGAAATTTGGTGCAGTCCAGCAACTTGGGAGGAGAGGTTTCTTCCACAGAAATCCTATTTCCAACATGCAATCCCTGCCAAAAGTCTTCAACCTTTCTTTTCGTGCATTCCATGGATATTTAAAATTTTAAGAAAGAAAACCCCTCGTTTTCTCTTCCACTACTCATTTTTGTAACCACCTTGGAAATGCTTCATAACCGTTCGCCTTTGTCTTTTCTCTTTTACTCCGCTTGTTTTTTTACCATGAAGAGGTTTAATTTTTATTTTATATGCCTTTTATCTTGAAGTTGTTTGAATGGTAATTACATATTTGGCAAGAATATCTTCGATTTTACATTATACACATGCTACTGCCGCATCAACAACCCCTCAATGCTATGTGTGTGGCGGCCTCGGATAGTCAAAGTTATTCAAGCAACATATCATGGATGGTTTCACTGGCTCACACACCCTACCAACGTTGCTCAGTCGTGCACAAGATATAATGATTGTAGTCAATGCTTTCTGACATACTGTGAACATCTGGTGATACTCTTCTAAACAAACGTGTCATTCTCTACCTTCGCATGGCTATAATGTAACATCTAGACACTGTCCACCATGATTACCTCCTTGAGCTATGGTGTACCACCGCCATCACCATTCGATGCACTTATCCATTTTTAGGATTCTTTTATCAACTACATGGAGGAGCTAGCCTTGTGAGCATCGTTGAAGGTCATCTGGACATCCGTGTGGCTGCCTTGAAATCGAGTCCTAGGTTAATAGTGACTAGAATGTAGCAAATTAGAATGCAACTTCAATTGCGATAAATGTCCTAGCAGAAACCCGTAGGTAGGAATTCCTCTATATTAACTCTAATTTTGTCATCATTTCGTTGCAAATATGTGAACACTAGATCAATGATGATGTCATCTTCGATGGTTCTTTCCAGTAAATTGTTTGCATGCTCAATTTGTCCAAGGAAACCCTTTACCCATCAACATGGCCCCACACTGATGCATGCTTCAAAAATGTTGTAAGCTCTTTTAGAATTTTTATAACATACTCCTTATCAAAATGTTGCCGGTAATGAAAATAAAACAACATTGTTTGACATGCGGTGGTTGCGTGATCCAAGAACTCAAACATTACCATTATTTTCTTGTATCATGAGTGTGATTCATGGGCTCAAACAATCATAGTAACATATGTTGGACCTCCATAAGCTTGCGCACATCCATACGTTCTCGTCTATTTCATATCCATGTTCTGAAATTGATAGTGTAAACTTGGTAATCCACGATGTATTATAACCCATCACCAACCTGAAGGATGCGCTCCAGCATCGAGTCTAGAACACTAAATTTTGTATGATTGGGACTGCACCTATGCTCTGGTGTCTGCAAGTTCTACTATGCTATGTTGCATGTGGATCTTCCTTTGAATCATCAAGGAACCCTATGTGCAATAAGTGATATGGACCAGTCCTGCTATCGTTGAGCTTCAACGAATTGAAATTTGGTTCTATTATTTTTTTGTTCATAGCACTACTATATGTTCACCTCTCAACAAACTATGTGCTATCTGTTACATTGAACTCTCTAAAGTATCACACCAACCCATTCTGGCAGAATCTCCAAGTTGTGCAAGCTTTGCAAAAAATATTTATTATTTTTTTTGGATGATCTCACTTCGGCCAATGTGACCGGGGTATTTCTTCAGTTTTTTTTGTATTTACATGGTGGAATCGGTAGCCGCCATGAATCCGGGCAGGCTGTCTAGCTTTTTATGGCCGCCACAGTATTCTGCGTTGTCCGCCCCGAAAGCCGCCACACAGATCTTCGCGCAGTCCGCCCCTATAACCACCATGCCACAATCATTTTAAACCTTTTACGTCGTTGAAAGCACCAGGAAAGGGACAAGCATTCAGTCTAGCGAGGCCCAAGATTTGAACCTTGGACCTCCGCCCCTTATGGGTTTGGATGAACCAATTGGTCTACACCTCGGACCTTTTTGTTTCAATTGCTATGGTGTTATTGTTTGAAAACCCTTCTCCTTTCCATGTAGCCATGTAAATGAAAGTGCTAATGATTTGATATTTTTCCTTTTATCCCACATGCATACCATGATGACATGATGAGGGGTATATGAACACGGGTACACTATATTTCAAATGACGAGTTGTTCACTAGGAAAGTCCCTAGCGCAAGTTTACCCCACCATGATACTTATGACACTTGGCTTGACACCTAAAAAATGTGCTTCCACATCGTACCCCTTGGAATCCATGCCCCTCATCCCGCGGTGTTGATCGTGCTCTAATGCTACGTCCACTGATCGGTAGGATCAGGGTTCGATTTCGAAAGTCCAGCATATTTTTAACCTGCAAGGGAAACATTAAAATAAAATTAGTCATTAGTCTTTCATGAGAATATCATAGGGAACATTAAAAATTTTAAAATTAGTCATTAGTCTTTCATGAGAATATCATAGGGAACATTAAAAATTTTAAAATTAGTCATTAGTCTTTCATGAGAATATCATAGGGAACATTAAAATTTATCTTTCATGAGAATATCATAGGGAACACTAAAATGTAGTCATTAGTCTTTCATAGGCTTAATGATCATATCATTAAAATTTAGTTATTATTCTTTCATAGGCTTAATGAGCATATCATACCCAATATGGGTAAAAAACAAGAAAATTTTTATTTTGGCTTATTTTAGTTTTTTTTTTTTTATCTTATATTAAAAAAAAAATTATTAATGGATGGGTAATAAAACAAATTATTACCAATTTTATTTATTATTATTTTTTTTTCCTATTTTGCTTTTAATGTAAATACTTGGAATGGAGTTATTTGGTAAAACAACATGAGAACAATGAAATTAATCACACCAAATTCCAATGCTACGAACATGATAGAAATAATTAACAAAACTAAACCTTCACATTGCAATATTGGTGGGTATAAATGTAATCAACCCAAATACTCCATGCAAACCAAAATTTCATCCTAGACTCAAAATTTTAAGTGGGTCCCCAAATTGGGGTGTGTTGTGCTATAGCCACAACAACAATGATGGGTTATATTATTGTGATGATTTTCTTAAAAATGTGATAGGTACATGTAATAACTACTATTAGTATCAAAACAAAAAAAATGTATTAGTTGGATATGGACAAAGGAAAAGATCTAAAAATGATCAAAGTACAAGAAATGATCTAAGAAGACCAAATCAAATGAAGACAATGGACCTTATACCAAATAATGTAATACAGGGGAGGGGAGGGTGTGGGGTGTTTGATTTTATCATATTATTTATACTTGTAAATACTTAATATTTTGTAAATACATTGTATGAAAAGAGTCTTGTAAATATGAGTTGTTTAGAGTTTGTCATTTAGTAATTATTAGAGGTTTGTCATTATTAGGATTCAATAAAATATATTTCTCATATGAGAAATATGAAGAGTCATATCTCCTAGATGTTTGAGGAGATGAATAGTTTGTTGAAGTTGAAATGCCAAGAGTCTTTATAAAGGCTATATGTAGAGGAAGCTTATGAGATTTATGTAATGAAATTTTAATACTTCGTAGTACTAGAATACTAAGTGTGATCCATGGAATATAGTAAGTTCTTTTATTGATTGTTTGAATATTTGTGTGAGGATCTTAAGCTTGAGAATTTATGAGAAAATGGCTTGATTTCTAACACCAATGACAAAAATATAGACAAGCTATAACTAGCTTATAATTATTTAGAAGAAAAGTGGCACAGATACAAGATACCACTTTTACATATGAAAATCTAATTTGTGAGGGAATCCACAAGTATCTTGTATTACTACCTAAAGACAAGAAGGTTCCATTGTTGTTCCTTTCTAGTGTAGATAGTATTATATCAATGAGAAAGATGGTATTCACAAATATGCATAGGGGAAAGGGTTGATAAAATTACCCAATAATACATGGATTAATGTATAAAATTAAAGATTTAGTATTCATATTATGATTGTCATGATGTACTTCTCATTACTACCCTACAACATATAAAATGGATAATACCATAGTTATCAATCCAAGGTCATTCTTTTCTATTTTGGGGATTAGAGATTGGTAGCTCGAACCATCACACTTACTCGTTATGTTGTTTATTTTCATTGTAAAATATTTTTCTCTACCTACATAAATCATAGACTACATTTTTGATATATAATGTATAAGGTAGCTCAAATCTATACAGTAGGAGTATATGCAAACAGTAAAAACTGTAGACACCAAAACAGCACCAATCCGATTATGTGACTGCAAACACTGATCGCTTTGACAAACACAGCCCCCAGGGCAGCCCTCAGAGGTCAAACAGTGGTCCTAACCACTTCCATAGCAATTTTGTAAGGTCAGGAAGCAATTTGGTACATTTAGACACTTTTCCCGGTACTCGTCTCACCCGGGGACGATTACTAACTTGCAATCGTCTCACCCAGGGACGATTGTTGTAATCGTCCCACCCAGGGACGATTACCAAGTTTAACGGGCAAAACGACAAACGACGCCAAGTGGCAGCCCGGAACGGTCGGTTGATGACTCCTGCCTTGCACGCGTGTGTAGGTGGACAGAAGGGCCGTTAGAGGAGCTGTCACAAGAAGCAATTATGAAAACACAAGTCAATGGAGGACTCCCCTCCCTCATGAGGAGACATGACTGCCACATGGCGCCTATGACCAACACATGGCGTTTGTGCTTCCTTCCCAAAGGAGACCCCTTGGGTCTATAAAAGGTGAGACTTTTCTCACCCAAAATATACAGGTTGAAGGAGTTTTCAAGCAACGAAGTCTTGCCGAGTTGAAGACCCACTTGCATCCCTTTTGGTTCACCTTCCCACATCCACCAATCTCTTTTGCAAGGGAGGTTGTTGGGTGGCCTTTGGAAGCTCGAACCTGACCCAAATCCAACACATGGACAACTGAACCAACCAATTCGCCGACCCCCCACTCCTAAGAGATTTTGGGCCCATCCCAAGTGGATTGGTGCCAAAATCAAGTTCCATCGGTGGGCTGCCCACTTGGGCACCCCGCACCTTTTGGATTTAGTTGTAGTTCATTTTCTGTCATTTGTTCATATTCCATGTTATTCTCTCGTTGTTCAATAGTTCAGAATCTTGAATCTTGATTTCAAAAGGTTTTCATCGAATATTATCATGCTTTTGTTATTTTGGTTGTCCCACTGACTTGGAGGTAACAACGTCCAATTTCTCGGTGATGGAGGCCAAATTGGGAGAATCCGACCATCCGGGTCGTCCCAAAATGGCCCCAATTACATAACCCCCCTTGTTTGCGGGCATTTTGCAGGTCTCGGGAATCGACATTGGAGCAGCGGCAGGTCGGCTTCTTCAACACAGTATCAATCGTCCCTGCAGGGGACGATTAACAGCAGCAATCGTCCTTTCGGGGGACGATTAACAGTAGCAATCGTCCTTACCAGGGATGATTACCAGGTAAAAGCAGATTGGCCGGCTGTCTCAGGGGCAATGGCCTTTTGGTAACATTTTCTGTCTTCTGTCAAGTTTTCAAGCCATTTGGACTCACTGTATTTACTGTTTCAGGCAGATGTTTACATGCATATTTCGTTGATTTTAGAGAACGAACCCCTTTCCTTTGCAGCAGGTGCTACTGACATTTTTATTGTTTCTTTGATTGCAGGAAAAGCAATCAGAGGTGAAGAACTTATCCACATCAGCGACGGCAGCATCTTGGCCCGCCCATTGCAATCGTGGGCACGCGGGAAGAGGAAGACTAGGTCACACATTGTAATGAAGACAAATTTAACGCTCCTAGCCCCCAAAAGGGGAGGAGACGTCTATGTAACCGAGGATAAGATATTTGAATAAAGAGGGCTATGATTTCTTTACATCTTGTCTTTCGTTTCCAAGTTGTCTCCTTTCTCTGTTTTAGTGCATAGGATCAAAGCGTTACATTTTCGTCTTATGTTGCATAACTAGTGTTTCCTTTGCCCGGAATCTCGTGCTTTCAGTGGCGATCACGGTGGGACCCTGTCCCCTATTTTTAAAATCACAGAAACTGATTGAATTTTTGTGTTTGTGCTTGACAGGTACATTTTTTTCTTGCAGACTGTTAATCGTCTCTGCAAGGGACGATTTCTATTCTGGAAATCGTCTCACCCTGGGACGATTGTAAAATCGTCTCTGCAAGGGACGATTTATGTTCTGTTAATCGTCTCACCAAGGGACGATTTTATATCCGCAACTTTTCGAGCAAAAATTCGGAGGCAAGCTGGAGCGAGCGAGAGAAGAGGTAGGGATTTTCATCATCTCTGTTGAAATTTTATGTTTCTATTTCTGTTTCTTTGATTGTTTTCATTTTTAGCTTGCATTGCTTAGGAAAAGTCATTCATGCATGTTTCATTTTCGTTGGATAAAATGAACCTCACACACTCCACGAAACAATTTTAAACCAAGGAGCGTGGTCGTAAGACCCGGCCCTTGATCAAGACCATTGGTGGATTTAATCACCACCTTGGCTTGATTTGCATACATTTCCTGATTGTCAACTGTTGTTAGGCGTAAATCTTGACGAAGACAGACCGAGCGTAGGCTGGGGTGATTCCCATGCGTGCGAGGATAAGTTTTCTATGGTAGGTGCCATTAACGGGACAATCCCCCTTCCGTACCGCCTACGTACCATGTACCTTCTGCTCTCACGTACCTATAGTCTCCCTCTCGTAAGGGCGGGTATATAGAGAGGTTGGTATATCGGCTTGGCTGGTATATTGAAGGGGCGACCTTTTGGGAGTTATAAGAGCCTACATGATGCATTTAAACGTTCTACAAAACCTACAAAGACAAAACAAAACACCAAAATACACTAAACCAGTCTAGGGCACACCAAGAATCCTTAAAAGAGATAATCACGGTTTTGTGAATGTGTGTGTTTAATTCCATTTAGTGTAGACAAAAAAAAAAAAAATCATTAAAAACAAGATAAAAATCTACTTAGATAGTGTGGACGCACCGCAATGGTGTACACCCGCAGCCAAGCCCAATCAAGGGCAGCAACTCCGGAAGGTACACAAGAAGCAGGCACAAGTCGCCTTCGCTTCGATCCTGAGGATTTGGTCATACCGCCTTATCGGTCTAACCTACAAAAGAATCCAATTCAAAATCCTCGGTGGGGTATGCCCATTCAAAGCAGCCCCTCTCGAAAAGATGCCCTACATGCGAGACCTTAATGTAAACAGAGAATCGCCCTCTCAAGCTAGACATGAGTGGCCACGGCGCGATGAAGCGCTAACGGGGCACTGCTTGTCCATTTGGAGGGACAACGTGGATATGGCGTCCCTTCTTTACCTCTCATCGGAACAGAGAGACCAAATCCGGAGCGTAGGGCTCCTTACACGGGGCGACCTAACTCCGCCTGCCCCTTACGCACCTATGAGAGAGAATATGAGGAAGATCATCGCATTCCTCAAGGACAACAACATACAACGCAGGAACCTTATGCTTACGCACCAGTCGGATATCATGATCACCCCTTGAGGCCAGAACCTCGAGCACATACCGCCTACCTCGACAGAGGGAAGCGACCCCTTGAGATTTTAGAGCATCAAAACCAAGGTAAACCCATAGGAGGAACATTTGAACCTTCCGAACAAAATAGGGTAGATCAAATTGACCCGGTTGTCGCCGAGATATACCACCCGTCAAGCCCAAATCATGCGGCTTAAACAAAGTCCGCAAGAGATAGAGTATCAATACCGCTTGGATAAAGAACGCATGCAACGTGAAGCGGATGAGTTACAATATGAAATACTTGAGAGAGGGCCAACCCCTCGCGTCCAAAGAGCCGAACAACATGAGAGGCATAACCCTTTAACGCGGGACGGGTCTCCACGACCTCGTCAAGCTTTGCCTCCGAGACCTCATAGACATGAGAGGGAGGCTACTCCTCGAAATGATGATGGGTACCTTCGGCGGGGACTCGATCAAGGTCGGAGGTTTCGCCCAGAAACTCCTCAAGAATTTTATGAGGAGTACGAACCGAGAGATAGAACATGTTGAAACTCTCCATCAAGGCAGGAGGGCTGCCATTCGGCCACCCCTCCATAGGCCCCAAGTTTATCATAACGTACAACGGGAGCAAGCAAGAGAGGAAGAAATAAAATCTTTCGATGCATACCAAGCGCTATTGGAGCGTTTGGAGTCTATGGAGACAAAAGCTGTTGGGCATCAAAAACCCACATTACGTCTACTCCGCAGTAATCCGGTGCATCCCTCAGTGCCTACACCTCTTTACCCCGAACACTTCAAGTTGCCTCAATTGGCAGTTTTTAAAGGTGAGGAGGACGCACAAGAGCACGTTACAAGATTTCTAAGCCAGTGCTTCGCAATCCAAGATAATGACGCGTTCTTGCTTAGAACATTCATAACCACATTCGCAGGCCCTGCCTCGGATTGGTTCACACAACTGCCCAAACACGGCATAAGCAGCTTAGATCAGCTAGTAGATGCGTTTCTTGAACGCTTCGCCTTCAACACAAGGAAGAAGGCATCACTTAGTGATCTTGCTAGCCTTAAACAATTTGAGGAGGAAACAATGGCAGCGTACGGGAACCGATGGAGAGCTTTGCTTTCTAAGTTACCCTACCGTCCTCCCATGTCGGATCTCACGCAAATGTTCGCAAAAAGTTGCTTAAAATCAATCTCTGGTCTATTGTTGTTGCGACAATACGACAGCCTAGAAGAAGCTTTGGCCCAAGCCAGACTTATAGAAGAGATTAAGATAGGCGAAGGCGCAATTGCCAAGCCTAAGAAGAAAGAGTGGAACAAAACCACTAAAATCGGGACAACGCAACCACAACACGCTGCAGTCAATCAAGTTGCGATAAATGTTCCCGCGCCTGTGCAAGAGACGCAGCCCCAAAGGGCTAATTACCAGGCAGTGCCTCCTGCTTACGAAAGAGATAACAGAAGACAGGAGCAGTATCAGCAGCGTCGCCCTAGGCGACAATTCACCCCGTATGCGGAGTCTAGGGACTCCTTATTTGACCGCTTGTCGGCGGCAAATTTAGTTACTCTGCCAGAAATCCAAATTTTTGACCCTAACATTCCCAAGCCTAGGGGGTATAGGGAGGAATTGTATTGCGAGATTCCATAGGCGCGAGAGGACATGACCTAAATGGGTGCTTGGAAATTCAAAGAACTAGTCCGAGGATTTGATCGACAACAGAACATTGGTCGTGGACAACCCCATCGCACCAAACAACCAACAAATGGGGGTATTCAAGGACCCCTTGCCTGCCCACGAGGCACAGACAAAACCGCTCCAGATTAACGAGGTGCGACAAGATCTTCCCGCGCAAGGATTTGTGGGAATGATTAGCATTGTAACAAGGAACGAGAAGATACCCAGCGGTTGCCCCCGAGGTAGGCTACGAGGGAAGTTCCGTCGACATCGCGGCCTCAACAACGCCCAACGCGGTTGCCTCCGCCTAGACCCGAGGTCACGATACGGACCAAACTCACGCGAGTCTGCGGACCACATCGGCTAGGCTGTCCATCTACGAGCTTATCCAACAATCGGCTCCCCATAGAGAAGCTCTTATGGACATTTTAAAAGCCATTGAAGTACAACCCCACGAAGCAAATTCTTTCAACGCCTTCGTGGGACATGTGAAACAATGTACGGAGCCTGTCATCACATTCAGAGAAGACGAGGTCAAAACGATATCAAATGACATGGCGGATCCACCCACCACGTTATCGCGCGGGTCAACGGGATCCCGTACAAGAGAGTGTTGATAGATACTGGCTCGTCCAGTAACATTATAACCACTGCAGCGTTAAAACATTTAAAACTGCCAGCCTCTCACATCACCGCTTCCACGTACACACTGCGAGCTTTTAACGATGCAATTTGCTCGACAGTCGGCACAGTTGTTCTGCCTATCCAGGTAGGACAAAAGTCAATACCCACACTGGTGCCATGTCTTTGGAAGGCGAAATGGCTTATAATATCCTGCTAGGGCGTCCTTGGATCAGGGACATGAAGTGTGTCCCCTCGATCGCACACCAGTGCTTGAAGTATGCCTATGAAGGGCAAATACATGTAGTCCCAATGGACTTAGAGCCCTTCAAGTATTGCAATGCGGTACAATTCATACCTCAATCGACCCTCCCATCAACGCATTTGGATTTTCAATTAAATCCATCTAAACGAGTCCGATACCGCAGGTACCAGCGGTGGCCAACAAGGCAAAATCCCGACCGGGTGAGACTTCATCACCTACTCCTTCATCATCAACGCCACCTATCGTGGCCCAACAGAAGGACAAGGGAAAGCAAATCATGGAAGAGGTTAAGCCTCTAGAAGAGGGGTTGCCCACGATTTCAATGATATCAACAGAGGAAACACCCAACACAACACAAACCAAGACTCTTGAACAACCAAACATGGAATGGACTCAGGAAGGACTACCGTTTCCTCCTACCCAATCATCAACAATCACTTGTTGAGATGGCCGGTACGGGCACTGGGGAGTACTTAGTGCAAAACGTTGTGGCAACCCCCACATTGGAGTCGGTGCGGGACATGGGAAGACCTCGCCTTCCCATAGGGACAATTGTTCCACTAGGCTACCCTCCCAACCGGATGAATTTTGTGTATGGGGGCCTTGATCATGGTTTCGAACCATGCGAACAAAAGGAAGCAGAGATGAAGAGCCTTTTGTCGAAAACATCAATTATCTGTCGAACCCGAGAATTTGCCCTAAAATATCTCGAACAATGCAATTGGCATGGGTATGGGCTAGGCGAGATATGAGCAAGGGATGCGAATCCTTTGCCAACCAAGATATCAGATGCCATACGACAAGTCAGGAGTGGGGTTCAACCACCCCTTGCCCTTAGACATCTTGGTTGAAAATATGCAAGGCCTAGAAATAGGCAACAAGGGGGGATTGGCACAAGACCCGTACGCCAATCCAAACATAGAATACACATTGGGGGACTATCTCCCATGGTCTACAAACACCCCTAGAAATAGCAATAATCCCTCTCCTTTGCTAGAGAGAGGTGAAAGTTTAGAGAGCAATCCTCAAAGAGAACAACAACGGCTTCCGGACATTTTTTTGAAGCTGTTTCCCCTAGAGATTCCAGATGAAACGACACAATGTCAAGAGAATCAGGTCCCTCCACCAAGAGTGGAACAACCACAATGGGACTGGATTAACTTATTGGAACAAGAAGAGTCCTCAACGTCACAAGCAACAGATGCTGAAGAGGATGAACAATTTTGGATCTATGAAAGTGAGTCAGAAGACGAGACTGAGATGGACTATCTCAGACATGCACGACGGCATCATCGTGCTTTAACGCATGAAGATCTAATGGGACAAATGGGCATCCTATTAGGACATGAATGGCACGTAGACCCAGCGAGGTGGGACCAAGTGTTAGACCTATGGCTCCAAATTCAAGATGAGCATCGTCCACCTCGAGATCCCATCATGACAGCAGTGCCGAGGGAAGACCCCGCCTTCCTTTTCACACATAGAGATGAGTTTGCACCTAGAGAGGATCCATTCGTGCCCGTTCTCGTAGAGCCAGATCCAGAGTATAGGGAACATCTAAAAGAATCAAGTCATCACACCCGCGGTTCTGGAGACCAAATTCATTCCATCCACATGATCTCCATTGATTTGACCGCACCCATCCGCAATCCGATCGATCCATCACGGCCATTGCATCTAGACATGGATGCCATCAACTGGGATCACGTCAATTCGCCATTATCACCATCGAGTACTGGCCTTTCGATGAAATGCTTCATTTCACCCCAAGGACAACTCAGGATATTTTTCAAGCTGAAGAGGGACCCGAGGTTCCAAACATAGATCTTAACTCAGGTGATGATATCCATTTGATCCCAACTCCACATCGGTTGGAGGACGGATCCCACATGTCGATCGAGGAGACGGCCGACGTGGACATCGGCACAGATCCAATGAATCCATGGATTCTCAAGCTGGGGGTAAGTCTTTCCCCCGAAGAGCAAGCCGATTACATTGCCCTTCTTAAAGAAAAGAAGGAGGTTTTTGCATGGTCGTACAAGGATATGCCGGGACTAGACCCGCAGCTAGTCATGCACAATTTAACGCTTGATCCGACAATCAAGCACTGTAAAGCAAAAACTAAGAAAGATGCACCCAACGGTGGCCTTGATGGTCAAAGACGAATTGCAAAAGTCTGTTGGATGCACAATTTGTCATCTGCGTGGATTATCCGCCATGGTTGTCCAACATGGTTCCCGTCAAGAAGCCCGACGGGAGGATTCGCATATGCACCGATTTTTGAGACCTAAACAAAGCGAGTCCTAAGGATGATTTCCCCTTGCCAAGCATCGACGCATTGGTAGACGCTACGACCAGGTCACGAAATGCTCTCCCTAATGGACGGTTTCTCAGGATACAATCAAATTCGTATCAATCCTGAAGACCAACTCAAAACGGCATTCACAACGCCTTGGGGGACATTTTGCTATAAGGTCATGCCTTTTGGCCTTAAAAACGTTGGCGCTACATACCAACGTGCTATGACGTATATCTTCCACGATTACATGCACAAAACTTTGGAAGATTACATGGATGATTTGTTAGCCAAATCTCTCTTGCGCTCAGACCATCTCGGTGACTTAAGCAAGATTCTCGATCGCCTCATAGAGCATAAGGTCGAGTCGAATCCCAAGAAGTGCGTGTTCGGCGTCACATCTGGAAAACTCTTGGGTTTTATAGTCTCAAAGAGAGGCATCGAAGTGGACCCAAACAAAGTCAAGGCAATCCTTGAAATGGCTCCCCCAACCACTATCAAGCGGCTAAGAAGTCTGCAAGGAAAGGTCGCGTCGATTAAACGCTTCATAGCGCAATTATCTGACAAATGCCGACCAATGAACAAACTATTGCACAAGGGGGTCACATTTCATTGGGATGACGAGTGCCAATCGGCCTTTGACAAAATCAAACAATACTTGGCTTCGCCGCCGATGCTGGCACCACCTAGACCGGGAGTGCCATTCTACTTATACATCTCGAGCTGCGGAGGTGGCACTGGGCGCCATGCTAGCCCGAGAAGAATGAACATCACAAAGAACGAGGCTACTTACTATCTTAGCCGCACCCCGGTCGATTACTGAACTTAACTATGCATACGTTGAAAAACTACGCTTGGCGGTGGTGTTTGCTACCAAAAGGCTACGCCACTACATGCTTGAGCAACACTACGTATGTTGTGTCTAAGGAGAATCCATTGCGATACATGATGAGTCGTACTTATCATAGTAGTCGCACGGCGAAATGGATCATGTTGTTGACGGAATTTGACATTGAGTTTATTGGGCAAAAATCTATAAAAGGACAAGTCATAGCCGATCAACTAGCGGAGGCTCCTCTTGAAGACGATCAGCCTCTAGTCTATAGAACTACCCGATGATGGGGTCTTCCATGTCTCGAGAATCGCCAGATTACGAAGAGCCTGAGTCTCGAGCCGACATAACCTTATTTTTTGATGGTTCTAAATGCGAGCAAGGTGGTGGCGCGGGAATTGTATTCTTCACACCGCGAGGGCGCTCCAATGCCCCTGTCATTTAAATTAAACTTCCGGTGCACCAACAACAATGCCAGAATATGAAGCCTTGCTCCTAGGTCTTCAAACAGCAATCGCCATGAACATCAAAAGACTGAACATCTTTGGTGATTCGCTGTTAATCGTCAATCAAGTCAAAGGGGTATATCAATGCAAATGCCCAGTTCTGAAGGCCTATAAAGCCCTCGTGGACAAATTCCTGGCAAAACTTGAGTGGTATGACATCGAGGCACTTCCTCGATCATCGAATCATTTTGCGGACACAATGGCCTCCTTGGGGTCACTAATCCCGCAAGACCTTTCCGGTGACATGACAACTATTCAAGTCAAAACATTATCGCAATCCGCGATGGAGCGTGCAAGCTCAGACTTGACGCCAGGAGTCCACATGATCCAGATCGAACCATCCTCGGATAAGTTCTTTCGAATCCGAGATAGTCTGAAACGTGCCAACTGGGGTCCTTATTTTCCCCCACTCCCATTGATAGCAACACAACGCTATTCTTACAAGTTTTATCCCAATCAGCACTTGATAGGGAAGAACTTCAAAAGGGATTGGCTGTTCATACTTGTCGAGGTTTTCGATCAACGGGAACTGGTATTTACCAATCAGAGACTACCTCAAGTTAGGTAATATTCCCTTTGGATTGACGCATGCCACAAAATGGACATTCAAACAGAAAGCGGCAAAATATGTCTTGATAGGAGACATTTTGTATCGTCGCAGCTATGACAGAATTCTCCTTCGTTGCTTGGACCAGCAAGAGTCCACTTGGGCAGTCGCCCAAGCGCATGACGGTACATGTGGCGGCCACTTTAGTGGTATGGCCATTGCAAAGCGCATTCTTCGCATGGGCTATTATTGGCCATCTTTAGAGCAAGATTGTTGCGCGTATGTCAAGAGGTGCGTAAAATGTCAACATCATGCCAATCTGATGCACGTACCTTCCCAGGCCTTACGAGACAGTCCGGTCCGCTTGGCCATTTTCGTAGTGGGGCCTCGATCTAATCGGAAAGATCTCCCCTGCATCGTCAGGCCGTCACACGTTTATCATAACGGCCACGAGAATACTTTACCAAATGGGTGGAAGCAATTCCGTTAACCTCTACGACAGGCCCCCGCATTGCGGAGTTCATCTTGCATCACATCATATGTCGTTTTGGTATTCCATCCAAAATAATCTCGGATAATGGGCCATCATTCAAGAACAAAGACGTGCGTGCTTTGACCACAAAGTACAAAATTCAGCACAGCTTTTCAACACCCTATTATCCGCAAGCAAATGGGCAAGCGAGAGGCATCAAACAAGACACTAGTTGCCATCCTTAAAAAGACCGTCAGCAGACAGTCATAAGGATTGGCACATACAAATCCCACTTGCACTTTGGGCTTATCGCACTAGCATTCGGACGCCCATTGGGGCAACTCCGTTTTCACTAGTGTATGGCTCAGAGGCGGTAATGCCTCTCGAGTTGGAAATTCCTTCCCTCCGCATATCAATGCGGGAGTTCATCGATGATGACACCTGCACGGCGAGGCCCGATTAGACCAACTTACGTTGCTTGACGAACGACGCGTTAATGCTCTCGAGCACTTACGTATCTATCAAGAGCGGCTTAAGAGAGCTTACAACATGAAAGTTCACCTAAGAGACTTTCGGGTTGGTGATTTGGTTTTGAAGGAAAACCAACAAAACTCTAATTTGCCGTCCCATATGAGGGACAAATTCATGGCAAATTGGTTAGGTCCTTATGTCATTGATAGCAAAATAGGACCGGGAACGTACGGGCTAGCTTCTCTTGATGGTATCAAGGAAACAGAACCCTTGAATATCAGTCATTTGCGACCATTTCATATCTAAGAAAGCCATATACCAAAAAAAAAAAAAAAAAAAGCTCCAAGGATTATCGCAATCTCTTGGTCAACCAAAAAGCTCCAAGGATTATCACAATCTCTTGGTCAACCAAAAAGCTCCAAGGATTATCGCAATCTCTTGGTCAAACCAAAAACCTCGCACCTCAACTCCAACTAGGATTATCGCAATCTCTTGGTCAAACCCAAAAGCTCCAAGGATTATCGCAATCTCTTGGTCAAATCCAAAAAGCTCCAAGGATTATCGCAATCTCTTGGTCAAATCAAAAAGCTCCAAGGATTATCGCAATCTCTTGGTCAAATCCAAAAAGCTCCAAGGATTATCGCAATCACTTGGTCAAACCCAAAAAGCTCCAAGGATTATCGCAATCACTTGGTCAAAACCCAACAAAAATACATCAAAAACAACAAAAATACATCAAAAACAACAAAAATTTGCATCTCATTTCTACGCATTCTCAAATTCATCAATTGAGAGTTTTCTCACATCTCATCTTCATATTCGCCAAACTCAATTCATCGAAAATACAAAAATATGTAGCTGCATTAAGCATTGCATTCATACAGTCCATCTTGTTCCCCCACTGTTCCATTTCACAAAAACAACAAGACACACCATGCATTGCTTCCACCACACTAGAGTCAGTGGTCTTTTAATGTATCACGAGTTTTCGTAGTTCAGCCAAAATTTTCCTCTTTAGCCATGTAATGTATCAAGTCGAACAGATTTTACGAAGGTAGAGTCATACTTGAAATACACCTTGATACGTAACATCCCAACACAAACTAAACACATTAACAATTTCGGAGTTATGTGAAAGAAAGATGAAGCGCACGAGTAATCTAGGTCACCATAAGCGAAACGGTTATCTTGCTCATCCCCCTGTGCGGATGACCCAAAGAATGCTGAGAGTTGGCAAAAGGACAAGCATCACCCCTACCCAATTCCCAAAAATCCCTAATCTCAATAGTTGCAAAAAAAAATCAAAAAAAAATTGCAAAACGTCAAAACATCAAGATTTGACATCCTACAGTGCACACATCAAAATGCACTAAGAAACAGTGATTTTTATCACTCCAATCCCTTGCTCAAAAAAAAAAAAAAAAAGAAGAAGAAAAACAAATCAAAATAAACAATGATCTTATCACTACAAACGAGCAAGTATCCTATTACAATTGAAGAAAAGAAGGGAGTTGAACTTGAATCCCTGGAACTCTCAGCATTCTAAAGGTCTTCTCGCATGACGATATATCCGTCACATTAACTTGCGTACGAGATCAATGTTTGCATGTGGATAAGCTAGCTTATGACATCCTAGAAAACATCGCGGATTAATCTAACTAAACATAACAAAGGAGTTAGTGGAGCTAGTTAGGTGATCCTCGAGTACGAGGTTCGGTTGAAAGCCCATCGCGCAGGCGGTATCTCGATAAATACCACATAAATGAACTCAATGGCACACACAGGGATGTGAAATAGCTTGGTCAAAAATAGGTCCGATTCATACCTTGTTCAAAAATCATGTAAGATAAAGTACAATCGTGGCTAGAGAGCTAGAACTATCGAGTCTCAGAAAAACTTAGCTACATTTCTAAACCAACTGCGCTACTTTTCGTCTTTGCAATACCATCAGAAAATACAAAAAAAAAAAAAAAAAAAAACCACATGTATACATACAAATTCATGCATCACAACAATCGCCTAAAAACAAAATAACAGAGTTCTAAACAATCTATGGTGCCATAGCCAAACATCACAAATCCCATTCATCCATTTCATCTCTGCATATCACATATAAATCAAAAACATTTGCAGTCATCATAGCATATGCATCCATCAAAATAAATCAACATAATACATCCATATTCATCAACCATCATGCACAAGATCAAAGAATATCAAAACAACAAAAACAACAAATAAATGCAACACAAAAACAGAAAGCAATAAACATTGCCAGACACAAGTGCTCTTGCACTTAAACTCTTGGCATGGCAAATCTGATATCAGGTTTACAAATTGTCACTATCCTACTCCCTAAGAAGGCTACCATAGCCGGACCGCTCCACGGGAGACGGATTTTTGAAAATTTAATCCCCAAATGGTGTCACAAAAAAAAAAAAACAACAAAAACAACAAAACAAGCAACATAAAAACAAAGCAATAAACATTGTCGGACACAAGTGCTCTTGCACTTAACCTCTTGGCAAAGAAAATCGATGTCGAGGTCCAAATTATCACTCTCCTACTTCCCCAAGAAGGCTATAATAGCCGGACCGCTCCACGGGAAGTTAGGTTTTCGATGATTTCACCTCATTACGGCATCACCAAAAGGGTTAACACCCACCAAAAATAGGTCCAAATGTTGGAAAAATTGCACACGCTTAACGGTAAACCCTCTAAAGGCACCCTTGCACAAGTCATCTTGGGTCAAGCGACTCGTCGCTTCTCTCACAAAGGTCATTCCCTCATCGATTCGTCGCTTGAGGGGGTAGTCACACTTAGTCACCAACCAACAATCACACACCCAATTAAGGAAAACGACATGCATTCAAAGAATCATTGACAAAGACAATCACGCTCCTGCTTGGGGAGTAAACAAGCAACAATCAAATCAATCAAACACTTGGCATTTCGTGAATCATGAATACAAGGTTCCCCTGAGGTAAAACGCCCTTCGCCTATTCATGACTGATCAATGTCTAAGTTCAAGTCACACCTCACCAAAACAGGTTAACACTTGAAATCAAATTCCTTAGCTCGTCAGAAGCAAGGATTCAAGAATGCATGCCCTTTCCATACTTGGGGCATCAAAATTTGGTTAGGTTACCAAGAAACCCTAATCATTAGTGCTTTGGTTATCTATTTTTGCTCGACACTGCGTCACCCGCGAGCGCTTCCCAAAAAGGGGCATCTGTAGACACCAAAACAGCACCAATCCGATTATGTGATTGCAAACAACGATCGCTTTGACAAACACAGCCCCCGGGGCAGCCCTCGAGAGGTCAAACGGTGGTCCTAACCACTTCCATAGCAATTTTGTAAGGTCGGGAAGCAATTTGGTACATTTAGACACTTTTCCCGGTACTCGTCTCACCCGGGGACGATTACTAACTTGCAATCGTCTCACCCAGGGACGATTGTTGTAATCGTCCCACCCAGGGACGATTACCAAGTTTAACGGGCAAAATGACAAACGACGCCAAGTGGCAGCCCGGAACGGTCGGTTGATGACTCTGCCTTGCACGCGTGTGTAGGTGGACGAAGGGCCGTTAGAGGAGCTGTCACAAGAAGCAATTATGAAAACACAAGTCAATGGAGGACTCCCCTCCCTCATGAGGAGACATGATCGCCACATGGCGCCTATGACCAACACATGGCGTTTGTGCTTCCTTCCCAAAGGAGACCCCTTGGGTCTATAAAAGGTGAGACTTTTCTCACCCAAAAGATAGAGGTTGAAGGAGTTTTCAAGCAACGAAGTGCTTTGCCGAGTTGAAGACCCACTTGCATCCCTTTTGGTTCACCTTCCCACATCCACCAATCTCTTTTGCAAGGGAGGTTGTTGGGTGGCCTTTGGAAGCTCGAACCTGACCCAAATCCAACACATGGACAACTGAACCAACCAATTCGCCGACCCCCCACTCCTAAGAGATTTTGGGCCCATCCCAAGTGGATTGGTGCCAAAATCAAGTTCCATCGGTGGGCTGCCCACTTGGGCACCCCGCACCTTTTGGATTTAGTTGTAGTTCATTTTCTGTCATTTGTTCATATTCCATGTTATTCTCTGCTTGTTCAATAGTTCAGAATCTTGAATCTTGATTTCAAAAGGTTTTCATCGAATATTATCATGCTTTTGTTATTTTGGTTGTCCCAGCGACTTGCGGGGTAACAACGTCCAATTTCTCGGTGATGGAGGCCAAATTGGGAGAATCCGACCATCCGGGTCGTCCCAAAATGGCCCCAATTACATAAACCCCTTGTTTGCGGGCGTTTTGCGAGGTCTCGGGAATCGACATTGGAGCAGCGGCGGGTCGGCTTCTTCAACACGGTATCAATCGTCCCTGCGGGGACGATTAACGACAGCAATCGTCCTTCCGGGGACGATTAACGGTAGCAATCGTCCTTACCGGGGACGATTACCAGGTAAAAGCAGATTGGCCGGCTGTCTCAGGGGCAATGGCCTTTTGGTAACATTTTACGTCTTCGTCAAGTTTTCAAGCCATTTGGACTCACTTGTATTTCTTGTTTCGAGCGAGATGTTTACATGCATATTTCGTTGATTTTAGAGAACGAACCCCTTTCCTTTGCAGCGGGTGCTACTGACATTTTTATTGTTTCTTTGATTGCGGGAAAAGCAATCGGAGGTGAAGAACTTATCCACATCAGCGGCGGCGGCATCTTGGCCCGCCCATTGCAATCGTGGGCACGCGGGAAGAGGAAGACTAGGTCACACATTGTAATGAAGACAAATTTAACGCTCCTAGCCCCCAAAAGGGGAGGAGACGTCTATGTAACCGAGGATAAGATATTTGAATAAAGAGGGCTGTGATTTCTTTACATCTTGTCTTTCGTTTCCAAGTTGTCTCCTTTCTCTGTTTTAGTGCATAGGATCAAAGCGTTACATTTTCGTCTTATGTTGCATAACTAGTGTTTCCTTTGCCCGGAATCTCGTGCTTTCAGTGGCGATCACGGTGGGACCCTGTCCCTATTTTTAAAATCATAGAAACGATTGAATTTTTGTGTTTGTGCTTGACAGGTACATTTTTTTCTTGCGGACTGTTAATCGTCTCTGCAAGGGACGATTTCTGTTGAAATCGTCTCACCCTAGGACGATTGTAAAATCGTCTCTGCAAGGGACGATTTCTGTTCTGTTAATCGTCTCACCAAGGGACGATTTTACGTCTGCAACTTTTCGAGCAAAAATTCGAGAGGCAAGCTGGAGCGAGCGAGAGAAGAGGTAGGGATTTTCATCATCTCTGTTGAAATTTTCTGTTTCTGTTTCTGTTTCTTTGATTGTTTTCATTTTTAGCTTGCATTGCTTAGGAAAAGTCATTCATGCATGTTTCATTTTCGTTGGATAAAATGAACCTCACACACTCCACGAAACAATTTTAAACCAAGGAGCTGGTCGTAAGACCCTAGCCCTTGATCAAGACCATTGGTGGATTTAATCACCACCTTGGCTTGATTTGCATACATTTCTTGATTGTCAGCTGTTGTTAGGCGTAAATCCTGACGAAGACGGACCGAGCGTAGGCTGGGGTGATTCCCATGCGCGCGAGGATAAGTTTTCTATGGTAGGTGCCATTAACGGGACAATCCCCCTTCCGTACCGCCTACGTACCATGTACCTTACTGCTCTCACGTACCTATAGTCTCCCTCTCGTAAGGGCGGGTATATAGAGAGGTTGGTATATCGGTTTGGTTGGTATATTGAAGGGGCGACCTTTTGGGAGTTATAAGAGCCTACATGATGCATTTAAACGTTCTACAAAACCTACAAAGACAAAACAAAACACCAAAATACACTAAACCTAGTCTAGGGCACACCAAGAATCCTTAAAAGAGATAATCACGGTTTTGTGAATGTGTGTGTTTAATTATATTTAGTGTAGACAAAAAAAAAAATCATTAAAAACAAGATAAAAATCTACTTAGATAGTGTGGACGCACCGCAATGGTGTACACCCGCAGCCAAGCCCAATCAAGGGCAGCGGCTCCGGAAGGTACACAAGAAGCAGGCACAAGTCGCCTTCGCTTCGATCCTGAGGATTTGGTCATACCGCCTTATCGGTCTAACCTACAAAAGAATCCAATTCAAAATCCTCGGTGGGGTATGCCCATTCAAAGCAGCCCCTCTCGAAAAGATGCCCTACATGCGAGACCTTAATGTAAACAGAGAATCGCCCTCTCAAGCTAGACATGAGTGGCCACGGCGCGATGAAGCGCTAACGGGGCACGCTTGTCCATTTGGAGGGACAACGTGGATATGGCGTCCCTTCTTTACCTCTCATCGGAACAGAGAGACCAAATCCGGAGCGTAGGGCTCCTTACACGGGGCGACCTAACTCCGCCTGCCCCTTACGCACCTATGAGAGAGAATATGAGGAAGATCATCGCATTCCTCAAGGACAACAACATACAACGCGGGAACCTTATGCTTCCGCACCGGCCGGATATCATGATCACCCCTTGAGGCCAGAACCTCGAGCACATACCGCCTACCTCGACAGAGGGAAGCGACCCCTTGAGATTTTAGAGCATCAAAACCGAGGTAAACCCATAGGAGGAACATTTGAACCTTCTGAACAAAATAGGGTAGATCAAATTGACCCGGTTGTCGCCAGATATACCACCCGTCAAGCCCAAATCATGCGGCTTAAACAAAGTCAACAAGAGATAGAGTATCAATACCGCTTGGATAAAGAACGCATGCAACGTGAAGCGGATGAGTTACAATATGAAATACTTGAGAGAGGGCCAACCCCTCGCGTCCAAAGAGCCGAACAACATGAGAGGCATAACCCTTTAACGCAGGATGGGTCTCCACAACCTCGTAAAGCTTTGCCTCCGAGACCTCATAGACATGAGAGGGAGGCTACTCCTCGAAATGATGATGGGTACCTTCAGCGGGGACTCGATCAAGGTCAGAGGTTTCGCCCAGAAACTCCTCAAGAATTTTATGAGGAGTACGAACCAGAGATAGAACATGTTGAAACTCTCCATCAAGGCGGGGAGGGCTGCCATTCGGCCACCCCTCCATAGGCCCCCAGTTTATCATAACGTACAACGGGAGCGAATAAGAGAGGAAGAAATAAAATCTTTCGATGCATACCAAGCGCTATTGGAGCGTTTGGAGTCTGTGGAGACAAAAGCTGCTTGGGCATCAAAAACCCACATTACGTCTACTCCGCGATAATCCGGTGCATCCCTCGGTGCCTACACCTCTTTACCCCGAACACTTCAAGTTGCCTCAATTGGTGGTTTTTAAAGGTGAGGAGGACGCACAAGAGCACGTTACAAGATTTCTAAGCCGGTGCTTCGCAATCCAAGATAATGACGCGTTCTTGCTTAGAACATTCATAACCACATTCGCGAGGCCCTGCCTCGGATTGGTTCACACAGCTGCCCAAACACGAGCATAAGCGGCTTAGATCGGCTAGTAGATGCGTTTCTTGAACGCTTCGCCTTCAACACAAGGAAGAAGGCATCACTTAGTGATCTTGCTAGCCTTAAACAATTTGAGGAGGAAACAATGGCAGCGTACGGGAACCGATGGAGAGCTTTGCTTTCTAAGTTACCCTACCGTCCTCCCATGTCGGATCTCACGCAAATGTTCGCAAAAAGTTGCTTAAAATCAATCTATGGTCTATTGTTGCTGCGACAATACGACAACCTAGAAGAAGCTTTGGCCCAAGCCAGACTTATAGAAGAGATTAAGATAGGCGAAGGCGCAATTGCCAAGCCTAAGAAGAAAGAGTGGAACAAAACCACTAAAATCGGGACAACGCAACCACAACACGCTGCGAGTCAATCAAGTTGCGATAAATGTTCCCGCGCCTGTGCAAGAGACGCAGCCCCAAAGGGCTAATTACCGAGCGAGTGCCTCCTGCTTACGAAAGAGATAACGAGAAGACGGGAGCAGTATCAGCAGCGTCGCCCTAGGCGACAATTCACCCCGTATGCGGAGTCTAGGGACTCCTTATTTGACCGCTTGTCGGCGGCAAATTTAGTTACTCTGCCAGAAATCCAAATTTTTGACCCTAACATTCCCAAGCCTAGGGGGTATAGGGAGGAATTGTATTGCGAGATTCCATAGGCGCGAGAGGACATGACCTAAATGGGTGCTTGAAATTCAAAGAACTAGTCCGGGGATTTGATCGACAACGAGAACATTGGTCGTGGACAACCCCATCGCACCAAACAACCAACAAATGGGGGTATTCAAGGACCCCTTGCCACCCACGAGGCACGGACAAAACCGCTCCAGATTAACGAGGTGCGACAAGATCTTCCCGCGCAAGGATTTGTGGGAATGATTAGCATTGTAACAAGGAACAGAAGATACCCGGCGGTTGCCCCCGAGGTAGGCTGCGAGGGAAGTTCCGTCGACATCGCAGCCTCAACAACGCCCAACGCGGTTGCCTCCGCCTAGACCCGAGGTCACGATACGGACCAAACTCACGCGAGTCTGCGGACCACATCGGCTAGGCTGTCCATCTACGAGCTTATCCAACAATCGGCTCCCCATAGAGAAGCTCTTATGGACATTTTAAAAGCCATTGAAGTACAACCCCACGAAGCAAATTCTTTCAACGCCTTCGTGGGACATGTGAAACAATGTACGGAGCCTGTCATCACATTCAGAGAAGACGAGGTCAAAACGATATCAAATGACATGGCGGATCCACCCCTGCACGTTATCGCGCGGGTCAACGGGATCCCGTACAAGAGAGTGCTTGATAGATACTGGCTCGTCCGGTAACATTATAACCATCTGCAGCGTTAAAACATTTAAAGCGCCGACCTCTCACATCACCGCTTCCACGTACACTGCTGCGAGCTTTTAACGATGCAATTTGCTCGACGGTCGGCACGGTTGTTACGCCTATCCGGGTAGGACAAAAGTCAATACCCACACTTGTGCCATGTCTTTGGAAGGCGAAATGGCTTATAATATCTTGCTAGGGCGGCCTTGGATCAGGGACATGAAGTGTGTCCCCTCGATCGCACACCTGTGCTTGAAGTATGCCTATGAAGGGCAAATACATGTAGTCCCAATGGACTTAGAGCCCTTCAAGTATTGCAATGCGGTACAATTCATACCTCAATCGACCCTCCCATCAACGCATTTGGATTTTCAATTAAATCCATCTAAACAAGGTCCGATACCGCAGGTACCACTGGTGGCCAACAAGGCAAAATCCCGACCGGGTGAGACTTCATCACCTACTCCTTCATCATCAATGCCACCTATCGTGGCCCAACAGAAGGACAAGGGAAAGCAAATCATGGAAGAGGTTAAGCCTCTAGAAGAGGGGTTGCCCACGATTTCAACGATATCAACGAGAGGAAACACCCAACACAACACAAACCAAGATTTCTGAACAACCAAACATGGAATGGACTCGGGAAGGACTACCGTTTCCTCCTACCCAATCATCAACAATCACTTGTTGAGATGGCCGAGTACGGGCACTGGGGAGTACTTAGTGCAAAACGTTGTGGCAACCCCCACATTGGAGTCGGTGCGAGGACATGGGAAGACCTCGCCTTCCCATAGGGACAATTGTTCCACTAGGCTACCCTCCCAACCAGACGAATTTTGTGTATGGGGGCCTTGATCATGGTTATGAACCATGCGAACAAAAGGAAACAGATGAAGAGCCTTTTGTCGAAAACATCAATTATCTGTCGAACCCAGAATTTGCCCTAAAATATCTCGAACAATGCAATTGGCATGGGTATGGGCTAGGCGAGATATGAGCAAGGGACGCGAATCCTTTGCCAACCAAGATATCGAGATGCCATACGACAAGTCGGGAGTGGGGTTCAACCACCCCTTGCCCTTAGACATCTTGGTTGAAAATATGCAAGGCCTAGAAATAGGCAACAAGGGGGGATTGGCACAAGATCCATATGCCAATCCAAATTCGAAATACACATTGGGGGACTATCTCCCATGGTCTACAAACACCCCTGGAAATAGCAATAATCCCTCTCCTTTGCTAGAGAGAGGTGAAAGTTCGAGAGAGCAATCCTCAAAGAGAACAACAACGGCTTCCGGACATTTTTTGAAGCTGTTTCCCCTAGAGATTCCGGATGAAACGACACAATGTCAAGAGAATCAGGTCCCTCCACCAAGAGTGGAACAACCACAATGGGACTGGATTAACTTATTGGAACAGGAAGAGTCCTCAACGTCGCAAGCAACAGATCTTGAAGAGGATGAACAATTTTGGATCTATGAAAGTGAGTCGAGAAGACGAGGCCGAGATGGACTATCTCAGACATGCATGACGGCATCATCGCGCTCTAACTCATGAAGATCTAATGGGACAAATGGGTATCCTATTAGGACATGAATGGCAAGTAGACCCAGCGAGGTGGGACCAAGTGTTAGACCTATGGCTCCAAATTCAAGATGAGCATCGTCCACCTCGAGATCCCATCATGACAGCAGTGCCGAGGGAAGACCCCGCCTTCCTTTTCACACATAGAGATGAATTTGCACCTAGAGAGGATCCATTCGTGCCCGTTCCCGTAGAGCCGGATCCGAGTATAGGGAACATCTAAAAGAATCAAGTCATCACACCCGCGGTTACGGAGACCAAATTCATTCCATCCACATGATCTCCATTGATTTGACCGCACCCATCCGCAATTCGACCGATCCATCACGGCCATTGCATCTAGACATGGATGCCATCGAATGGGATCGCGTCAATTCACCATTGTCACCATCAGAGTACTGGCCTTTCGGTGAAATGCTTCATTTCACCCCAAGGACAACTCGGGATATTTTTCAAGCTGAAGAGGGACCCGAGGTTCCAAACGTAGATCTTAACTCAGGTGATGATATCCATTTGATCCCAACTCCACATCGGTTGGAGGACGGATCCCACATGTCGATCGAGGAGACGGCCGACGTAGACATCGGCACGAGATCCAATGAATCCACGGATTCTCAAGGCTAGGGGTAAGTCTTTCCCCCGAAGAGCAAGCCGATTACATTGCCCTTCTTAAAGAAAAGAAGGAGGTTTTTGCATGGTCGTACAAGGATATGCCCAGGACTAGACCCGCAGCTAGTCATGCACAATTTAACGCTTGATCCGACAATCAAGCACTGTAAAGCAAAAACTAAGAAAGATGCACCCAACAGTGGCCTTGATGGTCAAAGACGAATTGCAAAAGTTGTTGGATGCACAATTTGTCATCTGCGTGGATTATCCGCCATGGTTGTCCAACATGGTTCCCGTCAAGAAGCCCGACGGGAGGATTCGCATATGCACCGACTTTCGAGACCTAAACAAAGCGAGTCCTAAGGATGATTTCCCCTTGCCAAGCATCGACGCATTGGTAGACGCTACAGCAGGTCACGAAATGCTCTCCCTAATGGACGGTTTCTCAGGATACAATCAAATTCGTATCAATCCTGAAGACCAACTCAAAACGGCATTCACAACGCCTTGGGGGACATTTTGCTATAAGGTCATGCCTTTTGGCCTTAAAAACACTGGCGCTACATACCAACGTGCTATGACGTATATCTTCCACGATTACATGCACAAAACTTTGGAAGATTACATGGATGATTTGTTAGCCAAGTCTCTCTTGCGCTCAGATCATCTCGGTGACTTAAGCAAGATTCTCGATCGCCTCATAGAGCATAAGGTCGAGCTGAATCCCAAGAAGTGCGTGTTCGGCGTCACATCTGGAAAACTCTTGGGTTTTATAGTCTCAAAGAGAGGCATCGAAGTGGACCCAAACAAAGTCAAGGCAATCCTTGAAATGGCTCCCCCAACCACTATCAAGCAGCTAAGAAGTCTGCAAGGAAAGGTCACGTCGATTAAACGCTTCATAGCGCAATTATCTGACAAATGCCGACCAATGAACAAATTATTGCACAAGGGGGTCACATTTCATTGGGATGACGAGTGCCGATCGACCTTTGACGAAATCAAACAATACTTGGCTTCGCCGCCGATGTTGGCACCACCTAGACCAGGTGTGCCGTTCTACTTATACATCTCGGCTACGAGGTGGCACTGGGCGCCATGCTAGCCCGGAAGAATGAACATCACAAAGAACGAGGCTACTTACTATCTTAGCCGCACCACAGTCGATTACGAACTTAACTATGCATACGTTGAAAAACTCCGCTTGGCGGTGGTGTTTGCTACCAAAAGGCTACGCCACTACATGTTGAGCAACACTACGTATGTTGTGTCTAAGGAGAATCCATTGCGATACATGATGAGTCGTACTTATCATAGTAGTCGCACGACGAAATGGATCATGTTGTTGACGGAATTTGACATTGAGTTTATTGGGCAAAAATCTATAAAAGGACAAGTCATAGCCGATCAACTAGCGGAGGCTCCTCTTGAAGACGATCAGCCTCTAGTCATAGAACTACCCGATGATGGGGTCTTCCATGTCTCGAGAATCGCCGGATTCCGAAGAGCACGAGTCTCGAGCCGACATAACCTTATTTTTTGATGGTTCTAAATGCGAGCAAGGTGGTGGCGCGGGAATTGTATTCTTCACACCGCAGGGCGCTCCAATGCCCCTGTCATTTAAATTAAACTTCCAGTGCACCAACAACAATGCAGAATATGAAGCCTTGCTCCTAGGTCTTCAAACAACAATCGCCATGAACATCAAAAGACTGAACATCTTTGGTGATTCGTTGTTAATCGTCAATCAAGTCAAAGGGGTATATCAATGCAAATGCCCAGTTCTGAAGGCCTATAAAGCCCTCGTGGACAAATTCCTGGCAAAACTTGAGTGGTATGACATCGAGGCACTCCCTCGATCATCGAATCATTTTGCGGACACAATGGCCTCCTTGGGGTCACTAATCCCGCAAGACCTTTCCGGTGACATGACAACTATTCAAGTCAAAACATTATCGCAACCCGCGATGGAGCGCGCAAGCTCAGACTTGACGCCAGGAGTCCACATGATCCAGATCGAACCATCTTCGGATAAGTTCTTTCGAATCCGAGATAGTCTGAAACATGCCAACTGGGGGTCCTTATTTTCCCCCACTCCCATTGATAGCAACACAACGCTATTCTTACAAGTTTTATCCCAATCAGCACTTGATAGGGAAGAACTTCAAAAGGGATTGGTTGTTCATACTGTCGAGGTTTCCGATCAACAGGACTGGTATTTACCAATCAGAGACTACCTCAAGTTAGGTAATCTTCCCTTTGGATTGACGCATGCCGCAAAACGGACATTCAAACAGAAAGCGGCAAAATATGTCTTGATAGGAGACATTTTGTATCGTCGCAACTATGACGGAATTCTCCTTCGTTGCTTGGACCGGCAAGAGTCCACTTGGGCAGTCGCCCAAGCGCATGACGGTACATGTGGCGGCCACTTTAGTGGTATGGCCATTGCAAAGCGCATTCTTCGCATGGGCTATTATTGGCCATCTTTAGAGCAAGATTGTTGCGCGTATGTCAAGAGGTGCGTAAAATGTCAACATCATGCCAATCTGATGCACGTACCTTCCCAGGCCTTACAGACAGTCCAGTCTGCTTGGCCATTTTCGTAGTGGGGCCTCGATCTAATCGGAAAGATCTCCCCTGCATCGTCAAGCCGTCACACGTTTATCATAACGGCCACAGAATACTTTACCAAATGGGTGGAAGCAATTCCGTTAACCTCTACGACAGGACCCCGCATTGCGGAGTTCATCTTGCATCACATCATATGTCGTTTTGGTATTCCATCCAAAATAATCTCGGATAATGGGCCATCATTCAAGAACAAAGACGTGCGTGCTTTGACCACAAAGTACAAAATTCAGCACAGACTTTTCAACACCCTATTATCCGCAAGCAAATGGGCAAGCGAGAGGCATCAAACAAGACACTAGTTGCCATCCTTAAAAAGACCGTCGCGAGACAGTCATAAGGATTGGCACATACAAATCCCACTTGCACTTTGGGCTTATCGCACTAGCATTCGGACGCCCATTGGGGCAACTCCGTTTTCACTAGTGTATGGCTCGAGAGCGGTAATGCCTCTCGAGTTGGAAATTCCTTCCCTCCGCATATCAATGCAGGAGTTCATCGATGATGACACTGCACGGCGAGGCCCGATTAGACCAACTTACGTTGCTTGACGAACGACGCGTTAATGCTCTTGAGCACTTACGTATCTATCAAGAGCGGCTTAAGAGAGCTTACAACATGAAAGTTCACCTAAGAGACTTTCGGGTTGGTGATTTGGTTCTGAAGGAAAACCAACAAAATTCTAATTTGCCGCCCCACCTGAGGGATAAATTCACGGCAAATTGGTTAGGTCCTTATGTCATTGATAGCAAAATAGGACCGGGACATATCGGCTAGCTTCTCTTGATGGTATCAAGGAAACGAGAACCCTTTAATATCTGTCACTTGCGACCATTTCATATCTAAGAAAGCCATATCCCAAAAAAAAAAAAAAAAAAAAGCTCCAAGGATTATCGCAATCTCTTGGTCACCCAAAAAGCTCCAAGGACTCCACTCAGTTCCATCTCTTGGTCAACCGCCTCCAGGGTTTCGTCTCTTCATCACCTCCTTCTCTCGGTCCAAAAAGCTCCAAGGATTATCGCAATCTCTTGGTCAACCAAAAAGCTCCAAGGATTATCGCAATCTCTTGGTCAATCCAAAAAGCTCCAAGGATTATCGCAATCTCTTGGTCAAATCCAAAAAGCTCCAAGGATTATCGCAATCTCTTGGTCAATCCAAAAAGCTCCAAGGATTATCGCAATCACTTGGTCAAACCCAAAAAGCTCCAAGGATTATCGCAATCTCTTGGTCAAAAATCAAAAAAATTCAAAAACAACAAAATACATCAAAAACAACAAAAATTTGCATCTCATTTCTACGCATTCTCAAATTCATCAATTGAGAGTTTTCTCACATCTCATCTTCATACTCGCCAAACTCAATTCATCAAAAATACAAAAATATGTAGCTGCATTAAGCATTGCATTCATACAGTCCATCTTGTTCCCCATTGTTCCATTTCATAAAAACAACAGACACACCATGCATTGCTTCCACCACACTAGAGTCAGTGGTCTTTTAATGTATCACGAGTTTTCGTAGTTCAGCCAAAATTTTCCTCTTTAGCCATGTAATGTATCAAGTCGAACAGATTTTACGAAGGTAGAGTCATACTTGAAATACACCTTGATACGTAACATCCCAACACAAACTAAACACATTAACAATTCCGAGTTATGTGAAAGAAAGATGAACCTGCACGATAATCTAGGTCACCATAAGCGAAACGGTTATCTTGCTCATCCCCCGTGCGGATGACCCAAAGAATGCTGAGAGTTGGCAAAAGGACAAGCATCACCCCTACCCAATTCCCAAAAATCCCTAATCTCAATAGTTGCAAAAAAAAATCAAAAAAAATTTGCAAAACGTCAAAACATCAAGATTTGACATCCTACAGTGCACACATCAAAATGCACTAAGAAACAGTGATTTTTATCACTCCAATCCCTTGCTCAAAAAAAAAAAAAAAACAAATCAAAATAAACAATGATCTTATCACTACAAACGAGCAAGTATCCTATTACAATTGAAGAAAAGAAGGGAGTTGAACTTGAATCCCTGGAACTCTCAGCATTCTAAAGGTCTTCTCGCATGACGATATATCTGTCACATTAACTTGCGTACAGATCAATGTTTGCATGTGGATAAGCTAGCTTATGACATCCTAGAAAACATCGCGGATTAATCTAACTAAACATAACAAAGGAGTTAGTGGAGCTAGTTAGGTGATCCTCGGTACGAGGTTCGGTTGAAAGCCCATCGCGCATCGGCGGTATCTCGATAAATACCACATAAATGAACTCAATTGCACACACGGGGATGTGAAATAGCTTGGTCAAAAACAGGTCCGATTCATACCTTGTTCAAAAATCATGTAAGATAAAGTACGATCGTGGCTAGAGAGCTAGAAGCTGTCCGAGTCTCGAGAAAAACTTAGCTACATTTCTAAACCAAGCTGCGCTACTTTTCGTCTTTGCAATACCATCAGAAAATACAAAAAAAAAAAAGAAGGAAAACCACATGTATACATACAAATTCATGCATCACAACAATCGCCTAAAAACAAAATAACAGAGTTCTAAACAATCTATGGTGCCATAGCCAAACATCACAAATCCCATTCATCCATTTCATCTCTGCATATCACATATAAATCAAAAACATTTGCAGTCATCATAGCATATGCATCCATCAAAATAAATCAACATAATACATCCATATTCATCAACCATCATGCACAAGATCAAAGAATATCAAAACAACAAAAACAACAAATAAATGCAACACAAAAACAAAAAGCAATAAACATTGCCAGACACAAGTGCTCTTGCACTTAACCTCTTGGCATAGAAAAACTGATATCGAGGTTTACAAATTGTCACTATCCTACTCCCTAAGAAGGCTACCATAGCCGGACCGCTCCAGGGAGACGGATTTTCGACAATTTAATCCCCAAATGGTGTCACAAAAAAAAAAAAACAACAAAAACAACAAAATAAGCAACACAAAAACAAAGCAATAAGCATTGCCGGACACAAGTGCTCTTGCACTTAACCTCTTGGCAAAGAAAATCGATGTCGAGGTCCAAATTATCACTCTCCTACTTCCCCAAGAAGGCTATCAAAGCCGGACCGCTCCACGGGAAGTTAGGTTTTCGATGATTTCACCTCATTACGGCATCACCAAAAGGGTTAACACCCACCAAAAATAGGTCCAAATGTTGGAAAAATTGCACACGCTTAACGGTAAACCCTCTAAAGGCACCCTTGCACAAGTCATCTTGGGTCAAGCGACTCGTCGCTTCTCTCACAAAGGTCATTCCCTCATCGATTCGTCGCTTGAGGGGGTAGTCACACTTAGTCACCAACCAACAATCACACACCCAATTAAGGAAAACGACATGCATTCAAAGAATCATTGACAAAGACAATCACGCTCCTGCTTGGGGGCAGTAAAAAAGCAACAATCAAATCAATCAAACACTTGGCATTTCGTGAATCATGAATACAAGGTTCCCCTGAGGTAAAAATGCCCTTCGCCTATTCATGGTGATCAATGTCTAAGTTCAAGTCACACCTCACCAAAACAGGTTAACACTTGAAATCAAATTCCTTAGCTCGTCAGAAGCAAGGATTCAAGAATGCATGCCCTTTCCATACTTGGGGCATCAAAATTTGGTTAGGTTACCAAGAAACCCTAATCATTAGTGCTTTGGTTATCTATTTTTGCTCAACACTGCGTCACCCGCAGCGCTTCCCAAAAAGGGGCATCTGTAGACACCAAAACAGCACCAATCCGATTATGTGACTGCAAACACTGATCGCTTTGACAAACACGGCCCCCGGGGCAGCCCTCGAGAGGTCAAACGGTGGTCCTAACCACTTCCATAGCAATTTTGTAAGGTCGGGAAGCAATTTGGTACATTTAGACACTTTTCCCGGTACTCGTCTCACCCGGGGACGATTACTAACTTGCAATCGTCTCACCCGGGGACGATTGTTGTAATCGTCCCACCCGGGGACGATTACCAAGTTTAACGGGCAAAACGACAAACGACGCCAAGTGGCAGCCCGGAACGAGTCGGTTGATGACTCCTGCCTTGCACGCGTGTGTAGGTGGACGGAAGGGCCGTTAGAGGACTGTCACAAGAAGCAATTATGAAAACACAAGTCAATGGAGGACTCCCCTCCCTCATGAGGAGACATGACTGCCACATGGCACCTATGACCAACACATGGCGTTTGTGCTTCCTTCCCAAAGGAGACCCCTTGGGTCTATAAAAGGTGAGACTTTTCTCACCCAAAATATACAGAGTTGAAGGAGTTTTCAAGCAACGAAGTGCTTGCCGAGTTGAAGACCCACTTGCATCCCTTTTGGTTCACCTTCCCACATCCACCAATCTCTTTTGCAAGGGAGGTTGTTGGGTGGCCTTTGGAAGCTCGAACCTGACCCAAATCCAACACATGGACACCTGAACCAACCAATTCGCCGACCCCCCACTCCTAAGAGATTTTGGGCCCATCCCAAGTGGATTGGTGCCAAAATCAAGTTCCATCGGTGGGCTGCCCACTTGGGCACCCCGCACCTTTTGGATTTAGTTGTAGTTCATTTTCTGTCATTTGTTCATATTCCATGTTATTCTCTCGTTGTTCAATAGTTCAGAATCTTGAATCTTGATTTCAAAAGGTTTTCATCGAATATTATCATGCTTTTGTTATTTTGGTTGTCCCACTGACTTGGAGGTAACAACGTCCAATTTCTCGGTGATGGAGGCCAAATTGGGAGAATCCGACCATCCGGGTCGTCCCAAAATGGCCCCAATTACATAACCCCCTTGTTTGCAGGCGTTTTGCGGGTCTCGGGAATCGACATTGGAGCAACGGCGGGTCGGCTTCTTCAACACGGTATCAATCGTCCCTGCGGGGACGATTAACGACAGCAATCGTCCTTCCGGGGACGATTAACAGTAGCAATCGTCCTTACCAGGGACGATTACCAAGTAAAAGCAGATTGGCCGGTTGTCTCGGGGGCAATGGCCTTTTGGTAACATTTTCTGTCTTCTGTCAAGTTTTCAAGCCATTTGGACTCACTGTATTTACTGTTTCGAGCGAGATGTTTACATGCATATTTCGTTGATTTTAGAGAACGAACCCCTTTCCTTTGCGGCGGGTGCTACTGACATTTTCATTGTTTCTTTGATTGCGGGAAAAGCAATCGGAGGTGAAGAACTTATCCACATCAGCGGCGGCGGCATCTTGGCCCGCCCATTGCAATCGTGGGCACGCGGGAAGAGGAAGACTAGGTCACACATTGTAATGAAGACAAATTTAACGCTCCTAGCCCCCAAAAGGGGAGGAGACGTCTATGTAACCGAGGATAAGATATTTGAATAAAGAGGGCTGTGATTTCTTTACATCTTGTCTTTCGTTTCCAAGTTGTCTCCTTTCTCTGTTTTAGTGCATAGGATCAAAGCGTTACATTTTCGTCTTATGTTGCATAACTAGTGTTTCCTTTTGCCCGGAATCTCGTGCTTTCAAAAACAACTCTCTTTTTTGGAATATGAAGTATACATATAAACTTCTTATAACTATACCCTATTTCTTAAGATTATGCATGATGATTATTGTCCTTCAATTATGTGTTGAGGGACTTAACTATTATGAGGCACTTTTGTATTTGATAACAATGATCTAGGGGAATTACATTGTTTTGACTTAACTATTGTGAGATACCTCTTTCTTAATATTAGCCCTTTTTAGTAGATATTTAGCATGGTGGTTGTATTTCATATTTCATATTCTATTTATTATTGTGCATGAGCATTGATCCCACTAAGATTGTTTATTGGTGGGATTAAGTGTTATGAGAGGCCTCTAATAATAGGGGTACCATCATCTATTAGTCCTCTTGTGAAAAAGTGTAAGTACGAGGATAATTATTTTATTATTTTACTTTTTAATAAATTTATCACCATTCAAATCTTATATTTTGTATTTCACTTGATGAAGCACCTTATTTATGGCAGTGTAGAATTTTCTTCCTCTTCCCAATAGAAAACCTTGTATTATAGTATATACTAGAATTCATAGAGTTAGCCATAGCTATAGGTTTTTTGGGATAGAATCCAAACATCAAATAAACTAATGAATAGGGCATAAGTAATTGGATTAGAACTAGTTATTGCCAAATATGTACTACTTACCTTGCACAAAAATTTGATCACTCTTAACAACCTTGAAAATATTATGTATCCCTTGTTAAGGATGCTTGTGAGTAACATTAATCATTTGATCACCTAAAATAGGTACTAACCAAGTGATATCCAAGTCAATAAGGCATCCTACTACCATAGCATTCATCCCCAAGGAAGAGGGTAAATCAAGAATGAAAGAAACCTCACTTTTTGAGTATTGTATGGTATGGAACATAACATAGTGGCTTGATATTTAGTTATAGAATGAATAAGTGCTCCTTACTTAAATGAAACTAAACTTTATATCCAACTTAGAAATTGTGTAGAGTATGATGATGATTGTGGAAATCATTATACTTCTATTTTTACCATCTAAATATTTCGTATATCTAGTTTTCTAAGCATTTATTACAGTATTTTAAGTGTTTCTCTTTATTTGACTACTCAACTTAGGATGGCATCATGGAACCAATGGAAATGTGGAAAAAATCAATATTAGTTTACTAGGACAAAATTTAAAATATGACTAGAATGGGATATGACCAATTGAACTACGTAGAGACTTATCATAGGATTGGTAAATGCATGATAGACTTTCATCCCACATTTGAGGGTGAGTATGGTTGTACATCCTGAGTAGATACAATTGCATGTGGTTCACCACTTTGGTTTGTTTATCAGTCTATAGAATAAAAGGTGTGGAATGCTACAACTTAGTGTCTAATTTCTCATAGAGACATAGTTATAAGTTTCTAATAATATGATGGTCCATATCAGATATAATAAGTTTGGTATTCCAATGTGTATCCAAACATGTTAAAATAATAGTCTTGTAGGAATTTCTATGTCAAATCAATTCCTACATGGAACCATAATAGATATCTTAGTAAACCTATCCTAAATCATAAGAACATAGTCATTATAATGATTTATGGATGGTAAACCTAAAAAATAATTGATACTAATGGATTTATGAGGATTACATGGAACCATTAAAGGTGTGTAAATCCATAGATTTATATTTATTCATTTGGAAATTCTACAAGGAGAATAGAATTTGATATTTACTAGTGCATGTGGTCAATGTAAATATTATTATATTGTTTCAAGAGCATTTCTTATAGGGAATGTCCAACTATTATGGAGTAGTGTGATTCAAAATTGAGGTGCTATCATGGTGCACAAAAATGTATGTAAAGCTTACCTAGACATTACAATGACATCATTGAGATTATGATCTAGAGAAAATTCATCCCATATTCATTGGTGATTTATGGTGATAAATATGGTGTAATCAGGGTGTAATACCTTCTAATCGTTGGTCTTGTAAACTTTGGTATACATGAATTTTAGTAGCACTTGTAATAGAATACAACTTAGTTAGCCAAAGACCTAATTTTCTTTTTCCTTTTGATGCTTGATTACAAGGTAGAATTGATACATGTAAGTCATCTAATCACATGATGTGCATTCTCTAATTTTCTATAAGTGTGAAGAAATTGCATAGGCTTATGAAAAAATTGGATAATTATTTATTTCTACATGATTTATTTGTGCCACTATCAAATAACTTGAACAATGGCATACAAATGCTTGACATATATCAAGTAACATTAGTTTATGCCACTGGTAGAACCCTGAAGGTTCTAGCTAATATTTAATAAATAAATAAATAAAATAACATTAAAAAGAATCACTTCTAGGGTTTGAATCACTGTTGCACTGGAATGGGGAATCCCTCCAATGGGTTTAAACAGATATATATTCTTCTTCTTGGATGATTTGTCTGAATGGCCAGCCTAATATATATATCTACCCTAAAGCTACGTTGGTTAAGAGACGTGATGGTTCACGTTAGGAAGAGACATGATGGTTCACGTTATGAAGAGATGTGATGGTTCACTTTATGAGTTAATAATATAATAATCAAATGATTAATAATACTAACTAATAATGTTAGGATGGAGGATCCTCACATGCCACCCTCCTTAAAAAGAGCTTTGTCCTCAAAGCTCAAAGTGAGGAGATTTATCTTTTATTTTCCAAGCAAATTTTTTGCAAGTTCTTGTACTATTTTAATGTCACTTTTTTGAAGGTAGGGATATCTTGAAGGTCGAAGTGTTAGTGGGGGGTTGCCAAGAACAATAGTAGAATCTTCCTTAGGATAATCATGATGATGATGGGAGGGAAACCCTTGGGGTTCCTCAAAAACTTTAGAATGATGCTTAAAAAGAGGTGGTAAAACTTCTACATTCTCTTGTTGTTCCCTGGGAGAGGGAATGGAGGAGTGTGTAGTCACCTTTCTGCCTTGTTTTTGAATAGGTTTGACCCTGTGGTGATAACTCACTATTGGAGAGGAAATTGAGTGTAGTTCTTGTAGAGTGCATGTTTGGCCATAATGGGTCACTTCAGGAATGTCTACCTCATCCTTGCTTGATGCATCGATCACTTCTAGTATATCAATTGTATTGCCTTCCTCATTGTGATCAGGTGCTTGGGGTATTTCTTGCTCATTGTCCTTGTTTTCTACATATTCTTCCTTACCTTCCTCATCGTCCCCATATTTAGTGTCATATTCAAGTGTATCCATCACTATGGCTACCTCAATCGTATTTTCATCGTTGGGATAACTACAAGGAATAGTTACATCTGAAATATATAGTGTAGGTGTAATACATTGATGATTGTGAATAAATTTCTCATCGCAATGAAAACAAATGCCCTTTTCGTGTCGTGCCTTCATTTCCATATATTGATACGTTTAATGGGTAAGAGTTGGGTAAGTTTTTGGGTGGTGTACATATTTTGTGATTCCCATACAAGTGGTTTTGTAATTGGCTCCTTCCACTAGAAAAAATCCTCCTTTGTAATAATTTTATTTGCAAGGTCATTTTTTTTTAGGGTTAACTCTGCTATTTTTGTTTCAAAATCATCTTGTCATTTATTCATTACTTACAGGATTTCTTTTGAGATATCTTTAAACAAACTTCCCCACTTGTATCTAGAATCAATGCTCTGATACCAAATGGTAGAACCCTGAAGGTTCTAGCTAATATTCAATAAATAAATAAATAAAATAACATTAAAAAGAATCACTTTTAGGGTTTGAATCATTGTTGCACTGGAATGGGGGATCCCTCCAATAGGTTTAAACAAATATATATTCTTCTTCTTGGATTATTTATGTGAATAGCCAACCTAATATATATATATATGTATATATATATATATATATATATATATATATATATATATATATATATATGTATATATATATATATATATATATATGTATATATATATATATATATATATATATATATATCTACCCTAAAGCTACATTGGTGAAGAGACGTGATGGTTCACGTTAGGAAGAGACGTGATGGTTCACTTTATGATTTAATAATATAATAATTAAATTATTAATAATACTAACTAATAATGTTAGGATGGAGGATCCTAACATCCACTAACCATTTTAGAATGGTATGCAATAGGATGTTCATTTTTAATAAAAATGGTATTAAGACCATAGTCAAATGCATAATATCAATCATAAAATGCTAAAAAATATTAGATATAAATAACATTGGAATAGAGTAAAGTTATTATTTGAGATCATAAAAAACATGATACTATTGTGGAGTCTAATAATAACTTACTTTATTGTGCAGGATTTGGTTGAGTGGCCATGAGAAATATGAAAATTATAGCATAAATTAGTTGTAGAAGTTGGAAATGCCTACAAAGTTTAGAGTAGATCACCATTATGTATATCATTTATCAGTCTATACATATTCCATTGTAGTAAATGATGTATTTGACATAGGAATTCTTTATGATACTAAAGGTACACATGCATATGTTTGATTGAATTATATGTTGTCATAAAGCATCTAGAACTTGGTGAACATGTTGAATATACTCCAACCATGTCTTGTTGAAGATGTGAATTACATCCAAGTAGACAACAAAAGAGTGTCCTTTGAATTATCATGTGACATTATTTGTTAGTAATATAAATGTAGTACTTGCATTGGTCAATTCAAAAGGTATAACCAATAGTCAACCATTCATATAGTCCCTTTATGGTCTTGAATAATATCTTCTAGATGTCTATGGGGTTGATTGTAACCTAGTTTATAATTCGATTTAAGGTTGATCTTCATGAGGTATTAAGCCTATTGGAGCTAGCCTAATAGATCATCAATATGTGGAAACTATTATATATTCTTTATTAAAAAAAAAATTAACTAGTAGTCAATGCATGGTCACCATGTCCATATTTATTTTATGCCATGACAATAAGGTTGCCATAATGAGAAAATATTAGCTTAATCTTTTCATATCCATTCAAATCATGAATCTCTACTCAAATCTAGTCAATCTCTTAGGCTAGGGAATTGATGGTAATGATGATCCTAAAATTATGTTGATTTGATGCTTCATCAAGTAGTGTATCAGTGCTCATTGTGGGTCATATAATATACATTTATTGAGATTGAACTAGTATGACAAGTGAAAACATATTGGAACCATGGATCCTTGTACAAACTATTAACAAAATAAATTTAAGTCCATAAAAACATTTCTTATACTATTCTATTGATATAAGAGTTAGCTTATTTTTGAGTAGGTACTCTAGTATGTGTAGGTCATCCCTTTGACATGTAATAATCATTACTATGGATAAGCCTAGTAGTAACTTAGCATGCAAAGAGGTACGGTCTACTAATAAGTACATCATAGATGTCCAATGGAACCACATCATATGTGATTGTATTACATATTGGCATCATTCTAAACTCAAAAGTGCATTGGTGTTAAACCTATACTTTCCTATAAATCCAACCAAGAGAATAAAGTCATGGATGCACCAAAGTGTAGAATCTAAATTTGTTGATTGTGTCTTGGAGGATGATGTTATTATGACTTTTAATTTCATTAATGTTATGTAAGGGTTTATATTTTACCCCATAATAGATGCAAGAGAAGTTTCTTAAATTACTTAAAAGTATAATGGGGTTAAGCCACTATCAAATTTCTGAGTTTTGATTCTAGATCGTGTGGTATTGAAATACTATTCTCTTTTTGGCAAAAATGTATAGTCATTGACCTATGGTTCCACTACCAATTACATTTTCTATGCTTTATAATCAAAAATTCTATGAGTGTGTATTTTGATGGTTACATTATGTGTTTAGTACCTTTTGTTTTTATTTGTCCTTTGGTATAGGATGACTTTAAGGTTTTTATGGAACTATAATACACTTAGTCATCAATGTCATATATAGTCATTCAATCTGTGGTTTTGGATTTGGTGTTAGAAATATTTGGTATGCTATAGATGGCATACATTTCTATTTTGATTGATACTCTTCTCAAGCATTGTCACAAAATAAAATTCTTGTCAAGGAGCTCCATCTTAGAGCATATGTGATGATAGATTCCACTAATTGATTTAATAATTAGTACTTATCACTATCAATGTAGAGGTGATTGAGAACTTCATTGAAATTGTCAGTGTATTGATAGTTAAATTGATCTCTACATTGCCACAACTATTGGGAACATATATACTCTTTCATAATAAGGTATAGAAATAAGCATGAATCAATTTGATAAATACTTCCTAGGTTATCATGGGATATACATTATCTATTATAATATTATTAGTGACTTTCCATAAACAAGAAATCAATTTTAACATCTTTAGGGATACAAAATCAATCCTATCAACATATAAAAAAAAGAAAACTAGCTACCAAAAACGTATGCTTCTAAGTTTTAAAGTTAGGTATCCAACTCTTCAACATTGATCTATCTTAAGAAGACTAGTATGTCAATTTTGGTTTTCACCTTGAGCAATCTATAGATATATAAGTGTGTAATATTAGTGTTATTGAATGGAGATCCCATGTTGATCATGATATTGCAAAATTACATAAATAAAGTATTTTTTTATTCCTCTAGGGAACCTTGAATATGCATCTAAATGTCCTAAAGATTATTATCTATAGATCCTATTCATTCCATCCTAGATATTTACATATGAATGTGGTGTATTTATAGCATTTATACATGAAATCCATGTAACACATGTTTTCTAATACCATGAATTAATTTGAGAAGATATCCAAAAACAAAGCATATTAGAGGCTATATTCTTGCTAATAACAACTATATAAAATAAAACAAATATGAAATAATTCAAAACAAATGAAAAAGATACTCTAATAACATGTAACCTATACTAAGGGTCACAAAATATGGTGTCATGAAGAACAAATATCTAAACAAGTTTGTTGTGATAGGTGAGTTATTGCTCATATGTCTAATTGTTATGTATACCTTAGACCCTTGTAATATTAGAAGAGAATGTTTGTACCCAATAAGCCTTCATAGAGGGATAAATTCATGTTTATTTCTATCTATTTTATCTAAAACTATTAGGAAAAGGTTTACAAAATATAGAAATTAAACATATTAGTTATTTATTAAAGTGACCCCAATGGATTTCTCAAGAACTCTATAGCCATAATCTACTTCCTAAAATAAGTACATCACCAATATGCATTCAAGATAAGGAATGATAGGAATAAAAGAGTACAACAATAATCATATATTTTATTTGCATTAAAAGAGGCAATAAATAAATACATAGATTAGAAGCAAAAATCCATGGACAAGTGAGAGAGAAATATAGATATTTAGAAGCAAGAGATCATGCACATTTAATGAATATCCATTGCAAAAATATCTTTGACTTAGTATTGAAAAAAATAAAGACTATGCTTTTTAATTAGCAAAAGGATCTATGGTAACATAAAGGCACCAAGGGTGAATGAGGAGAGGTGTATTGACTCCAATTTCTCCATGCCATATGGGGCCTACTTTATCACTTCAAAGTTATAGGGAAGTTTTGTAAGTTATATTTTCTTTGAAAACACCTTCATTTGTGAAATATTATAATTGGATCCCCTTTGTTTAGGAAGAATCTAAAAAAAATCAATTGTAAACTATTTCACTATTTTAGGCTATGAGTACAAGATAAATAGGATGTAAACAAACAAGTTAGCTAATCCTAAATGCGATATTGTTTCAAATGCTATGGATGAAAAAAAAATTCATTTTTATTTTTGATAAGGGTATAAGAATATTATAATGCAATAGACAAAATCTAGCCTATATGTAATTTGATATTGTTTGCAAGTACAAGATGTAAGCTAAATGTTAAGCTTTAAATAACAAAAGTAATAAATTCCTTGGACTATAATGTGTTTTTATTTCTTAATGCTTATTTTATAAATGCTTTCATATAGAACAAATAAACCTATTTAATGCAATTATAGAATAGAAAATAAAGACAAAAAGTATTGAAAAGGAGAAAACCCATTTTCACTACAGATCTCACAGAAGCATTGCAAAATGTTAGCACTAGTGAAAGCATTGGAAACACTATCAATAGCACTATTTATAGGTAAAACTTTTATTTGCAACTATAGAAGGATAAACTTCTTGATCTTTATTTAACTCCTTGCACTCCTATACACAAATCCTCAAAACATGTTAGATTTTTTAAAGGGTCATGCAGTTAGACCTCCTATTGCCCTTGCACAACATGCATAGACTGGGGACCCACCCTTTTAAAAAAAAATTGAATTTTCTCTTGTTTGCTTGGGCCTATGCATGGCAACCAATCATCTAGAAAACTTAGTTTTTTTAGCTGAAAGCTTTTGATTATAGGTGCCTATTTTTTCTTGCTTTGGGGTTGTGATGCTTATGGTTATTGTTGTGTATGGTGAAATTTTATGGCAAATAACCTATCCCTACATGCTTATGTTGCATAGCCTTAGCACCCTAATACAACTTAAAGTTAAGCATTATAGACTTGAATTTCCTCCTGGTAACACAAATGGTTTCAGTTCTAGACTAAATATCTCTTTTGCTACTCAATAATATTTAGTGAAACTACCTCCATTAGATTCCTCTTGAAAATAGCTTTCTAGTATAAATTTTCTTATGTTCTAAGAATAATTGACCTTCCAGATGACTCATTTTCAACAAGTTGTCTAGCTATTTTGATTACCTACAAGTACTTGTCTAATCACATCCCTCTCATGTTTAGGCACCATATCTCTTGCAATACTTAGAAAAATTATATGAAACCAATTCCATTAGATGCTCCTTGAAAAGATTTTTCCAAATAGTATAAATTTACCTATGTTTCGAGAAGATTTGAGGCTTAAAATTGTTTATTTTCTATATACTACCCAACCTGCCATGGTTGAAGTCACTCCCCGTAAATATAAGAAAATGGTTATAAGTTCAAAATTTTAGTTATAAAATTGCTTTGATCATAAGTCTTACCAATTAAGAAAATTTTAAAAGGGTGCAAGGTTAAATCCGCTAACAACTTGAAATATTATGCAATTTTAGAACCGTAGCACTCAAATGAAAACTATCTTATTGAAATCCTAGCACTAGAGAGAGAGAGAGAGAGAGAGAGAGAGAGAGATGTTTCCAATGCTTTCACTAGTGCTAACATTTTGCAATGCTTCTGTGAGATCTGTAGTGAAAATGGAAACACTATCAATAACACTATTTAGTGAAATCTTGAAATTGTGCAATGCAATAAGCCCGAGGAAATATAAATAACCTCAAAATGCATAATGCCAAAACCAGGTCACTTATGGGAAATAAAAAGTAAATAAAGCTAAAGTCTGAAAATGGGAAGCATAAGTCACAAAGCCGAAGTTTTCTCCAAAATGGCTATGTGCAAACCCAAAAATGAAAAATCTCATACTTTTCCAAGTAATGACGTTAGCAAAGTGCTACGAAAGTTTGAAAATATGCATATATGACAAATTTGAATGAAGTTGGATCTTTGGAGCACAAAGCCAAAAATGGTCAATAAAGAAGTCAATGAAGCCAATGCACAAAACTGGAATGCATAATGTTGAAAGCCAATGAAGACAATCCATGAATCTATAATGCATACTATTGGAAGCTAGTAAGTGAAAACAAAGCCAGGGAAATTAAAAATATGAATGAAACTAGAAATCATTGGGAATTTTACCTCGCAATGCGTTAGTTTGAAGTTTAAAAGTAGGTAATGGGAAAGTACCCAATTAACTGAAAATTACCCCAACCAATGCTTTAGAAATAGATGATGCTATTATAGGGTATAAAATTCAAACTCAAGGAAATATTTAAGCAATTCCAAGCTCTCAATATAAAAACAATCCCTAAAATGCATAATGTCGAAAGCTAGAGGAAATGTAAAGAAACAAAAAGCAAAAGCTCAAAGCTGGAAGTTTTTCTAAGATGACTTAATCATAAGGCTTTAAAATCCTAGAATTATGCAGTGTCGATAGCTCGAAGAAATATAATAAAAATCAAAAAGGACCAAAACCTGGTGAAGAATTAAAGCAACTCAACAAGCCAATAAAATATAAATGTATAATGTCGAAAACTAATCACTTGCGAGGAAAATTAGTCAAAAGTATCTGAAGGCTAGCAAAGATTAAAATACCTGACATTGGAAACTTAAAGCCCAATAAGCATAAGAAAATTTCCCTGACCATTCAAAAACATAGCAACATTTGAATTTAGCCCGACAATTTTGTTCGAAGCTTACCGAAAAGGGTAATTTTTTTGGAAAATATAGAAATTGCTAGAAAGTGTAAAGAAATTGACAGTAAAACTAAAATGCAACCAAAGAATACTAGGAAGAGGTTAAAACTAGAAAACGCAAAAAATTATCCAAGGGGTAAAGCAAAAAAGTTCAACACCAAAAACCCATATTCAAAAAGTGTATAGTGTCTAAAAATAATTCTAGAAAAGCATGTGTTTAAAAAATTAGAAAAATAATGAAAGAAAAAGAAAGAGATAAAAAGTATATATATGTGTGTGCATATAAAATAAATAAATTTAAAAATAAAAATAAAAATAAATAAATAAATTTAAAAATATTAATGATAGTAATATTGAATTTTAATTCTTGTATTTTTGTCATGTTTTGTAGGGTTGTTCAAAACTTAAAGATGACGAACATGGCATTCTAATGTAGACCAAGAAAGTACAAGCATACTTGGTAGCAGATAAGTGAAATTAATGGTCAACCTAGACTTTGCAAAGAATTGAAAATTTAATGAAGTATGGTCGTTCTAGAACTCCCAAGCATCATGTGAATGGAGACTTTATGAGGCATGGCCAAAGTAGTGCATATTTAATGAGGCATGGCCAAAGTATGACTAAAAGCAATCCCAAAAGGCATTGGAATTAAATAGCAATTAATTGTAAATTGTAATGTTATGTGAAGGCCAAAAATTGTATAAATAGTGGCTCACTAGTCTGTTACAAAGGTTGAAATTCATCTATTAGTTGGTCCTTAGCTTTTTTCTTTGTATTTTTTCTTTGTTGTTCGATGGAATTTATGAACCAAGTTGCTATTGTTCTGAGCTCTATTCTTGTAATCCATCGAAGTGGACAAATTTGAAACAATGTACTCAAAAACTATTTTATAATATAAAGGCTTTTGAAATTTTTTGTGTTCAATCTATGCATGTTGATGGTGGTTGCACTTAGTCTATTTCATAGTATGTTGCTCATTTGAATATTACATCATCTAGGATCTCAGGTTGTGTGAATATTGGTTGGGCTGAGATTGGTTTAAATCATATTTGTTGCTTTACTGGACTAGAACTAAAGTTTAGGGTAATATTGGCTTATTTTCTTTTCTTTTCTCTTGCCCTTAAACCTTTGATTTTTCTTTGGAAATCATTTATATTAGAAGTATATTAGTTTATGTTTGAAGCATTGAAGTTGGTATTTTTGTGGTGCTTTTTAAATTTTTATACAGCATAAAAATAATCATTTTTATATGTGTGATATATCTTAAATACAATGAATGATATTGATTTGGCAACAACAATTTTTCGAGCTTAAACTTTATCTTTCTTTACCCATTTTAATTCTACTCAAATAACATGTGTTGTAATATCAATGTAGTAGATTTTTTTTAGACATTTAAGAATTCAATTTGAAACATCATGCATAGACCCCTTGAAGGAACAACTATCAATAACTTTTGAGTTATCTACATTGGGAGAAAATATTTCTCTTTTAAGAGGAAATAGATATTTATTCCAAGTATATTTTCTTTCCCTTGATAATGTGTCATTTGCATTCTTAACAGAACTGGTTCTAAAAGGAGGGCTAAATTGCTAGTTTTCTAAGTCTCCTAGGCCCTTGTGCTCAATGGAACTAACACTAAAAGAAGGGTTGAAGTGCTAAATTTTTAAGTCTCCTAGGCCCTTACAACAATAAAACTGGTTCTAGAAGGTTTGAATTGTTGATTTTCTAAGCATCTTAGGTCCTTGTGCTCAATAGAACTAGTACTAGAAGAAGGGTCAAATTGCTGATTTTCTAAGTCTCCTAGACCCTTATGCCAACAAAACTAGTTCTAGAAGGAGGGTCGTCTCTAAAAATTAAAATTTTCTTGGTGTAATGTTTACATTCCACATATTTACTATCAAAGCTAGAACTTAAAGTCATAATTACTAGATCCAATTCATCTATAGATGGCATTGATTTTCTTAGCCTTTCTCTATACAAAAGATCCAAAGCTGAGAAATGTAGGCCTAATACCCTTCAAACAAACAATAGTTCTCCTAGATCTATTGTCCCTTTTGTTGATCCTTTTGCATCCCCTAAAGTCCACAAATGATAGCTCTTACTCCATGGTTGGTTGGAAATAATTCTTTGAACATACCAGGACCTACACATGATATGCCTAAGAATGTTAAAAGATACCTTCCTTAGTATAGACATGATGGAGTGAGGTTAGTTGAAGAACATATTGAGGCATATAGAGACATATTAATCCATTTAAAAATTATGCATGAGGATGTTTCTTATAGAATATTTCCACACACATTGGATGAGTTTACCTATGACTGGTAAATCAGCTTACCTTCAGGCTCTATCACTTTCTAGGATTAACTAGAAGCAACATTTATTAGCCATTTTAGATTACTATTGATTTTGCTCTGGTATATCATCAATTTTCCTTTGTCCATAGAGAACCTAATGAACCACTACGACTTTTCAACACTAGGTTCCATAAATTATACAATATGTTGATGGCACCTTACACCCTCACAGCTAAAGCAACCATCCACATGTATCTTAGATATTTGGACCCATTAAATTCTATGTTTGTGAGAAAAGCCCTAAAAATCATAACCTTTCCCATGGCATATAGTGAGGCTCTAACTATTGAACAATAATTAATACCTCAAGGTTTTGGTTTAAGCCAATTACCTTCCCTTGGGCAACTAGGATCTTATAATCAGATACACTAATAAATCAAGCCCTTGCATAGCACCTTCCCATTCTAAACCCATTATCAAGAACCATGTATTTAAACTAGAATCAACCCTTCAATCTAGCACCCTTGAATCAAATGATGCCTAATATGAGCAATCAATAGACCATTACAATATATTTGGATAATCAGGCAACCACAAACAATGTTATCAATCATATACCTACAACAAACCATAAAAAAAAATTACCCATATTTTTGAACACATCTACACTTGCAAATAATGTAATAGCTCAACTAGGATCAATTCAACATAATAACCCAAATCTCAAGTTAGATAACTTACAAAGGATGGTTTAGAAAATGATCAACAATATACTTCAACTGTGTTAGGACCCTATCCTAACACTTGATGTAATAGTCCTAGTGGAACGTGGTTAGTACCCATGCTAGTATTTTATTATAGTTTTGGATTAAGAAGTGCCTATGCCAAATGGCACCCTTCTATGTAATCGTTTTTCAAGAATGTAATTGATTGTAGGTAGGAGATTCTAGACCAGAAGGAATTTTGCATGTAATCCAACCTTGGGAGTTAGGTGCTAGAGAAATTCCTTAAAACTATGAGAGGTAGTATTGTATGTATATTTTTGCATAATTTAATGAAGTATTGAATAAGGTTACCCCCTCGAAGAGGCTTGCAATTCAATGCTATTGTGAGATTGTTTTTTTCTATAATTTACTTTTGTATTGTGCATTTTATTTCCAAGTGTGTTGTGAGCATATATGTTTATTTTCAGTATTTGTGTGAGAGTGTTGATTTTAATAGTAGGTTCTTAACAAGTGGTATCAGAGCTCTTTTCAAGGCTATGTTCTATTGTAAATAAGACAATTTTTGCTAATTCAACTGTTAGGTATACGATTTCTGTATTTAGTTTTTGGTTTGCCAATTTTCATTATTTCATATATATATATATATAAAATCCAAAAGAACTTTACAATCTTTTTACAGTAGTTGAGTAGGTTAGAAACCATATGCTAGGAGTTTTAAAATATCTTGAAGGAGATGTTTATATTGGCTAAGCTAGATAGCCCATACAACATCTTATGAAGTGAGGGACAATAAGGATCCAATACCCAGGCCTCAAACAACACTCATTCATAGATTTGAGCTCCCATGTATATTTGGGTATATCGGGAGACCATTTAGGATTAAATAAAATTTTATCCCTAGGAAGTTTTTTTGGCCTTGTATTATCCATAGTGTATGGGACACAACATCCTGAAATATTACCCTCTCGTACTATCAAAGAGACAAATAGTATGCTCAAGGGTATGTGTGGAATCCTCCTTGAGTAGTGGTATGGAATATTGGTCTCAACACTATTATTCATCACTACGGTATAACAAAGGGCCTATGGGTATTACATACACCTTTGCCTAGCATACCCTAGATCTATTTAAACTTGCAAACAAAGTTTGGTCTTTGAGTATTTCTGTTTTTGTTCAACCTGCAACCAAAAAATTCAAACCTGTTACCATATCCTTTATAGAAGTTGAGCATACAAAGAAGGCATCCCTATTCCAAAATTTTTGCATGCAAAATGGATAATACAAAATTATAAGGTATATCAGGTAGACAAAAACTATAGACTAAAATAGGTGCAACAAGAGGGTTAGAGTCAGTTACAGTTAGAAATTTCTATCAGTAACATTCACTACAAGGTTGTTAATATATCAGTTACCTATGACAGTCAAAATAGTTACCTCGATAGTTATAATAGTTACCTGTGATAGTCAGAACAAAAACAAACAAGGAATAGTTGTGATAAAGTTAGAATTAGGTAATGGACATAATAGTGTTAGGAATCAGTTAGTGGTTAGATTGGTTAGAATAAATCATAATAAAATGATGTTTGACATAGAACTCATTTTTGAACCAAATCTTCAGAGAAAAATCGACCACACCAGTAGACTCATCAAAATAGCATATTAAAAACAAAGTATGGGATGCCCAAAATTAGTGTTGTGGTAAATAGCTCATTTTGATTATTTTTTGAGCTGATAATTTTGATATAACACCCCTAAACCATTTTTTTGACCCTTACTAAAAATAGTAACTCCAAAACTTCGCCTATCTATTTTTAGTAATTCCCACAAAAATAATCCAAACCTTCAATTATGATTGAGGGTACTCTCCAACTAGCATTAGAAATTCAATCTAAAGTGGATGTTATGGGAATCAAACTATAGGATACAATTAACAAAAAACTATAGTTAATACAATCACAACTCCATACTTTCCAAGAAACTATGACTGACCTCTCCCTTGCACAAAAATAAATGAAGGTTGAATTGGATAGTAGAGTCTCTGCTAGTTTCCTAGATCAACATGACCAAGAAGACATTAGTACAAGCCACCACCAATGAGCTATACCAACCCACAATAGAATGAGATAACCAAAATTAGATATTTTCAAGTTTTATGGAAAAGATCCTCAAGGATGGATTTGTAAGGTAGAACAATATTTCACTCTTCATAATGTTGATCGTTTCCTATGGTTGACTATTACTTATTTTAATTTTGAATCAGATGCACTCCATTGGGTTTTGTGGCTTAGGAAGGTTGAACCTGAAATTTCATGGTCCAAATTTAGGCAATGCCTATTCACTCGCTTTGGTCCTAGCAAGTTTGAATATTTTACAGAAGCCCTTTTAAAACTCAAGCAAACTTCAACTATTCGAGAACACCAAACTCAATTTTAATAACTTGCCAATCGAACCACGAGACTAAGTGTTGACTCTTTTCAAATTTGTTTTGTGAGTGGACTGTAGGATGACATCAAGGCTAAGGTTAAATTGTTGTGACCTCAATAATTACCATAGGCTATACAATTGGCCAAATTGGTAGAAGATAAATTCAATGCTCTTGGTCAAACTTCTAAATTTTCTCCTTCTATGCCATCTTTTTTGACCAAGCCAATGCCAAGTTCTACTAATAGATCTCCACCTATAAAAATATTGAGTCACGAGGATATGGATTATAGAAAGGTACAAGGATTATGTTACAATTATGATGAAAAATATACTATAGGGCACAAGTGTGTGCAACAAAAATTGTACTTGCTCAATATGGATGAAGTTCCCACTACAAAATCTTCTAAGGATGAGGAGGATCCTCAAGAAAAAGAAACCACAAATCAGTTGGCCGATTAGGAGGAAACCCAACCAAAAAAATTTGTACATGCTCTAGTAGGAGTATCCACCCCCCAAACCATGAAGGTGATTGACCATTTCAAGGGACAAAGGGTCATCATTTTGATTGACTCTGGCAGCACACATAATTTTATTGATCCATGTGTCACCAAACAAGGGAATTGTTACATTACCACATGCAATTCCTTCGAAGTTATGATTACTAATGGTGGTACCCTACCATGAAAATGTAAATGGCGTAATGTTAAGCTCAAAATTGGGGACTATAATCTCAAGTTCTACATATTTACCGTATCCTTAGGAGGGTGTGATATAGATTTGGGAGCACAATGGTTAATAATGTTAGGACTAATCCTATGGGATTTTATAAAATTGTGGATGAAATTTAGTTAGGATGGGTAGTAATATACCTTTCCTGACATAGAGGTGGGAATAGTTCAGTTTATTTCTTCTCATAAGATGGAAAATTTTTTAAAGAAATCTTCCCATAGCATGGTAGCTCATCTTTTTGCTATCATCGCTCCCAAGCAAGGGGAGTCTAGTCACCCATAAAAATTATAGGGGATATTAAATAAGTATGCTCATGTCTTCGAGGAACCCAAGGGACTTCATCCTCAACACACATTATCATGCAATACAAGTGTTTCCTAGTAGTCTACCTCCTAATGTTCATCCATATCAGTATGCTTATGCTAAGAAAATTGAAATTAAGAAAATTATATAGGAACTTCAAACTCCTAGAATTATTCATTGTAGTGTTAGTCCTTATTCTTCACCAATTTTTTTAGTCAGAAAGAAGGATGGAACTTGTCTGAGTTATATCAAGAGTAGTTCGCACAACTCAAGACTGGTTTGCACAACTCGAAAGATTTCTTAAAAATTAAAAATCTTCCTTCAAGATTGTCGCACGTCGCTAACTGTAAATTAAAAAAAAAGTGGAAAAATATGTCTTGTTAGGAGATATATTGTATCATCAAAGCTACGATGGTCTTCTCATTCGTTGCTTAAAACCCCAAGAATCTACTTGGGAAATTCCAATCTCACGATGGTACTTGTGGTGGCCATTTTAGTGGCATGGCTATCGCAAAGCACATCCTTTGAGTGAGCTACTATTGGCCTATAATGGATAAATATTGTTGCACTTATGTCAAAATGTGTGTTAAGTGTCACCATCATGCTAATATATTATGCATACCTCCGTAGTTCTTGCAATCACTACATTTGTTATGGTATTTTTCGTAATGGGGTTTCAATATAATTAGTAAAAATTTACCCTCGTATTTAGGTTGAAACACATTCATTTTAATGACCATTGAGTACTTCACAAAATGGGTGGAATTTATTCCCCTTACCACTATGATAGGTGCATGCATTGTGGAGTTCATACTCCATAACATCATTTGTCATTTTGGTATTCCATCCAAGTATATTTCAGATAATGGACCATCATTCAAAAACAAGGATGTTAGAGCTTTATGCAACAAAAATCATATCCAGCATAGCTTTTCAATGCCCTGTTATACACAAGCTAATAGGTAAGATAAGGAATCAAAAAAAATAGGTGTCTCCATTCTTAAGAAAACAATAAACAATAATCATAAGAATTGGCACCTTCAATTACCTCTCACGCTTTGGACTTATCGAACTAGTATTCAAAAATTGACTGGGGCAACTCCATTTTCACTTGTATATGGCACTGAGGCCATCATGACTTTGGAGCTTGATATTACTTTGTTGCACATCTCCTTACAGGAGTTCATCGATGATGACACTACGCGATAGGCTCGCCTAGATCAACTTACACTTCTTGATGAAAGTTGCATTAACTCTTTTGAGCATCTTCATGTTTATCAAGATCGTATTAAGTAAGCCTATGATATAAGGGTTAGTCCTAGGGAATTCAAATTTTATGACCTTGTGTTAAAGGAAAACCAATAGAATTCTAACTTACTGCCACATTTGCACATCAAATTTATGATAAACTGGTTAGGTCCATTCATCATAACACAAAACCTGGATCCTAGGACTTATCCTTTAGCTTCACTTGAGGGTTTTGATGGACCTGAACCTCTCAATTTTCTCCACATGTGAGTATTTTATGCATAAAAAAAGAAAATAACAAAAAAAATATAAAATTACAAAAAGAACAAAAAAAATTGCATTTAGCATCATAATTGCATTATATACCATCATACATAACACATGGCATTTAATATTAATCATAGTCTTGGTTAAATTGTATGTTTTATTCCACTGCATTAGGCATTATGTTCACCATAGATGCATACACCTAGTTTTGCATTGTGCATTTCATGTAGCATCTAGTTTTGTACTAGAGTCACTTGCCTTGATGTATTATCTTTTATCTGGGGCATACACCTCAATGCATTAATCATATATCCACATATCCATGATGTCCATCCACACATTACTTGATCCCACATAGTGGTTACAAGGTGTCTAATAGGGTCTTTCAGTAATTCAGCCATCCCTAGTTGGTCTTTCAGATTTTTCTAACAACCATCTTGATATTTGATGATAGGATCTTGCTTTGATCGTACTTTGTTTATTTCAAAATCCCAAATACATTCTCAAAATATTAAAAATGATTTTGGACAATGAAATATGACACTATAATATATGTCTTGCCTCAAAAAGTGAGAATTTTTCCTTGCTCTTCCTATTATGTGAATGGTCTAGTATGTTAAAAATTGACAAAAGGACAAACTCTCCCTCCCCCCCAAAACAAAACTCCTTACTCCTCCCCAAAATGAGAAAATTCTCAAAAATCAAAGCAATAAAATGCATTGCTTCTTTCCAAAATGAGCAATCCCCACAAAAAAAAACCCTTTTTCTCCTCCCAAAACAAGCAAAACCCCCAAAAGCAATAAAATCCCTTGCTCTCCTTCAAAAAAAGCAAGTATCCAAAAAACAAAAAAGAGAGAAAAGATCTTGAATTCCTAGAATTCTTAGTTTTTCAAAAACCATGGGGTGATCTCCATCAACAAAAATAGGCTATAGATGTCGTCTTTGCAATGGAGTATCCTTACGTGTGGTGATATGTTTGTCACATTAGCGACCTTCTTTTGTATATGCCAATGTTAGACTATGGTTGAACTAGCTTGATTGATGGCTTGCATTCAGAGTAGTTAAGTCCAACCAATTTAAAATTTGAGGTAATGAACTTCACTATGAACACACAGGGATATTGAGTATCAGGGTCTTCCTAGCAGTTTGTTATCTTTTAGATTATTGCATGGTTAGTACATGGTTTTTGATTGGTCAACTAGGATAGTTGAGTCTCATAAAAATCTTATTATTCCCTTGTAACCTCTCACTATTCAAAATCCATCATTATCATTCATTGCATATCATTTTTCACTAAATTCCCACTCAGGTGTATACTCTTGATGAGCTTGTTTGCATCTTGATTTGTGACTCTAGTACATTTTTACATTGCATATACTTAGTATGTTATTACATCATAAAATCATTCATTATGTTTCATTAGTTAAGCATACATCCACAATGTGCATTAATTAAGTTATCATAAATCATTAGTACATCATAGGTATCCTAGTTCCATGCATAATCATATCAAAAGCATCCATCTATTTAACACAATATATTTAGGCATACATCTATAATCATCTATCATATATCCATGCATCTACAATTACACATCATTATATAACAAAAATAAACACATGATAGGCCACAATAAAAGTCATATCATATAAATACATATCAAAAAGGTACATCGTAATACAAAATACTCGTAAGCTATAATAATGAGTCCTTATACCTCACACCCAAAAACAAGAAGCTAATTATAATATAATGTGAGAGACCCCTACTCAGGCTGGCCCTGTGCCACCGCTCTTGCCACTGCCCTTGATCTTGTCTCTACAAGGCTGCATAGAACCATTGGCCCCTAACCAGTGGGATGCACTGGATTCTAATAACCATGGTACAAGCAGTCTAACGAATGACCCTCCTAATGCCTTGTTATGTCGATTGTGATGGGATAGCCCTAATGAAGAGCATGAGGGTAGTGCACCACCTTGTCGATCCACCTCATCCTCCAATATAGCAATATAACCTTGATGTAACTAATTTCAAGCCTAGTAGTGGGACAATATAACTTGTAGCTCTACCATCTTTGCTTGTAGTTTGGCTACGTTGCCTACAACATGACCACCTATCACTAGCTACCCCTACCTAGTTGTCTTCCATACCATTTAATTCTATAGAGCATCTCACTCTGTTGTTATCCTAGTGATCTCCTCCTATGTGCTTTGTACCTACATCCATAGGGTGTCTCTCTCCTTTACCTAACCCTACCATCTCTCCCTATCAGTGTCCCATTGGCTTTGAGTTGTAGCATGGGTAGAGTCCCTATCAATCAACTAGCCCTCAAGGATATGCAATTGCTCCCTCAAGATAGTAATCTACTCTTAGGGATCATCCTCATCTACACCATCATCTCCATCACCCTTCATAGAAGTCATATAACCACCATTGCCTCCTTGTGCTACTGATACCCTACATCTCTATCCACATGATGATGTACTCATCGCTATGAGGAACCTACCTTAGCTCCACTAGCCCCGATATCTCCAGTCACTACCCCTCTTTGATAAATATGGATTACAAGCCATACATCATACTCAATAATAGTACCTAGATCCTCTACATCATATGATAATGGCACATTTGATTCTTCATCCATAGGATCAGGTCAATGCCATGCTATTTATGTCTCATCTATACTCCAACTATATAGTACTTGCTCCTCAGGTACATCTTATCTAACTTTGAGTTGATGAGTCACCCGTGAGTATTGGAAGTACTCATTCTCATAACGATGTTGACCAATCAACCATCAATCATGTCATACCCACCTAAGGTGTTGGTCCACATCCATCTAGGTAGGGCATCCCCTCCATAGCCGTCATGTCACATGTTCTATCCTTAGTCTCTCCAAAGATTATGTAATGGAGTATCACACCCTAATAGGGGTGGTTCCTACCTCGCTTCTCATAGAGCTTTACAAGAAGTGTTATACCCCAAGCCATAATATAAGGCTACTCCACCATTTCTTGCACCAAAACTAATAGGTTCCGAGGGAACTTCACACCTGAAGAGTTAGGCTATTGAAAATTTTGAGTATATTGTTGTCATTGATGTCAAAGAATTAATGGCATAGGTTAATGACATTGGTTGTCATTTTTGTCAAGAAAAATAAAGGTTTAATGGCTTTACCATGGTGGCATTTGCAAAAGAAAAAGGAAGAGGTTTTCCAAAGAAAAGGTCCAAGAAGAAAGAAAAATATTATAATATTTAAATCTATGAAGATTTAAATAATTATAATAATTAAAAATTAAAGGACCCAAAAGGTTAAAATAAAAATTATTATAATATTTAAATCTACCTTAGATTTAAATTATTATAATATTTTTGAAAAGGTTTAATAGCGCCAAAAATTGAAATTGCATGGAGGCAACTTTTCCAAGTTGAGCCAACATCCAAAGTCAAAAGGCAATGTGTATAAAAAGGGTAATGATTTTGCAAGCCATGGTGTTCGATTAATCCCCAAGAAATTAAGACTTGCAATTTTTGAATTCGGCAAAGTGGTGGAGGCAGAGAAAGGTTTTATGCAAATTTTGAGGTAGTGTAGAAATTAAGATAGTGGGTGCCCAAACTCCATCTGACGGTGGATGGTAACCTAGTTGGTAAGCTCAGCTTGTAGAGCGCGTTGTAGGCAACAGGGTCGACGTTCGATTTGCACGAAGGTTTTTGTGTGTCAAATTCTTTTGCATCAGTGGTAGAGAATAAGAAGGAGCACATGCTCCTTGGGCTTGTGTGGGCATCTAGCCCATGTGGTGTTTTCCCTTGTGTTAGGTTGTGGGGACTAGTGAGGTTGCAGGTTCGAATAGCGACGGTAGCAATTGAGGGCAGAATTAAAAATTTTAAAGGTATGCACTTTAAGCTTGGTTAGGGAGTTATAAGGGTTAGTTAATTTTTATTATGTTGATGTGAAATGGTTAGGGAGCCATAAGGATAGTAAAGTGGTTTGATTTTTTGTTTTAGAAAGGGTTGAAAAGGTGAAATTTCAGATTGCTAGTGCTTGGTGGATGCATGAGATGAAGTGATAATTTCTTTGGTCTTATTGAAATTTGAAGTGCATTATTGTGTTTTCAAAAGAATAGGAGTAATAAGGTGTTATAGTGGTTGATATTTTATTGTAATATTTGTATGGTGAAATATCTTTTGAAGTGAAAATTCATGTGGATGTTTTGAGAAAATATCCTGGAATCTAACTATTGGAGTGGCATCAGAGAAATTAGTTATTTGTGAGACAAGTTTTGAAGACATATCTCCATAAGAGAAAATTAAGAGGTATGGGCACATCATCATTTTTTTAAAGTGTTTGTTGAAGTGAATGTTTTGAAATATAAGGTGGAGTGAAAATGATTGTTTGATAAGCATTGTTGGAAATATTTGAGTGAGGATCTTGTGCTTCATTGTTGAATGTTTTGGAAATATTTGGGATAGAATTTGAAAACAATCTATGCTTCTATTGTTGAAAGGGTTTGAGACATTTAAGATAGATATTGTGAACTACTTGTTCTAGGGTTGAAGACAAGTTAGTGCATCTTTGTGAAATATTTTGAACATTGATTTGAGAGATATTGATAGCAATTGTGAAGGTGTTTGAGATCAATTTTATGAGGGAAATTGTGCATTGGTGTGATTGATCTTTGAGAGAAAATTTGCAAGAAGAATAAAACAATTTTGTTATACATTGTTTTGATTTTATTTGAAAGGGATTTTGCAAGAGATAGAGAGTGGTTAATTGAGTACAAGATTTGTGAGTGTGAAACATATTGAGTTTTTGATAGAGCATATCATTCTCTATATGTTCCATAGGTTAAACAAATTCTAAGTAGAATATATCTATTTGAAGAAAGCTTTTCTAAAAAATATATAAGCTTGGTTTGTGTGCAAAATTTAGAAATATTTGAACAGGTTAAGTGAGCAGCATTAAGGCAGATTTGAGCAAGTCTTTAAGAAGGCTTGTAGGCAGATTTGAGCAAGTATTTGAGAAGGCTTTAGGGTATATTTGAGAAATTCTTTGAGAAGGCTTAAGGGTAGATTTGAGAAAGTCTTTGAGAAGACTTGAGGATAGGTTTTGAGCAAGTCTTTGAGAAGACTTGAGGATATATTTGAGCAAGTCTTGTGAAGACTTGAAATAGGATTGAGAGCAGGTTTGATTGTTGATTTGTTCAAGATTTGTGTTAAGGCTTGGGGTAGATTTGAGATAGAGTTTTGGTGTAGATTTAAGATAAATATAGAGCAGATTTGTGCTAGACTTGGGATAGATTTTTGGTACATATTTGTGAGTAGAGTGAGTAGATTTGTGCTAGACCAGTGGCAAAGTTTGGTATATATTTGAGACAAAGTAGAGAGCAAGCTTTGGAGGTGACAGAGCAAAGAGGACAATAGTCTCCAATGGATAGAGATCCATAAACCAGTGCAATGGAGACAAAGGTCTCCTATGAGAGAGATCCAAAAATTAGAGCATAGGGGAAGGGTTCTCCTGTGGAGAGAGATCCACAAATTAGAGCATAGGGGATTGGTGTCTCCTTTGGATAGAGGTCCATAAACATTGTAATAGGGAATTGATTCCCAAAATATTTTTTGAGAAAATTTAGAAGAAATATTTTCTTCATGGAGTAGCCCATATTGGGTGAACCACGTTAAATTTGTGTCTCTCTTGTGTGTGATGATTTGTGCATTGCTTTGATTACTGTTATTAATATTTACATTGATAATATTGGATAATATTGCTTGGGAAAGAAAAGTAAATTTTGGTCTTATACTGTTCACCCCCCTCTCAGTATAAGCCTGTGTTCTTCATAGGCAATATTAGGTTTGACATGAGTGACATCAGCACTGCATGTCTCACTGTTAGAAGATTAGTGACAAATTCCACCTCCACCCTCACTCCATCACTATCTACATCACATTCCACTAGCTACCAGTACTGGTGATAAACTTGCTCTAGAACTCTCAATTTATGGCTAGTGTGTGAGGTCATAATGGGCTCTTCCTCTATTGGGATCTATAGAATCCTATAGATATCCTCCAAGGTGATAGTCATCTCACTAGTGGAAATATCAAATGTGTTAGTCTGCCTATCCCATATATAAATTAAAGCCATCAAGTAGGCCTGGTTTGCATGAACGGACTTCAATCTCGTAGTATGCATGAGACCAATGGCCTTCAACCACTCCCAATAATTATTATAAAGTGCATCACACACTCTCCTAAAGATATTAATGAATATTTATCGTGCTCTAATCATCTACCAAAATACAAAAATTTAACACAATATTTATCAAAAAATACAAAACAAAACTAAAAGAGACCATCTTGGATCGAGATGACCCCCAAAAGCGATCATCTCAGGTCGATACGACCCCCAAAAGAGATCATATCAGGTCATATTGCCCCTAAAAGGGATCTTCTTGGGTCGAGATGATCTCCAAATATGATTTTTTAAAGCATAATGGTCAAAAAGTGGGATCGTCTCACCCTGAGACAACCTTCAAATTCAAAACAATTATATATACAAAAAAAAATATGACAACACAACTACAAAATGAACAACATTCATTACATTAATCTACTTTATGGTGAGGTTCATTCAATTAAATTTTCAATGTAAATTTTCTTAGCCATTTTTTTAAAATGTGGTTCATTTCCTTAATAAAATATAAAGAGAGAGTTAGTCCTTACCTTCCTCTCTCTGGCTTCTTCACTCGAAGATGCCTCAGGTTGGTCCATCGTCAATTTGGGTATATTTTTTGGAAATGCTTCGCTTCACAAACTAGACTCTCCTCCTCCCCATATCACTCTCTGCTCATCGCAAATGGTAAAAATAAATTCAAAATTATGAATTTTTGCAATCTATAGTTTATCACGGATGCGGCCATATGAGACGATCGTTTGTTGCAATGTATCCATTCGAGACAGTTGTTATTTTGTAAAATATAAAAAAATTATAGTTGACCTACCACTATCCTAGGTCGATATGGTCACAAGCAAAAATAAAATTTCATCAATTTCCAAAGACACACAGGTTAATAACATCAATTTTTTCAAGAAACTCATCGCTATCATCATTTTATATCTCCTCCATCGACTCATTATTTTAGGGAGTAGTCATATAAGTACAAAATTCATGTTTCAAGATCAAATCAATAATCAAACACTCAAAAGTGCAAATCACGTTCTTCTAAGAATCATTGTCAAAAACTATCATACGCTTCCCTATTTGCTAGGGCAAAAGCAAAAATATTAAACTGACCCTTGGTAGATCTAAAGCCTAAACCTGTTAAACTAAGATTCTATCTATTTGAATAAAAACTACTAAGATCAGGTAGACCTAAAGCCTAAATTGTAGACTTGACCTTGTCTACCCATGGTTGAAAATTTTACCAAAATTAAGTCCATCAATGTGTTGGAAGCAATGACTTAGATATGTTCACCCTTTCCATAATTAGGGTATCTCATGTTGAATTTTTTAATAAACATCATCCATAATCAATGTTGAAGAACACAAGCTTATATTGAGAGGGGGGGTGAATAGTATAAGATAAAACTTTTCTCTTTTCAATCCAAATGATAACAACAATAATATTAATGCAATAATGAAACAATGCACAAATCATCACACATATGAGAGACACAAATTTTACGTGGAAACACCCTCTCGGGAGAAAACCATGATAAAATATTGCTTATATATTTCTTCAATAAATTTCATGGGACCAACCCACAAGAGACACCAATCTCCTTTACAATTTTGTGGACACCAATCCATAAGAGACACCAATCCCCTATACAAGTTTGTGGACACCAATCCATAGGATATACCAATCCCATTTCTCAAGTTCGTGGGCACCAACCCACAAGAGACACCAATACTCTTGCTCAAATCTACTTGAAAACCTGCTCATAAAACCTACTCAAATCTGGTCCAAAACCCACTCACAAAACCTGCTCAAATCTGCTTTGAAACCTTCTCACAAAACCTACTAAAATTTCCTCCAAAACCTACTCACACCTTACATAGAAAAATGATGATCTTCCTCTTGCATGTGCTTTTTTAATCTTGTCAATAATTCCCTTCTTTTATTCTTGATTTAAATATCAAATCAACCACTTTTAAACCCTTATAACTTCTTTCAAAACATACACAATAAACCTTAAAAATAACTCCTTATATATCCCTTTTAAAACTTACAATATAAAGCTTTGTTTTAACAACATTTCCTGTATATATCTTTTTATGATTTGCAAAGAAAAGAACCTTATACTAACAACTTCTCTCTTTGCAAAAATGAAATCACAACATTACACCTTATATATCCCCTTTTATAATTTGCAAAAATCAAATCACAATACTATGCCTTATATCTCCCCTTTTATCATTTGCAAAAATCAAATCCAAACACTATGCCTTATATCTCCCATTTTATAAAATTTAATAAAACAAAATTTATAAATACCTTGCACAACCATGGATGGGATTTGATCCCTTGACCTCTAGAAGCACAGCCATAGATGGTATTTGATTCCTTGACCTCTTGAAGCACAGCCCCTAACTTGGGCTAGTGACAAGTTGCGCTAATGCAGCACATGAAACCAAAAGGCATAAAATAATATTTAATTCCTTTGACACTCTATTTTCAATTCTTTAGCAAAACAACATTGAAGAGATTCGACCCCTTAACCTTCTGCACAGGAGTGCTCCACGCAAGCTAGGCAACCAACTGGGCTACCCCAGCATATGGAACCAAATATGCAAAAACAATATTTAAATCCTTTGTAGCTCTATCTTCAAATTTTCAAAAAAATAATGTGGAAGAGATTCAGCCTCTTAATCTCTTGCAATATAGCACCCTAGCACGAGCTAGGCTACTGACTAATCTAACCACTCAGTTGAGATAGAAATGGCATGAGACAATGTTTAAAGTTTTCTTTCCACTGCAATGCTACCAAAACCTATGCTCCTCTCCTCCCTCCTCGTTGTCGCTCTCCATTCAATCGATGTTCTATGAATTGCATAGCTAATCCCAAAGTGAATTATTGTCTTCTATTTATATGCTTTTTCATGTGCGCCCAATGAAGTTGGACCCACATTTTTTGAATATTTAAATTTTCTACCTTTTGCATGGTCAGCCCATAATATTTAATTCCATTTTGCATGGTCATCCCATAATATTTAATTCCCTTTTGCATGGTGCTCTTAAGGAGGTCGTCCAACATTTAAATATCTAGACTTTAAATATTTAAACTTTTAAACTATATTTAAATCCTTTTATTTAAATATAAACCTCCTTCTTTAATATTTAAATATTAAAGCATATCAAATCACCTTTGCTTTGACAACATTAAATCACTTTTGAAGATATCTACCTTGAGCATTAATGACAACTCAACATTTCATCCTTGAAGATATTTTTACCTTTGACATCAATGACAACTCAATATTTCTAACAATATCCCCCTTTGTCATTGATGGCAACCCTACAATGAAACTAACCTTTACTGAACAGGATCACAAGTTGCTCCCCTTGACTAGCTTCTCTCCCTTACTAAAAACTCTCCCCCTTTGACATCAATGGCAAAGGCTCCTTGGGGCTTGTAAGATAATTCACTTGACAACGCCCCCCACTCCCTACTCTTCTTTGAGATGTTCAATTATGAGATGGGAGTGAAATTACTCCCAACTTACTTCTGAGATACTCAAAGGTCTCCTTTGGAAGTGGCTTGGTAAAGATGTCAACAATATGTTCCTTTGTAGCAATGTATTCCAACTTGACTTATTTATCAGTCACTTGCTCTCTAAAAAAGTGATACTTTATCGAAATATGCTTGGTCCTTGAATGCATCATCGAATTCTTTGAAATATTTATCGCACTTGTATTATCACTCGTAGACACCTAAAACATGTCATGTCGAGGGCGACTACTCATATGGACATGCTACAAGACCATATGGAGGATCTTGGACAGACTCCAAGATAGAGCAGTGGTTTTAACCACTCAATTTAAGCATTTTGGCCTAATCAATATGAATCGTAGCCCAAACCTATGGTCTCCAATATAAACCGTGGTTGACACCTGCAGTCTGTAGTCTAGACCACAACTATGACCTGCGGTCTTAACTGAAGTTCAGTTAGGCCTTCCATCCGAGACCAAATTGGTTGGAATGGCCAAAAGATCTAGAAGAAGGTAGTTGAAGGATTAAATATTCCAGAGGCTTCCATCCCAACTGTCCTAACCACCCTTCTTGGTCTTGGCTTCTCCATGAAGCCACCCCTAGCCCTAAGGGCATGCTATAAATACCCCCTCCAAATGGGGAGAAAAGAAAGAAGCAAGCATTGGATATTTGAGTAGTGAAGCCTTGGCGAATTGTACACTCAAACTGAGTATACTAAGAGATAGAGCTATTGCACTTAATCCCCGACCCTTTTGCCAACATTCATGATGAATTGCATTATGGATGCCCTATGTGCTTAAGAGAGTCAAAAAGCACAAATTTGGGCAAACGAAGGCCCTTCATTACGAATTGACCACAAAATCAGTCTGAGGACAATAGAGGTGACCCTTGAACATAAATTTGGACAAGGAGATCAAGCCCACTGCCATTGATTTTGAGGGCAAATCCATCAGAGGTCAAACCGTGGCTGTCAGTCGTGGCTCACAGTGCATACCACTCACCAGATTTGTGGTTTGTAATAGGTGACAGATCACCTTAATATTTTATTTATGTCCAGTTAAATAGGTTAGATTAATCATTTCTTAGGTTTAATTGCAATTTAGAAGAATTCTAACTGTAGGAATTTTCTTAGAATAGTTTATGCTTTGCATTAATTAGGATATTTGTGGATATTTTATGCACCTCTATGCTTCTATTTTGTTATTTGATCCATGCATTATTTATCTAACGATCTCCTTTATGCTATATTACAAATCTTGATTCAATTAGCATAGTTTAAAGGTTTTCTTTATGTTTTCTTGATTATTAGTTTAAATGGCATTATCATGTATGTTTCCTTAAAGGGCCTCATTATGAGAGGCTATATATCTTTTTGATCATGTGATGTTGTTTCTTGATCATAGGAAGACAGGTACAAGAGGAGTCTATATCATAATCCTTCCACATCGCGAAGAAGGGGGTCAACTCCACCCTAAGGCAGTTTATGACTAGTCAAAGGGCAATATTAATGTGCCTACCCTATTGAGGGCATTGGTAATTGTATAAACTGTATCATCATTCAAATGACCCTAAGAGGGGCATATTTTTAATAGAGATTCATTCATAATCAATATAAGAAATATCATTTTGTTTAATCTGTGCAATGTGTCAAGCTCTTTACGCTTTTATGATGACTATAGACTAATACAGTAGATAGGTGCATACTTTTTGGTTATGTCAGATGGCGATCACGGTCGAACTTCTCATTTGTAGCCCTTGAGTGTTGACATTCTTGAATTTTCTTATCTTAGGTGCTAACCATAGCTAACATCTATGGTTATTTGTTGGCCCGCAACTTTCACCCATGGTTCACACTGCAGCCTGCAGACCAAAGCTGTGGTTTATAGTAGAAATAGCAGACAGTAGAGAAACCACTTGGCATCAGATCAGGAGCTGAGGTAGGCTCTGTTTTGTATTTTTTCTCTATGTTTTTTTTAGTAAGCATTAAATTGATTGCAAATTAAGTACACTAAATAAAAATAGTGAATGAATAATCCTAGTTTGCTTTCACATTCCTTCCATTAGAAAGACACTGCTAGGAACAGCGGACCTCTGATTGCAGTCCGCCCTAGAATACAATGACCTTGATAAAAATTGAGTGGCCATTTGCATGCTTGAGGCCCAAGTAGAGGCCATATCATAATAATAACATTGTCATAACATCATGTAGGACATAGCATGCATACCTTTCTAAATTTGAAATGTTCCTTTTCTTTTTGTGCATATCATGTAGGAATGATCATATGAATGCTCTTTTATGCATTTGTCTTTATGCAAAGTAAAATGAACCACACACACCACATTTCATTTAAACATCAGTGGCATTGGGCTCTCACATCCAACCCATTTGATTGATACCAATAGTGGACGTCATTACCACTTGGTTGGCTCATTTGAAATTGTATTATCGGGACCTGCTCATTGCCAAGGCCGACCCAAGAATTGTCCTATCCATGCAAAATAGTACGCAGTCATCTTTGGAAGAGTGTATCAATGTGCACGGTGTTCTGGGTGAGTGTTCGTAGTACCTATGCTACCTCTTTTAGTATGGACTTCATTCCCATATTCGGCTTGTGCGAGTATATATGTGAAAGCCAATTAAACTAAGAATAAAATCCAACGATTTTGCAAAATACGTGAGAGTTTCTAATATTGATACAACACATTTTGAAACAACATCAAATAGTCTAAGGCTCATTTTAAAATTTAAAAATAAGATCAGCATCATTGTATACCTTGTTTGATAATAAAAGATACATCTAGACGTTAGATACACTATGGTCAATACATGGGGTGGTCGACAAAGGTGCAAACCTGAAGCCAATGACCAAGCCCCAATCGATTCACAAATACACGTGTCTAGTTCTCAACTACATGAGCAAATTGAACATCATTTAACGAGCATTAGAGGAGACAACTCGACACGAGGGGATCCCATTGAGCATACCCCTAATAGACTAGCATCAGTGCATTCTATTAGAAGTAGATTAGAGCATGGAGCTTCTCAGCCTGAGGGTGCTCCACTCAAAAGCCATTATCGAGACCGTAGTGCATGCATGTCCACAGGATCGACCAAAGAGTATGTCATGTAGGGGACCATATTGGTGCCCATTCGCATTAAGTCTACAGGGTGTACTATACCCCCACTATCTTAGTATATAAGGAATAGAGGTCCGCCCATTCAGGGGCAAGTAGGCAGGCTTCCTACTAAGCGCAAGTCTACCCATACTCCCATGCATGTTTGTATCGCCCAAATTTTTTGCACCCTTACCTTCGGGCTAAAGGATCCATGCCCTGGAAGGGGGATGCGAGAAGGATGGGACAATACCTCGGATGGAGAGGCCCTTTGAAGGTCGCGCCTCTCGGGGGAGGGGTATAAGGGTGAATTTTTGATGGATGGTGGGGTTCACCAGGAAACTTTGAGTGGCAGTTTCCATGCCTAGGTTGAGAATGGGTTTGATGTGTTCATTTTATATTCAATCATTCATATTCCTAGGTTGGCCAAAATGAATCTAAGCTATTCTATATGAAATTTTGGGTTTATATGAAGACAACAAACATGAATGAATCCTAAATACAGAGACTATGTGAAATGGAGAGGAATACACCTGATTCCTGATGTCTGATGAAGATTCTAAAGCTTGTAGGAGTCCAGATCATCCCGGATATGATAGGATCATCTGTAATTGTACAGAATCATCCCAAATCATAGGCGATCATCTGAGATCAGACAAGATCATCGATGACCTGACGAATTCGTCAAAAACCTGCAATCATGGAAACAGACACCAAAAACCAAAAATGCAATTGCAAGAATGATGTAAAATGATAGAAATAATAGTATAGATGCTTAAATAATGAATCTAGATAGCAAATCAAATGGGATGCACTATTTTAATAACTTATTTTAAGTTTTATCATGCAAATATGCTAAATGAGGTGAACTCCAGGATGCAGAATAGAAATAAATCGATCTAATGCATAATTAAATAAGAGAGAAAGGTAGAAAATGCAAACTCAGGGCTCTGGTTGCCCCCAATCTGGACTGTAGTCAAAATCATCTGCAATCGTATGAGATCATCGCCGATCTCGTCAGGATCATCCGAAATCGTGTTGGATCGCCTATGATGATCCGAGCTTCCTCTGATTGAAACATAGTAAAATCCTGCAATAAAACCTGCAAATACAAATGCAAATGATGGGGCGAGGATGTTCTAATACAACACAAAACTAGAGTTGCAGGGAAATGATCAGCCATGGGGATAAACTAGGAAAATCCCAAGTTTATATAGGATTAGGGGAGGTTAGGAGGTTGGGGATCATCCCAATCTGGGAGATCTCCAATGTAGGAATCTCCAACCATGCAGACACGCTTCTGCCCGAGTTGGAGAGGTTGTTGAAATAGAAGCTAATTATGAAAATTTGGTTTTGGGATGAAATCGTCTGGACGTTCTGTCCCAGATGAATTCGTCCGATCTGGGATGATATCGTCAGATCGACGACGATATCATCCAACGGTCAAAACAAATTCTAAAAATGGCATAAAAAATGAGGTGAGCGGTTAACGGGTGGTTTCGGGGTTAAAATTCAAATTTTTGATCTTTTTATTGATGGTTTAACTGTGCCAATTTTAGGGTGCTACATTTTGCCCCCTCTTTAGCAATTTTTTGAAGAAAATGCGTTAAAGATGAGTTCTTCATGCTTTATGAGAAAGCAAAAATTTATTCAATTTTTTAGACGACGATTCTAGGTCGAATCGTACAACTGCTTGCTATGGTGCCCCCTCCGAGTTTTTACCCAAATCGAACGTTTGAGGTAAAAGCGTGAAAAAGCAAAATTTAAAAAATGTTGTTTTTTTAAATAAAAATAAGAAAAATAGGGTAAAACCCTAATTCATTTTTACTGTTCACTTTCACTGTTTCAGAGCTCTACAGGCGAAATGGTGGAAACAACACACAGATCGACAGAGGTCCGACGCGGGTTGCGGGTAAGGATCTAAACTTGATACATTATGTTTTTAACTTGATTTGTTTAATTTTTTAGTTGAATTTTAATTGTTTTTGGGCATCGCGGCCATTTTTAGGCCGTCGATGACGTCGGGATGAAATCGTCCCAATTCTGTCGAAATCGTCCCTAGATCACCGATTTCGTCCGAGGACGAAATCAAAGAAATAGGGGCGATCCCGTCCAATAAGGGGCGATTCCCAAATTGATGAATCGGAGATGATTTCATCCTATTAAGGATGATTTTGCTAAATTTGGTACGATATCATCCAATAATGGGCGATATCATTTTTTTTATGAGATGAAATTAATTTTAATCGATTTTAATGATTATGTACTAATGATTTTTGTTTTTTTATTGTTTATTTTGTAGAGAGGATTACTAAAGAGTCAAGAATGGAAATATGGGGGGCTCAGAGATGATGTAGCCATGCTCGATCAGGCCGAGCGAGACAGGCTAGCGGAGGTTGGATTGCAGCATGTGGTAGAAATGCCACAAATTCCTACGGACATGGGGCTACTGACGGCCCTAGCAGAGAGATGGTATCCGGGATCATCCTGCTTTGGCTATCGATAGGGGAGATGGCTCCCACTCTAGAGGATGTATGGAGGATCTTGAGGATCCCCATACATGGGTGATTTATGACTCCTTCGACCAATCAGGGCCATGCTATGATGCGACTGTGCGTGGATCCGAGCTTCACCCTGGAGAAGGGCAGAGTGAACATCGAGGCATTGAGGTAGATGCCTGGGGCATCTCGATTGACCCAAGTTTTGGTAGGGGTGGTGGGTGGCCTACTTCTATGCCACTAGAGTGGATGCAGGTTATCGTGGCTCCTCTCAGATGTGGTCTGTGACATGAGAGACCATGGTTATAGGTTTTCTTGGGGTAGTTTTGTACTATGCCACTTGTATAGGATCCTCTACGGGGTCGTATACAAGGGAGGTCGATGTCTGGTACTGACATCGCTACTACAGGTTTGGTGCTGGGAGCACATTGTGGTACGAAGGCCGGTAGGGCTTCCACTGATAGGGGTTGATCGGGAGAGACCCTAGGTTTTCTATTGGTGGCTCTAGAGAGGGTCACAATGATGGATAGATCTGTCGATGTCTCGGAGGTTGCTAGATGACCTCATCCTAGATCAGATCACCTAGAGGCCATGGAGAGAGCATCCAGGGTGGGGAGAGGATGGACAGGAGTTGGCTCACATCAGGCGAGTCTTTTGGTTGAGGATGGAGTGGGGAGAGGTAGAGCTCCACCGCTACGACCAAGTTTTGAGGTAGTTCGGTCTATAGTAGGGGATCCCTTCTCTTAGGGATTATGAGTACTCCTAGACTATCTGGGATAATACTACACTGAGTGGGGCTCCAGACATGCAGTGGTTCTAGAGTCAGGATGTTGATGATGCCCCCATTCAGCTAGTGGATGGGGATGACGTAGGAGCAGACGGATATGATGCCTGGTATGCAGGCATCCACCCTCCTCGGATGATGAGGGCATAGGGTCTGATGCATGCTATTGTGCAATGGATGGGGAGGTGGTGCCAGGCTACCATCGATGCAATGAGGAGTCATGGAGGGAGGGATCAGCGATGGCCTCCTTAGGAGAGATGTCGAAGAGTGCCACAGGCTCCGGAGAGACCGTAGCAGCCAGAGAGGAGGGAGGAGGGGCTCCCTTCTCAGTAGAGGGAGAGGCCACCATCGCTCGATAAGGGCAAGGGTATCGAGGTGGGGGAGAGCAACGAGATGGTGGCTCTTCGAGCGGAGAATGCCCACTTACGAGCTCAGGTGCAGATGCTACAGGATGAGGCTACACGACTCAGGGCTCGGAGCGGAGGGGCGAGCATGCGAGAGTTGGCATGGGCTATTGCTCAGACCATGTTCTATCAGGGAGCATACTTCCAGCTGGTTCTAGAGGGCCAGAGGTTACAACTGCCAACCGACATTGCAGAGCCGATCAGGATGGGGTCATCGAGGACATCCTCATGATCGACGTCGAGGACCCATGACATAGGATGGACTCTGATGGGACCACCTCCTCCACCTCAGGGTGGGAGAGGAGATGAGGCTGAGAGCTCGAGGGCTTCTCGAGACTAGCTGCATATTGACTATAGACTGTATAGTTTTGAGAGGATTGAGTATGCCAGGGTATAGATTGTGGCATACCAATCCATTTTGATATGATGTACATATATTTCTTGATATATATATATATATATATATATATATATATATTCTTTTTGTGATATGACTTGTGCATATGTTTTATGATGCTTTAATATTTTAATTGTTGATTGATTATTCATGTAATTATGTCATTGAAAATATTATAATTTTATGTCATGCCATAAAATTTAAATGAAATAATCTGATGTAAACAAATTGGTTGTTGTGGTGTGATTTGATGAAAAAATAAAGTGACTTCTAACAATAATTTCAAAGGACATTGTCATTGTTACATGACCATTTCATGGAGTCGCCGCTCGCTAGGTCATTAAGCTAATCCCAGTAGAGAAATATTGCTAAAAGTAAAAGGGTGCTTAAGAGACTTTCTTAAGACTTTTGTGTTGTGATGATGAAAAATGATGATGGTGATGATTTGTTTTCAGATGTCCATGAAAATATTATGCATGAAATATTAAAAATATGATTTTTTCTAGGCATAAAATTCCTAAGTGTGATAGAAATTTGAACAATTGCCTAGGAATTATACCATCGTCGCAAAACTGAATGTTGACATAATGAAATGAAATAGAAAAGGTTTTCGTTCTTTTTAAAGCACAATTGTGTAACATAATGATTTAAGCCATATGCTTTTATGGATTAAATAAATGGGAAATAAAATTAAAATGATGATTTGCGCTAGGCATAGAATTTTTAGGTATAGACTTATACCATCATCACGAAATCCAAAGAAGAAATTGATATAATAGTTTTATTGCATAGTTGATTTTTGAGTTTAAGATAAATAGAAAATATAAGATGAGGACTTGCACTAGGCATAAAATTCCAATTTAGGTTTAGGAACTATACCATCGTTGCGAAAGTCAAAAATATATAAATGTGACTTTATTAGATGTTTGAATAAAAAATCTAAGTAAATAAAATCAAATTATTCTAGAAGATTTGCATAAATATTTTAAATTATCTCAAAGACAAAATTTAGATTTATAAGGAACCCCATGTGCATATGTGAGTTCATTACCGATCTTGATCTATCATAATGATACAAAATCTCTCAAATACAAATGTGTGTGCAATTGTATTGTTCATTTACCAATTTTGAGCAAGATAATTTGATACAAGTAATTTGAATTAACCAAATGAGTGTTCATTGACCATGATTTATATGCATATAACCGTACCAAACTACTATGTAAGTCGGGTCATCAAGAGCTAGCTGATCCATAAGCAGACATAGGTCTGTACAAAAGAAGGTCGCTAATGTAATAGACATATCACCACGCTAGGAGTTACCCAAGGCCAAGCGGGTTGGGCACAAACCACCTGTTATGGGGCTTACCTCACAGTTTTCGAATAATTGAGAATTCCAGGGATTCAAGCTCATTCACCCTTCTTTTCTTTTCAAAGGGTAGGGGAAGGGATTTTATTGCTTTTTGCTTTTTCTTTTCTTTTCTTTCTTTTTTTTTTGTATTTTTGCTTGATACTGAGATAATGCTGAAATATTGTTGAGATGGTACAAAATGCTACTGAAATAATGCTTCTTTTTCTCATGATTTTTTTCTTGATTTTCTTTTTCTTTTTCTTCCTATACTAGGGATACTTGCTCGGATTGGTTGTAGAGCAAGGGATTTTTATTCTGGGCAGGGGTGAGCTTGTCCTTTTGTCAATTCTCAAAGATTCTAGACCATGTGCATGATAGGATAGCAGGGGAAACTTTTCGCTCAAGAGACCACTTCTACTATGTAGCATCATTTTGAATTTGCAATGAAATCATTTTAATGTGAAAAGGTATACTTGGTTCAAGTAAATAACAAGATCAGTTCTCTATGCTCAAAACTTTATTTAATTCAACTGTGGACTTTGATATAAGAGAGATTAATAATCATACCAAATAAGATCAAGATATTTATTCATGTGAGTGTGAAAGTGAGGGATTCCAAATAAATGCTAATTTATCCAAAATAACTGAAAATATAATTGCAATACTTCAAGAATTGATAGGTGCAAAAATAAAAGATGTTTTTGAAGATTTTGATTATTTTGATTTTTTTATTTGATTTTGATTTATGAATTGAGAGAATACATAATATGACTATTTTTGAAATTTTTATATGAATTTACTAAGAATGAGACAAGATGTACAATATATACAGTGATGAAATTACCATAATTATGCGTAATAGCGCTTAAGATGCATAATGTTCATAGGTTCTTTAAGATATTTACCATCTAAGGTAGCTAATATGTATGCTCCCGATCCAAATTTAGTAGTGATGATATATGGCCCAAGCTAGTTAGGTTCAAATTTACCTTTAAGGTCTTTAGTTGCATTAGTATTTTTTTTATTTTCTTTTAAGATGAGGTCATCGATCTCAAAGGATCGGTGATGAACTTTCTTAAGATATGCTCGTTTGAGCTTGTTCTGGTAGGCTCGAAGATGCTCCAAAGCATTGATGCACTTCTCATCTAGGAGTTCCAACTGACTAAATCTGCCAACATGATATTCATCTCCTACTTCAGTATCTTGAAGTAGCAGAGCCAAAGAAGGAACTTCTAATTCAAAGGGAAAAATAGCTTCAGTGCCATAAACCAAAACAAAAGGTGAAGTGCCCGTGGGAGTACGAACGCTAGTTCGATAAGCCCACAAAGCAGGATATAATTGAATGTGCCAATCTCGGCCAGATTTATTGACCAGTATTTTGAGGATTTTAATTAATGTTTTATTAGATGCTTCGCTTGGCCATTACCCTGAGGATAATAGGGAGTGGACCAACGATGTTGAATTTTATATTTTTGACATAGTTTCTTTACATATTTATTTTTGAAACAAGTTCCATTATCCGAGATGAGATTTGCAAGAATTCCGAACCTACAAATAATTTGATTAAAAATAAATTTGGAAACTTGAGTTCCAGTGCAAGAAGCTAAGGGCATAGCTTCAACCCACTTCGTAAAATACTCGATGGCGGTTATGATGAATTTGTGTCCATCAGATGACACAGGATTGATTTTTCCAATAATGTCTAAGCCCCATTTTGAAAAGGGCCAAGGAGATGAAATAGCCTGTAGTTCTTGTGCAGGCGCATGGACAAGGTCAGCATGTTTCTGGCACTTGTCGCAATGGCGCACGTAATCATGTGCATCATTCTCCATGGTAGGCCAAAAATATCCTATCCTAAGGAGCTTCTTAGCAATGGCGCTACCACTAAAGTGTCCCCCACAAGATCCATCATGGGCTTCACTCAAAGCTGATCTAGACTCTTCTAGATTCAAACATCTCAGTAGGATACCTTCAAAAGATCTCCTATATAAGGTATTGCCAATTATGACGAAGCGACTTGCTCGTCTACGCAATAACCGATGTTGGTTTCTATTAAAACCTTCAAGGAAGGTCCCATTTTGCAAAAAATTGAGGATATCAGTGTACCAAAGTTTAGGAGTAGTTTCATTGATTAGAAACACGTCCAAAGGTTCCAAGCATGATTTAATTGAAGCGGGTTCCTGGAGTCGATGAATAATGATGGTAGCATATTCGTCATCTAACTCCAAGGGTAAAAGAGATGCAATATGGCCATGGCGTCACCGCACGATTGCTAGTTCTAGGAATAGCTTCCAAGGTAACTTGATCAAATAAAGATATTAATTGTAATACATATGCTTTATATGGGCACAATTTATCATCTCTGGTCTGATAAACATCATTAATTTGATTTATAACAAGTTGAGAATCATCAAAAACTAATAGATTTTTAATTTTTAGTGCCATGGCAGCTCGTAATCCAAGGATTAGAGCCTCATATTCAGTAGTGTTATTAGTACAGGCAAACGTTAATTTAAAGGATAGAGGTATGAGGTGTTTCTATGGAGATATTAAAATAATACCTGCACTAGCCCCACTCATGCATCGAGCTCCATCAAAGTATAAGGACCATTGCTTCGAATGATCTACCTCTAATTTAAGGCATTCATCAGGAAACTCAATGACGAGGGGATGGGTGGATTCTAAGGGTGTAGCAGCTAATTGATCTGCTATGATTTGACCCTTAACAGACTTCTGTCCTATAAACGTGAGTTCAAACTCGCTTAGCGCAAGAACCCACTTTGTTGTGCGACCAGATAAATAAGGTCGACTCATGAGATACCGCAAGGGATCAGATTTAGCAATAACGTATGTTTTTTGACTGAGCATATAATGGCATAATTTCTGTGTAGAAAATATGACTGCTAGACATAACTTCTCTAATGTTGTGTAGCGGGTTTCATAACTAATTAATGTTCTGCTAATGTAATAATTAGCATGCTCTTTCTTCTCATCATCAAGTTGAGCTAACATAGCTCCTAAAGCAAAATCTGAAGCAAAAATATACAAGATAAATGGGCGATCCGGTCTAGGTGGTGAAAGTATAGGTGGGTTAAGAAGATATTGTTTGAGGAGTTCAAATGCTTCCTGACATTCATTGTCCCAATGGAAAGAGACATCCTTCTTAAGAAGCTTAAGAAAGGGTCCAGTTTTATCCACCAACTTATCGATGAAGCGACGGATGGCTTGAAGCTTACCTTGTAGACTCCGTAATTCAGATATATTTGTGGGTGCGGGCATATCAATGATAGCCGTAATCTTGAGAGGGTCAATTTTGATGCCACGTAAAGAAACTATAACCCCCAATAATTTATCGGACTTAACTCCGAATATACATTTGGCTGGATTCAATCGGATAAGATATTCCCTTAACCGATTAAATACTTTTCTCAAGTCATCTAAATGATCATCTTCTTCAATAGAACGAGCTATAATGTCATCTACATAATCATGTAGTATATCATGCATCATATCATGAAAGATATAAGTCATGGCTCGTTGATAGGTTGCACCTGCATTCTTTAAACCGAATGGCATCACTTTCCAACAAAAGGTCCCCCAAGGGGTAATAAAGGTTATTTTAGCTTGATCTTCAGGAGCTATCCTGATCTGATTATAACCAGAAAATCCATCCATTAAGGATATCATTCCACTCCCAACAGTAAAATCAATGATCTGATCCATGTTGGGAAGGGGAAAATCATCTTTAGGGCATGCAACATTAATATCTCTAAAGTCTGTACAAACCCTAACCTTAGTAGCTTCTTTCTTAGTTACTGGAACTACATTCGAGATCCATTCAGCATAATCAATGGCTTGTATAAAAATAACATTCAGGAGTTTTTCTAACTCTCCTTTGACCAGTAAGGCCACTTTAGGATGCATTTTTCTAAGTTTCTGTTTAACAGGTTTAGCATCCGGATGGACTACTAGGTGATGCATAACTACAGAAGGGTCTAAACCTGGCATATCTTCATATGTCCAAGCAAAGACATCTTCATATTCTTTAAGAAATGCAATGTATTTATCCTATTTTTCTTGACTCAATTCTGATCCGATGTTGATTATGTGAGGGTTATCCTCGGTTCCAATGTTAATTTTTATGACATTTTCTACTTCCATGTGTAGATCTCTCTCAAAATTAGGTGGGGCGGGTGAGACACCCAATTCTTGTAATTCTTCCAAGGTTAGCTTGGATAATTCGTCTTGAGGAGTCATGGCCTCAAGCTGGGCTATAGTAGGTATAGAGCCATCAAAATAAAATCCATTATGTAATAATTCCTCAATGGAGACATCATGGAAGATATCTCCCTCCAACTCATCGTCGGATTCAACGATCATCTCAGGATAAGCTATAGATAGCATATTACATGTGAATGGCTTATTCGTTAAATGCAAAACATCACGTTCATCTAAATAATCTTGGTAACATATAAGATGGTCATCATCCTCGAATGGCTGACCCTTACTAGAAAATAGGCCCACACCACATCGGGCGGGCCATGGCTCTACCTCAAAAGGTTCTTTCATACCATTCTAGAAAGGTCCCAAACCTTTCCCTTTATATCCCAATTTAAGCATTATAGGTTTGGCTTTAGTATACTCATTAGTAAAATAACATCGAGCATATCCATCATAATGAGTTTTGATGTTTTTGGGTATTCTACCCTAGTCATATCCCTTATAAATAAAGGCACAACTCTCGACTTGGTAAATACTTCCCATAGGTTGTGGGAGGCCCAAGGTATGAGGAGATGGTGGCAAATTATTTAAAACAAGGGAATCTTGCATAGAAACATTCGTTTCTTCTGATATAAGGATTTTAGATAGATCGGGTAAGAGCTCGTCAGTAAGAGCATAAGAGGTAGAAGGAACATTTCCTACATCTTCTGATGCAGAAAATATGACTTTGGTGGATGTAGACGGTGTAGAGGTGTCAATAGATGGGTCTATTATAGGTATAGAAGTTATAGGAGTAGAACAAGAGACATTGGTTGTGGGATTAGGATCTTTCTTAGGTCCTAATGCGGTTTGTTCAGAAGATGGTTGAGCTATATGTGAAGGTGCATCTGATGGAGAAGAAGTAGATGACATTGTGGGTGTGAGTTTCACACGTTTAGATGGATAATGAGAATTAGGATGTGTGGATGACAACGCGGGGCAAAATTGAACTCCAATGGGTTCTGCCAAAGCACACATATCAAAGGGTCTTGGATCACCATGAATGGTAACCAACTGATTCTTAAATTCGAATTTAACACATTGATGTAAAGTTGAGGGAACAACTCGCATCACGTTGATCCAAGGGTGACCCAAGAGTATATTGTACGATGCAGGGCAATGTACAATAAACACAATCGTATCCAAGGTTCTTGGACCAACCTGCAATGGAATGGTAATAACCCCACACGTTTCTTGTGTTTCATCATTGAAAGCTTTTATAATCATATCAGTTCTTTTCATTTCATCACTTCTAAACCCAAATATTTGGTAGAAGTCAAAAGTGCAAATATTTAAAGATGAACCATTATCAATCAAAACTCGTTTGACTGCTACATCTCCAATTAAGGCGGTAATATATAAGGGGTTATCTTTATGTAAACTATGTTGCGGTATGTCTCTATCCCGAAATTCAATACAATCAACTTCACGAGTTATTATAGTATTGGCCATGTCTTGAGGGTGAATGTCTTGTGGTACCATCATCTAGCTTAATGTGAGCATTAATTCATCTCTATGTGTGGGAGAAGATCTTAAGAGGTCCAAAAGGGAAATTCTAGCTGTAATATTTGATAATTGTTCATTAATATTATAAGGAGGTTTAGGTTGAACATTAGGTGCATGATTCCCTTTATTAGGAACCTTCAAAACAAATGGAGTTGATCCACCATTCTGAATTTGATCTTGTTGAGAATTTTGAGCCTGTTGTCTAGTAATAGCTCCGATGGTACCTACAATATTATTCTGCGGATGATGAATGGGTCTTGGTCTAGCGTTTATAGCTAACTCATTAGAAAGTAATTGGTGGGATGATGGTCTAGTAGTGACTCTTCTTGGAAATGGTTCTTCTGGAACCATATGACTTGTGATAGGGTGAATAGTATCTGATTCATCTTCAGAGCTATTCGATTGATTTGATGTGATTTCCATATCACTCTCAGTCTCATATTCTGTATCACTAAGATCAGGTATCTGCATATTATATAGAGGCCTGGTTGTAACCATGGATAAAGTTGTGTCAAAGGTTTCCAGATCATGAACAGGTAAATGCCCACTAATAGTTCCTACATATCGGGCAGGAGGAGGAACATTATGATGTTCAATTTGATTAGCCACCTCCTTACCATGTTTTGGTAAAGGATGTTGAAATATGTCTAATGACTGATTGGCATTCTGATTCTGGTTTTGTGTGATGTTCTGTTGAGTGTTATTAGGAGGATTTTGCTTAGGTTGAAAGGCTTGTACCTCCATCTCATTGTTATCAATCAAGTCCTGTATTTTATGTTTTAATATTTTACAAGAGTTGGTAGTGTGTCCAGGTCCTCTATGGAAGTCACAATGTAAATCTGCTCTGTATCCGGGTATAGTTGGATCAGGTTCCTGGATATTTGGTAATTGAATCAAGCCTCATTCTAATAATTATGGTAGAATAGTTGATAAAGGTTGATTTAACCTAGTAAATTCTCGAGGAGGTCTATCAGGAGGTTTCAGTACAAACTTCTCCGTTGTCTTTGCAACATTAACATTAGCAATATTTCTGCTATCGATGACTCCATCACCCACAACTTGTTTATTCTTATATTGATTTCTGGATGTTTTCTCATCGTCTTTCTTTTTAAGCTGACCTCTCCTAATGAGAGCATCTTCCACTCTTCGGGCTAAGTCTATAGCCTGATCGAAGGTGGTCAAGGTAGCAGTTGATAATTCGTAAGATAGTTGCTCTTGCAAATTATTAATAAAGATGTCCAACATCTCCCTATAAGGTAACACAAAGTGCAATTTTCCTATCAATTGTCTCCACCTAGCTAGGAAATCAGCAAAGCATTCATCTTTGTCTTGTTTTAAGTTATACAAATCTTTAATGGTCACATGTCTTTCGATATAGGCACTAAATTGATGAACAAAAGACTCGGCAGTTTCTTCGAAATTCCTCAAAGAATTAGTGGGTAATTGATAATACCACTCTAATGCCATTCCTCCCAAGATTTTCGGGAACATTTTTAGTAATAACAAGTCATCATGTGATATATCATGACATGCTATCCTAAACATACGAAGATGCTCTATGGGATCTTTCGTTCCTTTATATATGGGCAGGACAGGCATAGGAAAATGTTTAGGATATGACTGTGCTACAACTATAGGATCTAAAGGCTGACTACACATCTCTCGATAATTGTACGAGGGTCGGTAGGGATCTATCTGGTCCATGCGGGAAACTAACTGTTTCACCATGGTTTCAAGATTACTAGTTTGTCCACCATATTGGTTCGGTGGGACATAGGTATGGGATTTATGAGTGTATGATGGTGTGGCATAAGGATTAGATGCTATATTGCTATTATGCAAAGTGTTGGTAGGAAGAGTATTATGAAGGGGATTTGTAATAGTATTATGTTGTATCCCAGATTGTTGGTAATTGGTGTTTGGTTTTGTTTTGGGTTTTTGTTGATTTGAGGTATGTTGCTCAATAGCTTGGTAAAATAGAGTAGTAAATGATGGTTTCTTTTGTGCGGGAATGACCCTAGGCTTGTTAACAGGCACTTTAGGTGGTTGGGTAACCTGTTGTTGTTGCATGTTTCGGATCATAGCTACTATATCCAAATTGGATGGTCCAGCTTGATCACTCTCTTGTTCAATAAAGGACAAGGGATTAGTGCATGTGTGAAATACGTCTTCTAGAGTTGCTTGAGTGTCACTAATTCGATCCTTGTCCATATGGACTGCTCTATTAAAAACACCAATATTTGTGTTAATGAACTTCCAAAATTGTTCCATGTTTTCAAAAGTGATAGCTCCTCCTGGAGACATTTTAGGGGATGAGGATCCTTCCTCTCTATTAATTTCTTCTTGTTCATTTGCTACAACAAGCTCTTCTTCTTGCTGGTCTAGGATTTCTTCTTCCTGAACTTGGTCCTCAGGAGGGACATTTTGGTCAATTAATGGTCTTCCTAACCAATCTTCTTCTTCTTCGGTTTGTTTTCCATTCCTAAGTCTAGGCATTGTGCTAAACTTAGGTTTTAGAAAATATATATATATATATATATATATATATATTTTTGGGTTGAGAGGTATATATTTTAACTATATACCTACTATAATACTTTAAAAAGGAAATGTTTTGTTTTTTTTTTTGTTTTTTTTTTTGTATTATTATTTCACAAGTATAAAAATAACAAACAACATGCTAGTTGCAAGAAATAACAATAGTAAAAAGAATGACTTAGTTTTCTATAAATAGTTTATGGATATCATTGATAGGATCAAGTTCATCAAGAGTCATGAAATGCTCCTCTTCAAATTGGAAGTGGTTTTTCAAGAACTTGACAAAGTGTGCTATGGTAATATGATCTACTTCAGACTCGAACTTGTAAAAATAAAGTTCATGGCAATACTCTCGATACAACACAGCTCTAGGAACTCTATTCCATATTTTTCTATCCGTAAGAATGACTTCTTGATCCTCTATACGAGATAGAAACTTATGTACTACAACTATGTTCTCAAGGTATTCCTCAAAGGTGTACAATTCTGAAGACACAAGTGCTCTTTTATCTGCTAACCACCTATGGCAAGCTCTCTGAAGTTCATGGTACAAAGTCACCTGATCGGGATCCAGGATTCTATCTAGGACAAACCTCTTAATTTGCCTAAGTTCTGCAGATCTAGATTCAATAATACCCAATCTCCTATCAAGTTCATCCCACAAAGGTTGGACTCTATTTGTTTGAGGTACTCTAAGCACATAAGTAATCTCTATGGCCGTTAATTGATTTTCAACATTTATGGTGACAACTCGTCTTCTATTATAATCTACCATCTAAATATGATATGCAAATTTAATAGTTTTCTAATGATTCTAGATGTTCTTAATAATGTGTTTTTTTTTGGATTGTTTTCAAAAGGTGTTTTAGTTTCACGTCGGGTTCACCAAAAATGTATCACCCAAATTTTTTGCACCCTTACCTTCAGGCTAAAGGATCCGTGCTCGGAAGGGGGATGCGAGAAGGATGGGACAATACCTCGGATGGAGAGGCCCTTTGAAGGTCGCGCCTCTCGGGGAGGGGTATAAGGGTGAATTTTTGATGGATGGTGGGGTTCACCAGGAAACTTTGAGTGGCAGTTTCCGCGCCTAGGTTGAGAATGGGTTTGATGTGTTCATTTTATATTCAATCATTCATATTCCTAGGTTGGCCAAAATGAATCTAAGCTATTCTATATGAAATTTTGGGTTTATATGAAGACAACAAACATGAATGAATCCTAAATACAGAGACTATGTGAAATGGAGAGGAATACACCCGATTCCCGATGTCCGATGAAGATTCTGAAGCTTGTAGGAGTCCAGATCATCCCGGATATGATAGGATCATCTGTAATTGTACAGAATCATCCCAAATCATAGGCGATCATCTGAGATCAGACAAGATCAGTCGACCCGAACGAATTCGTTAGAAACCTGCAATCATGGAAACAGACACCAAAAACCAAAAATGCAATTGCAAGAATGATGCAAAATGATAGAAATAATAGTATAGATGCTTAAATAATGAATCCAGATAGCAAATCAAATGGGATGCACTATTTTAATAACTTATTTTAAATTTTATCATGCAAATATGCTAAATGAGGTGAACTCCAGGATGCAAAACAGAAATAAATCGATCTAATGCATAATTAAATAAGAGAGAAAGGTAGAAAATGCAAACTCAGGGCTCTGGTTGCCCCCAATCTAGACTACAGTCGAAATCATCTGCAATCGTACGAGATCATCGTCGATCTCGTCAGGATCATCCGAAATCATGTTGGATCGCCTACGACGATCCGAGCTTCCTCCGGCTGAAACACAGTAAAATCCTGCAATAAAACCTGAAAATACAAATGCAAATGATGGGGCGAGGATGTTCTAATACAACAAAAAACTAGAGTTGCAGGGAAATGATCAGCTAGGGGGATAAACTGGGAAAATCCCAAGTTTATATAGGATTAGGGGGAGGTTAGGAGGTTGGGGATCATCCCAATCTGGGAGATCTCCAACGTAGGAATCTCCAACCGTGCAGACACGCTTCTGCCCGAGTTGGAGAGGTTGTTGAAATAGAAGCTAATTATGAAAATTTGGTTTTGGGACGAAATCGTCTGGACGTTCTGTCCCAAATGAATTCGTCCGATCTGGGATGATATCGTCAGATCGGCGACGATATCGTCCAACGGTCAAAACAAATTCTAAAAATGGCATGAAAAATGAGGTGAGCGGTTAACGGGCGGTTTCGGGGTTAAAATTCAAATTTTTGATCTTTTTACTGATGGTTTAACTACGCCAATTTTAGGGTGCTACACATACTATAGCATGCAATATCACCATCGATATATCGAAGGTGGGAGCTAATGGAACACCACCCCATGAGAGGTGGAGGTCTAGACAGCTAGACGATCTAGGTAGTGTGTTAGAGCAGCTAGGCTATAAGCCTTCGGCTCTGCCCACTCGTGCTCTAAGTGAGCATAGTGGGAGCACCATTAGAACTACTAGAGAGCATGGAGAGGCTTCTAAGCGCCCTCATGTCTCACATCCACCATCCATGCATGGTGGAACATAGCACAAGACATAGCATGATGCTGATGCCATCTTCATAAATAGAGGCAAAGGTACAGCACATCAGTTCGATGGGTAAAGAACCCACAAGGTCGCTCATACAAATAAAGCGTACCAAAGGCCTCCTATGGCTGACCAGGTTGAAAGATCATATCGACTGGCCTTTGAATAGAAATTCCAACTCCTCCAAGATCAATTGGAGGATGCTCGCCTAGAGAGGTAGTGCATTGAAGATGAAGATCTTCAGGTGCAGAGGCTTACTAGATAGAGGTTGTATGAGCAGCGCTTATGCGAGGAGCGCATCCTCATCCAAAAGGAGTTTGTAGAGTAGGAAGATAGGTTGGCTAGGGCTGACCTATATTCTCAGGATGAGCATAGAGAGCAGGTGCATAGGAAGGCTCTTTCGCAAGTCGACATGCACCATGAGCGCGTAAGCATTCACACTCATATCATTGCCCATCAGAGAGAGCGACCGCCCTCGATCGACAATCAGAGGCAGCAACATTATGAGGAACAAGAGGGAAACAGATACAACTAGGAATATCCTGAGAGTTCTCGAGCTGAGGAGGAGGAAGAGCAATGCCCTCCACCTCGACAGAAGAGGATTGTACCTCCCATACTGCCTTCGCACTAACTTAGGGAGGAGGACTTTCTATCTTCTAAGGCTTACAAAGCTTTGGCCAAGAAGGTCAAAGCAATTGAGAAACAAGGCACGGCTGTCCAAAAGTTGACACTGAGGAAAATTCACAATGAACCTTTAGATCCCTCGGTGCCTATGCCCCCATACCCTAAGCATTTTGAGATGCCTAGGTTGGACAAATTCAAGGGTGATGAAGAGGCACAAGAACATGTCACAAGCTTTCTGGATGCTTGCTTCCAGATAGAGAACAATGATGCACTGTTATTGCGTACGTTTGTCATGACACTCTCTAGGCCAGCTTGAGAGTGGTTCAATAAGCTAAAGAAACATAGCATAACAAATTTTGAGCAATTAGCTTATGCCTTTCTTGAATGCTATTCCTTTGGTGTCAAGAAATAGGCCAACCTTTCTGATTTGGCTACGCTAGCTCAACGCGATGACGAGCCAATAGAACAGTACGAGAAGAGGTGGAGGAGATTAATGGCAAAGTTGCCATTCTCGATTCTTGCCATAGAATTAACCCAAATTTTTACAAAGAGTTGTGCCAAGCACATCTCACTACTATTGCAGCTACAGTAGTATGCTACATTCGAAGAAGCTTTGGCACAAGCCAAGGTAATTGAGGACATCAAGTTGCAGGAAGGCAACTTGAAGCTCAAAACCAAGAAATAGGGATATAAGAAGAGTACCTCAAAGCAATAAGGCAAGCAGGCCCATGTGAATCAAGTGGTACTAAATCTCCAAAATGAGGATAAGGGACAAAAGAAATAGAATTATCAAGCCCATCCTCCTATGCAATACGACCAGTGCAAGAATAACTACAAGGGCAAGAACAAAGAGCAACGCCCACCTCGCATATTCACGCCATTGATGGAATCATTGACATCAATTTTTCGTCAGCTCTATGAGGCCAAGGCAATAAGATTACCCAAATTCAAGATGGTTGATCCTAATCAACCCAAGCCCAAAGATTATCAGGAAGATCTATTTTGCATATTTCATAGAGCAAAAGGCCACGACATCAAGGTATGTTGGTCTTTCAAACATATTGTGCAAAATATGATAGAAATGGGAGAGCTTGTGGTACCAAGCAATCCCTAGGCATCGGACAACCAAAACATGGGGATTTTTAAAAATCTATTACCAAACCATGAGGTGCCCCGTAACCATGTTGGCCACATCAATCAAGTGTGAGTCGAACCACCTACCCAGGGGTTCGTCGGTATGGTCAATGTTGTTACCAAACATGGGAGGTACGAACAACCAAATCAACCTCATGCTCCCATTCAAATACAGGTCATGCCCTAGTAGCAGCAGGCACAAAATATTCTAGGCCCACCAACAAGATCGGTGGTGACCATTAGGAGCAGGCTGGTTCAAAACCTGTAGATGACTCTTATGAAGTTGTCAATATATGAGCTTATACAGCAGTCCCCTAGGCATAGGGAGACTCTTATGGACATTCTAAGGTCCATTGAGGTATAGTCCTAGGATGCACAAGCATTCACGAACTTTTTGGGGCACATACAACAGTGCCATGAACCAATGATCCAATTCTACGATCACGAAGTGAAAATGGTTTCTGCAAGCGTGGCTGACCCGCCACTACATATCATTGCATGTGTTAACCACATGTCATTCAAAAGGGTCTTGATTGACACTGGTTCGTCAATCAATATAATCATGACTAAGGCACTACACCATTTGAAATTGCCTAAATCACTCATCGTACCAACCACCTTTACATTGAGAGCATTTAACGATGCACTATGCTCTATGGTTGGCATGATTGTCCTACCTATTCAGGTGGGACTAAAGACCATTCCCGTAATGTGTCACATGATAGAGGGCGCCTTGCAATATAACATCCTATTGGGGAGGCCTTGGATTCATGAAATGCATTGTGTTCCCTCGATATTGCATCAGTGTGTCAAGTATATACACGAGGGACAAGTTCACGTGGTTTCATCATATGAAGAACCATTCAAGTTCATGAACTTAGCAGATTTTCCAAGGGGTTTCATACTCCCATCAATGCACTTGGACATACGGCCCACATCATCGATAAGGGTTCCAAGAGGTAAACATGCGGTGCATGTTCAACCATCGGTATCTGTATCAAACAAATCTGAACATACCACTGCAACTTCTCTGAGACCGAGTGCATCGGCAATGCATCGGGACGATGAGAAATTAAAGGTAAAATTAGGCAGGAAAGAAGCAAAGAATGTGCCCAAACCAGTCACCATTGAGGCTGCCACTCCCATGGAGGTGGAGGAAGCCCAAGATCAAGTCGAGGAGGCACCTCACCCCCCCACCCCGATACCCTCAACAAAATGTGACCTTTGGTCCTATTTTAGAGACTACACGAGACATGGGCCAGCCGATAGCCCATCGATATCCAGTTGGATCCATAGTACCATTGGGCGAGCCACCCAACCAAACAAACTTCATCTACGTTGGGTTGGATCAAGTTCCAACACGAGCACCCATGGAGATGGATGATGAGGAATAGTTCATGGTGAACGTTTGGTACTTGTCCAACCCAGAGTACGCCATGCGCATTTTTGAGCTCTATCACTGGCATGGATACGGCCTTGGTATTTTTGAACAAGGATGAAGAACCCCTCTTGAACTACGTTATCAGTTGGAAACTGATAGGTTCGTATTGGGATTATAGATTCATGGACATGATGATTTACTCACTGCATCATTGGATCATTTATACCTGAGTCTGGGGGATGACATGGATTTTAATCCATATCATCCTAACATGTCTAGTCTTTGGGGCAACAACCCAATGGTTTCAGTCATCACCATTGAGAGACTAAAGCTTGAATATGAAGAGTTCTCGAAGTAGAACCCTAGAGGCAATCGGGGTCATCAAAACCATATCACAACCGATGATACTGGTATGTAGGGGCACAACCCTGCCATTCTAGTAGTGATGAGGATTGATGTTTGATCACTCATATGACCCCTCTAGTAGTTCCTAGCTAGGTTTGCATAGTTTATTTCTTGCAAATTAATATGGAGAGGAGTCCCCTTCTCACATGCACTTGTGGGCACTAGTTATCTAGATGTCATTTAGATTGTTAGTCTAGTAATGTGAACTCAAAGTAGGAAGTGTTTTGTTAATATAATTGAACGAGCCTTCGTGGTTCCAGCATTTCTACGCTATTTGTTGCCTAGAGAGCAATTAGATGAGATACAAGAGCATTTCATAGTCGATAGTGATTATGAAGATGAGACAGAGCAGGCCTACTTAAGGCCTCGTCCAGCTAATCTCCCAATATTTGTGGACACGATAGAGTGGTCTACTCATAGTAGCAATCATAGCGATGAGGATGAGATGACCGATCTGAGGCTTGTATACCCGCTACATCTATTGCCTATGGAGTCGGAGTATGTTATAGAAGAAGTGCCTCTTAACACTGATCGCTTTGAAGAGGAAGCAGAGCCAATTTTTGCATCGGTGTCATATATACGATCATTCTATCCAGTTTATCCAGATAGTGATGATAGTGACCGCAGAATCAGATACATGGGGCCACATCTGGCAGATCACCCCTTGCATATGGGGGGAAGTGAAGGATTATATCTATACAGTGATGATGAGGATTCATTGGAGATGGCCTATTTGGGGCCTCATCACCTACGTAATCAAAATCCACCTCGGGGTCCACCACCTATTACAGTTGGAGGTTTGCATTGAGAGATTAATCTCCAGTGTCGCCTCAGGGAAAGAATAAATCTGGAAGAGGAATATCAAAGAATCTTTCCCCATCCACCTACTTATGCTGAGCTACTTGAGCCGAGAGATCCCATTTTGCAGTTAGTGCACAGGGAGGATCCAGTTGTCCGGGCATCCCACAGGGAGGACCCGTTCGTCCCCATACCATCTGAGCCAGATCTTGGGTATGAAAGCTACACAGATGATGTAGAGTTTAGTCCGTGTGGTCCTGGAGATCAATTCCATTCCATCAACATGGTCTCCATTGATTTGACCACTCCACTCCACAATCTAGTAGATCCATCCAAGCCATTGCATCTAAACATGGATGCTATCGATTGGGATCACGTTGATTCGCCAGTAGAGCCTGAAGACTTCTTCCCGAATGAAGAGATGCTGCAACCATTTCATTTTGGACTAGGTTGTGCTTATGATGTCTATCACGCTAAACATGCTTCCAATGAAGAACATATAAATCCAGCTGATGACATCCATTTGATCCCTATGCCTCATCATCTTGAGGAGGGATCCCATATGTCAGTAGAGGAAACCTTCGAAGTGGATATCGGTAATGACCCCACCAATCCAATGAAGGTTAAATTTGGAATGAGTCTCACTCCAGATGAGCGCGCTAGCATCATCCCTCTGTTGAAAGAGAGACCTAACCTTTTTTCTTGGACATACAAAGATATGCCCGGTCTAGACCCAAAATTGGTTACTCATAACCTTTCGCTAGACCCATCCAAGAAGCCTGTCAAGCAGAAGCTCAGAAATATGCATCCAACAGTAGCCTTAATGGTGAAATATGAATTGCAAAAATTGTTGGATGTAGAATTTGTCATTTCCATCGACTATCCAGAATGGGTATCCAATATGGTGCCTGTAGGAAAACCAGATGGAAGGATCCGTATTTGTATGGATTTTAGAGATCTCAACAAGGCAACACCCAAAGATTCATTTCCATTGCCCAATATCGATGCTCTAGTAGACTCTACTGCAGGTCACGAAATGCTCTCCTTAATGGACGGTTTTTTTGGTTACAATCAAATTTGGATTAAGCCCGAAGACCAGCACAAAACCATGTTTATAACGCCATGGGGAACATTTTGCTACAAAGTTATGCCATTTGGTCTCAAAAATGCTGGTGCCACATACCAGCGGGCCATGACATACATTTTTCATGACTATATGCACAAAATTCTTGAAGATTATATCGATGATTTGCTAGCCAAGTCATTGCTACGAGAAGAGCATGCAGAGGTCTTAAGAAAAGTCTTCGATCGCCTGATAGAGCACAACGTCAGGTTGAATCCTAAGAAGTGTGTATTTGGCGTAACTTCTAGAAAATTACTAGGGTTCATCGTCTCCAAGAGAGGCATCGAAGTAGACCCAACGAAGGTCAAGGCCATTTTGGAAATGCGTCCTCCCACCAATATTAAGGAATTAAGGAGCCTTCAAGGCAAGGTAGCCTCGATAAAGCGATTTATCACCCAACTATCGGATAAATGTCGACCCATGAATCGACTGCTACATAAGGGTGTCCCATTCAACTGGGATGAGGACTGCAAGGCAGCCTTCGCTGAGATAAAGCAATACCTGGTGACATCGCCAGTGTTAGCTCCACCAAGGCCAGAAGAGCCTTTTCTGCTATATATATCGACAACAGACTTTGCGTTAGGGACCATGTTGGCCCAAAAGAACGTACAAGGCAAAGAGCAAGCCATATATTACATTAGCCGAACCTTGGTGAGTTACGAGCTAGGATATGCATATGTGGAAAAACTATGTTTAGTAGTAGTTTTCGCTACCAAGAAATTGTGGCACTACATGTTGAGTCATACGACATATGTGATATCAAAACAAAATCCTTTGCAGTATATGATGAGCAAGACATATCATAATACACGTACTACAAAGTGGATCATGCTATTGATAGAATTTGATCTAGAATTCATAAGCCAAAAGTCCATTAAGGGATAGGTCATAGCAGATCAGTTAGCTGAGGTGCCACTATCCAATAGTAGGCCTCTAACAATCGAGCTTTCGGATGATGCAGTGTTTGTAGTATCCAAAGCTCTCAAACCCGAAGAACCAGAGAACAATGTTGATATGACTCTATTCTTTGATGGTTCGAAATGCGAGCAAGGAGCTGGCACAGGGATAGTGTTTTTCACACCGCAAGGAGCTCCAATGCCCTTGTCATTCAAACTAGACTTCCCATGCACCAACAATAATGCTGAATATGAAGCCCTACTTTTGGGCCTCCATACAGCCATCGCCATGAATATCAAGAGACTAAACATCTTTGGCGATTCCCTGCTCATAATTAACCAAGTGAAGGGACTATTTTAGTGTCGATGTCTGATACTGAAAGCCTACAAAGATCTTGTTGCCACATATCTGGCTAAACTGGAATGGTACGACATCGAGGCAATCCCTCGTTCATCAAATAGGTTCACAGACACCATGGCATCTTTGGGATCCTTAATCCCTCAGAATCCATCTGCCGACTTCACTACCATCCACGTCAAGATGCTCTCGCATCCTGCAGCAGAGCGTGCAGCCTTTGATAACAAAGAATCAGTCAACATGATTAGTGTGGAGCCAAAAGCTGATTGGTTCTGCAAAGTTGAAGACTTTCTCAAGAAAGCACCCTAGGGGTCTTTAACCTCCCAGAGTCCTACGGGGAGTGGCACCACCATTCACCACAAGGTTGTTTCCCAGTCTACATTTGCAAAAGTAAATATATAGGGGGTACAGGTTGTCTTAGCAGTCAAAGCTGAGGCTCATCAGAATTGGATGTCACAGATTCAAGACTTCCTAAGACTTGGTTTTGTCCTGGAGGGACTATCGCATGCCGCAAGATGCACATTTAAATATAAAGTGACTAAATATGTCTTGATAGGAGACATTTTGTACCACTAAAGTTATGATGGAGTTCTCCTTCATTGTCTTGAGCCCCAAGAGTCATCTTGGGCAATTTTAGAAGCTCATGATGGTACATGCGGTGGCCATTTCAGCGGCATGGCCATCGTCAAGTGCATCCTTCGAATGGGTTATTATTGGCCCACTATGGAGAAGGATTGCAATGTATATGTCAAGAAATGCATCAAATGTCAGCATCATGCTAATCTTACGCACTTGCCATCACAGGCCCTACAGCCCATCCAAGCGGCTTGGCCATTTGCTCAGTGGGGGTTTGATCTAATTGGCAAGATCTCTCCTCCATCATCAGGCCGACATACATTCATTATTATGGCTACTGAGTATTTTACAAAGTGGGTGGAAGCCATTCCCTTAACAATGACCACTGGAGCTCGCATAGCTGAGTTCATAATGGAGCATATCATAAGTCATTTTGGGATACCATCCAAAATAGTTTTGGATAATGGAACTTCTTTTAAGAACAAAATTATGTGAGCTTTAACATCTAAGTACCGCATCAAACATAGTTTTGCAACTCCATATTATCCATAGGAAAATGGGCAAGTTGAGGCCTCAAACAAGACTGTGGTAGCCATCTTGAAAAAGATAGTGCAAGAACACCACAAGGATTGGCATATACAACTACCCCTTGCATTATGGGCTTATAGGACTAGCATTCGGACTCCCACTAGGGCAACTCCATTTTCACTAGTATATGGCATTGAGGCCATTATGCCCTTAGAGTTGGAAATTCCAATGTTGCACATCGCATTGAAAGAGTTCATCGATGATGACACCATGCGACAAGCTCGACTAGATCAATTGATGCTACTAGATGAACATCACGTGAATGCCCTAGAGCATCTCCGCGTCTATCAGGAGTGATTAAAATGAGCTTACAATATCAAAGTCCACCAGAGAGACTTTGAAGTTGGGGATCTTGTGCTGAAATAAAACCAATAGAACTCGAATTTGTTGCCCGATATGCGAGACAAATTTATGACTAATTGGCTAGGACCCTATATCATATCTAAAAATATTGGTCTAGGTACCTATCACCTGACGTCGCTAGGGGGTGTTGAAGAGCCTGAACCTCTCAACATCATCCATATTAAGGCGTTCTATGCTTAGAGAGTGTAGCAAAAAAGGCTCCAAAGGCATCTGTAAGCCCTTTGGTCAGTCAAAAAGGCACCAAGGATTTCTAAAAATCGCTTGGTCAACCCAAAGGCTTCGAGAGTTTTTTTCAAACTACTCGGTCATCCCAAAAGGCTCCAAGCTCTCATTCGAGTGATTTGGTCATGACAAAAAAGCTCCAAAGGCATCTGTAAGCCCTTTGGTCAGTCAAAAAGGCACCAAGGATTTCTAAAATTTGTCAACAAAGTAGGGTTAACCTCATCAAAAGGCACCAAGGATTTCTAAAATTGCTTGGTCAACCCAAAGGCTCTGAGGGTTGCTTAAAGCCACTCGGTCATCCCAAAAAGGCACCAAGGATTTCTAAAAAATCGCTTGGTCAACCCAAAGGCTCCAAGAGTTCCTATAGCTTCTCGATCATCCTAAAAGGCTCCAAGCTCTCTTGCTGAGAGTTTGGTCAACTAAAAGGTTCCAAAGGCATCTGTAAGCCCTTTGGTCAATCCAAAAAGCTCCAAGGATTTCTAAAAATCGCTTGGTCAACCCCAAAAAGCTCCAAAGGCATATATACTCATCGTTTGGTCAAATATGAAAGCTCAAAAATTCATAAAAATTTGAAAATATATAAAATTCCAAAAAAATTGGTAAAGCATAAAATCCAAAAACATTTGCTTTTGCAGTTTGCATTTTCATACATGCATTCACCTCATCATATTGCATTTAGGCATTTGTCATCCATTGCATTCCACAGTAGAGTGTAATGTGTCTATCAAAATCTTACAAATGGTCACACGTTTGTGTTTCAATCATGCACCCTTGCATTTATCATAATTCATTGCATTCATACATGATACCTGTTGCGGAGAAATATGTATGTATATTAAGTTTTCCAGTCATTCAAACATACCTAGTGGGTTCTTCAGATATTGTAGAAAGCTTGCTTTGCTTTTATAGATGAGGTCATTAGTTGGGATAGTGCTTCAACATATCAAGATCCCATCACTAAGCAAAACAATATAAAATCCTGCTAAGACAAGAGATGATGAAAGCTGTGAAAGCAGTCTTAGGTATCTAGAGAGATGGGTTTCATGACCTGCTTATCTTGCAAATAGTTCGGTCTAGAGTGGTGAACTTTGGCAAAAGGACAAGAATTTCCCCTATAAATCCCAAAGTTACAAAGTTTAAATCCCAAGTTACAAAGTGCAAATTTCAAAGTACAAAGTTCAAATCAAATGTAAAGTGACATAGTGAATCAAAAGCACTATAAAAATCCCTTGCTCAAATAAAATGGTAACACGTGGACTAACAAGTGATTTTTATCACTACATATGAGCAAGTAAGAAGGGTGAGAACTTGAATCCCTGGATTGTCCACCTTTTGAAAGCCATAGAGTGATCCCCGATCATAGCAATGGGTTGGAAGAGTCCCACCTACAATCGGAGGGGTAGTTCTATTGGGTGATCCCCAAACGTAGCAATGGGTTGAAAGAGTCCCGCCTGCATTTGGAGGGGTAGCCCTGATCAATTTGCAAGATGAGCTAGCTCTAGGTGCCTAGGTTTGTCTAGTTGTATAAGTCTAATCAAAGCTGAAACAAGGATGGTACGATCGTATGAGGAACCCTATCTCACATATGGGTTGAAAGAGTCCCGACTGACATACGGGGTATGCTTATGGTCTATCTAAAAATACTCACATGCACACACAGGGATAATGAATAGTTGGGTCTGTCACGACAAAAGCCTTGTCCAATAAAAGCCTTGTACAGTTAGTATGTGATTTTTGGAGAAGTCTACTAGGGTGTTTGAGTCTCATGGAAAACCTCAAAAAGTTCTCTAATAGCAACAAAATACCAAATATCATTAGACATAAAAAATATGAGTCATTCATTTATCAGAATGCATTTTACAAAGCACAATCAAACATATAGGATAGATACCGCATGAATATCAAAAATGATGTTTAGACGACCACTGACTATATAGTGCAAGCAAAGAAAAATATACAGAATGACATATTCATTCATTAGCATTATACCAATCCATTTCACTGCATTTCATATATGGGTGATTAATTGATTAAGTTCTTGTAATGAGAATTATCAATTATTTTGCATGATTGTTATACATTCTATGGTGTCGTATTTTAAAATTGATATACACAGTTTACATTCATTCCTTATGTTTTAAGTGATTAAAGCATACATGTTCATTCCCATTAGATTACGATTATGTACATAATGCATTACCATACATTGCATAGCATACCATAACTTCATAAAAATAAATGCATGCCCACAAAGCAAAAACAAATATGCATTAAAAATAAATAGTGCATCCATATGCATACATCATATATGGCACATCTAATCATCTAGATCATTGCATCTCATCAACATCATCATAAATAAGATAGCTATCTAGTGCATGTCATCCATACATCACATCATATAAACATAGCATCAACATAAGCATTGCATCCATGTGCATCAAATAAACATAAAATCAAAAATAAATATCGGTACACATAATGAGCCATAAATGATCAAGTCATATATATATATATATGTGTGTGTGTGTGTCCAAAAGAGTACATAGGGAGTGTATCAAAATGCCCATAGGCTACAAAGTGTGTAGGTCCTCGACCTTACACCCAAAATAAATATGGCATATCAAAAATATAGTCTGCATCTAGCAGAGCCCAGATCTAGTCTGCTCCCCCTGTACCGGAGCTCTCATCGCCTCCCTCAACACTGTGCTCTGGAGCCTGCTCTCCTATCTACTCTGGCACCCATGGTGGGTCCTGCTATGGATCCTACCTACCTCCAAATCCTAAGGCACCCAACACATGAGAAACTGGTAACTGAAGTAGGCTAGTCCTCTGACCGGTGGCCCTTGAAGTCTACCCTACATCTCTAGGCCTGGCATGCGATGTCACACCATGTGAGCTAGAGGACCTATGCGTCCTCTCAGTCCTATGAGTCCTATGACTCGAGCTCACCATAGACTATCCAGAGGTCCTAGACCTAGTCCACTGAGACTCTAAAGTGAAAGGATCCTCAGGAACCTATAGCCCATGCATCTCAATGTAGCCGACTAGCTGATCAATGCGAGCAAGTCGGGCTGCATGCATCTCATTGGTCCTCATGACCATGTTGCGTAGTCACTCTACCTCGGCCATCGGATCTTGACCACCTATTGGAGCTACCATTGGTGTTATCGGAGGCCCCATAGTAACCTGAGGAGGTGGCATAGCCCCCCTCGATACCCGAAGGAGATCCCTCTCTACCTCTACTGTAGTTCATTATGCCTGTGCTAACTCTAGTGTAGTCTGTAGTCTCTAAACCTGGGCCTCTACATCTATGGCCCATGTAGTAAGATCCTGTATCTGATCCTACACCTCAGTCAGGCGCCTATCCTTGTCAGCTACTCTCACCTCTAGAGTGGTGATAGTAGTATCTCGCTCTAGCTGTTGTGTATGGAATCATCCAAGCTGACTCTACAAGTTAGCCACCTGAGCTAAGAGCAGACCCTCTACGCTATCAGGAGGGACCTCACCCTCCTCTAGAGCCTCCTCATCTGGGTCAATCTTGGGAGTCTCCTTGATGGTGGCCTCTATGCCCCAACCGCCCTTTATCCATTGGCGCACCCTACGCCCATCGGGATCCACCTCTGCCTCTGCCTGATCTGGCTCTCGACCTAGAGGCCCTATGTCATACCATCTGAACATGGACCACCACCCATCATACTCTGGAGTGGTCCTAGTAGTCTCAACTCCAGTCTCTTGGTAGTCATCAGCAGCATCTCCTAGAGGCTCAAGAATGATCCACTATAGATCATGCTCCATGACCAAGCATCTGTATCTAAGTGGGATATCTGGAATATCCTGTATGAGCCCAAACTATCGTAGGACCCGAGAGTAGAACTGGTACTCTCAAATCTTGGCCTTACGACCGATCAACCATCTATCGTGGCATGCCTGTCTCAGCCACTAGCCCTCCTTCGGCCATGCTGGGCAATCCATATAGGGCCACCACTAAACATCATTCAGGCCAAGTGTCACGAATTGAGTGATGTAATGCTGGACATCACCAGCATGGATCCTACTATGGGTACCCTCCTCCTCATGAGGCCAACATGTGGCATAACACTGATGATCATCAACAATAGAAGTGATGCATAGTGGAAGATCTATAGGATGCTCGATCCGGATGTGCTGCCACCCCCAGATCTGCAATAGAAGACTATAGTTGATGCCCTTATGGCTATGCTCAGTAATCTGATATAGCTCCCTATAGAGCTGACATAGTAGGGTGCTCCCCCATGATAGAAGTAAGGGCTCCTCTATAGAACTCTGAAGAACCCTCCAGGTAGTGGACAAGAGGTTCTAGGGAATCCTCATGCCCGAGGAGTCTGGAAGGACAATCTGTACTATGAGGTGCATGAAGAGGGCTTCCCATGTAGAGAAGACATCCTCATGATACCACTCACCAATGTGCACCCCTCCATGGTCAATCACATCCTGAGCATCCTCACTCTGGTCATCGAAGATAGAATCAAAAATAACCTCCTTTACCCTGGAGGTAGAGGAGACGATGGCCTCACCATCAATGGGGATCCTGAAGATCCTGTAGACATCCTCTAGAGTAATAGTCATTTCACCTATAGGTAGGTGAAATGTGTTGGTCCATGCATTCCAGCGTCGGGCCAACGTAGTCAGGTAGGCTTGATCTACCCTAATAGTGGGTAGATCCATGACATAGCTAAACTCGATAGCTCGAAACCAATCTCGATCATCATCAGATAGAGCCTCATGGAGAGTCTTCAGAATGTCAGGCTCTCGGGCTCTAGAAGTCAATCTCTAAAATAAAAAGCATAATGTAAGACAAAATCTAGCTAAACAGAGCTAAAAACAATGCTAAAAATGACAAAAAAAAATCATAGTTGAAACCTACGGTCCCCAATTTGCCAATTGGGAACCATAGCTACCAGCTATGGTTTAGGAGAGGCACCCATTTCGGGTACCCTCCTAGTCCACTAAGTCACAAAATTAAAATCCTAAGCTAACCTAGACTAGTGGGGTTCATTACCAGTAGTTTAGTGAGGTTCATTATCCGCATTACTTAATGTGGTTCATTTTACTGGTATTGAGTGTGAGGTCTTAGTTTTGAGTTACCTTGCCCGCACCCTGGCCTCGGCTAGTAGATGGCTGATCAGGATCCACCATCGAGGTAGATGAGTGTAATTATGGTAGAGTGTGGTAGCATTTCGGATCAGGGAAGGTTCTCTCACTCTCAGAGCTCTCAAATTGCTAGTGCTTGCAAGAAAATAATGAAAAATTTCAAATGGGAATTCAATTTATAGGTTCTCCTAGTCTCGATGAACCGCAGCTGACACCTGCGGTTTCGAAACTAGGGTTTTCTACCCGTAGGTCTGACCCATGGTTCCCAAAATTTGAAAAATTAAACCGTAGACCATACCCGCGGTCCACAGCTAGCATTAAATGCACTCAAAACCCACCGTGGGAAGGTCTAAAAGAGCAAATTAATGACTCCCATTGGATAAAAATTCAAAATCAATGATTAAAATTGCAAATTTGGTGATGTTAAAAGCACCAGGATCAATCAAATAAATGCAAAATTAAAACAAAAAAATCAAATAATTAAAAACCAAATGCGCCTCGTATTCAGTGATTTATCCTATACACTTGGCGGTTGCAGCGAGTTGCGATCCATGCAATCCGGCAAGATGAGTAAATCACCATAAGGACATTTGGGGTAAAATTGTCATTTCTTTTATGACATCTTTCAGCAAATCATCGACAAATATGATTCAACACAAGTCTAATTGCATTTGTATCATTTTGATTCCTTAAGATGGCTATTGTAGCCTGACTGCTCCATGGGATAGAAATGTGCAAATACTACTAAGAGTTGCAATCATAAGCTGAACTAGGCCTAGCCAAGGCATTAAAAGGCTCGAATCTAAATTTGTTCAGGATCATTCATTATGGTCAAGCGATTTCGTCGCTTCATACATTGTCATTACCCTCATCGACTCGTCGCTTGAGGGGGTAGTCATAATTTCATAATCATAATCAAAGTCAGTAGAAGATCCCTGAGATCGTAGATCCCCTGATCTTGTCAAAATTGCGTTCGTTCTTGTGAATCATTGTCAACAACTATCATAAGCTTCCCCCTTTGCTTGGGGTAAACAACAAATATGATAATTGGTTTGTAACTCTCATCCTTCGGATTTATGGGTCAGAAGATACCCATACTTGGCATTGATGCTATCCGAACGTCTGATGACGAGTGCAGACTTGTCAAAATGTAAGCCTTTCACGAGTTGGAAGCAATGATTCCAAGATGCACGTCCTTTTGCTGGACCTGGGGCATCTAATGTTGATCCAACTAATGATCATCATAGAACCTTAGGCATCATTTTAGGATGTATATTTTTGCTCAGCGTTGTTCAATCTCACAACGCATCTCAAAAGGGGCATCTGTAGACACCTAAAATGCGTCATGTCGAGGGTGACTACTCATATGGACATGCTACAAGACCATATGGAGGATCTTGGATAGACTCCAAGATAGAGCAGTGGTTCTAACCACTCAATTTAGGCATTTTGGCCTAATCAGTCTGAACCACAGCCCAGACCTACGGTCTCTAGTCTAAACCATGGTTGACACCTACGGTCTATAGTCTGGACCGCAACTGTGACCTGCGGTCTTAACTAAAGTTCAGTTAGGCCTTCCATCCGAGCCAAATTGGTTGGAATGGCCAAAAGATCTAGAAGAAGGTAGTTGAAGGATGGAATATTCCAGAGGCTTCCATCCCAACTGTCCTAACCACCCTTCTTGGTCTTGGCTTCTCCATGAAGCCACCCCTAGCCCTAGGGGCATGCTATAAATACCCCCTCCAAATGGGGAGAAAAAGAGAAGCAAGCATTGGAGATTTGAGCAGCGAAGCCCTAGCGAATTGTACACTCAAACTGAGTATACTAAGAGATAGAGCTATTGCACTTAATCCCCGACCCTTTTGCCAACATTCATGATGAATTGCATTATGGATGCCCTAGGTGCCTAGGAGGATCAAGAAGCACAAATCCGGGCAAACGAAGGCCCTTCACATCGAATTGACCACCAAATCAGTCTGAGGACAACGAAGGCGACCCTTGAACATCAATTTGGACAAGGAGATCAAGCCCACTACCCCTGATTTTGAGGGTAAACCTATCAGAGGTCAAACCATGGCTGTCAGCCATGGTTCATAGTGCAGACCGCTCACCAGAGCTACGGTTTGCAATAGGTGATAGATCACCTTACTCTTTTCATTTTTGTCCGGTTAAATAGGTTAGATTAATCATTTCTTAGGTTTAATTGCAGTTTAGAAGAATTCTGACCGTAGGAATTAGCTTAGAATAGATAGTTTATGCTTTGCATTAATTAGGACATTTGTGGATCTTTTATGCACCTCTATGCTTCTATTTTGTTATCTGATCCATGCATTATTTGTCTAATGATCTCCTTTATGCTATATTACAAATCTTGATTCAATTAGCATAGTTTAAAGGTTTTCTTTATGTTTTCTTGATTATTAGTTTAAATGGCATTATCATGTATGTTTCCTTAAAGGGCCTCATTATGAGAGGCTATCTATCTTTTTGATCGTGTGCTGTTGTTTCTTGATCGTAGGAAGATAGGTACAAGAGGAGTCTATATCATAATCCTTCCACATCACGAAGAAGGGGGTCAACTCCACCCCAAGGCAGTTTGCGACTAGTCAAAGGGCAATATTAATGCGCCTACCCTATTGAGGGCATTGGCAATTGTATAAACTGTATCATCATTCAAGTGACCCTAAGAGGGGCATATTTGTAACAGAGATTCATTCATAATCAATACAAGAAATATCATTTTGTTGAATTTATGCAATGTGTCAAGCTTTTTACGCTTTTATGATGACTATAGACTAATACAGTAGATAGGAGCATGCTTTTTGGTTATGTCAATCACAAAGTATGGAGATAGGATGATTATGCTCTATTTTTAAATTTCTTAAGGTTTGTTTAATCCATAAAATTTGAGTTCAAAAAGCATCTGATGCAATGTACTCTGAAAGCTTTGTCCTCAAAGTTGGAAATGATTGGAAAATACTTTTAGATTCCCAGGTTGCAGCTTCATCTGGTAGGCCCTACCATTTGATGAGAAATTCTTGGATGTGACGAGAGCTTTGTATGCATGTTCTGCTTTGTAGAATGGCTTTCGGTTGGAGATATATACGCCCTTCTGTATCTAGTATTGGTAATTCTGACTGAGAGTTCACTTTTTGGCCGATCACCTTGGCATGGTCATGGGATCTTTGGGAAGGTAGTCCCTTTGGTTCGTGGAAGACCTCTGCGTAATGTGCTTTGATGTCCCGTAAATCTGGAGCAAAAATACCCAAAGTTGCTCGAGATTGCTTTTTCAAACAATTAATTTGATCTATGAATCCATATCCAACCTTTTGTAATGTTTTCTCCATACTATGAGAGCTCATCATCTGTGATGGGGGAGTAGTAATGCCTTGTAAGCGAATGACCTGTCCGTTTTCCTTCCATTCCACAAATAATTTTTTGAAATTGAAGCTAACCGTGTCTAGTGTTTCCAACCATTCTACTCCCAAAATGACATCAGAGTTCCCTAAATTCATTACGAAGAGAGATCCATACCATGTATAAGTTCCCATTTTAATGGAAACTTTAGATGTTTGCCCAATACATTGAGCGTTCACCTCGTTGGCTACTAGAACTTGGAATTTGTCTTTGTTGGATGAATTAATGAATAAATTTAAAGCTTTTGTTGTTTTGATGTCGATAAAATTATGGGTATTGCCTGAATCAATCAGCACATTTACCTTTTTCTGGCAGAGAAATCCTAATACCTTGATTGTATGGTGGGCTGTTAACCCCATGAGGGCATGCACTGAAATAGCCATTGTATCCTCTTCCTTCTCTTCTAGAACAATCGATAGTTCTTCTTGAATAGGTTCTTCCTGGTGGTATGTTTCTTCTTCTTCTCCTTCATTTTAAGCGCATTCAATATGAAAGTTTTGTTTTTGTGCACATGCCTGTTCACTGGGATGGTGATTACGACATTTATAGCAGAAGTATCTTGATGGTTGACCATTTTTGTGAAAGGAGTTGTTGCCATACAAAGGATGATTAAAAGTTTCATGTTGTGTATACAACTGAATTCTCTTCTCAGCTAGCTTGGCTATTCTTATGCAATCATTCAACAAGGTTGGATTTTGAAGGTCCACCTCCACCTTAATATTTTCTTCCAAACCATTGCAAAAAGCTCCTACCACTGTGTCTGGACTGAGGTGTAATGCATATGGTAGTAAACTGGTGAATTCGGAGACGAACTCACTAACTGATCTTTCTTGCTTAAGAGATAACAGTCTTATTGTGTATGATGATGTAGCTCCTTCATTGAATCTTTCTAAAAAATAGGTAGTGAAATTCTTCTAGCAAACAGTAGCTCCTTTCTTGCGTTTAAGCCATACGAACCATTGGTAAGCCTCAGTGCCTAATTTTGATGCAGCGAAAGGGACTTTATCAACATCCTTAATTTGGTATAAGTCAAGAATGCCTTCCATTTTGGCTATCCAACCACGAGGATCATGACCCTCAAAAGTGGGCATATCAATGTGTGGAAAATTATTAGGGCCTCTCGGTTGGTGATAACCCATATCCCTTTCCTGATCTTGGTTATATCGATGTCTATGATAGCGATTCTCGTAATTATCCGGATTGCCTCTTCGCTGCTCCCAATCTTCATCCTGGTCATCATTTTCTTCATTCCTTTGTTCATGGGAGTGATTTTGGGGATTAGTATTGGGATTAGGTTGGTTTTGTGCGCTCACTAGTTTAATTAGGGTGTCATTAATTTGGCGCATACCAGCTAGTAATTCTCGAAGAGCTTCATCAGTGTTAATGGCAGAGTTGCCTGATTCTCCTTGTGTGACGTTGTCGTGAGTTGGGGAAAGGTTAGTAGCCATGGGGTCTACTATTGGATGATGCGGATTATAACTGCCAATTTGAAAAGGAGAAGGAGAATTTTTTGTACCTAGGCTTCGATGAGGTCTTCGTGCGTTGTTATTGGTCGTCTTCGAGCTTGATAGTCGACCGTCAAATCCTTTGGTCCACCTTTTGCTCATGCACTTGTTAACATAATCTACTTAGGAACCTTTGAGTTTTGACTGCTGCAAAAATTTGGATTCCGCTTCAACTGTCGCTCCAACTGCGATGCGGATTTGAATTTGGGCTCGTCCTTGACAACAACTTTTCACAGCTTTTAGTGACAACTTTTGACAACTTTTAGTGACAACTTTTGATAGCGAGTTCATGGAATACAGAAACCGACGAGGACTAACACGATGCATGTGGAAACTGACACGATGCAATACAAAGTATGAACTCAATGATGTGGAACCAGACGACACAACAACGACACACAGCAAGGACACGATAGCTGACGACTGGACGAAGGGACAGACGATGAAGAGCAGAAGATACAACGACAACCAGACGATAACTACAGAACAGACAGTGACAACTGGACGAAGAGCGAAAGAGACAATGACAACTAGATGACAACTATGAAATAGACAGTGACAACTGGATGACAACTGTAGAACAGATAGAAGACAGCAATAACTGGATGAAGAGCGAAACAGACTGTGACAACTGGATGACAAAGGGGACAGACTGGACGAAGAGTGAAACAGACAACGATGACTGGACGATAATTGCAGAACAAACAGACAAATGAAGAGGACCATCACGCTACGCCCGGAGGAACTCCTAATGTGTGACCGAAGTCACACCGTAGAAGGTGTGACGTAGGTTCTTTAAACCCATTTTTGAACTTTGTACACCAAATGTGGGATAAAGGATTAAACCCAATGCAGCGGAGAATGGTTTATCTGACGTCAGCAATTAAATATAAACCAACGACCTTAGCTTTCCAAATTAATGAAAATATTTGCGATTTATGATTGGTTGACGTCTTGCGAACAAGTTTATGCGATTTGTGGAGTAATTTCTCGGTGGATCCGTGAGCGATTTTTTGATTTCCTTCAGATGCGTGAGTAGATTGCCACAAATAAGACTCTTACTGTGTATGTATGTGGGATTTGGCAGCACTGTTTCAACGAAAGGTCAGCAATTGAAAACGTAGGATACGCGTGAGTCTGCTGCACGGCTTTGGCAAATTTTTGGCGAGTGAGAACGTAGACCTCCATAGTGTTTGTGACTGCGTATGTCAAACGAAATTTCTCCCCAGGCGTGTTGGATTGTACCAACCCGATACCACTTGAAAGGATATTTCTATCCTTCTTCACAATGAAAACATAGAGATAGATCAACTATTTATGAACAATGATCACACCACTATTTTTGAGAATAGAATGAACGAATATTGGATTGCAAATAAGAAATGCAGCGGAAGTATAAAAATAATCAAACGCCACTTGAGGTGGGCACACCCTCACCGTAAAGGCAAATATGCGAAGATCGCAAATGAGATATAAAAGATAATGAGAGATAATCATTTATTTATTCTACACTTGGATAAATAGTGATTTAAATGTAATACTTCATAATATAGCCGACGCTATATTATTTTAGGTATGTAACACTTTCAGATACTTGAGGATTCTTTTTACTTCTTGTACATGTGTTTCCTTTGGTGCAACTTGAAATCTTGCCACCAATCCAACTGCTTGCATTATATCTGGCCTTGTAGTTGTGACATATAGTAAACTTCCAATCATGGATCTATACAAGGTTTTATTAGCCTCAGGAGACTCATCATATTTACTTAACTTACATCCTGTAACCATGGGGGTACTCATAGGATTGCAATCCTCCATCCTAAATTTTTTCAACATTTCTTTTACATACTTGGTTTGAGAGAGAAATATACCTTTATCTGATTGTGAGATTTGCAAACCAAGAAATAAGGATAGCTCACCAAGCATTGACATCTCAAATTCACTTTGCATACATTTTGCAAATTTTTGACACATCTTGTTGTTACTGCCTCCAAAAATGATGTCATCCACATAGACCACTATAATCAACAAATCATTTCCTTCATTTTTGATGTATAGATTGCTATCAGCTATACCTTTTTTGAAACCTTATTCTTGGAGATATTTATCCAACCTTGAGTACCAAGCCCTAGGGGCTTGCTTTAGTCCATAGAGAGCCTTCTTCAATTTGCATACATAATATGGCTTATCTATCAGGCTAAAACCATCTGGTTGCTCAATGTAGACTTCTTCTTCTAGGTAACCATTAAGAAATGTTGATTTTACATCCATTTGGTACACTTTGAAGTTTTTGAAGCTTGAGAAGGCCAAGAACATTCTTATGGCCTCAAGACGTGCAACAGGAGAAAATGTCTCTTCAAAATCAATCCCCTCAACTTGTGCATAGCCTTTGCACACAAGTCTTGCTTTGTTTCTGACAACCTGACCATATTCATTCAACTTATTTTTGTAGACCCATTTGGTGCCAATTACATTCTTGTCTTTTGGATGTGGAACAAGTTCCCAAGTCTCACTCTTTTCTATTTGGTCTAACTCTTCTTCCATTGCCTTAATCCAATATTTATCTTCACTTGCTTCATTGAAATTCTTGGGCTCAACTTTAGATAGCAAAGAAAAATTTGCATGTTCACCTATTCCTGTTATCTTCCTCCTTGTTTGTCTCTCATCTAGATTCCCAATAATCAGTTCTCTTGGATGGTTCTTTTGCACATACCTGGATGGTGTCTTAGGTGGTGCCTTTCTTGAGAGTGTCTCATCTTCTTCAGTTTCTTCACCTTCTTCTTCTTTGCAACTTTCTCCTTCTTGATACACAATCTCTTGAGTTGGTTCTCTTAGATCTATTTCTTCATCAACTCTTACATTTGCACTTTCCACAATTGTATGTGATATTTTATTGTAGCATCTATAGGCTTTGCTCTTAGTGGAGTATCCAAGGAAGATACCCTCATCACACCTGGAATCAAACTTACCCAAATTTTTCTCTTCTCGTCTAATGTAGCATTTGCTTCCAAAATATTTGAAGTACTTCATAGTAGCTGGTCTTCCCTTCCAAAGCTCATACGGGGTTTTGTGGTGATTTACTCTTATTTGAGCTCTATTGATGATATAAACAGTTGTATGAATTGCCTCTCTCCAAAAAGCATCAGAAATCTTAGACTCATTTAGCATAGCCCTGGCCATACCCTGAATAGTTCTATTTTTCCTTTCAACTACTCCATTCTGTTGTGGAGTTCTTGCTGTTGAGTATTATCTCTTGATTCCATGTTGTTCACAGAATTCTACAAATTCACCTAAAGTGAATTCACCTCCTCTATCTGATCTTAGACACTTGATATTTTTGCTTGTTTCATTTTCTACAAGTGCCTTGAATGCCTTGAACTTTTCAAATGCTTCTGATTTTTCTTTTAAGAATGTTACCCAAGTCATTCTAGAGAAATCATCAATAAATAACATGAAGTAATTCTCACCTTGTAAACTCTTTGTCCTTGTAGGACCACATAGATCGGTGTGAACTAGCTCCAAAGGCTTGGATGAAGAAAACTCCTTTGATTTGAAACTTGATCTTGTTTGCTTACCATGCTGGCATTGTGCACAAATCGTGCTTGGGGGTTTTGCTATTTTGGGCAAATATCTGATTGCCTATTTGTTGCTTATTTTCACTATGTTGTCAAAGTTCAGGTGACCCATTCTTCTATGCCATAACCAACTCTCATCCTCTTGTGATAAAAAGCATTTTTCTCCCTTAATTTCGCTCAACATGTAGAGATTGTTTGTAGTTCTACTGGCATCTGCAATAAGCTTTCCTGTCTTGGATTTCCTGATCTCACATCCATTTGGGTGAAATGTGAGTGTGTGCCCTTGATCACATAGTTGACTTACACTTAGTAGATTGTGCTTCAATCCTTCAACATATAATACATTTTCTGTCCTTGATCTTCCATTATCCAAACTCAAAGTCCCTTTTCCAACAATTTTGGCAGAAGCATTATCACCAAATTTCACTGTTCCTCCATTTATTTCCTTGAGAGAGAAATTTGCTTTTGTCACCTATCATATGGCTTGAACAACCACTATCAATGTACCACTGATTTCCTTCATTTTGCACATGAAGAGTCGTTTGTACCAACATGGATTTTTCTTTTTCTTGTTCCTTTTTCTTTTTCCAAACTTTTGAGGACATCTCCTTCTGAACTGTTTGACCTTCCTCCTTCTTGCTTGATTTAGGAAGTTTAGGAAACATTGTTCTACACCATTTAGCTTTGTGCCCAAAATTATCACATTTATAACAAATGATATTGTAATCCATGAGAGGTGCAAATGAATTGAAATTTCTATTGATGAAGCCAACATCATTTTTCACATGGACCATGCAATGTACAACTTTATGACCATATTTGTTACATGAAAAACAATAACCATGGAAGAAATATTGAAACCTATTTGATTACCTTGGATGATATGATCACATGGTTCTTTCATTGCGGTTTCTGTGATTGACTTCTGTCCATGATGATTCTTTGTTTTCTTCCTCCTTGATGCTTTCACTTTTCAATACATCAGCATAGGTCATGGGCTCTTCTTTACTTATTTTCTTTGATGTCTTTGTTCCTTTTGAGCTTGACTCCTCTTTCTATTTCTCTTGACCTTCTTCAAAACCAAGTCCAATATTTATACCTGAAAGTCTCTGTGCTTTGATAATATCATCCAATATTTTTGTGCTTTTCTCAAACCTCATATTTTGTTGTAACTTATCCTTAGATTTTTCCACTTCCTTTCTTAGAGAGACAACCTCATATTCCAATTTTTCACATTCCAGCTCCTTTGCCTTTAATTGCTCAACCATAACTTCTTCAATTCTCTTTGCCTCTTCAACCTTCACTTTTAAATCGGTGAGATCTTGTAGAAGCTTTGTCTTTGTTTCCTCATCCTCTTGTACTTGAGCCTTCAATATTGAATTCTTCTTTCTAACCCTTTTCAATTCTTCAAGAGCAACAATAAGTTCCTCTTCTATGTCAACCATGGCTTCCTCTCCATTTTTTGGATCTCTCTCTTTGATTTCAACCATAGGGGCATCTTCTTTCACCTCAGTGGCCATGTGTGTTCTTGTAAGATCTTCCTTCAAGTGGTTAGGCTTTCACAAAGGAACCTACTCTGATACCAATTGAAGAACACAAGCTTATACTGAGAGGGGGGTGAACAATATAAGATAAAACTTTTCTCTTTTCTTTCCAAAGCAATAACTTCAAATAATATCAATGCAATAATGAAACAATGCACAAATCACCACACACATAAGAGACAAATATTTTACGTGGAAACACCCTCTTGGGAGAAAACCATGATAAAATATTGCTTATATATTTCTTCAATAAATTTCATGGGCACCAACCCATAGGAGACACCAATCCCCTATACAAGTTTGTGGACACCAATCCACAGGAGACACCAATCCCCTATACAAGTTTATGGACACCAATCCACAGGAGACACCAATCCCCTTGCTCAAGTTCATGGGCACCAACCCACAGGAGACACCAATCCCCTTGCTCAAATATGCTCCAAAAATCTGCTCATAAAACCTGCTCAAATCTGCTCCAAAACCTGCTCACAAAACCTACTCAAATCTGCTCCAAAACCTACTCACATCTTGCACAGAAAAATGATGATCTTCCTCTTGCATGTGCTTTTCTAATCTGGTCAATAATTCCCTTCTTTTCTTCTTGATTTAAATATCAAATCAACCACTTTTAAACCCTTATAACTTCTTTCAAAACATACACAATAAACCTTAAAAATAACTCCTTATATCTCCCTTTTAAAACTTACAATATAAAGCTTTATTTTAACAACATTTCTTGTATATCTCTTTTTATGATTTGCAAAGAATAGAACCTTATACTAACAACTTCTCCCTTTGCAAAAATGAAATCACAACATTACACCTTATATCTCCCCTTTTATAATTTGCAAAAATCAAATCACAACATTACACCTTATATTTCCCCTTTTATAATTTGCAAAAATCAAATCACAATACTATGCCTTATATCTCCCCTTTTATCATTTGCAAAAATCAAATCCCAATACTATGCCTTATATCTCCCCTTTTATCAAATTTAATAAAACAAAATTTATAAATACCTTGCACAGCCGCGGATGGGATTTGATCCCTTGACCTCTAGAAGTGTAGTGCCCTAACTTGGGCTAGTGACCAGTTGTGCTAACGCAACACATGAAACCAAAAGGTGCAAAACAATATTTAATTCCTTTGGTGCTCTATTTTCAATTCTTCAACAAAACGGCATCGAAGAGATTCGACCCCTTAACCTCCTGTGCAATAGTACTCCATGCAAGCTAGGCAACTGACTGGGCTACCCCAGCGGATGGAACCAAAGGTACAAAAATAATATTTAAATCCTTCGTAGCTCTGTCTTCAACTCTTCAACAAAATGGCATCGAAGAGATTCGACCCCTTAACCTCTTGCAACACAGTGCCCTAGCGCGAGCTAGGCTACCGACTGGTCTAACCACTCGGTTGAGATAGAAGTGGCACGAACCAATGTTTAAAGTTTTATTTCCACTGTGACACTGCCAAAACCTGTGCTCCTCTCCTCCCTCCTTCTTCTCGCAGCTGCTCTCCGCTCGATCGATATTCTTTGAATTGCATAGCTAATCCCAAAGTGAATTAAGGTCTTCTATTTATATGCTTTTTCATGCATACCCAACGAAGTCGGCCCAACATTTTTTGAATATTTGAATTTTCAACCTTTTGCATGGTCGGCCCATAATATTTAATTCCCTTTTGCATGGTGCTCTTAAGGAGGTCACCCAACATTTAAATATTTAGACTTTAAATATTTAAACTTTTAAACTATATTTAAATCCTTTGATTTAAATATAAACCTCCTTTAATATTTAAATATTTATTTAAATATTAAAGCATATCAAATCACCTTTGCTTTGGCAACATTAAATCACTTTTGAAGATATCTACCTTGAGCATTAATGACAACTCAACATTTCATCCTTGAAGATATTTTTGCCTTTGACATCAATGACAACTCAATATTTCCAACAAATGCAACCATTTTATATTATCTATTTTTGCTCTGCATGGTGATTACACATAAAGCATTCCAAAAAGAGATATTTGTAGACACCTAAAATGTGTTCTTTTAAGGAGACTCGCCAAAAGGTCTCCTTCCTACACCCCATAGTCCACCTTGGGTAGTGTTGAGTGGTATTTTCACCCAATTGTGAAAGTACACTCTCCCTTAGGATTTGGGTTCCAAATCCCCTCTTGCAAAGAAGTTAAACAAACAACTTCTCCAAGGTCTCCGCTATATTAGCATTTGCATATGTGTATTAGTAATCTCAAATAAAGATATTCAATTTAAATGCTTGGAACACCTTAGTGATTGCAAGTAACTGTAAACAAGGGGCAATGTTGGTTTATTTTACCATGAAACTTTAGTGATTGTTCATTGAACCAAAATAAAGCAAATGTGAGTTGGCCCTCATATGACCACGATGTAGTGCCTTAATTCCTTTTATCTTGAGAGTTTTAAGGTAGATTTTATCTTCTTTATTAAGTCCAAATATGGCTTCTTATCATGAAGATAAAGATAGCTTTCAATATGATCGATAAACTATCCCTCTTTGGTGAAATGAATTTTCACAAAGAAGCAATAATTTATGGCCTTGGATAAAGGGCTTTAAATGTCACTTTAACTTATCCCTCTTAAATGAAATCAAATTTTCATCAAGATGAACAATTAAGTGCTTTGAAGAAAAGACCTTCAATGTAATACTCAAATTACCCCTCTTTCGTAAAATTAGAATTTTTATGAAGAGAGGGCAATTTTAGGCTCAAAATGGAAATTTGTGAAATGCCATAAAACATAACTCCTTCAATGAAATTGGAATTTTCATGAAGGGAATGTCATCATAGGCTCATGAGTGCAAAACAAAACTGAAAAAATGAAATTTGACCTTAAAATGGAAATTTTCTATTTTCGGATTTTTTAAAATCTGTAATAAAACAGCAACTTCGATGAATTTTTAAAAATACTAAACAACTCCGAAAATGAAATTTCAAAGTGCGTATTGGAAGTCTGAAGTATAACCTACGCAATGGTGAAATTATTTTTGGATTTTGAAATTTTTTAAATGTTTATTTTAATGCCTGAAAATTTAAAAAAAGTTAAAATTTCTGAAAATAAAATGCAGAAAAATGAAAATGAAATGCAGAAAACTGAAAATAAAATGCATTCAGTATGATGCTATCCTATTTCGACAAAACCGAAGATGTGAGGTTTCCATGCATGCAACCTAACCTATTGGACTTGCAAAACAAGCACAATCCGGATAAGCTAAGTGTTGGCTCCTAGGGTTTTAAATGAGGTTTTCAGATTTAAACATTCGCATGAAGCAACCAAGAAAACTTGCATAAACTCCATTTACAAGCCTAAAATCTGAAAAGAGGAAAAAATAGACATTTAATCTTGCATGCAAAAAATGACTCCTCCTTTCTTGTCCATAAGATGCAACTTTCTGAAATTTTCTGTATTAAAAATTTGTCATTTTACAATAACAAAAATTTCTGGTTTTCCCAAACCAGTCCATGGAAGAAAATGACTCAAACAGGTCCAGAATGGCCCTCTTGCCTTCAAATCTGCAACTCTGCTCGTAGCAGTTTCCAACCCCTCAAAACATCCTTGCCTAGCGTATTTAAAATTTTTAAGAAGCTTTTCGTTTCATTTTCCAATGGTTGTTCGTTTCACCTTCCCTTGTGCATGCATGTGTTTTGGTTTCCAAAAAGACTTTTCATTTCTATTTTGTGGCCCTTCGTTTCATTCCCATGGTTTGGCTTCCTCTTTTGGTTTTCTTCACTTTTCGTTTGATTTCAAAAAAAAGTTTCCTTTTCTCCACATGGGCATGCGTCCGCTTCCTTCCATGTGTAACGACCATCTTAAATGATTTCAAATCATTAAATATTCCTTATGTAACGTTTTGTCTTATTCATTGGATTTTGTCCTTATGTGACAAATTACCTTATTCAATCTTGATTTATTTTATAGGTCCACGTCATTATGCGGTCTTCGGTTTCACTATCCTGGTGTTCATCACTAATATCGAGATGCACTTTGAAAAATAAATGTGGATATGACACTTTTTTCTCTCTTTTTGAGTCAGAAAATGCAACATGTCACGATATCGCGACACTTTTTTTCTCTTTTTGGGCGAAAATGCAACATGTCACGATATCGTGACACTTTTGTTTCTCTTCTCCCTTTTGAGTCATGAAAATGCAACATGTCGCGATATCGCGACACTTTTGTTTCTCTTCTTTTTTGAGTCGCGAAAATGCAACATGTCGCGATATCGCGACACTTTTGTTTCTCTTTTGCTTTTGAGTCATGAAAATGCAACATGTCGCGATATCGTGACACTTTTTCTTTTTTTTGGACGAAAATGCAACATGTCGCGATATCGCGACACTTTTTCTTTTTTTTTGGCCGTGAAAATGCAACATGTCACGATATCGCGACACTTTTTCTTTTTTGTTCTTTCTTTTGTAGTTTGGCCGCGAAAATGCAACATGTCGCGATATCGCGACACTTTTTCTTTCTTGTTCTTTCTTTTTTTGGTCTGAAAATGCAACATGTCGCGATATCGCGACACTTTTTTTTTTGGCCGTGAAAATGCAACATGTCGTGATATCGTGACACTTTTTTTTTTGGATGAAATGTCGCGATATCTCGACACTTTTTTTTGCCGTGAAAATGCAACATGTCGCGATATCGTGACACTTTTTCTTTTTGGGTCTTGAAAATGCAACATGTCGTGATATCGCGACACTTTTTCTTTTTTTCTTTTTGGCCGCGAAAATGCAACATGTCGCGATATCGCGACACTTTTTCCTCTTTTTTCTTTGCTTTGGACCGCGAAAATGCAACATGTCGCGATATCGCGACACTTTTTCTCCTTGCGGTGTTTTGCTTTTTCTTTGATCTTTAGCATATGGGCCACTTCGGTCTTCTTGGAAAATATGCAAAAAGGTGGGTCCCCAATTTTGGGGTACGTTGTGGAGCAGCCACAACAAATGGCGACTCTACTGGGAAATGCTCTTGAGCATTTCGGTGAGAACTCAACTTGAACACCTTCAAAACTCAAACACAAGCATCAACAAATATCCCAAGAATGAAACTAGATGAGAAATACATGAAGCATTAGAATTATTAAGCATCAGCTCGATGTGTGCAATGTGCTTCATTCCCTATCGTTTGAAACTCGTTCAACTTTCCATTGTCATTTTCACTTATGATTCGTGCGTATGAGAAGTTATGGATGATTCCTGTAGGATTTAATGTATGGTGAAGATGCTAGAGATATAACAAGCTTTGCAAAGGCTCAAACTTTCTAGTACCATGAACAAACATATTAAAACTGTCAAATCCTCTTAGGACCAAATATGAGTATACTGAATTAATTTACTAGATCCCAAAGTTGGTTATGTGTCACTACCATCTTGAACCCATGTGCAAGTGTAAGTGAAATCAGAGCTTTGGGGAATAGGATTCCCAACCTAAGCGAGATGGGAATTTAACCCTATCCTTACTACTCCGATCTGGAGTTCATTACCTCATCTTGAACAAAATGATTTAACCTGTTATGGATGAAACTGTGAGGCTAGCCTGTCCGTTTGAGCGATCGAGTGGTCTTGCTTTTAGACAAGACATGTTGCCACGCATGAGCATACTCCACTGCCAATCAGGCGTCTATAGCCCCGGTGGAGATCAACCCCATAATCCAGGATTTGACTTTACTTTTGATTTCTTGAACCTTGGGGATGACTACCCATCCTTGCAAGGGACATGTAGTACGATCCTTCCAATCCAATATCAATGATGCAATAAAAGTAGAATGAAAAATATTTGCTTTGGAACTTCAAGTTCTTGAGTGTAGATCACGCTTTTAATTTCTTAAAGCGTGATGGAGGCAAAATAGAAGCTTTGGGGAATCGGATTCTCAACCTAAGCGAGATGAGAATTAGACCCTATCCTTACTACTCCATGAAGATCAAATCAGAGCTTTGGGGAATTGGATCCTCAACCTAAGTTCGATGGGGATTTAACCCTATCCTTACTACTCGATTTTAGGCTTTAAGCACTATAGGAGTGGTAAAAAGCCACTATTTTAAGGATTATGTTGCATGATAGGACAGACACGAAATACTCCTTTCACCTCACCTTTTCTTCCAAGTATGGTTTTGACCATTTTGCTCAAGATCCTCTTTAATATGTGTAGAACGTGCTTGGTTCAAGATAGTTCGGGCATCAGTTCCCAACCTTAGGATCCTTTTAATATATGTTATGTAATAACCCTAAGAGGATTCGACACCTTTTCAATGATTGTATTTGAAATGTAGATGCAACCGAGATGAAATGTATATGCAATGTCGAATGTAACATGAGATATGGATGAATGCATTGCTCTTTTTGAAATGCGGATGGAGTATACCACCTACTTTACCATAATGTGTAAAACTGACAACTTCATGCATCACAAGTTCCAAACGATATTCTTTAATGTGTTTGCGATACTCGTGGAGCTTTCTGCAATACAATTCCGATGTTTCATATTCTCTTAGTCTTAGTCAACATTCATAAGGACATAAGTTGACATCTCGCTTTTTTTTTTTTTTTTTTTTTTTAAAGACAAACCAAAAGTGTCCAAAGGACCAACACACAAAACTTAAAACCAAACCCAAAATGCAATCCCAAAAAGAAACTTGAAAACACAAACCAAAACCAAAAACCAAAGACTATATACAAATGTACAATATGGTACAAGATGATGCACAGTTTGAACTATCACTTCCCTGGATCCCAAACATGATTTGAGCATTCCAAAAGACATATAATGTGATACACATGCCAAATGTGGAAGGAATCAAACAAAAACAAGATTAGACCAAACAATGCAACCAACTTCAACTTTCCTCTCTCACCCCACCAATTAGATTTAGTTCCATTAGTATTCTCATAGGTGAGATTCAAATTACCAAATTGATTAGACAATGGTTGATTTTCAATTCTTTCTTGTCTATTCTTTAAGGTGTAAATTTCATAATTCCATTCATGATTTAGAACTAGGCTTTCTTTATTCAAAATGAAATTTTGTAAGCAAGAGCCTATTTCTAAAAATTTCAAAGCTAATTCATTTTCCATGTTCTTAGGCCAATCAAGATTGTGCAACAATTTACAAGCATCTAGGATATTTACTAAATGGGGATCATTAGAAGTTTTTATCCTAGGTTCAAGAATTAATTGTTGATGAATTTGATTTAGCAATTTAAGTGCATCAAGCTCCTTTTCATTCATTAAAGTAATGTTATCAAAGGTGTGGTTAGAAATTAATCCTTGTTCTTCATTCACCTTCAATGGCATTTCATCATAAATATCATTTGAATTATACAAATCTTCACCTAAATCTTGGATGTTTGGACACAAAGGTTTAGATTTTACCTTTTTCACATTTTCATTTACCAAAATTTGATGAGGATTTGCAATTCCCTCTTTCACCTCATGGTCTTCATATTCTTCATTGATTACTTGTTCATCAAACATACCAAAATTGGGCACCCAATTGAAAACATGCCCATCCTTTTCAACCCTCAAATATTCTTGGTCAAAGTGTATGTCAAGTAACTCATCTTCATGATCAATCACTTGCGTTACTTCTAATAGATCAATCACTTTGTCATTTAATTCCAATTCTTTGTTCACTATCCATGGTATCTCTTCATTTGAATCCTCAAAATAATCATGCAAACTTGTATCCGAATCTTCAATGAATTTATATTCAACATGATCGAATTTTGTAACCTTCTCAAATCTTGTGAATGTGAGATCTTCGTATGAAGTAGAAGTTTCAACATCCTGCATATAAATTGGAATAGAGGCTTCATCAATAAGGGTGTGAGGAAATAACACATCTTCATATCTTCCCCAACCATTGTAAAAATTATCTTCCAAATTTGTGGGATGAAACTCCATGGTATTTGTGACATGATCTTTTGATTCATTTGTCAATTCTTTTTCTTCTTTGTCCTTGGTAATAGGATCATTATAATCTTCCAAAATTTGATGAGATTTGAAACCCTCTTCCAAAACATCCTCAAATTGTACAGGAGTTGTAATATCTTCCTTTGAGTAGGCGATTATATTGTCCTGTATATCAATTGGCACACAAGTTTTATTAGCAGTTTTGGAGTGAGTGTAGTCTTCCCACTTCTTCCAAGCATCATAATAATCATCTTCCAAAGTCAAGTGGTGACGTTCAACTACTTCTTCAACATCTTCCAATTCATCAATGTGTTTCTCATCAAATTCACCTTCACCTTCTTTAGATGGTTCAATAACTTTCAAAAGTGGGTTATTTCTTGAATTCAAATTTGTAAGGCTATCATCGTCCAAATTAGTAACCCATGATTCGATTTTATCACAATTTGGAGGGTGAAGAATTTTTTGATCATTAGTTCCAAGCTTCTCATCGAGAGTGTCTTCCAAGAACAAGTGGTGAAATTCTATCATATCTTCAAATTCATTTATTGATTTTCTTCCAATTTCACTTTCAACCACTTCATTCAATTCTATGGCAGTTTCTGTCCTATCACCTATCTCAAACCTTGTTGAATTTAGGACCCCTTTATCTGAATAATCATGTATCTCTATGAATGAGATCATCTCTGCATAATCCTCATTGGTGGATGTCGACTTAGCAATTTGCACCTCCTCTTGGACTACATCTAAGGTGGTTGTAACATTTGGACCTTCAAATTCATCCCCTTGATCATTTACCTTAGGTATCATTGGAGTGGAGGGTGCTATATTTAATGGTTGGTGTCGGTTGGCATCACTAACTCCAAAAGAACAATCTCTCATGTGAACATGTTGTGCCTTTTCTTCTTCCAAAACTTGTTCTACCTTTTCAAAGATCTCATAGATTGTCTCTAGAGACAGGTCATCCAAGTTTTCCTTAATGAGTGTAGCAAGTGTGGGGGGTATGGCTCTCAGGTATACTTCAATAGCTTCCTCTTTCGATGTACCCAAACTTTCCCACATTTGAGAGTACAATTCATGAAACCTCACACTGAATTGACTCATGGACTCATTAGGCTCTTTACACATAGAGGTGAATTGATTTTGCAACCTATCCAAGTCAACTTGATTACCAAAGTGATAAAGATAGGCTGCTTCTAATTGGCTCCAAGAAGTCTTAACCTCCATGGGTAGATGGCAATACCACGAGAATGATCTATCACCCACAATGTATGGGAAGAACCTACAAGCAATAGGCTCACAAAATATTTGAAATTGACATAATGTGAACTTATAGATATGTAGATTTTGTAGGTATCCTGATGCCACCTCTTGATTAAAAAGTCGTAGAAACTCCAATAACATTTCATGAATTTGATAAGGTGTTCCAAAGGTAGAATGACATTCATAATACTTTCCTAATGCAGATACCATCGTTTCTCTTAGGGACATCATTTCTTCTCTTAGGGATACAATTTGCTCCTCAGATGTTGCCATTAGTGAAACTCAAAGAATAACTTCAAAACCAATTTGTTAGTCATGAATAAAAGAAGGAACCATGACAAAGCAATATTCTAAAAATGTAAATTAGTTTCTGATTCACCAGATCGCATATGCACAAGTGAAGAGCATACTCCTAGTGTTGTAGGCTTTCTGATTCACAAGATCACATTACACGCAAGTGAAGAGCATAATACCGACAACAAATACATTTTAGACAAAATAATTCCTTACAAATAAGCATGAAATGACCAGCAAATATCAAACATGTAACGTATGAATAATCATGTTAGCATCAACCAAGAGATGTATCCATTAAAATCAAATGAAAGTAATTGCATGGAGACAACCTCGTTAGTCAAGACCAAAATTTTTCAAAATCAAATCAAAACACATTATTCCTGTATGAACAATCAAAAGCGTTAGAACAATGCATAGCAATTCATGTCCTCCTTTTAACACTACAAGGTTGTATTGTTTAAAAGAGGGCTAAAGATAATAATCAATAGGGCATGAAATATTCAAAATTTAAATCCCTATAGCATTTAAATCACACTGAAATAAACCAATTCAGGCCCTCCTTCTAGCGCCAAAATGTTGAGTGGTATTTTCACCCAATTGTGAAAGTACACTCTCCCTTAGGATTTGGGTTCCAAATCCCCTCTTGCAAAGAAGTTAAACAAACAACTTCTCCAAGGTCTCCGCTATATTAGCATTTGCATATGTGTATTAGTAATCTCAAATAAAGATATTCAATTTAAATGCTTGGAACACCTTAGTGATTGCAAGTAACTGTAAACAAGGGGCAATGTTGGTTTATTTTACCATGAAACTTTAGTGATTGTTCATTGAACCAAAATAAAGCAAATGTGAGTTGGCCCTCATATGACCACGATGTAGTGCCTTAATTCCTTTTATCTTGAGAGTTTTAAAGTAGATTTTATCTTCTTTATTAAGTCCAAATATGGCTTCTTATCATGAAGATGAAGATAGCTTTCAATGTGATCGATAAACTATCCCTCTTTGGTGAAATTGATTTTCACAAAGAAGCAATAATTTATGGCCTTAAATAAAGGGCTTTAAATGTCACTTTAACTTATCCCTCTTAAATGAAATCAAATTTTCATCAAGATGAACAATTAAGTGCTTTGAAGAAATGACCTTCAATGTAATACTCAAATTACCCCTCTTTCGTAAAATTAGAATTTTTATGAAGAGAGGGTAATTTTAGGCTCAAAATGGAAATTTGTGAAAATGCCATAAAACATAACTCCTTCAATGAAATTGGAATTTTCATGAAGGGAATGTCATCATAGGCTCATGAGTGCAAAACATGAAACTGAAAAAATGAAATTTGACCTTAAAATGGAAATTTTCTATTTTCGGATTTTTTAAAATCTGTAATAAAACAACAACTTCGATGAATTTTTAAAAATACTAAACAACTCCGAAAATGAAATTTCAAAGTGCGTATTGGAAGTCTGAAGTATAACCTACGCAATGGTGAAATTATTTTTGGATTTTGAAATTTTTTAAATGTTTATTTTAATGCCTGAAAATTAAAAAAAAGTTAAAATTTTTGGAAAAATAAAATGCAGAAAAATGAAAATGAAATGCAAAAAATGAAAATAAAATGCATTCAGTATGATGCTATCCTATTTCGACAAAACCGAAGATGTGAGGTTTTCATGCATGCAACCTAACCTATTGGACTTGCAAAACAAGCACAATCCGGATAAGCTAAGTGTTGGCTCCTAGGGTTTTAAATGAGGTTTTCAGATTTAAACATTCACATGAAGCAACCAAGAAAACTTGCATAAACTCCATTTACAAGCCTAAAATCTGAAAAGGGGAAAAATAGACATTTAATCTTGCATGCAGAAAATGACTCCTTCTTTCTTGTCCATAAGATGCAACTTTCTGAAATTTTCTGTATTAAAAATTTGTCATTTTACAATAACAGAAATTTCTGGTTTTCCCAAACCAGTCCATGGAAGAAAAACAGCTCAAACAGGTCCAGAATGGCCCTCTTGCCTTCAAATCTGCAACTCTGCTTACAGCAGTTTCCAACCCCTCAAAACATCCTTGCCTAGCGTATTTAAAATTTTTAGGAAGCTTTTCGTTTCATTTTCCAATGGTTGTTCGTTTCACCTTCCCTTGTGCATGCATGTGTTTTGGTTTCCAAAAAGGCTTTTCGTTTCTATTTTGTGGCCCTTCGTTTCATTCCCATGGTTTGGCTTCCTCTTTTGGTTTTCTTCACTTTTCGTTTGATTTAAAAAAATGTTTCCTTTTCTCCACATGGGCATGCGTCCGCTTCCTTCCATGTGTAACGACCATCTTAAATGATTTCAAATCATTAAATATTCCTTATGTAACGTTTTGTCTTATTCATTGGATTTTGTCCTTATGTGACACTTTTTATTTTTTTATAGGTCCACGTCATTATGCGTCTTCGGTTCACTATCCTGGTGTTCATCACTAATATCAGACGCATTGTCCACTACTCTGTTCCCTTGGCAAAAATCGGACATGTCGCGATATCGTGACACTTTTGTTTCTCTTCCTGCCTTCCCTTTTTGAGTCATGAAAATGCAACATGTCGCGATATCGCGACACTTTTGTTTCTTTCCTTTTTGAGTCGGAAAATGCAACATGTCGCGATATCGCGACACTTTTGTTTCTCTTCCCTTTTGAGTCGCGAAAATGCAACATGTCGCGATATCACGACACTTTTTTTTGCAAATGCAACATGTCGATATCGTGACACTTTTCTAAATGCAACATGTCGCGATATCGCGACACTTTTTTTTTTAAAATGCAACATGTCGTGATATCGCGACACTTTTTTCTTGGCCCGAAAATGCAACATGTCGCGATATCGCGACACTTTTCTTCTCTTCTTTGGCCGCGAAAATGCAACATGTCGCGATATCGTGACACTTTTTTTTCTTTGCCAAAATGCAACATGTCGCGATATCGTGACACTTTTTTTTCATGTGATTTCTCCTTTTAAATGCAACATGTCGCGATATCGCGACACTTTTTCTTTTTTTTTTGGGCGTGAAAATGCAACATGTCGCGATATCGCGACACTTTTTCCTCCTTGTTTTCTCTTTGCTTGGACCGCGAAAATGCAACATGTCGCGATATCGCGACACTTTTTCTCCTTGCGGTGTTTTGCTTTTTCTTTGATCTTTAGCATATGGGCCACTTCGGTCTTCTTGGAAAATATGCAAAAAGGTGGGTCCCCAATTTTGGGGTACGTTGTGGAGCAGCCACAACAAATGGCGACTCTACTGGAAATGCTCCTGAGCATTTCGGTGAGAACTCAACCTGAACACCTTCAAAACTCAAACACAAGCGTCAGCAAATATCCCAAGAATGAAACTAGATGAGAAATACATGAAGCATTAGAATTATTAAGCATCAGCTCGGTGTGTGCAATGTGCTTCATTCCCTATCGTTTGAAACTCGTTCAACTTTCCATTGTCATTTTCACTTATGATTCATGCGTATGAGAAGTTATGGATGATTCCTGTAGGATTTAATGTATGGTGAAGATGCTAGAGATATAACAAGCTTTGCAAAGGCTCAAACTTTCTAGTACCATGAACAAACATATTAAAACTGTCAAATCCTCTTAGGACCAAATATGAGTATACTGAATTAATTTACTAGATCCCAAAGTTGGTTATGTGTCACTACCATCTTGAACCCATGTGCAAGTGTAAGTGAAATCAGAGCTTTGGGGAATAGGATTCCCAACCTAAGCGAGATGGGAATTTAACCCTATCCTTACTACTCTGATCTGGAGTTCATTACCTCATCTTGAACAAAATGATTTAACTTGTTATGGATGAAACTGTCAGGCTAGCCTATCCGTTTGAGCAGTCAGTGGTCTTGCTTTTAGACAAGACATGTTGCCACGCATGAGCATACTCCACTCGCCATCAGGCGTCTATAGCCCCGGTGGAGATCAACCCCATAATCCAGGATTTGACTTTACTTTTGATTTCTTGAACCTTGGGGATGACTACCCATCCTTGCAAGGGACATGTAGTACGATCCTTCCAATCCAATATCAATGATGCAATAAAAGTAGAATGAAAAATATTTGCTTTGGAACTTCAAGTTCTTGAGTGTAGATTTCGCTTTTAATTTCTTAAAGCATGATGGAGGCAAAATAGAAGCTTTGGGGAATCGGATTCTCAACCTAAGCGAGATGAGAATTAGACCCTATCCTTACTACTCCATGAAGATCAAATCGAGCTTTGGGGAATTGGATCCTCAACCTAAGTTCGATGGGGATTTAACCCTATCCTTACTACTCTGATTTTAGGCTTTAAGCACTATAGGAGTGGTAAAAACCACTATTTTAAGGATTATGTTGCATGATAGGACAGACACGAAATACTCCTTTCGCCTCACCTTTTCTTCCAAGTATGGTTTTGACCATTTTGCTCAAGATCCTCTTTAAAATGTGTAGAACGTGCTTGGTTCAAGATAGTTCGGGCATCAGTTCCCAACCTTAGGATCCTTTTAATATATGTTATGTAATAACCCTAAGAGGATTCGACACCTTTTCAATGATTGTATTTGAAATGTAGATGCAACTGAGATGAAATGTATATGCAATGTCGAATGTAACATGAGATATGGATGAATGCATTGCTCTTTTTGAAATGCGGATGGAGTATACCACCTACTTTACCATAATTTGTAAAACTGACAACTTCATGCATCACAAGTTCCAAACGATATTCTTTAATGTGTTTGCGATACTCGTGGAGCTTTCTGCAATACAATTCCGATGTTTCATATTCTCTTAGTCTTAGTCAACATTCATAAGGACATAAGTTGACATCTCGCTTTTCTTTCTTTTTTTTTTTTTTTTTTTTAAAGACAAACCAAAAGTGTCCAAAGGACCAACACACAAAACTTAAAACCAAACCCAAAATACAATCCCAAAAAAGAAACTTGAAAACACAAACCAAAACCAAAAACCAAAGACTATATACAAATGTACAATATGGTACAAGATGATGCACAGTTTGAACTATCACTTCCCTGGATCCCAAACATGATTAGAGCATTCCAAAAGACATATAATGTGATACACATGCCAAATGTGGAAGGAATCAAACAAAAACAAGATTAGACCAAACAATGCAACCAACTTCAACTTTCCTCTCTCACCCCACCAATTAGATTTAGTTCCATTAGTATTCTCATAGGTGAGATTCAAATTACCAAATTGATTAGACAATGGTTGATTTTCAATTCTTTCTTGTCTATTCTTTAAGGTGTAAATTTCATAATTCCATTCATGATTTAGAACTAGGCTTTCTTTATTCAAAATGAAATTTTGTAAGCAAGAGCCTATTTCTAAAAATTTCAAAGCTAATTCATTTTCCATGTTCTTAGGCCAATCAAAATTGTGCAACAATTTACAAGCATCTAGGATATTTACTAAATGGGGATCATTAGAAGTTTTTATCCTAGGTTCAAGAATTAATTGTTGATGAATTTGATTTAGCAATTTAAGTGCATCAAGCTCCTTTTCATTCATTAAAGTAATGTTATCAAAGGTGTGGTTAGAAATTAATCCTTGTTCTTCATTCACCTTCAATGGCATTTCATCATAAATATCATTTGAATTATACAAATCTTCACCTAAATCTTGGATGTTTGGACACAAAGGTTTAGATTTTACCTTTTTCACATTTTCATTTACCAAAATTTGATGAGGATTTGCAATTCCCTCTTTCACCTCATGGTCTTCATATTCTTCATTGATTACTTGTTCATCAAACATACCAAAATTGGGCACCCAATTGAAAACATGCCCATCCTTTTCAACCCTCAAATATTCTTGGTCAAAGTGTATGTCAAGTAACTCATCTTCATGATCAATCACTTGCGTTACTTCTAATAGATCAATCACTTTGTCATTTAATTCCAATTCTTTGTTCACTATCCATGGTATCTCTTCATTTGAATCCTCAAAATAATCATGCAAACTTGTATCCGAATCTTCAATGAATTTATATTCAACATGATCGAATTTTGTAACCTTCTCAAATCTTGTGAATGTGAGATCTTCGTATGAAGTAGAAGTTTCAACATCCTGCATATAAATTGGAATAGAGGCTTCATCAATAAGGGTGTGAGGAAATAACACATCTTCATATCTTCCCCAACCATTGTAAAAATTATCTTCCAAATTTGTGGGATGAAACTCCATGGTATTTGTGACATGATCTTTTGATTCATTTGTCAATTCTTTTTCTTCTTTGTCCTTGGTAATAGGATCATTATAATCTTCCAAAATTTGATGAGATTTGAAACCCTCTTCCAAAACATCCTCAAATTGTACAGGAGTTGTAATATCTTCCTTTGAGTAGGCGATTATATTGTCCTGTATATCAATTGGCACACAAGTTTTATTAGCAGTTTTGGAGTGAGTGTAGTCTTCCCACTTCTTCCAAGCATCATAATAATCATCTTCCAAAGTCAAGTGGTGACGTTCAACTACTTCTTCAACATCTTCCAATTCATCAATGTGTTTCTCATCAAATTCACCTTCACCTTCTTTAGATGGTTCAATAACTTTCAAAAGTGGGTTATTTCTTGAATTCAAATTTGTAAGGCTATCATCGTCCAAATTAGTAACCCATGATTCAATTTTATCACAATTTGGAGGGTGAAGAATTTTTTGATCATTAGTTCCAAGCTTCTCATCGAGAGTGTCTTCCAAGAACAAGTGGTGAAATTCTATCATATCTTCAAATTCATTTATTGATTTTCTTCCAATTTCACTTTCAACCACTTCATTCAATTCTATGGTAGTTTCTGTCCTATCACATATCTCAAACCTTGTTGAATTTAGGACCCCTTTATCTGAATAATCATGTATCTCTATGAATGAGATCATCTCTGCATAATCCTCACTGGTGGATGTCGACTTAGCAATTTGCACCTCCTCTTGGACTACATCTAAGGTGGTTGTAACATTTGGACCTTCAAATTCATCCCCTTGATCATTTACCTTAGGTATCATTGGAGTGGAGGGTGCTATATTTACTGGTTGGTGTCGGTTGGCATCACTAACTCCAAAAGAACAATCTCTCATGTGAACATGTTGTGCCTTTTCTTCTTCCAAAACTTGTTCTACCTTTTCAAAGATCTCATAGATTGTCTCTAGAGACAGGTCATCCAAGTTTTCCTTAATGAGTGTAGCAAGTGTGGGGGGTATGGCTCTCAGGTATACTTCAATAGCTTCCTCTTCCGATGTACCCAAACTTTCCCACATTTGAGAGTACAATTCATGAAACCTCACACTGAATTGACTCATGGACTCATTAGGCTCTTTACACATAGAGGTGAATTGATTTTGCAACCTATCCAAGTCAACTTGATTACCAAAGTGATAAAGATAGGCTGCTTCTAATTGGCTCCAAGAAGTCTTAACCTCCATGGGTAGATGGCAATACCACGAGAATGATCTATCACCCACAATGTATGGGAAGAACCTACAAGCAATAGGCTCACAAAATATTTGAAATTGACATAATGTGAACTTATAGATATGTAGATTTTGTAGGTATCCTGATGCCACCTCTTGATTAAAAAGTCGTAGAAACTCCAATAACATTTCATGAATTTGATAAGGTGTTCCAAAGGTAGAATGACATTCATAATACTTTCCTAATGCAGATACCATCGTTTCTCTTAGGGACATCATTTCTTCTCTTAGGGATACAATTTGCTCCTCAAATGTTGCCATTAGTGAAACTCAAAGAATAACTTCAAAACCAATTTGTTAGTCATGAATAAAAGAAGGAACCATGACAAAGCAATATTCTAAAAATGTAAATTAGTTTCTGATTCACCAGATCGCATATGCGCAAGTGAAGAGCATACTCCTAGTGTTGTAGGCTTTCTGATTCACAAGATCGCATTACACGCAAGTGAAGAGCATAATACCGACAACAAATACATTTTAGACAAAATAATTCCTTACAAATAAGCATGAAATGACTCGCAAATATCAAACATGTAACGTATGAATAATCATGTTAGCATCAACCAAGAGATGTATCCATTAAAATCAAATGAAAGTAATTGCATGGAGACAACCTCGTTAGTCAAGACCAAAATTTTTCAAAATCAAATCAAAACACATTATTCTTGTATGAACAATCAAAAGCGTTAGAACAATGCATAGCAATTCATGTCCTCCTTTTAACACTACAAGGTTGTATTGTTAAAAGAGGGCTAAAGATAATAATCAATAGGGCATGAAATATTCAAAATTTAAATCCCTATAGCATTTAAATCACACTGAAATAAACCAAATCAGGCCCTCCTTCTAGCGCCAAAATGTTGAGTGGTATTTTCACCCAATTGTGAAAGTACACTCTCCCTTAGGATTTGGGTTCCAAATCCCCTCTTGCAAAGAAGTTAAACAAACAACTTCTCCAAGGTCTCCGCTATATTAGCATTTGCATATGTGTATTAGTAATCTCAAATAAAGATATTCAATTTAAATGCTTGGAACACCTTAGTGATTGCAAGTAACTGTAAACAAGGGGCAATGTTGGTTTATTTTACCATGAAACTTTAGTGATTGTTCATTGAACCAAAATAAAGCAAATGTGAGTTGGCCCTCATATGACCACGATGTAGTGCCTTAATTCCTTTTATCTTGAGAGTTTTAAGGTAGATTTTATCTTCTTTATTAAGTCCAAATATGGCTTCTTATCATGAAGATGAAGATAGCTTTCAATATGATCGATAAACTATCCCTCTTTGGTGAAATGAATTTTCACAAAGAAGCAATAATTTATGGCCTTAAATTAAGGGCTTTAAATGTCACTTTAACTTATCCCTCTTAAATGAAATCAAATTTTCATCAAGATGAACAATTAAGTGCTTTGAAGAAAAGACCTTCAATGTAATACTCAAATTACCCCTCTTTCGTAAAATTAGAATTTTTATGAAGAGAGGGTAATTTTAGGCTCAAAAATGGAAATTTGTGAAATGCCATAAAACATAACTCCTTCAATGAAATTGGAATTTTCATGAAGGGAATGTCATCATAGGCTCATGAGTGCAAAACAAAACTGAAAAAATGAAATTTGACCTTAAAATGGAAATTTTCTATTTTCGGATTTTTTAAAATCTGTAATAAAACAACAACTTCGATGAATTTTTAAAAATACTAAACAACTCCGAAAATGAAATTTCAAAGTGCGTATTGGAAGTCTGAAGTATAACCTACGCAATGGTGAAATTATTTTTGGATTTTGAAATTTTTTAAATGTTTATTTTAATGCCTGAAAATTAAAAAAAAAGTTTAAAATTTCTTGAAAAATAAAATGCAAAAAAATGAAAATGAAATGAGAAAAGAAAATAAAATGCATTCAAGTATGATGCTATCCTATTTCGACAAAACCGAAGATGTGAGGTTTCCATGCATGCAACCTAACCTATTGGACTTGCAAAACAAGCACAATCCGGATAAGCTAAGTGTTGGCTCCTAGGGTTTTAAATGAGGTTTTCAGATTTAAACATTCGCATGAAGCAACCAAGAAAACTTGCATAAACTCCATTTACAAGCCTAAAATCTGAAAAGGGGAAAAATAGACATTTAATATTGCATGCAAAAAAAGACTCCTCCTTTCTTGTCCATAAGATGCAACTTTCTGAAATTTTCTGTATTAAAAATTTGTCATTTTACAATAACAAAAATTTTTGGTTTTCCCAAACCGAGTCCATGGAAGAAAAAGAGCCCAAACAGGTCCAGAATGGCCCTCTTGCCTTCAAATCTGCAACTCTGCTCATAGCAGTTTCCAACCCCTCAAAACATCCTTGCCTGGCGTATTTAAAATTTTCAGGAAGCTTTTCGTTTCATTTTCCAATGGTTGTTCGTTTCACCTTCCCTTGTGCATGCATGTGTTTTGGTTTCCAAAAAGGCTTTTCATTTCTATTTTGTGGCCCTTCGTTTCATTCCCATGGTTTGGCTTCCTCTGTTTGGTTTTCTTCACTTTTCGTTTGATTTCAAAAAAAATGTTTCCTTTTCTCCACATGGGCATGCGTCCGCTTCCTTCCATGTGTAACGACCATCTTAAATGATTTCAAATCATTAAATATTCCTTATGTAACGTTTTGTCTTATTCATTGGATTTTGTCCTTATGTGACAAATTACCTTATTCAATCTTTGATTTATTCCTTATAGGTCCACGTCATTATGCAGTCTTCAGTTTCACTATCCTGGTGTTCATCACTAATATCAGACGCACTGTCCACTACTCTGTTCCCTTGGCGAAAATGGAACATGTCGCGATATCGTGACACTTTTGTTTCTCTGTCTGCTTGCCCTTTTTGAGTCACGAAAATGCAACATGTCACGATATCACGACACTTTTGTTTCTCTGCCTGCCTGCCCTTTTTGAGTCACGAAAATGCAACATGTCGCGATATCGCGACACTTTTGTTTCTCTGCTGCCTCCCCTTTTTGAGTCGCGAAAATGCAACATGTCGCGATATCGCGACACTTTTGTTTCTCTCAAGATCTTCCTTTTTTAGTCATGAAAATGCAACATGTCGCGATATCGCGACACTTTTTTTCTCTCTCCTTTTTGAGTCATGAAAATGCAACATGTCGCGATATCGCGACACTTTTTTTCTCTTCTCCTCCTTTTTGGACATGAAAATGCAACATGTCGCGATATCGCGACACTTTTCCCCTTCTTTCTTTTGGCCATGAAAATGCAACATGTCACGATATCGCGACACTTTTTCTTTCTTGTTCTTTCTCTTCTCTTTTGGCCTCGAAAATGCAACATGTCGCGATATCGCGACACTTTTTCTTTCTTGTTCTTTCTCTTCTCTTTTGGCCATGAAAATGCAACATGTCGCGATATCGCGACACTTTTTCCTCCTTGCTTTTTCTCTTCTCTTTGGATCGCGAAAATGCAACATGTCGCGATATCGCGACACTTTTTCCTCCTTGCTTTTTCTCTTCTCTTTGGACCATGAAAATGCAACATGTCGCGATATCGTGACACTTTTTTTCCTTGTTCTTTCTCTTCTCTTTGGATCGCAAAAATGCAACATGTCGCGATATCGTGACACTTTTTTCCTTGCTCTTTCTCTTTGCTTTGGCCGTGAAAATGCAACATGTCACGATATCGCGACACTTTTTCCTCCTTGCTTTTTCTCTTTGCTTTGGACCGCGAAAATGCAACATGTCGCGATATCACGACACTTTTTCTTTTTTTTTTTCTTTGGCCGCGAAAATGCAACATGTCGCGATATCACGACACTTTTTCTTCTTTTTCTCTTTGCTTTGGACCACGAAAATGCAACATGTCGCGATATCGCGACACTTTTTCTCCTTGCGGTGTTTTGCTTTTTCTTTGATCTTTAGCATATGGGCCACTTCGGTCTTCTTGGAAAACATGCAAAAAGGTGGGTCCCCAATTTTGGGGTACATTGTGGAGCAGCCACAACAGTAGCCTTAGGACTAACTTGATGGTTTTTACCAACATTGGGCAAATTTTCCTATAAGCTACCTAACCGTCTTGACCCAACTCGACCCGAGATGATCACAAAAAATAAAAAATCAAAATAATAAAAATAGCATATGGCAATCGAAACTAACTATTAGTGTTGTGCATGATCTTGCACCAATTTTAGATGCTTTGCATGAGATAATTTTAAATTTATTTCATGCAATCAGCTATTTTAGGGTATGCATCTATTTTTCCAATGCAAACTGCCCCTTTACTTTTTCATGTAGAGTACCCTATCTTTGATCAAGAAATATAGAAAATGGCACTCACACATTAGTTTTAAATATCTCAAAGCTTTTGAATTTGTGTAACAAAGTGTTGTTGAATTCAAACCCCAACTATTATCCCCAACCAACTAAGTGCTACCCAAAATTTGTTAGGCTTTCTTGCTGCAAACACTCTGTTGTTGAACTGCCACAAAGGATTTGAAGCCTCACTTTCATTGTTCACATAATAAATACCCTTGCATTGGTGATTGTTTGAATTCCTTAAACTCACCTCCCCAATGCAAAAATCCATTGACATGACTCTCTAGGTCACTTCAAATTATGCTCAAGCTTGAGGATAAAGAAAAGCAAGTCTGGGACAACGACCATATCGACCCGATATGATCCATAGACAAAGATCATATCAACCCAACACGGTCTTGGATAGGCCATAGGTTTTACTATTTTATTTCTATATTGTATTAGATCTACTTACTTTACTACTTTGCATCAGTTTATATTTTATTTATCGCATACATGCACTTGTCTTTTATTCATTTCATTTATTTTCATATTAAACACAAGTCCAACTTTGATGGGCCCTGCACATGCTACTGATTTGTTGTTATTCCATTATATGTAAGTTACAAGTACAAGGATGGCAAAAGAATTTACATACAACCCTCACTCAGTGGTCCTAGAAAACCTGCTCCCTTATGAACTACGTTGGCACAAATTCTTTCCCCTGAGTCAATCAAGCAATTGTGGATAATCTACCCCTCCATTCTTAGATAAATGTAAAAAGGAGGGGTTTTGTTCTTCAAAGTTGCAGGGGATATTTTATCCTTTTTAGAGGGAATACTGAGGATTGTGGTGACCTGCTTTTCCTGTGGATATTTATTTAGAGAAGCTTTTAGCAGGTCTATTTGGACATGAATGAAGAGAGTATCATATAGGCTAGATTTGGATGGTATCTTCTTCATTTCCTCCACAATGTTGTATTCAAACTTGGCAAATGTGGGTCTTTCAGGCCTTCTCTCTGGCTCACCATATTTTCTCTTATACTATTGTGTGGCCTCAATTCTCTACTTCTTGGTAATGGAAGGGAATATAAGCATCTCTTGGGGTTCATTCTTTGATCTCATCCTATCTCCCTCAATTTCTTTCTCATTTATCTTGGGTAAACTAACCGCCCTTTCCTAGCCCTTAGGATCCATGTCTCTTTTTTGATTGGACTGGGGGATAGGGAATGTATCACTGCTTTATGAAAGAAGATCCTTCTTCTTTTGAGAGAGAAATTGAAATTGACCCTTCTTTTATGGATCAACCTATAATGTTTTCTTGCCTAACCTTGTCATGATAGAAATGGGTCCATCCTCATCAAGATCTTTCCCAAGCATGATCTGATCTGGTTTTCAGATCATATTCACTCTTTCTTTCTAATTTCTCTCTACTTTCTCCATAGCCTATTGTACATGGTGTTGGTACATAACACAATATTGTGAATCATGGGGATCATTGTACACCAAACACCATACATTCACCAGACTTGTTTTTGAAGAACACTCAAGCTCTTCTTGAATTGCATTTACTCTAACCCCAATGATGTTGCTAGGACCATGTCTTTGATCCTTATTAACATAAGGAAATCTCCTTTGTTGAGATCTCTTCATTTCTCTTTTTTCCATTGAATTCATCTTATTGGTAATATTTTTCAAGGTATTTTGAATATCAAGGAGCATGGAGGATTCTTGGGATATTTGAGAAGGAAATGGAGGGAAAGGAATCACAACAGGTGGTGATTTTGAATGAGGAATAGGAGTCATCTATGGAAATGGAGATGATAAAGGAGGAGGGTCCATATAAGATGGTGTAGTTTTCTGACCTTGGACATTAGGGGTTTCCAAATTATAGGGTAACACAACTTTTGGAGGTAATATTCTCATGTTAATAAGGATATTTTCAACATGAACAACTGCATTATAAAATTGTGGGAAGGTTTCCACCCTAAATTATTAGGTCTCTAATCCTAACTCTGATCTGAGGGATCTAATGTAATACATATAAGTGAGGCTTGAAGCTGGTCTTGCTATAGGGGTAACCTCTTCCAGGTCCTACTAAACCTCAATATGAAGTTTGAAACAATTTCTTGTTGATGCTTTTGCATGGATGTGAATTGATTAAGGAGGGAAAAAATATCAGCAGATTCATTAAATTCTTCCACAAAGGGCTTGGCCAATTTTACCGATGAGGTAATGGTATTGTCTTCAAGGTTCTTGAACCAATGTAGAATATTTCCTCTAAAGGACAGGGCTAGGATTCTAATAATAACATCTTCATTTTTTATATTGTGGATTGTTGCCAGTGAAGAACACAAGCTTATACTGAGATGGGTGTGAATAATATAAGAGCACTTTTTACTTTTCTTTCCAAATCAATATTATGCAATGTATAGATAGCAATATCAACAATAGTAGTCAAAGCAATGTACAAATCACTACACATAATAGATACACAGTTTTAATGTGGTTCACCCAGAGATGGCTACTTCCATAGAGAAAATATGTCTTCTAAATATTTCTCAAATAATCTCTTGGGAATACTTTCCAATTATAATTTTTATGGACCTCTATCCAAAGGATATGTTGATCCCCTAAATCTGGTTTATGAATCTCTATCCACAAGAGAACTCCTTCTCCTCTGCTCTGGTTGGTGATCCTCTAGAAGACTACTGCCTCCACTACACTGGCTTGTGGATCTCTCTCCACTGAATACTCTTATCCTGACTCATAAGAATTGTCCTCACTGCCCTGGCCAATGGATATCTATCCATTGGAGACTACTATCCTCTTTGCTCTGTCACCTCCAAAGCTCTATCTCAAATCTATACTAAACATAGTCTAGTCGATCTAGCACAAATATGCTCAACAAGTCCACTCAAATATACACTAAACACAATCCAATCGGTCTAGCACAAATTTTCTCAACAAGTCCACTCAAATTTGTACTAAACATAGTCCAGTCGGTCTAGCACAAATCTGATCAACAAATCCACATAGAACTTACTCAAATTTTCTTAACAAGTTCATTCGAAACTTGCTCAAATCTTCTCAACAAGTTCACTAAAAACTTGCTCAAATATGCTCAATAGGTCCACTCATAACCTGCTCAAATTTTCTCAACAGGTCCACTCAAAACCTGCTCAAATATGCTCAACAGGTCCACTTATAACCTGCTCAAATCTGCTCAATAGGTCCACTTAGAACCTGCTCAAATTTTCTCAACAGGTCCACTCAGAACCTGCTCAAATCTGCTCAACAAGCTCACATAGAATTTGTCCAAATCTGCTCAACAAGCTCACATAGAACTTGTCCAAATCTGCTCAATAAGTCCTCTCTAGAACTTTAACAAAATCTGTATTGTAAGCTTCTACTAAAGCTCACACAAAATTAGTCCATAAGTCTTCTCAAATACTTACCTCAAGTATGCTTAACAAGTTCACACATAGAACTTTTCCAATCTCATAGAAGCATAAATAGAATTGTTAGAGACTCAATATGTTCTATTCTCAATGCACAATCACTTTCAGAATTTTCTCAATCTCATAGAAGCATAAAGAGAATTGTTAGATACTCAATATGTTCTACTCTCAATGCACAATCACTTTCAAAATTTTCTCAATCTCATAGAAGCATAAAGAGAATTGTTAGAGACTCAATATGTTCTATACTCAATGCTCAATCACTTTCACAACTCAAATCAGAATGTAGAATAGTTTATTTTATGGAACTTGAAAAATCACTTCATACAACCACTTGACTAGGCTCAACCAACTCAACTCAACCAATTGCTTAATGAAACTCCCATTTCTCACAAACCCTAGTCTAAGCATATATCAACCAACTCAAAATATTTTCAACAATGCTCAACAACAAATCTCACATAACAATGATACTCATTTTCTTTTCAAAAACCCTAGTTCAAGCTCTTTGCACAATAACTCACTTCAACAACAATACTTATAAAACAATCTTCATATAACAATGATACTCATGATCTTTGAAAAACCCTAACTCAAGTTCTTCACACAACCAATGGCTTCAACAACTATGCTTATCAAAAAAGGTTTTAATCACAACTCTTAATTCCAGAAAACCTTGAAGCATTAACTCAAGCACTTTCGAAAAGGAAACCCTAATCAAATCCTTTTCACTCCAAACTTTATTTTCTAGTAAGCCAATCAATCAACTCAACCAAGGAAGAATTTGCCCATACCTTTTTGCTTGACAAGGAGTTGATCTCACAAATATGCCACACTCATAATTACTTCTTTGCAAATATCAATAAGGGTTATAAGATAATAATTTCCTCAACAAAACACAATACAAAATGATATCAAAATTACACCTTATCACTCCAACTTAAATAATATTCAATACCTTCACAATAATCTTCTTTAACACAAAAATCCCTTATTAAATTTAAACAATACTCAAAAAGTCTTAAATCCTTCAATATACCAATATAGTAATTTAAGACTTTATAAAAAATAATTAAAACCAAAGACCACTTATTACTCCAAGTGATAATTTTCAACTACCACCACTATCCAACAAACACCCTTTCTAAACAATTCCACTTACAACCCTTATACCTCCAAACTTAGTCAAATAATAAAAATTTAATACAAAATATTTACCTTACCTTTGAAGGGATTCAAACCCTCAATAATATCCGTGATGTACGCCTTGTCGTGGCTCCAACAGCCGCACAAGCGTGCTCATTTGAGATGGAGGAAGCACCACGTGCTTCAAAACATATCACCCTTTTTATCCCTTTGCAAAAACATATGCCTTTGGCACTTTCAACCAACACGACTACCAATGCACACTGTCATGTTTCGAACACTTGCTTCCTTGCCAACAAATGTTTTACCACCTGCCCACTTGCCACTAGGCCAAGCTGCCCAGTTGGCCTTCGACCATTTGATGCCTTCCACTTTATTTTTGTTTGCTGGCAAATCAAATACGAAATTCGTTGTCCCTTTTTCACAAGATCTTCTCTTTAACAATTCGTATGCAATTAATTGATCGAGCAAGGATAAAGTTTAATGCCCTTTGGGCATAGGTATTTATATTAAAGTCCTCCATGCTTTGTAAAATTTCGGCACATTTGAAAGCTTTCATTACCATGAGATGTCGGCGAAGATTAGAACCTTGATAAAGTGCTTTGAATATTTTAAACTCCAAACCCATCTTTGGGTATTGTAAAATATTAAATATTTTACTTTGGGCTTTTAACCAAATCACTTAATATTATAATATCAAACATTATAATATTATATCCTTTTAACCATTATAATATTATTGCTTCCTTCTCATTGCATACCATAGTGTAAATAATATTAATTTATAAATTTTAAATTTTCATTGAATTTAAATAATTTATAAAAATATTATATCTCCTTTTTAACTTTGCATTGATTCTCTTGACCTTTGGCCTTCTTCCTGGATATCAAATAACAACTTTGACAACTTTGTTCCTTGACGAAAACCTTGATATTAATGTTGACTTCATTTCTTGACATCAATGACAACTTTAACTTTTAGAACTCAAAATGTCCAACATTCGGATTCAGAATATCTTGGCAGTGCTCATATGCAGTTTTACCAGATCCATCATAGGTGGGGATGGCCTTAGATATAGCTTGGGGAATGTCATGCATTTGGCTTATTCTAGGGGGACCACTTGTATTCCAGCTAGGATACTTTTGCAAGGGCTGATTTGGAATTGCATTTTGATTCTGATTTTGGGCCATATTTTCAGGTGTAGCTCCTGTTGGAGGTGGCCTTGTAGGATTCTCCTTAGGAGGAGTTTCATCTAAATGAAAATCCTGACTCAAATCCCTTATGATAGTAGACCCTCTATAAGGTAGCTCACAGTAGAAAAATAATTTGGGTTATTCCTTGTGAATGACTTAGTATTCATGAAAAAATTGCAAGTTACAGGGATAAATTTTTTGGATTCGCAAACTAGGGAGTCGCTAGGTGAATTTGTTGATCATCACTTAGCAAGGTCAAGACAATTCACCAAATCTTGATTCCTTCGAGAAAAGATAAAAATAATAAATAATATGATGGATTTTATTGTTTCTTGCAAACATGTCCTACCAGGTATACCAAAACTATTGGGATTTGATTTATCATCAAGTGAACTTGATACTGCAACTATTTATCTTTCAATTTTCTAGCTAGGTTTACACCCGATAGTCACAACTCATAACTCAACATTGTATGGACCAAAGACTGCTTCAGCCTAACCTCTAGAGTAGGTTGGTTCCTTGTCAACTAATAAAATGTTTACTCAATTAAGCTCAATAATAGTTTTGATAGATAGGGTTAGAAAAGGGTTTATGGTTAAAAAATTATGAATTAACAGTGATCGGATAGGGCTAACAATATAGGCATCCATAGGTAAATCCCTTAGCAAACTATTTCTAGTGTTCCACACTCAAGATTAGCAACACCCAAAATAAAATAATCTTCACACAATAAAGACAAAATAGAGATGTACCTTAAGAAAATATCTAAGACACTAACAATCCAATTTACCATAATAGATTAGTATTCGCATTTCACATAATTAAACTTCTCAACAGCACAGATCTAACTATGCATATATTTCAATTGCCTTACAACTAGTAATCCAATACAAATAGAATGAACTAAATAGAAATACAATTCACAGCTTGAACCTCTTGATTAAAGATATCGAAGATGACAAATCTTGAGTCAAAATTTTAAGTAATGCTCCTATTAATTCACAAAAGATATTATACAATAGGGCAAGCAAACACTCTAGAGTCGCCCCTGAAAATTGAGGGTTTGACCTCTATATATAGTTTACAATGAAATAGTAATAGGAGGGAGACATTACAAGGATTTATAATATGATAGATCAGTAGAAAGATATGTTGGCATTATTTTATTCACCTACAAGGTCCGAGAAATCTGCTCAATGTTGCGCGTCATGGCAACTGGCTCTACAACTTGCTGGTTCGACAATGGTAGTTAGAATCTAGGCTATTAGAAACTAAATCTAAACCATTTTTCCTTCTTGAAAACTTCATCCTACCATAGATCTACAACTACCCTGGTTCTTGGTTCTTGGTTCTTGGCACCACTAACACTTCGTCTAACCGCTCGAATTGACTAGCCTTCATCCGCCAAGAATCTGCCTTTGTATGCTCATAAAAATGTTAGCATAATATTCGTCATTGATGCACTTTATGGATGGTTGTGATTAAATTCCAATAATGTTATGCAAACAAGTGGGGTAGAACTAGTCGCCAATCCACTCTAAAAATAACGTTGACATTAGCTTGGATGGCTTCAACCAACGGATTGGAGCTCTCGTGAAAATACACTACTTGATGAGTGGAATATAGCTCGTCATCAATCCGCTCTAAAAATATCAGTAATGTTAGCTTGGATGGCTTCGGCCAGTAGATTCGAGACTTGGTGAGAAATACACTAAGTGTTGAGTGGGATGTAGCTCATCGCCAATCCGCTCGACTAAGTCTTCAAAATACTTTATTCCTTTCTCTCATCCATGGCATAGGACATCAATTGCAATCTTCTCCTCAATTTTTTCTCCACTAGCTTTGACTTAGATTGACTACGGAATAGAGTGTATCACCAATATGCTCAAGAAGCAATGGAAAATGATCTTTGCACTATTTCACTACCTTATACTTCTTCTTGGGTACTTTTGACATTCTTACCGAGCAACGCAAAGGTCATCGTCAGTTCGCTCTAAAATGAACATGAAACTTAGCAAAATGGGACTTTCTCGATACTTAGTCATTTGAGTGCATGGAATGAAGTGATGTTGCTAATCTACACTTTGAAAGGTGCTGATATTATCTAAAATCGATTGGATTACGGATTAGGACCTTCGTGCGAAGCCGCTATAAAATACACTAAGTATTGGGTGGGGTGGAACACTTTGCTAAAAAAGGACCAAGTGTTGAGCAGATTGAGGCATCTTGCGTGGATCCACTCTGAAATACACTCTATATTAAGCTAATTGGAGTATCTTCATGCCTTAGAATAAATTTTCAAAATTTTCTAAGGATGTGGTCATTTTGGGCCTACACTACTATGCTTCTTGTAACCTAAAAAGCCAAAGAAATGCTCTAAAATACAATTTTAATATAATTTTTTTAAATACCTACAAAAGATTTAAAAATTCTTATAAAACATTAAATTAAGGCCTATAATGAAACAGATACATAAAATAATTTTTTTCTTTCTTTTAATTTTAAAAGCGAAAATTTTTGAGCTAGGGTTTCAAAAATGGCTTACTTAGAAGCCTTATGCTTTTTTCCTCCAGCTCCTCTTGTATAGGTCTCCCAAATGTAGATCTACATTTGTACAAGTACAGGGACAGCCTAAACAAGCTCTTAAACTCACAACTTTGATTTATGACTTTTCTTGTGTTAGAGCTCCAAAACCTGCAATTACAAAACAGATAGAAATTAGCAAGTTAAACAAGGAGGCAAATCAACATAAGACCTTTTGGGGTTCCCACCGTGATCGCCATTTTATAAGCAAATTAGATACATCCAAACAATGAAATATTGACACAAGTGATTGCAAATTAAATAAAATGCTTTTGTATTAAACTTTTGGGAGCCTTGATCTCCTCTTTTTACAATAGTGATTTACCCCAAATTGTAGGGGTATGATTACAAAAGAATATTGCTTGCTTGTTTTTTCATGGTACAATGGGAACAAAAGGGAGAAGACCCTTTGACCGATCCAATTGAAAGTGGGTGCAAATATTTTCTCTGCTACTGCAAATATTTTCTTTGCTACAATCAGTTGATTGGATGGGCTTCAAATAGCCTTGTGGGTCTTCCTTTGCTTCAACAACTCTTCAATAACCTATCACCTGCACATGTATGGATGCAAACACAACACATGATTAGTAGCACATGTTTAATATGCATAAGAAGAATGCTAAAAAAACCCTAACATAGATGTTGATAGAATAAAATGATGCACATAAATATAGAAAACAATTAAATTTGATACCTTACTGATTTACCTCCTTTGATCTAGGTCTATCGATGGTTGAATATTCTCCCTTTAAAACATAGGGTTGTGCTTGAGTCTCTATTACTCCAAATGATCTAAAAATTGGTGGAGATATTCTAGGGTTTTTTAGTAACCTACCCTCAAAATTTTAGTTGAATCCAAGTCTAGATGAGTGAGATATGGCCAAAACAAGTTGGGCATTTTTAGTAGTCTTGCGTAAACATGGGCAGCATGATGATATGCTTTCGTCCCCCCTTTTCCCCCCTTTTAATCACAAAAGTGATGGGATTTTTATAACCTTTTTGAAGTTTAGGGTTGGGGTTAGGTTTAGGGTTTCACAAGTGGATTAGGTTTTGTGAAAGGTTTGGGTTTGGAAAGTGGCTAGGATTTGGTGTCTACACACACACACATATATATAAATATATCAATGTTTAAGGATTCATGATGATGTGTAAAATTTTATGTGATAAAAGATTTATTATATTATGTTTAATTTGATGTGGGTGATGGATTATTAATTATTTGATTTAAATCATGTGATTATTAATTGATTAATGATGTATGGTGATGATATGTTAAGGATTTTTAGAGTAATAATTATAAATTTGTTAATTGTTTAAGGTGTGTTGTTGATAGGTATGGATGAGTAGATTTAAAAGTAGCTTGAGATTTATGATGATATGATGTAGATAGATTTATGAAACGATATGTCCAAGGGGAATTTAAATAATGTCGTGATGCATTACTATGATACAAGATATAATATTTTCCCAAGGGGACTTTAGGTAATACCATGAGGCATTGCTAAATTAAGGATTTGTCCCGAGGGACTTTAGCTATGATACAAGATAAAACATTTGCATTGGTGACTTTAGATAATGCCTGAGGCATTTCTATAATATAAGTTATATACAACTATTTTGGATATATATAGATAAATATTTTTCTAGGGGGACTTTAACTATGATAAAAGATAAAATATTTGCCTAGGGAACTTTAGATAATGTGATGAGGTATTTATATAATACAAGATATGATACAAATAAATATTTTCCCATGGGGACTTTAGCTATGATAAAATTTAAAATATTTGTACATAGGGACTTTATATAATCTTGAGATATTGCTATAATATAAGATATGATATTGTAAGGAGGTCCCACAAAAATCCTAATGGATCTATTGAGCTAAAATCCCCATGGGGTTGTCCTCACCTCAACTGTTGTGTTTTGGGTTTGAGGGGTTCACCAAGAGTGTTTTTAAGACTCACTCCAAGTATTTTTATGGGTTTGATGTGTATATTGAAAAACACCTAAGTTTGGTTTTTAAGAACTATGCTAATTAATTAAAAATGCTATTTAACTAAGATGCAATAAGACAAGATATGCAATAAGACAAAAGGCTAACCTAGAATGATTTTTTTCCTTGAATGAAATTAGTCCTAGGGTACAAAAAGTAGATCTTCTTATTTTAGCAAAAGGGCAAGAAAAATACAAATACAACACTAGCATAATGCACAACTATATGCAATTAAAAACTTTAAATGCCTAGATAAAGAGAAGAGATAAACAAATCAAAGTAAACTAGATTCCTTGATTGTTCCTTATTTTGTGACTTAAAACTTAAGAAAACTAAGATTTCTTTTAATCCCTTTTCACTTTATGTGTAGCCTATAGTAGAAAAAAAGTAGAACACAATAGAGAGCAAAGAGTAATTAAATTTCCTAACAAGATTAATAAGAAATCTTACCTAATTTGGTGGTTGCCATGATTTCACGCCCTGGAACTGTCGACATCGAATACGATTTTGTGCCCTAGAAACGATGATCGTGAATCTACAAAACCTGCAAAATGATGAACTTAAAATATGTTGGTTAGTGTTTGGGGATCTTATTTGGCCATAGAGGAGGCAAATATCATAGAATGGGTAGTTATATCCCTTTGGTCCTTTTAGTTGAGTAAAATAAATGCATGAAATAATTGACCTTAGCTACAAGGACGAATTCATGCTCTATAGAGACTAAACGTGAAATAGTTGAAGGAATAGAGGAAGGAAAAAGTAGAATGTGTACTTTAGATGGGCATATTAGAGGTTAGAATGATTTTGTGATCGAAATGGGTGAACCACAAATCCACTTTGCAATAGGTGGATTATAGTTAGAAGGTATGATCAAATAACAAACTTGATTTAAATCCAATACAGGAGGCCAAATGTTAGAAAAAGAGTAGGAAAATAGGTGATATTCATAGGGGCAAAGTAAAACTAACCCCCAAAACTATCTAAGAAAATTCATGGTTGTATTATAACAACCACAAAATCACTTTGCAATAACTTGGGAGACAGAGCAATAGGTAGAACGCGAGATCAAAATAGTATAGATAGATGGATAAGGGCTCAAGAATCTAAGAACAACTCAAGGTATCTATGAGGCTCAATTAAGTTGGCTTCCCTTTGGTTCAAGATGAACTCATGCCCCATAAGGGTGGGTTGTCAATTCACTTTGTCAAAATACAAAGAGTAATGGAGTTGGTTAAATCGGGTTCTAAGCCACCTACAAGGTAGAACTGGTATGATGGTCATTAAGGAAGGCTAGAGGAAGTAGGCAATAGAGCAAAATCTAATCTCTCTTGGTCTTGTAATGAATTCGTAGATGATACTAGACAACTACGAAATTTTCCTATATGAAGTATCAAGGAAGAAACCTACCAAAAAATGAGGCTTCAAGGTTGAAGGAGTGAGGAGAGGCCAAGGTATGCCTAGCCTACAATTGTAAAATATCTAAAACAAAATATTAGAGCAAAAAGATCAATTCAAAGCTAAGAAAGGAAAGATATGCAATACAAATCTTGTGTTAAAAGCAAATTAAGAAAAATAAGAACAAATAAAATGGAAAGCTATAACCAAATAGAAGAGTGATACTCTAAGACTTGGCCAAGTAATTCCTTCAAAGGCTCTCCAAAAGGCAAGTGCACTTTGATAATTTGAGCTACAATTTTGCAAGAGTTTTGTTACCATGAGAGAGTGTTATGGAAATGGAGGCCTAATGCCTCTATTTATAGAGTTTTGGGGCATGGAGGGAGAGAGGTAAAAGCATTGATGGCAAGGAGGAGGAGATGGTTAAATTTTAATTTCACTAAGGAAAAAGGGGAGTTACCTAGGGAACCAGTAGCAATGTGGGGACACCCAAGGATGGCATCATAAATTTTCCAAAATACCAAGGTGGATAGAAAATTCGATATTTGGAGTCATTATATTCATAAAGCAATTTTGAGGTTAATAATGGTCGACCATGGATTCATAGATATAACCATTGAAGGTCACATCAAGTGATGACAAATGACACCATGTGGCTTTTTGAAAACTAAACAGGAAGCGACCAAAACACGATTTCATAGTTCTTTAAGGAAGAGCATGAATTCGTTGAGGGTAAGCAACGTCTAAGAGGGGATGACACGATTCTTGCTGTCCTTTAAGGAGGGGCGCTAATTTACTAAAAATGAGAAAGACCTTAAAATTTAGGTTTAAAGGTCACAAAATTTGCATAATAAATGCATCAAAGAAAGCTGCATATACCTTTGAATTTGAAATGGAGGGTATTAAAAGGGGTAGAAAGTTTAGGCAAAGGGATGGTGTAAAAATAATATGATTATGAACACTGAATATTTTGCACACTTTACAAGCCAATGATGACATCAATGCCCTCAATGTTGGGGTGACCCCTTGAGTTTTAAAAGGGAAGATCATATTTCTGAAGTAACTTAAAATGGTAGAAGAATAATGGAGGAAGAGACATGGGAAATAAGGAAAAAGAAAAAGAAAAGGGGGTATATAGGAGGGGAGGGTGAAAAATATAATCATTTTCATTATGCAAGGAGGAAATGAGCTTTGGGGGGAAATGGTGCTTCCCATGCATTGTTTGTTAATTACCATAGGTGAGCCAGAAACACTCAAGGAGAGGGCTTGGGTAAGCTTCAAATACTTCTCGTTAAACTAGGATTAGGAAGTAGATTTAGAGTATAATTTATGATTTTTTGAATTTCTTTATAAAAAGTCATGAAGCTTGAAGTAAATTTTTGGGTCCTCCTATGAAATCATCAGGATTTCATGAAATCAAAGTGAGGTTAATTAAATCATAGATAATGTGGTAATAAAATTCATGGCCCAAAAGTATAGGGCACAAATTTATGATATTACACCTGAAAAAAGCAGGGCACGAAATCGCAAGAGAAAGGAAGGAGAAAAGAAAGAAGGAAAAAAGGGAGGAAGAAGAGGGAAAAAAGGATGAAGAAAAGGGAAAAATAAGGGTAAGGAAAGATTGGAGAAAATAGAATGTAATTAATGGGATAATGAGGATTGAAAAAAATAATGAATGATGAATGCTAGTGGTTTTGTGTACTATTTTATTCTGATGACATGGATTATTGATGAGAATTTTGTGTTTATGTTTTTGCAGCTATATGTCTTGGAGTTGAGGGAGTGGAGGCCACAAACATTGGAGATGCTCTTGAGAGAGTTTATGGTTGTAGACAAAGGGTTTTTAGGATGGTGGACTTGCTACATGTAGTAGAGATACCCAGGGTAGAGTGCGATAGGGAACTCTTGACGACTTTGATGGTGTAACAACCCTCCTTGGCATAACTCTTTAATGTTAATGAACTATGTATTGATATGAATATTTAATTGCATAAAATCATATAATGATGTTTATATAATGGAATGATTGCATTCTTTTGAGCTTGGAATATGGTACTGCTAACGTACTTGTGGGTGTGAGACCAGGTTCTCACTCTCTCTAGTGGGAACATATGGGTAAACCACCTAAAATAAGATATATTTTAGGAAATGATGGTGATGACTTGCTCATTGATAGCTCAGGTTAACAAAACACCCTTCATGTAGATGCATTTGCACTTTTTTTTATGTTCACACCATTGGACCGGGAAGTTGCTTGTGCAATGAGTCTCCTTAATAGGTTGGCGATAGCACTAGACTATCTTAAAAGAGACCGCCTACTTAAGGATAAAACAATGGTGTGTAATATTATTGGTGTGAATCTATGTTGTTTGTGGTATGCATAGATTTTTTTGAATAAGAATTATTAAGTATTAATTATTTGGTAACATTAATACTTTGGAATTATTAAGTATTAAGTAAATAATGGCTTTAATACTTTAGACTAGTAAAGTATTAATTAGATTGGTGGCATTAATATTTTGGACAAGAAAATAATAATAATGTCAATACCAAAAGCTAATGTTAGTGATTGAAAATTAATTTAGTGAATTATTAATTTGATCATTGCTTTTCCTCTAATAATGGGTATGCATTTGGGAATCTATGTTGTTTGTGGTAGGCATATGAGAAGACTTTTTACATCTTGTTGAATTTGAATTATTAATGATTAACCTACCTGGATAGATCTAGAGTAAGGTTAGGGAATAGGCATCCCCATTTAAGTGTTATGGACATTAGAGGATAATCCCTATGCCATGGTCACATTGTCCTATGTTGGTGAGGGTATGGAAAAGGTGGGGGGACAACTTTTGGCATCTTTCTAAACATGTAGGTTTAGTAAGGTGAACCCTATAAACCACAGGAGTTGGTCATTCCTATTCATTGAGTGTCATTTGCAGTGACTTCGAAATAAAATGTGGTGAAGCCTACTGGAAAGATAAAATAAGGGTTTTCTCCTTGAGAACCTCTACTTGTAATAATTCTTTAATTTTTTTGGGGTTGGTATTTTTGGGTTGTTATAGATGGATAGATGGTACCCTAAGTCCTTAACATTCATGCTATGCACTAGAGAGGCTACCATTACTTTGGAGGATGCATGGTAGATTTTGAGGATCTCGATTAGAGGTTAATAGGTTTACAAGGCTACATAGTACGATACAATGAGAGGCACCTCAAATACTATCAAGGAACCCATATCATGAGGTCTAGAGCAACAAGTTACATTTAGTAGATGATATGATAGAGTGGTATGACATCTATGATCTCACATGCATGCTCTATAGAGTGGTGGTAAGATTGCTAGTATTCCATACTAGCAGAAGGCATATGTCAGGGTTGCTAGCAAGGATGTTACATACATGAGGGACTAGTAAGTGTGATTTGCATGGGGCTCTCTAGTTTTGGCTAGATTATACAAGATGTTGTACATTAATGGAGGTCATAATTTTACTTGCATAACCCTCCTTCTGATTTGGTGTTGGAAGCACATTGCTTTGTGAATTTTATAGGGTTTGCCAAGGCCATTATCGATTCTAGAGAGGTCGATAATGTATTTATGGGCACACCATTTTGAGAGGGTGCAACAAAATTTTGTCGGGTCATTGGCATTAGGGAGGAGGATGGTAGATGAGCTACAAGATAAGAAGATGATTTGGAGGTCATGGCATCTACATCTAGGGTTGGTAAAGGATGGAGTTGAACTAAAACAAGTCTAAAAAATATATTAGGTATAGATAGATCAAGATGAGCAAGAGCTACACTATTTTGACCTAGTCCAGAGGTAGTATGGGTTGATCCAACAAATACCAAAGAGGGGTGATGACTAGTATTAGAGGGAAGCAAAGGACCTAACAGGAGTAGGTGGGAAACATAACCCCACCAATTTTATGGATAAGTAAATAGATGATCTGATATACATCGATCTAGGGGTAGACAATGTTAGGGTGGCCATGGGATACTGATTATGGTACAAGAGTATCATGCCAACTAGGATCTCATCAATGATGTTAATCTAGATGTGCTAGGTGATGGAGCAGAGGATGTAGCTAGCATTATGATAGGCCACTTGATAGAAAATAAAGATATGATAGAGGGGGGCAAGATAGCGTAGTTAAAGGTAGGTGGAGGTTAGGCTAGTAACTGTCATGGCTATCAGATGAAAGGTCATGATGATGGACATAAATATAAGAGGAGATGAGGTGATAGGAATGGTCCCCATGGATATAGAGGTAGGCCAAGTAGGACAGTAGGTTAGGATGACCCAAATTCAGAGAGAGGCTATGCGAGAAGATATTGTCTAGTTGTAGAGTAATATGGACCTTTGTGAGAATAGGGCCTAGAGGCTGGTATGATAGAAGGAAGCAATGGATGATATAATTGTGAAGCATGATTGAGTGGCCAAGGAGTGGGACCAATTGAGGACTGATAGGGACACAACTAGAGCTAAGGTAGATCAACTAAGAGGAGAGGTGGATTTTCTAGATCAGAAGAGGTAGTAGGTATGCTCAGAGGGCATGGTCATCATCACAAGTGGCCCATTAGATAAGGGATTAGGTTTCTACAGGAGGAACTTCAATGAGTGAGGGAGGACTTATAGGCATCTATACATAGGGAGACATACTATCAGATGTTTTACTACTAGGCCATCCCCATAGAGCAGAGGGCTCCTCCACCATTGTTGTATCATTTCTAGAGTAGGACACAATCATATGTGCAAACTATCTTGTGATTAGTGAATATACCACCACTAAGACCACCACCAATGAGTAGAGTGGGTGAGTTAGGATCGTAGTCTTAGGGATATATGGGATAAAATGTAAATTTTGAGTGTGGCATGCTTCGCATGGGTAAAGGCTATTTGTAACAACCCCAAATATACCAACCTAATTTTTTTAAAAAGAGCACTTACAACAAAGGCTTGCAAGGAATAAACCTTCCTTTAATTTATTTCAACATGCAAAGCTTCACCATATTAGTGTTTTAGGTCATTGTAGATGACACTCAATGGGCAGGAGTGGCCAACTCCCATATTTTTGGGGGTTCACCTTACTAAACCTGCACATTTGGAAGGATGCCATTAAGTGGTTCCCCCACCTTTCCCATACCATCATCAGCTAGGGACCATTTAACCATGATGTAGGGATTATCCTTTAAGGCCCATAACACTTAAAGGGGGATGCTTATTCCTAAACCATACTCTAAATCCATCTAGGTAGGTTAATTAAGCTTAGAGTCTTCGTTCTTAGTTACCACACCTTTGTGGGCTAACTAAGGTCATTGCCACTTTGATGATAACTGATATGAACTCCTGATCCTTTATGATCCAGGAATCACCATTGCTAACTTGTGAATGTATCTCCCTCCAATTTAGTTGGGACACACCCAATCCTACACGATCATGATGCAACGGTTCACAAGTACCCTAGCTATTGTATTCACACAACTCCTTCCAGGTTCATGAGTTCCTAGCTATTGCATACACACAACTCCATCCAGGATTGGGTCTTATGGTTTACAAGAGGAAATTCTACCCACCCCAAGGATAGATAACCAAAGTAGCAAAACCCATAGATTAAGCATAATAAAAGCAAGACATAATTTCTATATGCTCAAGCAAAGATTCCTCTTAACCATAAACCAAATTATGCATAAATCAAGTACTTGATTATAACTTTTAATTCAAATACTTTCAAATAACATCAATGCATAACATGATAACTTAACTACACATATCCGTAGTTGAAATTTTTCAATACTCAAAATCAAATAAGATTGCTTAAAACATATAATGCACAAAACCTAAGATGTCATCAAACAATATAATAATTTAGTTTATACAATGATCAAGTTTACAAAACAACTTGAACAACTCAATCTTTACAATGCCTCTAAAAATTTCCAAAACATACAAATATTCAAAGCTATGAAGCCACTTCCAAATCCTTGAGCCATCCACATATCAGCAACCTCTTTGAGATGAGGGATCCAACCCATATTATGATGAAGTATACTTTGGGATTAGGACAACTCTATATACCATGCAACTTTAACTATGCCTTTCTATTATGCAAACAATCATGCATAAACATAAATGAGCTACATGAAGAAAACCTCATACATCACTTTATAATAATCCCTTAACTCACAAGAGTCTTAGGGGTCATTATATTAACTTATATTTCAAATTAAAGTGCATAAATCCATGATTCTTTAACTACCACCAGTCTCAAATCATAACAACATAAGTTTCCTCTTCAAAAACCAACTTTAATCAATCAATATCAATACAAGAGGATCCCATGTCCCTCTATATAATAATTCCTTAATCCATATGAATATCAGGAATCATTACAACATTTCCTTATTCAAACCATAATGCAAAAACCAATTAAGCAAAAGAGTTACATAATTTCTTTACTAAGATTCCCTAAACTATCATAAGATTTTAAGAAATCATAAATAGTTTTCAATATAAAGAGCATCCCATACTACTCTTATAATGATTGCTTAATTTAACACAAAACTTAAGCATCATTAAATATAACCATATTCTTTATAAACACAAAGAGTATCCCATACTACTCTTATAAATAATACTTAATTTAACACAAAACTTAAGCATCCATAAAATATAACCAAGTTCTTTATAAACATAAAGAGTCTCAAAAAGCACAATAAATAAGGCTACAAAAGAAAACAACCCTAACATTAACCATACAACAACACACAATAGGTACAACTGATCCCTTAAAATTTAAACCAACAATCAAAGCATACACAAAATACAAGCCATCCAACAATGAACATCACATGCTTACAAAAGAGAAACTAAACATAAAGGAGTAACCCCCAAGCAACTTAACACCAAGATGACAACAAGGATCAAGCAAACCTTAGGGGAAACAACCAAGCAAAAATAGATGATGCCAATCACGAATAACATTCAGGAACAACAAGCAATATCAGACCATAGATGAGAAAGCTCTAGGCACAGTGTAAGCTTCAACATGCAGACCATATGATGTAAAAGCTCCAACAAAAAACCTAAATAAACATCAAAGTGAACATAGCCAGGACTGATTCAACCAATCGGGTGCACTGCTTTACCCTCTCTATTTTAAAAGTGCCAAGGCTTCTAGGAAAACCCTCATTTCTAGAACATCAACAAGATCGAAGATGATCTTAATCTACAATCATATGATCATATGTCTTAAATCCAGAACATCTTACAGCTTCCAGACGATCTTGAACACCAGATAGATCTTTGAAGACGATCCCCTATTCAGACAATCTTACCCTTTGAAGACGATCTTTTGTCAAATCGTCTTATCTCTAAGACCATCTTTAAGATCCTAAACCCAGGGGAGAGCTCTTTAAGGGGGGAAGAGGGGAGAGAAGAGGGGAAGAGGGGAGAGAAGAGGGGAAGAGGGGAGATTATTTTACAAGCTTTACCTATTCAGACGATCTTTACCTTTGAAGACGATCTTTTTACAACATCGTCTTATATCAAGAGAAAGAGAACAGAGAAGAGAGAAAGAGAACATGGGATTTAGGAAGCATGGGATTTCTTTATCTACGGTATTTAAATTCAAGAGTTTGAGAGAGAATGCCTTTTCTTTACGAATACCTATTTGAGAGTCTTTACATACGGAATATCTATTTGAGAGAAAGGGAAGAGGAGTTTATGCTAACAGGAGCTTAGAAATAACGAGGGAACGAGGGATCCCTCCTAAAGGCTGAGTTAACTACCGATCTCGACCTCAACATTTTCGTTTTGAGAGAGAGCTTTCCCAAAGAAATATATTTATCGAGAGCACTCTTTTATCCAACTATTTAAGCCACCCTATTTAAGAGCTATTTAAGCCAAAACTATGGGCAGAAAGAATGAGCTTACCACTACCAAGAGATATCTATTCTTTATAAACACCTTTAAATTGGATTAAATTAAAATGTCATTATAGATAGATCTCCTCGGATTTCTTTGTTAGATAGGGAAAATCCTATATCAGACAATCGGGATAGGAGATCATAATACCATTTCAACAACACAGATAGGCCTACCTATAAATTGGTCTACCTCATTCAATAGGAGGAAACCTCCTTAACATAACTAATCGAGCCAACGATATTCTAAAATAGAGAGTTTTTTTAAAGCATAAAAAGCTCTCTAAAATCTTTGGGAGGGGAGGAATCCAGCTTTAGAAGAGACCGTTCCCCCCTCTCTATTTTGAAAGGGAACAACAAAGAGATTTTAAGAGAACCGGATCGATAGCACTTGCCAAGCTGTCCAAAGAGCTCTAGGAACTTTGAATATTCGTTTGAATAGTGAGTTACATTTACGTACTATCGATCATAATATCGGCCTGCTTAGAGCCATGAAAAACATAACTGATTAGCTTATATATACATATAGGTTAAATAGGTTTCATGAAGAAAGAATAATTGATTAGCTTATATATATATATATATATATATATATATATATATATATATATATATATATATATATATATATATATATATATATATATATATATATATATATATATATATATATATATAGTATGTATGTATGTATGTATGTATGTATGTATGTATGTATGTATGTATGTATGTATCCATAAGTTGCTTTATATAGGTCTTATTTTTTGCCCTCTAAAATCTTGGGCCCTCTCTATTTTAAAAGGTGTTAATTCAATGGTAACTATTTGACCCTTTAATTTAATAAGGGCTCTATATTTAATTTAAAGGGCTATCCTATTTTAAAATAGATAGTAAGACCTTGCGCCTCTCATCCATTTTAAAAGAGGTGGGACACTCGACTACTTTTAATTAAAGTTAAAGGTCTAAAGGCCTTAAAAAGCTTTCTAAAGGTAAGGTTTCTAAATGTAGACCTTTTATAAGCCCCAACCCATTAATATTTAAAAGGTCGACCTACCCCAAATAAGACTATTGATATAGAGGTCTTCCCTCCCTATCCTAAGGCTTACCCAAAATAAGACTACCAATATAGAGGTTTCCCCTCCAAGTATTATATTTTAAAGGTTGGCCTACCCCTACCGAAGCCCACTAGATACTCTATCAAAAGCTAGGGAAAGGCTTTTTGATGGGATTACTGGGAATATCATCTATACCAACTACCAAGGAAAGGAAGGGAATGGAATATACCTACCTACCACATAAGAGCATTTAAATAATCCACCTCTCAAAGCCCTCTCTCTTTCTAAAGGAAAAAGAGAGCATTTTAAAAGAGGGGTTATTTATTAAAGAGAAGAGGAAAGGTTTTAAAGAGCTTTTAATGGGATGGGAGTTTCCCTTTTTAAAATAGAGAGGTTGGGAGATTTATCTTAAAAGCTCTCCTGTCCTCTCTAAAAATATGAGGGTAGGGGGAGGACCTCATCATATAGAATTAATATCTTATTATGGAAGAGAAGATTTTTAAGGGAATGCCTAATCTAGATGATCTATAAAGTGCCACACTGTGGATTCACCTCTACATACAGATCTATGGATCTTGCTTAATCCTTATGCTTAATTTGTGGTTGAGGATCTCTGAAACTTGAACCAGAAACCACTTCGTAAATTCACAACATGAATACAAGCATTGGTGTGTTGTCTAGTTATTTTCAAAGAGATCAACTCTTTCTATGTGTTAGTATTAATCTGGTAATTCCCGTAATTAAGGTAAATAATAGCAATAATCTCATATTAAAAAAAACATACACATAGTTTAAAGAGAAACACCAAATTTACGTGGAAACCCCAAAATGGGTAAAACCACGGTCAAAGAGATTTCTGCATATTTTTATTGGAAATAATAATTCGATTACAATCCTTATTGTGGTATTAGATTGCAATATTCCATTCTCCAACTCTACTCCCCCTACTCTGATGTCTTTTCTTCTCTTTCTGTTCTTCCACTGTAGATCTGGCAATCAAGTCATCACCATGTGTTCTGCAAGAATTTATGTTCTAAAAACTCTACCACACTGTGTTGTGTAAAAACTAAACTACCACCCAATGTTGTGCAACCATTTTCCACTAAGTGTTGTGCAACAATTTACCACTAAGTGTTGTGCAAAATAAAGTCATTTTCATTAAATGTGTGTAGCCCCCTTTTCTTAAATGCTTGCAACCCATTTTATTAAATGGGTGTTGGTTATTTAAAACCAACCCATTTTATTAAATGGGTGTTGGTTATTTAAAACCAACCCATTTTATTAAGTGGGTGTTGACCACTCATTAAATGATGGAAGTTAAGCCAATTTTCCTCCATGCTCTATTTCGACAAGTGTTGATTGCTCCAAAGTGAGAATTTTATCCGGAGCTCCTTCCACACTTCTTGTAGATGACTTTTTTAATTGATCTCCTGATCAAGACCTCCCCCATTGGAGGATTTTGGTCCCTCAAAATCATCTTTATTCAGATGGGAATATTGTTTCTCCACTTGCTTCTTGGAGATCCATTTTGCCTTGCTTAGCATTTTACCTTTGTGGTTGTTGGGTTTGCTTGAGCTACAATTTTCACATCCATAGATAAAATTAGACACATCATTCTACATATTGGACCAGTAGACATATCGTTGCAGGTTAGCTACTATTTTGTGCACACTAAAATGACCAGCAACTAGTGATGTGTGAGCTTCCCTTACCAGTTGTAAGTATTTATCTCCCTTGGGCACATAGATTTTTCCCTCTTTGAACAACAAGTCATTTTCCAAATGAAAAACCTTATTGGATTTGCCTTGCACTCCATTTTTCAACTCCTTGTACTTCTTCCCAAGTTCAACATCTTCTTCATACTGCCCCTTGTACTCTTCGAAAGAAAAAGGCTCAAATTCCTTCTTTTGTTGGGGAGTACAGTTGGTTGCTTCCACCTCCTTACTGAACTGCACATTACTATTCATGTCTCTTATCATCAATAACATGAATCTCTTGCTTACATTCACCAAATGCTTGGCCTGTTGCACTGTCACAAGCTAAAATTTATTTTCCAACCTGCTAGGATTAATCACATATGTGATTCCACCTTTCTTCAACTCCCAAACATTGCACCTCCACTTAAACAAAGCATCTCTTTCCCATAAATATGGGCTACCAAAAATTACTTGGCAAATATCAAGAGGTACTACATCACAAGTAATTACATCATAAAATTTATTTTTAATAGAAAATTGTAAAGTACATTGCTTGGTTACCTGTAGCTCCATGTCCTTCTGCACCCATCCCAATGGATATGGTTGTGGATGATCCATAGTCTTCAATCCCAACTGCTTCACTAGATCCTCAGAAATTAAATTCCATTGGGATCCATTGTCAAACAATGTTGTAACTTTCATCCTCTGCACTTGTATGTAGACCCAAAATAATTCCTCTTTCTTGGCCTCTAAAGCTTGTTCCTCCTTCTTAGAGGTCTGCTCCTACCTTAAAGGCTTAATTCTAGTAGCACACACTACCTTTCCTTCATCCTCTTCCTCAAAACACCCTTCTTCCTCCTCAACCTTTTTAGCAGAATTGGCAAATTTCTTCTTTCCCTTGTTCCACCATTTTGGCCTCTTTTCAGGGTGTAGCTTCCAACAATCCTCACTTGAATGAGTGTCAACATTACACTCCTTGCAATTTTTTTCACCCTTTTGTGATTTGGTGGTTGTAGCCCCTGATTTCTTCTTGCCTTTACTGTTGGAACCCTTGGTTTTCTCTATAGGCTTGGAGAGTAAAGATGAAGTTAATGCCTTATTATCTTTTATTGGCTTTCTGACCCTCATTTCTAGGTATGTGGCTTTAATGCATACCTCATCAATGTCCTTGGCATCAAATAATGCCAGTTCTATCCTGATCTGATAAGACAAACCACACTTATATTTCTTAAATATTTGAGGATCGCGAAGATTAACACCCATTAACATAACTTGTTTTCTGAATTATGTGGTGTATTCTTGGACTATTTGGCCCTACCTCTATCTCAAAAACAACCATCTCTCCTCCATATTCTCTTGATAGCCAATAGGATAAAACTGAGCTCTTATAGCCTTCACAAATTCTGCCCATGTTTCCATAATTGGTTGTTGATTTCTTGCCAATCCAATTGAGTATGCCTCCCACCATGTGAGAGCATGGCCACCCAGTTTCAATCTAGCAAATTTGATCTGTTGTACCTCTATATAAGACTTAGTACTGAAGTAAACCTCCAATTTCTTCAGCCACCCATCTAATTTTTTAGGATCTAACTCCCCTTCATAGGCTGGAATATCAATTTTGACCTCCATTTTGAATGGATCTGCAATCAAGGGTTGTGATGAGATATTCTCAGGTTGTTTGGAGTGGGATTCTTCAACCTCCATTTTCTCACCATTGGAAGCACTAGACTCAATCTCAGATTTTGAATCTAATTTCTTCTTTTCCTTCCTTGATTTCTTTTCTTCTTGAGAAAGCACCAACTCCATCAAGCTTTGGAGAGTGTTTTCCATTTCAAGAAATCTTCTTTGAAATTCCTTGTTGGACATTGTTGGAGAGTTAGGTTCTGATTGATCTACCATTTTCATAGATCTGATCCTTCTTCTCCCAATATCTGGGTTGTATGGGGCTAAGTCCTTTCCTTGAGATCTTCTACCTTGCATACATAGTTCTTCAGGAAAATCGGCTCTGATACCAAACTTGATCTGTAAAGTGCCACACTATGGATTCACCTCTACATACAGATCTATGGATCTTGCTTAATCCTTATGCTTAATTTGTGGTTGAGGATCTCTAAAACTTGAACCAGAAACCGCTTCATAAATTCACAACGTGAATACAAGCATTGGTGTGTTGTCTGGTTATTTTCAAAGAGATCAACTCTTTCTATGTGTTAGTATTAATCTGGTAATTCCCACAATTAAGGTAAATAATAGCAATAATCTCAGATTAAAAAAATATACACATAGTTTAAAGAGAAACACCAAATTTACATGGAAACCCCAAAATGGGTAAAACCACGATCAAAGAGATTTCTGCAGATTTTTATTGGAAATAATAATTCGATTACAATCCTTACTATGGTATTAGATTGCAATCTTCCATTCTCCAACTCTGCTCCCCCTACTCTGATGTCTTTTCTTCTCTTTCTGTTCTTCCACTGTAGATCTGGCAATCAAGTCATCACCATGTGTTTTGCAAGAATTTATGTTCTGAAAACTCTACCACACTGTGTTGTGTAAAAACTAAACTACCACCCAGTGTTGTGCAACCATTTTCCACTAAGTGTTGTGCAACAATTTACCACTAAGTGTTGTGCAAAAGAAAGTTGTTTTCATTAAATGTGTGTAGCCCCCTTTTCTTAAATGCTTGCAACCCATTTTATTAAATGGGTGTTGGTTATTTAAACCAACCCATTTTTTTTAAACAATCCATTTTATTAAATGGGTGTTGGTTATTTAAAACCAACCCATTTTATTAAATGGGTGTTGGTTATTTAAAACCAACCCATTTTATTAAATGGGTGTTGGTTATTTAAAACCAACCCATTTTATTAAGTGGGTGTTGACCACTCATTAAATGATGGAAGTTAAGCCAATTTTCCTCCATGCTCTATTTCGACAAGTGTTGATTGCTCCAAAGTGAGAATTTTATCCAGAGCTCCTTCCACACTTCCTGTAGATGACTTTTTTAATTGATCTCGTGATCACTAGAGAGGGAAGGTTATTACACAAAAGGAAAGGAATGGATTATTATTACACAAAATGAGAGGGAAGGTTTCGTTCCCTATCAGGAAGGGAGTATAACCATGGAAGTGAAGAGATCTACAGAAAATTATTATACAAATAATGCAAAAATAAATAACTTAGAAGAAATGACACCATACAATGCACATATGACACACGAGATTTACCCTGGTTCACCCGATGTGGGCTACTCCAGCAAAATAAGAGCCACTCCTTGATATTATTATTTTCCTTTCTTGCCCAAAAATGGGACATTACAATAAAATATAAAGGAAACTCTCACAACCCTAAACCACTATGTGGTATTAGAATACAATGGGCACAATATCATGGGCTAAACCACCCACACCCACCAACCACCCACCAACCGTGGGAATCCCAACAATCGCTCCGCTAATCACTCCAAAAAAAGGGGGAAAAAAAATTTCCATCATTGCCAGAAACCGCCTTCGACGTGGTCGGGGGGGGCTACCACCCCCGGACCCCCCCGACACCCCCGGGGAGGGCTTCACCCTCCTCGTGAGGAGCTTCGCTCCTCCTACCCTCTCGTGCCTGTCGTACAGTATTTCCTCGAAAAAGGATGAGACACATCCAACAGGAAGAATAGGTATTACTCCTCTATAAGGATTATATTCATTATATTCAATATTAAATATGGATAGCAAGGGAAGAAAGACAAAGAATTTTACCTCCAAGGAAAGCGATTACTGCCTTTAAGATATTGTTGGTCGTCTACCCTCTATTTTAAAAGCAAAGTTGGAAAGCCTCTCTATTCTATAAGGGTGAGGTATACCAACTACTAGGGAAAGGGAATGTACAAAAGGAAGAGAGAAATAACACACTCAAGACTATCATATGATTTACCTAGATATAAACAATAGAGAAGGTATTATTTAATCACCTGGGAAGTTACATTGTGCTGGCTGTTGGATTTCTTGCTTGCTCACTCTTAATAGAGGGCGAGGGCCAAGGCGAAGGTTTAACCTGCTTATCTTAATATTTCCCCTTAAATAGCATTCCATCAAAGTAGGGGTTTACCCTAGTGTAATTCAAGGTATTTCTTTATCCATGCTATATTCAATTAAATGGAATGGAAGGCCCTATATACGTTATATCCCATACCCGAACACAAGGAATTATGGATTCGTAATTCAATACCCAGAAAACCCGTTAAAATAGAGAGTGCGGATTTGTATTTGGCATTGGCTTTTAATAGAGGGGAGGGGAGGGGATCTTGAAATAAAGAGTAGATACCTCTTAAATTAAATTAAAAGGCCCTTCTTTTTACCTTCTCTTTAGTCAGTCAGCTTTGATCCGCCTTCATTCACAGAGATTAGATACGTAAAACCTGCCGAATCGACCTCTCTTATATAAGAGCATCCTCATTGAGTATTGTGGCTAATAGGTGATCATCTATTAGTGTGTGCATCCTTGAGTGGGTCTATCTCACCAATGGAAGTTGGTTGGTAGGGATTATGACATGTTAGGGCATGCAATAATGAATCATTTGCTTGACCTCTATTGTCAAGAAATCATGTAACTATATTTTCTTTGTATGCATTCATGCTAACTCTATCAAGTGATGCTACTGAATGGAATCCATCTCATCTAGTAGAGTTTGCATAAACTAATTATTTTTATCACTAGCCATAATCATGACCTTTATCATGATTATGTCCCTCTCTATAATCAAACTAATGATAGTTGACTTCATCATAAAGGTTTGTTGCACCAAGTAATCTCTTTTGTACATGCACACCACTGCCTCTACCCTAAGAACATATTTTTCCTAGGTCAACCTATCCATTATAGCCTATAAGCTAGTCATATATTTGACTACTTTATCACATGATATGTCTATCACTAATGGTGGTGACTAGCTTAGCCCAATCACCCTTATGACCACCATCACAAAGGGACCCATCCTCTATGGTGTGGATACCACTATTATTTCCTATTTTCTCCTCTTCAAAATTCCCACCACTATCTAACCAATGGTGGTACGATCCCATAATCTCCCCTAGGCCTTGTCTAAGGTCACATCCAATATCTTGTCTATAACCCTTCCAATATGGCTTGCTAAGGATGGATGGTCTAGTACCATCTCTAGCATTTTTCACTCATCACCAAATCATCCATGCTAGGGTTAGGAATAACAACATCATTGAGACCCTATCTATATATAAATTTAGATGAGGTTCTCCTCCAAATCCTTACTCCTAAGTGGTCCTTTTATATTAGACTAGATCTAGAGGTATGCTACTATAACCCAAATTTTTAGACCACACTCAAAATTGAAGAGCTCATGCTCTCCTTATGTCCCCAAAAACCATAATTATCTTCTCATATTTGTTAACTAAGATGCATCCTCCCCTAGCTTGGGTGGTCCCTATAGGGCTATCATATGACCTACTCCTAATTGAGTTCATTTATTAGGAATTGTATTATCCCAAAAATTTTACAATGTGGGTGTATCTATGCTATCTCAAAATTATGGGATCATCTATAGGCCCATGACACATCAGTCTCATCAATAATCCTAGATAATATTAGATGTCATGCTACTATGATTGGCTCCCACACCATGTGCAATAGTTCATGCTCATGCTATCTTTGTAGGTGACATGATGTAAGTTATGATACAATCATGCCAAAATAATAGGACCCTAGGTAAAAACTGTCTAGAACTCAAGCATGTTAGCCACCAACTCTCTCAACCCTCATTGGAAGACCCACTTATTGGTATCATCTAATATAACACTAAATATCATAAAGGCTAGTAGTGTCATTTATATATTTATCTACCCTCCTACATATGCAATATTAATTTCAATGTCCAAATGCACCAATTTAAAATCTAGATAATCATTCATACTCTCTAAGTTGTACCTCTATCACTAGTTCAAATAGATAGGGGCACCCTTGATGGGTATCCTTAGGATGAACTATACATTCACTACTATCAATGTCACCTTACCACAAGGCGATGAAAGGTATTCATATTTAAATACTATCTCTCAACCAAGGCCATTAGTAAATCCCTATAAATCCCCACCTTTGGAACATAATCCATATGATATAGACCTAGTACCATAAGGAGAGCATAGTCCTCCATTCCCATTAGTAACTAGATCTTCTTGAGAGCATGAGGGCATCACTCTTAATAATATAATGTCTAAAGCCTCACGTACACAAACAAACAATCATAACAATCCTATTTATATATATGTTTCTAAAATTTTATCTTAAATCCAAAATTTCATCCTAAATCTAAAAATTTCAAAAGCACCACTCTTTCAAAAAAGTGCCATTATGGAAAAAGCATTGCACTTTGGCAAAAGTTTCATCAACTCAAAAGTGCCATCATTGAATAGTAGCACTATGTAAAAGTACCATTAGTGTGCAACAACACTATGTAGTATTGTCATCATAGTGTGAAAGAACTACTACTTATTCCAAAACATAATATTTTCTAAAAATTTTAAAATTGTCCAAGTTTTAAGTAACATACTTTAGGTTTCTCTCCTCTCCCTACTATGGATGGTTGCACTCTATCACTATGATGCATGGGTCTCACATGGTGCACCATCAAAATAAATTCTACAATCATGTTTCTAGAGCTCTATTTTTGTGATCATTAGTAGTAAAAATAATTTTGTTTTACCCCTATCAATTTTACTCTTGTTCCTCTAGGTCAATATTCCTCCATTAGTTTTTATAAATTCAACTATGCACATCATAATCAGGTCAAGTTTCCTTGGTCAAGCTTATCACATGCAACACTCATCTTGAGTATTGAATATGAATCATCATGAACTTTCCTTATCTCAAAATTAGGGCACATGAGAATTTTGGACACATTCATCATTTGATGAATGCATAAAAAAGACAAAATGTAGACACCCAATTTTTACCATGTCATCCATCACATAAACATGAAAAACATCTACTTTGACTAACACAATAAACATCTTGATCAACCAAGCAAGCTAAACCCTCATCCAATAGGTATTGCATTAGCAATTTATCAATATCTAATAGAATCTCACAATAAATAAAATATTCACACAATAAATCCACAACAATGAACAATGACTTACTAAATATTTATTGATAAATATCCACTTTAAGTAATTCATAAAATTCAATGCTTATTCAATAACAATTACAATGCTTTATCTTTAACATATATACATTGGATATGAGACTCTTCATGTTTACAGGACTCTTGACCTTTACACTAGCACAAACCTTTCATCTCCTCAAATACACGATAGATATAACACTTCATATTTCTCATAAGAGAAAAATTATAAAATAAAAAATATTAACTCCATATATCCACATATGACAAAGACACATGTTTGCACATACTAAATGACAAACACTTATTAACATGACACCTACTTTATGCTCATATATTAAACACACCCTAATCTAAATTATTTACAAGGTCCTTGCATTAATCTTGCAAGGTACCAAATAATGTAATACTTCCAACACCCCCCTATATTACATTATTTGGTATGAAGGTCCTTTGCCTTCATGTGCTTTCAATATTTCATTCTTGTCTTGGTCTTTTTGCTCTAACTCTAGTACTATTAGTGACTTTGACCACTTGTGAAATTGTCTTGGAAATCTTCAAATAATGATTTTTTGGAGAAATTCATTTAGTAGTATCATAAATATTTATTTTATAATTTTCCATCCATAATTTATATTCTTATTATTATTCTCTTTGTGCCAACAATATATTTGAGAATCATTATTACCTCCAAAAATTTCACAACAATGAAGATCCCAACATTTTTCTATCTTGTGTCCATGCCAACCACAATGTCCACATTTCTTACCTGTGTCATTATTTTGTATCAAAATCAGTTCCATCTATCCTTGTCCTAAAATTTTTTATTTCACAATTACTTTTGTTAACCTTTGATTCATTATTACTTGATCACTTGAGGTCTTCATATTTTGGTTTTATTCTTTGCTATATTTATTTTTTAATTTGTATCATTGTACCCTATCAAAAACTCTATACCAATATCTTAGTCTCTCTTATTGATATCATTACAATGTCTATTGTCACATATACTTTTTACACACTCTTTGTCTTCACAAACAATGTTTAAGTCCCTTGTGTCACATGCAATGTCTATTCTTGGAACAAGTTCTCTTGTATTTGTTGTCATGGATCCCAAATCACAAGTATCACAACTTGCATAGGCCTTTATGGACTTCAAATCACAATTCTCATTTTTTTTTTGATGAATATCACTAGTGTCACAACATGCATATGTCATCATGGGTCTTAAATATATGGTATCACAACATGTACTTGCTATCACAGACCTTAAATCATTTGCGTTATAATCGACATCTTTCATCATAGTCTTGTTCTTAAATTCTTTAATTTTTCTTATATTTTTGTCTTAAGAACATTTAGAGTAACTACTACCTTGTATACTATTTTCCATATACTAATAGGTATTGTAATGTAATTTTCATAACAATCATTAGCATCATTGAGAAGACCATGTATGTAGTATTTAAGTATTAAAAAATCATCATTTTTAACTTCTTTGTGAATGGATTGTAAATGTCCCATCAATTTTGTTGACACATATTTTTCATCTTTAGTAGCTCCTTGAGAGATGGATTGTAAGAGATTTTTAGCTAGCTTTTCTTTAATTGTACTATCCTTTGATGATGCATCCTTGAATGTTTGTTTTCCTTCTTATTTGGTTTCTTTTTTCAATTGCCATGGTATAAGATCACTAATACTTTGGTTTGTTGTTGTATTCCTTATTACTCCAAAATTAAAAATTTCAATATAATTTTTCCTTCAAATAATTATTTTATTCAATAATCAAATAGAAATTTTTTCTTTAAATATTTCAAATTTCAATATATTTCTCCTTCAAAAAATTTCTTCACCTTCAAATATTTCAAATTCTTTCTTTCCTTAATCTTTCATTCTTTAATCTTCTTCATATTTTTATTCTTCACTCTTCAATATTCAAATTTTAATATTCTTCTTCTTTCTTAAATTTTAATTTTCTTCACCTTAAATTCTTTCTTCATTATAACATTATTCAAATATAAATATTTCTTCAATCAATAATCTTTCTTTCACTTTTAATATTTTTCTTCAATCTTCAATATAATATTTTTTTTTCAAATATCAATATATTAAATTCTTCTTATAGCTCATATTAATTTCCAAAATATATTTTTTTCAATTAATAATTTCTCTTCAATATCCTTTATTCTATAACAATTCTCTTTTCAAATAATTCTTCAACTCTAAAAATATAAATCTTCTTTTGTTTCTTTAATTTTCTATCTTTTCTAAAATTAACTCCCTCATATAAATTTTCCTTTAAAACCTTATAATTTCTTCTAGTTTTAATATTTGTTTGTAGTCAAATAATCATGGAGGAAATAACTATGATACCTTAGAAACTTTGCCCTAGTGATACTTCCATTGGCATTTCTGACATGATACATTATAACTTTCTTTTGTGTACATTTCTCCTTTGCTCTTACTTGATTGCACCAACATCTCTCAAGCATTCTTTGTTCCAAGCATTTCCTTCTCACACATTCTCTAGACCAACATTTCTCTTTACACTCTCCATTCTCTTAGACGTTATTTGGATTTATGTTTCTCTTTGGACCAACGTTTCTCTTTGTTGTTTCCTCTTATATCTATGCTTCTCTCATTATTGGTTCCTATTCAAGCCAACACTTGACTTCTCTAATATCCTTCTTTGAACATGACTCTCTTGGGTGCTCTACAGGCTTGGACGACCTCTCTTGGGTGCTTTAAAACTGGATATTGCTTCCTCATTCTAATACAAAGTTGTCCTAATTCTTTCAACATTTCTCTCACACCTCAAACTACTTACAAATACTATTTCTTTCTCATCATACCTCTTCCTCCCAAGCACTTTGAATGTAGCTCTATCTTCTCTTCATTGTAGCTCTAATACCATTGCTAGCAATTTATCAATATCTCACAAGATCTCATAATAAATAAAATATTCACACAATAAAATCCACAATAATGAACAATAACTCATTGAATATTATTGATAAATATCTACTTTAAGCAATGCATAAAATACAATGCTTATTCGATAACAATTACAATCCTTTGGAATCTGGTTCTAGCAGTGTTGAGTGGAGAGATAAAGAAAAATATCTTCTAACTTTCATAACATCCTGGCTAAGGAAGAAATATTTTGAAGACAAAGATCTAGAGTGGTCTTGCTGAAGGAAGGAGACAGAAACACTAAATTCTTTCATGTAACTATGTTGAGGCATAAAATCAAATAAAACGAAGGAATTAATTAGAGAAGATTCAAAAACTGATGATCAAGAAGAAATTTGGTTGAAAGTTGTTCATTTTTTTGAGAATCTCATTGGTACCAGACACCAGGGAAATGATTTAGCGAAATCTCAGCTTTTAAACTATATTCCCCTTCTAATCTCTCAATAATTTAATCAATTCCTTATTTCTCCCTTTGATGGTCAGGAAAGTAAAGATGTTATTTTTCTTTGGCAAAGGAGAAAGCTCCGAGTCCTGATGGATATCCTACTATTTTTTTCAAAAAATTTGGCACATAATAGGTAAGGAGGTGGAAGAAGGTTTATATGAAGCTCAAAAGAGATGTTTTTTACCTCCTAATGTTAACTCCACTTTTATTTCCTTTATTCCTAAGATTTTTGGGGTGAATGAACTCAAATATTTTAGGCTTATAAGTTTGTGTAACACTATATATAATATATTTTCAAAATTTTTGGCTAATAGAATTAAAATAACTTTGGCTAGTATAATTGGTCCAAATTAAGGTGGTTTTATTATGGGGAGACAAATCCTTCATGGAATTATCATTGTGTATGAGTTGATACACTCGACTAAAAATGTGGAAATTTAGGCATGTTTATCAAATTGAATATGAATAAGGCTTATGACAGGTTTCTTGGGATTTTTTGGAAAAGGTGTTGATCAAATTTAGATTTCATTTGAATTGGGTGAATCTTCTGGAACAATGTTTCTCCACTCCTAGCTTTTCAGTCATGGTGAATGGTTCTCCTGCAGGCTATTTCAAAAGTTCAAGAGGTCTAAGGCAAGGTGACCCTCTTTCCCCTTACTTGTTTATCATTATAGCAAAGCCCCTTGGATGAGCTCTCACTACAAATTCTAACTCACAACTTGTTAAAGTGATCAAGCCTACTACCCATATAAATCCTATCTCCTTTCAACAATTTGTATATGATATGCTTTTAGTGACAAGAGCTTCTATTCTCCAAGCTAGAGTGCTTAAACATATTCTAAATTTATATAAGCTGGCTACGAGATAGAAAATCAATCTAAAAAAAAGTAATGTATTTTTCTAAATATGCCATTGAGGAGGCAAAGAGTTATTGGTGTTATTCTTGTATGCTCCATTGCTTATTTTCTTGCTTCTTACCTAGGTATACCTTTATTCATGGGAGGTGTCAAAGAAGATTTATGGTTTCCTATCTTAGAAAGGATGCATAAGAAGCTTATAGGATGGTAAGGCTCTCTTATTTATGTCTACTCTTCAAAGCCTTCATATTTACTTTATGTCTATGTTTAAAATTTTGGTTAAAATTTCTAACAAAATTGAACAAATCTAAAAAAGCTTTCTATGGTCTAGCTCTGAAAACAAAAGGAGATTTCACCTAGTTTCATGGGATTAGGTCTATTCTAGCAAAAATAAAGGTGGTCTTGGGTTGAAGATATTAAGATCTATGAACCTTGCCTTCTTGACTAAGCAAGGATAGAGACTCATCACTTCCAAAAGCACTAGCTAGACTAAAATTATTCAGGCTAAATATCTTAAAAGAGGTCTTTCCTTCTAGAAAGATCATAAATTCCCTTTGGGATCAATATTTTTGAGGAGTTTAACTTAAACAAAGGAGATCATTCAAACAATGGTTAAGATGGAAGTTAGGAAATGGCCAAATGATTGATTTTTGGAATGATGCTTGGCTCTTGGATTCTCCTATTCCTAGACTTCTTGCCTATTCCCTGCTCAAAATTGTGATGGAGCCTTTAACTAGTCCTAAGGTTGCTAATTTTATCAAAGAGGTGAATGGAAGAAAGTGTTGGAAGGAACTAGTTATACATAATCTTAATGAAGATCTTAGAGATGCTTTGCAAAATTTGTGGAACAAATTGAAGACCCAAGTTATTCCTCAATGGGATGATCAAGACTCTCTAATCTAGGCTCTGGAAAGTAATGGTGAATTTTTAGTCAAGTTTACCTACAAACTTATAGATTCAGAGAAATATTTTTGAGTCCCCAACAGAAAGGTCTAGCTTAAAGCCTTAACTCCTAAAAAAAAAATTCTTTGGTTATCTACTCAAACAAAATTTTAATCATTAAAAACCTCAAGAAGAGAGGTTTAATTTTGGTTAAACCTCTGATTAGCAGTCTAGAGACCATATTTCTTCCAAGAGGTATTGCTTTTTCAGCTGATTAGCAATCTAGAGACCATATTTCTTAGAATCCACCTTTAGTTGGTTGGTTAAAATTTAACTTTGACGAAGCATCTAAATGAAACTTGAGGCTAGTTGGGGCTAGTGGCATCATAAGGAATGAGAAAGGTGAGATTATTTTCTCTCTTGCTTAGAATTTGGGATGTCAATTGAGTCACTTTGTACAGGAAAGAGCTACCCATCAAGGATCTCTCCTCCTCATGTCCTTTTAGGGCAGGAAGTTCATTTTTGAAGGATATTCTTTAAATATAATCAATATACTTTTGGGAAAATACGCTATAAATTGGTCTATTGATAATATTATGGGTGACACGATTAGATGTTTGAGAGGTATTGAGTCCTTAAAATTTGAGCATACTTTTAGAGAAGGAAATAAGGGAGAAGATTTTTTTGGTAAACTTAGGTTTGTTGCAAAATGGCTTAAGGGTTTGGAGACGAGTTTTTGCCTAGGAGCTCATTCAACTTGTTCAAGATGAAGGTCCATAATAGTGTTTTGATATTTAGTGAGGTCTAGTCTCTAGGTTTGAATATTGGTAGAGATCCAAAGAGAAGCGTTTGCTTTATGTTTAGCTATGATTCCCTATTTTCAAATCTTTTTTGCAAACCCATTTTAAAGCTAGGTATCCTTTGTTTTTGGTGGGAGATTAATGTTCCTTTAGGTTTTCATTGTAGAAGGATTCAGATCGAAGCTTGAATTTGGAAAGTGGGTGTGTCTTGCCATGATTTCAATATTGTGGTTTTTTTTAAGTTGATTACTAGGAATTGGTGCCTCCTTTTATGGAGGACTGGATTGAATTAGTAGCACATTTGTTGTGTTGGTTAGAGTTGTCCTTGTCACATGAAGAGTATTGCTAAGAATTTCTTTATATTTTTGAACCAGTTTCTTTTGTGGCCAAGTTTTTTATTTCACAATTACTTTTGTAAGTAGTTGAGGTGTGAGAAAAATTTTGAAATAATTGGGACAACTTTGTGTCAGAATGAGGAAGCAATATCTAGTTATAAATGACCTCAATTCTATGCCTCTTGGTAATGGAATGGAATCTAAGCCTCTCTTGGGCTTCATTCTTGGATCTCATCCTATCTCCCTCAGTTTCTTTCTCATTTCTCCTGGGGAAACTGACCGCCTTTTCCTGGCCTTTAGGAGCCATGTATCTTTTTTCATTGGCCTGGGGGATAAGGAATGTATCACTGCTTTGTTAAGGAGGATCCTTCTTCTTTTGAGAGGGAACCTGAAATTGACCCATCTTTTGTGGATCAACCTACAGTGTTTTCTTTCTTGACCTTGTCATGACAGAATTGGGTTCATCCTCATCAAGATCTTTTCCAACCATGATCTGATCTAGATTCATTTTATTAATTATTTTCTTGAATCATCATAAATCTCAAGCTACTTTTAAATCTACTCATCCATACCTGTCAGCAACACACCTTAAACAATTAACAACTTTATAATTATTACTCTACAAATCCTTAACATATCATCACCATACATCACTAATCAATTAACAATCACATGATTTAAATAAAATAATTAATAATACATCATCCACATCAAATTAAACATAATATAATAAATATTTCATCACATAAAATTTTACACATTATCATGAATCCATAAACATTGATATATTTTTATATATGTGTGTGTAGACACCAAATCCTAACCACTTTCCAAACCCAAACCCTTAAAAAAACCTAATCCACTTGTGAAAACCTAACCCTAACCCTAAAATTCCAAAAGGATATAAAAACCCCATCACTTTTGTGATTAAAAGGGGGAAAAAGGGGGGACGAAAGTATATCATTACGCTGCCCATGTTTATGCAAGACTACTAAAACTGCCTAACTTATTTTGGCCATATCTCACTCATATAGACTTGGATTGAGCTAACATTTTGATGGTAGGTTCCTAACAAACCCTATAATATCTCCACCAATTTTTAGATCATTTGGAGCAATAGAGACTCAAGCACAACCCTATTTTTTAAAGGGAACAGATTTAGCCATCGATAGACCCATATCAAAGGAGGTAAATCAGTGAGGTATCAAATTTAATTGTATTCTATATTTATGTGCATCATTTTACATTCTGTCAGCATATATATTAGGGTTTTTTTAGCATTCTTCTTATGCATATTAAACAGGTGCTACTAATCATGTTTTTTGTTTGCATCCATACTTGTGCAGGTGACAGGTTACTGAAGAGTTGTTGAAGCAAAGGATGGCCTGCAAGGATATCTGAAACCCATCCAATAAACTAATTGTAGCAGAGAAGACATTTGCACCCACTTTAAATTGGATTGGTCAAAGGGGATTCCCACTTTTTTTCCCATTGTATTGTGACAAAATAAGCAAGCAATATTCTTTTGTAATCATACCCCTGCAATTTGGGGTAAATCACTATTGTAAAAAGAGGAGATCAACCCTCCCAAAAGTTTAATACAAAAGAATTTTATTTTATTGCAATCACTTGTGTCAATATTTCATTGTTTGGGTGTATCTAATTTGCTTATAAAATTGCGATCACGGTGGGACCCCCAAAGGGTCTTATGTTGATTTGCCTTGTTGTTTAACTTGCTAATTTCTATCTATTTTGTGATTGCAGGTTTTGAAGCTCTAACACAAGAAAAGTCATAAATCAAAGTTGTGAGTTTCAGAGCTTGTTCAGGTTGTCCATGTACTTGTGCTAACGTAGATCTACATTTGGGAGACCTGTACAAGAGGAGCTAGAGTAAAAAACCATAAGGATTCCAGGTAAGCCATTTTTGAAACCCTAGCTCAAAAAATTTCACTTTTAAAATAAAAAGAAAGAAAAAATTGTTTTGTGTATCTGTTTCATTATAGTCCTTAATTTAATGTTTTGTAAGTATTTTTAAACCTTTTGTAGGTATATTTAAAAAAAATCAAATTAAAATTGTATTTTAGAGCATTTCTTTGGCTTTTTAGGTTACCATAAGCATAGTAGTGTAGGCCCAAAATGGCCACATCCTTAGAAAATTTTGAAAATTTATTCTAAGGCATGAAGATACTCCAATTAGCTTAAGATAGAGTGTATTTTAGAGTGGATCCACGCAAGATACCTTAATCCACTCAACACTTGGTCCTTTTTCAACAAAGTGTTCCACCCCACACAATACTTAGTGTATTTTATAGCGGCTTTGCATAAAGGTCCCAATCCACAATCGAACCAAGTTTAGATGATGTCAGCACCTTTTAAAGTGTAGATTAGCGACATCACTTCATTTTGTGCACTCAAATGACTAAGTGTCAGGAAATTCCCATTTTGCTAAGTTTCACGCTCATTTCAAAGAAAAATGATGATGAGCTTCACACCGCTCGGTAAGAATGTCAAAAGCGCCCAAGAGGAAGTATAAGGTAGCAGAATAGCACAAAGATCATTTTCTATTACGTCTTAAGTGGATTGGTGAGACACTCTATTTCGTAGTCAATCTAAGTTAAAGCTAGTGGAGCAAAAATCGAGGACCAAATTGCAACTAAAGTCCTATGCCATGGATGCAAGAAATGAATAAAGAATTTTGAAGACTTAGTCGAGCGAATTGATGACGAGCTACGTCCCACTCAACACTTAGTGTATTTCTCACCAAGTCTCGAATCCACTGGTCGTAAGCCATCCAAGCTGACGTCAGCGATCTTTTTAGAGCGGATTGATGACGACCTATATTCCACTCATCAAGCAGTGTATTTTCACGAAAGCTCCAATTCGCTAGTCAAAGCCATCCAAGCTTACGTCAGTGTTATTTTTAGAGAAAATTGGAAATTGGTTCTACCCCACTTGTTTGCATAACATTATTAGAATTTAATCATAGTCATCCATGAAGTGCATCAATGACAAATATTATTCTAACATTTTTATGAACATACAAATGCGGATTGTTGGTGGATGAAGGCTAATCAATTTGAGCAGTTAGACGAAGTGTCAGTGGTGCCAATAACCAAGAATCATGGTAGTTGTATATCTATGGTAGGATGAAGTTTTCAAGAAGGACAAATGGTTCATATTTAGTTTCTAACAGCCTATAGTCTAACTACCATTGTCAAACCAACAAGTTGTAGAGCCAAGCTACCATAGCATGCAGCATCGAGCAGATTTCCCAGACCCTATAGGCGAATGAAATAATTCCAGCATAGCTTTTTGATAATATATCATATTCTAAATCCTTGTAATTTCTCCCCCCTATTCTTCATTCATTGTAAACTATATATAGAGATCGAACCCTAGATTTTTAGGATTGGCTCTAGCAGTGATCAGCAAATTCACCTGGCGACTCCCTAGTCTACGAATCTAGAAAATTTATCCTTGTAGCTTGCAGCTTTTTCATGAATACTAGGTCATCTGCAAGGAATAATCCATACTCTTTTTTCTACTGTGAGCTACCTTATAGAGGGTCTACTATCATAAGGGATTTTAGTTAGAATTTTCATTCATATGAAACTCCTCCTAAGGATAATCCTACAAGGCCACCTCCAACAATTGCTACACCTGTGAATATGGCCCAAAATCAAAATCAAAATGCAATTCCAAATTAGCCCTTGCAAAATTATCCTAGTAGGAATACAACTGATCCCCTTAGAATATCCCAAATGCATGACATTTCCCAAGCTGTGTCTAAGGCCATCCCCACCTATGATGGATCTAGTAAAATTGCACATGAGCACTGACAAGATATTCTGAATCTGGTAGCAATCCATAATATAAAAATGAAGATGTTATTATCAAAATCCTAGCCCTATCCTTTATAGGAAAGATTCTACATTGGTTCAGGACCCTTGAAGACAATACCATTACCTCATGGGCAGCATTGGCCAAGCCCTTTGTGGAAGAATTTAATGAATCTGTTGATCCTTTTTCCCTCAATCAATTCACATCCATGCAAAAGCATCAGCAAGAAATTGTTTCAGACTTCAACTTAAGGTTCAGTAGGACTTGGAAGAGGATTCCCTCTATAGCAAGACCAGCTTCAAGCCTCACTTATATATATTACATCAAAGCCCTCAAATCATAGTTAGGCCCACAGACCCAATAATCTGGGGTGGAAACCTTCCCACAGGTTTACAATGCAGTTGTTCATGCTGAAAATATCCTTATTAACATGGGAATATTACCTCAAAAAATTGTATTGCCCTACAATTTGGAAACCCCTAATGTCCAAGGTCAGACAGTTGCATCATCTTATATGGACCCTCCTCCTTTGTCATCTCCATTCCCATAAATGACTCTTATTCCTCATTCAAAAACACCACATGTTGTGATTCCTTTCCCTCCCCTTCCTTCTCAAATACCCCAAGAATCCTCCATGCTTCTTGATATTCAAAATACCTTTAAAACTCTTAACAAAAAGATGAATTCAATGGAAAAAGGAGAAATGGAGAGATATTAACAAAGTATATTTTCTTATGTTAACAAGGATCAAATACCTAGTCCTAGAAACAACACTGGGGTTAGAGTAATTGTAATTCAAGAAGAGCCAAAATGTTCTTCAGAAACAAGTCTGGTGAATGTATGGTGTTTGGTGTGCAATGATCCCCATGATTCATAATCTTATATTATGTACCAACACCATGTAAAGTAGGCTATGGAGAAAGCAAAGATAAATCAGAAAGGAAGAGTGAACATGCTCTGGCAACCAGATCAGATCATAGTTGGGAAAGATCTTGATGAGGATGGATCCATTTCTATCATGACAAGGTCAAGCAAGAAAACATTGTAGGTTGATCCACAAAAGATGGATCAATTTCAGGTTCCCTCTCAAAAGAAGAAGGATCCTCCTTCACAAAGCAGTGATACATTTCCTATCCCCCAGTCCAATGAAAAAAGAGACATGGCTCCTAAGGGCCAGGAAAAGATGATCAATTTTCCTAGGAGAAATGAGAAAGAAACTGAGAGAGATAGGATGAGATCCAAGAATGAACCCTAAGAGAGGCTTAGATTCCCTTCCATTACCAAGAGGTAGATAATTGAGGCCACACAATAGTATAATAGAAAATATGGTGAGCTAGAGAGAAGGCTTGAAAGACCCACCTCTACCAAGTTAAAATACAACATTGTAGAGGAAATGAAGAAGATACCATTCAAAACTAGCCTATATGATACTCTCTTCATTCCTAGCCAAATAGACCTGCTAAAATATTCTCTGAATAAATATCCATAGGAAAAGCAAGACACCACAATCCTCAGTATTCCCTCTGAAAAGGATAAAATGTCCCTTACCACTTTGAAGAACAAAACCCTTGTTTTTTACATTTCTCTAAGAATGAAGGGGGGGATTATCCACAATTGCATGATTGACTCAAGGGAATCCACCACAGTTATGCCTAAAGTAGTTTACGAGGATATGGGTATGGAATATACCAGATCCTTCTGTAGTTAGATGGGACACCTATGAAGATAATGGGAGTGATAAAATATATCTTGATGAGGCTACATAGAGCACCTGAGGTAACCATAGTTCAAGAGATAGTCGTGGCAGATCTAGAATCTTATTTTGGCTTATGCATTTCAAGAGAATTCACTGTAAAGTTGGGAGGATGCATGTACATGGACTATTCCAGCATGGTGATTCCTTTTAAAGGAAACAGAATAAGAATAACACCAGAGAAGATTGTGTCCTATCACACTGAAAAAATTGAAGAGGACATGTGCAATCTTAATCCTCTATAGGAGTTTGAGTTAGTGGAGAACTTTAAACAGTTGGATATTGAATATTAACTACCTTTCAAAGAGGATTATAGTCAATTTGGAATAGGTATGGGTACATACAGTATTTCCACATAAACAAAGAAGAGAATTCTTACCATAGCTAACCAGTCCTTGAGAGAAACACAAACCTAGACCATGTACTTTGATGGTGCAAGATGCAAAAATGGTGTTGGTTTCAATGTGTTATTACAGTCCCAATTAGAAGGAACAAAGAGTTTTCATATAGGCTAACATGGTCATGCACTAACAATGTTGCAAAAATATGAGGCTCTATACCTTAGGCTAATGCAAGCTGAAAGCATGGGCATCAAGATCTTGATAATATATGGTGATTTTGAATTAATTGTAAATCAAGGGAGAGGTGCAACAGTAAGCACCATTACCTGAAAGCATATAGAAATAGGGTATGGGATTTGATGGAATCCTTTGATGTCCTAAACATTAATTTTTGTTCCTAGAAGAAATAATACCTTGGCATATTCCATAGCAATGAGGGGAGCTAATTTCAACTCTTCTACAGATAAAGGATCTACGAAATACAAAGGGATAAAAATGATTTTCAGGCCTACAATACCATAAAAGCAAATTTTCTAGTAGGTCTTTGAAAGTGACGACCAGATCATTGATTTTCAGGTAAGAGAATCATTTTTATCTACTGTTCAAGAGGAAAATCCAGAAGATATTGACCAACAAGATGTCATCCAACTCAATAACAATTATATACCTAGAGGGTTGGTTACTCTAGAGAGCTTGTTTGATAATGGAAATAGGAAAAATATTAAATCCATGGAAATCAATAAGAAGATCTATAAAGAAATTGAAATTGAAAAGGAAAAGAAGCTCAAAGTTGGAGTCCAATTTTCTCCAGAAGAAGAGGAGGATATCAAAGCTTTATAACTTACGTACCAAGACATTGTAGCTTGGTCATATGAGGATATCAAAGTATATAACAAGAAGGTCATTCAACACACAATTGAGCTAGATTCAAATGCAAAACCATTCAAGTAGAAATATAGGCCTATGAATCCTAGGATCAAAGCCATAATGAGAGAAGAACGATTGAAGTTACTAAAGGCTAAGATCATTTATCCAATAAAACATTCAACCTGGGTAGCCAACTTGGTCCCAATAAGAAAAAAGAATGGTGATATCTGCTTGTGTGTAGATTTCAAAAACCTCAATCAAGCATCACTAAAGGACCACTACCCTCTCCCCTAGATTGATCAAATTTTACAAATCGTGGCAGAAGTAGAAAGGTTCTCACTATTAAATGGCTTCTCTGGCTATAACCATATTTGGGTGAAGAATGAAGATCAGTTTAAAATAGCATTCACCACCCAATGGAGCACTTTTGCCTATCAAAGAATGCCTTTTGGTCTGTCTAATGCAGGAGCCACTTTCCAGATAGCAATGAATTGTGCTTTTGGGGAGTTGATCAATGAAGTCATTCTAATTTCCTTAGATGATATGATTGTATTCTCCCACAACAAGCAAGATCATTTAGCACATTTAGAATAAGTTTTTTAGAAGTGCAGAGAATTTGGAATCTCTCTTAATCCTAAGAAGTCATTTTTTGTAGTTCACGAAGGAATGTTGCTAGGCCATGTGGTTTCCAAAGAAGGTATGGCCATATATCCTGATAGAATCAAATCCATCCTTGCCCTTCTACTTCCTATGAACAAGAAATATTTGCAGTCCTTCTTTTATCAGATAAACTTTGTAAGGAAATTCATCTCTGATTTTGCTCAGAAGGTGAAGCCTATATCAGAACTACTGAAGAAGAATGTAGATTTTAAATGGACTGAGGTAATAAAGTAAGCCTTTGAAATCATCAAGCAATCCATTGCTACAACTCTAGTGCTAGTCAATCCAGACTTCAACAAAGACTTCATTCTTTATGCTTATGGAGCTGAGGAGAGTTATGCATCAGTGCTCACCCAAAAGAATGAAAAGGAGAGGAACACCCCATATTATTTTGGAGCTAGACTCTTCATGAATATCAATTCAAGTATAATTTTATTGAGAAACAAGTATTTGCAATAATGAAATCACTAAAAATATTAGGTAATACTTGGTTCAAAGTAAAACCCTAGTTTATGTAGTTCATCTGGATGTGAGAAGTTTCATTTTATAAGGTGAACTGAAAGATAAGAGAGCTGGTTAGATTACTAAGATCCAGGAATATGATGTGGAAATCCATCCTACCAATCTGGTCAGAGGTAGAGCCCTATGCCAAGGTTTAAAAAAAGTAGCAATTTCAACATAAGTGACAGCGTGTCAATCAATAGCAGAAGATCAAACTAAAGATCTACAATCAGGATAACTAGACTGGGTGGACCAAATGACTAAGTACTTTTAGACTGGGATATGCCCTCCTAATCTCAATCCATCACAAAGAATAAGATATAGGCTTCAGGCTTTGAAATATCTTCTATTTCCATAAGGTCTATATAAAAGAAACCTTGATGGAGTCCTTAGATGCTTAAAATATGATCAACAACAAAATATCATAGAGGATTTCCATGGGGGACTATCCGGAGGATACTTCTCTAGAAAAGTTACAGCATTAAAGATCATAAGGGCAGGCTATTACTGGCCTACCATATTTACTAACACCTTCAAAGTTATAAGATCCTATGATAAATTCTAGCAGTATGTGGGAAGAGCAAGGAATGCATCATTCCCCCTTAAGCCAATTCAAGTTGAGGAACCCTTTCAACAATGGGAATTGGACTTCATAGGGGTTATTAATCCAAATTCCTCAACTAACTACAAGTAAATTCTGACTGCAATATACTACCTCACCAGATGGGTAGAAGCCATTCCTACAAAGAAATCAGCCCAAGAGGTGGTGATAGATTTCATGGAAAGCTTGATTGCAAGGTTTGGTGTTCCAAAAGCTTTAGTGAGTGACAATGGACCAGCATTCATAGGGGCTAAATACATTGAGTTTACCATCAAGTATGGCATCACCATAAAAAATACTTCTAATTACTACCCCCAATTAAATGGACTGGTAGAATAAACTAACAAGAATCTGCTAAGAATTTTGAGAAGATAATTGAAGGGTAACAATAGAAGTTGGCACCTACTATTGGAACAAGCTCTATGGACAGACAGAATTACTATCAAAAAGTCCATCAAACCCTCCCCTTATGCCGTAGTATATGGTAAGGAAGTAGTATTACCTGTGCACTTAGAAATTCCAGCCCTCAAGTTGGTAAATACTGAGGATGAGTCTAAACAAAAGCTATTTGAAAGCAGGTTGATACATTTCTTGTAACTAGAAGAGAAAAGAACTCAGGCATATGAGGATTTTCATAAGCTTTCATTTGACATCAAGGCATGGTTCGATAAGAAGGAAAGATTTAAAAAGTTTCAAGTGGGATATATTGTACTCAGGTGGAATGTAGAAAGAGCTAAACTGGGGCACCATTAGAAATTTGAATCCTTTTGGGATGGTCCTTTCAAAATAGCAGATGTGAAGAAAACAAATGTTTTCCAACTTGAAGATCTTGAAGGAAACATACAGTTGATTTCGATCAATGGTTTTCATCTTAAACTCTATTTTGATTGAGATAAAGATTCATTTTAATATATGTACATATTTGTTGTATCATATCATTAAATCCCTTTTTATTTCAAAGTTTCCTTTTTTGATAAAATATTAATAAAAAAAAGTGATGAGTTGCAAAATAAGCTAATTGGCAGCGGAATACAGAATAGCACCAATCCACTCTTAAATGAACTAAGAGGGCAACGAAATACCGCATGCATTCCAATCCACTCATAAAAGGACTAAGGTGCTAGTAGAACACATCTTGTATTCCAATCCACCATAGTTCGTGACTAATTTGGAGCAGAAACCAAAATCTTGTGACACGTCACTTTCAAAGAAAAAAATATTCACAAATTGCTTTGTGAGCTTCCCACACTAGTTTGAAGGAAAGAAAGATGATGAAAGGCACAGTAGGCTCAATTATTAATCAATCAACGAGTGACGTAACATCTTCGAGCCATAAAGATGCATGAGTTTAATTTGAAAAGTGTGCAAATAGGCAGTTTTTGTAGTGGTCGCATTAATGGCAGAAGGTGTACATGTAGTGGCAACTAAAAGTGCTAAAAGTGCATAGTTTGTTAATTTGTCGAAAGCAAAGCCTACCAAGCAAAAAGAGCAAGAGAACAACAAAGTATTATCTGCAAACACCAGAGAAAGACCGCTCAGAATATTTCTATGAAAATGGCTACTAAGGAAGCTTCGAAGGATATGCAGCAAAGAGAGGCAAAGCTGGATGGCTATGTAAATCAGACGAGATGATTGATAGATACTGTAATGACTCAAGTAAGAAGAACCTTCTTGAGGAGGAATTTCGAGTTCAAATATTTCGAAGGGAGACCAATTCATCCTCAAGGTATCATTGATGTAGAATCTTTCTTCTTTTATTATATCTGTGATTCCATCCACCATTACCCCAAGTTAATTTATGCAATCATTAAATTTTATGATCCTAAGAAAATGACAGTGAAAATAGCTAATGGTATAACACTATATACCATTACCAAAGAAGCTTGTCATGATTTGTTTGCCATAGGGGTAGGTCCTCCTTTAGAATATAAACCATTTGATATAGTGAAACAAGTTAGGGTTTATTCTTCATTAATGGCTTTTGATGACAAGGAAGTCATGGAAAAATGGCTTCATTTCCAATTCAAACGTATAAAGGAGGAATATGAAATGCCTAAAGTCCCAATCCCCATTGACCAATTTGCTAACCCAGAATTGTACTCCATGCTAGATTGTTTGGAGGGATTGGATTCAGACCAATTTGTGAGGGATTGGAAAATAGCCACTACTTACTGCATTTTGAATGAGAAAATGTATGAACCGGATGTAGGGAAGAAGGGCATTAAGGCCATTTACTTTGACTGGCCAACTTTCCTTGCCAAAAGAATACATGAGTAATTGGTAAGGATGAAAAGGGATTTAGAGATGCCCTCTTTTTGGCATTTTTTGAGTTTGGTTTGGATGTTCTTTGCTATTGTGAGGCAGATGATGCCCTAGATTCCTGTAAAAGAGAAGAATGACAAGGGAGACCCTATCCCGGTATACTATTGGACTGCTCATTTGAGGAGCACTAAGTCTTTTTATAGATTTAACTTGGAATTTTTAGGGTCAGCTTTGAAAATTATGTATGGGAAATGTCCTAAGTTACCACCGTTGGCAAGAGAATTGTTGAGAACAAAGGGTGTTGAAGAAGGAAATTAGTACGTTCTTATGAAAGGTACAATTATTAGACTGTATGGCTTCACTGGTAAGCCTTTTTTCTTTCCCATTTCATTACAAATAGATTATTAGCTCTAGAATATTTGAGGCAAGTATATTTTATCAATATGAACTATGGCTTTGAAAAGAAAAAAAATGTTTGTTGACCTACCATAGTGTTGATGATATAACTATTACCAGAAAGAGCCAGGGTGAACAAATCACCCAGTATTCAGATAGGTTGGGCCTGTTCTACATCCCTCAGAGGTGGAGATATAACCTAGATGACAAATTTCGTAAGAGGAACATTGATCTTAATGGAGAGAAGGCTCACAAGTTTGAGAAGACATCAAGGCCTCATTTTGAATAGAGCAGGAATAATAAATAAAATGCCCCATTAGATTGAAATGTTGCCAAGATGGAATAACTTCCCCCATGGCTAGACTTCTATGAGAAAATAGTTGATTTTGATTTAGACAAGAATGAAATCCATCTATTAAAGGAGTCTATGATCAGAGAAGTTAATAATAAAAAGAAATGGAATGAAGGTAAGATAGTATACTGGTGGAGGATGATAGTGGAAACTGGCACGGGGAAATATAAGCTTGGATGAGTAATTGATAATGATTTTTCTAATAAATATGATGAGAACATCAAAACTTGGAAGGCGAAGGACCCAAAGAATCTAGTTCTAATTTATAAAAAATCACAACTAGGGTCAGATTCCCCATCCCCACATTCACAAGAAGAAATTCAAGGAGAAGGGGTTGATACTCAATTAATTTCTACTGAATATCTTAAAACATTTGATCCCTCGATAGAACAACTGGAGAAATTTCCTAAAGGGGCACATTTAATGAGAAGAATGCATTATTCTAATGATAGAGCCATAAACACGGAAGTCATCAAGATAGTAAGCAGGCCCAAGTGCCTAGCCCTAGGTAGAGAACCCCATAAAATAGAAATAGATTGGAATGAGAAAGATAAGAACTTCGTGTTTACACCAATGAGTTTCATCACTGCAGCTACAGTAGATATCAATCCTATTTCTAAAGAACCATTGCAAGGACTTTTCAAGGAAGATACAGAGAGTGATAAGCCAATAGTATTTCATGTTTTTAATAGAAAAGCCAAAAATGCACCAAAAAGAGCTCAGAAAGAGGTCTATAAGAAATAGAATATGGATAAGGGGAAATTGTTGAGAAGACCCTTGTCTCAACTGTAGAAGAATTAGTACAACCAGTACAGCAAAAAAGTACAGAGGCAGCTCTAAAAATTCCTACATCTGTAGGCAAATGTATGATTTGTATCCCCTCTTCTCCTTCTCCTCCTCTTTCCCCAAATAAAGTTCCTTCCCCTTATAAATAAAAATTTGTAACAAAAGTGCCTCTCCCCCTCATAATTCACCACCTATTTCACCAGCAAATACACGGGGGCATGTCAATCCATCCCTCCATAATCATCTAAAATTCCTCCTTCATCATCCCCTGTAATCCCACCTCTACCATTGCAACCTCCCATATCATCTGAAACACAAGTTGTTTCATCCACACCCACTCACCATTCTGTGAGTTTTACTTTAGTTCCCATGACTTTTCCCATTGTAACAACAACAATAGTCACAGACTCAATCATAGTCACTACCACCATTTCATCGTCAGTTGCTAAGTCTGCTCTTCCCTATCTTATAGCCTCTCCTCCTCCTACAAGTTATCCCACACTAGCAACTTTGTAAAAGAGGAGGAAACTTCACAGAAAATTTAGGATTTCTAGGCAAAGAAGCTATCCAAACCTTCAAAGAGGATGGCTACAAAGAAAAGTACCATATCTATTGATCCAGTTTCCAAGCAGAGAGCATCTAGGTCCATTATTCCTTTGGTAAGTAAGCCTAAAATGGAAATGACTATGCAAGACTATCGCCTGGAAGAATATACAGAAGATATTTAGTAGTTGTCTGTTGAAGATGAGATGGTTATAGCGAAATCCCACTTGGAAAATTTCTATGTTTAGGTTGATATATACAAAGAGAAAGTTGACAAGCTGGAGCGGATGATTGAAAAGCTAGAAAAGATAGTCAATAACCAGAAATAGGTAGAGAAAGCTATCAGAAGTGAAGCAAAGAATTGGTAGAGCAAATTCCAAGAGGTCATTAAGCTCAAATATCAAGTAGAGGAGCAAAAGAAGAAAATGAAGAACAAGCCAAAGAAATATAGAGCTTGAAGCATTAGCTTCAAATTGAATAGGCCAAGTCCTCAAGCTTCTCGAAAGCAGGGCTGAAGAAGGTAAGGAAAGAGCTATTATCCAAAGTTTTGGAGAAATACTCTGAGATGTAGCTCATCATTGATTATATGGATGATGCCAGCTATCTACTTCAGAATACCCAAGAAGATCTGGATAAATTCACTCAAGAGCTACAACCAATGGTGATTTTAGCAGAGAAAATCTACAAGCTAGCAGATAGCAATCTCAGTGAGACTGCTAAACCAGTTTCCAACAAATAATTGCATATAGCTATATTGGCTACCAAATTCATAGTAAAGAAGAATAGATTTTTGTAAAAGGCTTGGTTGTTGTATGATAAAGTGGATAATACCATTCAAGATGTGGTAGACATCAATCAAGAGATGGTTTAGAATGGATTTAAAGGGTTATGGCTTGATAATAATACTTTGTTATTAGAAGAAGAAATTAAAAAGAGTATTGCTTCGAGACTCCAAGATGAGTCTGAGATTGATGCCTAGGAAGAGCTAATCAATTAGGAGCAGGTTTCATAAATGATAATTTATTTAACCAGACTCTGAGACTTGATGGAAGACTTTGCAAATAAGGGAAGCACTGCTAATTATGAAGATACTGCTTAGTTGGAGTACATTCACAAGAAGCTTAAGGAGACTTCCAACTCTTCTGAAGCAGTATAGAAACAAGCCTTGTAAACTCTAAATTTTATGGTCTAATTGTTTGGTAATGATGCTGATGAAAAAGATAAAGATCAAGATTCACCTGGGGAAGAAGAAGAGGTTGAGCAAGACTAGGAATATAACATTGCAAAAGAAGCTTAGCAAGAGGGTGAAGAATCAGATAGGGTGGTTGCAGAACCTCAAGAGGCACAAGCATAGAGTTTTCTATTTTGAACATTTGTGTAGTCATGTAGAAGTGTATTTTTGTTTTGTTTTGACTCTAATACTGTCAGAAGACAATAATAAAAGCATGAAGCTAAAAGGCATAGAATGAAAGTTTTGTGAAGGCATTCATATCATTTTTGAAGAAGCATTAAAAGGAAGAACATAGCTCTATTTTTTGCTTAGTATTTGAGTAGTTTTTGAAGAAGCGATGGATATTTTTGTTTTCAGTGTGATCTCAATATTAACCTTTATCCTCTGGGTGAATTCACAAAGTTTTCAGAGGGTAATGATCATATGGAAATTATTCTATGAAGCATTTATTTAAGAATAGCATTTTTGACTCCTGATACCTAATGGATAAGACTCTGAGTTTAATGGCTTTGCGAGCAAATCCACCCGAGAGGCACCAAAATATAGGCCCAAAGGGCCACATCCTTAGAAAATTTTGAAAATTTATTCTAAGGCATGAAGATACTCCAATCTGCTAAATATAGAGTGTATTTCAGAGCGGATCCATGCAATATGCCTCAATCCACTCAAAACTTGGTCATTTTTCGATAAAGTGGTCCACCCTACCCAATACTTAGTGTATTTTGTAGCAGCTTCGCGTGAAGGTCCCAATCTGCAATCCAACCGAGTTTAGATGATGTTAGCACCTTTCAAAGTGTGAATTAGCAACATCACTTCATTCTACATGCTCAAATGACTAAGTATTAGGAAAGTCCCATTTCGTTGAGTATCACGTTCATTTCAGAGCGAAATGACGATGAGCTCTGTGCCGCTTGATAAGAATATCAAAAGCACCCAAGAGGAAGTATAAGGTAGTGGAATAGCGTAAAGATAATTTTACATTGCTTCTTGAGCGGATTGGTGACACACTCTATTTTGCAGTCAATCTAAGTCAAAGCTAGTGGAGCAAAAATCGAGGAGCGAATTGCAGTTGATGTCCTATGTCGCAGATGCGAGAAAGGAATGAAGCATTTTGAAGACTTGGTGTATTTCTCAAGCAAATTAACAAGGAGCTACATCCCGCTCAACACTTAGTGTATTTCTCACCAAGTCTCGAATATACTGGCAAAAGCCATCCAAGCTGACGTCAATGATCTTTTTAGAGCAGATTGATGATGAGTTATATTTCGCTCATCAAGCAGTGTATTTTCATGAGAGCTCCAATCCACTGGTCGAAGCCATCCAAGCTAATGTTAGCATTCTTTTTAGAGAATATTAGCGACTGGTTCTACCTCGCTTATCTGCATAGTATTATTGGAATTTAATCATAGCCATCCACGAAGTGCATCAACGATGGATATTATGCTAAAAAAAATTATGAGCATACAAAGGTGGATTCTTGGTAGATGAAGGTCAGTCAGTTCGAGCGGGTAGATGAAGCGTCAATGATACCAAGAACCAAGAACTAGGGTAGTTGTAGATCTACAATAGGATGAAGTTTTCAAGAAGGACAGATGGTTCATATTTGGTTTCTAACGACCTAGAGTCTAACTACTATTGTCAAACCAGCAAGTTGCAGAGCTAAGATGCCATGGCACATAGCATCGAGTAGATTTCTTGAACCCTATAGGCGAATGAAACAATGCCAACATAGCTTTTTGTTGATCTATCATATTCTAAATCCTTGTAATGTCTCCCCCTATTCTTCTTTCATTGTAAACTATATATAGAGGTCAAACCCTTAATTTTCAAGGTCGACTCTAGAGTGTTTGCTTGCCCTACTGTGTAATATCTTTTGCAAATTAATGGAAGGAGCATTCCTCAGAGTTTTAACTCAATATTTGTCATCTTCGATATCTTTCATCAAGATGTTCAAGCTATGAATTGCATTTCTGTCAATGTTGTTATGGTTAGTTCATTCCATTTGTATTGGATTACTAGTTGTAAGGCAATTGAAATCTGTTCATAGTTAGATCTGTATGGTTGAGAAGTTTATTTCTGTGAAATCTAAATACTAATCTATTATGCTAAATTGGATTGTTAGTGTCTTAGTTATTAAAATTTCTTTCTTAAAGTACATATCTATTTTGTCTTTATTGTGTGAAGATTATTCTATTTTGGGTGCTGCTAATCCTGAATGTGGGACACTAGAAATAGTTTGCTAAGGGTTTTCCCTATGGATGCCTATGTTGTTAGCCCTATTCGACCACTGTTAATTCATAATTTCTTAACCCTAAACCCTTTTCTAACCCTATCTCTCAAAACCATTATTGATCTTAATTGATTTAACATTATGTTAGTTGACAAGGAACCAGCCTACTCTAGAGGTTGGGCTGAAGCAGTCTTTGGTCCATCCAATGTTGAGTTTTGAGTTGTGACTATCAGGTGCAATCCTGGCCAAAAAATCAGAAGATAGATAGTTATAGTATCAAGTTCACTTGATGACAAATTGGATCCCAACAAGTAGTTGTATCTAAGGTTATTTTTACATCCTAGCGTGCATTTTAGGTCATATTAGGGTTTCAAGCTTGCCTTGTTCTATTTTTGACACATAGTCAGAATTGCAGTTTTACGTTTGGGCAATCCCAAATACAGCATTGTGTTTGCCTAGATGCATACCTGCATTTGATTAGTTCTAAATGCATCTCTATGTTTGTATCTATGTTTTAGAGGCACTATAGGGCCTATTGGGAGCTTGTGTGTTGCATTTTAATATAGGGTTTTCTCTATTTTTCTATTCTATATGCTTTCTATCTATGTTTTGATTGTATTTTAGGCAAGAAATCAAAATTGCATAATAGATGGTGTTTTAGGATAATTTTTTATTTTTGCTTTACAAAAAACATAGAAAACAAAAAAAAACACCATACACACTTTGCACGTTTCAATATAACACACCATTGCATGATAAGTGTGAGGAAAACCTCCTAAATGAGTTGGATTTCATCACCAACCATGAAAGAGCCTCAAAATAATCCCTAGTTAGTTATGGTAGTTTCTTGGAATTCATCACCAAGATACTAGTTACTCTTGAGGATAACTCCACCCACCTTGCATAGTTCTTAAACCTACGGTTTACATAAAACACACCATAAAAATAAAAACTAAAAAAAAATCAAAATATCAAAAACTCAAAAAAAAAGATCAAATCAAAAACAAAACTTGCAAAAACATAGAAAAAATTTGTTTTTTTGTGTGATTGTGTGTTATTCATTTTTATTTTCATCACATTTTCACACACATACCTCCACAATTGCCATTTGGTTGTACCCCTAGCTTATGGTATCAACCCAGAGTCAAGCTAAAGTGCTAACAAAATCCCAAAGCCAACCATTCGCATCCATGGAGGACTTTGCTCAAGCCTCCCAAGCCCCAACCACTTATGTGATTGGGCACGCTAGTGTGACATGCACTATGTATCTAGAGTTAGTTGTTGGATCGTCCAATTGTACCCTCACTTTGGACATGGATATGATGTATAGAGCTACAAATGTTGCCATTCAAAAGACTCATTGCACCGAACTTTATTTCCTAGTTGATCAGTGCATCACGTATCTAGATATTGATGCCATTAGGAGTTACTTGACTACAGTAGGTTTGGTCTTTTCATCATTGCCTCCTCTCACCATCCCACCTTGAACCATCCCCACATTACATCAAGAAGCCATCTATTCACATTCGTAACACACTAATCAAATCATCACCAACCCCCTCTTTGAATCAATGATTGCAACCACAAACCAAACCTATCCATCATCATCCCATCAATATATCTCCATCCCATCCCATCAAAACATCATCTATTCTAACCCACTCTATGAAGCACAAGTTAATGCTACTTTGCAAATGCCATCATCCATTCCATCCACATCATCTATTGACCCCATGCATCATGTCATACCTCATTCAGTCATGATACCTTTTTCCACCTACCCCCCACCTACATCCACTCACATTGTTGCCACACATCCTACTCAATATTCTACCCCCATACGACCACATAGTCTGCATCTATGATTGCAATACAACAATATTTTCTACATCTACAAAAATTGCTTGTGGGTAGCACCAACCAAAGTGTTCACCCTATTTTGCAACAACAATCGTAGGTGGTGGACTTCAACCTTCAACCCACCTCAACCCAAAATATATTCTTCACCCAAGATCCATCCTAGGGGTCATGACCACCCACCATAATCATACCCACTCATCCACTTCAACACACGTATGCCACCTCATCAGTGCAACATACCATCATACCCCCATCTCCTCATCAACAACATCCATTTCATAAACAACAAATATTTCACCACCAATTTCAACAAAACATCCCACATCATCATGTTCCAACAAACAACACACATCAATTGTACAATCAACAAGCAAATTAGGGCTTTCAATCACCATTAGAAGACCCTAAATTTTAGTTCTTGCAAAACCAAATTGACAACCTTGCCATGCAAACACATGAAATTGTATATCAAAAACCCACTCTAAGGTAGCTAGTCAATCATCCCATTCATCCATCTATTCCCTCACCCCCATCTCCATCCTATTTTGATATGCCTAGGTCTAACAAGTTCAAAGGTGAAGATGAGCTACGATGGAGTCACCAACACACTCATCTAATTCTACAACAAATCTTGAATCACCTCACAAACATTGAGCTACAGTTGAGTCATCATCAACCTCATCAACATCACCCACCTCATCAACCTCATCCACCTTGCCCACCTCATTCAAATCATTAGTCTCATACCTGGACCCCCCTATTTGAGCCCTTGTCGATAATATTTCACAAGTTACAAGATGTAAAAACAATTGTTTTATCTGACATACATCTTGTAAACACCAAAAGCCATAAATCTAGGTCATATAAGGAAGATCATTATTGCCTATATCATCAGCAAGTGGGTCATGACATCAATGTTTGCATGGCATTTAAAAATGTGGTCTAAGATATTATCGACAGGGGGGTCTTTTCCATTGAAAGTCCACTCACACCATCCAATAAAAACTTTGGTATCCACCGAAACCACTATGCAGATGCTCAAGATATCGCACCTTCCCCACATTGACCAGTAATGAAATAATTTGGGGATGCTTATGGTATTGCACCTTCCCCATATAAAAATAATAATATAATAAAATAAAAACAAAAACAAAATATATATAGCTTAATCATTCACATTGCATTTCATACATCCATTCATGCATTCATAACTCATGTATACATTCCACACTCATTTTCTTATACATTGCATTTATGCATTCGTATCATTTGCATCCATTCATGTCACTTGTTGTATTAATCATCATTCGATCAATTTGGATAATTGTTAATCCATTAAATCTTGTTGCCTTAATCAGGGGCATCATTGGTCTAGCATTATGCCCATTTTGCCATCCAATTATATATATATATATATACATAGAAAAGAGAAAAACAGCTACAATAAAATCCCATAGCACCTCATTTCTTTGATAGTATCTGGTTTGAGGAATCTCTAGGTGTTTTCGGTCACTCAACCACTCCTAGTGTTTTGAGCAACCTCCATTGAATGTCAAACAAGCTTTAGGTGCTATAGGTTATTCCTAGTTAAATCAGGTTTCCTCTTGGACCAAAACACTTTTCACTAAGAAAATTTTGAGTTTTGGGAATTGACTCTACCACTTTTGAACCAAACACATATCACATTTATTAATGAGATCTTGCATCAAGGAGAGATGACGCCATGATTAGATTGAACCTTGAAGCGAAAAGTTATTTTTGCTTGTCCCATTATGCACATAGTCCAACAATAAAATAAATATACATCTTTGCAAAAATTTACAAAAATGAAAGAGTGGGTAGTAAGGATAGGGTAAAATTCTCATCAGGACTCAATTCGAGTGGTTGAGAATCCAATTCCCCAAAGCTCTAACTCTTTTCACAAAAATATAATAATAATAGAGTGAGTAGTAAGGATAGGGTAAAATTCTCATCAGGACTCGATTCGAGTGGTTGAGAATCCGATTCCCCAAAGCTCTCTCTTTATAAACACAAAGTAATAATAATAGGTCTTCAAGTAGTAAGGATAGGGTAAAATTCTCATCAGGACTTGATTCGAGTGGTTGAGAATCTGATTCCCCAAAGCTTGGAGACCCTAGCATTGGACTATGCTCATGTGTGGTGACACGTCTCTCTTGAAGAGACCTCTAAACGCACATAAGGACAAGCTAGATTTTTGGTTCTCTTCATGACTGGTTTAATATTACCTTACTCAAGATTGGTAAATGAATTCATTATTTGTACACACAATGGTTCTTGATTGGTCATCATTACTTCATCAAAATTGGAAAATGAACATTCATTGCACACAAGTTGGTCCTTGAGAGATTTGACTCCGCTAGGATGCCATTAGCATCATATGGATTTACGAGATGAGTAGATGAGTTTGTTTGAGATCACTAGGATGTTTGAGTCTTTGCAAAACAACTCTAGATCATTTATCCCTAAGGCAAACAAAGTCATAAGCAAGGTTCCATTCCATACCACCATCGCATTGTCACACATGTATCATAGTCCATTTCATCCTACAACATATGGTCAAACCAATACTACTGTATTGGTGCCCTTGATTAAGTAATAAAGGCAAAATCTAATAAACAATGGTCCATAACCTCTTCGAATGACAATAAATAAGGCAACATCATTCATTCATTTGCATACATCACCACCAATTGCATTCATTCATAATACATTCATTTCATCACATGCACACAAAAAAAAATTGAACAATCCACCATTACACATATACATGCACAATCACATCATCAACCAACTAGGGGGGATTCAAGGTCTCACACCTTCCCCATCAATCACATCAAACAATCAATCAAGCAACCTAGGGGATTCAAGGTCTTAAACCTTCCCCTGATAATCATATCATCATCAACCAACTAGAGGAGGTTCAAGATCTCACACCTTCGCATCAGTCACATCAAACAATCATTCAAGCAACCTAGGGGGATTCAAGATCTTACACCTTTCCCGATAATCATATCATCAACACCAACTAGGGGGGTTCAAGGTCTCACACCTTCCCCATAAATCACATCAAATAATCAATCAAGCAACTTGGGGATGTTCAAGGTATCACACCTTCCCCACTAATTGATCGAATCCAATCATACACTCAAATAATTCAACAACTTGGGGGGTTCAAGGTCTTACACCTTCCCCAATAATCACATCATCAACACCAATTGGGGGGGTTCAAGGTCTCACACCTACCCCAAAAATCACATTAAATATTCAATTAACAAATCAACTTCTAGGATCAAAAAGGTTGCATCATGTTGTCAAAGGTTGCACCCTTTGCCTTGCATTCACATTTCAAATCAATTTGTCAGATTCAAAAGGTTGCATCCTCTTGTCAAAGGTTGCACCCTTTACCTCGCATTCACATCACAACAAATCATTTGCTAGGTTCAAAAGGTTGTGCCCTTTTATCAAAGGTTGCACCCTTTGCCTCACATTCATAGACACAACACATCTAATTCCATTTACTTTCTTGCATTCATCAATTCAATTCACTAGCACAACTCCTCGAGTGAACCTTGTATCTAGTGCTCTACTCTAGTCACTGGTCAGTGATTGGTTATCCATGCAATCAAATAGGATGAGTAGATTACCATAAGGACACTTGTCATTTCATTAATTCAAAATCTCCAAAAGCACCTAAACCCTTTGGTCATTATTTTTATTCAAAATTCCCAAAGGCATCTAACCCCTTTGGTCATGTTTCAATTCAAAAGGCTCCAAAAGAACCAAACTCCTTTGGTCATTTTCAATCCAAAAGGCTCCAAAGGAAGCATCCCTTTGGTCAATTCAATTCAAAAGGTTCCAAAGGAAAAACCCCTTTGGTCACTTTTAGTTTCAAAGGCTCCAAAGGAACAAAACCCCTTTGGTCACTTTCAATCTAAAATACTCCAAAGGAGACACACCCCTTTGGTCAATTCAATTCAAAAAGCTCCAAATGAACCTCACCCCTTTGGTCAAATCAATTCAAAATGCTCCAAAGGAGACACACCCTTTGGTCAAATCAATTCAAAATGCTCCAAAGGAAACACACCCCTTTGGTCAAATCAATTCAAAATGCTCCAAAGGAGACACATCCCTTTGGTCAAATCATTTTAAAAGCTCCAAAGGCACCAAACTCCTTTGGTCAAAAGATCTCTGAGTGAACCTCGTATCTAGTAATCTACTCTAGTCACCTGGCGGTTGTAATGATTGGTTATCCATGCAATTTGATAGGATGGGTATATTACCATAAGGACATTGGTTAGATTATCATTCATGCAATAAAGTCAAAAAAAAATTCAATTTCAGTTCAAAAGGCTCCAAAGGAAACAAACTCCTTTGGTTACTTTCAATCCAAAAGGCTCCAAAGGAACCAAACTCCTTTGGTCACTTTCAATTCAAAAGACTCCAAAGAAACCAAACTCCTTTGGTCACTTTCAAATCCAAAAGGCTCCAAAGGAATCAAAACCCTTTGGTCATTTTCAATTCAAAAGGGTATTCTCAAGTGAACCTTGTATCTAGTGATTTACTCTAGTCACCTGGCAGTTGCAATGATTGGTTATCCATGCAATCTGGTAGGATGGGTAAATCACCATAAGGACACTTGTTCAAAAAAAACCATCAAATCAGCCTCAAAACTTTGCAAACACAACCACTCAATATTCTTCCCTCTCAAACATGAAAATATAACTCTCAAACACAATAATGAAGTCAACATGAGCACCCCAAGCCTATTTATAGCTAAAATTCATGCTTTTTGGAGTGCCCAAACACAACCTACATTTGCAAAAGGCCCCAAAAAGGCCCCAAAATGCCCCAAAAGGGTCCCAAAAAGGCTACAAAACACTCCAAAACTTCACAAAATCATCCAATCATCCATCCATGCATCCCACACATCATCCCATCTCATCTTGTCCCAAATTAAATCAATTTGGTAACTAAATTTTGGAATGCAACTGTGTTCAAGAAAATTTGCTCAAGGTTATCATCAAGCCCTCTCCACGGGGTTGCAAAAGTGGAAATCCTTTACAAAATTAACTTTGGTATGCATCATGCCATAGGATCGAACATGATACCCATAGTGGTTGGTCCATCTACCACATTACAAGTGCTCATTATTCTGCCAAAATCAAACTTTCAACAAAGCATACACACCCAAACTTGGGGCAATCAACTTGATTGTAATTTGTGATGTTTACATTCAAAAAAATATTAAATCACTCATACATGCATACCACAAATCACTCCAATTTATTTTTAACCAAATCAGATCAATTTGATGACCTAGTTAACGACAATGTTCCAACAATGCGTATGCACCCAAAAATTGGGGCATTCAACTTGATCTTGTATTTCGACATATACATCCATCAAATCACACCACTTTCATCATCCACATTTGGTCAATTGGCTCATGGGTCTCATCTATTTCATCTTTCACCCATTCTCCACTTGAGGGGGTAAGCCAAAATCAAAATTTTCAATAATCATTCTTCTTGCATGTTAAGGAAAGAACCCATTTCTCCATCCAATAAAACTAGGTGTCTCTTGTTTTTGCATCACATTGTGTTTTACACAATGCAGTACAAAAAGGAGCATCTGTAGACACCAAATCCTAGCCACTTGCCAAACCCTAACCCTTCACAAAACCTAATCCACTTGCCAAACCCTAACCCTAACCCTAACCTTCCAAAATTTTATAAAACCCCATCACTTTTGTGATTAAAAGGGGGGAAACGGGGGGAAAAAAATCATACCATCACACTGCCCACATTTGCGCAAGACTGCTAAAATTACCCAACTTGTTTTGGACATATATCACTCATACGAATTCAGATTGAGCTAAAATTTTGAAGGTAGGCTCCTAACAAATCCTATAACATCTCGACAAATTTTTACACATAACGCTAGAACATATCCAAAGACTTAAGCATAACCCTATGTTTGAATAAGAGCAGATTCAACCATCAACAGACCTAGATCGAAGCAGGTAAATCAGCAAGGTATCAAATATAATTGTTTTCTATAATTTTGTGTATCATTTTATATTCTACCAACATATATGTTAGGATTTTGTAGCATTCTTCTTATGCTTATTAAACAGGTGCTACTAATCCCATTTTGTGTTTGCATCCATACATGTGCAGGTGATAGGTTTCTCAAGAGTTGTTGAAGCAAAGGATGGCCCGCAAGGATATTTGAAGCCCATCCAATCAATTGATTGCATTAGAGAATACATTTGAACCCACTTTAAATTAGATCAATCAAAGAGGCTTCTCCCTTTTGTGCCCATTGTACTATGACAAAACTAGCAAGCAATATTCTTTTGTAATCATACCCCTGCAATTTGGGGTAAATCACTATTGTAAAGAGAGGAGATCAAGGCTCCCAAAATTTAATACAAAAGCATTTTATTTCATTGCAATCACTTGTGTCAATATTTCATTGTTTGGGTGTATCTAATTTGCTTACAATATACATACATATATATATATATATATATATATATATATATATATATATATATATATATATATATATATATATATTGATATGTATATATATGTGTGTGTGTGTATCTATCTATCTATATCTATATCTATATATATATATATACACATGTATATACATACCCAAATGTATGTGCATCAAAATCTATACTACAATGATCACATGATGCATTGTGAGTCTACAAAAACAAATAGTAGCTACAAAATTGGCCCTCATATGAGCAACTAGCTCTAAGACCCTGTATATGGAGCTCTTGCTCCTCCCCTAGGTGATGGTGGCATCCTTGCTAATTATTGTGACTATAAAATCATGAACTAATCGTGTCTATGTAATTTATATCCACGGCCCAATCAATGAAGGTATGCGACAATCTCTCAGTATCATTGCATGGTAGGTAGTCTTGTATTGGGTTGATCACTCAACCTCCATCATCAAATATGTTTGAAATTAACCTATTTTCATTGCATGATGTTGCTATGTGACCCAATTGACTATCGTCAACTCCACCTACCATTGTGGCCTTTATTAAGGCAACATTCCTCTTTATAATTAGACTCAATATTTTTCGTTACATCATCAAGGTATACTAAACTAACCAATATCTCTTCACCATCTAAGTCTTTGTCTTTGCTCAAGTTGAATTCCTCTCTACCTGGGCCATTGCCAGCATGACCTAAAGGTTGGCAACCTACTATATCAATGTGTCCTTCTCTACCTTCACATTGTACTGATATGACCCGCTAGGGCCTACCTTTTTATTGTGATTATTGGCATAGTTGTTGTTGCTATTGTTACCACCCTTTTCCTTCTCTTATGGTACTCCCAATACTATATCAAAAATGGTTGAACTACCCATTGTGCTCTCTTGCATCACTTCTTGGGCCGCATATGCTCACATGTCCTCAAGCTAACAACTACGATGAAAATTTTGGTACCATCCCTAGTAATTAGCACTAATACCAAGGTCATTGCTTCCTAATTTTAGGATCACCAAATCATCCACATCTACCTTTAGATATGATTCTAGGTTTGGTTGTGGTCTAAACCCTTTATTCCATGTTGAACACTTATACCACATCGATCCCATTGGAATCCCTCACTAAAAATCAAATTAGTAGACCACTCTATCAAAATGAAAGAGCTTGTGCTCTCCTCATGGTCCACTAGCCATCTAACTTATCTAACCCACACTAGTTGGTAGGAATCCTCCACCCACCTTAGATTCTATATGAAGGAGCACCATATAACTTGATTCTAGCTCAGGTCATCGATGAGTCATTAGGATACTTGAAAATACCTCTATATATCCTCCCCTATCTTACCTCAAAATGTCAAGTCCACCAATACATTATCAATACCTCTAGATATACCACCTATCTTAGTAACCTCGATAGCTACAACACTACTATATGGTCCTAGGCCCATACCTAAAGCAATGTACAGTAGTATAAATATCTACCTTCCATATAAACTACCTATTTTAATGAGTGGTATAACCAAGCCAAGATAATAGGACCCCATTGTTTGCTTCTCTATTATATCAACAACCACTTCACTACATACCTAGTGCATTGCTCTTTAGCTAGTATCTTTGATCAAAACCTTGGATTCTAGTGCACATAGTAGTATTGTCCATTGATATAGATAACCCTTAGTGTAAGCAACATTGATATAAATGCCAGATCCCATGACCAAAAAATCTACATCTCTAGTCATTCCCGCCAAGCGCTTCCTCTAGTCCTAACTCATATAAATAGGTTCCCCTTTTTTTAGCATCCATAAGATCTACCACATCTTGTCTGATATGATGAGCACCTCACCATAGGAAAACTAAAAGGTATTCATATCATAATACCATTATGTTGTCAAGGCAATTAGAAGTGCCCTATCAAACTCCACCTTAGGCAACCAACAAAGCATGATATTCCAAAACCAATAACCCTTGGATCATCTCCAGGGCATGGAATCATCTCTCTCTATAGTCTAGTGTTTGTAGTTTCTCTCGTAATCAACCAAAACCCATCACTTGTCAATTTTTTTAAAACATATAAAATAAACAAAAAACTCAAAGCAAGCAAAAGCATCAATGAGTGACAAAAAATCCACTAGGTTATAAAAGCATCGTCAAGATGGTAAAAGTGCTACCAAATGGTGAAAGTGTCATTAGCTAGAGCTAGCACTAGCATAAAAGCACCACTCGCATGCAAAAGCATTTCCCTTTCCTTTAGGTACACTTTTTGAGACTAAATTTTGTAAAAGATTAATTTTTTCAAAGTTCCTACCTGAATGTGCCCTTCTCATCCTACCAATGGTGCTCTCATCCTGTCAATCCAATGTTACGATCTCCTTTGCAGAGACATTGAAGTTTAACATCAAATCTAGGGTCTAGAACTCTCTAGGGTTATCATAAAAAGTAAAAATGATTTGGATTTTGCCCTCTAACCATTTTATCCCTAATCCATCTTAGCTAATTTTTGTTGTTTGTCCTTAATATTTCGCTAGGATCATGATAGTCAAGTTTCCTTGATCACACTTTATTTTCCCTCAAAAACTCAAGGGGGCACATTGGGACATGATAGCATTTAATATTATCAAAAAATATAAAAAAATAACATCATCAAAAATCGAGAAATCAAAAGCATCAGTCACCTTATATCATCAATCCTAATAAATAATAAATCTGTCTCAAAATTAGGGTGTTAATGTTAGTTTTTTATGTATTCATCATCTAATAAAGTTTGATACACTAGGTGATAAAAGCATCGTCAAGATGGTAAAAGTGCTACCAAATGGTTAAAGTATCATTAACTAGAGTTAGCGCTAGCATAAAAGCACCACTCGCATGCAAAAGCATTGCCCTTTCCTTTAGGTACACTTTTTGAGACTAAATTTTGTAAAAGATTAAAGTTTTCAAAGTTCCTACCTAAATGTGCCTTCCTCATCCTACCAATGGTGGTCTCATCCTTTCAATCCAATGTTACGATCTCCTTTGCAGAGCCATTGAAGTTTACCATAAACTCTAGGGTCTAGAACTCTCTAGGGTTGTCATCAAAAGTAAAAATGATTTGGATTTTACCCTCTAAACATTTTATCCCTAATCCATATTAGCTAATTTTTATTGTTTTTCCTTAATATTTTTTTAGGATCATGATCAAGTCAAGTTTCCTCGATCATACTTTATTTCCCCTCAAAAACTCAAGGGGGCACATTGGGACATGATATAATTTAATATTATCAAAAAAGACAAAAATTTAACATTATCAACAATCGAGAAATCAAAAACATCAGTCACCTTGCATCACTAGTCCTAAGAAATAGCAAATCTATCTATCTCAAAATTAGGGTATTAATGTTAGTTTTTTATGCATTCATCATCTAATAAATGCATCAAAAAGGGACAAATATAGACACCTAATTTTGAGCACATCATTAAAGTCTCCAAACTTAGCAACATTTTCATTAAATATGAAATTAAGCATCAAATCAAGTCAATTATCTTAAAGCTTAATTTGAAGCATTTATTGCCCCAAAAGAGAAAGTACCAAGACCCAAGTGATAGTGTAGATGATGCTTCTACTCCTTGGTAGCACTTTTACAAAACTTCAAAATTTTCATTATTTCCTACCCAAACTACCCAACAATAATCATATTGACACTAGCATTGGGATCATTAGCACCATTAGTGCTATTGATTCCAAGGCTATTGATTGTTAGACACCAAAAAGAAAAAGGTAGATAGGTAGTACCTATCAAGGTGCCTACCAAAAATGGACCTGGTCACACTAGTCTTATCCATAGCCTTGGAAACGATCCAGGGCCCTAAAATTTTGCTTTTTATCTTACATCCATTAATTACACATTAAACCTATAGGTAGTAACAATAGACTTCATATTTCATTAATCACATAGGTATTATTAACACATCATGTCGGCTAATATTAGCCGAATAATATCCCAAAGAAATATCTGGGTTTTTACAACAATATAACAACCTGCTATGTGGGAGATAATGGTAATTACCCAAGTAATGGGATAATTACTCTAACACCCCCTTATTCCATTATTTGGGGCAACATATATAACTCGCCCCCCTTAATGTGAAGGAGAGAAATGAAATATGTTGGTGTGTTGGCTCTTGATATGGCTCTAGCTCTGGCTTATGGGTCTGGCTTTGGCTCTAAGTGTACCTCTGGATAAGTACCTTTGGGTCTATCTTTGGATCTACCTATGGATCTGCCTCTGGATCATTACCTTTAGATTTTCCTGTAGATCTACCTTTGGATCAGTATCATTGGGTCTACCTTTAGGTCTGTCATTGAGTCATTGCCTTTAGGACTGCCACTCGTTTTGTCACTGGATCTACCTCTGGGTCTATCATAGGTTTTACTTTTTTTGTAGAAGCCATACAAAATTTCTTTCATCTTGGTCCATTGTGTGAGATATGTCCATCCACAATCAATATGAACCTTTTTGGTATAATTTTAAAAGTTATCTTCAAACAATCTCATCAACTTCATCCAACCTCCCTCTAAGGAGCCATGGCTTCCTATAAAGCCAACACTTGGGGGAGCCCAATCCATCATCTTGTGTAACAACGAAGCTTTGTCAAATTGAAAAGTGGATCTCTTGTAATAGTGAAGCTCTCATTCATCTCAAGCAATAAGCAAGCTCATATACTTCATCACAATAAGGGGATATCAAACAAGGATCTTGAGACTACAAGCTTGATTGATTGTGCTCTCTCCTCTCTTAGCTTTTATATTATCTTCATCTTGTTGCGTTGTAATCATTTGATCATTGTACACTAACATTTCTTGTTTATCACACTTTTATCTATTTGTGATTTTGTTTTATTGCACCAGATTATCATATTATCTTCATCTTGACTCCTACATCTCCTAGTCAAGGATACTCGTTTAGTCAATTGGAAAAATCACAAGTCACTTGTTCAAAATATATTTTGCGATATTTGCAAGTGAAAGTATTATAGAATTGTAGGTTTAGTGGTACTACTACACTTTGTCTTTGCTACAATAGAAATTGAAACTCTATGGCCATTATTTACCGTAGAAAGTGAAAGTGACACCAACTGGAAACAATGTTGGTAGTTCTATAACTTCCTTAGTCGCACTTTCAATATTGAGCACACAACCAGTATTTTATCCTTTCAAAATCTATTATTTTCATCTTTTGATCAAGGGTCTAATGTTGGTCAAAAGAGCCATACACCCCACTAGTCTAGGAAGACCCCTTTAATGAATAACTACATCTATTTTTGTTTATTTTATAGGATTTTGAAAAGAAAGTCATGAGAAAATGCACCACCAATGTTTTCACCATTATGGATAAAATCAAGTTAGAAATATCAAATATTGCTTTATCATTTTAGTTTTGAAAAAAATGTTTATTTTGTGTTTGCAATTTTTGTTTGTACTTTATTTTTATCTTTTAAAGAAAAAAAGGAAGGAAAAAATTCATATTAATAGCATTAGAGGACAAACTACAATATTGAATCTCATCTAAACAAAGTTGCATATAGTCACATTAGGGATTGTTTGTTTGCACTATCTTCTTAAACCCTTACTTTAAAAGAAAATGATTTTTATTTATCATTGAAGATCAAAAGCATTTAGTTTATATGACCTATCTATTGTATCGATTGATGCATTTGTATCTAATATATGACTAGATTAAGGTTAGGTCTAAGTGTTATCTAACTTGAATCCATTAAATCTTAGGCTCACAACTACCTCTGTCCTCAAAGTGTGAGAGAAGCTAGATGCGACAAATCCCCTAAGGCAAAGGCCCACTATGATTCTATTGTCCATATCACACCAACTAAGTGCTAGCTCTATTGGTTGATAGGTCATTTTAAAGGCCTCTTATTGTTGGACATTTATAATTCAAGTCATATATAAACATTTTTTATTGTTTAGTGAAAAAAATATTTTGTTAATGGCCCTTTAGTTGTTTTCCATACTATTTGATTAGGGTACATATTTTATGCTAATCAAGCATCTTGGAAGGCTTATCTAGCATGCATATTAATTTTTATAGTCAATCAAATAATGACACATGGCATGCAATCATCTACCCTAGTTACATAGGGACATACAATTATGGCAATAATCCCCTATTAACATTGACTTAGCAATCAATATGGACCTAGTTGACATACATATTATTTTTTATAGTCAATCAAATAATGACACATGGCATACAATCATCTACCCTAGTTGCATGGTGACAAACAAGTATGGAAATAATCCCCTATTAACATTGACTTAGCAATCAATGTGGACCTAGTTGGCATACATATTATTTTTTATAGTCAATAAAATAATGACACATGGAATACAATCATCTACCCTAGTTACATAGTGATAGATAAGTATGGCAATAATCCCTCTATCAATAAGTGATTTTTAGTTTGTTGATTTTTCTCTAGCCTTTAAATTTGCACTATTTTCTTTTGCTAATAGGCCCCAACTTTCAATACTTTTTGCATAAGCATTTCAAGTCCATTTCTTTTAGATCACACAAATCTCCAATATTTTTACATATATGATATTTGTTCAAGGACATGTGAGGACCAATATTGGTAAAAGTAGCAATCCTCTAGACAACAAAATCTTCAAATGATTCCAACTTATTAGAGCACAATATAGTCTTCTAGATGATGAAGGAGACAACAATTCTTTCTATCCATCTCGACATCCATTATTGAAGGAGATATTCCCATCTCTAATGTCTTCTCTCCTCACTTGCAACTCATATTATGAGTGCATGTTGGAAAATTTTTAACTTGACCTAATTAGCCAAAGTCGATAGTGTGTGATGTAATATTATTTAAGCCTATAGGAAGATTATGGGCATAGGAAACATACTTTATTTGAAGCCTATGGGCATGATTTTATATATTTATCCCTAACAACATTGGTTAAACTACCATTATGGTTAGCCTTATAACTTGAAATTAAACTTGCAATTAATCTTTAAGCCCTTATGTTATATTATCTTGGGTTAACATGATATGCAATTATTGTTGGGGATTAGGTATCTACTATAAATGCTCCCAACCACCCAATCCATTACATTGAAATGATATCAATGTGATCTATCATTGGGTGTTAAGGGCCCCACACTGTTCTCTTTTATTTATTGCTTCTTTATTTTGCTTTTGGATCCTCTAGCATATAATCTATGGTAAATGCTAGACTTATTTCATTTATAGAAAGTATTGCACAAAAAACAAAGCATATGATAGGGTTTTTTGGAGTTTTCTACATTATATTCTTAGGAAATTTGGTTTTACTCAAAGGTTGGTCTTAATTATTTAGATGTTATTGTAGAAATCCAAAAAAAAATCATCAATGGATCCCCCATGTGGATACTTTGAATCATCTCATGGACTTGGCTAGGGTGATCCATTGTCTCCTTTATTCTTGTTGAGGTAAGGAGAAGATATTTCTCAAAGGTAAAAATGGAAAGAAAAAATCAAAGATATTTAGGTTGCAATTGATGGTCCCTTAAAATCTCCTCTTCAACTTGTCGAATATACTCTTATTTTGGGTCATCCCCTAGTCAATGAGACCATGGATTTTAAATCAATATTGTCATACTATGAGAAGGTTGTTGAATAGTACAAAATCTAGTATCTTTTTTAGTAATACTATCATAGACTTGTAATTAATTCTTATGGATATTTTAGGGTCTAAAACTAGAAAATTCCCATCAACAAATATAGTTATTCCTTTGTCTGATAAAGAAAATAAGAAGATTTATGGGACTCAATTTTGGATAGAATGAAATCTCGGTTGGCAAGTTGGAAAGATAATTTTTTAACCATGGATGGAAGACTATAACTTGTAAATGATATTGGGTTTGAAAAGGAAAGAATGTTGATGATGCAAGCTTGTAAAATTATAGACTTGTGAGTTTGGCATTAGAAAAAACCTAAGTTGGAGATTATTTCAAGATCAAGAAAAGATTTGGGTAAATTGTTAGTTCAAAATGTATTGTTTATGCTAATATAATAAAATTATTTAGGAAATAAACCCCACTTATGAGCTTGTTAACATGTAATTTCATATCATCTAGTTGAAATTGACCAAGAAACATATTAGTTAGTTAGTCAATGAGGAGGATTTTATGATTTTTTGATCTAGTGCTTGTTTGAAGCCATATCCTCTGATTTTTTATCCAAAATGGCAACCATTGACTTAGGCATGTTTAACTTATAGATGTTTAGAAGTCAAAATATTATCTTAACATGATGAATAATTCCAAATCATGAATTTCTATTAGCATCCTTATTGAAGGGAAGAACCTCAAACAAATATGTGAAGAGTTTTTTTTTTTGGATAAAAACTAACAATTTTTTTGTTAAAAAATTATTTGTATTACTTATAAGCAAGTAAGAAAGCTACATTGTCGACCCTACCAAGAAAACAAGGCTTTCATCCAAAATTTTATAGTAGAACAACAATTATGTCTTAAGCATGTTTTGCTAATACAAGGAAATAGGAATTTGTGACTTTCTTCTAAGTCACTACATACAAGAATAAAAGTTATTGACATTAATATGGAGTATACAATAGATATTTTCCTTAGATTTTTTTGTCCACCGTCATGGAGGATCTCCATAGCAAGTCAAATCCCCATAGTCTAAAGCCCAATTCACCATAGCATCAATAATCTTATTTTATTATCGAGGAGTGTAAAGAAACTATACTATTCTAAATCTAGATTGAAGTGCATGAATCTTGTCAATCACCCTTTATAACTTCCAATACTGAGAGGAGGTTCTAGTGGTTGCCTTCAGTTGATTAATGGTTACTTATGAGTTTGATTCTACCTATACTGCAAACCATATGATCTTAGCAACTTATTGAAGGCCACGAAGGATATCACATACTTCTACTAAATTGTTAGGGAGGACACCAAGATTCTTTGCAAAAATAAAAGCATGAGTACCATTTGAGAGTCTTCCTATGCCTCCCATGCTTTACCTTCCTAGATTACCTCGATGTACCATCAATGTTGATCTTCCCCATACCTCTAGGAGGGGATTGCTATAGTCCACCCCTCTAAATAGTAGGTCAAGGAACCGTTAGTCAAAAAGTGACTAACTACAGAAAAATAGCTGATGCACCTTTTTGCATATTTTCCAAGAAGACCAAAGTGGCCCATATGCTAAAGATCAAAGAAAAAGCAAAACACCGCAAGGAGGAAAAAGTGTCACGATATCGCGACATGTTGCATTTTCGCGGTCCAAAGCAAAGAGAAAGAGCAAGGAGGAAAAAGTGTCGCGATATCGCGACATGTTGCATTTTCGCGGTTCAAAGCGAAGAGAAAGAGCAATGAGGAAAAAGTGTCACGATATCGCGACATGTTGCATTTTCATGGTTCAAAGCAAAGAGAAAGAGCAAGGAGGAAAAAGTGTCGCGATATCGCGACATGTTGCATTTTCGCGGTTCAAAGCAAAGAGAAAGAGCAATGGGGAAAAAGTGTCACGATATCGCGACATGTTGCATTTTCATGGCTAAGAGCAACAAAAAGGAGCAAGGAGGAAAAAGTGTCACGATATCGCGACATGTTGTATTTTCACGTTAAAAGAGAAGAGAAAGAGCAAGGAGGAAAAAGTGTCGCGATATCGCGACATGTTGTATTTTCATGGCAAAAGAGAAGAGAAAGAACAAGGAGGCAAAAGTGTCGCGATATCGCGACATGTTGTATTTTGGCTAAGAGAAGAGAAAGCAAATGGAGGAAAAGTGTATGTATGTATTTTCGTGGCTAAGAGCAACAAAAAGGAGCAAGGAGGAAAAAGTGTCGCGATATCGTGACATGTTGTATTTTTGCGGCAAAAGAGAAGAGAAAGCACAAGGAGGCAAAAGTGTCGCGATATCGCGACATGTTGTATTTTCATGGAAAAAGAGAAGAGAAAGCACAAGGAGGCAAAAGTGTCGCGATATCGCGACATGTTGCATTTTCACGGCTAAGAGCAACAAAAGGGAGCAAAGAGGCAAAAGTGTCGTGATATCGTGACATGTTGCATTTTCGTGGGCAGAAGAGCAAAGCAAGAGACGGACGTCGCGATTTCGTGACATGTCTCATTTTCACGATGGGAGGCAGCAAAAGAGAAAAGTAAGAGATGAATGTCATGATTTCGTGACATGTCTCATTTTCACGGCTGGAAGCGGTAGAAGAGCAAAGCAAGAGACGGACGTCACGATTTCGTGACATGTCTCATTTTCACGATGGGAGGCAACAAAAGAGCAAAGTAAGAGACGAATGTCATGATTTCGTGACATGTCTCATTTTCATGGCTGGAGGTGGCAAAAGAGCAAAGCAAGGAAAGAATGTCATGATTTCGTGACACGCCAACTGTAAAGGAATAGAGTATATTTTTGGCAACTGGGGACATGCACTGACATCAAGTGCTGATTTTTGAAGAATGGTCTATTGATTATAACCTGGCAGGTCCATTGGATGATTGCAGAATAATAGGCTCATCTAAAATTAGCCAGAAGGAAATCTATCCAATCTACGAGAAATCCGTTGTATATTATTAGAAACTACAGACAATTACTTGTAATTGATTGAAGAAATTAAATGTACGTAGTAGAAGATACTCTTTTTAGGGTATAAATAGGAGTGAGTCGACCATGAAAAAAGGTCGGCTCTTGGACGTTTACAAGACTGAATGCATGTACTTCGAATACAAGCAATAAAATCACATCTCCCATTGGCTTTTGGTTCATATCGTGCAAGTGTATGTATTAATGTTCTTTATTTCTGCTTACAATATTGAATTGTAAATTGAGTCTATTCTTATATCTAAACTTTTGCAATACATAAATCATATTGCTGGAATAAGAATCTAATATATACGCATGTTAAACGAAATATTAGAAATCATATCTGAAATTATATAATTTCTGCATGGAAATGTGTTTAAATGCTTTGGATAGAAGTAAGTAAATCTGTCTTTGTTGTTGTCTAATCTGCACCATATAAAAGTTCTAGCTTAGGCTATATTTCCCTTATCTCTTGTTCCCCTTTTCTCTAAAAAACTCAAAGGAACCAGCCTTCTCTGGAGACTAGACAGATGATCTCAAGCAAGATCTGTCTATTCAATGTTGGCAAAGTCTAAGGTGCAACACTATTAACCGAAGGCAGATTTTGTTCCAACAGTTTTTGGCATGCCCGGTGGGACCAGCAATCCCATAGTATTGTATAAGTTTTGGTGTTTTACCTTAAGAGCCTTTTTGTTTAAAAATCTCAAGAAAAACCACCTGGCGACTCCGTTGCAATTTAGACCATAAAAGAAAGACCTTGTCTAAAAACCTTCTGGTTATATAGCCATATGATAACCAGATCTCGAGCTAGAAACTCTGAAGAACCTATCGAGTTCTTTGAACTACATCTCGAAAGCCTAAAAGCACACCCTATGCTAGCCGCACGATCAAATCCGCCCGACACCATTAGCACCTCTTTAACACCCATTGTAGGAGCATCTGCAAGCAATCCCATAGCGGTTGTAACTCCTTTAGCAATCATGGCAATCGCCCCTACCCCAACGCATCTTGTGTGGAATCAAACTGGCCCTTTGAACTTGGGAACACACCACCAAATTCCACAAGCTGCACTAAAAGCATTACCGACCTTTGACAGAATAGGCAAAATAGTAGATGAGCACTGTTTAGATGTATCAGCGCTAGCATCTGTTTACAACATCACTCAGGAAGATGTAATGGTCAGATTGTTGATTATATCTTTGAAAGGAAAGATGCTCTATTGGTACAGAGCGCTTCCCACTGGATCCATTACTTCTTGGGCAATACTGGTCGGCCGTCTGGTCGATGAATTTAATATACATGCGGATCCTTTCACATTGTTGAATCAATTCATTGTCATTGAGAGGCATCCACAAGAAGAAATCCAAGATTTCAACATCAGATTTACCAGAACTCGGGATAGAGTACCACAAGGCCTAAAGCCCATGGAAGAACAAGCTATATGCTATTATTTAAGGGCTTTTGATTCAGATCTCAGTATGATAATAAGGCAATCCCGTGTAACCACTTTTCTTGGGATCTATGTAGAGGCAACAAAGGGCGAAGCTGATCTCATCGCTACAAAAAGATATCCATCAAAGAGTCTATTGCCAATTGTACCAGAGCTTTCCCAAGCGTCAATCTCTAAACTTCCTGTACTCCCATCAACGCAGGCCCTCCCAGCTATAGTTGCACCTCCTACATTCCTTGCATTACCAACCACACCCCTTGCATCAGCTCCCCCCAATGATCAATACACGACCATAATTGATACAATGAAGACATTGTCAAATGAAATGGCATCCATGAAAAAGAGAGAGGCAAAACAGAATATCCAAGCAAGAAGATTTCCACAGATACAAAGGGAAGGTCCTTCAACAAGTGGAAGAGGACAAGATAAAAGAAATGTGGTGTATGCGAATGAGACGGGAGATAATGGAGAACCCACTAATTCTGATTACTGGTGTACCACTTGCAATGATCCTCATGGAGAGGATTCATGCATGATTCATCAACATCATGTGCAAGCGGTTATCAATGAGAGAGTCAAAGAAACCGACAAGGGACAGGTGAACATAATCAGAGAAGTCCACCACAATTTGGCAATGCCATCCGTGGAACAAGTCTCAGTCCTGACAAGGTCGGGAGAAAAGTCGTTACAAGCCGACCCTAAGGAACTCCAACCACTAGGTTTTCCTCCTGCCCCCAGGGCAACTCCACAGAAAAACCAGTCGAATGAGAAAGGACGTTCTGACCCTCCTCAGACTTCTACGGCTACACCGAGAAAAGAATTTCCTCCTAGAAAAGGGAGCGAGGCTCAAGAGCAAGCGAAGGAAAGACTCAGATTTCCTTCATTGACAAAAAGGCAAAGAACAGAAGCCACGCAGGTCTATAGAGACAGATACGACGCATCTACTAGTGGAAGGGAAAAGAGTGCTGAGGTATTCCCAGCTGCAACCCTTTCGTTCAACATTGTAGAAGAAATGAAGAGGACCCCTTCCAAAATAAGCATGTATGATGCATTGCAAATTCTTGGTCAGATTGACCTCCTCCAAGAATCTTTAAATTTAAAGAATAATACCTCTTCCTCAAATGTTATACAAGCAAATGTTGTGTCAACCTCTGGAAAAAATAGACCGCCCCCATTCTATCTATCCTTGCAAATGGAGGGGTGGATAGTTCACAATTGCATGATTGATTCAGGGGCCGCAACTACGGTGATGCCGAAAGCCGTATGTGACATAATGGGGATGGAATATACTCGAAGTCATCCTGGTGTGTTGCAATTAGATGGTACTCCAATAAAAACTATCGGGGTGATCAAAGATATCCCTATTCAACTCCACGAGAATGCCAGAAGCAGTCGTCATACAAGAAGTAGTCGTTGTAGACTTAGAACCATATTTCGGTATGTGTTTATCCAGAGAGTTCATAGCCAAACTGGGAGGTTATCTATCACTAGATTATTCGCATTTGGAGGTACCTTTCAAAGGTAAAAGAGTCAAGATCTACAATGAAAAACCATCTACTTTTCATGTGGAAAGACTAGAAGAAACAACTACCATCAACATGATGTCCGAGGAATTGGAGAATATCGATTTAATGGAAGAAACCCTGGAGGAACTCCAATCTGAAGATCAGTTTTCAATGAAAGACTTCAATGCTATGATAGAGACAGAAATGGGAAGCTATTCCATTGAGAAACCAAAAAAGCTCCCTATTGTTGTCCCTAAAACAGATGATTCAGCCAACCAGTTATGGAAATTGTACTTTGATGGGTCAAGGTGCAAAAATGGAGCAGGAGCTGGAATCGTCCTGATTTCACCCACTGGAAAAGAAAAAGTCTTTTCATATAGGTTGACATGGAGTTGCACCAATAACGCAGCTGAATACGAAGCCTTGTGTTTGGGACTCAAGAAAGCTAAAAAATTGGGTGTGAAACAGTTGCTGATCTATGGAGATTCAGAGCTGATCGTTAAACAGGTTATTGGCAAGTGCATTTGTAAGCAACATTACCTAAGGGCTTACAAAAACAAAGTGTTAGATCTATTGGAAAATTTTGAAGCACTAAACATGAAATCCATTTCCAGAGAGAAGAACACACATGCAGACCTATTAGCATCGGTAGGATCAAATTTTTGCCCAATCAACAATGTTATTCAGAAGTCTAAAATAGTTAGACTTATATACAGGCCTTCTGTGCCCGACAAGGACATTTTTTGGCAGGTATTTGAAAATGACGAGCAGATCCTAGATTTTTTGATTCATGAGATGAATTGCTCTACAGAAAGAGCGTTACAAGAAGAGGACGAAGAGAGCCTTATTCAACTGAGAAATAATCATATCCCCAGGGGACTGATCACCCTGGAGAGCCTTTTCGACAATAGCGACAGAGCTGTAGGTCGAAGGATCAAGGTAGATGAACGCCGGTATAAGGAAATAGAACTAGAACCGGGAAAAATGATCAAAGTGGGGACCGATTGTACAGTGGTAGAACTAGAACAAATAAAATAGTTATGTAGAGAATATCCAGATATAATAGCCTGGACTTATAGTGATCTAAAAGTGTACAGGAAAGAGGTCATTCAGCATACCATCGAACTAGAGGAAGGAGCTAAACCTTTTAGGCAGAGGCAGAGGCCCGTGAATCCCAAGATTGAAGCCTTAATGAAACAAGAGTTGTTAAAACTCCTATAGGCTAAGATAATATACCCAATCAAGCACTCTACCTGGGTGGCAAATTTAGTTCCAGTCCACAAGAAAAATGGAGAAATACGACTATGCGTCGATTTCAGAAATTTGAACAGAGCCTCTTTAAAGGATCACTATCCTTTACCCCAGATTGACCCAATCCTTCATACTATGGCGGGAGCAGAAAGGTTTTCTCTGTTAGATGGCTTTTCTAGTTACAATCAAGTTTGGGTGAGAAATGAAGATCAATACAAGACTGCGTTCACCACTAAGTGGGGAACATTTGCATACCAAAGGATGCCCTTTGGATTATCTAACGCAGGAGCAACTTTCCAGAGAGCCATGGACGTAGCTTTTGGGGAGCTTGCGAACAAAATTATTGTCGTCTATTTAGATGACATGACTATTTTTTCTCACGACAAAAAGGACCATGCCACTCATCTGCAACAAGTATTTGAGAAATGTAGAGAATTTGGGATATCACTAAATCCTAAAAAATCTATTTTTGCTGTGGAAGAAGGAATACTCCTTGGGCATGTTATTTCTAAAGTTGGGTTGTCAATTGATCCTGATAGAGTAAAGGCGCTTCTTGAGTTGTCGCTCCCAGTTAACAAGAAAGGTTTGCAGTCTTTCTTTGGGCAAATAAATTTCGTCAAAAAATTCATTGCGGATTTTGCCCAAACAGTTAAGCCAATGACTGAATTATTGAAAAAGGACGCTCCTTTCAAATGGACAGAGCCAAGGAAAGAAGCTTTCCAAAAAATTCTAGAAGCCATCGCTCAAGCTCCTATGCTAGTCAACCCTGACTATTCCCGAGGTTTCATACTATATGTTGTCGGAGAGCAAAATAGTTATGCTGTAGTTCTCACTCAGAAAGGAGCAGATGACGAAGAAAGACCCATAGCCTTTCTGAGTTCCACCATGCACAAACATGAGGAAAGGTACAACTTCATAGAAAAACAAGTATACGCAATTATGAAATCCTTGAATAAGCTAAAACACTTCTTATCCCAGAGTCGGACGATGGTGTATGTTATTCATCCCGATGTAAGGAACTTCATAATTCAAGGAGAATTGGGTGAAAAAAGAGCTGGATGGGTGACTCGCATCCAAGAGTATGATGTAGAAATACATCCTACTAAAATAGTCAGAGGGAGAGCTTTGTGCCAGGAATTGGCCAAGCAAGCTGCAAGTGGATATGGGGAGAGCCACCCCGTCATGGCAAACACAGAGCAACACCAAGACAGAGTAAGTTCGGGTTGGATCGATGACTTTGTGAGGTATTTTCAGACTGGGTCATGTCCTGAAGATATGAACGCTTCCCAGAGAAGGAGATTCAGAACCCAAGCATTGAAATATACCCTTCGAACAGAGGGGTTGTACAGGATTAACATCGATGGTGTATTGTTAAAATGCGTTCCCGATAATGAAAAGCAGAAAGTGTTAGATGAATTTCATGGGGGTTTTTCAGGGGGACATTATGCAGGCCGAACTACAGCTTTGAAGATCCTTAGAGCTGGATGTTATTGGCCTTCCATCTTCCTAGATGCGTACAAAGTGACCCAGAGGTGTGAACAGTGTCAGAGGTATGTGGGAAGAAACAGGAATGCACCCATGCCCTTAAAAGCTATTCAAGTCGAGGAACCATTCCAGCAGTGGGGGTTGGATTTCGTAGGGATAATAGAGCCAAACTCATCATCAGGCCACAAATACATTCTCACTGCCATGGACTACTTCACCAAGTGGGCAGAAGCAGTGCCTACGAAGAAAGCTGATTCAGAAGTGGTGATAGAATTTGTCGAAAGTCTAATCACAAGGTTTGGCATACCAGATTCTTTGATTACAGACAATGGATCCCCTTTCACTAGTGCAAAGATGATCGAATTCGTCAGTAGATATGGAATTTACCTGAAGACTTCCTCTAATTATTACCCACAAGGTAATGGATTAGCTGAGTCTACTAATAAGAATCTTCTAAGAATTCTGAAAAGAACATTAGAGGACAATAAGAAGAACTGGCACTCACTCCTGAATCAAGCCCTGTGGGCCGACAGAATCTCAATCAAAAAATCAATCAATACATCGCCATATGCTTTGGTTTATGGCAAAGAAGTTGTTCTACCGATTCATATGGAGATACCCGCGTTGAGGATGCTAAATCAAGTTAACGAAGATGAAGGTCATCCAATGGATGCCCGACTGATGCAACTTCTGCAGCTTGAAGAATCTAGGGAACAGGCCTACGATCATCACCAAAAGCATATGGTAAAAATGGTCGGGTGGTTCGATAAGAAAACCACTTTCAGGAAATTTAAAACAGGTGACCTGGTATTAAAATGGAATGTCAAGAAAGCAAAGCCAGGACACCATGACAAGTTTGATGCATTCTAGGAGGGGCCATTCGAAATTGTTTCAGAAAAGCAATTCAATGCCTTCCAGTTAAAATATCAAGATGGATGGGTTCTACCCATCACGGTGAATGCTTTTCACCTAAAATTGTATTTCCAGTAAAAGCTACAGATCACCATTATATGTACAGTATATTATAAGTTTGGAGTTTTGTAAATATTTCCCTTTTTACGGCCTAATAAGAATCATTTTTTGCGGACTATCGGGGTCTGATATTTTGAAAGAAATCTGGAGGGAAAATTTTGAATGTTCAAAAATCTGGGGCTACCGCGTGATCGCCTGAAAATGATGGCGGATAGGAGGAAAAGACAAGAGTATTATTCAAACCTCGTCTAGTGATCAAGAGCCTCAAGATACAGAGGACTACTCAGGGAAAGAGACTCAGGAAGGCGAGCCAGCCCATACAACTGAAGGAAAAACAAAAAGGGGGGGGGGGGGGGGGGGGGAAGAAAAATGCAGAGTGAAGAAATTGTCGTTAGTGAACATGAAGGAGAAGAAGGACACCAACAGCCAGCCCAACCAAAAATAGGTATGCTTTCTTCACTTTCTTCTTCTCATTCTCCTACTCATTCCCATTGTAATTCTCCTTCCTTTTCTAAAAATCGACAAAAATATAATGTCCTTGCCAAAAAATTACCTTGTTCTCCCAGAAATGGCAGCATCTTCTCATAGTCCGCTAAATATTGGGTCCGTAGTTGCTCCCATTTCCATTTCTCCCTAGAATTGACATCCCAGTAGCTGGAGTTACAACTTCTCAAGGGACTGAGTCACAGTCCACCATGGCCAAGATTGAAAATCTAAAAAGGGTGAGCAGGAATGCATCCTTTTTCTTTTATCTTTGTTTTTCCACTCAAAATTTTACTTTTTGCAACTATGCTGGTGACTCCGTTTCCCAATGGATAAAGGCCTGGTCTCTATTTTTGTGAGCAAAAATTCCCCCGAAAGGCGCCAAGAATGTTAGTCAAAAAGTGACTAACTACAAAAAAATAGCTGATGCACCTTTTTGCATATTTTCCAAGAAGACCAAAGTGGCCCATATGCTAAAGATCAAAGAAAAAGCAAAACACCGCAAGGAGGAAAAAGTGTCGCGATATCGCGACATGTTGCATTTTCACGGTCCAAAGCAAAGAGAAAGAGCAAGGAGGAAAAAGTGTCGCGATATCGCGACATGTTGCATTTTCACGGTTCAAAGCGAAGAGAAAGAGCAATGGGGAAAAAGTGTCGCGATATCGCGACATGTTGCATTTTCGCGGTCCAAAGCAAAGAGAAGGAGCAAGGAGGAAAAAGTGTCGCGATATCGCGACATGTTGCATTTTCGCGGTTCAAAGCGAAGAGAAAGAGCAATGGGGAAAAAGTGTCACGATATCGCGACATGTTGCATTTTTGCGGCTAAGAGCAACAAAAAGGAGCAAGGAGGAAAAAGTGTCGCGATATCGCGACATGTTGCATTTTCGTGGTTCAAAGCGAAGAGAAAGAGCAATGGGGAAAAAGTGTCGCGATATCGCGACATGTTGTATTTTCATGGCTAAGAGCAACAAAAAGGAGCAAGGAGGCAAAAGTGTCGCGATATCACGACATGTTGTATTTTCAGGTAAAGAGAAGAGAAGGAGAAGGAGGAAAAGTGTCGACGATATCGCGACATGTTGTATTTTCATGACTAAGAGAGAAAAGGAGCAAGGAGGCAAAAGTGTCACGATATCGCGACATGTTGTATTTTCGGCTAAAGAGCAAGAGAAAGGAGAAAGGAGGAAAAAGTGTCGCGATATCGCGACATGTTGTATTTTGGGTAAAGAGAAGAGAAAGCACAAGGAGGAAAAGTGTCGCGATATCGCGACATGTTGCATTTTCATGGCTAAAGAGAAGAGAAAGCACAAGGAGGCAAAAGTGTCACGATATCGTGACATGTTTCATTTTGTGGCTAAGAGCAACAAAGGAGAACAAGGAAGAGAAAGTGTCGTGATATCGTGACATGTTGCATTTTAGTGGAAGAAGAGCAAAGCAAGAGACGGACGTCACGATTTCGTGACATGTCTCATTTTCATGATGGGAGGCAACAAAAGAGCAAAGTAAGAGACGAATGTCATGATTTTGTGACATGTCTCATTTTCACGGCTGGAAGCGGCAGAAGAGCAAAGCAAGAGACGGACGTCGCGATTTCGTGACATGTCTCATTTTCATGGTGGGAGGCAGCAAAAGAGCAAAGTAAGAGACGAATGTCACGATTTCGTGACATGTCTCATTTTTGCGGTTGGAGGTGGCAAAAGAGCAAAGCAAGGAAAGAATGTCATGATTTCGTGACACGCCAGCTGTAAAGGAATAGAGTATATTTTTGGCAACTGGGGACATGCACTGACATCAGGTGCTGATTTCTGAAGAATGGTCTGTTGATTATAACTTGGCAGGTCCTTTGGATGATTGCAGAATAACAGGCTCATCTAAAATTAGCCAAAAGGAAATCTATCCAATCTATGGGAAATCCGTTGTATATTATTAGAAACTGTAGACAATTACTTGTAATTGATTGAAGAAATTAAATGTACGTAGTAGAAGATACTCTTTTTAGGGTATAAATAGGAGTGAGTCGACCATGAAAAAAGGTCGGCTCTTGGATGTTTACAAGACTGAATGCATGTACTTCGAATACAAGCAATAAAATCACATCTCCCATTGGCTTCTGGTTCATATCGTGCAAGTGTATGTATTAATGTTCTTTATTTCTGCTTACAATATTGAATTGTAAATTGAGTCTGTTCTTATATCTGAACTTTCGCAATACATAAATCATATTGCTGGAATAAGAATCTAATATATACGCATGTTAAACGAAATATTAGAAATCATATATGAAATTATATAATTTTTGCATGGAAATGTGTTTAAATGCTTTGGATAGAAGTAAGTAAATCTGTCTTTGTTGTTGTCTAATCTGCACCATATAAAAGTTCTAGCTTAGGCTATATTTCCCTTATCTCTTGTTCCCATTTTCTCTAAAAAACTCAAAGGAACCAGCCTTCTCTGGAGACTAGACAGATGATCTCAAGCAAGATCTGTCTATTCAATGTTGGCAAAGTCTAAGGCGCAACACTATTAACCGAAGGCAGATTTTGTTCCAACAGGACCTTATGGGTGCTTATGCCTCCATTCATCCCTAGGGAGTTGAATCCTGGAGAATAAATTGTACCATTGTTGAGATGCTATAGAGGAGACTTCAAAGCATGTAGGATAGTTTCCCTAATATTGGTCAATTTTTTCCCAAATATGTTGGACATTATGGTGAGTTTCTTTAAAAATTCATTTATTCCTTTATTTCCATATTTTCTAGAGAGTCAAATAAATGTTAACTAAGGCCATTTGTTTCATTGAGTTATCCAATCCATCCACCCTGGGCCAAGTCCTCCAAGTCTGCTTGAGGTGAATTAAAGGAATCTTAGATCCAAAAATGTTGACAACCATTTCCATAATTGAATGGCTAAGGGATAGAAGAAAAAAAGGTGGTCCCAAGTCTCATTCTCTGCATAACATAGCTCACATATGAACAGATATGAAAAACCATCTTTCATCAATTGGTCTCCTATAAGAACCCTCTTATGGAGTAGGAGCCAAATAAAGAGTCTCACTTTTAGCCAAGTTGAAAGTTGCTAAATTTGGTTGAAGACATCATTGAGTGGATTTTACCTATGGTAAGTGAGGGAAGAGTATCCTAGACCTACAATATATGCAATATTAGAATGTGAGCCCCATACCAACCTATCTTTGTCTTTTAACCAAGATAGTGATTGACTTCTAATAACCTATTGAATAGCCTCCTTTGCCAAGATTGGTCAGTACCTTACTAGATTCCAGATTCTATCCTCCAAATTCCTTTCCACATAGTTTTTATAATATTGTGATATCTTTATCCATCCTTGGCTATGGAGTTGTTCCATGATGTCTCACCATTCTAGAAATTATTGAGATAATGGAGGTAAACCATCCCAAGTGTCTATCCAAAAATTTGCTTGATGGCCATTCCCCACTATCCAGAATAGTCATGGTTTGATAATGTCTCCCCTATCCTTAGAACCTCAAATAATAGAGATCCTCATCAAGGAAGTTGATATATAGTAAAAAATTTTGGAGCTCGATTTTCAACATACTTAGCTCTTAGGATCCATGTCCATAGCTCATTAGTGGAATAATTAACTACCAATATAATTTTGTTGCCAAGGCTAAGTTGTTTTTAACCATTGACCAAAGGCCCAAACCTCCCTTTTTTGGAAGACAAATTTGATCCCACTTCATTAAGGCCCACTTATGTTCTACTTTTGTCCCACTCCATAAGAACCTTTGATTAATCTTGTCCAGCTTTCTCAAAGCATCCTTATGAATACTTAATATCAAGGAGACATAAATGGGAATAGATTGTAAAACTATTTTAACAAAAAAAAATCTACTTGCAAGAGAAAGTCATTGAGTGGTCCAGTTATTCAACCTACTCTGTATATTTTCTATCAACCACGCCCATTCCTCCTTTTATTTTTGGCCACCTTTAATGAGACTCCTAGATAAGAGATTGGAAGAGATGCTCTTCTAAAATTCAAAATATTTTAAATCATGGTATCCACTCTAGTAGTACAATGAAATAATATGATCTTAGACTTCTCATTAATTAGTTGTCTTATGGTTACCAAAAAAGGATTTAGATTTTTTTTTTTAATTTGGATGTTTTTTATGTAGTAGTGTGATCAATTAAGGTTGAGTCATCTACAAACTATGAATGAGAGAGAGAAGGGGCTATCAATTCATATTTGATTCCTTGAATGGATATATTATTCCTTTCCTTAGAAATAATATAGCCTAGGTAGTTTTCCAAAATGATAAAAATATAGGGGGAAAGAGGATCCCCCTGGCATAGTCCCTTGGAAGTAGTAAACAGAGGATACAAACTACCATTTATCACCACAACATAAGATATTAAGGAAATAGTGCCTCTAATCCAATCAACCCAATGTTGGGAGAAGCCAAATTTCCTTAAGATCTATAGGAGAAAATCCAATCTACCCTATTATAAGCCTTGGCGAGCTCCAAATGGACAGACATGGAGGGGGATATTTCTGCCTTGATAGAGTGAAGGACCTCTTGGGTAAGCATTATTTCATCTATAATTTGCAGGGTTATGAATAAGGGGTCAACCCCAAAATGTATTTATAAAAATGGGGTAAATCACCGAGGCGAATAGGGTCCAAACTCATGTAGAAGTCATGGTGAATTGCATTTTGTTTCCACAAAAAATTATAATAATGGGGTAAATTTTTGTTAATATTTGAAAAAAAATATTAAACAATAGAAAAACTACCGATAAGACAATTTTTGTGTGGTGTCGATAGCCTCCGAAGGCTGCCAGCAATTGTGTGGTACTGGTAGCCTCTGCTAGCTACTAAATATTCAATGTCATTGGTATCCAGTAGAGGCTATCGGTGTATGTGTGGTTTCAGTAGCCTATGCTAGCTATCGGAGTGTTAGTGGTGTTAGTAGCCAGCAAAGGCTAATGATGTATGTGTGGCACTGGTAGCCAACAAGGCTATCGGTCTATGTGTGGTGACGGAGCCTCTATAGGCTATCAATGTATCAATGGTGCTAGTAGCCAGCAGAGGCTATCAACGTATGTGTGGCATTGGTAGCCAGTGGAGGCTACTGACTTGTCACTAGCATTGGTAACCTTAGAGGCTATCATCATATTTGTGGAACCGATAGCCAACGCAAGCTACTGGCTTATCTATGGCATCGGTAGACTATAGATGCTACCAAAATCGCCTGACATCACCATGTGTTAGCATATGAATTAATTAAGACACATGTTAGCATGCATAGCTCTATATTATCTATAAAAAGCCAAAAACCTCTCATTTTCAACTTTACAATTACATTCTCAGAGCCTTCTAGAGCCTACCAGAGCCTTCCAAAGCCTTCTAGAGCCTCCCAAACACTTCCAAATGCTTTATCTATTGTATTAATTGCCACCTCAGCCTCCACTCTTACATAAGAATTTTAATTCAAGAACCTATGTTGCATAGTCATCTCAAATATTCTCATCATGCCTAGATACGATCATACATGGGTAAAAAATGTAGGCCTTTTCAGGTTGATGTCATTGTCATAGTTTAGCCCAAACACAAATTTGCTCTTGAAGATTATCAGATGTTACAATAGTGACATAGGTGTCTTCTAGATTAATGTTGACAACAATAAGACTTTGTACTTCATAGTGAACCCTTCGAACATCGAGAGATTGACTAAACTCCCACACATGGGTTATACAATGATCACATCCAAGTTCTCTTTAATCGATAAAGAGAAATATTACCTCGAGATGAATTATGAATTGTCATTAGAATCGTTGTTAGGTACGTCTATTTTTGTCTAATTATATGTTATTAGTTTTAAGTTTTTTTTGTTGCTAGAAAATAAGGGGTTATACTCGAGTTCCCACACTTGACAAATTACAACTCTCTTCTTTAGAGCTTGAGAGTTTACAAATAGATACACTTCTCATCTCAATTGAGATGTTATAGCTAGAAACCTACATCATTTTACATAAAATGTATGAATTCTTTATTTTCATTTTCTAGATCTTTTCAATTTTCTATATGAATACCAAAACTTCACTATTATCTATGCATTGCATCTTAGTAGAGTAATATTTCCAAAACATCGCACTATCATAGTCCACTTTACCAAATTTGGATTGCTAGTTTCCTTCAATCATCCATTTTGACTATTTTTCTTTTGTAGCATAGGTTCTTCCTCTTGTAGAGTGGCAAGATCTAAGAATGCATTTTTGTACTTCAAGCTCTTGAGGTAATATCTAGTTGTAACACATTTTGTAGGATCTTCATTTTTAGAAAACTGACCATCATCGATTGTTTCATAATTAGCTTCAAGAATACCATATGAGGTGCTAATATTTTCCATGGAACCATATGGATGGTCTTTAGTAACTATTTGGCTTTCATCAATGATCTGCTTCAAATTCTCCTTTTGGAGTTGAGTCTTCTGTTACTTGTCTGATTCTTGTTGGACAATTGGTGCCTCTAGAAGATGAACTTCTTTCTTTTGAACTGGGACATTTGAAGATTTTGAATCATTCACATGCAAGGCCTTATCCACCATGTAGGAATCAAAGCATGATCATATTTTCGAGCATCTCTTCTTCATGTGGCCATATTTTTGACAACCATAACATCTTAGGGAGAAGTTTTCATATTCAATATTTTGGATTCATTCCCCTTTTCTCGAGAAGATAGTAATGGATTGAGGTCTTGGAACTGAAACATCCATCCAAATAGCCAATCTTGCTTTACTCATATCATTTTACTAGATAAATTTTCCTCTATTTGGGCATCGATATACTGGAATGCACCAATGTCATTACCAATTTTGGTGAATATCTCCTCTCCCCAAAAATCCATAGGGAGAGCATAAATATTCACCCAGACTGGGAAGCCATTAACTTCTTCTGTAAAGGGATTGAAACTAGGAGTCCAAGGTCTTATATAGACACCCCTTTGTCCAAAAAACCAATTATATCTATAGTCCATTACCTCATCTCTATCCACTAAATTAAAAAAGGAAATAAAAAATAAATTTTTAGGTAGGAAAGTTACTTGGAATTTTGTACTCCAAAAATATTTAATGTATCCTTTGAGCTCCTCCAAGCCTGGTATTTTGCCCTTAATTTTGCAGAAAATTGTTTGGGCTTCATAATCAATCAACTCCAACCCAAATTCATCCTCCAAAATCTTGATAAAGGGTAGAGTTTCATCCACCCGAGAACCCAATGATCCTTCAGAGATATTTCTTCTTATCGAATACCTAGGGTTTACACACGATAAATGGTTCATCCAACCTGCATCACGGTTGCTGGTGCAATTATAATGGTTTTCCTTGAACTTCACCCTCTCCTACCTCTGCATATTTGTAGGATCCTTCCTACCCATGTTCATTGTTGTGCTTATTGTCATAGCCTCTGCATTCATTACAGCTCGTCACATGCTGCCCATGTCCATTGTTGTGCTTGTCATAACCTTTGTATTTATTTCATCTAGTCACATGTTATCCATGTCCATTCTTGTGCTTGTCACAACCTTCACATTCGTTGTAGCTAGAAGTAGCCTTCGCATTCATAGTTTTAAGTTATTAATTTTATGTTCTTTTTTGTAGTTCATGCAAATCCATCCAGGAGGGGTCTCGTCTTGAAAAATGTTAACAAGTTCCTTCGGGCAGTGATCGAGTTCTTCCAAGCCTGCATTATTTTGTAAGGAAAGTCAACATATATTCAATTTTGGAGGCTTGGGTACTTTGTTCGCTACCTCGATTGTGACAAGTTCAATTGGTGCACATATATTTTAAACAATATTAAAACTGAACTAAACGTGGCCAAGTCAAACGTTGGTGGTACTCTTTATACCACCAATTTTCTTCTTGTATTTTACTATGAATCGTTTAATGTTCAAAATTCCTCGGTTCCAACCTCGCTCCACCCAAAACTAATATCACTTGGCTTGATAGATGAAGAGTTGCAGGTAAATTAGATGTGTGAATGCAGATAAAAAGCTTCTTTAGTATCATCTATAAGAGAGGTTGCAATTAGGGGAATGCTTTCAGAGGAAATAGGTGATTCTGAAGATCCATCACAATTAGACCAATCCCTATGTTTTTAGAGGTCTAAACGTTTGAAGCCCTCTATGGTTATATCTCTTGCTATTCGTTCACATGCATCTCCTATCATTCATTCACATGCATCTCTTAATCCTCCTCCAGCCACATCATCTGCTCCTTGTGTAGCTACATCAAGAGTTGCACAAAGAGTACAGATAAATCTTGAAGATGAAGTTTCCCAACAAGACCCCTCAACAGGTAATGTTTCTCTTTCATAACTTTAAGTGAAATTCACTATTAGTGTGATTTGATTCAAAAGTTTTAGGTAATTTTCATTTCACTTTATTATTTTTTTTGCTTTTTTTTTTAGGGCAACATAACAACAATATGACAGAGTCAAGTCGGTATCTCAATCTGGTATGTGCAACTAGTTAGATTTTTTAATTTTTTTGGCATTATGAACAAATTTACTAATAGTCTAATTATTTTATTTTTAGCGGTATTATTTCAAGCACATCGTGTTGGAAAGCAAATGATACCACCATCATCTCCACCACGCTAACCAAAGATGAGGGGTCAGTAGAGTATGGCTAGAAAATATTTATCTGCCATAAGGAGTTGAGGATTACCACAAATCCTAACTCTTTTAGGTCTTCACGATATTTTGATTGGAAATATTTCAAATATTTGTGGTCTCACAAACATGGAGGAAGCACCTCTTGAAGAGGATTATCTTTATAAAGGCAACATTCCTCAATATTTCAAAGCTTTTGATATGTTGCAAAGACCACAACAATAAACAGAGGCTACAAAGGTATTAGCAATTAGTGGGAGGTCCCCTCATCATACTGATGGTGTTACTGTTGTTCCTCTTTTTGATGATAAAAATTTAGATTTTTCATCAAATATTCATTTGTCTAATAGTACTAAGGCAACCATAAAAGACTTGGTCTTGACTAATTTGTTTGAATTGAGAGACTAAGAGTATTGCGCAAAACTTCTTATTGAAGAAATAAGTGTGCGATACAAAAATGTTGACAAAAGAGAATTTATTTTCTTTGGTTGAAAATGAACCAGAAAAACTTAATGCTTTGTTATATCAAGTCAAATCTAAAAATGTGAAGTCCACAAATTTTTACGATGATGAAATTTTAAATATTCTTTGAATAGATTAGAAAATCTAAATGTTGAAGCGCAAGCCTATTACAATCAATGGGTTAAAGATAAGAAAAAGGTTCAAGTTGTAGAGGCAAGAAAAGTAATAGCAAAGGTAAGTTATAGTAATTATTGTTTATCATTTGATTTATTTGTAATTTTATATGAAACTAATAATTTTTGCTTTTCTATTTTGTAGTCAAATTTTGTGAATCTAAAGAATCAAGTGGATAGTCTACAAGTGTTTTTAGAGATGACATTTAAGAATCTATTTAGCGCCATAAAGCTGGAAGAGAGATTAGGCCAAGTCATTGCTGAAAATAATTATTTTAGGAGGATTATTGTGGAACATAAGATGGATCCAAAATTTTTGCTAAATCTCAAAGAAAAAGAAATGGCCTTAGCATGTAAAGAAGACTCTGCTAAGGAAGAAAGGGCTTTAAGGAAACGGTGGAGGGGTTAGTCAGAGCTGGTGCATTAGCAACAACTGCTATACAATATTTTGATGTTCCAAATCAGTGCTTGGAACCTGCTTCTAAAGATCCTCCATTAATGAGATATGATCCTCCTTTAGAGATAGTTTTTGCAGATCCTCAACATCCATTAGAGACAACAACTAGTTTGGGCCATGCAATAGAATAGTGACTAAGTGGACTTATATTTCACTAATTTTATAAGAATTATGTAATGAGACGTTATTTCTATTAATGAAAAATATTTTTGCAAATATGATTCTCTTTTTTGTTTTTATGTTATGTTGAATGATAGGTATTTCTAAATCAGTGTTGAATGATTTATATAATCAATCTCAAACTTGCTTCTTATTTTATTTATCGATATTTTCTAGAGTAATATTGATTTATTTCTATCTACTCAAAATTGCATTGTAATTTAATCATAAAATAAGTTTAGCAAGTAAATAACCAATATTTACAATGCTCAATCATGGAAATAAAAGTCTATCAAATGTAACCAAAAAAATTTCTATACGAAGGCTATGATATAAGTTACATCATTTTACAAAGAACACAATAATATACAATGTAAAAATCAACATTTCGTAAAAATTCACCAACATAATTTTTGATAAAATCAATATTTCATAAAAAATCATTCTTGCCAAAATGTAAGTATGGACAATCACGAATAAAAATGGTGGAAGCTTAAACAAACAGTTCTTAGCTCGTCCAAAATCAATAGTATGCAAAGTTGAATTTTGTGGTCCCACACTCTGATCAATGTGGTTATCATTATCCTCGTCATCTTGGATTTTAGTGATACCTCTTTTGTCTGCAAGATATTTTGAGTATGTCAATGCTCTTTCTTAAGGAAAAATATTCACTTCATATGTTGACACATATAATCTCAAACAATGTTCTAAATTTTTATCCAACCTATTATGAACTTTAGATTTCACAAAAGATAATGCACTAAACACCCTTTCATATACTAATCCCAAAATCATTGTTTGACATAATTCATATATTCACTCATGGTAGATTGCAAAACACTACTGGGATACAAAAATTTCCACAAACATGTAATTGAACCTGCTTCATACGAATTAGTCAAATGAGAAATTTGATCGACCATTGTTGATTGGAAATAAGCTAATTGACTTGTCAAATGTTCTTTATTGAGAATACCATTAACTTCCACATGTTTTGAAAAATGTGTAATAATGGTACGTATTTATTTAATGAACAATTCATTTGAAATATGTTGGTCAATACATGGATCCCAAAACATGGGGTTAACCACAGCCATGACCTCGAGCAAATCATCTCTTTGAAAATAGTCTCTTATTTATTTTGTCAATGTTTCTACTATTCTTCTCATTTTAATCTTTGTATCCTACAAAACTACATCAAATCTACTATGTGTTACGGGAAGTTGTTCAAGATCATTTATAACTATTCTCATTCGCTTTTCAAAACATATAATGGTATCTATTTTCCATTCACTTGAATGTAAAAATGATCGTTGATGTTGAACTTCAAAAAACTTTTCAAATCATTAACGTTAGTAAGAGTTCTCCAACCATCAAACAAAGGATCCTTATAACTTTTGGTGAACAAGTATAAATTATCAATACGCATACATATTTGTTTTCTAGTCCTGATGAAATCAACAATATAAATTGATCTTTCTTGGGCAAGTTTTATCAAAGTATTAATTTCATGCAACATTGGAAGAATACCACATAAAGTGAGCAATGTCTCCAAGTTTGTCATTCGGTACAACAAATCTTTTGCCTTATCAACTGCCCTCTTATTAGCATTCATAAAACCTACTAAGGATTGATATTCTTTCAAAACTCTACATGCGGGTTGGAAAAGTGAAATCCATCTAGTATCTACATCTTTTAACAACATTTTAACTTTAGTAACTCCAAGTGCAAACATTTAAAACTCTTCAAACCTTTTCAGATTGGATGAAAAATAAGCATGTATTTCATGAATGAGTTCTTCAACTCTAGCAACATTTTCAAATATGCTCACAATTTTGTATGCAAGATTCATTTTGTGAGCCATGCAATGGTTGTCTTAGTAAAACACAAAGCCCATTCCTGTGACCTTGCATCATAGCAACACCATCAACTCCAACACATATTAATTTATTAGCTATTGTTGTATCATCCATTCCCACAATTTCCTTTAAGCTAGTTACAACAATATTGTAAATATTTTGAGCATTACAATTTTCTATTATTTTATATATTGCTAGAAAATGAGGTCTCCTTACATGATTCTCAAATGTGTAAACATGCATACAAATCCAAGATGCATTGTCAACAACAGTTACTTCATCAATTCAAAGTGATATACATTTTGCATTGTTAACTTTCTCTCTCAAGTATTGTTTCTCAATGAAAGAGAGACATTTTACCATTTTCCAACCACTTCGATCTGACTAATGGACACAAGGAAGGTTTGTACATCTGCAAATTAAAACAAATTCTTATAATCAACAAAATCATACATTGGCCTTCCCTTCTTAAGAATAGTATATATGATAGCAAACTATAAACTTCTTGACAATAAAGATATTATGATTTTTTTCAAATTATGTTGCGATCGTTCCACCTTTCTGAAGAAATGTTTTTTGTTATTTCATCTCTCTCTCATAGTGTTATACATATCTGATATTAATGAATTTCAATGCATTCTTCCACCTAATTGTTTTATTAAATGTTCCATCATTTTTTCTTTTTCTATCACATAAAATTTCCCACAATATTTTTCTATTGTATCCAACTTAAGTTGCATTTTGTGATCCTTCCCTAGTTTCCAACTACAAATAATGCATCTACATTTTATTGGTAAGTTATTGTTGTTCTCTGGATACACTAGCTCAATAAATGGATATTTGGATGATCATTCAAGCTTAAATGTCCTTCCAATAGTCTACCTAGTTAACTTTCTACGTTTAGATTTTTGAGTAGAAGATTCTCCTAAAGTTGGTATTTGTTTAGAATGGTCGGTTTCTTTGTTGGTTGGTGTTCCATATTGAGGATTATCTTCAAGTTGTTGAATGTCATTGTTAAGAAAATTATCAGGTTGAGGTATCTCTTCCTTAGGAACATCTTCAAGTGGAGGCATGTTAGGGTCAATTGGGTATTCTGCATACAAAGGGGTTCTACATCATTTTTTGAAATTACATAAAAAAATTTACTCTTTTGTACAGAAGATAGATATGTACCTTGAAGTTGTACAGATGTCGATGCCTCCTTGGATTTGGATATTTGGCTAAAGTATTTTAGGATACTTTTTCTTTCAGACGATTTGCCTTGCTTACTTAGATTTGGTGTAGGTGTCATTGTATCTGTATAGGAAAATTTATTTCATGTTAGAAAATGAATCCCCAAGAACTTTAAGCTTTTGGTATTGTACACAACTCTTATAATTGATAATCATTGAATAATTGCAGCATTTTATTATTCACAACATGAAATATCACACTAGGAAATAACTAAGATGCATCTATATGCTACTTAATTCCAAAAATCAAGAGAGATGAGGGCTCACACAACCTTTCATTTCATTCTACACGTTGCATTCCTAAAATCTATTGTTTAATGCTACTTCATAGTATCAGAGCACCATGTATTAATCCATGATGCTCCTGCATCATGTATCCTAGCACCGATAGTCCTTACAGGCTACCAGCATATCATAGCATCGGTAGTTCATGTAGGATACTGACGGATCATGGCACTGGTAGCCATCAAAAGCGACCAACATAGGATAATGGCACCAATAGCCATAAAAGGCTACTAGCACCACAATATATTGGTAGTTTGCATAGAAAACTGGTGTATGGCAGTGGCATTGCTAGTCTTTGCAAGCTATTGACTAATCATGGAGTCGGTAGCCTGAGAGGCCACCAACTCCTTCAATGTTGCCTGCAAACTATAACATCCCAATTCAAGCACTATAAGAATTTCTATGGAAAATGGATGTTAACTACCTGACTTTTCTCTACTATGGGTAGGCACCAACTGCTATGAGCAGGCACCACAAGTCATTTTTTATGTTTTAGATAGTTTTTTGTAGTTAGAGGTGTTTTTTCACTACTTCAGATCTTTTTTTTGCGTTGTAGAGTTTTCGATGCTACGGGTCATTTTTTGGGTACATGAGTATCGTTTTCATGGTAGGTATATATATTGTTGGTATAAATGGCAAATTTGGCAGGAAAAATAAAATTATTTATAATTTGAAGGTGAAAAGTTTCGTGGATTTGGGTGAAAGTGGTTGGTGAATTAAAATAAAATAGAAAAATTATTATCACGATCGAGCGAATCAACCCCAAAAAGATTTTGCACCCTAAAATTTTTGGGTGATTGGGCCCCAGTGAAAGGTCCCAAGATTAGCTAATTTTAAATTTTGAAAATCCTATTTTTTATGAATTAACAATGATTCACCGCTATGCATAAACCTAATAATTTGTCACCTTCTCATAAATCCTCCTTGCTCTAGCGATATTATCACAAGAAGGAAGGGTTTCAACCTTTGAGTTATCACCATCATAATGATTTTGAGGAGAACATTACATAGGGCTATTAGTCTAAAGCCAAAAATCTAATCAAGCTCTTGGGACTTAAGTATCAACACAATGTAGGTTTTGTTGATTTCTTTCAAAATTGACTTTGTCACCCCTACCACTACAAATAGATCATCCAGTGGAAGCAGAGCCATTTTCGTAAAATTGGCTAAGGAAGGAAGATGTCGCGATTTCGCGACATGTCGCGAAATCGCGACCAAAAGAGGAGAGAGAAAGAGGAGGAAAATTGTCACGATATCGTGACAGAAAAAGTGTTGCGATATCACGACACAAAAGAGGAGAGAGAAAGAGGAGGAAAACTATCACGATATCACGATACAAAATGGAGAGAGAAGACCGCAGGGAAAACTATCGCGATATCGCGACAGAAAAAGTGTTGCAATATCGTGACACAAAGTGGAGAGAGAAATCTATAGGAGAAAACTGTCATGATATCACGACAGAAAAGGTGTCGTGATATCACGACCGAAAATAGGAGAGAGAAAGCAAAAAATATGTCATGATATCGTGACATGTCGCGTTATCGCGACCGAAAGGACGAGAAGAGGCGCAAGTGGAAAAGATGTCGCGATATCGTGACATGTCACGTTATCGTGATCGAAGGACGAGGAAAGGGTGCAAGTGTGGAAGATGTCGCGAAATCACGGCATGTCAGGTTTTTGCGACCCGACGAAGAGAGAGAAGGTGAAGGAGCAGGAATGTCGCGATGTTGCGACATGTCAGGTTTTCATGACCCGAAGAGGAGAGAGAAGGCGATGGAGTAAAAATATCACGATATCGCGACATGTCACGATATCACGATCGGAAGAGAAGAGGAAGAGGAAGAGGAAGGAGATGTCGCAAAATCGTGACAGGCTACATTTTCAGGGACCGTTACAGAGCGACAGGTGGCAGTTAACGAAAATCAAAATGACGGTTTCAGGGGGCCGTTACAGAGTGAAGCATGTAGTTGGATTAAAGAAGGCGACAACAAACAGAAGTCGTAACGGCAGTTATAGAGCCGTTACAGGGAAAAGCGGTCGTGAACGGGAGTGGACGACAGTTACAAGGGTAGTTGCAAAATGCAGTTATGGAACCAACGAAGACGAACAGTCGTGGCGAAAATGAAGCGAAGGGCCACCAGTTGGAAGACAAAGAGTCACGCCAGAGATTATAAAATGGGAAAGTAGAGACGTGCACAAGGGTCGGAGTTCGGCCCCAGGCAGAGTTGCAGATGAGTTCTGGACCTACTTGGCTGTGAGGGTTTCTTCCCAGAAGAGCTCCGAATTCCAGAGGGTGTAGATAGATGCGCCGAACATGAGGCAGTTTACACAGGGTCCGTGGAGAGGGAAAACCCAATCTGCATATTTGAGACAGAAGGCTGTGGCGTTGTTGATCTGTAGACAGAACTCTGAATAGTAAGGTTGCGATGATTGTTCAAAGCGTGGTGCTTCGACAGAGTGCAGGGAGAGTTGCAGAGCCGAAGGAAAGAGAGCCAGAGGACTGCAGAGGCAGTGGATTTCTTCTAGATGTGAGAGATTAATGCATCAGGCAACGTGTATCCTAGCATCGATAGTCCCTACAGGCTACCAGCATATCATAGCATTGGTAGTTCATGTAGGATATCGACGGATCATGGCAATGGTAGCCATCAAAAGCTACCAACGTAGGATAATGGCACCAGTAGCCATAAAAGGCTACTAGCACCACAATATATTTGTAGTCTGCATAGAAAAATGGTGTATGGCAGTGGCATTGTTAGTCTTTGCAAGCTACTGACTAATCATGGAGTCGGTAGCCTGAGAGGCCACCAACACCTTCAATGTTGCTTGCAAACTATAACATCCCAATTCAAGCACTATAAGAATTTCTATGGAAAATGGATGTTAACTACCTGACTTTTCTCTACTATGGGTAGTCACCAACTACTATGAGCAGGCACCACAAGTCATTTTTTATGTTTTAGATGGTTTTTTGTAGTTAGAGGTGTTTTTTCACTACTTCAGATCTTTTTTCTGTGTTGTAAAGTTTTCGATGCTACAGGTCATTTTTTGGGTACATGAGTATCATTTTCATGGTAGGTATATATATTGTTGGTATAAATGGCAAATTTGGCAGGAAAAATAAAATTATTTATAATTTGAAGGTGAAAAGGTTCATGGATTTGGGTGAAAGTGGTTGGTGAATTAAAATAAAATAGAAAAATTATTATCACGATCGAGCGAATCAACCCCAAAAAGATTTTGCACCCTAAAATTTTTGGGTGATTGGGCCCCAGTGAAAGGTCCCGAGATTAGCTAATTTTAAATTTTGAAAATCCTATTTTTTATGAATTAACAATGATTCACCGCTATGCATAAACCTAATAATTTGTCACCTTCTCATAAATCCTCCTTGCTCTAGCGATATTATCACAAGAAGGAAGGGTTTCAACCTTTGAGTTATCACCGCCATAATGATTTTGAGGAGAACATTACATAGGACTATTAGTCTAAATCCAGAATTCTAATCAAGCTCTTGGGACTTAAGTATCAACACAATGTAGGTTTTGTTGATTTCTTTCAAAATTGACTTTGTCACCCATGCTTCCTCTACCACTACAAATAGATCATCCTTGAGTAGGTCCCAAAATTTTTAGTAGAACTTGATGGGGAAGCTATCTGTTTCAAGAGTTTTTTTTTTCAATCTTGAAAACTACTTCCTTTACTTATTTTATAGAGTTTGGTGTTGTCAATACCTCATTGTCCTCTTCCTTAACAAGGGAAGGAATTCATTATAGAATTTCCTCTTGAGCCTTAGGGTCTAGGGGAACTACAAAGATTTTTTTTTCAAAGTAGTTGGCGATAATTCTCTTCATCCCATATCAAGAGTAATTTGGATCACTCATGTTGGTCTTCAGGGAAAGCATAAAGTTTGAAACTCATCAGGCCATGGGGAATATAATATTATAATACAATCAACCTTGGGTTATGTGTGGCCCATGCCAACCCTTATACAATATAATAATATATCCCCAAATATCTATTCCTAGGTACCCTACCATAATTATGGAAGAAAGTAGAGTTTTTGTCCCCTTCCATCAACCACTAGATCTTGGATTTTTGTTTCCATAAGAGATCCTCCCTCATTTCCCAATATGCTTGCTAACTCGAAAAAGACTTGGATTTCCTATTTGTCAAGATCATCTATAAGTCCCAAGGAGAAAATTTGAGCATTCACTTGCTTTAGTTGGAAATCCAAACCTATATTTTTAGCCCTCACATCCTTGAACTCATGTCAATTCCATTTTTTAATTCTGATTTTTATGAATTATAATCTCTTGAAAAAGCAATACATTTGGATGTCGTATCTTGGATTTCCTTCCCTCCACCACTAAAGAACTAATGGCCTAAAGGAAGTATCTCTGAGTAATAGAATGCATGCAGTATGTCGATCGACCATATAACCTAGAATTTAAAAGGTGAGTAATTCCTACTAGACTACCAAAGATCTAACAAGATAGGCCAATGATATGATCCTGCATTATTAAGGATAAGAGATTTTAGTATTACTTTTAGAAAGATAAGGTCATCTGAGATTACAGACCTTTCCAAGCACTCTAGGATGGATGTGGCCCCTATCGTTTTTTTATCCATGTCATCAGTCCATTGTCAAGATTGACATCAATCAGGTGGAAATGCCTCAAGTGCTCATTCATTAGCTTGGTCTTATTGTCCAATGTTCTCATCCCTTCCATATTTTCATCTAAGGAGAGAATGGTATTAAAATCCTCCCTAGGATAATTTGATCATTGGGGAACTAGAGCCTGAGGTGTCATATATAGTCCCACTACCTCCATTTATCCTCTATATAAGTGGTTGCATATATATTAATACATAGGAATTATTGGTCCTTTTGCCTCCATTGCCCCTAAAGTCCAAGGATGCCCCAACTTCCCATAATGGAATGCACCACAAATTCCTTTAGATCCCATAAATAGGAGATCCCACCCAATGCTCCTTGAGAGCTAAGAGATTCTACCAATGCATGGGCCATAATTGTTTAGCCATTGTCTTCATCTCCTCTACTGATAACTTAGTCTCCCGAAGAAATACTAATTTTAGCTTATTTACCTGAATCAACCTTCTAATTTCATTATGTTTGAGGGGACTGCCTCTTATCCCCCTTATGTTCCACGAAAGGAGTCTCATAAGGATGGTTCGATTAAGATTTTATTGATAGGAGTCACCTTACCTTCATAGATAAGAGTTTCCCCTTTTGTCAGGTGGTGTTGATTGATCTTGCATCCCACTTTTTGATTGGTGTCTATCTTCATTCTCTTAAGTTTTTCCTATTGTATACTAAATGGATCTTGGACCATTCCTTTAAGATCCTTCGAGCATAGTTGAGAGAATCATAATCGAACTGGAATTGACATGAAAACAATTTGGAAAAATTGGCAAAAAATAGACAAAAGCGAAAAAAAATTGGCATATTTCATTGAAAAATCAAAGAAAATGTAAATTTTCATTGAAAAAAGTTTTTTCATGCATATCACATTTTTTTGGAAAAAAATCGACAAAAATTAGCCAAGCTGTAAATCGAGAAAAATCAGCTAGAATCGAGATTTTTTGTAGATTTTCTCAACTATGTAGGCTCTGTGTATACCACCAAGTGCTTATTAAGGAGGGTCGAGGTATCTCCTATTTCAGGTTTAGCGATCCTATGTGTTTCACTAGTATAATTCTCTTATTTTTTGGATCCTCCTCGCTTATTTTTCCTTTGTTGACCTTTGTAGTTCAAGTTTATGTCCATTTGCATGTTAATCTAGTTGTCAACTATTTTTGGTAGTGCATTTTCCCTTGATTTAGATTGAGTAATTACTTGAAGAATTAGATCCACCATCGGTTTTATCTCCATCTGATAATCTTCTCCTACATTTGGGCCTTCATAAATCAAAGGAGAAAATTTGTTGATCGGTGTTGCATTGCTTTCAACATCTACTTTTTTCTTTGAATGCACTTTCTTTTTAGGTTCTTGAAAGTTTGTAACCTTTTCATTTACTTGCATTTACTCTAAGCACTTTTGTGGACAATCTCTTACCATATACCCATACTCATGTCATATTCAACATCTAAATGGGATATTTTCATAATCAACTTTTATGCTTCTAGGCTTCAACCTATGGTTGTAATGTGATTTTTTTGGAAGAGGTTTACTTAGGTCCATTAGTACAAATATTCTAGCATACATCATTTGTTCAAAATTGTAAGTACTATCAACCACCACCATAAAAGTTCCCAAAGTGTTGTCAATGGTTGTAAAAGAGGTGGATTTCCAATATTTAGTTGGTAACCCAAATAATATAACCCATACAAGACCCACAAAAGGAATTTCCTCTTTTTCTTGGAACTTTGTATGCTAGGGTTTCATGAATAAGCCTGCTCTACCAAGAAACCACGACCCTCCTTGGAAAACACATTCTCAATCCTCTTCACACTCAAAAAGTACTAGGAAATAGTCATTCGGATAGAGTGTGATATGAAATTCTCCCTTAGTTCATTAGTTCCTAGATGCCTAGTCCATAAAGGTTGATAGTTGGGATCTAAAACCCATGAATCTACATATCAAATATTTCCTTTCCATATCCTCTATGCCCATTTAAATATTTATTTTTTTAGTTGAACTATTGGGGAGCCATTCATTGCTTTCATGCATGCATGACATTCTCCGAGGCTCGTGAGGAAACTCAGTCACGTCATAACCCGATTGCCTCCACCTCCTTATTGTACTACATCTCAAAAGAAAGGTTTAGGGGGGAAGGTATCCCCATCAATTACATCACCATGATAAAACTATAGAGGTATCCAAAACCCTATTCCACTCCAAAGAATAAAAACAAAAGAAAACAAATACTTGTAGTTTTATTTAACAATGTTTGATATAGAGAAAGCCAAACCCAAGCCCCACATTCTACAACCATTCCAGCTTACTGAGGCTTATGCATGCAATGGTGAAAAAAATGCATGCAAACCCTAGTAGAGTCGCCCTATATCCAATATGGGAAGAGCTTTGAAAGATGCTTCAAGAGTTTTATTTACCTATTTTTGCACAAAAAGATAAGGTAGTTTAGAATCTATTAAAATATGGTGCATACTTGATCAATTTGGGATATAACACTTTAAAACAATTATAATTTTTAATACCAAATATTTTTCTTGAAATAATGTTTGGTCACTTGAGGCCCTCCTTAAGGCCTCAACATTCCTTTAGTTAGTGGTCCAAAGCAAAATTCTTATAGGTAAGAGTAAGAAAATAAGAGGATATTATGGACCTTTTAGGTGTGACTTGTGTAATAAGGATCTAGAAAAATCAGATTATTTACTTCTTTATTGTATACTTGCTTACACCACTTGGGGCTACTTTAAATATATATATATATATATATATATATATATATATATATATATATATATATATATATATATATATATATATATATATATATATTAGGTTGCTCCATCAACATTGAAAAAGTTGATAAAATGTTGGATTGGTTGTTTTAAAGTTAAAGCACTATGCATTTTATGGAGGATTGATCTTGACATTATTTGTTGGAATCTATGGTTTGAAAGGAATAATAGAATTTTAAAAAACATATTTTAAAATCAATGCTTACATTTGAATAAAATAATTATAATTACATCCATGCGACCAAAATAGTCTATAGGACCAAGAGCTTTGATACAAAATGGGATATGGTGTACAACCCTACTCCCTTTTGGTTTCAAACCTTGGACCTTCTATTCAAAGTACCAAAGTTTAACATTTAAGAAAAAAATATTTGAAAAAGTCAAAAAATGTTATATTATCATTTACAATTTTAATTAAAAAACTTGTTCAATAAAGTCAAAAAGTTTAACATTGTCTTATCATCTTTTGCAATGCGTTTCTTTTGTTTTTTTATTTTGAAGAGAAGTTCACCTATATTTTCTATTCTTAATTATTTAAAAAGTTCCATTAGTGAGTTCACTTTTAGAGTGTCATATGTATTCTTGATGTCCTTGTATGTAGTTGTTTCAATGAGTTTACACGGGTTTTTATGAGGGGTCCTGGTCCCCTCATACCGAGTGGGGTTTGAACCTTGGACCTCCCAAAGAGAGGCCAAATCCCTTACCATTACAATAAGCTTGCAACTCATATCCTTGTATGCTTCACATTCCATGACAAAATGCTTTTCGATGTCCACTACTCCTACTATGCAAGACATATCCATTCTAACCATGCCACTTGAGGTTTTGTCTATCTCTCAATTTTGCATTTGAGATGGTGTAAACTAGATCTTAGTTGGGCTATAAGCATTATTTCCTTCCATTTGATCTTTATATCTATATACTTATTTTGGTTATGTTCATAGTTTGGGTTGAACTCGTTAGTGTATAATTGTTTTTTCTTCCTAAATTTGTAGACCACATGGTAAGTCTAAATTTTTCCCTCACATGCTATTTAATTTCTTTGTTGAAGTTTGGGAACTCATGAAATTTAATGCTCTATTTTTCCATCCATTTGTTGTTTTGTTTCATCCATGTATTTTTTCTTCTATTTAGTGTTTATTTGATTACTTGTTTTGGCAACCTTCTATCTTTTATTCTTTCTATTTTCTTTAAGTACCCTAATAGTCTTATGATAGCTTCTACTTTTGGTGGAAAAGTCCTTGTTTTAGTAAGTAAAATCTCATATGGGACTAATGCTTTAATTATAAAATTATTTGTGATCAATCGTTTTTAATTCTTTTTGTTTTTCTCCATTTAAAACTTGATGTATTGCTAGCCTACACCTCACACCCTTGTAGCACCACTAGAATAACTAATAATTCAGAAAGAACCCTAATGGTTTTCTAATCTTACAACTTTGTTTTTTTGCACCTATTTAGCAATGACAAGAGTGCCCTCCATCCTTCTTGTATTCATTTCATCACGGTTCTTTCCCAAATAAGTTTGCTTTAAAGATCTAACCCAAGGTATTTGTATTTTGTTACTACCTTTAAAGGATTTACTTTAAATAAAATATGGTTTTGCTTCTACTCTCTTTGAGTAGAGAAGAGCATAATTTTGGTCTTGCTAATATTTACTTACATTCCAACTTCTTTACAAAACTTCTCTAAATATTTTAGACGTTATTTTAAATGTTCAACTGTATTGCCAATCAAGATGAGGTAATCAACATAAAGGAGAATTTTTACTATATAACTAGCCAATTGTATTCCCTCTCCTCCCATCCTTTCCACCTATTCCTCCAATTTATCAATATAAAGGTCAAATAAAGTAGGTGACAATGGAAAACCTTGTTTCACCTTGATATCACTCCCAAAACACTCTAATAGTCCTTTTGGAGTTCTAATTTTTGCTATCATCTACACATTTGCCTTGTAGTTGGTTGATACACTGATTTCTTCCATTATTTTTTACAATTTATCTCTCAAAAACCTTTTTTAAGTCCACAAAACAACAAACTTATCCTTTTCATTCCATATCCTCTCTACCAGATGCCTTAATATAATATAGTGATCTATTGTTGAGTACTTTAGCCTAAGCCTGCTTGCCCTATCACCCTCTTTCATTAATTTTTTACTCATTGACTTATTTTGCTTTCTACTATGTTGCCAAACAATTTTGTAAAAAGAGGATTAATCATGATGTTGCAGTAAATTGAAGGATTGTTGGTGTCTCTATTTTTATGTAATGATATGACTAGGTTGGTTATCTTTTCCAATGGAAACCCTTCTTTAATGATGTTATTAAAAATATTTTGAATATGTGGTGCTAATATGTCAACTCCACGCTTGAGATGTTCAACTTGTAGACCATATATATCTTGAGCAGTACTATTGCTGATTTATTAATGCCTTCACATATTTCACAAAAAAAAGTTTCTCAATTATGTTAATTATCTTTTTCTCAGTTTCTCTCATATATTTACTTAGCATATTGCAACCATTGTTTGCTTATGATATTGTTTATGTGTGCTTTTTTTATTTGTTGAATCTCTTTCCAAAATTGTCTTGGACTATGATTTGCAAGATATATCAACATACCTTTCTCTTACATTTTTGTTGTTGTTGTTGTTGTTTTCATTGATTTTTTTATATCTTGCTATTTGTTTTCTCTTCGCCTAGTTCTTTCAAGGTTATCCATTGCTTTACATTCTTCATCATACAATGGATTTATAGGGAAGCTTTCGTATTTTTTTTCCTGGGTTTTAACTTTTTGCATGATTCTGAGGCTTCTTTGATTATATTCATTTGTTCACTGCTATCAAAAGTATAGGTTTGAAAAATGCTCGTCCTCTTTCTTTCCTCTCTTTCCATAATTTGCTTTTGTGATGTTTTAAAAGTTTCCTATTTTTTCTTTACCATAGGAATGTTTCCTATTCTCTATCTTTTAGTTACTTGAATATGTTCTTCTTACCCACTTTTTTGCATTTGGATCTTTACGTACATTGGATTGTGATTAGATTTTATCTCCATGAGAATTGCTTCAATTTTTAGATCTTTTATCCTTGAAATGAAATTTGGTGAACAAACAACATAATCAACTACATTGTGTCCATTATGTGTTTGGAAAGTATTTTTTCCATATTTTTTCCACATGCTTATGCCATTGTAGATGATCAATACCTCTATGTTATATAGTTTAATATGTTATTCTTCATAATGTGTGATGGGCCCTTAACTAACATATGAGGGCCTTAACCAACGATGATCCACCTCTTCTTCCAACCATAATGGATTATCATCTATATATTTATTGATCTTTAAGGAGCTTGCTTTTCTATGTGTTTTTTTGGAATTAAAGTCGCCCACTAAAACCACCTCTCCATGTTTCTTTTAAAACTTTAATTGTTTTCAAGCAAAAAAACAAGCTACAATGCTAATCAATTTATCATTATTTGTGATTCTAATCCATTTATACTATTTATTTGCATCCTATTTCTAAACTTGTACAAGTCCACCCCAAGCCTCTCTTATTACTATTGTTATTCCTCCATATCCTTTTCCATTTTTTGTTGTTTCATTCCATACTGATATCTTTTTTATATCCATCTCAATTTGTAATATTGCATCCGCAATGTTCATGTATTTCTATTAGTAAAATTATATAATTTGCTTTAGCTATGGTCCTTAGACCGAAGCTTATTCTCCATGGATATCCACAACAATATCAATTCACCAATGTTAAGTGTTCCCAATAGGTACCAACTTCTTATTTATTTTAGTATGTTCCATTTATAATGAATACTTTCCTATTTTTCAACCATACCTGTTTACCCTTACTCCTTGCTATCTTTAACTTTTTTCTATTTTACCCTCTTCTTTTATTGTAGCATAAAAAGTAAGATCATCGTCAAGGTAAAGATGTGATCCCATAGCAATAATCTATTTTAGAGAACTTACCTTTTATCTCCTACACTGAACATTGTGACTTTTTTAATCTAGTTGTCATCTCTTCCCTTACTTTTACTAGTCTACATGCTTGATGAGTTTGTCTGCTTCAATGAATTTTTTAAAAAAGAAATTACCTTGTTAAATTGGTTGTGTTTTCTTGTTCTTCATGATCTTTTATTCCCTTAATGATGATGTTTATTGACCTATTTTGCCTTTCCTCTTTCTTCTAACAATTGCATTTTGATTTGTTTCTTTCTTAAATCTTTTTGATCCTTTGGCTTGATTATTGGATCTCTTAGCACTTGTGCCAATGATCTAGTCTCCTCTAATATATTTCACAGTTCTTATTCTTTTATCATCATGTTTGTAATTACTACTTGAATTTCTTTTATTTGTAATCAATTGTCTTCATTTTATTTTTCTTTGTTGACATAAAATTCAGATTGAAGATGAGATCTATTTATAGAATCATTGCTACTACACAAGCCCATGGTAGTGGAGGATTTTAGTTCCACCAGTGATGTCTCCAATAGATTGATCTGAGAAACTTGTTCCAAAATCATTTTTTGTCATTCCATGACGAGGCTTTGGTGTTCCTTCATGACTGTAGTCAATTCTAACATCTCATGTTGCAAGGACCCTATGCATTATTCTAAAACTATTAGTCTACATGAGATGGGTTAGCCATGATATCAATTGATAGATTCAAGTTAGTTTCACATATTTTCACTTTGTCTTCTTTGTGTTATAGGTTTCCCATTACCTTGTACAACCTTTCCTAACAAACACACGCTAGAATATTGGGATATTAGTTTTCCAATCCCTAGCCTTGGCCCTACCAAATGTATTTATTGGAATTTTAGACTTTCAAACCATAAAATAAAAATAACAAGAGAAGTAAAGAAACAAGGAATTTTGATTTAAAGAATTATTGGTTGTCTTTATACTTGCCTTTGTTTGAATTATGATATTGCCAAAGAAAAACCTTTGCACATGCACCTAGATCTGTCAACTACACTAGAATTGACCTCCAACACTCAAATTTGCCTCTACCTTTGGAATCTATCTCCACCACTTTGATCTACCTCTGCTTCCCCACTTCTGCCTCTACCTCCTTAATTTTGCCTTTGCCTCCTTGAGTGATTATAGTTGTGGGTTCATTAGAAAATTTTGTTATTGCCTCTCTTACTAAATATTTATAAGCATGGTGCTCATCATGGGAAGTTTCGACTGTGGAAAAAAAAGTGCTAGTCTCTTGGCTACAATATTTGAATATACATTCAAGTGTCATATGTGACAAAAGAATTAACATGAAGGATTTATGTCAATCTTTGGTAAAATAGAAATGTCAAGAAATTGAGTTTATCAAAATTAATTTTGATGGTGATTGTAAAGGAAATATGAAAATATTTAATGGAACTTCAACTAACAACTATGTAGTTGCTAGGGCACTTAATACAATGATCAAAATTACCATTAAAATAGGATGAAAACAATTTTTTTTTTAGAACGAGGGGTTTTACTTAGGTCCCCCACCATTGACACATCACAACTCTCTCCTTTAGAGATTGAGAGTTTACAAATAGAGTCAAGTCTTATCTCAATTGAGCTGCTATATCTAGATACTTAAAATTTTTGAATTCTTGATTTTCATTTTTTTGATCTTCTTCAATTTTCTATGAATACAAATATTCCAAAATTTAGCATCTTTCTTCTTGATATTTTCTTGCAATAGCCTTCACAATACCAAAACTCCACCTTTATTGTCTATGCATTGCATCTTAGTAGAGTAATATTTCCAAAACTTTGTGCTATCATAGTCCACTTTACCAGATTTGGATTGCTAATTTATTTCTTGTAGCATAAGTGCAACCACGAGAGCAATAAATAGTCTATATGAAAACACATTAATATTATAAAATAAAGCAAATACTACCAATAGAAAACATTACAACAGATCCTAATCATTATTTGATTCATACAGTTAATATTTTATTGCGAACTTCAACTAAACTTACTACTTCCTCTAACTATGGAAAAGATAATTTAACTTCACGATCCTCAATTTAAACCCCTCTATTGGTTAGCCTATCTGCACATTTAATTTTTTTCCCTTCACATATGTGTAAACCTGATTCTTCAAACTTTGTAGCAAGGTCTTGTATTTCTATAATTATCTCTTGTATATTCCATGGAACCTTTTCTTTCCTCAAAAGTGTATTTATTACTATTAGTTCCATCCATACTCTGTTCCATTACATTGTCTGCATATTTTAACCCTTCGAAAGTTGCCCAAGCTTCAACTTCATTATCTGTCTTAAATCCACTATTGAAAGCATAACAAGACAAACTATCTCCTATATTATTTCTAATTATTCCTCCTCCTCCTATTGGTCCTGGATTTCCTTTAAATGCTCCATAAAAATTCAAATTTTCACTTTATATTCTTTCCCTTATTTTTATTTCTCCTATACCCAACATCATAAATCCATTTGATGACTTGACTCCATCTATCAAGGATCTCTGCTTCAAGATTAGGGATTGGGTGAGTTGATAGGGTTAGTTTAGACTCCTCTATGGATAGACAATTCTTCCTTTAAATTACCTCTAAATTGTTTTTATTTTCTATAAATATTCTTCTATTCCTTTCTAGTCATTCGATCCAAAGTATTTTATCTTTTGATATCCCAGATTGTTTGTAAAGTATCACTTTTAAAAGTCTTTTGTCATTGCTTAAATCATTCTTCAATTCTACCATTCATTTACCAAACATATTAAGAATATATTGCCATAGTTTCCAAACTATTACGCAATGACCCAAGGGATGGTCTATACTCTCCTCCTTTTTACATAGAACACATTGTGAGGGGCCATGAAAACCCATTTTCATAAGGTTATCCTAGGATAAAATTCTTCTATGACCTACTAGCCAAACAAACATTTTGAATTTAGGAATGCTTGGGCTATCCCAAATATATCTCCATATTCTTGTGATATTCCTATTTTTATGGTGTTTTATGTTATATTCACTTCTTGTTGTGCATTCTCCTAAGCTATTCAACTCCCAAATCAACTTATCCTTGACTCCCCTAGGAATAATCATTGCTGTTATCTTTTTGCTCAACTACATCCTAGTATCAATGTCTTATATATTTGTAAAAAACCTTCTTTCCATTTGTATCTTCCTTACCCATACTTGTATGTAATGTTTGAAACCTATAACCACATTTGTCTTGAAGTAATCTGATCCATGGTTTCAAAAATGGATCTAGATTGAGTGGTTTTTTAAAACACCTAGTATCTATCCAAATAGAAAATTTTTCTCCAGTTCCCACCCATATTAGACATTTAATCACTAGACCAGTTGATTTTTCAAAACCATTCCATAGTTCAAAACCATCTGGTAGTGAGAATGCAATATATAGTAAGCTTGGGTCACTGGGCTTAACGTACTTACTTTGAAGAACTCTTGCCCATTATCTTTGACTCTCTTTGTACAATCTTCAAATTACTTTTCGCATAAGATCTAAGTTTGCATTTGTAAAAACTCTTAAACTGAGACCTCCCCTAGTTTTGTCATCACACATCTTCCTCCATTTTACCAAGGGAAATTTCCTTTTATTATGTAATCCTGACCATAAAAATAATTGCATAGTATAGATTAAACTTTTTTGATCGATTGTGGAATAGTATACAAGGACATATAATATATTGTGTCCTCTAAGATCTTATATGCTTTTTCTTTATAGGCTAAAGCCTCAAAAGAATTGATACTTATTCTATTACCCTTTCTTGGTGGTCTCCACTATTTATTTACTTTTATTTGTTTGGACCTATTTTTTGGAAGTTGAAAACCATCCTCATCCATATCCATTTATAAGATTCTCTTGCAGTTTTGTAGGGCATGATCTATCAATATGTCCCACCTCATGACATCTTCTACATCTAAAATATATGTTTTCATAATCTATGGTTTGGGTCCACAAATTACCCCCATACTTAAGAATGATTGATTTTGGTAGAGGTTTACTTATATCATTCATGACCAATATCCGAGCAAAAATAGCTAAGAATCCATCTTTTGTATTTTCTTAAATCTCAAGTAATTATCCCAGAGTGTTGCCTCTTTCCTTGAAGGTATCCATTTCCTAGAATTCAATGGGCAATCCATACATCCTAACCCAAATTGGTACTAGCAATAGTTTTACGTTTTCAGGTGCAAATTTTTCATACCAGTGGGTAAGGAAGAGTCTTGCTCTTTCCATAAACCAAGGACCCCCTTTTAGGATTCTATCTCTTTCCTCCCTAGAACAAAAAATGGCTAGGAATAAACCTTTGGGAATAAAGGACAGACTCGCTCTTGGATACTTTCAACTCTTATCTTTGAGCAACAATGATCACTTCTCTATGAGGTCCTCACTAATGTCTACTACTAGAGATGATTCTAAGGATTTAGTTGTAAGTTATTCTATAGGAAGGAAACTATAACTCAAAATATACTAAAGTTTACTAGTATATCCTATAGCAAATATATTATTTGAAAATAAACCTATAATAATTTGCATGCAAAACTTCTAAGATAATGAAGGGGAAAAAAGACGTAGCTGAAAAATTCTATTCCTAGATAAAATGTCTTACCTTGTTAATGTCCTAGCCCTCTATTTCTCCTCCCATTATTTGAACCCTAGTTAACAGACATCTGCGATTTTTTTTTTTGCAACTTGAAAAATTATCATTGCCCTTGTTCTAGATGGTTGACTCTACAGGGCTATATCTCCCTCAATATAGCTCAAATTCCTTCATCTGATCAATCATTTTAAAGCTCGTCAAGTTTTGCACAAATTGATCCAAGAATCACCCGAATTAGACAACTCTTCATAAAAACATGACTCCTAAAAGATGAGAAAATTTTCAAGAAAAAATTACTTTGATGTTGCTCTAGTTTCGAACAACTATCATCATATGGTCGTATCTTCTTCAATACTGCTTGGATTATTTCAAAAGACTACTCATTTCAAAGCTTTTCAAAATTTGCATAAAATGACATAAAAATTGTTTGAATTAGACAACTCTATGCAAAGATATGGCTCCTGAAAGATGATTTGTTTTTAAAAAATATTTGCCCTAGCTTTGTCGATTGATAATTTGCTCATTGTATTTAGGATAAAAACATATTAAAATTACGGTAAATTTAATAATTATTAGTAATGATATCAAAGAAAAATGGATGTAGGGATTGAATTAAATAATAATATTATTTTGATGTCCATCATTGTTTAATTAATCCTATGAGAATGAAACAAACCCCATCGATATTGCATCATTGATCACATAATGGTATTACAACAATTTGACAATTATGCATGTATTGCTTGGCAAGATTTGAACCTGGATCTCCTCATTGAAAGTTGAGGAATATAACTCATTGAGCTAATGTCATTTGATTGATTTTCATCAACTATTAATGGAGGCAATATCTTGGAAATGACAACATATCTAAAGAGAAGAAAAGATGGTAGTAGATAATTTAACTAGTCTTGTTAATATTCGTCTTAGCAAAATTCAAATCTTAAAAGACACCTGACCAAGTGAGACTTTATCTCCTAATGAAAATGATATCTAGGAGTTTGTTGTTGAAACCCAACAATTTAGGAAGGATGAAAAATATCATTGAAAAAAGACAACATAGTTATGGTTTAATTGACTCGACAATAAATGTAATGTGTTGTTATATTAATGGGTTGTTGTTATTTTAAATGGGATTGACTTCCTACTATACATGCTACCATATAGTTATTTTTATTTGATACATAGAGGAGTCAACAACTACCTTTCCTTTTTGAGCAATTGGTCACACAGTCAAATCACATTGCGTCCGATCGTAGCTTCAAATCATGGTGCTACCACTATAACCCCTATCTCGTCCAATCATAGCGTCAAATCATGGTCCTACTACTTTAACCCCTATCTTGCCTCGGTAAACATGACTCAGAGTGAGGAAGAGGAAGACCCCTGATGGCTTAGGATTGGTACCACCATCATCAAGTTGGCTCACACTTAGCGAACTTAAGTTAAACTACTACCTTTGCCCAAATTGGGCATGCCCTCAAGGTTTGAACCTATGTATCCTCTTGGTAAGTGTCCAACGACTTACTAATCCATCTAGCCCTCGAAAACTACTATCATATGGTTGTTAACATAATATAATAATATAATCATGATGGGTTAACTCAATATAACAACACAACCATAATGGGTTAACATAATATAATAATGCAGTCATGGTGTATATATATACTTTAACATAGTGAAATAATATTATATATACACACTTTAAGAGAGTGAAATGTCATTCTATTTTTAAAATATAAACTTTAACATCATGAAATAATACTTTATTATAAAAAAATATAAAAATATTTTAATTTATTTTATATATATATTTATTTATTTGGTTACATAGGAGAGTTGGTCCCAACCACACTATTTTTAGTAACTGATAAGTGCAATAAGTGCAAGCGTCAAATCATGATTCTACCACTATAACCCTTATCTCACCCGATCGTAGTGTAAAATCATGAACCTACCACAATAACCCCTATCTCGCCTCGGTAAACACGACTCAGAGTGAGGAATAGGAAGACCCATGATGGCTTGGGGTTGGTACCACCATCGTCAAGTTGACGCACACTTAATAGATTTAAGTCAGACTACTACTTTTGCCCAAATTGAACATGCCCTCGAGGTTTGAACCAAAGTCTCTTCTTGGTAAATGTTCAACGTCTTACTAATCCACCTAGCCCTCTGAGACTGCTATCATATGGTTATTAAGATAATATAATAATATAATCATGATGAGTTAACTCAATATAACAACACACCACAATGGGTTAACATAATATAATAATGCAGTCATAGTGTATATATATACTTTTAACATAGTGAAACAATATTATATATACACTTTAAGAGAGTAAAATGACATTCTATTTTAAAAATATAAACTTTAACACTGTGAAATAATGCTTTATTATAAAAACATATATTTTTGGTTACATAGGAGAGTTGGTCACAATCACACTATTTTTAGTAACTAATCAGTGGCATGAAGGGGTCTACCAGTCGTTTAGGATTTGTACCGTCATCATCCGTTTAACACACATTTAAAAAATTTAGATCAAACTATTACCTTTGTAAACAAGCTACTCTCGAGGTTTGAACCTGGATGTCTTTTTGACAAGCACTTACCAATTCACCTAGCCCTCGGAGGCTTTAAAATATCTATATCTATATATTCCAAAGCATTGAAAAGTAAGGTCAATGTATTTTTATAACAACATTCATCTTTTATGTTTTTTTAATAGATAGAGAAATCCCCTGCCATTATAAACCCTACCCGAAAAAACATACTCCAAAGCATTTAAAAGTAAGGTCAATGTATTTTTATAAGGAGATCCATTTTTATTTATTTTTTAATAGAGAGAGGAATGAATTACATTATTGAATGTTGCCTTTATGAACCCTAGTCCACAAAACATACTCCAAAGCATTGAGAAGTAAGGCCAATGTATTTTTATAACACTTTAAGAGAGTGAAATGACATTCTATTTAAAAAATATAAACTTTAACACCCTCAAATAATATTTTATTATAAAAAAATATTAAAATATTTTAATTTCTTAAAAAAATAAAAACATACTCCAAAGTATAAAAAAGCAAGGTCAATGTATTTTTTATAACGACATCTTTTATGTTTTTAATACATAGAAGAATTTGCTGCCATTATAAACCCTAACCGTTAAAACATACTCCAAATCATTGAAAAATAAGTAAGGTCAATGTATTTTTATAAAAAACTCCATCTTTTATATTTTTTTAATACATAAAAGTATGACAATATTATTGAATGTTGTCATTATAAACCTTAGTTCAAAACAATATTATTGAATGTTGTCATTATAAACCTTAGTTCAAAACATACTCCAAAGCATTGAAAAGTAAGGTTAATGTATTTTTATAACCACAAACATTGCCCGCTACCATCAACCTATTCCTTTTGAATATGCGAACCTTAAACCTTTCCAAAAAAAACAAGTCCTAACCATTACTTTGTCCTTATTAAACAATCTATATTTTAGACCATTATAAGACCAAAACAACTCCTAATAATAGCGGCGCAGTTATCAATTGAATTTATTTCTTAGCTGTCCCTCTAGGAAAATTAAAAGGAAAAAAAACATTAAATATGTAGTTAAGAAATAATTCAATCCGTTCACACCTATTAAAATCCTATTATTGGCGTTGCATGTTCACGTACAAGTGTGAACGGACAATTTATTCAATTTTTTTTTAATAAATTCAACCCCTACTACGTCCATGGTATTTACCTCTCAATAAAATAATTGAAATTAATTTTATTTTATAATAATATTGATATTATTTATATATTATTTTTTCTTAAACTTAAAAAATTTAAGTAACTAAACTAACATCATTTAATATTTAATAAACTTATAACAATAATTTAAACCTATTATACTTTCAAGGTTGTTGACTCCCTAAAATATAAGGTCTTTATTCCTTAAGCCCTAAAAGGCATCACACCAACTTCATCACAAGGCAATGTGCTTTTCCACCTTAAAGTCGGATTTGTAACCCTAACCATCAAATATTTAAATAAATAGTTTGGAAGTTATAGGGCTTTGCGCCTTAAACCCAAAGCCCAGGGAGCGAGAGGAACTTTGGAAATAAGCCAAAGCGATTAAAAAAGTAAAATAAAATGTCCAGTTAAGCCTAGTTGGATAATAAAAAAAATAAAAATTGAATTTTTTAAACCTAACCCGGAAACGGCGAGACGTATTTTCCCGCATCTGTTGCTAATACACGTAGACGGCTTGAAATGTCCAGGGTGGATATAAACATATATACACGATTATTTTAATTTGGTTTTGTTGGATTTTGGGATATACAGTGTGCCAATGTTATCTAATTTATTGGTGACAGAAGAAACGAAATCCCTCTTTCGCTGGCTCTTGTTGTTGTTTGTGTTGTCGTTGGAGATTAAGTAGCGCGGGTTGTTTCAGCGTGGGCGGATTTGTTTTATTTCGTTTTGTTGAGACAGCTTGGAAGTCACAGAAACCCTGGAAACCCTCTCGGGCTACCAATCAAACCCCTCCTGAATTTTGTTGCGTGGTCGATCTCGAGTTCGAATCCTGCGTCAGCTGCAGACACACAGATCGTTAAGGGATACACAGATCGTTAACAGAAAGTTAAACGACAATCGGAATTGGCGGCGTGCAGGGGAGGGGGCAAGGGGCAATGAGGTACATTTTCTTTTGTTGTTTTGGCTGATGTCTTTGTTCCGATCACAACAATAATAATAGTACGAGTCTTATTTAAGTAAGTTAGCAGGAAAGAAGAGGAATTTTAAGAGAGAATTGATAAATATAATAAGGGATTGGGATTTGGATGGGCACGGCCATGGAGTCCGGCTCCTCCCCCCTCCCTGCGGCCGTGGATTGCCCTGCCGCTGCGTCTGAAAATGACATCACCAGCAGCAGCAGCAGCAGCAACAGCAACAATAATATAACTATTAATAGCAATAACAGTAATGGCAAGAGCAGCAATAGCAATAATGAAAGCAGGAGGGGTTTGGGTAAAGGGGGCTCTAAGGGCAGCAGGAACGCCTGGTCTGAGGTTGTGCGGGGTGGCCATCAGAGTAGTCAGGCGGAAGCGGCCGATGTTTCCAAGCCCCCACCCGAGCTAAAGGTGAAGGAGAAGATTGTTCCACTCACCGATGGCAAGCAACGGGAGGAGTTAAGCTCTAGCAACAAGGGCGAAGATCAGCGACAACAACAAGGTGAGAGTGTCAGCGAGGATGCGGCGGCATCAACAGAAGCTTTACATGTGAATGCGAAGAAGACAACGACCAAGCCTGCATGGAAGAAACCGCAGTCCTCAGACGGATCTTCGCCCGGCGCAGCAATCGCCGCACAGGCGGCGGCCGCAGGTATTGGAGCTGAGGCCTGGCCGGCCCTTGCAGATGCCGCTCGGAACAATGCCAATAATAACAATGCCAAATCAGCGCCTGTCGATCGTCCCAAGCCGTCGGTTACGGAGAGCATGGCTGCTGCATCGACACAGGTACGTAATTCATCGTGATATCTTTATTATCAATTAGGTCCTAAGTTACCAGGTTAGAGTTAAAAAACTAAAAAAAAAAAACCGTCATTGAAAAAAATTAGCTATGAGATTCTTCATGACATTCAAATAAAAAACCAAAAAAAAAACCACGGCTGCTCCATCGACACATACGTAATTCATCGTGATATCTTTATTATCAATTAGGTCCTAAGTTACCAGGTTCCAGTTAAAAAACTAAAAAAAACCAAAAAAAACCAAAAAAAAAAAAATTAGTTTTAGTAATGTAAATATTTTAACTAAGTATACACATGTATAAAGAACTTTACATTTAATGCGAAATGATACTGACTTGCAAATGGATTGCTGAATGAGTTGCCCTATCTTGACCTTTTCTCTTTAGTTGTTTTGTTTCAATTTTACTCTTTATAGATGTAGAATAGAGTCAATTAGATGTGTGAATGAACGATGGAAATAGAAAAAAGTTTTATTTTTTTATATATACATGATATTTTATTGACTGTTGTTTGTTCAAATATGTTTGTTGAATGTGTTTGTTCAAATATGTTTGTTGAATGTGTTCAAATATGTTCGTGACAGAGATTGTCAATTAGATCCAGCAGTTTGCAGCTTAAATCTGCAAATTTTTTATTATTGAGATTCATTGTGTGTCTTTGAGAAATAACACCCCATGCTTAGAATCAAGTACAAAGCTATACAGAGATTGTCAATTAGATCCAGCAGTTTGCAGCTTAAATCTGCAAATTTTTTATTATTGAGATTCATTGTGTGTCTTTGAGAAATAACACCCCATGCTTAGAATCAAGTACAAAGCTATGCACTGCAGTCTTATTTGTTGAAGGAAATGCAGTGTAGTGTTGGCGTCTTTGAGAAATACTATCCCTTGCTTTGAATCAAGCACAATGGTATGCAGTGCAATCTTAGTTATTGGTGGAAACGAGTAGTGTTATACTCTTTCAGGAATACAATCCCATGCTTGGAATCAACAACAGTCTTACTTATAGGTGAAAATGCTGTGTACTGGTATTGTCTTTGAGAAATACTACCCCATGCTTAGAATCAAGCACAAAGCTATGCATTGCAGTCTTACTTATCAGTGGAAATGTAGTGTAGTGTCAGCGTCTTTGGAATACTACCTCATGGATAGAATCAAGCACAATGCTATGCATTATTGGTGGAAATGCAGTCTAATGTTAGTGTCTTTGAGAAATACTATCCCACTACATAGAATCAAGCTCAACACTGTGAATTATTGGTTGAAAATGGAGTGTAATGTTAGCGTCTTTGAGAAGTACTACCCCATACATAGAATCAAGCACAATGATATCCATTGCAGTCTCATTCAAGCACAATGCTATTCATTGTTGTCTGACTTATGAGTGGAAATGCAGTGTAGTGTTATTTCTTACAACCTTGCTGATTGTTTTTGGTGGCAAACCACATAAAACACTCAAACAGAAGAGAATGATTTTGAAGTTGGATGATGCATTAGTGATATGCATAGTTACCAGGTTCCGCTGAACCTAGTTTAATATGAACTAGTTCAGTTTGGTCCAAACATTCCTTCAACAATCACTGAAAAAAAATTGCCTTGATTTTGAAGTTGGATGATGCATTAGTGATATGCATAGTTACCAGGTTCCGCTGAACCTAGTTTAATATGAACTAGTTCAGTTTGGTCCAAACATTCCTTCAACAATCACTGAAAAAAAATTGCCTTCATTATACTCAACTTCTCCCATTTGCATGAACTTATAGTAAAAAATAGTTGCACTTCTTAAATATCTTACAACCACTGCAAATTTACTAGTTGTTGGTTGCCTGTTATAGACAGAAGTGTGAAACATTCCCCATTTTAACATTGAAGGATCTACACATCTGTTTGGGTTTTACTTGTTGATTGTATTAAATTCTACAACAATGAAGTCTAAACATTTCTGCATTTTTATACTATTCATGAGTACTTCATGACATTATACACACACGTGCAATTTTTCCAAACCGAACTGAGCCTTTTTGAAAAAACCAAACTTTGATTTTCTTTTGGCCTTCTGTTTGAACCAAACCACCTGACCCGTTAACTAGGGTGAGATGTATGTCTTTATAAACTCAATCATGTACTTTAGATTGATTGTGCATCTTTTAGAAATACTACTGCATGCCTTGAATCAAGCACAACAGCATGCATTGCAGTCTTCTTTATCAGCAAAAATGCAGTGTAGTGTTAGGGTATTTGAGAAATACTACCCCATACATCGAATCAAGCACAACACTATGCATTGCAGTCTTACTTGTCTGTGGAAATGCAGTGTTATGTTACTCCCTACAAGCTTGCTGATTGTTTTTTATGGCAAATCATGTGAAACACACAAACAGAAGAGAAGAAGTCTGAAGTTGGATGATGCATTAGTGATGTGTATGCCTTTATATGCTCGGTTATTTACTTTAGATTAGATTCATTGTGTGTCTCTGAGAAATACTGTCCCATACATAGAATCAAGCACAACTACATTCATTGCAGTGTTACTTGTTATTGGAATTGCAGTGTAGTGTTCGTGTCTTTGAGAAATACTGTGCCATACATAGAATCAAGCACAACGCTATGCATTGTAGTCCTACTTATCTGTGGAAATGAGTGTAGTGTTAGCATCTTTGAGATATACTACTCCATACATAGAATCAAGCACAAAGCTATGCATTGCAGTCTTACTTATCAGTGGAAATGCAATGCATATTATTATTCCTTAAAGGCTTGCTGATAGTTTTTGATGGGAAATCACATGAAACATACTAACAAAAGAAAATAATTTTGAAGTTGGATGATGCATTAGTAAATTTATGCATTTATATACTCGGTTATTTACCTCAGATTCATTGTGCATCTTTGAGAAATACTACCCTATCTATAGAATCAAGCACAGTGTTATGCTTTGCAGTCTTACTTATCAGTGGAAGTGCAGTGTAGTGTTAATGTATGAAATAACGCCCCATACATAGACTTAAGCACAATGCTATGCATTGCAGTCTTGCTTATGAGTGGAAATGCAGTGTAGTGTTATTCTTTACAAGCTTGCTGATCGTTTTTGATGGGAAATTGCATGAAACACACAGACAAAAGAGAAGAATTCTGAAGTTGGGTGATGTAGTACTGATATGTACACCTTTATATACTCAGTTATTTACTTTCATTGTGCGTCTTTGAGACTACCCCTTACATAGAATCAAGCATGATGCTATGCATTTCAGTCTTACATATCGGTGGAAGTGCAGTGTAGTGTTACTGTATGAAATACTGTCTCACACATAGAATCAAGCACAATCCTATGCACTGCAGTCTAGCTTAGGAGTGGAAATGCAGTGTAGTGTTATTCTTTACAAGCTTGTGATTGTTTTTTATGTCAAATCACTTGAAATACACAAACAAAAGAGAAATTTAAGTTGGATGATGTATTATTGATATGTATGCCTTTATATACTCACTTATTTACTTTAGATCCATTGTGCATCTTTGAGAAATATTACCCTGTGCTTAGAATCAAGTACAATGCTATGCATTGCAGTCTTAGTTATTAGTAGAAATGCAGTATAATGTTGTTGTATTCGAGAAATATAACCCCACATATAGAATCAAGCACAACGCTATGCATTGCAGTCTTGCTTATCAATGGAAATGCAGTGTAGTCTTATTCCTTGCAAGCTTGCTGATTGTTTTTGATTGCAAATCACATGAAACACACAAACAGAAGAGAAGAGGTCTGAAGTTGGATGATGCATTTGTGATATGTATGCCACTATATACTTGGTTATTTACATTAAATTCATCATTTTCTTTGAGAAATACTATGCCTTACATAGAATCAAGTGCAACTCTATGCATTGCAGTCTTACTTATAGGTGGAAATGCAGTGTAGTTTTAGTGTCGTTGAGAAATACTACCCGATACATAGAATCAAGCACAACACTATGCATTGCAGTCTTATCATTGGAAATGCAGTGCAGTGTTACTCCTTACAAGCCTGTGATTGTTTTTGATGACAAATCACGTGAAACACAAAAGCAGAATTGAAGAATTCTGAAGTTGGATGATGCATTACTGATATGCATGCCTTCATATATTCATAGGCATATGATACTACACAAGACAAGTTGAAGAGTTTCATATTTGGAATGTGTTCAACTACTAACAATAAATATTAAGTTTTTAACCCATCAATAGTTTTCCTTTTCTTTGGGCTGCTTCTATTCAAGGGGTCCTCAACATTGTCTGTGAAAAAGAGTTTACTAAGATTCAAAACTAATCCAAAAATCAGCACTTCAAAATGTTGCTAGGCAGCTATAGCATATACGAACTAATGAGCCAATTCTCCTAGAATGGCAAGTGCAGGTGAATTAAAATTATGTCACCATAATGTTCATGGATTAAATAACAGAGAGTTGGACAATAGAAGCAACTACCAGCTACAGACAAAATAAGCATTAATAAAGTGCCTGTGAATTGTTTTAATATATGCTACTGCATGGCAGTAATAAAGTAGGAGTCAAATTCATAGCATTAAAGGCAAGGAGATCTTCAATATGTTTTCAAGCTTCTGCAATAAAGAAAGACTTACAACTATAACCCAAATAGACAACAGAGAAAGAGAACTTACATAACTTCAGCAGTATCATTCAAATCACTTGTGGATGAGGTTGCCCTTTTCAGATCCTTTGGTAGATTGATAATGAGATGTTCCGCCACATTGTTTTGGATCTTTGCCATAGTTCAAACCTTGTGATTGGTTTCTTCTGGAATGATGAGAGAAGTGTTGGAGTATACCTACATGCACTTCCTTAAGCACAAGCCTGCATCAAGAGCCTTTACGCTAAATCCCTAAAACCGTATGGATGATTTACTTTTTGCTCATTGTGTTTGTAACGAGTGTTACCAGCTTCGGCAAATTTTAACTAAATTACCCAGTTTTTGGAGGTCTTCTATATTGCACAAACACTTCTATATTGCACAAACAAATTCAATGAATGTTATTAATTGGACAACTAGAAGTCAATGGAAAACAAAACTTGTCCCAGGTATGTAATCCATTCCTACATATACTTGACTCCCACCTACATCAGTAAAAACTAAGGGTCAAAACAAGATAACCAAAAAAAAATAGTTGCAATGATCTCGAGGCAAAATGATTCTACTCACTCATTGAGGACTTTGCAATTCAATCTCATTCTTGTAAAGAATGTGACGTTTGATATACTTGTATTTGTTTTAGGTTTATAAATTAACAAAATAGTTATTAACTTATTTCTATTATTTGAACTTAATGAAGAATATTCTAGCTGATTTTCTCAATGACGATATTTTTCAATTTTTATCTTCGTCAAACTTGAATACAAACCTGAACCTGGTAACTTAGTTTGTAATTATACTCTTTGTTTTTCATTTTAGATAAGATCGGTATATACGCAATTTAGATAAGTGTCATGGATATTGCAAAAGATAGTTTTACAATCCAATACATGATCTATGAGCAATTTTGGACACTCATTTAAAAGCTTGGTCATAAGTGAATTATAGGACTTAACTTTTGAACAATTATTTGAAAATGGAATAGGACAAAACATGTCGCAATGCTAGCCTATCACATGAGAACTTAGTTTTCCTCTTGTTACAGAGCAAATTGTAAAGTGAGCAATGTTGTGGTCCATAAAAGACAACTAGGTTAATAATCATTTCATTATTAGTATTTTTGAAACAAACTGACAATTACTTGGGTCCTTTGACAAACTTCTATACAAATAAGAAGTTATTCACTATTTTTACTAGTGGCTTTAATTCATATTCAAGTATTGAGTGCTAGGTTCTATGTATATTTAAGATTTTGGAAATCTAGGTTCTTCTTATCTTTTTCCAGGCACCCGCGGCAGCAACCGGTGGCAGTGGAAACCATACTCAGAATCCAACACCAACTTTAAATAGGCAGAAACAAGGCAACAGGCGTGCTGCTGTTCCTAATGGCATGCCATCAGCTGTGCCTGCTCCATCACTATATCCAATTGCAGCTGTGCCTCACCCTCTAGCAGTTCATGAATACATCATACCTGGTGGTCCAAATCAGCTTATTCATAATCCAGAAGTTTATCCTGATCCATCATTCAAAGGTCCTGGTGGCATGGAATCTGGTTTTAAAGGGATTATGCCTGGTCCTGGAAGTACAGACCATGGCAGGAATAATTTTCAGCAGCAAAGAGTGGATGGTACCTTTCCACGAAGTGATGCAAATACTTTTCCCAACAATTTTGGTAGTAGACGTAACAACATGCGGGAGCAAGGAGGGAGGTTTAATAATCATGGATGGCATTCTCAACGAGGGTTTAATGCAAGAGATGCTATTAACATGCAATCAAGAGTTGGACCAAGACATTTTGTCAGACCACCACCACCGCCACCACCTTATATTGGTCCAGCTACAGCATACCTAAATCCCCAAGGATTTCATGGTAAAAGATTTGTCAATAATGGTGACAGATTCATTAATTTTTTTTTATTATAATATTGTTCACCTTTCTCAGATTGTATTTAAATTCTATAAGCAATTTGATTTTTCAATGCCAAGTGCTTGTAATCTAATTCTTCCATATTTTAGTCTTCAACTTACAAAGCGGTATCATTCTAGGTCCTGCTGCACCGATGTACTATGTTCCAGCAGCAGCACATTCAGCACATCCAGATCCTATAAGGGGTGCACCTTTTTTTACACAACATCCTCCTATTATTCCTGGTCCTGAACCTTTACGTTTGCGTGTGCTTAGACAAATTGAATACTATTTCAGGTGTGCTCTTTTTAAGGTTTATCTTTTAATTTATTCAAAGGTCCATTTCAATGTTTTGTGATTAATTTTGTGTATTTTTATGGAATCTTTTTTGGCTAATGTTTTGAATTCATTTTATCTTTGTTGTGCAGTTTTGAGAATATATTTAAAGACTATTATTTGCACTCGCAAATGGATACAGAAGGATGGGTTCCCATCTCAGTTATTGCAAATTTCAACAGGGTGAGAGCTTTGAGGATAGCAATCTCACATTTAAGTTAGATTCATTTCATCTCAAAACTATCAAATTTCAAAAGAGCTATAATTCCCTTAAGTCACATATCTTGTTAAGAGCAATTACATAAAAAAATAGATTAACAAAAACTCTTATCAGTGTACAAGAGTTCTAACCATCACATTTGATAAAATATGCACTGGTGACTATTAAACATGCCATAGGCAATAAATGAAGCCAAAGAATTGTAGACTTGCACTTATGCCAGATATGAACATTGTTTTAGATAAAAATATATAAACATCTCTACTAAGAATGAAGATGTTTGGTGCACCATAGGTTCTAGAGAAAAGACAAACTGAAGTGAGAAACGTTGGCTATGTTTGTGAATGAGAATCTGAAGGTAGGGGTTGTCCTGTTTGAGATAAATGATCTCCAATAAATTTGTAGCCATGTGAAGTTCTAGTATTTTCAAGTTTCCACAATTGATTTCACAGTCATTAATAAGACTTGTTGAATTTATAGAAAACAGAGCATAGCCATCTTGATTGACAAAGACATCTCTTTAAAGTGCATTCAAAGATGGGCCTAATGCTTTGGAAATAATACTCCACAAGCTAGAGCATCCATTTAGTAACATAAAGTCACATGGTTGGGGTTTTGTATTTTTCTATTTGAATATATTGGAGCTATCAAAGATAATGAAAGCAGCAGAAATTGAGGCAATCTAATGTTCTATTCAAACTAACTCAACTACGTGTATCTATTTAAAATTGTTCTTGAAAGGAGCATCTAATGTTTTATTCAAGTTCCAAACTAACTCAAAGGAGCATCTAATGTTTTATTCAAGTGTCAAACTAACTCAAAGGAGCATCTAATGTTTTATTCAAGTTCCAAACTAACTCAATTACGTGTATCTATCTATATATTTTGTAAAGGTTACATTCCAAATAACTGACATACTTTTCCTTGGTTTGAACTTTGAATCTTTGGTTAAAAATAATTTCATCTTCTGAATGTTTTTTTTTAACAATAGTCTTTAGTTAACAATTAGAGAAAATTATTGATAGTAAATTTTCATTTATGCTACACTTTTTTTTTGCTGGATAATAAAGGGTTGTACTCAGGTCCCCCACCTTTGACAAATTACATCTCTCTTCTTTAGAGCTTGAGAGTTTACAAATAGATACACTTCTCATCTCAATTGAGATGCTATAGCTAGAAACCTACATCATTTTACATAAAATTTCTGAATTCTTGATTTTCATTTTTTGGATCTTTTCAATTGTCTGTATGAATACAATTAATCCAAAATTTAGTATCTTTCTTGATATTTTCCAATAGCAGCCTTCAGAATGCCAAAACTTCGCCTCTACTATATTATGCCTTGCATCTTAGTAGAGTAATATTTCCAAAACATCTCACTATCATAGTCTGTTTTACCAAATCTTGATTGCTAGTTTCCTTCCTGAAACACAAGTGTAACCACAAAAATTATGATAAATAGTCTAAATAAAAACACATTATTGTTACAAAATAAAGTAGATACTACCAATGGAAAACATTAAAGTCAATCTTAATCATTAATTGATTCAGGCAATCAACATTTTTTTGTCAGCTTCAAGTAAACTTTCTACTTCCTCTAACCATGGAAAGGAGAATTTAATTTCACGATCCTCAATCAAAACCCCTCTATTGGCTAGCTTATCTGCACATTTGTTTTCTTCCCTTAATATATGTGTAAACCTGATTTCTTCAAACTCTTTAGGTCCATACTACACTTATAATCAAATATGCTGGTGAAATTTCTACATCAGAGAATAATGTAACAATTCTTGTTCATTATTATTAAAATATTTCCTGTCTCTATCTGTTCTTGCTAACATTGTAATTTAAAGTTTAGTGGACATCTTAATTTACAGGAGCTTTCTTTCAAATGTCTGTGTACCTTTAATTCCTTTTTTTAGTGTCTTCTGTGGATACAACATAAGATATCCAATATTTTTATCTTAGTGTCTTGTGTGATTACAACATCAGATATCTGTTTCAAAGGGGTTGCCAATTACTAAACTAAATATTACCAAATCTGGGAACAACATACTATGCTTAAATTTGATGCCATTAAGTTTAACATTCAAGGCAGGAAAGCTCTTGTTTGTGATGGACCTTGGTTATATCTTATTTTTTTGTTTTTGAATAAGCTATGTGTGGCTTCTATTGGGGGCCACTCCCATTACAAAAACAAAACATTACATTGCTCTCATTACATTTCTATCAAATTAATTAAATCATATCCAACCTGCCTTTCTATCAAAAATATTCTTCATCTGCCTTTCTTATCAAAGAGATTTGCCATCTTCCTCACTGCTAAGTTTCCGCAATCAACTCCTTTTTATCATTTCATACAGATGCCTTCCGAAATTGAAATTTTGTCAAGATAAAATTCAACACCATGAATGGCTAAAATATTTGCTGCCCATTTTTCATATCTATAAATATAAATATATTGTCTATAACAATCTGAGAGTTTCTTAATACCTTTTTTTAGGGTTCTTATTCATGCCCCTAATATTCCAAGATATTATTTTCATTGTTATTTTTTGTTTTTATTTGTGGGTTTAGCCCCACTTCTTGTTAACACTTGCGATATTTGCTTTTGTTTTCCCATATCAATATCCCTTTGGGTTTCTTTTTCTCTTTGTTTTTGCTTCTTGGGTCTTCCTCTTTTTTTTTCATTTCCACCAATACTTTCATCTTCATCCATCTCTTCAATCTTCTCACACTGCTCAAAGTAAGACTTATCATCTATAGGTTTGTCTTGTTGTGCAGGATTTGTAGAGCAAGGAATAACCTCAAAAGCACATTCTTCTTTATATTGCCCTGGAAACCCTAAAGTGCAAGGACGCTCTTCCAAAGCAATTACCTTCTTATTCTGCCCTAAAAACCCTAAATTGTTACAGACTTCCTCCATCCTCATTTCTTTATTATGCTGCTCTTGAAACCCTAAAGTGCAAGGGATAACCTCTATACCACTTTCACTTTTATTACCAGGAGAGGATTCTATACTACTTGAGGAAAATGAAGATGATTTACCTGGAAAGATCTTGACCTCTTCTGTCGTCTTTGTGTTTGGATTTTCCTCCACATTTACCTTTGCACCTTTAATTCCTTCTGAACTTGAACTTACATATTGTACTTTCTCATCCCTTATATCCTTCTTTGTTTCTTCTAACTGTTGATCCAAGTGAGTTATGGTGGCCTTTTCCATAAGATGTTGTAGATAGGCTTTCTTTGCCCCTTCTTTAGGAGTGGAATATCCTTGATCTGATCTACCTTCTATTAATGTATGATTTCCTTGCTTCGCCTTGAAGTTTTTCTTATGACCAAAATTTTCTATCTCTTTCTTCATAGTTTTCACTTTGCAAACTCTTGCCAAGTGGCCAGTCTCATAACAATTGTGGCAACGAAATGCGATGTTTTCATAATCCACTTGTTGATCCCATTCTCTTGATTCAGATTTAATCTTAATGGATTGTGGCAAAGGTTTTGAAATATCCATAGCAACACATATTCTGGTATATATAGCATGCTTCCACTCCTTAATAGTTAGTCCTTCCTTGATGAATTCTCCTAGGGTATTTCCAATATTCTTCAAAACATCCTTATTGATAAGCTGATATGGAAGTCCAAAAAGCCTAACCCAAATCGGAAGCTTCTTAATAGTTTCTGTCTCAATAGAAAAATTTCATTCCATGGTCTTAAATAAAGGGTATCTCTCCCTCTAAACCATGGGCCACCACTCAATATTTTATCCCTGATTTCTGAATTAGAAAAGATGACAAGGAAAAAACCTTTAGGAAGAAAACTCACAGAGTAATTTGAATTCAATCCCCACTTCCACTTGATCCAATCTTGAATCTCCAAAAACCCTGGCCAGGATCTATGGAACTTACATATTAACCCCCTGCTTTTCAAAACCATTATATCATGCTCAATCATCTCATCCTTGATGGTCACTTCTGGTGCAACATCTGCTACTTGGATCGAACTTTCCATATATTTGCTCTTCCACTTATCTTCAACTTGGGCATCCATACTTCCAGCTAGGGCATCCTCACTTCCCATTAGGGCTTTCAAATATGACTTTCCTTCCAAACTAACTAGTGGGGTTGGGGTTGGGGCTCGCTCCTGGCTCGCACTCCCTCCCAGCTCGCACTCCCTCCCAGCTCGCACGCACTCCTAGCTCGCACTCCCTCCTAACTTGCACTCCCTCCTGGCTCACACTCGCTCCTGTCTCTTCTTTCTCCCGATGTTCCTTTGCTTCGGTAATTTTTTGGAAACAATATTCGCCGCATTCATGGTAAGGGTTTGAAGCATTGATACACTCCGAACGAATCCGCTGCTCTTCCGCCATATCTGAAGATCTCAAGATTGGCTCGCACTCCCTCCCGGCTTGCACTTCCTCCTAGCTCGCACTCCCTCCCAGCTTGCACTCCCTCCTGGCTCACACTCGCTCTTGTCTCTTCTTTCTCCCGGCGTTCCTTTGCTTCGACAATTTTTTGGAAACAATATTCGCCGCATTCATGGTAAGGGTTTGAAGCATTGATACACTCCGAACGAATCCGCTGCTCTTCTGCCATATCTGAAGATCTCAAGATTGGCTCGCACTTGCTCCCGGCCCGCACTCCATATCTAACCTTTATTATATCTTATGGACATACAATAATTAATCTTATTTTTTTTTTCAATGAGTTTACACAGGTTTTTATGAGGGGTCCTGGTCCCCTCATATTGAGTGGGGTTTGAACCTTGGACCTCTCAAAGAGAGGCCAAAGTCCTTACCACTGTAGTAAGCTTGCAGCTGAATTAATCTTATTCTTATTTAGACTACATGTAGTGATTTTTCTATTCTTGGTAAATGCACACACAATTGTTTATCTATTCTTTTTTAGAAGGACGTTGGCAAAGAAATGAATGCTAATTTCACCTTCTTTGCAGGTCCGCAACATGACAACTAATATTACGTTTATTCTTGAAGTATTACGAGGTTCAAATGTGGTCGAAGTGCAGGTTTGAAGTGCTTAGTTTGGGTTTGTTTTGTAATAATATAATGTTTTTAAAATGCACCTTACACAGATCTGAGTATCTCATCATGACCTAAAATTATACTCTTTTCATTTTATGTATGTTTACGTGGATCTGTGCTTTTTTTTGCCAGAATGATAAGATAAGGAAGCGAGGGGATTGGTCAAAGTATATTACTCGTCCAGGACCTTCCAAAAATTCTCAGGATCAACAAAATAATAGCAATGCAAATAATGTAAGTTCAGAATTGGATCAAAGAACCAAAAGTGAAATATCTGCAGATTCTTTAAATAGTCAAAATAGGAGTAACATTGTATTGTTAATGCAGGATCAGAATTCAAATGTCACAACAAGGAGATCGTCAGATGGTTATAATGGGCAAACATTAACTGGGTATGGGGAAAAGCAGGATGACATGCGTGATGGAAGGAGTTCTGATAACAAACATTTAGAGATAAGCAGGGTTGAGAGGAGTTCCTCTGATAGGGATATGTTTGATAATGCTAATGACATCAGGACGAGTAATAGTGCATCTTTAGACTATTATATGCAGCAAGCTGGTCTTGCAAATGAAAAAAGAGGCAGTATACTAGACAAGACTGGCATCTTAGATAGGTCTGATACTGGTGACAGCAAGATGACTTTATCTTCCAATGTGAGATTGGTTTCACAGAAAAAAGGTGGCCTTTCAAAAGCTTTTTCAGCCGAGGCTTCAGTAACCAAGAATGATGAAGACACATTCCTTCTTGATGAAGAGCTGGAGTCTGATCAGTCAACCAAAAAGGACCAACTTCTGTCCTCCAAAAGGTGATTGTTTGCTTTAAATTGTATTGGATAAAACTAGGATTTATGAATCTAAAGAGGTAAGAACAATGTACATGTACATGCTTGGTTGTTCTTCTTTGTCAATCATTGTCAATATCATAGTTAACTTGCTCTACTTTACCTTTTTAAAATAACATGCATATTTTTAGATTGTCCAGTCGGACTGAAGATGATGAAGATGACCCAGACGTGAATGATCAGGATGTACAACGACTGATTATTGTGACCCAGGCATGGTCATGCTCCTTGCCTTTTCTATTGTATAATGCTTCAGTTGGAACAATAACAGTGGAAGAGCACGCTCAATAAATTTAAGTATATACATTTGAATTTATTTATTTTCCTGATCAATGCAAATTGTTCCCCTGGTATTTTGTTTTCCTTATATCTGTCTGACTTTCGATCTACAGGCTTTGCAGATAAGGTTTAGTCTCTTGGTTTTTATCTCTCTCTTTTTACCATTCCATTTCCGGGCCTTCCTGGTGCTTTTAAGAGTGCAGCCACCTTTTGTTTTTTAATATATATATATATATATATATATATATATATATATATTAAAAAACCTATCTTTTATAGTGTCTACTCTAATGACTATATATATTTTAATTTTTTTTTCTGGAAAGAATCAGAAAAGGTTATTTGATATCAAAGAGAAGAATATAGACACAAGGAGGGTTTTCGTTAGATTCAAAGAGCAACTTGAGAACTTATAGGCAGTTCTCATAAACATTTAAATGCATGTACTAAATCTGATTTCTAGCATCAAAAATTACATCATCAGTACTATCATTAGTGCTTATGGTAGTACCTATGGAAAACCTTACTTTTATAGTGTCTACTTTAATGACTGCACCCTAAGAAGTGTCGAAATAGAGCAAATGAAAATTTGAATTATTCAATGGTTGTGTAAAAATCTTGTCTAGAGCAGACTGCAGATCCTTCATCACTAGCTTTGTTAAAACAAAATTTTAAAAGATGGACAGACACCATAGCCAAAGGGGGTATGCAGAAACAACAAACTGACTAATTCTGATATAAGCATGTAAACCAGTGAAAGCTAACCATAAACTTGTAGTAGTAGGCAGACAATAGATGAAGAGACAGCAAGATAATCAACCGAATAAAACTCAGAGTTGAAGAAATTCAATATTATCTATGTTTGCAAGATTATTCTGGAGCCTGTGCGTGCTTAAAAATTTACATTTTGGAAAGAGGCACTTGGAAATTAAGTAAATTTAACAAGACTACTTATTAATCATGTTGCAGTTGACATTATCAACATTCCCTCAAGATCTTGATCAATTAGGCAGGAGGGAGAGGAGATTGAATATGTGAAGACATTGTTAAGAAATTCATTGTCATGGTGTAACCTAGTTTTCAGTCAAAATAATTGCAATTGGCTATAATCTCTTACTTGGATTACAAAATAGAAAACTTCTCCTTGTTTTAGAAAAGATTAAATTCAATTTCAGGAGTTGATAGTAACTGCCATATTCTTAAGCAGTCAAAACAAGTTGATGTTTGAAGTGTTGGGCCTGCTGATAACAAAACAGTCAAATCCATATCCATTGTAGTGGCCACACATAAATGTAGAGCTAGGTTACCTTCCAATGTTAATTCAAGTTTACCTTTTTCTGCATGGACGATTGTTGAAATTGAGTCTAACATGCCGCCTTTTGATGTATGGTTGTAATTGACATTGTCTACTTATGTGAAAAGGACACAGTTTTCCTCAAAAGGTCCAATAAGTACTGTTTGTAATTTACAACGAGTAGGACTGCTAAAGGAACTCTAGCATCTGAAGAAGTAACTAAATCTAGAATAATAATAGAGCCTAGCTATAAAGGATGAATCTGAAGCAGATAAATCCTTGACAAGTCAGAAACATAATCACAAGATGTGGCTGGATCTGGAATGGATTTTCTGGACCATCCTAATTGGTCTGCCCGAGGTTGAATCTAATTTCCTTCTGAAGCATCAACAAAAAATAAATAAAAAACCTCAGGATTTCAATGTCTTCCTGCCCCTTACAGAAAAAAGGGGGAAAAAACTGAATTTAAACAAGATTTGGAAATGCAAATACTGTTTGTCTATTGTAAATGAATTGAAAAAAATGTCTTAGCTGAGAGGAGAGGCCCTTGTTGTGGTTATATTGTTTTTGAGAACTCTTTCCTCATGGTGGCAGCTACACTAGGCGTCATTTCACTTTGTTTCTGTTTCATTTCATATTGAAATAAAATTTAAATTTATTTGATTGCCCCATACAGTGAAAGCATATTAGAATTGGAAATAGTTTGTTTCTATTTAGGTTGTAATTTATGAATTAGAAATATTTAGGATGGATATTGCTATCCCTACTTATTTTATTTTATTAAATTTCTTCTGCTCTTATATAATTTTTGACTTTGACTTAAAGAGGTCATTTTAATATCTTAACATAAATGCGTTTTTAGTTGAGTTTTAACTGATCAAGTTTAATACCAAAAATAAGGCGGCCCATGAAAATGTGGTTATGTTATGATACCATGATGTTATGGTTATGTTGTTATACGGGTGGGTCCTGTTTAAATTCCAATTTATCCATTTAAAAAAAGAAATTTCCCAATTTACCTATTAAAACATTTTTAAGATACAATAAATTTGATTGTGTCTTAATTTTTAATATAGTTGATAATAATAATGGTAGTTTTTTATATACATAATTATAAATTAAAATAATAAATTGTAATCTATAGTTATAGTGTGACCTCTCTATATATTATAATTTCTTTGATATTTCAAGGAAGCAGGATGGTGACTTTTCAAGGCATGTTTACAGGTGGCTCACTCATGGACCTTTACCTACCTACAGCATAGACTCATCATCATCTGTCCTAGAAGAAAGGTGTATCAAGATGTTAATCATGAGGTCTTTGAGGATTATGAACAAAGAGCACTTGCATCAAGGGAAAGAACACCTCACCGAAGTCCTATTGGTGGTTACTCCTAATAGCTCCTTCATAAAGCTGTTCAATCTGCCCCTGGTAACCTGAGACATAACAAGAAGCAAGTTGGTGGGACCAAGCATTCGTTCCATATTTTGAGGGCATCTTGAATAATGTAAAGTAAAGTAGTTTTTAACGTCCATGAGGCCATAGGGACGATGTGGTTATCCAAGTGTTTATCCACCCACACCAAAGTATGGTGTACAACCCTACCCTCCTTAGGATTCAAGCTTTGGACCTCTTATGTGGAGTTCCAAAGTTTTAACTATGAGATCCACTTGAGTTGCATGAAATGACCAAAAATCCAAAGTTTTAACTATTAGGTCCACTTGAGTTGCATGAAATGACCAAAATTCTTAAAAATGAAGAAAATTGTTGGTGGAAAATATCAAGTAAAAGTTGTCATCAAAGGATTATGTTGACCCAAAGCTCAAGAGTGGCATTTATACTTTAGAGAAACAGGAAGGGCAATCCAAACTGAAGTAAAGGAGCTCTTAGAGAGTTATACCACCTTTGCAATGGCAAGTCTGCTCTAGCTGATTGTGTGGCTTAGGGAAACCACTTGTTTTATTTGGAAGAGGCCAAGGTCATCACAAAAGAAGATTATTACTTCAAAAGAAAAGGTCATTCAGATTGTGAAACACCTAAATAAAATTAACAAAGAAAATGGATTGTGGCTTAGAACCTTCTGGAGGCCAGTCATTAACTAAATTAATAACCCTTAGGTAAAATTTTATTTCACTTAATATTTAAGATGACATAACATTTTAATGCCACCCTTATGTAGCATTGTGATGATGGATCACAGAGAGTGATACATAACAGTGATGTAATTTTTGCTTATAGTTTGCTCATGTTTTACTAGGAGTATTTCCTCGATTTTACAATTAATTTAATATTAGAAATGTCTGTATTTTGATTTTAAAGGTAAATTCTATTGAATTTTTTAAAAGTCCTTTGGAATGCACCCTGTTTTCAATGTAGAGCTTCTCAGGCCTTACATCCTACCTTTGTTTGAACTTTTGGATGTGCAATATCCTTCAGACTTGAATGCAGATTACTTGACTCCAGCTAAAGTAGATAGACTGATTGGCTACGTCACCAAACAAACTTTCCAGGGAACTCACAACTTGTTCAGGATTGTGAAAGCTGATTAGTTTCAGACTTTCATTCAACAGCTTGGCACCAACACAGTGCCTGTCGCCAGCAATTATTGCGACACCAGCACCCACAGTAGACATGATGCCAAAGCCCGTGGCACCAACGGCAATTCACCTAGTGACACCTTTTGCCAATGTCTATGTTAACTTAGCTAGCCCCAACAGCTGAGTGGGGGAGCTGTTCTTTGTGACATTCTACTGGGCTGTGTTGGTATGGATCACTTATGTCTTCATGCAATGCCCCAAAGAACCCCTTGTCATGTTCCATTCTCTTGATAATGTGCTTAGAAGTGGTGACGTTCTTGCAGACCTAGAATTGTTATTGATGCCGGTGATGCTTTTGTATTTAGGGTGATGATTGGAATAGAATTTTGTTTACTTTTGTGTGTGTTTCCGCTAGTTAGGCTGATACACTTTTTTTTTCAGTTGTTTTTATTTGAATGGTGGGGGGGTTTTACTTTTCTTGTATTAATTGACTTTTTGGGAAGGAGTCACTTTGCATATTTTTCTGTTCTGACATGTCTAAGTTTTTTGAGCACCAGAAAAGTATATCAGTCCTTTCTGGATGTTCATATAATTTGCTTATTTCTTTTGCTAGGGTCTCTGCTGTTTCTTGCCAGTGTTGATTGTTTGGCCTGTTGTGGTATTGCTGTTTGCTATGCTTGGTTAAAATTTAAGCAATTGTGTTGCTTCTTAATGGCATTCCTCAGGTGTGTCATAATTGGTGAATTGATTTATTACATATTTGCATATTATTCTTTGTCAGTTGCCTTACACCTGTTCCCTGTTTGTTCTCCTTATCGTTCTGTGGCATATATGTCCGATCGGAGAACACAATGATCACATACATGGTTGACAAGCTTTTAGCCCAAATGAAAAGCATGTTTGTTGGGTACCTTGTTGGAATATATCAATTCATTTGTTGAGGATAGGAAGGTGCTTTAGTTGGGCATTAATAACAATAGCTTGTTTGTTTTTTATCCCCCTAAAAATTGCTAATTCTCTATTTTTATGATTTCACATTTGGTTTGTTCATCAAAAGCACAAAAAATAATGACTTTTTCTTTATTCACTATATACATGGAGTAGCTTGCTTCAAAGAAAATCAAATGTTCACATGTTACTCACAGTATCTATCTCTGTGTGGCCAATTTAAACTATCATTATTTTAAAGCCGTTTTCCCTCCTCTTCTATTTATTACATCAGCACGAAATTCTAACAATTGGGATTTCTATTAATGGTAAATTTTTTTATGGATTTATATCCAAGATGCATATTCATTTTGAAGTTTATTTGTTGCAATAAATAGATGCAATTATGCTTATATGCTTGTACAATCTAATTTCTAAATTACTGTGATTCTGCAGAATCAAAAGGCAAACCAGAGTGATAGGAGAGATGAAAGAGAGCAGGAGGCCATCTCAAATGAAATTGCAACAGCTATAAATGATGGTCTTTATTTTTATGAACAGGTAGGAGTTTATTAGGAGTTGATGTTGGATTTTTATGGATGGGAAAGTACCATATATATTGTTGGTCTTCATCTTCTTGGTTATCCGATCTTAGGACTATGTAATCCCTTGTGCTGTCTTCTCAATTGTCAGGAACTACGAAAAGGGCGGTCAGAGAATGGTCAGAAGAGTCATCTAGGCAGTGAAGCCAGGTATAATGTAGCTGATGCTGGGTCCAGTGGCAGTGGTGGTGCAACAAGTTCTAAATCAAGTGTTAATGGTGTTGATGGACCTTTGCATTCCAATTCTAGGAGGAGATCAAACAAAGGCGGTGGAGGCAGAGTACAGTCTTCACATAAACAACGCTTATTTCCTAGCAACACTAGAAATCAGGGAATTGGACCTCGGAATCGTCACAACATCATATCAGAAAGTCCACCCAGTCATTCTGTTGGTTTTTTCTTTGGTTCATCCCCTGATAACCATGGGTTGGTTCAACTATCCTTTTTTTTGTTTTGTTTTTTTTGGGTGAAGCATGAGATTTTTATTCTATGTTATTGTATGGTATAAATTTCATATCTTTTGAAGAGATATTTGAAATTTACACCACATAACAGTAGAAAACATTGAATTTCTGCCTCAGAATTTGTTTTAACTTGTAGAACAATACCATCTTCAAAACTTGGTTCTTCTCCTCATGGATCAAGTCTTGGAAGCGGCAATATTTCAAGCAGCAGTCCACCTGTTGGTTCATTGCCAAAAGCAATTCCTCATTTTCAGCACCCAAGTCATGAGCTTTTGGAAGAGAATGGTTTTAGACAAGAGAAGTAAGTTGCATTTTTAATTATACTTTATGGTGTTGTAAATCAATGTGGGGCCATTGTATATTAAATTTTAATTAATTGGTCAGACTCATAGATGTTCTTGTATGAATTATCTAATATTTCTAGTATGGTTCTGTCATACTTGTTTGTTGTCAATGTTAGATACATCAAATATTACAAGCGTTGCTTAGCAGAGCGCAAGAGAGTTGGTATTGGTTTCAGTGAGGTAAGGTTCCCTTTGTTCAAAATCACAGTCAAGGTGAAAAATACAAATTCTGGATATCTTAGTAACATGTTTCATCAACAAATAATACTTTTTCCATTTCTATTATCTCTAACTCATTTCTGTTATGTCTATTAGTATTAGTAAATACTAGTACTAGTTAGAGATTTGTTTAACTTTTCTATATGCTTGAAGTCAATATGCTTTCATTTTTTAATAATTATTTTGGATTTTTATGGTGCTCTCTTTTCAGCAGGCTGTATTTAAGACAAATATAAGTGGTGTTACTTATCTAAAAGGGGAACATCCCCAAAATCCTTGGGGGAAAGTTCATTTTCTTATTCCAGATATAACACTCAGACACCTAGCCCTCCAGACTCTGCCTTGTGTATTCTATGTTGCTTATTGTCTTATTTTTGTAAATCCAAAGATGTGGCTTCTTCATTTTTCTCACTATCTTCTTTAAAATTTTCTGCTTTCGCCTCCTTGAGTAATTTTATTTCTTTTTCATAGTCTTCATTCTTTTTCTTGAAAGATTATCATTCTCTTTTTATTTCATTTCTTATTTTGAATCCTTTGTAGTTTCTTTTCAAAGTCTTTGATGATACCTATCGGGCTATCTATCTTTTTATCCTTTCCCTCAAGCTCTCTCATACAAATATCTAACTTTCTTTGTAACTGAAATTGAATAGGTTCCCATCTACTCAATAATGCTTGTTCCATTTCATTCCAAGTGCACATGGGATTTACCATAGCAAATTTTTTTACCTATTGTAAAGGTTTCCCATTTAAATAACCATAAAAGGCATAACGCATCAATGTGGTATCATCAAATTTAGATTTTAATACTCTCAAGTTTCAACCATTCGCACATCAATAATCTCTCTACGAGAAGAAGTGTTTAACTCCATGAGCTCATACCCCAACAAGAAAAGACAATGCAAACTAGGGTTTTACAAAAATATATATCTCCCCATAGATTTGAAGTTAAAATTCCACATAAACAATTAGACCCAAAAAGCAACCGATGATTTGCTTACCGCAATTGACGTATATCTCAATTTTTTTTTTTTTTGGGGAAAAACTTGATTTGAAAAGTCGTCACTGCACATGTTTCAAACGGCTGATTTCACAGGATCGTATCTCTCTCAATACTGTTTTAATTCCTTCATATGACCACTCACTTTGAAGCTCTTCAAATTTTGAACAAAATGGCACCTGAATCAGACAACTTTGCTAAAAGATATGGCTCCCAAAAAATGAAGTGTTTTCTGGAAAAAAAGTTTGCAAAAATTCTGCAATCCACAAAAACAATTCCCATTGCTCATATACCACTTGTTATGAAACTTTAATCATTAACCAATTTGTAGAAATATCAAATCATACATCCACAAATAAATATCCATAGTAACAATCCACACAATGAGACAAAGATAATACCCTTAAGGTAGGGCAACACCAATAATACTCCTTAAGGAAGGAATAACTCCACAAGATCTCCCAAGATGAGAGGCCACTTTGCGGGAAAAGACGACTACAAGAGAATACTTGATATGAATGATGATATTTACAATGTCAGTGACAATATCCCTTCCTTATATACCCGTCTTCTAATGCTACTTTGGGGAGCCGACTCTTAAACCTTTATCCCACTCATGATTATGATATAATATTATAATATAATTAACCTTGGGTTATGTGTGGCCCATGCTAGTTATCCATAATACCCATGTATAATATAATATTATATCTCCATATACCTATTCCTAGGTACCATAGCAGAATGGTAGTTCCGTGCATTCCGATTCTTGTTCTATGTTAAATATTTAGCATCGAGTGGGTAAATTGGGTTTGAAAATTTGCATTTATTTGTTCTTTATTTTTATGGCTTGAGAACTTATATTTTATTAAATATGCAGGGTAAATGGAAATCTCAATCTGAACTATATGCAGGACAAAATTATTTCAACACTGTTCCAATGAACAATTTGATAGCATATTGAGCTTTATTTGAACCTTCTTTAGAGTTTTTCTTCCTTTTTTTTTCTTTGGGGAATTGTTTCAGGGAATTGGACAATATGCCAAATGAAAATACTAAACTAGCCCTTAAGCCAACAGTTTTTACAAAGACCAAAAAAGGATAGAAGTCAAGCTTTGAGGATGCAAACTAGCTAACCCAGTATTCAAGGGCCAAAACAAACAATTATCAATCAAAGATAAGCTGTATAAAACCCCAGAGAATAAAATTACATGTAATCAGCGTGTTAAGAATAAAACAAAAGGATAAAAACAGCAGCCAAGAGGCTGCATCAAACAAGCCACACAAAAAAATGTATTAACAATGGTTGAATGGACCTTACTTTAGGTCTTATAAGTGCATCATTTTGTTTTTAGCATTTTTGACAAAAAGTGAAGGTGTTTCTCTGCTTAAATCGAGAGCTCTGTTGAGAAGAGTGTTGGCTAGAATGCTAAATCAACACAAAATAGAAAAACTAGGACATGAAGAAAATAACAGGTAGTGATCTAAGTATCTGGATACCCCCAACAAATACATCACATGGATCCTGCCTGCCTTTCTGGGTCATATTGCTGATTAGATACCCATTTAGATGACATTATAAATATGAGTCTTGATCTTGTGCTCTTATGTCATGATACCTTCACCATGACCATCTTGCTGCTACGCTTTCATTACTGCGCTACAGCTCCAATCCTAGATGTATCTTCATCTTGTATCTGGGATTCATCTGCAATCCTGGACAGCTTTCTATCCGTCACTTGGGGTGTGTTTGTATCTGCAACCCAAACTGCATCTCTTTATAGTGTTCACCTGACATTAACAACTGACAGATAATGTGACATTAATGTCTAATATCATTAAGGTTTTTCAAGTGGCTAACTCATATCCTGCTTAACAAAAGATTTCACATGTTTGACCCCTAACTAGCTGATGCAAGGGTTTTCATGTGGATAATCTCTAACCAACATTGTGGTTTTCCTCAACCACCATACATGATAACCTGATGCCAATTAGCAACAATCACTATAAATACAGCACAATCTCTCATGTCTAGTCGTTTTTTGAGAAAACATTATTTTCTAGAATTTTTTTAACAGGTTTTTCTTACTCTGTCCCATTTCATCACATCTATCCATCAACAATCTACATGTATTTTGTCGGTCATTTACACTTCCAAGAAGTTCTTGCACAATTTTTTCTACTACAAATTCACATGGGTGTAGATTCTAACACTTTGCTCTAACATGCCTTACTTGGCCACTACGACTGCAATAGAACTCTTGTTTCTGAAACTGCTTCTGTCCACCTATAAATGTGTCAACCAAGGTTGAAAAACATTGTGGTCTGCAATGTGTTGGCAAGGCCTAGCAAAACATTGGATCTGCAATAAATTAAGAAATAACTGGAAAATATCGCAATTTTTAAATTGTTTTTTAACCTAGCAAAATATTGGCAGTTTTTTTCTTTTTATTATAATATAAATTGACTACTCAATAAATTGCGGGCTTGAAAAAATATCATAAACACGATAATCGCTATTTTTTAACTTTATTCATCATTTACAACTTCCACATAGGTTTTGCCTTATACAAACTTTGTGTCTCCATTTCTTGTTTGTCCATCATAACCAAGACCTTCATTGTTTGGCTTTGGCTCTATGGAATTTCTTATTCCTTGCCCATTTCTTCTTAAACCTTTTCCGTCATATCTCGTTTTTTTTTTCTTATCTTGGAACTTATACCCTTGGTGTGCTTTCCAAAGCACCCAATATCTTCAGTATGTCTATGATTGTCAGTGGTCACTATCAATAAAAGACTACAAGTATGAATGATGAAACAACTACAACACAATTAATTTGTTTTAGTCCAAGGAATTAACAACCCTAATCCTATTGCTCAAGGGACAACTAACCTAACCTATAGTACCAGCTATGAATATCAAAATAACCAACGTGGCTATATTGGAGCTGTTACATGGCTCCCCGCCTCTTCCCCGGAAAGCTTTGTCCTCTGTGCTGAAAAAAATAGAGATCGTTAACTTCCACATCGCATCTTCATCTAGAAGATCTTGCACTAGGCAAGAACATAGATTACAAACCTGGGATTGCAAGACTACTTCCAGTTGAAGGTCAATCTGCTCTTCTTTATAAAGTTGTAGAAGTGTTGTCAAGGACAGCGCCTTTTGACCAATCACCTGCTTAAGACAAGAAACATGAAAAAATGATGAATTTTGGAAGTAGGAGGAAGCTCCAATTGATATGCTGCCTCCCCAATTTGGCAAACCACCTTGTAAGGACCATAGAATCGAGGTGCCAACTTTTGACTTGAACTGGTCTTCAAGGACAATTGCTTATAAGGTTGGAGCCATAAAAAGACCATGCCACCCAACTCAAATTGCCGCTCTAAGTGGTGCAAATCTTGTAGTTGCTTCATACGGTTTTGTGTTTGACAAAGATTATCTTTGAGGAGTTGGAGAACAATCTGATGTTGCTGAAGAAAATTGTTTATTTGGGCCACCTTGGAGGAGCCTCAAACATAGTCTGCCATATATGGTGGTTTTGGCCATACAATGCTTCAAATGGGGACATCTTGAGGAATAAAATTGATGAGAGGTGTTATATCACCATTTAGTTAAGGGAAGCTGTTTAACCCACTGATACAGTTTGTCTTGGGCAAAACATCAGAGGTAGGAACCCTAACATTTGCTTACAATCTCCGTTTGCCTATCCGATTGAGGGTGATAAAAGAGCTCATTTCCAGCTGAGTACCACTAAGAGTGAACAATTTCCTCCAAAAGTTGAAGACGGGATCACGATCACTGGCAATAGACCATGCAATTTGAAAAGAGTCAAGGAATACTTTGGCAACCTCGTTGGCAGTGGAAGTGTGTTGCAATGCACAAAAGTGATCAAACTTTGAAAGGCAATCCAACACGACAAAAATCATTGCAGATTTGGGAACTCTCTCAATGAAATCCATCGAGATGTGGTCCCATTGGTGATCCGAGATAGGTAGGGGCAACAAGCTTGGAAATTTTTATTTTTTTTCTTATTCCTCTGGCATACCTCACATTCGACCACACATTTCTTGATTTCTACTTTCATTCATTTCAAAGAAAAGAACTGGTTCACCCATTGTAGATTTTAAGAAACCCATGGTGAAGGATGTAATTCCTAAGGAATTCTATTCTTGACTGTAGAAAGACTGAATGAGATAAATACGATCCTTATTTCTAAGTACCCCATCAACATAAGAGAATAAGGGAGTGGGTGGGTTACCAGGACATTATGAATCATGCAAGTAGTATTTAGGATGGTTGCCATTCCTCCCCAAGCTAGGAAAGCCATCAAGGAAGGGGATTGGAGATAACATTGACAATGATAAAGTCTTGATATTTGTGAGAAAGAGCATTTGCCACCACATTCTCCATCTCTTTCTTATCTTCAATTGCAAAGCCATAACCCAACAACTTGGTCAACCAAAACAAATGTTGTTACTTTTGGGGCTTGGGATAGCAATAAGGACAAATGTTGTGTGGTTGACTTCCTAGGACAAGGTAGATGGCATGATCATGAATTTAGGTGGAAGACCCTTGGGTTTGCCAATGATTGAGCATATTTATCAACAAGAGACTGCACATCAGCAGAAATATTTGAAGATACTTGTTCAATGGCCCTAATTTCCATGCAATAAGTGGGAGCTAACAACCTTGGAAAGTGAGGGTTGTATACCTTGGAGACAGATGGCCATGCCATTTTTCTGTTCATTGTACATATAGTTGTTATAGGTTCCAAGTGACATCCCCTAATTGAGACAACCATTGGGATCCTAGGATAACATCCGCACTTCTCAAATCCATTGTATAAAGGTTGTTGACCTAGTTGTAGGGACCCATTTGGATGTGGACATTAACAATACGATCCACACAATGGGCCTTGCCTCCATCTACAATTAGCACATGGAATTTGTCCTGGTCCAATATACAACCCTATGGCTTTGGCTGTATTACTATCAATGAAATTGTGAGTACTACGCTAATCAATCAACATGTTGACCAAATGTGTCTTGGTGAAACCCTAAATGTTGATGGTGTGATGAGCTTGCTGTCCCATGAGGGCAAATATTGAGAGGTCCATATTATCTATATCTTGCTCATGATCCTTTATTTTGGTTGGTACCTCCCACTGAGGGAAGGCAAAAACTTATTCAAGAGTTCTTTTTCCTCGAATTTCATTTGGGAGTTATGTCGCTCCTCGCATACTTGATCTCAAGGATGACATGATCGACATTTGTAACAAAAGGACCCTTGTGGGCATTCCTCATTGCAATTATTGAGGTATGATCGATGTGGATTGAAATGATGTGTTATTGGAGTTGAGGCAACTAGAGCTTCTGTTCAACTGCACAGGTTAGATGCTCATCATCATGGAGGGTATATGGATCATGCATATCTACTTCCTGCCTGATGTCATCCTTGAGGTCAAGATGAAATGTCGAAACCACCATAGCTGGAACCAAGTGATGGGTCTTTGTGAGGAGGCCCATGAACTTGATACAATATTCCTCCATTGTGCCGGTTTGTTTGGTTTGCATTAATTTGATTTGAAACTCAAAATTTTGAGTTAAGGAAGATCAAGAAAGAATGCAATTAAGAAATAATAGAGTATAACAAACCAGAACACAAAAGTATATAAGCAAAATAACAAAATGATTTTATTGCTCAAAAAACAGACTATAGTGCAAGCAATCTCTGAGAAGAGATGCGAGGCTATAACATTGTATCCATTACTCATGCCTCATACATTCAAGGGTGCATCTCACTTTATATAAAAAATGGTGCGTTGGAAATTTATCGTATTAAATATGGAAGATCATCCATATGGAAAGGTGGTGGTTCACCTTCCGTGAGTTAGGTCACCCATATGGAAATGTGGTGATTCACATTCCATGAGTTACAAAGTGCATATTAAATGAAAATTACATATATGTGATTTGTCCTTTTTTGTTTTGTCTTCTATTGATGTGTCAAAAATCCATGTTGCAAAAATGTCACATATGCCTGGAACATTTGTCTCCCCTTGAAAAGCAATGGTGTCCATTGTGTCAACTTTTGACATTAGGTGTGGAACTTGTTTCTTTATTTGTTTTTTTGTGAGCCATTCCCCTTGGTGACCAATTTGTCTTGTCTTGACCACTCTGTACATTTGAGTGGACTACTTTCTAGTGGTCCTGGTCCATGTGTCAACAATCTGATCCTCCTGCACTGGTGCTAAGCTGTCTGGATTGAGTTCTTCAATGTCCAGTTGTTCTACTACTAGGGAAGTGTCCAATAGAGGTGGATGGCCTAAGAAGTTACAACATTGAAGATTGAAAGCAAGCCAAGATAAGATTGAAGATTCAATTCAAAGGCATTTTCTCACACCTTCTTATGATGGCATATGGTCCATAGATAGAGGTATGATCTTCCTATGGGGTCTTGTAAGTCTCTCTTTCTTAAGACGTAACCATACCTTATCTTCAACCTTGAATTGATGTGGGGCATGATGCTGGTCATGGTGTTGCATGTACTTCTAATTTGTCTTTTCGAATTGGTCATGGAGCTGTTGCTAGATGTGCTGAATTTGTTCCACAAACCGTGTTGCCTTTTCTACTCCTTTTTGTCCATGAGGTGAGTACTCCATGGGTTGAATAGGGAACACTACATTAGTGGATGCCAAAGGTTGGAACCCGAAATGGACATGAAATGGGCTATGTTTGGTAGAGCTATGCAAAGCTTGATTGTACCCATGTTAAATATAGGGGAGGCTCTCATCCCATGTGTGTGGATGTTTGGACTTGTACATTCGAAGAAGGTGTACAATCAATTGATTTACAACTTCTGTTTGGCCATTAGTCTGAGGATGGAAGGCTGTGGACATGGTCAACTTGGTGTCCATCATGCGCTAGTTGGTGGACCAAAAAATGCATAGAAATCTGCTGTCCCTGTCGGATACAATAAACTTTGGCAAGCCAAAAGTTAAGCCACACATGACTAAAATAAAGCTTAGCAATATCCTCAATTGAAATGGATTTCTTACAAGGAATCATGGTAGTCATTTTTGAAAAACGATCAACTACTACAACATGATCATTACCATGCTTAGATGTGGGTAAACTTGAGAGGAAATTCATGGAGACAGATTCCCAAGGCTTGGATGGCATCGGTAATGGTGTATACAGTCCCGCTTCTTGTTGGTTGGTCTGGCAGTAGCACAGAGGGTACATAACTTGATGTGCCTCTCAACATCGGTCCTCATCTTCGGCCAATAGAAGTACTGCCAATATTTTTTCCACCCAAAAGTGACCTGTTACTTTGCTGAATTGTGCTTCTCAAATCATCTTAGAGCACTCACTAGCTGGTACACAAATATGTCCCATGTGGTAGAGGGGGTTATCTTGCAAATAAAAATCAGAAGCATCCATACCCACACAAAGAGCTCAGTATGTATTTGCAAAATTAGAATCTACTTCATATAAGGTTGGACCAATTGGAAGTATCATGCCCTCATGAGTCAAGAATTGAGGTGAGTGCTATGATTGGAGGTAGGCTCAAACAATCTATTGCTGAATTGGCGCTCACTTTCCTATGCTTGACAATCAAATGAAACTACTATAGATATGTGGCCCCCTTTTGATGTCTTTAATGCCTTAGCCTACTTTGCATCTGAATGAATTCCAGAGGCCTGTGATCTATGTGGATGATGGTTTCCTTGCCCAAGATGTAGTGCTTCAACTGTTTACATAATTGGACAATGGCATTGACTTTATGTCATATGTGAGTTATTTTTGAACTGTTTCTTTAAATGTTTCACTGTGATAGGCAATTGGATGCCCATGCTGTTTGAGAACATCTCCCAATGCGTATTTCAATGCATTAGTCATTACCTTAAAAAGTTGATTCAGATCAGGTAGGGAAAGTGTAGAAACTGAACACAATTGGTTGTCCAACCTCTCAAATGCCCTCTATTGTGTATCTCCCCAATGGAACTTGGATTTGGCACCTCCTTTGTCACTTGGTGTAGTGGCCAAGCAATATGTGATAACCCCAATACAAATCTTTGATAGAAATTGGCAAGAGAAGGAGAAGCCCTCATGAGTCAAGAATTGAGGTGAGTGCTATGATTGGAGGTAGGCTCAAACAATCTATTGCTGAATTGGCACTCACTTTCCTATGCTTGCCAATCAAATGAAACTACTATAGATATGTGGCCCCCTTTTGATGTCTTTCATGCCTTAGCTTACTTTGCGTCTGAATGAATTCCAGAGACCTGTGATCTATGTGGATGATGGTTTCCTTGCCCAAGATGCAGTGCTTCAACTGTTTACATAATTGGACAATGGCATATGTCTTTATGTCATATGTGAGTTATTTTTGAACTGTTTCTTTAAATGTTTCACTGTGATAGGCAATTGGATGCCCATGCTGTTTGAGAACATCTCCCAATGCGTATTTCAATGCATTAGTCATTACCTTAAAAAGTTGACGCAGATCAGGTAGGGAAAGTGTAGAAACTGAACACAATTGGTTGTCCAACCTCTCAAATGCCCTCTATTGTGCATCTCCCCAATGGAACTTGGATTTGGCACCTCCTTTGTCACTTGGTGTAGTGGCCAAGCAATATGTGAGAACCCCAATACAAATATTTGATAGAAATTGGCAAGAGCAGGAGAAGCACTTCCATCTGGATATTTACAGGGAATAGAGCCTCCTCAAGGCGGGAAATTGCTTATGGTGGAAGTCGTTGGACTTAGAGCTGGAAAACTGAGTTGCAGAAAAATCTTGATTGTCCTTTTGAAAATCTTGCAATTATGACATTGTACTGACTAGATCTTAATTTGATTTTATTCAGGTTATTGGGAAAGGTTTTTAACTTTTGGATTGAGAACTGTTCAGCAATTAGATATCTAACTTAGAAACTTGCATGAGCAAAGCTTAATGTTGGAATTCAAACTCGTTACTATATCATACATAATGTTAAAAAAACTGACTTATATTTATGCATAATATTCTATATCTTCATTTGAAAATGGATATAGTTGTTTTTTTTTGTTTCATTTCCTGTATCTCTAGTTTGTTTTACAAGCTGGGTTTCGTTTAAAATAGTGGAATTCATTTTACTGAAATTACCTTAAAGGGATATAAAACATCACATTTTGAAACCCAAATTAAGGTGTTTCTTGAGAATAAAATTATGATACATGAACTAAACATTGATATTTATTGACTAATTGTCTTTCCGTTTCTTTGCACTATGTACATGCAGCGTCGTCTTATTTTATACTGGAAATCCTTATATTCTGGTTGCCCTACATTCATAAAATCGAGTTTTATGTATGTTTTCCAAGAGTGTTTGCGTTACATATTGGACTTGTATTATAAATTTGTAGTGATCAGTTGACACTGATTAAATAATTATTTTTGGATCTTAGAGAATGCCTTTAGTAGTCCTGTTATAGGTAGAGTCAGTTGAAGACTTCCTGTGACTTATTAGTGTAGTCAACTCTGAATGATATTTTAGGGTGAAATATCATGAAGAGGTTATGTGCATAATCAGGTTTTATTAAATCATGCCCATCAAGGAATTGAAACTTTTATTTATAAAGGAATTGAGTGAAGATATAAAATCTATTGTAATGTAGGAGATAGCAGGTATGGTTTAGACTGTCATTTTTTTTTTTTTTAAAGCGAAAAACCCCTTGCGGGGCCGCCTTGGTCTGAGAGACCACGACCAGGGGTTCTACACCGTCAAAGTCACCCGGGAGTCGTGCCCGGCCCTGCCCGCACCAACATTATCAATTGGATTTTGGGTACCCAATTCAACTTTTTGGTAGGGTGGAGATTCGAACCTGGGACCTCCCATGGAGGATTGCCCTCTCCTCTCCAACTCACCTACAACACCTGGGTGATGCAACTGTCATTTTTTATCTCATCTACTCTTTACTTATTTGAAATTTCCATATCTCTATAGGCTATATGTTTTGTCATTGATTTTACTAATTTGTTTTTAGTAAAGAATGTCTTTTTAAGAAGACAGACAATATATCAAATTTGTAATGTCTGATCCATTGTTTGTGCTTCCCTCTGATCTGAATTAGGGTTAACAATAACATTTATTCATATAGTGGAAGCATAAATGCTGTATGAAATTAATATCTATATTGTGGCTTTAACCTGATTGGATATCTTCTCCTTATTAATATTTGCTGCAGTATTTCCACTGGATTGTATGGCGTCTATACTGTTAATGATTTTAATCAGGGGTAGAAAGTATTGGTGAGTCATTGCAAGTTGATATAAGGTGAAAAATCTAAAATAGATGGCTTATAATTAAGGGAGTTAATTCTGGATGACAATGATGCTTTTTTCTAAGAAAAAAGAGGCAGATAGGGTTTTTCTCACAGATCATTTAACATACAAACAAGCTGAGAAAATCCATCTTTCATGGAAACAGATAGAATATCTGATACAGATGGTATTGGAAAAGCATACTGCAAATTTTCAGGACCTGTAATATGGATATGGCTTGACACGCCATTACAAAAAAACATATATATTTTATATATTAAAAGAAAAACATTAGAGCACAGAAGTGTTTACATAATTATAAGTTATAAATAGGATATTCAGATAAGCATACAGAAAATTTTGAAGACCTAATATGGACACATCTTGACACATCATTATAAAAGGAGCATCAAATGGCATTAACTCAACAGGTTAAATCCCTCAACTTTTAAGGAAAAGCCCAAGGTTCTAATCTTGCCAAGCAATATATGCATAATTGCCAAGTTGTTGTAATGCCACTATATGGTCATGATGTAATACCAGTAGGGCCTGTTTCAATACCATATAACTGTTTTTAAAAAGAAAAAGAAAAAGATAAGAGTGTTCATACAAATATATGTTGTAAATAGGATATTTTCATAAATTAAGAGATTTTTTTTTTTCTTAAATTTAAAATATATTTTCCAATAACTACGTAATTTTCTTTTAGTGTCATGTTGTAGATACAGCTTTCTATGGATGTATTAGATACGGATTGTATAGTGGCATATATTCAGATAAGTCTGGATATGGTACCCATGCATTCAGATATGTTTGGATATGGTATGCATATTACGTTTAGATATGATATCTAAGAACTATCATATCCACATCAGTAACTGATACGCAGATACAACTATCTGTACAAGAGGAGTGCTGGATAATGGTAACTTTGGGAAAAGAAGTAGAAAAAGTCATCATCTGTTGCAAAAATGCAAAAAAAGTCAACTCCTACAGCTATACGAGATAATAATAAATTTTGTAAAATATCTTTGAATTGATTGCAAGCAATGATGGATTCCTACCATAGCCACGCTTCCCATCAATTTATACTGGAATGATTCTGTCTTTAACCCAGCTGCCAAACAGTGTAGTAAAATAAAAAATTTCACAGACAAAATGAAAAATTCTTTATATAGCTTGGCCCTCATTGTCTCGAGGGTGTTTGAATGCTTTATAAAGCAGACAAACATTGGCTAGGCAGATATATCTGATTTTTTAGACAAGTTATCATTGAATCGGTACAATTTCTCGTTGGTGTCCAGCAGTACAAGTGCCAGATGTCTTTAGGATTATTCTATTCGGTGTCACCAATTTCCAGTTTGGATGATGACCTCTGGGGTTCCTTTTGTTTTAATGCTCCCAGGATTGTCCTCTATTGCATAAGCACAGTGAAGCAATGAGCATAACATTGTGAAATACAAGAATTGTCTGTTTTAGCTTCTTTGATATTTTCATCTCTTCCAGATCAGAAATAGGAAATGCCATTGAGGCGGAAGGAATTGCCACAATATCATGAGCAACTCCAGACACCAAATCTGTATTTGCGTGAATTGAATGTGTGCATGGGAATATCTGCTTAAATAGATGCATTTGGCAATGTATCGACTATGCATCAAATTTTAGTCAGTGTTGATCTTCATGAAGATATGAGTATTTGCTGTTTACTAGGAACTCATGCTTGACATTTTGTGGCTGTTTAAGATAGTTAAAACAGACATTTTGTGGCTGTTTAAGATAGTTAAAACAGATAGGTTGATCTGATGTGGATGGGACTATTATTTATGAGCAATATATTGCTTTTAGCTCAATTTCTGAAAGATCTCTTCTTCTTTGCCCAGAAGAATTCACAGTATCAAACCTTGTGTTTTGTGAAAGAACTTTGCACCAGAAGCTGACAAATATCTGTATATTTTGGGTCCTTAACATATGAGTACTTGATGTTTGCTGAAAACCCATGCTTAATATTTTGTGGTTGTTTAAGATGGTCAAAATGGATAATTTGATCTGATGTAGATGTGGCCGTTATTTATGAACAACATGTTGCTTTTAGCTCAATGGTTTGAAATGCTTTCATCTCTGCTTAGAGCAACACAGTCTTGAAGCATGCCTTTTGGCAATGAATTTTTCAGCAGAAGGTGATGAAATCTGTATGTTGTGGGCCTTCAACATGAATTTAAGTATGCGTTGTATTTATTGGTGTAGGCAACTTTTTTAAGGGTCATTTTTCCTTTACGGCTTGAATTGTTTTAAGGTTTTTCCTATTGGTTGCTGTTGTAACAACAGCAAAATATTTTATCTGAGAATAATGTTGGAGGCAACTAACATCAAACACTTTAGTGCTTCAAGTCCCCATCTGCAAAATGCCAGATAGTCCATTTAGGATGATGGTAGCTTATTTCTGTTTTTGGATGCAGGAAATGAATACTCTCTACCGTTTTTGGTCTTATTTCCTCAGATCAAATTTCAACTCTAGCATGTATAATGAGTTTAGAAGATTAGCAATGGAAGATGCAGCAGCAAAGTATAATTATGGTGCAGAGTGTCTCTTCAGATTTTACAGGTGATAGCTGATGTTCAGCATTATAGAGTTTTAGTTTATTTTAATCATTAGTTAAAGGTTATCAAAATTTAACATCTCATTTGGGGCTTTCAGCTATGGATTGGAGAAGAAGTTCAAGGAAGGCCTGTACAAAGATTTTGAGCAGCTCACGCTTGAATTTTACAAGAAAGGCAATCTTTATGGCCTTGAGAAGTATTGGTATATTTCCTGTGCCTGATTTTCTGGGTTTTCTTCACAGGAAATCTGATATATTGGAAAATTATTTTTAAAACAACTAATTATGAATTATATCTGCAGGGCGTTTCATTTTTATCGGAAGGACTCTAGGCCTCTCAAAAAGCATCCTGAACTGGAAAGGTTGCTTACAGAGGAGTTCCGAACTTTGGAGGACTTCCCTGCAAAGGACAAGGTATCAAAAGAAAGTAGCAGAGAGAAAGCATGCAATGATTTGCCTTCAGGAGAGGACGGGAAAGTAGGGATATCAATATCAGCATCTGCTGAGTGAATCTGAACCTACTTGGCTGTTGAGCAACACTGTTATATCCTTTCATAGTGGGGTTGGTTGAGTGATGTTTAATTTTCAATTCTCAATTTTAAGATTGTTACTTGATGAGCAGAGGCAAAATTTAGACGGGCTTCACATGATAATCCACTATTTAGTTGTCGCATGGCCCTGAATTTTTTGGAAGGCTTTCCCAGGGTTAGTACTTTATCAAGAGAAACTGCATTTGGCTCGGTGCAATTGAAAGAGTCCTAATACTGCCAAAGGTAATAATTTGTTACTGGCCAGTCTCTCAATATTGGCTGTTGTGCCACATAGAATGCTGATATGAATTGGGTTCTACTCCAACTGCTGTCTGAAGCTATTACATTCCCTATTGTCATGGCAATTCATTGGATTTCTTTGTGACGTGATTACTGCCTTGCTAAGATTGCAACAAAATTTGTGATACAAGTGTTGCAATTTGTTGCTGGTTGCTGTGGCAATTACATATTTTGTAGGAAGGATTTGGCAGATTGTGTTTCTGTCAATGTTTTTTTGGGCTGCAGTCTGGAGGGATGCATTTGTTCCATGTTGTACATATGACAAATAATATGGTTGTTGACTGTCATAAATAATTGCCACCGCCATGTGCTAAATGAGTTACAATTTTGAACGGAATGATCATGTACTTGAATCCAATTTTTTCATTAATCATTAGTGATGTTTGATGATTGAAATCAAGTTTTGTTGACACATTACATAGTGGACTTACAGTCTAGGTATCCAGCATATATCATAGGGCAGCTATAGAAATGAACTGCATGTATCTGGTTGTGTTGGTGTGCATTATAAATTTGTAGACTATCAAAGAGAGTGAATCTTTCTGATGCATGGTTGGAGTCCCCACTTCCAGAACATTTTGAGGCAACATTCAGTCAGGCATTTCAAGGAGTATAAAGAGCCTAATTAATATAATTATTTGGGTGCGTAAATGTTATGTTAGCTTGCAAAGTGAAAATATCTCATGAAAAGGATTTTGGCTGAGGGTTTTGACCTTATTCTATTTTTCTGTTGGTCTGTCCTTTAGAGGCTATTCTATCTTGTCTTCTGCCATAATTATTGGGTGATTAGCTATGTTCCATGGGGACTCGTCCTCGCTTTTGGGGGCCGTCTTGGGCATTCTAACGTCCCAAAAAGGCCCCCTGTCCCTAAATGTGTCCTGCCATCTCAAAAATCCGTCCTGCTGTCCCAGTCTCGGAATTTTGTGCAACTTAGGTGAATATTGCAATTTTTAATGGTTGCTGGGGTGCACATCAAGTCATTAAATGACATATTGTTTTTCTTTATATGCTGTAGAATTTGGAGGCATTACAGAGGTTTCTTTGTACCTCCTGTGGTGCTACAGAGGTCTCTGTTACACTTCTGTGGCATTACAGGGGTCTCTTTGTAACTATTCTGAAGACTGTCTGGGCTAAAGGCTGCAGCTTGCATTGTTGCCTATAATTATTTGCAATTTAATACGTCAAATGTTTGGTTTTTAATTCAGAGTCATTCATTCTTTCTCAGAAATGCCATTTATCATCCCTTCCGCATAGTCTATTGCAATGCATGTGGGCATGGTTTGGTTATAGCATAGATGCACTATGACTCTCCTCTGGCATATATTGTAATGTTAACATTTGAGAGTCCATTGAGACCTAAGAAAGTCAACAAGAAATTTGACTTATGACATACAGCATCTGGCTATCCAATTGAACTATGTTTTAAGGTTGATTCATCTAGTTTGTAGCTTAAATTTGGCTTTGTATTGGCCATTTCCAAATCCTTAACGAGTCCTTAATACTTTGAGAAGTTGTCTACATTGTGGTCATAGAAATCAAGAGCCATAATCCCATATCTATTGTGGCAATGGGTCAAAGGCACATTTAGCATAACTAATTACTGTTTAAGGTTATACAAAACGTCAACACGTTGCATATAGATGCTGATTGTTTACCTTAAGGTTATACAAAATGTCAACATGTTTGTTTGGTAGTAATGGAAGATATTGGTGTCACCGTTCTTAATGTGTGAGATGGTCAGTTGAAGAACAGATATTTGCTTTTGGTTAGAGGCACCAGATAATCAAGAAAATCTCAAGAACATAATCCTCTTATATTTGGTAGCTGCAACTCAGTAAGTGTATGATATTAAACACTGCATGTTATGAGGCCACTGTGCCCAAGCAATTGTATTGCAGTTATGAGTTACAGGTCTATTGGCCACTAATGGACTTGTTTAAATCAGAATAATGCTAAATGGAGTGAATGTGCCCAAGCGTTCGTATTACAGTTATGAGCTACAGGTTTATTGGCCAATAGTGGACTCATGTTTAAATCAGAATAACACTACATGGAGCAAAACTGGCATGACATGAGAAACAACTGGAATGAGTATGTCACTTTTTTTATCATTGTTTCTAAGATTTCATGTAGCACTACTATGCTTACCGTAAATGATGAGATGGACTAGAGACTTACATTCTTTGGTTGATAGAGCTGTAAAAGTGAGCCTGATTAGAATGATATCAAGCTTAAAATTATTTTGCATCTGTTTGGAGAAGTGGTCATTGTCACAAGAGCAAATTTTCACATCTCAGCTTTAATCTTTAAAATAACTCCTCATGCTTCTTAAAATCAAGTGGTTCAATCATAGATGCATAGGGAGACACTTCGGAGACATGCCACCATGTCGTGGTAAGTTTTAGTGTAGTTAGAATAGCTGGGGATCTTCTTATCCATGCAAGGAGAAAATATGATATAGCTAATGTAAATAAGTTAATCAAGTGATTTCGAGTTATTTCGTTAAATTGTCTATATATAATCATAGAGTTAATCATCTTTCTATCTGTGTCCTTCCAGCTTACTTTCATCTGTTTTAAAGTTCATTTTTATAAAAAACTGTTGGTATCTATTTTGTTCTACTTTGGTTGAATTCTAATTTATTATTGTGCATGAATGTTAAATTTAACACATGCTTGTCACCTTCTTATTGCCCACATCAAATTATTATATGTATCAATTTTGCTAAATATTATGATCTTTGGAATCTTTAAATTCCCAATTATAATTGATGACTTACTGATTCTACAGTCATGTTTGAATATCAGTCACCCTTTCTATGCAAAATTCCTAAGCAATTCTACCTTAATGATTGTCATTCTCAACAAGGTTCTTTGATGATTGAAGGCTATTCCCATTGATTGTTAGGACAACCCTACCTTTGCAAATCATTATTAAAGGTTTTGGGTCATGTGGCGCTTTGAATATCGGTCACCCTGTCTATGCAAAATTCCTAAGCAATTCTACCTTAATGATTGTCATTCTCAACAAGGTTCTTTGATGATTGAAGGCTATTCCCATTGATTGTTAGGACAACCCTACATTTGCAAATCATTATTAAAGGCTTTGGGTCATGTGGTGCCTTAAAGTTGCTTGACAAGTGGGGTATGGGTTTCATGAGGGGACAATTAAAGTTAAGAACATATCAAGCACTTGGTTCTAGTTGGATGAATCTTACCTTTGTTAAAATTGTAATTTTAATTTTGGTTGACTTTGTATTGTAATTAGTCAAGTTTTAGTTTTTACACAATGTTTTTGGATCTAAATCATCTTTTGATTTGATTGCAACATCATCTCACATATTTGTAAAACATGGAGCTAGAAAGGGCATCTATAGACATGCTCACTTAGTCTGAGCAAAACCCTTAAAAAATTGGACAAATCCATTGCACGATTGCTTGGCTTGCTCAAGGATTGTGAAGTATATTATTCTATGAACCTAACAAACATTATCATGTGTCGTTGGTCAAAATCCATGTGAAGCTTTGCAATTGTTTTGGTCATAGTCCAAAATTATTTGATAAGAAGATGTAATTGGATTTCTCCCCACAAACATCTTGAATATGGTAAGAAGCCCATCTCTCAGATTGATAGATTTTGGCCATCTCAAAATAGCTTCAACTTTTGCTTGAACAACCTTGAGCTCACCATCATTGGAAGCTAACTCCAAATGCACCAAACTATGTTTAACAAATCCATGCATGTCTAACTTTTGTTTCAATTAATTTTGCTTCAACAAGTTACATTTGCTTTCAATGGTCAGGAGTCTCTTCTCATATTTCATTATGAAAAAAAATACTATCCAAGTAAATCATGACAAATAAATCACCAGAAGAACAATAGATATCATTCATTAATCACATGAAAGGTAGTGGTCCATCGCAAATTAAAGTAGGTCAATGAGCTACTTTTATAATATTTTATTTTGATGTAGTTATCTAAGTACCATCTTTTGACACCACCAATATGGGTGACTAAACTGAAGATAGGATATACAATTAATGCAATGAGCATCATGTTGTCTTTTTAATTTTCCAAGTGAAATTTGCCTATACTACCCTATGTTGTCTAGAGGTGCATTGGACTTCATTTGTACTCCATGCTCCATCACCCCTTCTCGAAATACTGGAGTAACTATTCCATTTGTTGTCTTTGGCATGCAACTTGCTTAGGAGCCATCTATCTTTACCATGTCTTGTTCGACATTCAAGAGTGGTAACAAGAATGAAATCAATGTTTTTCTTTTGCTTTGTATACACTAGTGAGGCATAGTGAAGCATGGTTTGCTGTCTTTGAAGGGGTGATACATATGAAAATGGCATGCCTATCAAATAAGAGTTACTAAGAACATTGTCATATACATCCAATAAAATAATCACATCGTGTTTCATGAATGTAGCTTTGAAGATATTGTAAATTTGGGCTTAAATTGTGTTAAGATTTGCAATTTAGTGCACTTTTCCAATATTCCAATGGGTATGATTGTGAATATTTTCTAGCGTTCAAACTAGGCATCCCTGTTTTGCTTTCAAAATTACCTTTTTGTGAAATTAAATAAAATATGCATTCACATTCACATTATTGACCAGTATCTTTGAACATAACATTTTTTCCCCTCATTGAGCCTTGGTCTCCTTTTATGTTGGAGTCTTTTTGGGTCACATTATGAATTGTACAAACTAGTTTGTTATCAATTTTCAATACACATTGCACTTATTCCTAAAATTGTGCTAGTTGTGGTTTTCTTTGATCTCCTTTTCTTGTTTTTAGGGCAGAATTTCATATATAGTTTCTCAAAAGAGGCATTAATTGTCCATCTCTATCATAGTAACCATAATGGTTTCTTAGATCGTTTACCTTTTCACCTTGAATATTTGTGGCACCTTTCTTGTTTTTGACCTTTGCCTTACCTTTTTTATTGTCTCCCTCAATAAATAAGCATGGATTGGAAGGCTATATTTGGATGATATTGAATTGCCTTAATTCTAAGTATTTGGCTTTAACACATGCTTTATACATACTCTTAGCTTTAAGAAACAATACTGCTTTTTTCAATTGACTTTGAAGATCTTCAAGATACTTGAAAACTATAATGGGCGTTTTTGAGAGAATGCCTAACAAAATTGCATTAGTTATCAAACATTTAACTTAGCTCCCAACAATTTGACTTGTTTGTGCTTCCAGGAACTTCCATATAAGCACTATGAAGTCTTGTGAACTAGTGTTTTCTGATTGTTGTTCTTCCTTAGTAAAGATAAAACATAACTCTTCCACCAAATTACAAGAAAATGACTGGATCTCAAAATGTGCTTGGAGTCACTTAAGCCAATTCCCCAACTCTCAAAACATGCTTACAATAACTTAAGCTAATTTCCCAACTCATCTATATCATTGTGACCTCCATATGGTTTGATTTCAAGTTTTGTTTCCATTTGAAATTTCGACAAAGAGCTTGAGAAATTTAAAAATTTTAAGCCTTCTTTCCCTTTCTTGAGTTCTCTTCTCACTTCTATTTCTTCCTCACTATCCAAAGAGGGTGCATCACCTTCTTTCAAAGTGTTAGATTTATCTTTGAAAAAATAGAAGCCTACTTAGGAATCAATAATATTGGCTTGCAATTGCATTAGATATTCTAAATTTACCTTTATTATTTATTATAAGTGCTACAACATAAATTGTGGTTCAAAATGCATTATGAGAGGCTTTCTCATTAGATTTTCATTAGTTTTTTAAAATTTTATTTCAATAGTGTCAAACCAACCTTGTGAGACATTGAAGAGGCATCTCAAAGGATGACATTGAATATGATTGTGTTATTGTTTCTAACTATGTCAAGTGCATAGAGTATGGCATTTCAATCCATCTCACTATGTAGAGTAAGACATCTTAGTACTTTAAAAGTATGATATCTTAGTGCTCGACTTTAAGGAATCCCTATGTTTGAATTTTAGGCTATCCTTTTATCTTAATTTATGGTGTCTTTATATTGACATAAAGATCCAAGCACATCTCTCATCCAATCTACGACTTTGTCTAAAGTGTTAGCCATTATTACATTATTTGATGTTATGTAATTATTAGGGAATGATTGATGATTTCACCTCATATGAGGTTGGATAGTCACATCTCCCATGAGCATGAGAGAAGATGAAAAGACAAAGTTGAAGGTGAAACACCAAGGGGTGAAAACACTAAAGAGTCTCTTGAAACTAAGAGACACATTGCTATATAAATATGCATGCTTTACATAAGTTCATGTTGGTGAGAAATAATATGATATTGTTGTGATTAAAATCGTTGCCTACTTTCGTTGATTCCAACATCTAGTATTAGAGCCACATGAAGAGTTTGTGTGAGTTAGGACAATTATTTCCAACAACATGCCCTTAATTCGATGCTAGAGATCTTTGGTTGAAAAGGTTGCAAGATATTTTTGAGCAGTTCGACCTGATGGCTTGAAGATATTAGGAGTGCTTTGAGGAAATCCGTTGGAGTGTTTGACCCTTGTATTGAATTTATCACACTGAGACCACTAGGACAACCCAAGCTTGTGTCAATTTGAATTCTTTTTTTCCTTGTAAAAAGACACATTATTCTTTGTAGTCATCTCATATGTTTGTCATTTGTCCCATAATGCCATTCTTGCTTGCACATTTACATTATTTATTTATCCTAGTATCTTGCATTAGCTTGGAATTCTATTTGTATGTCATTGTGTTTTCCTCCAGCCCACAATGTCTCCTAATAAAAAAATAGTGCAAATATTCAACCTAAGGTTTGAGTGAGTTACATTACTTGTTATTTTCTAAGGTTGGCAGACATTGAAATTAGTTTACCTTCTGATTATAGAGATGCTCTTATTAAGGACTTTTTGCTTTGATTGACTTGGGATAAGCGGAAGGAGCCACACTAAGTCTAGCTTAGGATATGTAGGAGCCACGCTAGGTTTGGCTTAGGATATGCAAAAGGAGCCACGTTGAGTTTGGCTTAGGATATGCAAATGAAGCCACGTTGAGTCTGGCTTAGGATATGCAAAAGGAGCCACATTGAGTTTGGCTTAAGATATGAAATATGAAATAATGTTGACATGCTCAAATATGAAATATGAAATAATGTTGACGTGCTCAAATATGAAATATTGTGAAATTGGAGAAAATATTTACCTGTAATATTGGTGTTTTTTTAAGTGCCTCGCATTCGCAGGAATGTTTAAAATATTGGTGAATGTTTATTGCATGAGAAGGAAAAATGATTTGGTGACACATGGTAAGGATTAAGGGACCACATTGAAAACAAAGCACACTGCTTTTACTGGAGTGCATTTTGAAGGTTCAACAAGTAAATCATACTGCATTCATCATTTATTTATCTCATTTATTATTTGCTGATGATATATTGTTGTTCACAAATGGAAGTTTAAGAGAAGCTAGAAAATTGAAGGAAATCATGGACACTTACAATATTGCTATTGACATGGAGATACATCTTCAATTTTTTTTCAATTGTTTTAATGGTCTAGAGAAGGAGACCAAACAAGGTTTGATCATACTTTTTCCTTTTAATCTCTTAGATTTCCAGGAAGGTTTTTAAGTATTTGGGTTTTGTATTGAAGCCGAATAGTTATAAGAAGAGAGATTGGGGATGGTTTTTAGAAAATATTGAGACTAGGATTAACCATTGGTGTAATAGATGGCTATCTATTTGTGGGAGATTAACACTTGTAAAGTCTGTTGTTGAGGCAATTCTTATGTTTTGACACTCCTTGGCCTTCATTCCCAAAGGTATTCTAGAGAAAATAAGAAAACACTGCTTCAGATTTTGTTGGAATGGACGCATGGAACATGAAGGCATTCCTTTAGTTAAAATGGTAGAGTATTGCTAGGCCAAAGGAGGAAGGTGGATGGGGACTTAAAAATATCCATCTTTGTGGTTCTTCTTTGGCAGCAAATAACTTGTGGAGGATTCTGACTAGTGAAGGATTATGGAAGAAGATTATTGAACATAAGTATATTCATCTAGGGACCTTTATGGATTGGATCAGAAGTCCATAGAAAAGCATAAAAAATATTTTGATTCAATGGAAGGCACTAGTACAAGCTTTTTGTATGATTGGAAAATATTTGGCTTGAAAATTGGGCAACTATGAACAAGTTAGAATAGGGGTTGATTCTATTTTAGGTTGTGGAGAAAATATTTTGTTATCATAAGCTATGACAGTTTCTTTATAAGATAAGGGTTTTTACTTTCTTCATTAGATGGGGGAATCATATTCTTCTGGTTTTTGGACCCAAGGTTGGAAGCAAGCTTAGGTCTTGAGTCTTTTCAATGAGCAGGCTGTTTTGTGAAAGGCTTACACTAATAGTCTTAACAAGAGTCATATCAAGTTGATACCTGAACCATATAATATTGCTAGGGCATACAACAAATATGGGGGTCAGTATGTGGCTAGAGTTGGCTACAAATCAAGTTTTGACCCCGATCCTCAAGGACCTGCTTGGTGGTGGAAGCAGATTTGGAAAATATCTACCCCGAAAAATATAATTATCTACATGTGGTTAGCTTTGAGAAATAAAGCCTTGACTTGGGAGGTTTTATGGAGGAGAATCAGACAAGGTCCAATTATTTGTATGTTGTGTTAGTCGGAGGAGAAAAACATCACACATTTGTTAATAAAATACCTTTTTTATCAACAAGTTTGGTTAGAATCTGAACAGATAACTGGAGTTTAAAATATTTGGTTAGGAGAAACAATGGAAGGATGCTTAAGACAATGGTTTTTAAAAAGAGCTGAAATAGTTTCTTTCTTTACAATGTCTTATATGTTGGGGTATATGGATGGCATGGAATGCAACTATTTTTTAAGGGAAGTTAATACCCCCATTTCAAGTCATATTTCAGGTGAGGACTTTGGTCTCAATCAACAAATGGACTTGCAAACGTAAGAAACCTCGACAAGTAGATCATTTGTTCATTGAAAAGTCTCAAGCATGGAATTTTTTGATGGAGCTAGTCAGAGACAATCGAATTTTAGTAGCATGAGAGGTATTATGTACTTCTCAGACACCGACTATATCAAATTTAAAGCAGGTTCTCGAATAGGTTCCAACAATTTTACTGAGATTCAGGCATTGAGATTGCTAATGAAGTGTACTTCGGAGAGAAATGTGAAAAAAATTATAAATTTTTTGAGATTCTACTCTGGTCATCAATTGTATGAATGGATCTAGTCAATTACAAAATAATCTACTCAGACCGATGAAAGATGAACTATTGGAGGTAATTTCCTTTTTTGAAAATATCTCTTTTACTCATGTTTATAGAGAATTAAATCAAGAAGCACATAAGTTATCAAAAGGTCATCAGGTTCGATAAAGGTTTATCGCAAATAGAAGAGATCAAGGAAGGAGTTTCTTCTTTCACCCACATATCATACCCCTAGTTTCTATGCTAGCTTTGGGTTTTTACTGTGGGTCTGTTCTTTTATTAGAGCTTTATGGCATATTTTAACTATTTCTTTTCTTTTTGTTGTTTTCTTCTTTCTACTGGTTTCTTTTTCGCTTGTTTCTATCTAGGTTATGGACATGGAGGTTATTTTGATGATTATGTATTGATATATAAGGATTTTTATCCTTATAATCCCCATGCTATTTTGAATATGGGTTTTCCTCTCTGATCTGGCTAACTGTAATTATATTTTGACTTCCAACAATCTATTTTTATCTGGGTTTTTGTTTGTGTCAAGGTACTTGAGAAGTGTAATTTTATTTCATTCTTGAAATAAAATTATTATATTTTTTCTTGTAAAAAAGTATATTTATTCATTCTATTAATTTCCATATATCATGTAAATCATTGACCTTAGATTAATTTTCTCCTTTCTTTTAATATGTTACTAAAGGATTTGATATTCTAGATCTTTATTTACCCAAAGACTTTCTAATAATTGAAAATGATTAAGAAGGTTACATCATTGTCCCTTCCAAGCAAATAGGTTTCATCTAAAGTTTTATAGAGGACTGGCTATAATGCTCTAATTGCATTAAGCTATTGCAAAGAACAACAAATATAGTAATTTCTTTAAAGTCATGAGACATAAATCAATGTTGCCATTATTTAATATGCAAAATATGATAGAAGTCTTCCCTGATTTGTTGCATCCACCATCTAGGGAGGTTTTCATAACAAATTATATTTCCTCAATCTAGGGCTCCATTTTCCATAGCATCCGCTACCTTGTTTTGCTCATGGGGGACATAAAGAAACTATAGTTATCCTAAATATGGTCTAAGGGTTGTGGATATTTTCCAAAACTCTCTGTAAATGCTAGACCTAAGAAGGGGCCTTTTTAGGATCTTTTAACCGATTAATGAGCATTTGGGAGTTTGAATCTACCTATATCGAACTCTAGCCAACCTTAGTAGTTTCTTGAAGACCCCAAAGGGTAGCATAAGATTTTACTATATTATTAGGGAGAACACCCAAATTCTCTATAAAAATAAAGACAATATTACCATTTGAAAGCCTTCCTGGTTTACTTCTCAAAGGTCCATCCCTGTTAATTTTTTCAACACCATTAGGAGGGGCTTTCCAATGACCATTCCAATGAATAGGAAATCTATGTTCTGGAGGATTTCTTTGTCTCAATTCATCCAAAGAAAGTTTCATCTTACTGAGAATACTATTCCAATGTTGGGATGAGGAAGAGAGGGCTTGCATTACATGATGGATAGTTTTCTTGATATTAGCTAAGGTCCTCTATCAGATATTGTGAATATCCTATTAAATATCTTTGAAGATCCTACTATTTTCTCCTTTACAAATATTTTATAGTAAAGAAATGGTGACCTATACCATCTCCTTCATAGAACTATCCATGCCATCAATATTAGGCTAGGTACCATCTAAATAACTTATGAGGCTTCAACACTGTTATAGGCCATTCAATAGTTGGGATCCACATTCTTTCATGCCAAGCACCATCCATAATATTTTTAAAATAGTGGGAGAGTTTGTTCCACCATTCTTTATGAAGTTCCATGAGAGGTCTACATTTAGAAATTTTTTGAATCAGTAAGTGATACCTATCCTAGGCCCTAGTCTAAAAATTTGCTTGGTGACCATTGTTGATAATCCATAATAGCTACATCTTGATCAACATTTCTCCCATACTCAACACTACTAGGATCAAATATCCTCTATTGGGTAGCTGATATCTAGTAAATTCTTCTGATAATCTATTTTTTGCATACTTAGCTCTTAATATCAAGTGCGGGGTGTTGATTAATTACTAGTACAATTTAGGTATCAGTATCTATTGTTGATCGTTGATCTAAGGACCAACATCCCTTATTTTTTGGAAAGCATAACTTCTCCCACTTCACAAGTTCCCATTTGCATTTTAATTTTGCTTTACTTTATAAGAATCTTTGATTGATTTTATCTCTCTATCAGGATAGCTCTAGGAATATGCATATATATAGATATCATAAACCCATACATACATGATACTTTAAAATTTACTTGATCCCACAACATAATTATTCTAAAAATATTATATGCATATATATATATATATATATATATATATATATATATATATATATATAATAATAATAATAAACCTATACATACATGATACTTTAAAATTTGTGTAAAATAGTAAATAGACTTTGGAAGGGTGTTGGTCATATGGAAGTGGCTGCCCAAGGGGCCTCAAGGGGGATAGTTACCTTTTGTAACTCTCTTGAATAGATGACAATAGAACATACAGCTTGGAAGGATGTCATCACATCACATTTTAAGAACAATGTGATAGTTGAGAAGGTTTTAATCACAATTTTTTATGGGACACAAAACCTAGATGGTCAGATTCGTCAATGGAAAGTGGTGCATAATATGAAAGTCTCGAGGGAGGATTTAGACTGGATTATTGTTGGGGATTATAATGCTAAATTATCATAAAGATACCAGGAAGGGGGAACCCTAATTTTCGATCCAGGGGATCGACTTATGATTGCCCAAGTCCATGCATTACACTTGGTGGATATTAAATGTCCTAGAATAAACTATACTTGGACTAATAAGAGGAGGGAGCCACATAGTAGGAAGATGAAGTTAGACCATTTTTTGGTTTTAGAGGAGGCGTTTGTGAAATGAAATCTAGAATTTTAGATTTTGGAGGGTTTAGTTTCAGATCACTTCCCCATTTTGTCGAAAGGGGGGATCAATATAGGGAAGCATCACAAACCATTCAGATTCAAAAACTTTTGGTTACAAAAAGAGGAACTTCGAAAGAAAATTCTACAATGGTGGGAAGAGGGATGCCCGACATATGGGACAACAATGTTTAGATTCCACAAGTAGCTTCATTATGTCAAGGATCAAATGAAACAATGGAGGTGAGCTAAAAAGACAAGCTTCAATGTCCAAAGAGCTCCATTGGTGGCTAGATGGGATGAGGTTCAAAAAATTTTTAGGGAAGGAACAATTATAGAGCAAATCAAAGAAGAGGATGTTGCATTGCGTAAAGTGGTTGAGGATATTGAGAACCAAGAGGAGATCTACTAAAAACAAAGAGCAAGAACCACTTGGTTATTAGAAGGTGATAAAAATACCAAATTTTTCCATAGATTGCTTGTGCTAGGAGATAGATGAACAAGATGTAAGCTCTTTAGGATGAGAACAAGCACTCTGATATAATCCTAGGTATGCATTTCCATTCAATGGATTATTTTGTTAAATTTTTTAAGGAAATTCTGGTGCAAGAGGAAGAGGCTCAAAAGGAATTTCTTGCTGTCATACCCTCTATTATCTCTGAAGAATAAAATTGGGCCCTACTTAAACCCATTGATAAAGAGGAACTGAAGAAAGTAGTCTTTGTAATGAGTACCAAAAAAGCACCAGGTCTATATGGATTTCCAATGTATTTTTTAGACCTTTTGGGATAACTTGGAGGAGGATGTAATGGATGTTATAGAGGAGTCCAAAGGTAGTAAAAGAATGCTTAAATCATTAAATCATACATTCATTACCTTAATTATAAAAGGGAAGGAGGGGATAAATATTTCAGATTATAGACCTATTGCCTTATTTAATGTCATATACAAAATAATCACAAAGGTAATGGTTTACTGACTAAAACGTCTCATATATAACATTATATCCTCAAAGTAAGGGGGTTTTATAGAGGGCAGACATATCTTAGATGGTTTGGTTCTAGCTTAAGAGCCAATCCACTCAATGTAAAAATCTGGCAATATGGAATTGTTCATAAAATTGGATATGTCAAAGGCTTATGACAGGGTGGAGTGGAGCTTCTTGTCAACGATGATGACAACCTTTGATTTATCTCAATATTGGAGAGAATGGATCATGAGCTATGTTTCTACTTTGAAATACTCAGTGTTAATCAAAGGCCTTCCCTCGCAACCGTTTGCTCTACTCGAGGCCTTCATCAAGGAGATCATTTTTCCCTTATCTTTTTCTCATATTGGCTAAAGGCTTGGGTATACTCATCTTGAGGAGACGATAAGGTTTGCTAATAGATATCAAGGTGGGTGAGGAAGTTTTGACCCACTTAATATTAGGAACCTACTATTAAAATAAAGAAAACTCACACAAAATACTAAAATTAAGCGAAAACTCATCTAATAACACAATGTAAATAGTAAATACATAGTTAAACACTCTCACAATAAACACTGAATCAGAGGCCTCTTTGAGGGGGCAACCTCCTTCAATATTTCATTCACTTACAAAAGATAGATTCGTACATGGCTTCATAGCTTTTATAGAAAGACTTCATGCAACCCTAAACCTAAGCTCAAGAGTTGGCTTACATGAAAAATTTGATTTGATCTAGAATCTTCTACCAAACGTTGGTTACAATCTTGATAACAGTTACATAAAATGGCCCCACTTGGATAGGAGCGTAACTTGCCACATACATTAAAAAATATTGTAAAATAAAATTATAGATGGGATATCCCACATTTGAAGTGGGTCATTACATAATAAATGAGAATTACAAATTAACGTTAGGATGGGATCCTAACATGTCCTTACCCTTAAAAAAACTTGTTGTCAAAGCTGAAGGTGAGGAAATTGGTGCTGGAGCTTATGGAGAGACTCCTATGTAGCATATTCTAGTTGGAGGCCACACCATTGAACAAGAAACTTAGTAATGGTGCGGTTGCGGAGAGTGTGAGTCCAAATATCCAACAACTGTTCATGCTCGAGCAAGATAGAACCTTCATCTAACTTTGGGAGTGCAGATTGAACCTGTACTTGGTTGCATACTACCTTTTGAGAGAGGAAACATGAAAAATAGGATGGAGCTTGGATGTAGGCAGAAGGGCCAATTTATAGGCTATGGCACCAATTTGTTGTAAAACCTGGTAGGGACCATAGTATTTCACAAGAAATTTTTGGCACCTATGAAGATGTAGGGATAACTGTTTGTACAACTGCAAGAAAAGGAAAACCATATCACCTACATAAAAATTGCACTTAGAATGGTGTTGGTTAGCCTATTGGTGCATCTGATTCTAGGCCATATCCAAATTCATCTTCAGTTGATGGAGGACAATGACATGCTAACTGAGAGTAGTGTTGATTGCATGGACTTTGGCACTACCTGGAATGTAGGAGGAAGGCATGGGTGGAGGGCCCCCATAAACTACCTCAAAAGGGGTAACCCTGGTTGATGTGTGATAGGAAGTGTTATACCACCACTTGGTCAATGGAAACCACTTCACCCATTGCATAGGATGATTTGAGGTAAAGCAACAAAGGTAGATATCCAAATATTTATTGATAATATCCATCTGGACATCCATTTACGAATGATAAGATGAATTTATTTTGAGTTGAGTTCCTTGCAACTTAAAAAATTCTTATCGAAAGTGACTACTAAAGGTTGGGTCATGATCAATCACAATGGAGGAGGGTAGACCATGAAGGCGAAAGATAGAATCAAGGAAAATCTGGGCAACAACAAAAGCTATGTAAGTATGGGAGAGGGAATAAAAGTGAGCATACTTCGAAAGATGATCCACTACCACAAAAATAATAGATTTACCTACAGAATTAGGTAACCTTTCAATAAAATCCATGGAAATATTAATCCAATCCTGGTCAAGAATGTTTAATGGTTGGAGAGTATCTATCGTTTCACCTTTCATTCGTTGACAGGTATCACAAGCTGCCATAAAAATTTGAATGTCCTTTTTCATGCCCTTCCAAAAATAAGTGCACTTAAGCCACTCATATGTTTTGAGAAATCCTGAATGGCCGACAGATGGGGTGGCATGCAATTCATGCATGAGAAGTTCCTAGAGGAATGATGTGTGGGGAACAAAAAGGTATTGGAGGTAATTCAAATTAGAGCCATCCCAAGCATAGGTAGGACATGAAGTAGAGTTAGTGTGTACAGAGGTAATCAAGGTTTGTAATCCTAAATCCTGAAGTACCTCCTATCGTAAGGAATCGATCCATTATGAAATGGGTGATGAAATGGTGCATAACATACCGTGATCCTCAAATTGGTGAGAGAGAGCATCAACCACAATGTTCTCCTTATCCTTGTTATATGTGATATCATAATCATAGCCCATGAGCTTAGAAATCTATTTTTGTTGTTCGAGGGTGGAAACCCGTTGCTCCAAAAAATATTTGAGACTTTGATGGTTAGTTTTAATGGAGAAATGATGCCCAGTGAGATAAAATTGCCAATGGGTTACTGCATGCAAAATTGCTAGAATTTCCTTAGCATAAGTGGATTTTCCTAGATTACGACTAGAGAGTGCTTTACTAGTGAAAGCCAAGGGTCTCCCTTGTTGCATCAACACTGCACCAATACCACGACCTGAAGTATCTTTTTCAATGAGAAAAGGTTTGGAGAAATCCAACATGGCTAAAATTGGCGTAGTGGTCATAGCATGCTTCAATTCTAGGAAAGTCTATTCAACAGGTATCGTCCAAGTAAAAGAGTCTCCTTTAACATGGAAGTGAGGGGAGCTACAATTTTACCATAGTTACGAAAAAATTTATGGTAATAACCTATAAGCCCTAAAAATACTTGAAGACCCTTGACAGTGCAAGGTTTCGACCATTTCTGAACTGCTTGGATCTTCTTGGGGTTAACTTTGACACCATCCTTGGTGATAATGTGTCCCAAATATTCCACTTTTGTCAATCCAAAAGAAAACTTAGAACGCTTAGCATAGAGTTGATGTTGTGCCAACAAATAGAGAGTCTGATCCACATGACCAAGATGCTCTTCCCATGAGTGACTATACACTAGAATGCCATGAAGGAAAACTAGGATGAATTTTTGAAGGAATGGACAAAAAATGTTGTTCATGAGGCTTTGAGAAGTGGAAGGAGCATTAGTCAAGCCAAATAGCATCACCAAAAACCCATAGCGACCTTCATGAGTATGAAAAGCAGTCTTGGAATATCCTCATCCTTGAGCCTGATTTGATGGTACCTAGATCAAAGGTCTAATTTAAAAAAGGACATAGTCCCATGAAGTTCATCTACTACTAGAATAGAAAACTTATCTTTGATGGTGAGTTTATTGAGATAACGGTAATTGATACACAACCGCCATATTTCTTGTGCACTAGTAAAAATGGAGAAGAGTAAGGACTCTTTCTTGGTTGAATGATATTGAATTTTAACAATTCTTGTACTAAATTCTTGATTTCTAACTTAAGAGCATAAGGATACCGATACAGTCTAATGTTTGATAGTGCATTGCCAGGTGCCAAAGGAATAGTGGTCATGAGAGCAACGAGTTGGTAATTCTAAGGGTTCAACAAAAATAGAATTGTGCTTGGCTAAAATAAGTTGCAAATCTACAGGAAAGGAATTCTAATCGAAAGGGTGAGGTTGGATCTTAAATATCTGATCTATGACACCTCAAGATGATTTTTTTTAACAACTTCTCCATTCGAATTGAACTGATAATCTATGAAGGCCCTACTTTTGAGCCATGGAGTGTGTGGGACTATCCATTCTATGAAAATTACATCCAAAGCTCAAAAAATTTCCATGAGATGGTTCCCAATGTGCCCAACCATTGAGCTCCCAACACGATATCACATCCCCCTAGTTAAAGCATAAACATATCTTTTTTGAGCTCATAGTCCCCAATTTTTACCTTTGCAAGGTAAGGTCCCAACATTGGCTACAATAACCTCAAAGGAGTTACATATATGTACGTAAAAATTTGCCTGCTTGGCAATGCGAGGATCAATAAAGTTTTGTGTACTACCTGAATCAATTAGGATGAAAATATGTAGGCCTTTGAAATAACCCATAAATTTCATGGTTTGGGGAGTAGTAATGCCAACAAGAGCATGAAAAAGAAATTAATCCTATGGCTCTTCTTTGCTCTCTTCCTTCGGTTGGGGTGGTTCATCTATTTATCCCATGTAATCAACACTTTGGTCGTTTTTCGGCTCATAAACATCTATGAGGAACAACTTCTCTTGGGTGCACCTATACCCGCAAGTAAAATTTTCATCATAATTATAGCACAACCTTTGGGCGCATTGCGCTATTTCTGCGATAGTCATATGTATGGGTGTAGTAGTTTTTTATTCATTTTGATTTTGGAATCTAGGAGGGAAGGAGGGTCTAGCATGTGGAAGTTTAGATATTTGATTTTGAGCTAAAAAATGTATTCAAGTAAACAAACCAACTTGATAACCTGCATCATGGATTGAGATTTAAACATCATGATCTCAACTTGGAGATCTTCCCTCAAACTGCTAACGAAGCAACTCACAAAGAAAACTTCATTCAATTCATTAGGTTTGTTGGCCAATTTATCAAACTGTATTTGGTAATTTGGAACTATCGAAGTTTGTTTAAATTTTTTCAATTATCCAATAAAATCATCATACTCATTAGGGCCAAAGCGAGTGAGTAAATTGAGACTCAAAGTCTTCCCAAGAAGGATTAGGGATAGTGTTCTACAACCATTGGTACCACTATAAAGCTTTAGATTCCAAGTTGAAGGAAGCCATTTGAACTCAATAATACATAGGAACATCGTGAAGGTTAAAAAATTGAGCAACACGACATAACCACCCATCCACATCCTTCCCATTGAACTTAGGAAAGTCCAATTTAGGCATATTAAAGGTAGGATCATGATCATAGTGAGGGTGAGAGTTATATGTTGCCCTCCCTTTACCTTTATTAGAATTGGATTATTCAGTACGGTACTCAAACTTGCTTGGACCACCTTGCAATTTGGAATCAATGTTTACAAGTTGTTCTTCTAAGCGGATTATGGAGTTTCCATAATCATTTAAATTTTTTTGAAGCTCTAAGATCATGGTTTGAGTTATTATTTGCATGTTATCAATGGTTCTTGTTAGGGTTTCCAACAATGAGGTTGCCTGCTCTATCTATTTTTGATGTCCACGAGTGCCACCAACCATTTTGGATAGTCTTGAACCTCTTTTACTGAATTACTAAAATTAGAAGTGTGGTTTTAGGAGTTAGTATTTTTAGTAAGGAGTCCAAAAAAGTGCTTGGGTGTTATATATCAAAATGATCACCTCAAAAATATGGTCACAATGAGTTATATCCCACAACACATACTTTGGGCACCTCAGACTATTTTTTATCCTCTATTTTGATGAGTCTACTGGTGTGGTAGGTTTTTTATTTAGATCTACGATTCAAAATTTGGATACTAGATCAACTATATCTAACCTATATATTTTGTCAACTGATCACCTTGTCATTGTCTTGTCTTTGTCCTCGTCACCTGTACTGTAGTTACTAACACTGTTCACATTATTGACCTAGGGATTCTTTGTACTTTGTAGTTACTAACATTGATAGTTTTGTTTCTGACCTTGACCACCTATAATTTTTGATTGTTACTATCGCTGCCGACCTGATTGTTACAGTTACTAACTCGAATGTTACTACCACTGACCCGACTATTATTGCCATTGACCCAGATGGTACTAGAATATTTCAAACTATTATAGACACTTGTAGACTATGTCTTGATTGTTGGTGCATGTAAAGTTTATTCTTCTATGATAGGAAAGTCCTTCATATGCTCACTTTTGGGGGTCGTGAATGCAAGTTTAGTAGAACAAGGAGATGTGTTTGTAGGTTGAAGTTTTTGATAGAACTAGGGTATGCTAGGCAAAGAAGTATGTAACACCCATAGGCCCTCTATTATACAACAATGACGAACAATAGTGCTTGAACCAATATTTCAGGCCAATACCCAAGGAGGATTCCACACATACCATTGAACACACTATCTGCCTCTCTGACATTACAGGAGGGTAATCATGATGTTGTGTCCCATGGACTATGGATGATACAAGGCCAAAAAACTTCCTACTGGATATTTTTTTTTAACCCTAGAATGGTCTCCTGATAGACCCAAAGATGCATGAGAGCTTGATTCTATGTGCGAGTGCTATCTAAGGCCTGTGTATTGGAGCCTGATCACCCCTCACTTCACTAGATGCTTTATAGGCTATCTAGCTTAGCCGATAATGATAGCTCCTTCACGATATTTTAAAACCCTCGATATAGGATTTCTAGCCTACTCAACTACTAAAAAAATACTATTTTTTGGCTTTTTTACATTTTTTTTTGGTTTTTTAAATAAAGGAAAACAAAATGAAAAATATAAAAAAATTATACCTAACAGGTGGAAATAGCTGAGCAAGAATCATCGTAGTCATAGAAGAACTCAGACCTAGGAAGTACTTAGATACCACTTGTTAGGAATCTATTATTAAAATAAATAAAACTCACACAAAATACTGAAATTAAGTAGAAACTCATGCAATAACACAATGCGGAAAGTAAATGTAGAATTAAACACTCTCACAATAAACACTAAATCACATGCCTCTTTAAGGGGGCACCCTCCTTCAATATTTTATTCACTTGCAAAAGATACATTCGTACATGGCTTCATAGCTTTTAAATAAAGACTTCATGCAACCCTAACCCTAAGCTCAAGAGTTGGCTTACATGCAAAATTCCACTTGAGCTAGAATATTCTACCAAACGTTGGTTACAATCTTGATAATGGTTACATAAAATGACTCCACTTGGCTATGAGCCTAACATTCCACATACATTACAAAATATTGCAAAATAAATTAGAGATGGGATCCCCATGTTGGAAGTGGGTCATTACCTAATTAATGAGAATTACAAAATAACATTAGGATGGGATCCTAACACTTAAAGTTTATCGATGACATAGAATTGGTGGGAGTGACCAACTTTAGGAAAGCAAGAATGCTTAGAGATACTCTTAATGTTTACCTTAGGGTTACAAACCAAGTCATCAATGATAAAAAATCTAAAGTGGTATTTTCCAATCTTGATCAAAAGCTTTAAGACAAAATTTTAGAGATATTGGGATTCATGATGACTTATCTCCCAATGGTCTATTTGGGGGTCCCATTACATTTTAAAAATCTAAAAATAGATATATGCAAAAATATTTTGAATTGTATCAATGAAAGAATTAATAATTGGTCTCACAAATGGTTAAGCTATGGGGATAGATTAAATTTTTTACAGTCAGTCATTCGGGCCATGTTAATTTATAAATTTTCTATCCTTACTTCCCCACATACCATATGGATAGAGTTAGACAATATGGCTATAAAATTTTTATAGGGAGAAGTAAAAGGATACAGGAAATGAGATTTAGTAGGTTGGGAGAAATTAAGCCAACCCAAGGTAAAGGAAGGTTTGGGATTGAGGAAATTAGAGTTAAATAATAAATCTTTGGATGGAAAGCTTTACTAGAGGTAGATTTCCCAACCAAATTTTTATCCAGTAGAGTATTAACTAGTAAATATTTGGGATAGGTGAATCTGAATGAGGTGAGTCATTTTTCTTTGGATGGTAATAGGTATTTTGTGTGGCAGGCTCTAAATTTAGGATATCAGGTAGTGAAATATGGATTATTTTGGAAAGGGAGGAGAGGGAAGAAGACATGATTTTGGATAGATTCATGGGATCAATACCCACCTATCATTTTTGAATTCCCAAAACTGCAACTAGTAAAAAACCATGGAAAACAAGGGCTGGATCCAAATTGAAAGTTATTTCAACACTATTTAGCTGAGGGATTATAAGTTTAAGTAGTTTAAGAATTTGTATGAGTGGCCAATTCCAATCCCTCCAGAATTGACATCCATCATGACTAAAATCTTGGTAGAAATATTTCTCATAGGTAGAGATGAGGAGGATGAATTAGCTTGGTGCTATGGGAGCCTTAGAGTCTACACAATGAAGGATGAATATGATAAGATCCTTCCAAAACCTCCTCATGTATATCAGGTTTAGGATTGGAGAAATATTTGGCAGTCCAAGGGTTGGTCGAAAGTAAAATTCTTTGCCTAGCAGTTCATGCATAATGGAATTCTTACTGTTGATAATCATAGATGTAGGAGAATTATTGGTCCATATCAATGTGTTTTATGCTACAACAACAATGAAACATTTGACCACTTGATTTTTGAGTTCCCATTTATGTTTCAGATCTAGGAGCAATGGTTTTTATCTTATAAACTTCAAACCAATTGAATCGAAAGATGGAATATCTGTATTGGTTGGAAGCTTGAATTAAACTTAATTTTGTGGGAAGTGTGGTTGGAGAGAAATGGTGGAATTTCTAGAGAAACCTTTTCATATTTAGATGGCATTTGGTATGGCTTGAAGATATTAGGAGTGCTTTGAGGAAATCCATTGGAGTGTTTGACCCCTGTATTGAATTTATCACACCGAAAACACTTAGACAACCCAAGTATGTGTAAATTTGAATACTTATTTTTCCTTGTAAAAAGGTATATTATTATTTGTAGTCATCTCATATGTTCTTCATTTGTCCCATAACGTCATTCTTTCTTACACATTTACATTATTTCTTTATTCTAGTATCTTGCATTAGCTTGGAATTCTATTTGTATGTCATTGTATTTTCCTCCAGTCCATAATGTCTCCCATTAATAAATTAGTGCAAATATTCATCCTAAGGTTTGAGTGAGTTACATTACTCGTTATTTTCTAAGGTTGGCAGATATTAAAAATTATTTTACCTTATGATTATAGAGATGCTCTTATTAAGGACTTTTTATTTTGATTGACTTGGAATAAGCAGAAGGAGCCACACTAAGTCTAGCTTAGGATATGTAGGAGCCACACTAGGTTTGGCTTAGGATATGCAAAAGGAGCCACGTTGAGTTTGTATTAGGATATGCAAATGAAGCCACGTTGAGTCTGGATTAGGATATGCAAAAGGAGACACATTGAGTTTGGCTTAGGATATGAAATATGGAATAATGTTAACATGCTCAAATATGAAATATTGTAAAATTGGAGAAAATATTTACCTGTAATATTGGTGTTTTTTTATGTGCCTCGCATTCGCAGAAATTTTTTAAAAATTGGTGAATGTTTATTGCATGAGAAGGAAAAATGAGTTGGTGACACATGGTAAGGATTAAGGGACTGCATTGAAAACAAAGCACACTGCTTTGACTGGAGTGTATTTTGAAGGTTCAACAAGTAAATCATACTATATTTGTCCTTTATTTATCTCATTTATTATTTGTTGATGATATATTGTGTTCACAAATGGAAGTTTAAGAGAAGCTAGAAAGTTGAAGGAAATCCTGGACAGTTACAGTATTGCTACTGACATGGAGATACATATTAAAAAATCCTCTATTTGTTTTAATGGTCTAGAGAAGGAGACTAAACATGGTTTGATCATAATTTTTCCTTTTAATATCTTATATTTACAAGAAGGATTTAAGTATTTGGGTTTTGTACTGAAGTCGAATAGTTATAGGAAGAGAGATTGGGGATGGCTTTTAGAGAAGATTGATATTAGGATTAACCATTGGTTTAATAGATGTCTGTCTATTGGTGGGAGATTAACACTTGTAAAGTCTGTTGTTGAGGCAATTCTTATGTTTTAACACTCCTTGGCCTTCATTCTCAAAGGAATTCTAGATAAAATAAGAAACCACTGCTTCAGATTTATTTGGACGGGATGCATGGAACATGAAGGCATTCCTTTAGTTAAGTGGTAGAGTATTTTTAAGCCAAAGGAGGAAGGTGGATGGAGACTTACAAATATCCATCTTTGTGGTTCTTCTTTGGCAACAAATAACTTGTGGAGGATTATGAATAGAGAAGGATTATGGAAGAATATTATTGAACATAAGTATATTCATCTAAGGACCTTTATGGATTGGATCATAAGTCCATAGAAAAGCATAAAAAATATTTCGATTCAATGGAAGGCACTAGTACAGGCCTTTCGTATGATTGGAAAATATTTGACTTGAAAATTGGGCAACTGTGAACAAGTTAGAATAGGGGCTGATTCTATTTTGGGTTGTGGAGAAAAAATTTTGTTATCATAAGCTATGATAGTTTCTTTATAAGACAAGGGTTTTTAATTTCTTCATTGGATAGGGGAATCATATTCTTCTAGTATTTGGACCCAAGGTTGGAAGCAGGCTTAGGTCTTGGGTCTTTTCAACGAGCATGCTATTTTGTGGAAGGCTTACACTAATAGTCTTAACAAGAGTCATATCAAGTTGAGACCTGAACCATATACTATTGCTAGGTCATACAACAAATATGGGAGTCAGTATGTGGCTAGAGTTGGCTACAAAGCAAGTTTTGACCCTGATACTCAAGCGCCTGCTTGGTGGTGGAAGCAGATTTAGAAAATATCTACCCCCAAAAATATAATTATCTACATGTGATTAGCTTTGAGAAATAAAGCCTCGACTTGGGAGGTTCTATAGAGGATAATAAGACAAGGTCCAATTATTTGTATGTTGTGTCAGTCAGAGGAGAAAAACATCACACATTTGTTAATCAAATACATTTTTTATCAAAATTTTTGGTTAGAAGTTGAACAGATAACTGAAGTTTAAAATATTTAGGAAGGAGAAACAATGGAAGGATGCTTAAGATAGTGGTTTTTAAAAAGAGCTAAAATAGTTTATTTCTTTACAATGTCTTATGTGTTGGGGTATATGGCTGGCATGGAATGCAATTATTTTTGAAGGGAAGTTAATACCCCCATTTCAAGTCATATTTCAGGTGAGGACTTTGGTATCAATCAAGAAATGGCCTTGCAAACGTAAGAAACCTCGACAAGTAGACAATTTGTTCATTGAAAAGTCTCAAGCATGGGATTTATTGATGGGGCTAGTCAGAGACAGTCAAATTTTAGTAGCATGAGAGTCATTATGTAATTCTAAAACACCCAGTATATCAAATTTAAAGCAGGTTCTAGGATAGGTTCCAAAAATTTTGCTGAGTTTCAAGCTTTGAGATTGCTAATGAAGTGTACTTCGGAGAGAAATGTGAAAAAAATTATAAATTTTTGGAGATTCTACTATGGTCATCAATTGTATGAATGGATCTAGTCAATTACAAAATAATCTGCTCAAACTGATGGAAGATGAACTATTGGAGGTAATTTCATTTTTTTAAAATATCTCTTTTACTCATGTTTATAGAGAATTAAATCAAGAAGCACATAAGTTATCAAAAGGTCATCATGTTCCAGAAGGTTTATCGCAAATGGAAGAGATCAAGGATGAAGTTTCTTCTTTCACCCACATATCATACCCCTAGTTTCTATGCTACCTTTGGGTTTTTACTGTGGGTTTGTTCTTTAATTAGAGCTTTATAGCATATTTTAACTATTTCTTTTCTTTCTGTTGTTTTCTTCTTTCTACTGGGTTCTTTTTCGCTGGTTTCTATCTAGATTATGAACATGGAGGTTATTTTGATGATTATGTATTGATATATAAGGATTTTTATCCTTATTATCCTCATGCTATTTTGAAGATGGGTTTTCCTCTCTAATCTACCTAACTGTAATTATATTTTGACTCCCAACAATCTATTTTTATCTGGGTTTTTGTTTGTGTCAAGGCACTTGAAAAGTGTAATTTTCTTTCATTCATGAATTAAAATTATTATTTTTTCTTGTAAAAAAGTATATTTATTCATTCTATTAATTTCCATATATCATGTAAATCATTGACTTAGATGAATTTTCTCCTTTATTTTAATATGTTACAATTGTATTTGATATTCTAGATCTCGATTTACCACTTGATATATATATATATACATACAAAGACTTCCTAAAAATTAAAAATGATTAAGAAGGTTACATCATCGTCCCTTCCAAGCAAATAAGACTTTCATCTAAATTTTTATAGAGGACTGGTCACAATGCTCTAATTGCATTAAACTATTGCAAAGAACAACAAATATAGTAATTTATTTAAAGTCACGAGACATAAATAAATGTTACCATTATTTAATATGTAAAATACGATAGAGGTCTTCCTTGATTTGTTGCATCCACCATCTAGGGAGGTCTTCATAACAAATTATATTGCCTCAATCTAGGGCTCCATTTTCCATAGCATCCGCTACCTTTTTTTTCTCATGGGGGACATTAAGAAACTATAGTTATCCTAAATATGGTCTAAGGGTTGTGGATCTTTTCCAAAACTCTCTGTAAATGCTAGACCTAAGAAGGGGCTTTTGTAGGATCTTTTAACCGATTAATGAGCATTTGGGAGTTTGATTCTATCTATACCGAACTCTAGCCAACCTTAGTAGTTTATTGAAGACCCCAAAGGGTAGCATAAGCTTTTGTTATATTATTAGAGAGAACAACCAAATTCTCTATAAAAATGAAGACAAGAATACCATTTGAAAGCGTTCCTGGATTACTTCTCAAAGGTCCATGTGTTAATTTTTTCAACACCATTAGGAGGGGCTTTCTAATGACCATCCCAATGAATAAGAAATCTATGTTTTGGAGGATTTCTTTGTCTCAATTCATCCAAAGAAAGTTTCATCTTACTGAGAATACTATTCCAATGTTGGGATGAGGAGGAGAGGGCTTGCATTACATGATGGATAATTTTCTTGATATTAGCTAAGGTCCTCTATCAGATATTCTGAATATCCTACTATTTTCTCCTTTCCAAATATTTTAGAGTAGTAAAGAAATGCTGACCTATACCATCTCCTTCATAGAACTATCCATGCCATCCATCCTAGGCTAGGTACACCAAGCTTGCTCAAAGGAAGTGAACATATGAGGTCTAAAATCCAAGAGGGAGGCCAACATTTTCCATAAGTGGGTAGCCAAGGCACAAGAAATATGATCCAAAGTATCTCCATATCCATAACATAAAAAAATATTATTTCATCAACTGATCTCCTATAAGGACCCACTTATGGAAAACAAGACATAAAAATCCTTACATTGGGACAAAATGATAGTTTCAAATGTTTATTGAAGACATAACTAAGGGGGTTGACAACATACTGACATGATGAGAAATATCCCAATGCTATTGTATAAACACCATTGAAGTGAGGGCCCCAACCATAATATCATCTGCTCAAGACCATGAAAGAGATTGAGCTCTAAGAACCATCTAAATAACTCCCTTCTGAGGCTTCAACACTATTATAGGCCACTCAATAGTTGGGATCCATATTATTTCATGCCAAGCACCATCTATAATATTTCTAAAATAGTGGGAGAGTTTGTTCCACCCTTCCTTATGAAGTTCCATGAGAGGTCTCCATTTAGAATTTTTTTGAATCAGTAAGTGATACCCATTCTAGGCCCTAGTCTAAAAATTTGCTTGGTGACCATTGTTGATAATCCATAATAGCTACATATTGATCAACATTTCCCTCATCCTCAACACTACTAGGATAAAATATCCTCTACTGGGTAGCTAATATCTAGTAAATTCTTTTGATAATCTATTTTTTGCATACTTAGCTCTTAATATCAAGTGCAAGAGGGGTGTTGATTAATTACTAGTACAATTTAGCTATCAGTATCTGTTGTTGATCGTTGTTCTAAGGACCATCATCCCTTATTTTTTTGGAAGGAATAATTTCTCCCACTTCACAAGTGCCCATTTGCATTTTACTTTTGCTTTGCTCTATAAGAATATTTGATTGATTTTATCTCTCTATCAGGATATCTCTAGGAATATGCATATATATACATACACACACACACACACACACACACACACACACACACACACACACACACACACATATATATATATATATATATATCATAAACCCATACATACATGATACTTTAAACTTTATTTGATCCCACAACATAATTATTCTAAAAAGATTCTATGCATATATATATATATATATATATATATATATATATATATATATATATATATATATATATATATATATATATATATAAATGTATGTATGTATAATAAATCTATACATACATGATACTTTAAAATTTATGTGTAAAATAGTAAATAGACTTTGGAAGGGTGTTGGTCATATGGAAGTGGCTGCCCAAGGGGCCTCGGGGGGATAGTTACCTTTTGGAACTCTCTTGAATAGATGAAAATAGAACATATAGCTTGGAAGGGTGTCCTCACATCATATTTTAGGAACAATGTGATAGTTGAGTAGGTTTTAATCACAAATTTTTATGGGACACAAAACCTATATGGTTAGATTCGTTAATGAAAAGTGGTGCATAATATGAAAGCCTTGAGGGATGAGTTAGACTGGATTGTTGTTTGGGATTTTAATTCTGAATTATCATCAAGAGACTAGGAAGGAGGAACCCCAATTTTGGATCTAGGGAATCAACTTATGATTGCCCAAGTCCATGCATTACACTTGGTGTATATTAAATGTCTTAGAATAAACTATACTTGGACTAATAAGAGGAGGGAGCCACATAGTAGGAAGGTGAAGTAATACCATTTTTTGATTTTAGAGGAGGTTTTTGTGAAATGGAATCTAGAATTTTATATTTTGGAGGGTCTAGTTTTAGATCACTTCCCAATTTTGTCAAAAGGGGGATCAAGATAGGGAAGCATCACAAACCATTCAGATTCAAAAAAATTTGGTTACAAAAAGAGAAACTTCGAAAGAAAATTCTACAGTGGTGGGAAGAGGGATGCCCTACATATGGGACAACAATGTTTAGATACCACAAAATAGCTTCATTATGTCAAGGATCAACTGAAACAATGGAGGTGAACTAACAAGATAAAATTCCATGTCCAAAGAGCTCCATTAGTGGTTGGATGGGATGAGGCTCAAAAGGAATTTCTTGCTATCATACCCTCTATTATCTTTGAAGAAGAAAATAGGGCTCTACTTAAACCCATTGATAAAGAGGAACTAAAGAAAGTAGTCTTTGGAATGAGTACCAAAAAAGCACCAGGTCTCTATGGATTTCCAATGGAGTTTTCAGACCTTCTGGGATAACTTGGAGGAGGATATAATGGATGTTATAGAGGAGTCCAAAGATAGTAAAATAATGCTTAAAGCATTAAATCATACATTCATTTACTTAATTCTAAAAGGTAAGGAGGGGATAAATATTTCAGATTATAGACCTATTGCCTTATTTAATGTCATATACAAAATAATCACAAAGGAAATGATTGAGCGACTAAAATATATCCTACATAGCATTATATCCTCTAATAAAGGGGGTTTTATATAGGGCAAGAATATATTGGATGGTGTGGTTCTATCTTAAGAGGCAATCCACTCAATGCAAAAATTTGGCAATATGGGATTGTTCATAAAATTGGATATGTCAAAGGCTTATGATAGGGTGGAGTGGAGTTTCTTGTCAACGATGATGGAAACCTTTGATTTCTCTAAATATTGGATAGAATGGGTCATGATTTGTGTTTCTACTTTGACATACTCAGTGTTAATCAAAGACCTTCCCTCACAATCATTTGGAGCTACTCGAGGCATTCATCAAGGAGATCCTTTTTCCCTTATCTTTTTCTCATATTGGCCAAAGGATTGGGTAGAATCATCTTGAGGAGAAGACAAAAAGGTTTGATAACAGGTATCAAGGTGGGTGAGGAATTTTTGACTCACTTAATTTTAGGAACCTACTATTAAAATAAAGAAAACTCACAAATAAAGAAAACTCACACAAAATACTAAAATTAAGCAAAAACTCATGCAATAACACAATGCAAAAAGTAATGTAAAATTAAACACTCTCACAATAAAAACTGAATCATAGGCCTCTTTGAGGGGGAAACCTCATTCAATATTTTATTCACTTACAAAAGATAGATTCATACATGGCTTCATAGATTTTATAGAAAGACTTCATGCAACCCTAACACTAATATCAAGATTTGGCTTACATGCAAAATGCGACTTGAGCTAGAATATTCTACCAAACGTTGGTTACAATCTTGATAACATTTACATAAAATGACCCCACTTGGCTAGGAGCCTAACTTACCACATACATTAAAAAATATTTCAAAATAACATTATAGATGGACTACCCCACGTTGGAAGTGGGTCATTACATAATTAATGAGAATTGAAAAATAATGTTAGGATGAGATCCTAACATGTCCTTCCCCTTCAGAAATCTTTGTCCTCAAAGCTAAAGGTGAGGAAACTGGTACTGGAGCTGATGGAGAGACTCCCATAGAGCATATTCTAGTTGGAGGCCACACCATTGAACAAGAAACTTAGTAATGGTGCGGTTGTGGAGAGTGCGAGTCCAAATATCCAACAATTGTTCGGGCTTGAGAAAGATAGAACATTCTTCATCTAACTTTGGGAGTGCAAATTGAACATGTATTTGGTTGCCTACTATCTTTTTGAGAGCGGAAATATGAAAAATAGAATGGAGCTTGGATGTAGGTGGAAGGGCCAATTTGTAGGCTATGGCACCAATTCATTGTAAAACCTAGTAGGGCCCATAGTATTTCACAAGAAGTTTTTGACATCTATGAAGCTGTAGGGACAAATGTCTGTACAAATACAAGCAAAGGAAAACCATATCACCTACATAAAAATTGCACTTAGAATAGTGTTGGTCAGCCTGTTGGTGCATCTGATTTTGGGCTGCATTCAAATTCATATTTAGTTGATAGAGGATAGTGACATGCTAACTAAGAGTAGTTTTGATTGCATGGACCTTGGAGCTACCTAGAATGTAGGAGGAAGGCATGGGTGGAGGGTGCCCATAAACTATCCCAAAAGGGTAATCCTTGTTGCTGTGTGATAGGAAGTGTTGTACCACCACTCAGTCAAAGGAAACCATTTTAACCATTGCGTAGGATGATCAAAGGTAAAGCAACAAAGGTAGGTCTCCAAATATTTATTGATAATATATGTCTAGCCATCCATTTATGAATGATATGATGAAATCATTTTTAGCTGAGTTCCCTGCAACTTAAATAATTCTTACCAGAAGTGACTAGTAAAGGTTGGGTCATGATAAAACATAATGGAGGAGGGTAGACCATGAAGGGAAAATATAGAATAAAAGAAAATTTGGACAAAAACGAAAGCTATCTAAGGATGGGAGAGGGAATAAAAGTGAGCATACTTAAAAAGACGACCACTACCACAAAAATAATAGATTTACCTACAGAATTAGGTAACCCTTCAATAAAATCCATGGATATATCAGTCCAAACTTGGTCAAGAATGGGTAATGGTTGGAGAGTGTCTGGAGAATGCACCGTTTCACCTTTCATCCATTGACAGGTATCAAAAGATACCATAAAATTTTGAATGTCCTTTTTTCATGCCCTTCCAAAAAAAAATGCACTTAAGCCACTCATATGTTTTGAGAAATCCTGAATGGCCGATAGATGGGGTGGAATGCAGTTCATGCATGAGAATTTCCTAGAGGGATGATGTGTGGGGAACAAAAAGGTATTGGAGGTAATTCAAATTATAGCCATCCAAAGCATAGCTAGGACATGAAGTAGAGTTAGTGTGTAGATAGATAATCAAGGTCTACAATCCTAAATCGTGAAGTACCTCCTATCGTAAGGAATTGATCCATTATGAAATGGGTGATGAAATGGTGCATAACATACTGTGATCCTCAAATTGGTGAGAGAGAGCATCAACCACAATGTTCTCCTTACCCTTGTTATATGTGATATCATAATCATAGCCCATGAACTTAGAAACCCATTTTTGTTGTCCGAGGGTGGAAACCTGTTGCTCTAAAAAATATTTGAGACTTTGATGGTTAGTTTTAATGGAGAAATTATGCCCAGTGAGATAAAATCACCAATGGGTTACTGCATGCAAAATTGCTAGAATTTCTTTAGCATAAGTGGATTTTCCTAGATTACGACTAGAGAGTGCTTTACTAGTGAAAGCCAAGGGTCTCCCTTATTGCATCAACACTGCACCAATACCACGGCCTAAAGTATCGCTTTCAATGACAAAAGGTTTGGAGAAATCCAACATGGCTAAAATTGGCGTAGTGGTCATAGCATGCTTCAATTCTAGGAAAGCCTATTCAATGGGTCTCGTCTAAGTAAAAGAGTCCTTTAACATGGAAGTGAGGGGAGCTGCAATTTTACCATAGTTACGAAAAAATTTATGGTAATAACCTTTAAGACCTAAAAATACTTGAAGACCCTTGAGAGTGCGAGGTCTCGACCATTTCTGAACCACTTGGATCTTCTTAGGGTAAAATTTGACACCATCCTTGGTGATAATGTGTCCCAAATATTCCACTTTTGTCAAACCAAAAGAAAACTTAGAACGCTTAGCATAGAGTTGATGTTGTGCCAACAAATAGAGAGTCTGATCCACATGGCCAAGATGCTCTTCCCATGAGCGACTATACACCAGAATATCATCAAAGAAAACTAGGATGAATTTTTGAAGGAATGGGCAAAAAATATTGTTCATGAGGCTTTGAAAAGTGGAAGGAGCATTAGTCAAGCCAAATGACATCACCAAAAACCCATAATGACCTTCATGAGTATGAAAAGCAGTCTTGGGAATATCCTCATCCTTGAGCCTGATTTGATGGTACCTAGAGCAAAGGTCTAATTTAAAAAAGTACATAGTCCCATGTAGTTCATCCACTACTAGAATAGAAAACTTATCTTTGATGGTGATTTTATTGAGCTCACAGTAATCGATACACAACCGCCATATTTATTGTGCACTAGTAAAACTGGAGAAGAGTAAGGACTATTGCTTGGTTGAATGACATCAACTTTTAACAATTCCTATAATAACTTCTTGATTTCTTGACTTAAGAGCATAAGGATACCGATATAGTCTAATGTTTGGTGGTGCATTGCTAGGTACCAAAGGAATAGCATGGTCATGAGAGAAATGAGTTGGTAATTCTAAGGGTTCAACAAAAATAGAATCGTGCTTGGCCAAAATAAGTTGCAAATCTACAAGAAAGAAATCCTACTCGAAAAGGTGAGGTTGGATCATAAATATTTGAGCTATGACACCTTGAGATGATTTTTTTAACAAATTCTCCATCCGAATTGAATTGATAATCTATGAAGGCCCTAATTTTGAGCCATGGAGAGTGTGGGACTATCCATTATGTGAAAATTTCATCTAGATCTTGAAAAAGTTCCATGATATGGTTTCAAATGTGCCCAACCATTGAGCTTCCAAAACAATATCACATCGTCCTAGTTGAAACACAAACATATATTGTTTGAGCTTATAGTCCCCAATTTTTACCGTTGCAAGGTAAGGTCCCACCATTGGCTACCATAACCTCAAAGGAGTTACATGTATGTACATAAAAAATTGTCTACTTGGCAATGCGAGGATCAATAAAGTTGTGTACTACCTGAATCAATTAGGATGGTAAGATGTAGGCCTTTGAAATAACCCATAAATTTCATGGTTTGGGGAGTAGTAATTCTAGCAAGAGCATGAACAAAATTTTTATCCTGTGGCTCTTCTTTGCTCTCTTCCTTCGGTTGGGGTGGTTCCTCTATTGGTCTCGTGTCATCATCACTTTGGTATTTTGTGTCAAGATCATCAACATCTATGAGGAACAAATTCTCCTAGGTGTACCTATGCCCGCAAGTAAACTTTTAATAATAATTATAGCACAACCCTTGGATGCATTGCTCATCCATTTCTGTTGTAGTTAGACATTTGGGTGTAGTAGTTTTTTGTTCATTTTGATTTCAGAATCTAGGAGGGAAGGAGGGTCTAGCCTGTGGAAGTTTAGATATCCGCCTTTGAGCTAAAATTTTGGATTCAATGAAACAAACCAACTTGATAGCCTGCATCATGGATTGAGATTTAAACATCATGACCTCATCTTGGAGATATTCCCTCAAACTGCTAACGAAGCAACTCATAAAGAACCCTTCATGCAATCCCTTAGGTTTGTTGGCCAATTTCTCAAACTGTATTTGGTAATCATGAACTTTCAAAGTTTATTTTAACTTCGTCAATTATTTGATAAAATTGTCATATTCACTAGGGCCAAAGTGAGTGAGTAAATTGAGACTCAAAGTATTTCCAAGAAGGATTAGGGATAGTGTTTTGCAACCATTGGTACCATTGTAAAGTTTTAAATTCCATGTTGAAGGAAGCCATTTGAAATTGATAATACATAGGGACACCATGAAGGTTAATAAATTGAGCAACACAACATAATCACCCATCCACATCCTTCCCAATGAACTTAGGAAAGTCTAATTTAGGCATCTTAAAGGTAGGATCACGATCATAGCGAGGATGAGAGTCATCTGTTGCCATTACTTTACCTTTGTCAGAATTGGATTGTTCAGTGTGGTACTTAGAATTGCTTGGACCACCTTGCAATTTGGAATCAACATTTACAAGTTGTTCTTCTAGGCAGATTCTAGAGTTTTTGTAATCATTTCAAAAGTTTTGAAGCTCTAAAATCATGGATTGAGTTATTATTTGCATGTTATCAATGGTTATTGTTAGGGTTTCTAACAATGAGGTTGTTTGATCTATCTATTTTTATGTCCTCGAGTGCCACCAACCATTTTGGAAGTCTTGAACCTCTTTTACTGAATTGCTAAAAATAGAAGTGTGGTTTAAGGAGTTAGTATTTTTAGTAAGTAGTCCAAAAAAGTGCTTGGGTGTTATATATCAAAATGATCAGCTCGAAAATATGATCACAATGAGCTATATCCCACAACACATAATTTGGGTACCTCAGACTATTTTTTATCCTCTATTTTGATGAGGATATTGGTGTGGTAGGTTTTGGATTTGGATCTACGATTCAAAAGTTGGATATTGGATCAACTATCTCTAACCTGTACATTCTATCAACTGATCACCTTGTCACTGTCCTGTCTCTGTCCTCATCACCTGTACTACAATTACTAACACTGTTCATGTCATTGACCTAGGGATTCTCTATATTGTGTAGTTACTGGCACTAAAAATTCTATTTATGACCCTAACCACCTGTAATTTTTGATTGTTACAGATGACTATTACTATCACCATCGACCTTATTGTTACTGTTACTAACTTGATTGTTACTAGCACTGACCTGAATATTACTACCACTAACCCAGATGGTACTAGAATATTTCAAACTGTTATAGACATTTGTAGACTTTGTCCTAACTATTGGTGCATGTAAAGTTTATTCTTATGTGATAGGGAAGTCCTTCATATGCTCACTTTTTGGGGTCATGAATGCAAATTCAGTAGAATGGGGAGATGTATTTTTAGGTTGAATTTTTTGATAAAACTAGGGTATGCTAGGCAGAGGAGTATGTAACACCCATAGACCCTATGTTATATCGCAATGACAAACAATAGTGCTTGGACCAATATTTCAGGCCACTAACCAAGGAGGATTCCACACATACCCTTGAACACACTATCTGCCTCTATAACAGTACAGGAGGGTAATCGTGATGTTGTATCACATGGATTATGGATGATCCAAGATCGAAAAGCTTCCTACTAGATAATTTTTTTTAACCCTAGAATGGGCTCTCGATACACCCAAAGATACATGGGAGCTTGATTCTGTGTGTGAGTGCTATCTAAGGCCTAGGTATTGGAGCCTGATCACCCCTCACTTCACTAGATGCTTTATCGACTATCTAGCTTAGACAATAATGATAGATTCTTCACAATATTTTAAAACCCCTAATACAGGGTTTCTAGCCTACTCAACTACTAAAAAAAAGACCATATTTTTTGGCTTTTTTGGTTTTTTTTGCATTTTTTTTGGTTTTTTAAATAAAGGAAAACAAAATGAAAAATACAATAAAATTATACCTAACAGAAGAAAATAGCTGAGCAAGAATTATCGTAGTCGTAACAGAACTCAGACCTAGAAAGTACTCTGATACCACTTGTTAGGAATCTACCATTAAAATAAATAAAACTCACACAAAATATAGAAATTAAGCAGAAACTCATGCAATAACACAATGCAGAAAGTAAATTTAGAATCAAACACTCTCACAATAAACATTGAATCACAAACCTCTTCAAGGGAGCAACCTCCAATATTTTATTCACTTGCAAAAGATACATTCGTACATGGCTTCATAGCTTTTAAATAAAGACTTTATGCAACCCTAACCCTAAGCTCAATTGTTGGCTTACATGCAAAATGCCACTTGAGCTAGAATATTCTACCAAAAATTGGTTACAATATTAATAATGGTTACATAAATGTCCCCACTTGGATAGGAGCCTAACATTCCACATACATTACAAAATATTGTAAAATAACATTAGATATGGGATCCCCCATGTTGGAAGTGGGTCATTACATAATTAATGATAATTAAAAAATAACGTTAGGATGGGATCCTAACACTTAAAGTTTGTGGATGACATAGGATTGGTGGGAGTGAACAACTTCAGGGAAACAAGAATGATTAGAGATACTCTTAATGTTTACCTTAGGGCTACAAACCAAGTCATCAATGATAAAAAATCCAAAGTGGTCTTTTTCAATATTGATCAAAGGCTTCAAGACAAAATTTTAGAGATATTGGGATTCATGAGGACTTCTCTCCCAATGGTATATTTGGGGGTCCCTTTGCATTTAAAAAAATTAAAAATAGATATATGTAGGAATATTTTGAATTGTATCAATAAAAGAATTAATCATTGAATGGTATCAATGAAAGGATTAGGTTTTTTCTCATTTTGTTTGGCCTTTTTATAATTCTGGTTTTTTACCATAGCTTCTTTTGGGTGTATTTGATTAAAAAAGAATTACCTTTATGTCTATTTATCCTAGCATGATGATGCAAAAAATACTTAAATACCTCATGAATAGATGGTGCAAGATATTTTTGGAAGTATACATGCAACATCTCAAAGACCACAACAACTATCTCATATGTTTTTGACACATTGTTGAAGATAATATTGAGAAACTCTATATACCTTTATTTCTCCAATGCCCCTGTACTTCCTTTCTTTTCTTAGGTATTCCTCTTGTAGTTTGGATATCCTCTTGTAACTTATTGATCTAATTGATGTATTAATCTATTATGTCAATTGAATCCATAAATAAAGTTGCAAGCTCTACCTCCAATCTACTAATCTAAGTAGAATCAATCCAATCACATAGTCCTTAAAACTTCTCAAGAAGAGTCTTGGGATTTGTAGTGCTGCTTACATGGGTGTCATATACATTGTCCACATGGAGGGAAATCACACCATGGGCTTTGTCCTTCTTATCCCTATACAATTGCTTTATCTTAGAATTTGTGTCTTGAGGCTACTCATTTAGATACTTGAGTAAAACCTTGCTTTGGATCAAATATTCAATATAGATTTTCCATGGAGCATAGTTTAAACCACTTAATAATGGCACATGACGATCCATATTGTTTCTACTAAAAGTAAAAATCTACAAGTAGTTATAATTAGAACCAATAATGCCAATGTAGAGAGCTCAAAAACTATGTGATTTGGAAAAAAATGGGCTCAAAATGCTTATGTATATAAAATTTATAGCCGTAAGATCATAAAAATTACCTCAAACCTTAATTTTTTTTAGTACCTACAATGAATGAGAGGCCACCATGTGTTGCTAGGTGAGAGGATAAGGGTCCTTACTATACATTGATTGTGTAGGGTACCAACGAATTGTGTGATGCACTTACCAAAATATGATTTGTTGCTTTTTCTATGAACCATATTGTGCCACATGTCATTATTTAATTTTCTCTAGAATTCATGCATCACCAAGTCTAATGCTAATTATGCAATCTACTTGTTATATTCGATGAGATGGAAGAATGTGATTGGTCAATCCTATTTTCGTAGGTACTATATGGCATATGGACTACTACACTAGCCTAACCAAAGGATGCCATGTATTGTATCAACATGCATGCCATATCAAATCCCTAAGAAGTTGCCATGTTTCATCCTACATCACCTTTTTGGATTGCCAACTTAGCTACTATTGTCATCTCTGATTGTTCTGGTTGAAATAATCGCACCGTACAAGAAGTGATATAGCAGGGATGCAACCAATAAAACAAAGGGCCTTAGGGAATTTTTATAAGGTTGGATCCTTGTTAAGGTGTAATATTTTGGTGCACTTAAACTAAAGGGGGAAAGGGATGCAAGAGATAAAATAACTCAATAAAAGAAAAAGGGTGGTGATGCATCAAAATACCTTCTAAGATATCCCTACACATTAGAATTGAATGCTATGTGCCAATGGTGAACACTTCCTCTCCTTGAAATAGTTAGGTATAGGTAAGCTTTATTGACATACATGCAATAAGGAAACAGGTCCACAGGAGATACACACATAGTTAGTCCAAAAATTAATGCAAGCCTTCCACACACACATATATAAGCAAAACCAAAAAATAGGTAAAATTATAGACACATACACACAAAAATGAGTTAGCAAAGAACCACATATGACTAGTCCAAAAATTGATACAAGCCTCCATATATATATGCAAGTAATTTTATTCAAATATTGTACCAAAATAAGGTTTTGATTTACCCACAAGCCACTCAAGACCTGACAACTATATAGAAATAAATGAAAGGACAACTTACAAAAGAAAGCAAATGTAAACTTGTCGTTCCTTTACAATACTAAGAATACTACTATTTATAGATACAATGGGAAGTGTTTCCCTCCAAAACTTATGCAATGATTTCAAAATGACTATTGCTCCTAATGTTGAGTCATGTCTTCATTGAAGTTGATGTGTTCTTTTGAGTTCTCTAGATACAAGATCATTAATGTTGAGTTTTCTAAATCCTTGTATGCTCAACTACCTCTACTATTTTCATCTACCACTTTTTGGAATTCCCAAAGTCTGAGTGCATGGCATTAATATCGACTAGATCAAGGATTTCTCTTAGTATGGCTCCCATCACTTTTTCCTTTAATGTGCCAACTGCCTTCTTGAGTTACCATGTCGTCTTTGTAGGAAAATGACTATTTATCATGAAATACTATACACCTCAACACAATGTGTAAGGTCTAGGGTCAGGACCCTGGATGGGGGTATGGGGGCCAGTGACCCTCCATGCAGGGGTTAAGGGGTGGAAGCCCCCAAAGCAAAACTTGATTTCCTAAAATTTTGGAGCATAGATGGTCTTGGAATTCATGATTTTATCATTTGTCTCAAATATTTTCTCTATCTAACCTTGGAACTCATTTCATCATAACTTTTTATTTGCATCTTTGGTTGGGATTTTCATAACTTCCAACTTTTGGACATTCCACTTATGATTTTTGGGATCTTTTATGTCCTAATTCTTAGATCTTATTGATCAGATATTTTTCTCACACTTGTCCAATACCTGATTTTCTACTTTCTACTTGTTTCCTCTCCTCTTAATATTTTATTAAGATAACATTTTAGTGTAGTGAGAATTTACTACAGTGCCTTGTGTCAACTTAGGATTTTTACACATTCTACTAGGTCAACTATATGGATTTCCATGTGTGGCCTCATGACGTGTGTGCTTGGTAGCATATTAATTATATGGACTGCCATATAATATTTGTATGGCCCTGCCATATCATCACATTAGAGGAAAATGGGTGCCATGTCATCAACCATTTCATCTAGGGGTGCCATGTCATAATTTATGCTTATGTCCTCATGGGTGAAGGTATACTCTCTACTAACATCATCATAAAAAATTAGGGGGGAGGTTCAAACTCAAGATCTCCCATGGGTAATGCTCTAGTAAATGGTATGTTAGTTATCTTCCCAAGCACATGGCTTGGAAGACAAAGACAAAAAAATATTTTTATTATACAAACAATAATTAGCCCTCCTTATATGCATGATGTAGCAATGCATTAACATGATGTATGCATGTCCAATCACACATTTTCCCACTCATAGTAGAAAATATTCAATAGAATATTCATTTTTTAAAATTCAAAAATTTAAATTTTGGAAAGAAATAGGTATTTTTCAAATGCAATTTAAAAGTACCTAGAGTCAAAATAGAAAAAAATGTTCAATTGTGATCCTCCTAAAATCTTATAAAGAAATAAAAAATGCTAATGGTTTATCCATATATACTATATTTTCTCTACAATAATTTTATCAAATTCAACCAATCAGACCCTCCTCTAATGCCTATATAGTCAAAGGTTACTGAACCATTTTTGCAACTTTATCAAATGGATTCTCAAATAGCATTAGCTCAATCAATTGCATTTATCATCTTTCAAGGAGGAGACCAAGGTTCAAATATTGCCAAGAAATGCATTCATAATTACCAATGCTATGACCCTATCCTAAGACAACCATATACTTATCTAGTGTTGGTGCATGTTTACACCATGGGAACCCAATGGCATTGGCCTATTATGGTGAAATTTAATTTTATTGTAAGTAGGAGGTAGTAGCTCAGGTCCTCTCTTTCATGTGTTCTAATGGTTGAGCATTAGGGTTAGGGTAAATAATATTATGTATAAGGATGTGGGTTTAAAGTAGAAGGTGTCTCATACTTTTCTCATTTTGTATCAAATATCTGCTTCCAAGGAGGTTGCCCCATCAAAGGGGCCTATGATACTATTCACTTGATTAATATTAGTTTGTTATTCTTATCCAATTATTTTCACGAGTACTTTTATTAATTTTATTTATGTGTTCATTTAGTTTATGAGCATTTCTATTAATTCCTAAATTGTTACTTTGGTTATTGTTGGTCCAGAATATGCCTATGGTTGATTATTGTGCCCAAGACATGGCCAAAATTGAATGAACAATCAAACTATAAGGCTTAACCGGTTCAATCTCCATAGAAGGTTGGTTCCTTTGAGAATTTATAACTAGATAAAATGTAATGGAGGGAGAGGGAAGAGTGCTTTGAAAGAGATTTAAATATAGCCAAGGCTAGAACTTGATATGGTGTAGATTAAGCAACAACAAAAAATGAAAGAAGACCATGAAATAAAGTAATCATTATAACATCCTAACATACCAACTAGTTTATCATATACAAAACAATATCTAATCAATGTTTAGCTTTACGGATTAGTAGTTCCAGGACTAAGAAATAAACATGAACAAGAATCCAAAAAGTAGAATTAATGTCATGCACATTTACTTAGCTAAATTAGAAACATCCATCCATTCATACATACATGTTATGCACAATATTTGAACCAGAGGTTAAATGAAGATCTTTATTGTGTTGCTCCTTCCAAAAAGTATTAATCCATACAACTTGTAAACACCTAAGAGCCGATCCTTAAACAAGAGGTCAATGCTCTTATTTATAACCTGTATGGCTCAAAATATCTAAAATATCTTATGTAAAAATCATTATAACAAAATGCCAGGTGGTAAAGCTGGTAAGAAAAATATTGTACAACAACATTGATATAAAAAATAGAATGAGACGTTTGATATTTGACCATTGATTTTAGTGCTTCATGCGTGCTGCAAAGTAATGGAAAAATATTGTAATCAAGGCCACTCCTCATTCTTGATCCCACATGACATCCCTTGATCTGTAATGGTTTATAACAGGCTACATTCTAACAAAATATTCAATCTACGATAGGGTATGGTAGCTGCAATGCAATGTCTCATCACAATTTCATGACCTTTACTTGCATTTGAGCCTTCTCGATCTTTATCTCTAGAAGAATCCTATATTGTCATGATTCTATGGCCTTTACTTGCACTTGAGACTTCTTGATATTCATCTCCAGTGAAATCCTATCTTATCGTGATTTTGTGACATTTACTTGTACTTGACCTTTATCGATATTTGTCTCCAGTGGGATCCTATCTTGTCATGATTACATGACCTTTACTTACACTTGAGCCTTATCGGTATTCATATCTAGTAGAATACTATCTTTTTGTGATTATGTAGCCTTTACTTGCACTTGAGCCTTCTCGATCTTTGTCTCCAAAAGAATCCTATCTTGTCACAATTTCATGACCTTTACTTGCATTTGAGCCTTCTCGATCTTCATCCCTAGTGAAATATTATCTTGTCACGATTTCATAGCCTTTACTTCCACTTGAGCCTTCTCGGTCTTCATATCCATTGGAATCCTATCTTGTCACAATTTCACGACCTTTACTTGCACTTGAGCCTTCTTCCATTCTATAGAAAAAACTTGACTTGGATGCTATTACACTTGTATTTGCTGCATTTTGGTCATAGTTTACAAAGGAAACTAAGTGGGTGAGAGGGACACAAAAAACACCCACATTTTGATGACTCATAGGGGGACTTTTGCTTGCAAGGTTTGTTGAACCCATATCGCTTTTGTCCAGGCCAACACTTTCTAAAGTCATTGATAGATCAACATATCAAAAAAAGACAAAAAGATAAGTTGAGTGAAGAAGGAGCTACTGTCGAGGAAGTAGGATGCTTATTTTTACAAGAAGATAGGCAAGGAAGAAAGAAAGGATATACAAAGAGAAATACAGGGAGCTCAAAATAATGTATGAAATCCATAGAAGGGGACCATAGGATGGGAATACTAAGTATAACCTGACATTATTACTCAAAATGGTGGAGGACGAAAAATGGATATACCCAATACAAAGCACATGACTCCACAAAAAATAAAGGAGGATATAAAAAACAAAAAGCATGGAGAATTTGTATAGGTGAGCAAAAAATAGTAATACTATAGTGTTGAAGGCAAATAAAGGAAGAACAAAAAATATAGGAATTAGAGGTATACAAAATAGGGAAGCCTCCAACAACAATATATATCTATAAATATATTTCATTGGTGTGTAAAGTTTTTTCAAAAAGGACCTACCCTTATAAATATATTCCATTGGTGTGTATATCCCTTCCAAGATCAGATAGGTTGCTATGAAATAACATACTTTGGTGGCGATCATCTATATTTTTTATATCTCTTTTTTTGCCTAACACAAATAGCTGAAATATTGGTCCACTGTTTATACTTCTTCCTACAATTTCCCATTTGTACGATCGAACCCATTCTCTTCACCGAGAGCTTCATCCTTTGATTTATTAAGACTATTTATCCTTTATATAGGATTGAGCTAAGATAGGAATTCCGTCAGTGAATTATTGCAGAGATATGCTTCATAGATTCTAAGCAATCCCTTGCACACTTAAAATGGTATTCATGTGTCACCTAACCTCTTCACTTACGTTAATTTGCTTGCTTCTGCATCAACTAGGACTTCCCTGCATGCTTTTTTAGATCCAATATGACATCATATACATGATGTGTGACTTCATATTTCACTTGCACATGCTTTAGTGGATTTGCCCCTATTGTATTGCATTATCAAGAGACCTTTTAATTCAAAAGTTTCCTGCATTTATCCATTGGGTTACAGAGTCATAGAAAAACTTTGCAAAAATAAATACGAAAAAGAAACATGAATAAATATTATGCTTCATACATTAGTGGCTACGTCAGGTGATTCATATGATCTTTATACAATTCTTATATCTTGAAACATTATTCATTCAATTAATCCTCTATTCATTTGAGATGAGTGTACACAATATTACAGAACACACACTTCAATATGAAATAGTAATACTTATTCATAATGACTATAGTCAGTCACCTTATATATGCCAAATTTATATACAAGATGTGAAGTTTATGCTCACATATAGATTTTGGAGTTCATTTGCAAACCTAACCTGCGAATCTGCAATACCCAAACCACATGGTACCAAACTTTAGTTGCTCTTGATGTTCCATTTGCCATGATAGCCAATTATTATCAGTGGGATCTCCTCTTGTTTTTGAAATAGCCATATCTTGGGTGTAAAAGGTAAGCCAAGAATTTGATCTTATTTTATCAATAATGGGAAGACACACCAACTATTCATACGACACATACAAACTTCTATATTCCTAAGATCCTACATTGCCTATTGTCTATGTACATTTTCTTTTGACCAGCTTTGCATCGTAAATTACTGCTCCCAAAAAATATAATTATAGCTCTTTATATCTCTTTGATCTTGAGAATTTGTTATGAAGTCACCATAAAGCTTTTGACCAGCCAATAGAGAATTTGACTCAAGTTGAGTAATGTGTGTTCTAGATGAGTCACCAAAGTCAATATCTTTCCTCTTACATTTGGGTTAGGAATTATGATGATATATCTGGCTAATGAGATGAATACTTGATCCTATACTTGAGTCACGCATCCTTTCAGTTTCCTGAGAAAAATTTGGGATAAACACATTCTGAATAATGGAGGGACATCGACAACTTCCACATCTTGAATTATGGCTAGGTCTGGGTGTCCACATATCAGCATTGGTATTCTATGTAAGGTTCCTACCCTTTTCAACTTTTTCTCTTGGAAATGCAATATGTTTGGCCCATGTATATTTGGACTTAGGCCCAAGCTTCTACAAACTTCTACTAGCATAATTGTGACTTGAGCTTTTGGGTTCATCATGCAATTATGTAATATTTCCTTTTCTAGTAATAGAGTTAGATAAAAATGTGGGGATGATTCTTTCAAATTATGGAGGAAGAAATTTGTGTAGGCATACAACTACTGGCAATGTTAATCAAGTCTACCTAATATGATGCTAAAATATTTTCTTCTAATCCTTTGAACACTGCGGTTGAACCTTTGATAGAACTATGTAATTGTTTCATTCTCTCCATTCTTTGCTCAATTGTAGTGATAGGGAAATAAAATTTCTTATATATATCAAACCTCTTTTGAATTAATGTTTGATTTTATAGAGAGGGACTTAAAACAAATTCTTGACTAATCATATCATTGCCTTGGGGTTGTATAGACTGATTTCCAATAACTTCATGATCCTCATATTGTGATACTAAAGATCTTACATCTCTTTGAATAGTATTATATACCATCATGTTACTCATTAGAGGAATAGAATACTTTTTATCCAAGCAATATTTTCCTTTCTCAAAATGGAGCGATCATTCTCCCCCTTTAAAAGTTACCCTTGATTCTGTACTTAAAAAATAGTGTGGTTGATGTACTACAAGTTCAAGACCACTAAGATCATGTTATCTATCCCTTGAGATCTATTTGGACATAAATTTAACTTCCTTAGTGAGCCTTCAAATATCCATTTTTAACTCTTGCTCTGTTTGGCACCTGTATTCCTGATAGTCAATGGGGAAACTATTTCCTGCAATTTGGCATAGGTGTGACCCAATTTATCTTGATGAGGATACAAAGGTTGGATTTTGGAGGGGAAAGGGACTCTCTTGGGGTGGTATTTTTCCTGTTTGAATCAAGATATTCTCAGTATGGATATCTTCTTTGAAAATTTATGGGAAATATTTTACTCTAGATTGCTAGATAATAACACTTATATCAAGGTGAAAGGCATGAATATAAAATAGATATGCCTGGAAAGGGGATGGCTGAAATTCAAGAGGAATTCTTCTCCACATTATTTGGAATATGATATTGAAGTAAAAAATGGATTCATGGATTGCTCTTTTAATGAATGAGAGCTGAGTGAGTAGTTGGAAAGGATCTCCAAAGTTATCAAAAGCATCAATGAGAGCTTCTGCAAGATCCACCCATGTACAAATACTTTGATCTTCTAAAGTTCTATACCACATTAATGCTTTCCCCTTGAGAGAGAGAACAAGTAATTTAAGCATCACATCTTCAAAAGTGATATTATGCATGATAGCTAATGAAGCCACATATTGGCAATGTTCAAAGACGATCTTCTCTACACCATCAAAGCTTGGTAGAGTCTTCAAAGAAACCTTGGGAATATTGTGCATATACTGAATATTAAGAGGACCTGTATCATCCCATTGGGGAAAACACCATTGAGCCATTGATACCCGATGTTACATTGATATTTCAAAATCCTAGGACCCTTTTTTCAGAGCGAAGTGATCATATGATTTCTAATTTTTGACATCCAATATTTCATCCTAGGGTCCTTTCAAGAAAGTAGGAGCTATCAAGGATTTTAAGACGGTTTCTAAAAAAATAAAAGAAGGTAACCAATCATATTAATGAATTTGGATTTTTAAGTAGAGTCGTCAAGTGATTTAAGAAATCTTATTGCATTGGAACAGGGTATCACCAGACCCTATGATGTCCTAATAGCGAGATGTGGATGTCCCATCGAGTGGTAAAAAATGTTGGTCCAAAATATACCTATGGTTGATAATTGCACCTAAGACATGGCCAAAATTGAATGAACGGTCAAACTGTAAGGCTTAATCGGTTCAATCTCCAGAGAAGGCTAGTTTCTTTGAAAAGTTCTAACTAGCTGAAATGTAATGGGGAGAGAGAGAAGAGTGCTATGAAAGAGATTTAAATGTAGCCAAGGCTAGAACTTGATATGGTGTAGATTAAGCAACAACAAGAAATGAAATAAGACCATGGAATAAAGCAATCATTATAACCTCCTAGAAGATCGACCAGTTTATCATATATAGGACAATGTCTAATCAATATTAAGCTTTACAAATTAGTAGTTCTAGGACTAAGAAATAAACATGAAAAAGAATCCAGAAATAAAAATTAATGTCATGCACATTTACTTAGCTAAATTAGAAACATCCATCCATTCATACATACATACATGTTCTGCACAATATTTGACCTAAAGGTTAAACATAGATATTTATTGTGTTGCTCCTTCAAAAAAGTCTTAATCCATACAACTTGTAAACACCTAAGAGCCGACCCTTAAACAAGAGGTCTATGCTCTTATTTATAACATCTATGGTTCAAATATCTAAAATATCTTATATCAAAATTGTTATAACAAAATGCTAGGTGGCAAATCTGGTAAGAAAAACATCGTTTAGCAACGTTGATCTAAAAAATAGAACGGGATGTTTGATATATGGCTGCTAATTTGAGTGCTTCATGCGTGCTACAAAGTAATGGATAAATTATTGTAATCAAGGCCACTCCTCATTCTTGAGCTCACTCGACATCTCTTGATATTTAATGGTTTATAATAGGCTACATTATGATAAAAGATTCAATCTACCTTAGGGTATAGTGGCCGCAACACAATGTATTATCATGATTCCACAACCTTTAATTGCACTTGACCCTTCTTGGTATTTGTCTCCAATGGAATCCTATCTTGTCATGATTCTACGACCTTTACTTGCACTTGAGCATTCTCGATCTTCATCTCCAATGGAATTTTATCTTGTCGTAATTTCATGGTCTTTACTTGTACTTGAGCCTTATCGATCTTTGTCTCTAATGAGATATTGTATTATCATGATTTCATAATATTTACTTGCACTTGAACCTTCTTGGTCTTTATCTCCAGTGAAATCCTATCTTGTCATGATTCTATGACCTTTAATTGCACTTGAGGCTTCTCGGTATTCATCTCCAGTGGAATCCTGTCTTATCGTGATTCCATGACCTTTACTTGCACTTAAGACTTCTCAATATTTGTCTCTAGTAGAATCCTATCTTGTCACAATTTCATGGTATTTACTTGCACTTGAGACTTCTTGGTCTTTGTATCCAATGAAATCTTGTCTTATCATGATTCTGCAACCTTTACTTACACTTGATACTTCTTGGTCTTCGTCCCCAATGAAATCTTGTCTTATCACAATTCTGCAACCTTTACTTGCACTTGAGCCTTCTTGGTCTTCGTCTCCAGCGGAATCCTTCCTTGTCATGATTCTACGACCTTTACTTACACTTGAGCCTTCTTCCATTCTATATAAAAAACTTGACTTGGACATTGTTACACTTGTCTTTGCTGCATTTTGTTCATAGTTTACAAAGGAAACTAAGTGGGTGAGAGAGACATAGAAAACACCCATAGTCATATCTATTTTATATGAATATTCCTAACAAGTGGTATTAAATATTTTTTCAGGGCCATGTTCCATAGCATCAATAATAGTTCTTGTCCTTCCATCCATTTTATAATTATTTAATTTGTTCATTTTCCAATTTAAGTATCTTTCCAAATTAACATAATTTTTTCCCTATTTTTAGTAGAGTAGGTTAGAAACCCTATGTTAGGGGATTTAAAATATCACAATGGAGCTATTTTTATTGGCTAAGCTAGATTACCTATTGTAGAGGGGAAAAACTGCCCTGTCATGTAGGATTCTCAATTGGATCTATTGGGAGCTGAGGTGATCATAGGGGTGTGTTATATTCTCTACACTCAGGGGTTTGGGGATTGAAGGGTTCACCAGGAATTATTTTATGACTCACTCCAAGTTTGGGGTGGAAATGTTTGATGTGTATATTGAGCAAGCACATATGTTTAGCTTTTTTAAAATTTAAACTATGAATAATTAAAAGAACAATGCAGGACAAATAAAAATGCAAGCAAAAAAATACTAACCCTAGAATGATTCTTGATTTTCAATGATGACTAAACCCTAACTTGCAATAAAATACATATTTTTCTTTTAGCAAGGGTTTAGGAGAATGCACAAATAAAGTTAACCCTAAAATGCAAACTAGATGCTTTTTCTCTATAAAATGCCTAGAAATGAAACTTGATATTCTCCTTTTTATTTATGATCTAGGTTTTGAACAAAAAATAGACACAAGCGAAAAAAAATAGGCTAAAAATTTATTTAGGGCACTTATTTGATCTGACGATTGATCCTAGATTTTGACTTGCATCTAGAATATCTAAACAACTTCAAACCTACAAAATAACTTCACAAAAAACCCTAGAAAATTTGATCAGTATTTGGGGGCTTGCTTAGGCCACTATAATATTGAGCTTGGAAGTGCAACAATCAAAGCCCCATTGGTCATTTTAGATGACAATTCAAAAATGAAATTATCTTGACCTTTGGAACAAACACAATGAGATATAACAACATGAAAAAGTGAAGCAAATGCAAACATAATGAACACAACACTAAACTAATATGCAATTAGAAATATAGGATTTTTGGGGATAGAATGGTTTCCCCCAAGCTAATATGATTTAGATGCAAGCAAAAAAAATGATAAAAGCTAAAATAGAATAAAAATAGTGCCAAAAAAATATTGCAAACCAAAATCCTAGGGTTTGGGGATGAATAGTTTCCCCCAAGCCTATCTTGATTGGATTCGTGCCCTATAAATTATGAAGCACATATTCAACAACCAAAGGAAAATAGACGATAAAAAAGTAAAATAAGTGAAAACAAGGTTTTCATCGAATCTATGCCTTGTACAATATGGGGTGCAAATTCACACAAGGAGACTTAAAACAAAGAATCCAAGTGCAAAATGCAGCTCTAACATTAAATATAATGATTTTAAAATTAAGGAATACAAAGAGACAACCTAATAAGATTGTAGAAGAATCAAGAGCAAAGGCAGAAGACCTCTCCTCTTTCAAGAATATAAGTAAGTCATCAAGGCTCCTCCACTTACAAATCACAAGAAGCACACCAAAGATAGAGTACCGGAGCACCAAGAACACTAGTAGAAATAAATATTGCACAAGAGATCACTTAGGAATACTTCATGCATCAAGACTACCAAAAGAAAAACCTTATCTCTCAAAAGGGATTCAACCCCCTTATTTAGAAAGGGTTTGGAGGACTAAAAATATAGGAAAACGAAAGTTAACCTTGGCCAAGCCAACACCACAAAATGTCGACTCAAGATTTAGACAAGATTTGTGTTCTTAGGCAAAGTAGTTCTAGAACTAGTAGATAAGCAAGAATCAAATGAAAACCTATTTACATTAGCAAAGGAATTTTGAAATGCTTTCCCACCTAGCCCTAAAGCTTCTAAAGGGAAGGCCAGTAAGAACATTAATGAATCCACAAAAATAGGATCCATATTCTTAGGTTGAGTAGATCTAGGATCAATTGGGATCTTGTGCACAACTAAAGTATGCATCTAGAAGAAACCCTTGCAAACAACATACTTTTTACCAAAAACCAAAGGCCATTCTGAAAACCCGACCAATAGACAAACATAAATCTTGCCCAAGATGGGCTCCAAGGATGGGAGAACCAAAGGAAACTGTAACAACCTAGATCTAACCCACATGGTTGTCTAACCCAATTCTACCCACTGGATTCTTAGAATAAAAATTTCTATCAGTTTCAAGGTTACGTAGCATAACATAAGAAGAAAGTTTAATGATCACCCAATGCTTTATTAGTATGAGGCATAGAGAGTTTCAAATGATCGCCCAAGTGCTATATATTGGAAAAATATTGTAGAAAGATATATTTTTGTGAACATATTTGTTGAGTGATATATTTATCAGGTAACAAACACATACCAACAACTAGGACTCGTGTAGGATGTCCTCTCTTGAAAGGAGATTCATGACCTCCCCAAGGTTTGGATGAGGTTGGTCTATCCTGGTAATGTTTTTTGATCTTTTGATTCAAAGGATAAATAATAAAATATATGGAATATTCAGGGCCTTTATGTAGCCCTCATAAGGGGATTATTAGTTTTAGTTCTAATTAATTGATTGTCTTGATATGAAGAACTTAGGACTTTGCTTAATTGTATAGTAAATCATGAAGATATGAGCATTTAACATCAAAATTCACCTAATAAATTAATAAAACAGTAAGATTTTGGGCTTGTTGCCTTAGAATTATCAAAGCATTATAGTCATTTATTTATCTAGTACTTGTAGAGATAAAACACAACATTAAGAAATCAAGCTTCAGAAATGAAAATTCGGCTAATCTACTCCTAATTTTAACTGTTTAAAAAAATGCAAAAATTAGGGTTAGGGAAATAAAATCAAACAAGTCATGGTGAATTCACATCTTTGTAAGGGTTATTTTTTTAAATAAAGGGGTAAAAATTTATTGATAAGAAGACAATATTACAGAGTACAGCGAAGCCCCCAACCAGGGCTCAAGTAAGCAACAAAATAAGCTAAAACCACTAGACAAGGTCAAAACCAGAAGAAGACAGCAAGAAAAAACCACATTAAGTCTGAATATCCTTGTGGATAAACTCCTAGAGGTGTTGAGAGTCCCCATATGGGAGAATCTCCTAGTTATCCATAATCCAAGGAATCGAAATCTCAGAAGCCGTTTTGGCCAAATAATCAACCCTATTCCATTCCCTTGGAATGTGCACAAAGGATATGAAATTGTACTCTTCACCAATTTTGAGAATCTAAACAGTCATAGAGGTAAAATTCCAATTAACATCCTCCAACATTTTACTATTTAAAATATTAACCAAAATTTGAGACTTAGACTCACAGATGCTCCTGCTCTAGTCAAGAGAAAACCCCCTCTGCAAGGCCTTGAGAATCGTAAGAGCTTCCATAGAATTGTTGGAGTGAATACCTTTATAAATGGAAAAGAAAAATCTGACCACGCCAGTAGAGTCTCTCCCAATACCACCAATTCTAGCATGTCTAGGATTACCCATAGATGAACCATTAGTATTAATTTTTAAAACTCCTCCAAGGGGCGGCCTCCACCTACCATCTCTCCTAACTTTCTTGCTAAGCTGATAATCCCTACTAGGGTGAGAAGAGTTCGCTTCAACCGCAAAGAGACCAAGGGCCTACCATACCTTCTCCTCCCTAGAGTCAAAAAGAGGGTTCATATTACATTTGCTATGGATAGTTTCCTGAACCATACCTAGGATCCTTTGCCAGATTTGTTGAACAAACAAATGACTACTCTAAACTATGCAACAATTCTGTTTGAGCCTAATCTACCAGATGATGTAAGGCCAAAATTCCAAGCCACCTGGAGGAAGGAGGCATTGGCCAAAGATATACCTAGACTACTCCAAAACTCCACCAGGGAGAGCACATGAAAAAAAGGATGGTTCCAGGAACTCCACCAACGGTGCCAAATGTCTCTAGCAAGGGAGCATTGGAAAAATAAATGAGAAGAGACATCCTCATTATTACCACAAAGGACACAAATAGAGGGACCTTGAAATCCCCTCTTCCTCAAGTTATCCCAAGTGAGGCATTTATTCCGAGCTACCAACCAAAGAAAGAAGTTACATTTAGGCCAAGAAAATATGTTCCACACCTTTTTCCACCATGTGGCAGGGAGGCTCTCAAAATTCTGCATATCAAGAACCTAGTAACCATAGGCTACACAGTAGGTTTTCTTGGGATCAGGGTTCCAAGCCAAACTGTATTTACCCCTCAATGAAGAACATGGCCTCCCTACAAGAATATGAGCAAGCACATATTTATCCTTGATCAATCCCCCCTAGGGCCATTCCTATGGATCTTTCCACTTGTACATCTCTAGATTACCAAAATATTGGATTGTTTTAAAGTCCTCCACATGAGACCAACCCGCTTCCAAAAAATAAACACTTAGGGAATATAGCCTGGGATATTGAGTCAAGATAGGAGGGTGGCCATCCCAAGAATCCTCTCAGAAAAGAGCATCTGATCCTCGATTGCAAATCCAAAATAAACCCTACTTAATTAAATTAGCCCCTATTTTTATAGTGTCCCAAATAATCAAACCTTTCCCAACCAAGCTGAGTCTAGGGATATCAGCATTAGAAATACCTCTTAAGTACTTACAAGATAAGATTTTAGCCCAAATATGATCTTGAGAAGTACACCATCTCCAATAAAGTTTTGTAGCCAAAGCCTGCCTAGAAAGAGTCACCTTTCAACCCAATACCTCCCTCTAAAACCAACCTACAAATAGAATCCCACCTAACCAAACTCCATTTATATTGAGCAAGTTTGCTAAACCACAAAAACTATCTTGACAAAGCATCCATGTCCTTGATGAAACGAGAGGGAGATGTTTGCACAAAACATCTGTAGATGGGTAAAACTTGAACAATAAATTTTAAAAGCAACACTCTACCTGCAAAGGAGAGCCATCTGAAAGTCCAATGATTGACATTACTTCTAAACTTATCCAACATAGACTACCAAGAAGTTCTAGGTAAAGGATGAGACAAAATTGAAATACCAAGATAAATGAAGGGGGGATCCTGACCTGAAATATTAGAATTCAAGCAATCCTGGATTGAATAAGAGGAGGGGTGTTGAAGAAAAAATAGAAGACTTGTCCTCATTAATAAAATATCCACAAGCACCAAGATATATGTCAAGAGACCATCTAATGTTTCCAGCTTCCCTAATAGTGGCACCTCCTAGCAAAGCAGTGTCATCAACAAATTAAATGTGGGAAAGAGGTAACAGACTACTATCCCACTTCCAACCCTAAATGAAACTATGCTTAACCTAAGACTTGAGAAATATTCCCAATCCTTCCGTCATAGTGATAAATAAATAAGGAGATAGACTATATCCTTGCCTCAATCCCCTCGAGGCCTCAAACAGATCTGACGACTCATTATTAACAAGAATAGAGAACGAGGAAGAAGAAACACAACTCATCACCCATATAATCCAATCCTAAAAGCCAAAAGTAGAAATAAATTTATGAACAAAGGACCATTTGACCCGGTCATAGTCTTTGGCCATGTCCAAATTAATGAACATAGATTTCTCCTTAGAAGTTTCCATCGAGTGAATAAATTTCGTAGCAATAAAAATACCATCCAGAATTTGCCGACCAACAACAAACCCACCTTGATCCTTAGAGATGATTTTGTTAAAAAATATCTTTAGCCTCTTGGCAATAATTTTTGCAATGATCTTATACAAAACATTGTAGAGAGAAATAGGCCTGAACATATCTAAGGAATTTGCTCCCTCTTTTTTGGAAATAATCACCACAAAGATAGCATTTAGGGCCCTTAGCATTTGTTTTTTCTTTTGGGACTCATGGATCACCTCCATAAGATCAAATTTTATTAACTCCCAAAACTTCTGATAAAACTCAATCGAGAATCCATCCGAGCCCGGGGCTTTCCATTTTTTCATATTGAAGATAACATTTTACAACTCCTCAAGGGAAATTGGACCCATTAAATGCTCATTCATTTCTCTAGAAACAATCGAGGGAATATAGTTTAGAATAAGTTTTTCAACCTCTTCATCTGAGAGGAAGTCCTCCTTAAAGAGAGGAAAAATACCTCCTAATCTCTTCTAAAATATCCCTAAAAGAAGAGGGAAGGGCACCTTGATATTCACAAGAGAGGAAATCAGGTTACCATTATGACGAGCCTTAACTGAGTTAAAAAATAAGGCCATGTTCCAATCCCCTTCCTGTGTTCCAATCCCCTTCCTGAATCCAATCCACTCGAGCTTTCTATTTCCAAAAAAATTCTTCCCTTAGCTCCCATTCAACAAGATATTTCGCAGCCTTATATTCCTCAATGAGAAGCTCCTCCGTGAGTCCATGATATCTAATCTTCCTTGAAGCTTATTTCACATTCCTAAGAGTTGCCAACTTTGCCAAGGAAAGATTCCCAAAATTTAGACTATTCCACATCTTCAATTTATGCTTAACGAATTGCAACTGCTTCATAAATGAATACATAACGGTGCCATGAGAAGGTTTGCCATTAGTACACTAGCCTCACATGAAATCATGAATCTTAGGATCCCTAAACCACATAAGTTGAAAATTAAAGGAAGAATTCTTATTTATCCCAAACTTAAGAGCAGAGAGTTTAATAGGCCAATGATAAGATCCCCTACCCTCCAGAATCATAGAACTAGCGCTTCTATTATTACCAATCCCAAAAATGGAGATCAAAAACCTATCCAATCTCTTTGAGATGGAATCTTCTCCACATCTTCTATTGTGCTAAGTAAAGATCCCATTATCCGGCTTGATGTCAACCAAGTTTAGGACCTGAATATGAACACTAAAGATAGAAGAAAAAGGCTCGAGATAATCAAACCCACTGTATTTCTCCTTTAGATAAGTGATAGAGTTGAAATATCCAACCAAAATCCATGGGTACAAGGGAGCCATAATTCTCACAAAGCCAATGTGCTCCCACAAATTCACTTTACCATTGTAATAAATAGGAGCATACACATTTGTAAGTAGGATGGTTTCACCAGATTCATTATCATGCACGATCATCAAAATAGACCATCTGTTGGAAATTCAAGTAAGAGGAGAGATATTAACTAGATCCTATAAATAAGAAATGCCACCAGCATATTCACATGTACCAATACACTGGAATTGACCCCTTCTCCACAACTTGGGAACAATATTGAACACACTACTAGTAGCCAATTTAGTCTCTTGAATAAACACCACATCCTAAGAATGAACATGAACCAAATCATAAACAACTTTTTATCTGGGGATGTTGTTCAACCCCCTTAAATTCCATGAAAGGATAATATTTTTTGGGGTTAGAAAAATGCGAGTCCAATGTTCTCACCAAGCCTGACTCCATCAAATTCTCCCCCATTAACTTAATTTTATCTTGGTCTTTATTTCGATCCACCTTCATATTCTTATCTGAAGCACCTTTTTTAATTGTTTTCTTGTATAATCCCAACATCATAGGAGTTTTCTGGTCCAAGGATGACTGCATTAGTATCTGAGTAGGAGAGGGCATAACTAAATCTATGCCACTTTCTAAAATATTTTTCCCTCCAGGGCTAGAGCCATCCATACCACCTGTACTTGGAACCAAAACCCTTTGTTCTTCATTTAAACCCCTAGATCTGATTCCTTAGGTTCTACCTCAAGAAGAGACATCTGATTTAGCCCTGTTATATCTGCATTAGGTGACGACGTTTTAGGTATCTCCATGCACTAATCAAGATCATCTAGTATCTCAAAATGGTTGAGCAGAACATATGGCTGGCTATCCTTAAGGTCTTTTTTTGTCCTTCTTCCTCTATTTCAAGGGTTTTATGAGAACAAAGCCTTCCTTATCCCGATACCCTTACTTTATTAGGGATTTTACTTTATCCAAATTTTGTGTAGATTGAGAGGGCCCAATATTTGAAGCCATGAGTGGGACAAACTTAGGGTATTTTATTTGCAGGTGGTTGTATTCATGATAGATCCAACAACAAAATGGAAGATATTCATAGTCAAGTTGTTAAACCCATGTAGTCAATCCAAAATTTATTTCAATAGAATCTGGATTAGGATTGTTTAAATCAATTTTGACACAAATACAAGCAACAAATATTACCTTTTTATCCATCATCTGTTGTGATGGCCCAATTGGCTTCCCAAGAAGAAGGGTAATCATATGCAAGGTATCATTTCTCCAGAATTCCAACATGAGCCATGGAGCCAAACCCACATTGGAAACCATGATGTTCACTCCTATGACAAGTTGAAACCCACATGCCAGGGTTTAATAAAGAGTCCCACTTGGTTATAGAAATAAGAATCCACTTCAGATGCTTTGTTACAATCTGCAAGACAAGAGAAAAGAACCATAAAATAGCTATTCGCACTCAACATCACCTCCACGTCACCTTCAAGGTTCCAAGTCTTCCTAACCCAAGCCTTCACAAAGGGAAGAGAAATTTGGATGCCCATAAATTTTCCAATAAGTGCATTCTTGGTTAAATACTCCACATATTTCACCATCGAATCTAGTTGAACCACTAGATTCGACCTAGCTTCACATCATTCCAAACATCCATTGTTATTTAACAAGCGATTCTTTACATGCAATGGGAAATCCTGTTCCTTCCAACCATTTTTATATGAAAAATGTCACTAGAATGCATGCTCTGTGATGGACCCGATGCAATCACATCATTCCTCCAATTGTTCAGACCTCCTTCAAAAACTTCTGCTATCTCCTTCGAGTTTTTTTTTTCTCTGGCTCTGCTAGGGTTTCTTCTGAATTCAACTATCATTCATTTGCAAGGGTTCTATTGAAACCTTCTATTCTGAGTTAAACCAATATCATACTTGACCATTTATCACACAATATAAGACCAAGATGATGCCATATTCAAGGAAAATGAAGCAAAATATAGAAATAAATTCAAATGCAAACACCATCAACATGCATAGATTGCATCAAAAATCTCCATATTTTGCATTGAATTAAAATATTTAGGAATTACAGAGTTTTAGAATGACTAGATACAGGTGATTGTATTCACAAGTTTCCAAATACCACAACAAGGGCACATATGCTCCTCAAACTAACAAAGAAAAGATCAAATGCCTAAAATTCTATCTTTCAAATTACATCTTATCCCTAGGAATCAAGTTTCAATGGCTATTTATAGCCTTACATTATCCAAATTTCATTTGTTTACAATGGTAAATGATGATGTATCATATTATGATTTAGTTAGCCTTCCATGTCAATTGCTTCTATAAATGTTTTTGCAACTGTAGATCTTCTACAACTTTTTGTCATCTAAAATTTCTTCAACTTTCATCTTCTGGTTTTATGCTCGATTTATTTTATTGCCTGTAAATTAAATGATAAATCAATATTATTTCTTGTGGTGGGAATAAAATTTAAATCTATTGTTATTATTATTATTTATTTGTTTTATGATCATTTTATTTGTGTATTTATTTATTTTATTTAAAACTCGCGTGGGGGTTTAATTACTCATTGGAGGCCTTGGGACTCTTGTTTGATGGAGTAATCAAATAGGATGATGATTTCATCACATGAAATCAACCTATGAACTTAGAAAAATATATGACTGGTCATTTTTAATCAAAGAGGGTCAACTTACGAGAACTTAGGACTTTGGGGAATAGTATAGGAGTCTCATCATTATTATTTTTAATACATGAGCCTATCTTCTGGAGGACATAACTTTTGATCCGATCATTGGATCAACTTGAAATTTTACAAGGAGCTATATATAGAGGTGGACAATGTCGTGACTAGGTCATTTTGACCTAGATCACTATTTCTAGGCTTTTTATAGATTTTTCTGGACCGTAATTCCTTCATGCAATGCCTCAAAAATATTTTAGTGATTTTGCAAAAGGTTTTTCCAAGGGGTGCCTCAAAAATGAATTTTAGTATTTTTTAGAAGTTTTTTGCAAAGGAATGTTTTTACTTTCATAAATTTATATTTAGACATGTTTAGCTGGTGAGATTTGGTAAGATGCCTAATATGGGTGTTATAGTGGTGCTTTTGAATGGTTCCTTAATGGATATGAATGAATTACTCAAAGAGGTTATCAAAGGAATTGATCACAATATCCTTAAGTTCTGAAAACTAATATGACAATGGTAGGCCTATGAAATAATTTAACCTTCTAATGACCTGGTTGAAAATTAACCATTATAAATTAAATATTTGACCCTTATGTCTCAAGATCTACCAACATTTCAAAACTCTTAGTGTAGTCAAATTATCAAAGCATTCGAGGAAAGCAATGAAATATTTAAAAACTTCAAGTGGGTCCCTAATTGGGGTAAGTTGTGCAGTGGTAGAAACAAAAGATGACTCTACTAGAAAATGCTTCTGAGAATTTTGGATAAAGAACCCAGTCTGAAATCAAGAAAACCAAAGATCAAAAAAATATAGATCATCTAAAAATATCCAAGGAATATGGATTTAAATAGTTTCCATTGAAAATAGATGGACCATTTGCTTCAACTTATTGGATGTTTAGTGCATTCATTCTTTATTCTTGAGTCAGTAAGAAATCCATCACCTGGTTAGACATTGGTCTATTTAGGCTATTACTCTTAAAGATTTACCTTCGCATTTCTCCACAACCAGTTAAGCATCCATAGCTCCGATGGAGATGACCTATATCTCTCTAGATGTTGCTCTACTCCCAACCATGCATCTATAGCCATGGTAGAGATTATCAGAATCACCCAAGCACTTACTTGATTTGCACACATCTTTTTTTTAGAAGCATTTTTTATTACTTTGTACCTTTGGATTAGAGACCTTTTAAGGCTAAAGATAGAGTGTATAACAATTTTTTACCCAATCATCAAATCAAGATGATTTCATCCTCCATGATAAAAAAATAATCATTTAAATATAATGTTAGAGGTGAAGCTTTAGCAAAATGTTGCACAATTTCAATATCCTTTATTCTTGTCCATAATCCAAGCATGACTGCTAATCACCTGATATCTCTAAATTTCAATTTTCAACTAATTTCAAATAGGCAATTCATCCTCAATTAGCATAAGATATTCCCTTTTAGAGAAACCATAAGTTAATTGTCATTGGACTTCACTTATCAAAATTTGTGTGATTAAAGTAATGTAAAAGCGAAGACATGAAATCCAACATGAATTCTCATAAACAAAAATGAACTAATTGAACAACCAAAAATGAAACAAAAAAAAAACATTAAATGAGAAAATAATTTCAAAGTCAGAGAAAATAAAACAAATGAAAATTGAATCTAAATACTGTAAAAAGAAAACACATGAAAACTAAAAACTATGTACAAACGACATGTTTTACTGTACTGGCTCAGGGATGAAAGTAATGCTTTAGGATTTTCCCATTGATAGGCAAGAGAACATCTTATCCACTCAATTTTTTTACTCTAAAAGTATTACCTCCTAGAATCTCTGAAATCTGGTAAGGACCTAACTAGAGGTTATCAAACTTGTTATGGTCTCCTTTTTTCTCATATGCTTTATCCCAAAGTAAAACCAAGTCAAAAATTCTGAAGACTTTGATTTTAACTCTCTTATCATACCATATTTTTATTATTCCTTGATGTTTACTAAAGTGTTGTATGACATCTTCTCTTTTATCATGTAAATTCATCAAATGAGTAAGTCTAGCTTCTACCTTATCATCAACTTCCAAGTAATATTTCATGAACTGCAATGTCAATAATTTCAAGTTAGTGGGAAAGATAGGATCTTGGCCATAGACTAGATGGTAAGGTGATGTACCTAATGAAGCTTTTATTCTGGTCCTATCTTCCCACAAAGCATACTTGAGTTTATTGTGCCAATCTCTAGGATTTCTCTCTAAGAGTTTCTTGATGATTGTCAATATTTTTTTATTAGTTGATTCAACCGAACCATTTCCCTGTGGGTAATAATTAGAAGAAAACTTTAGAGTTAAATTGTTATCATAAGCCCATTTTGCAAATTTAATTGAGGTAAAATCTGATCCATTGTCACAAACCATGGAATAATGCATCCCAAATCTAGTAACAATATGATATTCAATGAACTGAATGACATTTGTGGTGCAGTGTTTGGTAGGTAAAGCTTCTATCCATCGAGTGCAATAATATGTTGTAGCCACAATGTATTTGTAATAGGTTGAAGAATTAGGGTTGATGACTCCTATAAAGTCCAATCCCCATTGGGCAAAGGGTCTAGCCTCAAATACAGGTTACAATGACATAGAAGCATTTCTTTCTCTATGTGCAAGAACTTGGTTGGTGTGACAGGATCTAACATGGGTATGATAATCCTTAAATATATGAGGCCAATAGTAACCACATTGGTTGAACCATGTCTAGTCTCATATATGCCATGAAATTCATGAAGGACTTTAGTAGCTTCATTTTTGTTTAGGCACCTAAGGTAGATACCTTCATGGTTTCTTCTATATAGAGCACTTGCTTTGATCATGAAGTTAGCACTCTTTAAATGTAATGCTATTCTTTGAGTAGCATTTAAGTGATCTGGACATTTATAATTCAACAAGTAATACACAATGCCTTGATACCATTCATTAGTTGTTATATTATCCACATTATACTGTTGGCAAATAATTTAAGGATCAAAATTTTCTAACATTTTTCTTAATCCTTGACCTTTAAATAGTTTCATAGGTTGGATTTCTAGGTCAAACTCTTGTAAAATTGACATTCACTTACCTATTATTTATCTCAATTCATTTTGCATTAACATGGTTTTGACAGCTGGGTCTGGCACAAGTGTAAATATCCTATAATGTAGAATATAACGCCTAAATTTTTTACTACCTTTACTAGAGCATATGATTATTTGTCTATAATAATATATTTAAAGTTAGCATATTTTAATGGGGAGCTCATGAAGGCTATTGGATTTTCTTCATTATTCTCACTCTTTTGTGTTAAGACACTTGCAATTGAATGTTAGGAAACAAATGAGTAGAGATAAATGGTTTTATGTAATATGGACTCACTAGAAATGGAGCATTGGATATAGCATCCTTAACTCCCTGAAATGCAGCTTGGGATTTAGAAGTCCAAGTGATGTTAGCATCTTTTTTGAGCATGTCATTCGATGGTCTAACTATGTCTGCAAATTCTGAGATAAATTTTCTAACAAAGTTAATTTTTACAAAGAATGATCTTAATTTTTTCTTACTACCTGGGAGAGGAATGTTCAAGATTGCTTTTAATCTTTTAGGATCAATTAATATGCCATATTTAGAAATGACATGACCTAAAAGCTTTCCTTTAGTTACTCCAAAAATGCATTTCTTTGGGTTTAATGAAATACCATGCTCTCTACATCTTTGAAACACTTTCCTTAGATCACTGACATGATTAAAATATTTCTTGGAGAACACATGGATATCATCCACATATACCACTATGCACTTGCCAGTTAGACTTTTTAAAGCATAATCCATTGCTCTTTGTAAAGTAGCACCTGCATTAATTAGTCCAAAAGTATTCTCCTGTAGGAAAATGTGCCCCATTTGGTGGTGAATGTTGTTTTTATTCTATCTTTGGGATATATTATGATTTGGTTGTATCCAAAATATCCATCCAAGAAAGACATCATTTTCGACCCATTCACCATCTATAAAATATGATCTATGGAGGGTAGAAGGTAATTATCCTTCTAGGAAGCCTTATTTAGATTCCTAAAGTCAATGCATAATCAAATTTTACCATTTTTATTTCTATCAGGTCCTATATTAGCTACCCAAGTGGAGTGTCTAATGGGGATAATTATTTTTGCATCTTGAATATTTTTAACTTCCTTTTGAATAAGAGGCTCTAGCAATGGACTTATAGGATTTTGCTTTTGTCTAAACGGTTTCGCATATGGATTTAAAGAGATGGTGTAAGTGATGACAAATTGGTCATATGTTTTCAAATATTCATAGCTCCAAGCTATGATATATTTATAGTCTTTGAGAGCTTGTATGATTTCTTCCTTTTCTTGATTAGTGCAAGTTTTTTCTATTAGGACATTTTGTGCCTCTTCACTAGTCCTTATATTCATAGTATTACCTACATCATTTTAAATGAAATTTTGTTGCAATTCTTACTTCTATAATCAATATCAAATAGTTTTTTGAGAGAAATTATATCTTTAGGGGGTGATTTTGTTTTCAATTTTACCTCATGATCTTCTTCTTCTATTCTTTCATCCTCATATATGACCTGATTTTCAAAACACTAGAATTAATCACAAAATTAAAAATGTGCCTGTCACTTTAAAATACTTGAAGATTTTTCACATTATCGGGTATAGAAGGACAAACTACTAATTCTATAGAAAATTTCTTGAATCTTTTATTATTTATAGGTGTCAATGTACTTGTTGCTACTACCAAGAGTCTGCAACTCTGTTACTCTTTCTTGAAATCAATTTAATGTTGAAAGCATGGAACTCAACTCATCAATTAGATCTCTCACTCAGTTTCTATAACGAGTTAACCTTTTATCATGACAAGTATATTGAACTTTGACTTGTTTCACTACCAAATCAGAATATCCTAACACTTTTAAGCACTTAATATTATTTTTAAAGAAAATTAGTGTCCATATATAAATGCTTCATATTCTGCAGTATTGCATGTATAGGAAAACTGCAATCTATAAGATGCTAGGTGAGATTTTATTTTAGGGTTGATTAATTCAACACCTGCTCCATTGCATTTTCTAGATCTAGATCCATAAAATTTGAGAATCCAAACTATATTTTCATATCTATTTGGCTTACTAGATGATGCTTCAGTTTCAACTTCATTTATGTCTTGTTTGGTTTCAAGGGTGTAAACCCCTAATTTAAATTCATTGTAGAGAACTTCATTAGTCTTATTATATTCAGTAATGAGTTCTTTGAGTCTAGGTTATCTTTATACTCTAATGTGATTTGAAATTCCTTGCCAAGGCAACCACATGTGAGAAATGTCAGTGGCTATGTATCCATTTAAATTCCTTGACCAATCTCTACTTAAGAGCATTTCATATCTAGCTAAGATTTCTACATGTATATGGATATATTGATGAATCTTGGGATTTAAGGCTAATTTTTTGTGAATATTTTTAAGTATGCCAACCACATTGAATTATGTTTTGTCCAGTTATACCACTACTCTATTGGAAGGAGTAGGTCTCAAACCTAGCCATTAACACACAACATGTGGCATGACATTTCCTGAAGTACCTGAATCAACAAGACAATTATGTAACTTTTTCCCTACAATTCTAATCATCAAGAGAAAAGGAGGAGCTTCTCCTTTGTCCCTTCATGATAGAAATTGATCATCCATGGTCTTCTAGGATCCAATTTTATTTTGGTCTCTAAATGCTTTAATTATCAATTCTTGTTGATTTGTTAACTAGGTAACCTCAAAAAGAGATATGTTTCCTTTGTTTTTTTAAAATCTTCCAAAGTGTTGTATGTAGACATATCATGGTCTAGAATTCTATGTGATGGTGGATTAGCCTTAGGTGGATTGAGATTATTGTTAGCCTAGTTTTCAGGAGGGGTGAAAGTAGGATTTGACAGGGTAGAAGTGATTGGCACTTTATTCTTGCTCCTAAGCATATAATTGTGATTTCATTTCTTGAATTACATATAAGATTGTACTTATTCTTCTAGAGATCCCTTATATACTTCATCTTCTCCTTGTGATGATTCAAATGTTTCAAAAACCAAGGCTATATGTTATCCTTTACTACTTATAGCCTGATTTGAAATATCTTTATTTGGTATTAGCTACATGCTATCCATTTTATTTTGGAGTATATCTAAAGTTGTTTTGAATTTAGAGAACTCATTCTCACTATGTTGTGCTATGGAGTGTACTCTACACCCTAAAGCCAAGTTAGAGAGATTAACTATAGTATTTTTATTCTGATTGGTAATTGGATTGGGTACTCCATTATTTGGACGAGTGTTTCTTTGTATTTTTTGGAAACTGAAGTTCCTATTCTGAGGTGGATTGTTGGCTTGGGGATTTTGATATGCCTTCTTATGCAATTGGACCATATATTTGCTAAGATTTTGGACAAACTTTTGAATATTATCTAACTAAGAGTTAGCATCAGTGTTTTAACCTGTAGCAGTTTGACTTGATGTGTTGTTTACAGAAGTGGTGGAATTCTAAAAATTAGGCACATTTTGATTTTGAACAACATTTAGAAATGCTGGGATATTCTGATTAGGATTAACATTCTAAAATATTGGGACATTCTGAGTAGAAGTAGTGTTCAAAAATGCAGGCATAGCTTGTGTATGAGTCTCCATATTCTTATGAGTATTGAATTGGTTTTCCAAATATAGTGGAGTGGTAGGATTATATGACTGATATGGTACAAGATTTAACATGAGAAATTATTGTGATAGAGCTTTATTAATCATGGGTACTTGATTGAATGCACTTGGCTGTATTAGTGAAGGCAATTGACTTATTCTAAAACCTTGAGGGATCAAATGCTATTCCACAGCTAAAGCTTCACTATAGGCCATGGGAAGAGTGGTGATCTAAGGTATACTTCTCACAAACATAAATGTTAGAGGATCTAATTCTCTAAAATACATTTTTATGGTTGCATCAACATTGAGTGTATAAGGTGCAGTAATTATGCTATATATATTGTAAAATTGGGTGTTAAATAATCTTAAAGGCTCATTGGGTTCCCTTATGGCTGCGAAAAAATGATGATATATAATTACAGGGTCTATGGGTAGCTTGAACTAATTAATGAAGGTTGTTTCTAATTCAGCCCAAAAAGTGATAGAATTAGCCGATAGGCTAATATACCAATCATATGCCATATCATCCAGGGTAAGAGGAAACATCTTAATGTTCCACCTGTAATATCACCACAACATATTTATGGGCTTGAATATGTTCTTCGACTATTATTGCTCCATCATGTTTGTACCTGGGAAAATACCTCTCCATATTTTTAGGAATATCATGGGCTACGTCAGGAAGATTGAGTTGGCTGTTATGGCCACCTAACCAAGATGCAAATGCTATTGGTGTCACCATCGGTCTACTTTGGGAAGGAACAAATGGAACAATGACCTGAGATGAGATAATAATGGGAGGATTATTACTTGACTAAAATTTTGTACCTCTTGATCTTCTTGGAGGAGAAAGGCTATGAAATTCAGTGTCTTCGAAAGCCTTAGACCTAGTAACAATAACCCTAGGTTATAGTTTGAATAATTATCAAATAATTTCAAGTTATACTATAAATTTAAACAAGTTCAACCCTTAAAATTGAATCAATTAATCAGAGATTAGGCCCTCCCTCTAGTGCCAATTCTATTGAGTGATATATTTATCAAATAATAAACTCATACTATCAACTAGGACTCATGCATGATGTCCTATCTTGAAAGAAGATTCGTGATCTCCCCAAGGTTTGGGTGAGGATGGTCTATCCTGGTGATGTTTATGGATCTTTTGATTAAAAATATAATAATATATATGGAATATTCAGGGCCTTTATATATCCCTCAGAAGGGGATTATTAGTTTCAGTTCTAATTACAAGATTATGGGCTTGCTACCTTAGAATTATCAAAGCATTACAATCATTTATTTATCTGAAACTTGCAGAGATAAAACACAACATTATGAAATAAAGCTTTAGAAATGAAAATTCGGCTAATATACTCCTAATTTTAACTATTTTCAAAGAAAATATAAGAAATAAGGGTTAGGGAAAGAAAATCAAACAAGTCATGGTGAATTCACATCTTTTCAAGGGTTCTGTTGAAGCCTCTGATTATAAATTAAACCAATATCAGCCTTGACCAGTTATCACACAATCTAAGACCAAGATGATGCCATCTTCAAGGGAGATGAAGAAAAATACAAAAATAAATTCAAATGCAAACACCACCAACATAAGCAAATTGCATTAAAAAAACTCAATATTTTGCATTGAATTAAAATATTCGAGAATTATAGAGTTTCAGAATGGCTAGATACAGGTGATTGTCCTCACAATTTTCCAAATACCACAAAAATAGCACAGATTCTCCTCATGCTAACAAAGAAAAGATCAAATGCCTAAAATTCTATCTTTCAAATTGCATCCGACCCCTAGGAATCGAGGTTCAATGGCTATTTATAGCCTTCCATTATCCAAATTTCATTTGTTTGTAATGGTAAATGATGATGTATCATATTCTGATTCAGTTACCATTTCATATCAATTGCTTCTATAACTAGTTTTGCAACTATATTTCTTCTACGACTTTCTGTCATCTAAAATTTCTTCAACTTTCACCTTCTAGTACTATGATCGATTTATTTTGTTGCCTATAAATTAAATGATAAACCAATATTAGTTCTTGTGGTGGGAATAGAAAATCAAATTTGTTATTATTATTTATTTATTTATTTTTTTGTATTTACATGGTGGATGGGCGAGGGGGTGTTGTGCGGGGCCCTCCCCTTTCCGGGGGGGGGAACCAATTGGCACACAGACCTAATCTATTATTATTATTATTTATTTGTTTTATGATCATTTTATTTAGGTATTTATTTATTTTATTTAAAAACTCATGTGGGAATTTAATTACTCATTGGAGGCCTTGGAGACTCTTGTTTGGTAGAGTAATCAAATAGGATGATGATTTCATCACATGAAATCGACCTATGAACTTAGGAAAAGATATGACATGTCCATTTTAATCAAATAGGGTCAACTTAGAACAATTTAAGACTTTGGGGAATAGTATAGGAATCTCATCATTATTGTTTTTGATATAGGAGCCTATCTTTAGGAGGGCATAACATTTGATTCGATCGTTGGATCGACTTGAAATTTTATAGGGAGTTAGATATAGAGGTGGAAATTTTTGTGCTAGGTCCTTAAACCTAAATTGCTATTTCTAGGTCTTTTCTAGATTTTTCGAACCCTAATTGCTTCATCTAATGCCTCAAAAATTGATTATTGTGATATTTGCATAAGTTTTTTCCAAGGGGTGCCTCAAAAATAGATTTTAGTATTTTTTTTAGAATTTTATTGCAAAGGAATATTTCAAATTTCATAACTTTATATTTAGACATGTTTAGTTGATGAGATCTATTAAGATGACTAATATGGGCACTACAGTGGTTCTTTTGAATGGTTCGTTAATGGATAGGAATGAATTCTTGAAAGAGGTTATCAAAGGGATTGATCACAAAATACTTAAGCTCTAAAAAATAATATGACAATGGTAGGCCTCTGGAATAACCTAGCCTTCTCAAGGCCTTGAAAGTTAAAAAATGACCATTACAAATTAAATATTTCACCCTTATATCTCAAGACCTACCAACATTTCAAAATTCTTGGTGTAGTCAAATTATCAAAATATTCGAGGCAAGCAATGAAATCCTCAAAAAATTCAAATGGGTCCCCAGTTTGGATAAGTTGTGCAGTGGCAAAAATGAATGATGACTCTTCTAGAAAATGCTTCTGAGAATTTTGGATAAAGAACCCAGTATGAAATCAAGAAAACCAAAGATCAACAAAATATAGATCATCTAACAATATCCAAGGAATATGGGTTTAAACAGTTTCCATTGAAAATAGATGTACCATTTGCTTCAGCTTATTGGATGTTTAGTGCATTCATTCTTTATTCTTTAATCACTCAAAAATCCATCACCTGGTTAGATATTGGGCTATTAAGGATATTACTCTTAAATATTTGCCTTTTCATTGCTCACAAACCAGTCAAGTGTCCATAGCTCCAATAGAGATGACCTAGATCTCTTCTAGACATTGATCTACTACCAACCAGGCATATATAGCCTTGATAGATATTATCTAAATCACCCAAGCACTTACTTGATTTGCACACATATTTTTTTTTAGGATCATTTTTGACTGCTTTGCAAATATCATATGTACCTTTGGGTTAGAGACATTTTAAGGCTAAATATAGAGTGTATAACATTTTTTTTGTGCAATCATCTTGATGATTTCATCATGCATGATAAAAAATTAATCATTTAAATATAATGTTAGAGGTGAAGCTTCAGAAAAATGTTGCACTATTTCAATATCCTTTATTCTTGTCCATAATCCAAGCATGACTTCTAATAACCTGATTTCTCTAATTTTTAATTTTCAACTAATTTCAAACATGCAATTCATCCTCAATTAGCAGAAGATATTCCCTTTTAGAGAAACTAGAATTTAATTGTCATTGAACTCCACTTATCAAAATTTATGGGATGAAATCAGTGTAAAAGTGAAGACATGAAATCCAACATGAATTCTCACAAATAGAAATGAACTAATTGAACAAGCAAAACTGAAATAAATAACAAAACATTTAATGAGAAAATAATTTCAATGTCAGAGAAAATTAAAAAAATGAATACTAAATCTAAATGCTATAAAAAGAAAACACATGAAAACAAAAAACTATGTACAAATGACATGTTTCGCTGCACTGCCTCAGGGATGAAAGTAATGCTTTAGGAATTACCCATTGATAGGCAAGAGGACATATTCTCCACTCAAATTTTTTAGTCTAAAAGTATTATCTCCTAGAATCTCTAAAATCTGGTAAGGACCTAACTAGAGGTTATCAAACTTGTTATGGTCTCCTTTTTTCTCATGTGCTTTATCCCAAAGTAAAACCAAGTCAAAAATTTTGAAGGCTTTGATTTTAGATCTCTTATCAAACCATATTTTGATTATTCCTTGATGTTGACTAAAGTGTTGTAAGGCATCTTCTCTTTTCTCATCTAAATTCATCAAATGAGTGAGTCTAGATTCTACCTTATCATCAACTTCCAAGTAATATTTCATGAATTGTAGCATCAACAATTCCAATTTAGTGGGAATATAAGATCTTGGCCATAGACTAGATGGTATGGTAATGTACCTAACGAAGCTTTTATTCTGGTCCTATCTGCCCACAAAGCATACCCGAGTTTATTGTTCCAATCTCTAGGATTTCTCTCTAATATTTTCTTGATGATTATCAATTAATTTTTATTGGTTGATTCAACCAAACCATTTCCATGTGGGTAATAATTAGAAGAAAACTTTAGAGTTACCTTGTTATCATAAGCCCATTATGCAAATTGAATTGAGGTAAAATTTGATCCATTGTCATAGACTATGGAATAAGGTATCCCAAATCTAGTAACCATATGTTCTTCCATGAACGAAATGACAACATTTGTGGTGCAATTTTTGGTAGGTAAAGCTTCTATCCATCAAGTGTAATAATCTATTGCAATCACAATGTATTTGTGACACACTAAAGAATTATGATTGATGAATCCTCTATAGTAGAATCCCCATTGGGTAAAGGGTCTAGCCTCAAATATAGGCTACAATGGCATAGAAGTATTTCTTTCTAAATGTGTAGCAACTTGGTAGGTGTGACAAGATTGAACATGGGTATGAGGATCGTTAAATATATGAGGCCAATAGTAAATAGCTCTTAAAATTTGATGTGCAGTGGCATTGGATGAACCATGCCCAGTCTCATATGTGCCATGAAATTCATGAAGGACCTGAGTAGCTTCATTTTTGTTTAGACATCTAAGGTAGATACCTTCATGGTTTCTTCTATATAGAGCACCTTCTTTGATCATGAATTTAGAACTCTTTAAACATAATGCTCTTTTTTGAGTAGTATTTAAGTGATCTGGACATTTATTATTCAAAAAGTAATACACAATATCTTGGTACCACTCATTAGTTGTTATATCATCCATAGTATACTATTGGAAAAGAATTTGAGGATCAATTTTTACTAACATTTTTCTTAATCCTTGACCTCTAACTAGTTTCATAGGCTAGATTTCTAGGTCAAAATCTTGTAAAATTGACATCCACTTACCTCTTCTTTCTCCCAATTTGTTTTGCATTAACATGGTTTTGACAGGTGGGTCTGGCACAACTATAAATATCCTACTGTGTATAATATAATGCCTGAATTTTTTCACTACCTTTACTAGAGCATATGTATGTTTGTCTATAACAATATATTTCAATTTAGCATCTTTTAATGGGGAGCTCATGAAGGCTATTGGATTTTCTTCATTATTCTCACTCTTTTGTGTTAAGACACTTGCGATTGAATGTTTAGGATGCAAATGAGTAGATATAAAATGGTTTCATGTAATTTGGGCTCACTAAAACTAGAGCATTGGATATAGCATCCTTAACTCCCTGAAATGTAGCTTGGCCTTCTAAAGTCCAAGTGATGTTAGCATATTTCTTGAGCATGTCATTCAATGGTCTAACTATCTCTACAAATCTTGAGATAAATTTTCTAACAAAGTTAATTTTTCCAAAGAATGATCTTAATTCTTTCTCACTACCATGGAGGGGAATGTTCTGGATTAATTTTACTCTTTTAGGGTCAATTAAGATTATTTTACTCTAAAAATGCATTTCTTTGGGTTTAATGAAATACCATGCTCTCTACATATTTGGAATACTTTCCTTAGATCATTGACATGATTAAAACATTTCTTGGAGAACATAGGGATATCATCCACATATACCACTATGCACTTGCCAATTAGACCTTTGAAAGCATAATCCATTGCTCTCTGGAAAGTAGCACCTGCATTAATCAGTCCAAAAGGCATTCTCCTATAGGTAAATGTGCCCCATTTGGTGGTGAATGTTGTTTTCATTCTATCTTTGGGATCTATCATGATCTGATTGTATCCAAAATATCCATCCAAGAAAGACATCATTTTTGATCCATTCACCATCTACAAAATATGATCTATGGAGGGTAGAGGGTAATTATCCTTCTAGGAAGCCTTATTCAGATTCCTAAAGTCAATGCATAATCAAATTTCTCCATTTTTCTTTCTAACAGGTACTATATTAGCTACCCAAGTGGAGTGTCTAATGGGAAAAATGATTTTTGCATCTAGGAGCTTTTTAACTTCCTTCTGAATAAGAGGCTCTAGCAATGGACTTATAGGCCTTTGCTTTTGTCTAAATGGTTTTGCATCTAGCTTTAAAGGGATGGTGTGAGTGATGACAGATTGGTCATATGTTTTCAAATATTCATAGCTCCAAGCTATGACATCTTTATAGTCTTTGAGAGATTGTATGATTTCTTCCTTTTCTTGATTAGTGCAAGATTTTCCTATTAGGACATTTTGTGCCTCTTCACTAGTCCCTATATTCATAGTATTACCTACATCATTTTGAAATGAAATTTTATTGCATTTCTTACTTCTATAATCAATATCAAATAGTATTTCGAGAGAAATCATATCTTTAGGGAGTGAGTTTGTTTTCAAGGTTACCTCATGATCTTCTTCTTCTATTATTTCATCCTCATCTATGACCTAATTTTCAAAAACACCAGAATTAGTCACAAAATTAAAAATGTGCCTGTCACTTTCAAATACTTGAAGATTTTTCACATTATCGGGTATAGAAGGACAAGCTACTAATTCTATAGAAAATTTCTTGAATATTTTATTATTTATAGGTGTCAATGTACTTGCTACTACTACCACAAAGTCTGCAACTCTTTTGCTCTTCCTTGAAATCAATTTAATGTTGAAAGCATGGAACTCAACTCATCAATTAGATCCCTCACTTAGTTTCTATAATGAGTTAACCTTTTATCATGACAAGTATATTGACCTTTGACTTGTTTCACTACCAACTCAGAATATCCTAACACTTTTAAGCACTTAATATTCTTTCTTAAAGCAAATTGTAGTCCATATATCAATGCTTCATATTTTGCAGTATTGCATGTATAGGGAAACTACAATCTATAAGATGCTAGGTGAGATTTTCTTTTAGGGCTGATTAATTCAACACCTGCTCCATTGCCTTGTCTAGATCTAGATCCATCAAATTTGAGAATCCAAACTAGATTTTCATATTTATTTGGCTTACTAGGTGATGCTTTAGTTTCAACTTCATTTATGTCTTGTTTGGTTTCAAGGGTGTAAACCCCTAATTCAGATTCATTGTAGAGAACCTCATTAGTCTTATTATATTCAATAATGAGTTATTTGAGTCTAGGCTCTCTTTCTAATCTAATTTGATTTGCAATTCCCCACCAAGGCAACCACATGTGAGAAAAGTTGGTGGCCATGTATCCATTTAAATTCCTTGACCAATCTCTACTTAAGAGCATTCCATATCTATCCAGGATTTCTACAACATGTATATCGATATATTGTTGAATCTTGGGCTCTGAGGCTAATTGTATGTGAATGTTTTTAAGTACACCCACCACATTGACTTATATTTTTTCTAGTTGTACCACTACTCTATTGGAAGGAGTAGGTCTCAAACCTAGCCATTGACACACAACATGTGGCATGACATTTCCTAAAGCACCTGAATCAACAAGACAATTATGTAAGTTTTTGCCTACAATTCTAATCATCAAGAGGAAAGGAGGAGCTTCTCCTTTGTCCCTTTGTGATACAAATTGAGCATCCATGGTCTTCTAGGATCCAATTTTATTTTGGTCTCTAAATGCTTTAATTATCAATTCTTGTTGATCCATTAGTTGGGCAACCTCAAATAGAGATATGTTTGCTTTGGTTTTCTTCAAATCTTCCACAATGTTGTATGTAGACCTATTATGGTCTAGACTTCTATGTGGTGGTGGTGGATTAGCCTTAGGTGGATTGGGGTTATTGTTAGCCTAGTTTTTAGGAGGGGTGAAAGTAGGATTCGGTGGGGTAGAAGAAGTGATTGGCACTTTATTCTTGCTCCTAAGCATATAATTGTGATTTCCTTTCTTGAATTACCTATAAGATTGTACTTCTTCTTCTAGAGATACCTCATATCCTTCATCTTCTCCTTCTGATGATTCAAATATTTCAACAACCAAGGTTGTCCCTTTTCCTTTACTACTGCTAGCCTGATTTGAAATATCTTCATTCGGTATTAACTCCATGTTATCCATTTTATTTTGGAGTATATCTAAAGTTGTTTTGAATTCAGGGCACTCATTATCACTATGTTTATCACTATGTTGTGCTATGGAGTGTACTCTACACCAATTATCTAAAGCCAAGTCAGAAATATTGACTACAGTATTAGTTTGATTCTGATTGGTAATTGGATTGGGTACTCCTCCATTATTTGGATGAGTGTTCCATTGTATTTTTTGGAAACTGAAGTTCCTATTCTAAGGTGGATTATTGGCTTGGGGATTTTGAGATGCCTGCTTCTGCAATTGGACCATATCATTGCTGAGATTTTGGACTAACTTTTGTATATTATCTAACTAAGAGTTAGCATCATTGTTTTGTCCTATAGCAGTTTGACTTGCTGTGTTGTTTGCAAAGTGGTGGAATTCTAAAAATTAGGCACATTTTGATTTTGAACAACATTTAGAAATGTTGGGATATTCTGATTAGGATTAATGTTCTAAAATGTTGGGACATTCTGAGTGGGAGTAGTGTTCAAAAATGTAGGCACAACTTGTGTATGAGTCTCCACATTCTTATGAGTATTGAATTGGTTTTCCAAATATAGTGGAGTGGTAGGATTATATGACTGATATGGTACAAGATTTAACATGGGCAATTATTGTGATAGAGCTTGATTAATCATGGGTACTTGATTGAATGCACCTGGCTGTCCTAGTGAAGGCAATTGGCCTATTCCAAAACCTTGAGGGATCAACTACTATTCCACAGTTAAAGCTTCACTATAGGCCATGGGAAGAGTGGTGATCTGAGGTATCCTTCTCACAAACATGGATGTGAGAGGATATAATGCTCTGAAATACATTTGTATGGTTGCATCAGCATTGAGTGTATAAGGTGCAGTCAGTATGCTATATAGCTTATGAAATCGGGTGTTAAATAACCTTAAAGGCTCATTGGGTTCCCTTCTGGCTGTGACAAACTGATGATATATAATTGCAGGGTCTATGGGTAGCCTAAACTGATTAATGAAGGTTGTTTCTAATTCAGCCCAAGAAGTGATAGAATTAGCCGGTAGGCTAATATACCAATCATATGCCATCTCATCCAGGGTAAGAGGAAACATCCTACAGGAAACTTCTTCATGTTCCACCTGTAATCTCACCACAACATATTTATAGGCTTGAATATGTTCTTTGGCTATTCTTGCTCCATCATGTTTGTACCTGGGCAAATACCATCCCCTTTTTTTGGGGTTTTCCGGGGCCCCCCGGGGAAGATTTAGTGGGCTGTTATGGCCACCTAACCAAGGTGCAAATGCTATTGGTGTCGCCATTGGTCTACTTTGGGGAGGAAAAAATGGAACAATGGCCTAAGATGAGATAACAATGGGAGGATTGTTACTTGACTGAACTTTGGTACCTCTAGATCTTCTTGGAGGAGAAAGGCTATGAAATTCAGTGTCTTCGGAAGCCTTAGACCTAGTAACAATAACCCTAGGTTCCAGTTTGAATAATTATCAAATAATTTCAAGTGATACTATGAATTTAAACAAGTTCAACCCTTAAAATCAAATCAATTAATCAGAGATTAGGCCCTCCTTCTAGCGCCAATTCTGTTGAGTGATATATTTGTCAGATAACAAACACATACTAACAACTAGGACTCATGCAGGATGTCCTCTCTTGAAAGGAGATTCATGATCTCCCCAAGGTTTGGGTGAGGTTGGTCTAACTTGGTAATGTTTATTGATCTTTTGATTCAAAGGAAAATAATGAAATATATGGAATATTCAGGGCCTTTATGTAGCCCTCACAAGGGGATTATTAGTTTTAGTTCTGATTAATTGATTGTCTTGACATGAAGAACTTAGGGCTTTGCTTAATTGTACAATAAATCATGAAGATATGAGCATTTAACATCAAAATTCACCCAAGAAATTAGTAAAATAGCAAGATTTTGGGCTTGCTACCTTAGAATTATCAAAGCATTACAATCATTTATTTATCTGAAACTTGCAGAGATAAAACACAACATTATGAAATCAAGCTTCAGAAATGAAAATTCCGCTAATCTACTCCTAATTTTAACTATTTTCAAAGAAAATGCAAAAAATAAGGGTTAGGGAAAGAAAATCAAACAAGTCATGGTGAATTCACATCTTTGCAAGGGTTCTGTTGAAGCCTCCGATTATGAATTAAACCAATCTCAGCCTTGACCAATTATCACACAATCTAAGACCAAGATGGTGCCATATTCAAGGGAAATGAAGCAAAATACAAAAATAAATTCAAATGCAAACACCATCAACATGCGCAGATTGCATCGAAAATCTCCATATTTTGCATTGAATTAAAATATTTGAGAATTACAGAGTTTTAGAATGGCTAGCTACAGGTGATTGTCCTCACAAGTTTCTAAATACCACAACAAGGGCACATATGCTCCTCAAACTAACAAAGAAAATATGAAATGCCTAAAATTCTATCTTTCAAATTGCATCCGACCCCTAGGAATCGAGGTTCAATGGCTATTTATAGCCTTACATTATCCAAATTTCATTTGTTTGCAATGGTAAATGATGATGTATCATATTATGATTTGGTTACCCTTTCGTGTCAATTGCTTTTGTAACTATTTTTGCAACTATAGATCTTCTACGACTTTCTATCATCTAAAATTTCTTCAACTTTCACCTTCTGGTATTATGCTCGATTTCTTTTGTTGCCTGTAAATTAAATGATAAACCAACATTAGTTCTTGTGGTGGGAATAGAAAATTAAATATGTTGTTATTATTATTATTTATTTGTTTTATGATCATTTTATTCGTGTATTTATTTATTTTATTTAAAACTCGCGTGGGGGTTTAATTACTCGTTGGAGGCCTTGGGGACTCTTGTTTGGCGGAGTAATCAAATAGGATGATGATTTCATCACATGAAATCAACCTATGAACTTAGGAACATATATGACAGGTCCTTTTTAATCAAAGAGGGTCAACTTAGGACAACTTAGGACTTTGGGAATGGTATAGGAATCTCATTATTATTATTTTTGATATAGGAGCCTATCTTTCGGAGGGCATAACTTTTGATCCGACCATTGGATCGACTTGAAATTTTACGAGGAGCTAGATATAGAGGTGGAAAATGATGTGGCTAGGTCCTTAGGACCTAGATCACTATTTCTAGGTCTTTTCCAGATTTTTTAGGCCCTAATTCCTTCATCTAATGCCTCAAAAATAGATTTTAGTGATTTTGCAGAAGTTTTTTCCAAGGGGTGCCTCAAAAATGGATTTTAGTGTTTTTTTTAGAGCAATATTTTGACTTTCATAACTTTATATTTAGACATGTTTAGCTGGTGATATTTGGTAAGATGCCTAATATGGGCGTTACAGTGGTGCTTTTGAATGGTTCCTTAATGGATAGGAATGAATTCTTGAAAGAGGTTATCAAAGGGATTGATCACAAAATCCTTAAGCTCTAAAAACTAATATGACAATGGTAGGCCTCTGGAATAACTTAACCTTCTAATGACCTTGAAAGTTGAAAATTGACCATTACAAATTGAATATTTGACCCTTATATCTCAAGACCTACCAACATTTCAAAACTCTTGGTGTAGTCAAATTATCAAAACATTCGAGGCAAGCAATGAAATCCTCAAAAACTTCAAATGGGTCCCCAATTGGGGTAAGTTGTGCAATGGCAACAACAAATGGTGACTCTTCTAGAAAATACTCCTGAGCATTTTGGATAAAGAACCTAGTATGAAATCAAGAAAACCAAAGATCAGCAAAATATAGATCATCTAGCAATATCCAGGGAATATGGGTTTAAATAGTTTCCATTGAAAATAGATGTACCATTTGCTTCAGCTTATTGGGTGTTTAGTGCATTCATTCTTTATTCTTGAATCAGTCAAAAATCCATCACCTGGTTAGACATTGGGCTATTAAGGATATTACTCTTAAATATTTACCTCTACATTGCTCCACAGCCAGTCAAGCATCCATAGCTCCAGTGGAGATGACCTAGATCTCTTCTAGACATTGCTCTACTACCAACCAGGCATCTATAGCCCTGGTAGATATTATCTGAATCACCCAAGCACTTACCTGATTTGCACACATCTTTTTTTAGAAGCATTTTGACTGCTTTGCAAGTATCATATGTGCCTTTGGGTTAGAGACCTTTTAAGGCTAAATATAGAGTGTATAACAATTTTTTTACCCAATCATCAAATCAAGATGATTTCATCCTTCATGATCCAAAAATAATCATTTAAATATAATGTTAGAGGTGAAGCTTCAACAAAATGTTACACTATTTCAATATCCTTTATTCTAGTCCATAATCCAAGCATGACTGCTAATAATATGATTTCTCTAATTTTCAATTTTCAACTAATTTCAAACAGGAAATTCATCCTCAATTAGCAGAAGATATTCCCTTTTAGAGAAACCAGAAGTTAATTGTCATTGGACTCCACTTATCAAAATTTGTGGGATGAAAGCAGTGTAAAAGTGAAGACATGAAATCCAACATGAATTCTCACAAATAGAAATGAACTAACTGAACAAGAAAAACTAAAACAAACAACAAAACACTTAATGAGAAAAGAATTTCAAAGTCAGAGAAAATAAAACAAATGAAAACTGAATCTAAACGCTGTAAAAAGAAAACACATGAAAACAAAAAACTATGTACAAATGACATGTTTTACTGCACTGCCTCAAGGATGAAAGTAATGCTTTAGGAATTACCCATTGACAGGCAAGAGGACATCTTCTCCACTCAAATTTTTTAGTCTAAAAGTATTATCTCCTAGAATCTCTGAAATCTGGTAAGGACCTAACCAGAGGTTATCAAACTTGTTATGGTCTCCTTTTTTCTCATGTGCTTTATCCCAAAGTAAAACCAAGTCAAAAATTTTGAAGGCTTTGATTTTAGCTCTCTTATCAAACCATATTTTGATTATTCCTTGATGTTGACTGAAGTGTTGTAAGGCATCTTCTCTTTTCTCATCTAAATTCATCAAATGAGTGAGCCTGGCTTCTACCTTATCATCAACTTCCAAGTAATATTTCATGAACTACAGTGTCAACAATTTCAAGTTAGTGGGAAATATAGGATCTTGGCCATAGACCAGATGGTAAGGTGATGTACCTAACAAAGCTTTTATTCTGGTCCTATCTACCCACAAAGCATACCTAAGTTTATTGTGCCAATCTCTAGGATTTCTCTCTAAGAGTTTCTTGATGATTGTCAATAAATTTTTATTAGTTGATTCAGCCAAACCATTTCCCTATGGGTAATAATTAGAAGAAAACTTTAGAGTTACCTTGTTATCATAAGCCCATTCTACAAATTGAATTGAGGTAAAAGTTGATCCATTGTCACAGACTATGGAATAAGGCATCCCAAATCTAGTAACAATATGTTCTTCCATGAACTGAATGACAACATCTGTGGTGCAATTTTTGGTAGGTAAAGCTTCTATCCACCGAGTGCAATAATCTGTTGCAGTCACAATGTATTTGTGATAGGCTGAAGAATTAGGATTGATGACTCCTATAAAGTCCAATCCCCATTGGGCAAAGGGTCTAGCCTCAAATACAGGCTGCAATGGCATAGAAGCATTTCTTTCTCTATGTGCAACAACTTGGTAGGTGTGATAGGATCGGACATGGGTATGAGCATCCTTAAAGATATGAGGCCAATAGTAACCAACTCTCATAATTTGATGTGCAGTGGCATTGGCTGAACCATGTCCAATCCCATATGTGCCATGAAATTCATGAAGGACCTGAGTAGCTTCATTTTTGTTTAGGCATCTAAGGTAGATACCTTCATGGTTTCTTCTATATAGAGCACCTACTTTGATCATGAAGTTAGCACTCTTTAAACGTAATGCTCTTCTTTGAGTAGCATTTAAGTGATCTGGACATTTATTATTCAACAAGTAATACACAATGTCTTGGTACCACTCATCAGTTGTTATATCATCCATAGTATATTGTTGGCAAAGAATTTGAGGATCAATTTTTGCTAACATTTTTCTTAATCCTTGACCTCTAACTAGTTTCATAGGCTGGATTTCTAGGTCAAACTCTTGTAAAATTGACATCCACTTACCTCTTCTTTCTCCCAATTTATTTTGCATTAACATGGTTTTGACAACTTGGTCTAGCACAACTACAAATATCCTACTATGTAGAATATAATGCCTAAATTTTTTCACTACCTTTACTAGAGCATATGCCTATTTGTCTATAATAGTATATTTCAATTTAGCATCTTTTAATGGGGAGCTCATGAAGGCTATTGGATTTTCTTCATTATTCTCACTCTTTTGTGTTAAGACACCTGTGGTTGAATGTTCAAAAGCAAATGAGTAGAGATAAAATGGTTTCATGTAATCTGGGCTCACTAAAACTGGAGCATTGGATATAGCATCCTTAACTCCCTGAAATGCAGCTTGGGCTTCAGAAGTCCAAGTGATGTTAGCATCTTTCTTGAGCATGTCATTCAATGGTCTAACTATCTCTGCAAATCTTGAGATAAATTTTCTAACAAAGTTAATTTTTCCAAAGAATGATCTTAATTCTTTCTTACTTCCTGGGAGAGGAATGTTCTGGATTGCTTTTACTCTTTTAGGGTCAATTAAGATGCCATATTTAGAAATGACATGACCTAAAATCTTTCCTTCAGTTACTCCAAAAATGCATTTCTTTGGGTTTAATGAAATACCATGCTCTCTACATATTTGGAATACTTTCCTTAGATCACTGACATGATTAAAACATTTCTTGGAGAACATAGGGATATCATCCACATATACCACTATGCACTTGCCAATTAGACCTTTGAAAGCATAATCCATTGCTCTCGAAAGTAGCACCTACATTAATCAGTCCAAAAGGTATTCTCCTATAGGCAAATGTGCCCCATTTGGTGGTGAATGTTGTTTTCATTCTATCTTTGGGATCTATCATGATCTGATTGTATCTAGAATATCCATCCAAGAAAGACATCATTTTTGATCCATTCACCATCTACAAAATATGATCTATGGAGGGTAGAGGGTAATTATCCTTCTGGGAAGCCTTATTCAGATTCCTAAAGTCAATGCATAATCAAATTTCTCCATTTTTCTTTCTAATAGGTACTATATTAGCTACCCAAGTGGAGTGTCTAATGGGAAAAATGATTTTTGCATCTAGGAGCTTTTTAACTTCCTTCTGAATAAGAGGCTCTAGCAATGGACTTATAGGCCTTTGCTTTTGTCTAAATGGTTTCACATCTGGCTTTAAAGGGATGGTGTGAGTGATGATAGATTGGTCATATGTTTTCAAATCTTCATAGCTCCAAGCTATGACATCTTTATAGTCTTTGAGAGCTTGTATGATTTCTTCCTTTTCTTGATTAGTGCAAGCTTTTCCTATTAGGACATTTTGTGCCTCTTCACTAGTCCCTATATTCATAGTATTACCTGCATCATTTTGAAATGAAATTTTATTGCATTTCTTACTTTTATAATCAATATCAAATAATTTTTCGAGAGAAATCATACCTTTAGGGAGTGAGTTTGTTTTCAAGGTTACCTCATGATCTTCTTCTTCTATTCTTTCATCCTCATCTATGACCTGATTTTCAAAAACACCAAAATTAGTCACAAAATTAAAAATGTGCCTGTCACTTTCAAATACTTGAAGATTTTTCACATTATCGGGTATAGAAGGATAGGCTACTAATTCTATAGAAAATTTCTTGAATATTTTATTATTTATAGGTGTCAATGTACTTGCCACTACTGCCAAGGAGTCTGCAACTCTGTTACTCTTCCTTGAAATCAATTTAATGTTGAAAGCATGGAACTCATCAATTAGATCCCTCACTCGGTTTCTATAATGAGTTAACCTTTTATCATGACAAGTATATTGACCTTTGACTTGTTTCACTACCAAATCAGAATCTCCTAACACTTTTAAGCACTTAATATTCTTTCTTAAAGCAAATTGTAGTCCATATATCAATGCTTCATATTCTGCAGTATTGCATGTACAGGGAAACTACAATCTATAGGATGCTAGGTGAGATTTTATTTTAGGGCTGATTAATTCAACACCTGCTCTATTGCCTTGTCTAGATCCATAAAATTTGAGAATCCAAACTAGATTTTCATCTTTATTTGGCTTACTGGGTGATGCTTCAGTTTCAACTTCATTTATGTCTTGTTTGGTTTCAAGGGTGTAAACCCCTAATTCAGATTCATTGTAGAGAACCTCATTAGTCTTATTATATTCAGTAATGAGTTCTTTGAGTCTAGGCTCTCTTTCTACTCTAATATGATTTGCAATTCCCACCAAGGCAACCACATGTGAGAAAAGTCAGTGGCCATGTATCCATTTAAATTCCTTGACCAATCTCTACTTAAGAGCATTCCATTTATATCCGGGATTTCTACAACATGTATATCGATATATTGTTGAATCCTGGGCTCTGAGGCTAATTGTATGTGAATGTTTTTAAGTACACCCACCACATTGACTTCTATTTTTTCTAGTTGTACCACTACTCTATTGGAAGGAGTAGGTCTCAAACCTAGTCGTTGACACACAACATGTGGCATGACATTTCCTGAAGCACCTGAATCAACAAGATAATTATGTAAGTTTTTGCCTACAATTCTAATCATCAAGAGGAAAGGAGGAGCTTCTCCTTTGTCCCTTCATGATACAAATTGAGCATCCATGGTCTTCTGGGATCCAATTTTATTTTGGTCTCTAAATGCTTTAATTATCAATTCTTGTTGATCCGTTAGCTGGGCAACCTCAAATAGAGATATGTTTGCTTTGGTTTTCTTCAAATCTTCCACAATGTTGTATGTAGGCCTATCCTAGTCTAGAATTCTATGTGGTGGTGGTGGATTAGCCTTAGGTGGATTGGGGTTATTGTTAGCCTGATTGTCAGGAGGTATGAAAGGAGGATTCAGTGGGGTAGAAGAAGTGATTGGCACTTTATTCTTGCTCCTAAGCATATAATTGTGATTTCCTTTCTTGAATTACCTATAAGCTTGTACTTCTTCTTCTAGAGATCCCTCATATCCTTCATCTTCTCCTTATGATGATTCAAATGTTTCAACAACCAAGGCTATCCCTTTTCCTTTACTACTGCTAGCCTGATTTGAAATATCTTCATTCGGTATTAACTCCATGTTATCCATTTCCTTTTGGAGTATATCTAAAGTTGTTTTGAATTCAGGGCACTCATTCTCACTATGTTGTGTTGTGGAGTGTACTCTACACCAATTATCTAAAGCCAAGTCAGAAATATTGACTACAGTATTAGTTTGATTCTGACTGGTAATTGGATTGGGTACTCCTCCATTATTTGGATGAGTGTTCCATTGTCTTTTTTGGAAACTGAAGTTCCTATTCTGAGGTGGATTATTGGCTTGGGGATTTTGAGATGTCTGCTTCTGCAATTGGACCATATCATTGCTGAGATTTTGGACTAACTTTTGTAGATTATCTAACTGAGGGTTAGCATCATTGTTTTATCCTGTAGCAGTCTGACTTGTTGTGTTGTTTGCAGAAGTGGTGGAATTCCAAAAATTAGGCATATTTTGATTTTGAACAACATTTAGAAATGCTGGGATATTCTGATTAGGATTAACATTCTGAAATGTTGGGACATTCTGAGTGGAAGTAGTGTTCAAAAATGTAGGCACAACTTGTGTATGAGTCTCCACATTCTTATGAGTATTGAATTGGTTTTCCAAATACAGTGGAGTGGTAGGATTATATTACTGATATGGTACAAGATTTAACATCAGTAATTGTTGTGATAAATCCTGACTAATCATGGGTACTTGATTGAATGCACCTAGCTATCCTAGTGAAGGCAATTGGCCTATTCCAAAACCTTGAGGGATCAATTGTTGTTCTGCAGTTAAAGCTTCACTATAGGCCATGGGAAGAGTGGTGATCTAAGGTGTCCTTCTCACAAACATGGATGTGAGAGGATCTAATGCTCTGAAATACATTTGTATGGTTGCATCAACATTGAGTGTATAAGGTGCAGTCAGTCTGCTATATAGCTTGTGAAACCGGGTGTTAAATAACCTTAAAGGCTCATTGGGTTCCCTTCTGGCTATGGTAAATTGATGATATATAATTGTAGGGTCTATGGGTAGCCTGAATTGATTAATGAAGGTTGTTTCTAATTCAGCCCAAGAAGTGATAGAATTAGTCGGTAGGCTAATATACCAATCATATGCCATCTCATCCAGGGTAAGAGGAAACATCCTACAGGCAACATCTTCATGTTCCACCTGTAATCTCACCACAACATCTTTATAGGCTTGAATATGTTCTTCGACTATTCTTGCTCCATCATGTCTATACCTAGGCAAATACCTCTCCATATTTTTAGGAATATCATGGGCTACTCTAGGAAGATTTAGTGGGTTGTTATGGCCACCTAACCAAGGTGCAAATGCTATTGGTGTCACCATTGGTCTACTTTGGGGAGGAACAAATGGAACAATGGCCTGAGATGAGATAACAATGGGAGGATTGTTACTTGACTGAACTTTGGTACCTCTGGATCTTCTTGGAGGAGAAAGGCTATGAAATTTAGTGTCTTCGAAAGCCTTAGACCTAGTAACAATAACCCTAGGTTCCAGTTTGAATAATTATCAAATAATTTCAAGTGATACTATGAATTTAAACAAGTTCAACCCTTAAAATCAAATCAATTAATCGAATATTAGGCCCTCCTTCTAGCACCAATTTTGTTGAGTGATATATTTGTTAGATAAAAAACACATACTAACAACTAGGACTCATGCAAGATGTCCTCTCTTGAAAGGAGATTCATGATCTCCCCAAGGTTCGGGTGAGGTTGGTCTAACCTGGTAATGTTTATTGATCTTTTGATTCAAAGGAAAAATAATGAAATATATGGAATATTCAGGGCCTTTATGTAGCCCTCACAAGGGGATTATTAGTTTTAGTTCTGATTAATTGATTGTCTTGACATGAAGAACTTAGGGCTTTGCTTAATTGTATAGTAAATCATGAAGATATGAGCATTTAACATCAAAATTCATCCAAGAAATTAGTAAAATAGCAAGATTTTGGGCTTGTTGCCTTAGAATTATCAAAGCATTACAATCATTCATTTATCTGAAACTTGTAGAGATAAAACACAACATTATGAAATCAAGCTTCAAAGATGAAAATTCTGCTAATCTACTCCTAATTTTAACTATTTTTCAAAGAAAATGCAAAAAATAAGGGTTAGGGAAAGAAAATCAAACAAGTCATGGTGAATTCAAATCTTTGCAAGGGTTCTGTTGAAGCCTCCGATTCTGAATTAAACCAATCTCAACCTCGACTAGTTATCACACAATCTAAGACCAAGATGGTGCCATCTTCAAGGGAAATGAAGCATAATACAAAAATAAATTCAAATGCAAACACCATCAACATGCACAGATTGCATCGAAAATCTCCATATTTTACATTGAATTAAAATATTCAGGAATTACAGAGTTTTAGAATGGCTAGCTATAGGTGATTGTCCTCACAAGTTTCCAAATACCACAACAAGGGCACAAATGCTCCTCAAACTAACAAAGAAAATATGAAATGCCTAAAATTCTATCTCTCAAATTGCATTCGACCCCTAGGAATCGGGGTTCAATGGCTATTTATAGCCTTACATTATCCAAATTTCATTTGTTTGCAATGGTAAATGATGATGTATCATATTCTGATTCAGTTACCCTTTCGTATCAATTGCTTCTATAACTATTTTTGCAACTGTAGATCTTCTACGACTTTCTATCATCTAAAATTTCTTCAACTTTCACCTTCTGGTATTATGCTCGGTTTCTTTTGTTGTCTGTAAATTAAATGATAAACCAACATTAGTTCTTGTGGTAGGAATAGAAAATCAAATATGTTATTATTATTATTATTTATTTGTTTTATGATCATTTTATTCATGTATTTATTTATTTTATTTAAAACTCGCATGGGGGTTTAATTACTCGTTGGAGGCCTTGGGGACTCTTGTTTGGCGGAGTAATCAAATAGGATGATGATTTCATCGCATGAAATCGACCTATGAACTTAGGAATAAATATGATATGTCCTTTTTAATCAAAGAGGGTCAACTTAGGATAACTTAGGACTTTGGGAATGGTATAAGAATCTCATCATTATTATTTTTTATACAGGAGCCTATCTTTCGGAGGGCATAACTTTTGATCCGATCGTTGGATCGACTTGAAATTTTACAAGGAGCTAGATATAGAGGTGGACAATGATGTGACTAGGTCCTTAGGACCTAGATCGCTGTTTCTAGGCCTTTTCCAGATTTTTTGGGCCCTAATTCCTTCATCTAATGCCTCAAAAATGGATTTTAGTGATTTTGCAGAAGTTTTTTCCAAGGGGTGCCTCAAAAATGGATTTTAGTGTTTTTTTTCTCTATTTTTTTTTTAAGGTTATCAAAGGTTGTCACAATCCTTAAGCTCAAACCAAATGACAATGGTAGGCCTCTGGAATAACTTTACCTTCTAATGACCTTGAAAGTTGAAAATTGACCATTACAAATTGAAGATTTGACCCTTATATCTCAAGACCTACCAACATTTCAAAACTCTTGGTGTAGTCAAATTATCAAAACATTCGAGGCAAGCAATGAAATCCTCAAAAACTTCAAATGGGTCCCCAATTGGGGTAAGTTGTGTAGTGAAAATAACAATATCCTCTCATATTGAGAACCCAAGTTCACAGTTGGGGTTATCCTTAAGGCCCCATAACACCTAGAGGTTGGACGCATAACTTCCCATCCCTTAGCATGAGGAATTTTAGGTTCATTTGACCCATTTACTAGTCATGCTAGGGGTTAGCAGACTATACCTTGTGCCTAGTTTAGATTTTACCTTCCCCGGAGTTCAACTAGGGCCTGCCATTATCCTGGCTCGGTTTCGGGTATCACTTATCATTGCAAGATTGATGACGAGACATCTCATACCATCTTGTCACTGAGTGAACTTCCAATCATTCAATGGGTAAGAGACCTCTCACTGTACTACTCATATTGTGGCCTAAAGGTGACGTCCCATACTGCCCCTCTTTACCTTCCCATCCTGAACCTTTCCATCAGGAGTGCAACCACCCCCGATTCATAGTAATTGTCCTTCCTACAATTACTAGTGCTGGGTGTTTTTATAAATCTCAATGATTGCCATTCCCGCAATCATAATATTTATAAATCTCAATGATTGCCATTCCCGCAATCATAATATTTCACCATCCTTTTTGTTGATGGGTTTTCCACTCTTCTAGATGATCAAAGCATTTCCATTCTCCATAAAGATAGGGTTTAAAGTGTGAATACATAAAGATAGGATTTAAAGTGAAAGGATTTTGTTTACAAGTGCAACTTTATTTTTAGTCATTCATCATTTCTATATTATATGATGATTAAACAAAATCTCTATTTAAAAGTTAGTATATGATATGGTAAGTAAACAACTGTGTCATTTAGAATAAAAAACTTTAAGCTAAAACTAACAACATTGTTGATTAAACAAAATCTCTATTTAAAAGTTAGCATATGATATGATAAGTAAACAACGTGCCATTTAGAATAAAAAAACTTTAAGCTAAAACTTTATATAAACAATTTTTTATTTTATTTTAAATGAATTCAATGAGAAATGATTTATTAATATAAAAATAAAGTAAAATATTTATATTCATAATAAATCAAATGAATCAACTAAAGTGGAATATGTAAATATATAATTTTAAAAAGTCTTTGTATAGTAATAGTCTCAGCTTTGATTCATAAATAGTCTCACTAAAAGACAATAAAGCTTTATTAAAACAAGTCATAAATTGGATAACTATAAAGACAAGGCAATGAAGCTTTATTAAAACAAATCATAGATTGAATATATATATATATTTTAAAGACACTAATGAGCCGGATCTACTCACTTGTTTCACAAATAGCATTAAATCAATCAAAGTTCAACACGTCTTCCAAATTAGTTAATGCAATTCAACCGGGGTTCTATAATCTCAATAGAATAATTTAGTATTACCATGCTCAAGCGGATGGCGTTCGGCCATTAAAAATAACTTTAATTTCACCAACCAATTTTCTTTAGAAAACTCCTTTCCTATGGTGGGTTTTGCATTTAAAAAAAAAATTATTTACAGGAATGGAGTTCGGGTGAAAGACAATAGTTTTGAAGAGACCATCACGGTAGCTAAACCATTTCAAAAAGCATCAACTGCAGTAGAACCCAACAATCATTAATAATAAAAATAAAAATAATCTTGCATTGCACCTAATGTGAATTATAACCACGACTTCTCTTGCCATTATGAAGCTAAAGGAGACCATTCACGTTTGCGGTTTAGACATAATATAATACAATTTCACCAAGTTTGGATGTTTTGAGAGGCCACTGGCTAATAGTCGAATACACAACAAAAACGATTACTAAACTTTCTTATTTGCTTGTCCTGGGTAGATTACACAGTACAAAGGAAAGCTTAAAATAAAACATAAAAGATTAACCAATGTTTAGCTGGGTTAGCCTAACGCATCAGGGTTCTCTAACAAAAAGCTCTTAGTTAGAAGCTTGAAGATTTATGAAACGAACTTCGTTTAAACAAATTCACTTGGATTTAATCGGCCGGAAGGTCCACTAGAAATCTATAACCAAACTCAAACTATTTAATATGTGTCACAAATTTCCAATTCAAAAGAATAGGTGACAACATATGGATTGTATAAGTTTTTCAGCCAGTCAGATAAAATAATAATATATACAATCCCTAACCTGTACGAACGCCCGAACGCCCGATGATGTTGTGAACCCGATGATGTGATCCGAGTTCAATGGGATCTTCATGGATCTTCATAATTATACGAATGAATGTGTATAAGAAGTATTACTAAAAAAAGTCATAATATATACAATATTTTAACAACCATTAGAATCAAATAACAAAGTTCTAGACAAAGTTTTGGGTCAGCATGGCTCTAGCCGAATGAATGCAATCTATATGACTTTTACATTATCAAATGCATTCAAACAAACCAGCTTCAGTTTATTTATGAATAGGAATAATATTAAGGTTCTCATACAATAGCAAACATTTCTTTAGAATGGGTTTAAAACTGAACCAATCACCTTGTGAGATTAAAACTCAATTCTTCCAACAAGTAAATTTAAAAAAAAAGTATTCAAAAAAAGAATAAGCTACCATAATCTCTAAATCACAAAGCAGATAGTAAATAAGCCAAGTTTGATTCTATTTTCATAAGTTAAATACATTCATGCTTCTATTCTATTTTAATTCACAACAGAGGTCAATATGCATTTGCAGACATAAAACAACAATTTTCAACATGGATCATCCATTATTTCAAAGAGAATTTACGAACCATACCACAAGATATATTCAAAAATCAAATCCAGAATCCATTCGAATAACAAAAATTAACATTTCACATTGAGGATTACAAACAACAACATTAATTTTTTTTGACCTGGTTTGAATGTTAATCAATCTTTCATCGAATCCTTTCCTACTGAACACACATAGAGCACACACCGATAAAAACAGTTGGAACCTCTACGTCAATGAGAACCACTCCAATCTCCATCCTGATTGTGAAGCTTCCCACTATTGCTTACACTTGACTCCAAATTTAGCAGAGGGTCAATGCATAATGTTCATTTATTATCTCATACACCCATTATATAGAATCGAGGAGGTGTTCTTTTTCCAACAGGTGGACGAACTCATGCAGATGTTCAATTCAAAATAGGTGCCAAGTCGTAGACTTTTATTTTTACATTAAGCAATATGCATATTTTTACATTTTATTTTATCTTTATTTTTACTTTTATTTTTATTTTTATTTTTTCATTTTATTTTACTTTTATTTCCATTTAAATTTATATTATTAAATTTATAAACTATTAAATATGAACAAGCATACAACAATCATTTTAAATATAAAATATTAATTTTTAGCAAACCATTAAAACATAAAATGCATATGATATTAATATTTATTTTTTCATGGATGTAATTACATGGATACATTTTTTGTGAGCTTCCGGCCATGGTTTCCCTTCATATCCCACCTTACCTCATGCAAAAAACCTCTATATTTTCGCCCGAAGGAGGGTACCAGGTTCATTTGATCTGCTTGTTTGGAGACGGACACCTATTTTTGCATTCACAAAATCATTTGATTTTGCAGTACCACATCCTAATGAAAAAGAAAACATATTAATAGCTAAATTGGAGGGATGTTACAAAAGCTCTCCAAAAAATGTCAAAACATTAGGAGACAAAACCACACTAATCCCTATAGGCTCCAAGCCCACCAACACATCAAACACAACCCAAAAAATAGAGCTCCATAGCAAGGGAACCCATCCACACCCTCGCAGCCACTCAAACCCTCCATCTCTTAGCTCCTTCATCTCTCATCAAGTAGTTTCAAGTATCATCAACTATGTTATATCCTCAAGTTATTATTGAAGATTGAATGTTGCCTTCCTATTTTCCTAAGATTTTAGAACCAATGTAGGATTTTTAGGAGGGGGGTTTGGTTTAAATTGTGAATTTTGAGGAGGGTTAGTGAATGAGTTTTTCCTTTGGGCCTTGTGTTGTCTTATTACTATGCTAATCATTCCTACCATATTTTGGTAAGGTGGATGGATATTTTTGTACTCTATGTTATTGGTAGTTTTTTTGTTTATGGTTGGATAAAGGATTTTGGAATATACCCAAATCTTCCTTAGTTAATAAGGAAGGCTAAGAGTCATTAAAAGTGACTTGCCCTTGATTGATGAGGTCTTGAATAAGACATCTAAGGCTCTTGCATTTATTAGTCAAATGTCCATTAAAATAATGGTAGGCGCATTGCTCTACAAAATTAAATCTAGTTTGTTTTTCTCTTTCTAGATTCAAAGGTTTTATCAATGGTAATTTAATCATATTTTCTTCTAATAGTTGTTCTAAAATGATCAAAGGAGGTAGATCTAATTTTGTGTATTTTATTTTAGGTCTATCTTGTTTATAAAAAATAAGTTTCTACAAGATTGCTACAATTCCTCTACCATTATTATTATTTGACCTAGAGCTAGTGACTCCATCACCTACAACTTGTTTATTTCTATATTGTCCTTTTTTATTAGAATAATTTTCTTCTTTCTTAAATTTTAATTTCCCTTTTTTGATGAGGGTAGACTCTACTTGCTTAGCCAACTAAACATCATGTTCGAAAGAGGGTACTGTTGAGTGGTATTTTCACCCAGTTGTGAAAGTACACTCTTCCTTAGAAATTTGGGTTCCAAATCCCCTCTTGCAAAGAAGTTAAACAAACAACTTCTCCAAGGTCTCCGTTGTATTAGCATTTGCATATGTGTATTAGTAATCTCAAATAGAGATGTTCAATTTAAATTCTTGGAACACCTTAGTGATTGCAAGTAACTGTAAACAAGGGGCAATGTTGGTTTATTTTACCATGAAACTTTAGTGATTGTTCATTGAACCAAAATAAAGCAAATGTGAGTTGGCCCTCATATGACCACGATGTAGTGCTCAAATTACCCCTCTTTCGTAAAATTAGAATTTTTATGAAGAGAGGGTAATTTTAGGCTTAAAAAATGGAAATTTGTGAAATGCCATAAAACATAACTCCTTCAATGAAATTGGAATTTTCATGAAGGGAATGTCATCATAGGCTCATGAATGAAACATGAAACTGAAAAAAATGAAATTCGGCCCAAAAATGGAAATTTTCTATTTTTGGATTTTTCAAAATCTGTAATAAAACAACAACTTCGATGAATTTTTAAAAATACTAAACAACTCTGAAAATGAAATTTCAAAGTGCGTATTGGAAGTATGAAGTATAGCCTACGCAATGGTGAAATTGTTTTTGGATTTTGAATTTTTTTAAATGTTTATTTTAATGCCTGAAAATTAAAAAAAAAGTTAAAATTTCTAGAAAATAAAATGCAGAAAATGAAAATGAAATGCAGAAAATGGAAATAAAATGCATTCAGTATGATGCTATCCTATTTCGACAAAACCGAAGATGTGAGGTTTTCATGCATGCAACCTAACCTATTGAACTTGCAAAACAAGCACAATCCGGATAAGCTAAGTGCTTGGCTCCTAGGGTTTTAAATGAGGTTTTCAGATTTAAACATTCGCATGAAGCAACCAAGAAAACTTGCATAAACTCCATTTACAAGCCTAAAATCTGAAAAGGGGAAAAATAAACATTTAATATTGCATGCAGAAAATGACTCCTTTCTTGTCCATAAGATGCAACTTTCTGAAACTTTCTGTATTAAAAATTTGTCATTTTACAATAACAGAAATTTCTGGTTTTCCAAAACTAGTCCATGGAAGAAAAACAACCCAAACAGGTCCAAAATGGCCCTCTTGCCTTCAAATCTGCAACCCTGCTCGCAGCAGTTTCCAACCCCTCAAAACATCCTTGCCTGACGTATTTAAAATTTTCAGGAAGCTTTTCATTTCATTTTCCAATGGCTGTTCGTTTCATTTTCCAATGGCTGTTTGTTTCACCTTCCCTTGTGCATGCATGTGTTTTGGTTTCCAAAAAGGCTTTTCGTTTCTATTTTGTGGCCCTTTGTTTCATTTTCTCCACATGGGCTTGCGTCCGTTTCCTTCCGTGTGTAACGACCATCTTAAATGATTTCAAATAATTAAATATTCCTTATGTAACGTTTCATCTTATTCATTGGATTTTGTCCTTATGTCCACGTCACTATGCAGTCTTCAGTTTCACTGTCCTGCCTGCCCCTTTTGAGTCGCGAAAATGCAACATGTCACGATATTGCGACACTTTTGCCTCCTTGCTCTCTTTTGTTGCTTTTAGCCGCGAGAATGTAACATGTCGTGATATCGCGACACTTTTGCCTCCTTGCTCTCTTTTGTTGCTTTTAGCCGCGAGAATGTAACATGTCGCGATATCGCGACACTTTTTCTTTCTTGTTCTTTCTCTTCTCTTTTGGCCGCGAAAATGCAACATGTCGCGATATCGGGACACTTTTGTTTCTCTGCCTGCCTGCCCTTTTTGAGTCGCGAAAACGCAACATGTCGCGATATCACGACGCTTTTGTTTCTCTGCCTGCCTGCCCCTTTTGAGTCGCGAAAATGCAACATGTCGTGATATCGCGACACTTTTTCTCCTTGCTCTTTCTCTTTGCTTTGGACCGCGAAAATGCAACATGTCGTGATATCGCGACACTTTTTCTCCTCGCTCTTTCTCTTTGCTTTGGGCCGCGAAAATGCAACATGTCGCGATATCGCGACACTTTTTCCTTCTCTTTTGGCTGCAAAAATACATGTCGCGATATCGCGACATTTTTTCTCTTTTGGCCGCGACAATGCAACATGTCGGGATATCACGACACTTTTTCTCTTTCGGCCACGACAATGCAACATGTCGCGATATCGCGACACTTTTTCTCTTTCGGCCGCGACAATGCAACATGTCGCGATATCGCTACACTTTTTCTCTTTTGGCCGTGACAATGCAACATGTCGCGATATCGCGACACTTTTTCCCTTTTGGCCGCGACAATGCAACATGTCGTGATATCGCGACACTTTTTCCCTTTTGGCCGCGACAATGCAACATGTCACGATATCGCAACACTTTTTCCCTTTTGGCCACAAAAATGCAACATGTCGCAATATCGCGACACTTTTCTTCCTTGCTTTTTCTCTTTGATTTGAATCACGAAAATGCAACATGTCGCGATATCGCGACACTTTTTCTCCTTGCGATGTTTTGCTTTTTCTTTGATCTTTAGCATATGGGCCACTTCGGTCTTCTTGGAAAATATGCAAAAAGGTGGGTCCCCAATTTTGGGGTATGTTGTGGAACAACCACAACAAATGGTGACTCTATTGGGAAATGCTCCTAAGCATTTCGATGAGAACTCAACCTGAAAACCTACAACTCAACTGCAAGCGTTAGCAAATATCCAAAGAATGTAAATAAACCAAAAATACATGAAACATTAGAATTATTAAGCATCATCTCGGTGTGTGCAATGTGCTTCATTCCCTATCGTTTGAAACTCGTTCAACTTTCCATTGTCAGTTTCACTTATGATTCGTATGCAAGGCTATGAATGATTTGTGTAGGATTTGATGTATGACAACTATGCTAGAGATATAACAACCTACTTTGCAAAGGCTCAAAATTTTTAGTATCATGAAAAACCATATTAAAATTGTCAAACCCTCTTAGGACCAAATATGTGCATACTGAATTAATTTACTAGATCCCAAAGCTGGTTGTGTGTCACTACCATCTTGAACCCATGTGCAAGTGTAAGTGAAATTAGAGCTTTGGAGAATAAGATTCCTAACCTAAGCGAGATGGGAATTCAACCCTATCCTTACTACTCTGATCTGGAGTGTTACACACCAAACCTAGCCATCGGCTAGGTATTCCAAGAGTATAATATTTCATATATATTGTAGTTAGATTATTCCAAATGAGATCATCATTTTTATTATTTAATCTCTGCATTTCGGCATTGCCTTCACGACGGGATCTGCCCTCCTAGTGGCAATAGAAATTTTATTATATTTCGCTTCTTCGCATTCTCCGTGTTCGATCGTTTTATTGTTTTGTGCATGGTTGAATATTAATAATTAATTCTTTTATAGCAATCCCGAAGGCGTAGCCTTCCATTGGTATCAGATTCATTCACGGTCCTGAAAAAATCGCATCGCATTCTCGAGTAGTCGTCTGCCTTCTGTTTCATTCGAGTTCGCAGGCGTCCCAAACACCTTGCGTATCCTTCCATTTTCAACGACATCTGCAGGGTCCCAAACAAACTCAGCCGACAGTCGTGCAACATTTCGAAGGATTTTCAACAACATCCGCAGGGTCCCAAGCAAATTCAGCCGACAGTCGTGCACCGTTTCGAAGGATATACCCGAGTAAACAATCGCCAGTTGCAAAACGCGTTCAGGCATCCCATCGATTCAAAAATTACAACAGTGTGAAAGAAATTAAAACGCAATTCGGTGGCAAGATCCGGTTCTCCAATCGCCATTACACGCAGAGAAATTTACAACTAGCACGCCAGTAGCAGAGCGAGCCGCAGCCAATCAGCAAACGAAAAAAAAAAATTATAACGCATCATACCTAAGGTACTTGCTTTATAATTTTTTTTTTAATTTTGTTTTTGAACCATAATAGATATCCCACATTGGGTGGGCGAAGGAGAGCAAGGTAGTTATAAGCGAATGCGGGCAAATAATAGAGTGTGATTTCGGTCACACACTCCCCATGCGCGTAGTCTCACTGTCTTGCCAGCTCAAACGGGTTGCTTAAAACACCACGTGTCATCCTGTCCTTCGGTCCTTGTCCGTTGTCGGTTTGGAATCGTAGTTTGCAGCGCGTATCATGTCCGATCCCTTTCGTCGCCCGTGTCGTCGTTCGTGTCGCGTATCGGCCCGGTCCTTTTCGTCGTCGATCCTGTCTTGTCGTCCATGTCGTCCTTCGCATTGCGTGTCGGTCGGGTCCTTTCCGTCGTCGGGTTTGTCTCGTCGTCCGTGTCGTCCTTCGCATCGCGTGTCGGTCTGGTCCTTTTCGTGGTCGGGTCTGTCTTATCAGGGCCTAATTCGGAGTGTTAAGCCTTGTCACCTTGTGTGTAGAGTTAGTGTCAATCAAGTGGTGTCAAATATTCAAATTTCGGTGTCAATCCAGTGGTGTCCAATCGGTGTCAATCAAGTTGGTGTCAAATATTCAAATTGTTCAAATTTGGAAGCCTCGAGGGGGAGATTAAATCCTTGTCATTTAAGGCGGAAACAACAACAAATTTTTTGCCAAAAGATAACCCAATTTTGCAGAAATTGAAGCTCAAGGATTACTAAGCCAAAAATTTTGAGCAGTGCATGAGTAGAAGTTGGATCAAAGGTCCTGACGGTCGACTATCAAGCTCGGTGACGACCAATAACAACGCAAGAAGACCTAATCGAAGCTTTGGGGAATCGGATTCTCAACCTAAGCGAGATGAGAATTAGACCCTATCCTTACTACTCTGATTTTAGACTTTAAGCACTATGGGAGTGGTAAAAACCACTATTTTAAGGATTATGTTGCATGATAGGACAGACACGAAATACTCCTTTCGCCTCACCTTTTCTTCCAAGTATGGCTTTGACCATTTTGCACAAGATCCTTTTTAAAATGTGTAGAACGTGCTTGGTTCAAGATAGTTTGGGCACCATTTCCCAACCTTAGGATCCTTTTAATATATGTTATGTAATAACCCTAAGAGGATTCGACACCTTTTCAATGATTGTATTTGAAATGTAGATGCAACTGAGATGAAATGTATATGCAATGTCGAATGTAACATGAGATATGGATGAATGCATTGCTCTTTTTGAAATACGGATGGAGTATACCACCTACTTTACCATAATGTGTAAAACTGACAACTTCATGCATCACAAGTTCCAAATGATATTCTTTAATGTGTTTGCGATACTCGTGGAGCTTTCTGCAATACAATTTTGATGTTTCATATTCTCTTAGTCTTAGTCAACATTCATAAGGACATAAGTTGACATGAGTTGGAGCTCCTTTTTTTTTTTTTTTTTTTAAAGACAAACCAATAGTGTCCAAAGGACCAACACACAAAACTTAAAACCAAACCCAAAATACAATCCCAAAAAAGAAACTTGAAAACACAAACCAAAACCAAAAACCAAAGACTATATACAAATGTACAATATGGTACAAGACGATGCACAGTTTGAACTGTCACTTCCCTGGATCCCAAACATGATTTGAGCATTCCAAAAGACATAATGTGATACACATGCCAAATGTGGAAGGAATCCAACAAAAACAAGATCAAACCAAACAAAGAAACAAACTTCCACTTGCCCCTCTCACCATACCAATTCGATTTAGTTTCATTAATAATCCTATGGTGGAGTTTCAAGTTTTCAAATTGATTAGACAATGATTGATATCCAATTCCTTTATGTCTATTCTTTAAGATGTCCATTCCGCACTTTGATTCATGGTGTAGAAATAAGCTTTCATTTTCATTCAATAAAGCCATAACATTAATAATATTTGAATCAAACCATTCATTAGGCAAACCTTCATTCAAATTTTGCATGGTGAAACCAAAAAGGTGAGATTTTACCTTTGGCATGTTTTCATTTGACCTTACTTGAAGAGGATTTGAAAATTCCTCTTTTCTCTCATGACATTCATCATCATGCAACATTTGTTCTTTCTCCATGATTTGTTTATCAAAGGCACTAAACTTAGGTACCCAATTGAACACATGTCCATCCCTTTCAAACCATAAGTCTTGTCTATCTAGGGGTGGGTTAACTAACACATTTCCATGATCAATCACTTGGGTTGTTTTGGGTAACGTGAGATTTTAAATTGGATCATCAATGATATCAAACCCAAATGATTTAGGCTTTGTAATTTTCTCATTTTGAAATGGCATCATCATTGTAGCACAAGTAAGTGGATCAAGATTTTCAATTTCTTTTCCTTCAAAGGAATCTAAAGCAAGTGACTCTCTTTCTTGATTCATGGTTGTAGAATCCTTATCATGTTCCAAAATTTGATGAGATTCGAATTCCTCTTCCAAAACTTTCTCAAATTGTATAGGATTTATAGTATCCTCATGTGAGGAAGCAATTGAGTTATCCTGCATATTAATTGACACAACAAGTTTATTAGAAGATTTAGATTGATAATATTCTTCCCATTTCTTCCAAGAATCATAGTAATCATCCTCCAAGTTCAAGTGGTGACGCTCAAGTACCTCTTCTTCATCTTCCGATTCATCATGTTTCTCATCCAATTCATCTTCACCTTCCTTAGATGGTCCAGTTATTTTCAAAAGTGGGTTATCTCTTGAATTCAAATTGGTAAAGCTATCATAATCCAAATTTGTAACCCATGATTCAATTTTATCACAATTTGGAAGGTGTGGATCCTCTTGGTCATCACTTTCGAGAACATCATCCAAAGTGTCTTTCGAGAACAAGTGGTGAAATTCGATTATGTCTTCAACTTAATTTGTTGATTTTATTTAAAATTCATTTTTAGCCACTTGTGATGGCTTAGGAACTTCTATAATGGGATTTATTTTTGAATTCCGTGTCATATAGTTGCTCCAATCCTTTGCAAGTACATCTGACCAAATAATATCCACATAAGTTTGTTCATCCAAATCCTCCTTTTTGGGTAATGATTCTAGATATTTCTTTTCCAAAACAAGATGGTGATCATTTGATTCCAACTTCTTGTTACCCATCCATAGAATTTCTTCTCCAAAAACTTCATGCTCTTCAAGACTTTTCGAATAGGTATTTACTTCAACGTGAGTCACCTCAAAATCTCTTGTATCGCTTGAAGAAGCATAACATGAAATATCATTAACATCGGCATTATGAATTTTCTTCCTAGGATGATTTGGATGCATACATTGACGTGCTCGCTTTTGTGGTGGAACATGCCTACATACCTTCTTAACCACTTTCTTTTTCTCTTTTACTTTCGATACGAACTCTTTGGGTTGAGTGGTAGAAGTAGTAGGATTAGTTGGATTGATATCCACAAACAAAGCTTGAACATTTGTTGCAATGGTTCCATGAGTGACCCCATGATTCTCTAATTGAGGCATAGTTGGATGGATGGAAGTACTTGTATAAGCACATGTGGGAGCATAAGTTGGTATGGTAGGATAAATTTGATTGTAGGGAAAAACATTTGATATCAAATTTTGTTGTGCCCATGCTTGATTTACCATTGAGGTTTGATTGCAAGCCCCTAGTTGTCCTACCATAGTTGATTGCTCCATTCCATAACCTTGTGGCCTCAATTGTTGATCTACAATCATATATTCTGTGTAGGCCGATGCAAGATCAATAACCAAGGGATTCATCCTAACAAATATGGCAAACAATGGATCCAATGCTCGAAAGTATATTTGAAGAGCACCACTTTCCTCAATAGTATAGGGAGAAATTAGTCTCGCATAAAGCTTTCGAAACCTCAAGTTGAAATTTCTCACTGGCTCATTAGGTTCTCTTTTGCAAGAAGTAAATTGTTGATATATCGTGAGAGGATCAATGAGCAACCTAAATTGATTGATAAACTCATCTTTCAATTGAGTCCAAGATGTAATAGAACCAGTGGGTAAATTGATGTACCAATCATATGCCACCTCATCTAGGGTTCTAGGAAACATTCTACATGCCACATCCTCATGTTTGACATTCCATCTAACTAGGATATCCACATAGGCTTGAATATGTTCCTCGGCTAATTTTGGACCATTGTGTTTAAATTTGGGCAAACGTTTTTCTACGTTCTTGGGTAAATCATGAGAATCTCCACTAATGTTGAAAGGATTAACATGTATCCCATTCCACGTTCCTGCAGTTGTAGCCATTAATGAAACTCAAAGAATAACTTCAAAACCAATTTGTTAGTCATGAAAAAAGAAGGAACCATGACAAAGCAATATTCTAAAAATGTAAATTAGTTTCTGATTCACCAGATCGCATATGCGCAAGTGAAGAGCATACTCCTAGTGTTGTAGGATTTCTGATTCACAAGATCACATTACATGCAAGTGAAGAGCATAATATCGACAACAACTACATTTTAGACAAAATAATTCCTTACAAATAAGCATGAAATGACTAGCAAATATCAAACATGTAACGTATGAATAATCATGTTAGCATCAACCAAGAGATATATCCTTTAAAATCAAATGAAAGTAATTGCACGAAGACAACCTCATTAGTCAAGACCAAAATTTTTCAAAATCAAATCAAAACACATTATTCCTATATGAACAATCAAAAGCGTTAGAACAATGCATAGCAATTCATGTCTTCCTTTTAACACTACAAGGTTGTATTGTTAACATAGGGCTAAAGATAATAATCAATAGGGCATGAAATATTAAAAATTTAAATCCCTATAGTATTTAAATCACACTGAAATAAACCAATTCAGGCCCTCCTTCTAGCGCCAACATGTTGAGTGGTATTTTCACCCAGTTGTGAAAGTACACTCTTCTTAGGATTTTGGGTTCCAAATCCCCTCTTGCAAAGAAGTTAAACAAACAACTTCTCCAAGGTCTTCGCTGTATTAGCATTTGCATATGTGTATTAGTAATCTCAAATAGAGATATTCAATTTAAATGCTTGAAAAACCTTAGTGATTGCAAGTAACTGTAAACAAAGGGCAATGTTGGTTTATTTTACCATGAAACTTTAGTGATTGTTCATTGAACCAAAATAAAGAAAATGTGAGTTGGCCCTCATATGACCACGATGTAGTGCTCAAATTACCCCTCTTTCGTAAAATTAGAATTTTTATGAAGAGGGGGTAATTTTAGGCTTAAAAAATGGAAATTTGTGAAATGCCATAAAACATAACTCCTTCAATGAAATTGGAATTTTCATGAAGGGAATGTCATCATAGGCTCATGAATGAAACATGAAACTGAAAAAAATGAAATTCGGCCCAAAAATGGAAATTTTCTATTTTCGGATTTTTCAAAATCTGTAATAAAACAACAACTTCAATGAATTTTTAAAAATACTAAACAACTCCAAAAATGAAATTTCAAAGTGCGTATTGGAAGTATGAAGTATAGCCTACGCAATGGTGAAATTGTTTTTGGATTTTGAATTTTTTTAAATGTTTATTTTAATGCCTGAAAATTAAAAAAATAGTTAAAATTTTTGGAAAATAAAATGCAAAAAATGAAAATAAAATGCAGAAAATGGAAATAAAATGCATTCAGTATGATGCTATCCTATTTTGAAAAAATCGAAGATGTGAGGTTTTCATGCATGCAACCTAACCTATTGGACTTGCAAAACAAGCACAATCCGGATAAGCTAAGTGCTGGCTCCTAGGGTTTTAAATGAGGTTTTCATATTTAAACATTCGCATGAAGCAACCAAGAAAACTTGCATAAACTCCATTTACAAGCCTAAAATCTGAAAAGGGGAAAACTAGACATTTAATCTTGCATGCAGAAAATGACTCCTTTCTTGTCCATAAGATGCAACTTTCTGAAACGTTCTGTATTAAAAATTTGTTATTTTACAATAACAAAAATTTCTAGTTTTCCCAAACCAGTCCATGGAAGAAAAACAACCCAAACAGGTCCAAAATGGCCCTCTTGCCTTCAAATCCGCGACCCTGCTCACAACAATTTCCAAACCCTCAAAACATCCTTGCCTGGCGTATTTAAAATTTTTAGGAAGCTTTTCGTTTCATTTTCCAATGGTTGTTTGTTTCACCTTCCCTTGTGCATGCATGTGTTTTGGTTTCCAAAAAGGCTTTTCGTTTCTATTTTGTGGCCCTTCATTTCATTTTCTCCACATGGGCTTGCGTCCGTTTCCTTCCGTGTGTAATGACCATCTTAAATGATTTCAAATCATTAAAGATTCCTTATGTAACGTTTTGTCTTATTCATTGGATTTTGTCCTTATGTCCACGTCACTATGCAGTCTTCAGTTTCACTGTCTTGCCTACCCCTTTTGAGTCGTGAAAATGCAACATGTCGCGATATCGCGACACTTTTGCCTCCTTGCTCTCTTTTGTTGCTTTTAGCCACAAGAATGTAACATGTCGCGATATCGCGACACTTTTGCCTCCTTGCTCTCTTTTGTTGCTTTTAGCCATGAGAATGTAACATGTCGCGATATTGCGACACTTTTTTTTTCGTGTTCTTTCTCTTCTCTTTTGGCCGTGAAAATGCAACATGTCGTGATATCGTGACACTTTTGTTTCTCTGCCTGCCTGTCCTTTTTGAGTCACGAAAATGTAACATATCGCGATATCGCGACGCTTTTGTTTCTCTGCTTGCCTGCACCTTTTGAGTTGCAAAAATGCAACATGTCGCGATATCGCGACACTTTTTCTCCTTGCTCTTTCTCTTTGCTTTGGACAGTGAAAATGCAACATGTCTCGATATCGCGACACTTTTTCTCCTCGCTCTTTCTCTTTTCTTTGGTCGCAAAAATGCAACATGTCACGATATCGTGACACTTTTTCCTTCTCTTTTGGCCGCAAAAATACAACATGTCGTGATATCGCGACACTTTTTCTCTTTTGGCCGCGACAATGCAACATGTCGTGATATCGTGACACTTTTTCTCTTTCGGCCGCGACAATGCAACATGTCGTGATATCGCGACACTTTTTCTCTTTCAGCCACGACAATGCAACATGTCGCGATATCGCGACACTTTTTCTCTTTCGGCCATGACAATGCAACATGTAGTGATATCACGACACTTTTTCTCTTTCGGCCGCGACAATGCAACATGTCGCGATATCGCGACACTTTTTCCCTTTCGGCGGTGACAATGCAACATGTCGCGATATCGCGACACTTTTTCCATTTTGGCCGCGACAATGCAACATGTCGCGATATCACGACACTTTTTCCCTTTTGGCCGCGACAATGCAACATGTCGCGATATCGCGACACTTTTTCCATTTTGGCCGCGACAATGCAACATGTCGCGATATCGCGACACTTTTTCCCTTTTGGCCGCGACAATGCAACATGTCGCGATATCGCGACACTTTTTCCCTTTTGGCCGCGACAATGCAACATGTCGCGATATCGCGACACTTTTTCCCTTTTGGCCGCGACAATGCAACATGTTGCAATATCGTGACACTTTTCTTCCTTGCTTTTTCTCTTTTCTTTGAACCGTGGAAATACAACATGTCGTGATATCGTGACGGTGTTTTGCTTTTTCTTTGATCTTTAGCATATGGGCCACTTCGGTATTCTTGGAAAATATGCAAAAAGGTGGGTCCCCAATTTTGGGGTACGTTGTGGAGCAGCCACAACAGGTACTATAATCATATCAAGAGGATGGGAGAGATGTTCATTAATTTTTTTAAATGCTAAGGAGTTCCTTAGGAGGAGGTTTGTATTCTAGTTTTGCTACTAATGATATCCATATTTTCAAAAAAAATGAGAGGCTTTCCTCTTTTTCCTATTTCAATAGGTATAGATCAACAAAGGTGGCAATATCTTGTTTGTCTATAGAAAATTATTGAATAAAATGTTTACCTAATCCCATAAAGAATTTGAGGGAGTGGCACAATAATTAGAAATACTAATCTAACAATGATCTTGCAAGGCTTTGTGGGAATACTTTTAATAATAAAAGTTTGTCATATACTATGCTAACACAAGCAAGCATGAAAAGTTTTACATGATTTATAGGGTATCCTAAACCATCATATGTAGGAAGTTTAGAAACTTTAAAATGACACAAAAAGGTCGGTTGGCTACATGCAGGTCTAAATGTTGGCTGCACATATCATTGAATGCACAAATTGGTTTTGAAAATCCTTGAAGTGATGATATTTGTTGGGTTAGTTTCTAAATTTATAATATAAGAGCTTGAACTTCAGATAAAAGTTGATAAGCAAGGAATTTTGTGAAGTTGGAAAAATATTTGAATATTAACCAAAGGGTTGGTTTATGTTAGTTGAAAAGAAAAATGATTTGTGGAGGTGTTAAATGGATTGGTTGAATAATTTATTAGGTCATGAATGGATGGTATCCCAAAAATATGGATATTAAAAGGATTTATAGAGTTGGAAGTGCGGGGAACCAAAAAATTTTGTTTCTTTCCCTTCAATATTTGAAAAGGATGCTTGTCTAGGAAAACCAACTAAGGCATTGATTTGTAAAGGGAATTTTTTGAGTTCTCTACTTCTATATTAGAATAGGTAACATGGGTAAGAATTCATAACAAATATTCTATGGAGGTTGATGGGGTTTGATGTCCTATGAAAGGGGTAGGGTTGAAGCTCCCTCCTTCCATAGTAATTGTTAAAGGCTTTGATACTAAAGTGTTGAATTCTATATTTGAAGATATTTGAGAAACCTCCAAGGGATTAGAATCCAAAGGAGCCAATATAGGTTGATAAGTCCTTCCTAATAGAATGAGATGTTCCTTCCATAATAATGGTTGAAGTATTTGATCCTAAAGTATTGAATTCTATGTTTGAAGGTCCTTGAGAAACCTCCAAGGGCTTAGAAGTTAAAGGAGTAAATCTAGGTTGATAAGTCCCTCCAATAGAATGAGATGCTCTATTAGGATGCTTTGAAGTGTATACATTGATGATTATTAACAAGGGTTTTTATTTTTATAGGTGAAAGAAACCAAATGATCCATTGATCCAAAGACCACTTCTCCCTTTTCATTATGGATAGGGGAGAGATTTCTCAATGAAAGAAGATCCTCTTCTTCCTCGTATGTAGCATTTTTTAGATTGGGGACGATGGTTTAGTAGAATGTGCCATTTGGAATGATATACTTCTAGTTAATAAGAGGGTGGTTGATCAGTCATTCTTGGGGAGAGGGAGTAAATTTTATTAGTGTTTTGTTTATAACAATGATTAAAGAAGAAAGAGAAGATGTTTCAAAAGAACCTTATATCCCCTTTAGTGATAGAACAATCACTCCTTATGAGTCCTACTAGCCCACCATTTTATACTAACTAGGAGGGATAACCCTCATGGTTCATACAATGGTTTACTCAAGGGGTCGTTAACCTTCCCCCAATAGGATTAAAAATTTGAAATATTCTTATTATCTTGAATTATTCTAAGTTATACAAGGAAAATAATTTAGATGGTTTGAATTAAAAGTGTGATGAAATTTTAAGTTGTATTATAGCACTATCAATCATTAGAGCACCTCTTGGGTCCTATGAAGGCTAAGTGCTCTAAGCACAAACGATGGAGAACAACGAAGAATACCTTTAGGGCCAAAGATTCAGGGGGTCTGTGGGCCTCCTGAAGGATTATCAAGAATCTATCATGATCATATAAATATCATGTTCAATAGGGATAATCTTCACAACATCGACTCAAGTGAGCAGTAAGCAAGACAAATAGGGGAAATTAATATCCAATATTCCTCCATGCATGTGGACCAACAAATCCAACAAAATGAATAGGTATTGAATAAAATTGATCACCCTTTTCAGTTCATAGCATAAAATAAGGAGGAAGGGCATCCTATTTGAAAGTACAGACAAGGGATTAAATGAAATAGAAACAATATTCAAGAGTTGGATCAGGCAAATAGAGATAACATGCTGATGGCAGATTTAGACCTCGACAAAGATAAAACTATGGCTAGGGTATATAATAAAAAAGAGCCAGTCATAACAAATTTTTTCTGAAGGGATGGAGCTTAAGGACCTCCCTCCAAAACTAAATTTTAAAAAAGCAATCAATGCAGGACCATCCCAAATAAGAGGGGAAAATAGCTATATCGCTCCAAATTTTTCGCATCCCTACCTTCAGGCTATTGGATCCGCGCCCGGAAGGAGGATGGGAAAAGGATGATGCGGTACCTCGGACGAGAGGACTTTGCGAAGGTCCCGCCTCTCAAGGGAGGTGCATTTTGGTGATTTGTCGACGGATGGTGGGTTCACCAGGAAACATTTGGCGGCAGTTTCCACGCCTAGGTTTTGGGAATGTGTTTTAATGGGTTCGTTTTATCCTTAAACATTCATCCTAGGTTTGGCCGAATGATTCTAACTTAAACTACATGAAAATGCAATTTAAATGAATACAGTAAATAGATCGAAAGCAAAAAAATAGAGAATTTGCAGGAGGCTAATGGAGATTACCTGATCCGGGATGTCTGATGAAGTTTTTGATGCTTGAAGTAGTCTGGATCGTCTGGGATTCGACAAAATCGCCTGCAATCTGTCAGAATCATCTGGAATCTGACAGGATCGTCTGAGACAGACAGAATCGTCTCAGATCTGACGAATTCGTCAGAAACCTGCAAAACAGAGAACAGATGCAAAATACAAGCAATTCTACTATGCAAAACAGAGGCAAAATATGCTAAAGAACAAGGTGAATACTAAGCAATAATTTAAAACAGAAAGTAAAACAGATCACTGCATTATGATGGCAAATCATGAATTTAATGTGCAATCTAAACTAGATGGGTGAACTCCAGATGCAAAGTAGAATAAAAACTAAATAAATGATCTGATTTATAGCATAAAATGACGAGAGAGAAAAGAGAGAAGAGCAAACTTCAGGCACTGATTGCCTCGATGTATGCTGCAGTCGAGATCGTCTCGCATCAGTACGAGATCGTCCCTAATTTGACAGGATCGCCTCCGATCTTGACAGGTTCGTCGGCTGCGATAGGTGCTGGCTCCGACTGAAAACCAGTGATATACCTGCAATAAAATTACTATAGGAATAGTGCAAAAAGCAAATTTGAGAAGTTCTAGCACATAGGGAGTCGATTTGCATAAAAATTCAGCCAGGGGTTGGGGAGGGAAAAGTCTTAGAGTTAAATAGGCTTAGGGAAAGTTGTTGGGAGGTTGGAGATCTTCCCAATTTGGGAGATCTCCAACGGGGGAGGGTCCCAACGGCGCAGACACGCTTCTGCCCGGATTGGAGACCCGTTGGAACAGAGTCTAATTATGAAAATGCAGTTTTGCGACAAAATCGTCTGGACGTTCTAGTCCAGACGAAATCGTCAAATCTGGGGCGATATCGTCTGATCGGCGACGATATCGTCCAACGGTCAAAACAACTCCTAAAAATGGCACGAAAAAAGGGGAAACGGGTTTCTCGACGGTTAACGGGCGGTTTGGGAGGTTAAATTTGAATTTAAATTTATTTACTAAGGTGAATGTAATTATTCCAATTTGACTGCGCCAATTTTAGGGTGCTACATTTTGCCCCCTCTTTAGCGAATTTTTCGAAGAAAATGCGTTAAAGATGAGTTCTTCTCGATCTACGAGAAAGCAAAAAATTATTCCCATTTTTAGGCGACGATTCTTGGTCGAATCGTACGACAACTTACTATGGTGCCCCCTCCGTGTTTTTACCCAAATCGAACGTTTGAGGTAAAAACGCGGAAAAGCAAAAAATTATTTGTGAATTATTTTGAATAAAATTAAGAAAAATAGGGTAAAACCCTAATTCATTGTTACTGTTCATTTTATTGTTTTTAGAGCTCTGGAGCAAAAATGGTAGAGACAGTGCACAGATCTGCAGAGGTCCGCCGCGGTCTACGGGTAAGGGTTTAAACTCAATTTAGATTGATTTAATTTGAATTTTACATGCTTTTTAGATAGATTTTAGGATGAATTTTGAGCATCGCGGCCGTTTTTGGCCGTCGACGTCGTCCGGACGAAATCGTCCCTAGTTCGACGAAATCGTCTCAAGTTCGTCAATTTCGCCCAAGGGCGAAATCGACGAAAAAGGGACGATTTCGTCAAATTAGAGACGATTTCGAGGCGAAATCGGAGACGATTTTGCTCAAATTTGGGACGATATCGTCCAATAGTGGGCGATATCATCAATTGCAAAAATTTGATCTTTAAGTTGTATTTTTGATTACTGAAATTGTTATTAATGATTGTTTGTTGTTTTGATTGTTTATGTTTGCAGAGAGGACTACTAAAGAGCAGAGAGTGGAAATACGACGGGCTGAGAGACGACTTGGCCGCTCTCACCCAGGCAGAGCGGGATCTGCTGGCACAGGCCGGCTTGCAGCATGTGGCAGAGATGCCGCAGGTTTCTACTGACATGGGGCTACTGACAGCCCTAGCAGAGAGGTGGTACCCGGGCTCTTCATGCTTCCGGTTACCGACAGGGGAGATGACTCCCACACTAGAGGATGTATGGAGGATTCTTAGAATCCCCATACAAGGGAGGATGATCACACCTACGGCCAATCAGGGCCACGCGATGGGACGACTCGCGGTGACCCGAGCTTCGCCCTGGAGAAGGGCGGAGTGAACATCGAGGCACTGCGCCAGATGCCTGGGGCATCTACACTGACACGAGTTTTGGCTGGGGTGGTTGGTGGACTTCTGCTGTGCCACCAGAGCGGATGCAGGGTGCCGTGGATGCTCGCAGATGTGATCTACGATATGCGCGACCATGGCTACAGATTTTCTTGGGGCAGCTTTGTTCTATGCCGGCTGTACAGGATCCTTTACGGGGTCGTGTACAAGGGCGGGCGGTGTCTGGTCATGACATCGCTCCTACAGGTTTGGTGCTGGGAGCACATTGCGGTGCGGAGGCCGGTAGGGCTTCCACTGATAGGGGTTGACGGGGAGAGGCCCCGAGTCTTCTACTGGTGGCTCCGAAGAGGGGCACAGCGACGGATCGACCTGCCGGTGTCCCGGAGACTACTGGATGACTTGGTCCCAGACCAGATCACCTGGAGGCCATGGAGGCAGCATCCAGGGTGGGCAGAGGACGCACAGGAGCTGGCTCGCATCAGGCGAGTCTGCTGGCTGAGGATGGAGAGGGGAGAGGTGGAGCTCCACCGCTACGACCGAGTTTTACGACAGTTCGGTCTGCAGCAGGGGATCCCATCTCTGAGGGATTACGAGTTTTCTCGGACCGTCCGGGATAACACCACAGTTAGCGGGGCTCCAGACATGCAGCGATTCTGGAGTCAGGACGCGGACGATGCCCCCATCCAGCCAGTGGATGGGGACGACGCAGGAGTAGCCGATGGCTACGATGCCTGGTACGCAGGCATCCGCCCTCCTCGGATGACGAGGGCACAGGGTCCGATCCACGCAGTTGTGCGTCGGATAGGGAGGCGGCGCCAGGCAGCGATAGAGGCGGCCCAGGGTCACGACGGGAGAGAGCAGAGGAGGCCACAGGCACAGGAGCGGCCACGATAGAGGGAGAGGGAGAGGAGGGAGGCGAGACCCCCATCTCCACAGAGGCCACCATCGCCCGATAAGGGCAAGGGCATGGATACAGGAGAGAGTAGCGAGATGGCTACTCTCCGGGCAGAGAGAGATCGTCTGCGAGCTCAAGTGCAGACACTACAGGATGCAGCCGCACAACACCAGCTGAGGTGTCGCAGCTGCGAGACGAGAATGCACGTCTCAGGGCACGAGGCGGAGGGGTGAGCACTCAGGAGCTGCTGCGGTCGGTTTCTCAGACCGCATTCTATCAGGCGCTATACTACCAGGCGGTGCCAGAGGGCCAGAGGATACAGGTGCCGGCTGCCATAGCCGATCCGATCAGGACAGGGTCGACGAGGAGCTCATCCCGGTCGACGACGAGGACTCGCAGTACCACACATACTGCGATGGGACCACCTCGTCCTCCGTAGGGCAGGGGAGGAGATGAGGCCGAGAGCTCTAGAGGCTCTCGAGGCTAGAGGGCGGGATATTGCTACTGATATTGTATTATACTTGTATTGATAGAGGATTGAGTATGCCGAGGTACAGATTGTGGCATACCAATCCAGCTTTGATGATGTATATATTCAGTTGATATATATAGATGAGATATTTTTGAGTATATGACTTGTCTTATGTGATACTTATGATGCTTTTTATGTTTGATGTAATTGATTGATTTGATTGATGTAATGATTTTATTGATGATTCATGTAATTATGTCGTTTTGGAAAATATTATAACTTGGATGTCATGCTATAAATATTTTAAATGAAATAATCTGATGTAACAAATTGATTGGTTGTAATGAAATGTAAAAATAAAAGGAGATTTCTAACAATAATTTCAAAGGACATTGTCGCTATTATAGACCATTTCATGGAGTCGCTGCTCACTCGGTCGTCAAGCTAGTCCCAGGATAGAAATATTGTTAAAAGAAAAGAGTGCTTAAGAGACTGTCTTAAGACTTTGTTGTGATAATGCAAATGATGATGATGATGGTTTGCTTTCAGATTTCCATGAAAATATTATGCATGAAATATTGTAAAATAATTTTTGCTAGGCATAAATTCCTAAGTGTGATAAAATTGTTGAATAATTCCTTAGGAATTATACCGTCATTGCAAAATTGAAAGTTGACATAATGACATGAAATAGTGAAAATGTATTTGCTTTCGAAAAAGCATAATTTGTGTAAAATGAAGTCATATGTTTTGTATGATTTTTGATAAATTGGGAAAAAAATTGTTACAATGGTTTGCGCTAGGCATAGAATATGTAGGTATAGACTTATACCATCATCGCGAAAATCCAAAAAAGGATAGTTTTATTGCATGATTGATTTTTGATGAACAGAAAATATGATAATGAGGACTTGCGCTAGGCATAAAATTCCAATTTTGGTTTTGAAACTATACCATCGTTGCGAAAGTCAATCAGATATGTATGATATGTTTTGAAAGGAATTTTTGATTTTTGCTATTATATAGTTGTCTTTGTGGAAAACAACTGTATTTGATTTATTCCAAACAAGTTGCAAAAATAATATTTCAAAGTATTTTGAAGACAAAAAGTTAGATTTATAAGGAATCCCATGTGCATATGTGAATTCATTTCCCATCTTGATTTATCATAATGATAGACAAAATCTCTCAAATACAAATGTGTGTGCAATTGCATTGTTCATTTACCAGATTTGAGCAAGATACTATGATACAAGTGATTTGAAGAAACCAAATAAGTGTTCATTAACCATGATGTAGATGCATATAACCATACTAGGCTACTATGTAGATCGGATTATCAAGAGCTAGCTAATCCATAAGCAGACATAGGTCTATACAAAAGAAGGTCGCTAATGTGACAGACATATCGCCACGCTAGGAGTTACCCAAGGCCAAGCAGGTTGGGCACAAACCACTTGTTATGGGGCTTACCTCACAGTTTTCGAATAATTGAGAATTCCAGGGATTCAAGCTCATCAACCCTTCTTTTCTTTTCAAAGGGTAGGGAAAGGGATTTTATTGCTTTCTTGCTTTCTTTTGAACTTTGCTTATTTTTTCTTTTTGTATTTCTTTTGCTTGATAATGCTTGGAACATTGCTGAAATAACATTTTTCTTTTCTCTTTTTTTTTTGAATTTTTCTTTTCTTTTTCTAGGGATACTTGCTCGGATTAGCTGTAGAGCAAGGGATTTTTATTCTGGGTAGGGGTGAGCTTGTCCTTTTGCCAATTCTCAAAGATTCTAGACCATGTGCATGATAGGATAGCAGGGGAAACTTTTCACTCAAGAAATCAGTTCTACTATGTAGCAAAACATGGAAATTACAAATATAATCATTTTATTGTGAAAAGATGTGCTTGGTTTAAGTAAATAACAAGATCAATTCTCTATGCTCAAACTTTCTTTAATTGAATTTTGTGAACTTTGATATAAGAGAGATTAGTAATCATGCCAGATAAAATCAAGATATTTATTGTTGTGATTGTGCAAGTGAGGGATGCTAAATAAATGCTAATTTTATCCAAAATAAGTTGAAACATATAATTGCAATAATTGTAAGAAAATAATGATTTTGAGAAAGTTTTGAGAATGTTGACTCTCTCTTTCTTCTGTATATTGTTTTGGTTTCGAAAGAGTCAAGCATATAGCTGTTTTTGGATTTTTATGTTGATTTTTGTTTTGAGCAAAAGGAACTTTACAAGTGCTTTAAATAAATGCAATAAATATTTTTGAAGATTTTTGAAGATTTTATGAATGTTTTTGAGGTTTTTGAATAAATTGAAAGAAATACAAGATAATGATTTTGAACAAATATATACATGGATGAAATGACCAAATTTATGCATAATAACGTTTGAGATGTAAAATATTCATGGGTTCTTTAAGTTCTTTACCATCTAAGGTAGATAATTTATACGCTCCTGATTCAAATTTTGCAGTAATGATGTACGGTCCGAGCCAGTTGGGCTCAAATTTACCTTTAAGTTCTTTGGTTGCATTTGTATTTTTTGATTTTCTTTTAGAACAAGGTCGCCAATCTCAAAGGATCGATGACGAACTTTCTTATTATATGCTCTTTTAAGCTTGTTTTGGTATGCACGGAGATGCTCTAAAGCATTGATGCATTTTTCATCTAGGAGTTCCAGTTGACTGAGTCTGCCAGCACGATATTCATCTCCTACTTCAGTATCTTGAAGTAGCAGAGCCAAAGAAGGAACTTCCAATTCAAATGGAAAAACTGCTTCGGCACCATATACCAAAACAAATGGTGAAGTGCCTGTGGGGGTTCGAACACTAGTTCGATAAGCCCACAAGGCTGGATATAATTGAATATGCCAGTCACGGCCAGTTTTATTGACTAGTCTTTTGAGAATTTTGATTAAAGTTTTGTTAGAAGCTTCTGCTTGACCATTACCCTGAGGATAATAGGGAGTGGACCAGCGATGTTGAATCTTGTATTTTTGACATAATTTTTTGACATCTTTATTTTTGAACGGAGTTCCATTGTCAGAGATGAGATTCGCAGGAATTCCGAACCTGCAGATGATTTGATTAAAAATGAATTTAGAGACCTGTGAACCAGTGCAGGAAGCTAAAGGCATAGCTTCAACCCACTTCGTGAAATACTCAGTGGCGGTTATGATGAACTTGTGTCCATCAGAAGACACAGGATTAATTTTACCAATAATATCCAAGCCCCATTTAGAAAAGGGCCAAGGAGATGAAATAGCCTGCAGCTCTTGTGCAGGCGCATGGACAAGGTCAGCATGTTTTTGACACTTGTCGCAATGACGCACATACTCATGTGCATCCGTTTCCATGGTAGGCCAAAAGTATCCTATCCGAAGGAGCTTTTTAGCAATGACGCTACCACTAAAGTGTCCTCCACAAGATCCATTGTGGACTTCACTCAAGGCTGATTTAGACTCTTCTAAATTTAAACATCTTAATAGGATACCTTCAAAAGATCTCCTATATAAAGTATTGCCAATGATTACAAATCGACTTGCTCGTCGACGTAATAATCGACGCTGGTTTCTATTAGAATTAGCAGGGAAATTCCCATTTTGGAGGAAATCAAATATGTCTGTATACCAGGGTTCAGGAGTAGTTTCATTGATTAGAAACACATCCAAAGGCTCTAAGCATGACTTATTTGAAGCGGGTTCCTGGAGTCGACGAATGATGATAGTGGCATATTCGTCATCTAACTCCAAGGGCAAGAGAGATGCAGCGGCGGCCATAGCATCAGCTGCACGGTTGCTAGTTCGAGGAATGGCTTCCAAAGTAACTTGATCAAACAAGGCCATTAGTTGTAAAACATAGGCCTTATATGGGCGAAGTTTATCATCTCTGGTCTGATAAACTTCATTAATTTGGTTTATAACCAATTGGGAATCACCAAAAACTAAGAGGTTTTTAATTTTTAGTGCTAAAGCAGCTCGTAATCCAAGGATTAGAGCTTCATACTCAGCAGTATTATTGGTGCAAACAAAGGTTAGTTTGAAGGACAGAGGAATAATATGTTTTTGCGGAGATATTAAAATAATACCCGCACCAGCCCCACTCATGCATCGGGCTCCATCAAAGTATAAGGACCATTGTTCAACAAGGTCTGCCTCTAATTGAAGGCATTCATCAGGAAACTCGATAATGAGGGGATGAGTAGACTCTAAGGGTGCAACAACTAATTGATCTGCTATGATTTGACCCTTAACAGACTTATGTCCTATGAAGGTGAGATCAAACTCACTTAGAGCAAGAACCCACTTGGCTGTGCGACCCGATAAATAAGGTCGACTCATGAGATACCTTAAGGGATCATATTTGGCAATGACATACATTTTTTGGCTAAGCATGTAATGTCGTAATTTTTGCGTAGCAAACACGACTGCTAGACATAACTTTTCTAACGCTGTATAGCGAGTTTCATAACTGACGAAAGTTCGGCTAATATAATAATTAGCGCGTTCTCGTTTTTCATCATCAAGTTGAGCTAACATGGCTCCTAAGGCAGAATCTGAAGCAGAAATATATAGAAGGAATGGGCGATCAGATTTAGGCGGTGAAAGCACCGGTGGGTTAATGAGATATTGCTTGAGAAGTTCAAAAGCTTCTCTACATTCTGTGTCCCAATTAAAAGGGACGTCCTTCTTAAGAAGTTTGAGAAAGGGACCAGTTTTGTCCGCCAGCTTATCAATAAAGCGACGGATAGCTTGAAGTTTACCTTGTAAACTTCGTAATTCAGATATATTAGTGGGTGCGGGCATATCAGTGATAGCCACAATTTTAAGAGGGTCAATTTCGATACCACGTAAAGAAACTAAAACCCCTAATAGTTTGCCGGATTTAACTCCGAATATGCATTTTGCTGGATTTAATCGAATGAGATATTCTCTTAATCGATTAAAAACTTTTCTCAAATCATCTAAATGATGATCTTCAATAAGAGAGCGAGCTATAATATCATCCACATAATCATGGAGGATATCATGCATCAGATCATGAAAAATGTAGGTCATAGCTCGTTGATAAGTTGCACCGGCGTTCTTTAGGCCAAATGGCATCACTTTCCAGCAAAAGGTACCCCAGGGGGTAATAAAGGCTGTTTTAGCCTGGTCTTCAGGAGCTATCCTGATCTGATTATAGCCGGAGAATCCGTCCATTAAGGACATCATCCCACTTCCGACAGTAAAGTCGATAATTTGGTCCATATTCGGAAGAGGAAAGTCATCTTTAGGGCATGCAGCGTTAATATCTCTGAAATCTGTGCAAACCCTAACTTTGGTAGCTTCTTTCTTGGTGACTGGAACTACATTTGAGATCCATTCAGCATAATCAATAGCTTGTATGAAGATAACATTCAGGAGTTTTTCTAACTCCCCTTTGACTAGCAGAGCCACTTTGGGATGCATTTTTCTAAGTTTTTGTTTAACAGGTTTAGCATCCGGATGGACCACTAGATGGTGCATGACTACAGAAGGGTCTAGACCGGGCATATCTTCATATGTCCACGCGAAGACATCTTCATACTCTTTAAGAAATGCTATGTATTGTTCTTGTTTTTCTTGACTTAGTTCTGCTCCAATATTGATTATGTGAGGGTTGTCCTCAGTTCCAATGTTAATTTTAATGACATTTTCTACCTCCATGTGTAGATCTCTTTCAAAATTAGGTGGGGCGGGTGAAACACCCAATTCTTGTAATTCTTGTAAAGTTAATTTAGATAATTCATTTTGAGGATCAGTGGCCTCAAGCTGAGCTATGGTTGGTATAGAACCATCAAAATAAAACCCGTTGTGCAACATCTCTTCAACAGAGACATCATGGAAAATATCTCCTTCCAATTCTTCATCGGGGTCAGCAATCATTTCAGGGTATGCTATGGATAGCATGTTGCATGAAAATGACTGATTTCTAAGAGGCAAATCAACATGCCTATCCAAATAATCTTGGTAGCATATGAGATGATCATCATCCTCAAAAGGAAATGGTTGTCCCTTACTAGGAAATAGGCCCACACCACAGCGGGCAGGCCACGGTTCTACCTCGAAAGGTTCTTTCATGCCATTTTGGAAAGGTCCTAAGCCTTTCCCTTTATATCCCATTTTAAACATCATGGGTTTAGCTTTAATATAATCGTTGGTAAAATAGCACCGAGCATATCCCTCATGATGGGTTTTGATATTCCGAGGGATTCTTCCCCAGTCATATCCTTTGTAAATGAAGGCGCAACTCCCGACTTGGTAAGTACTTCCCATAGGTTGTGGGAGGCCCAAAGTACGAGGAGATGGCGGCAAATTATTTAAAAGGTTTGAATCTTGCATGAAAGCATTCATTTTTTCTGATATTAAGGTTGTAGTTAAATCTGGTAAAAGATCATCAGAGAGGGCATAAGATGTAGAAGGCTTATTACCTATGTCTTGAGATGTAGAAGGTGTGATAGACGTGTCTGAAGGTTTTGAATTTATGGGATTAGAACTTGAAGAATTGGTTGTAGTTTTAAGAGCTTTTTGAAGTTCTACAGTAATTTGTTTAGAAGGTGGTTGATCTATATGGGAAGATGAAGTTAATGGAGGAGGAATAGATGAAGTGATGGGTTTATATTTCACAGTTTTAGATGAAGAAGAACTAGGATATGTGGATGACAGAGCAGGGCAAAATTGCACTCCAACTGGTTCTGCCAATGCACACATATCAAAAGGTCTAGGGTCACCATGAATAGTGACCAACTGATTTTTAAACTCAAACTTAACACATTGGTGTAAAGTTGATGGGACTGCTCGCATGGCGTTAATCCAAGGGCGACCCAAAAGTATATTGTACGATGCTGGGCAATGTACAATAAACACAGTTGTCTCAAGGGTTCTAGGACCAACTTGTAAGGGGAGGGTAATGACTCCACAAGTTTCTTGTGTTTCATCATTAAAGGCTTTGATAATCATATCAGTCTTCTTCATTTCATCACTTCTAAAACCAAATCGTTGGTAGAAGTCAAAGGTACAAATGTTTAGAGATGAGCCATTATCAATCAGAACTCGTTTGACAGCTACATCCCCAATTAAAGCCGTAATATACAAGGGATTATCCTTGTGTAAACTGTGTTGTGGGATATCTTTATCCCGAAAGTCAATACAATCAATCTCTCGCGTGATGATAGTATTGGCCATAGCTTCAGGTTGGATGTTTTGAGGTACCATCATCTGGCTCAAAGTAAGCATCAACTCATCCCTATGGGTGGGAGAGGATCTTAATAAATCTAAAAGGGAGATTCTGGCGGTGGTATTAGACAATTGCTCATTAATGTTGTAAGGGGGTTTAGGTTGAACAATAGGAGCATGATTTCCTTTATTGGGATTTTTCAGAATGAATGGAGCTGATCCATCGTTCTGGTTTGGTTCTTGTTGGGAATTGTGAGCTTGTTGTCGGGTGACGACTCCGATGGTACCTACAATGTTATAGTGACGACGTTGAAACGGTCTCGGTTGAGAGTTTATGGCTTGTTCATAAGGAAGGACTACATTAGAAGAAGGTCGAGTAGTGACTCTTCTGGGAAATGGTTCTTCTGGAACATTAGCATCTGTGATAGGTTGAATAGGATCTGATTCATTTTCAGAACTATTCGATTGAATGGTGTCTACTTCACTTTCACTATCTGACTCTATATCGCTAGAATCAGAAGTTTGAAAATTATGTAAGGGCCTGGTTGTAACCAGGGATAAGGTTGTGTCAAAGGTTTGAGAATCCTGAATAGGTAATTGTCCGCTAATGGTTCCTACATATCGGGTAGGAGGGGGAACATTGTGATGTTCAATTTGATTGGCTACCTCCTTACCGTGTCTTGGTAAAGGGTGTTGAAATATGTCTAAAGTTTGATTGGCATTCTGATTTTGATTTTGGGGAACAGTATTTTGGGTATTATTAGGAGGGTTTTGTTTAGGTTGGAAGGCTTGCACTTCCATTTCATTATTGTCAATCAAATCTTGTATTTTATGTTTCAATCTCTTACAAGCGTTGGTAGAATGTCCAGGACCTCTATGAAAATCACAGTGCAAATCAGCTCTATATCCGGGTATGCTTGGGTCAGGTTCCCGGATAGCTGGCAGTTGGATTAAACCTCTTTCAAGAAGTTGAGGTAAAATAGTTGATAAAGGTTGGTTTAATCTAGTGAACTCTCGAGGAGGCTTATCAGGAGGTTTCAAGATGAATTTTTCTGTTGTTTTTGTTGCATTGACATTAGCAACATTTCTGCTGTCACTGACTCCATCACCGACAACCTGTTTGTTTTTATATTGATTTCTAGATGTTTTCTCATCATCCTTCTTTCTAAGTTGGCCTCTCCTAATGAGGGCATCTTCTACTCTTCGAGCTAAGTCTATAGCTTGATCGAAGGTAGTCAAAGTAGTTCATTGATAGCTCATAAGAAAGTTGTTCTTGTAAATTGTTAATGAAAATGTCTAACATTTCCCTATAGGGTAGCACAAAGTGCAGTTTTCCTGTCAATTGTCTCCATCTAGCTAAGAAATCAGCAAAACATTCGTCTTTATCTTGTTTTAAGTTGTATAGATCTTTAATAGTTACATGCCTCTCGATGTAGGCACTAAATTGATGAACAAATGACTCAGCTGTTTCTTCAAAGTTTCTTAAGGAGTGAGTGGGCAATTGGTAGTACCACTCTAACGCCATTCCACCTAAACTTTTAGGGAACATTTTTAGTAATAGCAAGTCGTCATGCGATATGTCATGACATGCTATCCTAAACATGCGAAGATGTTCTATGGGATCTTCGGTTCCTTTATAGATAGGCAGGACGGGCATGGGAAAATGCTTAGGGTATGGTTGAGCTACCACTATGGGATCCAATGGTTGGCTACAAATCTCTCGATAATTGTACGAGGGACGGTAGGGATCTATCTGGTCCATACGTGAAGCCAATTGTTTCACCATAGCTTCCAGATTACTAGTTTGCCCCCATATTGATTCGGTGGGGCATTGACATGAGTTTTATGGGCATATGATGGAGGAACATGCATATTAGATGCCATGTTACTATTGTGTAAAACATTGGTAGGAAAAATATTATGGAGAAATTTTGAAGTTGGATTAGGTTGTATTGCAGATTGTTGAAAATTTGTATTTGGCTTTGTTTTATGTTTCTGTTTATTTAAAGCATTTTGCTCAATAGTTTGGAGGAACGAAGTAGTGAAGGGAATTTTCTTTTGTGCGGGAGTGATTTTAGGTTGAGTAATAGGTTCCTTAGGAGGTTGGGTGACCTGTTGTTTGGTCATGGCTTGGGCTATAGTGACCATATTCGCATTGGATGGTCCACCCTTATCACTTTCTTGATCAATGAAAGACAAGGGATTAGTTTGCATATCAAGCGCCCGTTCTAAGGCTGCTTGAGCATCACTAATTTCCCCTTTATCAATACGGACTGCCACATTAAGGACGTCGATATGTTGATTAAGAAATTTTTGAAAATGTTCTACGTTGTCAAAAGTGATGCCTCCATTGGGAGCTATTCTAGGGGATGAGGATTCTTTAACACTTCCTTCTTGTTCCTTATCTTCCCCTAAGTCTTCATCTGATTGTCCTAGAGTTTCACCTTCCGGATTTGTATCTCCAAGAAGGACATTTGGGTTTTCAGTTGTATTTTGTAACCAATCTTCTCCTTCTCCTAAAATTTCTTTACCATTCCTAAGTCTAGTCATGGTGCTAAGTTTTGATTTCAGCAAATATATATATATATATATATATATATATATATATATATATATATATATGCAACAAATTAAAAGGTATATATTTATATATACCTAATGCAATATTGTAAATGAAATGTTTAAGTTTTTTACTATGTTTTTTTTTTTTTTTTCTTTGAAACAATATAATAAAGACAGCAAATGAAACAATAAATGCAAGCAATAATAATAATAAGACTGAAAGCAAATGAACTAATCTTCTATGAATAACTTATGAATATCATTAATAGGTTCAAGTTGTTCAGGGGTCATGAAATGTTCTTCTTCAAATTGAAAGTTTTCTTTTAAGAATTTGATGAAAAGGGCTATGGTGATATTGTCTATTTCAGATGTTTGGTTGATAAAAGTAAAGCTCATGGCAATACTCTCGATATAGCACAGCTCGCGGAACTCTGTTCCATATTTCCCTATCTGTAAGAACAACTTCTTGGTCTTCTACAAGGCCTAAGAATCGGTGTACAATGTCTGCGTTCTCGAGGTATTCCTCGAAGCTAAACAACTCTGAAGATACTAAAGCTCTCCTATAGGCTAGCCATCTATGGCAGGCTCTCTGAAGTTCATGGTAGAAAACTAATTGATGAGGATCCAGGATTCTATCCAAGACTAGCCTCTTAATCTGTTTAAGTTGTGTGGCCCTAGATGAGATGAGACTAAGTCTCCTAATAAGTTCGTCCCACAAGGATTGATTTCTACTTGTTTCAGGGATACTAAGGACATAATTAACTTCTATGGCTGCCAATTGGTTTACTACGTTTATAGTAACTGCTAACCTCTTTTTAGGAGCTACCATCTAAACATGATTTTGAACCTTAAATGTTTTAAAATGCATCTAAGTTTTAGTTGTTCTAATTTTTTTTTTGTTTTGTTTTTGGTTTTCAAAAGGTTATGATGCATTCACGTCGGGTTCACCAAAATGTATCGCTCCAAATTTTTCGCATCCCTACCTTCAGGCTATTGGATCCGCGCCTGGAAGGAGGATGGGAAAAGGATGATGCGGTACCTCGGACGAGAGGACTTTGCGAAGGTCCCGCCTCTCAAGGGAGGTGCATTTTGGTGATTTGTCGACGGATGGTGGGTTCACCAGGAAACATTTGGCGGCAGTTTCCACGCCTAGGTTTTGGGAATGTGTTTTAATGGGTTCGTTTTATCCTTAAACATTCATCCTAGGTTTGGCCGAATGATTCTAACTTAAACTACATGAAAATGCAATTTAAATGAATACAGTAAACAGACTGAAAGCAAAAAAATAGAGAATTTGTAGGAGGCTAATGGAGATTACCTGATCCGGGATGTCTGATGAAGTTTCTGATGCTTGAAGTAGTCTGGATCATCTGGGATTCGACAAAATCGCCTGCAATCTGTCAGAATCATCTGGAATCTGACAGGATCGTCTGAGACAGACATAATCGTCTCAGATCTGACGAATTCGTCAAACGAATTCGTCAGAAACCTGCAAAACAGAGAACAGATGCAAAATACAAGCAATTCTACTATGCAAAACAGAGGCAAAATATGCTAAAGAACAAGGTGAATACTAAGCAATAATTTAAAATAGAAAGTAAAACAGATCACTGCATTATGATGGCAAATCATGAATTTAATGTGCAATCTAAACTAGATGGGTGAACTCCAGATGCAAAGTAGAATAAAAACTAAATAAATGATCTGATTTATAGCATAAAATGACAGAGAGAAAAGAGAGAAGAGCAAACTTCAGGCACTGATTGCCTCGATGTATGCTGCAGTCGAGATCGTCTCGCATCAGTACGAGATCGTCCCTAATTTGACAGGATCGCCTCCGATCTTGACAGGTTCGTCGGCTGCGATAGGTGCTGGCTCCGGCTGAAAACCAGTGATATACCTGCAATAAAATTACTATAGGAATAGTGCAAAAAGCAAATTTGAGAAGTTCTAGCACATAGGGAGTCGATTTGCATAAAAATTCAGCCAGGGGTTGGGGAGGGAAAAGTCTTAGAGTTAAATAGGCTTAGGGAAAGTTGTTGGGAGGTTGGAGATCTTCCCAATTTGGGAGATCTCCAACGGGGAAGGGTCCCAACGGCGCAGACACGCTTCTGCCCGAATTGGAGACCCGTTGGAACAGAGTCTAATTATGAAAATTCAGTTTTGCGACAAAATCGTCTGGACGTCCTAGTCCAGACGAAATCGTCAAATCTGGGGCGATATCGTCTGATCGGCGACGATATCGTCCAACGGTCAAAACAACTCCTAAAAATGGCACGGAAAAAGGGGAAACGGGTTTCTCGACGGTTAACGGGCGGTTTGGGAGGTTAAATTTGAATTTAAATTTATTTACTAAGGTGAATGTAATTATTCCAATTTGACTGCGCCAATTTTAGGGTGCTACAATAGCCAATGACTTCCAAGGAAACCATTAAGGATGCTAAAAATCAATCCAAGGAAAATAGAGATGGGATGTATGAAAGCATATAATGGATCCCCATTAGTGGATTTGGTATTGGAGGATATCCAAGAGCGAATAGACATGATGGAGAGGAGAGGACTAATTTTTTGGTTCATGGGATTTTGACTGTATCTTGCTACCATCAAATAATGGGTTGCCAAAAACTAGAGAACTAAAGGTGAATTCCAAATCTCTATTTACCCTAATGGTTATTTTATTTCTATGTTTGCCACTAAAAAATATTGGAAGGATATTTTTCAAATGGGGCCATGGTTCTTAGGTAGGGTAGGGATTTTCATGAAGCCTTGGCATACCAAGTTCAAAGCTAAGGAATAAATGCCATCAACTGCACCCATCTAGTTCTTTTTATTCGGCCTCCCAACAGAATACTGGAATCCTAATATTTTAGCAACAATTGGAAATTATTTAGGAGTCTTCATGATGATAGTTGATAGCACTCAATAGTTGGATCACATGATCTATGCTAGGATTTGTGTTCTAATTGACTTTGAAAAACCTCTCCCAGATATGATCACTTTACAATATGGGGAAGAAATATGAGAGCAACAAGTAGATTATTAAAATGTCCTATTTAGATGTAGAATATATCACGAATTTGGCCATCTAGCCAAGGATTATCCTCAAAATATCCCCAATAAATAGAAAGAAGATGAGGATTTAGCAGGATTTCAAATCCCCAAATAGAAGAATTTAAAAAAAAAATATATATATATATATATATATATATATAAAACACTGAAAGATAAAACAATAATTTCACCTAACATATTTGAAGTTCTATCTATTGATGAACAATCAGACAAGGAGGATGACAAAATAGAAACAATGATTAAGAAAACACAACATTATAAAGAGAAGGAAAAAGAAGGAATGGATGATGAAATCATAATAAAATAAACTACCCTAATTTGAAGAAACAACCGAGGAGAACCATCTCATCCAGCAATGGACCTTCAAGAAAAGAACAACATCAAAAATTTAAATAAGTGTAAAACTAAAAGCCAAATTCAAAAAAAAAACAAGTCCGTTCCTCAAAAAGATCATATGGATCCCAACAAAAGTGCCTTGGTTCCAAGTAATCATTATATAGCCCTTACATGAATGAAGCAAGATATAAATAAAAATATGAGGATGGATACCAACCAAAAGGTAGGACGTAAATCCAACCAGCATCATATGGTAGAGGAAGATCAAAAGTTAATTGAGGAAGGTAAGGTAGCAAAGCTTACCCAATACTTCAAATCAGGTTAATTATGAAGATTATCACTTGGAATATTAGGAGACTTAAAGGAAGTCCTTATAAACAATAAGAATTTAGAAGAATGATTCAAAAAAATAAGCTTAAATTCTCTTTCTTCAGACGATATAGGTTTCTATTGATGAAATTGAAATTATAGCAAAAAATATTTGGTCATCCAGTAAAGTAGTGTCCCTCAGCACCCAAGGGGCCTCGAGAGGAGTGGCAAGTCTTTGGGATCCAAAAGAAATTATAGTATAATGCATGATGGGTAGTAAGGGAATGCTATGAGTGGTTGCCCAAAATAGAGATTCAGATTAAGTTATACTTTATATAAATGTCTATGCTTCATGTACTATAGAAGAGAAATGAAAAATATGGAGAAATATAGCTTCTATCATCTCTCAATTCCCAGAAGCTTGGGCTTTGATAGGAGAATATTTTTGGAAATATTGAGCATATTTTATTGTCATTGATGTCAAAGGATTGATGTCAAAGAGATATTAGCATGGTAGAAATATTATCCTATGGTTGGATAATTAAGAAAAGCAAAGGTTCATGAAGTTTGATGATAAAAAGAGCATGGTACAAGGTTGGAAAAAAGATATGTTCAAGGTTTGATGATAAAAATAACATGGTACAAACTTGGCAAAGGAAAGGTTCATGTGGGTTGATGTTAAAAAGCTAAGGAGTATAATATTTAAATATTATAAAAAGGTTTTAAAAAGGACATGGACCAAGGCTTAAAAGACAAGAAGAAAAATATTGAAAAACAGTGGACCATGGTCTAAAAGGACAAGAGGAGAAAGGAGTTTACTTTCAATAGACCAGGGCTTAAAAAAAATAAACATCATAATATTTTTAATATTATAATGCCAAGTTTTTAAAAGGAGTATGGCACCAAAAATAAGTTTGAATTTGAGTGCCAACGTATTCCAAGATAAAGGAGGGCACACCATGTTATTCGAGCATCGATGTAGTCCAAGGTAAAGGAGGACATACCATGTTATTCGAGCGTCGACGTAGACCAAGGCAAAGGAGGGCACACCATGATTATTTGAGCGCTAATGTCATCCAAGTAATGAAGGAAAATGTATATATATCTAAGGTTATACCTTAGGATATTATCACAATCTAGCACATCATTTTCTATTCGTTGAGAGTGACAGCGAACGATAGAGGCAACAAACATCTTAGGCGCAGGAGGTGGAAATAATTTTGAGGAAGCTTTTGTTGATGACACGCTGGTTGGTGTAGCGTAGTTGGTTGCTAGTTGTGAGCTAGAGCACAGGGCAAAGAGAGATCTTGGGATCAAGTTCCCTTGACAACATTTTGGGTAGAAGAGTTTCATTGTTTTCAAGGTAGAAGAGTTTCATTGTTTCAAGGTAGAGTTGAATAAATTTGCATGTCACATTTTGAGTCTCAAAGTTGTGGTAGCACATTTGATCATTGAGGGTCATGGAGGGTGTTGTTGTGTCTGTTGGTAGAGTTCAAATCATGACAACATAAGAGGTATTTGAATTTCTTTGAGCACCGTTGAGGGCGATGTTGTGCGTGTTGGCAGAGTTTGAATCATGACAGCATAAGAGGTATTTGAATTTTGTTGAGCACCAAAAATTTTAGGAGGCATAAGGTTTGATTTAATTAATTTTTGTAAGGTGCAAAGGTGGTTGATAGCAGGTTTTTCTGAGTGTGTTATTGAGTATATTGTTGTGTATGCATAGGAGTAATAAGGGTGTGAAAGGATTAGCACATGTGTTAATTATCGTAGAGGGAGTCATAAGGTGTATATAGGTTGTATTATTTGTGTAATATTTGCATGAAATAAAAGTGACATCTAGGTGTTTTTGGTAATTGTTGAGAGTTGAAATATTGCTTTCTAGAAAGGAGATAAAATGATGTATTTGAGTTCATTCTACTTTGTAATTTTTGCACATCATAAGAAAAGGTTTAAGGGTTCTACAAGTTGCAATTTAGTGAAGATAAAAGAAAATAATAGAGTATTATTTTCAGCCTTACTAGACACATATTTTGAGGAGGTTTTTCATGAGGATGACTTGAGGAGTGTTTTTCTATCTAACCCTTGAATTGGCACAAGAAAGATAAGTTGTTTTTGAGACAAGTGTTTAAGGGCACATATTCATCAAGCATTTTGAGGTATGGTGTTTTAACTATTTCTCTAGGTGGTTGTACTTTGAGGAAGTAATTTTAAGGTGGAGATAAAAGGGTTGATTAGTGTGTATTGTTGGAAATATTTGAGTTAAGGTTTGAGAACTACATGTGCTTCATTGTTGAAAGAAAGTGGAAACAATTGTGCTAGAGTTTGAGAACAAGTTTGTGCATCATTGTGAAGTATTTGGGCATTGGTTTGAGTGACATTGAAAGTGATTGTAAAAGTGTTTTGTGAAATAATTTGTGCATTAGGTCTTGAGTTACTTTGGAAGAGAACATATTGAGCATTTGTATTGCATATTATTCTTTATATGTTCTTGAAAAAATTATGGGTAGAATATGTCTGAATTGCCTAGTTGAAAAAATCATTTCTAAAAGAGATACAAGCATTGTTTTGAACATCATATGTATTCAATATTTGGGATTTTTTGAGCATGTGCTATGATTTGTTTTGATCACGTGCTATGAATTTTTTTGAGCATGTTTTGTGAGCTATTTTGAGCATGAGTGATGAGCAGTATTGAGCAGAATTGAGAACATATTTGTGAGTTGTGAGTGAGTCTTGAGTAGAGTTGAGAATAGATTTATTGGTTTGAGAAGGCCTTTTGAGAAGGCTTGTGAGTAGTTTTATGCAGAGATAGTAAGTAGATTTGAGAAGACTTGAAATAAATTTGAGACAAAGTTAAGACTTATTTGTGCATGTAATATGTGCAGATTTGGGACAGAGTTAAGACATATTTGTGCATGTAATGTGTGCATATTTGGGATAGAGTTAATACATATTTGTGTATGTAATGTGTGCATATTTGAGACATAAATGAGATATATTTGTGCATGTAATATGTGCAAGTTTAGTACAAAGTTGAGACAAATTTGGGCATATAGTGTGTACAGATTTGAGGTAGAGTTGAGAGCAAATTTGTGAGTAGACTTGAGCAAGTCTTGTGATAAGTCTTGAAGTAGATTTTAGATAGATTTGTGAGTAGACCTGAGTAAGCCTGGTGAGTAGGCTTGGAATAGAGTTAGGCAGAAGTGTGTGCCAACTTTGAATGTGACCAAAGTAGATAGGAGAGGTGTTTGTTGTGGATAGAGTTCTACGAACTAGACTAGCAAAGGAGAGGAGTCTCTTATGGATAGATTTCCACAAATCATACTAGCAAGGGGATAGATTTCTCCTATGGATAGAGTTCCATGAACCAGAGCAAAGGAGAGGAGTCTCCTATGGATAGAGTTCCATGAACCAAACCAGCAAGGGGATAGAGTTCTCTTATGGATAGAGTTCCATGAACCAAAGCAAAGAAGAGGAGTCTCCTATGGATAGATTTCCATGAACTAGACCAAAAAGGGGATAGAGTTCTCCTATGGATAGAGATCCATGAACCAAAGTTAAGGGGATAGAGTTCTTCTATGGATAGAGGTCCACAAACTTGAGCATAGGGGATCTAGATATACTTTGGACATAGGTCCATAAAAATTGTAATAGGGAAATGGTTCCCAAGAGATTTGTTGAGAAAATTTAGAAGAAATATTTTATTCATGTACGTAGCCCACATTGGGTGAACCACGTTAAATATATGTCTCTCATTGTGTATGATGATATGTGCATTGATTTGTTGCTACTATTGATGATATTGGTTAATACTGATTTGGAAAGATATTGCAATTGATAACATTGGATAATATTATTTGGGAAAGAAAAGTAAAAGTTTATCTTATACTTTTCACCCCCCTCTTAGTATAAGCTTGTGTTCTTCAAATATTTCAACTCTATCCTTTATTTAGAAGGAAAAATAGGAGAGAGTAGGAAGTTGGATGGGATTTTCAAACTCATGAAGGAATACATGGCCAACCTTCATCTAGTGGATATCAAAACAACCAATGGTTTGATGACTTGGTCCAATAGAAGACAAGGCTTAACATGCATTATTGAAAGGTTATATAGGTTCTTGCTTTTAGATAAGTGTTTAATTCAAGGACACATACCAAAAGCAAAAAATTTAAACAATATTGGATCTGATTGGCCAGTTTTAATTGAAGTGTATAAAACCAAGGGTAAGCCAACTCTATTTTTTTTAGTTAATGTGGCTCAGAGAAGAATATCTCAATTCAAGGATACAACAGTGTTGGCAAGAAGGCAAGCCAATACATGGTACTACAATGTATTTTTTTATCAAAAGTTGTAGTATATTAAATTCAAAATAAAGACTTGGAATTTGGAGGAATTTGGAGATGTTAGGGCTAAGAAAAGGGAAGTTCTAACCCAACTTGAGAAGTTGAATAAGAAAATTCATCTCGAGGGACTCATATAAAATAAGGTGAAGACAAAAATTAATCTTTCAACCCAGGTGAAGGAATGGGATAGAAGGGAAGAAATAATGTGGAAACAAAAGTCAAGGATTCAATGGCTACAAGATGGAGAGTAGAATACAAGTTTCTTCCACAAGTCTCTCCTAGCCCATAGAACTCATAACTTTATCCCCTCACTGAAGAATTATCTAGGAGATATAGTCCACACATGGTAAGGCATGCCTTCATTAGTTGTGAATCATTTTCAAACCTCTTCATAACCAATTGCTTGACCCATAATCTCAAAAAGAAATTCTTTAGACTATACCTGCTTTTATTTTTGATGAGGAGAAAGTGGCCCCAAATTCTCCTATAACTAAGAAGGAACTGCAAGAGGTAGTTTTCAAAATGCAAAAGGAGAAAATCCCAGGTCCAAATGGTTTTCCTATTAAATTTATCAAGAATTTTGGGTTGTTTTGTAGGATGACATTCTTAAGGTGGTAGAAGAGGCTAGAAAGGCTAAAGAAATCCTCAAAAATATCAATAAGACTTTTATAGCTCTAATTCCTAAAGCTCAAGAAGTGGATAAAATTACTAGATATAGACCAATTGCTTTATGTAATGTTATTCTAAAAATCATTTAAAATATTATGTCATAAAGGCTCAAAACTTTGCTTCACAAGATCATTTCTCCAGAACAAGGAGGATTTATCAAAGAACAACAAATAGTTGATGAGATAGTGTTAGCCTAGGAAGCAATTGATTCTATGGAAGCTCAAAAATCTCCATCCATGTTTATTCGATTGGATTTGTCTAAAGCATATGATAGGGTGGATTGGCACTTTCTCATCCAAGTTTTGGAAAAATTTGGATTCTCTCAAGAATGGATAAAATAGATCAAAGGTTGTATTTCCTTAGTTTCTTATTTAGTTATTCTTAATTAATTCCCTAATCCTTGGTTCTTAGCTTGTAGAGGTATCAGACAAGGGGACCCTCTTTCTCCATATCTTTTTATCATCCTTGCAAAATGTTTAGGAAGGAATTTTTCTAAGAATCGAGATTGTCAGATGTTAGAAGGAGTTACTATAGCTAAAGGAGTCAAACCTATCACTCATTTACAATTTATTGATAATTCCACCCTTTTGGGGAAGGCAATTATAAAAGAAGCAAACTCAATAAATAATTTTTTTCACTGTTTCACTAGAGCCTTAGGAAAACTTATTAATGAAGATAAATATAAAGTTGTTTTTTTTCATTGCTCACCCAGAAAAGAGATGTTGATAATGGACATATTAGGATTAAAAAAAACTTCTCTCCCAACTAAATACTTAGGTGTTCCAATTAATCTAGGTAGCCAAAAGAAAGAGCATTGGAGCTGGTTATTAGAGAAAGTGAAGAACCAAATAGGCAGTTAGACCAACAAATGGCTTTCATCGAGAGGTCGAATAACTCTTATTAAATTAGTTCTTCAGTTTATCCCAATATTTGTTTCAGTAGTGTTGAACATCCCTAAGCCAATGCTCAATGAACTAGACAAAAATAGTCACATATTTGTATAAAGAGGTTCAAAAATGGAGAAGAAATGGGCCATAGTAAGGTGGGAGACTCTATGTATTCCTACTCATGAAGGGGGTTTAGTTCTTAGATTGATAGTCAAGAACAATAAGGCTTTGGTAGGAAAATTATATTGGAGATTAATTAGCCACCCTAATACCTTATGGGCCAAAAATCTAAGAGTCAAGTATGCATAAAATAAATATTTGTCTGACTTAATTCATCATCAACTACCTTCTAAAGGGTTGCCAATTTTAAATATTTAAAAATTGGAGAGGAGTTGATAAAAAAAGCTCTTTTGGGTTACACAAAATGGTCAAAAGACAAATTTTTGGACAGACTCTTGGGATGGGCACCTTCCGTTGTCAATCCAACATCCAAAATTGAGGCCTATAATGGAGAAAATGGAAAGGATGAATTGGATAAAAGTTACCAAATACTATATAGATCAGACAAGAAATGTTGAGGTGGAAATATGTTGGATCCCAATAGAATATTGGCAAATCCAACTTTTTGAAGCTCAAAAAAAGGACATTCATAGAATCCTTCAAATGATATCACCTTCATGGTCACAAGATGAGGATTGCATTGGTTGGAATAGTTCAGGGCATGGTGAGTACACTATTGCTCAAGGCTACTTAGCCATAAGTCCTATTAATCCCCATCAGGATAAAGATCTTTTCAAGTAGTTATAGGCTCAAAATTTATGGCCAAAAGTTAGATTTTTTAGTTGGTTACTAATCCATAAAAGGGTTCTCACAAGGAAGCAACTTATGAAGAAAGGTTTTAATGGACCCTTTCAGTGTGTAATATGCTGGGATAACAATGAAACTATTAACCATTTGTTCATAGAGTGCCCCATAGTTGCAATATTATGGAATATGATGGCTCCCCTTCTAAAATTAAGATGGTCCAATGAACAATCCATAGAAAAACTATGGAGATATTGGAGTAAACAAGAAGGAAAATACTGGTATGTGAACCAGATAGTTTGGACAAGGATGACTATTCTTCCCTGGAACATTTGGAAGGAGTAAAACAAGTGAATAATTCAACAAGAATGTAGGGACATCCACTATGTCTGTCTAAAAGACCATATAAAATATGAGAGAGAATGTTGAGTATTTATTAACTCATTCTTACAATTCAAATCAACTATGGGACCAAATAATGGCTCGATTAAAGATAAGAAATGGATTAGCCCATCATAGAAGGAAGAAAGGGACTGGTCAAATGGTGGATAGAACTCAGCAATGGTAGCCTCCCCCATAGGACTTCATAAAAATCAATACAAATGGAGCATCCAGAGGAAATATTGGAAGAGCTAGTATAGGAGGGATAGGTAGATTGGAGGATGGTACTCCAATCTTTAATTTTGCAGAAAATTTAGGAATTCTATCCAATAACTTAGCAGAAGGGTAAGGTATTCTAAGAGGTTTGCAAGAGGCTCTTTGACAATGTGGAGAAGGGTGATTGCAGAATCAGACTTATTGAGTGATAATTTTACCCTATTGCAAAACCACACTCATAGTTAGGATTTTGTTAGAAAAACCCTCTTTGGCAAAGAAATTGAAATTTCTCCAAGGTTCCTTTTACTTAATGTGTGCTTATATGCTTGTGAAAATGTGTCAATTTGTGCTTAGAATACCTTAGTGATTTGCAAGTAATTTTTAACAAAGGGCATGTGGCTAAAATGATTTGCAATGCTTTATATTAATTAAAGGGATTGAGTTCCCTTATGTGTAGAAATAAATGATGAATGAGTGCTTGAAATTGATCCTAATTTATTTTTATCTCTTATTTGTCAATTATTTGGATATATTTTAAAGGATATTGTTTAAGGTTCAAAAGCATATTTTGCACTTCACAGGTTTTATTATTTTTGTTTAACAATGCACAAAATCCCAATGTATAAACTCCTAACTCAAACTTGTTATAAATGGTTTCATTTGGTTTGTTATATTCCATGATCATGTCCTTGATCCTAGGCTCTCTTTCAATTCAAATTTGATTGGATACCCCTTTTCAAGGTAACAACATGTGTGAACAATATGTGGCAAAATAGCCATTCAAGTTTCTGCTCCAATCCCTAGCCAATAACATACCATATTTGATAGGAATCTCAAAAACATGAATATCAATATATTGTTGAATTCTAGGTTTTGATGAAATCTGAATATGAATTTTATGAAGCATGCCTACCACATTCACCTCAAATATGTTTAATTGTACCACCATTTTGTTGGAAGGATTAGGTTTCAAACCCAACCTCTTACAAATAGCATAAGGCATTACATTACCCAACATGCCTGAATCTACCAAATAATTATGCAGATTCTTTCCTGCAATTTTATTTGTTAGGAGAAAAGGAGGAACCTCTCCTTTATCCTTTTCGTAAGGCAAAATATGACTTTGTAGTTTTCCTAGTATCAGTTTTGCTTGATCCACCCTAGGCCTTAATAAAATAATGTTGTTGATTAGTCATCTGGACACTTCAAACAAAGTGATATTAGCTTTTGTTTTGTTCAAATATTATAAGCAATTTTATCATAACTTTACCTCTTTTGAGGTGGTTTGGATGAATCAATCTGAGTGGAAGGTGTAATATTTTTATCGACCATAGTATCTGGTGGAATGATGGAATTTTTTGGAGGAGTAAAAGAAGTATTTGGGATCTTACTCTTACTTCTCAAGTGGTAGTTGTGATTCCCCTTTTGAAACTGCCTAAATACTTGAAATTCTTCTTCTATGGGATCATCCTCCTCCTCTTCTTCATCATATTCAGGATCAAAGGTTTCAACAACTAAAGCATGTCCCTTGCCTTTACTTGAACTAGCTTGATGAGAACAATCATCATTAGGTACTATTTCCAAATCATCGATATCTTGTTGGAAAATACCTATGGACTTGTGACCAGGAGATCATAGTTTGATTAATCAAATGATAAATTGCATTAACCATATAGTTTAGGAACTATAGTTTAAATAGGATACAAAATAGCATATAAAACAATAATGCTGAAATCACGCTAACCAACGCGTCATAGGAGGTAGAGCGTTTGGTTTAGGATTCTTAACCTAGGATATTTAGGAATTACCATTAGATATTTAAGACAGTAAATATCTACATGGTAGAAAGTAGAAAAGTAAATGTAATAATCTACCTATGTAGTATAATGCAATATACTACCTATTTTACCTAGTGGAGTAAAAGGGTAAATATCCCAAAGAATGGAATATTACTCTAACATCCCCCCTTATTACATTATTTGGGTAATACATATACATCCTCCTATACAACAATATTTGGGTAAAGTATATAACTGTCCCAATACAGTGAAAAAGATGTTTGATCTGTTGGTTCTTGCTCTATCACAATGCTCTAGCTGCTCCTAAGCAAAAAATGGGTCATTCCTCACTTTGTCTTCACATCAATGAATGTCCTTATTGTAATCTTGTCATCCAACCGAATTGCATGGGTAACCAGCCACTGCAATCGCTAGGTGTAGTAGAATAGATCACTTCATACGAGGTTCATTCAAGTACAATATGAGTTTGCAAAAGATAAGGTAGCTAAGGTGTCGGTCGTTGCCGAAAATGCACCCTTATAAGTTCCCCCTTCTTTTTGCAAAACATGTTGTAATTAATTTCTGAAAGAAGTATGACTAAGGTGTCGGTCACTGCCGAAAATGCACCCTTATAAGTCTTCTTCTCTTTTTACAAAAAATTGTGAAGAAAAAGAAATGTATATCCCCTCTAAATAGCAAAAATATGTGCAACTCAAGAGTTTTGTGAAGGATTTTTACAAAGATTGCCTCCTAGGCAATTTTACACCAAAAAATTCCCTCCTTTTGTTACAAGAACTTCAAACAATGAGAGTTTGCTATTTTATGAAGCCTAAAAGAGGTACAAACACCCCTTTATTACAAGTACTTCAAACAAAAACTTATGCTATTTATGAAGCCTAAAAAAGAGAGAGGAAATGGTGTTTTGCTCAAGGTGACAAATGTGTTTTCCTTCTACAATATTGTTTTAGCAATAAGCACTCTGTGTGCTTTTTCTGAACCAGAATCAGAATCGGAACTAGACACTTCACTAGCAATATTGCCTTTGTTTTGCTTCTGTGTTGTGTCTTTGTCTTTCTTGTTTTGCTTGTTTTTGAACCAACACCGATTGGTGTCATGGTTGTCCTTTTTACAATGCGAGCAAAACCTCTTTTGAGATTGCTTTCCCTTACCCTTTGAGGATGATCCTCCCTTTTGAAAGTTTCCTTTCTTCTTATCACCCTTATTGTTTGAATAAAGTGCATTGTTTGACACTTCATCATTTTGGAGTTGATTTGCTTCCTCAGTTTGAAGCAAATTGACTAACTCCACAAAGGTGACAACTCTTTGTGAAACATTAAGGGATGTAATCAACATTTTGTAGGTTTCGGGAAGAGCTCTCAAAATTACTGAAGTCAAAATGGTGTCTTCAACTTTGGCCCCTAAAGCATTAAGTTTAGACTTCAGATCTGCCACTCTGTAGAGGAATAGTTCTACTGATTCACCTGACTTCATATGGAGTGTATGAAGTTGTGTTTGAAGGTTTAGAATAGTTGATTGATTTTTGCCTTCAAAAATGGTACTAAGAGCATCCCATGCCTCTTTACCAGTTTTAGCTTCACTTATGTGAGGTTGGATCTCATCAGTAGTTGCTAGGAGTATTAACATGAGAAGACGATTGTTCTTTTTGTCCCATGCTTTTTGATCTACTCCTGCTGTTGCAGGTCTTGATTCAATGCCATCAACTAAATCCCACATGTCCTCTACAGTCAAGATGGCTTTCATCTTAGTTTTCCATGTTGAATAGTTAGGACCTTTTAGCAATTGTGTATCACTTAAGTATTTATTGATAATTGCCATGATGAAGGTCCTACAATTTGTACTAAGATGATATTTCTTTCAGTATACCCTCAAAAGAGTATATGGAAGAATTTAATTTGCTCTTTAAGATATTTAATGGCACCTACCTTAACACCCTTAACAAGGGATGAAAAGTTTGAGGAATTTTAAGCCAAACAAATAGAGCAAATTAAAGGGGTAGGTTTTTGAAAACTTTTGATTTTGCTCTCTAGGATATTTAATGGCACCTGCCTTAACACCCTTCAAGAAGGATGGAAATTTTGAGGAAATTAAGCCAAACAAAGAGAGTGAATCAAGGTGTTTGAATTTTGACCTTTGATGGGGAGTAAAAATTGACTTGTTTAACTTGTGCAAAGTGTAGCACGATTTAGTGAAGTTTGGGTTTTTGAAATGCTCTTCAATGTTTATGATTGTTTAATTGCAAAAACATGATGGTTAGTGCAATAATAAAAAAGAGAGCAACCCAAATTTTTATCACTATAGGTGTCGGATGCAACCGAAAATGCACCTAGTATAGTCAATTTTTAAGAAAAGGTGTTGAGTATAATCAAGAATGCACCTATCTTGTTTTGAAATATCCCCCCTTTCTCTTTACAATTTTGCAAAAAATAGAATCACAAGATATGACTTCTATCCCCCCTTAATTTTTACAAAATTGAAAAATGCGAGCACTCCTTTCAAGACAAGTCGACACACGACCCGCGTTTGAAAGGCTTCCAGACCAGTCGACACACGACTTGGATTTTGTTTTCAACACTCGAAAATAGGTGGTGCATTAGGATCAAAAGGTTCACGAATCCTCATGGGACCATAGCTTCTGTCCAACCCCTTCCATGGATCAGTATAGATAATTGAGTGAGGAATGGTTCTACGATATTCACGAAGCATACGACGAAAATGAGATCGTGTTGTTTGCCTTCGTAATTCGTTTCTCTTTCTTATGATTCTTTGTCGACGAAGAGCTTTCCTTACCCAAGACTTGATCTTCATGAAAACTTGAAGAGTTAGGAGCAATAAAGGAAATTTTGATGAAAATTTGATAATTAGAGCAACAAAATGTCTTCTATACTTTGTCTCTTTATCCCCACATTTGGAGAAAACTAAAGAAAGACAATTGCTTAGTTGCATAAAAAAAATTGGCACTTCTATTTTCAATTTGAATGCTAAAAAAAATAAGTTTTTAAAGCTTTTTAAATAGAAAATAACATAATTTTTGTAATAAAAAGATCAATTTAATAGTTTAAAAAAAATTGATACAATTTATTTTGCAAAAAAAATGAAAAAATTCTAAAAAAAAACTAAAAAAAATAATTTTAATTAAGCATAAAAATTAAAAAATTAAACTTTAGTTTGCCAAAATTTAAAAAAAAATTCCATACAAAATTATTTCCCTTTGTAAATCGACGAGCGGGGGAGTTGAACCTGCGACCCGATCTGGCCTAAGGCATCCGCCTTGGCCAACCAACCAAGCGCCGAGCTTGGTTCTCAGGCCTTGGCGCCTGAGTGTTGAAGAAGCCTTCGGGCTTCTTTGAGGACTCTGTGGGAATTATCCCACATGCATCCGAAAATCGGATGCAAAGGCCTTTAAAGGCCTTGACGAGCTTATCGCTCGTGATTGCCCTCGGGCAATCGAGTCCGGACCCTCCTTTTGTCGGCATCCACGTGGCGTGGCAAGGGGGTCCAAGTCAAGTCCCGTCAGTCCAGTGGTTGTCCGCCACGTCAGGTCTGCATCGTCCAGTGGTTGTCCGCCACGTCAGTCTACGTCGTCCAGTGGGTCCAGTCAATGGCCAGGTGGCGCGTGGCCAGAGTGCCACGTGTCGCCTAGGTAGCAGGTCATGTCAGCGTGCCTCGGGGTGCATGCAGGTCGATAGTGATAGGTCAACACCTCCTCGGGGTGCGTGCAGGCCTGTCAGGGTCTGGTCAACACCACCTTGGGATGCATGCTATGAGAAACATGAGGGCGCTCCTACCCTCTGGGCGTTCCCATTGGTAGTCTTGGTATGTGGGCCCAATGGGGGAGCCAATAAAGCTCTCCCCATGCCACAAAGAGTGTGAGGGCCGCCTGCCCTCAGATGCTCTTGTGGGCGACCTGCGGGTCCATATAGAGGATTGTCGACGGGGAGTAAAATTCCCAATGGTCGCGATCTGCTACGGGGGAAAAGAACCCCATAGGTGGCGATCACCACTAGGGGTAAAATGATCTTGACTTTGGGATCTGTGCCCTATGCTACGGGCACTAAGCCACTACGGGCCTTCCTACCCTCCCACGTCACATCCTACGGGGTTTCCAGCCGAGGTGGGGCGACAATTAGGATGCACAAGATAATCAAACAATAGGGAGAATTAAAAACATTAGGAGCATAAAATGGAAATTAATTAGAGGTCACCCATGGTGCCAAAATTCCAACGCTCCCTGCTAAACTCCCTTGCTCCAGCTCTGGTACCAATGTGACCAGGAGATCATAGTTTGATTAATCAAATGATAAATTGCATTAACCATATAGTTTAGGAACTATAGTTTAAATAGGATACAAAATAGCATATAAAACAATAATGCTGAAATCACGCTAACCAACGCGTCATAGGAGGTAGAGCGTTTGGTTTAGGATTCTTAACCTAGGATATTTAGGAATTACCATTAGATATTTAAGACAGTAAATATCTACATGGTAGAAAGTAGAAAAGTAAATGTAATAATCTACCTATGTAGTATAATGCAATATACTACCTATTTTACCTAGTGGAGTAAAAGGGTAAATATCCCAAAGAATGGAATATTACTCTAACATGAATTATGAAGCACTGAGTATTAATTTTCGTTATGCTCATTAGTGGAATGCATCCTAGACCAATTGTTCCTAGTGAAATCTAAAATATTAACAATTGCATGAGATTGGCTAGAACTAGAATTATTCTGATTAGCAACTACACTAGGGACACCCCCATTATTTGATTGTGTGTTCCACTATTTCCTTTAAAAACTAAATCTCATATTTTGTTGAACGTTTTGGGATGTATGCTTTTGAGACTGAACCATATCACTACTTAGCTTTTGGACCAAACTCTTTAGGTATTTTACCTCTGACTCAAGCTCATTGGGTTGAACAATAGTAGTGATAGGATTAGTTGGATTCTCGAAACTAGAAATATTCTGATTTGGTACCACATTTTGATTTTCAACATTCGAATCTTGTAAGATGTTTTGAGCTTGAAGGTTTGGATTTGAAAATGAATTCAAGCTCTGTATGGCCATCATATTAAAACATGTAGGTGAGGCTTGAGCATTCTTTGTTGTGACTCCATGAGTGGCAAATTTGTTCTCTAACAGTAATGGAGTGGTTGGATGGACAGGTGTGTTTGGATAAGTGATTATGGGAGGATAAGAAGGCATGGTAGGGTTAAATTTATTATAGAGCAAAGTGTTCAACATAGAATTCTACTATGATAAAACTTGTTTTATCATAGGAATCTAGTTGTAAGCCCCAAGTTGTCTTACCATAGGTAATTATCCTATCCCATAGCCCTGTGGCATCAAATACTGCTTGATAGTCATGTCCTCCTTGTATGCTAAGGCAAGGGTAGTGACCAAAGTATTTATCCTAGAAAACATGGCGATCAAGGGATATAATGCCCCAAATTATATCTTAATAGCAACATCGACAATAAAAACAAAGTGACCAATCAATCTCGCATAGAGCTTTTAAAATCTAGTGTTAAACATTCTTATTGGTTCACTAAGTCCCCTTTTGCAAGTCACGAATTGATTATAAATTATGGCAGGATCTAAGGGTAACCTAAATTGGTTCACAAAAGTGATTTCTAATTGGCCTAGGAGGTAATAGAGTCAATGGGTAGATTGATGTACCAGTCATACTCCAGGTCATCTAGGCTTAAATAAAACAATTTACAAGCCATATATTTATGTTTGACTTGCAATAAAATTAAAGTGTCCTTATAGGCTCAAATGTGTTCTTCTATAAGTCTTGTACCACCGTGCTTGTAATTGGGAAGAATTTTCTTTAGGTTTTTGGGTAAGTCATGGGCAGCTCCAGCAATACTCAAAGGATTGCTATGTACCCCATACCAAGCAGTATTTACAGCCATTGGATTAGATTGTGGGGTGACTAAAGGAACAATAGGAATAACTAGGACAATAGGTGGTCAACTGAAACCCCACTAGATGGAATAATAACTACCTCACTCTTGAATATTATGTGTCTCTGAGCAGGAAATAGGCTTTGGAAGATGGTATCTTTTGCAACCTTAGACCTAGTAATGATACCCTCAGGTTCCAGATTAACAATGACAAAAATAAATATTTGTTAACAATGCATCCACTAAACCATCACAATAAGAAATATTCTAAAAAACAGTCAAAATAAATGCATTATCAATTAAAGCAATTTCCAATCAATGAACACAATCACCTATCAACAAAATCTCATTATTCCAAACCAATATCTTCAAAAATGACCTTTCAAGTAAACAATGAACAAGATAGCATCTACAACATTTATGAAATGACCAAATTAGGCCCTCCTTCTAGCTCCAATTATGTTGAGTGATAATTCTACCCTATTGCAAAACCACACTCACATTTAGGATTTTGTTAGCAAAACCCTCTCTTGCAAAGAAATTGAAATTTCTCCAAGGTTTCTTTTACTTAATGTGTGCTTATATGCTTGTGAAAATGTGTCAATTTGTGCTTAGAATACCCCACTAGTTTGCAAGTAACTATTAACAAGGGGTATTTGGTTAAAATGATTTGTAATGCTTTATATCCATTAAAGGGCTTGATTTCCCTTATGTGTAGAAATAAATGATGAATGAGTGCTTGAAATTGATCCTAATTCATTTTTATCTTTGATTTGTCAAAGTGATTTACCCCTAAATCCCTATTAGCATATTCTTTTTATCTTAAATAAAAAATGTTTTGTTAGCAAGTGTTGTGAAAAACTACATTTTATCTTTGATTTAATGTGAAATTGGAGTCAATACTTGTTAGCAGATTCCTTTTATTTCAGATTAAAATGTTGTTGTTAAAAAGTGTTGTGGAAAACCACTTCATTTTATCTTTGCCTTAATGTGAAATTTGGAGTTAGTAGATCCCTCCCCCAATGAATGCAAATTGATTTTATCTTTTATTGTTAATTTCTATCCGAGCAAGAAAATAAAATGACTAAATCTAAATGTGAAATGTGAATCCCGAATGATGCTTTAGTTCATTTTATCTAGCATGGTTAAACAAATTTTAATATTGCATTGTTAAACGAAAAAATGATAAAACTTGTGAAGTGCAAAATTTTCTTTGGAACCATAAACATAATGCTTTAAAATATATCCAAATAATTGAGTGTGTTAGCCTTGAACAACAATATTACTTGGATGTCTAATTACTTCAAAACCCCTAATATTAATGCAAAAAATCATGAACTTGCTAGGATTTTGAGTGCTTGATGGAATTTTACAGAAAATAAAATGAATGATAAAAAATGACAAAGGCTAGGGTTAGAGGGAAAAAAAAATTAAAAATCTAGAATATGGACCAGAATATGGAAAATGACCAAAGAAAAACTACTGAAAACTAATCCAGCCTATGTTGCAAAAAATGTTAGATCTTGAACATCAAACAAAACCGGGTTAGACCTGCATCCACACAATCCAAATCTGGTTAAGTGCAAGAGTCTAAGGATTAAAACATGTATTCAAAATATTCAAACGATGCTACCATATCCATGCATAAAACACCATTAAAATATATTCAATACATGTGCAAAAAGAATAGGCAATAAAGCTTTTATTATGTTCAAAACCTTCTCTTTTCCTGCATACAAGATGAGACCAAATGTTGGTAGTAGCTTGAAGCCTTCCAATATTCTTCCACGCCTCCTGTTCCAAAAATTTCTAGCCCTTCCTACGTTGGCATGCATGGATATTTAAAAATTTGAGGAAACTCTTCATTTCCTTTTTTTACATAATCTCTTCGCTACCTTCAACTATCCATTCATTTTATCCCTATGTTGAGGGCTACCTTCAACTATCCATTCATTTTCTCCCTATGTTGAGTGCCACCTTATTGTCACCATTGCGTTCGTCTACATTTTCATAACTCACTGGCCAGGATAATTACCGTGTCTGTTATTTCTTTTCATAATGCATTTGCTAGTATAACCACCGCATCCATTTTTATTTCTTATAATGCTCAATGGTATGATGCCAAATGTTATATTTACTCTTGGATTCCTCCCTATATAAAAGCCCCAAAATAATAGGACTTTATTTCCTATGTCCTAGCACTCCTCACGTGCACAACATCTAACATGGGACGGTGGCCAATACGTAATGGGGTACTCATAACTACCTACTGCACAACCTCGTGGGCTACCTTCATGGGAGGTCACATCAAGGACTCTCTACCATCATCAAGGTCTATAGTCTCACCTAAAATATTGTTTTTTTCCTCAACCATGCAGTCTAACATCCATGTTTGGCATTGTGACTGCACCAATGAATGCAATAGTCTCTCCTTATTGTTCACCACGCCATGTAATTCCTCTACTGCTTGTGGAGCTCCTAATCACAAGACCAACACATTTCACCATGTTCGAAACATATTTCTAATAAATAATTTTCCTTGATTACTTTATGGCTAATTCAAAAATGTTTTTCAGAGTATATATCTCTCAATGCGTCTTATTAATAAATATTTTATTCCATGTTGTCCTGCAAACAAAACTTGTACCCACTCCATGAATGAGTCTTGTCATCCACTCATTGCTACGATCGAATACCATATTTCACTACTATCTTCAAATGAAACCATCCCCAACCTTCGATATGTCAAAACCTTCCAACACAGTTTCCATGGTGGATGCCCGACACTTGGATATGTACACCTGAGTTTTTGATTTCCAACATGCAAACCTGCCAAAAAATCTCCCATCATCAAGCTTCATGAATTTGAATGTGACCAACCTAGATGTTTTGTTACAAAAAATGATGTTATTAACATTAATTCCGACATGGTTTTTAATCGGACACAGGATTCATTGAGTATAGTGAACATCGACAACTATGCTTTGATTACATCATCCTTTATTCCTTTCCAAGTTAAAAAAATTAGACTAGAAATGAGTCAAGAAATCAACCTTTGCATTCATACAATGGTCTTGACTAGGTCCTTATCTACCCTTTGTATTGCAATCTATTCCATTTACCATAAGCTCAGGTTGCCTATTGACCACAAATTTTTGAACAAACAACACCATAGACAACAAAAATTTAAAAAGAATCCACACGCATTGCATGTTTTATCTTCAATATCAGTGAGTTGGATTTCATCACCAACCACTGATCAAGACCATAGATGGTGGGCTTCATATCCATATGTTGGCTCACCCCATAGATACCTTAGTAGCCCATGAGTGGTTTTTCTAGATTTCATCACCAGAAAATTCTCCACTCTTGAGAGACCTACTTTAGGAAGCCATTTAAGTTATTCACATTTCATTTCTTGTCAAAGAGGTGAGTGTGAACACACCTATCCACCCTGCATAGTTATCTTAGGCTTAAGGAGTCATAACATCAAACACACAAAATGAAAAATATTTTTGCAAGACATAAGACACAATTGTTTATTTGATTTGTGTGTTTTTCATTGCCATCTCACTTTCCACACATATATCACACATTCGCTACCCTTGCCTGTTTATAGCTTATGGTGTTGACAAAAAATCAATCCAAAACCATAAGTCAAGTACCTACCTCATCCATGGAGTTCTCCACTCCTTTTAAACCACTTCTATGGCTAACCCAATCAGCATGGCATAGACAAACTATTTTGGCTTGTCTACAGGGCCTTATCGCACAATATTCACATCGAATGCAGATGTGATACAAAGGGCTATCCACACCACCATTCTAGAAACCAATCCATCCATACCAATCGATCCTTACATCACCTACATAGACATGGATAAATTTAGAGCTTATCTAAGATCAACCAATCCTTTTCTAGAACCACTTCACATTCCATCCAGACATGTTCCTTCTTCTCAGCAGGAACTTGCTCACTCACATCCCAACAACTTTAACCAAATCTACACCAACCTTCTTTTTGAGGCAACATATGGAATCTCACACAAAATTCCTCCACAAAAATATAGCCAAAGCACCTCCATTCCATTTACCTACACCACTACTTTTTCCAACCCACTCTACGAAGCATAAGTTAATGTTGTTTCGTAGATTCCATCTACCACTCCTAATTCAATTGTGATTCCTTTCACCACTTACCCTCCATTAACATCAACCAACATTGCCAACACTCATATCATACCTACATCCACTTCCACCACAACCACATATTATGCATCTAAAATTGTCATACAACAAGTATGGCAATACCTCAACTGCTCATGGGCCATCAAAATGCTCGTTTTTATCCTCAACAACAATAATAGGTAGCATATTTTAAACCTCACTCTATTCTAAACCAATACACCTTCTTCACCCCCAATCCATCTTGGGTATCATAATATTCTAAGGTTACTATACCCACACCCCCATTCAACCACATCAATACCACTCCTGCAACCCAACACATTCAATCCCCCAAACTTCATCTCCACTTCATCAATAATAGTCACTCCACCACCAATATCAACAACACACCCAACATCATTAGATACCCATAAATCCATCAAGTCATCAATACCACATTCCATCCCAAAAATTCATCACTCCATGCACCCCACCTCCATACACTCATAAAATAAACTAGGGCTCCCATACATACATGGAAGAACTAAATATCCAAACCTTGCAACAATAGATTGACAACTTAAGTATGCATTCTCCTGGTATGATGTACCAAAAACCTACATTGAGACAACTGATCAATCAACCCATTCAATATTTTGTACCATCACCGCCTTATCTGATAAAATTTACACTACTGAAGTTTGAAAAATTTAAAGGGACTGAGGACCCTAGGGATCACATTAGTGCATTCATACAATCATGTTTCTTAATCCAAGAGAATGATGCATTGATACTCTGAACTTTTCCTCAGATATTAGGGGAAGAAGCCTTAGATTGGTATGATCATCTTCCACACCATAGTGTTTACACATTTGAACAATTGATAGACAAATTTTTGGGAAGTTCTCCCTTAATGTTCATAAGAAAACTACCTTGATCAACTTGTACAATCTCAGACAATTTGAAGAAGAGTCAGTCTATGATTTTAGAAAATGTTGGAGGGCAATCATCACCAAGTTTTCATTCTCCCTACCAATGGAAAAATTGACATGAATGTTTGCAAGGAGTTGTCTAAAATCTATCTCCTTGTTATTGCAATTACAACAATATATAACATTAGATGAAACTCATGCCCAAGCCCAAATCATCGAAGAAATAAAAATTCAAGAGGGTGAGATAAAACCAAAGAAAAAATAATGACCAAAAAAGGTTCAATCTAAAGGAAACTATTTTGGCCAATCGAAACTAGGACAAGTCAATCAAGTGGTCCTAAGTCAACCCCAAATGACTCAACATTCCCATGGTCACCACCAATCACAACCATCATCACAACAACCATAACAAGTGTCTTATCAAGTGATTCCCCACCACAAAAATTTCATAACACGTCAACTATGGACAACTATCAATGACTCAACATTGATAATCTATTCGATAAGATCGCACCTACACACCCTTATTTGAATCATTTGCCTCCATATTCTACAGGTTGTATGACACTAATGCTATTACCTTACCCAAAGTTAAACTAGATGATCCAACCAAATGTGGCAAGAACTATAAGGAGCACTTATTTTGTTCTTTCCATTGATAGATAGGGCATGATATTAACAACTAGTTTTCCTTTAAAAACATGGTGCAAGATTTGATAGACCTAGGGGCCATTAAATTGGATAGCCCCTTGGCACAAAAAAATCAAAAATCTCAATATCTTCTAAACACCATTTCCTCATCATGAGGAACCACAAAAGACAACAGGTGGATCAAATACCATGACCCCCTAACCAATTCAATCATGTGAAATAATACCAAGGCTTTTTGGGGGCTATGCATGTAGTCACCCAAGATCAATGAAGAACCAATCACCAAAACAAACAATCCCAAGCAGTTCAACCTCCCATGGCACCTCAAGAAAATATGTCTCCACAACCTACTCATTCATCTCCATCCATTCATTTTTTTTCCATTTCATCTCAACCAATTCACCTTCCAAGTCCATTCCAACCTATTCATTCCCCAAGTCGTCCACAAAGACCCATCATCACCCTAAGAAATCTATTAACAACTAGTATTAAAATAGCTTCAACAAAACCATCAATTTACGAGCTTATACAACAATCTCCTCCACACCGTCAGGTATTAATGGAAATGTTAATTGAACTTCAATATCAAGATACTAATACCTTTAATAAATTCATGGGGAGTATTCAAACATGTATGGAACTATCTATCACATTCTATGATTTTGAGATTAAATCAACATCATCAGAATCACCAGATCCTCCATTACATATCATGGCTCAATTTGATAGGAATCCCTTCAAATGAGTACTAATTAACATCAGCTCCTCCATCAACATCATTACTACCCCTTCCCTACAACATCTCAATTTTCTACCTTCATAGATAACCAAATCCACTTTCACCTTGTGAGCATTCAATGATGTTCTATGTTCTATAGTTGGCACTATGGTCTTACCCATAGAAGTGGAGGTTAAGACATTGCACACTATGTTCCATGTCCTGGTGGAGTATATGGCTTACAATGTACTCCTTGGATGCCCTTGGATAAGGGAGATGAAATGTGTCCCCTCGATACTACACAAGTGTGTGAAATATGTACATGAGGGATAGATTTATTATATACCAGTAGACATCAAACCATTTAGGTACTACAACTTCATCTCCAACCCATATGAATATATACTTCCATCCACTCATCTATTCTTAGTCCCATCAACCATACCATCCACCTCATATCACAACACTTCCTCATCCAAAGCTCCTATTCTTGAGGATCTTCCCATCACTAACCCACATCAAGCTTCCACTTCCACACCCCCTCCTTCATCACAATCAACAACATGTACATGTGGTCAAACCTAATCAACATATTCCACATCCACACCAGGGGGACATCCCTCCATAGCTTCCACATCACCCATTATCACCCATTCATCATCACCCACACAACCAACTCCACAAACACCCACTATCATTTCATACACACCAAAATCACCAATCATCCATCAAATTCATCAACCAAATCCATCTTCATCTCCATCAATTGACGTCTCACAAGTTGATTTGATAGATTGTGAGATGTCATTTCACCATACATATCTCCCATTATTTGAACCACAAGACACCCTTGAGTCCAATATTTCCATATCCACTCCATCCACCTCATAACCCACACAAGTTGTAGTCCACCTCTCTAGTCCTAGCATTGGCGAGTAGCATGGTTCAAGATGTCACAGTTGCACTGCTCAACTTCCAAACTATTAAAGATTACAATCACCTACATGACCCACCCTTATCCATTGAAGTGGTATGCAATATGGGTTCATTGCCCAATCAAATAAATTTTGTATATGTAGGGGTTGATTCATCGTCTGATCCACTTCTCCTAGATGAACCCAAGCAACCATTCTTGACCAATCTCAAACACATGATCAATCCTGATTTCTCATCATGATATTTTCATCGAGTTAATTGGTAAGGATATGGCCTAGGATGACATGAACATGGAGTGCATGATATCATTGAAATTCCATATTGAGAAGTGCATGACCGTTCTAGTTTGGGATACAATCCACACACTTCCTCTCTTGAACAAGCTTTTCAACGCTTCAATCTAGAACATGAAGAGAAAAATAATGATTATGATGACTTTGAGGATGAACTCTATGAAGAATACGATGTTATATCCATAGCTTTAGATGAATTCAAAGAGGAATTGGTCCCAATCACCCCATTAACTAAATAAGATGAGTATTACCTCATAATGTTCCCTATTCATCATCCCATATTTTTTTTCTTCTTCCAAGGGGGTAAACTAATCCAACCGGTGAACCACTACCTCCACATCATCCCTTTTAATGAAAAATAATGTAACATATGTACATAATAAAAAAATCAAAAACACCAAAAATCTTTGCATTGCATTTGCATGGCCTTGTCATTTGCATTTACAAGTGTTGCTTGCTACTATCCAGGTTCTCAGGATTCCTTTGTCGATTCTAGAAGATAAGACCAACCCACCCTTCACATTGCCAACCACATTTTCTCACTAAGTCAACATAAATCCGGTTGACCTATTTACCCCACTCTATAATCCATATGATGTGATAAAACCAATTTCTATTCACATAAGTCTCATCGATATGGAACATATTTCATTTCCACCATCCTTTTTCAAATTCATCATTTTTAAGGAATTGTTAAGAGCTTCAATCAATTACATTCCTCCATCACCTTCACCTTCATTGTCACCTTCACCCTTGGCTCCTACTGTGTTCCAGGTAGAAATGGAAGAGACTATGTCAAAAGAGTTTGACAACATAATTGATGATATTCATCTGATCCCAATGCCCCATTAGCTTGAGGAAGGTTCACACATGGCCATTGAATATACTATAGATGTGAACCTTACTACAGATGCGAACAATCCACAAATCATGAAACTTGAAAAAAATTTATCCGTTGATGAACAAGAGAAATTGATAGCTCTCCTCAAGAGGAAGAAGGGTATATTTGTATGGTCGTATAAATATATGCCTGGTCTTGACCCTAACTTGGTCAACTACAACTTAACCTTGCATCCTGATGCTAAGACGATCAACCAAAAACTAATAAAGTTACATCCTACCATTGCCCTCATGGTCAAATAAGAGCTTCAAAAGCTATTAGACGTGGGTTTCATTCAACCCATTGAATATATTGAGTAGCTTTCAAATACGGTGCCTGTTTGTAAGCCTAACAGGGTGATTCACATTTACATTTACTTTCGAGATCTTAACAAAGTGTGTCCTAAGGATGAATTTTCGTTGCCAAACATCGATAATCTTATCGACACATGCGCTAGCCATGAAATGCTTTCTCTAATAGATAATTTTTTAGGATACAATTAGATTCGAATCAATCTTGATGACCAACACAAAACAACATTCAAAACACCTTGGGTGACTTTTTGTTACAAGGTAATACCATTTGATCTTAAAAATGTAGGTTTCACTTATCAACGTGCCATGACATACATATTTCACGATGTTGGTCAAATATCTACCTAATTAACAAAAACTACGTTTGTGCACCCTAGAAACGACCAACATTGAAATACCGAAGGAAAGAAATGTTCTCCATGCCAATATCTAGAGACGGTTGGCTCCCTTACTAATCCTACACAGGTTTAAGACTAGAATTGCAGGAAAGAAATTGAAAATAACAGAAAGGGAAATATGGCTACATGCCAAAGTGTAGGATTTTGATCAGACTAGCAACAGGAATTCTACCCAAGCATGGAAGCAAAATGTAATAAAATAAAAGCAGTAGAATTTACTTATAATCTTGCATAAACAACCTACAAGATCGCATTCCAGTACTTACTCCCTCACCAACAATATTCAAATTCAGATGCAAAATTTAAACCAAACAACTAATAATGAATATGAGTGTAAGATAGAAATGCATACAGATAGAAGGAAATCACACACAAGATCACTTGCAAATTCATAAGTTATGTATCTTCTATTGATACATAAAACTTGAATAGTTTTATCGTAGAATGTCTAACCCTCCTTTTACAATGAGAATTGAGTAGTATTTATAGAGGATTTCACCTCTTTCATTAAATGCACATGGAGATAGAATGACCACAAATCAGGAACCACAATGAGAAAATTATTTCTCAAAAATATTAAAAATTCATCCTCTTGAAACAGCAATCCAGCTTCTAAGGAAACTCCTCTAGGAAATCTGTGTTTCTAGGTGTTGGTGCACGAAAAACTGCAAGGCTTGGTCGTTGACTAGATGCATTCGTCATCTTGAAAATGCACTCCTACTTTGGAATTCATGAAAATATCCTGGTGTTTTTAATATTTATGCTCGCCCTTTGCTCGATATCCACAACTTGGACTACACCTTGACCCAATCATTTAATACTCTCCATTCACCTGCCTTGGCTGCTTCATAAAAACCTGTGACGATGTCAACATTGCAATTCATCCGAAATGAATAACAAGCGAATGCACATTTGCTCTTTCCATGACATGCATTGGTGGGGGGGAACACCTTAATCAATTTAATGGATCACATATATTCCTTGATCATGATAGAAATCATCCTTATTTTCCCATATGAAAATGCTTTTAACAGCCACCTTGTTCTCCTCTAAATCTGCGTTCACCCCCAAAAGAGGCTGTTGAGTGGTGTTTTCACCCAGTTGTGAAAGCACACTCTTCGGTAGGATCTGAGTCCCAAAATCCTCTGCTTGCAAAGAAAATAACTTTCTCCAAGGTTCTCGTTATGTTTAAATGATGTTGTTCAAATGAAATGCCAGGAATGTCTTAGGGTTTGCAAGTGGATGTTAACAAGGGGCACTGATGGTTTATTTAATTTGAATTTCTAGTGGACTCAAAGTGAACAAACCTATTCTAATCTTCAGTTCTGATGGATTTTCAGTTGCTTATTCAAATACAGTAATTAAACTGCATGAAATAAAGTAAGGGTTTGAAAAAATAAAACAAAGTAAATGGAAATAAAACTAACTATAGTCAGAATGCTGTCATCAACTCGATGAAACCGAAGATATTGAGGTTTTATGCATGCAACCTAACCTAATGAACCTGCAAATTTGCACAATCCAAATAAATTAGGTGCTTGGTTTCTAGGGTTTCTACTGTAATTCCAGATTTAGGCATTCGCATGAAGCAACCAAGCACACTTGCATTAAACTTCACCTAAAAGCCTTAGAAATCTGGAATGAATGATAAAACATTAAATCATGCATGCACAAAATGACTCCTTCTTTCTCATCAATGAGATGCCAATACTCTGTATTTCTGTATTAAATGATGTATCAATTACATTTACTGATTGTTCCAGGCATAAATGTTCCAGAACAAAAAGAAGGAAATTGCCCAAGTGCGAGCCCGAGAATGGCATAAAGCCTTTGTCTCGCAACTCTGCAAGCAGCAATTTCCAACCCCTTTCTTTCAATCTGCGCTTTTGATTTTATACTAACTGAAATGGCTCTTCGATTCCCTTTGTCGCTTCGTTTCACCTTCCTGCAAGTGACCTTTCAAATTCCCGCTTTTTCCTTACTTTCAATTCATGTTGGATGCCCAAACGTGCGAAATCTTCCATTGCATGTAACGTTCCTGCAATTTCGACACCTGTACGCCACGTGTCCTACGTTTTCTGCGCCTTCTGTAACGTTTTCCTGTGCAAATCACGACAAAAACTGCAAGCGGCCTGTTCACCTTCTTAGCCGTGAAAACGCGACATGTCACGAAATCGCGACATGTCGCGATATCGCGACGCCTTCCTCGCCCGTGTGCCCTCGGTAGCTACTTGTAGCGATATCGCTACCGCTTCTATTCTGAGCCTTCCTTCCACAAACTGTAGCGAAATCGCTACCGTTTTCTATTTTGAGCCTTCCTTCCACAAACTGTCGCGATATCGCTACCGCTTTTGCCTTCGGACCTTCTTGCCAAACCGTCGCGATATCGCGACGTTTTCCTTCGGACCTTCTTGCCGCAAGCATCGCGATATCGCTACCACTTTTGCCTTCGGACCTTTATGTCGCTTTCTATCGCGATATCGCGACGTTTTTCACCTTCGGGCTCTCTCGTCGCAAACTGTCGCGATATCGCTACCGCTTCCCCTTCGGACCTCTTTGGCAACTTTACGTCATGAAATCGTGACCATTTCTTCGTCCGTACACTTTAGTTGCAATCGGTCACGAAATCGCGACGCCTTTCCGCTTCGAGTCCCTTCGCTGTTTCCTGTCGCGATATCGCGACGTTTTTCCGCTTCCGTACACTTTGCCAAAACACGTCGCGAAATCGTGACACTTTTCATCATCCGTACGCTTCGGCAAAACACGTCGCGAAATCGTGACCATTTTCATTCTTTTCCAGCGGCATGTCGCGATTTCGCGACACCTTCTCTTTTCTTCTCAGCGACATGTCGCGATTTCGCTACACCCTTTCACTCTCTTCCAGCGATATGTCACGATTTCGCGACAACTTTCAATTTTTCTTTTCTTTCTCCTTTTCGGCAGCGATGGAGCTACATGTCGCGATTTCGTGACACTTTCCTGTTTCCGGCAGCGATGGCGCGACAAGTCGCGATTTCGCGACACTTTCAACACTTAGGCATTTTTTCCTCTTTTCTTCAATTTTAGCATCTGGGTCACCGAGATTCTTCTCTGCAAGCCTGCAAAAAGGTGGGTCCCCAATTTTGGGGTGTGTTGTGGATCAACCACAACAAATGGCGACTCTGCTGTCAAATGCTCTTGAGCATTTTAGTAAGAACCCAACCTGAAACATATCACAAACTCGCAAACATATGTTAGCACATAAGCAAAATAACAAATGCCCAAAGATCGAAGTACATGAATCATCGAGAATCATCAAGTATTAGCTCGGTGTGTGCAATGTGTTTTCATTCCCTATCGTTTGAAATTGATCAACATTCCATTATCAGTTTTGCATGAATGCATATGTGGGATGGTGAATGATTTGTGTACCCTAATGAATGTGCTAGGAGATTTTGCTTTCATAAAAGGCATGGTCATTCTTCTATTATTATGTACAAGCATTCAAGATTGCCAAACCCTCTTAGGATCCACTAATTCATTACCTTATTGTATCCCAAAGTTGGTTATGAGTCTCTACCATCTAGAACCCATGTGCAAGTGAATGTGAAATCAGAACTTTGGGGAATCAGACTCCCAACCAACCGAGATGAGAGTTTAACCCTATCCTTACTATTCTGATTTAGAGTTCATTACCTCACTTTAAGCAAAATAATTAAACGAGTTATGGAAGAAATGGTCATGCTAGTCTAACCCTCTAGACAATCAGTGGTCTTGTTTTTTAGGCAAGACATGATGCCATGCATGGGCATATCTAACCCCACAATCCAAAACTTATCTTCATTTCTTTGGACCTTGGGGATGACTACCCATCCTTTGCAGAGGACAAGTAGTACGATCCTTACAATCCAATATAAAGATGAGATGGGAAAAATTTATTTATTTATTATTATTATTATTATTATTTTTTTTTTTACTTCTTGGACCTTGGGGATGACTACCCATCCTGGCTAGGGACATGTAGTACGATCCTTACAATCCAAACTTTAGATGAAAAATATTAATTTTGTTGCTTAGACCTTGGGGATGACTACCCATCCTTTGCAGAGGACAAGTAGTACGATCCTTACAATCCAAGATTTATTATGAAATGAGACATAGGAGCTTTGGGGAATCGGATTCTCAACCTAAGCGAGATGAGAATTTATGCCCTATCCTTACTACTCCATGTAGGTCAAATCAAAGCTTTGGGGAATTGGATCCTCAACCTAAGTTCGATGAGGATTTAACCCTATCCTTACTACTCGGATTTTAGGCTTTAATCTTAATGGAAGTGGTCAAAACCATTGTTTTAAGGATCATGTTGCATAATAGGATAGACATGAATAACTTCTTTCGCCCAACCTTTTCCTCCAAGTTAGGTTTTGATCATTTTGCTCAAGATCCTTTTTAATGTATGAGACGTGCTTGGTTCTAGATATCTCAAGACTCAAGTTTCCAACCTTAGGATTTACTTACATATATGTTATAACACAACCCTAAGAGGATTTGACATACTTTAATGGCTTGTACCTAAGATGCATATGTAACTAAGATGAGATGTATGTAAGGTGAGATGGAACATGAATGCATTATTTCTTGAATTACAAATGGAATGAATTGTCATGCAAAACTGATTCTTTCATGCATCACAAAATCAAACAATATAACTTAAGATGCTTGTGTTACTTGTGGAGCTTTTTACAAGACAATTCCAATATTTCATATTCTCCTAACCTTAAGCATAAGTTGACATCTCAATTTTTTATTTTTTATTTTTTTATATTTATATATATATATATATATATATATATTTTTTTATATTTTTTCTAAATTTAAAAAAACATGTCAATTGAAATCAAATCCATAACCAAAATCCTAGCTAGACTAACAATCCTAAACAATAAAAACAAAATCTGAAAATCCCCACCAAAACCAAAAGAATAATATCAAAATCTCACAACCTAAGGGCTAAAATAATGCTTTAAAATCTGCCCATTAACCGGTAGCATGAAATCTCTCCCTTCTAAGGTTTTTAGCCCGAAGGTATTCTTCCCAAGAATCTCTGAAATCTGATATGGGCCTAACCAAAGACAATCAAACTTTTGATGATTCCCTTTTTCCTCATGTCTTTTGTCCCATAGTAATACCAAATCTGAAATTCTGAATGATTTAACTTTGGCCCTTCTGTCAAACCATCTCTTGATAACTTCCTGGTGTTTATTCATGTGATTCATGGCCTCTTCTCTCTTTTCATCAAGGTGCAACAACTGGCTCAACCTGGCTTCAACTTGATCATCTGTCCCCAAGTACTCTTGTATGAAATGTAAGGTCTGCAACTTCAAATTTGTTGGAAATATCGGGTCTTGCCCATAGACCAAATGATAGGGAGTATTCCCTATGGACTCTTTCACTCTGGTCCTATCTCGCCCAAAGGGCAAACTTTAGTTGGTCGTGCCGATCCCGAGGGTTCTTTTCCAGCAACTTCTTAATAGTATTCAACAAATTCTTATTTGAAGACTCGGCCAACCCATTTCCTTGAGGATAGTAATTGGATGCAAACTTTAAGCTCACTTTGTTATCATATGCCCAATCTGCAAATTGTGTAGAAATAAAAGCTTTACCATTGTCACTGACAATAGAGTCGGGCATTCCAAATCTTGTTATAATTTGATCCTCAAGAAATTTAATCACAACATCTGTGGTGGCATGTTTAGTAGGAATCGCTTCTGTCCACCTTGTACAATTAGTCCGTAGTCGTCAAAATGAATTTATGAGAATCAAAAGAATTTGGGTTAATAACCCCGATGAAATCTAGTCCCCACTGTGCAAATGGTCTCATTTCAACTACAAGGTTGCAACGGCATGGCTGCATTTCTTTCTCTATTTGCAGCCACTTGACAGATATGACAAGATCGTACATGGGCATGCGCATCCTTGAAAATATGTGGCCAGTAGTATCCTGCTCTCAAGATTTGATGTGTTGTAGCATTGGTCGCACCATGACCAGTTCCATGTTTCCCGTGAAATTCCTGCAACACCCTGGCAGCTTCTTCTTTGTTCAAGCACCTCAGGTAGATACCTTCATGATTCTTCCAGTCATCCTTAGCCATGTATTCTGTATTTGAGCATTGGCCTGTTATTTGCGGATTATTTTCTGCGATCGCCTTCGCCAGTCCCTGTCCTCGAACTAGTTTCATTGGTTGGATTTCGAGATCAAATTCTTGGATGGTTGAAATCCATTTTCCTCTCTTCTCACCTAGTTCATTCTGTAAAAACATGGTCTTGACAGCAGAATCGGGCACGATGGCAATAACTCTGCTATGTACGATGTAGTGCCTAAATTTTTTCACGGTTTTGAAAAGTGCGTACATTTGCTTATCAAGGATTGAATACCTTAATTGAGCATCTTTCAGGGGGCACTTAAAAATGCTATGGGTTTTTCGGCACTATCCTCGCCTTTTTGGGTTAATACACTCGCAAAGGAGTGTTCTGATGCAAAAGCATAAATATAAAAAGGCTTGGAGTAGTCCGGACTTATAAGGACAGGGGCTCGGAAATGGCATCTTTGATGTTCGGAAGGCCGCTCTGCTTTCCTCGTTCCATTTTACATCCACATCTTTCTTTAGCATCTTGTTCGGAGGCTTGGCTATCTCAAGCAAAGCTAGAGATAAACTTCCTCACAAAATTAACCTGCCCAAAGAAAGATCTCAATTCTTTCTTACTACTCGGGAGAGGTAGGTTTTGGATAGCTTGTATCCTTTCTGGGTCGATGGATATGCCCTCTTTTGAAATGATGTGACCCAGCAATTTTCCTTCTGTCACTCCGAAAATGCACTTTTTGGGATTTAAGGAAATTCCATGTTCTCTTGCATCTTTGAAGCACTTTCTTTAAATCTTTGACATGGTCCTCTCTCTTCTTCGAGAAAACTGGGATATCATCCACATACACGATGATGCATTTGCCTATGAGTCCTTTGAATGCATAATCCATGGCGCGTTGAAAAGTTGCACCAGCATTTAACAATCCGAACGACATTCTCTTATATGCAAATGTTCCCCACTTGGTAGTGAAGGTTGTTTTCATCCTGTCATCTGGATGTATAAGAATTTGGTTGTACCCCGAATATCCATCGAGAAAGGACATCATTTCAGATCCATTTACCATTTGCAGAATTTCATCGATTGATGGCGAGTGGATAATTATCTTTTTGAGAGGCTTTATTAAGATTTCGAAAATCTATGCACAACCTAATCTCTCCACTCTTTTTTCTCACTGGAACGAGGTTAGCCACCCAGGTTGAGTGCCTAACAGGAAAAATGATTTTCGCTTCCAATAATATTTTAACCTCCTTTTCGATCAACGGCTCCAATAGCGGGTTAACAACTCGTTGTCTTTGCCTAAAAGGCTTGGAGTCTGGCTTCAAAGGGATGGTATGTGTGATAATGTTTTGGTTGTAAGTCTTCACTCATTGTAGTTCCAAGCAATACAATCTATGTAATGCTTCAATGCCTGTATTATATTGCTCCTTCTTCCTCTGTACATGCCTTTGCTATGTACACCTCCTTTGGATTGTCCGCACTCCCTAGATTAATTGAATCACACGCATCTTTGGGGAGTGGGACTCTTTTTCTTTTCTTGTTCTTGCATTCCATGTCGAACATCTTCTCCAATGAAACCACGTCTTTAGGAATTTTGTTGGATTGATACGCAGTTTCACTTTCATCTTCTGTTCCATCCCGCCACCTTTGCTCCTCATCAATCACCTGATTTTCAAAAATACCCGAGTTCGTGACAAATTTGAAAATATGTCTGTCACTTTCAAAAACTTGGAAATTCTTTACATTATCGGGTATTGATGGACAAGGAACCAGTTCAATGGAAAAATTTTTACATCTTCTTATATCAACCGGATTCAACATGCCCGCGACGACTGCAAGAGAGTCTGCTATTCGATTTCCTTTCCTAGAAATAAGGGCTATGTTGAATGCATCAAACTCCTCCATGAGGTCCATAACCCTAGTTCTATAAAGGCTTAGTCTCCTGTCGTGGCATGTATACTGTCCTTTGATTTGCTTGACTACCAACTCAGAATCTCCCAAAACCTTCAAGCATTTAACATGTTTGCTCAATGCTAGACGTAAACCATAGATCAATGCTTCGTACTCTGCCACATTGTTTGTGCAAGGAAATTGCAGTCTATAAGCAGCTAGCAATGGTTTGCCTCCTGGACCAATGAGCTCGACTCCGGCTCCTGCTCCCTGTCTAGACTTTGATCCATCGAACTTGAGCAACCACGTGTAATCATTTTCTTCGGAAGAATGACCATGACACATTTCTTCTTTAAACTCTTCGACAGACCTCCTCAACATCAAGTGCATAGACTCCTAGTCTCCGCTCGAAAACCGAACTTCATTCGGCTTGTTAAAATATGTTATAATCTCTTTAAGCCTCGGTTCGTTTTCCACTCTTATTTGATTTGCAATTCCCTTCCATGGTAGCCACATATGCGAGCAGTCTGTTGCAAAATAGCCATTCAGAGTTTTCATCCAATCCCTAGCAAGTAACATTCCATACCTGCTTGGGATATTAACCACCAAAATGTCTACAACCTACTGAACCCTGGGTTCAGAATTCAATTGGATCTTGACATCATATAGAGTTCCTATCACATTTACCTCCGATCTGTCCAGTTGCAGGACTGTACATTTGGATGAAACAGATTGCAGACCTAGCATTTTACATATTTTTGCATGCATGAGGTTGCTCGTGGCACCTGTGTCCACCAAACAGTTATGCAAATTCTTACCCGCAATTCTCAGAGTCAGTAAGAATGGCGGGACATCCCTTCTCTCCTTTCACAAAATAATATGGGATTCAACTCTTTTTTCCTTCCACATCGGATCAGGTGAGTTCAAAGCTCTTATCAACGCCTCCTTTTGACCAGGCAATCTAGCTGCGTCCAGGAATGAAAGGCTAGATTTGGACTTCTTCATATCCTCCACTACGTCATAGTTTGGTTTTTCGAATTTGACTGTCTTCTGGACGTCATTAGACATTTCTCTTCTGAGTGGAGGGGGAGGGTTGTTACTTGCCTTTGTATCTGGAGGAAGAATAGAATTGTTTGGAGGTGTTGATGAGGTTTTAGGGGCTTTAGACTTACTTCTCAAATGGTATCCATGGTTCCCCTTTCTGAAATCTCGAAAAGCTTGCACCTCCTATTCCAAAATTTCGTCTTCTTCTTCCTCACTCTCACCTTCTTGATGATATACAGTTTCCATCACCATAACATTATCATCTTGGTGTTGTGATGGACTCTCATTTGATACCAATTCCAAATCATCAACTTGTGCTTGAAGACAATGAGTGTATCTAGCAATCTCAGGACAATTCCTCTCATTGTGTTCTTTTGTGTTATGTAACCTGCACCCCCTTTCCCATGCCAAATCTGAAAGATTCAAAAGAGAATTGGATTGGCTAGGGCCTGCGAAGCATCTAATTGATTAGCAATGGGAGCAGGAACTCCCCCATTGTTTGGCTTGGTGTTCAAGTGCCTCCCTCTATTGTTAAAATTCTGATTTGGGTGAGGGGCATGGGACTCATACTTCAGTTGTTGAACCCTGTCATTGCTCGGTTTATGCACTAGTTTCTTGAGCTCCTCGACTTCCGAATAAACATCCTTTGGTGGAATCATATTGTTATTAACCCCCGTTGGATTCGCATAATTAATGGGATCTTGATTCAACACTGGGGTCGGGTTCTGAGGAATTGGATTCCCGTATGGATTGACACTTTGAATCGGGGTAGGATTTGGAAAAGGAACTATGGCTTGAGGATTGACATGACTAGTTCCTTGCATAGTAGGTTGACTGTTCTGCAAAAATGCAGGGACAGGTGGAATGGCTGTGATTGGTTGGATTGGAATGGGTGCATACGCGGGTGCTGGTGGATACGACTGCTGATATGGAAAGGCGTTCATGCTTGGCATTTGTGGTGCCAAGAGTTGATTTGCCTGGGGAGCTTGACCATATGGAGCATACTGTCCCATCACAGGCGTCTGGGTAAACCCGTAGCCTTGTGGCGTCATTTGCTGCTCGATAGTCATGGCTTCGTTATAGGCTAAAGCCAACATGGTGACTTGAGGATTGCGCCTTGCAAACATGGCTGTCATGGGGTCCAATGCCCCAAAATATATCTGCAAAGCCACTATGGGATCGATGGCAAAGTGCCTAATTGCTCTATTATAGCACTTTTGGAATCTCTGATTAAACATTCTGATTGGTTCCCCTTGGTTCCTTTTGCATGTAATAAACTGATTGTAAATAGTTGCGGGATCTAAGGGTGACCTAAATTGATTGACAAAGGCATTTTCCATTTGTGTCCAAGAGGTGATTGAACCAGTTGGCAAGCATATATACCATTCATATGCTATTGGATCTAAGCTCATGGGGAAAAGTCTGCAGGCCACATCTTCATATTGAACTTGCGACCTAATTAAAACATCCCTATAGGCTTGGATATGTTCTTCTGCTGTTCTTAGGCCATCTGGCTTGTATTTAGGCAAAAATATTTCAATGTTCTTGGGGATTTCATGGATATCCCCAGCAATGTTCAAAGGAGTATTATTAGCTCCATACCAAGGAGCTGCTGGAGCTTGAGCCATTTGACTCAAAATTGATGAAGACAAACCTACAATAGCAGTAGAAATATTACTAACTATAGGCACACTAGGGGCAACGGATATTACTGGCGTAGGTCCACTCGACGTTCCTGGAGAAAACAGGTCTTTTGCGATCGGTGTGCTTACGACTTGCTTGGCTTTACTCTTGGGAGTACCAGTAAGGTCATGAAAAATGGTTTCTCCGGTTGTTTGAGACCTGGTCGCAATACGGCGTGGTGGGTCCAGCCTGCCTGAGGAAACCCTCGGCTATTTCGAAGAAAACCTGCAACGAAACAAAAACAGTGTTGCAGTTTAGCCGCCTGTGAGATTTATTAAATGATTTCAGAATTAGATCAAAAACAAATTATTCAGGTATGAAAATCAAAATAACATAAACCAATTCGGCCCTCCTTCTAGCGCCAATCTGTTGAGTGGTGTTTTCACCCAGTTGTGAAAGCACACTCTCCGGTAGGATCTGAGTCCCAAAATCCTCTGCTTGCAAAGAAAATAACTTTCTCCAAGGTTCCTGTTATGTTTAAATGATGTTGTTCAAATGAAATGCCAGGAATGTCTTAGGGTTTGCAAGTGGATGTTAACAAGGGGCACTGATGGTTTATTTAATTTGAATTTCTAGTGGACTCAAAGTGAACAAACCTATTCTAATCTTCAGTTCTGATGGATTTTCAGCTTGCTTATTCAAATACAGTAATTAAACTGCATGAAATAAAGTAAGGGTTTAAAAAAAATAAAACAAAGTAAATGGAAATAAAACTAACTACAGTCAGAATGCTATCATCAACTCGATGAAACCGAAGATATTGAGGTTTTATGCATGCAACCTAACCTAATGAACCTGCAAATTCGCACAATCCAAATAAATTAGGTGTTGGTTTCTAGGGTTTCTACTGTAATTCCAGATTTAGGCATTCGCATGAAGCAACCAAGCACACTTGCATTAAACTTCACCTAAAAGCCTTAGAAATCTGGAATGAATGATAAAACATTAAATCATGCATGCACAAAATGACTCCTTTTCTCATCAATGAGATGCCAATACTTTGTATTTCTGTATTAAAATGATATATCAATTACATTTACATGATTGTTCCAGGCATAAATGTTCCAGAACAAAAAGAAGGAAATTGCCCAAGTGCAGGCCCAAAATGGCATAAAGCCTTTGTCTCTGCAACTCTGCAAGCAGCAATTTCCAACCTCTTTCTTTCAATCCGCGCTTTTGATTTTATACTAACTGAAATGGCTCTTCGATTCCCTTTGTCGCTTCGTTTCACCTTCCTGCAAGTGACCTTTCAAATTCCCGCTTTTTCCTTACTTTCAATTCATGCTGGATGCCCAAACGTGTGAAATCTTCCATTGCATGTAACGTTCCTGCAATTTCGACACCTGTACGCCACGTGTCCTACGTTTTTTGCGCCTTCTGTAACGTTTTCCTGTGCAAATCATGACAAAAACTGCAAGCGGCCTGTTCACCTTCTTAGCCATGAAAACGCGACATGTCGCGATATCACGACGCCTTCCTCGCCCGTGCGCCCTCGGTAGCTACTTGTAGCGATATCGCTACCGCTTCTATTCTGAGCCTTCCTTCCACAAACTGTAGCGAAATCGCTACCGTTTTCTATTTTGAGCCTTCCTTCCACAAACTGTAGCGAAATCGCTACCACTTTTGCCTTCGGACCTTCTTGCCGCAAACTGTCGTGATATCGCTACCACTTTTGCCTTCGGACCTTCTTGTCGCAAACTATCGCGATATCGCTACCGCTTTTGCCTTCGGACCTTTATGTCGCTTTCTATCGCGATATCGCGACGTTTTTCACCTTCGGGCTCTCTCGCCGCAAACTGTCACGATATCGCTACCGCTTCCCCTTCGGACCTCTTCGGCAACTTTACGTCGCGAAATCGTGACCATTTCTTCGTCCGTACACTTTAGCTGCAATCGGTCACGAAATCGCGACGCCTTTCCGCTTCGAGTCCCTTCGCTGTTTCCTGTCGCGATATCGCGACGTTTTTCCGCTTCCGTACACTTTGCCAAAACACGTCGCGAAATCGTGACACTTTTCATCATCCGTACGCTTCGACAAAACACGTCGCGAAATCGTGACCATTTTCATTCTTTTCCAGCGGCATGTCGCGATTTCGCGACACCTTTTCTTTTCTTCTCAGCGACATGTCGCGATTTCGCTACACCCTTTCACTCTTTTCCAGCGATATGTCGCGATTTCGTGACAACTTTCAATTTTTCTTTTCTTTCTCCTTTTCGGCAGCGATGGAGCTACATGTCGCGATTTCGCGACACTTTCCTATTTTCGGCAGCGATGGCGCGACAAGTCGCGATTTCGCGACATGTCGCGATTTCGCGACACTTTCAACACTTAGGCATTTTTTCCTCTTTTCTTCAATTTTAGCATCTGGGTCACCGAGATTCTTCTCTGCAAGCCTGCAAAAAGGTGGGTCCCCAATTTTGTGGTGTGTTGTGGATCAACCACAACAGAGGCGAAGGGATTCATCGCCTTCCTCTTGGGGCAAACGCAACATTGAATTTTCAACGTCACTTTGACCTTTATAGATTTTTCTCGACTTTGACTTTCATATTGCATTCACCCGACTTTTCACCTTTGCAGCATGTTCACCTGATTTTTCACCTTCACAGCGTGTTCGCCTGACTTCAACTCTTTATGGTATGTTCACCCCTAGGAGGGACGAATGGAGCTTTCACCCCATATTTGGGGTGAACACACCCTTTTCAAGCCAAAATTTTCCTAAGTCTATTTCAACCCAAGACTTTCGTCGAACCTATTTTCATCACAATGGGCGGGCACATTTCTTAGTTTTTCAAGGACGTTTGCCCCAAAGTGGGGTGAATGAAGCTTTCGCCCCAACTTTGGGGCAAACATGATTCTCCCAAAAATCAACTTTGGGCACCATCATTACTTAGGTAATTTTGAAACTTTGTCATTTTTCATCTTCTTTCACTCCAAAAAGGGGTGCGTGAGGCTTTTGCCCCTCAGTTGGAGCAAATGCACTTTCATTTTTGGCGAAGCTCCTTTTTTATGCACTTAACATTTTATGCTTTATTTTAAAATTGTTTCACGGGCGATTTGAACCAAAGCCATCGATCCATTTTCCTAGCCATTTTCCTTAGAAAATGTATTATTTCCAATCCAAAATATGCATGAAAACAAATAAGGAAAAATAAAACATAACTGCAATATATCAAATCGGTCAAAATATTATATTATAAAATTAATATATTTTGCCGCATTACAATAAAAATTCTATCAAAACTTAATGTGGCATATTGCAAAACTACCAAAATTTCTATCAACTCATGGGATATCTAGCTCATGTGGATGCAAGTGATCCCAGGCATTTATCTATTGGGCTTCTACGGAGCCCTTTTACCAGCTACTTTGGCTGGTGCTTTTGATGTGGATGTCTTTCTTTATGCCTCCTCTTCTACCTTCTCCATGGCCTCAACCTTTGTAGCTACTTGAGGTACCTCTGCCTATTCTGCTTCTGCTACTACCTTTCCTACCATTGCACACTCCATTGCTGCTCTTTCCTCCTATTATTTGAGGCTTTCAAAATTTACCTCATAAACTGTGACTGCATCCTCCCAAGAATGAGTGGTGAATAAGTAGGGAGTACTCAACGACTCGTAAACAAAGAAGAGATTTTGAACGTCTTCTAGACTAAGGCGCTTTGCTCACTGAGCTAGCTCAAACAACGAAAGCTCCATGCGGGTGAAATTTTGCATTAGAGGTAGTACCTACACTTCTGTTATGGGCTCCTCCCATGTGTCAATCTCTAAGGTATCCTCCACAAAATTCTTACAAGCTATTGTCAATTGATCTTTCGATAGAGGTTCACCCTATTCATCTATGAAATCAAGGAAGCCCATTTCGACAAGAGCATTGAAGTGAGTCTCGGAAATAGTATACTCTCTCTCAATGGTATTAAGAATTTTTTGACCTTCCCTAACCAAGTCCATTCTGTAAAAATAACTGTGCAAGGTAACCTTTGCAGTTGACCAAGTGTGATATATTTTTACTTAGGGGGAAAATATGTATGTTGGAATTAGCCAAATATTGAATTTTTACAACCATATCCATGTACATCTCTAGCATCTCCTCAGTAGTATCTATCAACTGCTACCCCATCTGAATCTGTATTCTATCCACCCATAAATAATGCAACACTTGAACTGCTTGTGCTACCAGCTTTTCACAATTTTGGGCCGAACGAAAGCACACCTCCTTGATACTTTTTAGGGAAAAATTTGCAACCTATGTTGCCTTCTCCACCAGTTAATTCTATATGGCTTCTATCTACGTTCGGAGTGTATGCATTTCTATTCTTGTAGTGTCCATTTCCTTCAAATGTACTTCTACCTGTCGACACAAGTGTTCATTCTCTATGGATATCTTCTCCTCTTGCGCTCTGCTTTTGGCCAAGGCATTTTTGAGTTCGATAATTTTATTCTCTTGATCAAAATATTTTTGCTTATAATACTTGCCATGCAAGTATACTGAACTCATATCAACCTGTATGTTACCCATATTCTCTATAGGATCAATCCTGGTGAGGTCCTTTGTGATGGTCTCACAAACATAATCACTCGGAAACATTTCTCCTTGTGGCTTCTGAACCAAGGGAGTGATTTTAGTCGTGTGAGCTTCCATGGTGACTGGATCGAAGGCAACCTTCTTGAGTGGCTGAACTAGAGCTAGAGCTTCTTTCCACATTTTTATTTTCAACCATTGTGATGAACTGAGGTGCACTCAATTTATTTTTTCCATGTCGAGTTATTTTGATGCCACTTGAACATTGGGTAATGCTTGCAGCTCCAAAATGGTGTGAATGGTATCAAAAATTCTGAGCAGTCAGACTCAAAGGAAGCAGATGAGATGGCTAGAAGATGGGGGACCAAGACAGTAGAATGGATGGAGGAATCGAGTTCAGCTGCAGTTATGCTCACTATGGGAGGAGCCTACGTACTTACAACCTTGGTGAAAGTTGTGGCGATAATGGAAGGAGAAGGGCACGAAAATGGATTTGGCCCTAATGCATATGAACTAAAAGAAAGGGAGGTTGAAGAAAGGGGAAGAGAAGGAGCAGTAGTGACTTCAAGAAGGAAATAAGAGGGAAGTGAAATGGATATGGAAGGTATTTCAAAAGGCATAGATATAGACATGTAAACAGAGGGAACTAGGCTAACAGCCACTACATGCTCTGAAGAAAGAGAAGTGGTAAGAGAAGATGTACCTTTAGGCATGGATCTTGTGTGCTATGGTGATGGGAGCAACTATGAAATAATATCTTCCTATTGCTCTTATACTCTCTCCTTAATATTTATGTTCTCCTCGATGTCTACGACCTCCACCTAAGGAATCTCTGATTGTTGGTCCTCCTCCTGTTCATGTATCATCGAGAATAATTGTGCAACCGTCATCAGATCCTCTGTCATCGATGGAGAGGAAATAACAGTCATATAAAAAACCAGAACTATGGAAACTATAGCCACCAAAACTTCAATATTATAGGATGAAATGGTGCCAGTACTTGGTTTCTTCATAGTTTTGAGAAAAGGTGTGCCTCGAACAGTATGCTTTTGCAGTATAGGCACCTACTTCATCTGCTACGATCTTCATCTAAACATATATTTTTGTTCCTCATCCTTTGAAATCTCTTCTTCGACTATCAGATGTTATCCTTTTGCTTTGATTTTGCCACTATCATAATGTTGAAAACTTCAAGGCAAGATATTAGCGAAAGTGACAGGTTTAGGAATCAACAAACTCATTGTAGGTGTCCAAAATTTCCTCATCCATATTCAAATTGTAAGGATACGTGGCCTTTCCTTGGTGGACCCACATTATCCACTAGTTTATAATTTTCTCCTCAGACCATAGGGATTGAATTTCTTTTACCTAACTAAACAACCTGAGCGGAGGAATCTAATTTTTGTACTTCACCAGATTATATTAAGCCTCTTATTTGTAGCAATCATACCAAGGTGGAAGCACCTTCATGTCTTCAATGTGCCACTCCATGCCAGGTCCATCATAATTATTTTACTTTTTCTCAATAGTGAAATGTCTTGGCCTTTATTATCCCTATGAATTTTTCCAATGGGTCATACCTCCAATGTTACGACAGTTCTATTAGCCCCAAATCCTGAAGCGTTACCATGAGCAACCTATTTTGCCTTAATTGTCTCACCTCTATACTGCTAAAATTAAATGGAATATTGCAAGTCATCTTCTTACCGTTCCCTTCTATGTATACATCATTCACATAGTCTGATTGGTACACCACCTCCATAGCGAAAACATGTTCGATGGTGAAATAGGGTGGCTAGAATGGCTTGCCTGTGAAGCTAAAAATTCTTACGACCATACCTTGAGTAAGCAAAAATATGTCTCCATTTTATCCTATAACTACTGCTTCTCTCAACTCCTATGGGGCTCTTTCACATGTACCACAAAGCATTTCAATTACGGGCCCCAAAAATAAACTGTAAAATTACTCCCTATTGGATAAAGTGGAATTCCACATATAAACTGGTAGAAGTTTATCCTTCTCATCCATTTGTCTCACTACGATGAAACATAAGTGCTGGTGTAGGTGAAATGAGAGATACCATACCAAAAAAGAAGTGTGCCTGAATGATGTCTCTTCCTCAATTTGCAACCTCTCTAGCTGAAAATACAATTTTTAAGAAATAAAATCAGCCCAATCAAAGAAAATTAGATTGGTGCCTTGCCTCATAGCCGACGGGGAGTAAAATTCAACCTGGAAAATGCATTGCACTAGGGTTGCATACTACTTATGAATGGTAGAATCTATAGGTAAACCAACAATCCATGCCAACATTGAGTAGATATCTAGGCTCTTAAATTATGTGAGCGACTTCGACAAGTTAGGAAGCTGCCCCATATGTGGCTCCTTAATCAACTGCATCTCCATGAACCGATGCATCGTTACCGTGGAGACATATCTATCCTCCTGCTCATTGGTATGTAATTTTTTGGTAATCACATAAGAAGGGGGCTTCAAACCACAAGAGAATGCCTCCCACACTTCCTCTGGGGTAATAGTAAATAGTATTTCTCTATTTGTCCTCTGCACCATCCTTGTAATTGGATCATAAAATCGAGCGATTAGCTACACTAGTTCTGGGTATGGGTGTATAGACGTATAAAAATACCAAGATAGTTGTGCGTGAAATGGCATTGTAAATAGGCTTTCTGTTGTCAACCCCTGATTTACTGTGAACTCCATGTCTTGTTGTAGTTTCTCTATGCCTTTGTGGGTAGTTGCATAGTCATCGATTTTTGCCATTGTGTTAGCGTATGGGTCCAAATCAACATTCTCATTCCTTCGGGCCTTCTTAGATTTTGGCCCTCCTTCTATATTCCTAGACTTCTTAGGCTCTAATGCCTTTGTTGCCTCTTTACTTCGCTTTACCATTATTTCTGATGAACGTGTTAGCCCTAAAAATTTATCCTCTTTTTGTGTCTTTTTATCTTGTTTCCCCCATTTTCTTAAGGGTGCACAAGATGGTGCACCCAAGCCTAGCCCTGTGCACTCCACTAGAAAGTGGAATGCATGAAGATCCCAAGGGTGCATAAGCCTATGCGCTCCAATCCAATCCCACGTGCTCCACAAGTGGAGCACATGAAGTCCCTTTGTGGCACACAAAGTCGTGCACCCGACTTTGGCCCATGCGCTCAATTTGGGGAATGGAGTGCATGAAGTTGTCTAAGGGGTACATGACTCATGTGCCCTGCTTTGTGGAGTGCGTGGGCTTGGCTTGGGATGCATGAAGTCGTGCACCCGACTTTGGCCCATGCACTCAACTTGGGGAATGGAGCGCATGAATTTGTCTAAGGGGTACATGACTCGTGTGCCCTGCTTTGATTTTGTGCACTCCACAGGAGCGTGGAGCACATAAAGTTTTCAAAAGGCACATGGCTTGAATGCCCTAAATGAGTCTGCATGCTCCACTCCATTGGAGCACACAAATTTCCCTAAGGGCATGTGCCTTTTCACACCCACCTAGAGTTTGTGTGCTCCATGGTAGAGTGGAGTACACAAAGTCCCTTAAGGGTGCACGTCTTCGTGCACCCTAATTCTACCTACGCACTCCATTTCAATGGAGTATGCAAGTATCTTTGGGGTAAAAATATTCATGCGCCCAACCCCCAGCCCATGCACTTTGCTCTCTAGTGGAGTGCGTGAAGTCCAGAAGGGCGTACAAAGTCATGCACTCCAAGTGGTGTCTATGCGCTCCATTCCAAAGGAGTGAATGAGGGTCTAGTTGGGTACATGAAGTTGTGTGCTCACCTTTGAGTTCGTGCACTCCACTGGGGAGTGAAGCGCATGAAGGTCTTAAGGGTGCACGACCTCGAGCACTCCATTATGGCTTGCACGTTCCACTCCTTTGGAACGCATAAGGTTTATGCGAGTGCATAAGACCGTTCATCCACTTCGAAGTCTGTGCACTCCATGTCCCCAATGGAGCACAAAATGTTTTACTGGGTGCACAAATTCGTACACCTAGTCTCTTCGAGGTGAACGAAGGATTAATGAAGCATAGTTTTCATGTGCTCTTCCAAAAAATGTACACACCTCACTCGAGCAAGCATCGCTCGAGCCAAGTGAAGGTCACCACGTGTCCCAAGATCTCCCCAAGCTATAATTCAATCAAGTGGGCATAAAATGTAGCCAACCCACAGCCACCAAGGAAGATGATGCGGTGTGCCCTTCTTCGCTGGCATGGCCAGTCATAAAGTGTTGATGAATGAAAAAGTGCATGCCCCACATATGTGAATTAATTTTTGGCTCTTCAAATAGAAGGTGATGGACCTCTACCCATGCCATTAGCATAATTTTTGCATGCAAAGTGCTTTCTCGATGAGGTCAAACATAGAAAATTAGAAAAAATTTCCTCTGTTCGTGATCGTTTGTTTCAATGGCTTCCACTAGCATGGTGGCAGTAGCAATGCCCGATGTCAAGGCCTACATCGGTAGAATTACTAGTGCATGGCCAATTACAAGAATATTGGGGAGATCCCTAGACACAAAAGTACTCACAAATACATTTAGGTAGAGATATAATGGTAGAGCAGCAACAAGAGGTGGAGGGTGTAACAATTTACAGCTTTGATCCCACTAAAGAAGATAATCAGTGCAATCCCACATTAATGAGAATTTTGTTCATATGAGCATAGTGGGATAGCACTAAGCCAACCCTAGTCTACAAAAAATGGAGCACCAACATGGGATAGCTAACCTACCCAAAGTCTTACCACTCCTTGGACCTCCTAGCATGGCTAACATTGTCCTATGACTCCTGAAGTAGGACCATCTGTGACCACAAGAACCAGGTCATGGCCTGATTAACAACACACAAAATCAAGTGGGTATTCAGGCTCGACACAACTTCGTGGGTCTTGGACTTCAAGAAGCTCACTCTATAGGCCACCTTCATGCTCAACACCACATTTCCACAAATATTGTTGAAAAGAGGGAGGTATAGACCCTCAGGTTTTCCTATTAGAAAATTCTTACTTCGGCCCTGAGCGCAGGATTACGCAAATATTATTAACCTTGTATTGGGTGTCAAGGAACTGGATCTCATCATGAAGGAGGTGATGTTTCTCATAATATAGTATAATATAATAGATAATACACCCCTCTACCGGTGGGAGGATATGATAAGCGACAACATGAATGAGGAACTAAGAAAATTACAGGAGGCTATATTGGCAGATAAGGAAGAAATCCCCCATTTTCATATTATTCTTTTTGAATCCATTTATTTATAACACAATTGGAAAAATATTTGGTGGCTCATTTGGGAGGGGTGACTGCCTTTGCCATTCAATATTCATTGTTGTGCATCCAGGAAGGGTACTCCAATTACATAGTATTTTTTGAGAAGGTTCTCCTAGTGGTGCATGCCCGACTATGCGATGAGGAACCCGACAAACTTGGGGTCAGAGTGAGGAAATTTTTGCATGAAGCCATGGTGGGAGATTTATTCTATAGGGAATAATTCTCTTATATTAGAATATATGGTTCCAAGTTTCCCCCAAAGGCATTGCCCAAGCATTGCCCAACCTCAATTGGTATCTTGGAGATAACTCGAAAATTTTTTGAGGAGGTGAAGATCAGATATCTCAGTAAGAAGGGGAGTGTGCCATGGTTGCTTGTCCCTTGCTCTATGGGTCACTATACATATTTATGCCACTTTGTAATGCTACAAGCCATATGGAATATGGATACATACTGCTTCCCCGAAGTTACATGGAGATCCTGCGATCCCAATGGCCACCACAGGAATTTTGTTTCTAACAAGCTTACCCTTTTACAAGTCACTCATAGGAAAGATGAATTTGAAGATGAAATGCAGAAGACCATCAGGGGAAGTCAGTATTTGGACTTGGTATGGATAATGAATAATAGGCCTTATAGCAAGTTAGAAGCAGTTGGTGACTATGGCTCCGAATTGAGATTGCACAGAGAATTATTAGTAGAAAAGGTGGTGCCACTGGTCCTAGTTGCTCCCCCAAAAGAATTTGAGGATCCCACTTTATAGGTAATCCACAAAAGTACTGACCTGTTCAAGGTCATGATGAAGATTATTGGTGAAGCAAAACAAGAGCATGCCAAACTACCCTCCTCTTCTAGTTCCCCCATTGCCTCTGCTAAAGGGAAAGAGTTGGCCACCTACTCATCATAGCAACCACAAAGCCTTGCATCATTAGCTCTAACGTTGATGTCTCCATCAGAGTGAACTAACATGGAAGTGGGCCAGCCCTCCTTGTTCTTCGCCACCTTGGTAGTCAACCAAGAGGAGCACCCCATTCCCCCTAAGGCTTTAAATAAAATAACAAAAGTTGAGAGATTGTCTAATATACTTAGAGAGTATAAGGTGCAAGAAAGAAGCCCCGCACAGTCCTCTGCTAGAAAGAAATCTAGAATTAGGTCTTCTACCAAGGATGTCAAGTCTTACGCTGGCGAGAGTGAGGTACATGCTCCAGTTTACTATGGATGAGGAAGACCAAATACAATATATGGAGGAGCAGAGATCACCCAATAAAAGAGTAAGTAGGCCTTGAAGGTTAGTTATGCAGGAGAAAAGTGACGTGTCCAGCGCTACATTTGACATCCCTTTGCCACCAAGCTTAAAAGAAGCCACCATTGATGTCAGCAAAGGTGTCATATGGGTTGAAGTTGCCCTAGTGGAAATGATGAAGTCCTATGTAGCAACCCAAGTGCAAGTGGAAGCAGCAGTGGAGAAATATATCAAGATTTAAAGGCTAAGGTTGCAGAGGTGGGACAACTATAGCTCAAAGTACAATAGATTTAGGTCAAAGTTGATAAATTAAAGCAAATTCCAGCTCCTTCCTAGGCCAGTGCTACATAGGCCAGTGATCAGTTTGGGTCTGTGGAATAATTTAAATAGAAAATAAAGGAAAATATTATGGAGAAAATGGAGGACCTTGAGTCCATATTTTATGATATTTATACCATCAGGTACGTAGGTGGGCTAAAACATAAAAAAATTATTTAATTAACTTCAAAAAATTACATGCTACACACACAACGCTTAGGTATTTATAAGGAAGGAGGAAGAAGGAGGAAGGGAGAGATAGTGGTATGTGGAGGGATAAGGGATAAGGAAGGAGGTGGAGGAATAAGAAGGATGAGGAGGAGTTGGAAATATGGAGCGGAAGATATTGAGAGATAAGGAGAAAATGGTGGTGGGAGGAAAGGAGGAAAAAATGGAGAGAATGTAGGAGAGGGAGTTTAGAATATTTTTAATTTTTTTTTGATAAAACTATGCTGACCATTACATCCATGTTCACACTAAGCCTAGAAAGATATAGATATTTTTAGACCTAAACCCTCTTCATATTTGCAACATTCTCCCCCTTAAAGTTGAGAGAACTGACTACACAGTCTCTCAGCTTTATAAATTCAGCTTTAGCCATCGCTTTGGTGAAGATGTCTACGACGTTCTCCAACGTGTGAAAAAATTTAAGCTCAACAATTTCATGCTCCACCATGTCTCGGATGAAGTGGTACTTCATATCAAAATTGTTCATTCTACTATGGTGGATCGGATTGTATGCCAACTAAATGGCACTGATGTTGTCATAGTAAATCCTGGTCGGACCACTTTGCTGCTCTCAAATCTCTTCCAGCACTTTTCTTAGCCATAGGGCTTGAGTACTAGCATAGGTGATTGCTATATACTCAACTTCTATAGAAGACAAAGCTACCACAGTTTGATTTTTGGAACTCCATGTTATTATCCCTGATCCTAGACTAAAACAGTTCCCTAAAGTTGATTTTATGTCATCAATATTGCTGCCCCAATCACTATCACTAAAGCCTACAAGCTTGATAGTGTTACATTTATGGTACTGGATTCAAAAATCCAATGTACCCTTCACATATATGATAATTCTCTTAGTTTCCTGCAAATGCAACTCAGATGGGCTAGCCATAAATCTAGAGATAAGAGAAACAACATACTGAATATCAGGTCTGGTGTTGGTGAGAAACATCAAACTCCCAACCATGCTCCTGAAAGTGGTCACGTCAACTTTTGGTGCTCCATCATCTTTGCTTAATTGGATTCCATGTCCAACTAGAGTTGCAACTGGTTTGCAATGCTCCATAGCAAACTTCTTGATCATGTCCCGAGCATACTTATGTTGACAGGTGAAGATCCCTATATCTGACTGATGAAATTCTAATCCAAGGAAGTAGTGCATTAAGTCGAGATCCTTCATCTCAAACTGCTTCATCATGGAGCACTTGAACTCCATATTCACTTTTCTATTACTACCCATGAATATGAGATCATCCACATACAAGCAAACTATGAGTATGTCGTTACCTTGCTTCAGGTAGTAAAGGGTGGGTTCTGTAGACACCAAAATCCAGCCACTTGCAAGTCATCTATACCTTCCTGTCAGCCACGTGTCGGTCATCCACCTTCCCGCCATTATTTGGCCCAAATCCACACTTTCCCGCCATTATTTGGCCCAATTTCACCTTTCCCGCCATTTTTCATCCCCAAATTTATTTAAATTAATATTTATATATATATATATTTTTAATATTTTAATATTTTAATATATATATTTAAATAATAGTTTAAGTGATTTAATCTGAGCCGTCCGTCCTTCATTTAATCTCATCCGTCCATCCATCTTAATCCATTTCACAACCTAGATTTATTCTCTACCCTTGGATCCACTTTAATCTTAGCCACACGTTCAAAGTGTCGTTAAAACCCTAAAGTGTGCCCTAAGAGTAGATTATAAATTGAGTCACCTTGATGGCTCAAACCCTATGTCTTTTGCTACTTCTATCTTGGATCTTTTCTATCTTCTTAACTTCTTCTATCTCCTTTTCTGATCCCCTCTATCTCTCTTCTGCTACCTTTTCGTCGCATCCATCGCCGCTTCGTCGCTGCTTTCTCGCCATCTCTTCTGCAACATTCTGTAGAATCCCCCATTCTTGTCACAAGTGCCTGGCGTTTACCAAGTGCGGGGCCGCCCCCAGAGACTCGGACGCGTCGAAACCTTAATCCCGAAGCACGCGGGCGTTCGACGAGTGCACCGGGCGCCTTATACCGGTCTAGCTGCGTTAACGGAGAACAGGTATAAATTAGTTTAAAGCAAGTAACTTCTTTTCTTTTATTAATCTGTTGTTGAATTCATGAATTCTATTTTTCTAGGGTTTTAGATTGTTTCTGAGGGCTCACACAGTGGAGCCCTCTTATTAATTTCTAACTCCTTGATAGTGTTAATGTGTGCGGGATTTTAACAGCAGATCTGGTTTGTTGATGACAGCTGCTTAAGCTGGAGTGGTCCAAGCAAGGGATACAACAAAGCCCACTCACTCTGTTGGGATTAAGGATACGTCTTCGGAAAACGCCACCATTTTGTGCCAGCTAGGGTTTCGGAGAACCCTAGCATAACTTGTAACTGTGTATCACGAATAAAGGGTTACAGGCCCTGTTGTACTCAAAAGGAGTTTTTAAACTCCACTGATTAATAATAATCGTTTGTTTTGTGCAACTTTCCTGTATTCCATTATTGTGGTTTTATCTTTTGTTTGGCGTTGTATTTTTAATCTACAAATGGCGATCACGGTGGGACCCCCTAGGGTTTCATGTTTTTAATACTTGCTTTACTAATCTATTCCTATTTTTGTTTTATTTTGCAGGTTCGAAATCCGTGAAATTTGTTGTTCCAGCGAACTAGGGTTTCGAGTTTGCGAAAACGTAGCGGACGAGAGGGCGTACGGAAGTCCAATACGAAAGTAGAGGTGCGTTTCAGCCTGTGCAGACTCCCGTGGGCGTTTGAAGTCAGTTTTACAGAAAAGCGTAGGCTTCCAAGTAAGTGTTGTACTTTTTACGTTTTTGGTTTTTCTGTCGTATTCTGTTTCTTTTTCAGATCATTGCTTTAAAATGAACAAAAACTAAGTAATATGGAAAAGAACAGTTATTTTTAATTACATTTTTTTTGCATTGCATTATTGGTTGTTCATAAAAAAAAAAAAAATTTGCATACCTAGCTGCATATTAGAATAGCTACGAATTATCTGTTTTAGTTATCTAAGTAGGACTATTGATTGGATGTCAATAGTACTCCTGCCATTGGGTGATTCCGAGCGAGAGAAGTGGACGAACCTTCCGGTTGCTCCTTTGATATCCGATATCATTGGTAGGCGGGGGTTTTAAACGGTGTACTCCACTTCTTCGAGAGGAAATGGCATGTTTTCGGTAGCCTCTTGCTTAGATCATTAGAACTTTTGATTTATAGCTTTGTATGTATACATTAGACAACTAAAACACTTAAAATAAAATTCATTGCATTTCATATTGCATTTAAAAGAGTAATATCTGGATTTCATCACCAGGTATTGCTTGAAGTTTAGTGACGGTGGAATTCATCTCCATCCATTAAACTTCCGCCTTGGACACCATAGGTCACCCCAGAGCAAACTTGCTTGGATTTCATCACCGAGTAAGAATCTCGTTGTCCTTTCCTAGCCATAGTTTTTACCTTTTTTGTGAATAATTCAAGATTAGATCACATGCAAAACTCATAAACCGGACACTTAAAATTTACTACGATTAAGATCGAGAAAATAATTAATTAACCGCAGGTAAGACACATTGGTTGAAACCTAGGTTGTGATTGTTTTCTGATAATTTCTTTAGTGTAAATTTATCATTCCAGTTTTGCATTCTTCTTTTCTGAATTTGTTTAGATTTATTGCTTTATGGTCTTAACAAGGAATCAATCTAAAATGTTAAATCTAAATAATCAAATGGGTAATTCACAGAACATCCCCACCACCAACATGGCCACTTATCCTAGTGAATTTCGAGCGGAGGTTCGCCTGCGGGTCTTTCACGTCCTTCTACCGTCTATCGCATGGCCATGCCCATGGAGGAAGACAATTCCTCTCATATTACCCACATTGATATGGCCCAAGTGCAAACTCACTTAAGAGATGGCACCGGCTATGTCCTTGAGCCAATCCAAGATTCCCCTATGCAAGATTCTATTTTTCAGGAGGATATTGCATCAACCATACCCGTTGGTTTCACTCAGGTCTACACTAACCCTTTTTTTGAGGCTAATGTTGTATCTGCTCAGCCGGCTTCATCTCCAACATCTTCCCAGATGCTCAATTGTCCTCCTTTGGAGACAAATGTAGTGTCTTCCCGACCACTTTCTCCTCCATTTAACCGGGTGTACACCAATTCTCTCTATGAGGTTGGTGGAACCTCCTCTAGCCATGACCAATTTCAACCCTCTTCTTCCCAAACCATTTATGGTTTCACCCTACAGAGGCACAATCTATTGTTTCTTCCCAGGTACCGCCTACTTCAGCCACCTTCATTGCCCCTGCTATGCAGTCTCCTGTGACTACCATGGCAGCCTGCCCTCCACCTTCATCCAATCATCCCACCTCCCTTGGGTTAGAGATTAATAAGGTTAGGGAGTACCTCGACAAGTTGCTTCACAACAACGACAACAAAATGCTCAACCACCTATCGTAGTAAATCCTACACCCCAACCAATTTCTACCCAGCCGACTTTTCTTAGCTCAGGCCCCACCCGGGTACCCCAATCTTCGGTGGTGTCCATTCCTACCCCACCTTTCTCCCAACCTAGTCCAGTTCATCATCCACCCCAATCACCTTCTTTTCGGTATCATCCATACCAACAACCTGTCCATTCCACACCGCCTAATCCAGGCAATTTCATCCCATCTCATCATTTTTCCACTCCTCCATTGCATCATCATAATCATCAAACGAGTCAAAATTTTCATGAAGATTCTCGACTCCATGCTATGCAACAACAGATTGACAACCTTATGCTCAACATGCACGGCTCATCTAGTCGAAACCTACGCTAAGGTCATTGATCAATCAACCAATTCATCCTTCGGTACCTTCACCGCCATATCCGAGTGATTTCACATTACCGAAGTTTGACAAATTTTGAGGAATGAGGATCCTCATGAACATGTGAGCTCATTCATGCATGCCTGCTTTAGAATCCAAAATAATGACGCTCTTATGCTCAGAACTTTTCCTCAGACATTAGGAGGAGATGTTGTACAATGGTACAATCATTTAGCTCACCATAGCATTTATGCTTACGAGCAATTGATTAATCTATTTTTAGAACGATTCTCCCTAAATGTACAAAGGAGAGTTTCATTGTCCGACTTATACAAGCTCAAGCAACATGGCGATGATACTGTTTATGACTTTGGAAACCGTTGGAGGGCTATCATTAATAAATTTCCATTCTCCCTACCAATGGAGGAGTTAACCAAAATGTTCACCCGGAGTTGTCTAAAACCTATCTCTTGGTTACTCCAATTACAACAATACGGGACTTTTGAAGAGGCTTTGGCCCAAGCAAGTATCATAGAAGACATTAAAGTCCAAGAGGGTGTTTTAAAACCCCGTAGAAAAGAATGGCAACAAAAGGGCCAACAACGAAATAATAATTATGGCCAAAACAAACAAGCACGAGGCTAGTACGGCCTCAAATGTTAACCAAGTTAATCAAGTGGTGGCGAGTCGGCCCGTAATGGCTCAACAACAACAAGTAATGCAAAGTCAACCGCAACCAATTGCTTATCATGCGGTACCCGCCCCTACTCAACCGAGCTCCCAATCTTTGGGCCAACCATGGAAACTCGACCTTGGCAAAACAATCGTCCCAAGCGACAGTTCACACCTTTAGATGAACCATATGCGGTCATATTCAACAAGTTATATAGCACAAATCGGTTAACTTTACCGAGTTTAAACCTTTAGAACCATCTAGAAGGGGAAGGTATTACAAGGAGTACCTATTTTGTCCTTATCATAGGCAAAATGGGCACGATATCAATAATTGTACAGCTTTCAAACATGTGATCCAAGATCTTATTGAGATTGGAGCCATTAAATTGGATAGCCCCTTAGCCCAACAAAATCAAAATCTTGGTATATTTCAAACACCCCTTCCACATCGGGAGGAAGCTCCAACAACTTCAGGGGGAGTAACTCGGGTAACTCCTCCTAATCAAGTCAACCATGTACAACAATACCAAGGTTTTGTGGGTACTATTAACGTAGTAACCCGGGGTCAAAGGGCGAACCAACCAAATCGAGGCTGAACCACGGCCACTGTACAAACCCCGAGTCCACCTCGGGTAACGGTGACCCAACGACGTGCTAGTACTTCTCAACAACCGCTAAATCATTCTACTCAACGCCAACGACCCATCATGTCATTGAGTAGCCGGTTAACTACCGGTTTAAAAATGGCTTACGCCAAGTTATCGATCTATGACCTCATTCAACAATCTCCCCCGCATAGAGAGGCATTAATGGAAATATTAAAGTCAATCGAGCTTCAAACTCAAGATACTAATGCCTTCAACAACTTTGTGGGGAGTATTCAAACATGCATGGAGCCCTCCATCACTTTCTATGATTTTGAAATCAAACCTATGTCAACGAAAGTATAGATCCTCCACTACATATCATGGCCAAGATCGATAACAAGCCATTCAAGAGAGTCTTAATTGACACCGGTTCCTCAATCAATATCATTACAACATCGGCGTTGAGTCATCTAAAGCTGTCGCCATCCCTTATCACAAAGTCGACTTTTACTCTTAAAGCATTCAATGATGCTTTATCTTCCACGGTTGGCACGGTTATCTTGCCCATTGAGGTAGGGGCCCGAACTTTGCATACCTTGTTTCACATCTTGGAAGGGTCCATGGCATACAATGTATTGCTTGGACGGCCTTGGCTTAGGGAGATGAGATGTGTCCCTTCTATCTTGCATCAATGTCTGAAGTATGTATATGAGGGACAAGTTCATTGTGTACCTGCTGACATTGAACCCTTCAAACATTGCAACTATGTCTCAAATCCTTATGAGATTGTGTTGCCATCCACTCATCTTTTCTTGACCCCATCTACTTCTTCTATACCATCTTCTTCTAAAGCTCCCATTCCTGAGGAGCTACCCATCATATCGCAACCATCTTCCTCTTCCGCTATTCCATCTCATTCACCACTTTCTTCATCTCCTAATCTTCCTTCTTCTTCATCAGTGACCACATGCACATGTGGCCATGACCAATCATCTCTTTCCACGTCATTACCCCCTTCTTCTACACCTTCTTCAACATCACCTATTATTCCTCCATCTTCCCAACCATCACCAGGTGATGTTTCACAAGTTAGTGAAGCATCAACCCAACCAAATCCTTCCAATTCTTCTATCCCACATTCTTCTATTCCATCATCTAGTCCATCTCCCTCCCAAGTCAAGGTCCATCTCACTGATGCAGGTATTGGTGAGTATGCCATTCAAGATTTCCACATCACACCGTTCAATGTGCAAGCAGTTAAAGATTTTGGTCGTCCACATGACCAACATTTATCCATTGGATCGGTTTATAACATGGGTTCTATGCCAAATTCCATTAATTTTGTATATGGGGGAATAGAGTCATCTTCTAGTCCTACCACCATACTAGAACCTAAGCATCCGAGTCCCTGCCAATATCGAAAGGATGGAGGGTTTTCCCTCTCGCTATTTCCACGAGACATAATTGGCGGCAATTTGGCCTAGGTCGATACGAGCAAGGGGTAACCGAACGCATCGATATGCCATATCGAGAGACCCACGAGCGTTTTGGTGCGGGCTACCAACCACTTCCATCCCTTTCTTCTTTTGAGCGAGCTTTTCAAAGCATTAATCTTAATTCGGAAGAAGAAATCCTCCACCCCGACGAATCCGAAGATGAAGCCTATGAAGAATTTGACGTCATGTCAAATGGTGATGAATCCGAAGAAGAGTCGGCGCCCATTGTTCCCCTCATTGAACAAGACGAGTTTTATCTCCAATTGTTCCCTCTCCAAGAGGCCATCTTTCGCTTGCTTCTTCCACAAGAACGAGGTGAACCACCCCCTCCGCCACATCCATAAGCCATAATCCAAACCTGTATTATATGTATATACTAAAATAGTGGTTTTCACCACTACAAAAAAAAAAAAAAAACTCAAAAACTATGTTGTTTTGCATCTCAGGTCTTCTGAGGTCTTCACCGGTTTTCCCTTCCATTCCGCCCATCCTTTCTTCCATAAGTCGACAATGAATTTCGAAGACTTATTCACCCCGCTCCATAATCCATATGATCCGGATAAGCCTAAGAAATGTGTCTTTGGTGTTACCTCAGGCAAACTCCTAGGTTTTATTATCTCTAAACGAGGTATTGAGGTGGACCCAAACAAGGTCAAAGCCATTATGGAAATGTGTCCCCCAACTAATTTGAAGGAGTTGCGTAGTTTACAAGGAAAGATTAATTCAATCCGTCGCTTTATTGCACAACTTTATGATAAATGTAGGCCATTTTGCCACCTACTACAAAAGGGGGTACAATTTTCATGGACAGATGAGTGTCAGAAAGCCTTTGATGACATCAAGCAGTACTTAGCGTCTCCGCCAGTCTTAGCTCCGCCTCGTCGAGATCCCTTCCTTGCGAATTTCTTTGCAGGAATTTATCGATGATGATGCTGCTAGACAAGCACGTCTTGATCAACTCACACTCATAGATGAAAAACGAATCAATGCTTTAGAGCATTTGCGAGTTTATCAAGACCGATTGAAACGTGCTTACAATGCCAAAGTTCATCTAAGAGAATTTCAAGTAGGGGATCTTGTCCTTAAAGAGAATCAACAAAACACCAATGCATTGCCGCATCTTCGAGATAAATTCGCGGCTAATTGGTTAGGTCCATATATGGTCCCTGAAAGAGTGGGTAATGGAACTTATAGACTTGCCAGTTTAGAGGGAGAGGAAGAACCCGAACCACTTAATGTTATACACTTGAGGGCATTCTACGCATAGTTTGAATTTTATATGTACATATATACATGGCTTGTACAACAAAAAAAAAAAAACAAATAAAATAAAAAGAATTTGCATTTCATTGTTAGTTGCATACATCTCATTCAAAAACATTGCATTTCATGTGCATACATCTCATTGAAAACCATAACATTTCATTTTCAGCCATAGTTGCATATCATGTTAGAGACCATTCTATCTTTTGGATATAAAATTTGGTCAAGCAAAAGTCATGTTGCCTTAATCGGGGGCACCTTCATAAAATCCATCAAACCGAATTGTCATTCGTACACCCATTTTCCATTTGCACATATTTACATTGCCAAAATGTTTTGAGTCACTCAGCCATTCCTAGTGTTTTAAGCAAACTTTGAAATGCATGTCAAAGTTCTCTAGGGCCATATCACAAATTACACTAAATAAAATCTTGAGTATTGGGAAATGATTTCAAAAGCGGTCTTGAACCTATCACATTTTCACATCTTAAAAACATCTTGTGTCAAAGAGAGATAACACCATCCTTGGGTTGTGCCTTGAAGTGAAAAGGGTAATCCTCGTTTGTCCTATCATGCAAACATAGTCCATAAAACAGTGGTTCTTACCACTATCACAAGCAATCACAAAATATAAATATAAACCGAGTAGTAAGGATAGGGTAAAATTCTCATCATACTTCGGTTGAGAATCCGATTCCCCAAAGCTCTAAGGAAATGAACATTTTTCACACACCACTGATCCCAAATAAGTTGTAAGGATCGTACTACTTGTCGAGTCAGACGGATAGGTAGTCATCCCCAAGGCTTACAAAGGTCAAAAACAACATGGACTATGGAGTTAACCTTCACGGGGCTATAGACGCTTGGTGGCGAGTGGAGTATACTCATTGCGTGGCGACATGTCTCTCCTCAAAAAGAGACCTCCGAATGCTCATACGGACAAACTAGCTTCGGGGTCTTCTCCATAAGAGGGTTACCTAATTTATGCAAGATGAGGTTAATGAACACACTTGCACACACACGAGTTTTTGATTGCCTAGAGTCACTACCATGCTTCCGATTTGGTTAATGAACTCGCATGCACACACATTTGGTCCTAGTTGAATTAGGCGGTATTAGTAAGTTTGTTTGATACCACTAGCATGTTTGAGTCTTTGTAAAACAGTCTTCCCATATCTACCTCCATATCACCCTCCATTTCTTCTTCCATATTCATGTCATTCCATACGTCATCCATTCACAAGCCACCAAGTTCGGTGCCCATGATTAAACAATTATGATAACGAGTTCGCTAAATCTAACTATCTAAAAGTATGAGTGCTTCTTAGTGCATATTTCATTTACTTAGTCTCGCATTAATCATCTATAAGTTTGCATTCCATTCCATCACATATGCATCAAAAACATTAAAACATATAAAAACATGCATCACAAAAACATAAGCATTCACACAAAAGAGAGTAAAACACCAAATAAATAAAAGCCATGTATATATATATATGTATAAAGGTCAAATTGTACAATGAATGCCAAAAGGCTACAATATACAATAGAGCACCAAGGCTCATAAAGAGTGCATCTAAGCACTAAGCTAACCATCAAAAGAGGACCCCTGAGACCTAGTAGGAGCCCTAGACCTAGTGGTGTGCAACCCTCACCCCGAACTACCTCCAATGCCCTGCCCCCTTGCCTCCAATATCTCCCAGTCTGCCTGGGACAATGACCTCCTCATCCTCGGAATGATAGGGGAGAATCGGTGTCGTGCCTCTAACACCCTAAGCTGCAAAACAACAAAACAAAAATTTGTTACAAATTTTTCCAAAAAAAAAAAAACACATAATAAGTACTTGCTTAAATGAACAAATACCTCAGCTGGCTGCACTTGCGCGTCCGCTCCCATCTCCGCCATAGCTCCCGCGTGCTTCACAACCTTTCACTCCACTTCACTCCACTCCCTCAGACGCACTTCTCTCAAGCTCGAACGCACAAATGAGCGAAATTCTCGCTGAAACTGTTTAAATAGCTGGTTTTGGCGCCCTGAAATGTAGTGGGGCATTTCATGGCGCATTCAGACATAGTGCTATGTTTGCAGAGTGCCTAAACACCGGCGGGCGTCTCTGCCACCCCCAAATGCAGACCGGCGTTTGGTGTCAGTATTGAATAAAGGAACAAAACTTGCAAAATTGAAGCTTACCTCCTCCAAATTTCATCAAATTGCATTCATCCATTCTTCTTATCATAATAAAACATTTTGTGAAGGTTACAACAGTTTTGGACACAAATTTTGTCATTTCGCTCAAAAAGCGCATCATTCATCATTGTTTTACAAATTGGGTTAAAAACATTCAAAACCTTCACAAAATTAACCACATTCATCAATTCTTCCGATCTATCGTCAATTTCATTCATTCTTCTTTCATCATGCATATTTTTGCCAAATCAAATTAAAGTAAACCTCGTATCTAGTGGTATATTCTATCACCTTGGCGATTGCGGCGATTTGAATCCATGCAATTCGGTAAGAGGATTAAACCACCATAAGGACACTTACCATTTATCATCATCAATTATTTCACTGTTTGAAAATTGGAAATCAATTTTGGGTATTCTACTTTTCAAGTGACCTCATACCAAGATTAATTTGCTCAACGAGTTGTCATTGATGGCCTAGTTCATGGGGCCTTAAACATGGACAATCTTTAATATCATCATTATTTTGAGTCTTGCTAGAGATTGAGGCTACCTAGGTTGATTGGTTCCGACCGAGGAATTATCCATACGAGTCACTAGGAGCATCTCCGAGTTACGGACTCTTTCATGCATCTTTCATCTCTGCATATCAATGGCGCCAACAAGGCAATTTCATCAACGAGTATGGATTCACACACGGGAGTTGGGGCATCCGTTATCAATTTCTAATTTTCCTATAGTGGAATTCATCTTACATGATCATGGAATTTACAATTTGGCAAAAATCCCTTTATAACCGTTGGGGCAGAAAACGGTCCATCTTTCACATCACTCATATCGTCTTCAATCATATTCTTTTCTGGTTTGTACACCAACCCCTTTTCTGTTGGGACATAAACGAGATGGTTCATACACCAACCCCTTTTTTTCACCGTTGGGGCAAAAACGGTTCATTTTCTTCCGAATTTCTTCCAATTGGCTTGTGAGAACCATTCTCGCTCGCCAATTGAGGGGGTAAGCTGATAAATTTTAAATATTCTTTTATTCTTTGGTCTTCAAAGTTGTGCTTTAGTCTTGAGAGAGAGTTGCGTCTGATCCGACTTTTCGGGTGTCTTAAGTTTTTGTCCTTGCATTGTGTCTTCACACAAAGCGGCTCAAAAAGAGCATCTGTAGACACCAAAATCCAGCCACTTGCAAGTCATCTATACCTTCCTGTCAGCCACGTGTCGGTCATCCACCTTCCCGCCATTATTTGGCCCAAATCCACACTTTCCCGCCATTATTTGGCCCAATTTCACCTTTCCCGCCATTTTTCATCCCCAAATTTATTTAAATTAATATTTATATATATATTTTAATATTTTAATATATATATATAAATAATAGTTTAAGTGATTTAATCTGAGCCGTCCATCCTTCATTTAATCTCATCCGTCCATCCATCTTAATCCATTTCACAACCTAGATTTATTCTCTACCCTTGGATCCACTTTAATCTTAGCCACACGTTCAAAGTGTCGTTAAAACCCTAAAGTGTGCCCTAAGAGTAGATTATAAATTGAGTCACCTTGATGGCTCAAACCCTATGTCTTTTGCTACTTCTATCTTGGCTATCTTTTCTATCTTCTTAACTTCTTCTATCTCCTTTTGATCCCCTCTATCTCTCTTCGCTACCTTTTCGTCGCATCCATCGCCGCATCCATCCTTTTTCCGCCATCTCTTCTCGGCATTCTGCAGAATCCCCCATTCTTGTCGCAAGTGCCCCGGGCGCTTTTACCCCTCCGCACCACCAGAGACTCAGACCGACGTCTGAAACCTTGATCCAGAAGCACGCGGGCGTTCAGCGAGTGCACCAGGGCGCCTTCGCAACCGATTTGACAGCCACATTACTTCCCGGTGTCGCCTGGTCTAGCTGCGTTAACGAGAGAACGGTATAAATCAGTTTAAAGCAAGTAACTTCTTTTCTTTTATTGATCATTGTTGAATTCCTGCATTCTATTTTTCTAGGGTTTTAGATTGTTTCGAGGGCTCACACGGTGGAGCCCTCTTATTAATTTCTAACTCCTTGATAGTGTTAATGTGTGCGGGATTTTGACGGCAGATCCGGTGTATTGATGGCGGTGATTAAGCTGGAGTGGTCCAAGCCAAGGGATACAACAAAGCCCACTCACTCTGTTGGGATTGAGGATACATTCTTCGGAAGCGCCACCACTTTGTGCCGGCTAGGGTTTCGGAGAACCCTAGCACAAGCTTGTAACTGTGTATCACGAATAAAGGGTTACAGGCCCTGTTGTACTCAAAAGGAGTTTTTAAACTCCATCGATTAATAAAAATCGTTTGTTTTGTGCAACTTTCTTGTATTCCATTATTGTGGTTTTATCTTTTGTTTGGCGTTGTATTTTTAATCTACAGGTTCATTTCGGCTTCTAGTGAACCCAAAATCTTTGAAGTACCCATTAATGTGTGAGTACCAAGCTCGTGGTGCCTGTTTGAGGCCATAGAGTGCCTTTTTCAGTTTGTAAACAAGGTGTTCCTTACCTTGCTCTTGAAATCCCTATGGTTGCTCAAAATACACTTCCTCTATCAAGTACCCATTGAGAAAGGCACTTCTCACATCCATGTGTTGGACTTTCCATCCCTTGTGTGCAGCTAAAGCAAGAACTGTTCTGATGGTCTCCTTTCGAGATACAGGAGCAAATTTCTCTTCATAATCAATATCATACTTTTGTTTAAATCCTTTTGCAACCAATCTTGTTTTGTGCCTTTCAATGCTTTCGTCAGCTCTACCAGCTCCCATTTACATCCAACACACTTATTTCCTTTAGGAAGCTCTACCAGCTCCCAAGTATGATTGTTTTTTATAGAGGTTATCTCCTCTTTCATGGCATCTTGCCATATCTTCTGAGTACAAGCCTTCTCATAACTAGAAGGTTCAAGCTATGCACTAGTTAACAAGGCATAGTTAACTACATCTCCCCGAGGTTCTTGGGAGTCATCATCTCTATACAAATGCATATTTTGAAGTCTTTGTAAAACTGAACCCATTTCACTTGCTTGACTTCTAGTATATCATCTTTAAAAATTTGTATCTAACATCTGATAAGATGGATGATGCTGAAGAGTTCTCTTACCTCTAGATGGAGAATCAATAGCCATTGGTGAGGAACTGACTGACCTTTGTGGAGAAGGACTTGGTGATGATGATGATGAACTAGAAGTCGAATGTCTACTTGGGCTTGGAGGAGGAGGAGGAGTATTATTGCCTTTCTTTGGTGTTATCTGATGCACCTATGTAGAACCTGCATCATGAGATTCAACATCACTATAAATTTGGGGATTTCCCCATTCTCCCCCTTCATAAAAAATCACATCCCTGGAAAGTATTATCTTTCGAGTCCTAGAATTGTAGAGTCTGTAAGCTTTTGTGTTCTCATAGTACCCTACAAAAATTCATGCTTGACTTTTAGGATCGAGATTCTTCCTCTGTTCATCAAGAATGTGTGAGTAATATAGTGAACCAAACACTCTGAAATGCTTGACATTTGATTTCTTACCATACCATGCTTGGTAAGGAATTTTCCCTTTCAAACTTGAAGTAGGGCTCCTATTCAAAACATACACACTGGTCCTGGCTGCATCTGCCCAAAATATATTTCTTAAATGCTTTGTTTGAAGCATAGATCTTGCCATCTCCACAATGGTGCGATTTTTCCTTTCAGCCACACCATTCTGCTGTGGAGTATAGGCAGTAGTGAACTGCGTCTTTATTCCATGTTTTTATAAAAAATCAAAAATTCATTAGAGGAGTATTCTCCTCCTTTATCTGATTTGAGACACTTAACAAAATATCCACTCTCATTTTCAACTCTTGCTTTAAAATCTACGAAGCAATCAAATGCCTCATCTTTATGCTTCAAAAAAAATATCCAGAACATTCTTGAAAAATCATCAATGAAAAAAAGAAAGTAAGAGTTATTACCAATGCTCTTGGTCTGCATCGGACCATAGATGTCTGAGTGCACTAGCTGGATTGGATAACTGGCCTACCATGCTTGTCCATGAGGAAATTTAGTTCTAGCGTGCTTGCCCAAGGCACTACCTTCACAGACTTCCTTATTATCCTGAACTTTAGGAAGTCCGGTCACCATTGCTTGAGAAGTTAACATCTTCAAACTGGCTGAATTCAAATGATTGTATCTCAAGTGCCACAACACACTTGGATTTGTAATAGCAACATTTACTAATTGATATCCTCCTGGATGGCCAAACATTAAAGGAAATAACTGGTTCCTTGTCATTGGCACTTGAGTAATGACTCTATCACTATTACTCTTATAAAAAATGGTACATTTACCCTCATCAAACAATAATTTATAGTTCTTCTCTAACATTTGACCAACACTTAAAATATTGTGTTGGAGATGAGGTGTGTAATAGATATCACTTACTTGTTTCATGCCCTATTTTTTTGGAACCTCCATGGCTCCAATACTTTCAACTTCCAATGACTTATTGTCTCCCAATTTGATGCTGGATTTGTAGGAAGAATCCAAAGTAGCAAAGAGTTCTTCTTTGCCACTCATATGATTTGAACACCGAGTGTCCAAGATCCAGGTATCATTCAGGTTCTGATCTGACTTGCCATATGAGAGAAAGATATTTGAGGTCCCTTCCTCTTCTCAAAAATTGTAATACTGACTGCTTTGGCTGCTGCTCCCTTGTGAAGATTTTGACTAGCAGTCACGAGAAAAGTGGCCAAGTTTGCCACAATTCTAGCAAACTTGTTTTGACTTGTCACTTCCTTTTCCTCGTCCTGGATGCTTCCCTCTGTTCTATCGTCCACATCTATTCTGACAAAGATCCTCCTCTATTAGGAGCTCCACCTCATGGACTATTCCTACCTTTACCTCTGTGCTGACATCTGCCTCAAATTTTGCCTTGTCCTTTTCCTTCTTGTGAAGCGAAGGCTTTGTCATCACCTCCATGGCTAGTGGAAGGAGATTCCTGCAATCTCTCTTCATGTGAAATAAGAGAACCAATTAGTTCATCAAAGGAAAGTGCATTCAAATATTTTAAATCTTCAATAATGATTGCTATATGATTCCACTTAGGAAGAAGTGTTCGCAACACTTTCTTCACCACAACCTCTGGTTTAACTTCTTCACCTAGAGTGACCATTTTATCTACTATGACTTTGACTCGTACGTAGTAGTCTACTACTTTCTCATTCTCCTACATTCTAAGATTTTCAAAATATCTTTTCAGATTTTGAATCCTGACTTGCTTCACTTGATCACTCCCTTGAAAAATTTCCTTTAAAGCCTTCCAAGCATCTTGAGTTGTTATACAAGATGCTATTCTAGGAAATATGCTTTTATCTAGGGCTACTTGTAAATGATATAGGGCAAAGGAATTGTTTTTTTGGGCTTCTTTCTTGGCTTTTCTATCAGTAGCACTTAAGGTAGACCAGTCAGTAGGAGAAGGTTTTGTGTAACCTTCTTCAACTATTTCCCATAAACTTTACCAATCAACATAGTTTTCATTTTTATTGACCAGTATTCATAATCACTACCATTAAATTCAGGAATTGGGAGATTTGAATTTGAAGCCATTTCTACTACTTGAAAGCAAACTTTGATTTGACTAAAAATAGGAAGTGCAAAACAATTACAAGTTCAAATCAAATCTAGATTTCTTAACTCTCTCACTAATTTCTTCTTCTTCTTGTGGATTCTCCAATACTGGAGGTCCAAAATTTTCTATAATGGAATCCTCGTCGTCACTGATGACAACTATTTCAGGAGCTGTCGTTGGCTCAGCCTGTACTAGCTCAGGTTCTGTTGGCTCAGGATCTGGAGAGCGTGGGGTATAACTTTCACTAGATTGTTCCTCCGGCTCAGCTAGAGAGTAGCTATCACTGGATTGTTCTACAAGTGTGGCTTCAATTGTATCAGACTCCTCCACTCATTGTCCGAATATATTGTCTTTTGAGTCAGCCTCGTAACCAGAATCCAGTTTTCTCCGGTGGGCTATCACTAAATTCTGTAATTGACTAAATACAGTTTATATTTCATCTCGTCAAACCCTCTCATCAAATTATTCAACAGATTCTCTCCGTAGTAGAGAACACAAAGCATGGTAACATCCGGTAGATCTGATCATCTACTCATCAAGGCAAAAATAAAACTTCGTTAGAGCTTCTGAGGTTACAGTTTTTGCTCTTTTATTGCCGCTGAGGCTATTACACAAAATTTTAGCCTTGAACGGGGTTCTTTTTGTAAGTGCTAAACGGGCGCTCCGAAAGGCTCCCGTCACTATTATGTTCCCCCTTTTTACAAAGATAGCCCTTTTAAAGTTTTCAAATTTTATAAAGGTTTTTTAAGAAAATTTAATAATATTCTTTTATATTTTTAATTATATTTTAAATAAAAGTTTATTTAAAACTAATTAAAAAATATAAAATTAGAAAAATTATTAAATTTATTAAAACCTTAATAAAAAATTAAAACCTATTTTTTAAAAAAAAAAAAAACCTTTTCTCAAGCCGATTTGAACTCGTGACCACTCCTTCAATGACGACCAACTCAACCACTGCACCACGCAGCTCTTGTGAAAGCAAATAGGGCCAAGGATTTATTTAAATCCTCCAATCGGTGCTAAAAACAAACATTTTTTTCCCTTTTGAGCGATTCGAACACAGGACCTCTCCCTAACCAACAAACAACTTTGCCAATGCGCTACGTACTTTGGATGAGATCAATGGTGAACATAAATATTTTTATATTGATGCGGCGACTGAAAATAAAAAAAATAAAAAAGTTTTATCCCACATGTAGCGGGAGGAGGGCAAACCAATTGTTTTTAAATGCCCGCGAGCCACAGTAATATTGATTGCCTTCGTGAAATCACCAGCAACCTATTTTGTTGCTTCAAGCCACATGTCGCACTCGTACACACCAACTGCTCTTGCCACATGTTGCCTTTCTAGCTCAGCTCACCCAGTTAGCACCTACGTGTCACCTCAGGATTCATGCCCAGCTACCACCTTAACCAGTTCCTGCCACCTCGAACTGTGTCGCTACCTAGTCAACATCCATGTCAGTGCCTACCTCGATATCCATGCCCCCAGCCTCGACTCTTGTGCCTCCATTATTGTGCCTCAAAAAGTGCACCCGACTCTAATACTAGTGTATGCAGGTGGGCTAAAACATAAAAACTTTATTTAATTAACTTTAAGAAATTACATGCTACACACACAACGCTTAGGTATTTATGGGGAAGGAGGAAGGAGGAAGGGAGAGATAGTGGGATGTGGAGGGATAAGGGATAAGGAAGGAGGTGGAGGAATAAGAAGGATGAGGAGGAGTGGGAAATAGGGAGCGAAAGATATGGAGAGATAAGGAGAAAATGGTGGCAGGAGGAAAGGAGGAAAAAATGGAGAGAATGTAGGAGAGGGAATTTAGAATATTTTTAAAAATTTTCTGAAAAAACTATGCTGACCATTACAACCATGTTCACACTAAGCCTAGAAAGATCTAGATATTTTTGGACCTAAATGTTGTCGTCCTCTTGCGGGATCAACTACAGCAAGTAGATCAGAGGGTGAATGCCATATTTTCCATATACAAGAGATTTGGGGATAACTACGTAGCAATTGCTGGGATGATAGTTGTGTTGGCAAATGATTCCATATGCTTCTTTGCTGAATACTATGCCAAAGTTTTCGTCTTCCTACAAAATAGATAAAATTGGCTCCTGTGGAACCAAGAGGTGGTCAACGTCGAACAAGAGGTTGAATATGAGCTGGGATATTGTGGTTTCAAACTCGATGAGTTTATTTAGGCTCCTAACATCAAAGAGTTCATGCTCCACAAAATACAAAATTTTGACTTTGGTCCTAATAAAAAATTATCGAAGTAGTTTACAACTTTGGTGCAAATGGTGGATCTCCTATGTGTCTTCACTGAGAACATAGTGGAATGGGCCAAGGAAAGGGTGAACAAAGCCATGCAGGATTTGAACTTATTATTATTTACTTTGATATTCCATGATGAGGCATGGAACTACATTGACCAAAGTATACAAGACCTCAAAAGAGGAGGGGTGGGACCCAGTTCACCAGGAGCACATGAGTCGAGTGCAACACAACTACCAACCCAGGGTAGTGGGGGAGATGATACACAACCACAACCACCACCTACATAGATAGAGAGGCATGGGCTACGTGCCCATTTTTTATTACATCCTACTTTTGGAGGGAGCGTATTGAGAGGAAATGGTTACAACCCCTCTTGATCAACTGATACTATATAAGGGAGATCATTACTGCAACAATTTTTTTTATCAAACCTCTGAGAGAGAAAACCCAAGTCTAGGTATAGCTTTGTCTAAGATTTAGTCGTATTTTCTTGTGTCTTTCTATCTTTCTTATATTGCCCTTCCTTCTGCCATTTTCCAAGGACTTCCAGGAAGCATTGTTTGCTGAGATCATTTCTTGTGGAACGCACTAGAGTTGGAGACTCTTACATCACTAAAATTAGGATGGAGAGGAACAACCCCATGTTATGATATTCGAACTAGGGTCTATTGTAATCATTATCATATAGGACCCGAGCACTCTATTGGGCCTATTATATGTAAATATTTTTCATATAAATATAAATCCAACTCTATTTTTGGCAAATATTTTGTGTTCATGGTCTGTGTTTGCTCTTTTATGTATTACAACAATCTGAATATATGAAAGATGCCTTCTATCACTAGTTTAATCATTTTCATGCATTACATTATTTGAATGAATAAAAATGAACTAGTTCTCCTCTCTCTTTCTTTTCTAAGTCATTTAATACAAATCTGCTACGACTACCCAATGGACATGGCACCGGTCTGGTCTTGATATGCTCTATTAACGTTAGGTTTGGTCACAAATAATTAAAATAACATAATATCATTCTATCTGGTAATGTATGGGTGATTGCATCATAATGGCAGATATATGAACCCATTATCTAGGGTTTCCTTACCCGACCTGGTCTATTTAGAGTCAACCTGATAATCTATTCCTTGGTCAAAGAGGTAGATCCACCAGAGTCTACAATACTCGTTGTGAGCTTCGAGATTCTTGTGATGTGACAAAGCTTAAGGAGGTAAGCAGGAAATCCCCACAATAGTTTTTGGCACTATTTTCAGGGACTAACCTTTCACTAAAATATCTACAAAGTCTCCTCGGTTTCCTTTGTTTCCCTATGAGATTTAAAATTTTTGGTTGAGCAATTTTAGCCAGAGAGTACCCCTCACTTTTTGCACACTATGCTGGTGACTTTGAAGAACTTGAATACCATATCAATGGGGAGTTGATCTAGTGGCCATGAGAAGCAGTGAGAAGGAGCTCTACCCTAACTCCTAGATCCATAGGTACTTTTCAAAGCACATAAAAGTAAAAAGAAAACTTTGGTTTCTATTCCTTCTAGTAATCAGGGTAGCAATAGTACTATTTTTATTCCTCAAAGTTCTCAAAAACCAAGTACTATCCCACCCACTATCTCGAGGGGCCCAGTCACACCAATGGCCAATCCACCTTTGAATAACTAGTGGCTTAATAGGTATAGGCCTTTTGTATTACCACCTATCTTGAATCCCTTACCCCCAAAAGCCCACAAGTACCTACCTAAGTTCTTAGGGGACAACACTGTGACCAGTGAAGACCATGTTAAAGACTTCCTGTATGCTATGGATAACCTAGAGGTGGAACATGAGGATGTTGTCCTCATATTATTCCTTCAAACCCTAGAGAAGGATTCCAGAGAGTGGTTTAATAGTCTGGCAGCAGACACTATTGGCACTTTCCAGGATTTGGAAACTACATTTCTCAAAAAATATGGGGAGAAAAAGAATGAACAGTCCCTATTGACCGAGTTGGCAACCATGAAGAAAAAATACAATGAAATTGTAGATGATTTCAATAGGTGGTTCACCAAGATGAGGAACCGAATCCCTATGGCTTTAAGGCCTAATGATCACCAGTCCATATGCTTTTACAAAAATGCCTTCCCTGGTGACTTCAACTATGAACTCAGGCAACAACCCACCCTCACTATCGATGCTTGTATGGAAAGAGAAATAGTAATAGAGAGGGATATGATAGATAGTGGGAAGATGAAGCCAACCTCAGTAGACCCCAGCCCAAGCCAACCTAAAAGGAAGACTAAGAAAGTAGGCTTTGGCATTTTAAAAAAATTAGAACCTGATCCTATTGATAAACTATCATCATAGTTAACAAAAATGTTCCAGTCTATGAACAACCGGCTGTCTAAGATTGAGAGGGACAAAGCTAATAATGGAGAACCCTCACAACACTAGAATGAAGGTAGATCCCCTTTTAGAAGAAATTTTAATAGGAACTAGAACAATGAAGGGAGTAGAAATTCAAACAATAATTGGAAGAGGAAGGAAGTTCAAAAATATTAGGATACTATCCCAAACCCCATGGCTTATATAATGTAGCTTTTTATTTTCTATTTTTCTATCCAGCATGTGATGCTCCCCACAATCCAGTCGATTGTGATGTATACCACAGTCTCCATTCAGGTGTTAACTTTGAGGAGGAATCAGAAGATGAAATTAAAATTAACACTTGTTGGACTTGGAAAGAAAATGTGGACACTCCACCAGTTCTAGAAGAGTTCACCCAATCCACCAGTCTTGATAACAGACCTATAACCTTTGCCCTTGATGATGTGAAAATATTAAAAAGACCCTTAAATAACCGCTTTGAACAAATAAGGCAAGGCAAACTGATACCAACTATTGAAGAGGTTGAAACATTGGAAAGAGTTCATGCCACTAGACTACGCAGCAGAACCATACCTGACAAGGGTGAGAAGAAAAACATAGTGGAAGACAAGGAGCAGGCCAATGTGAAGAAACCAAATGATGGCCATCAACCACCCCCTCCCAAAATATTTAAACCTGTCAATAGTGGGTCAGAAAATAAAAAATTAGAATTTGACATAGGTCTGGAACTGGCCAAGTAGAAGATAAATATAACCTTTGGAGGAGTTGATGACTATGCCTAAATATAGGGAGCAAATTTGTAGGGCCTTTGGGCTAACTGAACAAGGGGAAATCCATATCCTTGTAGCTTTAACTTCTAATCCATCTATCAGAAGCCATGCCTCAGTCAGGCCATTCTATATATCCCTTCGTTATACATCTAGGTATGGTGACCGCTATGTAATACATAATTGCATGCTTGATAGTGGGGCATCTCACAATATTATGCCAAAATAGGTGGCTGATCAATTGGGACTAATGTGCACCAAGGATTCCCCCCATTTCTATCATGGACAATAGGCAAGTGCCTTGTGTAGGGATAATTATAGGCCTCTTGGTCTTTTTAGATCAATATCCAAAGAAGGGGATTGTAATGGATGTAGCTATAGTAGATGTAGACCCATTATTTTCTTTGCTACTCTCCAGACATTGGGTAGAGCAATTGGGTGGATCAATCCAGTTGGACTGGTCATATGCCACCATCCCCCTTTCATCTAAAGAATAGGCCACCCTGAGGAGAGAACCATTCAACAAATGTTCAGTTGAGCTAATGAGGCCTGATAATACCATTATCAATCTAGTTAGCTCTGTAGAAGAGAAAGAGTTAGGTGTTTATTCTATTTGGCACACCCCTTTCCTCAAGGAAGTACCTAATGCAGAAGGGATGGATCCCAAGATAAAAGTAGTTGTGGATGCTGAGTCAGATAGGGTCCTCACCACTAAAATGTGGACAATGACATTTGATGGGGCTAAATCACAGGCTAGGGCTAGAGCTGGAATCAACTTGATAGACATAAAGGGGAATTACTTAGGTGTGCCTTATCGGTTAGAGTTCCCCTACACAAATAATGTGGCAGAATATGAAGCATTGCTACTAGGACTCAAAAAATCTAAAGAGCTGGGTATTAACTACCTCACTGTCTATGGGGATGTTGAACTAATTATACAACAGATCAAAGGAAAATACCAGACCAAACACCCCAGGCTAAAGCAATACAAGCAAGCTATCTTAGATGAGATTGGCAAGTTCCTGGCCTTCAATATATCCCATATTCCCAGAGAGAAAAATCATGTTGCCAATCTGTTGGTTGTAAATGCTTTTGGGGCAGATAATCCTAAAATAGATACAGAATACATGGATAGATTCCCCACTATCTATGTGTATCACCCTTCTATCCCCGATAATGTGGTTTACCTACAAGTTTTTCAAGATGATGTTGATATCAAGGACTTTATGACTATACAAAACCAATTTGTTGGGGTGCTTTGTGATGAAGAAGATGAGGAAAAATTGCAGCATGTTATAGGGACACCAACAGAAGTAATACAACTCAAAACCAATAATATTCCTAGGGGGTTGGTAGCTTTAGAGTCCCTTTTTGATGATTTTGATAAGGAACATAGGACTGCACCTCCTGAATTAGAAGGTGAAGAGGTTAACGTTGGGACAGCCGGGAAACCCAAAATGGTCAGGATAGACAAGTCATTACCAACAAAAGAAAATAAATAGTACATTCAGTACCTAAGGAAAAATAGGGACAATTTTGCTTGGAGCTATGATGATTTAAGAACATTTAATACTGAGGTCATGACCCATATTATTCCTCTGAAGGAGGGTGCCAAACCTTTTAGGTAGAAACAGAGAAAATTTAATCCCACTCTACACCCTATCATGCAAAAAGAAGTGCAAAAGTTGTTGAATGCAAAAATAATTAAGAAGGTGAGGTTCTCTTCCTGGATAGCAAATTTAGTGCCTGTTAGGAAAAATAATGGAGAAATAAGGTTGTGTGTAGACTTCAGAAACTTAAACAAGAGCTCCCTCAAAGATAATTACCCCCTCCCCAATATGGAACAGTTGTTGCAGGCAGTGGTAGGGTCCTCTAGGATTTCCCTGTTAGATGGCTTCTCAGGATATAATCAGATTTTGGTCAATCCAGAAGATCGATTTAAAACTGCATTTACCACACCATGGGGGACCTTTGAATACCAAAGGATGCCATTTGGGTTAATGAATGTTGGAGCCACTTTTCAAAGGGCTATGGACTTTACCTTCAAAGGGTTGATGTTTAAAATTGTGGTGGTATATCTAGATGATATCATAGTATTTTCCAAGAACCCTGCAGATCACTTCTCCCACTTATCTCAAGTTTTTGAAAGATGCAAGGGGAAGGTTTTGGGGGGTAAAAGGAATAACAGAGGGTGTTTTTATACAAAAAAAATTTTTTTTGGGGGTTTTTTGTGGGGGGTGTGAAAAAGGGATAAAAGTAGAGAACAAAGGCTATTGCACAAATACCACCCCCAAGAGCCTCAAAGGAGTCAGGTCCTTCTTTGGAAAAATAAATTTTATCAGGAGATTTGTCCCAAATTTTGCTGAAATTGCTAAACCAGTGAATGACATGATAAAAAAGGATGCAAAGATAAAATGGGATGAAGACAATATCAAAGCCTTCCAGCAAATTAAAGAATCCATTACTACTGCACCTGTGCTGACCTGCCCAGACCATTCAAAGAATTTCAACCTGTATTCCTTTGCTTCAGAGCATACTATAGCTGTTGTACTATCCCAAAAATATGAAGAAGGAAATGAAAATCCTATAGCATTCATGATTTTGGGAATGAAGGGGGCCCAAATGAAGTACAATCCAATAGAGAAGCAGGATTTTGCTCTTATTCAGGCCTTAGAACATTTCAAAAGTATCTTTGGCTCCAATAAAGTGATTGCATGCATTCCTTACATAGCCATAAAAGATGTCCTCACCCAGCTCGAGCCCACAGGTAGTTCAACAAGATGGATGGTGAAGTTGCTGCAGTATGATGTTGATTTTAAGGCCATCAAAATTATTAAAGGTCAAGGGTTGGCAAAATATATGGCTTGTGGAGAAGAAGAAGACATGAATAATGCCATTCTAGTGCAAGGGACACAGTAGGGTGAACATCCAGAGCATGAAGAGTCTGACTGGTATAGAGATATCCTATTTTATTTGAAGAACCTATCCTTTTTACCTAACAAATATGCCAACAAGATGAGGAGTATTAAACAACAAGCCCAGAAATATCACCTCCAAGGAGATCGGCTTTATTGGAGACACCCAAGTGGAGTGCTACTTTTGTGTGTAACAGATAAGGAAGTCCCCAAGATCATTGAAGAATTTCACATGGGGTTTTGTGGTGGTCATTTTTCTCCAAAGGCAACAACTAACCATATTATGAGGGTAGGATATTATTGGTCATCCATGTTTAAGGATGTGTATCAGTTTATCAGAAAATGCTACAACTGTCAAGTTTTTACTGGAAAAAAGAGCCTGCCTGCAATGCCACTAAAGCCTATAATCATTGAAACTCCATTCTCTCAATGGGGGATAGATCTGATAGGAGAAATCAACCCAAACTCTTCTGGGGTCACAAATGGATAATCACTACCATGGATTACCTAACTAAATGGGTTGAAGAAGCTCCCCTCAGAAGGTCAATGACATCAGTTGTCATTAATTTTTTGGAAGAGAGCATACTAACCAGATTTGGGGTGCCCAGGAAGCTTGTGATAGATAATGCTAAATATTTTACCTCTTATGAGATGGTTGACTTCTATGCACAATACAATATAGAGTTGGCTCACTCAGCAAATTATTATCCTCAAGGGAATGGGCTGGTCGAGTCTTCAAACAAGAATATAATTACCTGAATCAAGAGATCATTGGGGAAGAACAAAATAGGTTGGGATAGTGAACTAAAATATGCCTTATGGGTAGATAGGCTATCAATAAAAAGGGCCACTAGAAAATCATCCTATGAGTTGGTTTATGGAGAAAAGGCACTTCTACCACCTCAGCTAGAAAAAGTAGCCCTCTCATTATTACTCCAAGATCATGAAAATCCAGATGGGTTACAAAGGAGAATGGACCAACTTGTGCAATTAGAAGAGGATAGGAGGGAAGCAGTTTCTAGGATGATCACTCAATCCAGCAGGACCATACAGTTATTCAACAAAAAGGCTAGGGGTCAAAATTTTTTTATGGGTGAAGTAGTACTTTACTGGGATCCAAAGAATGACAAGCCCGATGACAAGGATAAGTTTGAACCCAAGTGGTTGGGGCCCTATCAGGTCGCTAAGGTAATTGGCCAATACACCTACAGGCTTAAGGACATGGAAGGAGAAGAGATGCCCATACTAGTAAATGGTCAACACCTGAAATATTTTTACCCCCTTCATGGAGGTCATGAGGAATGATTATAAAAAAAAAAATGTGTAAGGGTGTGTATGTAAGTTATTATCATCAATCAACTCGAAGAGTTTGGAGTTCTTAGGTTGAGGTTGTCAACCATCCCCCTATCCCAATCAGATCTGATGTTAGCCCTAAAATGTTAGCCCCTTTTTTGTGTCTTCTTGTCTCATTTCCCCCCTTAATGGCACACAAGATGGTGCACCCAAGCCTAACCCTATGTGCTCCACTGAAAAGTGGAGTGCATGAAGATCCCAAGGGCACAAAATCCTGTGCACACCAATCCAAGCCCATGTGCTCTACAAGTGGAGCGCACAAAGTCCCTTCAGGGCACACAAAGCCATGCACTCAATTTTGGCCTGTGCACTCCATTGGGGAATGGAGCACACAAGTTTTTTTAAGGGGCGCATGACTCGTGCACCCCACTTTGATTCCGCGTACTCCATGGGAGTGTGGAGTGAGCAAAGTTTCTAAAAGGCACACGACTCATGCACCCCAAACGAGTCCATGCGCTCCACTCCATTGGAGCAAAAAAAGTTCCCTAAGGGCACGTGCCTTCGTGTGCCCACCTAGAGTTTATGCTCTCCATGGTAGAGTGGAGCGCACTAAGTCCCTTAAGGGTGCACACCTTCATGCACCTTGATTTTACCCATGCACTCCATTTCAATGGAGCACGCAAGTGTCTTTGATGTGCATGAAGTCGTGCGCCTAGCCCCCATCCCGTGCACTTTGCTCTCTAGTGGAACGCACGAAGTCCATAAGGGTGCATGAAGTCGTGCACCCCAAGTGGTGTCCATACGCTCCATTCCAAAGGAGCGTGAGAGGGTCTAGTCAGGTGCACAAAGTCATGTGCCTACCTATGGGTTCATGTTCTCCACTAGAGAGTGGAGAGCACAAAGGTCTTAATGGCACATGATCTCAAGCACCCCATTGCAATTCGAGCACACCACACCTTTGGAGTGCACAAGGTCATGCACCTGCTTTGAAGTCCATGTGCTCCATGTCCCCAATGGAGTGCATGAAGTTTTTTTGGGCATACAAATTCATGCACCTAATCTCTTTGAGGTGCACAAAAGATTAATAAAGCATAGTTTTCATGTGCTCTTCCCAAAAAGGCATGTGCCTCACTCAAGCGTGCCCTGCTCAAGCCAAGTGAAGGTTACCACATCTCCCAAGATCTCCCCAAGCTATAATTCGATCAAGTGGGCATAAAATGCAACCAAACCGTAGCCACCAAGGAAGATGACGTGGTGTTCCCAGCTCCACTGGCATGTCCAATCATAAAGTATTGATGAATGAAAAAGCACATGTCCCACCTACGTGAATTAATTATTGGTTCTTCAAATAGAAGGTGGCAGACCTCTTATCACACCATTAGTATAATTTGTGCATGTAGAGTGCTTTCTCAATGAGGTCAAATGCAAAAAATCAGAAGAAACCCCCTCTGTTCATGATAGTGTGTTTCAATGGCTTCCACCAGCGCGATGACAATGAGAGTACCCGATGTCAAGGCCTGCATAAGTAGAATTACTGGTGCATGGACAATTACTAGAAGATAAAGGAGATCCCAAGACTCGAGCACTCACAAATGCATCATATTTTGGTAGATACATAATGATGGAGAAAAAATGAGAGGTGGAGGGTGTAACAATTTATAGCTTTGATCCCACTAAAGAAGACAATCAATGCCATCCCACATTATTGAGAAGTCTGTTCATGCGGGCACAGTGAGATAGCACTAAGCCAACCCTAGTCTACAAAAAATGGAGCACCAACCTGGGTCGGTTAACCTACCCAAAGGTTTACCACTCCTCGGACCTCTTGGCATGGCTAGCATTGGCCTATGACTCCCGAAGTAGGACCATCCGTGACCATAAGAACTATGTCATGGCTTGATTAACATCAAATAGAATCAGGTGGCTCTTTGGGCTCAACACAACTTCACGGGTCTTGGACTTCAAGACACTCACTCTACAGGCCAACTTCATGCTCAACACCACATTTCCACAAATGCTATTGAAGAGAGGGAGGAACAGGCCCTCAGGTTTTCCTATTAGAAAATTCTTACTTTGGCCCTGGGCGTAGGATTACATAGATATGATTAACCTGGTATTGGGTGTCAAGGACCTGGAGCTCATCATGAAGGAGGTGATGTTTCTCATCATCCAGTGTAAAATAACAGACAAGACACCCCTCTACCGGTGGGAGGATGTGATAAGTGATAACATGAATGAGGAACTGAGGAAATTGTAGGAGGCTATATTGGCAGATAAGGAAGAACTCCCCCCATTTTCATATTATTCTTTTTTAATTCATTTATTTATAGCACAATTGGACAAATATCTGGTGGCTCAGTTGGGAGGGGTGACTACCACCGCCATTCAAGATTCATTGTTGTGCATCCAAGAAGGGTGCTCCAGTTACAAAGTCTTTTTTGAGAAGGTTCTCGCAGTGGTGCATGCCCAACTATGCGGTGAGGAACCCGACAGACTTGGGGTTAGAGTGAGAAATGTTTTACATGAGGTAAGGGTGGGAGATTTCTTCTATATGGAAGAATTCTCCTATATCAGAATATATGGTTCCAAATTGCCCCCAAAGGCATTGCCCAAATTTGCTTGACCTCAATTGCTATCCTAGAGATAACTCGATAGATTGTCGAGGAGGTAAAAATTAGATATCTCAAGAATAAGGGGAGTGTGCCATGGTTTCCTATCCCTTGCTCGATGGGCCATTATACATATTTGGGCCACTTTGCAATGTTGTAGGCCATATGGAATATGGATATGTATTGCTTCCCTGAGGTCACATGGAGACCCTACGATCCCAATGGCCACCACAAGAATGTTGTTGCTAATAAACTTGCCCTTTTGCAAGTCACTCATAAGAAATATGAATTTGAGGATGATATGTAGAAGGCCATCATGGGAATTCAATCTTTAGAATTGGTATGGAGAATGAATAATAGGCCTTATAGCAAGTTAGAAGCAGTTGGAGATTATGGCTCTAAATTGAGATTGCATAGAGAATTATTAGTAGACAAGGTGGTGCCACTGGTCCTAGCTACTCCCCTAGAAGAATTCAAGTATCCCACTTTTCAAATTTATCCTCCAAAGTACTGACTTGTTTGAGGTCATGGTGAATATTATAGGTGAAGCACAAAAAGAGCAGGCTAAACTACCCTCCTCTTCTACTTCCCTTGTTACCTACACTAAAGGGAAAGATTTGGCCATCTACTCATCACAACAACCACAAAGCCTTGCATCATCAGCTCTAACGTTGATGTCTCCATCAGAGCAAACTGATGTAGCAATGGGTCAACACTTCTTATTCTCCACCACCTTGGTAGTCAACCAAGAGGAGTGCCCCATTCCCCCAAAGGATTTAAAGAAAATAATAGAAGTTGGGGGATTGTCTAATATACTTAGAGAGTACGAGGTGCAAGAAATAAGCCCCACACAGTCCCTCACTAGAAAGAAAGCCAGAATTGGGTCTTCTACCAAGGATGTCGAAAGTCTTACATTGGTGAGAGTGAGGGACATGCTCCAATTTACTTCAGACGAGGAAGACCAAATACAAGATATGGAGGAGCAGATATCCCTCAGTAAAGCAGTAAGTAGGCCCCGAAGGATAGCTGTGTAGGAGATAGGCGACGTGTCCACCACTACATTCGACATCCCTTTTCCACCAAGCTTAAAATAAGCCACCATTGATATCAGCAAAGGTGTCATATAGGCATAAGCTACCCCAGTGGAAATTATGAAGTCCCACGTAGCCACTCAAGCGCAGGTGGCAGCAACGATGGAGAAAGAGATGGAAAATTTAAAGGCCAAGGTTGTGGAGGTGGGGCAACTACAACTTAAATTACAATAGCTTCAGGCCAAAGTTAATCAATTAAAGTAAATTCCAGCTCCTTCCCAGGCGAGTGTTGCACAATCCAATGTTTAGTTTGGGTCTGTGGAAGAATTTAAATATGAAATGAAGTAAAATATGATGGAGAAAATGGAGGACCTTGAGTCCATATTTTATGACATTTATGCCACCAAGCACGTTGTCGGTCTCTTGTGGGATCAACTACAGCAAGAAGATCAGAGGGTGAACGCCATATTTCCCATATACAAGAGATTCAGGGATAACTACGTAGTAATTGTTAGGATGATAGTTGCATTGGCAAATGGTTCCATCTACTTCTTTTTTGAAGAATATGCCAAAGTTTTCATCTTCCTACAGAACAGATAAAATTGGCTCCTATGGAACCAAGAGGTGGTCAACGCCGAATAAGAGGTCGAAGATGAGCTGGGAGATTGTGGTTTCAAACTCGATGAGTTTATTCAGGCTCCTGACATCAAAGAGTTTGTGCTCCACAAAATACAAAATTTTGACTTTGGTCCTAATGAAAAATTATCAAAGCAATTTACAACTTTGGTACAAATGGTGGATCGCCTATGTGTCTTCACTGAGAACATAGTGGAATGGGCTAGAGAAAGGGTGAACAAAGCCATGCAAGATCTTAACTTGTTATTATTTACTTTAACATTCCATGATGAGGCATGGAACTACATTGACCAAAGTATACAAGACCTCGAAAGAGAAGGGGTGGGACATAGTTCGCCAGGAGCACATGATGAGGCCTAGAAATACCTCCATCATAGTATATTTTGAACATTGAAATTATCTAAAAACTCTTATGAATTATCTTATATGCTAGTTAAGTTGATCTAATATGTTGTGTATTAACTATTTGCATGATTGATGTGTTAGGAATATTATATTCTGATTTTTGACAGTTTTTGTATAGTTTTATGTCATTTTGTCATGACTTGCTAAATGAGGAATATGCTTAGGTTGATAGCAACACTTTACTAGTTTTGTTTTGATGATTTTCAAGCATTTATTTATCTAAGTTTAGCAATTGGTGCAAGAATATTGTTACTATGTAGCAGAAACTGGTTTTGTTGTGTAAATTCTAGCCAGTTGCCAATGAATGGCAAGGCATGGAATTCACACATGGAGAAGGATAAAGGCTATTGCAATCAGTTCCTGAGAGATAACCCACCTGAGAAAAGTATATGAGATCACCTGAAGACCACATAGTTAGTCAATCTGAAGATCTTCGGATTGAGCAGACATCTTCGGATTGATAGAATGTAGTTTCTTCGGATTGAGCCAGTTATCTTCGGATTGACAACAAAAAGTGCTTTTTGACTTTTTGACTATTTTTTGATGGTGGAAAAAGGGAAAGAAGGTTGAGAAGGTTAAAGGAAAATATCCCTAGCTGCCTTTTCTGTCCTTGCCATCCAAATCCACCATTCATGGGAAAATATCAATTGATCCTCTTCTAGGATAAAACTAGGAAATACTACAACATAATAGGAATAGTATATTTTCTGTTGTAAATAGATTTTAGGCATCTATAAAAGATAGCTCCCACTTTTGGTCGAGCTAAGTAGCTATGTATGCAAGTAGGCAAGTAAGCAATAAACAAGCAGAATAGTGATTTCAGTCCTGTAACAGATTTTAGCAGCAATATTGTAATGATTTTCTGAAGCAATAAAAGTGCAGTTTTCTCCATTTTTTTTGTTATGTCTGAGTGTGAGTAATATTTAGAGAGAGAGAGAAGAACTCATACCTTCTTTTGGAAAAGGAGGCTGGCCACTTCCAGACCTAGGAGGAGGACTAACAGACATGTTTTATTCTGATTTTGCTGTAGTAGAATAAGTTGTAAACTTGTCAATTTCATTCTTTTGCACAACTAACATTCCTAGTTGCTTAATTATTGTTCAAAATGTTTTTGTGATGTGATTAGTAGTATATTTGGTTATTATTTTCATTCCCAGCAACTTTCCAATTTACTGCAGGTTTTCATTTCCAACAATTTATAGTTTTCTGCAATTTTTTGCATTGTTGTTTTTGTTGTCAACCCCTATATAGAAGATTGACAACCTTCTATTACAGAGCATTGACAGGACCTAGTTTTTTGTGTTTCATTTCAGTTTTCATTATTTCAAGAGTAAATAGACTTTCATTTTGCAACTATAATTAGGTTTCCAATTCTTCAATTGTAACTAGAATTCCATTTCTGCAAATTAACTAGATTTCATTCTTACAATTGTAACTAGGGTTTCATTTTTGCAATTAGCCATCAGTTCTCATTTCTTGCAAATAGATTAAAGTTCAATTTATGCAATTTAGAGGTAGAAATGACCTAAAATCCCCCACACAATTGGTCCCACCAATAAGACTTGTTGCTCCCAATTGACCTAAATTATAGCCCTATTCACTCCTTTCGTAGATAGCCTTGTACACTACCCTAGATTGACAAATTCATTAAGAATTAATGATGTGCTTAATGAAAACGCATCATTTTGGTGTTTTTGATCGGGAATAGTGTTGCTAGAAGGTGACAATAGTCCAATAGCTGTTAATTAGGCTGAGCTATGAAAATTTAGGGTAAAATCTAAATATAACAGCTGGTTAAGTAACAACTATTGACCTATAATTTATGTCATTCAGGAGTAACTATGAATGAGTAGGCCTAGGGATGAAAAAGGTAAAATTATCCAAAGTGACCCCTGGCTTGTTCTAGTAAGAAGATATTCATGCCTAAGGGGTGAATCACCTATGTTTGAACTACTAGAAATACTGAAACAAAAATCACCAGCTTCATCATCATTAGAAAATCTAGAGAAAGAAAAATCACCAGTCTCATCTTCAACAGAGAGTCTAGGACCTCTTGAAAAAGAAATTTGGATAGGATTAACTGGTCCTAAGAAACAGGATACTATGGCAGAATGAGGCAACCCATATGGGGATGGCGAATATGGTCATGTCCATAATCACGAAGATGATCTAGATATGCCCCAACCTTCCAGAACATTTGAATATCCTATCCATTTGAATCCAACACAAAACTCTCCCATGAAAACCATCTCACCTTCAGTGCTTCCAACCTTTCGAGGTGTTGTATCTGAAGATCCTGATCAGTTTTTGTTTGAATTCAAAGTAGTGTGTCAAACCTATGACTATATAAATGATAATTAGAAACTCAAGGTTTTTCCCTCAACACTCAAGGACTCAACATTACGTTGGTTCATGAGCTTAGAGCCAAATTCCATCCAAACCTGGGATCAAATGGAAACTATGTTTTTAGACAAGTATCAGGAGTATTATCGTGTAAGGAATAGGAAAGATGAGTTATTCAAAATTAAGCAGGAATATGATGAAACATTAGAAGACTATCTTGATAGGTTCTCCTTTGTTCAAAGGAGATGTGGACTTGTAGAACCTGAATTATGCAAAACCATATTTTTGAGAGGATTACAAGATGAATCCAGAGAAGTATTGGATTTGATGGGAAATGGGGATGTAAATACTCTCAGTAATGAGGAAATTATGGATCTCTGTAGGAATTACTCTCACACTAAGTAGAGAAGAAAAAAAAGAGTACAAATGACACTGATGTGAAGGACCTAATAGAGGAACTTGCAAATTTTAAAATTGATATTTTGGTGCAATTGAACACAACTCTGGGAGAAATATCTGCTAAAGCAAAAACCATAGAACCTTTGGCAATTTATTTCCCAAGATGCAGGAATAAACATGCTTTGCAGGAATGCCCTTTGAACAAAACATCTATTCCAACCATTTGTAGTATCTGCTCAAATAGGCATTTGATTGATAAATGCCACCTAATACCACAACTCAAAAACTATTTTAGAGAGTCATACTGAAGAACTCAATTATGTTGGACCAAAAAAGGGGGGAAATTTTTCTCAGTACCAAAATCCCCCTCATTTTCCTGCAAATTGGGGGCATAACCCTTGGACTATGCCTTGGGGACAATCAGAACAGCCCCAACGTCCCTGGAATTATTCTCAATGGACAAATTCCCAAGAATGGCCACAAACAAGTTGGAGTAATCCACCCTAGAATCAAAACTAGAACAACCCATCCTGGAATCAAAACAACCCATCCTACCCACCTTGGAATCAGAATCAGAACAATCCACATTGGATGCAAAATCAACAACAGTGGGGTCAACAATACCAGTCCTATCCAAGGCAACAAAGAAATCAAGGTCAAACTCAGAATTTGTTGCCTACACCTAATTTTCAAGGAAAACAAAACCAACCACAACAAACACAATAGGTGAAGCAACCTCAACTTCCAGCTCAACTAATCACTAATCCAAACAATATGATACAGGCATCCCCTATCTATGTGGCTGAAGCTGAAGAAAATGCTGAAATAAATGTTCTTGATTGTAGTAACATCCAAATTCGTTTAGGAAAAGTTGTACTTGAACCTGTTTCAACTAAAACCAAGGAAAATGAAAAGCAAGAACCTTTGGAACCAATTAGAGTTAAACCAACAACAAAGAAAGAAGAAGAAAAAATAGAACCACAGACAGAACAATTACCTTCATCAAGAATAATTCCATATCCTGAAAGATTCAATACCACAACATAAAATTTTGAGTCAGACCTGGTCAAGGAACTTAGAAAATTAACTATATCACTACCCTTATTGCAAGCCATTAAGGATATACCTATGATTAAAAGTACTGTCCAAGATTTGTGCATTAGAAGAGCAGGAAGAAAAAATAAAGCATTTCCCAAAACTGTTCAGGTTGAAGGAAAGATAGTTGATCTCTTGTCAAGAAAACTAGTACCTCCAAAGTATAGTGACCCAGGGAGTCCAGTTATCATAGTTACCATAGGCTCAATACCAATATCAAATGTCTTAGTAGATCTAGGAGCTGCAATAAATGTCATGACCAAGGATATAATGGAACAATTACAGCTCAAACATCTCAGCCCCACATTTACAGTTTTAGAAATGGTTGATAGGTCAGTTGCAAAACCTAAAGGTATCATTGAAGATGTCCCTATAGAAGTCTCTTCTTGGGAATTCCCTACATATTTTTTGGTTTTACAGCTAAGGAATTCAACACATGGATATCCCATCATTCTGGGAAGACCTTGGCTTGCAACTACAATAGCCTTCATAGACTGCAGATCTAGAAAAATGACCATTTCAAATGGTATTGATCTAAAATAGATTTCTCTGTATCCTCCTGCAAGACCCTCCAGCAATTTTTTAGGTCAGTTATGGTTTCCTAACTCAGATGAAGAACCAGAAGAGGTTATTTCCACACTAGCCACCTTGGTAGTAAGGGAACACACAGAAGACCTCCATGACACAAAAACTTTAGAGAATGAAACTATCCTAATGAATGTTCTACATGAACAAGGGTTAGAAGAAGAAGTAGTAAATATCCATCAATTGTCAAGAAGTGAGGAGGATCAAAATTCTGAAGGTAAGCCATCTATACCATCATAGGAAACATCTGTTTCACTACCACATGGGTGGCACCATCACCTGATCTTCCCTTCTCACTGTTCCATACAGGATATGCTTCCATCAAAAATCAATGAAACAGAAACTTCTTATTTCCTCCCATCTCATCATTGTCCTCTTAACTCCCTAATCAATAGGTATGAAGAAGTGAATTCAGTCCTTCCAAATACAAAACAAATAGAAGTCCAACCAGGCAAATTTTTGAACATTAACAACTGGCTTACTAGGGAAGAGGAAGAAAAACTAATAGCTATTTTGCATAAGCATGTCCATGCTTTTTCTTGGGACTACAAAGATATGTCAGGGATTCACCCTGATATATGCACCCATAGGATTTATACTAAAAATTTCAAGCCAGTAAGATAGCCCCAGAGAAGACTGAATCCTGCCTTGAGGGATATTGTAAAAGAAGAAATTGAAAAACTTCTGGAGGTAGGATTCATTTACCCAATTTTTGATAGTTGGTGGGTCTCTCCATTGGTTATAGTTCCTAAGAAAAATGGAAAAATGAGAGTATGTGTAGACTATAGAGAACTAAACAAAGTGACATACAAAGACCATTTTCCATTACCTTTCATAGATCAAGTGTTAGATACCCTTATATGGAAAGAAATATTTTTGTTTTCTTGATGGATTTAGTGGCTATAATAAAATTCAGGTTGCACCTGAAGATCAAGAGAAAACAACCTTTACCTGTCCATGGGGAACATTTGCCTATAGGGTCTTACCTTTTGGTTTGTGTAATGCCCCAACAACATTTCAACGAGCAGTCTTAGCAATTTTTTCTGATCTGACTACCAACAGTGTTGAAATATACATGGATGATTTCACAATATGTGGATAGACTTTTGACTTTACATTGGAACACCTTGACAAAGTTTTAACTCATTGTGAAACATACCAGTTATCCTTAAATCCAGACAAATGTTTTATGATGATGGAGGAAGGAATAGTTCTTGGTCATCACATCTCTTCTCAAGGGATCCAAGTTGATCCAAAGAAGGTGGAAATTATCAAGAATCTTCTCCCTCCTAAAACTCAGACTGATGTTAGAAGCTTCCTAGGACACATTGGTTTTTACCATAGGTTTATTCCCAGCTTTAGCACAATATCCAATCCCATGTTTGCCCTATTGATTAAATATTCTAAATTCTCCTAGACTACAAGGTGTCAGGAATCATTTGAAGCTCTGAAAGATAAATTAGTAACTCCACCTGTGTTAAGAGGACCTAATTGGACATTACCATTTCACATACATACTGATGCTTCCAATACTGCAATTGGAGCAACATTAGGAAAAATTGACAATGGTGAACACTATGCCATCTACTACACTAGCAAGAATTTGATAGGAGCTAAGAAAAATTATACCACAACTGAGAAAGAATTCTTGGCAGTGATTTATACCATCAACAAATTTAGGCATTACATCACAGGTTATCAAATATTCATTCACAAAGATCACAAAACCATTAAATATTTGATGAATAAGCCTATGGTGAGTGCAATAATTATCCGTTGGTTACAGTTGCTACAGGAATTTGATATCACAATAATCAACAAACCAGGAAAAGCTAATGTTGTAGCAGATTTCTTGTCCAGGTTGCAGAACATAGAGGAAGGGGAATTAGTTGAGGATACTTTTCCTGATGAAAAATTATTTTCTATATCTATCCAATCACCCTGGTTTGCAGATATAGCCAACTATTTGGTCACAGGGAAAGTTCCCCCACATTTCACTTCAAAACAGAGAAAACAATTGATCAAACAGAGTTCTTCCTTTGAATGGATTAAGGGTATGCTTTTTAAGTGCAGTCCTGACCATGTGTTGCGTAGGTGCATCCGAAAGGATGAGGTATATGATGTCCTTAGGGCTTGTCATGATGAACCCTTTGGTGGACACTATTCTATAAAAAGCACAATTAGAAAATTTTTAGGAACAGGATATTATTGGCCATCTCTTCACAAGGATGTGAAAAAGTACATCAAGCATTATGATGCATGCCAAAGAATGGGGAAACCCACTCATACAAATGAGATGCCACTACAGCCTCAAATAGCTTTAGAGCCATTTGAGAGGTGGGGGCTTGATTTTGTGGGACCTATTGATCCACCTTCTCAAGGAAAGGTGCATATTCTGGTATGCACTGATTACCTGACAAAGTGGGTAGAGGTGCGTGCTTTCAAACATGCTCATGAAGAGAAGGTCGTTGATTTCTTGTATACTCAGATTTTTCAGAGATTTGGAGCTCCACGGTCTATCACCATAGACTAGGGACCCCAATTTGCATCTAAAGTCATTGAGGCTTTTACATAATTGTATGAAATCAAACATAGGAAATCATCACCTTACCACCCACAAGAAAATGGCCAGGTTGAGGTAACAAATAGGGAACTGGAATGGATCTTGACAAAAATAGTAGCTTTTCATAGGAGAAACTGGCTAGATAAATTACTTGAAGCAGTTTGGGCTTACAATACTACTTGGAAATCCACTACTGGATTCACACCTTATGAACTAGTTTTTGGTAAAAATCCCCTCCTACCTATTGAATTTGAGCTACTAACATTACGCACAACATTGGAAATTAGAATTGAATTGTCACAGGCATAGATGGACATGATTCTGTAGCTGAATGCATTGGATGAACTTCGGTTGGATGCTCTGCACCAAACTGAAGTAATTCAGGAGTAGAGGAAGTTGTGGCATGACAATCACATTCAGTAGAGGAAATTTTAGCAAGGATATTGGGCTTTGCTATTTGATTCTCGCTATGAGGACTTCCCTGGAAAGCTGAGGACTAGATGGCTTGGACCTTACCAGATTGAAGAAGTATTTGACAACGGAGCAGCTCATATCTCTCCCATTGATGAGTCTCAGAGAAAGTTGGTAGTGAATAGACATCACCTTTGGGTGTATCATACACCACTAACTAAAGAAGAGTTCTTGTAGTAGCTTGACATCTTGGATATACAACCAGTGGAAGAGATCCCCTCTTCCTCAACTTCAACAAATTCAACCTGAAAATGGAGTTTCAAGAAAAATGAAAAATAAAAAAAAAAAAGGAGAGGTAAAAAATAAAAAAAAAAATAAAAGGAGAGGTGAAAAAAAAAAAATAAAAAACAAAAGGAGAGGTAAAAAAAAAAGAGAGAAAAATGAATAATTCATTAGTGAAAACCTCTATGAGGCGCTACTGAATTGGTATGCATGAAAACCAGTTTTTCGGCATGTATAACCATGAAATAAAATTCTGAATCACCATTGTACAAATTCACCAACTGCATTTGTTTTGAAGTGTTGCAGAAAGCCTCAGTAGAACATCAACAGAAGCAGTCATCTTTCCAAACTTGCATTAACTTGTTTTAACCAGGTATATATTTTTGGCATTTTTCTCATTGTAAATATTTGGTATATAGTATATGAAAATTAACCATTAGTATAAAGGTGTTCATAAGAGTTGGCGTAATCAAAACTTATTTTGAGAAAAGAAGAATTTTGATTTTTCCCTGATATTCGGAATAAGTTTTTATTGTTTCTTCGGAATAACAATGCCAGCTTTGTCTTTGGATTGAAAAAATTGTTTTCGGAATGACAGTGTCAGCTTTGTCTTCGGATTGAAAAAATTGTCTTCGGAATGATAGTGCCAGCTTTTTCTTCAGAATTACAGCGTGAGCTTTTTCTTCAAAATATCAATGCCAGCTTTGTCTTCGGATTGAAAAATTTTGTCTTCGGATTGATGGGAGTATGTTTTGAAATTGTGTCTTCGAAATGAAGAATTGTCTTCGAAATGAAGCATAGTCTTCGAAATGAAGAATTGTCTTCGAAATGAAGAATTGTCTTCAAAATGAAGCATAATCTTTGGAATGAGCATTTATCTTTGAAATAAAAGCGAAAAAGACATGACGTCGATAGAATATTTCCACGTGGCATCCGAGGAGGGAGAAAAGACATGGTCAACAAAGTTTTTAACTACATGTGATAATTGACACGTGTCCATTGGTTTGCATGGTGTAATCTGTCTCATATTTGCACCCATCGAGGAAGTATGAGAATCATGGGAGAACGACCAATAGCATGCCACCACAATTCATTGTTGATAACCACGCAAGTGGTGGATTCACATGTTGGATGGATGCGCTAAAAAAGGTAAGGAAGATCTGATGGCAGGGATGTCTGTCCAACCATCGTCGACCAAATATCCATATTAGAATAGAAAAATGTGCCACCTTTCCTTTCGAAGACATGTTTTCTAAAGAAAAATGATTATGAGGTAGGGTACAAGAATTACAGCTCTTTTCAAAGAAAAATAGAGACATTGCAACCCGAAAGAAAAAAAAAAAAACCTATTTCTATATAAACCAGCAGACGAGTGTGGCAGCATAAGTGAGAAGTGTTCTCAGTACAAAAATAATAGAATAGAACAATGGGGAGGAAAATAAAAATGGAGCCAGCAGATACTACTCTCCTTCAGGAAAATCTAGAAGTGTTGCATATTTTTGAAGATGGAGGGCTTATGCCTTTCTTGGATAAATTCAATGGATGCTATGAAGATTTTGCTGTCGTGTTTGCTCAGACATTCAAAAATAATTGGGCACACATCAACTTCATGAAAATTAAGGTAACCCCTGAAGTTCTGAGTCAAATTACTGAACTTTCATTTGCAAGGTCTTCAAATTTCTAGAAGTGGCAAAAACACATTAGCAAGTGTAGTTAGTCAATTTGTGGAAGAGGATGATAGGAAGCCAAAATATTTGATAAACAATAACATGTGTAAGGGGGTAAAAAGAACCAACCTACAAGAACCCTGGGATGAAGTAGCCACATGGGTCATCAAATTTTTAACCTGTGAGGGGTAGTATGTGGTTTTGTCAGGGCATCATTTCAGAATTTTAAATCACCTTAGGCATGGTAGGCAACAACCTGAATTGAGGGTAAATTTTCCATTGTACCTACACCAAGAGCTATAGAACATGGCAAAATTTTATCATGAGGGAAAAGGGAGCCCTCGTCACCATGGTCTTATTAAAATGGTGTGCCAACATCATTTTAGAGGAAACCCTAGAAGTTTTAATAGGTTTTACTCTGCCTTGACTGATGTAGTTTTTGGGGAAGAAGATGAAGGAGAGGAGGAAATAGATGTTGCTATAGAAGAGGAAATAGATTCTATTGTAGAGAAAGAAACATAGCACTTTTCCTCAGAACCCTCAACCTCACAACCTCAAAAACAAAAGAAGAGAGGATCTGGGACTGGCAGTAGAAAAGGAAAACAGAAAAAGGTCCATTTTTTTAAAAATATTATTGAACTGACAGAACAGGGGAGTGAAATTCCCAGCCAACTAGAGGAAGAAACAGAAGGAGAAAAAGAATAACTTCCACCACAACCTAAAAATATTCCTACAACCCCTTTTACCACAAGAAAATAGGGTAGAAAGAAAAAATATACAACAGGAACTAGGAGGTCTAAAAGACTCCACCAAAAAGAAATGAAAGAATAGATGGTTGAGGAGGAAACCAGACAAGGAAGTCCTGATGTTATAGAAATACAACAAACCACTGTAATTGTAGATACAACCATGGAGGAATTTTTAGAATAAATGGTTGAGGAAGAGACTAGGCAAGATAACTCTAAATCTACTACAGTACAACAGGCCACTATAATTTTGGATACAGTCATGGAAAATTTTCCATAATTCCCTGAGCAGGAACAAGAATTTGAAACAAAATTTGAACAAGATTTTGGAGCAGATAATGAATAGGAGGTTGAAGCAGAGCAGGTGCAAGCAGTTGAAGCAGAAAATGAAATAATTTTTAAACAACAAGCTAAAGACAGTTTATCTGTATCGGATGAGTAAGAGGTGGACATCAAAGAACAATTGAGATCATCCAAGAGTGTTATAAAAACACAAATAAAATGGATTGAATAAAGAGAAGATATTATTGAAAAAAATGAAAGGAGGATTGAAGAGCTGCAGCAGGAAGTAGAGGAACTAAAGAACAAACTATCACAATTTGAAGAATAGTCAACTGCATCAGATGATGAGGGGGATTTGGTTCAATTGTTGCTTGGATTATCTAAAAGAAGTAATTATTTTCCCATGATTAAAGCATCTGAACCTTTGAATAAAGATGCAGGTGCTTATTCTGAAGCAATGCCCTCTCATTCTGAAGTAATTCCATATCATTCTGAAGCAATGTCTTCTCCATCTAAATCAACACTCTCTCAACTAGAAGATGCTCCAGAATTGCTCATAAATCTAGGATAAAGTATTAGTGGAAAGTCATAGCAATTGTTTTTGCAAACAGTACCAGCACAGGAGAACTTTGAGCATCAAGATGTGAATGATCAAGTACTCCTTTGAATGAAATATTTGTGCCCAATTTTTGAACTATTATTCCTATAGTAGAAGTACAAGACAAAGGGGTACAAGTAGACCTATTCACAAATTTTACACCTATAGAGATAGAGGAAAAGGGGATACAAGTAGATCTTTTGACAAATTCTCAACCTGTAGAAGTAGAGGAAAAAGGGGTGCAGGTGGATCTATTGCCAAGATTCCAACCTATAATCAGACCACCCAATACTATATCCTTAGAGCAGTATAATATGGACATAGCTAATTGGGTGGTCAAATATGAGAAAATTGCCACACAAGTTGAAAAATTGAAACTAGTAGGAAAATAGTTGGAGGAAAAGGACATAGAAATCAATAAATTAAATGAACAGTTGGTTGATCTATGTCACATTGTTGAATTTTTAGTCCAATTTAGATGACCTGCCAGGTTTTATAGTCTCATTCTGAAGGAAATACATCTTATATGGTAGGTCATGAGGATTAGCTCAGGTCTCCTCTATAAATTGGAAACCGTTGAAGAGTTTTTGGAATCTTACCTCAGCAGTCCTACAGAATAGAAAAAATTGTTATATGAGCTATTTCTACACAGCTTTTTTATTCTATAGAAGGTAGATTTTCACCCTCATATTTGCATAGGAGATGTTCAATTAAGATATTTTATGTCTACCCTATAGAATCATCTTTACTGGGACTGGGAAAAGATATAAAATTAGGAGATTAAGTTAAGAGTTGAGTTGTTAGTCAAAGCAGTACAGCCAAATCATCTAGTTATTACTAGCCAACATTTTGACCTGATGAACAGGGCAGACACTAAAAGCATGTATTTAAATAGCTTGAGGGATTATATGACTAAATTCCAAGATTATTGTGCTACCAATTTTGTTCATGCCTTATCAATTTGCAGGACCAGATGGGCAGAACTTTCCATGTCTTTGTAGAAAAGGGAGCCTATCTCCCCCATCAACCTGGAATGATCTAGAAGGCAGGGTTATGCATAAGCATGAAATATCGTAAATTGGTTCTATTTAGGTTTTTTTAAATTTTGAAAAGGTTAATTTTGGATCCTTTCACTGGGGGCCATTCGCTTGAAATTTACGGGGTGGAAGTTTTTTTGGGGTAAATTCACCCATCGTTGATAATCATGAACCTAACTTTATTTTAATTCGTCGACCTAAAATTACATATGATTTTGATTTTCCCGCCCAATTCACCTTCAAATTATAAATGATTTTATATTTCTCACCCAAATCACCTTCAAATTATAAATGATTTTATTTTTCCTGCCCAAATCACCTCATATACTACCCATATATATATTGTATTGGGTACCGATAATATCAAAAATACTCTAACTCAAAAATAGCTCTAAAACAACAAAAAACTTGAGAAGATTGCAGAGGAGTCATTATCGAAATAAACTGATCGATTGTAGAGGAGTCTCCATCGGTGCAAGATGATTGGTTGCAGAGCCATGTCTATCGACATAAGCCGATCGGTTGCAAATCCATGTCTATCAGCATAAGTCGATCGATTGCAGAGCCGTGTCTATTGGTGTAATCCAATCAGTTGTAGAGTCGTGTCTATCGACGTAAGTCGATCAGTTGTAGAGCCATGTTTATAGACATAAGTTGATCATTATACTTGTAGTCGATTGTCATGCTTGCAGTCGATCGTCATGCTTGTAGTCAATCGGCATTCCTACAGCCTATCGGTATACCTGCAGTCGATCGTCATACCTACAGTCGATCGTCATACCTGTAACCACTCATCATGCCTACAGCTGATCAACATGCCTATAACTGATCGAAATTATTACAATAGATCAGCATACCTACAGTCAATAGGCATGCCTCCAACAGATCGGTATACCTACAGCCGATCATCATGCCTACAGCCGATCGATATTCCTGCATTCGATCGGCATGCCTATAGTCGATCAACATTCATGCAGTCAATCGTCATGTTATCAGTCATCATGTCAGCCTAAAGTATTTTATATTGACCTAACGCTTTTAAGTATGTCATACATTTTTTAGATTTTGCAAACCGATATTCATATTCCCCAACATAGAAAAATTCGTAATAGTTTGAAATTTTTTGGAGATAAATTAATGAAAATTGCCATGGTTTGAAAATTTTTGGAAATAAATAAATGCAATTTGCCATGTATACTTCTACAAATATCATCGGGATTCCAAGACAATTCGCCTTGATTTTATAAAAATATTTCGAGGTCGACCCCTTATGCATAACCCTACTAGAAGGAGAGCAAAAGAGGTGGTACAACTTATTATGGTTATGAAATATCATTGGATAGGTCTCATATTTAGACCTCTAACCATCATTTCTCCAGTTCCCTTCTATTTTGAAGAGGATTCCCAACCAGATGATCATTTTGAAGAATGGCTCAGGAACCTTCAGGAAACTAGGGGATATTATATAGGCACTAAATTATTCTATAGATCATGGAATTTGAATATGGATATATGTGATTCCATAGCCCAACAGAATGCATGAGGACATGCATTAATATATGTTGGGGGGGAAATAATGAGGCCTGGAAATGCCTCCATCATAGTATATTTTGAACATTGAAATTGCTTAAAAACTCTTGTGAATTATATTATTGTTGGTCACAAATCTGCCACAGGAAAGGATTTTATGCGAAATGCGCCCTAGACCCGGCCAACATTGAAAGGCCGAGAGAAAGAAATGTCTCCCGGACCAATCTCCAGAGAGGGCTGGTTCCCTTACTAAATTTTATGTTCTTGAAGACTAGAGTTGTAGGAAAGAAATAGGAAATATGCAGAAAGAAACGAGAAATATAGCCACAGGCCAAATTTGTCAGATCGGGAAATATTAGCAGTAGATAACCTCAAGCACACGAATAGCATATAACAAAAGATAGCGATGTAATCTACTTACAACCTTGCATAGATAACCTCCAAAATCGCATTCCAGAACTCACTTCCTCACTAGCAATATTTAAACTCAGACGCAGAATTCAAATTTAGCAGTAGATAAGAAATATGAGCATAAATGAGGAATGCATAAGATAGAATGAAAAAAACACAAAAATTTTCTTGCAAAACTACAGGCCAAATATCTTTCATTCATGCAAAGAACTTGAAAAGTTTTTTAGCAAAAGTCTCTCTCTCCTTCCTCTTTCTGAGATATACATTAATATTTATAGAGGTCTCACCTCTTTGTAGCATTTAAAACATGAAACAAACTTCCTCGAGATCCATAAAATATACAACAGAAATAAGGAAATGATCCCCTTAAACCAGCCTCGAAGAAATCAAAAATTGAATGAAACAAGGAACCGATCATCTTCATTAAATGGTCGTTCTCGGAGCATGCTTGGACCGTTAGAAAATCATGAACAGAAGCTTTGAATAATGGAGGCATCTTCAATTCTGGTGGCTTCGAAAACTATAGGCCTGAGCACGTTCTTCTATCTTGCACACATTGGAAAGCAGCAAAACATTAAATTTTGGAGAGCTTTTAATCCTTGGAAATCACAATACTTCATCAGGCCATTGAACTGCTTTCTGGCACAAAACCGTGATGGGTCACGAAAACGCGACATGTCACGAAATCGTGACATTTTCCTTCTACGTACATTTTTGCCTTTTTGAATCATGAAAACCAAACATGTCACGAAATCGTGACGTATTTGGCTCTTTGTTCTCCTTCGTCACCTTAGGTCACGAAAACATGATGCGTCGTGATTTCGCGACGTTTCATACTATTCTACTCCTTCCTTGCTCTGCTCCAGCGAAACTATGACCTGTCACGATTTTGCGATGATTTTTCCTCATGTTTTTCTTTCGCTATTTCGAACCGCGAAAACATGACAAGTCACGATTTCGCTACATCTTTCTCTCGCTTGGTTTTCTCACTGCTTCTCATCGCGAAAATGCGACATGTCACGAAATCATGACAATTCTCCGCACTTTGCTCTTCCTGTCAAATATGTCACGAAATCGTGACATTTTCTTGCCTTCTTCGTCATTGTTGCTTCATGTCGCGATATCGCGACGTTTTCCTCTTGCTTGGCCTCATCCTCAAAAATGTCGCGATATCGCGATGTTTTTCTCCATTTGCTCCCTCTCTGCTTTTCTGTCACGATATCGCGATGACTTTCATTGATATTGCCCTTTGCTCAATTATGTCATGATTTTGTGACATTTTCTATCACTCTACTCCATGGCCACCATAAGTCACGATTTTGCAACATGTCGCGATATCGTGACAACTTTCATTTTAGTGCCTCCGTTGACTGCGTTGACCATGAAAATCCAACACGTCACGATATCGCGATAGTTTTACCCCCTACTGTCATTGATTGTTTTGACCGCGATAACGTGACAGGTCACGAAAATGCGACATGTCACGATATCGCGACATTTTTTGTACTTAGCCAAATTCTGCATTTGGACTTGCGAAACTGCAACACGTCGCGATATCGCGACATGTAGTGATATCACGACATCTTACATTCACCTTGCTCTAACACAAAACTTATAGAGATTTTTACATTTTCCCCTTCAAAGTGCATGAAGGGACAAACAGGAGAATTAGTATCTCTATAATTCATGCATTCTTTTATATTAACAGTAGCAACAAAAACAATGTGGCAAAATTGCCAACAATTATATGCTAGTTAAGTTGATCTAATATGCTGTGTCTTAACTGTTTGCATGATTGATGTGTTAGGAATATTATATTTTGATTTTTGACAGTTTTTATATAGTTTTATGTCATTTTTTCATGACTTGCTAAATGAGGAATATGCTTAGGTTGATAGCAACACTTTACTAGTTTTGTTTTGATGATTTTCAAGCATTTATATATCTATGTTTAGCAATTGATGTAAGAAGACTATTATTATGCAGCAAAAATTGGTTTTGATGTGTAAATTCCAGCTAGGTACCAATGAATGACAAGGCATGGAATTCACACATGGAGAAGGATAAATGCTATTGTGATTAGTTCTTAAGAGATAACCCACCTGAGAAAAGCAACTGAGATCACCTAAAGACCACACAGTTAATCAATCTAAAGATCTTCGGATTGAGTAGACATCTTCGGATTGAGCCAGTTATCTTTGGATTGACAATAGAAAGTGTTTTTTGACTATTTTTTGATGGTGGAAAAAGGGAAAGAAGGTTGAGAAGGTTAAAGGAAAATATCCCCCAGCTGCCTTTGTCATCCTTATCGTCCAAAGCCACCATTCATGGGAAAAGCTCAATTGATCCTCTTCTAGGATAAAACCAGGAAATACTGCAGCATAATAGGAATAGTATATTTTTTGTTGTAAATAGATTTTAGGAAATACTGCAGCATAATAGGAATAGTTCTCACTTTTTTTTGAGCTAAGTAGCTATGTATGCAAGTAGGAAAGTAAGCAATAAGCAAGCAGAATAGTGATTTCAGTCCTGTAACAGATTTTAGCAGCAATATTGTAATGATTTTTTGAAGCAATAAAAGTGCAATTTTCTCCATTTGTTTTGTTATGTCTGAGTGTGAGTAAGATTTAGAGAGAGAGATAAGAACTCATACCTTATTCTAGAAAAGGAGGTTGGTCACTTCCAGACCTAGGAGGAGGACTAATAGACAGGTTTTATTTTGATAATGTTGTAGCATAATAAGTTGTAAACTTGTTAATTTTATTCTTTTGCACAACTAACATTCCTAGTTGCTTAATTCTTGTTCATAATGTTTTTGTGATGTGATTAGTAGTATATTTGGTTATTATTTTCATTCCCAACAACTTTCCAATTTACTGGAGATTTTCATTTCCAGCAATTTATAGTTTTCTTTAATTTTTTGCATTGTTGTTTTTGTTGTCAACCCCTGTACAGAAGATTGACAACCTTCTGTTACATAGCATTGATAGGACCTAATTTTCTGTGTTTCATTTTAGTTTTCATTATTACAAGAGTAAATAGACTTTCATTTTGCAACTGTAATCAGGTTTCCAATTATGCAACTGTAACTAGAATTCAATTTCTGTAAATTAACTAGATTTCATTCTTGCAACTGTAACTAGGGTTTCATTTCTACAATTAGCCATCAGTTATCATTTTTAAAAATATATTAAAGTTAAATTTATGTAATTTAAAGGTAGAAATGACCTAAAAAACCCCCACACAATTGGTCCCACCAATAAGACTTGTTGCTCCTAATTGACCTGAATTATAGCCTTGTTCACTCCTACAGATAGCCTTGTACACTTCCATGGATTGACAAATTCATTAATAATTAATGATGTGTTTAACAACAATGCATCAACACACGAGCTGAGTGCAACACAACTGCTAGCCTAGGGCAGCATGGGAGATGATATGTAGCCACAGCCACTACCTGCATAAATAGAGAGGCATGGGCTACGTGCCAATTTTTTATTACATCCTTCTTTTGGAGGGAGCATGATTGATCCAACTAGAGGAAACGGTTATAGCCCCACTTGATCAACTGATGCTATATGTAACCACCAAAAAGGCTCACACCTAATGTATCCTATTGCAAGAATTGATAAAAAAAATACAAAATGCATACAAGAACAAGAAATTGACAATGAAATGATCAATAAAAGATGCTTTATTCCATTATATTTCAATGCCAAACTCAAATTACAAGTACATCCCTCTTAGGGATAATCATCTTGATACAATTGTTACAATAGGACGTATTTTTATTTCCCTCTCAAGGGTAGGTGTGATTTCAAAGTGCCCTTTAGGATGACATGAACTGCTCTAGGGTGGAGTAGACCCTCTTCTTCGCGTTGAGGAAGGAAATGGATGGTTGTAGCTCCTTTAAAACCTGTTTCCTATGATCAAGAAACAACACAAGAATGTCAAAAGCATAGGAAGCCTCTCATGATGAGGCCCTTTAAAGACAAATAGCATGAGAATAGCATAATGACATAAAATCAAGAAAATGCATAAACTATGCTAAACATGTGCAAATCCTATCAAGATTGATGGAAATATATGAACAAGAAATACAACTATCAATCTATGGAATCAATTACTTGAAATGAAGCACTATAACATGAAAAGAAGCCATTAATGTCTAAACTACTATAATGAGAACAAGTTAGTAAAAACACTAATTATGCTGGTCATAAGTCTCTAAAATCCTAACTAAACCATTAAAATGCTAAATGTGATCTAATTAAGCATATTAGAAATGAAACAGTAAGGAGATCTGTCACCTATTGCAAACCATAGCTCTAATGAGCGGTCTGCACTGTAAACCATGGTTGAAAGCCACGGTGAGCAACCAAGTAGGTTTGCCCTCCAAATTCAAGGGTTGTGGGCTTGACCTCCTTGTCCAATTGATGTTCAAGGGTCACCTTCGGTGTCCTATGACAGGTTTGGTGGTTGAATCGTTGAATAGGGCCTCCATTTGCCCGAATTAGCATTTCTTGGCTCTCCTAGGTCCTTAGGGCATCCATGGCCTAATTCGTCATGATGCTTGACAAATTGACAATGGGGATGGCAACAAGGCTCTCTCTATGCACTCAAGTGAGTCCATAATTTGATAGGGCTTCACTGCTTTGATCTCCAAATGCACTCTCTCATATTTTGCCCTAATTCTTAGGGGTACTTATAGGATGTCCCAGGGCTAGGGGTGGCTTCATGGAGAAGCCAAGATCAAGAAGGGGTGGTTAGGATAGTTGGATTGGAAGCTTCCATCCTCTAACCACCTTCTTCTAGAACAAATGGTCATTCAAACCGATTTGGCTCGGATGAAGGCCAACTGAACTTTAGTTAAGACCGTAGGTTACAGCTACGGTCCAGACTATAAACCATAGGTCTCAACCATGGTTCAGCCTATAGACCATAGGTCTAGGCTACGGTTCAGACTGATTAGGCCAAGGAGCCCAAATTGAGTGGTTAGAACCACTGCTCTATCTTGGAGTCTATCCAAGATCTTCCATATGGTCTTGTAGCATGTCCATATGAGTAGTCGCCATCGACATGATGTGTTTTAGGTGTCTACAGATGCCCCTTTTGAGATGCATTGTGAGATCGAACAATGCTGAGAAAAAATAGACCTCCTAAAATGATGTCGAAGGTTCTATGATGATCATTAGTCGGATCAACATTAGATGCCCCAGGTCCTGCAAAAGGATGCGCATCCTGGAATCATTGCTTCCAACTCTTTGGAGGCTTAAATTTGAAAGAGTTTGCACTCATCATCATACATTCGAGTAGCTTTGGTGCTACAATAGGATTTAGGCCTATATAACCGAAAGGATGAGAGTTACAAACAAATTATCATATTTGCTATTTTCCCCAAGCAAAGGGGTAAGCTTATGATAGTTGTTGACAATGATTCGCAAGGATGAACACAATTTTGACAAGATCAAGGGATCTACGATCTCAGGGATCTTCTGCTGATTTTGATTATGATTTGATATTATGACTACCCCCTCAAGCGACGAGTCGATGAGGGTAATGACAATGTATGAAGCGACGAGGTCGCTTGACCATAATGAATGATCTGAACAAATTTAGATTTGAGCATTTTAATGCCTTGGCTAGGCCTAGTTCAGCTTCTGATTGCAACTGTTAATAGTATTTGCACATTTCTATCCCATGGAGCAGTCGGGCTGCAATAGCCATCTTAGGGAATCAAAATGATACAAATCCAATTAGATTTGTGTTGAATCAAGTTATCGATGATTTTTTGAAAATATGTCATAGGAGAAATGACATGAAATACCTCGTTCCCGTGGAGCAGTCCGGCTGCGAAGGCCTTCTTAGGGATTGAAAAGAAGCATATCAGATCAATGATGACAATTTTTGCCCCAAATGTCCTTATGGTAATTTACTCATCTTTCCGGATTGCATGGATCGCAAGTCACTGCAACCACCAAGTGTATAGGGTAAATTACTGAATACGAGGCGCATTTGGTTTTTAATTATTTGATTTTTTTGTTAATTTTGATTTATTGATCGATCCTGGTGCTTTGAACATCACCAAATTTGCAATATTGATTGCTCTTTTTGAAATTTGATCCATTAGGAGTCATTAATTTATCATTTTAGACCTTCCCACGGTGGGGTTTGAGTGCATTTAATGCTAGTTGCGAACCACGAGTATGGTCTACGATTGAAGTTTTCAAATTTTGGGAACCGTAGGTTGGACCTACGAGCGAAAAACCCTAATTTTGGGACCGCAGGTGTCAGCTGCGGTCCACCAAAATTAGGAGGACCTATAAGTAGCCTTTCCCATTTGAATTTTTCATTATTTTCTTGAAAGCAACTACATTTGTGAGAGCTCTGAGAGGTAGAAGACATCCCTTGATCTGGAATGCTACCTAAAACTCGACCATACCTCACACCTATACCCCGATGGCGGATCTTGGATAGCCATCGACTAGCGGAGGCCATGGAGCGGGCAAGGTAACTCAAAACCGAGTCCTCACAATCAATACCAACTAAAATAAACCACATTAATTAATGGGTTAATGAATTTCATTAAATAGTTGGTAATGAACCTCACATTAGATTAGGTTAGATTAGTTTTTAATTTTTTTGGTCAACGAGGCTAGGAAGGGACCCAAAATGGGTATCCTTCCTAGACCGCAGCTGGTAGCTGTGGTTCCCAATTGTCATATTGGGGACCATAGCTATCAGCTATGGTTGGAATTCAAATTCCAACGATCAAATTTTGACCGCATGCGGACCGTAGGGTTGACCCGCGGTTCATTGACTTTAGAAAAAATAATTTTAATTTTTCTAAGGTTTAATAGGCAATTAATATCATTTAATGCAATTCTGACTTGCCTAATTGATTTTTTTTATTTTTCTGAATGCTTTGTGACATGTTTTTGTCTTTTTATCAGTTTTTAAATGTTTTTGACATTTTTAAGGTCATTTTTTATCTATTTTTGCTTGTTTTTAGTTAGATTTTCTCTTATACAATGCTTTTATTTTAGAGGTTGACCTCTAGAGCTCATGAGCCAGACCTTCTAAAGACTCTTCATAGATAGCTCACTCTTGGAGAGCGGACATGGTTTGGAGCTGTCGGCTTTGGCTACATTCTAGATCTACCCACTATTAGGGTAGATCAGGCCTATTTGACTACGTTGGCCCGATGTTGGAATGCACGGACCAACACCTTTCACCTGCCTATGGGTGAGATGACCATCACTCTTGAGGACGTCTATCGGATCTTTAGGATCCCTATTGATGGTGAGGCCATCACCTCTTCCTCCTCCCGGAGCAAGGGGCCAATATTTGATGCTATCTTTGGTGATCAGAGCTAGGAGGCTCAGCGCATGATTGATCATGGAGGAGTCCATATCGGATATTGGTAGGGTCAATGCATCTTCTCTATGAGAGAGGTGATCTTTATGCACCTGGTGGTGCAGATTGTTCTTCTAGACTCCTCGGGTGCGAGGATTCCCTGGAACCTCCTGGCTAGTGTTAGGAGAGTTATTCAGAGCTCCACTACTCAACCACTACTTCTAGCTTGGGGGAGCACTTTACTATGCTAGCTCTACTGAGAGCTGTACCAGATCACTAGTTAAAGCCATCATGGTATTAGTTGTAGCCTATTGCTATAGATCTAGGGCTGGCAGCATATTAGGATAGAGCATCCTATAGATCTACCCCTTGACATTTCTACGATTGATGATGAGCATCAGTGCTACACCATGTGCTGGCCTCGAGAGGAGGAGGGATTCTAGAGCAGGACTCATGTTGGCGATGTAGATCATTACATTACATGATTTGTAGTGCTCGGGTTAGATGACATTGAGTGGCATCCCTACATGGATTTCCTAGATTGGCTAGAGGTAGGTGAGTGACTATGATAGGCTCACTAGGATAGGTGGCTACTCGGTCATAAGGTCAAGGTTAGGGAGTACTAGTTCTACTCTCATCCTATGGTAGTTTGACTTGGTGTAGGACATCCTAGAGATTCCTTTTGTATACAGGCATCTAGTCTTGGAGATGCACCTATCATGGATTCAGCCTATGACACTTGGAGATGAGGTTGATGATTTCTAGGAGTCTGGAGATGATAGGGCTAGGACCACTCCTCCATATGACACATGGTGGTCCCTATTATAGTGGTAGGTATTAGGGCCTCTAGGTAGGGTGGATGACCAAGCAGAGGTAGAGGTCGATCCAGATGGGCGTAGGGTGCACCAGTGGACTGAGGGTGGATGGGGCATAGAGGCCACTATAGAGGAGGCTCCATAGGTAGAGGCTAAGGAGGAGGCTAAGGAGGGTGAGGTACCTCTTGATAGTGAGGTAGGATAGCTCCTCGCTCAGATTGTAGACTTATAGAGTTAGGTTGGGAGGCTGTAGACTCAGTAGTTGTAGTGGGATACTTCTATCACCCTTCTAGAGGTGAAGCTAGCTCATAGGGATAGGTAGCTAGTTGAGGCTTAGGAGCAGATCATGGGTCTCACAGTGTGGGCTACAATGGTAGAGACTCAGGTCTGTGATCTCACTAGTGCATGTGATGTGGCACTGGCACAATGGGGTGAGGCTATTATAGAGCATGACTTGCTTAGGGTATAGAGGGGGATCCTTCATCCTCCTAGGCTATTATGGGACCTCCAGCTACACCATTATCATTGTTACTAGGTGGTCATGACCCGATGGTAGATATTTGATGCTTACAGGACCAGTTGGAGGATGCCAATGCTAGACACACAGCCAGGGTAGCTTGCATATAGACCAGTTGGAGGGTCACATTAGGTTGATAGGTGGGGAGGTCCTAGAGGATTCACATGCTATGGGGTCTCAGAGGACTAGGTCCAGGACTACGGGATAGTCCACAATGAGCTCTAGTCAATGGACTCATAGGATCGAGAGGACACATAGGTCCTCTAGCACACATGGAGGTAGCTCCCATACCAGGGCCAGAGAGACGGTCAGTCTTCTGTGACCTCTAGTCATAGGTCTCGCTACATAGAGATACCAGTATCTCATGTGCTAGGCCTCTTTGGATTAGGTGGCACACAGGGCCCTCAATAGGGCACACAGTAGGCACCAGAGCCGACTGTAGAGCAGGCTCCAGAGCATAGGGCTGAGGGAGGCGATGAGAGCTCCAGTTCAGGAGGAGCAGGCCAGAGCTAGGGCTCTATCAGATCTAGGCTACATTTTTGCATATGTATCATTTTTGGTGTAAGGTCTAGGACCTACACGATTGTAGCCTATGGGCATTTTGTACTCTTGATGTACTCTTTTGGACACATATATATATGATATTGATCATTTATGGCTCATTATGTGTACTTGTATATTTTTAATTTTATGTTTATGTTATGCACATGGATGCAATGCTTATGTTAATTTGATGCTATATGATGTGATGTATGGATGACATGCACTAGATAGCTATTTAATTTATGATGATGATGATATGCAGTGATCTAGATGCTTAGATGTGCGATGTATGATGGATGCATATGGATGCGATGTTTACTTAAATGCATATTTGATTTTGCTTTATTGCATGCATTTAATTTATGACGATGTCACGATATGCTAATGCAATGTATGTAATGCATTATTTACATGATGGTAATCTAATGTAAATGAACCTGTATGCTTTAATCACTTAAAACATAAGGAATGAATGCAATATATGTTTATCAATCTAATGGATGACACCACATAATGTATAAAAATCATGAATGTAATTGAAAATCCTCAAGATAAGAATTTAATCAATTAATCACCCATATATGAAATGCAATGGTATGCGATGTTATGATGCGAATGATATAATGTGTCATTCTATTTTCTTTTGCAAGTTTGAAAAATATGCACAATATAGTCAGTGGTCATCTAAATATTATTTCTAATATCCATCCGGTATCTATCCTATATCTTGATTGTGCTTTATATAATGATGTATCATGGACTCGATACTTTGCAGTTTGATGATTTTATATGGTTTGCGATATTTGGTATTTTGTTGCTATTAGAGAGATTTTTGAGGTTTTCCATGAGACTCAAACACCCTAGTAGACTTATCAAAAGTTGCATACTAACCACACTAGACTTCTGAAGTGCAAGGCTTTTGCTAGGATAGGCCCTAACTGTTCATTATCCCTGTGTGTGCACATGAGTATATTAAGATAAGACACGAGCATTCCCCGATGTCATGCGGGATTCTTTCAGCCCATTGCTAAGATAGGGGTTCCACAAATGTCTTATCCAATCCCAAGTTTAGATTTTAGTTGGACTAAGCCACTAGGCAATGCAGGACACCTGAAGCTAGCTCTTCCACATTCAAACATTGGTCTGCACACAAACAAAATGCAAGTGTATCAGACATATCATCATGCGTAAGGTACAGTAGTGCCAATAATTCTAGGGATTCAGGCTCATTCCTTTCTATCCTTCAATTTTTGGGATACTTGCTCATATGTGGTGAAGCAAGGGAGTCGATTCCATCTTGACTCTGAACTGTCTCTGGATCTTCATTTGATCTCTCTTCGAACTGGATTTCTGATCTTCATTTGATCTCCACTCGAACTTTGATTTATGATCTTCATTTGATCTTCACTTTGAACTTGATTTGAGCCTATTTTTTGATCTTCATTTGATCTTCACTTTTCGGCATTTACATGTGATAATTTTCTTCAAAAACTTTCCTTTGGGGGATTTACTTTGGGAAACTATTTCTGGTATATCGATTGAGGATATCGATCTTATGATATCAATATGGGATATCAATCTGGGAAGTCGATCTATGATATCGATCTAGGGTATCAATCTTGAGGATTGATGTGGGATATCACTCTGGGATATTGCTCATTTTATCGTAAGCAAGGGATTCTGAATAGGGAACTAACCTATCCTTTTTCCAACTGCCAACATTTCCCATACCGTCTGCATAGAGGGATAAGCAAGAATAACTCTTTTCACCTCAGGATACCCGGTCCTACTTCATGACTTTCATCTTCCCCTAGTCCTTGTTAGGATTGTTTAATTTTTTGATTAGTGATAGGATTCTGATATGCTAAGGGCTATACTAACTGAACCTCAACTACAAAATCAAAGCAAGCTTTCTATCAACTCTTGATAAGACCTCTAGGTATGGTTGAATGACCGAAAAACCTAGTATATTCTCCATAGCAACAAAATGGGTTGTGTTGAAAAACACAATTACTCACATGAATGATGGATTTATGATAAATGTAGAGATGCATGATTTAGACACAAACGTGGTGTCATTTGTAATATTGACAAACATAATCCCTCCTACTATGGAATGCAATGGATGATGAATGCCTATATGCAATGCAATAATGTGGGATGCATGTGTGAATGCAAAATGAAAATGCAAAATGCAAATGCAAATGTTTTTGGATTTTATGCTTTACCAATTTTTTTGGATTTTATTGATTTTATAATTTTTATGAGTTTTGAGCCTCATATCTGACCAAACGATGAGTACATGCCTCTGGAGCCTTTAGGAGTGACCAAATGGCACTATTTCATCCTTGGAGCTTTTAGATTGACCAAGAATTTTTAAAATCTTGGAGTTTTTAGGATGACCGAGTGGTTTTAAGAACCCTTGGAGCCTTTTGGGTTGAACAAGGATTATGTGAACCTTTGAGAGACTTTTGGGATTTTGATTGGGTTTGACCAAGTAGTTGGACCTTTTTTGGTATGACCAAACTACTCATAGATGAGATTGGAGCCTTTTAGGATGATCGAGCGGTTATAAGAAAACCCTCAAGGGCCTTTGAATGACATGACCAAGTGGTTTTAGGAACCCTTGGAGCCTTTTGGGAAGGGCATGCTGCCCTATGTACCCCTAATGTGTGTGCCATTCGATGATGGTGAGGGAGGTGCAATACCTCTAGATTCCTCATTTTTCCTTATCAAATTTGGTGTGGCTGGTGGGAAAGGTATGCTACCTTGAAGACCCCCAACGTGCATGCTATTCATTGAAAAGTAATCAACTTGTTTAGGAAGAGTGATAGAAATCAACTCTCCTAGGTGAAGAATGGACCTCATCGGTGTACCTATGCTTCGGCATGGGTGAACGAGAGAACCATCCTCATGGATCTCATCCCATTCTACTAGGTCTTGGATGACCCTCTTAAATTATTGGCAACCTCGAATGTCATGTCCATGCGCTCGATGATACACACAAAAGGGACCCCCATCAGGTGACCCAGTCTTGGATGCCCTATGCTTGAATTTGGGTAATATGAATGCCTTTGCCTCATGTAACTTTTGAAACAAAGTTAGAGTAGTCATCTAAAATGAAACTACTCATTGCACTGGCCTATTGGACTTACGAGGTGACTGACGACTTTGGGGTCACTCTTGAGGAAGTGTGACCTCCACTTCAGCATGTTGGGGCACTATGAGAGAACCATCTACATGATAAACCCCATTATCTATCATATTTTGCACCACACTCTTAAATTCATGACAATATCGAATGCCATGACCCTCTATTCAATGATAGAGACAATAGTGATGCTCCCTGTAACCCATAGGTTTAACTCTATTTGGGTTTAAAGGGATGATATCAAGTAAGGTGATGACCTTAGCCTCTTGCAGCTTCTAAAATATGTCTGACATAGACTCTTTTAATGGAGTCCCACTATGTTGTGACTATTTTGGGCTCTTGACCCACATTGGTTTGCTTTGAGAATCCAATGGTTGGGTTGGCCGCATGGGCTTTTGCTTTCATTGAGGCTTTTCCTGTACTTGCATAGGAAGCGATTCGGCCTCAGACAAGGGTTGCTTTTGTGATCCCAGGTTTTCAAACTGGTTCTTGATAAAATGCAATGCCTTATCTTGCTCATCCATTCGATGCTCCATCCATTCTAGATGGCTTAGAATGGATCGCAAGACTAACAAAGAGTTCATATGTATTTCCAATGACTGATTCGAAATACCTTTGTCATTTGAAGGAAATAGAAAAGTGGATGCTATGGATCCATTAGGTAATTGTAAATCACCTATTTCCTTCATTTGAGTTGATGTGGAAGCTTCTTGATGACACACTTCATCAGTGCTATCCACATGCTCATGCCTATGACTCAGCTCAAGTTGTTGTTTCACTTCGTTGTGTTGAACTGTGTCAGTTTTGGTACCCCCAATCTGATGTGAGGAACCTACCTGTTTGTGCTCTTGAGATGGTGCCATGAGAAATGAGTCAGGAGTGACTAATTTCAAAGGTTCTAGCCCTAGAAATGTGGAAACACCATTGGATTACCCCATCTCCGGCTCTATGTGATTAGGAATCACTTGATCTTCTGGCCTAATGTCAACCATTCCCACAAACTCATGAGAAGACTCCACAACTACATGCATCATAGGTAATTCATCAACATACTGAGGCTATCCTATTTCAGTCATGATAACTGAACCTTCCTCATACTCATACGATGTCTCCAGGATAGGATCCATAGGTAGAGACTCGATGAAAAGTTGACCTAGATCCTCAGTGGACTCTATGGTGGGCAGCATCGTAATGTTGGCCTCTATAAGCTCTTCATATTCACCATCATCCTCATGAGGACTATCTGGTGACATGATGGATGAAGATGGTGTGATACACTCGGATGCATCCATGACCATGCTAGGTTCTTCCTCCTTGATAGGAGTATGAAGATCCTCTAATGACACCTCTAAAGTAGCTATGAGCATCTCTGTGAGGGCATTCATCAATCCTTCCCTGCTAAGTGGTGTCGAGAATGTAGGGGTCATAGGTGACTCCACAGGTGATAGCGGTGGGGATGGTAACTCCACCATAGTCTGCAAGGCTACATCCAAACTTTGGATAGACTCATCCTATTTAACTTGCAGATGCATAGGTGCCTCACCAGGTTCTTGTGGATGATCCTCAGGTTTATAATACTTGAAGGGATCTGGGTCCACCTCAACTATATGGACTTCACCTCCATGGGTGTACTTAATGCACTGATGCACTATTGATGACATGCACTCCATGGCTCTTATCCACGGTCTTCCAAGTAGTAGATTATATTGTCTTGATCCCTCTAAAATGTAGCATAATGTAGGAATAATATTTTGTCCCACCTCGATGGGGAGGACTATTGTGCCTATTGTAGGGGATTCCACATCGTTAAAGGCTTGCAACATTAACGTTGTTTCCTTGATGTGGGATGGTGGAATTTTGAGATGTTTGAATGTTGAGGTGGTGATGATATTAATCGATGATCCTGTATCCATCAACACTCGCTTATATACAATCTGCTTTATCCTCACTATGATATGCAATGGAGGATCAGATTCCTTGATAGGGATAGGTTTGACTTCCTATTTATGGAAAGTAATCATAGGTTCCTTATATGGTGGAATAGACTGTATATACCCCAAGGATTGTGATGACTTTCGAGCATTGACATTGCTCACCTATCGGACTTGACTACTCTCGACCTCATGCTTATGCATGGGATCCTTAAACATCTCTTTCTATTGTTCTTCGATAACCCTAGGCATGTCTATCTATCTAGAGGAATGGCTATCTACTTGCTTAAGTGGTAACTCTTGATGATGCACTGGGTGCATCACGTTGACTTGTTGCCTAAGCACTCTAGGTATGAGCTTCTTTTTAGGAGTTACCTCACATGATTGTTCTTCATATGCTTTCTATTGGTAAATCCTCTCTTCACATCATTGGAGCTCATCCAACCTTTGTTGATGCGATCTCTTTCTCTCTGTGCACTCACGCTCTAGACGCTTACGCTCACTGTGTGCCTCCTCCAATTGGTCTTGGAGTAGTCACCTCTCATGGGCTGCATGAGACTCATATTCCCTATAGGACCGACTCATGGAGTAAGATCCACAACTCTCTATCTCACTAGGTGGAGACCTAATGATGTGGGTTCTCACTGTGTGTGAGGAAACCCCATGATCTGTATGGGTGAACCCCCTGCATGATGAAGGGAGCTCATGATGACTATCATAATGTCATGCTAGGAGGATTGGATCCTCAGGTGCATGATGAGTGTGATGCCTAGCAAGGAGGCATGCGAGGTCTAAAAGATCCTCAGGAGAACATCGAAAGCATTCAGAGCCTCTCCATGAACTCTTCGACTCATTAGCTCATGATTGAGCTCTATCATGCCTAGTCGTCATGATGAACCAACTAAGCAAGACTCGAGAGGTTTCCTCTCTTACTAAAAATTTTGGCCTCAAGGAAGGCCTTATCTTGATGAATTAAGCAATAAAGAAGCATACAAAGTAAACAATGTGATTATCTCCTTTACATTTTTAAAAGTGAGCCCTAAATTATTTGATGTTGTTTCAATGATTTGTTGTATCAGTATAGAACTCCTTATCATGTTTTGAAAAGTGTTGAATGATATTCTTAGTTTAAATTGGCTTTCACCTATATGCTCATAGCTCGACAACCTGGATGTGACTTCTAGGCCATGTAAATCCCTATGTGTGGTGATGAAAGTCCACACTCAGACAAGGAGCATAGGTCCTCCTAGATCCTCACCCATTTTCCCCCAGTCAATGTTATACCCTCCAAAGAGAATACATGCAAATTTTCTAGGGTACGAAAGGTTCTTGGATCTAGTATTGGTCTAGTATCCAAGGGTACATAGGATTTGGGCCAACGGATGGAAATCACCTCCACCATCGTTGAACCCTACTAGTGGTTGGATGTCAAGCCCAACTCACTAGCGTTTAAGTGAAACGTGGTGTGTGTGGTTCATTTTAATTGTACATAAAATAAATGCATCATATAGCACTCATGCTCATTTTCTATATGCTATGCAAATGAAAGAAAATTTCAAATTTAGAAAATGCAAGCTATTCTAGATGCTCTTTTAGACAATGCATATTATGATGATAATGGCCACTACTTGGGCCTCACACATGCACACCAAACACACAAGTTTTAATATAGCACGTTGTATTCTAGGGTGGATTGCAATCAGAGATCCGTTGTTCCTAGCAGCGCCTTTCTAAAATGCTATGAAATGAAACCTAAGGACCTAATTGATTTCCTTTTTTTAGTTTTCTTTTTCCTAATTGCATTCGAATTTAAGCATTCTATAAAAACAAATAGAAATAAAAAAATAGAGTGGAAAATAGGGCCTACCTCAGGTCCTGATTTGATCTGCACTTTGCTTTCTGTTGTCTATGTTGTCGATGTAAACCGTAGGTCTGATCTATGGTTTAGACTATAAACCGTATGTTGTACCTATGGTTCAGTTGTTGGCCCATAGTTGATAGTTGTGGTCTGTACCTACAATTTCAAAAATCAAGAAACATAGTTAGATGTCTATTTTTTTGGGGTTCCATCATGATCGCCTTCTGTAACCACCAAAAAGGCTCACACCTAATGTATCCTATTGCAATAATTGATAAAAAAATACAAAATGCATACAAGAACAAGAAATTGACAATGAAATGATAATAAAAGACACTTTATTCCATTATATTTCAATGCCAAACTCAAATTACAAGTACATCCCTCTTAGGGATAATCATCTTGATACAATTGTTACAATAGGATGTATTTTTATTTCCCTCTCAAGGGTAGGTGTGATTTCAAAGTGCCCTTCAGGATGACACGAACTGCTCTAGGGTGGAGTAGACCCTCTTCTTCGTGTTGAGGAAGGAAATGGATGGTTGTAGCTCCTTTAAAACCTGTTTCCTATGATCAAGAAACAACACAAGAATGTCAAAAGCATAGGAAGCCTCTCATGATGAGGCCCTTTAAAGACAAATAGCATGAGAATAGCATAATGACATAAAATCAAGAAAATGCATAAACTATGCTAAACATATGTAAATCCTATCAATATTGATGGAAATATATGAACAAGAAATACAACTATCAATCTATGGAATCAATTACTTGAAATGAAGCACTATAACATGAAAAGAAGCCATTAATGTCTAAACTACTATAATGAGAACAAGTTAGTAAAAACACTAATTATGCTGGTCAAAAGTCTCTAAAATCCTAACTAAACCATTAAAATGCTAAATGTGATCTAATTAAGCATACTAGAAATGAAATAGTAAGGAGATCTATCACCTGTTGCAAACCGTAGCTCTGATGAGCGGTCTGCACTGTAAACCATGGTTGAAAGCCATGGTGAGCAACCAAGTGGTTTGCCCTCCAAATTCAAGGGTTGTGGGCTTGACCTCCTTGTCCAATTGATGTTCAAGGGTCACCTTCGGTGTCCTCTAACAAGTTTGGTGGTTGAATCGTTGAATAGGGCCTCCGTTTGCCCGAATTAGCGTTTCTTGGCTCTCCTAGGTCCTTAGGGCATCCATGGCCTAATTCGTCATGATGCTTGACAAATTGACAATGGGGATGGCAACAAGGCTCTCTCTATGCACTCAAGTGAGTCCACAATTCGATAGGGCTTCGCTGCTTTGATCTCCAAATGCTCTCTCTATATTTTGCCCTAATTCTCAGGGGTACTTATAGGATGTCCCAGGGCTAGGGGTGGCTTCATGGAGAAGCCAAGATCAAGAAGGGGTGGTTAGGATAGTTGGATTGGAAGCTTCCATCCTCTAACCACCTTCTTCTAGAACAAATGGTCGTTCAAACCGATTTGGCTCGGATGAAGGCCAACTGAACTTTAGTTAAGACCGTAGGTTACAGCTACGGTCCAGACTGTAAACCATAGGCCTCAGCCATGGTTCAGCCTATAGACCATAGGTCTGGGCTACGGTTCAGACTGATTAGGCCAAGGAGCCCAAATTGAGTGGTTAGAACCACTGCTCTATCTTGGAGTCTGTCCAAGATCTTCCATATGGTCTTGTAGCATGTCCATATGAGTAGTCGCCATCGACATGACGTGTTTTAGGTGTCTACACTATATAAGGGAGATCACTACTGCAACAAATTTTTTTATCAAACCTTTGAGAGAGAAAACCCAAGTCTAGGTATAGCTTTGTCTAAGAGTTAGTCATATTTTCTTGTGTGTCTTTATGTATTTCTTATATCACCTTTCCTTCTACCATTTTCCAGGGACTTCCAGGAAGTATTGTTCGTTGAGATCATTTCTTGTGGAATGCGCAAGAGTTGAAAACTCTTACATCACTGAAATCAGGATGGAGAGGAACAATTATGTGTTACGATATTTGAATTGGGGTCTATTGTAATCATTGTCATATAGGACCTGAGCACTCTACTAGGCCTATTATATGTATATCATTTTCATACAAAGATAAATCCAACTCTATTTCTGGCAAATATTATGTGTTCATAGTCTGTTTTTGCTCTTTTATGCATTACAATAATCTGAATATATGAAAGATGCCTTCTGTCACTAGTTTAATCATTTTCATGCATTACATTATTTGAATGAATAAAAAAACTATTTCTCCTCTCTTTCTTTTCTAAGTCATTTAATACAAATCTGCTATGACTGCCCAATGGACAAGGCACTGGTCTGGTCTTGATATGCTCTATTAATGTTAGATTTGGTCACAAACAATTAAAATAACATAATATCATTCTATCTAGTAAATGTATGGGTGATTGCATTTTAATGGCAAACATATGAATCCATTATCTGGGGTTTCCTTACCTAACCCGGTCTATTTAGAGTCAACTTGATAGTCTATTCCTTGTTCAAAGAGGTAGATCCACCAGAGTCTACAATACTCGTTTTGGGCTTCGGGATTCCTATTATGTGACAAAGCTTAAGGTGGTAAGTAGGAAATCCCCACAACAGAACGCTCTAATTTTTTTTGTAATCTCTGCAACAAGAGACTTTCGAAACTACATGGAAATAATATTTTTAAAAGTAAACTAAAATAGTTTTACCTTTATGTTTATATAGAGAGCTCTCCCAGCCATCGTAATAAATGTCAAAAAAAATTTAGGCACTTTTGGAAGAACGTGTGCTTCATTTCCTTTTCCAAGCACTATTTCCAATTCTCTAACGGTATCAACTATCATTTTTTGCAAGATCATTCTTGGAAAGTGTACCCTTATTACCGCATGGTTCCCTTGGAAATAGCACCCTGGTCATTAAAGTTGTCTTGGAAAAATAACCTCATCGCTTGTGAACCGATAATCACCTCTACCTTTTATGGTGTGGGATCTCATTCCTCGGGATCTTCAATTTGCCTTCCAACATAAATTCGGGTGCACGTTTTAAATTAAATACCTTCAGATTGCGCCTTAACTTGCATGCATACTTCTCGATATCTGCCACATGTCCAAGGATGAAATCACTTTGAAAGAGTGCTTTGGAAATAAAATTCTTCTAAAAAGCAATGGGGCAAAAGCGTTTTGAGGTGCACTTGTCTTATTTTTCTTTTGCTCTGAAAACGCCCTTGACTTGTTTGATGAAATCCCTTGCGAACACTTTCCTTTTTTAAAACACTTTGGGATTTTTTGTTTCACCCCATATTTAGAAAAGAACCTAAAAAACTGAAGCTTTTTTAATTTTTTGCAACATTATAATCCCTTCTTTTCTCTTTTCTTGATTTTCTTTCAATTCACGCCTAAAAAATGGTGTCGCTCCATACACAATGAAAAAGTACCTTTAATTGTATTTTAATCTTGTCGTCGTGCGTTTTAATCGATGCATTTGCCTCAAATTTGGGTGAATGGACATTTTACCCCTTTTCTGGGGTGATCATGATTTTGACCAGTTCCATAGAGCGATGAATCAATGCTTTTGCTTTTTTGTATGTTCACCCACAAAGGGGGCGAATGGGGGTTTTCGGCCCTTCTCTTGGGTGACAACACCTCCCCACATAATTGTTGTCTTCAAAGTGAGGCAAAAATGCCTTGCTTTATACTATGTGCCTTTAGTTGTAAAGCATATTCGCTATGAATTTTGTAACGTCGTCCCTTTTAGAAAAAGTCTTTCAACACAATAATGAATTTGGAGTGAAACTGATTTTCAATAAATAACACTTCTCTTTTTTTTCTCTCTTTTCCCCTTTTTTTTTATCTGTTACCATATAAAGCAAATAAAATACTAAAAATAAAATCTCTACATATTTACAAGATGGTACCTATTAAAATCCAATTATTGAATATAGGCCTTCAGATGAAGGCTATTTACCAGAATAGGAAGATCCCAGTCATCCATGTTCCAAATATGGTATGCATTAGCCGAATTTATTACAAAGATCTAAAATGGGCCTTTCCATATCACATCAAACTTGTGGTGTTTCCTCAGCTTGGACTTTTTCTAGTTCCATTTAAGAACTAAGTCTCCCACCTAAAACCTATGCGTTGTTGTCTTCTTTCCGAACCACTTCTGCATCATTTTGGTATGTTCAGTGAAATCTTGATATGCCTTTTCCCTGTCCTCCTCCAACTACAATAATTGGACCAACCTTGCACTCATCGGATCATATTCCTCATCTTCATCTTTGAATAACTACAATGTATAGAGCATCGGAAGCTCAATATGAGAAGGTAAAATTGCTTCTTTTCCATACACTAGGGAGTAAGGGGGGGCTTTTATAGACTTTTTCATAGAGATGCGGTCTACCCATAGAGCCTGTTTCAACAACAAGTGCCAACTCCTTTTATTTCCACCTAGTGTCCTTTTCAAGATTTGCAATAAATTCTTGTTTGTAAATTCGGCCAACCCATTTCCCTGTGGATAATAGTTGGACGATGCTTTAAGGTAGATCTCGTATTTACTGGTGAACTCAGTAATCTTGGCCCCAATAAATGGAGTTCCATTATCTATTACAATAGATTTAGGGCACCAAAATGAGTGATCAATCCCTCCAAGAAGGATATGATAGTAGTTTGATCCATCTTTTTAGTAGGAATAGCCTCTACCCACCAAGTGAAATAATCAGTCGTCATTAAAATGTATTTATGTTATGTGGAGGAATGTGGATCATTGACTCCAATGAAGTCGAGGCCCCACTACTGAAAGGGTGCTTCCACTTTAATTGGGTGTGGGGGCAGTGCTCCTTTCCTGGTTCTGCCAACATACTGCTGACATCTATCACAATTTTGACTTAATTTATAAGCATCGATGAATAGAGTAGGCCAAAAGTAACCAGCTCGAATGATGTTCAAGGCCATGGGCCTTCCTACATAATGGCCACTAGATAGACCTGAATGAAATTCCTCCAATATATTTTCCTTTTCTGATTCCTTCACACATATGAGGAGAACTCCATCAATATTATTGTGAAACAACCCATTTGGAAACATAACATATTTGAGTTCTTGCATCCTGAAACTATGACGTTGTGAAGCATCAATGTGTGATGGATATTTACCGGTGGTAAATAATTCAACAAGGTCCTCTATCCAGTCATGACCTGTTATAGCACAATTTGCATAAATGCTTTCGCTGATATCTCCTTTCTTTACCATAGTCAATGATTCAGATACTGCGCTTTTGGCTAATTCTTGGTAAAGAGCTCGCCCATGGACTAGCTTTGTTGGTCGGATCTCCACATCATACTCTTGAATTTTTGAGACCCAGCCTACTCTTTTGTCACCTAATTCTCCCTGGAGAATGAAGTTTCAAACATCAAGGTGTATAACATAAATGACCGTTTTACTCTGTGAGATGAAGTGCCAAAATTTTTTCAAGGATTTCATCACCGCATACACCTATTTTTCAATTAAATTATACTTCTCCTAATGCGGTGCAATAACTTGGCTCAAAAATGTAATCGGCTTTTCATTTCCATATTCTTGCTTCTGTGTCAAAACTGCAACATAACTCTCTTGCTCACCCACTGCATAGAGAATGAAGTATTTTGAATAGTCAAGATTAATCAATACTAGAGCTTAGGTGATTCTTTCCTTGATATCCTAAAAAGCTCATATTCTCACCTCGGTCCATTTAAAATTTGTGGTCTTTTTTAGGAGCTCAATCATGGGTTTCACTACCTAAGAAAAATCAGCAATAAAATTTCAAATGAAATTTATTTGACCAAAGAAATATTGCAAGTCTTTCTTATTTACTGGTAGTGGTAGTTTCAAAAGTGCTTTGGTCCTTGTAGGATCAATCGCTAGTCCTTCTTGTGAGATCACATGGCCCAACAATGTCCCTTCTTTGACGATGAATATAGACTTCTTTGGGTTAATGGAAATCCCAAACTCCCAGTATTTTTGAACACCTACCTCAAATGAGAAATGTGCTTTTCTTTATGATGTGAAAACACGGTCATGTCATCAAGATAGATTACAATAATTCTATTTAATAACTCATCAAAACAAACTTCCATGGCCCTCTAAAAGGTAGCACCAATATTTGAGAGACCGAATGGCATTTTTTGATAGGCAAACGTGCCCCATTTGGTAGTGAACACCATTTCGTGTTGGTCCTAATCCTTCACCCAGATCTGGTTATAACCAGAGAAATCATCCAACAATGAAAATATTTGCACTTTAGTAACCACATGAAGGATTTGATTAATCTATAGCATATGGTAATGATCTTTTAGTGATGTTTGGTTCAAATTCCAACGCACAGTCGTATATCTCCATTCTTCTTCCAAACTGGAATCAGGTTTGCTACCCATGTTGAGTGCTTAATCGGATATATTATCTTTGCTTCTAGCATCTTTAACAATTTTTCCTTCATGAGCACCTCAATATTGGTATTAGAAGGTCGTTGTTTTTGCCAAAAAGGTTTTACTCCCTCCTACAACTCAATGGTATGTTGGATTACATTCTTGTCATATCCCTTTAAATCTTGATAGCTCCATGCAACAATGTCAAGATATTCATAATATATGTTCTTGATATCTTCTAATTCTTCTATCATGCAATCAATTAAGATCTTGATGATGTTATTTGGCTCTAACTGCAACTCCTTATATTCCTTGGAATCTACCTTAATCTTATGCTTCTCGGCCCTATCATTTTGGTCAAACAATATTTCTAGCAAAATTAGTCCCCTGGGAATGTGATTAATTTTTAGTTGAATCATTCCTTTCATCTCTTCTTTGACAAGTACTTTGTCATCTATGCTTGTAGCTTTCTTAATAAAAAAATTAACTATTTTCTCATCATTATCGAACACTTACCAATAGAGGTTCTTATCAAGGATTGAGGGTCTATAGATTACCCTAACCATCTTGGGTTTTCTGACTACTTGCTCCATGGGAGAGTAATTTGCACCTAGAGAGGCTAAAAATATCAGTATATTTGTTCTGCTCCTATGATATCACTTGAATGTTAAAGGTTGTGAAGGATTCAAATAAATCCCATACTTTGTTGCGATAAATCTTCAAGTAGTGCTGCTTTGACACACACTTATTTATTATCTGGTTGACAATGAGCTCAAAGTCGCCAAAAATTTGTAGTTTTTTAATGCCTAACTTTTTAGCCTTTTCAAGCCAAGACACAATGCTTCATATTCAACTACATTATTCGTGCAACTCCAAGTTAGTCTATACAAATAAGTCTTTTGTAACTCCATAGGAGAAACCAAAACAATACCAGCCCCTGTGCCATTCTTGAACTTGGTGCCATCAAAATATAACTTCCACAACTGATCTACGACTGGGTTGGGGGAATCAAGGATATTTTCTTCAACCTGCTTAGGTTTGGTTATAGTATAACAATTGATTTCAATTTCAACCATCATGTTGATATCCATGAGAAAAAATTCATCTTCAAAACAGAGTTCACCAAGTGCTTCTTCCATCAAGTCAGTTTCTTCTAATTCTTTAGTCATCATGTTGACTGCACCTGGATATTTTCCTTCTTCTTCTTCCAGTTTATCTATATGAAAAATAGAGGGCTTCTCATTATAAATGCAGATTCTTCTTCCCTTGAATGGAATCTCCAAATGGGAATAGTCCAAGGAAAGGTAACCTCCCAGATTCACCGTGAATTTTCTTGAAAGACACATGCTGAAGTATGTCTCCAAATCAACCATCATTACTTCTTAGAAAATAGTGATTTACAACATGCTATGTAAAACAATAAGAATATCCTTGATTACCCCTACCATTTTAACTAGGGTTCCATCCAACTACAACACTCCTAGACTACTTCTTGTATATTCCATTCACATCACTTCGCATACTACCTTTGGCATGATAGTAGTTGCAACACCATAATCAATCATACAGTTGTACACAATCCATCCCTCCATTCTGAGTGACAAATAGAATGGGGGTGGCCTATTCTTTTTAGTGGAAGATGTAGGCAATGTTTGAGCCAACATTGTCTGAGAATGACTCTTTTTTTGATATTTTGCAATTTTGAGAGATTCTTACAGCAAGTCAACTTGCCTGGGTAATTGCAATGCATCGTATAAACTTACCTTTGCTAGAATATTCTTCATTTCCTCCATAATGTTATAATCAGACATCTTGGGAGCCTTTTCTTCTATTCCCCTCATACTTGTCCTGATGTTATTGAGTGGCTTTCATTCTTTGTCGCTTAGTCAACGATGAGTACTAAAGGTGCTCCTTGGCCTATTCTTTCATTTCGTATTGTTCTTGAGCTGCTATAGGTTGTGAAGTTGATGCCTTTGTCTGTGGCTTCTTTTGAGCTTGCTTAGGTAGTAGATCTTTCAACAAGATATAATCATGTTGCTTAGACATCATACTAGGCACGTTTGCTGGAGGTTGCACCGTTGGTTCTACAGGAACCTTCAAATGCTCCAACTCCACTGGATCTATAGTCACTGGCTTCTTTCCAGATCTCATGAGAACTGAAACTTGCTCTAAAGAGGGTACCATAAAAATATGATCAGCCTCCATTATCATATTGACTTGACCATTGGCAGAAATTTTCGCTAGTGTCTATACATAGTTCAGATGAACCATGCATATGTCTTCTCCATGAGGATCATTACAAGTTGAGCACCAATATGCTCTTTTAGACGTGTTTGTTTCTTCATTTTTTAACACAGTTGTATTCTTCTCAAGGCCCTTGTTAGTGGTTGCCTACTCTAGAGTGATTGCCATTGTTTTAAAACTCCTTGATCAAAAATCATCTTCAGCTTGCTTCTTCCTTACTATTGTAACTTCATTTGACATTGTCCTTATGGCTAAATTAGCCAACTTCACCTCTTGTAATAGCATCATGTAAGTATCAGGATTCGAGGACGTAGGAGGTGCCAGTAAAGGTAGAGGTTCTAGTGGTGTAGGTAATGGCAATGGAACTAGTAGCACTGGAAACACTGGGAAAGGAACGGATGCTAGCAATTGTGGTGTTGCTAAAGTGGGTAACTATGGAATTATTTGAGTAGGAAGTTGTGGGACAGGAATCAGAATGACTTGAGGTGGACTCGAGCTCCATGATGGAACTAGGTATATAGAAGGTATGGGCTGCAAAAATGCACTAGAATACAAATGTTGTGGAATTTCGGGAAGGATAGGCATTATCATTTTCATGGGAAGCTTGCCTATGGTGATCAAATCAAATTCAGCCTTCTTGTGTGTACATTTCTGGGATATTCACATTGGTTTGTCGAACAGCCATGCCAATTGATGAGGCCTGGATAAGCCTCATTTATAGCATGTTTTAAATAGTTAAAACTACCTAAAAATCTTGTGAATTATCTTATATGCTAGTTAAGTTGATTTAATATGTTGTGTATTAACTGTTTGCATGATTGAAGTGTTAAGGACATTATATTCTGATTTTTAATAGTTCTTGTATAGTTTTATGTTATCTTGTCATGCTTAGGTTGATAGCAACACTTCACTAGTCTTATTTTGATGATCATTAAGCATTAGTTTCTCTAAATTCAGCAAATAGTACAAAGACTTATTACTGTGCAACAAAAAACTAGTTTTTCCATATAAATTCCAACCAGCTGCCAATGAATGGCAAGGCATGGAATTCACATCCAAGGAAGAATGAAGACTATTGCAATCTAATCCTGAGGGCTAATCCACCTAAGAAATGTAGCTAAAACCATTTGGATTCAACACAGTTGGTTATTCTAAAGATCTTCAGAATGAACATAGTGTCTTCGAAATGAACGTAGTGTCTCCGGAATGAACACAATGTCTTCGAAATGAACACGGTTTCTTCGAAATGAGAAAAGAAAACACTTTTTGACTTGTTGACTGAATTTTGGCGATGGAAAAGGGGATAATAAGGTTGAGAAAGTTAAGAGAAAATATCTCCCATCTTTGTCGTCCTTGCCGTCCAAAGCCACCATTTATGGAAAAGATCAAATTGATTCTCTTCTAGGATAAACCCAATAAATTCTAGAGGATATTAGGAACAACATATTTTCTATTTGTAATTATACTTTAGGCATCTATAAAAGATAGTTCTCGTCCAGGTTGAGCTATTAGATAGCGAAGATAGAAAATAAATAGGGAGATAATAGTATAGTGATTTTAGACCTATAACAGATTTCAGCATAATTGTAATTATGTTTTTGAAATAATAAAAGTGCAGTTTCATTCCATTTATTTTGTTATGTCTGAGTGTGAGTAAGACTTAAAGAATAATTCAAACCTTCTTCTGAGAAAGGAGGCTTGCCACTTCTAGACCTAGGAGGAGGACTGACATACAGGTTTTATTTTGATTTTGTTGTAGCAGAATAAGTTGTGAACTTGTCATTTTCATTCTTTTGCATAGCTAACATTCCTAGTTGTTTAATTCTTGTTCATAATGTTTTTGTGATATTATTAATGGTAGATCTGGTTATTCTTTTCATTCCCAACAACTTTCCAATTTACTACAAATTTCTATTTCCAACAATTTACAAGTTTTCTCGTAATTTCCCTGCATTCTTGTTTTTGTTGTCAAAACCCTGCACAGAAGATTGACGACCTTCTGTTACAGAGCATTGACAGGATCTAGTTTTTATGCTTCATTTCAATTATTGCAAGATTAAATAGACTTTCAATTCTGCAATTATAACTAGAGTTTCAATTCTGCAATTATAACTAGAGTTTCAATTTTGCAATTTAATTAGATTTAATTCTTGCAACTGTAACTAGGGTTTCATTTCTACAATTAGCAATTAGTTTTCATTCTTGCAAATAGATTAAAGTTCAATTTATGCAATTTAGGGGTAGAAGTGACACAAAACCCCCACACAATCAATTCCACCAATAAGACCTGCTGCTTCCAAATGAACTGAACTACAACCCTGCTTGAACTTTCTCTTGTAAATAGCCTTGGACACCACCCTGGATTGACAAATTCATTCATAATTAATGATGTGCTTAACGACATCCCATAATTTTGGCATTTTTGTTGGGGAACACGGTGTTGTTAGAAGGTGAAAAGAATTCCAATAATTATTAAATATGCTAAGTTGTGAATTTTAGAGTAAAATCTGAATGTAATGACTGGTATAAGCAATTGTTATTGGTAAATTGTATTTTAGTCCATTTAGGAAATAAGCAAGAAACCACAAGAAGAAAAATTTCACAAGAGGTTCAAATTATGTCAAAAATGTCTAAATTTTTTATTTCCAAAAATGTTAGAATTTTCAAAGAATCCCAATCATCGACTTCCAAAGACACTGCAAGATCCTTTGAGAAATCATTACAAGGAGGAAAATTAAGTAGTTCAACACCATTTTCTCTTGACAAATCCATACAATCAAGAAAATTTGACAAGATTTATAATTATTTTTGGGAACCTACAATGGAAGGCTCATAAGAGAATCAAGGTAGAGCCAACAATGTGCTCCACCCTAGTGCAACTAGTGCACACCGCAGAACTTTTCAAAATCCCATCCAACTAGATCTTAATCAAAATGCTCCCATGAAGGTCATTTCACCTGCAGTATTACCAACTTTCAAGAGAATTACATCCGAAGATCCTGATATGTTTTTGTTTGAGTTTAAAATTATATGTCAAGCTCATGATTACACTAATGACAATCAAAAGCTCAAACTATTTCCTTCCACTCTTAAAGAGTTAGCTCTACGATGGTTTATCACCTTAGCACCTGACTCAATTAGAACTTGGGATGAGATGGAAAACATATTCTTGGAGAGATACCAAGAATATTGTCAAGTCAAGAATCAAAATGATGAAATTCTTACAATGAAACAAGAGGAAAATGAAATCTTAGAATATTATCTAGACAGATTTTCTTTTGTTCATAAGAGATGTGGAAGTGTTGAACCTAAAATTTGCAAAGTCATATTCTTAAGGGGACTACAAGATGAATCTAGGGATGCATTGGATATCTTGGGAAGAGGAGATACAAATGCACTTAAATTTCAAGAAATTATTAAACTCTGTAAAAATTATTCAAGGCATAGAAAACACATAATTGGTAATGAAAAACATGATTTGAAAGAATGCATGAAAGAGATTGATATTTTAGTACATGATAGAACATTAGATGAAAAAAATGAATCTACTAAATCTTCACCATCTATTATTCAGAATGTAAAAAGCAACACTCTCTTCATGATTGTCCTTTGAACAAAATATTTATACCTGCTACATGTAGCATTTGTCAATTAGGACACCCCACAGATCAGTGTATTTTATTGCCAGAACTTACAAGTGTCTTTGAAAAACAGTCTCAACCTATGAAAAAAATCAATTTTGTAGGACAAGGAAAAGGGAACAATTTTCATAAATTTCCATATCATAATGCTTCTCAATTTCTTGCACATTTGGGAAATAATCCTTGGTATATGCCATGGTCTGCTTCAGGTCCACTTCAACAATGTTGGAGTCAACCACCATGGGCATGCTCCCAAGCATGGTCTCAACATGGCTGGATGCAACAACATCCACCATGGTTGTAGCCAAAATTATAGGGATATCAATGGGTACAACATCAAAATCTGTACAAAGGGCAGCAACATTGTCAAAAACAAAAATCAAATTTTTTGCCTAATTATATCTATAATTTCTATCATGGACAACAACAATAAAAATTAAAACAACCTTTGTTTTCAACTCAACCTGTGGTCATTCCAAATCATGTTAAATAGGTAACCCTTGTCTCTATGGTTGAATCATAAAATACAGCCCTAATAAATGTTAGTGACTGTGTTAAAACTCAGTTGTGTTCAGGTGAACCACTGCTTGAACCTATTACACTTATCGATGTAGAAAGTGAAGTTAAAAAGAATGAACATGAAAACAAATCCACACTAAAACAACATGAAGAAGAACAAGATACCTCATCAAATAAAGTATCATATTTTGAACAGATCTGAGATATCAAAAATAACATCTTGACAATCAGATTTGATAAAGGAATTAGAACATTTAACTGTTACAATCCCTTTACCTCAAATTGTACCCATCATTAATAGGATTGTTCAAAAAATGTGTTTTAGCAAACCAAGAAAAAAAAAAGTATATCCTAAAACCATACAAAAAGGTGGAAAATTAGTTAACTTGCTTTCAGGTAAACTTATTACACCTAAGTATGATTGTACAAAAATCCCACAGTTTCTTAGAACACATAAGGAAAATGAAAAGAATACTTTAGTTTTGGCCTCCATTTTTGTAAATAAAAATGTAGAAGAGTTGGATTCCTCCAAAAAGTTTGTTTTTGCTGAAAATGTTCAAAACTCATATTTTAAAGATGAACTAATTATTGTTTAGCAATTAATACAGACTGATGAAAAACATAATTTTGAAAATTTATCACCCATTCCAGTACAAAATCATTTTCTTTATTTACCACATGGATGTCATTATTGTTTCTCATATTTTCATTATCATTTATCAAAGTTAATTCTTTCAAGAATTGTTTTTGGTAAACATATATAGATTTTTCATTCTTTTCCATCATATCATTACTCTCTTAATTTATTAATGCATCATTCTCTAAGAACCAATTCAAATTAGTCTAGTACAAAACAAACTGAAATACAACCAAAACAACCTTTGAACAACAATAGTTGGTTGACTAAAAACTAGGGAGCAAATTTGTTTGATATATTGGTGCAACATCCTAATGCTTTACTAACATTTTATGCATCTTTAGCAGTCGGCATTGAGTTGTTGTGGATACAGAAAAAACAAATTTTGCAGTTGAATGCATTTGATGAACTTTGGTTGGAAGCATTTCACCAAATAGAGTTCACTCAACAAAAATGGAAAGTGTGGCATGATGATCACATTAAGAGCAGCAAGGATGAACCAGGGGAGTTTGAGAATGAAGTTGTTCAACTTTCTTTAGTTGATGATTTAAGGAGGATATTAGTGGTGAATGGACATCTTTTACGGTTGTACCATAAACCACTAACAAAGGTGGAATTTGCTCGGTATTTCACACAGTTACATTTGACAGAAGAGGCTTCTTCTTCTTATGAAGATTCCAAATGATCATATCTTTGAATCTTAAAAGAAAAATAAAAAGAAAAAAAAATTAGAAAAAATAGAAAACAAAAAGATGAATAAATTCTGGCTGTGAATTTCTTCATGGGCATGATTTCAGGGAAGTCATGAATTCCTTCACGAGCACAATCAGAATCAAAAAGACAAAAAGAAAAAAAAAAAAAATGAATAGCTTAGCAGTGAAAACCTTTTTCTAAGGCGCTACTGAGTTGGTATGCATGAAAACCAGTTTTCTGGCATGCATAACCTTGAAATTTCTGAGTCACCATTGTACAAATTCACCAACTACACTTGTTTTTGAAGTGTTGCAGGAAGCCTCAACAGAATATCAATGGAAAGTAGTCATCTTTCAAAACTTGCATTAACTTGTTTTAACCAGGTATATATATTTCTTGCACTTTTCTCATTGTAAATATTTGATATATAGTATATGACAATTAACCATTAGTATAAAAGTGTTCATAAGAGTTGGCATAAACAAAACATGCTTGGAGAAAGAGAAAAATGTTGGTTTTTGCTATGTCTTCAGAATGACTGTTGTATATTCGATAACCGTGGTATCTTCGGAATGAAGCCTTTGTCTTCGAAATGAAGGTTTGTCTTTGGAATTAAGCTTTTGTCTTCGGAATGAAGGTTTGTCTTCGAAATGAAGGTGTGTCTTCGAAATGAAGGTTTATCTTCAAAATGAAGGTTTGTCTTCGGAATGAAGGTGTGTCTTCGAAATGAAGGTTTATCTTCAGAATGAGGTTATCTTCGCATTAAATGCCCAGCTTAGTCTTCGAAATGAAACATAATCTTCAGAATGAATATTTAACAGTCTGTTTCCACATGGCATCCAAGGAGGGAGAAAAAGACATAGTCAGCAGAAATTTTTTTACTCCATGTGATCATTGACACATGTCAGTTGGCTTGCGGTTAGATTCATCTCATCTTTTGCACCCATCGAGGAAGTACGAGAATCATAGGGAAAATAACCAACAAACATGCCACCACCATTCATTGCTAATAACCACTCATGTGGAAAAATTTGCATGCAGAATGGACGAGCTAAAAATAGTAAAGAAAATTTGATGGCAAGGATGTCCAATGATTGATGGTCAAGTTTTCAGAGCACAGAATAAGGAAGTGTGCCATATTTTCTTTTTGAAGACATATTTTCTAATGATTACAAGGAAAAGTAAAAATAAAAAAATTAAAATTAAAAGTTCTTTCTAAATAAGAACAAGAGCAAACCCTATAATTCTATAGAAACCAGAAATCAGTGACCTAGCAGATGACTATAGCAGTAGAAGAGAGCAGTCTTCTCAGCATCAAAATAGATAAATGAAGTGAAAAATGAAAAAGGGCCAGCCTACAAGAACCCTGGAATAACATAACCACATGGGTTACCAAATTTTTCAACCTGTTAAGGGTAGTATGTAATTTTGTTAGGGCATCATTTCAAAATTTTAAGCCACCTCAGGCATGGTAGGCAACAGCCTAAATTTAGAGTGAATTCTCCAGCATACCTGCACCGATAACTACAGAGCATGGCAAAAAATTATCAAGAGGAAAAAAGGAGCCCTCATCATCATGGTCTTATTAAATTGGTGTGCCAACATCATTTTATGGGAAACCCTAGAAGCTTTAATAGGTTTTATTCTACCCTGACTAATGTAGTTTTTGAAGAAGAAGATGAAGGAGAAGAGGATACAGATGTTGCTATAAAAAAAATATGCTACTGAGGAAGAAGAAAAGGCTAAAAAAAATGCTATTGCAGAGAAGGAAACACACCAAGCAAAAACAACAAAGCATTTTTCTCTAGAACCATCAACCTCACAGACTAAGAAGAGAAGGGCTGAAACTGATAGCAGAAAAATAAAATAGAAGAGGGTTCATTTTTTTAAATATGTTATTTATCTGTCAGAATAGAAGAGTGAAGTTACCAGTGAAGAGCCTGAAGATATCCCTATAGCCCCTGTTATCACAAGAAAATAGGGCAAGAAGAGAAAATATACATTAAGGACTAGGAGGTCTGCAAGACTCCAACAAAAAGAGATAAAAGAAAAAATGATTGAAGAGAAGACCAGACAGGATAGCCCTGATTTCATAGAAGTGCAACAAGGCACTGAGAATTTGGATGTAATCATAGATAATTTCATGGAACCTCCTGTACAAGAGTAGGGGTCTGAAGCAGAGGATGAGATCGTTGTTGAGCAGCAAACTCAGTTGATTTGTTAGTATTAGGTTCTGAGTCGAATGAAGAAGAGGAGGTGGACATCACAAAAAAACTGAGAGCAGCCAAGAGTGTTATAAAAATACAAATGATATGGATTGAGAAAAGAAAAGATGTTATTGAAAAACATGAAAAGAAAATTAGAGAATTATAGCAAAAAGTGGAGAAACTAAAAAGCAGGCTGTCACAAGTTGACGAATAATCAACTACATCAGATAAAGAGGAGGATTTGGTTCAGTTAATGCTTGGATTATCTAAGGAATATGAAGACACAAGTGCTCATTCTGAAGTAGTGCCCCTCCACTTTGAAGTAGTGCCCTTCCATTCCGAGGCATTGCCTTCTCAATCCAGAGAAATACCTTTATGCAACATCATTGGGTAGGTCTCAGATTCAGGCCTCCAACCATCATTACTCTGGTTCCCTACTATTTTGAAGAGGATTCCCAACCAGATGATTATTTTGAAGAATGACTCAGAAACCTTCATGAGAAATTACACAGGTACTAAATTGTTCTATGAAACATGGAATATGAGTATAGACATTTGTGACTCCATAGCCCACTGCAATGCATGAGGGCATGCATTAATATAAGTTGGGGGGAATTATGAGGCCTGGATAAGCCTCATTTATAGCATGTTTTAAATAGTTAAAATTGCCTAAAAATCTTGTGAATTATCTTATATTCTAGTTAAGTTGATTTAATATGTTGTGTATTAACTGTTTTCATGATTGAAGTGTTAAGGACATTATATTCTGATTTTTAATAGTTCTTGTATAGTTTTATGTTATCTTGTCATGCTTAGGTTGATAGTAGCACTTCACTAGTCTTATTTTTATGATCATTAAGCATTAGTTTCTCTAAATTCAGCAAATAGTACAAAGACTTATTATTGTGCAGCAAAAAACTAGTTTTTCCATATAAATTCTAGCCATATACCAATGAATGGCAAGGCATGGAATTCACATCCAAGGAAGAATGAAGACTATTGCAATCTAATCCTGAGGGCTAATCTACCTGAGAAATGCAGCCAAAACCATTTGGAGTCAACACAGTTGGTCATTCTAAATATCTTCGAAATGAACACAGTGTCTTCGAAATGAACACAATGTCTCCGGAATGAACACAATGTCTTCGGAATGAACATAGTTTCTTTGGAATGAGAAAAGAAAGCACTTTTTGACTTGTTGACTGAATTTTGGTGGTGGAAAAGAGGATAATAAGGTTGAGAAAGTTAAGGGAAAATATCTCCCATCTAACTTTGTCGTCCTTGCCGTCCAAAGCCACCATTTATGGAAAATATCAAATTGATCCTCTTCTAGGATAAACCCAGGAAATTTTGTAGGATATCAGGAACAACATATTTTCTATTTGTAATTAGATTTTAGGCATATATAAAAGATAGCTCCAGTCTAGGTTGAGCTATTAGATAGCGAAGATAGAAAATAAATAGGGAGATAATAGAATAGTGATTTCAGACTGTTGAGAAGCAACACACCCCCACTGAAAAATGAATTTCCACCCTTTGAAAATTTTGAGCTTTCATTTTTGCAGTAGGGACCCTCTTGATGTTTTTCAGGTTTTAGTTCCAAATTTGCTTGCCTCCTTTTTCAAGTTGTGCTTTTATTTGCATCTGGCTTTGATTTATTCCAGAATTCATTTTTCACATGTTAGAATCATTGCTGATTAAAGAAAATCTTTCACCGGTATGAAAAAATGCAGATTCCAGATAGAAAAATTCATGAGAAACCAAAACTTTCCATTTTTGGCAAAGTCACGATATCGCGACACTTCCATTTTTGGAAATGTCGCGAAATCGCGACAGGTTTCAAGAAATTCGGCCAAGTCGCAAAAACGTAGCGAAATCGTGACACTTCCATTTTTGGAAATGTCGCGATATCGCGACACTTTCCATTTTTGGAAATGTCGCGAAATCGCTACAGGTTTGGAGAGAGAAATCCAGAGTGTACGAAACGTCGCGAAATCGCGACATGTCTGGAGAGAGAAAGCAAGATCGTACGGAACGTCGCAAAATCGTGACATGTCACGAAATCATGACAAGTCTGGAGAGAGAAAGCAAGATCGTACGGAACGTCATGAAATCGTGACATGTCATGAAATCGCGACAAGTCTGGAGAGAGAAAGCAAGATTGTACGAAACGTCGTGAAATCGCGACATGTCGCAAAATCGCGACATGTCGCATTTTCATGACTGCCAGAGTGAAAAAGAAGCTAAGGCATGAAAGAGGTCGCGATTTTGTGACATGTCACGAAATCGCGACATGTCATGTTTTCGCGGCACATGAAGGAGAAAGTTGTCCAAGGCAGAAAAGGGGCACGATTTCATCGCATTTTCGCTGCCATCAAAGAGCAAAACTTCTCGAGGCGTACGGACCATCGCGATTTCGCGACATGTCGCGAAATCGCGATGGGTCCAAGTCAAAGTGAGCAAAAGCCAAAAGAAGAAAGCGAGGTAAGGTTTGAGTAAAGAGGAAAGCAAGCTAAGGCATAAAGGTGTCGTGAAATCGTGACACCATGGAGGGAAAAAGAAGCAAGTCGAAAATAGGTCGCGATTTCGCGACATGTCACGAAATCGCGACGTTTTCGACGAGGGGGCCCGAGGCGTACGGACGGTCGCGATTTCGTGACATGTCGTGAAATCGCGATGGGTCCAAGGCAAAGAAGAAACAAAGAGAAATCGAAGAGAAAAGCGCCTAAGGCCGAAATAGGTCACGATTTCGCGACATGTCGTGAAATCGCGACATGTCGCATTTTCGTGGCAGATGGAGGAAAAAAGCGCTTAAGGGCCAAAATGGTCATGATTTCGCGACATGTCGCGAAATCGTGACATGTCGCGTTTTCGCGGTTTGCTAAGCAGAAAGGTGCCCAGGGCGGAAATAGGTCACGAAATCGTGACGGACTGGAAGGAGCTGCCAAAACAAGGAGGGTCATGATTTCGTGACATGTCGCGAAATCGCGACATGTCGCGTTTTCGCGACGGATAAGCAGAAGAAGAGCCTGAAGCAGAAATAGGTCGCGATTTCGTGACATGTCGCGAAATCGTGACATGTCACTTTCGCGGCCTATGGAGAGAAAAGTTGCAAGAGGGAAGGTCACGATTTCGTGACATGTCACGAAATCGCGACATGTCGCATTTTCGCGGCCTTGACGGAAGAGCACGAAAGTGGAAAACAGCTGGAAATGGACACGTGTCACGATTTTGCGACACGTGTCAAGACAAAGCAAGCCACGTATCAGATAATTAGAGCCGCGTATACTGAACTTTAGGGTTTCATTTTAATATTTAAGGTTTTGATTTAATAATTTTAAAATGCTAATCCTTGTTTGTCTTTCATGCAGGAAGCCATCTGGCACTTACATGATAACGGAGAAATGGCCATAAAGACAAAGTCAAGTGCAAATTAATCAAAGACAGCCATATTGAAATGAGAGATGCCGAAAATTGTTGTTTCATCCAAATTTTACAGATCTGGCCGCAAAGAGACTTTACGGTGACTAAGCAGCTGCCCATTTAATGGAGTATGTCGGGAATTGGCCGAAAAATGAAAATATCTACACTCAGTTACCGAAATTTGCCGATGGATGCATTTAATGAAAATTTATGGCAGAATTAATGGCTTGCAGACATTTTCAACTCATGGATGGCTCTACGGAGATGAAATGTCAGAGAAGTGGTGACTCATCCAAATTTCCCGAGGGAATTAATGAGGGCATTTACTCACAGTTGCGGGTGAATGCAAGTGGCATTCGAATTCTGTTTTCTCCATTTATGGCAAGTGACTGCACTGAGTTGCAGAGTGGTTAAGTTTTATCAAGACTTTGTTTTAAATGGCTTTATATTGTAAAACCCGGGTACTAGGGTTTAAGATGATAAGATTTACGGTTTGAGAAGAAGATATTTCTGAAAAGATCAGGGTCTGTCCTGAGTCTATAAATACTTCTTCTCAATGTAATCGTAGGAGGCAGAGACTTAGAAATAAAAGGCTATTGAAGCAATTTCTTGCAAATCTTGTTAAATACTTTGTTTCTGGACTTGGAGTTGATGTGCTTTTGTTTTCTGTGATAGCATGGCCAGGAGCCTAATCTTTTTCAGATTGTGATAAGTTCATCTTCTTTTGTTATCCGTTTCTTTAAAGTTTATTAAATATATGCTGTAAATCTGTGTTATCAAGATTAAATATGTTGTTGGGCTTCATTTGTTCTATTGTATGCTAGGGAAAATTACAGATTTAAGGTTCAAGCTTGTTCTAATTGCTCTGTCCTCACTGTGCGAGCTAGGTCTGTCGGTGAAAGATATCAATTTTAACCGACTTCCCTTCGGTTTATAATTTTCTGTTAGATCTGTTCCATCTCTGCCTTATGCTCTTAGTAGAAAGTGATCTTAGAAAGCCGGACACTTTCTTCTTTGATTTGTTCTGTTGTGAAGCTCGATAGTATAAATAAAATTGGTAGTTTTGTTTTACAGCCTAAGTTTGATAAACTTCTCTTCTCGCCTTACCCTACCCTCTTTGTTTTACCGTGAAATGATCCATTTTTATTTTCTTTTAATTTTGTCTTTTATTTAAATCGCTGACCCATAAGAGCTAGATCAAAGAATTAATTTTAAATCTGATTGTCAACAAGTGACAACTTCTAAACATTACTGAACAAGTTCAGTGAGCCCGTTGTAAGGTAACAGACAGTCCATATTGAAAACTATTCCAGAAGCGAAAAAGAGTGAATAGACATTCGACCCAACTCTGTAACTCACACCTTGGATAACCAGCTAGATCCTAAAGTGAGTGGGATTTATCCCGTATAAGTGTTATCAGAGTTTCATGCTCATTCTTCACAGGGTGTGTATAAAAGTCGGACCAACATTTAAAAATGGCGCTAGAAGGAGGGCCCACTGAACTCCGGTCAGTATTGTAAGTTGTCGAGACAATATTTTAAAATTGCCGAAAAAGAAGACCTCAAGTTCAATACTCTGTTAAGGATTGTAAGTTTGTAAGTGCTTGTGAAAAGCTGGATTCTACATACAGGGTAACAAGGTCCCACCCTAGAGCCGGAGAGCTCCTTGTGCCTGAATTAGAAACTCCGAGAAGAAGTAGCCTCATAAGGGCCAAGTCTCTGTCTCAAATAGTTTTATCACCGCTGATAGTTACTCCAACCACAACTCGGAATATCACCATCAACCAAGTAGTAATGGCAAATTGGTTGGGTTCCACTGCTTTGAATATTTTGGGTATAGCCCATGACCTCGCCAGAAATCCGGAAAGATATCTCCCCAGATATAAACATGATGGGACTAGAACCGCAGAAGAACATCTGGTTGCATTCAAGAATGCTTTGAAATTATTAAATGTACAACATGAAGATGTTGCTTGCAGATTGTTCCCGTTCACTCTCCAGGAGGGAGCTTATGACTGGTTTCTAAACCTCACTAATGATTCTGTCACCAGCTGGAATGACTTAGAAAAGGTTTTTGTGTCACAGTTCGGGGAGGTGATAGATCCCAGTATTTTATATCAGCAGTTTTCTGGCATCAAAAGAGAATTAAGTGAATCTATCAGATCTTATAATGTTAGATTCCAAAAAGCTTATGGTAGACTTACTGGGTATTATGTACCGAATGCAGACCTGGCATTAGAGATCTTTAGAAATTCCCTAGATCCCATGACCTCTGTCTTCTTGAAAAGAGATCCCACTCGTTACTAATTTAACGGAGGCTTATAAAGAAGCTTTGATTCTGGAAAGACAGTTGGGACCCCAACCTTTAAATGCTCAAAGAAATTCCTCCCGGTTACACAAGCTGCCCCCGTGTTCAATCCCATACCACATCGAATGATGTTGCCAGTTTGTCGACTCTACCATCAAGCAAATCCATTGGTCGTAGCACCCGTTGAGAATGTACAAAACCCAGGCAAAGAGGCTGACAATGCAAGAGTTGAAGAAGTCTCAAAGATAGTTCAAAAGCTGGCCAATGATTTTTTGAGTTTTAAAAGGCAAGTTTCTACTAGGGACAACTCAAACAGGTATTCATATCAACCGAACAGATTCAACCGGCCCCCATATGAACCTAATAAAGATTACAAAGGTAAAGGCCATGATGTGAATATTTGCGATTTAGCTCTGCCTAACTGGTGCAGAATACATGCCACTTCTCAACATGGGGAGTTGGATTGTCTGGAATTTTGTAATGCATTTGAAGCTTTGTCTGGGGATTTGATCTCTCCTAAAAATCAAAGAACTGCGGATGGCCCAAGTTCATCCAACCACAGTGCAGCTATGGTCTTGGATTCTTTCACTTTCCCGGATGAATCCGAGAATGTAGTTGAAATGCCTATGGATGAGGTGCAGGCTTTCCAACAGTACAGGAGGGATAACTACAACCTGAGAAACAGAAATCCGGAGCCTAACACTACATCAACCCCTCCGGACAACTCTCACAATGTTCCTCCAGACCCCTCTCCAAGCAATAATCCATCTCCACCCAAGGGAGGAAATCTGAGGGGACCAGATGCTTTTGTCCCTCCACTTAATAAGGGATATAACATAGTGGAGGATATGAAAAAGATCAAGGCCAACATTACTCTTCATGAGTTGGCCCAAATTTCAGAGCAGAGGGACAACCTGATAAAAACATACTCTGGCCCTACTACTAAACCTGTGGACAAAGGAAAGAAGATGGCAAACGCCAATGTAGCCATGTACAAAGAGAAAACTGAAGTTCCCCCTTTTTACCGACTGTTCGTATTTTTGGGAAGAACTTACACAATTGTTTGGTAGATTCGGGTGCATCTGCTAATGTTATGCCTTTGGCCATTTGTCAGCAATTGGGTCTGACCCCAATGAAGTCTGAAAGGAGAGTTGTCCAATTGGACAAATCAGAGGTTAAAGTAGTGGGAGAACTTCAAAATATTCATATCCAATTAGCATCTGAGCCAAGGGCTCAACATAAAATTGAAATTCAGGTTGTGGATATCCCCGTGGGGTACGGGATGCTTTTGAGCAGGGATTGGTCGAGATCTCTGAACGGATACTTGGCAACAGATTTTTCACACATGTGGTTGCCGTGGAAAGGAGTGGCAAATCAATTACGGGTTGAAAGAGAACCCAGGTACAAGCATACAATTACTGAATACAATGCAGAGAATGAGACTGTAAATATTGCGGAGGTAGATATTGGAGTTTACAATTTAACAACGGGGCAAAATAAGAAGTTTAGTAAAGCCCATCCTGTTCATAGTAATGAAGTCTGGACGCTTCATGTGGATGGGGCTAGATCTAAACAGGGTTCTGGCACAGGGGCAGTCCTTAAAGGGCCTGAAAGTCAGACATATTTTATGTCTTACCGCCTACAGTTCCCTTGTACAAATAATTTAGCAGAGTATGAAGCTCTGGTATTAGGTTTGAAATTTGCTTTGGACAAAGGAGCAAGAAATATTCAAGTTTTTACTGATTCGAAATTGGTGGCAAATCAAGTCAAGGGTAAATTCCAGTGTAAAGCATCTTATTTAAAAGGATACAAACATCGGGCTTGGGATCTTGTAGAAGACTTTGATGCTTTTAATCTGACACACATACCCAGAGAGCAGAATTCACGTGCAGATGTCTTGGCTTCTTCAGCCGCAAGTTTAAAACCACTGGAAGAATTTAAATGGAACAAGTTTTCAATTGAGTTAGTCCCTTGTCCTTCGATCCCAAATAATATAGATAATTTTCAGGTTTTCTCCGATGATCAACAGATTGTAAACTTTTTGCAGAGTACTAACACATTTGAAAATGCTATAATCGATGAGGGCCAAAGGGATACTCTGCTGGAGCAGCTAGATGATGACAGGGGAATAATGAGGTTGAAAGACAACAGAATTCCAAAAGGGATGGTGGAGCTGGAGCGGCTCTTTGATGTTGACAAAATCAAGCAAAAGGTGAATTCTGAGGATTATGTGGGTGCCACAGACAGTGAGACTGAAAACCTGAACATAGGGACTGAAGAAGATCCCAGGCACATCAAGTTGGCTAAGAACTGTGATCCAAAAATAAAAAGAAGTATGATTGATTTTCTTCACAGGTCCAAGGATGTTATGGCCTGGTCATACAAAGACTTAAAGGTATTTGATCCTAAAGTTTACACTCATATTATACCTTTAAAAGAATTTTGCAAACCTTTCCGGCAAAAACAGAGGCATGTCAATGCTCCGTTAGAGCCCCTCATCCGTAAAGAGGTAGAAAAACTATTGAGTGCCGCCATTATTTTTCCCATCGTGCATTCTACTTGGGTGGCCAATCTGGTGCCACTCGAAAGAAAAATGGAGAGATCCGCTCGTGTGTGGATTTTAGAAATTTGAACAAGGCATCCGAGAAAGATAATTATCCGTTGCCTTCTATGGATGAGGTGTTACGGATTGTCAATGGTTCGGAGATGATGTCTTTCCTGGACGGTTTCTCAGGGTATAATCAGATATTGGTTGAGAAGGAAGACAGAATGAAAACTGCTTTCACAACTAAGTGGGGAACTTTTGCTTACAAGAGGATGCCATTTGGATTAATAAATGTCGGAGCTACATTTCAACGAGCAATGGATCATGCCTTCAAGGGCCTTATGGGTAAATGCATTGTTGTTTACATGGATGATTTAACAGTCTTCTCTAAATCTCGGTTTGACCATGTAAAACACTTGGAGTCCGTGTTTAACAAATGCAAGGAGTTCGGCATTTCTTTGAATTCGAAGAAGTGCATTTTTGGTGTAACGAAGGAAAGCTCCTTGGGCACTTGGTCACAAAAGATGGCATTTCCATGGATCCGGACAGAGTTGAAGCCATATCCGGCATACCATTTCCCAACTCCAAGAAAGAGTTGAGGTCCTTCTTTGGAAAAATTAACTTTGTCGGAAGTTCATCTCCGGTTTTGCAGAGATAGTCAAGCCAATGAATGACATGCTAAAGCAAACTGCTCAGATTTTCTGGACCACAGAAGCTAAAACAACGTTCCAAGAAATCAAGACCGCCATCAAACAAGCACCAGCTTCCGGTAAGCCCGCATTTCAGTGCAGATTTTTATCTATACACTTTTTCTTCTGAACACACACTTGCTGCAGTTCTGACCCAACGGAGAGAAACCGGAGAACATCCAATTGCTTTCAAGAGTACCAATTTAAAAGGGGCTGAGCTGAAATATTCTCGTTTAGACAAACAAGCTTATGCCTTGGTGAGAGCAGTTAAGCAGTTCAGGCACTACATACTAAGAAGCAGAATTCATGCTATAGTTCCAGACCCCAACTTGTTAAATACCTATTAAGTCAGAATGAGTTGGGTGAACTAAGAGGTAATTGGGTTACAAGGTTGCAAGAATATGACTTAGAGATTCGGCCTGCAAAATTGATCAGAGGACTTGGTTTGTCCCGACACATTGCCGAAATACCTGTACGGGAAGAAGTTAATCAGTTAAATTCTGAATCTGATGACTGGTATGGAGATATTATTCATCTGCTGCAATTTGGAGTTTGCCCGTCCTCACTTGAATAGAACCCAAAGGAGAGCATTAAAACTGAAAGTCTGCTCATTATCTCCTCAAAGCGTGTAATTTGTACAGAGAGAATTATGCTGGCATTTTCTTGAGATGCATTTCTCGGAGTGAAGTCAATGAAGTCATGTCCAGTTTTCATGAAAAGTTAGGGGCAGTGGCATTCATCGAGATCTGCCATCTGCGCATAAAATATTGAGAGCAAAGCTATTACTGGCCTACACTATTTAAAGATGCCCATCAACGATGTGAGAACCTTGCCATCAGTGCCAAACTTTTGCAGCCAAAGAGGCCAACCGGGCTCTACCATTGCAACCTGTTGTAATAAATAAACCTTTTATGCAATGGGGACTTGATTTTGTGGGAGTGATTAATCCAAATTCTTCAGTAGGGCATAAGTATGTTCTAACAGCTATTGATTACTGCACAAGATGGGTCGAAGCAGCAGCCACCATAAGAAGTACAGCTCATGAAGTGATTGAATTTCTAGAGTCAAATGTCATAACCAGGTTTGGGGTTCCTCTGAATTTGGTGTGTGATAATGGACCAGCCTTCCAATCATTGGAGTTTGCAGAATGGGCATACCAGATGGGGATAGTTATCAGATTTTCATCCAACTATTATCCCCAAGGCAATGGACTGGCTGAGTCCACAAATAAGAATTTAATGAATGCCATTAAGAAATCTACAGCAGACAAACCCGTGCAGTGGCATACATTATTGAAATATGCACTTTGGGCTGACCGGATAAAATATAAAGTGGCTCTTAAAACTTCCCCTTTTGCTTTGTTGTATGGTACCCAACCAATTGTTCCCATCTCTCCGAAATTACCTACTTACCAATTTGTCTTAGACTATTTTGAGGATCAAGCTGATGCAGTAAGCCCGTGTTTTAGATCTAACTAATTTGCAGGATGAAAGACTCCAAGCCCTGGAACACTTCGATCGACACCAAGAAACCGTCAAGCACCGGTTTGACAAGAGGGCCAAAGTGAAAGCTTTCAGACCGGCAGACCTGGTGCTTCTATGGGACAAGGCCCATGAAAAGAAGGGTAAGCATACAAAGTTGCAGCCACTGTGGATAGGCCCGTACCAGATTGCTGAGATTCTGGGTAATAATGCATTTCGTTTACAAGACCTTGATGGTAATTTTCTGGACCTCCCTGTTAATGGTCAATACTTAAAACATTATTTCTCGGTTGTTCCGTCCAATGTATCATTTGAATGAGTCACAAAGAAGTTGTAACATGTGTATACATTGTAAATAACTCTGCAGTTTTATTTTATTTTAGCTTACTTTTCATGTCTGTACAGTTGTTTATTTTAGTTTATTTTTAAATGTCTGTATAGTTGTTTATTTTATTTTATTTTTAAATGTCTGTGCAGTGTTGTTTTATTTTATTTAATCTTAATTGTCTGTGCAGTTTTAGTCTATTTTGAAGTTCTGTATTTTATTTCCTTTGTAAATAACCTTGCAGTTTTATTTCCTTTGCTATCTGTACAGTTTATTTTATTTCCTTTGCTGTCTGTACAGTTTTATTTTGTTTTATTTGATTTTGTTTTATGTTAAAGTCTGTGCAGTTTTATTTTTATTTTGTTCTTAAAGGCCTGTGTTTATCCTTGGAAGTCTGTACAAAGTTCTTTAGCTTTTAAAATTTTGTTTTTGAGTTTTGCCTGAGCATCAATAAAAAAGTCAACCTTCTAAAGATTGTTTCATTCTCGAGTCCGTAATCCAGTTGTTCATTATCATAATTGTGAGATAGTCTGTTTGAATTAAACAAGTGGAACTATTTTGTTATTCGTAACAACAATGGAAGGATGATTGGATTTTGTGTCTTGCTTGCCACAGTTGTTTTAATTATAAAGAAACTGCTATGCTGTTTGGCTGGAGAAACTCCCAGGGAATCCAAGAAAAGTTGGTCATAAGAGGGGACTATGATTCATGTAATTATTTGAGTATCCACAGAGGCTATCAGTGCCTAGGTTGAAGCAGTTCCAGATTGATGAAATATTAAAAGAAAATTGTTATTCTTTCTAAGGCTTTTCAGATGTTGATGTATTTCAAAAGAAAGAGATGAAAGTTGAGCAAGACAAGCATGAAATTGGCACTCTGTTATTTCCAATATATATATAAAAAAAAAATAAAAATAAAAAAAAAAAAGAGTTATATAATGAAAGAGGCAGCCAAGACTTCAAAAGATGTTTTTCTTCTACCAAGTTGTAGATTCTACCTTACAGTTGTAAATCTGGGTCGTGTAAATCTAAAGGGTAACTCTGTCAGGGCTGTAAAAGGCTAAACTAGTAAACAGAGCTCTACTCGGTTTCCCCTTTTTACAATCTAGAAAAGTTGATCAATCCAGAGTTCAACATTCGAAGGCCCAATCATTCTTGAAGAAAGTTTTATACGCTTGTAATTGCACATCAGAAATCTTCCTTAAATGATTCAACCTAGTATGTCCTTGGGAAATTTTAACAACTATCAGTTAGTAGTCAATTTATTTTGAAGAATATCTGTGGCAAGGCATGATACATGGTCTATGTTGTTTTGAAACTAGAGTCCTGGGTTCTAAAATAATGCTACTATTTTACCCGCAGATATCGCCATTTGTTGAGAAGCAACACACCCCCACTGAAAAATGAATTTCCACCCTTTGAAAATTTTGAGCTTTCATTTTTGCAGTAGGGACCCTCTTGATGTTTTTCAGGTTTTAATTCCAAATTTGCTTGCCTCCTTTTTCAAGTTGTGCTTTTATTTGCATCTGGCTTTGATTTATTCCAGAATTCATTTTTCACATGTTAGAATCATTGCTGATTAAAGAAAATCTTTCACCGGTATGAAAAAATGCAGATTCCAGATAGATAAATTCATTGAGAAACCAAAACTTTCCATTTTTGGCAAAGTCGCGAAATCGCGACACTTCCATTTTTGGAAATGTCGCGAAATCGCGACAGGTTTCAGAAAATCCGCCAAGTCAGAAAAACGTAGCGAAATCGCGACACTTCCATTTTTGGAAATGTCACGATATCGCGACACTTTCCATTTTTGGAAATGTCCGAAATCGCGACGAGTTTGGAGAGAGAAAGCAAAGAAGTCGTGAAATCGCGACATGTCACGAAATCGTGACAGGCAGAAGGAAGAAGGAACGAAAGCGTGAATGTCGCATTTAGAAAAAGAACTAAGGCATGAAAGGTCGCGATTTCGTGACATGTCATCGAGTCTTTGGAAAAAAGGGACATGTCGCGAAATCGCGACGTCATGGAAATCGTGACTGGATTGTGAAAGTAAAGAAAAGAGGAGTAATGGTGAGTAGAATGAGTAAGTGACAAGATTTCGGGGTCGATTTGGACAATGTCGCGATTTCGTGACAATGGTAGCAAGACGTTGGAAGAGTCGCGATTTCGTGACATGTCGCGAAATCGCGACATGTCGCATTTTCGCGGCTTAGGAGGAAGACAACACAGCATGAGAAAATAGCTGAAATGGACACGTGTCACGATTTTGCGACACGTGTCAAGACAAAGCAAGCCACGTATCAGATAATTAGAGCCGCGTATATCGAACTTTAGGGTTTCATTTTAATATTTAAGGTTTTGATTTAATAATTTTAAAATGCTAATCCTTGTTTGTCTTTCATGCAGGAAGCCATCTGGCACTTACATGATAACGGAGAAATGGCCATAAAGACAAAGTCAAGTGCAAATTAATCGAAGACAACCATATTGAAATGAGAGATGCCGAAAATTGTTGTTTCATCCAAATTTTATAGATCTGGCCGCAAAGAGACTTTACGGTGACTAAGCAACTGCCCATTTAATGGAGTATGTCGAGAATTGGCCGAAAAATGAAAATATCTACACTCAATTATCGAAATTTGCCGATGGATGCATTTAATGAAAATTTATGGCAGAATTAATAGCTTGCGGAGATTTTCAACTCGGGGATGGCTCTACGGAGATGAAATGTCAGAGAAGTGGTGACTCATCCAAATTTCCGAGGGAATTAATGAGGGCATTTACTCACGATTGCGGGTGAATGCAAGTGGCATTCGAATTCTGTTTTCTCCATTTATGGCAAGTGTCTGCACTGAGTTGCAGAGTGGTTAAGTTTTATCAAGACTTTATTTTAAATGGCTTTATATTGTAAAACCCGGGTACTAGGGTTTAAGATGATAAGATTTACGGTTTGAGAAGAAGATATTTCTGAAAGATCAAGTTCTGTCTCGAGTCTATAAATACTTCTTCTAAATGTAATCGTAGGAGGCGGAGACTTAGAAATAAAAGGCTATTGAAGCAATTTCTTGCAAATCTTGTTAAATACTTTATTTCTGGACTTGGAGTTGATGTGCTTTTGTTTTCTGTGATAGCATGGCCAGGAGCCTAATCTTTTTTAGATTGTGATAAGTTCATCTTCTTTTGTTATCCGTTTCTTTAAAGTTTATTAAATATATGCTGTAAATCTGTGTTATCAAGATTAAATATGTTGTTGGGCTTCATTTGTTCTATTGTATGCTAGGGAAAATTATAGATTTAAGGTTCAGGCCTATTCTAATTGCTCTGTCCTCACTGTGCGAGCTAGGCTGTCGATGAAAGATATCAATTTTAACCGACTTCCCTTCGGTTTATAATTTTCTGTTAGATCTGTTCCATCTCTCGCCTTATGCTCTTAGTAGAAAGTGATCTTAGAAAGCTGGACACTTTCTTCTTTGATTTATTTCGTTGTGAAGCTGATAGTATAAATAAAATTGGTAGTTTTATTTTACAGCTAAGTTTGATAAACTTCTCTTTCTGCCTTACCCTACCCTCTTTGTTTTACCGTGAAATGATCCATTTTTATTTTCTTTTAAATTTTTCTTTTATTTAAATCTGCTGACCCATAAGAGCTAGATCAAAGAATTAATTTTAAATCTGATTGTCAACAAGTGACAACTACTGAACATTACTGAACAAGTTCAGTGAGCCCGTTGTAAGGTAACAGGACAGTCCATATTGAAAACTATTCCAAAAGCGAAAAAGAGTGAATAGACATTCGACCCAACTCTGTAACTCACACCTTGGATAACCAGCTAGATCCTAAAGTGAGTGGGATTTATCCCGTATAAGTGTTATCAGAGTTTCATGCTCATTCTTCATAGGGTGTGTATAAAAGTCGGACCAACACGGACACAGATTTCAATAGAATTGTAATTATGTTTCTGAAGCAATAAAAGTGCAATTTCATTTCATTTATTTTGTTATATCTGAGTGTGAGTAATACTTAAAGAATAATTCAAACCTTCTTCTGAGAAAGGAGGCTGGCCACTTCTAGACCTAGGATGAGGACTGACATACAGGTTTTATTCTGATTTTGTTGCAGCAGAATAAGTTGTGAACTTGTCATTTTCATTCTTTTGCACAGTTAACATTCCTAGTTGTTTAATTCTTGTTCATAATGTTTTTTTGATATGATTAGTGGTAGATCTGGTTATTCTTTTCATTCCCAGACAACTTTCCAATTCATTGCAAATTTCCATTTCTAGCAATTTACAAGTTTTTTGTAATTTCCCTGCATTCTTGTTTTTTCTGTCAAAACCCCTACGAGAAGATTGATGACCTTCTGTTACAGAGCATTGATAGGATCTAGTTTTTATGCTTCATTTCAATTATTTCAATATTAAATAGACTTTCAATTTTGTAATTATAACTAGAGTTTCAATTCTGCAATTATAACTAGAGTTTCAATTCTACACTTTAATTAGATTTCATTCTTGCAACTGTAACTAGGGTTTCATTTCTACAATTAGCAATTAGTTTTCATTCTTGCAAATAGATTAAATTTCAATTTATGCAATTTAGGGGTAGAAGTGACACAAAACCCCCACATAATCAATTCCACCAATAAGACATCTCGCTTCCAAATGAACTGAACTACAACCCTGCTTGAACTTTCTCTCATAAATAGCCTTGGACACTGCCCTGGATTGACAAATTCATTGAGAATTAATGATGTGCTTAACGACAGCCCATCACAAATGTTGGATTTGAATGCTCTAATGTAGTAGAATGCAGCTTGTTCATGTGTAGGCTGAAGACCATCAGGAACCCTTTGCTAGATTTGGGTGAACCTGATGTTAAAATCAACTATCTTCTCTTTTGTATGTCTTTGAATCATTGTAAATTGATGTAGTAGGGAGAATGGGTCAGCTTGTTTATGAAAATTCTTGATCAATAGTTCTACCAACTAATCCCATGTGGTGATAGTGGTGGGTGGCAAGGATCGGTACCAGTACAACAACTTTCCTCTTAGCGATAACACCAACAACCTTACCATTATATCTTCATCTACTATGCCATGGATCGTAGCCAAAGAGACCACATCCTAAATATGCTCATAGGTGGTCTTACCAGTACCATCATAGGTAGGCAAAGCCTTCAAAGCTGCTTGAGGCACTAGATTTTGTGCTTGTAAATTCAAGGCTCCTAAGCTATTCCATGTTGGGAATTGCCTTAGAGGTTGTTGTTGTTGTGGTGGTGGGTTTTGAGCCATGTGAACTGGTGTGTGTGGTTGAGCTTGGGGAACGCTAGTGGTAGTACTGACTAGACTTGTAGGAGTAGAAAATATACCAACTAATCATGAGGATGTTATGGACGCTATATGAGATATATGAGGTAAAAATGATGTACGGTGTAAGGTAACTAGTTGAGGATGCTCTCCTAACCTTTGGGTATCAAGTTTGTAGAACTCAATGGAATTTTTAGAATTTTTGGCCTTTGATCTCGTAATCATGAAGCACAAATTTCATTTCCTTCATGTTTGGAGGCTTTTGGGTACAATCAAGTCGCCAGATATCCTAACTTAGATAGCATGAAGGTGAACATCAAACCTTAATACTATTTGAAAGTGGAACTTTTGAGGTCCCATCGGGTGTGTCAAAACTTATTGGTCAAATATCTGCCTAGTTAACAAAAACTATGCTTGTGTGCCCTAGACACGGCTAACATTGAAAGGCTGGAGGAAATAAATATCCTTCATGCCAATATCTAGAGAGGTTTGGCTCCCTTACTAATCCTACATAGGTTTAATACTAGAGTTGCAGGAAATAAATTGGAAATAATGGAAAGAAAGGGAAATATGGCCACAATTCGGAGTGTAGGATTCAGATCAGACTAGTAGCAATAATTCTACCCAAGCATGGAAATAGTATGTAATAAAATGAAAGTAGCATAATATACTTATAATCTTGCATAAACAACCTCCAGGATTGCATTCCAGTACTCACTCCCTCACCAACAATATTCAAATTCAGATGTAGAATTTAAACCAAACAACAGATAATGAATATGAGCGTAAGATAGAAATGCATACAGACAGAAGGAAATCACACATAATATCACTTGCAAATTTAGAAGCCCTGTATCTTCTATTGATGTAGAAAACTTGATTAGTTTTCTCATAGAATATCTAACCCTTCTTTTATAATGAGAATTGAGTAGTATTTATAGAGGATTTTACCTCTTTCATTATAAGCACATGGATACAAAATGACCATATATTAGGAACCACAATGAGAAAATTCTTCCTCAAAAATATTAAAAATTCATCCTCTTGAAACAACGATCTAGCTTCTAAGGAAACTCCTCCAGGAAATCTATATTTTTGGATGTTGGTGCATGGAAAACTGTAAGGCTCGATCGTTGACTAGATGCATTTGCCATCTCGAAAATGCACTCTTGCTTTGGAAATAATGAAAATATCCTAGCACTTTTAATATTGTTGCTCCCCCTTTGCTTGAGATCCACAACTTGGACTATGCCTTGCCCCCATAATTTAATACTCTCCATTCGCCTGCTTTGGGTGCTTCCTAAAAACCTGTGATGACGTCAATAGTGCAATTCGTCCAAATTGAATAACAAGTGAACGCACATTTACTCTTTCCATGACATGCATTGGTGGGGGGGAACACCTTAATAAATTTAATGGATCACATATCTTCCTTGATCATGATAGAAATAATCCTTATTTTCTCATGCGAAAATGTTTTTAACAGCCACCCTGTTCTCCTCTAAATCTGCGTTCACCCGCAAAAGAGGCGAAGGGAGTCATCGCCTTCCTCTTGGGGCGAACGCGACATTGAATTTTCAATGTCACTTTGACCTTTATAGCTTTTGCTCAACTTTGACTTTCATAGTGCGTTCACACGACTTTTCACCTTCACAGCACTTTCGCCCAACTTTTCACCTTTGCAACGCGTCCGCCCAACTTCAACTCTTTATGGTATGTTCACCCCAAGAGGGGCGAATGGAGCTTTCACCCCATATTTTGGGTGAATGCAAAATTTTTCAAGCCAAAATTTTCCTAAGTCTGTTTCAACCCAAGACTTTCATCGAACCTATTTTCATCATGATGGGCGGGTGTATTTCTTAGTTTTTCAAGGATGTTCACCCCAAAGTGGGGTGAACGAAGCTTTCACCCCAACTTTGGGGCGAACGCGATTCTCCCAAAACTCAACTTTGGGCATCATCGTTACTTAGGCAATTTTGAAACTTCATCATTTTTCATTTCCTTTTCTCTTATTTCACTCCAACAAGGGGCGCGTGAGGCTTTCACCCCTCAGTTGGGGTGAACACACTTTCATTTTCGATGAAGCTCCTTTTTTAAGAACTTAACATTTTATGCTTTATTTTAAAAAAAAATTGCGGGTGATTCAAACCAAAGCCATCTATTCGTTTTCCTAGCTATTTTCCTTAGAACATCCATTATTTCCAAGCCAAAAGATGAATGAAAAGAAAGAAGGAAAAATAAAACATAACTGCAATATATCAAATCAGTCAAAATATTATATTATCAAATTAATATATTTTACCGCATTACAATCAAAATTCTATCAAAACTCAATGTGGCATATTGCAAAACTGCCAACACACGATTACATATACAAGATTATTGAAGACTATGTGGATGATTTATTGGCCAAATCTAAAACCTATCAAGAGCACATTGGTATCTTGAAAAAAAAAATTGATCGATTTGTAGAGCATAAAGTAAGGTTGAATCCCAAGAAGTGTGTCTTTGGTGTCACCTCAAGCAAACTACTAGGATTCATCGTCTCCAAGAGAGGCATTGAAGTAGATACAAACAAGTTCAAGGCCATTATAGAGATGCCTCCCCAAAAAAACTTGAAATATTTGAGTAGCCTACAATGAAATATTCAATTGATCTATCATTTCATTGCACAACTCTCAAACAAATGTAGGTCTTTCAATCATCTGCTACAAAATGGAGTGACATTTTCATGGATAGAAGAGCAAAACCTAGCTTCTCCACCAGTCTTAGCTCCACCTCACCTAGGGTCCCCTTTCATCTTTATGTTTCAACAACAGACTTTGCGTTAGGGGCAATGCTTGCATAGAAAAATGAAAACAATCAAGAGCAAGCAGTCTATTATACTAGTCGAACACTGGTAAGCTATGAAACCAAATATGCTTATGTGGAAAATTTGTGCCTAGAAGTGGTTTTTGCCACTAAGAAAATTAGAAATTACATACTAAGTCACACCACTTATGTCACATCTCATGAAAACCCTCTTCATTACATGATGACTCGCACTTACAACAACACCCGCACCATAAAATGGATAATGCTCCTAACATAATTTGATCTTGAGTTCATTAGTCAAAAATCCATTAAAAATCAGGTAATAGTCGATCAACTTGTGGAAGCTCCACTTCCTAGTGATCAACCCTTGATTCTTGAGCTCCTAGATGACTTAGTATTTACCATCACTGAATAAGAGGAATATGTCATTCCTAAAGAGGATGTGGATATTACACTCTTATTTTATGGTTCTAAGTGTGAGAAAGGACAAGGTGTAGGAGTCATATTTCATACACCACAAGGGATATGTATTCCTTTATAATTTAAACTCAATTTCCCATGCATAAACAATAATGTAGAGTATGAAGCCTTAATATTAGGCCTTCATTCAGCCATAACTATGGGTATAAAGCGTATTAGGATATTTGGCCATTCCCAACTTGTCGTTCATCAAGTAAATGGATCATACCAATGTAAAGAACCAATATTAAAACTTCATCATGAGGTAGCAATGAAATGGCTTGCAAAATTTGACTGGTATGAAATTGATAGTTTACCTTGTTCAACTAATATATTTGTAGATGTGATGGCCTCTCTAAGATCATTGATTCCAAATAAATCTATAGGAGAGGTACAACCATTAATTATCACAATAATCTCTAAATTTACAATTTCCTGAGCTGAGTCTAAAGATGAGAAGGATGTTTGCTTCATTCATGCAAAACCATATGAGCCTTGGTCTAGTCAAGTAAAAGACTTCCTCAAGTTTGGAACACTCCCATCAGATATGTCACGAACTACCAAATAAACTTTCAAGAAAAAGGCTACTCATTTCACTCTCTTGGGGGACATGTTGTATAGATGTGGTTATGATGGTGTCCCTTGTTGTCTCGAGCCTGTAGAGGCACAAAGAGCAATATCTGAAGCTCATGATGGTACTTTTGGTGGTCACTTTAGTGTAATGGCCATCACAAAGTGCATTTTATACATGGGTTATTATTGGCCCACCATGGAATGCGATTGTTGCACCTATGTCAAGAAATATCAACAATGTTAGCAACATGCTAATTTAACTCATGTACCATCACAAGAATTACAGCCCATTCATAGTCTTTGGCCCTTTTCACAATGGGGTTTGGACTTGATTGGTAAAATATCGCCTCCTTCCTTGAGACAACACACATTCATCATCATTGCCACTGAATATTTCATGAAGTGGGTTGAGGCAATTCTTCTAACCAGTACGATAGGACCTTGAATTGTTGATTTTATACTTCAACATATCATTTTTTACTTTGGTATCCCCTCAAAAATAATCTTTGACAATGGTAAGTCTTTCAAAAATAAGGATGTTCAAGCACTTTACGAGAAATATAATATCCAACATAGTTTCTCGACTCCTTATTACCCACATATAGATGGACAAGTTGAGGCAACCAACAAGACATTTATCGTTATTCTCAATAAATTAGTCAAATAAAATCATTGAGATTAGCATTCTCATTGGTCTATGGTGTCGAAGTCATCATGACTCTTGAGCTCGAGATCCCCTCATTGTATATTTCATTACAAAAAATCATAGATAATGATACTACTATACAAGCACATCTTGACCAACTCATGCTCCTTTATGAAAGGTGAATCAATGCCTTGGAGCACTTACGATTATATTAGGACCATTTCAAGTGTGCTTACAACACCAAATTCCATCTACGTGAATTCCAAGTAGGAGATCTTGTCCTTAAAGAGAACCAGTAAAACACCAATGCATTGTTGTATCTTTGTGACAAATTCAAGACTGATTGGTTAGGTCCATACATTATCACACAAAAGGTGGATCAAGGAACTTATAGGCTTGCTAGTCTAGAGGGAAGAGCTCGAACCACTAAACATCATCCACTTGAGAGCGTTTTAATGCTTAATGTATTTTATATATGTATATATATACATGGCTAAAAATACATCATTCATACATATTGCATTTTACACATTCATTTTACACAAGCACTTTCATGTCATTTTGATGCATTTCATCCATCATATTAGTGGTCATTTACTTAGTTTAGACAATAATTTTTCCAATAGATCTTATCATCTTAATTAGGAGCACCCTCAAGTTCACACCCATCTCATTTTACCATTTCATAATTCAAGTCATCATTTGCTATACAAATTTACATTATCCCTAGGTTTTTTTGGTCACTCAGCCACTCCTAGTGTTTCAAGCAACCTCTAATACATGTCAAGTTTTCTCTAGGACCAAGGCACATTTTCACTAAAGAAAATCTCTAGTTCTAGAATTTGCTCTAAAATTATTGAACCAAATACATCTCACACCTATTAAAAACATCTTGTGTCAAGGAGGGATAACATCATGCTTGGGTTGAACCTTGAAGTGAAAAAGTTATCTTTGCTTGTCCAATTATGCACATAGTCCAAAATCAAAAACATTGGTCTTCACCACTAATAACACTTCCAAATAAAAGAATGAGTAATAAGGATAGGGTAAAATTCTCATCACACTTTGGTTGAGAATCTGATTCTCCAAAACTCTAATTCTTTTACAATCACATACCACAGATCCCTAAGTAGTAAGGATACCACTACATTTCCATTCAAATGGTTAGGTAGTTTGATTTCCCAAAGCTTAGAGATCATATCATTGGACTATGAAGCTAACCTCCACTGGGACTATAGACGCATGATTGGCAGTGGAGTACGCTCATGCGTAGTGACATGTCTCTCTTGAAGAGACATCTAACTGCACATAAGGACAAGCTAGCTTTCTGGTCTCCTCCATGACATGTTTCATCTCAATTTACTCAATATGGGTTAATTAACTCACTTGCACACACATTGGTTCTTGATTGCCTTGATTCATTACCATGCTCATGATTTTGTCAATGAATATTCACTGCACACACATTTGGTCTTTGAAATTTAGACAAAACTTAGTGAGGTTTTTCGATATCACTAGGATGTTTGAGTCTCTGCAAAACAATTCTAGATCATCCATCCATAAGCAAAAACAACATTCATGTCATTATAAAATCATTACATGAGTCTTCTATTTCACTTACCACCATTTTGGTGACCCTGATTAAGCGATAATGATAAATATGGTCAAGCAAAACCTAAGCTACAAATGATCGTGAGAGCGTCATTTCACTTGCATTTACACTATCGTTATGCATATACATCATCATTACATTATCATCCATCACATAATATACACATGCATCTGTTGATAAGCAACACACCCCCACTGAAAAATGATATTCCATCCTTAGAAAATTCTGAACTTTCATTTTTTGCAGCAGGGACCCTCTTGATCTTTTCAGGTTTTAAATCCAAATTTGCTTGCCTCCTTTTTAAAGTTGTGCTTTTTCTTGCATTCTAGTTGTGTTATCCAAGAATTCACTTTTTTACATGCTAGAATCATTCATGCACAAGCAAAATCTTGCACCGGTATCGAGAAAATCCGGAAAACGATTTGCATAATTCATTGAAAAATCAAACTTTCCATTTTTGGTAGTGTCGCGATATCGCGACACTTCCATTTCGAAAATGTCGCGATATCGCGACAGGTAAGTCAAAATGCGGCTAAGTGCCAGAAAGGTCGCGATTTCCCGACATGTCGCGAAATCGCGACAGATTTTGGAGAGAGAAGCAAGCCATACGAGAGGGCGCGATTTTGCGACATGTCGCGAAATCGCGACATGTCGCATTTTCGCGATAGGAGAGAGAAAGTGGGCTGCAGAATGAAAAATCGGCTAAGTCGCAAACACGTTCCAAAATCGCGGTCAACGCGGTCAACGCATGCAGGTACGGAACTGTCGCGATATCGCGACGTGTTCTAGAATCGCGGCTGAAAATCGGGATGGCTGTACGGAGGCCAGGAGGGTCGCGATTTCGCGACACGTCGCGAAATCGTGACATGTCGTGTTTTCGCGGCCGACGAGGGAGGAAGTTGCCGATGCGCTGGCAGGGTCACGATTTCGTGACATGTCGCGAAATCGCGACATGTCGCAAAATCGCGGTAGGAGAGAGAAAGTCTTCAGAGGGCCCGAAAGTGCATTTCAGCTGAAACAGAAGGCTTCCTGGGGTAGCGACACGTGGGGTAGCGACACGTGTCAAAGCGTGAATGAGACAAACAGAAGCCGACATGCAAGCTTACTTTGCGGTTTTTAATCTGTTTTTAATGTTTTAAGCTTCTGATTTAATTAAAATGCTAATCTAATGCATCTTTTTGTCTTTCATGCGGGATTCCACCGGCACTTACGGGACAACGGGAAAGACCATAAAGGCAAATATAAAGTGCGGATTTAGTCAAGGACCGCCATGCTAGAAAAGAGGCTGCCGGTAAATGCATTTAATGGAGATTTATTGTAGAATTGATAGCATGGAGACCATTTCAACTCAGAGATGGATTTGCGAAGATCAAATTGATGGAGAAGTGGTGACTCATCCGGCTCACCAGCAGAATTAACGGAGGCATTTATTTGCAGCTACGGATGAATGCAAGTTGCATTTGATTTTATCTTCTCCATTTATGGCAGCTGACTGCTCAGATTTGCCGAAGGGTTAAGTTCTATCTGGACTGTGATTTTAAATGGATTTTTATTGTAAAACCCGGGTCCTAGGGTTTAAGTGCGATAAGATTTAGGGTTTGAGCAAGATATTTTGAAAAGATCGGGAGTCCATCCCGAGTCTATAAATACTGATTCTAAATGTAATCGCGAGGAGGCGGAGACTTAGAAATAAAAGGCTTATAAGCAATTTCTTGCAAATTTTGTGAAATCCTTTGTTTTCGGACTTGGAGTTGATGTGCTTTAGCTTTTACGTGATAGCATGGCCGGGAGCCTAATCTTTTGCGAGTGTGATAAGTGTATCTTCTTTTGTTATCCGTTCCATTTAAAGTTTGTTAGATATATCTTGTAAATCTGCCATTGTCAAGTTTAAATATCTTTGTTAGGCTTCGAGTTGTTCTATTAGTCTGCTAGGGGAAATTATGATTTGAGGTTAAGTTTGTTCTAATTGCTCTGTCTTCATTGTGTGAGCTAGGCTGTCGGTGAAAGATACCAGTTTTAACCTGACTTCCCTTCAGTTTATAATTTTTTGCTAGATCTATTTCACTCTGCCTTGTGCTCTTAGTTGAAAGTGATCTTAGACTGACTGGACACTTTCTTCTGGGATTTGTTCTGTTGTGAAGCTGATAGCATAGATAAGATTGATAGTTTAGAGTTTTACAGTTTAAAGTCTGATAAGCTTCTCTTTTCTGCCTTACCCTACCCTCTCTTTGCTTTCCGTGAATGATCCATTTTTATTTTCTTTATTTGCCTTTTATTTAAATTTGTTGACCCATGAGAGCTAGATCAAAGAATTCAAGTCAAATCTGATTGTCAACAACTTTTGCAACTACCGAACAAGTTCAGGGAACCCCCTGTAAGGTAACGGAACGAGTCCATATTGAAATCTATTCCAGAAGTGGAAAAGAGTGAATTGCCATTCGACCCAACTCTGTAACTCGCACCTTGGATAACCAGCTAGATCCTAAAGATGAGTGGGATCAGTCCCGTGGGTGTCTCCGGAGCTTTCCTTGCTTTCATCATTTTTCTCGGGGTGTGCATGAAAGCCGGACCAACATCTAATTGGCGCTAGAAGGAGGGCATGAACTCAGTTCAAGTATTGTAAGGGCATAACAGCAACATTTGAAGGACCCACAGTGAACTCCGGACAGTTTTCTAAGTTGTCAGTACAGTTTTCTAAATTGTCAGTGCAGTTTTTAAATTGTCAGTACAGTTTTTAAAGTTGTCAGTACAGTTTTTAAAATTGCCAGAGAAGGCCTTAAGTTCAGTGGTTTGTTAAGAACAGTTCTATCATCACTTGCAGTTATCCAATTACAAATCAGAACATCACTGTCAGCCAAGTAATAATGGCAAATTGGTTGGGCTCCACCGCTTTGAACATTTCGGGTATAGCCCATGACCTGCCCAGAAGTCCAGAAAGGTATCTCCCCAGGTACAAACATGATGGGACAAGAACTACAGAAGAAAATCTGCTAGCTTTTAAAAATGCTTTAAGATTATTGAATATACAGCATGAAGATGTTGCCTGCAGATTGTTCCCGTTCACTCTCCAGGAGGGAGCTTATGACCGGTTTTTAAACCTCACCAGCAATTCCATTACTAGTTGGGATGATCTAGAGAAAGCTTTTATATCACAGTTCGGTGAAGTGATAGATCCCGACATTTTATATCAACAATTTTCCAAGCATCAAGAAAGAGTCGGGAGAAAGCTGTCAGGTCTTTCAATATGAGGTTCCAAAGAGCTTACGGTAGAATTACTGGCCATTACATCCCAAATGCAAATCTGGCCTTAGAAATCTACAAGAATGCATTGGATTCGGTGACCTCTATTTTCCTCAAGAGAGACATTAATATCACAACCCTGGCAGAGGCTTATAAAGAAGCCTTAATTCTTGAAAGACAACTAGGGCCTCAAATTACGAGCGATCCTTTGATATCCTATGTTACACAAAACATGCATGTTCCAGACCCCATTCCACATCATGAGTTAGTGCCAACATGTCATGCTCTACCCAAGGAGACTCCGTTAACTGTGACATCCACTCAGCATGTGCAAAATACAGAGAAAAGTTCGACAAATTCAAAGTGCAGGTGCTTGAGCCGAGCAGGTTGTGATCCGGCACCACCCAAATCGAAGTTTTTCCGGTGAGTTAAATTTTCCTAGAGATCAAAGAAATATTGATCTTTCTAGTTCACCCAAAAATAGTACAACCGGGGTTTCGGATTCTGTCACTTTTCCCGAAGAGACGAGAAAGTCTTGTACGGACTCTGTGGATGAAATGCAAGATTTTCAACGAGTTCAAAATGGACGAGTTATGACTTGAAATGTGAGAGTCCAGAACTTAATAATGATCCTTCCTCATCAGAGGATGATGAAAGTGAGATTCAATCTCACTATGCAAAAGTAACTGAGGAGGATAGCATCATTGAGGATATGAGGGAACTTAAAGGTGACATCACCCTCTATGAACTGCCTCAGATTGTTGGACAAAACATTAACTTGATTGAGGCTTACTTTGGACCACCTGTTGAATTTCAAGAAAAGGAGGAAAAGGTAGTAAATATGAATGTGGTCAGCCAACTTGGAATTGATGAGCTGTCTCAACATAAGCCCGCAACTTCGAACATAATGTCAAAGAGGAGGCTATAAAGCGTGTTGATGCAGATATTGGAGTTTATGATTTGGCAACTGAAAAGGTGGGAACAGTTACAACTCTAATCAATCACAACAATGATGTTTGGACATTGCACATTGATGAGGTTAAATCTAAGCAAGGCTCAGGTGAAAAGGAAAATTGTAAACACTCTGCTAGAGGGATAAAAATTGAAGTCCTGGATATTGAAGCAGTGCAGCAACCACAAAATGTTCAAGTTGTTAAGAACCAGGGCATACAGATAAAACATGATTTCTTTCGGTTGTCACATCATTTTGAAAATGTGGTGGTCGCAGGTCCGTCAAGGTTTTAAAGTATTTGATCCTGGGGGTTTTTTACATTCAGTCCTTTTGAAAGAACTCTGCAAACCCTTTAATTAGAAGCATAAACATGTTATCATATGATTTGTTATTATATGATTTGTTTAATTTGAAGGAGTTGCGATTTGTTTTTCAAATGGGACAGGGAAGACAGTAAACCCAAGTCTTTCCCAGATAGCAAATTTTTGAAGCACAGTCTGGAGTGCATTTCGTCAACAGGACTTGAAAGGTAATTTTTTTTTTAAATTACTTGCATGGTCAAAAAAATTTTAAAGCACCATTTCTCTGCTTTCCCAACTGCTGCATTTTTTGAGTATGAAGGGAAGTTGTAACATATGTATGCATTGTAAATAAGCTTTGAAGTTTTTCAGTTTTATTTCTTTGTCAGTGCAGTTTTTATTTCAATGTCTGTGCAGTTTTAATCTGTTTCAGTTTAATTTTAATGCTCTGCAGTTTTAATTTATTTGTTTTTCAGTTTATTTCTTTGTCAGTGCAGTTTTATTTTTAAATGTCTGTACAGTTGCAGTTTTTCAATTTTCTTTAGTTGTTTTTCAGTTTTAGCTTGTGCAGTTTATTTCTTTTGTCAGTGCTTTTTATTTCCTTTCTTTGTCTTTTTATTTTAGCTTGCTTTTATTTTAGTCTGTACAGTCTTTTCTTTATTGCATTTCTTTTTCTTTGCTGTTTGTACAGTTGCAGTTTAATTTATTTCAGTTGCAGTTTTTATTTGCTTTAGTTCTTTTAGTTTATTTCTTTTATTGCCTGTACAGTTTTTATTTTCTTCCCTGCTTTTCCTTTTCTTTGCTGTCTGTACAGTATTTTTTTTTAGTTCTTAATTTTACTGCCTGTACAGCTGTGCTTTGCATCCTTTGTAAATAGCCTTGCAGTTTGTTTTATTCCTTTGTCTATACAGCTGTGCAGTTTTCAGTGTTTAGTTTATTTTATTTGCATGTCTGTGCAGTTTTGATTCTGTTTTGCTTTAGAAGCCTGTGCCTGTCCTTGGAAGCCTGTACAAAGTCCTTTGGCTTCTAAAATTCTATTTTTTAACCTCTGCCTGAGCAATCAATGAAAAGTCAGCCTGCTGAAAATTGTTTTATTTCTAGCTGATAAATCCTCAATCCGAGTGCCTCCCCATTCTCGCTCATTATTCTAATTGAGATAGTCCGCTTGCACTAAACCGTGGAACTATTTTGTTATCCAGGATGAAGGTAGAGAGATGATTGGATCTTGTGTCTTACTTGCCACAGTTGTTTTAATGATAGAAAAACTGTTATTCTGTTTAGTTGGAGGAACTCCCGGGGAATCCAAGAAAAGCTGGTTATAAGAGGGGACTATGGTTCATACAATTATTTGGGTGTCACCAAAGGCTATCAATGCCTAGACCGAAGCAGGTCCCAGATTGATCAAATATTAAAAGAAAATTGTAATTTCTCTAAGGTCTTCCAGATAGTGATATATTTCAAAAAGAAGAGAGATAAAAAAAAAGAGATAAGAAAAGAGAAAAAAAAAGAAAAAAGAGTTATATGATCAAAAGAGGTAGCCAATATTAGATTCTGCCCTACAGTTGTAAATTGGGTCGTGTAAATCTAAAGGGTAACTCTGTCTAGGCTGTAAAAAGCTAAACTAGTAAACAGAGCTCTACTCGGTTTCCCCATTTACAATCTAGAAAAATTGATTAATCCAAGTTTATCATTCAATTCAGTCATCCTTGAAGAAAGTTCTATACCTTTGTAATTGCACATCCGAAATCTTCCTTGAAGTAATCCAACTCGAGTATGTCCTTGGGAAATTTTAACAGTGGCGGTTAGTAGTCAATTTATTGTGAAGAATGCCGTGGCAAGGCACGATGCATGGTCTTTTTGTTTTGAAACCCGAGTCTTGGGTTCTAAAATAGTGCTACTATTTTACCCGCAGATATCGCCTTTTGTTGAGAAGCAACACACCCCCACTTAAAAATGAGATTCCATCCTTAGAAAATTCTGAACTTTCATTTTTTGCTGTAGGGACCCTCTTGATCTTTTCGGGTTTTAAATCCAAATTTGCTTGCCTCCTTTTTAAAGTTGTGCTTTTTCTTGCATTCTAGTCTGTGTTATCCAAGAATTCACTTTTTTACATGCTAGAATCATTCATGCACAAGCAAAATCTTGCACTGCATCGAGAAAATCCAGAAAACAGTTGCATAATTCATTGAAAAATCAAACTTTCCATTTTTGGTAGTGTCGCGATATCGCGACACTTCCATTTTCGAAAATGTCGCGATATCGCGACAGGTAAGTCAAAATGCGGCTAAGTGCCAGAAAGGTCGCGATTTCGCGACATGTCGTGAAATCGCGACAGATTTTTGGAGAGAGAAGCAAGTTGTACGGAGGGCGCGATTTTGCGACATGTCGCGAAATCGCGACATGTCGCATTTTCGTGGCGGAGAGAGAGAAAGTGGGCTGCAGAATAAAAAATCGCCTAAGTCACAAACACGTTCCAAAATTGCGGTCAACGCGGTCAACGCATGCAGGTAAGGAACTGTCGCGATATCGCGATGTGTTCTAGAATCGCGACTGAAAATCGGGATGGCTGTACGGAGGCCAGGAGGGTCGCGATTTCGCGACACGTCGTGAAATCGTGACATGTCGTGTTTTTGCGATCGACGAGGGAGGAAGTTGCCGATGCGCTGGCAAGGTCGCAATTTCGCGACATGTCGCAAAATCGTGACATGTCGCAAAATCGCGGTAGGAGAGAGAAAGTCTTCAGAGGGCCCGAAAGTGCATTTCAGCTGAAACAGAAGGCTTCCTGGGGTAGCGACACGTGTCAAAGCATGAATGAGACAAACAGAAGCCGACATGCAAGCTTAATTTGCGGTTTTTAATCTGTTTTTAATGTTTTAAGCTTCTGATTTAATTAAAATGCTAATCTAATGCATCTTTTTGTCTTTCATGCAGGATTCCACCTGGCACTTACGGGACAACCGGGAAAGACCATAAAGGCAAAGATAAAGTGCGGATTTAGTCAAGGACCGCCATGCTAGAAGAGAGGTGCCGGTAAATGCATTTAATGGAGATTTATTGTAGAATTGATAGCATGGAGACCATTTCAACTCAGAGATGGATTTGCGGAGATCAAATTGATGGAGAAGTGGTGACTCATCCGGCTCACCAGCAAAATTAATGGAGGCATTTATTTGCAGCTGCGGATGAATGCAAGTTGCATTTGATTTTATCTTCTCCATTTATAGCAGCTGACTGCACAGATTTGTCGAAGGGTTAAGTTCTATCTGGACTGTGATTTTAAATGGATTTTTATTGTAAAACCCGGGTCCTAGGGTTTAAGTGCGATAAGATTTAGGGTTTGAGCAAGATATTTTGAAAAGATCAGGGTCTGTCCTGAGTCTATAAATACTGATTCTAAATGTAATCGCAGGAGGCGGAGACTTAGAAATAAAAGGCTTATAAGCAATTTCTTGCAAATTTTGTGAAATCCTTTGTTTTCGGACTTGGAGTTGATGTGCTTTAGCTTTTACGTGATAGCATGGCCGGGAGCCTAATCTTTTGCGAGTGTGATAAGTGTATCTTCTTTTGTTATCCGTTCCATTTAAAGTTTGTTAGATATATCTTTGTAAATCTGCCTTGTCAAGTTTAAATATCTTGTTAGGCTTCGATTGTTCTATTTTCTGCTAGGGGAAATTACTGATTTGAGGTTAAGTTTGTTCTAATTGCTCTGTCTTCATCTGTGCGAGCTAGGGTCGCCGAGTGAAAGATACCAATTTTAACCGAGTTGCCCTTGGATTTATAATTTTCTGCTAGATCTCGTTTCACTCTGCCTTGTGCTCTTAGTTGAAAGTGATCTTAGACTGACTGGACACTTTCTTCTGGGATTTGTTCTGTTGTGAAGCTGATAGCATAGATAAGATTGATAGTTTAGAGTTTTACAGTTTAAAGTCTGATAAGCTTCTCTTTTCTGCCTTACCCTACCCTCTCTTTGCTTTCCGTGAATGATCCATTTTTATTTTCTTTATTTGCCTTTTATTTAAATCTGCTGACCCATGAGAGCTAGATCAAAGAATTCAAGTCAAATCTGATTGTCAACAACTTTTGCAACTACTGAACGAGTTCAGGAACCCCCTGTAAGGTAACAGAGCAGTCCATATCGAAATCTATTCCAGAAGTGGAAAAGAGTGAATTGCCATTCGACCCAACTCTGTAACTCGCACCTTGGATAACCAGCTAGATCCTAAAGATGAGTGGGATCAGTCCCGTGGGTGTCTCCGGAGCTTTCCTTGCTTTCATCCTTTTTCCCGGGGTATGCATGAAAGCCATACCAACAGCATCCACACAAACATTCACACAAATTCATACATAAAAATAAATGTTGTGTATATATATATCGTATACACAATGAATGCTTAAAGGCTATATACAATGGAGCACTAAGGCTCATATACCAAAAGTGCATCAAGGAACTAGCTAGCACCTATAGGCAGACCCTTGTGATCTTGATAGAACCCTAGATCGAGATTCACTATACCTAGAGTCACTACGCCTAATAAAACCTGCTAGGGAGGAGGAAGGTCGCACTAACAGCCCAATGTTATGTTGCATAAGCAGATCCTCCAACTCTTGAATGTAGCCCTCTCAAGATTAAAGGCATATCACATCCTACCTCTGATGAGCATACCTCCATGCCAAATCTACCTGGAGCCTCACCATCCCACCCTTGCCTCCACCTATCACCATTTGCACCTCTAGCTCCACCTATAATCAAGCATTATTGGCATCTCGTACCACTATCTCTACATCCTGCTCCACCACCATCTATCAGAGCTGATCTCATTCAGCCCAGAGCTCAGTCCACTCCTCCTCGCTTTGACTAGGATATCTCTCTAGAACCTCCTACATACCACCCACACCATCACCATCATCTCCAATCTCTAGAGATTGCTCTACTACAACCTTCACCTACTTCCCTTGATTGTTGTACTGATGATGTCTCTAACATTAGTGAGTCTCCTCCACCTATGTTGTTGTCTCCACATCTTCCCCACTTTCCTAATAAACCACATGACTTGATACCCATGGAGGTTGTGAAGTGAACCATACATCATAGGTAGCGATGGTCCCAGCATCATCCACATTGAGGAGATATATGTCCTTGTCATCCTCATAATCCACCTGCTACTCCTCCACACAAGGTAGGCTCAACTCATCCAATATATGCCTATAGAAAATTGGAGCATCAGGTACCCCCTATCATATCCCAAACTACTGCAATAACCATCCATCTAGCCTGCTTGACTCATCATAGTTTCCCTCTATCATAAGGCCACCTAGCACCTTGCCATAGTCTCCAGTAAACCTGATCAAGTTGCAATCCTACCCATAGATCTCTACACTCCTATCCATTGTAACTAGGATGGCTAGGTTGTACCTCCTTACCTTCCTACCATCTCAATATAGGGTTTATCCCTATCCCACTCGCATGGCAGGCCCATAGGATGAGCCACACTAAAGTGCCCCTAACCCTAGATCTATAGCAGCACACTACAACCCAACCACTTCCACTTCCACCTCTTCATATCATATAGTCCCATATACATTTGAGCTAGTAGAACAGGAACCCATGCATACACTCGAGGCTCATTGATCATATCGAACACCAACCGAATCATGTTCCATGGGAACCGACATCTGGTGTTGTTAGGCACCAATACATTGGCCAGTAGGAACATAACTAAGGTTGGCAATGCCTCCAAATACTTCACCATATACATATCCAAGTACCTAATCCCACCACCCCTAATGTTCATCCCCCTCCAATCCATCACCAAAATTTTGGCTCATATCATACTAATTATCGTGCCCAACTTGGACATGTAATCCTTCCATAGGTACTCAAAAGATGCGATACATGTCCTCACGTTCACCATCATCTCCCCTGTCGGGAGCTAGAAGGTCCCCTTATTTGTATCCCATATCTCTACTAAGGCAAAAAGGCACCCCTCATCAACCCTTACCACCTCAATACAAGTACACCCCACCAATCCCACCCACTCCAACCAATCCCAATGATCCTTCTATAGCACCTTTCTAACCCCTGGTATGATGGACAATAATCGATTTCGAGCCTCCAATATCATCAACTGCAACATAAAACAACAACAAATGCACATTACCATCACATTCATTGCATAATAAATAAATAAATAAACATATTACAAAATCCAAACAAGTGACCTAAGGGTACTTACCTTCATGACTTGCACCTCAACTCCTACCGCACCCACTCCCTCCATTGCCATCACCTCACTAACTCAATCTTCTTCAGACATTGCTTCTCAAACTCTCAAATACAAGAATAAATTAAAATTTATGCCCACAGCCCTTTTATAGCCAATTTCGGTGCACTCAAATGTCCTAGGGTGTCTGTGTGGCACATTCAAACACCTCCCTACATTTGTAGAGTGGCAGATAATCTCTCGCATCTATGCCTGATGTGGACGTTTGCCAGTGTCTGGATCCAAAATGTTGTAAAAGGACTCAAAAGGTCTCCAAATGTAGCAGGACCCCACAAAATCATGTCAAAATCCACCCATCCATGCGTTCATTACATCATTCCATCACTTTTTGTGATAACATGGATTGATTTGGGTGCTTAATTTTTTCTTGTGATCAAAATTCATGAAAACACCTAAATCACATCAAAATGCCTCAAAATAGTCCAAAATTTCACAAAACTGCTACATTCACTATTCCAAAACTGCGTTTAATTCTTGATTGTGACCAAATGTCACAAAAAATATCCCAAATTGCTTCAAAATATCCCAAATCAATTCTAAATTTCACAAAATTGTCAAATTCAGTCATCAATGCATTTTTGTCCTCATTCAAATTCATACATCTTCATTCAACATTGTCAAATTCACTCATCAATGCATTTATCATCTCAACATTGTCAAATTCACTCACTTTTTCAAGTGAACCTTGTATCTAGTGGTTTACTCTATTTCCATGGTGATTGTAACAATTGGTTATCCATGCAACTCGGTAGGTTGGGTAGATCACCATAAGGATGCTTGCTCACATAATCATTATGTGTCATATTTGATATCAAATCAAGATGGTCATTTTATCTGTGAATGCGATTGTGTTTGTAAAAATTTGCTCGAAGCTATCATTAGCTCCTTCTGTAGGCAGAATGCAAAATTCTATTACAATTTCCATTTACATTTTATAATTTTCCCTTGCATCAAGCCAATAGTTAGGTTAAAAAGTGTGGTTGCATGAAGAGAGGTGGTCTTCCCGCCTCCACCACATGTTCACCAATGTTGGCTATTTATTTTTCCTTTTTTTATTTTTTATTTCCTTTTCAACAACAATAATGCACATTGTGCTAAGAGCAAATTTTCAAAAACATGGAACCATCCCCAAACTTGGGGTAACCAACCTTGACTTTGATTTCAACATTGGCATATCCATTTACATAATCCATTGGGGGGAAAAAGCATAATCAATCATTGCACAATTCACATCCATTGCATCATTCCTTTACATCATTCATATCATCCACATTTCTATCAATTGGCTCATGAGATTCATTCTTCACTCATTCATCAATTAAAAGGTTAAGCTACAACAACAATTTTATCTTCAGGATCTTGCGCATCGAGGAAATAAGCCACTTCACCAAACTAGGTGTCTCTTGTTTTTGCACCGCATTGTGTTTCATGCAACACAATACAAAAAGGGGTATCTGTAGACACCAAATCCTAGTCACTTATCATCTACGCATCCTCAAATCATAGTCGTTCATTATTTATATATTTATTTATTTATTTATATATTTATATTTATTTATATTTTATATTTATATTTATATTTATATTTATATAAATATATAAATATTATATATATGAATAAATCTCAACCACCCATCATATCTTAATCTCGACCATTCATTTTACTTGATCCATGTTCCTTATCAAATCTCAATCTCAGCCCTTCATCATGTTTTAATCTCGATTGCTCGTTGGTGTTGTCAAAACCCTAACATGTTCAAGGGTAAATTATAAAATATCATTCATTTTTGTGAATGAGAGGTTGGAAAACATTATACATTGAAACATTTCATAAACCTTAGTAGTATGCTAACACATTCCCTTCTCCCCATCACCGCATCCTCCATATCCACCGCTAAAACCTCTACAAACCAGATCAAATTCTATAGAGCATCCCCCCACAACCTTTGAATGGTCTAGGTCGTTCCTCGAACGTTGCAAAGCATTTTCAAAATATTATAGAGCATCCACAACTATATTTGAATGTTGCAGGGCATTCATTGTTCATTGATTTGTAGTCACCAAACCCTCGAATGCTTGTGGGTGTTCTCACGTTGCCATATCGGAGAAGCAGAGACATGGATCAAGCAACTCAGACATATTTTGACAAGGTATTGGTTTTTATTGATTTACTTATATTTTTTGTATTCTACAGTTCATTTGGCAAGCATTTCAGCTAGGGTTAGTATTTTACACTTTCATGTTTTAGTGGACCTCACACTATGAAGGCCCTGTAGGTGTTATTATCTTTATTTTGATTTGTTTGTGTTTAGGTTATAGGAGGTATTTTTAGTGATGGCTATTGCAGCTTTGAGTGTCTTTGCAGGTATACACAAGCCCACTCACACTTATTTAGAGTGAAGATGACCTAAAGACACCAACATTCATTTGAACAAGGGTTTAAAACCCTCTAATTGTAATCATTGTATCAAACATGAATTGTATTGTGTGACCCCTGATCTTGGGTACACCAATTTTGTAATAGTGGAGACATAAACTCCCTAAAATAAATATAATAATATTCTTTCATTGTGCAATATGTCTTGTGTTTGATCTATTGTTATTATCTTTGTGTTGGTCAATTTTTCTTTATAAGCCCAAACTAGATCAACCCTGTTGGCAGATCTCATAAAGCTCATCGTACAAGTGTGCTAGCAGTGTTATCCCCCAGCTCATTATCAGTGGCTCCTCCATTGTACGCTTAACCAACTCCTAAACTAGCTCGATAAAGTTCCATGGTAACCTCTCTCTTGAATAGTCAGGTAGTAGTATGTTTGACGTGAGTGACATCACCACTACATGTCTCATTGAGAGGATGTTTACATCATTCCAGTGCTCCACGAGCAGTCCAATGCTATCCAAATTGTGTTGTTCCACCTTCTAGCCCTTCGTAAACACCCTCTGGAGCACTCTACTCCACTAGCTAATGTGTGAAGACACAATGGTGCATCCCTCAATTGTAATGTGAAGAATCCTATAAACATCCTCCAATGTCACTATTATCTCACCAATAGAAAGATGAAAAGTGTTGGTCTGATTGTCCCAATGATCTATCAATATCATCAGATAGGCCTGGTCTGCATATATTGACTTCAACCTACTAATCTACCTAAGGCCAATGACCTTGAGCCAATCCTGATGAGCATCAGAGAGCTCATCCCATGCTCTCTCAAAAATAGTGGTAAATCTATGTCAAGCCCTCAAAGCCTAAACAAATCAATTGCACAATTAGATCAACCACAAAAAAAAACTTCAAATTCAAATAGGTCAGCTCGACCCAAGACAACCTCCAAATAAGGTCATCTTGAATCAAGACAACCTCCATAATGATCATAAAATTGATCGTCGAGTTTCAAACAAGGTTGTCTCACATTGAGACGACACCCAACATCAAAATATGGGTTGTCCTACCTTGAGACAGCCCCCAAATTTGGGGTATTTGCAATCAATTTAAAACAAGGATATAAAAAATTGCAAAAACATAACATAAAATTAAAACAAATTGAATCCTACACTACATCCTAATCTACGGTGTGGTTCATTGCCTTAAGTTGTTAGGTTATGTCCATTTCCCAATTTACTTAGTGAGGTTTATTTTATATTAAAATTTGACAAATGAGATTGAGGTACTTACTTTCCTCGCTTTGGCTCCTCCGATCATAGAAGACTCGAGTTGATCCATGGCCACTATCTTTCCATTTTTCAATAGCGCATCGCTTCGTAAATCAATCGCTTCCTCCACATCTCTCACTTTTTTTATTGCGACCAATGAAAATGACATCATAAAAATGAAATTTTTGCTTTTATTTTAAAAAACAAGCGTGACCATCCGAGATAATCGCATGAAATAGAGTGACTATCTCTTATCGATACGGTCACATTTTCTTTAAAAAAATCAACACAAAAATGATAATGTATCACAGTCATCGAGGTCATCAGGAGAAGGCCCTTAAAAAAATTGGTTATCAAATGGTTACAGCCAAATTTAGTTACGTTGGTCAAGCGACTCGTCGCTTTCATCATTTTCCATCTATTTTATCGACTTGTCGCTTGAGGGGGTAGTCATATAATTATAAAATTCATAATCAAATCAATAATAAACACTCAATCATGAAAATTGCGTTCGTTCAAGAATCATTGCCAAGAACTATCATTTACTTTCCTATTTTTTGGGGCAAAAGCAAAAATTTCAACCAAACAAATGCTTGGTATACCTAAAGCCTAAATCTTCGTAGACTAAAATATTGTCTACCCACAGCATGAGATCCTGAAGCTTTGTAAACTAAAATTATGTTTACTCATGGCTGAAAGTTTACCAAGATCAAGTATACCTAAAGCCTAGACTAAAATTTTGTCCTTGATTGAAATTTTTACCAAAGTTAAGTCCATCAACAAGTTGGAAGCAATGATTCAGAAATGCATGCTCTTTCCATGATTGAGGCATCTAACGTTGATTAGGATAATGAACAACCTTAATCAATTTGACCATTTTAGTCCTTCTATTTTTGCTTCGCATTATGTCTTCAAACAATGCATCCCAAAAAGAGAAATTTGTAGACACTAAAATCGTGTCATATTGAAGAGACTACCTAATTGGACTCTTCTAGACCACATGATCCACTTTGGATAACCTAAGGGTTAAAACAGTGGTTCTTACCAATCAAACAGGGCACATTTAACCAAGCATTTGGGAACGTCCTACCCTGATATGAACTCCAATTTGGGGTCATCCTACCCTAATATGGCATCGAGGACCGTCTCGCCTTGAGACGATCGCCAAGACTTTTGGTCAAAAAATTCAAGCGAGACCTAGCTAGCACCCGAAACTACCAGTTAGATCCTGTGCATGTTCCCGCACCGCGATTTTAGCACTTTGAGCCAAAATAGAAAATCGCAATGCATTAATTAGTTTGGAAACAAAAATTAAAGATAGACATTCACTTTTCTTAATGCAAACTGCCTCTTTGCTTTTCCATGCATAGGGTTGGTACCATTATTAGATTTATTTCAAGAAATCTATATATTGGCACTCATATCCCATTCAAAATATATAGAGGTTTGAGTTTTCAAGTAATGAAGTGCTATCAAATTCAACCACGAGCTCCCAAGATTTTGCATCCCTAGAGATTATTGTTCCAAATATTGCAAGCTCTCTCATTATTGAAAGTTATGATGTTGGACTACTTCAAGGGTTGAAGACCGCACTTCCATATTTTTTGTAATAGAACACCCCAACTTTAGTGACAGATCAGACCCACTAAAATGCTCTTGTGAGTGTACCAATTCATCAACAAGATCTTGGATTGAACCCAGATGTCACTCCAACATTAGCCACAAGAAACACAGTTCCAGGACAGCAGTTGTATCAACCTGAGATGGCCTGCAGGCAAGGCCATCCTACCCAAAGATGACATTTGGCAGAGATTAGTTTATTTACTTTATTATTTAAATATGGTTTAGTATATCACATTTCCTACTTTGTTATAGTAGTTTACATTTATTTTCATAGATTTAATTCAATTTTATTTCAATATTTATTATCATTACATCAAGCCCTATCTTGAGGGGCTCTACAGGTGCTATTAACTGCTTTGCTTTTTCTTGTGTGCATATTATAGGTTTTCATGACAACCAAGGAATGCAAGACACGAGCATCGAGTTCTAAGCAACGGTTACGAAACCTGCTACTGCACTTATGATTGTGAGAGGATCTTGCAAAGTGTGCCAAAAATCATTTGAAAATGGAACAAAACCCTTGGTTTATTGTAATGATTGTATCACAACATTGAACTCCCTCAAGGGGATGTATTTGTAATACACTTTGAGATTCATTAATATAAAGGACTTGACCCGCTTGTTCTCATTCTTTATCATTGTGTATTGGTTATATATGTTCATGTTCATTAATGCTTTACATTTATCATTAAGTTTTGCTTTTATCGATGCACTGGTTTTCGAGCATATCACCTTGGATATAGATGTTTTTTTCAAGTCTAGTATTTTTTAGTTTGTAGCTTAGGTTTTGGTTGAGATGGATATTAGTGAATGCTCATTGAAATATATGGAGATAGTTGTAGGGAATATAGTTCATAATCAAATCCTAGACTATTTGAAGATTCCTTTTAGATGTGTTTTTTGTCATGTTTATGGATATATTGCTAAGGAATGTTCTCAATATTTTGTATAGAAAGTATGGAGGAGAAAACAAATGACTAGTGGGGATTTCAAGTCAGCTAACAACAATCAAGAGATACCTATTTTTTAGAACTCAATAGTGCTCCTTGATTCAGCACAAACAAGCAAAAAGGATGTTATTGAACTTGGAACCAAAAATCTGGAGAAGGAGAAAGAAATTTTGGGCTTGGCTTTCTCTCCATTTCATTGTTCGCAAGTTGTTAGAGGAGATAGAGTCATGAAGAAAAGTATGAAAGGATTGGAACCTAATATTATTAAGTTTCTTGCTTAGTCATCTAATAATTATGACAATTATTGTCCAATACATATGGAGAATAATATGGAATTAGGTAATAAAGAAGTTTTGACACTTCATTATAAATCTTCGAAGAGAAGACTCAAGGACAAGGATTTGGACAATGGGATGACAACCTCAAACACATTGAAAAGGGATTGCGATCCAAATATTTTTGCTATTAGGGTAAGTATTTCTGACCTACTAGGTGAATCTTCTAGGGAGTTATCTACTTTAGGGGATGGTTTGGAGATAGGTTTCTCTTGTATATATTTGTTATGTTCTAGGAAAAGGAAATCCAAGTTGAGAACCTATGCAGTTGTTGGAAGGTTAGGGTTAAGTTTGGACCTTATAAAGGACTCTTTCACTTCTTCAATAGGTAGGAAATCTTTTTAGTTCAATGCATAGGAGAAGGCTTTGAGAGGAATTTATCAAAGGGATCCTTATAGTGAGAAAAAATCCCTTTAAGATGTTTAAATGATCTTATTATCCTTTAATTTTTGAGGTCTTAACAGTCCCTCTAAAATACTTGCCTTAACCAAGTTTTGAGTGATAATTTTACCCAATTGCAAAACCACACTCACAGTTAGAATTTTGATTAGAAAACCCTCTCTTTCAAAGAAATAGAAATTTCTCCAAGGTTCCTTTTACTTAATGTGTACTTGTATGCTTGTGAAAGTTTATCAAATAAGTGTTAGAATACCTTAGAGGTGCAAGAAACTATTAACAAGGGGCTTGTGTTGGTATTATTTTATTATTCTATGTTATTGATTGTTCATGAAACTTAAAAGAAAAGAAAATGTGATGTGATTGGCCCTCCTTCTAGCACCAATTATGTTGAGTGATAATTTTACCCTATTGCAAAACCACACTCACAATTAGGATTTTGATTAGAAAACCCTCTCTTGCAAAGAAATATAAATTTATCCAAGGTTCCTTTTACTTAATGTGTGCTTGTATGCTTGTGAAAATGTGTCAAATAAGTGCTTAGAATACCTTAGTGATTTGCAAGTTACTATTAACAAGGGGCCTGTGTTGGTATTACTTTGATTCTGCCATGCTTTTTATTGTTCATGAAACTTAAAAGAAAAATAAAATATGATGTGATTGGCCCTCATATGACCACGATGAAAGGTGATTTAATTCATTTTATCTTGGAGTGTTTTAGGTAGATTTTATCTTCCTTTTTTAAGCATATTTTAACAAATTTTATCTTTTTGTTAAAAATTGCTTTGAGCATGAAAGAGAAGACTAAAATCTACCTTTGAAATATGAACATGAAATGATGGGTGGATTCTTTTTTTTTTTTTTTTGCTTTGAGCATAAAATAAAGTAGCTAAATGATTAACTTTAAAATGTAGTAGCCTTTGAAATGCCATATAAATTACCCCCCTTTAATGAAATTGTAATTTTCATAAAGAGAAGTTAATTTATTGCTTGAAAAATAAAAATGCAAAGCTTGAAATCTTGACTCTCCTTTAAAATGTGAAATCATGTAAAGCTTTGAAATTACAAAATTCCTTTTAAAATGCGAAATTTATATACAATTTTGGAATTTTGAATTTCCTTTAAAATAAAATCGAAATTGCTTAAAATGAAACTTTAAAGCTTAATCTTGGAACCCATGTAACTCTTTTTGGAATTTTAATTTTTTTTGTATTTTTTATTTTATTTGCAGAAGTTAAAAATAAAATGAAAAGGGGATAGGGTTAGAGAAAAATAAAATAAAATTTAAAAATCTGGAATATGGACCAGAATGTGAAAACAACCAAAGAAAAACTACTGAAAACAACTATGACCTAAACTATAAAAAATGTTAGATCCTAAACATGAAAACACAACTAGGTTAGACCTACATCCACACAATCTAAAATCTGGTTATGGTGAGAGTCTAAGGGTTAAAAACATGCTTTAAAAATATCTAAAATTATGCTACTATATTCATGCATAAAATACCGTTAAACATAATTCCAATACATGTAGAAAGATATGCAATGAAATATTTATTATGTTCAAAACCTCTTTTCTACATACAAGGGTGAAACCAGAATGTTGGTAACAGTTCAAGAGCCTGCCAATCTTCTTCCACGCTTCCTGTTCCAAAATTTCCAGCCCTCCTTCCTGTGTTTCCATGGCATTTTAAAATTTTCCAACAAGTCTTTTCATTTTATTTCCCCCAACTCTCGGTTTTCTCTTTCTATGTTTGGTTTCCAAACGTTTCAATGCAATTGATGCGTCATTTTTTATTTTGTAACACTTTTCTTTTCTTATGATTCTTTCACCTTTACGAGGTAGTGTCTACTCAATTATACCACACTGCCCATTTTATCACAACCATCCTATCCTCTTTTATTTACTTTTAAAAAGTAATAAACATAATAATTATACCTTTTATTTTATCTGCGAGCTCGTATATCATGCTATGGAATGCATGGGTCACCTAGGCCATACTCGCCTTGCAATAACACAATTTACCAATTCTCCCTCGTTATTTTATGAGTGGACCTCTATGTGCACCACACGATGCACCTAATATTTGTCCTTTCCTCAATGTCAAGAGCAAAATGGAAATAACACATTAAACTATTCAAAATGATTAAAATATAGTAGGGAGAATTAGCGTCTCGAGATTCCAACCCGCTCTGCACCATCCATGTTCTACATATAATAATCACCGTTACATAAACAAAACTAGCTAGAAGATATAACACTTGCCATGCCTTTGGATACTCCATAACAATCAGGATTATAGGCCTTTTGGAGAAACTCAATCTTGTCGGATACTATCCTAAAACAATATTATCGACTATAAAATTCCCACCTCGTTAATTCGTTGAATCCTCATCCTTGGATGAAATCACTTCCAAACTAGACCAACACCTATTTCCCTCTTGGATACCACGACCATGTTTACAAATATTTTCATGGTGCATCCGATTATACTTCACTTTACTTCATCCCTTTAGTGTGATCACTATGTTCCATATTTGAGGTGTACCTTATGAAGCCATTTAAAGACCATGCAATTTTTCCAAAGAAACATTCATGATATTCTGGCATAATACATCCTTGCCATCTATCCCATGGGCTCGCGAGGTGTGAAACCTAGATTTTAAATCTAGAGAACACATAACAACAAATAATTCTGACCCCTATCAAGCATAATTTTATCAGTCAACGTTGGGCCACATCCTCCTAGTAATAGTTTACACTAATTTTATCAATTTTATTTAGGTACCAAGATGATTTTATCCATCGCTACAATGATTTACTAAGGTGAAAACTGTTCAATGTCAACGCTAACCCTGTGTTACGCGTTACTCTCCCAATCAACAAAAATTATGTTCGACGGCCATTCTAATTACCTTGTAAACGTGAAGGATGTCCTATTGGCGTTGGTCGCTCTAACATAACATGAAATAAAATATCAAAGATGGATTTTTTTCTAGATGCTCCAATCCTCTACTTTTCATCATCGTTCACACATTGTGTTCACCACATCAGGCTGCACCAGCTCTAATCCCCTTTGGTTGTCCACATTACTGTCACATAGGCCTGTCCAGCTGGTTCAATGCAGTTTAAATCAATTTTCCTCATAAGCCGTTCATGTTTGTCCCATCCTGGGTCACTGCTATGTCATCGCCTACGATTCTATCCATAGTCTGCATCATCATCATGAGCCTATCTACCCCGTAGACGCACATCTACCTTGGAAATGGTGCTTGTTTTGACCTGCCAATACAACATTAAATATTAGTAGGTTACAAATATAAAATTTAAACATTTAATCGAATAGAATTTTTGCATAAATCCATGAGGTCAATGCAATATGTACTTTCCTTTCTTTTTTTTTTTGGTGGTGGCCACAAGGGGTAAACAGACTGTGACCACAATGGAACCATTACATAACATATCCGCAACATGAGAGGTGAGAGATATGAACCTGGGCCTCTCAGCAACTAGAGAGGTTTAACTACCCACTTGCTCTCCAACTCCTCTACATGGGCGGATAAATAAATTTAGTAACAAATGATGTCGCAATGTGGATTGAACCCGCTATCACAGGCATAACCTACAGTGGTTCACCCATAGTACGGTGCACATAATTTTCCTGAAGCGATATGTACTTTCCTTTGGCCTATATCGCTTTATTCAATTTTATTTTATTTCTTTCTTTTAAACTTATATTTTGCTGTATTTTTATTCTTTATTTATTTATTTATTTATTCATTACTATATGTATATATATAGATTTTTTCATCTTTTTTTTAATATTTTTTTTTTATGCATATATATATGTGTGTGTATAAATATATATTTATTTTTCATTTATCAAAACAAAACATGGGAATAAGGTATTTAAGAAAGATGAAATAACATGAAAAACTTTTCCTAGCAAATCCAATGGGAACAAACATATGAAATCACAAAAATATCACTCAAATAAAACCCAAAATTCTCAAAACCAAAAAATTTAAAGTGGGTCCCCAAAATTTGGGTTAAGTTGTGCAATGGCCACAACAAATTGCGACTCTGCTGGGAAATGCTCTTGAGCATTTCAGATGAAGAACCTAGTCTAAAACCAAAAATAAAAGATTAGAAAGACAAACTATCTAGCGACCTCTAAGAAGGTGGGGAAAATAAATTCAAATGAAAACACATGAAAAAATTTCTTTAGCTTAATGAGTGTGAAAGTGATTTCATTTTGCATTCTTAAAAACCATCTGGATTCCATCATTTGTTTTGCATTAGGCTATAAAACATTACTCATTAAAAATGTGTCTCTACATTGCTCCACTACCAACTAGGCGTCTATAGCCCTGGTGGAGATGACCTTGATCTCTTCTAGACCTTACTCTACTGCCATCCAAACGTCTATATACCCGGTAGAGATTATCTGAATCACCTGAGTATTGTAACAACCCTTCAAATCTAGTTTTTTTTACTAATTTTATCTAAAAGAATATGGTACTGCTAATCCATCTGTGGATGTAGGAACAAATGTCATTATTGGCGGGAGCAATTCAAGGTATAAATATCTTCTTCAACTAGCAGAAAAAGGTTATCCGATGTAAGGTAATTCAAGGGATATGATGAGCGGCAAAGTATTCGCCGTAATTAGGGTCACAGAACCTTAAAAGGTGATGCATCCGTTAGTGGTCCATAGAGGTGCATTTTAATTTAGCTGCATTATTAGGTCTATTTGTATGCTTTGTTTTGAATTTAAAAAATAATAATAATAAAAATAATATAAATATACGTATATAATGTATAAAATAAATGATATAAAATATATAAATATACAATAAAGATAATATATAAATAAATAAATAAGAATAAGAATAAATAAATTATATATATATGTATTACAACTATATATATATATATATATATATATATATATATATATATATATATATATTATAAAGTAAGTGATAATATAAGGAGGAAACAAAATTACGATGGTTAAGGTTTCATGGTTAAGCAATTAATAAAACATGTTGAATGGGCACTCCACATGGCAAGCCTTGGATAGAAGACTCGTACGAGTGCAACAAGTGTTAAACATAAGAAATGCAATTCCGTCTATAAATACATGAGGTAAAAGGAAAAGGGTTTTCATATGGTTTTGACAGGCAAAAATTCTTGGGAGAGCCAAGGGATTACAACGCAGAAGGGAATACATGTTCTCATTAAGGTTGGCTCTTTCTAAGATTATCTAATGTTGAGATTAATGCCCTGGAATGCTTCTGAAATGACTATTAATCTTCTTGGTTATAAGAATTATGTCTGCAAGTGAGCTCTTCTCTATCAATGGATATCTGTCGACTGAAATGCTTTTGTTTAATAATAATTTATTTGATATCCGGGATTTTTCTTCTTCAATCTGGTAAACTGCATTAGAGATAGAGATGTTGTGTGTTGTATGCATATAGTTTTAGTTGCATATCATTATGTTAGTCGGTCGCTCTGACCCTTGGATACATCGAAAACCATGGAGTGTGATTTGGAGAAACATTCGGGAAGATTCAACTCCTCAGTGAATGCATGTTGTGGCCTGCTTGTACCTATAATTTTTGGAGTCTCTTTGATGCCTAAATTAAGATTGAGTTTGACTTCAATTCTGTATTTTGATTCTTTAATGTATAATTCAGAAGAACTCAGGGTTTCCTCTGTATGTACCCAAAATAAATTAGGGTTATGGAAAATGTTAGCACTCAGAAGGTATAATGAGACTTGAATTAAATTGTTTTCCTTTATAGATATCCTGTGCAACCTATTGATAGCTCTCAAACTATTGAAATTTTAAAATATTGAAATTAGGGTTATGGAAATGGGACTTGATTTATTTTGCTTTTATATCATATGTTCGGTGCATCCAAATGTTAGGTCTCAAACTATGATGAATGACTAAAATTAGGGTTACGAAAAATGTTAGTACTCATAAGGTAGAATGAGACTTGAATTAAATTGTTTTCTTTTACAGATATCCTGTGCAGCCTATTGATAGCTCTCAACCTATTGAAATTTTAAATGACTGAAATTTTGATTATGGAAATGGGACTTGATGTATTTTGCTTTTATAAACATATGTTCAGTGTAGCCAATTATTGGCTCTCAAACTATTATGAAATACTGAGATTAGGGTTGTGAAAATAAGACTTGTATTAAATTATTTTCTTTTACATATATTCTATACAATAGCTCTCAAACTATTAAAATTTTAAAAGACTGAAATTTGGGTTATGGAAATGGGACTTGATGTATTTTGGTTTCATAAACATATGTTCAGTGCAACCAATTGTTGGCTCTCAAACTGTTATGAAAGACTGAGATTAGGGTTGTGAAAATAAGACTTGTGTTAAATTGTTTTCTTTTACATATATTATGTATAGCAGCTCTCAAACTGTTGAAATTTTAAAAGACTGAAATTTGGGTTATGGAAATGGGACTTGATGTATTTTTCTTTTATAAACATATGTTCGGTGCAGCCAATTGTTGGATCTCAAACTGTTATGAAATACTGAGATTAGGGTTGTGAAAATAAGACTTGTATTAAATTGTTTTCTTTTACATATATTTTGTACAACAGCTCCCAAACTGTTGAAATTTTAAAAGACTAAAATTAGGATTATGGAAAACCCTGAAGGCATAATGAGATTCGAATCATTTTCTTTTCTTATATACATATATTTTGTACAGCCAATGGTTAGTTCTCAAACTGTTGAAAATAATGTATAATTAGAATTAGGCTATGGAGAAGTTTAACAGATAAATTTCTAGATTGGTTTGTTGATACGCGAATCACATTTACAATAGTTATAAATATACCAAATTGATGTATTAAACCTTTAACTATGGAAATGAGGGATAGAAAACCTCTATGGCAATTGAAATAGTCAAACTGCATTATTTGCATGAGCTTCTACATCAGAAGTATGGTGTTGTGTTCAACTTGAACTTACTGTTCGAACATACTTCATTAAACAGCAAGGTCTAGTACAAAAGATATGGTTTACCCATCTGGAAGTGATTACATTTCAAAAATCATGATTTCTCTTTCATGGGAGATTTGCTCCCTGATATTTTAAGAGATAATATAATGTACTTCATTTGGCTTTTAAACTGAATTGAGTAGTAGAAGAATTCTGGACTTAAACAATATTGTTGTTTCAAAATAAAAATTTGGGGAGAATGTTTTATACTGCACCAATCTAGGCAAGGTGATTGAACTATTTAAAATCAATCAAATTAAAGGATTGTTATCTTTACATTAATATGGGTTGAGCATATGGAGCCTTCAAGAAAATTAGATAAAATCGATGTCAAGTATGAAATGATAAACAACTCATGTGTTGTTGTAAAGCACAATATGTTTTAAGGAGAAAATTTTTAAAAGTTCAACTTAATCATACGTGTCTCTCTCTTGGTCTAAAATTGAGGTGAATGGTTTTGGGTTGTTTACTCATGGTAAGCTTGGTTGGGCACATTCTCCAAAATCCTATTGTAGACTGTAAAAAAACCGCACGTAGCATTTGCCTTTGGCATTAATTTAGGAAATCTATCTTCTGGCTGATTAATTCTGTCAAACACCGTCACAGAGATGGCAGAATCATGTATGCCTTGGAAAATTTAAACCCAAAAGAAAATATATTACACCCAAGCCTTGAAAAGTGGCAATAATGATAGGATTCAAAAATTGTGTAGATACTCCTCATCTTCAGAGACAATCATTTAAACCTTAGCCTCGGGATAATAAATTTACTACTCATTGAGATGAATGATTTAAAATTAGTCCTAAAATAGTAAACAAGTAATTGAGTGCTCGTAGAAAACAAATAATTAACCCTTAATATTAAAATCATAAATAATTTTTAAATTTCTAGAACCAGGGTTCTTCAATCAATATTGTCTTTTACTCATGTTTGTTCTTGTATTCATCTATGTATAATTTTATTAGAACAAAAATATTAGATGTTTCATATAGTCGTCGGTTGTAGGTATAGTCAAGTTTATAACAATTGTTTGAGAAGTCTAATGGTTCTTTGGAGATAGGATGTGTCAAAAAATTATCCCATATTTAATGTTCCTTACCTTTGTAAGGGTAGCATGACATAAATATCATTCGATGCTTGGTTTAGAAAAGTACATATAGTCCACAATATCAATAGGAGAATCTGTTATGTTGGATTGAGTATTGTTGGAATATTAACTAAAGATTTTTGAGGAATAAGTTTAATTTTTTATATTAAGGTAAGGTTAGATATCTTTTAAGAAGTAATGTGATAGTAGTTAGAGTATGCCCTTAGTTCTGAATGTTCAATTTTAATTAAGTGTGGGAATGATTTTTAGTTTTAATAATTTATCGATCAATGCTTAATCAAATGAGCCCATAAAAAGCTCTTATAAAACCTAGAACAAATCTATGACGAAAAACCATAAACTATACTAAGACATCCTTGTGAGTAACCAAAGGTTGTGGGAAGACAACCTTGTTTTTATTACAAGATTGTGGGCGGGTCAATCTTCTAGGCTGACTAATAATGATGTTTGCAGGGAGGAAATCATCATTCTCTAGGAGCTAACCATACTTCTAACGAGAAAAGGTTAGGATGGGAGGTAACAGAGGGATGTATGGGCATCACTCCTAGGTTAGATCTTGACAGTACGGAGTGATGAATCTTGTACTTGAATCACCATATGAGCACAACCCAACATAATGGTATGGGATATTATGTTGTTAACAAGGCAAGACATCGGGCATTTACTAGGGTAGTGGTAATCCCTAGACGAGCGTTGTTTACATTTACATCCATTTCACATATTCATATGCTTTATATTTAGAATTTTAATTCATGTTTGTACATTCTCCCCCAAAATGCGCCTTAGAAGGAGTAACAAATGCACTTGTTAGCATCACCACCTAGATGTCCATTCCCCCTTTTTAATATTAGGGTATACATAGGTGTCGTGTTTAATTTTGACCACTTTGTAGTTCAAGCAATCCAGTTTCACCCATAGCTACTGAGTCTTGTACATTCTTCTTATGGTCCTTTAGGCTAGTTCAACTTCTCGCATGGACCATACACAATAGGTTATACATTAAACAAATTTGAGTCTAGGAAAGAGGACGTCTTGAGAAGATATCTCCACCTAGCGAATGGTATCCCCTGCTCACCCTATCGCTTGCATGGTCAACATACGACCTGGGGATAAACAAAGGGATCAAGCATAAGCAAAAATAAACTATTGGGTAGAAAACAAAAGTCATCGCCCATACAAAAAGAGCACCAAACAAAAACAAAACAAAAAAAAAAAAAGAGAAAATAAAATAGCACTACAATAAATAGGTCAACACTAGAGGAGGGGCAAAAAACAAAAGGAAACGCCTCTTGATATCACCCATGTTATGTTTATCACCTTTGGTCCTTAGGTTCAACATAACATCATGGAATGATTTCCATCACTAGCAATAGGCTCCAAGAGTCTGCCTACCAGTGGAATAGTCTTACAAGTGGCAACATATCTGAACATTAGTATCTCGCTTTCATATAGATCACTGTTGCGGACGGATGAGCTAGCTAGTTCGGTTACATCTACAACAGGTTAATCCTACCTCCCCTAAAATGGATAAATGAACATTACACATTCACACACATAGGTCCAAGACATATTTTGGACCAGCCCGATTATGTTATAAGTTGCCACAAACACTTGTATAGCTGAGGGTCTGAGATTTGATTGTCACAACTATGTTGGTCAAATCCATTACACATGCCTTACATTATTCAAAATCCTAAAATCATGGAATTGATCGCATCCATACAGGTCAATTCTAGAATACAAGTACTTCCTTGGCACATTTTAGTATGTCCATACATGCATCCATGCATCTATGTCATATTACATGCATTTTCAAAATCAGATCACATTAATGCATTCATACTACATGCATTTCAAAAGTGATTCACATTATTGCATTTATCTTACATGCATTTCCATATCACAACAACATCATTGCATTCACCCTACAGGCTTTCACTACAAAATCACAGCTAAAATTACATCATACTACATTCAAAACACAATCATGCATACTATCCTACAATTCATTTATACAATAGAACGATAATAGATCTAAACCATGTCACACATGTATATCTATTTATCATACATACCTACAAACTATGTTACGCTATCTATGCAAACATAATAAGAACACATTTTAAACCATCAAAATGACACATGTATATATCATAGTCAAAATCAAAATATATATATCATCAACACAAAATTCCCAAAGGCTATAATCTGGGACCATGCCCATCATCATCTAGCATCAAAAATTCCCACAGGCTACAATCGTCAATAAAAATCCTAACTCCCACCAGGAGTCTCCCCGCATCCCTCATGACTCACTCGCATCTTTGTAGCCCTACTTGACTCTGCCCCAAACCCCGAAACTGGATCTACAGCAGGCTTATCTTACACCTTAGCTCTAGCACCCATATGGCCCACTGTAGGAGCACTACGCTGGCTATGATGTGAGGATGCCCACACCCATGACCAAGTATCTGACTGTGACACCACCTGATCATAATAAGGAAGAGGAATCCAATGCACCAACAGAGTAGTCTCACACAATATCTTCCTAGCAGTATCCGCAGCCAACTGACCAGACAACCCCACAATAGTTTGATCCTGCCTCACCATCATGGCCCTCATCTGATCCATCTTAGATACTACCCTAAAATATCTAATTTTATTAGCCTCCTCCTACCTATGGAGCTTATCCTCCAATTGTCTAACTCTATCGTGTAGTGCCCGTGCCTCCTCCTTTGCATCCTACCTCTCCGAGATATCTATAGGAATTTATTGTGCCATCCCAGCAAATGCACCAATATCAATGGTGCCATCGACACCATCCATATCGACCATCCAGCCTCCCTCAGCCTTAGCTCCAATAGCCTATCCCATAGCCACGTCCACATCCACATGCACCTCCTCCAGTCTCACTCCTTGGGTTTTCGATACACCACCCAAGCGATGTCGCGACCATCATAGAGGAACCTCCTATGTGTCACCAGCTACATCCTCTGCCCTAGCTTGAGTTCTCCTACCAGATCTTCCCTCTCGTGGAGGTGCCCCAGTAGTAGATGCCACCCATTGATCAACCACACCCCTCCCAGGCTCCCAACTCTATAGTGCCCACCAGGCATCAAATGTTGGAGTCATCCTGACATCCTCCACATTCAGGCTCTCACCAACCCAAGGTAAGACCACAAGACGCTCTCCTTTGTCCCCTTGTCGCCTAAAATAAATCATAGGATCCCTTGGCATATCTTATCGCAAACCAAATTACCACTTGACCTGATCAAACTAAAAATACTCAGTCTATCGAGTATATCACCCTACCATCCATCGACCCCGTCGGATGACTCGTAGATCCTCGTCATCCTCCTCCCATCTGATCCCACCCAACCAAGACCTCCATCTAATATCACTAGGAGTTAGGTCTCCAAACTTACCCCTCCAAAATAATGGGTCACCCTCATGTGGCCTCTTGATACCCTGCTCCGCCTCCGTGCTCCACCTCAAAGCATAGGGCAAATACTCCTTGCCCTCCACATGTATAGGGCGAGGCAATAAATATGGCCTCTCAATAAAAATATGTTTCCATGCCCACACCTATAGCAAGGGAATAACACTCAATCCTGTCCTCCTACCATGAACTACATCATGTAGCTCCCTATACACTTGGGCCAACAGTGCAGGAGCCCATGCAAACACAACCCTACGCTCCACCAGGTCACTCACAACATCTAGCATGTTCCAGGTGAACAGCATCCCAAAACTATCAGGTAGAGCATATGTAGAGATCATCATCATCACCATGCATTACCAATAGGATATCTTATCCTTTAACCATAGCCACTCATAATCAATCTTAGCAACATCAATGTCTCTCCATTCTACCCCAAAGAATCTCTCCAACACAGCATCCTTGCTCTCATCCGTAGCTACTCTCATAGGAACACCCTCAATCGATAGTCGGTAAATTCGATACATGTCCTCCAATGTAACGGTCATTTCCCTAGTGGTAAAATGAAAGGTGTTCCTATCTATGTCTCATTGCTCACACAACACAGACACGTATGCTCTATTGGAGTGGATACTCTTACATTCCCACACACCTCAAAAATATATGTCATCCAACCAAGCTAACTCCTCCTTCGTCTTCATCATATCCTCGAAACCTTCCTTCATTTTTCTCAATTGATGACAAGGCTCAAGCATCTTTACATGTTCATCCACAACAACACACATCAAAACACACAATCCAAAAATAACAGTCACATTTATTGGATACCCATTTTCCACTAGGTTTTCCCAAAATCCTCAAAAAAAAAATTGGAACATTCTTTTAAGAATCTCTTAGCAAATTAGGTTTACCTAAAAACCTCAATAAAAATTTGGATAGGTTTTCCCAAAATCCTCAACAAAAAATTTGGAAGATTCTTTTTAGAATCTCTTAGCAAATTAGGTTTCCCAAAAAACCTCAGTAAAACTTTGGATAGGTTTCTCCAAAAACCTCAGTAAAACTTTGGATAGGTTTGTCCCAAAACCTCAGTAAAAATAGCATAGCCTAGCATAGTCTAGCATAGCATAGCCTAGCATTGCCTAGCATAGTGCAACAATTTTTCACCTCTTTTTCCTCACAAATTTTTTTCTTCCATACACACCCTTCACAAGGCTTGAAATCGTTCATTCATTACTTCTAAAAGTAGGGTCATCTTTGGTCTAACTTTTCACCTATTAATTCATCTCCAAATTTCCTAAAACTTTCACCATTATATCGGTCTTGGAAAGGGCTTTCCAATGGTATAAGGTTTGTCCAAATTTGACATCGTTTGGTCCCCAAATTGCTAAAACACTACACATAGTTCCAATTCACCCCTCGGGTGGCGATTTAGGTCAAAATCGCCCCTGGGTGGCTAACTCAGCTAAAACACCCCAAAATCAATCAAATTGCCCACAAAACCCTAGGAAAGTAGGTAAATTTATTTCAAAACCCTTGGAACTCCACAAAATTTTCTTCCAATTTGTTTTTTTTAATCATATTCATCATGCATTGGTATCTTATCAATAACTGCATCATCAACTCACCACACTTCATTCACCTCATTATTGATTCCTCGTTTGAGGGGGTATTCATATCCAAAGTCAGTTTTTCTTGCAACCACAACATCAAAAATCTAAAAGTGCGATTAGCACATTTTTCTACGAAAAATTTTGTTGAAGATTATCATATGAAATAATCACAATCACAACCAGAAATGGGTTATATCACGAGAGTTATGCGTAACAATGGAAAGGTCACCTTGACATGCATGGAGCATAATGAATGACATGGGCAACTAATCCAGTGCAAAATTTGAAGGACTTCACCTTGGCATTCATGGAGAACAATGAATGACACGTTTGAATAATTCAAATGTTAACTAACTCAAATGGTTTGACACTTGTCGCCATGTTCTCATCAATCAATCAACAACAAAAATTTTGATAGGATTTTGTCGTATTCATACTTTTGGACCACGTTGATCTAGTCGCAAAAGCAAATCATTCAAAAGTTGTTCTCAAGCAACTGGTATGGCATCGTAAATGTCATACGGACTCAGCAAAATCACATCATTGCATCCATAACCATTCATTTCTATTTACCGGTATTGTTTTTATTTCTTTCCTCTTCTCCTTATTTCCTTCTTCTCTTCTTTCCCTTGGACATCTAGTTAATTTGTATGGTCACACTTCGAGCAGCTACATACCCTTTGATTGGATTCCATTCCCCTTCTATCCCTTTTCCTTCTGCACAAACCCTTCGTATTTTTGTATTAAACTGTGTTCTACACAGTATAGTACAAAAAGGGGTAAAATGTAAACACCCAAAAGTTACACATTGTTGTGTCTATGTATCCATAGGTGATTCCAAACATCCCTAGGCTATTTTAGGCTATTGTATACTATCTTAGTCATGCGTAGTTATGTGTAGTTATGCATAGTCATACGTAGATTGCCATAATTCACCATAGTAGTGTGTAGACCCGCATATATAGATTTTAGGTCCAAAACCCTAATAAGCCTTCAAAATCACATCTCGAGCATTGGGATATCCTTCAAAAGCCTATTTGCACTCAATTGAGGCCCCCACGGGGTATTAATTGACCAAAACAATTAACAAGTCAATTCCAAAAATTTAATTTAATGTTGACTTCACTTAACACCTTTTTAGGGCAAATTTGATTAAAAGAACTCTTAATTCTTGATTAACACTAATTACATCCTTCCACATGTGTGTAATTAGGATTTGTTAGGATATTTCTTTAATCTTGTCCTAAACTGACTTAAGACCTCCTAATCAGAATTAACTCTAATCCATCCTCACACATGTGTGAGGATGGGATATTTCTCATAAGGAATGTGATGTTGCCACATTGCATTTCCTAACCTAACCCTAGTCAGAATTCAACCTAGGTTTAGTCTATCTAACTCCCCCCCTGCACCTTGCCATTTCCTATAAATAGTGGGTCCTAAACCCCTAATTATCTCTCTCTCCAAAAGTTAACAAAGCACAAAAACTCTGCAAAAATGAAAAGTGAACATTGAACAGTCTGTTCTTGGCACACACAATCGGACTTCAATAGAAAACAGAGGTACACCAACTGCCTAGGAATTGATCCATCGAAGGAAATTTGCAAAAGGGACCTCACAGCTCAAATCACCCCTTGCCCCAAGAATCTGGCCCTAATTTGCCCCCCAGGTGATGAATTGGGTCTACAGTGTCCATATCGACCTAGATCTAGCAGGTAAGCTCCATTTTAGTGTTTTATGTCCATTCTTACAGTTTATTTTAGTTTTTTGCATATATTATCAGTCGATTTGTCTTCATAAATATGGGGCCTAACTAAGGCAAGCCCCTCTATGCACTAACGCCCTTTTGCAGGTTATCTAGTAGATCTGAAGAGGAAGAAAAACATCAAACAAATAACAACCCGACGGTGGCCCACATACAAAGAAGCCCACCTACATTGAGGGACAATTGAAGAAGGCATCAAATTGATTGTAACATTGTTAGGAAAATAAATGGATAAAGGGCATCATGTCCCTATTGTAACACGTATCTCTTAATATCAATGGAATTACAATTTCATTGTTTAATGCATAATTATTTTTTGTGTTAAATTATCAAACGTCGATTTCTACCCGTTTCAGGTTGATCTTCTAGGTCGGGTATGCATGCGCTAGTTCTTACATGACATGAATTCATGTTAAGACATGGGGAAATTATGCATCACACCTCTAGTTGTTATGGACCCTAGAGGAAAAGAAACCCCCTACCTGAACTTGGGGATCTTGATTTGAGCGAGAGTGAATTTCAAAAAGGCAACTATAGCGAGATTTGGCCAATCTCGATATCATGAGTTATTTCGACTGCAGTGGAATGACACTCATGAAGAAGTTAACATACCTCGTACTACAACAAATTTGATATTGAATTATTTATCAAAAAAAAATTGTGTTGATTTTTCCATCCTTGGACAACCAGGTGACTAGACTTGGGGTGTTTGGACAACTAAGAGGGTAGGGGGTTGTGACTTGGGTTGTGACTATTACAGTTGGTATTAGAGCCCAGGTTGCGAAACCCTGGACAAATAGTGTCTTACATAATGTATGTCATAAAAATAAATATCTAAACCAAAGGATTGAGAAGGTTCCTTTTTGAAATAGGCAATGGCTAGTTATTCAAAGAGATCCATGGTGGTACAGTAAGAAGGGCTGACCGAAAATCCTTAAAGGGTTCTCAGAAGGGTTGTGAGGATCAAGGATACAAAGGGAACCACAAAACCTCCTTGAATGACTAGGAGAGAAAAGAATCATTTCCTAGAGAGGACAAATTGGTCTGAATGATGCAATTGATGCAAGAACAAATGAATGAACAAAAAGTATAGATAGAGCAACAAAGAGCTCAAATGACTGAGCACATGGCTCAATAGAAAGCCCAAATTTTGGAGCATATGGAACAACAAAAATCCCAACTAACTCAATAGCAAGAGATGATCTTCCAATAATAGAACATGTTGTGGCTGATCCACAACACACCCCAAAATTGGGGACCCATATTTTTTGCATGCTTTCAAAGGGAATCTCAGTGACCCAGTTGCCAAAATTCAAGAAAAAGGGGCAAAAATGCACAAGTGTAGAAAGTGTCACGAAATCGTGACATGTTGCGCCGTCACGGCCGAAAATAGAAAAGTGTCGCGAAATCGCGACATGTTGCTCTGTCGCGACTGAAAACAGAAAAGTGTCACGAAATCGTGACATGTTGCTCCATTGTAGCCAAAAACAGAAAAGTGTCGCGAAATCGTGACATGTTGCTCCGTCGCAATCGAAAGAGGAGAGATAACGGCAAAGGAGAAAGGCATAGCAAAATCGTGACATGTCACAAAATCGTGGGTCAAACCAGTCAAACAGGGCAAAGCAAAAAAATGTCACGAAATCGCGACAGGAAGCGGCAAGTAGGACACGAAGCAAAAAGGCATCGCGAAATCATGACAAAATCGATCGAAAGGCGTGAAGCGCAAAAGTGGTCACAAAATCACGATAGAAAGTAGCGAAGAAGGCATGAAGTGAAAAACGTCACGAAATCGCTACAGGTTGCGGCCGAGAATGTACGGAAGTGAAAACGGTCACGAAATCGTGACAGAAAGTAGCAAAGAAGGCATGAAGTGAAAAACGTCGCAAAATCGCTATAGGTTGCAGCCAAAGCAGCGCCGAGTGAAAAGCGTCATGAAATCATGATAGATGGCGGGTGCAAGGCATGAAGTGGAAAATGGTAGCGAAATCGCGCAACTTTTGAGAAAGCATGCCCGTCAGACAAAAGCGTCACGAAATCGCGACAGGTTGAAGCCCAAGCAATACGGATGAAAAAAATGTCGCAAAATCGTGACAGAATCGAGAAAAAGGGTCTGAGGCATAAAAACATCATGAAATCGTGACAGCATGCAGCAAAGGTGGCCCGAAGTAGAAAAGCGTCGCGAAATCGTGACAGGTTGCAGCGAAGGAGCAAGAAGCGAGAAGCGTAGCAATTTCGCGACGAAACATTGACAAAGTGTACGGAACAGAAAAGCGTCACGATTTCACGACATGTCGCATTTTTTTTGGGCTAGAAGGCAGGAAGGTTGTTGTCCAAAAAACGTCGCGATATCGCGACCTATCTCATTTTTGCTGTGCTGGCAGGGAAACAGGCTACATGCAGAATAATGTCACGATTTATAGGAGGACGTTATAGAAGGCGTAGAAAGAGTGAGACACGTGGCATATAGGTGTCGGAGTTGCAGAGGCGTTACATGCAGCGAAAGATTTCAAATGTTTTGGCATCAAGCATGAAATGAAAGCATCGAAAGGCGAGAATTTGAAAAGACACATTTTGGGAGGTGAAACGAAGCGATGCAGGTGAACCGAAGAGCCGTGCCAAACAGTATAAAATTGGAAGCACAGATTGGACAGAGGGTTGGAATTTGCTGCTAGCAGAGTTGCAAAGATAAGGGTTGCATGCCATTCTGGGCCTGCACTTGGAGCAATTTCCTTCATTTGTTCTGGATTTTCTTTTTGAACCTAGAAAATTTTGTAACTGTAATTGATACATCATTTTAATACAGAAACACAGAGAGTTGGCATCTCATTGATGAGAAAGAAGGAGTTATTTTTGCATGCATGATTTAATGTTTTATCCTTCATTTCAGATTTCTAGGTTTTTAGGTGAAGTTTAATGCAAGTGTTCTTGGTTGCTTCACGCGAATGCCTAAATCTGGAATTACAGTAGAAACCCTAGAAACCTGCACCTAGCTTATCTGGATTGTGCGAATTTACAGGTTCAATAGGTTAGGTTGCATGCAGAAACCTCATTGTCTTCGGTTTTGTCAATTAATATGACAGCACTCTGGCGAAATGAAGAACTATCACAACAGGAACCTTGGAGAAATTATTTAGTCATAATTTCTTTGCAAGCAGAGGATTTTGGGACTCACATCCTACCGGAGAGTGTGCTTTCACAATTGGGTGAAAACACCACTCAACAGATTGGTGCTAGAAGGAGGGCCCGAATTGGTTTATTTTACTTTTGATTTCATACATGAGTAATATCTTTTGATTTAATTTTGAAATCATCTCTTATAACTCGCAAACAGCTAAACTGCAGCTTTTGCTTTCTTTTGTTGCAGGTTTTCGTTGAAATAATCGAGGGTTTCATCAGGCAGGCTAGACCCACCGTGTCGTATTGCGACCAGGTCCCAAACAATCGAAGAAACCATTTTTCATGACCTTACTGGTACTCCCAAGAATAAAACCAAGCAAGTCGTAAGCTCACCAGTCACAAAAGACCTGTTTTCTCCAGGAACATCGAGTGGACCTACGCCCATAATATCAGTTGCCACTAGTGTTCCTATTGTCAATAATATTTCTACTGCTATTGTAGGTTTGTCTTCATCGATTTTGAGTCAAATGGCTCAAGCTCCAGCAGCTCCTTGGTATGGAGCTAACAATACTCCTTTGAATATTGTTGGGGATATCCATGAAATCCCCAAGAACATTGAAATATTTTTGCCTAAATACAAACCAGATGGCCCAAGAATAGCAGAAGAACATATCCAAGCCTATAGGGATGTTTTAATTAGGCTGCAAGTTCAATATGAAGATGTGGCTTGCAGACTTTTTCCTATGAGCTTAGATCCAATAGCATATGAATGGTATATATGCTTACCAACCGGTTCAATCACTTCTTGGACACAAATGGAAAATGCCTTTGTTAATCAATTTAGGTCACCCTTGGATCCCGCAACTATTTACAATCAGTTTATTACATGCAAAAGGGGCCAGGGGGAACCGATCAGAATGTTTAATCAGAGATTCCAAAAGTGCTATAATAGAGCAATTAGGCACTTTGCCATCGATCCCGCAGTGGCTTTGCAGATATATTTTGGGGCATTGGACCCCATGACAGCCATGTTTGCGAGACGCAATCCTCAAGTCACCACGCTGGCTTTAGCCTATAATGAAGCCATGACTATCGAGCAGAAAATGACACCACAAGGCTACGGGTTTACCCAGATGCCTGTGATGGGACAGTATGCTCCATATGGTCAAGCTCCCTTGGCAAATCAGCTCATGGCACCACAAATTCCAAGCATGAATGCCTTCCCATATCAACAGTTGTATCCACCAGCACCCGCGTATGCACCCATTCCAATCCAACCAATTACATCCATTCCACCTGTTCTCGCATTTTTGTAGAATAGTCAATCGACTATGCAAGGAACCAGCCAAGTTAATCCTCAAGCCATAGTTCCTTTTCCAAATCCAACTCCGATTCAAAGTGTCAATCCATATGGGAATCAAATTCCTCAAAACCCGACCCAAATGTTGAATCAAGACCCCATCAATTATGCAAATCCAACGGGGGTTAACAACAATGGGATTCCATCGAAGGAGATTTATTCATAAGTCGAAGAGCTCAAGAAATTAGTTCATAAACTGAGCAATGACAGGGTTCAACAGTAGAAGTATGAATCCCATGCCCCTCACTCAAATCAAAATTTTAACAATAGAGGGAGACACTGGAACACCAAGCCAAACAATGGGGGAGTACCCGCTCCCATTGCTAATCAATTAGATACTTCTGCAGGACCTAGCCAATCCAATTCTCTTTTGAATCTTTCAGATTTGGCATGGGAAAGGGGGTGCAGGTTGCACAACACCAAAGAACACAATGAGAGGAATTGTCCTGAAATTGCTAGATACACTCATTGTCTTCAGGCACAAGTTGATGATTTGGAACCGGTATCAAATGAGGGTCCATCGCAACATCAAGATGATAATATTATGGTGATGGAAACTGTATATCATCAAGAAGGTGAGAGTGAGGAAGAAGAAGACAAAATTTTGGAACAGGAGGTGCAAGCTTTTCGAGATTTCAGAAAGGGGAATCATGGATACCATTTGAGAAGTAAATCTAAAGCCCCTAAAACCTCATCAACACCTCCAAACAATTCTATTCTTCCTCCGGATACTAAGGCAAATAATAATCCTCCTCCTCCACTTAGAAGAGAAATGTCTAATGACGTGCAGAAGACAATCAAATTCGAAAAACCAAACTATGACATAGTGGAGGATCTAAAGAAGTCCAAATCTAGCCTTTCGTTCTTGGACGTGGCTAGATTGCCTGGCCAAAAGGAGGCGTTGATAAAAGCTTTGAACTCACCTGATCCAATGTGGAAGGAAAAAAGAGTTGAGTCCCATCTGATTTTGCGAAAGGAGAGAAGGGATGTCCCGCCATTCTTACTGACTCTGAGAATTGCGGGTAAGAATTTGCATAACTGTTTGGTGGACACAGGTGCCACGAGCAACCTCATGCCTTCAGAGATATGTAAAATGCTAGGTCTGCAACCTGTTTCATCCAAATGTACGGTCTTGCAATTGGACCGTTCAGAGGTAAATGTGGTAGGGACCTTATATGATGTCAAGATTCAATTAAATTCTGAACCCAGGGTCCAGCAGGTTGTAGACATTCTGGTGGTTAATATCCCAAGTAGGTATGGAATGTTACTTGCGAGGGATTGGATGAAAACTCTGAATGGCTATTTTTCAATAGACTGCTCACACATGTGGCTACCATGGAAAGGAATTGCAAACCAAATCAGAGTGGAAAATGAACCGAGGCTTAAGGAGATTATAACAGAATTTAACAAGCCGAATGAGGTTCAATTTTCTGAGCTAGAACTGGGGGTTTATGCGCTTGATGTTGAGGAAGCTACTGAAGAGCCTAAAAAGGAAACATGTCATAGTGGCTCTTCTGAGGAAAATGATTGCACATGGTTGCTCAGGTTCGATGGATCAAAATCTAGACAGGGAGTAGGAGCTGGAGTCGAGCTCACTGGTCCAAGAGGTAAACCATTATTAGTTGCTTATAGACTGCAATTTCCTTGCACGAACAATGTGGCAGAATACGAAGCATTGATCTTTGGTTTACGTCTAGCATTGAGCAAGCATGTTAAATGCTTGAAGGTTTTGGGAGATTCTGAGTTGGTAGTCAAGCAAATCAAAGGATAGTATACATGTCATGATAGGAGACTAAGCCTTTATAGAACTAGGGTTATGGACCTCATTGAGGAGTTCGATGCATTCAATATAGCCCTTATTTCTAGGAAAGGAAATCGAATAGCAGACTCTCTTGCAGTCGCCGTGGGCATGTTAAACCCGGTTGATATAAAAAGGTGTAAAAAGTTCTCCATTGAATTAGTTCCTTGTCCATCAATACCCGACAATGTCAAGAATTTCTAGGTTTTTGAAAGTGACAGACACATCTTCAAATTTGTCACGAACTCGGGTATTTTTGAAAATCAGGTGATTGATGAGGAACAAAGGTGGCAAGATGAAGCAGAAAATGAAATTGAAACTGCGTATCAATCCAACAAAATTCCTAAAGACGTGGTTTCATTGGAAAAAATGTTCGACATGGGATGCAAGACTAAGAAAGGAAAAAGGGTCCCACTCCCTAAAGATGCGTGTGATCTAATTAATCTAGGGGGTGCAGACAATCCAAAGGAGGTGTACATTGCAAAGGCATGTACAGATGAAGAAAGGAGCGACATAATGCAGGCATTGAAGCATTACATAGATTGCATTGCATGGAATTACAATGAGCGAAGACATACAACCAAGACATTATCACACATACCATCCCTTTGAAGCCAGACTCCAAGCCTTTTAGGCAAAGACAACGAGTTGTTAACCCGCTATTGGAGCCTTTGATCGAAAAGGAGGTTAAAAGATTATTGGAAGCGAAAATCATTTTTCCTGTTAGGCACTCAACTTGGGTTGCTAACCTCGTTCCAGTAAGGAAAAAGAGTGGAGAGATTAGGCTGTGCATAGATTTTTGAAATCTTAATAAAGCCTCTCAAAAGGATAATTATCCATTGCCTTCAATTGATGAAATTCTACAAATGGTAAATGGATCCGAAATGATGTCCTTTCTTGATGGGTATTCTGGATACAACCAAGTTCTTATACATCCAAATGACAGGATGAAAACAGCCTTCACCACCAAGTGGGGGACATTTGCATATAAGAGAATGTCGTTCGGATCGTTGAATGCTGGTGCAACTTTTCAACGCGCCATGGATTATGCATTCAAAGGGCTCATAGGCAAATGTATCATCGTGTATGTGGATGATATCCCAGTATTCTCAAAAAGAGAGAGGACCATGTCAAAGATTTAAAGAAAGTGCTTCAAAGATGCAGAGAACATGGAATTTCCTTAAATCCCAAAAAGTGCATTTTCGGAGTTACAGAAGGAAAATTGCTTGGTCACATCATTTCAAAAGAGGGCATATCCATCGACCCAGAAAGGATACAAGCTATCCAAAACTTACCTCTCCCGAGTAGTAAAAAGGAATTGAGATCTTTCTTTGGGCAGGTTAATTTTGTGAGGAAGTTTATCTCTAGCTTTGCTGAGATAGCCAAACCTCTGAACAAGATGCTTAAGAAAGATGTGGATGTAAAATGGAACGAGGAAAGTAGGGTGGCCTTCCAGAACATCAAAGATGCCATTTCCAGAGCTCCTGTCCTTATAAGTCCAGACTACTCCAAGCCTTTCTATATTTATGCTTTTGCATCAGAACACTCTTTTGCGAGTGTCTTAACCCAAAAAGGCGAGGATAGTGCAGAAAAACCCATAGCATTTTTAAGTGCCCCCTGAAAGATGCTCAATTAAGGTATTCAATCCTTGATAAGCAAATGTACGCACTTTTTAAAATGGTAAAAAAATTTAGGCATTACATTGTGCACAGCAGAGTTATTGCCATCGTGCCTGACTCTTCTGTTAAGACCATGTTTTTACAAAATGAACTAGGTGAGAAAAGAGGGAAATGGATTTCCACCATCCAAGAATTTGATCTCGAAATCCAACCTATGAAACTAGTTCGAGGACAGGGATTGGCGAAGGCGATCGCAGAAAATAATCCGCAGATAACATGCCAATACTCGAACACAGAATACATTGCTAAGGATGACTGGTATGTTGATATTGTGCAATTTTTATTGACTGGTAAGTGTCCTTCTAATCTGAATTCAACCCAGAGAAGAGCTTTAAGGCTTAAGTCTACCAATTATCTGATGAAATCTGGTGTTCTTTACAGGAAGAATCATGAAGGGATCTACCTGAGGTGCCTGAACAAAGAAGAAGCTGCCAAGGTGTTGCAGGAATTTCATGGGAAACATGGAACTGGTCATGGTGCGGCAAATGCTACAACACATCAAATCCTGAGAGCAGGATACTATTGGCCACACATTTTCAAAGATGCACATGCCCATGTACGATCTTGTCATATCTGTCAAGTGGCTACCAATAGAGAAAGAAATGCAGCCATGCCGTTACAACCTGTAGTTGAAATGAGACCATTTGCACAGTGGGGACTAGATTTCATTGGGGTTATTAACCCAAATTCTTCTGATTCCCATAAATTCATATTGACAGCTACAGATTATCTGTACAAGGTGGACGAAGCGATTCCTACTAAACATGCCACCACAGACGTTGTAATTAAATTCCTTGAGGACCATATTATAACAAGATTTGGAATGCCCGATTCTATTGTCAGTGACAATGGTAAAGCGTTTATTTCTATGCAATTTGCAGATTGGGCATATGAGAACAAAGTGAGCTTAAAATTTGCATCCAATTATTATCCTCAAGGAAATGGGTTGGCCGAATCTTCAAATAAGAATTTGTTGAATACCATTAAGAAGTTGCTGGAAAAGAACCCTCGGGACTGGCACAGCCAATTGAAGTTTGCCCTTTGGGCAGATAGGACCAGAGTGAAAGAATCCATAGGGAATACTCCCTATCATTTGGTCTATGGGCAAGACCCGATATTTCCTGCAAATTTGAAGTTGCAGACCTTACATTTCATACAAGAGTACTTGGGGACAGATGATCAAGTTGAAGCCAGGTTAAGTCATTTGTTGCACCTTGATGAAAAGAGAGAAGAAGCCATGAATCACATGAATAAACACCAGGAAGTTATCAAAAGATGGTTTGACAGAAGGGCCAAAGTTAAATCATTCAAAATTTCAGATTTGGTATTACTATGGGACAAAAGACATGAGGAAAAAGGGAATCATCAAAAGTTTGATTGTCTTTGGTTAGGCCCATATCAGATTTCAGAGATTCTTGGGAAGAATACCTTCAAGCTAAAAACTTTAGAAGGGAGAGATTTTATGCTACCGGTTAATGGGCAGATTTTAAAGCATTATTTTAGCCCTTAGGTTGTGAGATTTTGATATTATTCTTTCGGTTTTGGTGGGGATTTTCAGTTTTTGTTTTTATTGTTTAGGATTGTTAGTTTAGCTAGGATTTTGGTTGTGGATTTGATTTCAATTGACATGTTTTGTTTATTTTGATAAAAAATAAATAAATAAATAAATAAAAAATAAAAATAAAAAAAATAAAAAATATTGAGATGTCAACTTATGCTTAAGGTTAGGGGAATATGAAATATTGGAATTGTCCTGTAAAAGCTCCACAAGTAACACAAACATCTTAAGTTATATTGTTTGATTTTGTGATGCATGAAAGAGTCAGTTTTGCATGACAAATCTTTCATTTGCAATTCAAGAGATAATGCATTCATGGTACATCTCACTTTACATATACATTCCATCTTAGTTACATATGCATCTTAGGTACAAATCATTAAAGTATGTCAATCCCTCTTAGGGTTGTGTTATAACATAAATGTAAGAAGAATCCTAAGGTTGGAAACTGAGTCTTGAGATATCTAGAACCAAGCACGTCTCATACATTAAAAAGGATCTTGAGCAAAATGATCAAAACCTAACTTGGAAGAAAAGGTTGGGCGAAAGAAGTTTTTCATGTCTATCCTATTATGCAACATGATCCTTAAAACAAGTGGTTTTGACCACTTCCATAGAGCTTAAAGCCTAAAATCGGAGTAGTAAGGATAGGGTTAAATCCTCATCGAACTTAGGTTGAGGATCCAATTCCCCAAAGCTTTGATTTGACCTACATGGAGTAGTAAGGATAGGGCATAAATTCTCATCTCGCTTAGGTTGAGAATCTGATTCCCCAAAGCTCTTATGTCTCATTTCATAATAAATCTTGGATTGGAAGGATCGTACTACTTGTCCTCTCGCAAAGGATGGGTAGTCATCCCCAAGGTCTAAGCGATAAAATTAATATTTTCCATTTACATCTAAAGTTTGGATTGGAAGGATCGTACTACATGTCCCTAGCAAGGATGGGTAGTCATCCCCAAGGTCCAAGAAGTAAAAAATAAATTTTTCCCATCTCATCTTTATATTGGATTGTAAGGATCGTACTACTTGTCCTCTGCAAAGGATGGGTAGTCATCCCCAAGGTCCAAAGAAATGAAGATAAGTTTTGGATTGTGGGGTTAGATATGCCCATGCATGGCAACATGTCTTGTCTAAAAAACAAGACCACCGATTGTCCAAAGGGTTAGACTAGCATGACCATTTCTTCCATAATTGGTTTAATTATTTTGCTCAAAGTGAGGTAATGAACTCTAAATCAGAATAGTAAGGATAGGGTTAAACTCTCATCTCGGTTGGTTGGGAGTCTGATTCCCCAAAGTTCTGATTTCACATTCACTCGCACATGGGTTCAAGATAGTAGGGACTCATAACCAACTTTGGGATACAATAAGGTAATTAATTAGTGGATCCTAAGAGGGTTTGGCAATCTTGAATGTTTGTACATAATACTAGAAGAATGACTATGCCTTTTATAAAAGCAAAATCTCCTAGCATATTCATTAGGGTACACAAATCATTCACAATCTCACATATGCATTCATGCAAAACTGACAATGGAATGTTGATCAAGTTCAAATGATAGGGAATGAAATTCGTTGCACACACTGAGCTAATACTTGATGATTCTAATGATTCATGTACTTCTGATCTTTGTGCATTTGTCTATATTGCTTATATGCTAACACATGTTTTCGAGTTTGTATATGTTTCAGGTTGGGTTCTCACTAAAATGCTCAAGAGCATTTGACAGCAGAGTCGCCATTTGTTGTGGCTGATCCACAACACACCCCAAAATTGGGGACCCATCTTTTTTGCATGCTTTCAAAAGGAATCTCAGTGACCCAGTTGCCAAAATTCAAGAAAAAGGGGCAAAAATGCACAAGTGTAGAAAGTGTCACGAAATCGCGACATGTTGCACCATCGCGGTCGAAAAAGAGAAAGTGTCACGAAATCGCGACATGTTGCTCCGTCGTGGCTGAAAACAGAAAAGTGTCACGAAATCGTGACATGTTGCTCCGTCACCGAAAACAAAAAAGTGTCACGAAATCGTGACATGTTGCTCCGTCGCGACCGAAAGAGGAGAGAGAAAGGCAAAGGAGAAAGGCGTAGCGAAATCGCGACATGTCGCAAAATCATGGGTCAAACCAATCAAACAGGGCAAAGCAGAAAAATGTCGCAAAATCGCGACAGGAAGCGACAAGCGGGACACGAAGCAGAAAGGCATCACGAAATCGTGACAAAATCGACCAAAAGGCATGAAGCGCAAAAGTGGTCACGAAATCGCGACAGAAAGTAGCGAAGAAGGCATGAAGTGAAAAACGTCGCGAAATCGCTACAGGTTGCGGCCGAGAATGTACGGAAGTGAAAATGGTCACGAAATCGCGATAGAAAGTAGCAAAGAAGGCATGAAGTGAAAAACGTCGCGAAATCGCTACAGGTTGCGAAAAGGAGTGAAAAGCATCGCGAAATCGCGACAGATTGCGGGTGCAAGGCATGAAGTGGAAAATGGTAGTGAAATCATGCAACTTTTGAGAAAGCATGCCCGTCAGACAAAAGCGTCACGAAATCGTGACAGGTTGAAGCCCAAGCAGTACAGATGAAAAAAATGTCACGAAATCACGACAAAATCGAGCAAAAGGGTTCGAGGCATAAAAACGTCGTGAAATCGCGACAACATGCAGCAAAGGTGCCCCGAAGTAGAAAAGCATCACGAAATCGTGACAGGTTGCAGCGAAGGAGCAAGAAGTGAGAAGCGTAGCGATTTTGCAACGGAACGTTGACAAAGTGTACGAAATAGAAAAGCATCACGATTTCATGACATGTCACGATTTCGCGACATGTCGCGTTTTCGCTGGGCTAGAAGGCAAGAAGGCTGTTGGCCGAAAAACGTCGCGATATCGTGACCTGTCTCATTTTCGCTGTGCTGGCAGAGGAACAAGCTGCATGCAGAATAATGTCACGATTTACAGGAGGACGTTACAGAAGGCGCAGAAAGCGTGAGACACGTGGCATACAGGTGTCGGAGTTGCAGATGCGTTACATGCAACGGAATATTTCAAACGTTTCGGCATCAAGCATGAAGTGAAAGCATCGAAAAGGTAGGAATTTGAAAAGACGCATTCTGGGAGGTGAAACGAAGCGACGCAGGTGAACCGAAGAGCCGTGCCAGATAGTATAAAATTGGAAGCGCAGATTGGACAGAGGGTTGGAAATTGCTGCTAGCAGAGTTGCAGAGACAAGGGCTGCATGCCATTCTGGGCCTGCGCTTGGAGCAATTTCCTTCATTTGTTCTAGATTTTCTTTTTGAACCTGGAACATTCTGTAACTGTAATTGATACATCATTTTAATACAGAAACATAGAGAGTTGGCATCTCATTGATGAGAAAGAAGGAGTCATTTTTGCATGCATGATTTAATGTTTTATCCTTCATTTCAGATTTCTAGGTTTTTAGGTGAAGTTTAATGCAAGTGTTCTTGGTTGCTTCACGCGAATGCCTAAATCTGGAATTACAGTAGAAACCCTAGAAACCCGCACCTAGCTTATCTGGATTGTGCGAATTTGTAGGTTCAATAGGTTAGGTTGCATGCAAAAACCTCATTGTCTTCGGTTTTGTCAATCAAGATGACAGCACTCTGGCCGTAGTTTAGTTTCTTTCATTTTATTTGCATTTCTTCATTTTTTAATCCTTTATTCTTCTTGCATTTTTTTCATTGTCATTCAAATAAATAATTGAAAATCTACCAGAGCCTGAAATCCAAATAGATTCATCCTTTTTGTATTAACTTACTATGAGTCCATTGTAATTCAAAATAAAATAAATCACTAGGCCCCTTGTTAACATCCACTTGCAACCCTAAGGTATTCCTAGCATTCAAATTGAAGAGCATCATTGGTGAATGAAGAACTATCACAACAGGAACCTTGGAGAAATTATTTAGTCATAATTTCTTTGCAAGCAGAGGATTTTGGGACTCAGATCCTACCGGAGAGTGTGCTTTCACAATTGGGTGAAAACACCACTCAACAGAACATAATAGAAAATCTATCTAAGGGAAAATAACCGATATTAACTGAAGAGGAAACATCCATTGATCCTGGAAGCAAGCAAGTGGGATCGGAGTTGGATAGAGATATGCAAAAAATTGATAGAGTCAAATTCGATGGCAAAGGTGACGGAGAAGATGCCAAGAGGTGGCTAAATAGTTTAGAGGCATACTTTACCATAAGAACCCTCTCATCTAAATCGAAGACTTCTTAGGCAGTATTTCGATTAACGAAAGTTGTTGCCGATTGGTGGGACACCTATAGGAAAACTAATATTGTGGAGGTCATAGATGTGTATTGGGAAACTTTTGTAAAAGCATTCAAGGATAGGTTCTTGACTCCGCAATATTACATTGAAAATATCACAAAATTTTTGAGGTTAACTCAAGGTAATATGACCCTTATTGAGTATTATCAACGGTTCATGCGACTACTTAAATATATGCCTGAGTATGAATAAAGAACTGAAATTAAGGTGTTGGATATTTTGAGTAGATGTGTTGTCATTGATGTCAAGAGTGAGTGGTCATTGATGTCAAAAGTTAGTTTCAGTGAGCAGTGTGAGGAGAAGCAGTTCCACAATTAGTGCAATCAGTAGAGTCTATTTCCAGTTGGTCAGATTTGGTTCCAAGTAGTCAGATGTGGTCTAAAGTGCAAAGAAGAGGCCCAAGAAAATAATATTATAATATTTTATTATAATATTAAAAATGAAATTTAAATTAATTATAAATTAACTAATATAATTTTATTATTTAATTTAATTTACTTTCAAAAGTTACTTAAGTTAATTATAATTTAATTTAATTAAAATTTAATTTATATTAATTTAAATAACCCTAAAGAAGGCTATAGGGTTAAAATAAAAATCAAAATTCATATTCGATTCAAACATCGATGTTTATGGCATAAGAGGCATCGTTTATAAATAATGGCAAAGACATTTGCCTTATGCACCAATGTAATTGATCGAATCTCCTCTACTCCATTGAATTCATGCGCAAAACAGGAAAAATATTTTCCACATTTTCAAGAGTCTCTGATGGTGAAGGAATAAAATGAATAGAGTGCAAATACTTGGCACCAAAAGTGCTGGTAGCGCAGTTGGCATCAACGGAAACGCTAGGGTGTGTGGTAGACAAGGCGTGCAGGTTTGAATCTCTTTGGGTTCATTTTTGGCAAAGTAGAGAGGGCACATATTTTGAGCAAGCATCGAACAAGGGGTTAAAGGGAGGCTTGTGCCTTCCCTTCCCCGTGGGAGCGCTTAGCCCACGTGGTGGGCTAGTGCCTTGATAAGGCACTCGACGGAGAGGTTTCATGTTTGAAACACATCGAGGCCTTTTTGGTTGTGACAAAGGTATGCGTTGATGTCATTTGTGTTGGTCACTTAATTTCGGATGTGCTAATATTGAAAGAAAATAAAAATATTTTTATGTGCCTAAGGTTGAAAAATAAAAATATTTTGATGGTTTATGAGGTTTAATTTTTGCCTGAATTAATTTGGTTATTAAGTGTTTTGAGGGAGATAAAAGGGTAGGCAAATATTATTGTTGAAAGGTTAATTTTTGAATATTGATTTATTAAAATTGGAGATTATAAGGAGCAATTTGAGTGATTATTTTTATGTGTGATTTGATGATTGCTAATTTCAAGGAGTAATAAGGTGTATTTGAGATTGATTATTTGTGTAAATTGAGAAATATTTTGAAAGAGTGTTAGTGTGAAATTTTGTCATCTAACCATTGAAATTGGCAAAGAAGAAAATTGTGATTGAGATAGGTTTTTAAGGGCACTTCTACATCAAACAAAAGGTATGGGCACATCTTCCTATTGAGTGATTGTTGAATTTTGTGAATGCTAAGTTGGAGTGAAAAGGACTTTTTGGAATAAGAGTTGTTGATAAAACCTTGTTTGATGAGCATTGTTGAGTTGATTGTTGAGGGTTTTTTCTAGAATAAGAGTTGTTGATAAAACCTTGTTTGATAAGCATTGTTGTTGAAGTGATTGGTTGAGTGAAGAACTTGAACTAGGGTTTGCAAATATCATGAGTATCATTGTTATGTGAGATTGTTTGTTAAAGCATTATTGGAAATAAGTGAGTGAGTGTTCATATGCTTGGACTAGGGTTTGAGAGCAAGGATTATTTCATTGAGTGATTGGTTGAGTAGAGTTGTGATTGAGCCTAGTCAAGTAGTTGTGTTGAAGTGATAGTTCAAGTTTTGTAAAACAAATTGTTCCATATTCTAAATTGATTGGAGAAACAGGTTGAGTTTTTGTGAGTGTGAAACATATTGAATATCTAATAATTCTTTATATGTTTTTGTTGTAAAAAGAAATAGAGAGAGAGAGGGAGGGAGTGAAAGTATTTGAGCATTATTGTGAGTGTGAAGCATATTGAGTCTCTAAAAATTCTCTATATGTTTCTTTAGTAAAAGAGAGATTGAAAGTGATTGAGCATTATGGTGAATGTGAAGCATATTGAGTCTCCAAAAATTATCTTTATGTTTCTCTGAGATTGGACAAGTTCTAGTGAGGACTTGTTGAGCAGATTTGAGGAAAGTTCTAGTGAGGACTTAATGAGAAGATTTGAGGTAAGTCTTAGAGAAGACTTGCGAACAGATTTGTGTGAGCTTTTGTGAAATCTTACAATACAAATTTGAGGACAGATATTGAGAGCATATTGGACAAGTTCTAGTAAGGACTTGTTGAGCATATTTGAGGTAAGTATTGGTGAAAACTTGTTGAGTAGGTTGGACAAGTTATAAAGAGAACTTGTGGATAGATTAGTGTGAGCTTTTTTGGAAGCTTACAAGGCATATTTAAGACAAGTCTTTGAGAAGACTTGTGAGCAGAGTTGATTGATTGATTTGTTCAAACCTTGGGTTTAGGTTTGGAGCAAATCTAGCAGAGTTAATTTTTTATTGAGTCAAGCTTTGTGTTAAAGCTTGAGGACAGAGATTGAGGACAGATTTGTACTAGACCAAAGGACTGTGTTTGGTGCAGATCAGAGGACAGAGATTGAGGATAAATTTGTGCTAGACCTAAGGACTATATTTAGTGTAGATTTGAGGATATATTTTGGTGTAGATTTGAGGACAGGTTTGTGCTAGACCAGAGATAGAGATTGATAAGATTTGTGCTAGATCGAAGGACTATGTTTAGTACAAATTTGAGACAAATTTGAGAGTAATATTTGGAGGTGATAGAGTATAGAGGATGATAGTCTCCAGTGGATAGATATCCATTAGCCATGGTAGTGAGGATAGGTCTTCTGAGTGGGGACAGGAGTCTTCAGTGGATAGAGATCCATTAGCTAGTGTTGTGGAGGGAACATTTCTTCAAGAAGATCACTAGCCAAAGCTAAGAAGAAAGAGTTCTCCTATGGATAGAGATCCACGAAATTGATTATGGGATTGGTATATCCTTTGGACAGATATTCATAAACATTGTAATAGGGAAAGGATTCCCAAGAGATTTATTGAGAAAATTTTAGTGAAATATTTTCTCCGTGGAGTAGCCCACATTGGGTGAACCATGTTAAATTGGTGTCTCTTTTGTATGTGGTGATTTGTGCATTGCTTTGATTATTGTTGTTGATATTGCTATATATACATAGCATAATATTTATTGGAAATAAAAGTAAAAAGTGGTCTTATACTGTTCACCCCCCCTCTCAGTATAAGCTTGTGTTCTTCATAAGGTACAAAAATTTATTTTGGGACTTCACCCAAACATTGGTCTGTTGGTTCGACTTTTATACACACCCTGTGAAGAATGAGCATGAAAACCCGATAACACTTATAAGGGATAAATCCCACTCACTTTAGGATCTTGCTGGATATCCAAGGTGTGAGTTACAGAGTTGGGTCAAATGTCTATTCACTCTTTTCCGCTTCTGGAATAGTTTCAAGTGGACTTTCTGTTACCTTACAACGGGTTCTGGACTTGTTCAATAATGTTTTTGGAATTGGTTATCTTTGTGGACACTCAGATTTACAATCAGTTCTTTGATCTAGCTCTTTATGTTTTAGCAATTTTAAATAAAAGACAAATTCTAAAGAAAATAAAAATGGATCATTCAATCGGTGGAACAGAGAGAGTAGAGTAGGGCAGAAAGAGAAGTTTACCTAACTTAGCTGCAAAACCAAAACTACCAATTTTAGTTATACCGGTTAGCTTCACAATAGAACAAATCAAAGAGGAAAGTGTCCAGATTTCTAAGATCACCTTCCACTAAGAGCATAAGACAGAGACAAAATAGATCTGAAAGAAAATCACAAACAGAAGGAAAGTCAGTTGAAATTGGTATCTCTCACCAGCAGCTTAGCTCACACAGTGAGGACAGAGCAATTAGAACAGGCCTGAACCTTAAATCTGTAATTTTCCCTAGCATACAATAAAAAGAATGAAGCCTAGTAGCATACCCAATCTTTGATAACACGAGATCTACAACATAAATTAAATAAACCTTAATGAAATGAAAACAAAAGAAGATGAACTTATCGCAATCTGAAAGAGATTAGGCTCCTGGCCATGCTATCACGAGAAAATGAAACTACACCAACTCCGGGTCCAGAACAAAGCATTCAAACAAGATTTGCAGGAAATTGCTCCAATAGCTTTTTATTCTAAGTTTTCGCCTCTCTGAATTTACATCCGAAAGAAGTATATATAGACTCGGGACAAACCCTGATATTTTTAGAAATATCTTCTTCCAAAACCCTAAATCTTATCACTTAAACTCTACTACCCAGGTTTTACAATATAAGGCCTTTTAAATATAGAGTTTTGATAAACCCTAACCATTCTGTAAATCTTAGTGCGGTTACTTGCCATAAATGGAGAAGGCATGATCTGATATTATTCTCATCCATCTGTAACCGCAAGTAAATATCTTCGTTTTCTGGCCGGTCATCGATATATTCCATAAATGGGCATGCGTGTGAAGGTATCTTCATCTTTCGGTGCATCTTTCGGGAGCGTCTCATTAATTCCTCGGAGAAATTCGGATGAGTCACTGGTTTCTCTGACATTTTATCTTCGCAGAGCCGCCTCTGAGTTGAAATTCTCTGCACGCCATTACTTTCACCATAAATTCTCCTGTTAAATGCGTCCATCGGCAAATTTCGATAACTGTGTGTAGATATTTTCATTTTTCGGTCAATTGTCGACATATTCCATTAAATGAGGCAGTTGCTTAGTCACCGTAAAGTCTCTTTGCGGCCAGATCTATAAAATCTGGATGGACCAAAAATTCTCGGCATCTCACATTTCCATCTGACGGCCTTCGCTTGATCCGTGCTTATTTTGTCTTTTTCGCCATTACTTCCGCTAGTATGCAACTGCCAGATGGCTTTCTGCAAAAGACAAAACCAGGATTAGCATTTTAATATTATTAAATTAAAACCCTAATGTTCATTATATGTCGGCTTTATTTATTTTGACACGTGTCACGATAACGTGACGTTTTCCTCAAGTTGCTTTTCATTTTGGCCTCTTTGTTGTGAAATCGCGACATGTCACGATTTCATGACATGTCGTGAAATCGCGACGTTCCTTCACTTTGCTTCCTTTTGCCTCTTTGTCGTGAAACCAGGACATGTCAGATTTGCGACATGTCAAAATCGTGACGTCTTTGCTCTTTCTTGAAAGATGTCACGATCGTTTGATGTCATCGACGTCCCTTCTCGCTGACGTCTTGAAATCGTGACGTGTCAGATCGTGACGTCTTCTCTTAAACATGTCGATCGTGATGTCCTTCAAATGTCGATCAGATGTCTTTAAAGACATGTCATGAAATCGCGACGTTTCTACTTGCCTTTCTTCCAAAACATGTCGTGATATCGCGACGTTTTCACACTTGGCACTTTCTAGTCCAAATATGTCACGATATCGTGACGTTTTCCACTTCCTTTTCCAAACATGTCGCGATATCGCGATGTTTTCATTACTTGGTCTTTTCAAATATGTCGTGATAATCGTGACGTTTTCAAGCTTCGCTTTCAACCAAAATATGTCATGATATCGTGACGTTTCCAAAAACAAAAATGTCGCGAAATCATGACGTTTCCAAAAATGAATGTCGCGAAATCGCGACGTTTTCAAAAATGGAAATGTCACGAAATCGCGACGTTTCCAAAAATGGAAATGTCGCGAAATCGTGACGTTTCATTACTTAGCAAATTTTTCAAAAATGAATTTATTCATCTGTATTCTGCATTTTTACATATTTAGTGAAAGATTTTCTTTACTCAGAAATGATTCTAACATTTGGAAAAATGAATTCTAAATTGAAATCAAAGCCATATGCAAGCCTACTTAAGTACTTTGGTATATGCAAAACTTGAAAAAGGAGGCAAGCAAAATTTGGAATTAAAACCTGAAAAACATCAAGAGGGTCCCTACGGCAAAATGAAAACTAAATATTTTCAAAGGATGGAATTTCATTTTTTTAGTGGGGGTGTGTTGCTTCTCAACAAATGGCGATATCTACGAGGAAAATAGTAGCACTATTTTAGAATCCAGGACTCTAGTTTCAAAACAATATAGACCATGTACCATGCTTTGCCACAAATATTCTTCAAAATAATTTAACTACTACTTGATAGTTGTTAAAATTTCCCAAGGACATACTAGGTTGAATCACTTAAGGAAGATTTCTGATGTGCAATTATAAGCGTATAAAACTTTCTTCAAGAATGACTGGGCCTTCGAATGTTGTACTCTGGATTGATCAGCTTTTCTAGATTGTGAAAGGGGAAACCGAGTAGGGCTCTGTTTACTAGTTTAGCCTTTTACAACCTCGACAGAGTTACTCTTTAGATTTTCACGACCCTGATCCACAACTATGAGGTGGTATCTACAACTTGGTAAAAGAAAACATCTTCTGGAGCCTTGGCTATCTCTTTCATTACAATAACTTCTCTTTTTTTTTTTTTTTTTGTGGGAAATAAAAGAGTGCCAGTTTTATGTTGCCCTGCTCAACTTTCACCTTCTCTCTCTCTTTTGAAATATACCGAAATCTGGAAAGCCTTGCTTAAAAACAAAAACTTTTTTATTCTTCATCGATCTGGAAAGCCTGGGTACCGATAGCCTCTTTGGACACTTAAATAATTTCACAAATCAGAGTCCCCTCTTACGACCAACTTTTCTTGGATTCCTTGGGAGTTTCTTCAGCCAAACAGTATAGTAGTTTCTTTATAATTAAAATAATTGTGGCAAGCAAGACACAAAATCCAATTATCTTTCTACTGTTGTTCCGAATAACAAAATAGTTCCACTGTTCAATTTAAGCAGACTATCTCTTAATTAGAATAAAACAAAATGAACACAGGATTTTGAACTCAGAATAAAAACAATTTTTAAAGGTTGATTCTTTCTTTGCTGCCCAGGCAAAACTTAAAAAAAACAGAGCTTTAAAAGCTAAAAGAAATTTGTACAGACCCCAAAGGATAAAACACAGAACTTTAAAATCAAACAAAATAAAATAAAAACAAACTACTTCAAAGCTTATTTACAATATATACACATGTTACAACGTCTTTGTGATTTATTCAAACGATGTATTTGATGGAACAACTGAGAAATAATGCTTTAGATATTGACCATTAATAGGAAGGTTCAAAAAATTACCCTCCAGGTCTTGTAAGAGAAATGCATTATTACCTAGGGTCTCGGCAATCTGGTATGGCCCTATCCATAGAGGTTGCAGCTCGGTGTGTTTACGCTTCTTTTCATGGGCTTTGTCCCATAGAAACACCAGGTCTGCACGATTGAAGGCACTCACCCTGGCCTTTTCGTCAAGCCAACGCTTGACTGTCTCTTGGTGTCGACTAAAATGCTCTACGGCTTGAAGTCGTCCACCCTGCAAATCAACCAAGTCCAACACACGAGCTTTCGTATCTGCATGATCAAAGTAATGTAAAGCAAATTTTAATCCTGGTACTAATGCTTCATATTCTGCCAAATTATTCGTGCAGGGAAACCGCAAGCGATAAGACATAAAATCGGTTTGATTTTTTGGTCCTTTAAGAACAGCCCCTGTACCAGAACCTTGCTTAGATTTAGCTCCATCAATATGAAGCATTCCAACTTCATTATCGTGATCTTGGTGAGCTTTAACCGGTTTCTCCCTTTGAGTAGTTGTCAAATTATAAACCCCGATATAACAACCCTCAACAAGATTAGCAGTCTCATTCTTGGCATTATACTCTGTGATCATGAGTTTATATCTTGGTTCTCTGTTGATTCTTAATTGATTTGCAAAACCATTCCAGGGTAACCACATATGCGAAAAATCAGTAGCCAAATACCCATTCAAGGATTTTGACCAATCCCTGCTCAGAAGCATTCCGTATCCTACAGGAATATCCACCACCTGAATGTCAATTCTGTGTTGCGCTCTCGGCTCAGATGCTAGCTGGATGTGTATATTCTGAAGTTCACCTACCACTTTAACCTCAGACTTATCCAATTGGATGACTCTCATCTCGGAGTTCATGGGGGTCAAACCCAACTGCTGACAGATGGCTAGAGGCATGACATTGGCTGAAGCACCTGAATCTACCAGATAGTTGTGTAAATTTTTCCCAAATATTCGGACAGTCAGTAGAAAAGGCGGAACTTCAGTCTTCTCTTTATACATGGCCACATTTGCATTTGCCATCTTCTTTCCCTTTTCCAAAGGTTTGGTAGTAGGTTCAGAATATGTTTTGATCAGGTTATCTCTTTGTTCAAAAATTTGGGCTAACTCATGGAGAGTGATATTAGCTTTGATCTTCTTCATGTCCTCCACTATATTATATCCCTTATTGAGTGGAGGGACAAATGCATCTGGTCCTCTCGGATTTCCTCCCTTGGGTGGGGATGGGTTATTGCTTGAAGATGGATCTGGAGGAACACTGTGGGAGTTGTCCGGAGGGGTAGATGTAGTGTTGGGCTCTGGATTTCTATTTCTGAGGTTGTAGTTGTCCCTCCTGTACTGTTGAAAGGCTTGCACTTCATCCATGGGTAGCTCCACAACATTCTCTGATTCTTCTGGGAAAGTGAAAGAATCTAACACCATAGCTGCACTATGTTTGGATGAACTTGGAGCATCCACAGTTCTTTGATGTTCAAGAGAAACCAACTCACCAGATAGAGCTTCAAAGGCATTACAGAACTCCAAGCAATCCAATTCCCCGTGCTGAGAAGTGGCATGTATCCTGCACCAGTTAGGCAAAGCCAAGTCACAAATATTTACATCATGCCCTTTACCTTTATAATCTTTATTGGGTTCGTATGGGGGCCGAGTGAATCTATTTTGTTGATAAGGAAATCTGTTTGGGTTTTCGTCGGTGGACACTTGCCTTTTGAAAGTCAAAAAGTCATTTGCCAACTTTTGGACCACCCTTGAAACTTCCTCAACTCTTGTGTTATCAGATTCTTTATCCGGATTCTGTACATTTTCAGCAGGTGTTACAGCCAATGGATTTCTTGATGGTGGAGTTTGATGTACTGGCAACATCATCTGATGTGGTATGGGATTGAAGACAGGGGTACCTTGTGTGACCAAAGGAATTTGATGAGCATTCAGAGGTTGAGGTCCCAACTGTCTTTCCAGAACCAAAGCTTCTTTGTAAGCCTCTGTTAGATTGGTAATAGAGGCATCTCTTTTCAAGAAAACAGAAGTCATTGGATCTAGAGAATTCCTAAAAATTTCTAATGCCAGGTCTGCATTTGGCACATAATAACCAGTCAGTCTACCATAAGCCTTCTGAAATCTGACATTGTAAGATCTGACAGATTCATTTATTTCTCTTTTAATACCAAAAAATTGCTGATATAATACACTGGGATCTATCACTTCACCAAACTGCGATACAAAAACCTTTTCCAAGTCATTCCAACTGGTAATAGAATCGTTAGTGAGATTTAGAAACCAGTCGTAAGCTCCCTCCTGGAGAGTGAACGGGAACAATCTGCAAGCCACATCTTCATGTTGTACATTTAACAATTTTAGAGCATTCTTGAATGCTACTAGGTGTTCTTCCGTTGTCCTAGTTCCATCATGCTTGTATCTGGGAAGATATCTCTCAGGATTTCTGGGCAGGTCATGGGCTGCACCCGGGATATTTAAGGCAGTGGAACCCAACCAATTTGCCATTACTACTTGATTGACGATGATACTTTCAGTTGTAGTTGGAGTAACTACAAGTGGTGACAAAACTATTTCAGACAAGGACTTGGCCCTTCTGAGGTTGCTTCTTCTTGGGGTTTCTAACTCAGGCACAAGGAGCTCTCCAGCTCTGGAGTGGGACCTTGTTACTCTATAATTAGAATCCAACTTTTTCACCAGCACTTACAACCTTACAATCCTTAACAAACTACTGAACTTTAGGCCCTCCTTCTAGCGCCAATTTTAAATGTTGGTGTTGAGTTTCGCTGTTTAGGCAAAAACTCAAACAAACAAGTTTTAAAAGGCTGAGGAGGAGGGAAAAAGGCTACCAAACTCTGGATAAAACATAGTATTTGTTAAATACCACATACAATCATATTTCTCAACTCAAGCGCACTAAGAACGTAAGTTTTGCCCTCCTTCTAGCGCCAATTTTAAATGTTGGTTCGACTTTTATACACACCCTGTGAAGAATGAGCATGAAAACTCGATAACACTTATAAGGGATAAATCCCACTCACTTTAGGATCTTGCTGGATATCCAAGGTGTGAGTTACAGAGTTGGGTCGAATGTCTATTCACTCTTTTCCGCTTCGGAATAGTTTCAAGTGGACTCTGTCTGTTACCTTACAACGGGTTCTGGACTTGTTCGAGTAATGTTTTTGGAATTGGTTATCTTTGTGGACACTCGATTTACAATCGGTTCTTTGATCTAGCTCTTTATGTTTTAGAAGTTTTAAATAAAAGACAAATTCTAAAGAAAATAAAAATGGATCATTCAATCGGTGGAACAGAGAGAGTAGAGTAGGGCAGAAAGAGAAGTTTACCTAACTTAGCTGCAAAACCAAAACTACCAATTTTAGTTATACCGGTTAGCTTCACAATAGAACAAATCAAAGAGGAAAGTGTCCAACTTTCTAAGATCACCTTCCACTAAGAGCATAAGATAGAGACAAAATAGATCTGAAAGAAAATCACAAACAAAAGGAAAGTCAGTTGAAATTGGTATCTCTCACCAGCAGCTTAGCTCACATAGTGAGGACAGAGCAATTAGAACAGGCCTGAACCTTAAATCTGTAATTTTCCCTAGCATACAATAAAAAGAATGAAGCCTAGTAGCATACCCAATCTTTGATAACACAGATCTACAACATAAATTAAATAAACCTTAATGAAATGAAAACAAAAGAAGATGAACTTATCGCAATCTGAAAGAGATTAGGCTCCTGGCCATGCTATCACAGAAAATGAAACTACACCAACTCCAGGTCCAGAACAAAGCATTCAAACAAGATTTGCAGGAAATTGCTCCAATAGCTTTTTATTCTAAGTTTTCGCCTCTGAAATTTACATCCGAAAGAAGTATATATAGACTCAGGACAAACCCTGATCTTTTCAGAAATATCTTCTTCCAAAACCCTAAATCTTATCACTTAAACTCTACTACCCAGGTTTTACAATATAAGGCCTTTTAAAAATAGAGTTTTGATAAACCCTAACCATTCTGCAAATCTTAGTGCGATTACTTGCCATAAATGGAGAAGGCATGATCTGATATTATTCTCATCCATCTATAACTGCAAGTAAATATCTTCATTTTCTGGCCGATCGTCGATATATTCCATAAATGGGCACTACATGTGTAGGTATCTTCATCTTTCGTGCATCTGTCGAGAGCGTCTCATTAATTCCTCAGAGAAATTCGGATGAGTCACTGGTTTCTCTGACATTTTATCTTCGTAGAGCCGCCTCTGAGTTGAAATTCTCTGCACGCCATTACTTTCACCATAAATTCTCTTGTTAAATGCATCCATCGGCAAATTTCGGTAACTGTGTGTAGATATTTTCATTTTTCGATCAATTTCCGACATATTCCATTAAATGAGGCAGTTGCTTAGTCATCGTAAAGTCTCTTTGCGGCCAGATCTATAAAATCTGGATGGACCAAAAATTCTTGGCATCTCACATTTCCATCTGACGGCCTTCACTTGATCCGTGCTTATTTTGTCTTTTTCGCCATTACTTCCGCTAGTATGCAACTGCCAGATGGCTTTCTGCAAAAGACAAAACCAGGATTAGCATTTTAATATTATTAAATTAAAACCCTAATGCTCATTATATGTCGGCTTGATTTATTTTGACACGTGTCACGATAACGCGACGTTTTCCTCAAGCTGCTTTTCATTTTGGCCTCTTCGTCGCGAAATCGTGACATGTCACGATTTCGTGACATGTCACGAAATTGCGACGTCCTCCACTTCACCTCTTTTGGCCTCTTTGTCGCGAAACCGCGACATGTCATGAAATCGCGATGTTCTGCACTTTGCTTCCATTCTGCCTCTTTGTCGTGAAACCGCGACATGTCATGATTTCGCGACATGTCGTGAAATCGCGACGTCTTTTTTTTTGTTCTGACGTCCTTGCTTCATTTCCTCTTTGTCGTGAAATCGTGACATGTCACGATTTTGTGAAATCGTGATGTCCCTTCTCACATTGTCCTCTTTGTCGCACGACATGTCACGATTTCGTGACATGTCACGAAATCGTGACGTTCCTTCACTTCGCTTCCTTTTCCTCTTTTCCGAAACGATGTCACGATTTTACATGTCAATCGTGACGTTCTCTTTTTTTGTAAATGGACGTCTCCTTCTCTTTCTTTGTCGTGAAATCATGTGATGTGACATGTCAAATCGCGACGTTTTCCATACTTGGCACTTTCTTTCGAAAACACGTCGTGATATCGTGACGTTTTCAACACTTGCATTCTTTCCAAATAGGTCGCGATATCGCGACGTTTTCTACAAGCTTTCCTTTTGGTCCAAACCTGTCGCGATATCGCGACGTTCTCATCACTTGGTTCTTTTAGTCCAAATATGTCGCGATATCGTGACGTTTTCTACAAGCTTTGCTTTCAACCAAAATATGTCGCGATATCGCGACGTTTCCAAAAAGTGCATCGTTCAAATGATGTCGCGAAATCGGCGTTTCCAAATGGATGTCGCGAAATCGCGACGTTTCCAAAAAATGGAAATGTCACGAAATCGCGACGTTTCCAAAAATGGAAATGTCGCGAAATCGCGACGTTTTCATTACTTAGCAAATTTTCCAGAAATTGTAGGTTGACTCCAATGAATTCATTCATCTGTATTCTGCATTTTTACATATTTAGTGAAAGATTTTCTTTACTCATAATGACTCTAACATTTTAAAAATGAATTCTAAATTGAAATCAAAGCCATATGCAAGCCTACTTGGATACTTTGGTATATGCAAAACTTGAAAAAGGAGGCAAGCAAAATTTGGAATTAAAACCTGAAAAACATCAAGAGGGTCCCTACGGCAAAATGAAAGCTAAATATTTTCAAAGGATGGAATTTCATTTTTTTAGTGGGGGTGTGTTGCTTCTCAACATGGTCACCTGGTCCTTATGTTGAAACATGCAACCCTTACTGTTGCCTGTGACTTGGCTCAGCAAGAAGATGATAATTATAATGCCAAGAAGGCCTATTATCAAAAATCCTCTGATATGGAATAACCACAAAAGAAGAAAAATGTTGGCTCAGTTAAATGGGATAAGAACTAGAGCAAAAAGGGTCAAAATGAAAATAGATATGACAAAAACAAGAGTAGGTACCAAGGAAATAGAGGAAATTAGGACAAATGGGGTGGTCCTGACCGGAGAGATTTCAGGGATAGGTATGATCAAAGAACTGATGTCCCAAAAATTAGTACTCAAAAGGGCAGTGATGGAAGTAGGAAAGAAAGAGCACCTCGAATGAGTTGTTGGATCTATAAGGAACCCCATTATGCGGATAAATGTCCTTTGAGAGCTAATAATAAAAAGGAATTGGTGGAACCTACCCATAAGAAAAGGTAGTAAAGTCTTTGTGGTCAAACTTAATAAAAAGGAAGAAACCGAGTCTGGGACAAGTCCTTTTCAGACTATCTAGTATTAAATGATTTTCAGGATGTCGTTCCTAAGGATTTGCCAGGTCTTTCACCTCAAAGGGAATTTGATTTCTCTATAGAACTTCTACCAGGAGCAACTCTTATAGCCTGGGCACCCTATAGGATGACTACCATAGAATTGCAAGAACTCAAGACTCAGCTTCAAGAACTATTAGAAATAAGGTACATTAAACCTAGTGTCTCTCCGTGGGGAGCACCAGTTCTATTCGTTGAGAAAAATTATGGGTCACTAATGTTATGTATTTATTATAGAATGTTAAATAAGATGATAGTTAATAATAAGTACTCTTTACCCAGAATAGATGATTTGTTTGATCAATTGAAGGGAGCTACAATTTTCTCAAAAATTGACCTTAGATTTGGCTATCATCAGCTAAGAATTCAAGAAGAAGACACCCATAAAATTGCTTTCTAGATAAGATATGGTCACTATGAATTCACAGTACTGCCCTTTGGATTAACCAACGCTCCAGTAGTATTTATTAAAATGATGAATAATATATTCCTGGAAGAGTTAAATTGATTTGTACTGGTTTTTCTAGATGACATATTAATCTATTCTAAGAATAAATAGGAGCATGACCAACATGTGAGAATTGTTCTCGAAAAACTTAGAAGAAAGACTGAAATTTGGGTTATGGAAAGGGGACTTGATGTATTTTTCTTTCATAAACATATGTTTAGTGCAGCCAATTGTTGGCTCTCAAACTGTTACAAAAGACTGAGATTATGATCGTGAAAATAAAACTTGTATTAAATTGTTTTCTTTTACATATATTTTGTACAACAACTCTCAAACTGTTGAAATTTTAAAAGACTGAAATTTGGGTTATGGAAATGGGACTTGATGTATTTTGCTTTTATAAAAATATGTTCGGTGCAGCCAATTGTTGGATCTCAAACTATTATGAAAGACTTATATTAGGGTTATGAAAATAAGACTTCAATTAAATTATTTTCTTTTATATATTCTGTACAACAGCTCCCAAACTATTGAAATTTTAAAAGACTAAAATTAGGATTATGGAAAACCCTGAAGGCATAATGAGAGTTGAATCATTTTCTTTTCTTATATACATATATTTTATACAGTCAATGGTTAGTTATCAAACTATAGAAAATAATGTATGATTGGAAGTAGGCTATGGAGAAGTTTAATAGATAAATTTCTAGATTGGTTTGTTGATACGCGAATCACTTTTACAACAGTTAGAAACATGCCAAAATGATGTATTAAACCTTTAACTATGGAAATGAGGGATAGAAAACCTCTATGGCAATTGAAATAGTCAAACTGCATTGTTTGCATGAGCTTATTCCTTAGAAGTATGGTGTTGTGTTCAACTTGAACTTATTGTTGGAACGCGCTTCATTAAGAAGCAAGGTCTAGTACAAAAGATATGGTTTACCCATCTGGAAGTGAGTACATTTCAAAAATCATGATTTCTCTTTCATGGGAGATTCGCTCCCTGATATTTTAAGAGATAATATAATGTACTTCATTTGGCTTTTAAACTGAATTGAGTAGTAGAAGAATTCTAGACTTAAACAATATTGTTGTTTCAAAATAAAAATTTGGGGAGAATTATTTTATATTGCACCAATCTGGGCAAGGTAATTGAACTGTTGAAAATCAATTAAATTAAAGGATTGTTATTTTTACATTAATATGGGCTGAGCATATGGAGCCTTCAAATGAATTAGATAAAATCTATGTCAAGTATGAAATGATAAACAACTCATGTGTTGTTGTAAAGCACAGTATGTTTTAAGGAGAAATTTATTAAAACTTCAACTCATTCATACACGTCTCTCTCTTGGTCTAAAATTGAGGTGAATGGTTTTGGTTTGTTTACTCATGGTAAGCTTGGTTGGGCACAATCTCCAAAATCCTATTGTAGACTATAGCAAAATTGCGTGTAGCATTTGCCTTTGGCATTAATTCATAAAATTCGTCCTTCGACTGATTAATTATGTCAAACACCATCATAGAGATGGCGAAATCATGTATGCCTTGGAAAATTTAAACCCAAAAGAAAATATTCTTCACCCAAGCCTCGAAAAGTGGCAATAATGATAGGATTCAGAAATGGTGTAGATACTCCTCATCTTAAGAGACAATCATTTAAAGCTTAGCCTCAGGATAATAAATTTATTGCTCAATGAAATGAATGATTTAACATCAGTCTCAAAATAGTAAACAAGTAATTGAGTGCCCATAGAAAACAATTATTTAACCCTTAATATTGAAATCATAAATAATTATTAAATTGCTGGAACCAAGGTTCTTCAATCAATATTGTCTTTTAGTCATGTTTGTTGTCGTATTCATCTATGTATAATTTTATTGGAACAAAAATATTAGATGTTTCATATAGTCGTCGGTTGTAGGTATAGTCAAGTTTATAACAATTGTTTGAGAAGTCTAATGGTTCTTTGGAGATAGAACGTGTCGAAAAATTATCCCATATTTAATGTTCCTTACCTTTGTAAGGGTAGCATGACATAAATATCATTCGATGCTTGGTTTAGAAAAGTACATATAGTCCACAATCTCAATAGGAGAATCTGTTATGTTGGATTGAGTATTGTTAGAATATTAACTAAATATTTTTTAGGAATAAGTTTAAAGTTTTATATTAAGGTAAGGTTAGATATATTTTAAGAAGTAATGTGATAGTAGTTAGAATATACCCTTAATTTTGAATGTTCAATTTTAATTAAGTGTAAGAATGATTTTTAGTGCTAATAATTTATGGATCAATGCTTAATCAAAGGAGCCCATAAAAATCTCTTACAAAACCTAGAACAAACCTATGACGAAAAACTATAAACAGTAGAAAGAAAACCTTGTGAGCAACCAAAGGTTGTGGGAAAACAACCTTGTTTTTATTACAGTATTGTGGGCGGGTCAATCTTGTAGGCTAACTAATAATGATGTTTTTTGGGAGGCAATAATCATTCTCTAGGAACTAACTGTACTTCTAACAGGAAAAGGTCAGGATGGGAGGTAACGGAGGGATGTATGGGCATCACTCCTAGGTTAGATCCTAACAGTACGGAGTGATGAGTCTTGTACTTAAATTGTTGTAGGAGCACAGCCCAACATAATAGTATGGGATATTATGTTGTTAACAAGGCAAGACATTGGGTAGTTACCAGGGTAGTGGTAATCCCTAGACGAGCGTGAGGGAAGGTGGTTGATCGTCTAGCTTGTGCATGCATGCGCTATTTCTTACATGACATAAATTCATGTTAAGACATGGAAAAATTATGTGTCACACCTCTAGGTGTTATGCATCCTAGAGGAAAAGAAACCCCCTACCTAAACTTGGGGATCTCGGGTTGAGCGAGAGTGAAGTTCAAAGAGGCAACTACAATGAGATTTGGTAATCTCGATCTCATGAGTTATTTCGGCTGTAACGGAATGGCACTCATGAAGAAGTTAACATACATCGTTGATATTGAATTATTTATAAAAAAAAATCTATGTTGAGTTTTCCATCCTTGGACAACCAAGTGAGTAGACTTGGGGTGTTTGGACAACCAAGACGGTAGGTCTTGGGTTGTGACTGTTACAGTTGGTATCAGAGCCCAGGTTGCAAAATCCTAGACAACTAGGGTCTTACATAATGTATGTTATCAAAATAAATATCTAAACCAAAGGATTGAGAAGGTTCCTTTTTGAAACAGGCAATGGCTAGTTCTTCAAAGAGATCTGCGATGGTACAGTAGGAAGGGCTGATCGAAAATCCTTATAGATTTCTCAGAAGGGTTGTGAGGACCAAGGATACAGAGGGAACCATAAAACCTCCTTGAATGACTAGGAGAGAAAAGAACTGGCTCCTAGAGAGGACAAATTGGTTTGAATGATGCAATTGATGCAAAGAACAAATGATTGAACAAAAAGAATAGATAGAGCAACAAAGAGCTCAAATGACTGAGCACATGGCTCAATAGAAAGCCTAAATGTTGGAGCATATGGAACAGCAAAAATCCCAACTAACTCAACAACAAGATATGATCTCCCAACAACAAAAAATAATAGAAAATATATCCTAGGGAAAATAATTGATCTTAACTGAAGAGGAAACGTCCATTGATCCCTGAAGGAAGCAAGTGGGATCGAAGTTGGATAGAGATATGCAAAAAATTGATATAGCCAAATTCGATGGCAAAGGTGGAAAAGAAGATACCGAGAGGTGGCTGAATAGTTTAGAGGCATACTTTGCCATAAGAACGCTCTCATCTAAATCGAAGACTTCTTGGGCAGTCTTTCGATTAACATAAGTTATTTCCGATTGGTTGAACACCTATAGGAAAACTAATAATGTGGAGGTCACAGATGTGCATTGGGAAACTTTTGTAAAAGCATTCAATGATAGGTTCTTGACTCCGCAATATTACCTTGAAAAGACCACAAATTTTTCGAGGTTAACTCAAGGTAATATGATCGTTATTGAGTATTATCAATGGTTCGTATGACTACTTAAATATATGCCTGAGTATGAACAAAGAACTAAAATTAAGGTGTTGGACATTTTGAGTAGATGTGTTGTCATTGATGTCAAGAGTGAGCGGTCATTGACGTCAAAAGTCGGTTTCAGTGAGCAGTGTGAGGAGAAGCAATTTCGCAATCAATGCAATCAGTAGAGTCCATTTCCAGTTGGTCAGATCCGATTTCAGGTAGTCAAATGTGGTCTAAAGTGCAAAGAAGAGGCCCAAACAAATAATATTATAATATTTTATTATAATATTAAAAAGGAAATTTAAATTAATTAATATAATTTTATTATAAATTAATTTATTAATTAATTTAATTAACTTTCAAAAGTTACTTAAGTTAATTATAATTTAATTTTTAATTTAATTAAAAATTAATTTATATTAATTTAAATAACCCTAAAGAGGGCTATAGGGTTAAAATGAAAATCGAATTTCATATTCGATTCAAGCATCAACGTTTATGGCACAAGAGGCATCGTGTATAAATAATGGTAAAGACCTTTGCCTTATCTCCCAATGCTATTGATCGAATCTCCTATGCTCCATCGAATTCGTGCGCAAAAAGGGAAAAATATTTTCCACATTTTCAAGAGTCTCCAACGGTGAAGGAATAAATCGAAGGGAGCACAAATACTTGGCACCAAAGGTGCTAGTAGCGCAGTTGGCATCGGTGGAAGTGCTAGGGTGTGTGGCAAGCAAGGCATGCAGGTTTGAATCCCTTCGGGTTCATTTTTGGCAAAGCAAAGAGGGCACATCTTTTGAGCAAGTGTTGAACAAGGGGTTAAAGGGAGGTTTACGCCTTCCCTTCCCCGTGGGAGCGCTTAGCCCACGTGGTGTACTAGAGCCTTGATAAGGTGCTCGATGAAGAGGTTTCATGTTCAAAACACACTAAGGCCTTTTTGGTTGTGACAAAGGTATGCGTTGATGTCATTTGTGTTGGTCACTTAATTTCGGATGTGCTAAGGTTGAAAGAAAATAAAAATATTTTTATGTGCCTAAGGTTGAAAAATAAAAAAGTTTTGATAAAAAAATGAGATTTAATTTTTGTCTGAATTAATTTGGTTATTAAGTGTTTTAAGGGAGATAAAAGGGTAGGCAAATATTATTGTTGAAAGGTTAATTTTTGAAGATTGATTTATTAAAATTGGAGATTATAAGGAGTAATTTGAGTGATTATTTTTATGTGTGATTTGATGATTGCTAATTTCAAGAATGAGTAATAAGGTGTATTTGAGATTGATTATTTGTGTAAATTGAGAAATATTTTGAAAGAGTGTTAGTGTGAAATTTTGTCATCTAACCATTGAAATTGGCAAAGAAGAAAATTGTGATTGAGACAGGTTTTTAAAGGCACTTCTACATCAAAAAAAGGTATGGGCACATCTTCCTAGTGAATGATTGTTGAATGTTGTGAATGCTAAGTTGGAGTGAAAAGGATTTTTCTAGAATAAGAGTTGTTGATAAAACCTTGTTTGATGAGCATTGTTGAGTTGATTGTTGAGGGTTTTTCTAGAATAAGAGTTGTTGATAAAACCTTGTTTGATAAGCATTGTTGTTGAAGTGATTGGTTGAGTGAAGAACTTGAACTAGGGTTTGCAAAGATCATGAGTATCATTGTTATGTGATATTGTTTGCTAAAGCATTGTTGCAAATAAGTGAGTGAGTGTTCATATGCTTGGACTAGGGTTTGAGAGCAAGTATTATTTCATTGAGTGATTGGTTGAGTAGAGTTGTGATTGAGCCTAGTTGAGTAGTTGTGTTGAAGTGATATTTCAAGTTCTGTAAAACAAATTGTTCCATATTCTAAATTGATTTGAGAAAGAGGTTGAGTGTTTGTGAGTGTGAAACATATTAAATATCTAAGAATTCTCTATATGTTTATGTGGTAAAAATAAAGAGAGCGAGAGAGTGAAAGTTTTTGAGCATTATTGTGAGTGTGAAGAATATTGAGTCTCTAACAATTCTCTATATGTCTCTATGGTAAAAGAGAGATTGAAAGTGATTGAGCATTGTGGTGAATGTGAAGCATATTGAGTTTCTAACTATTCTCTTTATGTTTCTATGAGATTGGACAAGTTCTAGTGAGGACTTGTTGAGTAGATTTGATAAAAGTTCGAATGAGGAATTGTTGAGCAGATTTGAGGCAAGTCTTAGAGAAGACTTGTGGACAGATTTGTGTGAGCTTTTGTGAAAGCTTACAATACAAATTTGAGGATAAATATTGAGAGAAGATTGGACAAGTTCTAGTAAGGATTAGTTGAGCAGATTGGACAAGTTATAGAGAGAAATTGTGGACAAATTAGTGTGAGCTTTTGTGGAAGCTTACAAGGTAGATTTGAGACAAGTATTTGAGAAGACTTGTGAGTAGATTAAATTGATTGATTTTTCAAACCTTGGTTTAAGGTTTGGAGCAGATCTAGTAGAGTTGATTTGTGATTGATTCAAGCTTTGTGTTAAGGCTTGAGGACAAATATTTAGGACAAATTTGTACTAGATCGAAGGACTATGTTTGGTGTAGATTAGAGAACAAATATTGAGGATAAATTTGTGCTAGACTGAAGGACTATGTTTAGTGCAAATTTTAGGATAGATTTTGGTGCAAATTTGAGGACAGGTTTGTGTCAGACCAGAGATATAGATTGAGCATATTTGTGCTAGACTGAATGACAAGATTCTTCAGTGGATAGAGATCCATTAGCCAGTGTAGTGGAGGCAACAGTTCTTCTAGTAGATCACCAACCAGAGCTAAGGAGAAAGAGTTCTCCTATGGATAAAGATCCACGAACTTGATTATGGGATTGGTATCTCCTTTGGACAGAGGTCCATAAACATTGTAATAGGGAAAGGATTCCCAAGAGATTGATTGAGAAAATTTTAGTGAAATATTTTCTCCGTGGAGTAGCCCACATTGGGTGAACCATGTTAAATTGGTGTCTCTATTATGTGTGGTGATTTGTGCATTACTTTGATTATTGTTGTTGATATTGCTATCTATACATTACATAATATTGATTGGAAAGAAAAGTAAAAAGTGGTCTTATACTATTCACCCTCCCTCTCAGTATAAGCTTGTGTTCTTCATAAGGTACAAAAATTTCTTTTGGGACTTCACCCAAACATTGGTCACCTGGTCCTTATGCTGAAACATGCAACCCTTACTGTTGCCTGTGACTTGTCTCGACAAGAAGATGATAATTATAATGCCAAGAAGGCCTATTATCAAAAATACTCTGATATGGAAGAACCACAAAAGAAGAAAAATGTTGGCTTAGTTAAATGGGATAAGAACTAGAGCAAAAAGGGTCAAAACGAAAATAGATATGACAAGAACAAGAGTAGGTACCAAGGAAATAGAGGAAATTAGGACAAACGGGGTGGTCCTGATGGGAGAGATTTCAGGGATAGGTATGATCAAAGAACTAATGTCCCAAAAATTAGTACTCAAAAGGGCAGTGATGGAAGTAGGAAATAAAGAGCACCTCGAACGAGTTGTTGGATCTGTAAGGAACCCCATTATGCGGATAAATGTCCTTTGAGAGCTGATAAGAAAAAGGAACTGGCGAAACCTACCCATAAGAAAGGGTAGTAAAGTCTTTGTGGTCAAACTTAATAAAAAGGAAGGAACCGAGTCTGGGACAAGTCTTTTTCAGACTATCCGGTATTAAATGATTTTCAGGATGTCGTTCCTAAGGATTTGTCAGGTCTTTCACATCAAAGGGAATTTGATTTCTCTATAGAAATTATACCAGGAGCAACTCTTATAGCCTGGGCACCCTATAGGATTGTTAGAGTTAATGTAATGTGCACTATGCCAGTTTGACACTTGTCAGTTTCATTGACAAGTGTCATGTTCATCATATAGGCTTATGCCTATATATTGTAACCATTTATCAATAAAATATATCCCCTTCAATTTGATTAGTCCTGACATTTGGTATCTGTTAGAGTTAAAGTGCATTATGCCTTCACCTTGACACTTGTCAGTTTCTCTTGACAAGTGTCATGTGTTGAATATAGGCTTATGCCTATATATTGTAACCATTTTTATGAATAATATCAATCTCTTTAGTTTGATTACTCCTAACATTTGGTATCAGAGCAGCCTTTCTCTGCCCTTGTGAAACCCCTTGAGGGGGGATTTCCCTCATGGAAATCCTCCCTCCCCCCGATTTTTTTTTCCCTATTTTTTTTAATTTTTTACCGAGGGAGTATGCTCTCCATCATTTGATGGATCAGAAACCAGATGGTAAAAAATTTTAAGTTTGGGAAATTTTTTGTGTTTTTTTTTAAGTTCGAGAAATTTTTTAGGCGGTCGGATTCGACGAAATCTAGATGATGGGATCTCGGTTGGGCTTGACCGATTGACGCGGGTGTGAGCGACGCAGATGAAAGGGAAGCTCCCTGAGACATTGCTTAATGGTCGATATGCCATTTACGACTTCTGAAAGTGAAAGGCAGAACTCTCCAATAATCCAACGTGCGCAGGAATAAGATCTACGAGAAGATTGGGGTCTGGGTCTGAATCGAAGACACACAGGGAGTCCGTCGAAATTCTCCGAAATCGATAAATCTGCAGGCCGGGGTTGCGCAGCGTAGGCTACGGGAGGCGACATGAGGAACGATGCGCACGCTCAGACTCTTGCTGTTGCTTCTGTTATGGAGTTTGCTGTATGCAATTCCATCGATTCGTGGCTGCTCACCGTCGCACCCCACCGCCCATGGCACCTTGCTCTGCATTGACCGCGTTCTCAAACCCAGAGTTTGATGACAAGAGTCAAGGAAAACAGCTGCAATTGCTGGATTTATTTTGAGGCGACGATCGAAAAGCAGGCGAAGCATAGGATCATTGCAAGGGAGGAGGCCAAGCATGGCACACTCGGGCACTGCTACATGACAGGCAGCAGCGACGTAGGTGGGAGGACGACCAAAGTCTTCGTCGCCATCATCGGCCTCCACCAGGCGCTACAGCACGTTTGATCGTGGAGAAGCGAGAGATTATTATGGATGCCCAGTTTGAATACTACAATTCGATTCCCTGGCGTGTCCTCCCCCTCGGTAAGAAATGGCAAAGTCAAAGCCATCGCGATGGTGCTTTTCCATTGCTAGAGTCGACGATTGGATCGAGGAGGAACATGAAGCCCTATATTTCTTCATTTTTTCTCTGTTTATGGTGCAGACTAGTGCGAGCAATGGCCCTGATGTCTAGTTTGAATGCGGATCCTACCTTCATAGCACGACACGACGAGATTTTTGGCAAAAACAAGAACCACGGGCAAATACCGCTTATGCGAAGTTTTTTTCTGACGATGCATTTCCCTCACATTCGCAGCACGTTTGATCATGGAGAAGCGAGGGATTTTTCTAAAATACTTCTTCCCATGCTTTGATTTGTCTACATGGAGTTTATTTTATTTTCCCATTATTCACTGTGTTTTCTAGCTACAGTGTTCTTGAGAACTGGATGAGTTTAATGGCCACAGTTGTTGTTTCTTCTACATGGACGGTAGCGGTCTGCTACGCTGGTCTGTGAGATCCTGCGTGAGAATCGTCTGGGCTATCGCCATGCCCACATTTTCAATGCCCACCATGGTGATCTTGGAGTTTCACTTCAGAGCAATGAACTCCGAAAAGTCCACGAAGCTGTCGTCGTCGGTGTCCGCCTCTGCCACGGTGATTGTGGAGAATTTTTCTGGGCGGTGCACATGTGGCCCCTACCTTGTAGACATGGACGAGATTTTTTAAATTGAAGAACTACGTGGGAAGTCGGACATGTGGTCTATTGCTGCGACTGCCACTGCCATAAAACCTCCACTACAATGCATATTTCTGTTTGACAGTCAGTGTTATCCAAGTTTACCGCCTGCGTATGGATCCTATTTGTTTAGTCTGCATGTGTCACACATTTTTTTGAGTTTCTATTACATCGAAGCAGAGGCCCACAGCTGCATCTTGTGATGGATAATTCTTTGTTACATTCATTGATGATTCTTACAGCTTCGATGGCCTCTTCGGTAGATCCGTAGCCCATAAGTTGAATTTAGTAGCAGTGCCATGGACGTGTAGAAGTCCTTGAAAATCACTATGACGGAGTTGCACACCAGAGCCGTCTATTGGATGCTGTCTCTCGGCTTTGGATTGGACATATTCGCTGACAAGAGGAGGGTTGATGCTAGATTTTCTTCTAATGGCTGCTGCCTTGGCTGCCTGGGCTTGAGCCCGCTCGTAATCGTCATCGTTAAGGCTCAGCAAATGCCTTTTTGGGGTCTACGCTCGATCCCTCATAGGGGTTTTATGCCTCTTACTGTTGTTCATGCTTTCGTTAATATCTGCTGGTGTGCGTCGAGTTGTAGTTGTTATGAATGCCACATAGGGGGGGAGGTCTGCCTGCCCAACCCTGGTTTATGTTCAGAACTTACTAAAAATATGGTGCTAAATTTCATGTGAGCGGAGAGTTTTCAGAGACGGTGGATATGCCAAGATAGAGGATGTCAGGATTTCAAGGAGTTTGCTGAAGCGGTTTGCTGAAGACGGTGGTCGTGAAGGCCGCAAAGCTGGCGTATGCCACTGTGAAGATCGATATTAATTATTTTATGTTGGTGTTTTTTATTTCCTCTAATGTTGTACTGCGCCTTTCACAATGTATAATGGCCGACCAACTTTACATATGCATTTTTTTTACATAGAAACGAGCGAGATTGTTTATTCTGCTTGAGAGCGAGGTTTTAGTTGCTGTCTTGGAGAGGCATGTTGTTTTTCATCATGATGAAGGCCCCTTTGATGGTGGAATATAGGGGTATTTATAGTCGTTGGAAACGTTTTTCTGCGACGGACACAATGGTGGTGTCAAATTGTAATTTTGAGGCTGTTTCAATTTAGTTTTTTTAGCCTCAAGTTTTTATACCTTGGAGTGCACTCTCGGTTGTACCCGACACTCCCGAGGTTATTTTATATGTGATCCTTGTACCTAGTGATCTTTTCTATACACTTGGCAAATGCAGCGGTTGGTTACCCATGCATTTCGGTGGGATGACATGGTCACCATAAGGACACTTATACTAGGGACTACAGACAAAGACACCCTAGACTCTATCCGAGGTCTCTTCCGGATCTACTTCTGAAGACTACAGACGAAGACACTTCAGAAGATTCTCTTCTTTTCTTCTTCTCTCCTCCTATTTGGATCTATGGCTCATTTTATTGTATTGAGTGCATTTTCGACAGAGACCGACACTCTTATATGGCTCGTTTTTCCTTTAATTAGGTGCATTTTTGGCAGAGATCGACACCTTCTAGATTGAGTTCACCATGAGGAGGGATTTCATACTCATGGTGAATCTAGTCAGAGACCTACGAGAGGCAACATCCTCTGAGGATGACCTGCAGAGGCAACGAGACCAGAAGTGGCTGACCCTGAGGCACCCATGATGACCTCGAGGCACTTAGACGGCTAACCCAGTGGCAACAGACCCGTGGAAGTGGCTGACCCTGAGGCAACATACTAAGATGTATACACAGTGAATCTAGCATTATTCACAGTTGGAGAGCCAAGCACAAAGAGCAAGAGCCTAAGACCAAATCAACAATAAAGGAGGATGTAGATTTTTGTTAGAGAAGTCAACATTAAGGGGGAATGTTACCTAATGTTGACTTGTTTTTTTTCTTTAGTTAGGATAGTGCACATTAAGGGGGAATGTTAGAGTTAATGTAATGTGCACTATGCCAGTTTGACACTTGTCAGTTTCATTGACAAGTGTCATGTTCATCATATAGGCTTATGCCTATATATTGTAACCATTTATCAATAAAATATATCCCCTTCAGTTTGATTAGTCCTGACAAGGATGACTACCATAGAATTGCAAGAACTCAAGACTCAGCTTCAAGAAATATTAGAAATAAGGCACATTAAACCTAGTGTCTCTCTGTGGAGAGCACCAGTTCTATTCGTTAAGAAAAAGTATGGGTCACTAATGTTATATATTTATTATATAATTTTAAATAAGATGATAGTTAAGAATAAGTACTCTTTACCCAGAATAGATTATTTTTTTGATCAATTGAAGGGAGCTACAATTTTCTCGAAAATTGACCTTAGATCTGGCTATCATCAACTTAGAATTCGAGAAGAAGACACCCATAAAATTGCTTTCCGGATAAGATATGGTCACTATGAATTCACAGTACTGCCCTTCAGATTAACCAATGCTCCAGCAGTATTTATGAAACTGATGAATAATGTATTCTGGGAACAGTTAAATCAATTTTTACTGGTTTTTCTAGATGACATATTGATCTATTCTAAGAATAAAGAGGAGCATGACCAACACGTGAGAATTGTTCTCGAAAAACTTAGAAGAAATCAGTTGTATGGAAAATTGTCTAAATGTGAGTTCTACACTCCCCAAGTACAATATTTAGGTCATGTGATTTTTGTTGAGGGGGTATTAGTTCATCCAAAGAAAATAGAAGCTATTTCTAAAGTAGATTATCCAATAATAAATCTTTTGAAGAAAGGAAAAACTTTCAAATGGACTGCACGATGTGAAGAATCTTTCAAAACACTCAAAGAAAAGTTAACAATGGCACCAATTCTTAGAATATTGAATCCCAAACTTTTGTACACAGTGTGTACTGATGCTTCCATAGAAGGATTAGGTGGAGTTCTCATTCAAGAAGAAGGCGTTATAGCTTATGAATCTTGAAAGCTTAATAAGCATGAGCTAAACTACGCCAGTGACAACGGTGCACGCTCTTAAAATGTGGCATTATTACTTTCTTGGAAAACCTTTTGAACTCAGTATTGATCATCAATGTTTAAGGTATATTTTTACTCAACTGATGCTCAATGATAGGCAAAGGTGATGGATGGAATTACTAGTAGACTATGATGTTGGCATTGAGTACATCAAGGGAAAGGAAAAAATATTAGCCAACGCTTTGAGTAGAAGAAAGCACATTGCCGCTATAACTCAATGTCAATTTGATGAAATTGGGAAAATAAGAAACCTCTGGCTTCAAGAAAAAAATTCTCAGAAATATTAGTCACTGATTCAGCAAGGTTCTGAAAAAGCAAAATATTTTGAAATCTGAGAGGGTACATTATATTTCAAAAACAAAATTGTAGTACTGAATGATCTAAATCTAAGAAATATATTGCACCAAGAGGTACATTGTGCTCCTTATTCCACTCATTCGGGCTATGTAAAGATGCATGAAAATATGATAAAGGACTATTATTGGCCAGGAATGAAGAAGGATATCGCTGCATTTGTGGCAAGATGTTTAGAATGTCAAAAGGTGAAGGCAGAACATTTGCACCCTGCAGGACACCTATATTCACATGACATTCCAAGTTATAAATGGCAGGTTGTGACTATGTACTTCATTGTTGGGTTACCTAAAAATCATTTTTAGCATGATGTCATATTGGTAGTAGTTGACAAATTGACTAAAGTGGCACATTTTCTACTTGGAAATATTAAATATGGAGCTCTCGATATAACCCACAAGTTTTCTAGGGAAGTGGTAAGGCTACACGGCTTTCCTGAAACAATTATATCATATAGGGATTCTCGGTTCACCTCTGAGTTCTGGAAGAAATTGCATCAAGAGTGGGGAACAAAACTTAATATTAGTACAGCTTATCATCCAAAAATAGATGGGTAAACTGAAAGGGTAAACCAAGTCTTAGAGGATATGCTCAGGATGTATTGCATGGATCATTAAACAAAATAGGAAAACTACCTTTTTCTGGTAGAATTTGCTTCCTTGGGTCCGTTTGAGGCACTGTATGGGAGAAGGTGTAGAACGTCATTGTCATGGAGCAATTCAGTGGATTGGGTGATGATAGGACCAGACATGGTTAAAGATATGTAAGAGCAACTCAACGAAATTCGTCGGAGGTTCAAAGAGATCTCAGAACGACAAAAGAGTTATGCTAATATTAAAAGGATGCCAAGGGAATTTGTTGTGGGAGACAGAGTATTCCTGAGGGTTAAACCGACCAAAAGCTCTATAAAATCCTCTAAACTTAGTCCAAGATTTGTAGGATCTTTATAAGATCAGCCCAATTGCCTACAAACTAGCCTTGCCACAACTTGTCTAAAATCCATTATACCTTCCATGTGTCCCTCAAGAAATATGTTTTTGATCCCTCTTATGTTTGGAATATTGATCATTTGCAGATGACCGACCCCCTGCACATTGAAGTGTGACCTATCAAGATTCTTGGTTTCAGAACAAAACAGTTAAGAAAGCGAAACATTGAACAATGTAAGGTCCAATGGGACCAATACTCTAAAAACAGTGGCGCATGGGAGGATGTGGCCATAATGAAAAGATAGTTTCTATTTTTGTTTGAACAATGATATAAACAAGTTTTTGATTTGAAATTTTTGTTGTACAAAGATGTAAATAAGTTTTTGATTTGGAATTTTGCTATGAGTAAATGCATGCTTTCACTTCAGTAATTGTGATTAAGTTTTGACTATGTAAATTTTGCTGCTATTTCTCCTCATAAACATATATTTTTAACATGCGTTAAAAACACAGGGACTTTGTTTAATCTTAGAGGGGGAGGATGTAACAACCCTTCAAATCTAGTTTTTGTTTACCGATTTTATCTACAAGAATATGGTACTGCTAATCCATCTGTGGATGTAGAAACAGATGTTTTTACTGGCGGGAGCAATTCAAGGTATAGATATCTTCTTCAACTGGTAGAAAAAGGTTATTCAGTGTAAGGTATGTCAAGGGATATGATGAGCCAAAAAGTATTCATCGTAATTAGGGTCACAAAATCTTAAAAGGTGATGCATCTACCAGCGGTCCATATAGGTGCATTTTCATTTAGCTACATTATTAGGTCTATTTGTAAGGTATAGACCTTTAGAAACAGATGTTGTTACTGGCAGGAGCAATTCAAGGTATAGATATCTTCTTCAACTGGCAGAAAAAGTTTATCCAGTGTAAGGTATGTCAAGGGATATGATGAGCGGCGGAGTATTCATCGTAATTAGGGTCATAGAATCTTAAAAGGTGATGCATCTACCAGCGGTCCATATAGGTGCATTTTCATTTAGCTACATTATTAGGTTTATTTGTATGCTTTGTTTTGACTTAAAAATAATAATAATAATAAAATAAATAAATATACGCATATAATGTATAAAATAAATGATAAAATATATAAATATACAATAAATATAATATATAGTAAATAAGAATAAGAATAAATAAATAATATATATATGTATTACAACTATATATATATTATTATAAAGTAAGTGATAATATAAGGAGGAAATAAAATTACGATGGTTAAGGTTTCATGGTTAAGCAATTAATGAATCATGGTGAATGGGCACTCCACATGGCAAGCTTCGAATAGAAGACTCATACGAGTGCAACAAGTGTTAAACATAAGAAATACAATTTCGTCTATAAATACATGAGGTAAAAGGAAAAGGGTTTTCATCTGGTTTTCATCTAGTTTTGGCGGGAAAAAATTCTCGAGAGAGCCAAGGGATTACAACGCAGAAGGGAATACATGTTCTCATTAAGGTTGGCTCTTTCTAAGATTATCTAATGTTGATATTAATGCCCTAGAATGCATCTGAAATCACTATTAATCTTCTTGGTTATAAGAATTTTGTCTACAAGTGAGCTCTTCTCTGTCAATGGATATATGTTGATTGAAATGTTTTTGTTTAATAATAATTTATTTGATATCCAAGATTTTTCTTCTTCAATCTGGTAAACTACATTAGAGATAGAGATGTTGTGTTTTGTATGCATATAGTTTTAGCTGCATATCATTATGTTAGTCGGTCGCTCTGACCCTTGGATACACCAGAAACCATGGAGTGTGATTTGGAGAAACATTCGAGAAGATTCAACTCCTCAGTGAATTCATGTTGTGGCCTACTTGTACCTATAATTTTTGGATTCTCTTTGATGCCTGAATTAAGATTAAGTTTGACTTCAATTCTGTATTTTTATTCTTTAATGTATAATTCAAAAGAACTCAAGGTTTCCTCTGTATGTACCCAAACTAAATTAGGGTTATGGAAAATATTAGCACTCAGAAGGTATAATGAGACTTGAATTAAATTGTTTTCCTTTACAGATATCTTGTGCATCCTATTGATAGCTCTCAAACTATTGAAATTTTAAAAGACTAAAATTAGGGTTATGGAAATGGGACTTGATTGATTTTGTTTTTATATACATATGTTCAGTGCAGCCAAATGTTAGCTCTCAAACTGTGATGAAAGACTAAAATTAGGGTTATGGAAAATGTTAGTACTCAGAAGGTAGAATGAGACTTGAATTAATTTTTTTTCCTTTACAGATATCCTATGCAGCCTACTGATAGCTCTCAACCTGTTGAAATTTTAAAAGACTAAAATTTGGGTTATGGAAATGGCACTTGATGTCTTTTGCTTTTATAAATATATGTTCGGTGTAGCCAATTGTTGGCTCTCAAACTATTATGAAAGATTGGAATTAGGATTGTGAAAATAAGACTTGTATTAAATTGTTTTATTTTACATATATTATGTACAACATCTCTCAAACTATTGAAATTTTAAAAGACTAAAATTTGGGTTATGGAGATAGAGATTGAGAGATAGAGACAGAGCATCCTAAAATTTTCTCAATTAATCTCTTGGGAATCCTTTTTACTATTATAATATTTATGGACCTCTATCCAAAGGAGACACCAATCCCCTAATCAAGTTTGTAGATCTCTATCCATAGGAGAACTCTTTCTCCTTAGCTCTGGCTGGTGATCTTCTAGAAGAATTGTTGCCTCCACTGCACTGGCTAATGAATCTCTATTCACTGAAGACTCTTGTCCTTCAGTCTAGATGTTTTATATAGTCATCAGTTGTAGGTATAGTCAATTTTATAACAATTGTTTGAGAAGTCTAATGGTTCTTTGGAGATAGAATGTGTCAAAAAATTATCCCATATTTAATGTCCCTTACCTTTGTAATGGTAGCATGACATAAATAGCATTCGATGCTTGGTTTAGAAAAGTACATATAGTCAACAATCTCAATAGGAGAATCTGTTATGTTGGATTGAGTATTGTTAGAATATTAACTAAAGATTTTTGAGGAATAAGTTTAAAGTTTTATATTAAGGTAAGGTTAAATATCTTTTAAGAAGTATTGTGATAGTAGTTAGAATATGCCCTTAGTTCTGAATGTTCAATTTTAATTAAGTGTGGGAATGATTTTTAGTGCTAACAATTTATGGATCAATGCTTAATCAAAGGAGCCCATAAAAAGCTCTTATAAAACCTAGAACAAACCTATGACAAAAAACCATAAATTGTAGAAAGACAGCCTTGTGAGCAACCAAAGGTTGTGGGAAGACAACCTTGTTTTTATTATAAGATTGTGGGTGGGTCAATCTTGTAAGCTAACTAATAATGATGTTTGTGGGGATGCAATCATCATTCTCCAAGAACTAAATGTACTTTTTACTAGAAAAGGTCAGGAAGGGAGGTAACAAAGGGATGTATGGGTATCACTCCTAGGTTAGATCCTGATAGTACAGAGTGACGAATCTTGTACTTGAATCATTGTACGAGCATAGCCCAACATAATGGTATGGGATATTATGTTGTTAATAAAGACATCGTGCAGTTACCAGGGTAGTGGTAATCCCTATATGAGGGCCAAGGAAGGTGGTTGATCATCTAGCTCGGGCATGCATGCACTAGTTCTTACATGACATGAATTCATGTTAAGACATGGGGAAATTATGTGTCACACCTCTAGGTGTTATGGGCCCTAGAGTAAAAGAAACCCCCTACCTAAAATTGGGGATCTCGGGTTGAGCGAGAGTGAAGATCAAAAAGGCAACTACAACAAGATTTGGCCAATCTCGATCTCATGAGTTATTTTGGCTGCAGTGGAATGGCACTCATGAAGAAGTTAACATGCCTCGTACTACAACAAATTTGATATTGAAATATTTATCAAAATTTTTCTATTTTGAGTTTTCCATCCTTGGACAACCAAGTGAGTAGACTTGGGGTGTTTAGGCAACCAAGAGGGTAGGTCTTGGGTTGTGACTGTTACAAGTATTAGGTTAATTTTGCTTTTACCTCTCTTTTTTCTTTTTTTTTCTATCTAGACATTGCTCCACTGCTAGCCAGGCATTTATAGCCTCGGTGGAGATGACCTAAACCTTTAATTGATTTGACTTTACTTTTCGTCTTTTCTTTTTTATTGAGTATTGTATTTCTTTGCAAAATTTACCTTCCACCTGGGTTAGAGACCACTTAAGGTTACAGATGAAGTGTGTTAGATTTTTGTCTTAATTTGCAAACCAAAATGACTTCATCCTTCAAAATTTCAAGGTATTCCCCTTAATATGATGTGTTCATGTGTAGCTTTAGCCAAATGATTCATCGTTCCAAAATTCACTATCTTAGTCCCAAAATCTAGGAATGATTACTAAACAACTTCATCCCCTTTTCCTTGATCCACATGATTCCAAAATAGGCAATTCACCCTACATGACAAAGGAACACAAAAAACAACCAAGAGGCCATAAATTAGTAGCTACCACAAAATACTACCTCAATCGGAGGGACCAACCCAAAATACAATGCTCAAAAAAAAACCAAGTCCTAACCTAATGAAAACTGACAAGAAAACAAACAACAAAACTTGCCAAACTACAAATTAGGGACAAAGTACAAAAATAGAAAAGCTAAATACAAAAGCATGAAAACCAAAGTTATATGCAATATAAGTACAAGATGATGCTAAATTTAGGCCATTATTTCCCTAGATCCCAAATACAATTACCACAGTTTAAAAGATATCTATCATAACATGCATGCCAAGCTTTATAGAAATCCAACCAAAATAAGATTAGGCCAAACAATACAACTCTCATTTTGCCTCTATCACCCCACCAATTGGATTCCATGATTATAGCAATTCCATGTTGAAACTTTGACTCATTAAACCTACAAGTGAATACATGATTTTCAATTATCTTTTGCTTATTCAAAGAGGTGTAAATTTCCAAACCTGATTCATCACTCCGACTTGAGTTCTCATTTTCACAAACAAATATGATTTCTTTCAAATAGGAGGCTATTTCTAAAAATTTTGAAGCCAAGTCATTATCCACGTCTTTAGGACAATAATGACTATGCAACATTTTGCAAGCATCTAGGATATCTACTAAGTGAGGATCATTATAAGTTTGTATCCTAGATTCACTTGTTAATTGTTGAAGAAATTGATTCAGTAACTCAAGCACATCTGCTTCTATTTCATTCAAAAAAACAATATTATTAACAGTGTGAGTAGAAATTAATACTTGTTCTTTGTTAACCTCCAATGGTATGTTATCATCAATAATATTCACATCCACCAAACCAATATGCAAAATTTTACCTGGAATTTGAATGGTTGAACAAAAAGGCTAAGATTCTACCTTTTGTTTATTTTCTTTTACCGATATTTGGAGAGGATTTGTAAGTTCTTCTTTTTCCTCATGATTTCCATCATTGTCATCTTGTAGCCCTTCCTCTTCATCACTTTCCTATTTTTCAAAAATACCAAAGTTAATCACCCAATTAAACATGCACCCATCCTTTTCAAACCATAAATCTTTTTGGTCAAGGGATGTGCCAAATAACCCATCTCCTTGATCAACTACTTGAGTCTTTTCGGATAAAGCAACATTTTTATCATCTGGATAAACCGAAATCGATTATAATTCCTTGTTAACCACTAATGGTATTTCTTTATTTTTTGGAAATATGAGCAAGATTTGTTGTCATTGATGTCAAGAGTCAGTTTTAGTGAGCAATGCAAGAAGAAGGATGTCAAGAGTCAGTTTCAGTGAGCAATGCAAGAAGAAGGATGTCAAGAGTCAGTTTTAATAATCAATGCAAGAGAAAGATTGCTTCTAGACCTAAGAGAAATAATATTATAATATCTCCCATAATAATATTCAATATGGTCAGATAAGCTCTACAGGAGAAATAAGAAGGCCCAAGAAAAATAATATTATAATATTAAAGGTCTAATGGTAAGACCTAAAGTAATTAAATTAATTATAAATTAATTTGTAATTTAATTTAATTAACCCTATGGTTATTAAATTAATTATAAGTTAATTATAATAATTTTATTATTAATTAAATTATAATCTAATTTAATTAACCCTAAGGTTAGGGTTATGAGGGCAAAAATAATGCATCGATGTCATACATTATCTCCTCCACCGACGTCAATGAATTTCAAGGCATGGGTATAAATACCAAAAGCCTAAGTGGCTTCAAACCTATCCATGATCGAATTTAATTAAACTCCCAAGCAAATTGTGTGCGCAATATTCAGCAAGCAAGAAGGAAGAAGTCCTTCGTTTGACTTCTTTGGTAGGTAGCGAAGGGTGAAAAGGCACAAAGCTCTGGAGCCTTCTCACCACCTAGCCAGGTGGGCTAGCGGCAGTTGGCAGCACTTTAGGAACGCAAGGTGTTGCGTTCGATTTGCAACAAGGAAGGTCATGAGGTTGTTTTGCACCGAAGATGCCATAGTTTTTTGGGTCTTGATGCCTAGGAAGAAGACAAAGCACCATGGGTGTTGTTGCCTTCCATGTGAGCACTTAGCTCACGTGCCTTGGCAGTCGTGGCTAAAGCACTGGAGGCGCTTTGACTTAGGATTGAATCCCGTTGGGAGCACTTTGAGAGGTACTAAAATTTTTTTATTATAAATTGGTTTTTGCTCCTAAGGTTGTATGGTGTATTTTTGAGCTTAGGGAGATATAAGGTTGATGAAATTAAATAATTATTTTTTATTTAATTGTTTGGTGGATTTATAGTGGAGTTATAAGGTGTAATAAGAGATTCATTTTTATATGTTTTGGTGAATGCTAATTTCAATATGGAGTGATAAGGTGTATTTGAGTTTAATTATTTTTGTGATTGTGAAATATTTTGAGGGAGTGTTAGAGTGATATTTGATCATCTAACCTTTGAAATTGGTAAAGAGGGTAATTGTGATTGAGATAGATTTTGAGGTCAATTATTCATCAAACAAAAGGTATGGGTACATCTTCCTTATGAGTGATTTTTGGATGTTTTAAATGCTAAGTTGGAGTGAAAAGGGTTGTTTGATAAGAATTGTTGAGTTTGATTGTTAAAGGTTTTTCTGAGTAAAAGTTGATGATAAAAACCTTGTTTGATGAGCATTGTTGGAAATATTGAATGAACCTTCACATGCATGATTAAGTTTTGTGCAAGATCATGAGTATCATTGTTATGTGAAGTTGAGAACTATCTTGAAACTAGGGTTTGTGCAAGTTCATGAGTATCATTGTTATGTGAGATTGTTTGATAAGCATTGTTGAAAATAATTGAGTGAGTGTTCATATTCTTGGACTAGGGTTTGTAAGAAAGGAGTGTTTCATTGAGTGATTGGTTGAGTGGATTTGATTGAGCCTAGTCAGTTGGAAGTGTTGAAGTGATAGTTCAAGTTATGTGAAACAAATTTTTCTATATTATGAATTGATTTGAGAGAGAGATTGAAAGTGATTGAGTGTTGTGCAAGAGTGAAACATATTGAGTCTCTAACCATTCTCTATATGTTTTTTTGGTTAAGCAAGAGAGTTTGAAAGTGATTGAGTATTGTTGTGAGTAACATATTGAGTCTTTAACCATTCTCTATATGTTTATGTGAATCAAACAATATTCTAAGTGAAGTTTGTTTGTGTGATTGAAGAAGTTTTATTTGATAGATTGAGTTAATTTGAATAAGCTTTTGTGAAAGCTTGTGAGCTAATTTGAGTAAGTCCTAGAGTGGACATAGATTTGTGTAAGCTTTTGTGGAATCTTACAATGCAGATTTAAGGTAAGTCTTTGTGAAGACTTTTTGAGCAGATTGGACAAGTTCTAGTGAGGACTTGTTGAGCAGATTTGAGGTAAGTATTGGTGAAGACTTGTTGAGTAGATTGGACAAGTTCTAGTGAGGACTTGTTGAGCAGATTTGAGGTAAGTCTTGGTGAAGACTTGTTGAGCAAATTGGAAAAGTTCTAGTGAGGACTTGTAGAGCATATTTGAGACAAGTCTTTGAGAATACTTGTGAGCAGAGTTGATTGATTGATTTGTTCAAACCTTGAGTTAATGTTTGGGGCAGATCTAGTAGAGTTGATTTATGATTGAGTCAAGCTTTGAGTTAAGGCTTGAGGACAGATTTGAGGACAGATTTTGGTGTAAATTTGAGGATAGGTTTGTGCCAAACTAGAGACAAAGATTGAGCATATTTGTGCTAGATCGAAGGATTGTGTTTAGTACAGATCAGAGACAGAGATTGAGTAGATTTGTGCTAGACCAAAGGACTATGTTTAGTACATACTAGAGATAGAGATTGAGCAAATTTGTGCTATACCGAAGGACTGTGTTTAGTGCATATCAAATATAGATATTGAGCATATTTGTGCTAAAAAGAAGGACTGTGTTTAGTGCATATTTGAGATAGAGCTAAGAGCAAGCTTTGGAGGTGATAGAAATAATCAAAAATAGAATCACACTCATATTCAAAATAATCAAATTTTGGAACCTTCTCTATTTTTACCTATGGCATGCCATTTTTTGATTGTACAATAATTGCAAGATCTTCATATGAGATGGCGATTTTAGCATCCTGCATATCGAGTGAAATAGAAATTTCATCAATAGGAGTGTGAGAAACAAATGATTCCTCATATCTTCCTCAAACATTATAATAATCATCTTCTACAATCAAGGGAATAAATTCTAGGACTCCTCCATCGTCTGAAGGCTCATGCATTTCTAAAACTAAACCAATCTCTATATTTTGATGGGTATGTTTACCATAATTCTCATTGGTGGATATTAGCTTTGAGACTTGCACCTCCTCTTGGACGATATCTAAGGTAATTGTAACATTTGGACATTTAGCTTTATCCCATTTATTGCTCATATTAGACATCGTTGGATTCAAGGGTGCCATATTGGATGGTTGGTATTGGTTGGAATCCATAACTCCTAAAAAATAGTTCATCATGGGAGAAGGTTGTGCCTCAACCTAACTCATGGGTGGTATTTGATTGTGAGCCTTAGGGTTAAGTAATAATAACTAACCCACATCAATATCTTTCAAAATTCACCATTGTTCTACTATTATTGCCTCACTGTAGGCTCTGGGCAAGGATGGATCTTTAATAATTCTTCCTAGAAATGTAGAAGTTAAGGGGTCTAAGGCTTCCATGTAAATTTGAATGGCTTCTTCTTCCGACATGATGCAATGTGTCACCACTTCGATATACAACCTATAAAACCTATCATTGAATTGTCTCATAGATTCCTTAAGTTCTTTACAGATAAAGATAAATTGATTTAGTGTCATAACTAGGTTAACTAGTTTTCCAAAATGGCTAAGAAATGTTGCTTCTAGTTGAGCCCAAGAAGCGATAGAACTTAGAGGTAAGTGGATGTACCAATCAAATGCAACTCATCCAATGTGTATGAAAACAACATACAAGCAACATCTTCATGCATAATTTACAAATAAATTAAAAGGTTCTTGTATCTCTGAATATGTTCCTCAGCCAAAACCACATCATACCTAAACTGAGGTAAATATTCTTCTACACCTTCAGGGATCTAATGGGGTACTCCAGGAATGTCTAAATGACTATAATAATCACCTAACTAGAATGCAATTCCTTCCATTGTTGGAGCAAACATTACCATTAGTGAACCTTAAAGAATATAACTTTAGTACCAATTTTGTTAGTCAAAGCAATATATCTTGCAAAGAAGAATGAAATGACTAAAAATTTTCAAATGTTTAACACATAGATCATCATGTTTATCAACCAAAATATATGCATCAATTAAACCATGACATTAAAGAACATTCCCCAATTTGCAAAAGGTTAGCATCAATGTATCATCAATTAAAGGACTTTCCAATCAATGAATGTGATCACATGTCAACAAAACCTCATTAGTCAAGACCAATGCCTTCAAAATAAGCCTTTCAAATAACCATGAACAATTTAGCATTTATGATAACAATGAAATGACCAATTCAGGCCCTCCTTCTAGCGCCAAAATGTTGAGTGATAATTTTACCTAATTGCAAAACCACACTCACAGTTAGGATTTTGATTAGAAAACCCTCTCTTGCAAAGAAATAGAAATTTCTCTAAGGTTCCTTTTACTTAATGTGTGCTTGTATGCTTGTGAAAATGTGTCAAATAAATGCTAGAATACCTTAGAGGTGCAAGTAACTATTAACAAGGTGCCTATGTTGGTATTATTTTATTATGCTATGCTATTGATTGTTCATGAAACTTAAAAAAAAATGTGATGTGATTGGCCTTCATATGACCATGATGAAAAGGTGATTTAATTCATTTTATCTTGGAGTGTTTTAGGTAGATTTTATCTTCCTTTGTTAAGAAGAATTTAAAAAAAAATTATCTTTTTGTTAAACCTTGCTTTGAGCTTGAAAGAAAAGACAAATCTATCTCTGAAATATGAACATTGAATGATGAGTGCTTTGAGTATGAAAGAGAATAACTAAATGACTAAATTTAAAAATGTAGTAGCCTTTGGAATGTCATATAAATTACCCCCTCTTTAATGAAAAAAAAAATCATAAAGAGAAGTTAATTTATGGCTTAAAAACAAAAGTGCAAAGTTTGAAAACTTGAATCTCCTTTAAAATGTGAAATCATGCTAAACTTGAAATTACAAAATTCCTTTTAAAATGTGAACTTTATGTGAAATTTTAGAATTTCAAATTTCCTTTAAAATAAAATTGAAATTATTTAAAATAAAATTTTAAAGCTTAATCTTGGAATCCATGCATCTCTTTTTGGAATTTTAATTTTTTTTGTATTTTTTTATTTTATTTGCAGAAGTTAAAAAAAATGAAAAAGGGTAAGGTTAGAGAAATAAAATAAAAATCTGGAATACATGAAACAGAATGCTAAAAATGACCAAAGAACCCCTTGTTCTTGCTCTCTCAATGCCATCCATGAGGCCTTTGAAACCACTCTCGATCAACCATGTCTGCATCCAACTATCTAAGTCCACATCACCGCCATTGTGTCTTCGTCTAGGGTGTCCTTCGAGTTGTCCATATGGTAATCTTGTCACGATCATCACCATATTATCTTGATCTCATCCATATGTGTATTAACCTTTTTCCATGTCCTCATTGCCTGCCTCAGTCTTGATCATCACCATGTTCGTCACTTCGTCTATGTATCAGTCCGTCAGTATCCTATTCATGTGAATTGTGCCAACCCATTCATGGATATCCTTACGTTAGATGGGAGTCGTGGTAGCTACAAGCCACCACCTCATCCAATGTCCATATCTTTGGCCCTTTAAAAGTGTTCCCTGCGTGTTAAAACAAGGTCTAAAATTAAAATTCGCACAACTCCATAGTATATATGAAAAAGCAAAGGTAATTTTAAAATTTAAAACTCATGCCACTTTATAGGATATAAGTGGTAGTTTGTTTCAAACAACATAATACCAATCCGTGAGTATTTCAACACCTTTTATTATTATTATATTTTATTTTTTATTTTTTTTTATTTTTTTATTCTATTTTTTTTAATCAAAGGTTTTGAATCGATTAAACTCAAAATATTAAAATTAACCAAAATAATCTACTCCTAACCAACCCACAAGACATTCTAAAAGAAACTAAAGGAATATTTTAACTAAAAACCAAACCTAGGAACCAATAACTACAAACTCATGGGGAGAGACCCATCAAAATTATCACTCAAAAGACAACCAAAATTCCCAAAAATTCAAAATTTAAGGTGGGTCCCCAAATTTGGGGCAAGTTGTGCAATGGTCATAACATTCGAATGTTATCCTTCTACAAGAAACCATGGGAGCAAGTACAAAAGTCATTGAAGGGTTAAGTAAATTACTTAGGGACTGGGAGTTCTTGGCTCTAGGTGCTACTATAAATTCATGGGGTGTTTTGACTAGTTGGAAGAACTCGGTATCCTTAATTAATTCTTCCTTTATGGTTTTAGGTTTATGGATAAAATTATTTTTTAAAGACTTGGGTTTGAGGTTATTGGTTATTAATTGTTATGGTCCCTATGAAGATAGGCAGGTCTTCTGGGATGATTTTTTCTCCCAATGATGTGTTAGGAATGAAAGATTTAACATTGGTGAGGACTTAAATTTTACTATAAATAGAAGTGAGGTATGGGGAAAATCTGCAAGACTTAATAGACTTGCAGATTACTTCAAACATAAGATTGAAGAAACTAGTTTAATTGATTTAGAACCAATAAAGTTATTATCTACGTGGAGAAATATTAGAGTTGGGATCTCAAAGAGGTTGGACAAATTTTTTTTATCTCAAAGTCATTATACAATGAAATAGACAAAAAATGATCATGGGTTGAGTTTGGAGGTGGCTCAGATCATTCTCCCATACTTCTTCAATTATAAAGTTAGGAGGTAAAACCTACTAGTCCTTTTAAACTCAATCCAATTCAGTTGGAGGAAGAAGGATTTCAGAAACTAACTAAAAAAGAATGGATTGGTTATGATCAAAGTTCCAGGTTATCAATAAGTTTTTAATTTATTGCTACTTTAAAAAATTAAAAGTTGTGGCATCTTGGATTGTAGTTAAAAAGGAGAGTATGGATAGAGATCTTAAGTTGGTGGAGAAGGAAATTTCATAAATTCATAAAAATAATGAGGCTGGTTTGTTTAAAGAGGAGGAGAAAAAAAGACTGGTTGAACTAGAAGTTAAGAAGAACAAATTCTTGGAGTGGAGGGAAGCTAAATGGAGAATGAAAAATAGAGATGTATGGTTAAAAAATGGGATGAAAATACTATTTTTTTCATAATTTTGCTAATCATAGGAAGAAGGTTAACACTATTTGGGAGATGTAAAATGAAGAAGAGATCCTCATTAGGATTTTCTCTGAGTTACCAGATTTGGGAGTAAAACATTTCCAATCTATCTATAAAGAACCTAATAGAGTCAATATTGGGGAAATTTTAAAGTTAACTACTTTCTTTCCCAGTTCTGTGACAAAGGAGGATAATCAGTTACTTATGAAGGAGGTCACAAAGGAAGAACTAAAAGTTATCCTGACTTCTTTTAAAAAGGATAAACGTTTGGGGCCTAATTGATAGCTTGTGGATTTTTTTCTAGTTTTCTATGATCTTGTTAAGGAGGATCTTCTTAGAGTAGCGGATGAATTCAGGTTGAGTGCTCATTTGGGTGCTTTTAACTCCACTTTTTTAGCTTTTACTTTCAAAAAGGAGCCTAAAATATTTGATGAGTTTAGACCTATTTTCTTGTGTAGCTATATCTATAAAATTATTTCAAATATTTTGGTTGTTAGATTAAGGAATATTTTCTCTGAAGTTATTTTCCAGGAGCAGTTTGGATTTATAGCAAGTAGACAAATTTTTGAAGCCATAGGAGCTACACAAGAGCACCTTCACTCTATTAAATCTAAAAATCTTCCTGTAGTGGTCCTTAAACTATATCTATCTAAAGCTTATGATAGAACTAGTTAGTTGTATCTCATATTGATGCTCTCACATGTGGGTTTTAGCTATCTGATAGTAAAGTGGATTATGGGATACATTCCTTCTGTATCTTTTATTGTTCTTATCAATGGAACAACTTCTAAATTCTTTGACCCTCAATAGGACTGAGATAGTGATGTCTTTTATCTCCTTTACATTTTTTTCTAGTTGTTGAAGGATTGAGTAGAGCTATTTTGGATGCAAATATGGCATGATCCATGTTCGAGATCAAATTGGGGGTCCTTTATTTATCTCATTTTTTTTATTTTTTGATGATGTATTGTTGTTCACGAATGGTAGTTTAAGGGAAGCTAGAAAGTTGAAGGAAATCCTAGACACTTACAGTCTTGCTACGACATGGGGATTAATTTTCAAAATCTTCTATTTGCTTTAATGTTCTAGAGCAGGAAATTAAACAGGGTCTGATCAGATTTTTTCCTTTTAATCTCTTAGATTTTTAGGAAGGCTTTAAGTATTTGGATTTTGTATTGAATCCAAATAGTGTGAGGAAAAGAGATTGGAAATGGCTTTTAAAGAAGATTGAAGTATGATTAACCATTGGTGTAATAAATGGTTGTATTTTGGTAGGATATTAACACTTGTAAATTATATTCTTTAGGCAATTCATGTGTTTTGGCACTCCTTGGCCTTCATTCCCAAAGGAATTCTAGAGAAAATAAGAAAAAACTACTTCATATTTCTTTGGACTAGATGCAAGGAACATGAAGGTATTCCTTTAGTTAAGTGGTAGAGTATTGCTAGGCCAAAGGAGGAAGGTGGTTGGGGACTTAAAAATATCCATCTTTTTGGTTCTTCTTTGGCAACAAATAGCTTGTGGAGGATTTTGACCAAAGAAGGATTATGGAAGAAGATTATTGAACAGAAGTATATTCATCCAGGGACCTTTATGGATTGGATCAAAAGTCCACAAAAAGCGTAAAAAATATTTCCATTCAATGAAAGGCTCTAGTACAGGCCTTTCCTATTATTGAAAAATATTTGGCTTGGAAAGTGGTCAACAGTGAACAAGTTAGAATAGGGGTTGATTCTATTTTGGGTTATGGAGAAAACATTTTGTTGCTAGAAGCTATGATATGTTCTTTAAAATACAAGGGTTTTTACTTTCTTCATCGAGTGGAGAAATTAGATTCTTCTGGTGTTTGGACCCAAGGTTAGAAGTAAGCTTAGATTATGGGTCTTTTTGATGAGCAAGTTGTTTTGTGGAAAGCTTACATTGATAGTCTTAATAAGAGTCATATCAAGTTGAGAGCTAAACCAGATACTATTGCTTGGGCATACAAAATATATTATGGGGTTAGTATACGACTAGCCTTGGCTATAAAGCAAGTTTTGATGTTGATCCCCAAGGGCCTGCTTGGTGCTAGAAGCAGATTTGGAAATTGTTGTCCCCAAAAAAGATAGTTACTTTTTTATGTGGTTAGTTATGACAAATAAGGCTTTGACTTCGAAAGTTTTATAGAGGAGAAGCATACAAGGTCCAAGAATTTATATATTATGTTGGTCAAAGGAGGAAAACATCACACCTTTATTAATAAAATACCCTTTTTCTCAATAGGTTTGGTTAGAAGCTAAATAGATAACTGGAGTTCAAAATATTTGGGAAGGAGAAATAATGGAGGTATGCTTAAGACAATTGTTTTATAAAAAATAGTTGAAACGGTTTCTTTCTTTACCATGTCTTATATGTCGAGGTATATGGTTGGTACGAAATGCAGCTAGTTTTTAAGGAAAGTTAATACCCCCATTTCAGGTCAATACTATGGTCTCAATCAACAAAGGGCCTTACAAATGTAAGAAACCTTGACAAGTAGACAATTTATTCATTGAACAGTCTCAACCATGGGGTTTTTTTGATGGGGCCAGTCAAATACAATGGGCTTTTAGTAGTGTGGGAGGCATTTTGTATTTCTCATATACCCACTATATCAAATTTAAAGTAGGTTTTAGGACAGGTTCCAATAATTTTGCTAAGTTTCAGGTATTGAGATTACTAATGAAGTGTGCTTCAGAGATAAATGTGAAAAGTTATAATTTTTTGGAGATTATACTCTGGTCATCAACTGGATGAATGGATCTACTCAAGTACAAAATAATCTACTTAGATCAGTAGGAGATGAACTACTGGAGATAATTTTAGTTTTGAAAATATCTCTTTTACTTATGTTTATAGGGAATTAAATTAGGAAGCAGATAGGTTATCAAAAGAAGGTTGGAAGGTTTCAGAAGGTTTCTTGCAAATGGAAGAGATCAAGGATGGAGTTTCTTCTTTCACTCACATATCATACCCCTATTTTCTATGCTAGCTTTGGGTTTTTACTGTGGGTTTATCCATTGATTAGAGATTTATGGTAGATTTTAACTATTTATTTTCTTTCTATTGTTTTCTTCTTTTTGCTAGTTCCTATCCTAGTTATGGACATTGAGGTTATTTTAATGATTATGTATTGATATATATGGATTGTTATCCTTATTATCCCCATGTTTTGAAGATGGGGTTTTCTCTCTGATCTGTCTGACTATAATTATATTTTGAATCCCAATAATATGTTTTATTTGAGCTTTTGTTTGTGCCAAGGCACTTGAGAAGTGTAATTTTCTTTCATAATTGAAATAAAATTATGATTTTTTTCTTGTAAAAAAAAAATATTTTATTCCAAAATTAGACTTTAATGAGACAATCATATATAACCTTGATCTTGTGATGGCATAATAATTTTGATATATCTTATTTACTAGAAATAAATGTAGAATAAGGAATAAATAGGTAAAACTATATGATATTCTTTAAAATTTCATGAAAATATTGTAGGCTCTATTTATGTGTTATTATTAAATTTTCTTTAAACTATAGGTCGAAGACCTTATTAGGATTATGGAAGGGGATCATAATGGACCTATAAACATAGGGAATCAAGACTCTTATTTGATATTGGATATGCCAAAGCTTATGATTAAAATAACTTCATATGGTTTCTTGAAATCTCATATGCTTACCTTGATTTGTAAATTTTGTATTGTTAAGGAAATTCATAACATTTGAACTTAATGAAGTTGTGTAGGTGTTTCCTTTTCCTATCCTAAACCACCAGTTGTTTTCACTAGCTATAAAGGAATTTTTCTTCATGATGTATTTGTGTTATGTGGTTCAATTTCAAGAAGTAGTTTTGTAACAAAAAAATGTAACATTCTCAAATATTTTGTAAATGAAGTTTGTGTTCTTTATAGTATGTCTTAAGACCCATCAAAATGCACCTTGTTATAATATCATTTGTAGGACATTGTCCTCTAAAAATTGTTTTGGTTATTGAACATGATTTGCAGCTTATAGAACCTTTTTCTCATAAAATATGATTAATAAAATATTCTAGACAACCCTAGATAGAGGAAGCTTGGCATGACAAAGGTAAAAAACCTTCTTGGATGGGAATCCTAGGTCCACACTATGATATTTGATTTATTTATTTTTAAATATAGATTATAAAATTTATGTAATCCACTAAGAAGCCAACTTATTTTTAAGTCACTTTAATAGAAGGGCTTCCCCCTTATGGCTATAGACTTCCATGAGTGACAAAATGTTCTAAAGAATTGATATACAACTATGCATATTGAACATCTAAGCCTATCTAAATATGGACAGTACAATAAGGATTGATGACAAAGGGTGGATATTAATTAATGGAGAATTTTTTCTATCATATTTTCTAAGTTTTCAACTTTTTTTCATAAATTACCACATTTAAAGGTTTTAAGGCTCATATTAGGATACTCGTGGTAAGACCATATTTTGAAGCTTATATTATTTGGGTTGATTAGCTTGAGGCTTCATTTATACATGCATTTGAAAACAATATATTAAGAGGATTTTTGTTCTTAGTTTTTTATCCACCTAGTGGTGAGAAGTGTGCCCTAGACCATAAAGTCAAGATTGGATGGTTCAAGATTTCTCCTTATCCAACCTCTAGAGAAGGACAATTCGTTGTTATAAAATAAAAAATAAAAATTATTAAGATAGAAATGGAGATTTAGAAAGAGAAGTGTGAGAAATATGGATTAAATGTAGACAATATTTGGCTAATAACATTGGCACATCCTATGCAAAACACACTACAACTAAACTACATATAAGGCCTAACAGACCAGTCATCAAATAAAGCATTATTGAATATAAATTAATCTTAGAGCATCCCTCTACTACTCTAATAGCCCTCAACACCCTTACAATATTTTATAGAAGAAAGTAGAACTACATAATCAAGTGTTATGTGTCCCTAATATTTCAATAGTCGAGAGTGATAAACCAAATAGTAGCTCATGCCTAATAGAACATACCACCCACAAAGCTTTTACTAAAATATTTAGCAACTATAAAGCATTCACATACGAAATAATTCAATAAGATTTACTAGCAAATGTCAAACAAGTTTATTCATTAAAATTGTAGATCAAAATTGTATATTATACAACAAGAAAACACTCATATTGTCGACCCTCATACTGAGGTAAATTGTGTTACTTATAGATTACTATACTAGCCTAGCTAATGAGTACAAGGATGGTCTACCATAGGCCTAGCAAGAATAGCATAGAGTGGGCATCACTTTCTTGCTCTGTCTTGTCTAGCTACTTTTATCCAACACCATTCAATATCTTTAGTGGCCACGTGTCATTAGTATGTATACACCTCTTGAGCAGGCTCAACTTCTCCCATTATACCTTATTATTGCACCAACTATCAAGTTTATAAGGATATCTACTTATGATTAGTGGTAGTCAATGTTGTTGTAAGTTCTAGGAGACTTGTTATCTCTTTCTTGTATAATTGCTTCATTTAGAATGGTTGTGAAGTATCCATATGATCCATACCTCAAGCACACATGATCTCCACTAAAAGAGACCTACATAGGATCTCTCCTATTTTATCGTTATCTACTATAGGTGTTTACTTATCATCGATATGTTAGGGACCTAGTCAAGGCTATCATGAGGCTTTGTTGATATTGTTATTCAAAGCTTCCATCCACTTTTAAACTCCAAGCCACTCAAGCCTCTAGCCACTTTGCACCCAACTAGTTTAAAGTGGTCAAAGTTCCTTACCTTAGTTAAATTCTAGGCCCACTATGTCATATTCTAATTTTTAACCAAGTTTTATTCAAGGGATATCTAGCCTGGCAAGGTTTTCTTATAAGTAATCAATAAAATTTTACAAAATTGATAGTCCAAAAAAAATTGTTGGGACCTATCCATGTGGAGACTTTCACGGGTCCACATTATTGGCTCCTCCTGGGGATTTTTGCTTGTAAAATGAGGACTCATATAGATTTATCCATTGGGCAATGGAGTCAAGCAGTGCCAAAAACAATACTTTAAAGGAGAAGAAACTAAAAAATAACTAATATATACTGTTATTGGCCAAATTTGATGAGGCTTGTTCTTTTTATTGAGCTTGCACCACTTGGCCCTCTTAGCCTATTCTATTGTATTTTTTACCCTCCATGATTTCTTTAGTAACTTACCTAAGTAGTACGAGATATTGCCTTGCTTGGTTTTTATACCTTTGGAAGTTGCCTTCATATATAAATTATCAGACTACTTCATATGATGCATGAAACTGAAGTATCCCCTTCATTCGGCTTGGACTATTTGCTTCCTTTGATCTTGGATGAAAGCTTTGCAAAGTTGTGATATATAGAGAGCTTTTCTTTTGTTCCTTATCACAATTGAGGTGACCTATTTATGGATCCATAAAGCTACACCATTTGTAGAATGCTTCTTATTTGAAGTGCATTGGAAGCTCCTATTTTTGTAAATTTTGAGCTCTTTTGGGTGACACCAATACTTTTCTTGGTCACATTTAGTCCTGTTCATATGTCCACTCCTTTTTATCTTTCTATTCTAGGGGCCTTCATTGGATGGTGGCAATGGACCCCATTGTCTATGGAGTATATCTTAGTTTTTGAACCCACCCCTTAAAGAAGGAGCAAATTCTAAATCGTGAAATAGGACAAAGTCTTATTGAGGGTAGAGTTCTTTTAGTTGACACCGAAATGGTTTGAAAACTCTTACCAATAGTAGAACTTAGCTTAGTTGTTAGTAAAAAGGCTATAGAATATCATCTTTCTAGTTCGATGAATCAACATAGCCTTGTGGCTTCGAAAGCCTTAAATTTGTTAACAACTTTCTCCCTAGGTTTTTCTTTGCATGCAACTTAGGCATTTCTATAATAGATTGATGGATCTTCAAGGCCCCTCATATTATTCAACTCTAAGTAGTACTTCAACTCCAAATAATCCTCTCTGGTTAGGTTTTTTCTTGCAAGAGGTGGGGCACTCAGAAGCAAAAGCCTTGTCTATTGGGCATAGAGACCATTGGAGCTTTTAGCACTAAGGAGAAGGGAAAAGAAACTCTCTTTTGAAGGGCATCCTTGGTTGAGTTTTGAAATAATGCAAAAGGAAACCTCCTTATATATACCTCTTCAACCAATAAGGTCATTGTAATCACTTATTTGATTAGATCATATTAGCGAAAATCGGCTCAGAATCGCGATTCGAATCGAAGAATCATGATTCCTAGAAAATCTGATTAAAATCAGCACGAAATTGAAAATTATGAAAAAATTACCGATTTTTTCAAAAAAATCGACAAAATTCAGAATCACGATTTTTTAAAACAGGAGCCCGCGGTGGCACGCATAGAGGAAATGGTATAAAGACTATTTTTTTCCACATTTTTTGTCCTCCAAGCTTAAGATAAAGGTCTGCCTACTTGCTACCACACCAAGGAAAATCCTAAAACACATCAATACAATGGATTTTTCGAAGTTTGAAGGAATCTGGTAGTCACCAACAACCACCAATATCAGATTATTTTAGATTTTGAAGGATCCTGGCAGGTACCAATAACCATTGAAAGGATTCATTTGAGGTAAACAAATTGATTTTTTTCTTTTTCTTTTATTCTATTGAATCTTATCCCAAATTTTCAGGCATTATTTTCCAAGTCTAAAACAAAATGCAACAAAGTTCAAAGTAGGGTTTACAATTTAGGGTTTTTCTTTTTTAAGTAATTCTTTGTTGTTAGTTGTTGCTAGTTGAAATATATATAAGTCTAAGGTTTCATTTTTTTTTTAACTAGGGTTTAGTTGAAACAAGTATGCCAATTCAAACTAGGATTTTTTCTAAAAGTAATTCTTTGTTGTCAGTTGTTGCTAGTTGAAACATGTATGCAAGTCTAGGGTTTAGTTTTTTTTTAAACTAGGGTTTATTTAAAACAAGTATGCTATATCAAACTAGGGTTTAGTTTTTTAATTCTTTGTTATTTGTTGCCAATTGAAACATGTATGCAAGTCTAGGGTTTAGTTTTTATTTATAAACTAGGGTTTAGTTGAAACAAGTATGTCAGTTCAAACTAGGGTTTAGTTTTTTTTAAGTAATTTTTTGTTGTTAGTTGTTGTCGGTTGAAACATGTATGCAAGTCTAGGGTTTAGTTTTTTATTTATTTAACTAGGGTTTAGTTGAACCTTGAAACAAGTATGCTAGTTCAAACTAGGGTTTAGTTTTTTCTATTTTTTTTACTTAATTGTTTTACTATCTAAAATTTGTATGCAAGTGCATGTTTTTAGCTGCCAACGTTTAAAGTTTCAAACTAGGGTTTAGGGTTTAGTTTTTTTTTTTTAGATTGTTTATCGTTACTTGTTGCCAAAAATATATATGCAAGTCCATATTTTCAGCATTGCAGATTTGCAGTTGCACTACAATTTTAAGGTTTCAAAGTTCAAACTAGGGTGTAGGTTTTATTTCTTTTAAGTAATTGTTTGTTGTTATTTGTTATTATGTGTAGCCACAGGAAAATATTAGGGTCCGAGAAAAAAGATAAAAAATATATAGCATGGAAGTATGGAGAAGAACAAGAAGAGAAAGGAAAAATTCTTTGTAACTTTTGTAAAACTATTATACATGGAGGAGTATATCGCTTCAAATTTTATTTGGCAAGGAAACCAGGTGAGAATATTAGATTATGCCCAAAAGTACCAATTGATGTTGATAGATAATGCATGGTAGTTATCACTAGAAAAGTAGAGAAAAAATAAATAAAGAAAATAATATTTGAAGCCATTTCAACCCCCCATCTTCTCAACCTAATACAACAACTAGTGGAACCAACACCTTTGGCTTTAGGTGATTTTAGCATGAAATTTCGAGTCCATCATCTTCACAAACATAGGCATCGACAAGGAGTGGGATGGATGAGTCCAATTTTAGGGTAGGAACACAAGCCACACTTGATGGTATGGCCTTGTGGAACTAGGAGAGACATAGGGCAGCCAGGAAAGCCATTGGTAATTTTTGGTATTTTTTTGACCTTCCCTTCAATGCAGTAAGGTCTCCATACTGGCGAGGCATGGTGGATGCCATCGTAGCTTGTAGCATAGGATTTAAACTACCAACTTATGATGACATTAGGGGCCCTCTCCTTCATGAATGTATGTTTGACATTAAGGTTATTCTTGAGGAGCAGCACAAGGTGTGGAACACTAACGGTTGCACTATCATGTCTAATGGGTGGACTAATGGCAAGGGAAGAACCTTAATTAATTTTTTGATTTCTTTGATAGGAGTGGTATTCCTCAAATTAGTGGATGCATCGATGCAAGTTAAGAGTGTCGAAATGCTCATAGGGTTGTTGGGGTAAGTTGTGATTAAGGTTGGCGTAGAAAATGTCGTCCAAGTCATCACAAAAAATGTAGCAACATATGTAGCAGCTGAAAAGCTATTGGAGGAGAGATTTCCCACCATTTTTTTATCCCCATGTGTAGCCCATTGTCTTGATTTCTTGAAGACATTGGGAAATTACCTTGGGTGTCTGAGGTTGTACAAAAGTCTATGGCAATTACAAGATTTATCTACAACCATTCTTGGATCCTCAACCTCATGAGGCAATTTACCAGTGGGAGAGAGATAGTGCGGTCTGGAGTTACACACTTTGCAATAAACTTCATGATATTGTAAAGCATGTATAATGCAAGAGGGTCACTCAAGCAAATATTTGTGAGCGAGGAGTGGAATTCTGAGCAAGTTGTTAGATACTGATTCTCCACTAAGGGTGACAAGGTATATGAATATGTGTTTGAGGAGCCCTTTTGGCAAACCATGAATGAGGCCATCAAGGTACAAGATTAAGTTTTTAATATTTTTGATTATAATTTTTTAATTTAAATTTTTAAAAAAATTCTTTTTGCAAATCTTGTATTTTTAAAATTTTTTATAAATTTTATTTAAATGATTTTTTCTTTTTCTCAGGTGACAGAGCCTTTGGTGAAGGTTCTTCATCTTGTTGATGGAGATGAATCACCAATGGAACACACACACACACACATATATATGTATGTATATGTATATGTGAGGCTATGGATAGGGTAAACGAGGCAATTGCCTCATTTTATAGACATGTCCAATCCAAATATGATCACATTTGGGATATTATTGATAGGTGATGAATATCTAAACTCCATAGCCCTCTTCATGCAGCGGGGTACTACATAAATCCCAAATTGTTTTACTCCAACACGTCTTATGTTGACTATGAGGTGATGGTGGGCCTTCGATTATGTGTTGACCGCATGTACCCTGATGAAGAAATAAGTGCTAAGATACAGACTGAGATGCATTCTTGTAAGAAATATGAGGTCATCTTTTTTCCATCGCCAATGTGCATTCGATCAAGGTCAACTATGAGGCCAAGTAACCCTCATTGAAATGTTGTTTATTTTATCTTTGGAATTTGTTTTAAAAAATAAACTCAATTTATGATTTTACAAGTGAATTAAGTTTCCTTCTTGGTTGTTTTCATATTTATGGTGGGAGGACTTTGGTGCATATATGTCCCATATACAACGCTTCGCCATTATATTTTTATCTTATTCATGTAGCGCTTCAGGTTGTGAGCACAATTAGAGTATGTTTGAGCACATACACTCCAAGAAGCACAATAGGCTTACATAAGAAAAATTGAATGATCTTGTGTTTATTCATTACAACCTTCGTCTTCACCATAAGAAAATTACAAGAGCAAGTACCGAGGCCTTTAACCTAGATGAGATTGATCCATATAATGATTGGATCACACAGGAGGAGGAGCAACAACGAGATGTTCTCTTCAACATGGATGAAATTGAAAACTTATAAAACCTAGCAGAGGAGATGGCAACAAAGGTACAAGAAGAGGCACAAGTCACACAACCAAGGCAACAAAGAGAGACTGGAGCTTATAGTAGGGCAAAGGCCAAAGGCACTCAAAGAATTTGATTGACTCATGACACATTTTGTAATTTGTAATTTTGTATTGTTATAAACTTATATATTATAAGCAATACAAGATGTGTTTTGTCACTTTCATGTGTAGTAGTTTAAAACTTTAATACTTTGGCTTTAAACTTGTAGCACTTTCCATTTTCATGTGTAGTTTGAGCTTGTATCACTTATATTAATAATATTTGATTTACATAGTGTTAATTCATTGTGATATGCATGAAAAAAAAATAAAACTTAAAAATAATTGTCTTTTCTTCCATTTTTTTTTTGCCAATTTTTTGTCAATTTTTTATCGATTCTCGATTCGATCAAATTTTTTCCCAAGCCAATTCTGATTTTCTCAACTATGGATCGGAGCTCTTTACCATCCCTATATTATCTAACAAGCCATTGAAAATTGAATCTTTTAAAGTAGTTGAATCAGTAAAACTTATTTTATTCATACCTACTTAACTATTTTACTGATTTTTGAGATCCTAGATTTCTACCAACATTCCTCAATCAAACATGAATACTATTCATTGCACAATTCTCAAATATTTATCTCATGTTGGTATTAATGTGTTGTCTATATTAGCCAATAAATTTTAGCGTTTATTAGATTTATTTATATGTTGCAAATTTACACAAACTTTTGGTAAGATTTCCTCTTGCTAGTTGTTTCTTACATGTTGCTCTTCCATCAAAATCTATAATTTTTGGTCCTTAGTGTTTTAAACCTTTGCCTTTCTAGTATTTTAGGGCATGTGATTTGTTTGAGCTTTGTATTTTAGGCAATTAAGCTATTTACAACTCAAAAATTTTGCATACCAACTACCACTTCCCAAAATAGCCATAGAATTTTGCTATCACACTTTCTTATGTACATTTATGATACAATTTGACATATTTTTATTTGATACAAAGTGTCTCCTTTAATGGTTGTTTACCAGTATTAGCAATTTTTAGTCGTTGATTATAGTCAACTCATATGCATTGCATTTACACCTTTAAGTATTTTGCTAAGGCCTAGGTCCTATGGAATCAACCTTTATGTTTTCTAAGCCTAGCCTTCATTTCATCCCCATGCATTGGGTTACCACTCAAACACTCCTACAACTAGTCTATCCCATCAAAGCAATGTCTAGTAGATTCTTGTTGTTGCCAAAGGCTATTGTAGGTCTTGTCCCTCTGAACCTCTAAAGACAATAATTCAACCATCGTCATTGCTTGAAGTTCTATAGTTAAAATGGCCAAAAACTCGTGATCATTTGACCTTTCAACACCATAATATGCTTTTCTAGGATTTGATACAATGTTAAAATATTCCATTTAAAATTCTTTGATGACATATTCAAAGTAGTCCAAATCATTCTCAACCAAGTTAACCCCTTCTTCTTCAATTTTCTCAATGTGGAAGGGAGATGGTTTTTCCACTTATATCCTAACCTTTCTACCTTTGTAAGGGATAACCATGTAAGAATTTTCTAAGAACAAGTACCCCCCCAACTTGGTAATTAATTCTTTGTAAAGGCACATACCAAAGTATGCCATAAGGTCAACCACCACCAACACTTGAATAATTGTTACCTCCAACAACTTATGGATCACCATCGATGTGTCCTTGACCAACCCAACTATTTAGAAAAGAGTATCATCTAACTTTAAAACTCCGTGGTTTGAATGAGCATACTTCGTTCCCATAGCCTCACATACTACCTTTGGAATGACAGTAGTGGTTGCTCCTAAATCAACCATGTAGTTGTGTACTATACACCCTCCCATGCATAAAGACATGTAAAAAGGTGGTGGTTAGTTCTTTCCCATTTGAGTGCTTTGTTGATCTTGAGCCAATTTTAGGTCTAACAACTTCATCCCTTCAGGTTTTATGTCTTTCAATGCTACTCTGAGCAAGTCTATCTTATTGGGAATGAGCAATGCATCATACATGCTTACCCGAGAAGGATTCTTCTTGAGCTCTTCAACAATTCTATATTCGATGACTTCTAATAACTTTTTCTCCTTTTGGTCAGGTTCCTTGAACCTTTTGTGATATTTCTTAGTGGCCTTTAGCCTTTTGGTCATAGAGGGATAATTTAGCATTGTTAGTGCTTGCTACTTAGGATCATCTTGAGTGTCCTTTGTTTTTATTGGCTCTAGCATTGCTCGTTCTAGCATTGGCTGCTCTTTAGCTTGTTCCTTCTGAGGTTGAGCAAGGACTTTGAATGACTCTGATTTATGTGGATCTACTTGTAGAGTCTTCTTCTAAAATCTGGTCAAGACTTGAATTCATTCTTCTTCCTTAGAATCTTTGGTTATCATCACTTGGTTTGGGTCCATTAGAATGTTCACCACCTCCTTTTGCACCTTCTCTATCCTTTTTTAATTTTTAGTTGCTGCCAACCTAGCTTGATGTTGATAGACCATACATATATATTCATTTCATTGTAGGTCAACCACTAGTATCTTTCATGAGAAGCATAAATAGAAGGTGCATCCTCTCAGAATATACATCATTTATTCTTTCAACCACATTGTTGCTAGAAGCCCCCTAGTATTTTGTGGCATAGGGGAACCTTCTAGGCTAACATCTTTTATATATCTTCTTAGCTTTTTTTCCTCTCCAATACAATGAATTTATTATTCTAAATTTTTAATGTTGCCCTTAGCTCAAGTAATTTTGTATTTTCTTTGGATTCTAGGGTAGGAAATAAAGGTAGAGAGGGTTTTGATGCCTAAGTTATAGCTCTAGGTGTGGGAATGAGGAACTAAAGTGGTCATAGCTTGTTGTGCAAGCTACAACTCTGAAAAGAATGTCATGGCGACTTTAGGAAGAAGCTTGCCAACATAGACCAATGCATTTTATGTAGAAATTATAGCTTGGAAGACTTGTGAGTATATTCCATGAGATGAAAATCATGTTTCATTAGGGGCTTTTGGCCTCGCCTGTGTAATACCAATATCATTTAGCTTTTTGGTTAATAAGGTCAACCAAATTAGTTTTTGTTTCTTTCTCTATGTTTGTTCTTGCTTCCTTGGATCTTACTTGATAATTTGAGGGTTTTCCTCTTTATGCCTTGCCTATATCAGAAGTATGTCTTATTATTATTTTTTTCAATATTCTTTCACAATTTTCTTTTTCATAATATATATACTCTCTTGGCTCTATTACAGAAGCTTTTGCCTTGTCCTACTCTTTTTTTGATATTTCCTTGTTAATGGCAGAGGTATTAACTTCTAAAACTACATTTTATTTACCAAAATTTTCTCCTGAATGGTGCATGGTACTTCAAGAAAGTCTTCAAAATTTGATGAGACACATTTCTTAGTTTCATCAAGAATATTATTTCTTAAATCAAGATCATATTAAATAGACAGTTCCTTGTTAATATATTGAAACTGTTGTTCTATGTCCTCTAAGTTTTGATCTACTTTTTCTTCATATGCTAAAGCCTCCAAAGAGTTGGTATTTCTTCCAATATCCTTCCTTACTGGTCTCAACTGTTTATTTTCTTTGATTTTCTAGATCTATTTTTTGGAAGTTGAAAACCATCTTCATCCATAACCATTTGTAAGTTTCTCTTATGGTTTTCTAGATATGATTATGGTGGGCTCTTCTTAGAGCATGATATCTCAATATGCCTAACCTCATGACATCTTCTACATCTAAAATATATGTTTTGATAATCTATGGTTTGAATCCACATCTTATCCCTGTACTTAAGAATGATTGATTTTGGTAAAGCTTTACTTATATCAATCATGACCAATATCCGAGCAAAAATAGCCAAGAATCCATCTTTCGTCGTATCTAAAATCTCAAAGAATTCTCCTAGAATGTTGCCTATTTCCTTGAAGGTATCTATTTTCCAAAATTCAATGGGTAACTCAAACATACTAACCTAGACTGGTACTAGGGATAGATTTATATTTTTAGGTGAAAAATCTTCATACCAGCAAGTAAGGAAGAGTCATGCTCTTCCCATAGGACCCCCTTTAGGATTTTTCTCTTTCTTCCCTAGAAAAAAAAATGGCTAGGAAGAAACCTTTGGGAAGAAATGATAGAATCACTCCTGGAGACTTTCAACTCCTATCAATCCATTTTCTCAAGGCTAAATCCCCTGGCCAATTCTCTTTAAATTTACCAAAAAAAACCTATCTTGGAGCAACGAGGATCTCTCTAAGGTGCACTCACTAACCTCTACCACTAGAGATGATTCTAAGGATTTAACTATAAATCGGTCCATGGAAAGGAAACTAAAACTCAAAATCTATTGAAATTTATCTAAATGTCCTATAGAAAATATAATATTTGATAAAAACTTTATAATAATTTGCATGTAAAATTTATAAGATAAATAAAGGAGAAAAAATAGTTTAAAGATTCTATGTCCAAATAGAATGTTTTGCCTCACTAAAGTCCTAGCCCTTAATTGCTCTTCCCATAATCTGAACCCAAGCTGACAAAAATTTACAATTTTATTTTTCGCGACGTAAAAAATCATCACTACCCTTATTTTGGGTGGTTGACTTCAAAGGGTCTTTTTTCCCTCAATATTACTTGGATTCTTTTATATGACAATCATTTTAAAGCTATTCAAATTCCACACAAGTTAGTCTAAGAATTAACTGAATCGTATTACCCTTTGCGAAGATATGGCTCCAAAAAAAACCCTAATCCTTCGCGAAGCTCAGTTTTCTTCAATACCATTGCAAAGATATAACATACAAAGAAGATTCATCTAAAATAATGGAATTAAAACAAATGATCTACTTTGATTTAGGGTAAAATAAAAATATCTAGAAATTGGATTTTGTTGGTCAAAATGACAACACCTAGGGAAATAAAGGTACTCTCCCCAGTTTTTGAGCAAGCCAAGGAGAAAATTCGTGATGGCGTGACATTTTAAAGAGCCAAGGAGAAAAGTCTTGATGGTAGGACATTTTGAAGAGCCAAGAGTGAGCCAAGGAGAAAAGTCACGATGATACGATATTTTGAAGAGCCAGGAGCAAGCCAAAGAGAAAATTCATGATGGCGCGACATTTTGAAGAGCTAAGAGCGAGGTAAGGAGAAAAGCCATGATGGCACGACATTTTGAAGAGCCAGGAGCGAGCCAAAGAGAAAAGTCATGATGGCACGATATTTTGAAGAGCTAGTGAACCATGATGTTTAAAAGGAAGTGGGAAAGATCTTTGTAACAAGAATATCTTAACCTTTTCTGTTAGAAGCTCCATGAATTGAAGAAATATCTTTGTAACAAGAAATATCTTGATCTCTAAACCACTGCTTTGATAGAATAAGCCCACGGGCAGTTTTTTGCAACAACTTTCAGTTTTTTGTTATGTAAAACTCTACATATAGAATGAGTGACCTAATTTCATGGTCGGCTCTTAGGTGTTTACAAGGCTATGTATTCAAACTTCTAAAATATTAATAGAGATCGATTATACTGGTTTCGAGCTCATTTGGTGTGCAAGTATGTATATGATTGTTTATTGCTAAGTTTAAATCTATGCTGAATGTATCATACATTAATTCTTAATCTGAATTTATGTATTCAACATTCTATTAGATCTACAATTTTCTTCACGGATAAATTGTTGTAGAAATATATATACACTGAGTGATCTTAGATTCTATTCTTTGGGTCTCGTTATAGTTTTTGCAAAATCTTAAAGTAGTACTGTGTTGTTGCTTAATCCATACCTCATTATCTCCTAGCATTGGCTATATTTCCCTCTCTTTAAGCATTCCTTTCTCTCTACTCTTTTCCCATAAAAACCAAGGAACCAACCTTCTCTGGAGACTGAACCAGGCTAACTCTGTTTGAACTTGGTCGTTCAATGTTGACGAAGTCTTGGGCGCAAATCATAACCTAAGGCGAATTTCGTTCCAACAGGTTTATCAAAATTAATTTTGATGGTGATTCCAAAATAAATCTATAAAAAGTTGGTAGATTTAGTATTTTTTAAAAATAATGAAGGCAAAATTCTCCTCACTCGAAATTATATGGAACTTCAACTAACAACTATGCAAAAACCAAGGAACTTCTTATAGGGATCAAAATTGCAATGAAAAATGGATGGATATATTTCAATTGAGGAGATTCACAAATTTTCATCAATAGCATCAACAAAAATGGATGTGGGGATTGGATAGAAATTATTATTGTTGTTTATGTTCATCACCTATTATTGGAGGTAATATCTTGGAAATGTGAGCATATTTATAAATAAGGAAATTGGGTAGCAAATAATTTAGCCAATCATAGTGTTGATCTTCATCTTGGTGAATTTTAAATTTTAGAAGGCAACTAGGCAAGTTAGATTTTAACTCTTAATCAAAATGATGTCAAGGAGCTGATTGTGGAAACATAATACTTATAGGAAGTTGAAGAATATATTTAATAGAAAAAAGAAATGAAAAATATTTATGATTAAAAGACATGCTAGATATGGTTTAACTGACTTAATAACAAATGTAATATTTCGATATTTTGATGGAAGTGGCCCTAATAGAAGCCACAAATAACTTATTTAAAAAACATGTATTAAATAAGTTTTATTTTATGTACTATATTGATATTTTATGTTGTGGTGTATTTCAATCTATTTAGTATTCTTTTTTGGTAAAAAGAGTGATTATATTATATTGATCATCAAATCATATTACATCTTTGGCCTTTTCAGGCCATTAGAATTTTCACCCATGTTTTGGTATTGGATACAAAAATTTTATCTATCTCAACCATTGTACTATGAACTAAAATCCCTATCAAGAAAAAGGTGTCACAAAATACTGAATCTCTACACATTATCAAGAATTTTATCATCAATATATTGAATATGCATAAGCTCTTCCCTTATTTCCTGTGCCCACCACTTAGGAGGATGCCCATAAATGAGGTCTCCCTTTTCCAAATTTTATTTTGTCATACCATTAGCTGCCTTATTCTGATCTCTTGGTACATGGGTGTATATCACCTCTACAAAACCGCTTTGTATTCATATGATTTTCTCTAGAATCCTTTGAATTCCCATATAGCATTCTTGATTCTCAATGGGGATTTAAGGTAGTTGATAAATAACTAAGAATATGACTCCACTATCACTCTATTCCATTTGACATTGAGAGCCTCTTGCATCCCTCTCAAAATGACATATCTCTTAGCAATGTTGTTGGAAAGTGTACCTAATTTTTTTGCAAATGTGAATGCTAGGGTATCGTCCAGTAGTCTACCTATTACACCTACACTAGCCTTGCCTAGATTACTCCTCGATACCTCGTCTATATTTACCTTTCTAAATGCCAATGGTGGTGGTTGCCAGGGTTATGCATAAGCGTGAAATATTGTAAATTGACTATATTTAGGATTTTCAAAATTTTAAATTTGCTAATTTTGGAACATTTCACTAGTGGCCATTCGCTTGAAATTTAAATATGATAAGTTTTTTTAGGGTAAATTAGCCCGTCGTTGACAATTATTATTCTATTTTTATTTTAATTTACCGACCACTTTCGCCCAATTTCATGGATAATTCATCTTCAAATTATATTTGATTTTGTTTTTTCTGCCCAATTTGCCTCATATACTACCCGTATATATAGAAGGTACTGATAAACAGGAGTAACAATCGATATATACCTATCAGTTGTAGAGAAGTGTCAATTGCCATAAGATGATCGGTTGCAAAGGAGTGTAAATTAGCATAAGTCGATCGATTGCAGAGGATATATTGTCGGTATAAGTCGATCAGTTGTAGAGAAATATCTATCATCATAAGGTGATTGATTGCAGAGGAGAGACTATCAACATAAGTTGATCAGTTTTAGAGAAGTGTTTGTCAGTATAAGTCGATCGGTTGTAGAGAAGTGTCTATTGGTATAAGTCGATCGATTGCAGAGATGTGTCTATCGGTATAGGTCAATCGATTGCAAAGAATAGTCTATCGATATAAGTCGATCGGTTGTAGAGAAGTATCTATCGGCATAAGCCTATCGATTGTAGAGAAGAGTCTATCGGTATAAGCTGATCGATTGTAGAGGATAGTTTATCGGTATAAGTCGATCGGTTGTAGAGAAGTGTCTATCGGCATAAGTTGATTGGTTGTAGAGGAATGATTGTTGGTATAAGCCAATCGGTTGCAGAGAAGATGTCTATCGGCATAAGTTGATCGGTTGTAGAGGAGAGACTATCGGTATAAGTCGATCGGTTGTAGAGAAGTGTATATCAGCATAAGCTGATCGGTTGTAGAGGAGAGTCTATCGATAAAATTTGATCGGTTGTAGAGGTGTGTCTATCATCCTAAGTCGATCCATTGTAGGGGAGTGTCAATCGACATAGGCCTATCGGTTCCAGAGGATTGATGACTATGAAAATAGGTAGAGTATTCTTCTTCCACTATTCTTTTATCCAAAGCTCTTTTTATTCAGTTTCATGGGCACTGTAGGTGCACTATATGCAACTATGGTAGAGAAGTATCCATGTCATCTAGTTGTGTGTTAGGAGCATTTTTCTTGTTAGAGACTGCTTCTTGTCTGTTAGAGTATGTTTCATAGGCAGTGTAGAAGCACTATCTACAACTATGGTCGATAAGTATCCATGTCATGTTGTGTGTTAGGAGCATTTTTCTTGTCAGAGACTACTTCTTGTCTGTTATATGTCATTCTATAGGGCAGCGTAGGTTCGTCTGAAGATTCATAGATTCTTTATGGAATTACAGTTTAACCTTGGTTACTAAGAAACACAAATTTTTATTGAGGGATGTATGCTATTTTCCTTCAATTTCATATTCATTTCCTAACATCTAAAGGTTTTTCTTTATAGATACAATGTCACCTACTGAATATGGAAAGAAGGGAGGCCAATATTCTGGTAAAAAGACAATTCTAAAATATTTTACACAAATATCAAAATGCAGTGAGGCATCAATATCTACACAACATGCAGGTACAAACACCTTTCACCATCAAATCATTAATTTTTCTCTATTATTCTTAAATATAAAGCCTTTCTTTATTAATAGATAAATGGTTGTCTGCTTATCTACCTCTTTTTAAATGCTTTGTTAAATTGTATTCTATTAATTCTTTAAAATAGTACCTTTTTACATCAAAAAATGATAGAGAACACAAACATTGAATGCAGTAAACACTGTCGACCCTGATGTGCATTCACTCAAAGATATTCCAGCGGATGAGATGGGACCACATGATAATTTTCCTAATAATGACATTCAACAACCACTTAAGGAGATGTTTAATTCAGACACATCAACCGAAAAATAAAATAATAGTATAATTAAAATGCAGACCTCTAGGGAATCTTGTAGTCAAAAATCTAAACGTCAAAAGATAAGTGAATGGACTATTGGAAGGGATTTTAAAAATGAATGGGCATGGTTATACCCCTTTATTGAGCGAGATGAGACACAAAAAGTGTGTAAATACATTATTTGTACTTGGAAGCTAGGAAAGGATCATTTATTGCAAAATAAGAAAGACACAATAGAAAAACACTGTGGGAAAGTTTACATCAAAGAAATACGAAGTGATGGAACAATTAAAAGATTTCATAGGTGGAAGGATGCATCGGAATGTGTGCATGTGAGATATGCACTTGAATACAAAAAAGCAATGAAACAACAACAAACTCTCATTGAGAAGGGTGGAACTATCGAGGCCCAATTTCAAAAAATTAATAAGACTGTATTAGCCTCAAAACATTTGCAGTTTGCTGTTGTATACAGTATTCTAAAAAAGGTCGACCCATGTCTGATTTTGCTGATTTTAAGCAAATACTTCAACTAGCCGATGTACAGAACCTTACCAGTTCACATTGGTCAGATCAAAGTGGTTGGGAAATGGTAAAATATCTATCACTGGTTGAGAAGGAAGACCTAAGAGAGAATGTAAAACAAGCCAAATTTATTTCACTTTCCATTGATGAGGTAACAGTTGTTGACAACACATCTTGGATTTGCATACATGTTTACACATTCAAAAATCATTTGAGACAACCTCATTTACTAGCACTACATAAGATGATTGAAAATTGTAATGCGAAAAATATTTATAATGTTGTTGTAACCAGTTTAAAGGATATTGTCGGAATGGATGAAAAGGAAATTGCAACAAAGTTAATTTGTGTTGGAGTTGATGGTGCGGCTACAATGCAAGGACAAAGGAATGGTCTTTGTGTTAGGCTTCAGACATCAATTGCCCCATATGTGATTCCCATTCATTGCATGGCTCATCGAATGAATCTTGCATACAAAATTGTGAGCAAATTTGATAATGTAGCCAGAGTGGAAGATCTCATCCGTGAAATACACTCATACTTTTCATGCAGTCCAAAAAGGTTTGCAGAGTTTCAATAGTTTTCTCTAGGTGTAACCAAAGGCAGAAAAATGTTAAAAGATGTGGACACCAGGTGGATTTCACTGTTTCTTCCTGCAAAAAGGGTTTTTCAGAATATCAATCCTTGGTTGGGTTTATGTATGCACATCGTAGGGATGTTGACAAGGCAAAATATTTGCTATTTTGTATGACTGACTTGGAAACTCTTCTCACATTATGTGGTATTCTTCCATTGTTGCAAGAAATGAATTCTTTGATTAAACTCGCACAGGAAAGGACAATTTATATTGTTGATTTCATCAGGATGAGAAAACAAATATGTATCTCTTATTGACAAGATTTACTTATCCAAAAAATTTTTTGAGGATCCCAAGTTTGATAGTTGGAATACGTTAGTTGAAGTCAATGATCCTAACAACTTTTTAAAGTTCAACATCAATGATAATATTTGTATTGCTATCCATGGAAATATGATTCCTTTATATCGTTATGAAAATCGGTTAGATACACTTACAGATGATGTTGAATAAGTGCCCGTAACATATTCCAGATTCGATGAGGTTTTGGATAGCACTAAGAATAAATTGAAAAGAATTGCAAATACATTAACAAGTGAAATAAGAGATCATTTTCAGAGAGATGAGACACTTGAGGCCATGGTTGTTGTTAATCCCATCTTCTGGAATCCTTGTGTTGACCACAGTAGTAGAAGTGAGTTGTTTGTAAAATATATGGGCAATCTTATGACACATTTCTCTAAAAGTGTGGAAGTAAATGGCATTGAAATCAATGGTATTCTAAACAAAGAACTTCTGAGACAACAATCAACCAATTTTGGAATAACAATGGATAATCAAATTGCACATTTCAAAAATCCACATGTGATTGGTTCAATCATGTGTTTTTGGCAAAAATTGTATCGAAGTAGTGTCTTACAAGAAACTATGAGTGAATACTTTATTTTATATGAATTATGTCAGACAATGATTTTGGGATCTGTTGAAGATGAAAGGGTTTTTAGTGCACTATCTTTTGTTAAATCGAAAGTTCATAACAGGTTGGACAAAAATTTGGAAAATTGTTTGAGAATGTATGTGTCATCGTACGAGGTGGGTAAGTTTCCCTATGATAGAGCTTTGACATATTGGAAGTCCCTAGCGGACATGAGAGGTCTCACTAATACTGTTGATAATGATGAAAATGATTCAGCTTGGAGTGATGATGAGATTATGGAAACACAGAATTCACAAATGATTCTTGGTTCTTTTGGAGAAGTCGATAAGGCTTTGTATCAGCTTCCAAAAATGTAAAATTTCAATGATTATATGACAAATTCATATAATCAATGATTTTTCAGATTTGAAATCATTTGTAAAATTTTAGTGATTTGAAAAAATTCATATTATCAATGATTTTCCATATTTGATATCATTTGTAAATGTCAATGATTTGAAAAAATCATATTATCAATTATTTTTCGTATTTGATCAGTTGTAAAATTTCAATGATTTGGAAAAATTCATATAATCATTCTATTTTCAATGATTTCGCATATTTGCTTTTTAATGTTATTGATTGTCTATGTTGTCAAAATTTATGATTTATGCTTTAGCTTTGAGTAAACTGGAAATTTGAAAACCATGCATGCATAATGATGCTATGTTATTGAATTAATTGTCTATGTTGACAAAATATAATGATTTATGCTTTGACTTTGAATGTATGTATGTATGTGTGTATCATTAGTATGTAAACCATGTTGACAAAATTTTATGATTTATGCTTTAGCTTTGAGTAAACCATGCATGCATACATAACTAGTAAATATTTCTTAGTATCATTAGTATGTATGCTTTGACTCTAGAAGGCAAAATGCAAATAGCATTTTACTCTAGATATGGAAAATGAAAATTTAAACCCATTCATAGATATATCCATCGTAAACTAACTTTGAAATATAAAAATAATATAGCATAATACAAAATACAATACTCATTTTTATACAACAACAAGAATGACTATGAATAAAATAAAAATTTAAACCTATGCATAGATATATCCTTTAAACTCACTTGAAAATTGAAATATAAACACATAATAATACATGGAAAATAAAGTTTAAACCCATTCATAGATATATCCATTGTAAACTGACTTTGAAATATAAAAACAATATAGCATAATACAAAAGACAATACTCATTTTTATACAACAACAAGAATGACTATGAATAAAATGAAAATTTAAACCCATGCATAGATATATCCTTCATAAACTCACTTGAAAATTGAAATATAAAAACAACATAGCATAATACATGGAAAATGAAAATTTAAACCCATTCATAGATATATCCATCGTAAACTGACTTTGAAATATAAAAACAATATAGCATAATACAAAAGACAATACTCATTTTTATACAACAACAAGAATGACTATGAATAAAATGAAAATTTAAACCCATGCATAGATATATCCTTCGTAAACTCACTTGAAAATTGAAATATAAAAACAACATAGCATAATACATGGAAAATGAAAATTTAAACCCATTCATAGATATATCCATCGTAAACTGACTTTGAAATATAAAAACAATATAGCATAATACAAAAGACAATACTCATTTTTATACAACAACAAGAATGACTATGAATAAAATGAAAATTTAAACCCATGCATAGATATATCCTTCGTAAACTCATTTGAAAATTGAAATATAAAAACAACATAGCATAATACACAAGACAATACTCATTTTTATATCACAACAAGAATAACTTTGAATAAAATGAAAATCTAAACCTATGCATACATATATTCTTCGTAAACTCAAGCATATTTGAAACCCCATAATACTCAAGAGATGAAAATAACACACTATTATAAATGTAAATAGTATAATAGTAAAGTAATAAAAGCAAGTGTCTTGTTTTCAAACGAAAACATATGAATGTCATAAAATTGTCTTTTTGAAATATCAAAATTTCAAATGCAGTTTCAGGCTTCAACATCTTTTCCCTGTTCCACTCATTTTTCCTCTTCCATGACTTCCACATTCTGCATTCCAATGGCTCCTCCCTCGGGCTGGGTAATAGTACTCTCAATTGCTCCAGAACTGACAAGGATCTTCTCAACACTTTCCAATCCTTTGAGCAGGGTGTTTTCCTCTTTTCCAACATCTTCGGATATTGGTGCAAGAACTTCTTTACCCTTCTCCTTTAGCAAAACATCAGGATCCAATCCGTTTCGGATAATGATTTTTTGAAAAGCGTTGTTTTGTCGAACTACTTCTTGAGCTCTTTTTTCATTGCCATAGAAGCATTTAAGAAATCCTTTGCCATCCTGAGATAGTCTTGCAGGTTTTGAACCTGCTTCTTGAGATTATCATACTTTACCTACAAAAGGAAAAATAAGTAGTCAACAGATATTTACATTTAAAAAAGAAGAAAAAAAAATTGAACACATTAGTCAAACCTCAACAACATTCTTTGTAGCTACAACAACAACAACCTTTTTCTTATCACACGCCCATTCATTATAATAAGCTTGGGCCTCAACGTTTATGTTCTCCAATCTGTTCAACATAAACCTTAAAGTTTCATCTTTGTAAGATGTAGTAACCTGCACAATGCCAGATTTTGCTTGATGTAGTAGAGCCTCTATCTTTTCAGGTTCATTTTCAAATAAAGAAAAAAATTCTCTTTTTGAAATTTTTTTTAATCGGGCATTAATTTCCTTTATCAACACTTTGGCCCGATACTCCCATTTTTTCATTTTTGTTATATCTAGCAGTAGTGAATCCTTAATGGTTGCTTCAACATTGTCAGAAACTAAATATTTTTCAGAAATATTTACTCTTTCATCCTCTAGTTGAGGATGAGCCTAAGGGGTGTTGGTTTCCTTAGGAGGAGATTTGCTTGAACATTCTGCTCCTTCATTTGGAGGATCTCGAAGCAGTTTTGATACTTGAAAAGTAGTGCATGTGTTGCCTTGTAAAAAGAAATCTTCATCAAGTGGAATATTATCCAAACCAACACCAGAAGCTTCCTGTACACCTGTAAAATTAAAATTACCAAAAGACATACGTCCGAATCCTAAAAATTCCTTTGTTGCTTCTTTCTCTGGCCTAGATGGAAGAATGTGTTTTCCACTCGGGAAGCATTGACCTCGCATCTGAGGTTGGCATGGTGGAGGAGGGGGCGGCATCGACTATTGATTTTGATGATAGAATTGTTTTATAGGAACTTAAAACATCAAAATAAAAATTGGTTAGAAAATTTGTGAAGGTAGATTATGAAAATTGGTTACAAAATTTGTTATAACACTTACCGATAGAAGAAGAGACCTCTTGCATAGGTAGAGATGCAAATGGAATGTTGGTGCACTCACTTGTACATCTGAAAACACAAAATAAAATTTAATAAAAAATAGTAAAAATTTGGTAACAAATTTTGTTAAGGCAATCTGTAAAACTTACTTCCCGAAGATGAGACCTCTTGCGCAACTACGCCCATTGGTAGTGGACGTGCAATCATAGGTGGAGGTTGTCGAGGATTAGGAGAACTAGATCTTACATATTTCCTTGTTGATCTTCTTCTTAGCGGTGGCGTTGTTTCCTCTGTAGGTGTTTCGGAGTCTCTTGATTCCTCTGGATTATAACCTCTGAAAGTAGCATCCCACTTTGAAGAGGAAGAGGATGCCCTTTTATGTGTTTTGTATAAAATGATAAAATTATAAAAATGACAAACATATGAAAAATAAAAAATATTACTTCAATATTAATTAAAAATTACCTGAACCTGTTGTTCTATCATGGCTGCATTGGCTAGGGTTGAGTGCCAAGAAGTCGGTACTTGAGTGTTCTGCAAATGATAAAAAGATTCATAAAAAAAGCAAGAATATAGTTGCATGTGCTTATAGTCGGTGAAGGTGAAGCATGCATTATCACATTCTGGATATCCATTCTGATCCGATGTGAGACATAGGTGGACCAGTCAAATTGTTGGTGTGCAATACAACGAACCAAATATGCTAAGGCCCACATCGAAATTTATTTCGGTCTTCCTTGCAGAACGAGTCTAGCAAGGAAGAATTTACAACATGCTCAAAGAAATTTATTCTCAATAGTTGGTACAATCAAACCCCTTCTGGACTTGGTGGTCGTAACTACAAAAAAATAAAATCAGTAATTGTAGACACTAGAATTTAAATTCAATTAAATAAAAAAATGTAGTTATACCTTGAAAATATTTTGGCTACACTTTGAAGGTGGTCTCCAGGTAGAGTTTGTCATCATCAGTTAATGTGAATTTGGATGTGATTGGATCACAACCGGTGTGGGGCAATGTTATCAATCTAGCGATGTTAGAGGCTATGAAAGAAAATACGATGTTTTTATTGTCAATGACAACATGTACCTTACTCGAATCAATGTTGTAACTTATAATTATCTTCTCCAATAGTTTAGTGTCCATGTTGAACTACAGTATCAAAACTAGACCCCGAAGACCAGAGTCCATTACCCATGACATGTCGTAACCCGGTGTTGATAAAACTTCAGAAATTAGGGGGCAAACAAGGTTTTTGAAATTAATTTTTGACATTCTAAGGGTGATAGGGGATGATGCCATAGGGTTCAAATGGGAGGAAAAGGGTTAAAAATCTGTTAAAACTTAAGGTAAATGGTTAAAACTACGTTAAAACGAGAGGAAAAGGGATAAAACTACGTTAAAACGGGAGGAAAATGGTTAAAACTACGTTAGAAAAGGCAAAAAAATGACTGTTTATACCTTTATATAGACTTTTCTACATGCAATCAGTTCATGGATGGTTGACACGTGGCATCTACATGCAATCATTTCATGGATGGTTGACATGTGGTATAGATGCACCACATCATCAATGCAAACGATCAAGATTCGGGTGTGCTGCAACTGACTAGGTGTGCTACAACCAATCGACTTTGCTGCAACTGATCGACTTTATTGCATTCGATCATCATTAACACAATGTATTTGTTCATCATCAATACAAAGCATCAACATTGTTGCAACCGATCGATATTCTAGTAGCCCATCGACATTGTTGCAACTGATCATCTTTGTTGCAATCGATCGACATTGTTGCAACCGATCAACATTCTTGCAACCGATCGACATTTTTGCAATTGATCGACATTCCTGCAATCGATCGGTATTCCTACAATGATGATATTTAATGATCGATATTTTGACATTCTGCAATCGATTGACATTCCTACAACTGATCAACATTCCTGCAACCGATCGATATTTCTTCAACTGATCGACATTCCTACAACCAATTGATATTATTGTAATTGATCGACATTTCTTCAACCTATCAACATTCCTATAATCAGTCGGTATCCCTATAGACAATCAACATCCCTACAACCTATCAACATCATTGCAACCAAACGGTATGTCTGCAATTGACCGATATATCTGCAATTGATCAACATTTCTTCAATTGATTGACATTCTTGCAACCAATCGATATTACTGCAATCGATCAGTATTTATTCAATCGATCAATATTCTTGCAACTGATCAGCATCCCTATAATTGATTGGTATTCTTGCAACCGATCAATATTGTTGCAACTAATCGATATGTTTATAATCGATCGATATATCTACAACTGATCAACATTATTGCAACACATCAACATAGTTGCAACCAATCAACTTATATGCAACCGACCGACATGTCTACAACCAATCAACATTTTTTGACCATCATGTCTATAGCCAATCATCTCAGACCGATCATCATAGCTTTTCTTAATGACACTATCCTATAGGCATAGGGTGATCGACATAGCTTTTCCTGTTGGCAAAAATCCTTTAAGTTTGTCGTACATTCCTAGAATTTGCAATCCAATATTCATAGCCCCCAACATAGAAAAATTCACCACGGTTTGAATTTTTTTTGAAAAATGAATGCAATTCACCATGACTCCTTGGGCATAATTCATCAGGATTTTGAGACAATTCGCCTTGATTTTATAAATAGATTTTGGGCCCAACCCCTTATGCATAATCCTGGTCGTTGCCATTTTTAGGTTCTATCCATCCTTTTGTCATGTGATTTGATTCTTCTAGCTCCATCCATCTAGGTACTGATCTTGAGTCATGCCACTATTTGTTCCCATCATTGATGTGATTTTTGTGCTTGCTTCAACACAAATTAGATAGTCTCCATTATATTGGATATAGTCTTCACCCATGTACAATGAATATATCTTATCTCTTGTATGAATATCCTTCTATTTCGCTCATTATAGATGTTCCAAGGTAGGATCAGCATCCCCATCCACACTATCTTCCCCGCATAACCATCTAGTCTTTATTGATTCTTCCATCCTCTCCAGATCTCTTCTATAAACCGATTGTTGGTCCAATGTAGACCTAGTAAAGATATCAATATTTTCCATAGCTTCATCATTATGGGACATTCTATAAAAATGTGGTTGAAAGTTGCATTATCCTCCATACATGTGTACGTCTAAAAGGTCCATAGATTTCCCTCTTATTAAGTTGTCCCTTGTGAGTACCCTTTTGTGGAGTAACCTGTTGAAGAACCTAACCTTTGGCCATAAATTTTGCATCTAGAGTTGTGTGAATAGATCCCAATTCAAATGAGCGATGCTAGGGCATAATGCTTTGTATCCTTGTGCTAGTGTATACATATCCTTAGTCTTAATACTCCATCCAAACTAATTTCTTATAGGACCATGATAATGATCTAATTTGTATGATTTGATCAATCTCTTTTGCTAGTCTCTTTAGAAGTTGGATTGGTCATTCTTCTGGTAGAATCTAGTATCTTCTAACTTTTGGTCCTCGTATTTGGTCCTTGGTGTATTTTTCTACTTCTATTTGTTGCTTTCTATGTAGCTCCTCCATCACTAGGGTCCACTCTAGATATTGAGTCACCAAAGTTTGATGTCCATCCTATGAGTCTAACTAGAAATCTATATATTTTCCATTATTAACTATCTAAAAAACCTTTTTTGATCATTTTCTCTCATATTTTGAGTATCGTTGAAATAGGGGAACCTTTATTAGACAATTGATATCAGGTAATCTCTGTTGGGGTCTTTTCTGCATACTTCACTCATATATTTTCTAACCCATAATGCATTAGGACTATTTATCATTCTCTAGTATAATTTTATAGCCAACACCTTGTTATTTTTACCCCGGTTTCCATAAGCCCCTCCTTTATTATCTAATCATTCAACTCCTCTAGTTGTTTAATAAATTCCTTTTGTTTTTTACATCCCCAAATTCCTCCCAATTTCATCTCTTAATATATTTTTTGACATATTATAGTCTTCTAGCAAAACAACAGGGCTGGCTCAACATGAATATGACAATCCTTCAAAAATTTGATGCTCTAGCACCATAATCTTCTCACCATAAATCTGCAAAAATAATTTTTTTATAAATTATTAATTTACGTTTGTAATTTCATAAATTGCAAGTAAAGTTCAACTTAAAATTTTAAATTTTTTACCCGGTTGCAAGGTTTTGCTTGATTCAACATGTAAGGGGGATGAAAATAACATAGTGTGAGTTGTTTTGTAGATTTTTATCTTGGTGGGGATTAGGCGATGTTTGTCGGGGTCATCTATCATCCTATTAGCACAAACATAGAATAAGCCTCCCAACCTCTTCATCATTATGAAAATTAGGACTAAAAAGGAATTTGGGGTTCAAGAAGTACCTCACTACATGAAGAGGTTAATGGAGTTTCCTCATCTATCTCTTATCAATAATTCCTCAAATGGAATCATATTTGTGCCTATCAGCTCCATTATAGTGTTTGATAGCCTCTTTTACCTTATCTATTACCTCATACAAATATTCCATTGCAATTTATCTCCATATACAAGGCGAAGAACTCTAACCAAAGGTTTTGTTTCATGAAATTAAGCATTGAAAGTAAATCATCCTAAACAAATTTAATTAAAATTTAAAAATATGAATTTGTAACTTTTAATTTATCAAAAAAAGATACTAAAAATATTATTTAGATTCTAGAAATCCAAATACTTACCTTTGAGTATTTCTTGCATGCATACCTAGAATGTGTCATCAGATATTTGCCTCTAGACCCTTTGCATCTCCTCATTGCAGATGGCGAGGTATACCATTCATACCATTCCTTACTGAAAAACATCCTCTTAAGTATAGGTGATGAAGCTATAAGGCACCATAGGGCGATAAAGTTGGAGGTAAATTGGGTGATACCTGGGTGAAGAATGTCCCTCCCCTCATTGTGCTCTTTCATCAAGCTGAGAAACAATGTGAGGTTGTAGATATATCTCGTGATGTTCTTTGCCTCATCAATTATGGTCTTCACTTATGATAGTTTGCCAATGTCCCCAAGGATGTGATTAGTGCAATGGGTGACACATGAGCTCTAAAAAATAGAAGGGTGCTTCTCCTTGTGTAGTCTACACGTAGATATTTTTCTAGTTGGACATTATAAAAAATAATTTGATATTGTGTAAAGGTAGTATTTTCTTGGTCTACATATACATATGTTTTTTTTATTTGTATGTCCTCTATTTTCTTGGCAATTTTTTTCAAATTTTAGGAAGGCAGTCATTAACTTTTCTGATAAGTAGTCATTAGGCAAGTGTAGACGACAAATTGGAATCTTTTTTCTATTATTTCAAGAATTGATGTTGTCTAAATAACAACAAAGGCATTCGTTTTTTGATCAGGACTTAAGCCTGTTGTAAAGTTCCAAATCATGAATTATTGATTGATTGTAAATTATTTTGGATTCAAACTAAGCCTTAACTTTCAAAAATTATATTGATCTTTATTGCCCAGGTGACATGGGGGACAATAGCTCAACCTTAGAGGATCAAACCATTATAGTGGAAATTGTGGAAAATTTCATATGGTGATGGACATTTTTCTTTTAAATTGGTTATATGGTATCGAAATGGGCCCCACTCGTATAACATCATGACCACATGGTGGTATTACAACAAGATTGGCAATTATGCATGTATCGCTTGGCAAGATTCAAACCTTGGTCTCCTTGAAAGTTGAGGAATCTAATCGGTTGAGCTAATGCCATTTGATGGTTGTCATGACCCTCCCTGGCAAGACTTATGGCATGGAAAAACTATGTGATGATCAATAGTAATTTGATACTTAGTTTTGTTGCAAATGAATGACTATATAATGCTTAGATTGATTTATCTTTGAAGAACATGGTACTGCTAACAGATTGTCAATGTGCAAGATCAGGTATGCTCGTAAGTGGAAGAAATATAATCGTCCACCAAAAATGAGGTACTTGAGGTTGGGGAAGTGATAATTAAGGAAACTTGGGGGTAACATGGATGACTACCTTTATATAGGTATGCATTATCAGTTTAAGGGATAATCATCAATAGCTAGCCACCTAGAGCCTTAGTTGATAGCCTAGTAGTTATCGTAAATTATTCGACTGAGATGGGTGACTGGATTGATGTAAAGACTCCCTCTTTGTTTGTTGCATCTGATTGGTTATATTTTACTTCATCACTTAATAACATCTTCATTTTGGAATGTGTGCATGAATTTGGTTGCCTTTGAATCCCCTAAATTATTGTTATTATAGTATTTTGCTAAGTTGTGATAAAGGAACTTATTATGCTAATGAAAATAATCTATTTTGGATTTCATTTGGTTTTCGAGATGGCAGGAGCAAGAGAGATATCAGGAGCAGAGGCAGGACTGGGAGCAGGATTGGGACAGGAAACCATCAATGGAAGTTTCGGGATCCACGATGTCGAATCCCGACAGGTGTCTGGGGGCCCAAGCCCTGAGGTAGGCAGCAAGGGTGCACCTGGGGGCCCCTTTGGAAACAAGCATTATGATTCTCCAGACAAATAACCACATGATAAAGTTGTCAAGGATTATTCCTTGGGGGTCCAGCAAACCCTCGTTCGTTCAGATCTTTGCGGGAGAGACCAGTCATCCCCGCCCCCGTCCTTAGGGTTATCCCTGGAAGGGATGCATATTTCCATCAAGGATGATGTTTTCTCGTCCTTTGTGTCAGGGGCCTCCTTCTCCCTGGTCGAGAAATTCATCGAGGGCCGGCCAGACATGGAAACCATCCATCGCTGGGCTTTCACCAAATGGAAAACCACAGGGAACATGCAGATCGTTGCCCTATCAAAGGGATTTTTCCTCATCAAGCTCAACAACAGGGAAGACACTAGCAATATTCTCACGAGTGGGCCCTAGTTTTTGGGGTGCAGGAGCCTCTTCCTCAGAGGTTGGGCTGCTAATTTCAACCCCAACACCCAGAGCATAAACTATGCCCCGATCTAGGTTAGACTACCACATCTCCCCTTCCACCTCTGGCAAGAGGATGTGCTCAAACTCATCGTGCAGGCCATAGGGAAGCTCGTGGATTTTGACTTTGCCACCAAAGTTGAATTCTAAATAGTCCATGCCAATGACCAAACAGACCTGGATCCTTTCCAACATCTATGCCCCCAACAGCCCGATTGAAAGGGCCTCCCTATGGGATGAAATCAGCCTCATGTGGGAGGCGTTCACACCCCTTCCCTGGATCCTGGCAGGTGACTTCAACAGCCCCCTCTTCCCCTCAGACAAGTGTGGGGGAACCACCTTGAACACCAGAAGCATGGTCAATTTTGGGGCTTTCACCGATGCCAATGAGCTCATGGATGTCCATCTGAAGGGAGCCAAATTCACCTGGAGTAACAGAAGAGCAGGGGCCAACCTCATCCAAGTCAGGCTAGACAGAGTGTTCCTATCCAGGGAAGCCATCCCTCTGTTTGCAGACTCAACCCTCCTGGCCCTTCCCAAAATAGGATCGGATCACAGCCCCCTCCTCTTTGAAGTCGACAGGCACCCTCCTCACAAATGTCCCTTTCGGTTCCAGTCCATGTGGTTCCACCATCCCGACTTCAAGGAGCAGGTGGGCAGATGGTGGAACCAACCCGCCAAGGGACCCCCCGCTGGGCAAGTCTATCAGAAACTAAGGTCCCTCAAGGATAACCTTAAGGTCTGGAACAGAGAGGTGTTCGGCAATATCTTCGAGAGTAAGGAGATTCTAAAGAAAAAATTGGAAGACCTAGAGCGCAGATTCTAGGAAGACTATCAGGATCCAGGGTCCAGGGAGGAGGAACGCAGAGTCCTAGCTGAATACCACAATGTACTAGCAAGGGAGGAGACCTTTTGGAGGCAGAATTCGAGGGCCCTTTGGCTCAAAGATGGTGATGCCAACACCAAATTTTTTCACACTTCCACTCTCAGAAACAGAAGCACCAACAGAATCCCAGAGCTCATTTGTAGCGACGGTAGGTCTACGAGGGATGAGGAAGAAATCAGATCAGAGGCCACCAGCTTCTACCAGGATCTTCTTGGCACTGCATCCCATCCATCCCCCCAAGCGGCCGAGACTCTCCTCGAGCACATTCCCCCCACCATCTCCCTAGAAACCAATGAGGTGCTCCTCAGCCCTCTTACTGATAGGAAAATTAGAGCAGCTATGTTCTCCATGAAAGCAGATGCTACCCCGGGCCCGGATGGCTTCCCTCCCCGCTTCTTCCAAGATTTCTAGGATCTGGTGGGCCAAGAAGTGTGCGCTGCTGTCAGAGACCTCTAGTTTTTTGACTCTATTCCTAGAGGTATCAATACCACATTCATCGCCCTGATCCCCAAAACCTAGGTGGCCAAATCCCTATCTGACTTCCGCCCCATCAGCCTGTGCAATGTCCTTTACAAAATTCTCACCAAGGCCCTTGTGACTAGACTCAAGGACATCCTCCCCCTAATCATTGACCCCTACCAGGGGAGCTCTGTCAAAGGGAGAGTCATCACAGATGGGATCATCATCATCCATGAGGTCTTGCACTCTGCATCCCTTGCCAAGAAACCAGCGTTCCTTCTCAAGCTGGACATGAACAAAGCCTTCGATAGGGTCAGCTAGGAGTTCCTCGCCAACGTCCTCCTCAAATTTGGTTTCCACCCCTCCTGGGTCGATCTCATCAAGCATTGCATGTGTCATCCCCGTGGTTCTCTATCCTGGTCAATGGTTCCCCGGCTGGTTTCTTCCCCAGTGCCAGAGGACTGCGATAGGGCGACCCTCTATCCCCGATCATATTCATCATCCTGGCCGAAGCCTTGGGGTGCACCATTTCAAGTGCAACCAAAAATGGGCTCATCTCAGGGATTAGATCGACTTCAGGCTTGGGCCTGGTGTCCCATCAGCAGTTTGTGGACGACACTATCTTAGCCACCACCGCCTCGGTGGCTCAAGCCAAAGTCATCAAGCATATTCTCAACCTGTATGAGAATGTGGTCGGGTAGAAGATAAACCTCCTAAAAAGCAAAATTTACTTCATCCACACTCCCTTGGCGAGGCAGGCTAAGATAGCCCGGATTTTGGGCTGCACCCTGGACACCCTCCCCACCACCTATCTTGGGCTTCCCCTATTCATGGGCTTCCCTTCCAAGGCCCTGTGGAGCAACCTGGTTGAGCGAATTCAAAAGAAGTTAGCCTCTTGGAAAGGGCACCTCCTCTCCCAAGTGGGCAAGGCCACCCTCACGTCCGCTTGCCTCCAAAGCATCTCGATGTATTTCATGTCTATTTTTAGAATCCCGACTTCGATCAGCGCCCGCATCGAGCAGATCCAAAAGCATTTTTTGTGGTCTGGGAGTGAAGAGAAGAAAAGGATCCCCTTGGTCTCGTGGCCCCTTGTCTGTCGACCCAAGAATGAAGGCGGGATCGGCCTTCGGAGGGTATCCCTGATGAACATGACCCTCCTGGCCAAGCATGCCTGGAAAGTGTTCACCAACTTCTCGGCTGAGTGGGTCAGCATTGTAAGAAGAAAATACCTCCAGCAGCACCCCTTCCTCAGTGACCATCAGTCCCATGATGGGTCTACCTTTTGGAAGTCCTTGACCCAAATGAAATACCTCATCCAAAAAGGGGCCAGGTGGATCCTAGGCGATGGGACCAGGATTGATTTCTGGGATGACAAGTGGATCTGGGATGAGGCCTTGAGAGAAGATAGAGATCTCCTGACCCTCAAACACTAGCTAGGGACCTCCAAAGGATCCAAGGTGGTTGACTATATGATCAGGGCCCAGGGCAGGCCAGGCTGGGGCCCCATCGAAGATGCCCGGTTCCCCCTCTAGGCAGCCAGCCTCTCAGCCCTTCTCGGCACAACTATCATCCCTTCAGGAGGGGGAGAGGACAGGTGTGTCTGGCATGACACTAGTAGTGGATCCTTCTCGATAAAATCCACCTATGCCCTCCAAAGGGATCCCCAAGAGGCCCACTTCCTAGTCAAGCAAGTGTGGGCCAAAAAGTTAATCCCCAAGATCAGTTTCTTCGCTTGGACTGCCATCCAGAACAAGATCCTCACTATTGAAAATTTGGCCAAGAGAGGATTCTCGATCCCAAACCGGTGCTACCTTTGCTACTCCGACTGGGAAGTGACCAATCACCTCTTCCTAAGCTATCCTTTCTCCTCTGTGGCTCTAGGCCACCTCCTCCACCACTTCTCCATCCAGTGGGCCCCTCCTAGATCCATCCCCGACCTCTTCATCCAGTGGCCCAATCCCTTTTCCCACCCCACCCTCCGCTCCCTCTGGGGTTTCTGCATGCCTCACCTGCTCTGGCAGCTCTGGCTTGAGCGCAATAGCAAAGCCTTCTCTTCCCCGGCCAGGTACCCCCTGGCAGTGGCAGTCAAAGCGCTCGCCTACGCGTAAGAGAACTCCCGCATCCTCTCCCCGTAACTGCTCTCCCCCGAAGTCGAGTGAGCTTACCCTCCTCGGCTCCCTTGGAGTCCAGGCGCTTCCCCCTGACCCCCACCCTTCCCCCTCCCCTAGAGCCTCAATCAGGTGGATGGCCCCCCCTCCCGGGTGGGTCAAGCTAAACTTTGATGGAGCTTCCAAAGGCAATCTCGGTCCCTCAGGTGCTGGCGGGGTTATTCGTGACCATAGGGGGAATCTGATTCTCGCCTACGCGGAATTCCTTGGCTTCCAAACTAACAACTTTGTTGAAGCATCGACGCTCCTTCACGGGCTGACCATCCTCCAAGAAGACCCCAGAAAGGTGATCATCGAGGGAGACTCCTTAAACATCATCAACTTCATGATAAAGCATGGGGAACTATCATGGAGAATATCCAACATCATTCAAGAGGCTCGAATCATCCTTCAGGGATTCCCTCAGACAGCCATCCGCCACGTCTACAGGGAAGGTAACAAGTTGGCGGACTTCATGGCCAACTCAGCGGCCTCGTCGACAGGCCTTCGAATCTGGAGGGATGACTTTCCCGATGATCTATTAGTCGCAGCTTCCCAAGATCAATCCCCTGGTCACGATGCCCGCATAGAAGTTTAGAGGTGACACTCTCAAGGCCCTATTGACCTGGCACCCCAAGCCCCACTCCGAATCCATGTGGGTCATTGACCTCAGCTCGGAGCTTCCCAATGTTGTCATTTTTGATAGGCCTATCTACAGCGGCCACCTCAGCGCCCGATCGGGTTCGAGCAGGTCCCACTTTACCCATGCGGGCCTCGACACTTTTCCCAATTTTGCCCCCGTGCCAACTCAGTTCGCCCATCATGGCGTCCTCACCTTATCCCTCCATCATCATGACAAGGCAGCTGCCCCATGTTCGTCGTCTACCTAGCCCCCGCTCAGAGCGCCACCTCATCATTCATGTCCCGAGGGGCTCACTGTCCACTACCATTTTCTCGTTAATTCCCATGCCCGTCACCCTTCTCCCCTTCATCGCCACCTTTCGAGCATGTCTTCCACCTCCCACGTCATAGAGTCCCGACGCATGCGGTAGTTTTGTGCCCCTTCGGCTTCCCTCAAGCCTATATCTTCTGTTCAGAGTGCGCTCGACTCATTTCCCCACCTCCATCCCCTCCATGGTTGTCTTCTGAGAGTGTGGCCACCGCTCTACACTTGTGCCCCCAGCTGCATTCAAGCGTTGTCCACCCTTTCCCCCACCATGAATTCTATTTACGTTGAGCCTACCACCCTGACTCTGAGCGAATCTACTCAGGTGTTCATGGAGGCCAAATCCCTCACCCCCTTCCTTCACAAATTCGTGGGCCCCGACGATGAAATCACCCAGAGCTTTCTCGACACCTGGAACAATGGTGAGGTGGTGGTCAAGGGCATCCACTTTCGTGTCACTAAGGAGCTTATGTTCGAGGTTACAGGGCTTTACCATGAGGACAAAGGGAAGTACATCCGATGTGATAGGCACAATTGGGAGGAGGAACTCGCGCACTTTCCTGACCAGGGCAAAGCTTACGGCTGGGACAAGGTGGCCCTCTTCAGGTATCAATTGCCCAAACCCTTCAATGAGGCCATAGTTCCAATTATGCAGTTCATAACCTGTGATGACCCGGATAAAAAGCTCTGCAGCTTTCACCTTAGCTTTGTCAATCACCTCCGTGATGCCACCCAGTTGTGCACCCCTAGGTATTTGTTGTACTCGCTCACCTTAGCAGTTGAGAAGGCCCAAAAATCCCACCTCAAGCCCATCCATCAGGACCTCATGGTTGTCCTCTACCGCCATGCACTGGCCAACAAACCTCCTGTCTAGGACATTCCCCCCACCTCAACAAATCCCCCTCCCGATTCCCCGGCCTCCTCCAACACTGAACCCAAATAAAGGGAGGGCAGCCCTAGTGTTCCCGATAAAACACCTCCCCCCAAGAAGCGCAACCCCACCAGGAAGTGACGGGTGTCGGATAAGTCCCCTGGCGGTCCCAGTGCCCCGGGCGGGCCCATCCCTGGTGGTCCCAGCGCTCCCAACGGTAGCAGATCTTCAGGGAGGCTCAAGAGACGAAGGAAGAGGAGAGGGAACACCCGTGACTTTGAGGGTGAGCTGGAGGCCTTCCCTGTCAAGCTCCTCCTAGACATGGCGATTAATTCCATGACCTCCACAGCCAACGTTGCTTCGTCCTCTGTGCGCGTGTTCAAGGAGCTCCGTCGTAGACTGGGATCTGGGTCTGACGGAGACGAGAAGTAGCAATGCCATCCCCTTTTCTGTGGTGTCCCCCATCCTAGGGTTTTTGTTGTTCTAATTTTATGGTGGGCTCTGATAGTGTGGGCTCGGTGATGGGGTTTGCATCTGTTTCCTGCAGATTGTGTGCAGGATTGGGTTTTTGCAGGTGGTTCTCTGTGGCGTTCTACCCTGTCCCTGGGATAGTTTATTGTAAGGGACTGTCTGGGATCCCGGATCCCTATTTTTGTCTGGGTATTCAGTTCTGGTTTAGTTTTCTAGCATTTCCTGGCATGACAGTGCTACGACATTTAATGTAATAAGGTTTTGGGTCCCTTTAAAAAACCCCTCTTTGTATATAATATGTTACTTATCAAAAAAAAAATCTATTTTAAATAATAAAATAACTTTATTTAAATAGATAGTATGATCTATTTTAAATAATAAAAGAACTTTATTTAAATAGATAATAAGACTTTAAAATAATAGATTTTTTATATAGGTCTTTAGTTTTAAATAATGATAGATTTTCATTTTTCAAAATAAAAGATATATTCATGATTAACTATCATTGAAACTTTGTTATTATAATAAGAATTTAATGAGGGTTTCTTTTAGTAAGAATCTTTCCTTTCAATAAAAAGAGGAGCTTCGTAGCTCATTAAGATTGAAATTATGGAAATGACCTCCATTAAAAAAAATTATAATATAATTAAAGAAATTTATTGTTTTTGAGAAGGACGTTGTGAGTTCAAGCAAGTGAACTTCTAGCCGACCAAGGGGAGATGAACTACTTTTATGGTAAAATTTCAAAGTAAGAAAACAATGGTTTTTAAATAAAAATATCTTGCTAGTCTGCAGTTGGATGAGGATGAATTAAAGGCTGGCGGGTGAAAATTTTGAGGAGATTTTGAAGTAAGAGGAGAACGAATAAAAAATAGAAAATATCTCCCCTATCGTCGTTGTGATGGGAAAGAAGTAATGACATGCTGGTAGAATTAATGGCAGGATGAGACAACAAGTGTGAGGAGGATGGACTTGACTCCTCAATAGAAAGGGAAGAGTGACTGAATGAGGTTGTGCTGACATGAAGGAGGAGGAATGATCTTTGGGCGAACATGAGAGAAGACTCAGGTTTTTCGACGAAAAGTAACACCATGGAAGCAACAAAAAAATATTTCTAGGAAATAACCAGGTTGGTTTAAGCTTGTCATGCTCATCTAGTCTCTTTAATATGCGTGAAATATTTCTAGATAGCTTTTTTTTTTTTTTATTAATTGGGTTGTTGTCTATTCCTTGTTGGTCTTAGATGTTACCTTGGCCCCTTGTTTTGGCATGTAAAATTTTCTTTCCTACATCCGAGTTTCTAGACCCATTGGGATGTTTGAATTCCTTTCTCTCTAGCTAGCAAGATGCTTTAGTTGTGCTAGGCTTCCATGATTTATGACTTAGCCATATTGGTGCGTCTCCACTGCAAGCGCAGTTGGAATGCTTTGCCCTGTGGGTGCGATGTGGGGGCTAGCCCTGGGTTAAACTTGTTGTTGCTTTCTTATTGGGCTCTATTCTGTTAAACCAATCGGTTGACATTTGATCTTAGTAGGGTGATAGCACCAGGCGGGTTTGTTGTCTCGCATTGTCCGTCTCTAGTGTGAGGTCGTAGAGAGTAGTTGATTAGGATTTCACTGCTCGATTTCCTTCTTTATGTTAGATCGACATGGTCTACATCACTGGCCATACGTCCGAGAGCGAAGGACAAGTCATCCTAAACTCTACTCCCTGTTGGGTTATGCCCGTAGTGGTGTTGGTATAGATCATCATAGCATTGGGACCCGCTATTGGCAAATCCCTAGGTCTACTGTAGGAAGCTCCTACGCCTTGAGTCTCGACCGTTCGTAGCTAGTTGCATGTCGAGTATTGTTGTGAGCTTCTCTAAAGTTTTAGGAGCTTCTTTTTATTTAAAAAGCATTGTAAGAAATTATTATATCTTTATTTTGTTAAACGAGTCCCTAGTTCATGAAAGAGAGAACTTGTGGTGTTTTATACCTGTGAAGGAATATTTATGGTTTAAAATAAGTTCTTTAGGTTGCTTGACTCTTTAATTTGATAAATGATTTAATTGGATATTTAATCTAAAGAAGGAATGGTGCTTTGATTAAATATATGTTTTATTGATTTATTGAGTTAATTAAGTAATGAGACTTGATTAATTTAATATATGTATTATAGTTATTTGGGTTAATTAAAGTAATGGGACTTTGATTAATTTGAATAAAGGAATGATAGTTTATTTTGTTAATTAAAGGTATGAGACTTTGATTAATGTAAATAAAGGAATGATGGTTATTTGGGTTAATTGAAGTAATGGGACTTTGATTAATTTGAATAAAGGAATGATAGTTTATTTTGTTAATTAAAGGTATGAGACTTTGATTAATGTAAATAAAGGAATGATAGTTTATTTTGTTAATTAAAGGTATGAGACTTTGATTAATGTAAATAAAGGAATGATGGTTATTTGGGTTAATTGAAGTAATGGGACTTTGATTAATTTGAATAAAGGAATGATAGTTTATTTTTTTAATTAAAGGTATGGGACTTTGATTAATGTAAATAAATGAATGATAGTTTATTTTGTTAGTTAAAGGAATGAGACTTTGATTAATTCAAATAAAAGAAATATAGATCATTTGTTGATTAAGGAATGAAACCTTAGTTAGTGGAAATGATGGTTTTGAAATGATTTGATTAAAATAAGACTTGTGGTCTAGCTGAATCTGTTAAAATGACTAAGTAAATGAGAGATAAGAGCGGAAATGAGGAAATTATTATGATATCAACTAGACATAATATGGTTTAATGCTTTAATTAAATTTGTATTGTTGCAATTTGGCAAAGTAAACGGTAAATGCACTAGTTTCATGTTACTAGTAGATGCATTTAGATGTATGTCTTTCATAGAACCATGGGTTGCCCTGATCCCCTACTATCCTCAAACAAATGATGGAAAGAAAGGAGGACCAAAGAGGTAGTTGGAACCAATGCACCAGTTTGATTTATAACTACAATAATTTACTTATGCTCAAATAGACTAGAATTGTAGGGAGAAATCCCTAGATGAATATGATGTATTACTTTATTCTTTAAAAGTATGGAGGTTTTACCATACTTGGATATATGTAATAGTTTATTGAATGAATGGAAAATGTATCTTTAATTTATTGTTATGAATTATCTATGCTTTGTTATCTAGTTCCCTCTTTCATTTAATGTTTACCTTTATTTAAATGTTGCTTCCTTTCTAAGTACTTATTTTATGTTTTATAAATTTTGTTCCTTGATTGATTAAATAGATAGAGCTATTCTTGTCTTCTTGCTAAACATAAAAGGAACCTAAGAAAATGAGACCTCTTAGGGTGAACATAGAAAGGACCTAAGAGATTGAGATCTCTTAGGGTGAACATAGAAAGGACCTAAGAGATTGAGATCTCTTAGGGTGAACATAGAAAGGACCTAAGAGATTGAGACCTCTTAGGGTGAACATAGGAAAGACCTAAGGGATTGAAACCCCTTAGGATGATGTTGACTAAGTAAATTGATTACGTACATCAAAGTTAAGATAGCTCATTGTAAAGATGAGATGAATATCTTAACTCGCAATACGTGTAGCATACCTACACAGATAGACTTGTGTATGGTATGGTGATGGGTGTATACCTTCGACTATACTGAAGGTGATAAGTTAGCTCATCAAGAAGGATGAGATAGATAGCTTATCTGCGGAACACATAATATGCCTACACAGACGAACTTGTGTGGGGTATTGTGATGTAACTCTTTGGAAAACTTAGTAAACCTAAAATAATATATTAACCTAATATAGGATAGGGGTTTATGAATCCCTCTTAGTAAAAAATAAAATAAAACTTTTATTTTCTTCTATTCTTTTTATAGCTAGTTTTTGGGTCGTTACAATGGTGATGGGTATATTACTATATAATAGAAAAAGTATTATATTTAGTTGTCTTCTATATATTAAAAATAAACAATAGCGGGAGTGAAAAAATTACAGTGTTGTGGAGATCCACAGATGGATTTTTAGAGTTTATTTTTTTTTGCAGCGTCTCAAGCGGCAAAGGGAGTGAAAGAATTTTTTGCGATGGCTCAAGCAACAGTGGGAATGAAAAAATTACAGTGTTTTAGAGATCCATAGATGAATTTTTAGGGGTTATATTTTTGCGGCAGCTCAAGTGGCGAAGGGAGGGAATGAATTTTTTGTGGTGGCTCAAGCGACAATGGGAGTGAAAATTATAGTGTTACAAAGATCCACAGACGGATTTTTTAGGTTTATTTTTTGCGGTGGCTCAAGCGGTGGAGGTAGTGAAAGAATTTTTCATGGTGGCTCAGGCGACAGTGGGAGTGAAAACATTACAGTGTTGCAAAGATCCACAGATAAATTTTTAGGGTTTAGTTTTTGTGGCAGCTCAAGCAACGAAGGGAGTGAAAGAATTGCAGAGATCCATAGATGGGTTTTTAGGGTTTAATTTTCACAGTAGAAATTTCTTAGGATGGCGGGTGTTTCTCCTTCAAAAATATAGTCAAATAAACAAAGCTTATCGAGAATTCCTACGATGAGAGTCAGAGAATTTGAATTGAGTAATGGTTGGAGGAAGCATATAGAGCTTGACAATGGGCAGAAGAGTGAAGTTAGTAGCGATCTGCAAGCGATGGTAATATAGGGAGTGAATATCAGTTTGCAGAATTCGAGCGATCAAGTAGCTGCTAGCAGGCAGGAGAATGGTGAGTAAGTGGCCATTCCTACCAAGGTGAGTTTACTTGGCAAGTTAGGCTCTGAGGGCTCGACGATTGAGGTAACTGTTCCTGGTGATGAGTCTCCCAACTCAATTATTCAGGAGACTCCGTTTGCCAGTAATACATGTGGGTCCCCAAGTTTTGATACCTTCCTCAAGCCAAGTAAGTTATCCTTTATCGAGATCACAACTAAGGGGTTTGGGTCTCAAAAATCTTGTTATCTTTTTAACCTCTATCCTATTGGAGATAAGTTGTGTAGACACCTAAAACGCGTCATGTTGAGGGCAACTACTCATATGGACATGCTACAAGACCATATGGAGGATCTTGGACAGACTCCAAGATAGAGCAGTGGTTGTAACCACTCAATTTAGGCATTTTAGCCTAATCAGTCTGAACCGCAACCAAGACCTGCGGTCTCCAGTTTAAATCATGGTTGACACCTGTGGTTTGTAGTTTGGACCACAATTGTGACATGCGGTCTTAACTAAAGTTCAGTTAGGTCTTCCATCCAAGCCAAATTGGTTGGAATGGCCAAAAGATCTAGAAGAAGGCAGTTGAAGGACGAAAGATTCCAGAGGCTTCCATCCCAACTGTCCTAACCACCCTTCTTGGTCTTGGCTTCTCCATGAAGCCACCCCTAGCCCTAAGGGCATGCTATAAATACCCCCTCCAAATGGGAAGAAAGAGAAAAGCAAGCATTAGATATTTGAGCAGTGAAGCCCTGGTGAATTGTACACTCAAAATGAGTATGCTAAGAGATAGAGCTATTGCACTTAATCCCCGACCCTTTTGCCACCATTCATGATGAATTGCATTATGGATGCCCTAGGTGCCTAGGAGGATCAAGAAATGCAAATCTAGGCAAACGAAGGTCCTTCACATCGAATTGACCACCAAATCAGTCTAAGGACAACAAAGGCAACCCTTGAACATCAATTTGGACAAGGAGATCAAGCCCACTGCCCCTGATTTTGAGGGCAAACCCATCAAAGGTCAAACCGCGGCTGTCAGTCATGGTTCACAGTGCAGACCGCTCACTAGAGATGCGGTTTGCAACAGGTGATAGATCACCTTACTCTTTTCATTTATGTCCGGTTAAATAGGTTAGATTAATCATTTCTTAGGTTTAATTGTAGTTTAGAATAATTATGACCGTAGGAATTAGCTTAGAATAGATAGTTCATGCTTTGCATTAATTAGGATATTTGTGGATCTTTTATGCACCTCTATGCTTCTATTTTGTTATCTGATCCATGCATTATTTGTCTAATGATCTCCTTTATGCTATATTACAAATATTGATTCAATTAGCATAGTTTAAAGGTTTTCTTTATGTTTTCTTGATTATTAGTTTAAATGGCATTATCATGTATGTTTCCTTAAAGGGCCTCATTATGAGAGGCTATCTATCTCTTTGATCGTGTGTTGTTGTTTCTTGATTGTAGGAAGACAGGTATAAGAGGAGTCCATATCATAATTCTTCCACATCGCGAAGAAGGGGGTCAACTCCACCCCAAGACAGTTTGCGACTAATCAAAGGGCAATATTAATGTGCCTACCCTATTGAGGGCATTGGCAATTGTATAAACTGTATCATCATTCAAGTGACCCTAAGAGGGACATATGTGTAATAGAGATTCATTCATAATCAATATAAGAAATATCATCTTGTTGAATTTATGTAATGAGTCAACCTTTTACGCTTTTATGATGACTATAGACTAATACAGTAGATAGGTGCATGCTTTTTGCTTATGTCAGAAGGTGATCACGGTAGAACTCCGCATTTGTAGCCCCTGAGTGCTGATATTTTTGAGTTTGCTTATCTCAGGTGCTAACCACAGCTAACAGTTGTGGTTATTTGTTGGCCTGTAGCTTTCATCCACGGTTTACACTGCAGCCCGCAGACCAAAGCTGCGGTTTACAGCAGACAGCAGAGAAACCACTTGGCATCAGATCTGGAGCTGAGGTAGGCTCTGTTTTTATTTTTTGTTATGTATTTTATGCTCAGTGTTTTTACAGTGAGCTTTAAATCGATTGCAAATTAGGTACACTAAAAAAAAAATGGTGAATGAATAGTCCTAGTTTGCTTTCGCATTCCTTCCATTAGAAAGGCATTGCTAGGAACAACGGACCTCTGATTGTAGTCCGCCCTAGAATACAATGACCTTGATAAAAATTGAGTGGTCGTTTGCATGCTTGAGGCCCAATTAGAGGCCAGGTCATTGTAATCGTATTGTCATAACATCATGTAGGACATAACATGCATAAATTTATGAATTTGAAACGTTCCTTTTCTTTTTATGCATATCATGTAGGAATGATCATATGAATGCTCTTTTATGTATTTGTCTTTATGCAAAGTAAAATGAACCACACACACCACGTTTCATTTAAACATCAGTGACGTTGGGCTCTCACATCCAACCCATTTTATTGAGACCAACAATGGATGTCATTACCATTTGGTTGGCTCATTTGAAATTGTATTATCGGGACCCGCTTGTTGCCAAGGCCGACCCAAGAACTGTCTTATTTGTGCAAAATAGCACACACTCATCTTCGAAAGAGTGTATCGCTACACACGGTGTGTTGGATGAGGGTTGGTAGTACCTATGCTACCTCATTGAGTATGGACTTCATTCCATTATTTAGCTTATGCGAGTATATAGGTGAAAGCCAATTAAACTGAGAATAAAATCCAATGATTTTACAAAACACGCGAGAGTTTCTCATACTGATACAACACATTTTAAAACAACATCAAACAGTTTAGGGCACATTTCAAAATTTAAAAATAAGATAAGCATCATTGTATACCTTGTTTGATGATAAAATATACATCTAGACGTTAGGTACACTATGTTGGATACAGGGGGTGGTCGGCAAAGGTGCAAGTCTGAAGCCAATGAACAAGCCCCAATCGATTCACAAATACACGTGTCTAGTCCTCAACCACATGAGCAAACCGAACGACGTTCGGCAAGCATTAGAGGAGACAACTCGACACGAGGGGATCCCATTGAGTGCACCCCTGATAGACTAGCAACAGTGCATTCTGTTAAACGTAGATTAGAGCATGGAGCTTCTCAGCCTGAGGGTGCTCCACTCGAAAGCCATTACCAAGATCATAGTGCATGTGCGTCCACGGGATCGATCGAAGAGTATGTCGTGAAGGGGACTATATTGGTAACCATTTGCACTAAGTCTACAAGGTGTACTATACCCCCACCTTTTGAGTATAGAAGGAATAGAGATCCGCCCATTCAGGGACAAGTATAAGGGCTCTCTATTGAGCGCAAGTCTACCCATACTCCCATGCGTACTATAGCACGCAAGATCACCATCGATATGTCGAAGGTGGGAGCTAATGGAACACCACCCCATGAGAGGTAGAGGTCTAGACAGCTAGACGATTTAGGTAGTGTGTTAGAGCAGCTAGGCTCCTAGCCTGCTTCGCCCACTTGTCCTCCGAGTGAGCATAGCGGAAGCACCATTAGAACTACTAGAGAGCATGGAGAGGCTTCTAAGCACCCTCATGTCTCACATCCACCATCCATGCATGGTGGCACGTAGCACAGGACACAGCACGATGTTGATGTTGTCTTCACAGACAGAGGCAAAGGCACAACACGTCAGTTCGATGGGTATAGAACCCACAGGTCGCTCGTACAGAGCAAGCATACTAAAGGCCTCCAACAGTTGACCAGGTTGAAAGATCATATCGACTAGCCTATGAACAAAAATGCCAACTCCTCCAAGATCAATTGGAGGATGCTCGCCTAGAGAGGCAACGCATTGAAGATGAAGATATTCAAGTGTAGAGGCTCACTAGACAGAGGTTGTATGAGCAGCGCTTGCACGAGGAGCGCATCCTCGTCAAGAAGGAGCGTGTAGAGCAGGAAGATAGGTTGGTTAGGGTCGGCCTATATTCTCAGGATGATCATAGAGAGCAGGTGCACATGAAGGCTTTTTTGAAAGCCGACATGCACCATGAGCGTGTAAGCGTTCACACTCATATCAATGCCCATCAAAGAGAGCGACTGCCCTCGATCGACAATCAGAGGAAGCAATATTATGAGGAACAAGAGGGGAACAGATGCAACCAGGAATATCCTGAGAGTTCCCAAGCTGAGGAGGAGGAAGAACAATGCCCTCCACCTCAATAGAAGAGGAGTGTACCTCCTAAACCGCCTCCACACCGACCAAGGAAGAAGGACTTTCTATCTTATGAGGCTTACAAAGCTTTGGCCAAGAAAGTCAAAGCAATTGAGAAACAAGGCGCAATTGTCCAAAAGCTAACGCTGAGGAAAATTCACAATGAACCTTTAGATCCCTCGGTGCCTACGCCCCCATACCCTGAGCATTTTGAGATGCCCAAGTTAGACAAATTCAAGGGTGATGAAGAGGCGCAAGAACATGTCACGAGCTTTTTGGATGCTTGCTTTTAGATAGAAAATAATGATGCACTGTTATTGCGTACGTTTGTCACGACACTCTCTGGGCCAGCTCGAGAGTGGTTTAATCAACTAAAGAAACACATCATAACAAATTTTGAGCAATTAGCTAATGCCTTTCTTGAATGCTATTCCTTCGACGTCAAGAAATAGGCCAACCTTTTCGATTTGGTTGCGCTAGCTCAGCACAACGACGAGCCAATAGAACAGTATGGGAAGAGGTGGAGGAGATTAATGGTAAAGTTGTTGTTCCCGATTCTTGCCATAGAATTAACCCGAATGTTTACAAAGAGTTGTGCCAAGCACATCTCGCTACTGTTTCAGTTGCAGCAATATGCTACATTCGAAGAAGCTTTGGCACAAGCCAAGGTAATTAAGGACATCAAGTTGTAGGAGGGCAAATTGAAGCTCAAAACCAGGAAAGAGGGATATAGGAAGAGTACCTCAAAGTAATAGGGCAAGCAGGCCCATGTGAATCAGGTGGTACTAAGAGCCGATAGGCAGTTGCCCTAATGGCTAAGATGATGATTGTTTCTTAAGTGGTGTTGTGTTCAAACCCCTTAAGAGTGGTTGTTGATGTAATTTGTAAACATATTCAAAAAAAACTATTATCCGCCCATGTAGAGGAGTTGGAGAGCAAGTGGGTAGTTAAACCTCTCTAGTTGCTGAGAGGCCCAGGTTCAAATCTCTCGCCTTACATGTTGCGGATATGTTATGTAATGGTTCCCTCGTGGTCACAGTCTGTTTACCCCTTGTGGCCACCACCAAAAAAAAAAAAAAAAAATCAGGTGGTACTAAATCTCCAAAATGAGGATAAGGGGCAAAAGAAATAGAATTATCAAGCCCATCTTCCTCTTGCACAATACAACCAGTGCAAGAATAACTACAAGGGAAAGAACAAAGAGCAATACCTGCCTCGCATATTCACGCCATTGACGGAATCATTAACATCAATTTTTTTTTAGCTATGTGAGGCCAAGGCAATAAGATTACTCGAAGTCAATATGGTTGATCCTAATCAGCCCAAGCCCAAAGATTATCAGGAAGATCTATTTTACATATTTCATAGAGCGAAAGGCCACAACATCGAGGTATGCTGGTCTTTCAAACATATTGTGCAAAATATGATATAAAGGGGAGAGCTTGTGGTACCAGGCAATCCCTAGGCGTTAGACAACCAAAACATGGGAATTTTTAAAAATCGTTACCAAACCATGAGGCACCCTATAACCATGTTGGCCACGTCAATCAAGTGCGAGTCGAACCACCTACCCAGGGGTTCGTCGGTATGGTCAATGTTGTTACCAAACATGGGAGGTAGGAACAGTCGAATCAACCTCATGCTCCCATTCAAATACAAGCCACGCCCCAGCAGCAACAGGTACAAAATATTCCAGGCCCACCAACGAGACCGGTGGTGACCATTAGGAGCAGGCTGGTTCAAAACCTGCAAATGACTCTTACGAAGTTATCAATATATGAGCTTATATAGTAGTCCCTAGGCACAGGGAGACTCTTATGGACATTATGAGGTCCATTGAGGTACAGTCCTAGGATGCACAGGCATTCACAAATTTCATGGGGCATGTACAATAGTGCTAGGAACCAATGATCCAATTCTATTATCACGAAGTGAAAATGGTTTATGCAAGCGTGGCTGACCTGCCACTACATATCATCGCATGTGTTAACCACGTGTCATTCAAGAGGGTCTTTATTGACACTGGTTCATCAATCAATATAATCACGACTAAGGCACTGCACCATTTGAAATTGCCTAAATTGCTCGTCATACTAACCACCTTTACATTGAGAGCGTTTAACGATGCATTATGCTCTACGGTTGGCACGATTGTCCTACCTATTCAGGTGGGACTAAAGATCATTTACGTAATGTGTCACATGATAGAGGGTGCCTTGCAGTATAACATCCTACTGGGGATGCCTTGGATTCATGAAATACGTTGTGTTCCCTCGATATTGCATCAGTGTGTCAAGTATATACACGAGGGACAAGTTCACGTGGTTTCATCAAATGAAGAACCATTCAAGTTTATGAACTTAGCAGATTTTCCAAGGGGTTTTGTACTCCCATCAACGCACTTGGACATACGGCCCATGTCGCCGGTAAGGGTTCCAAGAGGTAAACAGGCAATGCATGTTCAACCATCGGTATCTGTATCAAATAGATATGAACATACCACTGCAACTTCTCTAAGATCGAGTGCATCAGCAATGCATCAGGACGACAAGAAATTAAAGGCAAAAATGGGCAGGAAAGAAGCAAAGAACACACCCAAACCAGTCACCGTTGAGGCTGCAACTCCCATGGAGGTGGAGGAATCCCAAGATCAATTCAAGGAGGCACATCAACCTACTTCTCCTACATCGTCAATAGGGTCATCCGCACCACGGATGACTGTTCACCTAGCCAGTACAGATCTGGGTGAATATCTTGTGCAAAATGTGACCTTTGGTCCTATTTTAGAGACTGCACGAGATATGGGTAGACCGATAGCCCATCGATACCCTGTTGGATCCGTAGTGTCATTAGGTGAGCCACCCAACAAAACAAACTTCATCTATGCCAAGTTGGATCAAGTTCCAATGCGAGCACCCATGGAGATGGATGATGAGGAACAGTTCACGGTGAACGTTCGGTACTTGTCCAACCCAGAGTACGCCATGCGTATTTTTGAGCTCTATCATTGGCATGGATACAACCTTGGTCTTTTCGAACAAGGACGAAGAACCCCTCTTGAACTACATTATCAGTTGGCAACTGGTAGGTTTGAATTGGGATTGCAAATTCAGGGACATGATGATTTACTCTTTGTATCATTGGATCGTTTATACCTGAGTCTGGGGGACGACGTGGATTTTAATCCATATCATCCTAACATGTCTAGTCTTTGGGGCAACAACCCAATGGTGTCAGTCATCACCATCAAGATATCGGAGCTTGAACATGAAGAGTTCTCGAAGCAGAACCCCAGAGGCAACCTGGGTCATCAAAATCGTATCACAACCGATGATACTGGCATGCAGGGGCACAAACCTGCCATTCTAGGTGATCTCGAGTCAGGAGATCTTTATAGTGAAGATGGAGAGGAGTCCACCTCCGAAATAAATGGACCAAGTTATGATGCAGATGACGAGTCCTCAAATAATGATCAATATGAAGAGGAAATTGACCGAGCCTTCGTGGTTTTGGCATTTCTACGCCATTTGCTGCCTAGAGAGCAATTAGATGAGATACAAGAGTATTTCATGGTCGATAGTGATTATGAAGACGAGATAGAGTAGGTCTACTTAAGGCCTCATCTAGCTAATCTCCCAATATTTATGGACACGAAAGAGTGGTTTGCTCATAGTAACGACCATAGCGATGAGGTTGAGATGACTAATCCGAGGCTAGTATATCCGCTACATCTATTGTCTGCGAAGTCGGAGTATGTTATAGAAGAAATACCTGTTAACATTGATCGCTCTGAAGAGGAAGAAAAGCCAGTTTTTATGCTAGTGTCGTATATATGATCGTTTTCTTCGATTTATCTGGATAGTGATGATAGCGACCGCAAAATTAAATACATGGGACCACATCTGGCAGATCACCCCTTGCATATGGGGGGAAGTGAAGGATTATATTTGTACAGTTATGATGAGGATTCATTGGAGATGGCCTATTTGGGGCCTCATCACCTACGTAATCAAAATCCACCTTGGGGTTCACCACCTATTACAGTTGTGGGTTTGCATCGAGAGATTAATCTCTAGCGCCACCTCAGGAAAAGAATAAATCTAGAAGAGGAATATCAAAGACTCTTTCTCCATCCGCCTACTTAGATCGCATTTTGTAGTTAGTGCACATAGAGGATCCAGTTGTTCGGGCATCCCATAGGGAGGACCTGTTCGTCCCCGTACCATCCGAGCCAGATCTTGAGTACGGAAGCTACACAGATGATGTAGAGTTTAGTCCGTGTGGTCCTGGAGATCAATTCCATTCCATCAACATGGTCTCCATTAATTTTACCACTCCGCTCCGCAATCCAGTAGATCCATCCAAACCATTACATCTGAACATGGATGCTATCGATTGGGATCGTGCTGATTCACCAGTAGAGCTTGAAGACTTCTTCCCAAACGAAGAGATGTTGCAACCATTTCATTTTGGACCAGGCTATGCTTATGATGTCTATCACACTGAACATGCTTTCGATGAAGAACATATAAATTCAGTTGATGACATCCATTTGATCCCTACGCCTCATCAGCTTGAGGAGGGATCCCATATGTCAATAGAGGAAACCTTATAAGTGGATATCGGTAACGACCCCACCAATCCAATGAAGGTTAAATTTGGAATGAGTCTCACCCCAGATGAGCACGCTAGCACCATCCCTCTACTGAAAGAGAGACCTGACCTTTTTGCTTGGACATACAAAGATATGCCCGGTCTAGACCCGAAGTTGGTTACTCATAACCTTTTGCTAGACCCATCCAAGAAGCTCGTCAAGCAGAAGCTCAGAAAGATGCATCCAACAGTAGCCTTAATGGTGAAAGACGAATTGCAAAAAATTTTGGATGTAGAATTTGTCATTTCCATCGACTATCTAGAATGGGTATCCAATATGGTGCCTGTAGGAAAACCAAATGGAAGGATCCGTATTTGTACAAATTTTAGAGATCTCAACAAGGCAACACCCAAAGATTCATTTTTGTTGCCCAATATTGATGCTCTAGTAGACTCTACTATCGGTCATGAAATGCTCTCCTTAATGGACGATTTTTTTTGTTACAATCAAATTCGAATTAAGCCTGAAGACCAGCACAAAACTACGTTTATAACGCCATGGGGAACATTTTTCTACAAATTTATGCCATTTGGTCTCAAAAACGTTGGTGCTACATACTAGCGAGCCATGACATACATTTTTCATGACTATATGCACAAAATTCTTGAAGATTATATCGATGATTTGCTAGCAAAGTCATTGCTACGAGAAGAGCATGCGGAGGTCTTGAGAAAAGTCTTCAATCACCTGATAGAGCACAACGTCAGGTTGAATCCTAAGAAGTGTGTATTTGGCGTAACTTCTAGAAAATTACTAGGGTTCATTGTCTCCAAGAGAGGTATCGAAGTAGACCCAACAAAGGTCAAGGCCATTTTGGAAATGCGTCCTCCCACAAATATTAAGGAATTAAGGAGCCTTCAAGGCAAGGTAGCCTCGATAAAGCGATTTATCACCCAACTATCAAATAAATGTTGACCCATGAATCAACTACTACATAAGGGTGTCCCATTCAACTAGGATGAGGACTGCAAGGCAGCCTTTGCTGAGATAAAGCAATACCTGGCGATGTCGCCAGTGTTAGCTCCACCAAGGCCAGAAGAGCCTTTTATGCTATATACATCGGCAATAAACTTTGCGTTAGGGACCATGTTGGCCCAAAAGAACGTACAAGGCAAAGAGCAAGCCATATATTACATTAGCCAAACCTTGGTGAGTTACGAGCTAGGATATGCATATGTGGAAAAAATATGTTTAGCAGTAGTGTTCACTACCAAGAAATTGCGGCACTACATGTTAAGTCACACGACATATGTGATATCAAAACAAAATCCTTTGCAGTATATGATGAGCAAGACATATCATAATACACGTACTACAAAGTGGATCATGTTATTGACATAATTTGATCTGGAATTCATAAGCCAGAAGTCCATTAAGGGACATGTCATAGCAGATCAGTTAGCTAAGGTACCATTGTCCAATAGTAGGCCTCTAACAATCGAGCTTTCGGATGATGTAGTGTTTGTAGTATCCGAAGCTCCCGAACCCGAAGAACCAAAGAACAATGCTGATATGACTCTGTTCTTTGACGGTTTGAAGTGCAAGAAAGGAGCTGGCGTAGGGATAGTGTTTTTCACACCGCAAGAAGCTCCAATGCCCCTGTCATTCAAACTGGACTTCCCATGCACCAACAATAACACTGAATATGAAGCCCTACTTTTGGGTCTCCATATAGCCATCGCCATGAATATCAAGAGACTAAACATCTTCGATGATTCCCTGCTCATAATTAACCAAGTGAAGGGACTATTTCAGTGTCAATGTTCAATACTAAAAGCCTACAAATATCTTGTTGCCACATATCTGGCTAAACTGGAATGGTACAACATCGAGGCAGTCCCTCGTTTGCCAAATAGGTTCACAGACACCATGGCATCTTTAGGATCCTTGATCCATCAGAATTTTTCCATCGACTTCACTACCATCCACGTCAAGACGCTCTCGCATCCTACAGCAAAGCGTGTAGCCTTTGATAACAAAGAATCAATCAACATGATTAGTGTGAAACCAAAAGCTGATTGGTTCTGCAAAGCTGAAGACTTTCTTAAGAAAGCACCCTGGGGGTCTTTAACCTCCCAGAGTCCTACAGGGAGTGGCACCACCATTCACCACCAGGTTATTTCCCAATCTGCATTTACAAAAGTAAATACACGGGGGGTACAGGTTGTCTTAGTAGTCGAAGTTGAGGCTCATCATAATTGGATGTCACAGATCCAAGACTTCTTAAGACTTGGTTTTGTCCTGGAGGGACTGTCGCGTGTTGCAAGATGCACATTTAAACAAAAAGTGACTAAATATGTCTTGGTAGGAGACATTTTGTACCCTCGAAGTTATGATGGAGTCCTCCTTCATTATCTTGAGCTCCAAGAGTCATCTTGGGTAATTTTAGAAGCTCATGACGGTACGTGTGATGGCCATTTCAGTGACATGGCCATCGTCAAGAACATCCTTCAAATGGGTTATTATTGGCCTACTATGGAGAAGTATTGCAATGTATATGTCAGGAAATGCATCAAATGTCAGCATCATGCTAATCTTACACACCTACCATCACATGCCTTACAGCCCATCCAAGCGGCTTGGCCATTTGCTCAGTGGGGGTTTGATCTAATTGGCAAGATCTCTCCTCCGTAATCAGGTTGACATACATTCATTATTATGGCTACTAAGTATTTTACAAAGTGGGTGGAATCCATTCCCTTAACAACGACCATCGGAGCTCGCATAGCAGAGTTTATAATGGAGCATATCATAAGTTATTTCAGGATACCATCCAAAATTGTTTCGGATAATGGAACTTCTTTTACGAACAAAACTGTGCAAGCTTTAACATCTAAGTACCGTATCAAACACAATTTTGCAACTCCATACTATCCGCAGATAAATGGGCAAGCTAAGGCCTCAGACAAGAATGTGGTAGCCATCTTGAAAAATATAGTGCAGGAACACCACAAGGATTGGCATATACAACTGCCCCTTGCATTATGGGCTTATAGGACTAGCATTCGGACTCCCACTGGGGTGACTTCATTTTCACTAGTATATGGCACTGAGGCCATTATGCCCTTAGAGTTGGAAATTCCAACGCTGCACGTCACATTGAAAGAGTTCATCGATGACGACATTGCGTGGCAAGCTCGAATAGACCAATTAACGCTATTGGATGAACGTCACGAAAATGCCCTGGAGCATCTCCGCGTATATTAGGAGCGATTGAAACAAGCTTACAATATCAAATTCCACCAGAGATACTTTGAAGTTGGGGATCTTGTGCCGAAAGAAAACCAACAGAACTCGAATTTGTCACCCGATATGCGAGACAAATTTGCAGCTAATTGGCTAGGACCCTATATCATATTTGAAAAGATTGGTCCGGGTACCTATCGCCTGACATCGCTAGGGGGTGTTGAAGAGCTTGAACCTCTCAAAATCATCCATATTAAGGCGTTCTATGCTTAGAGAGTGTAGCAGAAAAAGCTCCAAAGGCATCTGTAAGCCATTTGGTCAGTCAAAAAGGCACCAAGGATTTCTAAAAATCGCTTGGTCAACCCAAAGGCTCTAAGAGTTCCTATAACTACTCGGTCATCCCAAAAGGCTCCAAGCTCTCATTCGAGTGATTTGGTCATGTCAAAAAAAGCTCCAAAGGCATCTATAAGCCCTTTGGTCAGTCAAAAATGCACCAAGGATTTCTAAAATCGCTTGGTCAACCCAAAGGTTCCGAGGGTTGCTTAAAGCCACTTGGTCATCCCAAAAAGGCACCAAGGATTTTTAAAAATCACTTGGTCAACCCAAAGGCTCCGAGAGTTCCTATAGCTTCTTGGTCATCCTAAAAGGCTCCACGCTCTCTTGATGAGAGTTTGGTCAACTAAAAGGTTTCAAAGGCGTTTGTAAGCCCTTTGGTCAATCCAAAAAGCTCCAAGGATTTCTAAAAATCGCTTGGTCAACCCCAAAAAGCTCCAAAGGCATATATACTTGTCGTTTGGTCAAATATGAAAGCTCAAAAATTCATAAAAATTTGAAAATATATAAAATTCCAAAAAAATTGGTAAAGCATAAAATCCAAAAACATTTGCTTTTGCAGTTTGCATTTGCATACATGCATTCGCATCATCATATTGCATTTAGGCATTTTTCATTCGTTGCATTCCACAGTAGAGTGTAATATGTCTATCAAAATCTTACAAACGGTTGCACGTGTGTGTTTCAGTCATGCACCCTTGCATTTATCATAATTCATTGCATTCATACACAATACCTGTTGCAGAGAATTATGTATGCATATTAAGTTTTCCAGTCACTCAAACATACCTAGTGGTTTCTTCAGATATTGTAGAAAGCTTACTTTTTTGTTATAGACAAGGTCATTAGTTGGGATAGTGCTTCAACATATCAGGATCTCGTCACTTAGCAAAAAAATATAAAATCTTGCTAAGACAAGAGATGATGAAAGCTGCGAAAGCGATCTTAGGTATCTAGAGAGATGGGTTTCACGACCTGCTTATCTTGCAAATAGGTCGGTCTAGAGTGGTGAACTTTGGCAAAAGGACAAGAATTTCCTCTATAAATTTTAAAGTACAGAGTTCAAATCAAATGTAAAGTGACATAGTGAATCAAAAGCACTATAAAAATCCCTTGCTCAAAGAAAACGATAACACGTGGACTAACAGTGATTTTTATCACTACATATGAGCAAGTAAGAAGGGTGAGAACTTGAATCCCTGGATTGTCCACCTTTTGAAAGCCATAGAGTGATCCTCGATCATAGCAATGGGTTGGAAGAGTCCCGCCTGCAATCGAAGAGGTAGTTATATTGGGTGATTGCCAAACATAGCAATGGGTTGAAAGAGTCACGCCTGCATTTGGAGGGGTAGCCCTGATCAATTTGCAAGATGAGCTAGCTCTATGTACCTAGGATTGTCTAGTTGTATAAGTCTAATCAAAGCTGAAACAAGGATGGTACGATCCTATGAGGAACCCTATCTCACATATGGGTTGAAAGAGTCCCGACTGACATACGGGGTATGCTTATGGTCTATCTAAAAATACTCACATGCACATACAGGGATAATGAATAGTTGGGTCTGTCACGGTAAAAGCCTTGTACAATTAGTATGTGATTTTTGGAGAGGTCTACTAGGGTGTTTGAGTCTCATGGAAAACCTCAAAAAGTTCTCTAATAGCAACAAAGCACCAAATATCATTAGACATCAAAAATACGAGTCATTCATTTATCAGAATGCATTTTACAAAGCACAATCAAACATATAGGATAGATACCGCATGAATATCATAAATGATGTTTAGTCGACCATTGACTATATAGTGCAGCAAAGAAAAATATACAGAATAACATATTCATTCATTAGCATTATATCAATCCATTTCACTGCATTTCATATATGGGTGATTAATTGATTAAGTTCTTGTAATGAGAATTATCAATTATTTTGCATGATTGTCATACATTTTGTGGTGTCGTATTTTAAAATTGATATACACAGTTTACATTCATTCTTTATGTTTTAAGTGATTAAAGCATACAAGTTCATTCCCATTAGATTACGATTATGTACATAATGCATTACCATACATTGCATAGCATACCATAACTTCATAAAAATGAATGCATGCCCATAAAGCAATAACAAATATGCATTCAAAATAAATAGTGCATCCATATGCATGCATCATACATGGCACATCTAATCATCTAGATCACTGCATTTCATCAACATCATCATAAAGAAGATAGCTATCTAGTGCATGTCATCCATACATCGCATCATATAAACATAGCATCAACATAAGCATTGCATCCATGTGCATCAAATAAACATAAAATCAAAAATAAATAATCGGTACACATTAATGAGCCATAAATGGTCAAGTCGTATATATATATGTGTCCAATAGAGTACATAGGGAGTGTATCAAAATACTCGTAGGCTACAAAGTGTGTAGGTCCTCGATATTACACCCAAAATAAATGTGGCATATCAAAAATGTAGTCTACATCTAGCAGAGCCCAGATCTAGTATGCTCCCCCTATACCGGAGCTCTCATCGCCTCCCTCAACACTATGCTTTGGGGCCTGCTCTCCTGTCTGCTCTGGCACCTATGGTGGGTCCTGTTGTGGATCTTGCTTGCCTCTAAATCCTACGGTGCCTAGAATACGAGAAACTAGTAACTTCAGCAGGCTAGTCCTCTAACCGATGGTCCTTGAAGTCTACCCTACATCTCTAGGCCTAGCATGCGATGTCGCACCATGTGAGCTAGAGGACCTGTGTGTCCTCTTAGTCCTGTGAGTCTTGTGACTCGATCTCACCATAAACTGTTCGAAGGTCCTAAACCTAGTCCGTTGAGACTCTAAAGTGAAAGGATCCTCAGGAGCCTGTAGCTCGTGCATCTCAATGTAGCCGACTAGCTGATCAACGCAAGAAAGTCGAGTTGCATGCATCTCATTGGTCCTCATGACCATGCTGTGCAGTCGCTCTACCTCGACCATCGTATCCTGAACATCTGCTAGAGCTACTGCTGGTGCTTTCGGAGGCCCCATAGTAACCTTAGGAGGAGACATACCCATAAGAGATCCCTCTTCGCATTTGCTACAGTTCATTATGTTTGGGCTAACTCTAGTGCAATTTGCAGTCTTTGAACTTAGGCCTCTACATCTATGGCCCATGTAGTAAGATCCTATATCTAAAACTGCACCTCAGTTAGGCACCTATCCCTGTCAGCTACTCTCACCTCTAGAGTGGCGATAGTAGTATCTCACTCTAGCTACTGTGTATGGAATCATTCGAGCTGACTCTACAAGTCAACCACCTAAGCTAAGAGTAGACCCTTTGTGCTATCGGGAGGGACCTCACCCTCATCCGGAGCCTCCTCATCTGGGTCAATCTCGAGAGCCTCCTCGATGGTGGCCTTTGCGCCCCAACCATCCTCTGTTCACTGACGCACCCTACACCCATCGGGATCCACCTTTGCCTCTGTCTGATATGGCTCTCGATCCAGAGGCCCTGTGCTATACCATATAAACATGGACCACCACCATCATACTCTGGAGTGGTCCTAGCAGTCTCAACTCCAGTCTCGTGGTAGTCATTAGCAGCATCTTCTAGAGGCTGAGGAACGATCCACTGTAGATCATGCTCTATGACCAAGCGTTTGTATCTAAGTGGGATATCTAGAATATCTTGTATGAGCCCAAACTATCGTAGGACCCGAGAGTAGAACTGGTACTCTCGAATTTTGACCTTACGACCAATCAACCATCTATCATGGTGTGCCTATCTCAGCAACTGGCCCTCCTCCGGCCTTTCTAGGCAATCCATATAGGGCCACCACTGAACATCGTTCGGGCCAAGTGCCACAAACTGAGTGATGTAATGTTGGACGTCACCAGCATGGATCTGACTATGGGTACCCTCCTCCTCACGAGGCCAATAGGCGACATAACATTGACGCTCATCAGCAATAGAAGTGATGTGTGCAGTGGAAGATCTACAGGACGCTCGATCCAAATGTGTTGCCACCCTTAGATCTACAACAGAAGATTACAGCTGAGGCCCTTATGGCTATGCTCAGTAATTTGATACAACTCCCTGGAGAGCTGACATAGTAGGGTGCTCCCCCATTTTAGAAGTAGGGGCTCCTCTACAAAACTCTGAAGAACCCTCTAGGCAATAGACAAGAGGTTCTAGAGAATCCTCACGCACGAGGAGTATGGAAGGATAATTTGCATTATGAGGTGCATGAAGAGGGCTTCTCGTGCAGAGAAAACATCTTTGTGATACCACTCACAGATGTGCACCCCTCCATGGTCAATCGCATCCTGAGCATCCTCGCTCTGGTCTTCGAAGATAAAATCGAAAATAGCCTCCTTTACCTTGGAGGTAGAGGAGACGATGGCCTCGACATCAATGGGGATCCTGAATATCCTATAGACATTCTACAAAGTAACAGTCATTTCACCTGTAGGCAGGTGAAATGTGTTGGTCCACACATTCTAGCGTCGGGCCAACGTAGTCAGGTAGGCTTGATATACCCTAATAGTGGGTAGATCCATGACATAGTCGAACCCGACAACTCGAAACCAATCTCGGTTGTCATAAAACAAAGCCTCGCGGAGAGTTTTCAAAATGTCATGCTCCCGGGCTCTAGAAGTCAACCTCTGAAATAACAAGCATAATGTAAAACAAAATCTAGCTAACTAGAGCTAAAAATAATGCTAAAAATGACAAAAACATATATAAAAAAAACCCGCAGTTGAAACCTGCGGTCCCCAATTTGCCAATTAGGAACCACAGCTACCAGTTGCGGTTTAGGATAGGCACCCATTTCGGGTACCCTCCTAGTCCACTAATTCATAAAATTAACTCCTAAACTAACCTAGACTAGTGGGGTTCATTACCATCAGTTTAGTGAGGTTCATTACCCGCATTACTTAATGTGGTTCATTTTACTGGTATTGAGTGTGAGGTCTCGGTTTTGAGTTACCTTGCCCACACCCTGGCCTCAACCTGGCCTCGGCTAGTAGATGGCTGATCAGGATCCGCCATCGAGGTAGATGAGTGTAATTACGATAGAGTGTGGTAGCGTTTCGGATCAAGGAAGGTTCTATCACTCTCAGAGCTCTTAAATTGCTAGTGCTTGCCAAAAAATAATGAAAAATTTCAAATGGAAATTTAATTTATAGGTTCTCCTAGTCTCGGCGAACTGCAGCTGACACCTACAGTTTTGAAACTAGGGTTTTTCGCCCACAAGTCTGACCTGCAGTTCCAAAATTTTGAAAAATTAAACCGTAGACCGTACCTGCGGTCCGCAGCTAGCATTAAATGCACTCAAAACCCACTGTGAGAAGGTCTAAAAGAGCAAATTAATGACTCCCATTGGATACAAATTCAAAATTAATGATTAAAATTGTCAATTTGGTGATGTTAAAAGCATCAGGATCAATCAAAATGCAAAATTAAAACAAAAAAATCAAATAATTAAAAACCAAATGTGCCTCGTATTCAGTGATTTATCCTATGCACTTGGCGGTTGCAGCGAGTTGCGATCCATGCAATCCGGCAAGATGAGTAAATCACCACAAGGAAATTTGGGGCAAAATTGTTATTTCTTTTATGACATCTTTCAACAAATCATCGATAACTATGATTCAACACAAGTCTAATTGCATTTATATCACTTTGATTCCTTAAGACGACTATTGTAGCCTGACTGCTCCATGGGATAGAAATGTACAAATACTACTAAGAGTTGCAATCATAAGCTGAACTAGGCCTAGCCAATGCATTAAAAGGCTCGAATCTTAATTTGTTCAGGATCATTCATTATGGTCAAGCGATTTCTTCACTTCATACATTGTCATTACCTTCATCGACTCGTCACTTGAGGGGGTAGTCATAATTTCATAATCATAATCAAAGTCAGCAGAAGATCCCTGATATCGTAGATCCCCTAATCTTGTCAAAATTGCGTTCATTATTGCGAATCATTGTCAACAACTATCATAAGCTTCCCCCTTTGCTTGGGGCAAACAACAAATATGATAATTGGTTTGTAACTCTCATCCTTCGGATTTATGGGTTAGAAGATACCCATACTTGGCATTGATGTTATCCGAACGTCTGATGACGAGTGTAGACTTGTCAAAATGTAAGCCTTTCACGAGTTGGAAGCAATGATTCTAAGATGCGCGTCCTTTTGCTAGACCTGGGGCATATAATGTTGATCCAAATAATGATCATCATAGAACCTTAGGCATCATTTTAGGATGCAATTTTTGCTCAGTGTTGTTCAATCTCACAATGCATCTCAAAATGGGCATCTATAGACACCTAAAACGCGTCATGCCAAGGGCGACTACTCATATGGACATGCTACAAGACCATATGGAGGATCTTGGACAGACTCCAAGATAGAGCAGTGGTTCTAACCACTCAATTTAGGCATTTTGGCCTAATCAGTCTTAATCACAGCCTAGACCTATGATCTCTAGTATAAACCGTGATTGACACCTGCGGTCTACAGTCTGGACCGCAACTATGACCTACGGTCTTAACTGAAGTTCAGTTAGGCCTTCCATCCAAGCCAAATTGGTTGGAATGACCAAAAGATCTAGAAGAAGGCAGTTGAAGGACGAAAGATTCCAGAGGCTTCCATCCCAACTGTCCTAACCACCCTTCTTGGTCTTGGCTTCTCCATGAAGCCACCCCTAGCCCTAGGGGCATGCTATAAATACCCCTCAAAATGGGAAGAAAGAGAAAAGCAAGCATTGGAAATTTGAGTAGCGAAGCCCTGGCGAATTGTACACTCAAACTGAGTATGCTAAGAGATAGAGCTAATGCACTTAATCCCCGACCCTTTTGCCACCATTCATGATGAATTGCATTATGGATGCCCTAGGTGCCTAGGAGGATTGAGAAATGCAAATCCAGGAAAACAAAGGCCATTCACATCGAATTGACTGCCAAATTAGTCTAAGGACAACAAAGGCAACCCTTGAACATCAATTTGGACAAGGAGATCAAGCCCACTACCCCTGATTTTGAGGGCAAACCCATTAGAGGTCAAACCACGACTGTCAATCGCGGTTCACAGTGTAGACCGCTCACCAGAGTTGTGGTTTGCAATAGGTGACAGATCACCTTACTCTTTTCATTTATGTTCGGTTAAATAGGTTAGATTAATCATTTCTTAGGTTTAATTACAGTTTAGAAGAATTCTGATCGTAGGAATTAGCTTAGAATAGATAGTTCATGCTTTGCATTAATTATGATATTTGTGGATCTTTTATGCACCTCTATGCTTCTATTTTGTTATCTAATCCATACATTATTTGTCTAACGATCTCCTTTATGCTATATTACAAATCTTGATTCAATTAGCATAGTTTAAAAGGTTTCTTTATGTTTTCTTGATTATTAGTTTAAATGGCATTATCATGTATGTTTCCTTAAAGGACCTCATTATGAGAGGATATCTATCTCTTTGATCGTGTGTTGTTCTTTCTTGATAGTAGGAAGACAGGTACAAGAGGAGTCCATATCATAATCCTTCCACATCGCGAAGAAGGGGGTCAAATCCACCCCAAGGCAGTTTGCGACTAATCAAAGGGTAATTTTAATGCGCCTATCCTATTGAGGGCATTGGCAATTGTATAAATTGTATCATCATTCAAGTGACCCTAAGAGGGGCATATGTGTAACAAAGATTCATTCATAATCAATATAAGAAATATCATCTTGTTGAATTTATGCAATGTGTCAACCTTTTACGCTTTTATGATGACTATAGACTAATACAGTAGATAGGTGCATGTTTTTTGCTTATGTCAAGTTGGTCATTTTGGATGATCTTATGGCGGTCACCATGGAGGAGGGCTCGTGGAACCTTATCAAAAAATTCCATGGTGGTAGACCTGATATTGATGCCATAAGGAGATGGGTGATGGTCAAATGGAAATCGAAAGGTTCTCTGGACATTGTTGCGGTTTCTAACGCATTCTTCTTGATTAAAATCAATTGCGAGGACTCAAAGTGGATCCTTGGAGGGGGTCCCTGGTTCTTTGGAAGAAAAGGGTTGTTTCTGTGCAAGTGGGGGCCAAATTTTAATCCACGAACCTAGAAGATCAATTTGGCTCCTTTATGGGTACGTCTTCCTGATTTGCCCTTCCATATCTAGCATGAAGACATCCTAAGGGGTATAGCTAAGGTGATTGGTGAGTTAGTGTTAATAGACTCGACCACTAGAGCAAAATCTAGAATTATTTTTTCTCGAATGTGCGTAATGGCAGACCTAGAGGTGGAGTTGCTAGGTCATATCGATCTTATTTCCAAACACAATGTATGGACTCAAATGATAGTCTATGAAAATAGGCTTCTTAAGTGTTCAGTTTGTAGGAGGTTGGGCCACTCGGTTGGTTCATGTTCGACTAGAAAGGAGGTTCCCAAGGGGAACTAGGTTAGAAAGCAGGGAAATTTTAAGTCTCAGGGCCATCCTCAGTCAGGGTCATCTGAGGCCTCAGGCCCCAACCGGTTTGCTTTAGAGAACTTGGGACCCAACCAAATTGAGAATGATTCTAGGGTGATGGAAGTTAGCAACCCAGAGTCGACTGCTATCAATCAATCCAGTGTTTATTTTGGCCTCCCGTAGGTGGATAGAGCAGAGCTGGTGATTGAAATAGGTATCCTATCAAATTTTCTTTATAATTCCTTTGAATGCTTAAATCCTGAAGATGCTAACCCTAAGGAGGAGAAATGAAATCAGGATGAGCCAGAGGTACTTGTCTCACCTCATAAGATGGTGAAAGACTCTAGCTCTTCTCCCAAGCCAAATATGGCCAAGTCGTCAAAGTGGGGAGAAGGTTCATCAAGGGTGAAATATTCTCATCCAAAAATAAGAAGTTCTCGAAAGGGATTGGCTGATGTTGGAGTGCCCAAGAAGGTGGGTAAGCCCTCTAACAAAAATGTAAGAAATAGGGAGGCAGAAGCAGATATTGCAGATGGCTTGCAAAGCTAGTTGAAATTTGAGAAAGAGTCTAAAGGGAAGCAACTTAAACTGGATTCATTTTGTCACTCGCCCCATTCTCCTGAGGGGGGCAATCGCTCCAAATATCATAAATGAGACTCATCACATGGAATATTAGAGGCCTGAACGGGACTGCTAAACAAAGAGCGCTGGCCTCTCTAAGGAAAGAGTTTAAGCCGGATATTATTCTTGTACAAGAAACAAAAATGGATAGTTACAATGTTGAATTAGTTAAACAAAAAATTTGGAGAGAATCAAATTTTGTTGCCAACTCGACAAATGGAGCTTCAGGAGGTCTGTTATGTATGTGGAACCCAAAATCTGTTGAAGGATCGACTCTGCTAGTTTCTAATAGAGTTATAAATATTTTATTTTCTTCCAAAGTCTCAGGGGTCAAGTGGGTTACTTCGAATATTTATGCCCCTAACTCTCCTCAGAATAGGTTGGTATTCTGGGACTCCTTGCAAGTTATGAGAGAGATTTTTAACAAGGAAGCATGGCTTTTGGTAGGAGACTTTAATACCCCTTTATACCCGTATGATAAGAAAGGAGGGACTCCAGTCTGCAAAAGCATGGAAGACTTTACCTCTTTTGTGAATTCCCAAGAGCTTATGGATTTGGAGCTGAAGGGGTCTAGGTATACGTGGAGCAATCGACGATTGGGATGCCAAAATATTCAGGTCAGGCTAGACAAAATCCTCATATCTAAGGAAGGGCTACCTTTTTTTGGAGATGCATCTTTGCAGTCTCTTCCTAAAGTGGCCTCCGATCATAATCCTCTGGTGCTGGAGCAAGTTCAAAATTATCCATTTTTTCCTAGGCCCTTTAGATTCGAGGCCATGTGGCTCCCTCACCCGGACCTGGAAGGTAAGATCAAGGAATGGTGGGCTAAGGGATTTTTGGGCCACCCTATTGCTCAAGTTGCATCGAAGCTGAGGTATATTAAGGCAAAGCTGAAGGAATGGAATAAATTCATTTTTGGTAATATTTTGTTAAGGAAAAATGAACTCATTGAGCAGCTCAAAGAAGTGGAAGCCATTTCAACCAGGTCGGAGGTAGTGGAGGCGGTGAGATCCAAAGAAAGAAGTTTGCTTGCGGATTTGCACAATGTCTTGGTTGAAGAAGAGATTATGTGGCATCAAAAATCAAGGAATTTATGGCTCAAAGAAGGAGACCGAAACACAAAATTTTTCATACATCTGCGTTGAGGCATAGGAGTCACAATAGGATCAAGGAAATCAGAAAGGTGGATGGTGAGGTTACTAAGGAAATTAACGAAATTAGGGAAAGTGTTGTGGAGTTCTTCAAAGACTTGTTATGCTCCTCGATTCCCAAAAACTTGCAAGCAAAAAATCATCTTCTTTGTAACATCCCAACGCTGGTCTCCGAAGATATGAACAAGATCTTGTGTGATCCCTTCAATGATGATGAGATCAGAAAGGCGGTATTCTCAATGGGAGGTCTTAAGGCTCTAGGTCCAGATGGTTTCTTGCCTATATTTTTTTAGAGGTTTTGGCATATTATGGGTCCTGATATTTGTAATGCAATCAGAGAGGTCCAAAGATCTAATTTTATCCCGATCGATGTAAATTCCACCTTTTTGGTTTTACTGCCTAAATCATCGGGTGCCAAAGGATTTACAGATTTTAGGTCGATTAGCCTGTGTAATACGATTTTCAAAATTTTGACTAAATCCATGGCCAATAGACTTAAACTTTTGCTCCCTTCGATCATTGATGCTCCGTAGAGTGGTTTCATGCCCCAACGATAGATTTTGGATGGTGTTATTGTTGTTCATGAGATCATCCACTCTACTGATAAAAGTGGGAGGCCCGAGACTCTTCTCAAGTTGGACATGAACAAGGCGTATGACAGAGTGGCTTGGGATTTTCTTCTTAGGGTCCTTGACAGGTTTGGCTTTGCCCAGTGCTGGTTGAGACTGATTAAATCTTGTATATCTTCAACCATGTTTTTAGTAATTATTAATGGATCTCCGATGGGCTACTTTCGTAGCAATAGAGGTCTGCATCAGGGAGACCCTTTATCGCCCTACCTTTTTATTCTTATGGCTGAGGCATTGGGCAGGTCCATCAAAGCTAATAAGGTTATTCAAGGTTTGAAGCCAACCCAATCGATAGATCCCATATCCCATCACCAATTCGTTGATGACACTCTTCTTTCCTTCGTGGCATCAATCCCTCAGGCTAAAGTGGTTAAATCAATTTTGGTGGATTTTGAGAATGCGGCAGGTCAGAAGGTGAATTTAAAAAAAAATTACTTTTTTTCTTTCACACCTCGATTGATAGGCAGAGGAAGATAGCAGATATTCTAGGGTGCAGCATTGGTTCCCTTCCCTCGGTTTACCTTGGGATGCCACTGTTCAAAGGTGCATCGAAACCATCGTTGTGGGATTCAGTAGTTGAAAGAGTTTAGAAGAAGTTAGTGGGGTGGAAAGGTGCCCTTTTAAGTCAAGCGAGGAATATTTTATTGGTCAAAGCCACTTTACAAAGCATCCCGATGTACTTCCTCTCCTTGTTCAAGATTTCAAGGAAAGTTATCGATAAGTTAGAGCAAATCCAGCGATCCTTCTTGTGGTCAGGGGTTGAAGAGAAGAAGAGATTCCACCTGGTGGCATGGGATCAAGTCTGTAGTAGGAGAGAAGGAGGCTTAGGTTTGAGAAGGTTGAGAATGTTGAACAGAGCCTTGATTGCAAAACAATCTTGGAAATTAGTTCAGGATGACAATGTCAGCTAGGTTAAGATTGTGAAGGCTAAGTATCTTGGCGGTGGCAGCAATTTCTTGAAATCCCAAGCTCTCCCGGTGGGGTCTACTTTTTGGTCCAGCATAGTTGGTAGTCGGGCGGATGTGCGTAAAGGCCTTCGTTGGGTGGTGGGGGATGGTTATTCCATTGATTTTTGGGGAGATTCTTGGGCCTCGCCATCCCCTCTTGAAGATTGCCTGACCTTCACCTGTCTGAAGCCAATCACAGATAGGTTCTTTGGTCCCAAAGTTTTTGAATTTTTAGAATTATTCAATGGTCATCTTCGATGGAAGTCCTTTGACTTCCCAAATATTTCTCAGGAGGAGAAACTTGCTTTTATAAATTTAAAAAACTCCATAAAATGGTTCTTAACCTCGGGTACTGGTCTTCACGATAGGCTGGTTTGGGGTCCTGAGAAAGATGGCCAGTTTTTAGTTAAGTCTGCTTATGGCTGCTTGGACTATGATTCGGATCCCTGGTTCCCGATGAATCAAGTCTGGATTAAAGGCCTGACGCCTAAAGTCAATGTGTTCTTCTGGTTGGCAATTCAGGGAAAGTGCCTTACTCTTGATAATCTTCAAAAATGGGGAATGATTTTCCCTAATAGGTGCTTCTTGTGTGGCAGGGCTTTTGAATCACCTTTCCACTTATTTTCCCATTGTGCCTATACCCTTGAAGTCTTTCATCAGTTCTTTTTGGAGTTGGGTGTTGCTTGGGTTCTTCCCAACTCGTTGGAGGACCTGGTTGTTCAATGGGTCTCCCCTTCTCCTCTCCCCACCTACGCCAGTTTTGGAAATTTGGGTTACCCCATATTTGGTGGTGGGTGTGGAAGGAAAGGAATGCTCATGCCTTTAAAAATATTTGCCATCCTGAGTCATCGGTCTCCTCGAGGGCCATTGTAGATACAGTGGAAAATGTGAAAGCTTTAAAACTGGATTCGATAACTTGTGAAGGGGAGATCGGTTTGGAGAGATCGTTGGGTTTTTTAACTCAACCTCAGAATACAGTGAGTAGGGTGAGTCAGGACAGGGCTAGCATGATTTGGGAACCCCCTCCATCGGGTTGGCTGAAATTCAACTTTGATGGAGCTTCTAAAGGGAACCCGGGTCCAGCGGGTGCAAGGGGTTTGTTTAGAAACTCGAAGGGCAAAATCCTTCTTGCCTTTGCTAAAAACTTGGGTCACCAAACCAGCCATTTCGTTGAAGCTCGAGCATTATTTCAAGGTGTTTCCCAACTGAACTGGGTGAATTGCAGGAAACTAATCATAGAAGGAGATTCACTCAATGTTATCAACATGATTAATGGCAACCAAAATCCCTCCTGGATTGTTGCAAATTTTATAATTGAAGCTAGGAGAATGATTCAAAATTTAGAAGAAGTCCAATTCAAGCATCGGTTCAGGGAAGGTAACAAAGTTGTGGACTTCTTGGCTAATCAAGGTCTTACGCAGCAAGATCTTCACATTTGGAGAGGTAATTTCCCAGATGGCCTTAGATCGTTGGACAATGAATTCAGGCAAAGGTCAAACTCGAGTCAGAATACTTAGGGTGGGTGGTTGGAACCCTCCCCATTGGATGTTGCTTTTTGAATGTTTTGGTTGGGCTTGCATGCCTAGTTTTTTGTCTCTGTTTATCCATGCGGGCCTGCGTGCCCAACTTTTATCTCTGTTTGGCTTATGTGTCTGGGTTTGTTCGGCTAGTATATGTTGGTCTAGGTGTAGGTAGTTGTGTCCAAGGGCTGGTTGGCTTTAATGTTTGAAGTGTCCTCAGTCTCCTAGTGGCTGGAGATTAGCTTCTTTTTGTTATAAGGTTTGGAGGTCCTTTCAAAACTCCTTTCATCCAACTAATCAAAAAATAATAGGAAAAGTATGAACATGTGGAGTTTCATAAAATATACAATGACAATATTAGAATGGAAGCAAAAATTCCATGACAAAATAATCTCATATTTTCACACAAATACAAAGCACCCATCATGATCACATGGTGGTATTACAACAAGCTTGGCAATTATGCATGTATCACTTGACAAGATTCAAACCATGGATGACTCCTTGAAAGTTGAGGAATCTAAGTGGTTGAGCTAATGTCATTTGATGGTGATAGACATATTACTATATAATAGGAAGAGTATTAACATGTGGAGTTCCATAAAAATATTTAGTGACAATATTAGAATAGAAGCAAAAATTCTATGACAAAAATAATCTCATATTTTCACACACATACAAAACACCCATTATGAAAGAAACTAGGCAAGTAAAATGCATAGCCAAACATTTTTAATAGATAAAATAGATGTCCAGTTTATAATGCATTCTCCATGAGAGTTACAACAGATGTCTAAACCACATAGAGCTTGAGATTCAATAAAATTAAAATCTTTATTTTAGTTGTTTATATTCCTATATCTTATGAGGTACTAATAAGGAGCAAAAGTGCCTCCTCTAGTATATTGCCTGTGTGGAGTCATAACCTTGAGGTTTTTGGAGCACAAAAGCACGGTGTTTTGATCTCATAAAGAACTGAGCACAAAAGCATGTAACTTAGTTTATTGAACGTCGTATCTCTCCTCTATGTTTCTATGGTTATGTGTCATAGTAAGAAAAATTGCAACTTGGCACCCCAATTTTGGAGAGTTTGTTGGTAACCTGACAAAAACTTGAAGCAAACATTGAAGAAAATAATTTAATTCACAAAAATATATATTTAAAACAAAATTAGTGAGCCAGGAAGTTGTTTTTTCTATTAGATTTTCATAAAAAAAGCTAATTACAATTCATGATCATCAACTATCATCAAAAGCCAACAAAACAAAACAAACATGGGCAGTTTTAAACTACTTTTAGCCTTTCCTTTTTTGTCCTTGAACTAGATGCTTGGATAAGTGGCCAAATTGGTGGCTTCTTAGGCATAGGATCTTTTGGTTCCTCCAATCCTTGAATATGTTTTGCTTCCACCACCAACTCCTCAATGTCCTTTTCAATAAATAGAGTATCCTCTGTACCTTTGGTAATCCAATGTGGAAGTGGATCTAGGTCATCTAAGTTGACATCATCATAATATTTGGTCCCCTCTACTTGTTTCATGTAAAGTCAGAGTTTTATTGCACAAAGATGAGGTCATTGAGGTGCTCGTGGGTCAACCTACTATGCTTCTTGGTGTCCATGGCCTCAAATAGAGATTGATTATGATCACATTCTAAAGCGCTACAAGGCTGACTCAACATGCGAATGATAATCCTTCAAAGATTTGATGTTCTAGCATTGTAATCTTCTCACCATAAACTTGCAAAAAGTAATTTTTATAAATTATTAGTTTATGTTTGTAATTTGATAAATTACAAGTAATGTTCAACTTAAAAAGTTAAAAAAAATTATTTTTTTAACTTGGTTGCAAGGTTGTCCTTGATTCAAAATGTAAGGGGGATGAAAACAACCTACTATGAATTGTTTTGTAGGTTTCCATCTTGGTAGGGATTAGGCAATGTTTGTTAGGGTCATCTATCATCCGACTAATGAAAACATAGAAGAAGCCTCCTAACCTCTTCATCATTATGAAAATTGGGACTAAAAAAGAATTCAAGGTTCATAAGTACCTCATTGCATGAAGAGGTTAATGAAGTTTCCATCTTATCAATAATTCACCAAATGGGATCATATTTGTGCCTATTACATCCATTGTAGTGCTCAATGGCCTCTTTTGCTTTATCTATGGCCTCATACAAATATTCCATTGCAATTGATCTCCATATAAAAGGTGAAGAACCGTAACCAAAGGTTTTGTTTCATGAAATTAAGCAATGAAAATAAATAATCCTAAATAAATTTAATTAAAAGTTATAAATATGAATTTGTAACTTCTAATTTATCAAAAAAAGATACTGAAACTAAAAATTTAGATTCTAAAAAGCCAAATAACTACCTTTGAGTATTTCTTGCATGCATACCTAGAACGTGTCATCAAAGATTCACCTCTAGAGCCTTTGCATATCCTCTTTGCAGATGGTGAGGCATACCATTCATACCATTCCTTGCTGACAAACATCCTCTTAAGTATAGGTCATGAAGTTATAAGACACCATAGGGCGATGAAGTTGGAGGTAAATTGGGTGACACTTGGGTGAAGAATGTCCCTCCCCTCATTGTGCTCTTTCATCAAGCTAAGAAACCATGTGAGGTTGTAGATGTATCTCGTGATGTTCTTTGTCTCATCAATCATGGTCTTCACTCATGACAGTTTGCCAATGTCCCCAAGAATGAGATTAGTGCAATGGGCGACACATGGTCTCTAAAAAATAGAGGGGTACTTCTCCTTGTGAAGTCTACATGTAGATATTTTTCTAGTTGGACTTTATAAAAAATAATTTGATATTGTGCAAAGGTAGTGTTTTCTTGGTCTGCATATACTTATGTATTTTTTTTTATTTGTATGTCCTTTATTTTCTTGGCAACTTTTTCAAATTGTAGGAAGGTAGTAATAAACATTTGTGATAAGTAGTCATTAGACAAGTGTAGACGACAAATTGGAATCTTTTTCTATCCTTCCAAGAATTGATGTTGTCTAACTAACAACAAAGGTATTATTTTTTTGGTCAAGACTTAAGCCTGTTGCAAAGTTCTAAATCATGAATTTATTGATTGACTGCAAATTATTTTGGATTCAAACTAAGCCTTAAATTTCAAAAAACCTATTGATCTTTATTTCCCAGGTGACACGGGGGATAATAGCTCAACCTTAGAGGATCAAACCATTATAGCGGAAATTGTGGAACAATTTAAATGGTGATGGGCATTTTTTTTAAATTGGTTCTATGGTATCGAAATGGGCCCCACCCATATTACATCATGATCACATGGTGGTATTACAACAAGCTTGGCAATTATGCATGTATAGCTCGGCAAGATTCATACCTTGGACTCCTCCTTGAAAGTTGAGGAATCTAACTAGTTGAACTAATGTTATTTGATGGTGATGGGCATATTGTTATATAATAGGAAAAGTATTAACATGTGGAGTTCCATTAAAATATACAATGATAATATTAGAATAGAAGCAAAAATTCTATGACAAAAATAATCTCACATTTTCACACAAATACAAAGCACCCATCATCACCACACGGTGGTATTACAACAAGCTTAACAATTATGCATGTATTGCTTGGCAATATTCAAACCTTGGACGACTCCTTAAAAGTTGAGGAATCTAAGTGGTTGAGCTAATGCCATTTGATGGTGATGGGCATATTGTTATATAATAGGAAGATTATTAACATGTGGAGTTCCATAAAACATATAGTGACAATATTACAATGGAAGCATAAATTCTATGATAAAAATAATCTCATAATTTCACACATTCAAAGCACCTATTATGAAAGAAACTGGGTGAGTAAAATACAGAGCCAAACATTTTTAATAGATAAAATAAATGTCCAGTTCATAATGCATTCTCCATAAGAGTTACAACAAATTTTTAAACCACACAGGTCTTGAGATTCAACAAAATTAAAATCTTTATTTTAGCTGTTTATATTCCTGTCTTACGAGGTACTACTAAGAAGCAAAAGTGTCTCCTCTAGTATATTGCTTGTGCAGAGTCATAACCTTGAGGCGTTTGAAGCACAAAAGTGTGGTGTTTGGGTCTCATAAAGCACTGAGCACAAAATCATATATCTTAGTTTCTTGAACGTCGTATCTCTCCTCAATGTTTCTATGGGTATGTGTCATAGTAAGAAAAATTGCAACTTGGCACCCCAATTTTGGATAGTTTATTGGTAACTTGACAATAAATTGAAGAAAACATCAAAGAAAATAATTTAATTCACAAATAGAATATATAAAACAAAATTAGCGAGCCATGAAGTTGTTTTTCTATTATATTTTCACTAAAAAATTAATTACAATTCATGATCATCGATTATCATCAAAATCCAACAAAACATAACAAACATAGACAATTTTAAATTGCTTTTAACCTTTCATTTCTTGTCCTTGAATTGCATGCTTGGACATGTGGCCAAATTGGAGGCTTCTTAGGCACAAGATCTTCTGGTTCCTCCAATCCTTGAATATGTTTTGCTTCTCCCACCAACTCTTCAATGTCATTTTCAATGAACAAAGTATCCTTCATACCTTTGGCAATCCAATGTGAAAGTGAAAGTGGATCCAAGTCATCAAAGTTGATGGCGTCATATGATTCGGTCCCCTCCACTTGTTTCATGTAAAGTCAAAGTTTTATTGCACAAATATGAGGTCATTGAGGCACTCGTGGGTGAACCTACTACGCTTCTTGGTGTCTATGGCCTCAAATAGAGACAAATTATGCTCACATCCTAAAGCACTACAAGGCTAACTCAACATGTAGATGATAATCCTTCAAAGATTTGATGTTCTAGCACCATAGATCTGCAATTTTTTTTTGTTTGTAATTTCATAAATTGTAAGTAAAGTTCAACTTAAAAATTTACATTTTTTATATTTTTTACCTGTATACAAGGTTGTCCTTGATTCAACATGTAAGAGGGATGAAAACAACCTCTTGTGAGTTGTTTTGTAGGCTTCCGTCTTGGTAGGTATTAAGCGATGTTTGTCAGGGTCATCTATCATCCTATTAACGCAAATAGAAGAAGCCTCTCGACCTCTTCATCATTATGAAAATTGGGACTGAAAAAGAATTTGTGGTTCAATAAGTACCTCACTGCATGAAGAGGTTAATGGAGATGGTGTTTCCTCATCTATCTCTTATCAATAATTCGCCAAATAGGATCATATTTGTGCCTATTACCTCCATCATAGTGCCCGATGGCCTCTTTTGCCTTATCTATGACCTTATACAAATATTCCATTGCAATTGATCTCCATCTACAAGGCGAAGAACCCAAAGGTTTTGTTTCATGAAATTAAGCAGTGAAAATAAATCATCCTAAATAAATTTAATTAAAATTTACAAATATGAATTTGTAACTTTTAATTTATCAAAAAAATATACTAAAACTAGAACTTTAGATTATAGAAAACCAAATAATTACCTTTGAGTATTTCTTGCATGTGTACCTCGAATGTATCGATCAAAGATTCACCTCTAGACCCTTTGCATCTCCTCTTTGTAGATGGCGAGGCATACCATTTCTTACTGACAAACATCCTCTTAAGTATAGGAAATGAAGCTATAAGGCTCCATAGGACAATGAAGTTGGAGGTAAATTGAGTGACACTTGGGTGAAGAATGTCCCTCCCCTCATTGTGCTCTTTCATCAAGCTAAACAACCATGCGAGGTTGTAGATGTATCTCGTGATGTTCTTCGCCTCATCAATCATAGTCTTCACTCATGACAATTTGTCAATGTCCCCAAGGACAAGATCAATGCAATGGGTGACACATGAGCTCTAAAAATAGAGGGGTACTTCCCCTTGTGAAGTTTACATATAGATACTAAAACTCAAAATCTATTGAAATTTACCAAAATATCCTATAGCAAATATAATCTTGAATAAAAAAATTATAATAATTTCCAATCAAAAATTATAATATAAAGAAGAGAAAAAGAAACTTAACTAAAAGATTAAATGTCGAGATTGAATGTCTTGCCTCAATAAAGTCCTAACCCTCCATTGCTCTTGTCATCATCCAAACCCTGGTTGACATATTTATAATTTCGTTTTTTAAGACTTATAAAATTATCACTACCCTTGTTTTGGATGAATGACTTCATAAGGTTGTATCTCCTCAATATTACTTGAACTCTATGACCACTCATTTTAAAGCTCTTCAAATTTGACACAAAGTAATCCAAGAATCAACTAAATTAAACAACCATTCGCGAAAATATAACTCCTAATAAAAACGTTTTTCAAGGAAAAAAAATTATCTTAAACGTAATAATATTTAAGAAAACTTTTTCCAATACTTCAACAAGAATAATAAAACTGTTTTTTCTATTACTTAAAAAAATAAATTATAATCATATTAAAAGGATAGCTCGGATATATAATTTAATTCATGCACTAAGAGAACATTTCGATTAGTTTCAACCAAATCCAAATCTGTTAAATCCCCTTTTATATTTCTCAACTCCGAAATAATGCCACAGAGATACACAAAATCTAGACAATGCACCCAACTAAATATCCACCGCCAAGGTTTTATATTTTAATATGACATTTTTTGTTTCTTGGGAATAGAGAGTATTTCGATGGAAAAGTTATAATTATAATTATTTATTTCATTTTGGTAAACATTTACTTCATAAAGTTATTATTATAATTTTTTGGCCTGTCTCGGTAAACATTCACTTTAGTGAGGAAGACCCAGAGGAGACGGGATTGGAACTGCAGCTTTGGTAAACATTTACTCCAAAAAGTTATTATTATAATCTCTTGGCCTGCCTCGGTAAACTCCAATGAGGAAGACCTAGAGGAGACGGGATTGGAACTGTAGCTTTGGTAAACATTTACTCCAAAAAGTTATTATTATAATCTCTTGGCCTGCCTCGGTAAACATACATTTACTCCATGAGGAAGACCTAGAAGAGACGAGATTGGAACTGCAGCTTTGGTAAACATTTACTCCAGTGAGGGAGACCTAGATAGATAGGTATTAACGTGAACGCAATTCCTTCCTCCAGTGAGGGAGACCTAGATAGATAGATAAATATTAACGGGATTGGAACTGCAGCTTTGGTAAACATTTACTCCAAAAAGTTATTATTATAATCTTTTGGCCTGCCTCGGTAAACATACATTTACTCCAGTGAGGAAGACCTAGAAGAGACGAGATTGGAACTGCAGCTTTGGTAAACCCTTACTCCAGTGAGGGAGACCTAGAAGAGACGAGATTGGAACTGCAGCTTTGGTAAACCCTTACTCCAGTGAGGGAGACCTAGATAGATAGGTATTAACGTGAACGAAATTCCTTCCTCCAGTGAGGGAGACCTAGATAGATAGATAGGTATTAACGTGAATGAAATTCCAATTATGGAATATGCCACTAGAGGAGATGAGACTGGAACCGTCGACCTTAAGCTGGCAAATGAAATTGAACTTAAGCTGGCAAAACATTTACTCTAGTGAGGGAGACCTAGAGGAGATGGGGTTGGAACCGCCCTCAAATTGGCAAATGAAATTGAAACCGCCGATCTCAAGTTGGCAAAACACTCAACTAAAAATCGAAATCTTTTAATATTCAAAACCATAAAATTTAATAAACAAAAATATCTTGTGGCGCGGGTGAGTGTGAGAGGGTGGGTGTGTTCATATAATTTTTATTTTTATTTTTAAATCTTTTAATATTCAGTTTTAAAGCATATAATTTAATAAACAATTTTCATTTCCATAAGGAACCTTTGGATAAAGACAAACCCCAACCATCCAAGAAATTGAACTGAAGCAACCCACGATAAACTCAATACCAAACACTCCACTCCAGACAAGCAATTCCCAATGACACTTACCAACAAGAGACATGGGTTCAAACCTTGGGGGTGCCAATTTGCAAAGGTAGTGGTCTGAATCCTTTGAGATGATACGAATAAACTCAATACCAAACACTCCACTCCAGACAAGCAATTCCCAATGACACTTACCAAGAAGAGACCTGGGTTCAAACCTTGGAGGTGCCAATTTGCAAAGATAGTAGTCTGAATCCTCTGAGATGGTACGAATCCTGATGTCTCCTCCTCACGTCGGGTCAACAATAACGAGTAGACCTGGGTTCAAACCTTGGGGTGCCAATTTGCAAAGGTAGTACTCTGAATCCTCTAAGATGGTACGAATTCTGAGGTCCCCTTCTCACGCCACGAGTTGAAATAGACTTGGTGGGAGGAGCCCCTCAATCCTGAGGTCTCCTTCTCATGCTAGGTCAACAATAACGAGTTGAAATAGGCTTATTGGGAGGAGCCCCTCTAGTTTAAACCCTCCACTTGTTAGTTATTAAAAATAGTGTCGCTGCGACCAACAAACAAAATTTAATAAATAAAAATTAATACAGCCAAGGGAATAATAATGTAAAATATGATGACACCCACACGACCAACAAACAAAATTTAATAAATAAAAATTAATACAGCCAAGGGAATAATAATGTAAAATATGATGACACCCACACGAATTATGACATGTGGTTCTTAATGATGACAAGATAAAAGTGGGTCTCAACACTCTCACAATCCAAACATGCACTTACATAACTCTGACGTGTCTCTCCTTATTGGAGGTTAAACAGTTCCAAAACTCCCAAGTTAAGCCAACAGCCCCCCTGCCCCACAATGGGACCATCCCCCCAGCCGTGGCAAACAGACAAGAGGGCAGTAACGCTATTTTCCTCTGCTAAAACAGCTAAAGGCCAACTAATGCGAAGACCGCGAAGACCGGGCTAAATTAGTCGTAACAATCCTGGTTCGAAGTGACCCGCTAACCACTAGAGTGAGAAAGCGAGAGAGCCGGTGAACGTTGACTACATAATAAGTAGAAGTGTAGCTAAGCTTATCTAAGCTTGGCTGGTCTTTGTGTTCTGTGATGTATGGATGAGCTCATCACTCTCAACATACAAAGGCATACATCGATCCTCCATACAAGAGGAAGATCCTGCCTTCTTTCCGACCAATGATTACAGCGGCCAATTTGGCGGGTGGACTGCCCTGGCCAAAGTCTGTAAGCCAAATTTGGGGGTTTTCTGTTTTCTTCTTTCATCTGTACATGACATGACAATGTTAAAGCCAAGGCAACAGTAGTCTTAACCAGGCTTTATAAAGCTCGTAGTTGATGTGCTGTTTCTTCTTATTATTTTTGGATTCGAACCTTGGTGGTGGTGGTGTTGTCTGTGGTAGGGCTTTTGTGAGCGGGATTTGTAGTGTGGGTGTGTTTTGCTAGGGTTCAATAGTGCACGGCAGTTGCGTGTTCCAATTGGCATCAGTTAGGGGAAGAATTTTGTTACGTCATTTACTGCTGAACGCGTCATGTGAGGCAAGTGGAAGAGCTTTTATTAATAATTAATGGTTTCTCAGCAATTATTGCAAATTTGTTGATGCTCCAGGGAATTTGTTGAGGAAACAACGGGTTTTGCTATATTTTTGTTTCAGGGCTGGAAAAACAATGTCTATTTCATTGTAGACGGTTTTGTACAGCTGGAAGTTGGCACTCGATTTAATTTTTAGCTATTGTTTTAGTTTTTATTTCTTTTAATAAAGTATTGTGAAATATGAGAAAATCTGTGGCTTTCAACAATTTTTTTTAGGTTTCGCTGGATTGTGAGCTCGTGGGAGGCCTCTTTAATTTTGCAAGTTCCAGTTTTTACTTTTATTAAATATGATATTAGTCATTTTGCAAATTTAGCTAGGGTTTGAAATATTCCCGAAGACTACTTTCTTTGAGCTATATGGTCTTCTTTGATATTTCGTCTTTCGTACAATAATCCTGTAGCTTGAAAGAAAAAGAAAACTTGTGGGAGTGTAGGCATAGTCACATCCCTTTAGTACCATATGCTACAATTGTAAGAAGTTTTAAGTTCGACTTACCAATTCGAAATATAGCAGGAACAAAACCTTTGTGGTCAGTTTTGTCATAATTTTTAGCCTTATGTAAGGGCCTCAATGGGATTTGGAAAATTGCACAAAGTTTTGCATGTAGAATAACTGGATAGTTAAGAATCCTGTGTGTTTGTTATTCATTTGAAACATTTCCATGTAGCTGAAACTGAAATCCATTATAATTGGATAATTGAGATAATGTTTATAGGATTTGGTTGGGTCATATATTCCAAATACTTATTTTGTAAATCTAAATTTCTTTGATAATGTGGTAGGAGTTTGGTTATATTGGAATAAAATTTGGTGATTATTTGGCATCCAACTTAGTTTAGTTACTTGTGTAGCTTTTCTACAAAATCTTGGGGAATTTAACACCATTCTTGTTTTGCAGCAAGTCTTTTGTAGTTGGTTGTTTTCCACCATTTTGATAATGGTACGTGCTTCACTGAAATTTACTCTTAAATACTTGTGTAGCATTAAAGTTACAAGTTGAACTTTAAGGATTTTCATTGACCTCAAACTATGTTCAAAGGTCAAATCTGTTGGCCTAAATTTTAGATTTTGTTTTCTTATGTAAAGTTTAAATTTTGTTTTAACATAGGTCAAATCTGTTGGCCTAAATTTTAGATTTTGTTTTCTTATGTAAAGTTTAAATTTTGTTTTACAACCCATTTATGATGTCTGTCATTTCTTTATCATCTCCATCTAATATTGTTTGAAAATCATGACCACATATGAATTTAGAATTTAGGCTATTATAGTGGCATAGGCGATGAGTTTGATCAGAAACTAATCGTATGAATCATCACAACTTAGATTGTAGAGTATTCTTTTTTTTTTTTTAGTAATACTTCTTAATACTTATACACATCCACCATGGGAATTGAACCTGGGTCACATCACCGATAATGCAAGTGGGATTGTAGAGTATTCTTGGTTCTCATGATGTTACACTTCTCTTTTTAGAACTGAAGAGGCACTAGAGCCTAGCTTGTTGAGATTCAACATCTCTCTAAATATTGTATGATATTATAATTTTTAAATTTTTGAATTAATAGGGAACAAGGCATTGATATCTCTTTAAAATAGTTGTTGGTATTTTTCTTTTTACTTTTTGTGATTATGCATAATTTTGTATGTCGCATGGTTTTGAACATTATACAGACTCTTTTTGGAATTCCAAACCTTGGCAACTCTTTCTCTCAGTCTACTGAACTGTTCAAAACCTTGTGAATATTGTAGCACCCAGTTCTAGAATATGAAATGCAGTTTTCTTCAGATCTTATGTTGTCTCTTTCAGGATGGTTGATGAGAATGTTGGTCCATTCTCAGCCCCACATTGTAATGCAGTTTAAAGCCAGTGTGTGCCTCCAGTCTTGGTCTTCATCAAGCTTATCTCATTGATGGCAATGAGTCTTCTTTTTACATTTTTTTTTAAAGTTTTTTTTTTCATTTTTATTTTATTTTTGCGTGTGTGTGTGTTGGGTTGGGGGGGTGTTGAGTAAGGGCATTTTTACAGAACAAAAGGGTGGGAGCATGTGAATGTGGAGTCAACTCTCTGAGCAAGGGAGACTCGAACCTGGGCATGTATGGGTAAAGTCCCATGGCTTTACAGACTGACATCCAGCACAAGGGCCTTTATTTTACATATGGTTATTTGCAATCTATGAAGTTATTTTTTGGTACTTGCTTAGGCTTTATTTATTTTGCATTCAACCATTCCAATTAATTTTTTATCTTTTTTCTTTTAGATCTTACTTGCTTTTACATGTTTGAGTTCCCATTAGACAACTCCTTGCTGTTGTAAGTGATTGTTCTAGTTAGGCCCTGTTGACCCACTTTGGCCATGTGTAGTCATTAACATATTTTCTGTATTTCTTTCTTTCTTTTCGAAAGACTTAATGAATTAAGAATAAAATATATTGCACATACCATGCCTTCAAAAAATAATCATATTCCATTAACAGTGGAGTTGTGACGACAAAGAGTTACAAGCAACTGCATCTTACATCTTGCAGGGGCTTGAGGTTGCCAACCAAGATTTCTTTTCAATGAGTTTACACAGGTTTTTATGAGGGGTCGCGGTTCCCTCATACTGAGTGGGGTTTGAACCTTGGACCTCTCAAAGAGAGGCCTAAGCCCTTACCACTGTAGTAAGGTTGCAGCTATTAGGTTCCCAACCAAGATTGCTATAAATAATGTCACATATTAATCAAAACAAATGCATTATTAAAACACATCTAGGTTCACCAAATCAATGACACAAGCATCACATAAGTGATCTCCTTCTCAACGGAGTTCTGACCACAAAGAGCTACAAGTAACTACCTCACACATCTTGCACGGTTCAAAAACCTAAATTTATTTGCCAACTGTGATGTGATCATTGAACTGAGAAGGGGGTTGGGGTTCCCAACCAAGATTGTTGTAAATAATGACACAGATTAATCAAAGCAATTGCATTATTAAAACACAATTAGGTTCACCAAATCAATGACAATCATTACATAAGTAATTTCCTTCACAATGGAGTTGCGGCCACAAAGAGGTACAAGTAACCGCATCTCACATCTTGTGCAGTTAAACAACCCTAAATTTATGTGTCAGTTTGGATGTGATCAGTCAATTGAGAAAGGGGTTGGGCTTTTTGTTTCCAACTAAGATTGTTGTAAATCATGATGCAGATTAATTAAAGCAGATGCGTTAGTAAAGCACAGTTAGGTTCATCAAAACAAGGACACAACCATGACATAATTGATTTCCTTCAAAATGGTAAGAAATCTGAAAATTGCCAAGCTTGGCTTTAATATTGTAATTGGCTAGACAAGGAAATAGGTTGCCTCTTTGTTTTGGTCTTTAGTGAATGAAACTTGGAAATGCTCGTCTCTTGAGCATGTTGGATGAATCAGTCATATCCTAGGTTCTACGATGTAGTTGCATTGACATATACCAGGTTGGATGAGCCAAACTGTGGTAGAAATTGTAAGGTTTGATAAGATGAACCCCAACATTCTTTGGAATTGATAGACAAGACAGTTTCAAGGTTGGGTGTTATCACGAGGTTAGCATAAGCATATTTTGATCAGTGGCAAAAATGAGCATGGACATGGATTGAGGTTGGAGAGGGTTGACTGGAACAACTCTGATACACACACATGTAAAACAGTTTTGGTGGAATTTTGAAACACAGCTATAACATGCTTGAATAATACCACAAGACCATAAAGGCACTGATTTTGCAGGAGCAACACTTACTAGGATATGGAGTGAGCAAGTTGTATGGTGTTTCAAAAGATGGCTTCACAAGCAGTATAAGATATTTAAACCTGATTATCATATATGTGACTCTAATTTAATATTTATTTATTTATTTATTTATTTTTTTGAATTTACATGGTGGAATCGGTAGCCGCCACGAATCCGGGCAGGCTGTCCAGTTTTTATGGCCGCCATAGTATTCTGCGCTGTCCGCCCTAGAAGCCGCCACACAGATCTTCGCACAGTCCGCCCCTATAACCACCATGCCACAATCATTTTAAACCTTTTATGCCGCTGAAAGCACCAGGAAAGGGACAAGCGTTCAGTCCGGCGAGGCCTGAGATTTGAACCTTGGACCTCCGCCCCCCTTATGGGGTTTGGATGAACCAATTGGTCTACACCTCGGACCTCTCTAATTTAATATTTAAGAAATGACCCCTTGAGCCTTTAAAGCAGAAAGAAGACTCAAGTATTAGAATTGAGAAGATCCAAAACATGAAGTTACATGCGTTAAAAGCCAAAGAAGAAATGGTGTTCACTTCGGTTTAGGTGGTGCATATAAATTAAAGATTTAATAAGGTTTGCATACATTGTGTAGCATTGGGTAAGGACTAGCTGATGGTGGCTTAGTGATCCATCAGATAAGCAATTGAAACAACTCAAACAGTATTCATCAGGTGAAAATGCATTGGTTATCCATGCATCCATTTTCCCCCACAACAGTGCAGTTGTGAGAAACATAAGCAGTTGAAGAGAGTTGCCAGCTAAGAGTAACACAAATTAATTGGCATAGGATTGTTCTAGGTCAGGTTTTAGGGCTTGCAAACCATAGTTACCAGGTTCAAAAATCCGGATTTGTGCTGAAAGCCCCAAAAAATCCAAAAATTCAGAATCTAAGAAAAAAAAAAAAAAAAATCGAATCCGATTTTTATAATAGAAACATATATACACACTTAATATAAACACATCACTATGTAAAATATACACAAATAAATCCAAATTCACAAACCATTCATGATAGTTTAGACCCATAGCTCAGAATCATTTGGAAATTTATTTTCCTTGAAAAAGTTTTGGATCTGATTGGACCAATCCAGATGGTTGAAAAAATTCTAGTCTGATCTGGATTTTGTCCAGAACCAATAGGAATTTGTTCATATGTTGCAAAACACTAAAGCAATTGGTGTTGCTGACAATAGGTAATTGGAGAACTTCTTTTCATGTTACTGTTAGACAATTGCATTATTTTTGGGGTAGCAAAGTGGTCCTTGGTATACACTCCACATTATAGCCCCTAGCATACTTATACCGTTTAGTGAAAGATGACTCATCCAGACTTTCCTCAATTTGTGGTATAAGTATAGGAATGTTTCATGACCTGGATAGTAATTTCCTTGATATTATATATCAACCAATTGTTTATGTATTTCTCTATTGTGTCTTTTATAACTTCAAAATAATTCCTTCAAATTCATCTAAGTAAGATAGTTCATTCAATGGGATCTAACTTCTGTGTGGCGTGACCCTTTGCAAGCATACACATTTTGTTTGCTAGCTTTGAAATTAATAATGGATGACATATTTTGCTTCTTTCTGTGTTTGCAGTGCCCTGCATTCTATGATCACACCGACATGCATACTGAAAAGATTTGGATGCTAGATTAACGTTCCAAGTTTTATAACAAATCAAGTGTAAACTGTGAAGAAACTAAGATTCTGACAATCCAAGAGCATAATCATAGCAGGGAGTGCCATGCTTTGAGGGCATAAACTACCTTAACCAAAAGAGGTGTAAACTTTACAGCCAGATCTGAAAGTGTCTTTTCTTCATTCCTTCTTATTTTCTATCTTAAGTGAATTGAACCACCATAACTAACTAGAACATGCACCAAACAAAGGAAGAGAAAGAATGATTGAACATTATTTTCTTTTAGGCCTTGGTCTTTTTTCTTCATCTTTTTTGTCTGTTGATTTTCAGTTTCCTGTTGATTTTTAGTTTGCTTATTTTGGCCATTACCTTGGCTTGCATTGTAATAATCTCAGGTTAGGTACTGTTTGGAAAAAGCATGGATTCTCAATCAGCTGATTACACCACTTCGAGGAGAACAGGAGGTAGTTTTGAGTTACCAACTACCCGTCAACTTGACATGTGGGGAGATTCTTTCAGAGCTGAAAATAGTCCACGAACTGGAACGTCTACAAGTATGGAAGCAGATTTAAAAGCTGACAACAAGGTATGTGATTAATATATTTTGCTACAAATATTTTTGGATCTCCTGAAAAACTAGAATAGCAGTAGCCTATCATTGTTGGTTAATGTCATTGGTAATTTTGTTTACAGTCTGAAGACGCACATCGGGGAATGGTCGCAGTATCAAGAAGTTCTGACCAAGAAGCAAACAAACCAAATGATAAGGTATGAAGTTCCAATTTTCATGTGAACAAATAAGTTTCTGGTGTTGCATCAATTCTCTTTAGCACAGGTCATCATAACAAGGTATTCTATAGTGATGTATCCTTACCTTCTTGTTTTTAAGATCTGAAATTCGATCATGGCAGGTAGATATTTTTCCGGTTGGATTTTATAAAAAATAATTTGATATTGTGTAAAGGCAGTATTTTCTTGGCAATTTTTTAAAATTGCAGGAAGGCAATAAATAACTTTTGTGATAAGTAGTCATTAGACAAGTGTAGACGAAAAATTGGAATCTTTTTTCTATTATTTCAAGAATTGATGCTGTCTAATTAACAACAAAGGCATTTGGTTTTTGGTCAGGACTTGAGCCTGTTGTAAAGTTCCAAATCATGAATTTATTGATTGACTGCAAATTATTTTGGATTCAAACAAAGCCTTAACTTCAAAAAAATCTATTGATCTTTATTGCCCAGGTGACATGGGGGACAACAACTCAACCTTGGAGGATCAAACCATTATAGTGGAAATTGTTGAACAATTGATATGGTGATGGGCATTTTTATTTTAGTTTTTATATGGGGTTGAAATGGGCCCCACCCGTATAACATCATGGCCACATGGTGGTATTACAACAAGCTTGGCAATTATGCATGTATCGCTTGGCAAGATTCAAACCTTGGTCTCCTCTTTGGAAGTTGAGGAATCTAACTGGTTGAGCTAATGCCATTTGATGGTGATGGGCATATTGCTATATAATAGGAAGAGTATTAACATTTGGAGTTCCATAAAAATATACAGTGACAATATTAGAATGGAAGCAGAAATTCTATAATAAAAATAATCTCATTTTTTCACACACATACAAAGCACCCATCATGACCACATGGTGGTATTACAACAAGCTTGGCAATTATGCATGTATCGCTTGGCAAGATTCAAACCTTGGACTCCTTGAAAGTTGAGGAATCTAAGTGGTTGAGCTAATGCCATTTGATGGTGATTGGCATATTGCTATTTAATAGGAAGACTATTAACATGTGGAGTTCCATAAATATATACGGTGACAATATTAGAATAGAAGCAGAAATTCTTTGACAAAAATAATCTCAAATTTTCACACACATACAAAGCACCCATTATGAAAGAAACTGGGCGAATAAAATACAGAACCAAACATTTTTAATAGATAAAACAGATGTCCAGTTCATAATGCATTCTCCATGACAGTTGCAACAGATTTCTAAACCACACAGAGCTTGAGATTCAATAAAATTAAAATCTTTATTCTAGCTTTTTATATTCCTGTGTCTTCTAAGGTACTACTAAGAAGCAAAAGTGTCTCCTCTAGTATATTGCTTGTGTGGAGTCGTAACCTTGAGGTGTTTGGAGCACAAAAGCGTGGTTTTTTGGTCTCATAAAGCATTGAGCATAAAAGCATGTAACTTAGTTTCTTGAACGTCGTGTCTCTTCTCCATGTTTCTATGGTTATGTGTCATAGTAAGAAAAATTGCAACTTGGCATCCCAATTTTGGAGAGTTTATTGGTAACCCAACAAAAACTTGAAGAAAACATCGAAGAAAATAATTTAATTCACAAAAAGATATATATTCAAAACAAAAATTAGAGAGCTAGGAAGCCGTTTTTCTATTAGATTTTCATTAAAAAAAAGCTAATTACAATTTATGATCATCAATTATCATCAAAAACCAACAAAACATAACAAACATAGGCAGTTTTAAACTGCTTTTAGCCTTTCCTTTCTTGTCCTCGAACTGGATGCTTGGACAGGTGGCCGAATTGGAGGCTTCTTAGGCATAGGATCTTCTGGTTCCTCCAATCCTTGAATATGTTCTGCTTCCGCCACCAACTCATCAATGTCCTATTCAATGAACAAAGTATCCTCCGTGCCTTTGCCAATCCAATGTGGAAGTGGATCCAGGTCATATAAGTTGATTGCATCAAAGGATTCGGTCCTCTTCATTTGTTTCATGTAAAGTCAGAGTTTTATTGCACAAAGATGAGGTCATTGAGGCGCTCATGGGTCAACCTGCTGTGCTTCTTGGTGTCTATGGCCTCAAATAGAGACTAGTTATGCTCACATCCTAAAGCGCTACAGGGCTGACTCAACATGTGGATGACAATCCTTCAAAGATTTGATGTTCTAGCACCATAATCTTCTCACCATAAATCTGCAAAAGGGAATTTTTATAAATTATAAATTTACATTTGTAATTTCATAAATTGCAAGTAAAGTTCAACTTAAAAATTTAACAATTTTAAATTTTTTACCTGGCTGCAAGGTTGTCCTTGATTCAACATGTAGGGAGGATGAAACAACCTCTTGTTAGTTGTTAGGCTTCTATCTTGGTGGGGATTAGGCGATGTTTGTCAGGGACATCTATCATCCTATTAGCACAAACATAGAAGAAGCCTCCCAACCTCTTCATCATTATGAAAATTGGGACTAAAAAAGAATTTGGGGTTCGAGAAGTACCTCACTGCATGAAGAGGTTAATGGAGTTTCCTCATCTATCTCTTAATTATTTGCCAAATGGGATCATATTTGTGCCTATCACCTCCATAATAGTGTTCGATGGCCTCTTTTGCCTTATCTATGGCCTCTTATAAATATTCCATTGCAATTGATCTCCATCTCCAAGGCGAAGAACCCTAACCAAAGGTTCTGTTTCATGAAATTGAGCAGTGAAAATAAATCATCCTATATAAATTTAATTAAAATTTACAAATATGAATTTGTAACTTTTAATTTATCAAAAAAAATACTAAAAGTAAAAATTTAGATTCTAGAAAGCCAGATAATTACCTTGAGTATTTATTGCATGCATACCTAGAATGTGTCGTCAAAGATTCGCCTCTAGACCCTTTGCATCTCCTCTTTGCAGATGGCGAGGCATACAATTCCTTACTGACAAGCATTTAAGTATAGGCGATGAAGCTATAAGGCTCCATAGGGCGATGAAGCTATAAGGCTCCATAGGGCGATGAAGTTGGAGGCAAATTGGGTGACACCTGGGTGAAGAATGTCCCTCCCCTCATTGTGCTCTTTCATCAAGTTGAGCAACCATGTGAGGTCGTAGATGTATCTCGTGATGTTCTTCGCCTCATCAATCATGGTCTTCACTCATGACAGTTTGCCATTGCCCCCAAGGATGAGATTAGTGCAATGGGTGACACATGGGCTCTAAAAAATAGAGGGGTACTTCTCCTTGTGAAGTCTACATGTAGATACATAGCCAGTTGTGTTATGTGTCACTACTTGGACAACATTCTCCATCTTCACTTTGAGTACTACCTCTTCCAACAAATGGAACAATGATTGTTTGCTCTTCACTTGTTGAGAGGCATCAATTGACTTCAAGAAGACCATGGATCCACTTGAAGCCACCAAGAAATTCATCCATGCATTGATAAAATGTTGCAGCCTTTTTACCTCCACAACTGCCTTTGTTCTTTTTCAAGATCATGTGTATTTGTGACACACTCCTCCATTAAAGGCCCTTTGAAATCTTTTGTAGGAGGGGGATTCATCCCTTTGCCAACCTCATCTAGCGTCCTTGCCAAAACTTCCCAATAAGGTCTTCTTCACGACATAAAAAGGGATGTTGTACTAGTACCAAGAAATTGCCACTGCCATTTGGGATTCCTTCATCTTTTTCTTCCAACATGCAGTAGTCTCAAGGGTTGTCTATCTTGTATTTGAGCGAGTAAACCCTTCTTTGCTTGTACCTAACTCTCCCTAGAAGAGTGCCAGACGCAAGGGCCAAGGATGGACTCTAATACAATAACAATGATATCCTTATACTATAACAATGATATCCTTATACTCGGTCTCATGCTCATAAATAGAATCTCAAGGTCCTATCCCATGTCCAACTACAATCTTAGTTTGTTTGGCCTTATCTTTTTCGCCTCATTGGTGCATGTCCAAGCCTTTAGTTTGTTTTTTATTTTATTGTCTGGTGATGGACATGTATCTACATTGTGGCCTTTTTGCCCTACAAGAAGAAATTTGAGGCGATGGATGCCTCCTATCATGTCCTTTCCACACTACTTGTAGTAGACCTGATTTAGAAAAGTGCCTCTTATGCCATGCTGCCATATTGGGGCCGTCCTTGGACTTGGAGTGGAGGCTGTTGGATTTGGCTCATTGCTTTTGCCATCGGTTCCTTGGCCCTAACCCAAAGAATCCATCTATTTTCCAAGAAAAAAAGGAAAAAAAATGAAGCATGAGCTCAACAGGTTAAATTCCTCAACTTTTAAGGAGGAGACCCAAGTTTGAATCTTGCTAAGCGATACATGCATAATTGCCTAGAAGTAATACCACTATGTGGTCACGGTGTAATACAGATGGGGCCTGTTTCAATCCCTTGTAACCAATTTTGTTTTTTTTCTTAAGAGTCCAAGACATGGCCTTAGAGGCATGAGGAACAACAGAGAAGAGAGAAAACAAAGGGAAAGAAAACCCTTAAAAAACTCCTAAAAATGCTTTAAAAACAAAAAACTACCTCTGAAATCTTGTGCCAAGGAATGAAATCTTCAAAAAGAGGTGTTAAATCTGTCAAATCCTTCTCCAAATGCATTCTAGAATGTCTGGTTGGCCTCTGGAAATTATGCTTTTAAACATGTTTTTAACTTTCTGCTGTTCTTGCATGATTTTTCACAAGTTTTTGCCAAGAAATTGGCAATTTTCCTACCATTTTCTTGGTTCGGAGAAAATGGCCCTGTTTTCTGGTGAGAATTCTGAGAAATTGTGAGAAATCTGCGATTTCTTACTACGGTCTGTGTCATGGGCTTAGCCAATTTGAGGCTTCATGGAACATGGAGAGAATGGGAAATAAATTCCCCACTGTGCATTGTTGGAGTGTGCTTACATATTTATCTTGTTCCATTGTTAATTGTGGATTTAGTAAAATTTCTACTTGTATACAGAGCACACAGAACATGGACCTTTGCTAGGCACTGTGCTTTCTCCCTTTTCATTCTTTATGGGAAAGAACTTGCTACTGTTAATAGCTGTGTGAAACTCAAAAAAGACCAATATCAATGTTTCAGTCAGACTTTCTGACCCATCATTAGGAAGATTGAAAAATGACATACATTAGAGCTCCTAATGTACATAACTTATTACCACTTTCAGCCATGAGGCATGGACCCCTATGTATAATTAGCATGAACCAATTATTTTGATAACAGGCATCCAAGATTGGCTTAGTTTTAAGCCATTGTCTGGGTTCAAGTTTTTTGTGTGCTTTTTGAATTTGACAGCTTCTTAATTTTTCCTTTTGCAGGATGACCTTCCCTTATTACAACCTTCGTTGCTTCCATGCGAATATGATGAGTTTTTGAAGCCAAATGTTCTGCCATTGCTGATTTGTTGGTTCAGTTGAGTTGGAAGTGTGCACAATGTTCTCCAACTTGGTTCTGAACAACTCTTCTTGTTTCACATAGACATTGAATCAGACAAATTCCACTATTGTTTTTGGTAGACTTTGTCTTTTATTGATATAAAAGCCTTCTCATGGTTTTTAATTGCAAAAATGTTGTGATATTCTTCTTCTTCAAGATTTTTTCTATTCTCTTTGAGATCCCTTGATATATGGGAAGAAAGTTCGAAGATAGAGGATCTCCATAACTTGCTATTTGAGAGACTTGGGCATGAGCATCTTCGATCTTGCTATTGGTTGATTCTGGGCTGCAAATGGATTCTCTAATTAGCTTAGAAGTACGATTGGTGTTAAGCAGGCATGTCCTCTTGTACGGTTACATGTATGTCTTGTCTAGTACATTTATTGTACAAGCAATATTGCTTTTTGCTTGAAAGTCATATTGCTCAAGCAAAGAGCAATATGGCAATAAAAACATGTGTTACAACTCTTTTTGCTCTTGAATGATAGTGTTTTAAAATACATTTTTAGGACATCGCCTCAAAGATGTGAATTTCCAATTGTATTGTCAAAGCCATGGCCCTTTATGGTTTTGAGATCTAAGGGCTGAGTTCGGGACTTGCAGATTAGAAGGCATTCAAAGTATCCAAATTATTTTGCTTCAGCATTTGGTTGGTTGCAAGTGCAGAGCTCCTTAATGCATTGTGCATGCTGGGATTGCATCTTGCTCACTTTGTCTTGATCTTTAGACTCATTTCCCATCTCCATTGGCTATAGTGCAAGGTGGATCATGCTTAATATCAGGAGAGAGATCTGTTTCGAGTCATTTGTGATTGTGATACAATGGGAGTTGCCTTTATGCATCTCCATAGTTCTAGGACAACCTAGTAATTGGAGGCTAGCTAGCTTATCCAATCCATTTGGATTTCCATGGACCACCTCTTACTGTGTTGGTGCTCATTTTCTCCTAGAGGAAGGGGTTCTTTATAAGTCTATTAGGGAGGATATCAAACAACAACAACTTGAGACTATGGATCTCTCCTCCTTATACTCTTCTACTGAAGTTGGCCTTTTATGCTGAGCACTTTAAGCATATTGTTGATGGGATCATCACACATTCTAATTATGTTAAGCATCATTGGTTCCAAGACCTTAGGATTGCCCTTGGTCAAATGAGGTTATGCTTCACTAGCTTAGGATTGGTGTGGGCGATCACATTCCTAGGGAGGGATAGGCTTTGTTATCGAGGTGGTAGAGACAAAGGACAACTTTATGTCCACATGCCCCCATTTACTAAGAGATAAAAGGGGGTAGTATGACTTATACAAAGATGTAAGGAGAAAACTCTCTACTTTCTTTTGATTGTCTGATTAGAGGTGTTTGGCTCTATACCATCAAGGGGAGATTAGCCTAGGCCTTGAAGGGGCATTCATAGTCCAGTAGACAAATCTTGGGCTGCTTATCTTTTCCTTCCACCCTCTTTCCGCAACAGGCGACCCAAAGCACCACTCAAACATTATGATTGCATCCTTCTTATATGGGTTATACCCACAGTTGAGAAAATTGGAATTGACAAGGCAAAAAAATAAAAAAAAAATCGGGAATTGGCCAAAAAAAGAAAAAAAACCAAAGAAATGCAATTTTTTATTGACAAAAAGTTTTTTTCATGCACATCGCAATGAAGTAACATATTGCAAATCAATTATTAATACTGTAAGTGATACAAGCTTAAACTACTTATGAAAGTGGCGAGTGATACAAGCTTAAAGCCTTAAACCAAGGTTCCACAAGGCTGGGGGATGGGGGGACGGGTTTTGGGGACCGTAAGCCAATTTTAGGGGCCTGTTGGGGGACGACAAGTATAATAGTATTAAAAATTTTAGAAATTTAGAATACCACTGACAAAAAAAACTTAAAAACTTACAAATTTTTCTAATTAATGTATGAAATTGAAGATGATAATGAAGGCACCTGATCTCTCCTTCCATGATTCAAAACTGCATGGTATCCCTGTCAATGGTATTCGTGAGGTTGTCTATCAAAACTTACACTTATAATATGGCATTTTGAATCTATAAAAAAAAATTTACAAATTTTTCCTAATTAATTTATGAAAGTTTTCACATCAACCTCTGAAAAAAAACTAAGTTTTCTTGCTGCTAGCTCATTTTCCTATTGAATTCCCTGCAAACAGATAGGATTGACCATATATATATCAAAGAAAAATTACAAGAAAATGAAAAACAGCTCATTAATAGTGCAACTACATCTATTTGACAACAATCCAACAATGCCAGAGATGCATTAATAAAATTTGAAAATTTATATCCTACAATATTAGATTTACAGGCTTCATAGTGTTTGACTTCAACTTCATTAGTTCTTTCAATAGGTATATGAAAAGGTCATTTAAATTTGGGGTTCAATTAAAAGGTCTTTTAAATTCGCGAGCATTTTTCTAGTCATCATTAACTGGGATTCAAAAACTTTCAATAGATAACTCCCACTATAGATACAAAGAATAAAATAACATCTCCACACACCCCAAAAAATAATAATAATAATAAATAAATAAATGAATAGAATAAATATTATAAAAATTATGGGATATGAATGCCTTTGTGACAATTATGCTGACTTAGATTTAAACAGGTTTAAACCAAGCCTCTCCATGAAATGATTAAAGATTTGCATACCTTTTATCTAACGTCCCCCGACTGTCCCCGGGGATGTCCCCTCACAGGAGATGTCTCAAGGACAGCCCCCCCACCATCCCCCAAAAGGGGACCGTGGGGAATGCCTCCGATGCCGTCCCCCTGTTCCGAGGACGGCTGGGACGGGGACGTGTCCCCGTGGAACCTAGCCTTAAACTACATGTGAAAGTGACAAAATACATCTTAAAGAATTTTTTTTTAATGAGTCCAAAATTCAAATAGTCTTGTATTGCTTACAATATAAAAGGGGCACAAATTACAAAATGTGTTATGAGTCATGACAAATACAATGCCTCAAGATATTTGAATGCCTTTGCCCTTTTCCCTAGCAGAAACTCTAATCTCTCGCATGTGCCTCTTCTTGTGCCTTGGTTGCTAATGCCTGTCGCCACTCGTCTATTTTGGTGCAGAAAGGATGTTGCAATTACTAATTTGGGACTTCAACAACTCATAGGCTGAATAAAACACCAACAAATTAACTTAAATGATGATTGCGATTGGTTTTAACTTAAATGGTGTTTTTGATATTAGGCTTCCAAATTTGTCTTTTGCAAGGTGTTTTAGGCTTTGTGTAACCGTTAGTTTTACTCTACACATGAGTTCCAATGTTTGCAATACCGATTTTTTCTTTCTGGGATAACAAAAATTGAGCAATAAGTTTGGACTGATAGTTCAACATCTTTTTATGGAGAATTTCATTAGTTAATAATGTATAGCATTGCTGTTGGTGGCTGTCGGATTCCTTCAAACTAAAAAAAAACCGCTGTGAAAATGCACTTTTTTGTTTGGTGTGGTAGCAGTTTGGCAGATCTCTCTCTCCATTTTGGAACAAACAAAATGAGGCAAAATGAAAAATACAAGCTATTTATGCTGTTTCCTCCACCCATGCTGTCCTGGTTAATCTTTTCGACAAAAAGTCACCATTCCTGATTTTTTAAAAATCGAGATTCCTGTTATATTTTATCGGCAATGCCTTAAATTGGGAAAATGCGGCTCGAATCACGATTTTTTGGCGATTTTCTCAACTATGGTTAGACCAGTTGGTTACGAATCTGCCACAAGGAAAGGGTTTGGTCTATCTATGCGCCCTAGACCCGCCCAACAGATTGAAAGGCCGGAAGGAAGGAATGCCTTCCGTGCCAATCTCCAGAGAAGGCTGGCTCCTTTACTACACTACGCTGGGTTTTAGATTAGAGAACTGGAAAGAAATTGGGAAAGTGCTGAAAGAAATGCAAATAACTGAAAGAAATGGAAATGTAGATAGTTTTGAGGGGAAGAACAGGCAGCACAATTACTAACTTCTACTTAGGTCAATAGCAATCAATATCATGAATATAACAGAAACTAAAACTGTAACATTTTCTGATATGTATCCTTCAATAATTCCAGATTTCGCCCTTTATCACACACTTAAATCTAGATTGCAGAATTTATTGTATGCAAATAAAGAAACAGAAGTAACAAAAATAATGATAAAAGGCATCATACATAGAAAAGGAGTCCAAAATTAGAAGCAGGAGTCTTAATATGGATGTAGAATCCAAGTGCGACAACTTTCTAGCAAGATGTTCCCCCCCTTTTTTCATTACATTGAGTGGCCTTTTATAGAGGAATTTCCCCCCTGATTACATTAATTCCCAAACCCTAAAACTGGAGGAGCAGTTGAGATTTGACCCTTGTCAGATGATAAAGAAGCTATGGGATTTGGCTCACTCGTGTTTACAGCGGCTCCGGACGGGCGTTGCAGTTGGGACAACACGTCTCATTAATACAATTGGTGTAGCTTTCCCTCTGGAGCTTTTTCGGGGTCTGACAGGGCCGTCTTGATGGGAAAGGCCGAAGACTCAAACTCGTGCGCCATGGATGCGCCTTAAATGCTCATCTACCTTCTTTCCCTGCTAGAGGCGCTATCTCCTGTTGTGGTCCTGAAGTTAGAAGACGTTTGTCGGAGTTCGCTGGAGTTGAGCCCAAAGTTCAGCATTGCCGTGGTTGAAGCCCAAAGTCAGGAGACTCTCCAGTGGTCGAGGGAGTTAAACTTTTGAAATTTTGCTAAGTCCCACAACAGACTCCGAGGATCGCTCAGGTTTAGACCGAAGCCGAGGCTCACTGGAGAAGGGGAGCGAGGCCGAGGGTCGCCTGAGGATGGGGAGAAGTCGAGGCCTTCGTGCCTTAGCCAATTTTTTTTGAAGATTCAATGTTGTGCTTCGCTCAAAAACTGAGCGAAGTTGAGGTTCGCTTCCTCTCGGAGCGAAGCTGAGTCCTTCCCAAGCCTTAGGCGATTTGTGCGCTTGATGCTGTACTTCGCCCCTGGGGAAGAGCAAAGCTGAGATTCGCTCCTCTAGAGGGCGAACACTGGACCCTTTATGCCTTCAAACTATTTGCATATTCAAACTGAGCTTCGCCCAGAAGTTGGGCGAAGCTGAGGTTCGCTCCCCTTTGGAAGCGAACTTGAGCACTTTCAAGCTTTAGCCAACGCTTCTTCATCGCTTAATCTATACTTCGCTTGGAAAATTGAGCGAAGTTGAGACTTGTTAATTTTGGAGCGAACTCTAGGTTCCTCTTGCCTTAGCTATTTTTCCATCGCTTGGGCTGCAGTTCGCCCAAATCCTTGAGCGAAGTTGAGATTTGCAAACTCTTGGAGCAAGCTTGAGACGCTTCATGCCTTAGTTAATTTTGGGCTTCCAAGTGCTTCTTAGCTCAGCTGCCATTCGCTCCGAAATCGAGCGAAGTCAAGGTTCGGCCCTCCATGTGAGCGAAGTCAAGACCTTCCTGGTTTTGCCTTAGCACCTTGAAAATGCTAGAGGAGATTTTCTGCCAGAGAAAGCTGAGGTCATAGGAAATATTGCAGCAACAATCCAAAATTTTACCCCTTAGTCAAAATGTGGCAAAATTGACAACATTCCTGGCGGCTCGTGGGGTATTGAGCTCGCCTCAATGCAAGGACCCTAGGCCTTTATCCTTTGGGCTCGGAGTCATCTTCCATTTCCTCTTCTGATTCCCTGCTGCTGTCTAAGGGTTCTTCTTCTAGTCTTTCTCCTCTTGCTGCTTCCTTTTCATTATGCTCCTGGCTTTCACCTTCTCCCTCTCCTACAGGTTCTTGGTTGGGTGTCGGAGGGGCGATGCGGTCACGGATGCGCTCGTAGGTGGCCTTAACCTGAGTCCAGGCTTCCTCTTGGAATGGCTCATGTCATGGAGCTCATTCACCAGGTGCTTGAAACTTTCGATCAAGTGCATATAAGCCTGGCCAATTCTCTGACTCAGATCGGCTAGGCAGGCATCAATTTGACAGAACCTGGATATCAATTGGATCACCTGTGTTTCCAGGATAGGATCTGCCCAACCGTCAATCTCTGACGTATCTTCTTTGAAAGCGCTCCATACTAGCTTCAGCTCATCCTTGGGCAGGCAGTTTCCATCATCATCTGTAAAACTGGGGAAGCCGAGCCGCGAGAGGGTTTGAAAATGCGCCAGGCAGATGCTCTTCTCCTGCTCAAAAGTATCTAACAGTCTCCTGGCTTTTCTGACCTTTTTCAATTTGGCAAAGAAAGTATGCAGAGTAGACCGTGCAATAGCCCATTCTCGGGCAGTCCGGGTCATTGGGGGCACCTGGAGGTCCATGCGTTTGTAAGTCTCAACTTCAATGGCCAAATTGAGCCAGCGCTTTGTTTCGCGCTCAACCTCCTCTACAACAGGCTTGCCCTGAGCGGACGCTTGCTTGGCGTCCCAGATAAACATGAGGATGGACAAGGATCTGGAGGCTCTAGTTCAGAAATTTTTCAACAACCGAGCGCGAACCTCCTTTACTCGGTCCTGGGTAAAGACCTCCATCTGCACTTCTCTCTTTTCGAGCTGCTGCTGCACTTCTTGGACCTGTGCCTCCAACTTGTTTACCTTGTCCTCCGCCTCTTCACGTGCTTTGAGGTGGCGCTCGACAGCATCCTTATGCTCGGTCACTTCCTGCTCCAAAGTTGCCACTCGTTGCCTCAGCTGCTCTGATTCTTTCCTTGCGTCTTCCAGCTGGGACTGCACTCGTGCCAGATTTTCCTCCAGTTTCAAGTTTGTATTCTCTGCCGCGAAGCAGCGTTCCTTGATATGCTCGTGGTGCAAGTAGACTGTGTTCGCCCTGACCTGAATGGCCCCCATTTCGTCCCCCACGTTGACTGTTTTCAAATCTTTGATGGTGCGTTGGTAAGTGTAGTCCGCGGGCGTCATCTCCTCCAAAGGTTTCTGGACCTTCGGGACCTTCTTTATCTTATGCAACTCCATCCTTTGAGGGTCGAACATGGCACGCTTTTCAATTCCAGCAGGGGCTCGCGCTTTTCTCTTCTTGATCTCCTTGATCCACCTGAAAGAGCTTTGCCGTGCCTGGACTAGGCTCTCTGCTACAGGGCGTTCCTCTATCATTTCCAGCTCCTGCTCCATTCCTCCGAACATGGGCGTGAAAAGGAGCAAATCCTGCTGAGGCAGGGGTCCTGCAGATGGGTCGGGGATGGTGGATATCGGGACCTTGGTGACTATTGGGGGTGTTGAGGTCTGGATGGCAGTGGGAGGACTCTTGGGGTTTGGATGCGGGTTCTCAACTAGGGTTGCTGCTATAGGTGAGGGATTGGGGGGCGGCGATGGGTTTTGACTAGCAGCACCAAGTTGGAGGGACGCGGAGGTTTCGAATGCATTGGGGGTGGAAGCGTATAAGCCAAACGCTTGCTGGACAAGACGGGGAGAAGTAACAGGTTGAACTTCTTCAATCAAAGGATGGGATACTACAAGGGGGAGGGTAGACGCAGGTTCACTGCCGAAGGGTAATGCAGAGACTAGGGTTTCAACAGTAGATAGTACTGCAGGCGGAGGTTCAAAAGAGGGGAGAGAGAAAAGAGAGCGTGTACCTGTGAGCTCTGCGATGAGAGCCGTCGTGGTGAAAAGCTGCGTTATGGGGCTTTGTGCTGCCCACTCTTCTTCCTCGGGTGGAGTGTCCTCTTCCAAATTGACAATTTCTTTCAGAAAAACTTTTGGTGCAACCTCCTTCTGCGGTGTAATCTCCTTCTGCGGTACCACCTTCTTCTGCAGCACAATGGTAGGGGTAGATGCGCTTGGGCCTGGGTTGGCAGACTTCTCTGAAGAGGGCTTGGCAGATTTGTGAGTTATCACGATTCGGGGCTTTTTTGTCTTCGGAGGTGTTGATTGCGCTACTTCAGCCGACCTCTTTAATGGTCTATCCTGCCCCTTGGTTGACTGTTGCGTTTTCTGCTCAACCGTCTGACCCTCCTTCACAGTACAGCCGGATCCCGCGCCTTGCTCGAGTGGCTGTTTCTGCTGCTTTGTGGGCCTTCTACTCTTTCTGGGCTTTGAGTGCCTCGAGGCACGAGGTCCCTGAACAGGACTGGCCGCCACGTGTCATAATTGTTGTCAAAGAGCGAGGAGAACTGGTTGTCGCCCACGAGGGTTTTATCAGATGTTTCTTTCCCGGTATGGACCCTCATGATCCACCAGTTCGAAATTTTCTCTGAGGTCCAACCCAAACCCTTCAATTTGCTTTCCATCTTTCTGAAACACTTGGAGTTAGGATCATGAGCTGGGTTCTGTGATGGGTCGTACTCTGCCTCCATGTGATAAAAATCGTGCCATGGCGGGAAAGATTGCATCCTCTCTATGTGCCATTCGAGGTCGTGCCCCGACGGATTGTTGCGCTGCTCCATGATTTCTGGGCGGGGGCAGACGTGGAAGCTCTTCATCCCTAGGAAATCTCTGAATACGTTCAAAGGGTCGTATTTCCACCGTTGGGGGAGTTCAATCAGGCCAAAGTCTTGGAGCGTTGCTACGAGGAACTCATTCTGCCCGGTGGCGTTGACTTCGATGTCGCCCCATTTGAACGGGAAATCATAGATATGCCCCCATTTCCTCCCTTGGCCGTAGGCCTGATCTGTGTAATCAGTCTGCCGCGCGATCTCCAGGGCGAACAGATACTCCGTGGTGTAGTAGGGTAACAGAAAGGGTTTACCAGTAAACCCAAAGACTTGGATGACGAAGCCCTGCGTGAGTTGGAAAGTGTCACCCAGCTTGTGCTGCACCATCTCATCTCTCATTGCGCGGGGAACGCGAGGTTATGAGCCATAGATAAGTCCCAAGGTAGGGCCGAGGAACGCCTGATTGAAAACGTAGTAGGACTCCTTTGACAACACCTGAGTCCACTGATACACAGGCAATGCTACACCCTTCTCGTCGGTGCAACTGGTGGGAATAAATTTGAATTTACTATGCATATGATAGAAGAAGAGCCAGGCCAGGAATGAACAGAACTTGAAAGACTGAGCGCTCCCTTTTCTTAGGTCAATCAGCCGAGAATGCAGGCTGCGCGACACCCAGTCCGCCCAATCAAAGAATACTGGCTTTGTCTTCGGCCCCATGGCGCTGGGAGCGTAGAACTCCCCATGTGATATGCATTCTGCAAGGGCGACCTGGTATGGGTATACTACCGCATCAATGGAGAGCCCGAACACCCACGCTAGCATCGAGTAGATATCAGGGCTTTTGAAATGTCTTAGGGACGGGCATTTTTGGCCACTGATTGACGGGTAATGGCTCCCTCAGTTGGGACTCCATGAAACGCTGCATCTGTGGGGTGGGCTGGTATCTGGCAGTTTGCTCATCAGTGTTGATAGTTTTGATGGTGTAATCTGTGTGCGATAGCTGCCCGGGAGCAAAGGCGAGTTGGACGGTGTCAGAAAAGAGTGAGAACATAACTCTCCCTTTGCTATCCCGAACTTGTCTGGTTAGCGGATTATAATATTTGGTGATAGCAGACACCAACTTTGGGCAATTGTGCACAGGAGGGCATAAGAACCAATATAGGTTGGAATAGTATGCTGCAGTCCTTGTGCTTTCGGGAGAAACCTTCTCCAGCCTCTCATCAATGGTTTGCCGCAGTTGCTCAATGCTTTGGGAGAAGACACCATCTCTAAATTTTGCCAATTTGTCGACGGGTGGGGGAGTTATTTCCTTTTCTGATTCTGATTCCTCCCCTGGTTCTCCTACGTCCTCAGGCCTCTGCTTCTGTTCTTTCTGTTTTTTCTCTTTATCTTTATTTTCTTTCTTTTTCTTTTCACCCTCTGCTTTATGTTTCTTATCACCCTCCGGTTTTTTTGCACTTCCGCCCTTGGGTGCCTTTGCCCTCTCCTCAACACTCTTCCTGCCCATGATGAATTGTGGAGACACACGGGTGCGTTGCTGATTTCTGGTGAATTTTTTTGTTTATGGTTTCTAGCACAGCGCAGGGTGGATTCTAAGGAGTCAAATGGCTGGGCGAACTTGAGCGTCGCTCCTTTTATGGCCCTGGGCGTGAACCACTCCATTAATGGCGCACACCCAGAGTAAATGTCCGAAGCCGAAGGTGGGTGGGAACAACCGTTCTCCATTGGTGGTCGTGCATTCCTCTTGAGGTTAGGAGCTTCCATGGTGCGCGATCGTCCTTGAAACCTAAATCCTCCATTTTTTGATCTCGAGGCTTTGTCCTCTTTCCCTAACGACCTGCTTTGGAATGCGTGTGGCCAACCTCATTAATGTGTGGCTTGGGAGTGTAAATCAGTGCCTTCATGTTTCGCATGCCCCAATGATCACCACGTCAAATCGCCATATGGGGAGGAGGTTCGCTCAAAATCAGAGCGAACCTCAGCTTCGGGGATGAAGACGCCCGAAATGGGCCCTTTGCACTTGTATTTTTGGAGTTTGAACTTCCTCTTGGCCCAGACCTTGTCTTGCTCGTGGCTTAACAAACCCGCACTTCGCCCAAGTTTCGAGCGAATCCTAGCTTCGCTTCAACATCTCCCGAACTACGCCATGCTTTAAACTTGTGTTTCGCCCCGACTTTGGGCGAACCCTGGGTTCGTCCCAAATGATACCCGAAACTCGGCCTCACCTCAAGATCGAGCGAACCCCGGCTCTCGCCCCTTAGGGGAGCGAAGTGCCTCCGTATGGTGGGGCCTTAGTGAATTTAGCTCTTTCTCGCCCCGAAAGTCACCCGAACCTCGGCGTCACCCTAAAACCAGGCAAAACACAGCTTTAGGAGGTGCCTTAGCGTAATTTCGACTTTTCTTTGTTCCTGCCGTCGCGTTTTTGATCGAGCCCCGTCCTCGCTTCGAACCTTTGCCCAAACGTCGTCTCGCCTTGAAAACGGGCGAGACACGACTTTTCCTTGAAAACTGGCTGGACTTGTCCCTGCCTTGAAAATCACTGCCATCTCGCCCTTTTGACAAGCGAAGCTCGTCTTTGGGGCGAGACTTCAACGAACCTTGGGTTCGCCCCAATACTCTTCTGAACCTTGTCTTCGCCCCGAAGATGGGCAAAACCCTGCTTCGGTCGCCTAGGGGTGCGAAGTGGAGCTTTGTGCGCCTTTCTTCGGACTTAACATTTATTTCTCGAAAGGCGCCGCAACCAAGTCTTCAACTCTATGGTCTGCTCCAACTCTGATGCGATTTACAACTTCGCTCGGAAACCTAGCCTAACCTTAGCCTCGCCCTGGAAACGGGCGAAGCTCAGCTGCCTGAAAATTAGTGGTGATCTCTCTTCTCTTAAGAAGAGCGAAGCGCATTCTCGGGGTGCCTCCTCAACGAATCTCGTCTTCAGCTGCGGGCGAAGCGAACTTTGGGCCTCTAAGGCTCGAAAGGTAGAATTTTTGCACGACCCCTTTTTAGTCCTTGCTCAGAAAATCCAACGAAACCGTCTCTTGCAAAACTTCATTTTAAAAGCTTACTTCCGCTGGGAAAAACAAGGATTTGCTGTGCCTAAACTTCGAAGGCACAAAATAAATGCTTTAAAGCAGAAAACATATTTACATTCGAAGAACAAAAACCAAAACAGAGAAAATAAAACTATGTACACAGGAAACTTTCCTGATGCTTCTCACTGGTGATAGACCTTCAGGTGAAGGTCGTTAATAGGTATGGGCAAGGTACGGCCCTCCATGTCTTGCAGGATGAAAGAGTTCACCTGATTGACTTGGGAAATCTGGAGGGGCCTTCCCAGAAGGCATCAAATTTGTCATGATTCCCCGGTTTCACTTTTCACGCATTCCATTTCAGTACTAGGTCCCCAACCTGGAAGACATGGGCCGTGGTTCTCTTTTCAATCCAGTTCTTAGTGCTCTCTGTATGCTTCATGAAAGCTTCATAAGCTTTCTCCCTGTCTTCTTCCAGTTGCAGCAACTGGGCCAGTCGGGCGTCCATGGGGTCAAGGTCTTCCCTCTCATCATCCAACATCCAGAGCGCTGCCATTTCAACATGTGTAGACAGGACCGCTTCTTTCCCGTATACCAATGAATATGGAGACGTCTTGATGGCCTTTTTTATGGAGGTGCATCTGCCCACAGGTGCCTGGTTGAGGAGCAAATGCCAAGTTCGCTTGTTACTCTCCAGGGTCCTCTTCAGGATCTTCAGCAAGTTTTTGTTAGTTGACTTGGCCAATCCATTCCCCTGCAGGTAGTAGTTGGAAGAGGCTTTCAAGTAGATCCCATACTTACTGGCGAACTCGCTGAGTTTGGCACCTATGAACCCTGGGCCATTATCAGTCACGATCGCATCTGGAACCCCAAATCGGGTAATCAACTTTTCCAAGAAGGCAATGACTACCTTTTGATCAACATGCTTTGTCGGGACTGCCTCGACTCATCTGGTGAAATAATCCATGGTAGTCAGCATGTATTTGTGCCTTGCCGAGGAATTTGGCGATATCACCCCGATAAAGTCCAAGCCCCATTGTTGGAACGACGCTTCGACTTGGATCGGGTGCAGGGGCAGTGGAGCATTTTTGTTCCGGCCAGCATACCTCTGGCACCTGTCACACTTCCGGCTAACTGAGAATGCATCGGCAAAAATTGTGGACCAATAATAGCCCGCTTTGATTATCTTTAAGGCCGTCGGCCTTCCGGCCAAGTGGCCCCCTGATATTCTGGAATGGAATTCATCGAGGATTTTTCCTTTTTCTATTCCCCTAACACACCTTAGGAGAACCTAGTCGATGTTCCTGAAAAACATCCCCTCTGGGCGCAATACATACCTGTGGGCCTGGAACTTGGATCCTGGAACCTGAACCTCCTCCTTTGTGAGGCATTGAGATGGTTTGGACATCTCCCAGTGTTGAAGTACCTTGCGAGATCATCTGTCCAGTGATTGCCTTTCGTAGATTGGTTGGCGAAGTTGCCCTCTGACACTGGGTCTTCCCATTGACAGGCCGTCACTTCTGCAGTGACGCTCTTTGCGAGTTCCTGGCATAGTGGACGATCGCGGATCAACTTGGTGGGTCGGACCTCAATGTCGAACTCCTGGATTTTAGTGACCCAGCCAACCCTTTTGTTGCCCATCTCTCCTCCTTGAATGATAAAAATTCCTTATGTCTAGATGAACAACATATACCGTTGTCTTGCTTTGGGAGACGAAGTGTCGGAATTTTTTCAGGTACCTCATCACTGCGTGTACTTGCCTTTTAATAAAGTTATACCTCTCTTCATGCGGCTGGATCACCTAGCTCAAGAATGCAATAGGGCGCTCCTTGCCGTCCTTTCCCTTCTGTGTTAGGACTGCGACATAGCTCTCAGGCTCCCCGACTGCATAAAGGATGAAGTCTTTTGAGTAGTCGGGGTTGACCAACATAAGGGCCTGGGCAATCCGGGCCTTGATTTCTTCAAACGCCTTCTTCCTTTCCTCTGTCCAAGTGAACTCGGCTTCTTTCTTCAACAGTTCGGTCATCGGCTTGACGACCTAGGCGAAATCAGGCACGGACTTCCTCACAAAGTTGATCTGGCCGAAGAAAGACTGCAGGCCCTTCTTGTTCGCCGGTAGTGGGATTTTGAGGAGGGCCTCCGCTCTATTAGGGTCTACGACAAGCCCCTTTTTTGAGATGACATGGCCCAACAATTTCCCTTACTTTACCGCGAAGACAAACTTCTTCGAGTTTATAGATATGCCAAACTCTTGGCATCTCTCGAATACTTGCCGTAGGTGTGAGGTATGTTCTTCTCTTTTGTGCGAAAACACGGTCATATCATCCAAATAGATGACAATAATCTTGTCCAGCAACTCACCGAACCAGTAAGTGTTGCAAAGCAAGATGAAACAATGATTCATCCACAGTTGGAGAAGAGTTATAGCCTTTCCCAAGAAGTAGAGGTGGTGAAGTCAATTGCAATAGAGGAATTGAACTTGCGTGAGATGGTTAACTTGATGAGCTTGATTCAAATTGAGCAAGTGAATCTGATTTCAATTGATGACGAAGACTTTTTTGCAAGAAGTTGAAACGGTTTAGGCAGTTGCAGTGTCGTCAAGAGGATGCTCTGACGACAGAGTGCAGTCAGATAGGTCACCAGACGGAAGAATGCAGTCAGTTAAGTCACCAAATGGAAGAATGCAGTCAACATGAAAAAGGCCAGATGGTAGAGTGTAGTCAGGAAGAAAGACGGAGGATAGGGCTTTATCAAGAGATTGGTTAGACGAATGAGTCTAGGATGGTTGTAGAATGCAAGCATATGGTAGAGGAGCCGTCATGCCTAGAGCTGTTTGAGGAGGAGCTATCTAAGGAGGATCCGTCTGAGGAGGAGCCGTTAGGACTCCATCTGAAGCAATCCGTCATCAGTTTGGCGCAATCCGTTAGGAGGAACCTGTTATCCATCCAGACCAATTTGTTAGAGCTCATCAGCCATCCGTCAAGAGACTCAGGATTGATCCGTTTAAGTCAATCCTTCAAGTGGAACCCGTCATCCGTCAGGACCAATCCGTCAAAGCTCCTCAGTCATTCGTCAGGATTATTCGTTTGAGCACATCCTTCAGGATTGATCCGTCATTAGTCAGGCGCAATCCGTATGAGCCAATCCGTCAGAGCTCATCAGTCATCCGTTTGGGACAATCCGTTAGGTCAACCCGTCTGCAACCATAGTTGAGAAAATTTACAAAAAATCCCGATTCGATTCGATTTTTCCCGATTCACAGGCTAGCCGATTTTTTGCCGATTTTGTCGATTTTTTCCTGAAAAATTCTAATATGCATGAAAAAAGCCTTTTATCAATGAAAAATTGCATTTTCTTTGGTTTTTTCAATGAAAAAATGCTGATTTTTTGCCGATTTTGTCCTCGATTTTTTGTCGATTCTTGATTTTCCCGATTCTTTTCCATGCCAATTTCAATTTTCTCAACTATGTTTGCAACAATTAGACAAGCTTCTCAATCTGTCATCAATCATCCGTTATAGTCTATCAGTCATCCATCCTAGAATGATCTGTCATAGACTGCTCTGTCAAGACTAAGCCGTCAGGGATTGCCGTTAGAGGCTCTGCAGTCCAAGGAGCTATCATCAGCGAAAGTGCCGTTTGAGGCAATGCAGTCAGAGGAGTTGTTTTCAAAAGTACTGTCTGACGAGGGATATGTTAGTCAAAGGCTGCCAAGTAGTCAGTTGGATCAAGAAAGTAGTGAATTAGAGCCGAAGAGAAGTTGTTTCAGTGGGTCGAGTGAATGCTCCGAGAATGTTGATGAGGAGAAAAATTTAGTTCAGGTAGTGATGAGTTCAGTGCTTTGGTCGTTGAGGGCTCCTGCTGTCCCTTGACCCTACAAGGGGGCTCCTGCTCCCATGACCCCCGACACTGGTGGCGTCGGGTGGTGCCTGTCATGTTCATGATGCTGGTGATGTTGATCATGGTGATCATGTTAGTCATAAAGGTGATATTCGTCATGTTGGCTATGTTGCTCATGTTGATGGTATGGCTTATTGCCCAATGTGAAGTGCCTAATCAGAGAATAATGGTCATGTTGATCATGTTGTTCCAATTGATTGCAACAAGGGGAGTTCACACTCAAAAAAACAAGATGTTGCGAGAAGTAGTCTAAAGTAAAGTTTGTTGCAAACGATGTATGGAACCGAAGAAAGCGGAAGGAGCGTGACAAGAGATTCTATTACGTTGTTTAGTGCTCTATTCCCATTGTTCAGCTCATGTGTCGTCGAGGATGTCGACCAGTTTAGAGGAGGGGATAGATGTAGGCAGGCAAATTGATATGTCTGCATTTAGTGAATAAGTTTTGGTATTCTGTGTTATTTTGTAGTTGTACACAAAGTGTTTGACGAAATGTGCGTACATATATTTAATAATGTTATAAAGTGGCAATATAATATTGTACGTAATAATAAAGTGATGTTAAGTCATGTATGTCGGTCAAGTCATAAGTCATCATCATAAATCTGCATATTTATTTGTCATCATCTATTGTAGATGATGTTGCTGGTTCTGTGTATTATTATTGCTAATGACTACAAATTTGTAGAATTATGTTAGTAGAAATGGAACTGTGTGTAAGCATGTTAAATTTCATTTCTACAATAACCAACTGGTGGGGTCCTCTCCATAAAATTTTGGGAAATATTGCTTGGTCATTTTATAAATGTTATTATTGAGCAAGGTAATATGGGCTCCATCCTTTCATTTGCTTGCCTTATTTTTTGATCCCTTGTTACCTAGTTGGTCATATTTGTAATCCAAGCCCATTAGACGACTCTCAAAGTCATTTAGTTTGGTAGAGTAGCTTTTCCCAATTTTGTTGTTGTTGTATCAAGTAACTCACTTGTTCACCTAATTGCTCTAGCTGGGCGCCTCTAGTAGCTTTGGCCATTTTTAGGTACCCTGGGGTTCCCAAAAATAAACTTATGGGTGTTAAATAGCAAAATGATAAGGTCAAAGAGACGATCGGAAAGGGCTATACCACAAAATGACAAATTTTGGCCTCCGAAAAGGCTTATGGCAGTTGTATATTAAAATGATAAGGTCAAAGAGACGATCGGAAAGGGCTATACCACAAAATGACAAATTTTGGCCTCCGAAAAGGCTTATGGCAGTTGTATATTAAAATGATCAGCTCGAAGAGACAATCACAATGGGTTATACCACAAAATAGTAATTTTTCAGCCTGCCACCTATTACCAAGTAACCGTTCTGACGGCCAAATAGGGTCTTTTTTGCATTATCAGTTTTTGGATGGCCAGACAAGGTGTCTTCTGCACTATAAGACTACCAAATGACAACTGCCTACTTTGACGATTGTCAACTGACTGTTATGATTTTATTTCTAATTGTCTTTGTATAATTTTTGTATTTTGTCACCAGATAGTTTGAGCATCGTCAATCTGTGGTGGTTGTAATCTCCTCTACATTATGCTCAATTTTGATCCTTGGATTTGGCTAGGAAAGGATTGAAAACATATTCAATAGGGACAATCTAGGCCAAGGTGTGTCTGGTTCCATGGGCTCTCTTATATACTCTCGTTAGTGATTAGTGGCCAACCCAATATCTTAGAGCTCTAACTACGAAGGGTTCCACCATACTTGTATCCATTTTTGAGTGTACTGTGAGAGTAACTTCTCGGGGCTAATTGCTTACCGGTGCACCACAATACTCAAACAGTCGATATCTTCCTAGGGCTGGAGGCTTCTTCTATTCCTAAGATGATCTCCCTATATACTTGAGGGTATGTGGGGGCTTGCCGCCATGTACGGGTGCTGTCTAAGGCCTAGGTATTGGAGTATGAGCACCCCTCACTTCACTAGACGCTTTATGGGCAATCTAGCTTAGCCAAAAATGACAACTCCTCCATGATATTTTAAAACCCTTGGCACAGGGTTTCTAACCTAACCCACTACTAACAGAACAAAAAAAAAAAATTGTGCTATATTCTTGCAGGGTGTTTAGCGAAAAATGCGTAGAACAAAAGGAAAATATACCTAGCAGGGAAGAGACGACATGACAATAACTGTTGCTACTGCAACGGAACACAACCTTGGAAAGTGCTCTGATACCACTTGTTAGGAACCTTCAATTAAAATCAAGCACATTCACAACAGTAATTGCAGAAATTAACAAAAATGCTAGAAAGGAAATAACATAGTGCTTGAGAAATATTGAATAGAAGTGCAGCAACTTTATTAATCAAGAGAATCTGATATCGTAGGCCTCTTCGAGGGGGCAACCTCCTTGGAAGCAGAGCTCCGTTACAATTTGAGAAAAAGACTTGATACATTCCATTTCCACCCTTGTCTTTATATAGACTCTTTATCTACCCTAACGCTAATGCTCAAGGGTCAGTCCACATGCAAGTGAGGGACCCAAGCTAATAACTCCTAATAAAAGAAATGGTTACATCTTTATTAATAATTTTCAGTTTCATCATAGCGGTGCATGCGCAGAAATTACATAATCATGTTAGGATAGGATCCTAACAATAATTGAGAGAAGGCTACACTTGTAACAAAAATGCACTTGATTGACACATTATGATGCATTTGTGCAATGAACTATAATATCTCTGAATGTAGTTGGAAGAGGATGATAGCTATAATATCTGATATGACTGTAAAGGTTGGTCAGCTTAGTTTTATTATCAAATCATTATGAAATTTGAACATGAAATGGGAGCCTATGTGGATCCTAGATGTTTAACTTCAACCTTTTATAGAAGAGAAACGTTCTTATTAACCGACACTATATTGAATTACATTTTGTAGGTTTTACTACCTTATTAAGTGGTGGGTTCCTGCTATGATACTAGTAAAGTTATTAATTACAATCTAATGAAAGATATTGCTATGTACCTACTTAGTTTGGCAAAATGCTGTTATGTTGTTTTCTTTTTGTGCCTAAGAATACTAGCACCTTAAATTTCAACCAATTGCTGCAAATGATTGATAAGTTTTACCTCAGTGATAGAAGTATTTCTTTCTCTTGAAATAATTTAACATTCCAGTTGGCCTGAAATTATATTTTATGATTCATTTGAGCTGAGGTATATGCATGAATGTGTTTACTATACTATTGGCCTGTATATGCATTTACTGTTTTGAGGTCTTAATTATAAGCTATTTTCCCTATTTGTGTACGCTATTCGGAATCTTGGGAACTTGGTCAAAGTAAATGTGCAAAGAAAGTTTGAGTATATAAAGTTTTGTGTTAGATTAAAGAAACAAAAAAATGAGCCATGTTTATGACATTTTAACTAGTTTATATACCATGGGATTAAACATCTCCTAATCTTTGTTAATGTTGCATGTTAATACTCCTAATCAAGTTTGATCACAATGGCAGAACATAATGCAGAGGTTGTGACGTTAATATCCCTCTAGGTTCTGCTTTGTAAATTTCTGGTTAATACTTGGTTTTTCTTGTCACTGTTAGCAGTAGAGTTAGTGGAATTAGAAGGGTTTACAACTTTGGCCAAATTTAGCTTGTGGTAAGTTGTATCTAAGCCTCTTTTTTTTAACAATTATTGCACAACTTTTTCTCATCTGAATGTTATTTTGGCAAATGAAAAATTTGCATCAAGATACTTGATCTTTTCATTGTTGCATACATCACCTGAGTTACGTTGAAAGCTCAATTTTACTTAAATATAGCATATTATAAGAGCATGTTATGTGTATTATCTTTGTGGGTTTGTTATAACTTTGTCATGGACAGTTTATGTAGCTGTAACAGGTTTCCAAACTCCCTTCTTCCAGTTAAAGTAAGATGTATGTGTTCCTTGATTTTCATCACAAGTACCATTGTCAATCCTGTTTATGACATTTCTTCTCCTTTGCCAAAAATCTTCTTATTTACAGGTCCTAAGACGACTTGCACAAAACCGTGAGGCAGCTAGGAAAAGTCGTATGCGAAAAAAGGCATTGTGACACCAAACCATTATAGCAAGTTGATCTCCATAATTTTCTTTGTCAAATATGCTTTTCCTTCTAATAACAAAAAGTTTAAACAACAGGCTTATGTTCAACAACTTGAATCAAGTCGTATGAAGTTGAATCAACTGGAACAAGAGCTTGAACGAGCTAGGCAACAGGTAGTGTCTGTAAGATGCAAGCACATATATTTTCCAGTGGATGTTAAGAGAGCATTTTGAATGACTTTTGGTATACAAACTGCAGGGAATTTATATTGGAGGAAATTCTGGAGATCATAGTAATTCAACTATAAATGGAGCTGCCAATACAGGTTGACTCTGTGGTTGCTAAATGCTTATTATCTTTAGAAATATCATTTAGTGTATAGTTTCTATCTTGCAGCAAACTAATGTCCAGAAATAGGACTGGAGTAATTCATTGCATGATAGTTTTGGTGTTTGGGAAGTGTTTTTTTTGACTTGTACACTTAATTGTGACTATGCATCTTACCTCTTTTAATAACTGTTAAACTCTACTTTAAAATTTCCATACAAGTTTGCTATTTAATATTTCATATAACCACTTTTTAAGATCATTAAATATAAGGCGAGAGTGTGAAATTTGTATCATAGGCAATAGGTAGCAGATATGGTAGTTTTGGTGTTTGGGAAGTGTTTTTTTGACTTGTACACTTAATTGTGACTATGCATCTTGCCTCTTTTAGTAACTGTTAAACTCTACTTTTAAAATTTCCATGCAAGTTTTCTATTTAATATTTCATATAACCACTTTTTAAGATCATTAAATATAAGGCCAGAGTGTGAAATTTGTATCATAGGGAATAGGTAGCAGATATGGAAGAAAAATTTCATGCAGTGTAATATATACAATAAGAGAGGGTAAACGAATATGAGCATCAATGGAATCAAAAGCTTTTCCATTTAACTGACTTTTGGGTGGGCTTTTCCTACTGAGTCATAAGTAATAGCTGGTGATATGCAAGAAATCCTTCATGCAATGCAATAGAATTCATGTGCGGGTCTTGCAATAGAAGTCTGCTAGGCCCAAGGAATTACATAGCTTAGATAGACTCCTGGGTAGAGTTTCCTATGCCTTTGTGAGAGTGACATGCCCGTTTTCTCCATCAAAAGAAACCTGAGGTATCCAAAATATTGTGATCAAGCTTAAATGCCCAGGTTAAAATTTAAAGTCCTCTGAGAATGTCTCCACATTTATGTGGTATACTTTGCTAACGTAGGAGTTAAATTACTGTGCTTGAGATTGCGTGGAATTCCCTCTGATGTTCATAGCCCCGAGATGGATCTCAATGTATAAGGCTAGATTTAAGACCTAGGTGAATTTGATTGCACGAATGCCTTATGGTCGTGGCTTGTAAGCAAAGATATTCCCTTCTAAGTTTTTATCAGTAAAATAAATTGTCTACAAATCTGAGATTCCAAGTCCTCTTTATGGTGAAGGGCATTTTTTAATGTACACGCAAGATCATATTTGTACAAGGCCTTACAGAACTTGACTGATCTAATCCCAGTGTTTTTCTTATGTTCTATTGTATGTAAGTATGCCATCAAGATATATGATGACAGAATACACTATAGAACCTGACTGATCTGGTCCCAGTGCTCACCTTATGTACTCTACGTATTTATACTATCAAGATATACAACAACAAAATGCTCTACAAAGGGATGTAAAACATCATTTATAAGTTGCATAAATGTTGTTGGAAATAAGCTCTCAAGCTTTTGGTTTTTTGAATCATGCCTGCGCTGTGGGGCTTGTGTGCACTTCAACAAAAAAAATGCTACTTGTGCCGAACATGGTTTGAGCTTAATAATGATAATCATCAAAGTCTCTTTTAAATATTTCTGACTTAAATTTCTGTTAAATGTCTAATAGGGGCAGCTGCATTTGATATGGAGTATGCGCATTGGGTTGAAGAACAAAACCGACAGATTTGTGAGCTCAGGGCTGCTTTGCAAGCCCATGTTACAGATATTGAACTTCGTCTTCTTGTGGAGGGTAGCATGGCTCATTATGATCAGCTTTTTCGAATGAAGAGTGTTGCTGCAAAGGCCGATGTTTTTCATCTTGTTTCTGGCATGTGGAAGACACCTGCTGAGCGTTGTTTTATGTGGATGGGAGGATTTCGTCCATCTGAACTCCTAAATGTAAGTTGCAAGATCAGGCTCATAAGCAGATGTTATACTGTGCATTTATGTATTTACTTTGTATGTTAATGTTTTTATGTAAGCCTTTTTTATTTTACATTTGATTTCTACCGGTTTGATTGATTCTTTTACTGCAGAGCATTCCTCCATTGTTGTCTACATTTGACTTTGTACTTGGTTCACTTGGTGCTTCGTTTTGCTTTTCCTGTGACATCCCCTAAAAGATATTGCACTTGACAGCACAATTTGTTGCTTACCTGTTTTTTGGACTTGGTCATAATCTGTTAAAGAATAAGCATCCCTACGTGCTTTTATTTGTCTATAGTGAAATGAATGAAATGAAATGAAATATTATTAATGTCCACGGTGGGCCAAAATAAGACCCAAGGGACTATAAGAAGGACAATAATGACTGCCAGTTAGCAGGCTAAAAGGCCCAAAAAAGGAAAGAACTAAGAAATAACAAACTTATAAACATCTGTGTGTACACATCCTGCCCTAGCTCCCTTCACCCTTTAATATTTTTGCAAAACAATAACTAGAATTAACAAATAAAGAGTCTGTGAAAATGTGGATGCCTTTATTCAGACAACATGAATGACTTTACTGAGAGGTATGTGTGCATATGCATGTATATTTGTGCCAATCTCTTATTTTCCATTCCTGCCTTATGATTTAAAATGATTATTTTGCCACATCAAATCATAGACCAATGAATAAAACATTTGTAAAAGGACTATCCAAATTTTGATCTTGTTCAGAAAGCATGAGGGATTTATGCAGTTATGGTTAAGCAAAGCGTGCACTTGAATTTGCAACAAAACATTTCTTAGAGGCATTTTTGAGTGATTTATGTAGCCTTATGAAAATCCTCATCGCTTTAAGATTTCTTCATTTTCGAATAACTGACTATTCTGCTGTTAAATGCCTCTTTAGTACTTTACAACATGTCAATTGAAGCACATGTTCTTGAGGTCCCTCCCTCTTGGGCCTTCATGCTTACCTTTTGGTGTTTACACTTGGACAAAATTAAACTTGTCATGTGCAAAGCTCATATGAACTGAGAAGTGTGATTTAGACATTAAAGTACTGAAGGTAAATTTCTCAAGAGAGGTCCCCATGATTCCAATCATAGTGCTTGCAACAATCCACAATTGTACTTATCAAAAACATGAATTGAAGTTGGTAAAGAATGACTTGCATTTGATCCATAGAATGTTTGAAGTCATAGTTTATTTCCAGATATTTGTTGAAAGTGCAATATTTTTTTTTTGTTGGAGAACAAGGGGTTGTACTCGGGTCCCCCACCCTTGACAAATCACAACTCTCTTCTTTAGAGCATGAGAGTTTACAAACAGATTCAATTCTCATCTCAATTGAGTTGCTATAGCTAGAAACCTACATCATTTTACATAAAATGTCTGAATTCTTGATTTTCATTTTTTGGAATTTCTTCAATTTTCTGTGTGAATACAAATATTCCAGAATTCAGCATCCTTCTTGACATTTTCCTACAACAACCTTCACAATACCAAAACTTCACCTCTACTATCTATGCATTGCATCTTAGTAGAGTAATATTTCCAAAACATCGCACTATCATAGCCCGCTTTACCAGATCTGGATTGCTAGTTTCCTTCCTGAAGCACAAGTGCAACCACAAAAATTGTAATAAATAGTTTATATGAAAGCACATTAATGTTATAAAATAAAGCAGATATTACCAATGGAAAACATTAAAGTAAATCTTAATCATTATTTGATTCAGGCAGTCAACATTTTCTTGTCAGCTTCAGCTAAACTTACTACTTCCTCTAACCAAGGAAAAGAGAATTTAACTTCACGATCCTCAATTAAAACCCCTCTATTGGCTAGCCTATCTGCACATTTGTTTCCTTCCCTTAATGTATGTGTAAACCTGATTTCTTCAAACTCTATAGCAAGGTCTTGAATTTCCACAATTATCTCTTGTATGTTCCATGGAGCCTTTGCTTTCCTCAAAATTGCATTTATTACTATGAGTGAATCACCTTCCATCCATACTTTGTTCCATTTCATTTGTTTGCATATTTTTAACCCTTCCAAAGCCACCCAAGCTTCAACTTCATTATTTGTCTTAAATCCACTATTGAAAGCGTAATGAGACAAAATCTCTCCTCTATTATTTCTAATTATTCCTCCTCCTCCTGTTGGTCTTGGATTTCCTTTAGATGCTCCATCAAAATTCAATTTGACCAACTCCACATCTGGTGGTTTCCACTTTATATTCTTTGCCTTCTTTTTGTTTCTCCTATCCCCAACATCATAATTCCATTTGATGACTTGACTCCATCTATCAAGGCTCTCTGCTTCCAGATTAGGGATTGGGTGAGTTGATAGGGTTGGTTTAGACTCCTCTATGGCTAAACAAATATTCCTTTTCATTACCTCTAAATTGCTTTCCTTTCCTTTAAATATTCTTCTATTCCTTTCTAGCCATACAGTCCAAAGTATTGTATCTTTTGATATATCCCAGATTGTCTGTAAAGCCTCACTTTTAAAAGTGCTCTGCCATTGCTTTAACCATTCTTCAATTCTGCCATTCATCACCATGCATTTACCAAACATATTAAGAATCCATTGCCATAGTTTCCAAACTATTGAGCAGTGTCCCAAGAGATGGTCTATACTCTCCTCCTCCATTTTACAAAGAACACATTTTGAGGGGCCATGAAAACCCCTTTTCATAAGGTTATCCCAGGATAAAATTCTTCTATGACCTACTAGCCAAACAAACATTTTGACTTTAGGAATGCTTGGGCTATCCCAAATATCTCTCCATATTCTTGCGATATTCCTATTTTGATGGTGCTTTATATTATATCCACTTCTTGTTGTGTATTCTCCTGAGCTATTCAACTCCCAAATCAACTTATCCTTGGCTCCCCTCGGAATAATCATTGTTGTTATCTTTCTACTCAATTGCCTCCTAGCATCAATGTCTTGTATACTTGTAAAAAAATCTTCTTTCCATTTGTATCTTCCTTCCTGATCCTTGTACAAAATGTTTGAAACCCTATCACCATATTTGTCTTGAAGTAATCTCATCCATGGTTTCAAAATTGGATCTAGATTGAGTGGTTTTTTATCACACCAAGTATCCATCCAAATAGAATTTTTTTCTCCAGTTCCCACCACCCATCTTAAACCTTTAATCACTAGATCAATTGATTTTTTTAAACCGTTCCATAGTGCAGAACCATTTGGTAGAGAGAATGCAGTAAATATTAAGCTTGGGTCATTGGGCTCAACATACTTAGAAGAATTCTTGCCCATTGTCTTTGACTCTCTTTGTACAATCTCCAAATTACTTTTCCCCTAAGAGCTAAGTTTGCATCCGTAAGAACTCTTAAACCGAGACCTCCCCTAGTTTTATCATCACACACCTTGCTCCATTTCACCAAAGGAAATTTCCTTTTATCATGTAATCCTGACCACAAAAATGACCGCATAATAAAGATTAAACTTTTTTCTATCGATTTTGGCATAGTATACAAGGACATATAATATGTTGGAATGGCTTGTAAGACTGATTTAATTAGTTGCACTCTTCCTGCTAATGATAACCATCTACCTTTCCATGCTGGTAGTTTATTCTGAACTTTACTTATAATTGGATTCCATAATTCTATCCTCATTCTCCCCTCAAATAAGGGCATCCCTAGATAAGTTGTTGGCAAATTTGCCTCCTCCATTTGAAGTAACTTGCATATCCTTGCTTTGATTTTAGTTGGGGTGTTTAGGAAGTAAATTTTGGATTTTGTCCTATTAACTTTTTGCCCTGATGCTCTTTCGTATTCCTTTAATAAGTTATTCAAAGCTTTGGCCTCGTTTATCCTTGCCCTCCCAAAAAGGGTTGTATCATCTACAAATTGTTGATGGGTGATGTTGTCGATGTTATTACTAGCCTTAAGTCCACTTATAAGCCCATCTTTGTAAGCCTTCTTCAAGTTCCTACCCAAAACCTCTGCCATAATAATGAACAAATATGGTGATAGAGGATCTCCTTGTCTAAGGCCTCTCTTGGCTTTAAATGATTCTGTTACTAACCCATTGACCAACATTGAATATGAAATTGTAGAGACACAAGCTTTAATCCATCTGACCCATTTCTTCCCAAATCCAAACTTTTCTAATACTGCAAAAAGAAAATCCCATTTAACCCTATCATAGGCCTTACTCATATCAAGTTTTAAGATCATTGCTTTCTCTTTTTTTTAGTTTTATGAATAATTTTTTTTTCTATTTTTTATCCTATAATTTTTTTTTTTTTTTCACAAATAATCCTTTTTTTTTTTATAAAATTTTTTTTTTTTTTTTTTTTTTTTTTTTTTTCACTTTATTTTTATTTTTTTTTTTTCTATATTACATAGGCTTATGGGTTGAAATGAATCAAAAAATTTTTCATCCTTTTTTTTTGGAATCAGGGTAAGATATGTTGCATTTATTTTATAAGGTATGTATTGTTTTACCCTAGACTGTTCCACTGCCACCAATAAAGAATCCTTCACTATATCCCAATTATGTTGATAGAATGTTGTAGAGAGCCCATCCGGACCTAGGGATTTATCCTTATTAAAAGAGAAAAGAGCTAGATGAACTTCTTCCAGAGTAATAGGCTCCATCAGTTTCCTATTGTCTTCATCTGTTATAATTGAAGGAACTTCTTGTAGAAGTTTATCATTAAGAACTTCAAACTCTTTTGATCCTAGAATATTTTGATAAAAAGACCTTGCCTCCTTTTTGATTTCACTCTGGTCTTCAATCCAAACCCCTTCTACTGATTTAATTCTACTAATTTTGGATGTTGATCTCTGTACTATTGCCATCCTATGAAAAAACTTTTGTTTTTATCTCCTTTTAACCAAGTCTGTCTTGATTTTAATCTCCAAAATTTCTCTTCCTTACTCAAAATATTATGATATTCACTAAGTAACTCCCTTTCCTCCGAGCTTGGATTATTATGATCACCTTTTTGGAATTTTGAAAGTTTATCTTTTAGTTCTTCTTTCTTCTCAAAAATATTTCCAAAAGTGTTCTTGTTCCATTCTTTTAATCTAGATGTCATTGATTTAATTTGTTTTGGAAGTGTATACAACCCACCGTTTCTTGAAGAATTCCATGTTTGTGCTATCATATCAACAAATTGAGGATGGTCTTCCCACATCTGCTCATATTTAAAATATGATATTTTTTGAATTCACTTACCACCATTTTAACTTTTATTGGCCAGTGATCTGAACCAATCCTTGTCAAGGTATTAATTTTAGCACAAGTCCCTTCATCTAGCCAATGATCTGAGAGAATGCATCTATCTAATTTTTCTGCTATTAGGTTCTGGCCTCTCCTGTTGTTGGTCCATGTATAGTTGTCTTCTTCAAACTCAACCTCCCATAGATTATTGTTTTGAATAAAAGCTGAGAAATCTCTCATACTTTGGGTTAGTTTCCTAATTCCCCCAAATTTTTCATCTAACTTGGTTATGGCATTAAAATCTCCTATGATCATGAATCGGGTTTCTTGGTCTTTACTTCTCATAAAGGCTTCAATCCCACTCCAAACTTCTAATCTGCCTGACTGAGTTGTAGGTCCATAGACATTGATAAGGATGAAATGAATATCTGCAAAGAAGCATGTGACTAAAGAGGCTATCCAATGCCTAGTTTTATGAATGGTTACACAGGAGGTTCTAATAGGATTCCAACAAGTTAGAATTCCCCTTCTGCTCCTTTAGAATCTATAGCATCCCATTCACATCTTGCCCATACTGCTTTCATAGTTTTGGAAACTTCTTTTGTCATTTTAGTTTCTTGGATACAAAGGATATCAGGCTTATTACTTAAACAAAGGTCCTTGATACACCTCTGCTTTGAGGGGGCATTAGCACCCCTTATATTCCATGAGATGGTAATCATGTCTCATTAGGGGCTATTGGCCACCAATATCATTTTGTTGTTTGGTAAAGAGAAGTTCAACCAACTTAGTTTGTGTTCCTTTCTCTATGTTTGCTCTTGCTTCCTTGGATCTCGCTTGATAATTTGAGGGTTTTCCTCTTTTTGCCTTGCCTGTATCAGGAGTAGGTCTTATTATTCTATTCCTCAATATTCTTTCACAACTTTCTTTTTCCTCAGATTTATCCTCTCCTGGCTCTACTATGGAAGCTTTTGACTTGTCTTGCTCATTTTTTGGTATTTCCTTATTAATGGTAGATGTATTAACATCTAACACTGCATTTTCTTTACCAATTTTTTCTCTTGAATGGTGCATGGTACTTCAAGAGAGTCTTCAAAATCTGATTTGACACATTCCTTAGGTTCATCGAGAATGTTCGTCCCTAAATCAAGATCATATTGAATAGATGGTTCCTTGTTAATATGTTGAACCTATTGTATTGTGTCCTCTAAGCTTTGATCTACTTTTTCTTCATAGGCTAAAGCCTCAAAAGAGTTGGTATTTCTTCCAATATCCTTCCTTACTGGTCTCCACTATTTATTTGCTTTCATTTGTCTATTTCTATTTTTTGGAAGTTGAAAACCATCCTCATCCATATCCATTTGTAAGTTTCTCTTGCGGTTTTCTACATATGATTCTGTTGGACTCTTCTTAGGGCATGATCTCTCAATATGCCCCACCTCATGACATCTTCTACATCTAAAAGATATGTTTTCATAATCTATGGTTTGGGTCCACATCTTATCCCCATACTTAAGAATGATTGATTCTGGTAAAGGTTTACTTATATCAATCATGACCAATATCCGAGCATAAATAGCCAAGAATCCATCTTTTGTAGTTTTTGAAATCTCAAGGAATTCTCCTAGAGTGTTGCCTATTGCCTTGAAGGTATCCATTTCCCAAAACTCAATGGGTAACCCATACATCCTAACCTAGATTGGTACTAGGGATAGATTTACATTTTTAGGTGAAAAGCCTTCATACTAGTGGGTAAGGAAGAGTCTTGCTCTTCCCATAAACCAAGGACCCCCTTTTAGGATTCTATCTCTTTCTTCCCTAGAACAAAAAATGGCTAGGAAGAAACCTTTGGGAAGAAAGGATAGAATCACTCTTGGAGACTTCCAACTCCTATCAATCCATTTTCTCAAGGCTGAAGCCCTTGGCCAATACCCATTAAATTTACCAAAAACCGCCCTATCTTTGAGCAGCAAGGATCGATCCTCTGTGGTTTTCTCACTAACCTCTACTACTAGAGATGATTCTAAGGATTTAGCTATAAATCGGTCCATGGGAAGGAAACTAAAACTCAAAATCTACTGAAATTTACCAGAATATCCTATAGCGAATATAATATTTGATAAAAAAATTATAATAATTTGCAAGCAAAATTTCTAAGATAAAGAAGGGAAAAAGAAACTTAGCTGAAAAATTCTATGCCCAGACAGAATGTCTTGCCTCACTGAAGCCCTAGCCCTCCATTGCTCCTCCCATCATCCGAACCCTGGTTGACAGATATTTGTAATTTCGTTTTTGCGACTTGAAAAATCGTCACTGCCCTTGTTCCGGATGGCTGACTTCACAGGGTCGTATCTCCCTCAATATTGCTCGGATTCCTTCATATGACCACTCATTTTAAAGCTCTTCAAATTCCGCACAAAGTGGTCCAAGAATCAGCTGAATCGGACAACCCTTCGCGAAGATATGGCTCCTAAAAGATGAGACGTTTTTCAGAAAAAATTGCCCTAATCCTTCGCGAACCACTTAGGTCTTGAAAGTGCAATATGTTGAAGGCACTTTCTTCTTGAATTTGAAGAATTTTAAGAACTTGCTTTATTACTATTCTTATTATATTTTAGGACAAATTGCTGATGTCACTCTACTATTGTAGTGAGTAGAACAGATTAATTAAGGCAAAAATGATACTTTCAAACTGTAGGTTGAGAATGTGCACTGAGTTCATGGTGCAGTTCCTGAAGGATTTCTGCCATTGTTGTGTTATTCTAGTAATGTTTTAGCTTATATTTCTCATGCGTGTTTTGGAAAGAGTCTTTTTTAAATGCTTGAATTTTTTGTAATGTACTCTGCCTGCTGCTGTAAATCAATATTTTGTTTTACATTACAGATCTTGCTAACATCTCTGTTAAGGATCCGTTCTCTTTCACCTCACTGAGAAAGAATGATAGATTAGAAGATCAGGTTATGTGTATGCTTACTTAAAGCACAAGGTATATGTGAGCATGGAATATTCATGCAGTTATGGCCTTAGGTGACATGTTGTAGGACTATGCTATATGATCAGCCAAGCCTCCCACATGGCATAGTACCCCTCATCCAGTGGCTTTGTGTCATTCAATTTGGCTGAGAAGTTGAGAATGGCTTGCATTTGACTCTGCCTGCCCTTAGCCCTTAACCATATAGATAAGATATGAGAACAATTACACCTTTGGAGCCTTTGCTTCTAGTTAGCCCTCTGTAAGGCCATAAATGTAGGTTAAGTGCTAAATATTGGGTGGGGGATTGGAATCCCAAATAGTAAGAGCAACTGATATGTGCAAAGCTTTTTCCTATATATACAAAAATTTGGAAGATCTAACCGTAGTTTTATTTTTACCAAGATTGACATTTAAATATTGTTTGTCAAAGCAAAGAACCAAATAAATTGTATTTGAAGTGGATGACAGAAACAAAAAACTGGGTAAGGAAATGGAAGAGGGAGACTAAAATGTCAACAAGAAAACAACCCTTTTCCAATGCATGGTATCCTCAAGATGCCATTCTAATTCATTAATATAAATGGAAAGAAGGTTGGTAATAGAGAATATATCCTTTAGATGCCATTTTAATCCTTGCCCATCTTGGGTACAGTACTTTGGATAATACCAGAATCTTCAGTTGTGGTAAGAATATAAGCAAATGCAATCATATGAAGCATGATTGCCGCTGTAATAATGATATTTGCACTGTAATTTCAAGAAGTCGTTCAAAAAGGAAATACTTAGGAATTACATTAAAGACATTTTTAAAGATCACTGGTAACAACAGGGTGTGGATGATGATTGTTTAGAGGCCTTGATTATAGCTTTGAGGATAAATATAAAACTAGCATGATAACTCTAAATAACAAATTTAAAGTGCTTTTATAGCATGAAGTTCATTCTTATCCTTCATGAATTTTCAGTAGCCTACTTGTTGAAAGTGGAATAAGCGTATGAAATTCAGCATTACTGAAAATTCCTTAGAATTATTTTTAATGAGTTTTCAGTAGCCTACTTGTTGAAAGTGGAATAAGCGTATGAAATTCAGCATTACTGAAAATTCCTTAGAATTATTTTTAATGAGTTTTCAGTAGCCTACTTGTTGAAAGTGGAATAAGCGTATGAAATTCAGCATTACTGAAAATTCCTTAGAATTAATTTTACTGTTTTTTTAAATTACGCAAATGCAATCCTTGGGTGGTAGTTGTCGTTTCATCAGTTATCAAATATTGTACGTTGGAAAGATAATGGGGCAAGTCAACTTATGAGTCTTAACAATCATCTTGCTGAGAAGCGTGATCCAACAAAGACAATGCCATATGAGAAGGATCCTTCTAGACTTGGCTACAATTGAAGTTGGATTTATGTTTTCATGGCTTTTCTTGGTATTCATTTTATGCAAATTATGGAGTATACCTCAAACAATTGTGTTAAACCACATCATAGTTACTAAGATGTGTCTACCATATAACAATGAATGTTGTGGTCGGAGTATGAAATATATAAGTAATGTGACCATGAGGAATAATCTCATTGGTAGAACTATAGAGGAAAGCAGAGCTTGTAATGCGCCAACTTGGAAATATATTTTTTAGTTAGAACTATATGATAAATTGAACATACATGAAATAAATATGGCAGAGTTATGCATCTTGCAGATGTTTGTTTCTCATTTGTGCATGTTCAGGTTTGCACAGGTGTGATTGTGTCATGGCTGTGTATGCATGCATGTCAGAAGGGGTCTGGTATTACTCTTTCCGTCTTTTCTGCACTTAGTGCATTTGTGTATCAAGAAGTTTAGTATTGCACTGTTTTGTATCTGTTCCTTGAGCTATGCATGTTTTCAAGCAAGCATGTATTATGTTCCTTTGTACATCAGACTCTGATAGCTTGAGTTGTTCATTAAATGCATCTATGAAGTGATAATTTCAAAGATTCTATTTTGTAAGGTTCCAAAATTTTTCTTTTTCCCTTCTTTTTTCTATTGCTTCCTTGTATATTTGTTTGGGATCTGCATGGTGTACAAAGTACACATGTTAATTATATTAATATGAGAAGTCAAACTTGTTGATATGTTATTGTTGGTGTGCAATGTCCACTGGGAAAAAAATATTGTTTTACTCATTAAATGTTTTTCGGTTTCTTTGCTTACTTAAGGACGTGTTGCATCTATGCTTATCAAGATTCATGAAATATATTTCTGATAGAATTAGTTTGCCTCCATTTTCCTTACCAGATTCTTACTCCCCAACTTGAGCCATTAACTGAGCAGCAGGTATTATCAGTTTGTAACTTGCGGCAATCATCACAACAGGCAGAGGATGCACTTTCACAGGGCATGGAGCAACTTCAGCAATCTCTTGCTGACACTTTGGCAGCAGGTTCATTGGGTGCACCAAATGTAGCCAATTATATGGGGCAAATGGCAATGGCAATGGGCAAGCTTGAGACACTTGAGAGCTTTGTGCATCAGGTAATTTACCAATACTTTTTGTTTTGTTGTTTATACATCATTTATACTAGTATTTTATTTTGCATTCATTGAATAAGAAGTCCTTCCCATTCGTTTCCTATCTCTCAATGCAGTGGATGAAAATTGAGCATTATTCTTTTGAATAAAGATGCTCTCAATATCTATGCAATTAGTTTCTCAAAATAAACATATTTTTTGAGGGTGGAAACTCCTTCACCAGGTTAGAATATTGAAGTTACTTGACATGATCTCATTTGAAAAGAGAGAGAAAAATTGGTTTCTCCTGCATGATTGGCATTCTTTATTCATTTTATTTTTTGAAAACTAATATATGTATATATATATATATATTTTGGTTGTATGGGATTGAAACAGTCCCATCTATATTACATCATTACCACGTAGTGGTATTACAATAGCTTGGCAATTATGCGTTTGTCGCTTGACAAGATTCAAACCTGGGTCTTCTCCTTGAAAGTTGAGGAATTGAACTTGTTGAGCTAATGCCATTTGATAATGAATAAGACCTAATTGAAACAAATGATATTTTATATCTCTGGTTGGACTATTCAGTATGAGGCAGAAACAATTCTGCCATGTGTTTCTTTCAAGGTTCCACGAGCCTGGGGGACGGGTTTCTGGGGACGGCGGGGGACGGCAGGTCGATTTTAAGGGACGGCTCGGGGATAGCTGGGGGGGACGGCTAGTATAATACTATAAAAATTGAATTTTTTTGAAATTTAGAATAATCTACACATTCAGAATTCTACACCCAACAAAAATGATATTTCATATTACTAATCAATTATGTAAGTGCAGCCATTCATATTCAGATTAGTTACTAACACATAAGTGCAGCCATAATTGAGTCATTTAACATTTTTATGTTCATATTAGTTACTAATTTGCAGCCATTTAACTGTTTCAAGTTCAACAACTATAACTTGAAGGTTCAGCCAAGGATATCAAGTTCAAACAATGTTCAAACAGTCATCATTTTAAGTAATAACAGTCATCATTTTTTCAGCCACCAATGTTCAAACAAAGACTGTCATGTTTAACAATTTTCAGTCACTAACTGTTCAAATATGACAGCAATAAGAAATTTGAAATAGTCCAGCCGTGGGGGACGCCCAGCCTTTTTAAAAACTTAAAAATTTAAATTTTTTATTTTTTTTTTATTTTCCCCTTTGGTGGGGACGCCCAGCCTTTTTAAAAACTTAAAAACTTAAATTTTTTATTTTTATTTATTTTCCCCTTTGGTGGGGACGCCCAGCCTTTTTAAAAACTTAAAAACTTAAATTTTTTATTTTTTTTTATTTTCCCCTTTGGTGGGGACGCCCAGCCTTTTTAAAAACTTAAAAACTTAAATTTTTTATTTTTTTTTATTTTCCCCTTTGGTGGGGACGCCCAGCCGTGGGGGACGGCTGGGCCCCATGGGGGACGCCCAGACTGTCCCTAGGGACGGCTGGGCACCTTAAAAAGGTGCCCAGCCGTCCTCGGGGACGCCCAGCCGTCCCTAGGGACGGCCCGAGCGTCCCCCATGGGGCCCAGCCGTCCCCGGGGACGCCCCAAAAAGGGGGACGTCCCGGGGACGGGAGGCCACAGGCCTCAGCCGTCCCGGGGATGTTTCCCAGCCGTCCCCCAAAAAGGGGGACGGGGGGAAATGTCCCCCTTGCCATCCCCCCCTCCTGGGGGATGTGGGAAACGGGGGGACGCGTCCCCGTGGAACACTGGTTTCTTCTGATGAGGTGGTATTTGTAATGGGATTGAACAAGACATTAGTTATTGGCATCATAATGATCAGTGAACCAAGTGATCAAAAGGTATTAGACACTAGAAGATATAGTAGCATTAGAGTTCTATCTTGATTCTATCATTTCCATATATTTCAATTTACTGGTTTAGGTGCTTATTGGTGCACCTAAATAGTCTAGGTTTGTTCCTTTATGTGAAAGGGAGGACAGTATTGGAGGGTAGTCTAAGAAGAGGATGTGTCCTTGGTGGTGAGGGACATGTGCAATAGTTTGGAAATGGGAAACACAGGATAAGCCTCTTTTTGTTGCTGACATGCAAGGGATAGCCTAGTGTTTCAGCCGGGGACATCGGCAGATGTCTGACCCAAATGAGGAAAACCCACAGCTGCACAGCTGCAGGGCAAAACTTTCTTTAAATTTCTAGAATCTAAATGAACCCATGATCTCTCTCTCTTACACACACATGAAAGGATCTTTTCCCATAATATTTAAAAAATTCAATATTTCTTGCTATATTTTAAACTTAAAGTCCCTTTGTCATCCCCTAAAATTTGGGGGGTCTCTTTAGCTGTCTGCCAGACATGATCCCACATCCTTGTTGTTGAAACCTGGTATAGCATTGATTGCAGTGATATAAGGAGTGTTCTGAATCGACTTCATCATCTCCCATTTGGATTGAATGTGGACATGTTTCTCCATTATGGCTGTACCAGGAAAAATTTCAGGAGGAAAGACTCCTACCAGAACATCCCAAAAATCTGGAAGATTCACAATGCCACGTTTTACCATTTGAATTTCAGACAAATCATACTACGTCCATTAAGGGTGTGATAATAGCAACAGGTTTTAGCCCTTGACACACACAAGGCAAGAACTCTAGATAGAAAGATAGTTTGACACTTTGTAGCGAAAATCGGCAAAAAATCGCGATTCGAATCGGAAAATCGCGATTCTGACCAAATCCGATTAAAATCGGATCAAAATTGGCATTTTTCAAAAAATCGGCAAAAAATCGGAATCGGGATTTTTTGAAAAAATCGGGATCCTGGTTTTTTCAAAAAATCCTGATTTTTTCACCAAAAAATCCCAATTCCAATTTTTTGAAAAATATGATGAAAAAAAAATTCAAATTTTTTTTGCATTTTTTTAGGTTTTTTTTTTTTGCCGATTTTTTGTCGATTCCCAATTCGATCCAATTTTTTCCAAGACGATTCCGATTCGATTTCGATTTTCTCAACTATGGTTTGACATATATAATATTAAGTATTCAATTGGCCAATTGTGTCATTGGCAACTGTACCGAAGATTACACTTGTGCATGTCAACCTTGATCAAAAGATGGCAATGATAATAGAATTTCAAACTTGTGGATAATTTTGCTAGCAATTCGACAAAATGGCAATCCAAAATCATAGTAGTATATGTTTGAAATTACAATATTTCCATACAAACTAAAGATCGAACACCCAGGAAACTAGCTCACATAAAGGCAATGACATACATATATGAAAGATGAAAAATATCATCTTGCATAAGGATCTCTATGAGATATTAGAATGAACTGGGATTCCATCTCTCTGTTGATATCTGTTTCTTTTAAGTTTTATGGAAGAGACCAGAGAAATTCCTTCCAATTTTAGCTTCACTGCTTGCTTGGATTTTATCTAGAATAAGATTTGATTACGATCAGATCTGAAAAGAAGTTAACCTCAAGATGAAGAGATTGTACAAAATTCCAAAATGACAGTTTCATTAGAAGACAAAGATGGGCTATGTGTAGGAGAAATGCAAGTACACCAACATCCCCTTCAAGCTTAACTTGAGGAGAAAACAAAGAGGAGAGAGGAATTTTACAACCGCCGAAGAACTACTTCCTTCACTTCAAGACCAAAGGAAGAGACATGACTTAAAATCTCATGCAAAGTAAAAGCAAAGTACGGTGGATGCACAGTTGCATTAGAAGACAAAGATGGGCTATGTGTAGGAGAAATGCAAGTACACCAACATCCCCTTCAAGCTTAACTTGAGGAGAAAACAAAGAGGAGAGAGGAATTTTACAACCACCAATGAACTACTTCCTTCACTTCAAGACCAAAGGAAGAGACATGACTTAAAATCTCATGCAAAGTAAAAGCGAAGTATGGTGGATGCGGCTGAGGGGGTTGACAAAACTGCCTGGCCAGGGCAAAAAGCATTGAACTAATTGAAGTGCTCCATCAAACAAGGTATTAAAGTGCTTCAAAACAATGAAGCAAGTGCAAAATACCATACAAAGCAGTGTGATCCATGTGACAGCTGTTGAAGTAAAGCAGAGGGGTGACAATTCTCAAAAAGAATTCTAAGAAGAGAAGTGGTGTGGGGACATTGGGTCCCAAGTGATGCCAAAAAACAAGGGCATACAAACTACTAGTGTCATGGATGCCAGAACATGCATACAAAAGCATTGAGAAATGGACAAAATCTTTATCAAAGTGGTGTCACAAAGTAGCCAGGTGTTCATCATCCAAACATATGGAAAAAAAAGATTACTACAATGCTTGAGCAAGTAGGGAAAAGCCCTTGTAATAATAAGAAGAAAAGGAGATGGAGAAGGAGAGATCACGATTTTCCACATCTTAATCACTGCCTATTAAGCTTGTTTCTTCTTCTGATGTAAGTTATGTAGGTGTACATATTTGCTGCGAAAAGTGCAAAAAATAGTCTTCTTTCCATTAGAAGACAAATATCTCTGCTGGAGCTTGCCAACATTTTCAAGGTTGATTCCATGGCGGTGCTTAGATATGAGAACAAACGTAGGTTGCATTAACACGCATACAAAATGACTTTCAATGGAAGCTTTGACCCCATAGATGTGTCCAGAACAAGGTGTAATTCCATAGAACGAGTGGTGGTATGAAAATTATGATACTTATATTCAAGCCACGAGGCCAAGCACCTGAGAAACTAGCTCAGGTAAAGTCAATGAAATACATACAGAGAAGGATGAAACACTATACTGCACAGGGATCTCAATGAGATATTAGAATGAAATTGGGAGTCCATCTCATTATGGATCTCTATGACTTTTACAGAAGAGACCAAAAAGATTCCTTCCAAATTTAATTGCTGATTTCCTGGAATAAGTTTTGATTACAACCAAATATGAAAACAAGTTAACGTCTAGATTGAGAGGTAGTGTAAAACTCCAAAATGGAAGTTGCATTAGAAAGACAAAAATTGGCTCATTGTATGAGAAATCCAGGTTTACCAACATTACACCCTTCTATATACCTATAATTGTCAAAGAATCATTGGATGAAGGTACCGTCACGACTACCAGTTTCGTGATAAAACCACCTGATATCTCATCGCCTCCTTTATTTCAGTATTTCGTTGCTGTGAACCCGACCCATTTTCTTGTAATTCTGTTTCTTCCGTTTGCATATCAGCTCATGCCAAGAACTATAGTAAAACATGGTAAAACGTGGTATCATATCAATTTCAAAAATTAATTAAATACGACACAGCGCCATGTTCCTCTTGTTCTCCGACTATACAGAGAGTGGCGTGTAAATTTTCGGTACTGTGGTCTGATAAGAGTGTGCACATGTATTGCCCTCCAGGGTGTGGGTCTGTCCAAGGTTCTGCCTTGGGGACCCCGATACGGACGACCCAGACGTATCGGGGTCCCCCAGGCAGAGCCTTGGAGGGACCCACCGGTGTACCGAAACCAAAATCGAAAACGGACCGGGTACATCCCGTACGAGGATCCGGGGTCCTAGGGTGCCGAATTGGTAACATAGTATAAAGAATGTTATATTATATATTTATATTAATGTAAATATTATTTAGTTTTATTTTTTATTTATATTTAATTTATGTATTTGTTAAAATGTGTTTTGATATTTTATTGATTTTTTAATTTTTATATACTTTTAATGATAACATAGATAAGTCCCGGGGGACAGCGTAAGACAACGTAACGAATCGGGCTTTGGCTCTTCTTCGGGAGGTCCAAGGTTCAAACCGCAACATGGGCGAGTGTGTGAGGGGGTGGGTGTGTGGTGGGTGTGTGTTAAATTCCCTATTGATAAGCATAGCTCTAGGCTTTATGAGGGGTCATAGTTGGGAAGAGACTGCTCAACCTTGTGCGTTGGTCGTAGGGGTTTATCATACTAACCAAATCGAAAAAAAGAAAAGAAAATAATAACATAGATATCAGGTTCAACTTGTTTCAAAGTTTAAAAAGAAAAATTTAGGTTTATTATTTTCAACAAAGTTTAATTCGGTTTAAAAAAGATTGAAAATATATAAATAAAAAAATTTAAATTTTATACTATAAGATTATAGTATAATATTATAAAGTTACGTCTTAAAGAAAAAGTTAAAAAATTAATACCACGTCTGGCTACCCTAGAAGTCATGACACCTCTAATTAAGATTTAAATAAGTTATCCTTCTAATGATAAACAAGACATAAAAATTTATATGATTATTGAATATAAAGATTAGTAAATGTTGATTTAGTAAATTAATATATGTTTTTTATTAATTTTTGTACAGCCGAACGTAAAACAAACCCAAGACAAAATTTTTTTTTACCGTATCGGCGAACCAGGTTCTTCGAACCCGAACCCGAACCCAAAACGAACTGGTAACATAACAATAGAAGTAACAAGGATGGCTTCAATGTAGTAGAGGGGATCAAAATGTCACATCATGAGGCATGCTTTAAAAGTTGTCGTCATGAGCATTACATTTTCACTAGCTATGTGACCGACTAACCATGTTCTCAAATCTTTCATTTAGCATGGCACAAATAACATTCATTCCTTTTGGCAATTGAAATTTTAGCCCCTGATTTTACTCCATATTGATAAGTTTATTTGTTTGTATCTAGGTTAAAAAGGAAATGAGGGCAAACATAAAGACCTTTTGAACTCGAGATTTTATTACTGCCACAATATCTTAATGAGAACTTTAGGATGCTTTAGTCTAAGAATTTTACTGGGATTATTCTAAGCATTCACACAAACTTAAAGTTCAAATGGTCAATTTGAAAAAGCAAAATGGTATTATTATAGTTTATATCTGTACCATAAAATTAAGGCCCTTATATTAAATTACAACCGTACTTGGGTTCAAGGAATACGGTAATGAATCTGCCAAGCTGAGCTTGAGCAGTTGAGTATGGATCGTCTTCCACGGAGAAGGCTCAGGTCCATGTCGAGGTGGTCATAGAGGCCCGATTGTGTGAGTAGGTGTTTGAGCCTGAATTTGTAGTTAGTGGTTGTGTACTTGCCTCAGATTTTGGGAACATTATTTCGAAATTTACCATCTTGGAAAATCTTGTAATCTTGACCCCTTGTACAATAAAACTGTCATTGAGGTTAGTAAGCTCCTCATGAAAAAAGGGTGAATTTGCTGATGCACTACACATGTCTACATTCAACACAAATGAAGAATACACTAACGAGAAAAAAAGCATGTTTGCTACAAGCTGGTGAAAGGTGAATCATTGTTATTGCATTGACCTGTTACGTTTTTGCAGTTGCCATTTTGTGAAAGGTGCAACCTTTTTAGTGTAGAGTTATTATATTTAAAAATGAAGTTGAGTTTATGAATAAAAGATTTCACAAGAAAATCACAGGAATGGGCCAGCTTATGGTTCTATATATACAACATTCCTCCTGAAGAATAACTGATTTTTGGCATTTATGGTCAAGAACCTACTTAAGAGGAATTCAACTTTCTCAGTGTCTTGAGTTGTTTCTTGTAGTTTAAATTTAGTAATTTCGAAGGTCTCTTGTATGAAATTTGAAACTAATTCTGTTGTGGCTTTTTATTTTGAAATTTTTTCCATATAATTTTCATTTGAATATTTAAGCAGTTCACACTTCACACTGTAAGATATAACTGACAAGTTTAGTTGATGATCTATGGAACAGGCAGACAATCTACGCCAGCAGACCCTGCAACAGATGTATCGCATCCTTACTACTCGTCAAGCAGCAAGGGGACTGCTTGCCATGGGCGATTATTTTAACCGCCTACGAGCCCTCAGTTCTCTATGGGCTGCTCGTCCTCGTGAGCCAGCGTAAAATCTACATGTTTTGACCATTATTCTTCCCACTGATTCAGCAAGTGATGACAAACTGCTGACCTTGAAGGAAAGATGCTGATGATAAAAATCCATGGTATAGTTTTCAGAATACTTGCAGTTATAACAGAATATATTGACCATCGATGATGAAGAAGAATGAAGACGTGACAGATATTTATATGGTACCATAGAGCAGGTATCTGCCGAAGTAACTTCATGCTCTGATTATTGAGGAGTTGCAACTCTGCATCATTCAGTAATTTATTGAACACTTGGATCTTCTGGACTATACATGTAAAGTTTAGGCGGCTGATTCAGTTGTCAAAGGAGAATGTCAGATTTGATAGGAAGCTGTGAATATATTCTGACAGTCTTCTCTAGTTTGTAACAATTCTGTTGATAATTTATGTGAATTATTTGAATGTAATGTCTTCAAAATTGTATCAGTTGCATATTAGTCGTGCTAATGGCTTTGGAGAGCAGACACAACAGCTTCATGCATGGTTGCCTTGTATTCTTAGAGGGAGCATGACAGCAGGAGACAGCACAGGGAGATGCAAATCGGGCGAAAATTAACCTATATCAAACAGTCAAGGTTCAAAACCATAACTGTCAAATTTAACGTTTATTGTGCTTAGGGCATTTTAATGTAACATTTCCAAGGTCACAGACACAGTATGGGTTGCAAACACTCTCATCGTTTGCCAGTTTACCAGCAAAAATCCATCAAATAATTAGTAGCAGTGGTAATTAACAAACATTCTGAGTTTGAGGTATGTGTTGAGAATTGGTAAAATTTAAAATCCAAGAAAATCCAATTTGTGCAGGTGCAGTCCTCGATGAGACGTTGTAAACAAATTAAGACACTCAAGGAAAATACAGAAGAACACTCAACAGTCATCAAAAAATTACTAATAACAAAATGTGATTTAGTTGATAATCAGTCCAAGGACAATAAGATTATTGAAAAGAAAACCATATTGAGGAAGATTTAGATATGGTGCACAAATCATTACCAGTACTAGATAAGACGTTGAAACCAAATTAACCTGCTCCAGGAAAATAAAAAAGAACACTCAACGGCCATGGAAAAACTATTAGTGACAATAAGCAATTTAGTTGATAATGAGTCCAATGACGATACGATTGTTCAAATGATAACCATCTTAAGAGGGATTTAGATATGGTGCACAGAGCATTACGATGCTAATTTGTTGAACATGACATTGATGTTTTGAGAATTAGATGAGCTTGTTCTTTGAGCCCTCCAAGGAAACACTATGAACATTCAACATTTGACAGTAAAAAATATCTGGTTGTAACTCCAACAAGGAAAATTTGTTTTTTTTTTTTGGAGGAATTTAGACCCAATTATTTGCAGGCCTAGCGAGAACATGGACATTGTATAACCTCCTTGTTCTGCACTCATCTGTAGACGAGGGCTTTGTTTGGACGAAGTCAATCCTAAAGCATAACCATGAGGGCATATCTTATATTTATTCTTTTGTGCATTAGCTTATTGCTGTCTTTTCTTCAGAGATTTTGAGATTTACATTGGCAAATTCATATACATGTTAGAGCCTTTGGTGGTTTCTCAGTAATGTGCACCCATTTAAGCATGTTTTTTCCGAAAATAGTTAAGGATGCTTGTCACCGTAAATAATAAAATCTAGAGTCAGTGATGACATGCTATCTCCTGGGTTCACCTTATTGTTTTGTTCTAAGCGCATTTTGAATTTTTAAATTGAGAGAATCAGTATGTTCCTGCAACTACTGTTACTCTTTGAAAAATTAGTACAATAACTCAACCATCATAGGGCAAAACAATAGTTGATTAAGTAGAATTATATGTAGAACTATTCGGTTTTTTTCAGTGGCATGGGTTTGAAATATTGTGGATACAAACGAGACATTTGGATGTACATGCGAGGCAGATTCATCAAAATTAGCTCTCTTCCCTTGTCCAGTAATTTAGGTCTTCAAAAGCAGCAAAATTAGTAGCAAATCATTTTTGAAATTCAGGTAATTCCTTTTGTGCAATGGGAGTCTCCTGATAGCAAATCTGAGAATTTTTTTATAAGATGACTGTTAGATCACATCCCAACTCATTTGTTGGATTGCAAGTGGTAACCTCTATAATTGTCATTTTCAACTGTTTGTATAACATTAATAGACCCAAAATGGGTTTGGGTTCCTTTGGTGCCTATATACCTGTCATTGGAACTCTCAATACAACATCAATAGATTTGATATCCATATAGTTTTTAATTTAATCCCCTACTGTTTAGATTGTACTTAGTGTACTTCACGATTTATCGATTTCTTATGAATGTTTGCATAACAGATTTTGCATTAAAGAATTAAAAGCAACGTCTGGATATGCACTCATATCTGTTTTCTTTTATCTGGGCATATTTCACAATAGAGTTTATTTTATTTTATTTGTTAACTTAGTTATGTGGGATTGAGACGGGCCCTACTCATATTACAACTTGACCACATAGTGGTATTACAACTTGCAGTTATACATGTATTGCTTGTCAAGATTCGAACCCAGGTCTCCTGTTTGAAAGTTGACGAATTTAACTGGAGCTCATGTCATTTGATACAATAGATTTTTATTGTCGAGGCCAGCAACTTTTAAGACTTACTTTAGCGAACAATTTTCAGATCATTTGTGTCTAATTGCAAGAGGTCTGTTCCATGGTTGTCTTTTTTGAGTTACGTCTTCTGATTTTTAACTGAAATATGTGATAATATTTGCCATCATATTCCTAAACATTTGGTATGCTTATGTAAATGCATGACTGATGTGCTGTCTGATATCTTTTTCATAAATTTTATTATCATCTCATCTTAATCGTCTTGAAGAGAACATATTTGACATGGGCATTTAAGAGCTTTTTGATTGTGGCTCTGTTTGACTTGTTTAGGGGGAAGATAATGAGCCATATTGTGAAGAGTTGTGTTATTAATAAATCTCGTCGCAGGAATGCCTGAGGCATGCATGTGTTGCTTTTAGGCAGGCCATATATGGTGGACCTGTTGATATGATTCATTATGCTGGATTCTTTTGATAGAATAAAAGTATTAAATGTCAAATTATTTTTACATGATCATTTCTGATCCACCAAGTAAGGGATTTTCAGTATTACTTTGCAGGAATCTGGTCGGCAACACTATTGTTCAAACACAGTTTTAGGCTGGCTGGTAATAAACTAGGGCCTGGTGTATAGGTCACATTCACTAAAAGGAAATGTTTGATTCCAGTTGTGGTTTCTGTGGAAGCGAAGAATCAGTCAATCATACCTTTTGGAGGTGTGTTTCTTGCTCATGGTGCCATCCAAAGTTTTACATGCTCTTTTAACACCAATCTTACGGCAGTGTTTCTTGGGGGATTTTAGGTGGCAATAATAGGCTGCAAAAAAACCTTGCATGTATTCATGCATGTTTGCCTCGTTCACTTTATATGGGATTTATGGAGGATGGATTTTTGTGTGGTGAATCAACATACAAAAACTAAAGGTGTTCAGACAAGATGTAGCTATTCTCGTCGAATGTTGGCCATCTTGTTGGCACAAAGACATAAGAAGTCAAAGGCCCGAGTGCTTTCATTACTTTTATATGTAGGAAGAGACTCCATACGATCCCAAAGTGCAGTTATTTTTGTCATCCTTGAATAAATAGATAATATGGCCTGCCTTTGCTAAAAAGAACTTAAAGTAATCTCCACCCTGAAAGGTTCATTTTGGATTTGGTGATGACTCTACTTGTCATTAGTAATTTAGTAGTTTGTAATGGTTATTTAAAAACTAGTAGTTTGTAAAGGTTATTTAAAAACTAGTCCATCGACTCATGTAGTGGAAAGTGCATATGCATGTTAAGTTCATATGTCAATTGTTAGTGTCAAGCTTTTACCAATACATGATTGTGTTATGATCCAATACAAATTGTAAGTCTCCAAATATATATTAATGAATGTTTTTTACCAATACATGACTGTGCTATGATCCAATACAAATTTTAACATTAACAAGAGAATATAGTAATCCAAATCCATTGTAAAATTTAACAAAGTTTTCAATAACTATTATTACACTAAGATGATATTGGAGTATTGCTATACTTTACATATTAATGGTGTGATGATAAATGGGATGCAATGGAGTATTGCTATACTTTACATATTAATGGTGTAATGATGAATGGGATGCAGCCATGACAGTGTGATCTAATTTTAAATCATCACATTGTGATATGACAATCCATTGGTGAACGAACACTGTGGTGATGATGTGACTTGCCATGTAGTTTGGAGAGAAAAAACACAATGGGACTTATTCAATCCAACTGATCAATTAAATAATAATAATGACGTATTGTGTCAAACGATGGAAAATGTGTTGGCTACCTAAAAGAAAAATGGAGCATCTTATGATCCAATGGAGAAGCATGTTATATCGATGCATCTAGTTAAATTTAATAATTGTCAATATTAATTATTATAATATAATAATAAAGGAGTATTGCTTTGTCTTGATGTAATGATAAATGGAATGCATTCCAAAGAGTGATCCAAGTTCATATAGGCATATTACCATTTGATAAATAATTAGTTGACACTATAATACGCTATTTGCCATACAATTTGGAAGAAAAAACTGTGGTACTCCTTTCAATTCCAATTGAAAAATAAATAAATAATAACAAAGCATTGCTTCGAATAATGGAAAATACGTTGGCTACTTGGAAGATAACTAGGACATTTATGATCCAAATAGAGAAGCATGTAAGATTAATACATGTTGGTTAGAAGTCTGCCCTAATGGAAAGGTTTGAGCGCCCGCGAACCTCGACTAACATTGAGTGACCGCGGCGGCCAGGAGGGTTGCACCGATCACTCTTCGGAGAAGGTCGACTCCTAGGTGTCCTAGCTAACTATGCTTGGGGAAAATGGAGTTGAAAGAAAGGAAATAAAGTTGAAGCTAAGACTTACTAGGGAATGGATTCAACTGCTTCAAAGCATATGCAAAGTAAAATTAAACCATAGCAAGAAGCACAAGTGAACCATCCACGTGAGTGTGGTCTACCGACAAGGACACCACTTGCATTATCGGTGATGTGACCCGGGTTCAATCCCCATGATAGATGCGTATAAGAAGTATTACTCCAAAAAAAATAAAAAAAGCATACGTGAACCACCTAACAAATCAGCCAACCTCACTCTTATTTAGCAGTTATCATGCTAGATTGAAAGCAAATTCTAAAACTATCGAATGAAATGCATGAAATCAGATTGAAGAATTATAACATATCCACTCAACTAGCTTTAGAAGAAATAAACATTCAATATTCATACATTCAAGAGCTTAATTGGAGACCAAACCATAGCGCACTTATATTTCTCAAATAGCAAAAGACTTACATATGAGTTGTAATGGCTAAAGAGCCGACCACCTGGAATGACTTGCATTCTAGTATATATAACCTTTAAATTAAATTCAACTACACCTATTCATGGTGGTGGGTGAGATAACATGACTGCGTCAGAAGATTCGCCATGCTGCAATCTCTTTTGATCCTTTGCAAAATGCAGTTGTAGGCAAATGTCAAGAGGAAGGCAATACTACTTAAATCTGGACCCTTGATCAATTCTGCCTTGTTTGATAGTTCTGATGGATCATAAATTTATCTATCTGCTCTTGGCAAGTAAATGCATGGTTAGACCTCTTGGAGTTAATCGCTTCTTTGGACCCACGATTCGACTTGCTGCCACCCACTGGATAGGCACCAAACCTTTTTATTGCTAGCTACTCACCATGCACCCTCATAAATGAGGGCACAACTTTCCCTCTTGGAGAGGCCCTTTGACACATTGAGTATTCTATCATGGGCGGACCTTTGGGAACCCTCCACCGTTTGTTGAAGTATGAGAACTTTGCTTGGCACGATTACTTGTCAGGGTAGGCTTTCGGGCTTCATAACAATTTCTGGCTTGGGCAGGATTTCGAGATCCTTCAAAGGCATGGTGGCAGCCCATTGCCCCGCCTGGCTTCGAACTTCGGCGATATGGTCCCGCTTGTGATGGGGCTTTGGGTCCAATCGGGGTCCACCTACATCTCATTTCTTTGCTCGTCGCTTTTGCGCTGGGCCTTTAGGATCTCACTTTTTCGCCTATCATGCCTGTGGCGGGCTTTTGGGACCCACTTCGGCTCCAAGAATGCCCGTTTCTTCGCTAGAGACAATACTCAACCAAAATTTTCATGCTAATTTGGCGGGGTTTTAGGAATCACCTCGTCCTTTACTCACGACGACCTTTTAGGAACAACCTTGTATCCCATGATAACCCATTTTTCCACCATGCTTGACACTTAACCCATTTTTTTCGTAGTTCCAGATTCTTGCATCCGCTCTTACTGCAATGCATTTGCCACCTCCATTACGACCCAACCCGCCCTTCAACAAACTTCACCCTGGCTTCGTCGGACTCCTCGGCAACCACCACCTGGTGCTTATAGATTCGGTTTCAAACTTTTATTTCTTTAATACCCATCATCTTGCTTATCAAAAAGGAACACGTTCAAAATTTCACCCACAAATACATCTATTTAAAATGAAGTCTTCCATAACCATTATTATACTATGATAAATTATGGATTATTTCTTTTTGAACACATTAATGGTCTTATAAAAAATAGAGTGCAATCCAAGATAAGTCTCCACGTTACATTATGACAACCTATTAGTGAACACTTTGTTGATAATGCAACTTGCCATGTAGTTTGGAGCGAAAAAAAAACCAGTAGGATCCATTTCAACCTCAAGTGAACAATTAAATACTACTAATAAGACACCATTGCTTCAAATGATTATTTTTCTACCTTCTTAAAAGATAAAAGATAAATGAAACATTTTGTGATCCAAATAGAGAAGCATATGGATATTACTAGCTTAGATATAAAGGATATATATCTAAAAATACGAGAGTTATCAATCTCGAGGCGCCTATCTCATTTCTTGGGGGTGTGATCTCCAAGATAGGCGCCTCGGGATTGATAACTCTCGGCGTTTTTAGATATATATCCTTTATATCTAAGCTAGTTTAAATGTTTTTGTTAATGTCGAATTTTTTAATAAAAAAAAAAATTGTTTACGGCGTGACATGTATGACCTCTTTGCCTCCCACCCCCCTGTCTGCCATTGTAGGAATGCCTCTCGGCGTAATTATAATTCACTAATCTTATTATTATACTATGATAAATTATGAAGCATTACTTTTTGATCACATTAATGATCTAATAAAAAATAGAGTGCAATCCAAGATAAAGTCTCCACATTACATTATGACAACTTATTAGTGAACACTTCGGTGATAATGCAACTTGCCATGCAGTTTGGAGAGTGAAAAAAAACAGTATGATCCATTTCAACCTCAAGTGAACAATTAACTACTACTAATAATACACCGTTGCTTCAAATAATTATTTTTTTGGAAGATAAATGAGACATTTTGTAATCCAAATAGAGAAGCATATGGATATTATTATAATTCACTAATCTTATGATGATGTGGGACATTGAAATTTGAGATTGTAGAGCTTACTTTTCCATTCAATATAGTAGATTACCTTGAAAAGAATGAGTATGTACAAACTTAGCTATAGTAGATTACCTTGAAAAGAATGAGTATGTACAAGCTTAGCTTGACATAATATTGAATACTAAGCACAATTTACTTGAAAAAATTTGAATGTCTGGATGACCCGCCCGATTTTTTAGAGAAAAACTCTCTTTAATAACCCCATCAGAATGAGAATGAGGGTTGAGAGCTTAAAAGACGAGCAACCATACGGGCTCGACCGACTTCATAATTAATCTGGTAAGACCCCAAGGTCTTACTATAAAATTATTAACAAATTAATAGAAATGTAATCGTAGGCCACTCAAAGGGGGCTCCCTTGTAATCGCTTTGCCACTATAGGGGGCTCCCTCCTTAGAATCTATGCTTGTTATTCTTCTTCTTGGATGATTTGATATGGATGACCAACCTAATATATATATATCTACCTTAAAGCTACGTTGGTGAAGAGACATGATGGTTCACATATGAAGAGACGTGATGGTTCACGTTATGAAGGGTTGTGATGGTTCACTTTATAAGTTAATAATATAATAATTAAATGATTAATAATACTAACTAATACTAACTAATACTAACTAATAATGTTAGGATTGAGGATCCTAACATGCCACCCTCCTTAAAAAGAGCTTTGTCCTCAAAGCTCAAAGTGAGAAGCTTTGTCCTTTGTTTTCCAAGAAGGATTTGTGTAAGTTCTTGGACTCTTTTAATGACATCCTTTCGTAGGCAAGGATATCGAGAAGGATGAAGCATTAGCGGGGGGTTACCAAGAACAATAGTAGAATCTCCCTTAGGAAAATCATGATGACGATGGGAGGGCAACCCTTGGGGTTCCTCAAATACTTAGAATGATGCATCAAAAGTGATGGTAATGATTTCATATCCTTTTTTGGTTCCTTGGTAGAGCCAACGGAGAAGGAGTGTGTAGTCACTCTACGTTGGTTTCGAATAGGTTTGGTCATATGGCAAGAACTCACTATTGGTGAAGAAGGTATGTGTAGGTCTTGTAGAGTGCATGTTTGGCTAGCATTGATCACTTTGGGTATGTCGACTTCATCCTTGCTTGGTACATCAATCACTTCTTGCACATCAACCTCATTTTCTTCATTGCGGTGAGTAGGTGCACTGGTCGCTTTAGACACAACTACCTCATTTGCTTGCTCTATGGAGAGACAGGGATCAACTTCCTTCAATAAATACAATGTTAGTGTAGCACATTTATGGTGGGGTCCAAATTGTTCATCACAATTATCACAGAGTCCTTTTGCTCGTCGTTCCTTCATCTCCTCAAAGCTAATATGTTTAATTTGTAAAGTTCGATTAGATTTGGGGGTTGTGTAAGTGCTTTGTGCCCTTCCATTATGCATAGGTTTGGGAGCAATGTAAGTGGTCGATGATTTTTCCATAAGTGGTTTCCCTAATCGTTGTTGTGCATTGATTTTATCTTCAGCTAATTTTTCCAATCCATAGGTCTGCATCATGGTATAGGGATGGAACCTTATCACCTCCATTCTAATTTCCTCTTTTAATACCCTAATGAAGCCATTGATGAGAATTGATTCATCGAATATTGTGTTGAGTTTGGTGATAACCTCAAACCAAGTTTGATACTCACGCACAGAAGTGATTTGATGAAGATATTTGAGCAATTCCCACATGACTGGGTCCCACATGGCTCTGATACCAAATGGTAAGACCCTAAGGTCTTACTATAAAATTATTAACAAATTAATAGAAATTTAATCATAGGCCACTCAAAGGGGGCTCCCTTGTAATCGCTTTGCCACTATAGGGGGCTCCCTCCTTAGAATCTATGCTTATTATTCTTCTTCTTGGATGATTTGATATGGATGACCAACCTAATATATATATATCTACCCTAAAGCTACGTTGGTGAAGAGACATGATGGTTCACATATGAAGAGACGTGATGGTTCACGTTATGAAGGGTTGTGATGGTTCACTTTATAAGTTAATAATATAATAATTAAATGATTAATAATACTAACTAATACTAACTAGTAATGTTAGGATTGAGGATCCTAACATAATCACTCTATTATGAGGTTCAGGGTCATTGATGCCCTGACGACCTCACCAGTTCTTGCCTTGGCAAACTTCAACAACAAAGGGTTCTTGATGGAGCGATATTTGGTGAAGTCGAGACGGATCGGGAGACTCCAGCCCGCCCCGCCGATCCGCCTCAAGGTGTGAATGATTCCCCTCCACGACCACCCCTTTAGAAACATCTTTTAGGTAGATAAAGAAGGAAAAAAATATATAAATGTGCAACCTTAGTTTGATGTGTGATATTGAATACAAAGCGCATTGGTTTCAAAAAATGTGAAACATTTTTAGAAAGATAAAAGTAAAGAAATTATATTATATCAATGTTCATCAATCATTGGGAGAATAAGGATAGAATTATGGAATCTAGTTATTAGTAAAGTTCGATAGGGTTTTGCTTAGTGGCGAATTTCGCAATTTAGCGCGAATATTCGGATTTCCAAAATGTCAATTTTGCGAATTTTGGGACCATAGAGGTCGGCCCGTTCGCCCAAAAATTTTGGGATCTAATTTTTTTAGGGTAAATTCGCCCCGTTGTCATAAGGTTTACCGCCCAATTTTTGCCCTAAATTTATTAAAAATAAGAAATATCCCGCCCAAATCGCCCCTTGTACCCCATTATATATAGCTAACCCTGACAACGACTCCCATACAATTACAACATTTTTTTTGGATAGCGAGCGATACAAAGCATAGTATTGACAAAACCAAAGGCGATCGACGTAAGGCGACTGGCAGAAGGCGACTAGCATAAGGCGATTGCATAAGGTGACTGCATAAGGTGACTAGCAGAAGGTGACTGGCAAAAGGCGACTAGCAAAAGGTGACTGGCATAAGGTGACTGGTAGAAGGTGATTGGCATAAGGTGACTAGCTTAAGGCGATTGGCATAAGGCGACTAGTGGAAGACGATTGGCATAAGGCGATTGGCATAAGGCGACTAGCATAAGGTGACTCAATTTATCGGTATGCTTCTTTTACCATTAAATTTCATTTAAAATTTTATTAATGGACACTCAATAAGGAGGTTTATTCTACCTGTGAATGATATTCATGGGACAGATTCTATTGTCTCTAGCAGTAGTTCTCTTTTATACTAGTTATTTTCATATTTAAAAATGATGTTCTTTGTTCATGTTATTCTTCTGTTCATACAGGTAAAATGTCAACTACAGGCAGTGGAAAGAAGGGAGGCTAGTCTTCCAATAAAAGGAGTATCCTCAAATACTTTCATAATATTTCAAAACCCAGTCAACCATCAACATCTGCACAAACTGAAGGTATGAACAACTTTACTCCCTAGTTAATTTTTTTACTTTGTTAATTTTAAATATAATGTCTTCATTCATAAAGAAGTGTGTTTTTTGGTTGATGGCTTTGTCCACTTTTATCTGTAGAAAACACTAGTATGCTTTTAAATGCCATAGTGATAATGAATCTACTATTGACACTAGTATTATCTCTACAGAAAACACTGTTAACCCTGGTATTCCTCCACTTCCACATATCCACGTTAATGAATAGTCCACAGATGAAGATAATCTCAATCAAATCGAACAACAACATGAAGAGATTCCTGAATCTAACACGCCAAGTAGAAAAGAAACTGATAGTTCTTATGCAGTCCCTACTTTCGGAGAATCTTCATCTAAAAAAATAAACGTGCAAGGTTATCTAGGTGGACAATTAATAGATCATTTCAGCCTGATTGGATATCAAAATTTCCATTTATTGAGCCAGTGCTTCCAGAGAATAGTAGTGATGATATAACAGAATTAAGATGCGTAATTTGCAGTTGGAAACACGGAAAGGAGCATAGATTGCAACTTAAGAAAGATACAGTAGAAAAACATTGTGGAAAGGTTTATATCAAAACAAAAGAAGGTGATCGAGCAACACAAAAAACTTATAGGTGGAAGGATGCATCATAGTGCGCACATATGAGATATGCGCAAGAATATGATAAAGAAATGAAACAAAAGCAAACATTGGTTGAGAAAGGTGCAACAATTCAAGCCCAATTTTAAAAAATGAATAAGTTAACTTTAGCTTCAAAAAGTTTGCAGTTTGCTATTGTATTTTCTATTCTTAAGAAGGGTAGACCTATGTCTGATTTCATGGATTATAAATCTCTATTTCGACTAGCTGATGTGCAGAACTTACCCAACGCTCATTGGTCAGATCGAAGTGGTTGGGAAATGGCAAAATGTCTGTCATTGGTTGAGCAGGATGACCTCGGAGAGAAAGTAAAAAAGGTAAAATTCATTTCACTTTCAATTGATGAGGTGACTGCAGTTGACAATACATCTTGGATTTGCATGCATGTTTACACATTGGAAAATCATTCAAGGCAACCTCATTTACTTGGAATATGCAAAATGGTGGAAAATTGTAATGCAGAAAACATTTACAATGTTGTTGTAACTAGTTTAAAAGAAGAAGCAGGAATGAATGAAATTGAAATAGCCACTAAGTTAATATGTGTAGGAGCTGATGGTGCTGCTACAATGCAAGGACACAGGAATGGTCTTTGTGTTAGACTACAAACATCGGTTGCCCCATATTTGATCCCTATTCATTGCATGGCTCATAGAATGAATCTTGCATACAAAATTGTGGATACATTTACAAATGTTGCGAGAGTGGAAGAGCTTGTCCATGAAATTCATGAATATTTTTCACGTAGTCCAAAAATATTTTCAGAGTTTCAACAGTTTGCACTAGGAGTTACCGAAGGTAAAAAATTGTTGAAAGATGTGGATACTAGGTGGATTTCGATGTATCTACCGACATTAAGAGTTTTCAAAGAATATCAATCCTTGATAGGGTTTATGTATGCAAATCGTAGGGCGGTTGATAAGGCTAAAGATTTACTTTTTTGAATGAGTGACTTTGAAACTCTTCTCACATTGTGTGGAATTCTTCCAATGTTGGAAAAAATGAATACTTTGATCAAAATTGCACAAGAAAGATCGATTTATATTATGGATTTCATCAAGGCGAGAATACAAATTTGCATGCATATTGATATGATGTATGCATCTGGTCAAAATTTTATGGATCCCTTGTTTGAGAGTTGGAGAGCATTAACAAATGTGAATGGTCCTCAGAGCTTTCTGAAGTTCAATATAAATGATCATCTGTGTATTAATGTCCATGGAAATGAAATACCTTTATATTGTTATGGTGTGCGACTGGATATAGCTACAAATGAAGTTGAGCAAATGCCCATAACCTACAACAGATTTCATGTAGTTGTAGACGATACAAAACTTAAACTAAAACAAATAGCAGAATCATTGACAAAAGAAATAAGAGACCATTTTCAAAGAGATGAATTGCTAGAGGCTATGGGTGTGGTAAATCCGATGTTTTGGGATCCTTGTAATGAATACCAGATTATAAATTCTTTGTTTCTCAAATACATGGGCAGCCTTGCTGGCCATTTTAGTAAAAGTGTTGTAGTCAATGGCATTGAAATCAATGGCATTCTCAACAGAGATCTTTTGACAAAACAATCAAACTATTTTGGAACAACAATGTCTGCTCAAGTTTCACAACTCTCTAACCGTCATGAAGCAGGTTCTATTTCACGTTTGTGGAGAATATTACAACCAAGTACTGTCTTACAACATACTATGAGTGAATATTTTCATTTATATGAATTATGTCAAACGATGATTTTGGGATCCGTGGAAGATGAAAGGGTGTTCAGTGCACTATCATATATAAAATCTAAAGTTCGAAATAGGTTGGACAAAAATTTGGAGAATTGTTTGAGAGTATATGTGTCGGCCTATGAGGTGGAGGAGTTTCCTTACGAAAGAGCATTGTCACATTGGAATTCTTTGGCAGAGAGAAGAGGTGTAACGAATATTGATAATGATGAGGATGATGGTAACACTGGTCAAATTGTGATGACAAAATTTTTGGGAATGAGTGCAGAACATTTTGTACAATCTGAAAAGAGTTTGTTCCAGCTTCCAACATTATGATGCAAGGATGCATTCATTTGATTTTATTTCACATATTATCATTTGATTTGATTTCACATATCATAATGAGAGGATGCTATCATTTGATTTGATTTCACATATCATAATGAAAGGATGTTTTCATTTGATTTAATTTGAGTTCACATGTTATTATTTGATTTGATTTCACATATTATCATTTGATTTGATTTCACATATCAGAATGAAAGGATGCTATCATTTGATTTGATTTCACATATCAGAATGAAAGGATGCTATCATTTGTTTTGATTTCACATATCATAATGAAAGGATATTTTCATTTGATTTGATTTGAGTTCACATATTATTATTTGATTTGATTTCACATATTATCATTTGATTTGATTTCACATATCATAAATGAAAGGATGCCATTGGATACTCTATATAGCATAGCCCTCTGATTTAATTATGTATTATTTGATTACACATGTGTTACACATATTCTTTGATTACACATGATTTGTTTATTGGATTATAGAAATGTGTTACTGGATATTTTGTATATCATTTTTCATTAGCCTTGTTATTGAACTATTAGTTAAAAGTTTATGTTTTTCTTGTAGTATTTGTTATTCGTGAAAGTAATTGTCTATGCTGCATTTTCTGACATTTCAAATTAATTCATATAACATAAAAGACATACTTCAATATTACTTAATATATCAACACAAACAATCAAAACATAACAACATTCAAAACAAAGTTTTCAAGAGATAACACATATCAAACATTATTTCTTCCACTTCAAATAAAGAACAACAAACTTTTACATCATCATAAATAATCAAAACATAGTCTCTTTCATTGAATTCAATATTTAAAGAAGATACCATTCATTCACAATTTACAATACATATCAAACATTATTTCTTCCACTTCAAATTACTTAATACATCAACACATAATCATAACATAACAACATTCAAAACAAAATTTCCAATAGATAACACATTTTTTGGAAATAGTCTCATTCATTGTTTCAATTCTCAAAAAGGATACCATTCATTTGCAATTTACAAAACATATCAAACATTATGTTTTTCAGTTCAAATTACTTAATACATCAACACATATAATCCTAACATAACAACATTCAAAACAAAATTTTCAATAGATAACACATTTTTCGAAAATAGTCTCATTCATTGTTTCAATTCTCAAAAAGGATACCATTCATTTGCAATTTACAAAACATATCAAACATTATTTCTTCCACTTCAAATTACTTAATACATCAACACATATAATCCTAACATAACAACATTGAAAACAAAATTTTCAATAGATAACACATTTTTCGAAAATAGTCTCATTCATTGATTTCAATTCTCAAAAAGGATATCAAACATATCAAACAAAACATATCAAACATTATTTATTCCACTTCAAATTAAAACATAACAATAATTAAAAACAAAATTTCAAAATGATAATATGAATTTTTCAGAAATTGCCTCTATCATTGATTTCAATTTTCAAAAAAATACCAGTCTTAAATAATTTATAAAAATATAAAGATATATTGAGTTTTTGTTTCACTTCAAATCCAACACAACAAAGTTCTATTCTTTTTCAATGTTTCCTGAAGGTCCACCCACATCTACCTCAATATCCTTTTCTTCTAATGCCCCAACCCTAACCAAACTTTCTGCTGTAGTGTTGATCCCCGATAACAAGGCACTCTCTTCCTTCATTGGATCTTCTTTGAAAGGTGCATTCAACTCCTTCTCATTTTCTTTCAGTTTAGCCTCGACATCCAGGCCCCCATATCTGATAATCTTCTTCAGGAAATTATTTTCTCTAACCGTCTGTTGTAACCTCTTCTTCAATTCAATAGCATTATTAATGCTAATTTTGGCAGTCTTGATCAAAACTTTCATGGCACTGACTTGTTGCTTTAGGTGCTAGAAATTAGACTACAAAATAGAAATAAAAAAAGGTAAATATTTATAAACAAAACATATTTAACAAAAACAATATTTTTTAGTTAGATGTAGAACTTACATCAGCTGTAAGTCGTGTTGTTTCTGCAACCGCTACTTTGTTCTGATCAAGTGCCCATTCATTGAAATATGCTTGGGCTTCTGCATTGAGGTTTTCCAAATGATTCAAAACAATGGCCAAAATTTCATCTCTGTATGTAGACTCGGCCTCCATAGTGCCAGATTCAGCTTTATGTAGCAAGGCATCGAGCTTTTGGGGCTCATTCTCCATCTTGAAAAACAACTCTTTTCTTTTTGAAAAATTCTTATATCGGCCATTGATGGCTTTAATCAAAACCTTGGCCCGATATTCCCATTCTTTCAATTTATCAATATCCGAAAGAAGAGTATTATGAACTACAACTTTACATGCATCGGCTAATAACACATTTTCAAAAAAGTTTAGGATATCATCTTCTGTAACAGTACGGGTGACGACTTGTTGTGTGGCGGAGGGGGAAACTTCGATGACATCTACATTGACATCCTCTTCTCCATCAATGCCCTCTTCATCCTCAAGAATATCACTTGCCTTTAAAGGGTAATTTTTAGGATTCATACCCTGATAAAGAAAGTCACAATCTAGAGTTCCCGAGGGCATTTGAGATGCACTCTCAACATTTGAAAAATTCTCCAAGGTTAATATCGGTACAATAAAAATATTAGATGATGACACATTTTGTGTCTCTGTAGCACTTCTTGCATGATGATGTGGCGGTGTGAGGAACATTTTACCATGCATGCGTGATTGGTTCCTCATAGGTGGAACCTGATGTGGATGGACCGAAACTTGCTTTGAGTGGACAGATAGTGGAACCTGTTGTGGTTGTGGTTGTGGCTGTGGTTGTGGTCATGGCTGGTCAGATGGTGGAGCCATATTTTTTTTAGCCTTTTGAATCTAGCAGGTCCCTCTGTTAAATTTCACACAAAAACATAAAATAAATCTTTTGTAAATAACAATAGCATTAAAAAATATTTATTTAAAATATACATACCTGACTCAGACTCTGCAGCCATTGATGTTTCAACCATTTGCCCTTTGTCTGAAAAATACGTAAAACACATTAAAAAAACATAATTTTACGTCAAAAAAATAAATCATTTAAAAAAGCATTTTTGAACAATGAAGAGTAAGGTTACCTTGTGGGTTGGAGGTAACCTCTTCTACGTCGACTGTAATTGTTTCTCCAGTAAAAGGTGTCGTAGGTGTATGCTGAATCCGACCATCATGAGACCTCACACGTTTGTTGGGAGTTATTGGTGATGACTGCGATTGCGTGTCAGAATCAATAGATACTTCCTGAATCCTAAATGCGGCATCCCTCTTACTTGAATACTGAGATGCTCTTTTCTATTTTCAAAACAAAATTAGAGAATAAAAAGATAGAATAAAAAAAGAAAACAATGATATTTCAACAAATATTTTTACCTGTATCTCACTATCAGACATGCCAATAGACAACAAACTGGGGTGCAATGTAGTGGGAGGACTGCTCTGTTGAAGGTTGAAATAAGCTTCCTGAAATAAACAAAGAATAAAATTGTTGGTAGTCACTGTGTAAGCAGAAGATTGAATTTTTTGGGCACTCAAAAGGTCGTGCTTCAGGCGGTTGGAAATGTGCGTGCACCAGTCAAATTTACCACCATCAATACAATGAAGCAATAAAGAAAGTGCCCAAAAAGGCATTTCTGTAGGTCGCCCCTGCAGAATAAGCCTTGCCTAAAAAATTCAATGCAAGCATATAGAAATTTGTCTCCAACATTCGAAATGTTTAAGCCCCTTTTGGACTTAGAAGAATTAACTAAAAAAAGAGAACATTATTAGAAAACAAAAAATAAAACAAGGAGAACATTTTTAGAGAAATGAAAGTACAACAGAACAATATTTAATGTTAAATAAAAAATAAATTTTCAAATAATACCTTTCAGATTGTCAGGATGAACAGAGTAAAGGGTTCCCAGGGTCGATTTATCATCGTCGGTTAAGGCGTACTGGTTGTTCACCAGTACAACATCCAAAAATGGCAGCCCTGTTAGTCACTGCACATCGAAGGGTTTAATCAAAAAACAATTTCCTTGTTATCCACATGCATCAAAATAGTGGACACGTCATGGTTGTAACAAGAAATGATCCGTTGCATCAACTGAATGTTAATGTTCAACTGAGGCATCTTCAACACACCAGCAAGTCCAACGATGTAAATCCATTGGGAATCTCTATCAGGAGTGTTGAAAATGCTCTTGAGATTGGGGCAGAAGATGTACTTGAAATGCACTTTTGATGGAAGAGGAGAGGAACAACTAGCCATCTCTAAAAAGAAGCAGGAAAATACTGGCAAAACCTTCTAAAAATGCTTCTAAAACGCTAAAATGCTGCCAAAATGCTCTCAAAATGCTGCCAAAACCCTCTAAAAATACTGCCAAAATGCTCTCAAAATGCAAAATGCTCTAAAAATGCTGCCAAAATGCTCTAAAATTGCTTGGAAACCGTTGTGGAAAATGCCCTAAAAATGTTGGAAAAAGGTTTAAAATTGCTCTAGAAAATGCTGCAAATGACCCTGCAATTGAATTTATAGATTTTCGCATGGTAGGAGTTAACGCATGAATGACACGTGGTAGAAGGGAGGACACATGGCATCATCTTATTGATGGGTTATGGTGGTCACCTTTTGCCACTCGCCATCTATCGGTCGCCTTGTGCCACTCGCCATCTATCAGTCGCCTTGTGCCACTCGCCATCTACCAGTCGCCTTCTGCTAGTCGCTCATGTCACCACTCGATGCCGCTACCTTCGCTGATCGCTCATGCTAGTCACCTTCTGCTAGCCGCCTTACCGACCGCTTTTACCGCTCGCCTTCTACCGTCGCCTTCTACCAGTCACCTTGCGCTAGTCGCCTTATGCCAGTCGCCTTCTGTCAGTCGCCTTCTGCCAGTCGCCTTCTCGCTAGTCGCCTTCTACCAGTCGCCTTGTGATAATTTTGTTGATAATTTTAGTGGGAAAAAAAGAAAAAATCGCCATGTTTTGAAAAAATTTCTTCAAAATTTTGAAAAATTCGCCCCAAAGTTTATACAGTTTTCACGTTGATTCACCCCGATTTGATAAATACTTTTTCGGTACTACCCCTTATGCATAACCATGAAGTTCGGAATAAACCACTAGCTTGGAAAGGTAGATGGTTATTGTTAGCAAGAAGAGTGCAGTTAATTAAGTCAGTCTTACAAGCCATTCCAACATATTAGATGTCATTATATACTATGCCAAAATCAGTTGAAAAAAGTTTAATCTATATGTTACGATTCTTTTTATGGTCATGTTTACATGATAAAAGGAAATTTCCTTTGGTGAAATGGAGCAAGGTGTGTGATGATAAAATTAGGGGAGGTCTTGGTTTAAGAGTTCTTACAAATGCAAACTTAGCTCTTAGGGGAAAAGTAATATGGAGATTGTACAAAGAGAGTCAAAGACAATGGGTAAGAATTCTTCTAAGTATGTTAAGCCCAGTGACCCAAGTTTAATATTTACTACATTATCTCTACCAAATGGATCTGCTTTTTGGAATGGTTTAAAAAATCTATTTGGTCTAATGATTAAAGGTTTAATATGGGTGGTGGAACTGGAGAAAAAAATCTATTTGGATGGATACTTGATGTGATAAAAAACCACTCAATTTAGATCCAATTTTGAAACCTTGGATGATATTGCTCCAAGACAAATATGGTGATAGGGTTTCAAATATTTTGTACAAGGATCAGGAAGTTACAAATAGAAAGAAGATTTTTTAACAAGTATACAAAACATTAATGTTAGGAGGCAATTGAGTAGAAGGATAACAACTATGATTATTCTGTGGGAAACCAAGGATAAATTGATTTGGGAGTTGAATAGCTCAAGAGAATACACAACAAGAAGTGGATATAATGTAAAGCACCAACAAAATAGTAATATCACTAGAATATGGAGAGATATTTGGGATAGCCCAAGCATTCCTAAAGTCAAACGTTTGTTTGGCTAGTAGGTCATAGAAGAATTTTATTATAGGTTAACCTTATCAAAAGGGGTTTTCATGGCCCCTCTCAATGCGTTCTTTGTAAAAAGGAGGAGAGTATAGACTATATCTTGGGAGATTGATCGATAGTCTAGAAACTATGGCAATAGATTCTTAATATGTTTGGTAAATGCATGGTGATGAATAGCAATATTGAAGATTGGTTAAAGCAATGGTAAGACACTTATAAAAGTGAGGCTTTACAGACAATATGAGATTATATCAAAAGATACAATACTTTGGACTGTATGGCTAGAAATGAATAAAATAATATTTAAAGGAAAGGAAAGAGGAATAGAGAATGAAAAGGAAGATATGTTTAATCATAGAAGAGTCTAAACCAACCCTATCAATTCATCCAGTCCATAATTTGGAATCAGAGAGCCTTGATAGATGGAGTCAAGTTATTGAATATAATTATGATGTTGGGTACAAGAGAAGCAACAAGAAGGCAAAAAATATAAAGTGGAAACCACCAGATGTGGAGTTGGTTAAATTGAATTTTGATGGAGCATCTAAAGGCAATTCAGGACCAACATGAGGAGGAATAATTAGAAATAAAAGAGGAGAGATTGTCTCATACGCTTTCAATAGTGGTTTTAGAAGGGTTAAAAATATGCAAACAAATGAAATAGAACATAGTATGGATGGAAAGTGATTCTCTCATAGTAATAAATACAATTTTGAGGAAAGCAAAGGCTCCATGGAACATACAAGAGATAATTGTGGAAATTCAAGATCTTGCTAAAGAGTTTGAAGAAATCAAGTTTACACATACATTAAGGGAAGGAAACAAATGTGTAGATAGGCTAGCCAATAGAGGGGTTTTGATTGAGGATCATGAAGTTAAATTCTCCTTTCTATGGTTAGAGGAAGTAGTAAGTTTAGCTGAAGTTGACAAGAAAATGTTGACTGCTTGAATCAAATAATGATTAAGATTTACTTTAATGTTTTTCATTGGTAATATTTGTTTTATTTTATAACAATAATTCATTTTTATATAAACCATTTATTATAATATTTGTGGTTGCACTTGTGTTTCAGGAAGGAAACTAGCAATCCAAATTTGGTGAAGCGAACTATGATAGTGCGATGTTTTGGAAATACTACTCTACTAAGATGCAATGCATAGATGAGGTGAAGTTTTGGTATTGTGAAGGCTTCTATAGAAAATTTCAAGAAGGATTCTGAATTCTAGAATATTTTTATTCATACAAAAATTTAAAAATATCCAAAAAATGAAAATCAAGAATTCAGATATTTTATGTAAAATCTAGCTAAAGCATCTCAATTGTGTAAAATCTCAATCTTTAAAGAGGAGAGTTGTAATTAGTCAAGGGTGGGAGACCCGAGTACAACCGTTAATTATTTAGTAAAAACAAATGTTCATCAATTACTAATCAAATGGCATTAGCTCAATTGGTTAGATTCCACAACTTTCAAGGAGAAGACCTAGGTTTGAATCTTATCAAATGATACGTGCACAATTACCAAGTTGTTGAAATACCATTATGTTGTCATGATGTAATATAAGCAAGGCCCATTATAATCCCATATAACCAATTAAGCGAGGCCCATTTCAAGCCCATATAACCGATTAGGTAGAGCCTATTTCAATCCCATATAACCGATTAGGTAGAGCCTATTTCAATCCCATATAATCAATTAAGCGAAGCCTATTTCAATCCCATATAACCGATTAGACAGGGCCATTTCAATTCCATATAATGATTAAAAAAATGTTCATTGTACCATGATGGAAATAGTGTATACCATTGCTATTTGTTTTTTAGTCAAGTTATTCATAAGCACATGAATACATCTATAGGAACATGTGTCATTTTTTAAGTCTTCCATGCACAATTAGGTGTTGTAGCTACTAGTAAGAACAGACATAAATTTGATTAGATGTTTATTCAGTATTATAAATTTAATCATATGAGTTCTATAACATGAATGAATATTGCTAGCTCTCCAGGAGATAATGTGATTGGAGATGAATTTGAAGGAATAGATAAATAATGGATGACTGTAGAAAAGAAGAAAATAAGAAGGGTAGGTGATGCTGTTAATAAAGGGGAGTCTCTTAAAGCTGCTAAAGAGCTAGCTAGAGACAGAACCAGAACTTTTAATCTTAATAATGACAATTAAATGCATAAGCTGGAACGTTAGGGGTCTTGAATCCCCAATAAGAAAATATGTTATTAAAACTTTTTTGCAATCTGTTTGTAAATATGACTGTATTCTTCTTCAGGAAGTAAAAGCTACTGATTTTTAGTTGTATTATGCTTTGAGAGTGATCTGGAAAAAGGCTTCATATTACCATACAAATCATCCTCATGGAAAGGGTGGGGCTGTCATTATGTTGTCTCCTTTTTGGGCATCTAAGGTTATTGATTTTGGCTCTTCTCCTTGTCATAGGGCAGTTTGGGTAATTATTGAGAAGAACAATTTTAGGTTTGGTATTTGTTCTATATATGCCCCTAATGACTATTTAGAAAGGTGTGCCTTATGGCAATGGCTTTTAAGCCTGCAGGATATTCCTTGGATATTTGGTGGTGACTTCAATATGGTAGAACATCAATGGGATAAAAGTGGAGGTTTAGAGGTTGAATGGAAAGGTGATGAATTTCACTGTTAGAACAGATTTAAATCTCAGTTTAATCTTGTTGATCCTTTGGAAGGTTATAAGGAACATCACCAAGGATTGTGGTCTACATGGTGCAATATGCAAAAAGGAATTAGTAGAATATATTCTCGGTTAGATAGATTCTATGCTTCTAATTCCTTTTTTCATTTTGATAATCTGGGCGATGGTATTAGAGTTCAAACTATTCCTAATGCTTTATCATATCATTTTCCTATTATTGTTAATATGAAATTACAGGATGAGACTAGTCATTCTAGAAGACCTGAATGGAAATTTTTGTTGAATATTTCTTTACTGGATCTTGTGGATTGTAATGATGTTATTTTTACTCTGCGAGAGATTAATAGATGGCTTTATAAACATGTTAGTCCTATTGAAATATGGAATATGAATGTTAGGGGTTGGAGAAGGGTGTTTCAGTCCATTGGTAAACAACAAGCTTTTAAAAGTAAAAAGTTAGAAAATATGCTCTACAATAATATTTTTCATTTAGAATCTATTCTTCATCTTAATCCTGATAATTTTAAAGCTTCGGATGATTTAATTATCATGAAAAATGAGCTCAAGAGGTTACAAACGAAAAATATTCAGAGATTAAGGGCTCAGGCTAAATTAAATTGGTTGCAGGTTAGTGACAAAGGGTCTAAGTTCTTCTTTAAATATATTAAAGAGAGAGGAAATTTAGAGAAGATTATTGGAATTTGGGATGGGCAGATTTTGGTATCTAATGACAATGATATTCTTAAGGTGTTTTTCCAGTTTTATAAGAATATTTTTACTTCAGAGGATAATGTTTCTAGACATAATGATAGAGTTTATTTTTGTTCCTTTATTCCTAATAAAATCTCCTTGCAAGAGGCTGAAGTGTTAGGTAATACTATTACTAAGGATGAAATCATTAAAGCTATTCAATCTCTATTCATAATGATAAAGCTCCTGGTTTTGATGGTTTACCTATTGAATTTTATAAGAAGAATATGGAGTGGTTAAGTGAAGATATTTGTCAGGTCTATGAGGAGGCTATTCACATTGGGTCACTTGGTAAAGAAATCAATACAGGTATTATTAAATTACTTCCTAAGGAGGGTGATAAAGCTTTAGTCAAGAATTGGAGGCCGATTACTTTATTGAATGTCTCATATAAAATCCTTGCTAAGATTCTTGCTTTGAGGATTGCTAATTGTCTTCCTAAGTTCATAAATCCATCTCAAACAGGTTTTGTTAAAGGGAGATACATTTTAGAAAATCTTCTCACAAGTTGGGAGGCAATGAATTGGTCAAAGTACACAGGGCAAAATGTTGGAATGTTGTTATTAGATTTTGAAAAGGCTTATGATAGAGTTGAGTGGAATTTTGTTCTTAAGGTGCTTGAAGCTTTTGGGTTTCCTTCCATGTTTTGTGAAATGGTGAAGGTTTTGTTAGCTGATGCTATTGCCTATGTTGAGGTTAATGGTCTTCTTTCTGATCCTATAGTTCTACAGAGATCAATAAGGCAAGGTTGTCCTCTTGCTCCAGCTCTTTTTGTTATTGCTAATGATGCTTTATTTTATCTGCTAAGAGAGAGTGTTATTAGTCCAGCTATTAAAGGAATTATGCTTCCAAATGGTCAGGAACTTTTGAATATTCATTTTGTTGATGATACTTCAATTTTTGTTAAGATGGTGGAAGATAATTTTGTTTCATTATTCACAAAACTTGACTGCTTTTGCAATGCTTCAGGAGCTAAAATAGCTACTTCTAAGTCAATCCTGTTAAGTTGGGATTTTGTTGCTCCTAATTGGTTGTCCAGGTTTAATATTCAGTGGGGAGGTCCAACTAAACAGGTTCGTTATTTTTATATTTTATGGCGTGTTAAATATTGGTTTTATTCTCTTCATTTCATTTTTTTTAATAGGTTAAATGGAATTAAAACATATATATGTTGCTTTGGGTTCTCATCCAGGAGACCCAAGTTTAAACCACTACACAAGGGATTGACACCTTTTAAAAAATCCACTCTTTACCCTAAAATATTTTATGCAATAAAAAAGCACATATTGCTTATTAAGATTTAAACATCCTTCAAAGTTAAGGAATTTAATTGGTTGAGTTTATGCCATTTGATCTATTTGTTTTATTTTGATATACATATTTTATTTGTGGTGTCATAACCCCCTTTCTCAAGTTGGTCAAAATAACAATTATTATTATTTTTAATTAATTTTAAAAATAATAGTTGCACATAATTTCATTATTATTGATGGCTTTTTTGCCAGGTTATCACAGGTTCTAATGTCCACAAATCATATAAAATATAATGAAGACTTAATTACAAAATAATATCAATGCATACAAATCTCAATATAACATTCAACAATATAACAATATTACTAAATGAAAATACTCACAATATTATTGATGAGTCAAATATACAATCTTGAGATTTGCTCTACATTCAGATACATTTCATGGAGCTTTGTCTCCATAATATAACCTTAGAAAGGTGACTCTTGGACTCTTTGTCTATTGCTCTTCTCACATATTTGGGAGATGCAACATTTTCCATCTATGCATAAGATAAACCTCTCATGCCTTTTGGCTTCACATATTGCCACTTGTATACATGACTCTTGACTATCTATTTACTTGCACACTCTATTCTATGACACATGCACACTCCTACTTGCACACTTTATTACATGACACTTGTGTGCATCCTACACATAGACATATAAGGGAAATATAAATCACACATCTAAACTATAGACTCAAATCCTAATCTATTACATATTTACATTTGTACCATTAAGGTACCATAGGGGTACATTAGCATGTACCAAATAATGTAATATTCTCCAACACCCCATGTATTACATTATTTGGTTATTGAAGACTTTAGTTTTCAATATCCGATTCTTGTCTTTGTCTTCCTGCTCTAGCTCTCGCTTTGCTTGAAGATCAAATTTTGAATCCGTTCCTTTATGCTAATCCTTATGCCTATTATACTAACAAACACTTCATATCTTCATGAGAATCTTGAATTATCAATACACATTTTATTCAGATCCATTTCTTGAATATTTTCATTTAATTTTCCTTCATTTTTTTCAATAATTCTATTCTCTTAAATTTTAATTTCTTCAAACAAAAGTCCTTATTTCTCCAAAGTCTAATTCAAACAAATTTTTAAAATTTTAATAATCAAATATTTAATTCCTTTGGAGTAGAATTTCTTATAACTACAAATTTCCTAATCAATAATTAAATCCTTATTACTCCAATAAATATTAAAATATTAAAAATAGACTGCACCTTGAATTAACTTGAGTGCTTAATTTTTTTAAATTTTACCTTAGAAAATATTTGTCATTCTTATTTTTTGCTAGAGCCTGACTATCATGATAGGTCAATTTAGGTTTTTCAAAATTTGTTTGATTTGGATAAAACATTAGTAGCTCACGTCTACAGTCAGAGCAAATTTTAACTTTCCAAATGGGTGTTAAAAGATTATTACTTTCAATTACTCATTTTGTTTACTTTATCCTCGCATGCGCTTCAGCACAATCAATTATCAAAGCAAATAGCATTGTTTTGATGGTAAATTAGTATCAAATACTCCCTTGGCATGGATATCCTCCACATGTGGAATTCTACATGTAGTTCGTTATGTTATTTTCATTCTTAGAAGACGTTACATCAATTCGCTCTAGCTTTTACCAAGTGTTTTTTTGGGTGTTGCAAGATATGCTATAAAGGTGATTTCCTCTGAGAATTCTTACTACTGCAAGGGGAACTATAGAGGCATTATCTTGCGATAATCATTATTGCAAAATAACTTGATGCTTCCTTGGTGTTTATCTTTTGGTTATAACTAGTTTGTGCTTTGAATCTTATGACCTCTATCTATGGTCTCTTCAATTTGCACTTAGTATTTTCATTGGCTTGAATCATATGCTTCGAAGTTTTCAAGCTTAATAAGGCATCAAGATTTATTTTTGATTTGTCCACAATATATCCTCAGAAATTATAATCGATGTTCATATGACTTTTATATGCTTCTCTTTGGCTTTGCTATATTATCTTGGAGATTCACTTTCAACCATGTCAATGCAATAACATTTTCTATCACCTACACACTTATCCTTCTATGCCTACTTCTTATTAGGTGGTTTTGACCATTAATAATTTATGTTTCTTGGTGGCTTAAGCCACTCCTTATCTAGTTATATTTTTCATAGAGAATCCTCCTAAATTAGGGTGACTTAGACTATCCTATCATGTCCAACTTCTTCAAAGTTGGTCCCTCAATGCAACTTGCCTCAACATCTTCTTAGATGATGTTCTATGCTTGAACGTCTCCAAATTTGGGTAACTTTCCATGTCTCTCTCAAATGAATCTATCGGAAACTTTCATTGTGCTTCTAGGATCCTATGATTTGTGTCCAATGTTATTGCTTATCCTCTTTTCATCTTTGTGTAGATCCAAATCTTTCTCATAGAGATTTTACAGACTCTTGGTCTCTTAAAAAATAAATTTTTGCTCCCCAAAGATAGTAGTTTGAACCTAATATTATTTGAGTCAAACTCAAATATAATATTATCCTATGTTTCCTTCACTTGGATCTATCCAAATTCTCACCAAATTTCTCTTCCCTGATGCTAACGTTTGACCTAGAACTTATCACTCCATATTCCTTTAAATATTCACACCAGATTCCTTCTTTGATGCTTGCTTCTTATTTTACAATTTTTATCTTCAAATATTTCTCACTCAAAGTGAGAATAAATGTTATTCTAATGGCACAATTCTTCAAGCTTTATCTTGGATTGAATGCTAATATGTTAGACAATTCTTCCAAACTTCTTGTTTGAATTGAATGTCAATTTTGTAGACTATTTTACAAGATACTTGGCCTGATTGTAGCTTTCTCCACTCAAGGCGGTTTTGAGTAGAAACTACTCGCAATGGATCGAATATCACTGATGGCTTTTCAACTAGGTTATCATAGGTACTAATATCCCCAAATCATATAAAATATAATGAAGACTTAATTACATAATAATATCAATGCATACAAATATTAATATAACATAAATCAATATAACATTCAACAATATAACAATATTATTGAATGAAAAATACTCACAATATTATTGATGAGTCAAATATATAATCTTGAGATTTTCTTTATATTAAGATACATTTTATGAAGCTTTGTATTTATAATATAACTTCAGAAAAGTGACTCTTAGAATATTTTTCTATTGCTCTCCTCACATATTTGGGAGATGCAACCTTTGTTATTCTATGCATAAGATAAATATCTCATGCCTTTTGGCTTCACATCTTGCCACTTGTATACATGACTCTTGATTATTTATTTACTTGCACACTCTATTCTATGACACATGCACACTCCTAATTACAAAATTAATTACATGACACTTGTGCGCATCCTACACAAACACTTACATAAGGGAAATATAAATAATACACTTAAACTATAGAGTCAAATCCTAATCTATTACATATTTACATTTGTACCATCAAGGTACCATGGGGATACATTAGCATGTATCAAATAATGTAATTCTCCAACACTTATCACTAACTTATCACTTGACCATGAATATAAATATAAATATGCATATTAAGATGGATACCATAAACAATAGTACCAATAAACACCAATTGACAATCAAACATTAATTGTATTTGAGACTTGGATGATAGTAGCTTAGGTTGTCATTCTAGTCTTTACATTGGACTCTAGAATAACCATCCATGTCTAGTTGAAGATCCATCACTATTAATTCCACTAGGACTAGTGATTATGCTTCTTCCTAAGTGGAGTTAACCCTTATTACTTTTTTCCAACTTGGGTTGATTACTAGAGAGAGAGCCTACTTGTACCTCTTGAAGACTCACTAATTGAGTTTAGATGTCCTCTATTTAGTTGAATCTAACCAAATATTGTTACCTTATTGAGAACTATTACTAGATAACTAAGCTACAAATGTTGCCATCCTATTTTTGAGTATTGAGAAGATGGTACAACTATGTATGAGTGTGGAGTCCCAAATAATCAAGGATATTTGAACTCAATCCATATTTTGTAGAATGGATGAGTTTTCCTTACCTAAAGGAGATAACCCCTTAACATCCTTAAATGCAATCCTTAAAAACATCTAGTTCCTTATATGAGAACTAAAATATAAGACAAGCAAGATCATAGTGGTCAAGAGAAAATTGTATCCCTAACATCAAGCTAAGTCTTTAGATCAATAAGAAGAGCAAGAAAAATCGAAACACTACTCATATATCCAAAACATTCAAACCATTTAGACATCACATTTATCATTAAGTGGATTCCACTCTCCCCCTATAAAAAAAAATAATATTACTAATACAAATTATCCAAACATTGATGTAATGAAAATGTAATCCAAATTTGTCAACACTTGATTTGAATTCCATTGGGTAATTGTTCCCTCTAAATTACCCAATGGAATTCAAATCAAGTGTTGACAAATTTGGATTACATTTTCATTACATCAATGTTTGGATAATTTAAAATAAAATTGAAACAAGAAAAAATTGGATTTGCAATACAAAATGGGCACTTTATTGCAAGAATGAGTGTAAAATATTGCTATCTTAACAAGAGATATATGCCTTTTGAACTCTCTCTAATTAAATTCAAATCCACTTATAGAGTTTGCAAGTGAAAGATGAGTAGTTGCTAAAATAGAAAGTCAAGGGTCGCTCCTTGGAATGCGAAAGGTCAGTACATAATGGAAATGCTAATTGTCACATTTGGAAAGTACAAAATATTTTTAAGTAAATACAAATATGTATAAAAGACAAAAATCATTAATGTTGATTTTACTAAAATATTCAATTTTATTGGTAAAATTTAATTTGTTGAGTCTGAACCAAATTGACTATTTGGATCACTCATTTCCCTTAAGAGTCAGTGGGCCCCATTTCATACAACTATGAGACAAGATGAAGAAATTTCTATTGAACTTGGTTCCTGGTAAACCACTTCCCCTTGTGTAACAACTATCCTACCTTGACCATCCAAAATAGGGGAATATGCCATTGCCTAGTCTACATCACTTTTGTGTGAGTAATTTGATCTATAGAAAATGGTGTGACAGATTCAAGATTAATCCCAATTCTCTATAAATGTTCTAATATGTCAAAAATATTTAATATTGCAGGGAAATATAGTTAGAGTAGCTCCACATTAAAAACAAGATGTAGACCGAGATAGGGAGGCAAGTTGAGCTCGAAAGCATTGTATTCCACTTGCTTGGTTATTTGTATGGACCATAATTAATGGGTCAAATATTATGGTTGGAATCACAAGGTGCTCCTATAAATAAATACACTTATCACCAATCTAAAGTTTATGGGACACCTTGTGTTGGTCATGCCTTTGCTTGTCCTTCTCATTAGTGCACTATAAAATATCAATGAATCTACTATTGTTCCTATTGGATCTGGTTCATGAATTGTGATGCTCTATCTTAATCCCTTTGAGAATTTGGATTCATTGCTTTATCTGACGCCTTCTAAGTATGTGAAGGCATATATTCCACCATAGGTGGCAAAGCTACATCAATTAGGGCCAATGGTTGAAAGCCATGTCACACCTAAAATGAACTATATCCAATGGAGATGTGGATATCCCAATTGTAGCTATGTCAAATGAATGAAAGGATTTAATTCCATTGCATGAATTTTTAGAATGATACATCCACATGATATGCACAATTATTTAACCACTTCTATATTACTATTAGTCTATGAATAGAAAGTAGTGGACATCAACTTTGTGTCCATCATGCATAGAGACCAGGTTTCTCTATATGACACAATGCTCTTTGGTAACCCAACCAAAAATTGGTGAAAAAGAGACTAACAATTTTTCCCAATAGATTTTACCTTATTATAAGATGTCAAAACTTTCATATTTAAGAATTTATTCATGACAACAAAGATATAATCATTACCTTCCCTAGTTTTTGGTATACCTGATAGGTAATGCATGGGGATGGATTTACATGGTTTATTAGAAGTTGGAAAAATAGTGTACATATCCTACTTCCAATTGGAAGGCTTTGTGATCATGTAGGTTGTGTAGGATCAAATATATACATTGTTGTCATGTCACATATTATGGTAGTAAAAGTATCTTTGTAAAATTATAATTATCTTCTCCAAACTCAAGTGCCCTGCTATTTGAATTTAGTGGGATTCCTAAATATTCTTTTGATACTCCTCTATAGGAGAAAAAATGTGGCCCATGTGGCACAAGAGATTATTTTGTAGATGGTAGCTAGAAACATACTAACCATAAGTCAAATTCTAATGGATTTTAGAGAAGTTAGGATCTAAGATAGACATCTACGACCATTCTGCTATTTCATATTCAAAGGAATTACTGATTGTTGCCAATGCTATAATTAAGAACCTACTCAAATAGTCAACTAATTGATTGGTAGCTTCCTTTTTGTGATGGATGTCTAGATGGAACTATTTTAGGTAAGTTTTCCACTTTTGATGTTGATCATTCTGCAAATTACCCTATATAGGGGCTTATGACTGTATCCTTGTCAAAGATATAATGTTTCCACTATTTGCATGCTTGGACAATAGTATACAACTCCTTATCATATGTGGGATAATTTTGTACTACATTATAGAATATCTCACTATAACAGGTTATTGGATTTCCATGTTGCATGAGTATTGCTTCAAGGGAATATACTATTAAAGATTTAGGAGATCTAGTATAGGGGCATAGCAAAGCTTCTACTTCAAGTGGTTGAACACCTACTCTTGTGCTTCTTCCCAATAAAATTTTACCTTTTTGGCTCCCTTTGTTGATTGTTTTAATGGCCAAGTAATATGCAAGAATTTAAATATAAATCAATGGTACAAGTTTATGAGGCCCAAGAAACTCTAAATCTCCATTAGAGTTTTTGAAACTAACTAATATTTAAGATCTTAGATCTTCATTAAATCCACATGTGCCCTATCTTGGTCAACAATGTAACTAAGATACTGAATCCTCTCCATACCAAATGAACATTTCTTTATGCTAGAATATAACTCATTCAAGCAAAAGGAATCTAAGACTAGCCTCACATACTCCATGCACTCATACCATGTTCAAATATATGTGAGGATGTCATCCATATACACAATGAGGAATGATTCAATGAATAGTCGAGGGATATCATTCATTAACCACATGAAGGTTGCAAGGGAATTGATCAGGCCAGAGGGCATAATGAGCCATTTGAATAGACCTTTATTATACTTGAAGGTTGTTTTCTACACATTGATTACATTGATGGGAACCTGATGGTATTCTAGATTCATATAAATATTGTTGAAGATATTTGCCCCTCTAAGCTACTCCACAAAATTATCAGTCTATGTGACTGGGTATTGATTATTCATAATGTTCTTATTTAGTACTTTATAATCAATATAGAGTCACCACATGTTGTCCTTATTTCATACAAGGATGATTAAAATTCTACAAGTTGATGCACTTGGACAAAGATTATCCTTGGAAATCGGCTTATGGATCAATCATTTGATCTCTTCATTCTTAAGTATAATTTTTTTGTACACTAGTATGTGTGGTAGTGTAATACCAGGAGTTAGGTCAATGGAGTGCTTGACCTTACAATGCAAGGATACACCTATAAATAAGGTGAAAACATTAATTTACTCTAACAAAATCTAATCCATATCCTTTCGGTATGCTATCAAATGAGGTGCAATGCATTGTGTTAGTGTTGTGTAATTTTGTGCTTCATTAGACTTAATCACCAATAATACAAATATACCAATTTTAGCAATGATCCTATGACACTGCTTGATGTTGACAAGGGTTGTTACAATTTATTTGACTAGAGCCACCTCTAGCACTTTGAAAAATTTATCACCTAGAGAGATGATGTCATGGGACCTCAACCCATACACTCCATGGTGTTACCATATGTATGGATGCTTGATCAAGACATCATAAAGTTTTATGGGAGTGATGTCATAGATTAATTTACCTTTAAATAAATTGATTGAGATTTATAGGCAACACTAATGATCATTATAAATTTATTGTCCCTAGATTAGCCAATTAAGATAATAGTGTTGCAAACATAGAGTTGTTAGAAGGTTTATACTATTAACTATCTCATTAAATATCAAATTATTTTGACTTTCTCTATCCATGATGAAGTGTTGTAGCTTCCTCCTCACCCACATCTATGAGTAAAACAAGTTCTCCATATCTTCATATATCTACACATGTGGTGGCAACTATGTAGTATGGATTTGCCTCCATAATTTGCTTGTCTCTTTGCTTGAATTGAGGTGGGTCCATCTATGAGGTATATGCCTCTAACTGCCAAGCCTCTATCAGAAGTATCTTTTTTTAGGTATAATAATCCTTATTAAAATAAGTTTTGGTCTTGTGGGGTGTTGCATCACTTGCTAGTTCCATTTTATTTCTTCTTATCATTGCAAACATTATTCCATATTCATTACTTTTAGAACTTCTAACCTTGTTATTGGTATTGAGATTTGAGTTGCCCTCTCCATACTATTGTTGTTACAACTGCTTCTAGTCATTGATAAATGAGATTTTCCTACCTTTTGGTTTGATTTTCTCCTTAATATTGACAATATATTGGTAGGCATTTCCAAAAATTAAAATGGAAATAAATTCCATCTCATCTGGATGTATAAAAGAATACCACTTCGATAGTTCAAAACATGGTGCTTATATGACTCCTATATGCTAAGTTTGGTAGACGGGGTGTGGAAGGCACATGTGTAGTCTATCATAAATTGACCCTTATTCTATCACAACTATTGGTATTCCATGTACTTATCATTAGTATTTATAAGGTAGTATTAGCCCTTTATCACATTGAAAAATAGTTCGAAGTGGGGTGTTCTTTGTCTTCAAGGACCAAATTCTCGTCATCTTGACATACTACTTGGTGGGTGTTCTACCAACCCTGAACATGTGGCATGAATTTTAGCAAAGTAAATATATCTACATCTATGAAATGTTTCATAAAATACTTTTCCATTTTGCAAAACCAATTCTCTATAACATCAACATTAATATTCCCTTTGAATTAAGGGATATTGAAGTTCATCTTCACATTATGTTAGTATGTGGTAGTAAGACACTTGGGATATGTTAGCAAATTATTATTATGCTCATAGGTTAAACAATATCTAGCATCATAAATCAACTCAATAATAATGCATATATATATTAGACTCAAATAATGAACAATAATCACACAAAAAACTTTATTGAAACTACTAAAGCAATTCATAAATGCAAAGCTTTGTCAATTTACATGTTACATGGCTTTGTCTAATATATATATATATATATATACATGAAACTCTTCATATTACATGACTCTTGACCTTTTCTCTCCTCAAACTCATGGGATAACCAATTCTTTATTTTCCCTTTTACATAATAAATCTCACATATTACAAAAATAAAAAGTCTCTCATTATTACATATAACTCTCTATTTATAAACTTGAAACATCACTCATATAACTTGCTTTTGCTAAAAAAATACACCTCATACACTCATTTACATGACGCAAACTCTCACTTAATAATTTTTTATTTTTTTAATAAGCTATGTATGGCTTCTATTAGGGGTCACTTTCATTACAAAAACAAAAAATTACATTTCTAACAAGTTAATTAAAGTATACACATATTTGCCTTTCTATCAAAGATATTTTCCATATTTCTCAAACTGCTAAGTTTCCATAATCAACTCTTTTTTTTTAAGGAACTAGCAACAAGAACAACCCTTACATGATACATGACACATAACTCCAATAGATAGAAGGTAAAAAAACATAACAATCATCCATAAAAGAGGAAATAAATTTGATTATTTTTCTTCTATAGTAGAGGTTCTTTCTCCTTTAGAGTGGCAAGATATGAGAATGAATTTTTGCACTTCAAGCTCCTGAGGTAATATCTAGTTGTAATACATTTTGTAGGATATTCATTTTCATCGATTTTTTCATAATTAGATTCAAGAATACCATATGAGGTGCTAATATTTTCTATGGAATAGTCTAAACATTTTTTAGTAATATTTTAGCTTTTATAAATGATCTAATTCAAATTCTCCTTTTGGGGTTGAGTCTTCTATTGCTTGCATGATTTATGTTGGACAATTGGTGCATCTGGAGGATGAGCTTCTTTCTTTTGAAATAGGATATTTGAATATTTCGAATCATTCACATGTAGGGCCTTCTCCTCCACAAAGGATGAATTAGAGCATGATCGAATGATCGAGCATCTCATGATTTTTGTTGGGTAATTTGTGCATCTGGAGGATGAGCTTCTTTCTTTTGAACTAGGACATTTGAAGATTTTGAATCATTCACATGTAGGGCCTTCTCCTCCACGAAGGATGAATTAGAACATGATTGAATGATCGAGTATATCTTATTTAGGTGGCCATATTGTTGACAACCATAACATATTAAGGAGAAGATTTCATATTTAGTATTTTAATACATTCCCCTTTGCTTGAGGAGATAGTAATGGATTGAGGTCTAGAAACTAAAACATCCATCCAAATATCCAATCTTGCTTTACTCATATTAATTTTTCTAAAAAACATTTCCTCTATTTGGGCATCCATATACTAGAATGCATCAATGGCATTACCAATTTTGGTGAATATATTATCTCCCTAAAACTCTATAGAGACGGCTTAAAGATTTATCCAGACAGGGAAGCCATTTACTTCTTCTATAAAAGGGTTGAAACTAGGAGTCCAAGGTCCTATATAGACACACATTTGTTCAAAAATCCAATTATATCTATAATTCATTACCCTATTTCTATCCATTAAATTAGAAAAGGAAACAAAAAAGAAATTTTTGGGTAGGAGAGTTACTTAGAATTCTGTACTGGTCCACCAATATTTAATGTATCCTTTGAGTTCCTCCAGGCCTGGTATTTTTCCCTTGAGTTTGTAGATAATTTTTTGAGCTTGATGATAAATCAAATCCAACCTAAATTCATCCTTTGAAATCTTGATAGAGGGTAGAGGTTCATCCACCCACGAACCCAAATATCCTTGAGAGATATTTCTTATGACCGAAGAGGTTTTCTCACATATTGAAGAGATAGTCTACGAACAACCCTCTTCCTTCAATTATTGACTACACCTAGGGATTGCATCCCTTTTGCAAAGACTATAGCCAAATTTATCGTGTTGTTCCACCGCTTGACTGCATCTAGACGCTCACTTAATAACTTGACACATACTATTAACTTAAATAATAAACACACCCTAATCTAAATATTTACAAAGGTACAAAATAATGTAATACCTCCAACAAGATGTTTTGTAGAAGTTATATAAATTGATCTATCATGTTGGTTATCTATTGCTTCAAGGATTCTTGACCAACAACTTGATCAGATCAAAGGAATCATCAATATTCTATGAGGTTGACATCTATGTACACTGGCATCATTAAAATAGGTAGTGTGATGGGTCTCTGGTTTGTAAACTAGCCTTCTTATATCCTATTCATGTTCATTCAAGAGCAAAATTGGTATAATATCATTGATCTAAATTTTGTTAGGTAATTCAAATGAACAAAATATAAATGTGAAATTTAATATGTTATGAAAGGAAAAATAGAATTGAAAATAATAACAATTCCAAATTGCAGTAAGAAATGGGCACTTTATTGCAAGAATGATAGTGTATATGAGTGATATCTCTGTGATAGATATGTTTACCTTTTAAAATCTGTCTAGTTACATTCAAACCCACTTAATTATAGAGTTTACAAGTGGAAAATGAAGAGTTTCTAAAATAGAAAGTTAAAGGTCACTGCGTGATGGAATGCCAATTGTCACATTTGGAAAGTACAATAAATTTCCAAATAAATACAAATATGTATAAAAGATAAAAATAATTAATGTTGATTTTACCAAAATATTCAATTTTACAAGCAAAATTTAATTTTCCAAATCTTTGATCAAATTTATTGGTAAAATTTAATTTGTTGAATCTTTATAATATTTTCTACTTTTCTACTTTAAGTACAAAAATGGATCAAGCAATCATTATGTTGATTGATATTATGGAAACATATAAAATTCTACAATTATAAAATTTAAGAATAGAATTAAACAAATGATATCAAATTAGTTTATAAAGTTATTGGATTTGTATATACATATAGCTAAAATAATATAGAATCAACAAAAAAATTTAACAAGTAATCAACATTTTGATAGAATAGGATGATAGTTACATTGTTTCTTCAATCCAACCCATACTTATAGTTACTTCATTTAGTAATATTAATTGTTACCGATTCCATAATTAATTTATTCATAATCATACATCATGAAACTAGAACAACACTATAATCATAGTTCATGATGTTTTTAGAGCAAACAAATCATGGACGTGATTTACAACCACTTTTTACAAGTACATTATTTATTCAATATTCATGTACTTAGCCTAACATCATTTTTAACAATCCAAATAAATAAGCACTAAGATGATTGCAATCGTGATAGAAGAAATTGCATGATAAAGCCATATTTTTATCTATCTAGATTTATGTACTTTAACAATCAACCTTGGCTTGGACCACTCATTGATCTAAAATAGTGCTAATTGTCAATATACAAAAACCTTATATAAAAAGGGTACATGAGTCATATGGTTGCCAATGAGTTCTCATTGATATTTAGTTGTGAAGTTAAGATAAGGAAGAGCATCATCAAAGAAATTTATTGGCTAGCTAGAAAATTTTAACCTATAAATCCCCCTTAGTTCTATTTCCTACTCAAGAGAATTGAATCTTCATAAGGAGATAATATACAAAGCACCAAAATATCAGAAAATGAACTTGTGGATATGTTAATCTATCTACACAATATCACATATATCGTGCAACTTAACACAAAGGATGCATTCTAAAAACATGTAGTTTGGACATAAATATCCATCTAATCATATCAATGCATCATATCTATATGAAGTTATTAGCTCATGCATACTATAAACATAATGATTTGTTTACAATACACCTCATATGTTCCTCAAGGTATAATTTAATATAAATTATTGGGTCATATATCAACTCTCATCCTTGATCATTCCATCCCTATGTTCACCCAAATTGGATCTAATTTACAAGTATCATATGTAAACCATCAATGTCCTTTATGACTATTTATATCATCCCTACCATATCACTAGGTTTTATTTTTACATTTTATTATGGCTCTAAGGTTTAACTATATACATATCAATAAAGCAATAAACACAACCTATGAATTTCCATCAATATTTACAAGGAATCAAAATGACTATCTTCTTATGGAATAATATACAAATGTACCCACTTATCATAATCAACTTAAATACTCTATTCATGAGATAAGGTCCAAACCATCCATCATATCATTGCCAATATGCCAAATAAAAATAGAATTGGAACCCTTTTGTATTTTTCTTTAGTTCAAGGTTAATTTGTTATTTTTAATTATGGTAAATGAGGTTTTGAATGGGTCCTTAAACCAAAAAATACCTACATGGGGTACCTTCCTAACTATTTACTTATATCATGAACAAAAAGGCTTCAAGGGGCCAGCCTTTCCTTTGAATCACTGATCCTAAACTTTGTTATTTTTTGGATCTTCTGATTTTACTTGATTTGAATTTCAAACTACACTTATTGAAGTAAGAATATCTTCACCCTCTCTCCAAATATAGCTCTCCTATTCCAAAACTCCTTTATTTCTAATATATTTTATAAAGCATTTCTTTCATTGAAGGTATGTTGAATCCTAGCATCCTCTAACCCACTTAGTAAATCTAAAATATCTCCTATCATATCCATCACCTTCTAGTTGGATTTATTATTTTTATTGAGTGAAGTCACTAGAACTTGTGAATCTCACTCCACTTCTAACTTGCTTGTGTTCATTTTCATTTCCAAATTAACTTTGATGAGCAATGCCTTGGATTTTGCCATATTATTGGTAGTCATTAAATTTATTTATAAATATTGCTCTTATTTTTATTTTATCATCTCTCATCACTCCCCCTCCCCCTAATGGGGTAGGATACCCTTTGCAAGCCATTGTCAGTATTCATTTTATGCCATCCCTTGGTCATTTTCATGTTATCTTTGCTCTGTTTACTTTATATTTTCCACTCCCTATGGTAGAAGGTAGATGAATGCACCATATTTCTAGGGTCTCATGCTTCTAGGTACATGTTTTGTTCACCTACAATTTGGTAATTTGTTCTATCATTAAGGATTTCATTTGATTATAGACTCTAATCACATTAATTTTCACACTTTGAAAGGCATGTTAGTTGTGTTCCAACCAAATATTCCAAAGAAATATTAAGTGTGCCTTGCTCTAGAGAGTTGATAGCTTCTCATTTTAAGGGACTTCTCCATTATTCTAACCAGTCCTTAACCCTCTTTGGTCATAACCACACAACACAAAAGTACCTTTCAATATTTTTCCAAATCTCTCCACTAAACTTGCACTTCATGAACATATGATGACTTGTCTCCTCCTCTTTCTCATATAAAGTGCACTCAGAAGACCCATGAAATCCCCTCTTTCAAATATTATCTATCATTAGCATTCTATTATAAGCAACTAGCCAACCAAAAACCTTAATCTTTGGGAGTCTCCATATTTTATCTAGATCTTCTCACTAGTACCTTAATTTTTCATAACCACTTTTGACTGAATATTCTCCATTCAGGCTCATTGACTAGTAATGAGTGTTTATATTCTTTAGATAAATATATGTGGAATGAAATATCCATAGAATAATTTGAAATTGCTCATTACATTGGTTCTCCTCTTTTGTCCAATCCTCTAAGATACACCTAATGTTGTTATCTAATCAATACAAAAGTAATTGCTCACTTTGTTTCCATATTTTTTTGTGTGTCCTAGGCTAATGCATTCCAAATATCATCCTATCACAAAGGATTAACCCTAATAAAATATCATCCTAGAAATCAATTCACTTTCCAATTTCAACCTTCCATTTCATTACATTTCTCAAAATGTTCTTGCTTCTCAATAAATGGTTCCAAATGATTGAGCCTTTGCAATGCTCTTTCTCATTGAACATTCTCTAAGGATACTCACATTCTAGGTATTTAAGTTAAAGAATACTGGACCAAATATTTTTTGGTTCTCTCATTAATATCTTAGCCAATTTCCCACCCAGGACTGCACACAACAAATTGATTCTTCTAAAACCAACACCTCCCTTTTCTTAGATTAAAAAACTATTTTCCATTTCAAGAGAGGTAATATTATCTTTTCCTTTATTCCTATCCAACATAAATTATTTTGAAGGGATCCTAAATCAGTTGTCATTTCCTTTGGAATTTTTAATAGAGACATGATGTAGATGGGAAGGGCTTGAAGGGTTGCATGAAATAGTTGCATCTTCCCAAAATAAAAAAATAAAATCTTTATAACATAGAATAGACAAATCTAAGGTCCTAAAATTGAAATTAACAATATCAAGGAATAATAGAACCTATTTTTGTTATAGAATCATAAGTGTTTTCTACTACTTAGAAGCACTACCAATGTTATCACCTTCTATTGGCATTTTTTTTTAGTGATGTAAAAAAACAAAAAACCTACAAAAATATAAAGTAAAAATGAGAGATCAATGTAGAGGGGCATTTTTGATATGGATCAGTATAATGAGCTTCCTTTTCATATATATCAGATCTCTATTTAGGATAGGGAGAGAAATAAAATGTTATAATGACATAAAAGGACAAAATAATTGCTAACAAAACTACAAGCTAGAAGTAAAGAGAAATTTTAATAAGCTGATATGAAAGGGAAAGGGCACAATTCAAAACCATGAGTTGTTCTCCCTATTCAAGGCTTGTTGATAACCATAGATGAACTTGATAAAGGTTTTTAGATTCTTGAACTTAGCGTATGTCTACTACAAAAGCTAAGGCATATTTGTAAGAACCTATATAATCTATAGGAACCTATGTAACAGAGGATTTGTAGCAAACCTACAAAATAGAAGAGTTTGGAAAAAAAAATTATAAAACAAGGGATTATAGAAGAACTACAAAATATAAGGTTGGAAAAAATTATAGAATGGAGGGTTAGAAAAGAAATGCAAAACAAAGGGTTAGCAAAAAATCTATAAAACAAGGAGGGTTTTGTAGAAAAACCTGCAAAAGATAAAATATTAGCAATTTACCTACAAAAACATAAGTGCTTTATAGAGAAACTTAAAAAAAATAGAGGGTTAGCAAAATTCTACAAAATAGAAAGGGTTTCGTAGAAAAACCTATAAAAGACAAAATATTAGTAGAAAATCTATAGAAATAAAAGTTAGCAGAAATAGAAAGTTAGTAGATCTACAAAATAGAGGGTTAGCAAAAAATTTAGAAAACAAAATATTGCAAAATAGAGGACCTACAAATCTACTAGAAAGTTGTAGAACAAAAGAATACAAATATAAATCTAATAGAAATATTATAAAATAAGCCTTATTATGTGATAAAAATACAAATTTAGTTATTAGGAGTGGGATTAAACACTTGAAAGAAGAAGACCATGCTAAGTATGATAACAAAGATGTAGAGATCACTCCAAAAGGAGCACCAAGATAGTAGGTTGTTCCTCCTGTCAGAAATATTGTCTATTCCATCATTTGGGTTATATAAATGTATCTTCCAAGATACAAACTTAGATTACTTTATGTGCAAGTTAACTAGTTACTTCATGCAATGTAATAAATGCACAAGTATCAATGTACAAGTTTTTCCTTGCATAGCTAGATAGAGTGTTGGCCAAGTATCCTATTTTGCCTATATAAGGATGGCCTCTTAGATGTTGAACTTTGTATGTAGCTAAGTGTGAATGCAATTATTCTCCTACGTAGCTAAGTTTAGATTAGCATATTTCTTGTTGAGAGAGATTATAGGAAGAGGTTATACTTAGTCTAAGTTTAAAAAAAGCTAATATTTTATTCACGATAATCAATAGGCTACAACAAAATGATGTTGTAATATGTTTGGATTCAGCACTATAATATGTAATCTTTGCAAGCATAAAGGTAATGTGAATGTGATTTGGTTTACATTTTGGTATCAGAGCGGAGGTTAATGTTGGATATTTTGAGCTTATTTAGTTTTCATTGATGTCAAGGTGAAAATTCGTCATTTATACCATGGAACACACCATCAATAACACCAGGAACAATGTGAAGAGTTGAAGAGAAATTTGGCAAAATAATATTTTATGAGGGTTTATGGTAAACCCATGATGGCAGAATATATTACATTTAAAGGTTTAAGTTTAAACCCAAAGTTAAAGTTTATAAAAATAATTTATAAAATTTAAATTCCTTAGAATTTAAATAATTTATAAATTATAAAGGTGGGAGCGCCAACATCATGCAATAAAAGGAAGCACCGACATCCAAGTAATAAAGGAAGTTGTGTATAAATAAATGCCAAGGAGGCATTTGAAATTGATCTCTTCAATTGATTAATGTATGTGATAAAAAGTGAAAGGTTTTCGTGCTTGTTGATCATGAGGAAGAAGACAAGAAATTTTGCTTGTCTTTAGCGCCAAGTAGAGGACAAAATAGGAAGGGCACATTGATTGAAACACATAGGACACGGTGGTCCTTTGGAAGTGTACGTTTTGCAAAGGCATTGGGATTTGAGGAAGCATGCGATCGATTCGCGTGGAGTGGTGTGTCTTGGGCACCAAGGGAAGTTTGTTTTGCACATGGTTTTTGCATGCCAACCAAGGAAAAAGAAGATGAAGAGCGCTTAGGCTCTTAACCATGCGTCTAGCACACGCAACGATTATAGTCATGGCTAGAGCACTCGCAGAGGCAGAGAACGTGGGTTCAAAACCCACTAAGAGGCAAAGGTAAATTTTTGATCATTATTATTTTTCCAACTTTAATGGTTTTAATGAAACCTTTTAATCTTCCATCATGGGTTTACCATAAACCCTCATAAAATATTATTTTTCCAACTTTCTCTTCAACTCTTCGCATTGTTCCTGGTGCTATTGATGGTGTGCTCCATGGTATAAATGAAGACTTTTCACCTTGACATCAATGACAACTAAATAAGCTCAAAATATCCAACAATATCCCCCTTTTTCATTTATGGCAACCCAATTTCATTTTTTTTGAAAACTTGACTTTTCCTTTGTTCTACTCCCCCTGGGACATTGCTCCCCCTTGCTCAATGCTCTCTCAAATAAAATCTCTCCTCCTTAATCAAATATATCCCCATTTGGCATCCATGGAAAATGGTCACCTTTGGGGCTTGGGGCTAAGAATGAGCCTCTTAGATTAGTCCCTCCCCCACCTTCTATTGAGGTGGTTAATTTCGGGATGAGAGTATTTCTACTCCTAGAAAGCACTATTATTTACCTTTATCCTCTTTTATTCTTATCTAAATTTTTTGATTACTCTGACTATTTCTATCCATGTCCATGTTTTTGTCCATGATGTTCCTGTTCCTGTTCCTATTCCAATTTATATTTTTGTTCCTGTTCCTATTCCTATTTATACTTGTTTCTGGAATGTCTACTCTACACCATTTTGTTGTGTGACCATCATTATTGCACTTATAACACTTAACGTTATTATTCCTTGGAGGTATAAATGTCTTAGAATTTATCCTAGTGAAGCCATATCCTCTTTTGTCATGATCCTTGTAATTCATTGCCTTGTGACCAAATTGATTACATGAGTAGCAATACCCATAGAAAAGTTATCTATTCCCATATTCTTGTCTTTCATGTGTCCTGCATTGTGAAGCCATGTACCCAAACCTGTGACATGAGAAGCATATTCTATTGAAGTTTCCTTTTCTTGACCTCATTGGTCTCTTGGTCTCTCTTGACCTATTCTGATTTATGTTCCATATGTATCTTCTTTGTGCATTGTTCCTATTTTTTTTGAACTCTTTATTGTCCAACTCATCCTCAAATGTCTCACTATATTTTACACTATCTTTTTTCTGAAGTTTCTTCATCTGAAGTTTCTTCTCCTCCAAAACTTGAAGTTGACTCTCCTTCCCATTTCTTTTTAACCTGTTCAAATCCAAGACCTGTCTTGCTTGATGTATTATTTTGTGTCTTGATGAACTTATCCAAGTTATTTGAGCCATTTTAAAACCCTTTCATATTGATCTTGGAGACTTCTAAATCTTCTTTTAGTAGTGCCACTTCTTGTGCTAACTTCTCACATTCCAAGATTTTTGTTTCTAATGTATCCTTGAACCTTTTTGCCCTAGCATTTGATTTTTCTAAATCCTCTATGAGCAATCTTCTCTCTTCATCACATTCTTGAAACCGAATTTCAATTTTAGAGTGTTGCTTTATTACCTTCTTTACCATGTCAAGGGCATAAATAAGTTCTCCCTTGAGATCATAACCATTCTTTTCTGAATATTCCTCTATTTGTTTACCTTTGTCCTCAACTTTATTTTATATTGGCTTGTCTTATATAGGGTCACTTTCTTCTTCTTCTAATGCCATTAGAGGATTTTCATCTGGTCTTTCAAGTGCATATTTATATTCATCATCATTGAAACTATAACCATCCCTTGTACAATCATCTTCAAGATGTCCAAAGTTACCACATCTAAAACACTTGAGAATTATTGGAGTCCTTTTCTTAACTTGCTCTTTTTCTTCAATCATAAATAAGATTTCATCTCTATCATTGTCTAAAAAACTAGCATTACTATCACTTGAGTACTTGCCTTATCTGCATAATATCTCCTCTTTTACCTTTGGAAGAACTTCTTTCCTTGTTTGTTTTGTCCATCCTTTCTTTTCTTTTGATGCTTGTATCCTGTGATCCTATTTTTCTTCACCATTGTTGTTCTTGGGTTCTTGACAATATGTTGTAAAATGTCCATACTTTCCACAATTAAAACACTTAACAGTTCTTAGATCTCTAGATCTTCTGGAATATTTATATTTTCTACCATAATTAGCTTCTTCATCATTGGATGACTCATTGCTTGATTCTAACTTCTTACCTTTTGCCTTTTTTATTGCTTTGAAGGCTGCTTCCTTCTGGGGAATGAGATATTTTGTTCTTATCTCAAAATTTGTAAGCATACCAAGCAACTTATCTCTTGTCAAAGTATCACCATCCATTGACACTTCTATAGCAGAAACCAGTTCATTGAATCTTTTTGGAAGAGTTCTTAAGACTTTATCACAAACATCTGATTCATCAATCTTCATTCCAAGTCCTTGCATATCATTTACAACCTCATCAATTCAAATTAGATAAGCACTAACAATTTCCTCTTCATTCATTCTTAATGCTTCAAGTTGTCCTTTGAGATTTTGCATCTTTGCTTTCTTGACACTTTTATCTCCTTCATATATATTTTGTAATTTATCCCAAATCTCTTTTGCAGTTTTACAATGCATAACTTTCATAGACTCTGTTCTACGCAAATCTCTTACAAGTGCATTCATTGCTTTTGAATTATAGTGATGTAAAAGCTTACCTTCCTTATCTATAGGAGGATTGATTAAGGGATTGTATCCAAATTCCATTGATTCCCAAATTTTGTTACCAAGTGCTATCGGGTAGATCTTCATCATCATACTCCAATACATATAGCCACTTCCATCAAATACTGGTGCTGAATTATTTGAGGACACCTCCTTAGGATCCATTATGTTCTTGTTAGCTTTTCTTTCAAGCTGTTAAACTCTTCTCAAGGAACCCACTTTGATACCAATTGAAGAACACAAGCTTATATTGAGAGGGAGGGTGAACAGTATAAGACCAATTTTTAGTTTTCTTTCCCAATCAATATTATGCAATGAATATATAGCAATATCAACAACAGTAATCAAGCAATGCATAAAACACCATACACAATAGAGACACCATAATTTACGTGGTTCACCCAATGTGGGCTACTCCACGGAGAAAATATTTCACTAAAATTTTCTCAATCAATCTCTTGGGAATCCTTCCCTATTACAATATTTATGGACCTTTGTCCAAAGGAGATACCAATCCCCTAAATCAAGTTCATGGATCTCTATCCATAGGAGAACTTCTTCTCTGCTCTGGCTGGTGATCCTCTAGAAGACTACTACCTCCACTACACTGGCTTGTGGATCTCTCTCCACTGAAGACTCTTATCCCTACTCAGAAGACCTATCCTCATTGCCTTGGCTGATGGATTTCTATCCACTGGAGACTACTGTCCTCTCTACTCTGTCACCTCCAAATATCTATCTCAAATCTATATTAAACATAGTCCTTCGATCTAGTACAAATATGCTCAATCTATGTCTCTGGTATGGTAAATATTTGAGTATTTGAGTATTTACATTATATTGTGAGAAATATTGATCTTCTAACCTCTTTGAGATTGGCATAGAAGTTGTTGTGGTTGTGGCAGATTTATGAGATCCTTTCATCATCAAGAAAAATGTATGAGCACATTCTTCCATAGTTGAATTGATTGATTGGTTTGTACCATTCAAATACTCAAATATTTGAGGACATGTTTGTACCAGACCAAAGATAGAGATTGAGCATATTTGTGCTAGACCGAAGGACTATGTTCAGTGTAGATTTGAGACAGAGCTTTGGAGGTGACATAGTAGAGAGTATAATAGTATCCAAGGGATATAGATCAGCCAGGGTAGTGAGGATAGGTCTTCTGAGTGGGGAAAAGAGTCTTCAGTGGAGAGAGATCCACAAGCTAGTGTAGTGGAGGTAGTAGTCTTCTAGAGGATCACCAGCTAGAGTAGAGGAGGAGTTCTCCTATGGATAGAAATCCATGAAATTGACTTAGGGGATTGGTATATCCTTTGGATAGAGTTCCATAAACACTGCAATAGGGAAAGATTTCCAAGATATTGATTGAGAAAATTTTAGTGAAATATTTTCTCCGTGGAGTAGCCCACATTGGGTGAACCACGTAAATTGTGGTGTCTCTATTGTGTATGGTGTTTTGTGCATTGTTTTATTATTGTTGTTGATATTGCTATATATTCATTGCATAATATTGATTGTGAAAGAAAAGTAAAAAGTGGTCTTATACTGTTCACCCCCCTCTCAATATAAGCTTGTGTTCTTCAATTAAGTACTCACACCTTGAGGATTGCCCATAACTGTTGTGAGTTCAATATACAAGAGAGATCTGTTAGTGATCTGTGTGTAATAAAACACTTAGCAAATCTAAAACGAATATAGTGAGGACATATTGCTATTGGCGTGAGGTAGTGTGTGATGAAAGGATGATTAGCTATGAAGAGAAAGGACGATTAGCTATTATCTCAATTTGTGTTTTGTTGTTCTGAATAAAAACAAATAGCGTGTGTGTTCGTTGTGAAGTACGATTAGAGGTGATTGGAGGTAACATCAAGCTAATCATGAGCCACAAAGAAGGTGGACATTAATCTATGTTGAGGCCACTGTGTTAAAAAAACCATGTCAAAGGGTGGACATTTATTTTTTAAATTCATCAGAATGGAGACGAACGTTACGTTGCATCAGAGCGAAGGTGAACGTTGCATCAAGAATATAGATGATTTAATTCATAATTTCCTAGAACAAATTTTGATCGAAATTCTTGGAATGAAGATGTTCAGATTTGCGTAAAAAAAAAGTCCCAGATTCATGATGAAAGTCGTTGAAATCTACGTGAAGGCACTGTGATTGTGCATTCTATAAAAAAAGGAACGATGTGAAGGAGAAAATGCTGTGACTGCGCATTCTAAAACAAAAAAAAAGGTGAAATGTTGGTGAGAGAGCTCATTTTGTGTGAATGAAGTAAAATGTTGTTTGTGAGACTGAACTTCTGAAAGAATGCGTGATCACATGTTTGGCTTGTTTGTTTGTGAGACGATACCGACACTGTTTGGAATATGGTGATGACATCTCTAGTAGCACAACGAAACCAAAATTGACCTGTCAGTGCAAGATCAATGCTAGCACATGTGTTGAGAGATTTTGTGAGCGCATAGCAGTAAGAGCTCATGTTTGAATTGTAAGGTAAACTTATAGAAAGGTAATTTTTATTTTTTAAATAATATTAAATTTTTTATCATTTTTTTTAATAATTTAATATTATTTTGATTAAAATCATTTATTTTAAATTCATGATTTTTTAGTCAAAATTATTTTATTATTACTTAATGATTGATAAAACTTTAATTTTGCAAAATTAAAATTTAAGAATTTAAACCAAGAGGGAGTTAACTTTGTTTAAATATCTTAACACAAAGGAGTATTCTCATTTTGTTAAGTTAGCAATGGCTGCTAACAATAATCTTCCTATCCCTGAGTTCAATGGGCTAGATTATGAGTATTGGTCTATCAAGATGAAGACCTTACTCATTGGCAAAGGGCTATGGGATATAGTCGAAGAAGGCTACACTGAACCTGCAGATTGGACAACCTTGAGTGCAACTGATAAGACCAGCTAAGAAGGATGCCCAAAAGAAGAATTCTTTTGCCCTCTATCATCTCCAAGCAGCCTTGGAGAAGAGCATCTTTCCAAGGATTGCTTCATGTACATCAGCCCTAGATGCATGGGAAGCCTTGAAAGATAGCTATCAAGGAAGTGATCAAGTGAAGCAAGTGAGGCTTCAAACCTTGAAGAGAGATTTTGAGAATCTCAAAATGCAAAATGATGAAAATGTAGGTGATTATTGTGTTAGAGTGAAAGCCATTGTAAACAAAATGCAAACCCTTGGAGAAGACATCAAAACTGAAGTAGTTGTGAAGAAAGTGTTGAGAACACTTCTTCATAAATGGAATCATATTGCAATCATTATTGAGGAGTCTAAAGATTTGTCTACTCTAACTTTTGATGCTCTAATTGGTTCTTTGATGTCTCATGAAGAGAGACTACAGGGTTCTACATCATCAAGCTATGGAGGTGATGAAAAAGCATTCTCATCCAAGGAAGGTGAGGCTTATGGAAGAGGACAAGGAAGAGGCCAAGGAAGAGGACAAGGAAGAGGCCAAGGAAGAGGACAAGGAAGAGGCCAAAGGAGAGGCAAAGGAATAGGAAGAGGTAGATCAAGAGGTGGCAACCAAGGAAGAGGAAGAGGAGGTGACAAATCAAAGAAAGCTTGTTACAATTGTGGTAAGCTTGGTCACTTTGCTAAAGATTGTTGGTCCAAGACTTCTCAAGAAGGGAGAGGTAATAACTATGGAAACTATGGAGAAGAGGAAGGAACTTCTTCAAATTTGTTCCTCACATATGGAAAATCAGATCAAAATCTTAATGAAACTTGGATTTTGGATATTGGTTGCTCAAATCATATGAGTGGCAAAGAAGAGCTATTTGCTACAATGGATTCCACCTACAAGTCAAAGATCAAATTGGGAGATGACAAGGCACTACAAGTTGAAGGCATGGGAGCCATGGAGGTTCCAACCAAAGAAGGCACAAAGAAGGTAAACAACATCTATTACACCCCCAAACTCCAACATAATTTGCTTAGTGTTGGAAAAATCATGGAAAAGAACTATAGGCTTGTTTTTGAAGATGGAAAATGTGTAATTTTTGACAAAAACAATTGTAATAGAGTTGTTACACAAGTACCTATGACAAATAATAGGTTGTTTCCTCTTAATTTTGGGGAACAAGGAGGTGCCCAACTTGCTAATGTGGCCATAGAAAATCCAAGTGTGCTTTGGCACTTGAGATATGGTCATCTTAACTTTGCAAGCTTGAAGTTGTTGACTTCACAAGCTATGGTATGTGGATTGCCAAAAGTTGAAGAGAACAAGGAGGTGTGTGAAGGATGTGTTTTGGGAAAACACTCAAGAACAAAGTTTCCAAGAGGACAAGCATGGAGAGCAAGCCATCCACTACAATTGGTACATTTGGAAATTTGTGGTCCAATGAATACCAAAATCTTGGGTAACAATTCTTACTTTCTCACTTTCATTGATGATTTCTCTAGAATGTGTTGGATTTATTTTTTGAAAACTAAAGATGAAGCTTTTGAATGTTTCAAGGATTTCAAAAATAATGTAGAGAATCAAAGTGAGTATGTTGTAAAGAGATTAAGGACTGATAGAGGAGGGGAGTTTTGTTCAAATGCATTTCTCAAATATTGTAAATATTGTGGGATCAAAAGGCAATTAACTACTGCCTACACCCCACAAAAAAATGGTGTGGCTGAAAGAAAGAACCGCACTATTGTAGAAATGGCTAGATCAATGCTTCAAACAAAGAAACTCAGTAACATGTATTGGGCTGATGTTGTTAGAACAAGTGTTTACATTTTGAATAGGAGTCCTACTTCTAGTTTAGATGGGATGACTCCCTATGAGGGATGGTATGAAAAAATCCAAATGTAAAACACTTCAAAGTTTTTGGTTGTCTTGCATATGCACACATTCCTGATGAGACAAGAAAGAAACTTGACCCCAAAATTCAAGCATGTATTTTCATTGGGTATTGTGAGTCTTCAAAGGCATATAGGCTCTACAATCCAAAAACACACAAAGTTGTAATTTCCAGAGATGTGATTTTTGATGAAGGGGGAGTATGGGGTCATCAAAAACATTTTTTTGATGATGGATCTCAAGATGCAAGCTCCTCTCAAGTGCAGCCCATTAATAAAATCAGCACTGGAAATCCTCCTCCAAAGAAGAGTTCTACTCCAACAAGTGCAACAAGTGCTACTCCAAGTTTTTCTCCACAAATATCAGCAAGTTCTTCTCCAATGCCAATGGAAATAGATTCACCATCAAGAGGTAAGAGAACACTTCAGTACCATCCCTCCTACCAAATGTTGGATAAGAATTTTCAAAAAAGATACACTAGAAGTCAAGCTAGTGAGATGAATGAAGTTTTGAAAAGACTTGAAAATTTGCACATGTATGGTGATGATGACTCCCAAGAGCCTAAGGGAGATGTTGTAAACTATGCTTTAATGACTAGTGTAGAGCTAGAGCCATCTAGTTATGAAAAAGCATGTATTCATGATGTATGGCAACAAGCCATGAAAGAGGAAATGACCTCTATAAAAAAGAATGATACTTGGGAGCTAGTGGAGCTTCCTAAAGGCAAGAAATGTGTTGGATGTAAATGGGTCTACAAGACCAAGTTCAATGTTGATGGGAGCATTGAAAGACACAAGGCAAGGCTAGTAGCAAAAGGGTTTACTCAAAAGTATGGGATTGACTATGAGGAGACCTTTGCTCCTGTTGCTAGACAAGAGACCATCAGACTAGTCCTTTCTTTGGCTGCCCACAAAGGGTGGAAAATTCAACACATGGATGTTAAGAGTGCCTTTCTTAATGGGTACTTGAATGAAGAGGTTTTTGTGCAACAACCTCAAGGCTTTGAAGAACAAGGTAAGGAGAACCTTGTCTACAAATTGAAGAAAGCATTGTATGGCCTCAAGCAAGCACCAAGGGCATGGTACTCACGCATTGATGGCTACTTTCAAAGGTATGGATTCACTAGGAGCAAAAGTGAACCTACTCTCTACTACATGAAACAAGGTAAAGACATTCTCATTGTATGCTTATATGTGGATGATCTAATATTCATGGGTAGTAGTGCTAAGATGAATAAGGAGTTCAAAAACTCCATGATGAAAGAATTTGAAATGAAATATCTAGGCTTGATGCATTACTTCCTAGGCATGGAAGTACATCAAATAGGAAAAGGGATCTTCATATGTCAACACAAATATGCTCAAGATATGATAAAGAAATTTTCTATGGAGCAATGCAAGTCTGTTGCAACTCCAACAGGTCATGGGATCCAATTAAGCAAAGAAGATGGAGCACCAAAAGTTGACATGACCACTTACAAGAGCATGGTTGGGAGTCTAATGTTCCTCACCAACACAAGGTCGGATATTCAATATGTTGTTTCTCTAGTTTCAAGGTATATGGCTGATCCATCTGAACTTCATCTACAAGCAACTAAAAGAATTTTGAGATATGTAAAGGGTACATTGGATTATGGGATCCATTACCACAAATGTAATTCTATAAAATTAGTTGGCTTTAGTGATAGTGATTGGGGCAGAAATATAGATGATAGAAAATCTACTTTAGGGAATTGTTTTAGTCTTGGGTCAGGACTAATTACTTGGAGTTCCAAAAAGTAGACTGTTGTAGCATTATCATCTACTGAGGCTGAGTACATAGCAATCACAAATGCTAGTACCCAAGCCTTATGGTTGAGAAAAGTTCTTGAAGAAATAGGTGAGAGACAAAGTGGTCCTACCATATTGTATTGTGACAATATGAGTGCCATACAATTGGCACATAATCCTATCCACCATAGCAGGTCAAAGCACTTTGACATGAAGTATCACTTCATTAGAGACATGGTGGAGAAACAGGTGGTTGAGCTACAATATTGCAACACTTTGGACAACATGGCAGACATCTTCACCAAAGGAGTTGCTAAAGCTCAATATATAAAGTTGAGAGACTGTCTTGTCAGCCCTCTCAACTTTAAGGGGGAGAATGTTGAACTTTGTATGTAGCTAAGTGTGAATGCAATTATTCTCCTACGTAGCTAAGTTTAGGTTAGCATATTTCTTGTTGAGAGAGATTATAGGAAGAGGTTAGACTTAGTCTATGTTTAGAATAAGCTAAGATTTGATTCACGAGAATCAATAGGCTGCAACAAAATGATGTTGTAATATGTTTAGATTCAACACTATAAGATGTAATATTTGTAAGCATAAAGGTAATGTGAATGCGATTTGGTTTACATTATATAGATAGACATAGAGTCGAGGTACATAGTCATATAGTGTAGCTTAGTGGATAGTACAGTTTTGTGTGCCTCACAATTCATTGGTGATGGATACAATTTATTTTGGTAGCTTTATTAATGGAGTTTTTATTTTCTCCATAGCTACATTGTAATATTTTATATGATTTCTATTTACAACATATTTTAGTCATCTAGCAGATTTACTTTCTTTCATATTATTCTACATCTTGTGATTGTTATCTCCTAAAGCTCATTCATCAAAATCTAACAGTGGTATCAAAGTTACGGTAGATCTAGTCTATGTAGGTCAATAAGAAATCCACCATTATCAAAGAGCCTGAGCATTTTGGTAAACTAACGTGGCATTGGACCAACCATTATCAAAAGATCTCAGAAGAATCTAGGTGGTAGAATTAGGGAGAGTCATAAAGTTATGGCTGAAAGAAATCTCAGTTTTAGAAAATAATGAGATCATTTTTGTCTAGTCTTTTCCACATAGTTGTTAGGAAAAATCGTGAAGATCAGGACTCAAAATTAAATCCACTAGATTGAAAAATCATCTAGTGAAGATCATCTAGGTTATCAAAATTTGCTAACTAGTGCCTAAATTTCATTTGTTGCAAAAAATTAATTCTCAGAGGATTGGGAATCCTACGATAGAAATCTAGGAGACTCCAAATTTGATGCCCGAAGTTCAGCATGCCCTCATAGTGCAGATATTAGTTCATTGTGCAACAGGAGAATACTATGGAAGAAGACTTCTAGTGAAGGATCGTGGTTAAGATAGGATACTGAAGATCTCCATTGTTGGATTGCATAATTCCATAATTGAATAATAGGCCATAGGAGCCTTGATACAAAATGCCATAGAAGCCTTGAATAAGAAGCCACAAAATTATTAATACTAAAAAGGCCATAGATGCCTTGATACTGAAAAGGCCATAGAAGCCTTGATACTAAAAAGTCCACATAAGCCTTGGTACTGAAAAAGGCCATAGAAGCCTTGATATTTAAAAAGACCACAAAAGCCTTAATCCTAAAGAATAATTCGAGAAGAATATCTAATTTAGAAGTAGACTAAATATTCTAGTACTAATAAATTTATTGCAGGGATAGAATATTTAGTGAGTTGGGAAACTTCCTACAAGAAAGTTAGGAAGAGTATATTCTTTAGAATCAACTCAACCCTGAAGCAAAAGTGAAGAGATTAGGAGAAGATCTCATTGAAGAACTTCCAATATTGGAAGAAGAAGGACTAGGAGGGTCCTGCTCAAAGCCAGAAGTAGTAGAATCAGAATATCCAGGAGAAGATCTCACCACCAACACTTCTAGGAGTAGAAGGTTGAAGAGAAGGTCTCAAGGAAGACCATCAAAAGCTACCAGATCAAAGACCTTGAGAAGATCTCATTGAGCATATAGAAAAGGCTAGGAGAGCCTTGCTGAAGATCAAGACAATTCTTTGGAGAACTCGTTGGAGAAATCCACTACCAAGGTGAAGTCCCTGATAGTGAAGGACTTGGGACAATTATCGTCATTCGAGAACAATACCAAGAGGAGAATTTGGAAAGGAGTGCCAATCTATGAAGAAGAATTTGGCAAGGAGTGCTAAATCTGTGAAGAATAATTCTTCAAGGAGCACTGATTCCATGAAGAAGAATTTGGCAAGGAGTGCCAAATCCTAGAAGAATATCCTGCTTGAAGTCAGAATTTGACAAGAATACTTGAAGATAAAATAAGCTCACCAAATATTGGAGATTTGAATATTACCTCTCACAGTAAGAAGGCACCACTTTAGATACATTGACTTCTCCAAATATACAACAAAAGGAGGAGAGCACAAGAGGAGAACAAGCCACCAAATCCTAGGCTTGTGAAATACTGTTCGAGATCATCACTTGGTGAAGAATGATCTATTCAAGACATCCTACTTGAATCAGCATATACAACCTCTACAAAGTGGGAGAAGAACTTCAAAAAAATGTAAACAACTTTTGGTACAAGAAGATTCATTAATTGGATTACTTATCAGATTTATTTGAGCAACTGAATTTGGATTAATGTTGCAAGAAGAAAATTAGATTATAGTATTCTAAAGTGCAAAAGGAAAAAGGATATTTTTAAGGAATTTATTAGATTTCATATTAGCTTCTATCAACTACGTATCATCTACTTTGATAAAAGAAAAAAGACAGTCCTACAACATTGATTGTAGTAAAAATTGTAGAATAACTCTTAAAGATTCATTTTAGGTTATTCTTGATTAGTTGCAGTTTATTATTAGTGCATGAATATTCAAGTTTATTGGAGTGATAAGGTGTAATATTAGTGCATTAAAAGTGAAGTACTTGTACTATTATACTACTCTCAAAAATAAATTAGTTTTATGTTTCTTGAAGGGCACAAAATCTGATTTGTATCAAGTGTCTAAAGACACTATTGAAGCACAAAAATCTGCAACTTGTAGTGGCCAAAAGAAGCCACCCAAAAAGGTTAGAATCCTTCAAAATCTGGAGAAGAACTTAACTAAAAAAAAATAGAAATAGAAGCTTCAAAGAGTAAGACTTGGTGAGTCTCAAATCCAAAAGCATTACAAGGTTAGATACAAGGAAAGATAGTGCAGAAAATTACATCTATTGAAAAGCTTCTATCTACTGTTATTTAAGTTTGGATTTGTTATCAAAGTGTCCAAGAAAAAAGGGAAAGGTGTGTCTAGTCTTAAAAGACAACCTCAAAACCCTTGTATTGCAAAAATAATCTTCCACGAAACCAGAATTTTATATCTAGAAATAGAGTGCAAAATAAGGTATATAAAAAAAAGCCTTATATACAATTTTTTAATACATTATATTGCACTAATCTAATCTAGTTTTTACAGAAAAAGAGCAGATTTGGAAGTGCCACAAAATGGCACATTAACTACAGGGTAAATCAGCCAAGGAAGGTTAGACGTGAGCACTCTTCTTCCCAAGCTAAAAGGAGCCACTCAAGGGATCATCTTGGATGTATGTACCTACAAAATCAAATCTCATATCAACTCATCTTCGAGCTACATTTACGTAGAAAAAATAGAGTGCACATATATTTCTAAAATATGTCAAAAATATACACGACTGGAGACATAAAAGATAAGAAGCAAAGGTGTTACATTCGTGGTCTCAAACTTGAAGAAGACCATCCACAAAAGGAAGCTCAAAATCGTCATCCAAGCTCCATAGTGCATCATCAATCCACCTGTAGAAGAATATCTTGATGGTTTCCCAAGCAACATATCAAATCAAAGGAATGGTCACAAAAGGTATTGAGGAGTTATAATCTCCATCTTTGAAGATGTTACAAGAATGAACTTCATGCAAAAATACCACTTGGCATAATAGATATCAATCCTCTCTCAACATTCAATAAACTCCCACAGAGGAGTTACATTGAAGCAATGATACTTGGTATTCTCCACCAACATCACACGAGTGCCCATACGTTTTAGATTGCTTCAAGAAACATTGTAAAAATAACTTGGAGTGTTACAAAAAGAAGGGAGTGCTCACTTTCAAAGAATGTGACACATGTCACAAAGTATATGATTGGTTGTCCTTAAAGGCATTCAAACTCCAAGTTCAAAAGGGTGAGAAAAACACAGTCAAAGATGTCCAAAGAGGGAATGAAGCAGAGTTAAAAAATTTCAAAGTGTAGCATGGAAGGAAGGGAGAAGGAGCATTAAAGACTCCTATATTTTGAAGGTCAAACCTTCAACACCTACATACTAGCATTAAATACAAGCAACTCCAAGGGATATCTGTTGATTCTAGCACCAAAGGTATCACTTACATTGCTATTATATTCAGCCACATAAAGTGTCGAATAGTGAGAATATTTTGCATATAAAAAGGTACGGTTTAATCCCATTTATTATTGCTTTCATAGTTGGATATATAAGGGTTATAAACTAAGGTTAAAACTTAGATTTTAAAAGCAAAAGCCATAAGGGGTAACTAATCTTATTGATTTAATATTTACAATTTAACCTAGAAAAAATATAGAATTCTACTTAGATTAAATTATTTAACATTTTTCAAATATTATTATTTTTCTAATTTTCCAAACTTGGGAGCCACAAGGGTTACTCCATCAAATTTATTTTATTGGAAATTATAAATAATCCAAGGGATATAAAAGAGGTTATTAGGGTTTCTATTAAGGTTGGATAAATATATTTTTTACTTGTCTCAAACCTTCATAAAGCGACAACAAAATTCCAACATTAAAACCTCTTCAAAAAATTTGAAAAGTACTTAGTTCGAATAGGAGTAATAAGGTGTTAAGAAGATTTATTATCTTTATAAAACTTGTACAAAATAAACTAGAATTGAACTATATTTTTACAAAAGCACTATATCATACTTCAAAACATTAGGGAGTCATAAGGCATTCTACAAAACTTTATAACAACAATATTTGTCTAAGATTATCAAGTTGTGAAGATATAAGCTTTCTTAAAAACCTAAAATTAGGTGTTCATACTCTTATCACTAGGGAGACATAAGGTAGTCTACAAACCTAAGAATCTATAAATGTTTTACCAAATTAAGGTTATATACTTCAATAAGGCATCATATATAAGGAGCTATAATATAGACTATCAAGGTTCTATCAAATTTCAATTTCAAAAAAATATTATGGATGAGATTTTGAGAAAAGCTTTCAATAATGAAGAACTATTCCATGAAGTAGAATTCTACTCTCAAAACTTAATAGATACTCTAGATGGATACGAGTATCTACCCTCTAATGACAATATGAAATTCTCCTTATTTATTAAAGAAGCCAAAGAAGGTAGCTTTACAACATTGATTAACTATCTTCATGAAATTCTCTTCACAACATGGTGGAACTCACAAATATTGGTTATATTTTCACCAAAAGAATATATGATGATTTATCTATCATTAATTGTGTTTGTACTTACTCAACACAAGAAACAAGCTGGTAAAAAAGAACAATACTTTTGTGATGATAGACTAACTTGTTATAAAGTAGAGACTTCACCTACATCAAAGAAAAATAACAAGAAGAGAAGAAAAAAAGGAAGAATAGACATACTAAAAGAAATCAAGACATGAATACTGAAGCAATAGAGGAAAACCAGTACACAAAAAGGTAAGCACATAAGAACAAGAGGATATTTACACCATGCCCTACTCATTCATCAATAATAAGAATCAAATGAAGGTACTTGCAAGGAGAACTATAAATGTGGTTGGATAGAAGATGAATATGAACATGCCAAAGATCATCCAATGAAATAAGAAGCTCCAACTATAGCTTACTATGCATCATATGAAGATACATATTACCTGCTGAACCTAAAAATAAATAATACGGATGAAGACTATGAAGATCGAGCAGAAGATGATGAAGAAGATCCATATTGAATACTAAAGTCTTCAACACCCAAATAATGTACTACAGGGGGGTGTTAGAATAGTGTTTATTCCATTATTTGGGTTATGTAAATGTATCTTCCAAGATACATACTTAGATTAATTTATGTGCATGTTATCTAGTTACTTCATGTAATGTAATAAATGCACAAGTGTCAATGTGCAAGTTGTCCCTTGCACGGCTAGATAAAGTGTTGGCCAACTATCCTATTTTGTCTATATAAGGATGGCCTCTTAGATAGATAGACATAGAGTCATGGGACATAGTCAGATAGTGTAGCTTAGTGGAAAGTACAGTTATGTGTGCCTCACCATTCATTGGTTATGGATACAATGTATTTTAGTAGATTTACTAATGGAGTGTTCATTTCCTCCATAGATGCATTGTAATATTTTATATGATTTCTATTTAAAACATATTTCAATCATCTAGTAGATTTACTTTCTTTCATATTATTCTGCATCTATGATTGTTATCTTCCAAGGATCATTCATCAAAATCTAACACCTCCACATGTTCAAATATTTTGAACTACTTGATTAGAGAAATGAGAGCTTGAGATGACTGTAGTTCTAAAATGATATTGGCAGTGCTTCACTAAAATTGCTCCTTAATAAGAAAATTTGGTAGAGTGTGGGTGTGAGAAATTGTTACAATCAAAATAAATTTTTGTAGAGTGTTGATAGCAAAAAATATCATCCCCTTTGGCCCCCTTAGGGCCTATATTTATAGGCATACAAGACCTTATGGGACAATTCGTATGAGAATCCTATAATATCAACGAAATGGCAAGGTGGTGCATTATAAGGCATAGATGTGGTTGGTAGGAGTAAGTTTAAAAATCTTATCATTCTATTGAGAATGGAGGGCAAGATGAGACCAAAAATGCATGGTTGGGTTAGCTATGTAGCTTGGTATAGTCTTATCCATAAATTATGGATGATACATGAGAGAGAAGTAGATACAAATTTTAATTTTAGTGGAGGTAAGGTAGAAATTCTAGGAGATAGAATGGTCTCCAATGTTGTTGAGGTAGCACTAGTTCCAAATCACCATTGTAGGTCAATTTTTGAAGAAAAAAAAAAGGTTAAAAATTAAAAGACTATAGAAGCACTATCAAGATGGCATAAGCACTGCAAGCACTTATGCTCATGTCCCAATGCTTCTACTTTTGGAGAAATTAATACGCCAAATTTGAACACAATGATGATTAAACTAGTTTGACTAAAATAAGGCTTGGTGAATTCAACGGTTATTCAAGTGTTCCAAACTTGGTTGCCTATATTTTACCCCTTTTTGATGCATTTATTGTACAATAAACTTTTCAAAACTAACATAGATATCCCTATTTTGAGATAGGTAGAAGGTGGGTGATATTGAGATGGGGGATGAATTAGAAGGAATGATAAAAAAAATTGGTTTTTTTACAGCACTAAATTATTGTCATGCCTCAATGTGCCCCATCAAGTTTTAAAGGAGGAACCCAATTTGGATGGAGGAAACTTGACTTCAGTATGATCCACATTGATATAGTAATGAAAGAAGGATATATGAGGGTTAAAAGAGAGTAAGTATGATATTGGATGGTTTTAATGGTTAATCCATGGGATAAAAAGTGAAGGTGATGAATGAGAATAGATGAAAGATGAATTGAAGACAGACACCAATCTTTGCCAAAATTTTATTTTGTGAGTATATACAAATATGTACAATTATATACAAGATATGTACTAAAGATTTTGCTTCATTGAAAGGACTTTTGTTGCAATAGATTAGCATTTTAGATCGCCTAGAGGAACTTGAATTATCTATTGGATCACCCAAAGGAATTTTAGTTAGCTTTTGGATTTTCCAAAGGGACTTTAATTATATTTTGGCTTGCCCAAAGGGACTTTAATTAGTTTTTTATTTTCCAAAGGGACTTTAGTTAGCTTTGTTATGATACAAGATATATATAGATGTATGCATATACATAAAAAACAATTGTCTTTAGACAAAGATACAAGCCCAAAGGGATTTGGATTGTTGCTTTGATTACCTTTAAGTAAGGGCATAAAGGACATTTTTATAATTGGATTACCTTTAGGCAAGGGCCTAAAGAACATTTTTATCTTGCTTTGACAATTGGGTTACCTAATTGACTTTAAGCACCCACTTAAAGGATTTTTTTATAGTTGGATTACCTTTAAGTGTCTACCTAAAAGATATTTTTTATTTTTCTTTGTTAGTTAGCCATAGGATGTTTTAATTAATTATCTTGTTAGACTTAAGGTTTTTTATTGAGATTTTACCCCTTAACCTTAGGGAATTTTGATTAATTATCCCATTATCCTTAGGATGTTTTGATTGAGATTATGTCCTTTGGCCTTAGGGTATTTTGATTTTGATCGTATTTGCCTCATAGAGAAGAGTCATAAAGGACTTATAGTAGATTGGTGTGGCAAAAAATGTGCCCCTAGCAAAGGAATGTATTTCATTGCTGACTAACTTTACCCACACATAAATTATTCGATGGGAAAGAATATGATGATATTGATTGGAATATCATCACCTACAAAATCATTGTAGAATAAAACATGTAGGCATTGATGAGATAGAAGAAACTAATTAGACAAAATTTTCCAATCAACATTTGTGAGTTTCATAGTATTTTTCATGTGGCAAAATGGTTGATAGAGATCATATTATGTGATAGATGATTTTGACCACATTGTAAACCCATGATAAAATAGGATATGTAGGTCAATTACCTAGAAGATCTATAAGGAGGCCAAAATAATAATATTATAAAAGTGAGAAAGATATGGAGAGGTTGTACCATTTGTATCTATGAATATCCATAGTATTCATCATCTAGAAAGGAAGTTGTAGGTCAAAAGAAATGATAGATATGATTCCCCTTTGTTTCCTTAGTCCCCTTTGCATAGGATTAGGGGAATGAATGTGATGAATCATCCCTAAAATAATGTATAAAAGAGCTATATGAAACATGATGAAGACAAGATATAAGAGATAGATAGATAGATAGATAGATAGATAGATACAAATTGAAAATTTAGTTTGATAGAGAAAGAGATGGTTGTGTGAACATAGATTTTATTTGCAAATGTGGTAGTAAGAGGATCATCTCACATTAGTCACCTAGTGCAAGTGCAATTCAATAAATGAACTATCTTGACTAGGATCACCATTTGCATCATCATAGATCCCTGACTCAATATGTGATAAGTAATCCAAGTTTGGGCAAGCACATGAATATAGAAAAATATAAAGTTAAGAAAAATGCAAACAAGTAGAATGCATACAAGCAAGTTATGGGTAGCCAATGTAAGCCCAAATACAATACCTCTTAATATGCATCATATTTACTGGTTCTTTCAATTATTTTTAGTTGATTATGGCCAAGAAGTAAGATCTTGAATCAAATTTGGTAGTTATGATGAAGGGACCTAACCAATAAGGCTCAAACTTACCTTGAGCTCATCTTTGGCATTAGTGTTCTTTTGATTCTCTTTGAAATTAAGATCACCAACCTTGAAGTAGCAGGACCATACCTTGTACCATAGGTACATTTAAGATTATTTAGGTATACATGTAGGTTTTATAAATCATGGATCCACTTTTTATTAAGTAACTGGTTAAGATGGGCAAGATGGTATTTGTATCTAACAAAGAAGTCCTACAAAAAATTACACAAGGAAGGCACCTCAAGATCGAAAAGGAAGATAACTTTAATTCCATAGACCAAAGCATAGGATATCACACCAATGGGGGTTTGAACACTTGTGCAATAAGCCCACAAAGTAGGATACATTTGAAGATGCCAATATTGACCAATTTTGTAAATACGCTTCTGTAGTATTTTTATCAAAGTCTTGTAAGAAACCTTAGCTTAGGCATTGCCTTGAGGATACTAAGGAATTGACCATTTATTTTGAATATTGTACTTAGCATAAATTTTCTAAACATACTTGTTCTTGAAGGATGTAAAATTATCAGATATTAGCATGGATGGGGTGCCATAATGGCTAAGGATCTAGTTCAAGATAAACTTGGAGATAAGGACTCTAGTGGTTAAGGATAGAAACATGGCCTCAACCCATTTGATGATGTACTTGAAAGCTATGATGATGGAATTATGTCCATAACATGATACTAGATTGAAATTCCCAATGATTTCTAAGCCCCAAATGGAAAATTTCTAAGGAGAGTTTAAGGATTGAAGAGCTTAGGACAAAGCATGGATAAGGTTTTCATGCCTCTAACACTTATCACACCTCCTAACATAGTCAAAATAATCATTTTCTAAATAGGATCAATAATAACCTATTGGGGGCTAAAAACAACCCCTACATACTAGTGTCATTATCCCCCATAGTTATAATTTACTCCTTGTCTCTTCAAGTGGGTGCGTTCAATATCCTATGCATCATGCAGGGAGCCAATCCTAGGAAGTTTGGGGAAGCATGGGATTTGGCTCCTTTGAACAACCTTCAATATTTTTTTACCAAGGTTGGCTTTTTGAATGGGTGTGATATTTAACACTCATCTCTCCTTCCTATGCTAGCCTACTCTATTGGGTTTATCTCTAGAAAAAAATGAAAAGGGAGGAAATTGGTGACATTCTCACAATGACACTGAGAGGGGGGGGTGAATCAGTGTAGCTATTTAAATTCAAATCTACAAATCTTAAATTTGAAGCAAAGAGAACTTAAAAATAGGTAAAGCAATTATCACAAGAGAGCACACCACAACACACAATGTAACGAGGTTCACCAATTTGGCTACTCTTCAAGAATGACTGCTTGGACTATGGTCCAAATCCAGCCTTTGCAAAACACCAATTTTACAATCCGTTTACCAGCACCCACTGGAAGGAGCACCAACCCCTGATTTATCTGCACCAACAGAAAGGAGCACCAACCCCTATCCAAGCACCAACTTGGATCATAGTTTTGAAAGCTATATCAATGACATAAAAATGCCTTCACTTTTACAAGACCCTTACTAGTCTACAATTTATCAAAACACAGTGAACACTTACGTCTCTGCTTGTCACTCTCTTATAGCACTCTTCTAACCCTCTTTCGGGAGCACTTTCACACATTTAGCGACAACTTAATTTTTCACGCATACCTCCTTTTATAACAGGCTTTTCTCTCTATTTTTAACTTCTGTGTTTACTCATGCAGTCTATCAATAGCCACTTCTATGATTAACTCATTTTTAGCATAGTATTTCTGCATGCAACCTATTAATAGTTGTCTTCTTGTTTTGGACTGACAATATAACAACTGCTCGATGGTTTCACTACGTCACGTGCCCTGTAACTGTCGTTCTGTCTTTAATGCACTATTCTTATTTTAGCTTGCATGATTTCTATTTGTAACTGCCCCTGCAACTATCACACTAACTTCAGTTGACTCTTCTTATATTGGCTGCATGATTTTCCTCTACAACTACCCCTGTAACCGTTGTTCTACTTTAGTTAACTATCTGTAATCGTGCTGTTGCGACCTGTCACAAAATTGTGACACTTCTGTCTCTTTGTAATCTTCTCGCATTTTACCCGCAAAAAAATGACATGTTGTGATATCGCGACACTTTTTGCCTCTTTGTCCTTTTCTTGGCTTGCACCCACGAAAACATGACATGTCGCAATATCGTGACATTTTCTGCCTCTTTGTCCTTTTCTCGGCTTGCACTCGCGAAAACATGACATGTCGCAAAATCGCAACACTTTTGCTGCCTTGTGCTCTTGTTTGTCTTTCGCCCGCGAAAACACAACATGTCGCAAAATCGTGACACATTCGCTGCCTTGTGCCTTTTCTTGCCTTGACCTCGCAAAAACAGAACATGTCATGAAATCGCGACACTTTCGTTGCCTTGTGCTTTTCTTCTCATCGGGTCGTGAAAACCCGACATGTCGTGATATCGTGACATATTTTCTCCTTAGCACTTCCTCTTGCAAATTATCGTGAAATCGTGACACTTTTCCTTGCAATATCTTTCTCTCAAACATGTCACGAAATCATGACACATTTTCGTCCGTACTGCCTCTCTTGCAGATTATCGCGAAATCGTGACACTTTTCTTTGCGAGCTCTTTCTCTCGAACCTGTCGCAAAATCGTGACACTTTTTCGTCCATACAATCCTTCTTGCAAATTGTCATGAAATCGTGACACTTTTCTTTGCAAGCTCCTTCTCCCCGAACATATCATGAAATCACAATAGTTTTCTTTGCTTGCGCCTTCTCCCCGAACATGTTGCGAAATCGCGACAGTTTTCTTTGCTTGCACCTTCTTTCCGAACATGTCACAAAATCATGATAGTTTTCCTTGTGCTTTCTCTCTCTTTGAACATGTCACAAAATCATGATAGTTTTCCTTGCACTTTCTCTTTCGTCCAACATGTTGCGAAATCGCGACAGTTTTCCTTGCGCTTTCTCTCTCTTCGAACATGTCGCGAAATCATGACAGTTTTCCTTGCGCTTTCTCTTTTGTCCAACATGTCGCGAAATCATGATAGTTTTGCCAACATTTTCTCTCTCCTCCGATATGTCACGATATCACGACATTTTTGCCAGCATTTTCTCTCTCCTTCGATATGTCACAAAATCGTGACAGTTTTACCAGTATTTTCTCTCTCCTCCGATATGTCCCGAAATCACGACAGTTTTCTTACTTGTCTTTTTCTTTGATCTTTTGAATGTTGGCCACTTTTTTCTTCTTGGATATTCACTGTACATGCTCTGACTGACCTCTGAACTCTTGTCCACTGCATCAACTCTTCTATATGTCTGTGTTGACAACAATGACAATACTGTTTCTGCACCTTGCTCAACAATTGGTAAAAGAAAGTGATGAAGTCTAACTAGCATATCTAGCCTACTTATGGATGGTGATGCATCAAAGATATAATAATATCACTTGTGTCATGGTGATTTGAAGTGAACACATGCACAATAACTGAAAATACACAAGGAACATAGGTCCGTTAAAAAGCATGCATAAAAGTAAAACATCCACACCAAAACCAAGATAGGGATTTCATGAATAGTCACAAATTCTTATTAATGTAAAATTTGAGTTACATACATGTGGGAGGAAGAGGTTTAAAAACTAATATGTCAATATATCCAAGACAAGACACAAGAGATAATGAAGTAAAGCACCCTTTAAAATGAGAAGAATAATACATATTTATAAGAAGAATTTGGAAAATTTTCCCCCAAAACTCATGCAATATTTGAAAATTTTAATTCGATTTCTTTTGCTTGGGGTAATTTAATGAATTATCTTGGGGTTGTTGGAGATTCTCGTTCATAAATGCTACTAGTATGTTGATTTTCATTAAGCTAATATATGCTAAAATTATTCATGATTAGACCTTTAATATATTCCATCATTAATATCTTGAATTTTGTGTTGCCCCTAGGGATATCCTTCATGTTGTTGCATTAATACTTTAGTTTTCACTTGGATAACTATGTCTAGTTGTGGGAAGCTAAGACTGGGACTGGATCATCATCCATTCCCTCATCTTTAGTCACTCTAGGTTGGTCCAATGGTTCTGGTAGTGTCTAGAACATATATTATTCCACATTCTTTGATAGGTACCCTTGGTGAAGATGTCCTTAAATGTACCCTCTAAATATGATGGCCATTGTCCTCTAAGCTACCTTACTTATGGGGACTCCTCTTCAACCATGTATCATGATAAGGCTTCTAGGGATCTAATAAGCCTAAAGGTTTAAGGGGGACTTTGTAGTTGAAAGTCTTTAGAGTTGCTTCTTTTTTCCTTGACCTTCAAGAATCAAGATCCCCCTATGGAAGGAGGAAATATTGTCTTGTCACCTCTCCACTTGACACCCTTGGATCCTCCTTCCACTCGATTAAAAAATAATCCTTATCCTTAGGATTCACTGGTGGTATCAACTTGAAGTGGCACCAGGAACTAAGGAACCTTCTCATTCGAGGAAAGAGGATAGCTTCACCATCTCTTCTTTCCTATGGAGAGAAAAGGCCACAAATACTGGTTGAAGCAAGGTCCCACTAAAAGTGGTTCTCCTTTTGCTGTCACCAAAAATGGCTTGGGGTTTGCTAGTATTATTGAGATCTACTTTAGCTACCACCAAAAAGACTAGTGAATTTTTATTTGATGGTTGGGATAGAGTTTATGATGAAGGGAGCTTTAATTTTAGCATCAATTGTGGTGGTTGTTCTTCCTCAACTACATTTTGGAAGGTCTTATAGCTTTAGATACTTCATAGATGGTGGGGGCTTTGGGTCCCTTCCTTTTGGCTTCAATTAGGTACACTCGATCAAAATTTCCTTTGGAGGTAGGATTTTCCTAGTGTAGTGAATCTTTCACTATAGCTTTGGTGACTCATAGGGGAACTCCTACTTGCAAGATTCAAGGAACATAGAGAAAAGGTACCTTGTCCATTAGGTATAAATTTTTAATAGGATAAATCTAGAGGGTTTTATAGCAGTGATACATACTCAAAGAAATAAATTGTTGGAGATAACTTCACTTGAAACAGTATGAACACCTAGAATAATGTGTGCATTTATTTATAGACCACATCATCTAGATGACTCTTGAGGACCATTCTCATTCCATTGATTTGCTAATGATAGATGGTCATGCAAAGATGCATTCCAGCATGCTTAGGATTTGGGAATGTTATCATCTTCCATATTTCCTCCTATATGGATGTGGTGATTGTCCTTAAATTGATCAAAAAGGGTCTACATTGATCCTAAGGGGCTATTAGACATACCTAAATCCAACAACCTTGTCCTTTGAGTTTGTGTGATTTTAATCCTCCTACTATAATTTATAAGGTATGCTTTCAATGAAATAAATATGTAAATATATATCTATATCTATATATATATATATATAATTTTTGAATGTACAAAGGCCCGTTGGGTCAATGGGTCATTTCTTGCAACGAGTGTTTATCCTATTCCAATTCAATTGAAGGCCCTTATAGGATTGGCTCTCTAGACTTCCATAATATATTGCTTCTTCTTATGGTTCACCTCTAATTTGGGCTATCCTTCCTTCTTCTACTAGAACCTTAATGGAAGGTCCTCCCTTGTATATGCTTTATACTACCTTCCAGAGAATGACTCTTTTTTTCTTTATGTTTATTGGGTCTTTAGACCTTGGCCTCCCTCTAGTTCTAGATTTTTTTCTAGGGGATGTCGTAGTGGTATTGTAGTTGGATTTCAATCGCCAGGTTGGGCCTTTTACCCATTTTTCTCACTTCTTTGGTTTTCCATTGATCAGATATTAATGTCTGGGTCACCATAATTGGTAAAGCCTTCACTAGGAAAATTTGAATCAACTTTCCCTCATATCTTAATATCAGGCAGAAAGGTCTTGCTTCTACTCATGTAGGTGGCTTTTTCTCTGCTCCTCTTTGTAACATCTTTATCTCTCGATTGTCTTCCCTTGGCAAGGATTATGGTTACGATCTAGGCACTTTTGGGAAATCTTGGGTGCTGATACCTATATTGGTTGGAATATTTGGTGGTTGAATTTCTAGTACTTCCATGGTGGTAGACACCACCTTTACTTTGGTTGATTTTCTTCTCCAAAAATCTTTGACAAGCTTGGTTTTGGTTTCCCATCTATAGTCTGATTGCTTTTGGTCCATACTTGGTGGTCTCTCATGGGTCAAGGTGACCCCAATATTTTTTCCATTGCTCTCCCTTGATAGTTTAAATATTTTTCCATGTTTGATATATGGGGTGAACCTTTGGAATTGGATGATAGTTCACTATCAGGTCCCTTTGGGAAAAAAAATATTTTGGCAGATAGAGGGGGGACTAGGGTTAAGGGAGTCCAGGAAAGTATGGGATGTGGCTCCTATGAATGACCTCTAGGCTAATTTTATAAAGGTCAAATCCTTAACAAGGTGTGATATTTTATGCTCATATCTATTTCCTACTCTAGCCTACTTTACTAATTTTATCTCCAAGTAAAAGAGAAAAGGAGGAAAGCAATGAAGCCTAACTAGCCTATCTAGTCCACTTATAGGTGGCATTGTGCCAAATATCTAATAAGACCCTCTATACCACTATGGGTTGAAGTGAACACATGAATAATGGTCAATAACACACAAGGAACATAGGCCCCTCTAAAAGCATGCTTAAATATAGAACACCCACACCAAAACTAGGATAGGGATTTCATGAATAGTCATATTTTTTATTAGTGCAAAATTCGAGTTACATACATGCAGGGGGAAGAGGTTTGAAAACTAATTGACTAAAAACACAAGGCTTGATATAGGCTAATACATAAGAGAGAATGAAGGAAATCACCCTTAGAAGAATAGATGGATTTTGATAGTTACAATGAGAGGAAGAATACATGTTTATAAGAAGAAATGGAGAAAGTTTCCCCCCAAAACTCATGTAGGATTTCAAATTTTAAATTCAAAATATTTTGCTTAGGCTAGTTGATATCAATAATGAATAATCTTGGGGTCACTAAATATTCTTAGTCATAAATGTTGTCGGTAGGCTGAGTGTCATTAAGTTGATTTGTGTTCAAAATCTTCATGATTAGACCATCAATATCTTCCATCATTAATGTCTTGAATTTTGTGTTGCCCCTTGGGATGTCCTCCATGTTTGTGTATTAATGCTTAAATTGTTACCTAGGGAACTACATCCAATTATGGAAAGTTAGGACCAATATGGGATCATCATCCCTTCCCTTTCATTTGGTTGCTCTAGGTTTTTATGATGATTTCGATGGTGTCTAGCACTTGGATTATCCCATGTTCTTTTATAGGATCCCTAGGGAAGATGTCCTTCAATGCACCCTCTAAAGATAATGGTTGATACCCTCTTATTTTCCTTACTTCTAAGGACTCATCTACCACCACATATTATGAGGAGGCTTTTGGGGAGCTAACAAGCCTAAAGGTTTAAGTGGGACTTTGTAGCTAAAAGTATTTTGAGATTATTTATTTTTCCTTGATCTTTGGGTGTCAAGCTCTCCTTACGAAAGAGGTAAAGCTTATCCTACTACCTCTCCACTCAGTACCCTTAGATCCTCCTTCCCCTCAACTGAGGAAAGGAACTTAGTCCTCAAAATTAACTAGTGGTATCATCTTGGAATAGCACCAAGGACTGAGGAACCTCCTCAATCAGGGAAAGGGACTAGCTTCACGATATTTCCTTTTCTAAGAAGATAAAAGGCAATGAATATTGGTCAAATCAAGGTCCCACTAAAAGTGGTTCTCCTTTTTTCATCATTAAAATGGATCAAGGGTTCCAAATATTAATAGAACCTACTTTAGCTACCACTGGAAAGGCTAGTGAATTTGTATTTGATTTTGGTTCAATGATTGGGCTAGGGTTTGTGGTGAAGGGATATTTTTATTTAGAGTTAGTCAACGATGGATGTTCTACCTTAGCTACATTGTTTATGGTCTTTTGGATTTAGTTGCTTCGTAGGTGATATGGGCTTTGGGCCCCTTTATTTTGGCTTCAGGTAGGTACACTAGATCAAAATTACCTTTGGAGGTAGGATTTGCCTGGTGTAGTGATTCTTTCACTACATAACCCATGCATAGAAGTTTCTTGGTAATTAAAAATTTGCTAAAGTGACCACCACATGATCCATCATGGGCCTCTTTGATGACTACCTGGGCTTCAAATAAGGTTAGGTGCCTAAGGATAATTCCATCAAAGGAATGCTGGTATAATATATCACAAATGATGGCATAGTGATAGGCTTGTTGCTTGAGGTTCTTATGTTCATTGTGGTTCAAACCATCAAGCAATGTGCCAAACCTAAGGGAGACAAGGATATCCTTATACCAAGTATCAATATAAGGAGGCTCTTCTATGGGTAAGACTTCTAGAGAAATCTAGATAGATTCTAAGGTTAATGGTTCCTTAATTTATCAAATGATGATCATGGCTTGTTTATTATCCAACTCTAAGGGGATAAGGGATGCAGCTAAAACCATAGCATAAAAATAGAAATTTTTAGACCTTAGGATAGATTTATCAATGATTTTATCAAAAGAAAACATTAGTTTATGATGATTTCTTTGTATAGCCTAAGCTTTTTATCTTTTTTTTATAGATAAAGTTGACTTTGTTGACTACAAGTTGGGAATATCCAAAAATAAAGAGGATCCTAACCTATAAGGCTAAGTCTATTTAGAGCCCTAAATTAAGAGCTTCATACTCTATATTATTATTAGTGTAGGAAAATTAAAGCTTAAAGGACAAAGGGATAAGTTGCTACTAAACTGTGGCCAAGATGACTCCTTTGCCTGCTCCCTTGACACACCGAGCACCATCAAAATATATGGTCCATGAGTCAGGTTAGTCAACCTTAAGGGTAAAAATTGACTCATTCAATAAATTTATGACTAAGGGATGATTGGATTCTAGGGATATTATTGTTAATTGATCTACAATGACTTGACCTTTTATAGACTTTTTATTAACAAACTCAAGATCAAATTCACTAAGGATAATGACCCACTTAGCAGTTCATCTCAAAAGGTAAGGCTTGGACATGAGATATTGTAAAGTATAAACTCTCACAATAATAAATGTTTTGTGAATAAGCATATAGTGTCTAATATTTTGGGAGGTAAACACTATGTAAAGACAAAGCTTCTCTAGGGAGGTATAGTGAACTAGTCTTACTAATGTAAAATATGGGTCACTCTCTATATCAGTCATTGTATTGTGCCAACATATCACTTAAGGCATGGTCAAGTTTATATGTATAGCAAAAAAGGCTTAGATAGATTGGGAGTAACAATAATGGGAGGACAAGAGGTAGGACTTGAGATCATCAAAGGCTACTTAATAGTCAATGTCCGAATTAAAGACTATGTCCTTCCTTAAGAGCTTGGAAAAGGATTGAGACTTGCCAATAAACTGAGAGATGAATTCTTGAAAGGCTTGAAGCTTGCCTTGGAGACTCTAAAAGTGGGTTATATTTTGAGGGAATATCATGTTGACAATAGCTAATATCCTATCAAGATCAACATTGATGCCACAATAGGATATGATGAATTCTAATAGTTTTCCTGATGTTACCCCAAAGATGCACTTCTAAGGATTTAGGCACACCTTATACTCCCTCGAACTTTTGAATATGTTCCTTACATCTCAAACATTATCTTCTAAATTTAGATACTGACCAATAATATCATCAACATAGTCCTCCATGGTATCATGCATCATGCATGATATCATAAAATATGTATGTAATGGCTCGTTGATAGGTAGTTCTTACATTTTTTAATCTAAAAGCCATGAATTGATAGTAGAAGGTTTCCCATGGAATGGTGAAAGCTATTTTCAATTGGTCCTTAGGAGTGATTTTGATTTGATTGTCCCCTAAGAGTCTATCCATCAAATATAGCATTCCACATCCTATAGTAAAATCAACAATCACATCGATGTTAGATAAGGGGAATTCATTTTTAGAACATGCCTTATTAATGTCTTGAAAGTCAATATAAATTTGAATGCTACCCTCCTTCTTGGTGATAGGTATGACATTAGAGATCCAATCGTAATAATCAATAGCTTTGATAAATTCGATTTCCAAGAGTTTTTGGAGCTCCTTATTGAAAATCAAGGTGACTTTAGGATACATTTTCTATAGCTTTTGCTTAATAGATTTTACATCAATCTTGACAACTAGGTGGTGGACAACTAGAGAAGCATCCAAACATGGCATGTCAATGTAGGACCAAGAAAATATGTCACTAAATTCAATCAAGAGCTTAGTGTACTCCTTGTTCTTAGTTAAGGTCAAGGCCTTACCTAGCTTAAGGATTTTTAGGATTACTAGGAGTCCCAATATTAACATCCATAGTTTCCTCAATCAAAATGTGAGATTCATATTCTAGTTTATTGGGAGTAGGTAATACTCTCAGGTTATCCAAATCTACAATATTAAGAGACAACTGATCACGATCAACTGACTACAATATAGCATTATTTATAATTTGGGAAAAAGACCCATAAAAATAGAAGTTATTTTAGATAAGATAGTCTAAGAGAACATCTTGAGGAGGATAATACAAGATGTCCTTTTCCTCATAGTTATTTTCATCAGCAAACAACTCATGATAGGTTAAAATATGTGAATTGTAGAGAGTTGGAATCTAGAAATGGTGATGGTCTTTCATCCTCCTCATTCCAATCCAAACTATTTACAGAAACAGTCTCATCATGGGATTCTTGAAACAAAAGGTTGATTTTATCATTATTATAGAGGAAAGTGAAGTAGGAATAGGCTCACTATGGCTAGAGATATACCTTATCCCATAGTGTCCTAGCCAAGATTCTACCTCTAGGGGTTCTTTAATACCTTGCTCATGAAGACCTAGTCCTTTGTCTTGATATCCCATATTTGAGAGCTAAACTCAATGAAAAACGAATATAAAGTCTATCAAAAATATGTATTCTCAAAAGGGGTTACAAGGGGTCCTCCTTTTTACAATTTTTCCTAAGAAGGCTACAAAGCAGGATTCAACATGGTGAATATCCCTCTTCTTTCAGTGAACTAGTCGACTATGCCCTAGATCGGTCTTCCAAGGATCCTCAAATTTGGGTGGGCTTAATGCAAGGGAGCCACCAATGATCAAACATGTCCTCCAAACCTGTATGACCTACAAAATGGGGTTAGTGTATTTGGGGACCTATCATGGATCAAATCTCATAGTTATGAAGATAAAAGATGCTAAAAGAAGTAGTTGCATAAAATAAGTTGTTGTGATTGACTAAGTTCTAAAAATAGTAAAGATTACCTATTGGGAGGGTTTTGTAACTTTTTATCACTTGAAAATGGACTCTGGACAGAATCACACCCTAGGGTACGACCAGATTGGGTCATTGGATAACTTGCGACTGAGCCTATAATTGTATTTTTTTGGATCTGATAGAATATGGTGTTGTCCTGTGACTGTAGCAACTCTTGATAAGTTCCATATGTGCTCTTATACCTATCAAAACCTATCAACAAAGCATACAAGAGGGTACAAAAGGTGTGGTTGTCATGTTGACTTGATGTTTGATTGATGGATGGATATCTAATGTAATTTTGATAGAGTTTTGGTATGTGAAATGAGGTGGTGGCATTTATGAGTAAAAGTACCACTCTTTATAGCATTTTAGAGATGATAGGGGGGGTGAGGTGTCCCTTATGAGGTGGAGTGACCCCTGGGTTAAATCTCAATTATGGTGAGGTTGAAGATGAGGTGTAAGGTGAGTCACCCTTTCATGTGCTTTGAAAAATGGTCTTTTAAATATCTACAAATATCCTATATGCACACATGTGTGATCAAAGGTTAAGGTTAACCTTGATTAAGTTGATCCTAAGTTAAATCATGGTTAAACCAAGCATCTTTAAATATCTATGAAAGTCATGGGTGCACACATGTGTGAGTAAAATATTAGGATTAATCTTGATTAAGCTTAATTAAACATGTGTTTAACTCTTAAAGTGCACTTTAATGATAAAGTGACTTTGGTTAGGGTTACCATGGTTAGGATTTTGATGGTGGTCACATGGGGACCAAGGTTAACCATAGGAAAGGGCTTGAATGGTCCAAGGAGCTTATGCATAACCCCTTTTAATAAATATGAGGTGTTTTAGGATTAATTAATGCAATTTTATAGCTTTTGCAATTTAATTAACCATGAAGGATAAGTATGTGACCATGTGCGACTTTTAGGTGTCTACATTTACCCCTTTTTGTACTGCAATGTGTGAAGACACAAGGCAGTGCAAAAATTTTGTGACACCAGAAGATGATTTGGTTTTGAAAAAATAAGAATTGATGATGGAATATTATGGATGATGGTGGTTTTTGTCATGCCACAGTAATTGTTGAGGGAATAGACGTAAGATTGTCTTATTGTCATGATCAATGTAAGATGCCCCAATTGTGGAAGGAGTGAATGTCTTTGAAACTTTACCTTTGATACTTTGTTGAGCTTGATTTGATTTGATAAACCATTCAACCCTTGGTAGGTTTTTCTCAGGTGCTTCATTCATGAGTGGTCTTACGACTGCCACTCTTGAAGAAGGAAATCCATGATTAGCCTAGAGACTCAGGTATTTTGGTCCATCAAATGTTCATTTGAATTGGAGTTTTGATGAGAAGATAAATTTTACTTTTTAGTTGCCTTAGCAAAGAGGGGCATAAGATGATCTATAAATTTTCTTGGGAAAACACAATTTCTAGTATTGGGTATTTGGTTATTGATCATACGTAAAGTGGCTTTTGTGATATGTATACCCCCTCAAGCGATGAGGTGATGAGAGGTAAAATTAAAGCAGTGATGAAACACTTGACAAAGTGGTTGATGAGGTAAGATAATCAATGAAATGGTATGAATATAAAAGAACTGTGATGCAAGGGCATGTCAGATAGGTGAAAATATACATGGGGGATCTTGGGGATGATTTTAGTTTAGTTTGAGCTCAATCGTTGGGTACCTAGCAATCGGATTGGGTCGTAGGGTACCTAGAAACTGAGGATTGTGACTATAAAAGGTGCAGTCGCAAGGTGGGTGCATCATTTGCACACCTGCAAATTATTAGAGAGGAGTGGGAGAGGAGGGAAGGAGAAGAATTTTCATTGGAGTGCTATCGATATTGAGGTGTGAGGGACAAAATGGTGAGACAAGTGGTTCAAGTTGGAGGGCAAGTAGTACAAGTAAGTGAATCTTGGAACCCACACAGTTTGAATTTATAGAAATTTAAAAAGAACCCTACAATATTTTTGTAGATGCATAAAATGAAAGAAAATATATATGTAGGAATGTATGCATGTGAAAGCAAAAGTGCATCAATGTGTGTGCAAGTGTGTATTTTTTGTTGTTTGTTCTTGTTTTTTGTTGTGCTATTTGGAAAATGCACATTTTTTGAGATGCATGTATGTAGAATACGTTTTTATATTGTTTGTGTTTGTGGGTGGGTTCATAAAAATTTTGTGATGTATGGACGAATGAGCCAAATGGGCATCCAGAAGTACCATTTGTTCACATTGGTGTGATGTGGCATGTTTTTCAATGTGTTTGTATGAGTGTGTTTTTGAGTCGTTTTGTGCAAAATTTTGTGATGTATGGGTAAATGAGCCAATTGGGTATCTAGAAGTACCATTTGTTTGCATGTGTCATATGTGGCATGTTTTTTGATGTGCATGTATGAGTGTGTTTAACACATAAGGGGAGGGAATTTTTTGAAAAATTTGCATGGGGGTGCAAAATGAGGAAATGGGTATCCAAAAATACCCCTATCTATTTGGTCATTGGGTGCCCTGCAACCTGGTATCGTATGACTGTACAAAAAAAAAAATTGATGCCACAGGGGGAGGGCATAGAGTGAATGCATGAATGCAATGTTTGCATGATGTTATTTTTTTTGATATTGTACTAACGACAAAGTGTGATGTGAAATAGGTACCAGAGATCAATTTGAGGCATTGCTTCTAGCCATTGTTGGAGGATCTAAAGAAGACCATAGGTGTTGGTGACCTATAGTGCTTGCGAGATATGTAATTGCATGGGGTGTATAAGATGAGGGTGATACATTATAATCATGCCTATGTGGAGGCCTTGTGTGAGTGATGGGATCTTGATCACAACAATTTCCATCTCTCGATAGGGGAGATGAGGGGTTGACCGTGATTGCTATCGGATGAGGTCGATAAAATATAATGTTACAAGGATTTTTGGGTGACAAGTGGGAGGAGGTGAAGGTAACCAATGAAGGAATGGACTATGAGTAGTGTTGGCATCAGAGGATGATATTATTGAGACACTTTGTGGCTATGATAGTGATAGCTAATCATGTGATGCTAGATGTGTTGAGGTATTAATTTCCATGGAGGATGATGGGGATAATGTGTAATGTAGTGGAGTAGGGGCATCAGTATGCATGGGTTCCCATGTTGGTGGTGTAGACCTAATAGAGTTGCACAGAGTGCGACTAGCAGGGTGACAAATTATGGAAGTGGGTGTTCTCCTCCAAGTATGGGGATGGGAGCACAATATCGTGGAGCAACCTAAGGTATTACCCTATAGGTCTCATAAGTTGATAGGGATAGATGTACCCTATGCATTGCGGTGGTAGATAGATATGGAGGAGCAATTGTATAGTACACATGAGGGATGAGGTTTGTATTATAGAGATGCATTCAATCGATTGAGACCAGGGGATATCATCTAGCAACCATTGAAGGGAGCACCAGATTAGGATGAGGTAGGATATGAGTTGTGTCGAGTGAGGTATGGATTATGGGTGATTGGGTGAGAGGCCACCCAAGAAGAGTGGTTCACATTCAGCCATGTGTTATGGTACTTTGGGTTTAGATAAGAGTTACCTGATGCACCCATCATGATTTGGTGGGTTAAGGATTATCCATAGTGATTACCAATGGTGTTGTCTCTATATATAGCATTGGATGTAGATATAGATATCCTATATACTAAGCATATGGGTATCATATCAGGATATGTATGGATGAGATGTAGGTGAGAATGATGTAGAACTTTGATGAGGAGACTTTTGTTAGAAGCATATGTAGTGGTGATTTTGTTCACCCTTGATTGTGAAGCATGACAAATTTTTAAAAGAGTTTAGAGACACTCAAATAATATAGTGTGAGCAATAAAACTCATCTAAAAGTCATGCAATATCCTATAGATATCTGGCCTATCCTAATTGAATCTAAGTCTATCATGTACTTGTGTGTGAACATGATGTTCATTTATCCATTTTGAGGAAATTTGTACTAACCCATTGTAAGCCTAGCCAAGTTAGCTAGCTCATCCATAAGCATGCAATGATTTGTACAAGAGAAGGTTGCTAATGTGACAGATGTGTCACCACTTGTAATGTTATTCCATTGCCAAGAAGGTTCTTGGAGCCTATTTTTCTCAATGGAAATCACCCCATGATGTTAATTTGGACCTAAGAACCTTTGATATTCAAACATTTTGGTAGTAATCTTGGAGACTTTTACTTTTTTTTTTACCCCTTGTCTATTTGATTATCTTTTTGTAGTGCTCTTTTCTCTTTTTATTTTTAATTTTTGTGGGCATTGGCTTTTTTTTCTACCCATTTTCTATTGGCTTTTGCTTGTCCCTTTATTTATCCCCAGGTTTATTTTTCTCATGCAAATGATAGGATGAGCAAGGGAAACTATTCACTAAATGGCAAGGCCTATGCAAGGTGTTGTCCTTCCTAGACCCAAAATTTTCTTAAGATCTGAAATGTATGAGTGGTCCATGAATGACCTCAATTCAACTAGGAGTAGCCTTGAAATCCTGTAGAATTTGATGGAATTCGATACAGGTTGATTAAATTGACTATGAGGATTTGAGCAACCGAAAGACTTTACGTTTTCATGAAACTAAGAATAGGATCGAAAACCACAATAGTCATGCTAACAAATGTGTTTTTAACTCCTCAAAGTGGTACTTTTTACAAGTAATGGATGGTTTATGCACAATAAAGATGTGGACATGACTAAGAACAATGTAGATACTATGATATGTACAAGAGGACATGACATAACAAAATGCCTAAAATGCATGGTAATAGGTGACCAACATGTTTGTGAGAGACACAAAGCAAGTGAGATAAGTGAATGCAAGGTGGTGTATCCCTATATGATGTCCAATGTACTGGACCAAAGCAAGTAGATGGGGAAGAATGTACAAGCAAAGTAAAGGGAATGCCAATGTAAGGTAGTAGCAATCGTGAGTGATGCATGTGAATGTGTATGAAAGAGTAATGTGATGATGAGTAGGTAAAAGAGAAATGTGAATAGGAGACCCTGATTATCAGGTAGATGAAAGAAAGGAAAATAGGAGGGAGAAATTGAGGAAGGAGAAGGGAAGAGAGAAGGGGAAAAAAGAGAGTAGAGAGAAAATAAGAAGATTAAACTAGGTCAAAAGTATGTAGTTGCTCGTAGCATGACCATACAATAGTGACATAGGGCAAGAAGAGGAGAGGAGAAAGAAGGGGAGAAAATAATACCAAATAAAAGGTATATATTTGCTCGTAGTATGACCATACAACATTGACAAGGTTATAGAGGAAATAATGGAGAATGTGGAAAGAGTAAAGGAGGAGGTAATATAAAGAAAGAAGGAGAGAAAGGAGAAGAATTTTGAAATAAATCAAAGGTATGTAGCCACTCGTAGCATGACCATACACCATTGATACGATTCTAGAAGAAAATATAAAGAGTGAGGAAAGCAGGTAGAAGGAAAACAAATGTTGAAAGTGATATGTATAATGTGGGGGAGTGAATCATGTGTAAAATGCATGAATATGGATGATATTGAGAGGGTTAGGTTCTACCATACCTTCAAGAGTGGCTAAGTAATAGGTACTAGAACCATATTTTTGGGTGATGACATAGGGTCTTAACCAATTTGGAGTAAACTTATCACGAAGGTGAGGTGGTTGACTAGTGTTTTGTTGGTTTTCTGTGAGGACTAAATCTCCAATTTGAAACTCTCATGGAGGAACCTTATTGTGATAGGCTCATAAAATATGGTCTTGATAAACATGGGTGTGTTCAATAGCATGAGTATGGTGTTCGTCAAGCAGATTAAGTTGATCAAATCATGCTTGTCGAGTTGTGTTATCATCAATGAATTCCTATAAAGAAATTTGTAAAGATGGGATCTCAAGATCTAGAGGCATGATGGCTTCTATACCATAAACCAAGGAGAACGGTGTCACCCCAATTGGGGTTCATATGCTCATTCTATAAGCCCATAGGGTGAGGGTAATTTGGTTATACCAATCACAATGTGATTCTGTAATAGTCTTGTGAAGAATGGCGCAAATTGTTTTATTTGTAGCTTTAGCTTGGTTGTTAGCCTGAGGGTGATATGGCGTAGAGAAGCTATGTTGCATGTTGTATTTAGTGCATAACACACGTACTTTCTTATTTTTGAATGATGTACCATTATTGGAAATAATATTTTTAGGAATACCAAAGCGGTAGATGATATGTTGGGTAATGAACTCCACAATTTTCAGTCCAATGGTTTGGACCAAAGGAATCACCTCAACCCACTTCGTAAAATACTTAGTGGTGGTAATGATGAATTTGTGATTGCTTTAAGAAGTAGGGGTGATTTTCCTAATGATATCGAATCCCCATTGAGATAAATGCTAGGTGTATTGGATAGGTTGGAGAGTCTATGAAGGTAGGTGAGTAAGATTGGCATGTTGTTGACATTTGACACACTTTTTTACATAGGCATAATAGTCATGCTCCATTGTGAGTCAATAATAGCCCATGCAAAGGATGCACTTGGTAATAGCAATTCCACTAAAATGGCTACCATAGGTGCCATTATGGGTAACCATAATGATCCAGTGTGCTTCCTGAGCCTCAAGGTATCATGGAGAATGCCATCATAGCCATGTTTATACAAGATGTCTCCCAAAAAGGTGAAGTGTATTTCTCTTTGTTTGAAAGCATGCTTAGCTGCTTGGAATAAATCATGTGGAAGCAAACCCAATTTGATGTAGTCCTTAACTTGATAAAACCAAGGATTTAGAGGTTTGATTTGAACAAGATTGACGATGGTGGTAGAGGAAGGTGTTTGTGGTGTGATGGATGATTGAGAAAGGATTTGGTATTTACACAAGTGGTTTCATTGTGTGGATCTTCAGGTATTAGAGACCCAAACAAAGCCATAGTATTAACAAAGTGATTGGTAGAGCATGGGTTGGCCTATATTTCATACCACTCAATCGATCAAGTAATTGAGTAGCCACATCCTTGTATTGTTTTAGCATAGGGCATCAGTATTGAAAAATACCTTTGATTTGATTCATAATGAGCAAGGAGTCACCCTTGATTTGGATTTTATTAATGTGTATAGCAAGTGCCATTTTAAGACCCAGGATGAGTGCTTCATACTCAACATTATTGTTGGTGCATGGAAAGTTTAATTTGAAATAAAAGGGGAGTGGTACTCCTTGCGGTGTAATGAAGACAACTCCTATACTAGCCCCTCGTTCACATTGGGAGCCATCAAAAAAGAGTGTCATGTCTACGGTAGACTTAGGTTCAACTTGTTTTTTTATTTCAGTAGTGTGAAATACAACATTGTCTGTAAGATCCAAGACAAGTGGGTAGGTAGTTAGCAAAGGGGCTTCAACAAGATGGTCAACAATGACCTACCCTTTGATGGATTTTTAGCTAATAAACTTGAGGTTGAATTTAATTAGGATCATGATACATTTAGTTGTTCGACTGTTGTTATAGCTTCTGCCCATTATGTACTTGAGAGGGTTATCACGTGCAACCACAAAGGTTGTATGATTGAGCATGTAATGGTGTATTGTTTTGGTAGTGAAGACTAATGTGAGGTAAAGTTTCTCCATATAAGCATATCGTGTTTCATAACTGATGAGTGTGCGACTGATGTAATAAATATCTTGTTCCTTAGATGCCTCATTTTTTTGGGCCAATAATGCACCCAATGCAAAATCTATGGCAGATATATACAAATTAAAAGGAATACCGAGACGAGGTGGTGATAAAACAAGTGGTGAAGTGAGGTAGGTCTTGATATCATCAAAGGCTCATTGATACTCGCTATCTCAGTGAAATGGTACTCCTTTTTGTAGGAGATTGTTGAATGATTTACATTTATTCGATAGTTGGGTAATGGACCGACGAATCAATTAAATTTTGCCCTGTAAGCTACGTAATTGTTTGAGGTTGGTAGGAGGTGGCATATCAATGATAGTCTAGATCTTTTTAGGGTGGACTTCAATGCCTTGTGAAGAAATGATGAATCTAAGGAGATTGCTTGAGGTGGCACCAAAGATACATTTCTTGGTATTGATTCAAACATTATGCTCGATGAGGTGATCAAAAATCTTGTGCAAGTCATGAAAATTATCTTGAAACTTATTGGACTTGGCTAACAAGTCATCGATGTAGTCCTCCACAATTTTATGCATGTAGTCATGGAATATGTAGGTCATAGCATGTTGGTAAGTGGCTCGTGTTCTTAAGGCCAAATGGCATGACCTTGTAGAAAAAAGTCCCCCAAGGTATAGTGAAAGATATTTTGTGTTGATCTTCTATATTGATTAAGATTTGGTTGTATCCTGAGAGCGCATCCATGAGGGATAACATTTTATGACCTGCTATGGAGTCCATCAACATATTGATTTTGCGAAGAGGGAATTTTTCTTTAGTACATGATTTATTTAGATCTCTAAAGTAAGTGCATATCCGGACCCCTCATTTAGGTTTTGCCACGGGGACCATTTTGGACACCTATTCAAGGTAATCAATTGATTGTATGAATCCCACATCTAGGAGATTTTATAACTCCTCTTTGACAATTAATGTAATCATAGGGTGTAATTTTTATAGTTTTTATTTTACCGGCTTAGCGCTATAGTTGAGCGTAAGGTTATAAACAATCAAATAAGGTTCTAAGCCTAAAATATTAGTGTATGACCATGCAAATATGTGCCTATATTCTTTAAGCAACATTGTAAAACTAGCACGCTCTTCAAAGGAGAGACCTTTTCCAAGTTTAACAATATGGGGATTTAATGCTTCATCCCCAATGTCAACATTGATAGTGTCTTCAATGAGCATGTGTGACCCATCCTCAAGTTGAGCAGGAATGGGAATAAGATGTAAGTCATCTATAACATTAGGGAGAAGAATCTCATCCTCATGCATGATCTCAGTGTTATAGATGCACAGTTCCTGTGAAGTTATGGCCAAATAAGGAGCATTAGCAAAATATAACAACTACTTGGAAAGAAGGAATTCTTATGGGGATGGCTCAAAATAAATACGATCAAAGTCAATGTAATCGAGGTTGATACAGAGGAATTGATCAGGGTGAGCATCATGATGAAGAGAAATGAAAATATCAACAATGATCATGTTCACTAATATGATAAAGGTAGGAGATAATGGTATCGCAAATATTATTATGTCAGAATAAGATGGAGGAATGGGTTGATTGAGGCTAGGTCATAATGCTATCAAGGGAGAACATGGTCTATGAGGAGAGGGTTGAACACGACATCAATTATGCAACTAGATAGATGGATAAAGTGAGAAAAGTATCGTAGGATGGGGATGACATCCATGGGAGGTGATGTAAGGTACAATGTGGTAAAATTGCAGATATGGCCCTTTATATCATAAGCAAGAGGAATGACAAAGGGTAAAAAATTGAGAAATAAATGATTGGGGATTTCTATAGAAGAGTGAGAGGACAAAGTATCACTCTAAATTTAAAATTCAAGCTTTGTGGTATGTCCTTCCTCGAGTGTATCCCAAGAGGGACATGGAAGAATGTCATCCAAGATGTGGATAGTTGAATGTTGATAACCTAAACTAGATCTATATCCTTATGATCGACAATGCAAGTGAAGAAAATTTCTAGATCCTTGTTCATTATGACCTAGACCAAACCCTTCCCAATGAAAGCGTTGAAAGTAATATTTTATGAAATCTAGATTTGATAAGTAGTCAATATTATTGTAAAATCTATCTTCAAGTGGATTTGGTTCAGGGATAGGGGCATTGGTTGGGTGATGATTCATGATGTGATGAAGAAGAGGATGATAAATATGACTCAGAGGGAATGGAAACGGTAGGATGGGATGCAGTGAACAATGTTGATTCTTGATATGATGACGAGGATGAGGGTTGTGATTCAAGAAAAATTGGAGTGGAAGAAAGGATGGAGCAGCAAATGAGGCCTAATTTGGTTGGGCCATAGGGCCAGCGGTGAACTGCTCCCATGAATGAAACTCTAACGGAGTGTCCAGAATGGGATGAGTATCCTTGGGAAATTGAGATAAATATGGGGATGGTGAACTATGTGGATTTTGATGAGTGTGAGGTAGATCTAGAACTATTGGTGTATGAATGGGAGGGATGATTGGAGTAATCAAAATGGGAGTGTTTGGTGTAGTGGTGACAGTCACGAGAGGTTGTAACCCAAGATAAGTGGAACAAGAATATGGGATGGAATATTTTTGAAAGGATGGAAAAGTAGGTGGTTCTGATGATCGACGAGAGGTGGTCAATGAGGATAGAGAATTCAAAGCAAAAGGATTTGTGGATGTGTGAGAAAAATAAGGGGTGAAAGAAGGGGTAGGTAAAAATGATGATGGTGGTTAGTCAAGCATTGATGAGGATGAAAGGTTTGGCTTGACATGATGAATGAAAATAGGTGTGAATTGAGAAGAGATGAATGACAAAGTGAACGATAGAGTGATCGTGTTGCAAAACTAAAAGGAATCATCATCTGCCTCAATGCGGTGGACTTGACCATTATGAAGGTATTTTAGGCAATGATGAAGTGTGGAAGGAACACATTGCATGTCCCTAATCCATGGGTACGCAAGGAGTACATTATACTGCATCTCAACTTTGATGACATGACATAGAGTTGGTATCATCTTGGCACCAAATTGAACTAGGAGGACAATAGACCCAACTATTTTGCACATTGAGCCATCAAATGCTTGCAAATCGAAAGTGGGAGTGGTGGGGTGATTAGGTGGAATGTTGAGATGGTAGAGGGCCATAGTGGAGATGATATTGATAGAAGATATAGTGTCAATAAAGACACACTTATAAGTAATATCATTAATACTAGCTATAATGTGAAGCGGAGGATCAACACCTTCTCTTTCAAGCGTAGTAATCTAATGGTCATAAAAGATAATGGATGGTTTCATGTATGTTTCCACATTTCCCACAAACTGTATGAAGGTATTAGTATCATGTGCTTCCACGTCTATTGATCGTAGGATCTCATTTAGAACCTCATGGTGAGGCTGTGATTGCTACAAGAGATCATAGATGGGTAACTTGGCAAGAGCTATGTGGAGTTGGTGTGTGAGGCTACTATGAATTTGTGATGACATGAGGGGGTACATATGGTGGATTAGCCTATGTGGATGTTATAAATGAAGTTGGGGTAACAGTGGACCAATGTTTTGGATTATTAGGGTGCATGGGGTAGGATTGGTTGCATATGGTGATATGAATCATACTCATGATACCCTTCTAGGGGGAATCATTATTGACCTAGTTAAATTATCGAGAGATAGGTTGAGAGGTAGAGGTGTGTTGGGGTTGCCTATGGTCGAGAAAAGGTGTCTTATAGATCCCTAAATTTTGATTTGAAGGGGCCAATGGGTTTTTAGTATGGATGATCCCATTGTCTATAAGGTCTTGTACCAGAGTATGAAATTGACAACAAGTTTGGATGTCATACCCACGTTACCTATGATACTCGCAAAAATCATTCTCATTGAAGTCCTTTGGATTTTGGTGTGTAGGATCCTCTTGCCTTATGTCTGGTAAGCAAATTTTCCTAGCATCATACAACCTTTGGAAGATGGTTTGTGAATGTTTCGATAAGGGAGTCCAACTATGCTATGGGTTTTGTAGATGTAATTATTCGTTTTCATATTATTTTTAGGAGCAGAGGGTGAAACTCCTAGTTGTTGACTTCCCTATCGATAGGGTGGAAATTGTTGCAAGGGTAAAGTGGATGCTGAGCCGACCATGATGTGATTGGTCTAGGGTGGTCATGAAGGATTTTGATGTGGGGTGCCTTTACTAAAGCGGGTATTTGGGTTGTTATCCACATTTTTGTGAAGTGTGACTTCATCCTCTTGCACCTTGATATCTTCGATAATTTTGGCTTAGGCAATGGCATCCTCGAAGGAGCGATGTTGTTGTATCTAGAGTGTGATGGAGATGTGTTTAGTACAACTTTTGGCAAACATCTTGACCAACTCTATGGATGGAATTGGAAACATGAGATCATGAATGACCCCATGCCACCTAGTGATATATTTTTTGATAGGCTCATTGTCGAATTGTTGCACACTGTAGAGGTCTAGGAGTGATGTTTTCCTCTTGATGTTAATGGAGAAATATTTTAAAAATTGGTTGGCCAACTACTCAAAAGTAGATAGACTACGTTTAGGCAGATTATTGAACTAGTCAAGAGCTTGGCCACCAAAGGATAGAGGAAATGTGCAAAGCATAAGTGCATCATTGCCCTAAAGTAGGTGGCAAGAATATTGATAAGTATGCAAATGCTCCTAAGGATCCTCTTTACCCTTGAATTTATTGAATTTAGGTATTTTGTACTTTTGAGGGTATTGGTGAAGGGCCACATATTGATGGATAGGATCATTGCAAATTTGACTATACATGGGTTTCTGTGGCCCATAGCTGCTAGTTTGTAATTTGAGAGCATTGAGTTATTTCCTCATGAGTTGTATTTTAGTGGGGGGTGTTGATGAGGTAGGTGTGGAGAGAGAGACTTATCCCCCAGAGGGTGTCATAGACAAATAATTATGGATACTTGTGGAGTGATGTGGGAATGGTGACAAGAGATATTATGTATATGATTGTGTGGATAATGAAGCAATATTTTGTTGTGATGATGTGGAAGGGACTTTTTGTTGTTGGAGATGTTGTAATAATTGGTGTTGTTGTTGTTGGTGGTGTTGTTGATATTTTTGAAATTTTTGTAGTTGTTGTTGTTGTTACAACTATTGTAGTTGTTGCTATTGTTGCAACTATTGTTATTATTTTTGTTGTTGATGTTGTTGAAGTTGTTGTGGGTCAAGTTTCTTTTGATGAAGTAGGTATTGATCCAATGGGTGTGTTTGAGGTTGTTTTTTGTGAAGTTATTTTTGAGATGCTAAATTTAGAGGGGGTGGATAAATATTGTGAAATATAGATGTTTGTTATTCAAAGGGGACTTGTAGATATTATTGACCTAATTTATAGGTAGGAGGGTGGTACGGATGTTGAGCGTAGTCTTGGTTGACTTGTGGACTAGGTGTTTGCATTGACACTTGTTGATAACTGGATGGCCACTTATACTGAGAGGTAAGAGTGGGGTGAGAAGGAAATGTAGTAGGGAAATTAGAAGTCCACATAGGAGGTGATGTAAAAAAGTTATGTGATTTCTTGCCTAGCATAAATATGGGACTCGAAAACAATGGTACATGTGCAATTATTGAAGGATTTATCTATGCAGGTATCAGGAGGTATTGTTGCCACATATGTATAGATTACTATAACATGGAAGAAGATGTAGGTGGAAATAGAGTACCTGGTAGGATTTGTGAGGGTGTGGGCACCTAGATGTTGCCATTAGTAGACAAGAATTATGTATATGTGGGAGAAAATTCTTGAAATGGGATGTAAGAGGACAATTGGTCCATGTTAAGCAAATACACTTTAGGAGGTGGGTTAGTGAAATATGACAAAGCAGACAGTTTTAATGAGATAGATCTAGAAGAAGGTAGTTGTAAAAAGAGATTTTTAGAGAGGCTTAAAGTGGTGACTGTAGAGTGTGGAAAAGGTACAGTTGATGGGGAAGCTTCTTGAGTATCAGGAAAAGTAGGGGTAGCAAATATTGTGGCTACCATTTGAGTGAGGGGTTGAACATTTGGATATGTAGGTAGGAGGTTTTCCTCACCATATAATAGGTTTTATGATGACTTTTGGAGAAATGAATGTAGAGAATGAGTGGAGGATGGGAATGAATCATCCTAGAAGGTGACTTCAGGTTGAAAGTCACTAGGTGTAAAATAGAAAACACCCATAAAGGTAGCTAACTCATGCATTGACTCAACAGAATATGAGGATGAAGTATCAAGTGAATTTTGACCTATGCTAGGAGTAACATTAGGCATGAGAGATGGGACATGATTTGATTGCAACAATTCCCAAGTGTGAGATCCAGAACCTAAGGCAACGAGGGAGCCAAGTTCTGGAGGGGATATCTCAGATTGAGAAATATTTGCATGAGCAGTCTCCATAGCAAGGTGATTTTGCTCTCAAGCTTGGCTGTGATTGACCACCACCATCGATGGGGAAGAAAGTAGGCTAAAAGCCCTTGTTTCTACCAAATCTAAGTTGGGAGAGTAACCAAACCTTTCTATGGAATAGAAGTTTGGTTCATAGGGAAGGGTGCAACTAGTTTGGGTTGCAAGGTACCCAATGATTGTGTCTAAAACTGGTAACAAAAATAGAGAAGTGTTGGATTTGTGTCCAAATATGTAAAAAACTTGTTTTTGTGGGTTTTGAAGCCTATTTTTGTGTGTTTTGTGCGAGAAAACCAATCAACTGCAACAAACAAACAAAAACAACTATAATTTCATAAAATATATTTTAGTGTTGGAATATCCCTAAATATAAAATAAAAGAGAAAGTGATGTGTGTATTCTAAAAGTAGGTGTGTTTGTGAATAATTTCCTCTTATGCCCAAAGGCATGCAAGGGGTAATTGTATGCAAATGGGTGAATGGTGTCTAAATGGAGGTAATGGCTTGAAAATCCTAAGGGAAGTAAGATGCACCAAAATGCAAAATCCTCTATAGAAATAGGTGGTATTGTCTAAAACCTACTATCGACATACCCATGCTTTCACTTCACCCTCGGGTGGGCTTAGTCAAGAATGATAGTTGCACACTCACTAATTATAATGAAGCCCTATGAGAAGGGGCATCTAATCCTAACATACCCCAAGGATATATCAAGATTAGGGGATTTTTTGGTGATGAAGTCCAAAAAACCACTCGTGGGGGCCACTAAGGTGTGTAGGGGGTGAGCTAGTGGAAGGAGATGAAAGCCAATGTCACCAGTCTCAAGTGGGGATTGGTGATGAAATCCAATCTTACCACTATTTAAGTTGAATGTGAAGTGTGTGTGTTCTAATCTAAGAAAATAGAAAATACCTTTCCCAAAGTAAATGCCCTTTTGAGAAAGAAAAGGAATACAAAAAAATGAAGTAACCTTTTTCTTCAAATTTTTGTTTATTTTTAAAAATGAAATTCCCTTTGAAAACCAAAATAAAATGCAAAGAAATATGCATAATGAGTTTTTGTAACACTAGATGTATTCACAAAATATCAATAAGAAGATCTACAATCCCTTTGAATTTTGTTGTTTCAAAACCAAACAGGTCAGTTTTACAAATTTCACATGTATCTCCATGTTCTGCAAGTCCATTTGAATGTATTTTAGAGGTTCAAATGTAATTATTTTTCATTCATTGGGTACCTAAAGACTGAATTGGATCACACCATACCTAGTGACTATGGTAAAAGTATGGTTTTTGACCAGATTTGAGCTTTGGGGCATTAAATCTTACTATAAACAAGTACCTACAACCACATATAATAGTATATTACCTTTTATGGATACAATAAGTGCCTAAGAAAGCCAAATATAAAATAAAGACAAGTTCTACAAAGGTGATGTGGTGTTGAGTTTTGCAAACACTCTTGCAAGGTGGCATGGTACCAAATTTTATGAGTTCAAGAGATAGCAATTTTGCAAGGTGGTGCGGTGTCAAATTTTGCAAACAATCTTACAAGGTGGTGTGGTGTCGAATTTTGCAAGAAGGCTAGAAAAAATAAACTATTAGTAAGATAATGTGATATCAAGTTTTGCTAAACACAAAAAGGATTTCAATATTGCAAGGTGGCACGGCGCCAAGTTTTGCAATGACTCTTGCAAGGTGGCACGATGTCATGTTTTACAAGAGGCCAAGAGAATCAACATATCAGCAATGGTACCAAATATTGCTAAAGTAATCTTACAAGGTGACGCGGTGTCAATTTTTACAAGATTTTAAGATTCACAAAGAAGGTTTTATTATACCTCTTTGAAGAACACAAGCTTATACTGAGAGGGGGGTGAAAAGTATAAGATCACTTTTTACTTTTCTTTTCAATTCAATATTATGCAGTGTATAGACAATAGTATCAATAGCAGTAATCAAGCAATGCACAAAACACCATACACAATAGAGACACCATAGTTTACGTGGTTCACCCAATGTAGGCTACTCCACAGAGAAAATATTTTACTAAAACTTTCTCAATCAATCTCTTTGGAAATTTTTTCCAATTACAATGTTTATGGATCTCTGTCCAAAGGATATGTTGATACCCTAATCTTAAGTTTGTGTATTTCTTCCATAGGAGAACCCTTTCCCCTTCTACTCTGGCTAGTGATCTTCTAGAAGACTTTGTCTCTCTATTGCACTAACTGGTGGATCTCTCTCCACTTGAAGACTCCTCACTCATATTTATCTTCAACTATCCTGGCTACTGGATCTATATCCATTGAGACTCTATCCTCTCTAATCTATCACCTCCAAAGGTTTGTCAATAGGTTCACTCAGAACCTGCTCAATAGGCTCACTCAGAACCTGCTAAACAAGCTCACACAGAACTTGTCCAAATCTGCTCAACAAGCTCACACAAAAATTATCAAATCTGCTCAACAAGCTCACATAGAACTTGTCCAAATTTGCTCAACAAGCTCACACATAACTTGTTAAATATGCTCAACAAGCTAACACAGAACTTGTCCAAATCCGCTCAACAAGCTCACACATAACTTGTCCAAATCTGCTCAACAAGGTCACACAAAACTTGTCCAAATCTACTCAACAAGCTCACCAAGAACTTGTCCAAATCTGCTCAACAATCTCACCAAGAACTTGTCCAAATATGCTCAAGCAAGCTCACCAAGAACTTGCCCAAATCTGCACTAGCAAGCTCACCAAGAACTTGCCCAAATATGCACTAGCAAGCTCACCAAGAACTTGCCCAAATCTGCACTAGCAAGCTCACCAAGAACTTGCCAAAATCTACACTAGCAATCTCACAAAGAACTTGCCCAAAAATGCTCTAGCAAGCTCACCAAGAACTTGCTCAATAAGTCAATAATTCACTTGACTAGGCTCAAACAACTCTTCTCAACCAACTACCACAAGGAACAACTCTTTCTTACAAACCCTAGTCCAAGCATGTATCAACCAACTCAAATGTTTCCAACAATGCTCAACCACAAATCTCACATAATAATGATACTCATGTTCTTTTCAAGTTCAAGTTCTTTGCATAACCAATGGGCTTCAACAACAATGCTAATAAAACATTCTTCACATAACAATGATACTCATGTTCTTTTCAAATTCAAGTTCTTTGCATAACCAATGGGCTTCAACAACAATGCTTATAAAATAAGGTTTAATAGCAACTCTCAACCCAAAAAACCTTGAAGCATTCAACCAACTACTTTCAAAAATGAAACCACAATTAATCCTTTTCTCTCCAATGATATTTCAGAAATCAACCACCATAAACAATCAATAGGAGAATGTGCCCATACCTTTTATGAATATGAAGAAGCCTTTTGGTTGTCCACAAAATTTGTCTCACTCAACACACTTTCTTTTTCAACTTTCAACAAGGGTTAGATATCTTGATTAATAACACAATAATAACATCCAAATAACACCTTATTACTCCTACTCAATAACATACACCATGTCACTTCATAAATGAATTGATCTCTTTTGAAAAATAACAAAGCAACCTTCACTTTTGAACCTCTTTAAAAAATCATAAATATCTCTTTACACACACCTTATTTCTCCCTCTAAGAAATTTAATCAAATAGCCCTCGTAATAAGCTTTCCAACGATATATAATATGATATACTTCTAAAAAATAAATCACTAGAAATCTCTCCTTTTTTAAACATGCATCATAACCCTTATTCCTCCTAGGGCAACTTTAGAAAAATAAAATATATCTAAAAATTATTAACTTGCCTCTGTCCCTGACGGGATTCGATCTCATGACCTTCCTTGCTTAGTGCCTTAACCACAACCAACTTTTCGTTGGGCCACACGCCCTCACGTGCTCAAAAGGATCACACAACAAAACCTTATGTCGCGAATATTTGCGCCCTTTGAAAACAAAACGTGCTTCACGCGTTTCAACACAACAAAACACCTTCGAAAAGAATCGAACGTAGGACCTCCTGCTTCACACACAACACACGAACCACTAGGCCAAGGAGGCCTATACGTTTGGCTTTACTCCACAATAGTCTCTTCAACAAACGCAAAAATTGTAAGCCTTTTAAAACCCTTTTCACACACACTTCGACACACGATGCGCATGCTCTTTTACCATTCGAATCCAAATATCAAATCGAGCACTTAGAGAAATAAATTGAAACTTTGGGCATATATATATGTCCTCCTCCTTTCCTTTGATGTCAGCGCTATAATTTAAATATTAGTTTTATGCCTTTTCCTTTCTTTGACGTCGGTGCTATAAATTAAATTTTAATTTAAATTTTAAATAATTTAAAATTTAAACTTAAATATTTAAAATTAAATATCTCCATCACTGGGGCACCTTTTTCGACGAAACGAAAAGCCAACCTAGGTTTTAATAAAAACCCATTTCAAATTTGCCATCCATGGTTTTAAATAAAACATTTATTTTGCCTGCCTTGGTTTTCACAAAAACCCTGTATATATCCATTCTCTCCAAAATATCATAAATGCTTATTTATGAAATGATTTGACCACCAAAACTCAATGTGATCCATGTGACATCAATGACAACATAAAATCACTCAAATTTCCAATAATCTCCCCCTTTGTCATTGATGGCAACACCTCTATTGTAAATCACCACAATCACTGCAAAAACCATCTCTAAGAATCAAAGTTGCTCCCCCTGACTCAATACTCTCTATGGAGGCTACTCCCCCTAACTCAATGCTCTCTTTGGAGGCTTCTCCCCCTAACTCAATGCTCTCCCCCTTACTCAAATATCTCCCCCTTTGACATCAATGGCAAAAGGGACACCTATGGGGCTAAAAGATATGACTCTTAAGCTTAGCCCCCTCACCACCTTCTCTATTGAGGTGATTAATTTTGGGGTGGGAGTACATTTACTCCCATATTACATTATTTCTTTCCTCTGTCAACTTCCTTCCATATTTTTCTGATATCCTTCTCTTGATGAATTACTTGATCTTCTTGTCTTGAACCTCTTTGACCTTCTTGCCTTGAAACTGCTTGACCTTCTTGTCTTGAACTTGTTTGGAATTGAGTCCTACACCATTTTGCAATATGTCCAAAGTTATTGCAATTAAAACACTTGATATTGTAGCCTTTGGATGGTGCCCATATCCTTAATTATTTCTTGAAATAATTTCCATATCCATTCCTTTCTTGAACCCTGTATTGTGAAGTTTTGTTTTCATGACCATTATGACCATGACTTCTAATTTGTGTAGCTCTAAAACCAAAACCATGTTGCTCATTTTCTTTGCACTAAGAAGCTCTATGACCAATCATGTTGCATAAGAAGCAATGTCCCTGAAAACCATACCTTCTTCCTTTGAAGTTTCTTCTAGCAAAATCAAACTTCTTTGATCCATGGATCCTGTAGTGTATAGCCCTATGTCCAAATCCATTACAAGAAAAACAATGTCCTTGAAAATCCCTTTGTTCATGCCTTGGTTCCTCATACCTTTCTTGATCATTATCCTTGTAATCATCTTTGACTTGTGCATTGTATCCTTGATTGTTCTTTGTAGCATCTAAATCCTCTTCCTTAATTTCTTCCTTGCTTTCCTCTTCAAGAATTTATTTTCCTTTTGAACTTGATTCACCTATATCAAAACAAGATCCAAATTGGATGTTTGGAGCCATAGGAACTTTGGAACTTTCTTCATAAATATTAGGTGCTTCCTTGCTTTCATATTTTAGAACTTCCTTTCCTTTTGAGTGTGACTTTTCTTGGAAATAAGATACAACTTTAAAATAAGTTTCCACTCCTTTTTGAACATTTTCATTTAATGTGTCATGTCTTGCCATTATTGTCCTTAATTCTTCATTCATCCTTTCCTCTATCCTTTTTGAATTTTGAAGCTCATCTCTTAGATCACTGATTGTCTGAAGTTGTTCTACTCTGATTTTTACATCTGTTCGAATCTTGTTTTCAAGATTCCTAATTTCTTCTTTTAGCCTTTTGACTTCTATTTTTTGTTTTCTTGGCTCATCCTCTTCTTTTTCTATTACCAAAAGTGAGACTTCTTCTATTTATTTTATCCCATAGAAAAACCCTTCTTCATATTCACTGTCACTAAGATCATTATAATCTTCTATAGCAAACAAACTCTCATGATTTCTTTGACCATACCTGTTTCCTTGATGTGTCATCTCATCTTCACTATCATTGAAGCCATTGAAATATCTTGATCTGTGATCTCTTTGACCACACACAAAGCATTATTCTCTTTCATCTTCTATTCCTAGGAATAGATGTTCTTCCTTTTCATCATTTGACTTGTCTCTATCATTGTGATCTGAGCTATCACTTGCTTCTACAATGTAGAAGGTTTTCTTTGTCTTATGAAAACTTTTCTTCTTCTCATACTTGCTTTGCTTGTATCTATCATCTTTGTCATGCTTATGCTTTCCATCTTCTTTTCTTTTGTGACCCTATTTTTCATCATCACTATTTTCTTCATGTGGACACTTGTATGCATAGTGACCAAAATCACCACACTTGTAGCATCTGACTTTCTTCATATCCCTATAATTTCTTAAGTCATTTTTCCTTTTGATGAATTTAGCTTCCTCATCATTATATGAATCTCTATCTGTCTCTGGAACTTTCCCTTTCTTTTTCTCTAAAGCCTTGAATGCAATTTCTTTTATTGGAACCTGATGCTTACTTCTCCTCATCTCATAAGCTGTGAGTGTTCCTTGTAGTTCTTCCATTGTTAGCTTGTTGATATCCATTGTTTCTTCTATTGCTAAAACCTTTGCATCATACTTCATGGGAAGTGATCTCAAAACCTTTTGAGTAACATCTGATTCTTTCATCTCAAATCCTAGACCTCTCATGGTGTTAGCAATCTCATCAACTCAAAGTAAAAACTGTGCAATATCTTCAGAATATTCCATTTTTAATTCCTCAAATATTTTTCTATGAGTTTGTAGTTTTACCAACTTTACCTTGGAATCTCCTTCATAGGTATTCCACAACTTGGTCCACATTTCATTTGCTAAATTACATACCATGACCTTTGCAAAATTTGTCTCATGTAGCCCACTCAGAATACAATTCATTGCCCTTGCATTGATCTCAACCAATTTCCTGATAGTCTTATCTGCCTCGGGATCACCTTCAACATTATACTCTTTTGCAACCATCTGCCATACCTCATATCCTTGTGATATCAAGTAGTTCTTCATTCTCATGCTCCAAAAAGCATAATTATTATCGTCAAATAGTGGAGCCTTATTTGTAGATGATCCATTCTGTGAAGCCATATGTGTTCTTATAGAATCTTCCCTCAAGTTGTTAGTCTTTCTAAAGGAACCTACTCTAATACCAATTAAATAACACAAGCTTATACTAAGAGGGGGGTGAACAGTATAAGACCACTTTTTAGTTTTCTTTTCAATTCAATATTATGCAGTGTATAGATAGTAGTATCAATAGCAGTAATCAAGAAATGCACAAAACACCATACACAATAGAGACACCATATTTTACGTGGTTCACCCAATGTGGGCTACTCCACGAAGAAAATATTTTACTAAAACTTTCTCAATCAATATCTTTGGGAATCCTTCCCAATTACAATGTTTATGGATCTTTGTCCAAAGGAGATGTTGATCCCTTAATCTCAAGTTCATGGATTTATTCCATAGGAGAACTCTTTCCCCTTCTACTTTGGCTAGTGATCTTCTAGAAGACTTTGTCTCTCTGCTGCACTGATTGGTGGATCTCTCTCCACTTGAAGACTCCTCACTCAGATCTATCTTCAACTATCCTATATGTTGTATCTCTATCCACTAAGATTTTGTCCTCTATACTCTATCACCTCCAAAGATCTTTCAATAGGCTCATGCATAACCTACTCAATAGGCTCACTCAGAACCTGCTCAACAAGCTCACATAGAACTTGTCAAAATCTGCTCAACAAGCTCACACAGAACTTGTCAAATTTGCTAAAAAAGCTCACACATAACTTGTCCAAATCTTCTCAAAAAGATCACACAAAACTTGTCAAATCTTCTCAACAAGATCACACAAAACTTATCCAAATCTGCTCAATAAGCTCACATAGAACTTTTCCAAATATGCTCAACAAGATCACACAGAACTTGTCCAAATATGCTCAACAAGCTCACATAGAACTTGTCCAAATCTGCTCAACAAGCTCACACAGAACTTGTCCAAATCTGCTCAAGCAAGCTCACCAAGAACTTGCCCAAATCTGCACTAGCAAGCTCACCAAGAACTTACCCAAATCTACACTAGCAAGCTCACCAAGAACTTTCCCAAATATGCACTAGCAAGCTCACAAAGAACTTGCCCAAAACTGCTCTAGCAAGCTCACCAAGAACTTGCTCAATAATTCAATCTCATAGAAGCATAAAGAGAATTGTTAGAGACTCAATATGTTCTTATACTCAAATCCAATCTCAACTCAAATCAATCTTATAGAAGCATAAAGAGAATTGTTAGAGACTCAATATGTTCTATACTCAAATCCCAATCTCAACTCAAATCAATCTTATAGAAGCATAAAGATAATTGTTAGAGACTCAATATGTTCTATCCTCAAATCTCAATCTCAACTCAAATCCATAATATAGAATAGTTTGTTTCATGGAACTTGAACAACCACTTCACACAATCACTTGACTAGGCTCAAACAACTCTTCTCAACCAACTACCACAAGGAACAACTCTTTCTTACAAACCCTAGTCCAAGAATGTATCAACCAACTCAAATGTTTCCAACAATGCTCAACCACAAATATCACATAACAATGATACTCATGTTCTTTTCAAGTTCAATTTCTTTGCATAACCAATGGGCTTCAACAACAATGCTAATAAAACATTCTTCACATAACAATGATACTCATGTTCTTCTCAAATTCAAGTTCTTTGCATAACCAATGGGCTTCAACAACAATGCTTATAAAACAAGGTTTAATAGCAACTCTCAACCCAGAAAACCTTGAAGCATTCAACCAACTACTTTTGAAAAGGAAACCACAATTAATCATTTTCTCTCCAATGATATTTCAAAAATCAACCACCATAAACAATCAATAGGAGAATGTGCCCATACCTTTTATGAAGATGAAGAAGCCTTTTGGTTGTCCACAAAATCTGTCTCACTCAACACACTTTCTTTTTCAACTTTCAACAAGGGTTAGAGATCTTCATTAATAACACAAAAATAACATCCAAATAACACCTTATTACTCCTACTAAATAACATACACCATGTCACTTCATAAATGAATTGATCTCTTTTGAAAAAGAACAAAGCAACCTTCACTTTTGAACCTCTTTACAAAATAAGAAATATCTCTTTACACACACCTTATTTCTCCCTCTAAGAAATTTAATCAAATAGCCCTCAGAATAAGCTTTCCAACGATATATAATATATCTAAAAATTATTAACTTGCCTCTGTCCCTGACGGGATTCAATCTCGTGACCTTCCTTACTCAGTGCCTTAACCACAGCCAACCTGTCGTTGGGCCACATGCCCTCACGTGCTCAAAAGGAGCACACAACAAAACCTTATGTCGCAAATATTTGCGCCCTTCGAAAACAAAACGCACTTCACGTGTTTCAACACAGCAAAACACCTCCGACAAGAATCAAACGCAGGACCTCCTGCTTCACACATAGTACACAAACCACTAGGCCAAGGAGGCCTATACATTTGGCTTTACTCCACAATAGTCTCTTCAACAAACGCAAAAATCGTAAGCCTTTTAAAACCCTTTTCACACACACTTCGACACACGATGCGCAAGCTCTTTTACCATTCAAATCCAAATATCAAATCGAGCACTTAGAAAAATAAATCAAAACTTTGGGCATATATATATATATATATATATATATATATATATATATATATATTGTGTGTGTGTGTGTGTGTGTGTGTTGTCCTCCTCCTTTCCTTTGACGTCGATGCTATAATTTAAATATTAGTTTTATGCCTTTTCCTTTCTTTGACGTCGACGCTATAAATTAAATTTTAATTTTAATTTTAATTTTAATTTTAATTTTAAATAATTTAAAATTTAAACTTAAATATTTAAAATTAAATATCTCCATCATAGGGGCACCTTTTTCGATGAAACGAAAATCCAACCTGGGTTTTAAGAAAAACCCATTTCAAATCTACCATCCATAGTTTTAAATAAAACCTTTTATTTTGCCTACCTTGGTTTTCACAAAAACCCTGTATATATCCATGCTCTCCAAAATATCATAAATGCTTATTTATGAAATGCTTTGGCCACTAAAACTCAATGTGATCCATGTGACATCAATGATCCATGTGACATCAATGACAACATAAAATAACTCAAATTTCCAACACTCTTGAGAACGCTAGTTTCTTTAGGCGGTTTGTAACCTATGAAGGATGTCTTTTTGGTAAGGGGGATAGCAATCCCATATGGAGGTAAATCAATCCCCTATACTTACCTACAACTCTGTAGTTGTTGTGGGTTGTATCAAAATTGGTTCATGTACCATTTCTTGGAGCATTTTTTTGGGTTTTTGGGTACCTAGCTATTGATTCGGGTTGCACCCTACCTAGCGACTTTGACGTATAGGCCAAAAAAATAGATGTCTTAGATCTAAACAATGTTTTTAGGGTTTTTTAGTGTTTTAGCTAGTTCTTGGACCACCTATAACATATAAAATAGTCAAAATTAGTTAGCTACTGAAATGAGATAACTAATAAGAAATAAAGAAAGTGGGGGTCCCACCGGGCGTGCCATAATGAACTCAATAGAAAACAGACGTAAAGTATATCAAATATATTTATTCTCAAAATGGGTTACAAGGGGTCCTCCTTTTTACAAATATACCTTAGAAGGTTACAAAGCAGGGTTCAATATGGTGAATGTCGCTCTTCTTTTAGTGAAGTAGTCGACTACACCTTGAATCGGTCTTCCAAGGATCCTCAAATTTAAGTGGGTTTAATGTAAGGGAACCACCAATGATCAAACCTATCCTCCAGACCTGTATGACCTATAAAATAGAGTTAGCACATTTAGGGACCTATTATGGATCATATCTCATAGTTAAGAAGACAAAAGACGCTAAATGAAGCAGTAAAATGCATAAAAGAAGTTGTGATTGATTGTAAGTGCTGAAAATAGTATAGATTACCTGTCGGGAGGATTTTGTAACTTTCTATCACCTAAAAATGAACTCTAGATAGATTCTCATCCTAGGGTGTGATTGGATTGCGTCACTAGGTACCTAGCAACCAAGCTTATAACTGTATTTTTTTGGATATCATAGAAGATGGTGTTGTCCCGTGATTGTAGCAGCTCCTAGTCGGTATTGGATGTGCTCCTATACCTATCAAAACCTGTCAACAAAGCACACAAGAGGGTACAAAATGTGTGGTTGTCATGTTAATTTGATGGTTGATTGATGGATGGAGGTCTGATGTAATTTTGATAGAGTTTTGGTATGTGAAATGAGGTGATGGTGCTTATAAGGAAAAGTACTACTATTTATAACCTTTTAGAGAGGCTAGGAGGGTGAGGTGTCCCTTATGAGGTGGAGTGAACCTTGGGTTAAATCTCAATTGTGGTGAGGTTAAAGGTGATGTGTAAGGTGATTCACCCTTTCATGTTCTTTGAAAAGGGATATTTTAAATATCTACAAATATCCTATGTGCACACATGTGTGAGCAAAGGTTGAGGTTAACCTTGATTAAGTTGATCTTGAGTTAAATCATGGTTAAATCAAGCATCTTTAAATATCTATGAAATTCATGGGTGCACACATGTGTGAGTAAAATATTAGGATTAATCTTTATTAAGCTTAATTAAACATGTGTTTAACTCTTAAAGTGCACTTTAATGATAAAGTGACTTTAAACCAAGGTTAGGGTTACCATGGTTAGGCTTTTGATGGTGGTCACATGGGGACCAAGGTTAAGCATAGGAAAGGGCTTGAATGGCCCAAGGAGCTTATGCATAACCCTTTTAATAAATGTGAGGTGTTTTAGGATTAATTAATGCAATTTTGTAGCTTTTGCAATTTAATTTACCATGAAGGATAAGTATGCGACCATGTGCAAATTTTAGGTGTCTACAAGAGCATTTGTTTTAGGATGGGATATAAGCTTGAAAAGTAGCATATAGCATATTGTCATTCGACCAAGAGAGAGTTACTACCATGGATTTGCTCATTGTTAGCAATACCAACACAAATAAAGGAGTAACTTCTTATTTGTACTATTTTATCCTTTCTAGAAGGCAAGCCTACTATTTGGGGAGCAGAGCGATATTGGATAGGTATAAGAAAGGTGGATTGTTATCTTGATTATTATTGTTGATGTTAGATATGTGATCTTTAGATTCACCATGATCATATTGATTATTTAAGATTAAGGACCTTAATGCATCTGTGATGGGTAGTTGAGTGGAAGAAGAAGCTCATTGATATGGATCAAGAAAAGGGAAAAGACTACCCGTAGGGATCTCAACCTCCACCACTTATAAATAATTGAAGGGCTCAGGGTTGACTAGAATGTGATATGTCTTGCCTTGATATTCATACTCAAGGTATTAATGGAAATTTAATGAAACAACTTGCATCTCATGGATCCATGGCCTACCCAGAAGAATGTTGTAAGTAAATTCATAAGGCATGACATTAAATATCGTGTTGAGAATGTGGGGTCCAACTCTAAGGGAAAAATACTATAGTACCACTAGTCTCACACTCCCTATTATCAAAGGCCCTAATGTCAATATTGGATTTCTTAAAATATTGTTTAATTAACCCAAAATTGCTAATGAAATTTAGGTTGTAAACTTTGAGAGTTGAGCCATTATTGATAATGATTCTATTGATGAAAGTATTTTTGATATAGCCCATAATGTGTAAATAAAGCTCTCCATCCATAGAGGATGGTGGAATATAATTCTCATAGAATGTGATTATTGTGTGATTTAATCCAATAGATCCTACAATAGAGGTTGGGTCATTAGGGTTTATATCTTGAGAAACAACTTGTACAGTCAAAAGTTTGAGTATAATATCCCTATGTGCAAGAGATGTCCTTAAGAGCTGGAGAAGAGAATTTTTCAATGGGTTACTCTCCAATTTTTACTGCACATCAAAAGCACCTTTATCTTTGTTTTATTGGATGATCAATGGTGGTCCTCCATATGAAGAATTTATTTTCAAGTGAATGACCAAATGAGGTTGAGAGGATTGATCAGATGATTTATTCTTGTGTTATTTCCTTACTACAACATTAATGGAAGATGAATGATTAGGATAATAAACCATCCCTACCATATTTTGACTTAGGAGTGGAATGCTCCTACATTGGACAATCTTTGATACCTTTTAGTTAAATTTGGTAGAAGATCTTGAAAAATCTCAAGATCTTGGTTACAAGAGGATTGGGAGTTGGAGCTACTAAATATATTTTTAACATTATCTATTAGGTCCTATATGAGGTTTCTAAGTATCTTGTATCTATTGGTTGAGTAGCCATTAACTCTATAAAAGTCACATTGCTTTTTGGGGTAGAATCAAGGAGAATTATCCCTTTTAGAATATAAAGGCTTGATGGGTGGAAGCTCTACCATTTTAGCTTTAAGAAGTTGACTTAGAATGGCCAAAAGAGGTTTATTAAATTGAGAAAACTTCCTTTTGTGTTTTTATTGTTTGGTTTTTTCTAGGACAAGCTTCTAAAGAGCTTCCATAATGCTCACATTGTTGGTTTTGTGCAATTCAATGACTCCATCATCTATGATGTGTTTAATTTTATACTACCCCTTAATATGGGAGGATGGCTTATCTTCCTATGGGATTTGGATTTCAATTTTCCTCTTTTGAAAAGTGTAGTCTCTACTCTCTTAGTCATGTTGATTGATTCTTTAAAAGAAGATACAATGACCATCTCTAAGTAGAAGGACAATTGATCATTAAGTTTACCTATAAAGATATATAAAAGATATCTCGATGAGGGGAATATTGGATTCTCCCTACTCAGGCTCACCATCTTGCCAAAAATTCAAGAAAATTCTTGTCCTTAAATTTCTTAAGTTTATGGGGATTGAAATTGGAAAAAACTCGATCGGGTTTTCTGGAAAAGTTGATCTCTGGCGTTTTGGCGGGAATCCCTCTGCACTGTCGACGGCCGTGGCTCTAGGGTTTCAGCTCGGAAACCTCCTTCAGCGTGTTTGGGGTCTGTTGCAGGCCTCTGGACAAGGATCTTTCGGTTTCCCGGGAGGGCCCAATGGGGTCTCTTCCCCGGTTCTCGCGAAGGAAAAAATACCTCTTATGCGGAGATTCTTCGAGAGACTCCCGCGTCTTCCTCTCGCTCGAAGCTCAACGCAAAGTGCCTTCCATCTCGCTAGCCAAGAATGCGGGCAAGGGCTCTCCTGGGCACATAATTAATGGTTGTCTCCCGCAATCTACATCAAGACCGAAAATTGTCATCGAATCCGTAGCCGGTTGAAGACACGATAAACTACCGGACCACGCATGATCCGATTTGCAAGTTCATGGGCATTCGACCCACCCCCGCACTTTTTGCATTCCCCGGGTGAGACAAAACTCGGGAGCCAATCGGTGAGTACTCCTTATGGCCCATTAGCAATGGGTATTTCATTATTAGTTTTTCTTCCCTAATGGATAGAAACAGAGCATTTGAATCAGAGAAGAGGAGCCATGGCCCTGCAGGGTTATTTGTCTAGCCATGGAGAGCGGGTTTTGACCCTCGCATTGAACCCACGGCTGTCCCAGTTTGGATCCGGCTGTACGCGCTCCCGATGGAGTTTTGGGGTGAGCGGATTCTTGAATTGATAGGCAACTCTCTAGGTAGATTTTTGGGAGTTTCTAAGGATACCATCGAAGGAAATACTGCCGTTTATGCAAGAATTTGTGTAGAATTGGATATTAGTCAATCGCTACCAACTCGAGATGGAATTGGAGCTAGCAGACATTCTTGGGTACAACAGACTAGACTATGAAGCCCTACCTTTCCGTTGTAGAGTCTCGTCATTTGCATGGCCATTTGGCAAGGTTCTCGTCCAAATATCTTGAGCACCAATGCGGATGCTACACAGGGAATGTCAAATCGCTCCCGAGGAGGTAAGTCCACTTCGGCCAAGGAACCATCTCGTCATTCCCACTGGGTCTGAGGGCCAGAATGATGGCTTTGAACAGCAGAAGAGGAGAAGAAACAAAAAGAGAAATGGTAAGGAGCAAGCTCTCCCCAAGCCAACAAATCGGTATGAAATCTTCAAATCTCTTGTGGATCAAGAAGACCAACCTATGGAAGGAGCAGATGGGATCCTTGAGGACAATATTATCCCTACTCATGCTCCTCCTTCCTCAACCCCTCGTCCTTGAACAGAGCTTTTGATTCCTCTCGAGACTTTGCACCATGAAAACCTTGGGACTCGGTTATCCACGCCCAATCCTCACCCCGTTATCAAAGATGTTTCTATGGGAATTGCGTAAAAGCTCGGAGAAAGACCAGCTCTTGGAATTTCACAGTGGAGAAGAGATCGAAAAATAGTAATTCCCAAGGGGTGGGCAGGAAATCCAATAAGGATCTAATCGCAAAGGCAAGGGGATAAGCTAATCAATGGAGGACTCGGCAAGAACAATTGATTCGTATTGCTCCCAAGGTTTCCAATGATTATACAATCTTGGAATGTGAGGGGTTTAAACAAAGAGAACCCATCAATCCGTTGCTCAAAGACTTTTAGAAAGAAGTAAAACAGACTTTCTCGCTCATTCAGAAACAAAAATGTCATTAGACCTCATGAGTAAAACTATCGGCCGAATCTGGAGGGGTGCTAGCCATATGGCAGTGGCTTCTCTTGGTGCCTCTGGAGGGATTGCTACTCTTTGGAATCCTTTGGCATGGATAGCAGTAGATCATATAGCCTGGAGAGGGGTCCTAACATCTCTTTTCAAGAATATAGTTACAACTCGAACAAGTCTTAATTACAAATTTTTATGGGGTACATAATACCGAAGGTCACGGTCTCAATGGAAAGCTGTTCAAAACATGAGGTCCTCCCGGGAAGATCTTGATTGGATTTTAGCCGGGGATTTCAATGCTAAATTATCCGCTAGAGATCAGGAAGGTGGCATCCCTGTTCTGGATACAGGGGATAGGCCGTTTATTGCCCACGTTCAGGCCTTTAACCTTGTTGACATCAAAGGTCCCGGTACAAACTTTACATGGACTAATAAGAGAAGAGAGCCATACAATAGGAGGGTTAAGCTTGACAGGTTTTTGGTCTCGGAGGAAGCTTATGTTAGATGGAATATCAAATTCCAAATCTTGGAGGGCCCAGCTTTCGATCACTCTCCCATTTTGGTCGGAGGGAGGGACTATGTCATGAAAGTATTACAAACCTTTTAAATTTGAAAATTTTTGGTTGCAAAAAGAGGACCTACGAAGGAAAATTCCACAGTGGTGGAAAGAAGGCCGTCCCCCTTTTGGAACAACTATGTTCAAAATTCACAAACAGCTTCTCTATGTTAAGAGTAAACTGAAACAGTGGAAGCAAACTAACAAATCTGATTTCCAACTCCAACGGGCCCCCTTGCTGGACAGATGGAATGAGGTGCAAAAACAATTCAGAGAAGGAATTATTTCTGAGCATCTTAAATTTGAGGATGACGCCTTACGCAAAGCGCTTGAGGACATTGATAATCAAGAAGAGATCTACTAGGAGACAGAGAGCCATAAATACTTGGCTATTAGAAGGAGACAGAAATACTAAATTTTTTCATCGTTCTGCCTGTGCTAGAAGGCAATTGAATAACATGGAGTTCCTCCAAGATGAGTTTGGAAATTCTTTTGACACTCTTCCTGACATGCACTCCATTTCTATGGAGTACTTCTCAAACCTCTTCAAGGAAAGTCTCAGCAAGATGATGTGGAAGCTCAAAATGAAGTCATTGACGGAATTCCCTCTATTATTTCTCATGAAGAGAATCAGTCCCTTCTTAAGCCCATAGATCGTGATGAACTCAAGAAGGTAGTCTTTGGGATGTGCACAGGAAAGTCGCCTGGCCCTGACGGTTTCCCTATTGAGTTCTTTCAGGCCTTCTGGGACATCCTGGAGGAGGACGTGTTGGCTGTCATTGAGGAATCCCGAATTAACAAAAGAATGCTCAAGGCTCTAAATCATACCTTTATCTCTTTAATTCCGAAAGGAGAGGGGGGGGCTCTCATTTCTGATTTCAGACCTATTGCTCTATGTAATGTGATCTACAAAATTATTTCTAAACTTATGGCTGAAAGACTAAAACCCCTCCTTCAAAATTTAATTTCCCCTGAGCAAGGGGGTTTTGTTGAAGGAAGACAGATCTTGGATGGAGTGATCTTGGCTCAGGAGGCTATCCATTCTATGCATAATTCAGGTAACAAAGGAATGTTCATCAAATTGGATATGTCTAAGGCTTATGACAGAGTAGAGTGGGGTTTCTTGGTCAAGATGTTGGCAGCCTTTGGTTTTTCTCAGACTCGGATTGCCCGGGTCATGAGCCGTATCTCTACGCCTTCATACTCGTTTTAATTAAGGGGCTTCCCTCGCCACCTTTTGGAGCCTCTCGTGGTCTCCGTCAAGGAGATCCCCGCTCTCCTTATCTCTTTCTTATCTTGGTCGAAGGTCTTGCGTACTCTTCCCGAGAAGAAGACGTCAAGGACAGATTACAGGAATTAAAATCGGAGCCGAAGTTTTGACTCATTTACGCTTGTGGATGATACGGGCTTGGTGGGAGTTGCCACCTCGGAGAAGCAAGAGGAATCAAAGATACTCTTAACGTCTACCTTCGGGCTTCTAATCAAGCCATCAATGATTCAAAATCAAAAGTGGTCTTCTTCAACCTTGATCAAAGGTCGCAAGAGAGAGTTATGGAGATTCTGGGCTTCACTCGACCTCCCTTCCTGTTGTTTATTTGGGGGTTCCTCTGCACTTTAAAAACCGACAGCTGATTTCTGGAAGGACCTGCTAGATGGCATCAAAGAGAGAATGAATCATTGGTCTCATAGATGGTTAAGCTATGGGGGCCGATTAACTTTTTTGAAGTCTGTTATTCAGGCTATGCCTATTTACAAATTTTCAATTCTGGCCGCCCCTCCCTCAATCTGGAAAGAGTTGGACAAAGCGGCTAGAAGTTTTCTTTGGGAAGGTGCCAATGGAGAGAGGAAATGGGCCTTGGTTGGTTGGGATAAGGTCACCCAGCCCAAGGGAAAAGGTGGGTTGGGCTTGAGAAGCTCCAAGTTTAACAATCGGGCCCCGGTCGGGAAATTGTACTCGGAGGTGGATTTCTCACCTTCGTCTCTCTGCAGCTGTAATCCTTTCTAGTAAATACTTGGGTACTGCTCCTCCCAATGACTTGGGCCGCTATCCTCCTGGAAGGTAATGGTTCTCTTGTGTGGCATGCGCTCAAGCTTGGTTCTTGCATTATCAAAGATCAATTGTTCTCGGAAAGTTGGGAGAGGGGAGAAGGTCCGGTTCTGGACTGACTCTTGGGATCAGCATCCTCCTATTCTTGCAGTGTTTCCCGATCTGCTTCCGCTAAAAATAGCTCTTGAAGACAAAGGTTGGATTCATATTCAGACCTACTTCACTACCAGCCCTCTGGGGGAATATAAGGTTAAAAAATTTAAGCGGCTGGGTGAATGGCCTATTCCAATCCCCCTGAGCAGGCCCCAACTCTGGAAAAACTTTTGGCCGAAAGGTTTCTATCTGGGAGAGATGAGGAGGATGAGCTTGCTTGGGGCTTTGGGAACCTTGGGGTTTATTCTGTGAAGGAGGGCTATGCTTCGATCCTACCTGAGCCCCCCCCACACTCTTTTCCCTGTTCATGAATGGAGGAAGATTTGGCATCCCAAGGGCCGGCCGAAAGTGAACTTCTTTGCTTGGCAACTGATGCATAATGGTATTTTGACCTTTGACAACCTTAGAATTAGAGGCATCATTGGTCCTTCCCAATGCGTTTTATGTTATAGGAATGAGGAAACTGTGAACCATCTTCTCGTTTGATTGCTCTTTCACACAAGAAGATTTGGCAACGTTGGTTCTCCCACTTTAAACTTCAGGTGCTTGGAGATCTGTCCCAGACCAATTTATGGGAAAGCTGGAAGAGAGGTAGATTTATTTCTAAAGCTCTTCGTACTGGCTGGGAGATCGGTTTCCTTTTTATTTGGTGGCAGGTTTGGTTGGAAAGAAATGCTCGTATTTTTCGTGAAACCTTCTCTTCGGTGGAGGGGATTTGGCATATCATTTGGAGCAAAGTTGTGGAAACCGTTGCCATCTATGCTGAGAAGGAAAACCAGCCGCTTCTAGGCCTTTGAGTGGGAGAGGTGCCGATCTCGGAGAGACAGTAAGAAGTTGTTGGAAACCTCCCCGTAAGGTCGGGTCAAAATCAATACTGATGGAGCTGCTAAAGGTAATCCGGGCAATGTCTGGCAAGTGGTGTTATTTGCCGTGATCATGCTGGGACTGTGCTATATTGGGAATTGCAAGGTCTGGGATATGCCACAAACAATGAAGCTGAGGCCTTTGCTATTAAATCGCTTCCATCTGGGCCGTCAAGCATGGCCATAGAAAGATAATCATTGAGTCTGATTCTCAAATCTTGGTTGGTGCTCTTGATTGCATGCGGAACTTTGCCTTAAAAGCTTGGAGGCTCCAGATTTTGGTTGCCCAAATTTTAGAGCTTTGGAAAGAAATTGAGGATGTGATTCCCGTTTATGCTAGTAGATCTCTTAATAAAGCGGCCGATTTCCTTGCTAAGTTGGGTGCTGAGAGAGAGGTTGGGATTCATCTGCATAGCAATTTGCCTGTGGAGAATGTCGAGATCGTACAAGGCCTTGATCAATTCCTGAAATAATGTGCAAAGTTTTTTTTGCTAAGGGTCCTTTCTGTCGCGATTTCGCGACTTGTTGCCCTGTCGCGGCTGTTGGCTGGTTACTGTCGCGATATCGCGACAGGTTGAGTCTTTGTAGTCTCCGGCTGGTTTCTGTCGCGATATCGCGACATGTCGCGTTATCGCGGGTCGCGATTCCGCGACATGTTGCGCTATCGCGACATGTCGCGTTATCGCGGGTCGCGATTCCGCGACATGTTGCGCTATCGCGACATGTCGCGTTATCGCGTGACGCGATCCCGCGTCTTGTTGCGATATCGCGACATGTCGCGATATCGCGACATGTCGCGCTTTCGCGCCTCGCGATTCCTCGACATGTTGCGATATCGCGACAGGTCCCGCCTTCCTGGCGACTGGGTGGTTAACTGTCGCGATTCGCGACCCGTTGTGATGTCGCTTCTTTGAGCTGGTTTTTGTCGCGATATCGCGATAGGTTGTGCCCTCCTGGTCTCTGGCGTTTTTCTTGCGCGATTTCGCGGCATGTTTGGCTCCTTTGCGACTGGGTGGTTTTCCGTCGCGATTTCGCGACCTTATTGAGGCTTGTTAGTTGCTTTCTTTTTCTGTCGCGATGTCGCGACGCTTTCTGCGGGAGGCTGTCGAGGGCCTTTCCTGTCGCGATTTCGCGACATGTCGCGATTTCGCGACATGTCGCGTTATCGCGCCTGTTGGTGCCTTAGTGGCCGTGTTGGGTTTTCCTGTCGCGATTTCGCGACATGTCGCGGTTTCGCGACCTGTTGCTGTTTCGTGCCTTCCGTTCTCTGTGCCTTGCGGTTCTTAGCCTTGCCTTGGTGCGCCTTCCTTGTTGTTTTGCTTGTGGCTCTGGCTCGGGATGTGTTCTCTCCCGCTTGTATCTGGTTCTTGTTTTAATACAAGTTTTTCATTTTTTCAAAAAAAAAAAAAATTTCTTAAGTTTATAGATGTCACCAATTATGACCTTCTCTTTGATGTAGATGGAAAATTACTTAACAAACATTTTGACAAGATCTCTAAAGCTTCTAAGGAAATTCCTTGGTATTTGGTAATACCATTCCAAGGTAGGTCCTCTAAGGCTATAGGAGAATATTTTTAATAGCAATATTTAATCATATAAAATATTGCTAAATGCAACCCTAAAAAACCTAATATTGCTGATAGGATCTTCCTTTCCTTTATACATCTAAACTTGTATGTCTCAAAGTTTAGAGGTAATAAATGACTAGCTATGAAGGGATCTATAGGCTAATTACACAATTCCTCATAGGAGCATTTTTGAACTGGAGTAAACCCTTGGATATAGGCCATTTTATATTTAAACAACTCTAATTGGGTGGTCAAAGTTTTTAGTTCAAAAGAAATAATGTTTTATGGCACATAAGGCATGGGATGAGAGAAAGGAGAACTTTTATGATTGATGAAAGGATAATATGTAGGCATTAGGACATATGACATTGAGTTTGGAATCGTACGACTTGCTCCTAGGTTATTTGATACAAAAATATTCAAAGATGTAATATGGAAGATTGCAAAAACAAGGTTTTGAGCAAAACCTATACTCATGATTGAAAGAATAGAATGAAGATTATTTATACAAGGATGAGAAACTAGGGCACTAGGAAGTACATACAAGTTAGGGATGTAACTTGTGATCACTTGTTGAGATGTAGGCAAATAATATTAACTCATAATATCTCCTCAAGGGGAGGTAAATATGTATGGTAACCGAAAGATGAAGGGATGTTTTGTGTCCCCACATCCATGGAAGTGGTGATGGTAGGAGTAGTAGAGTCAACAATATTAGAGGTTGATGCATTAAGGTTTGTGTTTAAGGATCCAAAGGATGGACCTACTCAATTAAATAACAAGGGATTAGAACTAGGTTGTTGGGGACTATCCAAGAATGAACTCTCTTATGCAAAAACACCTAGGTTGTCATTATCATCCTTAAATATAGCTACCATAACATCCTTATGCTACTATAAAAGGTAGCCATGTGATCAAAGGGTTTAAATACTATTCTTCCTTAATCATCACGCACAAGTGTTAGAGAACCAAGGGCATAGTACCCTTATATTATTCTTTAAATTTAGTGTTCTTAAAGGTTGATGGGTCCTTAGGATCATCCATTAGGGGGTTGGTATTGATGGCTAGATGAATAGCATTGTGCATGAATTAGTGTCTCAACCATGGTTTTTAGAAGGAAAGGGAGTTCAATTGATTAGGTTTAAAATTTTATATAGTTGATTAAGAGAATAAATAGAAGATATTTTGATCACCTTATATCCCTTCCCTTGATATACCTAATCTAACCTATATACCTTATGGGCTTCCCTATATAACTAAAGGTCCCTATATACATAATCACTCTATATATACTCATTAGTATGTGAGAGACAATAGATATATGGGACAACAATGGTACATGGAAGTGATCCTTTGGGTACATGGCCCAAGATGGTACATGAGGGGTAATAATGATTCTCCTTATTACTTCCACTAGCCCACTATGATATACTCCTCAACAGGTGTAAATATGCATCAGGCCCTATGTGGGAGGCTAGCATCCTAGGCCCATAACATACCCAATATAGTCTCAATATTTGTACTACAATTAATCAAAGTACCATAAACAATCCTTAGTAGGACTAGACTTTTTTTATGTTCTTACCAATTGTATTTACTATGTGCTAACTACACAAATATATTTTAATGGTCTTGTTTAAAGTTTTAATAAATTTTAATCTTGATTAAGGTTGGGGGTAAGAAAGAAAGAATCTTTGGGAACTATGGTGGTGTTCACGTTAGATTCACCAAAATGTGAGAAGAGGAGATCACGAAGGGCCAACTAGGTGGATCCAATGCACTTCTTCTTTTCAAGAGGACTTTTCACTTTGAGGATTATGGGACATTATGAGAGACTAAAACTATGTTTGTTGTGTTGTTTAACAAATATCTATATTTCCAAAGAAAACTAAGGCTCCTTCTTTAAGATCCTTTTCTTCCTAGCACTAACCTTAATTTGATATGTGAAATACATACAATAAATGTAATGCACAGATCTAAGATTAAATGATTCTTTTGCTATTGAATGCTAACAAAACTAATAATAAAATCATTTTTTTAAGGGGGCAAGAAGAATGCAACAAACAATTTAACTTAGCATTCAACTACATGCAATTCAGATTTATTTCTAAAAAAACTTGAAAACTTAAAGATTTTGTTATCCCCTTAAAAATTATAATCAAGGATATATTCATTATTTTCTTTTTTTTAACTAATATACAAAAAAAAAATCTTTATAACACATAAAATAGACATATATAAGGTCCTAAAACCAAAACTGATAAGATCAGGGAATAATAAAACTTGTTGTTATTGTAGAAATAGAATCACTGCCCACCACTCAAAAAGTAGTGCCAACACTATTGCCTTGTACCTACACTTTTGTTGTGTCCTACATAAAGTAATAAATTGTAAAAATAGAAAGCAAAAAAAAAGAGATCAATGTAGAGGGGTTTGTCTAATCTAGCAAAGGATAATAATATTTCTTATTGTAGATATTAGGCCGATATTTAGGATAGGAAGAGAAAGAAAACACTATAATATAAAAGGTCAAAATAACTATTAATAGAACTACAAGTTGAAGGTAAATAGGAAATATAATAAAAAAATATGATAGGGGAAGGGCACAACCCAAGACCATGAGTTGTTCTACCTATTTGAAGCTTGTTTATGACTATAGATGACCTTGATGAAGGCTACTAGATGCTTTAAATTGACCTTTGTTTTCTACAAAAGTTAAGGTGTTTCTCCCAAAACATGTAGATTCGATAGAAACCTACGCAATAGAGGGTTTGCAGCAAACCTACATAATAGAAGGGTTTTGTAAAAAACCTATAAAATAAAGGATTTTCGAAGATCTACAAAATAAATCGTTTGCAAAAAATATGTAGAATTGAGGATTAGTAGAAAATTTGTAAAACAAAGGGTTTGTAGAAAATCTGCAAAACAGGGAGGGTTTTGTAGAAAAGCTTACAAAAGATAAAAGATTAGCAAAAAAATTGAAAGACAATGAGTTAGTAGAAAATCTACAAAAACATAAGGGTTTTGCAAATAAACCTCTAAAATATAGAGAGTTAATAGAAACTCTATAAACAAAAATGATTTTTTTGTAGAAAAACCTATAAAAGATAGAATATTAGAAGAAAAACTATAAAAATAAAAGCAAAAAAACTACAAAAATAAAAAGTTAGTAGAAGATCTACAAAATAGAGGTTTGTAGAAAATATGCAAAAAAAATACTATGGAATAGTGGACTTGTGGATCTACTAGAAATCCATAGAACAAAATACTATAAAAATATATCTAAGAAAAACCTTATAAAGCAAGCCATATGATGTGATAGACAAATATAGATTTAGTTATTGGAAGCAAGATTAAGCACTTAAAAAGGAGAAGATTGTGCTAAGTATGATAACAAAGATGCATAGATCACTCCAAAAGGGTCACTAAGATAGCAGGTTGCTCCTCCAAATGCTCGAAGATGCTAAATTGCTTAATTAGAGAAACAAGAGCTTGGGATGTTTATAATTTTGAAATGATATTGGTAGCACTTCGATAAAATTACTCCTTGAAATAGAATTTTGGTAGAATGCAAATGCAATAAATTGTTACCATCAAAATATATTTTGAAAAAGTGTCAATATCAAAAAATTTCATCCACTTTAGCCCTCCTGAGGGCTATATTTATAGACATCCAAGGCCCCATGGGAGGATCCACAAGATAATCCTACAAGATCGACAAAATGACAAGGTGGCGTGTTGTAAGGCATAGATGTGATTGGTGGTGAGCAAGTTTTAAAATATTATAGCTCTATTAGAGGATGAGGTAGGTGAGAAGAGACCATAAATGCATGGTTGAGTCAGTTATATGGCTTGATACAATCTGATATACATATCATGGATGACACATGGGATAAAAGAAGACAAAATTTTTGGTTTTGATGGAGGTAAGGCATAAACATTGAGAGAAAAAAAATCTTCCCATGCTATTGAGGTAGCACTAGTGCCAATTGATCATTAGAGGTCAAATTTAGGTAGGAAAAGGTCAAATAGTCGAAGACTACAAAAGCTCTATCAGGGTGATAGAAGTGTTGTCAGCATTTCTACTCATGTCCCAATGATTCTACTTTTGAAGTAATAAATACTCCAAATCTAGACACAAGGATTATTGAACTATTTTGGTTGAAGGAAGGCTTGGCAAATTTAGGGGTTACAAGACTTCCAAAATTGGGTATGTATAGATGGATGTTGATATATATCCAATTATTTATGAGTAGGATAAGGGTTTCCATAGTATAAAGTAGTCATACATGCAAAGTATAATTCTCTTATAAAGAATCACATATGGAATTTGGTACCCTTACCTATGAACAAGAATATTATTGGTTAAAACTCGGTTTACAAGACCAACTATAGTGCACATGGTTAGAATCAAATGTATAAGGCTCAACTAGTTGTGAAAGGGTTTTCTCAAGAGGAAGTGATTGATTATAATAAGATATTTGTTCTTATTTTTTACATGGTGTCCACTTGCATGATTCTTTCTTGTTGTTTCATTACATATGGGAGGTCCATTAGATAGATTTCAAGAGTGTCTTTCTTCATAGGGATATCAGGAGGAGATATATGTGTAGTATCTTACAATATTTGCTTAGGATGGACCTATACCCTTGGTGTTAACTCTGAAAGTCCTTGTATTGGATTAAGTAGGAACATCGTGATTGCTATGATAATTTTCATACCTTCTTTCTTGAGTGTGGATTCTCTCACAATGAGGTGGATCATGATGTGTACACAAAATATCAAGATAAATATATTTTTATTATTGTGTTTGATATTGATGACTTGATCACTATAATTTGTGTGTATTCATAAAGATGAAGATATTTTGATTATTGTTCATTATGTTGATGATTAGATCATTACAAGGAGTATGTCTTCTATGATTTAGGATCTAAAGATATGATTTTACCACTCATTTGATATGACTAGTTTGGGTCTACTTCACTCCTTTTTGGGTATTTAGATTACTTAGTCTTCATCAAGGATTGTTTTTTATCAACCTAAGTATGCCTTGAAGTCACTAAAATATTTTTTGATAGAGGAATATAATCTAAATCATACCCCTTTATTTCTAGGGGGAGCTTGAGCCTAATTTCCTTCCTTTTTTGATGTTTATTTTTCCTATTCATTAATAGGGAGCCTTCTCTATATTGCCTAGACTTGGATGGAAATATTCTTTGTTATTAGTCTTTATTCTGAGTACATTAAGGCATCTCATAACAGTCATTAAAAGGTTATAAATAAGTACTATTTTTTGTGGCATTTAGTATGCAATAGGGGATCCCATTAATTTTTAAGGGTACCAAGATGCATATTGGGTTATTAAAATTGATGAGCAAAAATAATTTTTTGGCTATGTTTCATATTGGTTTTGGACCCATTTTTGGTGTTCCAAAAAGCATCATGTTATTGGTTTATCTTATATGGAGGTAGAGTATCATAGTTCTACTCATGTTGGGATGCATTTGATATAGATAAAGTTATTTCATGAGCATTCGATATTTTCCAAAGGCCCTACCACTCTCCTTTGTATAATTAGAGCACTATTAGGCTAATATATAATCTAGTTTTGCACCAATAGACCAAGCATATTGATATCCATATGCATAAGGTTAAAAAGCTTCACTTTTAGGATTAGCTTTGTTCAATATATATAGCTTTGGCATACTATCTTATAGATATATTTGTGAAGGTAATATCTTAGGTTATCTTCACTCGATTAAGGTAGTGTATTGGAATGAAAGCACTTCCATTAATAAGGATGTGTTGTAATGCATTCTCTTTATGGCCACATTTAGATTAATGGGATGTGGAATTTGTAATATTCACTTACTGGCCATAACATAACTTTGTACATGGTATTAGCCCATGGGTCTATATGGCATAGTGGTTATGTGATCCATTTTTTATTTGGGTTAACATGTCATCTTAAATTTATTAGGATTTATATAATTTCTACCAAAATTATATTCATACATCACTTCCAACCATCCATGATCATTTTTTTGAGACCATTCATTCATTTGTCAACGATATATTTAGTTTTTAATGGCACCATATCCATATTTCTGGTCATTTATTTGCTTTATATGGGTAATGTATTAATTTTATTCATTCCTTTATTAATATTATGTATTCTAAAATTTTGGTACACCAAATGATATCATACTCTTATAATGATTCTTTAATTTTATAATACCATCATATCAAGAAAATAAAAACTACATCTTATAAATCACAATTTATGGACTTAGACTAATGGTTGTTCATGTTATTGATTTAAAGTTCATATTAGTTATCTTTGGTCCAATACTTTTATTAGTGGCTATAGCATTGTTCTCACTAACACATATCATGTTCCCTATAACTTTGTTACTCTATATAGTTAATTAGACTTCAATATGGCATCTAGAATATCTACAATCACACACCAATTAGAAATTTCTATTAGGATGTTGCTTTAAATATCCTTATTGAAAATGCATAATAATGAGATTTTCATTTAACTTATTAAAAATCATTAAAGTGCATAGGGCATAGGATTAGGACAATGTGTCTACTTCTCTTCAATTTTGTTATCCACGTTCACACCTTTGAAATTTTTTACCTTAGTTTTCTTAACATAACTTCATGTATTATTTCTAGACTTCCAATCAATGAATTTAACACTCCATGTCCATCATCCTTATTGTATATATATTTCATTAACCCTTCATATCTTATCTATATTCATTCAATGATATTTGGTTCCTATAATGCATGTGACATGATAAATTATCTTACGTCAATAATTATTTATCTTATCAATCCCTACACATGGTCCTTTCCTCATATATCGCTTTGTAAGATTAAATATATCATGGCTTTCCCTTCATCAAATATCCCTTCATCCTAATTTTATTGAACAAGTATTATTTCCTTATAATCCTTCTAAATGAGAAGAAGCTTTAGTAATAATAATATTTGTTCAATAAAATTTTTGCACGCACCATACAAGAATTTGGATTTAGTGATGTTTATAGTAGATAATGTATTAAAAACATGCTCAAAACCCTAATTTTTTAATAGGTTATATGGGATTGACATAGGTCCCATCCATATTACATCATATGACCATATAGTGGTATTGCAACAACTTGACTACTATGCATGTATCACTTGGTAAGACTTGAACATGGGTATCCCCCTTAGAAGTTGAGTCTAACCAATTGAACTAATATTATTTGATTAAAATGTTAAGGTTTACCCATGATATCTTTGGAACCATGGTTGATGGGATAATATTCTTCACTACCAACCAATTACCCTAAACCTCATGGGTAAGCTCAAAATCATGATTTTAAGTTATATTGTTAACAAACAATCTACTATGTCAACCCAATATTAGGTCCCATTCCCACATATGTTGAATAACTACCTTGCTCCGCATAATATTTTCTTTTTACACTTATAAAAATGGTTTTAACATGAAATATGGAACCACTCATATAATATCATAGGGAATTTTGAAAGCAAAGAGTCAACAAAAAATCATAGATATTTTGGTTTGGCTACCTTTTTGGATTGACTAGTGCATCCTTAATCTAGGTAAAAGATCTAATTGTTGATATGTTTTTTTTTTATAGTTTAAATTTAATTGGGTTTTTATCAAGGGACCCAAAACCTAATTACAACAATAGCGAAAAATGTTGCAAATCCTTAAGGAGACAATAGGAAATCCTTCCTCGAAGGAGGTAAAAAAACTACCCACACAACAAGTGGGGCCAGCAAGATCTTATGAAATTAAAGTGGGATGGAAACATCCTTACAAAATACCATACGAGTAAGGCACAACACATGTATAAGGAATAAAACAAGGCCATCCCACCCAAAGCCGTCCTCGAAGAACACAGCACATGTATTGAAAATTTAAAATAGGGCCATCCCAGCCAAAGCATCCTTACAGGTCACAACACGTGCAAAATGGATGGAAAGTAAATCAAGGCCATCCTGCCCAAACAACACATGCATGGAAAGTTTAAAATAGGGCTATCTCGCCCAAAATATCCTTGCAAATTATAGAACATGATTAAAAAAGAAGATATCACTTAAAGCGGGAAATTAAAATTTGAAAAAATCAATCCTCCATAAAAGGATGGAAATACTGAATTAGGGCCATCCCGCCACCACTAAAATTTAAAATATAAAATTGAAATTAAAGCGATAAATGTAAAAATTTAGAATTTGAAAAATCATTCCTGTCTAAGGACGTCCTGGGATGCAGCTGAAGGACGCAAACCAGGAAACATGCAAAAGGATGCAGTAGCAGGATGTGGTTCGTAAAAACAACAAGAACCCAAGGATGCCATAACACAAGGATTGATAAGAGGAGGAGCAATCCTAAGAATATCCTTAGGCCAGGAGATCCTCTTACACACAAAAAAGCATAGCCTTAGAAAATGAAGCAACAAATCAAAGGATTTCCACAAGCCACGAAATCCCCTTTCATGTGAGATTGAACAGCTCAAAAACTAGAGGAAATAGAGGAAGTAACAGAGGCAGCAGGAAAATCCTAGGGATGGGAGCTGAAGGAGCCATAGGTAAACATGCTACAAACAATAAGCAGAGGTCCCTCCCTAGACCAAAAAAAGTAGTAGGAAACCCAATACAACCTCCACATCACCTCCGAACAACTTTAGGGAACCAGAAAAGGAAGACCAGTAGGAACTCAGCAACTAGTAAAATAAAGACCACCCCAAGCCAAGAAAAAAAGCTAAGAACCCACCAAGAAGACCAGATCTAGGTACCCGAAGAGCAAATCCATAGAAAAGAAACACGTGGTCTTCCCCAGGCCAAAAGATGTTAAAAAACCTGCTCAAGAAGCACTCCCAAAGTTGTGATGCATCACAATTGAAGAACATCAAAAACCTAGCTCCAAGAAGAAACCTGCAATAGATCTGGGTCAGATCTGAGACCAGTAGGGAAAAGACAGCCCAGAAGCACACTAGAAAACCCAGGGGTATTCTAGAACAAAGGCATAGGAAGGAAACCCTCAAACCGACTAGGAAAGGGGCAGACAAGTGGAAAAGTGACCTCCCACTCCAAGGAGATCATCTGCAACCATAGACAGCTGAGAGAGAAGGATACAAAAAGTGCCAAGGAACTGGGATAGATCCAAGCCACACCATGAAGGAAACCTACAAAACAACTGGGACAACCCAAAGAGAAGAAGGTAAAAATCCCTAAAGCACAAAAAATAAACACAGGGATGGACCTAGGGATGTCCCAAAGAGCAAAAGGGAAAAATAATCCCTGAAGCACAAAAAATAGACACTAGGATGGACCTAGGGATGTCACAGTCTAGAGGCACAGAAATGAAACCCTCAAACCGATGAGGAAAGGGGTAGACAAGCAGAAAAGAGACCTCCCATACCAAGGAGATCATCTGCAACCACAATCAACTAAGAGAAGGATCCAAAGAGTGCCAAAGAACTGGGATAGAACCAGGGGAGGGGGAAGCAGGGAAGTGGATCAAGACATCATGTGGGATGTCCCCTGCTCTAATTGTTGATATGTTGAATAACTACCTTGCTCCACATTATTTATTTTTTTACACTTACAAAATTGGTTTTGACATGAAGTAAAAAACCACTCATACAATATCAAAGGAAATTTGGAAAGAAAATCATCTATAAAAAATCATAGTTATTTTGGTTTGGATACCTTTTTAGATTGACTATTGTAACCTTAAACTAGCTAAAATATCTAATTGTTGATACCAATAGTTGTGTATCCAATATTGAGTCATAACCTAGACCTAGTTACACAGCTATTTATTCCCAAATAGAGTCCCATGAAAAAAACTAAAAATCTACATAATCATGTGCTAGATCTATAACCAACACTTTCATAACTACTTTGTGTCAATGTTTATAAAATATGTCACCCTTAGTGGACAATGTAAGTCTTAATTAAGGCATACAAAAAAATTTGAACCTATTCGAGGTTATATGTATGGGCATAGTGTTCTATAGGTATACCACAAATAAAATAAGGTTATATGTATATATATAGATAGATCCACACACGATGCATAACATCATAATAAGACAAATTGATTACTTTTATCATACAAGTAATATACTTGCTTGGCTAATCATATTTGAAATAATAGATGAAATTTAGCCATATAGAAGTGAAGGAGATCCTTAAAAGGGAATAAGGTGATCCCAAATGGGGGTGAAAGAGATATCTGGAAGGTTATCACCGCTATCGTAGTAGGTTGTGGTAGATCCATAATCATTATTGCCCGGTGATAGCTAAAAACCCATCTATAATTTTTATGAAAGCTTGGACTATGATGGAGGTAAGCATTCATCTTTCTTACATTTAAATTTTTTTGGAAGAAGTTTGTCAACTGCAATCATGAAGTGCATGCAATGAATCTAGGATTTGCAAAGTGAAGCACATAGGAATTAAATTTGAAGGGTGAAAGGATTTACTTTGCTATATAGGAATATTTCTATGCATGTGAATAACAATTTGAAGAACTTTGTTGGCTAGAATTGCTGAGTGCATGCAGTAAAGCTAGGGTTTAGAAGTGAAGCACAAAGAAAAGTAAAAATCCACAAGAAGTGATAGTATTTTTTTTCTTAAACTATAATGTGCTCACATCTATTCATGTGAATAAAATGAAGGTGGGTCCAATTCATATCTAATATTTAAAAAAAAAATGACACAAGAACCATCATCATTTTTTAAAACCAAAGTGCGTTCAGATTTGTTCATGTGAAGAAAATGAAGGTTGGACAACTTACTTTCTAGATTCAAAGTGAAGAGACAAAAATACAACACCAAATAACAAAAATATAAAGTAGAACTCAAAGAACAATATTGCACAATGAATGATTTTATATTAATGGGAGGAGCCTAAAAACTCCATTGTTACAATAAGAACTCTTGAATTCTTTGATATATTTTTTACAATAGCTAAGGTTCTCCGAAACCCTAGCAACACAATGCTGGTGGTGTCTCAAAATACATCTTTGCTCCCAACATAAATGAGTGGGATTCTAGTTATCCGATGTCGAGCCACTCTAGCTTAAGTAGTTATCCAATGTTGATGTAGCACTTCCAAATCTACACACAATAAAATAGCAAATGAGTTAGTAGCAACTATGAGGGCTCCACAATGTGAGGCCCTCTACAACCAATACAAAAACCCTAGCTATCTGTTGTAAATAACATGAACAAAACTAAAAATGCATGTAATAAAATACCAAATAAAAGATTTACCTTACTTGTCTACTATCTTCTGATTTGGTGAACTCTATTACAATGAGCTGGTGCGACGATGCCCTAGTGTCACCCAGCGTCTAGGGGAACTTCAGAACTCGTAGCATAAAATTCTCGTGGATGCTTGGTGGCTGCAGGAAATGCCCGTGAGTGCTCGATGATGGTGGAGGGAACCCAAAGGTGCTTGGCAGCGGAGAAGGAAGCACCCGAGGATTCTCAAGAATGGTAGGAAGCACCCGAATATGTTTGACGACTGAGGGGGAATTCTAAAGAAGCAGATCTGGTTGAGCGAGGGAGGCGGTTATGGATGCAGATGGCTATGGTAGGCAAGGATGGCAGGCAAAAGTACTTGGATGCTCCAAGAAATTCAGGTACTGCTTAGGGAATTCATGACTTAGGGGTTGAGCCATCAAAATGGCTCCTATTAATAATCCAACCTAGGGCATACTTAGGGTTTCAATGATACTAATCGTGTGGTTGAGATAAAAGCATATCAAAGGGTGGATATTAAATCTAGGGTGTAGCATGGATTGATGGAAATTGATGGATAGGATTAAATGAAATGAGATGGCTGGGATTAATTCACTTATATAAATATATATAATATTAATATTTAAATATATATAAATATATATGAATAGTGGGTGGAAATGGCGGGAAAGTCAGGATGGATGACAAGTGGCTAGGTTTTGGTGTCTATAGATGCCCCTTTTTGTACTGTGTTGTTGAAACACAATGTAGTGCAAAAACACAAGACACCTGGTTTGGCTAGGTGTAGAAGCAGCTTCTCTCTTGTGATGTAACACACGATCTTGGAGATAAAATAATAAAAGAATTTGAATTTTGCATATCTTACCCTCTCAATTGGTGAATGAGTTCGTGGATGAATCTCATGATCCAATTGAAAAATATGTGCAAATAAATTATGCAAATGTGATACCATTTTTGCCCCAACGGTGGGAAGGGGATTGGTGAAAAATATAGGATGATGCATCTATTTTTTCCCCAATAGATGAAGGGTTTTGCGAAAATATATGATGGAGAATGTGTTTGTTTTTGCCCCAACAGATGAAGGATTTTTTGCCAAATGTATATGCCATGATCATGTAATATGTATCCCATTTTAGGAAAGTCAAAACCAAATGTGTTTGCCCCAAATTTGGGGTGATTTGATGTTGTTGAAGAATATGCCTTTTGGCGTCATTGATATACAAAGATGAAAATACAAATACAAAAATAGTCAACTTCGAAGGGTTAACTAGTGACTGTCAAATAATTCCTATGATTGGAAGCAATTACCCTAGCTAAAGCCAGTCACCATGATGACTATCAAGGAAATGTGTAATGATAAAGTTTGATTTTATCCATGTGTTAAGCCCTACAAACTAGGCCATCAATGATAGCTTTTATGCAAATTGTTCTTGGCAATGTTTTACTCAAAATGTGAATAACCAAATATGATTGTGATCTTAAACAACAAGATATGGAATGATGAAAATGACTAAGCATCCTTATGGTAGGCTCTTTATCTTACCAAATTGCATGGATGCAAATTGTTGTAATCACCAAGTATATAGAATAATCCATTAGACACAAGGTTCACTTGAATGTTGTTTGACCTTGGCAAATATGCAAATTATGATATGGATGATGTGAAAATGATGTATGCAAGATACGAATGATGATTAAAATTATTTTGTGAAGTTTTAGACCATTTTGGAATGCTTTTGTAACTTGTTAGGTGAATTTGTAATTTGTGGTCATAAATTAAATTTATGCGTCCAAATCAACTGGAATCTTCACAAAATATGGTAAATTGATGGAATAGATGCATGGATGCAATGTGAAAATATTTGGAGGAGATAAGCCACTATTTTGTGAAAATTTATCTTTTTTTCAAATTTGATGCCAAACACTCATTGGCGATTTTGGCCTGCAAAAATGCTCGTCGGTGTTTGGATATTCTGTAAACGCCTATGGATGCTTTAGTACACCAGGAAACACCCATGGGCATCTCACGGTGTCTAAAGCATCTATAAATAGCTGCTAGGATCATAAACCAAGATCATTTGTGCGTTTGAGAGTTTGCAAAGTTATGTTTGGAAGAGTGGAGTGAAGTGAGGTGAGGTGATTTGAGCGCGGAAGCTATGGCGATGGAGGAGGGGGTGTGGAGGCTAAGGTTGATGATGGAGTGCGAGATACGGAGGTAATTCCCTTTTTTGTGTATTGTGCAAAACTTGTGTTTTTATGATTTTTTTTTTTTAAAAACAAATGACAAGTTTTTTTGTTCTGTGCTACAGCTTAGGATTTTGGAGGCTCGGCACCGGTTCTTGCCTCTCATTCCTAGAATGAGAAAGGTGGTATTCAGATGAGGAGTGGAAGCTACTGGAGGATGTGGGGATAGTGAAGGTAGCCCAGGTTGATGTGGTGAAGGCTAATGAGGGGTACCTCTCTGCCTTGGCGGAGAGGTGGGATGTTGATCCTCCAACCTCGTCTGTGTCCAGAGGTGCTAGGCATAGCAAGTCTAGGTATAGCTCTAGGTCTAGGGCTCCTACTAGGTCACAGGGGTCCTCTTGGAGGACGTAGCTTAGTGCTTAGATGCTCTTTTATATATGAGCCTTTGTGCCCCATTGTATGTAGCCTTTTGGAACTCATTGTACATGTGATATTTATACATATATGTATACATGGATTTTACCTTTTGTGTTGTATGTCTTTGTGTGAATGTTTTTTATGGGATGCTTTTGTGGAATGCATGTGTATATGAATGATGAATGTATATGATATATTATGGATGATTAATGCAAGGTATGAAATGTAGATGTGCTAATTATCATTCATATTTTAGATCTTGTTTGTCCATTTTTCTAGCATTATTGTTTAATTAGGGATACCAAACTTGGTGTCATATGGGATGAATGACTCATGAAATGACATGGATGTTGACATGGAAGAAGATATGGATATTGATATGGAAGAAGATATGTATGTTGATATGGAAAACTGACTATTTTGCAGAGACTCGGACATACTAGTGGTATCAAACAAACTCACTAAAATTACCTAATTCTTCTAGGACCAAATGTGTGTGTAGTGAGTTCATTTACCGAATCAAGAGCATGGTAATGACTCGAAGAAATCAAGAACCATTGTGTGTGCAAGTGATTTCATTAACTCATCTTGATTAAATTGTGTAAACCTATTATGGATGAATCCAGGAAGCTAGCTCATCTGTATGAGTGGTCATAGGTCTCTTTAAAAGATACGTGTCGCCATGCATGAGCGTACTCCACTGCCAATCAAGCATTTATAGATTTGATGGAGGCTAACTCCATAGTCCATGATTTCTATTTTTGATATCTTAAGTTTTTGGGATGACTACCTAACCGTCTGATTGGAAATATAGTATGATCCTTACAACCCAATGATCAGTGGTGTGTGATGTAAATTTAGAGTTTTTGTTGGGGATTTTTTCCTCCTTTTTTCTTTTATTTTTGGAATTGTGATAGTGGTGAGAAATAATATTTTTATGGACTATGTTGCATTATGGGACTAGCAAAGATGACCCTTTTCACTTCGAGGTTCATACCAAGTATGGTGTTATCCCTATTTGACACAAGATGTTTTTAAGATGTGAAATTGTGTTTGGTTCAAGAATGTTTTGGATTCAATTCCCAAAACTCAAGATTTTCTTATTGAAGATGTGTAATAGTCATAAAAGTAACTTGACATGTATTTTTGGAGGTTGCTTAAAACACTAGGAGTGGCTGAGTGACCAAAAACACCTAGGAATTTTATGAAAATGTGGTTTGTGTGCATGGCAATTTTGACTTGGTAGACTTGTGTGGATGACATTGTGAAGGTGCCCCTGATTAAGGTAACATGACTTTTGTTGGACCAATTAAAACCTTGAACTGAATAAATGATCCCTAATATGAAGTGTGAAATGTGGATGGAATGAAATGCAATTTGTGAAATGGAGTGTATGAATGCAAATGACATGTGTGAAATGCAATGTTGTGAAATGAAATGCAATATTTTTGTGTATTAGCCATGTATATATACATATATAAAAATCAAATCATGCATAGAATGTTCTCAAGTGTATGACATTAAGTGGTTTGGGTTCTTCCTCTCCCTCTATATTAGCAAGCCTATAAGTACCATTACCCACTCTCTGCGTAACAATGTATGGACCTAACCAATTAGCCACGAATTTATCATGAAGATGCAGTAATGCATTGGTGTTTTGTTGGTTCTCTTTAAGGACAAGATCTCCTACTTAGAATTTGTGTAGATGAACTTTGGTATTGTAAGTATGCTTTAGGTGATCTTGATAAACTCATAAATGTTCTAAAGTATTGACTCATCTCTCATCCAAAAGTGTGAGTTGGTCAAGACGTGCTTGTCTAGCAGTGTTGTCATCTATGAATTCCTGCAAAGAAATTCGCAAGGAGGGTATCTCGAGCTCAAGAGGCATGATTGCTTTGGGTCCATAGACCAATAAAAATGGTTTTGCCCCTATAGGCGTGTGGATGCTTGTTCGATAAGCCCATAATACCAAGTGAATTTATGTATGCCAATTTTTATGATTTTCTTTAACAAGTTTCTTGAGAATAGCAATTAAGGTCTTTTTTGAAGCTTCAACTTGTCCATTTGCTTATGGGTAATAAGGAGTCAAAAAACTATGTTGAATGTTATATTTCTCGCAAAGTGCTCAAACATCCTTGTTCTTGAAAGACTTGCCAATATCGGAGATGATTTTTGAGGGGATACCAAAATGACAAATAATGTGATGAAGTATAAACTCCATAATTCTAGGTCATGTCGTACTTGTTAAAGGAATTGCCTCAACCTACTTTTTGAAGTATTCAGTGGTTGTGATGATGAATGTATGTTATCCCAAGGAAGGAGGCAAAATTTTACCAATTAGATCTAGACCCCATTGTGAAAAGGGCCAAAGTATTTGAATAGGTTGTAAAGCTTGTGATGGTACATGAGTTAAATTAGCATGTTCTTGACATTTCTTGCAATGTTTAACATAAGTGCAACAATCACATTACATTGTGGGTCAATAATAACCCATGCTTAAAATATGCTTTGTGATGGTCATTCCACTAAAATGACCACCACAAGTACCATCATGGGCTTCATCTATGGCTCTTTGTACCTCACTAGACTCGAGACAACAAAGGAGGACTCCATCATAACCATGTTTATATAACATGTCCCCCAAGAGAATGAAATGAGCTACCTTTTGCTTGAATGTGTATTTTGCAGTTTGAGACATGTCATATGGGAGTGTTCCAAACTTGAGAAAGGCTACTATTTGACTTGACCAAGGCTCATATGTATCCGATTGGATAAAGCAAACATCCTTTTCATCTTTAGACTCAACACGAACAATTGCAGATTTAGAGATCTTTGAAATTATAAGGGGTTGTACCTCTCCAAAGGAATCTTTTGGAATCAATGATCCAATGGAGGCCATCGCATCTACAAATATATTAGTCAAACATGGCAAACTATTGATTTCATACCAATCAAACTTAGCAATAAATTTCATTGTTACTTCGTAATAAAGCTTAATGGTAGGTTCTTTGTATTGGTATTCTCTATTGATTTGCTTGACTACAAGTTGAGAATCACCAAATATCCTAATACGCTTAATGATGATAGCTATAGCTGATTGAAGACCTAATATTAAGGCTTCATATTCTACAATGTTATTTGTGCATTGGAAGTCAAGTTTGAATGATAAGAGGATAGGTACCCCCTGGGGTGAATGAAACACAACTCCAACACCTTGACCTTTCGTGCACTAAGAGCAATCAAAGAATAGTGTGATATCGACGTCTACCTCCATAATGGCATCTTCTTCTTGTTCAGTGACAGCAAATACCAAATCATTTGGGAGCTCAATAATCAAAGGATTATCACTAGGTAGTGAAGCTTCCACAAGTTTATCGGCTACTACATGACCTTTAATGGTTTTTTGGCTAATTAATTCCAAGTCAAATCTAGTAAGGAGTATTATCCATTTAGCGGTGCGGGTGTTATTGTAAGTGCAAGATATCATATAACATAGAGGATTTTCTCTATCTATGATATATGTTGTGTGACTAATCATGTAATGTCAAAGTTTCTTAGTGGTGAAAACCACTACTAAGTATAATTTTTCTACATAAGTGTATCTGGTTTCATAGCTTACCTATGTTTGACTAATGTAATAGACAACTTGCTCTTTATTTTCTTCATTCTTTTGTGCAAGCATTGTTCCTAATGCAAAGTTCGTTACTGAGATATAAAGATAGAAAGGGACCCCCAAACGAGGAGGAGCTAAGACTGGCAGAGAAGCTAGGTATTGCTTAATGTCATAAAAGGCTTTTTGAAATTCATCTATCCAAGAGAATGACACCCTCTTTTCCAGTAGGTAATTGAATGGCCTATATTTTCCAGAAAGTTACATAATAAAATGATGGATTGATTGGATCTTTCCTTGTAAACTATGCAATTCTTTTAAGTTAGTTGGGGGAGGCATCTCCATGATGGCCTTTACCTTGTTTGGGTCCACCTCAATGCCTCTTTTGGAGATAATGAATCCTATAAGTTTGCTCGAGGTAACACCAATGGCAAATTTCTTGGGTTTCAACCTCACATTATGCTCTAGCAGTCGATCAAAAACTTTCTCCAATACACCAATGTGTTCTTGTCGAGTTTTAGATTTAGCCAAGAGATCATCCACATAATATTTGATAATCTTATGCATGTAATTGTGGAAGAAGTATGTCATGGCATGTTGATAAGTGGCACCTACATTTTTGAGGCCAAAGTGCATCACCTTGTAACAAAAAGTTCTCCAAGGTGTAGTGAATATTTTTTTGTGTTGGTCATCAGGATTTATTCGAATTTGGTTATACTAAAAAATTGTCCATGAGTGAAAATATTTCATGGCCAGCACAAGTGTCGATAAGAGTGTCAATGTTTGGAAGAGGAAATTCATCCTTAGGACACGCTTTGTTTAGATCTCGAAAGTCAATTCAAACGTGTATTATCCCATTAAGTTTACGAATGGGTACCATGTTTGAAAGCCAGTCAGGATAGTCAATAGGAACTATGAAGTTCACGTCTAAGAGTTTTGAAGCTTTGTTTTTACCAAGAGGGCCACGATAGGATGCATTCTCCTAATTTTTTGTTTGATTTACTTAGCATTGGGATGTAATGTGAGATTATGGACAACCAAACTAGGGTTAAGATCGGGCATGTCCTTATAGGACCATGAAAATATACCCTTCTTTCTCTTGAGGGGAGCAATTAATTACTCTTGTTATTCGAGTGATAAACTTTTACCAAGCTTGATAATTTGGGAATTGTCCTTGTCTGAACTAAGGTCCACATCAATAGTATCTTTAATAGACATGTGGGAACCTTCCTCAAGTTGATAGAATGTAGGGATCAGATGAATGTCATCTAAGATATCATCAAACTCTTCTCGATTATCCTCATATATATCTTCCTGGAAAACCTCAGGATTCGAAGGTGAAGTTGAAGGCAAAGGTGGAGGGGATGAAGGAATGTAATTGGTGGAAGCCCTTAAAAATTCCTAATATAAGATAAATTTAAAAAACGATGGAGGTGAAAAAATACAGTCTATATTGATAAGGCTTATGTCTATTGGAATTGGCTTCGCCAAATCATATGGATTACGGAGTGGGGTAAATAAATCAACAGGATTCATGTTGACTTATGAGCAAAGGGGATAAGGTCAGATGGAATGGATGGGACCTAGGAACTGGTGTTAGGAGTCTGGTAAACCTAGATAGCAGCAAGCAGCACAAATAAATACTTTTAACTAAATGATATATACAATACAATGTTGAATAGAAATTTTATTTTTGTTTGATTTTTTATTTCTTTGATGTTTTTTTTGGTAGTGGTGAAAACCACTATTTTTTTTTTATGTACATATGTTACAAGTTGGCTTATGAAACGGCTTAATAGAATGGAGGTGGTGGTTCATCGGTAGGGGCAACTCGCTCTTGTGGAAGAAGTAAGCGAAGGATGAACTCATGGATGGGGAACATGTTGAGATAAAACGCATCTTGTTCGGTATGAAAAATAATGGGCTCTGATTCTTCTTCATATTTATCTGAAATTATCGATATAAGTTCAAATTCTTCATATATTTCATCATCAAAATCATTGAGATGGAGGGCTTCTTCTCCTAAATTTAGATTAATCCTTTGGAAGGCTTGTTCAAGAGAAGAGGTGGTGGAAAGTGGGTGGTAACCTAGACCTAAACGGTCATGCACTTCTTGATATGGAACATCAATGGGTTGTGACACTCCCTGTTCATGCAATCCTAGGCCATGACCTTACCAATTGACTATGTGGAAATAGTGGGATAAAAATCCCTACATGTTTTGAATATTGGCAAGTGTTGGTTCTTTGGGTTCCTCTAGGGGTGTTGGATTTGATGAATAATCAATCCCCCATAGAAATAAATTATGTTATTTGGAGATGAACACATGTTATATACTGCTCCTATGGCTAAATGTAGGTTACGTGGGTGACCGAAATCCGTAGCCTTAGGAATGATGAGGGGCATGATAGTGATGTCTTGGACCACGTATTCACCAATACCAGGATTAGTGAGGTGAACCTCGAATTGGGAATATATGGAAGGACTATGGTAAGATGATGGCTTGGGTAATGGCGATGGTGAAGATATCTCACGATCTGTCAACTCGACTTGTGAAACATTAGGTTATGATGATGGAATGGTTTGGGAAGGCTGCTGAATGGATGATGATGATGAAGTGGATGGCAAGGATGTTGATGATGTGGATTGATTGTGACCACATGTGCATGTAGTCAATGATGAATATGATGGAGGTATGGGAACTTGATGGGTATTAGTGATAGGAAGCTCTTCAAGAATAGGGACTTTTGATGAGGAAATTGATGGAGTGGTAGATGGATTGGTTGATGGTGAAAGGAAAAGGTGTGTGGAAGGAAACATGGACTCATATGGATTTGAGATGAAATTGCAATACTTAAACAACTTGACATTTGTCGGTATGCAATGTACTTGTCCCTCATGAACATATTTCAAACATTGATATAAAATGGAAGGAACGCATCTCATTTCCCTCATCCAACATCTTCCAAGGATTACATTGTATGCCATGGATTCTTCCAAGATGTGAAACATGGTGTGCAACATTTTAACCCCTACTTCAATGGGTAGAACAATAGTGTCAACTGTGGAAAATAAAGCATCATTGAATGCTTTTAGGTTGAATGATGACTTGATAGTATGAGATGGAGGAAGGTTCAAATGATGAAGGACAAATGTGGTGATTATATTGATGGAGGAAATGGTATCAATTAGAACTCTTTTAAATATATTCTTGTTAATTAGAGCCATGATATGCAATGGAGGATCTACTGAGTCCGATGAGATTGGCTTAATCTCAAATTCATAGAATGTGATGGAAGTCTCCATGCATGTTTGGATGCTCCCTAAAAAGTTGTTGAAGGCATTAGAATCTTGATATTGTAGTTCAATGGATTTTAGAATATTCATTAATACCTCACGATGTGGGGGAGATTGTTGAATTAACTCGTAAATTGACAATTTTGTGGAAGCTATTTTTAGACTTATGGTTAATCGGCTACTCAATGAGATGACTGGTTGGGGTGGATGATTGATAGGGAGATTTGGAGGATTTGATTGGCTATGAATGTGTATGGGTGATGAAGTATTAGGGGAAATTTGGATGGGAGGCGATGCGGGAGGTTGTGACACACTTTCTTGAGGTGGTTGCCTTACATTTTGTTGATTGTTTCTTTGACCTCTAGTGACCACATGGATGACCCTTATAAACCCTTGGTATTGTTGCACATGATTGACTTAATTAGCAAGATTTTTGGTGTTATCCCCTCCTATATTTGGTTGCACCTCCTCATGGTGAGGAAGTGGTGTTTTAAAAATACCAAGGTTTTGGTTTATTTGAGCAAGGAGGTGGTCAAGCTTGATTGTCCTCAAGTCAATTAGGTATTGAACGATGTCTTTGAATGTATGGCAATTGTTAATATCATACCCATTTTACCTATGATAAGGACAAAATAAATGTTCTCGATAATGTTTTCCATGTTTAGCGGGATCATCTGATCTAATTTCGAGCAAAGCAAGTTTATTTGTATCATACAACCTTTGTAAAAGGGAGGCATATGACTCGACTAAGGGTGTATATTGGTGATTTTATCGGAGAGACTATATTTTGGGATGGTTTTCCATAGTTGGCACTATATTCTGCATGGCTTGAGTTGTCAAGGGTACCGCATGATAAGTGATTTGTTGTGGTGACTGTTGCACTGGTTGTTATTGAGCCATTACTGGTTGGCTCATGACCATTGATTAACATGATTGGGTTGACTGGATGGGGTAGCTTGTGTTGATTTTGATTGGCCAGAATAGTTGATTTTATATTGGTCCTTATTTTGCCATTCTTTCTTCTTAGGCTTAAGTATGCCTTCTTGGATTTTGATTTCCTCAATGACACTAGCTTGAGCTAAAGCTTCTTCAAATGAACGATAAGTTTGTAGTTGAAGCATCCAAGAGATAGATTTTAGATAATTCTTGGTGAATAATTTGATTAGCTCATCCATTGGTAATGTGAATGGCAACTTAGTGATGACAACCCTCCAACGGTTTCAAAAATTATAGATAGACTCATCATCATGTTGTCTTAAAGCATAGACATCAGACAATGAGACTTTCTTTTTAATATTTAAAATGAAATGCTCAAATAATTGATCAATCAATTGCTCAAAAGTATAAATACTATAACTGGGCAATTGATTATACCACTCTATGGCATCTCCTCCTAATGTTTGAGGAAATTTTTTGAGCATGAGAGCATTATCATTTTGAATTCTAAAACAAGCATGTACAAATGTGCTCACATGTTCTTTGGGATCCTCAGTTCCATTGAATTTTTCAAACTTAGGCACCGTGAAATCTGTCAGATATGGTGGTGATGGTATGAAGGATGAATGGGTTGATTGATCAATTGGTGTAAAGTTAGCTTCTAGTTTGTCAAAACAGGAGTATATTGTATCAATTTATCTATCTACTTTTGCATAACCTTAATTCGAGGATCTTCTTCAGGAATGTGGAAGCCCTGAATTACCTGATGATTTTGAGGTGGGGTGGAAAAATGCTATGGAGTGACCAAATGATGATGAGATTGTTAATGATGACTAGGCAAATTTGATGGAAATTTATGCATGGGATATTGATGGTGAAAATATGGAGAAATTTATAATGGGGTTGATGTTGAGGTTTATGGCTAGGTTGGCCAATGGGATAGGATGGGTAGTGGTATGACTTTGTGGGGGAATAGGTATAGAAACCACATAAGATTGTGGTGTTCATGGTGGATCCTGGTTGATGAGGATAGTCTAAGTAGAGGGTGGTAGAGGCTTAGGGTTTACTTATACTTGTTGTTGAGACTTTTGACACTATCTAAGTAATTTGTTCAAGTGTTCCCATGCTTCATTAATCTCTCTATAAAAAGTGGAGGGTATGGAAGCAGATGTTATGGAGGATGTGGTTGGGGAACAAGTTACACTAGGTATGGTAACTTGTGAGGTTGAAACTTGTGAAGCAGCATTTACATGTGCTTCATATAAGGGGTTGGTATATGTGTATGTGTATGAAGTGCTAGGGACACATGAGGGTTGGGGAATGGTCATATGGGAGGAAGGTGCAACTGATGCCTTTAAAAGAGGGTTGGTGTACACCTGGGTAAAGCTGTATGGTGGCTGGAAATAAACAGACTCCTACTGTAAAGTAGGATCCTATCTAGGTGAGTTAGGGACTGAATCTAAGACATAGTTAAAAGACTTCTTGAGAGCTTCTACTCGTGCCATGTCTATGTGGGTAATGTGGTGATCAATGGTTGGTGAGGTTGACTCTTCTTGGGGCATAGCCATATTAAAGGCTATGTATGGAAAGAAATGTGAGGGACCTACAGATAAATCTACCTATGTCACATTCAGGGATTCTACCACAGAAGTTGTGGTGAAGATGGATGAATGTTCCATTGAATTATCTTGATTTAATGCTTTCTTTTATTTTTTTGTTAATACCATGAAGCAACTAAACCAAAATACAGATTATACAATAAAATGAAACACAAAATTTGGATTGCACAAGAAAAATAAACAATCAATGCTAAGTTTGTTTAACATGTGTGTCTTACCTCATTCATTGATTATCTCCTTTTAATGTGAGTTCATTTTCTTAAGTTTCAATATTGTGTGTTTTAAATGTGCTAATCTAAATTAATCCAAAGAAAGGTAAAAACTATGGTTAAGTGGGGCAACGAGATTCTTGTTGGTGATGAAATCCAACAAGTTTGCTCAGGGGTGACCTAAGGTTTCTAAGGGTAGATATTGGTGGATGGATATGAAAGACACCATCACCAAATCTCAAGTAATGGCTGGTGATGAAATATAGCCACTACTATTAAATATGAATCGTGTAGTGTGTGATTCTTTTTAAAAAAATTGATTTGCTATTGTTTTCATACAATGTTATAAAGATAACTACTTTTGATAGTCTAAATCAGAAGCCACTACTCACAATACCAATTTTTCCAAAGGATGTAGAGTACACCGCTTAAAACCCGCTCTAAACAGTTGGGGGATTCATCTACTCCTCCATATGGAATCACCCAAGTACGGGGATACTTTTGGTATATGAATAATATTCCTATATAGACCTACAAAAATAGGAATCCCTAACCCTATAAAGCAAACTAATTATGCAAATTTTCAATTCACATGAAATCATAATGCAATATTTTTTAATTCGTGAATACAATAGACAACCAAAAAATTCAAATAGAAAGTGTGGTAGGATGCAAATGAGTAACCTGAAACCTAATATACAAACTAGTATGAGTGTTTGCCAGATTAATTACTGATATTCTTTTTAGCTTAGAAACATGAAAAAAAAATATAAGATTGCCAGAATACGTAAATAGAAAAGCTAGGGTTTTAGTTGTAAACTTAAAAAACAACCTACGCTTCTACTCCAACTCTCTGTAAAACATCCTTGGGCATTTCTAAAATGCACCTGGGCATTTTTGGATAGCCCTTGAGCACCATCGAGTGTTTGCGTACCTTCTGTAACCTTTTGCAAATTTCTAAAAACCCTAGATCCAACGAAAACTGTGAAATATGCACTTCTGAAAACCTTGCAAGATGAAAAAAAATAGAAAATAAATTAGTAAATCAAATCATAAAAATAAACCCTTAGTGGATCCCACCGTGATCGCCATTTAAAGAGACAAAAACACAACACCAAATAACAAAAATATAAAGTAGAACTCAAAGAACAATATTGCACAATGAATGATTTTATATTAATGGGGGGAGCCTAAAAACTCCATTGTTACAATAAGAACTCTTGAATTCTTTGATACATATTTTACAATAGCTAGGGTTCTCTGAAACCCTAGAAACACAATGTTGGTGGTGTCTCAAAACGTATCTTTGCTCCCAACAAAAATGAGTGGGTTTCTAGTTATCCGATGTCGGGCCACTCTAGCTTAAGTAGCTATCCAATGTTGATGTAGCACTTCCAGATCTGCACACAATAAAACAATAAATGAGTTAGTAGCAACTGTGAGGGCTCCATAATGTTGAGGCCCTCTACAACCAGTACAAAAACCATAACTATATGTTGTAAATAACATGAACAAAACTAAAAATACATGTAATAAAATACCAAATGAAAGATTTACCTTACTTGTCTATTATCTTATGATATGGTGAACTCTGTTGCAGTGACCTAGTGCGACAATTCCCTAGCATCGCCCGGAGGCTAGGGGAACTTTAGAACTCCTGGCGTAAAAAACCCATGCGTGCTTGGCAGCTACAGGAAATTCTCGTGGGCACTTGGTGATGGCGGAGGGCATCCAGAGGTGCTTGGTGACAAATAAGGAAACACCTAAGGGTGCTTAGGAATGGCAGGAAGCACCCGAAGGTATTCTATGACTGAGGGGAAAGTTTGTAGAATCATATATGGTTGAGTGAGGGAGGTGATGATGGATACAGATGGCTATGGTAAGCAAGGATGGAAGGTAAGAGTGCTTGGATGCTCCAAGAAACTTAGGGACTACTTAGGGAATTCATGACTTAAGGGTTGAGCCATCAAAATGGCTCCTATTAATAATCCAACCTAGGGCATACTTAGGGTTTCAATGATACTAACCGTGTGGCTGAGATAAAAGCATATCGAAGGGTGGATATTAAATCTAGGGTGTGGCATGGATTGATGGAAATGGATGGATAGATTAAATGAAATCGGATGGTTGGGATTGATTCACTTATATAAATATATATTTATTAAATATATATAAAATATAATATATAAAATATTAATATTTAAAAATATATAAATATATATGAATAGTGGGTGGAAATGGCGGGAAAGTCAAGATGGACGACAAGTGGCTAGGTTTTGATGTCTACACGAAGCATGCAAATGTGAAAGGAGTTACTTTGAAAGGGAGGAATATTTTTGTGCATGTGAATGGTTATTTGAAGAATTTTACCGATTGGAATCATGAAGTTCATGCAACAAAGCTAGGATTTGCAAAAGGAAAATATTAACTTTTGTTTTTATTTGGTATTTTTAAAATGGTAGTATAGTTTGGGAAATTGGTTTCTTGTTTTGATGGAGAATGAAGAGGAATGTTTGGACTTCTCAAAGGACCCCTTTGAGGAGTAATGCATATTTTCAACTCCAAGGGCCAAGGGTCCCATTTCTGGATAAGACTTAGAAGTTGAGAACTGGGGTCCTTGGGTTTTTTGAGTGGCCAAAATAATATTGTAGGTTATCAGACTTCAATGGATAAAGGGGAGTTTGTATCAAAAGTTTTAGATCAAGTTGGTTGTCCTATTTACAAGTCACTCTCAAGTGTCTCAAAACACTCTACTCAAGTGATGAGTTTAATGAATGAGCAAGCATTTCATTATGAGGAAGAAAAACTTGAGCAGGCTACAAACAACCCAAACTCACTTTGTCTGATAGAGTTTCCTTTGTTTGGTTTTGGTTTTATTGGTAAAAGTCTTGATTTAGAGGCTCTAAGTGGAGTGGGTTCAAAATTTCAATCAACATAGACTTCAACTCCAGTTACTAAAGTGTGTAAGGCACGTAGATTGGTTAAAACGAGATGGTCAAAGATCATAATGGTACTTAGAAAAGACCTAAGGATGGAACAAGTTTTGGAGTTTTTAGGGAAGGTCCTTATTGGAAAGTTTTATGGACATCAAATAGTTGATAATACACTAAATGAGTGGTTGCAAAAGGTATGGGTCCCAATTTTAGGATATGGTCCAATTTTTCACTTACTTACCATAGGATGGGTAGGTTTCCTTTTTCAATCTGAGGAAGATGCATAAACAATTTTGGGAGTTCGTTGGTATTAGGGGTCTTCTTTTTTGTCTTTGAAGGCTTGGACGACTTGCTTTGATCCTAGGACTAAATTTTCTAGGAGAATCTCGATCTAGGTAAAACTTCCAGGTCTACCAATGGAGTTATGGTTAGAAAGAGCTTTGAAAGAGATTGGAGATTCATTAGGTAAAACCTTGGATATAGATATTTCTTTCAAATCTAGTGTTTTTTGGTCTATAGCTTAGGTTTTGGTTGATATGGATATCAATGAAGGCTTATCGGACTATATGGAGATAGTTGTGGGGAATATAGCTCATAATGAAATCTTGGACTATTTGAAAATTCCTTTTAGATGTGTTCATTGTCATGTTTATGGACATTTTTCTAAGGAATATTCTCAATATCTCACACATAAATTATGGAGGAGAAAATAAATAACTATTAGGTATTTTAAGTTGGCTAACAACAAACAAGAGATACTTATTTTTCATAGCTCAATAGTGTGTCCTGATTTGGCATAAACAAGCAAAAAATGTTGTTGAACCTAGAACTAAAACTTTGGAGAATGCAAAAGAAATTTTGGACCTAGTTTTGTCTCCATTTCATTGTTCATAGGCTATTAGAGAAGGAGACAAAATCATAAAGAAAACTATGAAAGGATTGGAACTCGATACTATTAATTTTGTTGGTCAGTCATCTAAGCCTTATGACAATTAATGTCCAATACATGTGGAGAATAATATAGACTTAGGTAATAAATAAGTTTGTACACTTCCTTATGAATCTTCAAAGAGAAGTCCTAGGGACAAGGAATTTTCTAGGATTTTGAACAATGGGTTAGCAACCTCAAACACATTGAATAGGGATTGTGATCCAAATATTTTTGCTATTGGGGGAAGTCTTTTTGACCTATCAGGTGAATATTCTAGGGAGTTATCTATTTCAAGGAATGGTTTGCATATGGGCTCCTCTTGCAGATATTTTTTACGATCTAGGAAAAAGGAATCCTAGTTGAGAACTTGTGCAGTTATTGGAAGGTTAGGGTTAGGTCTAAGACCTTATAAAGAAATCTTCCACTTCTTCAGTAGGTATAAAATCTATTTTGTTTCATGCATAGGACAAGGCATTGAGGAAATTTCAATAGGGTAAACAAAAATCTATCGAAGGGGTCCTTAAAGTGGGATAAAACCCCTCTAAGATGTTTAAATGGTCTTGTTATCCCATAATATCCTAGGTCTTAGCAGTCCCTCTAAAAGACTTGCCTTATCCAAGCTAGTGGAAATTCATAATCTAGATTTTATCCTTCTACAAGAAACCATGGGAGCAAGTACAAAAGTCATTTAAGGGTTGAGTAAATTGTTGAGGGACTAGGAGTTCTTGGCTCTAGATGCTACTAGAAATTCAAGGGTGTTTTGATTGGTTGGAAGAACTCAATATCCTTAATTAATTCTTCCTTTATGGTTCAAGCTTGTGGACAAAATTATTTTTCAAATACTTGGGTTTGAGTTTATCAGTTATTAATTGTTTTGGTTCCTATGAAGATAGGCAGGTCTTCTGGGATGATTTTTTTCTCCTAAAGGTGTGTTAGAGATGAAAGAGTTATCATTGGTGGGGACTTAAATTTTACTATGAATAGAAGTGAGGTATGGGGAGAATCTGCAAGACTTGATAGACTTGTAGATTACTTTAGACATAATATTGAAGAAGCTAGTTTAATTGATTCGGAACCAATAAAATTAATGCCTACATGGAGAAATAATAGATTTGGGGAAGTTGGGATCTCAAAGAGACTAGACAAATTTTTGATCTCAGAGTCATTATACAATGAAATAGATAAAAAAACGGTCATGGGTTGAGACTGAAGGTGGCTTAGGTCATTCTCCCATACTTCTTCAATTATAAAATCAAGAGGTAAAACCTACCAATCCTTTTAAGCTCAATCCAATTTGGTTGGAGGAAGAAGATTTTCAACAACTGATTAAAAAAGAATGGATTGGTTATGACTAAAGTTCTAGGTCATTTATGAGTTTTCAATTTGTTTCTACTATAAAAAAATTAAAAGGAGTTGTGTCATCTTGGATTGCAGTTAAAAAGGAGAGTATGGATAGAGATCTTAAGTTGGTGGAGAAGGAAATTTCATAAATTCATAAAAATAATGAGGTTGGTTTGTTTAAAGAGGAGGAGAAAACAAGATTGGTTGAACTTGAAATTAAGAAGAACAAAGTCTTAGAGTGAAGGTAAGCTAAATGGAGAATGAAAAGTAGAGTTGGATGGTTTAAAAAGGGGATAAAAATACTAAGTTTTTTCATAATTTTGCTAATCATAGGAAGAAGGTTAACACTATCTAGGAGTTGCAGAATGGAGTCCTCGTTAGGAGTTTTTCTGAGTTAGCAAATTTAGGAGTAAAACATTTTCAATCTATCTATAAAGAACATGATAGAGTCAATATTGGGGAAATTTTAAAGTTACGTACTTTCTTCCCTAGTTTTGTGATAGAGGATGGTGATCAGTTACTTATGAAGGACATCACAAAGGAAAAATCGAAAGTTATCCTGACTTCTTTCGAAAAGGATAAAATTCTAGGGCCTGATGGATGGCTTGTGGAGTTTTTCCTAGTTTTCTATGATCTTTTTGAGGAGGATCTTCTCAGACTAATGGAGGAAATTAGATTGAGTGGTCAAGTTTTGGGGGCTTTTAACTTCATTTTTTTAGCTTTGATTCCCAAAAAGGAGAAGCCTAAAACCTTTGATAAATTTAGACCTATTTCATTGTATAATTGTATCTATAAAATTATTGCAAATATTTTGGTTGTTAGATTGAAGAAGATTTTCTCTGAAGTTATTTCTCAGGAGCAGTTTGGGTTTATAGAAGGTAGACATATTCTTGAATCCATAGAAGCTACACAAGAGGGCCTTCGCTCTATTAAAACTAAAAATCTTCCTGTAATGGTCCTTAAACTAGATCTATATAAATCTTATGATAGAACTTGTTGGTTGTATCTCAGATTGATGCTATTACATATGGGTTTTAGCTATCCTATAGTAAAGTGGATTATGGGATGCATTTCTTTTGTATCTTTTATTTTTGTTATCAATGGATTCACTTCCAAATTCTTTAGACCCTCGAGAGCTATTTTGGATGCAAAGAGTGTAGAATCATTGTTTAGGATCAAAGTGGAGGTCTTTTATTTATCTCATTTATTATTTGTTTATGATGTATTGTTTTTCACAAATGGCAATTTAAGGTAAGCTATAAAGTTGAAGGAAATCTGAGACACTTACAGTATTACTATTGGCATGGAAATAAATTTTTGAAAATCCTCTATTTGCTTTAATGGTCTAGAGCAAGAGATTGAGCAAGGTCTATTCAAATGTTTTCCTTTTAAACTCTTAGATTTCCAAGAAGGCTTTAAGTATATGGGTTTTGTATTGAAGCCAAATACTTATAGGAAGAGAGATTGGGGATGGCTTTTAGAGAAGATTAAAGTTAGGATTAACCATTGGTGTAATAGATGGTTGTCTATTTGTGGGATATTAACACTTGTAAAGTCGGTTCTTGAGGCAATTTATGTTTTTTGGCACTCCTTGGCCTTATTCCCAAAAGAGTTCTAGAGAAAATAAGAAAACATTGCTTCAGATTTTTTTGGACTGGATGCAAGAAACATGAAGGCATTCATTTAGTTAAGTGGCAAAGTATTGCTAGGAAAAAGTAGGAAGGTATTTGGGGACATAAAAATATCCATCTTTTTTGTTCTTCTTTGGTAGCAAAACATTTATAGAGGATTTTGAATAGAGAAGGATTATGGAAGAATATTATTGAACAAAAGTATATTTTTCCAGGGACCTTTATAGACTGGATCAAAAGTCCATAGAAAAGCATTAAAAATATTTCCATTCAATGAAAGGTATTAGTACATGCCTTTCCTATGATTAGAAAATATTTGGCTTGGAAAGTGACCAACGATGAAAAAGTTAGAATAGGGGATGATTCTATTTTGGGTTGTAGAGAAAACATGTTGTTGCCAAAAGCTATGATAAGCTCTTTATAGGACAAGGGTTTTTACTTTTTTCATCAAGTGGGGGAATCATATTCTTCTAGTCTTTGGACCCAAGGTTGGAAGTAGGCTCAAGTCTTAGGTTTTTTATGAGCAGGTTGTTTTGTGGAAGGCTTACACTAATAGTCTTAATAAGATTCATATCAAGCTGAGAGTTGAACCAGATACTATTTCTTGGGCATACAACAAATTTGGGGGTCAGTATACAACTAGACTTGGTTACAAAGCAAACTTTGACCCTCATCCTCAAGGGCCTACTTGGTGGTGGAAGCAGATTTGGAAATTATCTGCCCAAAAAAGACAATTATTTTCATGTGGTTAGCTTTGAGAAATAAGGCTTTGACTTGGAAAATTTTACAGAGGAGAAGCAGAGAAGCAGATAAGGTCCAAGTATTTGTATGTTGAGTCAGTTAGAGGATAAAAACATCACACATTTGTTAAAATGCCCTTTTTCTCAATAGGTTTGGTTAGAAGTTAAACAGATAACTGGAGTACAAAATATTTGAGAAGGAGAAACCATGGAGGTATGCTTAAGACATTGGTTTTTGAAAAAAGAGCTGAAACAGTTTCTTTATTTACCATGACTTATATGTTGGGATATATGGTTGGCATGAAATGCAGCTATTTTTGAAGGGAAGTTAATAGCCTCATTTCAGGTCATACTTCAGGTGAGGACTTTGGTCTTAAACAATAAAGGACTTGGAAAACATAAGAAACCTCGACAAGTAGATAATTTGTTCATTGAAAAATCTCAACCATGGGGTTTTTTTGATGGGGCTAGTTAGAGAGAGTCAACTTTTAGTAGCATGGGAGGTATTTTGTACTTCTCATATACCCACTATATCAAATTTAAAGTAGGTCTTGGGACAAGTTCCAACAATTTTGTTGAGTTTCAGGCTTTGAGATTGCTAATGAAGTGTATCGCAAAGAGAAATGTGAAAAATATATATATTTTTGGAGATTCTACTCTAGTCATCAACTATATGAATAGATCTACTCAATTAAAAAATAATTTGCTTAGACCAGTGGGAGATGAACTGTTGGAGGTAAATTTTCTTTTTTAAAATCTCTTTTACTTATGTTTATAGGGAATTAGATCAAGAAGCAGATAGGTTATCAAAATAAGGTCAACGAGTTCCATTTGGTTTCTTGCAAATGGAAAAGAACAAGGATGGAGTTTCTTCTTTCACTCATGTATCATACCCCTAGCTCCTATGCTAGCTCTGCATTTTTACTGTGGACCTATTCATTTGATTAGAGCTTTATGGTAAATTTTAAATGTTTCTTTTCTTTTTGTTGGTTTTTTTTCACTGATTTCTATCCAGGTTTTGGACATGGAAGTTATTTGGATGATTAAGTATTGATACATAAGGATATTTATCCTTATAATCCCCATGCTATTTTGAAGATGGTTTTTTTCCTCTCTGATTTGCCTGACCGTAATTATATTTTGACTCCCAATAATCTGCTTTTATCTATTTTTTTTTGTGTCAAGGCACTTGAGAAGTATAATTTTCTTTCAATTTGTGTCAAGGCACTTGAGAAGTGTAATTTTCTTTCATTCTTGAAATAAAATTATGATTTTTTTCTTGTAAAAAAAAGTAATATACTTGCTCATTACCATTATTATCCAAAAATAGAAAGGTTATATCAAAATAAATGATTGTGTGCATTATGGTAAACATAGATCCATATTTGATTCCACCCTTAATTTACCTACAATAAATAATTTTCATAGTATCTTATCCATTGTCCCTGATATGTTACCATCATACCACTCATCCCTCTAAGAGCCCAAAATTAGATAGAATTCAATGTGCAAGTCACTTAACAATCGGGTGTCACTTGTCATCCCCTTATTTAAGACTTGAACCTGGGTCTCCTCCTTAGAAGTTGAGGAGTCTAACCAATTGAACTAATATTATTTGATTAAAATGTTAAGGTTTACCCATGATACCATTGGAACCATGGTTGATGGGACGATATTCTTCACTACCAACATGAAGCATGGAACCACTCATACAATATCATAGGAAATTTCAAAAGCAAAGAGTCAACAAAAATCTTAGATACTTTGGTTTGGCTACCTTTTTGGATTGACAAGTGCATCCTTAATCTAGATAAAAGATATAATTGTTGATATGTTGAATAACTATCTTGCTCTACATTATTTATTTTTTTACACTTATAAAACTGGTTTTGACATGAAACATGAAACCACTCATACAATATCGAAGGAAATTTAGAAAACAAAGAGTATAAAAAAATTATTTTTATTTGACTACCTTTTAAAAAGCAAAGAATATAAAAAAAAATTATTTTTGTTTGGCTACCTTTTAGATTAACTAGTGTATCCTTAAACTAGGTAAAATATCTAATTGTTGATACCAATAGTTGTGCATCCAAGTTTAAGTTACAACCTAGACCAAGTTACACAACTATTTATTTCCAAATAGAATCCTATGAAAAAACTAAAAATCTACATAATCATGTGTTAGACCTATAACCAACACTTTCTTAACCCACTCTGTGTCAATGTATATAAAATATGTTATCCTTAGTGGACAATGTAACTCTTTATTAAGGCATACAAAAAAATTGAACCTATTCAAGGTTATATGTATGGGCATAGTGTTCTATAGATATACCACAAATAAAATGAGAATATATATAAATAGATAGATACACACGATGCATAACATCATAATAAAAAAATTAAAATAAAAGTAATATACTTGCTTATTACCTTTTTATCAAAAAGAAAAAGGTTATATCAAAACAAATGATTGTGTGCATTATGACAAACTTAAATCCATATTTAATTCTACCCTTAATTTACCTACAATAAATAATTTTCATGATATCTTATCCATTGTCCCCGATTTGTTACCATCATACCACCCATCCCTCTAAGAACCCAAAATTAGATAGAATTCAATGTGCAAATCACTTAACAATTGGGTTCCACTTGTCATCACCTTCTTTAAACTTATTTGTTGCTATTACACCTAGACAGTATTATATTCAACTACTGGCATATTTTTAACTACTAGCATATTATGTTTGTAACACACCAGAAAATTCTTTTTTAAAACATGCATAAACAAGATGGCAAGATATGTTGGTCGTAATAAGAGATAATCAAGGTAATAATACATAAGCTAGGGGTTAAATACTGTCTCAACCTGAACATCGTATGAATATAATCTATATGATATAAATGTTGAAGTTTTAATAGTGAGCATGGGACGAAAATTCTAGTTGTCCTTAAAATCCTAGTTTAATTGAGGTTGACTTAGGGTTCTTATATATAGACTAGAGTTAATTTCTTCTTTGTGATTTTTAGATTTGTAAGTTTGTAAAGTCAACAAATTTAGATATAAAATACTTAATGCTTTGATGAACATGAGAATATTTAAAATACTATGATCTCTATATTTTCATATCCAATAGAGTTTGGCATCTACAACATGTAAAACACATGGCATTTAAAACATATAAGCACTAGAGATGAACCTCATCTTATGGTAAACATCGCTTGCCCAATACATATTATATAATTTGTATTCTTTATCTTAAACATTCTTTAAATGTTATTATCTTAACTATATTTTAAAAAAAATCTCAATTGATTAAGATTAAATAAGGATTTTAGAAAGGCCATTACGCCTTTGTGACGAATGACATTGTGATTATCATTATAATTGCTCTATGCCCAGATCATAATTTTTCCATTATCCCATAATCATTAAGATTAAGGGATTTAGAAAAGCCATTACGCCTGTTTGACATTGTGATTATCCTTATAATTGCTCTATTTCCATGATCCTAATTTTTCCATTATCCTATAATCATAATTTCTCCATTACTAAAGAGTGTTATTTTTTTTTGTCCTGGGTACAGTACAACTATACATGATTTGGATTTTTTTTTTTGAGAGGTCTAAGGTTTAAACGGTAGTATGTGGGGTTGTTTATTAATTCTCATTTGATAAGCATAGCTCTCAATTCTACGAAGGATCATGGTTGGGAGGAGACTGCTCAGCCCTAAGTGAGTGGGTTGTTTGTTAATTCTCGTTTAATATGAGCATAGCTCTCGACTTTACGAAGGGTCATGGTTGGGAAGAGACTGCTCAGCCCTATGCATGATCGTAGGAGTTTATCACACTACTAAAATAAATAAATAAAACAAAGAGGGTTATTTTTATTTTATTATTGACCCTTTAAAAGTCAAATCATAGTCCCATGGGAGACAGCGCAACGGATCGGACTTTGACTCTTCTTCGAGAGGTCTAAGGTTCAAACCGTGGCGTGGGCGAGTGTGTGAAGAGGTGGGTGTGTGGTGGTTGTGTGATAAAATCCCTATTGATAAGCTTTACGAGGGGTCATGTTTGGAAGGAGACTTCCCAACCTCAAACCATAAATTGTTTAATTCTATATTTCTTCATTAATATTGGTAAAGTCTAAGTAGGGTATTCAATGTGAAGAGGTCACCTCTCTCATGGTCTCAATCCTATGTTTGTATATAACATTACCAAAACATTATTATTTAAATTGTAATTAAAAATGGATACCCCTGTCTCCTTGGGTCTTACCCGAAAGTGACATTTCTTTTGAAAGTTTTCCGCAAATTAAAAAAAATTGTAATTAAAAATAAAAATATATAAATAATAAATTATTTTAAAACAATAAAAAAAAAAATGTAATTCAAATTAAAAATAAAAGTGTCCCACCTCAACACTTAATAGTGTCTCTCATGGTCTCAATCCTATGTTTGTGTATGACATTACCAAAACATTATTATTTAAATTGTAATTAAAAATAAAAATACATAAACAATAAATTATTTTAAAACAATACAAAAAAATGTCATTCAAATTAAAAATAAAAAGTGTCCCAACGGATAGCTCAATAGTTCAGTTTTTGACTTTACTTCGAGAGGTTCAAGGTTCAAACCGCAACATGAGCGAGTGTGTGAGAGGGTGGGTGTGTAGTGGTTGTGTGTTAAATTCCCTATTGATAAGCATAGCTTTCGGCTTTATGAGGGGTCATGGTTGGGAGAGCCTGCTCAACCCTATGCATTGATCGTAGGGATTTCTCGCACTAACCAAATAAAATAATAATAATAATAATAAAAAAAATTAAAATAAAAGAGTTTTTGAAAAAGGAAAATTTATTAATAAAAAAAAAGTTAAGTAAACTAACCAAAAGCATATCCAATGGTCAAGTGTTTATCAGTGGGCTGCCGAGATACAATTTCATACATGGTTGAGTCCTGTTAGCTTCATTTTTACCCAACGAACTAGGGTTTATAGTGAGAGATTAAGAATCATGTCCCATATTGAAAAAAAGGTGTTATCGACTCTTATGCAAAATATATATATAATCAAAGCCTTTGATATCTTGAGCCTCCTTTGAAGTACTTAATTTAACTAAGTCTCTTTTCCAATCTATATAAATAATTTTATATATATATATATATATATATATATATATAATTATATTATATTAATTCATTAACCAAAACATTACAATATTATGGTGTTAACATTATCCATTTAAAAAACAAAATGAGGTGGATAAGGAATAAAGCATCATAACTGAATATACATAAGAATAGAAGTTAATAGCAACAAAAAGACTATAGCTATATCTTGTTGCAATACACCAGATATCAGTACTCATCTGTGGAAGAGTTTGTTATATGAAGAAATTTTGGGTGTGTCTTCTATGATATCTTCTAAAGTCTTCAAAGAAGAAATAGAAGTAATCAAATCCTGAACTTGCTCATCATTGTTAATTGTCTTCTTTTTAGTTTTCTGTTGGACTTTCTGAAGATCCTGAACCATATGAGAAAGTTGATGAGGTCTGTTATTAACATCTTGTGGTATGTTGGAAGTTCCATAGACTTGGGAATTAATGCATCCCACATGTAACAAAAGATCAAAGTTCAAGTCTGCTAAAACTATATCCCATGGAGGAGCAGATCCAGTAAACACATTTTTGCATATGCACTTCCAAATGTGCTTGAGAAAGATGAGTCTACAAACATCCCAGAGTTTGGTACATTGATCCAGCTGAGAAAAACCAAACAGAGAAAGCTTCCAAGATCTAGTGAAAGAGGGAAAAAAAAGTGTAGAAGACATCCCAAAACTGTTTAGCCCTGTCACAAACCCAAAACAAGTGAATAAGAGTTTCTAAAGCATTACAAAAGTTGCATTGAGGGGAAATGTGTAAAATTGAAGCCAGACTCTCAAAAGTTGGAAGTTTTTGATGCAAAATCCGCCATCCAAGAAAATGAGTTTTGGATTCAACAGGAACTTTCCAAATTTGAGTAGCAAGAGACTATCATTGGGCATTGGTAAAATTCACTTGTCACTTGACATTGAGCTTAGAGTCTAAAGAAGGATACAAAAGATTTTTGTATATCCAACTAGAAGTAATAGAAGAGATTCTATGACCATTAATCCATCTTCAGTCATTCCATATATTATGGGCAGTTGTTCCTAACTTTATAAGGACCTCACAAGGTATGGAAGCCACAACTATGCCATAAGACTCTTTGAACCTAGAGGGAAGTGAGCAATAATTATAGATCTGGTTCCAGGTAAGAATTGAGCAGCTACCAGGATCTCAGATATCTCTAATTCTATTAATATTCTTCAAAAAAGTTGGACATTGAATGGCACTGCATAAAGCTAAAGGTTTATCATTATGAAGGATAAGTTTGTTCTACCCAAGATTGTTTAGATCGATGATCAGACCATGTCTCAAGGAGTTAGACTTCCAAGCCAATAAATGAGAAATTGATTACTAAGCTTTCTAATTTTGGGTAATTGGAATATATCCTTTAACCATAAAGTAAGGTGCATTAAGGACCTTATCCTCCCAAGGGGTTTTTTTCCATTTACCTTCGTGAGTAGCTAGAGAGGTTCTGTAATGAAATAGGTATTTTCAATTTTTGTTACTAGTGATGGCTCTAGCAACCCATTTTGCAGCTAAACTTTTGCTTGAGGTAAGAGAATCAATTATGCCTAGACCTCCTAAAGCCTTAGGTTGAGTACAAAGTTTCCATGAGATGGTTGTCATTCCCACCTCCCCATCCCATTTGGTCCATAAAAATTTATGAATGGCCTGATTTAATTTGTTATAGGCTACCTTGAGGGCCATCCAGCAAGTGGAGTAATAAACATGAGAGGCCACCATAATTTTATTCACAACTTGAATTCTTCCTGCTAAGGAAAGAAACCAAGTTGGCTAAGCATTAAATTTTTTTTTAAATCTTTCCATAACCCAGTTCTACATATCCTTAGGAGAGATATTAATCCCAAAGAGAATACCCAAATAACACACAATCATACCATGAGGGATGATCTTCTACTCAGTCGAGGAGTTGCATCCACGAGGAGAGGAAGAGGTATAGAAGACTTCAATTTTAGAGTCGTTCATATGAGAGCCAGAGACATCACAAAATAGTTAAACAATCTCTTTAGCCATTTCCACCTCTTGTTGGGTATTTTGAAGAAAAATAAGGGAATCATCAACAAAATGTGAGTTAAGAGCATGCTTATCCCCAGGAAGCTTAATACCCTGAATGAGGCCATCAAAATGAGCCTTATGAAGAAGATAACCAAGATCATCAGCAGCCAAAACATACAAAAAAGGAGCAAGGGGGTAACCCTATCTGATATACCGATGAAGAGTGAAGGAGGGGGAAAGAGCTCCATTAACTTGAACACAAGCTGAAGCATCACCAAAGAGCATACCAATTTGATTGCAAAATTTTGGACCAAAACCAAGCCAATAAAGCATACTAAGAATCTGATTCTATCATAAGCTTTGTCAAAATCTAACTTAACCAAGAGGGCATCTTGATTAGAGTCGATAGCCCATTGTGAAGTTTCCCAGGCCATCATAAGGTTATCTAAAATATAATGACCTTAAAAAAATCATATTGTTGTGGGTGAACAATTGCTTGAGCAATAGTTTTGATTTTTAAAGTTATAGCTTTAGCTATGATATTGTACGTTGAGGAGGGTAATAGGTCTCTAATTGAAGATTTGGTTACGAGCCATTCCTTTAGTAATTAACTTGATAAGACCTGCATTGATATAAGCTCTGAGAGAACTATTATGGAGAGCTTCCAGATAAACATGATGAAGATCAGAGGAAAGAATATGCCAAATTTTTTTATAAAACTTCACTGGAAGACCATCCAAGCCAGGAGCTTTGTCATTCTTTATAGAAAAAAGAGCAGTTTGGAAATCGTTCACAGAAAGAAGATACTCAAGTTGATCCCGAATAATGGGATCAATTAGAGAGGGAATATGTTCTTGCACATATTCCATTAAGATACATTGGATGTCATCCCTTGGCTCCACTGTAAAAAGTTGAGAGAAATGAGCTACAAAAAGATTCATGACCTCTTTAGATTTGAAAAGAGAATGACCTGAAGGGTCCTCCAACTCAGTAATCCCTTATGAAATATTCTTATATATGGGGTAGTTAAAAAAAAATAGTTCCCTTATCTCCATGGGAGATCCAATTGAGGCGAGATCTAACATGCACCCCTCTAGCATGGTAAGACTCATAAACTCTAGCCTGATTTTCAACATTAACTAGATCACATTGAACAACAATGTTAGTAGGGTCTTTCATAAGCATGAAACGAAGATGAGACATCTCCTTATGAAGGTGACTCTCTTTAATATTCTCCCTCCTAGCAATAGAGTTCCCGTACCATCTAAGGGATGAAACCATATTGGAAATAGCAATTTCAAACCATTTGATCCAACCAGTATTACCAGTTAATCTGGGAAATCTATTCCAGACATGCTCTACGAGGTGGCAGCAGACAATATTGTCAAGGTGGGATACATTTAATTTGAAAGGAAGTGGTATGGAATTAAGGGAGATTGAGGAAGTTTGGATAGAAGATAATATAGGATGGTGATCAGACAAAGTTGTGTGAGAAAGGATGCAAACTTGCTCATGGATGGAGAATTTATCCAAGAAATAATTACTAAAATAAAAATCTATCCAGACGAACAAGCTTCCTAGCAAAACCTTGATGATAGTTGGACCACGTAAACCAATTATCTCTATGAAAGGAGGCTTTACCAAAGATAGGGTCATGCACACCTAAATGATTACAACAAAACAACCAACTACCAAATTCAACATTAGAAAGGGGTCTACTACCAGTACAACTTTTGTCACTAGGATTCTCAATCATATTAAAGTCACCACCAAGCATCCATTCTACAAGAGGGAGAGAAATGGCTAACCATTCCAAGAGGGCTATACAACTAGGAGTGTCATTGGGAGCATAGATAAAACAAAATTTAATAACTTGAGAGTTGAGAGCCAATATAACCCACACACAATGGTGAGCAGGGTCTTCACCATGGTCTAGAATAACATAACAAAGAGACTTGGATATGGAAAGGGAAGCACCTCCTTTACCATTAATATGAGAAGTAGTAAAGGTGGATGCATATCCACCATCAATGATGTCCATACAATGGGTAAGAGTGTGACCAATGACTTTCAGTTCTTGAAGGAAAAGAACAAAAATATGATTATCAACAACTACTTTTTGAACTTGAAATTTATGGTAAGGGAGGGAGAGCCCCCTAACATCCCAGGATAGAAGATTTAAATTCATGAGGGATGATTTAGAGGTTGCTTGACCTCATGAATTAGATATTGGAATGTATTTTCACTAATTGGTAACAATTGTGTGTTGTCCAAATGGGTTTGTTGAGCAAGAACCTTATTTTGAGCAACTTGAGAGAAGGATCTAGCAAGATCTTTGACAGAGGGTTTTTTTCCTTTGTATGGATGGAGTGATTTTGGGGGGGTCGATGAATGTTGTCACTTGCCTACCATTCTCCACCCATCTATCATAATATCGTCTTTCAAGAGTTGCGGTGAAGGAACGAGAGCTCACTCAAGACTCACGGTTGAATTTGGCAGGGCTTGAGGATTTACTAGAGTATTTGAGGATTTAGTCTGAGTTGTGGAAGAGGCAAGAGGATTCTTGGGGGGAACAAATTGTGAAGGAGAAGGTTTTTCGAGAATAAGGGGTGTTGAGGGCCATCGATAGGGAATTTCTAGGCTAAATTTTTAGTTGCAGCTTCCATATGAGGGTCATTAGTTGGGAATTTTTTTGCAATTTGTTTAGCAATCGCTTCCATTTGTTCCTTTTTAGCAATTTTTTTCGAACAATTCATGATCAAGTCTCCAACTTCTCTATAGTAAAAACATGCATTATGTAAGTTTAGGTAGACAAGAGGTTGACTAACATGGAAACCTGGTCCATTGAGGTCAAGGGAGGGGGGTAACGGCTTGGATATGTCCATTTCTACACAAATATGAGGGTGCACTCTATAATTAGATAGTTTTTTTGACATCGGGTGAGACCACAAAATCTTACCAAGAAGAACAACAATTTTATTGAGAAATGGACGACATGAAAGAGATAAAAAGGGCAACTCTATCCAAAGAGGGTATTTTGCCCTTAAGGGACCCTTTGGATGAAAATCCAAAAGACCAACCTTGTAAATAACAAGTTTACCCGTAGATAACCCAAATTTCGTATTGGAGGGCTTTTTTGGCATGTTCGATATTTGCAAAGGAGACTACTATGTACCCCCTACCCAACCTCTAGTATTTTCCCAAACCTCTCTAACCCATTTGAGACCCATTTGAGAAATTCAGCCTCAAGTGGTATCCCCTATAAAAAAATAAAATGACAGACGTTCAAATAAGTCATTAGCTACTTTAGCAAAGAAATCAGTAAGAAAAACTGAAAGAGGCTTACCTTGCTCTGCATGTGGTTGAGGTGTTGCTAGATTAGGGTTTGATGGATCAACAGTGTAGACCTCTGGTAAGCTCCTCTCACTCTCCGAATTTGCAGGCCCCTAAAAAATGCTCATCTTTCAACAAAATCCAAAATGGGTAAAAACCCTAAAAATAGCACAAGAGTGCTTTATTTTTTTCCCACAAGTCTTTGAAATGTTTGGATGTTCACTGGTAGAAGGAAAATGCCCTCGAAATTTTGAAAGTTGAAACCGTGAGCACTCCTGAAAGCAAAAACGATCACGAAAGGGCTCTTCAAAACCCTTTTCATAAAGCAAAAGCAACCGCAAAAGAGCTCTTCGAAACCCTATTCAAAATATGTGTTGTTGTTTCGAAAATCTCAACTTCCAAATTGAAAAATGGATAAAAACCCTAAAATTAGCACATGAATATCCTACTTGTTTTTCATAAATCTTTGAAATATTCACTAATAGGAAAAAATAGAGGTTGAAACTATGAATACTCTTATATGCAAACATTGTTGAGAAAAACTCTTCAAAACCTTATTCAAAATATCGCATATCTTTATTGATAGCCCTTTACACTCGAGGCAATCTTCTGTCTCACACATGGATCTATAAATAAACGTTTAACAAGATAAATGTAAAGGAAAAATAATTTGATATACAAAAGAATCAATATGCTTGGAAAAATATCGATGTGCTTTAACATATTGTTGGCTGGTCTTCCATTGGGCTCGAAACATTTAGTAATCTTATCTATATTAAAATAATTTTGCTTATCATTTATATTAAAAGGTACAATGGTCATCATTACAACCTTGTGATGCTAATAAAATAGATAACACAATCTGTTTTTTAATTATTATTTTTGGATCCTTAGAGAGCTAAGGTTGTGATTCTCGATTTCATGTCACACTTGCATTTGAAATATTGAGGATGGTTGCCTACCACTCGAGGAAACATGCTTTCCATTGAGTGTCGTGAAACATCATTAGACTGTGAAAAACAAAAGTTAGGGCATGGAAATTTTAATTTATACTATGACCTTTCCATTTTTATTTTTTTGCCCTTTTGGAAGATAAGGACCCGACAAAAGGTGTCAAGCTGGTCAAAGAGGTAGATTTTTTTAAGAAATAGGTCATAATCTCGTCATAATCTCCTTGTAAGAATGATACGATCTCGAAAGTTATTTTATAACTTTATTTTATCTTGGTAAGAATTTTATTTCAAGTAAAGGGGTCTTGGAGGGTTTCGGATTGAAATTGCCAAGCAACCTTCAACCTCAAGCAAGGGGACCTTGGAGGGGCTTGGGATGGAAACCTTCAACCTCAAGCAAGAGGACCTTGGAGGGGCTTGGGATGGAAACCTTCAACCTCAAGCAAGAGGACCTTGGAGGGGCTTGAGATCGAAACCGTTGACCTCAAGCAAGAGACCTTGGAGGGGCTTGAGATTGAAACCGTCAATCTCAAGCAACGAACTTTGGAGGAGCTTGGGATTGGAACTGCTGGCAAACACTCAAGGAACTTGAGATCGAAACCGTCAACCTCAAGCAAGAAACCTTGAAGGGGGCTTGAGATTGAAAGCGTCACCTCAAGCAACGAACTTTGAAGGAGCTTGAGATTGGAATTGCTGGCAAACACTCAACTCAAACCAATCGCCACCTAAATTAAAGTAAATTATTAATAAGAGACAGGTCAATTAACAACAACATATAAATTATCAATCTTATCAATAAACTAAGATTTATAAAGGTTAAAAAAGAAGTTATTGGTAGATTCGATTACATGTACTACATTGGTTGTAGTACATTCGTAGAGCCTTTGCCGACAGCCTTTGCCGACATTAGTGGAAAGTTCTTTTTGTTTTTTATACTGCATTTTCATACACCTTTGATTTTATTTTGATTTTGAATCAAAGTTATATTAAATATAATATGAGAAACGGTTGTTAACGAGAGAGTAAGAATATTATTTTTTATTAGATTAAAATTCATATTTACATTAGATTCACCTCCCCAATTTGAATTTTGTTGTTAGTTAATAAATGAAAATTTAATAAAATCAAAATTATTAAATTTAATATTTAATTAAAAATAAATGTTAAATATAAAGTTTGTATATGTTTGTCAAGGCAAAAAAAAAAATCAATATAAAGGTTAAGTGCCTATATATCTAAAGATAATTAATAATTTTTTAAATAAAATATTAATATAATAATAAGAATTGTGATTAATTTTTGTGGTTTGATGAAAGTTTTTATGGTTTACTAAACATAGTGTGGTTGTGGTCAACCTTTCTATATAAAAAAATTCTTTAAATTACTCAGTTTTTTATTAAAAAATTAATTTTTGTTTGTTAGGATTAATTTTTTTTTAACATAGTTTTAGGAGGACAGCTACAGGCTTTGGGGTCAACTTTCCTATATAAAAAAAAAGTCTTTAGGAGTGATCATGGTTGGGAGGAGTGTGCTAGAACCTTAGTATCCTCTTTCAAAGTCAAAGAATCTAACAGATTGGGCTAATACCCTTGAATAATTTTATTTTAATTGTTTTTAAAAGAAAAATCTCATTCAATTAATTATTTTTTATTTTTATTTTTTACATAGGGAAGAAGATTATTTTTCTTTGTAGATTAATTATATGTCTATTTATATATTATGTAATTTCATTATTATTATACTAATTTTAAATTGTGGCTCTCTTATTATGTTTTGGTAATTATAACTATAAATATAAATTTCAAGGATTAGAACATAAATATCTCATTAAAATTCATGATATTAAACCTATTAAATCCGTATTATTTAACACATCACATAATTATTACTTTTATATATTTATATATTTTTAAATAGATTATAAAAAATTGAAATAAGTTATACCACTTAACATAAAATTTAAATTTTAATCTTTTAAATTAAACTAAATCATTTAATTTTATAAATTTATTTATAACTATTCTAAACCTTAATCCTAGTTAGTTTATTAGCATTTTAGTTTGTTGGTGGATGGTCTAAGATATTTATTATTTTTAACTTTCTTGGCGATATTTTATTCCAAGGAGCAAGAAAACATTAAAAAACTCGTGCGGTGCATGTGGTTCGAGACTCTGCTATTTTTAAATACACTACGCCTTTCTTTCTTTTCTTTTATTTTAATGCCGGTTTTAACCAATAGAAATTAGAAACCAAACCTAACCTTATCTGTACTCCTTAAGTCAAGACATTCTTATCCTCATCTTCCGCATAATGTCAGAGGAATATTCGATTGGAAACCATCCTCGTACTCCTCAATTTCCTCGAACGCATTTTAAAATCATGTTCCACCTTCCATCTCGCAAATATCCAAAACATTTTTTTATTTTTTTTTACCTCTGAGCAAATGACGGTTGGTTGCGTTGAACAAGACCGTCGTCCAAAGAAAAAACAAATATAAATATTGGGCCGCGCACGTCCGTTCCTCCATGTCGGGAGAAAGTCCCCACCTTCGATTTCGTCCAATCGCCGACTTAGACGTGCCCGCCCGCAAAAACCCTCAACATCCCCATCAAAGAAATTGATCAGCTGACCAGCGTGCGCATCCACCTCTCTATCCAGAAAGAGGGTCTCCTTTATCTTTATCTTCCAATTTTTACCGGAAGGTTACGAAAGGACTGTCTACTAAATATCTATCAAAAAAATCAGTTACTTCTAAGGAGAGTTATATTGGTTATTAATGACGGCAGTTATATTTTTTATATTGAACATCGGTTACAAATATCAGTAAACATAAGAGGAATCCATCTCACAATCATATGGATGATAATAATTAGGCATCGACAGTTACATTTTTTCATTTAATTAATGCGATAAACTTTTACATTTTCTTTTAATTATGATTTTTGTAAAGTTAAAATAAAAAATAACACAATTATTTTTATTATTATGAATATGGGTAATGTTTTTGTGAGAGAATGATTTTGGATGGAATTTAGATTTATTCATTATAAATTTTATCAGGTTAAAAGCAATCCATTATTTTTCTATAAATAAAAGTAGGATAGTGATTTGAAATTGATTTTTTTTTGTGATAAATAAAAGTAGGATATTGATTTGAATTAAAAATAACGAAATTTCGAGATCGAGTAAACGGTGCATGGAAACCCAATCATGCCTCAAAATAAATAAATAAATGAGAGGTCACATCATTATTAAAATGTCAAATAATTATAAATAAAATTTGTTGAATAAATTTAGATAGATAGGTATTAAAGTAAAAAGATTATTAAGTAATGAAATAATATTTTGGTTGGTTTTAGTTTGAATGAAAGTGGTTCATTTATATTATATCATTATCTTGTAATGGTATTATAAAAAAGTTTTGATATTATTTATATATCACTTGGCAAGTTTCGAATATGGGTCTCTTTCTTAAATGTTGACTATTCTAACCGGTTGAGTTAATGTCATTTAATAAAATTTAAGTTTATATGGTTTTTTTTTAGTAATACTTCTTATACACATCCACCATGGGGATTGAGCCCAGGTCACATCACCATGGGGATGGTTTATACGGATGTTTATGAGGGGTCCCAGGCCCCTCCTACCGATGTTTGAATTTGGATCTTCTAAATGAAAACCTAAGGACTTATCATTACATATCCCTCATTGGTCGTTTTATGTACCTTTTATTCCGAGGTTTGAACTTGAATCTTCTAGGTGGAAACCTAAGGACTACCTAAGGACTTATCATTACGTATCCCTCATGGGTCTTTTTGTTTGCACCTCGTATGGTTTGAACTTGGATCTTCTAAATAAAAATCTAAGGACTTATCATTACATATCCCTCATCAGTCTTTGTGTTTGCCTTTGATACCGAGGTTTGAACTTGGATCTTCTGAATGAAAACCTAAGGACTTATCATTAGGTATCCTTCATGGATCTTTTTGTTTGCCCCTCATACCAAGGTTTGAACTTGGATCTTTTGGATGAAAACCTAAGGACTTATCATTATGTATCCTTTACTGGTTGGTTTTTTTGTTTAAGTTAAAAATACAGGTTTTTATGAGGGTTTTCAATCCTTTCGTATCGGGTTTAAGCTTGGATCTCGTGGATGAAAATCTAAAGACATACCACTACGATATCTCTCACAAAAAAAATTGAAAATTACTTTGTTTACATTGTTTCTAATTTTGTAAATTTGATTTTATTTTTTAATTGATTTAGTTCAATTCAGTGAGAGGGCCACCCTCCCCATGAATTGAACTTGGGTCTTCGCTAAGAGAACCCAATGTCTTTTATCATTATCGTGTTATATCTGGACACAAAATTTGTTAAGATTTCAATTTGGAAATTCTCTATATAGGTTTGGAATTTGTTAATATTTGTTATGATATTTTACTACGTTTTAGTTTCAATGAAAGTGGGAATTATATATTTTTTTGTAATTGGTTATATAGGATTGAAATGGGTCCACCCATACTGCATTATTACCATATAGTGGTATTATAACAAAGTTTTGATATTATCCATATTATTTGGCAAGATTCGAATATGGGTCTTCTTAGATGTTGACGAATCTAATCGGTTGAGTTAATGTCATTTCATAAAATTTAAGTTTACATAGATTTTTATGAGGGTATCAGGCCCTCATACCAAGGTTTGAACTTAGATTTTATAGATGAAAACTTAAAAACTTATCATAAAAATACCTTCATTGATCTTTTCTTTAAGTTAAAAACACGGGTTTTTATGAGGGTCTCAGTCATGGACTGACCGAGTTTGAACTTGAATATCTTAAATGAAAATCTAAAGACATACCGCTAGAGTATCCCTTATGGAAAAAAATTGAAATTATCTTGTTCACGTTGTTTCTAATTTTTTAAATTAACAAAATTGGAAATTATATGAAGAAAAAAACAAATATTGCAAGTGTTAACAAGAAGTGGGTTAAACCCGCAAATAAAAACAAAAAATAACAATGAGAATAATATCTTGGAATATTAGGGGCATGAATAAGAACTATGAAAAATGTATTAAGAAACTCTCAAATTGTTATAGACAAAATACTTATATTTATAGATATGAAAAATGGGCAGCAAATATTTTAACCATTTATGGTGGTGAATTTTATCTTGACAAAATTTAAATTTCAAAAGGTATTTTGCATGAAATGATAAAAAGAAGTTGATTGCAAAAACTTAATAGTGAGCCAAATTAAGTCTATTTGGCAACAGTTCGAGGATGCCATCTCGGTCTATGTTGACAGACAAAATAATAAAGCGGTTGACTTTTTGGCTAAACATGGCAATGAAAGTCTGGTTGGTTATATACTGAATTCCAACTAGGATAGGAACACTTTTGAATGGCAGAAGGTGAACCAAATGGTTCTTAAATTGGCCAGCAAAGACTTAGCTAAGGATGAGGATAGGTCCAGAGTCCGCTAAGTCTTGTGGATCAATGGAGGATGAACAGTTATTTGTTGGGTTTTTTGCTACCTCTTGCAACACTCTTTGACCCTTTTTGGGATAGCACGAGTTCTGTTCACAGGACTGTCAAGCCTGTTAGGTTTCTTAGGATCAATGTAATGTAGAACTGGGAACAGGTTCAGAGTTTCTGCTTTATAGATGGTACTCGATTTGTTGTTATTTTTGGAGATGTTAATCCAAGTTTTATTCAGATTTTAGGGCTTTCCAAAAGTGGTAGACCTATGACTGTAATTTGATTCTTGTTCTATCAATATAATTTTTTACCTTTTTCAAAAAAAAACTTAGCAATGAGAAAGATGGCAAATCTCTTTGATAAGAAATGTAAATGAATAATGTTTTTGATAGAAAGGTAGTTTAGATATGATTCAACTAATTTGATATAAATGTTATGACATTTGAAATGTTATAAGAGCAATGTAATGTTTTATTTTACCCCCAAGGGCTAGGTGGATTGGTAAGTGCTAATCTGGCTGGGCACTTATCAAGAACAGACCCAGGTTCAAACCTTGGGGGAAGCCTCTTGCAAAGGTAGTAGTCTGATCTGAATCCTCTGAGTGCATGCTAGACTGATGATGATGGTACAAATCTCAAGTACCCGATGGCTCATTTCACACTGGGCTATAAAACAAAGAAGTGGAACATATTTGGTGGATGCAGTCCCTGTGGTTTGAACCCTGTGCTTGCCAACTACTAAAAATTGTGTTATTGTAACCAACTCTTCTATCAAGCAAAAAATAATAATATTTTATTTTTGTAATGGAAGTGGCCCCAATAGAAGCCACACAATAACTTATTCAAAAAAATCAATTGGTCATCAAATGATATTATAGTTCAATTCAGATGAAGAATATTTTTTATAGAAAGGTAGGTTGGATATGACTTAACTAATTTGATAGAAATGTTTTTTTTATTATTGGTAAAAGAGGTTTTGAAAGGGTCTCGTAACGTTTTACAATGAGGAAAAAACAAAAGAAACAACCTCCCAAAAATAGGGAGACGATCTCCAAAGAAGACACCTAGAGACAATCTCCTCAAAACCATCTCTAGACAGGAACAAAAATGAAAAGCGGGTTTCTCGACACACCAGGAAACACCCCCACACAAATTGAAACAAGTATTCCCATCGAAGGAAAACCTCACAACCACGGAGACAGGCTTCCCCGTACACTAAAATTTGAAAAAGGTTTTCCTGCCTAGTAGAAAACCAAACAATACCATGCACTAAAATTTGAAAAAGGTTTTCTTGCCTAGAAGAAAACCAAACAATCTCATACACTAAAATTTGAAAAATATTTTCTTACCCAGTAGAAAACCAAATAGTCTCGTACACTAAAATTTGAAAAAGGTTTTCCTGTATAGGAGAAAACTAAACAGCCCTAGAAGAACCAAATAGTAGAGAGAAGATATTCCATAGGTCTAACCACCAGAACTCGAAAAGATCAGCATCGAGCAAATCATATTAAGAAAAAACACAGGATCCAAAAGATAACCCACACTAGGTATTTTGAACTTCTATAAATAAAATAGCTTAAGAAATATTCCACAGGCTATAAGGTCTTCCTATAGAGAAGGTGATGTGTAGCTAGATCCAAAAAACCCTGGCAAGAGAAACGACACCCCTAAATTATGAAGTAGATCAAAAATGACATTAGATTTCAGGAAGCCCTCCACTATAGCAAATAATCAGCCTAGGATCTCCCGTCAAGATCATAAAAAACTGCAGGAAGATTCGTCAAAATAAACACCAACAAAACTACAAGAAGCCCAACCTCGCCACATAACAAGAAGAAACCAATAAAACCCTTCTACAACACGATAGAGCACAAGGTCCTCCCTCCAAGACCATAAGAATGAAGAGAAAGGAACCACTGGGAAACCCTTGAACCAGAACTAAGAAGCAGATCATACATGGTGTTAGATTTCAGGAAGCCCTCCACTGCAACAAACAATCGACACATGATCTCCCCTCAAGACCAGAAAAAAACTACAGGTAGATTCCTAAAAATAAATATTAGCAAATCTATATGAAACCCAACCCCACCACGAAACAAGAAGAAACCAGCAAACCCCTATGCAACATGATAGAGCATAGGGTCCTCCCTCAAAGATCAAAAGAATGAAGAGAATGAAATCCCTAAACAACCGCGAGAGCCTCTCATATGTGGGCAATAAAACCATGGTCTCCCCCCAAAGTCCAAAAAGAAACATAGAGAAAGACCCTCTAGGAAACAACAGAATAGGTGAATAGAAACCCACCCCAAAATGAAGTAGGGCTCGAGAAAGAATAAAGAGCCACCCCTGTGGACCAGAAAGCACATGACCCTCTCTCAAGGCCAAAATAAATATCACAGGGGAGAGCTTCGTCAATCCACTTCTCAAACCAAGCAAGAAACGAAGCCCCCCAAAAAACCCACACTGAAGAAAAACTAGGATTATACGGTCAAGCAGAACCACCAAAGAAAAAAGCAGGAATACCAAGAAAAAACCCTTCCTGAAACAACCTAGGAAAACATAGAGGTCCTGGAACAACACTCCATGCACGAAGCTAGACTGAAAAGGCCTGATAGGCTTGGAAAAATAGGAGATCCACCTAGAAAACCTTAATTTGATAGAAATATTATGAGAGCAATGTAATGTTTTATTTTTGTAATGGGAGTGGCCCAATAGAAGACACACATAGCTTATTCAAAAAAATCAATTGGTCGTCAAATGATACTAGTTCAATTCAATAGATTCCTTACCTTTGAAGAAGGTAAAGGTTCAAATATTACCAAGCAATACATCATATTTCTCAAGTTGTTGTAATACCACTATGTGGTCAATGATGTAATGGGGGTGGAGTTCGTTTCAATCCAATATAACACATTAAAAAATAACCAATTGGTTAATTTGAACATCAAATTAAATTTAAAAATAATATGTTATTTTTATTATTATATATTTTATAGAAAATAAAACTAAGAAAATCTTTAATAAAAGGTAATCTAGGTATGATTTAAATCAGATGACAATATACTTTATATTTTGTGATTTTTTTTGGTTTACATGAATTCTGTTTGGTTTACGTTTGCTTGTCTGGTTGTAGTTGCTTCCTTCTCTGTTTTGGTCCTGGTTGGGTCTCCGTTAGCCTGGGTTGTCCATCTAGTATTATCTTTCAAAGTCATTCGTGGTCTCTCTATTGCATGGATGACTTCTTTTTTATTATGTTCTTGAGGATGGGTTCCTCTTCTGCTCTAGGTGGAGTTGCCACCTTCTCGGCTACTATGTTGTAAAAGGTTTAGGGTCCTTTCAAAACCCTCTTATCTATCAAAAAAAATAACTTATTTTTTAAATCAATATAATAGTCAAGGGCTAGGTGGATTGATATGTTCTTGCACTTACCAAGAAGAGACCTAGGTTCAAACCTGAGGGGCATGCATATTTGCAAAGGTAGTAGTTTGTCCTAACTCTGCTAAGTGTGTGCTAGCCCAATAATGACGATACCAAACCCGAGCGACTGGTGGTCCCCCTCACATCGAGTCAACAAGAACGAGGTGGAATAAGGGTTATAAGGGGTAGCCCCAAGATTTAAACCGTGTTTGGTTGTAGAAAAATATTATGGATGTAATTGATTCCCCTATGTATAAAAAAAATCAATATAATAATCAATACATTTTTATACATATGGGAGTTGGTTACATCCACACCATTTTAATAATTGTCAATTACAGGGTTCAAACCACAAGGATTGCTCCAAACAAGCCTATACCACTTCGTTGTTGATGACCCGACGTGAAAGGGGCCATCGATCACTCAGAATTCATACCATCATCGTCAATCTAGCACACGCTCAGAGGATTCAAATTAGACTACTACCATTGCAACAGACATGCCCCCAAGGTTTGAACCTAGGTCTCTTCTTGGTAATTGTCTAGCCAAACAGACAATTACCAATCCACCTAGCCCTTAGGGGCATAACAATCAATACATTGACTATGTTTTTCTTTAATTACTAGTGCTTTAATACTCATAACTACATAATGGTATTATAATAGTTTGACAAGTATAGCTTAAAAATATTTTGAGAAATATAACCAAACTAACTAATATCATTTGATAGTATATTGATTATGCTTTACTTCACATTATACCTAAAGTTTATTTTATTTTATTTTTTTATTATATATAAATTTGAAGACAATATGTTATAAATCATCTAATAAATGTAATACTAGTAATTGACCAACATACACTATAAATTTATTTCCTATATTTATTAAAATAAATTGATTGATTTAAAAAATATTACATATTACAAACATGTAATAAATGAAATGAATAAACAATATCTAGTGTAACAAAGCTTTAATGGATTTGATTAACTAAAAAATAATGAACAAATTAATAATCAATTCAATGATAAATTAATCAAATTATATTAAAGAAAAATAAAATAGGAAACATTAAATTTTTTTGTCTAGAGAACAAGGGGTTGTACTCGGGTCCCCGCCCTTGACAAATCACAACTCTCTTCTTTAGAGATTGAGACTTTATAGAGAGATTCAACTCTCATCTCAATTGAGATGGTATAGCTAGATAACCTATATCATTTTTCATAAAATGTCTGAATTCTTGATTTTTATTTTTTGGATCTTTTTCAATTTTTTATGTGAATACAAATATTCCAAAATTTAGCATCCTTCTTGACATTTTTCTACAACCTTCACAATACCAAAACTCCACCTTTGCTATCTATGCATTGCATCTTATTAGAGTAATATTTCTAAAACATTGCATTATCATAGTCGGCTTTACCATATATGGATTGCTAGTTTCCTTCTTGAAGCATAAGTGCAACCACATAAATTATAATAAATAGTTTATATGAAAATACATTAATGTTATAAAATAAAGAAAATATTACCAATGGAAAACATTAAAGTAAATCTTAATCATTATTTTATTAGGCAATAAACATTTTCTTGTCAGCTTCAACTAAACTTACTACTTCCTCTAACCATGGAAAAGAGAATTTAACTTCACGATCCTCAATTATAACCCCTCTACTGTCTAGCCTATCTACATATTTGTTTCCTTCCTTTCATGTATGTGCAAACCTAATTTATTCAAACTCTATAGCAAGATATTGAATTTCCACAATTAGCTCTTACATGTTCTGTGGAGTCTTTGCTTTTCTCAAAATTGCAATTATTACTATGAATGCATCACCTTCCATCCATACTCTATTCCATTTCATTTTTTTACATATTTTAACCCTTTCAAAGTCGTCCAAGCTTCGACTTCATTATATATCTTAAATCCACTATTGAAAGTGTAATGAGGCAAAATCGTTCCTCTATTATTTCTAATTATTCCTCCCCCTATTGGTCTTGGATTTCCTTTAGACGATCCATCAAAATTCAATTTGATCAACTCCAGATCTGGTGGTTTCCACTTTATATTTTTTGCCTTCTTTTTGTTTATCCTGTATTCAACATCATTATTCTATTTGATGACTTGACTCCATCTATCAAGGCTCTCTGCTTCCAGATTAGGGATTAGGTGAATTGATAAGGTTGGTGTAGAGTCCTCTATGGCTAAACAAATCTTCCTTTTCCTTTCAATATTATTCTATCCTTTATAACCATATAGTCCAAAGTATTGTATCTTTTGATACATCCTAGTGATGGCTTTTGAAGCCTTAATACTAATGTAAAACTCACATGATAAATTTCATAGGATAAAATATATGATAGCCACAATATAGTAAGATAAAAAATAATGATATAACCACAATAATATGAGCCAACTAATATGTAAAATCAAGGCTTATAATATATCAACTAACATCCATTAATAAGCTGCAATATGTATGTAATAGCATAAATCATAAGGTTGGCTTAGACTTCTCTATGGCTAAACAAATATTCCTTTTCATTACCTATAAACTAATTTCATTTCCTTTAAATATTATTCTATCATTTCTAGCCATATAGTCCAAAGTATTTTATCTTTTGATATATCCTAGTGATGGCTTTTAAAGCCTTAATACTAATGTAAAACTCACAGGATAAATTTCGCAGGATAAAATATATGATAGCCACAATATAGTAAGATAAAAAAAATGATGTAACCACAATAATATGAGCCAACTAATATGTAAAATCAAGGCTTATAATATATCAACTAACATCCATTAATAAGTTACGATATGAATGTAATAGCCTAAATCATACATGTACAAAGCATGTAGCACAACTTACAATATTAGTTGTTGAAATGTATGCAATCTTTATTACTCCTCTTTCTCTTACAAATGTATCATAAACTCTTAAAAAAACAATGCTCACTACGTATACAATGTAGACTATGTAGGCGATGTAGGCTATGTAGCTAATATCCTCTATGGAGTAATATATAGCCATTGTATGATGACTATTTGGTTACTTGACTTTTCATTTCCTTATGCCAAGTCTCATGACTCTTGGCTTCTCTACTTGAAACTTGCATACACATGACTCTATCTTGTATGCACACTTAGACATGACTCTTCACATAACACTTCCTAATCTAAGAACACTTGTGCACACTTACATATGAGACACTTGTTCACATCTACACATATTATACTTGTGCATTTTCTGCACATTATTACATTACATAAAATATTTACTCACACTCTAATCTAGGACACAACCCTAATCTAATATATACAAGATGTACCATGAGGGTATATTGTCATGTACCAAATAATGTATTATTCTCCAACACCTAGATTGTTTGTAAAGCCTCACTTTTAAAAGTGCCCTGCCATTGCTTTAACCATTATTCAATTTTGCCATTCATCACCATGCATTTACCAAACATATTAAGAATCCATTGCCATATATTCTAGACTATTAAGAAGTGTTCCTAGAGATGGTATATACTCTTCTCCTTTTAACAAAGAACACATTATGAAGGGCCATGAAAACCTTTTTCATAAGGTTATACCAGGATAAAATTCTTCTATGACCTAATAAACAAACAAACATTTTCACTTTAGGAATGCTTGGGCTATCCTAAATATCTCTTCATATTCTTGAGTTATTCATATTTTGATGGTGCTTTACATTATATCCACTTCTTGTTGTGTATTCTCCTAAGTTATTCAACTCCCAAATAAACTTATCCTTGGTTCCCCTTGGAATAATCATTGTTGTTATCTTTCTACTCAACTGCCTCCTAGCATCAATATCTTGTATACTTGTAAAAAAATATTATTTCCATTTGTATCTTCCTTCCTGATCCTTATACATAATGTTTGAAACACTATCATCATATTTGTCTTGAAGTAATCTCATCTATGGTTTCAAAATTAGATCTAGATTGAGTGGTTTTTTTATCACACCAAGTATCCATCCAAATCTTTTCTCTAGTTTCCACCAACCATCTTAGACCTTCAATCACTAAAATCAATTGATTTTTTTTAATTTTTCCATAGAGAAAAACCATTTAGTAGTGAGAATGCAATAAATATTAAGGTTGGATCATTGGGCTCAACATACTTACTTAGAAGAATTTTTTCCCATTGTCTTTAACTCTCTTTTTATAATCTCCAAATTACTTTTCCCCTAAGATTATAAGTTTACATCCATAAGAACTCTTAACCCGATACCTCCCCTAGTTTTATCATCACACGTCACCAAAGGAAATTTCCTTTTATCATGTAAACCTAACCACAAAAAGACTGCATAATGCGGATTAAGTTTTTTTCTATCAATTTTGGCATAGTATACAAGGACATATAATAAGTTGGAATGGCATGTAAGACTAATTTAATTAGTAGCACTATTGTTGCTAATGATAGCCATCTACCTTTCCATGCTAGTAGTTTATTTTAAACTTTAGCTATAACTGGATTCTATAATTATATCCTCATTCTCCCCTCAAATAAGGGCATCCCTAGATAAGTTGCTAGCAAATTTGTTGCCTCCATTTGAAGTAACCTGCATATCTCTGCTTTGATTCTAACTAGGGTGTTTAGGAAGTAAATTTTGAATTTTGTTCTATTAAATTTCTACCCTAACACTCTTTTGTATTTCTTTAATAAGCTATAAGAAACATTACATCCTACAAATGTACAATAAATATTAAATGACATTAGTTTAGACAATTATACCTTAAGTTTCAAGGAAGATATTTAGGTTTAAATATTGTCAAATTATTGTAATACCATTATGTGGTCATGATGTAATACAAATGGAACCGTTTCAATCCCATATAACCAATTGGAAAAAATGTGCAATAAATGTAATGAATCTACTATCTAGTTTAACCAAGCTTTATTAATACGATTGATTAAAACATATTTTTTTTTTGAATAATACTTCTTATACACATCCACCATGGGTATTGAACCCGGGTCACATCACCGATATTGCAAGTGGCATCCTTGATTAAAACATAATTAAAAGAATTAATGTTATAAATATTAAATAAATATAAGAAACTGATTATATGTATTGTAAGAAAGTTTTAAATAATTTAAACTATTAAAAAATTAATAAAAAATATTAATCATTGGAAAAAAATCCTATTAAATTAAAAATTATTAATAAAAAGAAGTCAATAAAATAATATTAACTTGCTTTCGTTATTACATGATTATTTTCCTCTTAATCATAAAACGACAACTCAATGCAATCTACTATATTCTTTTCCACCAAAATAACCTCAAATGATAATTAAAAAAACAAGGTCATATTTATTTACTTTCATGGTTCACATCTATCTTTTAAACTTTGATCAAACCTTAGAGTTACTACTAGTTTAAAATGTTTGTTACTAAACTTAATATTATGGTCTAAAAGTAAGATAATATAGTTTAAATTGAAGAAACAAAAGTAAATGACAAATTTTTTATGTAAAGAGAGAGCAAAGTTGGTGAGAAGGTGGTTTTGTTTTTAATATGAACTAGGGGTGGGGGTTTGTACAATTTCAAGCAAGAATAAATGGAAACCTATTGCAGGATGGTGACCAGACTCTAGTGGGCAAGGAAAGGAAGAAGAAAGTTATGGGTTTGGCCTCCTTGTGGAAAACCAAGGCCTCTTTCGCATATATGATGAGTGGAAAAATCCCTCATTGTATACGGAATGTGTTGGTTGCCAAAGTCCATACTATGAAGTCAGCAGAGCACGTATTGAGCATCTCAGATGCTTTGGTCAATCAAAACTTAGGGAATTGATTAAATTTTCTTATCTATAAATTCCTAGGGGCCTAGCCAGGTTTGTTAGTTTTACGAAATTAGACTAAGATAAAATGGGAGTTGAAATGACAAGTCTCTAAAAAAATCCTACCAAAGGATTTTTTTGTAGTTGTCTTTAACTGCTTCAAAAACTTTTAAAAGGCTCTATTGGGTGGCCTATGGTTATTAGAAGTGATGAGGCTTTTTTTTAAGCCATGAGATCCCACTTTTAACCCTAATACAAAACAAATGGATAAGGTTCTACTATGGGTGTGATTGTATGGTTAGCCTTTGGAGTTTTGGTCCTAAGAGATATTTGAGATTATTGAAAATTACCTTGGGGATTTCCTAGTTGTTTCATTGTCTATAGTTTAGCAATCATTGGTAGTATATTCTAGGTTCTACATTAAGGTGGACTTGCAAAAATTTCTCCCAAAATCCATTACCCTGTCTTCAAAGCTAGGAATGCATGCCTAATAAGTCAACTATGAGAATCTTCCCTTTCGTTGTAGGGTTTGTCATGAGTATGGTCGCATGGTTCAAGACTGCTCCCTTGGAGTCTCTCTTAGTGAGAAGGATGAGCAAGGAAATTATAGGGAGGGGAGACCATCCCCATATGGGAGAGTAAGGGGATTCAAGCTCTATAACTTCTCCGGATCAAAACACTAAATTCCTTTGAAAAGCTTCATATGAGTAGCCAGGAGTAGTAGGGGCACCTCAACTAGAAGAAAATGAGATAGAGGAAAAGGAGGGTGCATTGGCGAATAAGGAGGAAGTGATCAATAACCAAGTAGTAGACCTAGCCTTGGCAGATTCTTCAACTAAAGAGGTAAGTGAATCAAATTCTAAGTTTATTTCCTCTTCTTTGCCCTTGCAAGTTGAAGAGGGGGACCATATGAGAAAGATATTTTGTCATATCTTTGTAGTAATAAAATAAATACTAAAGGAGTGCACCCATAGTTCGAAGTAGATCCTAAACAAAAGGACAAACCCTTAGGTTTCAAAATAAGAGCTAGAGAGCCAAAGAAAGAGATTGCAGAGTAAACAACAAACACTGTTGGGTCTATATTTGGGAGGGGTTAAGCCCTCTAAAAAGGCACATAAATGAAGATATTTTCTTGGAATATCAAGGGCTTGAATTACCCTAATAAGATAAGGGTTCTTTGTAAACTGATTAGAAGTCACAAACCAAATGTTTTGCTCCTCTAGGAAACATAAGGTTTAACTAGGGACTTTTTGAAAATTAGGGCTTTTTACCAAAATAGTAGTAGAATATTTTTTGTTATAGTAGTAGGCACTATGGGAGGTTTAGATTTTTGGAATTCAAATGTTTTTTAGGAAACTTTGTTAGCTTAGGATGGTAGGTTCATGTCAATGGGGCTCAAACACTTAGCTTCCAATACAATAAGCATTGTTATTAATGTCTATGATCCAAACTTGAGAAGCCTCATAAATGATTTATGAGAAGAGCTACTTATTTGTTTATAATATGATATAAAGCATTAGATGGATGATAATAGGGGACTTTAATAATGCCCTTAAACCATAAGAGAAGAGAGGAGGAATAGCCAGAATTTCAAATTCTATAAATAAGCTTGGGGACTTTATCACTAATGCAGGTTTAATAGACCTAGATCTCAAAGGATCTAGGTTTACATGGACAAATAGGAGAGTGAAATATCAAAACATCCAATTGAAGTTAGATAGAACCTTGTGCTCTCCCTATTGGTTCTTGGAGGGCTTTAATCTAGTATTTATGTCTTTGGCTAGGATATAATTTGATCATTCCCCTATAGTAGTCAAGTTGGAGATGGTTAGAAAGAGACTTGTTCTATTTAGATTTGAGCTATTGTGGTTACACCATCCAATCTTCAAATCTCTTTTGAAGAATTGCTGGAACAGTCGAGTTTAGGGAACAAGTATGTACAAGCTAGATTAGAAACTCAGTTAGTGAAAAACAATTAATAACATGGAATAAGTAATATTTTGGTAATAATTTTGAATATGAGAAACAACTAGAAAAGGAAATAGAAGATCTTCAAGGGAATATAGAGGTGGAAGATTAAATTTTTTATCTACTAGTAAGAGCGAAGTAGGTCCTCAATGTCCTGGCAAAAGGGGAAGCTCATTGGAGGTAGAAATCCAAGGTTATGTGGTTGAATGAAGGGAATCATAATACTAAGTTTTTTCATGTTACAACCTCAATCCATAGAAACAAGAATACAATCAAATAGATTGAGAATATGCAAGGTCAAAATCTTTGATAAGAGGAGGATATTAGTGGATCACTTTAGAGATTTTTTTTATATAGATAAGGTGCAAGGGAAGATGAAGCAATTCAATAGATTTTAGAGTTTATAACTAGCTTGATCATTGAACAAATGAATGAAATATTAAATTCCCTTGTATCTAAAAAGGAAATTAAGAAAGTAGTTTTTCCTTAGGTAGGGATAAGGCTCCAGGACCTGATGCTTCTCATAGGTTTCTTCCAAGAATATTGGAACATTATGGGTAAGGATGTGGTTCAAGCAGTTAAGAAAGCCCAAAGGAGTGATATGTTGAGAGAATTAAATAACACCTTCATAGCCTTGATTCCTAAGAATCAAGATCCTTGCATGTGTGTTGACTTTAGACCTATAAGTCTTTGTAACTTAGTGTATAAATTCATTACCAAAATTATGGCCAACAAATTAAAATAAATTTTTCCCCACATCATTTTGGATGAACAAGGAGGTTTTGTTCAAGAAAAACATATTATGGATAGTATAATTATAGTGCATGAATAAATGCATTATATTTTTATGAGCAACTAAGCATGTATGGTGGCTAAATTGTATATGTTAAAATCATATGATAGAGTAGACTAGGAATTTTTCAATAGGATCTTAGAGAGGTTTGGTTTTGATAGAAAGTGGAGGAATTGGGTTATGGAGCATGTCACTTTGCCAAGATTCTCAATCCTAGTGATTACCTAAAGGTTTTTTCAGCAACTCTAAAGGTCTCCACTAAAGGGATCCTCTTTACCCCTACTTGTTTATCATCTTAGTGGAAGCTTTGGGGAGAAGTATAGCGAACTATAGACAAAATAGGGATTTAAAAGGTCTGAAAGTTACTCGTGACTTAAGGCCAGTTACCTACCAATAATTTGTGGATGACATGATCCTATTGGGGTAAGCCTCAATTAAGGAAGGTAGGATCACAAGTAGGTTATAGACTGATATAAAATAATGTAGAGGTAAAAAGTTAATAATGATAAGAGTAGGGTTTTTTTCTCAACACCCCTTGTAGGAGGCAGATGAGGATATTGGGTATTCTAGGATGGTAAGTGGGTAAATTACTTTCTGCTTATTTGGGCATTCCCCTATTTAACAAAAGGATGACTATAGCCTTTTGGAATCCTTTAATGGAAATGTTTTACAGGAAGTTGTCCAATTGGAAATGTAAGCTTCTTTCACTAGTAGGAAAGCTATAACTATTGAAACCTACACTTTAGGAATTGTCCATCTACTTGATGATAACCCTGAGAATTTTGAGTAAAGTACAACATGATTAAGAAATAATATATCACTCATTCTTATGAGTAGGGACAAAGGACAAACATAAATTTCCTCTTATTTATGGGATTGAGTATGTAGACCAAAGAAATAAGGGGGACTAGGGATAAGGAGTTTGAGAGAAATGAATAAGGCCTTATGGGGTAAATTATGGTGGAGGTTTGGGTAGGAGAATGCTTTTTGGGTCAATATTTGGAGAAGGAAATACTCTAGACAATATGAATAAAGGGCATAAAATATTAGCATAGGATCAAAGATACGGAATCACATGGTTAAGAGACAAGAGATAATAGAGAATGATATTATTTGGAAGATTGGAGGTGAAACCAATATCAAAATTTGGGATGATAGGTGATTGTGCTCCAAACCTCTAAATCAAGAAGAGAGTTTCTATTAGTTACATCCTATTCTTAGAAGATCATGTGGAGAAAAGGTGAGTGACTACATCCAGTATAGAGGTGGATTTCACCATTGGAGACCTATAGCAATGGATAATCAGTTTAGGGAGGCAATAAACACTATAGAGGAAATACTGAGAGCCCATTATATTCCTTAATTACCAATAAATGATCAGTTATGGTGGTCATGGTCTAAAGATGGACAATACTAAGTAAATTATAGTTATTAGGTGGCAAAAGGGAGAAGAATTTCAAATTTCCCTTGGTTGAAGATTTGGACTACGACAGGGATCTCAAAAATAATATTCTTCTATTGGATAGTTGTGCAAGAAAAAGTGTAAACTATAGATAAACTTCATAAAAAGGGATTTATAGGACCTTCCATATGTGAGCTCTGTCTAGCTAAAGAAGAGACTCATGATCATATCTTTATCCATTATTAATGTGAAATAGAAATATGGGATAAATTTTTGGTCAAAAAAATTCTTAGATTTTTACGAGTAATTTGAAGGACAAGGTGATGTAGTGGGAATGTTTTTTTGAAAGTAGAAAAATTAAGTTATTTTGGCATTTAATCTCAACCTATAAGGTCTGTAACACTTTTTTGGAAATGAATAGAAGTTTTTTTAGAGGGGAAAGGTGGAATATTAATAGGATTATGGAGTTGATAAGTTTGAACATCAAAGAAATAATGGAAAGCCAGGACTAGAGGGATGGGATAAAAAAATGGATAGAGAAAATTATAGCTAAAAACTAAAACCTAAAACTAATCCTAGAACCAATCCCAATTAATGGGGTCAATAATAAAGGGATAGATATATAGTAAAAATATAACCCACCAAAGGAAGCTTGGATCAAATTAAATTTTGATGGGACCTCAAAAGACAACCTAGGGTCACTTGGAAAAGAAGAGGTTTTTCATGACCATAAGGAGATTCTCCTTGGTTCTAATGTTAAGTTTTATAGAACCACAACCAATACAGTGGTGGAGGCAGGGGCGATTCTAGCCAAAATTAAGAAAGCTTAATCACTTGGTTTTAACTAAATTCATGTGGAAGGTGGCTTGTTGGTTGTTGTCAATAACCTCAAAGGAAAAAACTCTTTAAGGGGTTTTTTGCAAGATATTATTGGTGACATAATTAGAATCCTAAATTATTTTGAGGAGGCGGAATTATCCCATATTTATAGAGAAGGTAATAATTTGGCTAATTGGGAATGAACGAAGGAATAATTAGTAAAAATAATATGGCTTGATACCAACAACAAATTCCCATGGATGTTTCTAGACCGAATAGCCACAATACATATCAATTATGAGAATACTTATAAGGAAGGGAGAGGAGGAAAACCTTAATGTCTAAAGTTTTAGTTTTAGTTTTGGCAATGTAATGAAGTGTTTTGTTACAACTTTGATTGATATAGTTTTAGTTTGTAGATGTCTAAATTTTGGTTTTGATGGCTTATAGCCATTAGTAACATGGGAATTTTTGTCAGTGGGACAAATATCCACTCAAAACCCCATTTCTATTAACAAAAAATAAAAATATTAATGAAGAAAATTATAACCTACTTTCATTCTTTCTATTTTATATTTTGAGCTTTGATTAACTTTCAATGTAATTTAAAATGTTTGTTTAGGAATAAAAATAATTAAATTTAGAATATAACTTAAAAATAAATAATATGATGCAAACCAAGAGCCAACAAGGGCGAAGTGTGAGCAAGAAGTAGGAAGTGTAAGCAAGAAGCATGAAGCAAAGTGCAAACAAGCAGCAAGCGCTACTTCTTGTTGTTTCGGATCTTAGGATAAACTAAAAAACTAGAGGATTCATGTGAAGAGATTCTAGGTAACATGGAAGGAAAATCATATTTGAAAGTCCTTACAAAAAGTAAGGATACCCTAGTTGGAAGCATCAATGCTTTGGTTAGCAATAAGAAGAAGAAAAAATCTATGGGAAACCCTTTCCAAGTATTAGATATTATACCATAAGTGATTATCAAGAACGGGATGATCAAGCATGATATAATGGTTCTTAAAACTAGAGGGTTAATATATAAGTTCCATGGATAATGGCTAGGTATTTTTTAGATTTAAAATTGGATCAAGTGGAAGTGGGGATTGAAATAAAATTACTCTATGATTTTTCTTCCAAAATACTTTTCCTCATTATCTTTTTTGGTTCATGAATAAGAGATAAAATAATGGATGGAGGCCCTTGGTTTAGGTGTAAAGATGAATTATATTTAAGACCATTGAGAGATATTTTTTTTCATAAACTATTAAAAGGATTTCAATGTGGATTAGGCTTTTTGAATTTCCTATCAACTCTTAGTAAGAAGGTTTTAAAGAATATTAGCAATAGTCCTGGCAAGTTCATCCAGGAAGAACCAACTGCTAAGGAGAGAAGGAACATTTTATACACTCAAATTTGTGTTGTTATGGATATTTCAAAACTTTAACTACAATAAATGAGGATTAAATCTGAATCAAGAGAATGGGATCAACAAGTGGATTATAAAAACATTGCATTTCAATGTTGCAAATGTCATGAAACTAGATAAATGATAAGAGATTACAGAGTAAAAAATGATGGAGAAAGTGATGGAAAATTTTGCGCATGAGGCAAACTTCAATATGAAACAAGGAGAATATATTATAGGAGAAGCTAGGTCAAATAAAGAATTTTCCACTCCTAAGAAAGTGGTAAGAAAAAATCCTCTACATCATCAAATGGAAAAGGCCATTATAATTCATTTGAATCAACCATTAGAAGAAATAATGATAAAAAGAGATAAGGAAGTACAATGTGCAAGTTCAAATATAGAAGGAATTAAAAGGTGCGAAGGAATATGGGGAGGGAAATTTTAAAGGGAACGAGATGACAAATATCAAGGTTAATGTAGGTAAATCAATTTTCCTCGAGTAGCATAAGATCTTTACTTTGCAATAAAATGGAAGTAGTACAAAGTGTATCCATTGCACTTTAGAGTTTCAAGAGCAACACAATAAAAAAAGGATATGGAGGATATCCAAGAAAATTTAGGTTTTCCAAGGTAGTAGAAGAAAGTAATGACTATGAAGGATCATTTGTGCACTTTAGGGTTTTTGGGGTGGCATAAAGAAGAAAGTATTTGTGAGGTTTTCCCTTGCATTTTAGATTCTTTAAAGAAACAAAAATCTTTAGAAGATAAGTATCATTATGAAAAATATGAAAAAATAGAAGACACTAACGAAGATGAAAGTGTTGGTGGGAATGGAAAAGGGAGAGGAAGGTGATCAAAGCATGAATAAAGAGAAAAATAATCTCAAAGGGACATCAATTTGAGAAGCCAAATAAAAATATCATAGTTGTTAACAAGAAGCAGGGCTAAGCCCACTAGTAAAAATAAAAAGTAATGATGATGAAAATGATATCATTTGAGGAAAATATGAAGATAATAAAGTTTCTGACCAAACCTAAAATAGAAGATGAGGCTAGACTGAGTAGAACTTGGAACATAGATCTAGTTGGTAGCTTGGATGGTACTCAAAATCAATCAAGGGCTGAGACTAAATGGCTACCACCTCAAGAAGGATGGATGAAGATGAAATTTTATGGGGCCTCAAAGGGGAACCTAGGGAAGATGAAGACAAGTGCTATTGTTCAAGATGAATAAGGGAGGATAAAGGGTGCAGTCTAGGAATATTTGGGAATCACAAGCCACCAAGTAGAAGCTCAATTTCTATTGATAGGGGTAGAACTAGAAAGAGACTTGGGAGTTAGAAAGTTAGTAGTGGAAGGAGAATCTCTAAATATCATTAATTGTCTTAAGCAAGAAGCAAAGACAAATTGGAAAATAAGAATGCTTTCAAAACCTTTGTTGAGGTGGAAGTAGTCCATATATATAGGGAAGACAATATGGTAGCAAACATGTTAGCCAATAGGGGAGCACTACGAGAGGAGCTTAGAAGGTGGATACCCCCAAGGGAGATCCACCTAGATATTTTTAGATTAGTTCAAAAAGAGTAACTTTTGGACAATACATAGTTCTTGAGATTTGTTTCTCCATAGGGATCAGAGAAAAGGGATGATAAGTTATAGAAGGTGATCTCATGGATTTGTTGGTGGTCACCCATAGGCGTTTATTTCATTACATCTACAGAGCTATGAGTCAGAGCCAAGTTTTTTTCTGATTCTACTTCACAAGAATAAGAGCCAATGTTTTCTAGGTTTATTTCTCCACAAGGATAGAAGCAAAGGGATGATAGTTTTTAGAAGATGATCTTATTTTTTGGTGGTTAGCCATAGGTGTCGATTTCATTACATCCAAAGGGCTGAGAATTAGAACCAGGATTGTTTGTGTCTATTTCTCTACAAGAATTAGAGATAGGGATTTTTTGGGTCTACTTCTCTACAGGAATCAGAGCCAGGGTTTGTTAAGGTTTTTTTGGGTGAGTTATAATTCCCTAGGTGTATGTGTTAGGAGGTATTACTGGACTTATGTTACCTTCAATAAGAAGGAGTTTTATATCTATATTTGTACTCTTGTAAAAGGGTTCGAGCCCTTTCAAAATCTTGTTTTTACCCTAATAAAAGAAATGATATCATGAAATAGTAGGGGTATGAATAAGACCCTTAAAAAAATATAATTAATAGGTTGTTAGAGCCTTGAGTTCATTTTAATACAAGAAACAAAATTAAATAGTGAGGAATGTAAGGATGCTTTTTAAAATATTTGGAAGATGGGTGATTATCTAGTAGTTTCTTTTGTAGGATGTTTAGCAGTATTGTAACAATATGCAACAAAACCCAGGTGTTGTAGGTGAGTTGGAGAGGAGAGGGCAATCCTCCAAGGGAGGTCCCAGGTTCGAATCTCCACCCTACCAAAAAGCTGAATTGGGTACCCAAAATCCAATTGATAATGTTGGTGCAGATAGGGTCGGGTGCGACTCCCGAGTGACTTTGACGGTGTAGAACCCCTTGTTCGTGGTCTCTTAGACCAAGGCGGCCCTACAAGGGGTTTTTCGCTTTAAAAAAAAAAACAATATGCAACAAATGCAAATGGGATGGACAATTGTTAGAAGAAACAAACTATTGGTTTGTTGGACTACTTTTATAGGAAAGATAAAAACATCAAACTTGGGATTATAAGTGTATTTGCTCCAACTATAGTCAATCCTTGTGAAGGATTTTGGAAGGACCTTAACATACTTTTTCAAACACAATGATGATTTATGATTGTGATCTATGGATTCTTGGGGGTGATTTTAACACAATTCTATCTCCTTTGTAAAATAATGGTGGTACTCCAAGATGGTCTAAATCAATGCAAGACTTTGCCATATTTGTACATTTAAAAGAACTTTGCAATGTTGGTCCTTCAAGATTTCAATCTACATGGGATAATAGATGAATTGGGAAAACCCATATAACAAAAAGATTGGATAGATTCTTGTTATCCAACACATAGTTGCAAATAGAGTATATAGTCTCTTTAGATATTTTATTGTGAGTAGGATCAAATCATAAAACCATTCTTTTGACTTGTGATTTACCCAATAATGGTCATCCAAAGCCATTTTTCTTCTAGTCTATATGGCTTCAAGACCCATATTTCTTCCAAATGGTTATGTTATAGTGGGATCAAGCAAGTTTTAAAGGATCATATATGTACAAGTTTGTTCAAAATATTAAATATTTAAAGAAGCAAATGAAGATTTGGAATACCAAATATTTTGGTAACATTTTTAAATAAAAGAAAGAAATTGAATCCAAGCTCAAAAATTTATAAGAGATAATAGAAATTAATGGAATGGATAAGGATTTTATGTGAAACACAAACAACTATTTTCCAATTCTAATTATCATAATGCATTAAAAATATTTCAATGCCCTAACCAAGCTAGATGAAAAAATTAGGGGAATTAGGAAAATAACCCAAAGTAGGAGAGATTTCTTAGTTTTTATTCAAAACAATAATCTATGAGAGGTTGATTTTGAAGGGGACAACTATATATGGACCAGCAAGAGGATAGGCTAGAGCTTAATAGCAAAAAAAATAGATAGATACTTACTCTAATATCATTGGCTAGATGAAGGGACTTGTAAATTAATACCTTGACAAGGATTGGTTCATATCACTGGCCAATAAGAGTTAAAATGGCGGTAAGTGAATTAAAAAAAAATCATATTTTAAATATGAGTAGATGTGGGAAGACCATCCTCAATTTGTTGATATGATAACATACACGTGAATTTTTTTAGAAAATGCTAGGTTGTATATAATTCCAAAACAAATTAAATCAATGACATCTAGATTAAAAGAAAGAAATACAAACACTTTTAGAAATATTTTTGAGAAGAAAGAAGAAGTAAAAGAGAACCTTTTAAAATTCCAGAAAGGTGAGCACAATAATCCAAGCTCGAAGGAAAGGGAGCTTCTTAGTGAATATCATAATATTTTGAGTAAAGAAGAGAATTTTGGAGATTAAAATTGAGTCTGACTTGGTTAAAAGGAGATAAAAATATTAAAAAAATTTATAGGATGGCAATAGTATAGAGGTTAGCATCCAAAATTAGTAGAACTAAATTAGTAGAAGGGGTTTCAATTAAAGCCTAGAGTGAAATCAGTAAGGAGACAATGCTTTTTTACCATAATATTCTAGGATCAAAGGAGATTGAAGTTCTTAATGATAAACTACTACAAGAAGTACCTTCAGTTATAACAAATAAATACAATAGCAAATTGATGGAGCCTATTACTATGGAAGAAGTTCATTCAACTCTTTTTCTCTTTTGATAAGGATAACTCACTAAGTTTGAATGGGCTCTTAGCAACAATCTATCAACATAACTAGGAAATAGTAAAGGATTCTTTATTGGTGGTAGTGCAATAGTATAGGATAAAATAATACATACCTTATTAAATAAATGCAACATATCTTACCTTGATTCTAGAAAATAAGGATGCATAAATGTTTTATTCATTTAGGCCCATACACCTGTGTAATATGACATATAAGATAATCTTCAAAGTGATGGCAAATTGGTTAAGACCATTGTTAGATAAAATTATTTTAAAAGAGCAAGAAGGATTTATGAAAGGGAGATAAATTATGGATGGGATCATAGTAGCTCATAAAGTAATGCATTCAACAACTTCTAGAAAAGAGAGCAATGATATTAAAACTTGATATGAATAAAGCCTATGATATGGTTAAATGGAAATTTCTATTTGCAGTATTAGAATTGTTTAGATTTGGGAAGAAATGAGTTAGATGGATTAAAGCTTGTGTCTCTATAGTATCATATTTAGTGTTGGTCAATGGACTAGTAACAAAATCATTTAAAGCCAAGAGGGGTCTTAGACAGGGAGATCCTTTATCACCATATTTGTTCATTATTATGGTAGAGATATTGGGAAGGAACTTGAAGAAGGCATACAAATATGGGCTAATAAACAGTAATAACACTGACAACATCACCCATCAATATTTTGTAGATAATACAAACCTTTTTGGGAGGGAACATAAAAATTAGGCCAAAGCTTTGAATGCCTTATTAAAGGAATGTGAAAAATCCAAAATTACTTTCTAAATACTCCATCTAGAATCAAAGCAAGGATATGTGGGTTACTTTAAATGAAGGAGGCAAATTTACCAACAACATATCTAGGGATACCCTTATTTGAGGGGAGAATGGGGATAGAATTATGAAATCCAATTAGAAGTAGAATTCAGAATAAACTACTAGCAAACAAAGGTAGATTGTTATTGTTAGCAGGAAGAGTGCAAATAATTAAATCGATCTTATAGGCCATTCCAACATATTATATGTCCTTGTATGTTATGCCAAAATTAGTAAAAAATATTTAATCTATATTATGCGATCATTTTGTGGTTAGGATTTTATGATAAAAGAAAATTTTCTTTAGTTAAATGGAGCAAGGTGTGTGATAATAAAATTAGAGGTCTCGATTTAAGAGTTCTTACTGATGTAAACTTAACTGTAAGGGGAAAAGGAGTTTGGATATTGTACAAAGAGAGTCAAAGACAATGGTCAATAATTCTTCTAAGTGCATTGAGCCCAATGACCCAAGGTTAATCTTTACTGCATTTTCACTACCATATGGTTCTACATTATGTAACAATTTTAAAAACAATTGATCTAGTGGTTAAATGTCTAATATGGGTGGTGGGAACTGGAGAAAAACAATCTATTTGGATAAATACTTCATGTGATAAAAAACCACTCAATATAGATTCAATTTTGAAACCATGGATGAGATTACTTCAAGATAAATATGGTGATAGGGTTTCAAACATTATGTACAATGATCAGGAAGGAAGATACTAATGAAATGAAGATTTTTTACAAATATACCAAACATTGTTTCTAGGAGGAAATAAATTAGAAAGATAACAATAGTGATTATTCCGAGGGGAGTTAAGGATAAGCTTATTTGGGAGTTGAATAGCTCAGGATAATACACAACAAGAAGCATATATAATGTAAAGCACCAACAAAATAGGAATACCATAAGAATATGGAGAGATATCTAGGATAGCCTGAGCATTCCAAAAGTCAAAACATTAGTATGGCTTATAGGTCATAAGAAATTTTATCCTGGGATAACCTAATAAAAAGGGATTTTCATGGCCCCTCACAATGGGTTCTATGTAAAAAGAAGGAGAGTATAGACCATCTCTTGGGATACTGTTTAATAGTCTAGGAACTATGGCAATGAATCCTTAATACATTTGGTAAATACATGGTGATGAATGGAAGAATTGAAGAATGGTTAAAGTAATGACAAGACACTTTTAAGAGTGAGACATTACAAACAATCTAGGATATATCAAAAGATACAATACTTTAGATTTTATGGCTAAAAAGGAATATAATATTATTTAAAGAAAATAAAATTAGTTTAGAGGTAATGAAAATGAAGATTTGTTTAACCATAGAGGAGTATAAACCAACCCTATATTCACCTTATCACTAATCTTGAAGTAAAGAGACTTGATAGATGGAGTCAAGTCATCAAAAGAAATTATGATTTTGGGTACGAGAGAAACAAAAGGAAGACAAAGAATATAAAGTGGAAACCACCGAAAGTGAAGTTGGTTAAATTGAATTTTGAATGACTAGTAGCAGAAGAAGGGATAATTAGGAATAATAGAGGTGAAATTTTATCACATTATGATTTCAATAGTGGATTTAAGACAAATAATGAAGTTGAAGCTCAACTTTTTAAGGGTTAAAAATATACAAACAAATAAAATGGAATAGAGTATGGATGGAAGGCAATTCACTAATAGTAATAAATACAATTTTGAGGAAAGCAAAGGCTTCATGGAACATACAAGAGATCATTGTGGAAATACAAGACCTTGTTGCAATGTTTGAAGAAATTAGGTTCACACATACATTAAGGGAAGGGAACAAATGTGTAGATAGGCTAGCCAATAGAAGGTTTTTAATAGAGAATCGTGAAGTTAAATTCTCTTTTCCATGGTTAGAGGAAGTAGTAAGTTTAGGTGAAGTTGACAAGAAAATGTTGACTACCTGAATAAAATAATGATTAATATTTATTTTAATATTTTTCATTGGTAATATTTTGTGTATTTTATAACATTAGTATGTATTGATTACAATTCTTATGGTTGTACTTATGCTTTAGGAAGGAAAATAGTAGTTTAGATATGGTAAAGCAGACTATGATAGCATGAAGTTTTGGAAATATTACTCTACCGAGTAGAGGTGGAGTTTTGGTATTGTGAAGGATTCTATAGGAAAATTTCAAGAAGGATGAATTTTGGAATATTTGTATTTATGAAGAAAATTGAAGAAGATCCAAAACACGAAAATAAATAAATCATTTTTTATGAAAAAATATGTAGGTATCTAGTTATAGCAACTCAATTGAGATGAGAAGTGAATGTGTTTGTAAACACTCAATCTCTAAAGGAGATATTTATGATTTATCAAGGGTGGTGGACTGAGTACAAACCCTTTTTATCCAAAATAATAATAATTATGCATTGAAAAAATAAGAGTAATATTGGTTCCAAAAATCTATGGAGAAATATGTCCGAGGTGTAGACCAATTGGTTATTCCAAACCCCGTAAGGGGCGGAGGTCCAAGGTTCAAATCTCGGGCCTCGTCGGACTGAACACTTGTCCCTTTCCTGGTGCTTTCAGCGGTATAAAAGGTTTAAAATGATTGCAGCATGGTGGTTATAGGGGCGGATTGCACGAGTACTATGTGGCAGCTTCCGAGGCGAACAACGTAGAATACTATGGCAGCCATAAAATACGGATAGGGTACCTGGATCATTGTGGCGGCTACCGATTCCACTATGTAAACTAAAAAAAAATCTAGGGAGAAATGGCTCAAGGAAGAAGATAGAAATACAAAAAAAAATCATGTTACAACAAAAATATTTTTTTCTTTTTGTCACATAAAAAATATTTTAACTCCATATTGAAGAAATGTTGAGGAATAAGATATATGGAAGGAAGCAATTAATTATTTCAAAATTATTTTGTCAGATATTGTGCAAGATAAAGAGGCACAAGACAAGCTTTTACAAAACATTTCATCAATTATCACACAAGGACAAAATGAAAGCTTGATGAAGAAGATATTTATGGAGGAGATACATAAAGGAGTTTTCTCTTTCCATCCTAATAAGGCACTTGGCCCTCATGGATTCCTACAATTTTATTTCAAAAAAAATTGAGGATTTACTAAAGAGTGATATATTGATTGTGGTTGAAGAGGCTCGAAAAAGGAAAGTTATAATAAGTGAGATCAATGCCATTTTTCTTTCATTAATTTCCAAGAAAGGCAAGACATGATATTTTGATCATTTTTATCTAATAAGCCTTTGTGTTATGTTTTATAAGATCATTTCAAAAATTATGGCAAATAGGTTGAAAGACATTCTAGAAGGTGATTTTATTTGTGTAAACCGAATATTTATGGTGTAATCATTACACAAGAGGCCATAAATTCTCTTCATTCCATGAAAAAACAAGTATGATTATGATATTAGATATGAATAAATCATAGGATAGGGTTTCCTACTACATGATATTATCAAAAAGTTTGGTTTTGATTGAAGTTGGTATAAATGGATTAAATGTTGTTATAGCACAACAAAGTATTATTTTTTAATCGATATTTCTCTTGTTGGTTACTTTAAGTCATCTTGTGGACTCCACCAAGGTGATCCACTATCTCCTTATCTATTCATTATTCTTGTGGAGACATTAGGGGAGCTTTCTCAAAGGTAAAAATGAAAGGAAAAATCAAAGGTATCAAGGTTGCAAAAAATAGGTCGCTCGAATCTCATATCCAATTTGTTTATGATACTTTTCTTTTGGGCCATCCATTAGTAAATAAAACCATGGAGTTCAAATCAATATTATTATGTTATGAGAAGGCTACTAGATAGTGATGGGGAATTGATCAATTTCATTGATGCAATATTGTTTTTTAATACATGTTGTATTGTTATAATCAATGATTGTTACAAAGGATGGGAGAGATATAAACTATGCTTTATGAGTTGTTTAGAACTCATCTCACCTCTCATGATATAATAATATAATAATTTATTTATTTATCCCAGCATGCCCCTTTATTACATTATTTATTATATAAAGAGAGTTGTGAAACAATTCAAACTTGACATGTGCAAGTACCTTTGTAAGGATATTCGTGACCTGTTTGTCGGTGGAAATGTACTAGAGCTAATTCTGGTGATTCTGAACTTGTTATCAAATTAAGTGATATTAAGCTTCAATGTGCTTTATTCTTTCATGAAAATTTGGATTCTTAACTAGTTATAGAACACCTTGATTGTTACAATTCAATAGTAATGGTAGATTTATCTATACACCCATATCTAAGAGAATACAACGTAGCCATATTTCTTCACATGCATCTCCTCATGCAGTGCAATATTCTATCTCTATGGATGATAATGCCACTGCTTGTTGTTTCTTATCGTGCCATGAGATAGGTCCAAATCTAGATGAAACATATATCTGGATGTTGATTTTTATCATCCGACGATCTGACATAATCAAAGTCTATGTATCCTTGTAAGAATAATTTATCATTTTCCTTATATTCTAGGCCATATTCTATTGTACCAAAAGCATAATGCAGTATCTCCTTTGTTGCTTTCCAATGATTTACTTTAGGATCCTACATGAATCTTGAAATATAACTTACAACAAAACCGATGTTAGACCTAGTGTTTGTCAAGTATATGAGATTCCTAATCAATCGACAATAAAGAGTGCCAGATACCCAATGAGACTTGTCATATTAGGAAAATTATAACCCTGAATCCATTGGTGTTGCCTTAGGTTTATAGTTTGTCATCTAATATTTTTCTAATAGTTTCTTGGCACAATGTGTGTTTTCCTCTACCAAACCTCCAAGCCAATATAACAGTGTAGAAGTCCTAGATCTTGTCTATTTAAAATAACTTTTACTAGTTATTCTTCACAACATCCACCAATTCATCTGAACTATATGTAATGATTAGATCATCAACGTATAACACAAGTATCACTATCTCATATCCAACTTTCTTAAGATAGAGATTTACATCTAAAGGAATTCTAGTGAATCCATGTTGCAATAGGTGCTTATCAATTTTGATGTACAAGCTCTAAGAGCCTACTTCAATTCATACAAGGACTTGATAATTCTACATACCTTTTGTTCTTGCCTGTTGACAACAAAGCCTTTGGGTTGAGTCATATACACCTCTTCTTAGAGATCATCATTAAGGAAGGCACTTTTGATATCCATTTGATACAACTCCCAATTAAATTGTGCTACCATGGCACAAAGAACATAAATGATTCTCATATTTACTATGGGTGCAAATTTTTCTTCATAGTGAATTCCTTCATTTTGTACATAGCCCTTTGCAATTATTCATACTTTGTATTTGATCTTAAAGATCCACTTGCAACCTATGGGCTTCTTTCCTTTAGGTAGATCAACCAACTCCCATGTTTTGTTTTTCATCAGAGAACTCTACTTGTATAGCTTCCTTTCACTTAGGTATGCTAATGCATCATTCATTGATGGTAGTTTTGAATTCTCCATTACTGAAGACATCAATCCCAAATTTACTTCCTATCATGACATACTACAAGTACATTGTCGGATGGAAGTGAGATCAAGAGGTGCATCAAGTTTTGCATCTCTGATGGTACTCATGAACCATTTTGAATTTTTGTGTTGTTGTGAAGGAGCAACTACTTTAGGTTCATCAATAATGGTTGGAACATCTTCTTGGAATTCCTTATAAGACTCTATACTCATAGTGGTAGATGTAACATCTTAAGACTCATGAGAGGCATTAGTATCTAATTTATGTTAAACTGCTTCATCAAATACCACATCTCAACTTATATACAATTTCTTGGTGATTGGTTCTATTGATCAATATCTTTTTTATTCATCATCATACCCAAAAAATATGTATGGCATGGATTTCACATCTAGCTTGGTCCTCTTGTTCTTTGGCACATGCATGTATGCCTTTCTATCAAAGACTCTGAGATGTGATATTGAAGGCTTCCTCCCAAACTAGACTTATTTAGTTATAACTTCTTGTAGTCCCTTTGACAACACTTTGTTTAGTAGATACACTATAGTGGTGATAACTTCAACCTAATGCTGCTAGTCCAAATTGGCTCTTGTGAGCATGCAATGAACACTTTTCATGATGGAATAGTTTCTTCTTTCAACAATCCCATTTTATTATGGAATATAGGTTGTAGCGAGCCATTGCTTGATCCCATTCTATGAGAGAAATCATAAAAAATCATGGGATGTATATTCCCCTCTCGATCTAAGTAGAGGATTTTAATGGAACACATAGTTTTTGTTTCCACACACTACGTAAAATACTAAAAATGTTGGAATGCTTCTTACTTCAGTTGTAAGAATACCCACATCTTCCTATAGTAGTCATCAACATACAATTAAAAAGTATCATTTTCCATCGAAACTAGTTGTCATGGGTCTACGTAGATCTATGTGTATCATATCTAATGGGTATTTGGCTCTATGAGTGATTAATTCAAATGGTATTGGACATTGCTTTCTTGCAAAACAACCCAAGCAAATTGGAAATATGGGTGAAAGATATAGGCAGACTGATCACCATTTGATGCTTATTGAATTTTAGTATCTTGAATTGAGATGCCCATATTGTTGGTGCCAAAGGGAGGTTTCATCTGTTGTGGCTACTAAAAGTGCTACACTAGGAGAATATAGGACATCTAGGGCAATCAATCCATTTTTGTAGGAATCGATTGCTACATTCTCACTATTTTTGTTGATGAAGCACTTTTTTGTGACCATTGTCAACTTGCAAATTGACCACCATATTCTGATCTAGTAGTTGTGGGATTACCAACAAGTTATTTGTTAGAGCTAGTACATATAAGAACTTTATAATTTTGCATTTTTGATATGGATGATGAAGTGGAACATCACCTACTTATTTGATCTTGTAGGTTTTATCATTGATGATTATCACTGAAGAGTTATACCCATACTTATTCTAGAATAATAATGCAAAATTAAATAATTCAGAAGAAAATAAAAACTCACAAAATACATGCACATAGAACACAAGAGATTTATCTTGGTTCACCCGATATGGGCTACTCCAACAAACAAGAGCCACACCTCCTTTTCTATTATTGTTTTACACTATGCTTGTAATGGGACATTACAATCAATATAAAGGAAACTCTTACAACCCTAAACCACAACGTGGTATTAGAATACCATGGGCACAATACCATGGGCTAAAACCACCCATACCCATCAATCACGGGAATCCCACCAATGCCTCCGAAAATAGCTTCGAGAATATCTCCAAAAAAAGGGGGCCCAAAACAAGGGCCTACCGTACAATACTTCCTCTGCAAACGATGAGACACATCCAACATTCTCCTACTTGTTAAATAATTTGCATAAAGGCTGTAATAAATGTTAGTTCCAACACTTGGTCTAGCCATACCCATTTCAACTGTACAAAACATGAACTTTTTTGTGCTAACTACCTTGGTTAAAGCATCTGCAACATTTACCTTGGTATCCACTTTTTCCAGCAACACTCTTTTTTGTTCAATCATGTCCCTATTGAAGTGGTACTTTGTATCAATGTGCTTTGTTATTGAATGGTAAGCAGGGTTCTTTACCATAAATATATCACTTTATCTATCACAATTTATCTTCACAACTCCTTGAAAGAACCCAATATCAGCACACAATCTTTGTAGCCATACTGCTTTCTTACTTGCATCAGTGGCTGCCATGTACTTAGCTTTAGTGGTTGAAAGAGCAACAACAATTTATCTTTTGCTCGTCCAAGCTAATAGCCCCTCCAAACAAGTTGAATAGATATGCACTAGTAGATCTTCTATTGTCAAGATCTCCAGCCCAATCTGCATCAACAAAACCTTCTATATCCAAGGATTTGTTTTCGTTACCTATACATTCATAACAAATTGAAAAATCATATGTTCCACGCAAATATTTGAAAACCCATTTTTACAATAGTCCAATGCTATTTACCAATTTTAGACATATATCTGCTCAACACTCCCACTGCATGGACAATATTTGGTCTAGAACACACCATGGCATACATTAAACTCCCTACAATATTTGTATAAGGAACATGGGACATTTCTTCTACCTCTTCTTCTATTTTTGGGTATTGTTCAACAGATAATTTTTCACCCAAAGGAATAGGTACCTTCATGGGTTTGCAATCCTGCATACTGAATCTCTTCAATACTGTCTCAACATACTTTTCTGATTCAGCCACAACTTTCTGTTTGAACGATCTCTATTTCTTTGCATACCCAAAATGAAACTTGCAGGGCCAAGATTTTTCATGTCAAACTATGATGCTAACTGATACTTTACTTCCCTGATCATTTCCTTACAGTTTCCAATTAGTAACATATCATCAACATACAAAATTATAATGACAAGTTTATTACCAATTTGCTTTGAGTATACACAATGATCAACATTGCTATGAACAAAATCAAGTCCTAAAACATAAGTATCAAATTTTGGATACCACATTATAGGTGATTGTTTTAGTTTGTACAAATATTTCTTTAGCTTACATACAAAATCATCCTTTCCTTCAACAATGAATCCTTCGGGCTGTCTCATATAGATTTCTTCCTCCAAATCTCCATGGAGGAATACAATTTTTACATCCATTTGCTCTATTTCAAGATCAAATGCAGCAGACATAGATAAAATAAATCTTATTGAGGTTAGCTTTACAACAGGAGAAAATACTTCACCATAATCAATTCCCTCTACCTAGGAATAACCTTTAGCAACCAGGCGAGCTTTATATTTCTCCACTTTACCTTCAATATTTTGTTTCTTCTTGAAGATCCATTTGCAACCTATTGCTTTTCTTCCACCAGGTAATTTACTAGATCCCATGTCTTGTTCTTTTTTAGGGCCATCATTTCCTCATTCATAACCTCTTCCCAAAGGTTTACCTCTTCAGAATTAATAGTTTCTCTAACTGTTCTAGGATCTTCATTAGTAACAGATAAAACAAAGGAAGAAGGAAAAATAGATGGACTATACCTTTTAGGTTGCCTTATTTCTCGTGTTGATCTCCTTACCACAGGTGTATGAACCTTTGGTTCATCCTCTTCTATTGAGTAGGATTCTTCTTCCATGAGATCAAATTGCACCTTTTCAGGTTCTTCTGTTACTTCCTTCTTATGATCACTTTTCATTTCTCTAAACACCACATATCTACTATAAAATATACTTTTGTTTTTGGATTCCAAATTTTATATCCTTTAACACCATCTTTATACCGAATAAAGATACATTTAACAGCCTTATTATTAAGTTTACTTCTTTTCTCCTTTGGAATATGCATATATGCATCACAACCAAAAACTTTAAGATGTGAAAGAGAGGGTTTCTTACCAAACCATGCTTCAAATGGAGTTTGATTCGAAAATGCTGATGTAGGATATCAATTTCACAAGTAACATGCCACATTCACTGTCTCTGCCCAGATTTCATGTGCTAGACCAGCACCACTAAGCATACTTCTAGCCTTTTCCATCAGTGATCTGTTAAATCTCTCAGCAACTCCATTTTGTTGAGGTGTATATGGAGTAGTCTTCTATCTTGCAATACCACATTACTTACAAAAATCCTCAAATTTATTTGAACAACACTCTCCTCCATTATTAGACCTCAACACCTTAATCTTTTTCCAAGTTTGATTTTCAACAAGTGCTTTAAATTTTCTAAACTTATCAAACACTTCAGCTTTACTTTTAAGAAAATAAATCCATGCATATCTTGAAAAGTCATCAATGAAAGAAGCATAGTATCGTGATTGTCCAAGGGATGGAATAGGAACAGGACCAAAGATATCATTGTGAATCAGATCTAATACCCCTTTTGATCTTGTAGCACCAGATGGAAAACTCACAATTCTGCTTGCCATAAATGCAATATTCACAAAAATCAAAAATAAAAAATCATTGAGCAATATGGGATACCTTGGACCATACCATCCTACAACAATATTTTCTCTCTTCCACGACCAATGATTCTAAGTGGTGAATAATCTCCCAAAAGTACCTCCCCTCCATCATATCTTTCATATTCACTGAACCACTCCCTATGAGGGGTCATACGAAAAGAGGTACCAGTATCGATCAACCAATCATTACTATCTGAACGTGTGGAGCAAGATGTCAAATATACATCCTCTCCTTCATCAGTGGATTTATTTACCTTTGTGGAAGTGGATTCGTCAAATCTCTTTCCAAAATCAACATTATTTGATCTACAATCCTTCATGTGTCCAAGCTTACCATATTTCCAATATTTTCTCTCAAACCTTTCTCAAGACTTGGATCTACCTCTAGACATAGATCTATCACCACATCTCGTTTTATATTTTTCATTGGCATGCCCTCTCACTGTTAGGGCATCCTTTGATGTGCCCTCCATGGCTTTTCTCCTCATATCCTCTAATAATAGAGATGCCACAACATCTTCAAACTTCAATGTGGATCACGTTGTACTACCAATTACTACAACCAAGTTATCCCACGAATCTGGTAAAGAGCATATCAAAGTAATACATTTATCTTCCTCACTCAACTTAATTTCAACAAATGTAAGTTGACTTACCACCGTATTGAATGCATTAAGATGATCTACTACTGAATCCCCTTCATTCATCCTAAGATTATACAATTTCTTTCGAAGGAATAATTTGTTCACCAAGGACTTAGATTGATACAAAGCCCCTAATTTCTCCCATATATCCTTTGTAATAGCTTCTCCAAAAATTTTGATTAAGACTGAATTAGCAAGGCACAGTCGAATTAGACTCCTCACTTTTCGATTCAACTTTTCCCAATCTTCATCGGATGTACTAATAGGTTTCTGTTAAGATATAATAGACCACTGATCTCTGTCCACGAGCAGATCCTCCATCTTTAACTTCCATAGCTCAAAATTTTTTCCATCAAATTTCTCAATCTCTATCCTTGATTGATTTAACATCATTTTTCTTCAAGCTCCTTCTACGTAAAACTCCCACTCCGAAATAGGTTTTCTATAACTCCTAGAAACCCTAGATCTTCTTCAAATGAACTGAAACCCTGACAATAAAGGCATCCCTCTACGGCTAACAACTTGGCTCTGATACCATATGAAGAGTTATACCCAAACTTATTCCAGAATAATAATGCAAAATTAAATAATTCAGAAGAAAATAACAACTCACAAAATACATGCACATAGAACACAAGAGATTTATCCTGGTTCACCCGATATGGGCTACTCCAACAAATAAGAGCCACACCTTTTCTATTATTGTTTTACACTATGCCCATAACGGGACATTACAGTAAATATAAAGTAAACTCTTACAACCCTAAACCACAACATGGTATTAGAATACTCTGGGCACAATACCATGAGCTAAAACCACCCATACCCATCAATCAATATAAAGGAAAAAGCAGGATCGCCGAAATAGGGGCCTGTCATACAGTACTTCCTCTACAAAGAATGAGACACATCCAACAATCACCAGTTTTCCTTCTTTGGCTTTTAAGGAATCAAATATACTCTTTGTCCCTTGTCATGTGCTTGCTAGCTTCAGAATCAATGTATGAAATAACATCCTGGGGTTTGGTTACAACCTTTGTCATCAACACCTTATGTGCTTGTTTAAAATCATAATATGATTCTTCAATTGCTACATACCCTTTTTGTTGCTTATGTTTGGGTTGTGGTTTGGATTGTTTCTTCTTCTTTTGAGGTTGATGGAATTTATCACCTTGAGTCACTGAATTTTACCAGGAATACTTGGTATCATGTCCTTTTACACAAATATTGTAGTACCTCTTCTATTTTTGAGGTTTCTTTTATGATGATGATGATGAGGATGGACTTTTACGTGAAGAAGCCTTTTATGGTTTATTGTTCCCAGATTTTTTAGTAATGAGTGCACTATTGATAATTGATCCCTCAATTTATTGGTTGCTTCCTCTTGTTGCAGGAAATTGACCAACTCTTCAAAATAAAGTCTTATTAGACACTTGTAAGGAGGTTATGAGCACTCTAAATGAATATAGTAAAGCTTGAATTATAATTCAAACTAAGAGCTTGTATTCCACCTTTCACACATGACATTCAGTCTTGTCTTTAGCTCAACGACTCTATAAAGAAATGCCTCTATACTTTCTCCATCTACCACTCTCAATGTGTGGAGTTGTGATTGAAGGGTAAGAATAGTGGATTGATTCTTCCCTTCATAGATGGTAGTAAGTGTGTCCCATGCTTGCTTGGATGTCTTTGCTTGACAAATATGTGGTTGGATCACATCAATTGTAGCAAGGGTGATGAGCATCAGTGCTCTTGCATTTGCATCATCATATTTTTCTGCTTGGTTGAGGTCTTGAGGTCACGTAACTTTGCCAATCACAATATCCCATAGTTTTTCAACTTGCAAGATGGTTCTCATCTTTGTCTTCCATGGTCCAAAGTTGGGACCTTTTAGGAGTTGTGAATCTATAAGAAAGACTTTGGGAGTGGTCATTATGAGGGTTTCTTATTTCTCCAAATGGTCCCCATTTTAAATATTGCTAGTTCAATATACTTGTCCTTTCGATATACCTATCAGTACGTGGAAGAAGCTAGTCCTATCGATATACATGATCGTACATGAGAGAGACCTTAAGGTATGTGAAAGAGCATGATACACGGTACTTAGGCAATATGAAAAGGGATTCATCCTATCTACGAAACCTGCTTAAAAATATCTCCTCATATGTAGGGCATAACTTCTTTGATATACTTGAAGAGTCTTAATTTCATCTAAATCAATATAGAACAATATAGATTATTTTAAATCAACTATAAGCATTAAACACTTATGCTCTTTTCATGAATTTTTAATCACCCCTTAAAGATTTCAAAAAATTTCTATTTAACACCCTTATAAGTCCTAAGCATTTTTTTCCCTAATCATATATAGAAAAAAATAAAATAATGTTTTGTTTCAACAACTAGATAAAACAATGCCCAAGGGGGTTGAACCTGGGTTGTTCTAACCATGAAGTACTTTGCTTGTTGTTCTAACCATTGGACTGCCATGCTACCTTGAGTCTTATTAATGCATGGGCTACTCAAATGCCACTCCACAATATTTCGCTTTGGTTTAACACATCCATGCAGCCTTGAGTCCCAGTCCACAAAAACCTTGTTGGGATGAATTATGCTCTAAATATTCTATATGAATGCTTGGATTGTATCTGTCACAACCTTGACTCTAACAATTGGAATCAATGCTTTTTGGTGTGAAATAATGGTTCTACATTGAGGTTATGAGTCACCAATGTCCTTCCCTAGATACGAGGTCAAAATTTTCCATGATGATCCTTGGTATCTTTGATATATGTTCACCAGTTCCCCCATGCAGTCCTTGATGTTGTCAAAAATCCCTATGCACATGCACCAGACATGTCTACTTCATGTTTGTGTCCCAATTTTGATGCCTATGCTGCCTCTACATCTCTACATCAGTCACCTTAGTAGATCATTGCATAGACCTATGATGCACTCAAGATCAACCTATTTGACCTTGTCTTTGCATAGTTGTTTAGTTATTGAGCATGAGTACGATCTCAAATGCTCATAAGATGTAGGTATCTTGTTTATGGTTAGATCGATGGATTTAGTGCCTATGTTTTGTGCTAAGTTTTCCTATGTCTTCCTTGTTAGCTATTGCTTTGCAAAAAACTCCTTCTTGGTGGGGTACCTTTGGTTAACATGGAGATTGTGAGAAGGACCGAATTTAAGCATTCCTCCATCGATCGGGTTGGGGTGTCGATCTACCAGGGCCAAATAATATAAATCACTATCAACGTCACATTTTCCTCTATCATCATCATTGCTTCTATCCACACTAATAGGCTCATGCGACTTGCATTTGACTTCAAATCTCTATCATCACACACCTTGATCTTCATATGATCAAAGAGCTCGTCCAATGATAGGTTCCTTCTCTCCATGTGACTCAAACCTTTTCCACACTCAAAAACCTTCACATACTCATCAATCCACTCCTTTTCCCATGCATTCACTTAACTTCTACAATGATTTCTTTCGTGATAAGGCAAATTAACATTGTTGATTGGCATCAATGCATGATTGGGCTTAGATCAGGCTTCTCATTTGAAGGTGTGGATGCTAACATACATGTGATATTCATTTCCCTTGGAGGAAATGTATATTATAGACTCGATCTTTATGGTTGCCTTTAGGTAAATGGAGAATACTATCTTCATCTTCTACATGATGGGTAACTACGACCTAGCCTTTACGACTATTGAGAACCCTCCTTCAAAGATATCTCTATTAATGCTCCAGCAAATTGTCATAGTGGACAAATCACAAGGCTTCTTCTCCTGTGGCTCTTATACCACTGATGGAATTTTTTTTAATTTGCTGGAGAACAAGGGGTTGTACTCAGGTCCCCCACCCTTGACAATTCACAACTCTCTTCTTTAGAGCATGAGAGTTTACAAACATATTCAATTCTCATCTCAATTGAGTTGCTATAGTTAGGAACCTACATTGTTTTACATAAAATGTCTGAATTCTTGAATTTTATTTTCTACAACTTTTTTAATTTTATGTGTAAATACAAATATTCCAGAGTTTACATCATTCTTGACATTTTTCTATAATTCTTGACATAAACTTCATCTCTTATCTATGCATTGCATCTTAGTAGAGTAATATTTCCAAAACATCGCACTATCATAGCTCACTTACCAGATATGGAGTGCTAGTTTCCTTCCTGAAGCATAAGTGCAACTACAAAAATTGTAATGAATAGTATATATGAAAGCACAATTATATAATAAAATAAAGCATAAATTACCAATGGAAAAAATTAAAGTAAATTTTAATAATTTTTTTATTCAAATAGTCAATATTTTCTTATTAACTTCAACTAAATTTACTACTTCCTCTAACCAAGGAAAAGAGAATTTAACTTCACGATCTTCAATTAAAACCCCTCTATTGGCTAGCCTATCTGCATATTTGTTTCCTTCCTTTAATGTATATGTAAACCCGATTTCTTCAAACTCTATAACAAGATCTTGAATTTCCACAATTATCTCTTGCATGTTCCATAGAGCCTTTACTTTCCTCAAAATTAAGAGTGAATCACCTTCCATCCCTAATTTGTTCCATTTCATTTGTTTGCATATTTTAATCCTTCCAAAGCTACCCAAGCTTCAACTTCATTAATTGTCTTAAATCCACTATTCAAATCATAATGAGACAAATCCTCTCATTTATTATTTATAATTATTCCTCCTCCTGGTCCTAGATTTCCTTTAGATGCTCCATCAAAATTCAATTTGACCAACTCCACATTTGGTGGTTTCCACTTTATATTCATTTCTCTCTTTTTGTTTATCCTATCCCCAATATCATAATTCCATTTGATGACTTGACTCCATCTATCAAGGTTCTCTGCTTCCAGATTAGGGATTGAGTGAGTTGATAGGGTTGGTTTAGACTCCTCTATGGCTAAACAAATATTCCTTTTCATTACCTCTAAACTGCTTTCCTTTCCTTCAAATATTCTTCTATTCCTTTCTAGTCAAACAATCCAAAGTATTGTATCTTTTGATATATCCTAGATTTTCTATAAAGCATCACTTTTCAAAATGCTTTGCCATTGCTTTAACCATTCCTCAAATTTACCATTCATCACCATGCTTTACCAAATATATTAAGAATCCATTGCCATAGTTTCTAGACTATTGAGAACTGTCCCAAGAGATGGTTTATATTCTCCTCCTCCCTTTTACAAAGAACACATTTTGAGGGGCCATGAATTTTTTTTTCATAAGGTTATCCCAGGATAAAAATTCTTCTATGACCTAATAGCCAAACAAACATTTTGACTTTAGGAATGCTTGGGCTATCCCAAATATATCTCCATATTCTTGCGATATTCCTATTTTGATGGTGTTTTATATTATATCCACTTCTTGTTGTTTATTTTCCTAAGCTATTCAACTCCCAAATTAACTTATCCTTGGCTTCCTTCAGAATAATCATTGTTGTTATCTTTCTATTCAATTGCCTCTTAACATCGATGTCTTGTATACTTTAAAAATAAATTTCTTTCCATTTGTATCTTCCTTCTTGATGCTTGTACATAATGTTTGAAACCATATCACCATATTTATCTTGAAGTAATCTCATCCATGGTTTCAAAATTAGATCTAGATTGAGTGGTTTTTTATCACATCGAGTATCCATCCAAATAGATTTTTTTCTCTAGTTTCCACCACCCACCTTAAATATTTAATCACCAGATCATTTTTTTTTAAACCCTTCCATAGTGCACAACGATTTAATAGAGAGAATACAATAAATATTAAGCTTGGGTCATTGGTCTCAACATACTTAGAAAATTTTTTGCCCATTGTCTTTGACTCTCTTTGTACAATCTCCAAATTACTTTTCCCCTAAGAGCTAAGTTTGCATCCGTAAGAACTCTTAAACCAAGATCTCCCCTAGTTTTATCATTACATACCTTGCTCCATTTCACCAAAGGAAATTTCCTTTTATCATGTAATCCTGACCATAAAAATGATTGCATAATATAGATTAAAATTTTTCTATCGATTTTGGCATAGTATACAAGGATATATAATATGTTGGAATGACCTGTAAGACTGATTTAATTAGTTGCACTCTTCTTGCTAATGATAACCATCTACCTTTCCATGCTAGTAGTTTATTCTAAACTTTACTTATATATAGATTCCATAATTCTATCCTCATTCTCCTCTCAAATAAGGGCATCCCTAGATAAGTTGTTGGAAAATTTGCCTCCTCCATTTGAAGTAACCTGCATATCCTTGCTTTGATACCACTAATGGAGAATTGATCAATTTTATTGATGCAATATATTTTTGTCAATTGGTTATATGGGATTGAAACGAGCCCCACCTGTATTACATCATCACCACATAGTGGTATTACAAAGAAGCTTGAATATTATCCATTTATCGCTTGGCAAGATTTGAAACTTGGTCTCCTCTTTAAATATTGAGGAATCTAGTCAGTTGAGCTAATGCCATTTGATTTAAAATTTAAGTTTACATGGGTTTTTATGAGGGGTCCCAATCCCCTCGTACCAAGTGGGATTTGAACTTGGATCTCCTGAATGAGAACCCAAGATCTTTTCCATTGCGCTAAGCTTGCAACTTTCATTTATGAAATATTACATATTTAATACATGTATTATTACAATCAATGATTGTTACAAATGATGAGATTGATATAAACTATGATCTATGAGTTGTTTACAACTCATCTCACCTCTTGTGAGATAATAACGTAATAATTTATTTCTTTATCCTAATAGACAATTGGTTAAAACTATAAAATGATGGTACACCAAACCAATAATGATGGTACGAATCTTGAGCGACCAATGGTCCCTCTCATGTCGGGTCAAAAACAATAAGGTAGAATAGGTTTAGTGGAAGCAACCCCTATGGTAGTTGTGGTTGTAACCAACTCTCCTATGTATAAAAAAAATCAATAAAAATAAACTTGAGGATCATACATAATTGCTAAGCTATTATAATACCACTATGTAAAAGAAAAAAATAATACCGCTATGTGTGGTCACAATATAATGCAGTGGATCATTCATATATTTGATTAAAAAATGTATAATAATATGGGTTAAAATTTAAAAAACATTAAATATGAATATTATTTTTAATTGGTTATCATATTAATCATTAACATTAAATATATTAAAAAAATCGTGTTTTGTCCTTAAAAGTCGAAATGAACTCATACCATTTGAACAAAAAGTTAATGTCCATCCATGAAATTGAAACCTTGATTTACGAATAATTTTATATTTTTAAACCCCCACAACTGGGCATTCCCATCCCACTATGACCTCGAACCTCTCATAAGAAGGAGAATTGAGCTTATCAATAGAGAATTTAACACAACCCCACACAAGCTGCGGTTTGAACTTTAAACCTCCCAACGAACAACCAAAATCCAAACCGTCACATTGTCCCTTAAAACACGATTTAAACTTGTTACTTCTCATCCATTACCTTAAATTATTAATTAAATTATTAATTAGAAAAATTACTAATTCATAAAATAATCAATAACAATTACAATAAAACGACATTCATATATTTTTAATAAAATAATCAATAAAATGACGCTCATATATTTTTAGTACATATGCTACGTCAATTTAACTCGTTAAAAATACTTTGCTACAATTTTTTTTTTGAATTTACATGGTGGAATCGATAGCCGCCACGAATTTGCGGTATTCAACCATAACCCCAAGTACATGGAGTGTTGTTTCTTTGCTACAATTTTAAAGTTAGGAAAAAAATTATTGTGTCAAAGGCTTGGCACATCTTACCTTATATCAATTATATTTAATAATTATTTTTATTTTATTTGAAAAATAAATTTTATTATACATATAAATTATTGTTACAGACAAATTTAATAAATGAGATGTCTCATAGATATCCATTCTTAGTAAACCAATTAATAAAATATTTATTTTTTTTTTTAATAAGTTAATAAAACATTTATTTTTATTTCATGTAATTTTCTCTGGTACCTATTTTAATTTTTATATTATTTTATATAAATACACAAATAAAATTAATAAAAAATTAATAAAAATTAAAAAATAATAATACACAAATAAAATTAATAAAAATTTAAATTTATAAAAAAATTAATAAAAATTAATTAAAAAGGTCCACTTAACGTAGAACAACCAATAAAATATTTATAGATTACCGAGAACTTTAACATCGTGATATGGGATCCTTGTGTATATATCATTTTAAAAAATCCTTTTTTTATTTTTTTTTGAAAAAAATGAAAACTTGTATTAATACAAAGACCAATTACAAACGGGAGAGAACACATCCCGACCCAGAGCAAAGAGCAACACAACAAGGGCAAAGCACAAAGGCAGCACTAGCAACCACAGGGCAAAGAAAACAACAGGGCGCGAAAAGGCGACATGTCGCGAAATCGCTACAATCACCCCCGTCTCGACCGCGTCGGCGCCAACAGTCGCGATAACGCGACATGTCGCGAGATCGCGACAGGAAGGGCCCTCGGCAGCCGCACGCAAAAGGAGTCGCGAAATCGCGACGAAGTTTCTAAACGGCACTCATGCCACAAAAGGGTCGCGATATCGCGACAATTATCCTCCCAACCGCTTAAGTGCCAAACGTGTCGCGATATCGCGACAAAAATACCTTGCGACTTCCAGTTTACCAAAGCGTCGCGATATCGCGACGAATTATCAACTTTGCTCTTCATCTTCAAAAGAGGCGCGAAATCGCGACATAATCTCAACAAGAGCCGCGATAGCGCGACATGTCGCGATATCGCGCCAGAACCCGCCAAAGGCCGCAAAGGCTCAACCTGTCGCGAAATCGCGACAACTTCCAGCTCGAGGCCGCGACGGCGCTACGGTCGCGATATCGCGACAATTTTCCTCCCAGCCGCTTAAGTGCCAAACGTGTCGCGATATCGCGACAAGATTACCTTGCAGCTTCCCACTCTCCAACTTGTCACGATAACGCGACGAAATTTCAACTTTGCTTTTCAACTTCAAAAGGGGTGCGAAATCGCGACAGGATCTCAACAAGGACCGCGATAGCGCGACATGTCGCGATATCGCGACAGAAACCCACCAAAGGCCGCGGAGGCTCAACCTGTCGCGATATCGCGACAACTTCCAGCTAGAGGCCGCGACAGCACTACATGTCGCGATATCGCGACAAAAAATTTCCTTAGCATAAAAAACAACTGCACATTATTTCAAAATTTGTTCAAGGCCTTGTCTAATCTCTGCATCCTCCACAGGCATATTACTATGCAGATGCATCCCAACCTCTCTCTCAGCACCCATCTTAGCAAGGAAATCAGCCGCTTTATTAAGAGATCTACTAGCATAAACAGGTATCACATCCTCTAATTCCTTCCAAAGCTCTTTAATTTGGGAGACCAGAATCCATGACCTCCAAGCTTTTAAGGCAAAGTTCCTCATGCAATCAAGAGCGCCAACCAGGATTTGGGAATCAGACTCAATGATTATCTTTCTATGACCACCTTGACGGCCCAGATGGAAGTAGATTTAATAGCAAAGGCCTCGGCTTCATTGTTTGTGGCATATCCCAGACCTTGCAATTCCCAGTAGAGCACAGACCCAACATGATCACGGCATATTACTCCACTTCCAACATTGCCCGGATTGCCTTTTGCGGCTCCATCGGTGTTGATTTTGATCCGGCCTTACGGGGAGGTTTCCAACAACTTCTTACTGTCTCTCAAGATCAGCGACTCTCTCTTCCGAGAGGCTTAGAAGCGAGGCTGATTTTCCTCCTCGGCATAGATGGCAACGGTTTCCACAACTTTGCTCCGGATGACTGCCATATCCCATCCACGAAGAGAAGGTTTCACGGAAAAATACGAGCATTTCTTTCCAACCACACCTGCCACCAAATAAAAAGGAAACCAAGCTCCCGGCCGGTTCGAAGAGCTTTAGATGTAAATCTACCTCTCTTCCGACTTTCCCATAAATTGGTCAGAGACAAGTCTCCAATAGCCCGAAGTTTAAAATGGGAGAACCAACGATGCCAAATATGTTGTGTGAAAGGACAATCAAGCGAGAAGATGATCCGCGGTTTCCTCATTCCTATAGCATAAAACACATTGGGAAGGACCAATGATGCCTCGGTTACGAGATTGTCAAAGGTCGGGATTCCATTGTGCATCGGTTGCCGAGGCAAAGAAGTTCACTTTCGGCCGGCCCTTGGGATGCCAAATCTTCCTCCATTCTTGAGCTGGAAAAGAGTGTGGGGGGGCTCCGGAAGGATCGAATCATAGCCCTCCTTCACGGTATAAACCCCAAGGTTCCCAAAGCCCCGAGCAAGCTCATCCTCCTCATCTCTCCCGGTAAGAAACCGTTCGACAAGAGTTTTCCGAGTTGGAGCACGGCTCCGGAGGGATTGGAATAGGCCATTCACCCAGCCGCTTGAACTTTTGAACCTTATACTCCCCCAATTGGTTGGTATTGAAGTAGCTCTCAATATGGATCCATCCCTTATCTTCTAGAGCTGATTTTAACGGATGCAATTCAGGAAACACGGCAAGAATGGGAGGATTCTGATCCCAAGAATCAGTCCAGAACCGGGCCTTCTCCCCTCTCCCAACTTTCCAGAACAATTGATCTTTGATAATGCGAGATCCAAGCTTGAGCGCCTGCCACACTAATGATCCATTACCCTCCAAAGGAAAGCGGCCCAAGTCATTGGGGTGAACAAGACCCAAGTATTTACTAGAGAGGATTACTTGAAGAGGGACGTTGGCTGGGAAATCCACCTCCAATACGGTTTACCGACCGAGCACGATTGTTAAACTTGGAGCTTCTTAATCCCGACCCACCTTTTTCCTTGGGGTGGGTGACCTTATCCCATCCAACCAAGGCCCATTTCCTCTCTCCTTTGGCACCTTCCCAAAGAAAACTTCTAGCCACTTTGTCCAGCTCTTTCCAAATTGATGGAGGGGCAGCGAGAATAGAGAATTTATAAATTGGCATGGCACTGAATAACGAGACTACGGGAAAGTCGGTCGGCCCCCATAGCTTAACCATCTATGAGACCGGTGATTCATTCTCTCTTTGATGCCATCCAAAAGGTCCTTCTAGAAATCAGCTTTCGGTTTTTGAAATGCGAGAGGAACCCCAGGGTAAACAACAGGAAGAGAGGTCCTAGTGAATCCCAAGATCTCAATAACTCTGTCTTGTGACCTTTGATCAAGATTAAAGAAGACCACTTTGGATTTTGTTTCATTGATGACTTGATTAGAGGCCCGGAGGTAGACGTTAAGAGAATCTCTGATTCCTCTTGCTTCCACGAGGTGGCCACTCCCACCAATCCAGTATCATCCACAAACTGTAAATGAGTCAAAACTTCAGCCCCGATTTTAATTCTTGTTATCTGTCCTTGAAGTCTTCTTCTCAGGAGGAGTCCGCCTAATCCTTCGACCAAGATGAGAAAGAGATAAGGAGAGCAAGGGTCTCCTTGGCGGAGACCCGAGAGGCTCCAAAAGGTGGCGAGGGAAGCCCCTTAATTAAAACAGAGTATGAAGGCGTAGAGATACGGCTCATGACCCGGGCAATCCGATCTGAGAAAAACCAAAAGCTGCCAACATCTTGACCAAGAAGCCCCACTCTACTCTGTCATAAGCCTTAGACATATCCGAGTTTGATGAACATTCCTTTGTTACCTGAATTGTGCATAGTATGGATAGCCTCCTGAGCCAAGATCACTCCATCCAAGATCTGTCTCCATTCAACAAAACCCCCTTGCTCTGGGAGATTATATTCTGAAGAAGAGGTTTTAGTCTTTCGGCCATAATTTTAGTGATTATTTTGTAAATCACATTGCATAAGGCAATAGGTCTGAAATCGAGAAATGTGAGCCCCCCCCTCTCCTTTTGGAATTAAGGTAATAAAGGTGTGATTTAGAGCCTTGAGCATTCTTTTGTTAGTTCGGGACTCCTCAATGACAGCCAACACATCCTCCTCCAGGATATCCCAGAAGGCCTGAAAAAACTCAATAGGGAAGCCATCAGGACCAGGCGATTTTCCAGTGCACATCCCAAAGACCACCTTCTTGAGTTCATCACGATCAATGGGCTTAAGAAGGGCCTGATTCTCTTCATGAGAGATAATAGAGGGAATGCCATCAATGACTTCATTTTGGGCTTCCACATCATGCTCCATACTTTCCTTAAAGAGGTTTGAGAAATACTCCATTGAGTGGGAGTGCATATCAGGGAGAGTGTCAAAAGAGTTTCCATTCTCGTCTTGAAGGAGTTCCATGTTATTCAATTGTCTTCTAGCACGAGCAGAGCGATGGAAAAATTTTGTATTTCTGTCTCCTTCTAATAACCATGTGTTTCTTGCTCTCTGTTTCCGGTAGATCTCTTCTTGATTATCAATGTCCTCAACCGCTTTGCGTAAAGCATCATCCTCGGATTTAAGATGCTCGGAAATGATTCCTTCCCTGAATTGTTTTTGCACCTCGTTCCATCCGGCCAACAAGGGAGCCCGTTGGAGGTGGAAATCAGATTTGTTAGTTTGCCTCCACTGTTTTAGTTTACTCTTAACAAAAAGAAGTTGTTTATGAAATTTGAACATAGCTGTCCCAAAAGGGAGACGACCTTCTTCCCACCATTGTGGAATTTTCCTTCGGAGGTCCTCTTTTTGCAACCAAAAATTTTCAAATTTAAATGGTTTGTAATATTGCTACGACATAGTCCCTCCCTCCGGCCAAAATGGGAGAGTGATGCGAGGCTGGGCCCTCCAAAATCTGGAATTTGATATTCCATCTAACATAAGCTTCCTCCGAGACCGAGAAACCGGTCAAGCTTAACCCTTCTGTTGTATGGCTCTCTTCTCTTATTAGTCCAGGTAAAGTTTGTACCAGGGCCTTTGATATCAACAAGGTTAAAGGCCTGGACTTGGGCAATAAAAAGCCGGTCCCCTGTATCCAAAACTGGGATGCCACCTTCCTGATCCCTGGCAGATAATTTGGCATTGAAGTCCCCAGCAATAATCCAATCAAAATCTTCCCGGGAGGACCTCATGTTTTGAACAGCTTTCCATTGAGACCGTCGACCATCGATGTTCTGAGCCCCATAGAAATTTGTAATTAAGACTTGTTCAGTTGTAACAATATTCCTAAAAAGAGATGTGAGGACACCCCTCCAGGCTATATGTTCTATTGCTATCCACGCCAAAGGGTTCCAAAGAGTAGCAATCCCTCCCGAGGCACCTAGAGCAGCCACAGCCATATGGCCGGCACCCCTCCAGTTCGATTGACGGTTTTACTCATAAGGTCTAAAGACATTTTTGTCTCTGAATGAGCGAAAGTCTGTTTTACTTCTCTCTAAAAGTCTTTGAGCAATGATTGATGGGTTCTCTTGTTTAAACCCCTCACATTCCAAGATTGAATAATCATTGGAAACCTTGGGAGCAATACGAATCAATTGTTCTCGCCAATCCTCCATTGATTAGCTTATCTCCTTGCATTGCAATTAGATCCTTATTGGATTTCCTGCCCACCCCTTGGGAATTACTATTTTTTGACCTCTTCTCCACCTAGGTAATCCCTAGAGTTGGTCTTTCTCTGAACTTTTCTGCATTTCCCATGGTGACATCTTTAATAGCTGGCTATGCTGGGGAGTGGATTACCAATGCCCCTGGGTTTTCTAGTTGCAAAATCTCAAGAGGAGTCAATCACCTGTTCTAGGACAGGGGTTGGTGAGGGAGGAGCATGAGAAAGGATGATATTATCCTCAAGGTTCCCATCTGCTCCTTCCATAATTTGGTCTTCTTGATCCACAAGAGATTTGAAGATTTCATACCGGTTGGTTGGCTTGGGATGAGCTTGCTCCTTGCCATTTCTCTTTTTGTTTCTTCTTCTCTTCTGTTGTTCAAAGCCATCTTTCTGGGCATCAGAACCAGGGGGAATGATGGGTGGTTCCTTGATCGGAGTGGACTTACCCTCTCGGGGGCGATTTGGCATTCCCTGTGTAGCATCCGCTTTGTTGCTCAAGATATTTGGGCGAGAACCTTGCCAAATGGCCATGCTTATGGCAAACTCTACATCGGAAAGGTAGGGCTTCATAGTCTAGCTGTTGTATCCGGGAGTGTCTGCTAACTCCGAGTTCCATCTCAGCTGGTAGCGGCTGGCTAATATCCGATTCTACACAAATTCTCGCATAAACAACAGTGTTTCCTTCTATGGTATCTTTGGAAACTCCCAAATATCTACCTAGAGAGTTACCTATCAGTTCAAGAATCTGCTCACCCCAAAACTCCATCGGGAGAGCATACAGCCGGATCCAAACCGGGACAGCCGTGGGCTCAATGCGAGGGTCGAAGCCCGCTCTCCACGGTTGGACAAATAACCCTGTCGGGCCATGGCTCCTCTTTTTTGATTCAAATGCTCTGTTTCTATCCGCTAAGGAGGAAAAACTAATAATAAAATACCCATTGCTTATGGGCCATAAGGAGTACTCACCGATAGGCTCCCAGTTTTGTCTCACCCAGGGAGTGCGAGAAAGTGCGGGGTGGGTCGGATGCCCATGAATTTGCAAATTAGATCATGAGTAGCACGGTAGTTGATCGTGTCCTCGACCGGCTACTGGTTCTATGACAATCTTCGGTGCGGAAGCGGATTGCGGGAGACATCCATTGACTCTGTGCATAGGAGAACCCTTGCCCGCATTCCTGGATAGCGAATGGTAAGCACTCCGTCGAGCTTCATCGGAGGAAGACGTAGGGTTTTCTCTTAATATCTTGGCATAAGAGGTCTTCTTCCCATAGAGAAATCCTGTAGGAGACCCCATTGGGCCCTCCGGGGCAGCGAAAGAGCCGTCAACAAAAAACAATAGCAAACCACAGAGTCCCTGGTAGAATCTTCCCACCAGAAACCCTAGAGCCTCGGCCGACGACAGTTCAGAAAGTTTCCCGCCAAATCGCCAGAGCTCAAAAACGTTTCAATGAACACCTTCGATCTAAATCCTTTTTCTATTAGTTCGATTCATTATAATTATTTTATTTTTAAAATAAATTTTATTAATTTAAATTTAATTTTTATCTTTATTTTATTTTCATTTCAAAAAATAGCAGTTCACGTAAACAAATCTAAAAATGTAAGTATACCCACAAATAAAAATAATATATTTTTATTGAGTAAATTTTTTTTTATAAAAACTCAAATTAATAGAATTCAACTTTACCTTCTACCAAATTAACTTATTTATAAATACTAAACTACTTCCAATAAACTTATTTCTTTTATTAAATATATATTTTTATATATATTTCTTTGTTATTTGGACTCCTCATAGCAAATTGGCAATAACATCATAAAATAAAAATATAGAGAAGGTGACGTACAAGCCTTTCAGCGGAAGCCATGGTGAAATGATACGGCACGGACTCCCTACACCCATCAACAATATTTGATATGCTACGAATTGACGGTGGAGACAGCGACGGGGAATAACCGGTGGAGACAGCGAGCTGTGCCGGTTTTAGGTAATTGTCGTTTTGAAACCTCTTCACTTCTGATTGGGGAAAAACGGTTCTCGAAATTTGGGTCGTGGAAGGCTTCTGCCTTCTTTCAACGTCTTTCCTTTGGCAATTTCGCATTTCCAGCACTCGATCCAGTTCCGCAGCTCATTGCTCTCAGGTCAGGGTTTCAAATCCTGATGATGTGAAAAATTTAATTGTTTGCTTCAAAAATGAGGAGGCCCAGAAGGTTTGATAATAACGTTTGACAACAATACAGAGTTTATTTTCTCTTTGCCAAAGATTGTTTACACTGGATCGCCTTTCCACAGGTTTCGGGTTCGATTCACGCCCAGCCCAAAAAAATAAAAAAATTGGACTCACCGCCTTTAGGTCCCGTGTTAGAAACCACACGGAACCAGTCCAGACCCGGACTCCAATAAGAATTTTAGAAGGAAACATAAGCTGAAGCTGCTGTTGTAGGCTCCCGGGTAAAACCTGACGCAGAGGAAAATTTTGCATCATTTCACTCATTACGGAAGAAGGAAAGCCAAGTGACGGTTTACGGCCTTTTACAGCCAAATTGGGTGTTCGTGAAGCTATAATTTCAGGTTAGGGTTTTCGCAGGTCGTGGGTTCGAGCCACGGGAGGGTTTTGTTAGGCGTAACGTGGGGAATGGGGTCCCGTACAATGCTCTCCACCAACGGCGGGCGGACCTCGCAGTTTCAGCAATTGCCCCGGCAGAACTCGCTGTACAACCTGACGCTGGATGAGGTGCAAAATCAGCTTCAAGACGCCGGGAAGCCGTTGAGCAGCATGAACATGGACGAGCTCCTGCGTAACATTTGGACAGCGGAGGAGAGCCAGGCCATGTCCGCCGCCATTGGCGGCGGCGGTGTGGTCTCGGCGAATGGCATGTCCACCGCCTCCGGCTCCGCTTCCGCCGGCGGAGCGGGTCTCCAGCGCCAGGGCAGCCTCACTCTCCCCAGGACTCTTAGCCGCAAGACCGTGGATGAGGTGTGGCGGGACATACAACAAAACCAGAACCAGCAGGCGAAGGGGAGTGAAGAGAAGAAGCCCCAGCAGAGGCAGCCCACCTTTGGGGAAATGACCCTTGAGGACTTTCTGGTGAAGGCCGGGGTCGTCCGGGAGGACAACGCCGTCGCCGGAAATGCCAATACCAACACCAATGCCATCGCCGCAAATATGGTGGCGGAAAGCTCAGCTCAGGCGGTGCCCGTCTGCGGCGTGCCGGCGACCATGGACCACATGACGCAGAACCTCCAGGCGGAGTGGCTACAGTATCAATTCAATACTCAGCAGCAGCAGCAGCAGCAGCAGCAGCAGAACATGATGGTGGCCTACGGTGCTAAGCGCGTCATGCCGCAGAATGCGCCCTTGGCGATTCCAGGGAACGCGCTTTTGGAGGGCGGGTATGCTGATAACCAGCTCGGGTTGTCGTCGCCGTTGATGGGCACGTCGTCTGACTCTCAGACCCCGGGGAGGAAGCGAGGGCCGCCGGAGAGTATTATGGAGAAGACCGTGGAAAGGAGACAGAAGAGAATGATCAAGAACCGCGAGTCGGCTGCTCGATCAAGAGCAAGAAAGCAGGTATGAAGATCACATGAAAACCTTACGCAAACGCAACCTTACATGATTTTCTCGTTACGGATGAACGAACACGAACTTAAATCTTTATGCATGATGCATCATAAAGACTCACAAATAAAGAAAACGAAGCAGGTTTTTTTTAACCCCTTTTAAGTGAAGTGAAATAGATTTTTTTTTATTACGTTAAATGTGAGGCCCTCGATTATTGCATTAACAATGTGAATCAAAATATTTAACGGATTTTACGTCTTGAGAATGATCTGTAACCATAGTTCCAAGTTGGGCATGTTAATGCAGTTACTTGTCTAGTTGCTCCAGCTGCTGAGGTGGCAAGCTCAGCAGAATGTATAAATTGTTCATCACCTTATGCTTAACAGAGTATTTTGATCTTGCTCGCCCATCTGATTATGACATTTGCTGTTTCTCTGTGAGATTATGTGGTTGATTATTTTTGTGTTAATTTGCAGGCGTACACAAACGAGCTGGAGAATGAGGTGATGCAGCTGAAAGAGGAGAATGAGAGGCTTAAAAAGCAGCAGGTTGGATGGCATTTGTTCCTTTTTGCTATGTTTGGTTTTGTTCAGTTGAGCATACATGCAGTTAACAAGGGATTGAGTTTTGGAAGGTCATGTTGTTTAATTAAATAAACTGGTATGGATCTGTTAGATCACCAAGATATTTGTGCTGTAGCTGTGTAAATATTTTTAGGATTAAAATGCCCGGGAGATTTTGACTGCTTGCTTGTCACTGACATCCATATATTTCTGATGCACATGATTCCATGTGAAATTCCTAGTAGAGTAGATCTCGGCAAAAAGGATAGACTGTTTCTTTTGGGCATCATATTTTTAATGCCCAGCTTTAGGCTCGAAAGTTAAACTTGACAGATCTCCACTCTGCACCTTAGCCTAAGTGCATCTGTCTTTGGGGGGTTTTTAATTTTGTTTGTTATTTCATAGTAGCTGGGATCTGGGAGTCGCCAAGGCCAATAGTCGAGGTTCACTCTAAAAGTAAAATAAATTCCACGAGAGTTTAAATTCAGAGACAGCCAAATATAAGTAGATTATAATGTGCTAAATACAAAATGCAATTCAAGTACTCAGGTTGACATGAAGAAAATATTTGATCTGTATTCAGATATTAAAGAACAGAGTGCAATCTAAAACCCGCAGATTATGAATATGTAGCATGAAAGACATAAAGGATACAAAATAAGCATTTAGTACAGAAGCCCCTTGGTCCACTCCTTTCCAACTGTAAATAGGTCCCGGGAGTCATCAAAGTGTACAAGAGTCTGTCTCTGAGAGAGAGAGAGAGAGAGAGAGAGAGAGAGAGATTGGGTGGGGGATGTTTGGCTTGATATGGGGGATAATTATCTTATCCTAACTTACTCTTTACCATGCAGTTCCATGCTGTACATCTTGCAGTAGTTATCTCCAGAAGCATTGCATTTTGCATGCTTAAGTCTCTTCACTTTTCTTCCTCTAGTAGAGCTGCAGTAAGGGAGTCCAACATTAGATAATGCAATGTGCGTACTCTTTTACATAATGTCTTCAGTATCATCTTTATAAGATTTTGCCAAATGCTGCAAGCTTGCCTCGTCAGAGCCTAGACTATTTGTATGCCATTTGTGCTGTTTCCTTTTGCTCATTTCCCATATTGAAAATTGTTGCTTCAGCTGCATTTTGGAATTGCTTGCAGAGCTGGGATTTCCATAGGATTCTCCTTTTACACTTTTGGTACAACAAATAGAGTGCCATTTGGAACATTGGCATATCAAACATACTGAGAGTCATATGCAGTACATTCAGCAGTTAATTTAGGATGGAGTAATTGGTACGAGTTACTGCCATGCATAAGATTGTGTCGCAGATATCTTACCAAGACATTGATTCAGCACAAATTTTTTTATTTGAGATAAGACTGGCTGGTTGCAAAGGAATTTATCACTAAGGGGTTAATTTAGGATGGAGTAATTGGTATGAGTTACTGCCATGCATAAGATTGTGTCGCGGATATCTTACCAAGACTTTGATTCAGCACAAAATTTTTTATTTGAGATAATGACTGGTTGGTTGCAAAGGAATTTATCACTAAGGGGTTAACATGTGATGATTTGCTTCCTTCACCAGAATACATTGTCCTTCCCAATTAGTCTTAAAAGGGGATGCTAGGATTTGTCTATACATGCACAGGTCATGCATGGTTCATACATGCAATTATGAGTGGATACGAAGCATCTGAAATGCATTTAGTGAAGATTGCCTTGGTCATATTTATGTAGTCAAGTGGACATATTTGATTTTCTCACGTATATATAATGTTGTAACCAACCTTATCTCTATTAGCTTCTAGGATGTTTTTGCGTTATTATTTCACGGCTAGCTCATCTACCTGCCTATATCCATTGCTCTTGGGCTTTATATATTTGGAGGCTTTAGCGTGTATGAAATCAATGTGATTTTAGGAATCGTTGTGGTCAAGTTAATATTAACAGATTGAAAGAGTTGTAAACTATTTCAATCTGGTACTAGAGATAGTTTACAACGCGGATCTTAGAGAGCAAAAATCAAAAGTTTGACACACCTTCCCTTGTTTCATTTGCTCTATTTTGTTTGGCTCAATATTCCTCCAACTTTTCATCCCTTGGTAAGGGTGTTAAGGCAGGTGCCATTAAATATCTTATAGAAAGCAAATTGAAACAACTTCTCTATACCTTTTCTTAGGGTATAGTGCAAGATAGCCTCATATTAGTCCTCTCAAAATTTGAAACCTAAACCATGGCCATGATACACAAGTATCTCACTGAGAGCCAACTGCTCAAAGGTTCAAATTACTCAGCATGGAAGACTAAGATGAAGGCTATCTTAACTGTAGAGGAATTGTGGTCACTAGTGGATGGAAGTGTCACTAGACCTCAATCCCCTGGACAAGATCAAAGAGACTTTGATAAGAAGGATAAGAAACTTTCCTTAATGATCTTGCTTGCTATTACTGATGATATCCAACCTCATATCAGTGAAGCTACAACTGGTAAGGCAGCTTGGGATGCCTTAAGTACCATTTTTGAGGGCAAGAATCAATCAACGATTCTTAACCTTCAAACACAGCTTCATACATTACATATGAAATCAGGAGAAACAGTAGAGCTATTCCTCTGCAGAGTCGCAGAATTAAAAACAAAGCTGCAATCCTTAGGAGAAAAATTGGAAGACCAAGTCTTGAACTCAATCATTTTGAGAGCTCTTCCTGACTCCTACAGAATGTTGATCACCTCCTTACAAGTTTCTGGTAGGACAGTAACTTTTGTCGAGTTGGTAAATATGCTTCAAACAGAAGAGGCTACCCAACTCCAGAGAGATGAGGCATCTAACAATGCCCTTTTCTCACAACGACAAGGTGGTAAGAAAAAGTGGAATCAACAGAAGGGTTCTTCTTCTAGACAAGACAAGGGTAAAGCCAAAGAGGTTCTGAAGAAGAAGCAGCATTGTAAAATTTGTGACACAGACACTCATCAAACCAAGAGATGTTGGTTTAAGAACAAGCCTCCCAAAGAGAAAGGTCAAATGAAAAACCAAGGCAATGTTGCAAATGAGATGTCTAATACAGATTCTGATTCTGGTTCAGAGAAAGCACACAGAGTGCTAATTGCTAAAACAGTTTTGTAGAGGGAAAACACGTGTCCCTTGGGCAAAAGCACCATATTCTCTCTCTCTTCTTTTAGGCTTCATAAATAGCATAAGTATTTTGTTTGAAGACCTTGCAATAAGGGGTGCTTGTACCTCTTTTAGGCTTCATAAATAGCAAATTCTAAGTGTTTGAAGTACTTGTAACAAGAGGAGCGACTTTTTGTGATGTAAAATTGTCTAGGAGGCAATATTTGTAAATCCTTCACAACACTCTTGAGTTGCACACTTTATGCAATTGAGGGGGGATAAACATTTCTTTTCTTCACTGATTTTTTGTAAATAGGGAAGATGACTTATAAGGGTGCATTTTCGGCTTTGACCGACACCTTAGTCACACTTCCTTCAAAAATTAATTACACTATGTTTTGCAACAAGAAGGGGGGAACTTATAAGGGTGCATTTTCGGCAGCGACCGACACCTTAGCTACCTTATCTTTTGCAAATTCATATTGTAAATGAATGAACCTTGTATGCAGTGATCTATTCTACTACACCTAGCGATTGCAGCGGCTGGTTACCCATGCAAATCGATTGGATGATGTGATTACCATAAGGACATTTGTTGGCGTGAAGACAAAGTGAGGAATGACCCACTTTTTGCTTAGAAGTAGCCAGAGCACTGTGACAGAGCAAAGAACCAGCAGATCAACATCTTCTTCACTGTATTGGGGCAGTTATATACTTTTACCCAAATATTGTTGTATAGAGGGATATGTATGTATTACCCAAATAATGTAATAAGGGGGGATGTTAGAGTAATATTCCATTACTTGGGATAATTACCATTTACTCCATTAGGGTAAAATGAGGTAGTATATTGCATTATACTACATTAGTTAGATTATTACATCTACTTTGACTATTTACCATGTAGATATTTATTGTTAAAAATATCTAATGGTTAACCTAGATAACTTTCTAAATATTCTAGGTTAGTTGTTAGTTGTTGGCGCTTATTTCTCTAAGCGCGTAGGTTAGCGATAACTTAGATTAGATATTATTTTAATATCTATCCTACATATTGTAACCTATAAATACCTAGCTTATTCCTATGCTAAGGTTAATGGTTAAGGTTATTATTTGGTTAATATATTTTTGTTAGCACTATAACCTTCTTCCTAACAGTTTATGTACTAAGCCATAATATATATCTATACAAACATGGACTTTTGGATCGTGGATACTTGTTATTCATGCATACAAGGTGTTTCTTGTTTATTAATTAATGATTAGGTTCATGACACTAAGTTGTAATCTGATGAATAAATAAAGTACAATTTAATATTAAAGCTTCTAAGCAATTATAAATGCTATCTTTCCTCCTTAATGTCTCGCATAAATAACTCTTACCAAAAGGATATTTTTAAAACTTTCAAACCTTCGCAAGCAACAGGTTTGTTGAAAATATGTATAAATTGCTTATTTGCTGATCAAACTAATCTGTCCTTTTGAACCTGCTCTGTAATGAATTGACAATGCATCTTAATGTGCCTGGTGTTAGCATGAAACATCATGAGATTCTTGACAATCTTCAAGACACTGTGATCATTACTGTATATTTCTGCCTATTGTGATTGTTGCAGTCTAAGATCCTTGAGAATCCATCTCAATGAGATGGCCTCACAATCTGTTTCTAGTGCAGCCTTTAATTTTCAGAGTTTACAAAAGAACAAACATTTGATCGCTTCTTCCAGCTTCTTGAAATAACTGTGCATCCAAGGTTGAAAAAATATCCTGAAGTGGATCTTCTGCAAGTATATTAATGCTTTTTTCAATGGTTTTATGTAGGACTGCTAAGAAAGCTGGATAGCAGGCTAAACTGCATAGAATATGTCTGCCCTTGTTGTAGTCAAATCAATTACGACTTCTAACTAATAACCAGTATGAGGTGCCATCTATAGATTTCTCTTTTCATTTTTTTTTTTTAAATTGGTTATATGGGATTGAAATGAGCCCCACTTTTATTACATCGTCCCCATGTTATCATGGGATTTCAATAAACCACATAGTGGCTTTGGATTGCCTGGCAAGATTTAAACTTGGGTCTCCCCATCAAGAGCCCACGTTCTTAACCATTTCAGCTAATGCCATTTGATTAGATTTCCCTTTCCATTATCTGATTGCCCTGTTCTAATATCTACTGGAGTTGGTGCTGGCTTGCATTTCTCCATTGTAAACTTTTTATGGATTTTCCATCTCTACTTTGCCTGATGGATGGATATTTTGCCAGGCTTTTGCCATCTTCTACTACATGACAACAGTGTAGCAGAAAAAAATCTGATGTATCAAAGTTAGGTCATCCTTTAATAGCTCTTATCATTGCCATTTGTGATAAACGAGTCATCAACACAAGGCATATGTGGCCATTTTTTGACCATTTTGGACCTTGTTATGTAGTTTGGATTCTTGAGTACCTTTGAAATCCCTTGTTTCAAAAATGTTAGAAAATTAAAAGCAAGCAAGCTAAAAACAACAATAAAACAATACATGAGATTTACGTGGAAACCTTGCTGTGTGCAGGTAAAACCACGGGGCAATGACAGCTATAATATTCTATTAATCTCAAGGAATTATTTCACATTTTCATCCTTTCTTCTATCTTTACAATTACAAGGGGTCATTCCTTTTTATAGGAAAACAAGAGAAGATTCCAGAAAAATCAAGATACATCCAAAATGAATTAATTAACAACTGCGTTTAATTTATTGCGAGGGTCCTGCGTCGTACGATTGTATGGTCGTCCGTTTCGCCTCGGGGGCAGAGCCCCCAGACCCCCGGGCAAGGGGGACCCAGGCTGGTTCCCCCCTGCGACCCCCCCCACCCCCGGCGCATGTGAATTGCACGCGAGAAAGGATTGCTATAAGCTGCACCACCATGCACCACTCTGCTGAAGAACATCGGAGATCTGTATATTGACTTCACCTCCTAACAAAAAAGACTAGCCTACTTTATATATTAGGCTTTGGGGGCCGGTTTCAGTCCATAGATTGCCCTCTTCATCCCAAACATTAGATTTTCTTTGCCCTCTACAGTATATCTAGGTGGCAGCTCCACTATGAAAGACATTTTTAAAGTTCAGTTGGTAATATGGGATTGAATCAGGCCCCACCCGTATTACATCGTAACCATATGGTGGTATTACAACAGCTTGGCAATTGTGCATGTATTACTTCGCAAGTTTTGAACCTGGTTTTCCTCTTTGAAAATCAGGAATTTAACTGGTTGAGCTCATGCCATTTGATCTCAACAAAGGTATTTTTAACGTCTACTTGTGGAGCGTTTATTTGAATTATGCAGCCAAAGCAAGAGCAAATGTGATGATGACTATCTTTGCCATCAGTTCGAAAGCTTCCTCATAATCCGATTCTTTCTCTGTGCTTGTGCTGATGGCCACTACATGGCCTTGTGTTTATCAGTATATCTATTGGACCTGAACTTTATCTTTTAGACCCATTGTTGCCTAATATCCTCTATAACTTTTGGCGATTCAACAAGATGACATGTCTGATTTCAATTGATGGCTTTCATTTCCTCATCCATGGTTTGGTTTCCAGTTTTTCTCTATTATCTTTACAAGAGTGGAAGGATTCTTAGCATTAGTCATCTCAATCATACCTGATTTTGTTTCCAAGGAATATTTTGGAAACTTCTTTTCCAAGGAAATCATGTCAACCTCTATATCCTATCATGTTTCATGCACTTTTTTAATTTTGACATATCATTTTGTTTCTTTGGGCTAGCCTCTGACTGTTCTTTTGGAACTTGAACTGTGCTGATTTCAATTTACCTTGTTTTTTGGTCAAGGATATCAGCTTGCCTCTTGGCAAAACTGTCCTGAGTACGACCTCTGCCACAATAAAACATGTAATCAGCTTCTTGGATTTGTAAGGATATCTGTGTTTCTAGGGCATTCTTCTGATTAGCTGAATTTTTTCCTTTATACTTTGCAGCATAAGCATCGGGGGTCTCTGATTCCTCATTTTCTTTAATCATGTGCTTCTGTTGCAATATTGTTTCTGAAATCAGAACTTTTGCCCTTCTTTACATAGAAAATAATGAAAAAAATACAGACTAAGAGTGGGCTGAAAACTTCAGACTTTGGGATGAAAATATGATTTTTATTTAAATACACAATTTTGAAAAGAATGCCATACACCACGAATGCTAAATGTAGTTTTGAAATTCCCAGGACAAAACTCTAGAGTTCTGATACAACATGTTGGTTATAGGCTTAAAGCCTTAGCCAAATACATAGTATCAATCAAATAGTAACAATAGAATGTGGTAGAGTATGGCTGTACCTTTTCTTAATGTTTCTAAAATGATGTTTATATAATTTGCCATTGCATATGTATACACAAAAACACACACGAACATGGATTTGTGCATACTGAATACTTGTCATTCATGGATGTCAAGGGGAATTCTCATCACCTAAGTTGCTTAAATCAAGATGAGGTTTATGACTTTAAGATGTGACCTCATTAATACATAAAGTACAACTGAAACAATAGAAGGGGAATTCTCATCACCTAAGTTGCTTAAATCAAGATGAGGTTTATGACTTTAAGATGTGACCTCATTAATACATAAAGTACAACTGAAACAATAGAACGTGGTAAGAGTATGGCTGTACCTTTTCTTAATGTTTCCAAAATGTCATTTATATAATGCGCCATTGCATATGTATACACAAACACACACATGAACATGGATTCATGCATATTGAACGCTTGTCATTTATGCATGTCAAGGGGAATTCTCATCACCTAAGTTGCGTAAATCAGGATGAGGTTCATGGCTTTAAGTTGTGACCTCATTAATACATTAAGTACAATTTAACTATTAAACACCCAATGCTTTGCTGCCTATTTGTCTAAGGCATCTGGAGCAGTAGATCTGCATTTTGGATCATCAGTTTACTATCTTTTAGGTGTGGTTGCATCTTAACTTGCCATCCATGCATGAAATTGTCTTTAGTAAACTTTGTAAAAGGAACACAATAAGTCATATTTTTTGGTTAAAAAGAAGTAATTATTCTATATGCAGACCTCCTCAATTCATTCAGAAGTATCTGTGTTCAGTGTAAACTCTGATAGTGACTTTTAACAACATAAAAGTGGTCAGAATTTCAACAATGTAGTTCGACCTTTAACAAATGGTCAGAGTCATATTTTACTTGAGCTTTTTTTGCTGCGCTTATGTTTATTTTTGCCTGAATGATTTGTTTTGATTTGCAACAAATTAAAATTCTTAAAATACCGAACAATGTACTGTCTTATGATTGCCTTGATGACTCCAACAAAAGGAGCTCTTCCAAAGAAATAAGAGCATGTGTATTTAAAATCTCTGATGACACCAATGAAAGGAGGTCCTTTGAAAAATTAAAAAAGAAAGCATGAGTATCTAAAATCACTGATAACAGCAATGAAAGGGGGTCCTTCAGAAATAATCCTGGTGACTAACAAATTTCAGAGTGATTACAATTTACAGGCAACCCATTGGGCACAAAACCATATTCGCAGACAAGATAACCAATTTGTAGAAAATGATTTTAAGCTTTTTCCTATATTAATTTCAGAGTTATTTTTATAAACATGCAATTTGTCTATGTTCCATGGAGATGCATCTGGAGATTTTGGGGGCCATCTTGGAGATGCATCTTGACATCTCAACAAATCAGTCCGCCGTAGCCTTCCCTATCCCAAAACTTCATAGAACCTAGCAATTTGTTGACCTCATGCTCCTTATTGTAGTTTGTGTATCTTAAGCATGATACTGTAATTGGCATCATTTAAATGTGAACATTTCTTGTATTAAAACAAATATCTATAACTGTTGTAATGAAGTATGCCTTGTCAGGTTGCTTTTGGAATTGTCAGCATTAAGTATCTTTAATAGTTTCACTATGGTTGCTTTTTGGGAGGGTTTTTGGTTTGTAATTAGCAGCCGGTTGCCCTATATTCATGCTTTACTAGAATTCTGTCATGTCTTGGGTTTAAAAACTTAGTTGTACGATTAGGACAGCATGTGTGCGTTGGTCTCATGCATGCCGTATCAAAGAATTTATATAATTTCCAGAGAAAAAAAGTTTCCTAGAATTTTTGGTAAGATTTATTTTTTATTCTTCTAAACGGAGACTTTCCACTGAGAACTATATTTTCAAGTGTTGTTAGACCTTTCTTTTATTGAATGAAAACACTGGTCCTTCTAAAACAAGAATGTCATCTTTGGTATTATTTTAATGCTTTTAAGTTTCATTTTGATACCTAAAAGTCAATGTTAGAGGTTAGAGTTGACATTCTCTTTTTATGTATGTTATACATGCTTTCAAGAACAAGAAATTGGAAACAACATGAAATTTGTTTTTGGAAACAGGAATAATACGGGCTTTAAACATGGGGAATGATCTTGGTCGGCTCAACAGTAATGTCAGCCAACAGCAAAAAAACATAGGAAATGGTTTTTGAAAATAGCAAGGCAAATCTAACATAAAATATGAATAATTAAAACTTGGATGTGAAATGAGAATGTTAATTGAGATTCAAGAATAAACCTCATAAATTTCAAATTTTAAACAGTAATATTTAAATCATAAAACTTGAAAGTGATCTTTTCAAACTTATAAATTTGTAATTGCATGCAACATCTTTGAATACAGTAACAAGTTATAAATTGTTTTGATACGAGGAACATCTTTGAATACAGTAACAAGTCATAAATTGTTTTGATACAAGGAAAATTATAGTGGCTGTTTTCCAATTGACTATTTTGTCATCTCTTCCCAAAGTGTTGCCATTTGAAATTTGAAGCTTTACCTCATTATAAATCAAATACATTTTTCTTTGTGGATTTGCCAACGCTCTGTATAAACATATAAAATCTTTAGAAAACTGTTAAACTTTTTTTTTTTTTCGTAAATAAGTTATTACCAAGATTTTTAACTTAAAATGAGTGCAGCTCAGACTGCTTGTATTTTAGTATTTTCAGAGTTCCGACCATATTTAATAAATCTCATATGTTGTTGATATCACCTACAGAAACTGTACTTTCATAGAAGGATGCCATTGTGCAATGTCTTAGGCCAATTGAGGTTTAAAGTTCGATTTAAAGTATGGAGTGCTATCAGTTTGTAAGTATAAGCATATATTTAAAAACAAGTGTTTTTTTTTTACATTTTTAATGAGCTGTTTCTTTTTCTGTTTTCTTATTTCTAGAGGGGCTGGGAGCTTTTGCTTTCGATGGTGTTTCCTTGTGAAATTGTACTTCCAGGTTTCTTGCAACTTAAATGGTTATTTTTTTAATATGAAACCTTCTTTCTCAGGTTTGTTATGTAACTACATTGCAATATATATACTTGTGTCTAATGTTTACCACTCTTTCTCCATACATCCTTTTTAATTTTTTTTTTACTTCTTATTTTTATTTTTCAAATTGCGCATCTTAATACATTCAAAGGCTTTGTGATTGTTATTATTTTTTGAATCGGTTATGTGGGGTTGAAATGGGCCCCACCCGTATTACATCATGACCATATGGTGGTATTACAACAAGCTTGGCAATTATGCATGTATTGCTTGGCAAGATTTGAACCTTGGTCTTCTCCTTGAAAGTTGAGGAATCTAAATGGTTGAGCTAATACCATTCGATGGTTCAAAGGACTCAGTTAACTCAGTTACCACAGCTTCTTGCTTGGATTATTCTCTATTGCAAGCATCATTGATGCTATGTATGAATGGAAAGGAACTGCCTATATTCCTCGAGCATGTGGTGTACTTCCATTTGAGTTTTATACTGTGTATGATTTGCTAGCCAAAACCCACTGCTTAATGCTTCCACACCAGTCCTTAGTATTGAATTTCTGATGCAATATCAACTATGTTTATAGCATGGGTGCTCACTGCTGTATTGGAATGGAATATGTGTTTTTTTGAGCAAATGATCAGCCTTCATTTGAGTTCATAATCTGTATGATTTGTTATTCAAAGCCCACTGCTTTCTCTTATGTGTATCACTTTTTAAAATTAGTCCTTAAAATTTACTTTTTAAATCATAGATCTCCTTGTTGGTCTTTGCTGTCTATGTTAATCACTTAACGTCGAATGCCTTTCTTTCTTCAGAGCGCAAAGGAAAGCAATAGATAAAATGCGTTGACACTTGTTAAAGCTGGGGCTTGTCTCTTCTAACTTGTTAAACTTCTTTGTTCTATTTTCTAGCTACAAGAAAGACATTCTTAGCTTGACAGAGATTCTCACACAATATTTCAAAACATCCAAATACATTATATTTATGAAATAATCTGCAAGAATGCCCATCAAATTCAACATTCTGCATTTGCTTATTTTATGTATCCTATGGTATTTGATTTTTTACCTTTGGACATGTGGGTCATTGTTGCAGGAAACCTGTATTTGAGTGCCATTTCATTTTACATGACAAGGCCATTATGTGTTTAATGGAATCATAGTTAAACTTGATTTTATGCTTGCCCAATCTAGGACTAGAATGGAGCAAGGGTCTTCATAATTTAAAAAGTATTGCATAAAATATAAATTATGACCAAAAAAAAAAATTGTGATTTAATGTTCCACAAGAAAATTAACTTCAGGATAGTTTAACTTCAAGGAAGGTCGTTGCCCTCTTAAATTTTTGGAGCTAGAACTGAATTTTCTCTTCAGTGACTTCATCAATGAAATTTCTGCTCTGGGATATTTTTAGGCATGACATCTCATCCAGATCAACATTAATGGATACTCATCAAAGAAACCAATTTAAGGTAGTATTCAACTATGTATAGAAGTTTATGAAGCTGATAATGGTTTTTGCCATCAATAATATTTACAGAAGAATGTGTTTGACCTCCTTGGCTATATATATATGCGCATATGTCATTTCGTGGGCCCTACCTGTGGTCTCTCAGATATAACTTATAATTGTTTTATGCCGATGGAATAAGTGAAGGACTTCATAAGATGGCCTTGAGAATTTTCTCCATCACAGCGGTCTTTTTCAAAACCTAAAACACTTTCTGCAAAATTGAGGCTGTCTATTTTCCTCCTGTTGCTCATCTGTATCTATTCTTGGCTGACAGACGTCATTTTCAAGTCCTTGTTTTTAAAAGATCAAATTGTATAAAGCAGGTTACAAACAGGCTTATCAAACTATTTGTTCTCTTAGTGTACTGTACAGGAGGTCCAATGCATTATTTGTTCCCCATCCTAGATAGTGAAAGTGTTGGAGGCGGTTACCCTGGTAATGCAGTTCTTCATTGGCTTCAAGGTATGGGAGTGGCAGGGAAATTGTAGAGGTCCTGCTGCTCATTGTTTGGTAGATCAGGTGGTATGGGACTCATGAGATGGCCAGTACTTTTCACCCAAGGATGAACAATGAATGGGCCCACCTAGATCCAGCAATGGCTTCTAACATTAATGCCCTTTCTAACATTAGATAATTGTGTGCTGCACAGAAGTCCAAAATTTAGCCAACATGTCCCAACATTAATCTTTAGTGTGTTGCACAAGACATCCAAAACTTAGTGGGCAAGTTTCCATCAAAAGCCTATAATCACAAGTACTGCCCCATAATTTTTGGTTTCATCCATGACTATCTGCACAACATTTTAATTGTCATCTTCAACATTATTGAATCTTTCATGTCACAAATGACTAGGCGCTTTTTACTTCACTAATACATTATTTGTTTTTAAAACAATGATTACCCTGATGCAAGATGCAGGGAAATTCAAAATTGTTCTTCAATTATTTACATTAATGAAATCAAATGTTATAGTGTTTCTGCTTTAGTTGCCATTTGGCGCAACTTGTACATGCTTGGCTCACTGTTCATCGTGTTATATATGGTGTCATACAAAACAGCTTAATCTAACATGTTTATTCTAGAAACCTTAGAAGTAGGTGTTTGAAAACCTGTGCAATATATAACTGTGGAATGAATGCTGAATAAGGAAGTAACTTTGAAAGACCTTGTTTGAATAATACCAAAAATCCCTATGACATTCCTTGCCTGTTTATATTAGAATGAACTTTTGTCCTCAAGCAAGCTGAACTTCATATTAGTATGGGGAGCCAAAAACCGTGAAGACCCTAACTAATAGTGCCAGGCTATTTGAGCAATAGTGCTAGCAATCACAAACCTGGGCAAGTAATAGTACAAGGAACTGACAGTTGAGTATGAGAGATTTTCATTGTCTAACTATCAGCAATGGGGCTTGCCCTAGCCCAGGAGGGGGCATTTAACTTCATTCAGCCCTTGTAAGTCGTCCTTAAGGTTTGTGAGTAAGAAAGTATTTTAAACCCTTCTTTTGATACAAGTCCTGCTTTTGGTGTAACAGTAACAGAGTATCATCAACTACTCTAAAGGGAATGGGAAAAATTATTATAAAAATGAAACGACAGGAATGATGGAATTAAGGTCATTAGAATAAATTGGAGCGCATGTGATAGGGTCATTTTGGGATTGGGTTTGAGATGCACTAGTGAATTTGGAACTGGCTGTTTGGGATACAGGCTGATTTAAAAGCTTCTGGAAAGCTCCTTTTGCATGATACCTTAATAGCAGTGGCTGGAGTTGTTTGTGCGTTCGGATGTTGAGAATCTTGAGATTAGGAGATAGGATATAAAAATGCTGCAGGAAATGCACATGCAAGCAAAAAGTTATTGTCTCCAAGTGATCTTCCTTGATATATGTAAGAGAGGGTGACCAGGTAAAAACAAAAAATTAAAAAATGGTTGAAACTAGAGAGCGAGCACTTTTGGGGGCATGTAAGATTGGTGCAATACAAGGCAGTAATACAGTTAGAAATTAAAATATCTGTGTTTTTCAATATTTAATACATTTCATGTTCTCATGGCTATCCCATGGTAGTAATATTCATTCTTTGAAATGGAAACTAGGGAAAGCACGCAGCCTATGCATACTGTATTTCACTGTAAGGGTTTTACAGACAATATTAAGATCCTAAAGAAATAATTGCAAAAGGGCAATAATGCCCTTGACAGTCATCCAATACATGCTGAGGGCAATAGATTTGCACTGATGTTGCTTTCTAATATCTTTGCTGTTTAGGGATTGCGATTTGATATGATGCCTTTCAAAGGACTGGCTCTTATTCTACAGCTCTTGTAGTTGCTTAGTGTTTCTTGAAGATAATGTTAGTTTGCAGGTTTAAGGCGTTCTTTCTTGCCTATATGATGTGATGTATTTGCAGCACATGCAGAACTTAAAACCCCTATGATTTTTAATCACCTTTTAATATTGAATATAAATGCTGTTGCTTTACAAGAAAGGAGCATGCTTTGCATATATCCTAGAGACTTGTACGTGCATACGTTTAAGTGGGCTGATTTTAAATATCGTTGCTTTTTAGGGGATTAAGATTGGATTGGTTCTTTTCACAGGATTATCTCTTATGGCTTATTTAGGTGCTAACTTGTTTCTGCTACAATGTAAATTGTGTGTTATAATTCCTTTCCTATTGTGTAACTATCATTTTTAACATACTCGTGCATAGAAATTGTCATCTCTTTTCCTTTTGGAAATTAACTAGATTGATACTGTTATTGATGTGTTTTTATTCCTCTTCACAGTTCCTGGAGAAACTGCTGCCTTCTATACCACCACCTCAACCAAAGCATACTCTTCGGAGGACCAACTCTGCTTCTTTTTGAGATGGGTTTGTAAACGAGCGTAATTCCTATAATTTTCCAGAGGGCTTCGTGGCACAGTTCCACTAGTGTACCTGTACTCTTTTTGTATCTCTATTCAAACTGATAAGCTATGTAGTCCTAGAGTATTTGGAAATGAGGTTTATGACCTTAGGAGGGATCTGAAGATTATTCCGGAGCATTACGAATAACGTAGGATAGCAGAACCAGAAGAAGCTATACACGTTTTGAAGTTTTGGCATCTAAGAGGAGCCTGACTTTGATGCCATGCCAGAATATGCCTACGAGTCTCTGCATGCTACACTGTAAATTCATCGTTGCATCTCTTGTGGTCCAGGATGACCTACATTGTGGAAAGTTGGTGTGTTGCTTCAGGAAATTTTGTGGCCACAGATTGATCGCTTATCATGGTTCCTTTTCTGTTTATGAAAACCCAAATAAAGCTTGTTTGAACTTTGTAGAGGTTGAATGATTTGCCTTATTTTTGTTAGAATTGCCGGGTTTTCTTGTTGAAAAGTTGAAATATGTTGTTATCCAAGTGCCTACAGATGGGATCATATCCTTTCTTGAAGTGATTAGGGGTGATATTGAAAAGCTTGGAACTCTTTCAGTATTATCATGTCTTAGTTTTCTGTTGGTGTATTTTAAGTCCAAAATCACCTTCTCAAATTGGTTATGGGAAATGTGATTGATTATTTGATGTACTTAACAAAAGTGTGTTCAACTAACTAAATCCACTAAAACAGGAAACCTTGGTAAGTGGCCTATGTCTTTTTAAGGTATGTCTTGAAAACTGAACATTTCATTTAGTTTGGTCAATCTACAAAGTGTGAATTACATGGAATCCAGATTCGAAGGGACTGCGAGAAAGTAAAAGAAGGTCATAATATAGCAGCTATAGGGGTTGATGATTGATTTTCTAACTTGATGTTTATCCATAATGCTTTGTAAATTTGGTTGAAATGCGTGTCCTATTAAAACTGCACAAAACCTGTGATTCCCACATGCACGGTCTCTAGGATGCTAATTTGAATATATTGAATTTTGCAGTGTTTCTCTGAGCCAAACTGCTGTATTCTTACATTTCACATAAAAATGACAGTTTAAATTCTTTTGCCTAAAATCAGTTCATCTCAAAATCCTTTCTAAACATTACCTGTGGTTAGCTACAAATATTTTTCATACATAATATTATATATTATAGCTAAGCCACCCTTACTGTTACGCAACTCTGGGATTCTTACTCGAAAATCCTTTCCGAACATTATGCGGTAACTATAAATATTTCGAAGTGGTATTTATATTATAATTTTTTCCAATTTTGTTCTTTATGTGTACATATGCATTAATCTTAATCTTACAAATAAATCTAATTTTAATCCCAAACTTTGAAAATAATTTTTCCTCTGGGTAAGGGTTGATGGAGACCTAATAATTATTCGAACGAATACAATGATAGCCTAACATAACACTAGAATACAATGACAGCCTAAATCGAAGCTTCAATACAAGAATACAATACATTTGGTTGCCTTTGGTGCTACGTGCAAGTTTTGTTAAGCTAGTGTCTAGGTGCTAGTATCGAAGCTTCATACGTTCATGTTCTAGAAACCAATTTCCTAGGCGTCAACAAAAACACTAAGATCCAAATATTAATGCGTAGCCTATGTTCTAGATGTGCATGAGATGTTAATGAACGTTTTCATTCATTATTCCACATGGAACCATATGAAGACATGTAATAAACCATTTAGTTGTTTATTATAATGTTGTTCTTATAACTACTTGAAGATGAATAATATGTACTTCTATATATATCTTTTTCTCCTGTTAGGGCCTGCACCCCAATCTATTTATATGCCCAAATAGGTAAATGCATATTTGAGCCACACGAGGGCGTTCTTTTATATATATATATATTTAAATAAAATAATGATTGAAATTTATTTTTTTCATACACATCTATCATCCGTCTTTGTAACTTTTCTTTTCTATATATAATGTCATAGGTGAGAAAACATTCATTTGTCATGTTTTGTCATTTAAATCTAAAACAAAATCACCTATCCTTGTGAGATTGTATACGAGCATTTTATTACTCGTTGATTACTTCATATCATGGAAGAAATTGTTGGCCTATAGAATCACCTATCCTTGTGAGATTGTATACGAGCATTTTATTACTCGTTGATTACTTCATGTCATGGACGAAATTGTTGGCCTTGTCTATAGGCCATCTGATGCCCTATACCTATGTGATTAATATTCTTAGGTAGTCATAGGTGGGTGACTAGGTGATTTGTAATTTCCCATAAGGGTGGAGGGGGTTCGGGTGGAACGATGACAATGTAATATTTAATTGGTTAGTATCTCACGTATTTATGATTGCAGCTATCATCTCCCATTGTGATTAATGTAAGTTATTTGAAAGAATTATTAAAGGGGTTTTGAGTGATAAATTTCAAAGAATAGTTGGGATAGCATAAGACTAGATGTAAATTCTAGGTTAAACTAGGATACAAGATAGTACATGAACCCATGATCTATGTTTGGTTTAATTTTAAGAGGGTCACAATTCTATTTAGATGATGACCTAACATTTTTACAGCAGGAAAAAAGAAACAAGGAATGGGAAAAGGTGAGGGCTGCAAGAAATGAAGAGAAACAGACATATTTAAGAAATGGAAAGACATACATCACATCTAAACAAAACAAATAGGGAGTATGGCCCGTCCGGGAACATCTTACGATGGTAAGCTGGAACTGTAGAGGTTACCTTTGGAGAAGAGGACCCGGGTTAGGGCCCATTGCTAGAGACAAAGATATAATGATCTTGACGGAAACACATGAACATGATGGATGTAGGACTCCAAAATTTGTGGGATAGAAAAAAATAGCAGTATGGAATAAAACAACAGAAAATGGCAAAGGGCATGGGGGTATTATGGTTTTAATAAAAGAGGAATGAGATAGGGTCATTAAAATTGAAAAACAGGATGAAAACAAACAGTACATCTGGATAAAGATCCTACAAAATAAGTCAGTTATTAGCATAGCAGCATGTTATTTTGCTCCCAAGAATTCTAAATTCTATAAGAAACATGACCTTAATAGAGAAGATCCATACTCCTCTCTAAAAAGAGATATTTCAATATACAGTAAGTTAGGGGAGATTATATTAATTGGAGATTTCAATGCAAGGACAACAAATAAGCAAGCTAACATTGTAGAAGGAAGTGAAGATATTGAGATGAATCCTTTTTGGATGCCAGAAGAGGAAAATCAGCAGTGGACCAAGGCTTCAGAAGATGAGCATAGGGCTATCACGCAATATGGAGAAGAGTTGTTAGGCCTCTGCAACATACACAACTTGATTATTTGCAATGGGATGAACAAATGGAAAAATTCAGGAAGGTATACATGCAAAACATTTAAGGGACAAAGTGTAATAGACTATGTAATATGCTCACAAAATTACATACCAAAAATAGAGGAGCTAGAAGTGGAAGATTCTCCAGTGGAACTTCAGTCAAATCACAACCCAATTGTTATGAAACTTCGAATGCAAGGAGACAAACCAAGGGAAAAACACTTGCAAAGCAATCAAAACAAATATCCTCACAAGGGAAACTTTCTCTTAACAGATGAAAATCGACAGAATTTTAGGGCAGTATTAAATAACAAGTTACAAGAAAGGGAGAAACTACCTCATAGTAGCAGGGATTACATTAAGAGTGAATGGTTAATGCATATTATCCAAGAAGCTCTAAACAAATGCAAGAGAGCTAAACCTCAAAAGAAAGAAAGGAATAGCTTCCCAACCAACCCATGGTTCGATGAAGATTGCAAAGAAGCGTGAAGATTACTAAAGGAACCAACGGGTAAAACAAGAGAAAATAGAAAAGCATATGAGAAACTGGTAAGGGCAAAAAAAGAAGAATACACTAGAACAAAGAGGAAAGAACCGATTTACTTAGGGAAGCATGAACCAAAGAAATTTTGGAAGGAGCTAAGCATAAAAAGGATGCAAGCTGAAAATAACATAACAGTTAATCAGTGGTTGGAGTATTCAGAACAATTGTATCAACGTAGTAACCAGAAGGAGACACCCCCTATTATCACTTGAACTTTTTACAAATGAAGACATTATTCAAGGGATAAAAAAGTTAGCAACTGATAAAGCCTGTGACATAGACAATCTTCAAGCATAGCATATAAAATGGGGGGTAGATATTCTGGCACCACAGATCAAAGAAATTTTCAATGAGGTCATACAAAATGGTTTCCCTACCAAGTGGACAACTAGCTTGACCATTCCTTTGTTTAAAAGTGGAGATGTAAATAATCCCTCAAACTATCGAACTATCATGATCAACCCTCTCTTTGCAAAGTTGTTTGGGAGTATGATAGAGCGTAGGATCAATATATGGGCGAGAAGAAAAGGAAAAGAGAGCAAAGGGACAAGCGGGTTTTAGGCCCAAGCACTCAACTATTGATCACTGTATCACACTCAGACACAGTGTGGAAAAAATATAGGACAAAAAAGAGGAGGCTTTCTGTTGTTTTGTAGACTTTAAAAAGGCATTTGACACGGTGCCAAGGAAAAAATTATGGAGCAGAATGGAAGAACTAGAGGTTCCAATTCACTACTAGGCAACAGTTTACAGATTATATGAGCATGTAAAAGCTAGAATCAAAACACATGAAGGGTTATCTGAATGTTTTGGTAGTGACATAGGTGTCAAACAAGGTTGCCCTCTATCTCCTATCTTATTTGGGTTGTACATTGACAAGTTAGAAGAATGGATAAACAAATTTGGGGGAGAGGGTGTGCACTTAGCCAAATATGTGGTAAAACTCCTCATGTATGCAGACAATGTAATTCTTGTGGCCAAAACAACCAAAGATCTAGGAGATCACCTTCGAGCTCTAGAACTCTTTTGTAAGGAAGTTGGGATGCAGGTAAATACAAGCAAAACAAAAATCATGATTTTTTCAGCAAAAAAAAAGCAACATCTCAAATTTCAGTTTGCAGGAGAACCATTTGAGGTAGTAGTAGAATGCAAATACCTGGGCATAAAATTTCATGACAAACTCAATTGGAATACATGTAGGATGAAAAGAACTCAAAGCGGTTGGAGAGCACTGTATGCACTTCAAAATAGGTGTAGGAATGCCGAGCTATGGGACTGGAAGACCACCAGGGTTTTATTTGGCCTACTTGTTACACCGATTTTGTTGTATGGTTGCGAGGTATGGGCTAGTGGCACAACAAAAGCAAAATGGAGGCAAATAGAAAGGATTCAAAAATATCTAATCACAAATTTTCTCAAAATTAAGGCCACAACCCCTTATGAAATTATTCTAGCTGAAACTGGAATGTTTCCTTTAGAAGCAATTGCTATGACCAAGCTGTTATGTTACTTAAAAAAACAGAAAACATGAAAAACGACAGATGGCCAAGGGCATCTAAGGACGAAGAGTTGCATAGGCGAAAGAACACATGGATGAAACAAAATCAGAAATGGATCAAACATTGGGAAATCAACATAAATGAATGCCCAAATTTCAACAAAGGCATCAAAAGCTATGTGAATGAAAAGTTTAGAAGTGGAATGTGGAAAAATGCAAGCAGGAAAAGACAATATTATATTGCAAAGTTTAACCCAACATATGATCACAAGGAAAGAGCATATATATGCGTTGAAATCAAGTGGAAGGAAAAAAATCCTCATTGCTCAGATAAGGACTAGCTCTCATAGGCTTAGATGTGAAACAGGGAGATGGACAACATCCAAAGAACAATGGGAAGAAAGGATATGTACTTTATGCAGCACAGGGGCAGTAGAGATAGAGGAACACTTCATCTATAAGTGCTCGAGTTTTTCGGACATCCATGGCAAATACAAAGAAACACTTGGAAACGGGTCTATGACAATTATTTGAAGATAGCAAAATAAAAAAAGTTGGGGAATTGCTAACCCAAATAAGCAGGAGAAGGAACATCCTTCTCAAAGATATTAAAGATCAAATGATATGATTTGAGCCATTGTACTTCCATATTTGAGGTCCCATAGACCATATTTGGGTCTCGCAGACGTAATTAAAATCTTTCATTTCATTTCAATCTAATAGGGATCTAATGGATAGAGGAAATGAAACAAAAGGATAATATTTTAGTTAATGGTGTAACCAAAATCCTTCGTATTGTAATGGAAAAAAAGATAACTAACATGGAATGATTTCATTTCATGAAAGTAATTAAATATGGATACAAGATTGTGAGTATTATAGAAAGGATGAAAATAATGACAAAATAGTTTTTCACGTCTAGGAGGCCATAGGTTATATGGGACGGTCCTTATGAAGGATATCGTTTACCTAATATATGGTTTTCGAAACATAGTGTATAATCCTACCCACTATAGAATTTGAACCTTGAATCTCCTGCATAAAGAAAGTTTCAAAATCTTTATTATTATGTAATTCATGTTAAATATATATAAAAAATTAAATTACATCAAACTTATATGACTACTAAGATGCATATGAAAGATGAAAAATGTCATGAAATTCAATTCAAGTCAAATAGGATAAATAAATATAAAAAACCCTATAATGATAAGGTTCTATTATGACCAAATAAATAAAGGGGAAATATCTATTGGATTCAGACACGTTATGCAATTTTTTTTGACTTACGATGAGAAGAATTGCTTTCTTCTCAATGACGTAAATGGATATGGTGTGTTGTTTCTAGTCGAAGCCTTGTGGTGGGTTGATTATGATTAGTGTCAATCATGGTATTTCAACTCCATATCATCTTATTTAATAGAATGGGTTTTTCAATTTTGCTTGTGGGTTATAGCATGTCTTAGATAATATTTTTGGACTTTTTATTTAGTAATTTTTTTTATTGGTTATATGGGATTGAGACGGGTCCACCTTTGTTACGTCATAACCATATAGTGATATTTATTACGCATATATCTCTATGATTTGAACCTAGGTTTCTTCTTGAAAGTTGAGGAACTTAATGGAATGAGCTATTGCCATTTGATATGGCAATTATTGTTGGTAGTGTGAAACATTTTAAATAGATCTAGTTGAATTTTTAAATGTATACAATTTGTTATTGGTTTTGAGCACACTCACTCTCTTGTATTATTTAAATAAATAAATAAATAAATAAATAAATATATATATATATATATATATATATATATATATATATATATATATATTTATATATTTTTTAATTTTGCTTGTGGGTTATAGCATGACCTAGATAATATTTTTGGACTTTTTATTCATGATATAGTAATTTTTTTTATTGATTATATGGGATTGAGACGGGCCCACCTTTGTTACGTCGTAACCATATAGTGATATTTATTATATATATAGAGGGAAAAGGAAACAAATTCTTTCGTCATTAGTAATATATATATATATATATATATATATATATATATATATATATAATAATAGGTTTTTCAATTTTGCTTGTGGGTTATAACATGCCCTAGATAATATTTTTGGACTTTTTATTCATGATATAGTAATTTTTTTTATTGGTTATATGGGATTGATACGGGCCCACCTTTGTTACGTCATAACCATACAGTGATATTTACTACGCATATATCTCTATGATTTGAACCTAGGTCTCTCATTGAAAGTTGAGGAACTTAATGGAATGAGCTATTGCCATTTGATATGGCAATTATTGTTGTTAGTGTGAAACATTTTAAATAGATCTAGTTGAATTTTTAAATGTATACAATTTGTTATTGATTTTGAGCACACTCACTCTCTTGTATTAAATAAATAAATAAATAAATAAATAAATAAATAAATAAATATATATATATATAGGAAAAGGAAACAAATTATTTCGTCATTAGTGATATTTTAAACTTATTTTTTAATAAGTTATATGTGGATTTTTTTTTTGGGAGCCACACCCATGAAAATAACAAAACATTACATTTGTTGTGACATTAATTAAACCATATTCAACTTATTTTTTATCAAATATATTCTTAATTTCCCTTTCTTTGAAATATATTTTTCATCTTTCTCAAAATGATATGTTTCCGCAATAAACTTTGACATCATTTTAATTATGAGATCAAATCACTTGACTAATTTTTTTCTCGAAAAATATCAACATTGTGATTGGCTAAATTATTTGCTATTCGATTTCCTTCTCTATAGATATGTTCCCATTTTGAAGCGAATGCCTCCACCAATAGTTGATGAACATTAACAATTTTGTTTTTCTTTTATCCAATCCCCTCATCCATTTTTGTTGATAATATTAATGATTATTTTTGAACCTTCTCAGTTGAAGCATAATTCCATTATTTTTTAATTGCATTTCTAAAACATGTAAGAAGTGCCCTAGCCTCTGCATAGTTGTAATTTGAAGTTCTATATGATTCTAAGTATGTGAGGAGAATTCTGCCTTAATTATTTTGAAAAACACTACCTCCACCAACTTTTCCTAGATTTCTCTTAACAACACAATCAAATTAATTTTAATAAAATCAATTTTCAAACATGTCTATTCTACCATAAATTAAAGTAGTTTCTTTATGTTAATTATCGCATATGACCTGAGTTGAAAGCTTATTGTAGTGGTAAGGGCTTTGGCCTCTCTTTGAGAGGTCCAAGGTTCAAAACCCACTCAGTATGAGGGGACTAGGACCCCTCATAAAAACATGTGTAAACTCATTGAAAATTTTTATTGCATATGACCCTTTATCTATATATTCAAATCCTGGAACCAAGAGGCTAAAACCTCTTTTCTTCACTTGAGACTTTCCATGATGAGCACCATGTTTGTTACCATTTTTTTAAGAGAGGCAATAATATAGTTTCAAACTTCAACATAATTTTGAGATTTATTTTAAAAATTATATTGTTCCTTTCAAGCCACAAATTCCAATAAGTAATGGTAAGACCAATCCTCCATAGAATATATAAAGCTTTAGCTTTGAAACAATTAATCCAACATTTCATTGACTTTTTCAATGATAGAGCTACCTAATATATTTTCATATTAAAAAAAAATACCCCAAATGATATAAGCAAAGGGACAATGAAAGGAGGAATCAATTTGATGTTTCTTGATCCTTCTCACATAAGGCACGTGTGAAAGGTCCATGAAATCCTCTTCTTTGTAGATTCTTTCCTATAAGAATCTTGTCTTAGATTGCTAACCAAATGAATGTTGAGACCTTAGGGAGGGCCTATAGTAACCAAACATTCTTTCAAGGGAAATTGTTGGGAGTAGCAAATTTTGATTGCTCTAAATCCTTATATTTCAACTTGAACAAGTATCCACCATCTTTTGATAGATTTCAAGCCAACTTATCCTTCTGTGTAAAAATAGGTAAATATTGCTACTTGTTTGAGTTCCTTTCTTTCATCCAAGTTACTAATAGAACTCTTGAAGTATCTTTTGAAGCTCATCTGGTACTTTTTTGAGTTCCTTTCTTTCATCCAAGTTACTAATAGAAATCCATGATCTTTGGTTGTTGCTCACATAAATATAATCTTTGACCTTTGGACCCTTACAAGCTAGACATGTTTGAGCCAACAATTACCATTTTGGATCAGAAATAAGAGGATAAGGCTTCAACCAAGCATTAGACAAAAAAATTGTACAACTCCCTCATTGATTGACCATGTGATATGTTTTTTTTATCAATTTCAAACTATCATGTTGGCGGTCCTTTTGGTAGGTTTTGTTTCGTGAATAATTTCACTGCATAGAGAGAACCTTTATATTTTTGAAGCAATATTATTTTTTCCAATTCTTTCCTTAATCTTTGAATAATATTTGATCAAGTTTTGTTACTAATTCCAAACTCTTAAGTCTTTAATTTTTCAATCCCGTCCTCCTATATTCTTTCCTTTGTAAACACTATCTCATTTACAAAAAGGGAGCCTAAACTTTTTGTCACATCCATTCCAAAGAAAAAATCTTTGAATTTTATCAAATTCAGATGCTCTAACTGTTAGAAATCTTGAAAGTGACATATCATATATATAGGGATGATCTAGGTATGTGACCTTTTTGTAGCATGGCTTTCTACTCGAAAATGCTCATTTTTTGGATCCTAACCACACTGTTAGGAGGATAACTTTGTGCTTGAGACTCATTCAAGAAGCATTGGAAATATTAGAGAGAAAAATAATTTTCATAGGAAAATCTATCATAGATAGAGTTGTTGACACAATTGTGGAAAAATGCTTCGGAGGCCCTAAAAAATGCAAAACAAAATACTTACTAAAAATAATAAATTTCTATTTTTAGAAATTTATAACCAAAATGCATATGTAGCTACGTTGACACATTAATAGAAGATAAAACATTAAAGGATAAGTTACATGTATGTAATTTTCACTTTGTATGCACTTTGTAACTCATGGTAGGTGAATCACCACATTTCTATATTGGTGACCTTCTAGCTCATGGAAGGCGAACCACCCACATTTCCATATTTGTGTTCCATATTCAATATGGTGGATTTTCAACACACCAGTTCTTGTATAAAGAGAGATGCACCGTTGATTATCAAAAGCATGAGTAATGGATGCAATGTTATAACCTTACATTTCTTCTCAGGGATTGCTTGCATTGTATTCTATTCCTTGAGCAATAAAACCATTCTATTATTTTTCTTATACATATATAATTGTCTTTTAATTTTTTATACTTTATTCTTTTTGAGTTTTAGTCTTTCATGATCTTAACTCAAAATTCTAAGTTTTGGATCAATGGTATTAGAACGGTTTGTGTTTTGAGTGTATATCAATAAACATGAGATCAAGATATCAAAAGTTTGAGTATTAGCATGAGATCCCTCTCATTACCTCCCTTGTCATTCCAAATGATCTTAGGCCAGAAGTAGAATGGATAAATCAAGATGATCGATCCTTTCAAGGAGATATTGAATGAAGCCCTCATGAAGAGGAATGAGATGATGGACCAATTATCTCAAACTATTTAATGACTCCGCACTACAAAATTCTGCAACCTCCTTTTCAAAACCTCTCATGTGTGCTATCACCATTCAGTGCTCCTACACCTTTTAAGGTGTAGGTGAATTTTAATATTTCTACATTTGAAGGAAAAATTAATGCTGATGCACTAGAAAATTGGTTGGATCAATTATCTTTATACTTCTTTGTAAATAAATTTATTAGCAATAAGGAAATCACTTTTGCACTCTTGAAAAATTCACTACCTGTTCAAAATTTGTGGGAAGCATATTGTAATAGGGTTACAAAAGAGAATGAAGATGAAGTAGCATTCACATGGGATAATTTCATGGAGGTCGTCAAGGAAGAATATTATCCTATGGGAGCCTATGAAGACCGATATATGCGATGGGAACAATTGTGTAAAGGTAAATACCATTTTGTTTAAGATTATACTGCTTTTAACTCTATGACAACAAAGGTATTTTATATACCAAAAGGCATAAAATCCTCAAGTATCATATTGGGCTACAATGGTACATTTGAGAGGACATGGACCTGTTTGAATTCAAGACACTAGGAGAGGCATATAAACTAGCTATTAAATTGGAGTAAAAGCATAAACATAAAAATAGAAAAAGGAGGAGCAAATAATAAAGACTAAAACATTAAGTATTGACCAAAGAAAGGCAAGAGTGACTCTCCAAAAAATCATGATAAAGGGGGTCAAATCCAAAATAAAATTTGGAATTAAAAAAAGGATTTCCAAGAAAAAAAACCCTCAAAGACCAAGAGTAGAAAATGGTGTGATTATCACAAGAGCACTTGATATTTGAGGGAGAAGTGTCAAGTGATCTAGTCATTGTTTGCTAAGTTGCAACCCTCTACATCCATTGCATTACCTTCACATCCACAGGTTGAGGATAAAGGGAAGAAAATCCTAGAAGCTGAACCAAATATGATCATTGCCATCACACATGTTACACCAAAGGAGTAAAACCTTTTTCACTCATAAATGTGGGTCAAGGGTAAGACATTACATTTCATTGTTAATAGTGGAAGTCAAACAAATCTAATTTCTGCTCAGATGATGAAGAATTTGAATTTTCTTGTCACACTACACCCACAACCATATAATATTGGATTATTGTAATAGAGGAGAGATATTTTTGTCACTCAACAATGTTTTCTCTTTTATGCCGTCAAGCCCTTCAAAAATGAAGTTTTGTGTGATGTTGTACCCTTGGATGTTTGTGATGTGATTTTGGGCCAACCATTTATGTGGAAGAGGCATGGTGTATATGATCTAGGTCCCAAAGTGTTATCGTCACTGTCAAAGGTTAGTGCTTCAAGATGTTGGAGCATATTATATTGTTTGGTACCTTGCAAGTATATTGTAAATACTTTATAAATATTTGGAGTCTAGGAGTCTTATATATATATTTGTCATTTAGTAATCATTAGATATTTGTAATTAAGGAGTCAATAAATATATTTCTCCTATGAGAAATATGAAGAGTCATATCTCTTGAGAGTTTGAGGAGATGAATAGATAGTTGAAGATGAAATGTCAAGAGCCTCTTTATAAAGGCTATTTGTAGAGCAGCACATGAGTTTGTATGTACCGGGAAACTACAATCTATATTCTTGTATTGTAATACTTTGTAACCTTGCTATCTTTGTGAATTTAGTGTGATCATTTTACCTTGAGCTATGGGTTGATTATATGTGAGATTGTGTTCTATTATTTTGAGAGAAATTCTTAAACCTTTGTATCTATAGGCGATAAAATTCGCACCCCTTTCCCTCTAGGCAAATGGATCCGGGCCTAAAATGGGGATGGACGTTTGAAACCTCCACCTCGATGTGAGGGGTACCTAATGACGTACCTCATTTGGTGATGGTTGAACAGTTTTGGGTTCACCAAGAAGTATTTGAAGACTACATCTAAGTCTAGCCAAAAGATGTTGTTTAAATGTGTTCTTTTTAGTTTGTAAACACCTAAGTTTGGGTGAAAATGTAGCTAGGATCTAAACTATACGCACTTTCAATTTTTCTTGAAGACAAATAAACAATATTTAAGGTACAATGCACCTTTTTAAACTTTGTTCTCAATATTTTTTTTTTGTGTTTTGAATTCTTTTCACAGAGATCTAAGAAACATAAAGGATGTAATAATAGAAATAGAAAATATGAAACTAAAATGAGCAAGATAAAATGCTTACCTGACCCAGATGGTTGTATAGAGAGAATTCACGGTCTGTACGGTGAATTCATGACCTGTGAGTGAATTTGTGGTCTGTAAGCGAATTTGCTAAAACCTACAAACTATCACACATAATACTAAAAATTGAAATCAGTATTTGGGGACCTGCTTAGGCCACTATATGACTGATATTAGTGATGTGGCAATCAAGTCCCCTTGGTCCTTTTAGCAAACCATTAATGAATAACATAAATTATTGACCTTTAGGAAAGATGCAAGATCTGAGATTAAGTAATGTAAACAATGCAAGATGTAGAGTGCTTATTAGAAACATAATGATCTAAATATTGTATGCAAAGTGTAGTAATGTTTCTAGAAGGATTTGCGCTCAAGACTTTAAATCTGTAAATTCATGGCATGTAAGTGAATTCGCGGATCTGAGTGCAAATTCACTAAAGATGCAAAAAATATAAAATGATGCAGCAAAAATGAAATAATAGCATAAAAATAGATACCGGATAACTTGATGTCAAAGGTGTATGTTGTAGATCAAATCATCTAGATCAAGCCTTCACTCCTATGTCCTTAAACTGCTTATTCTTTGCTTAGCGTGATTGTTCATTAGTCTCTTTTCTCAAGGAAACATAATTATCCTTGTAACTTTGATCGAAGTAGGTTAACAAAAAAATGCAAGGTTTGGGGCGATGACTCGAGGAGGTTAGGTAGATTGGAAAAATTCCCAATATGAGTGAATTCATGGGTTAAAATTAGAGCCCGAAAATTCGTGAAAGTTACGAAACTAGCTAGATTTAGGATGGGTCAAAACGGTCATTTGGGTTAATAGGCAGCTATCTATTTTTACGAATTTATGGGCTAAAGCGAGAAATGAGGTAAAGTGGAATGGAAGTTGGCACGTGCAAGAAAAAAAAGGTGGGGCTTGGTGAGTGTATGGGTTATGTGTACTAGAGGAGTGGAAGGATTATGACCTTAGGGTCAAAAATCCTTGTCTACATTTGGCCCCATCTTCGACGCATTTATGAGCAGTAAATGCATCAAAGAAATATGTAGAAACCTAAGTGGAGATGACAATGATTTATTTGGCATGCAAATCGATGCATAAAAACATTTGATGATTTTTCCAGTCAAGGTGCCCCCTCGAGTTTCATGAGGAATATAATATTCCTAATGGAATTCAAAATAACTGACAAAAAAGAAATATGTGAAAACTGAAAGAAGAGTGGGTGGGTTAAAATGGAGGGTGGGGTAAAAACCTAATTCATTTTTATTGTGCAAGTTTCTGGTTTTTAGCTTTGGAGAAAACAGATCTTCCCACTCACAAAGCAAAATTCGTGCATAGAGGCGGCAATAGAGAAGTTACGAGGATCTGGGTAAGTATCCAATTGCTTCTTTGCTTGAAATTTATGCTTAGTTTTTAATTTTTTTTGTGCGGTTGTTGTTGCAAATTTGCAGCTGCGTGATGAATTCGTGCCCTGCAAAGTTTCTAGGGTTTTACAAATTTGAAAAACCCTTGTAAATTCACAAATTCGCGTGATGAAATTTTTTTGACGAATTTGTGATTTGCGGGTGAATTTGTAAAACCTAGTGAATTCACGAATTTGCATTATTTGCTTATATATTTTTGTGATTTGTATTATTTTTTAATGATTTTATAATTTTGATGAACTGATGAAATTTGGTGTTGATGTTTTTGATTGCAGTATGGCATTCTCAAGAGTCAGGAATGGTACTGTAGCAGTTTCAAGAAGAGAATGGAGGAGCTCACTCAGGTAGAGAGGGATTTAATGGAGCAAGTGAGGCTTCTCGATGTAGCCGAGATGCTAAGAGTGGATGCAAACTATGCATTTTTGACTACACTGGTCAAGACATGGTATCCAAAATCATCCACATTTCGGTTACCTACAGGTGAGATGATAGTTACTCTAGAGGATGTGTGGCAGATTCTCTGGATTTCTATTAGAGGATAAGTGGTGTACCAATCTCTAGTATAGGAGAGGACCTTGGAGCAGCTGATGAAGGATCATAACTACCCAATCAACCATAGTGACATCAGTGTGGAGGGTATAGTAGGGATAAATGGTATCTCTACACTAACAATGGTCCTAAGTGGAGTGGTCATTGGACTGTTGGCCTGTCATATGAGTAGGTGATATTTGCCATGAGCCTTAGCTAAATTTGTGGTCAAGATGAGAGAGATAAGGATGCATTTTGCATGGGGCCATTTTGTGCTATACCGTTTGTATAGGATATTATATAATATCATGTACACATGACATAGCTGTATTGTGCTCACTATATTGCTCTAGGTGTAGAGTTAGGAGCATTTTGCAATGTAGAGGCCCGATGAATTATCTCGATAGAAGGTAGAAGTGGAGCGAAAAACTATATACCAATGGGTTTCCTTGAGGGGAAGGTATTTAGTAGGTGGTGTGTTGGATGCGGCTAGGCAGTTAGTGGATGGGTTACATCCACGATAGGTGGTATGGAGGCCCTGGTGGATGCATCCAGGTTGGGATGAGGATGGTGTACAATTGGATTGTGTGTGGAGGATACGATGGCTATGATCAAAGAAGGTAGAAGTGGAGTTGTACCATTTTAATAAGGTATAAGGATAGTTTGGGCTAGAGTAGGAGATACCAAAGTTGGGTGATGTCTAGTTTCGATAGGGGATAAGAGATCTACCAAGTGTAGGTGGTGACCCTGATGTCACATGATTTGTAGAGCATGATGAGGATGATCCTATTTTGGTGGATCATGGGATGGATGATGTGTGGGTGGTCATATACCAGAGGTGGTATCAGGATATTAGGTCTAAGAGTATTACTCTTGAGCTGCCATGATCCACACGACCAATGGTGGACTATAGAATGTAACTAGCGACTCAAGAGGTTGCTCAATGAAAGGGAGAGGATAGACCTCAATAGGGAGAGGGATATAGGCCTAGAAGAGGGCAATGCCTATACCTAGATAGATAGATGCACCTAGACCTAGATAGGGGGAGGTGCTTGGACAAGGATAGGGTGTGGAGCTGGACAGAGGTAGGAGGATACCCCTCAGTAGCCACGTGATGAGGTAGAGGTGGTTTATAAGGAAGGGATAGATGATACTGATGGGGAGGAAGATAGAGGGGATAGTAAGTGAGTGGTGGAGCTAGAGGTGGAGGTAGTCGCTCAAAAGGTGTAGATAGTGACTCAACCTGAGTAGATAACATCTTAGAGTACCTAGATAGCAACTTAGAGCACACAAATAGCCACTCAGGTAGAGTGCATTTGATCATTGGAGACCCAACTCTCATAGTTTTGAGCTCAAGCACAGTAGCCGATGAGAGCAACACCCTCCATAAGCAATGGAGGTCAGTGCTTATTGGATGATCTTCTAGCAACATAATGACAAGAAATATTTTACCAGACTCTCTACTATCAGGTTGTTCTAGAGGGGTAAAGGGTGGCTTTTCCAGAGTCATTGAGGAGTCAAATTCGTTTACAATTGAGATCACAAACATTGACTTAGTATATGAACATACCCCATGAGGACCACCTCTAGGTATGGGTGAGAGTTAGGATCTAGAGGTTAGGGGATGATATGCTAGATTTTGGATTTTGTGGCATACTTCCTTGATGATTGAGTATGCCAAGATTTTTGATTGTGGCATACCAGTCTGACACTACATATGTATCTACTCTCGAGATATATACCATACTGTATTTTGTAATTTTACTTGTGTTATGCTAATGTGAATATTTTTATTGTTTTTGATGTTTTATTATTGATGCATGTTGTGAATAGTAATAATAATGTGTATGATCATGTTGGTTTTAATGCATACTTGTCATGCTAATAAAAATGCAGTTTGTGGAAAGATGAGACGTGAAAACAAACATTGATGGATAAGAAGTGGAAAGTAGTATGCAAAAAAGATGATCACATTGCATTGGGCATGTCCTTACAACAACAATTTTTAGGCAATATCCAGTGAGGATGTGTGCTTGTGAATTATAAAAATGAAGGCTGCCCCTTGCATGTGGTCATGAAGTGGATCTTGTGTGAGGTATATTGTCCTCGTAAATTTGAAGGTGTGAAACCCAATAAGAAAAATGGTCGAATTTGATGGTCAAAATGATTATTTGCAAAGAATGAATGGAAAATGGTCCATACCCTTTTTATATGTTAAGAAACTAGTTCTTATGCTTTCAAAAATCAAAGGATATGAAAGTGGTGCAAATGGTTGGTCATGAAAGATGCAATTTTTCCTATATGATTTAAGCAATGATGAAAATAGATTATGCAAAGATGAACGGATGTGAAATGCAAGGCTAATTATTGATTTGGTATAAATTATCTATGATAGTGGTCATACATGTTCTAACGAAGGTATTATGACATTAGCCAATCAAGGTTCATCAGGAATATTTGTTGTCCTTGTAATGAGATCAAGTCTATCAAGAACTTGTGTGTGAATTGTGAGTTCATTTTTCATGTTGAGCTTGATTATGATGTAAATATATCAAGAACCCATGTGTATGATTTTGAAGTTAATTTACCAATTTTGAGTAAGGTAATGATGTAAGCCATTTAGGAACTATTGTGTGTAAAAATGATGAATTCATTCACCAATATCAAGCAAGGTGAGATTAAACCAATCATGGGAAAAACCAAAAAGCTAGCTTGTCCTGTTGGGGTCTGAATTGACATCAAGAAAAACTTGAACCGTGACTCTAAATCTATGACTTATGGGAGGCGCACACCTGCTAATAACAACTCAAACCCAAAAATTGGATGAATCAAAGATTACTTCAATCCAACCTCCATAGTAGGCTGGTATACCTTATCAACTAGTTTATGTGTTGACTCAATTAAGCTCATATAAAAGTGTAAGTTTATGGATAGAAATGAGATAAGGGTTAGAAAAAATTTGAATGAATAATGGTCGGATAAAGCTAACAACATTGAAAATATAAAAAATCCTCTGATCAATCATGTTTTCACTATGCCACACTTAAGACTAACATCATTCAAAACTTATCATATTCACTATTAAAGAATAATAAAACACTTACAGAACTATTTCAAACATCCAAAATGCTAATAATCCAAATAGTAGAATTAGATCAACATTTAGACTAATAGAAATAGAAGTCCTCTATAGTATTTTTTTAGGCATGAACCATTCCAAGTTGCTCCAAATTAGCAATCTAATATCAACAGAATTGACTAATCATAAAAAAAGTAGTTCAAATGCATTCACAGAATAAAATCATGAAGATGAAGACACAAGTTTGAGGTAAACATCCAAGTAATGCTCCTTCTATTGATTAAAATAATATATCAAGCAAACACTCCAAATCCAACCCTTAAAAATGAGGGTTCGACCTCTTTATATAGATTTTACAATAGTAGTAAAAGAATGGAAACATTACAAGGAATTTTATGCTAGATCAGTAGAATACTGAGGTGGCAACCTCTCATTGGCTTTCAAGAAACCAAATGGATCTATGCTCCATGAACGTTGCAATTCTAATCTCTACAAGTTGTTCAGTCCTCATTTGAATCCAACAATTGAGATGATTGCAGGTGTATCTAGATTGTCCCCTGTTCTTGAATTTTTTTTTCGTCCATTGATCTATAACTGAAAAATATAGGTAAATCTTGATTTTGGCAATGCTTGATATCCCCTGGTTCTTTCTAATGCATTCCTTAGGTTCCATTGCATTCCTTTCATCTTTGAAATATACTTCTCCAAATTTTGCTAGGCTAGGTTTGATCGGTTTGACTGCAGAATGAGAGTTCTAGATAAAACTGTGTCATCCTCTGAGATCCGTTACTTCATTTTCCATCGGGTCAAGTTTGACCAATTTTATCATGAAATGAGGGCTCAGAAGCAACCCACATCTTTTTATGAAATCTACTAGTTTAAATTTGCTAGGATAGGTTTGACCAGTTTGACCGTAGAATGGGAGTTCTACGGTGATCGACATCTCTCTACAAAATATGCTACTTCATTTTCTGCTAGGTTGGATTTGACTAGTTTGACTATGAATTTTTGATTTCGCATTAGCTTCAGGTAGAATTTAACACTGATTGACCTCTTTATAACCAAAATCCACAACATTTTTCGCTAAGCCCTGTTTGACTGTGCTGACTACGAACTTCACACTCTAGTGGATTTTAACCTTTAGAAACTTAGCGGATATTCCTTCTAATACTTAGCCACTTTTTACCAAACCTGCTATGCTTGTGGCCTTTCATTGTGGAAAAAACATTGTTCTGAAGTCGCTCTTCTGAATTCCACTATTTTATTTTTTGCTAAACACTGTTCGATTGCGCTGGACATGGATTCTGCATCTTAACGAAGTTTAACATTACTATTGAGGTTCTTATTGGACACATTGGTAAATTTATAAAATTTTGTTAAGTATGTGGCCTTTTGGGCCTACATTTTGGTGCCTCCTAGGGAGCATTGCTAGTAAGGCTTACGAAATCATATCCTTATCCATTGGGTATTGGAGTAAAAAATGAACGGGTGAGCTTAGCACCGTGACCATGTACCTGTTGGGATGAAACTTATGAGAAACAAAAGGTATTATGTATTTACAAGTTTTGTTACAATATATAGGCATAAATCCTATGAGGGAGATATGACAAGTGTCATAAGCTCCACTTCAAGTGTCAAAACAAAAGACACAACTCCAAATCAAACTGAACACACAAAACATGAGACATAAGATAAGTGTCAACCTGTTAAACTAGACATAAACTAAGGCATAGTGCACATTATAATAATATTATAACATTCCCCCTTAATGTGCACTATCCTAAAAAGAAAATAAGTCAACATTAGATAACATTCCCCCTTAATGTTGACTATTACAGGTGATGACAAATAAGGAATAAGGTTGCTCAAGGAAGACTTATGCAAGAATTTTGAGATGACAAATTTAGGCCTCCTCCATTATTGCTTAGGCATAGAGGTATAGCAACAGTCTGGTAAGATTTTTATCTCAACAAAATAGTGGGGGCTGTTTCAGCACAAAAAAACAACTTGATACACTACAACTGCGTTTTTTGAATAAACTGATTATCCCTTGTCGTTTGCCTGTATAAACTACTTTTGGGTTGTCGAATTTCTTAATCTTTTGAATCGGATCAGAATTCGCTATAGGTCTCACCTATTTGGCATCAAATCAAAAAATAATTACGTTCGTTCTTGCAAAATAGGTTACGAGTGGCTCGATTTATTTCACTGGAGCACATGTAGAGCGTAGATTTGTTGACACGGATCTGTAAAAAAACAAGAATATAATCTCAAAAAGGTCTCAGACTAGATCATGGGTGCACATCCATGAGCTTCCAGAGGCTCATACACTCCATGAATGGACTTCATATCTGACGCAGTCATGCTACCAATGGACAACACAACAACTTTACCAACATAGAAGATACATCACATGTCCTTCTAGAGCAGACTACTTGATGCAAAGAAGACCATATCGCTGGAAAAAATACTAAATCAATTGCTCTCACAAACTCTTAAATAAAATTCTCTCACATGGATCAGGAGAGGGAAAAACTAAAAAATAGAAAATAAAATAGGGAGTTTCTAATTTTTGATCCACTCAATGAGTGGAGAGCATACTCCCTGACTCCATGGACTAGTACCCATAAGTTGATCTCACCGCTTTGATACCAAATATTGGGACGAAACTTATGAGAAACAAAAGGTATTATGTATTTACAAGTTGTGTTACAATATATAGGCATAAAGCCTATGAGAGAGATATGACAAGTGTCATAAGCTCCACTCCAAGTGTCAAAACAGAAGACACAACTCCAACTCAAATTGAACACACAAAACATGAGGCAGAAGACAAGTGTCAACCTGTTAAACTAGACATAAACTAAGGCATAGTGCACATTATAATAATATTCTAACAGTACCTCCACAATCTGTTATCTTTGCTTTTGCTGACTGATCTCCTTGTGGGAAAGAAAAACTTGCTCTAGATGGTTGCAGAATATACCTTCAGGAATAACTTCCTTATAAACCTCACTCTTTTAAGCCACTTTAGGAAGACTCAGAGAGTAAAGGTTCATATGGAGGCCATGCTAGAAGTAGCTATTGCTATGCTCAAAATGCATGGAAGTATACTCCTTTATATACCTGGTCAAACAACTGTTCCTCAAAATTCAACTTCACAACTTTTACATGCCAAGGCAGGCTCATGCTTCTTCTACCTTCTGACATTATCAGGCTCCAAAAATATTTAAAAAAAATTCCTCTATGGCTATTCCACTAATCATTGTTATTCAAAACTTTTCAACTATATTACAACAAAATTCTTGGCACTCTCATGCCTTTATTGTTGGTCCTGCTCCTGGCTATCTTGGACCTTGGTAGTATCTTCTGTTGTCTCTTCATATGAGATTTCTATGGTATCATCCTCTTTTTGGTGTGTCTCTTCCTTTTCTTCATCTTGTTCTTCAACCTCTTCCTCTTGTTCTTCATCTTGTACTTCTTCATGTGTATCCTCTTTATGATCCTCTTGCTCCTCATCTTCATTTCCTTCTTCTTCTTGGTCTTCTTCTGCTTCCTCCTCTTGTACTTCTTCCTCTTGATCTTCCTTTGCATGCTCTTGTACTTCCTTATCTTTGGCCTCCTTTTGTTTTGCATCTCCTTTCAAAATATGATTAGCTTGGTTCAAGGTATTCATGGCCTTGTTCCAGGATGCTAGAGAAGGATTTTGTATCTCCAAAAGTTGTCGATGGACGTAATGCAATTCAACCATCTTATCATATGAGAAGGAAGTTTCCCATTCCACTAAATTTACCATCAAGTATTTCAATCTGGTTAAGCTTTTAATCAACTGGGTTACTTTATCCTGGTCAATTGGCTCTTGCCATGCATCTACTTCTGATTCATCTTCAATCATTGCTTGTATGCTTCTCTAGAGATCCTCCATCGATATCATCAGATTATTCTCATCCCAAAATCTGTTGAAGCCATATTGCACCATCTCTTCATTGGTATCAATGATCCTCTGAAGCTCATCATCCAATTTGTCAATCAACGACCACCCCTTCTAAAGTAAACTATTCTTCTTGAGGATAATTTTGGCCATAATCCTTGAAGTGCTCTAGTCCTTATTAGGGATGGGCTTACCAATTGGTTACACTTAGCTTCAGATAAATTGAGGAGTTCATTGGCCTGAGGAGCTATTGGCTATATTTGTTTGGTGATGGTCTCTATATCTTCTTTGGTCTTCTACAACACGTGGCTAGCTTCATCCATGAAGTCGAAGATGTGTTGGATTCCAGAGCACTTCTCCAAGATTTTAGATAAAATTTCCTTTCTAACTTGTTTCACCTTAGTCTTGGAGAATCCTGCAGCCTTAGTTCTCTCAACCTGGAGTTGCTACTATAAAGCTCGTATTTGCTTCACATATTCCTTATTCTGCTCCTGCAGTTTCTGAACCTGCTCTTTGAAGTTGACCATCTTCTCAAATTTATTCTACCATTTTTTAGCATCATTCTCCAAAGCTTTCATTTCTTTCTTTTGGTCCTTAATGGTGGCTTCAAGCCTGGTGATATTTTCCTCCATTTTGGTAGACCACTCCCTGTAGATGTCAGTTTTGACAAACATGGTTTCTAACCTAGCTTTGGCTATGACAAACTCATCCTCTATGACCAGTTGTGCGATATCTTCAGTCTTTTCCTCTATTCGATAGTCTTCCACTATCATATCCTCCTCTGGTTTATCAACCAAAGGGATCATCTTGTATTTTTTCTCTCTCGGGACACAGGGTCGACCATCATTGTTTTTCTCACCCTTGCAGCTCCTTTAGAATATTGAGCCAATTTCTTGCTCCAGTAGCTTTGTGCTCTTAGTGAGGTGCTCTTAACCTTCTGCAAAGATGCTATTATGGGATGATCCATGGGAGTGGATGGGGTAACATTTATAGGGAAGAAAGGGACCACCATAGCTGAGAGGGGAGTGGAGGTAATAATAGTGGAGTCTATGTCCATAGTGGAAGTAGTATCTAAAATGGAACTGGTGGTTGCATTTGATGGTGGGGTCAATGGTAGTGATATTGCCATCATTGATGGGGGCAGTGATGATGGAGGAGTTGGATTTATGGAAGTTGGAGGTGGAGATGATACTAGAACTTATGGTGAAGGAGAGGAATATGATGGTTTAGGACTCTCGACTGTATGAGGTGGAGAGTGGTCTGGATGAGGAGATGAATGTGGATGAGGTGGAGATGGTTGTGGGGAATTAGGTTTTGATGATGATATTTCCACTATCTTTTGAACTTGAGAAGGGGAGGGGGATTTATTTGGGGAATAAGTAGGAGAAGGAGGAGAGGGACTAGAAATCATACCTGAGCCTACTGTAGTAGACTGTTTGAGAATATCCTCAACACTCTTCTACTACTTTCTCTAAATTTCTTGCTCACTTGATGTAGTGGGAGATTGTGTCACTTCCTCTACTTTGCTCAACTTTTGCTTCTTAAGAGCTATTACACCTTCCACCTTCCTCTTGAATACTATAGTTTGTTCTGGTTCTCATTGAGGAAGTGCTCCTGTAGATTCTATAACTGAGGCCGATTTATATTTCTTTTTGGAGGAGGTTGTAGCAGTGAGGTCTAACACTTTCCCTCTTTTCTTCTTTTCTTTTTTTGCAGGAGTCTTTGCCTCGATGGCTCTACGCTCGGATCTTCTCCTCCTTGGGGTATCTTTTGTTGCACCTATTTATTTTGTGGTATCTTCCTTTTGTTGTAAAGGAGTAGCGGATGGTGGAGTGGACTCTTGTTGCTTTTTAGCTGCTTCAGCCTTCTTGCTTTTCATTTTACCTTTTGGCCTCACTCATTTTTGCTTTTCCAAGAACTAATGCTAGGCTCTTCTTTTTCTTGGCCTTCCAAGTTGCAATATGTTCATCGTACCTCTTTTCAAACTCATCATCAATTTTAGGATTGGGGTACTTGCCTTTCATTGCATTTCTTTCAACCCTCATCTTCCACCATTCCAAAATTTTGGCTTGAGACCATTTATAAGTTTCTTCCATTTCTTTCATTTTGGCATCATCGAGTTGATGAGAACTCTTGGTTGGGTCATAGTCATTTGCATGCTCATAGAAATATCTCCAAGGTGGAAGTGGTTCCATGGCATTCACATTCCATTGGAGGGGACTGCTCTCTATTGTTTCTATGTTTCTCCATGTGTGTGCACTTGGATTTTACCAATTTAGCTACTTTCTCTCCATGCAGCTCCTTAATTATTTTCACAAACAAATCATCTGGATCATATCCCCACCTCTACGAAAGTTGGCTAAGACCTAATTTCTCCAAGGTTGTCATGATTTTCTCACATTGCCATTTCTTCCATACGGTGATATCACCTTCCTTGAAAGCATAATCAATTGTTGCTTTCCTCTTATTCCTAGAACCAAACTTACAGTTTATGTAGTCCACCTTCCTACAATATTCTAGTGCGAATATGTAGTGGGTGATGTAATGTGGTAATAGGAATGGCTTCTCCGTGAAACCATACAATCTAATGATCGTACCCTCTGTTAAGAGGTACCAATATCCTTCTTCCACCCCTTTGACTCTTATTTTATTTTCAATTTTTGGGGCTAGCCTAGGGTAATTACCATACATAACTCGTAAAGTTGGTCCAAGAAATTCATAATTGAAAGTATAATAGGACTCTATTCTACTCAGAACCCTAGTCCAATAATATACTGGTAATGGATGCCCATCTGCATCTTTGTCAACTACTGATATCCATGGATAATCATCCTTAGTGGCATTGAAGAACATCCAAATTAAATTGGAGCAATGTTTGAATGATGGATTCTCCTCATTTTCCTTCATGTCCACTAGCTTCTCATGCATTTTCTTGGTAAGGAATGCAGGCCAATTGAAGTAAATTAGGGCATTGTTATCTCCAGATTGCACCGTATACATCTTAGTGTTGGAGATGCAATATGCATTGGCCAATTACTAGTCTCTTACATCCAGGTCTGACTCTAGGCCAGCTACCATGACCAACATGGAGTACAACTTTGGGTATGCAAATTCACTAGTGGGAATGGGAGTTGTGGGTAGGGTTTCTTTGGACTTAATGGTCTTAAACTGGCTATACACCCAGGTTCTAAAATGACTTCCATTTTGTGCATGGTTCCTCAGGGTGTAATACTTAGCTTGCTGCTCTAAGCTGAACTCTCTAGGGGTACAGGGGGTTTTTGTCCCATTGCAAATAGATCTCGGTAAGCTTGCTCAGTGATGTGAAACAAGACCTTGTCGTGGGATGTTCTCACAGACCTAGTTGTAGGGTCATAAAATTTGGCTATGGTGAAGACTAATTCTGGGTAAGGATGGACTGCATCATAAATGTAATAGGAAAGAAGAGAGTATATAGCTCCAATACCTTAGTCTGGGAGAGGGTCCCCTTGAATAATTTATCCTCATACCCTATCCTCAGGTTGTCTCTAATTACATATGCCATCTTCGAGTCCATGACCCCTGCCTTTTGTCTGTGTAGTTTGGTCTTTCCACCTTGCTGGATTTCTTAGTCTACTTTGCTGAAGATAATGCCATTTTAGCTTTAGAGTAGTTCTCTCTTCATAGATTTCTCTCAAAAGTATGCAAAAAATCATTCTCAATAGTGCTCTGGTTTGTTCAGCTCAAACTATTCGCAAATGACTAAAATTTAAATTTCTTCGTTTTAATAGATCTTCGAGCACTCCATCATTAATGAAGACAAGTGGGTGGTTATCTCCCATGATTTCAAATGAGTGAATCATATGTTGTGAAGCATGGCTTGTCAATGAAGTATGCATCTCTGATTGGATGGAATTCATAGTAGATGGTGGTAAACTATCTGTTGGTACGCTTCTCAAGGTGAATTTATTCACCCACTTTCATGGTGGAATCATGGACTAGATGGATTTTAATACTTCAGTTTTTTGATTCCACTCGTTAAGCATCGTATGTCCCTTTCAGGAGCTTTCCCTAAAATTTTACCAGTTGTAGTTTCGCAATGGTAACTTTGACCATGTTAACCATGGATTCTGTACTTTGATGGATTTTAACATTGTAAATATTTCAACATGGAAATTAACCTTGAACTGGATTTGTTCTTCTAGGTTCTGCTCCTTTAATTTTTGCTAGGTACTATTTGACCATTTTGACTATGGATTTTGAGATTGTTTTCACTTTAGGTACCCTTAGGAGTCATTTTCTCTTTGGAAAATTCTGTTGGACTTTGCATTCTACTCTTTTGATTTCCACTGGAGCTAGTTTGACCATGTTGACTATGGATTCTGCATTGCATTACTTCCTCATGGAGTATAGCACAGTCTCATCTTGAAAGCAAAAAATAACATCCTTTTCTCCATTTTTCTTTCTTTTTTTGTTTTTTGGGATTCAATAAAGAAAACATAATGTAAAATGTGTACATAAAGAAAATATAATACAAAATATGTACATATATTACAATAGGAAATATTCTCTAACTAAAATATAGTTTGAGATGATACCCATTTACAGGAATGGGCTGTATATTTCCTTCCTCATCTTGGAGCTGAAAGGCATTGCTCTCCTTCACTTCGACAATCTTGAATGGTCCTTCCTAGAAAGAATCAAATTTTTGGTGGTTGCCTGGCTTAGCCTTTTCAACATTCCACCTTAACACTGAATCTCCTTCCTTAAAATTTTTGAACCTTGATTTTTTATCAAACCACTCTTTGGTATTCATGGAGTATTTTTGAAATTTCTCATATGCTTGAGTTCTCTATTCTTCCAAGTGTAGTAGATGCATCAATCTGGTCTCTAGCGGATTTTGATTGAACTCTTGATCTTGGTTGGCCCATTTTAAAGTTGGTATCTCTAGATGAGTAGGTAGAATAACTTCCTTACCATAAACTAATGCATAAGGAGATGTCTTGATAGACCTCTTGATAGTGATTCTATCCACCCACAAAACTTGGTCAAGTAACATATGCCAACTCCTTTTGTTCTCTTCCAGTGCCCTTTTTAGAATTCTGAGCAAGTTTTTATTGGTGGATTCTACCAATCCATTTCCTTGAGGGTAATAGTTAGAATAATTATTTATATTTATGCCATACTTGCTTGTGAACTCAATATATTTTGCACCTATGAAAGTTGGGCCATTATCACTCACTAGTGCCTCTAGAATTCCAAACCTTGTGATCAAATTTTCTAGAAATTCAATCACTACTTCTTGGTCTAACTTCTTGGTTGGGATAGCCTCAACCCATCTAGTGAAGTAATCAGTGGTAGTAAGGATGAACTTATGACCTGTTGATGAATTTGGGTTGATGACTCCAACAAAGTCAAGTCCCCATTGCTGGAAAGGCTCCTCCACCTAGATTGGTTTGAGTGGAAATATTGCATTCTTGGTCCTTCCCACATACCTCTGACACTTATCACATGACTTAGTTACCTTGAAAACATCTGAAAAGATAGTGGGCTAGTAGTATCTTGCCCTTATTATTTTCATGGCAGTTACTCTTCTTGAAAAGTGACCTCTTGATAGGCCTCCATGAAATTCTTCAATGACCTTTTATTTTTCATTATCTCCTAGACATCTTAGAAGTACTCCATCTAGGTTCCTTTTGTATAATCCTTCAGGAAGCAATACATACTTCAAAGCTTGTAGTATGAATCTTCTTCTCTATGAAGGATTGAGACCTTGAGGACATACTCCTATCTAGAAATAGGCCATCAATTGATCTACCCAATCTGAACTATCTAGAAGACTATCATTTTGATCATCCTCTCCTTGATAGGCTACTATCTATTCTAAATATGCTTTAGCTACGAGCTCTTGACATAATGCTCTTCCTCTGACCAACTTGGTAGGATGGATTTCTACATCATACTCCTATATTTTAGTAATCCATCCAACCCTTTTATCACCCAGTTCTCCTTGAAGGATAAAGTTTCTTACATCTGGGTGCACTACATAGACAAGAGTCTTGCTTTGAACCAAGTACTATCTGAACTTCTTTAAATATTTCATCACTACAAATACTTACCTCTCAATAAAATTATACTTGGTCTGATACTCATGCAAAGTTTGACTCCAGAAGAATATGGGGTGTTCCTCTCCATTCTCATCCTTTTGAGTGAGTACTGATGCATAGCTTTCCTCAGCTCCATAGGCATACACAATAAAGTCTTTGCTAAAATCAAGATTTATCAATACTGATGCAGTTGCAATTGCTTGCTTTATAGCCTCAAAGGCTTGCTTTCTTTTCTTAGTCCACTTGAACTCCATGTTCTTCTTGAGTAATTCTGAGATGGGCCTAACCAATTGAGAAAAGTTCAAGATGAACTTTCTTACAAAGTTAATCTACCCAAAGAAGGACTACAACCATTTCTTGTTTGTAGGCAAGGGAAGGGCCAACATTGATTTTATTCTATCCAAATTTATTGCCATCATTTCTTTGGAGACTACATGGTCCAATAATTTACCTTCATGAACAACGAAGAATGATTTCTTTGGGTTGAGAGAGATGTCAAACTCTCTGCACTTCTAGAAAACTTTCTCTAGATGCTCAAGATGTGATTCCTTTCTATGAGAAAATACTGTCATATCATCCAGATAAATCATAATGATTTTATTGATCAACTCACCAAAATCATAGTCCATGGCCCTTTGGAATGTAGCTCTTGCATTGGATAGGCCAAATGGCATTCTATGATAAGCAAATGTGCCCCACTTGGTGGTGAAGGCTATTTTGAACTGGTCTTCATCTTTGACCTAGATCTGATTGTATCTAAAGAAGCCATCTAGTAAGGAGTACCTTTTCACTTCTAACACCATCTGTAGAATTTGATCCATCTGGGAAAGTGGATAATGATCCTTGAGTGATGCTCTATTCAAGTTTCAAAAATCCACACATAGGCGAATGTCTCCATTCTTCTTTCTTACTGGGACCAAGTTAGCAACCCATGTGGAATGCTTGATAGGATAAATGATCTTCCCTTTTAGAATCTTAAGCAATTCTTACCTCATTATGGATTCAATTTTAGGATTCATAGGCCTTTGTCTCTGTCTGAAAGGTTTTGCATCAGGCTCTAGCTCAATAGTATGTTGAATGACTTTCTTATCATAAACTTTGAGGTCCTCATATGACCAAGCAATAATGTTTGGGTATTTAAAACATAGTGCCTTGACTCCCTCAACTTCTTCTGGAGAGCACCTTATTCCAACATTAATCTTCTTATTTTCTTCTATTTCAATTTCACTATAGATTTTATCATCTACTTTCATAGTCCTTGACTTCTTTCCATCCTCATTATCAAACAAGCTTTCCAATGTGATCAGGCCTTTAGGAATGTGATTATTCTTCAATTGGATGATATCTTGTTGATCTATCTCCTGGGAAAGCTCTTCCTGCACATTGGCTAAACAAGCTTCTCTGACTAGAAAGTCAATTATCTGATCATCATTTTCAAAGACCTGCTAGAAGATTTGTCTATCTAGGACTGCTGGTCTAAAGAATAATTTGACTCTTTTACTTGCAGATGATCCAAGGTTTGAGGAAGGATTAAAATTAGAACCCTTAACTGCCAAAGCATCGACTAGTGTATTCTATTCTCTAGGGATAGAGTAGATATTTAGTGCATCAAATGATTCCATCAAGTCCCATACTCTGTTCCTATATGTCTTCAGATAGTGATGTTTACTACTACACTTCTCTGTCACTTGGTTGACCACTAGCTTTGAGTCACCATAAATGTCTAATATCTTGATTCCCATTTTTTTGCTTGCATCAATCCCAAGCATAGAGCTTCATATTTAGAAATATTATTTGTACAAGCCCAAGTGAATCTAAAAGAAAAACTCTTCACTCCTTCTGAAGGAGACTTCAACACTACACCAACTTTGGCTCCATTTTTGCATCTTGCTCCATCAAAATGCATTGTCCAAACCTCTATCTTCCTGAGTGATTGGTTAGATATGGTAGGGATATTCTTCTTAGCCTCTATGGAGATATTGTATATACCTAGCCTAGTTTTTGATAGGCTATAATCATCCTTGAAGGGTAAATCATCTTCTATTTCTAAATCTTCCAAGATTTCCACCAACTCTGGCTCTTCCATCACTGAATGATTGTACAAATCTTCTTCAATTTTTCCAATGTGGAAGGACATAGGATTTTCTAGGGTTATTCTTATCCTTTTGCCTTTGTAGGGGACTATCATAGTAGAGTAGTCTAAATACATATATCCTCCCATATTGGTCGTGAATTCTCTTGAAAGGCAAATACCAAAATAAGGCTCCAGGTCTACTACCACAATTTCCTGAATAATGGTAATTTCTGGGGCTCTATGCAACCTCATTAATACATCCTTTATGACTCCCACAGTCTTAATCAGGGTACCATCAAGTTGTAAAACCCCTAACAAGATCTTGTGTACTCCATACCCATCTCATCATAGACTACTTTTGGCATAACAATTATTGAGGCACCTGAGTCTATCATACAATTATGAACTACCCATCCTTCCATTCTGAGAGAAATGTAGAATGGAGGAGGCTTGTTCTTTAGGGTGGTAGGAGATATCTTTTCCTTATCTTGTGCCAAATTGAAAATAATGGTAGTTTCTTTTCCTTGGGGCCTTTTATGTAGAGAGGATTTCAACAAATCTATTTGGCTAGGGAGAAAAAGTGTATCATACATGCTTGCTCTAGATGGAACTCTTTTTAACTCATCCACAATATTATATTCTACCTGAATTGGTGGAGGTCTTTCATACCTTTTTTTTGGTTCCCATAGTTCCTTCTATACTGCTGAGTAGCCTCAATTCTTTGGATTTTTGTAATGGAAGGGAAACTTAGTTTTTCTTGGGCCTCCCTTCTAGCACTTTCTTGATCTTTACTCTTCTCCTTTTCACCCCCTCTTGGAATGCTTACCTCCCTCTCTTACCTCCTAGGTATTGCATTACTTTTATCAGTAGCTTGTGGAATAGGAAATTTATCATTCCCCTGTAGTGGTGGTTCCCTTTTCTTCTGAGAAGGCACTTGGAAACTACCCATCTTCTGTGGGTCTACTTGCAAAGGTTTCTTTTTGAACCTAGTCATGACTAGAGACCTACTCTTCTTCAAGAAAATCTTATCCAGTCATGACTTGATCATACTATCACAACATGTTAACTCTCCCTTTCTAGTTTCTTTCTACCATTTCCATGGCTTATTGCACATGGCATTGGTACATAGTGTAGAATTCTAAATCATGAGGATCATTGCACATGAGACACCATACATTAACAAGACTAGTCTTAGGAGCATATTCTTGATCTTCTTGATTCACATTAACTTTGATCCCTGCACTATTACTGGTACTAGGCTTTTGATCTTTGTTAATATAGGGGAATCTCCTTGGTTGAGACCTTTCTATCTCTCTTTTCTCTATCGCATTCATCTTATTACTAAGTTTTTTGAGAGTACTCTAAATATCAAGCAATATGGTGGATTCTTGAGGTGCTTGAGATAGAAGTGGCAGAAAGGAGATGGTATTTTAGGGGGTAGAATTGGAGCCATATGAGGGAGTGGTGATGACAAAGGAGGGGGATCCATGTAGGAATATGTAGTTGGCTGACTTTGGGTATGAGGAATTTCAGAACAATAGGGTATGATAGTTTTTGGAGGTAACCTTCCTACATTGATGAGGATATTCTTAGCCTACATAGCTACATTGTAAACTTGGGGAAAGGTGTATACTCCAGATTATTGAGTTTGTAACCCAAGTTCTGATCCCAGAGCTCTGATATAGTACATAAAATCAAGGGGAGCAGTGGGCCTAGCTTTAGGTGGAATCCTTTTCTAGGTTCTACTAAATCTTAGATTAAAATCTGAAACTGACTCTTGTTGATGCTTTTGCATGGATGTGAACTAATTTAGGAGAGAAAATGGATCAACAGACTCATTGAATTCTTCTACAAAAGGCTCAGCTAATTCAGCCCATGAAGTGATGCTATTATCCTCTAAGGTCCTAAACCAATGTAGGATTTTCCCTCTAAAATATAGGGCTAAAATTCTGACAATCACATCTTCATTTTTGATGTTATGTATGGCTACTAAATTTAGGATATCTTGGCAATGCTCATACGTAGTTTTACCTAATCCATCATAAGTGGGTATATCTTTGGATACATCTTGGGGAATATCATGCATTTGGGCAAGTCTCAAGGGACCAACTGTATTCCAATTGGGGTATTTTTGCAAAGGCTGGTTTGGAACCACATTCGCCTATCCAACCATATTTCTAGGTATTGTTCTTGCTGGAGGTGGTCTTGGAGGTACTTCAGGGGGTGGTTCAACTGGAACCTCTCTTGACTAAAAATCTAAGGATAAATTTCTTATGATATTGGATCCTCTTAAAGGGAGCTCATAAAATATAATAGGCTCTGGATTGTTCTTTGCAGACGACCTAGTATTCATGAAAAAATATGAGCTATTGGAATGGATTTTCTGGTTTCTTGCATTTAGGGAGTCTCCAAGTGAATTTAATGTTCACCACTTAATGAGGTCAAGATAATTCACTAAATCTTGATTCCTCTAGGAAATATAAAAGAAATGAAACTTTGTGGGTTAACTAGTGTTCTTGTAAACAGGGTCCCACCAGGCGTGCTAGAACTGTTGGGGTCTAAATTGACATCAAGGAAAACTTGAATTGTGACTATGAATCTATGAATTTCTTGGAGGTGCACACCCACTAATCATAGCTCAAACCTTGACATTGGATGGATCAAATATTACTTCAATCCAACCTCTAGAGTAGGTTGGTATACCTTGTCAACTAATTTAGGTGTTGACTCAATTAAGCTCAAATAAAAGTGTAAGTTTAGGGATAGAAATGAGATAAGGGTTAGAAAATAGTTGAATGAATAATGGTCAGATAAAGCTAACAACATTGACAAATATCAAGAATCCTTTGATCAATCACATTTCTAGTATGCCACACTTAAGACTAACAACATTCAAAACTTATCATCTTCATCATTAAAGAATAATAAAACACTTAGAGAACTATTTCAAACATCTAAAATGCTAATAATCCAAATAGTAGAATTAGATCAACATTTAGACTAATAAAAATAGAAGTCCTCTACAATATTTTTTAGGCATGAACCATTCTAATTTGCTCCAAATTAGCAATCCAATATTAGTAGAATTGACTAATCATAACAATAGTAGCAAAAATGAATTCACAGAATAAACTCATAATTGATGAAGATAAAAAGTTTGAGGCAAACATCCAAGTAATGCTCCTTCTATTGATTACAAAGTAATATATTAGGAAAACACTCTAGAGTTGACCCTTAAAAATGAGGGTTCGACCTCTTTATATATATTTTACAATAGTAGTAAAAGAATGGAAATATTACAAGGAATTTTATGCTAGATCAGTAGAATACTGAGGTGGTAGCCTCTTATTGGCTTTCAAGAAACAAAATGGAGTTGTGCTCTATAAATGCTACAATTTTGAGGTCTGCAAGTTGTTTGACCCTCATATGAATCTAGTAGTTAAGATGATTCTGTATCTGGATCATCCCTTGTTCTTGAAAAAGCTTTTCATTCGTTGATCCGTAACTAAAAATGCAGCCGAATCCTAATTTCAACGATGTTTGGTCTACCTTGGTTCTTTCTGTTGCATTCCTTAGGTTTCGCTACATTTCTTTCATCTTTGAAATCTGCTACTCCAAATTCTACTAGATTAGGTTTGATCATAGAATGGGAGTTGTAGAGAAAACTGTGTCATCCTTTGAGATTTGCTACTTTATTTTCTATCGGGTCAAGTTTGAGTAGTTTGACCACAAAATGAGGGCTTTAAAGCAAACCTACAGATTTTTACAAAATTTGTTGGTTTGAATTCTTTTGGTTTAGGTTTGACCAGTTTGATTGTAGAATGGGAGTTCTATGATGATTGATGTCTCTCTACAAAATTTGCTACTTTATTTTTTGCTAGGTTAGGTTTGACCAGTTTGACATTGGAATTCTAATTTCACGTCAGATTCAAGCAAACTTTAACACTGCCTTGTCTCTTTTTAACCAAAATTTGTAACTTCATTTTCCACTAAGCTCTGTTTGACTGCGCTAACTGTGGACTTCACACTCTGATGAATTTTAACCTTTAGCCACTTAGCAGATATTCCTTCTGATACTTAGCCACTTTTTACCAAACCTGCTATGCTTGTGGCCGTCCATTGTGGAAAATAACCTTGTGCTGAAGTTGCTTTTATGAATTTTGCTAGTTTATTTTCTGCTGAGCACTGCTTGACTATGCTGACCATAGATTCTGCACCTTAGCAGAGTTTAACATTCCTCTTCAGGTTCTTCCTGGACACTTAGCCAATTTTATAAAAAATTTCTAAGTATGTGGCATTTTGGGCCTACATGTCCTTATGTGCGTTCAGATATTTCTTCAAGAGAAACATGTTGCCATGCATGAGAATACTCGACTGCTAGTCAGGTATCTATATTATCGATGGATATTAGCTCCATAGTCCAGTAATAGGATATCCAAGCTTTGGGGAATAAAATTCTCAAACACTTGAATAAAGTCTTGATGAGAATTGAACCCTATCCTTACTATTTGAGACCCATTATAATTATGTATTTTGTGAAAAGAGTTGGAGCTTTGGGAAATTGGATTCTCAACCACTCAAATCGAGTCCCAATGAAAATTTTACCCTATCCTTACTACTCACTCTTTTGTTTTCTTTTTTTTTTGTATAATTTTGTAAAGAATATGTTTATTTCATTGTTGGACTATGTGCATAATGGGACAAGCAAGAAAACTATTTACTTCAAGGTTCAATTCAATCATGGTGTCATCCCTACTTTACACAAGATTTTATTAATAAATGTGACATGTGTTTGGTTTAAAAATAGTAGAGTTAGTTCCCAAAACTTAAAAAATTTCTTAGTGAGAATTACGTCTTGGTTCAAGAGATATTTTTAATCAACGTCCAGCATCAAGATTTTATTAAAATATAAATCATGTGATTGGTTCAATATGGACTCTTAATCAATCAAAAAAATAAAATTAGCTATCAACATGATAGCCTTTGTTTAATACTGCACTGGATAGGTATGACCATATATCTCACATAATTGAGCTAATCAAATACGATATGCAAGCTATGAAGTGAACAATTATGACTATGAAATACAATAAAGAAGTTATAATTATGTAAGGTGAGTTATATACAAGTCTAAATGAAATGTAAAGGTGAATTAAGGCCAAAGAAAAATTATGAGAGTGCTAAACCCACTATGGGTGTAGTGCTCGCTAATGGCCAAAGAAAAATAGAGATATACCTACTGGGATGTATGCTCGTAAATGGATAAAAAAAATAGAGATATACCTGTTGGGATGTTTGCTCGTAAATGGTCGAATGGAGGCTGATCCTCAATCGTGACCATGAAGCTATTCACTATAATGTGTTGGGAATAAGATTTCCAGAGTGAATACTAATCAATAGGGGTGTGCACCAAAGTGTATGAACAAGGCCCATGGGGCAAAGCAAGGAATATATCCCTTGTCTTGGGGAGATATAAGCAATGATTTTTTTCAAGGTCAAGGGATATAAAATAGCATGAGTGAATGCAATGATGGAAATGCAAACTAGATAAAAATTCCACACCATGCACAAATGTTTTTTGTTTTATTTATTTTATTTAAATTTTTATATTAATTTTTACATGGTAGAATTGGTAATATATACAAGATGATATATATACACTATACAAGGTGATTGATGCATAATATTTTCTAAGGTGGATTTGAAACCAAAGAAGGTTTAGAGGAGGATATCTTAGATTGTTCTTGATGATCATAATCATAAAGAAACTCCTTTGTAGCTTTCTCTTTAGAAGCCATTGCACAAAAATCTTCACAAACTTGAACAAAACCATTTTTCTTAACAAAAGGAGGGGCGATCCCTAATTTTGCAAGATCTTTATAGGATAGTGAAGAAAGGTCATCTTGAGAAGTAGAAGATTTAGCATAAAAATGTGAGAAATTTATCATATTACAAAATAAAATGTCAAAGGGATAAGGAGGTCCCTTGTTTTCTTTAGCCAATTCCATAGAAGGGTGCTTGGGCGTAGATGCAGATGAATGATGGATATAAGGTGATGATGATGATAGGATATGACAAAGTGGAGAATCAGATGGCTCAACCATTTCACAATACTCAAATTCTCATGGGTAACCATGAATGGTGATAATTTGATTCTTGAATTAAACTTCAAGTATTGATGAAGAGTGGAAGGGATAGCCCCCATCTCATGAATCCAAGGGTGTCCAAGCAACAAATTATAAAGTGTAGGGCAAGACACCATATAAAATAAGGTATCTAAGATCTTGGGTCCTACCTTAAGGGGAAGGACTATAGTGCCACAAGCTTCTTGGGACTCATCATTGAAAGCTTTTATGATGATATCAGGTTTGATGAGATCTTCCTCCTTTAATCCAAGTTTTTGAAAGAATTGATGAGTGCATAGATTAAGGGAGGAACCATTATCTACCAAGACTCTCTTGATAAATTTTTCTCCAATAAACACTATGATGTGAAGATACAAATCTTCTTGCAGGTTTGAGGAAGGAATATCATCATCATAGAATGAAATATGATTAATCCCAAGAGAACTTACAACACTAGCTATATCCCTAGGGGGAGTTTCTTATACTTGTTGTGTAGGAGGTTGAATGTTTGTTCGAGGATCATGATAACGAGTAGTTTGAGAGTCCTATTTAATGAGATGACCTACATCAATCAATTTCTAGACCATGTGTTTCAACCTATTACATGAGTGTGTCATATTCCCATCCACTTTATGGTACTCACAATGCTGTTTAGGCTTATAACAATCAATCATGATATCAGGTTGCCTTATGGGAGGTAACTCAATCATACATATATCCAATATATTCTTGAGGACCATAAACAATGGTTGATTAATCTTGGTAAACTTATATGGTGGGGATTATTGAGGAGCTTTGAATATCATTTTTCTCAATGTATCAATGGTAAAAATATTTAATGGTGGATTACATATCTCGTTGTTGACGGTTGATGCTACTACATTTCCAAAAGAGGTATAGTAGGTAGGCTGTGAGACATGATATGGGTGCGTGGTGGGAATAATGACACTAATATAAAAAGGATTGGAAAAATAAGGACTGGCTTGTTGAAATGGATATATCATGTTGAAAGAAGAAGATGGAAAGGGATATGATGACAATAATGGTGGAAAAGAATAAGGGATGAAGAAATGTAGTTGGGAGGAAAAATATGATAGAAGAGGAGGTTGCAACAAGGGTAATGCTGAATATGTATAAAATTGTGGACTACCATCAAGCAATATCATTTATGGAATTCTCCCGATATAGACAATCGGGAAAGTAGCATAAACAGGTTGGTATTGGATTTGGTTATTTGTAGGACCCACAATTTCCTTACCACTTCTAAAAGTCTTGGTCATGTTTTGAAAAGAGAATGAAAAAGGAGAAAATCACTCAAAGAAATTGTACACAAAATAATTTTTTTGTTTTTGTTGTTTAGGACTAGGCTTGTTCAATCTTGTTTATGTGCCTGAATTCGTTAATGCATGAGATTCACGTCGAGTTCACCAAAGAATGTAGGAAATACAATTCACACCCATTTCCTTCTAGGAAAATGTATACATACCTAAAATGGGGATGGACGTTTGAAACCTACACCTTGATGTGAGGGGTACCTAATGACGTACCTCCTTTTGTGATGGTTGAACAATTTTGGGTTCACCAAGAAGTATTTGAAGACTACTTCTAAGTATAGCCAAAAGGTGTTGTTTAAATGTGTTCTTTTCAGTTTGCAAACACCTAAGTTTGGGCCAAAATGTAGTTAGGATCTAAACTATACACACTTTCAGTTTTCCTTGAAGACAAATAAACAATATTTAAGCTACAATGCACCTTTTTAACTTTGTTCTCAATATTTTTTTTTTGTGTTTTGAATTATTTTCATAGATATCTAAGAAACATATAAGATGTAATACTAGAAATAAAAAATATGAAACTAAAATGAGCAAGACAAGGCACTTACCTAACTCAGATGGCTGTGCAAAGAAAATTTGTGGTCTGTACGGTAAATTCATGGCCTATGAGCGAATTCATGATTTGTAAGTGAATACGTGGATCTGAGTGTGAATTTGCTAGAAACCTGCAAACTATCATATAGATTACTAAAAATTGAAATCAGTGTTTGGGGACTTGCTTAGGGCACTGTATGAATGATCTCAATGATGTGGCAGTCAAGTCCCCTTGGTAATTTTAGCAAACCATTCATGAATAACAAAATTTATTGACCTTTAGGAAAGATGCAAGATCTAAGATGAAGTAATGTAAAAAATGAAATATGTAGAGTGCTTATAAAAAAAATGATCTAAGTGTTGTATGCAAAGTGTAGCAATATTTTTAGTAGGAATTTATCTGCAAGATCTGAAATCTATGAATTCATGTCCTGTACGCAAATTCATGGATATGAGTGCAAATTTACTAAAGATAAAAAAAATATGAAATGATGCAGCATAACTAAAATAATAGCATAAAAATAGATATCAAATAACTTGATGTCAAAGGTATACGTTGTAGATCGAATCATCTAGATCAAGTCTTCACTTATTTGTCCTTCAATTGCCTATTCCTTGCTTAGTGTTATTGTTCATTAGTCTATTTTATCAAGGAAACAAAATGATCTTTGTGACTTGGATTGAAGTAGGTTAACCAAAAAATGCAAGATTTGGGGTGATGATTCGAGGAGGTTAGATAGATTAAGAAACTTCCTAATCTAGGAGAATTTACAGTCCAAAATTAGAGCTCGCAAATTCATGGAAGATGTGAAACTAACCGGATTTAGGATGGGCCAAAATAGTCATTCGGGTTAATAGGCGGTTATCAATTTTTGCAAATTTATGGGCTAAATTTAGGGGATTTGTGAGAAATGATGTAAAGTGGAATGGAAGTTGGCACATGTGAGAAAAAAATGTGGAATTTGGTGAGTGTATGGGTTATGTGTGCTAGGGGAGGGGAAGCATTATAACCTTAGAGTCAAAAATCCTTGTCTACAATATCAAATATTGACTGGTGAATATAGCTCATTTGACAACAGTGGTATCAAAACCATGATGGGAGAAGGCACAATAAGAGAAACCAAGGTTGAGAGAAGCCACAATGATAGAAACCAAGGTTGAGAGAAACCACAATGAGAGACCCACGATGAAATAACAATCATAAGAGAGCCATGTTAACCTTATGAAGGTATTATACATGAGTTTTATTAAGTCTACCATTTATTTAGGCCACCTTTATGTTTTATCATACCTACAAGTCCTTTGTAAGTGGAGTGAGAGTGCAAGAACAAATATGGACCTGTAATTTATTTTGTAATAAGTAAGAAAGGAAAGATTTTTGGAGGAAAATGTTGTTAAAGTATACATCCAAACTTGTAATGGAGAACTGAACTAGCCCGTGAGAAACTTGTGTTAAGAGCCAAAAGCATGTTTGTTGGGGGTTGAAAGTGACTCCTTGCACCCTTGAGCACTATGACACCTATAGTTGCACTTTTGACTCCTTTGCCTTTGTCAAGTGGGTGCATCTAGTACCCTACACCTTGTGCAGGGAGTACTAGTCCTGGGAAGTCCAAGGAAGCAAGGGACACAACTTCACTAAGTGACCTCCAAGATTTTTATCAAGGTTGGCTCCTTGTTAAGATGCAATCTTCTAGCACTCATTTTTTCTTGGATTGTGCTAGCCTAATCTACTTAAATTCTTCGAGAAAAGGAAAGGAGATAAAATAAGAAATAACACATGAAGTAAATTGTATAAAATAAAATCTTTCTAACTCATTTAGGGGTGGCAATGTGCCAAGAGAATACAATTCCCATTTTAGGGGGATGAATGAACACATGAACCTAGCAAGACAATAAAAGCGAACACATATTCGACCATACAAACATAAAATATAGTGTGTAATCAAAAGAGGCTCGATGACCTATACATGCAGTTGGCCCAAGGCTTGAGTCCAGACTGAGAAACAAAATGGAAGAGGGAAAGAGGAAATGCTATAGGTCATATACTTGAAACAATAAAATAATCCAATTCTCATTTTTTGTTTAAGAAAATAAATATTTGTAATATTTACAAGAAAAGTTTAAAATTAAATATTTCCCCCAAAATGGGTATGGGTAGGATTGTTGACATCGGATCTGGTCGTAGGATAAACAAAACTGTCGCATAAATATATGGGTATAAATTCTTCCACAAGTGGTATGGTCCTCTTCTCAAAGGTGTTATTTAATGTGCCCACCTTCCTTCATGGAGGAATAAGCCTGGGTATTGATTTTGGTTGATGAGACCACTCTCATTACCACAACCTAGTATTTTATTAGCTCTTGATCCTTCTTGATGATCTACATTTTCTTATTGTTAGCCTATTGGATCCCAATAAAGGTTTGTGTAGGGACCTCCTCTTTGGTGATCTTCTCACTTTGATAGTCCTTCCCCTTTGCTTTTGGTTAGCCCTTAGGTCAATTATCACTATTCCTGATATTCCTTGTTTCCCTTGACGATCGATTCTTTTGAGAACTCCTTCATGTAAGATTGCATTAGGTCTTGTTTGATGGGTATGCTTCTAATCCCTAATGTTTTTTCCATGATATTCTCACCTTTCCCACCTTTGAGCCTCTAGAGGATCTTGATGAAGGTCAACAAGGTAAATTGACCTTAGCGAGTCCTTGACTCTTCTGGCCCCCCTTATTCTTTCCCTCCAAGGCCTTTGGGTTTCACTTGATGTATGTTGCTATAGACACCAAAATATAGCCAATTGTCATCCATCCAGGTCTTCTCACCATTTTTACCCATTATTTACACATATTTATGTATATTTTTTAATATTATTTAAATATTAATATTTTATATATATTTAATAAATGTATATATGTATAAATTTGTTAGCATTAACACATTAGGTTATGTAAGGGTATGTCCCTTCACATTATATTGTATAAATATTCATCATTGAATTAATGTAATAGTGTGCTTCATATAACATTTTATATTCTTATATGGTATCAGAGCCATAATATAAAAAAAACACCAAGATAGTCATCAAGGTCTGCCAATAGACCTACCATCAAAAGTTTGCCAATAGACCTACAAAATACTACTGTAAAGCGCATAGAGGACTAACGGGTAAGTAAATTCCCAATAGCGTCTCTATTTAAATTTTAATCCTGTTCTTGAGAATATAATTCCAGCATTTGGTTTTTCAGATTAGATCTCATATCATCAACCTCAGGATATTGTCTATTAAGATAGTTGTAGTATGTGGATTGAGAAACAACCAGCCATATTATCTATTAAGACAGTTACAGTCTATGATAATAAATGCACATCCAACACATCATGGTGGTGCACATGAGATAGGCATAGAGGTGTATTTTTAAAATCCAAATTGTTGTAGGCCATCCCCTGGCCAGGTAGACCCCCGTTTGCATTCGACGTCTCTAGGAAGTTGTCTAGAAAGTTGGTCTCGTATTTGGTTTGCAGCAGCCCCATGAACGAATCAAATTTGGGGCTTCTCCCTGGTAGGCCTATTGTAATGGAGCGACAACCATACTAGTAATATAAGCCAAATAATGTAATATTAACTATATAACTTTATAAAGTTATATTTAATATTAAATATTAAAATTATAAAGTTACAAATATTTTTAATATAAAATTATATATTTAATATAACTTTATATATAATATAAAGTTATATATATAATATAACTTTATATATTTATATACTTTACGTTAGTTATATATAAAGTTATAATATAACTTTATTATTTAAAAAAAAAGTGAAGGAGATTTTTTTTTTGCTTTCATGAAATGACGCAATCAACCGCTCCCAAAATTTTGCTCTCTGATTCTCACGTCCTCAAAGGTGACAAATATGCAACCTAGAAAATGAAAATTCAAGCCATTATTGAATTTGAAGGCTTATGGGAGATTGTTACTGGGACTGAGAAACGTCCATAGACAGCTGGCAAGGATCAGGAGACATTTGATCATTGGAACCGCAAGGCCCACATGATCCTTCTACTTGGTATCTCGAACAATGTCCAACCTCATGTTTGGGATGCTAAGACTTTTGTTGAAGTATGGATAAAGTTGCAGCAAGTGTATGAATCCAAGAACCAAAATCAAATTCTTCATATTCAAGCATAGTTGCACACTCTCAAGTTGAAAGGTGATGAAAAATTGGAATCATTTCTTTGTCCAGTAGCTACGATCCATGCATCCATAAAAGCACTAGGAGAGACTGTGGAAGATAATATCCTTGTACCCATTGTCTTGAGAGCACTCCTAGAGTCGTATCACACTTTTATGATGACCTTAAACAACCTAAATTAGAAGCCCGATTTTGAAGAATTGATCAACCTACTGCAACAAGAGGAAGCCTTCCATGAGAAATAAAATGAATAAGAGCAAGCCATGATAACGAATCATAAGGGCACGATGCCATTCAACCAGAAAGGAAAAGACCAACAAAATCCAAACAAGTCAAAAAAGAGTTTCTTAATTTATGTTAAAAATAAAAATGACTTAAAATACTATTGGTACAATTATTTTACTTAGAGTGACTCAAGTAATAAGAATTCCAAGAAAAAAGGACCACCTCCTAATAACAAGGAGAGTGGAACCAATGGAGACCCCAACGACATTAACAAGAGAATGTTGCTAATGATAAATATGAGGAGGAGACCAAAAATTCTTACTCATCAAGAGCAACCATCCACCCCTACCACTTGGTATATTGATTTAGGAGCTTCCAGGCACATGACTGACTAGAAATATTGGTTTGTATCATTGGATGAAAAATGTTATCCAGGTTAGGTATATTTAGGAGATGACACACCCTATAACATTGAAGGAATAGGCGATGTACAAATATATCTTGGAAAGCATCATTAACAGATAAATAAGGTCTTGTATGTACCTAGAATCACAAAGAAACTCTTGTCTATCAATCATATGTTGGATAAAAATTTATGAGTGGAGTTTGATACTATGGATGGAGAAAAATGTTGTCTCATTCAAGACAAAACCAGATATTCCCACATTGTCGCTAGATAATCAGGAGTTGGAAAGATGTTCTTTCTTGATTGTGTGGATTTCCACAATTAGGCACTCATTATTCATGTTGTAGATGTCCCTACACTTTGGCATCGATGATATGGACACGTGAATCCCCACTACTTGATGACCTTGCAAAAGCATGATTTGGTACATGGTCTTCCATTCCTTACTAATCCTTCTACCATTTGTTCTACTTGCATAGCAGGAAAACAACATAGAATTCCATTAAATGCTAGCACACATCATGCTACAGGACCTCTTGATGTGGTTCACACCGATCTATGTGAACTGTTAGAAGCTAGTCACACTGGCCTTCGCTATTTCTTGCTCTTTATTGATGACTACTCCAAAAAAAATATGGGTGTATTGCTTGAGATCAAAGGATGAAACCTTTCAATATTTCAAGGAGTTCAAAGCTCTTATGGAGAATTTTTCTCGCCATCATATTCATGCACTCCGCTCAGATCAAGGGTGAGAGTACACATAAACTAAATTCTCTACCTTCTTTAAGGAACATGGGATTCAAAAACAATTAACCACATCATACATGCCACAACAAAATGGAGTTTTTGAAAGGTGAAATCGTACCATCATGGAAATGGTAAGAAGCATGCTGAAAGATGCACAATTGAGTCTAGAATTTTGGACTAAGGCAATGAACACTATCATATACTTGCTAACCAAAGCACCTACAAAGTCTCTTTAGGGAATGACTCCTAAAGAAGCATTGTTAGGGGAGAAACCATCTATCTCTCATCTTTGAGTGTTTGGTTGTACTTCCTACATGCACATCCCCAAAGAGAAACCAAAGAAAATTGAAGAGAAGTCCTTAAGGTGTATTATTATTGGGTATAGTAGTGAATCTAAAGGCTATAGGCTCATGGAGCCTACTACTCAGAAGATTTATGTTAGTAGAGACATTATATTTGATAAAATTTGTAACCCTCCAACCAGTCCACCTACAACACCATCTGATCCTAACAATGGTCTGAGACTCATCCATGATGATGAAGATAATAATAGTGGAGCTACTCTTATTGCAAGTTTATCTCCAAATAATTTGAGTCGACCATTATGGTACAAAAAGACACTATAGGATTCCCATATGAGTGCTCCACCTGAAACTTCTACCTCCAGACCAAGGACACGGAGCATGGCTCGTGAGGAAGTGAATTTGGCATTGATGAGCACCGTAGTGAATAGTCCTGAACCTAAAACGGTTTGTAAAGCTCTTGTGGAAGTCATTCATGGAGGCTAAGTATAATTCATTAATGAAGAATATCACATGGGAGCTAGTTGATCTTCCACCAGGGAAGAAGGCCATAGGATTGAAATGGGTGTTTAAAACAAAGTATAAAGCTAAAAAAATACTCGATAAGCACAAGGCTCTTTTAGTTGCAAAAGGGTATGCACATGAGGAAGGCATCAACTATGAAGACATCGCAAAGAAATCTAGTTCTACTTCTTCCCTTGAATGATCAATGTTGGGAAGGATCTCTTCGGTAACCTGTATCGACTCAACAGGCAATAAATGATGTGCATGCCAGGGCATCACATAGGCACCTTCAACTTCATTCCCAAATTCATCATCGTTTGAGGATTCCTCATCTGCGTCATAGCTTGGTCCACTCATATCGGAGGTGGAATCCTCTCCATTTTTATTACAAATATATCCTAGCTCGAGATCACCTGCAGTAATGGGGTTAAACCCCTACACGTATGTGTCGTCGACTGCATCATAGGTTTGATGTCCCAGATTATCTATAGGGTTTAGTTCTATCTTAGTTTGCTCAAGGAGCCCTTCATGATGATCTTCAAGTGGCTCAACAGTGATGGCATATATCATAGGGTGATTCCTCCAAAAATTGGAAGGATCAGGATGATATGGATTAAAATCCACATCGTCCACCATACTAAGGTACATATGATCTAGGGATGCTACGAGAAAATCATCCTACCCATGTATTTGTAACCCTAAATGGAACCTATCAATGACTAACTGATAACATGGTTCCAATGGAGTCCTACGTCCTTGTTCAAAGAGACCAAGGCCATATTTGTGCCAATGATATAACTCGAAGATATGCATGGCATACTACAGGTTGGATAGATAATGAACGTTTACATTTAAAGGTTCGTCATCATCTTCATCAATAGGCTCTCACATTGGAAGTTGATCTAGCTCTGCATAGATAAAGTTAGTTTTATTAGGGGGCTCTCCCATTGGAACCACCGATCTAACCGGGTAAGGATGAGAAGACAGTCAGCCCATCTCTTGTGCAGTCTTCAAAATCGGTCCGAAGGTTACATTCTACACAATGTACTTGCCTAATCCAGTGTTGGCGATATGGACAGTCACCCGTGGTGCAGATGACCCTACTAAAGATACATGTGAGGTAAGCTAAGGTGCCTCCTAGGCTTTGTCTTGGGGTTCCTCAACTTTCATAGGAGTGGGAACCTCCTCGACAATTGGATCAGGCTCATATTCCTTTTCTTTCTCACTCATTTTTGCCTTCAACTTTATTTCATCCTGATGCATGATTGATATTGATGGTTTTAGGGAAGTGACAGTGGTGTGTTCTGATCTGTGTGACATAGATGGCGTTGGTTGAGCACATACTACTAGTTTACCTCCTGGTTTCTTTACCAGTGACGATGATTGAACGTCCAGGTGCACTAACGGGAGTATGAAACCCCTAGGAAAATCTGCTAGGTTCATGAACTTAAAATATTCTTCATTCGATGACACTACGTGAACCTGTCCCTCATGAATATACTTCACACACTGATGCAATATTGAGGGAAAACAATTCATTTCATGAATCCAAGGCCTACCAAGTAGTATGTTGTACTGCATGGCCCCTTCTATCACATGATATATCATAGAGATGGTCTTCAGGCCTACCTGCATGGGTAGGATAATTGTGCCAATAGTCAAACATAGTGCGTTGTTGAACGCTCTCAATGTAAATGTAGTGGGTATAATGTATGATTTAGGTAGCTTCAAATGACTCAGTGCCTTGGTCATTATTATGTTTATCGATGATCTAGTATCAATCAAGACCGTTTTAAATGGCATGTGATTAACACATGCGATTATATAGAACAACGGGTTAGCCATGGTTGTAGAAACTGTACTTATCTCATGATCATAAAATTGGATCATCGGTTCCTAACACTATTATACATGTCCCACGAAATTAGTAAATGCCTACGCATCCTAGGACTGTACTTCAATGGACCTAAAAATATCCATAAGAGTCTCCCTATGCCTCGGGGACTATTGTATTAGCTCATATATCAATAACTTCATAGGAGTTGTCTAAAGGTTTTGGATCAACCCTTCTCCTTATGGTAACCACCAGTCTTGTTGGTGGGCCTGGAATATTCTACACCAGCCGATGATTCAACATGGCTTGTATTTGAATGGGAGCATGAGGTTGATTTTGTTGTTCATATCTACCATGTCTGGTGACAACGTTCACCATGCCTACGAACCCCTGGGTAGATGGTTCGACTCGCATCTGGTTGACCTAGCCAACGTTATTATGAGGCACATCATAATTTGGCAAGGGGTTTTTGTAAATCCTCATATTCTGATTATCGAGCACCTACGGGTTGTGCGACAATACAAGATTACCTATGTCAATCATATTTTTGTTGGCAATTTTGGGTACTTTGAGTACTTTGCATTTGCTCAAGTGAATAAGTTGTCATTGATGTCAAAGAGTTTTTGAAAGAATTTGATTTGATGTAAAATAATGTGTTTTTGATGAAGGTTCGGCTTGACAGGTTTGAAATCAGTAAGTTGGAAAAATGTCGCGATATCACGACATGTCACATTTTCGCGACTTAGGCAGGAGAGAGAAAGCTTTTTGAAAAACTGTCACGATTTTGTGACATGTTGGCAGAGAAGGAGAGCAAGATGGAAAGTGTCACATTTTCATGACATGTCACATTTTCGCGACTCAGGAAGTGCAGAAAGACAGAGAATTAAAAGTGTCGCGATTTCATGACACATTGCTAGGAAAGTTGTACGGATGAAAAGGTGTCGTGATTTCATGACATAATGCAGAAAAGAGAGTCCGCAGTGTGAACTGTCATGATTTCATAACAAATTAGAAGAGAGAGAAAGTTTCATGAAAAGTGTCACGATTTCACGACATGCTGCAAAAGACTAAGTGAGGACTATCATGATTTCACGACATGCTGAAAAGCTCGAAGAGAGAACTGTCACGATTTTGCGACATGCAACAAAGAGGAAGAGTCTGAAATAAGAAGCGTCACAATTTCATGACAGGCTACAAAGAAATTGTACGGATGCAGAAAGTGTCGTGATTTTACGACAGGTTGGAAAGAAAGCTTGCGAATGCAGAAAGTGTCACGATTTCATGATAGGTTGAGATGGCAGCTTGTAGTTGGAGAAAGTGTCACGATTTCATGACAGAAATAGTTAGCAAGTCTTCAACAGAAGAAGCATCGTGATTTCGTGATGAATTCAAGAAGGAAGAGCTCGGAGGCGAAAGCTTCGCGATTTCGCGACATGTTCCATTTTTGCTAGTGCAAGCAGAGAAGAAGGCCATGAAGTCATAAGGGTCATGATTTCATGACAGAGTTGGAGATGACATCAGCAGAAGCAGATGTGTCACGATTTCACAACAAAAGCAGAGAAGAAGGCCATGAAGTCATAAGGGTCATGATTTCGTGACAGAGTTGGATATGGCGTCAGCAGAAGCAGATGTGTCACAATTTCATGACAAAAGCAGAGAAGGCAATGAAGACTAAGTGTCACGATTTCACAACAGGAGTGATGATGACATCAACAAAAGTCAGAAGTGTCATGATTTCATGACAAGGACGTTGTCAAGGCAGACAAAAGAAAAAGTGTCGCGATATCATGACAATAGCCAAATGAATGTGTACGACTACAAAAATGTCACGATATCATGACATCTAGTTTTACGATAGAAGCTACAGGTGAGTTCTAGAGGCGGTTGAAGGATAGAGTTAACTTTGAGCCAACAAAGTTAAATCTAGGTCGACATAAATTAGGGCATGCAGCCGACGGAGTTAGGGTTTGCATTTGCATAACAGCCAACTAAGATCAAAGTTTTGATCTTAAAAGTATTGCTATAAAAGGAGGGCTGTTTGAAGAGTTTGATGATCGATCGATGTGTGCGTTCAAAGTGCGACTTTCACAGAAGCAGAGTACGGGGAGAAGTTTGATTGTCGAAGAGCAAAGTGTGTGAAGACAGTGATGTTGTGTTTGCAAAAAGGTGCATAAGTGGATGTTTGATCGAGTGCTGTGTTTGCATAGAGGTGCAAGTTTTGAGGACATTAGTGCCAGACCGAAGGACTGTGTTTGGTGCAGATAAGAGGACCAGCTTTGGAGGTGAAAGAGTTGAGGACAGAGGTCTCCAGCCAGAGCAGGGAAGATAGGTGTCTTCTATGGATAGAGTTCCACTTGCTAAGGGCAGTAGAGATAGAGGTATTCTAGAGGATCACCAGTTAGAGCAGAGCTAGGGGAAGGTATCTCCTTTGGTTTGGTGCCCATAAACATTGTAATCGGGAAAGGTTTTTCCATATTCTGAGTTGATAAAATTTAGTGAAAATTTTATCCATGGAGTAGCCCGCGTTGGGTGAACCACGTAAATTACTGTGTATCTTTTGTAGATGGTGTTTTGTGCATTGCCTTGATTACTGCTTTTAATACTGCTATCTATTCACTGCATAATTCTGATTTGAAAGCTGTTTTGAAGTAAAAGTAAAAAGCGGTCTTATACTATTCACCCCCTCTTAGTATAAGCTTGTGTTCTTCAATTGGTATCAGAGCAGGTTCCTTCAAAAAGGTTTAACAGCTTGAAGGAATAGCTAGCAAAGAACACAATGGATTATTCAAGTGGCAATGCAGCACCCATCCTTGATGGATCAAATTTCGGTCTATGAAGTGCCAGAATGAAGGTTTATTTAATGGCTCTTGGTAATGAGGTATGTGAAGTGATTGAAGACGGGTACACTATCCTTGAAAATGGTCCTTATACTAAAGAAGACAGGCTCCTACATCACAACAATTCAAAAGCAATGAATGCAATCTTGAAGGGTTTACAGAAGGCAAATCTTACCAAGGTGATTCACTACAAGATAGCTAGTGAAATGTGGAAACAACTACAGGTGGTTCACACAGGTGATGTAAATGTTCGAAAGGCCAAGCTGAGACACTTCAAAGGTATGTTTGAACAACTCAAGATGAATGATGATGAAAAAATTAGTGACTACATGCTTCGTATGGATGAGGTTGTTAACTCCATGAAAGACTTAGGTCTTGAGCTTGCTGAAAATGATGTGTGTGATAAGATTTTAAGATCTCTTCCTAATAGATTTAGTGAAAATATTTCTGCTATTGAGGAAGCTAAAGATTTAGATAACTTGAAAAAGGATGACCTCCATAGTATTCTTGTCAGCATTTGAGCTGAGAACTCAAGTGAAAGTTGATGTCAATAAAGAGTCAGCTTTCAAGGCTACCAAGAAATCTAAGGGTAAACAGCCTCAAGAAAGTGACGAGTCTTCTAGTGATGAAGAAGCATACTACAACAAGAAAGGCAAGTTCTCTAGGAAGAGCAAAAGCATGAAAAATATAATATGTTTTAATTGTGGAAAGTTTGGTCATTATGCTACTGACTGTACTGTTTCAAAGAATGAAAGTGATGAAGAGAAATAGGATGTTAAGAGCAAGGATTCTGAAAAACACAGGTATTACAGAAAGAACAAAGATGATCACAACAATCAAGGAAAGAGGTATTCACACAAGAACAAGAAAAGTTTCTACCTAGACAAAGCAAGTAAGTGTTCTAGCAGTGATAGTGAAAGCTCTTCAAGTGATGAGGAAAATGAGATGCTGTTCATATTAAAAAAAGAGCAAGAACCGAACATAGATTCATTTTTATGAAATGTCTTAGATGTGGAAATTTTGGGCACCTTGAGGATGATTGCACAAATAATGAATTGATTTCTAGTATGTATGAGGATGCTTCAGAAAATGATAAGGAAGATGCTTGTATGGTTTTTGAAAAGAGTAGCACCTCTAGTGATAAGAAATCTAAAAAAGGCCTTGATAATTCAAAATGCATTCAAATAGAGGAACTTGAAAGTGAACTTACTAATGCTCTTAGTGTTTTGAAAAAGGAAAGAAAGAAGAATGCTAGACTCAAGGATAAGTTAGATGAATGTTGTATGGAGAGAGATGAACTTATGGAAAGTCTTGACGTCTCTATGGCTAAGACACAAGAACTCAAGAATGAATTATAATCTAAGGTGCTTGAGTACAGTGAATTAGAACAGAAAATGGCTTCCTTGAAAGAGGAAAATAAAGAGTATAAGGATAAGCTGTATAGGTTTCAAGAAAGCTCCAAAAAGGTTAAATCTCTTATCAAAGGTCAAAGAAAGACAATAAATAAAACAAGTCTTGGTTTTGTTAAACCACACAAGGAACAGGTTGGGGAATCTAGTAAAATATTTCAAAAAGAAGAGAGTTTTGATGAAGAGAGTGGTTCAGAGAAAGAGTCTGTGAGTGATAAATGCGCAGAAATAGAAAATAGAATTCTGAATGCGAAGAAGTATTCGGGACCCAAGAGGTCAAACAGAAGAATATTTCATGGCAGATGCTTTACATGTCATAGGTTTGGTCACACGACTTCTCAGTGCATAGATCAAATGAAGAGGGTAAACAACAATTTCAGAAGTTTTAGTTTCTTTCAAGGGTATTGTTACTCTTGTCAACAGTTCGGGCATAAGGCAATTTTTTGCAAGGCTAATTACATGAACATGGTTAGTCATAACAGGCGGATTCAAAGAACAAGTATGCCGAATAGAAATAACTTTGTTACTTGTTATAAATGCAACAATGCAAGTCACACAGCTAGATAGTGTAGAGCTGAACTGCCAAGGTACAAGAACAGGAAAAGTGGTATGAACAGGTCCGTGGATCAAGGCATGGACAAGAAAAAGAATGAGAACAAGAACAAAAATAGTGACAAGAACAGAAATACAAACAAAGAATTCAAGAGAAGGCCTGGCAAGGAAATTGTAGACACTGATGATGATGAGTGTCTAATGGCAGTTTTACTCCCACCCTTATTTTAATCACCTCATCAGGAGGTGGGGGAGGGACTAAGCTAAGGAGCTCATTCTTAGTCCCAAGCCCCAAAGGTGACCCTTTGCCATTGATGACAAAGGGGGAGAGATTTGAGTAAGGGGGATAGATATGAGTAAGGGGGAGCAAAGCTTCAAAGGCAGAGTCTCAGTTATGGGCGAAGTTTCTCAGCTGTTAACTCAGTTGGTTTCAGTTTTGACTCTTAAGTCATGTTTTTAGTAAAGGGTTGCCATCAATGACAAAGGGGGAGATTGTTGGCAATTTTGGGTACTTTGAGTACTTTGCATTTGCTTAAGTGAATAAGTTGTCATTGATGTCAAAGAGTTTTTGAAAGAATTTTATTTGATGTAAAATAATGTGTTTTTGATGAAGGTTTGGCTTGACAGGTTCGAAATCAGTAAGTTGGAAAAATGTCGCGATATCGCGACATGTCGCATTTTTGTGACTTAGGTAGGAGAGAGAAAGCTTTTTGAAAAACTGTCGCAATTTCGCGACATGTTGGCAGAGAAGGAGAGCAAGATGAAAGTGTCACGATTTCGTGACATGTCACATTTTTGCGACTCAAGAAGTGCAAAAGGGTAGAGAAGGAAAAGTGTCGCGATTTTGTGACACATTGCCAGGAAAGTTGTACGGACGAAAAGGTGTCGCAATTTCGTGACATAATGTAGAAAAGAGAGTCCGCAGTGTGAACTGTCGCGATTTCGTGACAAATTAGAAGAGAGAGAAAGTTTCATGAAAAGTGTCATGATTTCGCAACATGCTACAAAAGACTAAGTGAGGACTGTCATGATTTCGTGACATGCTGAAAATCTCGAAGAGAGAACTGTCATGATTTTGTGACACGCAGCAAAGAGGAAGAGTCTGAAATAAGAAGCGTCACGATTTCGCGACAGGCTACAAAGAAGCTGTATGGATGCAGAAAGTGTCACGATTTCACGACAGGTTGGAAAGAAAGCTTGCGAATGCAAAAAATGTCACGATTTCGAGACAGGTTGAGATGGCAACTTGCAGTTGGAGAAAGTGTCATGATTTCACGACATAATCAGTTAGCAAGTCTTCAACAGAAGAAGCGTCATGATTTTGTGATGAATTCAAGAAGGAAGAGCTCGAAGGCGAAAGCGTCACAATTTTGTGACATGTTTCGTTTTCGCTAGTGCAAGTAGAGAAGAAGGCCATGAAGTCATAAGGGTCATGATTTCGTGACAGAGTTGGAGATGACGACAACAGAAGCAAATGTGTCACGATTTCATGACAAAAGTAGAGAAGGCCATGAAGTCATAAGGGTCACGATTTCATGACAGAGTTGGAGATGATGTCAGCAGAAGCAGATGTGTCATGATTTCACGACAAAAGTAGAGAAGAAGGCAATGAAGACTAAGTGTCACGATTTCGTGACAGGAGTGAAGATGACGTCAGCAAAAGTCAAAAGTGTCACGATTTCATGACAAGGACGTTGTCAAGGCAGACAAAAGCAAAAGTGTCGCGATATCGTGACAATAGCCAAACGAATGTGTATGGTTGCAAAAATGTCACGATATCGCAACATGTTGTAGTTTCACGATAGAAGCTATAGGTGAGTTCCAAAGGCGATTGAAGGACAAAGTTAACTTTGAGTCAACAAAGTTAAATCTGGGTCGACGTAAATTAGGGCATGCAACCGACAGAGTTAGGGTTTGCATTTGCATAATAGCCGACTAAGATCAAAGTTTTGATCTTAAAAGTATTGCTATAAAAGGAGGGCTATTTGAAGAGTTTGATGATCGATCGATGTGTGCGTTCGAAGTGCAACTTTCACAGAAGCAGAGTGCGGGGAGAAGTTCGATCATCGAAGAGCAGAGTGTGTGAAGACAGTGAAGCTGTGTTTGCACAAAGGTGCATAAGTGGATGTTTGATTGAGAGCTATGTTTGCGTAGAGGTGCAAGTTTCAAGGACATTAGTGCCAGACCAAAGGACTGTGTTTGGTGCAGATAAGAGGACCAACTTTGGAGGTGAAAGAGTTGAGGACAGAGGTCTCCAGCTAGAGCAAGGAAGACAGGTGTCTTATGTGGATAGAGTTCCACTTGCTAAGGGCAGCAGAGACAGAGGTCTTCTAGAGGATCACAAGTTAGAGCAGAGCTAGGGGAAGGTATCTCCTTTGGGTTGGTGCCCATAAACATTGTAATCGGGAAAGGTTTTTCCAGATTCTAAGTTGATAAAATTTAGTGAAAATTTTATCCGTGGAGTAGGCCGCGTTGGGTGAACCACGTAAATTGCTGTGTCTCTTTTGTAGATGGTGTTTTGTGCATTGCTTTGATTACTGATTTTAATACTGCTATCTATTCACTGCATAATTCTGATTTGAAAGCTGTTTTGAAGTAAAAGTAAAAAGCGGTCTTATACTGTTCACCCCCCCTCTCAGTATAAGCTTGTGTTCTTTAATTTTGCACCATGTGTTTGAAAGTATAGCACACCTCAATGTCATGGCATTTCATTCTATGAAAAATACAAAATAGATCTTCTTGGTACCCCTTTGGTTTGGGTTGATTAGGGTCTATCATATTAATTTCAAGCAATTTAATTGCCTTGGCCTTGCATAGCTGATGGGAAATCGACATCAGCAATTTTTTTAATGGTGTGAACTAGTGAGGAGGACATTGATATTTATTCTTGCCCTTATAATTGTTGTTGCACTTTTCATACTACGTAGGAGGAGGTTGGGCTTGATAATTCTATTTTCGTTAACCCCTGTCCTTCCTCTAGAGATTCAACACCACTTTATTCACATGGGCCTGCTTTCCCTATTGTTTTGTGGCACTTTTCTTTTATTCCTATCTCATATTATTGAGCTTCAAGTTGCCTTCTTGCAACTTTATGTCCTCGATCAATTTGGCTTGTGCCAAAACCTCTTTGAATGTAAGATACTATTGCAGTTGCAGTAGTAACGAGTTGTACTTGGCATAACTCTTTGTAAACATTCAGGTTAACTTTGTGGTAGGAATAGGGAATGGTAACTTTGCCATTAGTCTCCTCCATCTCTTTTTGTATTACTCTATTGGCTCATCATCATGTTGAGCTAGTGCAGCCAGATCAAAAATATTGGCCTGTTTCTTGATGCCAAAGGAATATCATTCAAGAAAGGCATCAACTAATTGCTTGAAACTAGTTATGCTATGTTTCTTTAGCTAATTGAACCACTTCCAAAAAGTATCATGATGAAAGTATGCAACAACAATGCATCATTGCTTGCTATCTGAAAACAAGCATCCAAAAAGCTCGTGATATGTTCCTGTGCATCTTCATCACCCTTAAAATCGTCTAGCCTAGGCATATCAAAATGCTCAAGGTAAGATGGAGTAGGCATCGAAGGATCCAAAGGCTCATTATGAATTTTACTTAATGTCAGCTTTTTAATAGTCGTGCCTTGTCTCTCGATGGCTTTGATATTCTCAGCTAAGGTCTTATATGCCTTCAAAGATAGAAAGTCCTCCTCATCGTATGATATGAAGGATGTTGCTCTTCCTCCTCCTCAGCTTGGGAGCTCTTAGGATATTCTTGCTTGTATCTTCTCTCTTCTTCTTCATGCTACCTCTACCTCTGATTATCGAGCAGTGGTGGCCTCTCCCTCTATTCGACACTAGCATGAGTATGGGCATATCTTTGATCTTGATGCATATCGAGTTGCAACAAAGACTTCCTATATACACGCTCTCTATGCTCATCATGAGGATATAGGCCAGTCCTAGCTAGCCTATCCTCCTGCTCCATGTGCTCTTTCTGGGTAAGGATACACTCTTTATGCATGCACTGCTCATATAACCTCTATATAATGAGCCTCTACACTTGAAGGTTTTCATCTTAAATGCACTTCCTCTCTATATGCGCATCCTCCAATTGATCTTGGAGGAGTTGTAATTTTACTCCAATACCAGTCGATGTGATCTATCGATCTGATCGATCGTGGGAGACCTTTGGTATCCTTGCTATGTACGAGCGACCTTGTGGGTTCTATACCCATCAGACTGATGTGTTGCACCTTTGCCTCTATTTGTGAAGATGGCATTGGTATTCTATTGTGTCCTATACTGTGAAATTCCATGCACATATAGCGGGTGTGTGACATGAGGGTGCTTAGAAGCCTCTCCATACTCTCTAGTAGTCTTGACGATGCTTATGCTACACTCACTCAGGGCACGAGTGGGTGGAGCGGAAGGCTTGTAGCCTAACTGCTCTAAGACACTACCTAGATCCTCTAGCTATCTAGACCACTATCGCTCATGTAGTGGTGTGTCATTAGCTCCCACATTTGATATATCAATGGTGATATTATGTGGTGGACCACGCATGGGAGTATGGGTAGACCTATGCTCAGTAGCAAGCCTATCTGCCTGCCCATTAATGGATGGATCTCTAGTCCTTATATACTCATAAGGTGGAGGTATGGATCCTCATATGGAATTAGTATGTAGGGGCACCAATATGGTCCCTTGCATAACAAAATATTTGGTCGATCCTGTGGATGCGCGTGTAGTGCAGTCTCGATAATGGCTTTTGAGTAGAACACCCTTATGGTGAGAGGCTCCTTGTTCTATCCTGTGTCTAGAGGAGTGTACTAAAGCTCATATATATGGGGTATGGTCTATAGGCTCCCCTTGTGTCGAGTTATCTCCTCTAATGCTTACTGAATGATGTTCGGTTCGCTCATGTGGGTGAGGACTTAACACATGCTACTATGAATTAGTTAGGGGTTGATTATTAGCATCAAGTTTAGACCTTTGCCGACCACCTGATGCATCCACCATTGTGTACCTAGAATCTAGATGTATCTTTTATTATTAAGCAAACAAGGTATACAATGATGATTATCTTGTATTAAATTTTGAAAGTGAGTCCTAAACTATTTGATGTGTTTTCAAGATTCGTTGTATCAGTGTAGAAACTCATCATGTTTTGCAAAACTTGTTGGATTTTATTCTCAGTTTAATGGCTTTCACCTGTACGCTCGTAGCTCGACAACTTGGCTATGAAATCCAAGTCACATAATCCAACCTATAATGTGTGGTAATTAAGCCCACACATGGTCAAGGAGCACAGGTCCTCCCATATCCTCACCCATTTTACAAAAGGTTATCAGATCCAGTATTGGTCTAGTATACAAAGGTTTGTGGGATTTGGGCCAACAGATGGAAGTTATGCCCACCGTCATTGAACCCTACTAGTGGTTGGATGTCAAGACCAACTCACTAGAGTTTAAGTGCCAAGTGGTGTGTGTGGTTCGTTTTAATGTACATAAAATAAATGCATCATATAGCATTCATGCTTATTTTCTATATGCTATGCAAATGAAAGAACGTTTCAAATTCAAAAAATGCAAGCTATTCTAGATGTTCTTTGAGACAATGCACATTACGATGATAATTGGCCTCTAATTGGGCCTCTCACATGCAAGCCAAACAAGATTCTCTATCAAGCATGCTGTATCCTAGGGCGGACTGCAATCATAGGTCTAATTTGCATTTGAAATTGTGCATGCTGTAAAAACATAGAGGGAAAAAAAATGACAGAGAGATGAAAATAGGGCCCACCTCAGGTCCTGCAATGGTTGGCTCTTTTATTTTTGTTGTCTTTGTTGTCAGTTGGAAATTGTAGGTCTGGTCTGCGGTTATGACTATGGCTCATGGGTTGAACCTATGGTTCAATTGTTGGCTCGCAGCTGATAGTTGTGGTCTATACCTACAAATAAAAAAGGTCAAGAACACACACTCAGATGCTATTTATGTAGAGATCCATTCTGATCGCATTCTTTACGACCAAAAAGGTATGCACCCAAAATGTTGTAATTGCATAAACAAAGCAAAATTGATATTCAAACACATAAATGGATGAAACACAGAAATTACAAGAAATACCTCCATTATTCCATTAAAATCAATGAGTGTCTGATTACAAGTAAGTCCATCTTAGGGATACTCTTATTTAAAACATAATTATAATTATTTCAATCCTCCTCGGGGGTGAAATGCACTATTAAGCCCTTAAGGTGAGATGAACTACTCTAGGGTGGAGTAGACCCTCGTCTTCATGTTGAGGAAGGAAATGAATGGTTGTAGCTCATCAGAAACCTATTTCCTACGATTAAGAAACAACACAAGAATGTCAAAAGCATAGGTAGCCTCTCATGATGAGGCCCTTTAAAGACAAATAACATGAAAATAACATAATGACATCAAATCAAGAAAATACGTAAACTATGCTAAACATATGCAAATAATATCAAGATTGATGGAAATATGTAAATAAAGAGCACAACTATCAATCTATGGAATCAATTGCTAGAAATGAAGCAGTATAACGTAAAAATAAACCATTAACATCTAAACTACTATGTTGAAAATAAATTAGCAAAAACACTAATCTATCGGTCAAAAGTCTCTAAAACTACAATTTAACCATGTGAATGACTAATCTAATCTAGTTAAATAGGTAGAAATGAGAATAGTAAGGTGGTGATACCTTTGTTGCAAACCACAACACTGATGCACGATCTGCACTGCAAACTGTGGTTGAAATCCTCGATTAGCACTCAAGTGAGTTTACCCTCAAAATCAGGGGCAGTGGGCTTGACCTCCTTGTCCAGTTGATGTTCAAGGGTCGCCTTTGGTGTCCTTATGATAAGTTTAGCGGTTGATTCACTATGAGGGGCCTCTGTTTACCCAGATTTGCATTTATTGGCTCTCCTAGGTCCTTAGGGCATCCATGGCCTAATTCATCGTGATGTTTGACAAATTGAAAATGGGGATGGCAACAAGGCTCTCTCTATGCACTCAAGTGAGTCCATAATTTGATAGGGCTTCACTACTTTGATCTCTAAAATGCACTCTCTCTCTTTTTCCCTAATTCTTAGGGGTACTTATAGGATGTCCTAGGGCTAGGGATGGCTTCATGGAGAAGCCAAGATCAAGAAGAGGTGGTTAGGATAGTTGGATTGGAATATTTCATCCTCTAACCACCATCTTCTAGAAAAAATGGCCATTCAAACCAATTTGGATCAAATGAAGGCCAAATGAACTTCAATTAAGACCACAGGTTACAGCTGCAGTCTAGACTATAAACTGCATGCCTTATGCATGATTCAGACTATAGACTGTAGGTATGGGCTATGGTTCAGACTGATTAGGCCAAGGAGCCCAAATTGAGTGGTTAGAACCACTGCTCTATCTTGGAGTCTATCCAATATCTTCCATATGGTCTTGTAGCATGTCCATATGAGTAGTCACCCTCGACATGAAATGATTTATGTGTCTACAGTTGGCATTTTTTGAAGCCCAAAACATGAAAAATAGGATTGTTTGCTAAAAATATTGCACTATGACTATCATTGTCAATTCTCATAACCTTCTGTTTAATGCCAGCTGTTGAACGTAACCTTTGTAGCCACAATGCTTATTTACAGACATGAGTTGCTACAATGTACTCTACTTATGTAGTGGATAAAGCAACATATGATTGCTTTTTACTCATCCAACTTATTACCCCTCCAAACAACCTAAACACATACGAACTTGTGGATCTTATCTTGTCAAGATATCCATTCCAATCAACATCCACAAACCCTTGTAGATTTATAATATCATTATCTCCAAATTTTCCTTTATAATAGATAACATAATATGTAGTTCCATGCAAGTATTTGAAGATCCTCTTCATAGTAGTCCAATGTTCCTTTCCTATATTGGACATATATCTGCTAACTACTCCCACTACATGTGCAATATTAGGTCTATTATAGACCATTGCATACATCAAACTTCCCACAACACTAGCATAAGGAACATGATGCATTTCTTCAATTTCCTCATCTATTTTAGGACACTGTTCAGCAGATAACTTTTGACCAACTATATATGGAGTACATACTAGTTTACAATCATGCATCCTAAACCTTTGTAGTATCAAATCAACATATTTCCTTTGATTTAATCACAACTTTCTATTTGAACAATCCCTTATTATTTCCATACCCAAAATAAATTTTGTAGCACCCAAATCCTTCATGTCAAATTTATAAGATAGTCATGATTTTAGTAAATTTATCATCTCCTTATTGTTACCAATTAAAAAAATGTCATCCACATACAATACAATGATAAAAAAAAATCACCTTATTTTTTGAAATATAGACATGGATCTGCTTTGCTTTTTCCAAGTCCAAGTGTCAAAACTAACCTATCAAATCTTTGGTTCCACATCCTTGGAGGCTGTTTCAACTCGTAAAGTGACTTCTTCAACTTACATACCAAGTCCTCCTTAAATTTTACACTGAAGCATTTGGTTGTAATAAATATGTCTTCATCAAGTTCACCATGTAGAAAATTTGTCTTTACATCCATCTGTTCTATTTCAAAATCAAAAGTAGTAGAAATAGCCAATAAAACTCTAATTGATGTTAGTTTAGCCATAGGAGAAAAAATCTCACCAAAGTCAATTCCATCATCTTGAGAAAATCCTTTTGCTACCAGGCAAGCTTTGCACTTCTCCAAATTTCCTTCTACATTGTACTTTTTCTTGAATAACCACTTACAACCAATAGGTTTTTTGCCAAGGGGTAATTTCACCAAGTCCCATGTCTTATTTTTATCTAGGGACTCCATTTCTTCTTCCATAGCCCTTTTCCAAGACTTATTCTCACTTGACTAAAGTTCCTCCTTTATAGTCTTGGGTTCTTCATCATTAATTGATTAAATAAATGTAGAACAAAAATTCAAAGGGCTATACCTTTCTAGGAGTCTTCTCACTTGATATGATCTCCTCAAAATTGGAGTTCCAGATTCTACATATTTAGCTTCCTCATCACATTCCTTTGAATATTTCTCTTCAGACTATCTCTATAATTTATATTCTTCTATAGCATCAGGTTCTACCACAGGTTCTTCCTCCTATTCCAGTTTTACCTAAACTATTTTTGGTTATTTTCTTGGCTGCATTTATTGTCTTTGAATAACACAAGATTATACTAAGAGGGAGGTGAATAGTATAAGGTAAAATTTTACTTTTCTTTCCCAAAAAATATTATCCAATATTATCAATTGAAATATCAATAGTAATAACAAAGAAATGCACAAATCATCACACACATGAGTGTCAAAAATTTAACGTGGTTCACCTAATGTGGGTTACATCCATGGATAAAATATTTCTTCTAAATTTTATCAACAAATATCTTGGCAATCAATTCCCTTTTACAATATTAGTGGACCTCTATCCAAAGGATATCTTAATCCCTAATGCTATGGTTTGTGGATATCTCTCCATAGGAGAACTCTATCCCTTCTACTTTAGTTTATGGATCTCTCTCCACATGAGAATTCTATCCCATATGCTCTAGTTTGTGGATATCTATCCACAAGAGAACTCAATCCCATTTGCTCTAGTTCATGGATCTCTCTCTACAGGAGAAATCTATCCCCTTTGCTCTGGTTTGTGGATCTCTCTCCATAGGATATCTCTATCTCCTTTGCTTATATTTGTGTATCTCTCTCCATAAGAGAACTCTATCCACTTTACTCTGGTTTGTGGATATCTCTCCATAGGGTAACTCTATCCCCTGTACTTTGGTTTGTGGATCTCTCTCCATAGGAGAACTCTATCCCCTATGCTTTGGTCTACTCCAAAATTTTCTCTCAACTCTATCTCAAATCTACACCAAACCTCATTACAAGGCTAGCACAAATATGCTCCAACTCTACTCACAACCTCTATCTCAAATATGCATCAAACCTTATTACAAGGCTAGCACAAATAATCACAAAAACCTTTCCTCAAAAATTGTGCCCAAAAATATTGCTCTATACTCTTTTTACTTTCTCAAAACAAGGCTTTTAATTAAAGAACAAAAACCTTTAAACTTTCCTTCACCATGCAAAAATACACACAATAATTAAACCATAAAACACCTTATAACTCCTAATTTTAAAACACACACAATCAACTCATACAATGAAAGAATCCTTATCACACCTTATTTCTCCTTCTAAATAGATTTTAAATTTCAATACCAAAAGACCCTTTTCACACCTTATTTCTCCTTCTAAATAGATTTTAAATTTCAATACAAAAAGACCCTTTTCACACCTTATTTCTCCTATATAAAATGAGCAAAAAATAAATGACAACTCAACCTTATAACTCCCACAAAAATCAAATTATAATTAAAAATTAAATACCTCTTTTATTTTTCCCTCAATGTGACTCAAACCTCTCACCTTGTGAGAGCAAGGTTCCCAACCAAGGGGCCACGACTGGCTGCGCCAATGCAACTCATGAAAACACAAATGTGTCAATCACCTTTTACTTCCTCCTACCGTGAACTCAGCCAAAAAAACAAAAACACCCACGATGGATTTCAAACCCGAAACCTCCTCCTCACAATGCCTTTGCATTGACTCAGCCACCAGCTAGTCTAGCTGGCTATATGGGATTTGATGTACACCAATCTAAACTTAAATCTTCGTCATTCGTTGTTGAAAACTGCACTGTCCCTTCCTTTCCTTCTCTACCACATGCAATGAATTAGATATCGAGTTAATGCATGCACAAATTTTTGAACCACATTTCAAATGACTTTAGGCATGGGTATTAATATATTTAATTTGGTCTTCATCCAACGTTGGTGCCACCTTGTCCTTTTCAACCCCATATGATGTCGGCCACCTTAATTCAAAATTAATTCGAATTGCCTTCAATTGCTTGGCGCTCAAATAATATTCTAACTTGAAATATTTATATTATAATAAAGATATTATAATATTATAATAAAGATATTATAATATTAATCCTTTAAACCTTACCTTCATATTTAATATTATTGCCTTCAATAATATTAATATCTTGCCTTCATTTTTAAACCATTGTTCCAATGAACTCTTAAGCCTTTTGTCCTTCATTATAATATTAAAAAATAAATATTATAATGCTTTTCTCAACCAATATTATAATAATAAATATTATAATACTTTTCTCAACCAATATTATAATAATAAATATTATAATACTTTTCTCAACCAATTTTATAATAATAAATATTATAATATTTTCCTTGATGTCAGTGACAACCAATGACATATTCTCTTTAGACATTGTAGCACCCTAAAATTGGCACAGTTAAACCTTAGTAAAAAGATAAAAATTCAAATTTTAACCTCAAACCGCCCGTTAACCGCCCGTTACCCGCTTTCCTCATTTTCCGTGCCATTTTTAGGATTTGTTTTGACCGTTGGATGATATCGTCTAAGATCAGATGAAATCATCCCAGATCTGACGAATTCGTCTGGAACAGAACGTCCAGACGATTTCGTCCCAAAACCGAATTTTCATACTTAGCTTCTGTTCCAACAACCTCTCTAACCTCGGAAAAAAGCGTGTCTGCACAGTTAGAGTCTCCCCCATTGGAGATCTCCCAAATTGGGATGATCTCCAACCTCCTAACCTCTCCCTAATCCTATATAAACTGAGATTTTCTCGGTTTATCCCCCTGACTCTCTCGCTTCGACTCCTCTCGATTGACTCCCTTAAACCCCCTAAGCTTCCACGCACCTCAGAGCATCCTTACACCATTATTTGCATTTTGTATTTCATGTTTTATTGCAGGAACTTTACTTATTTTTAGTCGAAGCTAGCTCGGATCGTCGCATGCGATTCCAGGTGATTTCGAACAATCTCGTACGATTGGAGGCGATCCCGACTGTAGTCCAGATTGGGGGCAATCAGAGTCCAGAGTTTGCATCTCTTTATTTTTTTCTGCATTTCTTTATACATTATCTTAGTTATTATATTTATGCATCTTGGAGTTCACCTCATTTAGTATAACCGCATGATAAAGTTAAAATCAATCATTAAATCTACTGCATTTCTCTTATTTGCTATTTGCATTTATTATTTAGGCCTGTTTGTTGTTATTTCTATCATTCTCCTTTGCTTTTGCAGTGGCATCTTTGGTATTTTGTATCTATTCTTGTGATTGCAGGTTTCTAAAAAATTTGTCTGACGAATTCGTCAGATTGACGACGATCTCGTCTGATCTCAGATGATTACGTACGAGTTGAGATGATCCGGACTGCTACAAAACTCAGAATCTTCATCAGACATCCGAAATCAGGTATGTACTGTTCTAGTTAGCATATTCTCTGTGTTTAGCATTCATTCCTATTTTTTGTATTCATCTAAATCTGTATTGGCATATAAAATAGTTTAGATTCATCTTGGCCAAACCTAGGAATTGAATGATTAAAGCGCAAAATGAACACATCAAACTTACTATCAACCTAGGTGTGGAAACTGCCACTCAAAAGTTTCCTGGTGAACCCACCATCCATCGAAAATTCACCCTTATACCCCTCCCCCGAGAGGCGGGACCTTCAAAGGGCCTCTCAATCCGAGGTATTGTCCCATCCTTCTCGCATCCCCCTTTCGGGCGTGGATCCTATAGCCTGAAGGTAAGGATGCAAAAAATTTGGAGCGATACATTTTGGTGAACCCGACGTGAAAACTAAAAACCTTTTGAAAACAATCCAAAAAAACAAAACATAAATGCATTTAGAATCAAAGATTGCATATCATATTTAGATGGTAGATTATAATAAAAGACGAGCTGTCACCATTAATGTTGAGAATCAATTAGCAGCTATAGAGATTACTTCTATGCTTAGAATACCTTACACAAATAGGGTTCAACCTTTATGGGACGAACTTAATAAGAGATTGAATATCATTAATTCTAGATCAACCGAACTTAGGCAAATTAAGAGGTTTGTCCTAGATAGAATCCTGGATCCTGATCAAGTGACCTTATATCATGAACTTCAGAGAGCTTGCCATAGGTGGTTAGCAGATAAGAGAGCCCTTGTGTCTTCGGAGTTGTACACCTTTGAGGAATACCTCGACAATGCAGTTGTAGTACATAAATTTCTATCTCGTATAGAGGATCAAGAGGTCGTTCTTACGGATAGACAAAGATGGAATAGAGTTCCTAGAGCTCGTGTTATATCGAGAGTATTGCCATGAAATCTATTTTTACAAATTAGGGTATGAAACAGATAACATCACTATAGCACACTTTATCAAGTTCTTGAAAAACCATTTCCAATTTGAAGAGGAGCATTTCATGACTCCTGATGAACTTGATCCTATCAATGACATCTATAAACTATTTATAGAAAACTAAGCTATTCCTTTATTATTGTTATTTCTTGCATTCAGTGTGCTGTTTGTTGTCTTTATAAACATAAAACAAAAAAAAACAAAACAATAAATAAATAAATAAAATAAAAACAAAACAAAATCATAACAAAAATCAAAACATTTTCTTTTAAGCATTATAGTAGGTATATAGTTAAAATATATACCTCCCAAATTTGTTGCAAATATATTAATATATATTTGCTAAAATCTAAATTTAGACATAATGACTAGACTCGGGAATGGAAAACAGATCGAAGTAGAAGAAGATTGGTTAAGAAAACTAGGAAATAACCCTGATGTCCTTCCTGAAGACCCAATTCAGGAAGAAGGAACCTTTGACCAACAAGAAGAAGAATTTGTTGTAGGAAATGAACAAAAAGAAAATGATAGAGAGGAAGGATCCTCATCCCCTAAAATATCTCCGAAGGAGTCACATTTTTGAAAACATGGAACATTTCTGGAGGTTCCTCAATACTAATATGGGCACTCTTAATAGAGCAGTCCATATGGACAAAGATCAAATTAGTGACACTCAAGCAACCCTAGAAGACATATATCACACACGCACTAATCCCTTGTCCTTCGTTGATCAAGAAAGTGATCAAGTTGGACCATCCAATTTGGATATGGCCGCTATAATCCGGAACATGCAACAACAACAGGATACCCAACCACCTAGAGTGCCTGTTACCAAGCCTAGGGTTATTCCCACACAAAATAAACCTTCATTCACCGCTCTATTTCGCCAAGCTATTGATCAATATACCTCAAATCAACAAAAGCCTAAAACAAAACCAAATACCAATTTCCAACAATCTGGGATACAACATAATGCTACAACAAATCTTCTTCATAATACTCTTCCTACCAACCATTTGCATAACAACAATATAGCATCTAATCCTTATGTCATGCCAGCATACGCTCACAAATCCCATACTCATGTACCACCGAACCAATATGGTGGGCAAACTGGTAATCTGGAAGCCATGGTGAAACAATTAGTCTCCCGCATGGACCAGATAGATCCCTACCGTCCCTCGTACAATTATCGAGAGATGTGTAGTCAGCCTCTAGATCCTATAGTTGTAGCACAACCATATCCCAAACACTTTCCTATGCCTGTCCTACCTATATACAAAGGAACCGAAGATCCCATAGAGCATCTTCGTATGTTTAGGATAGCATGTCATGATATATCACATGATGACTTGTTATTACTAAAGATGTTCCCAAAAATTTTAGGAGGGATGGCATTGGAATGGTATTATCAACTACCCACTCATTCTTTGAGAAATTTCGAAGAGACCGCCGAGTCTTTTGTGCATCAATTTAGTGCCTATATTGAAAGGCATGTAACTATTAAAGATTTGTACAACCTAAAACAAGACAAAGATGAGTGTTTTGCTGACTTCTTAGCTCGATGGAGGCAGTTGATAGGAAAATTACACTTTGTGTTACCTTATCGGGAAATGTTGGATATCTTTATCAATAATTTACAAGAACAGTTATCCTATGAGTTATCAATTGCTACCTTGACCACCTTCGATCAAGCTATAGATTTAGCCCGAAGAGTGGAAGATGCTCTTATTAGGAGAGGTCAGCTTAAAAAGAAAGATGATGAGAAAACATCCAGAAATCAATATAAAAATAAACAAGTTGTGGGTGATGGAGTCACTGATAGCAGAAACGTTGCTACTATTAATGTTGCAAAAACAACAGAGAAATTTATACTAAAACCTCCTGATAAACCACCCCGAGAGTTTACTAGGTTAAATCAACCCTTATCAACCATTCTCCCACAACTATTAGCACGAGGTTTGATTCAGTTACCAAATATCCGGGAACCTGATCCAACTATACCCGGATACAGAGCTGATTTACATTGTGATTTCCATAGAGGGCCCGGACACGCTACCAATTCTTGTAAAATATTAAAACATAAAATACAAGACCTGATTGATAACAATGAGATGGAGGTGCAAGCCTTTCAACCTAAACAAAATCCTTCTAATAATGCTCAAAAGAACGTCCCTCAAAATCAGAATCAGAATGCCAATCAATCACTGGACATATTTCAACATCCTTTACCAAAGCATGGTAAAGAGGTGGCTAATCAAATTGAGCATCATAATGTTCCCCCTCCTACCCGATATGTAGGAACTATTAGTGGACATTCACCTACTCATGATGTGGAAGTATTTGACACAACTTTATCCATGGTTACGACCAGACCTCTATATAATACTCAGACACTTGATCTTAGTGATGTAGAATATGAGACTAAAAGTGACATGGAAATCACCTCAAATCAATCGAATAGCTCTGAAGATGAATCAGATCCTATTCAACCTATCACAAGTTTTATGGTTCCAGAAGAACCATTTCCTAGAAGAGTCACTACTAGACCATCTTCTCACCAATTACTTTCTAATGAACAAGCCATAAACGCTAGACCAAGACCTATTCATCATCCTCAAAATAATATTGTAGGTACCATCGGAGCCAGTTACTCGACAATGCAGCTCAAAACTCTCAACAGGATCAAACTCAGAATGATGGATCAGCTCCATTTGTTTTGAAAAATCCCAATAAAGGGAATCATGCGCCTAATGTTCAACCTAAGCCTCCTTATAATATTAATGAACAATTATCTAATACTACAGCTAGAATTTCCCTTTTGGACCTTTTAAGATCTTCTCCTACCCATAGGGATGAATTAATGCTCACATTAAGCCAAATGATGGTACCACAAAATATTCAACCTGAAGCCATGTCCAATACTATCATAACTCGAGAAGTCGATTGTATTGACTTCTAGGATAGAGATATACCACAACATAGTTTACATAAGGATAACCCCTTATATATTACTGCCCTAATTGGGGATGTAGCCATTAAACGAGTCTTGATTGATAATGGTTCATCTTTAAACATATGCACTTTTGACTTCTACCAAATATTTGGCTTTAGAAGTGACGAAATGAAAAGAACTGATATGATCATAAAAGCCTTCAATGACGAAACACAAGAAACGTGTGGAGTTATTACTATCCCCTTGCAAGTTGGTCCGAGAACCTTAGACACGACCGTGTTTATTGTACATTGCCCTGCATCATACAATATACTTTTGGGTCGCCCTTGGATCAACGCAATGCGAGTTGTTCCCTCAACTTTACATCAATGTGTTAAATTCGAATTTAAAAATCAGTTGGTTACCATTCATGGTGATCCTAGACCCTTTGATATGTGTGCTTTGGCGTAGAACCGGTTGGAGTTCAATTTTTCCCTCGCTCTATCATCCACACATCCTAATTCTCATCAACCGACCAAACGTGTGAAACACACACCCATAACATCATCTACTTTTTCCCCATCAACTACACCTCTACATATAGCTCAACCATCTTCCGAACAAACCACATTAGGATCTCGAAAAGATCCTAAAACTACAACCAATGCTTCTTGTTTTACTCCTATAACTTCCATACCTATAGACTCATCCATCGATATCTCTACAACATCTACATCCACTACAGGCATACTTTCCACATCCGACGATGTAGGAAATGTTCCTTCTACCTCTTATGCTCTTACTGATGAGCTCTTGCCCGATTTATCTAAAATTCTTATATCAGAAAAAAACAAACACTGCCATGCAAGATGCCCTTATTTTAAATAAACTCCCACCCTCTCCTCGTACCTTGGGCCTCCCACAGCCTATGGGAAGTATTTACCAAGTCGGGAGTTGTGCTTTTATTTATAAGGGATATGACTAGGGAAGAATACCTAGAAACATCAAGACACATTGTGATGGATATGCTAGATGCTATTTTGCTAATGAGTATATTAAAGCTAAGCCCATAATGCTTAAATTGGGATATAAAGGGAAAGGTTTGGGACCTTTCCCGAATGGTATGAAAGAACCTTTTGAGGTAGAACCATGGCCTGCCCGATGTGGTGTGGGCCTATTTCCTAGTAAAGGTCAGCCCTTCCCATTCGAGGATGATGACCACCTCATATGTTACCAAGATTATCTGGATAAACGGGATGTCTTGCATTTTAAGCCTCTTACATGTAATATGTTATCCATAGCTTACCCTGAGATGATTTCCGAATCCGATGATGAGTTGGAGGGGGATATCTTTCATGATGTCTCCATTGAGGAATTGTTACATAACGGATTTTATTTCGATGGCTCTATACCTAGTATAGCCCAGCTTGAGGCCACGACTCCTCAAGATGAATTATCCAAGCTAACCTTGGAAGAATTACAAGAATTAGGCGTTTCACCCGCCCCACCTAATTTTGAGAGAGATCTACACATGGAAGTAGAAAACATCATAAAAATTAACATTGGAACCAAAGATAACCCTCACATAATCAACATTCTTGAGTCAAGAAAAACAAGATAAATACATTGCATTCCTTAAACAATATGAAGACGTCTTTGCTTGGACATATGAAGATATGCCAGGATTAGACCCTTCTGTAGTTATGCATCACCTAGTAGTCCATCCGGATGCTAAACCTGTTAAACAAAAACTTAGAAAAATGCATCCTAAAGTGGCCTTACTAGTCAAAGGAGAATTAGAAAAACTCTTAAATGTTATTTTTATACAAGCCATTGATTATGCTGAATGGATCTCGAATGTAGTTCCAATAACTAAGAAAGAAGCCACTAAAGTTAGGGTTTGCACAGACTTCAGAGATATTAATGTTGCATGCCCTAAAGATGATTTTCCTCTTCCCAACATGGATCAGATCATTGATTTTATTGCTGGGAGTGGAATGATATCCCTAATGGATGGATTTTTTGGTTATAATCAGATCAGGATAGCTCCCGAAGATCAGGCTAAAACAACCTTTATTACCCCTTGGGGAACCTTTTGTTGGAAAGTGATGCCATTCGGTTTAAAGAATGCAGGTGCAACATATCAACGAGCCATGACTTATATCTTTCATGATATGATGCATGATATTCTACATGATTATGTAGATGATATTATAGCTCGTTCCATCAAAGAAGATGATCATTTAGATGACTTGAGAAAAGTATTTGATCGGTTAAGGGAGTATCTTATCCGATTGAATCCAGCTAAATGTATATTCGGAGTTAAGTCCGATAAATTATTAGGGGTTATAGTTTCTTTACGTGGCATTGAAATTGACCCTCTCAAGATCATGGCTATCACTGATATGCCCGCACCCACAAATATATCAAAATTACGAAGTCTACAAGGTAAGCTTCAAGCTATTCGCCGCTTTATTGATAAGTTGGCAGACAAAACCGGACCTTTTCTTAAGCTTCTTAAGAAAGATGTCTCTTTTCATTGGGACGACGAATGTCAAGAAGCATTTGAACTCCTCAAACAATATCTCCTTAAACCATCGGTGCTTTCACCACCTAGATCTGATCGTCCATTTATTTTGTACATTTTTGCTTTCGATTTTGCCTTAGGAGCTATGTTAGCTCAACTTGACGATGAGAAGAAAGAACGTGCTAATTATTACATTAGCAGAACCTTAATCAGTTATGAAACTCGCTATACCGTATTAGAGAAGTTATGTCTAGCAGTCATATTTTCTACACAAAAACTACGACATTATATGCTCAGCCAAAAAACGTATGTTATTGCTAAATTCGACCCTTTGCGATATCTCATGAGTCGACCGTACTTATCTGGTCGCACAACAAAGTGGGTTCTTGCGCTAAGCGAGTTTGAACTCATGTTTATAGGACAAAAGTCTGTTAAGGGTCAAATCATAGCAGATCAATTAGTTGTTGCACCCTTAGAGTCTACCCATCCCCTCATCATTGAGTTTCCTGATGAATGCCTTAAAATAGAGGCGGACCATCCAGAGCAATGGTCCCTATACTTTGATGGAGCCCGATGTATGAGTGGGGCTGGTGCAGGTATTATTTTAATATCTCCATAGAAACATCTTATACCTCTGTCCTTCAAACTAACATTTGCTTGTACTAATAACACTGCTGAATATGAAGCTCTTATCCTTGGATTACGAGCTGCTTTAGCGCTACAAATTAAAAATCTATTAGTTTTTGGTGACTCTCAACTTGTCATAAATCAAATCAATGATGTTTATCAAACCCGAGATGATAAATTGCGTCCATACAAAGCATATGTCTTACAATTATTATCTTTGTTTGATCAAGTTACCTTGGAAGCTATTCCTCGAACTAACAATCGTGCGATCGACGCTATGGCTGCAACTGCATCTCTTTTGCCCTTGGAGTTAGATGATGAATATGCTACCATCATTATTCGTCGACTCCAGGAACCCGCTTCAAGCAAATCATGCTTAGAACCTTTGGATGTGTTTCTAATCAACGAAACTACTCCTAAACATTGGTACACTGATCTATTTAATTTTCTTCAAAATGGGACCTTTCCCAAAGGTTGTAATAGTAACCAGCGTAGGTTATTACGTCGACGAGCAAGTCGCTTCGTGATTATTGGTAATACCTTGTATAGGAGATCTTTTGAAGGCATCCTATTGAGATGTTTGAATCTAGCAGAATCTAGATCAGCTTTGAGTGAAGCCCACAATGGATCTTGTGGGGGGCATTTTAGTGGTAGCGCCATTGCTAAGAAGCTCCTTAGGATAGGATATTTTTGGCCTACCATGGAGAATGATGCACATGCTTATGTGTGTCATTGCGACAAGTGCCAGAAACATGCTGACCTTGTCCATGCGCCTACACAAGAGCTGTAGGCTATTTCATCTCCTTGGCCCTTTTCAAAATGGGGCTTAGACATCATTGGAAAAATCAACCCCGTGTCATCTGATGGACACAAATTTATCATAACCGCCATTGAGTATTTCATGAAGTGGGTTGAAGCTATGCCATTAGCTTCTTGTACTGGAACCCAAGTTTCCAAGTTTATTTTTAATCAAATTATTTGTAGGTTCGGAATCCCTGCAAATCTCATTTCAGATAATGGAACTTGTTTTAAAAATAAATATGTTAAGAAATTATGTCAAAAGTATAAAATTCAACATCGTTGGTCCACTCCCTATTATCCTCATGGTAATGGCCAAGCAGAAGCATCTAATAAAACATTAATCAAAATCCTTAAAATACTGGTCAACAAATCTGGCCATGATTGGCATATTCAATTATATCCTGCTTTGTGGGCTTATCGAACTAGCGTTCGTACTCCCACAGGCACTTCCCCCTTTGTTTTGGTCTATGGCACTGAAGCAGTTTTTCCCTTTGAATTAGAAGTTCCTTCTTTGGCTCTGCTACTTCAAGATACTGAAGTAGGAGATGAATATCATGCTGGCAGACTTAGTCAGCTGGAACTCCTAGATGAAAAGCGCATCAATGCTTTGGAGCATCTTCGTGCCTACCAAAACAAGCTTAAACGAGCATACCTCAAGAAAGTTCATCAGCGATCCTTTGAGATCGATGACCTTGTCTTAAAAGAAAATCAGAAAAATACTAATGCAACTAAAGATCTTAAAGGTAAATTTGAGCCCAATTGGCTCGGACCATATGTCATCACTGCTAAATTTGGATCAGGAGCATATCGATTAGCTACCTTAGATGGTAAAGATCTTAAAGAACCTATGAACATTATGCATCTTAAATGCTATTATGCATAAAAATCTGGTCATTTCATCATTGTATATATTGTTATTTTGCATATTGTTTCATTTTAGTCATTCATATAAAAATTTCAAAAACAATCACATTGTGTATCTTCTCAATTCATCAATTAAAAAAAAAAAAAATCAAAACATAAAAACATCAAAATCATCAAAATCTTCAAAAACATATTTTATTTTCATACCTGTCAATTCTTGAAGTATTGCAGTTATATTTTCAGTTATTTTGGATAAATTAGCATTTATTTGGAATCCCGCACTTTCACATTCACATGAATAAATATCTTGATTTTATTTTGTATGATTATTAATCTCTCTTATATCAAAGTCCACAGTTGAATTAAATAAAGTTTTGAGCATAGAGAACTGATCTTGTTATTTACTTGAACCAAATATATCTTTTCACATTAAAATGATTTCATTGCAAATTCAATATGATGCTACATAGTAAAAGTGGTTTCTTGAGCGAAAAGTTTCCCCTGCTATCCTATCATGCACATGGTCTAGAATCTTTGAGAATTGACAAAAGGACAAGCTCACCCCTACCCAGAATAAAAATCCCTTGCTCTACAGCTAATCCGAGCAAGTATCCCTAGTATAGGAAGAAAAAGAAAAGTCAAAGAAAATGAGAAAAAGAAAAATATCATTTTGTACCATCGCAACAATATTTCAGCATTATCTCAAGTTCCAAGCAAAATCCAAAAAAAAAAAAAAAAAGCAAAAGAGAAAAGGCAAAAGCAAAATGCAATAAATCCCTTTCCCTACCCCTTGAAAAGAAAAGAAGGGTGAATGAGCTTGAATCCCTGGAATTCTCAATTATTCGAAAACTGTGAGGTAAGCCCCATAACAGGTGGTTTGTGCCCAACCCGCTTGGCCTTGGGTAATCCCTAGCATGGTGATATGTCTGTCACATTAGCGACCTTCTTTTGTACAGACCTATGTCAGCTTATGGATTAGCTAGCTCTTGATAACCTAACTTACATAGTAGTCTGGTACGGTTACATGCATATAAATCATGGTCAACGAACATTCATTTGGTTAATTCAAATTACTTGTATCAAATTATCTTGCTCAAAATTGGTGAACGAACAATACAATTGCACACACATTTGTATTTGAGAGATTCTCTATCATTATGATAAATCAAGATCGGCAATGAACTCACATATGCACATGAGGGTTCCTTACAAATCTACATTTGTCTTTGAGATAATTTAAAATATTTCTGCAACTCTTTTGGAATAAATTTTATTCTTATTTCAGAACATCTGTTTAGTATAAAAACAATTACATACATTGTTTTCAAAAATCCAAAATCCTTTTAAACAACCTATTACAAAATCTAGTAAATAAAGTCAAGTTATATATTATTATTTTCTGTTTATCTCAAAATCAAAAATCAAATCATGCAATAAAACTAAAATATCAATTTCTTCTTTGGATTTCGCGATGATGGTATAAGTCTATATCTATAATTCTATGCCTAGCGCAAACCATTGCTTTAATTTTATTTTCCCATTCATTTTAATTTATAAAAACATATGGCTTACATCATTATGTTACACAATTGTGCTTTCAAAAGAACGCAAATTATTCTATTTCATGTCATTATGTCAACATTCAATTTTGCAACCATGGTATAATTTCTAAGGAATTGTTCAAAATTTTATCACACTTAGGAATTTATGCCTAGCAAAATCATATTTCTTTTAATATCTCATGCATAATATTTTTATGAAAATCTGAAAACAAATCATCACCATCATCACAACACAAAGTCTTAAGACAGTCTCTTAAGCATTCTTTTACTTTTAACAATATTTCTATACTGGGATTAGCTTGACGACCGAGCGAGCGGTGACTCCATGAAATGGTCTATAATAGCGACAATGTCCTTTGAAATTATTGTTAGAAGTCCCTTTTATTTTTCATCAAATCACACCAAAACAACCAATTGTTTACATCAGATTATTTCATTTAAATTTTACAACATGACATAAAATTATAATTATAATATTTCTAAAACAACATAATCACATGAATCATCAATAATCAATTGCAAAATTCAACATTAAAGCATCATACAACATATACACAAGTCATATCATCAAAAAGACCATATATATATATCAACAAATTATATACATCATATCAAAACTGGACTGGTATGCCACAATCAATAGCCTGGCATACTCAATCCTCTCAAACAATATATAATAAAATACAATCTCTGTGTCGTGAGCATCTAGTCTCGAGAAGCCCTCGAGCTCTCAGCCTCATCTCCTCTCCCACCCTGAGGTGGAGGAGGAGGCCCCATCGGAGTCCACCCTGTGTCATGGGTCCTCGACATCGATCGTGACGATGTCCTCGATGACCCCATCCTAATCGACCCCACAATGTCAGCTGGCAGCTGTAACCTCTGGCTCTCTGGAACCATCTGGTAGTATGCTCCCTGGTAGAACATAGTCTGAGCCATAGACCATGCCAACTCCTACATGCTCACTCCTCCACCCCCGAGCTCCGAGCCATGTAGCCTCATCCTGTAGTGTCTCGCACTCGAGCTCGGAGGCGGGGAACCTCAGCCCGAAGAGCCACCGTCTCACTGCTCTCCCCTACCTCGACACCCTTGCCCTTATCGGGTGATGGTGGTCTCTCCCCCTACTGAGAAGGGACTCCCCTCTCCCTCCTCCCTGTCTGCTGTGGTCTCTGTGGAGCCCGTGCCATCCTCTGGCATCTCTCCTATGGAGACCATCGCTGCTCTCTCCCATCATGACCTCGTGCTACCTCAATAGCAGCCTGGCACCACCTCCCCATCCATTGCACAACAATGTGCATTGGACCCTATGCCCTCATCATCCGAGGAGGGCGGATGCCTGCGTACCAGGGATCATATCCGTCAGCAACCCCAACATCCTCACCATCCACTAGCTGGATGGGGGCATCATCTGTGTCCTGACTCCAGAATCACTGCATGTCTGGAGCCCCGCTCAATGTGGTACTATCTCAGACAATTCGAGAGTACTCGTAATCCCTGAGAGAAGGGATCCCCTGCTGTAGACCGAACTACCATAGAACCCGATCATAGCGATGGAGCTCTACCTCTCCCCACTCCATCCTCAGCCAGTAGACTCACCTAATGCGAGCCAGCTCCTGCCCATCCTCTGCCCACCCGGGGTGCTCTCGCCATGGCCTCCAGGTGATCTGGTCTAGGATGAGGTCATCTAGCAACCTCCATGACATCGACAGATCTATCCGCCATTGTGACCCCCTCTGTAGCCACTAGTAGAAGACCCGAGGCCTCTCTCGGTCAACCCCTATCCATGGGAGCCCTATCGGCCTCCGCACCGTGATGTGCTCCCAACACCAAACCTACAGCAGTGATGTCAAAACCAGACATCGGCCTCCCTTGTATATGACCCCATGCAGGATCCTATACAAGCGACATAGTACAAAGCTGCCCCATGCAAACCTGTATCCGTGGTCTCTCATATCGTAGACCACATCTGAGAGGAGCCATGGTAGTCTGCACCCGCTCTGGTGGCACAACAATAAGCCACCTACTACCCCGACCAAAACCCGAGTCAGCCTAGATGCCCCAGGCATCTACCTCAGAGACTCGATGTTCACTCCGCCCTTCTCCAGGGTGAAGCTCGGGTCTCCGATCAATCTCATCATCGCCTGGCCCTGATTGGCCGTAGGCATCATCAACCATCCTTGTATGGGGATCCTCATGATCCTCCATACGTCCTCTAGTGTGGGAGCCATCTCCCCTATCGGTAACCGAAAGCAAGACGACCCCGAATACCATCTCTCTGCTAGGGCTATCAGCAACCCCATGTCTGTCGATACTTGTGGCATCTCTGCCACATGTTGTAAACTGACCTGAGCTAGTCGGTCATGCTCTGCTTGGTCAAGCGTGGCTATGTCATCTCGCAGCCCACCATATTTCCATTCCCGACTCTTTAGTAATCCCTTCTGCAAAACAAACAATAAAACAATAAAATTCATTAATAACCAATCATTAAAATAAAATTAAAAACATTTTAATCAAGCTTAATTTCTTAAAAGTGATGATATCGTCCACCATTGGATGATATCGTCCCAAATTGGGCAAAATCGTCCTTTGTAGGATGAAATCATCTCTGATTTCGCAACTTGGGGATCGCCCCTTGTTGAACGGGATCGCCCCTAGTTCATCGATTTCGCCCTCCGACGAAATCGACGATCTAGGGACGATTCTGACGAAATCGGGACGATTTCATCCCGACGTCGTCGACGGCCTAAAAATGGCCACGATGCCCCAAACAATCAAAATTTAAAACAAAAAATTGCACAACTTAAATTCAAACCTAATTTACTAGGATTAGATCCTTACCCGTAGCCCGCGTCGGACCTCTGTCGATCGGTGCGCTGTCTCCACCATTTTTTGTATGCAGAGCTCTAAAACCAATAACAATGAATAGTAATAATGAATTAGGGTTTTACCCTATTTTTCTTAATTTTATTTAAAAACAACAACATTTTTTTTTTAATTTTTGCTTTTTCGCATTTTTACCTCAAACGTTCGATTTGGGTAAAAACACGGAGGGGGCACCATAGTCAGCAGTCGTACGATTCGACCAAGAATCGTCATCTAAAAAATTGAGTACATTTTTGCTTTCTCGTAAAACGGGAAGAACTCGTCTTTAACGCATTTTCTTCGAAAAATTCGCTAAAGAGGGGGCAAAATGTAGCACCCTAAAATTGGCACAATTAAACCTTAGTAAAAAGATAAAAATTCAAATTTTAACCTCAAATCGCTCGTTAACCGCCCGTTACCCGCTTTCCTCATTTTCCATGCCATTTTTAGGATTTGTTTTGACCGTTGGATGATATCGTCTAAGATCAGACGAAATCATCCCAGATCTGACGAATTCATCTGGAACAGAACGTCCAGACGATTTCGTCCCAAAACCAAATTTTCATAATTAGCTTCTGTTCCAACAGCCTCTCTAACCTGGGCATAAAGCGTGTCTGCGTAGTTAGAGTCTCCCCCATTGGAGATCTCCCAAATTGGGATGATCTCCAACCTCCTAACCTCTCCCTAATCCTATATAAACTGAGATTTTCTCAGTTTATCCCCCTGACTCCCTGCCTGATTCCCCTGACTCTGCTTAAACCCCCTGAGCTTCCACGCACCTCAGAGCATCCTTACACCATTATTTGCATTTTGTATTTCATGTTTTATTGCAGGAACTTTACTGTTTTTCAGTCGAAGCTAGCTCGGATCGTCGCATGCGATTCCAGGTGATTTCGAATGATTTCATACGATTGGAGGCGATCCCGACTGTAGTCCAGATTGGGGGCAATCAGAGTCCAGAGTTTGCATCTCTTTATTGTTTTCTGCATTTCTTTATACATTATCTTAGTTATTATATTTATGCATCTTGGAGTTCACCTCATTTAGTATAACCGCATGATAAAGTTAAAATCAATCATTAAATCTATTGCATTTCTCTTATTTGCTATTTGCATTTATTATTTAGGCCTGTTTGCTGTTATTTCTATCATTCTCCTTTGCTTTTGCAGTGGCATCTTTGGTATTTTGTATCTATTCTTGTGATTGCAGGTTTCTGATGAATTCGTCATATTGACGATGATCTCGTCTGATCTCAGACGATTACGTACGAGTTGAGATGATCTGGACTGCTACAAAACTCAGAATCTTCATCAGACATCCGAAATCAGGTATGTACTATTCTAGTTAGCATATTCTCTGTGTTTAGCATTCATTCCTATTTTTTGTATTCATCTAAATCTGTATTGGCATATAAAATAGTTTAGATTCATCTTGGCCAAACCTAGGAATTGAATGATTAAAGCGCAAAATGAACACATCAAACTTACTATCAACCTAGGTGTGGAAACTGCCACTCAAAATTTTCCTGGTGAACCCACCATCCATCGAAAATTCACCCTTATACCCCTCCCCCGAGAGGCGGGACCTTCAAAGGGCCTCTCAGTCCGAGGTATTGTCCCATCCTTCTCGCATCCCCCTTTCGGGCATGGATCCTATAGCCTGAAGGTAAGGATGCGAAAAATTTGGAGCGATACAAACATCAACCTATGACATCAATCCTTTGACATCAATGACAACACAATATACTCAAAATTTCCAACAGTTTTAAAACCCCTTTTGTTTCTCTAAAGATCACATTATGACTGTAAGTAATATTCTATGTTTCTAGATTCTACAACTTATATCCTTTCACGCTAGTATTATAACCCAAAAATATGTATTTCTTAGATTTATAATCTAGCTTAGTCCTTTTCTATTTTGGGACATGCATATAAGTTTTGCAACCAAAAATCCTTATATGACTGAGAGGGTTTCTTTCTAGTCCACACTTCCTATGGAGTTTTGTCCACCAAAGATGAGGTAGGAGATCTATTAATGAGGTAGCAAGTAGTTAACACAACTTCTACCCAAAATTTGTTTTCTAACCCTACACCGCTTAGCATGCTTTTGGTCTTATCCATCAATGTTCTGTTCATAAGTTCTACAACTCCATTATATTGTGAAGTATACATTGTTCTATGCCTTTCTATTCAACAATCCTTACAAAACTGCTCAAATTCATTAGAGAAATACTCACCACCATTATCACTTCTCAAAACCTTTATCTTTTTCTTTGTCTAATTTTCTACAAGAGTCTTGAACTCTTTAAATTTATTGAAAATATTAGATTTGTATCGTAAAAAGTATACCTAGGTATTTCTTGAGAAGTCATCTATAAATGTAACAAAATAGATGGATTTACCTAAATATGGTACTTTTGTAAGTCCAAACACATTACTGTGGACTAGATGCAAAATTCTTTCATATCTTGTAGCATTATTGGGAATCTTAACTTTGGGTTGCTTTCCAAAAATATAGTGCTCACAAAAATTAAAATTTAATGGGCAATCAAAAATTCCTTCAACCATACCTTTCATTTTCAAAGTTTGAAGGCCTTTCTCACTAATGTGCCCATGCATTGATACCACAACATTGTCTTCACTACAATAATACTTGGAGCTTCTTATACCATATTAATTTCCTCTATAATTAAAGAGAAATTACAATAAATACTTACAGTGCCAACATCAAGTTTGAAAAAAGTTCTTGTACAAAATTCCCTTGCCAACACTAAGCATCTATGAACTTACTAATGGATATCATATTCCTTGCCAAACCTAGAATATGCAACACACTAGGAAGGGTTTTAACTCTTCCATGTTTTAACCTCAATTTGACTCTTCCTCAACCTATTATTTTCTATGTCTAATTATCTCCCAAGAAGACTTCACCTCCATTTATCTTTTCATATTCACAAAACACCTCCCTATGAGGAGTCATATGAAAATAAGCACCCGAGTCAATCAACCGCGAGTCATGGTGTTCACTTGAGAATTTTGCAACTATGAATAGGTTCCAAGAATATTTATTTGTTGTCTTTATTTCTGTAGACATTCCTTCATCAAAATTTTTAGATTTATAGTATCTTTTATAATGCCCTATTTTACCATACTTCCAATATTTCCTTTTGTCAGGAACAATAGATTTTCCCCTAGATTTTTATTTCCTTTTTATTTATTTTTGCTTATTTCTTGAGAACAACCTCTCACAACCAAGGCATCCTTTTGATGATAATACTCAAAATATTTTTTTCTCATTTCCTCAGATAGCAATGTTCCTACTATATCCTATACTTTCAATTTAGAAGTAGTATTGGTGATAGCCATAACTAGGTTATCATAGGAATTAGGTAATGAACAAAGTAAAGTAATACACTTTTCCTCTTCATCCATTTTTACATCTATAGAGTTTAATTGAATTACCATAGTGTTAAAAGGATTCAGGTGTTCAACCATAGAGTCACCATTATTAATTTGAAGAGAATACAACTTATTTTGGAAAAAATAATTTATTTACTAGCAACTTTGTTTGATACAGTGCTCCCATTTTTTCCCATAACAACTTTGCCATGGACTTTGTCGATACATTTAGCAATACAAAATTAGATAAGTGCAATATTATAGAGCTTATTACCTTCCTATAGATCTTTAGCCACTTCTCGTTTATTTTTCCTATTGTTTTTACTCCTGAGACCATGATCCACTGATATTTATCTACCAATAGATCCTCCATATTGAATTTCCATAACTCAAAATTTTATCCATTAAATGTTTTGATCTCTACCTGTGTGCTTCCCATTATTTCTTCATCGATATTATTTCGTGTACTACTACCAATAAAGAATCAATTTATCCTAGGATTGAAACCCTTACTCCTCAAACAAAGCTAAAACCTATCTCTAATACCAAATGAAGAGAAATAATACCTCGATAAACAAAATCTAGAAAAGTAGTAAGTGCATAATCAAAAGGAAAAATAGATAAGAAGAACACATTACACAAGAATTTATCATGGTAAATCCTTTCGAGAAAAAACCTAGGAAGAATATACCCTTATTGTATAAACTTGACCATATCCAATACAATAATATCCATTCTCTCACTTTTTGCTTGAGATTACATTTCTTGAAAATTCATTACCAAACCCTCATGCAAGTGCTATTTTATATACCAAAAACACAGGAAGGGATTTTACAATACCATGGGTGCAAAGTCATGGGCTGACATTACATTAACCCAAAAACCTCCATATGGGTCTAAAAATAGCTTAAGCCCCTAATATGTTTTTCCCTGCTTGGGACTCTACCTGACCCCAAACCCCAACAAGGATAGGGGAAAAGTGTAAAGTCCTTTTGGAGTTAACCCCACTTGAATAACATGGAAAATATTCAACACAATTTCAATATTAAAAACAAAGGAGTTAAGACTAGATATAACCTTGTTGACCATTCACCCATTCCTTCAAAGCCTCATTTTCTTTTCCTCCAACTAAGCCTCCAAGAATCCTCTAATATTACCTCTCATTTTTCCTATCTTCCAAAGCCTCCCCTATTTTTTATTTAAGAGGAAGGTGCCTTAATAAAATAATCTAAAAAAGGGATAAGCACTAGAGGTAAGTAGATTTTCCTCACCATTAAATTAATATCCAACCCATGCTAGGTGGAGGAGAAAGGAGACAATGGGGGTAATTGATTAAATTTCCACTAAAGTATGATAAGAGGGCACTCACAGGATCCCCTATCCCATGCCCTTAAAGTAATGCATTAACCCTTAGAGAGGATAAAAGGCCTATCCCCCTTAGAATAAAATAATGCTTCAATACTTTAATTGCAAGACACCTAGGAGGTAAGGTGGAAAGCACTATAATTAGAATATTCTCAAATCCCAAACATGAAGAATGTTTCAATAAAATAATATTTTGGTCCAATACGGATCAACCACTTTCTGTGAAGATAAAATTATTAAATTGCATTCCAAAATTTACCAAATCATCAAGGTAACATTCAATTAGTTTAATTAAGACCATAATTAATTAAATTGCTTTTCTTTTACAAAATATATTTTCACAAAAGCATCAGTATTTTTCACAAAACTTCAATATATTTTCCAAAACAACAATTAGTATAATTTCATCAAACATAGCTTTAAAAATGCAAAACCAACCATTTAAAAATCTCAAGCAATCAAATGCACCAAATAAGGTAAGTGATACATCGTAAATCCAATTGCCTATCCTAGCTGAACAGTTATGTAACTTCTAGGTTACCAAATTCTAGCTATCGACGACTAGATTGTTGATGATCACCACAAAATATATGCATGTAACTACATAAGGGTAATTATCCATGTTAACTTAATAAGTCATATTCACCACTTCTCTTTTCTAGTATTTCTTTCTCGGTGATCAATATTCACCCATGAGAGTTCCTAGTCCTGCAATCAAGGAACATATAAGTAGTACCATATTTCTTCAAGCAATAAAACATTAATATTGTAAAATAATTAAGCATTGAAATATCAATCAATATATAATCAATATCATCATAGAGTCCTGCCAAGGTGGATCATGACAGTTGGTTAGAGGTTCGATGTGTGAGGGTGAATTGATAAAAATTGATAAAAAGTGGGTCAATTTTTAGTGTCTATAGATGGCAAGTTTTTAAAACTAAGGTCTTGTTTATAGGTAGTACTCATAAAATTTTGTGAAGGATATTTTTAAAATGGTGTTATAATATTTATTGGTACAATGAGAAGAATGTGCATGGTACTATTCACCCTTGACATAATTGAGGTGCAATGTAGAAAGAAAATTGAAATAACTAAAAACTTGAAAGATAATCCCATGATGAAAGATGTTTATTATGACACAAGTGATCCTTCAAAGGATAAATTTTAGTTCTGATACTAGTGATTTGAGGCCCATGATGGTAGATAGTTGTTGTGATACTTGTGATACAAGTGATTTGAATATATTTGATGAGAAAAATATTGTGTAGATGGTTGTGTTGGACATGACAAAGGCCATATTGTTAGAGTTTAAAGTGACATATAGTTTAAATTGTGATAAAGGTCATTATGATTATGATGTGTGGTATTTGAACAACATTGGTGATGGTGGTAGAGATCAAAGTGGTGTTAAATGAGAATAATGTAAGTTTTCCCATGGAAAATTATCTTGGTAAACTTAATATCAATGATATTTGTATCAGAAGATGATCCAAGAAATGCTTGGAATATTTGCAGTGATAGAATATATAGTAAAATATTATGGGGATGATTCTCAAAATGTGGAAGATTCCAAATATATGGTTTTGTGGTAATTTACCATAGACAATGACCTAAAGGAAGATCTAGAGGATGACCTAGAGGTGATCATGAATTAGAGGTAACCTTGAGGTAAAATACCAATAGGTAATACAAAGGTGATGATGACCTAGAGGTGATCCAAAGGTAATGATGACCCTAAGGCAAAGACCTAGAAGTGCCAACCCATAAGTAGACTGAGTGATTGACTAAAGAGGTAGACCTAGTGGAGATTACTTAAACCAAATCCAAACGTTCCATAGATAGAGCAAGAACAAAATTATAGTGTACCACCCTTGGAATCATAGAGGGTAATGATATTTATACCAAATAATGTAATAAAGTGGGTGTTAGAATTTAATACATTAGTTGTTATTATGTAAATGCAAATTTTACATTATTGGATGTTATGTAATAATTAAGGGATGAATGGTGATGCCACATCCTAGGAAGTTGGATTCTCATATCTCCTATGAGAATGAGAGAAGATGAAAAGGTGAAGTTGAAGGTAAAACACCAATAGGTGTTACATAAAAGGTATCTTAAAACTAAGAGACACCATAATATATAAATATGGATGATGTACACAAATTCTGGTTGGTGGAATACTGAAGAAAAAATTGGTGGAAATATTTGATATATTTGTGTTTAATATTGCTATTGCAAAATATTTTTGTATATATTATTATTTATTGTATTACACCATTTCTACAATATCTATTTTTAATGTACACCCAAAAACACCCTTGCATATGGGATGATATTATTCCTTACATTCAACATTCTTATAAGGATTGTTCATTTCTCCATAGATCATAATTCATTTCAGGTATGCTTCAGTTTCCATCCCAAAATCACAATGGATGTCATATTCCATATATTGATAGAAGCTATGATAATATCTTAATCTAAGGAGGTCAACAAGGTGAACAATTCCTACAACAAGTGCAAAACATGTAGACTTAGGTCTAGTAAATCCTACAACATAAACAATAGAAGTACAAAGACAACCATGATTGACAAAATATCATACTTTTTGCATTAGGGATAAGGTTTGGATCCACATGAAGAAAGAACACCTCTTTTAACCATATCAAAATATCAAACCATTGCATTATGGCCCTTACACCATTCAATACCAGGTAGAAGATAATGTCTTTATTCTTGACTTATCACCATGCTTGGGAAAACATATAGTATTCCATGTAGAAATTCTAAAGACATACCTTATTTATCCACTAGAACCAATGGTAGTATAACACCCATTACGTATGAATCCAACTCAAGTGAAATGGTAGTACAAAAAATTATTATTAGTAGACTGGATGATAGACTACCATCAACATGATAATAAGACACTATCAAAAGGTTTATAACACAATAAGACACCATCAAGATGAATGTAAAATAGTAGAGTGTCATTAGTAGGGTGGGTAGATGATAGATCACTATATAGATAGACCATGGACAATAGGAGACCATAACAACAAGATAGAGGAGGAGGAAAATCATTGTTAGAGAGAAAATGCACATTATTTTTTGGTGAAATATGTAATTTAAATCCAAGTTTGCATGGTTTTATAAATCATATGATAGAGGTGATACATGGATATTTTTTATGTTGCAAATATAAAATATATTAAAAAATAATAACAATAGAAAAGACAAAAATATGAGTGGGAAAAAATGCTGTCAATTGCATATAGGGTGGTGAGGTGGAAACTATATAACAATCCAACCTAAATGAAGTGGTAGTTATTTTATGGTTAGTCATGAGTGACAACTAACTCCTAAAATTATAAATAGACGTAGTTAGAGGTAAGTAAGCACTTCAAATTGCTCAAGTCTGCAAGTGAGATAGAGGAGGACATAAAGCAAGTTGTAGATGTAGGACTCAATGTAGGAGGGATCCAATGGAGACTTGCCAATATTTCTAATATAGAGGGAGAGAAAAGTATACCTTAACATGATATAAAGGGAATATGGAGGACAATTATATACATGACCATCAAAGAGGTAGTTGTAGTCATGAGGGTTTCTAGATGAGGGTTTCCAATAACTGTACATATGGAAGAAGAGAATGAGGGAGTCTATGTGTAAAAAAATATAGATGAGACTTACATACAAAATGGGGAAGGGTCATATGAGTTACGGATAAAGCAACCAAGTAGTATAACTCATCACTATACAAGTATATCATACAAAGGAAGTGTAATTTGGAGTTGTAGTAAAAAGAAATGCTATCTAGAGTTGTAGTCAAAGGAAGTGCCAGCTAGAGCTATATTAAGAGGAAGCTATACCATTCAAATCCTAGAGTTTGTGATAGTAGGGGTTCCATACAAATAAGTAGTATGATGTTAGATGATGCTATACAAATCCACTAGTAATATGGAAAAGGGACTGTATAAGAAAATTAGAAGCATATTTGTTGAGCAAGATGCATAGGAGGTAAAACATTTTGAAAAATATTTAGTAGGTGGAGCAGCAACAAAGAAGAGCCTCACTCAACTTGATGACTAAAGAGTATATGAATCATAGTCATGTAGAATTCTCAAAAAAGAGTAATAGATATTATGAATCATATACAAGATGAGGTAGTGGAAGGCAATTAAAACAAACACCAAATATTAACACTTAGAAAAAAAGAGAAAAAAATGCTAGACATCCAGAAAGAGAAAAGAATAAAGAGATGGATATGGGTACAAACAATAGGAGAGTATTGCAATTGGTAGGGTGGTATGGGTATAATAGAGTGCCATCATGTCAAGTGTAATTTTCATCTAGGGAACTCAAGTAAATCCAACTCTATTATATGAATCCAATAAGTATGATCAGTTATATAGTGGTTGTGTTATATAATGATATCTATTATAATATTTATAAGCACTATTTACATATAACTATATTATATTTTTTGTTCTATTACTTGTGGGAGGAGGTATCCATGGTATGTTATTTATCTTAGTATTACTTGTAGTGAATGCTCACTATACTTAAAAAGAGAAGAGAAAAATTTGTGTAAGTCAGGGAGAAAATCATTGAGCTAATAAATTAATGAATTTAGGAGAAAAGCACATCATCAGATTGAGTGTCAAGGAAGTCCAAGTATCAAATTTTAGATGTTTTAGAAGTTCCTACCAATAAATCAAGTCAAAAGTTCCAACAGCCTATGATTGGACAAAAGCTTTAAAAATTAGAAATTTTTAAAGGAGCACAAGTAAAGTAGAATGTCCAAGAATTAGAAATTTATATAAGTTTTATTCAAGAGTAGAAGGTAAAATTTTTCACCAAAGGTCAGTGCCACTTTAAAGTTTCAACTAAAATGGAATGCAAAAGCTATGAGATTAGACAATGATAAATGTTTTAAAGGCTTAAACCACCCATGATTCAAAACTTTAGGGGACTAAAATTTTTTGAGGTGCACAGTCTTCTAGGGAGTATAGTCATTTTCTTGTAAATATTATGGCATATCTCTCAAAAAGGGTAGGCCAGAAAAGTGGTTGATACATTAAAGACAACAAAACTACAATAGGAACAACTCCATATCTAGAGTATTAATTATAGAAGGTCTCCCATGCTTAGAATTTAGGAATCCCTAAAAATGGTAGATGTCAATAATGACAATAACTAATTCATACAGGTCATATTCATGTGGACCCCATATGATGATCAATATGTAGAACTTCATTATAATGACAATTCTAGACAAGAAGCTCAAAAAATTGAATATGATCAAAGTTGAAATGATAGAATATGCGACAATAGGAGATATACATATGAGGAAATAATAAGTACAATCCAGTATAAATCAGATATAACTAAATATGATAGAGATAATCAAGATAATCAATAATATGATGATACATATAAGATAAGTCTAAGTAATTTGAAAGTGGGGGTGATAGGTGAAGATTTGAAAGTCATCATTTTCATGATGGACCTGATAGACATAAACCTAAGAAGCAATCATCAAATGACAAAGTATTTTAGTCTTCCAATTATGCATCATATTAGAGATATTTTAGGTGATGTATATTTTTCTTGGGCTATAGTTGTTGAAATAAAAGACCAATAAATTCTTGTGGAATTATTACAGATAGGAGAAGCTCATTTTTTTGTAGCTTGTACTAAATTAAATACTAAATCATCATATAGTCATGTAATTTTGATGGTAAATATAAGAAAAACAATGCATAGAAAGCAAAAAAAATAGTTCACTCATTGGAATTAGAGTGGAGTGGTGTACAAAATTTCAAGGGCCTTTGTGGTCTTAGTATATAAAAGGGAAGATTGATTATATTTGACTTGATAGGTTTAGAGAAGATAGATAAATCAATTAGTGAAGGACATGCATTGGAGGACATCATCCTTCTCATCAAATACCTTGAACATGCCATCCCAAATGTCAACATTGTGTGATGGAGACATTGAGATGAGAAACAATAAGCTTATTGTGTTTGAGAAGCACAAAGCAAGAAATCCTTGTCTAATAGTAATAGATCAACTTGTAGATGTAGTACATGATTTAAAAAAAGAGCATTTACAAATTTATTTGGTCCATATTTTAAAAAAATAAAAAATATAGAAATTAGCTTTTCCATAAAAAAAAATTAAAAATTAAAAACAAGACCAAGGATATTTTATTATTAATTTTTAAATCACATGTTTTTCTTGAATTATACATTCCATTTTGGTTGTAACATCTTCATATGACCTCATATTGTGATGTATTTTGAAGCATTGGATTCTTGTTTTGAAGGGCTTCAAAATAAATGGTTTATGACTATCTCTATAGTTATATTAGAGAATAAATATATCATCTAATACTGGTATATTATGTAGAAAGGATAAATAATTATTTTTATTTAAAAAACAATATACTTTGGCCTTGTGTATTTGGAATGCTTAATTGATGATACCCAACACTCTTAAACATTGTGTAAGTGAAAATAAGTTCATATTAAGGGGGAAGGAAATATTATTTCCACTATTCAATGTGCACCTAATAATCAAGATTTTGAATATGGTATTCCAAAAGCACTAGGTGATTGAAGATCGATAATATTTTTAAAGAGTAGTAAGGACCATCGAACTACCCTATTGATCAATTGGATAAGTCAAGACCCATGCCACACTTAAGGTGAAAGGTTGATTTTTTCCATTCATAAGATGATGTAAATCAGTAAGGCCCAATCCAACTAATTATCTATGAATGGTTGTATGTATCCTTAGTCACAACTATTATGAATAATAATGGGTGTTCATGTTTACAACTTTGATGTTGGATAATGTGTGTCCCTATATAGTTGTGTTGAAGGATTATGGATAGTTTATTTTATACCTATATTTGGTTAAGATTGCAATGAGGCCACTCCCACTGAATAATCATAGTGAGGCTATTTCCACTATTGCTTCTTGTGAATAGTTGAGTGTGTCCTATTTGTTGGCTTTTAAGCGAAATTATCTTAGGTCCCAATATTTTGGATCTAGAGCAAACAAATATAATATGTCCAATAATAATAATAATATTCAAGATAATATCAAATATAAATATAAAATGGCCAATACCATTCATGCAATAACATGAAGAAAACTTACAGTATAATTTCTCAAAATATGCATACTAGCTACAACATTATTAATGCTTGAATGTGATATCCTTATATCCTTTTTTTGATACACTATATGGTGATTTATATCTATAATATATCCATACAATATGACTCTTCAAGTACTTCCCTATTTATCTCCATATGACAACTCTCAAATGTCCTTTGGATTCTCATCTTGCCACTTGCATTCATGAATCTTGACTCTCTACTTACATGCATTCTTAAATCTATGACACTTGCACTCTTTTACATGACACTTATGCTTCTACATGCACACCTAATATATGACACTTGTGCACATCCTCACATTACATATTTACACACTTAATTACATGATACTTGTGCACTTTCTCTAATTACACACTTCCACTCTTACTTACATGACACTTATGCATATCTTGCACATAGAAACTTACATAAAGAGTAAATATAAATCTTACTCCTATACTATAGACTCAAACCTTATATAATACTTACATTTGTACCATAGGTACGATGGAGGTACATTTACATATACCAAATAATGTAAGATGATGAACTATTCAGTGTGTCATAGTTCATCATATGGTTACTTATACTTTTGTTAGTATCCCTACCTATGTTTGGATCATGATGTAGTAAGGGGGAATATTAGAATTTATTATATTATAATGTGATAAATCATATTAAAGTAAAATTAAATTGAGTGGTTAAAGCCACTCATGTATAAGTATGTGAGTTGTTAATAAATTCATGTTGTTAGAGGTTGTTAAGTAGTTGTAGGTAAGAATCAGGTTTATTTAACAATAGTTTATATTTTAATTCTATGATTGCTCAAAGAATTGTATAAATATGTTTATGTAATGAAATTTGCTTAGATTCATGCTATTCTAGAACTTCCATTATCAAAAATAAGTGTTTAAAGCTAAAAATAAGATGAAGTCAACGCAAAATGAAAAGAAGTCCAAGAAGCCCTTCAAAAGGCTAATTGTGAGTCCTATAAGGACATAAAAAATAATTTTTCTATATTTGCATCGAGAAGCTTGAGAAAGTAACAAGAAAATAGGTATTGATGTTGCTTAATTTTATGCATAGGGTAAGAATAGTTATGATGGTGAAACCTCACAAGCTCATGTATTTGTTCATTTGGTATAATGCACATCCACCTCTTCTAATGAGTGGATTGTATACTCAGGGAAAAAAAGGTACATGATAAAGTACAAATATCTTCTACAAGGTTACAACAATTTGTATTTGAGGAAGTTTGTTGTAATTGGATATGACTCTTCTTTATAAGTGGTAGATTTTGGAGAGGTTAGTATTGGATATTCCTATTTTATGAAGTTCTTCATGTTCCTAGCACTAGCCCCAATCATTTGTTTATCTACCATATCACCTATACAAACAAAAAGATATAATTTTGATCCAATCCTTAGGTAATCAATGACAAATAATGGATTCAAGACAATTGCTTGTGGTTATTATGATGAGTTAGATCAAATGTATCAACTGAATGAAGGTTAAATTCTTCATTTCTTCCTCTTGAAAGAAATATTTTATGGCCATGGTGGCTCAAGTAGTTGATGAGAGTCAATGATGGTACAATAGACTTGGACATCTCAGCTATGGATTTTTAAAACGTGATTATCACCAAATGGTCATTAGAATTATTTATATTTTCCCTTTAATTTTTACATGCAAGGGATGTATTCATGAAAGCATTATAACGAGACCTTTCCAAAAGGGTAGTGAGATTTTCCATTCACCTCTTAGAGGTCATACATAGTGATATATGTGGACCAATGGGTACACCCTCCATTTATATGAAAATACACTTTCTTCTCTTTATTGATGATTTATCTACATATGTGTTGTTATATACTACTTGAAAAAACCATAAATCCTTTGAGAAATTCAAGGTATTTATATCACTATCAAAGAACTAGCTAGAGAGGAAGATCAAGTTTTTCAAGTTAGATAGAGGATTTGAGTACATGAGCAATTCCTTTCATGAGTTTTGACTCTTTATGGTATAGAATTCTAAAGAATTTTTCACCATACCCTAGAGCATAATGAGATATCTAAAAGTAAGAATAGGGTAATAAAGGAGTTGTATTATTTGATGATTGATGCTAGAGGTATAGAGTATACAATTTTGGATGAAGTCAACACTTGTGCAGTGTACATCATCAATAGGGTTCTCACTAAAGTAGTCTAGGGTATGACACCTCTTGAGAGGTTGAAAGGTGATAAGCCTGATGTGTCTCAGATTTGTATCTTTGGTTTTATCATGGTCTTACATACTCAAATACATTAAAAAATATAGGTACCAAATAGTTATAAATAATTCTTTGTGGGGTGTTCAAATACATATAAAGCATATTTTCTATATGATCCTCAAAGGTATTATATTCTTATTTAGAGAGATGTGATTTTTGATGAGGTTCTTATAGGATATCCATCTAGTTTACCACCCAAGATATTAGAACAAAAAACATTTATTTATTTAATTTATCTAGTAGATTATTTAGATATTATTTTATAATCCATTCCTATTAGATATTCCTCTTCATCTTCTAGTGAAGGCCTTATACTTATAGATTTAACCCATCCTTAGGTAGCACAAAATTCAACACCTTCAATCATAGATTTAAGGAATGATGAGCTTGGAATAATTGGAATATATTACATTATTTGGTACATGCCAATGTACCACCTTGGGTACATATTTATTTTAGGAGTTTGTCTTAGATTAAGGTTTGAGTAGCTACTTCATGCAATGTAATAAATGCACAAGTGTTAGAATGTGTAATGATGTAAATGTGCATGTAGTCCACATGTACATGAGTCATAGAATAGGAAGATGAAGATTCATAGGTAGGTGAAAGGCCAAGGTTCATATCTCTCTATATATAGGCTAAAGAGAGAATGCAATAGTGAAGTATATAGAATAGTAAAACATTGTGATGAGAAGATAAGGTAGATACAATGTAGATCATGCAAGAATTTTTGGACTATTTAAGACCTCCATTATATTACATTGTACTATTTTCATGATATTTCATTAATGGCCATTTTTTGAGTTATTGAAAAAGTTTCTCATATAGTTATCCTACATATTACATTGCCATTATCATATAGTTAATATCGCTTTCTCATTTTAGATCATGTGGTTGCATTTTATTTAATATATATCATCAAACACTAAAAATGGTATTAGAGCACAAGGTAGATTGATAGGAAATAGAGAGAGCCACAAGAGAGATTGAAAGAGATAGGAAATCTTATTTTCAAAATTTTTGAAATTGCATTTGGCTAGAGTCTTTCCACATAGTTGCAACAAATCTTGTGAAGACTAGGACTCAACATTGATTCCATTAGATTGATAAATCAACTAGTGAAGTTTATTTTATTTAGATTTAAAGAAATTACTATTATCATTTTTTAATACTTTGTTGCAGAAAAGAGGAGATTCAAATAAATTTGAGAAGCTTCCTACAAGAGCTAGGAAGAATATATTATTTGGAATCAATATAGTACTTGAAGCAACAAGTTGAAGATTGAATATTTTGGAGGCCTAAGGAAAAGGTCCCATTGCAGGATTTGTAGATAGAATATTGAGAAGAGTGAAAAAAAAGTCAAAGGAGCCTTACTGAAGATTGAAGGAAGAAGAGACTCAAGGAAAATAATCCTGGAGAAGATTGGAGATTGGAGATCAAGGAGGCCCAAGAAGGAGGTTTCCATATAATATTGAATACTATATATTGTAGAGTGAAGAAGATGAAAGCAAATCAAGAAGGAGTAGACCCAAGAGAAAGGTCTCATTGAAGAACTTCTAGAATTGAAAGATTGAATATTGAAGATAGAGGACTAGAAATATCCTATTGAATATTTCAGAAGCCAAAAAAATTAAAATACCCAAGAGAAGAGGTCTCAAGAAAGGCTTGAAAGGAGAAATAAGAAGAAGGTTAGGAAAGCCTCATTGAAGACTTGAAGAAGGCCATTGAAGGAGATTTGAAGAAGGCCATTGGAGAAGTTTTTAAGGAGAACTCAAGGGAGAAGATTGCTAGAAAGGAGAAGTACCTAATAAAGAAGAATTTGGGACAATTATCGCCATATGAAAATAAGCCCAAGGGAGAAGGATTTGGAAAGAAGTTTGCCAAATTTTGGAGGAGATTAGTGAAGACCTCAAGACATTCAAATTCTTGAGAAGGAGGCCAAATTTGAAGTTAAATTTTGGCAAGGAGATTGAAGGAGAAAGGAGCTAGAAGAAACCACCAAACCTGAGAGGTTTGAAGATTGCCTTTGAAGGATTTGAAGGCTGATTTGGAGAAAGGAGTTTGCTGATTTTACAACAGAAAATTTAAGGTTTCTAGGAGGCAATATTGAGTTAGAATTTTGAGGAGTTTTCTACCAAATTTGGTAGATTATAGGACATCATATTGGAGGAGAAATTGACTGTATTAAAATATGAAATTTAAGATTTGAGGACAGCAAGAAAGAAACAATTTGGGAAGCATTAATAGCTGCTAATTTTCAGAATTCAAGAGAGCAACTTGGAGGAGAGTTTAAGCCAAAAAACCACAATTTTGGACAAAAAGTTAAAGGAGTTGCAAAGCTGCAAATTGTGAGAGTTAAGGAACTGTTTTGAATAGCAAGAAGAGCTGCAAAATAGACTTGTTTAAAGCAGCAAAGTAATACAAATTAAAGCTGAAAATTTATCAAACTCGTAGCAGAAATTAGGTGATCCAAATCATTAAGAAGTCTATCACCAAACGTAGACCAAAAAGGTATGCAAAATTGGTGCAAAAGGTTCATTAATTGAGCCTTTAAATTTACCTTATTATTAATTTTTATTAAGCACCAAATCAAAGGTTTAAAGTTGCAAAAGGAAGGTTTCTATTTTAAGTCTTCAAGGAAGTGCAGAAGATAGTTTTTTTACAATAAGTATAACCTGCACATAAGAAAGAGGAGTTAGATATTTTTCAAAGGAAAATAATAATATCAAATTCCTACTATCTATTGAAAGCAAATAAGACATTATAATCAAGCATAAATTTGATATACAATAGTGCAAAGCATAGCCATCCAAAAGGCATAGTATTTGCATGATTAAAAAGTTTGGAACCATCATTGGAAAGTTAACCAAGCAAGGAGACTTAAAAGATAGTTGCCAAGGAGGAGAAGGAAACATTGAATCCACCATTAAGCATAGGTAAAACTACAATAAGTCTTGGTGAAGAGAAGTCGCCAAAGGAGCACTACAACCACTAAGGAGTAGATAAGATGTTGCCTTACTAAAGACAAGGAAGAACACTACATAAAGAGACTAAGAAAGTCTCAAAATCCAGGTGCAACTAAGGTATTCTATCTTAGTTTATAGTAGATTTAGTTATAGTCATCAAGAGACAGTATTATCTAGTATAAGGAAGAAGCTATGAAGCAAAGAGAAAATGGCCAACTAAGGGCTAAAAATCACTTTATTCAAGGTGTATAAAGACACCAAATATGATGCTATAGTCCCATGAAGGCAACACTCACAATGCAAAAGGAACCTGCAACAAGAAAGGAGATTAAGGATAATATAGCACCAATAGCAATAATAGCATAACGTAACTAAGGTGCAAGTTGCAAGGATAATAACACAAATATAATAATATAATAAAGATACAAATAACAAGGAGTGTTACCTAAGTAGAAGAGGAGAGAAGCTTGGATGAAAAACCACCTAGAAGAGAGCATAGGAGGAACCACCTTCGTTGGAGAGGAGCCACCATACATTGGAGAAATCACGCTGTTTTTGCAAGATAAGCCAAACAACTTGCAAGGAGTTGGCAAGAGCATTAAGGAGAAAACCGATGTTGAGTACTTGTTTACATGTAAGGAAAGAAGCCTTGCTACATCAAACAAAGGAATCTTGTGCCATTTGGCACAAAGGAGAAGAGCACCTATGAATTCTTAGTAATACCTCAAAAATTGTTGGAAATATGAGCAAGTTTTGTTGTCATTGATGTCAAGGAAGATGAGGACCAAGTTTATTGTCATCCAAGTGTTTATGTCCAAGGTTTGATTGGCAAGGTTGATGTTCGAGTTTCATTAATATCCTCCGGTGGTTTTTCCAAAAAGGCAAAGAAGAAGGATTAATATTATAATATTTAAGAATATAGGTTTGGTCTATGAAAAATAAATGCAAGGAGTTGTCGCATTATAAAGCACCTAAAAATCCATATAGAAGATTGAGTGATTAAGGGTTTAATTATTTAATTTTAAATAATTTAACCTTAAGGTTAAAATTTAAAATTAAATAATAATGTTTTAAAGGGCCTAAGTTTAAAAATTATAATTCGAATTTAAAAAATTCGAATGTCACGCCGATGTTGGAAAAAGGGCATTGAAATGTATATAAATATGCCAAAAACCTTTGGCAAAAATTATCCTTGCAAATATATGTTAATGCGACAAAGTTCGAGTGCCAAAGGAGAGCATTCACATGTGTTTAGAGTTCGTTGGGTGGATAAGAGAGAATAAGCACGAGTGGAGCGCAAAATATATTATGAAGTAGCCTATAGCACAGGTGGCAGCCAAGGGCTACAGTAAGGCATTTGAGGAACGCGAGGTCAGGTTTCAAATTGCGTGGATGCCATTTTGCTGAAGAGGAGGAAGTGTTTTGGTTTTCGCATCACGAAAGGCAAAGGTTAAAGGCGATAGGGCATGCCTTTAGTTCACGTGAGGGCACATAGCCCAAACGGTGAATGCCTAAGTGCTAAGGTGCTTGGTGGAGGATAGGTGGGGAGTTCAAAACCCGTCATGAACATTTTGCAAAGGAAAAAGGTATGCGCATTGTTTTTTAATTATTATAAAGGCTATTTGCGAAAAGTGCGCTAGGACATTATCTTTGGTGTTTAAGGTGGTTGGCAAGGAAATAAAGAGGGAGATATAAGGTTTGATTAAATTAAATATTAAATTGTATTTTAGGAGTGATAAGGTGTTAAGAGGAATTATATTTTATTTTAAAATAAAGTTGTTAAATAATTAAGAGGAGTAATAAGGTGGTTGATGAAAAATTATTGTTGAAGTGAATTACTTGGTTTTTGCTAATCTTTTAAAGTATGGAGTTTATAAGGTGTAATTGAGAGTTAATGCTTTGTATGATGAAATGTTTTAAGGGAATATTTGAATGAGATTTTTGAAGAGATTATTGCTATCTAACCTTTGATATTGGCAAAGAGAGTGATTGTGATTGAGACAGATTTTGAGGTCAATTCTTCATCAAACAAAAGGTATGGGCATATCTTCCTTGTGAGTGAAATATTGTTGGGTTGAATGTTATGAATGCTAAGTTGGAGAGAAAAGGTTTTTTTGATAAGCATTATTGAGTAAGCTTTCATGTGCATGATCAATTAATGTTTGTGTGAATATTTTAGTGAGATATTGAGAACTATATTGAACTAGGGTTTGTAGAAAGATCATGAGTATCATTTTTATGTGAGATTGTTTGATAAGAATTGTTGGAAATATTTGAGTAAGCCTTCATGTGCATGATTAGGGCTTGTGAAAAGATCATGAGTATCATTGTTATGTGAAGTTGAGAACTATCTTGAATTCAGGATTTATGAAATATCATGAGTATCAGTTGTTGGAAGTGGAGTGAAACACTTGTTTAGTATTTGTAAGCAAGTTGTGTTCATTGAGTGATTGGTTGAGTGAAGTTGATTGGGCTTAGTTGATTGGAAGTATTGGAGTGATAGTTCAAGTTCTATGAAACAAATTGTTCATTACTAATTTGAGAAATATATTTATTGAGTATGAAACATATTGAGTCTCTAACCATTCTCTATATGTTTCTGTAGTTAAACAAAATAGTTTGAAAGTTATTGAGCATTATTGTGAGTGTGAAGCATATTGAGTCTCTAACCATTCTCTATATGTTTCTGTGGTTAAACAAAAGAGTTTGAAAGTGATTGAGCATTATTTTGAGTGTGAAACATATTGAGTCTCTAACCATTATCTATATGTTTCTATGAGATTAAACAAGATTTGTGTGAAGCTTGTTGGTGTGATTGAAGAGGTTTTTGTGATAGATTGATTTGAGTTGAGTAAGATTTTGTGGAAGCTTACAATGCAAATTTGAGGTAAGTCTTGGTGAAGACTTGTTGAGCAGATTGAGAAAGTTCTAGTGAGAACTTGTTGAGAAGATTTAAGGCAAGTCTTGGAGAAGACTTGTGGATAGATTAGTGTGAGCTTTTGTGGAAGCTTACAATGCATATTTGAAGACAAATATTGAGAGAAGATTGGATAAGTCCTTGAGAGGACTTGTGGATAGATTTGAGGCAAGTATTTGAGAAGACTTGAGAGAAGAGTTGATTGATTGATTTGTTCAAGCTTTTTGTTAAGGCTTGGGGTAGATCTAGCAGATTTGATTGATTGTTTTTTTCAAACCTTGAGTTAAGGTTTGGGGCAGATCTAGTAAAGTTGATTTGTGATTGAGTCAAGCTTTGTGTTAAGGCTTGAGGATATATTTTAGGATAGAGTATGGTGAAGATTTAAGGATAGATTTATGCCATAGCAAAGACAGAGATTGAACAAATTTGTGCTAGACTGAAGGATTGTGTTTAGTGCAGATTTGAGATAGAGATTGAGCAGATTTGTTCTAGAATGAAGGATTATGTTTAGTGTAGATTTGAGATAGAGATTGAGAAGATTTGTGCTAGATCGAAGGATTGTGTTTAGTGCATATTTGAGATAGAGCTGAGAGTAAGCTTTGGAGGTGACAAAGCAAAGGATAGTAGTCTCTAGTGGATAGAGATCCATTAGCTAGGGTAGTGAGGACAAAGATCTTCTGAGTGAGGATAGAGTCTTCAGTGGAGAGAGATCCACAAGCTAGAGTAGTGGAGGTAGTAGTCTTCTAGAGGATCACCAACCAAAGTAGAGGAGAAGGAGTTCTCCTATGGATAGAGATCCACGAACCAACTGAGGGGATTGGTGTCTCCTTTGGATAGAGATCCATGAACTTGATTAGGGGATTGGTGTCTCCTTTGGATAGAGGTCCATAAACATTGTAATAGGGAAAGGATTCCCAAGAGATTTGTTGAGAAAATTTTAGTGAAATATTTTCTTCGTGGAGTAGCCCACATTGGGTGAACCACGTTAAATTGGTGTCTCTATTATGTGTGGTGATTTGTGTATTGCTTTGATTATTACTGTTGATATTGCCATTGATATATTGCATAATATTGTTTGGGAAAGAAAAGTAAAAAGTGGTCTTATACTGTTCACCCCCCTCTCGGTATAAGCTTGTGTTCTTCAATTGGTATCAGAGCGGGTTCCTTCGAAAGAGTTTAACAACTTGAAGGAAAATCTTACAAGAACATAGATGGATTCTCAGAATGGATCATCAGGGAATTCAACACCATTGTTCGATGGGAACAATTATGCACTATGGAGCACAAGGATGAAGTTTCATCTAATGGAACTTGGAAATGAAATATGGGAAGAAGTTGAGAATGGATACATACCACCAGCAACTCCACCTACAGATAAAGATGGTAAGATTCTACATCATTACAATTCAAAGGCAATGAATGGAATTTTGAGAGGTTTGCGTGAAACAGAGTTTATAAAAGTTATGCATTGCACATCAACAAAGGAAATTTGGGATAAGTTGAAAGGCATATATGAAGGAGATAAAAAGGTCAAAAGGGTAAAGTTGCAAAACTTCAAGAGAAAATTTGAAGACCTAAAGATGAAGGATGAGGAAAATATTGTTGCATATCTACTTCGTGTGGATGAGGTTGTTAACTCCATGCAAGGACTTGGAATTAAAGTTGAGGAAAAAAATGTTTGTGATAATATTTTAAGGTCACTTCCAAAAAGGTTTAGTGAAAATATTTCAGCTATAGAAGAGTCAAAAGATATTGAAATTTTGACAAGGGATGAATTACATGGCATTCTCACAACTTTTGAGATGAGAATAAAAGAGGAACCTATTCCCTAGAAAGAAGCAACCTTCAAAGCTACTAAGAAGACAAAGGGTAAAAAGTCAGATTCAAGCAATGATTTATCTAGTGATGAAGAAGCAAATTATGGCAGAAGGAAAAAGGACTCAAGAAAGTATAAAGGTACAAAATCAGTTAGATGTTTTAATTGTGGTAAATATGGTCACTATGCATCTAATTTTCCAGAGGCTGGAAATAGCAATGATGAAGAAAAATAGGATCATAAGAATAGGGAAGCAGGAAAGCACAGGTATCAAAAGAAAAGCAGGGATGGACAAGGTACACAAGGAAATAAGTTTTTCCAAAGGCATAAGAAGAGTTTTTATGCAGAAAAGGCAAGTAAGAGTTCAAGTGATAGTGATGGAAGTTCTTCAAGTAATGAAGAAGAAGAAACCCTATTTATGACAGTAGAAAAAGAAAATGTTAGAAAGAAAGGTCCAATGATTCTCAAATGTTTTAGATGTGGTAACTTTGGTCATCTTGAAGATAGTTGTACAAGGAGTGGATTCTATTTCAGTGAAGATGAATATGAAGATGCTAGTGAAGGTCCAAGAGAAGAAAATCTTCTTATGGAAATAGAAGAAGAAGGGAGTACTTCTAGTGGAAATAAATTAGAAAGGAATGAAGATGATCCTAAAGGTAAACAAATAGAGGAAGAATCAGAGAAAGGAGAAGTTGATCTTGAGGGTGAGCTTATTTATGCCCTTGATGCATTAAGAGAGGTAAGAAAGTAGAACTCAAAACTCAAGCTTAAATTTCAAGAATGTGATGAAGAGAAAGGAAAGCTTATAGAGGATCTAACTAACTCAATAGCTAAGACAAGGAAATTCAAAGAGAAGTTAGAAGCTAAGGTTTTGGAATGTGAAAATTTAGAGCATGAGGTAGCTTCACTAAGGAAGGAAGTAAAATAATCTAAGGATAAGTTACACAGGTTTGGGAGAAGCTCAAAGAACTTGGATAAGATTATCAAGGTACAAAGATCTTCATCAAACAAAAAAGGACTTGGTTTTGAAAAGGTACAAAGAAAATAAGGAGAGGAGTCAATCTCAAGCTTTGAAGAAGGGAGTGTAAGATAGAGTGAGACTTATGAGGATGAGTTGGACAATAGAAAGTTCAACAAGGAAAGGAATAATGCACAAATGAGGAACAAATGGAATAGGAAGAAACATAGGGTAGAAGAGACTAAGAGACCAATGAGGTCAAGGCAAGGTAGTTTCAATGGATGATGCTTCTCATGTCATAGGTTTGGGCACAAGGCTACATAGTGTAGGACACATGGAAGACAAGAATATGGGAATTTTAGAAATAGGCATCTTTTTCAAGGGTATTGCTACTCTTGTAATCAGTTTGGGCACAAGGCAGTAAATTGTAGGGTTCATGACAGGAATGGATATGGCTTCACTAGGAGAAACCCCAAGATATTTGCACCTTCAAGGCCCCAAGATATTTGCACCTTCAAGGAATAAAAACATTAAGTGTTATAAGTGCAATAATTATGGGCATACAACAAAGTGGTGTAGAGCAAAAATTCTAGAGACAAGTAAGAAAAAGAATAGTCAGAGGAATCAAAAGGATCAGATGAGGAAGAAAGTGGACAAAGGTAAAGATCAATGCATGCTGGGAGTAGAAATACTCCCACCCTAGAATTAACCACCTCAAAAGGAGGTGGGGGAGGGGCTAAGCTAAGAGTTTCATTCTTAGCCCCGAGCCCCAAAGGTGACCCTTTGCCATTGATGTCAAATGGGGAGAGATTTGAGTTAGGGGGAGAGAATTTAGTTAGGGGGAGCAGTTTCTCAGGGGGAGCAAAGCAGAAAGAGGTAAAAGAAATGGTAAAAGGAAAATGGGTTGCCATCAATGACAAAGGGGGATATTGTTGGAAATATGAGCAAGTTTTGTTGTCATTGATGTCAAGGAAGATGAGGACCAAGTTTATTGTCATCCAGGTGTTTATGTTCGAGGTTTGATTGGCAAGGTTGATGTTCGAGTTTCATTAATATCCTCCGATGGTTTTTCCAAAAATGCAAAGAAGAAGGATTAATATTATAATATTTAAGAATACAAGGTTGGTTTATGAAAAATAAATGCAAGGAGTTGTCGCATTATAAAGCACCTAAAAACCCATATGGCAGATTGAGTGATTAAGGGTTTAATTATTTAATTTTAAATAATTTAACCTTAAGGTTAAAATTTAAAATTAAATAATAATGTTTTAAAGGGCCTAAGTTTAAAAATTATAATTTGAATTTAAAAAATTGAATGTCACGTTGACGTTGGAAAAAGGACATTGAAATATATATAAATATGCCAAAAACCTTTGGCAAAAATTATCCTTGCGAATATATGTTAATGCGACAAAGTTTGAGCACCAAAAGAGAGCATTCACATGTTTTTAGAGTTCATTGGGCGGATAAGAGAGAATAAGCATGAGTGGAGCACAAAAGATATCCTAAAGTAGTCTGTAGTGCAGGTGGTAGCCAGGGGCTATGATAAGGTGTTTGAGGAACATGAGGTCAGGGTTCGAATCACGTGGATGCCATTTTGTTGAAGAGGAGGAAGTGTTTTGGTTTTTGCATCATGGAAGGCAAAGGTTAAAGGTGATAGGGCATGCCTTTAGTTCACGTGAGTGCACATAGCCCAAACGATGAATGCCTAAGTGCCCACTGTGAATGTTTTACAAAGCAAAAAGGTATGTGCATTGTTTTTAATTATTATAAAGGCTATTTGTGAAAAGTGTGCTAGGACATTATCTTTGGTGTTTAAGGTGGTTGGAAAGGAAATAAAGAGGGAGATATAAGGTTTTATTAAATTAAATATTAAATTAGTGTTTTAGAAGGAGTAATAAGGTGTTAAGAGGAATTATATTTTATTTTAAAATAAAGTTGTTAAATAATTAAGAGTAATAAGGTGGTTGATGAAAAATTATTGTTGAAGTGAATTACTTGGTTTTTGCTAATATTTTAAAGTGTGGAGTTTATAAGGTGTAATTGAGAGTTAATGCTTTGTATGATGAAATATTTTAAGGGATTATTTGAATGAGAGTTTTGAAGAGGTTTTTGCTATCTAACCTTTGAGATTGGCAAAGAGAATTATTGTGATTGAGACAGGTTTTGAGGTCAATTCTTCATCAAACAAAAGGTATGGGCATATCTTCCTTGTGAGTGAAAGATTGTTGGGTTGAATTTTATGAATGCTAAGTTGGAGTGAAAAGGTTTATTTGATAAACATTGTTGAGTAAGCTTTCATGTGCATGATTGGTGAATGTTTATGTGAAAATTTGAGTGAGAGATTGAGAACTATCTTGAACTAGGGTTTGTGGAAAGATCATGAGTATCATTGTTATGTGAGATTGTTTGATAATATTTGTTGGAAATATTTGAGTAAGATTTCATGTGCATGATTAGGGTTTGTGAAAATAACATGAGTATCATTGTTATGTGAAGTTGAGGAATCATATTGAGTCAAGGTAGTGATATATCATGAGTGTCAGTTGTTGAAGTGGAGTGAAACACTTATTTAGGATTTGTAAGCTGTTTCATTGAGTGATTGATTGATTGAAGTTGGTTGAGCTTAGTTTATTGGAAGTGTTGGAGTGATAGTTCAAGTTCTATTAAACAAATTCTTCATTACTAGTTTTAGAAAGAGATTAATTGAGTGTGAAATATATTGAGTCTTTAACCATTCTCTATATGTTTCTATGGTCAAATAAAATAGATTGAAATTGATTGAGCATTGTTGTGAGTGTGAAGCATATTGAGTCTCTAACCATTATCTATATGTTTCTATGGTTAAAAAAAGAGTTTGAAAGTGATTGAGCATTGTTGTGAGTGTGAAACATATTGAGTCTCTAACCATTATCTATATGTTTCTATGAGATTAAACAAGATTTTGTGTGAAACTTGTTGGTGTGATTGAAGAGGTTTTTGTGATAGATTGAGTTGAGTTGAGTAAGATTTTGTGGAAGCTTACAAGGCATATTTGAGGTAAGTCTTGGTGAAGACTTGTTAAGCAGATTGAGCAAGTTCTAGTGAGAATTTGTTGAGAAGATTTAAGGTAAGTCTTGGAGAAGACTTGTGGATAGATTAGTGTGAGATTTTATGGAAGCTTACAATGCATATTTGAAGACAAAGATTGAGAGTAGATTGGATAAGTCCTTGAGAGGACTTGTGGACATATTTGAGGTAAGTATTTGAGAAGACTTGAGAGAAGAGTTGATTTATTGATTTTTTCAAGCTTTGTGTTAAGGCTTGGGGTAGATCTAGCATAGTTGATTGATTGATTTGTTCAAACCTTGAGTTAATGTTTGGGGTATATCTAGTAGAGTTTATTTATGATTGAGTCAAGATTTGTGTTGAGGCTTGAGGATAGATTTGAATATAGAGTATCATACAGATTTGAGGATAGATTTATGCCATAGCAGATATAGATATTAAGTATATTTGCGCTAGATCGAAGGATTGCGTTTAGTGCATATTTGAGACAGATATTAAGTAGATTTGTGCTAAACTAAAGGACTATGTTTAGTGCAATTTTGAGATAGATATTGAGAAACTTTAAAGGTTTTTTCAATGGAGAGATATCCACAAGCCAAAGTAGTGGAGGTAGTAGTCTTCTAGAGGATTACAACTAGAGTAGAGGAGAAGGAATTCTCCTATGGATAGAGATCCATGGACTAGCTGAGGAGATTGGTGTCTCTTGTAGATAGAGATCTATAAATTTTATTAGAGGATTGGTGTCTCCTTTGGACAGAGGTGCATAAAAATTGTAACACGAAAAGGATTCCCAAGAGATTTGTTGAGAAAATTTTAGTGAAATATTTTCTTTGTGGAGTAGCCCACATTGGGTGAACCACGTTAAATTGGTGTCTCTATTGTGTGTGGTGATTTGTGCATTTCTTTTATTACTGATGTTGATCCTTCCATAGATATATTGCATAATATTATTTGGAAAAGAAAAGCAAAAAGTGGTATTATACTATTCACCCCCCTCTCAGTATAAGCTTGTGTTTTTTAATTGGTATCAAAGCTATTTTCTTTTGAAGAGTTTAACAACTTAAAGTAAAATCTTACAAGAACACAGATGGATTCTAATAATGGATTTCCAAAGAATTTAGCACCATTGTTTGATGGGAACAATTATATACTATGGAGCACAAGGATGAATTTTCATTTAATGGAACTTAGAAATAGAATATGGGAAGTAGTTGAGAATGGATATATACCACCAACAACTCCACCTACAGATAAATATGGTAATATTCTACATCATTAAAATTCAAAGGCAATGAATGGAATTTTAAGAGTTTTGCATGAAACATAGTTTATAAAATTTACGCATTGCACATCAGCAAAGGAAATTTGAGATAAGTTGAAAGGCATATATGAAGGAGATAAAAAGTTCAAAAGGGTAAAGTTGCAAAAATTCAAGAGAATATTTTAAGACCTAAAGATGAAGGATGAGGAAAACATCACTGCATATCTACTTCATGTGGACAAAGTTGTTAACTCCATGCAAGGACTTGGACTTAAAGTTGAGGAAACAAATGTTTGTGATAAGATTTTAAGGTCACTTCCAAAAAGGTTTAGTGAAAATATTTCAGCTTTAAAAGAGTCAAAAGATATTGAAATTTTGACGATGGATGAATTACATGGCATTGTCGTAGCTTTTGAGATGAGAATAAAAGAGGAACCTATTCCTCAAAAAGAAGCAACCTTCAAAGCTACTAAGAATACAAAGGGTAAAAAGTCAGATTCAATCAATGAGTTATCCAGTGATGAAGTAAATTATGGCGGAAGGAAAAAGGACTCAAGAAAGTATAAAGGTACAAAATCAGTTAGATGTTTTAAATGTGGTAAATATGGTCACCATGCATTTGATGGTCCAGAGGTTAGAAATAGAAATGATGAAGAAAAACATGATCATAAGAATAGGGAAGTAGGAAAGCACATGTACCAAAAGAAAAATAGGGATGGACAAGGTACACAAGGAAATAAGTTTTTCCAAAGGCATAAGAAGAGTTTTTATGCAAAAAATACAAGTAAGAGTTCAAGTGATAGTGATGGAATCTCTTTAAGTAATGAAGAAGAAGAAACCCTATTTATGACAATAGAAAATGAAAATGTTAGAAAGAAAGGTCCAATGATTTAGATGTGGTAACTTTGGTCATCTTGAAGATAGTTGTACAAGGAGTGGATTCTGTTTCAGTGAATATGAAGATGCTAATGAAGGTCCAAGAGAAGAAAATATTCTTATGGAAATAGAAGAATAAGGGAGTACTTCTAGTGGAAATAAATCCAAAAGGAATGAAGATGATCCTAAAGTCAAACAAATAGAGGAAGAATTAGAGAAAGGAGAAGTTGATCTTGAGGGTAAGCTTATTTATGTCCTTGATGCATTAAGAGAGGTAAGAAAGCAAAACTCAAAACTCAAGCTTAAATTTCAATAATGTGATGAAGAGAAAGGAAAGCTTATAGAGGATCTAACTAACTCAATAGCTAAGACAAGGAAATTCAAAGAGAAGTTAGAAGCTAAGGTTTTGGAATGTGAAAAATTAGAGCATGAGGTAGCTTCACTAAGGAAGGAAGTAAAAGAATCTAAGGATAATTTACACAGGTTTGGGAGAATCTCAAAGAACTTGGATAATATTATCAAGGTACAAATATCTTCATCAAACAAAAAGGACTTGGTTTTGAACAGGTACAAAGAAAATAAGGAGAGGAATCAATATCAAGCTCCGAATAAGAAGAAGCTTCATAAGAAGAGAGTGTAAGAGAGAGTGAGACTACTGAGAATGAGTTGGATAATAGAAAGTTCAACAAGGAAAGGAACAATGCACAAATGAGGAACAAATGGAATAGAAAGCAACACAAGGTAGAAGAGACTAAGAGACCAATGAGGTCAAGGTAAGGTAATTTCAATGGAAGATGCTTCTCATGTCATAGGTTTGGGCACAAGGATACACAATGTAGGACATATGGAAGATAGGAATATGGGAATTTTAGAAATAAATATATTTTTCAAGGGTATTGCTACTATTGTAATTAGTTTGGTCACAAGGATGTAAATTGTAGGGTTCATGATAGGAATGGATATGGCTTCACTAGGAGAAAACCCAAGATATTTGCACCTTAAAGGAATAACAATATTAAGTGTTGTAAGTGCAATAATTATGGGAATACAACAAAGTGGTGTAGAGAAAAAATTCTAGAGACAAGCAGGAACATGAATAGTCAGAGGAATTAGAAGGATCGGATGAGGAAGAAAGTGGACAAAGGTAAAGATCAGTGCATGCTGGTAGTAGAAATACTTCCACCCCAAAATTAACCACCTCAAAAGGAGGTGGAGGAGGGGCTAAGCTAAGAGTTTCATTCTTAGCCCCGAGCCCCAAATATGACAATTTGCCATTGATGTCAGAGGGAGAGAGATTTGAGTTAGGAGGAGAGTATTTAGTCAGGAGGAGCAGTTTCTTAGGGGGAGCAAAGCAGAAAGAGGTAAAAGAAATGGTAAAAGGAAAATAGGTTTCCATAAATGACAAAGGGGAAGATTGTTAAAAATTTGAGCAAGTTTTGTTGTCATAGATGTAAAGGAAGATGAGGACCAATTTTATTGTCATCCAGGTGTTTATATCCGAGGTTGATTGGCAAGGTTGATGTTCGAGTTTCATTAATATCCTCTGGTGGGTTTTCCAAAAATGCAAAGAAGAAGGATTAATATTATAATATTTAAGAATACAAGGTTGGTTTATGAAAAATAAATGCAAGGAGTTGTCGCATTATAAAGCACCTAAAAACCCATATAGCAGATTGAGTGATTAATGGTTTAATTATTTAATTTTAAATAATTTAACCTTAAGGTTAAAATTTAAAATTAAATAATAATGTTTTAAAGGGCCTAAGTTTATAAATTATAATTCAAATTTTAAAAAATTCAAATTTCATGCTGATGTTGGAGAAAGGACATCGATATATATATATATATTTTTTTTATATATATATATATATATATATATGCCAAAAACCTTTGGAAAAAATTATCCTTGTGAATATATGTTAATGCAACAAAGTTTGAGCGCCAAAGGAGAGCATTCACATGTGTTTAGAGTTCGTTGGGTGGATAAGAGAGAATAAGCAATAGTGGAGCACACAATATATCTTGAAGCAGCCTATAGCACAAGTGGCAACCAGGGGCTGCAATAATGTGTTTGAGAAACGTGAGGTCAGGGTTCGAATCACGTGGATGCCATTTTGCTAAAGAGGAGGAAGTGTTTTAGTTTTTGCATCATGGAAGGCAAAGGTTAAAGGTGACAGTGCACACCTTTAGTTCGCGTGAGGGCACATAGCCCAAATGATGAATGCCTAAGTGCTAAGGTGCTTGGTGGAGGATAGGTGGGGAGTTCGAAACCCATTGTGAATGTTTTACAAAGAAAAACTGTATGCACATTATTTTTTTAATTATTATAAAGGCTATTTGCAGAAAGTGCACTAGGATATTATCTTTGGTGTTTAAGGTGGTTGGCAAGAAAATAAAGAGGAAGATATAAGGTTTGATTAAATATTAAATTATGTTTTAGAAGGAGTGATAAGGTGCTAAGAGGAATTATATTTTATTTTACAATAAAGTCATTAAATAATTAAGAGGTGTATTAAGGTGGTTGATGAAAAATTATTGTTGAAGTGAATTACTTGGTTTTTGCTAATATTTTAAAGTGTGGAGTTTATAAGGTGTAATTCAGAGTTAATGCTTTGTATGATGAAATGTTTTAAGGGATTATTTGAATGAGAGTTTTGAAGAGGTTTTTGCTATCTAACCTTTGAGATTGGCAAAGAGAGTTATTGTGATTGAGATAGGTTTTGAGGTCAATTCTTCATTAAACAAAAGGTATGGGCATATCTTCCTTGTAAGTGAAATATTGTTGGGTTGAATGTTATGAATGCTAAGTTGGAGAGAAAAGGTTTATTTGATAAGAATTATTGAGTAAGATTTCATGTGCATGATTGACGAATGTTTGTGTGAACATTTGAGTGAGATATTGAGAACTATATTGAACTAGGGTTTATGGAATTATCATCAGTATCATTGTTATGTGAGATTGTTTGATAAACATTATTGAAAATATTTGAGTAAAACTTCATGTGCATGATTAGGGTTTGTGAAAAGAACATGAGTATCATTGTTATGTGAATGAGGAATCATATTGAGTCAAGGATTGATATTCATAGTGTGAGTTGTTGGAAGTGGAGTGAAACACTTGTTTAGGATTTGTAAGCAAGTTGTGTTTCATTAAGTGATTGATTGAGTGAAGTTGGTTGAGCATAGTTGATTGGAAGTGTTGGAGTGATAGTTCAAGTTATGTGAAATAGATTTTTTATTACTAATTTGATAAAGAGATTGTTTGAGTGTGAAATATATCGAGTCTTTAACCAATCTCTATATGGTTCTATGATTAAACAAAAGAGTTTGAAAGTAATTAAGCATTTTTGTGAGTGTGAAGCATATTGAGTCCCTAATCATTCTCTATATGTTTCTATGGTTAAAAAAAGAGTTTGAAAGTGATTGAGCATTATTGTGAGTGTGAAACATATTAAGTCTCTAACCATTCTCTATATGTTTCTGTGAGATTAAACAAGATTCTATGTGAAGATTTTTGATGTGATTGAAGATTTTTTTGTGATAGATTGAGTTGAGTTGAGTAATATTTTGTGGAAGCTTACAAGGTAGATTTGAGGTAAGTCTTGGTGAAGATTTGTTAAGTAGATTGAGCAAGTTCTAGTAAGAACTTGTTGAGCAGATTTAAGGCAAGTCTTGGAGAAGACTTGTGGATAGATTAGTGTGAGCTTTTGTGGAAGCTTACAATGCATATTTGAATACAAATATTGAGAGAAAATTGGATAAGTCCTTGAGAGGACTTGTGGATAGATTTGAGGCAAGTATTTGAGAAGACTTGAGAGCAGATTTGATTGATTGATTTGTTCCAGCTTTGTGTTAAGGCTTGGGGCAGATCTAGCAGAGTTGATTGATTTATTTGTTCAAACCTTGAGTTAAGGTTTGGGGTATATCTAGCAGAGTTGATTTGTGATTGAGTCAAGCTTTGTGTTAAGGCTTGAGGATATATTTGAAGATAAAGTATGGTGCATATTTGAGGACAAATTTGTGCCATAGCAGAGACAGAGATTGACCATATTTGTACTAGATCGAAGGACTATGTTTAGTGTATATTTGAGACAAATATTGAGTAGATTTGTGCTATATTGAAGGAATATGTTTAGTGCAAATTTGAGACAAATATTGTGTAGATTTGTGCTAGATCGAAGGACTATGTTTAGTGTAGATTTTAGACAAATCTAAGAGGAATATTTGGATGTGACAAAGTAGAGTATAGTAGTCTCCAACAAATAGAGATCCATTAGCTAGGGTAATGAGGATAGATATATTATGAGTGGGGATATAGTATTCAATGGAGAAATATCCACAAGCCAGAGTAGTGGAGGTAGTGGTCTTCTAGAGGATCACCAACCAGAGTAGAGGAGAAGGAGTTCTCCTATGGATAGAGATCCATGAACCAATTGAGAAGATTGGTGTATCCTATGGATAGAGATCCAAAAATTTGATTAAGGGATTGGTGTCTCCTTTAGACAGAGGTCCATAAACATTGTAGTAGGGAAAGAATTCCCAAGAGATTTGTTAATTAAATTTTAGTGAAATATTTTCTCCATGGAGTAGCCCACATTGGGTGAACCACATTAAATTGGCATCTCTATTATGTGTGGTGATTTTTACATTTCTTTGATTATTGTTGTTGACATTTCCATTGATATATTGCATAACATTGTTTGGAAAAGAAAAGTAAAAATTGATCTTATACTGTTCACCCCCCTCTTAGTATAAGCTTGTGTTATTCAAAAATATAACACATGCACAATGAGAAGAGTGTCCAAATATGAAGTAATGCTCCATTCAAGCAAGAAAAGAATAAAACATCATTATTTCAACATCCATAAGAAGAGATAATTCTTGTACCACCTAAATCAATGTATTCTAAAGACTTTAACATCCCTACACTACCTAACAAGGAAATCTATGTTCAAGGGAAACATAAATGCCATGTGGCATGCATTCCAAAGGGAGAGAGAAGTATTAATAGCCTTGAATAAAAAAAGTGCACATATCAAGATTCTATAGGTTAAAGAGCATTGAAGGGAGAAAAGGATAGTCTAGAGTGCGCCATAAAACATAGTGGAATTAATGCATAGTGTCATACCTTAAATATTGAGGAGAATACAACATTCAAAAGCTTTGAAAGTACAATCAAGAAAGAACCAATCAGCATATAGCACATCATATAAAAGAGAGGTAAATTTACATTGAATTAATATTTGATTTCCATCAAGTGCAAAATGATATACGGTACATTGTTTCTAAGGTTAAGTTTAGCTAATTATTACATGAAGATATAAGGAAATTACAACCTTAGACTAATCATTGATGGTTTAGAAAAAAATTAAAGCAAAGGTATTATATCTTTAAGAGCTATTTCAAATTGCATTATTTGAGATTCAATTATCAAAATATTTGCAAATAATTAAACTAGGAGATATAAGGTTTTCTACCTTGAAATTGAAGCATTATTTTTGCAAATATTATCATTTTCTAAATTTCTAAATTAGGGAGCTATAAGGAGTTCAAAACCAATTTAAAATATTAAAATTTAGAAACCATATCATTAATTCAAGGATTAGGAAGCAAAACATATAATTTCTTGAAATTTATAAATTATTGTTGATACTAGTCTCTTATATAAATTGAAGAGACAAAATAAATCCAGCTATAGAATCTTATAAAAAATTGAAGGTGCATTAAATATCTTTAGCTTTCTATTTATTCATTAATAGGAGAAATAAGGTGAAAAAATAGAAGTTGAACAAAAGGTATTCAACTCAAAGAAATTTGTAAATAAATCTAAGCCTACTATCAAGACATATTCAAAATATTTAGTAGAAACAAGGTATTCCACAAAAATCAAGAATTGAAAGGATATTATCAAATACTAGGGAACCAAAAGGAATACTATCTAGAAATTTGAAATATTACAAATAATAAATTACAAAACATACCTCAAAAAGTTGAAGAATTGAAAGGTAGTATTTGATCATATACAAAACTAGGGAGTCATAAGGTAGACAACTTCGAATATTTTTAAAGATACTATTAATATACAATACTAGGAAGCTATAAGGAATTCCACCTTAAAGATCAAAGTAGAAGAAGAATGGATGAAATAGTGAGAAATGCATTCAATAACGAGAAAATATTCCATGAGTTGAAATTTTTTTCTCAAAATTTAATAGATAACTTTGATGGATACAAATATTTGTCCACTAGTAAAAAGAAAAGATTCTTGTTATTCTTCAAGGAAGAAAAGGAAGGAAATTTTATAACACTAATTGGTTATCTACATGAAGTACTTTTTAGAGCTTGGTGGAATATGGTTATATTTACATCAGAAGAATGTTTGATGATATATATTTAATTAATTGTTTTTGAATTCTTTCAAAATACGAAACAAAATAGTAATCTTAGCCAATACTATTATGATGGTATACTAAATCATCATGATGAAGATATATCACTAAAAAAATATAGAAACACATAAGAAGAAGAAGAAGAAAGAAGACGAAGCATGAAATAAAAGAAAAGATGAAAGAAAATACTTTCAAGCTGAATGCATATCAAAGTGAACCAAAGGAACAAAATGAAGGTACTAATTATTTACTTGATCAAGATACAAATAGGGAGCAATTTGAAGAAAATAAAAAAGAAGAGTTCTAATTCCAGAACTAGGATGAAGACCATATTAAAGACTAAAGTCTTTAATACCAAAATAATGTAATATAGGGGGGTGTTGGAATATATTACATTATTTGGTACATGCCAATGTACCACCTTGGGTACATATTTAGATTAGGAGTTTGTATTAGATTAAGGTTTGAATAGTTACTTCATGCAATGTAATAAATGTACAAGTGTTAGAATGTGCAATGATGTAAATGTGCATGTAGTCCACATGTACATGAGTCATAGAATAGGAAGATGAAGAGTCATAGGTAGGTGAAAGGCCAAGGTTCATATCTCTCTATATATAGCCCTAAGAGAGAATGCAAGAGAGAAGCATATAGAATAGTAGAGCATAGTGATGAGAAGAGAAGGTAGATACAATATAGATCATGCATATCTATAACAACAAGTTCCCTAGTTAAAGATCAAAGCATTTTTTTATCTCCATTTTTATTCTAAAGAGTAGCCAAGTAGTGAATAAATCCAGGTACATGTTAGTTTGATAATCTTTTTCATGAAGTTAACCCAAGATCTATAACCTATTTTATGTCTAGGTACACTTAATCCATTCATATTATCCATGAGGCTAACCTAGTAGCTACAATTTAATTCATAGGATGGAGAATTATTATGTGTTTCAAGGCAAAATAAAGAACTATGATTCCAAAACTATGATTTAACTCTCTACTTGTTTATTAGTAGTATACTTATAAATCTATGTATGAGGTCAACTTGGAATTTGATAAACTCAATACCTATTTTGAATATATATCCAACTCTATAGTGACATGAATGGTTGTTGTGCTATTAGTATTGACCTTGTTGTCAAACTTGAGTTATTCTAAATATCAAATGCAAGTTATAATTCTTGTTTTCAAACTTGAGTTAATGAAATTTCCACTAATAAAAAAAAAACTTGAGTTAATGATATTTTTATACCTGGATAAAATAGAAGTATTCTTGACTAACTAAAAATAATTATCTAATTTTATCTTTAAAAAAACTAGAATAATTCTTGACCATTGAAAAATAATTATCATATTTTTATTTTTGAATAAATAAAGGATTTTTTGACTGTTAAATAATATAGTCCTATTTTTTATTCGAACAAACTAGAAGAATAGTTTATTGTCAAATAAATAATTGTCATATTTTTGTCTTTGAACAAACTAGAAGATTTTTCAATTGTCAAAAAATATTATTGTCTTATTTTTTCCTTGAGCAAACTAAAAGAATTCTTGACTATTAAAAATATATTATCATATTTTTGCATTTGGAAAAACTAGAATAAAAGTTGACTATTAAAAAGATAAATATCATGTTTTTGTATTTGAATAAATTAGAAGAATTGTTGACTATCTAAGAAATACATTATCGACTTTTTATATTTAGACAAATTGGAAGCATTCTTGTCTATCAACATAAATAATTATCATGTTTTCATACTAAACCATATATTGATTGTCTTGTTCTACACTTGAATAAACTGAAAGTTTTCATTGATAGTCATATTCTATACTTGGTCAAACTAAAATAAATCCTTACGAAGGCCTTATCTGTATGACAATTTTTTCTTTAAAAAATTGGGATATTGCATTGATAGAAAACCTTTGCATGACTTGTCTAATTGGGTGCTTCCATGATGCATTATTATCTTGAACAAATTGCAAAACCAACACTTGACACCAAAGACCAATTGGAGTGTTACCTTGGTGAACAATCACTAACATGATATAAATTCTATTTTTAATTACCAAGTCAAGTAGAAAGGATAACTTGTTCAATGATTTGTACTAGTATTGTGTAGAAGATAACTCAATAGGTGTGAGAAAATCTACTAAAATTAATACCTTTCCAAGATTAATGTAGATTCGGTTAAGAATCATTGTATAGGGTCTAATGTGCTATACTAGTACCTTGCCCAAATGGGAGAGTACTTTACAATTTACCATTATAAATAGATCACTATTATATGCTTGTTGTTGTGCTTATATGGGAGAGTATTTTGAAGCCACCATAAAAGCAATTAAAATTTTTGACCTAGTGATATGGAAGGGAAGATGTCTATAGATAGATGAGGACATGCATGATGTGCATACAATACTTATAAAATAGATCCTTTGTGGGTGAACATATGGGTGACATGCTTAAGAATGTTTGTTGTCACATGCTTGAATAATTTGTAACTAATTATGCCCTAAGGAACATATCAAGTGGATTCATTTTGTTAATTGTTTTTGGAAAAACTATGATTAAATTAATAATTATGTTCATGGTATACATCAATGTATTAATTCATATAGGTAGGTTGTATTAATATTATTAGATGATTATGTGTCTAGACTTCATGTTTTTAGAATGAATCCACTATGTCTCAAGTTGCATGGTATGAGTGACATCATGTGATAGACTAAGATATCTACAAGTTTATTTTTTGATACGTTGACGATCTATATTTGATCTCTTTGTTCAAGGGTCTATTATCATAGGTAGGGAATAGAACTAAAAGGGAATTCTAAGTGATAGTTTTTTGGTTGGGTTCTAAATCATTACAATGATGCTCACCCTCCTCTCAACTCATAGGTCAAATTCTATGAGGTTCACTGGTAATTGGATAACTCACATACATATTACTTATGATGTTTGCATGTCATAACCATAAATGTTGGTTGGATTCAGAAGGTCATGTTCAAATCAAGGTGGATGGTTAGTATACATAAATATAAATAGATTAGAATCTTTTCTTTCTCATGACAATAACTTTATTTGTACTACATTATTTGGTAGGAAATAAATCATTTTTGATTGAGCTCTCCATGAAGATGAACTAATAATGCAATATGAATAATATAACTAACAACATTGTTAATGTAAAGCTAATGACTATTGTACAAAATGTATATTGGGGTATAGTTTCTAAACCAATATGTCATCTTGCTAATTTGATATAGTAATTTTGTCTTGATAGTGTAATACTAATATGTCCTTTTATTATAACAATTAATATACAAAGAAGTGATAATTTATGTTTGATTATATTGAGAATGAGCTTAAAACTATAGTGTTTTTCTAGTGTAATATTTTGCATATATTGGCTATAGAATATGTAACCTTTTAATCTAATGAATGATGTATATATGTATGACTTGGGTGATAGAAACACCATATATTTTATGTTATTATATAGTTATAGTGACTTATGTGTGTGTGTGTGTTTGTATGAACCTGATATCTTCTTATGTTGATCTTATTATATTTGTTTAGGTTTGATCCATAAATTTTATTAGTTGTGAAATTTTATATGCTATCATATTATTAATCAACACAATGAACACTGGATCTATTGTTGCTCATAAAGTAACAAATATTAAAATGAATGCCTAGTTATATATGTATTGATATGACATGATCATATTTTTAATGCATAATGATTGGATTAAACTTTGATTACATAATGACTGGATGGTTAGTAATATATCGTGATTCTTTATATTATTTTAAAGGAAATTATGATGTATATATGTTTTACATGGCTTATATCCCTAAGTAATGTATATATATATATATTTTCCTTATTCCATATTCACTAGTTGAACTAGCCATCTAGTTTGATGTATGGGATGTAATTTCCCTTGAAATGATTATGCTTATCATATATGAGATAATATCACCTCTAGCAAATTTTTATACTTGTAAAAATTATATGAGGCTATATATTCTAGGTAAGATGAATTAATTCATTCTCAACCAATTAGGATTGAGTTAAAACATTTCTAAACTACATTTTAACACATCTATATCATTATTTTTTTGTAGATAAGATACTATAGCATTAATACCGGGTTTTACAGGTTGACCCAAAACCTTTTACAAAAATCAGCCCAAGGCTATTGATGAACATATCCTTACTAAGGATCCTATATATGTAAAATCTACATGCCGCCAAAGCCATTACATCCGATAAGGCACATAGCCTGTTATCAAAAAGAAACTTCCCATAAAACATTTTGGGTATACCCTGAGAAAACACACATGCATCATAATTACAAAAAAGAAATAGACACGGATCCCTTCCTTGAGACAATGGAGAAACAAAAAGCTGCAGACACACATAGCAAAGTACTAAAAAAACTCCCACAAGCTCTGTATTGACATTTACTCTTAATAATTATTTGGTTATTACTTTCTTCTTTATATGACATGCTTTGGTACCACATACTATCTTGTCCAATTAGACTTGGAGAAGTGAACTTGTTGGCTAGATTTATGGCGATGGCTATATGGTAGTCCACGTGGCTTTGGTTCGAAGTCTTATATTATCGTTTCTTTCCTTCCCTGTGATTATCAACCAACCTCAAATTACTAAGATGACTAGGAGCTATGTTATATGACATGTGACTGTCCTCATTAGTCTTTGTGGTATTTTCAAGCAACATCCACGAAGACTGACAACTCAAACAATTTTTATTATGAGTCCAATTCAAAAAAGAGACGGGAATACTCCTAGCCTTCGAACTTACAATGCCTTCCCTGTTGGTAAATTTGACTATCATTATTGGCATTCTTGTTTAATAAGATCCCTACTTCACTTGGGACATCGTGTTCCCATTTGAAAATTCCATCACCATCGACACCCAAATTGGCCAGCTTATCAACAATTTTGTTAGCTTCCCGAAAGACATGTTGGGATTTTTTGTCCTGTCTTTCCTGGAAAAGGATCCTAGCCTCTTCAACAATTTTTTTAATCCTCCAAGGATGTATTTTCAAATTATTGAGGAGATTTATAACATGCATAGAGTATCCTTCTATGATAAAATTGCCTTCTAAGTCTTGAGTCATTTGAAGACCTCTCCACATAGCTCTAGCTTCAGCTTCGTTGTTCGTACTTGTTCCCAAATATTCAAAAAATGCAAGCATCATATTATCATTATGATCTCGCACAATGCCTCCAACACCTGCTTTTCCAGGATTTTCCTTAGCTTCTCCATAAAAATTAAGCTTAAACCAACCCATAGGAGGTGGAGACCACTTAACATTGGCTCTGGGGTTGACTACCCTAGGCACAAACTCATATAACAAGGTTAAGTTTAAATATTGAGTAATCATGGTCTCCTATAGATGAGGTTTACAACTATCAAAAGGGATAAGGTTCACATTCTCATTGGCAAAGGATAGGATCCTGGAAATGATAGTTTTATGATCATGGATAGACTCATTAAAGACTCTCTGGTTCCTTTCTAACCACACTTGCCAAAGATAGTAATTGAGAAAAATTTTCCACATGTATCTAAGTATTTGGCTTGAAAATGGGTAAGGCCACTGGATGAACAAATCAAGTACGATGGCTGGTTTAACCCATGAAATATTGAAGGCCTGAAAAACCCCACTTAGGATAGTCAAGGAAAAAGGGCACTCAAGGAAAATGTGATAAATGGTCTCCCAATTAGCCCTACACAGATAACAACGATTAGTGATACAAATACCTTTACACATCATATTATAAATGGTTAGAATTATTCCTTGGATAACCAACCATGAAAAGACTGCAATTTTTGGAATTAAATTTTTTATCCAAACTAAGTCCTTTTGGAGGACAAAATCCTCATCATCAAGTAGAAGCTTGTAATCTGATTTAACAGTGAACTACCTATTTTTCATAGGAGCCCAGGTCACTTGATATTCCTTGGGTCTCATGGGGATAAATTATTTCTCGAGAATGTTACAAAGATCATTTTATTCCACTTGAAATCCCTAAATTCTTATTTGTTTCCACTTCATTCTACCTCTGTCCTCAACCATATAATTGAAGACTTTTCTGCCAATGCATTATTCTATGATATATCTGATTCAGGCTAAGTTAGGATATTGCGTCAATGGTTCGTCCTTAGCCCACCTGTCATTCCAAAAATTTATCCTCTCACCATTGCCTAAAACCCATATTAAACATTTTTTGATGATTTCCTTACAATTAAGAATTGCTTTCCAAAAAACAAAACCTTTGATTGGAACTAAGTCACTTAGAAATTCCATATTTTGAAGATACTTTCATTTGATGATAGTTGTACATTCATTTTCTTCACCAAAAATGAGATGCCATGCCTGCTTAGCTAGTAAAGCTAAATTTATATGAGCAATTCTCCTCAGACCTAAGCCCCCATTTTCCCTGGATCTGCACACTTTGGTCCATCCTAAAAGGTGTATCCTTTTTTTCTCCTCTGATCCAGTCCATAAAAATTCTTTTTAGAGTTTCTCAATTTTCTAGAAAACCTTCATAGGGGCTTTGAAAACGGAGAGGAAATAGACTGGAATGCTCTAAAGAGAGGCCTTAGTGAGGGTCAACTTTCCTGCTTGAGATAGAAGATGACCTTTCCATCCAGCAAGTTTTTTTTGAATTCTTTCAATAACCCTATCCCACATTGACTCTCTCGAAGAACCAATGAAAAGAGGGAGACCAAGATACGAAGTAGGGAGGTTTGCTATATCACACCCTAAAATTTTTGCAATCCTTCCTTACCTCTGAATGGGGGTGTTCAATAAATATAACTTGCTTTTACTGAAATTAACTTTCTGACGAGCAGCGTCCTCGTAGAGTTGCAGGATGTATTTAATTATTTTGGCCTCAACCACTGATGCCTTAGTCAATATAAGGGTATTATCAACAAATTGTTGGTGAGAAATAGCTCTAGTGAGAGATGTTGCCTTGATTCCCGATATTAGCCTTGAGCTGCAAGCATTTTTGTTGGTTCTGCCTAAAGCTTTTGCCACAATGATGAATAACATGGGGCTGATAGGGTCCCATTGCCGAATTCTTCTATGAATTTGAAAGTAACCAGCAGTTTTTACATTAACTAGAATCGAGAACCATGCTTTAGAAATAGATTCTTTGATTAAATTAACCCATTGGTGGTGAAAACCAAACTTAAGGAGGACATCAATTAGAAAGTCCCAATTTAGCCTATCAAATGCTTTGTTCATATCAAGCTTGAGGGTAAAAACAAACCTATTAGTCTTATGAGCAGAGTGCAGAGCTTCATGAACTATGATAACTCCATCCAAGATTGACCTACCCTGGACAGAGCTTCCCTAGCATGGATCTATGATGCAGGACAAAATATCTCTCATTCTATTTGTAATGGCTTTAGTTAGGATATTGTAAGAAACATTGCATAGACTGATTGGCCTAAAGTCAACCATAGATTCAGGGGTTTGCTTCTTAGGAATTAGAGAAATAAAATTAGAGTTGATACCTTTTGGGATATGATTTCTTGCTTGGAATTCTTTGATAATAGAAATTACATCCTCACTTACGATGTCCCAAAAGGCTTGATAGAAACGAGGGGGGAAGCCGTCGGGTCCTGGGGCTTTGTATAGCTCCATGCTAAACAAGGCTTCCTTAATTTCCTCATCAGAAAAGGGAGCTATAAGCTTAATGTTTATATCCTAATTTATTATGCTAGGAATGGATTGCAAGAGAATATATTTGGCCTCCTCATCGCACTGCGATTCCTGACCAAGGATAGAATTGAAATAAGTTACTGCCTCCTTTCTGATTTATGTTAAGTCTTGAGTAATAGAACCATATGCTTTTTTTAAAAAAAATATCTTGTTATTAATTCTATTTCTAAGCATGGTGACGTGAAAAAACTTGGAATTTGAATCTCCATATTTCAACCAAAGAGACCTTGATTTTTTCCTCCAATAGATTTCCTCACAGGACAAAATATTATGAAACTCTGCTAGTTTTGTTCGTTCCTCCTGCCTAGTAGTTTCATCAGCATCACCATGTTGGATCCTCTGATCAATTATATTCAAAATTTCAAAAACCTATTTTTTATTTTCAAAGAGGTTCCCAAAGACCTCTTTGTTCCAAGTTCAAAGCTTTTCCTTAACAAACTTTAATTTGCCAGCAAGTTTAAAAACTGCACTACCCCTGACAGGCTGTTGCCACAACTGACTTAAGTTATCTCTGAAAATTGAATATTTGATCCACATAGATTGAAATATGAAAGGTTTATTGAATGATATAGAGTTAGGGATCTCCAAAAAAATGGGATTATGATCAGAGGAAATTTTAGGAAGGGCTTACAGGGTAGAATCACCGAACAAAGTTGTAGCCTCCTTTGATAGAAAAAACCTATCAAGCCTTTCTTGAATGAGATGACACCCTATCCACTGATTTATCTAGGTATAATTCACTCCTCTAAGTTTTACATCCATCAACATGTTGGAGTTCACAAAGTCATTGAACTCATCCATGCTCCTGATAGGTGGTCCATTTCCACCCATTTTGTCTGAAGGGTAAAGAGAAGTGTTAAAATCCCCAGCCAAAATCTAGGGGACATTATGGAAGATTTCACTCAGATTGCCTAAGTACTCCCACAGTAGAGCTCTCCCTTGAATTGAAGTCGGGGTATAAATATTTGAAAGGATCCATTACTTGTTGCTATTTATTTCCTTAAATAAAACACTAAGAACCCTATCATCTTTCTGAATAATGGTGCCTTCTACTATCTAGGGATCCCACAAAGTCATAAGGCCTCCAGATGCTCCTCTGGCTGATTTGCAAACCATATCCCCTTGATTCTAGATTTTTTTTGCTATTTTTTTACTGAATCTCATCAGTTTTTGTTTCTTGCAACATGATAATAGTTGGATTCACTTGATTTCTTATTGCACTGACTTCCCTGTGTTTGGGCAAAGCCATTAAGGCCTCTCATGTTCCATGAGAGGAAATTCATTTAGATTGTTTTGGATTTATTCCTCTCCCCCTCCCTTGAGGGGGTTTTCCTAATTTGTTGTCTTCAGACCCGGAATAACCTGTTGAAACAAGGTTCTCTATTTTCCATTGGCAATGTCATTATCAGTTTTAATTTTTTTATGCCCAACATTTGATATTCTCCCTCTTCTTTTTTCACTACCAAAATATATAGGAGACTTCATAGTGCTCCTGGTTTATTTAGGAATAAACTGAGGGGAGGTAATTTGTTGCAGAAGCAGACTGCCATATTCCTCAGTCTAAAGAGTTTCACATATATCCACCCCTACATCCAAATATTCTCCTTTTTTCTTGTATTTCCCTGGTCTGCGGGACGACCCCTTAGTAGGATTCACTTGGCTCCTAGTGATGATGTTAGGGAGATGAGATTTTTTATTTTCCAATACCTCAAATTTCTTCCTAAGTTCTTCAGAATTAGGGTTTGGCTTTGGGATGCCCACTGGGCTTGAAGTATTTCCAACATTGGGGTTTAAGGATCCTGAAGAACAAATAATAGACTTGACATGTTATTCTTTTTGTTGTTATTTCTACAAGATACCATTGTCAACCTGTTGAAATATCTTTGTTAATCTATCATTGAAAGTAGAATTATATATAATAACAATAATTTTTGAAAGGAAAATAGTTAGAAAGGAGTAATGGTTAGAGAAGTTAAGTCAGAAAGAGGAATGAGTGAGTTGAGGTTTAGCAAGTGCGGTGGGAGTGAGGGTTTGAATTTTCTGGGTAGAAATCTCAGCCAAGGCAATAGAGGTAGAGCAGGTATGGAAGGGGTGTGTGGGAACCTTGAGCATGGATCAAGTGAGGATCCAGAGGAAGGTGGTTAGGCTACGATAGATTTGGAGGAGGGCATCACACGGGGGCCCGACCCTCCTCAGAAAGACCCAGACAAAAAAGATACTAAGGACAATGCAGGGCCCAAGAAGTGGACGTATTTTGTTGAGACTCCTAGAGGAAAAAGAAAGGAGGTTCTCTCTCTTCTGCCCCTAGTTCTAGTAAATAATAAAATTTCAGCCCCGACAAGTTCCATGAGCCCTTTTCTTTTAAAGGAAGAATTCTCCCTGGTAGGCAAGTTTTTGGGAGGTAGGTCAGATATGGAGACTATTAGAGCTTGGGCGACGAGTAAATTGTGACTGGTAGGCAACTTGGAGTTGGTAGCTCTAACTCGAGGGTTCTTCATTATCCGTTTTAATAATATGGAGGATGCTAACCACATTTTAACAGGAGGTCCTTGGTTTCTAGGAAAAAGGAGCATTTTTCTCAGATGATGGGATGAAGATTTTGACCCTAAAAAGTAAAATATTAACATTTACCCTATTTGGGTTCATCTCCCGAGTCTACCTGCCTAGTTCTTCAATGAATATTGGCTACAGGGCATAGCCAGAACTATAGGGGACCTGATCTCCATTGACCATGCGACCTTGGCCAGGACAAGGATGACTCATGCATGAATCTACGTAAATGCTAATTTGAATAATGAATTGCCAAGGTTTGTGGAGCTAAAGTATGGATAATACTATAGAAAACAATCGATAGAATATGAGAATAGACCGACATTCTATGCAAAATGTAAAAATCAAGGAAATCTATGCAATCAGTGCCCTAACCTGGCAATGAATAGAGAAAAGCAGAAGTAGAGAATGCTAGACAAAGGAAATTTGAGGAGTTTCCCTAGCAGAGGTGATTTCAGTCAGATAAACTATGTCTACCAAAAAAAGAAAAGAGAGGGTGCAAGGTCCCAACAAGACAAAGAAAAACAACAGGTTGTTGGTAACCAAAATACTCAGGTAAGTTCCAATACTCTAGTTTCAAATAAATTTTTAATTCTATCCAATATGGGAGTAGGAGGATTATTAGAAGACATGGAAGCCCAAAACCTTTAGGCTAACCTTTCTGACTCTCTCGAATCCCCATCCAAGTCAGGATACTCAAACCCTAATGCTGAAATTACTATAAGCCTCGTGGGTATCACAAATCCAAACCCTAATGCATGATCTCTAGAATACACATCTATATCATTGTCTTGGTACTCAAAAATAGAATAGTTCCAAGCTAATTAGCTTATTCATATAATAACACTTCCCTAGAAGTTAATAGGAGGTGGTTCGCTTCAACAAAAGGACACCTAAAATCCACAAGAGTGAACCTTTGAGAGGTACAAGTAAGTACTCTTTATTAAGTAATCAACTTGAGTTGACAATAATCAACCTAAGTTGACAAGAAGTAAATTATATGAACTTTGTTTTGATGAGAAATGAAATCATTAGTACAAGAAGAATTCATAGTGAAGAACTTTTGGTTTTACATGACATGGTGTAGAGGCTGAGTGACATCCTAACTTTCTAGGATTCAAGTCTTGAAGATGCTTGATGATTGAATTACTAGTTGGTGTCCCCTTATACCATTGCTTGTATTAACCAGTTTTACAACTATTTTATTTATATGAACATGATGACTAGACTTGGTTGGGTGGAAATTCAATGATGAGAATAAAATAGTGTAATTATTTTTTTTTATTTTTTTGAAAAATTTGAAAAAAATTGTATTAAAACAAAGATCAGTTACAATTTGGGAAGAGAATTTTCCCAGCCGAAATCAGAGAGAACACATGCTTACAATAGTAAAAGAATATTTGCAATGGAGCCAAATCTCTTGAACCATTAACTAGCTAACAGGGGGATCGGATTGGTCTGTTGATGCAACTTGTCGCGATATCGCGACACTCTTACCCTCTTCTCCTTTGGTCATGAAAATGCAACATGTCACGATATCACGACACTTTTCTCCTTTGGCCATGAAAATGCAACATGTCGCGATATCACGACACTTTTCTCCTTTGGCCGCAAAAATGCAACATGTCGCGATATCGCGACACTTTTCTCCTTTGGCCGCGAAAAAGCAACATGTCACGATATCGTGACACTTTTTCCTCTTCTATCCGTGACATTGCAACATGTCATGATATCGCGACACTTTTTCCTCCTTTGGCCGTGACGAAGCAACATGTCGTGATATCGTGACACTTTTTCTCCTTGGGTAGCAACGTTGCAACATGTCACAAAATTGCGACACCTTTTCCTCCTTTGGCCGCGATGAAGCAACATGTCGCGATATCGCAAAACTTTTTCTCTCTTGGCTGCAATGTTGCAACATGTCACGATATTGCAACACTTTTTCTTTCTCGGCCATGATGAAGCAACATGTTGCAATATCACGACACTTTTTCTCTTTCGGCCACGACGAAGCAACATGTCGCGATATCGTGAAACTTTTTCTCTCTTGGCCGTGACAAAGCAACATCTCGTGAAATCATGACACCTTTCTCTTTCGGCCGTGACGAAGCCACATGTCATGATATCATGACACTTTTTCTCCATTGGCCGCAATGATGAAACATGTCATGATATCGTGACACTTTTCTCTCTTGGCCACGACGATGAAACATGTCGCGATATCATGACACTTTTTCTCTCTTGGTCATGATGAAACAACATGTCACGATATCGTGACACTTTTCTCCTTTGGCCACGACGTTGCAACATGTCACGATATCGTGACACTTCTTCTCCTTTGGCCGCGACGATGCAACATGTCGTGATATCATGACACCTTTCCTCCCTTGGCCGCGATGCTGCAACATGTCATGAAATCGTGACATATTTCCTCCATTGACCGCGATGAAGCAACATGTCGTGAAATCATGACATCTTTCCTCCCTTGGTTGCGACGAAGCAACATGTCGCAATATCATGACACCTTTCCTCCCTTGGCCGTGACAAAGCTACATGTCATGATATCGCGACACCTTTCCTCCCATGGCTGCGACGAAGCAACATGTCATGATATCATGACACCTTTCCTCCCATGGCTGCAATGAAGCAACATGTCACGATATCGCGACACCTTTCCCCCAGTGACTGCAATAGTGCAACATGTCACAAAATTGCGACACCTTTCCTACCTTGGCTGCGATGAAGCAACATGTCACAAAATCATGACACCTTTCCTCCCTTGGCCGTGATGAAGCAATATATCATAAAATCATGACACCTTTCCACCCTTTGATTTTTCTTTGATCATTAGCTCAGAGACTTTTCAAGACCCTGCCTAATCACCTCATCCTCAATAGCCATGTCACTGTGCAACTGAACCCCTACCTCCTTCTCAGCACCCATCTTAGCCAGGAAGTTAGCCGCTTTGTTTAAATCTCTACTCACATAAACTGGAATCACATCATCTAATTCCCTCCATAATTCCTTAATTTGAGTGACAAGAATCCTCAACCTCCATGCTTTCAAGGTAAAGTTCCTCATGCAATCTAGAGCTCCAACCATTATTTGATAATCTGATTAAAGTATTATCCTCCTGTGGCCCTGTTTAATTGCCCAAATAGAAGCATATTTGATAGCTAAGGCTTCTACTTCATTGTTTGTAGCTCTTACCAAGCCTTGCAGTTCCTAATAGAGCACTGTTCCAACATGATTCTGGCAAACCACTCCAATTCTGGCTCTACCCGGGTTGCCTTTTGCAGCTCCATCAATATTAATTTTAATCCAGCCTTCTAGGGGTGGTTTCCAACTAGCTCTAGCCTATCCCTCTTGCACTTCAACTCCCTCTTCCATTACCCCAATAACAACCTGAGTTTCCTCTTTAACATAGATGGCCATAGTTTCTGTGACTTTGCTCCAAATGACCTGCCAAACTCCATCTAACGAAGAAAAAGTTTCTCTAAAAATTCTAGCATTTCTCTCCAACCAAACTTGCCACCAAATAAAGTTTAATCCAAGCTCCCAACCAATACGAAGAGCTTTAGATTTAAATCCACCCCTCTTCCATATTTCCCAGATATTAATCTAATTCAAGTCACCATTAACTTGAATTTTATAATATGAAAACCATCTCTTCCAAATCTGGCGCATGAAAGGGCATTCAAACATCAAGTGATCAGTTTTTTCCTCGCTTTTGTAGCATAAGACACATTGAGAAGGACCGATGATTCCTTTACATCTAATATTATCAAAAGTGAGAATTCCATTGTGCATGAACTGCCAGGAAAAAAAGTTTACTTTCAGCCAACCTTTGGAGTGCCAAATCTTTCTCCAATCCTCAACTTGATAAGTATGAGGGGGAGGCTCTAGAAGGATCTTGTCATATCCGTCCTTCACTATGTAGACACCAAGGCTCCCATAGCCCTAAGCTAATTCATCCTCCTCGTCTCTACCTATGAGAAATATTTTTGTCAAGATTTTAGTCATGATGGGTGCCAAATCCGGAGGGATTGAAATTGGCCACTCCTCCAACTTCTTAAACTGCTTAAACTTATACTCCCCCAGCTGACTAGTGGTGAAATAACTTTCAATTTGGACCCATACCTTGGTTTCAATGGCTGCTTTAATTGGTTGCAATTCAAGAAATTCAACAATGATAGGTGGGTATTGATCCCATGAATCTATCCAAAATCGTGCCTTCTCCCCTCTCCCCACTTTCCAAAATAATCGATCTTTTACTACCTGGGATCCTAACTTGAGAGCCTTCCACACTAAGGAGCCAGTGACATCCAAAGGGAAATGGCCCACCTCATTTGGGTTAACATGTCCCACATATTTACTAGTTAGGATTCTACTGAATAAGGAAGTTGGTTGGGAAATACACCTCCAGTAAAGCTTTCTAGCCAAAGCTTTATTATTTATCTTGGATCTTCTTAGACCCAAACCTCCTTTTACCTTGGGCCGGGTTACTTTGTTACAGCCTACTAAGGCCCATTTCCTCTCTCCTTTTACTCCTTCCCATAAAAATTTTCTGGCCATATTGTCCAACTCTTTCCAAATAATATGTGGGGCAGCCAGGATAGAAAATTTATAAATTGGCATGGCCTAAATGACTAACTATAAAAAAGTTAATCTACCCCCATAGCTTAAATATTTGTGAGACCAATGATTAATTCTATCCTTGATACAATCTAAAAGATTCCTCTAGATATCTATTTTTAGTTTTTTAAAGTGCAAAGGGACCCCCAAGTAAACCACTAGGAGAGAAGTCCTTGTGAATCCCAAGATCTCTAAAACTCTGTCCTGAAGCCTTTGATCAAGATTGAAAAAGACCACTTTGGATTTTTTATCATTGATGACTTGGTTTGTAGCCCTAAGGTAGACACTAAGAGTATCTCTGATCATTCTTGCTTCCCTGAAGCTGGCCACTCCCACCAATCTAGTATCATCCACAAACTGTAGGTGAGTCAAAACTTCCTCACCCACCTTGATACCTGTTAGCAAACCTTGTTGTCTTCTCCTCAAGAAAAGTCTACCTAGTCCTTCAGCCAATATGAGAAAAATATAGGGAGAGCAAGGATCCCCTTGACAAAGGCCTCGAGTGGCTCCAAATGGTTGTGAGGGAAGACCCTTGATTAACACAGAGTATGTCAGAGTAGAGACACAACTCATGACCCATTCTATCCAATCCTGAGAGAAACCAAAGGTTGCCATCATCTTTGCCAAGAAGATCCACTCCACCCTATCATAAGCCTTTGACATATGTAATTTTATGAACATTCCTTTATTACCAGATGTTTGCATTGAATGGATTGCCTCCTGAGCTAGAACCACCCCATCCAGGATCTGCCTACCCTCTACAAAACCCCCTTGCTATGAGGAGATAATGTTATGTAAAAGAGGTTTTAGCCACTCAGCCATTACCTTTGTGATTATTTTATATACCACATTGCATAAGGCAATAGGTCTATAATATGAAATATGTACCCCATCCTCCCCTTTTGGAATTAAGGTAATGAAAGTATGATTTAATGCTTTAAGCATTCTTTTACTACCTCTGGACTCCTATATAACAGCCATTACATCCTCCTCCAAGGTATCCAAAAAGGCTTGAAAAAAATCAATTGGAAAGCCATCTGGACCTGGAGTTTTTTTGGTGCTTATTCCAAAGACCACATTCTTCAGTTCCTCTCTATCAATGGGTTTAAGAAGGGTCTGATTTTCTTCTTCAGAGATAACGGAAGGTATGATAGCAATAACATCATTTTGAGCCTCTTCATCTTGCACCATACTTTCCTTAAAAATTTTAGAAAAATAATCCATTGAATGGGAATGCATACCTAGAAGTGTATCAAAGGAGTATCCATTCTCATCTTGAAGAGCTTCCATGTTATTCATCTGTCTCCTAGCACAAGCAGTCCGATGGAAAAATTTGGTATTTCTATCACCTTCTAATAACCAAGTGGTTCTTACTCTCTGTTTCCAGTAGGTCTCCTCTTGGTTGTCAATGTCCTCAACCGCTTTACGCAAGGCATCATCCTCGGATTTGATCTGCTTAGTAATTGTCCCTTCCCTAAAGTGTTTTTGAACCTCATCCCATCTGGCCACCAAAGGAGCTCTTTGGACCTGGAAGTCTGTCTTGTTAGCTCGCCTCCAATGTTTCAGTTGAGCTTTGACATAATAAAGTTGTTTGTGGAATCTAAACATTGTTGTCCCATATGCTGGGCGACCTTCTTCCCACCACTGTGGAATTTTCTTTCGAAGTTCCTCTTTTTGTAACCAAAAATTCTCAAATTTAAATGGTTTGTGATGCTACCCTGTCTTAGTCCCTCCTTCCAACAAAATGGGAAAGTGATCTGAAACTGGACCCTCCAAAATATGAAATTTTGTATTCCATTTTACAAATGCCTCCTCTAAAACCAAAAAATGATCTAACTTAACCTTCCTGATATGTGGCTCCCTCCTCTTATTAGTCCAAGTATAGTTGGTTCCAGGGCATTTAATATCCACAAAGTGTAAAGCCTGGACTTGGGCAATCATAAGCCGATCCCCTGGGTCCAAAATTGGGGTTCCCCCTTCCTGATCTCTAGAGGATAATTTAGCATTAAAATCCCCAAAAATAATCCAGTCTAAATATTCCCTTGAGATTCTCATGTTATGCACAACTTTCCATTGAAGCCTCTGACCATCAAGGTTTTGAGCCCCATAAAAATTTGTGATTAAAATACGTTCAGCTGTGACATTATTCCTAAAATGTGATGTGAGAACACCCCTCCAAGCTAGATGTTCTATTGCAGTCCATTCAAGAGAGTTCCAAAGAGTAACAATCCCCCTTGAGGCACCTTGGGTAGCCACTTCCATATGACCAGCACCCCTCCAAATTTTGTTAACTATTTTACACACCAGATCTAATGACATTTTTGTCTCCTTAATAAGCAAAAAGTCTATTTTACATTTTTCTAAGAGTCTTCAAATAGGAGATTGATGGGTTCTACTGTTTAAACCCCTAACATTCCATGATTGTATAATCATTGGTTACCTTGAGAGCAATAAGAATCTATTGGCCTCACCGATCCTCCAGTGATCAGTTTGTCTCCTTGAACTGCTAGCAATTCCTTATTTGATTTTTTGCCCACTCCTTGAGAGTTGCTATTTTTTGATCTCTTTTCCACCTGAGTAATCCCTAAAGTTGGCCTTTATCTATTCTTTTCTGCTATTCCCATGCTGACATCCTTAATTATTGGCTGCTCTTGGTTATGCACTATCAATGCCCCTACACTCTTTGACTGCGGTAACTCACTGTGGTCAATTACCTGCTCTATGACAGGGGGAGATGAAAGAGGAGCTTGAACGTGGATGTTATTATTTTCACTATTACCATCCACTCCTTCCATGAATTGTTCCTCTTGGTCCACTAGTGTCTTGAATATCTCATACCTATTGGCGGGCTTGAGTTGGGTTTGCTCTTTACCATTTTTTTTCTTTTGCCTTCTCCTTCTTTTGGGCTATTCAAAACCATCTCTCTGAGCTTCTTTACCCTGAGAAGTATTGGTTGGTTCTTTGTTTATTGTTGAATTACCCTCCTTAGGAAGATTTGACATTCCTATAGGAGCCTCAATTTTTGTGTTCATATTATTTGGGCAAAATCGGGCCAAATTCCCGTATTTGTGGCAAACTCTGCATCTAAAGGGCAGAGCCTCATAATCCAACTATTGAATCCAAGATAGTCCTGCAAGTTCAAGTTCCACCTTTGCCGGTAGAGGCTGGCTAAGATCCATTTCCACACATATTCTTGCATAAACAGCTGTGTTCCCTTCTATTGTGTCTTTGGAGACACCCAAATGTCTTCCAAGGGAATTACCGATCATCTCCAAAACTTGCTCACTCCAAAAATCCATTGGAAGAGCATACAAACGGATCCAAAACGGGACAACAGTGGGTTCAATTCGAGGATCGAATCCCACTCTCCAGGGTTGAACAAATAATCCTGCCGGACCATGATTCCTCTTTTTTGATTCGAAAGCCCTATTTCTATCGGCCAGAGAAGAAAAACTAACAATAAAATACCCATTGCTAATAAACCATAACGAGTACTCACCATGAGGATCCCAGTTTTCCCAGACCCAAGAGTGCAAAACATTTAGGGTAGGGCGAATACCCATGAATTTGCAGATCAAATCATGATTGGATATGTATAAGACTGTTTCTTCGACCATCCTTGGCTCAATGACAATCTTGGGCCTTGATTCGGCCTGTGGCAAGCATCCATTAACTTGATGAGCTATTGATCTATTTCTAGCAGCCGTAAATAGCATTTTAAATGCAGTTCTTTGAGCTTCATCAGTCTTGGAAGGAGATTTATCTTTTAACAAATCAGCATAAGAGCTATTTCTTCCTACGAGAGGATCCGAAGAAGTCCCCATTGGACCCTCCTAGGGCAGCAATCTTGCCTTCAGATCCACAGTAGCCAAAAATCTCTTCGACAACCCAACTGATGCCCTAGATTTTCCTTAGCTCCAGAAACCCTAGTTCGTCTCTTCCTGCCTGCTCCCCAATTCGAAATCCTTGTAGCTAAACATGTTGAACAAGGATTTTTCTCAAATAGGAAACATGAAAAATTAGGTGGAAAATAGTGTAATTATTATACTTTTAATAAGTGGTATTTTTCCAACCCAAGGAAATATTAAATTTATAATATAATTCATGTCCAAGATCCAAAATTGTGCAATGTACTAGATAGACCTAAGAGCATTTCATTGTACAATGCATTTTTTTATTTTATAATACTTTATTATGTAATCTCAATAGGCCATGGTTAACCTTGTCATGGTTAAACCATATTTAATATTTGTAGTAAACCTAAGTCCCATTTGTTATGTCAACATAGGTTAAACTTTATGATGTAATTAGGGGTTTTAGTATTACTATAAATGCTCCTCTCATACTCCTTATTTTATCATTGGACTATTGATCAATATTATTTATACATAGTGATTATTTATGGTGCCTATGAGTGCACACCATATTCTTCTTTCATCCTTTCTTTTCATTCTATGTATAAGATTTGAGTGCATGGTGTATTTCAATTTATTTTTAGAAAATATTATGAATTCCAACATAGTATTATAGAAATAATGGAGTAGCGTCACTTTGTCATGCAAGAATTAGCTTTAAAACATACAATTTATGCTTACTTGGTAATAAAACAACACAATTTTTTTTTGCTTACTTCTCTTTTGACTTGAAGTCATAAATGGTGTGGCCTTTTATGCTCTAAATTGGGGGTAGTATGATGTGAGTTCAATTCATGTCTCTAATTTTGTTTTGTTGAAGTTGAGCATGTGCTCTTCTAGGGAGGCACCAACTCATAATTTCCTAATCTACATAGGCAAACTAGTTAGTGGAGTTATTTTTAGAAGGAGAGGTTACATGTTTGAACCATGTACCTCTATTTTCTACAAGGCAATGATGATACCATAGGTCATTCAAAAGCAATGGCATGCCCTTCTCTTATCAAGCAATATGAAATATTGGATAGTGTGCAAGTCTTAACATGAAGGATACTTAGGTTTGAGTCTCTTTGAGTGCACTCATAATATTTGCATTATAAGGTGAAATTATTAGCCAACCTCTTAGATGAGATGGACTCTTTAGCACCACATAGAACAAAGACACACACATATGCGCACACGTGCACACCCACACACACACACACACACACACACACACACACACACACACACACACACACACACACACACACACACACACACACACACACACACACACACACACACACACACATATTCTCAGTCAATCAAATTTGAGCAAGTGTTAATGACTATGTAGATCAGAGTAGCTAAGGTGGTAAAAAGTGATTAGATCACTAAAATGAATCAAAGCTCACAAAGTGATAAGTCAATATTGGTACTTGTATCCTTACGGTTAGAGCCTTTAATTTTATAATTTTGGGGTCCACTAGGGTAATTTGGAGGTCATAACTTTTGTATACAAATGTATTTTGATCATATTGTTTTCAAATCACATTATTTTCAAGCTCTACCCATTGGTGGTATAAATTCATAGATATAATTTGGTGTTAGGGATCAAATTGTGTAAGATGGACCACAAAGTCCTAGTTACTTTAATGGGAAAAATTATAGTATTTGGTCAACTTAAACGATTCGCCTACAATAAAGTAAGAATATATGGTACATATTCTAGGAGGATAAAGGAGTTGTTATTGATTATTAAGTTAAACATCAAAAGGTAGAAGAGGATTTAGTTTTGTTTTCCTTGCTAATTGAACTGGATTTGCTTTTTCATAGAAAATAAAAGAGTGACCCTATGAAGGTATGGACAAGTTGCATGAACTTTTTAGAAATATTAATACTACTAAAATAAGTTGCTTGGAATTAGAGATTTATTGTATTAAGCTAGATGAATATGATAGCTTTGAGGATTATATTATGAGATTCAAGGCTTTAATGGAAGATATTGCATCTTCTAGAGGTAAAAAATAAATATGATACAAAATGTGTTAGGATTTTCCTTGCTAATATATCTTATTATTATTAGATATTGAACCTCATGGTACATATGATTTTTTGTTCTTAGAATCCTAATAGAATTTTCATCTTTTTATCTTCTAGTTCACTTTTTGATTACGATGCAAAATTTTGGTGGTAGAACTCCTAAAATATAGACTCATGTAAAAGAATCTAAATATAAGAAGGTTAAGATCTAAGGGCCTACAAGGAAGACTAAGTCTTCAAAGAAATCAAATACCACTTGTATTTATTATAAAAAGGAGGGACATCCAATGAAAAATTGCTAACTAAAGATTCAAAGGATTTAAGTTGAGTTCATGAAGCAAGGCGGACACCTTCCAGATGATAAAGGAGATTCATATGGATCTATGTCAACTATAAAGGCCCATTAGAGCATCCATTATAGGGAAAATATATTATTGCCACTATTTTATTAACTCCTTGGGCCCTTGTGTAGAGTATAGGGTGTGTTGATTTTATAATATGATTCATGTCCAAGAGTCGACATTGTGCAATGTATTGAATAGGCCTAAGGGTGTTTCATTGTTCAATGTATTTATTATTTTCTAATATTGTATTATGTAAATCTAGTGGGCCATTTTTAACCTTGTTATGGTTAAACCTTATTTAACATTTGTAATTAACCTAAATTCCACTTGTTATGTCAAATTAGATTAAAATTTATGATGTAACTTGAGGTTTTTATATTGTTACAAATACCCCCATAACACTCCTAATTTTCTCACCAGAGTTGTAAAATACACTCTATAGATAATGATTATTTATGGTGTCAGTGGGCACCCACCAAATTCTTCTTTCATCCTTTTTAAAACTATGTATAAGATCTAAGTTCATGGTTTGTTTTAGTTTATTTTTATAAAATATTTTGAATTCAAACAAGAATATGGTTGTGACACGTGGTAAAAAATTCTAGTTTAGAAACTAGGAACTCATTAGGATTATCAACATTATTAGATGCATACTTGTGTATAACAAGTAAAATGGTTAACTCCATAGATGTGGGACATTCCCAATGAGAGGTCAAAAAATAAGCTAAAAATAAATTTTATCTTTGCCAAGTAAGACAAGAGACAAAGTGGCTTCCGTTGAGTAGAAAGGTTAGGAAAGGGTAATTGGATAGGAAGGGAATGACAAGGATAAATACCACCATTTTGAGACCCTAAAAAGTGATAAAAAAATCTAAAATAATGAAAATTAGTCCATGTAAGAGAAATAAGTCTTTGCATAAGGAAAAATAGGAAAGAAGACACACCTAGCAGAAGAACTATCCAAGGATCTCAAGAATATCACATTACCAATATATGATATAAATATCCTAGAAGATGGAGACTAGGTATGGCTTATTAAGACAATGAAGTATTTCAAACTCTAAAACTTCACAGAGAATACCAAAGTAGGATGGGTTGCATATAAAATCCATGGAGAAGTAGCTTTCTAGTCATAATGCCTAAACATAGAGAGATATAGTGGGAGGAGATGTAATTTAGAAGTAATTTGTTACTTTATTCTAATAACAGTGGTTATTGTAGGTTTACTCTTACAACAAAATGACATGTAATTTAGAAGTAATTTGTTACTTTATTCTAATAACAGTGGTTATTGTAGGTTTACTCTTACAAAAAAATGACTAAGTTTTAAAACCTTATATAAGGATATAAGATAATGAAATAGTCATGAGGACATCAAGTGATAGGTTAAGGTTTATGTTCCTAGGTTGAGTAAAACCTTAGGTTAGACTTAGTCATTTGGATTAGAACTTAGTCTTAATTAACAATGATGAATAATTGTAAAATTTAGATTTTATAAGCTCATGTTGGACTAGGAAAACATTTTTTAGATTTTCTAGTTGGATTGATAATAGTCAATCCCTAAAAAAAGCCTCTAAATAAGAGCTTTTATTCCTAATTTGGGAATTGGTTCCTCCTTCCATGGGTTTGGTTGCTCAATTTTAGGGCAATAGATTGAATTTAGTACCTATTTAAGCACCCCTTAGCAATGCAATTATTAGCTTCAATTTTAATCCACATCAGTAGTATTAGAGCATAGGTTATTGCATAGGTTTTGGGTCATTTTTAAATTTATACTACCAGTATTGGTTATGGGTAATATATTGCCAATATTAGCAATAGAGATCATACTTTGAAGCCTTAGTTGTCGTAATAGAAGATTGTATCTCTAAACTCTATGAGGAAACATAGGGAAGATAGAGATCAAGATAAGATCTCTTTGTTGTTGTCCCAACAATATATGGCTGCCTCTTGCTGCCAACCTACTGGTTGTGTGTCGACTAAGTGAAGAAGTTGTTGCCTTCTATCAATAATTTGTGCTGCATTTTGCCCTCTAGTGGAAAAATTCCTACTCAATCTTGCCCTTGTTGTTGCTTGAAGATCCTAATTTTACTCTATTTTGATTAATTATGTGTAAACTTTTATCAAATATTTCTAACAAATTGGTCTTTACTAATCAATTTAATTCCTTTTGTTGCATCTGCTAACAAAGTTGCTATAACTTGTTAGTTTATTTAAAAGCTTTAAATTAGGAAAAAAATATTCAAAGCTTTTGAAGAAAAAAAATTGAAATATTTTAGATTTATTTTAAAAAAAGAGGCCATTATTGCCTGTGATAGGTGACCAACCTCTATCACCTCAAACAACTTTAAAGTTACCCAAGATGTTGTTGCACTACCTTCCAATGATTTAAGGTTACCCGAGTGACCTATTTAGGACCAAAATTGGCCAGTAATAGGAGGTTGCCAGATCGATCCCTAACTCAAATAATCGTTTGACCTGATCCAGTCAGCTTGGCCCTTGCTTACACCTGAGAATAGGAACAATCCATAGAGGACAAATAGGAGGTTAGTACAATGATCCAAAATCCTATGGAGGATCCACAAGTTGGAACAAAATATCAGGCAAAATTTATCCCAACACACATATCCTCTGTGCCCTTGCTTGAGATCCACAACCTTCACAAATATCTAGGCACACAACTCCTTAACACATAATTTCATGCATTTGTATTGGATACTAAAATTATAGATTTAGAATCTTCTAGCTCATTCCTGATTGGCCAACATGCATCATGAGGCAATTAGATCTAAAACCCTATTAATGGATCTAAAAAAATTATAGGCTTCCATTTATTGTGAATCGTGAAAAGACATGGCTAAGAAATAAGACGGTAGGAGAGTGACACTTGGCAATGTTTGAGATGAATTCTAGTGAGCATTTGAATAGGCAGAATGACTTTATTTAATCCCAAATTGAGTTGGATAAAGGCTTTAAAGCCTTTTAAGTAGGGTAATTCCACCCTACAATGACAAGTTCCTTTGACAAGTTGGCTTGACCACACTCCTTTGACAAGTTCCTTTAACCACCTACAAATCATTGTTGACCGTGTACCATTGTTGAGTGCACAAATTGACCAGTGCCCTATAATTGAACTTTATTCTTAGGTTGACCAACACTTAAAAGTACTAAAATAAATTTTTTAATTTTTTTGCAAAAGGGGTAAATTAATATTTTGCAAAAAGGACAAATGAGGAAATTCATTTTAATTTTACAAAAAAGAATAATAATATTTTGCAAAGGGGATTCTTTTGCTAATTTAATATTGTCCTCCAAGCATTGTTAAATTGCATTAAACCATTTTTGTTTTTGTAATTAATTGGGTAATAAGGCACATAATTTTTTTTAACCCGTTTAGCATCTTTTGTAACCCCTTAGGAAAATTATCTCATTCTTGTAATATTACTATTGGTTTACACATGGGGTCAAATGACTTCCAATTTAGTGGAGCAAATGGCCGCAATAGCTACAGTAGTTAGCATTTTGGTAGATAAAGTTACCAATAGTGAAGTCAAGGCCAAATGTGAGGTCAAGACTTATGATGGATCCCATGATCCCGAGGTCCTAAACAATTGGATTCTTGATATGGACACATGGTTTGAGTATAAAAAAATTTCAAATAATGAGCAAGTCTCCTTTGCTAAGCTCAAGCTTTTAGGCATAGCCAAAGTCTTGATAATGGACCATCAAAGCAATCAAGATTCCATAAACACTTGGGATGATATAGTGAAAGCAATGGACACCTTTTATCCTTCAAATTATGATAAAGATATTGACTTCCAATGGATTCATTTGAAGCAAGGATACAACATGAGTGTCCAAGAATACATTGGTAAGTTTAACAAATTGAGGATTCTAAATGCAATTTAGGACTCAAATCCAAAACTAATCAACAAAGGGAGTTGAAACATACACCATTGATAACTTTGAATGCAATGTAAAATCACATACAAATTATATAGGAGACATTTACTGCTCAATCAAAAATATCCTCTTGAAGCAATAGGAAATCATTGTAAAAGAAGAGGCCATTTAGAATATGAATGTTTTAGAAAGAAGAAGAATCTTGTTGTAGAAACTCAACTTCAGGAACCACAAGATGGTCCCATTGATTCTATGAGAGAAGCCCAAAATTATGATGAGCTCAAGGATAAGCTCAAAAAAATTACCTTGTTAACACAAAATGTGTATGAAGGTGGTCATGAAGATTTATTTGTCACATGAGCCCACCTAATGTATAATTACTTTGTAGATTGTATCATTGATAATGGCTCTCAAAAGAACTTGATTTCAAGAGCCATAGTTGATAGGTTGTAGCTTCCTGTAAAACCCCATCCTTATCCATACTTATTTATATGGAAGGATGAGGGTTCCTCCTCCATGATTACATAAACTGGAACAATATACTTTGCATTTGGCCCATACTATCTAGACCAATTCACTTGTGATGTGACTATGATAGATTGTTGTGGTCTAATCCTTGGCAAGCCCTATCAATATGAAAAAAGGCACTAGATGATGCTTATAAAAATACATACACATTGCATCATGAGAAGAAGACATTTCTCATTCATTCCAAGAAGAATACCATGCTTCATTCCATCAAGTCACAAAATATTGTATTGACTTAAGTAAGCCAAAGGACATACCATCACCAGTTACCGCAAAGTAGGCAATTCCTCCTTCTTCAGTACCTCATCTTACTAATCTATCTACTCCTTTAACTACCTCTTCATCTATTCAACAACCACAACCTTCTTTATTTCAACAGGTTCCTAATTTGAAGTAGATTCCACAAAAGAAGTAGCAGGTCATTGGCCCTCAACAACTTCCTCAAGCTTTTTCTCGGGTTGGAAATCAAGTTGTGACCAAGTTTTATCTTCTAGATAAGGCACCTCTTGGTATTCTTGACATCATCAACACTCATGCCCATATGACACTTGATTTGTAACTTCTACTTCATCCAACTCAAGTTCTTCCACATAAGCCCACTTATATTGAAAAAGCATTGAAGTCCAATGCTTCTTTTGTGGGGAGTTATGATGAGAATATCAAGTGATAGGTTAAGGTTTATGTTACTAGTTGAATAAAACCTTAGGTTAGGCTTAGTCATTTGGATTCAGACTTAGTATTAATTATCAATTTAATAAATAATTGTAAAATATGGGTTTTATAATCTCATGTTGGACTAGGTAGAAGTCTTCTAGATGTGCTAGTTAGATTGATAATAGTAAATACCTAAAATAAGTCTTTGTATAAGAGATTATATTCCTAATTTTGGAATTGGTTGCTCCTTCCAAGGGTTTGGTTGCTCAATTTTAGGATAATTGATTGTAATTTAGTGCATGTTTAAGCACCCCTTAGCAATACAATTCTTAGCTTCAATTTTGATCCACATCAATTAGTACTAGGAGACTTTACTAGACTCCCATAGCACATGGGTCAATATAAAATTTATGAGCAGTTTTGGATTAGGAAGTTTATCATGGGTTTGTACCTACATAGAGGGACTGAACTGGATGTTAAAAGTTTGATTAAAATAATTCCTTCAAAAGGCCATTGAGTAGGAGAAACATATTATAAGTGATAATTGCTCATTACAAAGAGTAACAGCAGAATGGAAGAAACTTTTAATGACTAGTACCTAATTTTAAGAAAATGTTTCTAAAAGGAAATCATATAAATGAAAGCAAATGTAAATATAGAGATAGATGTTTTAAGGACAATAGTCAATAGAAATTATAGAAAAAAATACCTCTAAATAATAATGGAGGAAATATGGTCAAGAAGGGACCATATGATGGATGTTTTTTTTGTGAAGAAGACCATTATGCCAATTAATATCCTAAGTGAGGAAACCAAACCACTATCAAGTAGCCTTATAGCCTAATTAGTGCTGAAATTGCATTAATGAAATGGTAGATAACCATCAAGTGAGTATAATAATACTATGTTCAAGAATATTAGGTATGCTACATGGATTCCCTATCAATATTTTGATATATAGTAGAGCAACTAAATACTTTGTAAATAAACATATGGTGGAGAAAATTAAAATAATGGATGGGTTCATAGAGCTATGATGGATGGTTTGGTATGAGAATCAATATAAGAAAATAGTATAACAATGTTTGAACATGGTTGAGTTGTAGTTTTTGAAGTTTGCCATAGAAGTAGAATTGTATGTTGATATAGGAACTCAACGTGAAGCTAATTTATTATTATCAATAGAAGAATATATAAGCAATACAATGGAATCTCACGTAGGTTAAGTGGTTTCAACAATTTTCCAAACATGGCAAACCACTTAACTAACAGATAACAATCTGCTAATCTAGGATGACAACTAACTGCTAGAAGACAAGACACATCCTAATAGTTAAATAAAAATCCAAACAACTTAACAACATATTTCCAACATGGGCATACTATGCCTCACGTGCATACAATGTGAAAAAAATAGGAAATTAATAAAATAATAATCAATAATAAAACAATAACTTAGGCTTAAGTGGATAAGCCTAAGTATCCTCCACACTCTTCCCAACCATAGAAGTATTGGATCCCAATGCTCTCAATAAATATGGAAAGTTATGGGCCATATCATGGTGAGGAACAACGAGCCATGTGTGTAAAGTTACAGCGATGAGCAACATGGTAAGTAGTGGAAGAACCCTATATAGTGTAATGAGTCTTCAACTCGAAAAATCTATCTAAAATGAGCAGAAGCTGATGATCAGGTTCCACTATTGCTGTAGAGTATATGATATGATCATGTACCAAAATAGGATCCTAAAATGGTGTCTCTAGAAAGTGGTACTTATCCAAAGGAATCCAAACTCTACCTCCAACCTGTGATGAGTGAGAATTGTGATGCTTGCGTACCACACTCTGCTACTCCTATGAAGTCTCTTGCAAGTCTTGTGTTAGCTTGCATAGAAGGCTCTACTAGTGCTGAATGAAGGAAGTGTCCTTAGCTTTCTCCTCCATGTGTGAAATTGTGAAAGGGGGAAAAGCCAAAGGTAAATTTTGTGGATAAAGTGGTTGTTTATCCATAGGTGTACCCAAAATAATGCCAAAATAATGAATGAAATATTTCTCATGAGTGAGAGTGATGGGTTCCTTAACCATTTGCTCTTGTGATTATTAATTTGGTGGGAGTGAAGCTTCTTATTTAACATGTGCCTTTTATGGTGCTTGTTCTTCAACATGTGTGGAACGTATGCAAGTAGGAGCAAAAATGAGTGCTTGACTTAGTGGCTTACGAACTTACCTATAACTTAACATCAAATTTGATGTGGGTGTAGTGCTTTGTATTAAGTAGGTTTTATCATGCAACTCCATTGTGTATGTTAGTATGATAAACAAAATTCCTATCAAATTTATAGGGTTTACCTAGCAATAGTTCACAACAATCCATATATATGATATCACATCTTACTTTGTCTACAAACTTGTCACCAAAAGCAAAAGTCAAGATGCAAGTGTGGGTGATGTTAGATGTGGAGTCTACATATTTCTACCCAAGTGCATATGGTTGGTAATGTGGCTTTATGGGAAGCTTCAAATTCTCCATAAAGGACTTCATAATGATGTTATTTTTTGATATGTTATCTATGATACAATCAACATATAAATCATGTGTAAGTTGGACTCTAGTGATAAAAAAATGGTCACGATCCCCTTGAGCAAATACATTTGACATAAGGGTAACTTTGTTCAGTTTACCCTTCAAATTAGGATACTCTTATTCTATCCCTATAGCCACAATGGGACCATCATGTGGTTCCTAATGTTTAGTGTATACAAATAGGGATTTCTTCTTCTTGAATTTTTCAAAAGTAAAGCATTTGGATTTTACATGACCATGATTTTTACAAAATTCACAATACATTGAAGAAGAATGAGAATATTTAGCATGATAAGAAGAAGAATGTGCTTTAGGAGAAGTGGGAGGAGAATAATAATGAGAAGTGTTCTTCACATTGTGTTGATGTTTATTCCCACATATGGAAGAGCTCTCTTGTTATGAATGAGATTTGTGATATGCACCAAATTTCTCCTCTGCAAGAATGGCATGGTTGAATGCCACATCCAAGGTGAGGAAAACATTGAACTTGATTTATCTAAAAATTTGATCTTGCAAGCCATGAGTGAACTTATTAATTAAATCCTCTTCTAAATATTTCACACCAAGAAGCACCCTTAGCCTATTGAATTGGAAAATATAGTAAAAAATAGACATACTATAGGCTTACCTCAATCTATACCACTTGGTAATGAGGTCACTTTGGTAGTTTGGTGGAAAAATGTGTTTTCAGAATTTGGATCAATTCTTTCCAATTAATGGTGGCATTAATACTTTGTATTTATACAATTAAAACTTTTGCTAAGCCTATGAGTTTGATTGTAGTAAATGCAACTTGTTCATCTTCAAGAATTTTAGCATACACAAACCAAGTTTGCATATCCAAAATTCATGTAGACAAGACATCAAGATCCCTAGATCTGTTATACAATTTGACCTTACATTTTTCTTTGTTGGAATGATTGCGATGAAATTTTCTATCACTAGGAGTTAATTGCACAACAATATATTTTACTTTTTTTGCCAAAATTTCCATTGCAACAGTCTAGTTTTCCATGTTTGATTTGAGTTCATTAGTCATGCTTTTTCGTGTATATTCCAAACTAGGAGGATTACAAAATGGTCTTTGCAAGAACTAATCTAGGTTTTAGGAATAAGTTTGCAAGTTTTTGAATGCTAAAAATTTCCCTAGATTTACAACAATTTGCCTTTCAAAAACTTTACAAAAATAGGGCTATTTTACATGCTTTTTACAAAATTAACTCAATTTTGCAATTACAATAATTAGCACAAAATTGTAAAAATTAGCCCTTTATATGTAAAAAGTAATCTTAGGAGGCAAATACTTGATCAAATTTGCAAAATATGAAACTTTCAAAAAACTATTCACTGAAATCTAACAAAAAATGGCAAAAATATCACCTTTGTTGCTGTTTTGCTGGTTTTGGCATCAAAACTAAAAATTTGAATTTTCCCTCCAAGTTTGAAATCTACCACCAAAATTTGGTGTTTAATTTATGGACAGTCAACCCACCGGCCAACCGTGGGTCATTATAAAAGGGGCCAGCAACTGTCCCTCTTTCGAACAGTCTACGATATATCAAATGCAGCAAGTCGCAACCGCTAACCAACCATTTATCAAAATCACTAGCCAACCATTTATCAAAATTGCTAGCCAAGCCAAGGCCAAAAGTGACATGTGGTGCAACAACAACCACTAAATTAACACCTCCAAATGGCGTAACTACGCGAGCAGTCTACATGAGCAGTGTGAGGTGCTCACAATTAACACTAAGCATATCTACGCTTATAAACTTCCCATCGTCCCCTCGTAGGGTTGATGTGGGATAAATAATACCACTAAAGAATGATGATGGTGTTTTCATGCCTACCAGGAATTTGTGATTATCATGGGATTCTTTGCTCCTACCAGGAAATAACACGTGCCAAAATATATGAAATGTGTCAGATAATTGTGATTCACTGAGGAATAGTTGAGATTGCCGAAAAGTGGCCAAACATGTCAAGCCTTGCCACACTAAAAATCAATTTCTTTATCATCGGGTAACTTCCAACAATGTTGCCAAATGCAAAAAACTTTCCTAAAAATCAAAACTAGTCTACGTCGGCCAGAACTGACAACAGTTAGAAATATTTGTTGAAAAATAGTTGTGTTCATCAGGAGTTTGCAGAGCCCATAAGATATTAAATTTTTCATTGGAAATATGAATGGTGTCCACTTGATGCCAAAAATTTTATAAATCTTGGAAGTATTGCTTCCAACAGGTGCTTACCACATGGCAACGTCATATTTGGACATGTTTTTAGGGTTTGCTTTTATCACATGTGATTGACATTTTAAACCTTAGGGAGTGAGATTAAATTTTTTCTCCCATTCATCAATGTTCATCTGCAAAAACCTCTACTAACTGTAAATATTCTATGACTCCTCCTCTATGATATCTACCTTCGGAGTGTGCATTGATGTTGTGCTGTGGTCCTCGATGCTATTGTGGTTTTGGCACGGTGCGATCGTCCTCCTGACAATCCATCAGTGTGTCAAGGTTACAAGCCCACTGACTCTAAGTTTTATGGTGGTTGTAATTGATTATGATCCACTGTGTAGGTTTATAGAGGTCATTTAAATTTGATCTTATCATTGATCGATCACCAAGAAAAAACTTGCCAACAACTGACGTCTACTCGCTATCAAAGGATGATTTATCACTACATCATCTAAGGGACAATATGGATAACTCTAGTTTGAACTTGCCACTCTGATGGCTGGTACGATCAATCTAGTGCAAGGTGCATGACCCTACTATGCTATTGTTGAGGTACTCAATCGAGTATTATGAAAAATAGACTGCTAGAGAAACACACCGATGGCCAGTCGATCGGTAAAAAGGGGCCATCGGTCAGTTCGGTGACCGTCATCGATCGATTGCAAATGGTTTGTTGTAGGCCAAGATCAAGTGATGGCCTTAAAATAGGCAACACCTATTTTAATCCTCAGAGAGGTTAAATTTATATTAATATTAATGAAATATTAATATATATATATATATATAAACTTAGCTCAAATAGCTAAAAATTCATGCATAAACAAGGAGTTTCTTTGGAAACTCTTAGCAAACATGCAAATATCTCCTTTCTTGGCCAAAATTTGACCTCAACTGATGGAATTCACCCTCAAATATCTTCCACTGATCTTCTGATATTCAAAGTAGACAAATAATTTTTCTTCAACCAAGAAAAATTTTTCTTGCCCTCACAAGGCAATAGATTTACCCTCTGGTTTCTGCCAAGGATATTTGGTGTAGGGGTAATTTCTGCCCTCTACTACCTCAGCTTCACTTGATGTTGTGGGTGGCTTCAAGCCAATTTCCACTAGCACCTACCTAGGATCTGATGCACTAGAAAAAAATCTAACTAGGCACCTAGCAAAAAGTGGAAACTTGCCCTCCTTCCTACAAAAATGAATCCTTGGCTCTGATTACCAATGATGTAGGAACTCAACGTGAAGCTGATTTATTATTAGCAATAGAAGAATATATAAGAAATACAATGGAATCTCATGTAGGTTAAGTGGTTGTAATAATTTTCCAAACATGGCCAACCACTTAACTAATAGATAACAATCTGCTAATCTAGGATGACAACTAACTACTAGAAGACAAGACACATCCTAAAAGTTAACTAAACATATAAACAACTTAACAACCTATTTCCAACATGGGCATACTATACCATACATGAATACAAAGTGATAGAAAATTAATAAAATAATAATAAATAATAAAATAATAACTTAGGCTTAAGTGGATAAGACTAAGTATTGTCAACAGTGGTAGTAATATTAATGGAGGAACTTGTATCTATCAAGATCCATTCATAAGAGATTTGATTCACACTAGCAATGATATGCAATGGGGGATCGACTATGTTAGTGGGTATCAACTTAATTTCATGATTGTGGAACATTATAATAGGCTACTTGCAATTTTGAACATGCCCCATAAAATTGCTGAAAGATTTAGGGTCCTGTGGCTACAGTTCAATTGAATTTAAAATTTCCATGAGAGCCTCTTGATGTGGTGTTGATTGTTAGATTAGGTTATATATGAAAATTTTTGTTTATGCAATATTTAGACTTTTAGTGAGTCTATTTATTATCATGAGCACTGTGTAAGATGGTGAAATTTGGATTGGAGTTGGTTGCAAAAATGACTATGATATTGAAGGAACATGGGTTGGACCTATAGGTTGTGTAGGTTGGTTCATGTATCTCTGGTTCCCTTTAACTATGGTAATCATCCCAATAAAGCATTTATGTGGTGGGGTTGTATGTATATCATTCACCTATCTAGGTTGTTCTAACTAGCCCCCATACGTAGGTAACATATCTTGGAGTACGTTAATATTTTGGTTGTTTGTAGCGAGAGGATTATTGATTTGAAGCTCATTTCGCTCTATCATATCTTGCACACGGTTCTTGAATGGATTGAAATTATGAGTATCATGACCATTGTGCCAATTATAGATGTAGTGTAAATCCTCTCTACAATTATTAGATTTTGGCTTATTCAAATTTGGTTGTCGAACTTCAAGCAGAGTGATGGCCTTTGCCTCACACAATCAATGAAAAAGAGAAGCCAATGGTTTAGGCAATGGTGTATATTGGTAAGGAGGACTATGTTATTAATTTACCCATTGATTCTATTGAGGTTGAGTGTTATACTATGTAGGCAAGGGTTGCACTTGATAATTAGGTAGTTGAGGGACAGTTTATTGTGAAGGCCCTAGTACACTTAAGACGACTTGATCTATTGAAGTTGACTTTTATTGTGTGTAGTTTCCTTTAGAATTTTTATTCCAATAATTTTTTCAAATATTGATTTCTCCCTCTTGGACCTTGATGTCCTCAATAATATTTTCCTGAGCTAAGGCTTCCTCAAATATTCTATACTATTGGAGTTGTAGTAAGAGTGAAATCTATTTTGAACAACTACTAGTAAACAGTCGAGTTAGCTCTATGATAGGCAAGGTAAATGACAATTTTATAATAGTTTATCTCCACCACTTACCATAATCCATGATTGACTCCTCTTAGTCAATGTTGCTTTCTTATTGATGCTAAATTAGAAGCATTCTAGGAATGCATTTGCTAGTTGTTCAAAGGAGTGTATGTTGTGTCATGGTAAATGATCATATAACTCTAGGGCTAGCCCAACAAGGGTTATGAGAAATATCCTAAGCAAAAAGGCATCATCATTTTAAAGATAAAAACACATATTCATGAATATTATGACATCCTCTTGAACATATTCATATCCTTTAAATTTATTTAATTTTGGCATCTTAAAATGCTTAAGATATGACAAGGATGGAATTGATGGATGCAATGTTTGGTTGCACAACTGATGCAAAGTAGGTTTTTTATAACCTATGCTTGAAGTTTGTTTCTCTAGAGAACTAATGTGATTAGTTAGTAATTGGTAAGCATAGGGTGAAATGATCTTATTATCATGCCTTCATCCTTGAAGAGGGAGAGGTGAGATATTTTTATTGGGGTGATGTGGTTGAATGTGGTCATCAACCATATCCTCATGAGGTAACTCAAGATACCCCTATTCTTTGTAATATAACTAAAGGTCCTCATAGTTCTCATACTCTTGTTGATGGTTGTATGTTTGAAATTTTTCAAACCTATGGTGTTGAAGGAGCGTACAAGGGAGACTATTCTAGTTTTACTTAGGTGGTAGGTTTTTATGTTGTGCGAGGAACCTTTGATGGACTTGTAATATATGAATGCTAGGGGTAGGAATAATCTCATGCAACACTTTTTGCAACTATTTTTGATGTAACCATTGTTGATGTAGCCTATTTTGGTGCAACCTATGCCGATTCAATTGGTATCACTGATATAGTTATTGTTTATCCAATTTTAACTAGTTCAACTACTCTTTTCTACCAACATTTAGCCTAGATGCCAAATTTACCTGATCATTCGTATGGGGTCAATTGGCCCTTGTATTAGTACTAATGGGCTTGAATTTCTTCTCAACCCTATAATGGTTGACCACTTGATTCCCATGAAAAATACAAGCTTATACTGAGAGGGGGATGAATAATATAAGATAAAACTTTGTACTTTTATTTCCAAAGTAGTATTATCTTGAGGGGGGTGAAATAGTAGTTTCAAGTGCCAGCTACGTCTTGCTTGACTTTTTGACCAAAAAACCTGGCAATCATCTCGAGGCGAGATGATCCTAGAGGCAATCTCAGGGTAGGATGACCCCAAATTAGAGGTCATCTCAGGGTAGCTTGATCCCAAATGCTTATGTAAATATGCCATGTTTGAGTGGTAATAACCATTGTTTTAGTCTCGAGTCTACGTAAAGTGGGTCATGTGGTCTAGAAGAGTTCAATTAGGTAGTATCTTCAATATGACGCAATTTTAGTATCTACAGATACCCCTTTTTGGGATGCGTTGTGTGAAGACACAACGCAAAACAAAAATAGGACTAAAATGGTAAAATTAGTTAAGGTTGTTCATTATTCTAATAATTTTTAGATGCCTCAATCATGAAAAGAACATGTATTTTTGAATCATTACTTCCAACTTGTTGATGGAATTAATTTTGGTAAACCTTTTTGTCAAGGATAAAATTTTAGTCTAGGCTTTAGGTATACTTGATCTTGGTAAAATTTCAACCATGAATAAATAGAATTTTAGTTTACAAAGCTCCAAGCTCTTATACCATGGGTAGATAATATTTTAGTCTATGGAGATTTAGGCTTTATGTATACCAAGCATTTGTTTGGTTGAAATTTTTTATTTTGCCCCAAAAAATAAGGAAGTGTATTATAGTTCTTAGCAATGATTCTTGAACAAACATGATTTGAATGATTGAGTATTTAATTGTTGATTTGATTATGAATTTTGTAATTCTATGACTATCCCCTCAACCGAAAAGTTGATAGAGGAGATGGAAAATTATGAAAACGATGAATCACTTGACCAACATAGCTGAATTTGGGTGTAACCATTTTATAACCAATTTTTAAGGGCCTTCTCCTTATGACCTTGGTGACTGTGACCCATTATTATTTTTGTGATGATTTTTTTAAAGAAACTACGACCATCTCAATCAGATATGGTTGCTCTATTTCATGTAATTGTCTCGGATGATCATGCCTATTTTTGAAAATAAAAGCAAAAAATTGCTTTTTTAATATTATTTGCACTGGTCACAATAAAAAAAGTGAGAGACATAGAGGAAGCAATTGATTTACAAAGTATAGTGCTACCAAAAATGGGAACGATAATGGCCATGGAGCAACCCAAGTCTTCGATGACTAGAGGAGCCAAAGAGAGGAAAGTAAGTAACTCAATCTCATTTGTCAATTTTTAATATAAAATGAACCTCACTAAGTAAATTGGAAATGGACATCATCTAACAAATTAAGGCAATGCACCACACCGTAGATTAGGATGTAGTGTAGGATTCATTTTGTTTTAGTTTTATGTTATGTTTTTGCAATTTTTGATATTCTTATTTTAAATTGATTGTAAATAACCCAATTTTGGGGGCTATCTCAAGGTAGGACAACCCCTATTTTGGTGTTGGGGGTCATCTCAAGGTGAAACAACCCTGTTTGAAACTCAACGATCAATTTTATGACCGTTATGGAAGCCGTCTCGATTCGAGACGACCTTTTTTGGAGGTCATCTTGGGATGAGATGGACTATTTTATTTTAAAGTTTTTTGTGGTTGATCAAATCGTGCAATTGATTTTTTTAGTCTTTGAGGGCTCGACATAGATTTACCACTATTTTTGAGAGATCATGGGATTATCTCTTTGATGCTCATCGAGACTGGCTCGAGGTCATTGGCCTTACGTAGATTAGTAAGTTAGAGTTAATCTATGCAAACCAGAACTATCTTATGGTCTTGATAGACCATATTGATAGATCATCGAGATATCTAGATCATTGCTTTTCATATTTTGACTAGTGAGATAACAGTGATTCTGGAGGATTTTTATAGGATTCATCACATTCCAACTGAAGGATGCACCATTATGTCTTCACACATTAGATAGTGGAGTAGAGTGCTCCATAGGGCATTTGCATAGGATTGGGAGGTGGCACAACACAACTTGGATAGTGGTGAAGTGCTCGTGGAGCATTGGAATGATGCAAACATCCTCTTGACGAGACATGTAGTGGTGATGTCACTCATGTTGAACATACTACTATCTAACTCTTCAGGAGCAAGGTTCCCATGGAACCTTCACAAGCTATTTTAGGAGTTGTTCGAGCACACGATAGAGGAGCCATTGATCATGAGTTGGGGGACAGTATTGCTAGCACACTTGTATGATGAACTATATGAGATCCACTAGCAGGGTTGATCTGATTTGGGCTTGTAAAGCAAAATTGATCAACACCAATATAATAACAACAAATAAAACACAAAAAATATTGCACAATGAAATAATGTTATTATATTGATTGTAGGGAGCCTATGTCTCCACTATTACAACATCGGTGTACCCCAAGATCAAGGGTCACACAATGCAATTTGTGTTTGATACAATGATTACAATCATAAGGTTTAAAACCCTCATTCAAATAAATGTTGGTATCTTCAAGCCGTCTTCACTCCAAACAAGTGTGAGTGGGTGTGTGTATCCCTATGGGGCCACTCAAAGCTACAACAACCATCAATAAAAATACCTCCTATAATATAAACACAAATAGATCAAAATAAAGTTAGTAACACCTGTGGGGCCTCCATAGTGTGAGGCCCACTAAAACATAAAAGTATAAAATACTAACCCTAGATGAAATGTTTTCCAAATGAAATGTAGAATTCAAAAAATGTAAGTAAATCAATAAAATGAATATCTTGTCAAAATATGTTTGAGTTGCCTAATCTATGTCTCTGCTTCTTCAATATGGTAACGTGCGAATGCCCATGAGCGTCTGAGGGTTTGGCAACATTAAATTGATGAAATAAGAACACCCTATAATATTTAGAGATGGTTGTGGATGCCCTATAGTGTTTTTAAAATGCTCTACAACATTCAAGGGTTGTGAAGGGATGCTCTATAGAATTTGATCTAGTTCGAAGAGATTTCAACGATAGATATGGTAGATGAGGAAACGACAAGGAGGGAATGTATTAGAAGAGTGCTAGGGTTTATAAAATGCTTTTATGTATAATGTTTTCGAATATATCATTCATAAAATGAATGATATTTTATAATTTACCCTTAAACATGTTAGGATTTTGATGACACCAATAGGTAGACAAGATTAAAACATGATGAAGGGCTAATATTGAGATTTAATAAGGGCATGGATCATCAAGAGACACTAATCCCATTTGCTCTAGTTTGTGGACCTCTATCCATAGGATACATCAATACACTTTGCTGTGGTTTGTGGACCTCTATCCATAGGAGACAACAATACCCTTTGCTCTAGTTTATGGGCCTCTATCCATAGGAGACACCAATCCCCTTTGCTTTGGTCTACTCCAAAGCCTGATCAAATTTACTCCAAGCCTACTCACAAGGCTTGCTTAAATCTGATCCAAACCATCTCATAAGGCTTTCTCATAACTCTGCTTAAATCTACTTTAAGCCTACACATAAGGCTTGCACAAATCTGCTCACCAAACCTACTCAATTTGCTCTAAGCCTACACACAAGGTTTGCTTAAATCTTCTTGCCAAACCTGATAAAATTTTCCCTAAGCCTGCACTCAACTTTGCTCAAATTTGCTTCAAGCCTACACACAATCTTGCTAAAGTATTCTCACCAAACCTGCTCAATATAATCCAAGCCTACACACAAAGCTTGCTCAAATATGCTCCAAGCCTACACACAAGGCTTGCTCACCAAAACCTACTCTCAAATATTCTCAAATATACTCCAAGACTATACACAAGGCTTGCTAAAATCTTCTCATAAAAACCTCCTCAAATATGCCCTTAGATCCTGCTCAAAAATTTTCATATCTTGTATACAAATGATGTTCATCTATTTCCAAATCTTGTATAATGATGTCATCAAGTGCTTTATCTAATCTTCAATGTGCTTTCTTCAACTAAAGCAGTTTAGACATATTCTTCCCAAAATTTGTTTAACCTCTTGAACATATAGAGAATGATATGCACTAAAAAATGCTCAATATGTTCTTCACATACATTAAGTCTATTATTTTCACATGTCTCATATTTATTGCATTCTAAAGGTAGATCTAGTCTAACACTTGATAAATGACCTGGTTATTGCTGAGTTGCACCTTACTTCAAAATCAATCACAATGCACAAGTCCTTCTCTTATAATCACAAAATTAATAATGAATAATGCACAAGTATGTTATTTTCATATACTCATAAATTCAATAATGAATATGTATAAATTTGTTTTCACAAAACTGATCTATAACTCTTGTACATTCATTTCCAATATCACTCAAAACCAATGCATAATTTTTCTCTCAAAACTGATCTATAAGTATCATCAATTTGTTTCTAATTTTGAATATAACCAATGCACATCCTTGATATGAAATCCTTGCACATATATTCCTAATTTAATTCAAACAATTGCATAATCAATCAGTTCTTGTGCCTCCAAACATATGAAAATTCAATATATTTTCTTCAACCAAAAACCACCTAGAGAAGGAGTTAGATCACCATACCTCTAAAAATGCCTTGATGATGATGTGCCTTAAAAACCTATCTTAATAGAATAATTTTCTTTTCCAGTGCCACTTCAAGAGCTGGTTATAAAATCTCCTTTACAAATCATCCACATTAACCTTCCCAAAAATGTGCATAATAAAGCTTTAAAAATAATACCTTATATCTCCTTTTAAAATATGCAATATTACAAATTTCAAATAATCCACAATACACCTTATATCCCCTTTTCTAACATGTAATATTCACACTTTTCAAACAATACCAAAACCACCTTGTATCTAATTTTCATATGCCAAAAATTACACTTTCAACTAGTTATTAATACAACTTATAACTCATTTTCTTAGATAAAATAAAAATAAAACTTTCCCTTTGTTTAATCAATAACTAACCAGCGACTATCTCCTTCTCTAAAAAAATTTTGTCCTTATTTTAATCAATACAAGGCTAGTGAACTATATCATTTCATAAAAAATTTAAATAAAAAATTTGGCACCCATACCTCAACCAACCAGCCCCACGAGTGCAAGGAGAATCAAAATTGTGACCTCTACCAATGCAACACCCAAGCCAAGGCTTGGTAACTAGTTGGGCTACCCCAGTGGGTAGTAACCACAATGCAGCATGAAATATTTGAAGCACTCCTTTGTCCAAAAGCATTTTTCCACTCTACCAATAAAAACAAAACCTACCCGAATTCGACCCTATGACCTTCCTGCCCCCAGTGCCTTAGCGCTAGCTTAGCGACCAACTAGGCTAGCCACCCAATTGAAATAAAATATGCAACACTACAAATTTGTCTCCTTCATCATGCTCTCCAAGGCAATAAAACATGTCAAAACTAGAACTAGTGAGTTTCAAACCTCACACCTTCTTCCTCGCAGTGACTTAGCACAAGTCAAACCACCGCTTGGGCTACCCTGACAGATGACGTCAAGGGCCTATGCTTCTCCTTATTTTCTACCATTCACACTCACCAGAATGAAAAATATTCAAATGCACACTCTTCAACCTTAGCCAAACCAATTTTTAGTGCATTATTTATATGCATATGCCTCCTTTCACAATGACATCGATGCTCATATTTTACTTTTTGATTTTTGACTTTCATATAGCCTTTAATAAATTTTGGTGCTATTTCTTCTTAAGCCTTCTTTTGATTATAATATTTTAAATCTAAAAGATTTAAATATTATAGTCTTTAAAACTTTGGCCCTTGAAAATAAATCTATCTTTAAACCTTTACCTCCTCTTGTGGTCTTTAAATATTTTTCAAGAAATTATAATAAAACCTTTTAAACCCTATCCTTCTTCATAATATTTAAATTTGACATTTAAATATTATTAATCCCTCTCTTAGAAAAATACTTTGGAGATATACCTTGATTTTGAATTTTATCCATTGCTTTCTATTCATCAAAACCATGGGGAATATTTTTGCCTTGACTATCATACACCTTTGACATCAATGACAACTCAATATTTCTAACAATCTCCCCCTTTGTCATTGATGTCAACCCTTCAAAATAAATTTCTTTTGCTGCAACTAAATTCCAATATTGCTCCATCTGAGAAGCTACTCCCCCTCATTGAATTATCTCCCCCTTTGACATCAATGTAAAAGGGCTCCTTGGGGATAAAGATAAGACACTTTAGTATAGCCCCCTCACCACCTCCTTTTTGAAGAACACAAGCTTATACTGAGAGGGGGGTGAACAGTATAAGACCACTTTTTACTTTTCTTTCCCAATCAATATTATGCAATGTATAGATAGAAATATCAACAGCAATAATCAAAGCAATGCACAAATCACCACACACAATAGAGACACCAATTTTACGTGGTTCACCCAATGTGGGCTACTCCACGGAGAAAATATTTCACTAAAATTTTCTCAATCAATCTCTTGGGAATCCTTTCCCTATTACAATGTTTATGGACCTCTATCCAAAGGAGACACCAATCCCCTAATCAAGTTCATGGATCTCTATCCATAGGAGAACTCCTTTCTCCTTAGCTCTGACTGGTGATCTTCTAGAAGAACTGCTACCCCCACTACTCTGGCTAATGGATCTCTATCCACTGAAGACTCCTATCCTCACTACCCTGGCTAATGGATCTCTATCCACTAGAGACTATCATCTTCTATACTCTATCACCTTCAAAGCTCTATCTCAAATTTGTACTAAACATAGTCCTTCGATCTAGCACAAATCTACTCAATCTCTATCTCTGGTCTGGCACAAACCTATCCTCAAATCTGCACCAAACTCTATCCTCAATATCTGTCCTCTGATCTACACTAAACATAGTCCTTCGGTCTAGCACAAATCTATCCTCAATCTCTGTCCTCAAGCCTTAACACAAAGCTTGACTCAATCTCAAATCAACTCTACTAGATCTGCCCCAAACCTTAACTCAAGGTTTGAACAAATCAATCAATCAACTCTGCTCTCAAGTCTTCTCAAAGACTTGTCTCAAATCTACCTTGTAAGCTTCCACAAAAGCTCACACTAATCTATCCACAAGTCCTCTCTAGAACTTGTCCAAATCTGCTCAACAAGTCCTCACTAGAACTTGTCCAAATCTACAAGTCAAAAAATCATTTAAACAATTAAAGTCTTCTATAAAGACAAAGATTACCTCAAATCTCTCAACAAGTCCTCACTAGAACTTGTCCAATATCATAGAAACATAAAGAGAATTTTTAGAGACTCAATATGCTTCACATTCATCACAATGCTCAATCACTTTCAATCACTCTTTTAGAAACATATAGAGAATTGTTAGAGACTCAATATGCTTCACACTCATCAACACTCAACCTCTTTCTCAAATCAATTTAGAATATAGAATAATTTGTTTCATAGAACTTGAACTATCACTTTAACACATCCACTTGACTAGGCTCAACCAACTCTACTCAACCAATCACTCAATGAAATAAACCTTGCTCACAAACCCTAGTCCAAGCATATAAACACTCACTCAAATGTTTCCAACAATGCTTATCAAACAATCTCACATAACAATGATACTCATGTTCTTTTCACAAAACCTAGTCCAAGATAGTTCTCAACTTCACATAACAATGATACTTATGTTCTTTGCAAACCCTAGTTCAAATTCTTCACTTAACTAATCACTTCAACAACAATGCTTATAAAACAAGGTTTTATCAACAACTCTTTATTCCAGAAAACCTTGAAGCATTAATTCAAGCCACACTCAACAATGTTTACCAAACAATCCTTTTCACTCCAACTTTGCATTCACAACATTCAACAATCACTCACTTAGGAAGATGTGCCCATACCTTTTGTTTGATGTAGAAGTGCCCTTAGAAAAACCTGTCTCAATCACAATTTTCTCCTTTGCCAATTTCAATAGTTAGATGACAAATATCACACTAACTCTCTTTCAAAATATTTTTCAAACACAAAAATAATCAATCCAAAATACACCTTATTACTCCTTGAAATTAGCAATCATCAAATCACTCATAAAAATAATCACTCAAAAATCTCCTTATAATATCCAAATTAATAAATCAAACTCTCAAAAATAACCCTTCAGAAATAATAATTGCCTACCCTTTTATCTCCCTCAAAACACTTAATAACCAAATTTAACTTAGGCAAAAATTAAATCTCACAAACCCTCAAAAATTATTTTTCAACCTTAGGCACATAAAAATATTTTTATTTTTCCTTCAAACTTAGCACATCCCCAAACTAAGTGACAAACCCAACAAATAACAATGCATACCTTTGTCTCATCCACCAAAAGGCCTCAATGGGTTTCGACCCCGAAACCTCTCCATCGAGCGCCTTACCAAGGTGCTAGCCCACCACGTGGGCTAGGCGCTCCCACAAGAAGGGGAAGGTGCTAGCCTCCCTTTCTTCCTTGTGCTAGGCATCATTCACAAAATGTAAACCTTCTACCATGCAAAACATGAACCCCACGAGATTTGAACCTCATCCTTCTAACCAAATGTCTAAACACTTTCGTCCATCACCATCTGTGCTACATGGTGCGTGTGCAAGTGGAAGGAGCCTTGCTCCTCTTTGTACCTTTTAATTCTATTGAAGACTTTTCAAAATTGTTGCTTTACTCTCTGTGCTCATTTTCAAACTTAGGGGCATTCAAAATTATGATCGCTTTGGGACTTAGGCAAAGGTTTTGCCTCCATATTTATACATAGTGCCTTGATGTTGTAATACGTCGGTGCTTCCCATCAAATTAATAATTCGATTTATAACTTTGCTTTATAACCCTTTTTAGGGTTTATTAAATTAATAAAAATTAATTTATAATTAAATTAAGATTAACTTATAATTAACTTAAGTAACATAAGAGTTAATTAAATTAATTAATAAATTAATTTATAATAAAATTATATTAATTAATTTTTAATTAATTTAAATCTCCTTTTTAATATTATAATTAATTATTATAATATTATTTTCCTGGGCCTCTTCTTTGCCCTTTAGACCTCATCTGACTTCCTGGAACTGGGTCTTTATCAACCGAAGGTGGACTTATCCTTTTGCATTTATCGGAGAACCTGAACCTGATGTTGCCCACTAAAACTACCATTGACTGATGCTGAAAACTTGACATCAATGACCACTCACTCTTGACATCAATGACAACTCATCTACTCAAAATGTCCAACAATCTCCCCCTTTGTCATTGATGGCAACCCAAATTCTTTTTACCAAAACTTGACCTTTTTCCTGTTCTGCTCCCCCTGGGACATTGCTCCCCCTGACTCAATGCTCTCTCCTTAAACCAAATCTCTCCCCCTTACTCAAATCTCTCCCCCTTTGACATCAATGGCAAAGGGTCACCTTTGGGGCTCGGGGCTAAGAATGAGTCTCTTAGCTTAGCCCCTCCCCCACCTCCTCTTGAGGTGGTTAATTCTGGGGTGGGAGTATTTCTACTCCCAGCAAGCACTGGTCTTTACCTTTGTCATATTTCCTTCTCATCTGATCCTTCTGATTCCTTTGACTATTCCTATTCATGTCCATGTTCCTGTGTTCCTATCATATTCTTGTCTTTATGTCCATATTCTGTGTCATGTTCATATTCTATTCATGCTTGATTCTGGAATGTCTGCTCTACACCACTTTGTTGTATGTCCATCATTATTGCACTTATAACACTTAATGTTATTATTCCTTGGTGGTGCAAATATCTTGGGATTTCTCCTAGTGAAGCCATATCTGTTCCTATCATGTACCCTACAATTCATTGCCTTATGACCAAACTGATTACATGAGTAGCAATACCCATGGAAAAGTTGTATGTTCCTAAAGTTCCCATATTCTTATCTTTCATGTGTCCTACACTGTGAAGCCATGTGCCCAAATCTGTGACATGAGAAACATCTTCCATTGAAGTTTCCTTGTCTTGACCTCATTGGTCTCTTAGTCTCTCTTAACCTATTCTGATTGTTGTTCCATCTGTTTCTCCTTTGTGCATTGTTTCTTTCCTTGTTGAACTTTTTGTTGTCCAACTCATCCTCAGAAGTCTCACTTTCTCTTACACTGTCTTCTTCTTCAGAACTTGAGGTTGACTCTTCTTCTTGTTTCTTTTGAGCTTGTTCAAAACCAAGACCTATTTTGTTTGTTGACCTTCTTTGTACCTTGATCATCTTATCCAAATTATTTGAACTCTTTCCAAACTTGTGTAGCTTATCCTTGGACTTTTCTAAATCTTCCCTTAGTAGAGCTACTTCTTGTTCTAACTTTTCACATTCTAAGACCTTTGCTTCTAACTTATCCTTGAACTTCTTTGTCTTAGCCATTGACTTGTTTAAATCTTCTATAAGCTTTCCTCTCTCTTCATCACATTCTTGAAACTGAAATTCAAGTTGGGAGTTTTGCTTTCTTACCTTCTTTAAAGTTTTAAGAGCATAAATAAGCTCTCCCTCAAGATCAACTCCTCCTTTTTCTGATTCTTCCTCTATTTGTTTGCCTTTGTCAACATCTTCATTTTCTTTTGACTTGTCTTCTATAGGATCACCTCCTTCTTCTTCTAGTGCCATTAGAATATTCTCTTCTGGTCCTTCAAGTGTATCTTCATATTCATCATCACTGAAACTAAAACCATTCCTTGTACAACTATCTTCAAGATGTCCAAAATTACCACATCTAAAACACTTGAGAATTATTGGTGACCTTTTCTTAACTTCTTTTTCTTCAATCAAAAATAAGACTTCATATTTATCATTATCTAAAAAACTATTATCACTATCACTTGAGTACTTACTTGCCTTGTCTGCATAGTAGCTCCTCTTTTGTCTTTGAAAGAACTTCTTTCCTTGTCTACCTTGTCCATCCTTGCCTTTCTTTTGGTACTTGTTTCTTTCTGATTCCTTGTTCCTGTGATCCTATTTTTCTTCATCATTGTTATTTTTAGCTTCTTGACAATCAGTTGCATAGTGACCATACTTTCCACAATTGAAACATCTAATAGATTTTGCATCTTTAAATCTTCTTGAATCCTTATTCCTTCTGCCATAATTAGCTTCTTCATCACTGGATGACTCATTGCTTGAATCTGACTTTTTACCCTTTGTCTTCTTAGTAGCTTTGAATGTTGCTTCCTTCCAAGAATTAGGTTCCTCTTTTGTTCTTAACTCAAAAGTTGTAAGAATACCAAGTAACATATCTCTTGTCAAAGAATCACCATCTTTTGATTCTTCTATAGCAGAAATATTTTCACTAAATCTTTTTGGAAGAGATCTTAAGACCTTATCACAAACATCTGATTCTTCAACATTAAGTCCAAGTCCTTGCATAGCATTAACAACCTCATCTACCCGAAGTAGATAAGTACTAATATTTTCCTCATCCTTCATTCTTAATTCTTCAAATTGCCCTTTGAGATTTTGTATCTTTGCCTTTTTGACACTTTTATCTCCTTCATATATGCTTTGCAACTTATCCCAAATTCCTTTTGCATCTCTACAATGCATAACTTTTATTGATTCTGTTCTATGCAAACCTCTCAAAATTGCATTCATTGCTTTTGAATTGTAATGTTGTAGAAGCTTACCTTCCTTATCTGTAGGTGGATCAGCTGGTGGTATGTATCCATTTTCAACTGCTTCCCAAATTTCATTGCCAAGTGCCATCAGGTGAATCTTCATTCTCATACTCCAAAATATATAATCACTTCCATCAAATATTGGTGTTGAATTATCTGAGGACACATTCTTAGAATCCATTATGTTCTTGAAAGATTTTCCTTCAAGCTGTTAAACTCTTTCGAAGGAACCCGCTCTGATACCAATTGAAGAACACAAGCTTATACTGAGAGGGGGTGAACAATATAAGACCACTTTTTACTTTTCTTTCCCAATCAATATTATGCAATGTATAGATAGCAATATCAATAATAGTAATCAAAGCAATGCACAAATCACCACACACAATAGAGACACCAATTTTACGTGGTTCACCCAATGTGGGCTACTCCACGAAGAAAATATTTCACTAAAATTTTCTCAATCAATCTCTTGGGAATCCTTTCCCTATTACAATGTTTATGGACCTCTTGTCCAAAGGAGACACCAATCCCCTAATCAAGTTCATGGATCTCTATCCATAGGAGAACTCCTTTCTCCTTAGCTCTGACTGGTGATCTTCTAGAAGAATTGTTACCCCCACTACTCTGGCTAATGGATCTCTATCCACTAAAGACTCCTATCCTCACTACCCTGGCTAATGGATCTCTATCCACTAGAGACTATCATCTTCTATACTCTATCACCTTCAAAGCTCTATCTCAAATCTATACTAAACATAGTCCTTCGGTCTAGCACAAATCTGCTCAATCTCTATCTCTGGTCTGGCACAAACCTATCCTCAAATATGCACCAAACTCTATCCTCAATATCTATCCTCTAATCTACACTAAACATAGTCCTTTGATCTAGCACAAATCTATCCTCAATATCTATCCTCAAGACTTAACACAAATCTTGACTTAATCTCAAATCAATTCTGCTAGATCTACCCCAAACCTTAACTCAAGGTTTGAACAAATCAATCAATCAACTCTGCTCTCAAGTCTTCTCAAATACTTATCTCAAATCTGCCTTGTAAGCTTCCATAAAAGCTCACACTAATCTATCCACAAGTCCTCTCTAGAACTTGTCCAAATCTGCTCAACAAGTCCTCACTAGAACTTGTCCAAATCTTAATATAGATTCCCAAAACTCAAAAATCACATTTTACAAAGTCTTCTCAAAGACTTACCTCAAATCTGCTCAACAAGTCCTCACTAGAACTTGTCCAATCTCATAGAAACATAAAGAGAATTTTTAGAGACTCAATATGCTTCACATTCATCACAATGCTCAATCACTTTCAATCACTCTTTTAGAAACATATAGAGAATTTTTAGAGACTCAATATGCTTCACATTCACCTCAATGCTCAATCACTTTCAATCACTCTTTTAGAAACATATAGAGAATTTTTAGAGACTCAATATGTTTCACACTCATCAACACTCAACCTCTTTCTCAAATCAATTCAGAATATAGAATAATTTATTTCATAGAACTTGAACTATCACTTTAACACATCCACTTGACTAGGCTCAACCAACTCTACTCAACCAATCACTCAATGAAATAAACCTTGCTCACAAACCCTAGTCCAAGCATATAAACACTCACTCAAATGTTTCCAACAATGCTTATCAAACAATCTCACATAACAATGATACTCATGTTCTTTTCACAAACCCTAGTCCAAGATAGTTCTCAACTTCACATAACAATGATACTTATGTTCTTTGCAAACCCTAGTTCAAATTCTTCACTTAACTAATCACTTCAACAACAATGCTTATAAAACAAGGTTTTATCAACAACTCTTTATTCCAGAAAACCTTGAAGCATTAATTCAAGCCACACTCAACAATGCTTACCAAACAATCCTTTTCACTCCAACTTTGCATTCACAACATTCAACAATCACTCACTTAGGAAGATGTGCCCATACCTTTTGTTTGATGTAGAAGTGCCCTTAGAAAAACTTGTCTCAATCACAATTTTCTCCTTTTCCAATTTCAATAGTTAGATGACAAATATCACACTAACTCTCTTTCAAAATATTTTTCAAACACAAAAGTAATCAATCCAAAATACACCTTATTACTCCTTGAAATTAGCAATCATCAAATCACTCATAAAAATAATCACTCAAAAATCTCCTTATAATATCCAAATTAATAAATCAAACTCTCAAAAATAACCCTTCAGAAATAATAATTGCCTACCCTTTTATCTCCCTCAAAACACTTAATAACCAAATTTAACTTAGGCAAAAATTAAATCTCACAAACCCTCAAAAATTATTTTTCAACCTTAGGCACATAAAAATATTTTTATTTTTCCTTCAAACTTAGCACATCCCCAAACTAAGCGACAAACCCAACAAATAATAATGCATACCTTTGTCTCATCCGCTAAAAGGCCTCGATGGGTTTCGACCCCGAAACCTCTCCGTCGAGCGCCTTACCAAGGCGCTAGCCCACCACGTGGGCTAGGCGCTCCCATGAGAAGGGGAAGGTGCTAGCCTCCCTTTCTTCCTCGTGCTAGGCACCATTCATAAAATGTAAACCTTCTACCATGCAAAACATGAACCCCATGGGATTCGAACCTGCGTCCTTCTGCCAGCGAACGTCTAAACACTTGCCACTATCACCAGCTACGCTATGTGGCATGTGTGCATAGTGGAAGGAGCCTTGCTCCTCTTTGTACCTTTTAATTCTATCGAAGACTTTTCAAAATCACTGCTTTACTCTCTACGCTCTTTTTCAAACTTAGGGGCATTCAAAATTATGATCGCTTGGGGACTTAGGCAAAGGTTTTGCCTCCATATTTATACATAGTGCCTTGATGTTGTAATACGTCGACGCTTCCCATCGAATTAATAATTCGATTTATAACTTTGCTTTATAACCCTTTTTAGGGTTTATTAAATTAATAAAAATTAATTTATAATTAAATTAAAATTAACTTATAATTAACTTAAGTAACATAAGAGTTAATTAAATTAATTTATAATAAAATTATATTAATTAATTTTTAATTAATTTAAATCTCCTTTTTAATATTATAATTAATTATTATAATATTATTTTACTGGGCCTCTTCTTTGCCCTTTAGACCTCATCTGACTTCCTGGAACCGGGTCTTTATCAACCGAAGGTGGACTTATCCTTTTGCATTTATCGGAGAACCTGAACCTGATGCTGCCCACTGAAACTGCCACTGACTGATGCTGAAAACTTGACATCAATGACCACTCACTCTTGACATCAATGACAACTCATCTACTCAAAATGTCCAACACTTTTCTTGAGGTGATTAATTATGGGATGGGAGTAAAGCTACTCCCAAATTACAATGCTCTTCTTCTTTTTCAATCTTTTTCTAAACTTTTGAAGTCATACCTCTTTGAACATTTTGACTATCCTTCTTCTTGCTTGTCTTTGGAAGCTCCAAAAATTCTATTCTACACCACTTTGCTCTATGCCCAAAATTATTGTAATTGTAACACCTGATGTTGTAGTCCTTGAAAGGTGCAAATGAATTCTTGGTGAAGCTATAATCATTCTTACCATAAACCCTGCAATGTATAGCTTTATGACCAAAATTATTGCAATTGAAACACATGATGTTGTAGTCCTTGGAAAGTGCAAGTGACTTGAAATTTCTCTTGTTGAAGCCATAATCATTTTTATCATGAACCCTACAATGTATAGCTTTATGACCAAAATGATTACATGAGAAACAATAACCTTGGAAGAAATATTCATCTTGCCTTGATCTCATGGTTCTTTCTTTGCTTTTCTTGTGATGGTCCCTATTCCTTGATGATTCTTTGTTTGCTTCCTCTTTGATACTACCACTTCTCAACTTATCAGTATAGGTCTTAGGCTCTTCTTCAAATACCTTCTTTGATGCTTCTATTTCTTTTGAGCTTGACTCCTCTTCTTGACCTTCCTCATAACCAAGTCCAGTATTCATAAATGGAGATCTCTGTGTTTTGATAATATCATCCAAATATTTTGAGCTTTTCCTAAACTGATATATCTTATTATTGAATTTCTCAAGTCCCTTCCTTAGAATGTCAGCTTCATGTTCTAATATTTCACATTCTAGTTCTTTTACCTTTAACTGTTCATCCATACCTTCTTCAACTTTCTTTGCCTCTTCAACCTTCACTTTTAAGTCTATGAGATCTTGTAGGAGCTTTGTCTTTGTTTCCTCATCCTCTTGAACTTGAGCCTTCAATTATGAATTCTTCTTTCTAACCCTTTTCAATTCTCCAAGAGCAGCAATAAGTTCCTCCTCTATGTTAACCATGGTTTCTTCTTCATTTTCTGAATATTTCTCTTTTTCTAGGTCTTTAATCAATATGAGAGCATCTTCATTCTCTTCTATGGCCAAAAATAGGATTTCTTCCTTTTCACTATCGGAGAAGTTCTCATCACTGTCACTTGAAGCACTACTTGCTTCTTCAACATAAAAACTCTTCTTGTGCCTTTGAAAGATCTTCTTCTCATGCTTGCCTTGACCATGCCTATTTTTCTTTTCATAATAAAACTTTATTTCCTTATTTTTCTTGTAATCCTTTTCTTCTTCACTGCTACTACCTCCATTTTGTGGACAATTAGCTGCATAGTGACCAATGTTACCACAACTAAAATATTTCACAGTCTGCATACTTTTGTGTTTTCTTGGACCCTTCTTATTTCTTCTCACAAAGTTAGCCTCTTCTTCACTACTTGATTCATCACTTGATTCTTGTTATTTATTCTTTTCCTTATTTGAAGCTTTGAATGTTGCCTCTCTTTTTTATGTTTATTCTTTTTCTATCCTCATCTCATAGGCTGTGAGAATTCCATGTAGCTCATCCATGCTTAAAGTTTTGAGATCCTTCATCTCTTCTATTGCTGAAACCTTTGCATCATACCTCATAGGGAGTGACCTCAATATTTTTTGAACAATAGTAGATTCCTCAATATTTTCTCCAAGTCCATAAATAGTGTTGACAACCTCATCAACACGAAGTAGATACATAGCAATATCTTCATCATATTTCATCTTCAAGTCTTCAAACTTCCTTCTGTGTGTTTGAAGTTTTGCCATTTTGACCTTGTCATCTCCTTCATATGTTCTCTATAACTTATCCCACATTTCTTTTGCTGAAGTACATTGCATGACTTTCACAAACTCTGATTCACATAACCCACTCAAAATTGCATTCATTGCCTTGGCATTATCTTCATATGGTTTCTTACCACTTGCATATGTAGGAGGAGTTGTAGAGGGTGTGAATCCATTTTCAACATATTGCCATGTATCATATCCATGTGCCATCAAATAAGTCTTCATCCTCACACTCCAGAAAGTATAGTTAGTCCCATCAAACAATGGAGCCTTATTTGATGAAAATCCTTCCTTATGAGCCATGTGTGTTCCTGTAAGATCTTCCTTCAAGTTGTTAGGCTTTCACGAAGGAACCCACTCTGATACCAATTGAAGAACACAAGCTTATACTAAGAGGGGGGTGAACAATATAAGATAAAACTTTTTACTTTTCTTTCCAAAGCAGTATTATCCAATATTATCAATTGTAATAATGAAACAATGCACAGATCATCACACACATAAGAGACATAGATTTAACGTGGTTCACCCAATGTGGGCTACGTCCATGGAGAAAATATTTCTTATAAATTTTCTCAACAAGTCTCTTGGGAACCAATTCCCTATTACAATGTTTATGGGCACCAACCCAAAGGAGACACCAATCCCCTATGCTCAAGTTCATGGACCTCTATCCACAGGAGACACCAATCCCCTTTGCTCTGGTTCATGGACCTCTATCCATAGGAGACACCAATCCCCTTTGCTCTAGTTCGTGGACCTCTATCCATAGGAGACACCAATCCCATTTTCTCTGGTTCATGGACCTCTATCCATAGGAGACACCAATCCCCTTTGCTCTAGTTTGTGGACCTCTATCCACAGGAGACACCAATCCCCTTTGCTCTAGTTCATGGACCTCTATCCATAGGAGACACCAATCCCCTTTGCTCTAGTTCATGGACCTCTATCCATAGGAGACACCAATCCCCTTTGCTCTGGTTCGTGGACCTCTATCCATAGGAGACACCAATCCCCTTTGCTCTGGTTCATGGACCTCTATCCATAGGAGACACCAATCCCCTTTGCTTTGGTCTACTCCAAATCCTGCTCAAATATACTCCAAGCCTACTCACAAGGCTTGCTTAAATCTACTCCAAACCTACTCACAAGGCTTGCTCACAACTCTAAATTTGCTCCAAGCCTACACACAAGGCTTGCTCAAATTTTCTCACAAACCTACTCAATTTGCTCCAAGCCTACACACAAGGCTTGCTCAAATATTCTCACCAAACCTACTCAAATTTACTCCAATCCTACACTCAACTGTGCTCAAATATGCTCAATCTTCAATCCTACACACAAGGCTTGCTCAAATTTGCTCACCAAACCTGCTCAATTCTGCTCCAAGCCTACACACAAGGCTTGCTCAAATCTACTCACCAAACCTGCTCAAATCTTCTCCAAGCCTACACACAAGGCTTGCTCACCAAAACCTACTCTCAACTCTGCTCAAATATTCTCCAAGCCTATACACAAGGCTTGCTCAAATCTTCTCACCAAAACCTGCTCAAATATGCTCTCATATCCTACTCAAACCTGCTCATATCTTGTATACAAACAATGTTCATCTATTCCCAAATCTTGCATAATGATGTCATCAAGTGCTTTATCTAATCTTCAATGTGCTTTCTTCAACTAAAGTAGTTTAGACATATTCTACCCAAAATTTGTTTAACCTCTTGAACATATAGAGAATGATATGCACTAACAAATGCTCAATATGTTCTTCACATACATTAAGTCTATCGCTTTCACATGTCTCACATTTATTGCATTCTAAAGGTAGCTCTAGTCTAACACTTGATAAATGACCTGGTTATTGTTGAGTTGCACCTTACTTCAAAACCAATCACAATGCACAAGTCCTTCTCATCTACTCACAAAATCAATCATGAATAATGCACAAGTCTATTATTTTCATCTACTCACAAAGTCAATCATGAATATGCATAAATTTGCTTTCACAAAACTGATCTATAACTCTTGCACTTTCATTTCCAATATCACTCAAAACCAATGCACAAGTTTTCTCTCAAAACTGATCTATAAGTTTCATCAATTTATTTCCAATTTCAAACATAACCAATGCACATCCTTGATCTCAAACCCTTGCACATATATTCCCAATTTCATTCAAGCAATTGCACAATCAATCAATCCTTATGCCTCCAAACATATGACAACTCAATATATTTTCTTCAACCAAAAACCACCTAGAGAAGGAGTTAGATCACCATACCTCTAAAACTGCCTTGATGATGATGTGCCTTCAAAACCTATCTTAACAAAATAATTTTCTTTTCTAGTGCCACTTCAAGAACTGGTTAGAAAATCTCCTTTTCAAATCATCCACATTAACCTTCCCAAAAATATGCACAATAAAGCTTTAAAAATAATACCTTATATCTCCTTTTAAAATATGCAATATTACAACTTTCAAATAATCCACAATACACCTTATATCCCCTTTTATAACATGCAATAATCACACTTTTCAAACAATACCAAAATCACCTTGTATCTAATTTTCACATGCCAAAAAATTACACTTTCAACTAGTCCTTAATACACCTTATAACTCCTTTTCTTAGATAAAATAAAAATAAAAAATTCCCTTTGTTTAATCAACAACTAACCAATGACTATCTCCTTCTCTCACAAATTTTTGTCCTTATTTTAATCAACACAAGGCCAGTGAACTATATCATTTCATAAAAAATTTAAATCAAAATTTTGGTGCCCATACCTCAACCAACAAGCCCCACGAGTGCAAGGAGAATCGAAACCATGACCTCTGCCAACACAGTGCCCAAGCCAAGGCTTGGTAACCAGTTGGGCTACCCCAATGGGTAGTAACCACAATGCAACATAAAATATTTGAAGCACTCCTTTGTCCAAAAGTGTTTTTCCACTCTACCAAGAAAAATAGAACCTGCCCGAATTTGACCCTGTGACCTTCCTGCCCCTAGTGCCTTAGTGCTAGCTCAACGACCAACTGGGCTAGCCACCCGATTGAAATAAAATATGCAGCACTACCGATTTTTCTCCTTCATCGTGCTCTCCAAGGTAATAAAACACATCAAAACTGGTACCGATGAGTTTTGAACCTCACACCTTCTTCCTCGTAGTGACTTGGCACAAGTCAAACCACCGCTTGGGCTACCCCGATGGATGACGTCAAGGGGCTACACTTCTCCTCCTTATTTTCTACCATTCACACTCACCACAATGAATGATATTTGAATGCACACTCTTCAACCTTAGCCAAACCAATGTTTAGTGCATTATTTATATGCATATGCCTCCTTTCACAATGACGTCGATGCTCATATTTTACTTTTTGATTTTTGACTTTCATATAGCCTCTAATAAATTTTGGCGCTCTTTCTTTTTAAGCCTTCTTTTGATTATAATATTTTAAATCTAAAAGATTTAAATATTATAATCTTTAAACCTTTGGCCCTTGGAAATAAATCTTTGTCTTTAAACCTTTGCCTCCTCTTGTGGTCTTTAAATATTTTTCAAGCAATTATAATAAAACCTTTTAAACCTTGTCCTTCTTCATAATATTTAAATTTAACATTTAAATATTAAAATCCTTCTCTTAGAAAAATACTTTGGAGATATACCTTGCTTTTGAATTGTATCCATTGCTTGCTATTCATAAAAACCATGGGGAATATTTTTGCCTTGACTATCATGCATCTTTGTGAAGAAAACAAGCTTATACTGAGAGGGGGGTTGAACAGTATAAGATCAAATTTTACTATTCTTTCCCAAACAATATTATCCAATATAATAAATGGGAATATCAAAAACAGTAATCAAAGCAATGTACAAACCATCATACACAATAGAGACACCAATTTAATATGGTTCACCCAATGTGGGCTACTCCACAAAGAAAATATTTCTACTAAATTTTCTCAACAAATCTTCTTGGAATCAATTCCCTATTACAATGTTTATGGACCTCTATCTAAAGGAAACACCAATCCCCTCATGCTATGATTTGTGGATCTCTCTCCATAGGATAACTCTTTCCCCTTTTCTTTGGTTTGTGGAACTTGATCCAAGAGACCTCTATCTCCTCAACTGGTTTGTGGATATCTCTCCATAGAAGAACTCTATCTTCCCAGTTGGTTCACGGATCACACTCCACAAGATAACTCTTTTCTCTTGCTCTGGTTCATGGATCTCTATCCATAAGATAACTCTTTCCCCTATTATATGGATCGCTAATAGATCTCTATCCACTAAATACTACTACCCTCTACTCTATCACCTCCAAAGCTTGCTCTCAACTTTGCTCAAATTTGTATCAAACTATATCCCAAGTGTAGTACAAATATGCTCTAACTCTATCTTAGGTCTAGCACAAATCTACTCACAAATATGTACTAAACTCTATCCTCAAATCTATCCTCAAGCCTTAACACAAAGCTTTATCTAATCACAAATCAACTTTTCTTAGGTTTTCCCCAAGCCTTAACACAAAGCTTGAACAAACCAATCAATCAACTCTGCTCTCAAGTCTTCACAAAGACTTGCTCAAATATGCCTTCAAGTATTATCAAGAACTTGCTTAATATTCTCTCAATTCTTCACCAAGACTTGCCCAAATCTACCCACAAGTCTTCACCAATATTTACCTTAAATCTACCTACAAGTCTTCACCAAGACTTATCTCAAATCTGTCTACAAGTCCTCTCAATAACTTGCTCAATCTGCTCTCAATACATGCTCAAAACAACTCACAAAATATGCTTAATCAATCTCAAATCTTGCACACAAAATTATCAAATGCTTTGTCTAATATTCAAGGTAATTCCTTTAAATTGAAGTAGTTTAGATATATTCTATTCAGAATTCGTTTAACCTCTAGAACATATAGAGAATGATGTACTTTATCAAAAACTCAATATGTTCTACTCAATCATTAAGTTTGTCATTTTCACAAATATATTTTTTTAATTTTTGCACATTCACTTTCAATATCACTCAAATCCAATGCTCAAGAATTTCACTCAATCATTCAATCGATGAAAAACAAATTTCTCACTAACCCTCAACAAGTGTTTCAACTTCTTTAAACAAAGAGCACAATGTGATTCTCAAACCCTAACTCAAATATTTATCAAACTCTATCTCAAATCAAATCATCCATCAACAAGGTGCATTTAAAAATTCTCATACATTTCCAACAATACTCATCAATCCTTTATACTCCACCTTCTATTTCATACATTCATTTCAAACACTCTAAGAAAAAGATAGTGTGCCCATAGTTTTTTGCTTTGACGGAGATATATTTTCAAAACCTGTTTTACTCACAACCAAATCCTTTTGCCAATTCTAGGTTAGATAGCAATAGTCTATCTCAAAATATCTACACAAATATTCACCTCAATAATTATTTTATCATTAAATAAATACAATAAAATGTGAAGTCACAAATACACCTTATTACTCCTTTAAAAATAATGTTCAATACACATCAAAATAAAATTCCTTGCTCACACCTTATAATATTCAATCCTTTATTTATTTTCTAAGCACCCAAAAATAAAATCTATATTAAAAAAACCTTATGATTACCTAAACATTTTACACATGCCCTTTTTAATTATCACGTGGCCTTAAAATACTTTCCACATTCCAAAACCTTTGGTAATATTAATTTAAAAATTGCATACCTTATTGTTGGCCCATGTCACCAAAAATATTGTGCACGTCTCAATGACCAACACCCAAAATCAAACCCATGATCTAATCCACCACAAAGCCTTAGCCCAAGGCTAGGCTTCCACTTGGGCTACATGCCCACACATGAACCAAAGGTCCATGTTTCTGTATTAAAGCTACCTCTCATAAATTTAGATGAAAATTAAAACTCCTTTCCTCTTTCACAAAAATCGAACAACGTGGGATTCAAAACCATGACCTTCCCTTCACAAGTGCCTTAGCCACACATTTGATCACCGTTTGTGCTAATCGGCACTTTGGAATATTTATGTCTTGCTAATCAACTTTCAATTTAACTCTACCTCCTTTATTTAAAATCTCATGAAATATATTTCCTCTCGAAAATGCAGCGCACAAATTCAATTGTCACTGGGTATCTGAATACACATTAGACCTTTGGAAATGAAAATCATTTCCTATTAATACTCTTTCCTTTGCATTAAAACACGTTGGCCCTCTTTGCTTTCAAATTTTGAATTCGAATTAAACTTTGAAACTTTGGCACCATTAATTATTTAAATTAAAATTTTAACCTTAGGTTAAAATATTTTAATTTAAATAAATTAAAACCTTTGCTAACCTTTATAACCTACTCAATGGGCCTTGTTAGGGATATATATTTTTAATGATTTATTGGACCTTGTTATTCTTCACCTCTTCATTTTTCCCAAATATTATAATAATAAATATTATTATATTATTATTTCTTTTCAAACTTGTTTCTCTTTTCTTGGGTCTTCTACATTTTTAGCCTTTAGGCATATAATATTTAAAATAAATATTATACCCTTTTCCTTTTAACAACTTCCTTGTCTTTTGGAGAAATCAACATTTTGACCTTAATGACAACAAAATGGGACATCAAACCTCTTGACATCAATGACAATAAAAATTTCTCAAGTTTTCAACAATATCCTCCTTTGTAATTGATGGTAACCCTTTTTTATTTAAGCATTCCTTTTAACGTTTTCAATTTTGCTCCCCCTGGCTGAATGCTCTTCCCCTAACTAAAATCTCTTCCCCTTTGACATAAATGGCAAAGAGATACCTTTGCGACTAAAGATATGACTCTTAGCTCAGCCCGCTCCCCACCTCCTCTCCTTGAGATGATTAATTTTGGGGTGGGAGTATCTCTACTCTCTGCATACAATGCTCTATTTCTTTGTCCACCTTCTTCCTCAATTGATACTTCTAATTATTTTGAGTATTATTGTTCTTGCTTGTCTCTGGCAATTTTGTTCTACACCACTTAGCCATATGCCCAACATTATTGCACTTATAACACTTAATATTGTGGTTCCTAGAAGGTGCAAATATCCTGAAGTTCCTCCGGGTGAAGCCATATCCATTCCTATCATGAACCCTGCAATGAATTGCTTTATGACCAAACTGATTACAAGAGTAACAATACACTTGAAAGAGATGCCCATTTCTGAAATTTCTCTTAGTGAAACCATATTCCTTCTTTTTATGTGTCCTGCACTGCATAGCCTTGTGACAAAACCTATGATATGAGAAGCAATGTACTTTTAAGAAATATTTCCTTTGACCCATTGGTCTCTTAGTACTTTCTTCCCTGTGATGTTTCATGTTTCTTATTTGTGCATTGTTTCCTTCCTTTGTGAACCTTTTGTTTTGTTGGAAATTTTGAGTAGTTTTGTTGGTTTAATTTCATCATCATTAAGGACATCAAGTGGTTTTTACAAAAGCAAGAAGGTCTTGGAAAGGAATAGAATATAATATTTATTTTTAATATTATATACCTAAAAAGGGTCTAAAGGATGAAGATCCGAGGAAGGAGAAGCAAGTTTAAATTAAATAATAATATTCTATTATTATAAAATTTTGGGCCAAATAACAAGGTGAAGAAAAACAAAGTCCAAATTGAAAAGACCCATGAGCAATTTTCAAAAGGTTTCATTTAAATAATTTTTTTTTTAATTTAATTTAAATTAATAGTGGAGGCAAAGGTTTTTAAATTTAATATTTAAAAACTAAATTCAAATTTTTAAATTAAAAAATGGGCCGACGTGAGAAGTAAAGAACAATGTGCATATATATAGGAAATAAAATCCATTTCCTAAAGTCGATTTTACACCTTTGAATGCGAGATAAAAAGAGAATATTGAGCGCTGCATCTAGGAAGAAGACGATTTGCATTTTGAAGAACTTGGAGGGAAATAAAGCAATAAAGACCACATAGTGATTTGACATCCCACCGACGGTGGTAGCACAGGCGGTAGTTGGGAGAGTGTTAAGGCTTGCATGGAGGAGATCATGGTTTGATCCACGCGATCGACATTTTGCATGAGGAAGAGGCCTACGTTTGACTTGCTTGGCATTTTTGTGAGGTGGCTTTTTGGGACAACCTGCGTCATTTGTCTCATGTGGGCACGCAACCCACTTGGTGGCCTAGCTTGGAGCTAGGGTGTTGGGAGTGCAAGGTCACGTGGTTGAATTTTTTGAAGATAATTTTTTTGTGGGTAGAACAAATTAAGGTATGCCATTTAATTTTATTCTCCAAGGTGTTGAAAATTAAAAGTGCTTTGATATTGTTGTGAGTGCTAAGTTCTTAGGGGAGTTATAAGGTAAATATTAATTAATTTTTTTTTTATTTTTGGTGATTGAAACTTGTTTTATAAAGTGTGGAGATTTTAAGGTGTTCAAGGAAAATTGTTAAGTATTTTGTTATGGTGAAATTGTTGAGTTAAATATTGCGAGTTTGGATATTATAAGGTGTACAAAAGGATTTGATATTTTGTATGGAATTTTTTTTTGAGAAAATTAATTTGTGGAGATCTTGAGATAGGTTGTGGTAACCTAACCCTAGTGTTGGCAAAGAAAATTTGATTGTGGTTAAGAAAGGTTTTGAAGATATATCTCCATCAAAATAAAAGGTATGGGTACATCTTCCTTGTGAGTAAAATATTGTTGGATTGGATGTTGTGAATGCTAAGTTGGAGTGAAAAGGATTGTTTGACAAGAATTGTTGAGTTTGGTTTTGAGATATCCAATATTGATTGATGAAGGTTTTTATGGAATAAAGGTTGATGATAGAAACTTTTTTTGATAAGCATTGTTGGAAATATTGAGTGAGTCTTCATGTGCATAATTATAGTTTATGAAAGATCATGAGTATAATTGTTATGTGAGGTTTGTTTGATAAGTATTGTTGAATGAGATTTCATTGAGTGTTTGGTAGAGAGGAGTTGATTGAGCATAATTGATTGGAAGTGTTGGAGTGATAGTTCAAGTTCTGTGAAACAAATTGTTCTTTATTTCTAGATTGAGTTGAAGAAGAGATTGAAAGTGATTGAGCATTGTTGTGAGTGAAACATATTGAGTCTCTAACAATTCTCTATATGTTTTATGGTAAAAATAAGAGAGAGTGTGATTGAGCATTATTGTGAGTGTGAAACATATTGAGTCTCTAACCATTCTCTATATGTTTCTATGAGATTAGAACAAGATTCTGTGTGAAACTTGTTTGTGTGATTGAGTTGATTTGAACAAGCTTTTGTAAAAGCTAGTGAGCAGATTTGAGTAAGTCCTAGAGTGGACTTAAGGATAGAGTTGAGTGAGCTTTTGTGGAAGCTTACAATCAGATTTGAGGTAAGTTTTGGTGAAGACTTGTTGAGCATATTGGACATGTTCTAGTGAGGACTTGTTGAGCATATTTGAGGTAAGTTCTAGTGAGGAATTGTTGAGTAGATTTGAGGTAAGTCTTGGTGAAGACTTATTGAGCAGATTGGACAAGTTCTAGTGAGGACTTGTTGAGCAGCTTTGAGGTAAGTATTGGTGAAGACTTGTTGAGTAGATTGGACAAGTTCTAGTGAGGACTTGTTGGATATATTTGAGGTGTATTTGAGAAGACTTGTGAGTAGAGTTGATTGATTGATTTGCTCAAACCTTGAGTTAAGATTTGGGGTAGATCTAGCAAAGTTGATTTGTGATTGGGTCAAGCTTTGAGTTAAGGTTTGAGGATAGATTTGAGATAGATTTTGGTGTAGATTTGAGGACAGGTTTGTGCCAAATAAGAGACAGATATTGATTAGATTTGTGCTAGATAAAAGGAATTTTTTTAGTGAATATTACAAACAAATATTGAGAAGATTTATGCTAGACCGAAGGACTATGTTTAGTGTAGATCAAAGAAAAATATTGAGCAAATTTGTGCTAGATCAAAGGACTGTGTTTAGTGCAGATCAGAGATAGAGATTGAGAAAATTTATGCTAGACCAAAGGACTATGTTTAGTGTATATTTGAGATAGAGCTAAGAGTAATATTTGGATGTGACAGAGTAGAGGGCATTAGTATCGAGTGGATAAAGATACATTAGCCAGGGTAATGAGGACAATGATATTTTAAGTGAGGATAGAGTATTCATTGGAGAGAGATCCACAAGCCAGTGTAGTGGAGGTAGTAGTCTTCTAGAGAATCACCAACCAGAGTACAGGAGAAGGAGTTTTGTTGTGGATAGAGATCCATGAGCTTTATTAGGGGATTGGTGTCTCATTTGGACATAGGTCCATATACATTATAATAAAGAAAGGATTCCCAAGATATTTGTTGAGAAAATTTTAATGAAAGGTTTTCTCCGTGGAGTAGCCCACATTGGGTGAACCATGTTAAATTGGTGTCTCTATTATGTGTGGTGATTTGTGCATTGCTTTGATTACTACTGTTGATATTACCATTGATATATTTCATAATATTGTTTAGGAAATAAAAGTAAAAAGTGGTCTTATACTGTTCACCCCCTCTTAGTATAAGCTTGTGTTATTCAATTGGTATCAGAGCGGGTTCCTTTGGAAGAGTTTAACAACTTGAAGAAAAATCTTACAAGAACATAGATGGATTCTCAAAATGGATCTTTAGGGAATTCAAAACCATTGTTTGATAGGGACAATTATACACTATGGAGCACAAGGATGAAGTTTCATCTAATGGCACTTTAAAATGAAATATGGGAAGTAGTTGAGAATGGGTACATATCACCAGCAACTCCACCTACAAATAAAGATGGTAATATTCTACATCATCATAATTCAAAAGAAATAAATGTAATTTTGAGAGGTTTGCATGAAAAAAAGTTTATAAAGGTTATGCGTTGCACATCAGCAAAGGAAATTTGGGATAAATTGCAAGTCATATATGAAGGAGATAAAAAGGTCAAAAAGGTAAAGTTGCAAAATTTCAAAAGAGCATTTGAAGATCTAAATATGAAGGATGAGGAAAACATTACGACATATATACTTTGTGTGGATGAGGTTGTTAACTCCATGCAAGGACTTGGGATTAAGGTTGAGGAAATAGATATTTGTGATAATATTCTAAGGCCATTTCCAAAAAGGTTTAGTGAAAATATTTCAGCTATAGAAGAGGTAAACGATATTGAACTTCTAACAAGGGATGAATTACATGGATATCTCATAGATTTTGAGATGAAGATAAAAAAGGAACCTATTACCCAGAAGGAATCATCATCCAAATTTACTAAGAAGACAAAGGGTAATAAGTAATTCAAGCAATGAGTCATCCGATGATGAAGAAGCAAACTATGGCAGAAGGAACAAGGAATCAAGAAAATATAAAGGTACAAAATTAGTTAGATGTTTCAATTGTAGAAAAATATGGTCACTATGCATTTGATTGTTTAGAGGCTAGAAATAACAATGATGAAGAAAAATATGATCATAAGAATAGGGAAATAGGAAAACACGAGCACCAAAAGAAAACAGGGATGGACAATGCAAACAAGGAAATAAGTTTTTCCAAAGGCATAAAAAGAGTTTCTATGTAGATAAGGCAAGTAAGAGCTTAAGTGATAGTGATGAAAGTTCCTCAGATAATGATAAATATGAAGTACTATTTATAGAAAAAGGAAAATATGATGTTAGAAAAAGGGCCTAATGATTCTCAAGTGTTTTAGATGTGGTAACTTTGGTCATCTTGAAGATAGTTTTACAAAGAATGGATTTAGTTTTAGTGATAATGAATATGAAGATACGATTGAAGGACCATAAGAAAATTTACTTTTAATAATAGAAGAAGAAGGAGGTGATCCTATTAAGATAAATAAAAAAGGAATGGAGATGATCCTGTTGGCAATTTTGCACTTTGCCACATTGGGGATTTTGCTAGAGTATTTTGATGTATATGATGATAAAGTATTGTTTGTCTATGGTGAATTTTATGTTAAAAAAAATTTCATTTATTACTCGTTTGTTCACATAGGTAATCTTTTTTATTGGTGTTATAAGTGTTTTTGTAAAATTTCATTTGGGATGCAAGTTTGCCTTGTTATGAATATATTGAAAATAGAGGCATTTTTGGGCATGTGGGGATAAAAACAAACAATGAATGATTTGATGGAGAATTTAAAAAAAGTTTAGTATTTTGGAGATGACAATGCATTCGCCCCAAACAAGGGGTAAACGCCCCATTCGCCCCATGTTCAGGAGAAAAAAACAACAAAAAACTCAAGAAGAAGCAAGAAGAGGTGCGATAAAACATATTTGTGTTCACCCCATTTGAGGGGTGAACATATCATTCACCTCTCCTTTGAGTGAACACACTTCAAAATTAGAACGTGTTCACCCGAAGGTAAAGCAATATCGCGTTCACCCCAATGAAGGGGCAAACATCCCGATCGCCCCTCCACTAAGTGAACGTACCCTGAGAAGAGAATAATGTTGTGTTCACCCTATTTGAGAGGTGAACATACTGTTCGAACCTCCCATGGGCAAACACATTTTAAAAAAAATATTGTGAGTGCTTAAAGTAAGATCGAGCGAATTTTTTTTTGTCAAACAATGAACGTAGTTTTTGGGAAAAATCGATCATGGTCAAAGCCTCCAAGGGTGCTAGATTTATGAACATTAAATAATGGTGGTGATAAGTAGCTCAAATCATGGATCCCAAGTAGAAGAGAAGTTGTGCAAGAAGAGCAGAAGAATTTTCATGATTTCCAAGGTGTAGAAACATTTCCAAAGTATTCAATGATTTCCAAATTATCTATGCACTGATGCTCGAGTTGCTGGTTTTATTGGGAATTATTCCCTAAAAGATGGATCACTGTACTTGAGGGAGAGATTTTCAATGATTTCGAGAAGGAATTTTCTCATTTTTGTTTCTGATCTATAATCATTTTGTTCTCTTGTGTATTTAATGAAAGAGGCAAAATCCTCTATAAATACTAATCAAATTTCTATTGTAAAGAGAGGTTAGATATTTTGTGAGAATACTCTCCAAGTTCTTTGCATTAATACAAGGCATTAGGCTTATAAATTTGCAAGTCATATTGTGTGTAATTTACTTATGTACTGTGCACTTCTATTTTACATTCGTATTTCTTATTTGCTGTTACATTTAAATTATGTATTTGGATTTAAATATTGCTAGTGGGGAAGTGAATGCTGGAGTGTTATTCTGGAGGATATTACTACAAGTTTACAAGTAAATTTTGTGGCTTTTCCCTCTGTTAAATGCTATTTCATGCTTTGGTGGTTTTCCTGCTGTTAGTGTACCCTAAATCTTGCACTTATCCTGTGGCCATATTTCCTATTTCTTTCCATATTTTTCCAATTCCTTTCCTGCATACCTAGTCTTATACTAGTGTAGGATTTAGTTTAGGAACCAACCCTCTCTGAAGATTGGCATGAGGGACATTTATTTCCTCCGGAATTTCAATGTTGGCCGTATCTAGGGTGCACAAACGCAGTGTTTGTTGATTAGGTAGATATTTGACCAACAATTTTTGGTACATCCAGTGGGACCTCAAGGTTTCACTTCTAGAAGTATTAAGTTTTTATGTTCACCTTTGTGCTATAAGATTAGAACATATGGCAACTCGACTATATTCAAAAATATTTGAATGTGAGAGCAGTGAAAGCTATGTCTCATGAATACAAGATCAAAAATCTGGATTATCAAATCGAGTTCTACGAACTTGATATTCAAATATTGGGAGAACATCCCCAATTAGCCACTCTTCAGTGTACATCTTCATTACCCCATATATCCCACATACCATTTGTTACATCCTCATGGTTAGCCGGTGTATTTTATGCTCCTATAAGCCCAGTTAGTACCACCACAAGTTTCCCTCCACCTCATACGACCACTAGTGTTCCTCAACCTACACCTCATATACCAATCCATATGGCTCAAAATCCTCTAGCCCATCAACAACAAACACCAAGGTAGTTCCTAGTGTGGAATAGCTCAGGAGCCCTAAATTTTCAAGCACAAAACTTGGTGCCCCAAGCTGCTTTGAAATATTTTCCAACCTATGATGGTACCGGTAAAAATGCGTATGAGCATATCCAATATGTGGCATCTTTGGCAACCATCCATGACATAACGGATGAATATGTAATGATAAATTTGCTGGTATTGTTATTGAGAGAAAAATTGTTGTATTGGTATCGATCACTACAACCTGGTATAATTATCTCATGGGATAAATTGGCGGAGTTGCTGATTAAAAATTTTCATGAACAAGCTGATCTATACTCCCTACTGCACCAGTTCACAATGATTCAAAAATATCCACAGGAGTAAATAATGGATTTTAATGTCAGATTCGCATGAAGCTAGCAAAGAGTCCCTGATGGTTTGTGACCTATGCATGAGCAAGCTGCATTCTACTACCTCAGTGTGTTTAGCACTAAGATTGGTATGGCCGTATGATAGGCCAATGTGCTACATTTATAGACTTGTATACTCAGGCTCAAAAGGCCAAATCTAATTTTATTGCTGTAGGAAGACTTCCTTCGAAGACAACTATGCCGATTCTTCTTGATCTTCCTCAATACCTATATTCTAGTATATTTTCACAACCTATGCCATCTATGTACCTAGTTCCCTAATGGAGCTCAAGCTCACCTCATATTGCTCCAATTCTTGTAGCTCCAAGTTTTTTACAATTACCTGCCCCACTAGTTTCCCAACTATTGATATCTGTTCATTTTACAACATTGCTAGTGCCTCCAACACCCTTGCCATTACCTATGCCACAAGAACCCTTACCTTTGCCAATGCCCACTCCACAATCTAATCCTAACCCTCTCACGATGTTGTTGCAAGAAGTAAAGTACAATAGTGCAGCCTTAAGGACAATATCTAATGAGCTTACAATAGTAAGGAAGAAGCAAGTAGAGGCTGAGTTTTGATCACGAAGATTCCAAACTCCATCAATTACTTGGGAATAAGCTTCTACTAGCAAAGGCCATGAGAAGAGTACAATAATGCTAGAAAATGAGGAGACTAGCATAACCGAGAATGCGTATTGGTGTTTGACATGCAATGACCCTCATGGAGAAGACACATGTATGGTGCATATGAATTATGTGTAGACATTAGCAAAGAGTTCGACTAGAGGACAAGTTAATATGATCAGAGAAGCTGATCATAATTTTATGATGCCCTCTTTGGAGCAAGTTTTAGTCCTCACAAGGTCTAGGAAGAAGCCAGTAACTATAGATCTGGCAGAACTCAAACCTTTGAAGGTGCTCGTAGAACCAAAGGTGCAAGATGAGAAACAACTACCTCCAGTGAAAGTTCTTAGTGTAAAGGGTAAGGAGTAAGATCCTATCAAATTAAAAGACTTATTACCTAAGCAAGCTCTAGAGAAAGTACAAGTCAAGCCACCAACTTTGCAATCTATAGTAGTTGCTCAAATGCACGATGAAACAAAAGAGCAAGCCAAGGAGAGACTTAAGTACTCATAATTTATGAAGAGGCAAAGAGTAGAAGTTACTCAGCAGTATCAGGATAAATATGAACGAGCTCCAAAAGAGAAGGTTTTGGCTACCCTAAGTTACAATATTATGGAAGAAATGAAGAAGATCCTAGAAAAAGTTAGCTTGTACGACACACTACAGTTGTTAGGATAAATTAATTTGTTACAAGAATCGTTGAATACTGCTAAATATCATAAGAAATATCCTACCCAAATAGTCCTAGTGCAAGCACTATCGACTTCTACAATAGGGAAAAATAGGCCTCCCCCATTTTTGGATATTTTTGGATATGTTTCATAGTATCCATATATTTATAGAACTAATAATTGACATTTGTATCCCAAATGACCCTTGGATTGCTGGTTTCCAAGGATCCAATCAACAATTTCTAGAAATTAAGGTCGATTGAGTGTAGGGAAATTTTACTACCTACAGTGTATCATATCCAAAAGGGCTTATCTCCACATCCTCCATGGAATCAAATATATATATATATTTTTATCTTAATAACTTATCCTTTTGTTTATTCATATAATTAAAGACTCTAAAAAGGTCTATTATAATCTAAAAATTTGATAAAACATGGTTTTTCAAATGACTATCTTTATTCACCTCACATTTTTTACATTCAATTAGTCCAAAAATTCTACATTACAATAATTTCTATAAATCTTGAAGATTTTAATAAGTTATAAAATAAGGTTAGACAAGGTGTAAAGTCAATTTTAGAGGTTGCAAAATATATTTAAAATATTTTAAACAATAATATTGCAACACATCAAATATTAAAAGAATTTTATTTCAATTGGTTATATGGGATTGAAACATATCCCGCCTATATAACATCATCACCACAATGTGGTATTACAAAAACTTGGATATTATCTATGTATCACTTGACAAGATTTAAACCTTGGTCTCCTCCTTGAATGTGAGGGATCTAACCATTTGAGCTATTGTCATTTGATTAAAACTTTAGGATAAAGCATATCCTTTTGAAAGGAGTCTCGATTCCCTTGTGGCAAGGAGTGAACTTGGATCTCCTGGATGAAAACCCAGAGATATACCACCATGGTCTCAATAATGGATCTAAATATTGAAATAAAATTGATACAATCAACCTTTTTATCATTATGACATGATTTATTTTAACAACTAACTATTAACTAACTATAGGATGACAAATTAGTCTTTGTGGTTTGAACTTGTTAATAACCTGCATTATTGAATACAACATTTGAAAAAATACCATTTGTGTTTTGATCAATAATTTTTATTTTTTAAATGAAAATCATATTTCATAAAACTAACGTATACACATACATTGTATTAAGTCTAAATCCCAAAGGGATCAAAAGGTTAAATCTATACTAAAAATATTATAGGATCATACACTTTATAAATTTTAAAATAAATTATACAATGCATAGTTTTGGATAATACAATAAGAAGTCAATGACACATGGATCATAACTACAATTCTCAAAATTTTCCATACCTACATGCCAATATGGAGATTTAGAATCTAATTCTTCAACCATAGATATGAAATCCACTTATACAAAACCTTTGAAAAAATCAATGTAAAATAATCTTATTCACCATGACTACATTAAGCATCCCACTTATGGGGACTTGTTACATCTCAAACATTGAATTAAGTACACAATTGATGTTCATTGTTCTAAACATATCAAATCCATAACTAAGTAATATACATGTAGACATGGTTGTCTATTTAATATGTGTAAAGTATTAACATATTTCAAAGTTGAAAATTGAACCCTATAATACTCAAAATCTTTCACCATGTCAATATATTTGATTATATAATCAGTGTTCCAATTACCTTCAAATTTTAGTTATCTAACATTCACTCTTGACACATAAAATAATATTAATAATATTCATTACCTCTTAAAATTTATTTTTAAATATTAACTTATAATAAAAACACATAAATAAATATAATATCATAAACACATATATTTTTCTAATTAATATATATTAATTTTACACCTTTACCATCATAATCTTATATTATATTTATAAATACATCTCATAATTCGTAAATCTTTCTAAACATTTTTTCTATTGTTTTACCTAACCTTTATCTATCAATCAATGTTTAACAATTTAATTTTAGCTAACCTTCATATAAATTCACATACAAATTTATTTTAGCTAGCCTTCATATAAATTCACATACAAATTTGTTCTCTAAATAACCTTCTCCAATGATAAATAACAAGACATTAGACACATACAAATTTGTTCTCTAAATAACCTTAACAAGACATAAGACATGGATGAAAACAAGCATACAATAACAAGACATAAGACATGGATGAAAACAAGCATACAATATAAACCCTAAGACTATTTATCATGTTCGTACATCCAGTTACATAGATATTTATGAGATGTAAAGACATGGATGAAAACAAGCATACAATAACAAGACATAAGGCATGGATGAAAACAAGCATACAATATAAACCCTAAGACTATTTATCATGTTCGTACATCCAGTTACATAGATATTTATAAGGTTTACATCTCATCTTTGAACGGTGGATCCATCTAGATCCATTTTTTGGATGGACGTCTGCAATGTTACAAGTACTTCATCCACCACCTAAATCCAGAAAACCGTCTAACAAATTACATTTATTTTGTAATAACTGGAAAGCGTAAGGATGATCGTTATAATCAGTTGTATACCGCCGTCCAAAGTATTAAAGGTGTATATCGTTATGATAACTTTAAAATACTTTTAAAGTTGAATAAATTTCCATTTTCTACTCCAAAATAAAGTATTTATCATCTTTTTTAAATTTCACCATAAGAAGTTCTTTAATAATTTTTTTAAAAAGCTAAGGGAACAACCTTGGTGACTATACATATCATAATCACTATATCAAGGAGTATACATATCATAAACACAATGAATAGAATGGTTTTGGAAGGATTATTTCAATTATAGTTTTATTTAAAATTCATTTAATTTAAAATAAATTCCTATTAAGTGTTCCAAAATAATTTATCATTTTTTTAAAATTTTATCATAATAAGTTTTCTAATAAATATTTTGGTTTATTATTATGATAACTTTTTTTTTAAATAATTTAGGTAACAACCTGTGTGAGTATGAATATCACAAATACAAGGAATAAAATGGGTCGATTTAGAAGGATTATTTCAACTACAGACTTACTTACTATCTTAAAGAAACATAGATTTCCTTGACATTGGTAAACCAAACATAGCTATTAAGGACTTGTTAGAGGTAATCAAGACTTATACAAGGCTACACTTTCCTCATGAAGGTACATACAATCCAACTTGTCAATATGAATTTAAATCGATCATATTATGATATGCACTTGAACGAATGAGAGGTTTCTTTATAAGTCAAACGGCTGATTCATTCATTTTATTAAGAATTTATGTAGTAGGTTGAAGAACAATAATTCTAAATGTAAGGTGAATTCATATGGATTTTCTTAGATATTGGTAAATCAAACGTGACTATTAAGGACTTGTTGTGGAAATTCCACAACTATCCCAATAATTGGGGACCCACCTTTTTAATTTTTGTGTTTGGATGTTTTTGTTTCATTTTCAGTGTCTACTGGATTGGTTGGGTTTCTCGTTTTTTTATTATTTTGGTTAATTTTAATGTTTTGAATTAAATCAATTCAAACATTTAAAATTAATTAAATCAAATTTAAAATAAAAGAGAAAGCAAGTAAAAAAATAAAAATTAAATAAAGTTGTTTGAATTTAAAAAAAAAAAACAAGTTTATATATATATAAACAAATAAAAAATTAAAAAATGAAAAGATTATATATATATATATATATATATATATATATATATATATATATATATATATAAATATAAATATAAATATAAATATAAAGTAAATAAAAAAAAGGGTAAAAACAATAAAATATAAATAAAAAGAAAAAGTAGTGAATGACTTAGTATTCTTTTTTCCTTTTGTTTTTTTTTTTTTAGAATAGTTTAAATTTATGTTTTAGTTTAGTTTATTTTGTTTGTTTTTTTTTAAAAGGATAATAGTTTAAATTTAGTATTCTTTTTTTTTTTTTTTTAATTAGTTTAACTTTGTGCTTCTAGCATAATTTATTTTATTTTATTTTTTTAAAGGCTAATTCACGTGTTTGTTTTATGTGCACGTAAGAATAATCCAAGTGGTGGCTAAAATATATGAAATAAAATAGAAACCAACAGACATTATAACAAGATGAAACAAATGAGCATTGTTGTTGATGCATCAATAGAAAGAAAAGCTAGAGGAATAAATAATAGTAATGATTGGCAGTTACCAAGTAAAATGAAAATGAAAATGTTGCATGTTGAGGACAAAATAGAAACCAAAGAAAAGACAAAACCAGAGACATGAAAATGAAGGGTTTGATGGAAAAAAAAAGGAGGAAAGAAATGAAATCGAAACAAATCAAAACGAAAAGCCACGTAATGGAGAATCCAAGGAACATAAAATGAAATGGAAAACCAGGAAGGAGAGAAAAGGTTTTTCATGGTTTCAAATATCTCTTGGAAATAGGAACCTAGGGCTGGATCTTTTGGGGATTTTTTCAGAGGAGGAAGGCATAATGCTGGGCCGATTTTCACCATTTGGATGCCAACTTTAGGCATTTTTTTTCTTCGTTGTAATGGAATATTGAATATATTTTTGCAGCAATTAATTGGAAATGTCTCAAATTTTATGCATTTTTTATGGTTAACTTAATTTCATTTTCAGTTTATTGCACCCGTTTCTTTTTAAGCTCGCACCATATTAGATGTTGATTGCACGAAGTTGGGTCACTCTAATACTGGTTTTATGCAGAATACTAATGCTTGCAGGGCCTGTGGAGAAATTTGGGATTGCAGCATTTCTGTTTTTTATTTTATTTTTTAATTTTTTTAATTTTTCTAACTTTCTTTTTGTTATATATATTTTTTTAATTTTCAGAGATTAAAATAAAAATAAAAAAAAATTAAAATGATAAAAAAATTACATAGTTGTGAAGAATGATGTAAAATCTATCATACACAATAGATTCAGATTCATTCAGAGGTAATTTCAATTTTATACAAATTTTTGAAAATGGTTGTTTGATGCAGATTTTACAATTTGGGAATTTCATTTTTTCACATTTTGGAGTCAAATTAGATTTTTTCAGCTTCATATTTTTTTACTTGAAGCATAAAATAAACTTTCTTTCATTAAAATTTCAATTTCATCGAAGGGGGTTAATTTATGGCATTTCATAAGCTATATTTTTCGGGGCCATAAGTGCACCTATATTTATGAAAATTTTAATTTCATCAAAGAGAGGTGATTTTATATGTTACATTAAAAAGCTATTCTTTTAAAATATTAAATTATTATTCTTTATGAAAATTATTTCATTAAATAAAGATAATTAAATGACATTTTAAAGCCTATATTTCAAGGCTATAAATTATTATCTCTTTGTGAAAATTGATTTCACCAAAGAGTAATAATTTATTATTCATATCAAAGGCTATTTTTATCTTCATGATAAGAAGCTACATTTAACGAGCGTATTTATCATTTCAGATTCACATTCATAGATAGATTTTAATGTTTACTTTCATGTTTAAAGAAGGATTTAATGCAAGGTAAAACTTGATTAAAACCCACTTAATAAGGAAGATAAAATCTACCTTAAAATCCTCAAGATAAAAATAACTAAGGTACTACATCGTGGTCATATGAGGACCAATTCATATTTATTTTTTATTTTGGTTTCATGAAAAATCATTAAGGTAGTATGGTAAAATAAACCAACATTGTCCCTTTGTTTACAGTTACTTGCAATCACTAAGGTGTTCCAAGCATTTAAATTGATATATTTTTATTTGAGATTACTAATACACATATGCAAATGATAATATAGCAGAGACCTTGGAGATATTGTTTGTTTAATTTATTTGCAAGAGAGGGTTTTGGAGATCCAAACCATAAGGGAGAGTGTAATTTCACAATTGGGTAAAATTAACACTCAACAGGACTTGTTAGAGCCAAGCAAGACTCTTATGCAAGGCCACACTTTCTTTATGAATGCACCCATAATCCAATATGCCAATATGAGTTTGAATCCTTCATCTTTTAATATGTACTTGAATGAATGAGACATTGCCTTATGAGTCCAAATGGGTGATTCATTTGGTTTATTAAGAATTTATGTAGTAGTTTATAGAACAAGGAATTTGTTTAAAATAGTTAGTTCTATATTGTAGGGAAATTAAATAAAATCCATGTAATGAAATTTAGATGGAATATAATTAAATACAAATAAATTTTTCTTTCTTCAACTTAAGATTTGTTTCAATAAAATGTAATTTTGATTGCAAAACGTTATATATCTAGACTTAGGTCAATAAATTTATTTATTTTATAAATAATTTAATAAATAAACTATAATTTTTTAAAGGAAGAAGTAACTTCTTTTAACGACTCAACCATAAGCAATGTAAATGTAAAGATTATTTACAATGGAATTAAAAAATTAGATCTAAAGTTTCATAATTATTTATATAATGATAATTTCATTTGATTACTATATAATTATTTAAATTTATACTACTAAATATGGAACTCCCTCCAAACATAATTTTAACAATCTATAACAAAATATCATTTCCTCATAAAATAAACTAATATATATATTCACATGCCTTTTGTAACAACCCAAGTCTACTCACTTGGTTAAACCACTAAAAAGACAAGAGTTATAAAGGGGGTCTATTATTATTATTTTTTTTTTCAAAATTAAGTTTGTTTATAAGAATACCTTTAGGTTCATAAAAAAAATTGATTCATAATTATTAACATGAACTTAAATTAGTACACAGGTATATTATACCACTTTTGGGTACAAGACTACTACAGACAATCACCTAAGTGGATGAGATTGGCCAAATACCATGAAGGTGCAATTAGTGGGATCGATGTCTCATTTATCGTCCTTGTATTCTGGCATGATGGTCTATCCATAACATGGGTTATCCTTTAGGGCCCATAACACCTAGAGGATGATGCTTTCTTTCCGCATCCATTAGCATTTGTGAATCCACAACCTAACTAGTCGATTTATTTGCTTTTTACTTTGTAAGGGATCAACGTATATATGCTAGTGTCTAGTTGATTGTCCCCTTCCTGGAGTCAACTAGAGACATCTCAATACCCTAACCTTGGACTTGATCATGCATGCTCATTGTGACTCTCGATCATTTGTCCCTAACCAAACATCGAGGCTAAAATAGTTGAGTCAAATGAAACATGGAACTTATCACAATAATATTGAACAACAATCATGAGGTGGCATCTCATACCACCCCTCATTACTAGATATAACCTAGTCATCATTTTTGATCAATTTTGTTAGTCTTTAATTGCTCTCGGACTTGTTGTGTGCATCATGCACATTAACAAAAATTGGGTATTTTGATATTTCTTTTCCTCTAGCAATGACTACCGTTTATCCTTCTTGATAAACCATTTATTCGGTTTTTGGGTTATTTCTCGTAGTTTATTAGGTCTCCCAATCTCGTGTAAAGTAATAATAAATTTATCTCTTAATACTAGAGTCTCCATTCATCATAATGTTTACTAATGTAAATCCATTACATAAGAGATTCAACATATAGCATTGAAGAAAATAGAAACATTTATTTAAGCATATAATGATAAAGGGTTTCCTTACCCTTATCTTCACATTCTTCCCAAAGACTAAATTTTCAATTTTCTCCTATGGATTTTATCATTTGCTATGATAAATTCTAGTTAAAGTTCTAGATAATTTCAAGGAAGCTTGGCTACACTTATACATTGTAGGTATTTTTAGAATTAGAATATTCTACAAGATCCATATGGTCAACCGACCATTCCATTTATCTTCTTCCTTTTATTTAGAATTTGATTTTACACAAAATTCTCAACCGAGAATAAAGTTTTAGAATCATAAGGGAGATTCATAGCCACATTCATACAAGCACAATCAAATCACCACTTCTTTGGTTATTCCCATCCAAAAGAAGAAGTTAAAGTTAAGTATTTGCATACCTAATTAATATTGTCTAAAAAGGATTAACACTATATTTAGATCCAAACTCTCATCAGAAGTCTCAATATTTATGAACCTATAGCCTTAAGACCTCATTTTATGAAAATTCGTCATTTAACATCTACATTTCGAAACTAAAGATTTTTTTTTTTGCGAAGGTTTTCATGTTTGGATTTAGAGCCATTTTACTAAATCTAATGTGGTTGCCTAGTCTTTTTTTTCAACCATAATCTTTTTAATATATATTGCACATGAATGGCAAGTTAAAATCTCGGAGAAATATAAATGAACTCAAGCATTACTAATAATAGATTACCTATTATTTTTGTTTCACTGGAATGGAATAGAATTTTCCTTTGTAGATTTCTTCATCTACTCATCTGACAGATTAACACAACATAGTTAATTTAAAGTAAAAAATGGTTACTCACATACATTATAATCAAATGTATATTACCGTCGAAATGGATGACGTTATGAGCAGTGAAAAAATTATTATAATAATCCGGTATATAGGGCCTTAAAAATATTCGTCCGCCTATATATACTGGTTTAATCTGTGTTTTCACACGTCTTGTGTTCCATTTCTAGTGAATAGGTACGTATATGTCTTTACGTGGGCATATCTATAATCCAAGAGTTTCATATTATCTGTAAATGGCAGTGCTAGGCGTCAGTAGGTGTGGGCTTTTTGACCTCCATGCTTATGCAAAATCACAAGGCAGGAGAGTTGCAAAGATATTTTAGAGAATTTCAGAGAAACACTGCCGAAAAGGATATGGATCAATAAAGCATGTTTCAATGTTTATTTATGTATTTTATTTTGCTTGGATTGCAGGTGGAAATGGTCCTCAAGTTTCCATGGCATAGACTTCTGCCAAGGATGGAGACGAGAACCTACATCGAGCAATACTACAGAACAAATGATGTTTGGCTTGGAAAGGCAATGTACTTGTAAGAATTTTTGGTAACTCTTTATCTTCACCATAATCTAATGGAAAAAGAAACTAAATAGCAAACATCTGTTTGTTTGTTAGAATGATTTATGTAAATAATGCAAAATATTTGGCCAAACTGGACTTCAAGAGCGTCCAATATATACACTAAAAAGAAAGATTCAAGAGCTTTATAGGTACGGACTGCCCGCTACTGCTAGTCTTATATAAGATACCTTTTTTATCTTTTCCTTCAATATTGAGTTATCTTCAGCGTATGAGATAGCTCTCTTCAACGCAAGAAATAAGTGATCATGGGTTGTCTTTGTTTTAGGATGAGGATTAGACTTATCCGTTAGTCATGTAACGGAGTTGTCATTATGGACAAGGTCAAAGGTTAACAATAGGAATGTGGTCATGTTGGAAAGTTTACCTTTAATATAGAATTATTATGGGCGAGTGCAAAAGGTTCCTTGGCAAATTAAAAAACGTGGTCATGCAGCACGTGTATAAGGAAGGGAATCATGTTGCAGACATTTTTGATAAATTTGGGTGTTTAAAAAGTCTTTTCATATTTGGCATAATGATTATACTAACCATAAAGGAAATGTGCTTTTTTAGTGCTTGTTTTGGACCAGGGTGGTCACCTAGAATCCATAGAACCTTTTTAGGAGGCTGTCCTGTTTGAAATCAATTGTATGCTAACAAAATGATTAATTTTGTTGTCCAGTAGTGATCGTTCGACCTAGGTCAACATAAGCCACACTAGTCTAATCTGTGTCAGCCTTGACCCGACCAACTCAACTAACCTGATCTCGAGCGATGTCAGCTAAGCGTGCATCAACTTTGACCTAGCCAGATGGACCATCTATGATGCCTATAGAGTGTGCTTGAGCCTGGCCAACTCGACTATCCGTGCCATCTATTATTCCTATCGTAAGCATAGGGTTATGTCTAATATGCATTGTCCCAATTTGTCAATACCACTTATGAAAAATATGGATAGCCTTAGCTTCTGAGATCACATTCGACATTCCAGTATGGAAATGATTTCCTAAAATGGAGGTGGCATCCCTATTTTACCATAATGTTTGTGGGAGTGGGTATTTTTCTCCTAGCTATCATTTTCAAAGGAGCAATCAAACCGTGTCCTCTTTCCAACCAAGTTCAAATTTCCACTGTCTAATGTGACATCCTTCCTTGGTAACTGAAATTGCTGACAACGAATCCCTACTCAATGTGTTGTGTGCAACTTGTGTTAGAACCCATAGGTGAATATGTGAAGAGTTAAATTTCATCACCCTTCACAAATTAGAGACCCTTTTGAGTTTGGCCAACATGTGTTTCAATCAAAGCTTTACTCATATTGGTTGAGAAAACCCACCATCATCCTAGCTCACGTGTCAAGGCACTCTAGGCTTCATCATCAATGTCAAAACATGGTGATCCCCACCATAGATGGCATGTGTGTCTAGGGTTTTCTAACCCTTTTTATTTCCATATTTTTAGTTAAATTCACCTTTCATGGAGGAAAGAGCACCTTGGGTTTCTCTTTGAACTCTCACCAAACAATAATGGCATTGCTTGAAACTGCCACTCAAGGTCGATGTCGAAGTAATCTTGAGTAGACATGGGTTTATGCATTTTCTTATAAAAACTAGTGGTGCATATCTTGAGTTATCAATGGAGTTTTCTAGGTTGGGGAATAATTCGTATGTTTGTATTTAGGGGCTTTCCTTCAAGGTGATGAATTGCCTTCTAGCAAAGGTGACAGAGCTCCCAATGATGGGGATATCATCTGTCGGGATAGATATTCCCTAACTGCTAAACTTTATTTTTTTAGCAAGGGGTTAGTGAAGGAAAATGGTGAGATCATTTGAACTAGGCTCCCCACTCCTTGGATAGGGTCCTAATGTTGATAATATAGTACTTTAATGTGGATGAGATCAATGTTCCGCTTAGAAGCTTTCATTTGATTTTTTTGAAACATTTAAGGGATATAAAGGACATTAATGCCCCTGAATACCTGGTAAGATCAACAAAATTTTTAATGGAGAGCATAAAGGAGGACTTGTCAACCCACCTGAAGCATCGGGGTATTCATATCATGTTGTATAGACATATTTTGTAGAAAGAGGCTGAGAAGGCTATGATTACGGCTATGGATATCCTCCATGGTCCTTTTTATGCTAGTCCTTATGATAGTCCCCGACGGATTGTGGTTAGTGAAGAGATAGAGAATACCTCTACTGACATGAACAAAACTAAAGGAAAAAATGTCCTCAGTTCCACTCCTCTATCGATAAAAATTGAGCTCAAAATTTGTTTAGCCAAAGTTGAATCTTCAATGATCAAAAGAAGAATTTTTGCTAGGAGTGACATTGAATCTTCAGATGACTCTACAAACAAATTTAAAATGCCTAAGATTTAAGGAGAACCCAACAATATTTTATCCTAAAAGAAGGATGAAGCCCATTTAAAAATCGACATTGATCCAACTCCCATCTTGGTGGACATGTTGGAGAATCCATCTATGGCATTTAAAACCACACAGACCATCCTCTAATAGGCTCTTAAAATGGTAAACACCATAAATTATAGCACCAAGGAGAATGTCAAAGCTGTTGAAGAGGTCTTTGTCAGTCCGTCTACGACTGAGTGATTCTACCTTTTGTGTGATCTCTTGGGATTATCCTTATTTCTTTCTAGTTCCCGTGTTAGTTGTTTTCCCAAAGATGATCTTTGGGCTTTTGTTTTATTGGTCTAGCTAGGTTGTTGTCTTTAGGTGATCTTGCTATGGTCATCTCTTTTCATTTGGCCATGTAAAACTTTTAGGTCCCTTTCAAAACCTTTTTTATCAATCGAATATATATATAGTTCCACTATTTTTCTTTTAAGAATTATTATAAAATTATAACAATTTAAAAAATATATATATTTATATATATTTATAATAATTATTTTATAGTCTTTTAAACTATGATTTAATCTGATCTTTGTTTTAAGTTTGTATTAAATTATTATTTTTTTTTGCCCTTGAGTTTAATTTTTTATATTTTTAATAACATTATAGATTTATTTTAAGTAAATTATGCAATATATAATTAGGAACATTTTTTTTCTTTCAAAAACATTTTTTTCTTTCAAAAACATTTTTTTTTTGTTAAAAAAAATAATATGTTAAGAAAAACTCAAGAGTACAATGCACAACTCATATAATTTAGCCTTTGGACAACTAGCCAAGTAGCAGTCCAAATAAAACTAAAAATTTAAACTAATCTTCCTACCTAGAAACCCAACTATGCTACCATTGGAGCTTATGAATATTGGAACAAGACCCTCTAACATCCTTTATCATGGCTAGAATTGAGGAACTACACAAGAATAGAGAAGATCAAATACCTCTATCATGGCTAGAAATGAGGAACTACACAAGAACAGAGAAGATCAGAGAAGAACATACTACACTAAGGCTTGCACAAGAAGTACACTAAGGCTTGCACAAGAACTACCTAAATAACTACACGAGAACTACCTAAATAATTGCGCAAGCATCGCCTAAATAACTGCACAAGCACCACCTGAAGAACTATACAAGAACTGCCTATAGAACTGCATAAGAACTACCTAAGAAACTGTACAAGAACTGAAGAACTGCATAAATTTTTTTGGAAGAACTACACAAGAACAACTTGAAGAATTGAAAAAGAACTATCAGAAGAACTACACAAGAACATCCTAAAGAACTACACAAGAACTACCTAAAGAACTACCCAAGAAATTGCTGAACAAGTTAGCCATAGCTTCCAATATTACCATCAAGATACTGAACAAAGAGAAGATCGGTCCTAGTTTGATTTGGCCACCACCTAGGAGGGAAACCATAGCACCTAATATATCCTTTTTCAAGAGCCCAATTTGCCATAGAATCTACCACTCTATTATGTTCTCTCGACACATGATTGAAAACAACATTTTGAAAACTAGAAGCTATTAATCTAATTTTATCTATGATCCTTTGAATTTTTCAATATACCTTATGAAGCCTTGAAGTTGAATTTAGGTAACTGATCATAATTTGAGAGTCTGAATATGCTATCACCCTTCTCCATCTTACCTATAGTGCCTCTTGTAGATCTCTCAAAATATTTTGTCCTTCTGCTAAGTTATTGGATAAAATTCCTAAATTTTTGACAAAAGTAAAAATTGGAGTACCATCCTCTAACCTACCTATCCCTCCTATACTAGCTCTACCAGAATTTCTTGTAGATGCTCCATTCGTGTTGACTTTTCCAATATTATTTAGGGGAGGCTGCCATTGCTTTGTTCTATCCATTATCTTAGTGATCATTTTCTTTCTTTTATGTTGGGCTAATCTAGGGCTAATATTTAATCAGAACATCATTTGTTCCCATAGTTTATTTGAATTTTGTGGATGAGTTAATAAATGTTGGATAGTCTACATCAGATTTTCTAGGGTCTTGAAGCAGACATAGTGGATGTCCCTACTCTCTTATTGAAAGATTCACTTTTTCACTCCTTCCAAATATTCCAAGGAAGAATAGTCATTCCTACCCAAACTACTTGTTTCACATACCGGTCTTTTCCTTCTCGATTGCTCCAGACTCTCAATATATGTTCTATGTATTGTTCATTGGACCATCTTAAATTAAGAAGGGAAGCCAACATCTTCCACAATTTAGAGGCTATGGGGTATTCTATGAATAAAATGTTTAGTTTTTTAGTGTTATCCCAACACATTACACATTGAAAGGGTTCATTGAATCCTTTCTACATAAGATGATCCCTTGTAAGTACCCTTTTATGAAGAAGCAACCAAATGAAAATCTTGACTTTTGGCCATAACTTTTGAACCCATAAATGTTTGAACAAATCTTAATCCAAATGGGGATTAATATAGGTTAAGACTAAATAACCTTGAGCTACAGTGTATGCACAATGCCATAAGCTATGCCAACCAATACAGTCTTCAGATTATGACCATGAAGGTGATCACATTGGAGGAGTCTATGTATATCTTTTTTTTGAGCTTCATTGAGTTGGATTGGCCATTCTTTGACTAGGATCCAACATCTTCGCACCTCTGCATTTCTTGTTTGATTTTTATAGTATTTGGAAACATAATAATTATATTTTTTTGTACTTTTAAATTAAATAAAATATTTATAAGTTTGTTTTAATAAAATATAGAGTAAGTTTAACAATTTTTTTTTTTTTATATACACATAAAGACTTAATACCAAAAAATTTATATTTTAAAATGTTTTATATGATAACTTTAAAATTCTTTTAATTTTAATAAATTTCTATTTTCTACCCCAAAATAAAGTATTTATCATTTTTTTTAAATTTCACCATAAGAAGTTCTTTAATAAACATGTTGGTCTATTATTGTGACAACTTCTTTTTTAAAAAACTTAGGGAACAACCTTGGTGAGTATACATATTATAAACACAAGGAATAGAATGGTTTTGGAAGGATTATTTCAATTATAGTTTTATTTAATTTTTTTTAATTTAAAATAAATTTCTATTATGTGCTCCAAAATAATTTATCATTTTTTTTTAATTTCACCATAATAAGTTCTCTAATAAATATTTTGGTCTATTATTCTTTTTAAAATAACCTAGGTAACAACCTTTGTGAGTATACATATTATAAACACAAGGAATAGAATGGTTTTGGAAGGATTATTTCAATTATAGTTTTATTTAATTTTTTTTAATTTAAAATAAATTTCTATTATGTGCTCCAAAATAATTTATCATTTTTTTTTAAATTTCACCATAATAAGTTCTCTAATAAATATTTTGGTCTATTATTCTTTTTAAAATAACCTAGGTAACAACCTTTGTGAGTATGCATATCATAAATACAAGGAATAAAATGGGTCGATTTGGAAGGATTATTTCAACTACAGTCTTACTTACTATATTAAAGAAACATAGATTTCCTTGACATTGGTAAACCAAAAATAGATATTAAGGACTTGTTAGAGGTAATCAAGACTTATGCAAGGCTATACTTTCCTCATGAAGGTACCTACAATCCAACTTCTCAATATGAATTTAAATCCATCATCTTCTCATACGCACTTGAATGAATGAGAGGTTTCTTTATGTGTCCAAATGGGTGATTCATTCATTCTTTTAAGAATTTATGTAGTAAGTTGAAGAACAATAATTTTAAATATGAGGTGAATCCATATGGATTTTCTTAGATATTGGTAAATCAAACATGTATATTAAGGACTTGTTCGAGCCAAGAAATACTCTTATGCAAGGCCACACTTTCTTTATGAATGCACCCATCACCCAATATGCCAATATGAGTTTGAATCCTTCATCTTTTAATATGTACTTGAATGAATGAGACATTGCCTTATGAGTCCAAATGGGTGATTCATTTGTTTTATTAAAAATTTATGTAGTAGTTTAAAGAACAAGGAATTTGTTTAAAATAGTTAGTTCTATATTGTATGAAAAATTAAATAAAATCCATGAAATGAAATTTAGATGAAATATAATTAAATAAAAATAAAATTTTCTTTCTTCAACTCAAGATTTGTTTCAATAAAATGTAATTTTGATTGCAACACGTTATATTTTAGACTTAGGTCAATAAATTTATTTATTTTATAAATAATTTAATAAATAAACTATATTTTTTAAAGGAAGAAGTAACTTCTTTTAACGACTCAACCATAAGCAATGTAAATGTAAATATTATCTACAATGGAATTTAAAAATTACATCTAAAGTTTCATAATTATTTATATAATGATAATTTCATGTGACTACTATATAATTATTTAAATCTATACTACTGAATATAGAACTCCCTCCAAAAATAATTTTAACAATCTATTACAAAATATCATTTCCTCATAAAATAAACTAAAATGTATATTCGCATGCCTTTTGTAACAACCCAAGTCTACTCACTTGGTTGAATTACTAAAAAGACAAGAGTTATCAAGGGGGTCTATTATTTTTTTTTGTTTTAAAAATAAAGTTTGTTTATAAGAATTCCTTCAGGTTCATAGAAAAATTTGATTCACCCAATAAATCATTAACATGAACTTAAATTAGTACAGACATATTATACCACTTTTGGGTACAAGACTACTGCAGAAAGTCACCCAAGTGAATGAGATTGGCCAAATTCCATGAAGGTGCAATTAGTGGAATCGATATGTCTCATTTACCATCCTTGTATTCTTGCATGAGGGTCTATCCATAACATGGGTTATCCTCTAGGGCCCATAACACCTAGAGGAGGATGCTTTCTTTCCCCATCCCTTAGCATTTATGAATCCACAACCTAACTGGTCGATTTATTTAATTTTTACTTTGCAAGGGATCAACGTATATATGCTAGTGTCTAGTTGATTGTCTTCTTCTTGGAGTTAACTAGATATATCTCAATACCCTAACCTTGGACCTGATCATGCATGCTCATTGTGACTCTCGATCATTTAACCCATACCAAAAATTGAGGCTAAAATAGCTGAGTCAAATGAAACATGGGACTCATTACCAAATCTAACCTAGTCATCATTTCTGATCAATTTTGTTAGTCTTTAATTTCTCTTGTTGTGTGCATACATGCACCTCAATAAAATTGGGTATTTTGACCTTTCTTTTCCACTAGGAATGACTACCGTTTATCCTTTTGGATAAACCATTGCTTGGGTTTTTGGTTTATTTCTCATAGTTTATTAGGTCTTCCAATCTCATGTAAAGTAATAATAATTTTATCTCTTAATACTAGAGTCTCCATTCATCATAATGTTTACTAATGTAAATCCATTACATAAATTATTCAACATATATCATTGAAGCAAATATAAACATTTATTTAAGTATAATATGATAAAGGGTTTTCTTACCCTAATCTTCACATTCTTCCTAAAGACTATATTTTCAATTTCCCCTATGGATTTTATCATTTGCTATGATAAATTCTGGTTAAAGTTCTAGGTAATTTCCAGGAAGCTTGGCTACACTTTTACATTGTAGATTTTTTTTTAGAAGTGGAAGATTCTACATGATCTATATGGTCAACCGACCATTCCATTTATCTTCTTCCTTTTATTTAGAATTTGAGTTTACACAAAATTCTCAAACGATAATAAAGTTATAGAATCATAAGGGAGATTCATAGCCACATTCATACAAGCACAATCAAATCACCACTTCTTGGTTATTCCCATCCAAAAGAAGAAATTAAAGTTAAGTCTTTGTATACCTAATTAATATTTTCTAAAAAGGATTAACACTATATTTAGGTCCAAACTCTCATCAGAAGTCTCAATATTTATGAATCTATAGCCTTATGTTTTAAGACCAAGTCCTCATATTATGGAAATTCTTCGTTTAACATCTACATTTCGAAACTAAAGATTTTTTTTGTGCGAAAGTTTTCATGTTTGGATTTAGAGCCATTTTACTAAATCTAATGTGGTTTGCCTAGTCTTTTTTTCAACCATAATATTTTTAATATATATTGCACATGAATGGCAAGTTAAAATCTTGGAGAAATACAAATGAACTCAAGCATTACTAATAATAGAATGCCTATTATTTTTGTTTCACTTGAATGGAATAGAATTTTCCTTTGTAGATTTCTTCATCTACTCATCCGACAGATTAACACAACATAGTTAATTTAAAGTAAAAAAATGGTTACTCACATACATTATAATCATGTGTATACTACCGTCGAAATGGATGACGTTATAAGCAATGAAAAAATTATTATGATAATCCGGTGTATACGACCGCTGAAAATATTCGTCCGCCTACATATATATATGCTGGTTTAGTCTTTGTTTTCACACGCCTTATGTTCCATTTATAGTGAATAGGTACGTAGTATTTACGTGGGCGTCTCATATTCTTTGTAAATGACAGCGCTGGGCGTCAGCAGGTGTGGGCTTTGTTACCTCCATGCTTATGCAAAATCACAAGACAGAAGAGTTGCAAAGATATTTTAGAGAATTTCAGAGAAACACTGCCGAAAAGGATATGGATCAATAAAGCATGTTTCAATGTTTATTTATGTATTTTATTTTGCTTGGATTGCAGGTGGAAATGGTCCTCAAGTTTCCATGGCATCGAGCAATACGGAACAAATGATGTTTGGCTTGGAAAGGCAATGTACTTGTAAGAATTTTTTTGGTAACTCTTTATCTTCACCATAATCTAATGGAGAAAGAAACTATATGACAAACATCTGTTTGTTTGTTAGAATGCTTTATGTAAATAATGCAAAATATTTGGTCAAACTGGACTTCAAGAGCGTCCAATCTATACACTAAAAAGGGATTAAGAGCTTTATAGGTACGGACTGCCCGCTACTGCTAGTCTTATATAAGATACCTTTTTTATCTTTCCCTTCAATATTGAGTTATCTTCAGCGTATGAGATAGCTCTCTTCAACACAAGAAATAAGCGATCATGGGTTGTCTTTGTTTTAGGATGAGGATTAGATTTATCCGTTCGTCATGTAACGAAGTTATCATTATGGACAAGGTCAAAGGTTAACAATAGGAATGTGGTCATGTTGGAAAGTTTACCTTTAATATGGGATTATTACGGGCGAGTGTAAAAGGTTCCTTGGAAAATTCAAAAACGTGGTCATGCAGCACGTGTACAAGGAAGGGAAGGGAATCATGTTGCATAAATTTTTGACAGGGTGTTAAAAAAATCCTTTCATATTTGGTATAATGATTTCCCTCAAAACCTCATTGCCCATACTAACCATGAAGGAAATGTGCTTTTTTAGTGTTTGTTTTGGACCAGGGTGGTCACCCAGAATCCATAGAACCTTTACTGGAGGCTGTCCTATTTGAAATCAATTGTATGCTAACAAGATGATTAATTTTGTGGTCCAGTAGTGACCGCTGGATCCAGGTCAACATAAGACACACTAGTCTAATCTGTGTCAGCCTTGACCCGACCAACTCAACTAACCTTATATCGCTCGATGTCAGCTAAGCGTGCATCAACTTTGACTTAGCCAGATGGACCGTCTATGATGCCTATAGAGTGTGCTCGAGCCTGGAAAAATCGACTATTCGTGCCACCTATTATTCCTATCCTAAGCATAGGGTTATGTCTAATATGCATTATCCCAATTTGTCAATACCACTTCTCAAAAATATGGATAGCCTTAGCTTCTGAGATCACATTTGATATTCCAGTATGTAAATGATTTCCTAAAATGGAGGTGGCATCCCTGTTTTACCATAATATCTGTGGGAGTGGGTCTTGTTGTCCTAGCTATCATTTCCAAAGGAGCAATCAAACCGTGTCCTCTTTCCAACCAAGTTCAAATTTCCACTATCTCATGTGACATCCTTGCTTGGTCACTGAACTTACTGACAATGAAACCCTACTCAATGTGTTGTGTGCAACTTGTGTTAGAACCCATAGGTGAATATGTGAAGAGTTAAATTTCATCATCCTTCACAAATTAGAGACCCTTTTGAGTTTGGCCAGCATGTGTTTCAATCAAAGCTTTACTCATATTGGTTGAGAAAAACCCACCATCATCCTGGCTCACGTGTCAAGGCACTCTAGGCTTCATCATCAACATCGAAACACGGTGATCCCCACCATAGGTGGCATGTGTGTCTGGGGTTTTCTAGCCCTTTTTATTTCTATATTTTTAGTTAAATTCACCTTGCATGGAGGCAAGAGCACCTTGGGTTTTTCTATGAACTCTCACCAAACAATAATGGCATTGCTTGAAACTGCCACTCTGCAACTAAAGGTCGATGTCAAAGTAATCTTGAATAGACATGGGTTTATACCTTTTCTTAGAAAAACTAGTGGTGCATATCTTGAGTTATCAATGGAGTTTTCTAGGTTGGGGAATAATGGGTATGTTTGTCTTTAGGGGATTTCCTTCAAGGTGATGAATTGAATTATAGAAAAGGTGACAGAGCTCCCCAATGATGGGGACATCATCCGTCGGGATAGATATTCCTTGGCTATTGAACTTTACTTTTTTAGCAAGGGGTTAGTGAATGAGAATGGTAAGATCATTAGAAATAGGCTCCTCACTCTTTGGATAGGGTCCTAATGTTGATAATATAGTACTTTAATTTGGATGAGGTCAATGTTCCCCTTAGAAGCTTTCATTTGATGTTTTTGAAACATTTAAGGGATATAAAGGATATTAATGCCCCTGACTACCTAGTAAGATCAACAAAAATTTTAATGGAGAGCATCAAGGAGGACTTGTCGACCCACCCGAAGCATCAGGGTATTCATCTCATGTTGTATAGACATGTTTTGTAGAAAGAGGCTGAGAAGGCTATGATTACGGATATGGATATCTTCCATGTTCCTTTTTATGCTAGCCCTTATGATAGTCCCCGACGGATTGTGGTTAGTGAAGATATAGAGAATGCCTCTACTGACATGAACAAAACTAAAGGAAAAAATGTCCTCGGTTCCACTCCTCTATCGATAAAAATTGAGCCCAAATATTGTTTAGCCAAAGTTAAATCTTCAATGATCAAAAGAAGAATTTTTGCTATGAGTGACAAAGAATCTTCAGATGACTCTCCAGATAAGTTTAAAATACCTAAAATTTAAAGAGAACCCAACAAGATTTGATCCTAAAATAAGGATGAAGCCCATTTAAAAATCGACACTGATCCAACTCCCATCTTGGTGGACATGTTGGAGAATCCATCTATGGCATTTAAAACCACACAAACCATCATCCAATAGGCTCTTAAAATGGAAAAAACCATAAATTCTAGCACCAAGGAGAATGTCAAAGCTGTTGAAGAGGTCTCTGTCAGTCCATCTATGATTGAGTGATTCTACCTTTTGTGTGATCTCTTGGGATTATCCTTCTTTCTTTCTGGTTCCCGTGTTAGTTGCTTCACTACGTTTTCCCAAAGATGATCTTTGGGATTTTGTTTTTTTGGTCCAGTTGGGTTGTTGTCTTTAGGTGATCTTGGTATGGTCACCTATTTTCATTTGGCTATGTAAAATGTTTAAGTCCCTTTCAAAACCTTTTTTATCAATCATATATATATATATATAGTTCCACTATTTTTCTTTTAAGAATTATTATAAATTTATATATATTTATAATAATTATTTCATAGTCTTTTAAACTATGATTTAGTCTTTTAAACTAAGCAACACTCCATGATGAGTGTTTCTCCATCATATTTATCTTGCCATGGCTTGTCTTCATCATTCTCCTCCATGAGAATGGCTTCATCAAAATTTTGTGTCTCCTCTATGAAGCACTCTTCAACAAATAGTTTATTTGGTGTCTTCTCCATAAGACACTCTTCTTCATATGTCTCCTCCGTGAGACATTCTTCACAATATGCCTTCTCCATGAGGCATTTCTCATTCATGTACATGCTTGTCAAACATGTTAAATCTTCATCTTCTTCTCTCTTTTCTTCAAGAAGAAATTCATAATTATCTTCCTCCATAAGGAAGAATTCATCATGCATACCTTCTTCATAAGACATGTCTTCACATGCATCTTCACAATAAGACTCTTCAAAAATTTCTTCAAATAAACAAGGCTCCTCCTTGCTTTGGGGATTGCTACACATATCTCCTTCATAAGCATATTGTAATGCTTTCCAAGCCATTTGGGCTGTTCTACATTTTGCAATGAGAGGGAAAGTTGTCTCTTTAATACCTCTCTTCAAATCCAAGAGAGCTAAGCAATTTTGATATCGCTGCTCTTTCTTCAATTTCTTCTCCTCTTTTTCAAGAGATATCCAATTTGCAGGTTCTTTGTATCCTTCTTCAATGATCTCCCAAAGTCCCTTTGCAATGAGCCAGTGCTTCATTTTATTACTCCAAAAATAATAGTGGCACCCATAAAATTTTGGCACCTCCAAGCCTTCAAACCTGATGTCCATCATCAATGCACACTCCTAAAATAAAGAAATTCTTATTCATTATCTGTTAACAAACTGGAAAAACACATATGAATCACGTTCTCTTTCATCACAAAGAATGCAAAATATTTATTTCCCAAAGCAATTTGAGAAAGAAATAGCTCATGATTCTAATCGGTCCTATTTTCCACAAAAAATTGTGAAGTCTATGCTAATCGTCTATCCGCTATAGTAGTAACTTGATTCACCAATTATGCAAAGCAGTAGCCTGGTTGATAGATATCTACATCGACTGCAATTGTATTCAAAATCCACCTGCCTATTATGCATGGATGCTCACCCAAAAAAGTTATCTTCACTCTCATGTCACTCTGGACTTCACATCGCTCCTATCCACAGAAAATAATTTTATCTTCAGCTTGTGTTTTCTTCCAGTTGAAAAACTAATGAATCGCGACAACTATTTTTAGATCTCCATGCAGAGAATTATCACTCACTGCTAATGTTGACTCATGATTCAAACGGTCAATTTACATTCACCTTCCTATCTTCACAACAATAAATCACAAAATAAATCTCCTGACACAATGATTTTCCCAGCACGAGGATGTTTGTTGGCTTTGCAACAAACTGCAAAGTAGCATGGCATTTTTTTTAAATCTCCTCACACGTACGCAGGTCTGTCTTCCTTACGCAATATGATAATTTAGATTACCAATGTGCGCCCTACCAGCCTTTACACCTTGGCCTCTATATGATTCTCTCCATGCGCTTTAAACAGCAGTTCTAACTCATTTCTTCACAGACACTTCACACTATGCATGCAGACATGCCACACTCTTCACGTAGGGTCTTCTCTGAACTTGACCAAATGTAACATAAATCTTGAGATCTTTATCCTACAACAAACATTCACAGGCTTTTAATCTCGAAAATGGATCTTCAACAAAAACTCTGATACCACATGTGAGCCAGAATTAGTCTGAACTAATTTATTCATGATAAGTCATTACAATATATATCTTGGGAATGTAATTGAAGACTCTTCCAAGTGGGTAAAATACAGATACATGAGAATATGTAACAGATGAATCTCCCAAGAGGGTAAAAGATAGATACATGAGAATAAAATGTTTTCAACATCACACCAAAGCACCTAAATATTACCTATTACAATTGGAGATATTCACAGGGAATATTGCCTCATGAAAATAGAAAAACACACCAATAATAGAAATCAGTCAAGCTCCAACAGTAAGAATTTTTGGTAACTCTTTATCTTCACCACAATCTAATGGAGAAAGAAACTAAATGACAAACTTATGTTTGTTTGTTAGAATGCTTTATGTAAACAATGAAAAATATTTGGCCAAACTGGACTTCAAGAGCGACTGATCTATACACTAAAAAGGGATCAAGAGCTTTATAGGTACAGACTTCCCGCTACTTCTAGTCTTATATTACATACCTTTTTTTTATCTTTCCCTTCAATATTGAGTTATCTTCAGTGTATGAGATAGCTTTCTTCAATGGGAAAAATAAACAATCATGGGTTGCCTTTGTTTTAGGATGAAGATTAGACTATGGGTTAGTCATGCAACGCAGTTGTCATTCTGAAAAATGTCAAAGGTTAACAATAGTTATGTGGCCATGTTGGAAATTATTATGGGCGAGTGCAAACGGTTCCTTGGCAAATTCAAAAACATGGTCATGCAGCATGTGTACAAGGAAGGGAATCATGTTGCAAACATTTTTGACAAATTTGGGTGTTAAAAAAATCCTTTCATATTTGGCATAATGATTTCCCTCAAAAACTCATTGCCCATGCTAACCATGAAGGAAATGTGTTTTTTTAGTGCTTGTTTTGGACCAAGGTGGTCACCCAGAATCCATAGAACCTTTGCAGGAGGTTGTCCTTTTTGAAATAAATTGTATGCTAACAAGATGACTAATTTTGTGGTCTAGTGGTGACCGCTCGATTCAGGTCAAAATAAGCCACACCAGTCTAATCTGTGTCAGCCTTGATCCAGCCAAATAAACTAACCTCATCTCGAGTGATGTCAGCTAAGCGTGCATCAACTTTGACCTAGCCAGATGGACCATCTATGATGCCTATAGAGTCTGCTCGAGCCTGGCCAACTCGAATATCCATGCCACCTATTATTCATATCGTAAGCGTAGGGTTATGTATAATATGCATTGTCCCAAATTTTCAATACCACTTCTCAAAAATATGGATAGCCTTAGCTTTTGAGATCACATTTGACACTCCAGTATGCAAAATGATTTCCTAAAATGGAGGTGGCATCTATGTTTTACCAGTAATGTCTGTGGGAGTGGATCTTTTTGTCCTAGCTATCATTTCCAAAGGGGCAATCAAACCATGTCCTCTTTCCAACCAAGTTCAAATTTCCACTGTATCATGTGACATCCTTGCTTGGTCACTGAACTTGCTGACAACGAATCCCTACTCAATGTGTTGTGTGCAACTTGTGTTAGAACCCATAGGTGAACATGTGAAGAGTTAAATTTCATCATCCTTCACAAATTAGAGACCCTTTTGAGTTTGGCCAACATGTGTTTCAATCAAAGCTTTACTCATATTGGTTGAGAAAAACCCACCATCATCCTGGCTCACGTATCAAGGCACTCTAGACTTCATCATCAATGTTGGAAAAAGGTGATCCCCACAAGAGGTGGCATGTGTATCTGGGGTTTTCTAACCCTTTCTATTTCCAAATTTTTAGTTAAATTCACCTTACATGGAGGTAAGAGCACCTTGGGTTTCTCTATGAACTGTCACCAAACAATAATGGCATTGCTTGAACATGCCACTATGCAACTAAAGGTCGATATCGAAATAATATTGAATAGACATGGGTTTATACCCTTTCTAAGAAAATTTAGTGGTACATATCTTGAGTTATCAATAGAGTTTTCTAGGTTGGGTAATAATGGGTATGTTTGTCTTTAGGGGCTTTCCTTCAAGGTGATGAATTAACTTCTAGCAAAGGTGACATAGCTCCCCAATGACAGGGACATCATCCATCGGGATAGATATTCCTTGGCTGCTGAACTTAATTTTTTTAGCAAGAGGCTAGTGAAGGAAAATGGTGATATCATTAGAACTAGGCTCCCCACTCTTGGGATAGGGTTCTAATGCTGATAATGTAGTACTTTACTATGGATGAGGTCAATGTTCCCTTTAGAAGCATTCATTTGAATTTTTTGAAACATCTGAGGGATATAAAGGATATTAATGCTCCTGACTACCTGGTAATATCAATGGAAATTTTAATGAAGAGCATCAAGGAGGACTTTTCAACCCATCGAAAGCATCAAGGTATTCATCTCATTCTGTATAGACATGTTTTGTAGAAAGAGGCTGAGAAGGCTATGATTATGACTATGGATATCATCCATGGTCCTTTTGATGCTGACCCTTATGATAGTCCCCAAAGGATTGCAGTTAGTGAATAAATAAAGAATGCCTCTACTGACATGAAAAAAACTAAAGGAAAAACTATCCTCGGTTCCACTCGTCTATCGATCAAAATTGAGTCTAAACATTGTTCAACCAAAGTTAAATCTTCAATGAGCAAAAGAAGAATTTCTGTTAGGAGTGACAAAGAATCTTCAGATGACTCTTTAGACAAGTTTAAAATACCTAATATTGAAGGAGAACCCAACAAGATTTGATCCACCCAAGTGTTTTAGGTGAGTTGGAGAGGAGAGGGCAATCCTCCAAGGGAGGTCCCAGGTTCAAATCTCCACCCTACCAAAAAGCTGATTTGGGTATCTAAATTCCAATTGATAATGTTGGTACAGGCAAGGTCGGGTGTGACTCATGGGTGAATTTAACGGTGTAGAACCCCCTGTTCGTGGTCTCTCAGACCAAGGTGGCCCCACAAGGGGTTTTTTGCTTTAAAAAAATAATATTTGATCCTAAAATAAGGATGAAGCCCACTTAAAAATCGACAATGATCCAACTCCCATCCTGGTGGACATGTTGAAGAATCCATTTATGGCATTTAAAACCACAGTGACCATCCTTCAATAGGCTCTAAAAATGGCAAAATCCATCAATTCTAGCACCAAGGAGAATTTAAAAGTTGTTGAAGAGTTCTCTGCCAGTCCATCTATGACTGAGCGATTCTACCTTTTGTGTGTTCTCTAGAGTTGTTTCACTATGTTTTCTCAAAGATGATCTTTGGGCTTTTGTTTTTTGGTCTAGTTGGGTTGTTGTCTTTAGGTGATCCTTGTAGGGTCATGTCTTTTCATTTGGCTTTGTAAAATTTTTAGGGTCCCTTTCAAAACCCTTTTTATCAATCAAATATATATATATATATATATATAGTTCCACTATTTTTATTTTAAGAATTATTATAAATTTATAACAATTATATATATATATATATATATATATATATATATATATATATATATATATATATATATATATATATATATATATATATATATATTTATTTCATAGTCTTCTAAACTATAATTTAATCTCATTTATGTGTTAAGTTTGTATTAAATTATTATTTTTTTGCCCTTGAGTTTAATTTTTTGTATTTTTAATAACATTATAGATTTATTGCAAGTAACTTATGCAATATATAATTAGGGACATTTTTTTCTTTCAATTTTTTTTTTTAATTTTGTTAAAAAAAATATGTTAAGAAAAACTCAAGAGTACAATGCATAACTCATATAATTTAGTCTTTGGACTACTAGCCAAGTAGCAGTCCAAATAAAACTAAAAATTCAAACTAACTTCCTACCCAAAATACCAACTATGCTACCATTGGAGCTTATAAATATTGGAACAAGACCCTCTAACATCCTTTATCATTGCTAGAATTGAGGAACTATATAGGAATAGAGAAGATAAAATACCTGTATTATGGCTAGAAATGAGGAACTACATAAGAACAGAAAAGATCAGAGAAGAATAGACTACACTAAGGCTTGCACAAGAAGTACACCAAGGCTTGTACAAGAACTTCCTAAATAACTACACAAGAACTACCTAAAGAACTACACAAGCACCGCTTGAAGAACTGCACAAGCACCGCTTGAAGAACTGTACAAGAACTGCTTAGAGAACTGCATAAGAACTGCCTAAGAAATTGTACAAGAACTAAAGAACTACACAAAAACTATTGGAAGAACTACACAAGAACAACTTGAAGAATTGCACAAGAACTATCAAAAGAACTACACAAGAATATCCTAAAGAACTACACAAGAACTGCCTAAAGAACTACCCAAGAAATTATTGAATAAGTTAGCCATATCAATGTTTTAAAATTCGCAACTTGCTATAAACTCGACAACCTAATTTTTATGAGTTATCGACAAATCGCAATAAACTCAGGAAAAAATCGGACAAAACTTGGGAAAGGAAACATCAAAAAAATAAAAAAATAAAATAAACAAACAAATATTTTTTTAACCTAACATCATCAATATCGTGTGCTTGGCATTGGAAGGAGATACATCAGATCACCGTCTAACCATTTTAGATTGGGAAACATTCGAAAATAGATAATCATTGGAATGCCCATTTGGCATGCTGGACTACAGCGACTTTGATAGAAATTAGGATCTTTCTAATCTCAGCCCTTCACATTTCTAATCTCAGTCCCTTGTAAGAAATTAACATTTACGTGTCGCACTTTCTAATCTCAGTCCCAAGCACTTATAGTTCATATTTGGATACTTTTTTGATGGTGCACATGTAATTATTAAAACAATATTTAAAAATGTATAATTAAAAAATTATTTATATGCCTTTCCCTACCTCAGCCCCTGCCTCCCCCTACCTCGACCCCTGCTTATCTTCATATGTCTCTTCCCTGCCTCGAATCTCTTTTCCCTGTCTTTCCCCTGCCTCAGCCCCTACTTTCATAAGAGTCTTCCCTGCATCTTCCTTGCCTCCACTCTCTTTCGTCTGCCCCTATCTTTCCCTGGCTCGACCCCTGCTTCTCTTTGTATGAGTCTCGACAAGTAATCACCGAGTACTCGATGAATAATGGGCGAGTAACTCACCGCGAGTTGGCGAGTAACTCGACCCGAGTTTCTTATTAGAAAAACTCACAAGCCTCCCTGAACCACGAGTTTTGTGGGTACTTGCGAGTAACATGCGAGTTTTGAAACACTGAGCCATAACTTCTAATATTACCATCAAGAGACTGAACAAAGAGAAGATCAGTCCTAGTTTGATCTAGCCACCACCTAGGAGGGAAACCATAGCACCTAATATATCCTTTGTCAAGAGCCCAATTTTCCATAGAATCTACCACTCCATTATGTTCTCTCGGCACATGATTGAAAGCAACATCTTGAAAACTAGAAGCTATTAATCTAATTTTATCTATGATCCTTTGAATTCGCCAATCTACCTTTTGAAACCTTGAAGTTGAATTTAGGTAACTGATCATAATTTGAGAGTCTGACTCTGCTATCACCCTTCTCCATCTTACCTTCAGTGCCTCCTGCAGATCTCTCAAAATACCCTATACTTATGCTAAGTTATTAGATAGAATTCCTAAATTTTTGACAAAAGTAAAAATTGGAGTACCATCCTCTAACCTACATATCCCTCCTATACTAGCTCTACCAAGATTTCCTGTATATGCTCCATTCATGTTGAATTTTCCAATTTTAACTGAACACAATGGAAAACGGGTTGGTTGTCTATGAAATATCTATATATATATATATATTAAAAATAGTGTTACAAGAGGTTCTCCTTTTCTTTAATGTGTTTTACTTTAGAAGGCTACAAAGTGGAATTTTATGGAATGAAAGTTCCTCTTCTTCAATGAACAAGTCAATAATGCCCTGAATCAGTCTTCCAAAGATCCTTAAATTGGATGGGCTTACTGCTCATGTGTCATTATTGATCAAGCTTGTCCTCAAGACTTGTATGACCTACATAAAGGGGTTAGTGCATTTTGGGGTATGTCATGGATCAAGCCCCATATTTATGAAGATAAAGACACTAAATAAAGCAATTGAATGCATCATGACAGTTGTTGAAAATATTTATAAATACTGGAAAATGGTAAAAGTTACCTATCAGAAGGGTTTGGTGGCTTGTTGTTCACTGAAGTCGAAATCTGGCTAGATTTGCACCCTAGGGTGCGACTGAGTATGGGTCACAGGGTACCCTACGACTATACCTATTTTTATTTTGGTGGAAGATGAAATTTTTCTGCAATAGTTAAAACTCTTGGTTGGCATCGTATCCACTTTTGTACTTGTTGAAACCTATAAAAATAGTACACAAAGGATGAAAAGAGAATTTTTGTCATGGTGATTGATGGATTATTGATGGATGATGGTCTAATGTGATTTTGGTAGAGTTTTGTTATGTAAAATGAGGGTGGATGGATTTTAAAATAAAATGAATACTATTTATAGAACTTTGGAGAGGCTAGGGGGGTGAGGTGTCCCTCATGAGGTGTCCATTGTGAGGTGGAATGGATCATGGGTTAAATTCCAACTATGGTGATATTAAGGGTGAGGTGGAAGGTGACTCACCCTTTCACATGCCGTGAAAAGGGATATTTTAAATATTAATTTGGATGATTATTTCACAGATGTGTGAGGTACTAAATATCCAAATTGATCATGGGTGCATACATGTGTGAGGTAAAGAATAATGTTAACCTTAATTAAACTTAATTAAACATTTACTTAACCCCTTAAGTGTACTTTAGTGATAAAGTAACTTTTGTCCAAGGTAAAGCCTTTGATGGTGGTCACATGAGGACCATGGTTAAACATAGGAAAGGGCTTAAGTGGTCCAAGGAGCTTATGCATACCCATTTTAATAAATGTAAGGTGTTCTAAGGTTAATTAATGCAATTTTGTAGCTTTTGCAATTTAATCAACCATGGAGATAGGGCAAGCGACCATGTGTTATTTTTAGGTGTCTACATTTACCTATTTTTGTACTGTAGTGTGTGAAGACACAAGGCAGTGCAAAAATTTATGACACCAAGTGATGATTTTATTTGGAGAAATAAGAATTGATGATGGATGATTATGAATGATGATGGCCTTTGTCATGCCATAGTAATTATTGGGAGAGTAGAAGTAATATTACCTTATTGTCGTGATCAATGTAGAATACCCCAATTGTGAAAGGAGTGAATATCTTCAAAACTTTACCTTTGATGCTTTGTTAATATTGATTTGATTTGATGAGTCTTTCAACCGATAATATATATATATATATATATATATATATATATATATATAATTTCATAGTATTTTAAACTATGATTTAATATCATCTTTGTTTTAAGTTTGTATTAAATTATTATTTTTTTGCCCTTGAGTTTAATTTTTTATATTTTTAATAACATTATAGATTTATTGCAAGTAACTTATGCAATATATAATTAGGGACATTTTTTTCTTTCAATTTTTTTTTTTTTAATTTTGTTAAAAAAAAATATGTTAAGAAAAACTCAAGAGTACAATGCATAACTCATATAATTTAGCCTTTGGACTACTAGCCAAGTGGCAGTCCAAAAAAAACTAAAAATTCAAACTAATTTCCTACCCAACATACCAACTATGCTACCATTGGAGCTTATAAATATTGGAACAAGACCCTCTAACATCCTTTATCATTGCTAGAATTGAGGAACTATATAGGAATAGAGAAGATAAAATACCTGTATCATGGCTAGAAATGAGGAACTACATAAGAACAGAAAAGATTAGAGAAGAACAGACTACACTAAGGCTTGCACAAGAATTACACCAAGGCTTGTACAAGAACTTCCTAAATAAGTACACAAGAACTACCTAAAGAACTACACAAGCACCGCTTGAAGAACTGCACAAGCACCGCCTGAAGAACTGTACAAGAACTGTTTAGAGAACTGCATAAGAACTGCCTAAGAAATTGTGCAAGAACTAAAGAACTACACAAAAACTATTGGAAGAACTACACAAGAACAACTTGAAGAATTGCACAAGAACTATCAAAAGAACTACACAAGAATATCCTAAAGAACTACACAAGAACTGCCTAAAGAACTACCCAAGAAATTACTGAATAAGTTAGCCATATCAATGTTTTAAAATTCGCAACTTGCTATAAACTCGACAACCTAATTTTTGTGAGTTATCGACGAATCGCAATAAACTCAGAAAAAAATTGGACAAAACTTGGGAAAGGAAACATCAAAAAAATAAAAAAATAAAATAAACAAACAAATATTTTTTTAACCTAACATCATCAATATCGTGTGCTTGGCATTGGAAGGAGATACATCAGATCACCGTCTAACCATTTTAGCTTGGGAAACATTCGAAAATAGATAATCATTGGAATGCCCATTTGGCATGCTGGACGACAACGACTTCGATAGAAATTAACATCTTTCTAATCTCAGCCCTTCACATTTCTAATCTCAGTCCCTTGTAAGAAATTAACATTTACGCGTCGCACTTTCTAATCTCAGTCCCAAGCACTTATAGTTCATATTTGGATACTTTTTTGATGGTGCACATGTAATTATTAAAACAATATTTAAAAATGTATAATTAAAAAATTATTTATATGCCTTTCCCTACCTCAGCCCTTGCCTCCCCCTACCTCGGCCCCTGCTTCTCTTCGTATGTCTCTTCCCTGCCTCGGATCTCTTTTCCCTGTCTTTCCCTTGCCTCGGCCCCTACTTTAATAAGAGTCTTCCCTGCATCTTCCCTGCCTCCGCTCTCTTTCATCTGCCCCTATCTTTCCCTGTCTCGACCCCTGCTTCTCTTTGTATGAGTCTCGACAAGTAATCACCGAGTACTCGATGAATAATGGGCGAGTAACTCATCGCGAGTTGGCGAGTTACTCGACCCGAGTTTCTTATTAGAAAAACTCACAAGCCTCCCTAAACCACGAGTTTTATGGGTACTCGCGAGTAACATGCGAGTTTTGAAACACTGAGCCATAACTTCTAATATTACCATCAAGAGACTGAACAAAGAGAAGATCAGTCCTAGTTTGATCTGGCCACCACCTAGGAGGGAAACCATAGCACCTAATATATCCTTTGTCAAGAGCCCAATTTTCCATAGAATCTACCACTCCATTATGTTCTCTCGACACATGATTGAAAGCAACATCTTGAAAACTAGAAGCTATTAATCTAATTTTATCTATGATCCTTTGAATTCGCCAATCTACCTTTTGAAGCCTTGAAGTTGAATTTAGGTAACTGATCATAATTTGAGAGTCTGACTCTGCTATCACCATTCTCCATATTACCTTCAGTACCTCCTACAGATCTCTCAAAATACCCTATACTTATGCTAAGTTATTAGATAGAATTCCTAAATTTTTGACAAAAGTAAAAATTGGAGTACCATCCTCTAACCTACATATCCCTCCTATACTAGCTCTACCAGGATTTCCTGTATATGCTCCATTCATGTTGAATTTTCCAATATTATTTGGAGGAGGCTGCCATTGCTTTGTTCTATCCATTATCTGAGTGATCATTTTATTTCTTTTATGTTGGGCTAATCTAGGGCTAATCTTTAATCATACCATCATTTGTTCCCATAGTTTATTTGAAAATTATGGGTGAATTAATAAATTTTGGATAGTCTCCATCAGATTTTCTAGGGTCTTGAGTCAGACATAGTGGATGTCCCTACTCTCTTGTTGAAAGATTCATTTTTTCACTCCTTCCAAATATTCCAATGAAGAATAGTCATTCCTACGTAAACTACTTGGTTCACATACCGGTATTTTCCTTCTTGATTTCTCCATTCTCTCATTATTTGTTCTATGTATTGTTCATTGGACCATCTTAAATTAAGAAGGGAAGCCAACATCTTCCAAAATTTAGAGGCTATGGGGTATTCTATGAATAAAATATTTAGTGTTTTAGTGTTATCCCAACACATTACACATTGAAAGGGTTCATTAAATCCTTTCTACATAAGATGATCCCTTGTGAGTACCCTTTTATGAAGAAGCAACCAGATGAAAAACTTGACCTTTGGCCATAACGTTTGAGCCCATAAATGTTTGAACAAATCCTAATCCAAATGGGGATTAGTATGGGTTAAGGCTAAATAACCTTGAGCTACAGTGTATGCACAATTCCATAAGCTATTCCAACAAATACAATCTTTAGATTATGACCATGAAGGTGATTGCATTTGGAGGAGTCTGTGTATATCTTTTTTTTGAGCTTCATTGAGTTGGATTGGCCATTCTTCGACTAGGATCCAACATCTTCCCACCTCTGCATTTCTTGTTTTATTTTTATAGTATTTGGAAACTTAATAATTATATATTTTTTGTACTTTTAAATTAAATCAAATTTTTATAAGTTTGTTTTAATAAAATATAAAGGAAGTTTAACAATTTTTCTTGTTTTTTACGTACACACATAAAGACTTAATACCAAAATAAATATTATTTAAAATGTTTTATCATGATAAATTTAAAATTCTTTTAATTTTAAATAAATTTCTATTTTCTACTCCAAAATAAAGTATTTATCATTTTTTTTAAATTTCACCATAAGAAGTTCTTTAATAAACATTTTGGTCTAATATTATGACAACTTATTTTTTAAAAAACTAAGGGAACAACCTTGGTGAGTATACATATCATAAACACAAGGAATAGAATGGTTTTGGAAGGATTATTTCAATTATAGTTTTATTTAAAATTCTTTTAATTTAAAATAAATTCTTATTATGTGCTTCAAAATAATTTATCATTTTTTTAAATTTCACCATAATAAGTTCTCTAATAAATATTTTGGTTTATTATTATGATAACTTAATTTTTAAATAACTTAGGTAACAACCTTTGTGAGTATGCATATCATAAATACAAGGAATAGAATGGGTCGGTTTGGAAGGATTATTTCAACTACAGTCATACTTACTATATTAAAGAAACATAGATTTCCTTGACATTGGTAAACCAAATATAGCTATTAAGGACTTTTTAGAGGTAATCAAGACTTATGCAAGGCTACACTTTCCTCATGAGGGTACCTACAATCCAACTTGTCAATATGAATTTAAATCCATCATCTTCTCATATGCACTCGAATGAATGAGATGTTTATTTATGACTCCAAATGGGTGATTCATTCATTCTATTAAGACTTTATGTAGTAGGTTGAAGAACAATAATTCTAAATGTGAGGTGAATTCATATGGATTTTCTTAGATATTGGTAAATCAAACATGGCTATTAAGGCCAATCAAGACTCTTATGCAAGGCCACACTTTCTTTATGAATGCACCCATAATCCAATATGCCAATATGAGTTTGAATCCTTCATCTTTTAATATGTACTTGAATGAATGAGACATTGCATTATGGGTCCAAATAGGTGATTCATTTGTTTTATTAAGAATTTATGTAGTAGGTTAAAGAACAAGGAATTTGTTTAAAATAGTTAGTTCTATATTGTAGGGAAATTTAAATAAAATCCATGTAATGAAATTTATATGGAATATAATTAAATACAAATAAATTTTTCTTTCTTCAAATCAAGATTTGTTTCAATAAAATGTAATTTTGAATGTAATTTTGATTGCAACACATTATATTTTTAGACTTAGGTCAATAAATTTATTTATTTTATAAATAATTTAATAAATCAACTATAATTTTTTAAAAGAAGAAGTAACTTCTTTTAACGACTCAACCATAAGCAATGTAAATGCAAATATTATTTACAATGGAATTAAAAAATTAGATCTAAAATTTCATAATTATTTATATAATGATAATTTCATTTGACCACTATATAATCATTTAAATTTATACTACTAAATATAGAACTCCCTCCAAACATAATTTTAACAATCTATAACAAAATATCATTTCCTCATAAAATAAACTAAAATATATATTCACATGCCTTTTGTAACAACCCAGGTCTACTCACTTGGTTGAACCACTAAAAAGACAAGAGTCATCAAGGGGGTCTATTATTATTTTTTGTTTTCAAAATAAAGTTTGTTTGTAAGAATACCTTCAGGTTCGTAGAAAAATTTGATTCACCCAATAAATCATTAACATGAACTTAAATTAGTACAGTTATATTAAACTACTTTTGGATACAAGACTACTATAGACAATCACCCAAGTGGATGATATTGGCCAAATCCCATGAAGGTGCAATTAGTGGAATTGATATGTCTCATTTATCATACTTGTATTCTAGCATGAGGGTCTCTCCATAACATGGGTTATCCTCTAGGGCCCATAACACTTAGAGGAAGACGTTTTCTTTCCCCATCCCTTAGCATTTGTGAATCCACAACCTAACTGGTCGAATTATTTGATTTTTACTTTGCAAGGGATCAACATATATATGCTAGTGTCTAGTTGATTGTCCCCTTCCTGGAGTCAACTAGAGACATCTCAATGCCTTAACCTTGGACTTGATCGTGCATGCTCATTATGATTCTCGATCGTTTGTCCCATACCAAAAATTGAGGCTAAAATAGCTGAGTCAAATGAAACATGAGACTTATCACAATACTACTGAGCAACAATCATGAGGTGGCATCTCATAACACCCCTAATTACCATATCTAACCTAGTCATCATTTTTTATCTTTTTTGTTGGTCTTTAATTGCTCACAAACTTATTGTGTGCATACTCGCACCTCAATAAAATATGGTTTTTTAACCTTTCTTTTCCACTAGCAATGACTACCGTTTATCCTTCTTGATAAACCATTGCTTGGGTTTTTGGGATATTTCTCTTAGTTTAATGAGTCTCCAAATATCATGTCAAGTAATGATAAATTTATCTCTTAATACTAGAGTCTCCATTCATCATAATGTTTACTAATGTAAATCCATTACATAAGAGATTCAACATATAGCATTGAAGCAAATAGATAAGCATAAAATGATAAAGGGTTTCCTTACCCTAATCTTCACATTCTTCCCAAAGACTAAATTTTCAATTTTCCCCTATGGCTTTTATCATTTGCTATGATAAATTATGATTAAAGTTCTACGTAATTTAAAGGAAGCTTGGCTACACTTTTACATTGTAAATTTTTCTAGAAGTGGAATATTCTACAAGATCCATATGGTCAACCGACCATTCCATTTATCTTCTTCCTTTTATTTAGATTTTGAGTTTACACAAAATTCTCAACTGAGAATAAAGTTTTAGAATCACAAGGGAGATCCATAGCCACATTCATGCAAGCACAATAAAATCACCACTTCTTTGGTTATTCCCATCCAAAAGAAGAAGTTAAAGTTAAGTCTTTCCATACCTAATTAATATTGGCTAAAAAGGGATTAACACTATATTTAGGTCCAGAATCTCATTAGAAGTCTCAATATTTATGAATATATAGCCTTACATTTTAAGACCAAGACCTCATATTATGGAAATTCCTCATTTAACATCTACATTTCAAAACTAAAGATTTCTTTTTTTGAAGGTTTTCATGTTTGAATTTAGATCCATTTTACTAAATCTAATGTGGTTTGCCTAGTTCTATTTTTAAACCATAACATTTTCAATTTATATTGCACATGAATGGCAAGTTAAAAACTTGGATAAATATAAATGAACTCACACATTACTAATAGATTATCTATTATTTTTGTTTCACTGGAATGGAATAGAATTTTCCTTTGTAGATTTCTTCATCTACTCATCTGCCATATTAACACAACATAGTTAATTTAAAGTAAAAAAATGGTTACTCACATACATTTGTTGAGAGAAGAATAGCAATGAAACAAAATGTCTAGGTTTATATTCCTCCAGTGTTCAAAATAGTTTTTCTCAAATACCTACTGTAGAAATGGTATTTTCATAAAAAAACTACAAGAAAGTATTTAGATGATAAACATCCTTTAAATAAGAAAATACTTTGCTCACTTCAAAAAATTAACATACAATAGTAAATGTATATGAATTTAACATAAATAACCTAAAGATGACTATTATGCATCTTTGATGTTTTGGGACCAATTACATGTATCCTTTCAAAAGAGATAATAATAATAAGTTTTGTATGATCAAGGACATATGCTCTAATTGGTGGTTACTTTAGAGTTTCCTTTTTGGTTTCGTGCCCTTATAACTTTTGCACTATTCTCAAAACTTGGCTACAGTAGACACTCCTCCTACATCAAACTAATAACATATATTTATAATTTATTTTGCATTTATATAACTATTTTAATTATATATTTTTCCTTATATTTTAGAATATATTATTAAAAATACAAACCACTACAATTCATAAAGCAATCAACAAAGATAACGGCTCCGATACCTAGACATTTTTATTACCCAAGGCTCCCATGCCCTAGGCATTTTCATTGCCAATTAAGACACAATATTTTCAAAATAAAGCTCACACAAACTTAGCAAATCATTTCATGAAATATATATGATATGCATATGTGGTGAGCATTCCATGTGCTCACGAGCTAAATCATCACTTCCCTCTTACCTTTTTTGCCAACCAACCCTGACTAGTCAAGAGTGTATACCTGATCTTGTGCACACAATGAATATCAGCAGTACCTTATTCTATAGAAAAGGTAATACACTTCAATAATTAATCTATAAACAATTATCATGTGAGAGAATTGTTACATCCTTCCCCACTAAAAATAAATGCAATCCCTATATTTTATGGCATGAGTAATAAATCTTACAACATTTCCAATTATGTATCTAGCAAATACAATAGAAAATGGTATTCATAATTCATGCATAATGTAAACATACATATGCAAAATCCATTAGCAGTTTAATTTTATCTAGGTAATCATTTACATGATCTTATTTAGTATTGAAAAACACATATTTATATAAAATTAAAATATGCTTCAATACATACACAAATTACTCTACCCAGTATTCCAAGCACACATAAACTACTCTACTCAGTATACAATCTTATCCCCATATATACATATTTTATCGAATCATATAAAATATTATTTTTAAAACAAAATAATGTCTATGTCTACTCAAATAGATAAGGAAAATACTGCTTCATATCTTCCACCTCTTCCCATGTGGTGTTTTTGTCCAAGTAGTGGTCCCATTGGATTTGACATTGCTTTATGCTTCTCTTCCTCATATTATTGGTTCTAAAACCAAGTATACGAACATGTCATACTTCAATTTTGAGTGGGTTGATCATTTGCAATTTGAAAACATCCAATACATGAGCTGGATTAGAAATATATTTTCTAAATATGGACACATGGAAGACATTGTGAATAATGGATAGGCTTGGTAGTAGAACAAGTCTATAAGTGACATGGCTTATCTTGGCCACAATTTCAAATGGATCCACATATCTAAAGTCAATTTTGGAAGATTTTTGGAACGTTTAGTTGGTTCCACCCTTAAGAATACCTTGTCTTCCACAAAATATTCCCCTAGTGATATTTTGAGGTTCGCATAGCTCTTCTAGTGATATGGGACCTCTTTTAGCTTCTGTTGAATAATTTTTAATTGGTATTCCATTTCCTTTACCATTTTTGATCCGATCACTACCCGATCCTTCAAATTATCTCAATACAAGGAAATATTGCATCATCTCCTATAAAGAGCTTCAAAAGGTACCATACCTAGTGATGCATGGTAACTATTATTGTATGCAAATTCCACTAGGTATAAATAGTCTTCCCACTTTGTATGTTGATCCATGCAATACATTCTTAACATATCTTATATTACATGATTCACCCTCTCCATTTGCTTGTCTGTCTCAGGGTGATATGCAGTACTAATATTCAGTTTGGTTCCCAATACTTCATGTAATGCTTGCCAAAATTTTGAGTCAAAGTGAGAATCTCTATTAGAGATTATAACTTCTGGAAAACCGTGTAGTATTACCACTTTCATGAAAAACTTACTTGCTACTACAGGTGAATCATATTACACATTACCTGGTATAAAATGTGCAACCTTGGTTAACTTATCTACAACTACCAAGATTGAATCGTACCTAAATCTTTTTTTAGGCAATTCCATAATAAAATCCTTTGATACCACTTGCCATTTTGTGTAGGTATCTCATGTGGATACAAATTTACATATGGATGTAGATGTTTTGCTTTCACTTTTTGACACTCTAAACATTTGGCCACATAACTAGTGATATCCTTTTTCATTCCTAGAAAATAATAAGCTTTTTCATAAATTCTCATACATTTTTACCCCTCTCGAGTGTGCAAAATAAGGTGCATTGTGTGCTTCCTTAAGAATTATTTCTTGCAACCTCTTGTGCTTGGAACTACCAGCCTAATTTTATAAAATGAGAGATCATATTTATATACAATGTCTATATTCCTTTCAGGTTCCTGCTCAACCTGAACGTTACAAGACTGACAAATTTTATTGCTACACTTTAATTTGATCTAATAGATCATAATAGAATTTTTCCATTGTAGTGATACACCCTTTCCTACTCAGAGTTTCTATGACCTTATTCTCTATACCCTTAATATACTCAATGTTGAAATCATACTCAGCTAAAAATTCCATTCAATGTCTAGCATTCAATAAGGGTTGAGTAAATATGTATTTTAGAATCTGGTGATCTATATTTAATTCAAATGGTTTTCCCAAAAAAATAGTGTCTCCAAATATTTAGGGCATGCATAATTGCTACCAACTCCAAATCATGATTGGCCTAATTTACCTCATGTCTCTTAAGTTTCCTGGACTCATATTCAATAACATCATCTAGGGTCAATTTTACTACCTATAGTGTATCATATCCAAAAGTACTTATCCTCACATCCTCCATGGAATCAAACATTTTTTTTTTTTTTATCTTCCTGATCACTTCTCCTTTTGCTTATTCATATCATTAAAGGCTCTAACAAGGTCTATTTCAATCCATTAGATTTGATAAAACATGGTTGTTCAAATGACTATCTTTATCCACCTCACATTTTTTACATTCAATTAGTCCAAAATTTCTACATTACAATAAATTCTATTAATCTATAAGATATTAATAAGTTATAAGATAAGGTCAAAAAAAGTGTAAAGTCAATTTTGGAGGTTGCACAACAAATTTAAAATATTTTAAACAATAATCTTGTAACACATCAAATACTGAAAGAATTTTATTTCAATTGGTTATATGAGATTGAAACATACCCGACCTGTATAACATCATCACCACCGTGTGGTATTACAATAAATTGAATATTATCCATGTATCGCTTGACAAGATTTAAACTTGGGTCTCCTCCTTGAATGTTGAGGAATATAACCATTTGAGCTATTGTTTTTTTATTAAAATTTTAGCATAAAGCATATTTTTTTGAAAAAAGTCTCGATCCCCTTGTGACAAGGTATAAACTTGGGTCTCTTGGATGCAAACCCAGAGATATACCACCATGGTCTCCCTCATGGAACTAGATATTGAAATAAAATTGATACAATCAACCTTTTTCTTAGTATGACATGATTTATTTTAACCACTAACTATTAACTAACTATAGGATGGCATATTAGTCTTTGTGGGTTGAACTTGTTAATAACCTACATTGTTGAATACAATATTTGAAAAAATATAATTTATCAGTTGAGCAATAAACAAATTTGATTTTTTATTTTTTAAATGAAAACCATCTTTCATAAAACTAATGTATACACGTACATTGTATTAAGTCTAGATTTTAAAGGGATCAAAAGGTTAAATCTATAATTAAAATTTTATAGGACCATATAATTTATAAATTTTAAAACAAATTATACAATGAATAGTTTTGGACAATACAATATGAAGTCAATGACACACAAATCATAATTAAAATCATCAAAATTTTCAATACCTACATGCCAATATGGATATTTATAATCTATTTACTCAACCATAGATATGAAAACCACTTATAAAAAATCTTTGAAAAATAAAATCAACGTAAAATAATCTTATTCAGCAGGACTACATTAAGCATCCCCACTTATGGGGACTTTTTACATCTCGAACATTGAATTCAGTACACAATTGATGTCCATTGTTCTAAATATATCAAGTTCATAACTAGGTAATATACATGTAGGTATGGTTGTCTATTTAACATATGTACTTTGGTTTTGGTTTTGCAAGCGTTAATATGTTTCAAAGTTGAAAATTAAACCCTTTTATACTCAAAATATTTACCATGTCAATATAATTTGTTATATAATGTTTCAATTACCTTAAAATTTTAGTTATATAACATTCACTCTTGGCATGAGATAACATTAATGATATTCATATTACCTCTTAAAATCTGTTTTTTGTTTTGAAAAGCAATTTGAAAAACTTATATTAAAACAAAGATCACTTACAAGTTGGGATGAGACTTCTCCCAGCCTTAGCCAAAGAAGACACATGTTTACAACAGTAAAATAAGATTTGCATTGGAGCCAAATCTCCTAAACTATATTTCTACAATGGTTGTTCACTTGTTTACAACTGTAAAAGAAGATCTACATTGGATCACAAATATCCTAAACCATATTTCTGCAATGGTTATCCAAATTAGCTAAAATTTGGATTTGCTCACCAACCTGCCTAATCATATCATCCTCAATAACCATGTCACTATGCCACTTAACCCCTACCTCCTTCTCAGTGTCCATCTTAGCCAAAAATTCTACCACTTTATTTAGATCTCTACTCATATAAATTAGAATCACATCATCTAATTCCCTCAAAAATTCCTTATTTTGAGTGACAAGAATCCTCAATCTCCATGTATTCAAAGTAAAGTTCCTCATGCAATCCAGAGCTCCGACCATTATTTGAGAATCTTATTCTAAGATTATCCTCCTATCATTTTGTTTTACTCCCATATTTAATAGCTAAAGCTTTTGCTTCATTGTTCGTGACCCTTCTCAAGCCTTGCAGTTCTCAATAGAACACTGTCCTTAAAATTTTATTTTTAAAAGTTAACAAATAATAAAAATCACATAAATAAATATAATATCATAATCATATGTATTTTTATAAGTAATATATTAATTTTACACATTTACAACCATCATTTTATATTATATTTATAAATACATCTTAGTAAATCTTTCTAAACATTTTTTCTATAATTTTACCTAACGTTTATCTAATCAATCAATATCTAACAATTTAATTTTAACTAACCTTCATATAAATCTACATAAAATTATTTTAATAAACATCCACGTTTTATAAATAATTTTTCTAACAATAAATAAATACATAAGACATAGATGGAAACACACAACATAAACAATAAGACTAGATATCCGGTTCATACATCCAATTACAAAGATATCTTTAAAGTTTAAGTCTCATCTTTGAACGGTGGATCCATCCAATCCATCCTTTTGGATGGACGTATGCAATGTTACTAGTACTTCATACACCACCTAAATCCAGAAAACCGTCAACAAATTACATTTATTTTGTAATAACAAGAAGGCAAACCGTCATCAACTTACATTTATTTTCTAATGACAAGAAAGCATGAGGATGATCGTTGTGATCAGGTGTATACCACCGTCGATAGTATTAAAGATCCATAATTTTGGATGGACGTGTGCAATGTTACTAGAATTTTATTTATCTATTTCTAAAGATTACTTGGATTGGTAAGTGTTAGTTTGGTTGGATACTTATAACTAGTTTCAAATCTTGGTGGTGTCATTTAGTAAAGGAAGTTGTCAGTCCCAAGCACTAAGTGGATTGGTGAGTGTTAGTTTGGTTGGATACTTATAACTAGCTTCAAATCTTGGTGGTGCCATTTAATAAAGGAAGTTGTCAGTCCCAAGGACTAGTGGATTGCTAAGTGTTAGTTTGATTGGACACTTATAAAAAAGATACCTAATTTCAAACCTTAGTGGTATCATTTAGTAAAGAAAGTAATCTGATCTGAATCCATAATACAAACCTTAAACAACAACAACTAAAAACAACCCAAAAATTCAAACCTTAATTGATAATAAAAAATAATTGTAAATGTAACATATTGTACTACCAAAAACATTCTAGAAAATTGTCATTTATTTTCTAATGACAAGAAAGCATGAGGACGATCGTTATAGTGAGGCGTATACCACCGGCGAAAGTACTAAAGGACGAACTTATAATTAAGTGCTAATTAGGTGTAAACAACATCTTCATATACTCATATAACTTAACCTTTACCTAACACTTATCCATATAAATGGTTAATACCAAAATATTATAATATTTTTTCAATAAATAAATATAATTTAACTTAAAAGTATGTTTACTATGGTTTTTTTTTATTATTTTATTAAATTTTTATTTAATTCCTTAATGTTTAACAACAAATTTTACTAAACCATTATATTTTCATATAACCTAACCTTTACCTAATCCTCTAACCTTTACTTAATCCTCTAGTGTGCGCAAGAGACCCATTTATTACCTCTTCTACTTAGTTGGTGTAGTGTGTGCATGTGTTAATAATCCCACATTGACCCGGTTGTGGGACTTGAGTAGTTTATGAGCCTCAACACTTGCCAACCTTTTTACCAATGGGATAGCAAGTTTAAAGGTCTGCTTATGTGGGACTCCTCACCTCTATTAGCATCGAGTTGTGACGTGTGTGGGGTAGTTGATCCTCTATCTCACCCCTCAACCTTATTAACATCGACTTGCGGCATGTGTGTGGGGGTAGTTGATCCTCTAACTCACCCTTATTAACATCGAGTCGTGTGGGGTAGTTGGTCCTCTTGTTTTTTAACAGGTTCAGTTCCCATACAAGCTGTTTATTTTGAGTGACATATTCTTATGTTTAATACCTCTTCTAATGACCGTCAGATGACGGTATGAAACTCGAGTTACTAATAGTCCCCATCTCAAATCGGTAGATTTGTTGTTCCCATCTACGACCGATGATCCCTATCTCACGTTAGATCAACAAAATTGAGACATAGATTTGTTGTCTCCAAGTCAACAAAAAACGAAACAAATAAATTTATTAGGAACAATCCAAATAATTTAAACCCGCCGCTAATCAATTACTTGCATGATTAAACATAGTTGAAAACAAGCATAAGACTATCTGCCATGTTCGCACATCGAATCACATAGATACTTATAAAGTTTAAATGTCATCTTTGAACGGTGGATCATGGCTGCAATATCACAAGTACTTCATCCACCACCTAAACCTAGAAAACCCTCAACGACTTACATTTAGTTTATAATAAAAACAATATCACAAGTACTTCATCCACCACCTAAACCTAAAAAACCCTCAACGACTTATATTTAGTTTAGTTTATAATAAAAACAAAGCATACAAATGATCGTTATAATCAGATCTACACCGACGTCGAAAGTATTGAACGATAACGTTAGGTGTAAAAATAACCGTTGAAAGTATGATTATTACAAAACTTTGGAGGACTTGATCAGTGAAAATTTGTTATGATAATCTGTTGTATACGTCCGCCTATATATACTGGTTTAGTCTGTGTTTTTACTCGTCTTGTGTTCCATGTCTAGTGAATAGGTACGTGGGCATATCTGTAATCCAAGAGTTCCATATTCTGTTTAAATGGCAGCGCTAGGCGTCAGCATGTGCGGGCTTTGTGACCTCCATGCTTATGGAAAATCACAATACAGTCGTCGTCCACCAAGCTTTGACAAGCTTGGAAGAAGTCCATCCAGCAAGAACATGCACAGGCACAAGGGCCTCTGTTCAGATAAGCTCAACCTCAAAATTGTGGCTTGCCTTGCAGAAGCTTCTGGTTCGAAACAGAGTGGTATGTACGTTTATGTTTATGTTTATAACCGAGATACTGTAAAATTGAGTGGGTCTTTCTGCTTTGGTGGAGATGTTGATAATGATAATAACAATAGGGGATTTTAAGTTAATGGGAGGCTTTTCAGGTTCTACACCGAAACAACCAGAATTTGGCCCGCTATTTTGGAATGAAGATGTGGTCGAGTCTCTAATACTGTCTTATCAGGTACTATGATAATCCTTATTAAGTCATGTTGTGCATGTGGTGTCCGAATTGTCATTGGTTGAACTTTCAGACATTCTCTATGGGCTTGGTTTAAGTAAATTAAAATATAGCCGTGGTTGCATTCTGGATTCGGTGCTGTGCAGTGTGGACGGAAATCAGGAGACCAGAAGACGGACGAGGAGAAGGAGAAGCGGATAGACACGTTGATAGGGGAGATCAAGTGTATGTTTAATTCAATGGGGGATGGCGAAAGCAGCCCTTCTGCCTACGACACTGCTTGGGTGGCAAGGATACCCGCACTCGATGGTTCTCGCCGTCCTCAATTCCCTCAGACGCTTAATTGGATTCTCCAAAACCAGTTGAAAGACGGTTCTTGGGGAGAACAATCGTATTTCTTGGCTTATGACCGAATTCTGTCAACTCTGGCATGTGTTATCACGCTCACCCTCTGGCGTACTGGGCACACGCAAGTGCAGAAAGGTCGAGAAATACAAATTCGATTGGATTGCATTGCATCTTTGTGTTTTAAGCTTTTGCTTTCGTCCTTCATTCTCCGCTTATTGTATTGTATTAATAAGAAAAAGGCATGCAGGAATTGAGTTTATAAAGAAACATGCCGAACGAATGGAGGCGGAAGCGGACAATCACCGACCAAGTGGGTTTGAGATCGTGTTTATTTCAATGCTCAACGAAGCTAAGAAGTTGGGATTGGATCTTCCTTATGAAGTGGCCTTTGTAAAACAGATCAATGAGATGAGGGAGATTAAACTCAAAAAGTGAGGGGGTCGAGCTCCAGAAATTTCTTCACAAAGTTTAAATTTATCTTATTAAACTATATCATTTACATTTTATGATTATCATTTGCGCATTTGTGTGTGGGTTTATCAGGATTCCTTTGAACGTCGTTTATGTCATCCCAACAACTATACTCTACTCGTTGGAGGGCTTACAGGAAATAATTGATTGGAAGAAGATAATGAAACTTCAGTCCAAGGATGGATCCTTTCTCAGCTCACCTGCATCTACAGCTGCCGTGTTCATGCATACAAGAGACAATAAGTGTTTGGAATTTTTGAGCTTCGTTCTCAAAAAATTTGGAGATCACGGTAGAAATCATATACAGAAAAGGAAAAATATATATACTGTTTGTGATTATATTGCGATGGCAAATAAAGTAATGCTTTAATTTTATTTATCTTGAAAACCGAGTGTAAGATGACTATAATTTCAATTTCCAGTTCCTCCCTCCTATCCTATTGATTTGTACGAACGTCTATGGGCCGTTGACACTGTTGAACGGCTGGGGATCGACCGTCATTTTCAGAAAGAGATCAAAGAAACACTTGATTATGTGTACCGGTGAGGCTTGGAATTCTAATTTGAATTGTTGTTACATATGTTCTTTTACCTTTTCCGTGACGGTGATAGTGTTTTTGCGCCATTTTCAATTGTTATTTCTGGGCTGTGATCCATTTCATTTACATTAACAGCTATTGGAATGAGAGGGGCATCGGATGGGCTAGAGAAAATGCTGTAGGCGATATCGATGATACGGCCATGGGTCTCCGAATCCTAAGATTACACGGATACGATGTATCCCCAGGTAATAGAAAAATATAGTCATAGCTGTACCATTTAACTGCACCACCCGTAAAGCAAGGTCGTCTAAGAATCGAAATTCTTATATGATAGACTAAAACATATTTCAAAAGAATCAAATTGCTATATATCTTTACTATGTGTAATTTTTTTTATTACATAGTAAAGTTGGTTAATGTGAAGTTCAAACTAAAAAACTCCTTATATAAATTTATTAATCTTTTTTAACAATAAAAAAAATAATTTTTTTTTATTGTATATTATATTATCTAGAAGCATATTTTATATATATAAAAGAGTTTGTAGTATGTATTACATCCTCACCTTTAGATAATCACATACATTCTAGAAACTTTTTTTATTTTTTATTTTTTTGAATTTACAGTTTTTTTCGTGTTTCTGAGTTTATTCTTATAATCATTATATTATAATCATTTTAAATTTTTTAAATTGACTGAAAGTATAGGAAAAAAAGAAACAAGCTTTCAATCAATCCATTTAAAAACATTTAATATGTAAAATTAATTAATTTTCTAAAACTTTCAGTGAATTTGTTTAAATAAAAACACAAATTTTAAACTTATAAAACTTATGAAAATTAAAATTATAATAAAAATCCTATAAGACACAAACCAATACAAACCAATATGGTTTATAATAAAAGTCCAAAAATATATATTACAGAGAAAGAAAGATTAAGGTAGGTGTGATATTACACAAACCAATATGGTGCATAATTTATCACTTACAAACCAATATGGTGCATAATTGATCACTTATCGTGTAATTGTCTATGATAAAGAAGATTAAGGTAGGTGTGATATGACACAAACCAATATGGTGCATAATTTGCTGGATTTGCTGTTTGTGTTTTTGCGCAGAGACTCTGAAAACTTTCAGAGACGAGAATGGAGATTTTTTTTGCTTTATGGGTCAGACCCATAGAGGAGTTACTGATATGTTAAACGTTCATCGCTGCTCGCACGTTGCATTCCCCGGAGAAGTTGTTATGGAAGAAGCAAAACTCTGCACCCTTAACTATTTGAGTAACGCTCTGGAGAATGCTGGAGGCATCGATAAGTGGGCTATTAAAAGAGATATTCGGGGAGAGGTGCAAAGATATTTTAGAGAATTTCGGAGAAACACTGTCGAAAAGGATATGGTTCAATGTTTTATTTTTATTTTCTTTCGCTTGGATTGCAGGTGGAAATGGTCCTCAAGTTTCCATGGCATAGACTTCTGCCAAGGATGGAGACGAGAACCTACATCGAGCAATACGGAGCAAATGATGTTTGGCTTGGAAAGTCTATATACTTGTAAGAAATTTTGGTAACTCTTTATCTTCACCATAATCTAATGCAAAAGGAAACTAAATGGCAAACATTTGTTTGTTTGTTAGAATGCCCTATGTAAGCAATGCAAAATATTTAGAACTGGCCAAACTGGACTTCAACAGCGTCCAATCTATACACCAAAAAGAGATTCAAGAGCTCTACAGGTACAGACTACAGACTGCCCGCTGCTGCTAGTCTTAAATAACATGTCTTTATTATCTTTCCCTTCAATATTGAGTTATCTTCAGAGTTAATAAGATAATATAATCTTCAGAAATCAAATATATCTCGTTGCAGGTGGTGGAAAAGTTTGGGCTTCACAAACCTCAATATCACACCGGAGCGCATTGTGGAAATATATTTCGCAGCGTCTGCCAGCATGTTTGAACCGGACTTGGCTATGTGCAGAGCCGTTTTCACAAAAACTTCAATCTTTGCCGTCGTTCTAAGCGACCTTTTCAAAGCTCACGGATCTGTAAAATACATCACACTATTCTGGGAAGCAATTAGAAGGTCAGCTCAAAACTAATTAATTAGATTTCATTTTATTTTGAGAGAAACAATATTATATATATTTTTTTCTTTTTGCTAAAGTTGTTGAAAACAAAGCAACCAAAACTAATTAATTAGATTTCATTTTATTTTGAGAGAAACACTATTATATTTATTTATTTTTGTTTGTCTTTTCTTTTTTGTTAGAGTTGTTGAAAAAATAAAAAAAATAAATAAAGAATTAAATATTGTTAACAACATTGATAGGGAAAGATTTTTACGATGATATTGCATTTAAAGAATATTGATGCATTTAATTGGATAGCAGTTTGTATAGCAAGTACATAACTGGCCTGAATACTGAACTGTTTATAGCAAGTATTATAAATAAAACTATTATTTAATATTTTGTTCCTTACTGTTTAAGGTTCAAATTAACATGCAATTTTTAAAAAAAATTTCTTTAACTTAAGATTTAGTAATTAAAATTTTGAATAATTTCATTAAAAAAAGACTTTAACAAATCTACAACTAATTTTAACCAAATGAACATTAAAGCATTTTTTCAATTTTTTTTTCAAACCCCCTTTTTCCTTTGGATATATTCTTGCTGCTATTTTTTCCTTTTTTTCCTTTTACCCTAACTTTGTTTTTGTTTTTTTTTTAAATTTGATTGCTTCAAAACCCTATTAAAGGCCTAGACCAACTAGGCCTGGAATCTAAGACCTCAATTTTTTTTTATGTTGCTCTCCTATAATTTTTGGCCCCCCTTGAACCAGTCTACCATTTGAATTATTCCAATGAAGGAGTCTTACTACTGATTGCTCCAACATTCCACTTAAGTCACTCTCTATATATTTAGGACTCTAACATCAACACCAACTATAAGCTTTAACACCAGCTTTATACCAATTGTTATAAAACAAAGCAACCAAAAAATAAAACACTAAAATAATAACAACCATTTAAAAACAAAATACTCTATTAAACACAAAATAAAAATCATTTTTATGATAATATTGCATTCAAAGAATATGGATATATTTAATAGGATTAAAAAACAATTATGAACGATATGTATGACAATCACATAACTAATTACCTAAACACCTAACTTTCATTGCTTTAGCTTATACAAATCAACTTCTCTATCCTTAAACATTATAAATAAAACTATTACTCAACAAAAGTATCATATTGTGTACTTGTTCGGATTTTGTCTTAGGTGGGATCTCTCCGTGGTGGACCGGATGCCGGAACAAATTAAAATTTGTTTCCTCGGCTTATACGATACAGTAAACGATACTGCACAAGAGGCAAGGAGGGGACAAGGACGTGACTTATTGCCATTCCTCATAAATTTAGTATGTAACATATTATCTCATGTTTTTGTATGTCTTCTAGATCAGATCATAATTTATCTTTGTATAATATTCTGAACCATTTAAGTAATTATGATGTATATTCTTATTGTCGCAGTGGGAGACCCAAATGGCATCTTACGCCAAAGAAGCATTCTGGTTGCAAGACAAATATGTGCCTTCGTTGGATGAATACATGGACAATGCCAATGCGCGGATGGGGCTCGGCACAGTTATTTTGACATCGGCACTCTTCACGGGAGAGATCCTCTCAGAGGACGTCCTTTCAAAAATTCGCCACGGCAAATTTATTCATCTCATGGCTTGGACGGGGCGCTTAGTGAATGACATCAAAACTTACCAGGTAAAAGCCAAATTTTGTTCCTTTGGAATTTCGTATTTTTTTTAAAAACTCATAATGGAACGTAATATGTTTTAATGTGTAAATGATTGCTAATAATGTAGGAGAAAGAAGCAGCAGGTAAGGCGTCTGCTGTTCAAAGCTATAAAAAGGAACATCCTGAAATTTCAGAGAAAGCAGCTCTGGACCACGTTCATAGTCTCATGCAAAATGCCCTGCTGGAATTGAATTGGCATCTAGTTAACAATAAAGACGTGCCAGATAAGTGCAGGAAACTGATATTTAACACGGCAAGGGCAATGCAGTTGTTTTACACGGAGAGAGACGAGCTTCGCTTCCCACACCTGCGGACGAGGGAGCTCATATACAAGTGTCTGTTTGAGCCAGTATGAGATAGCTTTTCTTCGAAGCAAGAAATAAGTCAATGGTCATGGGTTGTCTTTATTTTAGGACGAGGATTAGGCTTATCCGTTAGTTAGTAGTATTTATTTAGATAAATAAGAAGTTTTATTATGAGATGTTATGGTAAGATAAGGATGTTTAGTATGTTTTGTTGGTTGTGAGAGATTTTCGTATTAATTAAATTTATAAATAAAATATAATTCTATTTTTTTTTATTATAAATTTATAATAATTATTTCATTATTAAATTATTATTTTTTTACACTTTAGTTTAATTATTTATAGTTTTAATAAGGTAATATGGTTTTAATCTCATCATTGTTTAAAGTTTGTATTAAATTAATTTTTTTTATACTTTAGTTTAATTATTTATAGTTTTAATAAAGTTAGAAATTAGTTTTAAATATTTATTGCAAGTAACTTTATGCAATATATAATTATGGATTTTTTTTCCCTTAGAATAATTTCTTATATTTATTTTATTTTAAATTAAATTAAATATTTATAAGTTTTTTTAATAAAATATAAAGTAATATAATATTTTTAAATAATTTAGTGAACAATCTTGGTGAGTAAGTATATCATAAAAATGAGGAATAAAATGGGTTTAGAAAGATTATTTCAACTACATTCTTATTTAATACCTTTAATACCTTAAGGCAACTTAGATTTTCTTCTACAACACTAAAAAAAACACAGCTATTAAGGACTTGCCAGAGGCAATCAAGATTTATGCAAGGCTACAATTTCCTTATGAATGCACCTATAAACTTGTTAATATAAATTTGAATCCATCATCTTATCATATACACTTGAATGAATTAGAGGTTGCTTTATGAGTCAAAATGGGTGATTCATTCGTTCCATTAAGAATTTTAGTAGGTTAAAGAACAATAACTCTCAATGTGAGGTGAGACCACATGAAATTACTTAAGACATTGGTAAATCAAACATGACTATTAAGGACATGTTAGAGCCAAGAAAGACTCTTATGTAAAGCCATTCTTCATAAATGCAGCCATAATACAACATGCCAATATGAGTTTGAATCCTTCATCTTCTCATATGCACTTGAATGAATGACATGTTTCTTTATCAGTCCAAGTGGGTGATTCATTTGTTCCATTAAGAATTTATGTAGTAGGTTGAAGAATAAGGAATTTGTTTAAAATAATTAGTTCTATATTGTAGGGAAAATTAAATAAAATCCTTGGAATAAAATTTAGAAGGAATATAACTAAATACAACTCAAAATTTCTTTATTTAACTCAAGATTTGTTTCAATAAAAGGAAATTTTGATTACGATTGGTTTTATTTTTAAACTTAGATCAAAAAATTTATTTATTTTATAAATATTTTAATAAATCAACAATAATTTTTTAAAAGAAGAAGTAACTAATTATTTTAATGAGTCAACCATAAGCAATATAAATGTAAAGATTATCTACAATGGAATTAAAAAAATAGATCTAAATTTTCATAAGTATTTATATAATATCATCTCTTTTGACTATTATATAATTATTTAAATTTAGACTATTAAATATAGAAATCTCATAAAACATAATTTTAACAATCCTTCTTATTTTTTCTAAAGGAAAATTCCAACATTCTAAAATGAAACATATAACAAAATATCTTTTCCTCTCATAAAATAAACTAAAATATATGTTTCCATGCCTTTTCATTGCAACAAACAATCAACACTTCAAAAAAAGAATTTTCAACATTAACAATTACCCACCATAACATAAAGGGATATTAATATAAGTATTTAGCAAATCTATTATTGAAAATGTATTAAAATAAGTTTACAAGTCTTCCTAAAATAAATCAAATAATAAATTGAGCTAAAAATTCTCTTATATATTCAACATTTTAACTTTTTACATGATCATATGTAAATTTAGTTCAATTGCATAGGCATACCAATCATTCTTAATAATTTTATCCTCTAGATAAATCCAATTAGAAATTAAAATTTATAATTGAACAACTATCAAGTTTAAATCCTTCCACAATACAATACAAGAGTTTATAATCATATAAGAAAATTATATATAGACTTTATTGTACAAAAAATTCAATACTCAACCAAGTTATTGTATGGGTATATAACTATTACTTTCATCTTTGTCATTGCATGGCTTCAACTCATATATTGGGATGGAAAAGGAGATAAATAAGTGAATGATAATTAGCATGTTGGGATTGGAAAGGAGATAAATGAGTGAATGAAACTTAGCATGTGGTTACGATTACCACCAACTCCAACCAACAATTCGATACTTTTTCGATTCTTTCCTTTTATTTAAAATAGAGAGGGGAGAGGGGAGAGGATTCTTACCTTACAAAAGAGCCTAACCTCATTCTAAAAAGTGGTGAAACCAATCCATAGTACCTAAATACCTTGACTCACTCCCATTTGCATTAATAGAGGAGAGTGAATAATCCATTTCTTATTTAGAAAGTAGTGGATTCTTCTCAACCTTTATTTCAATCCAATCCTTTTAAAGAGAGAGAGAGAGAGCTCGATTATAGATAAAGAGACCTCTCCCTCCCCTTGGCTATTTTAAAGGTAAGGTTAAAGGACCCTTTTAAAATAGATATGGTGCCTATAAAAATTGATTACAAGCTAGGCTAGGGAGAGAAGAATCCAGAGAAAATGTGCTAGAGCACAATTCCTCATTTTTGTATCTCCAAAAAAAGCTAGATGACCAGAGTGAAGTGAATATCATGACCTTTAAAAGAAAATTTCCTATATCTATTATCAGTTAGATTAGATTGGGCATCACTACTTACACATCTCTCTAGTATCAACAACCAAATGAAAGAATCCTCGGTTCATTCTACTCTTTCCAGCCCATGTATACCTGGTGGATCAAGGGAGGGAAAGGAAGAACCCTGAGGAAGAAGAACTATAATAATTGATGGTGTATGTATCTTTTATTTCATCCTCTCTCTATATAAAATAATCTATATCCTTTTGAGAAACTAAAAGGATAAGCTCTTTTTGATCAATTCACAATGGTAGGGAAAGAAAATCCTAGGGTTACCCTTTTATTCAACCCCAGGGACAAGGGTAACATTTTTATTCTTTACTAAGACCTATTAATAAAGGCTCTAAAAAACTCTTTTCCTATCAAAAAGTTGTCCAACCCTTTATATTTACAATAATATATAGGGATAAGTAGAGAACTAGCCTTGATATCCAAAGGAAGATCAAGTCCACTCAAACACTTAATAAAATAAAGAGCCCTTGGTTAGGAAATCAAGGGAGAGGTACTAAATCGACTAAAATTGAGATCGAAGGATGGGAAAACTCTAGCATTGATCATGAGATCAAGAGGATTTTGAATTTGAGACCTCACATTACTAACCTTCATCTAATCATCTTTGGGAAGATCCACTCAACTGACATCCATCAAGATCAAGGGAGAGGAAATGATCAATATCATCAACTTTTCATCCTAAGCACTCAACCTTAAAAAGAGAAAATCGCTTCTTTCACCCTTATATTATAAAATCTCAATGCACCTAGCTTGAGGTTTGTTATAAGCACTTGATCTTAGGAAGATAGGGCTATAAAGGATCATTTATCTTTTGAGGCTTCTTCCCCCCTTATATTATAAAAGCTTGACACACCTTTTATAAGGCTAGTTTTTTTCTACCACATGACACACATTGAGGATAGATCGAGGTCATTCATTGAGAGGACAAGGGATCCTATTTTAAGCACCAAAAATTAATAACTTCAAATTACTACCAACATTGGTCATTCTTCTTAGCAAATTCCTTAACAAAAATCTAAATCTTATGCTTCTCAATTTGACCATCAACACTAAACATGTTCTTGTAGACATATTTAAGCCAACCATAATTTTTTCTATTAGAAAAAAAACAAACTCTCAAGATTGATTCTTCTTGAGAGAATCACACTATTTCTATATTTAAACTTTCTAATCAATACATCCCTTGGGCTAACAGTAAGTGAAAGAATCTCTAGAATCATCCACCTTACAAATTAATGTAGAATAAAATTGAGGGTGTGATGATGTTCCTATTACAAGATGTGATCTACATGTTGAATAAGAGTCTAAATCCATTTGGACATATAATGATATATGGGAGGAGGATAAATGGGTAGAGACATCATGATAAAAATGTATTAAATATATCATAACATAATCTAAATCAATAGTGCAAGGTATAAGGGGACCACACTCATCTATAATCAAACTCAAAGAAGAGAAATATGATAGCACAAAGGGAATAACTTCTAGGCTAGAATAATATATACTAAAATCAACATCAATTGGATTTAAAGTATCTCCAAGAAGTATAGGAAGTAAACTAAAATAATTTAAAGAAGGAATTGTTGTACAATCTATAGACACCAAAAATGTGTCATTTTGCATGCCCTAAAGTCATTTTAATCAATTTTGATAAATTCACCCTAATTTCCTCCAAATCCTTCAAATTTACCTCTAATCCTTTCCAAATTCCTCCCAATTCCCTCCAACCCTCTCAAATTCCTCCTAACCTCTTCTTAATTCTCTCTCATCCTCTTTATTCCCCTTTAATTCCTACTTTCCTCTAAAAGTCTCTAATTTCCTCTAATTCTCATTTTTTTCTTTCTTAATTTATTCTAATACTTCTTAGTTCTCCCAAATATTTTTTAATCCTTTTCTAATCATTCCTAATATATCTTAATTTTATTCCTACCTTTGTAATTTACCCTTTTAACCTCCTTATAATTTATACAAGTGTATTTTTGAGCTGGTATGAGATAGCTTTGCTTCGAGGCAAGAAATAAATCAATGATCATTGGTTGTCTTTATTTTATGTTTATTTGCTTATCCATTAGTCATGTAGCATAGTATGAGATGGATTTGCTTCGATGTGAGAAATAATTCAATGATCATGGGTTGTATTTCTTTTAGGATGAGGATTAGGCTTATCCTCTTATCCATTAATCATGTAGAGCAGTCAAAAAGTTTGGTTTAAATTGAGGATTATATAAATAAATTAGTTTTATTATAAGAGGTTATAGTGAGATGAGATATGGTTTTTTGCAGGACTACCCCAAACTTCCGAACTCGTTTTGGCCATATCTCACTCATTCGAACTCGGATTGAGCTGAAATTTTGAGGGTAGATGCCTAAAAAACCCTAGAATATCTCCACCAATTTTCATATCATTTGGACTAACTCAGATCCTAGCGCATCCCTATATGTGAATGACATATTTGGCAAGCAGCTATGCGAGGGTTTCATCTGGGTTGTGCAAGCAACTCCAAAGGTTGGTTTTTAGGGCCTTCGGGCCCTAGCGGCCAATATTTTTGTGGTTTATGCTCAATATTTTAGCAGGAAATGTTGCACGGGATACAATATGGGTTAGAAATTTGTGTTTCAATAGATCATAATGTGAACTTGAGTGACAACGACTTCCAATTTGCTGCACAAAAGAAAAGTGAAAACCATACCTTTCCATGACATCTAGGGCAAGGATTAAAGAAATCACGAAACAAGTTTCAAGAAGTTGATCAAAAAATGGCTCATATCTCAAGTGAATTTGGTGCTAAGGTGCACCCACAAAATAATTCTACTGTGAAAACCCCTATCAAGGGTAATAATTTTGAAGAATTAGTCCCAAAAATGAATTTTAGGGATGCCCTTCATGGTGGATAGCCTCAGATCAATGCTAATATCAATATTAGGGCTTCCCATAAACATCTAAGAATGCCTAGGATTGATCCCAAGAAAACAAAGTCAGGATGTCTTAAAGCAACTAATGGAACTCCTATTGTTAAGCTTGATATGGGTAACATTTAGACTGGCATTAAAGATTTGGAAAAAAGAGGACTAATTTGTCAGTTCATGGGTTTTCATCTGAGTCTATCTGATTTGAAAGCATGGACTGCAAAAATCTAGAAAACTAAAGGTGAGTTACAAATATCTATTTATCCAAATGGTTATTTTCTTATTTTATTTGCTAATAATGAAGATAGAGAGAAAATTTTTCAAGGGGGTCCTTGGTTTTTTTGAAGGGAAGGGCTTTTCATGAAGCCCTGGCATACTAAATTTAAAGTCGAAGAAGAGATGCCTTCTATAGCTCCCATGAGGGTTAGACTCTTTGGACTCCCTATTTGTTGAGCAAGGTGTAGCAAAAGTATTGTCATTGTTGTCAACACAGACAAAAATTGATGCAGTTGAAGCAGTGGACAAGAATTCAGAGGTCAGTCAGATCAAGTACAGTGAAATTCTAGGAAAACAGAAGTGGCCCAGATTCAAAAATTTGCAGAAAAAGACAAGTAAGAAAACTGTTGCAATATCGCGACATGTTTTCTATCGCGATTTCGCGACAAAAATGAGGAGAGAGAAGGCGCAACCGAAAATGTCGCGATTTCACGACAAAAATGAGGAGAGAGAAGGCACAACCGAAAATGTCATGATTTTGCGACAAAAATGAGGAGAGAGAAGGCGCAGCCGAAAATGTCACGATTTCATGACAAAAATGAGGAGACAGAAGGCACAGCCAAAAATGTCATGATTTCGTGACATACTGGAAGGAAAGAAGCAAAGTTGAAAAACTGTCACGATTTCGCGACAAGTTTGGAGAAGCAGCACCAAGGACAAAAAGTGTAGCGATTTCGTGACAGTTTCAGAAGAAAAGCACTAAGGGCAAAAAGTGTCACGATATCGCAACATGTGGGGTTTTTGTGACCCGAAGAAGAGAGAGAATGTACGGCAACAGAAGTGTAGCAATTTCGCTACATGTTGAAGTTTCGCTGGCTGAAGCAGAGAATAAGCGCTAAATCAAAAAGTTGTAGCAATTTTGCTACATGTTGGAGTTTCACGGGCCAAAGCAGAGAGGAAGAGTCAAAGCACAAAGGTGTAGCGATTTCGCTACAAGTCGAAAGTGCAGAACACAAAGGTGTAGTGATTTCGCTACAAGTCGAAACTGCAAGACACAAAGGTGTAGCGATTTCGCTACAAGTCGAAAGTGTAGAACACAAAGGTGTAGCGATTTCGCTACAAGTCGAAAGTGCAGAACACAAAGGTGTAGCGATTTCGCTACAAGTCGAAAGTGCAAGGCAAGGTGTAGCGATTTCGCTACAAGTCAAAGTTTCGTGGGTCGAAGCAAAGTTGGAAGCACAAGGCACAAAGTTGTAGCGATTTCGCTACATGTAGGATTTTTGGAGGCCGAAGGAAGGAGAAAGTACAAATGGAAAAGTTGTAGCGATTTCGCTACATGTCTTGATTTTGCTAGTGCATGAAGTGAGAAATGTACGGATGTGAAAGATGTCACGATTTCGCGACATGTTGCATTTTCACGGGCGAAAAGCAAAGAACAGCGCTAAGGAAAAAAAGCGTCGTGATTTCGCGACATGTTCCATTTTTGTGGGTGCTTGCAAAGGAGAGTTGTACGGAAGCGGAGAATGTCACGATTTCGTGACATGTAAGGTTTTTGCGGTTGCATGCAAAGGAGAGTTGTACAAAAGCGAAGAACGTCACGATTTTGTGACATGTCTGGTTTTCGTGGTTGCCAGCGAAGAAAGGAACAAGGAGGCGAAAAGTGTCACGATATCGCGACAGGTCGTGTTTTCGCTGGTAGAAGGCGAAGAAGAGTGCAAAGAGACAGGTGGCAACAGCACGCTAACTGACAGCTAACTGGAACAGAACTACAGTTACAGAGAAAAAGCAGGGAGCCAAAATTAGAAAAGTCAACTGAAGACAGTGCGACGGTTACAAGTGCAGTAACAGTTAGAATACATGTAGAATCGTAAAAGCATTCGAACAACCGTATATGCAGAATTCGAACAGTCGCATATGGAGAATCAAAAATGCATTCGAACAGCCGTATATGTAGAATCGTAAAAGCATTCAAACAGTCGTATATGCAAAATTCGAACAGCCGCATATGGAGAATCGAAAATGCATTCGAATAGCCGTATATGCAGAATCGTAAAAGCATTCGAATAGCCGTATTTGTAGAATTCGAATAGCCGCATATGGAGAAGAGAAAAGAATTTGAACAGTCGCACAAGCAGAATAAAAATTGCATGCACGCAAAGAAAGGAATTCGAACAGTTAGAGTATGTTATTTGACTACATGCAGGATTAGAAAAGTCATAGAAGACGAGGAGTATCGATGAGGAAAAGGGGTTATAAAAGGACAGTCATGCGGAGAATCAGGTTGCTATTGTGAGAGTGAAATTACTATGAAAAGAGGGTTAGAAGTGGGCCAAGAGAGAAATAAGTAGAGCCGTGAGAGTGTGTAGAGTTTGTTTAATTGTAGACCAGTCAGGGTCGTGTAAACAGTGAAGACATTTTTCATGTCATTATAATTGCTTAGAATTGCAGTCCAAGTTGGTGCTTGGTACTAGGGGTTGGTGCTCCTATTTGTTGCAGCAGAAAATTAAGGGGTTGGTGCTCCTTCTAGTGGATGCTGGTAAAGTGTTTGTAAAATTGGTATTTTGCAAAGATTGGATTTGGATTGGAGTCCAAGCAGTCATTTTTGAGGAGTAGCCAAATTGGTGAACCTTGTTATATTGTGTGTTGTGGTGTGCTCTCTTGTTCAATTTGCTTTTCTGGTTTTCAAGTTCTCTTTGCTTCAGTTTTAAATGCTGTAGATTTGAATTTTAATAGCTACACTGATTCACCCCCCCTCTCAGTGTCATTGTGTGAATATCACTATTGAATTTTGGAATCCTACTATTTTTTCTTCAATTGGAAACTCTTTAGGAACTTTTATGATGATCGTTGATTGTACTCAAAATTTTGAACATATTATTTATGCTCGAATTTGTGTTTTAATGGATTTTGACAAACCCCTACCTAAAAAGATCACATTACAATTTGGGGAAGACACTTGGGAGCAAGTAGTGGACTATGAGAACATTCCTTTTCGTTGTAGAATTTGCCATGAATATGGTCATTTGGCCAGTGCTTTCCCAAATAAAATTCTTGATCAAAAGAAAGAAGATATAAACTCAACAGGTTTCCAAATACCTAAGAAGAAGAACACTAAAAAAAAACAAGTTATGAAGGATCAATCAAAGTCATCTGCTAATATGTTTGAAATCCTTTCCACAAATGATGTCCCAAGTGAGGAAGAGGAAATAATGGAAACTAAAATCTTAGAAACACAATTTAAATATGAAGGGAAGAACTTAGAGACAAACCAACAAATCAAAGGTTTTCAACAAAAAAAAGGAGAAAATTTACACAAGAAAAACAATATTTCAAATGTCAAAACTTCAAATAATGCAGGTCCCAATATAGACTCCGTTGAACCATCTAGTAAAATTTTGGCTGTGTACGAGCATTCTTCAAGGTTAGAAGCCATCTCAGATTCAATTGGAATAAGTCAAGAAACAGGGAAAAAAAATTGAAGATGGATTCTAATCAAAAAGTAGGTCACAAGACCAATCAATATCATATGGTAAAAGAAGGTGAAAAGCTTGTAGAGGAAGGTAAGATTAATGCCCTTCCCAACTTTTTTAGCCCCGGTATTAATGAAGATCATCACTTGGAATATTAGAGGACTCAAAGGGAGTCTTTCAAAACAAAATGAAATTAGAAGAATGATTCAAGTAAATCATCCACATCTTGTTTTCCTTCAAGAAACAAAGATGTCAATGGAGGATATGGACTTAATTGCCAGGAAAATTTGGCCAGCTGGAAAAGTGGTTTCCCTCGGTTCCCAAGGGACTTCGGGTGGCATTGCTTGTCTTTGGGATCCAAAAGAGGTAGTTATTCACCATATGGTTGGCAGTTGGGGTTTGTTGGCTATAGCTATTCAAAGTAGACATTCCAACCAGATTATGCTCTGCATTACTGTTTATGCTCCGACTTCTTTGGAGGAAAAAAGAAGATAGTGGAAGGATATTACTCATATTATCTCTCATTTTCCTAAATCTTGGATCTTGATCGGAGGAGATTTCAATACCATCCTCTCTCTGGATGAGAAAATGGGGGGAAATAGAAATTTGGACAAAAGCACTGACCTCATGAGCGAATATATTGCAAACCTCCATCTTGTGGATATCCAACCGGATAATGGCCTTATGACTTGGTCTAACATAAGGCAAGGCTTAGCTTGTATAATGGAGAGATTGGATAGGTTTTTGCTCTCTGAAAATTTCTTAATCCATGGTCACATTCCTAAAGTGAAGACTCTTAATAATGTTGGTTCGGATCATTGGCCAATCATGGTGGAAATGTGGAAAACCAATGTGAGTTTCTCTCCTTTTCGTTTTCAATTAATGTGGCTTAGAGACATTTCCTTCAGACCTCATGTGCAACAATGGTGGAAGGAAGGTAAACCTAGGCATGGGACTAAGATGTTCTATTTTGCCAAAAGACTGCAATACATTAAATCCAAAATCAAGACTTGGAACTGGAAAGAGTTTGGGGATGTTCATAAAAAAAACATGAAGTTATTGCTCATCTTGAAAATTTGAATAAGAAAATCCGTTTAGATGGCCTCACAGAGAAGAGAAGTGCAGATGAAATTAAACTCACAACTCAGCTTAGAGGAATGGGAAAAAAGAGAAGAAATCTTATGGAAGCAAAAATCTAGAATTCAATGGCTCAAAGAAGGAGATCGAAACACAAATTTCTTCCACAAATATCTTCTAGCTCGAAGATCTCACAACTTTATTTCTTCCTTAAAATCAGATTCTGGAGATGTTGTTTATACTTGGGATGGCATGAACTCTATTGTTGTTGATTACTTTTCCAATATTTTTGTCGCTACTCCCCTTGACTCAGCTTCACAATATAATGTTCTTCAAGCAATCCCTTCTCTTATCACTTCTAAGGAGAACTCTATTTTGACTGCTCCTATTACTATCAATGAGCTTCAACAAGTAGTTTTTAAAATGCAAAAAGGGAAAACCCTAGGTCCTGATGGTTTTCCTATTGAGTTCTACCAAGAGTTCTGGGATATCCTTCATGTTGATTTATTAGAGGTGGTGGAAGAAGCCAGGAAAGCCAAAGAAATTTTGAAGGTTATCAATAAAACTTATATTACTCTTGTTCCAAAAGCTCAAGAGGTTGATCATATCTCAGCTTTTAGACCTATTGCTTTATGTAATGTTCTTCTCAAAATCATTACTAAAATCATGGCAGAAAGGTTGAAGCCTCTTTTGCATAAGATTATTTCCCCAGAGCAAGGGGGTTATGTGGAAGGACGTCAAATAGTAGATGAGATAGTTCTTGCTCAGGAAGCCATCCATTCCATGGATATGCAAAATTCTCCTTCCATGTTCATTCGGTTAGACTTATCCAAAGCTTATGACAGAGTGGATTGGCACTTCCTTATCAAAGTTTTGAGGCAATTTGGTTTCTCTAAGGATTGGATGGATTGGATTATGGGATGTATCTCTTTAGTTTCCTACTTAGTTCTTATCAATGGCAGGCCTTCTCAGTCTTTCCCAGCTTTCCAGAGGTATTAGGCAAGGTGACCCGCTATCCCCTTATTTATTCATCATTCTTGTTGAATGCTTGGGTAGGACTATAACCAAAAAGAGGGAAAACAAAACCCTTGAGGGAGTTACCATTGCTCATGGAGCTAGACCTATCTCTCATCTTCAATTTGTGGATGACTCTACTCTTTTAGGTAAAGCTACACTTAAGGAAGCTTCTAATATTAAGCAAATCATTAGCTATTTTTCTAAGGCTATCGGGCAGTTGATCAATGAAGACAAATCTAAAGTTATTTTCTTTCACCGCTTCGCTAGACAGGAATCCATGGTCTTGGATAAACTAAGATATAAGAAGACCTCTCTTCCAATCACTTATTTAGGTATTCCCATAAATATTCAAAGGCAGAAAAATAAAGATTGGAATTGGTTGTTGGACAAAGTCAAGAAGAAAATTGGAAAGTGGACCAACAAGTGGCTTTCTTCTGGGGTAGAATCACCTTGGTAAAATCAGTCCTTCAAGCTATTCCTATTTATGTTTCTTTCATTTTGAATATCCCAAAGGTTGTTCTTCGAGAATTGGATCAAATCAGTCATCGTTTCCTTTGGAGTGGTACTAAGGAGAAAAGAAAATGGGCCTTGGTGAAATGGGATACTTTATGTCTTCCTAAGAGTGAAGGGGGGTTAGGATTATGGTCTTCAATTAATAACAACAAAGCTTTAGCTGCTAAATTATATTGGAGGATGTTGCATAACCCCAATGCTCTTTGGGCCAATAATCTTCGTGCTAAATATGCTGAGAACAAAAGTCCTGAAGACCTTGTTCGCTATCAACTTCCTACCAAAGGTTCTCCCATTTTAGCAGTTCTTAAGACTGGTGAGGATTTGATAAAGAAAAAATTATTTTGGATCATTCATAATGGTCAACATGCAAATTTTTGGATAGATTCTTGGGATGGTCACAAGCCTTTGATAACTCGGTTTCCCGATTGGAGGCCTTGGATGGAGGAGCTTCACCGAGCTAATTGGATAAAGGTGGCTAATTACTATCGGTACCATACTGGTAATTCAAAGGTTGGTAGATATTGGATCCCTATTGAGGACTGGCCTATTCAAATCCCAGAAAGGCAAAGACAAGATATCCAAGGCATCCTTCATATGAGATCCCTCTCTTGGTCCCATGAAAAAGATTGTTTTGGATGGAACAACACTACTAAGGGTGAGTATTCAGTTGCTCAAGGTTATTTGACCTTATGCCATAATAATCCCAACCATTCTTCTCACATATTTTCTCGATTGTGGGCTCAAAATCTCTGGCCTAAGGTGAGGTTCTTTAATTGGATTTTATTGCATCGTAGGGTGCTTATCGGTGAGCAACTTATGAAGCGTGGTTTTCATGGCCCTTTTAGATGTGAAATGTGTGAAGAGAATGTAGAAAATATCAACCATATTTTTATTGAGTGTACTTTAGCCTCTGAGCTATGGAGGAGAATGGCCACTTTACTTGGCTTACAAGTGGTCCAATTTTTTTACTTTTGAACAACTTTGGAGGGATTGGCCTAATCAAGAGGGTGTTGATCATTTTATTAGGCAGTTAGTTTGGATGGGTTCTACCATTCTTCTTTGGAATATTTGGAATGAAAGGAACAACCAAATTTTTAATCAAGATAGGAAGGATATTCACTATATTTGGCAAAATACCATAGCCAACTTAGTTGAATCAGTCCATCATCTCCTTAATCACCCCCAAAACTCCCACCAAAGATGGGATCAAGTGATGCAAATATTGAAGATTAAACCTTCTAAGGGCAACCAACTTAAAGGGAATGTGAGTATTAGTAAGATGGATAGGAATAGAAATTGGCAACCTCCTCCTAAGGATTTTGGAAAAGTCAATACCGATGGAGCCTCTAGAGGGAACCCTGGAAAAGCCAGTGTGGGAGGAATTGGTAGACTTTCAGATGGCTCTCTGGTTTTTACTTTTGCTGAGAATTTGGGTATTCTTTCCAATAACCTTGCTGAGGGGTATGGTATCCTCAGAGGCCTTCAGGAGGCTACTAAGGTTGGATGGGAAAAGGTGTTAGTTGAGTCTGACTCTCAACTTATGATTAATCTCTTGAAGAATCCTTCTAAGAATCATAAGGTGGATTGGAGAATAAAAAGAATTATTGAGAAGATTCAGTTAATCCAGATGGGATTTTTGAAAGTTGATTACAATCATGTGGTCAGAGATCAAAACAAGAGTGCTGATGCTTTAGCTAATTGGGCTTTGGACAAAGGTGATCTTACTTGTTATGGCCACCCTCCTATATGGTGGGCTTCTCAAATTAGGGAAGCTCTTCTTTCTATCATTTCTTTGGATGGCTCCAGCTCTGAAGGTACCTAGTTTCTTCTTGTTTTTTTTTTTTTTGCTTCTCTTTGGTTCATTCAGTTTTTTTTAGTTCCCTAGCTCATTCTATTCTTTATTTTGTTTCCTCTCGTTGATTCTTGCCTTAATAGTCTTCTGGTCTAGATAGGTCATTGTTTTGTTCATTTTTTATTTCTTTTTTCTTTTTTTTTTTTTTGTTTAGTTTTTTAAGGTGGGTGGGTTTTTTATTTTGTTTTGTTTTTGTGTTCTTTGTGTTGTTTTTTGTTGTTCTTGTGTTTTTGTTGTTTTGTTTTTTTTTTTATGTTTTTTGTTATTGTTCTTGTGTTTTTTTCGTTCTTGTTCTTGGGTTTCTCTTTGTTTGTGTTATTTCGTGTTTTTATGTGTGAGTGTTTTCTATGTTTTTTGTTTTTGTTTATTGTCTATTGTTGGTTGTTTTTTATTTTTATTTTTATTTTATTTTTTAATTTTTTAGGTTTTGGTTGTGTTTATTTTTCATGTTTTTTTTGGGTTATGTCTTTGTAGTGTTCTGTTGTTTTTGTCTTGTTTGTGTTTTGTTATGTGGTTCTTGTGTTTTTCTATGTGGTTTGTGTTGTGGTTTCTTTTATCTTATTGTGCGTGTTTGGTTGTGCTTTTGTTTTTGACACACTCAAGGAGCATGTTTTTTATTTTATTTTATTATTTTTGTTGTTATTTACTTATTTTTAAATTGGTTTTGTGTGTTTGTTTGCTCCTTGAGTATGTCAAAGGTGGTAGGCCAGGTCCGAGTCCTGGGCATTTTTGGTGGAATGGATACCCCCGCCTCCTTGGGTCTTACCCGAAAGTGGCATCCCTTTTGGGATGTTTTCCACAAATAAAAAAAAAATAGTGAGATGAGATATCTAAGGTTTTTCACCTTAATCAAATAGTTCCATTATTTTTCTTATTATAAATTGATAACAAATATTTCATAACCTTTTTAAATTATGATTTAATCCCATCTTTGTTTAAAGTTGTATTAAATTTATTTTTTACACCATAGTTTAATTGTTTATTGTTTTAATAAGGTTATAAATTGGTTTTAATATTTATTGCAAGTAACTTATGCAATATATAATTAGGGATAATTTTTTTCTTTACAAGAATAATTTATCATGTTTATTTATTTATTTTATTTTAAATTAAAAATTTTAAGTTTTCTTGATAAAATATAAAGTAAGTTTTGATTTGTTTTCTTGCATATTATGTATACATAAAGATTTAAGATCAAAAGAAATATTATCAAGTGTTGAAGGGACTTAAAAAATTTCTTTTTTCATACGAGTTTTATTATTTATATGATAACTCTATAATTATTTTAATATGAAATAAATTTCTATTTTGTGTTCTAAAATAAAGTATTAATCATTTTCATGAAAAGGTGTAGAAAATTGTAATGAGTTACCAATTTCTCTAGTATAATAATAAAAAAATAATAATCATTTTTTTAACTACCACCATAATAAGTTCTCTAATTGTAACAACCCAAGCCTATTGACTCACCTGGTTGCCCTAAAAGAATACAAGCAACTAACAATTATTATTTTTTTGATAGTTTTCTAATCAAACCCAAAACTTAGTTTTCCACATTTCTAAATTTGTTTACATACTCATAGAGTTTAAATCATCCAATGATATTTTAAATGTTTATTGAATATTTAGTACAAGCATAATTAGCCACATTTGGATTTAAGACTCTAGCACACATCCACCCAAGTGGACGAGATCGACCAAATCTCATTAAGTAGCCATTAAGTGGAGTTAGTTAATCTCATTTATTGTCCACATATTCTAGGATGAGGACTAAGCCACAACTAGGGTTATCCTCTAAGGCTCATAACACTTAGAGGAGAATTTTTTATTCCCTATCTCAACATATTGAATCCTCAACTAACCAGTCGACTTGTTCTTTAAATAATATGGAAGATGTTAGTGTATTTATACTTCCATGACTAACTGTTGAGTCCCTTAACCTGGAGACAGTTAGCGCCATATCAATACCCTGATCTTGGACTTCATTACCCAAACTAAGAGTAACTCATAATATTTTATCCCATATCAAAATCTATGGATAATCCAACTAAGCATGTTGGGTATGGCTTTCATCATAGGGCTCTTCGATCCTAACTTCGAGAAGGTGTCCCATACCACCCTTTTGTCTTGATCGACCAAGTCTCTTTTGACCAATTTTGTTGGTCATCGGTAGTCTCAAAAACTTATTTTGTGCATACCTGCACCTCAACATATTTTCATTTTCATATGCTATGCTTTATTGCCTAAGCCTACTAAGGTTTTCCTTGAGTTAAAACCATCAATCGTCTTTTCTTAAAATAAGCATACAAGTCCATAAGTAAATCTCTTAAGAGCAAGTAGTTTAAGAAATATTATCTAAATATAAGGTGATAGGTTGTCTAAGTCCAAATTACATTATTACTTAGGTGTTAAGAACATTTTGAAAAGAAGAGCTGCTTCTCCAAATACACATTGGTTTTATCTTTATAAAATATGAATGTATAAACCAGAAATTTATGAGTTTATCATGCCAAAATGAATTCTTTCAGGTTGCCTTCTTATTGGCTAAACATCCAATATATTAAGAGCAGAATAATCATCATACATCGGATGTATTTAAGATTAATAACATTATTTACTAAGTTTATGTAAATCTAATCTATTCTCTTGGGTCTTGCAAGAATTTTCAAGATAAGTTTATGGTATGCCCTTGCTAATTGATTATCCTATCAAAATACATATCAACTCATTTAGAAGTTGGAATAGAGATAATTATTACAAATTCAATAATAAGTCATAGGTTTTCATCTGATTTTTCCATATACATGAGTCACCGTTTTCATATTATTAGAAGTCTAAAGTTTATTTGTAGCAAACACAAGGCTTATATATACACACACATACACACATGATTTAGCTGGAAGGTAAATCAAATGGATGTAAATAGTGCCTTCCTCCATGATCATATTTAGGAGGATATTTACATCCAATAATCAAATGGTTTTGATCTTAAAGATCCCACTCCCTCGGTATGTTGGTTGACTATGTCCTTGTATGGACTTAAGTAGGCTGAAATTCTATGCTTGTTGAAACTACAAAGGATTTAAACTAATTTTTGGAAGATTAATGGATGTATTCCACATTATGAGGTATATTTTTAATGATCTACCTCAACTATATATTACCACCAGAGCATCCATTATAGGAGGGAAGATATTATTGCCACTAATATCTTCTCTTCTTGGCTCCTTAGTTTAAATTATGAGGGTGTTGAAACTGTAGTGTGATTCATGGCCAAGGCTAGTGTTGTATGATGTATTATATGGGCCTAAGAGCATTTCATTGTAAAATTTATTAATTAATTATAATGTGTTTTTGTGTAATCCTATGGGACATGATTAACCTTGTTATGGTTTAACTCTTTTTATAAATTGTAATTAACCTAAAGCCTTGTTGTTATATCATATTAGGTTAAAATTTATTATGTAATTGAGGTTTTATTATTGGTATAAATATACCACTTGCACTCCTTATTTTATTATCAACATGTTATATAATATTTTCTATGGATATAGTGATTATTTAGGACACATATGAGTGCCTACCAAATCTCTCTTTTTGGTCCTTTTCACATTTTTTATAATATTTGAATGGATAGTTTGTTTCTATTAATTTATGAAAAATATTATGAATTCCAAAATGAATGACCCTCGACGTAGGCTTTTACATGTTTGAAATCCTATATATGCTTCTCAGCTTCACCTTGGAATTTTGGGAGGTTGATTTTGGATGTTTGTAGGATGATATTTTTCTTACCTTGTCGATGTGGCCTCATAATTATTGATAAAATATTTTGTGACTTATAAATAAGAGCATTCATTTCTATAATGCCTTATGTTACACTTTGAGACAATCTTCTCCTAGTTAATAGAAAAACCAACAAATAAATTATAGTTATAAATACGTTTAAACTTGATATAATAGCTTTGATTGGATCATCATATAGGTTTATTTTATTCCATATTATAGGTTGTGATTGAATCACTACTTAGGGTCTTTAATTCCACATAGTATCTTAAAGGTTATCATAGATAAAGTGGAATTTATTTTTTCTTCATTTCATTGGTTATTTTGTTATTGAAGGGATAATTTCTATGGAGGTAACAACAGGGTTATGCACAGTGGCAATTTATCGCCAAATGGGCTAAATTTAAGATTTTCAAATTTTAGAATTGGCTAATATTTAGGACCCTTGACCAGGGCCCATTAGCCAAAAAGTTTTGGTGCAATTTTTTTCTGGGTCAATTTTCCAGAATTTTATAATAATTTGACCATTTTAAGTTTAAATTTCCAACATTGCCCCTAATAATAGTGAACCTTCTACATGTGTTTGGACACTATTCACCTAGATTTTAAAATTGATTCACCAAATTTTTATAAATACATTTTGGGGCTGATCCCTTATGCATAACCCTAGGTAATAACTTAGTCATATAGACTTATTGGGATCCCTTTATTCAATTCACATGGTTTTTCAAGCTCCTCATATTGGTGTTTGTTTTTTTATCCTATTTTGTTAGTTAGAGGATAAAATTATGTATGAAATTTATGGACTACATGTTTAAAATTCTTATACTGAATCATCATAACTACTATTCATGTAAAATCGAAGCAATATAATTTGACGAATTTTGCACAATATGATTTTTGAAACAAAAAACAAAAGAAAGTTTCTCATTCAATAAAAAAAGTATGAAGCTCTTAGAGTTATCTTGTATATTGACAAAGTGATAAGAAAACCACATCATAAGGAATCTAAGATCTTATATATTATTTTAAGAAAATTTTCAATAAACTTGATATGACACAAGTTAATAGTCTAGAAGCTGATCTTGCCACCTTGAAGATTGTATATTTTTTTCAATACTAAAAAGTACATAATTTGCTTCAAAAATATATAAACAGATATTCATGTTGTTGGTGGAATACTAATGGCTATTGTAGATTATGTAAAAAAACTCCTCAATAATATTTCTTAGAAAATATTATTAGATTACCACACTCTCCACTATGCTTTCAATATATTTTCAAAATCACTTGGTTCCTTCGCTTAAGACAATCTTCACCTACCTTGTTTAGCATCAAGTAAAATTTATATATTGGAGCAAAACTATGTCACATATATAGGATTATCCTAAGGAATATATAGATAAATAGATAAATAAACAAGATAAAAATGAGAATCCAAAACATGGAAAAAATATTTAAAGAATAATTCAAGAATCCCATTTATGGTTTTTGCAAGGATGATCAATAAATTCATTATTTCTTGTTACATATCAATAGGCTAGGGTAAATTTCTAATAAAGGTAAGGTGAAGCTTCTTTCCTTCTTACACATGAAGATTATGATAACAAGGATGATACTCCTCATGCACATGTGGTGATTTATTCAATATATTGGATATTCATATGCTTATAATAATGTATTGTTGATTCTAGAACAATTCCTTCTTCAACTTATTTTAGTTTACTTTCTACCCTCCTTGTATAATCTTTGAATCTAATTTATCTTTATTTTGGTATATGTTATTATACCCTAGAAGTTATTTCTTTTGTGTTTTTTTTTTGATTGGGTAAATAAAGAGGCAAGTTTTTTGTATAGGGTCTCCAAAACCTATTTACAAAAATATTTCAGACTTCATAAAAAAACTGAAACATATCCCTAAAAAAATTGAAGCATTACTAATTTACCTCTTTTACTTCTTGAAAAAAGTCTTATCTACACCATTCACAACATACCAATTGGTCTTGTTTGAATTTCCTTTCAAACATTCTTTTGTGTTGTCTTATTCCACTTATTTAAATTTTATTTTAGATATGATCCTCTTATACCTTGCACTATTGGGCTAGTTGAATTCTTAGATTATGATGATGTGATAGTATATTTAATATTTATTTATCATGATGTCTATCTACCCACTTTTCCTCCTCCTATAGATCATTCTATTTCCAATAGGGTTCACGTTCTTGTTCAACATGTAGATCCTATCTTATAGTAGAAATGTCATCACAACCCCTCACTTTCTTATGCATTAATTTGTAAGGCAGATGATTCCAAGGATCATTTCACTTATTGTTAGGCCAAGGGATGCCTTGATTGAGAAGATGTATATAGATGAAGTATAATTCCCTCAAGAATAATCAAACTTGAGAGTTTGTTTATTTTCCTCATAGAAACAATATAATTGTCTGAAATGGGTCTATGAGAATATTTTTGGTGTTGATGGTCAAATTAAGAAGCATAAGATATGTGTTTTCACTATGCAATTTGATGAGAATGAGGGCAAAGGTTGGTAGGAACTATAATTCGATTGAAGTTTCTTATTGTCATAGTCCATGTGAAATTCTAAAGTATACAATGAAAAATATGAAAATTATAACTATATACCTATATGCTGACTTGATTGAGTGCTGAAATTTGAGTAGCATTGAAATCTATATATAATTTTTTTCTGAGTATAAAATCTTGCTTTATATTGTGGAAGAATTTAAACTTAATATTTTTCCAATTACAAATTTAAATTTCCAATTGGATTTATCTAGAGGATGCAATTATTATGAAAGATTGGTATGATTATGCAAGTTGAACTATATTTATATATGATCATGTAGCAAGCTACAATGTTGAAATTATAGAAGAACTTGTAGCTCATTTTACTATGTGATTTAATTTAAGAAAAAATATACCAATTTTATTAATAGATTGTCAATAATAGATTCTTAAATATTTATATTATTATCCCTTTTTGTTATGGTAGATAATTGTTAATTATGAAAATTTACTTTTTTTAAAATTAAAAAGAAGTGTTCATTGTTTGTTGCAATGAAATTGCATCCTCTAGATAAATTCAATTGATAGTTTTCCTAATTATAAATTTTAATTTCCAATTGAATTTTTCTAGAAGATGCAATTATTATGAAAGATTGGTATGATTATGCAAGTTGAACTAGATTTATACATGTTCATGTAGCAAGCCACAATGTTGAAATTATAGAAGAACTTGTAGCTCATTTTATTATATGATTTAAGTTAATAAAAATTATACCAATTTTATTAATATATTGTCAATAATATATTCGTTAAATATTTATATTATTATCCCTTTTTGTTATGGTAGATAATTTTTAATGATGAAAATTTACCTTTTTAAATTAAAAAGAAGTGTTGATTATTTGTTGCAATGAAATGACATGAAAATATTTATTTTAATTTATTTTATTAGAGGAAAAAAATTGCTATACATTTTCATTGAAGAATATTTGGATTATCCTTTAGGAAAAAATAAGAAGGGTTGTTAAAATCATGTTGAAGGGAGTTATAAATTTTATAGTTTGAATTTAAGTAATATAGTAGTCACGTGAAATGATTATTATATAAATATTATGTAATTTTAGATATAAGTTTTTAATTCCTTTGTAGATAATATTTATAATTATATTGCTTAATGGTTGAGTCATTAAAAAAAGTGTTACCTCTTCATTTAATAAATTAAAGTTGATTTATTTGGGGACGCCTCTTTACATGCTCTTCCTCGCATTGGATCGGATCATAATCCTTTGTGGCTTGTTGTTCCTGAGGGGCTTCCTTTTCTTCCCCGTCCTTTTGATTCAAAGTTATGTGGTGTTCCCACCCTGATTTCGAAGCTAGAGTTTTTGAGTGGTGGCAAGCGCCTGCTCCTAGTGTTGGTATACACAAATTGCTATTTAAGCTAAGAAGGATTAGAGATAACCTCAAGTTGTGGAACAAATTCTCTTTTCAAAATTTGTTTCAGGAAAAAGAAAGGCTAAAGTCTCTCATGTCTTCCATTGAATCCAAGATTGAAAGTCAGGATCTCTCTGAAGGTTTACTTTCTGAGGAAAGATCTGTTCTTTGCGCTTTCCATGACATACAGGCTAAAGAAGAACTCTTTTGGAAGCAGAAGTCTAGGGAGCTGTGGCTCAAGGAAGGTGATAGGAATACACATTTTTTTCATTCGTCTACCCTTCGACGAAGAGCCCGAAATAGAATCAGGGAGATCGATAAGTCGGATGGTGGTAGTTCTACTGATATCTTAAAAATCAGGCAAGAAGCGGTGGATTTCTTCAGTTTGTTGTTGTGCTCCTTGCCTCCCTGTGACCAGGTGGTAGAGGTTGAAATGTTGGAGGCTATTCCCTATTTGGTTATGGGTGAAATGAATGATTCTCTTATTGCCCCGCTTATGGATGATGAGATTATTTCTGCCACCAAGTCTTTGGGCCCGTTAAAGGCTCCTGGTCCAGATGGTTTCCCACCCATTTTTTTCTAGAAATATTGGCATATCTACGGGAAGGATGTTTGTGAAGCCATTAGACATATCCAAACCTCGAGGAATTTTCCAAGGGCATTGAATTCTACATTTCTAGCTTTGATTCCCAAGAAGGATTCTTCATCTTCGTTCAATGACTTCAGACCAATAAGTCTGTGTAACACAGTTTATAAAATTTTCTCCAAGGCTATGGTCAATAGGTTAAAACCTATTTTGTCTTCCATTATTGACGTAACTCAAAGTGGCTTTGTTCCAGGAAGACAAATTTTGGACGGGGCAATTGTTATCCATGAGCTTCTTCATTCGGCTCAGAAAAGCGGATGGGCGATTTTTTTCCTTAAATTGGATGTTAATAAAGCTTATGACAGGGTTTCTTGGCCCTTTTTATTCTCGGTCCTTAGAAATTTTGGCTTTTGTGACGCTTGGGTTAGTCTAATGGAGGCCGCTATTTCTTCAGCTTGGTTCTCAATTTTGATAAATGGATCCCCGACCAGTTTTTTCAACTCGTTGAGAGGCTTGCACCAGGGTGATCCGATCTCCCCTTTCTCTTTATTATTATGGCAGAGGCCCTCGGGCGCGCAATTAAGGTGTGGGGTTCAAATTTTGGTGTCAGGTTGGCTATGCAGATCCCCCTATTTTGCATCAACAGTTTGTTGATGATACAATGATTTCCTATTTGGCATCGGTTTTCCATGCTAGAGATATTAAAAGAATTTTAGATTGTTATGGGAGAGCCTCTGGTCAGCTGATTAACTTCCTTAAAAGTAGCATTTTCTTCACTAATACTCCTGAGATCCATCAGCACAGGATTGCATCCTTATTGGGATGCCAGATTGTTTCTCTCCCAGTCACGTATTTGGGTCTTCCTTTGTTCTCTGGGCATTTGAAAAATGAGCTTTGGACTCCGGTTGTGGAGAGGATTCAGAAGAAACTTTCTTCATGGAAGGGCGCTCTTTTAAGTCAGGTTGGTAAAGTTACTCTCATCCAGAGTACTCTTCAAAGCATTCCGATTTATTTTATGTCCATTTTCAATGAACTTGCCTTTGTAAGGCTTTCTTATGGGCGGCTTCGAAGCTAAAAGGTAAGATCCATATCTGTTCTTGGGAACAAGTTTGTCTAAGGAAAAAATATGGAGGTCTTAACTTGAAGAATGTCGCACTCATGAATAGGGCCTTGGTTGCTAAACAAGCTTGGAGAGTCGCTTCCGGGGTGGATAGTCTTTGGTGTCGCATTTTGGCTACCAAATACCAATTCATAAATTTTTTATCCGATCCTCTCCCCTCGGATGGTTCTGCCTTCTGGAAAAGCATCATCAAATATAGGGACTTCATTAAATTTAATAGTTCTTGGGTGATTGGAAATGGCAGATCAATTTTATTCTGGGATGATCAGTGGCTTAGGGATCGTCCCTTGGTGGTGGATCAACGTTACGGTGATTTATGTGCGCTCTCTAAGGAAGTCCAGTTTTATCAAAGTGGAGGATTTCATTCTTTTCCAAGACAATCGAAGGACCTGGTTGTTGGCCCCGCCTTTTATTCGAACTATTCAGGATCATAGGGACTAGAGTTCTATTCTGGTGGAACTTCACCGTTATGTGCTTTGTAGAGAGGAAAGGGGGATAGGTTGGTTTGGAATAGTGATAGTGAGGTCAGCTTTACAGTGAGATCTTCTTACTCTATTTTATGCCCTCAAGGAAATGATGCTTGGCCCTGGGATAAAATTTGGGTGAAGAATCTGACGCCTAAAATCAACATCTTTTATTGGTTGGCTATCCAAAATAAAATTCTAACGATTGACAATCTTCTTAAGCGGGGATTCAATTTGGTCAATCACTATTTTTTGTGTAAGCAGGGATGGGAATCTGTTTCTCATTTGCTTCTCAGATGCAGGGTGTTTCAGAAAAAATTATATTTTTGTCTTCAGCAAATTGGGTTATCTTGGGTGCTCCCAAATTCCATTATTGATATGTTCAATCAGTGGTCGTCTCCTTTTCGATCGCCTCATATGAAATGCTTTTGGAGATTCCTATTACCTCATATTTTATGGGGAGTGTGGAAGGAACGAAATGCTCGAGTTTTCAAAAATAAAGAGGGTGACCTGACTCATATTTGCTATAGAATTCTTTGGAAGGTTGGTGAAAACGTTGTTGCCGCTCTCAAGGAGACCCTCCCTTCTATTCCAAAGGATCATCCTGACTATTTCGTGGAGTTAAAATTGGGCTTTTGTCCAGATCTGAGACCTCCCCCGGTGCCCAATATTCGCAAATCTGTTAAGTGGTCCCCACCTCCTCTTGGGTGGCTAAAATTGAATTTCGACGGTGCATCGAAGGGAAATCCTGGCAAAGCCGGTGTGGGTGGTTTAATTAGAGATCATCTTGGTGATATCGTTCTGGCCTTTTCTAAAGATCTAGGTTTTCAATCTTCCCACTTTGCTGAGTGTAGAGCTATCTATAGGGGTATTTTCTTATTAAAGGATTTTGGAGGGCACAGGGTCATCATTGAAGGTGATTCGTTGAAAACAATGAATTTGCTGAAAGGTTCATGTTGTTTGGGTTGGCATTTTTCTAATCTCATTGATGAATCCAAGGCCCACCTTTCTTTGTTCGATGATTTCTCTATTAGCCACGTGTATAGGTAAGGTAACGCGATGGCCGATTTTTTGGCTAATTTGGTTGTTGGAAGTCAAGGGTTTAAGATTTGGCGCTCAAACTTTTTGACAGAGTTGATCAAACTGGTTAATGATGATAAGCCACCAAGTTGATTGCCTTAGTCTTGGGACTCTGATGATGTTTCAACATTTGTTGAGAATGTCGGTTGATAAGCTCGAAGACGCGGTCAGTGGGCAACTGTTGTCTTGTTTAATGGCCTATCTTCTCTTGGTGATTTTCAAATTTCAAATTCAAATTTTAAATAAGTGTTTGGGAGGGGAGTTTGGTGGCCTCATTTAATTCTACTTTTATGGGGGAGAGCTTCGATTCAAATTTTAAATGTTGTCCCATTCTATATTCTACTAAGATTTGGTGGTTGGCCTTAGACGTCATGATGATCACTTCCATTTATGATGTTAGATGGCAGGCGTGGTGCAGTTCTCTGAAGGGTCCCATTTGGAGGGGCTATTTTTTAAATTCTAGTTCTCCTTTGCTCCACTATCTGTTCTTTGGGGATTGGATTTCTCTGGGAGTTGTGCTGATGGCGGTTGCTCAGTGTACTTGGTGGGATTTTAGTCCTTTTTGCATCAGGGGAAGCTTCGATTTTAGTACATTTCTTTGGATTGCCCATGTCAGACGGTTTTATGGGCCCTCTTTTTTGAGACTTTTGATTAAGCATTTTCATGCTTTTGGACTGGAAGATCTGACTTTTGGAACGTTCGGGAGCATGGTTTCAAGGTTTTGTGATCATCACCCCCTTTTTGAAATGGGTGCCTCGTGGTCTGTGTTGTTTGATGGTTTATTCCTAAGCATGGTTGTTGGTGGTCTTCCCAAGTTTGGATGGAGGTGGCGGTTGGGAACTTCCCTTCTGCTTAGATTTTTAATTAATTTTTGCACACTGTCCCTCCTTTATCCCTGGATAAGACAATTGGGCTCCTTTGTGTTACCTTTTTCTCCACTCTCTATTGGGATTTGTTTTCTTCGAAGTGGAGCCATTTTCGGTCTTCGGGTTGGTCCTTAGATGGTTTTTTGTGGATTGGCTCCCTGTGGGATCGTATGATTCATGGGTGTCTTGTGCCAAATTGGTTTTTTCACGTTTTCCCCTCCTTTCCTTCTCAGGATTTCATTGTTTTTGTTCCGCGATTTAGTGAGATCATTTCTGGTTTTCTTGCATTCCAGTTTTTGAGCATGGCCCCCGTGAGGAGCTTTCCTCCCTTTCTTGGTGCCATGGTCACCTCGCTTTTTATCAAGGAGTGGATTTTTGCGTTGAGGCCCCTTCCCGATGTAACTTGTGGTTATGTGAGTGGGCCTGCTTTGCCCTTCCTCTCTGTTGGGGGATTGATTTCCATTATAAAGTTCTTGTACTTGAGCGCCACTCTTCCTTGCCTTGTTTATTGTTGGTGTTTGTTGGTCCTTGCTATTCTCTTGTTCAGGGTCTCTTCTGTGTGGCCTAAGTCTGTAGTCTGCGGGGGTGGTTTACTCATGGGAAAAGCTAAGATTTACCCTGCTAAGAATAAGTTGTGTAAATCTCGTTTGGAACCTTCGTCTATTTCTTTCGATGAAGAGGTCAAGTCCATTTTAGTAGAGGGTGGTCTTCTAAACTGCATTTCTAAGTTCCATGGTCATAACCCCTCTCTCACTAACTGCTTGGTATCTTCTTGGAATGAGGGTTGGGTCAGGGTCGGTTCTTGGTCTTTTCATATTTTGGCTGATCTTATTAGTAGAACGACTGGTTTGGCCTTGGATGGTGCCTCTCACAATCATGAAAGGTATTCTTTATTGCAAGAAATTTCTCTGTTTCTAGATAAGGAGGAGTTTTTACCACGTATTCAGAATGGTTTTAGTGTTGCGGCTTTACCCCCTCCTTGGAACCATGTGGTTCGGGTTATTATGGATTATTTTACCCTGGATCCCTCTTATGAAATCATAAGGAGTTTTCATGCAATGTTCTTGAACCATCTCAGACGTAAATCCTGCATGAACATTCCTTTATTCCTTTTTCATTCTATGCAAAAGTCTTTCCTTAATGTCCAGGCTGGTCGTGGTCAAGTTCCTATTCACCAAGGTTTGGCGTTGTTGGTTTTTGAACAAGCGGCTTTGGAGAATGGCCTTGATGCTAACGATGTGTTAAAGTCTCTTGCAGATTCCTCTGGCCGGTTGGTTCGTGGCCCTAAGCAAAGTATTGACTCCCCCTCCATTGATGGTGATTCTCGGTTTACCTCTAGATCGAACTCTGACGAGAGTAGGGACACTCTCTCTTTCACTTTTTGTGTTGGCACGGAGTAGATTTCTAAAAAGATCCAAATCTCTTCGAGAGGGGTTTGGGGTGGCGACCCAAAGGTGATTGAGGTTCTTCCATCGGATCACACTGATAATTTAGAGTTGGCCCCTAAGGAGAGCTTGGTTGGTCTTGGTGGTTCTGATCCGATGTCGGATGGTGCTGCTACTGTGGCACATCATTTGTCTAAGCGGCTTCGGAGTAAGGTGGTGGAGGATGACTCTCCCTTTGTGATGGCTTCTTCTGATATGGATATTCTTCCATGGGATTTTCCCCGGGAAAAGTCTGTGGAGGAAATCCTTTCTCCAAGAGAGTCAAAAATTTCTAAATATGTGGTTCTCCGAGACTTATTGCTTATTGATATTAACCAACGTAAAATTTGGAGCTCGTTGAAACTTACCCTTGATTTGATGGAGAATGTTTCAAGTCTGGCGGCTAATGTTACTCAAGGTGTTCATAAGTTAGGGTAGAACCTTCTCAGTTCTCCTTTCTTTGTCTCCTTTTGGTCTGGCTTCCGCCCTTGTTCTGGTTTACCTTTGGTTTCTTCCAGGTTTGTTTCGGGGTTTTCTCCCGTTTGGTCTTCCTTGTAGTGGTTGTGGGATCCCGTTAAAACCCTTTGTTTTTAATAGTACCAAAAAAAATTAAAGTTAATTTATTAAAATATTTATAAAATAAGTAAATTTGCCAACCTAAATCTAGAAATACAAATTATTGTAATTAAAATTACCTTTTATTAAAACAATATACAAAGTTAAATTTAATTTATATTTAATTATAATCATTCTAAATTTCATTTCATACAAATTTCTTTTATTTTTAAAATAAATTCATTGTTCTTTCAACTACTTCAAATGAAAATGAATGATAAAGTAATGTCTCATTCATTTAAGTGCATATTCAAATATATATGAGAAGACAAGGGATTCAAACTCATATTGGTATGCTGGATTATGGATGTGCTGTGTAGCCTTGCATAAGATTCTTGCTTGCGCTTGGCTCTAAAAAATCCTTAATAACTATCTTTGCCTTACCAATGCTGAAGGAAATCCATGTGGCCTCACCTAAGACTAAGTTATTTAAATAACTTTTAAAGTATTAAGAAAGAGGGTAGTTCCCCTCTTTCTTAATATGCCCCGTTACCAAGGTTGTTCCCTATTTTATTAAAAAAAAAAAACTTAAATATAATTATAGTAAAACAAAATACTTATTAAAGACAATGAATTTCAAAAAAAAAAAGGAAGAATCCTTTATTCTGAGTATGTTCATTTAAAATTAAAAGAATTATAAAGATATTATAGTCAGACATTTTAAATATTAAAACTTGTATGAAAAGGATAACCGGTAAGTCTGAACAATACTTGATAGTATATTTTTATGGTTTTAAGACTTTATGTGTGCATGATATGCAAGTAAAAATTATTTAAATTTATTTTATGTGTGATTGAATTTAATTTATAAATAATTTATTTAATGTAAAAAAAAATATATAAAAATATTATTATTAAAATTGTTTTTTTAAACTAAAAAAATTCTTAATTATATACTCCATATATTATTTACAACAAATACTTTAAACTAAAATTTAAATTCTTTTTAAAATATAAATAATTTTCGCGGGACTGAACGTTTGTTCCTTTCTTGGTGCTTTTAGCGTCTAAAAGGTTTAAAATGATTGTGGCATGGTGATTATAGGGCCGGATTGCGCGAAGATCTGTGTGGCGGTTTCTTTTCTTTTGGGACGCTTCTTTAATACGGACAACGCAGAATACTGTGACGGCCATAAAAAACTAAATAAACTGTCTGAATTAGTGGCGGCTATGATTCCATCATGTAAATTAAAAAAAAAATTAAATAAAAAATAATAATTTAATACAAATTCAACACAGAAAAGAGATTAAAGACCAGGAAATAATTGTTATAAATTTATAACAATTCTTAAAAGACATATCATGAAACCACTTATTTATCTCAATAATCCCATATTAAAAACAAGACTTTTCAACATTGCCACATTCCTGTTGTTAACCTTTGACCTTTGTCATAATGACAACTCCGTTACAAGACTAACGGATAAGTCTAATCCTCATGCCCACACGAAGACAACCATGATCGTTACTTTGAAGCAAGCTTATCTCATACAGGCTCAAAAAGACACTTGTATATGGGAAGGTAAGTTCGTCTCTCGCCGTGTAAAACAACTGCATTGCCCTTGCCGTGTTAAATGTCAGTTTCCTGTACTTATCTCAAATTTCAGGATGTTCTTTTTTATATCTTTGAACAGCAGACCCCTTACCTGTTGCTTCTTTCTTTGGCGTAAGATGCCATTTGGTTCTCCCACTGCGACCATGTTTTATTGATCCATATCCCTTTGGGCAGTGTTTCTCTGAAATTCTCTAAAATATCTTCGCACCTCTCCCTGAATATCTTTTTTAATAGCTCACTTATCGAAGGCTCCAGCATTGTCGAGAGCGTTATTCAAATATTTATGGGTGCAGAGTTTTGCTTCTTCCATAACAACTTCTCCGGGGAATGCAACGTGCGAGCAGCGATGAACGTTTAACATATCAGTAACTCCTCTATGGGTCTGACCATTAAGCGAAAACATTCTCCATTCTCGTCTCTGAAAGTTTTCATAGCATCTCCGCAAAAACACAAATATCAAATCCAGTAAATTATGCACCATATTGGTTTGTGTCATATCACACTTAGCTTAATTTTCTTTATTAGAGACAATGATACGATAATAACTATAACAAGTATAAAACTGTAAGTGATGCATATTCTCTATTATAATTTTGTTTATATTTAGTACACATGGCCACTTTGTTAGAATAATAAGTTTGCGAAACAACAAAACATTTACACAAGCATGTTTCTACCTTCTCTTTTCCCCTTTCTCTCCCTCTTTATTAGAAATTCTTCTTTTCGTTTTTCCTGATTCGTCTGAATTAAATTGAATTATAATGGGTGTTTTGTACGTAATAAATAAACATCCTTCATGTTACTAATAAACGAACTTTTTTATATCTAGTTCCCTTCTTTTTTATTATTATCTCTTCTTCTTTTATTTTCAACTGTCTTTCTATTTATGAATAACTTTTCTTTTTCTTTAAGAAAAGTCTTTCTATCTATAAACAACAGTTTCTTTCTTTAAGAAATGTCTTTATATATAACCAACTTTTCTTAAAGCTTATTTGTTAATGTGTAATGTAGTAAATTCGAATGCTTATGGTTTATTCATCCTTCAAATAAAAATCCTGTCCCATTTTTAGTTGCCTATTTCCAAGTGAATGTTTCTATCCTCCTAATAGCAATTCCAATTATTTTATTTGGCTAACATCTGGATGTTCCCACATCATAATTACTGGGTAAAAAAACTGTTTCATGTGCTTCAACTCATGAAGCGTTTTCAAAGCAATGACCACTCTAGATTAGCTATCTACACAAGGTCAACTTCATTGTCTTGTCTTGGCATTCCTCTAAGGATTAAACCTCCTTGCATAGAATGCACTCAACATCCTCTTCACCTTTTCCCATTGTGTCACACCCATCCAACCGCAATCAACATGCAATTGTTTGTGACACTTTCTTGCTCGAGGAACCTTCTTTTGGAGTGATCATGCCCTCTACAACATGCACAAGGATGGAGGTTTCAACACCTAATTGCAACATGTCCAAATCTTCCATACTGATTACAACAATCCATTCTAAAACCTTCATTCTCTACACTGCTTTCTCCTCTAAAACATTTAGTCCTACTACATCCTACTGGACCTATATACCCAAGGCCTTTAGTCTTTGGTCTTAATTTTAGAATTAAATGTATTTTCACACCTTCCTTGCCATTATAATCCATTCTTCTCATCAACTTGGAGCTAATACCTCTTATGTGCCTATCAAAGCACCAAACTCTCCAACGTTACTCTGATCTCGATCATCCTCACAATGTCCTTCACCACACTCTAAAGTATCATTATCACCATCATCTCTGGAAATATGACCATTTTCATGACCATCAATTATTTGATGAGGTTCATCTTCCTCTACTATCTCTTTTCCACTATTTTTCTCTTTCTTCTTATCTGCAATAGGAATTGTTACACCCTCATTTTCATCATCACTACTACTAGTGACTTGGGTCAACTACTTCTCCATTATGCTTATCCTATTGCTTGTCTCTACCCCTTATTCATATTTCTTTATTGGTGTTGTATTATCATACAATATTGATCTGAGACTGGAACCCATGTGATGAGCCATGCTCCTTATTGGTGGCAACCTATCTTTCAAAATAATCTTTGCATATTCTAAATGATCAAGCTTTGATGATTGAAGATAATGAAGATCTACTAATAAAGGAATACAAAATAAATATAAGCCAACTAAACACATTGACAAATCCCATGGTAAGAAACTATAGTATAGAGAAGGAAGTGTTAGAGTTAAAGTGCACTATGCCTTCACCTTGACACTTGTCAGTTTCTCTTGACAAGTGTCATGTGTTGAATATAGGCTTATGCCTATATATTGTAACCATTTGTATCAATAAAATTAATCCCATCAGTTTTCTCTCCTAACATTTGGTATCAGAGCTCCAGGCTTTCTCTGGCCTTGTGAGCTTGAGGGGGGATTTCCCTCATGGAAATCCTCCGTCCCCCCTCATCCTTTTCAATTTTTCATTTCCCCCCATTTTTTTTCAAAACAGGGAGTATGCTCTCCATTGTTTACAATGGATCAGAAACCAAAATTTTGGAAAAATCATGGCTCCCAAATTTTTTTAATGATCCATTTTCCCCACATGTATCCGTCCGCAGAAACGGGATACCATTAATGGCTGCCCCTGAAGCTTCAAGCTTGGAGTCATGAACTATTTTTTTTGCAATTTTTTTCATGTTGCAGGCAGATTTGGCAATGTATTGTTTGCTAAAGTTTGAATGATTTGATAAAATCTGTTTCAATGATTTGTATTTTTGATTCGTGTGATTTCTGTTATGTGAGGAGACTACGTTGCGGGAATATTTTTTACTTGCAGGAACAACAAATATATTCTTGGGTCCAAGTGTGATAATAGTTTAATCCACGGAAGGATGTTGTCGCTGGCCCATGCTCTCCCATTATTTTTTTCAACTACACTGCATTGGTAAATTTGTGCCTACGCCATGTGTTTACGGTTGGGTTTCACCTTTCTGTATGACGGTGTTAGCGCAGGGTTGGGAGGAGCCTACCCAGTTCTACAAGAATTGATTTGCTGATGCTAGAGATCCCCTTTGAAATAACAGCATCATTGGTGCCAACGTGACATCCATTTATCACCTGTAACAAAATATCATGCAGCAGCGAACCAGACAAAATGGTGCAGGTGTGCACGTAATCTGGAAGTCGGGCATGAAGTTGAAGTGCAACTTGCCATTTTTGAAGAAGCAGGCTCTCGGATGCCAGGATCTGATTCTGTGGCCCTAAAATCAATAGATGAATGGAGAACAAAATAGTGGCGTGTATGGCCCAAATGATGGCTCGAAGAATTTAATTTTTTTTTTTAAATCACGCCGAAGTCTGCACGGCGCTGTTCGGACAGCGCAGTGCGCAAGTCGGGGGTCCGACGGACTTCGCCCAAACTAGGGCGAAGTGCGAACGTCGGCCACGCCGACGGACTTCGCCCGAACTAGGGCGAAGTTCGAACTTCGGTCGCGCCGACGGACTTCGCCCGAACTTGGGCGAAGTTCGCACTTCGGGGCCGCAGCCGGACTTCGCCCGAAACTGGGCGAAGTTCGCACTTCGCGGTTGCGACGGACTTCGCTCAAAATTTGGGCGAAGTTCGAACTTCGCGATGCGACGGACTTCGCCCGAAATTTGGGCGAAGTTCGAACTTCGGGCAGCCAACGAACTACGCAAGGTGAAGAGGGGACTGAGGCCAACTTCGAACTCCTCGCGCACTCGAGCTGCTCCAGTCTTAGCCGCAAACTTCGGAAGCAAACTTGGAAAGCCGCTTTAGACTTGTTCTTCTTCCGCGGCTGCCGCTGGGTTTGCCTGGCTTGGCAACACCCGTATGAGAGGAGAGAATAACCGAAATAGAGAACAACAAACTGCAAACCCTAAAGGTGCCTAAAACAAACAACAAACTTTATTTATATTAAACGGGGGTTACAGAGTTCCTCAACCGAGGAAATTACAACATCTGCAGGCTACGCTGCAGGATAAACTAAAACAGACAAAATGTCGAGTCGGCTGCTCGGACATTAATCAGCTGAGTCAAACTGCTCACCGAGATACTTTTCTTTGCCTCTGCTCCTCTTGCACTCGCTTCTTCCTCCTCTCTTCTTCTTACTCTATCTCGAAATACCCGAGACGCCTTATATAGCCGCGGGAAGAGGAGGATTGGGGTTTGTCCTCCCACGAGTTCCCGACAGGCCCTCAACTAGGGTTTCGACCAATCGCCGCACTAGCGTCACATCCGTCGTAGGGTAGGTGCGGCGTCATGTCGCCCTTTGCCGGATCCCGGATCGCGGCAACTGCAGTCCGACTTCGCCCATGTCTGGAGCGCAATCCGGTTTCGCCCAAGGTTCGGAGCGCAGTTGGGCACATGCGTGAAATCTGGGTTAATTTTTCTAACACCCTCCTTTAAGCCCGATTTCACGAGCGCTTTGACTCCAAGTCGCTCTCGCAATCCGCTGAAGTCTTCCTCCTTCAAAGGCTTCGTGAAGATGTCAGCCAGCTGCTCCTTGGACCTGCAAAACTGTAGTTGTACTTCGCCAAATTTCACCAGCTCTCTGATGAAATGATACCGGATGTCTATGTGCTTCGTCCGGCCATGGAACACAGGATCCTTTGAGAGTGCAATGGCCGAATTGTTATCACAAAAAATTGTTGTCGCGCCATCCGGAGGAAAGTTCAGTTCACTCGAAACTCTTCGCAGCCAAACTGCCTGGCATGCGGCTGATGTGGCGGCGACATATTCTCGTCTGGCTGTGGACAACGCAACGATGGGTTGTTTCTTGGACGCCCATGATACTGCCCCTGATCCGAGATGGAAAGCATACCCGGAGGTGCTCTTTCGATCGTCGGTACTGCCAGCCCAGTCACTGTCCGTGAAGCCCACTAGCTCCAACTGGTCTTGTCTGGCGTAAAATAGGCCATGGTTTCGTGTCCCGTTGACATAGCGCAAGATCCTCTTGCCTGCTGCTGCTGCGTGTCCTTCGGAGTCTCCATGAAACGGCCGATCGATCGACTCCGAACATCGGATCCGGCCGAGTTGCGACCAAATACATCGATCGCCAACTAGCCTCTTGAACAAGGTTGGGTCGACATTCCTCCCCGTATCCAACTTGCTCACCTTCAAACCCGTGGTCGCAGTGTGATGGCAGGTTTGTCGTCCTCCATCTTGAAGCGCTTCAGACATCCTTCGCATACTTGCTCCCGAGAAATGAAGATGCCATCTGCCGATTGGTCAACTTCAATGCCGAGAAAATACTTCATCACCCCTAAGTCCGTCATCTCGAACTCCTTCTTCATGGTCGTTTCGAATCGGTCGAACAGACATTGTCGTTGCCGTATAAATCAGATCGTCCACATACAAGTAGACGATAATGAGCTCACCTGCTTCATTTGTCTTCATGTACAGGGTGTGCTCATATGGGCATTTCTGAAACCCATTCTCCTGAAAATAGTCGTCAATCCGGCTATACCAAGCTCGGGGCGCCTGCTTCAAACCGTACAGGGCCTTCTTCAGCTTCAGGACTTTGCCCTCCTGGCCTTCAATTTCGTAACCCGGTGGCTGGTCAATGTAGACCTCTTCCTCCAACACTCCGTTGAGGAAGGCCGACTTGACATCCATCTCGGTACATCTTCCAACCTTGTTGGGCCGCCAATGCCAGGATCATCCCGACCGTGTCAAGTCGGGCTACAGTGCATATACCTCATGGTAATCGATGCCTGACTTCGCTTGTAACCCTTCGCCACCAATCTGGCTTTATGCTTGTCAACGTCTCCTTGGGCGTTGAACTTTGTCTTATACACCCACTTGACCCCAATGGTCTTCTTCCCTGCTCGGAAGATCCGTCACCGCCATGTTTCATTTTTTTCAATGGTCGCTATCTCCTCATCCATCGCCTGCACCCACTTCTGATTCTGACTTGCATCTTCGAACTCTACTGGATCAACTTCAGTAAAGAATGCAAAGTCAGAGTGCTCTTCATCTATGTGGGTTCGGGTTGCCTCGTAAATGTCTTGCAAGCTCCGAGTCTTCGCAGGTGTCCTCGTGTTTTGAATTTTGCTTGCAAGTGGAGGCGACCGTGATGGAGTGGCTGTGCTACTGCTGGCACCGCTGTTGCTGCTGGAAGTTGCTGGTGGCTGCACACTTCCTTCTTCCAAGTCAACAGACTGAACTTCTGCTGGCTTTAACTGGCCAGTCTCTGACTTCCCGTTCCAGGATTGATCTTCAAGAAATTTCACATCACGGCTGATGATGAGCTTCTTCGTCATAGGGTTGTACAGCCTATATGCCTTCGCCTGCTCACTGTACCCTGTGAAAATGCATTTCTCAGCTCTATCATCCAACTTCTGCCGCTTCTCTTCTCGGAACAAGTGCAAATGCAATGCACCTGAACACACGCAAGTGAGCCACACTTGTCTTCACTCTGCTCCAGTGCCTCCCCGAGGGATTTTGTCCTTCACGCTTTTGGTGGGACATCTGTTGAGCAAGTAGACTGCACATGTTACAGCCTCTGCCCAGAATTCATGCGATAATCCCTTCGCCTTCATCATGCTTCTTGCCATTTCCATGATGGTTCGGTTCTTCCTCTCAGCTACGCCATTCTGCTGTGGCGTGTATCTGGCAGTGAACTGCCTTCGAATTCCATGCTGCTTGCAATAGTTGTGGAATTCGTTGGAGATGTACTCTCCACCTCCATCAGTTCTGAGAGTCTTCACATAATAACCGCTCTGTTTCTCCACTAGAGCCTTGAACTCCTTGAATCTGGCAAATGCCTCTGACTTCAGCTTGATGGCATAAATCCAAGTCTTCCGGCTGAAGTCATCTATGAATGTCAAGAAGTATTTGTTGCCGGCAAACGTGGTGGTCTGCATCGGACCGCAAATGTCTGAGTGCACCAGCCTCCAATGGCCGTGATGCTCTCCAAGACCGTCCTACAGGGAATGCATCCCCGTGTTGCTTGCCGACTAGGCAACCTTCACACACTTGGTTTGGTTGCTCTATCAGGGGTAGACCCTTCACCATTCGCATCCTGTGCAGTTGATTCAGGCCACTGAAGCTCAGGTGACCGAATCTGAGATGCCACAGCCAGGTAGCATCTTTCTCAACTGCACTCAGAGACATCAATGATTCATTCTGAATCTGCAGCGGAAACATTTTGTTTTTCGTCATGGACACAGTTGCAATTTGTCCATGGACTTTGTCTCTGATGGAACAGACACCGTCTTTAAACAGTACAGTGTGCCCCTTCCGCACAAGTCGTCCAACACTTAGCAGATTATGCTTCAACCCAGGCACATAAAAAACATCTTGAATTGTTTTTCTATCACCGTGCCGGGTGCGGATGAGGATCTTTCCTTTCCCCATCACAGGAACTTTGTTGTTGTTCCCCATCTTGACTTCGGACCGGACTGTTTCATCCAGTTGTGAGAACATCTCTCTGCTCCCAGCCATGTGGTTGCCGCAACCACCGTCAAGATACCGGATGTTTTTCTTGCTCTCCTCTTCAATACCGCAAGTCAGCAAGACATTTCCTCCTCGCCGCATTTTCGGGTTCCTCCGTATAATGGGCTTGCCGCTGATTCTCGTTCGCCATCTTCTTCTTGCACCGTGAGGCATAATGGCCGAACTTATCGCAGTAGTAGCATTGGACCTTTGACATGTCCTTCTTCTGCCGAGAGCTTCCTTGCTGATTTCTGCCGATGCCTCTTCCTCCTTGCCGATGAAAGTTGCAACTTGGCTCAGTGTCATGAGGGTTTGATCTCCCTCCTTGCTTGTTACTTCTCCCACGCCTCCTTCTGCCTCTTCCTCCTTGAGAACTAGAAGCGCTGTGGTGGGAGTCTTGTCTGCTGCTGTCTCTGACTGAGGCTTGAGCCCGAAATGCTTGCTCCAGAGATGTCTGAGATGAACGGCTCAGCCTCTCGTTCATGGGTCCGCAATGAACCCATGAGTTCGTCCGTCGAGAGGGTTGTCGATCCCTCGACTCTTCGATTGCTATCACAACCGAGTCGAACTTCGCAGCAGACTTCCGAGAATCTTCTCCACGATTCTCTCGGCTCGGACATTTTCTCCGTTCAACCGCATCCGGTTGATAATGTCGCCGTCCGGTGAAGAAGTCGCTCATCGACTCGGACTCGCTCATCTCGCAGTGTTCTCAAACCGTCTCCTGAGCATCTGCAGCTTCACCAACTTCACTTTGTCGGTGCCCCGATACGAACTTGCTAGGGTTTCCTGTGCCCGCTTGGCCTTGGTGGTTGATGCAATCCGCGGGAAGATGGTCTCCTCAACCGCTTGCATGATGTAGAAGAGGGCCTTCCGGTCCTTCTTCTTGTGCTCTTTCAACAGATCCTTGTCTGCTTGAGAGAGGGCGGCCAATGTCGCTGCATCTGCCGGTTCTAGGTAGCCGTTCTCGACTAACTCCCATAGCTCCCGAGATCCGAACAGATCTTCATCCTGGATGCTCCAAGAATCGTAGTTCTTGCCGTTAAATCATGGGATCTGCAACTGCAGCGAGTTTCTCTCGAAAGCCATGCTTCTATCTCCGTGTCACGGCACAATCAGCTCTGATACCAATTTGAAGAATTTAAATTTTTTTTTAAATCACGCCGAAGTCTGCACGGCACTGTTCGGACAGCGTAGTGCGCAAGTCGGGGGTCCGACGGACTTCGCCCAAACTAGGGCGAAGTGCGAACGTCGGCCACGCCGACGGACTTCGCCCGAACTAGGGCGAAGTTCGAACTTCGGCCGCGCCGACGGACTTCGCCCGAAATTGGGCGAAGTGCGCACTTCGGCCGCGCCGACGGACTTCGCCCGAACTTGGGCGAAGTTCGCACTTCGGGCCGCAGTCGGACTTCGCCAAATCGGCGAAGTTCGCACTGTGGTCGCGACGGACTTCGCCCGAAACTGGGCGAAGTTCGCACTTCGCGGCTGCGACAGACTTCGCCCGAAATTGGGCGAAGTTCGAACTTCGGGCAGCCAACGAACTGCGCTGGGCGAAGTGGGGACTGAGGCCAACTTCGGACTACTCTCGCGCACTCGAGCTGCTCCAGTCTTAGCCACGAACTTCGGAAGCAAACTTGGAAAGCCGCTTTAGACTTGTTCTTCTTCCGCGGCTGTCGCTGGGTTTGCCTGGCTTGGCAACACCCGTATGAGAGGAGAGAATAACCGAAACAGAGAACAACAAACTGCAAACCCTAAAGGTGCCTAAAACAAACAGCAAACTTTATTTATATTAAACGGGGGTTTACAAGTTCCTCAACCGAGGAAATTACAACATCTGCAGGCTGCGCTGCAGGATAAACTAAAACAGACAAAATGTCGAGTCGGTCGCTTCGGACATTAATCACCGAGTCAAACCGCTCACCGAGATACTTTTCTTTGCCTCTCGCTCCTCTTGCACTCGCTTCTTCCTCCTCTTCTTCTTACCTCTTCTTGAAATACCCGAGACGCCTTATATAGCCGCGGGAAGAGGAGGATTGGGGTTTGTCCTCTGACAGGTTCTGACAGGCCCTCAACTAGGGTTTCTGACCAATCGCCGCACTAGCGTCACATCTGTCAGAGGGTAGGTGCGGCGTCATGTCAGCCCTTTGCCGGGATCCCGGACTGCGGCAGCGCAGTCCGACTTCGCCCATGTCTGGAGCGCAATCCGGTTTCGCCCAAGGTTCGGAGCGCAGTTGGGCACAAGCGTGAAATCTGGGTTAATTTTTCTAACAGGCTCGCGATTCATTGCTACTATTGTACGTGGACCAGTGGTGTTCACTCATGTGGGGCTCGACAATGCAAACCTGAAGGAGGCTTTCCAATGGCGAAGGAGAGTGATGATGCAGGACCATACCGCCTCCTCTACTGGGTCGAAGGAGTAGCACCGCCTCCTATTAGATGTTCTCGTCGTTCTATTCCCCGCTTGCTGTTCTCTGAAACCGCTACTGCCATCGCCCGGAGGGGTTCCAAGTAGTCTGTAGAGACCTTTTCGAGTGCTTGCTGATGATGGTCAGTGCTTCGCTAAGTTGGCTATATCTCTGGGGGCTGTTACCAGAAGCACAATTTTTAAAGGCTTGTGATGGAGGGGGATTGCTACGTCGGGCAAAGATTCGTCCACACATTCATCCTTCTGCTAAATCGGCCAGTGAAGATGCTACGTAAGTAGCTAACGGCTCAAACTATAAGACCTATTACTGCCCCCTTCCTGTGACATGGCCGTAAAGATCTTCCCCAAACATTTTCAAAATTGTGCATTTTCCCCTTGCTGCACTTGAGAAATGCGATCTCGTCCGTGGGATTCCATTTCTACCCGTTCCTCTTCACAGACTTTTGCGGCGATGGCTGGTGGAGTTTGTGAATATGATGAGTCCACAGCAAAAGCGATGGATGCCTATCACCATCATTTCTCCGTCAACAGACAGGAAAAAGAAGAACAACGTCGCCCCTGCTGAGGCGAGGAACCCCGAGGCCGCCTCAAAATTATGGAACTGTTGTTGGATATGTTTTTTACTAATTAAGTACAGTTGGAAAACTTTCTTCGTCAAATTAGGGCCTTGCTTTTGTTTTTGTTTTTTCTACAAATGATCCCGAGGAAGAAAGCTCCCACAATTGTTTGTGCTACCGTTGATGCCCCGTGCTAGATTTTTCTGAGGCTACGTAGAGGAAGACCATTACAGTCAACATTTTTTGCTATTGTTCTCCCGACGAGATGAGGGGCCACGATTGGCGGTAGGTTGGTTTGGGGCCACGTTTCCAAAAAATTAATTGCACGAGAAATTCTCGATCAAAGCAGTTTCAAGTGAAGACAACCAGACGGATCATAGCCTCATTGCAGACGGATGCCGAGATTGGTGCCAAGTGTCTCTATACAGCAGCGCATCTTTACCCAATGGCACGATGCTCGAGCTTGTCTCTGGAGTTGCTGCCAGCAACGATAATGGCAGCAGCCGCCTCTGCCTTGACAACACATTAGACCCTCTTAAAGTGAACGACAAGATATAAATCATGGGAATATTGTGGACAAGGCAAAAATTAAACTTTATTTAAAACTTAGTGGGGCCCATATGATTATGAAAAGTTAGTTTTCAATGAACGAGGTATTGATTTTTTTTAATTTGTTTTTTGCCACATGGAAAGTGGAAGTGGAAGCGGAAGGCCTACATGGCCTACTTTATTGTAATTTCAAAAGTGGAAGGCCCACATGGCCCTATTTGCTTTGTAATTCCCCTGCAAGGGAAATTTTAAGACTGGTTTTATTCCGCCTGAGAGCGATGCCGCCATTGCGCGATGTTGTCTAGTTACTGCCTAGATAGGCATGCTATGGTTTTTTTCACATGATGAAGGCCCCTTTGATGGTGGAATATAGGGGTATTTATAGTTGTTGGAAACATTTTTCCGCGATAGACACAATGGTGGTGTCATATTGTAATTTTGAGGCTATTTCAATTCAGTTTTTTAAGCCTCAAAGTTTTTCTACCTTGGAGTGCACTCTCGGTTGAACCCGACACTCCCAAGGTAATTTCATATGTGATCCTTGTACCTAGTGATCTTTTCTATACACTGGCGAAGGCAGTGGCTGGTTACCCATGCATTTCGGTGGGATGACATGGTCACCATAAGGACACATATACTAGGGACTACAGACAAAGACACCCTAGATTCTATCCGAGGTTTTTTCTGGATCTACTTCTGAAGACTACAGATGAAGACACTTCAGAATATTCTCTTCTATTCTTCTTCTTCTCCCCCATATTTTGATCTATGGCTCATTTTATTGTATTGGGTGCATTTTCAGCAGAGACCGACACTCTTATATGGCTCGTTTTTTTTCTTTGTATTAAGGTGCATTTTTGGCAAAGACCGACACCTTCTAGATTGAGTTCACCATAAGGAGGGATTTGATATTTATGGTGAATCTATTCAGTGACCTACGAGAGGCAACATCCTCTGAGGATGACCTACAGAGGCAACAGACCCAGAAGTGGCTGACCTTGAGGCACCCATGATGACCCTGAGGCACTTAGACGGCTGACCTAGTCGCAACAGACCCATGGAAGTGGCTGACCCTGAGGCAACAGATCGAGATGTATACATAGTGAATCTAGCATTATTCATAGTTGGAGAGCCAAGCGCAAAGAGCACGAGCCTAGACCAAATCAACAATAACAGAGGATGATAGGTTATTTTCCAGAAGTCAACATTAAGGGGGAATGTTACCTAATGTTGACTTGTTTTTTTTCTTCTTTAGTTAGGATAGTGCACTTTAAGGGAATGTTAGAGTTAAAGTGCACTATGCCTTCACCTTGACACTTGTCAGTTTCTCTTGACAAGTGTCATGTGTTGAATATAGGCTTATGCCTATATATTGTAACCATTTGTATCAATAAAATTAATCCCATCAGTTTTCTCTCCTAACAGGAAGACAATAAAATTAGCAACATAGAATATTTGATTAGAGGTATAATAATTAGACAAGGAATAAATTTAAGATTACTTGTTATAACTATGATAAATAATAACATAAAGTAGATCAATATTATAAAATAAAAATATTTGCTTTTAAGCCAAATTATATTAGGTCCCAATATATTTAATCTAGAGTAGACTTAAATATAAGAGAAATAAAAATATAAGTTGGGCAGTATAAATAATAATAAAATTAAAGATAATATAAAATATAAATGTATAATGGCTAAAATCATTCATGTAATAACATTAAGAACACTTATAGTATAATTGTTAATGTATGCATACAAGCTTCAATATTCATGCTTGAATATTTATACATTTTTAGATTCATTTCATGGATTTTTATCTTCATTATATAGCCTTAGAAGGGTGACTCTTCAATACTTGAATATAGCACTCTTCACATATCTGGGAGTTGTAACATTACAAGCCTCATGTGTCCTTTGGATTTTTATCTTACTACTTATATACATGACTATTGACTCTCTACATGCACTCCTAATACATGATACATGCACTTTCTCATATTACATATTTGCACACCTAATTAAATGACACTTACGTACTTTATCTCATTATGCACTTGTACTCTTACATACATGATAATTTTTCATATCCTCCACATAGAAACTTACATAAAAGAGAAAATATAAACCACTCTCCTAAACTATAGATTCAAACTCCATTCTAATATTTACATTGTACCATAGGTACCATGGAGTAGATTAGCATGTACCAAATAATGTAAGATACTCAAACATCCCCTCAATTACATTATTTATTTAGTGAAGAATTTAGTAATTAGTCTCTTATTGTTGCCTTGGTCCTTTTGTTCATGTTCTAGCACTGAACTGGATTCTAGCACTTATCTTCTTTTCTCTTACCAATATTTACTTTGGCTATTTTTTTTTTGTTTCTTTATTTTATCCTTTTCTATATTGGTCTCGATCTTGCATTGTTGTTCCTTTAAATTTATCTTTGTTCTTGTAGCTTATTTTTCTATAACACTTATAAAATTATCATCTTAGAAAAACTTTAAAGAATTTTCACTTTTGTTCTATTGATAATTATTTTCATTGATAAAGAATATTACTATGAGAGCTTTGAATTCACTTCCTTCTATTTATTATTCCATCTCTTGAATTTCTTGAACTAATTTTTATTTTTGATTTTCTTCTCTTGATTGTAACTGATGTTGTTTTTGTTGACCATATCAATATTGAGCCTAATATTACCTTGAATGGAAATTATGATAAGGACTATTCATTTGATTTCCTTTATTCATATTCATATAATTTTATTGATTCATATTCATCTAATTTCCTTGATTCAAAGAATTACATTTACAAAAATTTGTATTATGACTTTTTTTTTTGCTTATATGACAATCCTTGTTTCCATCTAGATTGAGGATTTGATGTTGTAGTAATATTACTTGATACATTCTCTTTAGATACCAAAAAAATATTAGTAATTTCATTTTGACTTAATTTTTAGCTTCATATTCTTGAATAATATTAACTATGTCATCAATTTTTTTTCTTTATTTAGTACTTATAGAGAAGTAACTAAATGTTTATAACTCTCTAGAAGTTATCTCAATGTAACTAAACTAAAAAATGTATCTTCTATATTTTCTCTCAAATTCAAAAGTTTAGCCTTTATATCTGCTACTTTTCAAAGAAAGAGTTCTATACTTTCTTCACTATTAACCTTTAAGGAATATAATTGAGATTGTATATTCAAAAAGGTTGATTTATTTTTCCCTTCAAATAGTTTACATAATTTATTCCAAGCATTTGAAGATGTTTTTGTTCTACTCAGGTATGGTTGAATTTCATCAATAATTCCAAATGTAATCAACATAAGAGCTTTTGCATCACTTTCTTCAAATTTTTGTTTCTCTTTCATCTTCACTTGGTTTTTTCTTTGTCCCATTCACTATTTCCTAAAGTTTTTCTATAATAAGAATTGATTTCATTTTGTTTTTCCATGATGCAAAATTTGGTCCTTTCAATAATTTAGATTTAGAAAGTTTGTTTTTGTTATTTGACAAAATGGAACTCATTAAATTTGCAAATTCAAAACATTGAAGTTTTCAAATCCTTTGAAGTAACAAACCTTATATCTCCTTAATAATTAAGTTTACAAATTCTAAATTCTTTAAAATTTTCAAAGTTTTCTAAACATTAAAAAAATTTAAATTTTCCTTTTTGGAGTAGAAATCCTTATCTATCCAAAATCTAATAAGTATATCAAAATTTTCAAAAATCAATTATCTTGCAATAATCAATTAAAAATAATAAAATATAAAAATTCAATATTTTAAAAATAAGGTTGAAGTCCTTATATCTCCCACCTTAATATATTTTTCTATGGAGTTGAAAACCTTTTAACTCCACTCTTAAACAATAAAAGTCTCTAAGTTAACCAATTCTTTCAAATTTCAACTCAACTTAGGACTTTAATATCAAATTTAATAAATATTAAATTATAATATAATCTCCTTACCTTTGAATTCCAAATTAGGTCTCACAAATTTTCTAAATGAACTTGTTGTTGGATGATGATGCAGAAGCTATTAATGAAAAATTATGAATGCGAATGTTTACCTCAAAAATTAAAGTGATAATGGTTCAGTTGTTTACCTTTTATGACCAAATTTGAATTACTTTGAAATAGACCTCAAGCTCAAATAATATAACTTGAATTGAAATAAAACTAAGGTTTAGATAATATTACTTCGATATAAATAGTTCCCTGGTTCAAGTGTTCTAGCTTAGACCTAAATAGTTCATTAGTTCAGGTCCTCTAGCTTAGACCTAAATAGTTTCTTGGTTTAGGTGCTCCGGCTTAAACTTGAATGGATTCCTAGTTTAGGTGTTTTTTCCTGGGTATGAGTGACTCTCTAGTTTAGGTTATCCTATGAATGTTTATTTGATTTAGATCTAAATGAATCCCTATTTTAGGTGCACTAGCTCAGATAACATGAATGACCTTTTAGTTCATGTGCTTTGGCTTAGATATCATGAATGACCTTCTAGTTTAGGATGACACTCTTGCTTTCTCTTTTTCAGGAGCTCTTATACATATACCAACCTGAATAAATAATTCTTTTGTTCTGTATTTTCAGGTGCTCCTAGATGAATATCAATCTAGTGCTTCTTTTTGAATGTCACTTAAACTCTACTCTTAGCCTTTGATGCTTTGGAACATACAACACCTTCTGGTGCTTCAATTTCTTTGTTTACCTAATCATGAAATTATATATATGAGGATTATTTTATTTTCCAATAATTTAATAGTTGTTGGAAACTTGGTCTAACATAATATATATAAGGACTTTTTATCCTTTAATGATGGTTTTGAACCACTATAATTTTTTTTAATGTGTTTTTCTTCTTTTATATAGAATCCAATTAGTATCTAGGTCATTTTAAATGTTTCCTCACATCTAAATTTATTCAAATTTGACCCTTTTAATCTATTATTAAATCCTTTAAATGGGTTCCTAGTCTTCACTTCCTTTAAAGTGTAAAAATTCTAGCCGAGGACCTATATCATTTTGTAAATGTAAATTCAAAATTTGCAACAATCACATCAAATACTTCCTTTGATGGTAGGAATAAATACTACTTGAACTAGCTCTAAATATGATAGTGGCTTTGATACCATTATTGGATTTTAATCCAAATTATATTAGGTCTCAACATCTTTGATCTACAATAGACTTAAATATAAGGACAATAAAAACATAACTTGGCCAATATAAATAATAATAAAATTCAAGATAATATAAATTATGAATGTAAATTGGCCAAAATTATCCATGCAATAATATGAAGAACACTTATAGTATAATTTATCAATGTATGCATACAAGCTTCAGTATTCATGCTTGAATATTTACACATTTTCAGATTCATTTCATGGAGCTTTGTCTTTATTATATAGCCTTAAGGTGACTCTTCAATACTTGAATATCGCACTCCTCACGTATTTGAGAGTTGCAACCTTTTCTATTATTTACATAATATTAGACTTACATATCCTTTGGATTCTCATCTTTCCACTTGTATACATAAATATTTTTTTTTAAGCGAAAAACCCCTTGTGGTGCCGCCTTGGTCTGAGAGACCATGAACAGGGGGTTATACACCATCAAAGTCACCCGGGAGTCGCACCCGACCCTGCCCGCACCAACATTAGTAATTGGATTTTGGATACCCAATTCAGATTTTTGGTAGGGTGGATATTTGAACCTGGGACCTTTCTTGGAGGATTTCCCAATCCTCTCCAACTCACCTACAACACTTGGGTACTTGTATACATAACTCTTGAATCTCTACATGCACTCCTAATGCATGACACTTGTTCCCTTTCTCAAATTACATATTTGCATACTTAATTACATGAAACTTGTGCACTTTCTCAAATTACATATTTGCATACTTAATTCCTTGACACTTGTGCACTTTCTCAAGTTAAAAATTTGTATACTTAATTACATGGCACTTGTGCACTTTATCTCATCATACACTTGCCCTCTTACATACATGATACTTGTGCATATCTTGTAAATAAAAACTTACATAAAAGAGAAAATATAAATCACTCTCGTAATTGTAGACTCAAACTCTCTTCTAATATTTATATTGTATCATAGGTACCATGGGGGTACATTTGCATGTACCAAATAATGTAATAAATAAAAAATGTGGATTTTGGATATTCTACCCAAAGAATCAATCAAAATTTATCCAAAAATATGAATATTTTTTCTATTCACCTCTCTTGTTACATGTGGCATTTTTACATATACTTGGTATATTGATTGAGGTGCAAGTCAATATATGCCTTATAAAAATGAATATTTTGACTTAAAAAATGATAAATATGTCCCAATACCAAATTTTTAAAAAATATATTTTTTAGTGAATCAAATACAAAATATAGATACAAGATGGAATTTTATCAAGATAAATGTTTGATCAAAAATATGAGGGATGGATACAGATTCATGGCAATAGGAACAATTGAAAATTAAATATGTGAACTTAATTTGGAGCATGCAAATAAGGTTGCTCATGTGACAACTTATAATTATATTAGTGAATTGTGGAACCAAAGGTTTGGGCACTTAAATTATCAAAGTTTATCTATGTTATCAAATAAAAATATGGTTATAGGCATCCCTTAAATCAAGGTAAATGTATGTGTTTGTGAAGTTTGTATGGTTGGAAACAACATAGAGATTCATTTTAAAAGAAGTACAACAAGATCAAGAGAATTAATTGAGATTGTGTATAGTGACTTATGTGGACCTTTTACTCCTAAATTATTAGGAAGAACAAAATATATCTTAACTGTTATAGATAATTTTTATAAAAAAATATGGATATACTTTCTTAATAATAATGATGAACTATTCAATTTTAAAATTTTAAGGCCTTGGTAGAAATCAATGTAACAAAAGAATAAAAAGGACGAGAAAATAACTGAGGTGAAAATATTAATCACAGATGCAATAAAGTTTGTAAAATACATGGAATATGGAGAGAGACAACAAATGGGTGCACTCCATATCAAAATCAAGCAGTAGAAAGAAAAAATAAAACTTTGATTGAAATAATTCAATTCATGATTCAATATAAGAGCTTACTAATGAAACTTTGGATAGAAGTAGTGAATACAATAAGTAATATCCAAAATAAATCTTCTACCTCATATCTTAATAGTATAACATCTAAAGATGTATGGCATGGAAAGAAGCTTGATGTAGACTATTTTAGAATATTTGGTTGTGATATGCTCATGCTCTAGATAAAATTAGAGCTAGGAAGTTTGATAGCAAAGCACTAAGTGTACTTTTGTTGGCTATGATGATCAAAAGAAGGAATATACGCTCTTTAATCTTGAAGCTATTTTTTTTTTCATTAGTAGGAATGTGAAGTTTAATGAAGGCATTTAGTGAAGAGTCTCAACTCCTCCATTTCATCCTTATAAAATTCCAATTGATGACTCTAAAGCTTGTAATAATTTAGAGGAAGAGCATCTTCATGGTGAAGAAACTTCCCCTAAAAGACAAAAAGACTTAAATAAATCTATAAAAATACTAATAAGGTTCAAATTATCAAAATATCAATTATGCTTTGATGGCCATAATTAAGGAAACTAGAAATCCTTAAAATTTTGAGCAAACCCAAGGAAAACGAGAATGGGAGTAAGTTGTGCTAGATGGATACAACTTGTTGATTAAAAAAAATAAACTTGTGAGTTAGTGGAATTACCTAAGGATAAAAATATTTTTAGAAGTGGATGGAATAACATAACTAGGTATGATGTGAGTATTGAGAAATATAAGACAATACTTGTAGCCAAGGGTTACTCTCAAAAGGAAGAAATTGTTTATGGAGAACCATTTGTGCATGTTACAGGAGCAACACTATCAAGATAATGTTTGTACTTGTAGCCTATTCCATATGGAAAACTCATTAAATGGATGTCAAAAATGATTTTCTTAATAGTGAGATAGAGGAAAAAATTTATGACTTAGCCACAAGAATTTATGAAAAAGAGGGAAGAATACTTGGTATGCAAGTTGAAGGAGTCACTTTATGGGTTGAAACAAACTCCAAGCACTTGGTATACAAATATTGATGAATGTTTTAGTCTTGAAGGATTTAGTTGTAATCCGTATGATCCAGACCTACATGTGAAATCATTTAAAAGTGGAATAATCATCATTATAATTTATGTGGGTGATCTCATCATACTAGAAAATAATCTATAAAACATTTATGAAGTGAAGTCATGACTAAGGAATTGGTTTGAAATGATATACTTAGGAATTCTTCATTGCTTTATTGGACTTGATGTAGGTAAACTAAATATGGTATCCTCCTTTCACAAAAGAAATATGTCAATGACTTATTAGTTAGATTCAAAATGTAAAATTGTGTAAAAGTATCTACTCCAATCTCTAGAGGTATAAAGTTGAGGAAGCACATGGAAGAAGATGAAGTCAATACAACACTCTATAGACAACTTGTGAAAAAATTGATATGTTTTACTCCTACAAGGTAAAATATAATGGTGGTATACACTTGATTATAATAATCATCCTTATGCTTTCTTGTTATTAGAAAATAATTGTAGGTTGTTTAAGGTTTTCTAGATTTAGGTGGTGGATGAAGTACTTGTAACATCATATATGAACATATATAAGGATAGATCCATCATTCAAATATGAAACATAAATTTATAAATATATATGTAATTGGATGTACGAATATGATAGTCTTAGTGTGTATGTTGTATTCTTGTTATCATCTGTCTTATTATTTATCATTGTAGAAGGTTATTTATAGAAAGTATGTATTTTTTTCAATAAATTCTATGTGGATTTACACAAATGTTAGGTAAAACATTAGAAAAACATTTTTTAGAAACATCTACCAATCATGAGATGTATTTATAAATATAAAATAAAATGGAGTTCGTAAAGATGTAAAGTTAATATATATTAATTATAAATGTAGACACCCAATTTTGACATGCTTATTGTGAATTCTCAAACCTAGTCCAAATCACATAAAAAACTTCCTAAAATATATTATGACCTTCACAAAACTTAAAAATAATAATTCCCCATCAATCCAAACACTTAAAAACACCTTTACCAAATCCTCCATTCTGACCAAATTCACTAGTGGCGAATTTGGCAAAACTACAAAATTAGAGTTTTTATGTCCAAAACTTAGTGTTTACCAAATTTGCCACACCTATGGTGAATTTTTCTAGTGGAAAATTTGGTAGCCCTTTTCAAAATTCAAATATCATGAATCTAATATGATTGGTTACCAAATTCACCATTCTGAACCAAATTCACCACACCTGTGGCAAACAATGGTAAATTTGGCAAAATGGAAAAGAATATTTTACACGAACTAGGTAGATGTGGATTAAGAATATTTCCACCTCCACCATTGATCCCACATACTCCAACAAGGTCTAATATTTTCTAGTTTGAATGAATTCTTATCCAATTCTCTCTTCAATCCCCCTCTAAAACCTATTTAATGACCTCCTTGGGTAGGCATTTGGCAAGGTTTTCTATTGTAGTAAAGCTCTGCCCATATTATTCTAATATTTACATTTCTTCTCTAGGCTCTTCTCAAGAATATCATAAATTTTATTAAGCATTAGAGTAGTCTTCACAAGCATTAGAGGCAAGACAAGCAAGTCTAGGGAGGTCTTGGAAGTAAGGAGGTCACCATTGGAGGTAAGGAGGGAAGCTCTCCTAGCTCCCTTATTCTCTCCCTTCACCTTGGTTCCACAAAATTTCCGACTCCCATGGTTGTAGCCTTGCTAGCTTAATATCTCTCATTTTATTTTATGCATTTCCTTTCATATGTTTAGTCTTTCATCTTAATGCCTTTAACTCTTTCTTTGGCAACCTCTAACTTAGTTTTCATAGCACTGTAACTGTGTTTTGCAGCCTCCTTATTATGTATTTTTCTTCTATATTATCATATCTTATGTATTTATCTTGTAGGATATATTAGTTTACCATTTTCTCTACCTTGTTTTGGCCCTAATCTTCTATTTTGCAGGTTTTTTGCTATATTATTACTTGCATATTATTTCCACTAAATATTTTTTCTACAAGTATTTTTATCTTTTTCATAGCTTACTAATCTATTTTGTTTCCTTCCATGCTATTTCATCTTCATAGATTTGATTCAAGCATTTTATATAACATTTCCTCCTACTTTATATGTAAAATTTCTTACTATTTGGAAGGATAACTTGTCTTCTAATTTGAGTTGATTGTAGTTAGCATTTCCTATTTCATAGCATCTAATATTACATATATTTGTGTTTCTATTAAATCTGATTTCAGTTTCATGCTTTCGTATTTACTCATTATTGTTCATTTACTTTAAAATTTGGATAAGTTTCTTGGCACATTCTCTTAATTTATTATATTAGTCCTCTAATATACCCTTACAATAATTTTAGGAGGTAATTCTACCCTAATATAACCTTTAATAAACCTCTACCCTACTTCCATAGTCCCTTAAATGTCTAATTTTCCATATTTAGGAATCCCCCTTGGGGATTTCACCTTTTCCAATGTAAACATAATTTTATTCCATCAATTCTTAGATTTGAGAGTTTAATTACTTGATATATATGCTAAAAAACCTTCTAGAGCATATTAGGAATATTTCCTGTTAGTTTCAATTAAAACCTAGCTCAAATATACCCTCAAATTGACTCTAAAAATTGAAAACCCATGCCATAACCAAATTCATCACCCCTATGGTGAATTTGGAAAAACTTGATTTTTGAGACTTCTATTTGATTTTTCCACTCACAGGCCCTCTAGAATTCAATAGGGACACTCTGACAGATTTTTAGCTAAAAAATCCTAGTATAACCCACTAAAATCGGGCTCAAAACTCTGATTTCTCTGCCTAGGACCAGATTCACCACCCCTATGGCGAATTTGGCAGTCTATTTCACAAAACTAGATTATTATGAATTGGCAGAACCCAGTGGAAAATTTGAAACAAATACTCAAATATTTTGCATAAAATGGGGTTTGATTAGTAGTAGAGATAGCCTATCAACCTCACTGCCCTTAGATAGGCCCCCAAAAATATAAACCCTATTTTTTTTTTGGTTTTTGTGCAAGTTTACCAAATTGGCCATCCTCGTGGTGAATTTGTCTTGAGTGGTGAATTTGGCTCTGTGTTGTGGTGGATTTGATACATAGGCTTGTTAGAGTTACTATTACCTTATTTGGTAATATCTCTATTTCTCCTAGGTAGGTTAGTTTTTTTATTACATTAGTTTATTTGTCGACACCTTTTGGTGATATTATATTTAATCGACATATTTATTATTTTTAGTTAGCACTTTGTTAGTTGTTAGCATAATTAGGGGTAGGATATCTTATATTCCTATCTTGGCTATTCTAAGCCTAGCATTGTACTATAAGTTTGATTATTATCAATGCAATGATTATCGAGTTTGATAATCTATTACTATAAGTTTGATATTCTTCTTCACTGTATTGGGACAGTTATATTATTACCCAAATAATGTAATAATGGGGGATGTTAGAGTTACTATGTTAGTAACTATAATATTACCTCATTTGGTAATTAGTAATTAGTCCTAGGTTAGTTGTATATCTACCTATGTTAGATATTCAATAAATATCTTTATTTACAGAATATTATATTGTTAGCGATATTTGTTAGTTGTTAGCGTGATTTGGGGGGATATTATTTAATCCCTATCTATGCCTAATATTAGCCATAGCATATTGTATTTAATCCATTTTTTAATAAATAATCATTATGCTTTACCTTCTAATAAGGCTCTGGTACAGGTAATCCGACCACTTGGCCCTTCCCTAGCCTTGTCATTCCCTTTTGTGCATTCTATTTTTTATTATTTGCTATTCTAAAACCTAGATCACATCTACTTTAGGAAATTAAGGAACCTAGATTAAAACACAATATTGTTTGTAAACCTTCAAAACTTCATTACAAAACATAGAAAAAATCTTTACAAAACATAGACAAACCTTTACAAAATATAGAAATTTCTTTACAAAACTTAGAAATTCCTTTACAAAACTTAGAAATTCCTTTACGAAGTTACAAAACGTAGAATTTTTTTCACAAAAATTATAAATTCCTTTACAAAACACAAAAATTTATTTACAAAACTTCGAAATTCCTTTAAAAAACTTAGAAATTCCTTTACGAAGTTACAAAACGTAGAATTTTCTTCACAAAAATTAGAAATTTCTTTATAAAACTTAGAAATTCCTTTACTATTTACAAAACATAGAATTTTCTTTACAAAACTTAGAAATTTCTTTACAAAACTTAGAAATTTCTTTACAAAACTTAGCAATTTCCTCACAAAATATTTAAGGACAAGTTAATTAAAGAACCTTAGATCCTATTTTAGCATATATTTTATAATTAAGTACTTAGGCAAGAAATTTGAATTGCATTTAGTTGCATTAGGCTAATCCTGTTTGATTGCATCCTTCTTTGTTTACCTTGAAAATGAAAACCTCCTTAGACTAGTGCATTCAAAACTTGAATTGCATTTAGGATAGCTCTTGTTTGTTTGCATTTGTGTGGATTAAGCTAAGCTTTGCATTTTATATGGTTTTGATGATTTAGGTTCAAATAACTGTTAAGGCTCGATAAAGAGTCAAGATTACTAAGGATCCAAAAATTTTAGGTGATTGTCCTAATTGAACACATAAAACACCACAAAACAAGTATTACATCAACCTTTCATGACCTTGATAATTTATGAATAGTAGGGGTCTAGTTGTGTTGAGGATTCATATATCCTCGGGATCTCCTTTGGAAAGAGGTCCTCAAGTGGGGAAGCAGATATTCTGATGAATCTCCCCTGTGCACACTTGACATTAATTATATTAAAAAGGGAAAAGAACACGAGGTTTTCCCATTGCCTACATAAATTGGTGAACCCGACGTGAACACTTCCTTTTGCCTTAACTAAGATAAAATTTTGTTGAACTTAAACAGACCATTTAATTTGTTTGCTTAGTTTACATCACATTAAATTAAGATAACAAGAACATAACCAATTGCTAATCCTACTGGGGGAAGGTTAACGACCCCTTGAGTAAACCGACGTACGAACCTTAGGGGAGCAATATTATTTGGCTAGTATATTATGGTGGATTAGTGGGAGTCATAAGGAGGGTTGCTTATCTGGGTGACATAAGGATCTCAAACATCTTCTCTTCTTTTCTATAAGTACTCTGGAAACAAAACTCTAATAAATTAACTCCCTCTTTGAAGCTAAGTCTTCTAACTATGTCTCAACATCCTTATAACACCCGAAACAAGGGTGTCCCTATTCCTTCATAGGAAGGATCCTCTTCTCAAGAGAAAATTGAACTAGAAGTAAATCCTTGGTCACAACAAGGGCCAAGAGAACAATTAGTTCTAGAACAAATATCTCATAAAACTTTGGACCATGTTCGAGATTATATCAAAAGAAACAAAGACATCATTTTAGATGTTCTTAAATATGAAATTAGAGAACAAGAGAAAGTAAAATCCACCACAATGCATGAAAACTTAGGTTATTCTAATGAACAATCAACAACCACTCAAAATAATGAAATTCAAAATAACTTTGCAAGTCTCAATGTGGCTATGGTGTGACCTACTGATTCTACAACACCTCCCACCTTATCCATAGAAATACCCACTTCAATAAACCCCTTTTCTAATGAAGCAACCAACACCACAAACCCTTTTCTCACTCGCAACATGGAGGATTAGTCAAATTCCCCAAATCACAACTTCAAACCAAAACATCCCAACTCTTACAAGTATACCTCTCACAACCCACACATTCGCTCAATCACAAACTCAACCTCGATCCAATGATATCCAAGATATTAACACCAAAATTTTAGATCTAGAAAAGAGAGATGCCAAGTTTGAAGAACTTGAACATCAAATTGCCTCCCTTCAAGGAACATCTAAACTTAAATCTTTTGAGGAATTTTACAATGAACCTTTGGATCCCAAAATTCTTAATCACCCATTTCCTAAGAATTTTGAAACCCCTAAGTTTCAAATGTATAATGGAAAACAAGATCCCATCAACCACTTAAGGCTATTCCAAATAGCGTGTAGTGACATTAACCATGATGAAAAACTTCTTCTTAGATTATTTCCAAAGAGCCTTAGTGGATTAGCCTTAGAATGGTACTTCCAAATACCTCGTCATTCCATTAGAAAGTTTAGAGAACTTATGGAAGCCTTCGTTAAATAATTCTCAATCTATATAGAAGATAAGGTTACCATAGATGACCTTTACCAACTTAAACAAGGAAAGAATGAGAAATTTATGGATTTCTTGGCCAAATGGAGAGCCCTCATAGGTAGGCTCCAATACATTCCCCCTCCTAAAGAACTCTTACATATTTTCCTATGAAACCTTCATGAACAATTGTCATACCCCTTGGAGATGACAAACTTAACCTCCTTCGAAGAAGTCATCGACATGGCTAAAAGAGTAAAGGTCATCCTTATAAGGTGTGGTCAACTCAACTATAACAAGAAAGAAGATGAGAAACCCCTAGAAAAGGACAATACAAAAACAAACACGTTGTAGGGGATGGTGTAACCGATTCTCGACAAAACAACAATGTAAATGCTACTCAAAATGCCCCTCAAAAATTAGTCATCCAAAAGGAAGACAAACCTCAAAGGCAATACACAAACATAGGGTAAAGTCAAACTGCCATGTTGAAAATGCTCCTCGAGTCTAAACTAATAGAGCTTCCACCTGTTAGACCATGGGACTTATCAAAGGGGGTACCCATTTGGTATAAACAATATGAATACTATGATTATCACCAAATAGAAGGACATACTACCAACAAGTGTAGAACCCTCAAGAACATCATCCAAGACCTCATCGAAGAAGGAAAGGTAACAATCAATAGAAAACCAAACCCTAATAAAGATATGGGGATATTTCAAAATCCCCTACCAATGCATGACCAAAATATGGCTAACTTCATAGGTGCCATCCATCTATCAAGATCTTCTCATGCCATAACAAGGCAACAAGAAAAAATCAACTTTAGGACCAACCCCTAGTGGTTGTCCCAAAAGAAAAAGTCAACATCCCCAATAAATCACCTTTAGTGGTTACACCTTCTCAAAACACTTTACATACCTTTGATCTTCATCTACAATTAGAAGAAATACCTACTAAAATCTCCCTCTTAGAACTATTAAAGACATCACCTACTCATAGAGAGATATTGATAAAACTCTTGAGTGAACAAGAAGTCCCTCAAGACCTATCTCCAAATGATATCACCGACATGGTCGGATTTACCAAAATTAACAATACCATTTTATCCTTCCATGAGGAAGATGCTCCTCTCGAGACTATATCAGGGGATTCTCCCCTCTATATTATAATGCAAATAGGTGACAAATACATCAAAAGAGTCTTAGTAGATAATGGATCAGCCTTAAATGTGTGTAATGTCAAATTTCTATGAAATTTTGACCTAACTGAAAGTGACCTACAAATATCAGACCTCATTATTAGGGCCTTCGATAATGAAGAATGAGAAGTAATGGGCACCATTACCTTACCCATCAAAGTAGGACCTCGTGTCTTGAACACCCTCTTTTATATCATATCATGTGATGTAACTTATAATATGCTCCTTGGAAGACCCTGGATACATGCCATGAGGGTCATCCCCTCTACCTTACACCAATGCCTTAAATATGAATATCAAGGAAGGGTTATCCACATCCCTAGAGACCCAAAACCTTTTACCATGTGCAACTCCATAGACTTACAAGAGCTTAACCTTTGTCCTTCCATACAACCAACCAAACAAAATGATCAAGTGAAAGTTGATAAAGGGAAGGAAATAGTAGAAGAGCCTCTTATAGACTTAGAAGAAACCCCCCAACCCTCCCTTAGCATGAATCAAATCAACCACATTTATCACAAACCAGATCCTTTCATGGAACTAGTAAGCATGTTCCTCTCTCCTCGAGACATAGGAATGCCTAGTAGAAGGGGACTTAAAATTTAGATAGGATCCTACACTTTCATCCATGGTGGAACCACCTTCAATAAAAATATTCAAGGACATAATTTCTCACCCATCGAATGAACCTACGCCACATGTTACATGTCACCTGCGTACCCCCTAGTTAAAAAAATGCTCACCAACATGGGATACCAAGGTAAAGGTCTAGGATGCCATGAACAAGGCATTAAAGAACCTGTGGAAGTCTTACCTTGGCCAACACGATGTGGGATTGGATTCATCCCTAACAAAAATGAACCCTCTCCTCTATCTGAAGAAGAAGATGAAGATGACCAATATGGCTCGATACATGGCTCTCAATGGGGTGAAGAGGATGAAGAAGAACTTTGGTCTCTCCTCAATAAAACCCCTCATAAAACCATATGATTTGAAAGCATCAACATGCTAGAATTAATTCATCCAGAGGCTATTTCAATCAATAAGGATCTCGAAGGATCTCTAGATGATGGTCATATAGAAGAATCTCTAGACCAGATCTTCAACCTAAATGTAGCCCAACCTCCCAACCTAGAAGAAATATCCATGGACCCTCAAGAATTCAAAGAGCTAGGGATCATAGATGCCCCTCTCCATTTTGAGGATGAGTCATAAGACTTAATTGAGGAAACCATAGAGGTTAACATTAGAACCGATCAAGATCCATGCCTTATCAAACTAGGGAAGGTCCTAACCCAAGAAGAGCAAATGGAATACACAAACCTACTAAAATAATTCTCTAACATTTTTTCTTGGGGATACGATGATATGCTAGGACTAGACCCCTCATTAGTAGTCCATCACCTAGTGGTACACCCCGATGCAAAACCCATCAAGCAAAAACTAAGAAAGATACATCCGAGAGTCACCCTATTAATAAAGGATGAACTCCAAAAACTACTAGATGTTGGGTTCATAAAAGCCATAGATTATTCAGATTGGATCTCCAACATTGTTCCCATCACTAAGAAGGAAGGATCCATTCAAATTTGTATTGACTTTAGAGACATAAATAATACTTGTCCTAAATATGACTTCCCCTTACCCAACATAGACATGATAGTCGACTTCATCATAGGATTTGAGATGCTATCCTTAATGGATGGCTTCTCAGGTTACAACCAAATCAAAATTATGGAAGAAGACCAATCTAAAATGGCCTTCACCACCCCTTGGGGAACCTTCTGCTATCAGGTCATGCCCTTTGACCTCAAAAATGTAAGAGCAACTTATCAAAGAGCCATGACCTACATATTCCATGACCTTATGCATAAAATAGTAGAAGATTATGTGGATGACATTATAGCTCAATCCCAAGAAATAAAGGACCATACCCAAGACCTTAGACGTATCTTCCAAAGACTACGAGACTACAAAGTCTGAATAAAACCCCTTAAGTGCATTTTTGGGGTAAGATCAGGAAATATACTTGGGTTCATCATATCTCGATATGGTATTGAGATCGATCCCTCAAATATCACTGCCATAACCAGCATGTCACCTCCTAAAAACTTAATTGAACTATGTAGCCTTCAGGGAAAGCTACAAGCTATACATAGATTCATATCACAACTTGCGGACAAGTGCCAACCTTTCTCTAAATTTATGAAGAAAGGAGCAAAATTTGAATGGGATGAAGGATGCCAAGAAGCCTTCGAAACCCTAAAAACCTATCTCTTAACACCACCAGTTCTAGTGCCACCAAACTTAAACCAACCATTGCTATTGTACATAGCTACTATAGAACATGCCTTAGGAGCCCTATTAGCCCAATATGATGATCAACATAGAGAAAGGGTGATCTATTACATCAGTAGAACCTTGGTAAACTATGAAACTCGCTATACACCCATCGAGAAGATTTGCTTAGCAGTAGTCTTCTCATCTATCAAATTAAGGCATTACATGCTTAGCCAAAAGACTTACATTCTAGCAAGAGTAGACCCTTTATACTATCTGATGTCAAAACCTTATCTATCAGGAAGAACCACCAAATGGGTCATTACCCTTAGTGAATTTGATATAGAATTCATAAACCAAAAATCACTAAAGGGGAAGGTTATAGCTGACCAACTCGTTGCTACCCCTTTAGAAGTTGAACATCCTATAAATATCTCTTTCTTGGATGAGATGGTTGCATCAATAGAGGCCCAAGAACCTAAAACATGGGCCTTATACTTCGATGGAGCATGATGCACAAAAGGCATAGGGGCAGGAATTATCCTAGTCACTCCACAACAACAACTCATCCCATTATCATTTAAGCTCCATTTTTCTTGCACCAACAACATGATAGAATATAAAGCTCTTATTTTAGGGCTTAGGGCTACGATAAAACTAAACATTAGAAATATAACCATATATGGTGATTCACAACTAGTAGTCAACCAAACAAATGATACCTATCAGACCAAAGATGAAAAGCTAAAACCCTATAAAGACATTGTAGACCTACTAAAAACTCACTTCGATCAAATAACCATAGAAGCCATACCTCACTCTAGAAATCACCATGTTGATGCCATGAAAATAGTTGCATCCCTCATTCCTCTAGAATTGGAGGATGAAGAAGTCGCCATCATTATAAGGTCAATCAAGGAACCTTCTACCATGGAATCATGCCTCCTACCACTCAATATATGCAGTATCGATATGACCATATCTCAAGCACCTTGGTATCAAGACATCTTCAATTTCCTCAAGGAAGGAATATTCCCTAAGGGATTCAATTCCTAGAAATATAGGTAATTTAGACTAAAATCTTGTAAATATGTCATCATTGGAGATATCTTATATCAATGCTCCTTTGAAGGTATACTCCTCAGATGCGTAAACTTAGAAGAAGCACAAACCCTCATAAAAGAAGCCCATGATGGATCATGTGGTGGTCACTTTAGCGACTTAACCATCACCAAAAATCTCCTTAGGATGGGCTATTATTGGCCCTCCATGGAAAAGGATACTCACAACTACGTCAAGAAATGTGATAAGTGTCAACGTCATGATAATTTGGTACATACCCCCTCTCAAGAATTATAGCCTATAACATCCCCATGGCATTTCTCCTCCTAGGGATTGGATATCATAGGTAAAATAAATCCTCAATCATCTGATGGACATAAATTCATTATAACTACCATATAATATTTCACTAAATGGGTCAAGGCAATACCTCTATCCTCTACCACTGGCATTCAAGTATCAAAATTCATCTTGAATCAAATCATTAGTCGATATGGTATTCCCTCAACTATAATCGTAGATAATGGCACCCCCTTTAAAAATAAAGAGGTCACCAAAATGTGTACCAAGTACAAAATCCAACAAAGATGGTCCACCCCTTACTATCTACAAGGAAATGGATAAGTTGAATCCTCTAACAAAACAATAATCAAGATCCTTAAGAAATTAGTCAATAAAAATGGTCGATACTGGCACCTACAACTTTACCCCACCTTATGGGCATATCGCACAAGTGTACGTACTCCCATTGGGGCAACACCCTATGCCCTAGTATATGGTATAGAAGCAGTCTTCCCTTTTGAACTCGAGATTCCCTCCTTAAGGGTCCTATTGCAGGATTCATCTGTAGGAGATGAATACCAAACAAACCACCTGCAACAACTTGAAATCTTAGAGGAAAAATGCATCAATGCTTTAGAACATCTTAGAACATACCATAACAAGCTTCAACGAGCTTACAACAAGAAAGTGCATCACAGGTCTTTTGAAGTTGGGGATTTAGTCCTCAAAGAAAATCAAAAGAACACCCACACTAACGTCGATCTCAAAGGAAAATTTGAACCCAACTGGTTAGGTCCCTTTATTGTCACAACTAAATTTAGATCAGGAGCCTACCACCTAGCCACATTGGATGGTCAAGAACATAAAGAACCAATTAACATCATTCACCTCAAATGATACTATGCATAAATCACAATCGAGTCGACTGCTTGCTCATTTGATTGACACATGATAAGAATCATCACATAATCATACACACTCTACCCCTTGCATGTTTGCCTCATTTTCTTGATCATACCATCGAGTTAGGAGGGTTTACTATGATGCAAAGGCCAAACCTTATTATAAATACATCTGCATTGCATCCACCTAGGCTAACTCATATGTTGAGTAAACTCTCTCAGTCCAAAAATCTTGTCCTCTACTATCTTCTTCTATATATCTCACTTCATTATCTTCATATTTCTTCTCTTCTTCTCCCTCTCTTGGGTTAAGTGATGTATGACATGATCATCCATGGCCCTGATGACCCACCCTTCTCCCTTTCTTCTGTCCCAATATTGGGGGTAATCAAACAAACAAACAACCATCAAATTTCTATCTACACTCTTCCCTCTACAAATTAAGCAATACATACAACCTACTTTCTTCTATCTTACACATAAGTCACATCATCAATTTCAACAACATTCTACAACCCTATCAATAACTTATATCTACATTTCTCAACAAAGGGATTTTATGTTTTCAACAACCCTCACAATTATTCTATAGACTCCTCAAAGAAACCTCTTTCTCTTCTACAATGCAAAACAATGTATTGTATAAGAGAATTCATGAGCAGTCTATCGAATGTATTGTGATATCCACACATCTCATTCTCCACATATAACTCATATGATAGTCCATTCAGGGATGGGAAATCACATTCAACCAATTTCTCATAGATTCATAATCATTTATGAATTCTACTAGTTACTGGTTGAATGGGGTTCTCTTCCTTGATTGGCCTATCAGTTGAGTTCACAATATCATACCTAATACATCAACACCTGCCTACTCATTTGGTTGGTCATGAGGGCTAGGAGTCCTTTTATCATCCATTCGTATATGGATTAACAATTACTTGTCAACTTTATATATGAATGGATGATTAAGGGTACTCCTCCCCTCTTGACATACCATTTCAGTATGTGATCAAACATAAATCAGATTCTCACACATTATTTTTCCAATAAATCATAGGAACTGTAAGGTTCCCTTGATCTGATGATGCATAGGTTTGCAACTTCCCCATAGACCTCACTAGACACCAGATCAAGGTTACTTTTATTTCCTCTTTGATCTATTGTGTTGACATGCTATCAACCACATCAAAATCTCAATGAATGCTTTCGATAGTCCATGAGGGTATCGAGGATCTCATTGATCCACTATCTCGTAGGCCCATAATTACTTGTGTGCCTCACTAGGCACTGGATCAATGTTATCTTTGTATCCTCTTGGATCCTATCATGCACATTCCATCAAACAAAATCAGGTCTCTCACAAACTATTGTTTAAAAGGATCTACCAAACTATGAGGCCTTATGGATCCAATGCCTTGTAAACATGCAATTGCTTGTATGCTTCACCAGATACTAGATCGATATTGTCTTCATAGTTACCTGAGCCTCTACGATAGTAGAACATCCAAAAATCATACTCTCAACATTAGCTATTTGCCTAATAATGCTACTGGATCAATATAGTTCTATTTCCAATCAATCATATTACGCAAATATACAATCAAACATCATAAACCTAAAATTGGTCACCTATCAAATGGATATTCTCTATCTATCCATAGGAAATAGATAGAGAACTTCCTCCTTCTTGATAGGTGATGGCAACTTACCAACTCTTTCTTCTAAAATCAAAAACATCTTGGCTACCTTATATGCTCTTTGGAGGTATCAAGGGTTGGTAATCAACACTTTACGTACCCATAATCATTTATGACTATGTCAAGCAGTCGATTATCAAATCCTTGTGCATCCTAATGGCTTATAAGATAGCATGGATGTTAGATGACTATTCATTCGAATGAGTTCATCCAAACTCAAGGTATAGTTGTCATATGCACATCCGAGATGAGGGGAGGTCCTTCTTCCATATCCTGTGCATATACATTTCTGTGTACATACATCAAATATGGGAGAAGGAGCTCTTCTTCTCTGGGATTGTACATATGGGAACTCTACCCTTAGTTTTGAAATATTTTATCTATAAAATATGAAATTAGCAAGAGCTTTCATGACTAAAAAATATCATCACAAAGCAATTACAACACCAATTTATCATTCTTTAAGACATTTGTAAAAATCATTTCCACTCATTTCGCAAAAACATTTGCAAATAAAGCATAATCAAGTCATAAAAGCATTTGCAAAACCATCTTATTACCTTACAAAACATCTATAAAAGAGCATTTTCCATCACTTTGCAAAAATATTTGCAAATATCACTTTACAAGACATTTGTAAAGATCATTTTCCAATCATCCTATTACTTTACAAAAGCATTTGTAAATATCACTCTCATTACTTTGCAAAAATATTTGTGAAGATATTTTGCAAGATATTGCAAAAATTATACAGAAAAAACTTCTTACAATTAGTACAATCAACATCAAAAGCATTCATAGATTTCATATCAAATCTTTGCAAAAGGCTTACAATCTAAATATTTCATCTGTAGAGCTAAGTGTTTCATAAATAATGACACTTAGACATTGAAATCAAACATATCTTATCTACGTAGTCGAATGTTTACAGAGAGCAAAATTTGAACATTGATAAGGATCATACTATATTTATCTTATCTACATAGTTGAATGTTTAGAGAAATTGAAACATTGATAAGGATCATACTACATCTACCTTATCTAGTAGTTGAATGTTTGTAGAGATAACATTTGAACATTGATAAGGATCATACTACATCTACCTTATCTACGTAGTCGAATGTTTACAGAGAGTAACATTCAAACACTGATAAGGATCATACTACATCTACCTTATCTACGTAGTTGAATGTTTGTAGAGAGTAGCATTTAAACATTGATAAGGATCATACTACATCTACCTTATCTATGTAGTCAAATGTTTGTAGAGAGAAACATTCAAACACTGATAAGGATCATACTACATCTACCTTATCTATGTAGTCAAATGTTTGTAGAGAGCAACATTTGAACACTAATAAGGATCATACTACATCTACCTTATCTACATAATCAAGTGTTTACATAGAGAAACATTGAACACTGATAAGGATCATATTATAGGTACCTCATCTATATAGTCAAATATTTATGAGAGCAACATTTGAACATTGATGAGAAGAAAAACAATATACTATCTCTTGTACATATTATAGGTACCTCATCTATGTAGTCAAATGTTTGTGAGAGCAAAATTTGAACACTGATGAGAAGAAAAATAATATACTATCTCTTGTACATATTATAGGTACCTCATCTACATAGTCAAATGTTTGTGAGAGCAACATTTGAACATTGATGAGAAGAAAAAAATATACTATCTCTTGTACATATTATAGGTACCTCATCTACGTAGTCAAATGTTTGTGAGAGCAACATTTGAACACTGATGAGAAGAAAACATTTCATATCTCTTGTACATATTATAGGTACCTCACTATGTTCTAAATGATATCACAAATATGACATTATAGGCCACCATTTAGACATAATGAGATCATATCCCTACCTATGGGAATATTATGGTAAATCTTACCTCCTAATGAGCGTTATCCTATATCAGGTCTAGAGACCACCACTCACATACAAATATATCGGGATATTCATTCATCACCTAAATCATTCAACATATCTCAATTTGGGGCATCTCCCCCTCATCCGTAACATTCTATCTAAACATTAACAAAAGAAAAAATTCACATCACATAGACACAAAAACATGTCATCATAACACAAAATAACCAAAACATCATCATCATATATATATATACCTCACAACATACAAGTCGATAAGAGAAGGAGCATCACAAGAGGAAAATGATGCACTCATCTCATAGGAGGATGCACTACAATCCCAAAATTAGTGCATTCACTCCCAATCATCCTAGAAGGTCCCCTAACTCAAGGCCTCTATATCCCTAGAGTCCCCTGTAGTAGGAGGAGGGTGTGGTTACTAGAAGTAAGCATTCCCCCATGTACCTCTTGCCATTTTAGCCCTCGACTATGTGCTCTATGGATATGGTCTTGTTCCATGCCCTCTCAACCTAAATAGTCAAGCGATACACCTGCTTCATAAAATTTGATCTCGTACTCTCCAACAAGACCCTAGAAGTTTCTAGCTCTCACTCAAGTGGCCCCGTAATGGCCACCACCATGCTATCCAAACCTCAACCCATCACATCATGAGCCTCATCTCTCTTCCTCATCACCTACTCTAGATAGGACCTGAGACCAACAATGATTGCCTTATCAAGAGCACGCTTGGCCAAAACCTAGTCCAAGAAAATTTGAAGCCTTAAAATGGTCTCCCCACTATCTGTCTGAACCTGCACCATCTCATCCCTAAGCTGAGCTATCTTTTCCAACCATAGCACCTCCAAATCCACTAACTAGCCCCTCAAATCCACCACTATAACATCCACATCCTCCCTACTCAAATCTACATCTCCACCAAAATCTAGACCTACCCCACCAGCATCCTATCCACCTAAGCCCGATGCCCCTCCACTAGTTGGGGCACATAAGAGAGGGATAGTAACCAAGGGAGTCACATCTAAAGGAGATGATCTCCTCACCCTCTATCTACCCATCCTCCTCTACCATCCCTCTCTCCTAGTGTGATGCCTAGTCACTCGTAAAGCACTCAATATATCCAAGAATATCTACCTCTGATCCCTCGATGGTGGACCTACAGTCATGTGATGGGGTCTGAATCACCTATACCAACCATTATAATCCATTATCACACCCACATCATCTAGTATAGGAGTCAAGACCATAGGATCATCCTCATCGACCTCCAAAAAAGTGAGAGGATCCATAGGATCCCACCAAGTCTCGTGATGCACTCATCATATCCAAACCTCTCCCTCAGTCGGTATCCCCTGTACCTCTCCAAACTGATGAGTCACCCGATCATAATGATACAACTCAAAAGCCTTATTCCCATCATCCAACCATCTAACTCACCTCACCCTAGCCAACTCCTTATGGTCCTTAGACCACGCATACACCCCTCTCCAAGGATGCCAGCTGACATGAGCTATCTGCATATCATCAATGAGATGCCTCACCCAAACCAGATTACAAGATGAAGAGTGGATGCACCTATCCCATTGATAAACTATAGGAATATCATGATCAATCCTCCTCATCACCACTATGGGCCATTGAATAGCTATATGTTCCCAAGCCCAAACCTAGAGTAAGGTACAATAGGTCAAGCTCTGACCCTATCGATAAACCACTCTGTATAGGGTATGGTATAATCTAGCTAAAATAGTTGGAGCCCAGGCATAGACTATCTGACTATCTCTCATCCCTACTATGATGTGCCCCCATCCCCATGACATGAAGCTCCTACTGGTATCACTCATCATCAACCCCGATACTACCACAACTAGAAGTGTCGTGCTCCTATCAATGTGCCCTCCAATGTAGGCATCATTGATCCTCAAGCCCTTTCGCATACCCAAGAAATCACCATCCTCTAAAAATACCAATCTCCTTGCTACTCAAAGAATGCACCATACATCCTCTAAAGTGACTGTCATCTCACCCATCGGTAACCTAAAAGTGTTGGTGGATGGGTACCACCTCTCCGCGAGAGCTGTCAGCAATGAATGATCAAACTCCAACTTAGGCATATATCCGACATAATACAACCCCACCACTATCAAGAGTACCACATCCTCAACTCTTCGGTCACCCCCTAAGATGCTCCCCAAGCACTTAGGATGATGCTCCCGACTGGTCAAAACCTTCATCGCCTATCAAAAGCCACCATAAAGAATAAGTGAGATAAGGCATCAAATCATTTCAAAATTTCACAAAAACACTACCATTGGATAGCCCTCGAAGAGAGCTTTTTGACAAGTATAAATATGACTATATTTGCTCGCATATCGAGGTTAAAAAATAAAATAAAATTAGGCCATTTTGACCAAATTTTCCACTAGCACCAAATTCGCTAGTGCCAAATTCACCACTGAGACCAAAATCGCTAGTGGCACCTCTACCAAAATTGCCACTAGCACCAAATTCACCACAGATTTCAAAAATCATGAAAAACATACCCTAGATAAAAAAATTTAGCATCGAGATTAGGGCCTACCTCTCGGTCTCACTCCGACACCTCAATTGTCCCTCGAACCATGTCAACACGATGCACCCATCCTCGGATATTCACCATCTCCTTTGATAACTCCACTCCACTCTCTCCAACTCTCTGAAAAGGATAAAAGTGCAAATGAGGTTGCTTTCACCTCTCTTTTAGCCTTTATACCCTAAAACCCTAATTAATTCAAAACACTCCTCATCTTGAAAACTTGCACCAAAATCTATAATCTAGCATATGGGTTTCGACAAATCATGTTCCCAAAACAAAATTTTCACAAAGCCTAGCAATTCTTTTCACCAAATATCAGGGCACACAAAATGAGGTGTATATATATACAAATCCTTCCAAACCAACTAAAATCTTCAATCAATCTCACACAACAATAAATTATCATTCCAACATGGTACATCATCAAAATTGAGTATCACAACTTAACTTTTGACGTAACATCTCAAATATCACGTCAAAACTGGGGCAAAATGTAGACACCCAATTTTGACACGCTTATTACGACTTCCCAAAACTAGTCCAAATCACACCAAAACTTCCCAAAATCTATTCTAACCTTCACAAAACTTCAAAATCATCATTCCCCATCAATCCAGACACTTAAAAACACCTTTACCAAATTTACCACTCTAACCAAATTTGCTAGTGGTGAATTTGGCAAGTCAAGTGGCAAATTTGGCAAAACTATAAAATTAGGGTTTTTTGTCCAAAAGTTAGTTTTTACCAAATTTTCCACACCTATGGTGAATTTGGCTAGTGGCAAATTTGGCAGCCCTTTTCAAAATTCAAATATCATGAATCTAATCTCAGGAGAACTAAAATTTTAAGGGAGAGATTTCCACCTCCACCATTGATCCCACACACTCCAACAAGGTCTGAGATTTTCTGGTTTGAATGCATTCTTATCCAATTCTCCCTCCAATCCCCCTCCAAATCCTATTTAAGGACCTCCTTGGGTAGGCATTTGGCAAGGTTTTCTACTATAGCAAAGCTCTGCCCACATCATTCTAGCATTTGTATTTCTTCTCTAGGCTCTTCTCAAGCAATAGCATAAGTTTTCTCAAGCATTAGAGTAGTCTTCACAAGCATTGGAGGTAAGCCAAGCAAGGCTAGGGAGGGCTTGGAAGTAAGGAGGTCACCATTGGAGGCAAGGAGGGAAGCTCTCCTAGCTCCCTTCTTCTCTCCCTTCACCTTGGTTCCATAACAATTTTCCCCCCCCATGGTTGTAGCCTTGCTAGCTTAATATCTCTCATTTTATTTTGTGCATTTCCTTTCATATGTTTAGTCTTTCATCTTAATTCCTCTAAATCTTTCTTTGGAAGCCTCTAACTTAGTTTTTTTAGCACTCTAACTATGTTTTGCAACCTCCTTTTCATGTATTTTACTTCTATATTATCATATCTTACATCTTTCTCTTGCAGGCTATCTTAGTTTACCATTTCCTTTACTTTGTTTTGGCTCTAATCCTCCATTTTGTAGGGTTTTTGCTATATTCTTACTTGCATATTTTGTATAATATCTCCACTAACCCTTTTGTCTACAAGTATTTTTATCTTATCCATAACATACTAATCTATTTTGTTTCCTTCCATGCTATTTCATCTTCATAGATTTGATTCAAGCATTTTATATAGCATTTCCTTCTACTTTATATGCAAAATTTCTTACTATTTGGAAGGATAACTTGTATTCTCATTTGATTTGATTGTAGTTAGAATTTCCTATTTCATAGCATCTAATATTACATATATTTGTGCTTCTATTAAATCTGATTTTAGTTTCATGTTTTTGCATTTACTCATTATTGTTCATTTACTTTAAAATTTGGACAAGTTTCTTGACACATTCTATCAATTTCTTAGATAAGTCCTCTAATCCACCCTTATAATACTATTAGGAGGTAATTCTACCCTAATCTAACCTTTCCTAAACCTCTACTCTCCTTCCACAGTCCCTTACAAGTCTAATTTTTCAGATTTGGAAATCCCCCTTGGGGATTTCACCCTTTTCCACTGTAAACATAATTTTAGTCTATCAATTCTCATATTTGAGAGCTTAATCCCTTGATTTATCTACAAATAGACCTTCTGGAGCATATTAGGAATCTTCCCTATCAGTTTCAAGTCAAACCCAACTCAAATATGCCCTCAATTTGACTCTAAAAATTTAAAAAATCATGCTCAGAACCAAATTCACCACCCTTATGGTGAATTTTGTAAAACCTAATTTTTGAGACTCTTCTCTCTGATTTTTCCACTCATAGGTCCTCTAGACTTCAATAGGGACCCTCTAACAAATTTTTAGCTCAAAACTCCTAGTATAACCCACTGAAATTGGCCTCAAAACTCTAATTTCTCCACCTAGGACCAGATTCACCACCCCTATGGTGAATTTGGTAGTCTGTTTCATAGAACCATATTCACCACTCAGACCAAATTTTCTAATGGTAAATTTGGTAGAACCTAGTGGTGAATTTGGCAATAGGCCAAAATTACTCCAAAAATAAGCATTCATACTCAATGTTTTTGCATAAAAGGGGGTCTGATCAATAGAAGAGATAGCCTATCAACCTCACTACCCTCAGATAGGCCCCAAAAAATAGAAACCCTATTTTTTTTTGTTTTTGTGTAGGTTTACCAAATTTGCCACCCTTGTGGTGAATTTGGCTTGAGTGGTGAATTTGGCTCTATGTTGTGGTGAATTTGGTAGACAAGCTCTGATAGAGGTAACTCGACCACTTGGCCCTTCCCTAGCCCTATCATTCCCTTCTGTGCATTCTGTTTCTGATTGTTTGTTGTTCTAAAACCTAGAGCACATCTACTTTGGGAAATTAAGGAACCTAGATTAAAACACAATATTGTTTGTAAACCTTCAAAACTTCATTACAAAACATAGACAAAATCTTTACAAAACATAGACAAACCTTTACAAACCTTTACAAAATATAGAAATTTCTTTACAAAACTTAGAAATTTCTTTACAAAACTTAGCAATTTCCTCACAAAACATTTAAGGACAAGTTAATTAAAGAACCTTAGATCCTATTTTAGCATATCTTTTATAATTAAGTACTTAGGCAAGAAATCCAAATTGCATTTAGTTGCATTAGGCTAATCTTGTTTGATTGCATCCTTCTTTGTTTACCCTAAAAATGAAAACCTCCTTAGACTAGTGCATTCAAAACTTGAATTGCATTTAGGATAGCTCTTGTTTGCTTGCATTTGTGTGGATTAAGCTAAGATTTGCATTTTAGATGGTTTTGATGATTTAGGTTCAAATAATCGTTAAGGCTCGATAAAGAGTCAAGATTACTAAGGATCCAAAACTTTTAGGTGATTGTCCTAATTGAACACATAAAACACCACAAAACAAGTATTACATCAACCTTCCATGACCTTGATAATTTATGAACAGTAGGGGTCTAGTTGTGTTGAGGATTCATATATCCTCGGGATCTCCTTTGGAAAGAGGTCCTCAAGTGGGGAAGAAGAGATTCTGACGAATCTCCCCCGTGCACACTTGACATTAATTAGATTAAAAAGGGAAAAGAACACGAGGTTTTCCCGCTATCTACAATAAAAAAATATGTTTATGAGATTATATTTATTTATGTGATTTTTGTTACAGTCTATGTTTTTGTCTAAATTAACACTTAAAAATAAACCTCAAGACATAATATTAATATCATTAGTGTAATATCACGTCAATAGTGAATGATATATGATTAAAATTTGAAATCCATTGTAACATAATTATATAATAAAATATATCCACATGGTGAAAGATTTTTTGTATTATAGGGTTCAATTTTCAACTTTAAAATATGTTAACACTTGCAAAAAAAAAATCAAAGAATATATGTGTAATAGAGACAACCATGCCTACATGTATATTACATAGATATGAACTTGATATGTTTAGAATAATGAACATCAATTGTATCCTGAATTCAATGTTTCAGATGTAACAAGTCCCCATAAATGGGGATGATTAATGTTGTAATGGTGAATAGGATTATTTTATACTTATTTACTTTTTCAAATATTTTGTATAATTGGATTTCATATTTGTGGTTGAAGAAGTATATTCTAAATCTCCACATTGGCATGTAGGTATGAAAATATTTGATGATTGTAATTATGATCCATGTGTCAGTGACTTCTTATTGTATTATCCAAATTTATGCATTGTATAATTTGTTTTAAAATTTATAAATTGTATGGTCCTATAATTTTTTAATAAAGATTTAAATTTTTTATCCATTTGGACTTTATACTTAATATCATGTGTGTATACACTAATATTATAAAAGGTAAGTTTCATTTAAAGAATAAAAAATAAAATCTTTTTACTGCTTAACTGACAAATGGTATTTTTTTATCAAATATTATATTCAATAATGTAGGTTATTAACAAGTTCAACCCACAAAGACTAATATGTCATCCTATAGTTAGTTAATGAGTAGTTGTTAAAATAGATAATGTCATAATAATGAAAAGGTTGATTGTATCAATTTTATTTCAATATTTAATCCTATAAGGGAGACCATAGTGGTATGTTGTTGTGTTTTCATACAACATATTGTTGGCATTTTTGCCACATTGTTTTTGTTGTTACTGTTCATGCAAAAGAAGGCCCAAATTGTAGAGATGCTCACTCCTCTGTTTGTCCCTCCAAGCACTTCAAAACAAAAAATACAAAAATCTCTACAAGTTTTGTGTTCAAGCAAAGTAAGTGTAAGATGTCACAATATCATGACCTGTCGTAGTTTTGCGGTGTCCGATGCAGAAAAGAGCTAAGTATAGAAAATGTCATGATATCGCGACATGTCGCATTTTCGCGACCTGTCTTGTTTTTGTGCTAGGAAACAGCAAAGGCAGCAGTAACGACAAAATTGTCGTGACATCGTGACATGTCGCATTTTCGTGACTTGTTGTGGTGAGGGAGCAGTAAAGTGAAATTTGTCGCGATTTCATGACATGTCACATTTTCACGACTTGCAGTGGCAACTAAACAAAGTGATAGGAAAATGTCACAATTTCGTGACATAAAGTAGCAACGAAGGAGAAGAAAGAAAATTGTCATGATATCATGACATGTCGTGTTTTTGTGGGGAGACACCTGAAAAGTACAAGTCCAGAGAAAATTGTCGCAATTTCGTGACATGTCACGTTTTCACGAAAATGTTGAAGGTAAACTCAAGGCGGGAGAAAGATGTCGCGATTTCACGACATTTTTGGAAACGAAGCCAGGCAACTGAAAATTGTCGTGATTTCACGACATGTCATGATTTCATGAGGAGAAAGAACGAAAGAAACCAGATAGTACGGAATGTCGTGATTTTGTGACATGTCAAGTTTTTATGGCCAAAAGCAACAAAGGACAAGAGGACAAAATATTGTCGTGATTTTACGACATGGTGCATTTTCATGGAACGAAAGCTGAAAAGTACAAGGCAGAAGGAAAGTGTCGCGATATCACGACATGTCACATTTTCACGATGAAAGAGAGAGAAGGGTAGTGCCAAGTATGAAATATCATGATTTTGCGACATGTCCCATTTTTGCCACTTGCAAGAAGAGGGAGCCAACAAGAGGAAGATGTCACGATTTCGTGACATGGTGAGTTTTCACGACTTGGAGTAGCGAAGAAAGATGTTATGATTTTGCGACTTATCATGAAAACAAAGCAACGTGACATGTTGTGGAAAGAAAACAAAATGAGAGGCAAGAATGTCATGATTTCGTGACATGTTGCAGTTTCGTGGAAGTGAAAGACAAGAAGAGCCAAGCAAGAGAAAATGTCGCGATATCGTGACATGTCGCATTTTCATGACTGGTGGCAATAGGAGAAAGCAGTAAGTTGAAGATGTCACGATTTCGTGACATGTCGCATTTTCGCGACCTGTCACATTTTTCATGATAGAAGCAATAACAAAGGCCCGATAAAGTTATGTCTGCATTTTCCTTCAAAATTGCATAGGAGAACGTGAGGAGAAGATAAGGATCAAACAAAGTAACGTGTTAAAAGCTCTCCAACTGATTTTGAGATCGAGGTCAGAGAGACTCCAAGATTAAATGTTTTGCTGATTACCTATGTGCACAAGATGGGAGAATGTGTTAAATCAGTTTGTTCTCGAAGCCACCAAAATTAAAGATGCCTCCAGTATTAAAAGCTCTTGTTCGTGATCTCCTAACGCTTCAAGCATGCCTCGAGAATGGTCATTTAATGGAGAAATTTGGTCCCTTGTTTCCGTTTGATTTTTAATTTTGATCCATAAAAGCAGGAATGTGATTTCTCCAAGGGTGATGGTTCTCTCTTTTCAAGTGCATACTTTGCGGATATCCTCTTCAAAATCTGTTTTATGTTTTAAATGTTTTGATGCAAAAGAGAGAGGGAAGACCTCTATAAATACTCATGTATATCTAAAGAAAGGAGGTTAGACATTTTGCAAGAAAACTCTCTAAGTTCTCTGCATCAATAGAAGAGACTTGGATTCTAAAATTTGCAAGCATTCTTATGTGTGTGATTTCCTTCGTTTGTTTTAAAAGTCATTTCTGCTTATGCTCATGCTCTTGCTATTAAGTTTTGAATTTTGCATTCTGAATTCAAACGTTGTTGGTTAGTGAGTAGATTTTGAAATGCGATCTAGGGGTTATCTCTACAAAGGTGTGAGTTAAATTCTGTTGCTTTCCTTTTATTATATGTTGTTATAAAATTTGGTGGAATTTTTGCTATTAGTCTGCCCCAAATTATACACTTTGGCCTGTGGCTATATTTCCCTTTCTTTTAGTTATTTTTCAATTTCTTTCCTCCATCCCTAGTCTTCAAACAATGTAGAATTTAGTAAGGGAGCCAGCCCTCTCTGGAGATCGGTTCGAAGGAATTTTATTTTTCCCTCGGCATTTCAATGTTGGCCGAGTCTAGGGTGCACAAGTGATGAAATATTGTACTTAGGCAGATTTGTGACCAATAGTTTTTGGCATGCCCGGTGGGACAGACTGTTTCTGTCTCAATAAGATCCATAATCGATGGGACAAGTACTATTCCAAGTTGATAAACCCACCTGTGCCAACAGTTTTTGGCATGCCCGATGAGACAAGTACAATTCCAAATTGATAAACCCACCCGCAATAGTTTTTGGCACGAATTTCAATAGTATTGAGGTTTAATGTTCGCCTTCATGCTGTATAGTTAGAACATTTGGTGACTCAACACTACCCAAAAGCCTTCGAACATGGAGACAGTGAGAGTTGTACTTCATGATCACAAGATCGAAGGCCAAAAAATCTAAAAATCTTGTTGAGTTTTTTGAACTTGACAACCAAAAACCCTAAGTTGGTCTCCCCACCACTTACATCCTCTGCAACATCCTCACAAATTGTTGGTGTATTTTCTGTTCCTTCAAGTTCATCTAGTACTGCTACTAGTTTTCCACCTCTTCAGCCACACGCACTAGTCCAAATGGCCCAACATCCTCCACCAAGGCAGTTCGTGGCATGGAATAGTTCGGGAGCCTTGAATTTATTGGCACAAAATCTAGTCCCTCAAGCTGCTTTGAAAGCTTTGTCGACCTATGATGGTACTGGTAAAACTACTTATGAGCATATTCAAGATGTAGCCTCTTTGGCGACCATCCATGACATAACGGACGAAGACGTGATGATAAAATTGTTGGTGTTGTCACTGAGAGGGAAATTGTTGTATTGGTACCGATCATTGCAACCAGGCACTATTGCATCATGGGATCAATTAGGAGAGCTGTTAATCAAAAAATTTCATGAACAAGATGATCCATTTTCCTTGTTGCACCAATTTAATGCAATTCAAAGGCATCCGTAGGAGGAGATAGCGGACTTCAATGTCATATTTACCAGAAGCTGGTAGAGAGTTCCTAAAGGTCTTCGGCCCACTCATGAGCAAGCTGCATTCTATTATCTTAGAGCTTTTAACATAGACATTGGCTTGGCTATCCGGAAGTCCAATGTGACTACATTCCCAAAGCTGTTCGAACAAGCGCAAAAGGTGGAAGCTAGACTTGATTGCCATAGGTAGGCTTCCCCCAAAGGTAACAATGCCTATCTTACCTGATCTTCCTAAGCATTTGTATTCTAGTTCATTTTCACAGCCTATGCCTTCCATGTATCCTATTCCATCATGGAGCTCAAGTGCACCTCAGATCGCACCCATTCCAGTTCCCCAGCTCCCTGCTCCAACTATTCCACAATTGCCTGCACCAAGCATTCCGTAATACCAGCATACAGGTGCAGCCTCCACATCTTACACTGCTCCATCCATGTACCCTTCATCTTCATGGAATCCTCCCACAACTACAATACCTATGATTCCCATTCCACAGTTAACCTCTCCACTTCCAACTCCTGCATTACCTCCTCCACCAGTTCCATTACCTCTACCGGCACCACCTGTGTCCTCAAGCCTAGATCCTCAATTGGCTATTTTGCAAGAAATCCAGTCGGCCATGAGAGCCCTCACTAACAAGGTGACATCTATGGAGCGGAGAGAGGCGGAAAGGAACTATCAGCCACGAAGATTTGTTCCGGCGGTAACTAGAGAGCAAGTTGCTCCTAGCAAGGCTATAGAGAAAGTACCTGAAAGGAACTCAGCGATCCTGGTAAGTGAAGATGCTGGCCCTTCTAAAGTTTCACATGAGCCATCTTACTGGTGTTCTTCATGCAATGACCCACATGATGAGTCCACTTGCATGGTCCACCAAAATTATTTACAAGTTCTTATGGGGAGCCGTATAAACATGATTCGAGAGGTGGATCATAATTTCATGATGTCTCCTGAGGAACACATAGCAGTCCTGACACGCAGCGACAAGAAACCAATGGTGGTAGATCCGGCTAAGATGGAACCATTGAAAGTGCCTCCTGCACAAGCAACAAAGCAACAAATACCTGCAAAGACTCATGATCCTCCAGCCCAACAACAAGATCCACCTATTTTTTCAAAGGATTTGCTTCCACCACAAGCCAAAGAGAGGTTGCCAGCTAAGGCTTCTATCTCCCAGCCACAAGCGAAAACGAAGGAACAAGCTAGAGAGACGTTGCGGTATCCATCATTGACTAAACGACAGTGAATGGAGGCCACCCAACAATATAGAAGCAGATTTGAATCTTCTAGTGGAGGGAGAGAGCCAATTTCAATGGAGTACAACATCGTTGAAGAACTCAAAAGGATACCAGCTAAGGTAAGTCTGTATGACACCTTGCAGCTGCCTAGACAGGTGAATCTCTTACAAGAATCCCTGAAGACCACACAAAGTAAGGGGAAGGCTCCAGCCCAGGAAGTTATGGCTCAACCTCTGACCTCTTCAATCATAAAAAAAAATAGACCACCACCTTTTTATCTTTCATTGAGAATGGAGGGACATGTGGTGCATAATTGCCTCATTGACTCAAGAGCAGCTACTATTGTCATGCCTAAGGCAGTATGTGATGTCATAGGCATGGAATATACAAGGACTAGCATGGGAGTTTTGTAGCTAGATGGTACCTCAGTAAAGATGGTGGGTGTAATCAAGGATGTTCCCATATCCCTGCATGCTATGCCTCAGATTACTGTGATCCAGGAGATCATAGTAGTGGACCTAGAGCCATGTTTTGGTATGTGTCTCTCCCAAGAGTTCACGGCTAAACTTGGGGGTTACCTTTCTTTGGATTTTACTCATTTGGAGGTGATCCATAAAGGTAAAAAGGTGAAAATTTTCAATGAGAAGCCTTCCACATTTCATGTGGAGAGAATAGATGAAATGGATAGATTAGCAAATTTAGTGCACATGATGTCTGAAGAATTTGGTGAGCTTGACTTAATGGAAGAAGCTTTGGAAGAGCTCCGCCCAGAAAATGAATTTTCCATGGCCAATTTCAATGCCAATTTTAGAACGAGGAAAATGAATTTTCCATGGCCCATTTCATAGTGTGAAAACACAGTGTCACCTTGTACATATATAAAAAAAAAAAGAAAAAAAAAGAAAAGAAAAAGAAAGGGGTCTGTTGGTGTCTTTGTCAACTTTGGCTCCTTTTGCACACGAGCCCGCAGGTATGTTTCTTTTTCTTTCTTTTTTTCTTTTCCTTCCCAGCAGATAGTGGCTTTCATCTACTTCTTTCTTCCCCTTCCTCATTTTCATTCCCTTCCACTCCCACTCCTTCTTCCATTGTACATAATCAAGCCACTACTGTTGTTTCTACTCCCCTCTCTGATGTTCCCTTTTCTTCACTTTCCATTTCTTCTAACCCTTTGTCTTTTGAGCACTTCTCCACAGTTCCCACCCCTTTCTCCATCCCATCCACTCCCATTTCATTATCTATTTTCATAGAATCCCAGTAGCTGGTAGCACAGTAGCACCCTCTTCAGTTGTTGTATCTACCACTTCTACTCCTCCATCTTCCACCATTCCATCATTCACCATTCCCGTTCCACGGCCTGCACATTTTTTGGTCATCACTCCATTCATTCCCATTTTTGCAATTCAGGTGCTTCTCACTACTGCCATGGAGATCCTTGCACAACACCTAGTGATTACCCAGCTCAACCGAGCTAGGAAAAATGTAGTAGTTAAAGGAATAAGGGAAGTTCTGCTATTCCACAAATTTTTGTTGAAGGTCCTATTTTTGAGTGTCGAGCGCCAGCAAGAGCTTGTTGCAACAGCCCACAGAGACGTCCAACATCAACCAACACTCACTTCTTTTGCTCCTCCAACTTCTTGACTCTATTTCCCAATGGATAAAGGCCTGAGGTTCGTGCATACAATAGAACTGTATACCCCGCGAGCCACCAAGAATGTTGGCATTTTTGCCACATTGTTTTTGTTGTTACTGTTCATGCAAAAGAAGGCCCAAATTGTAGTGATGCTCACTCCTCTATTTGTCCCTCCAAGCACTTCGAAAATACAAAAATCTCTACAAGTTTTGTGTTCAAGCAAAGTAAGTGAAAGATGTCACGATATCGCGACCTGTCGCAGTTTCATGGTGTCCGATGCAGAAAAGAGCTAAGTATAGAAAATGTTGCGATATCGTGACATGTCGCATTTTTGTGACCTGTCTCATTTTTGCACTAAGAAAAAGCAAAGGTAGCAGTAATGGCAAAATTGTCGCGACATCGCGATATGTCGCATTTTCGCAACTTGTTGCGGTGAGGGAGCAGTAAAGTGAAAGTTGTCACGATTTCGCGACATGTCACATTTTTGCAACTTGCAGTGGAAACTAAACAAAGTGATAGGAAAATGTCAAGATTTCATGACATAAAGCAGCAATGAAGGAGAAGAAAGAAAATTGTTGCGATATCGTGACATGTCACGTTTTCATGGGAAGACAGCTGAAAAGTACAAGTTCGAAGAAAATTGTTGTGATTTCATGACATGTCACGTTTTTGCAGAAATGCTGAAGGTAAACTCAAGGTAGGAGAAATATGTCATGATTTCATGACATTTTTGGAAATGAAGCCAGGAAACTAAAAATTGTCATGATTTCGTGACATGTCATGATTTCACGAGGAGAAAGCATGAAAGTAGCCAGATAGTACGGAATGTTGCGATTTCGTGACATGTCAAGTTTTCATGGCCAAAAGCAGCAAAGGACAAGAGGACAGAAGATTGTCACGATTTCGTGACATGGTGCATTTTCATGGAATGAAAGCTAAAAAGTACAAGGCAGAAGGAAAGTGTCACGATATCATGACATGTCACGTTTTCATGATGAAAGAGCGAGAAGGGCAGTGCCAAGTACGGAATGTCATGATTTCGTGACATGTCCCATTTTTGCCACTTACAAGAAGAGGGAGCCAACAAGAGGAAGATGTGATTTCAAGACATGGTGAGTTTTCACGACTTGGAGTAGCAAAGAAGGCAGGCGAAGAAAGATGTCGTGATTTCATGACATATCATGAAAACAAAGCAAGGCAAAGAAAAATGTCGCGATTTCGTGACATGTTGTGGAAAGAAAACAAAATGAAGGTAGAATGTCACGATTTCGTGACATGTTGCGATTTCACGAAAGTGAAATACAAGAAGAGCCAAGCAAGAGAAAATGTCATGATATCGTGACATGTCGCATTTTCATGACTGGTGGCAATAGGAGAAAGCAGTAAGTTGAAAATGTCACGATTTCGTGACATGTCACATTTTCGTGACCTGTCACATTTTTGTGACAGAAGCAATAACAAAGGCTCGATAAAGTTCTATCCGCATTTTCCTTCAAAATTGCATAGGAGAACGTGAGGAGAAGATAAGGATCAAACAAAGTAACGTGTTAAAAGCTCTCCAACTGATTTTGAGATCGAGGTCAGAGAGACTCCAAGATTAAATTTTTGGCTGATTACCTATGTGCACAAGATGGGAGAATGTGTTAAATCAGTTTGTTCTCGAAGCCACCAAAATTAAAGATACCTCCAGTATTAAAAGCTCTTGTTCATGATCTCCTAACGCTTCAAGCATGCCCCGAGAATGGTCATTTAATGGAGAAATCTGGTCCCTTGTTTCCGTTCGATTTTCAGTTTTGATCCATAAAAGCAGGAATGTGATTTCTCCAAGGGTGATGGTTCTCTCTTTTCAAGTGCATACTTTGCGGATCTCCTCTTCAAAATATGTTTTATGTTTTAAATGTTGTGATGCAAAAGAGAGAGGGAAGACCTCTATAAATACTCATGTATATCTAAAGAAAGGAGGTTAGACATTTTGCAAGAAAACTCTCTAAGTTCTCTGCATCAATAGAAGAGACTTGGCTTCTAAAATTTGCAAGCATTCTTATGTGTGTGATTTCCTTCTTTTGTTTTAAAAGTCATTTCTGCTTATGCTCATGCTCTTGCTATTAAGTTTTGAATTATGCATTCTGAATTCAAACGTTGCTGGTTAGTGAGTAGATTTTGAAATGCGATCTAGGGGTTATCTCTACAAAGGTGTGAGTTAAATTCTGCTGCTTTCCTTTTATTATATGCTGTTATAAAACTTGGTGGAATTTTTGTTGTTAGTCTACCCCAAATTATACACTTCGGCTTGTGGCTATATTTCCCTTTCTTTCAGTTATTTTTCAATTTCTTTCCTGCATCCCTAGTCTTCAAAAAGTGTAGAATTTAGTAAGGGAGCTAGCCCTCTCTGGAGATCGGTTCGAAGGAATTTTATTTTTCCCTCGGCCTTTCAATGTTGGTCGAGTCTAGGGTGCACAAGTGATGAAATCTTGTACTTAGGCAGATTTGTGACCAACACATATCCAAGTTCAAACCTTGGTACAATGGGACTAGAACTCCTTTCAAAATTTTATGCTTTACCCTAATATTATAATCAAATGGTAATAAATCAGTTGGTTAGATTTCTCAACATTCAAGGAGGAGACCCATGTTTAAATATTATCAAGTTATTCATGCATAATATCCAAGATGTTGTAATACCATGTGGTGATGATGATGTAATATGGTGGGGCATTTTAATCCCATATAACCAATTGGAAAAATATTCTTTTAATATTTTATGAGGTACAAGACTATTGTTTAAAAGGTTTAAAATTTATTGTGCAACCTCTAAAAGTGAATTTACACCTTGTTTACCCTTATATTATTACTCATTAATACCTTCTATATTAATTTTAATTATTGCAATGTAGAATTTTTGGACTTATTGAATGTAAAAATGTGATATGGATAAAGATAGTCATTTGAGCAATCATGTTTTTTCAAATTTAATGGATTGAAATAGAGCTTGTTATATCATTTAATGATATAAATAAACAAAAGGAGAATTTTTTTTTTTTGACTGGTAGAAGGGGTGTTGAAAGGTCCCCAAACCTTGTACAAAAGGAATTACATGAATTCCAGAATGACCGAGGTGGTCCAAGAAGAAAATATTAAAGATCAGGAAAACCTCCACACGAGGAAAGGTGTCGTGAAATCGCGACCAAAATGGTGATGTCGTGAAATCGCGACAAGATGCACCGAAGCTGCCAAGAGAAGAAAGGAAGTCGTGAAATCGCGACAAGAAGCGCCGTCGGAGTTGAAGGAGGGAAGAAGTCATGAAATCATGACATAATGCAAGGTTGCTGCCAGAAGAGAGGAAATGTCACGATATCATGATAAGTTGTTAGGTTGGAGCCGAAATAAAAGAAGTGTCGCGATATCACAACATTTGTGAAAGCCCGCTGCCGAAGAGAAAAGGTGTCGCAAAATTGCGACAAGATGAAAGACCTCTGTCGAAGAGAAAAAGTGTTGCGATATCACGACATTATGGAAGACCGCAGCCGAAGAGAAAAAGTGTCACGAAATCATGACAATCTGGAAGACCGCAGCCAAAGTGAAAAAGTGTCGCGATATCGCGACAATCTGGAAGACCGCTGCCAAAGAGAAAAAGTGTCACGAAATCGTGACAAGATGGAAGACCGCTGTCGAAGAGAAAAAGTGTCGTGATATCTCGACATTATTGAAGACCGCAGTCGAAGAGAAAAAATGTCGTGAAATCACAACAAGAAGGAAGACTGCTGCCAAAGAGAAAAAGTGTCTCAATATCGCGACAATCTGGAAGACCGCAGCCGAAGAGAAAAAGTGTCATGAAATCATGACAAGATGGAAAACTGCTGCTAAGGAGAAAAAATGTCACGAAATTGTGACAAGATGGAAAACCGCTGCCAAGGAGAAGAAGTGTCATGAAATCACGACAATCTGGAAGCCCGCCGTCGAAGAGAAAAAGTGTCGCAAAATCACAAAAATCTGGAAGACTGCAGCCAAAGAAAAAAAGTGTCACGATATCGTGACAATCTGGAAGACCGTAGCTAGAGAGAAAAAGTGTCATGATATCACGACAATCTGGAAGTATGCAGCCAAAGATCAAAGGTGTCGCGATATCGCGACAAAATGGAAGGTCGCCGTCGAGGAGAAAAAGTGTCACGATATCGCGACAAAATGGAAGACCTCCGCCAAAGAGAAAAAATGTCGCAAAATCGCGACATGATGCAAGAAAGCGCCTGAAGAAAGAAAGTGTCACGATATCACGACAAGTTGTAAAAAAGCACCCAGAGAGAAAAAGTTTCGCGATATTGCGACAAGTTGGAAGACCGCGTCCGAAGGAGAAAAAAGTGTCGCTATATCGCGACAAGTAGCAACCTCACGGCCAAAGCAAAAAGGATGTCGCGAAATCGCGACAAGCTGAAAATTCACGGCCAACAATGAAAAGTGTCACGAAATCGTGACAAGTTGCCAAAATGCAGCCAAAGGGAGAGGGAGGATGAAAGGATGCGAAGATTCATCCAGATCCAAAAGCAAACAAACCTGATGCCCAATTAACTCCTCACATTGTGCAGAAATTGGATGTAGGAGCATCCCTTAGGACAATGGGGAAGGAATCTCTCCAAACATGAATGTCCATTTCGTCAACTCCCTTGTTAGCAAGCCAGTCCACAGCTTTGTTTCCTTCCCGATACTGATGCTTAATGATTAATTTTGGGTAAATGCCAATTAGTGCCTTGCATTCTTGGAAGATCAAAACAAGGGCCCAGGGAGGCACAGAGGTCCCATTGAGCCAGTTGATGTAGTGCAATGAGTCTCCTTCTATGATAAGTTTGTTGATGGTCAAGCCTTCCAAGAGAATCAAGCTTTGTAGCAAGGCCCGAGCCTCTGCCATATTGTTAGATTGAATTCCCAGGTTCTGAGCAAAGGCCAAAATTATTTCTCCTCTATGATTTCTGAGAATTCCTCCTTCGCCAGCCACTCTGGGGTTGCCCTTGGCTGCGCCATCAAAGTTAAGCTTGTGCCACCTAGTAGGAGGTAAGACCCACTTGAAAACAGACTTGTCAACAGAAGTACGGGGTGTAGCAAAAAAATTGAAAATATTGAAAAGTTTAGTTAGGTCCGATTCAATGCCAGGAGGGGGGGTTTGGAAGATGAGACAAGAGGGGGGGTTTGGAATATGAGACAAAAGGAGAATTTTATTAGAAATATAAAGAAAATATTGATTCCATGAAGGATGTGGAGATAAGTCTTGTATATGATACATTATCGGTAGTAAAACTTACCAATACTTATGGCTCCAATCAATCTCAATTTCTATATATGGTTGATTGGATCCTCGAAAATAAATAATCCAAGGGTTCTTAGGGATACAAGGGTTTATTATTAGTGTTATAAATATATGGAAACTATGAAAAAAATCCAAAAGCAACACACCAATTGAGAAACATAGACAAAAAGTAATGAAAAATTTACATGACAAACAACAACATTGTTTACATTGATGTATAGATATCACATAATTTTTTTTATATATACACTTGATCCATGGAAAAATATTTATAATATTTTATAACTCATTTTATAGGAGTGTTTGCATTTAATTATATGATCACTTTTGAATATTAACTAGAAAATCCAACCGTACATCCCATTGACTAGTAATTTTCACGATACACATTATTGTCTGTATAATTGCATAATTCATAATATAATTCATTTATAAAATTAATGTACATTCTAACACCTTTCCATAAATCAATTTAATCCAAGACAAAAATACCACCCACAAACACAATAGGATTTTTCTTGTCTCTCAAGGTCTTCTGGATAATATCTACCCATTTACATCTTCATCAAGTGTTCCAATTTAATATCTATATTATGATATCCTCTCTTTGATTATTTCTCATATATGTGTAACAACTCCATCCTAAACTATAATAAAATATCTCTAATTCTCCTTGGATTTCTCTTCATCCTCATCGATCGATGTGTACCTACCAAGGATTTTCAATTGGGTAAACCATAATAATATCACATAAGGGTTTTAATGTGGTTAATCAATAACTACTAATTTTTTTATGGCCTCCCTTGACCATCTCCATACATATTGGTACCTCCAAATAATATCCAACATATGTGGTTCCTTTCATCCACCTCCATAATTATTGTTTCTCTCAAAACACATCTAAGGATTTTTATGGCTTACCTATAACCTTTAAGTGCACATAATTTCTTTATATTATTCTAATACCACCTTATCTTTGTCAAAGACATCACTTTGACCTTAAAAACAAATATTTTTAATGCCAACAATATCACAACTATATTCAACACCATTATTTTCAATGCCCTCATGTCTTGACACTTTATCTTTATCTTCACAACTAATTCACCATACTACTATACATAATATTATATTTTAAGAGTTTTAGGTATCATCGATCATGCATCCAAAATGTAATACATATTTGAATGATTGTGGATAGATTCAAACAAGTTGCCAATATTATTAGACACTAATATTACCTACCCTTTAAAATATTATAACATTTTTTGACTCACTAAACTTCATTTTTAAATACATATGGACACTTATTGAACTCAAAAATTGTCCTAACTTCTTAATTGATATTTGGATCTAAATTCTAGTTTTAAAAAAATTATAAGGGATTGCTAATGGCTTCTTCCAACCTCTAGATTTGTGATATCCCGTCACTACCCTCACAAAATACTCCTATGCTAACCTAGAGCAACTTGCATTAAAAATAAAGTACAAAAATACAAATGTAAGTTTAAACTATATCAAGGAATGTGTGTGATCAATCAATGCATGAGAAGTCAAATAATATCAATGTTCATTCTTTCATTATATTATAAAAGTGATAAATGAATGACAACATGGACTAAAAGGGTTATGCCATAATCACTACATACTTAGCAATCCTAGAGAGTGGTGCCACTAAAAAAATGTGTAATAAATTGCTAATTTATTACAATATAGGTTTTACAAAGTGCAACTATGAATTAACATAGTGAAAATATGAATATAATAGATCCATAGATCCATATGCTCCTATTTATAGTAAGAATTTATCGTTAAATTACCTAGGTGAGAAATAATATCTTAATATAAATACAAATTTAAGTGTATCTTTAGAAAAATGATGCACCACCAAATATTATATGCCTCTTATATGCTTTTAAGGATTCTAAAATGACTTAGTGTTCCACTATATGCCAAAATATATCTATCCAAAAGATTCACCTCAAGATCCATGCTTGGTAGGACCACTTACTCTCCCAAGATCAACACCAACAGATTCATAAATAATGATCAATTCATAATTAAATTTTAACATAGCAACACAATATTTTAGAGGCAAGTTCACTTAGCACTATGTAAGACTATACATAACATTTGATCCATTTCCCTTACTTGTCACCATAAAGCTAAACTTTTAACCTAAACCTAACCCTCAGATGCTCTCCTTTAAGGATGCCCACACAAAGTGTTCTTTTCATACCATTATATATAAACTAAGAATAGATTATTTCTATATAAACAACATAGTTTTTTAAACTCTCATAGCATAGACATGGACATATGAGGTTTCCTCACAAAATACTTACTAGGAATTAATGAAGCATAAAGTGTATAAAAAAACATAAGAACATATTCATTCCTTAGCACTCTAGAGACATATAGCATTGCCCATTTTTACATGAATATGGTTCCACTATTAGTAATAATATGAAGGTCAAAATTAGGGTTAAACACTAAGACATAATATAATACAAGATAGATAAAAAATAGACACAATAAATAATAATTCTATGTGCATTAATGTGTATATACAATATAAAATTCTACATACCCACATCAAATCCATTAGGGGTATTTATAGGAATTCCATGGCTAGTGTTTAATTCTTGTAAAAAATTACCTCCCTCACTCTTAAAATCACCACTTTATATATTTGATCAGTTATTAAATACACTAGCATAAAATTACACAAGATAAATTTAGATTCTAATAGAGTTGGCCAAACATGACTTCAAAAACATGTAGGCTTTACATATACTAGATGAGTCTTTAGGTCGTTCTTCCATTTTATTTTAATTTTTTAAATAAAATACAAAAATTCTGGTTTATCATACCTCACCTTCACTCACTAATACATTTTGTAGCTAAGACTATGATACCTAAACCAAAAAAAACTACATGAAGGATTTTCTATGCAAAATCCTCCATTGCCATTATTTTCCTTCATGAACTCTATCCATCCCAAGTATCTATCCATAAAGAAAATATTATTAATGAAATAAAAAGGTAAATGCACTATATCTTTGTGCTTTCATTTTACTTTTATTTTGCATTAAAATTTTAGGTTTTACAAGATTTTTATAAATTTGCAGGTTCATTGGCCTATTAGATAGATGTTAATATAATATTTTAATATATTTTAGTATGTTTTATTTCCTATTTATGATACTTGAATGATAAATGAACCCCATTGTCTACCAAGATAATAGAACATTAGACTTACAAAAGCAGATATTTATCTTGATTGTACGACATCATCATGGATATTAACATTTCAAGTTACAAGGGTGTAATAAGAACTCTTGATTTTGGGTTGGATTTCATCAATACTTTATCAATATTAACTTGCTTTCGCCAACATTCGTATATTTTTTGGATCCTAATGTTGCAAAGGTTATCCACAATTTATAGAAATTTTACTAAATGACATGCAAATATATATTATAGTCCTTTATAATCCCTTAAATTATATATATGAATGAGGTTGAAGAACACAAATGCATAATATACTTCTTTAATATCTAAAGTTGTAGTCCCTTTTGAAACATCCAAGTTGGTATGACTTTGGATTCTCATAAAGTAGACTCAAGTTTGAATCACGGGGAGGGTGGCCCTTATTGTTCCCATAACTATAATTCACATTCTACTTCAAGAAAACATCTCAAGTTGCAAAGGTATAGTAAGTTATATTTATTTCTAGCTATATCATGCTAATACTCTATCAATCATGACTCTCTTCCCTCAATATTAATGTTTTTTTTTTTCCTTTTTTGGTGGTAATACTGCAAATGGGACCCACATTTTATAGAAAATTTATGGGATGACATAAAAATATATTTTTAGTTCCTTTATAATATAGGTGATCAAGGTTGAATAACATAAGGGTGTAGTGTGCTTTGATATATTCACGAAATAATACATGATTATCTATACTAATAATATTCAATCGTAAAGACTATAGAATTTTAGTCCATAATATGATGTTAACAATTATTCTTTGGTATGATCTGGATGTTACTGGGAAAAGGTGCTTAAAAATTTCCTCAAAGAAATGGAATGGTTAGAATAAAAGTATGTTCCTTTTAAAAATGAAAATTTATATAACATCATCATATCGACTATTGTCATAATTATGAATTTGTTGGGGAAAGGAAGGGGAATGAATTCATTCACACATGTTGAAGTAGCCACATTTAGGATCCAACTTTGAATGTCCTCCAATATTCACATGTTATTTAATAAACGAGTTTAGATATTACAAGGTGAACATTGACCACTATCTATGGTTTTACCAAATTTTATGTGTTTCTTTTAGCGAATTCAACACCTTATGAGTAGTTATGTAAAAGAATTCAACACCTTATGAGTATTTATGTAAAAGAAATATTTTTTTCTCTTTATGAATGAAATAATGACACAATAAAATACATTCTTCATTATGGGATTAAAAAATTATTTTATCTACAATGTCATCATTAAAATGTGTCATGTTTTTGCACTGCTATGGGCTATTTTAGTTGATTTTTTGGTAAAAATACTAAATATAGAGAAATAATTTTTTAAAGGGTTGTAATGCAATTGAAAAAGTCTTTCAATATTTTAAATTGGTAGTTAGAATATAAATTCAAGTACATCTTAGATCCAGGTGCTCAAGTAGTTGTAGATTAAACAGCTTGGGTAAGGATGACAATGTATTCTATTTTAGATGAAAATTAAAGTAAGGATTTAAGATTAAAGCTTCTACATAATGGGATTTTTAGGACCTTTGAGGGAGTGATATATATAAGAGGAGGTAAAGTGTTTTCTCTTGATTTTAAAGTAAAAATATAATGAGAGTTAAATTTTCCTCCAATTGGAAAAAATACATGCATTTTATCTCTTATGTAATGAAAATTTTGGGTTTAGGAATAAAATAATTGTCACCCATTTGACCACCCCTCCCTCAATGGTTTATTAATTAAAAGTTCTTTTAATATGGAAAGACATTTAGACCAAATATTATGGTAAATTAGGATTTGGCATGGTATTTTTTTTAGTTCATTGTTGGGCCATGAAAAACTATGCATATGTTTATTAGATGTTTTGGTGAACAAATTAGAATTGGAATTTGGGTTTACTATGAACTGGGGTTAAGATTCAAGGTTAGGATGCATAGATCATAAAATGTGTCATGCTACATATATATTGTGGAAAAAATTCCATATCTTGTTGGAGATAATTTTTTTACATGTATGGTGATATCCACTAGGGACTCCATGTCATAGCCCAAATATTTGATAAACTTTCAATAGGAATCTAAATTTTATTTATGTTTATGAAGCATGAAATTTAATGGAATTATGGATGACATTGAATTTATATTTGATATTATAAGCGTTTATTTAGAAATTATACTTGATATATAAGTACATTTAGTATATTGAAACATGTCTAACTACATTTCCATTTGGAATGTTTAACTAGGAAATCCCTTGGTTGAGAACAAAAGGGAGAGTATCATCAGGGATAGACAATTGTATGTTAACTAGCAGCATGGTAAAAAAGTGGAACTCATGCACACACTACTAATGGAATACACTTACATGATAGACATAATAAGTCTAAAGTGAATATATATTTGCACTTAATATTTGATTTTTCATAAAGATAAAAATGAAACTATTTCTCTTGCATGAGCATTATTAGATTTTATACTTCATAGGATAATTTTACCATTTTAATTATATAAGGGGAACAAAATAATGTGTTCCATATTCCAATTGTCCAAGCAAAGAAGAAAGTGATCCAATGAGTAGAAAACCTTTCTATAATTATGTGTGTGTCTCGAAATAGAAAACAATTATATATGTAAATATATCTCTCTATATAATAATAATAATAATAATAATAATAATATTTTGTGCAAATTATTTTTATAGGAAAATAAGTTGCATATTGACACACTCTATTTTGAGATATTTTGATAGATATTTTCTATATGAAGCAATTACTTATTTAGGAGAGCAACAAATTTAGATCAAAGGGATTTCTTAAAGCCTTTACCTAACCATTATTAGGATCATGAGCAAAAACAATATTAAGAGGAAAATCCACAAAAGAGAAGACATCGATCATACCCATCATTTGAAAAGAGGAAAGAAGTGAAAACTTGTAAAGTTGTTATATCACTTTTATCCATACTCAAATTTGTGAAAATTCACTTTGTAATATAACTAGTTTTCTATTCTATTCCAACCATTAAGAGAGTGGTTATTTTAGTATGCTTTATTATTTCTAGCTTGGTATTTCTTATAGGAGAATTAGCATGAGTGTCATCATAAGATGCAATTAAAAATAAAATAAAATCGATCGAGCATGTTTTTTTTAATTGTGATAAGACTTGTATTTTCCTATTTAATTTATTTAAACACAACTTTGAATATTTTAAGAGTTGGAAGGATTTTTTTAATAGTATTCAAACTAAAATAGTCCATGTATTTTACAAAAAATTCCCCAATTAAAGATCAAAGCAATATATTGTCTTCCTTTTTATTCTAGAGAGTAGCCAAGTAGTGAATAAATTTGGGTACATGTTAGTTTGATTTTTTTTCATGAAGTTAACCCAAGATCTACGACTTAGTTTATTTCTGGGTACACTTTATCCATTCATCTTATCCATGAGGCTAACCTAGTATCTGCAATTTAATTTAAATGATGGAGAATAATTATGTGTTTCAAGGCAAAGCAAAGAACTATGATTTAACTCTCTACTTGTTTATCGATAGTATACTTATAAATCTATGTGTGAGGTCAACTTAGAAGTTAATGAACTCAATACCTAGGTTGCATGTATATTAATATCTATAGTGATATGAATGGTTGTTGTACTACTAATATTGATCTTCTTGTCAAACTTGAGTTATTATTCTAAATATCAAATGTGAGTTATCATTATTGTTGTCAAACCTGAGTTAATGATATTTTTATACTTGGATGAAATCGAAGTATTCTTGAATAACAAAAAAATAATTACCTAGTTTTTCATTAAATAAACTAGAATAATTATTGACCGTTGAAAAATAATTATCATATTTTTATCTTTGAATAAATTGAAGGAAGTTTTTACTGTTAAATAATATATTTTCCTATTTTTTATTCGGACAAACTAGAAGAATTATTAATTGTCAAAGAAATAATTGTTCTTTTTTTGTCTTTGAAAAATTAGAAGAATTTTCAATTGTCAAATAACATTATTGTCTTCTTTTTGTCTTTGAGAAAACTAGAATAATTCTTGACTTTTAAAATTATATTATTGTATTTTTGCATTTGAAAAAACTAAAAGAAGAGTTGACTATTAAATGTTAGAATTAATGCATACTTTTCCTGTGTTACACATGATGACACTTGTCATAATATCATATAGGCTCTCATACCTATATATGTACTCATTTCTATGTACAATATATCATATCTTTTTAGTTTTATCATTTGGTATTAAAGCAATTTTTCCTGCCTGCTAGACTTGAGGGGGGAATTGCCCCTCCCTGCATTTGGTGGTGCATTTTCATTCCTTCTCCAAAATCTAGGGATTATGCTCTCCACTTTAGTGAATTAGAAACTAGAAAGCCAATGAAGAGGAATTCATGACTGCCCCTGACGCTTCAAGCTTGGAGCCATGAATTTGGGATGCAAAAATTAGGACTTCCTAGGAGATCACCCATCCTAGTGCTACTCTAGCCAAGATGCGTAACTTTGAAGTATTTTTTTCATGTATCCAGTGTACTCATACTGAATAGAAAGAGTTAAGGTAAGCATAAATTGGAAGGCATAGACACCCTATTTTTTCATTTCCAGGTTGTGACTGTTAATTTTGATGACTAGAAAATTTAGTCCCTAAATGAATAAAAAAAGTCCAAACTATAAATATTGGGCTAGGTGCACTCGAGAAAGTAATTTTCCACAGGAAGGTGTGCACTATTATTTTTTAAATGTGTGACCATATGAGCAACACCACCTCAAGAGGCAGTGCTTGGCACACAAGCAACAAGGGGCCACAACGTGCCTGGAGGAGTGGTACCACCTTGATCCCATGTTATGGCATGTAGCAGGGTACCAAGTCCAATATAATATCAATAGTTTGGGCTCCACTCTATCGGTGCTCCACCTTAGCTTAGCTATGCAACTTCCACTATTCCTCATGGCCCCTACCTATATTTCATGGATGTACATTGAGCACCACAAGCCTCCTACAATATCACATTTTTGATATATTTGTACAAAAGATTAATTTTTCTTCAGGTGTTGTTCCTGCTACGACCCCTCCTAATCGATCTCTTGATGGATTTGATTTTACTTGAGCTAGTGGAACCCAAACTTTAATATGGTGAAAGCATGTAAAGGTCCATAGAAATAAGATAAATTACATTCAAACACCATTTATTTGGGACTCATTTATAAATTCTAGCATAATTCAACACTCATAGCAAAGCCAAGAAACCTTTCATCAAAGGTTCCCTTCTTGATCTGTGGCCACCAATGCAAATACGCACCACAAACAATCACTCTCCCTCAAATAAAATCTACATCAAAGCCAACAAAGAGTAGATATGAATGTTATCATAGTGGCGCAATGTATACGTGGATTCTTTTTGGTTTTTCTTCCAACGGCCAAAATTATCACTATAGCAAATATCTAACATAACATCAAAGCTTGATACTCCCTTTCAACTTGGATTTCATATTTTTTTGGTGATATTTTTCTAATGGAACCAATAGTGAATGGATATTTCGAGCCAGCAACATCAAGATTTATCTGCTACACATTGATTGCCAACACTCAATCCCATAGGCAGGTACACGTGGGCCTGGTGTGCTAGATACACAACTAATTTCTTGCTATAATTACTCTAGTTCAGCCACATGGGAGTAGTAAAGCTAACATGGTGGGTGCTAGAATTGGGTCTTTGATAGACCAGGTGTAGGGTTTTAGTTGTAGGTGTTAGCCTTGTATATTTTGCAATTGTTGATGTGATTTTTTACATAGCCAATGGGTTAAACCAGTAAACTAAACTCAATTTATTTGCGCACCTCTCAACATGGTGGAAGAGGATATACGAAAGCAATGATTGTGATGACATCCCATAGGCTATGAAGATCTACAAAATGCCATGGGAATTGAATATTTCATTCTACCTTGTAAAATTTAGGGACCTCTGGATTACTCCCATAATTTTTTGGTATTTCATGGATATGTCTAGCATTAAGAAGAGGACCAACTATCTTGTTAGTATGGGTTCCATAAATTGACACCCTGAACCAGGGAGAGAGAACCATATTGACTGTGGATTTTAAAACAATCTATCAACTATATTCAACTCGGGCTTCAACTTCTCATAAAATAGTGTTGAAAAAAATCTCAAAGGAAACATGATGCTCATCCCATCCATTAGATCATAACAACCTGCAAATTATGTTGTCCTTTTTTGAAATCTAAGTCATTTCCACTCAGACACGTTCCATCTAGAATTCATTGATACCCTACATATCTGCCATCTATAGCTCAAAATATAGCACAACCACATCCAAAGAAGCACCATAAAGCCAGATCTAAAGAAGCACCACAAGCTTCTCCAATGCAAAGTGGAATGGGTCATTCGCTCTCTCTGTGACACTGAGAAAAATATGAAGCAATTTTGTGATAACTATGGATTTAAAATGGGGGAATATTATTGCACAGTGTATAAATTTATTTTGTGATGATATCTCAAAAGAACAATATAATTGTGATGATTGTGGCATATGTAGAGTAGGAGGGCATGAAAGGTTTTTTTATTTTCATAAATATGGATGCTACTATTAGGCTATTTTGCATAAGCAACACCCATGTGTAGAGAATTATATGCACCATTTATCCCATATGTCATTAACATTTTTAGCCTTTACATATTATTCAATAGAAAGGATGGCCCATGTATTTGTGTCCCACATTATTGGTTGAAAGGGAAAAAATTACCCATGTAATGTATTTTTAAACATAGAATATTCACCAAGGAGGGAATATTTTATTTTATAGAGGGCAAAAGGTCCCTTTTATCTTACTCTCAGGAGAGCCTATTGTTTTTATATAAATATAGGACCCATTCAGATTTGACTATAGCCTTATATATAGTCGTTTAAAATATATTTCTGAGTTGAAAAAAATGGTAGTGTCCATTTTTAGTTTTGAAACTATTTAATATATTTTTTTATGGCTCAAATTTTTTTGTATTATGGAGTGCATTTTTGGTTGAACCCGACACTCCTCTTCACAATGTAAGTAAACCTAGTACCTAGTCATATTATCTATCACACCTTAAATATTATGGTTATCCATGCATTTTGGTAGGATGAGAAGGTTACCATAAAAACACTTACCAATCTAGGGACTGCAAAATATTGATATCCTATACTCTATCTAAATACAACATCATTTCTTTGATACTTTGAAATTCAACTTCTGAAGACTACAAACATAGATACTTTAGAACATTATTCTTCTTTATTCATCCACCAATTTTGGATTCTAGTCTATGGCTCATCATTTTTATTGTAATTTGCAGTGCATTTTTTTGGTAGTATTTGACACTCCCAAATGGTGAAGGCAATAGACCCAGAGGAAGAGGCTAACCCTGAGGCAACAAACCCAAAGGCTTACCCTAAGAAAATATACAAAGGTTGACCTATAGAGGCAAAAAATAAAATATAGAGGCTGATCCTAAGGCAACAGGTCTAGATATAAAGTATTTTTTTAGAGCAACTGAACTGAGAGCCAAGAGCCAAAGAGAAAGATCCTAGACACTATCCTAAATTTGTGTTAGGGATGTTCAATTATTTTTATTTTTAGAAAAGTTCACCTTAAGGTGGGATGTTAGAATTAATGTGCACTTTTTCTATGTTGCACATGATGATAGTTTTCATAATCTCATATAGACTCTCATGCCTATATATATCTACTTCTTTCTATTTACAATAAATCATCTCTTTTCAGTTTTATCATTAAAAATATAACTATCATATTTTTGTGTTTGGACAAATTAGAAGAATTATTGACTATCTAAGAAATATATTATTGACCTTTTGTATTTAGATAAATTGAAAGTATTCTTGATTGTCAACATAGATAATTATCATGTTCTCATACTAAACCATACATTGATTGTCTTGTTTTACACTTGGATAAATTTTTTATTTATTTATTATTAGTCATATTCTCTACTTGATCAAACTAAAATAAATCCTTAAAAAGGTCTTGTTTTTATGATAAATTTACTTTAAAAATTTGGGATATTGCATTGATGGATCAAATTTACATGACTTGTCTAAATGGGTGCTTCCATGATGTATTATTATCATGAACAAAAATGTAACACCAACACTTGACACCAAGACCAATTGGAGTGTTACCTTGATGAAAAATCACTAAAAATTATATAAATTCTCTTTTTAATTACCGAGTCAAGTAGAAAGGATAACTTATTCAATTATTTGTATTAGTATTGTGTAGAAGATGACTCAATAGGTGTGAGAAAATTTACCAAAATTAATACCTTGCCAAGATTAATGTACACTTGGTTATGAATCATTGTATAGGGTATAATGTGTTATACTAGTACCTTACCCAAATGGGAGTGTACTTTACAATTTACCATTATAAATAGATCACTATTATATGCTTCTTGTTGTGCCTATATGGGTCGGTATTTTAGAGCCATCTTAAAAGCAAATATAATTTTTGACCTAGTGATATGAAAGGGAAGATGTCTATAGATAGACAAGGACATGCATGATGTGCATACAATACTTATAAAATAAATCCTTTGTGGGTGAACATTTGGGTGATATGCTTAAGAATGTGTGTTGTCATGTGCTTGAGTAATTTGTATTTAATTATGCCCTAAGTAACATATCAAGTGGACGTATTTTGATAATTTTGTTTGGAAAAACTATGATTAAAGTAATCAATATGTTCATGGTATACATCAGTGTATTAATTCATATATGTAGGTTGCATTACGATTATCGTATGATTATATCTGTCTAGATTTCATGTTTTTAGAATTTATCCACTATGTATCAAGTTGCATGGTATGAGTGACATCATGTGATAGACTAATACATCTATAAGTTCATTTCCTAACATGTTGATCTATATTTGATCTCTTTGTTCAAGGGTCTATTATATTAGGTAGTGAATAGAACTAAAGGAGAATTCTAGGTGAGATTTTTTTTGTTGGTTTCTAAATCATTCCAATGATGCTCTCTCTCCTCTTCACTCATATGTCAAATTCTATGAGGTTAATTGGTAATTGGATAACTCACATGCATATCACTTATCATGTTTTCATGTCATAACCATAAATGTTGGTTGGATTCATAAGGTAATGTTCAAATCAAGGTGGATGGTTGGTATACATAAATGTAAATAACTTAGAGTCTCTTATTTCTCATGTAACTTCCTTTGTCATGACAAAAAATTTCTTTATACTACATTGTTTGGTTGGAAATAAATTGTTGTTCATTAAGCCCTCCATGAAGATGAACTAATAATTTAATTTGAATAATATAACTAACAACATTGTTAATGTAAATATAATGACTACTATACAAAAATTATACTGGAGTATAGTTTCTAAACCAATATGTCATATTACTAATTTGATATAGTAATGTTGTCTCGATTGTAGTGATAATTTATGTATGAATATATTGAGAACAAGCTTAAAACTATAGTGTTGTTCTAGTGTAATATTTTGCATAGATTGACTTTATAATATGTAACCTTTTTAATCTAATGAATGATGTATATATGTATGACTTGGGTGATAGAAACACCATTTATTTTATTTTATTATAAACAAGTTCTAGTGACTTGTGTGTGTGTGAACCTGATACCTTCTTATGTTGATCTTATAATATTTGTTTAGGTTTGATCTATAAATTTGGTTAATTATGCAATTTTATTTGCTATGGTTTTATTTATTTTATTTTATTTTTTATTTTTTTAAAGCGAAAAACCTCTTGCAGGGCCGACTTGATATGAGAGACCATGACTAGAGGGTTCTACACCGTTAAAGTAACCTGGTAGTTGCATCCAGCCTTTCCTGCACCAATATTATCAATTGGATTTTGGGTACCCAATTCAATGTTTTGGTAGGGTGGAGATTCAAACCTAGGACCTCCCTTGGAGGATTGCCCTCTCATCTCCAACTCACCTACAACACCTGGGTATTTGCTATGGTTTTATTAATCAGCATAATAACCACTATATCTATTGTTGGTCATCAAGTAACAAATCTTAAAATGAATGCCTAGTTATATATGTATTGATATGGCATGATTAAATTTTTAATACATCATGATTGGATTAAACTTTTATTACATAAATGATTGTATGATTAGTAATTTATCATGATTATTTTAAAGGAAATTGTGATGTCTATATATTTTACATGGGTTATATCCCTGAGTAATGGATAGATTTATTTTCCTTCATGTTCACTAGTTGAACTAGCCATCTAGTTTGATGTATGGGACATAGTTTCCCTTGACATTCATGATTATGCTTGTCATATGTAAGATAGTCTTACCTCTAGGAAGTCTATATGCTTGTAAGAATTATATGAGGTTATATCTTCTAGCTAAGAAGAATATATCCATTCTAAACCAATTAATATTGAGTTAAAATATTTCTAAACTACACATTAACACATTTGTATCATTGTTTTAAGACTCAAAAATAGAATAGTGACAAGCTAAATAGATTGGTCATCTAATAACACTTCCTAGAAGGTAACAAGAGGTGGTTGGATTCAACCAAAAGACGCCCAAAATCCATTAGAGTGAGCCTTTGATAGGTAAAAGTAAGTATTCTTTCTTAATTAATCAACTTGAGTTGACAATACTCAACCTAAGTTGACAAGAAGTAAATGATAGTAACTTTGTTTTGATGAGAAATGAAATCACTAGTACAAGAAGAATTTATAGTGAAGGATATTTTTTTCTACATGACATAGTGTAGAGGCTAGAGTGACATCCTAAATTTCTAGGATCCAAGTCTTGAAGATGCTTTATGGATTACTAGTTGGTGTCCACTAATACCATTACTTGTATTACCCTATTTGGTAAGTATTTTATTTATGTGAACATGATGACTAGACTTGGCTGGGTGGAAAGTCAATGATGAGAATAAAATAGTGTAATTGTTACATTTTTAATAAGTAGTATTTTTCCAACCCAAGGAAATATTGATTAATAATCTAATTCATGGTCAAGATCCAACATTGTGCAATATACTAGACAAGCCTAAGGGTATTTAATTGTACAATGTATTTATTATTTTATAATACTTTATTATGTAATCTCAATGGACCATGGTTAAACTTGTTATGATTAAACCTTATTTAATATTTATAATTAACCTAAATCTCATTTGTTATGTCAACTTAGGTTAAACTTTATTATGTTATTAGGTTGGTATTGCTATAAATACTCCCCTCATACTCATTTTCTCATTGGACTATTGAGCAATATTATCTATACATAGTAATTATTTATGGTTCCTATGAGTGCACACCCTATTCTTCTTTCATCATTCTTTTTTATTCTATGTTTAATATTTACCTGCATGGTGTATTTCAGTTCATTTTTAGAAAATATTATGAATCCCAACATAGTATTAGAGCAAGAATGAAGTAGCCTCACTTGGTCATGAAAAAATGAGCTTCAAAGCCTACAATTTTTATTTTAATTTCTAGGGTGAATCTACTATATTTTTTTACCTTTCAAAATATCTTGGCTTAAAATATCCTATAATCTCTTAAAAATTTACCAAGAAATTAATCCATATTTTATTGTTGTAGAATTAGCTTGCAAAATTGAATATATAGCGGGTGAAAAAATCAATGATCTAATAGGATTGCATGCTATTTTTTAAATTTGAATGGGCATTTTTTCCTACCTACTCCTAACATACTTTATAGCAAAAAGGTATAACACTTCTTTCTACAGAGGAGGGATGTGCCAAATTCCATCTATGGAAGGTTCCATGGAAACTATGGGAGGAAGCATTAAGACTTTTGGATTTTCATATTCTAAGTTTGAATTGTTTTCCCTTGGATACCTTGGAGAAAAACCTTTCCTCAATCTATTTGATAATTAGGCAACACAATCTTGTTTTTCTTACTTCTCTTTTGACTTGAAGCTATAAATGGTATGGTAGTTTATGCTTTGCATTGGGGGTAGTATGATGTGAGTTCAATTCATGTCTCTACTTTTTATTTGTTGAATTTTAGTTTGTTCTCCTCTATGGGAAGAACCAACTCATCATTGTAGAATCCACATAGGCAAACTAGTTAGTGGAGTTATTTTTATAAGGGGAGGTTACATGTTTGATCCATGTACCTCCATTTTATACAAGGCAATTATAATACCATAGGTCATTCAAAAGCAATTGCATGCCCTTATTCTCTCATCAGGCATTATGGAATCTTGGATAGTGTGCAGGTATTAATATGACGGAGAGTATCTTTGGGTGTATTAATCATATTTACATTATAAGATGAAATTTTTGGAAAACCTATTGGAATACATGAACTCTTTAGCACCACATAGAACACACACACACACACACATTCTCAGTCAATCAAATTTGAGCAAGTGCTAATGATTAGGTAGATCTAAGTAGCTAAGGTGGTAAAAAGTGATTGAATCACTCAAATGAATTAAAGCACACAAAGTGATAGGTCAATATTTGTACTTGTATCCTTAAGGTTAGAGCCATTAATTTTTTATTTTTGGGGTCCATTAGGAAAAATATTTTGGAGATCATAACTTTTGCATACAAAATTATTTTGATCCTATTTTTTCAAATCACATTATTTTCAAGTTCTACACACTGGTGGCATAAATTTATGGATCAAATTGTGTAATATGGACCACAAAGTCCTAGTGACCATAATGGAAAAAATTATATTACTTGGTCAACATAAAATATTGACCCACAATAAAGTAATAACCTTTGGTACATATTATAGGAGGATAAAGTAGTTGTTCTTGATTATTAATTTTAAAATCAAAAGGTAGAAAAGGATTTTGTTTTATTTTCCTTACTAACTGAACCAAATTTAATTTTCCATAGCAAAGAAAAGAGTGACCCTATGAAGGTATGGATAAAGTTGCATGAAAGTTTTAGAAAGGTTAATACTACTAAAGTAAGTTGCTTGGAATTAGATATTTCTTATCTTAATATAGATGAATGTGATATCTTTGAGGATTATATTATGAGATTCAAGGCTTTAACGGAAGATATTGTATCTTCTAGAGGTAAAAATAAAGATGATGAAAAATGTGTTAAGATTATCCTTGTTAATTTATATCATTATTTTTAGGTATTGAACCTCATGGTACATATGAATTTTTTTTAGAATCTTAATAGTCTCTTCATATTTTTCTCTTCTTGTTTACTTTTTGGTTGTGATGAAAAATGATGGTGGTGCAAATCCCCAAATACAAACTCATGTACAAGAATATAAATATAATAAGTTTAAGATCTAAAGGCCTACAAGTAAGGCTAAGTCTTCAAAGAAATCAAATACCACTTGTATTTATTTTAAAAGGGAGGGGTATCCAATGAAAAATTGTGTAATAAAGATGCAAAGGATTGAAGTAAAGTTCTTGAATCAAGGTGGACATATTCCAGATGGTAATGGAGATTCATATGGCTCTATGTCAACTATATAGGCGCATTAGAGCATCAATTATGGGTGGGAGATATTATTGTCATTATTTTCGCTCCTTTTCCCCTTGTTTAAATTATAGGGGATGTTGATTTTATAATCTGATTCATATCTAAGAGTCGACATTATGCAATATATTAGATAGGTCTAAGGGCATTTCATTGTTCAATGTATTTATTATTTTGTAATATTGTATTATGTAAATATAATAGGCCATTTTTAACCTTGTTATGGTTAAACCTTATTTAATATTTTTAATTAACCTGAATTTCACTTGTTATATCAAATTAGATTAAATTTTTGATGTAAACTGAGGTTTTTATATTGTAATAAATTCCCCCATTACACTCCTTATTTTCTCATTAGAGTGTTTTATAATACTATGTATATAGAGTGATTGTTTATGGTGTCGATAGGCACCCACAAAATTCTTCTTTCATCATTTTTTAAACTATGTATACGATTTGAGTTCATGGTTTATTTTATTTTATTTTTATAAAATATTTTGAATTCAAACAAGAATATGGTTGGTCCATGTGGTAATAAATCCTAGTTTAGAAACTAGGGACTCATTGGATTATCAACACTATTAGATGTGTACTTATGTATAATTAGTAAAATGGTTAACTCTATAGATGTGGGACATTTCCAATGAGGGGTCTAAAGATAAACTAAAACTAAATTATGTATTTTTCATGTAAGATAAGAGATAAAGTGGATTCCCTTGAGTATAAAGGATAGGGAAGGTCAATTGGAAAGTAAGGGAATGAAAAGGATAAAGACCACCATTTTTAGACTTTAAAAAGTGATCAAAAATCCTAAAACAATGAACAATAGTCCATGTAAGCAAAATAAACCTATGCATAAGTGAAAATAGGAAAGAAGACCCACATACCAGAAGAACTATCCAAGGATATTAAGAATATCACATTACCAATGTATGATGGAAATATCCTATAATATGGAGACTAGGTATGGCTTATTGAGATGACAAAATATTTCAAAATTTGAAACTTCATAGAGAATACCAAAGTAGGATGGGTTGCATATCAACACTATAGAGAAGTAGCTTTCTAGTCATAACACCTAAACCTATAGATATATATAGTGGGAGAAAATATAATTTGGATGTAATTTGTTACTTTATTATAATAAAAATGCTTATTGTAGGTTTACTCTTACAACAAAATGACTAAGTTCAAAAACCTTACATAAGGATATAAGATAATTAATTAGTACTAGGAGAATTTACTAGGCTCCTATAGTACATGCCTCACTATCAAATTGATGAGAAGTTTTGGATGAGGAATTTTATCATGCGTTGGTACGTACACATAGGGGCTGAACTGGATGTTAAAAGTTTGATTAATATAATTCCTTCAAAAGGCCATCGAGTAGGAGAAATATTTGTAAGTGAACATTTCTCATTACAAAGAGTAAAAGGAGAAGGGAATAACCTTTCAACAACTAATACCTAGTTTCAATAAAATATTTCTAAAAGGAAATCATATAAATGAAAGCAAATGTGAATCTAGAGATAGATGTTTCAAGGACAACCATCAATAGAAATTATAGAAAAAAATACCTTTAAGTAGGAATGGAGGAAATAAGATCAAGAAGGGACTAAATGATGGATGCTTTTTTATGGAAAGGACCATTATACCAATTAATATCCTAAGTGAGGAAATAAAATCACTACCAAGTAGCCTTATAGTATAATTAGTCTTGATATTGTATTCATGAAATGGTATATAACCATGCATATAGGGGAAAAAATGACACACTACATATGATCCTCAGGGTTGGATTGGCTAGGAAGCCCCAAGATGATCACAGTGGCTATTATATCTCTACACTTAGTAGAAAAAAGGAAAAAAAGGTTCACCAGGATATTTTTAGGACTCATTCCAAGTTTTATGGTTTGATGGTGAAATTATTTGATGTGTATCTGATGTAGGAGCATCCAACGGTGTAAGAGTGATCTTGCATCACCCAAATTTGTATTTGTTTCATTTTATTCTAAATTTTATTTAGTTTTTTATAGGATGTAAAAATATACCCAACATTGAAATAATCGTCCCAATATCCTGAGCGGTTTGGGAGATATGTAAAATTTAAGGTCTTCTACCCTGTCAAAACTAGTGAAAATCCTACTAGTAAAACATGGAGGTTAATTTTGAAGGCCTTAGAAGCATTTATTAAGGCTAAAAATGGTGGTAATGTCCTTTGGGACATTATATTCCCATGAACCTCTTTGAGAACTTTCTGTAAACATGCATCAACAATAATTTTGAATAACGATCAATGAGTTATGACCTTGGGAAGTTTACCCCCAAAATTCAAAATTCAAATAGATGGTTCTAGGCGGGAAAAGGAAAACATGGTATTTGAGGGGGAATTTTGAATTTGTAATTAGTTGGTCTTTGTAAGCTCCATTATCCTCTATAAAGAATACCAGTAAACATTTGTATTTTCTTTGTTTTTTTGGATGTTATGTGTTTTGGTTAATGCAACTCTGCTTCAAGTGGTATTAGAGATGGAGTTCCTGAGTGTGTAAATAGATTGCTATATGTGAGGTATTTTACATCAAGATTTGTGGTTAGGGTTTATGAGAAAAATGAGCAAAATGCCTCCACAAAGAAAACGTGGTGGTGGGAGAAATTTTATGGTGCTAGAAGAGGATTTTAGAGATTTGTAGAGGTAAGTTCAAGCTTTGCAAGAGGAGTTGCATAGAGGGTTTGAGCCAAGGAGAGAAGATGAGAGTGAATATGAAGTTGAAGAAGAATAGTACAAGTTAAAGGAAGAAGAAGAGGTAGTATATCTTGTGAAAACCAGATTATATAGATCCATATACCATATTGGGAAGAGATCGAAGATGGAGGTTTTTACGTATTCTAGAAATCTTAATCCAGAAGAGTTGATCAAAGGGATCAATGATACAGAAGAATAATTTGAGTATGATGAGGTTGAATATCTAGAGAGGATCAATTTTACTAAGACCAATATGAAGTGTCATGCCAGTATTTTGTGGAAGGAAGTATAGTTGGATAGAAACAAAAGAGGGAAGGAAAGTATAACAAGGTGGGAGTGAATGATGGAGAAGTTGAAGAGGTAGTTCATTCTAGCTGATTATCAATTGGATATGCTAAATAAAATGTAGGATTTGAGGTAGTCAAGAAAGTATGTTAAATAATGCATAGAGTAGTTCTATAATATTCTAATCAAAATAGGACATTATAAGGCCAACAAGGAGAAGGTAGCCCGCTATATAAATGGGTTGAGAGCAAGTATTCAAGAGGAGATGAGTTTGGTCAGGATTACCACCATAGAAGATGCTTACTAGTTTGCCTTGAATGTAGAAGAGAAGTTGAATAGGATATTTTAAAGCAAACAAAGAGAAAAAGGTCATGGTGGAAGAACTGATGGGAGAACAAATGGAGGATGAAATGAGGACCAAAAGAAGAATGGAGAAGCAAGCAACAATCAGGACCAGAAGGTGGAGAATTCTTACTTCCCCCATGAGCATAATAATGGCTACCAAAGAGGAAGAGGAAGGTCTATATGAGGGCTTGGAAGAGGAGGATTTTGTGGAACCTATTTCCAATATGGGGAAGAAGGACATCGAGCATATGAGTATCCACAACACCAAGGGGGAATGAATAAAAGACCTGAAGGTAATACGTGAGCTGCTATTGTAGATGAAGGTGCTAAATATGAGCACTCTAAGGAAGCAAAAAGAGGAGAAGTTTTTGTCACAAGGAGAGCCTTTCTGAATGAGGAGAAATATCCAAATCAGAGGAAGAGTCTATTTCATGTAAGGTGTAAATGTGTAGGTAATATATGTAATGTTATCATTGATAATGGTAGCACTAATAACTTAGTTTTAGAAGGGATGGTTACCAAGTTATAGTTAGATAGAAGGAGGCACCCACATACATATTATATTGTGTGGTTCCAGAAGGACCATAGGGCTTTGGTTAGTGAGTAGTGTTTAGTAAAATTCAATATTGGGAGTTACCATGATGATGTCTTGTGTGACATCCTACCCATGGATGCTTACCATTTGCTATTGGTAAGGCCTTGGTATTTTTATGGGCATGCAATACATGATGGGTATGCCAAAATCTATTCCCTAACAAAGGATGGAGTGTGCCACAAGATGGATCCCTTGAAGGAGGTGGACGAAAAGGTATGTAGCAGTGCTAGAATCTATTTTGTAGATGGTAGAAAATTTTTGGATGACCTGAAGCATGAGAATATGTGCTATGCATTAATTCCTAGAGTTAAGGATGAGCAATGCAAAGATATCCCAGTAGAGTTCTCAGATATGTTAGAAGAATTCCTAGTTATTATATCAAACAATGTACCTGAGGGTTTGACACCAGTGAGGAAGATCATTCACCACATAGATTTGGTACTGAGATCTAGTTTACCCAATAAAGTAGCCCATAGAATGACTCCTATAGAAAGTGAGGAGATAAATAGACAATTCCAAGAGCTATTGAAAAAGGACTAATTCGGGAGAGCTTAAGTCCATGTGCAGTACCTACAGTACTAGCACCAAAGAAATATGGGAAGTGGAGAATGTGTACAGACTCCCAAGATATTAACAATATCACTATCAAATACAAATTTCCATTGCCAAGGATGGATAACATTATGAATTTTTTGAGTGGAGCCAAGTACTTCACCAATATTGACCTGAAGAGTGGGTATCATCAGATTCATATCAGAGAAGGAGATGAGTGGAAGACAACCTTCAAGACCAGATAGGGTTTGTATGAGTGGTCGGTCATACCATTTGGGGTAACCAATGCACCAAGAAAATTCATGTGGCTTATGAATGAGGTATTGAAGGATTTTCTAGGAAAATTTTTCATTGTCTATTTGGATGACATTTTAATTTTTAGCAAGACTTTGGAGGAGCACCTGTTGCATATTCGACAAGTTTTTGAGAAGCTGAGGGAGGAGTAGTTGTTGATTAATTTGAAGAAGTACAATTTTATGAAGGATTTGGTGTACTTGGGTTTTGTCATCTCAACTGAAGGTATTAATATGAACCTAGAAAAAGTGAGGGCTATCATTGAATGGACTACCCCAAGGAGCATTACAAATGTAAGATTATTCAATGGTCTAGCCAGTTTTTACAAAAAAATTATTAGGAATTTTAGTAGTATTTGTTCACCCCTAATAGAGACAATTAAATGTGATAAGGAGTTTAAGTGGAATTTAGGAGAAGATAGGAGTTTTGATATGTTGAAGAAGAAATTCATAGAGCAACCTATTTTGGTACTTCTAGATTTTAATAAGGTATTTTAGGTAGATTGTGATGCTAGTGGTAGTGCCCTAGGAGCTATATTGAGTCAAGAAGGTAATCTTGTTGCCTAATTTAGTGAGAAGCTTAATGAGGCTAGGAAAAATTATTCTATCTATGATTAGGAGTTTTATGCTATAGTTCAAGCTTTGAAGAAGTGGAGACACTATTTGTTTCCAAAAGAGTTTGTTCTATAAACTGATCATCAGGTCTTATAGTGTATTAATAGTCAAGGAAGATTAAATTAGAGGCACTTAAAATAGTTTGAGTTTTTGTAGAGTTATACCTTTGTGTTAAAACACAGGAGTGTGAAGTTAAATAGAGTTGCAGATGCCTTAAGTAGAATGCAGAACTTGTTGACAAAAATGAAGGTGGAGGTTGTAGGGTTTGACAAAATTAAGAGTTTGTACCTTGAATATCCAAATTTTGCAAAGGCTTGGAGGGTTTGCTTGGCACCTGTTACTTTAGATATAACTAAATGGTTGTATTTTCTAATCCAAGGTGGAATGTTGTTTAGAGGAAACCAATTGTGCATTCCAAGGAGTTCGATGAGAGAGAATATGGTTAAAGAGAAGCATAGTGGAGGGTTGGTTGGACATTTTGGTCAAGATAATACCATTTACCTTATTAGTGATAATTACTATTGGCCACAGTTACAACAATATGTGAATATATTTTTACAAATTTGTAGAGTATGATATAGGGCCAAGGGTGTGAGGCAAAACACTGGATTGTATCAGGCATTACCTGTACCAGAGAAACCATGGGAATACATCAACATCTATTTTTTTCTTGGCCTACTAAGAAAATAGAGGAGGAATGAATCCATATTTGTGGTGGTTGAAAGGTTTTCAAATATGGCATATTTTATTCCCTACCAGCAAACTAATGATGTAGTTCATGTTGTAGGGTTGTTTTTCAAAGAGGTGGTATGACTACATGGTCTACCAAAGAATATTGTTTCAGATAGGGATACCAAGTTTTTTTGGTATTTTTTGAGGACCTTATGGAATAAATTAAATATATATTTGAAATATAGTTTTGCATACCACCCCATACTGGTGGAAAAATAGAGGTGGTGAATAGAAGTTTGGGTAACCTGTTGAGATGCTTAGTGGGAGATAAACCCAAGGGATGGGATTTAGTTTTACCATAGGTAGAATTTTCTTACAATGTCAACATGAGTACTAATAAATTACCATTCTAGATTATATATGGGAGAAGTCTAAAGAATTATTATTAGTTGAGGAAGATCGACAGAGGGAAAAATAGTAGTGTTGAGGTTGAGGACTTTGCAGAGCACCTGAAGAGCTTGCATGAAGAAGTAAAGAAGCATATTACTAAGATGAACACTTAGTACAAGATAAGGGTAAACTAGAAGTGGTGGTTTAAGTAATTCCAAGTGGGAGATGAAGTTATGGTTCACTTGAGAAAAGAAAGGTTCCCTGCTAAAACTTATAACAAGTTGAAGATAAAGAAGTTTGAACCATGTAGGATCATAAAGAAACATGATTCAGGAAATGCATATGAAGTAGAACTACCAAGTGGATTTAGAATATCATCTATGTTCAAAATTTCTTATTTGGCAGAGTATCATGAAGGGGATAATGATGATGGACCAATAATGGAAATTTGGGATATTCTAGCATCTACTCCAGAGAAGGAAGAGATAGAAGAAATCCTGGATACCCGCATCGGTAAAAGTACCATAAATAGGTAGTATGAAGAATATTTGGTTAATTTGAATGGTATGCCTATTGAAGATTCATCTTGGTTGTCGAAGACATAGGTTGACTACCTGGGTTTTCCTCCAATACCAGAGAAGTGAAGGTCACTTCTCAATTTACCCTGGGTGTCTGATGTAGGAGAATCCAATGGTGTAAGAGTGATCTTGCATCACCTAAATTTGTATTTGTTTCATTTTGTTCTAAATTTTGTTTATTTTTTTAGATAATAGAGAAATAGACCCAATACTGAAATAATCATCCCAATATCCTAAGCATTTTGGGAGATATGTAAATTTTAAGGTCTTCTACCTTGTCAAAACTAGTGAAAATCCTGCTAGTAAAACTTGGAGGTCAATTTTGAAGGTGTTATAGGCCTTTTTAGGGCTGAAAAATGGTGGTAATGTCCTTTTGGACATTACTAGGCTGCGAATCCCTTTGAGAGATTAATGAAAACATGCACCAATAGTCATTTTGAGCAACGAGCGATGAGTTATGACCTTAGGAAGTTTGCCCTCGAAATTCAAATTTGAAATAGATGGTTCTAGGCGAGAAAAGGGAAAATAGGGTATTTGAGGGGGAATTTCGAATTTGTAATCAGTTGGTCTCTATAAGCTCCATTCTCCTCAACAAAGAATACCAATAAATTTTTGTATTTCTCTATTTCTACGGATAGTATGTGTTTTGGTTAATGTAACTTTGCTTCAGTATATTTATACAAACACCTACAATTTTAAGTCTTTTCTAATGCTACTCTATGAAAATAAATAGATGATGCAAAACAAATATATGCAGTAATACAATGACTACTCTGACATAATTTATTTTCAATGAGATCTAATCCTATGGTTCAAAGAATTAAGTCTTATTATTTAATACAATAATCCAAAAGAATGTGAATATGTAAGATTAAACCCTAAAATGCACAACTACATATACTTAACTTTTACATGCCTAATACATTTTTTTTCTTTCTTTTATTTTATTTTATTTATGTTCTTTGTTCATTTTAAAAATAAAAAACAATAAACCAACTATGAACAGTCTAATAGTCTACACATAATACTTACTTATCCCATATGGTTGACCTCAACTTTAACTTGTGTTCAGTATATCTAATGACTGTGACCTACAAAACAACTTTACATAAACTAAAAAAATGATGGTCAGCATTAGGGGGCTTGCTTAGGCTATTGTGTGATTGTTCTTGGAGGCACAACAATCAAGCCCCCTAGGTCCTTTTAGTCGACCTTAAAAGAATTTTTTTTTTTGAACTTTACAAAAATACAGCAAGATACATAAACATTTGGAGGCACAACAATCAAGCCCCCTAGGTCCTTTTAGCCGACCTTAAAAGAAAATAAAATTTTGAACTTTACAAAAATACAGTGAGATACACAAACATGAGATATTAAATGTATATGTAAAAATGAGATTAGATACCAAACTTGAACAAATATGTAGATCTAAAACTAGGGTTTTGAGGAACAAACAGTTGCCCCCAATCTAATGTAATCAAAGTGAATAAAACATAATGTTAGAGGACAAAACACAATGAATAACAATAAAAGAGAATTAAAACACAAAATAGCAGTTAATAAAAACACAATGAATTACAACAAAATATAATGAAAACAAAAAAATAACAATTAATGAAAACACAATGAATAACAATAAAAGAAAATGAAAATATAACAATAGCAATTAATGAAAATGCACTGAATAAAAATAAGAGAGGATGAAAACATGACAATAAAAATTATTGAAAACACAATGAATAACAATAAAAGATAATGAAAATACAACAATAACAATTGATGAAAACACAATGAATAACGATAAAATAGAATGAAAACACGATAATAAAAATTAATGAAAATACAATGAATAACAATAAAAGAAAATGAAAATACAACAATAACAATTAGTGAAAACATAATGAATAATAATAAAAGAAAATAAAAAAATGGCTGAACAAATAATGAAAACACAATGAATAACAATAAAAGAGATAACCTAGAATATTTGAAGAGGAAATACAAGTGGAGGAGGGAGATCTTGTCTCCTTCAAGAAGATGTAATAATAGAGAGCAAGTTGTGAGAGAATCCATAGTATATGCATATTATATTATCATAAAATAACATGGTCTTCTTAAAAGAGAGTCCAACCCATCTATTTATAGAGGGTTTGGAGGAATTAGATAGAAAAAAAAATGAAATTTTACAAAATTAGGTTTTAGTATTATGGTGGCCACTAGGGTTATAGAAAATTTGAAAATTGTGCAATTGCAATAACTAGACCCATGAGTAGTTTTTATATTATTAGGGGGACCAAACAATATCATAATGGAATAAAACGTATATCGTTGAAAATCTATTTTCAAGCCTGATCCAATGGTATAGGTTTTGGGAGGAATGAGAAGGATTTTATTGGGAAAAGGTGGCTCAAATATGACCTTTAACAACTTGAGGGGAAAACTAAATAACTCATCTTAATGGGTCAATTTTCCATGTCTACATTTTTCCCCCACATTGACAGATGTAGAGAACATATGGTAAAAATATAGAAATGGAGAGGAAAACAAAGGATCTAAGTAAAATAACTCATCTTAATGGGTCAATTTTCTACGTCTATAATTTTCTCCCTCTTTGATGCACTTGTGGCCAAATAAATATGTCAAAGAAAGATGTAGACACCTATGGGAAAAATCAAAAAAGGGGTGGTTGGGTTTGGATAGAGGGGTGGTGCATAAAGGTATCATAATTGACACTTTAGACTTTTGCACACAAAGCGAGACATTACTACCATTAATGCCTCTAAGTGTAATGACCCAAAAACACATAAAAAAATACAAAAATAGAAAAAGTTTTTTTTTACTAAGGAGAGGGATACATGAACACTTCATGAACCCCTAACCCAACTAGTATTTACCTAAATTTTTGATCCCCTAAGTTTTCCTAAAAGTTACATCTCACGAAGTACCCTAATACAAGTCCATCTATGTAGGCGTATCATGTGTCCCTACAGATAAGCCCATCTATCCCATCATTCTTGATGATCTAGACTTATCACCCTTAGTCCATTGAAGGTATACACACATATCCATACCATACACAAGTCATTATATGTAATTATGCTATGAGTATTACAAGTTAAGCTATCTATCTCATCTCCACGATGAGCTATCTTAACTCAGATGTAATCTCTCCACAACTTAGTCTTTTATCTCCCTAAGGGGGTCTCAATTCCCTTAGGTATCCTATGTTCACCCTAAGGGGTTCTCAATTCCCTTAGGTTACCTATGTTCACCCTAAGGGGTTCTTAATTCCCTTAGGTCACCTTTGTGTTCACCTTAGAACTCTACTCTTAGATTTCTATTACTAAGAAACGAAATAGAATACATCTAGATAGGAAAAAATTAAAGAGTAATCACTAAGAATATAGAAAATAAATAAGGATTAACACTAAATAGAATTTCATCATCCGAAAGAGAATCAACTACATAGTAACCAAACACGAAAATAAAGTAAAAGTACCTTCTCTAAACCAACAAAGGGTTATTGCATGGTAAATCCTTATTAATTTAAATAATATTACATTAACTGCATTAGGGATATCTTCCCACAATTCTAGTCTATTTGAGCATAAGTAAATCAGCATAAAATACAATTACCTATACTTTATTTTCATTGAACTCCTTGCTTCACCTTGTTTCCCATTGGTTATTTGAGGGTAGTAAGGAATCATGGTACTCATGGTTTAGGATAGGCATACATCTAAATGCATATATTCATTTACTTTACCAAATTGTAACTATACAAAATTCAATTAAGTTTCCAACCATCTAATGCATAATGGATATTATTAAAGATCCTCTACTTTTATCTTCAACTCTCCAGTTCCCTTACAGAGCCATCCAACATGTATTACTTATATCAAGGTTTAACTTTAATCAAATACATTCATATCTCAAAGCATTAAAGTCCCATACCTTTAACCTCTAAAACAATTCATCATTCATTCCCTAAAATAAATCCCCATAACTTCAATTCAAAGAATAAATCTAACAACCTAGGTGTTGTAGGTGAGTTGGAGAGGAGAGGGCAATCCTCTAAGGGAGGTCCCAGGTTCAAATCTCCACCCTACCAAAAATTTGAATTGGGTATCCAAAATCCAATTGATAATATTGGTGCGGGCAGGGTCGAGTGCGACTCCCGAGTGAATTTGACGGTGTAGAACCCCACGTTCATGGTATCTCAGACCAAGGTGGCTCCACAAGGGGTTTTTTGCTTAAAAAAAAAAAAGAATAAATCTAACATACTTTTTAATTCACAAATTCCAATCAAATCAAATACTATTTTAGAGCATTAAAGTCCCATACCTTTAACCTCTAAAACAATCCATCATTCATTCCCTAAATCAAAGCCCCATAACTTCAATTCAAAGAATAAATTTAACATCCTTTTTAATTCATAATTCCAATAAAATCAAATACTGTTTTAAAGCATTAATGTCCCATACCTTTAACCTCTAAAACAATCCATCATTCAACATAAATTTTATCATCAATCCTACAACACAATTATGTTTTCCTTTGAAGTCCTTTTGTAAAGTCTACACCATAGACTTACTAATTAAATATTTTCAACCTAAATCTTAGATTTATAATATCAATCATGGTTCACAACCTTATCCAAATATTCACTACTTTAGTTACAAAATAACCCCTTCATGATCTTATTACAAAAGGTCTTACCCTAATTAAAACCACATATGTTAAATCTCATTAATTAAAGGTCCCTTCAATTAAGATCTCATAAAATAAATCATAATAATAAAATATCTTACTATCATTAAAATATCTTAAGATAATTCATGCTAATCAAAGGTTTCTCTTTAATTAGATCTCCTAAGATAATCAACATTTATCAAAGGTTTTCTCTTTAATTAAAATTTTCTAAGATAATCAAAATTTATCAAAGGTTTTATCTTTAATTAAAATCTCATAAGATAATCAACTTTTATCAAATTTTTTATCTTTAATTAAAATTTCCTAAAATAATCAGCATTTATCAAAGGTTTTCTCTTTAATTAAAATCTCCTAAGATAATCAACATTTATCAAAGGTTTTCTCTTTAATTAAAATTTCCTAAGATAATCAAAATTTATCAAAGGTTTTATCTTTAATTAAAATCCTCTAACATAATTTATATAAATCAAAGGTCTTATTTAAATTAAAGTCTCATAATATAATTTATATAAATCAAAGGTCTTATTTAATCAAAATTACATAATTAAACCTTAATATTATAAGGTTTGCAACTATGGACTTATACACCTTCATGGTGGATGCAAACGTATTCTGTAGAATGATCTAAGTACTTCTAGACTTTGAGTTTAGGTAAGACAAAACCAGGCACTAAGTTTCTCTTCTACCACCATTAACTATCCCAAGGGAACTGGGCTTACGTAGCCATGGAACATCCACAAGTATGTGGATGGCTTCCCATTGGACAATGCTCTCCAAACACATCACCCTCATCTAACCCATAGTTGGTTTTCCAAACTATGAACAATGCTTTACAAAGCATAGCTCTCTATAGGCAAGACATAGGTGGTTTACATCCATGAGCAACACTTCCAAAGCACAACGCTCTCTAGGAAAGATGCAAGTAGTTTACAAACTAAGAGTAGCGCTTCCTAAAGTAGAATGCTCTCACCTTGACATAGGTGGTTTCCATCCATGAGCAACGCTTCCAAAGAACATCACTCTCTATTCAAGACATAGGTGGTTTACATACATGAGCAATGCTTCCAAATCATAGTGCTCTCTAGGCAAGACGTAGGTGGTTTACAAACTAAGAGCAGTGCTTCCTAAAGCACAATGCTATCACCTTAACATAGGTGGTTTACAAACTAAGAGCAGCGCTTTCTAAAGCACATAACTCTCACCTTAACATAGGTGGTTTATAAACTAAGAGTAGTGCTTCCTAAAGCACTACACTCTCACCTTAACATAGGTGGTTTACAAACTAAGAGCAGCGCTTTCAAAACACAATGCTCTATAGGCAAGATGCAGGTGGTTTATAAACCTTTCAACAGGTTTATCATGCTATAGGGGATTATAACTAGGTTCAAATCTAAACGTTCATCATACAAACATATGTAAGTCAATAAAGTTTAAGACTCTCCAACCTGAATACTCCTATAGAATGAATTCTGGTGGTCTCTTGCTACCTCTCCCTTAGCTTGTTGCATGCTCTCATCTTCTACGATTGCCTCCTCTACATTTTCCCCTATCTCCCCTATCTTATTTCTCCTTCCTCCCTCTATACCTTACGTGGTCCTCTTGCTCTAAGTGGCCCTTCCATTATCCCATCGTGAATCCCAAGCCAACATCAAGCACCCTTTTCTTCAATGCTCCCATCCCTTCTCATCTCATGATAAACAGTTCTTTTTCCCATAATTTCCACCTTTGGAAATTGATAGCCCCCTACATTATTTACATAGATTGCACTATATAGGGGCACGAGATATTTGCATTATTAAAATTAAGAATGGTGCCCTTTACAATATCCTTAACATGATATTTTATCACCATTTTAAAATATATCTCTTTTATTTAAAATAATTTCTCAATTGCTCTAAAAATAAAAGATTCTATTTATCTTAAATGGATTTTTCTCTTTTTTTATTTATTTCACTTAATTAAAGTTCATTAATGAATTTATATTATCATTAAAATGAACTTCTTTAATTATTTCAAATGAACTCTCATTTTTTATTGAAATGAAGTTTACTAATGAGTTTTAAATGAGTAATATCATTTTTAAATCAAAGCCTCATTAATTAATTTAAATGAATCTTCATTTATCATTTAAATTTAATTTATTTTCCTTCATAACAATGATGCTATATTATGATCATACCTCTGTCCTGGAAAAATTGCAGGAACAAGAACGAGAGTGGGAGCGTCTGTGGACGATGGCGATGGTGATGGCGATGTTGGAGGGACGTTGGAGGGTGCTGGTGTGGCAGGTTTGTCCTCGGGCCCTGTAGATGGTGTTGGGCCTATTGCAATCCCACTCAGCAAGTTTCACGGTGAAGACCCAAACGATGTGGTGAAACCAGCGTCTCATAACGTTAGGGTTTCACCCTCCTCTCCTTCCAAAGCTCCTCCTTGGTCTTTGTCCTTTGTGAACAAAGTTAGGTCTTCGTTAGGAGCGTTTTCTTTCCAAACTCCTTTGCCCTTCTCTGTTTCGAGCACTAAAGTCTCTTTTCCAAGTGAGGTTATGGAGCCATTAATCTTCCAAGAATATCTCTCTCTGGTTGGGAAATTTGTCGGTGCCCGACCTGATATGGAAACTATCCACGAGTGGGCTCTTTCCAAATGGCAGCTTTCGGGTAGCTTAGAGTTAGTGGCCTTTCCTAGGGGGTTTTTCATGATAAGGCTAAATAATGTCCTTGACACCCACTAAATTCTTACTGGAGGACCTTGGTTTTTCGGTCGTCGCAGCCTGTTTCTACGAAGATGGGGGGAAGAATTTGACCCTGAAACTCAGTCTATCAACATCGCTCCGATTTGGATCAAACTCCATGGGCTTCCTCCATAGTTCTTCTACAATGATGCACTCAAAGGCATCACTCAACCGATTGGAGATTTGGTCGCCATAGACCCTGCTACCCGAGCCAAAACCAGAATGACCTATGCTCATGTCTGTGTCATGGCTAATCTGGATTCGGCTTTGCCTACCTGCATCGGCATCAACTATGAGAGCTACAGAAGATGTCAAGGAGTTGAGTACGAGAACAATCCCACATTTTTTTTGGAGTGCAATACTCAGGGCCATCCAGCTTCTGAATGCCCTTCCCAAAAAAATATATCCCCAGTGATTCAAGCCAAAAGAAGGATTCCTAGATCCTCAACACCTAGAAAAAGGCTTCTTGCCGGAGCCATGGCCGTTCTGTTGGTCCTCCTAAAACCTCTGCTTCAAATCATGGCAAACCCAACAATGTAAGTGCTCTGCCTTCTCGTTCTAATCAATTTTCTCCCTTAAATAATCTTCATACTAGAGAGGTCATCTCCGATGACCTTCCCATAGATCCAAACGTCTCATCCACACCCAATTTGATTCAGTTTCCCTTGTCCAAAGGTAAGGCTATAATGACATTCCCAAACTCACCCACCGATTCTAGTCCCTCTCACCTTCCTCTTCCCTTCCCACCCCTTTCCCCAACTCAGAACCATCCTATTTACCTTTCCCTGACTCAGAACCATCCTCTTTACCTTTCTCCTGAGTCTGCTGCCCTGTGCCAATCTCCTCGCTCTCCATCCCCCCACCGGCCTGCCCCTAGGACTAACACCACCAAAATTCTCCAAACATCCAACCCACTGAAATCTCCCATTCTCGCACCCAGAGCTGATGTCAATAAAGAACAGAAAAGGGGATGACCGTCAAATGCAGAAAAGCTAGCCAAAGTAGCTGAGATTGAAACGGCTGACAGATCTATACCTACCTCCTTGGGCCCTATTTCCGAACAACCCACCCACCAAGACATGGATGAAGTTAGACCTAAAATTACTCCATCTCAAGGGAGAGGTAGAGGTCGCAAAGCAAACCCCAAGTCAGCTTGATGAAGTTCATCTCTTGGAATGTCAGAGGCCTCAACGTAACTGCTAAACAGAGGACTGTCAAATCAGTAAGGAAAAACCTAAAACCAAATATCATGTTTCTTCAAGAATACAAATTGGATGAGAATAGCAGCACTCAAGTTTGCAAGCTAATCTGGGAAAACTGCAATTTTGCCTTTTGTCCCTCCTCAGGGGCATCTGGGGGTCTTATTTGTCTGTGGGATCTGACAACTATTGAGGGGAGAGTTCTTTCAGTCTCTGACAGAACCATCAACATTTTGTTCACCAATAAAGTCACTAACCTCCAATGGATCGCCACCAATGTTTATGGACCAAATAGTCTTGTCAACAGAAGATTGTTATGGGATAACGTTTTCACAATGCGCAATAACTTTATTAACTTTCCATGGATGCTCTGTGGTGACTTCAATGCTCCCCTACACTTTTTTGACAAGCAAGGAGGCAATCCGATCACTAGCAGTTGCATTGAAGATTTCAACGAATTTTTCAATCTCAATGAGCTAATGGACATGCCACTCCAAGGATCCAACTACACATGGAGCAATAGACGGGTGGGCATTCATCACATCCAAATTTGGATTGACAGATTTATCTTATCCAAAGAACACATTCCTATTTTTGGTGATTCCAGGCTTCATAGCCACCCAAAAATTGGATCCAATCACAACCCCTTAATTCTGGATTGTTCCCACCCCCAAAAAATCTTCAAAATCCCTTTCAAGTTTGAAAAGATGTGGCTCACCCATCCAGATTTAGGTCAGTGTATTCGAAAATGGTGGTAGCAAAACATTTGTCCAAACCCTCTCACGAATCTATTCCTCAAACTCAAAGCGGTCAAGCTCAAGCTGAAATGCTGGAATAGGGAGGTTTTTGGCAACCTCTTTACCAAAAAAAAGCATCTTATGGAGGAGCTCAAAAGGTTAAAAAATCTGATTCAGGGAGGAGATCAAAGGGTCGAAACTTTCATGGAAGAAAAAAGCCTCCTTTCAAACTTTCACAATGCCTTGGCTAAGGAAGAGTCCTACTGGAGACAAAAATCCAGAAGCCTCTAGCTCAAAGAAGGAGACACCAACACGAAGTTTTTCCATGCTTCCACCATGCGCCATAGAGGCTCAAATACAATCTTTGAGTTGACCAAGGTTGATGGAACCATTATCTCTGACATCCATGCTATCAGACAGGAAGTTGTGTGCCACTTCTAGGAAATATTAGGTCCTAGTGTTGACTGCCACCCCCGCACAACAAGTTCTCTGCTTCAAAAAATACCAAAGTTGGTGTCTAATGATGATAATGGGAAATTGCTCCAATTCTTTACTGAAGAGGAGATCAAAGAATCTTTGTTTGCAATGGAACCTGATAAGGCCCCTGGACCCGATGGCTTCCCACCCCGGTTTTTTCAACACTTTTGGGATATTGTGGGCCCTGATGTTGTTGCTACGGTTAAATTCTTCCAGAGAGCCAAAAATATGCTGAGAGAAGCCAATTACACCTTCATTGTTTTAATTCCCAAGTCCAATGATCGTGCTTCTCTCTCCGACTTCAGACCTATTAGTCTCTGTAGTGTCATCTACAAACTTATCACCAAAGTTATGGCAAACATGCTAAAAGACATCCTTCCCTCCATCATCGACCAGTGCCAAGGGAGATCGATCAAAGGCAGATTCATTGCTGATGGAGTGATAACCGTCCACGAATTGGCCCACTCGACATCTAAAAATAAAAAACCCAGTATGTTCCTTAAGCTTGACATGAACAAGGCTTTTGATCGGGTTTCCTGGAAATTCCTGTTCGAGGTCCTAGAGAAGTTTGGGTTTCACAAAGAATGGATCAAGATGGTTCATGAATGTATTTCTACTACTTGGTTCTCTATTCTTATCAATGGTTCACCCGTTGGTTTCTTCCAAGGTTTCAAAGGCATCCATCAAGGGGACCCTCTGTCACCCTTCCTCTTCATAATTTTGGTTGAAACCCTTGGAAGAACCCTTACTGCTGCTTGCAACAGTGGACTCATCTCCAGGATCAAACCAGCTTGAACAACCAATGCCATATCCCATCAACAGTTTGTGGATGATACTATTCTATCCTCTCATGCTTCTGTTCTCGAAGCAAAAATCATTAAGAACATCCTTGATTCTTATGAAGAGGCGACTGGCCAAAAAGTCAATTATTGCAAAAGCAAACTATACTTTCTCAATACTCCCATCCACAAGCAAAATAGGATTGCTGAGATCCTTGGGTGTATCATTGGGAGCCTTCCAACTACTTATCTTGGATTACCGCTTTTCCATGGAAAATCGGTCTCGGCTATGTGGAACCCTATTTTAGATCGCCTCAATAAGAAAATTGCAGGTTGGAAAAGCTCAATGCTCAGTCAGGCAGCCAAATCCACTCTAGTCCAGGCTTGCCTACAAAGCATTCTAGTTTTTTTCTTATCTATCTTCAAAGCTCCAGCTTTGCCAAAGAATTGAGCAAATTCAACGCAGATTCCTTTGGGCGGGAAACGAAAACAAGAATAATTTTTCACTTGTTGCCTGGGATAGGGTCTGTTCCAAGAAAAATAATGGAGGACTCAGATTCAGGGATATCAAGTGGATGAACATGGCCCTCATTGCCAAGCAGTCCTAGAGACTTACCACCAATGAAAAAGTCACTTGGATTGACATCATCAAAGCTAAGTACCTCCATCAGGTTCCTTTTCTTGGAGAGCACAACCTTCCTAGCGGATCTCATTTCTAGAATGGTGTCACCAAAACAAGGAAGATCATCATGGAAGGCTTAAGGTGGTTTCTTGGAACTGGAATGACCATTCATTTCTGGGATGACCCATGGATCCGTGAGAAACCTCTCAGCCAATATCCTCATCTTGCAGTGCTCAAGACGGTCACCGAAGCCACCTTTGGAGATAAGGTGTGTCATTTCATTAACCCAGGCATTTCAAGACTTGAATGGAAACACCTGGCTCTTAATGGACCTAGGCATATCACAGAGGCACTCAGGCGGTTACAAAACTTGCTTAGGACTTGCATCATCCCCAACTCTCACAAAGATGATTCCATGGTCTGGAACCTTGAAGATCCAGACCATGGTCGGGACTTATCTAATCAGGTCTAGGTTTCCAAGATCATTCCTAAGGTCAAATTATTTTGCTGGTTCACCATCCAAACAAAATTCTCACCACTGACAACTTGATAATCAGAGGGTTACTCATCCCCAATTGGTGCATCCTGTGTAAAAACACCTATGAGTCAACTTCGCATGTTTTTTTGGAATGTCCCTTCTCTCTTGCAGTGCTCAACCAGGTTCTTAACACCTTTGACATCTCTGTAGCCCTCCCTCATTCCATTCCCCTCCTTTTTCAACAATGGCCCCGACCTTTCAAGAGCAATCAACTTAAATTCATGTGGCAAGCTTGCCTTCACATCTTCCTGTGGTAGATTTGGCTTGAGAGAAATGCAAAAATTTTCAAAAACCAAGCCACTGATAAGAAAATTATTGTTTCCAAAATCTTGGCCCTTGCTACGGAGAATGCCTCTCTTGTCTCGTCTTCGAAACCCCCCCTCCTGGCCTTGAATCAGACCTATCAAAATTCTTCAATCTTTCCAATTTCTTTGCCACACCCTGTACTTCTGTTGACAGGTCCATCATCAAGTGGGTATTACCTCCTACTAGGTGGCACAAGCTTAATTTCGATGGTGCGACCAAAGGCAACCTAGGAGTAGTTGGTGGAGGAGGAATTCTCAGAAATCATAGAGGAGAAATAATTTTGGCCTTTGCCCAAAACCTGGGAATTCAATCTAACAATATGGTAGAGGCTCGAGCTCTGCTCCAAAGCTTGATTCTTTTGTAAGGCTTGACCATTAATAAACTCATCATAGAAGGAGACTCACTGCACTGTATCAACTGGCTCAATGGGACTTATGTGCCTCCCTGGGCCCTTGTTTCGATCTTCCAAGAATGCAAGGCACTAATAAGCATTTACCCAGAATTAGTCATTAAGCATCAGTACCAGGAAGGAAATAAAGTTGTGGACTGGCTTGCTAAAAAGTGAGTTGGTGAATTTTACATTCATGTTTGGAGAGACTCCTTTCCCATTGGCCTAAGGGATGCTTCTATAAGTACCAATGTCTGCACAATGTGGGTGGTTGGCAGGGGACCGGGTTTGTTTTCTCAGGGAACTGGCCGAGTTTTTGCGTCCTTTCTTCCTTCTTCTCCCCCTTCGGCCACGTTTTGGCAACTGGTCATGATATCATGACACCTTTCACTATTGGCCATGAAATTTCAATAGGTCGCGATATCACAACACTTTCTCTTTGGTCGCGTTTTTGCAACATGTCACGATATCATGACACTTTTCCTCTTCAAGCACTTTTTTGCAACATGTCATGATATCGTGACACTTTTTCTCTTTGGGTGCATTTTTGCAACTTGTCACGATATCGCGACACATTTTTATCTTCGGGTGCATTCTTGCAACTTGTCGCAATATCGCGACACTTTTTCTCTTCGGCTGCGGTCTTCCATCTTGTCGCGATATCGCGACACTTTTTCTCTTCGGCAGCGGTCTTCCATCTTGTTGCGATATCGCGACAATTTTTATCTTTCTTGCAACTTGTCATGATATCGCGACATTTTTTCTCTTCGGCTGTGGTCTTCCATCTTGTCGCGATATCGCGACATTTTTTCTCTTCGGCTGCGGTCTTCCATCTTGTCATGATATCGCAACACTTTTTTTCCTTGGCAACGGTCTTCCATCTTGTCGCGATTTCGTGACACCTTTTCTCTTTGGCAGTGGTATTCCATCTTGTCGTGATATTGCGACACCTTTTCTCTTCGGCTGCGGTCTTCCATCTTGTCATGATATCGTGACATTTTTCTCTTCGGCTATGGTATTCCATCTTGTCATGATATCGCGACACTTTTTCTCTTCGGCTACGGTCTTCCATCTTGTCGTGATATCGTGACACCTTTTCTCTTTGGCAGCGGTCTTCCATCTTGTCATGATATCGTGACACTTTTTCTCTTCGACTGTGGTCTTCCATCATGTCACGATTTCGTGACACCTTCTCTCTTCGATAGCGGTCTTCCATAAATGTCACGATTTCATGACTCTTTTTCTCTTCGGCAGCGGTCTTACTTCTTGTCATGATTTCATGACACCTCTTCTCTTTGGCAGCGGTCTTACTTCTTGTCATGATTTTGTGACACCTTTTCCGTCTGATCACGTGTTTGCTTCATGTCACGATTTCGTGACTCTTCTCTTCTTCTGGCTCCAACCTAGCAACTTGTCGCGATATCGTGACACTTCCTTTCTTCTGGAAGCAACCTTGCAACTTGTCGTGATATCGTGACACCTTCCCTCCTTCGGCTCCGATGGCACTTCTAGTCATGATTTCATGACATCCCTTCTTCTCTTGGCTGCAACGACGAAATTTGTCGCAATTTCGCGACATCACCAAACAGGTCGCGATTTTGTGACACCTTTCCTCGTGTGGAGGTTTGCTCGCCCTTTGATATTTATTTCTAAATAATCTTCACTGGTAGTACTTCAATGGCCTCTAGATTTACCATATACAAATTAGAAACATCCCACACATGTTCAGGGTCAACAACATGTTTCCTAAGCAAGGATATGTGGAAGGTGTCAAGGATTTTGGATAGATTAGGTGGTAATGCAAGTTAGTATGCAACCAAATTGATATTTTTTGTGATCTGAAAGGACCCCACAAAACATGGATCTAAATTTATGGATTTGATAGCAATCTTCTTTGGATTAACCCTCAAGAACACTTTATCTCCAATAGAATACTCTCTTGGGGTCCTTTTTAGATCTGCATAACTCTTTTGCTTATCTGTAGCTTCTTTAAGCCTTTGCCTAATTTCCTTTAGCTGATCTTCCATTACCCTAACCATTTCTGGCCCAATCACAACTTGGTATTCTATGTTATCCCAAGACAATGGTGTTCTACGCTTTCATCCATACAAGACATCGAAAGGTGCCATTCCTAGCGAGGAGTGATGTACATTATTGTAGGAAAACTCTACCAAAGGTAGAAAATATTCCCAATGAGATTTGTGATCCATGTAGTACATGCAGAGCATGTCTTCCAGAACTTGGTTTACCTGCTCCATTTGGCCATCGATTTTAGGGTGGTATGCTGAAATCATATTTAGATTCATACCAGCTGCACTATAAAGGGATTTCCAGAATTCAAAAGTAAATTTGGAGTCTCTATCTAAGATAATTATCTCAGGAAATCCATGCAATCGAAATACCTATTTGATGAATCTTCTTGCCACTACATAAGCATCATCCTTGGTATTTATTGGTATGAAATGGGAAACCTTAGTCAATTTGTTGACCACTACAAAGATGGCATCATGTTGGTACCGAGTCTTGGGTAAACCTACTATAAAATCCATAGATATAACCTACCATTTTTGCATAGGTATATCATGCGGATGTATATTTCCTGTAGGATGTTGGTGTTTTGCCTTAACTTTCTAACATTTGAGGCATTGAGTAATAAAATCCATGATGTCCTTATTCATTCCTACCCAAAATAAGGTTATTTTAATGTTTTCTCATATTTTGGTTCCTCCAAGATGAGCAGAATAAGGATATCTATGGGCTTATTACATTATCAAGTTACTTAAATTGCCCATATTTGGTATGATGACCCTTCCCCTATAACACAAAAAGTCATCTTTCACACTAAATTCCTTATTTTCTTCAGGATCTCTGTTCATATTAACTTAAATTTCCTAGCAATACTCATCATGAGATTGCTCCTCTCTTACTTGATTCATCACGTCCATGTGAATTTTAGTTATGGCTACTATATATTTTATTATACTCAAAGCATCTACTTTTTTCTCATTTCCTTTTATGTATTCAATCTCGAGATCATACTCAGTGAGAAATTCTACCCATATTCTCTATCTTGCATTGAGTATTGGTTGATTGAATATGTATCATAGAATTTTATGGTTGGTCTTTAATTCAAAGGGTCTTCCCACCAAGTAGTGGTACAAAAACTTTAAAGCATGCACCACTGTAGCTAGCTCTAAATCATGCGTAGCATATTTAACTTCATTCTTTTTGATATTCCTTGAAGTATATGCCACTACTGATTCCTCTTGTGAGAGTAACCCACCCAACTTGTCTATGGATGCATCATTGCACACTGAAAAGTCCCCTTGGGGATCGATAACCTTTAGTATTGGTGCAGTAGTAAGCTTATGCTTTAGTAGTTCAAAGGTAGCCTCACACTATTCTGAACACTTGAATTACTTTCCCTTCTTATGAAAGTTAGTTATGGGTCCAACAATCTTGGATTAGTCCTTTATATAATGTCTATAGTAGCCTGTTAACCCCATGAAACTTTGCACTTCAGTAACATTAGTAGGGGTGGCCAATTCAGGATATCCTCTATCTTCTTTGGATCCACAACAATCTCCTTTACTGATATGATGTGTCCAAGATATCGTACCTCTGGAACATAGAATTCACTCTTAGCCAGATTTCCATAAATTTGATTCTTTCTTAACAATTCTAACATGATCCTAAGATGTTTATCATGTTCTTCTCTATCTCAAGAGTATATAAGGATATCATATATGAATACCAAGACAAACTGGTCCAAGTGTCTTTTGAACACACTGTTCATTAAGTTCATGAAAGCAATTGGGGCATTAGTCAGTCCAAAGGGTAGAACCGTAAACTCATAATGCCCATACCTAGTCTTAAATGTCATCTTGTGAATGTATTCCTCATGAATTCTTAACTGGTGATACCCTGACCTTAGGTCGATCTTAATAAACAGATTGGCATCCTTTAGTTGATCAAATAAATCTTCAATCCTAGGTAAAGGATACCAATTATTTATTGTAGCCTTATTTAGCATCCTATAATAAATACACAATCTTAGCAAACAGTCCTTTTTATGAACAAAATTAGTGCACCCCATGATGACACACTTGGTTTTATAAAACCCTTATCCAATAATACTTGCAATTGAATGTTTAGTTCTTGTATTTCAATAGGATTCATCCTATACAAGGATCTATGAATAGGCTCGACTCCTATTATAAGTTCAATGGTGAAGTCAAATTCCCATACATGAGGTAGCCCAGGTAGGTCCTCTAGAAAAAAATATTGAAAATCCTATAAAATTGGATGTTGTCTTAGTATTTCTTCTTTCTCATAGTCTCCCACTTCATTAAGTTTTACTACATACACTATTCCTCCTCTCTTTAGGGTCTTTTTCAATTGCATAGCGGACAACATATGAGGTTCAAATGCCCCTTGTTTGCTATGAATTCTTAGTATCTTTCTACCTTCTTCTAAATACTCGATCCATCGGTATTGAAAATTGACTAAGGTTTTATGAGCCTGTAGTCAATCCATATCTAGGACCACATCAAAGGCGTATAAGGGAGATACATATAAAAAAAAATTTGTAGTCCCACTAGATAGAGTTATTTTTGCCATAGGATAACACTGGTTCACCAAGTAGGTCTACCCAAAACCGTACTCAACCTTCCACCCTTGGGTAAAATATCTAGGTCTTTCTAACATAGTCCTTTCTAGACTAGACAAAAAAAACTATCAGTGGCCCCACTATATATCAAAATATTTACTTGATTATTGAAAACATTACCTTTCACAAGTAATGGGGTGGCTTGTCCCTCTAGCTTCTTCTTCTCGATTGTAGCATAGATCCAATGTTCTAGTTCCTTACCTTTTGCATTAGTTGTGCTAGTCCCTGATCGATATGGACACTGATTGTAGTAATGAGGTCCCCAAAAATTGTAGCATCCTTCCTTGGGTCCTCGCTATTTTGTAGATTTCTCATTCCCACTTTTAACTACTAGATTTGGAGCTTGCAACTTCTATGGTTGAGGTTTCATATTATTGGGTTTGTTATCCTTCCTATGAAAGTTCTTATTGAACTTCTTCTGATTTCCATAAGGTTTCTTCTCAGGATTTTGGGGGTTCTTAGATTTTCGCTATTGATTAGACTCCCATTTTACAAACCCATTACTATTCCTCTTCTTTAGCTCCTACCTAGCTTGCTCGGGTGGAGTTTCATATTTATAATAGAAGTGTGACTCTACTTTCTTTGCTAAGTCATATGCATTTTGCAGTGATTTAGGTTATTGCATGTCTACATCATGCTTTAACCTAGACTCCAATCCTAGAGTAAACTTATGAACCCGTATTTTCTCATTATAAATAGGTACATATTTAAATAATCTTACCATATTCTTATAGTACACCTCTACTATGTTGGTTCCTTACTTCAGACTAGCAAATTCCTCAAACTTTAAGGCATAGAAATGCTCTGTTAGGAATCTCTTCTTAAAAATATCTATAAATTATTCCCATGGAGTATCAATAGGTTCAATTTTAGTTTCCTCATAGTGGGTTTCCCACCACTTCATAGTAGCCTCTTCTAGGTTTATCATAGCCCAAAGTTTTTGGGTTCCTAATGAGTAGCCTTTTACCATAAAGTGAACCTCTACTTCTCTCAGCCATTATTTTACTACATCCCCATCATCCTCCCCATAAAACTTGGAGATATTAATGTTTTTCATGTCCCTAGTTGTTTCATTTTTCATTAAGTCTCTGGATTGCACTTGTTATGTAGTTAGTCCACTATCTAGACCAATATCTAAGCCTTGAACTTGTGAATTCTGGTTTGTAGCCGTTTACAGCAACTGTCTTATTTGATATTGCATAACAACGATCGTAGCAGTGAGGTCTTCTACCTCCATATTGAGATTTGTTGGTTCTCCATCCTAGTTTTCTTCTTCGAAATTACTTTGTCAAATTTTTCTAGGTGTATGCCTCCCTCTTTTGGTCTTAGGTGGTATCTTAACCCGGTTCCATCCAGAAAAGAAGATTAGATTATAGTCTCATCTTAAGTTGTATTTCTAATTCAAGCCATAATATAGAGTTATCTTGATGGAAGCATTAACAATCTAGGTAGGATAATACCCCAAGCTAGGATGTGTCACTGAGACCAAATCCCATACTAAGGTATCCTAACATCTATGTTCCCTAGGGGTAATTCCTGTAGGATTCTAGCAAATAGGGTATTCTAGATTATCCTAGATTTAGCCTTTACCTTAAGCAAGCCTGCATTAAAAGCATATAATTCCCTTTAATACACATAGAAGCTCTATACCCTCATACCTAGAGCTCTAATACCAAATGTAACGACCCAAAAACACACAAATAGAAAAATACAAAAATAGAAAAAGTTTTTTTTTTTACTAAGGAGAGGGATACATGAACCCTTCATGAACCCCTAACCCAACTAGTATTTACCTAAAGTTTTGATCCCCTAAGTTTTCCTGAAAGTTACATCTCATGAAATACCCTAACACAAGTCCATCTGCGTAGGTGTATCACATGTCACTGCAGATAAGCCCATCTATCCCATCACTCTTTATGAGCTAGACTGATCATCCTCAATCCATCAAATGTATACACGCATCTCCATACCATACACAAGTAATTATGTGTAGGTATACTATGAGTGTTATGAGTTGAGCTATCTATCTTGTCTCCATGATGAGCTATCTTAACTCAGATGTAATATCTCCACAACTTAGTCCTTTATCTCTCTAAGGGAGTCTCAATTCCCTTAGGTCTCCTATGTTCACCCTAAGGGGTTTTCAATTCCCTTAGGTTACCTATGTCCACCCTAAGAGGTTCTTAATTCCCTTAGGTCACCTTTGAGTTTACACTAGAACTCTACTCTTAGATTTCTATTACTAATCAACCAACAAGAATACATCTAGATACTAAAACATCAAAGAGTAATCACTAAGAATCCAAAAAATAAAGAAGGATTAACACTAAATATAATGTCATCGTCAGAAAGAGAATCAGCTACATAGTAACCAGATACGAAAATAAAGTAACAGTACCTTCAATAAACCAACAAAGAGTTATTGCATGGATCCTTCTTACTTTAAATAATATTACATTACTGCATTAGGGATATCTCCCCACAGTTCTAGTCTATTTGAGCATAAGTAAATTAGCATAAAATACAATTACCTATATTTTTTTTCTATTGAAATCCTTGCTTCACCTTGCTTCCCATTGGTTCTTTGAGGGTAGTAGGGGATCAGGGTACTCATGGTTTAGGATAGACATACCTCTAAATGCATCTATTCATTTACTTTGCCAAATTGCAACTATACAAATTTCAATTAAATTTCCAACCATCTAATTCATAGTGGATATTATAAAAGATACTTTTCTTTTATCTTCAACTCTTCAGTTTCCTTACAGAGCCATCCAACGTGTATTACTTAGATCAAGGTTTAGCTTTAATCAAATCCATTCATGTGTTAAAGCATTAAAGTCCCATAACTTTAACCTCTAAAACAATCCATCATTCATTCCCTAAATTAAAGCCCCATAACTTCAATTCAAATAATAAATCTAACATCCTTTTTAATTCACAAGTTCCAATAAAATCAAATACTATTTTAGAGCATTAAAGTACCATACATTTAACCTCTAAAGCAATCCATCATTCATTCCTTAAATCAAAGCCTCATAACTTCAATTCAAAGAATACATTTAACATCCTTTTTTAATTCACAATTTCAATCAAATCAAATACTATTTTAAAGCATTAAAGTCCCATACCTTTAACCTCTAAAACAATCCATCATTCAACGTAAATTTTATCATCAATATTATAACACAATTATGTTTTCCTTTGAATTTACTTTGTAAAGTCTACACCATAGACTTACTAATCAAAGATTTTCAACCTGAATCTTAGATTCTTAACATCAATTAAAGGTTCACAAAATTATCCAAAGATTCACTACTTTAGTTTCAAAATAACCCCTTCATGATCTTAATACAAAAGGTCTTACCCTAATTAAAATCAAATAAGGTAAATCTCATTAATTAAAGGTCCCTTCAATTAAGATCTCATAAAATAAATCATAATAATCAAAGATCTTACTATCATTAAAATATCTTAAGATAATTTATTCTAATCAAAGGTTTCTCTTTAATTAGATCTCCTAAGATAACCAACATTTATCAAAGGTTTTCTCTTTATTTGAAATCTCCTAAGATAATCAACATTTATCAAAGGTTTTCTCTTTAATTAAAATTTCCTAAAATAATCAACATTTATCAAAGGTTTTCTCTTTAATTAAAATATCCTAAGATAATCAACATTTATCAAAGGTTTTTTCTTTAATTAAAATTTCCTAAGATAATCAACATTTATCAAAGGCTTTCTCTTTAATTAAAATCCCCTAGCATAATTTATATAAATAAAAGGTCTTCTTTCAATTAAAGTCCCATGATATAATTTATATAAATCAAAGGTCTTATTTAATCAAAATTACATAAGTAAACCTTAATAATATAAGGTTTGCAACTATGGAATTATACACCTTCATGGCGGATGCAAACATCTTCTATAGAATTATCTAAGGACTACCAGACTCTGAGTTCAGGTATGATAAAATTGGGTGCTAAGTTTCTCTTCCACCACCACTAACTGTACCAAAGGAATTGGGCTTATGTAGACATGGAACTTACACAGGGATGTGAATGGCTTCTCATTGGACAATGCTTTCCAAACATAGCACCCTCATCTAATACACAATTGGTTTTCCAAACTACAAACAATGCTTCTCTAGGCAATACGCATGTGGTTTACATCCATGAGCAGCGCTTCCAAAGCACAACGCTCTCTAGGCAAGATGCAGGTGGTTTACAAACTAAGAGCAATGCTTTCTAAAGCACAGTGCTCTCACCTTAACATAGGTGGTTTACAAACTAAGAGCAACACTTAATAAAGTACAATGCTCTCACCTTAACAAAGGTGGTTTACAAACTAAGAGCAATTCTTCCTAAAGCACAGTGCTCTCACCTTAACATAGGTGGTTTATAAACTAAGAGCAGCACTTTCAAAATACAACTATCTATAGGAAATATGTAGGAGGTTTCCAAACCTTTCAATAGGTTTATCATGCTACATGGGATTATAACCAAGTTCAAATATAAACATTCATCATACAAATGAAAGCACGAGGATACAAAAACAAAAAGGGAAAAACTCCAAGTACGATGCAAGAATGAAACTAAACTTGATGCTATGAATTAAAATGCGTAAAATGGAGAAAACATAGACAAATTGAACCCAAATGGAATGAAACAACCCTCTTATTTTATTAATGTATTTCAAATTATGTTACAATCCGCTTCCTCCCCTTTTAGGGGAGAGGAGCATCAAACTTGTCTCTTGGTCACATCAATGGAAAGTCATCCCTCTTCCGCGTGCCCACATGTAATATGGGTGGACCAAACGTCACCGTCGCTTGTGTATATGAGTGTTGGTTCCTTGCTGCTCCTCCGATGTTCAGACCCTGTGTTCAAAGGAACAAGAAACCGTTAGTAGCATCTGCGAACAAGACAAAGCAATGCGATCCTCAAGCCTACAATAAGCAGATGGGAAAATGAATTAGACTGCAACTAAAACTTATCCAAATGACATGAAAACTTGGCAAGGACATAGAAACATCACCAAGAAGGCATTGCAAAATAAACAGTCAGGGATTTCCTCACTGATTTGAATTCGCTCCAAGGAGGGACGGATTCGACTGTAATTTGCTCCGGGGTAGAACGAATTCACCTGTAATAAAGCGCCGAAATGATACTACCCAAAATGTCACATCTAAGGAGCTCCAAAAGACATGCAAACTTGGGGTTAGCTAATTGGAGGCATTTTGGGAAGACCCAGATGGTAAGATTTCCCCAATTTGGCCTCCATCAACGGGAATTTGACGCTACTACCTGCAAGTTAGTGAGGACAACAAAAGTGATAAAACATGATAAGATTTGATCAAAGCATTACAAAATCAAAATTACAAGCTATCTAAGCAGCATAGGATAGAATGCAAAATAAAAAAATGACAAAAAATAATAATCTACCATGAATCCCCAATAATTCCTAAAAGGAAGATTAGGCTCGCAGCAGTGCGGGGCGCCCGGGCGGGCCGCCCATCGTTGGAACCTGATTTCAACACCAATCCACTTGGGATAGGCCCAAAATCTCTTGTAATGTGTTGTCGGAAAATTGGGTGGGATAATGTGGCCAAATGTTAGGTTTGGTTCTAGATTTGTGCTTCCAATGACCACCCAATGACCTCTTCTCCAAAAGAGATCAAGGATGTGAAAGGCACAATCCAAAATGGGAATAGGTGTGAAAACAAAACGACAGCACTTCGTTGCTCAAAATGCTCCTTCTATGTATATTTTGGGATGAGGAAACTCATCAATTTATAGACCTAGAGGTCTCTTGGGATGAGCATGCAGAGGTGCCACATGGCAACCATGCCCTTCTAGGGGAGGGAAGATTCCTCCCTGATTAGGGGCTTCATGACTGCCCCTGTAACAACCTCTAACGCTTGAAAACGCTCACCCATGCTCCCATGAAATGAAGGAGGTGTTAAGTGGCGGATCCGAGCTGCCATTTTTCAAGCTTTGACATTTTTCCTATCAAACCTGGAATTCGTCCCACCCTGGAGTGGATTCTGTATTCATCCCAAGGGAGGACGGATCCCATTTTGAATTCATCCCAGGGAGGGACGAATTCTAAGCAAAGTGCCTAGAAGGTGCCAAATTGATCTCTGACATCCCAAAACTGATGTGAGAGTGGTTAGGACCACTATTTAACCTTTGGGGGCTGCCCTTGGAGCTGTGTGTGTCAATGAGATCAGTGTTTGCAGCCACGTAATAGGATTAGTGCTGTTTTGGTGTCTACAAATGCCCCTTTTTGGGATGTGCTATGCATGGCACAACGTCGAGCAAAAATAGATAACCAAAGCACTAATGATTAGGGTTTCTTAGTAACCTAACAAACTCTTGATGTCCCAAGCATGGAAAGGGTATGCATTCTTGAATCCTTGCTTCTGACGAGCGAAGGAACTTAATTCAAGTGTTAACCTTTTTCAGTGAGATGTTACTTGAGCTTGGACATTGATAAGTCATGAATAGGCAAAGGGCGCAACATTTTGTCTGTGGTAACCTAGAGTTCATGATTCATGAATGCCAAGTGTTTTATCAGCTTGTGATTATTGCTTGTTTACTACCCCAAGCAGGAGCATGATTGTCTTTGTCAATGATCCTTTGAATGCATGCCATTTTCCATGATTGGGTGTGTGTGTTGATTAGTGACTAAGTGTGACTACCCCCTCAAGCGACGAATCGATGAGGGAATGACCTTCATGAGAAAAGTGAAGAGTTGCTTGACCCAAGATGACTTAGGTAGGGTAGCTTCCAGATGTTTAGCATTGAATGTATGTGCAGTTTTTTGACATTTAGACCTGTTTTTGGTGGGTGTTAACCCTTTTGGCGATGCCGTTTGGGGATGAAATTCTTGAAGATCCATCTTCCCGTGGAGCGGTCCGGCTATGGTAGCCTTCTTAGGGAGTAGGATAGTGAGGATTTGTAACCTCGACATTGGTTTTGCATACCCGAGATGTCACATGCAAAAGCACTTTCATCGGGCAAGCTTTATTGCTTGTTTTGGGTCATTTTGTTCATTTTTTTGTTATTTTTGAAATTTTTGTGCTGAATTCGTTCCAGGGTGGGATGAATTCCTGTGTAGTATTCGTTCCAGGGTGGTACAAGCACTAACTAGAGTGCTCATTCTATGGAGGAACGATTACAGGCTCAAAAAGCCTATTTAAAGGCCAAAACTAGGTTTTGGGCTCATTTGCACTTGCTTTTTTTGGCGATTTGGAGCTCTGAGGAGGAGGAGGTGAATTCTGCGAAGCGAAGCGCTGTCAAATTTCTCCCAACATCATGAGTGCACAAACCGTATCGAGCAGCGGAGCCGAAGCGAGACCAGTAAGTGTTCCTCCTTGTTTATTTGCTTTATATTTTCAAGTTATTTGTTTATTTTGCTTTGTTATACTTGAAAATGAAATATGAGTGGAACTTTATTTTCACAAGATGTAATTAACGTCTAAAATTTGCATTCCATTTTACACTAAGGTAAAACCTAGGTAAAAGAGAAATTTTGTATTATGTGATGCTTTTGTTACACGAAAACCCTAGGAATGCAAACCCTAGTTTTTTAGGTTTAGATTTGTTAGTTTTAAAATGTAGGTGAAAACCCTAGGCTAAAAAACTGTTATTAAAATTTTGTTTTGCTTTTTTTGTAGACTTTGTCAGTTTTAAACTTAGAGTACATAAACCCTAGGACTGACAAACTGTATTTTGAACATTGTTTGTTGTTGTTTTTATTTTGTCAGTTTTAACTTAGAGTACAGAAACCCTAAGACTGACAACTATTTTTTTTTTGTTTTTTGGTTTTTAATTTTTTTTTTTTGTTGTGAATTTTTGTTGCTTTTGAGCTGCACACTTTTATGTAGTGCTGTATATTCATGTTTTTTTTGCACAATTTTTCATAATTTTTAATGTTTTGTGTTGTTCTTGTGCAGGTTGTGAAGAGCCAATATCGGGTGCCTACTGCTTTTTTCGAAGCGCGTGGGGCGCTAACTATGGCTGACTGGGAATGGCTTGATGCTATTGGGCTCAAGCAAGTGACTCGATTGGAGCCTATGGTTGGGGATCAGGCCTATATGACGGCCTTGATCAATCTGTGGGATCCCCAGACCAACACCTTCCATATCCCAATAGGGGAGATGACAGTGACACTGGATGACATCTATCAAATTCTAGGGATTTCGATAGATGGACTGCCGATCAGGACGTCGCCGCATGACCAGCGGACGACTGTATTGATACGATGCTTTGGGCACGAGGAGGAGTTGGGCATAGATATCCTAGTGGAGATGGCAGAGCTTGACTGCCAGATTGGCAGCATTGTAGTTTGGTGGTGGCTAGAGAGGGGGGTGTTGGGAGTGAGGCATGTAGTACTTATGGGCCTCATTTCCAACATGCTGTTGCCTGAATCGTTAGGTGCGAGGTTCTCATGGAACCTAATGGATGTGGTCTGGTGACTAGTTGAGTGCCCGACGGAGGCACCATTTATCATGAGGTGGGGATAGATGCTGCTGGCACACCTCTATGGGGAGCTGTACGAGGTCCACTGCCAGAAGCGAAAGGGGATCAACTGTAGTTATCTGTTGTAGAGCTGGGCCTAGCAGCACATAGCATTTGAGAGGTCGATGGGGCTACCATGGATGACTCGGGGGAGATGGAGGATAAGGATATAGGCTATGTGGCACTATGGCGACGGTCTGAGGAGCAGGGATAGAGTCAACGGTGGGAAGGTGCTATAGGGCACTATGCCGATGCCTTCGCTTGGCTTGCTTCGGGGGAGGTGTTTTGGTGCCCCTACCGAGACTGTCCAGCATGGCCTGAGGCTAGAGAGTGGCTTAGGTGGGTACGTAGGGGGTGGTGGCTGATTGGGCAACATGGGACCAAGCATGAGTTCTTCCCATACAACCAAGTGACATGATAGTTTGGGGTGCGCCAGGGGTTGCTTGGTGAACCCATGGTCTATCGGCATCGGGGGGATGAGAGGACTCTAGATTGGCTAGTCATCGTGCCACTTCAAAAAGATTCAGATGTGGTGATTAACTTCCCAGACATGGATGACATCGGGACTACTGCATAGTATGACCAGTGGTGGACCGTACGGCGATGGCAAGGCGAGGGGCCACTGGGAGGCACGGGGGCAGCAGCCACAAGCGGGGAGGGTGCCGAGGCACTAGGTGATGACTATGGAGTTCCACTGGAGGATGCAAAGATGGTGGAGGTGGATGGTATGGATGTGGATATTGGGGCTTTGGATTAGCCAAAGATGCAGGACATCACGAAGCAGTGGGATCCAGAGTAGGTTGCTGTTCCAGAGATGCCCATGCCTCGAGCAGATGCGATGGACATGGATGCAGGGTTACGCGCTAAGAATGCATGATTGGAGGAGTTACTACGAAGGCATGATGAGGAGCTAGGGGATGTGCTGTGGGAGAGATATCTCCTACGGGCTTAGCTAGTGGAGCAAGAGAGCATATGGGTTGCGCACCATCGACAGGATGGGGAGACCGACACTGCCTAGGAGAAATATCTCCTACGAACATAGCTGGCATAGCGCGATGATGTAGTCATGATGTACCATCGATAGGAGGCAGAGTGGTGCCAAAATCAGATGGATTTGGAGGGGGAGATCATCTACCTTAGGGGGCGGGTACCTGAGCCCTCCAGGAGCCCTTTGGAGGTGGCTCATCACACCAGACGAGGGGCAGTGATAATGAGAAGTTAGCATCATCTCATCACAGGCGATTGGAAGAGGGTGAGGCTAGTGGGCATGGTGCGAGGGCAAGCAACAGTCACCCTAAGAGGTCCCACAAGACCCACACCACGGGGGGTAGTTCCCGTTGCACTGATCCTGTGTGATCATGGTGGCTGATGCCCTAGGCATTGGGGGTTTTAGAGTTTTTGTTGTATTTTTGTGGGGTCAGATGACTGGTTATTGTAGCCTACGGGCCACTTTGATGATATATATATAGATGATTTTATTTGTGTTATACATGTGTTGTGATTTGATGTTATGCATAATGATTGATGAATGTGTATGTATGTATGTTAATTTACCTGAATGGATGCATGTGTTCTGATGAATGCGAATGTTTCTAACTTATATGATATGCAGATGGAATGGATGGATTGAATTTGTGATGTTTGGTAGTCGCACCATAGACTGTGCAAAACTTTATGGCTTTTTGTCATAGGCGATTGCTGCGGTGAATAGCTTTGTATGCATACATGTCTTTGCTTGTATGTTATTTTTGTATTTTTTGATGGTGAAGTAAAGCTGAAAAGACATTACAATTGGTTTAGAATGTAGTTAGGTTTTCTGAGATTCAGATGTTTTAACTAACTAGCCAAGGCTGTACTTTTATTTGACAAGACTTTGAACAAGGTATGAATCGGACTTGTCTTTGACCAAGTTATTTCACATCTGTGTGTGTGCAATTGAGTTTGTTTGATGTGGCGTTTGTCAGGATACCACCAGTTCCAGATAGGCTGTCAACTAGACCTATACTGAGGATCACCTAATTAGCTCCACTAACTCCTTTGTTGTATTTAGTCAGATTAATCTACGGTGCAATCTAGGATACCATAAGCTAGCTCATCCACATGCAAACATTGATTTGCACCCAAGTTAATGCGGCAGATATATCATCATGCGGGAGGTTTGCCATGAGTGACCGATAGGCTATAAACCAAACCGATACTGAGGTTTATCTCATGATCTTCTGAATGTTGAGAGTTCCAGGGATTCAAGTTCAACTCCCTTCTTTTCTTCAATTGTATTGGGATACTTGTTCTTTTGTAGTGATAAAAATCACTATTTATTTTTGTATTAATTTTTCTTTTGAGCAAGGGATTAGGATGTGGAGTGACGAGAATCACTATTGTTTGTGCCTTTTGATGTATGCACTTTGAGGGTGATGTCAATTTTTTTTTGGAGTTTTGACATGTGCAAATTTTGATGTTTTGCAACTTTTGAGAACTTGGGATTCATGGGGAATTGGGTAGGGAGGATGCTTGTCCTTTTGCCAAATCTCATCATTCTTTGGGGTCATTCATATAGGGGGATGAGAAAGATAACTATTTCACTTATGGCGACCTGGATTGCTTTGCAGGGTTCATCTTTTGTTCACACAACTTGGGAATGTTTATGTGTTTTAATTTTTGTTGGGATGCTACATAACAAGGTGTGATTCAAGTAAAATTCCACCTTTGTAAAAGATATCTAACTTTGTACAGTTTCGGTTAGAAAGCTATTGGCAGCTGAATGACAAAAACTCCTAATACATTAGAAGACAACTGACCATAGTATGGTAGAAATATGGATAGTGTTTTATTGTGATTGATTGTTTATACAGCGAAGAGATATGGAATGAAGATGGATTTTGCCAAGTAATTACAGTCTATGGTGCCTTGACCTGTATGACCACAAATATGCAAATGTATGGATGTGATGCTTAATGCAGCTATTATTTTTGTGCTTTTGATGGATTGATCTTGGTGAGTATGAAAATGGGATGTAAAAAGAGATTTGTAATTTTGTGATGATTTTGAGCATGCATGGAGATGAGATGCAAGTTTTTGTTATTTTTGATGATTTTATTGTTTTTGATATTTCTTATTTTTCTTTTGACCAAGTGATTGTGGGAACCCTTGGAGCTTTTTGGTTTGACCAAGCAATTTCGGGAATCCTTGGATCTTTTTGGGATTGACCAAGTGATTGTAGGAATCCTTGGAGATTTTTGGTTTGACCAAGTGATTACGGGAATCCTTGGAGTATTTTGGGATTGACCAAGCGATTGCGGGAATCCTTGGAGCATTTTGGGATTGACCAAGCGATTGCGGGAATCCTTGGAGCATTTTTGGATTGACCAAGCGATTGCAGGAATCATTGGAGCATTTTGGGATTGACCAAGCGATTGTAGGGATCCTTAGAGCATTTTGTGATTGACCAAGCGATTGTTGGGATCCTTGGAGCATTTTGGGATTGACCAAGTGATTACGGGAATCCTTATAGCATTTTGGGATTGACCAAGTGATTACGGGAATCCTTGGAGCATTTTGGGATTGACAAAGTGATTGTAAGAATCCTTGGAGCATTTTGGGATTGACCAAGCGATTGTGGGAATCCTTGGAGCATTTTGGGATTGACCAAGCGATTGTGGGAATCCTTGGAGCATTTTGGGATTGACCAAGTGATTGCGGGAATCCTTGGAGCATTTTGGGATTGACCAAGCCATTGCATGAATCCTTGGAGCATTTTGGGATTGACCAAGCGATTGCGGGAATCCTTGGAGCATTTTGGGATTAGCTGCTTTAGATATGGAATGGTCAAAAATGACTGATGTTCAAGGGTTCGAGTTCTTTGAATCCATCAAGGGAAGCTAGCCAGTACATCCTGGGCCCTATATTTCTATCAATTACATATGGACCTAACCAATTTGCCGTGAACTTGTCCCTGAGATGGGATGACAAACTAGAGTTTTGCTGGTTTTCCTTCAAGACCAAGTCACCAACCTGAAAATCCCTCAGGTGATCTCTCATGTTGTATGCTTTCTTTAGCTGCTCTTGATAGATATGTAAATGCTCAAGAGCATTAACGCATCTTTCATCGAGCAACGTAAGCTGGTCTAACCAGGCCTATCATGCAGTGTCATCATCGATGAACTCTTGCATTGATATGCGTAGGGAGGGAATTTCCAACTCCAGAGGCATGACAGCTTCGAAGCCATACACAAGCAAAAATGGAGTTGCCCCAGTGGGAATTCGAATGCTAGTGTGATAAGCCCATTGGGCAAGTGGGATATGAATGTGCCAATCCTTATGACTATCTACGACTATTTTTTTAAGGATAGCAACTAGCATTTTGTTGCTTGCCCATTTGCCTACGGATAATAGGGTGTCAAAAAACTATGCTAAATTTTGTACTTTATGTTTAAAGCATGCATGTCTTTGTTCTTGAATGACGTCCCATTATCTGAGATTATCTTGGATGGAATACCAAAATGACATATGATGTTATAAAAAAGGAACTCCACAATGCGGGGTCCAGTTGTAGAGGTTAGCAGAACCACTTCCACCCACTTGGTGAAGTACTCTGTGGCCGTTATAATAAACGTATGATGACCTGACGATGCAAGGGAGATATTTTTTATTAGATCTAAGCCCCACTGTGAAAACGGCCAAGCCAATTGGATCGACTGCAAGGCCTGGGAAGGTATGTGTGTCAAATTGGCATGATGTTGACACTTCACACACTTCCTCACATATGCGCAACAATCTCGCTCTAAATATGGCCAAGCCCATGTGAAGAATGTGCTTGGCGATGGCCATACCACTAAAGTGGCCACCACACATACCATCGTGCGCTTGGGCGATCACCCAAGTGGACTCTTGCTGGTCCAAGCATCGAAGGAGGATCCCTTCATAGCTACGACGGTACAAAATGTCTCCTAACAAGACATGCTTTGCCACTTTTTGCTTGAATGCTCATTTGGCGGCATGCATCAATCCAAGTGGGAGGTTACCTAGCTTGAGGTAGTCCCTTAGGGGTGAATACCAATCCTGCTGATCAGAAGCCTCGATGGTATGAACAGCCAATCCCTCTTGAAGTTTATCCCTAGCAAAAGCTGAGTGGGAAAGAACTTGTAAGAATAGCATGGTGTTGCTATTAAGGGGAGTAGGGGAGAACAAGGACCCCTAGTTGGCGTGCTTCAAACGGTCATGGATTCGAGAGAACCGGTCCATGGACGGCTCAATCTAGATCAAGTGGATTCTTGGCATTAAATCGGAGCTTGCTCGCTCCATCGCTGATTGCAATAGTGTTTTGACTTGAATGGTTGTCATATCACCAGGAAGGTCTTGCGGGATTAACGACCCCAAAGAGGCCATAGTGTTCGCAAAATGATTTGATGACCGAGGGAGTGCCTCGATGTCGTACCATTCAATATTTGCCAAGAATTTGTCCACAAGGGCTTTGTAGGCCTGTAGAACTGGGCATTTACATTGGAATACCCCTTTGACTTGATTTATTATTAACAGCGAATCACCAAAGATGTTCAATCGTTTAATGTTCATGGTGATTGCTGTCTGAAGACCTATGAGCAAGGCTTCATACTTTGCATTATTGTTGGTGCACGAGAAGTCTAATTTAAATGACAAGGGTATTGGAGCCCCTTGCGGTGTGAAGAATACAATTCTTGTACCACCCCCTTGCTCACATTTAGAAACATCAAAAAATAGGGTTATGTCAGCCTGTGACTCAGGCTCATCAGAATCAGGCAATTCTAAGACATGGAAGACCCCGTCATCGGGTAGTTCTATGACCAGAGGCTAATCGTCTTCGATAGGAGCCTCTGCTAGTTGATCGGCTATGACTAATCCTTTGATGGATTTCTGTCCAATAAACTCTATGTCAAATTCTGTCAACAACATGATCCATTTTGCCGTGTGACTACTATGATAAGTACGACTCATCATGTATCGCAATGGATTCTCCTTAGACACAACATACGTCTTGTTGCTCAGCATGTAATGGCACAACTTTTTGGTAGCAAACACCACTACCAAGCAGAGTTTCTCAACGTATGCATAGTTAAGTTCATAGCTGACTAGGGTGCGGCTAAGATAGTAAGTAGCCTGCTCTTTGTGAAGTTCGTTCTTCTGGGCTAACATGGCTCCCAATGCCACCTTAGTAGCTGAGATGTATAAGTAGAACGACACTCCTGGTCTAGGCAGGGCCAATACTAGTGGCAAAGCCAAGTATTGCTTAATGTCGTTAAAGGCAGATTGGCACTCGTCATCCTAGTGAAATGCTACCCCTTTATGCAATAATTTGTTCATGGGTCGGCACTTGTCCGATAACTGCGCTATGAAGCGCTTGATCGACATGACCTTACCCTACAAACTTCTGAGCTGCTTGATGGTAGTTGGTAGAAGCATTTCAATGATTGCCTTGACTTTGTTTGGGTCTACCTCGATGCCTCATTTTGAGACTATAAAACCTAAGAGCTTTCCAGATGTGATGCCAAAAATACACTTCTTGGGATTTAGTTTGAATTTATGCTCCATGAGGTGATCGAGGATCTTGCTTAAGTCACCGAGATGATTTGGGCGTAAGAGAGACTTGGCCAACAAATCATCCATGTAATATTCTAGAGTTTTATGCATGTAATCGTGGAAGATGTACGTCATGGCAAGTTGGTAGGTGGCACCAGCATTTTTAAGGCCAAAAGGCATGACCTTATAACAAAATGTCCCCCAGGGCATTGTGAACACCGTTTTTAGTTGGTCTTCGGGATTGATATGAATCTGATTGTATCCCGAGAAACCATCCATGAGGGATAGCATTTCGTGGCCTGTTGTAGTGTCTACCAATGCGTCCATGCTAGGCAAGGGAAAATCATCCTTAGGACTCACTTTGTTTAGATCATGAAAATCAGTGCATATGCAAATCCTCCCATCAGGCTTCTTGACGGGCACCATGTTGGACAGCCATGGCGGATAATCCACGCAGATGACAAACTATGCATCCAATAGTTTTTGCAATTCATCTTTGACCATCAAGGCCACTGTTGGGTGCATCTTGCGTAGTTTTTGCTTAACAGGCTTGACTATCGGATCAAGCATTAAATTATGCATGACTAGCTACGGATCTAGCCCCGACATATCTCTGTATGACCATGTAAAAACCTCGTTCTTCTCTTTGAGAAGGGCAATGTAGTCGGCTTGCTCTTCGAGGGATAAACTTACCCCCAGCTTGATAATCTATGGATTCATTGGATATGAGCCGATGTCTATGTTAGTCGTCTCCTCGATCGACATGTGGGATTCATCCTCCAACTGGTGTGGATTCGGGATCAAATGGATATCATTTGCTGAGTTAAGATCATCGTTAGGAACCTAAGGTTCCTCTTTAGCATGGAAGATATCTTGAGTTGGCCCAAGGGTAAAATGAAGCATTTCACCGAAAGGCTAGTACTCAGATGGGGATGGAGGGGAATCGACATGATCCCAGTCTATGGAATCTATGTCTAGATACAATGACTATGCCAGATCGGCCAGATTGTGGATGGGGGCGGTTAAATCAATGAATATCATGTTGATGGAATGATTTTGGTCTCCATTACTGCAGGTGTGGTTACTCAGACATCTTGGATGCTCTCTATGCTTTGGATCTGGCTTGAGAGGGATGGGTGCAAATGGATCGGCCCTATGTGTGGATAGGAAGATAGGGTCTACCCTTGTAGAGGCGTCAAACAAAATGCTAGTTGCATTCCTTAAAAAAACTATCGCAAATAGTCATAAGGATTGGCACATTCAGATCCCACTTGCCCTGTGGGCTTATCACACTAGCATTCAGACGCCCACTGGGGCAACTCCATTTTTGCTTGTGTATGGCTCTGAGGCTGTCATGCCTCTGGAGTTGGAAATTACCTCCCTACGCATATCAATGCAAGAGTTCATCGATGATGACACTGCACAATAGGCCCGGTTAGACCAGCTTACATTGCTCGATGAACGATGCATTAATGCTCTTGAGTATTTACGTATCTATCAAGAGCAGCTGAAGAAAGCATACAACATGAGAGTTCACCTGAGGGATTTTCAGGTTGGTGACTTGGTCTTGAAGGAAAACCAGCAGAACTCTACTTTGTCGTCCAATATTAGGGACAAGTTTGTGGCAAATTGGTTAGGTCCATATGTAATTGATAGCAAGATAGGACCCGTGACGTATCGGCTAGCTTCCCTTGATGGAGTCAAAGAGCTCGAACCCTTGAACATCAGTCATTTGTGACCATTCCATATCTAAAGTAGCCAATCCCAAAATTCTCCAAGGATTCTTGTAATCGCTTGGTCAATCCCAAAATGCTCCAAGGATTCTCGCAATCGCTTGGTCAAACCAAAATGCTCCAAGGATTCCCACAATCGCTTGGTCAAACCAAAAAGCTCCAAGGATTCCTACAATCGCTTGGTCAATCCCAAAAAGCTCCAAGGATTCCCGCAATCGCTTGGTCAAACCAAAAAGCTCCAAGGGTTCCCACAATCGCTTGGTCAAAAGAAAAATAAGAAATATCAAAAACAATAAAATCATCAAAAATAACAAAAACTTGCATTTCATCTCCATGCATGCTCAAAATCATCACAAAATTAAAAACCTCTTTTTCCATCCCATTTTCATACTCACTAAGATCAATCCATCAAAAGCACAAAAATAATAGTTGCATTAAGCATCGCATCCATACATTTGCATATTTGTGGTCATACAGGTCAAGGCACCATAGACTATAATTACTTGGCAAAGTCCATCTTCATTCCATATCTCTCCACTGTATAAACAATCCATCACAATAAAATGCTATCCATATTTCCACCATACTATGGTCAGTTGTCTTCTAATGTAACAGGAGTTTTTGTCATTCAGCTGCCAATAGCTTTCTAACCGAAACTGTACAAAGTCAGATAGCTTTTACGAAGGTAGAATTTTACTTGGATCACACCTTGTTATGTAGCATCCCAACACAAATTAAAACACATAAACATTCCCAAGTTGTGTGAATGAAAGATGAACCTTGCAAAGCAATCCAGGTCGCCATAAGTGAAATGGTTATCTTGCTCATCCCCTTGTGCGAATGACCCCAAAGAATGCTGAGAGTTGGCAAAAGGACAAGCATCCTCCCTACCCAATTCCCCATGAATCTCAAGTTCTCAAAAGTTGCAAAACATCAAAATTTGCACATGTCAAAACTCCAAAAAAAATTTGACATCACCCTCAAAGTGCATACATCAAAAGGCACAAACAATAGTGATTCTCGTCACTCCACATCCTAATCCCTTGCTCAAAATAACAATTAATACAAAAATAAACAGTGATTTTTATCACTACAAAAGAACAAGTATAACAATACAATTGAAGAAAATAAGGGAGTTGAACTTGAATCCCTGGAACTCTCAGCATTCAGAAGGTCATGAGATAAACCTTAGTATCAGTTTGGTTGATAGCCTATCGATCACTCATGGAAAACCTCCCGCATGACGATATATCTGCCACATTAACTTGGGTGCAGATCACTGTTTGCATGTGGATGAGCTAGCTTATGGTATCCTAGATTGCACCGTAGATTAATCTGACTAAATACAAAAAAGGAGTTAGTGGAGCTAATTAGATGATCCTCAGTACAGGTTTGGTTGATAGCCTATCTGGAACTGGCGGTATCCTGACAAACGTCACATCAAACGAACTCAATTGCACACACAGGGATGTGAAATAACATGGTCAAAGACAAGTCCGATGAAGAGCCTTTCACAGAGAATGTAAACTATCTGTCCAACCTAGACTTTGCTCTAAGATATCTTGGCCAATGTAATTGGCATGGATATGGGTTAGGTCAGTATGAGCAAGGAGTGCGTGTCCTTTGCCAACCAAGATACCAAATGCCTTATGACAAGTCAGGTGTAGGGTTCAACCACCCCTTGCCCTTAGACATCTTGGTCGAAGACATGTAAGGCCTGAGGATAGGCCACAAGGGTGGATTGGCATCAGATCCATATGCCAACCCTAACACAAACTACACATTGGGGGATTATCTCCCATGGTCAACAACCACCCTTGGTAACCTTAATCGCCCTTCCCCTTTGTTAGAGAGAGACGAAAGTTCAGGGACCCACTTTCAAGGCGGATATAAATAGTGTCAAGAAGGATCTTCGAAGGATGAGTCAGACTATGAGCCAGCATCATATGACCCCTTCTATTCAGATAGAAATCACTCGCAAGTGATTCCTATGGACGACTATCACGAGAATATTTTGACAATGTTTCCTCTAGAGGCTCCAACTGAGCCAGCGATATGTCAAGAGAATCAGGTCCCCCCATAGAGAGTGGAACAACCACAGTGGGGCCAGATAAATTTACTTGAGCAAGGCAAGCCTTTAATGCTGCAAGCAGTCAAATCCAACGAAGGCCTTTGGATCTTGATAGTGATTATGAAGATGAAATAGAAATGGCATATCTTAATCACATGCAACAGATGCATCATCAGTGCCCCTTGGAGATTAATAACATATTTGAACATATGGGAATAGTGCCAAGGCATGAGTGGTACGTAGACCTAGCAGGGTGGGACCAAGTGTTGGATTCGTGGCTCCAAGTTTATGATGAGCACCGTCCACCCCGAGACCCTATAATGACATCAATGTCGAGGGTAGACCCTATCTTCCTATCCGCACATAGGGCTGATCCATTTGTGCCCATCCCTCTTGAGCCAGATCCAAAGCATAGAGAGCATCCAATATGTCCAAGTAACCACACCTATGGTAATGGAGACAAAAATCATTCCATCAACATGATCTCCATTGTTTTAACCGCCCCCATCCACAGTCCGATCGATCCGACACCAGTCATTGTATCTAGACATAGATGCCATAGACTGGGATCGCATCGATTCCCCTCCATCCCCATTCGAGTACTGGCCTTTCAGTGAAATGCTTCATTTTACCCCTAGGCCAACTCAAGATATCTTCCTTTCTGAAGAGGGACCCGAGGTTCCTAACGATGACCTTAACTCAGCAAATGATATCCATTTGATCCCAACTTCACACTAGTTGGAGGACAGATCCCACATGTCGGTCGAGGAGACGACTGATGTAGACATCGGATCAGATCCAATGAATCCATAGATTATCAAGCTGGGGGTAAGTTTATCCTCTAAAGAGCAAGCCGACTACATTGCCCTTCTCAAAGAGAAGAAGGAGGTTTTTGCATGGTCACACAGAGATATGCTGGGGCTAGATCTGCAGCTAGTCATGCATAATTTAATGCTTGATCCGATAGTCAAGCCTGTTAAGTAAAAACTATGCAAGATGCACCCAACAGTGGCCTTGATGGTCAAAGACGAATTGCAAAAACTGTTGGACACACAGTTTGTCATCTGCATGGATTATTCGCCATGGCTGTCCAACATGGTGCCCGTCAAGAAGCCTGATGGGAGGATTCTCATATGCACTAATTTTTGTGATCTAAACAAAGCGAGTCCTAAGGATGATTTTCCCTTGCCTAGCATTGATGCACTGGTAGACGCTACAATGGGCCATGAAATGCTATCCCTCATGGATGGTTTCTCAGGATACAATCAGATTCGTATCAATCCTGAGGACCAACTAAAAATGGCGTTCACAATGCCCTGGGGGACATTTTGTTACAAGGTCATGCCCTTTGGCCTTAAAAATGTTGGTGCCACCTACCAACATGCCATGACATACATCTTCCATGATTACATGCATAAAACTCTGGAATATTACATGGATGATTTGTTGGCCAAGTCTCTCATACGCCCAAATCATCTCGGTGAATTAAGCAAGATCCTCGATCGCCTCATGGAGCATAAAGTCAGACTGAATCCCAAGAAGTGCATTTTTGGTGTCACATCTAGAAAGCTCTTGGGTTTCATAGTCTCAAAACAAGGCATCAAGGTGGACCCAAACAAAGTCAAGGCAATCCTTGAAATGCTTCCCCCAACTACCATCAAGCAGCTCAAAATTCTGTAGGGTAAGGTCGCATCGATCAAGCGCTTCATAGCGCAGTTATTTGACAAGTGTCGACCCATGAACAAATTATTACATAAATGGGTAGCATTTCACTGGGATGATGAATGCCAATCAGCCTTTGACGACATTAAACAATACTTGGCTTCGCCACCAGTATTGGCACCGCCTAGACCAGGAGTGCCATTCTACTTATACATCTTAGCTACTGAGGTGGCACTGGGAGCCATGTTAGCCCAGAAGAACAAACTTCATAGAGAACAGGCTACTTACTATCTTAGTCGCACCCTGGTCAACTATGAACTTAACTATGCATATGTTGAGAAACTCTACTTGGCAGTGGTGTTTGCTACCAAAAAGCTACGCCATTACATGCTGAGCAACAAGACATATATTGTGTCTAAGGAGAATCCATTGCGATATATGATGAGTCATACTTATCATAGTAGTCACACGACGAAATGGATCATGTTGTTGACGGAATTTGACATAGAGTTTATTGTATAGAAATCCATCAAAGGACAGGTCATAGCCGATCAACTAGCAGATGCTCCTATCGAATACGATCAGCCTCTAGTCATAGAACTACCCGATGATGGGGTCTTCCATGTCTCAGAATCACCAGATTCTGACGATCCTGAGTCACAGGCCGACATAACCCTATTTTTCAATGGTTCTAAATGTGAGCAAGGGGGTGGTGTAGGAATTGTATTCTTCACACCGCAAGGGGCGCCAATACCCTTGTAATTTAAATTAGACTTCCCGTGCACCAACAATAATGTAGAGTATGAAGCCTTGCTCATAGGTCTTCAGACAACAATCACCATGAACATTAAATGTTTGAACATCTTTGGTGATTCATTGTTAATCGTCAATCAAGTTAAAGGGGTATTCCAATGTAAATGCCTAGTTCTGCAGACCTACAAAGCCCTCATGGACAAATTTTTGGCAAAGCTTGAATGGTATGACATTGAGGTACTCCCTCGGTCATCGAATAATTTTACGGACACTATGGCCTCCTTGGGGTTTTTAATCCCGTAAGACCTTTTTGGTGATATGAAAACCATTCAAGTCAAAACACTATCGCAATTAGTGATGGAGTGAGCAAGCTCCAATTTAACGCCAGGAATCCACTTGATCCATATTGAGCCATCCATGGACTGGTTCTCTCGAATCCATGATTGTTTGAAACACGCCAACTGGTGGGGCCTTGTTCTACCCTATTCCCCTTAATAGAAACACCATGCTATTCTTACAAGTTCTTTCCCGCTCATCTTTTTCTAGGGATGAACTTCAAGAGGGATTGGCTGTTCACACCATTAAGGCTTTTGATCAACAGGATTGGTATTCACCCCTAAGGGACTACCTCAAGCTAGGTAACCTCCCACTTGGATTGACACATGTCGCCAAAAAAGCATTCAAGTAGAAAGTGGAAAATAATATCCATCAAACCTCGATGTTGGTTTTGCATACACAGGATGTCAAATGCAAAAGCACTTTCATCAGGCAAGCTTTATTGCTTGTTTTGGGTCATTTTGTTCATTTTTTGTTATTTTTGAAATTTGTGTGCTGAATTCGTTTAAAGGTGGGATGAATTCCTGTGTAGTATTCATTCCAGGGTGGGACGAGCGCTAACCAAAGCACTCGTTCCAAGGAGGAACGATTATAGGCTCAAAAAGCCTATTTAAAGGCCAAAACTAGGTTTTGGGCTCATTTGCACTTGTTTTTTCTGGCGATTTGGAGCTCTGAGGAGGAGGAGGTGAATTCTATGAAGTGAAGCACTACCGAATTTCTACCAACACCATGAGTGCAAAAACCAGATCGAGCGACGGAGCCGAAGCGAGACCAGTAAGTGGTCCTCCTCGTTTATTTGCTTTATATTTTCAAGTTATTTGTTTATTTTTCTTTGTTATGCTTGAAAATGAAATCCGAGTGGAACTTTATTGTTGGGTTTGGATAGAGGGGTCATGTAGAAAGGTATCATAATTGAAACTTTAGACTTTTGCACACAAAGCGAGACATTACTACCATTAATGCCTCTAAGTGTAATGACCCAAAAACACACAAAAAAAAAATACAAAAATAGAAAAAGTTTTTTTTTTACTAAGGAGAGGGATACATGAACCCTTCATGAACCCCTAACCCAACTAGTATTTACCTAAAGTTTTGATCCCCTAAGTTTTCCTAAAAGCTACATCTCATGAAGTACCCTAACACAAGTCCATCTATGTAGGCGTATCATGTGTCACTGTAGATAAGCCCATCTATCCCATCACTCTTGATGAGCTAGACTTATCACCCTCAGTCCATCGAAGGTATACACGCATCTCCATACCATACACAAGTCATTATGTGTAGGTATGCTACGAGTATTGCGAGTTAAGCTATCTATCTCATCTACACGATGAGCTATCTTAACTCAGATGTAGTCTCTCCACAACTTAGTCCTTTATCTCCCTAAGGGGGTCTCAATTCCCTTAGGTCTCCTATGTTCACCCTAAGGGGTTCTCAATTCCCTTAGGTTACCTATGTTCACCCTAAGGGGTTCTTAATTCCCTTAGGTCACCTCTGAGTTCACCCTAGAACTCTACTCTTAGATTTCTATTATTAAGCAACCAAACAAGAATACATCTAGATACTAAAACATCAAAGAGTAATCACTAAGCATCCAGAAAATAAATAAGGATTAACACTAAAAGAGAATGTCATCATCAGAAAGAGAATCAACTACATAGTATAACCAAATATGAAAATAAAGTAAAAGTACCTTCTCTAAACCAATAAATAGTTATTGCATTAAATCTTGCATGGTAAATCCTTCTTACTTTAAATAATATTACATTAACTGCATTAGGGATATCTCCCCACAATTCTAGTCTATTTGAGCATAAGTAAATCAGCATAAAATACAATTACCTATACTTTATTTCCATTGAACTCCTTGCTTCACCTTGCTTCCCATTGGTTCTTTGAGGGTAGTAGGGGATCAGGGTACTCATGGTTCAGGATAGGCATACCTCTAAATGCATCTATTCATTTACTTTGCCAAATTGCAACTATACAAAATTCAATTAAGTTTCCAACCATCTAATGCATAGTGGATATTATAAAATATCCTTTACTTTTATCTTCAACTCTCAAGTTCCCTTAGAGAGCCATCCAACATGTACTACTTAGATCAAGGTCTAACTTTAATCAAATCCATTCATGTCTTAAAGCATTAAAGTCCCATACCTTTAACCTCTAAAACAATCCATCATTCATTCCCTAAATCAAAGCCCCATAACTTCAATTCAAAGAATAAATCTAACATCCTTTTTATATATTTTAAAAAATAAAAAAATAAATTAAATCTTTTTAATTCACAAATTCCAATCAAATCAAATATTATTTTAAAGCATTAAAGTCCCATACCTTTAACCTCTAAAACAATCCATCATTCATTCCCTAAATCAAAGCCCCATAACTTCAATTCAAATAATAAATCTAACATCCTTTTTAATTCACAATTCCAATCAAATCAAATACTATTTTAAAGCATTAAAGTCCCATACCTTTAACCTCTAAAACAATCCTTCATTCAACATAAACTTTGTCATCAATATTATAACATAATTATGTTTTCCTTTGAAGTCCTTTTTGTAAAGTCTACATCATAGACTTACTAATCAAATATTTTCAACCTTAATCTTAGATTCATAACCTCAATTAAAGATTCACAACCTTATCTAAAGATTCACTACTTTAGTTACAAATAACCCCTTCATGATCTTATTACACAAAAGGTCTTACCCTAATTAAAACCACATAAGGTAAATCTCATTAATTAAAGGTCCCTTCAATTAAGATCTCATAAAATAAATCATAATAATCAAATATCTTACTATCATTAAAATATCTTAAGATAATTCATGCTAATCAAAGGTTTCTCTTTAATTAAAATCTCCTAAGATAATCAACATTTATCAAAGGTTTTCTCTTTAATTAAAATCTCCTAAGATAATCAACATTTATCAAAGGTTTTCTCTTTAATTAAAATCTCCTAAGATAATCAACATTTATCAAAGGTTTTATCTTTAATTAAAATCTCCTAAGATAATCAACATTTATCAAAGGTTTTCTCTTTAATTAAAATCTCCTAAGATAATCAACATTTATCAAAGGTTTTATTTTAATTAAAGTCCCATAATATAATTTATATAAATCAAAGGTCTTATTTCAATTAAAGTCCCATAATATAATTTATATAAATCAAAGGTTTCTATTTAATTAAAATTACATAAGTAAACCTTAATAATCCAATGTTTACAACTATGGACTTATACACCTTCATGGTGGATGTGAAACATCTTATGTATAATGATCTAAGGACTTCCAGACTCTGAGTTTAGGCAAGATAAAACTAGGTGCTAAGTTTCTCTTCTATCACCACTAACTGTCCCAAAGGGACTGGGCTTACGTAGCAATGGAACTTCCATAGAGATGTGGATGGCTTCCCATTGAGCAGTGCTCCCCAAACACAACACCCTCTCTAAACCATAGGTGGTTTTCCAAACTATGAGCAATGCTTTCCAAAACATAGTGCTCGTGACATAGGTGGTTTCCATCCATGAGCAGCACTTCCAAAGCACAATGCTCTCTAGACATAGGTGGTTTCCAAACTATGAGCAATTATTTCCAAAACACAATGCTCTCACCTTGACATAGGTGGTTTCCAAACTATGAGCAATGCTTTCAAAAAACTCTCTACAATAATAGTGGTTTCATACTATGAGCAATGCTTTCAAACATAGTGCTCTCACATTGACACAGGCTGCTTTCCAAACTATGAGCAGTGCTTTCTAAAGCACAATGCTCTCACATTGACATAGGTGGCTTTCCAAACTATGAGCAACGCTTTCAAAACACATCGCTCTCACCTTAACATAGGTGGTTTCTAAACTAAGAGTAGCACTTCCTAAAGCACAGTGCTCTCACATTAACATAGGTGGTTTACAAACTATGAGCAGCGCTTTCAAAACACAATGCTCTATAGGCAAGATGCAGGTGGTTTCTAAACCTTTCAACAGGTTTATCATGCTACAGGGGATTATAACCAGGTTCAAATCTAAACATTCATCATACAAACATATGTAAGTGGATAAAGTTTTAAGACTCTCCAACCTTAATACTCCTATGGAATGAATTTTGGTGGTCTCTTGCTACCTCTCCCTTAGCTTGTTGCATGCTCCTATCTTCTCTGATCGCCTCCTCTACGTTCTCCCCTATCTCCCCTGTCTTCTTCCTCCCTTCCTCCTCTACACCTTACGTGCTCCTCTTGCTCTAGGTGGCCCATCCATTGTCCCTTCTCGAATCTTGAGCCAACATCGAGCCCCCTTTTCTTCAATGCTCCCATCCCTTCTCATCTCATGGTAAACGGTTATTTTTCCCATAATTTCCACCTTTGGAAATTGATAGCCCCCTACATTATTTACATAGATTGCACTATATAGGGGCACGAGATATTTGTATTATTAAAATTAAGAATGGTGCCCTTTACAATATCCTTAACATGATATTTTATCACCATTTTAAAATATATCTCTTTTATTTAAAATAATTTCTTAATTGCTCTATCTTTAAAATAAAAGATTCTATTTATCTTAAATGGATTTTTTTTTTTTTAATTTATTTCACTTAATTAAAGTCCATTAATGAATTTATATTATCATTAAAATGAACTTCTTTAATTATTTCAAATGAACTCTCATTTGTTTATTGAAATGAAGTTTACTAATGAGTTTTAAATGAGTCATATCATTTTTAAATCAAAACCTCATTAATTAATTTAAATGAATCTTCATTTATCATTTAAATTTAATTTATTTTCCTTCATAACAATGATGCTCTATTATCACTTCAACATAACAGTTCACTTTATGCATCCACATACATTTTGCAGTTGTTCTTTTATTGAAATTCCAACATTATGCTACCCAAGCCATGATGCAGTAGAGAGCAATCAAATTTATAAAACAACAAAGAGGGAATCTTTCCATCAACCCAATCACCTATCTTAGCCAGATATTTTATGATAGCTACTAGGCTATCAACTAAGGCTCAAGGTGATCAGTCATCGATGATTATCCCTTTCAATAATGCATACCTATATGAAGGTATCTATCCATGTTACCTCCGAGTACCTTAATCATCATTTCCCTTGATCTTAAGTACCCTCATTTTGTGGATGAGCTTCCCCTTCTCCCCCCGAGTGTACCTGATCCTACACACTTGGCAATATGTTAGCGATAACATGCCCTTCTAAATCAACTAAACATCATATAGTTGGTTCAACTATTCAAACTAAGTATCACCACATCATAGGTTAATACATTGTTTCTTTGTGCCATATAGTCTGCTAGGGAGGGTCATGACATCCTCCCCCACTAGAATTAAACATCATCCTCGGTGTTTCCAGTTTCCTTTGTTTTTAATAGAAAGTAAAAATTATTACATCATATAGCTTCAAACAAAAAGGAAAAATGTTTTCGCATAACCTCCACTTTCTCCCAAGTGGCATTTTTCTCAGAGAACTGGTCCCACTGGACCTTACACTATTTGAGAGTCTAATTCCATAGAGACTTAGAATGAAACTCAAGAATCTTCATCGGTAGTACTTCAATGGCCTCTAGATTTACCATCTACAAATTAGAAACATCCCACACATGTTCAGGGTCAGCAACATATTTCCTAAGCAAGGATATGTGGAAGGTGTCATGGATTTTGGATAGATTAGGTGGTAATGCAAGTCGGTATGCCACCAGACTGATATTTTCTGTGATCTCAAAGGGCCCCACAAAATATGGATCCAACTTCATGGATTTGATAGCACTCTTCTTTGGCTTAACCCTCAAGAACACCTTATCTCCAATAGAATACTCTCTTGGAGTCCTTTTTAGATCTGCATAACTCTTCTACCTATCCGTAGCTTCTTTAAGCCTTTGCCTAATTTCCTTTAGCTAATCTTCCATTACCTTGACCATTTCTGGCCCAATCACAACTCGGTCTTCTAGGTTATCCCAAGACAATGGTGTTCTACACTTTCACCCATACAAGGCATCGAAAGGTGCCATTCCTAGTGAGGAGTGATGTCCATTATTGTAGGAAAACTCTACCAAAGGTAGAAAATCTTCCCAATGAGACTTGTGATCCATGCAGTACATGCGGAGCATGTCTTCCAAAACTTGGTTTACCCGCTCCATTTGGCCATCGATTTTAGGGTGGTATGCTGAACTCATATTCAATTTCAGTACCAACTGCACTATGAAGGGATTTCCAGAATTCATAAGTGAATTTGGAGTCTCTATCTGAGATAATTACCTCAAGAAATCCATGCAATCGAAATACCTCTTTGATGAATCTTCTAGCCACCACCTGAGCATCATCCTTGGTATTTCTCGGTATGAAATGGGCAACCTTAGTCAATTTTTCGACCACTACAAATATGGCATCATGTTGGTACCGAGTCTTGGGTAAACCCACTATAAAATCCATAGATATAACCTACCATTTTTGCGTAGGTATATCATGCAGATATAGTTTTCCTATAGGATGCTGGTGTTCTGCCTTAACTTTCTGACATTCGAGGCATCGAGCAACAAAATCCATGATGTCCTTCTTCATTCCTACCCAAAATAAGGTTCTTTTCATGTTTTCTCACATTTTGGCTCCTCCCAGATGAGCAGAATAAGGAGATCTATGGGCTTCTTGCATTATCAAGTTCCTTAAATCGCCCATATTTGGTATGATGACCCTTCCCTTATAACACAAAAAGTCATATTTCACACTAAATTCCTTATTTCCTTCAGGATCTCTATCCATATTAACTCAAATTTCCTAGCAATACTCATCCTGAGATTGCTCCTATCTTACTCGATCCATCAGGTCCATGTGAATTTTAGTTATGGTTACTATATATTTTCTTCTACTCAAAGCATCAACTACTTTATTCTCTTTCCCTTTTATGTATTCAATCTCAAAATCATACTCAATGAGAAATTCCACCCATCTTCTCTATCTCGCATTGAGTATTGGTTGGGTGAATATGTATCATAGAATTTGATGGTCGGTATTTAATTCAAAGGGTCTTCCCACCAAGTAGTGGTACCAAACCTTTAAAGCATGCACCACTGTAGCTAGCTCTAAATCATGCATAGCATAATTAACTTCATGCTTTTTGAGCTTCCTTGAAGTATATGCCACTACTGACTCCTCTTGTGAGAGTACCCCACCCAACCCATCTATTGATGCATCAGTGCACACTAAAAAGTCCCCTTGTGGATCGAGAACCTTTAGTATTGGTGCAGTAGTAAGCTTATGCTTTAGTAGTGCAAAGGCAGCCTCACACTTTTCTGACCACTTGAATTCCTTTCCCTTCTTCTGAAGGTTAGTTATGGGTCCAACAATCTTGGAGTAGTCCTTTATATAACGTCTATAGTAGCCCATTAACCCCATGAAACTTCGCACTTCAGTCACATTAGTAGGGGGTGGCCAATTCAGGATAGCCTCTATCTTCTCTGGATCCACAACAATCCCCTTTGCTGATATGACGTGTCCAAGATATCGTACCTCTGGAACATAGAATTCACTCTTAGCCAGATTTCCATAAAGTTGATTCTTCCTTAACAATTCTAACATGATCCTAAGATGTTTATCATGCTCTTCTCTATCTCGAGAGTATATAAGGATATCATCTAGGAATACCAAGACAAACTGGTCCAAGTGTCTTCTGAACACACTGTTCATTAAGTTCATGAAAGCAGCTGGGGCATTAGTCAGTCCAAAGGGTAGAACCGTAAACTCATAATGCCCATACCTAGTCTTAAATGTTGTCTTGTGAGTGTCTTCCTCATGAATCCTTAACTGGTGATACCCTGACCTCAGGTCGATCTTAGTAAACACCTTGGCATCCTTTAGTTGATCAAATAAATCTTCAATCCTAGGTAAAGGATACCGATTCTTGATTGTAGCCTTATTTAGCATCCTGTAATCAATACACAATCTTAGCGAACCATCCTTTTTCATGAACAAAACCAGTGCACCCCATGGTGACACACTTGGTTTTATCAAACCCTTCTCCAATAATCCTTGCAATTGAACCTTCAGTTCTTGCATTTCAATAGGATTCATCCTATACGAGGATCTATGAATAGGCTCGACTCCCATCATAAGTTCAATTGTGAAGTCAAATTCCCATACAGGAGGCAGCCCAGGTAGGTCCTCTAGAAATACATCCTAAAAATCCTATAAAATTGGATGTTGTCTTAGTATTTCTCCTTTCTCATAGTCTTCCACTTCATTAAGTTTTACTACATACACTATTCCTCCTCTCTTTAGGGCCTTTTTCAATTGCATAGCGGACAACATATGAGGTTCAAATACCCCTTGTTTGCTATGAATTCTTAGTCTCCTTCCACCTTCTTCTAAATACTCGATCCATCGGTCTTGAAAATTGACTAAGGCTTTATGAGCCTGTAGCCAATCCATCCCTAGGACCACATCAAAGGCGTGTAAGGGAGCTACATATAAACAACATTCTGTAGTCCCATTAGATAGAGTGATTTTTTCCATAGGATAACACTGGTTCACCAAGTAGGTCTACCCAAAACCGTACTCAACCTTCCACCCTTGAGCCAAATATCCAGGCCTTTCTAACATAGTCCTTGCTAGACTAGATGAAATAAAACTATCAATGGCCCCACTATCTATCAAAATATTTACTTGCTTATTAAAAACCTTACCTTTCACAAGTAATGGGGTGGCTTGTCCCTCTAGCTTCTTCTTCTCGATTGTGGCATAGATCCAATGTTCTGGTTCCTTCCCTTTTGCATTAGTTGTGCTAGTCCCTGCTCGATATGGACACTGATTATAGTAATGAGGTCCCCAAAAATTGTAGCACCCTTCCTTGGGTCCTTGCTATTTTTTAGGTTTCTCATTCCCACTTTTAACTACTGGAGTTGGAGCTTGCAACTTCTATGGTTGAGGTTTCATATTATTGGGTTTGTTATCCTTCCTACGAAAGTTCTTCTTGAACTTCTTCTGATTTCCATAAGGTTTCTTCTCAGGATTTTGGGGGTTCTTAGCTTTTCGCTCTTGATCAGCCTCCCATTTTACAAACCCATTACTATTCCTCTTCTTTAGCTCCTACCGAGCTTGCTCGGGTAGAGTGTCATATTTATAACAGAAGTGTGACTCTACTTTCTTTGCTAGGTCATATGCCTTTTGCAGTGATTTAGGTTCCTGCATGTCTACATCATGCTTTAACCTAGACTCCAATCCTAGAGTGAACTTGTGAACCCATATTTTCTCATTATAAATAGGTACATATTTAAACAATCTTACCATATTCTTATAGTACACCTCTACTATGTTGGTTCCTTGCTTTAGACTAGCAAATTCCTCAAACTTTAAGGCATAGAAATGCTCTATTAGGAATATCTTCTTAAATATGTTTATAAATTCTTCCCATGGAGTATCAATAGGTTCAATCTTAGTTTCCTCATAGTGGGTTTCCCACCACTCCAGAGTAGCCCCTTCTAGGTTAATCATAGCCCAAAGTGTTTGGGTTCCTGATGAGTAGCCTTTTACCATAAAGTGAACCTCTACTTCTCTCAGCCATGCTTTCACTGCATCCCCATCACCCTCCCCATAAAACTTGGAGATACTAATGTTTTTCATGTCCCTAGTTATTTCCTTTTCCACTAAGGCTCTGGCTTGCACTTGTTATGTAGTTAGTCCACTATCTAGACCAATATCTGAGCCTTGAACTTGTGAATTCTGGTTTGCAACTATTTCCAGCAATTGTCTTATCTGATCCTGCATAGCAATGACCATAGTGGTGAGGTCTTCTACCTCCCTATTGGGACTTGTTGGTTCCCCATCCTAGTTTTCTTCTTCGACATTACTTTGTCAAGTTTGTCTAGGCGTAGGCCTCCCTCTTCTGGTCTTAGGTGGCATCTTAACCTGGTTCCATCCAAGAAAGAATATTAGATTATAGTTTCATCTTAAGTTGTATCTCTAATTCAAGCCATAATACAGAGTTCTCTTGCTAGATGCATTAACAATCTAACTAGGGTAATATCCTAGGCTAGGATGTGTCACTAATACCAAAGCCCATACTAAGGCATCCTAACATCCATGCTCCCTTGGGGTTAATTCCCATCAGATTCTAGCAAATAGGGTATTCTAGATCATCCTAGATTTAGCCTTTACCTTAAGCAAGCCTTCATTGGAAGCATCTAATTCCCTTTAGCACACATAGAAGCTCTATACCCTCATACCTAGAGCTCTGATACCAAATGTAATGACCCAAAAACACACAAATAGAAAAATACAAAAATAGAAAAAGTTTTTTTTTTACTAAGGAGAGGGATACATGAACCCTTCATGAACCCCTAACCCAACTAGTATTTACCTAAAGTTTTGATCCCCTAAGTTTTCTTGAAAGCTACATCTCATGAAGTACCCTAACACAAGTCCATCTGTGTAGGCGTATCATGTGTCACTGCAGATAAGCCCATCTATCCCATCACTCTTGATGAGCTAGACTTATCACCCTCAATCCATCAAAGGTATACACGCATCTCCATACCATACACAAGTCATTATGTGTAGGTATACTACGAGTATTATGAGTTAAGCTATCTATCTCATCTACACGATGAGCTATCTTAACTCAGATGTAGTCTCTCCACAACTTAGTCCTTTATCTCCCTAAGGGGGTCTCAATTCCCTTAGGTCTCCTATGTTCACCCTAAGGGGTTCTCAATTCCCTTAGGTTACCTATGTTCACCCTAAGGGGTTCTTAATTCCCTTAGGTCACCTCTGAGTTCACCCTAGAACTCTACTCTTAGATTTCTATTACTAAGCAACCAAACAAGAATACATCTAGATACTAAAACATCAAAGAGTAATCACTAAGCATCCATAAAATAAATAAGGATTAACACTAAAGAGAATGTCATCATCAGAAAGAGAATCAACTACATAGTATAACCAAATACAAAAATAAAGTAAAAGTACCTTCTCTAAACCAATAAATAGTTATTGCATTAAATATTGCATGGTAAATCCTTCTTACTTTAAATAATATTACATTAACTGCATTAGGGATATCTCCCCACAATTCTAGTCTATTTGAGCATAAGTAAATCAGCATAAAATACAATTACCTATACTTTGTTTCCATTGAACTCCTTGCTTCACCTTGCTTCCCATTGGTTCTTTGAGGGTAGTAGGGGATCAAGGTACTCATGGTTCAGGATAGGCATACCTCTAAATGCATCTATTCATTTACTTTACCAAATTGCAACTATACAAAATTCAATTAAGTTTCCAACCATCTAATGCATAGTGGATATTATAAAATATCCTTTACTTTTATCTTCAACTCTTCAGTTCCCTTAGAGAGCCATCCAACATGTACTACTTAGATCAAGGTCTAACTTTAATCAAATCCATTCATGTCTTAAAGCATTAAAGTCCCATACCTTTAACCTCTAAAACAATCCATCATTCATTCCCTAAATTAAAGCCCCATAACTTCAATTCAAATAATAAATCTAACATCCTTTTTAATTCACAAATTCCAATCAAATCAAATACTATTTTAAAGCATTAAAGTCCCATACCTTTAACCTCTAAAACAATCCATCATTCATTCCCTAAATCAAAGCCCCATAACTTCAATTCAAATAATAAATCTAACATCCTTTTTAATTCACAATTCCAATCAAATAAAATACTATTTTAAAGCATTAAAGTCCCATACCTTTAACCTCTAAAACAATCCATCATTCAACATAAACTTTATCATCAATATTATAACACAATTATGTTTTCCTTTGAAGTCCTTTTGTAAAGTCTACATCATAGACTTACTAATCAAATATTTTCAACCTTAATCTTAGATTCATAACCTCAATTAAAGATTCACAACCTTATCTAAAGATTCACTACTTTAGTTACAAATAACCCCTTCATGATCTTATTACACAAAAGGTCTTACCCTAATTAAAACCACATAAGGTAAATCTCATTAATTAAAGGTCCCTTCAATTAAGATCTCATAAAATAAATCATAATAATCAAAGATCTTACTATCATTAAAATCTCTTAAGATAATTCATGCTAATCAAAGGTTTCTCTTTAATTAAATCTCCTAAGATAATCAACATTTATCAAAGGTTTTCTCTTTAATTAAATCTCCTAAGATAATCAACATTTATCAAAGGTTTTCTCTTTAATTAAATCTCCTAAGATAATCAACATTTATCAAAGGTTTTCTCTTTAATTAAAATCTCCTAAGATAATCAACATTTATCAAAGGTTTTTTCTTTAATTAAAATCTCCTAAGATAATCAACATTTATCAAAGGTTTTCTCTTTAATTAAAGTCCCATAATATAATTTATATAAATCAAAGGTCTTATTTCAATTAAAGTCCCATAATATAATTTATATAAATCAAAGGTCTTATTTAATTAAAATTACATAAGTAAACCTTACTAATATAAGGTTTACAACCATGGACTTATACACCTTCATGGCGGATGCGAAACATCTTCTATATAATGATCTAAGGACTGCCAGACTTTGAGTTCAGATAAGATAAAACTAGGTGCTAAGTTTCTCTTCTACCACCACTAACTCGTACCAAAGGAATTAGGATTATGTAGCACATGGAACTTCCATGAGAGATGTGGATGGCTTCCCGTTGGAGAATGCTCCCCAAACATAGCACCCTCATCTAAAACACAATTGGTGTTTACAAACTACAAACAATGCTTCTCTAGGAAATACTGCATGTGGTTTACAAACCATGAGCAACGCTTTCAAAGCACAACGCTCTCACTAGACAAGATGCGGGTGGTTTCCAAACTATGAGCAATGCTTTCAAAACACAGTGCTCTCACATTGACATAGGTGGCTTTCCAAACTATGAGCAGCACTTTCAAAATACAATGCTCTCACATTGACACAGGTGGTTTACAAACTATGAGCAATGCTTTCTAAAGCACAATGCTCTCACATTAACATAGGTGGTTTCTAAACTATGAGCAACACTTTCAAAATACAACGCTCTATAGGAAAGATGTAGGTGGTTTCCAAACCTTTCAATAGGGTTATTATGCTACAGGGGAGTATAACCAGGTTTCAATCTAAACATTCATCATACAAACATATGTAAGTGGATAAAGTTTTAAGACTCTCCAACCTTAATACTCCTATGGAATGAATTTCGGTGGTCTCTTGCTACCTCTCCCTTAGCTTGTTGCACGCTCCTATCTTCTCTCGATCGCCTCCTCTAAATTTTCTCTTGTCTCCCCCATCTTCTTTCTCCTTCCTCCCTCTGCACCTTATGTTCTCCTCTTGCTCTAGGTGGCCCATCCACTATCCCTTCTCGAATCTTGAGCCAACATCGAGCCCCCTTTTCTTCAATGCTTCCGTCCCTTCTCATCTGGCAGTAAACGGTTATTTTTCCCATAATTTCCACCTTTGGAAATTGATAGCCCCCTAGATTATTTACATAGGTTGCACTATATAGGGGAATGGGATAGTTGCATTATTAAAATGAAGAATGGTACCCTTTTTAATAAAATATCCTTGACACGATATTTTATCACTATTTAAAATATATATTTTTTTATTTAAAACAATTTCTTAATTGCTCTATCTTTAAAATAAAATATTCTATTTATCTTAAATGGATTTTTCTTTTTATTTATTTATTTCACTTAATTAAAGTCCATTAATGAATTTATATTATCATTAAAATGAACTTCTTTAATTATTTCAAATGAACTCTCATTTGTTTATTGAAATGAAGTTTACTAATGAGTTTAAATGAGTCATATCATTTTTAAATCAAAACCTCATTAATTAATTTAAATGAATCTTCATTTATCATTTAAATTTAATTTACTTTCCTTCATAACAATGATGCTCTATTATCACTTCAACATAACAGTTCACTTTATGCATCCACATACATTTTGCAGTTGTTCTTTTATTGAAATTCCAACATTATGCTACCCAAGCCATGATGCAGTAGAGAGCAATCAAATTTATAAAACAACAAAGAGGGAATATTTCCATCAACCCAATCACCTATCTTAGCTAGATATTTTATGATAGCTACTAGGCTATCAACTAAGGCTCAAGGTGATCAGTCATCGATGATTATCCCTTCCGACAATGCATGCCTATATGAAGGTATCTATCCATGTTACCTCCGAGTACCTTAATCATCATTTCCCCTGATCTTAAGTACCCTCATTTCTGGTGGATGCCTTTGCCTTCTCCACCTATGAGTGTACCTGATCCTGCACACTTGGCAATATGTTAGCGATAACATGCCCTTCTAAATCAACTAAACATCATATAGTTGGTTCAATTGTTCAAACTAAGTATCACCACATCATAGGTTAATACATTATTTCTTTGTGCCATATAGTCTGCTAGGGAGGGTCATGACACTAAGGTTGGGGTGCCCCCTCGAGTTTCAGAAGGAATGTAAAATTCCTTAAGAAACTCAAAAAAGGTAAAGAAAGAAAGCAAAGTGGAAAAACAAAAGAAAATAGATCAAGCAGAGCAAAATCATGTCAATGGTAACTAGGTACAAAATGAATCTAACTAATGAATGAAATGTTATCTACCTAAGATAAAATGCATGGATGGACAAATAAAAGAAGAAGGGAAAAGAAAAAATATGGGGAGAGGAGAGAAGAAGGGGAAAAAAAAGCTCGAAAAGGTCAAAAGAAAGAAAGGAAAAAAAAGAAAAGAAGTAGAACCCTATAAGGATGTATGCTCCTAAATGATCGATATGGAGGTTACCCCTCATGTATGGCCATGAAGCTATCCGTAAAGGGTGTTATGCCTAAAAAAAAAAGTCAAGTGGAGTGATACCCGCTATGGGTGTGTGCTTGCTAGTGACTATTGTGGGGTGATTACCTGCTAGGATGTGTGTTGTGTATGACTACATGAATGGCCATGGATATTATCCTGTAATAGGATGTAGTTCCCACTAAAATAGATAGGTGGAGTGATACTCACTATGGGTGTGTGCTCACTAGTGAAAGCTGTGGGGAAGATTACCTACTAGGATGTGTGTTGTGTATGACCGCATGAATGACCATGGAGTTGATCCTGTAATGGGGTGTGGTGCCCATTGAGTCAAGAGGAGTGTAACCCGATAGGGGGTGGTGTGTGCAATATGTGAACAATATCGAACATGAGTGTGCATGTGTGTAATGTGCTAGAAGAAAGATAGCAAAAATAGGGACAAAAGAGATTTAAATAATTGTGCATGCATGTGTTCCTTTTTGAAATTTTGATAGTTAAGAGATGTGTATAAGATAGTCAGTGGCTATATAAGCACCAAAAGGATATTCATATGGTATCTATCCTATATCACAAGGATCCCTTAATAATAAAAATATCAAGAAGGAAAGTGTGAACAAACAAGATGCATAGATAAAAGAAGGATGTATATCCTTATCTTGATGAGAGAAAAATATTTAAAAATATATGAACAAGGTAAGGATATACGTGAAGGAGAATAATATTCCTTGACTTTGGAGAGAAATTGATGGTCATTGTAAAAACTTTCAAGGTCAAGGAATAGAAGAAGAAAAGAGAAGTGATGCATGGGCCCTAGGTTGGGGACTTCGCTAGGCATCAAAGCCCTAGTGAGAGTGCAATGCATGTGAGCTACGACCTAACTAGGTGTCATCACTTGCCATTGGTACAAAATCCCCAAAAATATATATGATCAAGAAGTCATGAGCAAGCAACAATGCAATTATGACAAGAAGAAATGCAAAATGGATAAAATATTAAGCAAATCATGCAACCTATGTCAGGCAAGTATGCAATATGAATAGATAATCAAAATACAATATGATCACTAAGCTAAATGCAATATGATAAATGATGATGAATTATGCATAGTACCTTTTTAGGTGCATTATGTTCATGGGTTATTTAAGTTCTTTACCATCCAAGGAGGCATTGGCTTAGGGTGCACCAAAGTTATGACATTGCAAAATAGAATGTTAGAGGGAAAAGGTGGTCCCTCATCCTCATCATTCCACTCCAAGCCTTGATGATCTAAGTATTCGATATAAGTAATAAGGTGATCATCATCATTGAATGGTAAAGGTTGGTTTTTAGTGGGTATGTAGCCTATGCCACATCTCCTAGGCCAAGGCTCAACTTCCAAAGGTTCTTGAATACCTTTTTTTTTTGGCCCCAAACCTTTACCTATATATCCCATACTAGACAAGATTTGCTTGGGAAGTGGGTAATCATTGGATAAGTAACAATGGGAGAAAGAATGCTCTACAAGACAAGGGTTGCAACCACAAATATTTTATTCAAGGGACATTCCTACGAAGACAAAGGTACATATGCCAATGTGTACAACTTCACCTTTATTATAGGGTAAACCCATAGTCCTTGGTGAAGGTGGTAATTGAGCAATATCTAGAAGAGGTTCTTGAAGAAATATATTGGTTTGATCTTGTGATGAGACATTGATGAGTGGTTCCTCACTTACTTTTAAATTTTCAAGTTGCTCAATGATTTGTGAGGAAGGATGAGTAGGAGAAGAAGAAATAGAGATCGAAGGACAAATATTGAGACCAAATTGAGCTTGTTCAACCATTGAATAATATTTGAATGGATGAGGGTCACCTAGAATGGTGACAAGTTGATTCCTAAATTCAAACTTCAAACATTGATGAAAAGTGGAAGGGATAGCCCTCATCGCATGGATCCAAGGGCATCCAAGGAGAATATTGAAAGATGTAGGGCAAGACACCACATAGAACAAGGTATCTAAAATATTAGGTCCAACCCTAAGGGGGAGGGATATAATGTCGTAGGCCTCTTGGGACTCATTGTTGAAGGCTTTGATGATAACATCAAATTTAGTTAAGTCTTCCTATTTTAATACAAAACTTTGGAAAAATTGATATGTGCATAAATTAAGGGAAGATCCATTGTCAATCAAGATTTGCTTGACAAAAGTTTCCCCAATAAATGTAGTGATGTAGAGGGAAGAGTCCCCTCGCAGGTCAGAGGAAGGCATATCGTCATCCAAAAATGTGATGTGATGTATCCCAAGAGAGCCTACAACATTAGCTATAGCACTAGGGGAAATGTCTTATGGGATAGATTATTGTTTTAGAAGCTCCAACAAAGCTTCCCTATGAATAGGAGAAGTTTGTAAAAGTTCTAAAAGGGAAATCTTAGTTGGGGTACTAGCTAATTGTTGTTGGATATCAAAGGAGACTTTAGGTTGTGGTTTTAGCACTAAGGGTGGGTTCTCTAAGTTCGTGCTCCTTTTTGAGGGGTTCTTCAAAACTAAGGTAGGTTTTGAAGGTAAGTTAGATGAAGGACTCATCTCCTATTGAGAATGTTGAGTCGGTTGCATCTTTGCTTGTTGCCTTGTGGTCGTCACTATCATACCAACCATATGGTCATAGGGAGGGGGCACTTTATTATATGATACTTGATTGGTTGTTGATTGACCATGCTTAGGGAGGGGATATTGAAAAATCCCCATGTCTTGATTTGTTGTGGGTGTTTTTTGAGTAGGAGGTTGGTTGTTTGTTGGAGGATTGGGCTTAGAACCTTCTATAACAAGGAAACCTTCATCAATGAGGTCCTAAACCACATGTTTCAATATCCTACATGAATTTGTCATGTGTCCCTCCACTTGATGATACTCACAATGTTGTCCAACTTTGTACCAATTAGTCATGGTATCAGGTTGCCTTATGGGAGGTAACTCAATCATGTTAGCTTCTAGAAGCTATTTTAGAACCACCATCATAGGTATGTTGAGTTTTGTGAAATTTCTCTATGGAGGTTTTTGGGGTTGGCTTAGCACCATATTTTGTAGGGAGTTAACAATACTATTAATGGGCCTACTATATGTTACCCCATCACCTACCACATGCTTGTTCTTATATTGTGACTTAGTGGTTCTATCTTCTTTTATCTTGAGTTGGCCTCTTTAGATAAGGGCTTGCTCTACCCTTCTTGCTAAGTCTATTGCTTGGTCAAAGGATGTGATAGTTGTGGTCTCCAATTCATAAGATATTTTTTCTTATAGATTTTTGATAAATATCTTAAGCATATCTCGAGGAGGTAGAGTATATCTTAATAATCCAACTAGACTCCTCCAATGAGATAAGAAATCCAAAAAAAATTCTTCTTTACCTTGTTTTAACATGTAGACATCCTTCATTGACACATTTCTTTCAACATAGACCCCAAATTGTTGGACAAACATTTTTGTTATCTCTTCAAAGTTCCTCAAAGAATGATTGGGTAGTTGATAGTACCATTCTAATGCCATACCCTCAAGGCTCTTAGGGAACATTTTTAGGAGCAACATGTCATCATATATGATATCATGACATGTTATCCTAAACATTATTAAGTGTTCAATTGGATCTTCTGTTCCCTTATATATAGGCAACACGGACATGGGAAAATGTTTGGGATAAGGCCTAGAGGTAATGATAGGGTCTAGGGGATGACTGCACATTTCTCTATAATTTTAGGTGAAACTTGGGGGTTGAATCATGTCCATTCTTGAAACTAGTTGTTTCACCACACTTGCTAAGCTCTGCATTTTAGGATTGTTGTCATGCAATACCCCTAAGTTCCCTAAGGGAGGGGTATAGGTAGGTTGTTGGTAAGGAACTTGGCCAATGTTGGAGGTATTGATGTTGTTATGGAATGGATTGTGATATGTGGTATCTTGTTGTTGAGAACAACTGATATTTGGTGGAATAGAAGCAGGAATGTTGAGATGGGTAGGATGAGGAGGAAATTGAAAATAATTTTGGGATGCACTACTAGTTGGAGGAACAAGTGGAGTCCTTCCAACATTGGTGGTTGTAGTAGTGGCATAGGTAGGTTGATGAAAATGATTTATATTAGGGGTATCTTCGAACAAGGGGTTAATGTGAATATTTTGGGGTGGAACATTCTGATGATGGGAGGTCCCACCCTCTTCAAGTTGTCATTCCACCTCTAAACCCTTGTCCAAAGTAGATTTATGTTTCTTATAGAAACCCCACATTTGATCAAAATATTTGAAGGTGAGGTGTCCATTGGACCCCTCAATAGGATCAACCTCATTTCTCATTTCTACATTCTCTTCCTCTTCTAAATTGGGATTCTCCCTATCAACCTGGTCATCTTCTTGGAAAATATGACCAGGCTCTAAAAGCTTTCACTTATTCCTAAGACTGGGAGCCATTAGGACTAAGAAAAATATAGGAGAGAGAAAAATAATAATAAAAATAAAACTATATCAAATACAAAGTGTGGGAAAAATTTGGAGAGGTATAGTTAACTTGTCTTAAATTAGGGCCTTCACCTAGATGCCTACATATAGACACTTGGTGATGAAATCCAAGTCATGATGGAGCCCAAGTCCTACCAGTCCTCACCCAGTTCACTATGGTCAGTGATATACTCTCTAAAGAGAAATATGTGCTCTATTCCATAGCTATGATGGATATTGGATCAGCTAAATTTTAATCTTGATTAAAAATTTTTAGTTTTCCGAGCATAGGTGAAAGGATAATCCTTTTTGAAGGTTCGTGGGTATGGCTAACCCCTTCACTATGTATTCTCGTTAATTCTAGACTAGCTTTGACTCATAGGACCTTTAATGTGGATTTTCCACCACCAAAGTGGCACCCTATCATGAGGCTAGGCTATAAAATAAGATGTTGGATGTGTTCTTTTTAGGGATGTTAAAAAAGAAAAATGTGAATCAAACAAGATTTTAAAATTTTATTTTTATATTTTTCTAATCTAAGAAAACAAATTTTAGTGGTCTTGTTTAAAGTTTTCACAACAAAAGAAAACAAAATAAAAAGGCTTCCTATTTTGGCCACTACAGATGCATATTCACGTCGAGTTCACCAAATATGTAGAGGGGAAAAATTGCACACCACGTACGATTCTCAGGGCTGGATCCACTAGGAAGCCCCAAGGTGACCGCGATGGTTGTTATGTCTCTACACTCGGTGGGCAAAAGGAAAAAAGGTTCACCAAGAATAGTTTTAGGACTCGTTCCAAGTCTGGGGGTTGGATGGTGTGATTTTTTGATGTGTAACTTTATATAAACACCTATAGTTTTGGGTCTTTTCTAATGCTACTCTATGAAAATAAAAAGATGATGCAAAACAAACAATATGCAGTAATACAATGACTACTCTAATATGATTTTTGTTTCAATGAGGTCTAGCCCTATGGTGCAAAGAATGAAGTCTTCTTCTTTAATACAAGAATCCAAAAGAATGTGAATATGCAAGATTAAACCCTAAAATGCACAACTACATGTACTTCACTTTTACATGCCTAATAAAAAAAAATAAAATGTTTGTTCTTTCTTTTCTTTTATTTTTTTATGTTCTTTGTTCATTTTAAACAATAATAAACAATAAATTGAGTATGAACAGTCTAATAGTCTACACAGAACACTTACTTGTCTCGAATGGTTGACCTCATATTTAAATTGCATTTGGTATATCCAATGACTCTAACCTGCAAAAAAACTTCACATAAACTAAAAAATAATGGTTAGAATTAAGGGGCTTACTTAGGCTACTGTGTGATCATTCTTGGAGGCACAATATTCAAACCCCTCAGGTCCTTTTAGTCAACCTTAAAATCAAATAAATTTTTAACCTTTGGAAAAATGTAGTGAGATACACAAACATGAGATATTAAATGTATATGTAAAAAGAGATTAGATACCAAACTTGAACAAATATGCGAATCTGAAACTAGGTTTTTGAGGAATAAATATTTACCCCTAATCTAATATAATCAAAGTGAATAAATAGAATGTTAGAGGAAAAAACATAATGAATAACAATAGAAGAGAATGAAAACACGACAATAACAATTAATGAAAACACAATGAATAACAATAAAAGAGAATGAAAACATGATAATAACAATTAATGAAATCACAATGAATAACAATAAAATAAAATGAACAATGGCAATAGCAATTAATGAAAACACAATAAATAACAATAAGAGAGGATGAAAACATGACAATAACAATTAATGAAAACACAATGAATAACAATAAAAGAGAATGAAAATAAAACAATAATAATTGATGAAAACACAATGACTAACAATAAAAGAGAATGAAAACATAATAATAAGAATTAATGAAAACACAATGAGTAACAGTAAAAGAGAGTGAAAACACAATAATAACAATTGATGAAAACATAATGAATAATAATAAGAGAAAATGAAAACACGGTTGAAAAAATAATGAAAACATAATGAATAACAATAAAAGAGATAACCTGGAAATTTGAAGAGAAAACACAAGTGGAGGAGAGAGATCTTCTCTCCTTCAAGAATATGTAACAATAGAGAGCAAGTCGTGATAACATCTATAGTATACGCATATGGTCTTATTGCAATAGAACATGGTACTATCAAAAGGAAGTCCAACCCCTCCATTTATAGAGGGTTTGGGGGGCTTAAGTAGGAAATAAATGAAATTAAAAAAAAAGGTTTTAGGGTTAGGGCAGCCACTAGGGTTGTAGAACTTTTGAAAATCGCTTAATTACGATAGCTAGATCCATGTGCAATTAATATATAGTTAGGGGGACAAAATAATGATAGAATGAGATAAAAAGTATATCATCAGAAAGCTCTTTTCAAGCCCAACTCAATGGTATAGGTTTTTGGATGAATTGAGAAGATTTAATGGGGAGAATTTTAGATCAAATATGACCTTTGGAAACTTGAGGGGAAAACTAAATGACTCATATTAATGGGTCAATTTTCAATGTCTACACCATCAAGTGATTATAAGAACACTATGTTCAATAATATTAGGTATGCTACATGGATTCTCTATGAATATTTTGATAGTTAGTAGAGAAAATAAATATTTTCTAAATCAACATATGGAGATAGAAATTAAAATAATGGATGGGTTCATTGAGCTATGATGGATGGTTTGGTATGGGAACCAATCTAAGAAAATAATAAAGTAATGTTTGAACATGACAGAGTTATAGTTTTTGAACTTTACCATAGAAGTAGAATCGTATGTGGCCCCTATAAGATCATGTGATCCGATTAGCAAGATCAATTGGTTGTGGTAATATAAGGATAAGGTTGATTTATATGTTAAAGTTAATGAATTTATTGATGACAATAGTTATAGTACATTTAGCCAAAGAATAAAAAAACCCATTATTTTAAGATAAATTTTAGTTGTGCAACTAAAGTAAGCTTAGCAAAAGCAACATATACTATATGCAGTGCATACCAATGATATGGAAGCTTAAAAAGAATCAAATTTGAAAATAAAACCTTTTTAAAAGAGTTTCATGATGCTTTCCTAGTTTTCCTCTATAAAGAAATATTGGTTTTTTTATAGAAGTTCTTTTAGAAGCTAAGATTTTTTCGAAGTGTCCTTATTGAAAGACAAAAACTGAGTTGTGTAAGATTAGAATACAAATAAGTAAATTAAAGTGAAAAGGTTTGATTTGACCAAACGTATCAACTTGGTATACATTAGATATTTTTGTGAAAAAAGGATGGTATCCCTAGGTTGTTTATCAACTACAAAATGCAGAACACAACTAATGATTAAAAATCAACACCCTCTTCAAAGGATTGATGACCTATTTGACCAAATATGAGAGGCAACAATATTCTCAAATATTAATCTTTTATTAGAATATCATCAACTAACAATTAAAGAAGATAGCATACTAAAAAAAACTTTCAAGACTCAATATGAGCATTATTAGATTAAAACGATTTCTTTTGGACTCATGAATTCTCTTAATCCTCTCACAAACTTGATTTATAATGTGCTCAAGGATTACATAGATAAATTTGTGCTAGTTTTTCATTGATGGAATGCTCATTTACTCCTACAATGAGGTAGATAACTTCAAGCATCTATGAATGGTAATGTAATTGTCAAGAAAGAAAAACATGTTTGGAAAATTATCTAAATGCATATTTTCTAGAAAATTGTGCTTTACATAGAGCATTCATTTTTGTATAAGGTATATATCCTAATTTGAAAAATATTAAAATCATTATGGAGTGGTCATTGTGTAAAATCCATAGCTTCATGGGTTTAGCCAACTACTATAAGAGGTTTGTTGGAGGATTCACTAAGAGAGCCCATCCCATCACATCAATTCAAGGGAAAAAAATGTTTCTTCTAATAAGTGTGAGGAGGCATTTCAATTATTGAAAAAAATATATCTATTTTCAAGGTTACCAATCCAAAGAATAAATTTATTATGACTATTGATTCCTCAAGGGAAAACTTAAGGGGAGTCTTGATGCAATAAGATTAAGTGGTGACATATAAGTCTAGAAAGTTAAGATTGTACGAGGAAAATTGTATACCACATTATTTAGATCTAGTAGTGGATCTTCATGCTTTTTAGATGTGGAGGCAATTTATCTTAGGATAATCCTTTGAGTTGATGATCAATTACTAAGGACTTAGGTATATCTTTACTTAGTCAAAATCAAATGACAAGCAACAGTGATGGTTATATTTCTTTTGTGAGTATGAATCTAACATCAACTACATAAAGGGATTTTTTTTGGATAGTTGATGCACTTAGTCATAGGTAACACATAACTACCATTATTGATCTCCATACAACATTTAGGGAGAGGATATTGAAGGATTTATATGATATTGAGCAATTTTAAAGAGTGAAACATTGTTAAAGGTAGATGCCTAAGATATATAATATGAAGGCTATAAATTAGAATGATATGGTACTTTAAGACATAGAATTCATATATATTTTCTAGATGCTAATAATATATGAACCACAATCCTTGAAGAAGCACATTATATTCTAGATGCCTTAAGTTGATAAAGTTTATAGTAGATCTAAGGCCATTGTATTCTTGACTAAGGCTTAGTAAGGATATAACAATGTATGTGGAAAAATACCTTGGGTGTTAGTGAGTTAAGTGTAAATATATTTGGAAAATTATCTATGAATGGTAATGTAATTATTAAGAGAGAAAAACATGTTTAGAAAATTATCTAAATGCATCTTTTCTAGAAAACTATGCATTACATAGAGCATTCATTTTTGTATAAGGTATATATCCTAATTTGATAAACATTAAAATCATTTTGGAGTGGTCAGTGTGTAAAATCCATATCTTCATGGGTTTAGCCAACTACTATAAGAGTTTTTTTGGAGGATTCACTAAGATAGCCTATAACATCACATCAATTCAAGGGAAGTTTCCTCTAATAAGTGTGAGGAGGCATTTCTATTGTTGAAAAACAAGTTGAAAAAAAGACCTATTTTCAAGGTTACCAATCCAAATAATAAATTTATTATGAATATTTATTCCTCAAGGGAATACTTAATGGTAGTCTTGATGCAATAAGGCTAAGTGATGGCATATAAGTCTAGAAAGTTAATATTGTACAAGGAAAATTATATACTGCATTATTTAGATCTAGTAGTGGATCTTCATGCTTTTTAGATGTGGAGGAAATTTCTCTTAGGATAATCCTTTGATTTGATGATCAGTTACTAAGGACTTAGGTATATCTTTACTTATTCAAACTCAAATGACAAGCAACAATGATGGTTAGATTTCTTATGTGAGTATGAATCTAACATAAACTACATCAAGGGAATGTTTTTGGATAATTAATGCAGTTAGTCATAGGTAACACATAACTACTATGATTGATCTCCATCCAACCTTTAAAGAGCGGATCTTGAAGGATTTGTATGAGATTGAGCAATTTTAAAGAGTGAAAAATTGTTAAAGGTAGATGCCTAAGATATATACTATGAAGGCTATCAATTATAATGATATGTTACATTAAGACTTAGAATTCATATATATTTTCTGGATACTAATAATATATGAACCATAATCCTTGAAGAAGCACATTATATTCTAGATGCTTTAAGTTGATAAATATTGTAGTAGACCTAAGGCCATTGTATTCTTGGCTAAGGCTTAGTAAGGATATAACAATGTATGTGGAAACATACCTTGGGTGTTAGTGAGTTAAGTGTAAATATGTGCATATGGATGGACTATTGTATCTACATGATATGCCAAAATAAAAATGGTAAGATACAACCATGGATTTTAGGTGTGGTCTATCAACATCCAAGAAAAATCATGACATCATGCTTGTGGTGGTTGACAAATTACCCAAGGTAGTACATTTATTTCATGGAAAATTTAAGTATAGTTCCCCAATATTAACATGAAGTTTTATGGAAGAGATATTTAGGTTACACGAGGTTCATAAAAATATTGTATCTGACAAAGATGCCATAATGACCTTGCTATTTTAGTAAACTTTGACTATTGCCCTAAGTACCAAACTTAACATAATCTCAACATATCACTAGAGGGTAAATAAAGTCTTAGAAGACTTATTGAGGATGTATTGTATGCAACAACAATACATGTGGGAGAAATATTTACCTATGGTAAAGTTTGTCTAAAATAAATCTAACTATTATATCCTAGAAATGGCCCACATTGTATGAAAAAAGTGTAGACCACTGCTTAGTTTAGATGTGATTGAATACCAAGTGGTCATAGGACTATATAAATTGAAAGAAATGGAGGATAATTTAAGGCTAATACTACAATAACTAAATGAAGCCACTAATAGGAAAAATAATTATGCCAATAAGAACAAATTGGAAGGAAATTTTCCATGGGATACAATGTGTTTCTCAAGCTCAAAACTTAGAAAAGCTCTATGAAACTTGGTAAGTTAGTCAAGTTACCTCCTAAACATATTGGATCCTTTACAATTATAGAACTAGTCAACCTAGTTTATTTATGACTTGATCTACCCCTAGATATCTCCCAAATACATGATGTGTTCCATGTCTCCTTGCTAAACCCATATTAAATGAAAGTATGTTAAATTACTGATTAGAAATAATTATACATGCTATACTTAGGAGTGGTTCAAGTAAATCTAATAAGGATATTGAATATTCATAAATTTCATTAACATAATAGAGAGACAAGATCTAATGGAACCAAAAAACTAAGGACATTGCTACATGGAAAGATGTCAAAGAAATTTAAAGGTTCTTTTCACACTTGTTGGAGAAAATATTAATTATTTTCTTTAATTTGAATAAAAATAATTTTGATAGAAATAAGAGACCACAATAATGTAGACAACTATTTGGTTTACTTATGATATTATTATTTAAAAATACAATCATTTGAATTGATCATAATTTTTAGGAAACTTGGTTTAAATTGTTGTACTTCATACCATCAACCAAGTTTTCCATTACATGGTGGACTTGAATATGTTTATTGAATGGCATTAGCTCAACAGGTTAAATTTCTTGACTCTTAAGAAGGATACCTAGGTTTAAAAATTATTAAGTGATATATACAAAATAACCAAGTTGTTATATATCATTATGTGGTGATGATGTAATATGGATAGGGAACCATCTATTAGCCATTATTATATTAGTTGATGTATAGTAATCAACAAGATATGATTGATGATTTCACCTTATGTGAGGCTGCAATATCACGTTTCTCATGGGAAGGATGAGAAGATGAAAATATAAAATTGAAGGTGAAACACCAAGCAATAAAACATTGAACAACCTATTTAAACAAAGGGACACATTGATGTAAAAATATGTATATTGTATGTAATTTTAGGTTGGTAGAATATTGAAGGAAATATGAAACATATTGTTGTGAATATTGTTTCTTATAATTCCCTTGTTTTTTAACATCTAGTATTAGAACCAAGAAAGTCTATGTGGAGAAAAATGTGATGTTTGAGATTCCCAAGGAGGGACATCCATAACCATCTAGCAACATTCCCTATGTGGTACTTTGTGCAAGTTTTGGATGAAGAGGATGTTTATTTTGAGTTTAGTTGTATTCATTACCAAAGGAGCTTGTTAGAGCAAACTTGAAGACTTGTAGGGAGGAGGTCAAATATGGTCTATTTTACCCTAAATTTTCCTATTAGTTGAGTGCCATATGTAGGTGACTAAGTTTCCTATTTAAAATTATGAGCAAACATTCTAGTTTAAATAATTTGTTTGTATCTATAATTTTTTTAACTCAAAGTGTTAATAAACCATTATTTCTATAACTATTGTAATATATACATATACATATACATATGTATGTATGTATGTATGTATGTATGCATGTGTGTGTGTATGCATCAAGTAAAAAAATTCCATTAAAAAAATAGAGAGTAGGATTATCACACTCATGTGCCAATGTCTTTTTATTTACCATGGAAATTGTCTATCACTTAAATTTTCTTGTTAGAAATAGTCAACATATTTTTATTTCTGTAAAATCCCTAATCTCATAACTTAGAGTGAGTAATTTATAAAAGAAATTTTTTTATTGTTGCATGGTAAGAAGTGTTATGGAGGCATGAGAAAAAGTGTTTATACTCTTCCAAGTGCGAAGATGAAGCAACATTGTTGTGGTGTCATGTTGTCTAGAAAATGTGGAATGGAAAATCTAATTTGAAGAGATCACAGGTTCTAATTTCTTTGCTTATAATTTTTACTACACCATTTTTATTAAAATTTTGACTACCAATTATTATTTTTAATACCTCCTTTTTAAGTTGCATATTGAGTAGTTGGAAAGTTGACATTTGAAGGAAAACATATAAATTTTGAAGAAAAAAATTAGCAGATCAATTCTCATAGGGGGTAATTTGTTCAAAATAATTATTAGCAAAAAAATAAAATTATTTTTGTATAAAAAAGAGGATAATAAATTGGAAGAGGTGTATTTTTAATGCACATTTTTTTAAATTCATGAATAGTGAAAATTGACATTTAGAAAAAGGAATATTTTGACAAGGAGAGTAATAATTTTGTAAAAAGGTGTATGTTTTGACAATAATTGACACCTTATTTTTCAAACAAATTTTGCATCAAAAATCAATTTTGTACACAAAAATCAAAATATGTGTTTTGCACGATCATGAAGTTTTATATAAGAAATACCTCTTAATTGCATTTATATGTAATATTGTCGCTTTAAGTTACTACATATTAAGCCTAATATAGCTACCATAATGATGTTTGGGCATTGATCTTATAAATTGTCAAGAAGGAATAAGGACACATCTTTGTGATATTTTGTTTCACTCCAATTTTTACCCTATTCATTATTATCATCAGACATAAATTTTGAAATTGAGAAAATCTAAGCATATAGGGAAGTTATACCCATGTATGAGGATTTAAGTTAAAGTAGGTAATATTTATAGGAAAAATATTTTTTATTAACACCTTGCCATGTATCGATCTTTTTTACATACCTTAGGGTCTCTCTCATGTACAATTGCATATGTAGAGAAATGATTAGATTATTCCATGTACCAATGTGTATATAAGAAGGATGGATATAACAAAAGATTTGGTAGATAGGACTAGTGGTATATAGAAAATGGGATCATTTTGGAAAATATAAGGAACCTTTTTCATGTCTATGTAAAAAATCTTTCTCATAGAATATTAGTTTTTCAAAGGTCAAAAACTTTCACTATGGAAGACAAAAATGAGAACAATACTAGTGGTTAAAAAACTCTGGGACATAGTTACCAATGATGAAATCTAACCTAATGAGATATAAGCTAATAAAAATTATAATAAAAGTGATGCAAGGGCACTTATGCTCATAATTTTTGAAGTGGAAAATGAAATACAATCATAGATAAGTGAAACAAAAACATTAAAATATGTCTGGTATAGAATTTGAACTATAGTTCAAGGAAGGAATGAACCCATGATATTTTATTTTAAATCAAAATTTCATACATTAAGGGTCCAAGATGGAGAAAGTATTAATATGTTTCTTCAAGGAATTGCATACATAAAATCAAAATTCAACACCATGGGAGAAAAGGTGGAAACTAAGATCTTAGTCTTATTTGTACTTAGATCTCACCTCTTAGTTGTACTTATAGCTCACCCTTAATCATTCAGAACATTTGAAGAATAGGTAAAAATATTTCAACAATATGAAATAGAAAATTAGTCAAGAGATGAGTTGTCCAATAATATCCTTATCTCCATAAAGAAATCTCGAAAATATTTAAGGGTTCTTCTATATAATATTTAGCACAAAATTTTCCTCAATGGATGAGGAGATATTGTCATATTTGCAAAAATATGCATGAAAAAAATTTGTAAATACATTATGATCATGCATGGGGTTTAATATTGTATACCTCCTCAAAGGAAACAACAATTTCAATAACAAAATCAACAAGTACAATATCAATAAGGAAAATAGCAACAAGGGTATATTGTTTAGAAGGAAACTGAATCAAATTGTGAATAATAAAGTGAAATAGCACATAAGATACTCATGGCCAAGGAACTGTCAAAATTGATAAATAAAGGGGCTAGTAAACAAGCCAAAAAACAAGGTAAAATTCAAAAGTATTATCAAAATATAATGAATATGGAGATTTTTTTAAACTTATTTATTGTTTACAATCAATTCTAAAAAAGGTTGGCAAAGGATACTTTGAAAATGGTGTGCCAATTTCTATTGGTGTTGTGAGAAGAATGTGTATGAAACTATTGACTCTTGACATCCTTGATGTGCAATGTAGAAAGCTATTAAAAAATTTAAGGATAAGCTCATGATAAAATGTGTTGTGATGCAAGTGATCTTCTTTAAAGGACATATTTTAGTTGTGATACTAGCGATTTTAGGCCCATGATGGAAAATTATTATCTTGGACATGACAAAGGCCATATTGTTTGAATTGAAAGTGATAATTATAGTTCTAATTATGTTGAAGATCATTGTGATTATGGTGCTTGGTATTATAATTTTGTTGATAATGATGATAGGGATCATAATGGTGATGAATAAATTAGATGCTTTGAAAATCATACTTAAAAATAACAAGAAAATGGTACACAATGGCATAGTTTTTAGAAGATATAGACAAGGTATGAAAATTACTATTATACCAGGTATAAGACCAAAGAATGAAGGCCTCAATTTTTATGGTCAAGTAGGAAGTAGTAGGAGCAAATTTATGAGAAGATAAATCTACGTAAAAATGAAATTGGTAGGATGAGTTGTTATAATCATCATGGAAGATCCAAACATGTGGTAACTAGGTGTTGGAACTTGTATCCTTATGCGATTATGGAGGTATTATTCACTCTCAAATAATGTGTTAGCACAAAGTTAAAGTGATCGACAAAACATGTATAAATGGATGGACAAATGTGTTAGAATGGGATACAATAAAAGAAATATTGAACCAGATTTTATTGTTAATAGTGGAACTAGATTCATGTAAAAATTATCAAGGATAAATGTATCTAGAGTGCTAAGGAATGAATGTGTCATGATGTTGCTTTATGCACTTTATGCTTCACTAATGCCTAGTAGGAATTTTGTGAGGAAACCTCATATGTCTATGTTTATGCTATTGATTTTGAACAACTTTGTTGTTTATAAAGAAATGCTAGATTGTTAGTCTATATATGATGGTATGAAGAGAATACTTTATGTGGGTATCCTTAGAGGAAAGCATCTCTAGGTTAGGTTCAGTTTCAAGCTCTAGATTTATAGTGATAAACAAAGGAAAAGGGTCAAAGGTTATGCATAGTCATACATAGTGTAAGGTAGATTAACTCTAAAATATTATATTGCTATGTTAAAACTTATTATGAATCAATCATTGTTTATGAATCTACTTGTGTTGATCTTGGGAGTGTAAGTGGTCTTGACAAGCATGGATCCTAAGATGAATCTTTTGAAAAGAGATATTTTGGCATGTGGCACACTAAGTCATTTTAGAATCCTTCTAAGCCTATTAGAGGCATACAAAATTTGGTGGTGCATAATTTTTCTAAGCATACTCCTAAATTTTTACTTTAATAAGAGTAATTGTTTCTCACCCTAGGCAACTTAAGGATAAATTATTACTATAAATAGGAGTCTAAGGATCCATTGTATTCATCTTTTGACCATGATAATTCAGAGCTACACTCTATAGAACCCATATTGTAATAAATTAAAAAGTCCTTACACATTTTCTTAGTGAAACCACTCTTTGGGATTGCTATGTAGTGATTGTGGTATAGCTCATTTAGTCCATGTTGTCATTTATTATCACTTTCATAATGTAATGAAAGAGTGGATATTGATGTTATTTTAGTACTCATGTGTTTATTTATCACACACGTTCATTGCTATAGTTTAAACATGCATTTTATTTGAATCACTTGTACCCTTACACATCCATGCATTTTTAATTATTCACTTTATTTTTAATGCAAGTACTTTAGGTTAGCATAAGAGTATTTTGCAAGGGTAGTGACGATATATCATAAATTTAAAGGTTGGAATAAGGCCTTGGAAATCCCTTCTAACGTTTTTGAAACTATATATCGAATACAAGTAATAATTAAGAAGCTAGAGCAATTCTTAAATTCTATAAGTGTCCGCATGTGATTAAAAATGAAGTTTAGTGAGTCAAAAAATGTTATAATATAGTAAAGGTTAGGTAGTCTTATTGTCAAAAATATTGAGAATTTTTTTGAATCAGTCCATAGTCATTGAAATAGGTATTGCATTTGGGGTGCATGATTGATGGTACCCAAAACACTTAAAATATTATGTTATATATAGCAGTATGGTGAATTAGTTATGAAGTCAAAGATAAAGTGACAAGACATGGGGGTATTGAAAATAATGGTGTCGATGATAGTTGTAATGTTGTTATCATTAAAATGAATTATGTTGAAGGTCAAAGTGATATATTTAACATGGTTAAGGTGGTCTCAAAATGATGTGAAAAAATGTGTGCATGTAATGGTTATGGGTAAGCCATAAAAAATCCTTAGATGTGGTTGAGAGAAACCATAATTATGGAGGTGGTTGCATGGAACCAAATATGTTGGAGGTGTTTGAGAGGAACCAATACACATGGAGATGGTCAAGGGAGGCCATAACAAAATTAGTGGTTATTGATTAATCACATTAATACCCTTATGTTATATTCTTATGGTTTACCCAATTGAAAACCCTTGGTATGTACACATTGATCGATAAGGATGAAGAAAAATCCAAATGGAATCAAAAAGATTCAATTATAGTGTAATATGGAGGTGTTACATAAATATATAAAATTATCATAGAGAGGGTATATGTCATGATCCTCCATGGTAGGCCATAAGGCATGAAAAACTATGTGTTGTTTAAAGATAACTTGTACACAGTTTGTTGTAATAAAACAACTACACAATGTTTAGAATCAACTTTAAAGACTATTATATAATTATAATAGGAGAATAGGGAAATTTTGAGGGTAGATTCCTAAAAAAACCTAGAACGTCTCCACCAATTTTCATATCATTTGGAGCAACACAGATCCTAGCACATCCCTATGGGTGAACGAGATATTTTGCAAGCGGCTATGCGAGGTTTTCATCTGTGTTGAGTGCAAACAGCTCCAAAGGTTGGTTTTTAGGGCCTTCGGGCCCTAGCGGCCAATATTTTTGTGGTTTATGCTCAATATTTTAGCAAGAAATGTTGTAGGGGATCCAATATGGGTTAGAAATTTGTCTTTCAACAGATCATACTATGAACTTGAGTGACAACGGCTTCCAATTTACTACACAAAATAAAAGTGAAAACCATACCTTTCCACGATGTCTAAGGCAAGGATTAAAGAGATCATGAAACAAGTTTCAAGCAATTGATAAAAAAATGGCTTATATCTCAAGTGAATCTGGTGCTAAGGTGCACCCACAAAATAATTCTACTATGAAAACCCCTATCAAGGGTAAGAATTTTGAAGACTCAACCCCAAAAATGAATTTTAGGGATGCCCTCCGTGGTGGACAGCCTTAGCCCAATGCTAATATCAATTTTAGGTCTTCCCATAAACCTCTAAGAATGCCTAAGATTGATCCCAAGAAAACGGAGTTAGGATGTCTTAAAGCAACTGATGGAACTCCTATTGTTAAGCTTGATATGGGTAACATTTAGACTGGCATTGAAGATTTGGAAAAAAGAGGACTAATTTGTTGGTTCGTGGGTTTTCTTTCGAGTCTATCTGCTTTCAATTCTGGGCTACAAACATCTAGAAAAATAAAGGTGAGTTACAAATCTCTATTTATCCAAAAGGTTATTTTCTTGTTTTATTTGCTAATAATGAAGATAGAGAAATTTTTCAAGGGGGTCCTTGGTTTTTTGGAAGGGCAGGGCTTTTCATGAAGCCCTGGCATACTAAATTTAAAGACAAAGAAGAGATGCCTTTTATAGCTCCCGTGTGGGTTAGATTCTTTGGCATCCCTATTGAATTTTGGAATCCTACTATTTTTTATTCAATTGGAAATTCTTTAGGAAATTTTATGATGATTGTTGATTTTACTCAAAATTTTGAACATATTATTTATGCTCGAATTTATTTTTAATGGATTTTAACAAACCCCTACCTAAAAACATTACAATTTGGGGAAGACACTTGGGAGCAAGTAGTGGACTATGAGAACATTCCTTTTCGTTGTAGAATTTGCCATGAATATGGTCATTTGGCCAATGCTTGCCCAAATAAAATTCCTAATCAAAATAAAGAAGATATAAACTCGACAGGTTTCCAAATACCTAAGAAGAAGAACACTCAAAAAAACTAGTTATGAAGGATCAATCAAAGTCATATGCTAATATGTTTGAAATCCTTTCCACAAATGATGTCCCAATTAAGGAAGAGGAAATAATGGAAAATGAAATCTGAGAAACACAATTTAAATATGAAGGGAAGAACTTAGAGACAAACCAACAAATCAAAGGTTTTCAACAGAAAAAAAAGCAAAAAAATTACATAAGAAAAATAATCTTTCAAATGTCAAAGATTCAAATAATGGAGGTCCCAATATAGACTCCGTTGAACCATCTAGTAAAATTTTGGTTGTGTACGAGCATTCTTCAAGGTTAGAAGCCATATCAGATTCAATTGGAATAAGTCAAGAAATAGGGAAAAAAATTGAAGATGGATTCTAATCAAAAAGCAAGTCGCAAGACCAATCAATATCATATGGTAAAAGAAGGTGAAAAGCTTGTAGAGGAAGGTAAGATTAATGCCCTTCCCAAAATTTTTAGCCTTGGTATTAATGAAGATCATCACTTGGAATATTAGAGGACTCAAAGGGATTCTTTCAAAACAAAATGAAATTAGAAGAACGATTCAGATAAATCATCCACATATTGTTTTCCTTCAAGAAACAAAGATGTCAATGGAGGATATGGACTCAATTTCCAGTAAAATTTGGCCAGCTGGAAAAGTGGTTTCCCTCAGTTCCCAAGGGACTTCTGGTGGCATTGCTTTTCTTTAGGACCCAAAAGAAGTAGTTATTCACCATATTGTTGGAATTTAGGGTTTTTTGGCTATAGCTATTCAAAGTAGACATTCCAACCAAATTATGCTCTACATTACTGTTTATGCTCCAAATTCTTTGAAGGAAAAAAGAAGACAATGGAAGGATATTACTCATATTATCTCTCATTTTCCTGAAGCTTGGATCTTGATCGGAGGAGATTTCAATACCATGCTCTCTCTAGATGATAAAATAGGGGAAAATATAAATTTGGACAAAAGCATTGACCTCATGAGCGAATATATTTCAAACCTCCATCTTGTGGATATCCAACCAGATAATGTCCTTATCACTTGGTCTAACAGAAGGCAAGGCTTAGCTTGTATAATGGAGATATTGGATAGGTTTATGCTCTCTAAAAATTTCTTAATCCATGGTCACATTTCTAAAGTGAAGACTCTTAATAATGCTAGTTTGGATCATTGGCCAGTCATGGTGGAAATATGGAAAACCAATGTGAGTTTCTCTCCTCATTTTCAATTAATGTGTCTTAGAGATATTTCCTTCAAACCTCGTATGCAACAATGGTGGAAGGAAGGTAAACCTAGGCATGGGACTAAGATGTTCTGTTTTGCCAAAATACTGCAATACATTAAATCCAAAATCAAGACTTGGAACTAGAAAGAGTTTGGGGATGTTCATAAAAAAAAACATGAGGTATTGCTCATCTTGAAAATTTGAATAAGAAAATATGTTTAGATGGCCTCACTGAGAAGAGAAGTGCAGATGAAATTAAACTCACAACTCAGTTAGAGGAATGGGAAAAAGAGAAGAAATATTATGGAAGCAAAAATCTAGAATTCAATGGCTCAAAGAAGGAGATCGAAACACAAATTTATTCCACAAATCTCTTCTAGCTCGAAGATCTGACAACTTTATTTCTTCCTTAAAATTAGATTCTGGAGATGTTGTTTATACTTGGGATGGCATTAACTCTATTGTTGTTGATTACTTTTCCAATATTTTTGTTACTACTCCTCTTGACTCAGCTTCACAACTAAATGTTCTTCAATAAATTCCTTCTCTTATCACTTCTGAGGAGAACGATATTTTGACTTCTCATGTTATTATCAATGAGCTTCAACAAGTAGTTTTTAAAATGCAAAAAGTTAAAACCCCAGGTCTTGATGGTTTTCCCATTGAGTTCTACCAAGAGTTCTGGGATATCCTTCATGTTGATTTATTAGAGGTAGTGGAAGAAGCCAGGAAAGTCAAAGAAATTTTGAAGGTTATCAATAAAAATTATATTACTCTTGTTCCAAAAGCTCAAGAGGTTGATCATATCTCAGATTTTAGACCTATTGCTTTATGTAATGTTCTTATCAAAATCATTACTAAAATCATGGCAAAAAGGTTGAAGCCTATTTTGCATAAGATTATTTCCCCAGAGCAAGGGGGTTATGTGGAAGGATGTCAAATAGTAGATGAGATAGTTCTTGCTCAGGAAGCCATCCATTCCATGGATATGCAAAAATATCCTTCCATGTTCATTCGGTTAGACTTATCCAAAGCTTATGACAGAGTGGATTGGCACTTCCTTATCAAAATTTTGAGGCAATTTGGTTTCTCTAAGGATTGGATGGATTGGATTATGGGATGTATCTCTTCAGTTTCCTACTTAGTTCTTATCAATGGTAGGCCTTCTCAATCATTACCAGCTTCCAGAGGTATTAGGAAAGGTGACCCGCTATCCCCTTATTTATTCATCATTCTTGTTGAATGCTTGGGTAGGACTATAACCAAAAATAGGGAAAACAAAACCCTTGAGGGAGTTACCATTTCTCATGGAGCTAGACATATCTCTCATCTTCAATTTGTGGATGATTCTACTCTTTTAGGTAAAGCTACAGTTAAGGAAGCTTCTAATATTAAGCAAATCATTAGTTATTTTTCTAAGGCTACTAGGCAGTTGATCAATGAAGATAAATCTAAAGTTATTTTCTTTCATTGCTCTGCTAGACAGGAATCCATGGTCTTGGATAAATTAAGATATAAGAAGACCTCCCTTCTAATCACTTATTTAGGTATTCCCATAAATATTCAAAGGCAGAAAAATAAATATTGGAATTGGTTGTTGGACAAAGTCAAGAAGAAAATTGGAAAGTGGACCAACAGGTGGCTTTCTTCTAGGGGTAGAATCACCTTGGTAAAATCAGTCCTTCAAGCTATTCCTATTTATGTTTCTTTCATTTTGAATATCCCAAAGGCTATTCTTCGAGAATTGGATCAAATCAGTCATCGTTTCCTTTGGAGTGGTACTAAGGAGAAAATAAAATGGGCCTTGGTGAAATGGGATACTTTATGTCTTCCTAAGAGTGAAGGGGGATTAGGATTCTGGTCTTCTATTAATAACAACAAATATTTAGCTACTAAATTATATTGGAGGATGTTGCATAACCCCAATGCTCTTTGGGCCAATAATCTCCATGCTAAATATGCTGAGAACAAAAGTCTTGAAGACCTTGTTCGCTATCAACTTCCTACCAAAGGTTCTCCCATTTTAGCAGTTCTTAAGACTAGCGAGGATTTTATAAAGAAAAAATTATTTTGGATCATTCATAATGGTCAACAAGAAAATTTTTGGACATATTCTTGGGATGGTCACAAGCCTTTAATAACTTAGTTTCCCGATTGGAGGCCTTGGATGGAGGAGCTTCACCGAGATAATTGGATAAAGGTGGCTAATTACTGTCGGTACCATACTAGTAATTCAAAGGTTGGTAGATATTGGATCCCTATTGAGGACTGACCTATTCAAATCCCATAAAGGCAAAGACAAGATATCCAAGGCATCCTTCATATGATATCCCTCTCTTGGTCCCATGAAAAAGATTAGTTTGGATGGAAAAACACTACTAAGGGTGAGTATTCAGTTGCTCAAGGTTATTTGAACTTATGCCATAATAATCCCAACCATTCTTCTAACATATTTTCTCGATTGTGGGCTCAAAAGCTCTAGCCTAAGGTGAGGTTCTTTAATTGGATTTTATTGCATCGTAGGGTGCTTACTGGTGAGCAACTTATGAAGCGTGGTTTTCATGGCCCTTTTAGATGTGAAATGTGTGAAGAGAATGTAGAAACTCTCAACCATATTTTTATTGAGTGTACTTTAGCCTCTGAGCTATGGAGGAGAATGACCACTTTAATTGGCTTACAGTGGTCCAATTTTTTACTTTTGAACAACTTTGGAGGGATTGGCCTAATCAAGAGGGTGTTGATCATTTTATTAGGCAGTTAGTTTGGATGGGTTCTACCATTCTTCTTTTGAATATTTGGAATGAAAGGAACAACCAAATTTTTAATCAAGATAGGAAGGATATTCACTATATTTGGCAAAAGACCATAGCCAACTTAGTTGAATCAGTCCATCAACTCCTTAATCACCCCCAAAACTCCCACCAAATATGGGATCAAGTGATGCAAAGATTGAAGATTAAACCTTCTAAGGGAAACCAACTTAAAGGGAATGTGAGTATTAGTAAGATGGATAGGACAAGAAATTTGCAACCTCCTCCTAAGGATTTTGGAAAATTCAATACTGATGGAGCCTCTAGAGGGAACCCTGGAAAAGCCAATGTGGGAGGAATCGGTAGACTTTCAGATGGCTCCCTGGTTTTTGCTTTTTCTGAGAATTTGGGTATTCTTTCCAATAAACTTGCTTAGGGGTATGGTATCCTCAGAGGCCTTCAGGAGGCTACTAAGGTTGGATGGGAAAAGGTGTTAGTTGAGTCTGACTCTCAACTTATGATTAATCTCTTGAAGACTCCTTCTAAGAATCATAAGGTGGATTGGAGAATAAAAATAATTATTGAGAAGATTCAATTAATCTAGATGGGATTTTTAAAATTTGATTACAATCATGTGGTCAGAGATCAAAACAAGAGTGCTAATACTTTAGCTAATTAGGCTTTGGACAAAGGTGATCTTACTTGTTATGGCCACCCTCCTAGATGGTGGGCTTCTCAAATTAGGGAAGCTCTTCTTTCTATCATTTCTTTTGATGGCTCCAGTTCTGAAGGTACCTAGTTTCTTCTTGCTTTTTTTTGTTTTGCTTCTCTTTGGTTCATTTAGTTTTTTTTTTTAGTTCCCTCATTCTATTCTTTATTTTGTTTCATCTGTTGATTCTTGCCTTAATAGTCTTCTGGTCTAGATAGGTCATTGTTATGTTCAATTTTTTTTTGTTTAGTTTTTTAAGGTGGGTGGCTTCTTTTGTTTTGTTTTGTTTTTATGTTCTTTGTGTTGTTTTTTGTTTTTTTTTTTAATGTTTTTTGTTATTGTTCTTGTGTTTTTTTTGTTCTTGTTCTTGGGTTTCTCTTTGTTTGTGTTAATTCGTGTTTTTATGTGTGAGTTTTTTCTATGTTTTTTGTTTTTGTTTATTGTCTGTTGTTGGTTGTTTTTTATTATTATTTATTTTTAATTTTTTTTAGGTTTTGGTTGTGTTTATTTTTCATGTTTTTTTTTGGGTTATGTCTTTGTAGTGTTATGTTATTTTTGTCTTGTTTATGTTTTGTTATGTGATTCTTATGTTTTTTGTATGTGGTTCGTGTTGTGGTTTCTTTTATCTTATTGTGCGTGTTTGGTTGTGCTTTTGTTTTTGGCACACTCAAGGAGCATGTTTTTAATTTAATTTTATTATTTTTGTTGTTATTTACTTATTTATTTACTTATTTTTAAATTGGTTTTGTGTGTTTGTTTGCTCCTTGAGTATGTCAAAGGTGGTAGGTCCGAGTCCTAGGTATTTTTGGCAGAATGGATACCCCTGCCTCCTTGGCTCTTACACAAAAGTGGCATCCCTTTTGGGATGTTTTCCACAAATACAAAAAATTATAATAGGAGAATAAGGTTATTATAAATAAAAATATCATTATGATAATAAATTATTATGAATAAAAGAACATTTAAAAATGTTAATCCAATTAAATAAGGGAAGAAGGTACATTTTAAATGTAGGATGAAATGGGTTTAAATATTATTATTTCTTTGAAAATATCTAATCTCTATCATATTTTAGATAAGGGTAGGTTGACCACATTTAATTTATGGATGGCTTCCTGACATGGAAGTATGGGGTGGCCATCAAGGAACGTAGGTACGCTTTGATAGAAATAAAGGAGAAGAAAGCTTATTATAAAATATCTACCTCTTCTACCACATGGATGGGATGGGCAGCAATGAGAGTAGATGGGGAAGCCGCCTTGGATGATTGATATGATGAGATTTAAATATAAAATTATGGCATGCATAAGAAGAGGGGCTGAATTTTTAAGTGAATGTAGTGGTCAGATCATGGTATGCATAGTTATAGGCTAGAGGGTAATTGCTCTAAAACATCTAATAATAGTTCGTGGGTGGACAAGTAAAATATATCTCATTGTTTCCAGTGTAACAATACTCGATACTTCCAAAGGCATCACACATGATTTTGCACCCAATCACCTCTTTACTTTCCCTACGACAAACATTAATCTTGGGAGGATACGATGTCATGATATCAACAAGATAACCCACTGTATTGTAGGATTTGAAGCCTCCTACATGGATCACAATAAGTGGAAGGTTGAAGCTATAAACTAGATGGATGTTGAAGAAGTACATTAGATGTTTGAGAGTTAACTCTGCAATAGTATAGGAAGGAGTACCACCTAAATTTTTTCATTGCAAGGCATTGGCATAATCACCTATGGTGTTATAGAGCTTAATGGTTCCTTAAAATATATAACTAGTTCTTCCCCAAAAAGTTTTCGAATAGTCTTCAGGAGCATCCATGGTGATGGAGCATCCCAATTGAAGAATGAATCTGCCATCCATCAAGATGGGTTCTTTACCTTCTCTGGTTAAAAATACTGGCCAAATAGTGTTTGCAAAGTTGTTCACCACTGTGAACACCCTTGCACCCATGCTATTAGGTCTAAATAAAATAATGAGCATGAATATTATTATTGTTGTGCATACTTCACTAGCTAAATCCATCTCTCTCATAGAAGAAATAGGTGTTGGCATATTTTGACCAAAGTATAGCATTGACTAGATAGTTATATTTAATTGAAAGTAATATAACTTATTCTAAAACGAATTGAAAAGGGACTGAATAGTTATATTTAATTTAAAGTAATATAACTTATTCGAAAATGAATTAAATAGAGACTGAATAGTTATATTTAATTGAAAGTAATGTAGCTTATTCAAAAATGAATTGAAAAGAGATTGAATAGTTATATTTAATTGAAAGTAATATAGCTTATTCGAAAACCAATTGAAAAGAGATTGAATAGTTACATTTAATTGAAAGTAATACAGCTTAGTTGGAAATGTATTGAAAATATAGGATTCCTAGATTATGTTATAAAAGTAATTTCACATAGTTTATTTTGGGAATTTATATTATATGTTATAAAAGCAATTTAATATAGTTTATATTTGGAGTTTATAGATTATGTTAGAAGATGGTATAACATAGTTTGTATTGTAAATATGGATTATGTTAAAATGTGATTAACATAGTTTACATTGCAAAGTTATGGATTATGTTATAGGATGAATAATATAGTTTGTATTAAAATATAGATTATGTTCGATTAATAGAAACATAGTTTATATTAAAAACTATAGATTATGTTATAAGATGGTTTAACATAGTTTATATTAAGGAAAATATAGATTATGTTATAATATGGTTTAACATAGTTTATATTAAGGAAAATATAGGTTATGTTATATGATGGTTTAACATAGTTTATATTGAAGATAGATTATGTTATTAGTTGGTTTAACATAGTTTATATTAAAAAACTATAGTTTATGTTATAATATGGTTTAACATAGTTTTTACTATAGAAATGTAGGTTGTCTTATGAGATGGTTTAACATACTTTATATTGAGGATAAAATATGTTATAAGATGGTTTAATATAGTTTATATTAAAGAAATGTAGATTATGTTAAAATATGGTTTAACATAGTTTATATTATACAAATGTAGATTATGTTATAATATGGTTTAACATAGTTCATATTAAAGATAAATTATGTTATGAGATGATTTAACATACTTTATATTATAGAAAAGGAGATTGTGTTATGATATGGTTTAACATAGTTTATATTGAAGGAAAGATAGATTATGTTATGAGATGATTTAACATAGTTTATATTATAAAAATGTAGATTGTGATATAATATGGTTTAACATAGTTTATATTAAATAACTATAAATTATGTTATAAGATGGTATAACATAGTTTTTATTGCAAAGATGGATTATATCATAATATAATTAACATAGTTTACATTGCAAAGTTATAGATTATGCTAAGTATGTTAGTATAGTTTGTAATGAAAAGGTAATTTATGAACAATGCTAAGTATGCTAGTGTAGTTTGTATTGAGATGAAAAAAGACTATGTCCAACTATGGAAATGTAGTCCATTTGTAATTAGAATTAGAACTGGATTAACTAAAGGTATGATACTTTAGTTAATTTGATAAATAGAATTTGATTATTGGATTAACTAAATGTATGGAACTTTAGTTAATTTAATATATGGAAATCGGAATATTTTTATGTAAATTGGGTATTGATTTTATGAATACAATAGACCCATAGGGATACACTACTCCTCTAATACTCTAATAGAATAAGAGGTATGATCTACTCCTCGTAGAGTGGTTATAGAATCTGATTTGTGTATTAAAAGAGTAATTTACGGTAAATATGTAGAAACTGGTATGATTTCCTATGCTTTGTATTGGCAAATATTTGGGAGAAAGGGATTATGATATCCTTATACTTGTGAAGACCAAACGTATGTAATAAAGTAAATAATTGAGGCTAGGTTTTTCCAAAAGGGTTTTCCCTAGGATATATAATGTGTTATGGGTATTGATTCTCTCTTTTATATTACTTTTAATGTATCTCTTGCTAGTTGATTCTTATGTTTAATTTGAATAGATGTTTAGTAGATATTGTTCTTTGTTTGATCTAATTAGATAAACTTTGTGGTTGTTAGCATGTGATGGTATATAATGTTGAATTAAGTTATATATATATATATATATAGTAATAATAGTGCAGCCCCTTAAACTAATTAGGTTAGATAGGTTTTTACAGCATCTAATGAAGATATTATAGTGGAATACTTTATGAATATGTTGTTGTAAATGGGTAGCTATTTATCCATAAGACCTAGAGAGACAAGCAAGACCCTGTTAGGGCAAAATTAATTTATGGAGAGGTGTTATAATGTACATTAATTTTGTTAATGAATTGTATGACTTAATGTCATTATACATACAATAAGTTGTATCAAGACAATGACTAGTCAATGAGATGTATGGTTGTATTATCTAGTTAATGTTAAAAAAACCATATAATTGGATGCAACCACTCCTCTAAAATAATTTATAACAATTTATAAATATATTTCCATGGTTCAAGTGTCTGTATACATAATTTTCTATGATGTCTATACATCAATGTAAATGATATTATTGTTTATTGTGTATATTTGTATTATTTTTTGTCTATGGTTCTCTATTTGTGTAATGTTTTTGGATGTTTTTCATAGTATCCATATATTTATAGCATTTGATAATTGACATTTGTATCCTCAAGAACCCTTGGATTGCTGATTTCCAAGAATCCAATCAATAATTTCTAAAAATTAAGGTCGATTGGAGTCATCAATGTAGGGAAATTTTACTACCTATAGTGTATCATATCCTTAAGGACTTATCCCCACATCCTCCATGGAATCAAATAGTTTTTTATCTTCCTAATCACTTATCCTTTCATTTATTCATATCATTAAAGACTCTAACAAGGTCTATTATAATATTTTAAACTTGATAAAAACATGGTTGTTCAAATGACTATCTTTATCCACCTCACATGTTTTAATTCAATTAGTCCAAAAATTCTATATTACAATAAATTTTATTAATATAGAAGATATTAATAGGTTATAATATAATGTCATATAAGGTGCAAAGTCAATTTTGGAGGTTGCACAACAAATTTAAAATATTTTAAACAATAATCTTGTAACACATCAAGTATTGAAATAATTTTATTTCAATTGGTTTTATGGGATTGAAACATATCCCAACTGTATAACATCATCACCACCATGTGGTATTATAATAGCTTGTATATTATCCATTTATCACTTGACAAGATTTAAACTTGGGTCTCCTCCTTGAATGTTGAGGAATCTAACCATTTGAGCTATTATTATTTGATTAAAATTTTAGGATAAAACATGTACTTTTGAAAGGAGTCTCGATCCCATTGTGGCAAGGTGTGAAATTGGATATCCTATATGAAAACCCAAAGATATACCACCATGGTCTCCCTCATGGAACTAAATATAGAAATAGAATTGATACAACCAACCTTTTTTTTTTATTATGACATGATTTATTTTAATAACTAACTATTAACTAAGTATATGATGAAATATTAGTCTTTGTGCGTTGAACTTATTAATTACCTACATTATTGAATACAACATTTAAAAAAATATCATTTGTCAATTGAACAATAAAAATATTTGATTCTTTATTTTATAAATGAAAACCATATTTCATAAAAATAATGTATACACATACATTATATTAAATCTAAATCCCAAAGGGATCAAAAGGTTAAATCTATACTAAAAAATTATAGGACCATATAATTTACAAATTTTAAAACAAACTACACAATGCAAAGTTTTGGACAATACAATAAGAAGTCAATGACACATGGATCATAATTACAATCATAAAAATTTTCCATACCTACATGCCAATGCCAATATGGAAATTTAGAATCTACTTATTCAATAATAGATATGAAATCCACTTATACAAAATCTTTAAAAAATAAAATCAATGTAAAATAATCTTATTCACCATGACTACATTAAGCATTCCCACTTATGGGGACTTGTTACATATGGAACCTTGAATTTAGTACAAATTAATGTTCATTATTCTAAACATATCAAGTCCATAACTACATAATATGCCTGTAGATATGGTTTTCTATTTAACATATGTACTTTAATTTTGGTTTTGCAAGTATTAACATATTTCAAAGTTGAAAATTGAACCCTATAATACTCAAAACCTTTCACCATATCAATATATTTTATTATATAATTATGTTCCAATGGGCTTCAAATTTTAGTTATATAACATTCACTCTTGATATGAGATTACATTAATGATATTAATATTACCTCTTAAAATTTGTTATTAAATGTTAACTTATAATAAAAATCACATAAATAAATATAATATCATAAACATATGCAATTTTATAATTAATATATATTAATTTTACATATTTGCATACATCATCTTATATTATATTTATAAATACATATAAATCTTTCTAAACCTTTTTTTCTATTATTTTACCTAACCTTCATTTAATCAATCAATGTCTAACAATTTAATTTTAGCTAACCTTCATATAAATCCACAAACAATATTTTAATAAAATTCCACACTTTTGTATAAATAACCTTCTCCAATTAAACAAGTTATGCTTTATTTGGTGGCGTGAATACAGGCAACTACCTACATAAAAGTTATTCTAAAAAAATCCACACTTTCTATAAATAACTTTCTCCAAAGTTATTCTAAAAAAATCCACACTTTCTATAAATAACTTTCTCCAATGATAAATAACAAGACAAAAGTTCACACTTTCTATAAATAACCTTCTCGATAAATACCAGGACAAAAGTCCACACTTTCTATAAAAACAGTTTCCGGAATAAAAGTTTACACTTTTATAAATAACCTTATGAGAACAAAAATCCACAACATTTATAAATAACCTTCTCACAAAAGTCCACACTCCTATAAATAACCTTCTCCAATAATAACAAGTTCTTCATCCATCACCTAAACCTAGAAAACTCAAAACTCTCAACGACATACATTTAGTTTCTAATAACAAGAAAGCATAAGGATGATCATTATAATCAGGTCTATACCGCCGTCGAAAGTATTGAAGGATAACGTTAGGTGTAAATAACCATTGAAAGATTTATTATTACAAAAACTTTGATCAGTGAAAATTTGTTATGATAATCTGGTGTATACATAAGAAAATATTCGTCGGCCTATATATACTGGTTTAATCTGTATTTTTACACGTCTTTACGTGGGCATATCTATAATCCAAGAATTTCATATTTTGTTTAAATGGCAGCGCTTGGCGTCAGCATGTGCGGGCTTTGTGACCTCCATGCTTATGAAAAATTACGATACAGTCGTCGTCCACCAAGCTTTGACAAGCTCGGTAGAATTCCATCCAGTAATAAGAACATACACAGGCACAAGGGCATTTGTTCAGATAAGCTCAACCTCGGAATAAAATAAATATTGAACTAGATTTCATTGTTAATAGTGGATCTAGATTCATGTAAAAATGGTCAAGGATAGATGTCTCTAGAGTACTAAGGAATGAATGTGTCTTGATGTTGCTTTATGCACTTTATGCTTCACTAATGACTAGTAGGAATTTTGTGAGGAAACATAATATGTCTATGTCTATGCTATGAGAGTTTGAACAACTTTGTTGTTTATATAGAAATGCTAGATTGTTAGTCTATATACGATGGTATGAAGAGAACACTTTATGTGGGTATCCTTAGAGGAGAGCATCTCTAGGTTAGGTTCATGTTCAAGCTCTAGATTTATAGTGATAAACAAAGTTAAAGGGTCAAAGGTTATGCATAGCCATACATAGTGTAAGGTGGACTTACCTCTAAAATATTATCTTGCTATGTTAAAACTTATTATGAATCAGTCATTGTTTATGAATCTATTTGTGTTGATCTTGGGAGTGTAAGTGGTCTTGACAAGCATGGATCCTAATATGAATATTTTGAAAAGAGATATTTTGGCATGTAGTAGCACACTAAGTCATTTTAGAATCATTCTAAGCCTATTAGAGGCATATAACATTTGGTGGTCCATAATTTTGCTAAGCATACCCCTACTTTAATAAGAGTAATTGTTTCTCACCCTAGGCAACTTAAGGATAAATTATTCAGAGCTACACTTTATAGAACCCATATTGTAAGAAATTAAAAAATCCTTACATATTTTCTTAGTCAAACCACTCTTTGGGATTGCTATGTAGTGATTGTGGTATAGCCCTTTTAGTCCATATTGTCATTTATTTATCACTTTTATAATGTAATGAAAGAGTGGATATTGATGTTATTTGACTACTCATGTGTTGATTGATCACACATATCCATGCATTTGATTTGATTCACTTGCACCCTTACACATCCATGTATTTTTAATGTGCATTTGATTTGAATCACTTGCACCCTTACACATCCATGCATTTTTAATTATCAACTTTATTTTTAATGCAAGTTACTTTAGGTTAGCATAGGAGTATTTTGCGAGGGTAGTGCGGATATATCATAAATTTGAAGATTGGAAGAAGCCATTGGAAATTCCTTCTAACTTTTTTGAATCTATATATCGGATACAAATAATAATTAATAAGTTAGGATAATTTTTAACTTCTATAAGTATCCACATTTAATAAAAAATGAAGTATAGTGAGTCAAAAAAATTTATAATATAGTAGAGGGTAGGTATTTTTAGTGTTAAAAAAATATTGAGAATTTGTTTGAATCAGTCCATAGTCATTAAAAGAGGTATAGCATTTGGGGTGCATGATCGATGGTACCCAAAACACTTCAAAAATAATGTTATATATAGCAGTATGGTGAATTAGTTATGAAGTCAAACATATGTAAGAAAAGGTGATAGAATTGATTAATCATTAGAGAAAAAAATAGGTTACAATAGGTTATAATAAGCCCGTAGATATAGGATCTAATCAACAACATTAACCTAATAATGAGACATTCTAACTATAATGATACGCCTAAAAAATAATGTAATAATAGTTAACCATAAGACTATGCACTAACATCCCCCCTTATTACATTATTTGGGTAATGTAATAACTACTAGCTACACTATCATCCCCTCATACAACAATATTTGGGTAAAGTATATAACTGCCCCAATACAGTGAAGAAGAAGAAGAGAAATGAAAGAATGGTGGCTCGTGCTTTGTCTTCGACTTTGGCTCTGGCTCATGGCTTTGGCTCTGGCTCTAAGCATACCTCTGGAATTGAACATCTGGGTCTATCTCGGGATCTTCCTGTGAATATACCTCTGGATTATTGCCTCTAGATCTGTCTATAGATCTACCTCTAGAACTTTGTCTCTAGGTATATCTTTAGGTCTGTCTCTAGGTCATTATCTCTGGGACTACCACTCGGTCTGTCACTAGATTTGCCTCGGGGTCTACCATAGGTTTTACCTTTTCAGTAGAAGCCATACAATATTTCTTTCATCATGGTCCATTGTGTGAAATCTGTCCATCCACAATCTATATGAACCTTGTTGGCCATTTTCACTTTGTACCAACAACTGGAAGAAGAGTGATTCGTACATCCACATGAATCACAAGGATGTAATCTCCAACACTTAGCTGCAACATGCTTTTTAGGAGTTGTAGGAGATTTAGGTTTTACAAACATAGAATTACTGGTACTTGCATGTCCAGTATAGCCAAGGCCTTCATGCTTTGCCCTGAAACTTAGTATTATTGGATATTTAATGCCTTGTTCCTGTTTACCTAATCTCTCACCATTGAATCCCAATTTCTTCATTATTTTGGAACCAAATCCTTTGGTTATGCAGGAGCATCCGGTGGTAGCAGAGCAATCTTGCATCGACAAGAAAATTTCTAAGTGTTTGCCTTGATGTCGCGATATCGCGACAAAGAAAAGTGTCACGATATCGTGACATGTCGCATTTTCGTGACTCAAGGAGGAGAGAGAGAGAAGCAGAGCAAAAATGTCATGATTTTGTGACATGTCGTGAAATCGTGACCAGAAGGCGAGATTAGGCACAAGAGAGAGAAAATTTTTGTGATATCGTGACATGTCGCATTATCGCGACCAGAGGACGAGAGAACGTGCAAAAGAGGAAAAGTGTCACGATATCGCGACATGTCGCATTTTTGCGACCAGAGGACGAGAAAAGGAGCAGATGAGAAAAATGTCACGATATCACGACATGTCGCATTTTCATGACTAGAGGATGAGAAAAGGAGCAGATGAGAAGAATGTCGCGATATCGCGACATGTCGCATTTTTGCAACCAGAGGACGAGAAAAGGAGCAAACGAGAAAAATTTCGCAATATCGCGACATGTCGCATTTTCGTGACCAGAAGACAAGAGGAGGCGTAGAGGAGGAAAATGTCGTGATATCACGACATGTCGCATTTTCACGACCAGCAGACAAGAGGAGGCGCAGAGGAGAAAAATGTTGCGATATCGCAACATGTCGCATTTTCGTGACCAAAAGACAAGAGAAGGCACGACATGTCGCATTTTTGCAACCAGAGGACGAGAAAAGGAGCAAACGAGAAAAATGTTGCAATATCGCGACATGTCGCATTTTCGCAACCAGAGGACGAGAAAAGGAGCAAACGAGAAAAATGTTGCGATATCACGACATGTTGCATTTTCACGACCAGTAGACAAGAGGAGGCATAGAGGAGGAAAATGTCGCGATATCGCGACATGTTGCATTTTCACGACCAGAAGAAAAGAGGAGGTGTAGAGGAGGAAAATGTCGCGATATCGCGACATGTCGCATTTTTGCGACCAGAAGACAAGAGGAGGCGCAGAGGAGGAAAATGTCGCGATGTCGCGACATGTCACATTTTTGCGACCAGAAGACAAGAGGAGGCACAGAGGAGGAAAATGTTGCGATGTCACGACATGTCACATTTTCGCTACCAAAAGACAAGAGGAGGTGCAGAGGAGGAAAATGTCACGATATCACGACATGTCGCATTTTCACGACTCAGGAAGGAAGGAGAAGGCATCCAAGAAAAATGTCGTGATTTTGTGACATGTCGCGAAATTGCGACCGAAAGAGAATAGGATGGGCCAAAAGAAAAAAATGTCACGATTTTGTGACCCAAAGTAGAAAGCAAAAGCAAGGAAGGCAAAGTTGTCGCGATTGCACAACCCAAAAGCAGAGAGAGAAAGCAGAGAACCAAGATGTCATGATATCATGACATGTCACGATTTCGCGACCCGAAAGGCGAAGAGAAAACGGAGAGCCAAGATGTCACGATATCGTGACATGTCATGATTTCATGACCCGAAAGGCAAAGAGAAGACGGAGAGCCAAGATGTCACGATATCGCAACATGTCACAATTTCGTGACCCAAAAGACGAAGAGAATACAGAGAGCAAAGATATTGCGATATCATGACATGTCATGATTTTGTGACCCGAGAGACGAGGAGGAGGTAGAAAATAAAACTGTTACGATATCGCGACATGTCATGAAATCACAACCTGAAGGAGAAGAAGACAGCGAGAGGAAAAACTGTCGCGATATCGCGACATGTCACGACATCACGACCCGAAGGAGAAGAAGGCAACGAGGAAGAGAAATGTCACGATATCACGACATGTCGTGATATCGCGACTCGAAGGAGAGAAATGCAGAAAAGAAGAAATATGTCGCAATATCGTGACATGTTGCGATCTCACGACATATTGCTGGTTCACAGTTCGAAAAGGCCCATGTTCCCAGACAGTGTTTCCCAAGGCAATTAGGCCTCATTTATGCATGGTTTTGTGCTTGATAAGCTCGTTGAGCATTGCATCCACTCGAAGGTTGTGCCCAGAGGTCAAAAATGATCAGACGGCTCAATGCAAGTTTTTGTGGCTGACCCAATGGCAGTTTCTAGTTAGGGAAAAGATGTGAAGGTTCAGTCATGAAGGCGGGGACAAGAGCCAACTTTGCAGTTTCAGAAGATGTGTTCTTCTAGGTGGGTCATTAATGGCCTAGAGGGTCAAGACCTCGAAGAAAAACCAGAGATTTAAAAGGAGAAGCAGAGGCATGCACAAGGGGTCAAAAAACGGCCAAGGCAGATTTGCAGAGTTGAAGGCAAGAGGGCTACTCTAGGCCTGTTTTGGTCTATTTTTCTTCCAGGGGGAAGTAGGAGGTGCATCTCAGATCAAGATAAGAAATCTATGCCTACGGGCTAGGACGGGTGTGAGTAGATCGCCGAACGTGAGGCAACTTTCACCAGGAAAAGAAACTATGTCTGTGGGCTAGTATTGTAATCTTTTTCCAAGTTGAGTGAATGAAATTTTGATCATTTTGCCTTAGTGATTTTGTGTCCCCCATCAAGTGGTATCAGAGCGGGAGTTCCTGAGTGTGCAAACAGATCATTGATCATGAGGTAGTTTGCACCAGGATCTATGGAAGAGCGTAGAGTTCCTGAGTGTGCAAAAAAATCACCGAATGTGAGGCATTTTGCACCAAGATCTATGGAAGAGCGTAAAGTTCCTGAGTGTGTAAACAGATCATCAAACGTGAGGTAGTTTACACCAGGATCTGTTGAAGGCTTGAGAGAAGAGAGCGAAGAAGAATGCCTCCATGAAGAAATCATGATGGTGGTACCTGAAGAAGATTTCAAAGCTTTACAGAGGCAAGTGCGAGCCCGTCAAGAGGAGTTGCGAAGAGGGGTTGATGGTGAATATGAAGTTTGGGAGGTTAATGATCCATCAAATGAAGAAGAAGCAATGGATCCTACACAATGTAGAACAGTACAGAAGTGAAGGTCACTTCTCAATGCACCCCGGTTGTCTGATGTAGGAGCATCCGATGGCAGCAGAGCAATCTTGCATCGACAAGAAAATTTCTAAGTGTTTGCCTTGATGTCACGATATCGCGACAAAGAAAAGTGTCACGATATCATGAGATGTCATGTTTTTACGACTCAGGGAGGAAAGAGAGAGAAGCGGAGAAAAAATTTCATGATTTCACATGTCACGAAATTGTGACCAGAAGGCGATATTAGGTGCAAGAGAGAGAAAAGTGTCGCGATATCACGACATGTCACATTATCACAACCAAAGCACGATAGAACGTGCAAAAGAGGAAAAGTTTCACGATATCGTGACATGTCGCATTTTCACGACCAGAGGACGAGAAAAGGAGTAGATGAGAAAAATGTCGCGATATCGCAACATGTCGCATTTTCGTGACCAGAGGATGAGAAAAGGAGCAGATGAGAAGAATGTCGCGATATCGTGACATGTCGCATTTTTACGACCAGAGGACGAGAAAAGGAGCAGATGAGAAAAATGTCACGATATCATGACATGTCGCATTTTCGTGACTAGAAGACAAGAGGAGGCACAAAGGAGGAAAATGTCACGATATTGCAACATGTCACATTTTCACGACCAGCAGACAAGAGGAGGTGCAGAGGAAAAAAATGTCACGATATCGCGACATGTCACATTTTCGCGACTAGAAGACAAGAGGAGGCGCAGAGGAGGAAAATGTCACGATATCACGACATGTTGTATTTTTGTGACCAGAAGACAAGAGGAGGTGTAGAGGAGGAAAATGTCACGATATCGTGACATGTCACATTTTTGCGACCAAAAGACAAGAGGAGGCATAGAGGAGGAAAATGTCGTGATATCGTGACATGTCGCATTTTCGTGACCAGAAGACAAGAGGAGGCGTAGAGGAGGAAAATGTCGCAATATCGCGACATGTCGCATTTTCATGACTCAGGAAGGAAGGAGAAGGCATCCAAGAAAAATGTCGCGATTTCGTGACATATCGCGAAATCGCGACCGAGAGCAGACAAGGAAGGACCAGTGGAGAAAATTTCACAATTTTGTGACATGTCACGAAATCACAATTGAAAGAGAATAGGATGGGCTAGAAGAAAAAAATGTCGTGATTTCATGACCCAAAGCAGAAAGCAAAAGCAAGGAAGGCAAAGTTGTCGCGATTGCGTGACCTAAAAGCAGAGAGAGAAAGCAGAGAACCAAGATGTCGCGATATCATGATATGTCATGATTTTGTGACCCGAAAGGTGAAGAGAGGACGAAGAGCCAAGATGTCACGATATCACGACATGTCATGATTTTGTGACCCAAAATGCGAAGAGAAGACGGAGAGCCAAGATGTCACGATATCGTGACCTAAAAGGCGAAGAGAAGACAGAGAGCAAAGATGTCACGATATCGTGACATGTCATGATTTCGTGACCCGAGAGACGAGGAGGAGGCAAAAAATAAAACTGTTGTGATATCATGACATGTCGCGACATCGCGACCTGAAGGAGAAGAAGACAACGAGAGGGAAAACTATCACGATATCATGACATGTCACGACATCGCGACCCGAAGGAGAAGAAGGCAGCGAGGAAGAGAAATGTCATGATATCATGATATGTCATGATATCGTGACCCAAAGGAGAGAAAGGCAACAAATAAGAAAGATGTCGTGATATCATGACATTTCGTGATCTCGCGACATACTGTTGGTTCACAATTCAAAAAGGCCTACGTTCCTAGATGATGTTTTCTAAGGCAGTCAGGCATCATTTTGCATGGTTTCATGCCCGATAAGCTCGCTGAGCATGGTTGCCACTCGAAGGCTGTACCCAAAGGTCAAAAATGATCAGACGGCTCAATGCAAGTTTCTACGGCTAACCCAATGGAAGTTGCCAGTTAGGGAAAATATGTGAAGGTTAAGTCATGAAAATGAGGACAAGAGCCGACTTTGCAGTTTTGGAAGATGTGTTCTTCTAGGTGGTCATTAATGGCCTATAGGTTCAAGACCTCGAAGAAAACCCAAATATTTAAAAGGAGAAGCAGAGGCATGCATAAGGGGTCAAAAAATGGCCAAGGCAGAGTTGTAGAGTTGAAAGCAAGAGGGCTGCTCTAGGCCTGTTTTGGTTTGTTTTTATTCCATGGGGGAAGTAGGAGGTGCATCTCAGATCAAGATAAGAAATCTATGCCTACGAGCTAGGAAGGGTGCGAGCAGATCGCCAAATACGAGGCAGCTTGCACCAGGAAAAGAAACTACGCCTGCAGGCTAGTATTGTAATCTTTTTCCAAGTTGAATGAATGAAATTTTGATCATTTTGCCTGAGTGATTTTGTGTCCCCCATAAAGTGGTATCAGAGCGAGAGTTCCTGAGTGTGCAAATAGATTGCCGAACATGAGGCAGTTTACACCAGGATCTGTGGAAGAGCGTAGAGTTCTTGAGTGTGCAAACATATCACCGAACGTGAGGCAGTTTGCACTAGGATCTATGGAAGAGCGTAAAGTTATTGAGTGTGTAAACAGATCACCGAACGTGAGGCAGTTTACACTAGGATCTGTTGAAGGGTTGAGAGAAGAGAGCAAAGAAGAATGCCTCCATGAAGAAATCATGGTGGTGGTACCTGAAGAAGATTTTAGAGCTTTGTAGAGGCAAGTGCGAGCCCTGCAAGAGGAGTTGCGAAGAGGGGTTGAGCCAAGGAGAGAAGACCATGGTGAAGATGAAGTTTGGGAGGTTAATGATCCATCAGATTAAGAAGAAGCAATGGATCCTACACAATGCAGAACAGTATAGAAGTGAAGGTCACTTCTTAATGCACCTCGGTTGTCTGATGCAGAAGCATCCGGTGGCAACAGAGCAATCTTACATCGACAAGAAAATTTCTAAGTTTTTGCGTTGATGTTGCGATATCATGACAGAGAAAAGTGTCACGATATCGCTACATGTCGCATTTTCACGACTCAGGGAGGAGAGAGAGAGAAGCAGAGCAGAAATGTCATGATTTCATGACATGTCACAAAATCATGACCAGAAGGCGAGATTAGGCGCAAGAGAGAGAAAAATGTCATGATATCGTAACATGTCGCATTATCACAACCAGAGGATGAGAGAACATGCAAAAGAGGAAAAGTTTCGTGATATCGCGACATGTCGCATTTTCATGACCAGAGGACGAGAAAAGGAGTAGATGAGAAAAATGTCACGATATCACGACATGTCGCATTTTCATGACCAGAGGACGACAAAAGGAGCAGATGAGAAGAATGTCGCGATATCGTGACATGTCGCATTTTTGCGACTAGAGGACGAGAAAAGGAGCAAATGAGAAAAATGTCACGATATCGCGACATGTCATATTTTCACGACCAGAAGACAAGAGGAGGCGCAGAGGAGGAAAATGTCGCGATATCACGACATGTTGCATTTTTGTGACCAGCAGACAAGAGGAGGTGCAGAGGAGGAAAATGTCACGATATCGTGACATGTCGCATTTTCGTGACCAGAAGACAAGAGGAGGCGCAGAGGAGGAAAATGTCACGATATCGTGACATGTCGCATTTTTGTGACCAGAAGACAAGAGGAGGCACAGAGGAGGAAAATTTTGTGATATCGCGACATGTCGCATTTTCGTGACCAGAAGACAAGAGGAGGCGCAGAGGAGGAAAATATCACGATATCGCGACATGTCGCATTTTTGCGACTCAAGAAGGAAGGAGAAGGCGTCCAAGAAAAATGTCACAATTTTGTGACATGTAGTGAAATAGCGATCGAAAGTAGATAGGGAAGGACCAGTGAAGAAAATGTCGTGATTTCACGACATGTCATGAAATCACAATCGAAAGAGAATAGGATGGGCCAGAAGAAAAAAATGTCACGATTTCGTGACCCAGAGCAGAAAGCAAAAGCAAGGAAGGCAAAGCTATCGCGATTACGCGACCCAAAAGCAGAGAGAGAAAGCAAAGAACCAAGATGTCAGGATATCGTGACATGTCATGATTTTGCAACCCAAAAGGCGAAGAGAAGACGGAGAGCCAATATGTCGCGATATTGTGACATGTCACAATTTTGCGACCCAAAAGGTGAAGAGAAGATAGAGAGCAAAGATGTCGTGATATCACGACATATCGTGATTTCACGAACTGAGAGACGAGGAGGCAAAAAAGAAAACTGTCATGATATCGAGACATATCGCAACATCACGACCCAAAGGAGAAGAAGACAGTGAGAGGGAAAACTATCATGATATCGTGACATGTTGTGACATCGCGACCCGAAGGAGAATAAGGCAGCAAGGAAGAGAAATGTTGCGATATCGTGACATGTCGCAATATCATGATCTGAAGGAGAGAAAGGTAGCAAAGAAGAAAGATGTTGTGATATCGCGACATGTTGTGATCTCATGACATACTACTGGTTCACAGTTTGAAAAGGCCCGTGTTCCCAAATGATGTTTCCCGAGGCGGTCAGGCCTCATTTATGCATGATTTCATGCCTAGTAAGCTCACTGAGCATGGTGGCCACTCGAAGGCTACACCCAGAGGTCAAAAATGATCATACGGCTCAATGCGAGTTTCTGTGGCTGACCCGATGGTATTTGCCAGTTAGGGAAAAGATGTGAAGGTTTAGTCACAAAGGCGGGGACAAGAGCCGACTTTGTAGTTTCAAAAGATGTGTTCTTCTAGGTGGGTCATTAATGGCCTAGAGGGTCGGGACCTCGAAGAAAACCTAGATATTTAAAAGGAGAAGCAGAGGCATGCACAAGGGGTCAAAAAATGGCCAAGGTAGAGTTGTAGAGTTGAAGGCAAGAGGGCCGCTCTAGGCCTATTTTGGCTTGTTTTTCTTCCAAGGGGGAAGTAGGAGGTGCATCTCAAATCAAGATAAGAAATCTACGCCTGCGGGCTAGGAAGAGTGTGAACAGATCATCGAACGTGACGTAGCTTGCACTAGGAAAAGAAACTACGCCTGCGGGCTAGTATTGTAATCTTTTTCCAAGTTGAATGAATGAAATTTTGATCATTTGGCCTGAGTGATTTTGTGTCCCCCATCATTTGGTGTGTTTTTCAAAACATCCAATTTCATCATCTTCATCAATGTGTTTAACAATATGGAATTTGTCACTATTGATGAGATTATGGAGTTCTTTAGGAGGTTCAGTTTTTAAGTCACTAGTGTCACAAGCAAAATCTGCTATTGTTATGAGATCACCTGTGCTACAACTGATATCTGCCATCATAGGCATGAGGTCACTTGTATCACAACAAGCATTGGCCATCATGGGCTCAAGGTCACATGTGTCACAACAAGCATTCACCACCATGGGTTGAAGGTCACTTGTGTCACTACAAGCATCGACCATTAGGGGATTGACCTTTGTTTCCTCACTAAAGTCCCTGTAGATTTTACGTTGGGCCATATCAAGAGAAATCAATGATATGTAGACTGCCCTTATGACTCCTATAGGGATTTGAACACCATTTTTTTGAAGGTCTTCAGAATCTTCAAAATCTTTGAGAATGGATTTTACACCACTGTGTAGTGTAGAAAATTTTTCATCCTCATAAAAATCCATCCCTTCCATCTCTGGTGGAAAGTAAGGACCTTTAACTGATTTTGCAACATCATCAGTTTGTTTTGGGATAGTTTTCTTCTTTGATCTACCCATTCTTAAGGTGTCGGTATCTACCAAAAATGCACCTTTTACAATAAAATTTTGCAAAATAATTTGACTAAGGTGTCAGTCACTATCGAAAATGCACCCTTATAAGTCTTCTCCCCTTGGTTTTGCAAAATTATATCTCCCCTGTACGGGGTTCCAAGGGGCAGCACAAAATGGGCGCTCCAGAAGGCTTTTTTTCACTGGACAATATTTGCCTCTTAGGCAGATTAGCACAAAAATGTCATCAAAAAAATCCCCCTATGTGAAGTACTTCAAACAAATAACTTGCTATTTATGAAGCCTAAAAAAACAGGTTGATAGTGATGACTGTTGCTTTTAATTTGATTGCAATAATATATTTTAGTCAATTAATTTGAAAAATAATTTATTATAAGTTGTAAAAATCAATTTAAAAAAAATTGATTTAAAACTTTAAATAAAAAAATTATTAATCAAATAATGAAAAAAAATATATAATAAAATTGCAAAAAAATATAATACCTTTTTGTTTTTTTTCTTTTAGAAAAATTTATGCTTTTGCGGTGCTCCAGATTTGAACCTGCGACCTGTGGTCCGATAGGAGCCTTAGCGCCTATGCGCCGACCACCCTGGCTACAACGGCCGGTGATGGGAAAGAGCACAAAGGGCTCTTTATTCCTGCCGCCTCCACCTTGACGAGCTTTGGCCACGCTACCACTCCTCTCTGGGTGGCGCACCTCTCCGGGTGGCAGCACTCTGCTATGACAACTCTTCCCAAGGTGGTGCTAACTCCACCAGTTAACACATATGCCCTTGATCTATCTCCAGTTCATGGGTTGTATGGGAAAACAAATTCATCGTCAACGAACGGATATAGCATCGACAATCAATCTGCAAGAAGCGAAATAGAATCCTTCTATTGGGCTTGCAAACTTCTCCAAATGCCCTAAACCTTCTTGCAGTCGCTGGGCTAGACAGATCTAAGCTCATCCAAGAACCTGCAAGGGATCTATTAGCATGGTATAGCGTTGGCGTACAACGATCAAATTTGATCGAGTCTCCTTCGTTCTACATGATTGTCTACGAAAAACATAGCCAACAAATGCACAACTAGTTTACTGTTTCAATCTGTGGTCTGTAATAGTTACAAATATCCAAGACATCAAATCTTCAGGAGTAATGCACACAAAAATTGCTAGAATTTCATGTATTCGAACAATCTACGAGAGCACTTTTGGCTAGCTAGCTTCTCCTATCTGCTGGGTTTCTCTTACGATCTGCTACCAAGCAATTTCCCACTGGAGGATTTCACCTGAGACTCTTGAGTGACCATCAGGAGTATAACATATCTCCTTCACCAAAAATAGTGCACAGTGGCTTTAGTCCCACATGGGACATACAACAAAATCTAAAGTGATTTAAATTCAAAACCACTTAATTACATGGTTGTCTAACTTCAGGTAGACAATACCCATCCTCACGTAGTCGATTCCTGCCACCAACGTGGCAAGTTTTGGTCTGCCACCACATACAGTCATCCACATTCGATCTTTACATTAGTAGTCTGAACACAGACATCAACCCGTATCTTCCATGTTTTTGAGTTCCCCTTAGGTTTTCCACCACAGATCTGTGTCGTGGTTTCCCTATCCAAGTTTGATCACCTTCTGCCCTAGGATCCAAGTATCCTCTCTAGGTCAATCGAATAGTCTGCATCCAAATGGCCAGGTTGTCTAATGTCACGGTCTAGGTGTAATTGTTAGATTTGGTCCTACACGTTGTCACGTAGGCAGTCATCGTGTTCACTATAGAGTTAGCTTGCCCATATAGCTATCCATAATAGTTAGGTCCACCTCATAGTACAGTCTCGTCTGCTAGCGGGTCTAGGTTTATTGTCCCAGCGAGGCTAGTGCTCATGCAAGGTCACCATAAGCGATTAACCAAGAGCGTTACCTGCTCTGATACCATGTAAGAAAAGGTGATAGAATTGATTAATCATTAGAGAAATAAATAGGTTACAATGGGTTATAATAAGCCCGTAGATATAGGATCTAATCAACAACATTAACCTAATAATGAAAGACATTCTAACTATAATGATACCCCTAACAAATAATGTAATAATAGTTAACCATAAGACTATGTGCTAACAACATAAAGTGTCAAGACATGAGGGTATTGAAACCTATGGTGTTGATGATAGTTGTGATGTTGTTGGTATTAAAATAAATTGTGTTGAGGGTCAAAGTTATGTATTTAACAATGTTAATGTGGTCTCAAAATGATGTGAAACAATATGTTCTTGTAATGGTTATGGATAAGCCATCAAAAATCCTTTGATGTGGTTGAGAGAAACCACAATTATGGAGGTGGTTGCAAGGAACAAAATATGTTGGATGTGGTTGAGATGAACCAATACATATGAATATGGTCAAGGGAGGCCATAACAAACTTGGTGGTTATTGATTAATAATAATAATATCCTAATATGATATTATTATGGTTTACCCAATTGAAAGCCCTTGGTATGTACACATTGATCGATGAGGATGAAAAGAAACCCAAAGAGAACCAAAGAGATTCAATTATAGTGTAATATGGAGGTGTTACATAAATATGTAAAATTATCATATAGAGGGTATCTATCATGATCCTCGTTGGTAGGCCATAAGGCATGAAAAACTATGTGTTGTTTAAGGATAACTTGTACATAGTTTGTTGTAATTAAACAGCTACGTAATATTTAGAATCAATTGTAAAGACTATTATATAATTATGATAGGAGAATAAGGTTATTATAAATAAAAGATATCATTATGATAACAAATTATTATGAATAAAAGAATATTTAAAAACTATCATTCAATTAAAGAAGGGGAGAAGGGATATTTTAAATGTAGGAGGGTATTATTTTGAAATGGGATTAAATATTATTATTTATTTAGAAATATCTAATCTCTACCATCTTTTAGATAAGGTCAGGTTGCCTACATTTAATTTAGGGATGGCTTCCTAACATAGAAGGATGGGGCAGCCATCAAGGGATGTAGATATGCTTTGATGCAAGGAAAGGAGAATAAATCTTATTATAAAAATATCTACCTCTTCTACCACATGGATGGGATGGGCAGTAATGAGAGTATATGGGTAAGTGATCTTGGTTGATCGAGGCAGTGAGATTTAAATATAAATATATGGTATGCATATGAAGAGGGACAAAATGTTTAGGTGAATGTAGTGGTCATATCGTGGTATGCATAGCTATATACCAGAGGGTAATTGCTCTAAAACATCTAAAAATAGTTATTGGATGGACAAGTAAAATGTATCTTATTATTTTCAATGTAATAATACTCGATACTTCTAAAGACATCACACATGCTTTTGCACCCAATCACCTCTTCCCTTCCCCTATGATAAACATTAATCTTGGTAGGACATGATGTCATGATATCAACAAGATAATCCATTGTATTGTAGGATCTGAAGCCTCCTATAGGGATCACAATAAGTGAAAGGTTAAGGCTATGAACTAGATGGATGTTGAAGAAGTCCATTATATGTTTGAGAGTTAACTCTACGATAGTATAGGAAGGAGTACCACCTAAATATTGTCATTGCAAGACATCGACATAATCACCTATGGTGCAATAGGTTGTATCAGATCCTCAAAAGATACAATTGGTTCTTCCCCAAAAACTACTTGAATAGTCTTTAGGAGCATCAATGGTGACGAAGCATCCCAATTGAAGAACAAATCTGCCATTCTTCAAGATGGGTTCTCTACCTTCTCTAGTTAAAAGTACTAGTCAAATAGTATTTGCACAGTTGTTCACCACTATGAACACCCTTGCACCCATACTACCAGGTCCGAATAAAAGAATGAGTGTGAATATTATTGTTATTGTGCATGCTTCACTGGTTGAATCCATCTCTCTCATAGTTATATGAATAACTTTGACTGAATAGTTATATTTAATTGAGAGTAATATAACTTATTGAATATTTATATTTAATTAAAAGTAATATAGCTTATTCGAAAATGAATTGAAAAGAGACTGAATAGTTATACTTAATTCAAAGTAATATATCTTATTCAAAAATGAATTGAAAAGGGACTGAATAGTTATATTTAATTGAAAATAATATAGCTTATTCAAAAACCAATTGAAAAGAGATTGAGTAGTTACATTCAATTGAAAGTAATATAGCTTAGTTGGAAATATATTGAAAATATGTGATTCCTAGATTATGTTATAAAAGCAATTTAACATAGTTTATATTTGGAATTTATAGATTATGTTATAAAAGTAATTTAACATAGTTTATATTTGGAATTTATAGATTATGTTATAAGATGGTATAACATAGTTTGTATTACAAATATATTAACATAGTTTACATTTTAAAGTTATGGATTATGTTATAGGATGAATAACATAGTTTTTATTTAAATGATAGATTATGTTTGATTAATAGAAATATAGTTTATATTAAAAACTATAGATTATGTTATAAGATGGTTTAACATAGTTTATATTAAGTAAAATGTAGATTGTGTTATAATATGGTTTAACCTAGTTTATATTAAGAAAAAATAAGTTATATTATATAATGGTTTAGCATAGTTTATATTGAAGATAGATTATGTTATAATATGGTTTAACATAATTTATATTAAATAACTATAGTTTATGTTATAATATGTTTTACCATAGTTTATACAATATAAATGTAGGTTATGTTATGATATGGTTTAACATACTTTATATTGAAGATAAATTATGTTGTAAGATGGTTTAATATAGTTTATATTATAGAAATGTAGATTGTGTTATAAGATGGTTTAACATAGTTTATATTGAAGATAGATTATGTTATGAGATGGTTTAACACAGTTTATATTGAAGATAGATTATATTATAATATGGTTTAACATAGTTTATATTGAACGAAATATAGATTATGTTATGAGATGATTTAACATAGTTTATATTATAAAAATGTAGATTGTGTTATAAGATGGTTTAACATGGTTTATATTAAAGAACTATAGATTATGTTATAAGATGGTATAACATAGTTTGTATTGCAAATATGGATTATGTTAGAATGTGATTAACATAGTTTATATTGCAAAGTTATGGATTATGCTAAGTATGTTAGTATAGTTTGTAATGAAATAGAAAGTTATGGACTATGCTAAGTATGCTAGTGTAGTTTATATTGAGATGAAAATAGACTATGTCCAACTAAGGGAATGTAGTCTATGTGTAATTGGAATTGGATTATTAAATTAACTAAAATTATGAGACTTTAGTTAGTTTGATAAATAGAATTGAATTATTGATTTAACTAAAGGTATGAAACTTAAGGTAGTTTTATAAATAAATTTGAATTATTAGATTAACTAAAGGTATGGGACTTTAGTTAGTTTGATAAATATTTTTTTATTATTGGATTAACTAATGGTATGGAACTTTAGTTAGTTTGATAAATGGAATTAAATTATTGAATTATTATTTATTGTTCAAGTGTCGGTATACATAATTTTCTATGATGTCTATAAATCAATGTAAATAATATTGTTATTTATTGTGTATATTTTATTATTTTTTGTCTATGTTTCTCTATTGGTGTAAAATTTTTAGATGTGTTTCATAGTCTCCATATATTTATAGCACTAAGAATTGATATTTGTATCCTCAAGAACACTTGGATTGCTGATTTCCAAGGGTCCAATCAATAATTTCTAGAAATTAAGGTTGATTGGAGCCATCAGTATAGGTAAATTTTACTACCTATAGTGTATCATATCCATAGGAACTTAGATTCTCATCCTTCATAGACTCAAATATTTTTTATCTTCATAATCACTTACCCTTTTGCTTATTCATATCATTAAATACTCTAACAAGATCTATTATAATCCATTAAACTTGATAAAAACATGGTTGTTCAAATGCCTATATTTATCCACCTCACATATTTTACATTCAATTAGTCTAAAAATTCTATATTACAATTAATTCAATTAATCTAGAAGATATTAATAAGTTATAAGATAAGGTCAGACAAGATGTAAAGTCAATTTTGGAGGTTGCACAACAACTTTAAAATATTTTAAACAATAATCTTGTAACACATCAATTATCGAAAGAATTTTATTTTAATTGATTATATGGAATTGAAACATATGTCAATTGTATAACATCATTACCACCATGCAGTATTATAATAGCTTGGATATTATACATGTATCACTTGACAAGATTTAAACTTGGGTCTCCTCCTTCAATGTTGAGGAATCTAACCATTTGAGCTATTATTATTTGATTAAAATTTTAGGATAAAATATGTACTTTTGTAAAGAGTCTCGATCCCCTTGTGGCAAGGTGTGAACTTGGATATCCTAGATGAAACCCAAATATATACCATCATGGTCTCCCTAATGGAACTAAATATTGAAATAAAATTGATACAATCAACCTTTTTCTTATTATGACATGATTTATTTTAATAACTAACTATTAATAAACTATAGGATAACATATTAGTCTTTGTAGGTTGAACTTCTTAATAAGGTACATTATTGAAGACAACATTTAAAAAAATACCATTTATCAATTGAGCAATAAAAATATTTGATTTTTTATTTTTTAAATGAAAACCATCTTTCATAAAAACTAATGTATACACATACATTGTATTAACTCTAAATCCCAAAGGGATCAAAAGGTTAAATCTATACTAAAAAATTATAGAACCATATAATTTATATATTTTAAAACAAACTATACAATGCATAGTTTTGGACAATACAATAGGAAATCACTAACACATGAATCATAATTACAATCATAAATTGTTTTTCTTACCTACATGCCAATACTGATATGGAAATTTAAAATCGACTTCTTCAATAATAGATATGAAATCCACTTATACAAAATCTTTAAAAAAGAAAATCAGTGTAAAATAATCTTATTCAGCATAACTACATTAAGCATTCCAACTTATGGGGACTTGTTATATCTTGACATTGAATATAGTATAAATTGATGTTCATTATCTAAACATATCAAGTCCATAACTACGTAATATACATGTAGACATGGTTTTCTATTTAACATATGTACTTTAGTTTTGGTTTTGCAAGTATTAACATATTTTAAAGTTAAAAATTGAACCCTATAATACTCAAAATCTTTCACCATATCAATATATTTTATTATATAATTATGTTTCAATTACCTTCAAATTTTAGTTATATAATATTCACTCTTAACATGAGACAACATTAATGATATTCATATTACCTTTTAAATTTTTTTTTTAAATATTAAATTATAATAAAAATCACATAAATAAATATAATATCATAAACATATACAATTTTATAATTAATATATATTAATTTTACACATATGCAAACATCATCTTATATTATATTTATAAATACATATAGATCTTTCTAAACTTTTTTCTATTATTTTACCTAACTTTCATTAATCAATCAATGTCTCACAATTTGATTTTAGCTAACCTTCATATAAATCCACAAAAACTATTTTAATAAAATTCCACACTTTTGTAAAATTACCTTCTCCAATGATAAACAAGTTATGCTTTATTTGGTGGGCTGAATACAACAACTACCTACCAAAAAAATTATTCTAAAAAAATCTAAAAAAAATTATTATAAAAAAATCCACACTTTCTATAAATAACCTTCTCCAATGATAAATAACAGGACAAAAGTCCACACTTTCTATAAATAACTTTCTCCAATGAGACAAAATTCCACACTTTCTAAAAATAACCTTCTCAAATGATAAATTACACAACAAAAGCTTACACTTTCTATAAATAACCTTCTTCAATAGCAGAACAAATATCCACGCTTTTATAAAAAAACCTTTTCTATAAATAACCTTCTTCAATAATAACAAGTTCTTCATCCATCACCTAAACCTAGAAAACTCTCAACGACTTACATTTAGTTTCTAATAACAAGAAAGCATAAGGATGATCGTTATAATCAGGTCTATACCGCCGTCGAAAGTATTGAAGGATAACGTTAGGTGTAAATAACCATTGAAAGATTTATTATTACAAAAACTTTGGAGGACTTGATCAGTGAAAATTTGTTATGATAATCTGGTGTATACGTGAGAGAATATTCGTCCGCCTATATATACTGGTTTAAACTGTGATTTTACACGTCTTTACGTGGGCATATCTATAATCCAAGAGTTTCATATTTTGTTTAAATGGCAGCGCTTGGCGTCAGCATGTGCGGGCTTTGTGACCTCCATGCTTATGCAAAATTACAATACAGTCGTCGTCCACCAAGCTTTGACAAGCTCGGAAGAAGTCCATCCAGTAATCAAAACATGCACAGGCACAAGGGCCTTTCTTCAGATACGCTCAACCTCAAGATTGTGGCTTGCGTTGGAGAAGCTTCTGGATCAAAACAGAGTGGTATGTACTTTTTTGTTTATGACCGAGATAGTGTAGAATTGAGTGGGTCTTTGTGTTTTGGTGAAGATGTTGATAATGATAATAACAATAGGGATAGTACTCTTTTAAGTTAATGGGAGACTTTTCAGCTTCTACACCGAGACAACGAGAATTTGGCCCGGAATTTTGGAATGAAGACATGGTCGAGTCTCTAATACTGTCTTATCAGAATACAGTAATTGAGTTTCTGCATGCAGGAATTGAGTTTCTAAAGAAACATGTGGAACGAATGGAGGCGGAAGCGGACAATCACCGACTAAATGGGTTTGAGATCGTGTTTATTTCAATGCTCAACGAAGCTAAGAAGTTGGGATTGGATATTCCTTATGAAGTGGCCTTTGTAAAACAGATCAATGAGATGAGGGAGACTAAGCTCAAAAAGTGAGGGAGTCGAGCTCCTAAAATTTCTTCACAAAGTTCAAATTTATCTGATATAACTAGATCATGTATATTTTATGATTATCATTTGCGCATTTGTGTGTGGGTTTATCAGGATTCCTTTGAACGTCATTCATGCCACCCCAACATCTATACTCTACTCGTTGGAGGGCTTACAGGGAATAATTGATTGGAAGAAGATAATGAAATTTCAGTCCAAGGATGGATCCTTTCTCAGCTCACCTGCATCTACAGCTGCCGTGTTCATGCATACAAGAGACAATAAGTGTTTGGAATTTTTGAGCTTCGTTCTCAAAAAATTTGGAGATCACGGTAGAAATCATATACACTCTCATCAAAAAAGGAAAAATATATATACTGTTTGTGATTATATGACGATGGCAGATAAAGTAATGCTTTAATTTTATTTGTCTTGAAAACCGAGTGTAAGATGACTATTATTGCAATTTTTAGTTCCTTGCACCTATTCGCTTGATCTATTCGAACGTTTATGGGCCGTTGACACTGTTGAACGGCTGGGGATCGACCGTCATTTTCAGAAAGAGATGAAAGAAACACTTGATTATGTGTACCGGTGAGGCTTGGAATTCTAATTTGAATTGTTGTTACATATGTTCCTTTACCTTTGCCGTGATGGTGATAGTGTTTTTGCGCCATTTTCAATTGCTAATTCTGGGCTGTAATCGATTGCATTCACATTAACAGCTATTGGAATGAGAGGGGCATCGCATGGGCCAGAGAAAGTGCTGTGCCTGATATCGATGATACGGCAATGGGTCTCCGAATCCTAAGATTACACGGATACGATGTATCCCCAGGTGGCCTAAGAATCAAAATACTTATTTGATAGACAAAAATATTTCATAAGGAATCAAATTTATAGTTTTCCTTTTTTATTATATATACATATATTTTTGGAGAGTTCTATGCGGTCTGTTGCCTGCATCTTGACTATTGGATGCACAAGCTGATATGTATAAAATAAAAAGAAACTTAATACACAAATTTGGACAATAAGAAAGAATAAGAAATTTTTAATGTATTCACATCCTCGACCTGTAGATAATCACATACATTCTAGAAACATTTAACTCAAGAGCACAAATTTAATTTATTTTTTAAAACTTGGAATAAATCAAATTTGTTTAAACAAAAAAACATAAATATAAAACTTATGAAAATTAGGGTTATAATAAAAGTCCTATAAGACACAAACCAATATGGTGCATAATTTGGACGGTTATAATAATAGTCCGAAAATATTTATAATAGAGAAATTGTATCACTTACAGTTTTATACTTGTTATACTTATTATCGTGTCATTGTCTATAATAAAGAAGATTAAGGTAGGTGTGATATGACACAAACCAATATGGTGCATCATTTGCTAGAGTTCCTATTTGTGATTTTGCGCAGATGCTCTGAAAACTTTCAGAGACGTGAAGGGAGATTTTTTTTGCTTTATGGGTCAGACCGATAGAGGAGTTACTGATCTGTTAAACGTTCATCGCTGCTCGCACGTTGCATTCCCCGGAGAAGTTGTTATGGAAGAAGCAAAACTCTGCACCCATAACTATTTGAGTAACGCTCTCGAAAATTCTGGAGCCTTCGATAAGTGGGCTATTAAAAAAGATATTCAAGGAGAGGTGCAAAGATATTTTAGAGGATTTCAGAGAAACACTGCAGAAAAGAATATGGACTAATAAAGCATGTTTCAATGTTTATTTATTTATTTTATTTTGCTTGGATTGCAGGTGGAAATGGTCCTCAAGTTTCCAGGCATAGACTTCTGCCAAGGATGGAGAGGAGAACCTACATCGAGCAATACGGAGCACATGATGTTTGGCTTGCAAAGTCGCTGTACTTGTAAGAATTTTTGGTAAGTCTTTATCTTCACCATAACCTAATGGAAAAATAAACTAAATGGCAAACATGTGTTTGTTTGCTAGAATGCTCTATGTAAACAATGCAACATATTTAGAACTGGCCAAACTGGACTTCAACAGCGTCCAATCTATACACCAAAAAGAGATTCAAGAGCTAGTCTTATATAACATACCTTTTTTATCTTTCCCTTCAATATTGAGTTATCTCCGGAATTACTTTTTATTATGCGATAAAAAAATCTTCAGAAATCAAATATATCTCGTTGCAGGTGGTGGAAAAGAAAAGTTTGGGATTCACAAACCTCAATATCACAACGGAGCGCATTGTGGAAATATATTTCGCAGCGTCTGCCAGCATGTGTTATAGGTTATGCAAATCAATCTACGTACCCTTAAGCATTACAAATAAAACTATTACTCAACGTTCTTCCCATTAAGCACCAAGGTTCGAAATTTTAATATTTAAAACAAAACTTTATCTTCAATTTCCGTATTTTCCACTTATGCTTCCAAATTACCACATTCACCTTATTTTTCTAGTCTTCATGTGCCTCCCAATATTCTAAGTTATTAGTTTCAAATTCATTTTGCTGCATCACAAGAAAATAGTGTTTTTGATTGACATCTAAAATGAATTTTAACAAATTCATTCAAAAATAATATTAACATCCAATTTCTAACAAATTCACTTAACATAAGATTTAGAATGAATATACCTAATTAGAGACTTTGAACATAATTTCATTACAAAAGAGGATATTAACAAATCCACAACCAATTTTAACCAAAACAACATGGAACCATTCTTTCAATTTTTTTCATCACTCTCCCTTTTTCCTTTGGGTATACTCTTGCTCCTATTCTTTTTTTCTTTTAATCTAGTTTTACTTCTTGTTTTTTTTTTTCTTTTAATTTGATTGCTTCAACTCTCATACCCTATTAAGGATATGGACCAACTAAAACTAGAATCTAGGACCTTGATTTTTTAAAATTGGTCTCCTATAAGCTTGGCTTCCACTTGAACGAACCTATTAAACAAAAAAAAGTAAAGCACTAAAATAACAATAACCATTTACAGAAATAAAATACCTAGTTAAATGTTGTTAAAGGGAAAGAAAGAATCATTTTTATAATGATATTACATTCAAAAAAAAATATTAATATTAATAAAATTACAAAACAAGCAATTGAAAAACAAATAACTAATCCTCTAAATACCTAACTGTCATTGCTTTAACTTATACAAATCAACATGTGTATCCTTAAACATTAGGGATAAAACTATTACTCAACAGAAATATCATATTGTGTACTTGTTCGGATTTTTTCTTAGGTGGGATCTCTCCGTGGTGGACCGGAACAAATGAAAATTTGTTTCCTCGCCTTATACGACATAGTAAATGATATTGCACAAGAGGCAAGGATGGGACAAGGACGTGACTTATTGCCATTCCTCATAAATTTAGTATGTAGCATATTATCTCATATTTTTTCTTGTCTATCTTCTGGATCAGATCATAATTTATCTTTGTTTAATATTCTTATGGTCGCAGTGGGAGATCCAAATGGTATATTACAAGACAAATATTTGTCTTCCTTGGAGAATGCCAATGTGCGGAGGAGCTTGAAATTTCTAGCTTCGAATGTACTCCTCGATGAAGTCCAATATGCAATCACTTTCACCTTTTCTAGATCCATTTTCAGTCCATCCTTCGATATCACAAAACCCAAATAAACCAGCTACATTTTCCTAAATTTATCAATAATTTTTCCTGCCTCAGTTTATCTAACACCATCCTAACATGCTCAAAATGATCCTCTTTAGTTTTGCTAAAAATCAAAATATCATCCAAATAGACAATTACAAACTTACTTGTGAATGGCTTTAGGACCTCATTCATCAATCTCATAAATGCATTGGGTGCATTTGTCAATCCGAAAGGCATGACCAGCCACTCGTACAATATGTCATTGGTATTGAATGTGGTTTTCCATTCATACCCTTATCTAATTCTGATTTGATGATATCCTCTCTTCAGATCGATCTTTGTAAATTATCGAGCTCCACCCAAACAGTCCATAAGATCATCCATTCTCAATAATGGGAACCTGTACTTAATTGTTATTTTATTGATTGCCCTTGAATCTGTACACATTCTCCATTTTCCATCCTTCTTTGGTGTAAGTACGGTTGGTACTACACGGACTAAAACTCTCTCTTATCAAACCTCTATCTAGAAACTCCTTTACTTGTCTTAAAATTTCTTCATTTTCTTGTGGTGTCAACCTGTATGCAACCTTGTTAGGTAGGCTTGAACCCAGAATTAGGTCCATATGATGTCTGATATTCCTCATTGGTGGCAATCCACTTGGAAAATCTTCTGACATAACATCTACATACTTCTCCAAAAAAAAAATTGATCTCTTCTGAATATTCTTCCTTTCTTTTCTCACTCTTTACATCTGCTAGTTTAGCTACCATAGCTAAACACATCCCTTAATTTTCTTTATCTGTAGAAATTCCTTTCCTATTATCAATATTACCTTGTTTTCCTGTTCCACCTCTTCCTGATTATCGTACAATGACTTCAACTTAAATTTTGTTTCATCCTTTCATATGGTGTAAGTATTTTCTCTCCCATCATGGACAGAATGCCTATCATACTGCTAAGGCCTTCCAAGCAACAAGTGGCAAGCATCCATACACATAATATCACATAAAACTTCATCATAATAATTACCAATCTTAAAATTCACTAGACATTGTTCTTTGACTACCAATTGGTGCCCCTTTTGCAGCCACACCAACTTGTAGGGTGTAGGATGATGCATCCTCTTCAATCCTAGCTAGGTCACCATCTCCTCGAACATAATATTATCTATACTCCAGCTGTCCATGATCACTTTGCAAAATTTTTCTCTAGCCTTGCATATAGTTCGAAATAATTTTTTTCTTTGTGAAAGCTCAACTTCCTTTTCTGCTAGTGGTTTCACTAAAATCTGCCTCATGACTAATGATTATCTATGCTCCAGTGATGTACACTGCGACCTACCTTCATGCTTCCCATATGCAATATGAGCCTTACCCTCAGGTACTCTTTAACTAGTTGTAGGTGTATTTTTAGGACACTAAAATAATCTATGTCCAGCAAACCGATTGCATCTAAAACATTTTTCTCGAAATATTCCACCTTGTCCTCTGTTATGAGTCCCTCTATTATAAGAATCTCTTCCTCTAGATGAATATCCACATCTTGTACCAATATCTTGATAATGTGCTTGGCTAGTTCCTTCATCCCTTGCCTAAAATTTTTGACCCCTACCTTCCTCTCTTGGCTGGGATCTCTATTTGTATCCTCCTTGAAATCTTCCTCTTATTAATTTACCTTTTCCTCTAGAGCTACTCTGCATTTTCCTCGCTAATTTCTCCTCTGCCTTCAATGCATACTGGTATGCAATTTCTATGGACTTAATGTCCATTAAGCTGATTTCATCCTAAATGTTATACCGCGATCCATTAATGTACATAGCCACTTTTTTTGATTTTGGATCAAAATGACCAGCTCTTATGGATAATTTATAAAACTCCTCCATGTAATATTGGACATTCATCTCTTTTTTCCTCAAATTTTATAGTTTTCGGAATAGACCCACCTGGTAATCAGCAGGCATGAACTTGAATTTCATCCTGGACACCATCTTATCCCAATTTTTAATTTTCTCCTTTCCTTTCCTTTGCCTCTCGGGTTGAATGCTATTCCACCACAACAACGCATGACCTTTCAGCCTTGAACTTGCATATTTTACTTTTTTGTATCTTCTATCAATTCCAAGTCAAAATACCTATCCATTTCGTTGATCCAATCGATTAATTTGTCAGGGTTAAGACTTCCTTCATAGCTAGGGACCTCAATGCGGGGTTTACCTCTAATTTTGGCTATGGACCGAATTAATATTTCACTAATATTATCTAATTGCTCTCCTTGGACTTCCTCAAATTCTTATTCCTCATCACTTTCCTCTGCAATAGATGTTCCTCTATGTTGCATCGCCTCAATAACATCTAATATGGTTGTGAAATTTCTCACCATTTCATTCAATTTTTCTCTTCCTAATGCCCTTCTTCCGAATCTACCCCATTGCGCCATACTGCTACAATATTTCTTCCCCTTTCAAATTCACTCGTAAGTATATTTTTTGCCACTTACCCAGTCAATTTCTCTCACTGCCCTCACCTTGGTCTTTTTCACCCAAGTTTATTGGTTATAGTTTCTCTCCGCAAGACCTAACCTGGCTCTGATACCAATTGATGCAAGAACAAACTATGAGAAACAAAATAGAGGGTTTACACCTTGCTGCTAATCACACAAAATACATAGCAAACCACAAGCCACAAGAAAATACTAAAAGTTTTGTATTAATTCAAAAAGGGCAACATACAATCTTTGATTCTTCATCTCTCTTCTTGTTGCTGCTCTATCTCATATATATACTTATTTATTTATTTTTGTTCTTCTTTTAGTTGTTCTCTATAGTTCTATATTCTTCCAGAAACTTTTGCTATTTTTTTTCTCTAAAGTTCTATATTCTTCCAGAAACTTACCCTTGTAAAGCTCCTTCTTCCAAAAACTTCCCCTTTTAAAGCTCATGCGTCACTTTATTTTAGGATGAGGATTAGGCTTATCCGCTTATCCGTTAGTCATGCAGCGCAGTTGGAAAGTCTAGTTTTAATTGGGGATTATATAAACAAATTAGTATTTTTTATAAGAGGCTATGGTGGGATGAAATAAGAAGGTTGTAAGGATTTTTCACTTTAAAAAATAGTTCCATTATAAATTGATAACAATTTTTTCATAACCTTTTTAAATTATGATTTAATCTAATCTATTTTTAAAGTTTATATTAAATTAAAGTTTGTATTAGTGTAATTGTTTATAGTTTTAACAAATTTATAAATTGGTTTTAATTATTTATTGCAAGTAACTAATATATATTATATTATTATTTAATAAAATATAATTTTTTTATTTTTTTTTCTTGGATATTATGTACACACATAAAGACTTAAGATCAAAAGAAATATTATAAGTGTTGAAGGGACTTAAATCCTTTCTTTTTCATACAAGTTTTACTATTTAAAATTTTACTGATACTATGGTATTGAAATCTCCTCCGATCAAGATCCAAGATTTAGGAAAATGAGAGATAATATGAGTAATATCCTTCCACTGTATTCTTTTTTCCTTCAAAGAAGTTGGAGCATAAATAGTAATGCAAAGCATAATCTGGTTGGAATGTCTACTTTGAATAGCTATAGCCAACAAATCCCAACTACCAACCAAATGGTGAATAACTACCTCTTTTGGGTCCCAAAGACAAGCAATGCCACCCAAAGTCCCTTGGGAACTGAGGGAAACCACTTTTCCAACTGACCAAATTTTATTGGCAATTAATTCCATATCCTCCATTGACATATTTGTTTCTTGAAGGAAAACAAAATGTGGATGATTTATCTGAATCATTCTTCTAATTTCATTTTGTTTTGAAAGACTCCCTTTGAGTCCTCTAATATTCCAAGTGATGATCTTCATTAATACCAGGGCTAAAAAAGTTGGGAAGGACATTAATCTTACCTTCCTCTACAAGATTTTCACCTTATTTTACCATATGATATTGATTGGTCTTGCGACCTAATTTTTGATTAGAATCCATCTTCAATTTTTTTTTCCCTATTTCTTGACTTATTCCAATTGAATCTGATATGGCTTCTAACCTTGAAGAATGCTCATACACAACCAAAATTTTACTAGATGGTTCAACGGAGTCTATATTGGGACCTGCATTATTTGAAGTTTTGACATTTGAAATATTGTTTTTCTTGTGTAAATTTTCTCCTCTTTTTTTTTGTTGAAAACCTTTGATTTGTTGGTTTGTCTCTGAGTTCTTCCCTTCATATTTAAATTGTGTTTCTAATATTTTAGTTTCCATTATTTCCTCTTCCTCACTTGGGACATCATTTGTGGAAAGGATTTCAAACATATTAGCAGATGACTTTGATTGATCCTTCATAACTGGTTTTTTTTTAGTGTTCTTCTTCTTAGGTATTTGGAAACCTATTGAGTTTATATCTTCTTTCTTTTGATCAAGAATTTTATTTGGGCAAGCACTGGCCAAATGATCATATTCATGGCAAATTCTACAATGAAAAGGAATGTTCTCATAGTCCACTACTTGCTCCCAAGTGTCTTCCCCAAATTGTAATGTGATCTTTTTAGGTAGGGGTTTTTCAAAATCCATTAAAACACAAATTCGAGCATAAATAATATGTTCAAAATTTTGAGTACAATCAACAATCATCATAAAAGTTCCTAAAGAGTTTCCAATTGAAGAAAAAATAGTAGGATTTCAAAATTCAATAGGGAGGACAAAGAGTCTAACCCACATGGGAGCTATAGAAGGCATCTCTTCTTTGGTTTTAAATTTAGTATTCCAGGGCTTCATGAAAAGCCCTGCCCTTCCAAAAAACAAAGGACCCCATTGAAACGTTTTGTCTCTATCTTCATTATTAGCAAATAAAACAAGAAAATAACCATTTGGATAAATAGAGATTTGTAACTCACCTTTAGTTTTCCAAATTTTTGCAGCCCAGACTTTGAAAGTAGATAGACTCGGACTGAAAACCCATGAACCGACAAATTAGTCCTCTTTTTTCCAAATCTTCAATGCCAGTCTGAATGTTACCCATATCAAGCTTAACAATATAAGTTCCATCAGCTGCTTTAAGACATCTTGACTCCGTTTTCATCAGATAAATTATAGGCATTCTAAGAGGTTTATGGGAATCCCTAATATTGATATTAGCATTGGGCTAAGGCTGTCCACCATGAAGGGCATCCCTAAAATTCATTTTTTAGACTAAGTCTTCGAAATTCTTACCTTTAACAGGGGTTTTCATAGTAGAATTATTTTGTGGGTGCACCTTAGCACCAGATTCACTTGAGATATGAGCCATTTTTTGATCAACTGCTTGAAACTTATTTTGTGTTCTCTTTAATCCTTTCCCTAGACATCATGGAAAGGTATGATTTTCACTTTTATTTTGTGCAAAAAATTGGAAGTGTTGTCACTCAAGTTCACAGTATGATTTGTTGAAAGAAAAATTTCTAACCCATCTTGTATCCCCTACAACATTTCTTGGTAAAATATTGAGCATAAACCACAAAAAAATTGGCTTTTAGGGCCCGAAGGCCCTAAAAACCAACTTCTAGAGCTGCTTGCACTCAACCCAGATGAAATCCTCGCATAGCCGCTTGCCAAATATATCGTTCACACATAGGGATGCACTAGGATCTGTGTTGCTCAAAATGATATGAAAATTGGTGGAGACGTTCTAGGATTTTTCAGGCATCTACCCTCAAAATTTTAGCTCAATCCGAGTCCGGATAAGTGATATATGGCTGAAACAAGTTCAGTAGTTTCCTACAAAAAACATCTCGCAACTTGGGATGTTAAGGAAGCACATTATGCCTTTGTATTCTCCAACATTGTTCACCTATATTATTTAAGGTATTATAAAGGACTTGAAAGTATATTTGCATGTCATTTGGTAATTTTTCTATGAAATGTGGATACCCTTTGCAATATTATGACCAAAATTTTGAAGAACATTACATTATTTGGTACATGCTAATGTACCCCCATGGTACCTTTGGTACAATTGTAAATATGTAAATATTAGATTAGTGTGTGAGTCTATAGTTTAGGGTGTGTGATTTATATTTCTCTTATATGTAGGATGTGTGCACGTTTCATTTAGTAGAGTGTGCAAGTGTTATATAATAAGGAGTGCAAGTGTGTAGGAAGTCAAGAGTCATGTATAGGTGTCAAGTATACAAGTGGCAAGATGTAAAGTGAAGGGGCATAAGAGGTTTGTATTATGTGTGGAATAGGAAATGATGCATATCCTAAATATGTGAGGAGAGTAATAGGTAAAGTATTGAAAGGTCACATCTAAAGTTATATTATGGAGATAAAGCTCCATGTATTGTATTGAGAAAATATGTAATAACAATGATGTATAGATCTTGTATATTTTATCAATATTATTGTAAGTTTTTTATTGAAACATCGTTATTTTATGCATTTTTATATTGATTTATATTGATTAGAGATTTGTATACATTAATAATTTGATATTATTCTATGAATGTGCCTTTATATATTTTATATATTTTATATTTGATCCTAGATATTGGGACCTATGATAATCTGGCTAAAAACCCAACAATGGAGCCACCTTGAGTGGAGAGAGAATTACATTCAAGCCAAGTATTTTGGAGAATTGTTTAACATATTGAAATTTAGGCCAAGAAAAAGCTTGGAGAATTGTGCTTGCAAAGCCACAAGATAATAAACTAGTTGAATAGGAATGTCAATAAATTTGAACTAAAATAATGCCTCTTGAAATTATTGAGTGCCTAAAGAATTAGAGAAATAGGGAAGAATTCCTAAGGTCATCATAAAATAAGAAATTAGCACCATATGGTGATGATATAGAATAATACGAGGGTAATCAAAGCCACCCAAATTGAGGAGATATCGAATTATAATATCCTTGAGAAAAATAACAAGGAAGAAGTGGTCTAAGCAACATGAATAAGAAAAATATTTAAGCTTCCTAAATAAAGAAAGAAAGAATAAGAAATAAAGAGCTTGCAGAATATTAGATCTCTAGAATAGAGGATTTGATAGAAATATTTTTTTCCAAGATATATCTACCTGATATATTAAAAAGAGAAAGGTAAAAAATAGATAAAGAATGTCACAGAGTTCACTTTAGCTAAACCAACATTACACTGAATTAGAGGAGCACCTAAGTCAAACCAGAGGAGCATCTAAGCCCAACCAGAGGAGTACCTAAGCCAAACTACATGAGCACCTAAGCCAAACTAAAGGATCACCTAAGTCAAATCAGAGGAATGCCTAAATCTGAATTAGCATAGTATCAAACCAGAGGAGTGCCTAAGAAGAAACATAGAACTTAAGTCAGATTTTTACTTGGGAGAAGCATTTGAGAAGGAAGAAAGGGTCATCCAGAAGGTGGTTCTATACATTGCAAAAGTTAAATAATGCATGAGTACCATCCACGACTAAGGTGGAGGAAAGTTAAGTATAACCCAATACATGCATTCAATATGCCAAGTGTAAGGAATTAAATCTAGGCACCAAAGGTATGAAAAATTAATCCTATGATATTTCAAAAAGGTTGCACACATATTAGGGAGTCAAAATGATTATTTAAAATTCAATTAATTATTTTTGATAAGTGGAGTATTAAGGCTTAGGGAACTTCAAAATTTTGAAAAGAAAAAGGGGATATAAGAATGAAATAGATAATTTTCTATCTGATATTTGAAAGAAATTGAGATTAGAGAGATAAAGATAATTGAAAAATTAAAATTGATTTCAAAATTTTGATTTTTGAAAAAATTGAAAATTGATTGCTTAAAATTGAAGTTTGGGGTCATAAGGATTTCTACTCCAAAGGAATTGATAGAATGTGAAGATTGATAAATGCAAATTATTTTTTGCAAATAGAAATTTGAAAATTTATAAATACAAATTATTTTTTGCAAATAGAAATTTAAAAATTGAAAGATTTGATTGATTGAAAATTTTGAAATCAATTTTAATTTTGAAAATTAATTTTGATTGAAAAAAAAATTGTAATGGGGTGAATGTCCAGGGTTCAAGTATCGGGCCTCATCATACTGAACGCTTGTCCCTTTCCTATTGCTTTCAGTAGAGTAAAAGGTTTAAAATGATTATGGCATGGTGGTTAGAGGGGTGTACTGCATGAAGATCTATGTGGCAGCTTCCAATGTGGACAACGTAGAATACCGTGGCAGCCATAAAAGCCAGACAGATTGCCTGGATTCATGGTGGCTACCAATTCCACCATGTAAATTCAAAAAAAAAAAATTGAAAATTAAATTTGATTTTAAAAACTTGATTTTTGAAAAATTTGTTTAGGAAGTCCTAAGGTATTCTACTTCAAAGGAATTAAATGGAAAATTTTAAATATTTGATTATTTGAATAAATTTATTGAAAGATTGAATTAAACTATGGAGAAATAAGGATTTCTAATACAAAGGAATTTTTTTTTGAAGAATTTAAAAAATTTAAAGAAATTAAAATTTTGGAGATAAAAGGATTTCTACTTGAAGAAAAGAATTATTAAAAATTGAAAGAAAAATTGCATGTGCAATTATTTGAAAATTGTTCAAGAAATGGATATGGCATATGATAAAAAGGATCTGAATAAAAACAAAGAATATACACAAGGAATGTGTATTGATGATTCAAAATTCTCACGAAGATATGAATTGTTTGTAAGTATAAAAGGCATAGGAAATAGTGTAAAGGAATAAATTCAATATCCAATCTTCAAGTAGTGCAAGAGCCAAAGTAGAACAAATACAAGGATCAAAGAGTCTTCAATAACCAAATAATGTAATACAAGGGGGTGTTGAAGAATATTACATTATTTGGTACATGCTAATGTACCCCTATGGTACCTTTGGTATAATTGTAAATATGTAAATATTATATTAGTGTGTGAGTCTATAGTTTAGGGTGTGTGATTTATATTTCCCTTAAAGTATGTGTCTATGTGTAGGATGTGTGCAAGTTTCATATAATAGAGTGTTCAAGTGTTATATAATAATAAGTGCAAGTGTATCATCACTTGGAATATTAGAGGACTCAAAGGGAGTCTTTCAAAACAAAATGAAATTAGAAGAATGATTCAGATAAATCATCCACATCTTGTTTTCCTTCAAGAAACAAAGATGTCAATGGAGGATATGGACTTAATTGCCAGTAAAATTTGGCCAACTGGAAAAGTGGTTTCCCTCAGCTCCCAAGGGACTTCGGGTGGCATTGCTTGTGTTTGGGACCCAAAAGAGGTAGTTATTCACCATATGGTTGGCAGTTGGGGTTTGTTGGCTATAGCTATTCAAAGTCGACATTCCAACCAGATTATGCTCTGTATTATCGTTTATGCCCCGACTTCTTTGGAGAAAAAAAGAAGACAAGTGGAAGGATATTACTCATATTATCTCTCATTTTCCTAAAGCTTGGATCTTGATCGGAGGAGATTTCAATACCATCCTCTCTTCGGATGAGAAAAGGGGGGGAAATAGAAATTTGGACAAAAGTACCGACCTCATGAGCGAGTATATTGCAAACCTCCATCTTGTGGATATCCAACCGTGATAATGGCCTTATGACTTGGTATAATGAAGGAAAGGCTTAGCTTGTATAATGGAGATATTGGATAGGTTTTTGCTCTCTAAAAATTTCTTAATCCATGGTCACATTCCTAAAGTGAAGACTCTTAATAATGCCGGTTCAGATCATTGGCCAGTCATGGTGGAAATGTGGAAAACTAATGTGAGTTTCTCTCCTTTTTGTTTTCAATTAATGTGGCTTAGAGATATTTTCTTCAGACCTCGTGTGCAACAATGGTGGAAGGAAGGTAAACCTAGGCATGGGACTAAGATTTTTTGTTTTGCCAAAAGACTGCAATACATTAAATCCAAAATCAAGACTTGGAACTAGAAAGAGTTTAGGGATGTTCATAAAAAAAACATGAAGTTATTGCTCATCTTGAAAATTTGAATAAGAAAATCCATTTAGATGGCCTCACAGAGAAGAGAAGTGCAGATGAAATTAAACTCACAACTCATTTAGAGGAATGGGAAATAAGAAGAAATTTTATGGAAGCAAAAATCTAGAATTCAATGGCTCAAAGAAGAAGATCGAAACACAAATTTCTTCCACAAATCTCTTCTAGCTCGAAGATCTCACAACTTTATTTCTTCCTTAAAATCAGATTCTAGATATGTTGTTTATACTTGGAATGGCATGAAATCTATTGTTGTTGATTACTTTTCCAATATTTTTGCTGCTACTCCTCTTGACTCAGCTTCACAACAAAATTTTCTTCAAGCAATCCCTTCTCTTATCACTTCTGAGGAGAACTCTATTTTGACTCGCTCCTGTTACTATCAATGAGCTTCAACAAGTAGTTTTTAAAATGCAAAAAGGGAAAACCCCAAGTCCTGATGGTTTTCCTATTGAGTTCTACCAAGATTTTTGGGATATCCTTCATGTTGATTTATTAGAGGTGGTGGAAGAAGCTAGGAAATCCAAAGAAATTTTGAAGGTTATCAATAAAACTTATATTACTCTTGTTCCAAAAGCTCAATAGGTTGATCATATCTCAACTTTTAGACCTATTGCTTTATGTAATGTTCTTCTCAAAATTATTACTAAAATCATGGCAGAAAGGTTGAAGCCTCTTTTGCATAAGATTATTTCCCCAGAGCAAGGGGGTATGTGGAAGGACATAAAATAGTAGATGAGATAGTTCTTTCTCAAGAAGCCATCCATTCCATGGATATGAAAAATTCTCCTTCTATGTTCATCCAGTTAGACTTATCCAAAGCTTATGACAGAGTGGATTGGCACTTCCTTATCAAATTTTTGAGGCAATTTGGTTTCTCTAAGGATTGGATGGATTGGATTATGGTATGTATCTCTTCAGTTTCCTACTTAGTTCTTATCAATGGTAGGCCTTCTCAGTCTTTCCTAGCTTCCAGAGGTATTAGGCAAGGTGGCCCGCTATCCCCTTATTTATTCATCATTCTTGTTGAATGCTTGGGTAGGACTATAACCAAAAAGAGGGAAAACAAAACCCTTGAGGGAGTTACCATTGCTCATGGAGCTAGACCTATCTCTCATCTTCAATTTGTGGATGACTCTACCATTTTAGGTAAAGCTACAGTTAAGGAAGCTTCTAATATTAAGAAAATCATTAGTTGTTTTTCTAAGGCTATCAGGCAGTTGATCAGTGAAGACAAATCTAAAGTTATTTTCTTTCACTGCTCTGCTAGACAGGAATCCAAGGTCTTGGATAAATTAAGATATAAGAAGACCTCTCTTCCAATCACTTATTTAGGTATTCCCATAAATATTCAAAGGCAAAAAAATAAAGATTGGAATTGGTTGTTGGACAAAGTGAAGAAGAAAATTGGAAAGTGGACCAACAAGTGGCTTTCTTCTGGGGGTAGAATCACCTTGGTAAAATCAGTCCTTCAAGCTATTCCTATTTATGTTTCTTCCATTTTGAATATCCCAAAGGTTGTTCTTTGAGAATTGGATCAAATCAGTCATTGTTTCCTTTGGAGTGGTACTAAGGAGAAAAGAAAATGGGCCTTGGTGAAATGGGATACTTTATGTCTTTCTAAGAGTGAAGGGGGGTTAGGATTTCGATCTTCAATTAATAACAACAAAGCTTTAGCTGCTAAATTATATTGGAGGATGTTGCATAACCCTAATGCTCTTTGGGCCAATAATCTATGTGCTAAATATGCTGAGAACAAAAGTCTTGAAGACCTTGTTCGCTATCAACTTCCTACCAAAGGTTCTCCCATTTTAGTAGTTCTTAAGATTGGTGAGGATTTGATAAAGAAAAAATTATTTTGGATCATTCATAATGGTCAACATGTAAATTTTTGAACAAATTCTTGGGATGGTCACAAGCCTTTGATAACTCAGTTTCCTGATTGGAGGCCTTGGATGGAGGAGCTTCACCGAGCTAATTGGATAAAGGTGGCTAATTACTGTCGGTACCATACTGGTAATTCAAAGGTTGGTAGATATTGGATCCCTATTGAGGACTGGCCTATTCAAATCCCAGAAAGGCAAAGACAAGATATCCAAGGCATCCTTCATATGATATCCCTCTCTTGGTCCCATGAAAAAGATTGTTTTGGATGGAACAACACTACTAAGGGTGAGTATTCAGTTGCTCAAGATTATTTGACCTTATGCCATAATAATCCCAACCATTCTTCTGACATATTTTCTCAATTGTGGGCTCAAAATCTCTGGCCTAAGGTGAGGTTCTTTAATTGGCTTTTATTGCATCGTAGGGTGCTTACTGGTGACCAACTTATAAAGTGTGGTTTTCATGGCCCTTTTAGATGTGAAATGTGTGAATAGAATGTAGAAAATATCAACCATCTTTTTATTGAGTGTACTTTAGCCTCTGAGCTATGGAGGAGAATGGCAACTTTACTTGGCTTACAGTGGTCAAATTTTTTCACTTTTGAACAGCTTTGGAGGAATTGGCCTAATCAAGAGGGTGTTGATCATTTTATTAGGCAGTTAGTTTGGATGGGTTCTACCATTCTTCTTTGGAATATTTGGAATGAAAGGAACAACTAAATTTTTAATCAATATAGGAAGGATATTCACTATATTTGGCAAAATATCATAGCCAACTTAGTTGAATCAGTCCATCAACTCCTTAATCACCCCCAAAAATCCCACCAAAGATGGGATCAAGTGATGCAAAGATTGAAGATTAAACCTTCTAAAGGCAACCAACTTAAAGGGAATGTGAGTATTAGTTAGATGGATAGGACTAGAAATTGGCAACCTCCTCCTAAGGATTTTGGAAAAGTCAATACTGATGAAGCCTCTAGAGGGAACCCTGGAAAAGCCAATGTGGGAGGAATTGGTAGAATTTCAGATGGCTCCATGGTTTTTACTTTTGCTAAGAATTTGGGTATTCCTTCCAATAACCTTGTTGAGGGGTATGGTATCCTTAGAGGCCTTCAGGAGGCTACTAAGGTTGAATGGGAAAAGGTGTTAGTTGAGTCTGACTCTCAACTTATGATTAATCTCTTAAAGACTCCTTCTAAGAATCATAAGGTGGATTGGAGAATAAAAAGAATTATTGAGAAGATTCAGTTAATCCAGATGGGATTTTTGAAAGTTGATTACAATCATGTGATCAGAGATCAAAACAAGAGTGTTGATGCTTTAGCTAATTGGGCTTTGGACAAAGGTGATCTTACTTGTTATGGCCACCCTCCTATATGGTGGGCTTCTCAAATTAGGGAAGCTCTTCTTTCTATCATTTCTTTGGATGGCTCCAGCTCGAAGGTACCTAGTTTCTTCTTGTTTTTTTTTTTTCTCTTTGGTTCATTCAGTTTTTTTAGTTCCCTAGCTCATTCTATTCTTTATTTTGTTTCCTCCGTTGATTCTTGCATTAATAGTCTTCTGGTCTAGATAGGTCATTGTTTTGTTCATTTTTTTTTCTTTTGTCTTCTTTGTTTTTTTGTTTAGTTTTTTAAGGTGGGTGGGTTCTTTTTTTTTGTTTTGTTTTTGTGTTCTTTGTGTTGTTTTTTGTTGTTTTGTTTTTTTTTAATGTTTTTTGTTATTGTTCTTGTTTTTTTTTTTCGTTCTTGTTCTTGGGTTTCTCTTTGTTTGTGTTAATTCATGTTTTTTATGTGTAAGTATTTTCTATGTTTTTTGTTTTTGTTTATTGTCTATTGTTGGTTGTTTTTTTTTATTTTTTAGGTTTTGGTTGTGTTTATTTTTCATGTTTTTTTGGGTTATGTCTTTGTAGTGTTCTGTTGTTTTTGTCTTGTTTGTTTTTTGTTATGTGGTTCTTGTGTTTTTCTATGTGGTTTGTGTTGTGGTTTCTTTTATCTTATTGTGCGTGTTTGGTTGTGATTTTGGTTTTGACACACTCAAGGAGCATGCTTTTTATTTTATTTTATTATTTTTGTTGTTATTTAAATTTTTTTATTTTGGTTTTGTGTGTTTGTTTGCTCCTTGAGTATGTCAAAGGTGGTGGGCCAGGTCAGAGTCCTAGGTGTTTTTGGTAGAATGGATACCCCTGCCTCCTTGGGTCTTACCCGAAAGTGGCATCCCTTTTGGGATGTTTTCCACAAATTAAAAAAAAAAAAATAAGTGCAAGTGTATAGGAAGTCAATAGTCATCTATAGGTGTCAAGTATACAAGTGGCAAGATGTAAAGTGAAGGGACATAAGAGGTTTGTCTTATGTGTGGAATAGAAAATGATGCATCTCTCGGATATGTGAGGAGAGCAATAGGCAAAGCATTGAAAGATCACATCTAAAGTTATATTATGGAGATAAAGCTCCATGTATTGTATTGAGAAAATATGTAATAAAAATGATGTATAAATCTTGCATATTTGATCAATGTTATTGTAAGTTTCTCTTTTGAAAATTTATGCATTGTTATATTGATTTATATTGATCAAATATTTGTATACATTAATATTATTTTGTGAATGTGCCTTCATATATTTTATATTTGATCATGGATATTAGGACTTGTGATAATTTGGTTAAAGAGCCAACATAAAAAGGAAAAAATATTAATATTGAGAAAGTGAGTCAAGATTGGTAAAGTATTAGTAAAATCCATCCATAAATCAAGAGCACTTATTATACCCTTGTAACCTAAGATGTTTATAGCCATGAGGATCTCACATAAGCAAGATAAAGGTTTTTTTCTTTTAGTTTATTCTTCTATTAGCTTGGTGGATGATGGGGTTCATAAATCATTCAAGTTTCATAATTAGAAAAAAAAAATACTAAGATCTATTATACATATTATATTAATATCTAATTTAAAACCCTTGGTATGTACACATTGATCAATGAGGATAGAGAGACATCTAAGGAGCATTAGAGATATGTAGTTATAATTTAGGATGGATGTGTTACATAAGTATGTACAATGATCACAAATAGGGTATCATAATAGAGACATTAAAGTGGAACACTTTATGAAGACCTTGTTGTAAATGGGTACCTGATCAACCATAAGATCCAAAGAGGCATGCAAGACCCTATTGTGCTTGTGGGAAGGTTTTCAATTATTTGAAACAATTAAATTATAGGGATGTTTTAGTGTAAATTAATTTTGTCAATGAATTTTAGGATGCATTACGCCATTATATAGACAATAAGATGTATTGGCAATGACTAGTAAATGAGATGTATGGTTGGATTATCTAGTTAATGGTCAGAAGTGACTAGATAATTAGATGCAACCATTCCTCTAGAATAAGCTATAACAACCTATAAATATTTTTCCATGGATGAAGTGTCTACATGTAAAATTTTGTTTTTATCTATACATTAATGTAAATAATTTTGTTTATCATGTATACTTTTCCTTATTTTTTGTCAATGTTTCTCCATTGGTGTATTGTTTTTAAATGTGTTTCATAGTCTTTGTACTTTTATAACACTAAGAATAAACACTTATATCCCCAAAAACCACTGGATTGCTAATTTCCAAAGATCCACTCAACTACCTATAGCAATTGAGGTTGATTGTAGCCATTAGTTTTGAGTAGTTTTTCTATCTATAGTGTATTGTATGTAGAAAGACTTATCTCTACATCCTCTATCGAATCAATTTTTTTTTTATCTCCCCAATCCATTCCTCATTTTGTTTATTCATATCATCAAAGGCTCTAGCAAGGTGGAAAGGTGGACTTCAATACATTAAAGTTGATAAAACATAGTTGCTCAAATTACTATCTTTATTTACCTCACATTTTTTACATTCAGCTAGTCAAAAAATTTGACATTGTAATAAATTCTAACAATATAGAAGGTATAATTGAGTTATAATATAATGTCATACAAGGTGCAAAGTCAAATTTGGAGGTTGCACAACAAATTTTAAATATTTAAACAATAGTTTGATACCTCATCATATATTGGAAGAGAATTAATACAATCAACCTTTTTATTTTTAAAACACAAATTATTTTAACAACTAGTTATCAACTATAGGATGATATATTAGTCTTTGTTGGATGAACTCATTAATAACCTGTATTATTGAATAAAATATTTAAAAAATATCATTTGTTAGTTAAGCAATAAAAAAATATGATTTTTTATTTTTTAAATGAAACCCATATTTTATAAAACTAACGTATATGTGATATTAAGTGTAAATACCAAAAATTAAAAGGTTAAATCTATATTAAAATTTCTATAGGACCATACAATTTATAAAATTTTAAACAAACCACAAAGTGCATAAGTTTTATGTAGTTTTGGACAACACAATAAGTCACTAAGACATGGATCATAGTTACAATCATTAAATCTCTCCCTACCTACATACCAATATAGAGATTTAGAATCTACCTCTTCAATAATAGATATGAGAGTTGCCTATACAAAATATTTAAACAAGGAAATCAATATAAAATAATCTCATTCACCATGACTACTTGAAGCACCACCCTTTATGGGGACTAATTTGGGACAATATTTATGTTCACTATTCTAGATGTATCAAGTCCATATTTATGTTTATGGGGACTAATTTGGGACAATATTTATGTTCACTATTCTAGATGTATCAAGTCCATATTTATGTAATATACATGTAGATATGGTTGTCTTTATTGTATTTATTCATTGGTTTTAGTTTTTCTAGTGTTAACATGTTTAAAAGTTGAATATTGAACCCTGAGAAAATGTTGGCTTATTAGAATTAGAGAGGTGATCGTGATATCATATCACTCAATGCCATGATTCCTACTTGATACTCAGGAATCAAATACAATAACCTTGCACTTATTATATTGTAGAAACAACATCTAGTAAACCAATGTTTATTTTTTAAATCCTAGAATCCATAGTACCTTTGATTTTAGGTTCTATCTAAATTTTCATTTGTATAGGTGGTAATTTAGGTATATGTATATGCGGTGTATATTTAAACTTTGTTCACCATGAGTATACATTATGGTGTAATAATACAAGCATACATTAAACATATATATTAACTACATATAGTACTTATAATAATTCATCATAAAAATACATTTTATTATATAATTATGTTTCAATAGCCTTCAAATTTTAATCATATAGCATTCACTCTTGAAAGAGTGAATGTAGTATTACATTAAAGATATTAATATTAAGTATTGAACTTTATTTCAAAGTGTTTGCTTACACACATATTAACTATAATATAAATCATATAAATAAATATAATACCATAAAAAAATAATATTATGTATTTTTATAGTTGGTATATATTAATTTTACACATTTACAAACACCATCTCATCTCATATTTATATATGCATCTCATGGTTGGTGGATCTTTCTAGACATTTATTTTTCTTATTATTTTACCTAACCTTCATTTAATCGGTCAATGTATAAATACACTCATATAACAATATATAAGATGAATTTGTAGTCCAACACCCTCTCATAAATTTAATTAGTGAAGACTTAAAAAAAATCCATAAAAACAACATAAGGAATATGGGCCTCACTTACCTAGATATATATTTTTCTATTATTTTACCTAACCTTCATTTAATTAGAATGTATAAATACACTCATATAACAATATATAAGATGAATTTGTACACTCTCTCATATATTTATCTTGTGAAAACCTAAAAATCCCCGACAAACACAATTTAGGAATATGGATCTCGCTTACCTTTTTGAGTCTTATCATTGTTTATGTATTCATTTACAGTATGAGTCTTCATCAAGTCTTTCATTCATGGCTCCATGTCATGGTACTCATCATGAAAATATTATTGCTACTCATGTACCAATGTGATGTAGTTGTAATCCTTGATACCTCTTTATCATCATAAAACATCATTGTATACATGTTAAAGTTTTTCTACTAGCTAACTCATAATCATATCACACAAAGATTTTCATGTATAATTCTTAACCACTACCAAATTATAATGTGATTTCTCTTAACCACCTTAGTTTTTATAGTTCCTCTCAAACACCTTTGTGAGTTCTTTAAGTTATTTACATATAGCCATTACATTCATAAAATTTTCTCACCACCATGGTTATTAACATAGACAACACTAACTTGTTTTTCATCTTGACTATCCCATCATACACCCATTTATATCATATTAAATATAACATAACACTAATTTAACTCTTGACTCATCACAAAACTATTAAATATAATATTCACAAGACCTATTTCAACAAGTTACAACTCTTGTTTATCCTCTTTAATACCTCTTCTTTAAAGAAACCATGAGACCTTTCCATCTCCTTCCATTAACTACTCTCATCCCATCATGCCATCGTAAACATATCATGTTTTTATCTAACTTAATACAATGGACTTAGTTTTCCTACACATGATGTCATCATACACTTTATAACATTGTTTCTAATAACATTATAATATATAAACATGGTATATAACATTAAAGGCAAAACACGATTTCAAGTTAACCTTCACAAAAATATGGCATGAAGAATTTAAATAACATTATATATTGTTTAATATCTAATAAAACACTTTGTTTACAATGCAACACAACTTAAGAGTTTTCAATATACATACTTTCACTCAATAGATAACACAAAAGAGAAGAAGCGGGCCCATCACCCACACACTTCAAAGTTGTAGGACCTACCTTTAAAAACTTATATAAGTTGATGGGATGTAAATGAACCATTTTACCACACAAATGAAGCATTACTTCTTGGTCAACCTAATATTATCTTATAAAACACTTGGTTTTCGTCCATACTTTCTCTTTATAGATATAACTATCACATTTTACAATAACACTCTTCATACACATTTTAGAAAATGACATGCTCACCATGATTAGCTTCGTATAGTAGTGCACATAGAGGTCGAAAATGAAAATATTCGTAACTAACGACTAAAATTATACATCAAAAACATTCATCACAAGCTCATAATCATTCTTCAAAATAAACCATTTTAAAAATACTTTATAATATTATTATATTATAAAAATATTATAAACTTTTAAACTTCTCACGATTTAACATTAACTCTTTATGTTTATTATTATTGTATTGATGGTGTGACCAACCTACCTACCGACCCACCTACTGTTACCTACCCACCAAATTGGATGCATAAAAGTCATTCTGAAAAATCCACACTTTGCCGTTACACTCTATAAATAACTTTCTCACTGATCAACGTAAATTAATTATGTGTGTTATTATTGTGTTGGTAGTGTGACTACACCCTACCCACCGGCCATCCAATTGGACGGAAAAATGTCATTCTAAATGAATCCACACATGCCGTAATAAATAACCTTCTATCAATGTAGCAAACAACTTCATGTTTAGTTTGTTATATGTTTTAAGTTTATATATTTTATGTTTCAAGGGTACGTTCTAAAGTTTATTATGAAGAGATTTAGGTTTAAATATTAGGGTATATTTGTTTGTGTAAAGATAAAGGTAAATTTATGTCCGTTGTAAGACAATGAGATACCAAACCTGAGCCGCTGATGCTTCTCAAGGTGGGTTTAATAATAACATGATGGAATAGATGTTGTTGAAGCAGCCTTATAATTTAAACCCTACTTAATAGTAAAAAAAAAGACTATAGATGTAACCAACTCCCCTCTGAATAAAAAATAAATAAAAAGTTTATATATTTTGATATGACCTCTAAATAACTTTAGAAATGGAGATTGAAACACAATACACATGAAAACAAGCATACATAAAGACTATTTATGAGTGTTTTTGGGACACCGTAGGAGTCCATTTTTTCACATAAGTTTAAAGTTCAAACCCCTTTTATGTATCTAGTGTGTTAATCTTTTATTGATAAAACTTAGCTCTTGACCTTTAAAAAATCATAGCTGAAATAAATATACACAACCGTAATAAAAAAAAATTATTTATTAAATGTGTTTTATTCATCCAACAAGATATTTATGATGTTAAACATCTCATCTTTGAAAAGTGGATCATCCTTCTGGATGGCCGTCTACAGTGTTACAAGTAGTTCATACACCAACTTGATCGAAACCGGTCAACAACTCATTTATTTTCTAATAAGAATAAAGCATAAGGAAGATCGTTATCATGAGGTGTACATAATTGAGACTATTCAAGGATGTCGTTATAATTAGGTGCATACATTTAGAAAAATTTGGAAGACTTATCGGTGAAAAGGAATTAGTTAATGGGGACAAAAATTAATTTGTATTGATGGTCCTGAAAGTGACTTCAATCCGAAATAGCTACGATCAAACTCGCGTGCCTTTCACTTCAACACGTCCTCCAATAAAAATTATATGCCTGCCTCTGCCTGTAAACCAACAAAAACAAGTACATTTATTAGTCTTTGAGCAGGCCGGAAAAACAGCAACACATTGGCATCATATGCCCAAAAAGTCCCATTTTCTTATAGTCATAGTTTTCATGTACAAGCGTTCAAAATGGGTTATAGTCTTGCTTGGGAGGCAAGGATACCCGCAATCGATGGTTCTCGCCGTCCTCAATCCCCTCAACTCTTCACTGGATTCTCCAAAACCAGTTGAGCGACGGTTCTTGGGGAGAACAATCGTGTTTCTTGGCTTATGACCGAATTCTGGCAACACTGGCATGTGTTATCATTGTCAGCCTCTGGCGTACTGGCCACACACAAGTGCACAAAGGTCTAGAAATAAAAATTGGATTAGATTGCATCGCATCTTGGTGTTTTCAGCTTTTTCTCTCGTCCTTCGTTCTCCGCTTATTGTATTGTATTAATAAGAAAAATGCAAGCAGGAATCGAGTTTATAAAGAAACATGCCGAACGAATGGAGGCGGAAGCGGAAATTCTCCAACCAAGTGGGTTTGAGATCGTGTTTATTTCAATGCTCAACGAAGCTAAAAAGTTGGGATTGATGAAGTGGCCTTTGTAAAACAGATCAATGAGACGATGGAGACTAAGCTCAAAAAGTGAGGGAGTCGAGCTCCTAGACTTTCTTCACAAAGTTCAATTTTATCCGATATAATTGATCATGTATATTTTATGATTATCATTTGCGCATTGGTGTGTGGGTTTATCAGGATTCCTTTGAACGTCATTTATGCCATCCCAACAACTATACTCTACTCGTTGGAAGGCTTACAGGAAATAATTGATTGGAAGAAGATAATGAAACTTCAGTCCAAGGATGGATCCTTCCTCGGCTCAACTGCATCTACAGCTGCCGTGTTCATGCATACAAGAGACAATAAGTGTTTGGAATTTCAGCTTTCTTTCTCAAAAAATTTGGAGACCACGGTAGAAATCAGATTCACCCTCATCAAACGAGGAATATATATATCTACCGTGGTCTCCAAAATTTTGATGAGGGTGTATCTGATTTCTACCGTGGTCTCCAAATTTTTTGAGAACAAAGCTGAAAAATTCCAAACACTTATTGTCTCTTGTATGCATATATATTGTTTGTGATTATGTGACGATGGCAAACAAAGTAATGCTTTGATTTTATTAATCTTGAAAAGCGAGTGTGAAATGACTATTATGGCAATCTGCAGTTCCTTGCCGATTGATCTGTTCGAACGTCTATGGGCCGTTGACACTGTTGGACAGCTGAGAATCGACCGACATTTTCAGAGAGAGATCAAAGAAACTCTTGATTATTTGTACCAGTAAGGCTCGGAATTCTATTTTGAATTGGTGTTACATATGTTCTTTTACCTTTGCCGTGATGATGAAAATGTTTTTGCGCCATTTTCAATTGCTAATTCTGGACTGTAATCCATTGCATTTACATTATCAGCTATTGGAATGAGAGTGGCATCGGATGGGCCAGAGAAAGAGAAAGTGTTGTACCTCATATCGATGTTACTGCCATGGGTATCCGAATCCTTAGACTACACGGATACAGCGTAAGCCCAGGTAATAGAAAAATAAAGTCATAGCTGTACCATTTAATTGCACTACCCATAAAGCAAGGTCGTCGAAAAATGGAAATATTTATTGATAGACAAAAATATTTGATAAGGACTCAAAATTCATCTTACGCCTGCCAGGCTAAAGCCTCAATTCATTGATTTATTTTTATTTTTGGAGAGTTCTATGCGGACTGTTGCCTATATCTTTACTATTTGATGCACATGCTTTAAAGAGTAAGATTAAGCCTGATATTATAGAAAATAAAAGTAAACTTTATTGTATACAATGTTTGTGCAATTATATATATATATATGAATGTGTTTGTTGTAAGTTTTAAAAGGTATGTATCAATTGTTTTTAATCATTTTAGGGTTGGTGTTAGAAGGTTTTAGATAATCACTCTAACTTTATAAGCATAAAATTAATTTATTTTTTTAATATTGTTTATAAATAATTTTGTCTGAATTAAAGACATAAAAACAAAACTTATAAAAAATATATCAAAATTTAGGTGGTTATAATATTAGTCTTACTACAAGAATCATGTAATATTTTTTAGATCTAAAAAAATTCTATAAGAAAAAAATTTAGCCTCACTTGAGGCTTTGGTGAAAACATCTACATTATGTAGTATTTTGGATGAATCACATGTTGCTGAATAAATTGTCTGATATAGTGATGGTATACTTCAACCATTACTTCAAAGTGCTTAGTCCTTACATGGAACACTGATTTCTTGGAAAGCTTAATGGTACTCTAATTATTATAGTGTAATCTTGTAGGTTGCATATGGTGCTACTATAATTTAGAGAGAATGCTTCTTAATCACTTGATCTCTTTGGCTACCTTTTTTATTGCTATGCATTCAATTTTTGTTGTGGATAAGGAAATTGTACTTTGTTTCTTACTATACCAAGATATAGGATTGGAAACAAGTGAGAAAACATACCCTATGGTGGATCTTCTATCATTTGCACAGCTTGCCTAATTTAAATCTAAATATATTGTAGGAAGTAGCTTTCCACTAGATGAGAGCTAAATGCTCATGCTCAACATTCCTTGTATATACTTCAATATCTCTTTTGCAGCTTTCCAATGAGGAGCCTTTCGAGAAGTTATAAATATGGATACCACACTAACTACATAAGATATATTTGGTCTTGTATAAGTCAAATATACCATATTTTCTACATATTATCTATATACTATTACATTGACTTCATCTTCTTGCATATTCTTGCTCAAGTTTGTACCTCTAGAGATTAGAATAAATAATTTTGTATAATTTTAATTTTTGAAAATGACTAACAAGTCATTGGAATATTTATTTTGTGAAAGGATGATATATTTAGTTTAGCATACCATAAATCCAACAAATTAATTAAGAAGTTCCAAGTCTGTCATTTCAAACCTATCCCTTAGTCTTGATTTTACTTCATAGATATTTTATAGATTATTTCCTATGATGATGAGATTGTTACATTGATTTTCCACTAGGGCCTCGAAAATTTCACACTTCTTGAAAACTTCATCCTTAGTCTTAAAAAAGTGTGTCCATGCTTTTTAGAAAAAATCATCTATAAAAAATAAGACATATTTATTTCCTCCTAATGATTAAGGAGTAATGGGTCCCAATAAGTCACTCTACACAACCTTAAGTATTTTTCTTTCTCTTGATGTACTTATTTCAAATGGGTTTGTATGTTGTTTTCCAACCATATAACCTTCACGAACACTTGCATTTAACTTGATTCAAGGTAGGCCCATAACCATATTTTTATTTGATAATGTAGATAAAATTTTATAATTTAATTGGCTAAACCTTTGGTGCCACAACTCACTAATATATTCATGCATTATCACATGATAAACCTTTTTTGCATGCTCTAAATCAAGTTTATATATTCCATTTTCAATTGTTCCTATTTCCATGACTTCGTATCCATCCCTCATATTTTTTATCAAATGTTTGTCTTGATAAAATTCCACCTTATATCCATTTTTTTATTTGATTTATTGAAATAAGATTCTTCTCAAATTTTGGTATATTAAACACATTAGTAATTTTCTATTCCTTTCCACCATTGTCCTTGATAGATATTTTACGAACACCTTCCACACTTAGTGAAGTATCGTCACCTAAAATAACTTTATGGGAGACATATTTCTTCTCTCCATAGTCAAAAGTTTCCTTATGATAAGTCATATGTTGACTTGCACCTCAATTAAAATGCTAAGCATATGTAGAGCTTCCACATGTAACAAGAGAGGTGAGTAAAATATTTATAGAACACTCATCTTCTTGGATAAAGTTTGATTGATTCTTTGAATAGAAAATCTGAAATCCACCTATTTTTCTTTTATAATATTGATATGCTTTATGTCCTTTTCCATAGTTATAAAAAGTAATTTTAAATCTAGTTACTATACCTTTCATTTATGTCCTTTCCCATATTTATAACAAGTAATCTTAAAGCTAGTTACTATGCCTTTCATTGAAGTTTCCATGTTGTCAATTGTGTTGCCTTCCTTACCTTTACTATGATTTCATACCATATGACTCTTTCATTTATTGAGTTGACTTTATTTATTTCGTATTCCTTTATTAGTAAATATCCATTTATCTTTAGTTTCCAAAGCTTACCCATTCTTACTAGATTCACCATTAAATTTATTAAGTTTCTCTTCATCACTTAGTGATTCTCCATATAGTCCATCCAGTTTTATTTTATTATATTTTTCTGTTAACTCAAAGGTGGACATAGATTTGTGATATTTGGTGTCAACTAGAAAATCCATAATATCTTCATCTTTATATTTTACCTAAATAGTTTAAAGTTAAATTCTAATTTGATTTAATTTGATGAGGTGGCCATTCATACTCTCTCCTTCTTCCAACTTGAGATGTTTCAATTGTATTTTTAGATCCATTATTTATACTTTGCATGGAGTACCCCATACATGTTTTGAAGTTTGAAGATTTTGAACATGAGATACGATAGATGGATTAATTTAACACAAAATAAGTTCTCATTCATTCATGTTCTTTTTATTATTTAACATCTCCATTTGAATTTGATAGGATCCTACAAATCTTTCTTTTATAATAATTTCTAATACCATATAGGTTTCATTTAAACCTATTATAAAACAACAACTTGAAAAGACGAAAGTAAGAAAACCACACAAACATAAAAAAGCTTGAAATTAATCCTCTTCATTTATATGATATTAAAAAAATCTCTTAATTATTTATTGCCTTCATACAAGAACTTCAAATTACCGAATCCCCTATAATATATATAACCCCCAAAAATTAAAATTTTACAGTCTACATAACCTTCTTAAATATCTTCACAGGAATGCCTGGAACAAATTAAAATATAGTTCAAATTCTTGTTATCAGTATTTCTTCCTCTTCAAATTACCGAATCCCCTATGATATATATAACCCCCACAAAAAATTAAAATTTTACAAACTTCATAACCTTCTTAAATATCTTCACAGCTCAATATGAATGCCTCTAGCAAATTAAAATATAGTTCAAATTCTTGTTATCACTAATTCTTCTTCTGAACATGTGCCCTTCATAAAATAATTCATTTAAAACTTGACACTTTTATTTTAAAAATAAAATAAAATAAAAGCAAGCCACTTTATTATAACACCCAACAAGAAGGATGTAGCTTCAAATTCACACATTTTTTTTTAAAGCGAAAAACCCCTTGCGGGGCCGCCTTGGTCTGAGAGACCACGAACAGGGGGTTCTATACCATCAAAGTCACCCGGGAGTCGCACCCAGCCCTGCCCGCACCAACATTATCAATTGGATTTTGGGTACCCATTTCAACTTTTTGATAAGGTGGAGATTCAAACCTGGACCTCCCTTAGAGGATTGCCCTCTCCTCTCCAACTCGCTAGATACAAGTTCACAACGGCATCAAAAGCACAGAATAATTCGAACTCATCACACTTTCGAGGTTGGAGTCTTGGAAGTTCGCCTAACGAACAGAAAACCACCAATCCGGAGTTCGTGAAGCCGCAAATTCGACTATCGGAACCATCGGATACAGGAAGGACGAGGAATCAATGACATGCACCAGCCAAACGCTCGAATTCTCCCTTCTCCCTTCCCCATCTCCAAATGTTCAACACAGTAGCTCGAGTCCAATGCTCCAATTCAGCTTTCGGCCTTTCATGTATGTGTGGTTGAAGGAACAAGCCAATAGGCAGCAGAATATAGCCCTAGATTAAGTCAGAAAAATGCACTTTGAGCCAATAGAAAGGACTCCACATGCAATGCAGAGGAGGTGGAAGACTTGAAGCAAGCTCCGAGGGATATTTCCCGTAAACACCCCACACGCTACAAATTGAAACCCTAGTTCTCCTATGTGCTTCCTGAATTATTACAGCAGTGCATTTGGAATTCATTTTTGATGATTACAATACATACTCTCCTCTGCTATTTGCAATGCATTAGCCAAATCAAGGCCAAAGTCAAGGATTTGTTAGTGATACGCCTTTAAAGAGCAAGATTAAGCCGAATATGATACACGACAATGAAAATATATATAATAGAGAAAATGTATGGACTTACAGTTTTATACTTGTTACAGTTATTATGGTTTCATTGTCTATAATAAAGAAGATTAAGGTAGGTGTGATCTAATACAAGCCAATATGGTGCATAATTTGCTGGATTTGCTATTTGCGCAGATGCTCTGAAAACTTTCATAGACAAGAAGGAAGAATTGTTTTGCTTAGGTTCAGACCCAGAGAAAAGTTTCTGATATGTTAGACGTTCATCGCTGCTCCCACGTTGCATTCCCGGTAGAAGTTGTTAAGGAAGAAGCAAAATTCTGCACCCATGAATATTTGAATAACGCTCTCAAGAATGTTGGAGCCTTTGATAAGTGGGATATTAAAAAAGATATTCACGGAGAGGTGCGAAGATATTTTAGAGAATTTCAGAGAAACACTGCTGAAGAGGATATGGATCGATCAGACATGGTTCACTGTATTTTTTTTTTCTTGGATTGCAGGTGGAAATGGTCTTCAAGTTTCCATTGGCATAGAAGTTTGCAAAGGATGGAGACGACAACCTTTAGAAATTAAGTGTAATTTTACAGAGAAGGGAAAGATATGTGCAGAATAGAAACAGATATACATTTTTTTTTTTTAAAGCGGAGCCACCTTGAGAGACCACGAACAGGGGTTCTACACCGTCAAAGTTACCCGGGGTCGCATCCGCACCAACATTATCAATTGGATTTTAGATACCCAATTCAGCTTTTTGGTAGGGTGGAGATTTGAACTTGGGACCTCCCTTGGAGGATTGCCCTCTCCTCTCCAACTCACCTACAACACCTGGGTTAAACAGATAATACATTAATTCTTTATTTTTTTAAAGATATAAATTGTTGCTGCAATGTATATAATTTTATTTTATTTAGTATCTTTCAATATAATATTTTTCAATATTTTTGTTTTTTCATTTTTTTTTAATGTTAGTGGATAAATTAATTGATGTTGAATACAAGAATATATAGATTCATTATAAATGGCTTGTTAAAATTAATAGATTAATGTTTTTCTATCTTGAGATTTATCTTTTTATTTTTACACTTACCTTTTTTATTTTACTATTTCTTTTTTTATGTCACAATTGGTTTCTTATATTTTTTCTCAAAATTCTTTACATGTGCTTTTCCACATTAAGCATTAGTTTTTCCAACATTCTTCTCCTTAATGCTTAGTATTCTAATTTTTAATTTCATAAAGAAAAATCTAGTCAACTTGCTCTTTGATCAACTTGCTAGTGCACATACACTTATACTATTATGCATTTACATTCACATATTTTTGAATCACTTGTTGGTGACTTTATTTTCTTATTAACATGGGTTTGATCACATAACTAAACTAGAAGTGTCCTTATGGTAATCTTCTCATCCTATTGATTACATAGATAACCAATCATTGCAACCACCAAGTATAATAGAGTAGATCACTACTTACGACGTCCATTTTCTTGTTTCTACATTGCATGTTTATCTTTCTTCTCTCATGTGTGGGACCTTGCTTCTACCACACATAACCTTTATCCAATGGTTTCTCTCCCTTTTTCCTTTCGAGCTACTCTTATTGTTTCTCTTTCTCTTTTAGCATAGTTTATGATTTTGCTTATCTTCTTAAATTGGATTACATTAGCTTTCATACCCTAATAACAGTATGGACCAACTATGACTCAAATCTAGGACCTCCATTTGTTGAGGTTGCTCAATAAATAAGTTTTTGGCTCCTCTTTGAACTGGCCTACAATTCAAATGTAAGAGTATTACTCATTGCTCCAACATCCTCCCTAAGCCACTTTGCGAGTACTTGGTACTCCTAGATTCAATGCCAACTCTAAGCTTTAGCATTGACTTTGATTCCAATTGTAGAGATTAAGTGCTCTCATACCAAATGTAAGTTTATAGAGAAAGAAAATAGATGTGTAGTATAGAAAATTTAAGAAACTAATTATTCATACAAAAGATATAAATTGTTGTTGCAATACATATAACTTTATTCATTGATTCATTGCCTTGCAATATAATATTCTTCAATACATCTTGATATTTCAAACCTTATTTTTTGATGTTGCTACACCACTCTAAAAACCATAATGATAAAATCCATATGATCTAATCCAACTATGTGTAGATTGGATGATCCACCCAAGTATGGATGGATGGATGATCCATCCAAGTGAGGATGGGTGAATAAATCAATTGATGTTGAATATAATAATATAGACTCATTACAAATGACTAAACTAATTGATATAGCGATAAATAGGAGGTCAATTAAACAAAAACCTTTCCTAGCTATCAGACATCTCCATATCACCCTATAGAAAAATAGTAAATAAAGAACCCCACTTTAATTTGCAAACAAATAAACTACAAGAGCAAATTACTCAACAACATAACACATAAAATACAGTAAACACAAAATATTGTTTTTATTATATTTATTTTCACATCAACAATAATACAATTCCATGGTGACCATAATTACCAAAGATAAGATTTCCACAGAGCACCACAAATAACATAGTTACCATAAATACCAAAGATAAGATTTCCACAGAGCACCACAAATAACATAGTTACCATAAATACCAAAGTGACTATAGTTACCATAAATTTTACAAATTGCTCTCCATAGAGTACCACACATTTGCAAGCACTCCTTAGAGTATCAGTTTCCTTTTTGGCATTGTCAAATCATTGTTAGTCATCCTGATCCATGCCAACTTCCTTACCAGTCTCTTGTCGATCTCTTGCCATCTCCTTGCAACCTTGTTTGGATCTAGCTCTAGACATTTACAACGTCTATGATGTTATAAATAGGTGACCTCCTACAAGCACCGCATAGAGTACCAATTTATTCTTTTGAGGTTTTACATAACAAAATTCTTGCAAATACTGTACAAAGTGTTAATTTTTTCCTCCGAATATTTACACAACAAACATCCTACAAGCACTGCATAGAGTGCAAATTTTTTCTAAGCTCCTCTGCTCTCTTCCTTCTTCACTTCCTTACACATCTTCTTCTCCACTCGTGACCTTCCAATGCTGGAATATGGAGAGTTGTTTCCTTTCCTCTTTCCTTTTATAGCCAATCAAAGGGATGAAAACCATGTGCACCAAAACATGTGTATAAAACCATGTGCACTAAACCATGTGCACCAAACCATATGGACAAAACCATGTACACCAAACCATGTGCACAACAATGATGTTCACAAAACTAACAACCATATGCACAAACTCATGTTCATAAAAATAACAACCATATGCACAAACTCATGTTCACAAAACTAACAACCATATGTACAAACTCATGTTCACAAAACTAACAACCATATACACAAAAATAAAACTAAAACCCCACTTAGACGCTCTTACACCGCTAGTAGTGCTTTCCTATTTTTCAAAATATATCTTTGAGCTTACTTTTTATTTTACCAATTGTCCTTCTCTATAGCAATTGCTTTTCTAATTTTTCCAAAGCTCTTTTAATCTTAAAAGTTACTTTTTCCAACGGAACTTCCATAAAGCAACACGGAGCAAATGATGTTTGACTTGGAATGTGAGAAATTTTGGTAACTCTTTATCCTCACCATAATTTAATGCAAAAAGAAACTAAAAGCCAAACATTTGTTTTTTAGTTAGATTGACATATATAAGCAAAGCACCTACCAGGAGCAATACTGAGCAAATGATGTTTGGCTTGGAAAGTCTATGTACTCGCAGGAAATCTGGTAACTCTTTATCGTTACCATTATAATCTCATGCAAAAGGAAACTCAAAAGGTTCACGTACTAAATTTATTTGGAATAGCAATAAGGCAAACATTTGTGTGTAAAGCTCTTGAATCTCTTTTTCTATACTGGACAAGAGGGAAGGAAGGGACAAGGACATAACTTATTACCATTCCAGATAAATTTAGTATGTAGCATGTTCTCTCATCTTTTTGTCTGTCACATCAGAAATTATCTTCGTATTATAATCTATAACAGTTAGTAACTATAATGTATATTCTTATTCTTGCAGTGGGAGATCCAAATGGTATCTTAAGCCAAAGAAGCAATCTGGTTGAAAGACAAACATGTCCCTTCTTTGGATGAATATGTGGATGGGGCTCTATGTGGATGGGGCTCTGCACATTTGTTTTGACATCGGCACTCTTTACGGGAGAGATCCTCTCAGACGTCATCCTTTCAAAAATTTGCCACGGCAAATAGTTACCAAAATTTCTTACAAGTACGTAGACTTTCCAAGCCAAATATCATTTGCTCGGTATTGTTCGATGTAGCTTCTCGTCCCCATCCTTGTCAGACTTCTATAAAAACTTGAGGACCATTCCCACCTCAATGCAAGACCAAAAAAAAAAAACCATCGAACCATGTCTAACCGATCCATATCCCTTTCGGCAGTGTTTCTCTGTAATCCTCTAAAATATCTTCGCACCTCTCCCTGAATGTAGCATAATTTGCTGGAATTGCTATTTCTGTTTTTGCGCACATGCTTTGAAAACTTTCAGAGACGAGAATGGAGAATTTTTTTGCTTTATGGGTCAGACCCATAGAGGAGAGGAGTTATTGATATGTTAAACGTTCATCGCTGCTCGCATGTAGCATTCCCTGGAGAAGATGTTAATAGCCCACTTATCGAAGGCAGTGTTTCTCTGTAATCCTCTAAAATATCTTGCTATTTCTGTTTTTGCGCACATGCTTTGAAAACTTTCAGAGACGAGAATGGAGAATTTTTTTGCTTTATGGGTCAGACCCATAGAGGAGAGGAGTTATTGATATGTTAAACGTTCATCGCTGCTCGCATGTAGCATTCCCTGGAGAAGATGTTAATAGCCCACTTATCGAAGGCAGTGTTTCTCTGTAATCCTCTAAAATATCTTGCTATTTCTGTTTTTGCGCACATGCTTTGAAAACTTTCAGAGACGAGAATGGAGAATTTTTTTGCTTTATGGGTCAGACCCATAGAGGAGAGGAGTTATTGATATGTTAAACGTTCATCGCTGCTCGCATGTAGCATTCCCTGGAGAAGATGTTAATAGCCCACTTATCGAAGGCAGTGTTTCTCTGTAATCCTCTAAAATATCTTCGCACCTCTCCTCGAATATCTTTTTTAATAGACCACTTATCGAAGGCTCCAACATTCTCGAGAGCGTTATTCAAATATTTTTGGGTGCAGAGTTTTGCTTCTTCCATAACATCTTCTCCCGGGAATGCAACATGCGAGCAGCGATGAACGTTTAACATATCAATAACTCCTCTCCTCTATGGGTCTGACCCATAAAGCAAAAAAATTCTCCATTCTCGTCTCTGAAAGTTTTCAAAACATGTGCGCAAAAACAGAAATAGCAAATCCAGCAAATTATGCTACATCCTGGTTTGTGCAATTGCACACAATTCACACCTACCTTAATCTTCTTTATTATAGACAATGATACGACAATAAGTGTAACAAGTATAAAACTGCAAGTCTATACATTTTCTCTATTATAAATATTTTCATTGCCGTGTATCATATTCAGCCTAATCTTACTGTTTAAAGCCTTCCCATCACAGAGTAATATTATGTTATAAAATATATTAATTTTGTATTTGTGGAGTTGGACGCTTCTTAATGTTGATTATAGAACTTTAGAAGAAGTCTATTTATATATTCTACAACTTACATCTACGGATCAAAAATTCAGAAGAACTTATGCGTACTTAAAATTTTTTTATATGTATATATACTTATGGTTGCACAGTTATTACATACAATAAAAAATTCTCGTACTTCCTTGTTCTTCCTCATCGTCCAAATGTATGTGTATACAGTTTCTTTTTATTTTTTTACATGATATCAGAGTTGTGCTCCATATGTCTAAATTGAAAGGAAGTACATTATTCCTTTGTGTTCTCCAACCTTGTGTTTCTAATGGGTAGAGTGTAAAAAATCATTTTATTTAAAAAAAAAAAAGGCTAAAATTTAGTTAGTACGCAAAAGTTATGCCTTTCAAAAGTTTTATTCTAAAAGATTCCAAAATATTAAATGATAAATGCTTAAGCCTTAGGGTCGTATAAAAGTAGGCCATGTCGATTGCATGTCAGGTGGAATATTGGTACTACTCAAAAACGACTGAGTGTCTTGAACTTGCTAAATATAATGCTTTAACCAAGGCTTTACCATTGCTTTGAAGAGGGGGAACCATTGCCACTTATAATACTTATTTCCTCCTGTCTGTAGGAACCGAAAACCTTAGCTTCAATTTGACCTCGCAACCCTGCCTCTCTAAAAATGCTTTGCTAGTCATCCATCTATGATGCACGATGATGCTCAAAGGCTTTGGCCTCGCATTGAAAACCAAACACCTAAGTAGTTGTATAGAGGAGGGGCATGATTTGATCTTGTTCCCTCCTCTTTTCAACACACAACATGAACTACCATGTCATGCCATGCCATCACATGAATGTTTTTAATATCCTTTAAAGAAATAACTCCCTATTTTCAACTCTATAGAAGAAAATATGCAGCCATGGTTGATTGAAAAATACTTATGAAACAAAATAAACTTGGGTTCATGTTAACGAAGCACCTTAGATTTTTTTCCTTTAGCCAAAGTGGTTGTCCTATAGGATACATAGGGGCACAACCTTTCTCCATGAATAAGAGCACTATGTGCTCTAGATCCCTTGGATGTCAAGACAAAGCATGAAGACAAGAAATAAGTTTTTTTTATTATTATTTAAATTGCTGTGAGGAATGTTCAATCTAAAGGCATCATCTACATCAATTCTTTGAAGGGTTTTTTTTCAGAAAAAATAAGATATTTTTCAAAAATCTCTTTAGCAAAGGAATCTAGAGATACAATCCAATTGAAGAGAAAGTTATCTTAAGATTTAAAAGAAGAATTAGAGGCACTGCATAATGTGAAGTAGCTCTAGACCCACTTATTTTGATACCATGCTGAAATTCACAATATTTTCTAGAAATAAACAGAAACAAACCATCTACTCAAATCTTATACAAAAAGAAAAAATAAGGATAAAAAAGGATATTTGGTAAGCACCCATGGACAACATAAATACTTATTATATTCATAGATAATATTACACAAGACTTTGATAAAAAAATGAGGAGTGGCAAGGGTATTTATACCAATACCCAAACCCCAATTACATAATAAAGTTTAACCAAAACCAATATAATAAGAGAGATTTAGGTTAGTAACAAGTTATAAAGAGGGTTTAATTATAACAAGGTTAATTGCGGCCCATAGAGATTACATAATAAAATATTACAAATAGTTAATACATAGTATAGTGAAATGCCCTTAGGCCTCTCTAATACATCATACAATGTTGACCTTGGCCAATAATCAAATATTTTATCAATTTAAGTAACTCAAGACTCCATACCACTTATTGGCAATAAAATGTACCTCCATATTCTAAAAATGATATTATATCATTGATTTATGCAATCCTCCTTATAAAAATAGAATCTAGTAGAATCAAACCTCAAAAGTGATTTATCTAAGTCATTTAGCAAAGGATGTCATACCTCTTGGGTGAATAAACCCACCTCTTCTAGTATGAATATTATCTAGTTTTGTGTCATGCAAAAAACAATGATACACAATCACCAAAAGAATTTGAACCTCAAAAATCCTTTTGTTAAGTGCCTCAACAAGCATGTAACAAGTGATCAAAAAAGCCTTTGTGTGAAGAATGAATAGAGGTAATTCAAAATATAGATATCATGCTCTCCTCACATATAGTTTGAATAAGTAAAATGCCTTTACCAATATGACTACAAATACCATTTTAAGAGATAGAGGATGTGCATTCATTTTGTTGTCTACCTTCCTTACAAAGTTTATAGTGTAAATGCTCTAACTTGCCAAATTAAATTACACCAAATAAATTCAAACTTGAATTTGATTTACAAGGTACTAGAAGAAACAAATATGAGCTTTAAGATTTTTAATGGTCAATTTGCATGTAGAATTTTGACAATGTGATAAACCAAGATCCTGTGTTTTTTACATTGAGTTCAACAACATTAACAAATTATTTAGTTCATATTGATTGGTAATGTATATTATTTGGAATAAGGTAACTAAATTAAAACTCATTTTATTAAAGCCCTTCAATAGTTGTTTGAAAAAGCAAGGACTCTTTTGATTATTTTAATTTATTCTTCCACTAAGCAACTTATATAATACACAATCAATAATTCTTTTTTTTTCAAAAACAACTATAATGCATTTAATTCGTTAAAAATAATATCAAAAATTACATATCTTTATACCTTTTGTTTTAAATTAGAGAATCTATTAATAGGTTTGTCTTAACAAAACATAATTTAAGTTTAAACATTTTTCTCACATGTTATGCACATACATGGAGACTTGAGACTACAATGAATAGATGGGACTCACAACCTTATCCTCTTCATATAAATTTTAATATTTAAAATACCCCATCATGATGACTCTATAATTATTTTAATTTTAAAATAATTTCTTTTTTAATACTCCCAAATAAAGGAATCCTCCTGGATTCCACCATAATAAGTTCTCTAATAAGTGTTTTGTTTGACACCTCATTTTTAAAAAAATAACTTAACAAACAACTTTAATGAGCACCTATATCACAATAGAGTGGGTTTGGAAGGATTACTTCCACTACACTCTTAATGCCTTAAAAACTATTTAAATAACTCTCAATATGAGGTAAGGCCACATGAATTTCCTCCAACATTGGTAAGCTAAACATGGATTTCGTGAAAGACCACAAAATTAAGGCTATAGATATAGACAGGGCAAAGTGCCATGTTTTACCTCTTAAATAGCCAACAAAAGGACACAAACCTTTACATTAGTTCGAAGTAAGAACCAATGAAAGCAAGAGGACACACATAATTTCAAAAATAAAATAGACGACCCTTAGTTTTGTACATAAAATCTAAGTCATCCATAGTTATGTACATGTTTTAAGAAGAAGATAAGGTATTAAGGACTTCCCAGGGCCAAGCAAGACTTTTATGCAAGGCTACATTTTAATTGTGAATGCACCCATAATCCAATAGTCTGATATGAGTTTGAATTCCTCATTTATCATATGCACATGAATGAGTGAGAAATTTTATTGTTGATTTGAAGAAATTTAATTAAATTTTATTTAATTATGTTCCTTCCAAATTTCATTCCATGGATCTTATTTAATACAATATAAAACTAACTATTTTAAACAAATTCCTTGCTCTTCAAGCTACTATGAAAATTCAGACTAGAGTAAATGAATCATCCATTTGGATTGATAAAGTAGTGGATAAAAGGTAATTTTGGTTGTATTGAATTCCATTTCCAGGTTTAGGTTAGCAAATTTATTTATCTACAAATGTTTTTTTTTTTTACATGTTGGAATCGGTAGCCGCCATGAATTTGGGCAGGCTGTCCAGCTTTTATGGCTGCCACAGTATTCTGTGCTATCCACCCCAGAAGCCACCACACTGATCTTCGCGCAGTCCACCCCTATAATCGTCATGCCACAATAATTTTAAACCTTTTACGCTGCTAAAAGCACCAGGAAAGGGACAAGCGTTCAGTTCGGCGAGGCCCGAGATTTGAACCTTGGACCTTCACCCCCCTTATGGGGTTTGGATGAACCAATTGGTCTACACCTTAGACCTAGTTTACAAATGTTATAATAGATTAAATATAAATTTTTAAAATAAAAAATTAACTACTTTTAAAAGACTCAACAATTAAGCAATATAAATGTAAATATTATCTACAATGGAATAAAAAAATTAAATCATAAATTTACATAATTATTTATATAATTATCACATTTTGTAACTAATATATAATCACTTAAATTCAAACTATGAAATATAGAACTCCCTTCAAACATAATTTTAACAATCCTTCTTATTTTTCTAAAGGAAAATTCAAACATATAACAAAATATAATTTTTGTGTCTCCCAAAATAAAATAAAATAAATTTTTTTATGCCTTTTCATCACAACACATAGCTAACACTTATTTTTTAAATTTTAAAAAGTTAATTTTCATTATTAACAATTATCGACCATAAAAAAGATCTTGCTATAGATATTTAATGAATTTATTATTTAAAATCATTGGTACAATTATTCTTAAATTAAATCACATAATAAAATGATCTATGGTTCTCTCATTAATTCAACATTTTAGTTTTTTTCACATGATAATATGCAAATCTAGTTTTTCTTGCATAAGCATACAAATCTTGCTTAATAATTGCATCCTTTAGACAAATCCAATTGGAAATAAAAAAATTGTAATCATAAAACTATCAAATTTAAAGCCTTCCACAAAAAGAAAGAATATTCTATACTCATACATGAAAGTTTTATTTATAGAGTTTATTGTACCCCAATTTCAATTCTCAACCAATTCAGTATACAAGTATATAACTATAATATTTATCTTTATCACTGCATACTTTAGAATTTCAAATGGACTATGACTATAAGAAATTTCAATCAGCTTCCAACTACTATCAATATTGGCTTTTTCTCTCAGTAAATATCTTAGCAAAAAGGTTTTACATATGCTTCTTGTTTGACCATCAATACAAAACATAATCTTATAGACCCATTTAACCCAGCAACATTCCTTCTATTATAAAATAAATAGATAAAGTTTGATTCTTATTGAGAGAATCAAACTTTATCTATATTGCATCTTCCTAATCATTACATCCCTCGGCCTAACAGTAAGTGAAGGAAATCCCTAAATCATTCACCTTATAAATTAATGCATAAGAAAGTGGGTGGTTGTGATGATGTTCCTACTACAACATAGGTTCTACTTGTTGAATAATAGTCTAAACTCACATGGACATAGAATGTTCCATAAGAGGTAAGTGGACAGAGGAACATCATTATAAATAGGTATTAAATATACTATAACATTCTCAAAATCTAAGAGGTTATCTACCCCAATAAGACAATGCATAAGAGGATCACAATCATCTAAAATGAATTTCAAAGAAAAAGAATAGGACAACAAAAAAGGAAGAACTACTAGGCTAGAAGAACATATACAAAAATCAAAATTATTTAGATTCAAAGAATTTGTATGGAGGGTAGGAAATAACCTAGAGGAAGTTGAATAAGGAATTGCTCTATAATAAAAAATCAATTCCTATGAAGATATGGAAGTCCAATATATTGAATAAACCACCACATATACATGAGAAGTATAATATTCATTATTGTTATCTTCATAGATAATAAAGAAATAAGGATCAACCCAAATTTATTAGAAAATTCCTCTAGATTCTTAATATGAAGCTAGAAATACTCAAATTTATGACCATCCTTATAAAAACCATAAGCGGAATTCTCAAATTATTTATTTGAATATTTTTGTCCCTATCTTGTCTTCTTAGTTTTATCTTATTTATCTATCTCATGCATAAGAGCTTCCTTAGGATGATCCTATATAAGTAGTGTAACCATTGACCTGCCTATTGTAGTTTAAACCATGAAGCAACGTGCCATTCCTAAGGAAGGAAAGGATATACTTGTACCAAGAATTAGAAGACACTTTTATGAAAAGACTCCTAAATAAAATTGGCTAGACTCTAAGGTTGAGGGATCTCTAATTTGTTGAATATTGATTATAGCTTATTTTTCATCCAAATCTAAGGAGATAAGGGATGTAGCTACAACCATAGCATCAACACGATGATTGTTAGACCTAGGGATAGCTTCAATGGTAATTTATCAAGAGCAACAATTTGCTTAGTGTCAGTATCTTTGTATGTCTTGAATTTTATTTTTTATTTGATAAACACCATTGGATTAGTTGAATATAGGTCAATAATCTCCAAAAATGGAGAGGCTTCTAATATATAAAGGTAATGCTACACAAAGCCCTATGATAAGAGCTTTATATTTAACATTATTGTTAGTATAGAAAAAAATGAGCTTAAAAGACAAAGGGATAAGTTGTTATTGAGGGGTGACCAATATGATTCATGTCCCCACTTTCTGGACACATCAAATTCCACCAAACTATAGGGTCTAAGAATCAGGTTGATCAACTTCTAAGCTAAATGCTAACTCATCTAGGAAGTCTATAGCTAAAGGATGGCTAAATTTTAAGGGTGTAGCTACTTGTTGGTTAGAAATGATCTATCTTTCATAGAATTTTAGCTATAAAACTCAAGATTGAATTTGCTAAGGGTGATGACCCACTTAGCAGTTCATCTGCAGAGAGGAGGAAAGAATTGACCTTCATGATGATAAATATCTTATGGTTGAGCATATAGTGTCTAAGATTTTGGGAAGCATATACTGCAACAAGAGAAAGCTTATTTAAAAAGGTATAATAAACATTGTAATTGACCATAGTCCTACTAATGTAGCAAGTGACTTGCTCTCTATGTTGGTCCTCATACTATGCTAACATGTAACCTAGGACGTGATCTATTGCTATTATGTATAGCAAAAAATGCTAGGAATCATTAGGAGGGACAAGGATGGGAGGAGACAAGATGTAGTACATAATATAATTTAACTAGGAAAGGGATACTACCATGGATTTTATCATTGTTAATAGTACCATTTTTATTTGTACCATTTTTCCCTTGCTACTAGAAGGTAAGCCCAAGGTTTTAAGATATAAAGGAAGCTTAGCTAGATCCAAAAACATTTGATCATTATCTTGATTACTAATCTTAATGTTGGTTAGATTAGAAGTTTGACCTTCAAAATTATTATTAGATTGATTATTGTTGTCATATAAGAATATCGTGGTCACCCATTGTAGTGGCTAGATGCACCAATACTTGCACCTCATGTAGAGTGGCATAGCCAAAAGTACAACAAGAATGGGATGTGACCCTCAGGATGACCTCCAAGAATTTTTCTAAGGTGAAATCCTTATTGGATATGATTTTCAATGTTCACCTTCCTAATATACTTCTTATATACTTGCATTCATTAGGGGAAAGGGGAAGAGAGATAATAGGAAAGTAAATGATAGGAAATTAAAGTCCTAAGCTACAAGAGATAATGCATCAAGATCTAAGATTCTCTATGCATTAGTAATATGATAATTTTTTTGAATAGCTCATCAATATCTAGAAGGTCAATACTTTCTTAGACCAACTCAAGCATTCATACACATAAAACATACACAAGAACCAAGACAATAGCAAAAATAGTCATAACTTATAAATTTAAAATATTCTATACAATATGCTAGGCCAAGAGGGAATGAATGCTATTAATAAGATAACCTAGGGTTTGAGTCCATACTGTTGGAGTATATTACATTATTTAGTATATGTTAATGTATCCCCATGGTACCTTCATGTTACATATGTAAATATTATATTAGGGTTGATTCTTAGTTTAGAGTGTGAGTTGTATTCCCCTTTATATGTTAGTGTGCATGTGCAAGAAATACACAAGTGTCATGTAAGTAATTGTGAAAATGTAAGTTGATTATATGTGCACAAGTGTCTTATATGTAAGTATGCAAATATGTAATGTAAATATGTGCACAAGTGTCTTAGGTTAGAGTGTGCAAAGTGAATGTCAAGAGTCATGTCTAGGTGTGCATACAATATAGATTCATGTGTTCATCAAGTATGCAAGTGTCAAGTAGAGTAGCCAAGAGTCATGAGACTTGGCATATGGAAAGGAATAGTCAAGTATCCAAAGAGTCATTCTACTATGGCTATATAGTACTCCATAGTATGTCATATCATATATCACATTACAAAGAAGAGCAAGTTCTTATCATATTTGTAAGAGAAAGTGAAATAATAAATATTGCATACATTTTGAGCAATTGATATTGTAAGTTGTGCTACATGGTTTGTACATGTATGATCCAATCTATTTACATTCATATTTTATTTTATTAATAAATATTATTTGATATATTATAAGCCTTTATTTGCATATTAACTTGCTCATATTATTCTACTTACATCATTATATTGATCTTATTGTATTGTGGCTATATTATATTTGATCCTGTGGCATTTATCCTATGAATTTTATATTAGCATTAAGGCTTAAAAGCCATAAAAACTAATACATAAGATAAAATGAAAGGAAAACTACCAAGAGATCAGATATTAGGTACTAGCAAGTAACTTTATGATCCTTTACAATGAAGAAGAAACCATTACTTATAGGTAAAATTAAGAAAAATTTTCCTCAAAAATTGTGCAGGAGATTCAAACTGCTATCTCTATTACATACCAGGCCATATCCTACTGAATTTTTTGATCAACTTGAGGTATTTGGATCTAATATTATTAATGCTAAAGATATTTGGGCCTCTAGATGTGTAGATACTATTGCTACTACCAACTAACCCTATTGGAGATCCCTAAATACTAAGTTAGAGACTCTTCAATGCTATTGGGCTTGAGGCTACTCGTATTATAACTTCCACTACTAGTGTCTTTAAGACATCAATAACCTTCTTGGAATGTCATGCCCAATTGATAAAAGTAGCTTTGAAGGTTCCTTATCATGGAAGGTAGCCTCTTTGAAATCTAGTTAGCACCCTTTTGCATGTGGTCTATTCTTCATTCCTTGTCACAACTCAAACTAGTGTTGTTTTGTACATGATGTATCTTTACACTTTTTTTTTGAATTTTGGTTTCTTCTTTTTTGTATACCTCAAAGCTTTGGTCAATGATCTTTTGATATTTATTGGATATATCAAATCTATGGGCATGCTTAATTATTTTCACTTTTATTTTTATCCAAATTGCTCCTTTAATTTCTTGTTATTGGCCCTTTTACCAAATTTTACGAAGGAAAATCCTTCCTCCATGTGTAGTGAGAATTCATTACAGTTTTGGCAACTTAAAGGTATATTCAACCTATTGGAGATGTTGAACCCAAAGAAAAATGACCTTATGTACTGGATGCAAAGTCAAGGTAGGAAATTCTAGAACCCAATTGCTATTCCCTTCTCAAGTACTAGATTTGTGCCATGCAGATGTACTCTTTCTTCATTATAGGTAGAGGGTAAGGTCATCATCACCTTGTGCAATATTAATTTTACCTTGTTCAAAATAATTCCTTAGGGATATAACCTACAAATGAAATAGAGAAAAATAAAAATATATTATAATAACAATATTCCCTCCTTTTTTATATGGGGCTTAAGGGTAGCTTTTCAAGTAAATCCCATTGACTAGGATCAATAGAACATCACCCTCTACTGTAAAAAATTCAAAAAAATTCTATTCCTTGTAGGCTAATATGATGTATGGGCCATTCCAAATAGCATAAAATATTATTTTATGACTCAACTTACTTCTATATTCATCCCATTTTTATATTGATTCTCCCACCTCAAAGGAGTCACAAGGTAGGGTGTGATTGTTCTGGGTTGCAGGGTACACTATAACTATTTCTGAAACTACTGATAAAAATAGAAAATTTCTAGACCTATTTCTAAAGAAGTGTGAATCCTATTTTTGTGGGTTCTAAAACCTAATTTTAGGTATTTTTAAATAGACATCAAATCATACAACAAGAAACAAGCATGAACAATTGAAATTTTACAAAATTATGTTTTGATGTTGGAATAACCCTAAAAATGAAATGAAACATGGTGTGGTGGATGTATTCTAAAAGTAGGTTTGTTTGTGGAAAATATCCTATTATGCTCAAAGGTATGCAAGGGGTAATTATATACAAATAGACGAATGGTGTCTAATGGAGGTAATGGCTTGAAAACTTCTAAGGAAAATAATATGCACCAAAATGTAAAATCCTCTATAAAAAGAAGCGGCGTTGTCTAAGACCTATTACCGACATACCCATGCTTTCACTTGACCCTCGAGTGGTATTAGTCAAGAATTATAGTTTCACACTCACTAATAATTTTGAAGCCTTGTGAGTAGGGGTATCTAATCCTAACCTACCCTAAGGATCTCTCAATAGTGGGGGATGTTTTGGTGATGAAGTCTAAAAAAGCACTTGCAGGAGCTACTATGGTGTATAGGGAGCGAGTTGGTGGATGGAGATGAAAGCCAATTCTACCAGTATCGAGTGGGAATTGGTGATGAAATCCAATATTACCACTATATAAGCCGAACGTGAAGTGTGTGTCCTACTCTAAGAAAATAGGAAATGCCATTTTGAAAGTAAAATGCCTTTTGGAGGAATAAGATAAATGCAAGAGCAACACAAGAAGTGCAAAGATAATGATACCAATTTGTTTTTATAAAGAAAAAATCCACAAGGTATGCAACATGCAAAAAGGAAAATACAACTTATAGAACTACTTAGCTCTCTAAGATGCATGTAATACAAGCCTACATGGAACCTTAAATTCAAACTTGCTATTTTTGGAACCAAACAGACATGTTTTTTACAAGGTTACTTGTATTCTCCAGCTCCTATAAGTCTTTGAGAATGAAAGTCAGAGGTTAAAATACACTTAATATTCACTTGCACCCTACCATGTGACTAATCAGGGTCACACCCTACCATGCGACTTTAGTGAAAATATGAATTTGGGTCGATTTTGAGCTTTTTGACACTATATTTTTTGTGGGTAAGTACTTGTAACTACAAAGAATACTAAATATTTTATAGTGAATAAAATTAATGCCTAATAAGGTAAGATGCAATATAAAAATACGTTTGCAATATGGTGTGGTACTGAGTTTTTCAAACACAAAGAGAACAACTTAGCAAGATGGTGAAGTACTGAGTTTTTCCAAGGCTAAAAAACACAAGAACCTAGAAATATGGTGCAAAAATCGAGTTTTGCAAGAGTTCAAGAAACAACGAAACCTTAGCAAGATGGTGCAATACCAAGTTTTTCCAAAACTGAAAAACAAGAACCTAACAAGATGGTACAATACCGAGTTTTAAAAAAACTCAAAATAAGTAGAGAAGGGTTGATTATACATTTGGGGATGTCAGTTTATTTAGGTGGTTTTTGGTCTACGAAGGCTATTTTTGGCAAGCGGTATAGCAATACGATATGAGGATAAATTAGTCCCCTAAACTTATTTGCAATTCAAGGGTTGTTGTTGGATGTGTAAGAGATGGTTCCTTAACCATTTATTAGAGTGCTTGGCTAGGTCATAGGTACCCTACGACTTAGTGTAGGTCGTACCCTACCATGTGACTCTAGCTTGTAGACTAGAAATATAGTTTTCTTATAACTGATTTGTGTTTTCAGGGTTTTCATAGGGTTATGATGGTTTTGTATCACCTATAACACAAAAAAATAGTGAAAATCATCCAACTATTTGAATGGGTTAACTAATAAGAATAAACAAAGTGGGGTTCCCACTGGCTGTGCTAGAATGAACATGATGGAAAACAAGTTTTTCGTCTATTAAATATATGTATGATAAAAAAGGGTTTAAAAATATTCTCCTTTTCTTTATGGGTTTGCTTAGGAGACTAAAAATTGGGATTTCATGGGATGAAAGTCCCTTTTATTCAATGACCAAGTTGAGAACATCTTGAAACGGTATTCCAAAGATCCTCAAATTGGGTGGGCTTAATACTCTTGTGCCACTATTGATCAAACTTATCCTCAAGACTTGTATGATCTGCAAAAAGGGGTTAGTGCATTTGGGGGTCTATCATAGATCAAGACTCATATTGATGAAGAAAAAAGACACAAAAGAAATTTATCTAATGTGTAATGAAAGTTTCTAGAAATGACTGTAAATGTTGGAAAAATAGTAAAAGTTACATGTCAAAAGGATTTGGTGGCCTATTATTGCCTGTGATTTGACTTTGGTCAGAGTTACACCCTAGGGTGTGATTGAGTGTGGATCATGGGGTACCTTGTGACTCTACCTATAACTATCCTTTTATGATTTTGATAGAGGATGATGTTGTTTTGTGACTATTAAAACTCATGGTTGATACCAAATCCACTTTTGTACCTATCAAAACCTATAAAAATAGTACACAAAAGAGGAAAAAGGGAATGATTATCATGATGATTTATAGATGATGGTCTGACGTGATTTTGGTAGATTTTTGTTATGTAAAATGAGGGTGGATAGATTTTAGAAGAAAAGGACTACTATTTATAGAACATTGGAGAGGCTAGGGGGAGGGTGAGGTGTTCCCTATGAGGTGTCCCTCAGGAGGTATCCCCTATGAAGTGTCCTTCACACATGGTAAGGTGAAGTGGATCATGGATGAGGTGGAAGGTGAGTCATCCCTTCTCATGCTTTGAAAGTGGATATTTTAAATATCCATTTGGGTGAGTTGTGCACATATGTGTGAGCAACAAATATCCTTAGGATTATGGGTGCACATATGTGTGAGGAAAGATTATTATTAATCCTAATTAGGTTAGACCAAGGTCAATGGGGTAAGGTATAAGACTAGAGATTAATTAGGCTTAATTCTAATTAAACATGAGTTTAGCCTTTTTAAATGCACTTTAATGATAAAGTGACTTTTTGTTCATAAAGTAAATTTTATCCAAGGTTAAGCCTTTGATGGTGGTCATATGAGGACCATGGTTAAATATAGGAAAGGGCTTAAGTGGCCCAAGGAGCTTATGAATAACCCTTTTAATAAATGTAAGGTGTTTTAAGGTTAATTAATGCAATTTTATGGCTTTTTGTAATTTTATCAACCATGGATATGGGACAAGTAACAATGTGTGATTTTTAGGTGTCTACACCATTATTCTTAGAAAATTCTAATTTAGGCATCTTAAAGGTAGGATCACAATCATAGTGAGGGTGAGATTCATATGTTTCACTTCCTTTACCTCAGCCAGATTATTTAGTACGGTACTCAGACCTTCTTGGACCACATTGCAATTTAGACTCAACATTTGTAAGTTGTTCTTCCAAGCAATATTTGGAGGTATGGTAATCATCTCTAAAGTCTTGAATATCTTCCCTTATTGATTGATTTGCTTGGGTAATGTTATAAATGGATATTTTTAGGCATTCCAACAATGAGGTGGTTGGCATTTCAAAAATAGATCCACTTTTGTAAGAATTGGCTTAACAATATCCATTTCTAGAATGGGACTAGAAGAGAAAACTAGGGCATCAGTTGGGTAGCCGAAGATATTTATGGTTACTGTGGACTTGAAGATAAGATTGCTGCCTTAGGAGGGACCAATGGGGACACCTCTGAATCCCATTTTAGAGATACATAGTTATTTTGCAGATTTTTTAAAGGATAAATTTCCATCAAAGACTGAAGAAGCATAAAAAACTGCATTAAAAATGCTCTTTACGACTGCTGTAAATAGATCAACATCTCAATGAGTTAATGGATGCTTTCCACAGTCATAATCAAGGCCAAATATTGTCATTGAGCAAAGGATGGTCGAAGAAATAATTTTATATAGAGCCAATCATGATTTGATCTGTAAATTCATGGGTATTCACCCTACCTTGAATTTTTTTGCATTCCTGGGTCCGGCAAAACTGGGAGCCTCTTGGTGAGTATTCTTTGTGGTTTATTAGCAATGGATATTTTATTGTTAGTTTTTCTTCACTTACCAATAGAAATAGGGCTTTAAAATTAGAAAAGAGAAATCATAGTCCAGTAGGTTTATTTTTTCAACCCTAGAGAGTGGTATTTGATCCTCGAATTGAACCCACTACTGTCCTGGTTTGGATCTGTTTGTATGAACTTCCAATGGGTTTTTTGAGTGAGCAGGTATTGGAAATTATAAAAAAATCCCTTGGAAGACATTTGGGTATTTCCAAAGACACAATGGAAGGAAACACAATTGTTTATGCAATATTATGTGTGGAAAAGGATCTTAGCCAACCTTTATCGGTAGAGGTGGAACTCGAACTTGCAGGACTATATTGGATTCAACAACTGTATTATGAGGCATTACCCTTAAAATAGAGATTTTACCACAAATATAGGAATTTGGCCCGATCTTGCCCAAATAATATGAACATAAAAATGGAGGCTCTTTAGGGAATGTTAAATATTCCTAAGGAGGGTGAGTCAACAATCAATAAAGAAATAACCAATATTTCTCAGGGCAAAGAAGAACAGGGAGATGGTTTTGAACAACCCAAAATAAGGAGAAGGTAAAAGAAAAAATATGGTAAAGAGCAAATCCAGATCAAGTCCTCCAATAGGTATGAGATATATAAGACACTAATGGACCAACAAGAAGAACAATTCATGGAAGGAGTGGATGGGAATAATGAAAATAATAGCAACCATGTTCAAGCCCCTCTTTCATCTCCTTCTATAATAGAGCAAAAAATTGAGTGCAGTGAGTTACCGCAATCATAGAGTGCAGGGGAATTTATAGTGCATAACCAAGAGCAACCGATAATTAATGATGTCATCATGGAAATAGCAGAAAATAATAGAGAAAGGTCAACTCTAGGGATAAATCATGTGGAAAAGAGATAAAAAATAGCAGCTCTCAAGGAGTAGGTAGAAAATCAAATAAGGAATTGATAACAGTTCAAGGAGACAAATTGATCACTAGAGGATCGATGAGGCCAATAGATTTTTATTGCTCTCAAGGTAACCAATGATTATACAATCATGGAATATCAAGGGTTGAAATAGTAGAAACCATCAATATGTTGTTTGAATACTCTTAGATAAATGTAAAATAAATTTTTTTTCTTATTGAGGAGACAAAAATATCATTGGATATTATGTGTAAAATAGTAAATAAACTTTGGAGGGGTATTGGTCATATGGAAGTGTCTGCCCAAGGGATCTCAGGGAGGATAGTTACTTTTTGGAACTCTCTTGAATGGACTACAATAGAACATATATCTTGGAGCGGTGTCCTCACATCACATTTTAGGAATAATATCACAACTAAACATGTTTTAATCACAAATTTTATGCAGATCAAAACCTAGATGGTCAGATGCATCAATGGAAATTTTTGCATAACATGAGAGTCTCAATGGAAGAGTTAGAATGGATTATTATTGGGAATTTTAATGCTAAATTATCCTCTAGATATCAGGAAGGGAGAACCCCAATTTTGGACCCAGGGGATCCACTTATAATTTCCCAAGTCCAGGAATTACACCTGGTGGATATCAAATGCCTTGGAACCAACTGTACTTGGACTAATAAGAGGAGGGAGCCACATAGCAGGAAGGTGAATTTAGATTGTTTATTGGTTTCAGAGGAGGCATTTGTAAAATGGAATATAAAATTTCAAATTTTGGAGGGTCTAATTTCATATCACTTTCCCATTTCGTTGGAAGGGGGGAGCAAGACATTGTGGCATCACAAACCATTTAAATTTGAAAACTTTTGGTTAAAAAAAGAGGAACTTTGAAATAATTTTCCACAATGGTGGGAAGAAGGTTTCCCGGCATATGGGACACCAATATTTAGATTCCACAAACAACTTCATTATATCAAATATCAACTGAAACAATGGAGGCAATCTAACAAGACAAAATTCTAGGTCCAAAGAGCTCCATTGGTGGCCATATAGGATGAGGTTCAAAAACACCTTAGGGAAGGAAAAATTATAGAGCAGCTCAAATAAGAGGATGTTGCATTGCGTAAAGTGGTTGAGGACATTGACAACCAAGAGGAGACCTAATGAAAACAAAGAGCAAGAACCACTTGGTTATTATAAGGTGATAAAAATACCAAAATTTTCCATAGAGCTACCTATGCTAGGAGACAAACGAACAACATGGAAGCTCTTCAATATGAGAACGGATACTCATTTGATACAATTCTAGGTATGCATTTCCATTCAATAAATTATTTTTCTAAAATATTTAAGGAAAGTATGGTGCAATATGAAGAGGCTAAAAAATAAGTTCTTGTTGTCATACCCTCTGTTATCTCTAAAGAAGAAATTCAAGCCCTACTTAAACCCATTAATAGAGAGGAACTGAAGAATGTAGTCTTTGGAATGAGCATCAGAAAAACAATAGGTCCAGATGGCTTTCCAATTGAGTTTTTTTAGGCCTTCTGGGACAACTTGGAGGAGGATGTAATGGTTGTCATAGAGGAGCCGAAAGGTAGTCAAAAAATGCTTAAAGCATTAAAGAATACTTTCATTGCCTTAATTCCAAAATGGGATGAGGGGGTGTATATTTCAAATTATAGACCTATTTTCTTATGCAATGTCATATATAAAATAATAACAAAGGTAATGGTTGAGTGGCTAAAACCTCTTCTACATAGAATTATCTCCTTAGAGCAAGGGGGTTTTGTAGAGGGTAGACAGATCTTGGATGGTGTGGTTCTAGCTCAGGAGGCAATCCATTCAATGTAAACATCTGGCAATAGAGGAATGTTTATAAAATTGGATATGTCAAAGGCTTATGATAGTGTGGAGTGGATCTTCTTATCAAATATGATGGCAGCCTTTAGTTTCTCTCAGGATTCGATAGAATGGGTCATGAGATGTGTTTCTAATCTGACATACTCAGTGTTAATCAAGGGTCTTCCCTCATAACCGTTTGGAGATACTCGAGGCCTTCGTCAAGGAGATCCTTGCTCCCATTATATTTTTCTCATATTGGCTGAAGGCTTGGGTAGACTCATTTTTAGGATAAGACAACAAGGTTTGCTAACAAGTATCAAGGTGGGTGAGGAAGTTTTGACTCACCTACAATTTGTGGATGATACAAGATTGGTGGGAGTGGCCAATTTTAGGGAAGCAAGAATGATTAGAGATATAGTTAATGTCTACCTTAGGGCTACAAATCAAGTCATCAATGATAAAAAATCTAAAGTGGTCTTTTTCAATCTTGATGAAAGGCTTCAGGATAAAATTTTAGAGATCTTGGATTTCACAAGGACTTCTCTCCCAGTGGTATACTTGGGGGTACCTTTGCATTTTAAAAAACTAAAAACAGATATCTGGAGGAATCTTTTGGACTGTATTAAGAAAATAATAATCATTGGTCTTACAAATGGTTAAGCTATAGGAGTAGATTAACTTTTTAAAAGTAATTCATTCAGGCCATGCTAATTTATAAATTTTCTGTCCTTGCTGCCCCACATACCATATGGAAAGAGTTGGACAAGATGGCTAGAAAATTTTATGGGAAGGAGTAAAAGGAGAGAGGAAATGGGCCTTAGTATATTGGGATAAAGTAAGCCAATCCAAGGTAAAAGGATATTTGGTACTGAGAAGATAAAATTTAAATAATAAATATTTGGATGGAAAACTTTACTGGAGGTGGATTTCTCAACCAACTTGTTTATTCAGTAGAATTTTAACCAGTAAATATTTGAGACAGGTAAACCCAAATGAGGTGGATCGTTTTCCTTTGGATGGTAATGGATCCTTAGTGTGGTAGGCTCTTAAGTTAGGATCTTAGGTAGTGAAATATGGATTATTTTGGAAAGTGGAGATAGGGGAGAAGGCATGATTTTGGACAGATTCATGGGATCAATACCCACCTATCATTTTTGAATTCCCTGAAATACAACCAATAAAAATAGCCATGGAAACCAGGGGTTGAATCCAAATTGAAATTTATTTCAACATTAGTCAACTGGGAGATTATAATTTTAAGCAGTTTAAGAAGTTGGATGAGTGGCCAATTTCAATCCCTTCGGATTTGGAACCCATCATGACTAAAATCTTGGCAAAAATATTTCTCACAGGTAGAGATGAGGAGGATGAATTAGCTTGGGGCTATGGGAGCCTTGGTGTCTAGAAATTTAAGTATGGATATGATAAAATCCTTCCAGAGCCTCCTCATGCATATCAGGTTGAGAATTGGAGAAATATTTGGCAGTCCAAGGGTTGGCCGAAAGTAAACTTTTTTGCCTGGCAGTTTTTAAATAATGGTATTCTTACTTTTGATAATCTCATATGGAGGGGAATAATTGGTCTATCTCAATGTGTTTTATGCTACAAGAGTGAGGAAACATATGATCTCTTGATGTTTGAGTGTCCATTTACGCGCCTTATCTGGGAGAGATGGTTTTTATATTATAAAATTTGACTCATATTAATATTTAAAAAATATGGAAGAGGGGTAGATTTAAATCTAAACCTCTTTGTATTAGTTGCGATCTTGGATTAAACTTCATTTGGTGGCAAGTGTGGTTGGAGAGAAATGACAAAATTTTTATAGAAATGTTTTCATCTTTAGATGGAGTTTAGCAGGTCATTTGGATAAAAGTCACAGAAACTATGGCAATGTATGCTAAAGATGAAACTCAGGTTGTTATAGGGGCAATGGATAAGGAATTTTAAGTGCAAGAGGTGCAACATATATGTATTTGGAAACCACCCCCAAAAGGTTGAATTAATATTAATATTGATGGAGCTGCAAAAGGTAATCCGGGTAGAGCTAGAATTGGAGTGGTTTATCGAAATCATGTTGTAACAGTGCTCTATTGGGAATTGCAATGCTTGGGAAGGGCCACAAATAATGAAGTGGAAGACTTAGCTATCAAATATGCTTCTATTTGGGCAGTAAAACAAGGTTACAGGAGGATAATCCTAGAATCAGATTCTCAAATAATGGTTGGAGCTCTCGATTGCATGAGGAATTTTGCTTTGAAGATATGGAGGTTGAGGATTCTTGTCACTCAAATTAAGGAATTGTAGAGGGAATTAGATGATGTGATTCCAGTTTATGTGAGTAGATATCTAAATATAGTGGCAAAATTCCTGGCTAACATGAGCACCGAGAAGGAGGTAGGGGTTTAGTGGCACAATGACATGGCTATTGAGGATGAGATGATTAGGCAGGTTGGTGAGAAAATCCATTGTTTAGCTAATTTGGACAACCATTCCAGAAATATGGTTTAGGAGATTTGTGCTCCAATGTAGATCTTATTTTACAGTTGTAAACAGGTGAATAGCCATTGTAGAAATACAGTTTAAGATATTTGTATTCAATACAAATCTTCTTTTACTATTGTAAACATGTGTTCTCTTTGGCTAAGGCTTGGAGAAGTCTCATCCCAACTTGTAAATGATATTTTTTTAATACAAGTTTTTTCAAATTATTTTTCAAAAAAATAATGAGGTGGTTTAGTCTATCTCTTTTTTATTTCCACAAGTGGTAGCAGCCATTTTGGAGAGTCTTGAAACTCTTTAGTAAATTACTAAAAATAGAAGTGTCATTATAGGGGTTACTATTTTTAGTAAGGAGTCCAAAACCATGCTTGGGTGTTATATATCAAACTAATAAGGTTGGAATAATGATCAGAATGAGCTATATATCTCAACACTAGTTTTGGACACCCATGACTTTTTTGGATGTCCAAAACTGGTGTTGATAATAACCTTTCAAGATCTTTGGTTGGAATAAGGATGTCTACTTGTAGATCTGCTATATATCTACTTGTAATAACCCTTCAAGATCTACTTTATTATATACCTAATTTGTTTGCAAGGATGAGATACTGCTAATGTATCTGTGGATGCAGGGACATGTACTATTACTGGCAGGAACAATTCAAAGGAAATATATTTCCTTAGTGGGTAAAAAGGGTTGTTCGATGTGAGGTAAGTCAAGGGAAATGATGAGCGGTAGAGTATTCACAAATTGATAGGGGCAAAGAACCCTATAGGCGATGCATCCGCCAATGGTCCATATAGATGCATATCATGTAGTTGCATTAATAGGAATGCTTGATGTTTGATAAATTATGAGCTTATGATGTTTTGTTGGCAATGAAAATGCTTAAATGCATGGGAGCCATATTTTAAAACAATTGGCAAAATGTGAAGTAATGTTATGATTATTGTTGATCTATGAAATTAAAAGAAAATATAAGAAGAGTGCATACTAAGTAGAAAATAAGGGTAAAATAAGATAATTAAAATATATATGTAAATGTGTTATTTTGGAATTTATTTATTTTTGAATGTAAATATATATATATATATATATATAAAATAATAAATAAAAAATAATATTTATTATAAATAATAAAAGAATAAAGGAAATAATATTAAAATAAAATAAATGAAAATCATAAAATATAAATGTTAATATATATATGAATAACAACCATGTTATCTATTAGACAAGGCAATTGGAAAACATTTGGCATTAAAGATTATTATGAAAATTTGGGTTGTTGATCGTGGAAACAATGTGGATTCCACATGGCAAGCTTCAGGTTGGAGGAATCATAAATGATCAACAATTGTTAAGCGGAAAAATAGCACTTATCTTCTAGAAAAGGGAAAAAGAGAAAAAATATGCATGATTATCATGACTATCAATACCATTCTGGGGAACGAAGGAGAGGAGCAAAAGAAGGAAAGACATTTAGAAGAAGGAAAAGGAAATTAGCGCTCATCATCAAGGTTGGCTCTTTGTGACATTTTTATCTGATAAATTAATATCACGAAACCTTGGTTATCTGAATGATTTAGTTTTGTGGAAATAAATGAATTGTAAATGAACAATTACAAAATAAAAAGTAAATTGAAAGTGAACAAGAAATTCTCTAGTTGCATGTGAAAAAAATTGTAATGTGAACTGCGTGTTGGATGATTATATGTGAATTGCAATATGAACTGCATGTTGAATGATTGTATGTGAAATGTAATGTGCATGTCATGTTGGATGATTGTATACATATATAGGATTTAGCTGCATATCATAGTAGTTTTGGCCGCTCTGACCTTTGGAAACACTAACAACTTTAAAACCTTGAGAATTCCCTTGAAACATTAAGTTGTTGCTTTCTTACCAATTGATGGATTTGTCTTCTACATGCACTCGGATGCTAGGAAGTTGTGTCTAATTTTGAGGATACTTCTCTGTTATAATATGGAAGCTTTTGTTTTGTAATGTAAAGAAAAATAAATTCGTGAGTCCAAAGGGTCTGGAATACTCAAAAATAAATTATTTTCCTTGTTAAATTATTTGATAAACCATTTGCATTCGGGCACAAGACACTACACTCAATTTGGAAGAAGAGTTGCTTTTCAATCTTGATATTATTGTGATTTAGCACAACGAAATTGTGAAACATGAGCTCTGAGGATATTTAGAATACCTAAAACAAATGTTAAATGTATTTTATCTATATTTTGAAATATGGATGTTCTAAAAGAATTGCATGGCATCATTCTGAGAGTCTTTTTGAAAAATATAACCAGTTCTATTGTTTCCTTTAGAAATTATGAATGGACAAGTTTATATGGTGGAATTTGTTTCATATTTGTGGATTATACTCTAAATTATTTTAAAAAATAATATATAAATTATAAAGATTTTTTTATCTATGTTCTGCCTGTGCAAGGTATGTCAATTTAGCATGAGGACCTTTTTATTTGCCTGAACTATTACTTTATGGTTTTCAAGATATTATGTTGGTTTTCTACTCTATTTTTATCTTTAATCCTGCTTGTATTTGAAGAATGCAAATAAATAGCCGGTTATGGGTGATTTTTCCAGAGGACGCATTCTGGGTTAAATTTCTCCAAGCGAATCCGGGAATGCATGATGGGAAACTTAAGATTTAGACCTTCTTTATCATATTTGTGAATATGTTGGTTGATAATTTATCTTCATATGCATTATTATGTTCACATTTTGATTATCAAATTTGAGATTTGTTACCCTCTATGCTTCAAGTTGGAACACCTCACAGTATAACTTTCTATATTTCTTAGAGACTTGCCTCGTATGTCTCTTAACTCAAATGATAGAAATTTTGTTTGATTTTGTTTAGACAAAGAAATTCTAGCCTGGAGATATAATCATACCTTAACCAACGTTGCGTGGCTATTTGGTTTAATAGCTTGTCCAACTGAGTAAGTTTTAGATGATCACCGATGTGTGAAAGAACATAAAACCGCATAGTATAAAGTAATTCTTAAATATATTTAATATTAATTACTAAACAAGGTTTAAGATTTGGTAAGATATGTAATGAAAATGGAGGGGGGGGGTTGGGGGGGGGGGGGGGGGGGCGGGGGGGGGGGTTTGAAAAAAACCATGGAGGAGCTAATAAGGGATCTATTATAAATTGAATGATGACACTTCTTGTCTGGTCAAGTCCATGTGTGAGAGATTCGACATTAGGCTAGGAACAAAACTAGATAACTATTTGAGTCAAAAGACTCTCTTCTTTTGTTATATTCTCCTTTGAATGAGTTGTAGTAAATACAATGAAATGATGGTTTAAAATGTAAATTGTCTTCATGTGTTAGTATGGTATTAAGTTTTACTTATAATGAAAATATGCAGTGGCACAGTAAAGAAGTATTAGTTTCTCTTGGTTTGAGGTCACTTTATGTGAATTAATAGTATTGTATTATCTATCTTAGTTAATGTGGATTGAATCATAGACACCTTAAAGCTCATTTAATTTTTATATTATAGCTAAAGCATTAAGGTAGTCCTAGATTTGCTTAGACTTAAAGGAGTCTGTCTACATGACATCATGGCTATAGTTGTAAATCTTGTAGTGTAATATTAGAGAGAGAAAGATATTTACGTGAAAACTTTAGAGTAGCTCTTAATCCATTGTAGAATACAATTAGAAATTTAGGCAAAATGAAATCTAATTAAAATTATTATAGTGATGTCTTTAAGATTCTTTAATTTCAAATTTTCTAACTATTATGACATTCTTATAACTTCTTTATTTTCCCTTCTTTCTTAATGGTAAACAAACAATTAACTATATGAAATCTTGAGACCATATTTTATAGTAAAATTTATTAATGGTTATGAAACTGTATTTGCTTGTAATCCATTGCATAGCTAAACCTTTAAAACCTTCAAACCCCAAGTAAACCTTTGATTAAGAGATTCCAAGATTGTGGGAAGACAATATTGACTCGCAACCTAAGGTTGTGGGTAGGACAACCTTGTCATTATTTCAAGATTGTGGGAAGGACAATCTTGTGGGTCAAACATTAATGGTGCTTGTGGGAGGGCAATCATCATAATCCAAGGCTCTAACCATACTTTTGATGGGAAAGGTCAGAATGGGAGGTAACGAAGGGATGATATGGGCATCACTTCTAGGTTAACCCTACTAGTATTGAGTGGTGAATTTTGTGCTTGACTTGGGAATACCGACAACACAATGGTATGGGACATCATGTTGGTTAATCAAGACAAAACATTGGGTAGCTACCAGGGTATTGGTAGACCCTAGACAAACTCCAGGGAAGATGGTTGATCATCTAGCTCAAGCATGTATGCGCTAGTTCTTACATGACATGAGTTCATGTTAAGACATGGGGAAATTATGCATCACACCTCTAGGTGATATGGGCCCTAGAGGAAAAGAAACCCCTTGCCTGAACTTGGAATCTTGGGTGGAGAGTGAAGTTCAATAGAGGCAACTATACGAGATTTGGCCAATCTCGATCTCATGAGTATTTCAACTGCAGCAAAATGACACTCATGAAGATGTTTTTAGCATGCTCATACTAGAAATAAAATTAGAAAAGAATAAAAAATTTTTCTTACTGTGACCTCTGATGTAGGACAACCAAGTGGGTAGACTTGGGGTGTTTGGACAACCAAGTGGGTAGGACTTGGGTTGTTACATTTGGTATCAGAGCAAAGGTTGTGAACCCCTAGGCAATTAAACTTTAGAAAAACTAGTGTCTAACATAGTATATGTTATCCAATTGTGCATCTAAAACATAGTATATGTTATCCAATTGTGCATCTAAACCAAAGAGTGGCAAGGCTCCTTTGCAATACGATAATCACATTGTGACTAAAAGCTAGTTCTTGAAAATGACCTATGATGGTACAGCAGGAAGGGCTGACCGAAAGAGATTTGTAGTGGTATAGCAGGAAGGACTGACAAAAAATCCTAAGAGGATCATCAGGAGGGTTGTGAGGACCGAAAATACAGAGGAGACTGTAGAACCTCCTCGAGTGATTAGGAGGGAAAAAGAACCAACTTCCAGAGAGAAAAAAATAGTCCGAATGATGCATTTAATGCAAGAGCAAATGAGCCAACAAAATGAGCAAATGGAGCAGTAGAGAGCTCAAATGGCTGAGCATATGGCTCAACAAAAGACTCATATGTTAGAACACATGGAACAATAAACAAAAAAAAACTTAGTTGGCTCAATAGCAAGAGATGATTTCTCAACAACAGAAAACAATAGAAAATTTTATCATAAAGAAAAATTGATGGACCTAAGTGAATGAACTATCTATGTTCAAAAGTTAAACTTGAGAAGGAATGACACCTGATATTATATGAAGAATAAATGTATGTTACAATGATTTATTCACATCCACCGACTAAGGAATGATATAGGCATACAAGAAAATGACTAGGTCATTGAAGAAATGAGAAGGATAGTTTAACTCCACACTTTCATACCACCTACTCAGATGGACTTGAGTAGTGTGATGATTTACTCAGATGGACTTGAGTAGTGTGATAATCTACTCAAATGGACTTGGGTAGTGAAATGACTTACTCATATGGACATGAGTAGTGTATTGTGTTGGAGTGCTTCCTTCAATAGAATGATGAGAGGCAAGCTAGCTCGATAAGGATAATGAGAAATATAGTTTGTGTACTTATTTTTAACATTGCACCTAGTACACTTATGTGGTCGGATGTATATGAGTTGTAGATATGGGAGTGACATAAGAAGAGTTTATGTGGAAATCATTATGAGGAAAAACCTCTATTGTAAAAAGGATCTAATAAAGGGTCATAATCATGAAGACACCTTGGGGAAGACAAGGTGGTAATAACCCTTAATGATGTAAGTTAACTCCTAGGAAGGTATAACTACTCGTGGTTACTCTGATGATTAAATCTCACCACTTACCTTTATTTTTCCATAGAAATATTTTGGATAAAATAAAATCGTCCATGATTTCTTTTGATTGAAAAGAGAAGAGAGCAGACTAAGAAGGAAAAATGAATGAAACTGGAAGGAAGACTAGTTTCATCATTGGAGATCTTTGACTATATTCAACCTGCAAGTGTCAGAAAGACTCTAACATATTTTCTCTCATGTTACACCTTATAATAATTGTTTTGGAAATCATATTTAGGCTTCGTAGATCAATGATTTGAAATATAAGTCTTATTTTGTGGAAGGATTAGCCTTAATTCATAGCAGTTCTTAAATGTTTTATGAAACTTGTAGAAAAGTGGGAAGTGGTAAAGGAGTTGTTGGAGTTATAAAGAACCAAACTCCATAAACTTTCTACAAACTAGTACTGGGTGTAGTTGTACTCATCACTTGTTAAAAATAAAACTTCATTATTATACGGGTAAAGCATGCTTGTTATTGATGACCTGGATTAAAATGGATGTGAGCTACGTCAATTTTATTTACCTTGTGCTATTCTCTTGAGAGAAATGAGATTTGTCCAGATGCAAAATTAGACTACATAACTAGGAAACTATTAAGCTTGTTGAATGTATGAGTAAATTTATTGTCTATCAAAAAGGGATATCGATAGAAGACAACAGATGTGTGTTTGGACTAAAACTGGATTTGTAGTTGTAAATACCAGATTGTATGAATAGATGAGGTGAAGGTATTGGCACAAAAACCATGGTGATTCTCTAGTTGTGGAAGCATAGAGTTGACTATATTAAAGGAACTCTAGTGAGACCCATGGTGTGAATGATGTATTTTATATTTTAATAGTATTGTTTAACTGCAGGTAATTAATATGGGGATGGTGTAAACATTTTGAATTAATTCATGAACATTGATTGCATAAAAAAAAGTAAAAGTAAATTTTTTTTTGAAAAAAAAAATTATGGTGAAAAGAAAAAGGTGATATAGAATTTTCTTGTCAATGTATTGGAGCTAGATGGAAACAAGAGTTGAAGGACTGACTCGTACATCAATAGTATACATGGAATAGAAATTCATATAAGAATAGAGATCATGTCTCTAGTATGGGATAATCTGTGACTCTAAAGTTAAGGAATACTTCTTGTTGTATGTACATAGAAATATGAAAACCCATAGTTAGAGGAGAAGGGTTTTATAGAAAGCCATGAACAATAGGTGATTTTGTACAATTATGAAATAAAATAATAGAGAATGAATTCAAGTTGGATTCAAGTGTTTACACCTGGTACACTTGTGAAGAGGGCATTACGGAAGATGTAGGGATGGGTGTGCCTTGAGGAAAGAACTAAGTGGAAAATCAGGGTAGGAAGAGTGGACACTATGACTAGATTGCTCCTTGATATAATATTAAGATCAACTCTTAGTGGTAAAAAAAAAGTTCCTTTCTTGTTGAAATAATTGTAAGAGTCTCCTTCTTGTGGTGAAATTGAATCAACCTGTAAGAATATTGGAAACAACTCTTTAGAAATTGAATGAAAACTTGAATAAAATTGAATGAACATGTGGATTATAGGATTTTGTTTGCATGCCTCTATGAGTATCAAATAGAAATGGATAATGAATTATCCTATGATTGTGATGAAATTGACTTATAAACTAAAGAAATAGAATGAAATCATAGAATAATTTTGAATGAATTTTGATAGAAATTGTAGAACATATTATGGAGGAACTATAGATCAATTTTGTGTAGGATTTACAATGATCCATAGTGCAAATTTTTAGGGGAATTGTAGAGGACTAAAAGGATAATTTCATGGAGAAGTAAGTGAACTTCTTTAGCATGAACTTGAGAATTTTATTTTGATCATTTGGAATATATGGGAACTTCCATTAGTGTGCCTGTTAGGAATTGAACAAGAAAGGAATGGATGATTCTTAATAGGTATTTTGAAAATTAAAATGGTCTAACTATGATGAATAGGATAAATGACTTACCTATGATACATTGAGTTATGTTGAGTAAATATCTTTGAGTTCCTCTCCTCATCAATTTGGAATGGAGTGACACTAACAATGGATTGGAATCCTTTTAATCTCAATATTAGTATCGCATATAATCTAAGGATATACGAATAAACTATAAGGGTAAACCAAGTATTAGAGGATATACTAAGAATGTATAGTATGGATCATCAAACGAAATGGGAATATTACCCATTTCTGGTGGAAATTGCTTATAATAATAATTACCATATTTCCTTAGGTATGGATCCATTTGAGGCTTTGTATGGGAGAAGGTGCAAAATGCCATTGTCATGGAATAATTTAGAGGATCGAGTAATGATCGAGCCGGATATGGTCAAATAAATGGAAGATCAACTCAATGAAATTTATCGGAGGCTCAAGGAAGCTATAGACCGACAAAAGAGTTATGTGGATCTTAAGAGAATGCCAAGGGAATTCATTGTGGGAGACAGAGTATTCCTAAGGGTTAAACCAACAAAAAAAATCTATCAAATCCTCTAAGCAACTTTCTCAAGAAATATGTGTTTGACCTCTCACATATTTGGAATGTTGATCATTTGCTGATGGACGATCCCCTACATTTTTATATTTCAATGGGCAATTAAAACACAGTGACTGTTTAATCTTAGAGGGGGAGTATGTAATAACCCTCCAAGATCTACTTTCTTATATACCTAATTTATTTGCAAGGATGAGATATTGCTAATGTATCTGTGGATGCAGGGACAAGTACTATTACTAGTGGGAACAATTCAAAGAAAGATATGTCTCCTCAATGGGCAAAAAGGGTTGTCCGGTGTAAGGTAAGTCAAGGTAAATGATGAGCGGTGGAGTATTCACCGATTGATAGGGGTAAATAACCCTACAGGAAATGCATCCACCAGTGGTCCATATAGATGCATATCATGTAGTTGCATTAATAGGAATGCTTGATGTTTGACAAATTGTGAGCTTATGATGTTTTGTTGGCAATAAAAATGCTTAAATGCATGGGAGCCATATTTTAAAACAATTAGAAAAATGTGAAGTAATGTTATGATTATTTTTTATCTATGAAATTAAAATAAAATATAAGAAGAGTGCATACTGAGTAGAAAATAAAGGTAAAATAAGATAATTATATATATATATATATATATATATATATATATATATATATATGTAAATGTATTATTTTGAAATTTATTTACTTATGAATATATTAAACAAGGCAATTGGAAAACATTCGGCATTAAATATTATTATGAAAATTTGGGTTGTTGATAGTGGAAAGAATGTGCATTCCACATGGCAAGCTTCAGGTTGGAGGAATAATAAACGATCAATAGTTGTTAAGCGGAAAAATAGCACTTATCTTCTAGAAATAGCAAAAAGGGAAAAAAGATGCATGATTATCATGACTATCAATATCATTCTAGGGAACGAAGGAGAGAAGCGGAAGAAGAAAAGACTTTCAGAAGAGAAAATAAAATTAGCGCTCATCAGCAAGGTTGGCTCTTTGTGACATTTTTATCTGATAAATTAATATCACAAAATCCTGGTTATCTGAATAATTTAGTTTTGTGGAAATAAATGAATTGTGGATGAAAAATTATGGAATAAAATGTAAACTGAAAGTGAAAAAGAAATTCTCCAGTTGCATGTGAAAAATAATTGTAATGTGAATTGCGTGTTGGATGATTATATGTGAACTACAATATTGAATGATTGTATTTGAACTACAATGTGAACTGCATGTTGGATGATTGTATGCATATATAGAATTTAGTTGCATATCATTGTAGTTTTGGCCGCTCTGACCCTTGGAAACATTGAAAACATTAAAACTTGGAGAATCCCCTTGAAATATTAAGTTGTTGCTTTCTTATCAATTGATGGATTTATCTTCTGCATGCACTCGGATGCTAGGAAGCTGTGTCTGATTTTGAGGATACTTGTAAGATTTTGTTTTGTAATGTAAATAAAAATAAATTTGTGAGTCTAGAGGGCCTGGAATACTCAAAAATAAATTATTTTTCTTGTTAAATTATTTGATAAACCATTTACATTCGGGCATAAGGTGCTGCACTCATTTGGAAGAAGAGTTGCTTTTCAATCTTGAGATTCTTGTGATTTAGCACAACGAAATTGTGAAACATGAGCTCTAAGGATATTTAGAATACCCAAAACAAATGTTAAATGTATTTTATCTATATTTTGAAATATGGATGTTCTAAAAGAATTGCATGGCATCATTTTGAGAGTCTTTTTAAAAAATGTAACCAGTTCTATTGTTTTCTTTAGAAATTATGAATGGACAAGTTATATAGTGAAATTCATTTCATATCTCTGGATTATACTCTAAATTATTTTTAAAAAATAAATTAATAAATTATAAGGATTTTTTTATCTGCATTCTGCTTGTGAAAGATAGGCCAATTTAACGTGAGGACCTTTCTGTTTGCTTGAACTATTACTTTATGGTTTTCAATATATTATGTTGGTTGTCTACTCTATTTTTATCTTTAAATTATATTTATTTTGTAAATAATATGAATTAATAGTCGGTCATGGGTGATTTTTCCAGAGGATGCATTCTAGGTTAAAGTTCTCCAAGCGAATCTAAGAATGCATGCTGGGAAAATTAATAATCAAACCTTATTTATCATATTTGTGAATATGTTGGTTGATAATTGTCTTCATATGCATTATTATGATCACATTTCGATTATCAAATTTGAGATATGTTACCCTATGCGCTTCAAGTTGGAACACCTCACAGTAGAAGTTTCTATATTTCTTAGAGACTTGCCTCGTATGTCTCTTAAATAAAATGATAGAAATTTTTTTATTATGTTTATACAAAGAAATTCCATCCTAGAGACATAATCATACCTTAACCAACATTGCATGGCTATTTGGTTTAATAGCTTGGCCAACCGAGTAAGTTTAGATGATCATCGATGTGTGAAAGAACATAAACCCGCATAGTTATATTCGAGTTATATAATATAAAGTAATGCTTAAATATATTTAATATAAATTACTAAACAAGGTTTATGATTTAATTAGATGTGTAATGAAAACTATGGGGGATCTAATAAGGGATCTATTATAAATTGAATGATTACACTACTTGTCTGCTCAAGTCCGCGTGTGAGAGATTCGACGTTAGGCATGGATAAAAACAAGATAATTGTTGAGTCAAAATCCTCTCTCTGGATGAGAAAAGGGGAGGAAATAGAAATTTGGACAAAAGCACTGATATCATGAGTGAATATATTGCAAACCTCCATCTTGTGGATATCCAACCAGATAATGGCCTTATGACTTGGTCCAATAGATGGTAAGGCTTAGCTTGTATAATGGAGATATTGGATAGGTTTTTGCTCTCCGAAAATTTCTTAATCCATGGTCACATTCCTAAAGTAAAGAATCTTAATAATGCTAGTTCGGATCATTGGCCAGTCACGGTGGAAATGTGGAAAACCAATGTGATTTTCTCTCCTTTTTGTTTTCAATTAATGTGGCTTAGAGACATTTCCTTCAGACCTCGTGTGCAACAATGGTGGAAGGAAGGTAAACCTAGGCATGGGACTAAGATGTTCTATTTTTCCAAAAGACTGCAATACATTAAATCCAAAATCAAGACTTGGAACTAGAAAGAGTTTGGGGATGTTCATAAAAAAAATATGAAGTTATTGCTCATCTTGAAAATTTGAATAAGAAAAATTTTTTAGATGGCCTAACAGAGAAGAGAAGTGCAGATGAAATTAAACTCACAACTCAGTTAGAGGAATGGGAAAAAAGAGAAGAAATCTTATGGAAGCAAAAATCTAGAATTCAATGGCTCAAAGAAGGATATCAAAACACAAATTTCTTCCACAAGTTTATTCTTGCTCGAATATCTCACAACTTTATTTCTTCCTTAAAATCATATTCTGGAGATGTTGTTTATACTTGGGATGGCATGAACTCTATTGTTGTTGATTACTTTTCCAATATTTTTGTTGCTACTCCTCTTGACTCGACTTCTCAACATAATGTTCTTCAAGCAATCCCTTCTCTTATCACTTCTGAGGAGAACTCTATTTTGACTGCTCCTATTCCTATCAATGAGCTTCAACAAGTAGTTTTTAAAATACAAAAAGGGAAAACCCTAGGTCCTGATGGTTTTCCTATTGAGTTCTACCAAGAGTTTTGGGATATCCTTCATGTTGATTTATTAGAGGTGGTGGAAGAAGCCAGGAAAACCAAAGAAATTTTGAAGGTTATCAATAAAACTTATATTACTCTTGTTCCAAAAGCTCAAGAGGTTGATCATATCTCAGCTTTTAGACCTATTGCTTTATGTAATGTTCTTCTCAAAATAATTACTAAAATCATGGCAGAAAGGTTGAAGCCTCTTTTGCATAAGATTATTTCCCTAGAGCAAGGGGGTTATGTGGAAGGACGTCAAATAGTAGATGAGATAGTTCTTGCTCAAGAAGCCATCCATTCCATGGATATGCAAAATTCTCCTTCCATGTTCATTCGGTTAGACTTATCCAAAGCTTATGACAGAGTGGATTGGCACTTCCTTATCAAAGTTTTGAGGCAATTTGGTTTCTCTAAGGATTGGATGGATTGGATTATGGGATGTATCTCTTCAGTTTCCTACTTAGTTCTTATCAATGGCAGGCCTTCTCAGCATTTCCTAGCTTCCAGAGGTATTAGGCAAGGTGACCCACTATCCCCTTATTTATTCATCATTCTTGTTGAATGCTTGGGTAGGACTATAACCAAAAAGAGGGAAAACAAAACCCTTGAGGGAGTTACCATTGCTCATGGAGCTAGACCTATCTCTCATCTTCAATTTTTGGATGACTCTACTCTTTTAGGTAAAGCTATAGTTAAGGAAGCTTCTAATATTAAGCAAATCATTAGCTATTTTTCTAAGGCTCTTGGGCAGTTGATCAATGAAGACAAATCTAAAGTTATTTTCTTTCATTGCTCTGCTAGACAGGAATCCATGGTCTTGGATAAATTAATATATAAGAAGACCTCTCTTCCAATCACTTATTTAGGTATTCCCATAAATATTCAAAGGCAGAAAAATAAATATTGGAATTGGTTGTTGGACAAAGTCAAGAAGAAAATTGGAAAGTGGACCAACAAGTGGCTTTCTTCTAGGGGTAGAATCACCTTGGTAAAATCAGTCCTTCAAGCTATTCCTATTTATGTTTCTTCCATTTTGAATATCCCAAAGGTTGTTCTTCGAGAATTGGATCAAATCGGTCATCGTTTCCTTTGGAGTGGTACTAAGGAGAAAAGAAAATGGGCCTTGGTGAAATGGGATACTTTATGTCTTCCTAAGAGTGAAGGGGGGTTAGGATTCCGGTCTTCAATTAATAACAACAAAGCTTTAGCTGCTAAATTATATTGGAGGATGTTGCATAACCCCAATGCTCTTTGGGCCAATAATCTCCGTGCTAAATATGCTTGAGAACAAAAGTCCTGAAGACCTTGTTCGCTATAAATTACCTACCAAAGGTTCTTCCATTTTAGCGAGTTCTTAAGACTGGTGAGGATTTGATAAAGAAAAAATTATTTTGGATCATTCATAATGGTCAACATGTAAATTTTTGGACAGATTCTTGGGATGGTCACAAGCCTTTGATAACTCAGTTTCTCGATTGGAGGCCTTGGATGGAGGAGCTTCACCGAGCTAATTGGATAAAGGTGGCTAATTACTGTCGGTACCATACTGGTAATTCAAAGGTTGGTAGATATTGGATCCCTATTGAGGACTGGCCTATTCAAATCCTAGAAAGGCAAAGACAAGATATCCAAGGCATCCTTCATATGAGATCCCTCTCTTGGTCCCATGAAAAAGATTGTTTTGGATGGAACAACACTACTAAGGGTGAGTATTCGGTTGCTCAAGGTTATTTGACCTTATGCCATAATAATCCCAACCATTCTTCTAACATATTTTCTCGATTGTGGGCTCAAAATCTCTGGCCTAAGGTGAGGTTCTTTAATTGGCTTTTATTGCATCGTAGGGTGCTTATTGGTGAGCAACTTATGAAGCGTGGTTTTCATGGCCCTTTTAGATGTGAAATGTGTGAAGAGAATGTAGAAAATATCAACCATATTTTTATTGAGTGTACTTTAGCCTCTAAGCTATGGAGGAGAATGGCCACTTTACTTGGCTTACAATGGTCCAATTTTTTTACTTTTGAACAACTTTGGAGGGATTGGCCTAATCAAGAGGGTGTTGATCATTTTATTAGGCAGTTAGTTTGGATGGGTTCTACCATTCTTCTTTGGAATATTTGGAATGAAAGGAACAACCAAATTTTTAATCAAGATAGGAAGGATATTCACTATATTTGGCAAAAGACCATAGCCAACTTAGTTGAATCGGTCCATCAACTCCTTAATCACCCCCAAAACTCCCACCAAATATGGGATCAAGTGATGCAAAGATTGAATATTAAACCTTCTAAGGGCAACCAACTTAAAGGGAATGTGAGTATTAGTAAGATGGATAGGACTAGAAATTGGCAACCTCCTCCTAAGGATTTTGGAAAAGTCAATATTGATGGAGCCTCTAGAGGGAACCCTGGAAAAGCCAATGTGGGAGGAATTGGTAGACTTTCAGATGGCTCCCTAGTTTTTACTTTTTTTGAGAATTTGGGTATTCTTTCCAATAACCTTGCTTGAGGGGTATGGTATCCTCAGAGGTCTTCAGGAGGCTACTAAGGTTGGATGGGAAAAGGTGTTAGTTGAGTCTGACTCTCAACTTATGATTAATCTCTTGAAGACTCCTTCTAAGAATCATAAGGTGGATTGGAGAATAAAAATAATTATTGAGAAGATTCGGTTAATCCGGATGGGATTTTTGAAAGTTGATTACAATCATGTGGTTAGAGATCAAAACAAGAGTGTTGATGCTTTAGCTAATTGGGCTTTGGACAAAGGTGATCTTACTTGTTATGGCCACCCTCCTATATGGTGGGCTTCTCAAATTAGGGAAGCTCTTCTTTCTATCATTTCTTTGGATGGCTCCAGTTCTGAAGGTACCTAGTTTCTTCTTGTTTTTTTTTTTTGCTTCTCTTTGGTTCATTCAGTTTTTTTTTAGTTCCCTAGCTCATTCTATTCTTTATTTTGTTTCCTCTATTGATTCTTGCCTTAATAGTCTTCTGGTCTAGATAGGTCATTGTTTTGTTCATTTTTTTTTTTTTTTTCTTTTTTGTTTTTTTGTTTAGTTTTTTAAGGTGGGTGGGTTCTTTTGTTTTGTTTTGTTTTTGTGTTCTTTGTGTTGTTTTTTGTTGTTCTTGTGTTTTTGTTGTTTTGTTTTTTTTATGTTTTTTGTTATTGTTCTTGTGTTTTTTTCGTTCTTGTTCTTGGGTTTCTCTTTGTTTGTGTTATTTCGTGTTTTTATGTGTGAGTGTTTTCTATGTTTTTTGTTTTTGTTTATTGTCTATTGTTGGTTGTTTTTTATTTTTATTTTTATTTTATTTTTTTAATTTTTTAGGTTTTGGTTGTGTTTATTTTTCATGTTTTTTTGGGTTATGTCTTTGTAGTGTTCTGTTGTTTTTGTCTTGTTTGTGTTTTGTTATGTGGTTCTTGTGTTTTTCTATGTGGTTTGTGTTGTGGTTTCTTTTATCTTATTGTGCGTGTTTGGTTGTGCTTTTGTTTTTGACACACTCAAGGAGCATGTTTTTTATTTTATTTTATTATTTTTGTTGTTATTTACTTATTTTTAAATTGGTTTTGTGTGTTTGTTTGCTCCTTGAGTATGTCAAAGGTGGTAGGCCAGGTTCGAGTCCTGGGCATTTTTGGCGGAATGGATACCCCTGCCTCCTTGGGTCTTACCCGAAAGTGGCATCCCTTTTGGGATGTTTTCCAAAAAAAAAAACATCCCAAGTTGCAGTTCATATTATAACAATTAAATTGGTATATCTTTGGGTTCTCGTTAAGGAGACACATGTTCGAATCATGGGGAGGGTGGTCCTAGTTGTGACCCTAGTTGTATTTCACATCCTAATTCAAAACAAATCTCAAGTTACAAGGGTAGAATAAGTGCTCTTGATTTATGGTTGGATCATGTTAATACTCCATCAGTATTGACCTGCTTCCTTCAATAATAATATTTTTTCATTCTTTTCTAGTCCTAATATTGCAAATGGGTTTCACATTTCATATAAATTTTACAAGATGATATGAAAATATGTTTTTAGGCCCTTTATAATCTAGGTGAATTATGTTGGAGAATACAATGGCACAATGTGCTTTGATACATTCATAAAATAATATGTGATTACCTATACTAATGATATTCCATCATAGAGATAGTGGAATTTTAGTCCAACATATAATGATAAGACTAATTCTTTGGTATGATGTGGATTCTAGTGGGTAAAGGTGCTTGCAAATTTCATCAAAGAAAGGGAATGGATGGAAGAAAATATGTTCCTTTGGAAAAAGAAAATTTAGATGATTTCATTGTATTGACTATTGTTGTAATGACGAATTTATGGAGGAAAGGGAGGGGAACAACTTCCTTCACACATGTTGAAGTAGCCACATTTAGGATTCAAATTTTAAATATATTCAATTATTCAAATGTTATTTAATAAATGACTTTAGATAATACAAGATGAGAATTGACAACTCTTTATGATTTTACCTAATTTGATATGTTTTTTGGGGGGAATTCAACACCTTATGTGTAGTTATGTAAACTAATTACCTATTATCCTAATTTTAGATACATTATGGTATAATATCATTTTGTGCTCTTTATGAATGAAATTATAACATAAAAAAATCATTGTTCATGAAGGGATTATGGTCATTTATTTCATCTACAACATCATCATTGAAAAGTGCCATGTTTTTACATTATTGTGGGTCATTTTCATTTATTTCTTGGAAAAACACTTTAAAGATAGAGAAATACATTTTTAAAGGATTGTAATTTCATTAATAGAATCTTCCAAGATTTAAAATTGGTAGTTATGAATATGAATCCAAATGCACTTGAGATCTAGGAGATAAAGTAGTTGTAGATTACAACAATGATAGAACATTGTATTGAATGGTATTCATGGCCACCAATATTTGGATATCAAAATGAATTATGTGGCTTGGGTAAGGATGACAATGGATTCCATTATAACATAAAATGTAAATAAAAAGGAAAGAGAAATCTAGAATTGATATTTCTTTGAGCTTAAATCTTCTTTGTAATGTATTTTTTAGGACTTTCCAAGGAGTGGCATATGTAGGAGAGAAAAAATTGTTCTTAATTTCAAAGTAAAAATAGAATGAGATTCAAATTTTCCTCTAATTGAAATATATACATGCACTTTATCTCTACTATAATGTGAATTTTTTAGTTTAAAATTGAGATAGTTGTCACTCATTTGAGAACCCCTCTGATGGAAAGACATTCAATCCAAATATTATGGTAAATTAGGCTTTGGCATGGTGATATTTAGTTTTGATTCAATGTTAGGCCATGAAGACTATACATAGGTCTATTATGTGTCTTGGTGAGCAAATTATTATTGGAAGTTAGGTTTACTGTGAATTGGGTGAAGATTTGAGATTGGGATGTGAATATCATGAAATGGATCATGCTACATACTAATGTGGAAAAATACATATCTTGTTAGAGATAATTTTCTTGCATGTATGGTGATATCCACCATAGACCCCTTGTCATGGCTCAAATCATTGATAAAATTTAAATAGGAATCTAAAATTATGTTTATAAAGCATAAAAATTACATGAAATTGTGGATGACATGGAATTTATATTTAATGTAATGATTTTTGAGATGGAAATTATACTTGATATATAGGTAATTTTAGTATATTGAAATATGTCTAACTACATTTCCATTTGGAGTGTTTAACAAGGGAAACCCTTGATCAAGAATAAGAGGGATAGTATCATCAGTGGTATGTTATTAGATGTTGACTAGCAATATGAGAAGAAAGTGGAACCCATGCACACACCATTGGTAGAATACAACTACATAATAGACATAATAGGTCTAGAGTGAAAAATGTATTTGCACTTAATATTTAGTTTTCTCATAAGCATAAATAGAATTTTTTTTCTCTTGTATAAGTATTATTAGATTTTATTCATCATAGAACATGTTTGATCTTTTAGTTAATACCAATAAAATAATGTGTGTCATCTTCCAATTGTCCAAGGAAAGGAGAAAAAAGAGTGGTTTTATTTTTCTTAGGGTCTTAGACCACTCTGGTTAAAGAGAACCAAATGATAAGTGGGTCAATGAGCAGGCAACCCTTCTATTATTACTATTATTATAATATATACATGGGTTGTCAAGCTTCTATATATATATATATATATATATATATATATATATATATATATATATATGTGTGTGTGTGTGTGTGTGTGTGTGTGTGTGTGTGGAAATAGAAAATAACTATATATGTATATGCATCTCTCTCTCTCTCTCTCTCTCTCTCTCTCTCTAGATATATATATATATATATATATATATATATATATATATATATATATATATATTCGACATATACTTGCTGGGAGGAAAATAAGTTGCATATTGACATAATATTTTGAGATCTTTTGCTGCAGATTTTTTTATATGAAGCAATTACCTATTTAGGAGAACACAAAATTTAGATCAAGAATATTTGTGTGAATAAGCCTTGGCCTAACCATAATGAGGATGGAAAGGAAAAGAAATATTAAAAGTGAAATTCACAAAATGGAATACAATTATCATACCCATCATTTGCAAAGAGGAAAGGAGTAAAAATCATTGAAGTTGTTCTATGGCTTTTGTCCATCCTCAAATTTATGAAAATTCACTTTGTAATATACCTAGTTTTGTCCATCTTGAGTTTGAAATTAACATCCCCCTAATTGCAGAGGTAACCAGTTTGGTTGTGGATAGGTTCATCCATAATCATGAAAAGCACTCACTTGCTAAGGAGTCTTAAATATTCCTAGCAGAAGAAGAAGATCTTGTTTGAATCTAGAATGGGTTCAAACACAATTACCTAAAAACTCCTTGGGATAGGATCATGTTGGTTATTATGCAATACTTTACTTGTTAGTCTCACAATGACACTGAGAGGGGGGTGAATCGGTGTAGCTCTTTAAAACTTAAATCTTCAACACTCAAAGCCAAAACAATGAAAACATAAAACCAAATAAAGCAAGTATAACAAGAGAACATCACACAACACAAGATGTACCGAGGTTCACCGATTTGGCTACATCCCCGAAAATGACTGTTTGGACTCCCATCCAAATCCAGCCTTTGCAAAGCACCAACTTTACAATCAATTTACCGAACACCCACTGGAAGGAGCACCAACCCCTGATTTATCCGCACCAACAGAAAGGAGCACCAACCCCTGATTTATCCGCACCAACAGAAAGGAGCACCAACCCCTCTACCAAGCACCCACTTGATTTTGATATTGATAATAAAATGACATATATGAATGTCTTCACTGAAACCAGAACCCTCTATGGTCTGTAAGCTCAAAATCTAAAACTTTCTATTTCACCCAGTATAACATCCCTCTCTCTGCATTACTCAGAATTTGAATCTTCTCTTCTCACAAAAAAAATTGATTGTTCTCTTAGCTCGTTCTGCCAATTGCTAAACGCTTTCTGGGTATTGTGCAACACTTTGTCTACGAACTCCTCTCAAAATTTCAGCCAAAATGGATATCATATGAGAAAGTTATGCCCAAAATACTGAAGTGACATTTTTCACCACTCTCCAAAAATCACGGATTTTCACTCTTTATTTTTCTCCACACACACTTCTCTCTTCACAAAATAAAGTCCCCACTTTTCAATAAAATCCCTTGTCACTTAAAAAGCACACACTTGCATTCTTTTTCCCTTTTCAATTTTAAAAATATTTTCTTTAATGAAGCTTCTTAAAACAATATAACTTCCTTTTTTTATTTTGAGAAGGCATTTCGTCAAACACGTCACATGCAAAGAATTGACACCTTACTCGTTCTCTTACTTCGGAGCCACGTGACACCTCAAACCAAAAATGAAATATGCTCTATTTGATGCCTTGAAGGTGTAACAACACTGAAACCGAAACTCTGGCGACTCTGCAAGGTCAAAACGACCAACTGAAGGATTTTGCACAAGTGGAACAAATTGACATAAAAGTGACCTGTACCATTTTTGCAACAATCATAACTCTCACCTCGTAACTCTATTTTCTCTAAAATTTGAAACGTAGAATATCTGCAATGCTGAATACATCTAGTCTGAATATCGCTATATAAATCCTTACGGTTCACCTGTACCACCTCCATGAAAACTGCTGTTGACACACTTTTTCCAAAAAGAGCATTTTTGTGACAGTCTTGCAACGCTTGTAACATTCGCCTCGTTTCTCCATTTTTGTGGAAATTTGGAACACATGTTCTTGAAGATAATGACCACCTCCAGTTCAAATTTCACTATCAAATTCTTCTCGGTTTGCTCGTAGTGCTTCTGACAAAACTGCCCTTTTTTGGCCTGTACAACCACTTGCCAAATCATCCGCCAAGATACCGAAAACGTCACCGATCAATCCAAACACTATGCTGACACCTCCAACGCTATTCTGGACTATTTCCTGACATGCTGGCATGTTCCAAACTGATCCATCCTGTCCAACTGCACCCGTGATGACTTTTGCAATTTTTTGACAACTTCTTGATGATTTTTTCAACTTTTGCAAATTTGCACGAACAACTTGTAACAACTTCACCCGAACATCAAAAACATCCTCATAAGCATTGAACATCATTGTACATACTCTGAAAAACCTCTGAACAACTATCCACTACATCAACCTGTCCATCTGAGTGTGTTGACAACAATGACAATATTGTCATTGCACCTTGCTCAACAATCTCCCCCTTTGGAATTGTTGGCAACACACGCACAATTTCTTGTAACTCTTCTCCCCCTTTGACAACAAGACCAAAGGGCTTACTGCAAACTCCCCATGAGTCCATGCACAACATTCTCAGGCAAAAATTATTACACTTAGCAAAAATCACAAACATGAGCAAAAAGATAAACAAATACACAAATGCTCCCCTCTGAGAATGTGGCCCCAATAGCTAGTCAATTCTTGGGAAGTGTGACCACTCCCAATTTCTTGTGAAGGTACTCAAAGACTTCCTTGGGCAATGGTTTGGTGAAGATATCTACTACTTGCTCTATTGTTGGAACAAAATCCAACTTAACCTCACCTTCCGCAACTTTCTCCTTCAAAAAATGATACCGGATAGCAATATGTTTTGTGCGAGAATGCATAACCAGATTCTTTGAGATGTTAATGGCATTGGTGTTATCACACTTAACTAAAATTGGCTCACTAAAATTAATGCCAAGATCCTTCAGAGTTTGTTTCATCCATAACACCTACGTACAACACGTTGTCATTGCAATGTATTCTGCCTCTATTGTGGATAAGGAGACTGACTCCTGTTTCTTACTGTGCCACGTGACCAACCTATCTCCAAGATAGAATGCACCTCCACTGGTACTCTTCCTGTCATCTACACATCCTGCCCAATCTGCATCTGAATACGCAATAAGGGTGAAGTCCTTACCTTTCGGATACCATAACCCATACTCCATAGTACCCTTGAGGTATCGAAGAATCCTCTTCACTATTGTCACATGAGTCTCCTTGGGACTAGCCTAAAATCATGCTACCATGCATACTGCCTACAAAATATCTGGTCTAGTAGCTTTCAAGTACAGTAAGCTCCCAATCATAGATCTATACATAGTTTGATCAACATGTGGAGATTTGTCATCCTTGCTCAACTTGCAACTTGTCGTCATGGGAGTGCTAACTGGCTTACAATCCTCCATTGTGAACTTTTTTAGCATCTCTTTCACATATTTAATTTGAGAAATAAATATGCCCTTCTCCTTTTGATTAACTTGCAATCCGAGGAAATACGAAAGTTCACCAATCATTGACATTTCAAATTCTTTCTGCATCTTATTTGCTAAATCTTTACACAACTCATCTTTGCTACTGCCAAATATGATATCATCTACGTATACAACAAGAACAATATGATGACCATTTTCTATTTTGACATACAAATTACTATCCACCATACCTTTCTTGAACCCTTCTTGAGTAAGATAATTGTCTAGCCTTGCATACCATGCTCGGGGTGCCTGTTTTAAGCCATATAACACTTTCTTCAACTTGCAAACCAAGTTGGGATCATCACCAAGCTGGAAACCATCTGGCTGCTCAATATAAACCTCTTCTTCAAGTTTCCCATTCAAAAATGCTGATTTCACATCCATTTGATAAACTTTGAAATTCTTGTAAACTGCTAAAGCCAGAAACATTCTAATTGCCTCTAGTCTGGCCACAGGTGCAAAGGTTTCCTCAAAGTCAATACCTTCAACTTGTGCATAGCCTTTGCATACCAATATTGCTTTGTTCCTGACTACCTATCCGTCTTCATTCAATTTGTTTCGAAAGACCCATTTAGTACCGATTACATTTTTATTTGCGGGTCTTGGTACTAACTCCCAAGTCTTGTTTTTCTCGATCTGATCTAATTCTTCATTTATTGCCTTTACCCAACTTTCATCTTTGCTTGCATCAACAACATTTTTGGGCTCAATTTTGGATAATAAAGAGTAGTTACTTACTAATCTTCTTCTTGTCTGAACACCAATTGTGGGGTCTCCAATTATTTGCTCTCTAGGATGATCTTTCTGCCAGTTGCCTATTTTGAATTTCTTGTTTTCTTCCACTTCTGAATCACTGTTTGAATCCTCTGAGTCAATTTTTGGTTTCTTTTCCATTTCCTTTTCCTCATCTCCTTCAATGACCTCTTCATAAATTGGGTAGTTCTCTTCATAGCTAATTACTCGTTCCCTTCCTTCATCAACTTTAACATCGACACTATCCACAATTTTCCTTAGCCTCTTGTTGTAGCATTTGTAAGCTTTGCTTTTTGATGAATAGCCAAGAAAAATACCTTCATCCGCTCTATCTTCAAACTTACCAAGGTTTTCTTCAGTTCTTTTGATGTAACACTTCCTGCCAAAAACTTTAAAGTATCTTGTTGTTGCCTTTTTACCGAACCACAACTCATAAGGAGTTTTGCTTTCATGCATCCTCAACATGCACCTATTTTGGATGTATACCACAGTATGGACTACCTCTTTCCAAAATTTATCTGCTACTTTGCTCTCAATCAACATAGTCCATGCCATTTCCTGCACTGTCCTATTCTTTCTTTCTACCACACCATTCTGTTGAGGTGTCCTGGCTGCTGAAAACTGTCTCCTAATGCCATATTTTTCACAATACTCTATGAAATCCTCTGAAATGAACTCTCCTCCTCTGTCTGACCTTAAAAATTTAATCCTTTTTCCTGTTTGATTCTCAACTTGGTTTTTGAAAACCTTGAACATCTCAAAAGCTTCTGATTTATGCTTCAAAAATAGTACCCATGTCATCCTGGAATAGTCATCTATACACAACATGAAATATTTGTCACCGTTTATGCTTTGCGTTCTCATGGGTCCACATAAATCAGTATGTACTAGTTCCAAAGGTTTGCTTGTGTAGTACTCTTTTGTTTTAAATGAGACTCTAGTTTGCTTCCCCTTTTGACATGAAGCACAAATGCTATTTGATGGTTTGCCAATGGTGGGAATATCTCTCATTGCTTTCTTTGAGCTGATTTTTACTAGATTGTCAAAACTGATATGACCGAGCCTCTTGTGCCACAACCAATTCTCTTCTTCCTGTCCAATCAAGCAAGCTCCTTCTGAAGTCTCTGAGAGAGTGTACAGGTTTCCAGATGTCCTTGATCTAGTTGCTATCAACTTCCCATTGTTTGCCTTTCTGACTTCACAACCTTGCTTCTTAAAGATCACTTCATGACCTCTATCACAAATCTGACTTACGCTCAACAAGTTATGCTTCAGACCAACCACAAACAAGACTTCTTTTGACCTGATTTTTCCATCACTAATCTTAAGTAAACCTCTGCCAACTATCTTAGCTCCATCATTGTTTCCAAACTTTCTTGAACCACCTTCATATTTTTTGCAACTTCTCAAATTTTTGTTTGTCACCTGTCATATGACTGGAGCATCCACTATCAAGTATCCATGGTGCGGATTTATTCTATGCTTTAAATGTCATCTGTACGATCAAGGATTCCTTTTCTTCCTTAGGTCACTCTTTTTCTTTCCACTCAGGTTTGATTACAATTTTGGGCTCTTGTTTTGGCTTTTCTTTTTCAGTAGCTTGTGCATGTTTTTCGAGAAATTTTCTATTTTGTCTTATTCCATTTGGCTGAAATTTTCTTCCCTGAAATTGATTTGATGCAAATGTACTTCGACAATTTCTTGCAATATGCCCAAAATTATGACAGTTATAACATTCTCCTGCATAATCCATCAAAGGTGAAAAAGCATTTCTATTGGTAAAATTCCTTGGTCCTACATTATACTTGCAATCTGAGATCTTATGTCCATAACCATTGCATTTAAAATAGTAACCAGAAAAGAGATGATTGAACCTGGGTGGTGGTCTTTGCCATGTTGTCGTAGGAGCCATAAATCTTCTTCTTCTTTGATGTGTGACATTGGTGAAGCCATCATTGTCAATTCTCCTTTCGTGCCTTGCATTATTGCTTTCCTTTGCATGATTCATTTTTGCTTGATCAACCTGTTTCTTCTCTTCATTCTTTGTGGATTCTTCATTTATGGCCTTTGATCCATTTGACGATTCTCCTTCATCAAAACCCAAACCAAATTTGATGCCTGTAGTCTTTTGGTTATTTATGATCTTATCCAACTTCATAGAACTTTCTTCACGTTTGTGATAACAACTAATTTTCTGATTCATCTCTTCTAGTTGCATTCTTAAACCAACAATCTCTTCTTCTAGCTTGCTGCAATAATCTATTTTCATGGTTATTTGCACTTCGAGATCTTCGAAGATTTTCTTGGATTCTTCTATCTGTACTTTCAAATTTGTTATGATTTCATTTGCATCCTCAAGCTTTCTTGAAATTTTCTTATTCTTTTTTCTTTCTATCTTCAATTCATCTAGAGCTGCAATTAGTTCCTCTTCCAAATTCACTTCTGCATCAATTTCTTCTTCATCACATTCCTGTTCTTTTTCTGGTTTTTCTTCTTTGAGTGCCATGAAAAGAGCTTCACCTATTTCCTTTTCAGAATCCTCACTGGAGCTATCTTCTGATGAACTGACATTCTTGGAGATGAAACTTTTCTTCTTGAAGTTGCCTTTTCTGAAATTTGTTTTTTTCTTCCAGTCACTTCTTTCTTCGTGCGATCCTTCATCACTTATGTTCTTCTCATTAAGTGGACATTTAGCTGCAAAATGCCCAATGCCTCCATAGTTGAAACATTTAAACGGTAACTTTCCTCTGTATTTTCCTTTTCCCCTTTTTAGTTTTCGAACAAAGTTTGCTTCCATTTCATCTGATGTCTCTTCTTCCTCGGATTCTTGTTTTGCTTTCATATTTTTATGGGCTTTAAAAGCAGCTTCTCTGTCTGTGGGTTTAGATTTTCCTATTCTCATCTCATATGCAGTCAAAGAACCATGCATCTCATCCATACTAAAAGAATTTAGATCTTTAGCTTCTTCTATAGCTAAAACTTTAGAATCAAATCTTTGGGGAAGGGATCTTAATACCTTTTTCACGATGATAGAATCTTTGATTTCCTCGTCGAGTCCTCTAATCGCATTAATGACTTCATTAACTCTCAGCATATATGCCTCTATATTCTCATCGTCATTCATCTTTAATACTTTGAACTGAGCTCGATGTGTTTGTAACTTGGCCTCCTTGATCTTAACGTCTCCTTCATGAATGCTCTTCAGTTTGTCCCATATTTCCTTTGCCATTTTACAACCCATAATCTTTACCAGTTCGTTGTCCACTAATCCACACATGATAGCATTCTTTGCTTTTGAGTCATTCTCAAATAGTTTCTTACCGGCATCATCGGTTGGAGAAGTGGTGGGTATTGTGTATCCACTATCTACTGAATCCCAAATGTCGTATCCCAAAGCACAAAGATATGTCTGCATCCCGAGTCTCCAAAATGCGTAATTAGTTCCATCAAACAATGGTGCTTTGTTTGATGAGAAGCCTTCACCACCTGCCATTGTGTCACTTCCAAGATCACCCTAGCTGGTTAAGCCTATTCAGGAACCTCGCTCTGATACCAATTGTTAGTCTCACAATGACACTGAGAGGGGGGTGAATCAGTGTAGCTCTTTAAAACTTAAATCTTCAACACTCAAAGCCAAAACAATGAAAACATAAAACCAAATAAAGCAAGTATAACAAGAGAACATCACACAACACAAGATGTACCGAGGTTCACCGATTTGGCTACATCCCCGAAAATGATTGTTTGGACTCCCATCCAAATCCAGCCTTTGCAAAGCACCAACTTTACAATCAATTTACCAGCACCCACTGGAAGGAGCACCAACCCCTGATTTATCCGCACCAACTAGAAGGAGCACCAACCCCTGATTTATCTGCACCAATGAGAAAGGAGCACCAACCCCTCTACCAAGCACCCACTTGATTTTGATATTGATAATAAAATGACATATATGAATGTCTTCACTGAAACCAGAACCCTCTATGGTCTGTAAGCTCAAAATCTAAAACTTTCTATTTCACCCAGTATAACATCCCTCTCTCTGCATTACTCAGAATTTGAATCTTCTCTTCTCACAAAAAAAATTGATTGTTCTCTTAGCTCGTTCTGCCAATTGCTAAACACTTTCTGGGTATTGTGCAACACTTTCTCTACGAACTCCTCTCAAAATTTCAGCCAAAATGGATATCATATGAGAAAGTTATGCCCAAAATACTGAAGTGACATTTTTCACCACTCTCCAAAAATCACGGATTTTCACTCTTTATTTTTCTCCACACACACTTCTCTCTTCACAAAATAAAGTCCCCACTTTTCAATAAAATCCCTTGTCACTTAAAAAGCACACACTTGCATTCTTTTTCCCTTTTCAATTTTAAAAATATTTTCTTTAATGAAGCTTCTTAAAACAATATAACTTCCTTTTTTTATTTTGAGAAGGCATTTCGTCAAACACGTCACATGCAAAGAATTGACACCTTACTCGTTCTCTTACTTCGGAGCCACGTGACACCTCAAACCAAAAATGAAATATGCTCTATTTGATGCCTTGAAGGTGTAACAACACTAAAACTAAAACTTTGGCGACTCTGCAAGGTCGAAATGACCAACTGAAGGATTTTGCACAAGTGGAACAAATTGACATAAAAGTGACCTGTACCATTTTTGCAACAATCATAACTCTCACCTCGTAACTCTGTTTTCTCTAAAATTTGAAATGTAGAATATCTACAATGCTGAATACATCCATTCTGAATATCGCTGCATAACTCCTTACGGTTCACCTGTACCACCTCCATAAAAATTGCTACTGACACACTTTTTCCAAAAAGAGCATTTTTGTGACAGTCTTGCAACGCTTGTAACATTCGCCTCGTTTCTCCATTTTTGTGGAAATTTGGAACACATGTTCTTGAAGATAACGACCACCTCCAGTTCAAATTTTACTATCAAATTCTTCTCGGTTTGCTCACAGTGCTTCTGAAAAAACTACCCTTTTTTAACCTGTACAACCACTTGCCAAATCATCCGCCAAGATACTGAAAACATCACCGATCAATCCAAACACTATGCTGACACCTCCAACGCTATTCTGGACTATTTCCTGACATGCTGGCATGTTCCAAACTGATCCATCCTGTCCAACTGTGCCCGTGATGACTTTTGCAATTTTTTGACAACTTCTTGACGATTTTTTCAACTTTTGCAAATTTGCACGAACAACCTGTAACAACTTCACCCGAACATCAAAAAAATCCTCATAAGCATTGAACATCACTGTACATACTCTGAACAACCTGTCCACTACATCAACTTGTCCATCTGAGTGTGTTGACAACAATGACAATATTATCGTTGCACCTTGCTCAACATTACTTTGGATAAAAACCAAGATATTTTGAGAAGCTTCCAATTTATGTTCCTCAACCACTTGCACCATAAGAGATTGATGAAAATTCCTTCCTTCTTGTTCTATTCCATGGTGATATTGATGAGTAGGATCAAAAATGGGATTACACTGGATCCAATTCACTAGGGCTTTCTTAAAATGGTGTTCAACTTTATGGTTAAGTCTAGAGGTTTGGATGGGGAGGAAATTCTAAAATCCTAGAGCACTAACACCAATTGTAGATTATCCAAAATAATTTGACCCTAAAGGTACCAAGTCAATCAGCCAAGAAATTATGAATTCAACCCCCATTGCGGAGTTAGTGGTAAGGATGGTGAATACATCCCTGAACGAGGTAGGAGGTAGCGATGAGAAAACTAGATGGTCCAAGAACTCAGTTTCTAAGCTAGATAATTTTTATAAGGCCCCTATTTGCATCAAATATTTTTATTCTAAAGTTTTTACTCTGGCTCCTAAGAAGGCCAAAGTCATCCTTAGGGTGGGAAGCGAGATGAAGGCTAAGGATCCTAGGTCCTATACCTCTAGATCAGGTTCTAAACCTCTTAAATGTACGATCCTAAATCCATAGAGATATTTAATCCACTCCATGCAGGCTACCATATCCTATGTGGAGGAAATCCTAACCCTTATGGGATGGGAGAATTGGGTGATGAAGGAGGATATAGAGGACAAATATGCTGGTCCTAGTGGAACTAAAAATTGAATCCTGATTTCCTAGCTTCTTGGTGTTTTTTTGGTTTTACAATTGTAGCCCCTGGGCCTCCTCCCTTGTTGGGGTTTTTTCTTTACTTTGCTTATCTTTATTTGTAATGTTCCATGTGTGGTACTTTGATGCTCTCTAGTTTTTAGCTGTGGATAGTTTTAGCTTTGGTTTGTTGATAGTTTTAGTTGTTGTGTGTTCTGTTTCTCTTTGGTTTTGTGAAGCTTTGTTGTGTTTTGGATCCTTGAATATTTTTGGGTTGCTCTTTTACCTCTCCCTTCCTTGTTCTCAAAAGGTTGGTTGATCCACTTTTGTAAAAATTTTGGGGTGACTTTTAAAACCCCTTCATCCATCCATCTATATATATGTATATATATACCTAGGTTTCCATTCTATTTCAATCATTAAATGAGTGGTGATTTTAGTATGCTTTATTATTCCTAGATTGGTTTTACCTGTAAGAGAATTATCACGAGTGTCATCTTTGGATGCAATAAAAAATAAAAGAAAATTGATAGTGCATGTATTTTTTAAAATTGTGATAAGACTTGTATTTTCTTATTTAATTTATGTAAAATACACTTTAAATATTATAATATTTAAAGGGCTTGTTGATAATAGTATTTAAACTAAAATGATTCATGTCTATAACAACAATTTTTCTAGTTAAATATCAAATTTTTTTATTGTCTTCTTTCTCATTCTAGAGAGTAGCCAGGTGGTGAATAAATTTGGACACACCTTAATCTGATAATATTTTCCATGAATTTGACTTAGGATTTGTAGCTTAGTTCATAAATGGGTACACCTTAATCTATTCATCTTATCCATGAGGCTACCCTAGCAGCTACAACTTAATTCATGGGATGGAAAATTGTTATGTTGTCAAGGTAAAGCAAGGAACTATGATACTAAAACTATGATTTAACTCTCTACTTGTTTAAAAGTAGTATACTTTTAAATCTATGTGTGAGGTCAACTTAGAAGTTAATGAACTCAATACCTAGGGTGCATATATATTCATCTCTATAGTGATATGAATGGTTCTTGTACTATTAGTACTGACCTTAATGTCAAATGAATATCAAATGTGAGTTATCATTCTTGTTGTTGACCTTGAGTTAATAATATTTTTATACTTGTACATAATAAAAGTATTGTTGACTATCAAAAAAATACCTATCCAATTTTTTCTTTTGAAAAACTAGAATTATTCTTGATTGTCAAAATATTATTGTTATATTTTTATCTTTGAACAAATTAGAGGAATTATTGACTATTAAAAAATATTGTCTTATTTTTGTATTTGAACAAACAAGAAGAATTATTGACTATCATAGAAATAATTATCCTATTTTTGTCTTTGAACAAAATAGAAAAAAATTCAATTATCAAAAAAATAATTGTTTTATTTTTGTCTTTGAACAAACTAAAATAATTCTTAACTATTAAAAAATATAATCATATTTTTGTATTTGAACAAACTAAAAGAAAAGTTGACTATCAAAAAGATAACTATTATGTTTTTGTATTTGAACAAACTAAAAGAGAAGTTTACTATCAAAGAAATATATTATGTATTTTTTGTTCTTAGACAAATTGGAAGCATTCTTGATTATCAATATAAATAATTATCTTGTTTTCATATTAAACTATACATTGATTATCCTAAACCAAACTTGGATAAATTGGAAGTCTCTATTGAAATTCATATTATATACTTGGTCAAACTAAAATCAATTCTTACTAAGGCCTTGTTTTTATAATAATTGTGCTTTGACAAATCAGGACATTGCATTGTAGACAATATTTTTATGACTTGTCTAATCGGGTGCTTCCATGATAAGTTATTATCATGAAAAACTTACAAGATCTGCCCTTGACACTAAGACCAGTTGGAATATTATCTTGATAAAAATTTATTAAATGTGATATAAAGTTTTTTTATCACCAAGCCAAGTAGGAAGGACAATTTTCTTAATGACTTGTACTAGTATTGTGTCAAGGATGACTCAATAAATGTGACAAAATATACTAGAATTTATGTTACCAAGATTAATGTACACTTAGTTATGATTAATTTTAGATAGTCTAATGTGCTATACTAGTACCCTACCCAAATGAGAGTATATTTTGCAATGTCATCCTTGTAAATAGATCACTATTTTATGGTTGTTTTAGTACATATATTGGAGGGTATCCTAAAGCCACAATAAAAGCAAATAATTTTTTTGACCTAGTGATATGGAAAGGAATATGTATACAAATAGAGGAGGATATAGATGGTTTGTAGACAATACTTGTGAAATAGATACTTTGCGGGTGAACATATGGGTGGTATGCTTTAAAAAGAGTGTTGACATATGCCCAAATAATTTGTAATAAATTATGATCTAAGGAACATACAAAGTGAATCTATTTTGATAAAAATATTTGGTAAAACTATGATTAAAGTAATCATTATGTTTATGGTTTACATCAGTGTATTACTTCATGTAGATAGGTTGCATTGAGATGATTGGATGAATATATGTGTCTAGACTTAATGCTTTTAGAATGCATCCACTATGTGTTAAGTTGCATGGTATGAGTGACATCGTGTAGATAGATTAATATATCTACGAGTTTATTTTTTGATATGTTGGTGCTCTACATTTAATCTCCTTTTTGAAGGTTCTATTCGCTCAAGTAGAGAAGAGAACTAAAGAGGAATTCTAGGTAAGAATTTTTTGGTTTGGTTGTAAATCATTCCAATGATTATCTTCCTCCTTTCAACTCATAGGTCAAATTCCATGAGGTTCATTGGTAATTTGGAGGGATCACATACATCTTACTTATGAGGTTTTCATGTGATGACCATAAATTTTGGTTGGATTCACTAGGTTGTATTCAAATAAAGAATGATAATTAGTAGACATAAATCCAAATAGATTAGAAACTTGGCTTCCTTATGTAACTTCTTTTGTCATGACTACAATTTTTTTTGTACTACACTATTTGGTTGGAAATAAATTTTTTTTTATTAATCCCTTCGTGAAGATGAACTAATAATAATATTTATGGGAACAATATAACTACCAATATTGTTCATGTAAATCTAATGACTATTGTACAAAACTTAAATTGGGGTGTAGTTTCTAAACTAATATGTCATCTTGATGATTTGATGTAGTAATATTGTCTTGAGAAGTTGGAAGCCTAAAAAATAAATGAAATGGATATAAACCCCAAGTAGATGCAAGAAATTCAAATGGAAGAGGACATGTGGCACCAAATTAAGGAAGAGATACAAATTTTTGAGTAATTTTAAATAAGATCCTCTATAGAGGGAAAATTGTAACTAGATAAGAATATCATCAAATAATTAGAAGAGGAATTGTCTATGAGGAGTGAACATCAGGAAGTCCTAAAACTCATTATATTAATCATCCCAACATAGGCACAACAACATCAGATAGACTACAAAGACATGATGAAGAAAATAAAAATAGATCCTAGACATCTAGAGGAACTTACATAAGTGCAAATAATATAGCATCTCTAAAAATCTAATTCCAAGAAATGGATAAGGAGATTTAGGGGTTAATTATTATTGGGATGCCAGATATATTCTATGATAGGAAATATGTACTAGATTATGATGTTATCAGTGTCATGATTGAGGGAGAGAAAGATCAAACCAATGAAGGAAATGCCTCTAAAGTAAAGAAAAATCTAAATTAAATTCATGCCAAGCTAAAGAGCTAGCATACAGGGGAGGATTTATCCAATAATACTTTCAAATACTTGATAGGGGACATAGAATACCTCAAGATAATTTAATTAGCTAATGATTGTGAGTGACAAAAATTGCTTATGATATTAGCACCAAAGACTAGCTAAGGGGACAACCATTTTTACCAATTTTATAGTGAGGATCTAATTTTGTAGACTCTACACCTAAGGATAGAGGTAAGATCTTGGATACTATACTAATAAATCTTGGCATATTATGAAGTCACTATAAATGTAGTATCACAACACTACCTTTTTTAAAAAAATCTCATTTTAGATGCAAGAATAGCAATAGGAGGCCATATGGTAGGAAAATTCCCAAAAGACCTAAAATTTTGCTCATTTTTGGTGAAGTAGTGATTCACTTACAAAACCTACCAATTGGATCAAAAGAGAAATTTTCTCAACAAAGGTATCGATTTGATCGAGTGATTCGCTTGAAAATGGTATATGATTTACTTGCTAACATGAGTGAAACACTTGCAAAAACAAATGAATCACTCAAAAAAATCAAGAAATCACTCTAACAAGGTGAAAAGCAAAAATCAACATGAATTTTAAGGGAAAAATTTTAAAACGTTTGTGGCACACTAATCATTTTTTTATCCTTTTAAGACTATTAAAGGTATAATTATAGGTATGTAACATTTGAATATATAACATTTTGCTAAAGGTTCCTCCAAATCTTTACTTTCACTAAGAATAATTATTTGTCTCCCTAGGTAACTCAAGGGTAAATGTTTACTATAAATAGGGTCCTAAGGACCTCGTCGTATTCATATTTTGGTCATGAGAATTTAAAGTTACACTCTATGAAACCCACCTTGAGTTGTGTACTCATGAGGTTGTAATAAATTAGAAAGCCCTTGTGAATCATATTATAGATATTGTCCTCAGGGTTTGTCAAGTGGATGGTGGTCGCTTATGACCCTTCTAGCCCATGTTGTCATTCACTTAACAATTTGGTAATCAAATGAATGGATAGAAATTGATGTTATTTGAGCTCTCATATGTTAACTAATTGAATGCTATAATATTTATAATGTAACAGTCATATTTTCTTTCATTTGTTGCACTCAAAAAATTTAATAAATTTACTTTGCATACATTACTTTATGCATTTTGATTCTACATTTTAAATGTTGCATTTATTTTCATGCAATTTCCTTCCAAATATTTAATTTTATTCAAATTAGTTAATTTAGACTATAGATAAATATGATGAAAGTAGGGATCCTATATTAATACAGAGGTTTAGGCAAGCCTTTAGAAAAATTTTCCAATCTTGTTGAAACTCAATTTTAGGGGTGCAATATTTAATTAGAAGTCAGGACAATTCCTTGGATGAATAGTTCCCAAGCAATGCGAGAAAAAATATTTTGATAATTTTTGTTCAATAAGCCTTTGTAATATGATCCATAAGATCCTTTCAATACTAATGGCAAATAGGTTGAAAGGCATTCTAAATTGTGTTATCTCAAAGAAATAAGATGCTTTCACTTGTGGTAAAAAAATTGTTAATATTGTAATAATTACATAGAAGTCAATACATTATTTTCATTCCATAAAAAACTAGATATGCTTATGAAATTATATATGGACAAGTCATATGATAGAGTTTCATATAGTTTTCTACATGATATTCTCAAAAAAAATGGTTTTGATTATAGTTGATGTGAATGGATTAAATATTGTTACAACACTACAAAACATTCTGATAAATGGTTCTCCTACTTGTTACTTTAAGTTATTTTTTGTACTCTACCAAGATCATCCACTATATCCTTATCTATTAATTATTATTGTGGAGGCATTAGGAAGAGCTTTATCAAAGGTAAAAATGGAAGGAAAAATCAAAGGTATTCAAGTTGCAAAAAATGGTCCCTTTGAATCTCATATCCAATTTGTTGATGATACTTTTCTTTTGGGTCATCCCTCAGTCAGTGAAACCATGTTGTTTAAATAAATTTTATAACGTTATGAGAAGGCTACTAGATAGTTGGTTGATACTAAAAATATAAGATTTTTTATTAACACTACCCTAGATTTAAAATGAATTACTATGAATATATTAGGGTTTTAAATTGAAAAATTCTCGTCAACCTACTTGGGTATTCCTATGTAGCATTAAAGAAAATAAAATGGAGCTTTGGATCTCTTGTTTTGATAGAATGAAAACTTATTAATTTATTAACCATGGTGGGAAGGCTACAACTCATAAAGGTTATATTTCAATCCATACCTATTTATATGATGTCACTTTCAATATTTGAAGTAATTGTAACATCAAAATTTGATAAAATTCAAATAGAATTTCTTTGAAAAGGATGCGGAGAAAAATTTAGGTTTCCTCTTTGTAAGTGAGATAGGGTTTTCAAATAAAATAATATTGGAGTAGCTCTTCAACATTCCAAACTTATGAGTTTAGCCTTAGGGGCATAGCTTGGGTGAAGATTATTTAGAGATCAAGGAAAGAATTGAAAAAAATGTTACTTCAAAAATATATAGGTTCTCTTAATGCAATGAAATTATTTAGGAAAATAACCCTACCCAAAGGATCATAAATATGGAAATTCATATCAAATAGTTTATAATTGATCAAGAATCATTTTTTTTTAAAGCAAAAAAACCCCTTACGGGGCCGCCTTGGTCTAAGAGACCACAAACAGGGGGTTCTACACCGTCAAAGTCACCCGAGGGTCGCACCCAACCCTGCCCACACCAACATTATCAATTGGATTTTGGGTACCCAATTCAGCTTTTTGGTAGGGTGGAGATTTGAACCTGGGACCTCCCTTGGAGGATTGCCCTCTCCTCTCCAACTCACCTACAACACCTGGGTAAGAATCATATTGATGGTCATACAATGAGGGGAATTGTGTGAATTTATGTTTTGATGTCTAGTTGAAGCCTTATTCTCTTATATTTGACTCAAAATGGTAACCATTGGCTTGGGCATGCCTAGCTTGTAAAGTTCCAAAGGCCAAAAACTATATTAATATGAGTAATAACTTAATAATATGGATTTCTATTAGTAACCTAGTTGAAGGAGAAAAACATAAACAAATTATATATGGACTTCAAAAGATGCTTTAGGAGTTTTATTTGTCGATTTTTACATAATAAGATGTGTTGGTTTAGAATCTAACCAAATATGATGGATACTTGGTCAAGTTGGGATATGAGAATTTAGAGCAATCAAAATTTTCCTATTCGAAAAGACTTTCCTTGGAAGAATATCAAGTCACTAGAGGCTCTCCCTAAGGCCTCAAGATTCCTTTGGTTAGTACTTCAAAGTAAAATTCTTACAAGAAAGAGTCTACAAAGATGAGGATATCATGGAACTTTCATATGGTGCCTTGTGGGAGAAGGATTTAGAAATATTAGACCATTTACTTCTTCATTGTCCCTTTACTCACACCATATGGGGTTACTTTTTTAAATATAAAAATATATTGGGTAGATCCATCAACATTGAAAGAGTTGATGCAATGTTGGATTATTTATTTTAAAGTGAAAGCATTATGTTTTTTATGGCTTGAAAGTAATATTTGAATTTTTAAAAATAAATCTCAAAATCATGGCCATGTTTAGAACTATATTATTACCTCTCTTAAAAATAATTATAGATATAGTGCTCATCATGGAAAGTATAAAGTGAAAAAAAGGATGTTGTAATAACCAAGTGAACATACATGAAAGAGTCATTTATGATAATGGCATTAAAAAAAATGATCTACTTCAATCTAGGGTAATGTGTAAATGTCTAGAAGTTGGGTTTATCAAAATTAATTTTGATGGTGCTTCTAAAGGAAATTCAAGAAAAGTCTGTGGAGGTGGAGTTTTTCAAAGTAATGAAGGAAAATGGAAATATCCAAAATTTGGGTTTATCAAAATTATTTTTTTTGGTGCTTCTACAAGAAACTTAGGAAAATCCGATGGAGGTGGTGTTTTTAAAAATAATGAAGAAAAAATTCTCCTCACTTAGAATCATATGGAACTTCAACTAACAACTATGTAGAGGCTAGAGTACTTCTTACAAGGATTTAAAATACAATAAAAAAGAGATGGAAATATATTTCAATTAAGGGGATTCACAAATTATCATTAATGCTATCAACAAAAATGGATGTAGGGATTGCATAAAAAATAATATTATTGCTTAAGTTTATCATCTATTATTGAAGGCAATCTCTTTGAAATGTGAGCATATCTATAGAGAAGAAAATCATATAGTAGATAATTTACCCAATTACAGTGTTGATATTCATCTTGGTGAAATTTAAATTTTAGAAGGCAAATGGCCAAATTAGATTTTACCTCTTAATCAAAATGATTTCAAGAAGCTGATTGAGGAAACATAGCACTTTGACTAAGTTGAATAATATATTTGATAGAAAAAATGAAAATATTTGTGATAAAAGTGCATGTTGTATACAGTTTAATTGACCTAATAGGTTTTTGGTATTTTGATGAGACTATCCCCCAATAGAATCCATATATAACGTATTAAAAGTATAAATTATCAAATAACATGATGTAAATCCAGCTGCAAGAGGTCAAAATAAAATACCTCTCATTACATAAAAACTACAGTACATTGAAATAAACCAGTAAATAATGTATTTTCTCATTCTTGGATTCACTTCCCCTTTTACAACGCAATACCAAGGGAATATATATCCCCAAATAAACCCTAAAACTTGAAGCCCTAAAATAAATCCTAAAATAAAACCCTAAAGCTTAAAACCCTAAGAATAAAAAATAAAATTACTATTTTTGGCAAATTGATTTTTCCACCATAAAATACCTTTTTAAGTAATTACTATTTTCGACAAATTATTTTTTCATAAAAAATTGTCTTTTTTAGTAATTATCATTTTCGAAAAATTATATTTTGTGTCAAATAATTCCATTTTTAGTAATAAAAAAATTAATTTAAAACTTATTTAAAAAAACCCCTCTAAAGATAGGCTCCTCGCATCATTCTCCTTTGGTTGAAAAGAACTCTGCTCCTACGAGTTCCTCTGATCAAACTCATAATCGCTCTCCATAGAGTGTCACACATCTGCAAGTAATCCTCAAAGTACCAATCTCCTTCTGAGGTTTTATATCTCAAACCTCCTACAAGCACTGCATAGTGCCAATTTATTCCTTCGAGGTTTTAAAATAGCAAACCTCTTGCAAGCACTACACAAAGTGTCAATTCTTCCCTCTGAGGTTTTTAATGAAAAAAACATCATGCAAGCACTACACAGAGTGTCAATTTATTTCTTTAAGGTTTTACAAACCTTTTGCAAGCACTACACAGAGTGCCAATTTATTTATTTAAGGTTTTACAAACCTTCTACAAGCACTACACAAAGTGTCAATTCCTGCTTCTGAGGTTTTATATAAAAAACCTCCTGCAAGCACTTACACAGAGTGCCATATTCTTTCTCCAAGGTTTTACAAACCTTCTGCAATAACTACACAAAGTGCTAATATCTTTCTCTTAGACTTTTACATAAAAAAACCCTCCTGCAAGCACTTATACAGACTGTCAATTTATGTCTCCAAGGTTTTACAAACCTTCTGCAAGCACTACATAGAGTGCTAATTTTTTTATTTTTTTTTAGAGCCTCTTTGCTCTCCTCTCATTTTTTTTTTCTTCTCTTATTTTTTCTGCTCCCAACAAGATCCAACTTGCTCTGATACCAAATTATGTAAATCCAGCTGCAAAAGGTCAAAATAAAATACCTCCCATTACATAAAAACTACAGTACATTGAAATAAACCAGTAAATAATGTATTTTCTCATTCCTAGATTCACTTCCCCTTTTACAATGCAATACCAAGGTAATATATATCCCCAAATAAACCCTAAAACTTGAATCCCTAAAAGAAACCCTAAAATAAAACCCTAAAAATAAAAATAAAAAATATACTATTTTTGGCAAATTTATTTTTTCAACATAAAATGCCTTTTTAAGTAATTACTATTTTCGACAAATTATTTTTTCATAAAAATTTGCCTTTTTTAGTAATTACCATTTTCGGCAAATTATATTTTACGTAAAATAATTCCATTTTTAGTAATAAAAAAATTAATTTAAAACTTATTTAAAAAAAAACCCTCTAAATATAGGCTCCTGCATCATAACATTAACTCAACTAGTTAGGTTCCTTGACTTTCAAGGAACATAATTAGATTCGAATCTTGTCAATCAATACATGAATAATAGCCAAGTTGTTGTAATACCACTATGTGGTTATGATGTAATACAAGTGAGGCATATTTCAATCCCATATAACTAATTTAAAAAAAAAAAGGTGAATGTAATTAACTATTAGGTTTTCTTTTGTATTTTTAATCAAATTCATGTAACTACATGATTGACCATTTGTCACAATTAACAATATGCATATACTAATTCAATTATTATAGTTTTTTGGTTGATTTGGGATGATGCCAAATCATGGTTCTTTATAGCTACACTCAAACCACATTTTCTTGTTTTTAAACTTTGGTAGTATGTGTCAATGCATGGATGAAGATTTGCAACTATTATATAATGCTCTCTATTAACTTGCCATGATACCTTACGTTGAAATTTGTGTAATCTGATCCTATTTAGACCAATGTCAAAAGTGTGAGCTGCTTATGAGCACCTAATTATGTAGCTTATGGGCATGTGATTATGTAACCCTACAAGAATTCCTAATTTATGTAATCCTACAAGCATACTCATCTAATTCTATGGACCCCTTTCATATTTCTACCTTAGTGACATTGGTCAATCCACCTTTATGGATAACTACACTTAAAAGGGCAATTTATTATTATTGTATCATAAGGTTAACCTCAATATTAAGTGTATGTTATCATGAGGTTAACCTCTCAATGGAGATTTGGAATCACTGTAAATACTCCTCAATGAGGATCCATTTGTATCATAAGTGTGAATAAAATGTAATATATTTGGATGTCCATGGGCATCCACCCTATACTTCTTGTCATCTTCCTTTGTTTATTTGTCATTTACTATTGTTATCTTTTAATTGTCCTTCCTTATTTTTGGCATACAATTATAGTGAATGCATATTTTGGAAAATTTCTAGATAATATTGCAAATCCAAACATGGTATCAAAATGGATTATGGATCTGCATCACCCATTCAATAGAAGACATTTTTGTTGGTGGTAATTTGGGCATCATATTTTAGTTTCTATTACTGTTTTAATTTTGAAATAATAAAATTGAATACAAATTTGGTACTAAAAGAATTGGCACAAAAATTCTTGCATGTTATTCACACACTATCGCAGGGGATGCCATCGCCTGTTTGCAAAATCTACTATAAGAAGTGCTTATTGGTGTTGATGGAATGGAGGCAATATTGAATGGTTGAAGTAAGAAGGGAATTCATTTGACTCCTTACTCTCTTATAGTCTCTTGGTCAGTGATGAGTCTTCTTCCTTAAATAGTACCAAAGGAAGTGTTGTAATGGCTAGGGTGGTCCAATATAGATGGAGCTCATCAGTTCAAAACCTAGACACAATTTTGATGTAGAAAAAAAGATCATGAATTTTGGAGGATCCTCTAATTTCATCATATTTACCTTTTTTGGTGCAACAATTGGACGCCTTATTTGTAATAGGAAGGTCATTGATCGAATCTCATGAACATTCTTTTTGGGTCATACTTTTTTGGTTGATTGGATGGCATACATGCTAAGGGAAAGGTTTTCTTCAAAATCCTCAAGCTACTACATGGCATAGTGGGTGGGCACCTAGCTTGTGGAATGGAGGTACCAGGTTCAAACCCTAGTGTTTGTATTTTTCTTTGTTTCTCCTGACAAGGTATTCTCTATAGATATATTTTATTACACTTGCTCCTCTTTGGATTCAACATGCATGTGTGGCATGCTAGTTAGTGCCCTTGCCTATTTATAAGGGGTCTTCGATTCAAGCCCTGTTGTCTCCAAACCTATATTATATCTAAATTTTTATTTATGTGAGATTGATTAATCCTCAAATCACATAAAGTCTAGTGTCAAAATCTAATCTATTTGAGGAAGAGTGCATAATCCCATCTAGTAGCGCAAAGTGACAATTCTTGATTCAGAATTTGTTTTAAAGGTTTGGCATTTGATTTTTTGTTGAATTGAGTGCTAATTTAACCAATCTTCTAGAGGTCATAAATTTTGCATACAAAAGGATTTGGAGCCCATTATTTTCTAGATTGTATAATTTTTTTATCTCTACATAATGGTGACATAATTTTATCAACTTTTTATAGATATATTTGAAGTAAAAATAATAGCACTTAGTTCAAATTGCAAGATTACTTAGAAGTAAAAATATTTGGTTCATCTTCAAGAATAAGTCAAAATAATATCTTAGTGATCATGAACTCAATAAGATAAATGAGGAAGATCTTGTAGTATTATTCATGCTAGTGGAACTAAATATGCTTTTCCACATCAGAGATAAAAAATATCTTGTTGACATATGGACTACTTTAAAATATATCTATGGAAAAGTAAGTGCTAATGAAGTTAAAAAAATAGATATAGAGATCTCCCATCTCAAAATTTTAGATATCAATAACATAATATTATACATCTCACTTCAAATCTCTAAAATATGATCTAGCTATGACAAGAGGTAGGATAAAGAGTTATGAAGAGTATGTCAAATCTATTACTTCCAATATTTTTTCTCCATAGTTGGATTGGTTATTTATGTGAATGATATGACTATCAAAGAGCTACAACTCATCTCTCTTGAAGGACTTTCAAGTTTCTAATATATTATGAAGTGGCATTAAAAAATGGTGGATCTCTTTCTCATACACAATCTCATCCAAAGACTTCAAGATAATGAAATCCAAGGCTTAGGTGTCTAAGGGAAAGTCTAAGATTTCAAAGAAGTCAAATATTTTTTAGTATTGGAAAAGGTACTGATAGTCCATCAAGAATTACTTTACAAGTCTAAATAATATTGAAATAAAATTCTTGAGGGCTAAACACAATATTATAGTTGAGGATAAAGGAGGAATATCAGATATCTACTAGAGAATACATTATGGGGATATGTGTTACCTCTAATGCCTTCTTCCCTTGGCCATCTTAGCTCATATTATAGGGGATGTTATAATCTATGTAATTTGATATTGTTTAAGCCAAGTCCAAAAGTGTGAAGAGGTACTTATGAGCACCATTTATGTAGCCTACAAGAATTCCTCATTTATGTAATCCTATGAGCATGTTCATGTAAGCTTATATGCCCCTTTCATATTTCACCCTTAGTGATATTGGTTAATCCACCTTAATATATAACCTCACTTGAAAGGATATTTATTGATTATTTTATTTTAAGGCTAACCTCAAGGTTAAGTTTATACCAAATTAAGTTTAACCTCTCATTGGGGATTTGGTATCACTATAAATAACCATCAATGAATATCTATTTGTATAACAAGTGTGAATAAAATATGATATATTATGCTTCCCATGGGCATCCATATTATACTTCTTATTTTCATCTCCCTTCATTTATTTACATCATTTACTATTACTATCTTTTAATTGTTTTTTTCTTATTTTCGGCATATGATTGTGGTGAATGCATGTTTTGGAATATTTCTAGAAGATATTACAAATTTAAACACCTTAATACTTTGAGTAACTTTTTTATAATATTGCATGCATGATTTCAATTATCTTTGTATGGTACCTTAGTTCTTTTATTAAATTTATTATGATATTGTATGCCTCTTATAATTCTTCCAATGATAATTGTTTCTTGTGTATTCATCGCCTATTGTATTCATTGTACATTTTTTGTTATTTAACAAAATGTCCCACTCTATATCCTTAAAAAAAAGGTAAAGTATCTCTTTGCACTTTTCCCACCAATTTATAGTTTGTCTGCCAATTTGTATCATGTGCAAATGTATGGTTCAAATATAATCTTAATATAAATTGCATGAGCATTTATTACTATTTAATCTCTATTTTTAGGATGAGGACATCACATTTTACACAAAATTGACTTGGATTAACATGGAGACTATCTCACTCCTAGGGTATGTCTCACATATTTATACTATTATGCATATATTTCTCATATTTAACTACTTTTTTTCTTTTGAAATTATTCATCTTTGTGTTCCTCTTATCATTTCATTTATGTTCTTCATCTCTTTCTTATCACTTCTCTTCCATTTGTATTTTCTTTATTTCTCATCTTTGATATTTTTTACCTCCAATATATCAAGAAAGCATTATCATCTTCTAGTTTTCTACTTCCAAATATTTTAATGTATGTTCTTCATCTATATCTTGTATGTGTAAGTCACTTAATCATAAGGTTACAATAAGTGATTTTATCCTAGATTTTGGTATGTTTAATGTTATGTACTTCAATCACATCAACAAGAGTAATAAGAAAATATATCTAACAAAGGGATTAAAATTTTATAGTAATTTATATCTTTTACTTTCATTTCAAATATGTATCTATATTTTATATTTTTTATTAATTAATAGAACTATTAGATGTTGGAATATGTTGTGTTAAGCTTCACTTAAGGACACAACCAAATTTTGTACTATATTTATTATATAGCCTTTTGGGCCCTTGTACACCTTATATAGGTGGATTTATTATTATATTATATTAATAAACTTGAAGGTCAATTTTTTAGGTTTGACCTAAAGGTCACCTGTAACTGGGTATTTATATCCCTTGATACCAACCCTTTATTTATCGTTTAAAATGTTATTCTTTCCTTTTAGTGAGATTATTTTAGAATTTACGAATACCTTTCATAGTACTTTGTGTTCTTTCTATGATTTGTTCTATTTTTGTAAGTTGTTGATTTTGTCTATTTTTTAAAGTATTTTTAAATCTAACATGGTATCGCAACAGGTGTGAATGTCTCTTTTTCAATTGTTCTCTTTTTATAAAGTCTCTTACATGGCTATTCCAAAAAGTAGGGTGTAATTATGGAAGGATATTGTAAAAGCTTTATATGTTATCTGTATTTTTTATTTAGGTTTTAACAAAATACTAGGTGAACTTTAATCGTAAGGATCTCACTATTGTAACAAGTCTTGTTTTCATTGGAAGAATCATTTACAATCATTTTCCTCTTTCCTCTTTTATCATTCAATCCAATTCATTAATTTTTTCTTGATTAAATGGGTGCCCTAATTATCAAATTAATTTTTTTGAGGTCATTTAAACCCTCACTATCTTCTATAATTCTTTAAAATATATATATTTCCTTTTTTGTTTACCTTTAATGGTATTGATAATACATGATAGCACAATTTACATGATTTTAACTAAAGAAAAGAACTTGGATATTTTTTATAACCCTCATTTATGGAATTGAGTGAAAGTAGGAGTAAAAAATTAAATCATGAATAATTATTATTACAATAGCATTCACAAATTTTTACATATAATAGAGTCTCTTGAATATCTCTAGAGACCCTTGGTGATTCACCTTCTCTAACTCTTCAACTTCTCTCAACCTCTCATGAGGTGCAACAAATAATGTGATAATTATTATCACCCAAATAATATAACAATGTAATAATAATCTAACATACCCCTTATTATATCATTTAGTATAGTAAATATTTAAAGGTGTCAATCATGGCCAAAAATGCACCATTTTAAAAGAAATTACTAGCCCTTTTAATTTTGAGAATAATGAAATTATGATATGACTCTGGCTCTTGCTTTACCTCTAGCTTTAGGTAATTGCCTCTAAGTTTACCTTTGGGTCTACTTCTAGTTCTACCTTTGGGTCATCACTTCTAGTTCTACCTTTGGTTCATCACTTCTAGGTCTACCTTTGGGTCATTGCCTCTAGGTCATCACCACTAAGTCATTACTTTTAAGTCAACCCTATTTGAAAGGTACTACACATTTATAATATTCAACATGAAGTTTCACTATAGACTTTTGATGCCAAAATCATGCACATATTCTCCTAAATACTCCCAACATTTTATTGCTTTATGTGAAAACTACGATCTCTATCAACCATCAAATTTTATCTTATCCTTGCTCTCTTTTGAGGATAAAACATTATCTTGTAGAATTCATTCAACATTTATTTAACTTTATCCCATCATATCACATTCATCCATCTGTAATCAACATGTATCTTGTTGGCCATTTTATATTTGTGCCAATAATATTTATGAGAGTGATTATTACCTCCACAAATATCACAAGGATGTAGATTCCAACACCTAGTTGTCACATGTCTAGGTTATCCACAATGACTGCAATAATATTCTAGGAGTGTTAATATATGCATGATTTTCTTTTTATAAACTTGGTCTCACCACTTCCTGTTGGACCATCATAACCAAGGATTTCATTCTTTGGCCTTATTTGGTTCTATAAGTTTTCCCATGCCTTTCCAATTCCTTCCCAATCATGTGTCATTATAACCTATTCTTTTCACTAATTTTTTTTCAATGCCTTTCACGTGCTTTTCAAAGCATCCAATTTCTTCATCACTATGTCCTTCATCAACATGGCCTTTTTCATGACCAACTCAACTATCACCAAAAATTTTCAAACACCTAAACTCTTCATAATAAACATGGTCTTTGTCATAGCCAACACAATCAATAATATTGAGTATAAGATCATGGTGCTCATATTTACTACTATCATCAATGATGACATCAAATACAAACCAATTCCAATTAACACATCATTTTTTTTTTATGAAACACTCCTTTCTATTTACAACTCTAAATTCAATTGCCATGCCTTGATCAAGCATATGTGAAACAAATAGTAAGTTGTTTTCTAGTCCAAGTACATATAATACATTCTCAATTGTGCATTTACCATTAGTCAAATTGATAAAAACATTACCAACTCCTTTAACTTGAGGTCTTATTATCAATAATTATGACTAGTTTCTCATCTTTTGCTTATAGGGCATCAAACCATATTCTATCTCCAGTCATAAATTTTGTTAGGATCCCATCCTAACGTTATTTTATAATTCTCATTTTCTTATGTAATGAACCACTTCCAACATGGGTAATTCTATATATAATGTTATTTTGTAATACTTTGTAATGTATGTGGCAAGTAAGGCACCTAGCCAAGTGGGGCCATTTCATGTAACCATTATCAAGATTGTAACCAATGTTTGGTAGAATATTCTAGCTTGAGTGGCATTTTGCATGTAAGCAAACTCTTGACCTTAGGGTAGGGTTGCATGGAGTTTCTCTTTAAAATGCATGGAGCCATGTACGAATATATCTTTTTTCCAATTAATGAAATATTGAAGGAGGTTGCCCCTTCGAAGAGGCATGTGATTTAATGTTATTGTGAGAGTGTTTATTTTTGTATTTACTTTTTTGTATTATGATATTGCATGAATTTCTAATTATTTTTAGTATTTTGTGTGAGTGTGCTTATTTGTAATAGTATGTTTCTAACAAATGGTATCAGAGCACTTTTCAGGGTCGAGTTCTATTGTGACTACGATAATTCTTGCCCATCCATTTCATTTGTTAGGTATAATTTTCCTATGTTTTTCATTTTTGTATCCTTTATCTAAAAAAAATAAGCAAAAAACCAACAAAAAATTAGTCTCATTTTTAATAGTAGTTGAGTAGGTTAGAAACCCTGTGTTAGGGGTTTTAAAATATCATGGAGGAGTTGTTGTTATTGGTTAATATAGATAGCCCATAAAACATTTAGTGAAGTGAGGGTTGATCAGATGCCAATACCCAGGCCTTAGACAACACCAGGGTTATGCATAAGGGGTTGGACTCAAAATCAGGGTTATGCATAAGGGGTTGGACTCAAAATATACTTGTAACAAAAATGGTGAATCCTAATCAAAATCAAGGTGAATCATGGTGAAGCCTAAGAAAATCAAATCAATCATCTTCATACCAAACTTTGGGGCATTTGAAGTCCTAAAAATTAAGGTCATATTTGGTGAACCTTTTAACCTATTAAACCACCTTTTAACTTCATAAAAACACCACCATTAGATCAGGATTGAAAATATCTTTCCAACGAGTACAAATATACCTATGTTTGGATATATATTATGGCAAATTGACCCTAAAAACAAACCGGTTCCAAAAAATTTAGGCGAATGGGCCGACATCGAGGGTCCTCATATTCACCAAATTTTAATTTTAGAAATCCTAATATTCATACAATTTGTGAATATTCACCACTATGCATAACCCTACTCAAAATCTACTTGTAAAAAAATAGTGAATCCTAATCAAAGTCAAGGTGAATCAAGGTAAATCCTAAGAAAATCAAATCAATCATCTTCACACCATAATTTGGGGTATTTGAAGCCCTAAAATGTAAGTTCATATTTGGGGCCAATTTTGACCTATTAAATCACCTTACAAATTCATAAAAACACCACCATTATATCAGGCTTGAAAAGAGCTTTCCAACGAGTACAAATATGCCTATGTTTGGATATATATATTGTGACAAATTGACCCTAAGAAAAAATTGGTCTAAAAAATTTTAGGCGAATGGGTCGATGTTGAGGGTCCTCATATTCACCAATTTCTAATTTTGGAAATCCTAATATTCATCCAATTTGTGAATATTCGCCACTATGCATAACCCTGGATAGCACCCATGCAAAAAATTGAACTCCCACATATATTTAGGTATTTAAGGAGACCATCTAGGCTTAAACAAAATTGTATCCAATAAGAAGATTTTCAACTTTGTATAATCCATAGTCCATGGGATAAAACATCCTGAATTATTACCCTCCCATACTATAAAATAGGTAGATAATATGCTCAAGGGTATGTGTGGAATCCTCCTTGGGTAGTGGCCTAAAATATTGGTCCGAGCACTATTGTTCATCACTACAGTATAACTGAGGACCTGTGGGTATTACATACTCCTCTACCTAGTGTACACTGGTTCTATCAAAAAATTCAACCTACAAAAACAAAACCTTCCTATTCTGCTAAACCTACATTTATGACCCACAATGTGAGCATACAAAGGACTTCCCTATCACAAAAGAATAAACTTTTGCATGCACCAAATAGTCAGGCTAGAGTTTGCAAGTGTCTGTCACAGTCAAAAATATTCTAGTACCATTCAGGTTAGTGGTAATAACAGTCAAGCCAGTGACAGTAATAGTCAAGTCGATAGTGGTAGTAATAGTTGTCTGTAATAGTTACAAATTATAAGTTGCTAGTGGCAGAAATAGAACCATCAGTTTCAGTAACTACACAGTACAGAGAATCCAAGGTCAATGAAGTGAATAGTGTTAGTAACTATAGTACAGGTGATAAGGACAAAGACAAGACATTGACAAGGTAGTCAATAGATAGAATGCACAAGTTAAAGATAGTTGATCTAGTACCCAAATTTTGAACCCAATATCCAAATCAAAAATTGACCACACTAGTAGAGTCATCAAAATAGAGGATAAAAAGAAGTCATGGGTGTCCAAAACTAGTGTTGAGATATATATATCATTCTGATCATTATTCCAAGATGATCAATTTGATATATAATCCATGCACTTTTTGGACTCCTTACTAAAAATAGTAACTCCTATAACCACACTTCTATTTTTAGTAATATAGTAAAGAGGTTCAAGACTCTCCAAAATGGTTGGTATCACTCGTGGACATCAAAAAGAGATAGATCAAACCACCTCATTGTTGGAATACCTAAAAAATATCCCTTGATAACATTACCCAAGCAAATCAATCCATAAGGGAAAAACTTCAAGACTTTAGGGATGATTACCATACCGCAAAAAAATGCTTGGAAGAACAACTTGCAGATGTTGTGTCCAAATTACAAGGTGGTCCAAGAAGGTTTGAGTATCATATTGAATAATCTGATCGAGGTAAAGGAAGAGAAATAGATGACTCTCACCCTTACTATGATTGTGATACTACATTTAAAATGCCTAGATTGGAATTTCCTAATTTTAATGGTGTAGACACCTAAAAATTGTACATTGTTACTTGCCCCATCTCCACAATTGATTAAATTGCAAAAAACCATAAAATTGCATTAATTGACCTTAAAACACCTTACATCTATTAAAATGGCTATTCATAAGCTCCTTGGGCCACCTAAGACCTTTCCTACATTTGGCCATGGTTCTCATATGACCACCATCAAAGGCTTAACCTTGGTAAACCTTTACCTTGGATAAAAGTTACTTTATGAACAAAAAGTCACTTTATTATTAAAGTGAATTTAAAAAGGCTAAACTCATGTTTAATTAGCATTAAGCCTAATTAATCTCTAGTCTTCCACTTCACCCCCTTAACCTTAGTCTAACCTAATTAGGATTAACACTAATTCTTGCTCACACATATGTGTACCCATAACCCTAAGGATATTTGTTGCTCACACATTTACGCACAACTCACCCAAATGGATATTTAAAATATCCTCTTTCAAAGCATGAGAAGGGATGACTCACCTTCCACCTCACCCATGATCCACTTCACCTTCCCATGTGTGAAGGACACTTCATAGGGGACACCTCATAGGGGACACCTCACCCTCCCCCTAGCCTCTCCAAAGTTCTATAAATAGTAGTCCTTTTCTTCTAAAATCCATACACCCTCATTTTACATAACAAAACTCTACCAAAATCACATCAGACCATCATCCATCAATAATTCATCAATAATCATGATAATCATTCCCTTTGTCCTCTTTTGTGTACTATTTTGATAGGTTTTGATAGGTACAAAATCAAATCTAGTACCAACCATGAGTTTTAATAGTCACAAAACAACATCATCCTCTATCAAAATCATAAAAGGATAGTTATAGGTAGAGTCGTAGGGTACCCCATGATCCATAGTCGATCGCACCCTAGGGTGTAACTCTGGCTAGAGTCAATTCATAGGAAATAGTAGGCCACCAAACCCTTTTGATAAGTAACTTTTACTATTTTTCCATCATTTACAATCATTTCCAGCAACTTTCATTATGCATCAGATCAGTTTCTTTTGTACATTTTTTTGTCATCAATACAAATCTTGATCTATGACAAACCTCCAAATGCACTAACCCATTTTTGTAGGTCATATAGGTCTTGAGGATAGGTTTTGTCAATAGTGACACACGAGAATTAAGCCCACCCAACTTGAGGATATTTGGAATATTGATTCAAGGTGTTGTCGACTTGTTCATTGAAGAAATGGAACTTTCATCCATGAAATACTACTTTGTAGCCTTCTAAGAAAACCCATAAAGAAAAGGAGAATCTCTTGTAACCCTTTTTTATCACACATATATTTAATAGATGAACAACCCATTTTCCATCATGTTCATTTTAGCACACCCGGTGGGAACCCCACTTTATTTATTCTTATTAGTTAACCCATTCAAGTAGTTGGTTAAATTTCACTATTTTTTATGTATTATAGGTGATAAAAAATCATCCATAACCCTATAAAAATCCTGAAAATACAACTCAGATTTGAGACAACTATCTTTCTAGTCTACAAGATAAAGTTGTATGGTAGCGTATGACCTACACTAAGTCGTAGGTACCCTACGACCCAAACAAGCACTCCAATAAATGGTTAAGGAACTAGCTCTTACACAACCAACAACAACCCCTAAGTTACAAGTAAGTTTGGGGGAGTATCCTCATATGGGATTGCTATACCCCTTGCCAGAAATAGCCTCCGTAGACCAAAAATCATCTAAATAAATTGACATTCCCAAAGGTATAATCAACCTTTCTCTACTAATCTTGAGCTTTGGCAAAACTCAGTACCGCACCATATTGCTAGGTTCTTATTTTTTAGTTTTGGTAAAACTCGGTACCGCACCATATTGCTAAGCTTTTTTATTTTTTAAACTCTTGTAAAGCTTGATTCCGCACCATCTTGTTAGGTTCTTGTATTTTTTAGCTTTGGAAAAACTTGATACCGTACCATCTTGCTAAGTTGTTGTTCTCTTTGTGTTTGCAAAACTCGATACCACACCATCTTGTAAACTTGTGTTTATTTTGCATATTTCCTTCTTAGCTATTTATTTTATTCACTAGAAGAGATTTACTACTATTTATAGTTATAGGTACTTACCCACAGAAAAACTTAGTGTCAAAAAGCTCAAAATCGACCTAAATTCATCTTTTCACTAAAGTCGCATGGTAGGGTATGACCCTGATTAGTCATGTGGTAGGGTGCGACCGAATCTGAAGTGCATTTCAACCTCTGACTTTCATTCTCAAAGACTTACAGGATCTGGATAATACAAGTAACCCTGTAAAAAACCTGTCTGTCTGGTTCCAGAAATAGCAAGTTTACATTTAAGTTTTACCATATTTCTACTTTCACAAAAGGCCTCAAAATTGCTTTAGGCTTTCTTACAAAAGTTGGTAGTTACTTACAAAAGGCTTCAATATTGTTTGGTTCACACTTCTACATATGTAGGTTTGTATCTCATGCATATTAGAGAGCTAAGTAGTTCTATAAGTTGTCTTTTTCTTTTTACATTTTACATACCTTGTGGTTTTTTGCTTTATAAATGCAAATTGGCATCATTCTCTTTGCACTTCTTGTGTTACTCTTGCATTTCTCTTATTCCTCCAAAAGGCATTTTACTTTCAAAATGGAATTTCTTATTTTCTTAGAGTAGGACACACACTTCATGTTTATCTTAAACAGTGGTAATATTATATTTCATCACCAATTCCCACTCTAGATTGGTGATGTTGGCTTTCACCTCCTTCCACTAGCTCACTCCCTATACACCATAGTAGCCCCCGCAAGTGGTTATCTAGAATTCATCACCAAAATGTCCCCTACTTTTGAGAGATCCTCATGGTAGGTTAGGATTAGATGCCCCTACTCACAAGGCTTCATAATTAATGAGTGTGAAACTATCATTCTTGACTAATCCCACTTGAGGGTGAAGCAAAAGCATGGGTATGTTGGTAGTAGGTCTTATTCATGTTGAGTGGTAATTTTTCCCAATTGCAAAACCACACTCACACTTAGGATTTTTATCACAAAACCCTCTCTTGCAAAGAAGTCAAAAAAAAAAACAACTTCTCCAAGGTTCCACTATATAAGCATTGCACATGTGTATTTGTAATCTTGTAAAGATGTGTTAAATGAGTGCTAAGAATACCTTAGTGATTTGCAAGTAACTATTAACAAGGGGCTTGTGTTGGTTTATTTTATTATGTTATGCTAGTAATTGTTCATGAAACTTAGAAGAAAAGTAAAATATGATTGGCCCTCATATGACCACGATGTAAAACCTTAATTCCTTTTATCTTAAATTGTTTTAGGTAGATTTTATCTTCCTTTGATTAAGCATATTTCAAACAAGTTTTATCTTGCATTATTAAACCCTGCTTTGAACATGAAAAAGAAGACTAAAATCTATCCTTAGATGTGAACCTTAAATGGTAATTGGATTCATTCAATGTCGCTTCTATCATGAAGATAAAGATAGCCTTTGATATAATAAATAAATCACCCCTCTTTGATGAAATTAATTTTCATAAAGAGACGATAATTTATTGCTTTTATTTAATTTATATTATATTATATTATATTATTATTTTTTATTTAATTTTTAATAATATTTAAAGGATTAATGTCTCATACCCCAAATGATATGAACATTGGTGGAGACGTTCTAGGGTTTTTTAGGCATCTACCCTCAAAACTTCATCTCAATCCGAGTCAAGATGAGTGAGATATGGCCAAAACGAGTTTGACATTTTGGGCAATCCTAGTGCATACCTATGTGTGAACGAGATATTTTGCAAGCAGCTATGCGAGGGTTTCATCTGGGTTGAGTGCAAGCAGCTCCAGAGGTTGGTTTTTAGAGCCTTCGGGTCCTAGCGACCAATATTTTTGTGGTTTATGCTCAATATTTTAGCAGGAAATGTTGCAGGGGATCCAAGATGGGTTAGAAATTTATCATTCAACAGATCATACTGTGAACTTGACTGACAATGGATTCCAATTTTCTGCACAAAAGAAAATTGAAAATCATACCTTTCCATGGCGTCTAGGGCAAGGATTAAAGAGATCACGAAACAAGTTTCAAGCAGTTGATCAAAAAATAGCTCATATATCAAGTGAATCTGGTGCAACATTCACTAGATTCACATTATGGAAAGGTGAATGGCTCATATTATTATTTTTTATTTAAATTTTATTATATTTAAAGGATTAATGTCTCATACCCCTAACTTTAGGGTTTAGGGTTTAGGGTTTAGGGTTTAGTTAAAGAAGTGGTTTTTGTAAGTATTCAATTAGTTAGGGGTATGAAGTTAGGGGTATGAGACATTAATTGATTAAAAAAGTGGTTTTTGTAAGTATTTAATTAGTTAGGGGTATGAATTTAGGGGTATGAAGTGAGGGGTATGAAGTTAGAGGTATGAAGTTAGGGGTATGAAGAAATGGGTATGAAGTGAATGAAGTTAGGGGTATAAAGTGAGAGTTATGAGATATTAATTGATTAAAGAAGTGGTTTTTTTTTATATTTAATTTTTATTATATTTACATATTATATATATTGATATATATATACACACATAAATATATTTTTTTATTCCAAAATCTAAACTAAATTTAATTAACTCTAAAGGTCTGAATTAATATAATTTACACATTTGAAACTGACCAACAACAAAACAAAACTAAGAAAAATATCACTCAAGGAATATAAAAAAACTTTAAAACAACAAAGTTCAAGGTAGGTCCCCAAGCTTTCGGGCTAGTTTTTGAATGGCCACAACAAGACAGTGTCGCTTCTTTCTATAAAGGATTTTGCATTTTGGTGCATCTTATTTTCCTTAGGATTTTTCAAGCCATTACCTCCATTAGACACCATTCACCTGTTTGTATACAATTACCCCTTGCGTGCCTTTGGGCATAATAGAATATTATCCACAAACACACCTACTTTTAGAATACATCCACCACACCATGTTTTATTTTAGTTTTAGGGTTATTCCAACATCAGAACACACTTTTGTAAAATTTTAGTTGTTCATGCTTGTTTCTTGTTGTATGATTTTATTTTTGTTACAAAAAAAACAAAAATAGTTTTCAGAACCCACAAAAATAGGATTCACACTTCTCTAGACATAGGTCTAGAATTTTTTTATTTTTGTCAACAGTTTCAAAAATAGTCAATGTACCCTGCAACTCATAACAATCGCACCCTACCTTGCAACCCAAAATTTTGTCTTACATAAAGTTTTGGTTACTGCCAGAACATCATTCTGATTGTTCTTTCACCTCATATTTGGTAAAAACTAAGGTTTTTCAATGTGTTACCCTTCGATCATTATCCTTACCTAAGGCTAAATATTGAGCACAAACACTCCTAGCTATGAATGTTTCTCCCATGCTCCCTTCTTCACCAACCAATTTGTTAGGGCATTCAAAGGAAACCACCTTTTCCCATTCTCAAAATCCATTTGTTTCCTCTCATTCCTCATCCCCACCTTATACATCAATAAATAGGATCTCATCCTATGATCATGACCTTAGGCATTAGGCTAGTCATATTGCTCCTCCCCCACATTTTCACGTGAGAACCACTCTCTCTTCTTTGCATCAATCTTCATCACATCATCGAACCTATTTTTAAATACCACTTACCCCACCTCTTCTTCCCTCACCTTGATTTCCATTTCACATCACCCAACCAATTGGTATGCCACAACCTTTGGGTCCTCCATTTCCACCTTCTACACCTCATCCATATGCACATTCTTACCCATATCAATAAACACCCATCGCAAGTGGCATCCATATCAATTCCACTCCCACACCATCGGGGCCTTCTTTCATTGACATGCAACATGTCTTAATGTGCCTCAACAATATTGAGTTGCAACTGAGCAACTATAGGTGTCATACACCCACTCATGATACATCCACAAGAGGACCTACCATACCTCCACTTCCACAAACCTCACTTCCTCAATAATGTCAATCTCCACAATATGGGCCAAAAACACTCCCTCACTACCTAGTCAACCACTCACTCACCTGCAGTATCTTCTGCCTTCATATCGCAATTGGAATCCATTGTCTAAGCCCTTGTCCAAGCTATTTCAAGAGTTGTATGATGTTGGATATATTTTCCTACCTGACATTAAACCAAACAATCCAAATTACCCAAAACCAAAGGGCTACAAGGAACATACATTCTATGATTATCATAGGCAACAAGGGCATGACATCAACCATTATCACGCTCTTAAGCATCAGGTTCAAGATCTGATCGATTAAGGAGTTATCAAAGTTGAGAATCTCCTCATCATCCCCTAATCAAAACCCTCCTTTCTCTCTCTACTCCTTGACTCTACTCTACCTCTTCCTTCTTCCTCATTCCTCCCACTCGTTCTTCCATAAATTTTCATGTCATTGTTGTACGGTCACACTTTGAGTGGCTACATACCTATAACTAGTTTCTTTTATCCTCTCTTATTCTCTTCTCACCCTTTCTTCTCTTCCATAATTTTCTTCCCCTTCTTCTCTTTTCAATAGACTACTTTTCATCATCAGTTCTACATATTCACACTAATTATATCATTGGAGGGGGATTTCGCCTCCTTCCAGTATATTTTTCACAATTGGCTAAGTTTCATCTCCTCCCAACACACCTTCCAAAATTTTGGGAGGTTTCATCTCCTTCCAACACATCTTACACATTTAGCGAAGCTTCACGTCCTTCCAAAATCATCTTCCACAACTGGGGGATTTTCATCTTCCACCATATTATTCCCAATTTGGAGGAAGTTTTTCCTCCTTCCACCACATATTTTACAATTTATAGGAATTTTCACATTCTTCCAACTCCTTTTTCACAATTAGGAGAGTTTTATCTCCTTCCATTCCATCGTTCACAACTGAGGGAATTCATCTCATTTTCACTAATTTCTCATTACTGGGGGAGTTTTTCTCTCGTCATTTCTAAATGATTTTGTGATTAGTGAAGTTAATTTCCTTTTCAAACCATATCTATGATTAGGAGGGGGTTTTCCCCTCTTTCCAACCATATTTATCTTTTGAGGAGTTAATCCTCCTTCCACATTCAAACTCTACCACCTCTCATTTACTCATGATGGTGCCACCCAACATTGCAATCACAAATAAATCACCATCAACCACATCAAACTGCTAGGTCCTCAAAATTTTGCATCCTTTGCCTTGCATTCATATTTCAATCAACAACATCCATTGCTTAGTTATCAAAATTTTGTGCCTTTTGCCTTACCTCTACAACTTATTCTACATTAGCATGGTTCTAGTGCAACAAAAATAAGTATTGGTCCCACAATAATAACTCATTCAACATCAATCAATTGCAATATTCAAAAGGTTGTGTTATTTTATAAAAGGTTTTGCCCTTTACCTCACCGTCACAAACCAATCACTAGGTTCAAAAGGTTGCATACTTTTGTCAAAGGTTTCACCCTTTGCCTCGCCATCACAATCAATCGCCAAGCACAAAAGGTTGCATCCTTTTTTCAAAGGTTGTACCCTTTGTCTCGCCATCACAACCAATCACCAGGTTCAAAATGTTGTGTCCTCTTATCAAATATTGTGCCCTTTACCTTACCTTCAACACAAAGGTTTTTCCACAAACCTCAAAGCATTTGGCCCTCATAAATATATCACCAGGTTAAAAAGGTTGCACCCTGTGCCTCACATTCTCATCTCAAAAAAATTAATCGCTAGGTTCAAAAGGTTGCATACTTTTATCAAAGGTTGCACCCTTTACCTCACCTTCACCACAATAGTTTCCCTAAAACCTCAAAAAAAAATTATAAATATTTCCCCAATAAATATCAAGCCATTTGGAATATTCTTTTTAAAATCTCTTAGGAAAATGGTTTCCCAAAAACCTCATCAAAAATTTGGAAAGGTTTCTCCAAAAAATGTAAGGTATTTATAATATTCTCTTTAAAAGTCTCTCCGGAGTAAGGTTTCTCCAAAAACCTCAAAGCATTTAGAATATTCTTTTTAAAAGTCTCTCAGGAGTAAGGTTTCTCCAAAAACCTCAAGGCATTTAGAATATTCTTTTTAAAAGTCTCTCAAGAGCAAGGTTTCTCCAAAAACCTCAAGGAATTTGGAATATTCTTTTTAAAAGTCTCTTAGTGAAGATATGAAAAAGACCATACATCCAAGCACACAAATATTGAAAGATAGCAATAACAATGAAACCACAAATATTAAGAACAAGATATATATAATATGAATGATGGTGTCCTTTTATTAACAATGATATCCATTCTTTCTCATGAGGTTACAATAAAATCCCTCTTAGGGATGTGCTACCATTCTTGATACAATGATTTACACATAGAACCATTTGGATGTAATGCATAGGATCTTCTTCAAACCCACGAACCATCTTGAAGAGGGTTTTTCGTGACCTCCACAAGGGGTGATGATATTGAGTCTTTATGTTGTTGTCTCCTTGTAGATACCTATAATCTACACACAAAGAAACTTAAAATTATCAATAGCATATGAAGGGCCTTCCAAGATAAGGCCCATGTCCATGATAAAGAAAGATGAAATACGATAAACAAATGCATAAAAATAAAATCTAACTATGCTAAGAAATGAATAAAATGTTGCTAAAATTGATAAAAGCAAGAAAGAAGGGAAAACAGATCTCTACCGGAAGGTCATCTTTGTGCAAGATGATCTTACATGTTGGTCATATCTAGGTGAGACGATTGCATATGCAGGTTATCTCGAGGTGATATGACCACTGAACTATGGATGATTTCTTTGTGGCCGATGTGAGGTGACATCAGGTTTGATCTATATTATTGATGTTCAAGGGTGTGCCTATAAAGAATGACTTTATGGTAGGATTTGACACAATATAAGAGCATTAAATGGTGCAAGGAATGCAAATTCAATATTCAACCTTTGAAATGGTCCATTGTCACGCTTTGTAGCTCCATGGTTGAAATCTAATGACATTTCACTACTTAGAACTTTGAAGACTCTTTGATCTCCAATTTGGCAATAATTTTATGCTTGAAAACTTTTTCCAATGAGGGTAAGGTATTCTTAAATAGAGTTCCTAATGGAAGTCTAAGACTTCTTTGAGAAGCCAAGAAGTAGTTGGAAATCAAGAAACATTATCACTTCTTGATAATCATTGCATCGTTACCCATAGCTAGAAATGGTAACTACTCAAACTATTGCTCAGTATTTGATATTTTGTTGTTTCAATTATGATAATATTGGGGTGAGACAATCGTGACTGCTGATCATCTCGGGATGGGATGATCTTTAGAGATCGTATCTTGGTAGGATGATCTAGGTTGCAAAGGGAAATTTTATCCCTATTTGAGTGGTGAGAAGCACTGTTAAGCCTTAGAGCTACCTAAGGAGGGTCATATGGCCTGAAAATGTGTCCATATAGGTAGTCTCCTCAATATAATATGTTTTAGGTATCAACAAATACTCCTTTTGGTATGTTTTGTGTGAAAACACAGTGTGGAGCAAAAATAGATGACCTAAAGTCAAGTTGAGAGTTGGTGATGTTCACTAATATGATCAATGTTAGATACCCCAATCATAGAAAGATCATACATGCTTGAATAATTACCTCCAACACTTTGGTGGACTTAAATTTGTTAGAGTTAAAGTGCACTATGCCTTCACCTTGACACTTGTCAGTTTCACTTGACAAGTGTCATGTGTTGAATATAGGCTTATGCCTATCTATTGTAACCATTCTTATCAATAAAATAATCCCTTCAGTTTCAGTCCCAACATTTGGTATCAGAGCTCCAGGCGTTCTCTTGCCCTTGTGAGCTCGAGGGGGGATTTCCCTCATGGAAATCCCCCCCTCATTTTTTTCTTTTCTTCGCCTAGTTTTCCAAGCCTAGGGAGTATGCTCTCCATTTTTTTTAAATGGATCAAAACCAGACAGCTTGAAAAAATTCATGGCTGCCCTTGAAGCTTCATTTCTTGGAGCCATGAGATGATTAAGGAGAAAACAATTTCTATATTTTTAGTCTCATTTTTTCTCTTCTATTTTACTCTGGATTTTTTTTCAGGTTGTGTGGAGTTGCTGGTTTTCTGTTGATGAAACAATCAGTGTTGTGGTTGTGGAGATTCCCTTGCCGGTTCTAGAGGATGCTCCATGCACCCATGAAAGGAGTGCTAAGTTTTATGTTGTCGTGGTGAAGAAAGACGATGCTGAAGACTCCAAGCACATGAATATCTACAGCATTTCAAGAATGGTAGCAAATTTTAAATGATTCGGAGTTTTTTATTCTTCGTAATTTTTGATGTTTTGAGGCTGCTATGTCATTGAAGAACACAAGCTTATACTGAGATGGGGGGTGAACAGTATAAGACCTCTTTTTACTTTTTCCTTTATACTTCAAAATAGTAAAGCAATATACCCAAAGCAATATCAAAGCAATGCACAATATCATCCACAAAGTGACACCAATTTTAACGTGGTTCACCCAGAATGGCTAGGCTACGTCCACAAAAATTTTCTCTAAAAGTTATCTCAAAGTTCTTTGGGAATCCTTCCCAATTACAATGTTTATGAGCCTCGGCCCAAAGGAGATACCTTCCCCCAATCAAAATTTATGAGCCTCTGCTCAAAGGAGATACCTTCCCCTCCGCTCGGAAATGATCCCTCGGAAGATCAATCGCCTCTACCTCTTGCCAAGCACGTGGAACTCCTTTCCACCGAAGACCTCCTGTCCTCAATGCTTAGCCTAAGAGACCTCTGCCTTCTATGATCACGTCCACAGCAGCTCAAGAACCTCGTACCAAACACAGTCAGTCGGTCTAGTACAAGTCTTCCTCTGTCTGTCGGATCTGTCCAACTCTTGAACAAATCAATCCTCTGCATACAAGCCTTCTCAAAGACTTGCCAAATCTGTCCTCGGGTTCTTCTCATAGAACCAATGCACCTCTATCCTCAAGTTCTCTGATAGAACTATCAAACTCAGCTCACAAGTCCTCTGCTAGGACCTGTCCAAATCTGCTCACAAGTCCCCACCGAAACCTGTCCAAAATTGCTCACAAGTCCCCACCGAAACCTATCCAAAACTGCTCACAAGTCCCCACCGAAACCTGTCCAAAACTCACAAGTCCCCACTGGAACCTGTCCAAAACTGCTCACAAGTCCCCACTGGAACCTGTCCAAAACTCAGCAAGCTCACCAAGAAAAACTTTCTTAGTAGGAAATCACAAAGTGAATTGTTAGAGACCCAATGTGATTTGTCAAACTCATAGAAGCATAAAGAGAATTGTTAGAGACTCAATATGTTCTATACTCAAATCCCAATCTCAAAACTCAACTCAAATCAACTCAGCTCAATCTCAATCTCAAATCTGAAAACTCAACTCAATATCTGAAATGGATAGGATAGAATGTTTTCTTTCAAGAACATGAAACCCCAACAATTGCCAACTATGCAAAGAATCACATAACAATGATACTCATGTTCTTTTCACCATCAATTAGGGTTTCAACAACAATGCTCATCAAACAAGGTTTAGTCAACCAACACCATTCAACTCAACATCAACCTTGAAGCATTCAACCAATCATCACAAGAAAAGGAAACAAGTAGAAATCCTTTTCCCTCCAAAGATATTTGAACAAAACAGCCACCAACACAATATCACCAAATGCAAAGAATAACTTGCTCAAATCAACTCAATGGAGTAAGCCCAATATCATGAATCAAGTAAAGCAATAACTTGATCAAACAACCTCTATGGAAGCAACTCAACCATCAAACTCAAAACAGCCAACCAAGGGTTCCACCAACTCAATGCAAGTAGCTAGACTCACAAATATAAACCCTAGTGCACAAAGCTTCCACTATCTCAAACCAGAAATTATGCATTCACCAAAAACTCTCCTTAAGGATAACAATGCATAAGTAGTCTTCAACAAACCAGAAAATAGGATTTACACCTAGCCAAAGGATACCTAGTAGAATACCTTTTCACTCCAACCTTATTTCAGAAAACATACACCAATCATACTCATAAGAAGAATGTGCCCATACCTTATTGGAGTAGAAGATAATTGAACCTTCAATCTGTCACCACACACAACTCTCAAACTTCCAACCAAGTTAGGGTTAGAATAAAAAGAAATGAGCAATAATATAAACTTCCTTTATTACACCTTTTAGCTCCACTTCTTTAAACACAACCACCATAACATGCCAATAAATCAACAATCACAGACTCACACCTTATACCTCCATTTTTAATTTTAGCATAGCAAAGAATAATCTTAAAAATACATCCAAAGAAATATGCCCTTATTTCTCCTAAGCTTTTATTCAATGCTAATCACAAAAGCCAAAACTCATAAAATTTAATCACACCTTATAAATCGTTGTCCAAGAAACTCTGAATTTCATGGCATAAAGACGTTTTAATAAAAACGTGTGTTACTCTAGCAAAGCACCCCCGCGAGACTCGAAACGACGACCTCCGCCAATGCAGCGCCCAACAAGCAGCCTTCGCTGCCACTAGCCCACGCGGGCTACGAAGTTCACAAGTGAACTTCCCTCCACTTCACCCTCGAAAAAACTCCCGAAGACTTTTCAACCGCACGTGCTTCTAAGTCTTCCTTCGATCGCAGCGAATACAGAGCACAAACACCGCAAATTGCATTCGGGGAATTTCGAATTAATTAGCCTTCCAACCTTAGGAGTTGGAGAATAAATAGTCTCTTCGAAGACACCTTGACGTCGACGGAAATAAAGACCATTTCGAAATTAATCAAAAGTCTTTTCAAAAAGGGTTTAAAAACCCTTAAATAATTTTAATAAATTAAGAATAAAAAAAGGTTTAAAAACCTTTAAGTATTTTTAATAAATTAAAAATAATTTCTCCCTTAATTAATTAAATAATTAATTAATTAAAACCATTTAACTTGGTTTTAATAAAAACCCTATCCAACTTGGTTTTAATAAAAACCGGTTTGGTTTTAATGAAAAACCCTTGCCAATGGAATCTCTCCGGATTCTCTTAAAAATATTCTCTTGGAATCTTCCACCTTTGAAGCCAACACATCCTCTTAACATTAATGCCATTTCCTTTTGACATCAATGACAACTCATAGACAAGAAGCTAGGATCTCAAACCCAAAATTGCCAACAATCTCCCCCTTTGTCATTGATGGCAAACCATGCTTCTCAACAACACAGAAACTCAACATAAACAGCTCCCCCTGTCTTGAGGCTCTCCCCCTTACTCAAATCTCTCCCCCTTTGTCATCAATGGCAAAGGGTCACCTTTGGGGCTCGGGACTAAGAATGAGCCTCTTAGCTTAGTCCCTCCCCCACCTCCCCGATGAGGTGATTAATTCTTGGGTGGGAGTAAAACTCCCATTAGGCACTGATCATCATCAGCGTCTATAACTTCCTTTTCGGGCCTTCTCTTGAACTCTTTGTCCATATTCCTGTTCCTCGTCACTGTTCTTGTTCTTGTTCTCATCCCTGTTCTTGTCCATGCCTTGATCCTTGGACCTGATCATGCCACTGTTCCTGTTCCTGTATTCTGGAATTTCAGCTCTACACTGTCTGATTGTGTGACCTTCATTGTTGCACTTGAAACACTTGACGATGTTGTTTCTCCGAGGTAAACCTGATCTTTGAATCCACCAGCTTCGACCAAACCTCGTTTCCGACCAAACCCGTTTCGACCAAACCTGTTCTCTGTTATTTGCCTTGCAATAAACCGCCTTGTGCCCAAACTGTTGACAAGAGTAGCAATACCCTTGAAAGTAACTAGCACTTCTGAAACTGTCATTTACCTCCTTCACTTGAGCCATGCAATGTGAAGCCATGTGACCAAACCTGTGACAAGCAAAACATCCGCCTTGAAACTTTCCTTTAATTGACCTCTTAGGTTCTGAAAACTTCTTCTTCTCATTCTGAATTCTGTTTTCTGTTTCTGTGCATCTATCATTCAAGGACTCCTTTTCTGAAATACTTTCCTCTCTTCCTTTTGGAGTCTCTTACTAGACTCTCCAACTTTTTCCTTGTGTGGCTTAACCAAACCAAGGCCTGTTTTATCTCGTTGTCTTTCTTTGACCTTTGATGAGTGACTTAACCTTTTTGGAGCTATCTTGGAACCTCGTAAAGCTTATCCTTGTACTCTTTAGTTTCCTCTTTCAAAGAAGCCATTTTCTGTTCTAACTCACTATACTCAAGAACCTTAGACTCTAACTCATCCTTGAGTTCTTGTGTCTTAGCCATAGAGAAGTCAAGACTTTCTATAAGATCATCTCTCTCCATACAACATTCATCTAACTTATCCTTGAGTCTAGCATTCTTCTTTCTTTCCTTTTTCAAAGCACTAAGAGCACTAATAAGTTCACCTTCAAGATCTACTTCACCTTCCTCTATATCTTCCTCTATTTGTTTGCTTTTTGAATCATCAAAGCCTTTTTCAGATTTCTTATCACTAGAGGTGCTACCCTTTTCAAAAACCATACATGCATCTTCCTTATAGTTTTCTGAAGCATCCTCATACATACTAGAAACCAAATCATTATTTGTGCAATCATCCTCAAGGTGACCAAAATTTCCACATCTAAGACATTTCATGATAATGAATCTATGTTTCGGTTCTTCCTCTTTTCTCGATATGAACAACATCTCATTTTCATTATCACTTGAAGAACTTTCACTATCACTACTAGAACACTTACTTGCTTTGTCTAGGTAGAAACTCTTCTTGTGCTTGTGAGAATACCTCTTTCCTTGATTGTTGTGCTCATCTTTGTTTTTCCTGTGATGCTTGTGCTTTTCAGAATCCTTGCTCTTAGAATCCTGTTTATCTTCATCACTTTCATTCTTGGGAATAATGACAATCAGTAGCATAATGACCAAACTTTCCACAATTGAAACATCTTATATTTTTCATACTTTTGTGCTTTCTAGAGAACTTGCCTTTCTTGCTGTAATATGCCTCTTCATCACTAGAAGACTCATCACTATCTTGAAGCTGTTTACCCTTGGAATTCTTGGTAGCCTTGAAAGTCGCCTCTTTCTTGACATCAACCTTCACTTGAGTTCTCAACTCAAATGCTGCAAGTATACTATGGAGCTCATCCTTTTTCAACTTATCCAAATCTTTAGCTTCCTCAATAGCAGAAATATTTTCACTAAATCTATTAGGAAGAGATCTTAAAATCTTATCACAAACATCATTTTCAGCAAGCTCAAGACCTAAGTCTTTCATGGAGTTAACAACCTCATCCATACGAAGCATGTAGTCACTAATATTTTCATCATCATTCATCTTGAGTTGTTCAAACATACCTTTGAAGTGTCTCAACTTGGCCTTTCCGACATTTGTATCACCTGTATGAACCACCTTCAACTGTTTCCACATTTCACTAGTTGTCTTGCAGTGAATCACTTTGGTGAGATCTCCTTTCTGTAAGCCTTTCAAGATTGCATTCATTGCTTTTGAATTGTTGTGATGTAGGAGCCTTTCTTCTTTAGTATTAGGACCATGTTCAGGAATAGTGTACTCATCTTCAATCACTTCCCAAACCTCATTCCCAAGTGCCATTAGATGAACCTTCATCCTTGCACTCCAAAGACCAAAATCTGACCCATCAAGAATAGGTGTTGCATTGCCACTTGAATGATCCATTGTGTTCTTTACTAGCTTTTCCTTCAAGCTGTTAAACTTTTCGAAGGCACCCGCTTCGATACCAATTGAAGAACACAAGCTTATACTCGAGAGGGGGGTGAACAAGTATAAGACCTCTTTTTACTTTTTCCTTTATACTTCAAAATAGTAAAGCAATATACCCAAAGCAATATCAAAGCAATGCACAATATCATCCACAAAGTGACACCAATTTTAACGTGGTTCACCCGTAATGGTCGAGCTACGTCCACAAAACTTTTCTCTAAAAGTTATCTCAAAGTTCTTTGGGAATCCTTCCCAATTACAATGTTTATGAGCCTCGGCCCAAAGGAGATACCTTCCCCCAATCAAAATTTATGAGCCTCTCGCTCAAAGGAGATACCTTCCCTCTCGCTCTCGGAAATGATCCCTCGTAAGATCAATCGCCTCTACCTCTTGCCAAGGACGTGGAACTCCTTTCCACCGAAGACCTCCTGTCCTCAATGCTTAGCCTAAGAGACCTTCGCCTTCTATGATCACGTCCACAGCAGCTCAACAACTCGTACCAAACACAATCGATCGGTCTAGTACAAGTCTTCCTCTGTCTGTCGATCTGTCCAACTCTTGAACAAATCAATCCTCTGCATACAAGCCTTCTCAAAGACTTGCCAACTATCCTCGGTTCTTCTCATAGAACCAATGCACCTCTGTCCTCAAGTTCTCTGATAGAACTATCAAACTCAGCTCACAAGTCCTCTACTAGGACCTGTCCAAATCTGCTCACAAGTCCCCACCGAAACCTGTCCAAAACTGCTCACAAGTCCCCACGGAACCTGTCCAAAACTGCTCACAAGTCCCCACCGGAACCTGTCCAAAACTGCTCACAAGTCCCCACTAGGAACCCGTCCAAAAACTGCTCACAAGTCCCCACCGGAACCTCGTCCAAAAACTCAGCAAGCTCACCAAGAAAAACTTTCTTAGTAGGAAATCACAAAGTGAATTGTTAGAGACCCAATGTGATTTGTCAAACTCATAGAAGCATAAAGAGAATTGTTAGAGACTCAATATGTTCTATACTCAAATCCCAATCTCAAAACTCAACTCAAATCAACTCAGCTCAATCTCAATCTCAAATCTGAAAACTCAACTCAATATCTGAAATGGATAGGATAGAATGTTTTCTTTCAAGAACATGAAACCCCAACAATTGCCAACTATGCAAAGAATCACATAACAATGATACTCATGTTCTTTTCACCATCAATTAGGGTTTCAACAACAATGCTCATCAAACAAGGTTTAGTCAACCAACACCATTCAACTCAACATCAACCTTGAAGCATTCAACCAATCATCACAAGAAAAGGAAACAAGTAGAAATCCTTTTCCCTCCAAAGATATTTGAACAAAACAGCCACCAACACAATATCACCAAATGCAAAGAATAACTTGCTCAAATCAACTCAATGGAGTAAGCCCAATATCATGAATCAAGTAAAGCAATAACTTGATCAAACAACCTCTATGGAAGCAACTCAACCATCAAACTCAAAACAACCAACCAAGGGTTCCACCAACTCAATGCAAGTAGCTAGACTCACAAATATAAACCCTAGTGCACAAAGCTTCCACTATCTCAAACCAAAAATTATGCATTCACCAAAAACTCTCCTTAAGGATAACAATGCATAAGTAGTCTTCAACAAACCAGAAAATAGGATTTACACCTAGCCAAAGGATACCTAGTAGAATACCTTTTCACTCCAACCTTATTTCAGAAAACATACACCAATCATACTCATAAGAAGAATGTGCCCATACCTTATTGGAGTAGAAGATAATTGAACCTTCAAGCTGTCACCACACACAACTCTCAAACTTCCAACCAAGTTAGGGTTAGAATAAAAAGAAATGAGCAATAATATAAACTTCCTTTATTACACCTTTTAGCTCCACTTCTTTAAACACAACCACCATAACATGCCAATAAATCAACAATCACAGACTCACACCTTATACCTCCATTTTTAATTTTAGCATAGCAAAGAATAATCTTAAAAATACATCCAAAGAAATATGCCCTTATTTCTCCTAAGCTTTTATTCAATGCTAATCACAAAAGCCAAAACTCATAAAATTTAATCACACCTTATAAATCGCTGTCCAAGAAACTCCGAATTTCGTGGCATAAAGACGTTTTAATAAAAACGTGTGTTACTCTAGCAAAGCACCCCCGCGAGACTCGAAACGGTGACCTCCGCCAATGCAACGCCCAACAACAACCTTCGCTGCCACTAGCCCACGCGGGCTACGAAGTTCACAAGTGAACTTCCCTCCACTTCACCCTCGAAAAAAACTCCCGAAGACTTTTCAACCGCACGTGCTTCTAAGTCTTCCTTCGATCGCAGCGAATACAGAGCACAAACACCGCAAATTGCATTCGGGGAATTTCGAATTAATTAGCCTTCCAACCTTAGGAGTTGGAGAATAAATAGTCTCTTCGAAGACACCTTGACGTCGACGGAAATAAAGACCATTTCGAAATTAATCAAAAGTCTTTTCAAAAAGGGTTTAAAAACCCTTAAATAATTTTAATAAATTAAGAATAAAAAAAGGTTTAAAAACCTTTAAGTATTTTTAATAAATTAAAAATAATTTCTCCCTTAATTAATTAAATAATTAATTAATTAAAACCATTTAACTTGGTTTTAATAAAAACCCTATCCAACTTGGTTTTAATAAAAACCGGTTTGGTTTTAATGAAAAACCCTTGCCAATGGAATCTCTCCGGATTCTCTTAAAAATATTCTCTTGGAATCTTCCACCTTTGAAGCCAACACATCCTCTTAACATTAATGCCATTTCCTTTTGACATCAATGACAACTCATAGACAAGAAGCTAGGATCTCAAACCCAAAATTGCCAACAGTCATAAATTGATTGGGTGTTGTTAGAGTCTGACAAGCGACGCAGTGTACCCGGCATGCACGGGGGATCGAAGAAATTACAACAGAAGACGCCAACGATGTCATCGGACGCCAGTTCGTGGAAACATAGATCTGAAGACATCTGCGAAAGATTTTTTTTTCGGCAAGAATATGTGTTTAATACTGTTCACTTCGTGAACATCCCGATGAGTTACAGTCTTTCCATTGCTGGGCATTAGAAGAAGACTGTGTCGATTTACCTGTACAGGCCTCTCTTCCAGTACATGGCGATCCACTACTAAGAGCGGGAGGTGCAGGACAAGGAGGAGGACCTTCAGGCGGTGAAGAGCATCCGCAACAAGCTGGAGAAGGCGACAGAGATGTTAGGATAAGGAGCCTCTAATCCGAAGATGTTCGATAGCAGAGATGTTAGTGGAGCAGATCGGCCTGGTGGGCCTGAACGTGATGAAAGTGCCCTTCAGCGGCTGCGCAGGGCCGAACTCGGTGCGCAGGGATGACGGTGACAACGAAATGGAGGAGGTCGACAGCATGGTTTTCGGGCAGGATTCCATCAATGCATAGAAACTTTCTGATGGTGGTCTTGCAGTTTAGGTGTGAGAGGCGGTGATGGAACTTCGGGAACTGACAGTAAAGATCTGTGCGATATATTGTAGGCGACGTCGAGAAATCTACACTTCTGGAGTGTGGTGCAGTTTGTTGGAGAAATCTGGCAGTTTGTTGTTGTGATCCATCTTCCATGGTGACGCTCATTTCATCTTTAAAGAATAGAACCACCTGCTATTTTATACAGCAAGTTCCCCTTAAAGTAGTAGTTCCACATGTACACTCTTTTAATCATCATCATCATCAGCTTGCTTTCCTGTGTGGTTTATTTTTTGTGCCAAATACATGTCTGCAACCGGTTGTGCTGTTGTTGCTTGTTTTGGATTCTTGTCCTCACGAACACGTAATAAGCGTGGAAAACGTAGAGAAATTCCCTTATTAGAATCAACCACACCATTGGCTACATGATGTACAGGACTAATGCTTAAATCTGTAGCTTTGACTTCCCACACCTCTGCAGGTTCAACAAACAGTCAATGGAAGTAAACTTTTGGTTGCTTGTAAAACAGTTGATCCAGTGAAAGAATGTTGTAACCCTGTTTGTCAGCCAGCCATCTCAGAAGCTGCACGAAGGCTTGCTTTGGAGGTGCCTGGGTTATTTAGTGCAGATGACATGCGAATGTCACCCCTACAACAGTCTGTAATTGATGATTGTCAGATGGTTGTCCCCTGCCCCCGCCGCTGCCACTGTCAGGTTCTCAAGGCCGCCGAAATGGACATTATGCCCCTACTTGACATCCTTATACTTATGCTATGTCTAAGGTTGGATTTTGCATCCTGCTGGTGACGGAAGTTAGTTTTATTGGACTGAATGAGTATACGGATCTGAGGCCCTGCCGCTGTCTTGTCCATTTCTCCCCTGTTGTTGTTGTTGTAATATACGGAGGTTTTATACCTGGGGGAGATGTATGTATTGCACTTCTTCAATTGTATGGGAAATTAAAAATTTAGAGGGAGATTTTTTTTTTTATTGGTCGACAAAGAATTTATGGCCATAAAAATCTTGATTCGCTTGCTAGGTAGTGGGGAGGGTCCCACTCATTTGATTCCACCACGCCACATTGACGCACGCATGGCCTATAACTTTTTCCTTGGAGGGAAAATTTCAAATCATGATGGAGTTTTTTTTTATTGGCACTGTTTTTTTTTCCACATGGAAAGTGGAAGGCCTTACATGGCCCATGTAATTCCCCTGCAAGGGAAATTGAGTCTGTTTTTTATTCCGCCACAGTGCGATGCCAGGAATATGATATTCCTGAGGTTTATTTTTGTTGCCTTAGATAGGCATTATGGTTTTTCCACATGATGAAGGCCCTCTTTGATAATGCAAGTATAGGGGTATTTATAGTCGTTGGAAACATTTTTCTGCGACGGACACAATGGTGGTGTCATATTGTAATTTTGAGGCTATTTCAATTAAGTTTTTTAGCCTCAAAATTTTTCTACCTTGGAGTGCACTCTCGGTTGTACCCGACACTCCCAAGGCACTTGTAAGTGAACCTCGTATTTAGTAGCCTCCTCTATCTACTTGGCGGATGCAGCGGCTGGTTACCCATGCATTCCGGTAAGATGAGGTGACTACAATAAGGACACTTATTCTAGCGACTACAGACATAGACACCCTAGACTCTATCCGACTTTTTTTTTGGATCTACTTCTGAAGACTACAGACGAAGACACTTCAGAAGATTCGCTTCTACTCTTCTTTCTTCCTCTCCTCCTATTTTGATCTATGGCTCATTTTATTGTATTGAGTGCATTTTCGGCAGAGACCGACACTCTTATATGGCTCGTTTTTCCTTTGTATTAGGTGCATTTTCGGCAGAGATCGACACCTTCTAGATTGAGTTCACCATGAGGAGGGATTTCATACTCATGGTGAATCTAGTCAGTGACCTACGAGAGGCAACATCCTCCGAGGATGACCTGCAGAGGCAACGGACCCATAAGTGGCTGACCCTGAGGCACCCATGATGACCCCGAGGCACTTAGACAAGCGACCCAGTGGCAACGAGACCCGTGGTAGTGGGCGACCCTGAGGCAACAGACCGAGATGTATACACAGTGAATCTAGCATTATTCATAGTTGGAGAGCCAAGAGCACAGAGCACGAGCCTAGACCAAATCAGCAATAAGAGAGGATGATAGGTTTTTTTAGAGAAGTCAACATTAAGGGGGAATGTTACCTAATGTTGACTTATTTTGTTTCTTCTTTAGTTAGGATAGTGCACTTTAAGGGGTAATGTTAGAGTTAAAGTGCAATATGCCTTCACCTTGACACTTGTCAGTTTCACTTGACAAGTGTCATGTGTTGAATATAGGCTTATGCCTATATATTGTAACCATTCTTATCAATAAAATAATCCCTTCAGTTTCAGTCCCAACAAAATTTTAGGTAATCCTTTCGATCGTGGGTAGATTTTTACAAGTGACGGCTTTTGTTTAACCGTTGGTAGATAGTCTACAAGATACGACTTTGGGCATACTTGGTCTTGGTACTCCTATGTTTTAGGTAGACACTTTCTCCTAGATTTTAGATTTATCAAGCCTTTGTTGATATTTTTGCTTTTACCCCAAAAAATAGGTAAGTGTGTGATAGTTTTTTGGCAATGGTGTATAAATGCAAGGTGGGTGGCATGGTCAACTCTGCGCCTAATTTTATTGGGGATTATTTTACGATTATAGAGGAGGTGGTTTGGCCTTGGATGCATTTTGTTGTTGTAACTTAATGTTTGTGAATTGATTCATGATTTTCTATAAAGCATCATTTTGGTGATCCATTTATGTCTCTATTTTGACTAATCGATCTAGGATATTGAAAGCACGAGGATACGAAAACAAAAAGGAAAAATCCCGAATGCGATGCAAATGAAACAAAAGATAACGCTAAATCCTATGAATTGAAAGTGCATGAAAGGAAAGAGGCATGAACGAATCGAAACCAAATAAAAAGCCAATATGGAAGACAACCCTTTTTATTAATATGTTTCAGAACTCGGTTACAATCCGTCTCCTCCCTTTTCAGGGGCTAGGAGCGTTAAATGTGTTCTTGTCACACCCATGGATGCTATTCCTTCTTCCGCGTGCCCACATGTAAAATGGGCGGACCAAACATCGCCACCACTTGCGTTGATGAGTCTTGACTCCTTGCTGCTCCTCTAATGTCCAGATCCTACGTTCAAGGAAACAAAAAATAGTCAGTAGCACCTGTAGATAAAATAAAACATGCAATCCCCACGCCTTCAACTAGCACATGCAAAATATAAATAAAATGATAACTGAAATAGATCCAAATGAACTGAAAACTTGATAGGGGCATCAAAACATCACAAGGAAGACACTGCAAATGGAACAGTCAGAAAATTCACCACAGATTTGTATTCGCTCCGGGGCGGGACGAATAGACCTACAACAAAGTGTCAAAAAGCACAGTCCCAAATGTCACATCCGGGAAGCTCCAAATCACCTGCAAAGTTGGGGTTAGCTAATTGGGGGTATTTTGGGAAGACCCAGAAGGTCATATTTTCCCAATTTGGCCTCTATCACCAGGAATTTGATGATGCTACCTGCATGTTAGTAAAGGCGGGAAATGATAAAAACATGATCAAAAATTCTCAAAATAATGTGAAATTTAAATGACAACCTATCTAAGCAGCATAGAATCAGATGCAAAAGAAAAATAATGGAAATCTACCATATATTTCTAATCACTTCGGGGTGGGGCGATTAGGACTGCGACGGTTTGGGGGGCGCCCAGGGGCAGGACGCCCATCGTTTGGGACTCTGTTTCGGCACCAATCCACTTGGGATGGGTCCAAAACCTCTTATGGGGTGTTGTCGACAAATTTGGTGGGATATTGTGGCCAAATGTTCGGGTTTGGGCTCCGGATTTGCGCTTCCAATAACCACCCTATGACCTCCCTTCCAAAAGAGATCAAGGATGTGAAAGGCACAAATCAAAAGGTGTGTGTGTGGATGTAAAATGGTAGCACTTCATTGCTCAAAATGCTCCCTCTCTGTATATCTTTTGGGTGAGAAGACTCACCAATTTATAGACCTAGGGTCTCTCTGTTTGAATGCGCATGCGAGGGCGCCACTGGAGTTGCATGTCCTATTTTGGGAGAAAATATTATTCCCTGATTTAGAGTCTCCTTGCATGAGGCCTCCAAAATAAAAGACATGCATGACTGAAGTCTCTCTCCTTGATTTGAAGTCGTTCCTCGCAATTGCATGGCCTGAAGCTACGGTTAACTGGCGGACCTGTCGAGGTTTGACTTTTTTTCCAGTCAAACCTTCTATTCGCCTCACCCTAGGGCGAATGCTGATAATCGTCCCTGGGTGGGACGAATACCGGTTTGTAATCATCCCAGGGTGGGACGAGTAGGGAGCAAAGTGCCAAAAAGGTGCCAAATTGACCTTTGACCTTCCAAACTGCTTTTGGGAGTGGTTAGGACCACTGTTTAACCTATGGGGGCTGCCCTAGGGGCTGTGTGTGTCAATGCGATCAGCGTTTGTCGTCACATAATCGGATTGGTGCTATTTTGGTGTCTACAGATGCCCCTTTTTGGGATGCGTTGTGCAAGGCACAGCGCCGAGCAAAAATAGATAACCAAAGCACTAATGATTAGGGTTTCTCAGTAACCTAACCAACTCTTGATGCCCCAAGTATGGAAAGGGCACGCATTCTTGAATCCTTGCTTCTGACGAGCTAAGGAGCTTAATTCAAGTGTTAACCTTTTTCGGTGAGGTGTTACTTGATCTTGGACATTGATCAGTCATGAATAGGCAAAGGGCGCAACCTTTTGTCTATGGGAACCTTGAGTTCATGATTCACGAATGCCAAGTGTTTGATCAGCTTGTGATTATTGCTTGTTTGCTGCCCCAAGCAGGGGCGTGATTGTCTTTGTCAATGATCCTTTGAATGCATGTTATTTCCTTGATTGGGTGTGTTTTTGTTGATTGGTGACTAAGTGTGACTACCCCCTCAAGCGACGAATCGATGAGGGAATGACCAACATGAGAAAAGTGATGAGTCGCTTGACCCAAGATGACTTATGTAAGGGTGCCTTCAGTTGTTTACCGTTGAATGCGTAAGCGCTTTCGAACATTCTGACCTATTTTTGGTGGGTTTCAACCCTTTTTGTGACGCATTTTGGAGCTAAAATTGTCAAAAATCTGTCCTCCCGTGGAGCGGTCCGGCTATGGTAGCCTTCTTAGGGAGTAGGATAGTGAGAATTTGTGACCCCAATATCTGTTTTGGATGCCAATAATGTCAAGCGCAAAGGCGCCTTCGTTCGGCAATGTTATTGCTATTTTTGGTTGGGTTTTGACCCATTTTGGTGACGTCATTTGGGGATGAAATTCTCGAAAATCCGTCCTCCCGTGGAGTGGTCCGGCTATGGTAGCCTTCTTAGGGAGTAGGATAGTGAGGATTTGTGACCCCGACATCTGTTTTGCATGCCCGAATGTCAAGGTGCAAAAGCACTCTCATTGGACAATTTTATTGCTTGTTTTTGGTGCATTTGTTTTTGTTGTTTTTGAATTTTTGTTTGTGAGGTGGAGGACGTTTATTGTAGTTGAGGCATTTTTGATGATATATATATAGATGAATTTCTTTGTGTTTATACACTTGTTATGGTTTGTTTTTATGTTTATGCACAGTTATTTATGATGATGTATGCATGTGGTATTATGAATGCGATGTTTCTAATTATATGATGTATGCATATGGAATGAATGAAATGAGTTGTTGATAACTTGTCGATGGCACCATAGACTGTACAAGATTTACTGGCTTTCTGTACTTATGTGATGGCTTTGTGGAATGACTTTGCATGTGAGAACTTTGTTTTTGTATTTTTCGTATTATCTGATGGTGATGTACGTAATGAAATGTACTAGTTGTTTTAAAATGTAGTTAAGCTTTTCTGAGATTCAGATATTTTAACTAACTAGCCAAGATTGTACATTTATCTCGCAAGACTTTTGAACAAGGTATAAATCAGACTTGAGTTTGACCAAGTTATTTCACATCCCTGTGTGTGCAATTGAGTTCGTTTATGTGGTATTTTTCAGGATACCGCTAGTGCCAAATAGGTTGTCAACCAAACTTGTACTTAGGATCACCTAATTAGCTCCACTAACTCCATTGTTGTATTTAGTAAGATTAATCCATGGGACAATCTAAGGTACCATAAGCTAGCTCATCCACATGCAAACATTGGTCTGCTCACACGCAAAGCTAATGTGATAGACATATCATCATGCGTTTAGGATACCGCCATTGCCAGGTAGGTTGTCCACCAAACCCGTAATGAGGATCACCTAGATGGTTTTCGAATGCTGAGAATTCCAGGGATTCAAGCTCAGGCATCTTTTATTTGCTCAACGTGTTAGGATACTTGCTCGTATACATAGTGATGAAAATCACTTTTTATTTTTCTCTTTTTGTTTTTCTTTTTGAGCAAGGATTTTGAATAGTGGTGATAACCACTGTTATTTGATTTTGCATTTTGAGCTTCGTAAGGTTGAGCTTGTAGGTTTTTGGCTTATGAATGACCTTGATCCTTTTGGCCTTGGGGATGACTACCCATCCTTGTCGGGACGTGTAGTACGAATCCTTACGACTTTGGGAACCAAAGGGGATTAGGGATATTATGAAGTAAGGGCATTGATCTTTTAGGCCTTGGGGATGACTACCCATCCTTGTCAGGGGCATGTAGTATGAATCCTTACGACTTTGGAGACCAAAGGTGATTGGAGATGGTCATGATGATGGCTTGTTGGGAGTTTTCTTTTGAATGGCATTGATCCTTTTAGGCCTTGGGGATGACTACCCATCCTTGTCAGGGGCGTGTAGTATGAATCCTTACAACTTTGGGGACCAACGGTGATTGGGATTTTTGGTAGTGGTGAAAACCACTGTTTATTAGGGGGAATTGATGGGGAAGAGCTTGTCCTTTTTTCAATTCTCAGCACTCTTGAACCATTCGCACAGGGGGATGAACAGGCTAATCTTTCACCTATGGTATCCTAGACTGCTTTGTAGGTTTCATCTTGCGTTCACACAACTTGGGAATTATTTTATGTGTTTTAACTTGTGTAGGGATGTTACATAACGAGGCGTGACCCAAGTAAAACTTTCCCTTGTAAAATCCGTTTAACTTTGTACAAGTTTTTGGCTAGAAATTTAAAGACAGATGAATGACGAAAACCCTACATACATTAGGAGACAACTGACTATGCTAAAAATGGGGATGGTGTTATTCGGGATGTATGTATTTATAAAATGGATGGAATGTGGAAAATGAAGGAATTGCCTAGCAATTACAGTCTATGGTGCTTGTGACATGTATGATCAACAAATATGCAATGTATGGATGCGATGCCTAATGCAACTTATATTTTTGTATTTTGATTTTTATGAGTATGCATGGAATTGAGATGCAATTTTTTTTGTTATTTTTGATGATTTTATTATTTTTGTTTGTTTTTGAATATTTATTTTGACCAAGCGGTTATGGGAACCCTTGGAGCTTTTGGTTTGACCAAAGGGTTTATGGATACCTTTGGGGCATTTTTGGGGTTGACCAAGCGATTGTGGGAATCCTTGGAGCTTTTGGTTTGACCAAAGGGTTTATGGATACCTTTGGGGCATTTGGGTTTGACCAAGCGATTGTGGGAATCCTTGGAGCTTTTGGTTTGACCAAAGGGTTTATGGACACCTTTGGGGCATTTTGGGTTGACCAAGGATTGGGGAATCCTTGAGCTTTTGGTTTGACCAAAGGGTTTATGGATACCTTTGGGGATTTGGGTTGACAAGGATTGGAATTTGGAGTTTTGGTTTGACCAAGTGATTGGGGAATCCTTGGAGCTTTTGGTTTGACCAAAGGGTTTATGGATACCTTTGGGGCATTTTGGGGTTGACCAAGCGATTGTGAGAATCCTTGGAGCTTTTGGTTTGGGCGATTGTGTCACTCGGACATCCTAGATGATTTTTTTGCTCCGGATCTGGCTCTGTAGGTATTGGCACGAATGGATCGGCCCTATGTGCGGATAAGAGGACAGGGTCCGCCCGAGGCACTGATGGCTCTATAGGGTCTCCAGGCGGAAGATGTTCTCTGTATACCTGGAGTGGCGGGTGCAGTAATTGGTATAATTGTGCCTGGTTGAGGTGCCACCTATGCCTTGGCCCTATATGTAATTGTTCAAACATGTCATCTATGTCCAAGGGATATTGTTGTTGTCGCATATGATTGAGATAGGCCATCTCAGTTTCATCTTCATAATCATTGTCGGAGATCCAAAGGCCTTCATTGGCTCCAACAGCTATTTGCAACATATGAGGCTCATCTTGCTCGAGCAAATTAATGTGGTCCCATCGAGGTTGTTCTGCTCTCTGCGGGGGACCTGATTCTCTTGAGGTTGCATATGCTCGATTGGAGCATTCAAAGGGAACATTGTCAGGAAGCTCTCCTGATAATCATCCATGGGAGTCACTTGTGAATGATTGCTATCAGATTCGAAAGGATCCCAAGGTGCTACCTCGTACTCCGACTCGTCTTCTGAAGACCCTTCTTGGTCTTGTCTATATCCCTCTTGTAGGTGAGTCCTCGAACTTTCTCCCTTTTTGATCGAAGGGAAAGGGTTGTTAAGGTCAACAAGGTTGGTTGTTAGCAATGGGTGATAATCCCCCAATGTATATGTTGTGTTAGGATTGGCATATGGATCTAATGCCAACCCATCCTTGTTGCCTATCCCTAGGCCTTGCATGTTCTCTACCAAGATGTCCAGGGGCAAGGGGTGGTTGAACCCTACTCCTGACTTGTCATACGACATTTGATATCTTGGTTGGCAAAGAACACGCACTCCTTGCTCATACCTGCCCAACCCATATCCATGCCAATTGCATTGGCCAAGATATCTCAATGCGAAGTCTGGGTTGGACAAATAGTTGACGTCCTCAGCAAAGGGTTCTTCATCTTCGTCTTCTTGCATGTAAGGTTCAATGCCATTATCCAGGCCCCCATAAACAAAGTTTGTCTGATTGGGTGGGTATCCTAGAGGAACCACGGTGCCGATGGGGAGGCGAGGTCTCCCCATGTCCCGCATGGACTCAAGTGCGGGTGTTGCTACAATGTTTCGCACTATATACTCCCCCAGGCCCGTGTTGGCCATCTCAACGGTGATCGTTGGTGGTTGAGGGGGAGCGAATGGGAGTTCTTCCAGAGTCCACTCCATGTAGGGTGAACTAGGCATCTCGACTTCCATTCTGCTAGGCATCTCTTCGGTAGAGATGGTTGAGACTAGGGGTGGTTCCTCTTCTAGGGGTTTCTTTCCCTTGTCCTTCAGTGTGGCCATCGTAGGTGGCATCGTTGGTGAAGGACCAGATGAGGAAGATGGACCCGACTGGGGATTTGATGGACTTGTCAATGGGGATGCATGCGGAATCGGACCCTGGTTAGATGGATTCAACTAAAAATCCAAATGTGTTGATGGAAGGGTCGATTGCGGCATGAATTGCACCGTATTGCAGTACTTGAAGGGCTCTAAGTCTATCGAGACTACATGCACCTGTCCTTCAAATGTATACTTTAGGCATTGATGAGCTATTGAAGGGACACACTTCATGTCCCTGATCCAAGGCCACCCCGACAAGATATTATAGGCCATCTCACCTTCCAAGATGTGGCACAATGTATGAATAGTCTTTTGTCCCACTTGGATGGGTAGGACAATTGTGCCAACCGTCGAGCATATCGCATCATTGAATGCTCGAAGAGTATAGGTGGAGGCCATGATGTGAGATGCCGACAACTTTAGATGTTTCAATGTTGTTGTTGTAATTATATTACTGGATGAGCCAGTGTCCACCAACACCCTCTTATACGGAATCCCGTTGACCCATGCAATGACGTGCAGGGGTGGATCCGCCACATCACCGATCACTGATTTCAATTCATCTTCTCTAAAGGTGATGACTGGTTCTGTACATTGTTTTACATGTCCCACAAAGTTGTTGAAAGAGTTTGCTTCATGGGGCTGCAGCTCGATGGCTTTTAATATCTCCATTAGAGCCTCTCGATGGGGCGCTGATTGTTGAATGAGCTCGTATATGGAGAGCCTAGCCGACGTGGTCCTTAGACTTTGGGTAAGTCTAGTCCGAATCGTGGCCACTGGTCTAGGTGGGGGAGGTTGCGTAGGGTGTTGTTGAGGTTGTGATGTCGATGGAACCTCTCTTGTGGCCACCGTGGGGGCAGCTCCTGGGTACCTCTTGTTCCTAGTCACTATGCTTATCATCCCTACATACCCCTGCATGGGGCAATTCTGTTTCACCTCATTGACTTGAAGGGGTTTTGCCTATGCATCATGGGCAGGTAGGGGGTCTCTGAAGACTCCCATCTGTTGGTTGTTTGGCACTACGGGGTTGTCCACCGCCAACGTCTTGTTGTCGATTAGGTCTTGCACCAAGCCTTTAAACTTCCAACATGCATTAAGGTCATGTCCCTTCCATCTGTGGAACCTACAGTATAAGTCCTCCCTGTACCCCTTAGGCTTTGGCGCATTGGGGTCTATGGTTTGAATCTCTGGCAGGTTGATCAAGTTTGCCATTGACAAGCGGTCAAACAGGGAGTCCCTGGACTCTGTGTAAGGTGTGAATTGTCGCCTAGGGCGACGCTGCTGATTTTGTTCTTGCCTCTAATTTTCTCTATCATAATTGTTAGGAGGCACCGCCCTGATAGTTAGCCTTTTGGGGTTGTGTTGCTTGTGTAGGCTTAGGGACGTTTATAGCAACCTGATTGACCGCAGTGGGTTTCTATTGCATGGTCCCTATTTTGGTGTTCTTAGACCATTCTTTCTTCTTTGGCTTGGCAATCTCGCCATCCTGTATCTTGATCTCCTCAATGATTCTGGCTTGCGCTAGAGCTTCCTCTAAAGTGGCATATTGCTACAGCTACAATAGCATGGAGATCGATCTCAAACAGCTCTTTGAGAACATTTGGGTCAGGTCGGACATGGGAGGGAGGTAGGGCAGCTTTGAAAGCAACGTCCTCCATCGGTTCCCATATGCCACCATGGTTTCTTCCTCATACTGCTTGAGGCTAGCTAGGTCGCTTAGTGATGCCCTTTTCTTGGTGTTGAAGGTGAAGCATTCGAGGAACGCGTCCACTAGCCGATCCAAGTTACTGATGCTATGTTTTGGCAACTGAGTGAACCAATCCGAGGCAGGGCCTACGAATGTGGTTATAAATGTTCTTAGCAACAAAGCATCATTGTCCTGAATGCCAAAGCATTGGCTCAGGAATCTAGTCACGTGCTCTTGGGCATCCTCCTCCCCTCTAAAGAGTGCCAACTAGGGTAGTTTAAAGTGTTCAGGGTATGGGGGTGCCGACACTGACGGATGCACAGGGTGACTGCAGAGTTGGCGTAAAGTGGGCTTTTGGGGCCCAAAAGTCTTGGTCTCCATAGACTCTAAGTGCTCTAGCAGCGCTTTATATGCATCGAAAGATTTGATCTCTTCCTCCTTGGTTTGCTCCCATTGTGGGTTGTGGGAAACTTGAGGCCTATGGAGGGGTGGCCGGATAGCAGCCCCTCTGCCTTGGTAGGGCATTTCGGCCCGCTCTTCTTCTTGCTCATACTCCTCATAGGCTTCTTGAGGAGTGCCTGGCTGAGACCTATAAACATGGGTGGGTGCCCGCGGAGGGTGCCCATCATTGTTCCTGGGAGTGGCCTCCCGCTCAGGTCTAGGAGGTCTCGGAGGTAGCACTTGGTAAGGTCGTGGGGACCTGTCTCGCACCAAGGGGTTGTGCCTCTCATACACTTCTACTTTATGCACATGAGGGGTTGGGACCTTCTCAGGCATAGTGTTATGAAGCAATTCGGCTGTCTGATGTTGAATGCACTCTTTGCTAAGGCGGTATAGATGCTCTAACTATTGTTGATCTTGCCTGAGCTGCATGATTTGTGCTTGGTGGGCGGCATGTCTGGCAAATGCCAAGTCAATTTGTTCCACCGTCTCGTGTTTAGGAAGCCTAGATGCCTCTCCTACATGTCTATCTCGGTCATGGTGATCCGAGACCCCTATGGGTTGCTTTCCTCTATCGAGGTTAGCGGCATTCACCCGAGGCTCTGGCCTCAATGGGTGATCCTGATACATAGCAGGTGTGGAGGTGCATCGCTCCCATGTTGTGTATTGCTCTTGAGGAATGTAGTGGTCTTCCTCGTACTCCCTTTCGTATGTGTGAAAGGTGCGGGGAGAATTGGCTTGCCCTGTCTAGAGAGCCTTGTGCTCTGGATTTTGTCTAGTGTTTCTAATAGTAATAAGGGGTAAAGGAGGGATGACGAAATCATGTGGCCCCTCCTTATGGACCCTATGTTGCTCTAGCGCTTCATCACTAGGCCACTCATAACGAGCATCTAAGGGAGGCCTCCTTTCTATGTTGAGTGCCACGTGTAGGTCCTCCTCTTGAAAGGATCTATGCTGAGTGGGGGTGCCCCTCAAAGAGGTGCCTCTATAGTCCTATTCTGTAATGGCATGATGTGGACTATCTTGTGTGTCGAGCCGCCAAGGCGGGATGACCAAGTCCTCGAGGACTATATCGGAGGTGACTTGTCCCCCTTTGTGCACTCTCTGTAGCTCCTGCCCGTGATTGGGCTCGGCTACGGGTGTACACCATGGTGATGTTTTCCTACAAGATGCGTAGATTTTTATCTCTTTTTATGATTTTTATGCTACACTAAATAGAAAGGAAACACACACACAAAGCAATGATTATCTCGTTTAAAGATTAAAAGTGTGCCCTAAATCTGGTTTAGTGTGTTTTGATTTTTGTTTTGAAAGATTTTGTAAAGAATGTTTAAATGCAATATGATGGCTCTTATGACTCCCAAAAATGGTCGCCCCTTCGATATACCATTGCCAGGCCGATATACCAACCTCTCTATATACCCGCCCTTACGTGAGGGAAACTATTGGTACGTGAGAGCAGATGGTACATGGAACATAGGTGGTACGAAAGGGGAATCACTCTATTTATGACACCTACCATAGAAGACTTATCCTCATGCATTGGGAATCACCCTAGCTACACTTGGTCAGCTTTCATCAGGATTTACGTCTAGCAACAGTCACGATCGGGGTTATGTATGCAATATTTCAAGCCAAGGTGGTGATGAAATCCACCGTTGGTCTTGCTCAAGGGTTGGGGTTTTATGACCAACTCCTTGTTGTTTCAAATTACCACGTGGTGTGTGGGGTTCTTTTTAATTTGCATAAATGAAGAAAACAAGCATTCAAACTCTCCTATGCAAGCAAATAACCAGAAAACAGAAAGCAAAAAATGACAGAAGGTGTTTAGGACCCCTACCTCTTCTCTGCCCAAATCGGATGTCTCTAAATTTCTGCCCTAAAATTACACAGAGAGCTATTCATCCCTGGGTGAAATGAATAATAGAACTGTATTCATCATAGGGTGGGGCAAATGCCCATTCGTCCCTGGGTAAGATGAATTCCAACTCTGTACTCGTCACAGACTGAAACGAACAATAGTCCAGCGTTTGAAAACTTGGTACCTGTAAGCAAAAACAAGCAACTTTTGATCAAAAATTTAATCTTAAAATCAAGGGATAGAGGTCCCACCATGATCACCACTGAAAGCACGAGGATACGAAAACAAAAAGGAAAATCCCGAATGCGATGTAAATGAAACAAAAGATAACGCTAAATCCTATGAATTGAAAGTGCATGAAAGGAAAGAGGCATGAACGAATCAAAACCAAATAAAAAGCCAATATGGAAGACAACCCTTTTTATTAATATGTTTTAGAACTCGGTTACAATCCGTCTCCTCCCTTTTCAGGGGCTAGGAGCGTTAAATGTGTTCTTGTTACACCCATGGATGCTATTCCTTCTTCCGCGTGCCCACATGTAAAATGGGTGGACCAAACATCACCGCCACTTGCATTGATGAGTCTTGACTCCTTGCTGCTCCTCTAATGTCTAGATCCTACGTTCAAAGAAACATAAAATAGTCAATAGCACCTGTAGATAAAATAAAACATGCAATCCCCACGCCTTCAACTAGCACATGCAAAATATAAATAAAATGATAACTGAAATAGATCCAAATGAACTAAAAACTTGATAGGGGCATAAAAACATCACAAGGAAGACACTGCAAATGGAACAGTCAAAAAATTCACCACATATTTGTATTCGCTCCGGGGCGGGACGAATAGACCTGCAACAAAGTGTCAAAAAGCACAGTCCCAAATGTCACATCTGGGAAGCTCCAAATCACCTACAAAGTTGGGGTTAGCTAATTGGGGGTATTTTGGGAAGACCCAGAAGGTCATATTTTCCCAATTTGGCCTCTATCACCAGGAATTTGATGATGCTACCTGCATGTTAGTAAAGGCGGGAAATGATAAAAACATGATCAAAACTGCTCAAAATGATGTGAAATTTAAATGACAACCTATCTAAATAGTATAGAATCAGATGCAAAAAAAAAATAAAAGAAATCTACCACAGATTTCTAATCGCTCCGGGGCGGGGCGATTAGGACTGCGACAGTTTGGGGGGCGCCCGAGGGCAGGACGCCCACCGTTTGGGACTCTGTTTCGGCACCAATCCACTTGGGATGGGTCCAAAACCTCTTGTGGGGTGTTGTCAAAAAATTTGGTGGGATATTGTGGCCAAATGTTTGGGTTTGGGCTCCGGATTTGCGCTTCCAATAACCACCCTATGACCTCCCTTCCAAAAGAGATCAAGGATGTGAAAGGCACAAATCAAAAGGTGTGTGTGTGGATGTAAAATGGCAGCACTTCATTGCTCAAAATGCTCCTTCTCTGTATATCTTTTGGGTGAGAAGACTCACCAATTTATAGACCTAGGGTCTCTCTGTTTGAATGCGCATGCGAGGGCGCCACTTGGAGTTGCATGTCCTATTTTGGGAGAAAATATTATTCCCTGATTTAGAGTCTCCTTGCATGAGGCCTCCAAAATCAAAGACATGCATGACTGAAGTCTCTCTCCTTGATTTGAAGTCGTTCCTCGCAATTGCATGGCCTGAAGCTGCAGTTAACTGGCGGACCTGTCGAGGTTTGACTTTTTTCCAGTCAAACCTTCTATTCGCCTCACCCTAGGGCGAATGCTGATAATCGTCCCTGGGTGGGATGAATACTAGTTTGTAATCATCCCAGGGTGGGACGAGTAGGGAGCAAAGTGCCAAAAAGGTGCCAAATTGACCTTTGACCTTCCAAACTACTTTTGGGAGTGGTTAGGACCACTGTTTAACCTCTGGGGGCTGCCCTAGGGGCTGTGTGTGTCAATGCGATCAGCGCTTGTCGTCACATAATCGGATTGGTGCTGTTTTGGTGTCTACAAATGCCCCTTTTTGGGATGCGCTATGCAAGGCACAACACCAAGCAAAAATAGATAACCAAAGCACTAATGATTAGGGTTTCTTAGTAACCTAACCAACTTTTGATGCCCCAAGTATGGAAAGGGCACGCATTATTGAATCCTTGCTTTTGACGAGCTAAGGAGCTTAATTAAAGTGTTAACATTTTTCGATGAGGTGTTACTTGATCTTGGACATTGATCAGTCATGAATAGTCAAAGGGCACAAACTTTTGTCGATGGGAACCTTGAGTTCATGATTCACAAATGCCAAGTGTTTGATCAGCTTGTGATTATTGCTTGTTTGCTGCCCCAAGTAGGGGCGTGATTGTCTTTGTCAATGCTCCTTTGAATGTGTGTTATTTACTTTATTGGGTGTGTTTTTGTTGATTGGTGACTAAGTGTGACTACCCCCTCAAGCGACAAATCAATGAGGGAATGACCAACATGAGAAAAGCGACGAGTCATTTGACCCAAGATGACTTAGGTAAGGGTGCTTTCAGTTGTTTACTGTTGAATGCATAAGCAGTTTCCAAACATTAGGACCTATTTTTGGTGGGTTTCAACCCATTTTGTGATGCATTTTGGAGCTGAAATTATCAAAAATTTGGCCTCCCGTGGAGCGGTCCAGCTATGGTAGCCTTCTTAGGGAGTAGGATAGTGAAAATTTATGACCCCAACGTCTATTTTAGATGCCAATACACAAAGGCGCCTTTGCTCGGCAATGTTATTGCTATTTTTGGTTGGGTTATGACCCGTTTTGCGACGTCGTTTGGGGATGAAATTCTCAAAAAATTTTCCTCCCGTGGAGTGGTCCGGCTATGGTAGCCTTCTTAGGGAGTAGGATAGTGAGGATTTGTGACCCCGACATCTGTTTTGCATGCCCGAAATGTCAGGTGCAAAAGCACTCTCATTGGACAGTTTTATTGCTTGTTTTTGTGCATTTGGGTGCAGTTTTTGATGTTTTTTATTTTTGTTTGTGAGGTCAGAGGACCGTTTTATTGTAGCCTGCGGGCATGTTGACGATATATATATACATGACTTTTCTTTTTGGATATACTCTTGTTATGGTTTGAGTTTATGTTTATGCACAGTTATTTATGACGATGTATGCATGTGGTATTATGAATGCGATGTTTCTAATTATATGATGTATGCATATGGAATGGATGAATTGAGTTGTTGATGACTTGTCAATGGCACCATAGACTGTACAAGATTTACTGGTTTTATGTACTTATGGGATGGCTTTGTGGAATTATTTTGCATGTGAGAAATTTGTTTTTGCATTTTTCATATTATCTGATGGTGATGTACGTAATGAAATGTACTAGTTGTTTTTAAAATGTAGTTAAGCTTTTCTGAGATTCAGATATAAGTGTCATTAAATTCTTGTAGGGTGAATGTGGATATTGTGATGTGTGAGGGCCGAAGGTTGAGATGTTGTAATGCAATCGTAGTAATTATACTGATATATGAACTTGTATTTATTAAGACCTGCTTATATGGAATCAGATTCACAATAGAAATTATGTGTAGTGGAGGTTCAGGTTCATTAATGAAAGGTGACTTGATCTCATTATTACCTAAGGTAATTATAGGATCCTTGTAGCATTGGATAGGATTTGATTATGGTAAGGGTTATGATGTATGATGAGCATTGGTTGGATATGTAGGTGATGCAGCTTGGTTAGGATATCTCCTATTTCCCATCACTATATTGATCATGCCAACAAAAGCCTAATTGGGTGGGGCTATATAAACTTCGTTGACTTCACTTATTTGGTATTCCTTATCCTCATGCTTAGATAAGGGATTTTTAAATATGCCTATTTGTTGGTTATTGAAAGTAAGAGGATTATTGATTTGAATTTTTTTTTGGTAAAGCATATCCTATACTTTTTCCTTAAAAGGGTAACATGTCTGGATATCGTAACTCTTTTATAAATGGTACAAGAATTATAGGCCTTTTTGTACCACTTGGTTTTGAGTGCTCAGGATATATAGGGAAATTTTTTGGTAGAGTGATAGCCTTTGCCTCACATAATCGATTGAAAAGGGATGCCAAAGACTTAGGTAGTGGTGTATAGTTACAAAGCTAATGGCATAGTTGATTTTGTGCCTAATTTTGCTATTTTTGATTGTGATTTTGCATTGGAGGGGATTGAACCTAATATTTGAGTTGTGGAGGTGCTTTCTCAGGCTTTGGAACATTCAAGACAACATGGTTGACCTCAAGAATTTTTTGTTGTGGATAGTTGCCCTTTGGGTTTTTGTTGCATTCTCTATTACAGAGTTTAATACCCCCTTCTTGGACTTTTATGTCCTCTATGACTTTGGCTTGTGCCAAAGCTGAAGAACACAAGCTTATACTGAGAGGGGGGGTGAACAGTATAAGACCACTTTTAACTTTATCTATCAATGCAGCTTTCAAACCATTAACATGCAGAATAAAGATAGCAGTAATAACAACAGCAAAACAATGCACAAAATGCAATCCACAAAGAGACACAACAATTTACGTGGTTCACCCAAGGTGGGCTACTCCACGGATAAAACTTTTCTTCTAAAAGTTGTATCAAAGTCCTCTGGGAATCCTTCTCGATTACAATGTTTATGAGCCTCAGCTCAAAGGAGACACCTTCCCCTAATTTTGCTTTGGTTGGTGATCCTCTAGAAAACCTCTACCTCCTCTGCCCTTAGCAAGTGGAATTCTGTCCACAGAAGACACCTGTCTTCCCTGCTCTGGCTGGAGATCTCTGTCCTCAATTCTGTCACAACAAAGCTGGTCCTCTTCTCTGCACCAAACACAGTCCTTCGATCTGGCACAATACTGTCCTCTTCCTCTATTCTTTTTTGCACTTGGTTGAAACCAATGTTTTACTGTCTATGCAAATACAGCAGTTCTCGATCAAAAACATAGTAGCACAGATTTCGCGTATTCTGCGTATACACAGCAATATAGTCTTCGCAAAAATACAGCAGCACTATCTTCGCAAATACAGCAACACTTCCTTTGCACTCTTTGCCTAAATCACGATAGCACTATCTTCGCAACCTCTGTCTAAATACAACAGACGCTCAGGCTTCTACTTATGCACTTCTACGATCGATCTTCTCCCCGCACTCTCTCTGCGCAATTCGCACTTCGAACGCACACTTAATCGATGATTAAACTATTCAAACATCCCTCCTTTTATAGAGTAAGATCCATGGTCATTACATCCAAACTTAGTCGGCTGTTATACTTCCACTGCGTCGGCTACAAAACCCTGTGTTGCGTCGGCCCAGATTTTAACTTTGTCGGCTCAAAGTTAACTCTGTCCTCAACCGCCTCCCTGTAGCTTCTGGCGTGAAACTTCAACATGTCACGATATCGCGACACCTTTGCCTACCGTACACCTTCTATAGCTTGCTGTAGCGATATCATGACGCTTTTGCTTTTGACTGCTTCCTTTGCTCTTCTGTCGTGAAATCGTGACACTTTTGCCTTTCACTGACGTCATCTCACTTCTGTCATGAAATCGCGATGCTTTAGACTTCAAAGCCTTCTTCTCCGCTTCTGTCATGAAATCGTGACACCTTTGCCTCTTGCTGACGTCATCAACAACTCTGTCACGAAATCGTGACACTTTAGACTTCAAAGCCTTCTTCTCCACTTCTGTCGCGAAATCGTGACACCTTTGCCTCTTGCTGACGTCATCTGTACTTCTATCATGAAATCATGACACTTCTTGCTACTTCAACCTTTTCTTGGTTTGCTCCAGCGAAAATGGAACATGTCGCGAAATCGCGACGCTTTCGCTGCCTTAAGCTCTTTTCTCCCAACTGCTCGCGAAACTGGAACATGTCACGAAATCGCGACGCTTTCGCTGCCTTAAGCACTTTTCTGCCATATGCCCGCGAAACTGGAACATGTCGCGAAATCGTGACGCTTTCGCTGCCTTAAGCACTTTTCTGCCAACTGCTCGCGAAACTAGAACATGTCACGAAATCACGACGCTTTCGCCAACTGCAAGCTGCCAACTCAACCTGTCGCGAAATCGTGACACTTTCTGAATCCGTACAACTTCATTGAAACTTATGAAATCGTGACACTTCCTGCAACTCAAATTGTCGTGAAATCGTGACAGTTTTGCCAAAAATTTCTCTCTCCTAAAACATGTCGCGAAATCGCGACGCGTTTTTCCAGCGACTCTGCAAAATTTTTCTAACTTATCTTTTTCTGGATCTTTTGCAACCTGGGCTACTCTGATTTTCTTGGAGACTTACTGACCAGCTGAAACCTTCATCAAAACACATACTTAGACATAAAAACAAATTGCTCCAAGAACTCCTTGACATCAAAGACAAACAACTACTAAGAGCTCCTTGACATCAATGACAACAACTAAACTTAGGCAAAGGCAATGTACTCAAGGTACCCAAAATTGCCAACAATCTCCCCCTTTGTCATTGATGGCAAACCTTTACTAAAAACACATTTTCAAGAGCCAAAACTGAAAACAATCTCTTGAGGTTTTTGCTCCCCCTGACTTGAAGCTTTCCTCTTCACTTGAAGCTCTCCCCCTTACTCATATCTCTCCCCCTTTGTCATCAATGGCAAAGGGTCACCTTTGGGGCTTGGGACTAAGAATGAGCCTCTTAGATTAGTCCCTCCCCTACCTCCTATTGAGGTGATTTTAAAACAGAGTTGGGAGTGAAACTCCCATTAGACACTCATCATCATCAGTGTCTACAATTTCTTTGTCGGGCCTTTTCTTGAGCTCTTTGTTAATGTTTCTGTTCTTGGCACTTTTCTTGTTCTTGTTCTCATCTCTTTTCTTGTCCACACCTTGATCCTTGGACCTGTTTATACCACTATTTTTGTTCCTGTACCTTGGAAGATCAGCTCTGCACTTTCTAGTTGAGTGACCTGTATTGTTGCACTTGTAACAAACAACATTATTTCTTTCAGGCATAGCTTTTCTTTGAATCCGCCTGTTCTGACTAACCCGGTTCCTGTTATTTGAATTGCAAAAAATTGCCTTGTGCCCGAACTGATTACAAGAGTAGCAATACCCTTGAAATAAATTACGACTTCTGAAATTATTGTTAACCTTCTTCATTTGAGACATGCAATGTGCAGCCATGTGTCCAAACCTGTAACACGCAAAACATCTGCCGAAAAATATTCTTTTAATCGATCTCTTGGGTCCCGAGAACTTCTGTTTCACATTCAGAAATTTGTTTTCTATTTCTGCGCATTCATCACTCACAGACTCATGATCTGAAGTACTTTCTTCATCAGAACTTTCTTCTTTTTGAAATCTCTTGCTAGATTCCCCAACCTGTTTCTTGTGCGGCTCAACAAAACCGAGACCTGTTTTATCTATTGGATTTCTTTGATTTTTGATGAGAGACTTGACCTTCTTGGAGCTATCCTGAAATCTGTAGAGTTTATCCTTGTAATATTTATTTTCTTCTTTCAAAGAAACCATTTTCTGCTCTAACTCATTATACTCAAGAATCTTAGACTCTAACTCATCCTTGAGTTCCTGTGTTTTGGCTATAGAGAAGTCGAGACTTTCTATAAGATCGTCTCTCTCCATACAACATTCATCTAACTTAACCTTGAGTCTATCATTCTTCTTTCTTTCCTTTTCCAAAGCATCGAGAGCATTATTGAGTTCACATTCAAGATTCTCTATTTGATTGCACTTTGAATTATCAAGACCTTTTTCTGATTTCTTATTACTAGATGTGCTACCCTTTTCAAAAACCATACATGCATCTTCCTTATCATTTTTTGAAGCATCCTCATACATACTAGCAACCAATTCATTATTTGTGCAATCATCCTCAAGGTGCCCAAAATTTCCACATCTAAAGCATTTCATGACCATGAATTTATGTTTCGGTTCTTCTTTTTTTGAAATGAACAACATCTCATTTTCATTATCACTGGAAGAGCTTTCACTATCATTGCTAGAACACTTACTTACTTTGTCCAAATAGAAGCTCTTCTTGTTCTTGTGTGAATACCTCTTTCCTTGATTGCTGTGTTCATCTTTGTTCTTTCTGTAATAGTTGTGCTTTTCAGAATCCTTGCTCTTAACATCCTGTATATCTTCATCACTTTCATCTTTGGAAACAGTATAGTCAGTAGCATAATGACCATACTTTCCACAGTTGAAACATCTTATATTTTTCTTGCTTTTGTGCTTTCTAGAGAATTTGCCTTTCTTGTCTGTAATATGCTTCTTCCTCACTAGAAGACTCATCACTCTCTTGAATCTGTTTGCCTTTTGATTTCTTGGTAGCTTTGAAAGCTGCCTCTTTCTTTATATCAACATTCACTTGAGTTCTCAGCTCAAAAGCTGCAAGAATACTATGGAGCTCATCCTTTTTCAACTTATCTAAATCTTTGGCTTCCTCAATAGCAGAAATTTTTTCACTAAATCTATTAGGAAGAGATCTTAAAATCTTATCACACACATCATTTTCAGCAAGTTCAAGACCTAAGTCTTTCATGGAGTTCACAATCTCATCCATCCGAAGCATGTAGTCACTAATATTTTCATCATCATTCATCTTGAGTTGTTCAAACATACCTTTAAAATGTCTCAATTTGGCCTTTCGGACATTTGCATCACCTGTATGAACAACCTGCAATTGTTTCCACATTTCACTAGTTGTCTTGCAGTGAATAACTTTGGTAAGATCAGCCTTCTGTAAACCTTTCAGAATTGCATTCATGGCTTTTGAGTTGCTGTGATGTAGGAGCCTTGTCTTCTTTAGTATAAGGACCATTTGCGGGAATGGTGTACCCATCTTCAATAACTTCCCATACCTCATTACCAAGAGCCATTAGATAGACTTTCATTCTTGCACTCCACAGACCGAAATCTGATCCATCAAGAATAGGTGCTGCATTGCCACCTGAGAAATCCATTGTGTTCTTAACCAGTTATTCCTTTCGGCTGTAAAACCTTTCCGAAGGAACCTGCTCTGATACCAATTGAAGAACACAAGCTTATACTGAGAGGGGGGGTGAACAGTATAAGACCACTTTTAACTTTATCTATCAATGCAACTTTCAAACCATTAACATGCAGAATAAAGATAGCAGTAATAACAGAAGCAAAACAATGCACAAAATGCAATCCACAAAGAGACACAACAATTTACGTGGTTCACCCAAGGTGGGCTACTCCACGGATAAAACTTTTCTTCTAAAAGTTGTATCAAAGTCCTCTGGGAATCCTTCCCGATTACAATGTTTATGAGCCTCAGCTCAAAGGAGACACCTTCCCCTAATTCTGCTTTGGCTGGTGATCCTCTAGAAAACCTCTACCTCCTCTGCCCTTAGCAAGTGGAATTCTGTCCACAGAAGACACCTGTCTTCCCTGCTCTGGCTGGAGATCTCTGTCCTCAATTCTGTCACAGCAAAGCTGGTCCTCTTCTCTGCACCAAACACAGTCCTTCGATCTAGCACAATATTGTCCTCTTCCTCTATTCTTTTTTGCACTTGGTTGAAACCAATGTTTTACTATCTGTGCAAATACAGCAGTTCTCGATCAAAAACATAGTAGCACAGATTTCGCGTATTCTACGTATACACAGCAATACAGTCTTCACAAAAATACAGCAGCACTATCTTCGCAAATACAATAGCACTTCCTTTGCACTCTTTGCCTAAATCACGATAGCACTATCTTCGCAACCTCTGTCTAAATACAGCAGACGCTCAGGCTTCTACTTATGCACTTCTACGATCGATCTTCTCCCCGCACTCTCTCTGCGCAATTCGCACTTTGAACGCACACTTAATCGATGATTAAACTATTCAAACATCCCTCCTTTTATAGAGTAAGATCCATGGTCATTACATCCAAACTTAGTCGGTTGTTATACTTCCACTGCGTCGACTGCAAAACCCTGTGCTACGTCGGCCCAAATTTTAACTTTGTCGGCTCAAAGTTAACTCTGTCCTCAACCGCCTCCCTATAGCTTCTGGCATGAAACTTCAACATGTCATGATATCGCGACACCTTTGCCTGCCGTACACCTTCTATAGCTTATTGTAGCGATATCGCGATGCTTTTGCTTTTGACTGCTTCCTTTGCTCTTCTGTCATGAAATCGTGACACTTTTGCCTTTCGCTGACGTCATCTCACTTCTATCATGAAATCATGACGCTTTAGACTTCAAAGCCTTCTTCTCCGCTTCTGTCATGAAATCGTGACACCTTTGCCTCTCGCTGACGTCATCAGCAACTCTGTCATGAAATCGTGACACTTTAGACTTCAAAGCCTTCTTCTCCGCTTCTATCGTGAAATCGTGACACCTTTGCCTCTTGCTGACGTCATCTATACTTCTGTCATGAAATCGTGACACTTCTTGCTACTTCAACCTTTTCTTGGTTTGCTCCAGCGAAAATGGAACATGTCACGAAATCGCGATGCTTTCGCTGCCTTAAGCTCTTTTCTCCCAACTGCTCATGAAACTGGAACATGTCACGAAATCACGACGCTTTCACTGCCTTAAGCACTTTTCTGCCATATGCCCGCGAAACTGGAACATGTCACGAAATCGCGACGCTTTCGCTACCTTAAGCACTTTTCTCCCAACTGCTCATGAAACTGGAACATGTCACGAAATCGCGACGCTTTCGCCAACTGCAAGCTGCCAACTCAACCTGTCATGAAATCGTGACACTTTCTGCATCCGTACAACTTCATTGAAACTTGTCGCAAAATCGCGACACTTCCTGCAACTCAACACTGCCAACTCAACTTGTCGCGAAATCGTGACAGTTTTGCCAGAACTTTCTCTCTCCTCAAACATGTCGCGAAATCGCGACAGTTTTTCCAGTAGCCTACAAACTTTTTCTAACTTATCTTTTTCTGGATCTTTTGCAACTGGGCTACTCTGATTTTCTTGGAGACTTACTGACCAGCTGAAACCTTCATCAAAACACATACTTAGACATAAAAACAAATTGCTCCAAGAACTCCTTGACATCAAAGACAAACAACTACTAAGAGCTCCTTGACATCAATGACAACAACTAAACTTAGGCAAAGGCAATGTACTCAAGGTACCCAAAATTGCCAACAAAAGCCTCTTCGAATGTATGATACTATTACAAATGTATGAGCGATATTTTTATTTGAGCAAATTCTCGTGAACATCCGATTCAATTCTATTATAGGTAGAGTGAAAGGCAATTTGGACATAACTTTCCTCCACATGTTTCCATAGTTTATGATTAGCTCATCATCAAATTATCTAAGGTTAGACAAGTCATTCAGGTTGGCTTTCTTCCTCATGCCAAATGAAAAACTTTCTAGGAAGGCTTTTGTGAGCTAGTCAAAGCTATGAATGGTATGCCTCAGTATATGATTGAACCACTCTAGGGTTGGGCTTGAGAGCATTATCAAGAAAGTTTTGAGTAACAAGGCATCATCACCTTGAATTTGAAAGCATAGGTTCATGAAACTAGTGACATGCTCTTGTGCATCCTCATCCCCTTTAAACTTATCTAATTTGGATATTTCAAAATGCTTTGGATATGAGGGATATATGATGGAAAGGTGGATTGATTGATTGCATAGTTGACTCATAGTAGGTATATTTTGACACATTCTTGAAGTTTGTGCCTTTTCTAGTGATCGAATGTGCTCGATTGGCACCTTTTAAGATTTAGTAGATATGATCTCATCTCTTCTCCCTTATCCTCAAGGAGGGGGAGGTGGAAGGTACCTAGTAGGGCTAGGTGATTGATCATAGTCATATACTATATATTCATAAAGTGAATCGAGATACCCTTGATCCTGATATTCTAATCTTAAGTCATCATAGATTTCATGCTTTGGTTGACAGTTTAGTTGTTAATGTTGTTGAGACCTATGAAGACCAATAGGCATACAAGGAGGACAATTTGGGTTTGGCCTAGGAGATAACTCATGATGTTGCACAATGTGCCTTTAAGGGGTTTGTTGCCTATAATTTCTAGGCATGTGGACTTCTTCATGTGTTGCCTTTTGTAGGCATTATTGGTGTAATCATTGCCAACACAACCATTGTTGATGCACCCTTTGTTGTTCCAATTGATCTTTTTCTAGGTGCTCTTGGTCCATTTGCAAATTATCCAACTGGTATTGGCATATTTTTTCCTATCTATTCATGTTTTACCTAGGTATCAGATTGATTTGATCAATCGTATAAGGTCATCGAGCCCTCGTATTTATTTAGAGAGACTTATTTTTCTCTACAAGCTCACCAGGGTTTGCTACGTGCTTCCCACGATTGAGGGAAGCCATGTTGATCTAATGCTCAGGTTTGAACATGAAGTTTGCATATTTGGATGGTGTAGAGGCACAACGTGCCCACATAGAGCACTCTCCCTAGTGAAAAATAGTATGTTTTGGGTCTTCCTCTTATTCATATTTGAAATGGGTTTGAGCAGACAAGGCTACTCTATTAGGATGGTGAGGATCGTACCTATCTAAATGAGCATATTTTTGACTCATCCATGGATGATCATGCAGAGTAGTTCGCTCATCTAGGGTATGTGATGGTATGTAATCTCGTTCATGCTCATATGGGTGGTTGGACTAAGTCAAGATACAAATCCACAATAGTCCCTTATTAGGCCCCTCGAAGGGTGAGTTATATCTGGTAGTAGCATGGGATTGGTTTCGACCAAGAAGCTCCTATTATTGATCATAAGGAGGACCCATGTATGCATCCTAAATAAATACCTCTTGAAGATCATATTCCCTGTATATAATTTTAGCATTACGACGTAGACCAGGATGCCATGGTGGAATAACCATGTCCTCAGGACTGAATTGGAAACGTTCTAGGCCTCCTTATGTATTTTCAACAGCATCGAATCATGAGTGAGCTTGGTTGTGTGTCGTTATCATGATCTTTTATCACAAAAATAAAATAAAATAAACAAAGTATACAATTTTTTTATCTCTTTTTAATTTTTTTTGTGAATTCCTATACTATTTTGTGCATTTTGATGTTGAAAACCCAAATCCTATGAAACTAAAGGGGGGATAAAATAGAAAACACTAGAAGGTAGTTTGAGCGCACCCTATATTAGATAATGCAACCCAAATGAAAAAAATATAGTTTCCTATTGGATATCAGATCAAGGTAACCCTAAGGAATCAAAATTAACCCCTCGAAGGACGCTGTACTATATGTGCTACTACTAGCCTGACAAGGTGCTCGCTTCAACACTCAAGCATGCCTTGGAAAATAACAATAGCTACATTCCACTGATTATTTCACCTCATTTTAAAAGGGAACTACTAATCCTTCCTACTCTAGGTGCACCCAAGAGTAGGGGACCCTCTGGTGATGAAGTCTAGAAGAGCCACTCACTTTGGCTAACTAGGTTGCTAGGGTGTGAGCCAACATATGGAGATGAAACCCACTATCGTTGGTCTCGATCAATGGTTGGGGATGAAGTCCAACTCGTTAATGTTAAAATAGTGCATGGTGTGTGGGGTTCATTTTTCTTATTCAAAAGCAAGTAAACGCATAGAGCATTCGATGTTATTTCACTAATGCATAGAAAATAATGTTTCATATTTAGATTCCTAAATAAATAAACATTTTAACTTCAGAAATATATCATATACAAAACCCTATATGAGTAGCCTTTAAGCAGATAACAAGTAAACAACCTACATAGCAATCAAACAAAGGCCATCTCTATGAAATATGATCTACAGCAGAGGCCACATAACATAGGAATGATAAAAAATAGGGACCATATGGGATAGGTACGACCACAAATAGAGGCCATCTAACCTAGGGACTGTCACAAATAGATTATTTTGAGATTAAAAGATCTTCTACAATTTTCCTACTTAAGCATGAAATTTTTTAAATTTCTTTAGTGAAAGAAAGAAAATAGGGATAGAATAACTCACAGGTATAGCCTAATCATAGGTATAGCCTAAGTCTGATGAAGATATTATTTTTGATATTTTTTGAGTTTTGCTCTGAGGCCATCTTAGATTAGGGTAACCATTTCTATTGGTTGTCTTGCTCAGGGATGATCATGACTGCCGACCATCTCTGCAGGGTATGGTGGTACCTGCATTTCACAAACACCAAGAAAACAAGAATTAGTTATGTGAATGTGCAATATGAATAAATTCCAGCCATGATCACCACTGAAGATATGAAAAAAACTGTACATCCAAGTACACATAAGTATTGAAAGATAGCAATAACAATGAAACCACAAAGATTAAGAACAAGATATATAATATGAATGATGGTATCCTTTTATTAACAATAATATCCATTATTTCTCATGAGGTTACAATAAAATCCCTCTTAGGGATGTGCTATCATTCTTGATACAATGATTTATACATAGAACCATTTGGATGTAATGTGCAGGATCTTCTTCAAACCCATGAACCATCTTGGAGAGGGTTTTTTATGACCTCCACAAGGGGTGATGATATTGAGTCTCTATGTTGTTGTCTCCTTGTAGATACCTATAATATGCACACAAAGAAACTTAAAAAGCATCAATAGCATATGAAGAGCCTTCCAAGATAAGGCCCATGTCCATGATAAATAAAATGATAAAGAAAGTTAAAATACGATAAATAAATGCATAATAATTAAATGCATAATAATGAAAGTTTTGTGGGAGCAGGTGCTGGAAAAACAACGCGGAGGGACGATGGCAAGATTAGGTGCTGGAGCGATGATGGTGGGAGCAGGTGTTGCTGGAAAGTCTCGGGGTCCTGCAGGTGTTGCTGGGCCTACCGCAGGCCCACTTGGCGGGAATCTCGATGAAGACCCAAACGACATGGTGAAACCGACGGATGGCGATGGGTGCCGCTCTAAAACCGTTAGGGTTTCATCCTCTTCTCCTTCCAAAGCTCCTCCTTGGTCTTTATCCTTCACTGACAAAGTGCGGTCTTCGTCTGGCGCATTTTCTTTCCAAACTCCTTTGCCCTTCTCTGTTACGGGCACTAAAGTTTCTTTCCCGAGTGAGGCCATGGAGCCACTAATCTTCCAAGAGTCTCTCTCTCTTATTGGGAAATTTGTCGGTGCTCGGCCTGATATGGAAACTATCCGTGAGTGGGCTCTATCCAAATGGTGGCTTTCGGGCAGCTTGGAGTTAGTGGCCTTTCCCAGGGGTTTTTTCATGATAAGGCTTAATAATGCCCTTGACACCCAACGCATCCTTACTGGAGGGCCTTGGTTTTTTGGTCGTCGTAGCCTATTTTTGTGGAGATGGGGGGAAGACTTTGACCCTGAGACACAGTCTATCAACATCGCTCCGATTTGGGTCAAACTGCATGGGCTACCCCCACAGTTCTTCTACAACGATGCACTCAAAGGCATCACTCAACCGATTGGAGATTTGGTCGCCATTGACCCTGCTACTCGAGCCAGAACCAGAATGACCTATGCTCGAGTTTGTGTCATGGAAAATCTGGACTCGGCTTTGCCTACCTACATCGGCATCAACTACGGGAGTTACAGGAGGCGCCAAGGAGTTGAGTACGAAAACAAGCCCGCTTTCTGCTTGGAATGCAATACTCAGGGCCATCTGCTTTCTCAATGCCCTTCCCAAAAAAAATAAATCCCTAGTGATTCGGGGCGAAAGGTGGATACTCAGATCCAGACTATCCAAAAAAAGGCCAATGCCCGAGGTCATGGCCGATCTGTAGGCCCTCCTAAGACCTCTGCTTCAGATCCTGTCAAACCCAACAAGGTAAGCGCTCTACCTCCTCGATCCAATCATTTTGCCCCCTTAAATAATCTTCATATTGGAGAGGACATTTCAGATGACCTACCCATAGATCTAACCGTCTCGTCCACACCCACTTTGATCCAGTCCCCTTTGTCCAAAGGAAAGTCTGCAATGACCTTTCCAAACTCACCCACCGATTCTGGCCCCTCACACCTTCCTCTTCCCTTCCCACCTCTCCCCCCATCTCAGAGCCCCCTTTCCCAAACCCCTGAGACTGTTGCCCTATGCCAGCCTACCCGCTCTTCATCTCCCCACCGGCCTACCCCTGGGACTGACTCCACCGACATACACCAAACCTCCAGCCCGCTGAAATCTCCCAATCCCGCACCCAAAGCAGACGTCAACAAAGAGCAGAGGAGGGGACGACCGACAAATGCTGAGAAACTTTCCAAAGCAGCTGAGATCGAAATGGCTGATGGCACTGTGCCTACCTCCTTGGGCCCCATGGCCGAACACTCCATCACAACCCACCAAGAAGAGGATGAAGTTAGACCCAAACTAACTCCGTCTCAAGGGAGAGGCAGAGGTCGCAAAGCAAACTCCAAAGCGTCTCGATGAAGATCATCTCCTGGAATGTCAGAGGCCTCAACGGAACTGCAAAATAGAGAACTGTTAAAATAGTAAGGAAAAATCTAAAACCAACTATCATGTTCCTTCAAGAATCCAAATTAGATGAGAATAGCAGCACTCAAGTCTGCAAGTTAATCTGGGAAAACAACAATTTTGCCTTTTGTCCCTCCACAGGGGCTTTCGGGGGTCTCCTCTATTTATGGGACCCGACATTCATTGAAGGGAGAGTCCTTTCTGTCTCTGACAGAACCGTCAACATTCTGTTTACTAACAAAGACACCCACCTCCAGTGGATCGCCACCAATGTTTACGGACCTAACAGTCCTGTTAATAGAAGATTACTGTGGGATAACATTTCTGCAATGCGCAACAACTTTGTAGACTTCCCATGGATGCTCTGTGGTGATTTCAATTCTCCCCTCCATTTGTTTGATAAACAAGGAGGCAATCCGATCACCAGCAGCTGCATAGAAGACTTCAACGAATTTGTCAACCACAATGAGCTAATGGACATGCCGCTCCAAGGGTCCAACTACACATGGAGCAACATACGAGCCGGAATCCATCACATCCAAATCCGGCTTGACAGATTTCTCTTATCCAAAGAACTCATTCCTATTTTTGGTGATGCCAGGCTTCATAGCCACCCAAAAATTGGCTCCGACCACAATCCCTTAATTCTGGATTGTTCTCGCCCCCAACAAATCTTCAAAACCCCTTTCAGGTTCGAGAAGATGTGGCTCACTCATCCAGATTTAGGGCGGTGTATTCGCCAATGGTGGCAGCAGGATTTCTGTCCAAACCCTCTCACGAATCTGTTCCTCAAACTGAAAGCGGTCAAACTCAAGCTGAAATGCTGGAACAGGGACGTCTTCGACAACCTCTTCACCGAGAAAAAGCTTCTGATGGATGAGCTGAAAAGGGTGGAAAATCTGATTCAGGGAGGAGATCTGAGGGCCAAAACTTTCCTTGAAGAAAAGAGCCTCCTTTCAAACTTTCACAATGCCTTGGCTAAGGAAGAGACATTCTGGAGGCAAAAATCTAGAAACCTCTAGCTCAAAGAAGGAGACACCAACACGAAGTTTTTCCATGCTTCCACCATGCGTCACAGAGGCTCTAATAAAATCTCTGAGCTGACCAAGGCTGATGGATCCATTGTTTCTGACATCCAAGCAATCAGACAAGAAGTTGTTTGCCATTTCCAAGAAATCTTAGGACCAAGCACTGACTGCCATCCCCGCACCTCAAGTTCTCTGCTACAGAACATTCCAAAGTTGGTGTCCAACAATGATAATGGAAAATTGCTTGAAAGCTTCACTGAAGAGGAGATCAAAGAAGCTCTGTTCGCAATGGAACCTGATAAGGCCCCCAGACCTGATGGCTTCCCTCCCCATTTTTTTCAACATTTCTGGGATATTGTGGGCCAAGATGTCGTTGTTGTGGTTAAATTCTTCCAGAGAGCCAAAAATATGTCGAGAGAAGCCAATTCCACTTTCATTGTGTTAATTCCCAAGTCCAACGATCGTGCCTCTCTATCTGACTTCAGACCGATTAGCCTCTGTAGTGTCATTTACAAACTTATCACCAAAGTTATGGCTAATAGGTTGAAAGACATCCTTCCCTCCATCATCGATCAGTGCCAAGGGAGCTCGGTCAAAGGCAGATTCATTTCGGATGGAGTGATAACCGTCCACGAATTGGCCCACTCGGCATCTAAAAATAAAAAACCCAGCATGTTCCTTAAGCTTGACATGAACAAGGCTTTCGATCGGGTTTCCTGGAAATTCCTTTTTGAAGTCCTGGAAAAGTTTGGGTTTCACAAAGATTGGATCAAGATGGTTCATGAATGCATCTCGACTGCTTGGTTCTCGGTTCTTATCAATGGCTCACCCGCAGGTTTCTTCCAAAGTTTCAAAGGCATCCGTCAAGGGGACCCTCTGTCCCCCTTTCTCTTCATCATTTTGGCCGAAACCCTTGGAAGAACCCTTTCAGCTTCCTGCAATAGTGGTCTTGTTTTCGGGATCAAACCAGCCTCAACATCCAAAGCCATATCCCATCAACAGTTTGTTGATGATACTATTCTATCCTCTCACGCTTCCGTCCCCGAAGCAAAAATCATTAAGAACATTCTTGATTCTTATGAAGAGGCGGCTGGTCAGAAAGTCAACTACCACAAAAGCAAGCTATACTTTCTCAATACTCCCACTCACAGACAAAATAGGATTGCGAAGATCCTTGGGTGCATCATTGGGAGCCTTCCAACTACTTATCTTGGATTACCGCTTTTCCACGGCAGATCAGTCTCGGCTATGTGGAACCCTATTTTAGATCGCCTCAACAAGAAACTTGCGGGGTGGAAAAGCTCAATGCTCAGCCAGGCAACCAAAGCCACTCTGGTCCAAGCTTGCCTCCAAAGTATCCCCATTTTTTTCTTATCTATCTTCAAAGCTCCAGCTACCATCTGCCAAAAAATTGAACAAATTCAACGAAGATTCCTTTGGGCTGGAAACGAAAACAAGAATAAATTTTTGCTTGTCGCTTGGGACAGGGTCTATTCCAAGAAAAAGGATGGAGGGCTCGGATTCAGAGACATCAAGTGGATGAACATGGCCCTCATTGCCAAACAGGCCTGGAGACTTACCATCAATGAAAAAGTCACTTGGATTGATATCATTAAAGCTAAGTACCTCCATCAGCTTTCCTTTCTTGGAGAGCACAACCTCCCCATCGGATCCCACTTTTGGAATGGCGTAATCAAAACAAGGAAAATCATCATGGAAGGCTTAAGGTGGTGTCTAGGAACTGGAACGACCATTCATTTCTAGGATGACCCGTGGATCCGTGATAAACCTCTCAGCCATGATCCACATCTTGCAGTGCTCAAGGAGATCACCGAAGCCACCTTTGGAGATAAGGTGTGCCACTTCATTAACCAAGGTCCTACAAGACCTGAATGGAAACACCTGGCCCTTAACGGGCCCAGGCATATCACCGAGGCTCTCAGGAGGTTACAAAACTTGGTGAGGACCTGCATCATCCCGAGCTCACACAAAGATGATTCCATGGTCTGGAACCTTGAAGAATCTAGAAATTTCACTGTTAAATCAGCCTACTACAGTCAAGAAACTCCCACAGATGGTTGGGACTTATCAAACCAGGTCTGGGTTCCCAAGATCATTCCCAAGGTCAAATTATTTTGCTGGTTGGCCACCCAAAATAGAATCCTCACCATTGACAACTTGATTATCAGAGGGTTACTCATTCCCAATTGGTGTATTCTATGCAAAAATGCCTGTGAGTCCACTTCGCATGTTTTTCTGGAATGTCCCTTTTCCCTAGCAGTTCTCAACCAGGTCCATAACACCTTTGTCATCTCCACAGTCCTCCCACATTCCATTCCACTCCTTATTAAGCAATGGCCCCGACCTTTCAAGAGCAACCAACTAAAATTCATGTGGCAAGCTTGCCTCCACCTTTACCTGTGGCAGATTTGGATCGAGAGAAACACCAGAATTTTCAAAAATCAAGCCACTGATAAGAAGATTATCATTGTCAAAATCATGGCCCTTGCTATGGAGAATGCCTCTCTTGTTTCGTCTCCAAAACCCCCCCTCCTGGATTAGAATCGGATCTAACCAAATTTTTCAATCTGTCTAACACTTCTGTTTCGCCCCGTATTTCTGTTGACAGGTCTGTCATCAAGTGGGTCTTACCTCCTTCTGGGTGGCACAAGCTCAATTTTGATGGTGTGGCTAAAGGCAACCCAGGAGCGGCTGGCGGAGGGGGAATTCTCAGAAACCACAGAGGAGAAATAATTTTGGCCTTTGCCCAGAACCTGGGAATTCAATCCAACAATATGGCAGAAGCACGGGCCCTGTTCCAAAGTTTGATCCTCATGGAAGGGTTGACCATCAATAAACTTATCATCGAGGGAGACTCATTGCACTGTATCAACTGGCTCAATGGTACTGCTAAGCCTCCCTGGGCCCTTGCTTCGATTTTTCAAGATTGCAAGGCCCTAATTGGCAATTACCCAGAATTAGTCATTAAGCATCAATACAGGGAAGGAAACAAAGCTACGGACTGGCTTGCTAACAAGGGAGTCGGCGAATCCGACATTCAAGTGTGGAGAGACTCCTTTCCCATCGACCTAAGGAATGATCCTACAAGTTTCAATGTTTGCACAATGTGAGATGGTGCCAGGGGATTGGGTTGGTATGCTGACGAGACTTGTCGCGATATCGCGACACCTTTTCCTTCTTCTCCTTCGACAGCGAAAATGCAACATGTCACGATATCGCGACACTTTTCACCTTTGGCCATGAAAATGCAACATGTCACGATATCGCGACACTTTTTCTCTATCGGCCCCATCATTGCAACATGTCACGATATCGTGACACTTTTTCCTCCTTCGGTCGTGGCAATGCAACATGTCGTGATATCGTGACACTTTTTCTCTTTCGGCCTTATCGTTGCAACATGTCGCGATATCGTGACACTTTTTCCTCCTTCGGTCGTGGCAATGCAACATGTCGCGATATCGCGACACTTTTTCTCTATCGGCCTCGTCGTTGCAACATGTCACGATATCGCGACACTTTTTCCTCCTTCGTCGCGACAATGCAACATGTCGTGATATCGTGACACTTTTTCTCTATCGGCCTCGTCGTTGCAACTTGTCACGATATCGCGACACTTTTTCCTCCTTCGGCCGTGACAATGCAACATGTCACGATATCGCGACACTTTTTCTCTTTCGGCCTCGTCATTGCAACTTGTCACGATTTCGTGACACTTTTTCCTCCTTCGGCCGTGGCAATGCAACATGTCGCGATATCGTGACACTTTTTCTCTTTCGACCTCGTCGTTGCAACTTGTCACGATATCGTGACACCTTTTTCTCCTCCGGCCGCGACATTGCAACATGTCGCGATATCGTGACACTTTTTCTCTTTCGGCCTCGTCGTTGCAACTTGTCGCGATATCGCGACACCTTTTCTTCCTTCAACTGCGGCAATGCAACTTGTCACGATTTCGTGACATTTTTTATCTTTCGGTCGAGACGATGCAACTTGTCATGATTTCATGACACTTTTTCTCCTCTGGCCACGATGCTGCAACTTGTCACGATATCGTGACACTTTTTTTCCTATGGCAGCGATGATGCAACATGTCACGATATCGCGACACTTTTTCTCTTTGGCCACGATAATGCAACATGTCGCGATGTCGCGACACCTTTTTCTTCTTTGGCCGTAGCAATGCAACATGTCGCGATATCGCGACATTTTTTATCTTTTTGCCGAGAAGATGCATCACGTCGCGATTTCGCGACATTTTTTCTCCTTAAACCGCGATGATACAACTTGTCGCGATATCGCGACACTCTTTCTCTTCAGGCCGCGACACTGCAACATGTCGCGATATCGCGACACCTTTCCTCATTTGGCCGCAACAATACAACATGTCGCGATATCGCGACACCTTTTCTCTTGGGGTCGCGACAATGCAACATGTCACGATATCGCGACACTTTTTCTCCTGGGGTCGCGACAATGCAACATGTCGCGATATCACGACATATTTTCTTCTTTGGCATCGACGATACAACTTGTCGCGATATCGCGACACTTTTCCTCCTTTGGCCGCGACAACGCAACTCGTCGCGATATCGCGACACTTCTTCCTTTTCTAGCAGCGATGTTGCAACATGTCACGATATCACGACACTTTCTCTTCTTCGGCCGCGATGCTGCATTTTGTCGCGATTTCGCGACATCTTTTCCACCCTTGGCCGCGACAGCGCAACATGTCGCGATATCGCGACACCTTTTCCTCCTTGCTTTTTCTCTATGTTGTGGACCGCGAAATTGCAACATGTCGCGATATCGCGACACCTTTCTTCTTGTGGTGTTTGGCTTTTTCTTTGATCTTTAGCTCTTGGGCCTCTTCGGTCGGTTTGGAAAACATGTAAAAAATACTTGTACAAGGTTCAGGGACCTTTCAACACCCTTTCAACCAATCAAAAAAAAATTAAATCTAACTATGCTAAGAAATGAATAAAATATTGTTAAACTAATAAAAACAAGAAAGTGGGCAAAACATATCTCTACTGGGAGGTCATCTCTATGTAGGATGGTCTCACCTACTGATCGTCTTAGGGCGAGACGGTTGTGCCTATGAGCCATATGAGGTGAGATGATTGTTGAACTGCAGATGATTTATTTGTGGCCAATGTGAGGTGATGATGGGTTTGATCTGTATGATTGATGTTCAAGGGTGCGCTCATAAATAATAACTTTATGGTAGGATTTAACTTGAAATAAGAACATTTAGCATTTAATTGTGCAAGGAATTCAAATTTGATCTTCAAACTTTGAAATGGTCCATTGTCATGCTTTGTAGATCTATGGTTGAAATCTGATAGCACTTCATTTATTAAAACCTTGAAGACTCTTTGATCTCCAATTTGGTAGCAATTCGATGCTTGAAAACTTTTTTTTCAATGAGGGAAAGGCTTTCTTAAATAGACTTCCTAATGGGAGTCTAAGTCTTCCTTGAGAAGCTAAGAAGTAGTTGGAAATAGAGAAACGTAACCACTTCTTGATAATCCTTGTGTTGTTGCCCATAGTTTGAAATTGTAACTGCTTGAACCATTGATTAGTATTTAGGATTTCATTGTTTTAGGTATGGCTATCTTAGGGTGATATGACCATGATTTCTAGTCATCTTAGGATGGGATGATCTCTATAGGTCGTCGATTGGTAGGATGGTCCAGGCTGCAAAGGGAAATTTTTTCCTTGTTTGAGTGGTGATAACCACTATTAAGTCCTAGGGCTACACAAGGAGGGTCATATGGCCTGAAGAGGTATCCATATAGGTAGTCTCCTCAATATGGAATGTTTTAGGTTTCTACACTTAAGGTTTCTCCAAAAACCTTAAGGTATTTATAATATTCTTTTTAAAAGTCTCTTCGAGCAAGGTTTCTCCAAAAACCTCAAGGTATTTGGAATATTCTCTTTAAAAGTCTCTTCGAGCAAGGTTTCTCCAAAAACCTCAAGGTATTTGGAATATTCTTTTTAAAAGTCTCTTAGGAGCAAGGTTTCTCCAAAAACCTCAAGGTATTTGGAATATTCTCTTTAAAAGTCTCTTAGGAGCAAGGTTTCTCCAAAAACCTTAAGGCATTTGGAATATTCTCTTTAAAAGTATCTTCAAAGCAAGGTTTATCCAAAAACCTCAAAGTATTTGAAATATTCATTTTAGAAGTCTCTTAGGAGCAAGGTTTCTCCAAAAACCTCAAGGTATTTGAAATATTCTTTTTAAAAATCTCTTAGGAACAAGGTTTCTCCAAAAACCTCAACAAAAATTTGGAAAGGTTTGAGTATTTCCCCATTATTTCCATTCCAAAGGCATCGAATCCCTTTGGCTTCACCTCACCATTCTTTCCATTCCAAAGGCACTGAATCTCTTTGGCTTCAACTCAAAATAATTTCCATTCCAAAGGTACCAAATTCCTTTGGCTTCATCTCACCATTATTTCCACTCCAAAGGCACTAAATCCCTTTGGCTTCATCTCACACTTGCATCCATTCCAAAGGCATCGAATCCCTTTGGCTTCATTTCAAAATCACATTCATTCCAAAGGCACCGAATCCCTTTGGCTTCATCTCAAAGTTTTACACGTTCAAAATTGAGGAGCTTAATCCTCTCAACATCATCCACCTCCATGCATTTTACACTTAATGCACCCTCCCATCTCCACATTTTGCATGTCACTTCCATCATTTTCCTCCCATATTCTATCCCCATTTCCTCTATTTCTAGATTTTCTTCTAGAATCGTATCAATGTTGTATGGTCACCCTACTAGTGGCTACATACCTTTGATTTGGTTCAAATTTATTTTCTTTCCCTTCCTTTTTTCTTCTTCTTTCCTTCTTTATTCTTTCCTCATTATCTATATTTTCCTCTAGAACATTGTCAATGTTGTATGGTCATGCTACGAGTGGCTACAATAGAAATTTAAATATTCTCTTTTAAAAAAAGGGATAAGCAAATGCAAATAGAAAATGAGGCAGAAAACAAAAGCCAACGTCCACAAAAAATAAATAAATAAATAAAACAAAAAAAATAACAAAAAAAAGAATCAAACAATAAAGGGGTAGAAAAAAAAAGGAAAACCCTCAAGAGTACCATCACAAGATTGAATCCTGGAGGTTCCAAAATAACATCATGGGATGATTTCCATCACCAGCAATAGGCTCCAAAAGCCTGCATGGTAGTGGACTAAGCCTTACAAGTGGTGACACATCTGTCACATTAGTGACCTTCTCTTGTACAAATCATTGTGCACTTATGGATGAGCTATATAATATGGCTAGGTCTACAATGGGTTACTCCAACCTCCCTAAAAAATGGATAAATGAAATTCATGTGCACACATAGGTTCATGATAGAATTAACCTTAGTTAGGATAGTCAATATGCCTACAAGATACTAATTGTCTACTAGATTAGTCTAATTCTTCGAACTATGTTGTCTAAGTGTCTAGAAACTTTTTTAAACATCCACCATGCTTGGAAATCAGGAGCAAATAGCATCACCATTGATTGTATGTTACGATTCTACTCCTAACCACCATACTAATCACATTATTAGTTAATTATTTAATCACTCTCTCTTTCACAAAGGTTGTGCCCTTTGATCACACCTTCACACTCGTAGAAATAGGCATTTCATTTGGTATAGTTGAGGCATCGAAGAATATAATTATTAATTAATTGTTGGGTTCCCCATACAATACAATAGCGATTCCTTAATAAAAGTGATTCCTTTTTATTATTCTAGCATTATAATCAATATTTCTCTATTGGGTTCACTACGTCTGGTATCAGAGCCAAGTTCGGAAGGAATTTTTTTTTTCCTTTTTCTCGTTCTCCGAATACAAGCCTGGGGACGCTGCCAAACGATTACAACCAATTCAAAATTAGCGAAACACGTCCAAGGAGCAACCAGCCAGAGCGACTTCCAAATAAGGCTCTTCATATCCGACGTAGTGCTCACCACCGATAGCGAGGCGAGGACGTATAGAAGCCAACAGGTTATAAAATCTCCAAAACCTAACCGCAATGGCCGAAGGATGACTTTTATGCAATTTTTTTATGATAATTTTTCAAGAAATTTTTTGATGACTTTCAACACTTTTTGCGACACCTTTTCGCCAAACGACTATGCAAATGGTCGATGGAAGAATATCTCATGACCCTAACCTACTTTTTCTACTTAATCTTGCCCACCTACGTCAAATCACATCAGTGAGTGTATATAAAATTCAGTTCCAAGATATCGCCAATCGCATCACAGGGTTGGACGAATCAGTCCTCATAAGTGGGTTCATCAATGGATTGAAAGAAGAAATTAGAGTGAAGATCATGATGTACACTCCTCGCACCCTATAGGAAGCCATTGGATTAGCCTTGTTAGCCAATGATACATTCAATGTTCAACGTCAACATGGGGAGCAACCTATTGATACATCGACATTCACGCACACTATTCCAAAACACAAACCCTTGCCAGTTAAGTACCTTAGCCTACAAGAAATGGAGGAGCGACGAGCAAACGACCTCTACTATACTTGTGATGAGCAATTTGGGCCCCTTCATTGTTGTGCTACACAAACATTGTATTTATTGAATATAGTTGATCCCTGTCCCTCCATAGAGGACGAAGGTGAGGAAGATGTGCATGACATGACCAAAGCACCTGATCATAACAATGAAGGAAATGAGGTCGATGTGCAAGAAGTGCTCGATGCACCACAAAAATATGAGGTAGACATCCATGCAGTAAACAATGAAGGCAAGACATACACTCTCAAAGAACTACACACAAGTTCATCGCCAATAGTGAGTTCTCGTCGTATAGGCAACCTGATTCAAAAAGGAGGCAAAAGAGTGAGTGCACCTTTATTTTCCCTTCATTCTACACAGGAAGAATCGGCTAAAGTGGAAGCCTACCATCATCACAATTCTCCTAAGGAAGATTCTACTATTCTTTCTAGCAACCCCCCGCTAATGCTTCGACCTTCAATATATCCTTGCCTTCGAAAAAGTGACATTAAAATAGTACAAGAACTTGCACAAATTCAACTGGGAAAACAAGCAACGAAGCTCCTTACTTTGAGCTTTGAGGACAAAGCTCTTTTTAAGGAAGGTGGCATGTTAGGATTCTACTCCTAACCACCATACTAATCACATTATTAGTTAATTATTTAATCACTCTCTCTTTCACAAAGGTTGTGCCCTTTGATCACACCTTCACACTCGTAGAAATAGGTATTTCATTTGGTATAGTTGAGGCATCGAAGAATATAATTATTAATTAATTGTTGGGTTCCCCATACAATACAACAACGATTCCTTAATAAAAGTGATTCCTTTTTATTATTCTAGCATTATAATCAATCTTTCTCTATTGGGTTCTGTAGACACCAAAACAGCACCATTCGATTAAGTGACTACAAACACTGATCGCATGCACATACACTGCTTTCAGGGCAGCCTTTAGAGGTCAAATAGTGGTCTTAACCACTCGCACAGTAGTTCGAAAGATCGGAAAATGAGCAGAGCAAAGTCGGTCATTCTTTGGATAGTGGAATGTACGCCTTTGACTGGTGACGTGTCGGCTCGAGGCCCAAAGTTTCGCGATATCGCGACGATTTGGGCCAGCTTTGGCTCGGGGCCCAAAGTGTCGCGATATCACGATGCTTTGGGCCGGTTTTGGGTCGGGGCCCAAAGTGTCGCGATATCGCGACACTTTGGGCCCGCTTGGGGTCGGGTATATAGAGAGGTTGGTATATCGGTCCGACAATGGTATATTGAAGGGGCGACCATTTGTGGGAGTCATATGAGCCAACATTATGCATTTAAACGCTCTTCCAAACTTACAAACACAAAACGAAACATCAAAATGCACTAAACCAGTTTAGGACACACTAATCAATCCTTAAAAGAGATAATCACGGTTTTGCGTATGTGTGTGTTCATTTCTGCTTGGTGTGCACAAAAATACAAATCATCATAAACGAGATAAAATCTGCTTAGATAGTAGAGAAGCAACACAATGGTGTACACCCGTAGCCAAGCCCAATCAACGGTGGACGCTGTGGAAGGTGCACAAAGGGAGGGCGCCAGTCACCTTCGCTTTAACCCCAAGGATTTGGTCATACCACCTTGGCGGCCTGACATACAGGGTAGTCCCCTCCACACCTTAACAGATAAGGACTATGGGGGTACCCCTTTTAGGAGCACTCCTGGTCAGCATAGCACTCAACACACATCCTCCCATGAGGGGTACATCCATAGGAGAGCTACCTTAGATGCTCGTTATGAGCGGTCATCGCGCGATGAAGCCCTGAGTCAACCTAGGGTTCGATGAGAGGAACCACATGGTTACATTATCCCTCTTTCAACCCCTCTAGTTGTCAGGACTGCAAGGAAAAATTTAGAGCACAAGGCTCCTCAGGCAGGCCAAGCCAACTTCATCTGCCAAATCATGCTCACTTATGAAAGAGAGCATGAGGAAGATTCCTACCTTCCTCAAAAACAATACACATCGCGGGAGAAATACGCCTTTGCACCTGCTAGATATCATGGTCACACTCTAAGGCCAGTGCCTCAGATAAATGCCGCTACCCCCATCAGAGAGAGATGGACTCTAGAGATCTTGGATCACCACGACCAAGATAGATATGTCAGAGAGGCATCTAGGCATTCTACACATGAGGCGACAAGACCAACTATCTTAGAGCCTGTCAAGCATTTCGTGCGTCGGGTGCAACTCACGCAACGTGAGCGAGACCGACTATCGTTAACGAAACTGTACCATATTAACGAAGAACGCCTTCAGCGCCAGAAGGATGAGTTGTTCCAACACACTATGCAGGAACGGACTCCAACCCCTCATACACATAAAACAAAACATTATGAGAGGCACAAATCCGAACCTCTTGAGCAAAATAGGGTAGACCACATCGACCCGGCAGTCGCCAGAAAAGTCATCCGCCAAGCTCAAATAACGTAGGTTGAACAAGGTTGCCAGGAGTTAGAAAACTTATACATGCGACGCAAAGCGGATAAGTTGCGCTATAAACTTCCTGAGAAGGCGCCAACCCCTTGCATCCAAAGAGCACAACAGTATGAGGAGCACAAACCCCAGGTGTGAGACGAGTCTCTGCGACCTTATCAAGCATCACCCCCAATGCCTCCTAGACATGAGCAGGAGGCTACTCCTATAAACAATGACGAGTGCCTTCCTCGAGGAACCCACTCGGGTTTATGGGCCACCCTTAGAAAGTCACCAAGAAGCCTCCGAGGAATCGGAGCAAAGAGAAGAGCTGGATGAAGCTGCCCTACCAAGACATGGGGGGTGCTATTCAGCTACCCCTCCATAGGTCCCCAGTTTCTCAACACGAACCAATCAAAGCGGAGGAGCTCAAATCTCTCGATCTATGCAAAGATCTAGAGCACTTAGAGTTGGTGGAGACCAAGATTTTGGAGCTCCCAAGGCCCAACTTACATGAGGCTATTTTTGAAGGGGATCAACCTCTAACTGTACTCACTGATGATGCAGTCCTCCATATCTCAGAATCTGCAAATCTTGATGAGATATACACATTGTTCGAAGCTTCTGAGGAATCAAAACAAGGAGAAGAGCTGGATGAACTACCCTACCAAGACATGGGGGGTGCTATTCAGCTACCCCTCTATGAACCCCAAGTTCCTCAACAAGAACAAACCAAAGAGGAGGAGCTCAAATCCCCTAATACATGCAAAACATTGGAGCACTTAGAGTCGCTAGAGACCAAGATTTTGGAGTTCCCAATGCCCAACTTACATGAGGCTCTTTTTGAAGAGGATCAAACCCTGGTTGTAGGGCTACCTGATGATACAGTCCTCCATATCTCAAAATCTCCAGATCCTGATGAGCTATACACATTGTTCGAAGGTGAAGATGAAACAGAGATAGCTCAAAGCAATCACATACGGTAGCACCGACACCCTGTAAATATCGATGAAGCATGTCAAATGATAAACATAATACTAGGGCATGAGTGGCGCATAGACCCAGCCCACCGACATCACATGTCGATCCCACTCCTTTGGGAAGGTTGCGAACAACTTCCACCCAGAAATATCATAGCACCATCAGTGCCGAAGGCAGACCCTGTCTTCCTATCCGTGCATAAGGCCGATCCATTCGTGCCAATTCCTACAGAGCCAGATCCGGTGCACAAAGATTTTCAAGCTGGGGGTACCTCTATTCCCTGAAGAGCAAGTGGATTACACCAAATGCTCCAAAGGTGTCCATCAACCCTTTGGTCAAACCAAAAAGCTCCAAGGATTATCGCAATCGCTTGGTCAACCCCAAAAGCTCCAAGGATTATCGTAATCACTTGGTCACCCCAAAAGCTCCAAGGATTATCACAATCGCTTGGTCAATCCCACAAAGGCTCCAAGGATTCTTGCAATCGCTTGGTCAAACCAAAATGCTCCAAGGATTATCACAATCTCTTGGTCAATCCCAAAAATGCTCCAAGGATTTCCACAATCGCTTGGTCAATCTCAAAAAGCTCCAAGGATTATCGCAATCGCTTGGTCACCCCAAAAGCTCCAAGGATTATCGCAATCGCTTGGTCACCCCAAAAGCTCCAAGGATTATCGCAATCGCTTGGTCACACCAAAAGCTCCAAGGATTATCACAATCGCTTGGTCAATCCCCCAAAATGCTCCAAGGATTATCACAATCGCTTGGTCAATCCCACAAAGGCTCCAAGGATTCTTGCAATCGCTTGGTCAATCCCAAAGGCTCCAAGGATTCTTGCAATCGCTTGGTCAATCCCAAAATGCTCCAAGGATTTCCACAATCACTTGGTCAAAAATCATGAAAATTCAAAAACAACAAAAATCACCAAAAACAACAAAAATTTGCATCTCATTTCTAGGCATATTCAAATTCATCAAATCGAGAATTCTTCTCGCAATTCATCTTCATATTCACCAAATCAATCCATCAAAAATACAAAAATACATAGCTGCATCCATACATTGCATATTCATGGTCGTACAGGTCAACGGCACCATAGGCTGTCATGGTTCTACTAGTCCATCTTGTTCCACACTGTTCCATTTTACAAAAATAGCAAAACATCATGCACTTTACCACACCAGAGTCAATGGTATTTTAATGTATCAAGAGTTTTTCGTGATCCAGTCATCATTTTTCTCTTTAGCAATGAAATGTATCAAGTCAAACAGATTTTACGAAGGTAGAGTTACACTTGCAATACACCTTGTTACGTAACATCCCAACACAAATTAAAACACATAAAAATTCTCGAGTTGTGTGAACGAAGGATGAAACCTGCCCAGTAATCCAGGTTACCATAAGCGAAACGATTATCTTGCTCATCCCCCTGTGCGAATGACCCCAAGAATGCTAAGAGTTGGCAAAAGGACAAGCATCCTCCCTACCCAATTCCCTAAGAATCCCAAAGTTGCAAAACGTCAAAAATTTGCAAACTGTCAAAACTTCAAAATTTGACACCCTACAGTGCACATCTCAAAAAGCACAAAGAATAGTGATTATCGTCACTCCATATCCCTTGCTCAAGAGAAAAGAAAAACAAATCAAAATAAACAGTGATTCTTATCACTATAACGAGCAAGTATCCCAGTACAATTGAAAAAAAGAAGGGAGTTGACCTTGAATCCCTGGAACTCTCAGCATTCTGACAGGTCATGAGGCAAGCCTCAGTACCGGTTTGGTTGATAGCCTATCGGTCACTGGCGGTAAACTTCTCGCATGACGATATATCTGTCACATTAACTTGTGTACAGATCAATATTTGCATGTGGATGAGCTAGCTTATGGTATCCTGGAGAACACCGCAGATTAATCTAACTACATACAAAAAAGGAGTTAGTGGAGCTAATTAGGTGATCCTCGATACGAGTTCGGTTGAAATCCCATTCGGCACTGGCGGTATCCTGACAAATACCACATAAATGAACTCAATTGCACACATAGGGATGTGAAATAACTTGGTCAAAAACAAGTCCGATTCATACCTTGTTCAAAAGTCTTGTAAGATAAAGTACAGTCATGGCTAGTGAGTTAAAACTGTCTGAGTCTCAGAAAACCTTAGCTACATTTCTAAGCCAACTGCGCCGCTTTTCATCCTTGCAATACCATCAAAAAATACAAAAAGAAGAAACACCACATTTGTACATAGCAAAATAATAGAGTTCTAAACAGTCTATGGTGCCATAACCAACTCTCACCAAGTCCATACATCCATTTCATTTTTGCATATCACATGCATTTACATTCATCATGCATCCATCAAACTAAATCCACATACAACATTGGTAATTATCATACCATATGCATCCATCCATATCAAGTAGCATGCACCCATCAACATCAACCATTGTGCATAAAATCATGACATATACATAAAGAAAGAAAATCAAAACAAAAACATCACAAAAATGCAACACAAAAAGAAGCAATAAGCATTTCCGGAAATGAGTGCTCTTGCACTCAACCTCTTGGCATAGGAAATCGATGTCGGGGCTCAAATTCTCATCCTCCTACTTTCCTAAGAAGGTTATCATAGCTGGACCGCTCCATAGGAAGATGGGTTTTTGATGATTTCGCCCCATTATGGCATCACCAAAAGGGTTAACACCCACCAAAAATAGGTCCAAATGTCGGGAAATTGCATGTGCTCAAATGGAAAAACATCTAAAGCCACCCTAACCTAAGTCATCTTGGGTCAAGCGACTCGTCGCTTTTCTCACGAAGGTCATTCCCTCATCGATTCGTCGCTTGAGGGGGTAGTCACACTTAGTCACCAATCAACAAGCACATACCCAATCAAGGCCATGACATGCATTCAAAGAATCATTGACAAAGACAATCACGCTCCTGCTTGGGGCAGCAAACAAGCAATTATCACAAACTGATTAAACACTTGGCATTCCCGAAGCATGAACACAAGGTTCCCCTGTGGATAAAAGGTTGCGCCCTTTGCCTAATCATGACTGATCAATGTCTAAGTTCAAGTCACACCTCACCAAAATAGGTTAACACTTGAAATCAAATTCCTTAGCTTGTCAGAAGCAAGGATTCAAGAATGCATGCCCTTTCCATACTTGGGGCATTAAAAGTTGGTTAGGTTACCAAGAAACCCTAATCATTAGTGCTTTGGTCGTATATTTTTGCTCAGCACTGCATCACCCGCAGCGCTTCCCAAAAAGGGGCATCTGTAGACACCAAAATAGCACCATTCGATTAAGTGACTACAAACACTGATCGCATGCACATACACTACTTTCAGGGCAGCCTTTAGAGGTCAAATAGTGGTCTTAACCACTCGCACAGCAGTTCGAAAGATCGGAAAATGAGTAGAGCAAAGTCGGTCATTCTAGAGCCTTTAACAAACTTCTTAGCCTTCTTCAAAGCCTTCCGCGCCAAGCCTTTTGTCAAAAACCAAGCAGGCCCAAAGTGTCGCGATATCGCGACACTTTGGGCCCCGACCCAAAGCGGGCCCAAAGTGTCGCGATATCGCGACACTTTGGGCCCCGACCCAAAGCGGGCCCAAAGTGTCGCGATATCATGACACTTTGGGCCCCGACCCAAAACCGGCCCAAAGCGTCGCGATATCGTGACACTTTGGGCCCCGAGCCAAAGCCGGCCCAAAGCGTCGCGATATCGCGACACTTTGGGCCTTGAGCCGACATGTCACCAGTCAAAGGCGTACATTCCACTATCCAGGTTCACTACATTGTACCTATAACAAGTGTCTCTTCATCATATTTGTATACTCTCATTCATTGCATATTTTACCCATCCTTTACATTTTCACTACATATATCTTATACATTATCATCTGTGTATACACTTCATGTTTGCTTGTATATCATAATTGTCAGATAATATGATTATTTATTTGTGTTTGATTTGATCATCACCCTTGATACAATATAGACACAAGGTAGTTTGCTATCCATCTTGCTACATTTTTGTGTCCCACATGTACACATGTTATCACACCTTACATTAGTACATCTCCATGCACATAGTCATCATCACTTAGGTTTCTTTTACCTATCATTTATCACATCATCAATACCCACTTACATGTATTTAAATTCACACACATTCATCATTGACATCATTCACATACATACACATTAATCACATCACATACATCATACACATTGTAAATAATCACATAAAATCATCATGTATATATATCATATAAAAATAGTATACAATGCACATAATCACATCACCTGTAGGCTAGGCTACACGACATATACAATATGCTATATTATGCCTCAGTCAGCTATCATGTACAAAATCTATGGCTCTCTTGCCACACAAAAAAAAAAATACAAAATAATACAATGTAGGCTATCTCAGCTTTGTGCCTCACCATGAGCCTCTCCACTCCCCTCTCATGGGGTAGGAGGCTACTCAACCCTCCTTGATCCTCCTCCACTACTCTAACCTGAGACAACCTTGCTCGCCTATGGTCATATCATAGATTGCACACTCCTACTCTGATGGGACTGTGATCTAGAATTGAATTATTCTAGGACCCTAATCTCATGAATCACCAACTACACCCATAGTCAATGTATCTTCCTCCTCTCCTTGTACTATAAATCCTCTAGGTGATCCTTCACCTCATGCATCTCACTCATCTCAACCACCATAGCCTCCCTTCGTGCTCTCTCATGGGCAACCTCTCAAAATAAAGCCATCTTTATCGCCATAGTCTCCCTCTAGGCCCTCTCCTATGTAACCTCATCTTGTAATCATACTATATCGATCACCACAGCATCTTCATGAGCCCCATATCTCTCTACTATTAGTTTGGCTCACTCTTGAGTCCACGTCATCTCTCGCTAGGTCATCTAAGTCTCTACCTATCATACTATTACCTATAATACATGATTATTCTCATAGGAATGCATCATGTTACGTAGATAAATACTCAAATACACCTTGATCATAGTTGGATCATCACTCCCCTCAAGTACCACCACTGGATCCTACCAGCCTCCCATAGGGATATCACCCCTCTCAACCCATTACCACACCCATAATAGCACCTCAACATCAATATCCTCCTCACTATCCCCTCATCCATTACACCACTAGACCCTATATCAGCTTGATGAGGACTACTCACCTCTACATCGATAATTTTGCTTAAACTCACCACTTTGCCCTTGGCATCTTTGTCGATCCATCCCAAGCCTCATTTTTCCCTAGCTACCTTGGCCTTTGTACATCTATCAATAACATCTATCAATAACACCTAGACTTGGTTCCCAAATCTGAGTAGCCCACCATGTATCATATCTTGGTGTGGTTCCTACATCCTCTATAGCTAGGTTATCTATAGCTACATCTATTATGGGATCTAGCAGATCCACCACTAGTCACTGTTCAAGATCTCCCTTAACCCACCGAATCAATATGGGCATCTTAGTTACCTTCTATCATAAACCAAACTACCATTGCATATGGTTGAATTGAAACCACTCTATCTAGGTAGCCTCTCACCCAATCACCCATCATCCCCATATCACATGACATAACTCTCATCCAGTATCATCCCAATATGTTGCTCCCATCCAAAATTACCAGATAATGTCCTATGGCCCCAACCTACTAAATGCACCTCTATAATAAAGAGCCTATCTCTCATGCAACTTGTATAATTGCACCTAGATACATAAGCTTACCAGTGGTTTTTTTGGTAGCAGTGTCAACATAAACGTACCATATTATGGCTAGAATTTAAAGATATTTTCCTCAAAATATTTGATGAAGGTGTTTCTTCTTCTTATATCATGCACCTATTGGATCTTAAACAAACTAGTTTTGTCCAATATTATATTTCAGAGTTCACAAGTCTTCTCGCATATATGGAGGATGTAAAATATTCTATGGTGGTGTCTACCTTTCATCATGGTCTAAAATAAAATATTCAACTCAAAGTGGACTTACATGATCCCTGCACTTTGGATGATACCATGAGGATCACTAAAAGAAAATTTCAAAATTGGACATCTTCTAGGAGAGATTCTAATACTTATCCTCAATATAGCAATAATTCCTTTCATAAAAATGAACAATCATCAAGATATTTTTGCTTTAAATGTCATAATCATAATTCAAAAATGAAGCATGTGTACCATGTTAAACCTTTCAAATAGAGAATGAAAAAAATGATGAATAATATGAAGCTGAAGATATCACTTAGCAAGAGTCAACCATGTATACAAAATAAATCTTAGCAGATACTAGTGAAGCAACACCAAAATATGACACTATGGCTATTTTAGTACATGCTCTTATGGGGATAATAGCTCATCATACAATTAAGGTACCAGGATTTATTAGGCACAAACATATTAATGTGTTGATTGATTTAGGTAGTACATATAACTTTATCGACATCAAGACTACTAAAGCATTGAACTTGTACTTTAATACTACCAATAAAGATAAGTTTCAAGTTTTAATTACAAGTGGAGGAACCGCTCAATGTGTTGATAGAACATCTCCAGTTGCAATCCAAATGGGGAATTACACTTGGTGATGAACTCTCTTCGTTATGAACTTGGGAAGTTCAGATGTTATTCTAGGTGTCAAATGGTTAGAAAAGCTAGAAGTTGTTATTATATGTTGAATGGAAATAAAATGGAAAGACTATTCGTCTCCAAGGAATTCGGTCTCCACCATCCAAGGTGGTGAGTTCACAATGTATGGAGAAGATATTTAAGAAATGAGATTATGGATTCTTAGCTCAAATCAATTGCATGGAAGTTCAAGCACTAGATACTTCTGCAATTCCCTCAAAATATCTTCAAGACATAGTGGCTAACTATGATGAAGTCTTCAATAAACCAAAAGGGATACCTCCCAAGTGATATCATGACCACGCCATACATCTTGTTCCTGGTAGTCTCCCTCCTAATGTGTATCCTTATTGATGTCCTCAACCTCAAAAATAAAAATTGAAAATATTGTCCAAGAATTATTAGAACATGGCATCATCCATCATAGCACTAGTCCTTATTCATCACTAGTGGTTTTGGCTCATTGTAAGGATAATTCTTGGTGCATGTGTCGTAATTTGTGTCCCCTAATTAAAATTGTGATCAATGATAAGTTTCCTATCCCTATCATAGATGATTTATTAGATGAATTACATGGTACTAAATATTTCACAAAATTGGATTTACATTTAGGTTTTCATAAAATATGAGTAAGAGATAAGGATATTCCCAAAACTACTTATTATACACATGAAGGTCATCATAAGTTCCTGGTCATACCTTTTGGTCTCACCAATACCTCTTCCACTTTCCAAAGTCTCATGAACCATGTTTTTTGTCCATTTTTCACAAATTTGTCTTGGTTTTATTTGTGTTGGCATTTTTGCCACATTGATTTTGATTGAAGTACTAACATGTAAATTGTTGCAAATCTAACTTTGATTTTGGCTTTGATGCGGTTTTGAGCAAAAAAGGAGCAACAAATAACTAAGTCCAAAAACTGCAGCGATTCACTGACATGTTCCGAAATCGTGGTCAACGTGGTCAACGCATGTAGCTTTGGCGGAACCGTCGTGATATCGCGACGTGTTCCATTTTTGTGGGTTTGAGGAAGCAAAAGAGGAACAGTCCAAAAATTGTCAGCGAATCGCGACCAAAAACTCAGCCGACGACTTAACCCAAAAAAGTGCAGCAATGCGCTGACGTCTCAGAATCGCAGCGGTTGGCGGAGTAGGGAGTCCAAATGAAAAATTGCAACGATGTGCTGTATGTTTGTTGAGATGGCGTTTTCAAAGGCTCCAGAGTTCAAAGGTTGCAGCGATTCGCTGCACTCTTAAAAGGGAACACACCAAGCAAGGATCAAAGTCATAGCATTTTCGCGACGACCGATTGTTGAAGAGAGTCCAAGGGGTAAGAATGACAGCGATGCGCTGCATTTTTTTGAAAAGGTCTTAAGAGGCAAAAGCTGTAGCATTTTTGCGGCCCATCAACAAGACCGTACAAGGAGCCCGAAATGTGCAGCGATGCGCTGCATGTTTTATTTTTGCAAGTTAAGAGCGGAGGACAGAGCCAAAGACCAAAATGCGTAGCGATATCGCTACATGTGCTGTTTTCACGGGATTGAGCTAGCGATGGAAGAAATGAAGCCGACGATGCAACGAAAGAGCGACAGGGAGCATTTTCGTAGGTGTAAGTGACGAAAGACGTACGACATCAAACTATGTCGCGATTTTGCAACCCGTCGCATTTTCGCGACCTGCGCAGTTTCCCGCCAAAACACAAGTATGAACGGCCGAGAAGGTTTTTTGGGTTTCGATGATTAAATGCTGCCCCGAATTAAATGCTTTGTGGATTTTTGATGCGGTTAAGGTCGAAGAGTGCCCAGGCCACCAAAATTAAAGGGTTTATTGGTTCGAAGTTGTTGTTCGTGGATTGATTTAACAATTGCATGCACATGTTTGAAAAACGAATTTAATGAATGTGACCGCGATTGTCTCATTGTATTTAATTTTTTGCTTCCATAACGCTGCAATTAAGGGGATCGTGTTGCGGATTTCCAAGGTATATTTGTAGATCACAAGAAACTTGGTAGCAAGTATTAAATGCTGCAAAGAGGACGACCCTCTATAAAAACCAATGTAAACTTCATTGCAAAAGGTTGGAAAATTCTCTGCTAGAGACTGGAAGTTCGTTTGCAGGAATAAAGGATTGGCTTCTATTTTTCAAGCATTTGCATTGGTGATTTCCTTTCTGTTCATGTTGCATTTCTAATAGCATTTGTATGTCTTCATGGCTGTTACATTTAAATTCTGCATACTAGATTTGAATATTGCCGTAAGAGTATAAATTCCTAGAATGTGATTTTGGAGGGTTTTTTTGTATGCATCGTGCGGAAGTTAAGTTAGTAACTTTTATTGCTTGTTGTTGCTGCACTTGAAGTTTCCTGCTGCTATTTTTTGATCCCATAACTTCGGCCTGTGGCCATATTTCCCATTTCTTTCTGCAACCTTTTTTAATTTTTTTCCAGTAACCCTTATCTTACACCAAGTTTAGAATAGTGAAGGGAACCAGCCCACTCTGGAGATTGGTCTGGGAGCCATTTCTTGCTTCCAGCCTTTCAATGTTGGCCGGGTCTAGGGCGCACTTGTAAAATCCTTTCCTGTGGCAGATTTTGGACCAACAGTTTTTGGCACGCCCGGTGGGACAGACTTCTTCTGTCTCAAAAGATCCACATTTTTTTTTTAACACCCGGAGGTCTCAAGATTTTTGATGAGCTGTCTTGGCCTCACATCGGAGATTTGTAAGTTCATCTGGTGACTTTGCTGAGTTGAAGATCTGAATTTCTTGATCATGGACGCCTATTTTTTTTTTAAGTTCAAAGAATGTTCATCTGGCGACTCTGACTTAATGGCGATAGCCGTGATCCCGTAGACCACTGCCACAAAGGTGAGGGCTTTTTCTAGATGGGATGATCCTGGCCCTCTGAATCTCCAAATCCAGCATGAGATTCCCAAAGGTGCCTTGAAGGCCCTGGCAAAATATGATGGTACCGAAGGCATGGCTCTGGCGCATGTTGAAGATATTGCTACTTTGTCAATGATCCATGTCATAAATCATAAGGATATCATGATCAGACTTCTGGTTCAGTATTTGGAAGGAAGGGCATTGCAGTGGTACAGACTGCTCAAGCGTCAAAGCATCAGCTCATGGGATGATCTAGCAGGAGCACTAATCAAAAGATTTGACGAAGATCCTTTTTTCAGCTCTCTGGATCTCTATCATTTTTTAATGTACATCAAGCGAGCACCTCAAGAGAGCATCACGGACTTCAATGTCCGATTCAGCAGCAGCTGGAAGAGAATTCCAGAAAAGATCCGACCATCACCCACCCAAGCCCACCTCTTCTATGTTCGAGCTTTCCATTCTGACATAGGTCTCCTCTTGCTGCAATCAGGTGAACAAAGGTTCCCGCAAATCTTTGAGGAAGCAGTGCGAGCGGAATAGCTTTTGCTCTTATCAGGGAAATTACCGTGGGGAAAAACTCCATCACTTTCTTCGGTAGTTGCTGCTCCTGTCCATCCTGTGCAGTCTGTTTCATGCCAGATCCCTTATACTAAAAAAAAAACTGAGATGCAGTTGTGTGGAGTTCAAGGGACAGATCTCATGGATCCGGAGGATATAAGCGAAGAGGAAGAAGAGATTCAAGTGGCAGAACCTGAACACCAAGAAGGCATAGCTGTGCAAGACATGCAAGCGTGTAGTCAGAACCTGTTGAATATGTCAGATCAACAGGTGAAGTCGACAAAGATCCTAAAGAAAGTACGGTTCCTGGACAATTTTTGTGATCAGATCCAAGAGTTGGAGGAACCTGTTCTCAGTCCACAATCAGAGAACCCTTCAAGATGGTGGGATTGGCTTCAGTCATTACTACAATGGGTATCTACGGGAGCCCGTCATATGGTAAATTTCTTTGCTGCATTATTTGTCAATTGTGTGGGTACTGGCATGCATGATAACTTTCCCATGTCTGAAACATGGAGAACTTCAAGAAGAATCCAGCCCAATTTCAAGGATCGACTCAAGTATGATCAAATCTGGTTAGGACATTGCAGATTTATCGGATAACTCCTTAGACTGGGTTTGTGGTGGTGAAATGCCAATCATGTCGTGAACTATTGTATATAGTATAAAAAAAAAAAAACAAAAAAAAATAGAAAAGAGAAGAGAAAAAAAAAAGGAGGTATTGTTTTTATTTGTTCATCTCGGCTCTTTTTGCATGCGAGCCGTAGGTGCCCTTTTTTTTGTTTTGTTTTTCTCCTCCCAGCAGTTGGTGGCTTTCTAGAAAATTCTTCCTTTCCCTTCCCTTTTTCTTTCCTTCCTTTCTTCATCTTCCTCTTTCTTCTTCTTTTTTCTTCTGCAGTCAAAAAAAAACAAAGCCACGGCTGTTGTTTCTTTTCCCCTTTCCTATTATTCCCGTTCCTTCTTATCCCTTTCTTCTAAGTTATGTCATTTTACGCATTTATTTACAGTTCAGTTCATTCTCATTCCACAGCCTTCATATTTCTCATTAGCATTCCATTAGTTCATTTACTCTCATTCCATTTCCATTGCAGCTGGTAGTATAGCAACATTCTGTTACTATGTCTACTACATCACTTGCTCACTCCGTCATCCCATCATAATCATCATTCCATTGCAGTCACCGCTTGCGCAATCGCAGGAGCTCACTCCACTATCGCATTCCATTTGTCGCATTTCATAATCCGTTATATGCAGGTTCTTCCAGTTCCAGCTTTTTTAGCAGAAGATCATTGCAGCAGTCCCCTGAGATATGCACCACAGCGGCCAACTTTCTGATCTAATATGACTCTGTGCCCAATGGATTCAGGCCTGGATTCTTGCATACAACGAGCTGTATACCCCGCGAGCCGCCAAGAATGTTGGCATTTTTGCCACATTGATTTTGATTGAAGTACTAATGTGTAAATTGTTGCAAATCTAACTTTGATTTTGGCTTTGATGCGGTTTTGAGCAAAAAAGGAGCAACAAATAACTAAGTCCAGAAACTACAGCGATTCGCTGACATGTTCCGAAATCGCGGTCAACGCAGTCAACGCATGCATCTTTGGCGGAATTGTCGTGATATCACGACGTGTTCCATTTTCGCGGGTTTGAGGAAGCAAAAGAGGAACAGTCCAAAAATTGTCAGCGAATCGCGACCAAAAACTCAGCCGACGACTTAACCCGAAAAAGTGCAGCGATGCGCTGACGTCTCAGAATCGCGACGGTTGGCGGAGTAGGGAGTCCAAAGGAAAACTTGCAGCGATACGCTGTATGTTTGTTGAGATGGCGGTTTCAAAGGCTCCAAAGTTCAAAGGTTGTAGCGATTCACTGCTCTCTTAAAAGGGAACACACCAAGCAAGGATCAAAGTCGTAGCATTTTCGCGACGACCGATTGTTGAAGAGAGTCCAAGGGGTAAGAATGACAGCGATGCACTGCATTTTTTTGAAAAGGTCTTAAGAGGCAAAAGCTGTAGCATTTTTGCGGCCCATCAAAAAGACCGTACAAGGAGCCCGAAATGTGCAGCGATGCGCTGCATGTTTTATTTTCGCAAGTTAAGAGCGGAGGATAGAGCCAAAGACCAAAATGCGTAGCGATATCGCTACATGTGCTGTTTTCGCGGGATTGAGCTAGCGATGGAAGAAATGAAGCCGACGATGTAGCGAAAGAGTGACAGGGAGCATTTTCATAGGTGTAAGTGATGAAAGACGTATGACATCAAACTATGTCATGATTTCGTGACCCGTCACATTTTTGCGACCTGCGTAGTTTTCCGCAAAAACACAAGTATGAACGACCGAGAAGGTTTTTTGGGTTTCGATGATTAAATGCTGCCCCGAATTAAATGCTTTGTGGATTTTCGATGCGGTTAAGGTCGAAGAGTGCCCAGGCCACCAAAATTAAAGGGTTTATTGGTTTGAAGTTGTTGTTCGTGGATTGATTTAACAATTGCATGCACATGTTTGAAAAATGAATTTAATGAATGTGACCGCGATTGTCTCATTGTATTTAATTTTTTGCTTCCATAACGCTGCAATTAAGGGGATCGTGTTGCGGATTTCCAAGGTATATTTGTATATCACAAGAAACTTGGTAGCAAGTATTAAATGCTGCAAAGAGGACGACCCTCTATAAAAATCAATGTAAACTTCATTGCAAAAGGTTGGAAAATTCTCTGCTAGAGACTGGAGGTTCGTTTGCAGGAATAAAGGATTGGCTTCTATTTTTCAAGCGTTTGCATTGGTGATTTCCTTTCTATTCATGTTGCATTTCTAATAGCATTTGTATGTCTTCATGGTCGTTACATTTAAATTCTGCATACTTGGATTTGAATATTGCCGTAAGAGTATAAATTCCTGGAATGTGATTTTGGAGGATTTTCTCGTATGCATCGTGCGGAAGTTAAGTTAGTAACTTTTATTGCTTGTCGTTGCTGCACTTGAAGTTTCCTGTTGCTATTTTCTCGATCCCATAACTTCGGCTCGTGGCCATATTTCCCATTTCTTTCTATAACCTTTTTTAATTTCTTTCTAGTAACCCTTATCTTACACCAAGTTTAGAATAGTGAAGGGAACCAGCCCACTCTGGAGATTGGTCTGGGAGCCATTTCTTGCTTCCAGCCTTTCAATGTTGGCCGGGTCTAGGGCACACTTGTAAAATCCTTTCTTGTGGCAGATTTTGGACCAATAGTTTTATTTGATGATATTTTAATATATAGCAAATCTTGGAATAATCATTTGACGCATGTGGGGAAATTTCTTCATGTATTACATAAGGAGAAACTTTTTTCAAATTCTCCAAGTGTTCCTTTGGTGTTCAAGAGGTTGAATATTTGAGTCATATTTTTTCTCATGAAGGCGTTAAAGTAGATCCTAATATAATTAAAGCCATTCAAGATTGGTCTTTACCCAAAACTATAAAAAAAAATTGTGGTTTTTTGGGTCTTACAGGTAATTATCAAAATTTTATTCACATTTATGGTAAAATTATAGCTTCTCTCACTACCCTCACAAAAAAGGATACTTTTAACTGGTCTGATGTTGCTACTCAAGCATTCATGGCACTCAAGGAAGCTATGTGTACTACTTTGATTTTGGCAACTCCATATTTTCACAAACCATTCGTTATTGAATGTGATGTTTTGGGTATAGGTATTGGAGCAGTATTAATGCAAGATGGTCATCCATTGGCATTTAAAAGTAAGCAAATTTTAGGTAAAAAATTTGGGGAGGTCCACATATGAGAACTAAATGTTGGCTATTCTAAATGTCATTGAGAAATAGAATTATTACTTACTTAGCAGTCGCTTCATCATAAAAACAAATCATAGTAGTCTTAAGCACTTTCTACAACAATGTTTCTACTATCCAGAACAAAACAAGTGGATGACAAAGTTATTGGGATATGATTTCATCATTGAGTATAATAATAGCAAAAAAAATATAGTAGCAGATGCATTATTCTATAAATATGAAGATGAAGTTTCCATCAACGCCATTTCGGGCCCTTATTCTCAATGGGTTTCTCAACTCCAAGAAGAATGGTTGGTTGATTTTAAAAATACTTAGATTATTCAAGATACGAATAAGGAATCATAAAAAAATCCTTATTTTTCTTATAAGGATGGTGTTCTACGCAAGAAAGATCACATTTTCATTTCGTAAGGTTCCACTATTAAAATAATGATCCTTAAGAATCACATTCAGCTCCATCAGTAGGGCACTTAGGCTTCTTGAAAATATATCAAAGGGTGAAACAATATTTTTATTGAAAAGGATTAAAATAAGATGTCAAGACATTTGTGGCTGAATGTGAAGTATTCCAATGCAATAAAGGTGAAACAATAAAATCTTCGGGACTTCTACAACCATTACCAATTTTGAATCACTAGTGGGAACACATCAATGGATTGCATTGAAGGTATCCCTAAGTCAGATTGTAAAACTATGATTTTTATAGTAGTGGATCGTCTCCCCAAGTACACTCACTTCAGTGCTCTACAACACCCATATTCAACAAGTAAGGTGGCCAAGGTATTTAATGATTCTATTTTCAAATTACATGGCATGCCCAAAACCATTTTAAGTGATCATGATCCCATCTTTACTAGCCATTTTTGGAGAGAATTATTCCATCTCAATCGTACCAAATTACATATATCCTCTACATACCATCCTAAAATTGATGGTCAAACTAAAATTGTTAACAAATTTTTAGGTATCTATCTATGTTACTTTGCTCAAGATAAGCAATATCAATGGAATCAATGTATTTCATTAGCAGAATGGTGGTATAACACTTCCTTATATTATTCCCTCAATATGTGTCCATTTGAAGTATTGTACAAAGTCAAACCATCGGTAATCTTAGATTATGTTCCAGGATCTTCCAAAGTAGCTCAAATTGATGATTGGTTCCAACATCATCAATCAATGCTCAATATTCTTAAATATAACTTGATTCAGGCTCAAAATCGTATGAAGCAAAGCAACAGGACTTACATAGTTTATAACAATAATTCAATATAGGTGATATGGTTTTCTTACGGCTGCAACATTATAAGTAGTTGTCCTTAAATATCAAGACCAGTTAGCAGTTGGCTCTGTGATTATACGGGCCTTACAAGGTATTCCATCGCATAGATGAAATGATATATCAATTGGAGCTTCCACCTTCCTCTCGTATACATCCAGTTTTTCATGTTTTCTATCTCAAACAAGTGATTGGCCAAAAAGTGAACTTCCAGATAGAGCTCCCAGTACTAGATGAAGAAGGACGTATAACTCTTCAACCAAAAGCAATAGTGCAAACCAAATCACGTCATCCTCGATCTCACTGAGTAAATAATTTCTAATAAAATGGTAGGATCTACTGGTAGAAGATGCTACATGGGAATCAGAAAGTATTTTTGAATCATTTCCAGATTTGAGGACAAATATTTTCGAGGAGGGGAGCCATGTTATGACTCCAATATAATAGCTAGTTGGCTATATTCATTGATTTGATTTATCCATATTTATAGTATAGCATGATTTACATTTTATCATCTAATTTTATACAATCATTCATCTACGTACTCACAAGGACTTAGCCCTCCTTAAGTGGCAAAGGACTTAGTCCTCCTTAAGTGGTAGTAGATAATTTATTTGATTTAGTAAATATGTGTAAGCATTTGGTTTTCTAATAAGTTACACATCAGAAGGGTTCACCAGGAATGGTTTTAGTACTTGCACCAAGTCCGGAGTGGAATGTTTTTTAATGTGTTAATTAAGCATGCACCTATGTTTGGCCTTTCTAAAACTACACTATAAAAAGGAAAAGAACAATGTAAGATACAAGATGCAAGAAGATAAGAGCTAACCCTATAATGATTATTTTCTTTGAATGATTACTAACCCTAGGATTGCAAAGCAAATATTTTGAGCAAGGGTCCAAGAGAAATGCACAAACAAGGTTAAAATCCTAAATGCACACTATATGCCTTTATTCTTTCAAATTCCTAGAAATTTAATCAAATGCTTTTCCTTACTTGTGATCTATATTTTGAACAAAAATGAATAGAAAGAAATCAAAAAATATCCTAGAGATCTAATTGGGTACTTAGCTGATTTGATGGTTATTCCAAGCTTTATCTTACATCCAATAATGTACCACAACTTCAATCCTACAAAACAACTTCACAAAACCCTCAAAAAATATGATCAACAATAGGGGGGCTGATTAGGCCACTATATAACTATGCTTGGAGGTAAAATAGTCAAGCCCCTAGGTCATTTTAAATGACCTTTAGCATACACAAGTGAAAGTTGACCTTTTTGAACCGGGTGTTGTAGGTGAGTTGGAGAGGAGAGGAAAATCCTCCAAGAGAGGTCCCAGGTTCAAATCTCCACCCTACCAAAAAGCTGAATTGGGTATCCAAAATCCAATTGATAATGTTGGTGTGGGCAAGGTCGGACTCCCGGGCGAATATAGGACCCTGTTCGTGGTCTCTCAGACCAAGGCAACCCTGCAAGGGGTTTTTTTCTTACAAAAAAAAAAAAAAAAGTTGACCTTTTTGGAAAATAAACAAACAAAATATAATGCAGTAGAATAGTATGATGAACAGAGTGCAAATTATGTTATTATGTTCTAAATATAACATGAAATGCAGATCTAGGATTTAGGGGTAAAATGTTTCCCCTAAGCTTGAAATAGATTAAATTGTGCCCTGCATGAGGTAACCATTATATTTTTACTCATGAAATCATGCCCTCTAATTACGGGGTATGATTTTGCAATAGAAAGAGGATGCAACAAAATAATGCAAATAAGACAACAAAAGATGCAAAAATAACAACGTATAAATGTAAATGAGAGAAAAAGCTTAGTGGTAGCGAAAAAGTAGATAAAAGGATGAAGACCTCCAAGATAGTAGACTCCTCCTTAGAGCTTCAACACTTATCCACCAAGGGTAGTAACACACAATCAATGCAAAATAAAATAACTCCACAAAAATAAAACTTCCATACATCACTTGGCACTTTTGTAAAATGATCTTATTGGCACTTGTATTGAGTAGCCTCTAGCTTACTTCTTGATTATTCTTCATAGGATTATCTTAGGTGAAAATAAGGCTTAAATACCCTTTATTTATAAGGTGTTTGAAACAAGGATGGGCAGGAAAACCAAGGGAAAATCAACATCAAAGAGGCTGATTTGAGAAAAAAAATAGGGTTTTCTAAAACCCTAGCTAGTTGAAATCATGCCCTGTAAGGGCTGATCATAATTTTTTCAAAACTAGAAAAAAGGGAAAAAGAAATGGGGAGAGAGGCCCAAAATTTCTTTGGGCAAGTTGGAGGGTCGCTTTAAGCATCTAAGAAAAATGACTCACTCAAGTGGGTAAATTTTCGGCATCTACATTTTGCTCCCTCTTTGATGCATTTATGGCCTAATAAATGCATCAAAGAAATATGTAGACACCTATGGGTGGAGGGAAACAAACAAAAAATGAGTGGCTAGTTTAGAAGAAGGGAGTGGTATAGAAACAGTGTCATTTCAAACACTTTCTTGTTTTACATGTAAATCAAGGTATTAGGGATATTAATGCCTCTCAAGACAGGGTTCCCCCTTGAGTTTCGAAAGGAATGCAAAATTCTTGATGAAACTTGAAATGGTAGACATAGAATAAAGAAGAGTGAAATAAAAAAAAAAAAGAGGAGAGAAAAAAAGTAGAAAACAAGAATAAAATGGGTAAAAGATGAAAACCTTAATTCATTTTTACTACATAAAAGAGAAGAAATGAGCTCTAGAGAAAAAGCAAAAATGGTGCTTCCTACACATCCTTCAGTCGTTGCAAGGGGTGAGGTTGGTGTAGCAATAGATTTAGCATAGATAAGGACTAAAATTCTCCCTCTAGATTACGTTAGGTTAGATTTTAGTGTTTTTTCAAGCATTTTTTATTTTTCTCCAAAAATTATTGCATGTGACCCGAGTGTGATTTCATGGCACGACCATAATTTTGCCTTGTTTGTGGTGGCAAATGAAATCATGCCCTAAAAAACTTGGGGTTTTATTTCACAAAATCATGCCTAATAAGTAAAGGGTATGATTTTTCAAAAGGAGAGGAAAAATGAAATCATGCTTGAAGCTAGATAGGCATGATTTCATAGAAGAGAAAAAAGAAAGACAAAGCAAGCTAGTAAACAGGGAAAAATGAGAAGATCTAAATTTTATTAATTATGAATTATTAATGTGTACAATAAACTGATGAAATTTTTTATTATGTTTGTGGATGTAGCATGATATACTAGAGAGTCACGAGTGGTGATCGAGCTCCTTGGAGGTAGAGCTAGATGGCCTATCATAGGTAGAGAGAGATACCCTGGAGGTAGTGGGGCTACACCACTTAGTGGAGAATACCCTTGGTAGAGGCAGATAGAGCACTACTAACAACACTAGCAGAGAGGTGGTACCCAAAATCATTGACCTTTTGATTACCCATAGGAGATATTATGGTCACACTGGAGGATGTGTGATGCATCTTGTACATCCCCATCAAGGGGAGAGTATTTTATAAGGCACGAGGATAGCAGTCCATATTGTAGGGATTATCAAGATGTTGGGCCCACCAAGTTTGAGATAGCATGATCTTGATCGATGATATTATGGGATGCTATAAGTTTTATGCTTTTATGATCATGCTTTGTGGGGTGGTGGCAGGATTGTTGATGTTTCATACTAGTAGGCAATGTCTACCATTGGCATTGGTGGATATAGTGGTATATATACAAGATCAGCAGGTGATATTCACATGGGATCCCTATGTGTTGGCCCAGTTGTACAAGACATTATACAATGTTATGTACAAATGACATATAGGGTTAGTATATATAATGTTGTTCTAGGGCCATAGCAATATGAAGATCATATGCACTTCTAGGGCCATTGATCAATCCATAGTAGTCGATAGCATATAGATGGTCCAAGTCCTACGAGTGAGTCTAGAGGATATATGTCAGATTCCTACCACTAGGGATGCAGGTAATATATGAGCTATGATAGCCTAAGATCATATGGAAATTATGGCATCTACAACCTAGATAGGCTAAGGATGTGGAGAAGTTGACTAGGGTTAAGAGGATGAGGTGAGTCTCTATAGAGAAGGGGGAGTTGGAGCTCTTTAGGTTTGATCAAGTCTACTGGTAGTTTAGTACCTTCTAGGAGATCCCAAACTTAGGTGACTATTGGTATAGATGGGTGTACCAAGAACCATCAAGTGTCGAAGGGGACCCTGATGTGGGGAGCTGGGTAGAGGAGAACCTGGATGACCCATTCTATGTGGATCCAAGGGTGGAAAATGTTAGAGTAGCTATCAAATACTAGAGATGGTATAGGGGTGTCATACCTCTAAGGATCTCACCTCTAGTGCAAGTGCAAAGGTGCCAGATCATGATTCAACACATGCAACTAGCACTGTGAGAGGCTCCTCAATACTTCATGGAGTGGTAGCAGTAGGGCCAAGAGGTTCCACAGTAGAGACAAACATAGGCCCAAGTAGAGATAATGGTGGTTGCCACCACTACTTTTAGGACCAGGGAGGTGAGAGTGACCATAGTTACCACTACAATGGCTAGAGTAGTACTAAGTAGAGGGACTAAATTAGCCTCAACATCAATAGTAGCCATCCTTAGTAGGACCATAGGTGAGGGAGACCCGAGGAGGGAGATAGAGGTGTTACAAGCATAAATAGTGACCCTACAAAGGGATATGAACCTACTTTTAGAGGACATGGCCAAGAGGACAAAGGGGCTAAGAAGTACATTAAGCATTGTAGAGATGGAGAGAGGTAGACCACCTTTGACGAGAGGTGAGTCGGTTGTACAAGGAGTGATAGTGAGATCAGGTAGAGGGGATGTCTATGGTTAGCATCAACCACCAGGGCAATAAAATTCACCTACTACAGGTAAAGTTATAGAGGGTAGGATAAAGGCTGGAGGTAGTCATGTAGAGGGTGACCTATTAGATGGTGTACTACCAAGCAATTTTTATGGAGCAATGAGTACCACCGCCTTCATCCCTGTAGACACCAATCTATAATCGGTCTAGATCATGAATGGTTTCATAGTCTATGAACACACCCCACCAAGATAACCTCCAATGGGTAGAGCAGAGGAGATAGGCTCCCAAAGCTAGAGAAGGGATTAGGGTGACATGCCAATTTTTTAGTGTGGCATGCATCCCTAGGGATGGTCAAGTGTATCGGGTTTGGACTGTGATACACCAACAAAGCAAACCTATGTACCTTTTGCTACCTCTTGAGTAATATCATGTTGTGATTTAGTACAATGTGTGTGCTTATGTGTTTTATTTTATGATGTTTTTAATTTTTTAATATATGACATAATTTAACTATGGAATACACTAACCTAAAATGCAAATGTATGGATGCAATGGAATGAATGCAATGCATAAAAATACACAAAACAAATAAAACACAGGAAAAGAAGAGGAAGAAGAAATAAAATACAAGAAAGAAAAAAAATAAGAGAAAAACACAACCCTTGGTGAAACCATACCTCATAAAAATGAAGCACAATAATGTCGTAGAAAAAAATCATGACCTAGAAAGATAGGGCAAAATTTCAAGAAAGAAGGAGAAGAAGAAGAAGAAGGAGAAGAAGAAGAAGGAGAAGAAGAAGAAGAAGAAGAATAAGAAGAAAAATGCCAACAAAGAAGAATGGGGGGCTTGAGGTATGATGCTTAGGTCAACGTAGAATATATCATATTAGTATGACCAACCATGCATACATCAAATAAAAAGGAAAGAATATGGACAAGTGGAGTGATACCCATTATGGGCGTAGTACTCGCTAAGATGGTAAAAATAAGGAGTGAAACCCGTTATGGGTGTAGTGCTCACTAAGATGGATAAAAAGAAAGACACACCCGCTAGGATGTATGCTTGCAAATTATTGATATGGAGGCTTCCCATCGTGTGTGGCCATGAAGCTATCCCATATGGGGTGTGCTATGTGTGTGTGATGAGTCAAAGTGAGTACTCCCCCCATAGGTGTGGCGTGTGTGAAAATGTGTATGGACAAAGCAATAAAAAAAAAGGTGAGTGTGTGCATGTGCTAGAAGAAAAGATAGGAAGAAAGAAAAAGTAAAGAGTTGTGTTCCTTGCCTTGAAGATAAATTGATGGTCATCAGTAAAACTTTCAATTTCAAGGAACACAAAAGCAAAGACAAAGGAAAAAGAGACAAAAAAAATAAGAGCAAGGAAAAAGCAAAATCCCTAGGTTGGGGACTTCGCTAGGCATCAAAGTCCTAGTGAGAGTGCAATGCATGTGAGCTATGACCTAACTAGGTGTCATCATGTGCCATTGTCATGAGATCCCCAAAAATCTATATGATCAAGCAATCATGGGCAAGTAGCAATGCAATTATGATAAGCAAAAATGCAATATGCAATAAAATGTTAGGAAAATCATGCAAAATATGATAGGCAAGCATGTAGTATGAACAAACAAATGAATGCAATGAATGAAAATGCAAGGTATGCCTAATTAGTGGTTTATTATTTTATTTTTAGTTTGTTAATGCAAGTGAGAAGAATGATAGTTGACACATAGTCTAATTGTACCTCCTATCTTAACAAAAATAACATGTGTACAAGGGATTGATCCATCAAAGAAAAATCTAGAATAGGGATCATCTTGATGATCAAAATCATAAGGAATCTCCTTTGTAGATTTTTCTCTAGCAGCCTTTGCACGAAAATATTCATAAAAACCTAACTGAACCATGTTTCTTAACAAAAAAAAGGGTGATACTTAATTTTATAAGATCTTTGTAAGATAGTGAATTAGGATCTCCTTAATAAGTAGAAGATTTATCATAAAAATGCATAAATTTTACCATATTACAAAACAAAATGTTAGAGGGATAAGGGGATCCCTCATCCTCATCACTCCACTCCAATATTTGATGATCTAAATATTTAGCATAATTTTTAAGGTGATCATCATTATCAAATGGTAAAGGTTGTTTTTTTTATGGATGTAGCCTATGCCACACTTCACAGACTAGACTTCGACACCCAAAGGCTCTTAAATACCTTTATATTGGGATCCCAAACCTTTACCAACATATCCCATTATAGATAGGATCTATTTTGAGAGTGGGTAATCATTGGATAAGTAATAGTGGGTAAAATAACGCTCCATAGGAGAAGGGTTGCTACCATGGATCTTTTCTTTGAAGGTCATTCCTACAAATATAAAGGTACATGTGCCAATGTGTACAACTTCACCCTTCTTACAAGGTAAACCCATAGTCTGTGGTGAAGGTGGTAGCTTGGAAAGATCCAAAAGCTTTTCTTGATGAGACTAATTAACTTGATCCTGTGATGAAACTTTTATTCTAGGTTCCTCACTCACTTTTAGACTCTCAATTTGCTCAGATATTTGAGATGAGAAACTTGGAGGAGCAGATGATGAAACTGGAGGACAAATATTGAGACCAAATTGAGCTTGCTCAACCATCAAATAATATTTGAATGGATGAGAGTCGCTCAAAATGGTGATAACTTGATCCTTAAATTTGAACTTCAAACATTGATGAAAGGTAGAAGGAATTGAAGAATACAAGCTTATACTAAGAGGGGGGTGAACAGTATAAGACCACTTTTTACTTTTCTTTCCAAATACATATTATGCAATATATCAATAGCAATATCAACAACATTAATCAAAGCAATGCATAAATCACTACACACAATAGAGACACCAATTTAACATGGTTCACCCAATGTGGGCTACTCCACAAAAAAAATATTTCACTAAAATTTTCTCAACAAATATCTTGGGAATCCTTTCCCTATTACAATATTTATGAACCTCTATCCAAAGGAGACACCAATATCCTAATCAAGTTCATGGATCTCTTTCCATATGAGAACTCTTTCTCCTTAGCTATGGATGATGATCTTCTAGAATAACTACTACCTCCACTACATTGGCTTATGGATCTCTATCCACTGAATACTTTTGCCATCACACAGAAGACCTATCTTCACTACCTTGGCTAATGGACCTCTATCCACTAGAGACTGTTGTCCTCTATACTCTGTCACCTCCAAATATTGCTCTCAACTCTTTCACAAATCTATACTAAACATAGTCCTTTGATCTAGCACAAATCTGCTCAATATCAATCCTCAAATATGTACTAAACATAGTCCTTCAGTCTAGCACAAATATTTTCAATCTCTATCCTCAAATCTATACTAAACACGGTCCTTCAGTCTAGAACAAATCTTCTCAATATCTATCCTCAAATCTATAGTAAACACAATCCTTCAGTCTAGCAAAAATCTGCTCAATCTCTGTCCTCAAATATGCACTAAACACAGTCCTTCGATCTAGCATAAATCTGCTCAATCTTTGTCCTCAAATCTGCATTAAACACAATCCTTTGGTCTAGCACAAATCTGCTCAATCTCTATCCTCAAATATGCACTAAACACAGTCCTTAGGTCTAGCACAAATCTGCTCAATATATGTCCTCAAGCCTTAACACAAAGTTTAACTCAATCACAAATCAACTCTGCTAGATCTACCCCAAACCTTAATTCAAGGTTTGAACAAATCAATCAATCAAATCTGCTTACAAGTCTTCTCAAAGACTTATCTCAAATATACATTATAAGCTTCCACAAAAGCTCACACTAATCTATCCACAAGTTCTCACCAGGATTTGCCTCAACTCTGCTCCACAAGTTCTCACTAGAACTTGTCCAATATACTCAACAAGTCTTCCCAAGACTTACCTCAAATCTGTATTGTAATCTTCCACAAAATCTTACTCACCTCAACTCAATCTAACACAAAATCCTCTTCAATAACACAAACAATCTTCACACAAAAACTTGTTCAATCTCATAGAAACATATAGAGAATTGTTAGAGACTCAATATGCTTCATACTCACAATAATGCTTAACCACTTTCAATATCTTTCTCAAATCAAATTAGAATATAGAACAATTTTTTTTACAAAATTAGAACTATCACTTCAACACTTCCACTTGACTAGGCTCAATTAACTCCACTCAATCAATCACTCAATGAAATACTCCTTGCTTATAAACCCTAGTCCAAGCATATGAACACTCACTCAATTATTTCCAACAATGATTATCAACCAATCTCACATAACAATGATACTCATGTTCTTTCAAAAACCCTAGTTCAATATAGTTCACAACTTTACATAACAATGATACTCATGTTCTTGGACAACTCTAAACATGTATATGAAGGTTCATTCAATGTTTCCAACAATGCTTATCAAACAAGGTTTTTGTTATCAACTTTCACTCAGAAAAACCTTTAAGCATTAATACAAAACCAAACTCAACAATGCTTACCAAACAACCCTTTTTACTCCAACTTAGCATTCACAACATCCAACAATAACTCACAAGGAAGATGTGCCCATACCTTTTTTTTTATGAAGAAGTACCCTTAAAAATATGTCTCAATCACAATTATTTTATTTTCCAATTTTAAGGGTTAGGTAGTAAAAACCTTCTAAGAATTTAATCAATAATTTTCTCGCAAATTATTTTCACCATTCACAACATGAGAACTCAATTAACCTTATTACTTCATTCAAATATTAAATAAAATAAAACTTTATTTTGAAATAACATTCAAAACCATCTAATGCCTTATCACTCCATTCAATATTCTAATCACCAAAAATCACAATATAAAAAATCAACTTTCACAGTCCTTATATCTCCCTAAAAACCTTATGAAAAACAACCCTAGGACAAAAATTAAATTTTAATTATTTAAATACCTTTTGCCCTTGGTGGGAATCGAACCCACACTGTGCTTCCACCAAAACCCTAGACATGGATCCAACCACCGCGTGATCTAGGTGCTCACCTTGGGAGCAAAGAGCACCACATGCTCTATATTCTTCCTTCTTGGTGCTTAAACCAAAAAGTGTGCTGCTTCCTTTGGCACCCAAACAAAACTCTCATGAAAACTACCATCGAGATTCGATCGTGGGTCCTCCCGCTTTCCAAAGTACTAAGTCATAACCGTTTGCCACCAGGCCAATCCGTTAGATGGATATGAGGCTTAGAGCCTCGCCAAAATTATTCCTTCGTTGGCACACACAAAAGAAAAAAATGTTTGTCTTATTCCTCGCACAAAATCACATAAATCACATTAATCGCAGGCTTTTGTAATTCGAACGAAGGGTAAGATTTTTGCCACTAAGGCATATGGTATTTATACCATTATGCCACCATAGTTTTTAGATGTCGACGGAGGGATTTTATTCATGACGTCGGTGCATTTATTTTTGCCTTGCAACCCTAACCTTAGGGTATAATTAATAACAATAAAATTATTATAATTAACTTATAATTAATTTAATAACCCTAGGGTTAATTAAATTAAATTACAAATTAATTTATAATGAAATTATTATAATTAACTTAATTACTTTGGGTATTTCCATTAGACCTTTAATATTATAATATAATATTATAATATTATTTTTCTTGGGCCTTCTAACTTCTCCTATAGACCTTATATGATCACCTTCTTATTTCTGAAATTGACTCTTGAAGTCCTTCCTCTTGCACTTCTCACTAAAACCATCAATGACAACAAATCTTGCTCATATTTCCAACAATATCTCCCTTTGTCATTGATGGCAATCCATTTTCCTTTTACCATTCCTTTTACCTTTTTTTGTTTTGCTCCCCCTGAGAAACTGCTCCCCCTAACTAAATGCTCTCCCCTAACTCAAATATCTCCCCCTTTGTCATCAATGGTAAAGGGTCACCTTTGGGGCTCGGGGCTAAGAATGAGACTCTTAGATTAGCCCCTCCCCTACCTCCTCTTGAGGTGGTTAATTCTTGGGTGGGAGTATTTCTACTCCCAGTATGCACTGATCTTTACCTTTGTCCACTTTCCTTCTCATATGATCCTTATGATTCCTCTAACTATTCCTATTTATGCTTGTCTCTAGAATTTTTGCTCTACACTACTTTTTTGTATATCCATCATTATTGCACTTATAACACTTAATGTTATTATTCCTTGGAGGTGCAAATATCTTGGGATTTCTCCTGGTGAAGCCATATCTATTCCTGTCATGAACCCTGCAATTCATTGCCTTGTGACCAAACTAATTACAAGAGTAGCAATACCCTTGAAATAACTATCTGTTTCTAAAGTTCCCATATTCCTATATTTCATGAGTCCTGCATTGAGAAGCTTTGTTCCCAAACCTATGATATGAGAAGCATAGTCTATTAAAATTACCTTGCCTTGACCCCATGGGTCTTTTAGTCTCTTTTACCCTATGCTGGTTCCTGTTCTATTTGTTCCTCTTTTATGCATTGTTCCTTTCCTTGCTAAACTTTTTGTTGTCCAACTCATACTCAGAAGTCTTTTTCTCTCTTACACTTTCTTCTTCTAAAGTTTCTTCTTCTTTGGAACTTGAGGTTGACTCTTCTCCATGTTTCTTTTGTACTTGTTCAAAACCAAGTCCTGTTTTACTTGTTGTAGGTTTTTGTGTCTTGATAATCTTATCCAAATTCTTTGAGATTCTCCCAAACCTATGTAACTTGTTCTTAGACTCTTTTACTTACTTCTTTAGTAAATCTAATTCATGCTCCAACCTTTCACATTCTAAGACCTTTGCTTCTAACCTATATTTGAACTATCTTGTCTTAGCTATTAACTTATTTAGATCCTCTATAAGATTTCCTTTCTCTTCATCAAATTCTTGAAACTGAAGCTTAAGTTGGGAGTTTTGCTTTCTTACCTTCTTTAATACATCAAGAGCATGAATAAGCTCTCCCTCTAGATCAACTTATCCCTTATTTGATTCTTCCTCTATTTTTTACCTTTGAAAACATCTTCATTCTTTTTTGAATTGTCTACTATAGGATCACCTCCTTCTTCTTCTAGTGCCATAAGAAGATTCTCTTTTGGTCCTTCAAATGTATCTTCATATTCATCATCACTGAAACTGAATTCATTCTTTGTACAACTATCCTCAAGATGACAAAATTACCACATCTAAAACATTTGAGGATTATTGGTGTTCTTTTCCTAACCACTTATTTTTCTTTTGCCAGAAATGGAACTTAATATCTATCATTATCTGAGGAACTATCATCACTATCATTTGAGTACTTACTGTTGAGCAAGGTGCAGCAAAAGCATTGAGAAAGTATTGTCATTGTTGTCAACACAGACAGATTGATGCAGTTGATGCAGTTCAGAGGTCAGTCAGATCAAGTGCAGAAAGTTTCAAGCAAAACAGAGGTGACCCAGATTCAAAAATTGGCAGAAAGAGACAAGGAAGAAAACTGTCGCGATATCGCGACATGTTTTCTGTCGCGATTTCGCGACAAAAAGTAGGAGAGAGAAAATGCACACCAAAATGTCGCGATGTCACGACATGTCGAGTTTTCGTTGAGGAGAGAGAAAATGTGTCGCGATTTCGTGACAAAAAGTAGGAGAGAGAAAATGCACGCCAAAATGTCGCGATGTCGCAACATGTCGAGTTTTCACTGAGGAGAGAGAAAATGTGTCACGATTTTGTGACATAAATGGAGGAAAGGAGCTTGCAATGAAGAGAGTAGCGATTTTGCTACAAATCGAAAGTTAAAAAAACTAAGTTGCAGCGATTTCGACACAAGTAAAAATTCACAAGAAGAAGGTGTAGCGATTTCGCTACATGTTGAAACAAAGAGAAACTAAGGTGTAGCGATGGCGCTACATGTTGAAACAAAGAGAAACTAAGGTGTAGCGATGGCGCTACATGTTGAAACAAAGGGAAACTAAGGTGTAGCGATTTCGCTACTAGTCAAAAGTGTAGAAGCGAAAGATGCAGCAATGATATTACAAGTCAAAATTTCATGAAAAGAGGCAAGGTGAAAACACAAGGCACAAAGATGTAAAAATTTTGCCATTGCATGAAGCATAGTGTCGCGATTTCGTGACATGTTCCATTTTCGTTGGAGTTGGCAAGGAGAGTTGTACGGAAGAGCAAAGTGTCACGATTTCGTGACATGTTCCTTTTTCGCTGCTGCTGGCAAAGAAGAGTGTACAAAAGCCGAAAGTGTCACGATTTCATGACAAGCAGGATGATGACGTCAGCAAGAGTCGAAAACGTCACGATTTTGTGACAAGAAGGATGATGACGTCAACAAAGTTGAAAAGTGTCGCGATTTCACGACAGGATGAAAGAAAAGCCACTGGAAGCCAAAAATGTCACGATTTCGCGACAACCTTCAGGGTGACGTCAGCATAAGTTAAAAATGTCGCGATATCGTGACAGGCGACAGGTTGGCAGGTAAAAGCCAAAAAAGCAGGCATGGTGACACGTGTCATAAAAGACATCATGCAGCCGGTTACATAAAATGTAACTGATGTCAAATCTGCAGTTACAGATTGACAAGTGTCAGTCATGCATTCGAACAGTCGTTTGCATGTATTCGAAGAATCAAATATAAATTATCGAAAGGTTTTCGAAAAGTCTTTTTATAGCTTTCGAACGGTCGCACTCATGGAATCGAACAGACATTTTGCTTGTATTCAAAGAGCCGAATATGAAGGATCAAGATATGCTTTTCGAGAAGATATGTTTGCAGCATTCAAAATAGCCATACTACAAGAAATCGAAACGCCGTATTGCGGGGTTTCGAGCGGTCGTTTCGAACGACCACTTATTTGCGGGAGAAAAGAATTCGAACAGTTGGGTATATGATTCGACTGCGTGCCGGATTGGATGTATATAAATGAATAGCTGTAAAGAGAAATTGTTGAAGAAAGATAGAAGTTGTTGCAGTAAGAAGGGAATTGCTATGAAAAGAGGGTGCTGTATAGAGAAATAAGCAGAGACATGAGATTGTGCAGAGGTTGTTAAAATTACAGACCAGTCAGGGTCGAGTTAGTAGTGAAGACATTTTTATGTCATTTTGATTTGATTAGAATTGCAGTCCAAGTTGGTGCTTGGTACTAGGGGTTGGTGCTCCATCTGTTGCAACGAGAAAATTACAGGGGTTGGTGCTCCTTCCAGTGGATTTTGGTAAAGAAGTTGTAAAATTGAAATTTTGCAAAGACTCGGATTTGGATTGAAGTCCAAGCAGTTAATTTTTGAGGAGTAGCCAAATTGGTGAACCTCGTTATATTGTGTGTTGTGGTGTGCTCTCATTTTGTTCTTCTAGTTTTATAAGTTTTCTGTGCTTCAGTCTTTGAATGTTGCTTGTTTTGAAGTTAAATAACTACACTGATTCACCCCCCCCTCAGTGTCATTGTGTGAACATCAATTGGTATCAGAGCAAGGTTCTTTGTACAAGCTTAATCGGCTAAGGAGATCTTGGAAGAAACAATGGCAGGCGGTGAAGGATTTTCATCCAACAAAGCTCCCTTATTTGATGGAACAAATTACACCTTACGGAAACTCAGAATGCAAACATATCTGAGTGCATTGGGATATGATATTTGGGATTCTATAGATAGTGGATACACAGCACCCACTACCCCTCCAACAGATACTGCTGAGAAAAAGAAATTTGAGAACAACTCCAAAGCTAAGAATGCCATAATGTGTGGGCTTGTTGACAGTGAACTGATAAGAGTCATGAGTTGTAAATCAGCAAAAGACATGTGGGATAAGTCGAAGAGCATCCATGAAGGAGAGAGTAAGATTAAGGAAGCAAAACCGCAAACTCATCGAGCACAGTTCGAAGCACTACAAATGAATGAAGATGAAAACATAGAGACTTATATGTTGAGAGTCAACGAAATTATTAATGCAATCAGAGGACTCGGTGAAGAAATTGATGATGCAGTTGTTGTGAAAAAGGTTCTCAGAACACTTCACAAAAGATTTAACTCCAAAGTCTCTGCAATAGAAGAGGCAAAAGATCTAAACAACTTCGAGCATGGATGAGTTGCATGGTTCCACTGATAGCATATGAAATGAGAATAGGACAAACCAAGTCTACGAGACAGAGAAGCAACTTTTAAAGCACACAAGAATGTAAAAGTTGAACATGAATCTGAGGATGAAGGAACACTGGATGAAATAGAAGCCAATTTTGTTCGAAAACTCACAAAAGAAAAAGGAAAATATAGAGGGAAGCTACCTTTTAAATGCTTCAATTGTGGAGGAGTCGGTCATTTTGCAGCAAAATGTCCAATGCGGGAGAGAACAAAAAATGGTGAAGGTTCACACCAAGAAAAAGGTAGTTGGAAGAAGAAACAAAATTTCGGAAAGAACAACTTCAAGAAGAAAAGCTTCATAACCAAGAATGTCAGCGAGTTCTAAAGAAAGCACAGATGAGGAGTCCGAAGAAGAAGGAGGTGAAGCTCTGTTCATGGCACTTGAAGAAGAAAGAACGAGAGGAAAATCGGGAAGGTGATGAAAATTCCAAGGATGAAGGTGAAGTGTATTTGGAAGGAGAATTGGTTGCTTGCACTTGAAGAGTTGAGTGCGAGAAAGGAAGAAGAATAAGAAATTTTCAAAGAAATTAGAGAATGCCACGAGACATAATAAACAATCTAAAAATACGAGACAAAGGAATTCAAGAAAATGTCCGAAGTTCTTGATGAACAATTAAGCTGTAAAGACAGGTTGAATGCGACAAGCTAGAGGAAGACATTGTTATGTTAAGGATGCGGTTAGAGGAGATGAATAGAAAATTGAACTATTTTCATAAGTTTGAAGAAAGTACTTGTAAAGCTGGATAAAATGTTAAATAACCAAAGGCCTTACGGCATAAAATTTGGTTTAGGCTTTGATGAAGGAGAATCTTCAAAGGATTCAAAGAACTTGAATATAGAACCCATAAAGAAAGAAGAAAAGATCAGGGTTGAACCGAGAAAAACCAAATCATGCAAAAGAAAACAATAATGCCAGATTCAAGAAGAATACTGACAAAGATGGATTCACAAAAGTCACACATCCAAGGAGGAGAAGAGTCATGGCTCCTACTTCAAACTGGCAAAGACCGGCACCCAGGTTTAATCATGCATTTTTTGGTTATTGTTTTAAATGCAATGCTTATGGCCATAAGATTTCAGATTGCAGGCATAATGTATCTCAAAGGAATTTTACCAGCAGAAATGTTTTTTCTCCTTTAATGAATTATGCAGTTGAATGTTATAATTGTCATAATTTTGGACATATTACTAGAAGCTCAGAAGCACTTTTGCATCAAATAATTATCAGGGTAGAAAATCTCAGCCAAGTGGGTTGAAACAAAACCAGAAATTTCTTGAAAAATAGGCACATGCTAATGAAAGGACAAAGGCAAAACAAGTAGCAAAATCTGCTATCAAACCAGAATGGAAAGAAAAGGAATCTTTGATTGTCCAGACTACTTTTAAAGCTCAGAACAAATCAGCACCTTGGATACTTGACAGTGGTTGTTCCAGTCACATGACGGGTGACAAGCAAAAGTTTGAGAATTTACAGAATTATGAAGGTGGTTATGTGAAATTTGGAAATAATGATGGAGCAAATATTGTTGGAAAGGGATCAGTCAAGATCAGTGATGGCAATATAAAATCAAAAGAAGTCTTGTTTGTAATTGGCCTGAAGCATAACTTGCTAAGTGTAAGTCAAATATGTGACAAGAGGTCATGATGTAATCTTCAAGAAGGAGGGTTGTGAAGTAAGAAAGACAAAAAATGGAAAGTTAATAGCCACTGGACTGAGAACTTACGGAAATATGTATACACTTTCAAAAACTGCAGAAGGAACATGCTTGATTGGACGGGGAAGATGAAAACAGGCTATGACACAAGAGGCTTAGGCATATTAGTTTTGACAATCTAGAAAAAATCAGTTCAAAAAGAGCAGTTAGAGATATACCAAACATTGGCAAACCTACAAATAGCATCTGTGAGTCATGCCAAAAGGAAAAACAAACCAGAGCCACTTTCAAAGCAAAAGAATACTTCACTAGCAAGCCATTAGAACTAATTCACACTGATCTATGTGGACCCATGAGAACTGAAAGCATAAATGGACACAAATATTTTATGCTTGTGTATAGATGACTACTCAAGAATGACATGGGTACTATTTTTGAAACTCAAGTCGAAGCCTTTGAGATGTTTAAAACCTTCAAAAATCTTGTTGAGAATCAATCGGGAAAAGGAATTAAATGCCTAAGATCGGACGGGGGGAGGAGAGTTTATCTCCGAAGAATTTGTAGAATACTTGTCAAAAACATGGGATAAGAAGACGGTTTTCGGCAGCTAGGACACCTCGGCGAGAATGGTGTTGTAGAAAGGAAGAATAGAACGGTGCGAGGAAATGGCAAGGACAATCCTGCGAGAAAACAAAATAGGTGACGATTTTGGAAAGAGGCGGTTCATACTTGCAGTTTACATTCAAAACAGGTGCATCTTGAGACCACATGAAAGCAAAACACCTTATGAGTTGTGGTTTGGCAGAAAGGCAACAGCAAGACATTTCAAAGTATTTGGCGAGCAAGTGCTACATAAAACGGATTGAAGATAACCTCGGTAAATTTGAAGATAGAGCTGATGAAGGTATCTTTCTTGGTTACTCAACAAAAAGCAAGGCCTACACATGTTACAACAAGAGGTTGAAGAAAATTGTTGAAAGTGCTTGATGTGAAAGTTGATGAAGGTAGAGAACAAGAAACTACTTATCAAGAAAACTACCCTATGTATGAAGAAGTCATTGAAGGTGATGATGAAAAAGAAGCGAGAGAAGAATCGAGAAAATTGATCCAGGATGGTGTAAAAAGCTGAATCGAAGAAGAAGAAAACAGGGAAATTTAAAGCAGACAAGCTGGCGAGAAAAATCATCCAAGTGAGCAGATTATTGGGGATCCCAGAGATGGTATTCAGACAAGAAGAACAACGGTGAGGAACTATTCTTTGTTATCTAGTATTGAACCTAAAAATGTTGCTTGAAGAAAGCAACGATGAAAGTTGGATGAAGGCAATCAATGAAGAACTAGATGAGATAGAGAAAAACAATACCTGGGAATTAGTACCTAGACCAACAAATAAAAACATAATTGGCACTAAATGGGTTTTTAGAAATAAATTGAATGAAGATGGGCAGGTTGTCAGAAATAAGGCAATATTGGTATGTAAAGGCTATGCTCAGGTTGAAGGCATTGATTTTGAAGAAACTTTTGCACCGGTAGCCAAACTAGAGGCAATCAGAATGTTTCCGGCATTAGCAGTTCATAAAAACTTCAAAGTATATCAAATGGATGTAAAATCAGCATTTTTGAATGGAAAACTGGAAGAAGAGGTTTACATTGAACAACCAGATGGCTTCCAACTTGGTGACAATCCAGATTTTGTTTGTAGGTTAAAGAAAGCTTTATATGGATTAAAACAGGCACCTAGAGCATGGTATGCAAGGCTGGATAATTATCTAATTAAACAAGGGTTTAAGAAAGGTTTGGTGGATAACAACTTATATGTCAAAACAGAGAAGGGTCATCTTATTGTTCTTGTTGTTTATGTAGATGACATAATATTTGGCAGCAGCATGGATGAATACTGCAAAGACATATCAATTAAAATGAAAAAAGGAATTTGAGATGTCAATGATTGGTGAACTTTCTTATTTCTTAGGATTGCAGGTCAATCAAAATGAAAAAGGCATTTTTATTTCTCAAGTTAAATATGTAAAAGAAATGCTGAAAAAGTTCACAATGGAAGACAGTAAACCGGTCAGCACTCCCATGACAACAAGTGCCAAGTTGAGCAAGGATGATAAATCTCCAGATGTGGATCAAACAATGTACAGGTCTATGATTGGAAGCCTGCTATATTTAACAGCTACTAGACCAGATATACTACAGGCAGTATGCATGGTTGCTAGATTTCAGGCAAGTCCCAAAGAAACTCATGTCACAGCTGTAAAAAGGATCTTCAGGTACCTCAAAGGTACCATGGATTATGGGTTGTGGTACCCAAAAGGCAAAGACTTCACTTTGATTGCATATTCTGATGCAGATTGGGCAGGGTGCATTGATGACCGAAAGAGTACAAGTGGAGGAGCATTTTATCTTGGAGACAGGCTGGTAGCATGGCACAACAAGAAACAAGAATCAGTCTCTCTATCCACTACAGAGGCAGAATACATTGCAGCCACAACTTGTTGTACATAGATATTATGGATGAGACAAACTTTGAAAGATCTTGGTATCCACTTCAAAGAGCCAATATCAATAAAATGTGATAACACTAGTGCTATCAACATATCCAAGAATCCAGTTATGCATTCAAGAACCAAACACATTGCAATCCGATATCATTTCTTGAAGGATAAAGTTGCAGAAGGAGAGGTCAAGTTGGATTTTGTTCCAACTACAGAGCAAGTAGCTGATATATTCACAAAACCATTGCCCAAGGATGTTTTTGAGTACCTTAGGAATAAGTTGGGAGTGGTCACAATTCCCAAGAACTGACTATCATTAGGGATCACATTCTCAATGGGTGCATGCATGCCTATACTTATAGTTTTGCTTATATTTATGATTTTTGCTAACTATAACGATATTTTCTCGAGAATGGTGTACGAGAGACTCAGGGGGAGTCTGCGGCAGCCCTTTGGTATTATTGGCAAAGGGGGAGAAGAAGTTGAGCAAGGTTGTTGTGTGTTGCCAACAATTCCAAAGGGGGAGATTGTTGAGCAAGGTGCAACAAAAGCATTGAGAAAGTATTGTCATTGTTGTCAACACAGACAGATTGATGCGATTGATGCAGTTCAGAGGTCAGTCAGATCAAGTGCAGAAAGTTTCAAGCAAAACAGAGGTGACCCAGATTCAAAAATTGGCAGAAAGAGACAAGGAAGAAAACTGTCGCGATATCGCGACATGTTTTCTGTCGCGATTTCGCGACAAAAAGTAGGAGAGAGAAAATGCATGCCAAAATGTCGCGATGTCGCGACATGTCGAGTTTTCGCTGAGGAGAGAGAAAATGTGTCGCGATTTCGCGACAAAAAGTAGGAGAGAGAAAATGCACGCCAAAATGTCGCGATGTCGCGACATGTCGAGTTTTCACTGAGGAGAGAGAAAATGTGTCACGATTTCACGACATAAATGGAGGAAAGGAGCTTGCAATGAAGAGAGTAGCGATTTCGCTACAAATCAAAAGTTAAGAAAACTGAGTTGCAGCGATTTCGACACAAGTAAAAATTCACAAGAAGAAGGTGTAGCGATTTCGCTACATGTTGAAACAAAGAGAAACTAAGGTGTAGCGATGGCGCTACATGTTGAAACAAAGAGAAACTAAGGTGTAGCGATGGCGCTACATGTTGAAACAAAGGGAAACTAAGGTGTAGCGATTTCGCTACTAGTCAAAAGTGTAGAAGCGAAAGATGCAACAATGATATTACAAGTCAAAATTTCATGAAAAGAGGCAAGGTGAAAACACAAGGCACAAAGATGTAAAAATTTTGCCATTGCATGAAGCATAGTGTCGCGATTTCGTGACATGTTCCATTTTCGTTGGAGTTGGCAAGGAGAGTTGTACGGAAGAGCAAAGTGTCGCGATTTCGCGACATGTTCCTTTTTTGCTGCTGCTGGAAAAGAAGAGTGTACGGAAGCCGAAAGTGTCACGATTTCGCGACAAGCAGGATGATGACGTCAGCAAGAGTCGAAAACGTCACGATTTCACGACAAGAAGGATGATGACGTCAGCAAAGTTGAAAAGTGTCACGATTTCGCGACAGGATGAAAGAAAAGCCACTGGAAGTCGAAAACGTCATGATTTCGTGACAACCTTCAGGGTGACGTCAGCATAAGTTAAAAATGTCACGATATCGCGACAGGCGACAGGTTGGCAGGTAAAAGCCGAAAAAGCAGGCATGGTGACACGTGTCATAAAAGACATCATGCAGCCAGTTACATAAAATGTAACTGATGTCAGATCTGCGATTCTGATTGACAAGTGTCGAGTCATGCATTCGAACAACCGTTTGCATGTATTCGAAGAATCAAATATAAATTATCGAAAGGTTTTCGAAAAGTCTTTTTATGGCTTTCGAACGGTCGCACTCATGGAATCGAACAGACATTTTTCTTGTATTCAAAGAGCCGAATATGAAGGATCAAGATATGCTTTTCGAGAAGATATGTTTGCAGCATTCAAAATAGCCATACTACAAGAAATCGAAACGCCGTATTGCAGGGTTTCGAACAGTCATTTTCGAACAGCCACTTATTTGCAGGAGAAAAGAATTCGAACAGTTGGGTATATGATTCGACTGCGTGCCGGATTGGATGTATATAAATGAATAGCTGTAAAGAGAAATTGTTGAAGAAAGATAGAAGTTGTTGCAGTAAGAAGGGAATTGCTATGAAAAGAGGGTCTGTATAGAGAAATAAGCAGAGACATGAGATTGTGCAGAGGTTGTTAAAATTACAGACCAGTCAGGGTCGAGTGAGTAGTGAAGACATTTTTATGTCATTTTGATTTGATTAGATTTGCAGTCCAAGTTGGTGCTTGGTACTAAGGGTTGGTGCTCCATCTGTTGCAGCAGAAAATTACAGGGGTTGGTGCTCCTTCCAGTGGATGCTGGTAAAGAAGTTGTAAAATTGAAATTTTGCAAAGACTAGATTTGGATTGAAGTCCAAGCAGTTAATTTTTGAGGAGTAGCCAAATTGGTGAACCTCGTTATATTGTGTGTTGTGGTGTGCTCTCATTTTGTTCTTCTAGTTTTATAAGTTTTTTGTGCTTCAGTCTTTGAATGCTGCTATTTTGAAGTTAAATAACTACACTGATTCACCCCCCCTCTCAGTGTCATTGTGTGAACATCACTTACTTGCCTTATCTGTATAGAAACTCTTCTTGTGCCTCTGGAAAAACTTCTTCCCTTGTGTACCTTGTCCATCCCTATTTTTCTTTTGGTACCTGTGCCTTCCTACATCCCTGTTCATATGATCATGTTTCTCATCACCACTGCTTTTTCTAGATTTTGTACAATCAGATGCATAGTGACCATATTTTCCACATTTAAAACATCTAACTGATTTCAAACCTTTGTACTTTCTTTAGTCTTTGTTTCTTCTACTATAATTGGCTTCTTCATCACTGGATAACTCATTGCTGGAGTCTGACTTCTTACCCTTAGTCTTTTTAGTGGTTTTAAATGCTACTTCTTTCTGGGGAATAGGTTCCTCTTTTATTCTTATCTCAAATACTATGAGAATGTCATGTAATTCATCTCTTGTCAAAATATCAATGTCTTTTGATTCTTCTATAACTAAAATCTTTTCACTAAACCTTTTTGGAAGTGACCTTAGAATCTTATCACACACATCAGGTTCTGAAACTTCAAGCACAAGTCCTTACATGGAGCTAACAACTTCATCCACATGAAGTAGATAAGTAGAAATGTTTTCCTCATCCTTAATTTTTAGATCTTCAAATTCTCTTTTGAAGTTTTGCAACTTGGATCTTTTGACCTTTTTATCTCCTTCATATATTCCTTGCAACTTATCCCAAATTTCCTTTGTTGATTTGCAATGCATAATCTTTATAAACTCTATTTCATGGAAGCCCTTTTGAATTGCATTCATTGCTCTTGAATTATAATTATGTAGAAGCTTACCATATTTATTTTTAGGTGGAGTTTTTGGTGGTGTGTATCCATTTTCAATTGCTTCTCACACTTCATTTCCAAGTGCCATTAAATGAAACTTCATCCTTGTGCTCCATAGAGTGTTGAGGTGTGATTTTGTCCGATTACAAATATCACCCGACAATTAGGATCGTAATCCTCTCTTGCAAAGAAAATATGTTTCTCCAAGGTTCTTTTACGTAACACGTTATGAATTTATGTCAATTAAGTGCACAAAACATCTCAGGGATTAACAATCAACTGTTAACAAGGGGCCTAGTATAACAAATATTTTGATCTTGAAATCATTACTTGCATTTTCATCAGTATAATTTACTTCCTCAAAATGAATAAACTTACCTTTTAAAGCTAATATTTGAGAATGCAAATCTATTTTAAAAGATGAACTTTGATTAAAAATGCTTTTAACCTTATATTAAACTTGCATGAATGTTTTAAAGCATTTTAATTCAAAACTTACATTTATTTCATGAATGAAGCTTAAAATCAGATCTAATAAATGATGAATAAAATAAAAACCCTAATTATAAAATGTGAAACACTTTATAATCCCTATGTTTGGGCCTTTAGAATATTCTAAGCTTTATAATCCTTGCTTCTTTTCATAGAATATGAATAATTAATGTGTATGAATTCTAATTATAAAGTTTTGTACTTTATAATATAAAAATTAGAATTCATATAACCTTTTAAACCAAATATTTATTTATTCAAATATTTATTAATTCAAATATTTGAAATAAATAAATATAAATAATTAATATGTATGAATTCTAATTATAAAGTTTTGTACTTTATAATATGAAAATTAGAATTCACGTAATCTTCCTTAATGTGATGTTTATTTATTTTCAAATATTTATTAAACTAAATATTTGAAGTAAATAAATTTAATCCTTTCAATAGTATACTTTGGACTTTATGATTTGAGATTGAAAATTTTAATAAATCAAACTTCCAGAAACATAAATAAATCTCAAATTATGGATTTTAAAATTTTATGATATTAAAATCAATAATCCATATAATCCTTCTCTTTCTCCGAAATTTATTTGTCAAATATTTATTAACTTAAATATTTGACCTAAATAAATTTTACAACCCTTTCTATAAATCTGAATCTTTGAAATTCAACTTAGGGTTTTAATAAAACAAATTCAATGAACTTTATAAACTTTATGAAATTTAAAATCAAAAGTTCATTGATTCCCTCCTCTGTGAAATTTATTCACCCAAAATATTTATAGAATTAAATATTTGAGTGATAAATTCAAACTTTAACCTAGTTGTAAAATTTAAATCTTTTATAAAATAAACTAGGTTTTATCTTAAATCTTAATGCCTCAAATAAATTAAAAAGGTCTTAGGGTAAAGAAACAAATTTGAATAAAACGTTCGGATAAACTTGCTATAACACATAAAAACACAACTTTGAAAACCAAACTCAGGCAGACCAGATTTTACACAATCCTACCACAAATTTGGTGCTATCTTCTATGGAAATTTTAATTAAAAAATTATATCAATCAACTTATAAATTAAAAACACCACAATAGTGCTTGCTTTTAATAAAAATTGAATTTGATACAAAATATTAGATCTTACAATGAATCCAACAAAGTCTCTGTATTCATGTGCAAATGTAGCTTCCTCTACAACTTGGTCTTCTATTTGGCTCCTTTCAATCTTTCCTCTTTTTCTCCAACCTGTCTGACCCTTCTCTTTGGTTTCTAATTCTCCATTTATAACTTAAGAAATTCGTTCCTCTTGATTAGTTTGCTCCGTTCCATTAGTTTTAAAAATGAATTCTTGAAACCCTAATATCAATAAAGCCTTTTCAAAGGATTAATATTTCTCCTCATTGGCATTCAAAATTTAAAGTTAAGACATGCCCATGAAACCCATGAACACATCCTCTATTCAACATATTTTAATAATCCTACCAACAAAACAAATATTAATTAGAATATAAAACATTTATAAAATAACCTTTTTAAATATAATTAAATTACAAAGTTATAAAACTTTATAATTTAATTAATTTAAAACAAGTTTATAAAATAATAATTTTAAATATATTAAATTATAAAGTTATAAAACTTTATAATTTAATTAATTTAAAACAAGACATAACTAAACATAACATACGAACATGCAACCTATATGACCACCACTATAATAAATGAAAATATATTAAAATAACACCAAAAATATATACTAAATAACAAACATATAAATTTAAAGACAACATAAAACTAAAAAAATAATAAAACAAAAAAAAAAAAAAAAAATAAAATAAAACAAAAATATAACATAAGACTTAATAAATTAACATAACACAAAAATATTTATAAACCTAAAGACTAACAATTAATAAAAATAACATAAAGAACCTAATAAACAAATAGAACAACATATAATAAAACAAAATACAATATAACAACACCATACAAGAAAATCAGATTTAACATGAAATCAATTTGATGAAACCAACCATAAGACCATTCCTAGGAAGATAATTTTTGAATCAATGATGAAGACAATGAACAATAAGCACAAGCAACAATTTGAAACAATTTTCAAATTTCAAGTGGGTCCCCAAATTTTGGGGTCATTGTGAAGGAGTCACAACAAATGGCGACTCTACTGGTAAATGTCCTTGGATATTTCAGACTTAAGAACCAAACTTTGAAAACAACAAAAACCCAAATATTAGAATTATAAGCATCAATAATATCTAGAGAATGAGAATAGACCAATTCAACATGAACCATTAGAATCATCAGCATCAGCTCAGTGTGTGTAAAGTGATTCATTCTATATCTTTTGAAACCATTCAACATTCCATTGTCAATTTTGTATTTAGGCTATGAACATTTTCTCTTTGAAGTAATACCTCCACCTAATTCTCTTCAGACATTGCTCTACTTCAGCTTCTATAGCTCGATAGATATTATCTGAATCTCCCATATATTAGGTGAATTTTATATTTTGCATTTCATTTTGTTTTAGACATAGCTTCACTGTCAGTCGAGCGTCTATAGCTCCGGTGAAGATTATCTAGTTCATGGTGATAGATTTAACTTTATTTTCTATTGTATTCATCATTTTTTCTCTTTTTTCTTTTTTTCTTTTTTCTTTTTCTTCTTTTTTCTTTTTATCCAATAATATGGTACTTTGCAACAAATCCACCTGCCATTTGGGTTAGAGATCAGGTAAGGCTGAAAGAGTATATAAAATTTTCACCTTAATTTGTAAAATTGACAACTTCATACTTCTAAAATTTCAAAAGATATTCCTTAATGTGTTTGTAGTACTCGTGAAGCTTTTGCAATATGATTCTAATATTTCAAATTTCCTTATCTTAGTTCACATTCATGAAGATATAGACTAACATCTCACTTTTCCTTTTCTCTAGGTTTTACAGGTTTTCAAAATAGGTAATTTTATCCTATATGACCCAGGCCCAAATACCAAATAAAATCATCAAATGATTAGTGTCTCGATAACAACTACCTCAATCAAGAAAACCTCACTGAAACTTTGTCAAATTCAACAACACACATCAAAATAATGAAACTCCAAAATCTGGCAAAGCCATTTTATTGCTATACTAAAAACACAACCAAAAATCTGATAAACACTAAACAAACAAAAATAAACATCACCAACTAATAAAATCAGCAAAATAACTAACTAACAAGCTCACAAAACAACAAGCTATACAAAACATAAATTTGCAAAACCAAAATTGCAAAGTTGATAAAGCGAGTGAATCCACTTCCTAAACTTGACAACATTGACAACAGAACCAATAACAAAACATTACAAAACCACAACTTATGTACAAACACAAAAACAAGAAAACAAAATCCAAAAGACTATTTACAAAAATATACATTATGTACAAGACACTGCAAAATTTCTGCCATCATTTCCCTGGATCCCAAATACGATTAGCACACTTTAGAAAACATATATGATTATATGCCTGCCAAGTTTTATAAGAATCCAATAAAAATAAGATTAGGCCAAAAATAGAAATTCTTATTATGCCTATCTCATCCCACTGATTTGATTCAAGTTGATAAGCAATTCCATGTTTAAAATTTGATTCATTAAACTTAAAATTGAAAACATGATTTTCAATTATCCTTTGCTTATTCAAAAAGGTGTAAATTTCACAATTTGATTCATAATTTAGAACTAGGCTCCCCTTTTCAAATAGGAGATCTTGCAAATAAGAACCTATTTCTAAAAATTTCAAATTCAAATCACTTTCAAAGTTTTTAAAGCAATCACAATCATTCAAGAATTGACAAGCATCTAGGACATTTGGTATAAGAAGATCATTAAAAATTTGTGCCCTAGATTCACTAGTTGATTGCTCATGAATTTGATTAAGCATTTCAAACATGTTTTCCTTCATTTCATTTATGGCAAAAATTTTAGAAGTTGTCTCCAACTTCTTGTTAACAACATTTGATATTTCATCATTGATAGCATTAGCATCCAAAAACTTATCATGCAACCCATTACCTAAAAATTTTGTAACCAATGAGAAAGGTGAAGATTTTACCTCATCATCTATACTCAACACATCATTATTAGCATTTACCAATATTTGATGAGCATTTGTCACTTTTTCCTTTTCTTCATGGTCTCCATCATGATCACCTTGTAGTTCTTCATCTTCATCAAATACCTGTTTGTTAAAGACACCAAAATTAGGCACCCAATTAAATGTATGCCCATCCTTTTCAAACCACAAATCTGACTGATCACAAGATGTGTTAAATAATAAATTTTCTTGATCAACCACCTGAGTTACTTTAGATAGATCAACATTTTCCTTTAGGTCATCACCAACATTAAATCCAAACCATTCATGTGAATTTGTACTCAAATTTTTATTAGTCATGGGTAAAAGAGATGACTTTACCTCTTCCTCATTATTAACAAATGAGTCATAAGAAACATTTACCATTTCTTCATTTTCAATTTCAGCAAGGTGTTCAATAAATTCATCTTCAAAGTGATTCAATTTTGGAACCTTCTCTATTTCTGCAATTGGCATGTCATTTTCTAATTGTGTAGGAATTGTGAAATCTTCTTTTGAAATAGAAGTTTCAACATCCTACATATCAAGTGAAACAAAAATTTTATCAGTAGAAGTATGAGAAAATAATGATTCACCATACATACCCCATCTATTTTGTTTAATTAAAAAATATCATCATATCCTCCAACCATTATAAAAATTATCTTCTATAGTTAAAGGGTGAGATTCAACCATATATTTTGTGCAAACTTTGGATAGGTCTATAATTTCCTTTTCAAATTCACCTTTATCAATCACCTGAGATGAAGACCTATTGATTTCTTGTTGTATGAGCATTGTAGAATCCTTAAGTGACACAAGGCTTTCAATTTCCTGCACATCATCTGAGATAAGAACTTCTTTGGAAATTGTGAATAAAGTGAATAATTCTTCTTCATGATCTGAAATAACAAAATCATTATCTTTCTGAAGCACTTGGTGACATTCCATATTTTCTTTCATACCATATTTGGATTCATTTTCCGATTCACCTTCTTCAATAAAGAATTCATCTTCAATTTCAAACAATTCATCTTCCTCAAGCAATAAGATTTTAGGATCAGTCATTTGAACCATCATCGTCGAGGTATTATTTTTTTGTAATCCCTTGCAATCTTCAATGAAATCACATCTATGATCATTCAATTCTTTAACTTTACCTATTTGAACATCACACTCATTATCCTCCTGAAACAAATGATGAAAATCTATCATTTCTTCTATATATTCTTAGATTCATTTTCAAATTCATTTTCTTTAATTTCAAAAAATTCATCTTTCTCAAATTCATCCCCCTCAATTTTAAAGAACTCATTTTCATATTCATATTTTGGTAAGACAAGGGTTTCTTCAGTGGGATCAATTTCTGTATTTTGTTTTATAAGATCATCCCAATCCTCTTTTGTGAATAATGGCTCTAAGTCAGTTTCTACATTTTGATCAACTTGATCATCACAATGTTCATTGATGGGTATTGACTCTGAAACCTGCACCTCATTCTCAACATCTAAGGTAGTTGTGACATCTAAACTATCAATCTCAACCTGACTCATTTGTGATCTTTGATTATGAGTTTTAGGTCTAAGTCTGTATAGTTGTTCCATATTAACACCTTGAGATATCAATTGTTGTTCAAATGTTACTGCCTCATTGTAAGCTCTAGGCAATGATGTAATTTTAAGACCTTTCCCCAAAAACATAGAAGTAACGTGATCTAAGGCTCCCATGTATATTTGAGTAGCTCTTTCTTCTGAAATGATATAATGTATCCCCACCTCAGTATACAACCTATGGAATTTATCATTAAATGATCTCATGGGTTCGTTAAATTTTTTATGGATGGAGACAAATTGATTTAACATCATAATTGGGTCATCCAACTTTCCAAAATGTTTGAGAAATGCTTTTTCTAGTTTAGCCCAAGAAGTAGCAGACCTTACAGGTAATTGTATGTACCACTTAAGCGCAACCTCATCCAATGGGTATGAAAATAATCTGCAAGGAACATCTCCCTGCATAAGTTGCAAATGACTTAACACACTCTTGTATCTCTGAATATGTTCCTTGGCTTGATCCACATCATGCCTAAATCTGGGTAAACAAACTTCTACACCTTCAAGAATTTGATGAATAGGCATGTTTAAACTGCTATAATAATCACCTATCCAAGATGCCATTATTTTCTTTACTGAAGTAAGCGATGCCATTAGTGAACTTCAAAGAACACAAAATTTAATGCCAATCTTATTAGTCAAAGAAATATATCTTGCAACTAAGCATGAAATGACTAATCAATTGATAAAATATATGCATCAATTAAACCTTGGCATTAAATAACACCCTTCAATTTGTAATTTTTTTTTAAAATTGAGATTTGAATGATTTCAAATGAAAATCAAATATTTACCTTTCATGCCCTCCTTCTAGCGCCAATTTGTTGAGGTGTGATTTTATCCGATTACAAATATCACCCAACAATTAGGATCGTAATCCTCTCTTGCAAAGAAAATATGTTTCTCCAAGGTTCTTTTACGTAACACGTTATGAATTTATGTCAATTAAGTGCACATAACATCTCAAGGATTAACAATCAACTGTTAACAAGGGGCCTAGTATAACAAATATTTTGATCTTGAAATCATTACTTGCATTTTCATCAGTATAATTTACTTCCTCAAAATGAATAAACTTACCTTTTAAAGCTAATATTTGAGAATGCAAATCTATTTTAAAATATGAACTTTGATTAAAAATGCTTTTAACCTTATATTAAACTTGCATGAATGTTTTAAAGCATTTTAATTCAAAACTTACATTTATTTCATGAATGAAGCTTAAAATCAGATCTAATAAATGATGAATAAAATAAAAACCCTAATTATAAAATGTGAAACACTTTATAATCCCTATGTTTGGGCTTTTAGAATATTCTAAGCTTTATAATCCTTGCTTCTTTTCATAGAATATGAATAATTAATGTGTATGAATTCTAATTATAAAGTTTTGTACTTTATAATATAAAAATTAGAATTCATATAACCTTTTAAACCAAATATTTATTTATTCAAATATTTATTAATTCAAATATTTGAAATAAATAAATATAAATAATTAATATGTATGAATTCTAATTATAAAGTTTTGTACTTTATAATATGAAAATTAGAATTCACGTAATCTTCCTTAATGTGATGTTTATTTATTTTCAAATATTTATTAAACTAAATATTTGAAGTAAATAAATTTAATCCTTTCAATAGTATACTTTGGACTTTATGATTTGAGATTGAAAATTTTAATAAATCAAACTTTTAGAAACATAAATAAATCTCAAATTATGGATTTTAAAATTTTATGATATTAAAATCAATAATCCATATAATCCTTCTCTTTCTCTTAAATTTATTTGTCAAATATTTATTAACTTAAATATTTGACCTAAATAAATTTTACAACCCTTTCTATAAATCTGAATCTTTGAAATTCAACTTAGGGTTTTAATAAAACAAATTCAATGAACTTTATAAACTTTATGAAATTTAAAATCAAAAGTTCATTGATTCCCTCCTTTGTGAAATTTATTCACCCGAAATATTTATAGAATTAAATATTTGAGTGATAAATTCAAACTTTAACCTAGTTGTAAAATTTAAATCTTTTATAAAATAAACTAGGTTTTATCTTAAATCTTAATGCCTCAAATAAATTAAAAAGGTCTTAGGGTAAAGAAACAAATTTGAATAAAACGTTCGGATAAACTTGCTACAACACAAAAAACACAACTTTGAAAACCAAACTCAAGTAGACCAGATTTTACACAATCCTACCACAAATTTGGTGCTATCTTCTATGGAAATTTTAATTAAAAAATTATATCAATCAACTTATAAATTAAAAACACCACAATAGTGCTTGCTTTTAATAAAAATTGAATTTGATACAAAATATTAGATCTTACAATGAATCCAACAAAGTCTCTGTATTCATGTGCAAATGTAGCTTCCTCTGCAACTTGGTCTTCTATTTGGCTCCTTTCAATATTTCCTCTTTTTCTCCAACTTGTCCGACCCTCTCTTTGGTTTCTAATTCTCCATTTATAACTTAAGAAATTCATTCCTCTTGATTAGTTTACTCTGTTCCGTCAGTTTTAAAAATGAATTCTTGAAACCCTAATATCAATAAAGCCTTTTCAAAGGATTAATATTTCTCCTCATTGGCATTCAAAAATTAAAGTTAAGACATGCCCATGAAACCCACGAACACATCCTCTATTCAACATATTTTAATAATCCTGCCAACAAAACAAATATTAATTAGAATATAAAACATTTATAAAATAACCTTTTTAAATATAATTAAATTACAAAGTTATAAAACTTTATAATTTAATTAATTTAAAACAAGTTTATAAAATAACAATTTTAAATATATTAAATTATAAAGTTATAAAACTTTATAATTTAATTAATTTAAAACAAGACATAACTAAACATAACATACGAACATGCAACCTATATGACCACCACTATAATAAACGAAAATATATATTAAAATAACACCAAAAATATATACTAAATAACAAACATATAATTTAAAGACAACATAAAACTAAAACAACATAACATAAAACAACTACAAAAACAAAACACACATTATAACATAAAAGAACAATCTAAAATAAAACCATAAAAAACATTATAACATTAAACTTTTAACATAATAAAAATAACATAACACAAACAATATTTATACAACCTAAAAGAATAACAAAATAAAGAATAACATAAAGACACCTATAAACAAATAGAACACAACATAAAATAAAAACTTGACAAAACACAATATAACAACACCAAACAAGAAAATCACCATTTTAACATGAAATCAAATCCGCCAGTGAAACCAACCATAATACAACATTCCTAGAGATCGATTTTTTCAACACCAGATGATGAAGACAATCAACAATGAGCAAAAGCACAGATTAAAACAATTTTCAAAATTCAAGTGGGTCCCCAATTTTGGGGTCATTGTGAAGTACGTCACAACATAGTATATAATTATTCCCATTGAACAATGGTGCTGAATTTTTTGAGGATCCACTCTGAGAATTCATCTGTGTTCTTGTAATATTTTCCTTCAAGTTTTTAAACTCTTCCAAAGGAACCTGCTCTGATACCAATTGAAGAACACAAGCTTATACTAAGAGGGGGAGTGAACAATATAAGACCACTTTTTACTTTTCTTTCCAAATAAATATTATGCAATGTATCAACAACAATAATCAAAGCAATGTAGAAATCACCACATACAATGGAGACACCAATTTAACATAGGTCACCCAATGTGGGTTACTCCACAGAGAAAATATTTCACTAAAATTTTCTCAAAAAATCTCTTGGGAATCCTTTCCCTATTATAATGTTTATGGACCTCTATCCAAATGAGACATGAATCTCCTAATAAATTTTATGGATCTCTATCCACATGATAACTCTTTCTCCTTAGCTTCAGTTGGTGATCTTCTAGAAGAACTATTTCCTCCACTGCACTATCTTATGGATCTCTATCCATTGAATACTATTGCCCTCATACATATGACCTGTATTCACTACTCTGGCTAATGGAACTCTATCCACTAGAGACTATTTTCCTCTATACTCTGTCACCTCCAAAGCTTACTCTCAACTCTGTCAAAAATTTGCACTAAACACAGTCCTTTGGTCTAGCATAAATCTACTCAATATTTGTCCTTAAATCTGCACTAAACACAGTCCTTCGGTCTAGCACAAATCTGCTCAATCTCTATCCTCAAATCTGCACAAAACATAGTCCTTCAGTCTAGCATAAATTTGCTCAATCTCTATCCTCAAATCTGCACTAAACACAGTCCTTCGATCTAGCACAAATATTCTCAATCTTTGTCCTCAAATATACACTAAACATAGTCCTTCGGTCTAGCACAAATCTACTCAATCTCTATCCTCAAATATGTACTAAACACAGTCCTTTAGTCTAGCACAAATCTACCCAATCTCTATCCTTAAATTTGTACTAAACATAGTCCTTCGGTCTAGCACAAATATACTCAATCTTTATCCTCAAATTTGTACTAAACACAATCCTTTGGTCTAGCACAAATCTTCTCAATCTTTGTCCTCAAGCCTTAACACAAAGCTTGACTCAATCACAAATCAAATCTTCTATATTTACCCCAAACCTTAACCTAAGGTTTGACCAAATCAATCAATCAACTCTAATTACAAGTCTTCTCAAAGACTTGTCTCAAATTTGCATTGTAAGCTTCTACAAAATCTCACACTAATTTGTCCACAAGTCCTCACCAGGACTTGCCTCAACTCTGCTCCACAAGTTCTCACTAGAACTTGTCCAATCTACTTAGCAAGTCTTTCCAAAACTTACCTCAAATCTGTATTGTAAGCTTCCACAAAAGCTTACTCACCTCAACTCAATCTAACACAAAATCCTCTTCAATCACACAAACAAGCTTCACATAGAAACTTGTTCAATCTCACATAAACATATAGATAATTGTTAGAGACTCAATATGCTTCATACTCACAACAATTATTAACCACTTTCAATCTCTTTCTCAAATCAAATTAGAATATAGAACAATTTGTTTCATAGAATTAGAACTATCACTTCAACATTTCCACTTGACTAGGCTCAATTAACTCCACTCAATCAATCACTCAATGAAATACTCCTTGCTTACAAACCCTAGTCCAAGCATATGAACACTCACTCAATTATTTCCAACAATGCTTATCAACCAATCTTACATAACAATGATACTCATTTTCTTTCACAAACCCTAGTTCAATATAGTTCACAACTTCACATAACAATGATACTCATGTTCTTGGACAACTCGAAACATGTATATGAAGGTTCATTCAATGTTTCCAACAATTCTTATCAAACACGATTTTTACTATCAACTTTCACTCAGAAAAACCTTTAAGCATTAATACAAAACCAAACTCAACAATGCTTATCAAACAACCCTTTTCACTCCAACTTAGCATTCACAACATCCAACAATCACTCACAAGGAATATGTGCCCATACCTTTTTATTTGATGAAGAAGTACCCTTAAAAACCTGTCTCAATCACAATTATTCTCTTTGCCAATTTTAAGGGTTAGGTAGTAAAAACCTTCTTAGAATTTAATCAATAATTTCCCCACAAATTATTTTCACCATTCAGAACATGAGAACTCAATTAACCTTATTACTCCTTTCAAATATTAAACAAAATAAAACTTTATTTTGAAATAACATTCAAAATTATCTAATACCTTATCACTCCATTCAATATTCTAATCACCAAAAATTGCAATATAAAAATCAACTTTCATAGCCCTTATATCTCCCTAAAAACCTTATGTCAAACAACCTTAGGACAAAAATTAAATTTTAATTTTAAATACCCTTTGCCCTTGGTGGGAATCAAACCCATGTTGCGCTTCCACCAGTGCCTTAGTCATGGCTCCAACCGCCACGTGAGCTAGGTGCTCACCTTGGGATCAAAGAGCACCATGTGCTCTATATTCTTCCTTCTTGGCACTTAAACCAAAAAGTGCATTGCTTCCTTTGGCACCCAAACAAAACTCTCACAAAAATTGCCACCGAGATTTGATCGTGGGTCCTCCCACTTGCCAAAGCACTAAGTCACAAGCATTTTCCACCAGGCCAATCTGTCAGATGGATATGAGGCTTAGAGCCTCGCAAAACTTATTCCTTCACTAGTGCACACAAGAAAAAAAAATGTTTGTTTTCTTTCTTGCACGAAATCACATAAATCACATAAATCACAGGTGTTTGTAATTTGAATGAAGGGTAAGGTTTTTACCACTAAGGCATATGGTATTTATACCATTATGCCACCATAGTTTTTAGATGTCGGTGGAAGGATTTTATTCATGGCGTCAACGCATTTTTTTTTGCCTTGCAACCCTAACTTTAGGGTTAATTAAATTATATTATAATTTAATTAATAATAAAATTACTATAACTAACTTATAATTAATTTAATAACCATAGGGTTAATTATAGCAAATTACAAATTAATTTATAATGAAATTATTATAATTAATTTAATTACTTTGGGTCTTTCCATTAGACCTTTAATATTATAATAAAATATTATAATATTATTTTTCTTGGCCCTTCTAACTTCTCCTGTAGACCTTATCTGATCACCTTCTTATTTCTAAAACTGACTCTTGAAGTCCTTCCTCTTGCACTGCTCACTAAAACTGATTTTTGACATCAATGATAATAAATATTGCTCATATTTCCAATAGGAATAGCCTTCATCGTATGTATCCAATGACGTTTGAGAAGAAGATTGAAATATGTTGGGCAAGGTACCATATTAGACACGGTATCCAATATCTGAGTTCCAATCCTTAGGGGAGAGATACAATACCACAGACCTCTTAGGACTCATTATTGAAAGCCTTGATGATAATATCAGATTTAGTTAAGTCTTCCTGTTTTAATCCAAAATTTGAAAAATTTGATAAGTGCATAAACTAAGAAAATAATCCTTGTCAATCAAGATTCGTTTGACAAAAGTTCTCCCAATAAATGTTGTGATGTAAAGGGAACAATCCCCTCATAAGTCTAAGGAAGGCATATTTTCATCCAAAAATGTGAAGTGATGTATCCCAAGAGAACCTACAATATTAGCTACAACACTAGGGGAGATGTCTATGGGGACATATTGTTGTCTTAGAAGTTTCAACCAATATTCCCTATGAATAGGAGAATTTTGCAAGAGTTCTAAGATAGAGATCTTGGTTGGGGTACTAGCTAACTATTATTGAATGTCAAAGGAGACTTTAGGTTGAGGTTTCAACACTAAAGTTGGGTTTTTACTCTTGTACTCCTTCTCTGAGTATTCTTCAAAACTAGGATGGGCTTCGAGGGTGGGTTGGATGAGAAACTCATCTCTTGTTGAGAATTTTGAGCCAGTTTATTTTGTTCTTGTTGCCTTGTAGTTACTGCTATCATACCAACCATATTATCATAATGAGGTGGTACATTCTAATATAACACTTGATTAGCTACCTACTTATCATGCTTAGGTGGGGGATATTGGAATATTCTCATGTCTTGATTAGTTATGGGTGATTTTTGAGTAAGAGGTTGATTTTTTTGTGAATGAGAACCTTCTATAAGAAGGTGTCTTACATCAATCAAGTTCTGAACCACATTTTTCAACCTCTTACAAGAATACATATACTGTCCCTCCACTCTATGATACTCATAGTGTTGACCAACCTTATACCAATTAGTTGTGGTATCAGGTTACCTTATGGAAGGTAAATCAATCATATTATATTCCAAAATCTATTTTAGGACCACTACCATAGGCATGTTGAGTCTTTTGAAATTCCTTTGTGGAGGTTTTGGAGGTTGGCTAAGCACCATCTTTTGTAGGTTGTTAACAATACTATTAATAGGTCTACTATTCATGACTCCATCACCTACCACATGCTTGTTCTTTTACTAAATTTTAGTGGTTTTATCTTATTTCAATTTGAGTTGTCCTCTTCTGATAAGAGCTTGCTCTACCTTTCTTGCTAGGTCAATTGCTTGATCAAAAGATGTAATAGTTATAGTTTCCAATGGATAAGACAATTGCTCTTGTAAATTTCCAATAAATATCTCAAGCATGTCTCGAGGAGGTAAGGCATATCTCAAGCATCCAACTAGACTCCTCCATCAAGAAAAAAATTCTAAAAAAGCTTTCCTCTTTACCTTTTTTTAACATGTAAATATCTTTCATGGTCACATTCTTTTCAACATAAGCACCAAACTGTTGCACAAATAATTCAATTATTTCTTCAAAATTTCTCAAAAAATGATTGGGCAACTAATAATATCACTCTAATTCTATGCCACCGAGACTCTTAGGGAACGCATTTAGCAATAACATATCATCATATATGATATCATGGCAAGTTGTTATAAACATTCTTAAATTCTCAATCAGATCTTACGTTCCCTTATATATAGGTAAAATTGGCATGGGAAAATACTTAGGATATGGCCTATCAACAATGATATGGTCCAAGGTCTGATTGCACATTTCTCTATAGTTGTAGGTGAAACTAGGGGATTGAATCATATCCACTCTTGAAACCAATTGTTTCACCATAATAGTTAAATTTTACACCTTAGGATTGTTGTTGTTCAATACCCCTAGATTCCCTAGGGGAGGGGTATAGGTAGACTGTTTAAAGGATACTTGGGCCATGTTGGAGGCATTGATACTGTTATGGTATGGGTTAAAATATGTGGTATCTTTTTTGAGAGGATAACTAATAGTTGGTGGAATAGAAGCAAAAATGTTGAATTTAGTTGAATGAGGAGGAAATTGAACATTATCTTGAGATGCACTACTAGTTGGAGGAATTTATAGAATCCTTCCAACGTTGGTGGTCATAGTGCATATGTTGGTTTATGGATAGGATTACCATGATTCAAATATTCAAACAAATATTTAGTATGAACACATCTAGGAGAGACTACTGGAGGAGGGGGAGTCTCACCTCTTTCAATTTGAGCTTCATGTTCCATAGCCTTAAGTAAGTCTACCCTATGACACTTCATGAAACCATAAATATGATCAAATGATTTAAAAATGTATCCACCATAAAGCCCTTCAAGGAGATCATAGTTTATTTTAGTTTCAACATTTTCTTGCTCTTTGGCATCAAGGTTAGGGTTCTTTCTATAAATATTATCTTCTTTGGGAATATGATCAAACTCTAGATGCTTTTTTTGACTTCTAAGGAATGGATCCATTAGAAGAAGCAAAAGGATAGAAGAGAAAACTAATGAAAGACACACAAGAATATTTTTAATATATTTATTAATGTTCTTCTAATTCTAAGCAAAAAAATTAGTGGTCTTGTTAGAAAGTTAAAATAAAATCAAACAAGAAAAAGGCTTCCTAATTTGGCTACTAATATGTTTCTTTCATGTCTAGTTCACCAAATATGTAGAAGGAGAAAACTGCCCTACCACATACGATTTTTTGGTTGATCAACTGGGAGTTGAGGTTATAACGAGGGCATGTTATAACTCTACACTCGATTGGAAAGGGGGAAGGTTTTACCAGTAATGGTTTTAGGACTTGCTCCATGTTCGAGGTAGAATGTGTTTGAATGTGTCAATTAAGCATGCACCTATGTTTAGCCTTTCTAAAACTACACTATGAAAGAGAAAGAACAATGCAAGATACAAGATGCAAGAAGACAAGAGCTAATCCTAGAATTATTTTTTTCTTTGAATGATAACTAACCCTAGGATTGTAAAGAAAATATTTTGATCAAATAATTTTCCTTACTTGTGATCTATATTTGAATAGAAATTAATAGAAAGCAATCAACAAACAACCTAGAGATCTAGTAGGATACTTATCTGATTTGGTGGTTTTTGCAAGATATATCTTGCATCCAACAATATCCCACAACTGCAATCCTACAAAATTTCTTAGAACCCTCAAAAAATATGATCAGTGTTAGGAGGTCTACTTAGGAGGCACAATAATCAAGCCACCTAGGTCCTTTTAGCTGAACTTTAGAATACACAAGTGAAATTTAACCATTTTGGAAAATGAACAAATAGAATATAATGCAGTAGAACAGTATAATGAACAGAGTGCAAATTGTGCTATTATATTCTAAATATAATGTGAAATACAAATCTAGGGTTTGAATTCTACCCCCAATATTAACATAGACTAAATCATACCCTACATAAGGTAGCCATGATTTTTCTGCTAATGAAATCATACCCTGTAATTACAGGGCATAATTTTGTAATAGAAAGAGGATGCAATAGAACAATGCAAATAAGCCAACGAAAGATGCAAAAATAATAGTGTATGAATGTAAATGAGTGAAAACAACTTGGTGGTAGCCAAAAAGTAGACAAAATGATGAAGACCTCCAATATAGTAGACTCCTCCTTAGGGATTCAACACTTATCCACCAAGGATAGCAACACACAATCAATGTAGCAGAAGAGAACTCCACAAATATAAAATAGCTTCCATAAATCACTTGGCACTTTTGTAATATGATCTTATTGGCACTTGTCTTGGGTAGCTTCTAGCTTACTTCTTGATTATTCTTCTTAGGATTATCTTAGGTGAAAATAATACTTCAAGAACCTTTATTTATAATGGATTTGAAACAAGGATGGATGGGAAAACCAACATCAAAGAGGTTGAGTTGAAAAAAATAGGGTTTTCTAAGAGAAAACCCTAGCTAGGTGAAATTGTGCCCCATAAGGGCCGACTGTGATTTCTCAAAAACTATAAAAAAGAGGAAAATAAAGGGGGAGAGAGCCCCAAACTTGCTTTGGTAAGTTGGAGGGTCTCTCTAAGGATCTAGGGAAAATGACTCACTCAAGTGGGTTAATTTTCTACGTATACAACTACAACAGTATGAGGTAGATAATTCAATCAAATATGAAATGACTAAAAATGCCTTAGTCTCAAAATATAATCCATAAGGAAATGTTACTTCATTCTTAAGGGATAGATCAAAATAGAATAATAGATATTGTCAAGTATACATAAAGAGAGGACACGGTACAAATTTTTGTAGATTCAATCCAAGAAATCAGTTCCAAGGAAATCAATTAAATCAAGGAGGTCAATCAAATAGGTTATTTCAACCAAAATAAAATTAGAATCAATATAGACCACATTAGCAACAATTTTAGCATCAAAATCAATACAATCAACCTTAGCTACAATATAGAGAATGTTAGAAATAGATTATATTACATCATTTGGGTCATGTAAATGTACCTTCCTAGGTACATACTTAGGACATTAGATTACTTTAGGGGGAAGTTATCTAGCTACTTCATGCAATGTAATAAATGCACAAGTGTCAATGTGCAAGTTGTATATGTGCAAGTTGTCCCTTGCACAGCTAGGTAGAGTGTTGGCCAAGGAACTTATCTTCCTATATAAAAAAGGCCTCATTGTAATAGCATAGTAGAGCATAGCATATCACAATAGAGCATAGTATAGATATAGATATAGAAACCCATATATTGGTGATGGGTGAAATATATTCCAGTAGCATTATTCATGGAGTGTCCATTTCCTCCATAGCTACATTGTATTCATTTTTTTCATATCTATTTATAGCATATTTTAGTCATCTCGTAGATTTACTTTCTTTCATATTATTTTGCATCTTGTGATTTATATCTCCCATTGTCCACTGCATCAAAAGCTAATAGTGGTATCAAAGCCACGATAGATCTAGCCATAATATATCAATAGGAAAACCACCATTATCAATGATCCCGAGTTTTTTGTCAACCTGACATGTTGCTGGACCAACCATTGTCAAAAAATATTAGAAAAATCTAGGTGGTAGAATTAGGGAGAGCCACAAGTGAGAACTGAAATAAATCTTAGTTCCAAAATACTAAGATTACATTTGGCTAGTCTTTCCATAGAGTTTCAGGAAAAATTTGTGAAGACTAGGACTCAACATTCAATCCACTAGATTGATAAATCAACTAGTGAAGATCATTCACGATATATAGAATTTGTTAACTATTACACAAATTTTCTTTTGTTGCAAAAAACTAGGTTGGCATGCCTTCATAGTGCAGAAATTAGTTCCTTATGCAAGAAAATAATGTTGTAGAAGAAGACTTATAGAGAATATTCATGATGAAGTTAGAATACTGGAGATCTCCATTGCTAAATTGAGAACTTCACAGAAGAAGAAAAGGCCATAGTATCCTTGATCCAGAAAAAAAAAAGCCACAGAAGCCTTGTTCCAAAAAAAAAAGCCACAGAAGCCTTGATATTGAATAAAAGGCCATAGAAGACTTGATATTGAATAAAAGGCCACAAAATCCATGATATTGAAGAAAAGGCCACAAAAGCCTTGATACTGAATAAAAGGCCAAAGAAGTCTTGATATTAAAAAATTCCACAAAAGCCTTGATCCTGAAGAAGACTCTAGAAAAGAGTATTTGATTTAGAAGTAGATTAAGATTTTAGTACTAATACTTTGTTGTACAAAAAGGAGATTTCACGAGTTGGAAAACTTCCTACAAGAAATTTAGGAAGAGTATCTTCTTTAGAATCAATCCAACACCTAGAGCAAAATTGAAGGTAAAGAGATCAAGAGGAGATCTGATTGAAAATCTTCTAGTCTTGGAACAAGAAGGACTAGGAGAGTTATGTTCAAATCTAAAAGTAGCAGAATCAAAGATCCAAAATAAGATCTCACCACCAACACTTCCAAGAGTATAAGTTTGGAGAAAAGGTATCAAGGAATAACATAAGAATATACAAGATCAAAGACCTTGGGGAGGTCTCAACGAGCATCCAGTAAAAATTTTGGAGAGCCTTACTAAAGAAATCATCAAATGAGAACCCATTAGAGAAATTCACTACATAATATAGTGAAATATTTGAGACAATTATCACCATCAACAACAATCCCAAAATAAGAAGAAAAATTTGGAAAGGAGTGCCAAATATTAGAAGACCTGAAGACATTTAGAATCTTGAGAAGAATATCATGCTTGAAGTTAGAATTTAACAAGAAGACTTGAAGACAGGAGAAGCCCGTAAAATCCAAGAGATTTTAATATTACCTCTCACAGTAAGAAGGCATAATTTTAGAGATAAATACTTCTTAAAATATACAAAAAAAGGAGACTACAAGAGGAGAACAAGCCACCAAATCCTAGGCTCATGAAAGAAAGTTTGAGACCATCTTTTGGTGAAGAAATTTTTTAGGATAGTCTACAAAAAGCAACAAGATCCTACTCAAAGCAACAAGATCTACATCCTCTACAGAAGTGGAAAAAGAGATACAAAAGCTTTCAAAAAAGATAAATAACTATTGGTGCAAGTAGATTCATTAGTTGGATTACCTATCAGATTTTTTAAAGCACCTCAATTTGGAATAAAGTTGCAATAAGGAACATTGGATTACAGTCTTCAAAAGTGAAAAAAGAGAAAAGTTCCTTTTAATATTCATTTGCACATTATGAGTTGATTATATTTTTGCATTACAACTATCTATCAACTACCTATAATCTACTTTGGAAAGAAAAATAAGACTAGCCTCTACAACTTTTTTTGTAAGGAAATTGCAGAATAATTCTTGAAAATTCATTTTAGATTATTCTTGATTAGTTGCAGTAAATTTATTAAGTGCATTATTTTGAGATTTTATTGGAGTGATAACATAAAATCGTTAGTGCATTAAAAGTTAAATATTATTAGATTCATTTGCACTATTCTATTGCTCTCAAAAATATTATTGTTTGTGTTCTTGAGAAAGGCACAAAATCAGAATTTGATAAAGTGTCTAAAGACACTATTAGTGCACAAAAATATGCAACACATGGTGGCTAATTTAAGCCATAAAAAATAGGTTAGAATCCTCCAAAACTTGGAGAAGAAGATAACTAACCAGAATCAGAAATAGAAGCTTCAAAAATTGAGACTTGGTGAGTCTCAAATCCAAAGCATTACAGGGTTAATTGCAAGGATAAAAGTGCAGAAAATTGCATCAAATAAGGAGCTTCTATCTACTTCTATCTAAGCTTGGATTTGTCATAAAAGTATCCAAGAAAAAAGAGGAAGATGTCTAATCAAAGAGACAACCTCAAAACCCCTACATTGCATTCAAAAATTCTGCCACAAAACCAGAAATTCAGACCTACAAAAAGGAGTGCAAAAGAAGGTGCAATAAAGGTTATTTTATACATAAATATGTTACATTGTATTGCACTATCCTAATATGGTTTATACAGGAAAGAGGACAGATTTTAAGGTGCCTCAAAGGCACAATATCTACTAGATAAACCATCCAAAGGTGTTCAAACACTAGATTTTTTCCAAGCATAGCAAAAGGAGCCACTGTAAGGTCTCATACTCCTCATATCTTGGATGGTAGAACCTGCAAAAGACAAGGTACAAAACAAAGGTAAAAATAACATTATATTCAAGAGCAACATTGTCTATAAAAGGAGGACGTATAACATGTATTAAAATAATAATATTAAGGCACCATTGGAGTGTTTCAAACTCCACACTTACATTGCTCAAAATCGGTGCTCAAGCCTCCAAATCATTGTTCCTCATTCCAGCTAGAAACAACCCACAAGCAAGTGCCATTGAAAAAAGGAGGAGTTGGGAATTTTATAGGGTTTAAAGAACCTCCAAAGGGTACATTGAAGAAGCATTAGAGAAGATATCAATGCACAAGGAGGGAGTGACACTTGTCACTCGAGGTAAAACCCTCACATGAGCGCTCATATTCATCAAGAAACGAGTTACAAACAATAAGTTGGTGCATTGAGAATATGAGAGAAACTTGTCCACAAAGATACTAAGCACTCCACTAAAGAATGTAACATCCATACATTACTCAAAGGAAGATATGAGTGTTTTCTAGCACCTTCTACTCCTCAAGCACTCAATAATAAAATGGACATGCCACTTAGCACAATATTCTCCTCCATTTTAAGGGTGTCAATGACCAAGCATTTAGTAAGCATTCACATATCTGTATTCAACACTCTAGGGTCTTCATGCATAGGGTTGAGTTACAGAGTGGAAGCAATGTGGAAGAGATTTTAATGCTCTGGTCAATAGAGGTCAAATGCAAAGACTAAATGCACCATATTTAGAACATTAAATCCAAGGAAGGTTCCAAGCATTCTATTGGAGGGAAAAACAAAAGAAGAGATGTTAATATTGCAGCCCTTGTACACAGAAAATCAGTGTCGATTATTGCATGATACAAGGTAAGGTTTATTCCCATTTTAAATGTGCTTTCATTTCTTGGGAGTTATAAGGTTGATAAATCAAGGTTAAAATTAGAAGAATTTAACCATATTGAAAGCCATATCTCAAAGGTAATAATTTATCAAATCAATATAATATTTGCAATATTAAACTTAGGAGCAATAAGGGATTCTACTGGAAATTACTTTTAAAATATTTGCAAATATTATTGTGGTCTAATTTTCCAAAATTTGGGAGTTATAAGGTTACTACATCAAATTAATTTATTGGAAATTAGATACACTAAAATTAAATCCTAAAGGGATATTAAAAGATGTTATTTATGCTTTTTCTAAGGATGGAAATTTATAATATTCTTATCTCAAAATTTCATAAAAGGAATAAAAGAGCTCCAACATTAAAACCTCTTCAAATTGGAAAAGTGCTTGGTTCAATAAGAGTAATAAGGTGTTAGAAAATTTGATTTTTGATATTTACAAAACTTTACAGAATCAACCAAAAAATTGAACTACTTTTTACAAGAGAAATATATTATATTCTAAAAATATACTAGAGAGTCGTAAGGAATTCTACAAAACTTGGTAATATTAACATTTATCAAAGATTATCAAGTTGCAAATCCATTGGGAATATATGAGTTTTCTATAAAATCTAAAATTCCATTAGGTGTATATACTCTTATTACTAGGGAGACATAAGGAAGCCTACTTACCTAAGGATTAATAAAGTTTTTATCAAATCAAACTTATATACTTCAATTAGGGATCATATACCCTAATAAAAGGAGTCATAAGGTAGACTACAAAGAAAATCCTATATCATTTCTTCAATTCTACTTCTTCAAATTAGAAAAGGAATGTCATACAATGAATGTGAAATTTGCTCCAATAGGAACCAATCTACAAAACACGAAAACATGTGGTACATTGACTTAGGAGCCAGTCATCATATGATAAGAAATATATAATGGTTTAACTGTCTTGAAGGTTCCAAAGGCTATAGACTAATAATTTTAGATAGCCAAACTTATCCCATACATGGATATGGATATGTAACACCTAGCAAATTATTTCCACATCTTCTACTATAAAAATTATTGTATGTTCCTGAATTAACATTCAATCTCATTTTAGTAAGCAAGTTAATATAAGACAACTATATGATAAAATTTGAATATATGGATGGAATCAATACATTTCTCATCATGAATCAAGGTGAAATAAAAGCAACAGGATCAATCTATGGAAATACATATATCCTATACTAAATGGAAATTTTAGAATATATTATGGTGTTTCAAAATGATGCTAACATATTTTCAAATGAACAGGTTGTGAAGAACCAATACACCACAAAGGTAAGCATAGAAGAATAAAAATCAAGAAGATGAGAGTACAATTTCACCATGCTCTACTCAGTCATAAAAAATCATAACCAAATGAAGATACTCATAAAGAGAACAATAAATGTGGTTGGATATAATACAAGGATGATGAACCTAAAAAAGCCAATGATCATTCATTGGAAGAAGATCCACATTGAAGACTAAAGTCTTCAATACCCAAATAATATAATACAGGGGGTGTTATTACATCATTTGGGTCAAGTAAATGTACCTTCCTAGGTACATACTTAGGACATTATATTAATTTAGGAGGAAGTTATCTAGTTACTTCATGCAATGTAATAGATGCACAAGTGTCAATGTGCAAGCTATATATGTGCAAGTTGTCCCTTTCATAGCTAGGTAGAGTGTTGGCCAAGGAACTTATCTTCGTATATAAAAATGGCCTCGTTGTAATAGCACAATAGAGCATAGCATAGCATAGATATAGATATAGAAGCCTATATATTTGTGATCGTTGCAATGTAGTCTAGTAGCATTATTCATGGAGTGTCCATTTCCTCCATAGCTACATTGTATTCATTTTTGTCATATATATTTATAGCATATTTCAGTCATCTCACATATTTATTTTCTTTCATATTATTTTGCATCTTGTTATTGTTATCTCCCATTGTCCACTGCATCAAAATAAAATAGAGAAGGAAATCAAAAGGGGCACTTAGATCAAAGGATTTAGGAACTTGAAGAATCTATAGAAGAACATAAAGTTAAAGCTATTTTAGAAAATATGGTAATTTATGAAGATACTAATTATTTACTTGATCGGGATACAAATAGGGAGCAGAATGAAAAAAGTAGAAAATAAGAGCACAAGTTCCAGAACCAAGATAAAGACCATAATGAAGACTGAAGATCAAATAATGTAATACAGGGGGTGTTAGAGTAAATTACATTATTTGGTACATACTAATGTACCACATTTGGTACATATTTATATCAGAAGTGTGTCTTATATTAGAGGGTGAGTATTTACTTTATGCAATGTAATAAATGCACAAGTATCATTAGAATGTACAAAGTATTCAATAATGCAAATGTGCATAATAGTCCATGTGTATGAGTCCGTAGGGTAGGAAAATGAGGAGTCTCAAGAAAAGCGAAGGCCAAGAGTACTCCATATGAAGAGATTCACATTCCATTATATATGTGTCTATGTGTGTGTGAGAGACACAATGTAGAGTGAGAGTGTGTGGAAGTATGGTGTATTTAAGATCTTTCTTTATCAAGATACTATTTTTGTGAGAATTTGTTAATGGTTATTTTATGAGTTTTTTTAGAAGATATTTATGACTTTTATATGATTTAGATATTTCCATTTGCATAAATTTCATATAGAAACTTTAGTTTAGATCTTGTGGTTATTTTTTAAGTATTAAGCATCAAAAGCTAACAATGTTTTTCATCTTAAAACTAATGCAAGGTTTTCTAGCATCGACGTGCATCCGTAATATTGAATTTTGCTATGCAACCCTTGATATAGCCAATCATTTCAAATGCATTATGCCTTATTGTTTGAGTAACTTAGTTTTAGTATTTTAGTCATAGTAAACAACATTAAAGTTATATAGAAAATGTGTTTTTTAAACTAGCGAGATTCGTCCATTTTTTTGCTTATTGTATAAAATAACAAGAGTTTCCTATTTTTCAATTCACATTAAAATATGATGTGGAGGTGCTTTAACATAATTATTTTTTAAAGCCTTTTCCTTCTCCTTTTATACTTTCTATTTATTCTCTCTTTATACAATAGTAGTCTAACCTTTTCTATTGTAAACATGTAATGACAATAAAAAATTGATCTAAAGTGTTTCTTAGAGTTTTCTACATGACATTCTCAAAAGGTTTGGTTTTAATCATAGTTGATGTGAATGGATTAAATATTATTATAACACTTTAAATATTCTATTTGAATTTATGGTTCTATTAATGGTTACTTTAAGTCATCTTGTGGACTCTACCAAGGTGATCAAATATCTCCTTATCTATTCATTATTCTTGCAACGGCATTAAGTTGTGCTTATCAAGGGTAAAAATAAAAGGAAAAATAAAAAGGCATTCAAATTGTAAAAATGGTCCCTTCAAATCTCATTGCCAATTTGTTGATTACTTTTCTTTTGGGCCATCCCTCAATCATTGAGGCCATGGATGAACAACACAAGCTTATATTGAGACGAGGGGTGAACAATATAAGACCACTTTTTACTTTTCTTTCCCAGTAAATATTATGCAATGTGTAGATAGAAATATCAATAACAGTAATCAAAGTAATGCACAAATGACCATACACAATAGAGACACCAAATTTATGTGGTTCACCTAATGTGGGCTACTCCACGGAGAAAATATTTTACTAAAACTTTTTCAATCAATCTCTTGGAAATCCTTTTCCTATTACAATTTTTATGGACCTTTGTCCAAAGTAAATACCAATCCCCTTAATCAAGTTCATGGATATATATCCACAGGAGAACTCCTTTCTCCTCTTGCTCTGTATGGTGATATTCTAGAAGAACTATTGCCCACACTACTATGGATAATGGATCTCTATCCACTGAAGACACCTATCCTCATTTCCCTAGCTAATGGATCTCTATCCACTAGAGACTGTCATCCTCTTTACTCTGTCACCTCTAAAGCTCTATCTCAAATATGTACTAAACACAATCCTTTAATCTAGCACAAATTTGCTCAATCTCTGTCTCTGGTCTGGCACAAACCTGTCCTCAAATCTACACCAAAATCTATCCTCAAATCTATACTAAACATAATATTTTGGTCTAGCACAAATCTGCTCAATCTCTTTCCTCAAGCCTTAACTTAAATCTTGACTCAATCTCAAATCAACTCTACTAGATATATCTCAAATATTAACTCAAGGTTTGAACAAATCAATCAATTCTGCTCTCAAGTCTTCTCAAAGACTTGTCTCAAATATACCTTGAAATATTCCATAAAATATCACACTAATCTATCCACAAGTCCTCTCTATAACTTGTCCAAATTTTCTCAATAATTTCTCACAAGAACTTATCCAAATCTACTCTCAATATGTATTGTAAGCTTCTACAAAAGCTTACCCAAATCTATCCACAAGTCTTCTCAAAGACTTACCTCAAATCTACTCAACAAGTCCACACTTGAAATTTTCCAATCTCATAGAAACATAAATAGAATTGTTAGAGACTCAATATGCTCTATACTCATCACAATGCTCAATCACTTTCAATCACTCTTTTAGAAACATACCGAGAATTGTTAGAGACTCAATATGCTTCACATTGACCTCAATGCTCAAATACTTTCTCAAATAAATTTAAAATATAGAATAGTTTGTTTTATAGAACTTGGAAAATCACTTCACACATCCACTTGACTAGGCTCAACCAACTCTACTCAACCAATCACTCAATGAAACAATCCTTTCTTACAAACCCTAGTCCAAGCATATAAACACTCACTCAAAATGTTTCCAACAATGCTTATAAATCAATCTCACATAACAATGATACTCATGTTCTTTTCAAACCCTAGTTCAAGTTCTTCACTTAACCAATGGCTTCAACAACAATGCTTATCAAACAAGGTTTTAACAACAACTCTTTATTCCAGAAAACCTTGAAGCATTAACTCAACACACTCAATAAGAAAACCTAATTAATTCATTTTCACTCCAAACTTGTTTTCCATAAAACCAACCAATCAACTCAACTATGGAAGAATGTGCTCATACCTTTTTCTTGATGATGAAGGAACCTCAAAAATCTACCACAACCACAAACACTTCTTTACCAAGCTCAAAGAAGTTAGTGTTATAAAAATGGTAAGAAATATTAAATAATTCAAACCATAAGCGGACACATATTATTGATATTGAATGGTATTTAAATAAGATAATAGTAAATATAAGAATAGCTTTAGGGAATAATATAATATATTATCCCTTAACTTAGCTAACTAATGTGCTATGAGTTGCCTCCCCCCAAAGTCAGCTAACAACTAACCTAATCAACTAACGTAGTCAAATTGACTACAGTGACTAACTAGGTAACTAGTAAAAGTAATTACTAGTGGTAAAAAGTAACAAGCTATTTTTTACCATGTGGTAAATTATATCTACCTAGGTGAATATTACAAATTACCTAAATGAGGTAATAATCATATTTACTAACATAGTAACTCTAACATCCCCCCTTATTACATTATTTGGGTAATATATATAACTGTCCCAATATACTGAATAAGATGTTGATCTACTGGTTCTTATGCTTGCTCAAGCCTTGTCACAGTGCTCTGCTTGCTCCTAAGAAAAAAGTGGGTCATTCCTCACTTTTTCTTCACATCAATGAATGTCCTTATTGTAATCTTGTCATCCAACCAGATTGCATGGGTAACCAGCCGCTGCAACCGCTAGGTGTAGTAGATTAGATCACTTCATACACGAGGTTCATTCTATTTACAATATTATTTTACAAAAATATTTTGATAAGGTAGCCAAGGTGTCGGTCGCAGCCAAAAATGCACCCTTATAAGTTTCCCCCCTTGTTGCAAAATATATTGTAATCAAATTTCTGAAATAAGTGTGACTAAGGTGTCGATCACTGCTGAAAATGCACCCTTATAAGTCTTCTTCCCTTTTTACAAAAATTTATGTGAAGTAGAAAAATAAATGTTTATCCCCCATTAATTGCAAAATATGTGCAACTTAAGAATATTTGTGAAGGTTTTTACATAAATTGCCTCCTATGCAAATTTTACACCAGACAATTCCCTCATTTTGTTACAAGTACTTCAAACAATGAGATTTTGCTATTTATGAAGCCTAAAAGAGGTACAATCACCCCTTTATTTGCTAGTACTTCAAACAAAAACTTATGCTATTTATGAAGCCTAAAAAAGAGAGAGAAAATGGTGCTTGCTTAAGGTGACAAATTTGTTTCCCCTTTACAATACTGTCTTAGCCAGGAGCACTTTGTGTGCCCTTTATGAACCATAATCAAAATCGTAAATAGACACTTCACTAGCAATATTGCCTTTGTTTTGCTTCTGTGATGTGCCTTTGCTTTTTTTGTTTTGCTTGTTTGGAAACCAACATTGAATGGTGTCATTGTTGTCCATTTTACAATTTGTGCAAAACTTTGCTTCCTAGGCAATTTTATCAAAAAAAATCACCAAATAATCATTCCTTATTGCAAGTACTTCAAGCATGGTTGTTATTATGAAGCCTAAAAGAAAAGTTATAATTTTATGATGACTTCTACTTTTTTGATTGTCTTTACAAGTTTTATCTCCCTCTTGTCAAAATCTATGTTTGAAGGAAGAAAGGAATTATCCCCCCTTAGTGCAAAATATTTACTACTTTCAAGGTTCCTTATTTTACAAAAATGTGTTCTTTCTTTTAATATACCTGAGAAGAGTACCAAAAGATAATTCACTCAAAAAGATATTTAAAGGCACCTGTCTGAAAATCCTCTTGAAGAGGAATAATCAGTTTGAGGAAATTAAGCCAAATAAATAAGAGTAAATTAGGGGTTTTGATTTAGGAGAGAATATCAATAAAAATTGGCTTTAAACCTGTGCAAATGAATTACACAAATTATTGTGAAATTTTAGGGTTATGAAGGTTCTTGATTTTATGACTTACAATTTCAAAAAAATAATGCAATAATCAAACAAGAATGCCCACAAAATTCTTATCACATAGGTGTCGGATGCAACCGAAAATGCACCTAATTTGCCAATGAAGGTGTGGAGTAAAATTGAAAATGCACCTTTTAATTTTTGCAACACAATTGGGATTTGTGTTGTGCAAAAGATTGATATATTTTGTCTCTTCTTATTTTCCAAATTTGCAAAGAATAGGGCATGAAACAATTGCATTTTCTTTTTGTTTTGCAAATTTAACAAGTTTGATTTTGTTTTTAAGTGCTCCTCACTTTTGTGTTACAATTTTGCAAGGAAGTACAATTTCTTGTCTTCCCCCTTTATTTGCAAAATTAACAAAATTTAGCAATCCTTCCAAGATAATTCGACACACGACCCATGTTTGAAATGCTTACAGAACAAGTCAACAAACGACTTGGTTTTATGATGGACCCAAGGTCTTCAATTTCTTCTCAATTTTGCAAAAAATGGAATGTGCAATTTTATGTATTATATCCCCGCTTGGAGAAAACAAATGCACACTTTGCCTTTGAATTTTGCAACAAAAAAAAATTGTGTCACCTTGTGTTACAATTTAGCAAAAAAGAATTCAATGTTGAACCTTTTATTGTATGCTAAATGAACAAGATTTGAGAATAATTTTAGGGCTCCTAATTTGCAAAAAATGGTGCTCTTATATGTCTTATATTTCCTTTTTGAAAGAAAACAAAAAACACACAATTGATTGGTGTTGCAAAAAAAAAATAGGGCCCTTTTAATTTGGCAAAATGAGTAGGCCTTTAATGTTCTTTTGAATTTATTCTAATTAATTTTAAGTATAATTTTATTAATAATAAAAATTATTTTATGGAAAAATCACTTTTTATAAAAAAATATGATTTTATATAAAATAACATTAAATTATTAGTAAAAATATTTAAAAATAATTAAAAAATACAAAAAAAAATGAAAGTACCTTACCTTGGCTTGGCATATAATTGTTTTTATCAAAAACATTATTAGCTTTATCTTTTTATGATGGGAGGGATTTGATCCTCCGTCTGGTGCCCAAGTGCCTTAGCGGCACAACTCCGACCAGCCAAGCTACCACTTCAGTTGGGATCAAGGGAGAAGATCTCCCTTTTAACTTCCTTCCCGTCTGTCGAAGGGAAATTGAGCGCACGCGTTAGCACACTCTAAAGCCTTTTAAAGGCTTAGGAATTTTAGTCCCACATCTGTCCTTCTGATGGATGTTATCTATTTAAAATAGCGTTGCCACCCATAATTCAATGATTGCCTTCGAGTAATCCAAAATGCTCTATTTTTTCGCCCAACCCACCAACGAAGATGTGCCACGTCACATACGAGAGAGCCAATCAACAGTCACCATGTCACACGTGTGGAGATCTAATCAAAATTTGTCATGTTAGCTCCATGTTAGCAGCAAATCAACAGTCACCATGTCAGCAGTCGTGAAGATCCATTCAAATATCGATATGTTAGCACAAGACACCTAAATTTCCATGCAACTTTAGTGAATTCTACGGGCACCTCAATTTTTTTATGTCAAGTTTGATGATGTCAAAGTGTGTTAGAACCTCATTCGTCGTGCACTTCATGTTTCGATGGGTCTCCTCAGGTCTGGTTTGAAGGAGTCACTGGTGGGCCTCCTTGGATCAAGGTCATCGTCACCGCTTGATACGACGTCAACATCGACGATCGAAGGGCCTTAGAGGACTTGGAGGGTTGTCTGCCCACCAAGGAAAATAATCTGGAGGGAATTCGAAGGCACCAATTTCCAAAAAAGGGTAGTCCAATCGTCGGTCCAGTTAGCTCTACTGGCCACCTTGGACTAGGCCAACAAAAAAATAATTATTAGAATAATTAAATTCAAACCATAGTTCCAACCTTGCCTCAATTTCCATGTAACTAGAATGGGGAGACTTGTTGCCCGCCTTGTCCAGTGCTCTCCTTACAGGGACCTGGTGGAACGAGCCTCACTCGTCTTGTCCAGGTAGGTCACCATGGATCTAATGCCAATGTTAGAAATATGGTAAGCAAGATTAAATAATTCAAATCATAAGTGGTCACATATTATTGATATTGAATGGTGTTTAAATAGGACAATAGTAAAGCTAAGAATAGCTTTAGGAAATAATATAATATATTATCCCTTAACTTATCTAACTAATGCGCTATGAGTTGCCTCCCCCCAAATTCATCTAAAAACTAACCTAATCAACTAACATAGTCAAATTGTCTACAGTGACTAACTAGGTAACTTAGTAAAAGTAATTACTAGTGGTAAAAAGTAACAATCTACTTTTTACCATGTGGTAAATTATATCTACCTAGGTGAATCTTACAAATTACCTAAATGAGGTAATAATCATAGTTACTAACATAGTAACTCTAATAGTTAGAAGATGATAGACTATCTCAAAGATACAAAGCAAATATCAAAACACACATACACCTTATCACTCCATATTGAAAAAAGCATCCATAAATATACATAAAAATATTTGACCAAATACACCTTATAATCTCCCAATTAAAATAATATTCAATACCAAAAATAATGTCAACAAAATCACCTTCTCAAGATAACTCAATGGCAAGAAGTCCTCTCAAAATTCAATCAACACTTTAATCTCCAATAAACCAATATGTCATAAATACTTTATTTAAAAATAAATAAAAATCCTTATTCCTCCAATCAACCAGAATAATGATTAATTAAAATACTTTTTATCTACCCCTTTTAACTTCCTAAGACCTCATGTCAAAATCTTAGGCATCACAAAATATATTTAAAAATTTAAAACCTTTACCTTGGTGAGACTCGAACACATGACGCTGCCTCTACCGGCGCCCTAGTTGCGGCTCCAAATTTCGCGTGAGCTAGGCACTCACCTTGGGAGGGAAGAGCACCACGTGCTCTATCTTCTCCCTCTTGGTGCCTCACACAAAAATATTTGTGCCGCTTCCTTTGGTGCTTAACCAAATCCACGCAAAATGTTGCCTGTTGTGATTTGAACACGGGTCCTCCCGCTCACAAGCACCCTAGCACACTTCAACTTACCACCATACCACCACGCTGGATGGTTATAAGGTTTAGGGCATCTTTCGTCTTATTCCTTCACTGCAACACTTTAAGACAAAAACTTTTGTCTTCTACCTTGCACAAAATCGTATGAAACACACAACTCGCAGTCCCTTTTTTTAATCGAGCAAGGGATAAAATATTTGCCACTTTATCATATGTTTTTTATACCAATATGCCACCATACTTTCAAACATAGGCAGATTCTTTTTTTCTCTTAGACGTCGACGCCTTTGATATTTAAATAATTAATTTATAAATTATTTAAATTCTTTAGAATTTAAATATTATAAATTAAGATTTAAATCCTTTTGGCTTTATTAAGGATTAAAGCCTTCTTAGGTTTTACCACCTTGTATAAATAATATTTATTTATAAAATTTAAATTCAATTTGAATTTAAATATTTTATAAAATAAATATTAAAACTTCCTTGGGCTTTTTAACATGAATTTAAAAGCCTCCTTGGGTTTTTAAGAAAGACCTTTTATTTTTGCTCATCCATGGTTTTAATAAAAACCCTTCTACTTATGCTTCCACATAATATTAAAAATATTATGAAACTCTTTTGCCATTAACCTTTGCATTATTCCTTTTGACCTTTTGACATCAAGTGTAGCTTATTCCTTGACATCAATGACAACTTCGTTCCTTGACATCAATGATAACTTTGACTCAAAATGTCCAACAATAGATTTTAAATAAATATTATTATGCTATTAGAAGGGTACTAGACAATTGGTTAATACTACAAAATATAATATTTCTTCATTAACACTACCCTCGATTTATAATGAAATTTTGTGGATACTTTAGGATTTAAATTGAACATTTTCCATCAACCTACTTGGGTATTCCTTTATCTCATAAAGGAAATAAAAATAATATTTGGGTGTTATGTTTCCATAGAAAGAAAGTTTGTTTGACAAGTTGGAAAAGTAATTTCTTAGCCATGGTGGGAAGGCTACAACTAATAAAGACTGCATTGTAATCCATCCTTATTTATATAATATCACTTTCAAAAATTTTGGTTGGTATAGCATCAAAATTTGATAAAATTCAAAGATACTTTCTTTGAAAAGGATGAGAGGAAAAATTTAGGTTTCCTCTTTGTAAGTGGGATAAGGTTTGCAAAGGAAAAAATATTGGAAGAGTAGGCTTGTGGAATTACATACTTATAAGTTTATCCATAAGGGAGAAACTTGGATGGAGATTATTTAAAGATCAAGGAAATAATTGGGCACAAATATTATTTTAAAAATATATAGGTTCTCTTAATTCAATAAAATCATTTAGGAAAAAAACCCTAGCCAAAGGATCACCAACATGGAATTTTATATCATATACTTTACTGTGTACATGAAAAACATGTTGCTTTGCATTAATAAACAAAAAGGGTTACAAAGCTTTTCCTTTTCACAAATTTTTTATTGGAGGCTACAATATGGGTCTTCCCAAGAGGGAATCTCTCTTTCAATGAAATGGTCAAAGAACACCAAGGTCTTCTATGTACACCTCAAAGAGAGTGGTTTTATTGCATGTGGGCCACTATTAGTAATATAGGTCCTCTCAACATGCACAACCCTACAAAATGGTTAGAAAAATTTGGGTGCCTATCTCAATAAGACCTCTCATGATAGAATAAAAATATACCAAATGAAGCTAGCCTATTGCATAATGAAAGTGACTAACAACGACATAAAACATAAAAATAGAGTTACTTACCTAGTTAAGCGGTGCGTTATAGGATTTTGAAACTAAACGAGAGATTCGTACCCTGGGGTACAAATATTTGGTTTATACCTATCCATACAAATCCTTTTATGGTATCCAAATAGAGCGAAATGGTGTTGTAGAGGTCCTTCTGGTGTTTTTGGAGCTCCTTTTCATGTTGGGTCACCTTTTGAACCTGCAATTTAGAACAGTTTACAATACAAAAGGGAATGTTTACAAGCACGTGTGGGTCTCCATGGTGGTTTTATGGTGAGCGATAGTGGGTGATGGTTGAGTGCACTTGGTGGTCTAGAGGGATTTCAATAAAGTCTGGATATGTGAATGTGTGACACTTAAGAATAGAGGAAATTACATCATATTTATAGAATTTTCCAAGGTTAGTGGGGGCTGAGGTGTCCTATGAGATGTCCCCTAAGGTGGCATGGGTTGTGATGCATCATAAATAAATATGGGTGAGATAATTCCTCACCATACACATGTAATAAATGGATATGTGTGAGGTAAGAAAGTCTTCTCCCCATTATGGCATGGTGGAGGATGATTGATCCATGCTTTAAATGCCTTGAATACCTTAATATAAAAAGTTTTCATTTATCATTTATGAAATTGAATGTGCATAGGAACATGTGTGGAGCAAGGGTTAAGGTCTAACCTTAGTTGGTTTAACCATGAGTTCAAAGTTGACCAAGGTGAGGTAGAAGCTAGACTAGGGTGAGGTTGACCATGGGTTTAAGTTTGACTATGATGTGGATTTTGACCAAGGTTAGGCTAGGGTGAGCTAGGCTTAGGTGGAAGGTAGACTAGTCAAAGGGTAGACTAGGATGAGGTGTCCCTAGATTAGGCTAGAGGGGTGGTCATATGGTGACCAAGGGCTAAGCATAGGAAAGGGCTTAAGTGGCCAAGGGGGCTTAAGGTGATGAATAGTATTTTTAGGTAAATAATACAAAATTAAAGGTGTTTTACAAATTAATCTATTGTTATGATGGGATGAGGGATAATGTAAGATTTTTAGGTGTCTACATTTACCCCTTTTGTATTACGTTATGTGAAGACACAATGCAGTAAAAAAATTTATGACACCAGATTGGTGGTTGATTGTGAGAGTGATGAATTGATGATTTGTGATTGATTATAACCTTTGTTGTGTCGTAATGATTGTTGAGAAAATAGATGCAAGATTTCCTTGAGTCATGATCAATGTAAGATGCCCTAATTATGGAAGGGATGAGTGTCCTTGAAACATTACCTTTGATGAATTATTGAGCTTGATTTAATATGATAAGTTGGTAGGCCAAGGGTAGGTATCCTCATGAGGCTTTGATCGATTGTAATTGGAATTAACTTGCCACCTCAATAAAGGTAATATTTGAGTAACCATAAAGATATTGGCATGGAGCATATCAATTTTTTTGTTTGAAATATTATTTTTGTTTTTCCTAGCAAAAGAGAGGTAAAGTTTCTTAGATAAACGATATTTTGATATTGAGTGTTAGAGTATCGATCATGTGCAAGCTGGATTTAATATTTGATGTTTACCCCCTCAAGTGATGAGTTGAAGGGTGAATAAGTGGAAATTATGATTGTGGTGTGATTGCTTATGAATGATTACATATTTTGATGCATCGAATAATTGTTTGAGGAAGGAGACACAAGATTATATTGAGTCATGATCAATGTAAGATACCCCAATTTTAGAAGGGATACATTTCTTTGAAACTTTACCTTTGATCAACTTGATGAGATCATTTGGGTTGGTAGACTAGTCAACCATATGTAGGCATACTCATGATTACTTCGATGGGCTCGATTGGCCACCTTGGTGAAGCATACACACATGAGTAAACCTATAGTTACTAGCGTACAACATACAAAATTTGATTGGATTGGAGTTTTGATTGAGAAGAGAAATTTTTCTTTTGTTTTCCCTAGAAAATGAGGGCTTATGATAGCCTTAGGCAAAGGTTCTTGTACAAATGCAATTTCAATTTTTTATTATTGATCATGTACAAGGTAGCTTTTGTATGTGATGTCTACCCCCTCAAGCGATGAGTTGATGGGTGAAGAAGCAAAAATAAATGGCAAAACACTTGTTAAAGCTATTTTTGATAAAAAATATTAAAAAATTATGTGAGAAATAGATAAAGATCATAATTTTTTGGTGCTGGGAAAATCTTGAGGATAAATTTTATGTTCATATAGTGGGGTGTGAATCATCAATTTGTACCTATTTGTACGAATCCTTGGTGCACACCTAGGTGTGCTCCTTTTTATTTTTGTGGAGAAAATTTGAAAAGAGGAGAGTTGTGAGAGTGAATTTGCAAAGTGGAGTGTTGTTGAGTTGAGAGCATGAATCAATGAGATGGTCAAGGGTGCAGCAAGTGCTGGTGTTGGAGGGTGTGCAATGAATGTTGGTTGATAGTTACCCTTGTTTTTAAATTTAAGAACAAAAAAAAACCTAAGGTTTAACTTTTAGTGAAATGAAATCGTAGAGAAGTGATAGGCTAGTTAGTGTTATATGGAGCAAAATGATGAATGGGTTGGGGGCTTGTATGCTTGCATGTGTATTGTGGATTTTGTGTGTTTGTTATGTGGCACATTTTTTGAGATGCATGTGTGCTTGATGTATGTAAGTGTGCATGTTTGATACTTTTTTTGGTGGGATTGGGTGATTTCCTGTAAAGGGGTATGTTTTGGGTTAATGGGTACCTGAATCTATCCTTTTTGTTTTGTTTGTACGAAGCCATATAAATGTACAAATTGTATGGATTCATACATTTGTTTTTTGCATTAAGGCTAAAAATGTGATACTGGTGGATGGTGTTAGGTCAAGAAACTACAACCAAGACATCAATTTCGATTATTATTGGATGATTTAATGAAGATGTGACTAACAGGTGATCAAGATTGCTTGCATAAGGTAGGGTTTTATAAAATTTCATATATGTTGACCATTCCTATCTATTGGTGCTATGTGAGTGTTGGGGTCCAGATAGGAATACCTTTTATTTCTCAATGGGGGAAATGATGATCACATTGGAGGATATATATTGGACATATAGGGTTCATATGGAGGGGGTCATGATTATGGTAATGAGAGAGAGTTAGCAAAGAAATGTAATATTACAAAGAGCATTCAACGATGGGTGGCAAGTAGTAGAGCATGATGGGGGTATCATGTATGAGGAGTATAGTTAGATCGAGTCATTATCATTGAGACATACACTCAATCTACCAATACACTCGCCACTCATTGTGGCCAAGGGGCTTAAGGTGATAAATAGTGTTTTTAGGCAAATAATGCAAAATTAAAGGTATTTTGCAAATTAATTTGTTGTTAATATGGGATGAGGTACAATGTGATATTTTTAGGTATATACATTTACAATTGATCAAGAAATATATTAGATAATCAGTCAATGAGGGTAATTATGCAAATTTTTGGTTTGATGCTTGGTTGAAGCCTTAACCTATTCAAAATGGTAACCATTGGCTCAAACATACCTAGCTTGCAAAGGTACAAAGGTCAAAGATTTTATTAATGTGAGCAAGAAATCCAAATCATCAATTTCTATTAGTAACTTTATTGTAGACAAAGAAGTCAAACAAATTGTTAATGAGCTTCAAAAGATGTTTCGATTTTTATTTGTTGATTTTTACACGAATGGATGAGTTAGTTTGAAATCTATCAAAAGAAGGTGGATATTTGGTCAAGTTGGGATATGAGAATTTAGAGCAATCAAAATTTCCTACTCAAGATTTCCCTGTGAAGAATGTTTGGTCACTAGAGGCTCTCCCTAAGGCCTTAATATTCGTTTGGTTAGCAATGTAAATAGAGTCTACAAAGAAGAGGATATCATGGAGAGAGTCTATAAAGAAGAGGTATCATGGATCTTTTACATGTGCCTTGTGCGAGAAGGATTTAGAAACATCATATCACTTATTTCTTCATTGTCCTTTTGCTCACACCAATTGGGGCTATTTTTTAAAATAATATGAAATTATATTAGATAGCTCCATCAATATTGATAAAGATATAAATATTTAATTAGTTACTTCAAAGAAAAATCAGTATGTATTATATGGATGATTGGTCCTACGATTACTTGTTGGAATTTATGACTTGAAAAGAATAATAGATTTTTTTAAATAAATCTCAAAATCATGCCCAAGTTTGGAACTGCATTATTGCTTCTCTTGTAGACTGTCTACAAATATGGAGCTCATCATGGGAAGCCTCAAATACAAAAAAAAGAGGTGCTAACAACTTGGTTACAAGACATGAACATACATGCAAGATTCATTTGCAATAATGACATTAAAACAAAGGATTTGCTTTGATCTAGGGTAAAATAAAAATTTCTAGAAAATGTGTTTATCCAAATTAATTTTGATGCTAAAGGTAAAACTTTCCCTCACTCACTTAGAATTATGGAACTTCAACTAGCAATTATGCAAAGCCCTAGGCACTTGTTATACGGATTAACAATTAAAAAAGAAGGAAAATTTATTTTAATTGAAGGGGATTCACAAATTATTATTAATGTAATCAACAAAAATTGATGTGAAGATTACATTAAAATAATATTTTTGCTCATGTTCATCATCTATTACAAGAGGTAATATCTTAGAAATGTAAGCATATATATATAAAGAAGGAATTCGAGTAACAAATAATTTAACCAATCACAATGTTAATCTTCATCTTAGTAAAATTCAATTTTTAAAAGATAAATGATTGAGTGAGATTTTATTTCTTAATAAAAATGATGCTATATAGTTGACCATGGAACTCTCATAAAAAACCAAAAATATATTTGATTAAAAAAAAAAGTTAAATATAATTTTATTAATCTAAAGTTAAATAAAATATTTTAATAAAATTATTCCAATAAAATTCAAATATAACTTATGACCCTTACGGAGAGGAGACCTAGGTTCCAATCCCACGGGCGTGCCCATGCATAACTCATCTGCGTGTTGCACCTGATTGATGACGGTGATATGTTTGCTGCTTGTCTGGCGGTCCCCCTTCATGCCACGTGTTGAACCAAACTGACGAGACGGTAGGTATGTTGGAAGCCTTCACTGTTAGTTTGAACCCTACCAGCTGCGCGATTACTAAAAATTGTGATTGTAACCAATTCATCTATGTAACCAAAAAAATTCAAATATAACTTATTAAAAAAATTAAACCACCAAAAATCTAAAACTATAAAAACAACTTTTATATATATCATTAACATACAATAAAAACGGCATTATACCTATCATAATTCCTTAAAAATATGACCATTTTTCAAATCCTTTCTTTCACAAAATATTTGTTTCTAGCCCGGGTATGGGTATGTACTGAAACACATTTGTGATAAGAGATAAATAAAAGAAATCAAAATGAAAAACGGCGGAAAATTTGAAAATTTTACATCTTGTTTGATGTCAAGAGTGACAACCTGCACAAAGTGTATATGGTGTTAAGTTCAAACTATGGTAAAATATATGTTTAGGCATACCATTATATAAGATCCCGATCTAATATTTTATTAGTATTTGATTGTAATATAATATTTTTTTAAATATTTATTAAGGAAAATGATAAAATTAAATTTTAACTTACAAAATAAAAACTATCAAATTGATAATTATTTTTATTGATATAAAGTTAAGCGCTGAAAAAATAAATATTCTTATACATGTTTTAAACATAAGTAAAATATAAAATAAAAATAAGCAAGATGTTTTAAATAATATATATACAATTAAAAAGATAATCAAAATTATATAAGTAAAAAATAGTCAAGAAATTTAGAATAATATACTACACAAACAAAAATATGAGTGTAATTAGTTATGAGAACATTATTTTGTTATTTTAAATTAAATTTATTTAATCGTAGGATAAATATAACATAATCAACCATTTATTGTAGCAAGTGTTATGCATCTACTAATTTAATTATTAGAGTTTATTTGTCTATGTGGAATGGTTTTAAATGGTAAATGGTGGTGTTTTGTAGCTATATGTTTTCTTGTTTGTGAACTTTGATAGTCTATACATAGAATGAAAGTTGTTTTGTAACTATTATGTGGATGTTTTGTGGCATCTTAACCCTTCAAAGTTTTTTACTATATTTCATGTCTTTTATTTTCAATCACAACACTTTGTATCTTTTTTCATCAATATTTTGTGTTAATTAACTTAATGTCTCACTCTAAATCCTTAAGAAAGGGTAATGTAGGATTTTTATCAATTTGTATCATTTATAAACTTAAGGTTCATGTAAACCTTAACATAATTGTATAAGCACATATTAACATTTGTTTTTAGGAGGACATAAGAGTTTACATAAAAAATTTGGTTGCATAGGGAACCTTTATAATCCCTAGCCCTCCAAGTAAAGACAAAAAGATGAAGTCAAAGGGACTCCACCCCTCCAAGAGCACCTTACCAACAAGCACTTGGTCGCTACCAACCGACCTATCCCTTTTTAAGTAAAAAATTTTAAGATAAAGCGCAGGTTTTTGAAAGGGGTCATGGTTCCCTTATATCGAGGCTTGAACTTGGGTCTTTTGGATGAAAACCTAAAGACATACCACTATAGGCTTTAAGTTCAAACTTTGGTCTTTGAGTTTGAATTTGACTTAACTTGGTAGGGAGACTATTTCACTTTTATTGTGTGTCTCACATTTTTCTTCTATTGTATATCTTTCTCATACTTAATTTTTATTTTTAATTTTTATTTGTGTTCCTTTTTCATTTTATTAATATTAATTCTCGTATTTGATATTTTCTACTTTCAATATATAATAAGAATACATTAGATCTCCTATTTTTTCACTTATAAAATTGTGATAGACCATGTACTTAGATAGTTATAATATTATTAATTATTGTTGATTAAATAGATATGAATGGTGATATTCATTATTGGTGATTAAACAAATATTAATGGTAAAGTTGTTATCATTGTTTAAATTTATGTAAGTTGCTTAGTCATGGTGTTGTAACAAGTAACTTTACCCTGATTTTTGGTATGGCAAATAATTAATTTTTTTAAATCTTGGATAGTGTGATAAATCCCTATTATCAATGCGTAAGGCTAAGCAATCTCCTCCCAACCATGACCTCTTCTAAGTCTCCTCCCAACCATGATCCCTCCTAAAGTCAAATCTACACTTATCAATAGAGAATTTAACACAAAGCCATCACACACCCACCCCTTCACACACTTGTCCACATTACGGTTTGAACCTTGGACCTCTTGAAGAAGAGCCAAAGCCGAAACTGTTGCCTTGCCCCCTCGATACAAACTTTTTAATTTATAAAGAAACCTTGAGAGTCGCTCTTAGGTGATCAACAATATCGTTCCATCCAGGTATACCACTATCTAAAGGGAAGCCAGAAGAGATTTTTTTATGTCCCCATTCATATCACTGAGGTTCGAACCATGGACCTCTTGTTCAATAGGGCCAGACTCGTCTTCTCCACTTGCGCTAGAAAGGTGGACAAATTTTTAGGTTAAAAAGAAATCTTGAGAGTCGCTCTTAGGTGGCCAGCAATGTCATCCCATCCAGGTATACCACTATCTAGAGAGAAGCCACAAGAGATTTTGTGTGTCCCCTTCACATCTTAGAGGTTTGAACCACAAACCTCTCATTCAATGGGGCTAGGCTCACCTTCTCCACTTACGCTACAAAGCTAAATCAAATAATTAAATTATTTTAATTATGTTACAAAATAATAAGAAAATATATCTTACAAAATGATAAAAGTTTGTAGTAGTGGATATATTTTACTTTTATATACAATATTACTTTTGTTGGTATTGATAAAAAATGGAGTTGAAGGGCCCAACCCTTTACACAGAGCTTGAAATATGTACAGGAAAAAATAAGAGAAGATCATACAAATGCAATATAGTCCTATCTTAGTAAAACAAACAAACCTAGGCTAAACCTACTAATGGAGAAGCTGAAATAATATTCCTCCCGCTATCCTTCTATTTGATGTGGCTTATGTAGTGCTCAATGCTTTACATAATTAATAAAGAAATTACTAACAACAATGTAATTTAGTGTGCTCAAATCCTTCATCGCATGATCCCAATAAGTATTCTACTTTGCTCTGCCCTCTTTATCTACTAGCTTCATTATCAATTCTTATAATCTCTTCCAACTCCATAGGGGCATATGACCAAACCTTGAAATTCTCATATTTAACTACCATATTCACCATTTTATCGGTAGCTTTATTTCCCTCTCTATAAATATGTTTAACTTGACTTTATTCTAGGTTTTCCAAAATAGTCCTCACATCTGTAATTATTTAGAAAATTCTAGAATTATTTAAACTCCCTTTTTTAAGGGAAACTATAATATTCTTGGAATCCCCCTTAAGAACAATTCTCTTAAAACCCAAATTCACCGCAATTTGGAGGCTCGTAAGCATCACCCTTGCTTCAACTTAGTGATTTGTGGTAATTGCTATATCCTTAGCATATGCAGTCACTACTTGACCTCTGTCAATCCTAATGAGACCCCCACCACCAGCATGACCCGGGTTACCTATTGTAGCCCCATCGAAGTTAATTTTTACCTAGTCTTTGTGAGAACGTTCTCATCTAGTATCTAGACTCACCTTATTGATTTTTTTCATATTTAAGATATATTTTTTCTCTAGAGAGGCTCATTGCAATATTTTCTTGGCCGATAATGTTTTTAATACAATCCTCCAATAGGGTTGTTTTTATCATGGCATAAACCCCAATTATTCCTTTGGTTTTATTTTTGAAAACTCATCTGTTTCTTTCCAACCAAATCCTCCAGCAAATATGTGGAATGCATTTTTGCCAAAAAATACTGCTTCTAAGTTCCATTGTTCCCAAATCTTGATTAGATAATCTGGAATAACCCAAGCAACATTAACTTCTCTCAATAATATATTTAGGATATCATGAAAAAAATCACAAGTTCCAAATAGGTGGTCCATGCACTCATCCTCTTTGTTACATAATACACAAACAGTTGGAACCACAATTCCTCTTTTGAACATATTTTCTTTCGTAAGGATATTATTGAGAATGGTAGTCCAAAAAAATATAGTAACCTTACGGATGATGTTTAGCTTCCAAATTCTTTTAAGTTCAGGTTTCTCTGAGGTTCCTTTACCCAAGACTCTATATCCATCATTCACCAAGTACTGGCCTTGCTGGTTTCTTTCCCAAAATATTTTAACCTCTACCTAAATAATAACTCCTTAAAATTTTTTATAGATATTTCCCCACTGGGCCTTGCATATCTTCTTGCAATATTTTCCACTCCTGAAAATCACCCACCCTATGAATGTAACCATTAATTTTCTTACCATAGGTTCTAGTTAAATGTTCTTTAATATCTTTGAACTTTCTGTAGTTTTTTAAAGGCTCCTCTTGAATCCAAGGGTCTTTACAAAAGTTAATTTTATCCCCCTTGCCTACTCTCCATTTTAGACCTTGTCATAGAACTTTCCTGCTATTGATTATATTTTACCAAAAAATAGACCCACGTGGAGGATTAAAACAATTGATAAAGTGGTTTTTGCCCTCCAAGTATTTCTTTTGGATAATGCTAGCCCATTTCCATGATGCTCTAGTTCAAATCCTTCAACCATTTTAAGCTAAAAGGGCTTTATTTAGATCTCTCAACTTCCTCAAACCAAGACCCCCATTCTATAAATACTGGTAGCAGGTATCCTAGGCTACCATATGTATACATTTTTTGCATTCAGTGTCATCCCATAAGAAAAAAATTTGTAGTCTTTCTAAATTCTCTTCCACTTTCCTTGGAATCCTTAGGAAAGACTTGAAATAAATAGGGAGGCTTTGAATTATGAGTTGTACTTTCCTTGCAGAGGATAACAGAGATCCCTTCCAACCTTGAAGTTTTCTATTAAATTTATTAATAATCGGATTCCAAATTTCATCTTTCATATTACCTATAAACAAAGGCAAACCAAGATAGATGATAAGAAACTTTTGCTCCTTACAACCCAACACTTTAATTATTTGATCTCTTTAACTTTCATCTATGTTTAAAAACAAAATCCTAATTTTTCCATAATTTATTTTTTGGCCTATAGCTTTTTCATAAGAATCAAGGACTTTTTAAACTCCAAAGCTTCTTCCTCTATAGCTTCCCCAAGCAAGAAAGTATCATCCACAAACTATTTATGGGACAAAGCTTCACCAATGGATGAATGTTTTAGACCTTTGATATTACCATATTTTCTCTTTATTTCCAAATTTCTTCCTAGGGCATCTGCCATAATGATAAAGAGATATGGAGACAATGTATCTCCCTGCCTGATTCCTCTAGTAGAAGGAAATAACCCAACAAATTTTCCATTGATCAAGATCGAAAAGTGGGGGTTAGAAATATACATACCAACCCATGCCCTCCATTTTTCACTAAAACCCATTTGCTCCATTATTTTATCTAAGAAATACCATAAAACCCTATCATAGGCTTTGTTCATGTCTAGCTTAAGGAACATGCCTGACCCTTTCCTCCTTTGAAGAGAGTGTGTTGTTTCATAAATGGCAATGATGCTTTCAATAATCTTCTTGTTTGCCACATAACCTCCTTGATCTTCATTAATGGCTAAGGGATGATGTTTTTCTATTGGGCATTTTGAGTCCCTAAGCTAATATGTTGTCATTGATGTCAAAAGATTATTTAATGTCAAAAGGATCAATGAAGGGTTTTTGTGAAAACCAAGACTGGAAAAATAAAATATTTTATTTAAAACCATGGACAATAGATTTGATCTGGGTTTTTCTTAAAAACCAATTTGGGATTTTGTTTCATCGAAAAAGGTGACCCAGTGATGGAGATATTTAAGTTTTAATATTTGGTTTAAATTTTAATTATTTTAAATTTGAATTCAAATTTAAAACTCAATACGTAAGATTTCTGCCGATGTCATCAAGAAAATAAAAATTCATATTTTTGCTGATGTCTTTGATATGATTAAAGGACTATATAAATGGGGCTTCAATTGATTAATATGTCATCCTTGCTCGTGTAATAAAAGTGTTGGCTATTGAATCATTTATGAGCTCGTGTGAATTCTTGAAAAGTGTGGCAACAAATAACACAGACTACATTCGAAGAAACAAACGTCATGTGCAGTGTGGTGCATTGGCAAGTGGGCCTTGGCTAAGGCGCAGGGTAGAAAAAAATGCAAAGGATCGAATCCCCTTGATTGTGTTTTTTTGGAAAGCGTGAGAGAAGAGGTTCAACGTCTTTGGTTTTACGGAAGGTGGAGAAGGAAATAAGGCACGTTGTGTCTTTCCCTTTCCAACAAGTGGCTAGCTCGTGTGGAATCTTAGCCGCGGCTAAGACGCACCCGGTGTGGGCAAGTCGGGGATTCGAATCCCCTTGAGGACGTAATTACGTTTTGCATTAATTTAATTTTATTTAGCCCTAAGGTTGGAGTTATAAGGTGGTTAGTGGAAATTAAAGTTTTAATTAAACTTTATTATTTGGGTTGTATTGGTTATTGCAAAACTTGAGGGGTTTAACGATTTATTTGATTATTATTAGGAATTGAATTTAGGAGAAATAAGGAGTTGTTTTAAAGTATTTTTGAAAGGCTTATTGATTGTTATTTTGATAAGGGTTTTATTAAAAAGGGACTTTGGTGTATGTGTTTATTTAGTTGGAGTAAAAAGGGTGTAAATTGAGTTATGCTTTATATTGTGATTATTTGAAGTCCACTAATCCTTATTGAGATTGGAAAGGAAAGTTGTGTTTAAGTGTGGAAGATTTTATGGACAACTCCTTGGCATCAAAAAGGTATGGGCACATTCTCCTATTGATTATTTATGGTGGTTGATTTCTGAAATATCTTTGGAGATAAAAGGATTGATTGTGGTTTTTGTTTTTGAGATTTTTTGGTTTAATGCTTCAAGGTTTTCTGATTTGTGAGTTGTAATTAAACCTTGTTTTAGAAGCATTGTTGTTGAAACCCATTGACTGTGAAATGAACTTGAACTTGAGTTAGAAAAGAACATGAGTATAATTGTTATGTGAGATTTGTGATTGAGCATTGTTGAAAATATTTTGAGTTGATTAAATACATGCTTGGACTAGGGTTTGTGAGAAAGGATTTTTCCTTGAGGTGATTGGTTGAGTTGAGTTGATTTAAGCCTAGTCAAGTGGATGCATGTGGTTGTTCAAGTTCCTAGAAACAAACTATTTCATATTCTGATTTGAGATGAGATTGAGTTGAGTTGAGATTGGGATTTGAGTATAGAACATATTGAGTCTCTAACAATTCTCTTTATGCTTCTATTGAGTTGAGATTGGTATTTGAGTATAGAACATATAGAGTCTCTAAAAATTCTCTTTATGCTTCTATGAGATTGATTTGAGTTGATATTGGGATTTGAGTATAGAACATATTGAGTCTCTAAAAATTCTCTTTATGCTTCTATAATATTGAATTGAGATATTGATTGAACATTGAGCTTAGAACATATTGAGTCTCTAACAATTCTCTTTATTATTCTATGTGATTTGAGACAAGTCTTTGAGAAGGCTTGTGGACTGATTTGAGTTAAGCTTTTGTGAAAGCTTACTATGTAGATTTGAGCAAGTCATAGAGAGGAATTATTGAGAATATTTGAGCAAGTCCTAGAGAGGACTTATTGAGCTAATTTGAACAAGTCCTAGAGAGGACTTATTGAGAAAATTTGAACAGGTTATGTGTGGACCTGTTGAGCATATTTGAGCAGGTTCTGTGTGGACCTGTTGAGCATATTTGAGCAGGTTTTATGTGGACCTGTTGAGTAGATTTGAGCAAGTTGTGTGTGGACCTATTGAGCATATTTGAGTAGGTTGTGTGGACCTATTGAGCATATTTGAGTAGGTTCTGAGTGAATCTATTGAGAATATTTGAGCAGGTTCGGAGTGAACCTATTGAGCAGAATTGTACTAGATCGATTGTATTGTGTTTAATACAAGAGATTAAGTAGAATTGTGCTAGACCGATTGAACTGTGTTTGGTACAATATTGATATAGAGCTTTGGAGGTGACAGAGTATAGAGGACAAATTCTCAATGGATAGAGATCTAGCAGCTAGGATAATTGAAGACAAATCTGAGTGAGGAGTCTTCAAGTGGAAAGAGATCCACCAGTCAGTGCAGCATAGATACAGAGTCTTCTAGAAGATAACTAGCCAGAGTAGAGGAGGAAATATTTATCCTGTGGAAGAGATCCATGAACTTGAGATTAGGGGATCAACATCTCCTTTGGACAGAAGTCCATAAACATTGTAATTTGGGAAAGATTCCCAAGATATTATTTGAGAAATATTTAGAAGAAATATTTTCTTTATGGAGGTACCCCACACTGGGTGAACCACGTTAAAATATGTGTCTCTATTGTGTATGGTGTTTTGTGCATTGCTTTGATTATTGTTATTGATACTGATATCTATACACTACATAATATTGATTTGAGAAGAAAAGTAAAAAGTAGTCTTATACTGTTCAGGAAAGATATGTGGGAACTATTGCATACCATATATGAAGGAGATAAAAGTGTCAGGAAAGCTAAGATCAGAAATCTCAAGGGAGAATTTTAGAATCTAAGAATGAGGGATGATGAAATAATTCGTGACTATCTCAACAAGTGAACTTATACATGATATGAAATGTCTTGGAATGAAGGTTGATGAATCTAATGCTTGTGACAAGATCTTGAGAACTCTTCCAAAAAGGTATAGTGAAAAGGTTTCTGCTATAGAAACATCAATTGATTGTGATAATCTAACAAGAAATGTTTTTCTTGGTATGCTTACAACTTTTGAGATAAGAACAAAAGATCATATTCCTCCAAAAGAAGTTGCATTCAAAATGGACAGTAAGAAAAAGGGTAAGAAGATAGAATCAAGCAATGAATCTTCTAGTGATGAAGAAGATAACTATGGTAGAAGAGATAGAGGTTCCAAAATACCGATAGATATGAGATCTATTAAGTGCTTTCATTGTGGCAAGTATGGACATTTTGCAATAGAGTGCAAAGAGCCAAAGAAAAACAATGATGAAGAAAACCAAGATCACAGGTACAGGGAATCTAAAAAACATAGGTACCAGAAGAAAACCAGGGATGGACAAAACAAACAAGGGAAGAAGTTATTCCAAAGGCAAAAGAGAAGCTACTATGCGGATAATGCAAGTAAGTACTCAATTGATAGTGATGCTATTATTTCAGACAATGTTAGAGATGAAGTCTTGTTCATGGTTGAAGAAAAAGATCCAGTTAAGAAAAAGACTCCAATTATTCTCAAGTGTTTTAGATGTGGTAAATTTAGACATCTTGAAGATGATTGCACAAGGGATGGTTATAGTTTTAGTGATGATGATTTTGAATATGCACTTGGTGGAATAAATGAGAATCTTCTAATGTCATTATAAGATGAAGAATTGAGTGATCCTATAGAAGACAAGTCAAAAGAAAGAAATGACATGGACAAACGCAAAAAAATAGAGGTCTATTCAATAGAGAATGGTTATGATCTCAAGGGAGAACTCATCTATGCTCTTGACACAGTAAAGAAGGTAAGAAAGCAACACTCTAAGCTTGAAAGTTAATTTCAAGAATGTGATGAAGAAAGATTATTGCTCATAGAGGACTTAGAGAAGTCCAAGGCTAAGGCAAGTAAGTTCAAATAAAAGTTAGAAGCAAATATTTTGGAATGTGAGAAGTTAACACAAGAAGTGGCTACTCTAAAGGAATATTTAAAGGACTCAAAGATCAAGATGAAGAGTTTCACAAATAGCTCTAAGAACTTGGATAAGTTCATTTGTGGACAACAAAGAACATCATGTTCAACAGGTCTTGGATTTGGAAAGAAACAGGAAAAATAAAAGTCTACTTCAAGTCTTGAAGAAGAAGGAACTTTAGAAGAAGACACTTTAGAAGAGGGATTCTCATATGAAAGTGAAAGTGAAAGTGAAACTTCTAAGGATGATTCAGATTGTAGTGATTCCAACAGGGATAATGGGCAAAGAAGATTCAGATGGAACAACAATCAGAATAGGAGACCAATGATGTCTAGACAAGGATGCTTCAATGGGAGATACTTCTCATGTCACAGGTTTGGGCACATGGCTTCACAGTGCAGGTCACATGAAAGATAGGTATATGGAAGGGAAAATTTTTTCCAAGGATATTGTTATTCATGTAATGAGTTTGGTCATAAGGCAATAAATTGCAGGATTCATGACAGAAGAGGATATGGCTTCACTAGGAGAAATCCTAAGACAATTGCACATCCAAGGAATAATAAAATTAAGTGTTATAAGTGCAATAATGATGGTCACATAGCAATATGGTGTAGATAAAATATTCTAGAATCAAGCATGAACAGGAACATAAATATGAACAGGAACAGGAACATGGGCAGGAACAAGAACATGAACATAAACAAGAATATGAACAAGAACACAGACTCAAAAAAGAAAAGAGACTCAGAAAAGAATAATAATAAGAGCAGGTACAAGAATAGCAACATGGATAAAAATAAGAACAGGAACATGGATGAGAAAAAGAATAGGAATAGGAAAAGGGATGATGACTTGAAAATAAACTGTGAGAGGATTCAGCAAAAAGAAAGAGTAAAAGACAAAGGCAGAGAATAGTGCTTTCGGGGAGTAGAAATACTCCCACCCCAGAATTAACCACCTCATGTGTAGGTGGGGGAGGGGCTAAGCTAAGAGGCTTAATTCTTAGCCCTAATCCCCAAAGGTGACCCTTTGCCATTGATGTCAAAGGGGGAGAGATTTATGTATTTTGGGGAGAGTTTTTTATATGAGGAGAGTTTTGATATCTGAGAGAGCATTGAGCTAGGGGGAGCAAAGTCCTAGGGGGAGCAAAAAAGGATGTCTGATTTAAATAAAAGGATTTGGGTTACCATCAATGACAAAGGGGGAGATTGTTGGGCATTTTGAGTCCCTAAGCTAATATGTTGTCATTGATGTCAAAAGATCATTTAATGTCAAAAAATCAATAAAGGGTTTTTGTGAAAACCAAGACAGGAAAAATAAAAGGCTTTATTTAAAACCATGGACATCAGATTTAATCTGGGTTTTTCTTAAAACCCAATTTGGGCTTTCGTTTCATCGAAAAAGGTGCCCCGGTGATGGAGATATTTAAGTTTTAATATTTGGTTTAAATTTTAATTATTTTAAATTTGAATTCAAATTTAAAACTCAATACGCAAGATTTCCATCGACGTCATCAAGAAAATAAAAAGTCATATTTCCGTAGAAGTCTTTGATATGATTAAAGGACTATATAAATGGGGCTTCAATTGATTATTATTTCATCCTTGCTCGTCTAATAAAAGTGTTGGCTATAGAATCATTTATGAGCTCGTGCAAAATTTTTGAAAAGTGTGGCAGCTAATAACACAGACTGCATTCGAAGAAACAAACATTGTGGGCAGTGTGGTGCATTGGCAAGTGGGCCTTGGCTAAGGTACAGGGTAGAAGAAAACACCAAGGATCGAATCCCCTTGACTACATTTTTTTTGGAAAGCGTGAGAGAAGCGCTTCGGTGCCTTTGGTTTTACGGAAGGTGGAGAAGGGCATAAGGCATGATGTGCCTTTCCCTTTCCAATGAGTGGCTAGCTCTTGTGGAATCTTAGTCGTGGCTAAGATGCTCACGATGTGGGCAAGTCGGGGGTTTGAATCCTCTTGAGGATGTAATTACATTTTGCATTAATTTAATTTTATTGGGCCCTAAGGTTGGAGTTATAAGGTGGTTAGTGGAAATTAAAGTTTTAATTAAGCTTTGTTATTTGAGCTGTATTGATTATTGCAAAAGTTGAGGAGTTTAATGATTTATTTGATTATTATTAGGAATTGAATTTAGGAGAAATAAGGAGTTGTTTTAAAGTATTTTTTAAAGGCTTATTGATTGTTATTTTGATAAGGGTTTTATTAAAAAGGGACTTTGGTGTATGTGTTTATTTAGTTGGAGTAAAAAGGGTGTAAATTGAGTTATGCTTTATATTGTGATTATTTGAAGTCCACTAACCCTTATTGAGATTGGAAAGGAAAGTTGTGTTTAAGTGTGGCAGATTTTATGAATAACTCCTTGGCATCAAAAAGGTATGGGCACATTCTCCTATTGATTGTTTATGGTGGTTGATTTCTGAAATATCTTTGGAGAGAAAATTATTGATTGTGGTTTCCGTTTTTGAGAGTTGTTGGTTTAATGCTTCAAGGTTTTCTAGTTTGTGAGTTGTAATTAAACCTTGTTTTAGAAGCATTGTTGTTGAAGCCCATTGATTGTGAAATGAACTTGAACTTGAGTTAGAAAAGAACATGAGTATAATTGTTATGTGAGATTTGTGATTGAGCATTGTTGGAAATATTTTGAGTTGGTTAAATACATGCTTGGACTAGGGTTTGTGAGAAAGGATTGTTCCTTGAGGTGATTGGTTGAGTTGAGTTGATTTAAGCCTAGTCAAGTGGATGCATGTGGTTGTTCAAGTTCCTAGAAACAAACTATTTTATATTCTGATTTGAGATGAGATTGAATTGAGTTGAGATTGGGATTTGAGTATAGAACATGTTGAGTCTCTAAAAATTCTCTTTATGCTTCTATTGAGTTGATATTGGGATTTGAGTATAGAACATATAAAGTCTATAAAAATTCTCTTTATGCTTCTATGATATTCATTTGAGTTGAGATTGAGATTTGAGTATAGAACATATTGAGTCTCTAACAATTATATTTATGCTTCTATAAGATTATATTGAGATATTGATTGAACATTGAGCTTAGAACATATTGAGTCTCTAACAATTCTCTTTATGATTCTATGTGATTTGAGACAAGTCTTTGAGAAGGCTTGTGGACTGATTTGAGTTAATATTTTGTGAAAGCTTACTATGAAGATTTGAGAAAGTCCTAGAGAAGACTTATTGAGCAGATTTGAGCAAGTCCTAGAGAGGACTTATTGAACTGATTTGAGAAAGTCCTAGAGAGCACTTATTGAGAAGATTTGGACAAGTTCTGTGTGGATCTGTTGAGCAGATTTGAGCAGGTTCTGTGTGGACCTGTTGAGTATATTTGAGCAGGTTCTATGTGGACCTATTGAGCAAATTTGAGTAGGTTATGTGTGGACCTGTTGAGCAAATTTGAGCAGGTTGTGTGGACCTATTGAGCAGATTTGAGCAGATTCTAAGTGAACCTATTGAGCATATTTGAGCAGGTTCTGAGTGAACCTATTGAGAAGAATTGTACTGGATCGATTGTACTGTGTTTAGTACAAGATATTGAGCATAACTATGCTAGACCGACTGAACTATATTTGGTACAGTATTGAGATAGATCTTTGGAGGTGACAGAGTATAGAGGACATAGTCTCAGTGGATAGATATCTAGCAACTAGGATAATTGAAGACAGATCTGAGTGAGGAGTCTTCAAGTGGAAAGAGATCTACCAGTCAGTGTAGCATAGAGACAGAGTCTTCTAAAAGATCACTAGCCAGAGTAGAAGAGGAAATATTTATCCTGTGGAAGAGATCCATGAACTTGAGATTAGGGTATCAGCATCTCCTTTGGATAGAAGTCCATGAACATTGTAATTTGGGAAATATTCCCAAGATATTATTTAAGAAATATTTAGAAGAAATATTTTCTCTGTGGAGGTAGCCCACACTGGGTGAACCACATTACAATTTGTGTCTCTATTGTGTATGGTGTTTTGTGCATTGCTTTGATTATTGTTATTGATACTGCTATCTATACACTAAATAATATTGATTTGAGAAGAAAAGTAAAAAGTGGTCTTATACTATTCATCCCACCCCTCTTAGTATAAGCTTGTGATCTTCATTTTCAACGGATTGGCCAACACTTTAGTAATAAAATTGTAAATTGTATTACATAGTCTAATTGGTCTAAAGTCCTACAATTTATCTACCCCATATTTCTTGGGAATCATAGCAAGGAAGATATTTTTTTATTTTTTCAACAACTTACCAGATTCTTGGGCTTCTTTGATTGCATTGATTACATCTTCTCCAACAATATCCCAATGATGTTGAAAAACCTAGTGGGAAACCATCTAGCCCTGGAGCCTTGGATTCTCCCATAGAGAACATAGCTCTTTTAATTTCCTCTTTAGATATTACCTTGCATAGATATTCATTCATGATAGGATTAACTCCTTTGGAAACATTTTTAATGATGCTTTCTATCTCCATGTTACACTCTATTTTTTTTTGCTAGGTTTTGAAAGAAAGTAATGGCCAAATTTTTAATATCATTTAAATCTTCATACTTTCTTCCATATTTCCCCATAATGTAGAGGATTTTATTATTTTTCCTATATATCATAGTCAAAACATGGAAGAATTTAGCATTTCTATCATCTTCCTAGAGCCACAATACTCTTGATTTCTATTTCCAATGAATTTCCTCTTGGGCAATGATATTATGATACTCCATGAGGAGTTTTTTTTCCCTTTCATGACACTCTGATTTTCTACCTTCCCTCTCCATTGTTTCATAAATATATTGGATATCCTTTTTAATTTGTTGTTTTCTTAAATTGATGTTACCAAAAACTCTTTATTCCAAATTTTGATTTGATACTTATGTTCTTTAATTTATGGGTAACTCTGTACATAGTTGATCCTTGAACCTCCTCCTTCCACCAAGATTTAATTTTATTTGTAATTTTTGGGTGCATATTCAACATGATCTCATACCTAAAGGGTTATCCTCTCTGCTTCCCCTCCTTTTCCATATCTAGCACAAGGGGATTGTGATCTGATCCTATTCTACGCATACATGTAAGTCTTTGAATAGTGTTTATACTTAGCCAATAGTTAGAAATAATAACTCTATCTAGGTACCTTTGAATGTGATTATCCCTCGTCCTTCTATTTATCCAATAAAACTTACCTTTACACATATCCAGGTCAATCAGTATTACTTATATATATTATATTTTTATTTAATTAACTAGATACCATGGATGGAACTTGGTTTAATGGATGGAATAAATAAATAATATAGCCCACACCAAGATTCAAATCTTGGGGGCACCAAATAGGCTATATAACTCAATGTGACTAATTTTATGTAAAATGGAAAGGGTAACCCTTTCAAAACCTTATTTTTTTATAAATAAAAAAAATACAATTAAGGAGCAAGCAATAAAAAATTACCAATTCCTCTAGTCTACTATGCAAACAATAAATAAATACAATCATTAGATACCAAGCCAATGTATATCTAATTAAATTTGAATTAAATTATTTTGTTTTTATGTTATTAATATTGATGTGTTATAGTCCCAGGGGACAGCACAACGGTTCAAGGTTTGGCTCTTCTTTTGAAGATCCAAGGTTCAAATGGTAGCATGTGTGTTATTGTATGTTAAATTCCCTATTGATAAGCTTAACTCTCCCCTTATGAGATTCCATGGTGGGATGGGGATGCCAAACCCTCAGCACCAGTTGTAGGGGTTTCTCATACTAACCAAATCTAATATATATATTGATGTATTATATAAAATTGTTTACAAACCACATCCCCACAACAAATAAGCTTTGAAGATTGAATTAAAGAAATAAAATATATCTCCAATTTTAATTTTTATCGTACTTTTACCAATGGAAATAATTATTAGTCAAATTAACTTATGTGTATGGAACTCCTTAAAGGTATCTAAAAGCACGAGGATACGGAAAAAAAAAGGAAACTGCCAAGTACGATGCGTATAAAACCAAACTTAACGCTAAAAGCCTATATATTGAAAAATGCATAAAAGAAAGGACATAGACAAATCGACACAAGATAAAAGCAATATATAATGCAGACCTCTTTATTGATATGCTTTTAAAGTCATGTTACAATACGTCTCCTTCCCTTTTAGGGGATATGAGCGTCAAATATGTTTCTTGTCACATCCATGGATAGCAATACTTCTTTCGCGTGCCCACATGTAATATGGGCGGACCAAAACGTCACCGCTGCTTGTGTATACAAATTTTGACTCCTTATTGCTCCTTTGATTTCGAAGATCTACGTTCAAGGAAATAGAAAATATCAGCAGCACCTGCAGATAAAATAGAACATGTGTTTCCTAAGGCCTACTGTTAGTGTATGCATGAAAATATTAAACCGATAACAAAATAATATTAGAATGACCTAAAAATTTGACATAAGCATGAAAATGTTACTAGGAAGCCACTGCAAAAGGAAAATTTGATAAATTCCTCACATATTTGTATTCACTCCGGGGCGGGATGAATAAACCTACAATAAATTGTTAGAAAGCACCCTCTTTAATGTCCTGTCCAAAAAGCTCCAAATGACCTGCAAAGTTGGGGTTAGCTAATTGGGGGTATTTTAGGATGACCCAGATGGTCAGATTTCTCCAATTTGGCCTCTATAACCTAGAATCTGATGGCACTATCTGCATGTTAGTGAAGGCGAGAAATGATAAAAGCATGATCAAAACTTGTCCAAATAACCTAAAATTTAAATGACAGCATATGTAAAGAACCTAGAATAAAATGCAAAAGAAAAACTAGAGAAATATGCCACATATTCCTATTCACTCTGGGATGAGGCGTTTAGGGCTGTGACAGTTTGGGGGGCGCCCGGGGGCAGGACGCCTGCCGTATGGGACTCTATTTCGACACCAATCCACTTGGGATGGGTCCAAAACCTCTTATGGGGTTATGTCGACAAATTTTGTGGAATATTGTGGCCAAATTTTTGGGTTTTGTCTTCGGATTTGCGCTTCCAATAACCACCTTATGACCTCTCTTTTGGAAGAGATCAAAGATGTGAAAGGCGTAAAATCAAAAGGTATGTGTGTGGATGTAAAATGGTAGCACTTCATTGCTCAAAATGCTACATCTCTATCTATATTTTGGGTGAGAAGACTCACCAATTTATAGACCTAGGGCCTCTCTGTTTGAATGCGCATGCGAGGGCGCCACTGGAGTTGCATGTCCTATTTTGGGAAAAATATTATTCCCTGATTTAGAGTCTCCTTGCATGAGGCCTCCAAAAATCAAAGACATGCATGATTGAAGTCTCTCTCCTTGATTTGAATCCGTTCCTCACAATTGCATGGCCTAAAGCTACAGTTAACTAGCGGACCTGTCGAGGTTTGACTTTTTTTGCCAGTCAAACCTTCTATTCGCCTCACCCTGGAGCGAATGCTGATAATCGTCCCTGGGTGGGATGAACACCAGTTTGTAATCGTCCCAGGGTAGGACGAGTAGAGAGCAAAGTTTCAAAAAGGTGCCAAATTGACCCTTGAACTTCCAAACTACTTTTGGGAGTGGTTAGGACCACTGTTTAACCTCTGAGGGCTGCCCTAGGGGCTATGTGTGTCAATGCGATCAGCGCTTGTTGTTTTTTTTTTTTTTGTAGAAAACATCCCAAAAGGGATGCCACTTTCGAGTAAGACCCAAGGAGGCAGGGGTATCCATTCCACCAAAAATGCCCAGGACTCGGACCTGGCCTACCACCTTTGACACACTCAAGGAGCAAACAAACACACAAACCCAATTAAAAATAAGCAAATAACAAAAAAAATAATAAAATAAAATAGAAAACATGCTCCTTGAGTGTGTCAAAAACAAAATCACAACCAAACACGTACAATAAGATAAAAGAAACCATAACACAAACCACATAGAAAAACACAAGAAACACATAACATAACACAAACAAGACAAAAAAAACAGAACACTACAAAGACATAACCCAAAAAAAAGAAGAAAAATAAACACAACCAAAACCTAAAAAATTTAAAAATAAAACAAAAATAAAAATAAAAAATAACCAACAACAGACAGTAAAAAATATATACATATAGAAAACACTCACCCATAAAAACACGAAATAACACAAACAAAGAAAAACCCAAGAACAAGAACGAAAAAAAACACAAGAACAATAACAAAAAACATAAAAAAAAAAAAAAACAAAACAACAAAAACACAAGAACAACAAAAAACAACACAAAGAACACAAAAACAAAACAAAATAAAAAAAACCCACCCACCTTAAAAAACTAAACAAAAAAAACAAAAAAGGAAAAAAGAAATAAAAATGAACAAAACAAAGACCTATCTAGACCAGAAGACTATTAAGGCAAGAATCAATAGAGGAAAAAAAATAAAGAATAGAATGAGCTAGGGAACTAAAAAAAATTGAATAAACCAAAGAGAAGCAAAAAAAAAAAAAAACAAGAAGAAACTAGGTACCTTCAGAACTAGAGCCATCCAAAGAAATGATAGAAAGAAGAGCTTCCCTAATATGAGAAGCCCACCATATAGGAGGGTGGCCATAACAAGTAAGATCACCTTTGACCAAAGCCCAATTAGCTAAAGCATCAGCACTTTTGTTTTGATCTCTGACCACATGATTGTAATCAACTTTCAAAAATCCCATCTAGATTAACTGAATCTTCTCAATAATTCTTTTTATTCTCCAATCCACCTTATGATTCTTAGAAGGATTCTTCAAGAGATTAATCATAAGTTGAGAGTCAGACTCAACTAACACCTTTTCCCATCCAACATTAGTAGCCTCCTGAAGACCTCTGAGGATACCATACCCCTCAACAAGGTTATTGGAAAGAATACCCAAATTCTTAGCAAAAGTAAAAACCACGGAGCCATCTGAAAGTCTACCAATTCCTCCCACACTGGCTTTTCCAAGGTTCCCTCTAGAGGCTCCATCAGTATTAAATTTTCCAAAATCCTTAGGAGGAGGTTGCCAATTTCTATTCCTATCAAATTTACTAGTACTCACATTCCCTTTAAGTTGGTTGCCCTTAGAAGGTTTAATCTTCAATCTTTGCATCACTTGATCCCATATTTGGTGGGAGTTTTGGGGGTGATTAAGGAGATGATGGATAGATTCAACTAAGTTGGCTATGGTATTTTGCCAAATATAGTGAATATCCTTCCTATCTTGATTAAAAAAATTTCTATTCCTTTCATTCCAAATATTCCAAAGAAGAATGGTAGAACCCATCCAAACTAACTACCTAATAAAATGATCAACACCCTCTTGATTAGGCCAATCCCTCCAAAGTTGTTCAAAAGTAAAAAAATTGGACCACTTGTAAGCCAAGTAAAGTGGTCATTCTCCTCCATAGCTCGAGAGGCTAAAGTACACTCAATAAAAATATGGTTGATATTTTCTACATTCTCTTCACACATTTCACATCTAAAAGGGCCATGAAAACCATGCTTCATAAGTTGCTCACCAGTAAGCACCCTACGATGTAATAAAAGCCAATTAAATAACCTCACCTTAGGCGAGAGCTTTTGAGCCCACAATTGAGAAAAGATGTCAGAAGAATGGTTGGGATTATTATGGCATAAGGTCAAATAACCTTGAGCAACTGAATACTCACCCTTAGTAGTGTTGTTCCATCCAAAACAATATTTTTCATGGGACCAAGAGAGGGATCTCATATGAAGGATGCCTTGGATATCTTGTCATTGCCTTTCTGGGATATGAATAGGCCGAGTCCTCAATAGGGATCCAATATCTACCAACCTTTGAATTACCGAGTATGGTACCGATAGTAATTAGCCACCTTTATCCAATTAGCTCGGTGAAGCTCCTCCATCCAAGGCCTCCAATTGGGAAACTGAGTTATCAAAGGCTTGTGACCATCCCAAGAATATGTCCAAAAATTTGCATGTTGACCATTATGAATGATCCAAAATAATTTTTTCTTTATCAAATCCTCACCAGTATTAAGAACTGCTAAAATGGGAGAACATTTGGTAGGAAGTTGATAGCGAACAAGGTATTAAGGACTTTTTTTCTCAGCATATTTAGCACGAAGATTATTGGCCCAAAGAGCATTGGGGTTATGCAACATCCTCCAATATAATTTAGTAGCTAAAGCTTTGTTGTTATTAATTGAAGACCGTAAACCTAACCCCCCTTCACTCTTAGGAAGACATAAAGTATCCCATTTCACCAAGGCCCATTTTCTTTTCTCCTTAGTACCACTCTAAGGGAAACGATGACTGATTTGATCCAATTCTCGAAGAACATCCTTTGGAATATTCAAAACGGAAGAAACATAAATAGGAATAGCTTGAAGGAATGATTTTACCAAGGTTATTCTACCCCCAATAAGAAAGCCACTTGTTGGTCCACTTTCCAATTTTCTTCTTGACTTTGTCCAACAACCAATTCCAATCTTTATTTTTCTGCCTTTGAATATTTATGGGAATACCTAAATAAGTGATTGGAAGAGAGGTCTTCTTATATCTTAGCTTATCCAATACCATGGATTCTTGTCTAGCGAAGCGAGTGAAAGAAAATAACTTTAGATTTGTCTTCATTGATCAACTGCCCAGTAGCCTTAGAAAAATAGCTAATGATTTGCTTAATATTGGTGCATAAATAGAAACAATGATCAACACTTGTTGTTACATAATCAAATTGGTGTTTTTTTGGTGTCTACAGATGCCCCTTTTTGGGATGCTCTATGCAAGGCGCAACGTTGAGCAAAAATAGATAACCAAAGCACTAATGATTAGGGTTTCTCAATAACCTAACCAAATTTTGATGCCCCAAGTATGGAAAGGGCACGCATTCTTGAATCCTTACTTCTGACAAGCTAAGGAGCTTAATTCAAGTGTTAACCTTTTTTGGTGAGGTGTTACTTGATCTTGGACATTGTTCAGTCATGAATAGGCAAAGGGTGCAACCTTTTGTCTGTGGGAACCTTGAGTTCATGATTCATGAATGCCAAGTGTTTGATCAGCTTGTGATTATTGCTTGTTTGCTGCCCCAAGTAGGGGTGTGATAGTCTTTATCAATGATCCTTTGAATGTGTGTTATTTCCTTGATTGGGTGTATTTTTGTTGATTGGTGACTAAGTGTGACTACCCCTCAAGCGACGAATCGATGAGGGAATGACCGACATGAGAAAAGCGATGAGTCGCTTGACCCAAGATGACTTATGTAAGGGTGCCTTCAGTTGTTTACTGTTGAATGCGTAAGTAGTTTCCAAACATTCTGACCTATTTTTGGTGGGTTTTAACCCTTTTTGTGACGCGTTTTGGAGCTAAAATTGGCAAAAATCCATCTTCCCGTGGAGCGGTCCGGCTATGGTAGCCTTCTTAGGGAGTAGGATAGTAACAATTTGTAACCCCAACATCTATTTTAGATTCAAAAAATGTCAGGCACAAAGGCACCTTCGTTCGGCAATGTTATTGCTATTTTTGGGTGGGTTTTGACCCATTTTATGATGCCATTTGGGGATGAAATTCTCGAAAATCCATCCTCCCGTGGAGCGGTCCAGCTATGGTAGCCTTCTTAGGGAATAGGATAGTGAGGATTTGTGACCTCGAAATCTATTTTGCATGCCCAGAATGTCAAGTGCAAAAGCACTCTCATTGGACAGTTTTTGTGCTTGTTTTTGGTGCATTTTGTGCAGTTTTTTGCTGTTTTTGAAATTTTTGCTCAGTAATCATCCATGGGTGGGATGAATTCCTATTTATTAATCATCCCAGGGTGAAACGAGCACTTAGCAGAGTGCTCGTCCCAGGGAGGAATGATTACAGGCGCAAAACTCCTATTTAAGGGCCAAAACTAGGTTTTGGGCTCATTTGCATTTGTTTTTCCTGGTGATTTGGAGCTCTGAGGAGGAGGTCAATTTTGCGAAGCGAAGTGCAGCTGAATTTTTCCTACTACCATGAGTTCATGGACCGGATCCTCAAGCGGTAGAGCTGAAGTGAGACTAGTGAGTGTTCTTCCTCTTTATTGTTTGTTGGCGTTATAATTTGAAAACCGCAATTTGTTTTGTTTTTTGTCTTTGTGTATTTTGTTTTTCAAATTAAAAATGAAACCCTAGTCTATCAAAAATTAACACTTAGCTTAAAACTTAGTTTAACCCTAGTTAAACAAAGATCAAAAATTGAGTTTAAAACCTAGCTGAAAAACTTAGTTTAGAACGGAACTGAAAAACGTCGCTTAACCCTAGTTTAACAAAAAGTAAAACTTAGGTTAGAAACGTAGGATAAAACTGAACGTAAAAACGTAGCTGAACCCTAGTCATTGTTGTGATTGTGTTTTTGTGTTTGGAATTGATCAGTTGACCTTTAGAGGTAAAAAACCTTAGGACTGACAAATTATTTTTGAATTTTTGTTGTTTTTTGTTTAATTTATTAGTTTAGAGTTAAAACCCTAGAACTGACAAATTATGATTTGAATTTTTGTTGTTTTTGTTTAATTTATCAGTTGAGAGTTAAAAAACCCTAGAACTGACAAATTAGTTTTTGAATGTTTTGTGTGTTTTTTTTTTAATTTATCAGTTGAGAGTTAAAAAACCCTAGGAACTGAAAAATTAATTGTGACTATTTTTGTTTTTAATTTATCAGTTTTAGACTTAGAGTGAAAAACCCTAGGACTGACAAATTGTTTTTGATTTTTTTTTTTTTGTTTAATTTATTAGTTTAGAGTTAAAACCCTAGAACGGTCAAATTATTATTTGAATTTTTGTTGTTTTTTGTTTAATTTATTAGTTTAGAGTTAAAAACCCTAGAACTGACAAATTATTTTTGAATTTTTGTTGTTTTTAATTTAATTTATTAGTTTAGAGTTAAAACCCTAGAACTCACAAATTATGATTTGAATTTTTGTTCTTTTATTTTAATTTATCAGTTGACCGTTAGAGTTAAAAACCCTAGGAACTGAAAAATTATTTGTGAATGTTTTTGTTTTTAATTTATCAGTTTTAGACTTAGAGTGAAAAACCCTAGGACTGACAAATTGTTTTTGAATTTTTGTTGTTTTTTTTTAATTTATCAGTTGAGAGTTAAAACCCTAGAACTGACAAACTATTTTTTTTTTAAATTTTTGTGTTGTTTTTAATTTGTCAGTTAAAATTAGAGTTAAAACCCTAGGACTGACAAACAGTGTTTTGAATTTTATTGTTTTAGCGATACATTGTTTGATGCATTGTTGTATATTCTTGTGATGGTTGTACAGTTTTTCACGGTTTTAATGTTTTTGTTTTGTTTTCTTTTGCAGGTTGTGAAGATCCGGTACCATGTACCTACAGTTTTCACTGAAGCGCAAGAGGCGCTAACTTTGGCTGACTGGGAGTGGATTGATGCCCTTGGGATCAAGCAGGTGACTCGACTAGAGCCTATGGTCGGGGATCGGGCCTATCTGATGGCCCTGATCAACTTATGGGAGCCCTGGACCAACACCTTCCATCTCCCAATAGGGGAGATGACAGTGACCTTGGAGGATGTCTATCGGATTCTATGGATTCCGATAGATGGACTACCAATCAGGACGATGTTTCGTGATCAGAGGATAGCTGTACTGACGTGATGCTTCGGGCATGGGGAGGAGGTGGGTGTGGATAGACTAGTGGAGAGAGCAAAGGGTGACTGCCATATTGGTAGCATTTTGGTTTGATGGTGGCTTGAGATGGGTGTGTTGGGAGTGAGGCACGTCGTACTGATGGGCCTCATTTCCAACATGCTACTACCCGACTCTTCGGGTATGAGGTTCCTGTGGAACCTGCTGGAGGTGATGTTCAGGTTGGTGGAGTGTCCTACGGATGCACCTATGATCATGAGATGGGGAAAAACGATGTTGGCACAGCTCTACGATGAGTTGTATGAGGTCCGCTGCCAGAGGCAAAAGGGGATTGGGTGCAGCTACTTGTTGCAGTGCTGGGCTTGGCAGCACATAGCAGTGGAGAGGTCGGTTGGGCTACCAAGGATGACTTGGGCGGAGATGGTAGATCGAGAGATCAAATATGGGGCATTATGGTGGAGATCTGAGGAGCAGGGTCAGAGTCGACGACGGGAAGGTGCCGTAGGGCACTATGCCGATGCCTTCGCTCGGCTTACTCCAGGGGAGGTGTTCTGGCACCCCTATTGGGACTATCCAGCTTGGCTTCAGGTTGGAGAGTGGCTCCAATGGGTACGTAGGGGGCGATGGCTGATTGGGAATCACAGGACTGAGCAGGAGTTTTTCCCATATGGTCAAGTTACACGACAGTTCGGGGTGCACCAAGGGTTGCCTGGTGAGCCCATGGTCTATCGGTGCCAAGGGGACGAGAGGACTCTAGCTTGGCCAGTCATTACGCCACTGGGTGAGGATTAAGATACAATGATTAATGCCCTAGATGTGGATAACATCGAGGTTACTACTGAGTATGACCAGTGGTGGACTTTGCGACGATGGCAAGGCGAGGGGCCTTTAGGCAATGCAGAGGTGGTAGCAACAAGCGAGGAGTGTGCAGAGGCACTAGGATATGATTGGAGAGCTCCACTGGATGATGCAGACATGGTGGAGGTTGATGATGTGGGTGTGGATTTTGGGGTTTCGAATCATCCGGAGACACAGGACGTCTCGGAGCAGTGGGAGCCAAAGCAGGCTACTATTTTAGAGATGTCAATGCCTCAGGTAGTTTCAGAGGACACAAAGGTAGGGGTGCACATTGAGAATGCATGATTTGCGAGGTTGCTTCGGAGGCAAGATGAGGAGCTGAGGGAGGCTCTATAGGAGAGGGATCTCCTGTGAACTCAGATGGCTGAGCGGGAGAATGCATTTGTTGCATACCACTGACAAGAGGGGGATACTGATGCTGCACGAGAGAGGGATCTCCTACGAATGTAGCTGACATAGTGCAACGAGAATTTGGCTACGTATCGCCAGTAGGAGATGGATTTTGTGTGATATCGGTTGGAGTTGGAGGCAGATATTAGTCGTCTCGGGGGGCGAATCCCTACATTTAACGAAGGCAGATCGTTGCACCGCTTGAGAGGGAGTGATACGAAGCAGTTATCATCCTCTCAGTGCAGGTGGCTGGATGAGTAAGGCACTAGCAGGCGTGATGCGGGGGCTAGTAGCAACCACCCTGAGGGGTCCCATAGGACCCACACCATGGGGGGTAGTTCCCGTCGCACCGATCTTGCGTGATCATGGTGGTCGACACCCTACGCTTGGGGTTTTTTGAGCTTTTGCTTTGTTATGAGGTCAGAGGACCGATTCATTATAGCCTACGAGCATTTTTGATGATATATATACAGATGACTTGCTTTGTGTTTATACACTTGTTATGGTTTGTTTTTCTATTTATGCACAGTTATTTATGATGATGTATACATGTGGTATTAGGAATGCGATGTGTTTAATTATATGATGTATGCATATGGAATGAACGAAATGAGTTGTTGATAACTTGTCAATGGCACCATAGACTGTACAAGATTGATTGGCTTGTTGTACTTATGGGATGGCTTTGTGGAATGACTTTGCATGTGAGAACTTTGTTTTTTCATTTTTCATATTATCTGATGGTGATGTATGTAATGAAATGTTCCAGTTGTGTTTAAATGTAGTTAAGCTTTTCTGAGATTCAGATATATTAACTAACTAGCCAAAACTGTACATTTATCTCGCAAGACTTTTGAACAAGGTATAAATCATTCTAGATTTTTACCAAGTTATTTTACATCCTTGTGTGTGCAATTGAGTTCATTTATGTGGTATTTTTCAGGATACCACCAGTTCTAGATAGGCTGTCAACCAAACCTGTACTGAGGATCACCTAATTAGCAACACTAACTTCGTTGTTGTATGTAGTAAGATTAATCCATGGGACAATCTAAGGTACCATAAGCTAGCTCATCCACATGCAAACATTGGTCTGCTCACACACAAAGCTAATGTGATAGACATATCATCATGCATTTAGGATACCACCATTTCCAGGTAGGCTGTCCACCAAACCCGTAATGAGGATCACCTAGATGGTTTTCGAATGCTGAGAATTCCAGGGATTCAAGCTCAGGAGTCTTTTATTTTCTCAATGTGTTAGGATACTTGCTCGTATACATAATGATGAAAATCACTATTTATTTTTCTCTTTGCTTTTATTTTTGAGCAAGGATTTTGAATAATGGTGATAACCACTATTATTTTATTTTGTATTTTGAGCTTCGTAAGGTTGAGCTTGTAGGTTTGTGGCTTATGAATGACCTTTATCCGTTGGGCCTTGGCGATGACTACCCATCCTGTTTAGGGATGTGTAGTACGAATCCTTATGACTTTGGGAACTAAAGGGGAATATGGAGAGTGTGAAGTAAAGGCATTGATCTTTTAGGCCTTGGGGATGACTACCCATCCTTGTCAGCGACGTGTAGTACGAATCCTTACGACTTTAGAGACCAAAGGTGATGGGAGATGATCGTGATTATGGTTTTTTGGGAGTTTTCTTTTGAATGGCATTGATCCGTTGGGCCTTGGGGATGACTACCCATCCTTGGCAGGGACGTGTAGTACGAATCCTTACAACTATAGGGACCAACGGTGATTGGGATTTTGGGTAGTGGTGAAAACCACTATTTATTTAGGGGAATTAATGGGGAAGAGCTTGTCCTTTTGTCAATTCTCAGCACTCTTGAACCATTCACACAGGGGGATGAAGAGGCTAATCTTTCACCTATGGTATCCTAGACTGCTGTGTAGGTGTCTCTTGCGTTCACACAACTTAGGAATTATTTTATGTGTTTTAACTTGTGTAGGGATGCTACATAACAAGGCATGATCCAAGTAAAACTTTCCCTTGTAAAATCCATTTAACTTTGTACAGTTTTTGGCTAGAAATTTAAATACAGCTGAATGACGAAAACCCTACATACATTACGAGACAACTGACTATGCTAAAAATGGAGATGGTGTGATTATGGATGTATGCGTTGATAAAATGGATTTGAGGTGGAAGATGATGGACTTGCCAAGCAATTACAGTCTATGGTGCTTTTGACTTGTATGATCTGCAAATATGCAATGTATGGATACAATGCCTAATGCAACTTATATTTTTGTATTTTGATTTTTATGAGTATGCATGGAATTGAGATGCAATTTTTTTGTTATTTTTGATGATTTTATTGTTTTTACTTGTTTTTGAATATTTATTTTGACCAAGCGGTTATGGGTACCCTTGGAGCGTTTGGCTTGACCAAAGGGTTTATGGATACCTTTGGGGCATTTTTGGGGTTGACCAAGCGATCATGGGAATCCTTGGAGCTTTTGGCTTGACCAAAGGTTTTATAGATACCTTTGGGGCATTTTGGGATTGACCAAGCGATTGGGGGAATCCTTGGAGCTTTTGGTTTGACCAAAGGGTTTATAGATACCTTTGGGGCATTTTGGGGTTGACCAAGCGATTGTGGGAATCCTTGGAGCTTTTGGCTTGACCAAAGGGTTTATAGATACCTTTGGGGCATTTTGGGGTTGACCAAGTGATTGTGGGAATCCTTGGAGCTTTTGGCTTGACCAAAGGGTTTATAGATACCTTTGGGGCATTTTGGGGTTGACCAAGCGATTATGGGAATCCTTGGAGCTTTTGGCTTGACCAAAGGGTTTATAGATACCTTTGGGGAATTTTGGGGTTGACCAAGCGATTGTGGGAATCCTTGGAGCTTTTGGATTGACCAAAGGGTTTATAGATACCTTTGGGGCATTTTGGGGTTGACTATGGCTCTCTAAATGTGGAATAGCCTCAAATGACTGATGTTCAAGGGTTCTAGTTCCTTGATTCCTTCAAGAGAGGCGAGCCGGTATGTTCCAGGTCCTATTTTACTGTCAATCACATAAGGACTTAACCATGTTGCCATGAATTTGTCCCTTAGATGGGATGACAAATTATAATTCTATTGGTTCTCTTTTAAGACCAAGTCACCAACCTGAAAGTCCCTTAGGTGAACCTTCATGTTGTATGCTTTCTTCAATCACTCTTGATAGATACGCAAATGCTCGAGAGCATTGACGCATCGTTCATCGAGCAACGTCAGTTGGTCTAACTGGGCCTACCATGCAGTGTCATTATCGATGAAATCTTGCATTGAAATGCGCAGGGAAGGGATTTCCAACTTGAGAGGCATGACTGCCTTAGAGCCATACACCAATGAAAAGGGAGTTGCCCTAGTGGGCATCCGAATGCTAGTGTGATAAGCCCACAGGGCAAGCAGGATTTAAATGTGCCAATATTTATGACTAACTATGACAGTATTTTTGAGGATGGTGACTAGCATTTTGTTTGACGCATCTGCTTGCCCATTTGCCTGCGGATAATAGGGTGTTGAAAAACTGTGCTGAATTTTGTACTTTGTTGTCAAAGCACGCACATTTTTATTCTTGAATGACGTCCCATTATCCAAGAGGATCTTAGATGGAATACCAAAATGACATATGATGTTATGCAAAATAAACTCCAAAATGCGGGGTCCAGTCGTAGAGGTTAGCAAAATTGCTTCCACCCACTTGGTGAAGTACTCTGTGGTTGTTATGATGAACGTGTGACGACTCGACGACGTAAGGGAGATCTTTTCAATTAGATCAAAGCCCCATTATGAAAAATGCCAAGTCGATTGAATCGGTTGCAAGGCCTGAGAAGGTACATGTATCAAATTGGCATGGTATTGACACTTCATGCACTTCTTTACATATGCGCAACAATCTCGCTCTAAAGATGGCCAATAATAGCCCATGCGGAGAATGCGATTTGCGATGGCCATACCGCTAAAGTGGCCACCACATGTACCATCATGGTCTTGGGTGATCGCCCAAGTGGACTCCTACTGGTCCAAGCAACGGAGGAGGATTCCTTCATAGCTTTGACGATACAAAATGTCTCCTAGCAAGACATGTTTTACCGCTTTCTATTTAAATGATCTTTTCGTTGCTTGTGTCAATCCAAGTGGGAGGTTACCTAACTTGAGGTAATCCATTATGGGTGTGTACCAATCCTGCTGATCAGAAACCTCGATGGTATGAACGACCAATCCCTCTTGAAGTTCATCCCTAGCAAAAGCTAAGCGGGAAATAACTTGTAAAAATAGCATTGTGTTGCTATTAAGAGGGGTCGGGGAGAACAAGGACCCCTAGTTGGCTTGAGTTAGATGATCTTAGATTCAAGAGAACTTATCTTGAGATGGTTCAATCTAGATCAGGTGGATTCCTGGTGTTAGGTCAGAGCTTGCTCACTCCATCACGGATTGTGATAATGTCTTGACCTGAATGGTTGTCATCTCACCAGAAGGGTCTTGTGGAATTGACCCCAAGGAGGCCATAGTATCTGCAAAATGATTCGATGATCGAGGGAGTGCCTCGATGTCGTACCATTCAGGTTGTACTAGGAATTTTTCCATTAGGGCTTTATAGGCCTACAGAACTGGGCATTTACATTGGAATATCCCCTTTACTTGATTGACAATTAACAACGAATCACCAAAGATGTTTAAACATTTAATGTTCATGGTGATTGTTGTTTGAAGACCTATGAGAAAGGATTTGTATTTTGCATTGTTGTTGGTGAACGGGAAGTCTAATTTAAATGATAGAGGCATTGGAGCCCCTTACGGTGTGAAGAATACAATTCTTGTGCCACCTCCTTGCTCACATTTAGAACCATCGAAGAATAGGGTCATGTCGGCCTGTGACTCAGGCTCATGAGAATCTGGCGATTCTGAAACATGGAAGACCCCATCATATGATAGTTCTATGATCAGAGGCTAATCATCTTCAAGAGGAGCCTCTGCTAGTTGATCGGCGATGACTTGACCTTTTATGGATTTTTTTCCAATGAAATCTATGTCAAATTTTGTCAACAACATGATCTATTTCGTCGTGCGGCTACTATGATAAGTATGAATCATCATGTATCGCAATGGATTCTCCTTAGACACAACATACATCGTATTTTTGAGCATGTAGTGGCATAGCTTTTTGGTAGCAAACACCACTTCCAAGCAGAGCTTCTCAACATATGCATAGTTAAGTTCATAACTGACCAGGGTGTGGCTAAGATAGTAAGTAGCCTGTTCTTTGTGTAGTTCATTTTTTTGGGACAGCATGGCACCCAGTGCCACCTTAGTAGCTGAGATGTATAAGTAGAATGACACTCCTAGTCTAGGTGGTGCCAATACTAGCGACGAAGCCAAGTATTGTTTAATCTCGTCAAAGGCTGACTGGCACTCGTCATCCCAGTGAAATGCTACCCCCTTGTGCAATAATTTATTCATGGGTCGGCACTTGTCAGATAGCTGCACTATGAAGCGCTTGATTGACGCGACCTTTCCCTGCAGGCTTCTGAGCTGCTTGATGGTAGTTGGAGGAAGCATTTCAAGGATTGCCTTGACTTTGTTTGGGTCTACCTCAATTCCTCGTTTGGAGACTATGAAACCCAAGAGCTTTCCATATGTGACGCCAAATACACACTTCTTCGGGTTTAGTCTGACTTTATGTTCAATGAGGCGATCGAGGATATTGCTTAAGTCATCGAGATGATCTGGGCACAAAAGAGATTTGGCCAACAAATCATCCATGTAATCCTCCAAAGTTTTGTGCATGTAATCATGGAAGATGTACGTCATGGCACGTTGGTAGGTGGCGCCAGCATTTTTAAGGCCAAAGAGCATGACCTTATAAAAAAATGTCCCCCAAGGCGTTGTGAACGCCATTTTTAGTTGGTCCTCGGGATTGATACGAATTTGATTATATCCTGAGAAACCATCCATGATGGAAAGCATTTCATGGCCCATTGTAGCGTCTACCAATGCGTCAATGCTAGGCAATGGGAAATCATCCTTAGGACTCGCTTTGTTTAGATCTCAAAAATCGGTGCATATGCGAATCCTCTCGTCGGGATTTTTGACGGGCACCATGTTAGACAACCATGGTGGGTAATCCATGCAGATGACAAACTGTGCATCCAACAACTTTTGTAGCTCATATTTGACCATTAGGGCTACTGTTGGATGCATCTTACATAGTTTTTGCTTTACTGGCTTGACTGTCGGATCAAGCGTTAGATTATGCGTGACTAGCTACGGATCTAGTCCCGGCATGTCTTTGTATGACCATGCAAAAACCTCCTCTTTGAGAAGGGCAATGTAGTCGGCTTGCTCTTTGGGGGATAATCTTACCCCCAGCTTGATGATTTGCAACTTCAGTGGATCTAAGCTGATGTCTATGTCAGTCGTCTCCTCGACTGACATGTGGGATCTATCCTCCAACTGGTGTGGAGTTGGTATCAAGTGCATATCATTTGTTGAGTTGAGATCGTTATTTGGAATGTCAGGTTCCTCTTCAGCATGGAAGACATCTTGAGTTTGTCTTGGTGTGAAATGGATCATCCCATCGCAAGGCCAGTACTCTGATGGGGATGGCGGTGTGTCAACGTGATCTCAGTCTATGGCATATAGGTCTAGATGCAATGATCGTGTTGGGTCGACTGGATTATGGATGGGAGCGGTTAAATCAATGGAGATCATGTTGATGAAATGATGTTGGTCTCCATTACCGCGGGTGTGGCTGCTCGGAAATCCTAGATGATATTTGTGCTTCGGATCTGGATCTGGAGGAATTGGCATGAATGGATTGGCCCTATTTGTGGATAAGAGGATAGGATCTACCCTAGGCACTGATGGATCTATAGGGTCTCTAGGTGGAAGATGTTCTCTGTATACCTGGAGTGGTGGGTGCAGTAATTGCTATAACTGCACTAGGTTGAGGTGCCACCTATGCCTTGGCCCTATGTGTAATTGTTCGAACATGTTGTCTATGTCCAAGGGATATTGTTGCTGTCGCATATGATTGAGATAGGCCATCTCAGTTTCATCTTCATAATCACTGTCAAAGATCCAAAGGCCTTCGTTAGCTCCAACAGCTGTTTGTGACATATGAGGCTCATCTTGCTCAAGCAAATTAATGTGGTCCATCGAGGTTGTTCCACTCTTTGTGGGGGGACCTGATTCTCTTGAGGTTGCATATGCTCGATTGGATCATTCAAAGGGAACATTTTCAAGAATCTCTCCTGATAATCATCCATGGGATGCACTTGTGAATGATTGCTATCATATTCGAAAGGATCTCAAGGCGCTACCTCATACTATGACTCATCTTCTGAAGACCCTACTTGGTCTTGTCTATATCCCTCTTGTAGGTGAGTCCTCGAATTTTCTCCCTTTTCGACCGAAGGGAAAGGGTTGTTAAGGTCAACAAGGTTGGTTGTTAACAATGGGTGATAATCCCTCAATGTATATGTTATGTTAGGATTAGCATATGGATCTAATGCCAACCCATCCTTGTTGCCTATCCCTAGGCCTTGCATGTTCTCTACCAAGATTTCCAGGGGCAAGAGGTGGTTAAACCCTACTCCTGACTTGTCATACGACATTTGATATCTTGGTTGGCAAAGAACACGCACTCCTTGCTCATACCTGCCCAACCCATATCCATGCCAATTGCATTGGCCAAGATATCTTAATGCGAATTCTGGGTTGGACAAATAGTTGATGTCCTCAACAAAGGGTTTTTCATCTTCGTCTTCTTGCATGTAAGGTTCAATGCCATTATCCAGGCCTCCATAAACAAATTTTGTCTGATTGGGTGGGTAACCTAGAGGAACAACAGAGCCGATGGGAAGGCAAGGTCTCCCCATGTCCTGCATGGACTCAAGTGTGGGTGTTTCTACAATGTTTCGCACTATATACTCCCCCAGGCCCGTGTTGGCCATCTCAATGGCGATTGTTGGTGGTTGAGGGGGAGCGAATGGGAGTCCTTCTGGAGTCCATTCCATGTAGGGTGAACTAGGTGTCTCGACTTCTATTCTGCTAAGCATCTCTTTGGTAGAGATGGTTGAGACTAGGGGTGGTTCCTCTTCTAGGGGTTTCTTTCCCTTGTCCTTTGGTGTGGCCACCATAGGTGGCATCATTGTTGAAGGACTAGATGAGAAAGATGGACCTGACTGGGGATTTTATGGACTCGTAAACAGGGACACCCATGGAATTGGACCCTATTTAGATGGATTCAACTGAAAATCCAAATGCGTTGATGGAAGGGTCGATTGCGGCATGAATTGCATCGTATTGCAGTACTTGAAGGGCTCTAAGTCCGTCGGGACTACATGCACCTGTCCTTCAAATGTATACTTTAGGCACTGATGAGCTATTGAAGGGACACACTTCATGTCCCTGATCCATGGCCGCCCCAGCAAGATATTATAGGCCATCTCAACTTCCAAGATGTGGCACAATGTATGAATAGTCTTTTGTCCCACTTGGATGGGTAGGACAATTGTGCCAACCGTCGAGCATATCGCATCATTGAATGCTCGAAGAGTATAGGTGAAGGCCACGACGTGAGATGTCAAAAACTTTAGATGTTTCAATGCTGTTGTTGTAATGATATTACTAGACGAGCCAATGTCCACCAACACTCTCTTATACGGAATCTCGTTGACCCACGCAATGACGTGCAGGGGTGGATCCGCCACATCACCAGTCACTGATTTCAATTCATCTTCTCTAAATGTGATGACTAGTTCTGTACATTGTTTTACATGTCCCACAAAGTTTTTGAAAGAGTTTGCTTCATGGGGATGCAGCTCGATGGCTTTTAATATCTCCATTAGAGCCTCCCGATGGGGCGCTGATTGTTGAATGAGCCCGTATATGGAGAGCCTAGCCAATGTGGTCCTTAGAATTTGGGTAAGTCTAGTCCGAATCATGGCCACTGGTCTAGGTGGGGGAAGTTGTGTAGGGTGTTTTTGAGGTTGTGACGTTGATGGAACCTCTCTTGTAGCTGCCACGGGGGCAGCTCCTAGGTACCTTTTGTTCCTAGTCACTATGCTTATCATCCCTACATACCCCTGCATGGGGCAATTCTGTTGCACCTCATTGACTTGAAGGGGTTTTGCCTGTGCCTCATGGGCAGGCAAGGGGTATTTGAAGACTCCCATCTGTTGGTTGTTTGGTGCTACGGGGTTGTCTACTACCAGCATCTTGTTGTTGATTAGGTCTTGCACCAAGCCTTTAAACTTCCAACATGCATTAAGGTCATGTCCCTTCCATCTATGGAACCTACAGTATATTTCCTCCCTGTACCCCTTAGGATTTGGCACATTGGGATCTATAGTTTGAATCTCTAGCAGGTTGATCAAGTTTGCCGCTAACAAGCGGTCAAACAGGGAGTCCCTGGACTCTATGTAAGGTGTGAATTGTCACCTAGGGCATTGCTGCTGATTTTTTTCTTGCCTCTGGTTTTCTCTATCATAAGTGTTAGGAGGCACCGCCTGATAGTTAGCCTTTTGAGGCTGTGTTTATTGTGTAGGCTTAGGGACGTTTATAGCAACCTGATTGACCACAATGGGTTTCTGTTGCGTGGTCCCTATTTTGGTTTTTTTAGACCATTCTTTCTTCTTTGCTTTGGAAATCTCACCATCCTGTATCTTGATCTCCTCAATGATTTTGGCTTGCGCCAGAGATTCCTCAAGAGTGGCATATTGTTGCAGTTGCAATAGCATGGAGATCAATCTCAAACAACTCTTTGAGAACATTTGGGTCAGGTCGGACATGGGAGGGAGGTAGGGCAACTTTGAAAGCAATGTCCTCCACCGGTTCCCATATGCCACCATGGTCTCTTCCTCATATTGTCTGAGGCTAGCTATGTCGCTTAGTGACGCCTTTTTCTTGGTGTTGAAGGTGAAGCATTCGAGGAATGCGTCCACTAGCTGATCCAAGTTACTGATGCTATGTTTTGGTAACTGAGTGAACCAATCTAAGGCAGGGCCTGCAAATGTGGTTATAAATGTTCTTTGCAACAAAGAATCATTGTCCTGTATGCCAAAGCATTGGCTAAGAAATCTAGTCACATGCTCTTGGGCATCCTCCTCCCCTCTAAAGAGTGCCAACTGGGGCATTTTAAAGTGTTCATGGGGGTGTCGGCACTGACGGATGCACAGGGTGACTGCGAAGTTGGCATAAAGTGGGATTTTGGGGCCCAAAAGTCTTGGTCTCCACAGAATCTAAGCGCTCTAGCAGCGCTTTATATGCATCGGAAGATTTAATCTCTTCCTCCTTAATTAGCTCCCATTGTGGGTTGGGGGGAACTTGAGGCCTATAGAGGGGTGGCCGGATAGTAGCCCCTCTGCCTTGATAGGGCATTTCAGCCCACTCTTCTTCTTGCTCATACTCCTCATAGGCTTCTTGAGGAGTTTCTAGATGAGACCTATAACCATGGGTGGGTCCCCGCGGGGGGCGCCCATCATTGTTCCTGGGAGTGGCCTCCCGATCAGGTCTAGGAGGTCTCGGAGGCAGTACTTGGTAAGGTCACGGGGACCTGTCTCGCACCAAGGGGTTGTGCCTCTCATACACTTCTACTTTATGTGCACGAGGGGTTGGGACCTTCTTAGGCATAGTGTTATGAAGCAATTCAGTTGTCTGACACTGAATGCATTCTTTGCTCAGGTGGTACAGATGATCTAACTATTGTTGATCCTTCTTGAGTTGTGTGATTTGTGCTTGGCGGGCGACATGTCTGGCAAATTCCAAGTCAATTTGTTCCACCGTATCATGTTTAGGAAGCCTAGATGCCTCTCCTACATGTATATCTCGGTCATGGTGATCTGATACCCCTATGATTTTATTTCCTCTATCGAGGTTAACGACATTCACCCGCGGCACTGGCCTCAATGGGTGATCCTGATACATAGCAGGTGCGGAGGTGCATTGCTCCCGTGCTGTGTACTGCTCTTGAGGAACGTGGTGGTCTTCCTTGTACTCCCTTTCGTATGTGTGAAGGGTGTGGGGAGAATTGTCTTGCCCTGCCTGGAGAGCCCTGTGCTCTGGATTTTTTCTAGTGTTTCTAACAGTAATAAGGGGTAAAGGAGGGATAACAAAATCATGTGCCCCCTCTTTATGGACCCTACATTGCTCTAGCACTTCATCACTAGGCCACTCATAACGAGCGTCTAAGGGAGGCCTCCTTTATATGTTGAGTGCTACGTGTAGGTTCTCCTCTTAAAAGGATCTATGCTGAGTAGGGGTGCCCCTCAAAGAGGTGCCTCTATAGTCCTGTTCGATGGTGGCATGATGTGGACTATCTTGTGTGTCAAGCCTCCAAGGTGGGATGACCAAGTCCTCAGGACTATATCGGAGGCGACTTGTCCCCCTTTGTGCACTCTCTGCAGCGTCTGCCCATGATTGGGCTTGGATACGGGTGTACACCATGGTGATGCTTTCCTACAAGATGCGTAGATTTTTATCTCTTTTTATGATTTTTATGTTACACTAAACAGAAGGGAAACACACAATCGAAGCAATGATTATCTTGTTTAAAGATTAAAAGTGTGCCCTAAATCTGGTTTAGTGTGTTTTGATTTTTTTTTTGAAAGCTTGTGTAAAGAACGTTTAAATGCAATATGATGGCTCTTATGACTCCCAAAAATGGTCACCCCTTCGATATACCATTTTCGGGCCGATATACGATTGTCGGGATGATATACCAACCTCTCTATATACCCGCCCTTATGTGAGGGAAACTATTGGTATGTGAGAGCAGATGGTACGTGGAACATAGGTAGTATAGAAGGGGAATCGCTCTGTTTATGAAACCTACCATAGAAGACTTATCCTCATGCACTAGGAATCACCCCAGCTACACTTGGTTAGCTTTCGTCAGGATTTACGTCTAGCAACAGTCACGATCGGGGTTATGTATGCAATATCTCAAGCCAAGGTGGTGATGAAATCCATCGTTGGTCTTGTTCAAGGGTTGGGGTTTTACGACCAACTCCTTGTTGTTTTAAATTACCATGTGGTGTGTGGGGTTCCTTTTAAGTTGCATAAATGAATGAAACAAGTATTCAAACTCTCCTATGCAAGCAAATAACCAAAGAACAAAAAACAAAAAGCAGAAAATGATAGAAGGTGTTCTAGGACCCCTACCTCTTCTCTGCCCAACTCGGATGTCTCTAAATTTTTGCCCTAAAATTGCACATAGAGCTATTCATCCCAGGGTGAGGCGAATAACAGATCTGTATTCGTTCCATGGTAGGATGAAGTCCTATTCGTCCCTAGGTAAGACGAATTCCAGCCCTGTACTTGTCACAGACTGAAACGAATAGCATTCCAGCGTTTGAAAATTTGGTACTTGTAAGCAAAAACAAGAAACTTTTGATCAGAAAGTTAATCTTAAAATCAAGGGATAGATGTCCCACCATGATTGCCACTGAAAGCACGAGGATACGAAAACAAAAAGGAAACTGCCAAGTACGATGCGTATAAAACCAAACTTAACACTAAAAGCCTATATATTGAAAAATGCATAAAAGAAAGGACATAGACGAATCGACACAAGATAAAATCAATATATAATGTGGCCCTATTTATTTATATGCTTTTAAATTCATGTTACAATACGTCTCCTTCCCTTTTAGGGGATAGGAGCATGAAATATGTTTCTTGTCACATCCATGGATAACAATCCTTCTTCCGCATGCCCACATGTAAGATGGGTGGACCAAAACGTCACCGTCGCTTGTGTATATGAATTTTGACTCCTTAATACTCCTTTGATGTCAAAGACCTACGTTCAAGGAAATAGAAAAGATCAGTAGCACCTGCAGATAAAATAGAACATGTGTTTCCCAAGGCCTACTATTAGTGTATGCATGAAAATATTAAACCGATAACCAAATAATATCATAACGACCTAAAAATTTGATAGAAGCATGAACATGTTACTAGGAAGCCACTACAAAAGGAACAATTGAGAAATTCCTCACATATTTGTATTTGTTCTGGGGCGGGACGAATAAACCTGCAACAAATTGTTAGAAAACACACTCTTCAATGCCCTATCCAAAAAGCTCCAAATGACTTGCAAAGTTGGGGTTAGCTAATTGGGGGTATTTTGGGACGACCCAGATGGTCAGATTTCTCCAATTATCACCCATAATCTGATGGTGCTATCTGCATGTTAGTGAATGCGGGAAATGGTAAAAGCATGATCAAAACTTGTCCAAATAACCTAAAATTTAAATGACAGCATATGTAAAGAACCCAGAATCAAATGCAAAATAAAAACTAGATAAATCTGCCATATATTTCTATTCGCTCAGGGGTGGGACGTTTAGGGCTGTGACAGTTTGGGGGGTGCCCGGGGGCAGGACTCCCGCCGTATGGGACTCTATTTCGACACCAATCCACTTGGGATGGGTCCAAAACCTCTTATGGGGTTATGTCAGCAAATTTTATGGAATATTGTGGCAAAATGTTTGGGTTTGGGCTTCATATTTGCGCTTCCAATAACAACCTTATGACCTCTATTTTGGAAGAGATCAAAGATGTGAAAGGCACAAAATCAAAAGGTATGTGTGTGGATGTAAAATGGAAGCACTTTGTTGCTCAAAATGCTACCTCTCTCTCTATATTTTGGGTGAGAAGACTCACCAATTTATAGACCTAGGGTCTCTCTATTTGAATGCGCATGCGAGGGCGCCACTGGAGTTGCATGTCCTATTTTGGGAAAAATATTATTCCCTGATTTAGAGTCTCCTTGCATGAGGCATCCAAAAATCAAAGACATGCATGACTGAAGTCTCTCTCCTTGATTTGAAGCCATTCCTCACAATTGCATGGCCTAAAGCTGCAGTTAACTGGTGGACCTGTCGAGGTTTGACTTTTTTTACCAGTTAAACCTTCTATTTGCCTCACCCCAGAGCGAATCCTGATAATCGTCCCTGGGTGGGACGAACACCAGTTTGTAATCGTCCCAGGGTAGGATGAGTAGAGAGCAAAGTGCCAAAAATGTGCCAAATTGACCCTTGAACTTCTAAACTGCTTTTGGGAGTGGTTAGGACCACTGTTTAACCTCTGGGGGCTGCCCTAGGGGTTGTGTGTGTCAATGCGATCAACGCTTATTGTCACATAATTGGATTGGTGTTGTTTTGGTGTCTACATTATCCTTCCATTTTATTTAAAATATAGAGGATGACATTACTATATTTTATTTGAAATTAAAGGTAAAGTAGTTTTTAACGTCTACAAGACTATTAGCCATATTAAACAACCTCATAGAGAATCCATAAGTGATGTGGAATAAAATTGAAGCTAGCAATTGCATTGGAATGAAGGGCTTAAATAGGCCCAAATTACAACCATATGCCCATTAAATGAGCAACCAATTCCCCAAATGGGAAAGATAAGCTCTATTCACAATGCTTATTCAAAGGATTGACCTTATCCTTCCAACTTCCAATATCCCTCTAGAATATATTGGGACAACTAAGCCTATGACTCAATCTAAACATGAGTTCATAAAAACTCATGTATTACAATTTCACAAATTGTTTTATTAGCAAAAATAAGACTAAGTCCTAAGTGCACAAGACTAAGCCTAAACCTAAGTTATGTGAAATTATTCCTCATCATCCCTCCCAACAATAGAAGCATTGGACTCCAATGCTTTTAACAAAGATGGAAAGTCATGAGACAACTAATAGGCAGAAATCCATTGAGCCTGATGTGGAAACTGTCCTCGATGGGCTATAAGATATGAAGTAGAAGAACCCTATCGAGTGTGTCGAGTCTTCGTATCAAATATTGTGTTAGCATTGAGCAGAAGTTGTACATATAGAACCACATCTACAAGATGACTGATGGCTGAGCTGATTCCAATGTTGAATCAAAGTATGGCTTTAGGAGATCTACATTGATGACATCGTAAATGTCAAGTTGTGCTAGAATATCAAGGTGAAAGGTATTTTCATAAATATATTGTAGAATGGTGTAAGGCTGATAGCATAGTGGTTTGATCTTGCTATGTGCCTTCTCTAAAAATACCAATTTTCTAGATAAAGCCAAAATTTATCTCCAATCTAAAAATGATGAGGAATATAGTGCTTGTCGATGTCTTTCTTTTATTTTTGCTGAGTCTTCTGGATAATATGCACCACCTTGAACTAAAGGCTCTATAAAATTTGAATGAATAACTTTACCTTATCTTACTCTTTCTAAATGTGCTTTGTGGCTGGAGAGGGCAAGGCTAAGAGCAACTAATATGGATCCAAGGACTGAAACCAAGGTATACTTCAAATGGAGAATGACTGGTGGAGCTATGAACTGCTTTGTTATAGGCATGCTCAATATGAGTGAGTTTCAAATCCTACTTAGCTGGTGTGGAGTGGTGATAGATCCTCAAACTCTACACAAGAATACGATTCACTACTATTTACCAATCAGACTGAGGGTGATAGATGATGGAAAAGTTAAGTGATACTCCCAAAATATTCCACAAAGATCACCAAAAGTGTCCCACAAACATGGAATCATTATCTAAAAAAATGCTACTGGAAAGACCAAAAGAGTTCCATATGATGTCAACGAAAAGTTGGGCTAAATCTATTGCAAAATTGATCTTGCAGCAAGGAATGAACTTAGCCATCTTACTGAATCTATCCACAACTACAAAATTGTAATCATGCTTTATTGATGTCATTGTAAAACTACTCAACAAGTCCATGGAAATACTTTCTCAAGAACGATAAGGAATGGGTGATGGAATGCTAAGGCCCAATTTCCTGTTTGTAAATTTCGAATTGCTACAATTTGCACATTGTCTCAAAAATCAAAGAATATCTCAGTCCATGTGAGGCCAAAATAAGAATCATTGAAGATGATGATGAGTATTCTTCTTTCCAAAGTGTCCCCTATAGAGTGTGGAATGGGTCTTGTTGAGTGGTATTTTCACCCAGTTGTGAAAGTACACTCTCCTTTAGGATTTGGGTTCCAAATCCCCTCTTGCAAAGAAGTTAAACAAACAACTTCTCCAAGGTCTCCGTTGTATTAGCATTTGCATATGTGTATTAGTAATCTCAAATAAAGATATTCAATTTAAATGCTTGGAACACCTTAGTGATTGCAAGTAACTGTAAACAAGGGGCAATGTTGGTTTATTTCACCATGAAACTTTAGTGATTGTTCATTGTTTTTTTTGGATTTTGAAATTTTTTAAATGTTTATTTTAATGCCTGAAAATAAGTTAAAATTTTTGGAAAAAATAAAATGCAGAAAAATGAAAATGAAATGCAGAAAACTGAAAATAAAATGCATTCAGTATGATGCTATCCTATTTCGACAAAACCGAAGATGTGAGGTCTCCGTGCATGCAACCTAACCTATTGGACTTGCAAAACAAGCACAATCCCCATAGACTAAGTGTTGGTTCCTAGGGTACGAAATAAAATTTCAGATTTCAAATATTCGCCTAATGTAACCCAAAAAAATGGCATTAACATTATCTATAAATTCGAAATCTGAAAAAGTGAAAGAATAAACATTAAATCCATAGCATGCAAAGAAAATCTCCTTCTTTCTTGCCCACAAGATGCAAATTTCTGAAAACTTCTGCATTAAAAATATGTCATTTTACAATAGCAAAATTTTTGGTTTTCCCAAACCAGTCCATGGAAGAAAAATGACTCAAACAGGTCCAGAATGGCCTCATCGCCTTCAAGTCTGCAACTCTGCTCGCAACAATTTCCAACCCATGTCCATGAAGAAGAAAAACCAGTCTACGAAAGAAAAATAGCCCAACTAGGTCCAGAATGGCTATCTTGCCTTCAAACCTGCAATGCTACTTGCATCAGTTTTCCACCCTTTCTGGCCTCTTTGAATGGCGTATTTAAACTTCTGAAAAAATTGTTTCTCCTTCCATGACGGTTCATTTCATTTTCCGATGGCTGTTCGTTTCACCTTCCCTAACTGTTCGTTTCACCTTCCCTTGTATGCGTGTGCTTTGGTTTCTATTTTGTGGCCCTTCGCTTCATTTTCTCCACATGGGCTTGCGTCCGTTTCCCTCCGTGTGTAACGACCATCTTAAATGATTTCCAATCATTAAATATTCCTTATGTAACGCTTTGTCTTATTTACTGGATTTTGTCCTTATGTCCACGTCACTATGCAGGTCTGTTACCTTGGCGAAAAATGGAACATGTCGCGATATCGCGACACTTCTTGTTTCTCTTTTGCCTCTTTTGAATCATGAAAATGTAACATGTCACGATATCGCGACACTTTTGGCCCCTTCCATCTTTTGTTGCTTTTAGCTGCGAAAATGCAACATGTCACGATATCGCGACACTTTTCCTCCTTTGACTGCGACGATGCAACATGTCGCGATATCGTGACACTTTTTCTCTTTTGCGTGAGATGCAACATGTCGCGATATCGTGACACTTTTCTCTTTTTGTCGCGAAGAGTGCAACATGTCGCGATATCGCGACACTTTTTCTCTTTTGGTCGATGATGCAACATGTCGCGATATCGTGACACTTTTTCTCTTTTGGTCGTGATGATGCAACATGTCGCGATATCGCGACACTTTTTCTCTTTTGGCCGCGATGGTGCAACATGTCGCGATATCGCGACACTTTTTCTCTTTTGGCCGCGATGGTGCAACATGTCATGATATCATGACACTTTTTCTCTTTTGGCCATGATGGTGCAACATGTCGCGATATCGCGACACTTTTTCTCTTTTGGCCGTGATGGTGCAACATGTCGCGATATCGCGACACTTTTTCTCTTTTGGCTGCGATGGTGCAACATGTCGCGATATCGTGACACTTTTTCTCTTTTGGCCGCGATGGTGCAACATGTCGCGATATCGTGACACTTTTTCTCTTTTGGCCGCGATGGTGCAACATGTCGCGATATCGCGACACTTTTCTCTTTTGGCCGCGATGGTGCAACATGTCGCGATATCGCGACACTTTTTCTCTTTTGGCTGCGATGGTGCAACATGTCGCGATATCGCGACACTTTTTCTCCTTGTGGTGTTTTGCTTTTTCTTTGATCTTTAGCATATGGGCCACTTCGGTCTTCTTGGAACACATGCAAAAAAGGTGGGTCCCCAATTTTGGGGTACGTTGTGGATCAGCCACAACAAATGGCGACTCTGTTGGAAAATGCTCTCGAGCATTTTGGTGAGAACTCAACCTGAAAACACACAGACTCAAATACAAGCGTCAGCAAATATCCCAAGAATGAAACTAGATGAGAAATACATGAAGCATTAGAATTATTAAGCATCAGCTCGGTGTGTGCAATGTGCTTCATTCCCTATCGTTTGAAACTCGTTCAACTTTCCATTGTCAGTTTCACTTATGATTCGTATGCAAGGCTATGAATGATTTGTGCAGGATTTGATGTATGACAACTATGTTAGAGATATAACAACCTGCTTTGCAAAGGCTCAGACCTTCTAGTATCATGAACAAACATATTAAAAGTTGTCAAACCCTCTTAGGACCAAATATGTATACTAGATTAATTTACTAGATCCCAAAGTTGGTTATGTGTCACTACCATCTTGAACCCATGTGCAAGTGTAAGTGAAATCGGAGCTTTGGGGAATAGGATTCCCAACCTAAGCGAGATGGGAATTTAACCCTATCCTTACTACTCCGATCTGGAGTTCATTACCTCATCTTGAACAAAATGATTTAACTTGTTATGGATGAAATTATCAGGCTAGCCTATCCGTTTGAGCAGTCAGTGGTCTTGCTTTTAGACAAGACATGTTGCCACGCATGAGCATACTCCACTGCCAGCCAGGCGTCTATAGCCCCGATGGAGATTAACCCCATAATCCATGATTTGGCTTTACTTTTGATTTCTTGGACCTTGGGGATGACTACCCATCCTTGCAAGGGACATGTAGTACGATCCTTCCAATCCAATATTAATAAAGAAATGAAAAATATTTTCTTTGGAATTTCAAGTTCTTGAGTGGGCAAAATAGAAGCTTTGGGGAATCGGATTCTCAACCTAAGCGAGATGAGAATTAGACCCTATCCTTACTACTCCATGAAGGTCAAATCAGAGCTTTGGGGAGTTGGATCCTCAACCTAAGTTCGATGAGGATTTAACCCTATCCTTACTACTCTGATTTTAGGCTTTAAGCACTATGGGAGTGGTAAAAACCACTATTTTAAGGATTATGTTGCATGATAGGACAGGACACGAAATACTCCTTTCGCCTCACCTTTTCTTCCAAGTATGGTTTTGACCATTTTGCTCAAGATCCTCTTTAATATGTGTAGAACGTGCTTGGTTCAAGATAGTTCGGGCATCAGTTCCCAACCTTAGGATCCTTTTAATATATGTTATGTAATAACCCTAAGAGGATTCGACACCTTTTCAATGATTGTACATGAAATGAAGATGCAAGCTGAGATGAAATGTATATGCAATGCGGAATGTACATGAGATATGAATGCATTGCTCCTTTTGAAATGCGGATGGAGTATACCACCTACTTTGCCATAATTTATAAAACTGACAACTTCATGCATCACAAGTTCCAAACGATATTCTTTAATGTGTTTGCGATATTCGTGGAGCTTTCTGCAATACAATTCCGATGTTTCATATTCTCCTAGTCTTAGTCAACATTCATAAGGACCTAAGTTAACAAACCAAAAGTGTCCAAAGGACCAACACACAAAACTTAAAACCAAAATGAGATCCAATCCAAAACCAAAACACGAAAACCAAAAGTATATACAAATGTACAAAAAGTTTGGATTATCATTTTCCCGGATCCCAAACCTGATTAGAATTCTTTAAAAGACATATGACGTGATACGCATACCAAGTTTTGCAGGAATCCAACAAAAACAAGATCAAACCAAACAAAGAAACAAACTTCCACTTGCCCCTCTCACCATACCAATTTGATTTAGTTTCATTAATAATCCTATGGTGGAGTTTCAAGTTTTCAAATTGATTAGACAATGATTGATATTCAATTCCTTTATGTCTATTCTTTAAGATGTCCATTCCGCACTTTGATTCATGGTGTAGAAATAAGCTTTCATTTTCATTCAATAAAGCCATAACATTAATAATATTTGAATCAAACCATTCATTAGGCAAACCTTCATTCGAATTTTGCATGGTGAAACCAAAAAGATGAGATTTTACCTTTGGCATGTTTTCATTTGACCTTACTTGAAGAGGATTTGAAAATTCCTCTTTTCTCTCATGACATTCATCATCATGTAGCACTTGTTCTTTCTCCATGACTCGTTTATCAAAGGCACCAAACTTAGGTACCCAATTGAAAATATGCCCATCCCTTTCAAACCATAAGTCTTGTCTATCTAGGGGTGGGTTAACTAACACATTTCCGTGATCAATCACTTGGGTTGTTTTGGGTAACGTGAGATTTTCAATTGGATCATCAATGATATCAAACCCAAATGATTCGGGTTTTGTAATTTTCTCATTTTGAAATGGCATAATCATTGTAGCACAAGTAAGTGGATCAAGATTTTCAATTTCTTTTCCTCCAAAGGAATCTAAAGCAAATGACTCTCTTTCTTGATTCATGGTTGTAGAATCCTTATCATGTTCCAAAATTTGATGAGATTCGAATTCCTCTTCCAAAACTTTCTCAAATTGTACAGGATTTATAGTATCCTCATGTGAGGAAGCAATTGAGTTATCCTGCATATTAATTGACACAACAAGTTTGTTAGAAGATTTAGATTGATAATATTCTTCCCATTTCTTCCACGAATCATAGTAATCATCCTCCAAGTTCAAGTTGTGACGCTCAAGTACTTCTTCTTCATCTTCTGATTCATCAACATGTTTCTCATCCAATTCATCTTCACCTTCCTTAGATGGTCCAGTTATTTCCAAAAGTGGGTTATTTCTTGAATTCAAATTGGTAAAGCTATCATAATCCAAATTTGTAACCCATGATTCAATTTTATCACAATTTGGAAGGTGTGGATCCTCTTGGTCATCACTCTCTTGACGATATAGAGTTTCCACCACCAAAATGTTGTCCTCTCCTTGTTGATGTTGGGGTGGACCCTTATTTGGCACAAGTTCCAAATCATCCACTTGAGCTTGGAGACAATGGGTATACATAGCAATTTTGGGACAATTCCTTTCATTATGCTCCTTTGTATTATGCAATCTACACCCCTTTTCCCATGCAAAATCAGAAATATTAAGAATGGAACTAGAGTGACTTGGTCCTACGAAGTATCTATCTGATTAGCAATAGGGGAAGGCACACCCCCATTGTTTGGCTTCGTATTCCACTGTCTCCCTCTATCGTTGAAATTTTGATTTGGGTGAGGGGCATGGGATTCATACTTCTATTTTTGAACCAAATCATTACTCAATTTGTGAACTATATTTTTGAGTTCTTCAACCTCTGAATAAATCTCTTTTGGTTGAGCTATGTTATTGCTAGTTCCAATAGGATTTGCGTAATTGGTGAGATCTTGACTTAACATTTGAGTTGGATTTTGAGCCACTTGATTTGCGTAGGGATTCACACTTTGAATCGAAATTGGATTGGGTGCGTAAGCGGGTGTTGATGAATATGGTTGTTGATAAGGCAAAGCATTTATGCCTGATATTTGTGGTGCCATGATCTGATTCATCATAGGAGCTTGACCATATGGACCATATTGTCCTACCATAGGCATCTGGGAAAACCCATAACCCTGTGGTGTCATTTGTTGTTCAATGGTCATAGCTTCATTGTAGGCTAGAGCAAGCGTGGTAACTTGAGGATTTCGCCTTGCAAACATTGTCGTCATAGGATCCAATGCCCCAAAATATATTTGCAAAGCTACTACGGGATCAATGGCAAAATGCCGAATTGCTCTATTATAGCACTTCTGAAATCTCCGATTAAAAGTTTGGATTGGCTCACCCCTGGCCTCTTTTGCATGTAATGAACTGATTATAGATGATTGTGGGATCTAATGGTGACCTGAATTGGTTGACAAAAGCATTCTCCATTTGCGTCCATGACGTAATGGAACCAATGAGGTAAGCAAATATACCATTCGTAGGCCACTTGGTCTAGGCTCATGGGGAAGAGTCTACAAGCCACATCTTCATGTTGAACTTGCAATCTTATCAAAACATCCCTATAGGCCTGAATATGTTCTTCTGCGGTCCTTGGGCCATCCGGTTTGTATTTGGGCAAAAATCTCTCTATATTCTTAGGGATCTCGTGAATATCCCCTGCAATATTCAAAGGAATGTTATTGGCTCCGTACCAAGGAGGTGGTGGAGGTTGGGCCATTTGATTCAAAATCGATGATGATAACCCTACAAGAACTTGACAAAACTCTCAGTACCTCAAAGAAAACCTGCGACACACAGAAAATCTTGCAATTAATGAAATTCAAAGAATAACTTCAAAATCAATTTGTTAGTCATGAAAGAAGGAACCTTGACAAAGCAGTATTCTAAAAATGTAAATTAGTTTCGATTCACCAGATCGCATATGCGCAAGTGAAGAGCATACTCCTAGTGTTGTAGGCTTTCTGATTCACAAGATCGCATTACGCGCAGGTGAAGAGCATAATACCGACAACAAATACATTTTTAGACAAAATAATTCCTTACAAATAAGCATGAAATGACTAGCAAATATCAAACATGTAACGTATGAATAATCATGTTAGCATCAACCAAGAGATGTATCCATTAAAATCAAATGAAAGTAATTGCATGGAGACAACCTCGTTAGTCAAGAAAAATTTTTTTAAAATCAAATCAAAACACATTATTCCTGTATGAACAATCAAAAAGCGTTAGAACAATGCATAGCAATTCATGTCCTCCTTTTAACACTACAAGGTTGTATTGTTAAAAGAGGGCTAAAGATAATAATCAATAGGGCATGAAATATTCAAAATTTAAATCCCTATAGCATTTAAATCACTCTGAAATAAAACAATTCAGGCCCTCCTTCTAGCGCCAATCTGTTGAGTGGTATTTTCACCCGAGTTGTGAAAGTACACTCTCCTTTAGGATTTGGGTTCCAAATCCCCTCTTGCAAAGAAGTTAAACAAACAACTTCTCCAAGGTCTCCGTTGTATTAGCATTTGCATATGTGTATTAGTAATCTCAAATAAAGATATTCAATTTAAATGCTTGGAACACCTTAGTGATTGCAAGTAACTGTAAACAAGGGGCAATGTTGGTTTATTTCACCATGAAACTTTAGTGATTGTTCATTGTTTTTTTGGATTTTGAAATTTTTTAAATGTTTATTTTAATGCCTGAAAATAAGTTAAAATTTCTGGAAAAAATAAAATGCAGAAAAATGAAAATGAAATGCAGAAAACTAAAAATAAAATGCATTCAGTATGATGCTATCCTATTTCGACAAAACCGAAGATGTGAGGTCTCCATGCATGCAACCTAACCTATTGGACTTGCAAAACAAGCACAATCCCCATAGACTAAGTGTTGGTTCCTAGGGTACGAAATAAAATTCAGATTTCAAATATTCGCCTAATGTAACCCAAAAAAATGGCATTAACATTATCTATAAATTCAAAATCTGAAAAATGAAAGAATAAACATTAAATCCATAGCATGCAAAGAAAATATCCTTCTTTCTTGCCCACAAGATGCAAATTTCTGAAAACTTCTGCATTAAAAATATGTCATTTTACAATAGCAGAATTTTTGGTTTTCCCAAACTAGTCCATGGAAGAAAAATGACTCAAACAGGTCCAGAATGGCCTCATCGCCTTCAAGTCTGCAACTCTGCTCGCAACAATTTCCAACCCATGTCCATGAAGAAGAAAAACCAGTCTACGAAAGAAAAATAGCCCAACTAGGTCCAGAATGGCTATCTTGCCTTCAAACCTGCAACGCTACTTGCAGTAGTTTTCCACCCCCTCTGGCCTCTTTGAATGGCGTATTTAAACTTCTAAAAAAATGTTTCTCCTTCCATGACTGTTCGTTTCATTTTCCAATGGTTGTTCGTTTCACCTTCCCTTGTATGCGTGTGCTTTGGTTTCCATTTTGTGGCCCTTCGTTTCATTTTCTCCACATGGGCTTGCGTCCGTTTCCCTCCGTGTGTAACGACCATCTTAAATGATTTCAAATCATTAAATATTCCTTATGTAACGCTTTGTCTTATTCATTGGATTTTGTCCTTATGTCCACGTCACTATGCAAGTCCGTTACCTTGGCAAAAATGGAACATGTCGCGATATCGTGACACTTCTTGTTTCTCTGTTTGCCTGCCCCTTTTGAATCGTGAAAATGTAACATGTCGCGATATCGCGACACTTTTGGCCCCTTTCGTATTTTGTTGCTTTTAGCCACGAAAATGCAACATGTCGCGATATCGCGACACTTTTCCTCCTTTGACGTGACGATGCAACATGTCGCGATATCGTGACACTTTTCTTTTGGAAGATGCAACATGTCGCGATATCGCGACACTTTTCTCTTTCGTACTGCGATAATGCAACATGTCACGATATCGCGACACTTTTCTCTTTTAGCTGCGATGATGCAACATGTCGCGATATCGTGACACTTTTTCTCTTTTGGCCGCGATGATGCAACATGTCGCGATATCGTGACACTTTTTCTCTTTGGCGCGATGGTGCAACATGTCGCGATATCGTGACACTTTTTCTCTTTTGGCCGCGATGGTGCAACATGTCGCGATATCGCGACACTTTTTCTCTTTTCGTGATGGTGCAACATGTCGCGATATCGCGACACTTTTTCCTTTTTTTAGCCGGATGGTGCAACATGTCGCGATATCGTGACACTTTTTCTCTTTTGGCCGTGATGGTGCAACATGTCGCGATATCGTGACACTTTTTCTCTTTTGGCCGCGATGGTGCAACATGTCGCGATATCGCGACACTTTTTCTCTTTTGGCCACGATGGTGCAACATGTCGCGATATCGCGACACTTTTTCTTTTTTGGCCGCGACAGTGCAACATGTCGCGATATCGCGACACTTTTTCTCCTTGTGGTGTTTTGCTTTTTTCTTTGATCTTTAGCATATGGGCCACTTCGGTCTTCTTGGAACACATGCAAAAAAGGTGGGTCCCCAATTTTGGGGTACGTTGTGGAGCAGCCACAACAGGTCTCTTTCAAGAGAGACTCTCGGTACACAAAGTTTATCCAACTTATAAAGCAATCCATATTTTATGTAGAAGTATTGAAAAGGCCTTATATTTGAGGAGGATGGATGCAATATTTGTTGATAAACCTTGCTGAAATTAGGATCCAAAGGGTAATGTGTTGGCCACATTTGAAAACCAATGTGGGATGTGGTCACAATTATCAAAGCATGAGCTACTGTAGGGCGGATCAAACAATCTACCACAACATTACTTTGTGTTTTTTTATATTTGATAACCAAATGGAATTGTTGCAAGTAAGATGCCCACTTCATGTGATGAGCTTCCTCAATCTTGTTTTGAGATTGAAGAAACTTAAGGGGTATGTAGCCAGTGTGTACAATTGTTTCCTTTCCCAAAAGATAATGACTCTAATACTTAATGGCTTGTACTAAGGCATACAACTCTTTATAATATGTAGAATAATTCTTCTTTGCAACTGAGAATATCTCTAAATGATAGGTCACTGGATGGACATTCTGTTTGAGCACAGCTCGAAAAGCAAACTACGACACATTTATCTCTATCTCAAATGGTTGGGAAAGATCTGGAAGGACTGGGGATAGGTGTTGTACATAGTTTGTGTTTCAATATCTCAATGTTAGGATCCTATCCTAACCTTCATTAATAATAATAATATAATACATTTCATATCCTAAGGTTAGTATATTTGATAATATAATAAATAATTAATAATTATTTATTATATTATATATTTAGGGTTAGATAGTCATATAGTCATAATAATTAAATACATTAATTATTATGAACCAACACATTGAAGTGACATAGGATTAGGGTTAGGGTAGGTATAAAAGCATTATGTAATCTATCATTTGAGATCATCCATGAATGAAATATTAAATTATTTATTTGAAACCATTGGAGGGACCCCTCGTACCAATGCAATAGTGATTCTTTCTCAAAGGTGAATATTTTAATTAATTTTATTTATTTATTTTATTAAATATAAGCTAGCACCTTCAGGGTTCTACCATTTGGTATCAGAGCATGTTAGATCCAGCCATATGGGACCCAAAATTCTGTGAGTGGTGGGAAGCACACTAGCAATGTTTAGAAAATATTTTAGTGTGCAACATTTAGAAAATATTTTTAGTAAGTTCATTGAGTATCTAATCGAGTTGGAGGCAAAGGAAAATAAAGAAACCCAAACTATTAAGGAAGTTGCAAATGAAGAAATTGCAAGTGGTTTTTTTTCGTTCAGAGGAGCTTGTAGCCACAAAATCCCAGGTGGTACCCATTGTACTTTCTGAGAAAGAAAAAAATATATTAAACCCTAAAAATACATTTTTTCCCATAAAAGAAGTGTACCAAAAAAGATAAAATAATACAAAACTTAAAAAATATTTAATACAAGAAAAAATTACAGGTAGTTTGGCAACTAGGTATGGTGAGAATACACATTTTTCTTTGAATCCTTGTGCTACTACAAGAACATTTTTGAAATCTACAACTAAATCTAAATCAAATTCAGAAAATAAAGCAATAAAATTCTCTTTAGAAACTGGCCAGTAGCACTGCAAAGGGTTACATAAAAATAACGATTTTAAATTACCCCATAAGAGAGATTTTTGGTCCCATGCACAGTCTGGTGAAGCTTGTTGGACATCTTGAATAAAAGTTGTCATTGATGTCAAAGATAAATTATCATTGATATCAAAAGGTCAAAAGGAGTAATGCAAAAGTTTGATGGTAAAATAAGCTTCATAATATTTATTTTTAAATATTATGTAAAAGGTTTTTATTAAAACCATGGTTGGGAAAAATAAAAGGTTTTATTAAAACCATAGGTGGGAAAATTAAAAAGGTTTTTCTAAAAACCTAAGGAGGCTTTAATTTTTAATAAAGCCCAATTTAGGATGTAAAATATTAAATTTATAATATTTAAATTCTATTGAATTTAAATTATTATAAATTAAAATATTAACAAGGCAAATGTTAGTGTCGACTCCCAACGCATTATCCTCCACCGACGTGCATGGTAAAGAGGGCATAAGGTATTTATACCTTAGCCAAACCAAAGTTTACATTCGATTAAAATATGTGCATCTAAAATATTCGAAGCTCGTGTAAAATTTAATCAAGCACCTCCTAATTGCAAGTGTGGTAGCGAATATCACGTTGAAGGAAGAGCCAAAGGCTCTTGGGGGTTGTGAGGAGGTCAAAGTGCATGTTGTGCTTTAAGGCATCAAAGGAGAACTTGGTTTACACATCATGAAAGTCACGACCAAGGTGTTGTGGAGAGACTGGTGCAATTTCGAGCCCTGCGGATTGCAAAAAAGGGTAATAAATTTTTTGAAATTATTTTAATTTGCATGTGCTTAGGTCTCAAGAGTAATAAGGTGAAAGTTAGAAATTATATTTACATATTGCTAAGGTCTTAGGAGGAATAAGGTGGAAGTTAGGTTATGATATTAACCTAAGTTTTGAAAGGTTATTTTGGCTTGGGTCAATTTTTTTTACCTTAGAAAAATTGGAAATTGATTTATTGCATTATTTTATAAAGTGATTTATTTAATTAATGCAATATTAAGTAGGGAGTCATAAGTAGAGTTTGGATTATTTTTGAGATATATTTTTGAAAAGGGTTATGATGAAATTAAAATGATAAGAGGTTCTTTTGATGAGTTAGATTTTTGGAAGAAGTGTTTTGATTGAAGATTTGTGTTTTTGGATATTATTTTAAGAAGGAGAAATAAGGTGTAATTAAGTTTGATTATTTTTGTAATTGAAAATTATTTTGTGAGAAAGTTAGTGTGATATTTTATCATCTAACTATTGAGATTGGCAAAAGAGAAAATTGTGATTGAGACAGGTTTGCTAAGGTCACTTCTACATCAAATAAAATGTATGGGCATATTCTTCCTAGTGAGTGATTGTTGAAAGTTGTGAATGTAAAGTTGGAGTGAAAAGGATTGTTTGGTAAGCATTGTTGAGTGTGTTTTGAATTAATGCTTCAAGGTTTTCTGAAATTGAGAGTTGTTGATAAAACCTTATTTTATAAGCATTGTTGTTGAAGTGATTTATTGAGTGAAGAACTTGAACTAGGGTTTGTAAATATCATGAGTATCATTGTTATGTGAAGATTGTTTTATAAGCATTTTTGTTGAAGTGATTGATTGAGTGAAGAACTTGAATTAGTGTTTGTAAAGATCATGAGTATCATTGTTATGTGAGATTGGTTGATGAGAATTGTTGGAAACATTTGAGTGATTTTTCATATGCTTGGACTAGGGTTTGTAAGCAAGAATTATTTCATTGAGTGATTGGTTGAGTAGAGTTGGTTGAGCCTAGTCAAGTGAATGTGTGAAGTGATAGTTCAAGTTCTATGAAACAAATTGTTCTATATTCTAAATTGATTTGAAAAAGAGGTTGAGTGTTGATGAGTGTGAAACATATTGAGTCTCTAACAATTCTCTATATATTTTTGTAATAAAATAAAGATTGAAAGTGATTGAGATTTTGTGAGTGTGAAGCATATTGAGTCTTTAACAATTCTCTATATGTTTCTAAAAGAGTGATTGAAATTAAATGATTATTGTAAGTGTGAAGCATATTGAGTCTCTAAAAATTCTCTATATGTTTCTAAAAGGAGTGAGTGAAAGTGATTGAGCATTAAGGTGAATGTGAAGCATATTGAGTCTCTAACAATTCTCTATATATTTCTAAAAAAGTGATTGAAAATGATTGAGCATTGTGATGAATGTGAAGCATATTGATTCTCTAACAATTCTCTTTATGTTCCCATGAGATTGGAAAAGTTTTAGTGTGGACTTGTTGAGCAGATTTGAGGTAAGTCTTAGAGAAGACTTGTGGACAGATTTGTGTGGGCTTTTATGAAAGCTTACAATACAGATTGAGAGCAGATATGGACATGTTCTAGTGAGGACTTGTTGAGAGAATATTGGATAAGCTCTAGAGAGGACTTGTGGATAGATTAGTGTGAGATTTTGTGGAAGCTTACAAGATATATTTGAGACAAGTCTTTGAGAATACTTGTGAGCGGAATTGATTGATTTATTTGCTCAAACTTTGAGTGAAGGTTTGGGGTAGATCTAGCAGTGTTTATTTATGATTGGATCAAGCTTTGTGTTAAGGCCTGAGGATAGATATTGATTATAGATTTGTGATGGATCGAAGGACTATGTTTAGTGCAGATCAGAGGATTGAGATTGAGAATATATTTGTGCTAGATCGAAGGACTGTGTTTAGTACAGATTTGAGGATAGATTTTTGTGCAGATTTGAGGACAAGTTTTTACCAGACCAGAGACATGGATTAAGTAGATGTATGCTAGACTAAAGGACTATGTTTAGTAGATTTGAGATAGAGTTTTGAATGTGATAGAGTATAGAGGACGATAGTCTCTAGTGGATAGATATCCATTAGCCAGGGCAATGAGAATAGGTGTCTTTAGTGGATAGAGATCAATTAGTCAAAGTAGTGGGGGTAGAATATCTTCTAGAATATCACCAGCTAGAGCAAAGGATAAAGGAGTTCTCCTATGGATAGAGATCCACAAACCAGTTGAGGAGATTGGTGTCTCATGTGGATAGAGATCCATGAACTTGCTTAGGGGATTGGTGTATCCTTTGTACATAGGTATATAAATATTGTAATAGGGACAAGATTCCCAAGATATTTATTGAGAAAATATTAGTGAAATATTTTCTCCGTGGAGTAGCCCACATTGGGTGAACCACATTAAATTGGTGTTTTTATTGTGTGTGATGATTTATGCATTACTTTGGTTACTACTTTTAATATTGTCATTGATTATATTGGATAATATTGTTTGGGAAAGAAAAGTAAAAATTGGTCTTATACTATTCACCCCCCTCTTAGTATAAGTTGTGTTCTTCAATTGGTATCAGAGTTGGTTCATTTGGAAAAGGTTTAACATCTTGAAGGAAGATCTTACAAGAACACAAATGGCAAAGAGAGGCAAAAGTAGAACCATGAGATACAAGAACAAAAGAACACACATGGTCATAAAATAAAAGGAAGATGAATTCAATGTTGTTATTTTGGGAGGAAGAATGGAAATAGAGTCAAGAGATGAATCAAGCAGTGGAGAGATAACTAGATTGGTAAAGTTTTGTACCATATGTAGGAATACAGGTCACCTTGCAGCTCATTGTTCACAAGAAGATGAAGAATATTTTATTTGTGGTCAATGTTGGTCATCAAATCTGCCCAGGAAAGGATTTGGGTAAGTGTATGCGCCCTAGACCTGGACCAACATTGAAAGGCCGAAGGGAAGAGATGCCCCTCGTGCCAATATCCGGAGAAAGGCCGGCTCCTATACTAAACTACTTTGATGTTTAAGATAAGGGTGCAGGAAAGAGATAAACAGAGTAAGGGTGCAGGAAAGAAATAAAAGAGTAAGGGAAGAAATTTTAGTAGTTTAATGGTGGGAAAGAACCAGAAGCACGATTACTAGCCAATAACTTGAAATAGCAGCAAAGAACACCAAGAATAAATGAAATGAACACAGTATTAGCCCTCCTATGTATCCTCTGGATGAGTTCCAGGATTCTCCTTTCCCTTTCGTCGAAATTCAGAGTTCAGAGTAACGACGATTAAGAAAAGTGAATATAACAGAAACACTATCCACAGGCAGCATAAAAGAAAGCCAACACAACGTTTTCCTCTCCTATGTATCCTTCGGGAAAATCTCAGGGTTCCACTCCAATCACACACCTAAATCCAGAGTTCAGAATTACAGTATGCAAATGAAGAAAAGATAAAAGAAATAATCGTAGAAGGCAGCATAAAAGAGAGAAATAGAGTCCAAAGCTCTTTAGTATTAATCGCAGGAATCTAAGTTACAGCAGCTTTCTAGCAGAAAGTTTCCCCCTCTTTTACATTACAATGCCTGGGTTTTTATAGAGGACCCGACCCTCTGAGCCATTAATGCACAAAATGGAGGAGTACACCCTCGAAACTTGAGAAGTCGGCTCTTCGCAGCCCTCGTGACTGAGCTCTCAAATCTGTTACCAAAACTGGAAACTACGATCGGGTCAACCGTGGAAACATGCATTAATGAGCCGTCTGAGCGTCCTTGGCTTCTGGGTGCAGTGCTCGAGTGGCCGCCATGCTCGTCGGGCTCTTCTTCAGGGACTGATACTTCATTTCCAATTGCTAAAAATGAGCAGCGAGCTTACCGGGCACGTAAAAATGCATTTATGAGGCACTTGATCGCCTCGGGAAAATACCCGGCTTGGAGCGCGTGCCCTTGAAGCGCTTCGCTAGATTTTCATTCGCAACTTCGCTTCGCAATGGATTTGAGCCGAAGCAGATCCTCCTTCTTGATTTGTACTTCGCATGGTGGAGCTTCACAAAACTGCTTCGGGGATGGTGGGTGCCGAAGCATATTTCCTCCTCAAGGTGAGGCCCTTCATTACTGCTTCGCTGGAAGATGTGCCAAAACTGCTTCGCTGATGTATCATCAAAATGCTTCACCGTGATCTTCTTTCAAAATTGTGGTTCGGGAGGATTTTGGCCGAAGCGCATCCTTGCCTTCAAAAATGCTTTGACTGCTTCTACTTCGGGTGAAAGTACTTCGCATGGAGGTTTGCTGAAGCAGATGCTTCGCAACGACTTTCGACGAAGTAGAAATGGTTCATTGGTGGAAAGTCCCGAAGTGGGTGCTTCGATGGTTTTTTGGCGAAGTATTTTCAACGTTGCGCTCCTTCAAATCTCGCTTCACAAGTTTCTTGCCCGAAGTAGCCTTTTGAAGTGCTTCGGGCCCGAAGTAGTTTTATTCTTCTTCCCTTATATTTTTCTTGGCAACATTAAAGTTTCTTCTTAAGTCTTTTGAAATTCGCTTCGCAAAACTTTCGCCGAAGTGGCTACTGGAAATGCTTCGGGTGCGAAGCTCTTCTTTTACGCCTTCTTTGTATTTTTTCTTCGGCAACACCGCTTCACAAAATTCTTGCCCGAAGTAGTTGTTTGAAGGACTTCGGGCCCGAAGTAGTTTTCATCCTTCATTTCTTCCTTTGGGCGAAGCTATCTTCCTTAGCTTGTTCGGCAGTGAAGCTTTTTTCCTTAGTCCGCTTAGTAGCGAAGCTCTTTCATTTTTATTTTATGTACAAGGGGGATGGCAGGGAAAGCCAAAATTGCTGCAACTTACAAATATTCTCAAAATCAACAAAGAAATACTTTACAAAAGAAACACTGTACAAAATTTTGAATTTTCTACCCCATTGTGCAATGTGACAAAATTGTCAACATTCTTGGCGGCTCGTGGGGCAACGAGCTCGTCTCGGTGGGAGAACCCTCAGCCTTGATCCATTGGGCCAGAGTTACCTCCAGACCCTTCTCCCTTTTCTATCTTCGGGGGTGCTTCCATAACTTGTTCTTCTTCTTCTTCTTCCTCTGGCGTGGCTTCCTGCGACGGTGATGGGGCAAGGCGATCGTGGATGCGCTTCATGGTTCGGCGGACATGAGCCCAGGCACCCTTCGAGAAAGGCTCTTGATCTTGCAATGCCTTAACCAAAATGTGGAACCGATCAATCTCCCGATATCAGCATGTTTGGCTCTGGTGTACAGATCGTTCAGGCAGGCTACAATCTTGCAGTGTCTCAGAATGAAATCTATGACCTACCTCTCTATTATCGGCTCCGCCCACTCGTCTACCTCCGAGACGTCACTTTCAAAATGAAGCCATGCCGGCTTAAGCTCTTCCTTGGTCAAAAGGTTCCCATCATCATCCGTGAAGCTCGAGAAACCTAAGGAAGAGAGATCTTGGAAATAGCCTAGCGATGCACGCTGCTCATTCTCAAACACATCCAGGAGGTCCTTCACCTTCTGAGCTTTCCTCACCTTGGAGAAGAAGGCATGAACTATGGCTTGGGCCGTAGACCAATCCCTAGCCGTTCGACTCATTGCAGCAACCTGCAAGTCCTGATATTTCATGCTTTGGACATCAAAGGCTAATTTGAGTCGACCTCTAGCTTTCTGAGTGACCTCATCTATGATTGGCCCTCCTTCGACAGCGGCACGCTGTGCTTCGGTGATGTAGGTTAAAATTGATAGGGCACTGGAGGCCCGAGACCTAAAATTCTTGAGCAAGTGTGAGCGAATCTCTTTGATTCTGCCTCTGTCAAACAGCTCTAGGCTTTCTTTTTCATGCAACTGCTGCTGCAACTGCAAGATCTTGCTTTCAAACTCTTTGGCCCTTAGCTCAGCTTCGGCCTGTATTTGTTCCTGACTTTTAGTTGCATTCTGTAGTTGTCTTACTTGCTGTCTCAAGGCGATTACTTCTTTTTTCCTTTGCTCACACTGCTTCTCTGAATCTTCCAGCTTGGAGCGGATTCTAGCTAGCTCTTCTTCCAACTTGATGTTGGCATTCTCTGCTTCAAATCTGCGCTGATTGGCGATGTTTGCATGCGCACGAAAAGTTTCAATCCTGACGTGCATAGATGCAGATTCATTATCTACATTTAAATGCTCCAGGTCCTTGGATTTATCTTGGTAATCATAGTCCGCTGGAGTCATTTCATCCAGGGGCTTCTGGACCTTGGGGATATTTTTTACCTTATGCAACTTCTCGGCCTTCAAATCGAAGACAGCGCATTTTTCAACCTGGGCCAGAGAGCGCCCTCTCTTCTTCCTCGCCTCCTTCAGCATTTTTTCTATGTTTTGTCGGGCTTGGAGTAGCTTTTCAGCTAGAGGGCGTTCCTTAATCAAGGATAGCTCAGATTCAAATGAGGCTGGATCTCCAGTCGAAGGGGTAAACAAGTATAAAGAATGAATGGGGGATGCCTCACCGGTAGGTTCGATGACAGGTGTACTAGGAGTTCCAGTGAGTGAAACAATGCCATGTGAGACAGGGGAATGAGGAACAGGGTTCGGCGTTGGGGTACTATCTTCGCCCTGGCTAAGGACCAAAGGAATGGTTGCATGGGGAGACAAAGTAGCATCAACAGATTTGTCTCGGCCGGATGACTCGAGTGGAGTGGGGCTAGCGGGAACACGAGGCAGAGTTGGAATAGCAATGGGTAATACACGAGGAGGTGATTGACCTTGCGTGGGTGGGAGAGACTGATGAGAACCTTCGGTCGGGACCACAGTGGACGTGTGAGAGACCAAGGCAAAGGGTGGAGAGTGCGTACCTACGTGCCCTCCTGGCAGAGCGGCCGTGGTGACTTCTTGTGTAATCGGCTCCTGCTCCTTCTGGACTTCGGCACTTTCGACCTCCATGACTTCTACTTCGGGGCCTCCCTCTTGTTGGAGGAGTTCCTCCACATCAATGATGTCTATATCTGGGACTGCCTCGGTACTTTGTGCCACCGCACCCTCAATGTTTGCTTCGACCGGGCTTGATGTAGGTTGTCCGATAGGAGCACTTGGAAGCTTCGTGCGGGGCCTCTTCGGGTGGCTCGGAGGCACTTGAACTTGCTCTTGCCTCTTCCTTTTCTTCTCTGCTTGTTGTGTCGATCCCCCGACACTTGTGTCATGGCCTTCCGACGGTCCCTGTGGTAGTGCCTTTGGTGTAGCTTCGGCTTCTTCCTCCTCTTCTTGTTTCGAGGCATCGTCAGCTCCTCTTGGGCTTTCGCCCGATCCTGGGGTAGCTGGAGGAACAAAGTCGACGAAGGATATGGGCTTCCAAGTCCCAACATTGGCTTCATAAACAATTGCGAAGTCCTTATCCATTGTCAAGAGTCCATAGGAATTCATATTTTGGCGATGGACTCTCATTATCCACCACTCCCTTAGTTGTTCCTCGCCCCAATTCTTCAATTCCTCCTTCAAATCATCTTTCGCCTTTCTCCAAAACGTGGAGTCTGGAGTTGGGAAGGGATGCTGGTCAGGGTCAAACTCGACCTCCATAGGGTAAAATTCATGCCAGGGAGGCAATGTCCTCATCCTTTCTAGATGCCACTCCAGATCCTTCCCATTGGGATTATTTCTTTGCTCCACAATTTTAGGGTGGGGGCAGATATGAAAATTCTTGAATTTTAGGTGATCCCTCATCACTCCCAAGGGATCATAGAGCCATTGTTGAGGAATCTGGAGCAAACCAAAATTGGCAAGCTTTTCCTCCAAGAAAACATTTTGCTTCAGGGCAAACACTTCAATTACCCCCATTTTGAAGGGGAAGTCGCAAGTGTGCGCCCATTTTCGACCGTGGCCGTACACGGCGTTTGTTACGTCGCTCTGTCGAGCGACCTCCAATGCGAACTGGTACTCGGAGGGGTAGACTGGTAGCAGGAAGGGCTTCCCTATGAAGCCGAATAGGCGAATCACAAGCCCCTGAGTCAGTTGAAACACATCTCCCTTCTTCTCCTGCACCACTCTGTCTCTTAAACTGAGGGGTACCCGAGGGCATGACCCTGTCAACAAATGCATAGCGGGTCCCAAAAATTGTTGATTAAAAGAATAATAAGACTCCTTCCTCAATAGGAGGGGAGTCCACTGGTACACAGGCAGAGGATTTCCATCCTTGCCGCTTGATGAAATGGCGATGTGGGGAAAACTTTTATGTACATGGTAGAAGAATAGCCAAACAAGGAAAGAGCAGGGCCCGAAGTACTGGCCCGTTCCAGTGTTCTTCATGCTGGTAAGCCGTGTGTGCAAGGTTCGGGCTACCCATTCTGCCCAGTCGAAGAAGACTGGGTTGGTGTTCGGCCTCGCAGCATCAGGGGCATAAAACTCCCCTCTGGAAATACACTCGGCCAAAGACACCTGCCAGGGGTGCACCGAAGCATCGGTTGACAGGCCCGCCACCCATGCAATGATAGAGAAAATATCAGTGTTCTTGAAGGCTGCCAAGGGTAGGGGCATTTGAGGCAGCTTGCCTGAAGGGAGCCCACTCTTGAGGTTCTCACGCAAAAATTTCAACATGTAGTTGTTGGAGGTGAACCTCTCCATCTGTTCGCTCAGAATGACGTTGCGAACCGTATACCCCTTAGGTGGCCCCTGCTGCGGCGCGAAGGCTGCTTGCACATCCTCTTTCAAAATTGAGAACAATTTGTGACCAGCGACGTCTAACACTTGTCTGGAGGCGGGCTGGTAGTTCTGCGCGATGGCATTGATCAGCTCAGGACAATGATGCGCGGGCGGGGTCAGATACCAATATATCTGAGAGTAGTATGCAGCGGCCCTCTTGTTTTCTGCTGAGAGCCTACTCCTCATGAACTCAATGGTATATCTGAGTTCGGCCACGCTCTTTGAAAGTTCGGTGTCCCTGATTTTCTCCCACCCATCAATTGGTGGTTCTTCGGGCTGTTCATCTTCAGAATCTTCCCTCTCTTCCATCGGCTGCTTTTCTGGGCGGGGATTGAGATTGATCTTCTTAGGTCTATGTTTTTGCTCCTCTTTGCCCTTCTTTGTTTTTTCGGGGCGTTGACTCAGGCTCCTTCCCCTTCTCCTTAGAGTTCTTCTTTCCCATTGTGGATATTGGTGGTGATAGGGTCCTTGATGCAGAGAGCTTCGAAGTGAAGGATTTCGATGCAAAGGGTGTAAGACTTGCAGAGTAACAGCAAAGGCTCTTAATCTTGCATGAACTGATGGATGAATAACCTTCTCTCTTCTAGGAGTTTGCATTTTATAGCCTTAGAAGGCAACTACCTATATTTATGGCTCCTGCCATAATTAAATTTTCAACTCTGACTGAGGAAGGTTGTCGTGCACCATTCGATTGGTTATCACTGACGGCGTAGTACGCGGGTCCATGCGCTTTTATGATTATGTTTCGCATCGAGAACGTGACCTGCTGCCACCTTGTACCTCGAAGTGGGATTTTCTCTTAATCGAATCATCTCGGGATGCACTCTACCACCTTTGCATTAAATTCATCCACTTCGAACTCCTTTTAAGGCTGTTATCGGCACGTTCTCCGAGACACATTTTAAATGCTCCCGCCTCACGCGTTGTCGATTCGACGAAGTTGAAATCGACGCTGAAAATGCTTCATGGTGAACCTTCGGTGTGGGCTATTTTTCAACACTTCGGGCCCGAAGTAATTCTTCCTCGCTGTGTCACTTTTGCTTCACGGAATGCTGGACCCCCGAAGCTCGTCCTCTTTGGAAAATGCTTTGCTAGGCTCCTTTTGAAAAAAAGTTCCCCCCACATCAAAAGTTCTCGAAGTAGATTTTGGTTATGCTTTGGCGAAGCTAGAGTTTATCATTGTGGCGATGTGGTACTTAACTCCTCTGTCATTTTGGAACATGGTATATATACAGGAATGAAAAATTATATACAAGGTAAAACTTGAACACACACATTTTTTTTTTTTAAGTTCTACATCTTCGATGATGAAAAGTCTTCAGATGAAGACCATTGATAGAAATTGGCAAAACCTGGCCATCTGCATCCTTGAGAATGAAAGAGTTGGCCGAGTTCACCTTCATGATTTTGAAAGGCCCATCCCAGAAAGCATCCAGCTTGTCGTGATTCCCAGGCTTGGCCTTCCAAGAGTCCCACTTCCATACTAGATCTCCCACTTTGAATGTGCGATCGGATGATTTTTTCTTGAACCAATCTCGGGTGACCTGAGCATGCTTAGCGAAGCTCTGGTAGGCTTTCTCATGATCTTCCTCTAGCTGTAATAGCTGAGCCAGTCTATTTTCCATAGGATTGACTCCATTTTCCTCGTCTAACAACTGCAATGCAGGGATCTCTACGTGGGTAGGTAAGATGGCCTCCTTGCCGTAGACCAGGGCATAAGGTGAAGTCTTGATTGACTTCTTGATAGAAATTCGATCGGCCCACAAGGCACGATCTAGAAGGAGATGCCAAGTCCTTTTGTTCTTCTCTATGAGCTTTCTTAGCACCCTTAACAAGGTCTTGTTGGTGGATTCTGCCAATCCGTTGCCCTGTGGATAGTAATTGGAGGATACTTTATGATATATCCCATATCTGTAGAGGAATTCATTGATTTTGGTGCCTGTGAAGCCAGGACCATTGTCCGTGATGATTGCTTCTGGAATGCCGAACCGTGTGATCAATCCCTCTAGGAAAGTGATGACAGTCTCCTGATCTGCATGCTTCGTGGGAGTTGCTTCGGCCCATCTGGTGAAGTAGTCGGTTGCGGTTAGGATGAACTTATGCCCAACGGAGGAGTTCGGCGATATGACCCCTATGAAATCCAACCCCCATTGTTGAAAGGGCATTTCTACTTGTATCGGTTGGAGAGGCATTGAAGCATTTCTGCTTCGACCGGTGAACTTCTGACATTGCTCACATTTGCGACAAACTACGAAGGCATCGACGAAGAGTGTAGGCCAATAATAACCCACCTTGATGATCTTTAATGTCGTCGTTCTTCCCATGAAGTGACCTCCAGATAATCTTGAATGGAATTCTCCCAGGACTCTCCTTTTATCATCATCTTTTATGCACCTGAGAAGGATGCCATCAATGTTTCTAAAAAATAGGCCTTCGGGGCGCAAGGTATATCGGGAGGACCGCATCCTGAAATGCCTTCACTGTGAAGCATTTAGATGTAAAGGACATCTGCCGGTGTTGAAGTATTCGACTATCTCACTGACCCAGTCTTTCTCGTCCTCTTCTTGGTTTGCGAAGCATCCTTCTACTGGCGAGTCATCCCACTGAGATTCTGTAGCTTCGGCCGCTACGCTCTTCGCCAGTTCTTGACACAATGCGCGACCATGAACCAGTTTTGTAGGTTTGATCTCGATGTCGAATTCTTGTATCTTGCTGACCCAACCGGCTCTTTTACTACCCAATTCTCCTTGGATGATGAAATTGCGCACATCAGGGTGAATGACAAAGACTGTAACCCGACTTTGGGAGATGAACTGCTTGAATTTCCTAAGAGACTTCATTACTGCATGCACCTGCCTTTCTATGAAATTATATTTTTCTTCATGAGGGTTTATCACTTGGCTTAGAAATGCGATGGGGCACTCTTCGCCATCTTCCCCCTTTTGTGTTAGGACCACAACATAGCTCTCAGGTTCTCCTATAGCATATAGGATGAAGTCCCGATTGTAGTCAGGGTTGGTCAGGACCGGTGCTTGAGCAATTCGGGCTTTTATTTCTTCGAATGCTTCTTTTCTCTCCTTCGTCCAGATGAATTCTGCACCCTTCTTCAAAAGTTTGGACATCGGCTTGATGACCTGGGCAAAATCTGGGACAAACTTCCTCACGAAGTTGATCTGTCCGAAGAAATACTGAAGTCCTTTCTTGTCCACTAGGAGTGGGAGTTTCATCAGAGCCTCAGCTCTGTCAGGATCTACAGCGAGACCCTTCTCTGATATCGCATGTCCCAACAACTTCCCTTCGTTGACTGCGAATATGGATTTCTTCGGATTGATTGAAATGCCAAATTCTCGACATTTTTCGAAAATCTGTTGTAAGTGTAAGGGGTGATCCTCCCTTCTTCGGGAGAAGACGGTCATGTCATCTAGATAGATAACAATAACCTTATTCAAGAGTTCGCCAAAAGCTAGATCCATGGCCCTCTGAAAAGTGGCACCCGCATTCGAAAGGCCGAATGGCATTCGCTGGTAAGCAAATGTTCCCCACTTGGTAGTGAATGCGGTTTTATGTTGGTCTTCGTCCCTGACCCAGATTTGATTGTATCCGGAGAAACCATCGAGTAGGGAGAAGCGTTGAGCCCCAACCACAGAATGCAAGATCTGATCGATCTACGGGAGAGGGTAGTGATCTCTGAGAGAAGCCTGGTTCAGGTTGCGAAAGTCCATGCATAATCGTATATCTCCATTCTTCTTTCTAACTGGGACTAGATTCGCTACCCAAGAAGAATGTTTGATGGGATAAATTATCTTTGCCTCGAGCATCTTCAGGAGTTCGGCCTTCATCAAGACCTCGATCTTCGGATTGACAGGCCTTTGCTTCTGTCGAAAGGGTTTGATCCCCTCCTGCAACTCAATTGTATGCTGGATCAGTTGTCGATCGTATCCCTTTAAGTCTTGATAAGACCAAGCCACTATGTCGGGATACCTTCTGCATAGAGATCGGATCTGCTCTAGCTCTTTCGAAGTGCAATCTGTTCCAACTTTTATTGCTTTCCCAGGTTCAAGTTCTAAATCTTGATACTGCTTTGCATTAACTTTGATCCTGTGAGAAACTGCTCGATCATTCTGATCAAAGAGGCTTTCAAGAGTAATTAGTCCCTTGGGAACATGATTATTCTTTAATTGAACTAGCCCTTCATATTCCTCATCGTCAGGGCTTCTCCTTTCAACTGTGGCTGCTTCTTGAATCATAAAATTCACAATCTGCTCATCACTGTCAAAAACTTGCCAATGCAGATCTCTGTCTGGGATGGAGGGCCTGTAAATCATCCTCACAGCTTTAGGCTTGTGCACTATATCTTCTGCTGGAGAGTACCTAGCTGCGATGGATGCTAGAACATCGGCATGTCGGTTCTTTTCTCTTGGAATAGACTGCAGATTGAGAGATTCGAACTGGTCGAACAAGTCCCATACCCTATTTCGGTATGACTTGAGATAGTGCTTCTTTGAAGTGCACTTGTTTGTGACTTGATTGCATACCAATTCGGAATCTCCAAAGATTTGGAGATGCTTTATGCCTAACTTTTTTGCTTTCTTGAGTCCTAGGCATAATGCTTCATATTCTGCTGCATTGTTGGTGCAACTCCATACCAACCGGTAACAATATTCCTTCTGCTCTCCAGAAGGTGATACTAAAAGAATCCCCACCCCGACGCCATTTTTGCATCGGGCGCCATCGAAGAATAATTTCCATAATCCTTGGGCGAAGACCTTATCTTCTGACTTGATGTGTTTCTCAGGCTTGGCGATGGCATAACATCCCATCTCGGTTTCTATCATGGCATTAAAGTCTGCCAATGAAAACTCATCTTCACAACTTAACTGTGTGAGGGACTCCTCGACTAGGTCCACCTGCTCTATCTCTTCCACTATCGCATGCACAGGATCGCTGCTCTCTCCTTCGGACATCTTCTCTACGAGGAAGGTGGAAGGCTTCTCATTGTAAATTTTTATCTTCTTCCCTTTGAATGGAATCTCCAAGTGCGAGTAATCCATAGATAGATATCCTCCCAGCTTCATCGTAAATTCTCTCGACAAGCACATACTGAAATATGGCTCAAGGTCGACGACCACCACCTCTTGTATAACTGTGATCTGAGGCATCTTGTGTAGTCGGATAGGAATATCTTTAATCACTCCTACAGTCTTCATAGGGGTACCATCTAACTGGAGTACGCCATGACTACTTCACGTATATTCCATCCCTATCTCTTCGCACACTGCCTTGGGCATGACTGTTGTCGCGGCCCCAGAGTCGATCATACAGTTGTGTACAATATACCCTTCCATCTGTAGAGACAGGTAGAACGGAGGTGGCCGATTCTTCCCTGTAATGGATGTGGATAGGGTCTGCACTAGGGCAAGCGGTGCTGCTTTTCTTGCTTTGGTTATCTTCAATGATTCTTGCAACAGGTCCACTTGTCCGGGTAGTTGCAGTGCATCGTACAGACTGATTTTGGCTGGAATCTTCTTCAGCTCATCTACAATGTTGTATGCTAGGGAATTGGGCACCTCAGGTTCCTTCCTCGGCTCATATCTGGTGTGATACTATTCCGTAGCTTCGACCCTTTGTCGCTTGGTCAGCGAAGGAAGTTTGAGCTTCTCTCTAGCCTGTTCCTTAGTTTCCACCTATGGTGGATTTGCAGGGGCCTGTTGGGCCTTCTCTTTGATTGGTGTAGGTTGTCGAGCTTCGTTCGGGGCCGATGGAGGTTGTTGTCCTTTCTCATGATGAGCATGCACCTTTAAGGGAGCCATTTGAGTAGCATCTACCTCTATCGACCTTTTGCCTCCTCTGGTAAGGACTGCAACTGGCTCTTCTTCACCAATTACCAGGTTCTGATTCAATTGCCTGATGACGTTGACTTGACCGCCATGACTACTGCTCACCAACGTTTGTACATAGTGTTGGTGCAACATGCAGGTATTCTCTTCATGAGGGTCATTACACGTGGAGCACCAATGTATATAATCGAAAGTGCTCGGGGCTTCGTCTATTGCAACATTTCTTGCCGAAGCTCTTCCTTGTTGGACCGCTTGATCTTTAGTAAGCGCAGGTGTAGGATAAGACCTTCTTGGTAGAAACTCTTGTTGCACTTGCTTCTTCTTCATAATGGTCATGTCATTAGATAGGGTCTGCACTGTGGAGTTCAGGGACTGAACTTCTTGCAGTATTTTGGCTTGCATATCATCGATTTTAGGAATAGGTGGCAATGGAGCCATCGTGGGTATTGGAGGTAGGGCGGGGTGTTGAAGTGGTGCTGGCAGTACAGGGAATGCCGAAGTGACCATGGGCTGCAAAGTCAAAAAAGTGGGAAAATGAATTTGTGGAGCGGTGATTTGGGATACAATGGGATTCGGGTTCCAAGATGAGATCGGGTATGCAGGGGTTGCAGAGATCTGCGAAGCGGCTGTGCTCGCATACTGGGATTGATGGAAATCGAGAAGTATGGGCATCGACATCCTTTGGGGAAGCTTACCCATAGCTATTAGATCCATCTCCACTTTCTGGGCTAACTCATATAATTCTGGGAAGGTATTGATATTCGAATACCTCACCATGACGTTGATATCAGGGTTGAAAGCCCGAAGGAAATAGTATGTTGCAGCTTCGTCAGTTGGCCGAAGTCCAACTGGTATTCTTTGCCAGGTTCGAGCGAACCTAACATTGAAGTCGATGATCTCTTCTTGTGGATGTCTCTGGATCATCGTGAACTGATGCAGGAGAGAGGTCGGATCGGCGGACTCATTGAAGCTTCGCATCAACTGTCCGGCTAACTGGTCCCATCCCGTAATGGTACCGGGTGGTAAAGATCTATACCAGTAGAGGAGTTTCCCTCTAAGAGACAGAACCAGAAGCTTTACCATAACTCGCTCCTCTGTGATGTCATGGATCGCCGCCAGAGAAACTATGTCCTGGATGTGCTCCAGAGCAGTCTTCCCAGTTCCATCGAACGTTGGGATCTTCTTTATAGTAGCAGGCGGCACTTGCCCTTGTCCCGCTAGATTTAGCGGTCCCGAAGAATTCCATGCTAGGAATAATCTGGGCGGCGGTTGTTGCTGCATTTTTTGTTGTTGTTGTTGTTGTTGTGCCATATTTACTCTTGGATTTTGAGAAACAGGAATTCCCGAAGCTCCTCCTTGATTGCTAACAGGACGACCAATAGGAATGGAGGCACTAGGATGCTTCGGTGAGTTGGGAGGATTAGGAGGAAAGCTAGTCGTTGTGCTATCAGAAGTTAGGCCTTGTTCGTCAACAGCGGCCTCTTGCGAGGATGTTCCACGTAACAGAGACTCAGGGGTGACCAACCTAGAGCGTTCCCCAAAGGCGTCAATATCTAGCTCAAAGAACTCAGTTTCCTCTCCTCTATTCCTAACTCTCCATCTTGTTTGCATGAAGGCACAGACTTCGGTACCGGTCTTTACGACTTAAATATTCTCGGGTAAACAGAGTCGCCAGATGCTAAGAGTCTTTTGGTAATGAGAGCATCGGTTCTCACTACCACTCACAAGGTGAGACTGACCGGGTCCCACCGGGCGTGCCAGAAACTGTTGGTCATCAAATCTGCCCAGGAAAGGATTTGGGTAAGTGTATGCGCCCTAGACCTGGACCAACATTGAAAGGCCGAAGGGAAGAGATGCCCCTCGTGCCAATCTCCGGAGAAAGGCCGGCTCCTATACTAAACTACTTTGATGTTTAAGATAAGGGTGCAGGAAAGAGATAAACAGAGTAAGGGTGCAGGAAAGAAATAAAAGAGTAAGGGAAGAAATTTTAGTAGTTTAATGGTGGGAAAGAACCGATCACGAGCAGTTTTCCCCAATACCTGAAATAGCAAAGAACACCAAGAATAAATGAAATGAACACAGTATTAGCCCTCCTATGTATCCTCTGGACGAGTTCCAGGATTCTCCTTTCCCTTTCACCGAAATTTAGAGTTCAGAGTAACGACGATTAAGAAAAGTGAATATAACAGAAACACTATCCACAGGCAGCATAAAAGAAAGCCAACACAACGTTTTCCTCTCCTATGTATCCTTCAAGAAAATCTCAGGGTTCCACTCCAATCACACACCTAAATCCAGAGTTCAGAATTACAGTATGCAAATGAAGAAAAGATAAAAGAAATAATCGTAGAAGGCAGCATAAAAGAGAGAAATAGAGTCCAAAGCTCTTTAGTATTAATCACAGGAATCTAAGTTACAATAGCTTTCTAGCAAAAAGTTCCCCCCCTTTTACATTACAATGCCTGGGTTTTTATAGAGGACCCGACCCTCTGAGCCATTAATGCACAAAATGGAGGAGTACACCCTCGAAACCTGAGAAGTCGGCTCTTCGCAGCCCTCGTGACTGAGCTCTCAAATCTGTTACCAAAACTGGAAACTATGACCGGGTCAGCCATGGAAACATGCATTAATGAGCCGTCTGAGCATCCTTGGCTTCTGGGTACAGTGCTCGAGTGGCCGCCATGCTCATCGGGCTCTTCTTCAGGGACTGATACTTCATTTCCAATTGCTAAAAATGAGCAACGGGCTTATCGGGCACGTAAAAATGCATTTATGAGGCACTTGATCACCTCGAGAAAATACCCGGCTTGGAGTGCGTGCCCTTGAAGCGCTTCGCTAGATCTTCATTCGCAACTTCGCTTCGCAATGGATTTGAGCCAAAGCAGATCCTCCTTCTTGATTTGTACTTCGCATGGTGGAGCTTCGCAAAACTGCTTCGGGGATGGTGAGTGCCGAAGCATATTTCCTCCTCAAGGTGAGGCCCTTCATTACTGCTTCATTGGAAGATGTGCCAAAACTGCTTCGCTGATGTATCATCAAAATGCTTCGCCGCGATCTTCTTTCAAAATTGTGGTTCGGGAGGATTTTGGCCGAAGCACATCCTTGCCTTCAAAAATGCTTTGACTGCTTCCACTTCGGGTGAAATTACTTCGCATGGAGGTTTGCCAAAGCAGATGCTTCACAACGACTTTCGGCGAAGTAGAAATGGTTCGCTGGCGAAAAGTCCCGAAGTGGGTGCTTCGATGGTTTTTTGGCGAAGTATTTTCAACGTTGCACTCCTTCAAATCCCGCTTCGCAAGTTTCTTGCCCGAAGTAGCCTTTTGAAGTGCTTCGGGCCCGAAGTAGTTTTATTCTTCTTCCCTTATATTTTTCTTCGAACACTTACAAAATTTGAGGAAGGGATTTCCTTCTTCGAGAAGCTGTCCTCTTGAAATGCCGCTTCACAAAACTTTCACCCGAAGTGGCTACTGGAAATGCTTCGGGTGCGAAGCTCTTCTTTTACGCCTTCTTTGTATTCTTTCTTCGGCAACACCGCTTCACAAAATTCTCACCCGAAGTAGCTGTTTGAAGGACTTCGGGCCCGAAGTAGTTTTCATCCTTCATTTCTTCCTTTGGGCGAAGCTATCTTCCTTAGCTTGTTCGACAGCGAAGCTTTTTTCCTTAGTCCGCTTAGTAGCGAAGCTCTTTCATTTTTATTTTATGTACAAGGGGGATGGCAGGGAAAGCCAAAATTGCTGCAACTTACAAATATTCTCAAAATCAACAAAGAAATACTTTACAAAAGAAACATTGTACAAAATTTTGAATTTTCTACCCCATTGTGCAATGTGACAAAATTGTCAACAGTCAACTTGGTCATGATGTAGGTTATTGCAATGGATTTAGTAGCGGTGAAGATGAAAATGATATTTTCAAAACTGAATTTCTAGAGGATGGTTCAAAAAAAGATAATAGGGACAGTCAAAACAGGTATGAATAAAAAACTTTACTTTCATCAATAGAAGAAAATGCTCATATTGAAGACCAAATAAAAGATAGAAATTTAGAAAAAGGAAGAAGCTACTCTTAAGGAACTTGTTGAGTTGAAAAATGAGAACTTAGAATTAAAGGCTCAAATACAAGAGGATGAGAAATGTAATACAAAGCTTCTACAAGATCTCTCTGACTTGAAAGATAAGGTTGAAAAGGCAAGGAGAGTTGAAAAAGATATGGTTGAACAATCAAAGGTAAAAGAGCAAGAATGTAAAAGAATTAGTTTTGATATGGATGAATTAAAAAATGAGAACTCGGGATTAAGGGTTCAAACCCAAGAAGATGAGAAAGCAAAAGAAAAATTTCTACAGGAACTCACCAACTTCAAAATCAAGGTTGAAGAGGCAAGAAAAATTGAAGAAGGTATGACTAAAAAATTAAAGATGAAATATCTAGAGTGAAAAATTAGAACATGGGATAGTTTCACTAAGTATGGAAGTGAAAGACTCTAAAGACAAGCTACACAAGTTTGAGAAAAATTCAAATACTTTGGACAATATTATCAATGCACAAAGATCATCAGTCACCAAAACAGGACTTAGTTTTGAAGAAGAACAAGGGAAATAAGAAGCAAAAAAAGGAGAGTCAAGCACCAAAGAAAAAGAAGCGTCAAAAGAAGAAAGAAAGAGTGAGACTTTTGAGGATAAGTTGGACAATAGAAAGTTCAAAAAGGAAAGGAACAATGCACAATTAAGGAACAGATGGAACAAGAAACAGGACAGGGTAGAAGAGACTAAGAGACCAATGGGGTCTAGGTAAGGAAATTTTAATTGACAATGTTTTTCATGTCACATATTTGGGCATATGGCTTCATAGTGTAGGACACATGAAATACAGGAATATGGAAACTTTAGAAATAAATAGTTTTTCTATGGGTATTGCTACTCATGTAATCAGTTTGGTCACAAGGTAATGAATTGCAAGGCACATGACAGAAACAAATATGGATTCACCAGGATAAATCCCAAGACATTTGCACTTACAAGGAATAATAATATTAAGTGTTATAAGTGTAATAATTATGGACATACAACAAAGTGGTGTAAAGCAGATATTCCAGAATCAAACATGAACAGGAACAGGAATAAGAATAGGAACAGGAATATGGGCATGGACATGAACAAGAATAGGAATATGGATAGGAACAGGAATAGGAATATGGATAGGAATAGGAACATGAATATGGATAGAAACAGGAACATGGACTTGAACAGGAATAGTCAAAGGAATCAGAAGGATTAGATGAGAAGGAAAGAGGACAAAGGTAAATAACAGTGCTTGCTAGGAGTAAAAATACTCCCACCCCAGAATTAACCACCTCAAGAGGAGGTGGAGGACGGGCTTAGCTAAGAGACTCATTCTTAGCCCCGAGCCCCAAAGGTGACACTTTGCCATTTATTTCAAAGTGGGAGATATTTGAGTAAGGGGGAGAGATTTGGTTTAAGGAAAGAGCATTGAGTCAGGGGGAGCAATTTCCCAGGGGGAGCAGAACAATGAAAAGGTCAAGAAAATGGTAAAAAGTTATTGGGTTGCCATCAATGACAAAGGGAGATATTGTTGGATATTTTGAGTCAAAGTTGTCATTGATGTCAAGGATAAATCGTCATTTATGTCAAAAGGTCAAAAGGAGTAATGTAAAAGGTTTATGGCAAAATAAGCTTCATAATATTTATTTTTCAATATTATATAAAAGGTTTTTATTAAAACCATGGTTGGAAAAATAAAAGGTTTTATTAAAACCATAGGTGGGCATATTAAAAAGGTTTTGTTTTAAACCTAAGGAGGCTTTAATTTTTAATAAAGCCCAAAGAGGATGTAAAATATTAAATTTATAATATTTAAATTCTATTGAATTTAAATTATTATAAATTAAAATATTAACAAGGCAAATGTTAGCATCGACTCCCAACGCATTATCCTTCGTCGACGTGCATGGTAAAGAAGGCATAAGGTATTTATCCCTTAGCCAAACCAAAGTTGGGCATTCAATTAAAAGGTGTGCATCTAAAATATTCGAAGCTCGTGTGAAATTTAATCAAGCACCTTCGAATTGCAAGTGTGGTAGCGGACGTCACATCGAAGGAAGAGCCAAAGGCTCTTGAGGGTCGTGAGGAGGTCAAAGCACATATTGTGCTTTAAGGCATCAAAGGAGCATGTAGTTCACACGGCGTGGAAGCCATAACCAAGGTGCTGTGGAGAGATTGGTGCAAGTTCAAGCCCCGTGGATTGCAAAAAAGGGTAATAAAGTTTTTGAAATTATTTTAATTTGCATGTGTTAAGGTCTTAGGAGGAATAAGGTGAAAGTTAGAAATTATATTTGCATATTGCTAAGGTCTTAGGAGGAATAAGGTGGAAGTTAGGTTATGATATTAACCTAAGTTTTGAAAGGTTATTTTGGCTAGGGTCAATTTGTTTTACCTTAGAAAAATTGGAAATTGATTTATTGCATTATTTCATAAAGTGATTTATTTAATTAATGCAATATTAAGTAGAGAGTCATAAGTAGAGTTTGGATTATTTTTTAGATACATTTCTGAAAAGGGTTATGATGAAATTAAAATGATAAGAGGTTCTTTTTATGAGTTAGAGTTTTGGAATAAGTGTTTTGATTGAAGATTTTTGTTGTTGGATATTATTTTAAGAAGGAGAAATAAGGTGTAATTAAGTTTGATTATTTTTGTAATTGAAAATTATTTTGTGAGAAAGTTAGTGTGATATTTTATCATCTAACTATTGATATTGGCAAAAGAGAAAATTGTGATTGATATAGGTTTGCTAAGGTCAATTGTACATCAAATAAAAGGTATGGGCATATTATTCCTAGTAAGTGATTGTTGAAAGTTGTGAATGCAAAGTTGGAGTGAAAAGGACTGTTTGGTAAGCATTGTTGAGTGTGTTTTGAATTAATGTTTCAAGGTTTTCTGAAATTGAGAGTTGTTGATAAAACTTTGTTTTATAAGCATTGTTGTTGAAGTGATTGATTGAGTGAAGAACTTGAACTAGGGTTTGTAAAGATCATGAGTATCATTGTTATGTAAATATTGTTTTATAAGCATTTTTGTTGAAGTGATTGATTGAGTGAAGAACTTGAATTAGGGTTTGCAAAGATCATGAGTATCATTGTTATGTGATATTGGTTGATGAACATTATTGGAAATATTTGAGTGAGTGTTCATATGCTTGGACTAGGGTTTGTGAGCAAGGACTATTTCATTGAGTGATTGGTTGAGTAGAGTTGGTTGAGCCTATTCAAGTGAATGTGTGAAGTAATAGTTCAAGTTCTATGAAACAAATTGTTCTATATTTTGAATTGATTTGAGAAAGAGGTTGAGTGTTGATGAGTGTGAAACATATTGAGTCTCTAACAATTCTCTATATGTTTTTGTAATAAAAGAAAGATTGAAAGTGATTGAGAGTTTGTGAGTGTGAAGCATATTGAGTCTCTAACAATTCTCTATATGTTTCTAAAAGAGTGATTGAAATTAATTGAGCATTGTAAGTGTGAAGCATATTGAGTCTCTAACAATTCTCTATATGTTTCTAAAAGAGTGATTGAAATTAATTGAGCATTGTAAGTGTGAAGCATATTGAGTCTCTAACAATTCTCTATATGTTTCTAAAAGAGTGATTGAAAGTGATTGAGCATTGTGATGAATGTGAAGCATATTGAGTCTCTAACAATTCTCTTTATGTTTCCATGAGATTGGAAAAGTTCTAGTGTGGACTTGTTGAGCATATTTGAGGTAAGTATTAGAGAAGACTTGTGGAGATATTTGTGTGAGATTTTATGAAAGCTTATAATACAGATTGAGAGCATATCTGGACAAGTTCTAGTGAGGACTTTTTGAGAGAAGATTGGATAAGTTCTAGAGAGGACTTGTGGATATATTAGTGTGAGATTTTGTGGAAGCTTACAAGGCATATTTGAGATAAGTCTTTGAGAAGACTTGTGAGTAGAATTGATTGATTGATTTGTTCAAACCTTGAGTGAAGGTTTGAGGCAGATCCAGTAGTGTTTATTTGTGATTGGATCAAACTTTGTGTTAAGGCTTGAGGACAGAGATTGAGGATAGATTTGTGCTATACTGAAAGACTATGTTTAGTGCAGATCAGAGGATTGAGATTGAGGATTGATTTGTGCTATACCAAAGTACTGTGTTTAGTATAGATTTGAGGATAGAGTTTGGTGCAGATTTGAGGATAATTTTTTGGCAGACTAGAGACAGGGATTGAGTAGATTTGTGCTAGACCAAAGGACTGTGTTGAGTGCAGATTTGACATAGAGCTTTGAAGGTTATAGAGTATAGAGGATGACAGTCTCCAATGGATAAATATCCATTAGCCAGGGTAGTGAGTACAGGTGTCTTCAATGGATAGAGATCCATTAGCCAGATAAGTGAGGGTAGTAGTTCTTCTAGAAGATCACCAACCAGAGTAGAGAAGAAAGGAGTTCTCCTATGGATAGAGATCCATGAACCAGTCGAGGAGATTGGTGTCTCTTGTGGATAGAGATCCACGAACTTTATTAGGGTATTGGTGTCTCCTTTGGATAGAGGTATATAAACACTGTAATAAGGAAAGGATTCCCAAGAGATTTATTGATAAAATATTACTGAAATATTTTCTATGTGGAGTAGCCCACATTGGGTGAACCACGTTAAATTGGTGTCTCTATTGTGTGATGATTTGTGCATTGCTTTAGTTACTACTTTTGATATTGCATTGATTATATTGGATAATATTGTTTGGGAAAGAAAAGTAAAAAGTGGTCTTATACTGTTCACCCCCCCTCTCAGTATAAGCTTGTGTTCTTCATAGTCACCCATAAGGGTTATATAAAAATAATGATTTTAAATTACCCCATAAGAGATATTTTTGGTCCCATGCACAGTTTGGTGAAGCTGGAAATGTTTTACCTAATCAGGCAGGACCAAATTTTGGAACTGCACACCCTTGTCAAGTTAAAATGGGAGATAAAGAAGGCATTTTGTTTGCTTCATTTAAATTGAGAGACTATTTTCTACCTCTTTTGAAGTCGCTTCCATGGTCACCTCCTCTAACAACATGACCAAAGCTCTGTCACCCATTACATGGCTGAATTTCAAAATGGTAGTGGCTGCTAATTGATAAAATGATATGCCCACAATCATCCTTGTCTTCAGTATCCATTTCAGTGCACATTCCAGAATAGGGAAAATCATTGCCATGATGGATTATAAAAGGAAGCCATTGATAGAAGGTTCCGTTCTCACTAGGTAAAATATGATACAAAAGAATGGTTTATGTCTGGGTCCAACGCCTCCAGAAAATACTTGATTGAGATAACTTTTCTCTAAGTCTAGATTCAAGCTTATTATCTCTAACAACGTCTCTGCCAGTTTGAAAACCTTCGATTGAAACTCTTCCATGATTTTGCTATCACATACACCCATTAAAATTAGCCGTAAGCTTGGTTATAAGAAAACTTTAATGATTTAAGTTTATTCTATATTGGGTAATGTTCATGATCTGTGCATACCCACATCACAACATAAAAAATAAAAATAAAAATTGCTTAAACTCCACTGTCAAATATAATTGGCTTGCAGTAGCTATTTCTTCTCTACTCTCTGATGGTTTCCACGAAGAAATTAGACTTTGAACTCTCTGATGGCTTCTCACGTTCAGACCGTGCAACTTTGCGAAAGCCTTGGAAAACAGACCGAATGGGCGCTCCTCAGATTCGATCCTTAAAATGTTCTCTTCGTCTTCTTCGATGTCCACGTTAAGAACTCTGGACATGTCCTCCGCGGCTTGCTTGGCGTTTTTAGTCACTAGCACTGTGAAGCAGGCGATCTCCACTGTGATCATTCACCACTAGTATGTGACAAGAGACAGAATTAATATTCCACATTTTTACATGAGAGTATGAGGACCATGAGAGCATGTTAATCACCTATTATTGTTGCCCTAAAGGCCAGTTTAAATTAGAGCATGTGAGAGCTCCATTTTGCGGAGGATGTCTATAGCCTGACCAAATTTTTGGGTGTATTATTGAGAATAGAATAGAATTATTGGATTGGATAGATAGACCTGCTGCCTTCAATCCAGCCAAGAAAGGGCTCTGCTAATGTACTTTCAATAATACTTTCTCATCACCAAGAGGAGTTGAGAAAACGGTGTTGATTCTTTGAAAGCTTAATACTTTCCTTTGATGGAGGATAATCCAGTAAACCCCAGTGATGAATCACAGGTCGTTAATGGTGAAGCGAGCACTATAAATGATGGAGATCGGAATAAGGAGATGTGCCCTCCGCTTCTACCTCCAATGGTGGACAAGAATAAGAAAACCCTTGTTTTCGAATTGGATGAAACACTGGTCTTTACCAGTAGAATCCCTTTCCACCAGTGTGAAGAAGTCATTGAATATATAAATGAGTACGATGCCATCTACACCTTGTACATGGTAAAAATTCTAGGCCTCATAAATCTACTACAGGAATTTTTGGGGGCTCTACGAAATGGTGGTGTTTACTTGATTGACGAAGGAACTCACCGATGCCACCATGGACTAGATCGATGCATGACAGCAGGTATTTTTGGTCTGTCATACCTTTGCCAGAAACCACTGTGTAGATTTTATGCAGTGCATATATGTCAAAGACCTCACCTGGCTAGGGCGAGACATGGACAAGCTCGTACTCATGAATGCCAAGTTGATATTAAATAAACCTTTTTTAAATATAAATATAAAAGGATCATTTATTTTGTAGCTCAATCTGGTTGTATTCTATCAAATAAATAAATAAATAAATACAACTCAAATCAGTGTTAGAAAAATTAACCCAGATTTCACGCCTGTGCCCAACTGCGCTGCGAACCTTGGGCGAAACCAGATTGCGCTCCAGACATGGGCGAAGTCGGACTGCGCTGCCGCAGTCCGGGATCCCGGCAAAAGTGTGACATGACGTCGCACTTATCTTCTGACAGATTTGACACCTAACAGATCCGATCTCCGCAGGAGTTAATGCCAAGTCGGCGTTTGTCAGAAACCCTAGATGAGGGTCGGTCCGAGGATAACCCTTATCCGAAGCTGTCAGAGGATAACCCTTATCCTCCTCTCCCCGCGGCTATAAAAGGCGGTTCGGGTCTACAGACAAACTAGTGCATAAAAAGAGAAGCAGAGCGGGTGTGAGAGAAGTTCGTGAAAGTGAGCAGAGAAAGAAAGCATAGCGTTTCAGTGAGCAGTGTGGCTCAGTTGAGAAATGTCCGAGCTGCAGACTCGACATTTCCCCTGTTTTGGTTTATCCTGCAGCGTAGCCTGCAGATGATGTTATTTCCTCGGTTGAGGAATTCTGTAACCCTAGTTTTTCATATGAATAAAGTTTGCTTTTGATCGTAACATCTTTAGGGTTTGCAGTAGTTTAAGTCTTAACTTGTTGTTCTCTGTTCCGACGTTTCTCTCCTCTCATACGGGTATTGCCAAGCTGGGCAAACCCAGCAGCAGCCACAAAAGACGAAAAATTCGAAGGCCAGTTTGGCCAAGTCTGAAGCAGCTCGAGTGCGCGAGAGAAGTCTGAAGTCGGCCGCAGTCCGCACTTTGCCCAGCGCAAGTCCGTCGGTTGACCAAAGTACAAACTTCGCCCAGTTTCGGGCGAAGTCTGTTTGCTTCCCGAAGTGCGAACTTCGCCCAAATTTTGGGCGAAGTCCGTCGCAGTCGCGAAGTTCGAACTTCGCCCAAATTTGGGCGAAGTCCGGCTGCGCAGCCGAAGTGCGCACTTCACCCATTCCTGGGCGAAGTCCGTCGGCGTGCGTGACTTGCGCACTGCGCTCTCTGAGCTACAGCACCGTGCAGACTTCGACGACGTCCGGTTTCGGCTGCGGTTGAAAGAAAAAAAATCGTAATCGATCCTTCAAATTGGTATCAGAGCAGATAGTGCCGTGACACGGAGATAGAAGCATGGCTTCCGAGAGAAACTCGCTGCAGTTGCAGATCCCACGATTTAACGGTAAGAACTACGATTATTGGAGCATCCAGATGAAGATCCTGTTTGGATCTCAGGAGCTATGGGAGTTAGTCGAGAACGGCTACCCAGAATCAGCAGATGCAGCAACACTGGCCGCCCTCTCTCAAGCAGATAAGGATCTATTGAAAGAGCACAAGAAGAAGGACCAGAAGGCCCTCTTCTACATCATGCAAGCGGTTGAGGAGACCATCTTCCCGTGGATTGCATCAGCCACCAAGGCCAAGCAGGCTTAGGAAACCCTGGCGAGTTCGTATCAGGGCACCGACAAAGTGAAGTTGGTGAAGCTGCAGATGCTCAGGAGAGAGTTCGAGAATCTGCGAGATGAGCGAGTCTGAGTCGATGAGCGACTTCTTCACCCGAACGATGGACATTATCAACCGGATGCGGTTGAACGGAGAAAATGTCCAGAGCAAGAGAATCGTGGAGAAGATTCTCAAAAGTCTCACTGCGAAGTTCGACTCGGTTGTGATAGCAATCGAAGAGTCGAGGGATTTGACAACCCTCTCGACAGACGAACTCATGGGTTCCCTGCAGACCCATGAACAGAGGCTGAGCCGCTCAACTCAGTCTTCTTTGGAGCAAGCCTTCAAAGCGCAAGTCTCAGTCCGAGATAGCGGCAGACAAGACTCCCAGCACAACGCTTCTAGTTCTCAAGGAGGAAGAGGCAAAAGCAAGCGTGGGAGAAGGAACAAGCAAGGAGGGAACTCAAACCCTCAGGACGCTGAGCCAAGTTGCAACTTTCATCAGCAAGGAGGAAGAGGCACTAGCAAAAATCAGCAAGGTGGCTCTCAGCAGAAGAAGGACATGTCAAAGGTCCAATGCTACTACTGCAGCAAGTTCGGCCATTATGCCACACAGTGCAGAAAGAAGATGGCGAACGAGAATCAGCAGCAAGCCCATTATTCGGAGGAACCCAAAAATGCGATAGGAGGAAATGTGCTGCTGACTTGCAGTATTGAAGAGGAGAGCAAGAAAAACATCTGGTATCTTGACAGTGGTTGCAGCAACCACATGATCGGGAACAGGGAGATGTTCTCACAACTGGATGAAACAGTCCAGTCCGAAGTCAATATGGGGAACAACATCAAAGTTCCTGTGATGGGGAAAGGAAAGATCCTCATCCGCACCCGGCACGGTGATAGAAAAACAATTCAAGATGTTTTTTATGTGCCTAGGTTGAAGCACAATCTGCTAAGTGTTGGACAGCTTGTGCAGAAGGGGCACACTATACTATTCAAAGATGGTGTCTATTCCATCAGAGACAAAGTCCATGGACAAATTGCAACTGTGTCCATGACAAAAAATAAGATGTTTTCGCTATAGATTCAGAATGAATCTTTGATGTCTCTGAGTGTAGTTGAGAAGGATGCTACCTAGTTGTGGCATCTCAGATTCGGTCACCTGAGTTTCAGTGGCCTGAATCTGCTGCACAAGAAGCAGATGGTGAAGGGTTTACCCCTTATAGAGCAACCGAACCAAGTTTGTGAAGGTTGCACAGTCGACAAGCAGCACGGGGACGCATTCCCTGTAGGGCAATCTTGGAGAGCATCACGGCCTTTGGAGCTGGTGCACTCGGACATCTGTGGTCCCATGCAGACCACCTCATATGCCGGCAATAAGTATTTCTTGACCTTCATTGATGACTTCAGCCGGAAGACTTGGATTTATCCAATCAAGTTGAAGTCAAAGGCATTTGCAAGGTTTAGGGAGTTCAAGGCTCTGGTTGAGAAACAGAGCGGTCATTATGTGAAGACTCTCAGAACTGATGGAGGTGGAGAGTACATCTCCAACGAATTCCATAACTTCTACAAGCAACATGGAATTCGAAGGCAGTTCACTGCCAGATACACGCCACAGCAGAATGGCGTAGCTGAGAGGAAGAACAGAACAATCATGGAGATGGCACGGAGCATGCTGAAGGCAAAAAGTTTGCCACATGAGTTCTGGGTAGAAGCTGTAAGTTGTGCGGTTTATCTGCTGAACCGATGTCCCACCAAGAGTGTGAGGGACAAAATTCCAGAGGAAGCTTGGAGCAAGTTGAAGCCAAGTGTGGCTCATTTGCGAGTTTTTGGGTGCATAGCATATGCACATGTTCCAGATGAGAAAAGGCAAAAGCTGGATGACAAAGCTGAAAGATGCATCTTCACAGGGTACAGCGAACCATCAAAGGCATACAGGCTGTACAATCCTATGACAAAGAAACTTGTCATCAGTCGAGACGTGAAGTTCTTGGAGGATGAAGTCTGGAACGGGAAGTCAAAGACTGGTCAGTCTGAACCAGCAACTGTTGAGTCTGTAGACTTGGAGGAAGACAGAGTCCAACCACCTGTGCCTTCAAGCATCAACAGTGGTGCCAGCAGTAGCACACCCTCATCATCCCGGTCACCTCCACTTGCAAGCAGAATTCAAAACACGAGGACTCTTGCAAAGACTCGGAGCTTGCAAGACATCTATGAGGTAACCCGTAATCAATTAGATGAAGATTATTCAAATTTTGCTCTCTTTCTTGAATGTGATCCGAGTGGAGTTTGAAGAGGCAAGTCGAGAATCGCAAATGGGTGAATGCGATGGATGAGGAGATAGCGGCCATTGAGAAGAATGAGACATGGTGGCTAACAGATCTTCCAGCACGAAAGAAGACCATTGGGGTCAAGTGGGTATATAAAACAAAGTTTAATGCCCAAGGAGAAGTTGACAGGCATAAGGCCAGATTAGTGGCAAAAGGCTACAAGCGAAAGTCAGGAGTTGACTATCATGAGGTGTATGCACCTGTAGCCCGACTTGACACAGTCAGAATGATTCTGGCACTCGCAGCTCAGAAAGGATGGAGCATGTACCAGATGGATGTCAAGTCTGCCTTCCTCAACGGAGTGTTGGAAGAAGAGGTCTACATAGACCAGCCGCCCGGTTATGAAATACAAGGGCAAGAAGGCAAAGTCCTGAAATTGAAGAAGGCCCTGTATGGGTTGAAGCAAGCACCCAGGGCATGGTACAGCCGTATTGATGGCTATTTTCAGGAGAATGGGTTTCAAAAATGCCCATATGAGCACTCCTTGTACATGAAGACAAATGCAGCAGGTGAGCTCATCATCGTCTGCCTGTACGTAGATGATCTGATATTTACTGGCAATAGTAGCAGCCTATTTGCGTAGTTTAGAACAGCCATGAAGTCCGAGTTTGAAATGACTGACATGGGGCTGATGAAATATTTTCTCGACATTGAAGTTGACCAATCAGCAGATGGCATCTTCATTTCTCAGGGCAAGTATGTGAAGGATGTCCTGAAGCGCTTCAAGATGGAGGACAACAAACCTGCCATCACACCTGTAGCCACAGGTTTGAAGCTGAGCAAGTTGGATACAAGGAGGTCTGTAGATCCAACCTTGTTCAAAAGGCTAGTTGGCAGTCTGATGTACTTGATTGCAACTCGGCCAGATCTGATGTTCGGAGTCAGTATGATCAGCCGTTTCATGGAGACTCCGAAGGACACGCACTGGCAAGCAGGCAAGAGGATCTTGCGCTATGTCAGTGGGACGCGAAACCATGGCCTATTTTACGCCAGACGGGACCAGTTGGAGCTAGTGGGCTTCACAGACAGTGACTGGGCTGGCAGTACTGACGATCGAAAGAGCACCTCCGGGTATGCTTTCCATCTCGGATCAGGGGCAGTCTCATGGGCGTCCAAGAAGCAACCCATTATTGCGTTGTCCACAGTCGAAGCAGAATATGTCACCGCCACGACATCCGCATGCCAGGCAGTATGGCTGCGAAGAGTTTTGAGTGAACTGTACAATCCTTCGGAAGGCGCGACAACAATTTTTTGTGATAACAATTCGGCCATTGCACTATCAAAGGATCCCGTGTTCCATGGCCGGACGAAGCACATTGATATTCGTTATCACTTCATCAGAGAGTTGGTGAAGTCCGGAGAAATTCATCTGCACTTTTGCAGATCCAAGGAGCAGTTGGCAGATATTTTCATGAAGCCTTTGAAGGAGGAAGACTTCAGCAGATTGCGAGAGCAACTTGGAGTCAAAGTGCTTGTGAAATCAGGTTTAAAGGAGGGTGTTAGAAAAATTAACCCAGATTTCATGCCTGTGCCCAACTGCGCTGCGAACCTTGGGCGAAACCGGATTGCGCTCCAGACATGGGCGAAGTCGGACTACGCTGCCGCAGTTCGGGATCCCGGCAAAAGTGTGACATGACGTCGCACCTATCTTCTGACAGATTTGACACCTGACAGATCCGATCTCCGCAGGAGTTAATGCCAAGTCGGCGTTTGTCAAAAACCCTAGATGAGGGTCGGTCCGAGGATAACCCTTATCCGAAGCTGTCAGAGGATAACCCTTATCCTCCTCTCCCCGTGGCTATAAAAGGCGGTTCGGGTCTACAGACAAACTAGTGCAAAAAAGGAGAAGCAGAGCGGGTGTGAGAGAAGTTCGTGAAAGTGGAAGCGAAGAGGAAAGAAAGCAGAGCGTTTCAGTGAGCAGTGTGGCTCAGCTGAGAAATGTTCGAGCTGCAGACTCGACATTTCCCCTGTTTTGGTTTATCCTGCAGCGTAGCCTGCAGATGTTGTTATTTCCTCGGTTGAGGAATTTTGTAACCCTAGTTGTTCATATAAATAAAGTTTGCTTTTGACTGTAACATCTTTAGGGTTTGCAGTAGTTTAAGTCTTAACTTGTTGTTCTCTGTTCCGGCGTTTCTCTCCTCTCATACGGGTCTTGCCAAGCCGGGCAAACCCAGCAGCAGCCACGAAAGAAGAAGAAGTCGAAGGCCAGTTTGGCCAAGTCTGAAGCAGCTCGAGTGCGCGAGAGAAGTCTGAAGTCGGCCGCAGTCCGCACTTCACCCAGCGCAAGTCCATCGGCTGACCGAAGTACAAACTTCGCCCAGTTTCGGGCGAAGTCTGTTTGCTTCCCCGAAGTGCGAACTTCGCCCAAATTTCGGGCGAAGTCCGTCGCAGCCGCGAAGTTCGAACTTCGCCCAAATTTTGGGCGAAGTCCGTCGCAGCCGTGAAGTTCGAACTTCGCCCAAATTTTGGGCGAAGTCCGTCGCAGTCGTGAAGTGCGAACTTCGCCCAAGTTTGGGCGAATTCCGACTGCGCAGCCGAAGTGCGCACTTCGCCCATTCCTGGGCAAAGTCCGTCGGTGCGCGCGACTTGCGCACTGTGCTCTCTGAGCTGCAGCACCGTGCAGACTTCGGTGACGTTCAGTTTCGGCTGCGGTTGAAAGAAAAAAAATCGAATCGATCCTTCAATCAGGCTATCAATTTCAAATGGAAAAGATGATACTAACCACTCAAATACAACTGGAATCAGGCTATCAATTTCATTTCAAAATAAATTCATAAATACACTACTCAACATATTTAAGAATTTTATACATACAAATTTTTGACAATATTAAAAAAAAAAAATTGATGTATTTATATACACATGGAAGATGATATCATTGTCTCTCAAGAAGCTGTCACCTGCAACATGCTGAATGTAGAATGCAAAAGTAAAAAGTGAAAGGTTATATAAATATGTAGAATATATATATAAAAAACTTAACAAAGAGATTAAATTCTAGAATAGGGTAAATTGTAGGATTCAAAAATTTAAAAGTGTCTGTATATATTCATTCCCTCTCACACACGAATCAATGGCATGGGCAAGGAGAACTTCTCGTATTGCATTTTTTCACACAAAAAAAAAAACCATGCTTGGTAATGCTACTCATTTACATTGTACATTGTTCTAACGTGATTCTGTAATTCATCCATGCCAGCATAATCAGAATAAGAAATTTGAGTGGTCGATTAATCCGATACAATTTTTTTGGGATACATCCTAGAATTCAATTATCACTCTAATTTAATGTGATGCTAATGTGCTTGGTAGCATGGGTCCTAGCGTAGGTCAATTGTGAATATTTTTTTCTCTGTTACATAACACTAAAGATATATTGCTCCCTTTTTTGGGATACATCCTAGAATTCAATTATCACTCTAATTTAATGTGATGCTAATGTGCTTGGTAGCATGGGTCCTAGCGTAGGTCAGTTGTGAATATTTTGTTCTCTGCCAGTGTGATTGACATAAATAAGCATATCTAATTCGGTGCAAATCGACATCCAAATTCAACACCAATTAGTACACGTACTTAATGTATAGCTGCACTAACATTTGCTCTCATTAAACTAAGGTTACAAGATATTTGTAACCTTAGAAGAGAAAGCAACTAATAAGCAATTGAAGCAAAGCCACTTATATATATATATATATATTTGTGAAGACGAAAACATGACACTTAAACAATAAAGAAATCAAATAACCCAAAGAAACACAAGATTGCACAAATAGATAAATTTATTCAATAAACGGGGGAGCTAATAAACTCTTTTTGATACAATTTGTACTCAATGAGTATTTGATACAAATATATACAAGATGCCAGGGTTCTCTGAAACCCTACCTACAATAATTATGTGTGTTCAAATGGTGTGTCCTCGCTTCCAACGGAATGAGTGGGTTTCAAATATTTTATTCTGGACCACTCCAGCTTCAGCAAGTCGTTCAACAATAGATAGAATCTACAAATCTGCATACACACAAACAGAGAAAGAGATTAATAACACTTGTGAGGGCTCCACAATGTGAGACCCTCAGATATTAGTGAAGAACACAAGCTTATCCTGAGAGGGGGGTGAACAGTATAAGACCTATTTTTACTTTTTCTTTATACTTCAAAACAGTAAAGCAATATATCCAAAGCAATATCAAAACAATGCACAAGATCATCCACAAAGTGACACCAATTTTAACATGGTTCATCCACAAAACTTTTCTCTAAAAGTTATCTCAAAGTTCTTTGGGAAACCTTCCCAATTACAATGTTTATGAGCCTCGGCTCAAAGGAGATACCTTCCCCCAATCTGAATTTATGAGCCTCTGCTCAAAGGAGATCCCTTCCCCTACCTCTGCTCTGGCTGGTGATCCTCTAGAATACTTCTGCCTCTGCTACCCTTATCAAATGGAACTCTATCCACAGAAGACACATGTCTTCCCTGCTCTGGCTAGAGACCTCTGTCCTCAACTCTATCACCTCAAAATTTGGTCCTCGAATCTGCACTAAACACAGTCCTTCGGTCTAGCATAAATGTCCTCGGGTTCTTCTCATAGAACCAATGCACCTCTATCCTCAAGTTCTCTGATAGAACTATCAAACTCAACTTCACAAGTCCTCTGCTAGGACCTGTCCAAATCTGCTCATAAGTCCCCAAAGGAACCTATCCAAAACCTGGTCACAAGTCCCCAATGGAACCTGTCCAAAACCTGCTCACAAGTCCCCAACGGAACCTATCCAAAACCTGCTCACAAGTTCATCAAGAAAAACTTGCTTGGTATGAACCCACAAAGAGAATTGTTAGAGACCCAATGTGATTCATCAACCTCATAGAAGCATAAAGAGAATTGTTAGAGACTCAATATGTTCTATACTTAACTCCCAATCTCAATCTCAACTCAATCTCAAATCTCATAAGAATAAGATAGATGTAATATGCTTTTCTCAAGAACATGAAACACAACCCAACAATTGCCAACCAAGCAATATCTCATATAACAATGATATTCATGTTCTTTCGAACAACCAATATCTTTTCTCAACCAAATAGGGCTTCAACAACAATGCTCAAAGACAAGGTTTAACCAACATCATTCAACTCAAAATTAACCTTGAAGCATTCAACCAATCATCACAAGAAAAGGAAACAAGTAGAAATCCTTTTCCCTCCAAAGATATTTGAACAAAACAACCACCCACACAATATCACCAAATGCAAAGAATAACTTGTTCAAATCAACTCAATGGAGTAAGCCCAATATCATGAATCAAGTAAAAGCAATAACTTGATCAAACAACCTCTATGGAAGCAACTCAACCATCAACCTCAAAACATCCAACCAAGGGTTTCACCAACTCAAAGCAAGTAGCAAGACTCACAAACATAAACCCTCGTGCACAATGCTTCCACTACCTCAAACCAGAATTATGCATTCACAAAAACTCTCATCAATGATAACAATGCATAAGTAGTCTTCAACAAACCAGAGAATAGGATTTACACCCAACCAAAGGAAACCTAGTTGAATACCTTTTCACTCCAATCTTATTTCAGGAAAACATACACCAATCATACTCATAAGAAGAATGTGCCCATACCTTATTAAAGATGAAGAAGATCTCACAAATTTGTCATAACCATAACCACCTTTTTGCCAAACTCAAGAAGGTTAGTAGACAACATATTTCTTTAATATTTCCTCAAGAATATTCCTTGGTCCAAATATAATCAAGGTTCTATGTCTTCTTCTTTCAACCTCATTCAACAAATCATACATAACATATTTCTTATATTCACCTTATCTACTCCATAAAAACTATTACCCATATTTTCAAAACAAATATTTAAATTAACTTGCTAGACCTTATATCTCCTAAATACCTCAATATCTTTTTAATTAATCAAAAATATTTAAATCAAAGTGTCTACCCCTTATATCTTCCTAACACCACCATATAATTAATTAAATATCAAAACTTTATTCGATCCCTTATAACTCCCAACTTCCACAACACACTATCAATAATAAAACCTTTATTGCATACCTTAAAAATGTATCCCACGTGATTCGAACATGAGCATTCTCCTTAATCGTGCCTTAGTAACATCTAGCCAACCACTTGGGCTAGCACCCCACTTGACTCTAACGGAGCACGTGCTCCCACTTCACTCTCCAATCGGCACTCAACAAAACTTCAAAAACTTTGTTGCTACGAAGTCTCGAACCCGAGACCTCTATATCGTTATTCGAACTCGTAGCCAACTCTACTGCCACGGCGGATGTAATAAACTAAGTGGAGAAGATATTTTTGTCTTTCAAAGTGTGCTCTATCACATATCGATATTCGTGCCAATGAACGCACACCTCTTCGCATCTGTTTGGTAAACAAATCACAACGTGTTTTCAATCTTCGAAGATCGTGCAATGTATCAAGGAGGTTGCATTTTAATGTTTCTACTTTTCATTCACTCTAATGCGAAGGATGATTTGTCCTTTTCTTCGAACGCAATTTCTCCAAGCTCTTTAAAACATCGCAACCCCCTTTTTAAATCATGAACACCTTTGACCACATAATCACTTGACTTCCTCCTTCGCTAGCACAGGGGTTTCGACGAAATCGAAAATGCACGAGGATAATATCGAATTCTTCGCTTACCATTAATGAAATTATTTGCCTCGATTTATATGCACTTTGATGCATTACCAAACACGTCGGCCCTTTTAATTTAATTTTAAAATTTTAATTTAAATTTTTAAATAAATAAAATTTAAACTAAATATTTAAAATTAAATATCTTCATCACCGGGGCACCTTTTTCAATGAAACGAAGAGCCAACTTGGGTTTTAAGAAAAACCCATTTCAAATCTGTTGTCCATAGTTTTAAATAAAACCTTTTATTTTGTCTGCCTTGGTTTTCACAAAAACCTTTCCTAGAACTTAGATTCTTTCAAAAGCTTCTTGACATCAATGACAACAACACTTGAGCAAAGGCAATGTACCCAAAATTGCCAACAATCAGTAAACCCTAACTAATAATGGATCAACTAGAATATGAAATCTACATATCATGTAATAGAATAACACAATAATGATATACCTTGCTTGTGATGATATTATGTTTCGTTATTGTAGTTCTGACAGCAGATGGTGTGATGCAGCAGGCTCTGATTTGTGCTTCAGTGATAATAGCAGGCTCGAACGTGAGCTTCGCAAGCTCTGGAGTGAGCCTATAATACATTAGCTACATGTGTGTGCTTGTCAAGCTCTGTAGCGAGCTTCACAAGCTCAGGAGGGCACCTACAGTGAGGATAAAATTGTTGGAAATTAAAGCAGTATAAAAAGGTAAAAAAATTGTTTACAACAGTAAGCTTTGGACCTTACCTTTTTACCTCCTTGGACAGCAGCTGACTGGGCAGATTGGATGGCATGGGCGGCAAGGCATTCAACATCAATTTCTCTTCCTCCTTTCCTCCCTATTTTTCTTCATTTCCTAACTTCTCCTATATTCCCTAAGGTTGTTAAATCAACCCTATTTAAGCATTGTAATTTCTAAGTTTTGTAAGGTTAATGAATAATATTTCTTATTTCCATTTTTCTCCAAGACTCACATGACACATCTGGTATCATATCCGAGGTCGAAGATGGTTCGAAGATTGAGGTGGAGGAACCAGTAACACGAGCACCGAGGCAAGCGAGGTCAAGTGGGGCCTGTAGCATGCAATCCGAGGCAAGATCAAAGAATGCCCATGAATCATGAATCGATGCAAGGTCTGGAGAAGGCCCGCATAGCGAGCACACGAGGAGGAGGAGCAACCTAGGAGAAACCAATCAGAGAGTGACACGTGGTGAGAGGATAGCAAGGTTGACATAGACCGGACGACACAGAACCAACACAGATCCAATTATGTGGCAGAAGGAGAACCGACAACATGACGGATGAAGGGTTACATGCCAAAAGGAGGCAACAAGCAACATGGTAATAGGCGACAGGCTAAAGGAGGCAAAATGGCGGTCACTGATTACCCAAAGGCAATCAAGTGACTATGCGAGCATTGAGGGTTTTAAACACCTCAAACGCTCTCGCATGGTCGATGTGGGACTAAAAGTCCCAAAAAAAAAATTCTTTCAATGCAACCACGAGAATAACAAGGAAGGCAAGCTTCCCTTGCCTTCCTGTCGAGCCATGCAGCTCGACTGGCTCGAAGAGCCATCCGTAAGGTGCCCGCCTTCCTGCAGGTCGCGGGTTCGAAACCCAGCGACGAAAAAAGCTTTGAAATTTTTTTTAATTAAAAATCAGATCCGAAACAACATAAAATTGTATTCATTCCCTTTGGTTCTCATCGACAGTGGTGTCCGAGTTGGTTAGTATGATTTGTTGATGCCAAGAGGTTGCGGTTTCGATTCCTACTGACCATAAAAATTTTTTTATATAAGTTCTTTTAATTTTTTTTATATATTATTAAAACTACTTATATTATATTTAATATATTAAATATAATTGCTTCTTTAAAAAAAAATTAGGGCAATTATTTTTTAATTTATTAAATAGTAATATAGTTTTTTTAATATTATAAAAGAAAGGAAAATATTGTCTAAGAGACAATTATTGTAATCAAAGGGTACATTTTTTTTTTTACTTGATTCAAGGAATCACAAACTGTAGAACTCGTGTAATAAGCCTAAGAGGCTTAGTTTTTTTTGTAAAAGATACCAAGGATCAAATTGTAAATAGGTATTGATAATAAGACCAAATGGTTGTTATCATGCCTTATGTGCAATTTTAGCAAGAAAAGGTGCAGAAAGGTTTGATGAAAAATTAAGAGGTTATGGGCTCAACATTGTGTTTACCAACTTCAAAATGCAGTGATAGCACATCAAAGGCATCCTGACTCAGGGTACGAGGTATACTTTGAAGACAACTCATTCAGGAGTCAATTTGAACAATCGAAATTCGTACAAGCTTCACCACAAGAATCAAGAGTGTACACACTATAGTATTTCAGTAGAAATATTAGAACCAAAATCATTGGATATAATATTGATAAGTGACGATGAAGAAGAAGTAGCAGATAATTTTGTGAATCAAGAGATAGCATCCCCACATCAAGAGGAATAAGCAGTGAATGATAGAGTAGAACAAGTTAGATTTGACTTAAATTTGCAATTTATTCTTTCTTCCTTCTTCTTCTTTCCTTCTTTCAAATAGCAAAGTACTTTATTATAACCATGAAATAAAGAGATTTTTTTGGTAACTATGGCCTCACACAATAGCTTACCTATACCAAAATTTAACGGTTATGACTATCAGTATTGGTCTATAAATATGAATACCTTTATCATAGGAAGAGGTTTGTGGGACATAATAGAAGAGAGCTACATATAACCCTCATACTGGACAACACTAAGTGCCACAAACAAGAAAACATGAAAAAAAAAGAAAAAGAGCAACTCTTCTGCTCTTTCTCATATCCAAGCTGCATTGGAGAAAAGCATATTCCCTAGAATTGTCGCTTGTACGACTGCACAAGCTACATGGAAAGCATTGAGTGATGGATTCCAGGGTAGTAATCAAGTGAAGCAAGTAAGGTTTCAAACATTGAAGAGAGATTTTGAAAATCTCCGAATGAAATATGATGAAAAATTCGATGATTATTGTGTTAGAGTAAAAGCAATTGTGGATAAAATGGTTAAACTAGGCAAAGAAATCAAGCCTAAGACAATTTTAAAAAAAGTGTTGCGAACACTTACACATAAATGGAACCATATTGCCATAATTATAGAAGAATCCAAAGATCTTTCCATTTTAACATTCGATGCATTAATCGAATGGTTAATGTCACATGAAGAGAGGTTTCCTGTAACTCCTTCAACCAACTATGAAGGCAATGATAAGGCCTTCACTTCCAATGAAAACAATGTAAGAGGACAAGGAAGAGGTCAAGGTAGAGGCAAGCAAATAAGTAGAGGCATAGGCAACTACAGAGGAGGCAATCAAAATAGAGGAGGCAACCAGAACAGAGGAGGCAATTCCAACAAAGGAGGCAACTCATATAGAGGAGGCAATCAGCAAAGAGGTGGAAATCAAAATAAAGGAGGAAATCAAGGACAAAGTGGAAATAAAGGACGAGGAAGTGACAAGTCAAAATCATCTTGTTTCAACTGTGGCAAGCTAGGTCACTTCGCTCGCGACTTCTGGTCAAAATATTCACAAGGCAGTAGTAGTCAATATGGTAATTATGGAGAAGAAGATGATACCTCTAATATTTTTTTTCATATGGACAATTAGAATAGACTCTAAATGACACATGGATTCTAGATATTGGTTTTCAAACCACATGAGTGGAAAAGAACATTTATTTGCTACTCTAGATTCCACTTATAAATCCCAAATCAAATTATGGGATGATAATACATTGCAAGTAGAGGGTATTGGAGCCATGGAGGTTTCAACCAAAGAAGGACTAAAGAAAGTGCATGACATATATTACACTCCAAATCTCCAACACAATATGCTAAGCGTTGGACAAATGATGGAAAATAATTACAAGATTGTATTTGATGAAGGACGATGTATCATTTTTGATAAAAATAATTATAATCGTGTCATCACATAGGTCCCCATGACCAAGAACAGGTTATTCCCTCTCAAATTTGATGAGCCAGGAGGAGCTCAAATTACAAATGTAGCTATAAAAAATCCAAGTGTGCTTTGGCACTTGCGATATGGTCACCTTAATTCCACTAGCTTGAAACTTCTAACTTCTCAAGCTATGGTGATAGGACTTCCCAAAATCAATGAACAAAAGGAGGTTTGTGAAGGATGTGCTTTGGGAAAGCATTCAAGGTCAAAGTTTCCAAAAGGACAAGCCTAGAGATCCAGCTATCCACTTCAGTTAGTACATTCAGACATCTATGGACCAATGCAAACACAATCTTAGAAAGTATTCTTACTTTCTCACTATCATAGATGACTTCTCTAGAATGTGTTGGATTTATTTTTTGAAACATAAAGATGAAGCTTTTGATTGCTTCATAAATTTTAGAAACAATGTAGAGAATCAAAGTGGGAATTATGTAAAATATCTTAGGACATATCAAGGAGGTGAATACTCCTTAAAATTATTCTTGAAATATTGTAAATCAAGTGGGATTAAAAGGCAATTCACCACTGCCTATACCCCATAACAAAATGGTGTGACCGAGAGAAATAACCGCACCATAGTTGAAATGGTGAGATCGATGCTTCAGACTACGCATCTAAATCATATGTAGTGGGTATAGGTTGTAAGAACCAGTGTATATATTCTAAATAGAAGTCTTACTTCTAGTTTATATGGTGTCACTCCTTATGAGGGGTGGTATGGAAATAAACCTAATGTAAAGCACTTCAAAGTGTTTGGTTCTTTAGCATATGCACACATTCCTGATGAGAAAAGGAATAAGCTTGATCCAAAAATTTAAGCCTGTATATTTATAGAGTATTGTGAGTCTACAAAGGGATATAGACTCTACAATCCCAAGACTCATAAAGTTATACTCTCCAGGGATGTAATTTTTTATGAAGGGGGAGAATGGGGTCATCAAAGAATTTTTGTTGACGATGAGTCCCACGATGTAATTTCTTCACAAGTACAGAAGGTGTCTCCAAAGAAAAGCAAAGGTACACCACCCCCTCCAATCCCATACAGGAGTACTACATCAAGTACTTCAACTACCACTCCAAGTCCTTCTCCATAGAGATCAGTAAGTTCTTCACCGATGGACATTGACAGAGACTCTCCATCGAGAGGCAAAAGAACATTACAACATCATCCATATTTTCAAATTTTGGATCAAAATTTCCAGAGAAGATTCACTAGAAGCCAAGCTAGTGAGATGAATACAGTTTTGTAGCAATTTGAAAATTTGCAATTGTATGGAGATGATGACTCCCATGATCCTAAGGTAGATGTAGTCAATTATGCTTTATTGGCTAGTACACAGCTAGAACTAGCTACCTATGAGAAGGCATGTACTCAAAATGTATGGCAAGAAGCCATGAAAGAGGAAATAACCTCTATAAACAATAATGATACATGGGAGGTAGTAAATATACCCAAAGAAAAAAAATGTGTTGGGTGTAAATGGGCCTACAAGACCAAGTACAATGTTGATGGAAGCATTGAGAGGCATAAGGCAAGACTAGTAGAAAAATATTTTATTCAAAAATTTGGCATTGACTATGAGGAAACCTTTGCTTATATTGCATGACAAGAAATAATCAGATCAGTTCTTTCCTTAGCAGTCCATAAAGGATGGAATGTTCAACACATATATGTGAAAAGTGCTTTTTTGAATGGATACTTGACAGAAGAGGTTTATGTTCAACAACCTCAAGGTTTTCAAGAACAGGGAAAGGAGAACCTTGTTTACAAATTAAAGAAAGCACTTTATGGCCTCAAGCAAGCACCAAGACCTTGGTACTCATGTATTGATGGCTATTTCAGTGAGTATGGATTCACAAGAAGAAAAAGTGAACCAACTATGTACTACCTAAAGCATGGGGTAGGTATTCTCATAGTTTATTTGTATGTGGATGATCTAATATTTATAGGTAGTAACAATAAAATGAATATGGAGTTGAAAAAATCCATGATAAAACAGTTCGAGATGAAAGATCTTGGTTTAATGCGATACTTCCTAGGGGTGGAAGTGCATCAATCAAATAAAGGAATATTCATATGTCAACACAAGTATGCTCAAGACATGATCAAGAAATTTTCCATGGAGCAGTGCAAATCAGTTACAAATCCAACTGGACATGGGATCCAATTGAGCAAGGATGATGGAGCATCAAAGTTTGACATGACCACTTACAAAAGCATGGTTGGGAGTCTGATGTTTCTCACCAACACAAGGCCCGATATTCAATATGTTGTTTCTCTAGTTTCAAGGTTTATGGCTAGTCCATATGAGCTACATCTACAAACAACTAAAAGAATATTAGGTACATTTGATTTTGGAATCCATTACCAAAAATGTAATTCTGTGAAATTAGTTGGCTTCAATGACAGTGATTGGGGCAGCAATATAGATGATAGGAAATCTACATCAGGAAATTATTTTATTCTAGGATCAAGTTTAATTACATGGAGTTCCAAGAAACAAACTGTTGCAGCATTGTCATCGACTGAGGCTGAGTATCTAGCCATCACACATGCTAGTACTCAATCCCTATGGTTGAGAAAAGTTCTTGAAGAGATTGGAGAAAGTCAAAGTGGTCCAACTCGACTATATTGTGATAACATAAGTGTCATTCAGTTGGCATACAATCTAGTCCACCATAGGAGATCAAAGCATTTCGATATGAAGTATCACTTCATTCAATATATGGTGGAACAGCAGATAGTTGAGTTTCAATATTATAACACTTTGGATAATATTGCAGACATCTTCACCAAAGGTATAGCTAAAGCTCAATATATAAAGCTGAGAGACTGTATAGTCAGTCCTCTCAAATTTAATGGGGAGAATTTTGGAAATTAAAGCCGTATAAAAAGGTAAAAAAATTGTTTACAATGGTAAGCTTTGGACCTTACCTTTTTACCTCCTTGGACGGTAGCTAACTAGGCAAATTGGACGACATGGGTGGCAAGGCATTCAACATCAATTTCCCTTCCTCCTTTCCTCCATATTTTTCTTCATTTCCTAACTTCTCCTATATTCCCTAAGGTTATTAAATCAACCATATTTAAGCATTGTAATTTCTAAGTTTCGTAAGGTTAATGAATAATATTTCTTATTTCCATTTTGTTCCAACACTCACATGCCATAAAAATTTACAGAAGTAGATCGCGAGGGTTGCGACAAATGTGGTGGATGGGAAATGATGGGGACGATGGAAAATGATGAGGGGATGGATATGGAGGACAGTTGGAATAGTAGAAATCCTATTGACTAGCTAGGGCTTTGGATCTTTAGAACTCTATTTTTTCTGCTTCACTAGGGCTTCGCCAATGACTTCTCCAAGATGCACATTACAATATCAGGGTTCCAAGGTTTGGGAATTTGCAAATGCCCTTACTTATAATCCAACCTTAGGGTTTCTTAGGATTTTAGCTCAACACTTTAGTTCGTGTGGCTAATATTAAATCACATCCTAGGGCTGAGATTATACTTTAAGTGTGGCATGGATTAATAAATATGGATGACATAGATTATATTGGATCGGAAGGTTGTGGTTAATTGGGTTTATAAATACATATTTTATAATAAATATATTACAATATAATATAAAATATTATATTAAATATAAAATAATATTAAAATAAGCCCAATTGAATTCGAAAATGGTGGGAAAGGGCTAAATTGGGCCTTTTGAAGGTAGGAAAGGTGTATGGTGGACAAGTGGGTGGTGGGATGGTTAGGATGGAGTATTAGTGGCTGTAATTTTATGTCTACAGATGCCTCTTTTTGTAACATGTTGTGTGAAACACAATATGGTGCAAAAATACGTGACACCTGCCAGGGCTATGGGCATAGAAACAGCTTCTCTCTGTTGTTGGATTTGGGAATTGATGTTAAATATAAAATAATAAAGAATTTTTGAAATTTGCGTAGCTTACCCCCTCAATTGGCGAATGAGAAGCATCTCACAAGCCAATTGAAAAATAATTTTGTGCAAGTGATGAATGATGTAATGCAATGTTATGTTATTGTGGACAATATGAATGATGTAAAATGTGATACCATTTTTGCCCCAACGGTGGAAAAGGGGTTTGGTGTATAATACCATGTGAGTGTGGATGATATAAATGATGTAAAATGTGACACCTTTTTTTCCCCAATGGTGGAAGAGGGGTTTTTTTCAAGTGTAGATGTCATGATCATGTAATATGTATCCCATTTTGGGAAATCAAGATCAAATTGTGGTTGCCCCAAATGTTGGGATGATTCGATGTTGTTGAATAGTGTGCTTTCTAAGGCCATTGATATGCAAGTATGATGATGCAGAGTACCATGGATAGCCTACTAGTGACTATTCTCACAATTGGAACTAATCATCCTAGTGAGTGTCGATCATTAGGTTTTTTATGAATATGATGAGATTTGGGTGATTTGTGTTCATGTTTTAAGCCTCACAAACTAGGCCTTCAATGACAGTAGTTATGCAAATTTTTCTTGGTAAGGTTTCATTCCAAAATGTGAAGTGCCCAATGTGATTGTGATATTATACAATGATATAATTGATGATGATCATGGTCAAGTGTCTTTATTATAGGTTATTCATCTTACCGAATTGCATGGATGTAAATCGCTGCAATTAGCAAGTTGATAGGATAACCCACTAGATACAAGGTTCACTTACCATCTACTCAACAAGACAAAAATGTGATGTATGATGAGTGATTCATGAAAGATGATGATGGAAGAATATTTGATGGAATGTTGATTTGTGAAAATTTAACCTCAATTGGCAGGTTTTGTAATGCGACATGTGTATTTGAAGAATTTGATTTGTTCTCACAAAATATGCATGTAAGACAATTTCTGTTTTCACAAAATAAAATTTTATAATGTATATGATATGTGGATGAAATTTGGTGAAATTTGGAGGTAAGCTACTATTTTGAGTGATTTTTTCTTTATGCATTTTTTATGCCATGCATGTGGCTATGTCTAGCGTATTCTGTAGGCATCTGCGTGTGCCTGGGTGTGCCCACAGGTTCCTGCACGAGCTTGCAGTTCACAGGCACAGGTTTGTACCTAAATGTGCTAAGGAAAGCTATAAATAGCTTTTTGAGTGAATCATGAGGCTCAATTGCATGCTTGGGACTTTGAGAAGCTACGTCTAGTGAGTGGAGTGGGTGTGGTGAGCTTAGTGAGGCTAGTGGGCATTTGTGTGTGGAGGCTATGGCAGTGGAGGGTTTGGATGTTGTTGGTGGAGCAGAGACACCATTTGTCCCGATAAGACATTTTGTTCTTTTTTTATGTTTTTTTTTGGATGGTTGTAGTATTAATACTAACAAAATGTTTTTATTGTTGTAGCTGAGGGATATTGAGCCTCGACATTACTTCTCTCCTCTTGTTCCAAGGATGAGGAAGAAGCTCTCGGATGAGGATTGGGAGCTTTTGGGTAGGGTGGGATTGGCGGGAGTGGCTAGGCTAGATGTAGTGAGGGCATATGAGGGGTACCTCTCATCATTGATTGAGATATGGGATTCTAACCTGAGGACCTTCTAGCTACCGACTGGGGAGGGTACTGTCACTATTGAGGATGTATACCACATCCTCAAGGTGCCAGTGGAAGGGGATAAGGTGGTGGTTGGTCAGGACAAGAATGCAGAGATGGAGAGGATGTTTGGGGATCGATGGTGGGAGGCCCGAATGGGAGATGGGGGTATATGCTATTTGAGCATGTACAAGGCAAAGGAGTTGGATGCTCTTCTAGCCTTGATCATGTTCGTATTAGTGAACATAGTGCTACCTAATAGCACTAGCTATAGGTTCCCTTGGAACCTATTGGGTTTGGTGAGTGATCTACTCATCTATCCCAGAGTTTATATGTGGGCTCCTCCATTGCTAGCATAGTTATACTAGGATCTCTATGAGGTTACGTGGAGGAGGAGGAAGGGGATTGGGTGCAACTTCCTCCTATAGTGCTGGGCTTGGGATTATTTTGTGGTTGCTCGACCAGAGGGGTTGTCATGTTTGACATGGCAGATAGGGGAGCCTTATGCTAGATGATGGACAATGGTGAAGGAGGTGCAGCTGAGTCAAGAGGCTCATACTAGCTAGTGGTATCAAGATATGTGGTCGAGACTAACTTGAGTGGACGTGATATGGAGTTCATGGTGAGGAGCTTGGTGGATGGTGATAGGAGGTAGCTACATCGGGTGAGACAGGCTCGATGGTTGGTTGGGCGAAGGGATGAGGATGTGGAGTACTTCTAGTATTCGTGAGTGCTGAGGTATTTTGGCTTACCTCAAGGTGTTTTAGATGATTCGGTGTTGTATCAGTGTCGACAAGAAGAGGGGATGCTTCCATATGCAGAGCCATGGTGGGTGCAGATGGAGTATGATGAGAAGTTGGATGTCCTCGATGTATATGATGTTCGAGTGACTCCTGAGTATGTGGTGTTACAATACAAATATTATGAGCAGTCGGCCATAATATTTAAAATCATTTTATTGCATATATAGATAGTTTCCAAGAATAGGGTTTAATCATCTTATTCATTTCTTTCTCTATGTATTTCGCATTATTGCCTTCACGATGGGGACGTGCCCTCCCTGAGTGGCGATCTATACACTATTTGATTTATTTGATTCACTGCTGCGGTTTTCGTATTTCTTTATATTGCAAATTAAGGAATTGATTGGAATTAAAATTAAAGGAACTAGTTTGAGCGCTCCAAGTGGTATCAGAGCCAATCGGTCCTAGAGAGGAAGCGTCCACCCAACGCACTCTGTAGCAAAAACTTACTACAAGCAGCAAGTGATAAAGAAGCATCATAATCCGGGCAAGCAAGCACACTGTAACGTTGTTTAGACAGCGTTCGACTGCGCATGACACTGTAAGACAGGCGACAACAATAGCCAAATACTTTTTCCACTGGGAATACAATAGCCAAATACTACCATAAATTCCTTTCAGGCAAACAACATCAAATTTAGGTTTCCAACCACAATAGGCAGAAGCCATCAACGAGAGCTTTGGGAAGAAACACAGTGACGGAGAACCACAGTGATCAAGCATCAAAACGATCAAATCCAATGTCGAAAAATAGCTAAAATTGCGCAATATCTCGGTGGGCATCATCGTGAAGCAAAAACCAATCACAGTGCAGTATTAATCAAAAAATAAGCAACATAACATAAGGTACAAAATTGTTTTTAGTGTGCTGGGAAATTTATCCCACATCGGGTGTGTGGGGGACAGAACGATGTTTAAAACTTCTTCGATGCATACAATAAGGTGTGACTACAGTAACACAAGTCAAACTCCTTAGTGCATCCATTAAACGATGTTCTTCCCACCTCGATCCAGCTAATCCCAGTATCTAATGTGTCTTTGCCAGAGTTGTCCTTGTTGTCATATCTCGTGTCCTTGCCAGAGTTGTCCTTGCTATCATATACAGTGTCCTACATGTTGGATGGTAGTGTTATCTCGTCCTTTAGTCTTCCTTGTCTCGTTCTCGTATCTTCTAGCTTTCCTCACCTCCATTTGTTTCCCATGTGTCGTTCGATGTCCTATCATGTCAGTCGTAGTGTGGTGTTCTCTCATGTCACGTCGTGAGTAAGCCCTTAGGGTCGCATCATCTGTTCGTCAGTTGTCATGTCCTTTCTACGTTGTCTTCGGGTTCCAATTCATTGAGTTCATACTTCATATTGTGTCGTGTCTGGTCCTTTTCATTCCTGTGTCATGTCAAGTGTTCGGTCCTTCTTCGTTGTCCGGTCCACGTGCGTCATGTCAGTCTCAGTCCGATTTCTGTATTTCGTAACTCGCTATCAAAATTTGTCACTAAAAACTATCAAAAGTTGTTATCAAGGAGAATCCCAAATTCAAATCCGCGTTGCAGTTGGAGCGACACTTGAAGCGAAACACAAATTTTTTGCCAAAGTCAACCAAATTGTCGCAAACATCGAAGCTCAAGGATTACTAAGAAGGAAATTTTGAACAGTGCATGAGTAGAAGTTGGATCAAAGGACCTGACGGTCGACTATCAAGCTCGAAGACGACCAATAACAATGCAAGAAGACCTCATCGAAGCCCAGGTACAAAAAATTCTCCTTCTCCTTTCAAAATTGGTAGTTATAATCCACATCATCCACTGGTAGACCCTATGGCTACTAACCCTCCCCCAACTCATGAAAACATCACACAAGGAGACTCAAGTAACTCAGCCATTACCACGGATGAAACTCTTCGACTCTTACTACATGGTATGCATGAAATTAGTATCAACCTAAAAAACCTAGCAAGCACACAAAACTGACTTAATCCCAATACTAATCCCCAAAATCACTCCCATGCACAAAGGAATGAAGAAAATGACGACCAGGATGATGATTGGGAGCAGCAAAGATGCAATCCGAATAATTCTAGGGATCGCTATCATAGACAGCAGTATAACCAAGATCGGGAAAGGGATATGGGTTATCACCAACCGAGAGGCCCTAATAATTTTCCACGCATTGATATGCCCACTTTTGAGGGTCATGATCCTCGTGGTTGGATAGCCAAAATGGAAGGCATTCTCGACTTATACCAAATTAAGGATTTTGATAAAGTCCCTTTCGTTGCATCAAAATTAGGCACAAAGGCCTACAAATGGTTCGTATGGCTTAAGCAAGAGAAAGGAGCTACTATTAACTGGAAAAAAATCACTACCTATTTTTTAGAAAGATTTGATGAAGGAGCTACATCGTCATACACAGTAAGACTGTTATCTCTTAAACAAGAAGGATCGGTTAGCGAGTTCATTTCGGAATTCACCAGTTTACTACCATATACATTAGACCTCAGTCCTGACACAGTGGTAGGAGATTTTCGTAATGGATTGAAATAAAATATTAGGGTGGGGGTGGACATTCAAAATCCGACTGCGTTGAATAATTGTATAAGAATAGCCAAGTTAGCTGAGAAGAGAATTCAGTTGTATGCATGGCATGAAACTTATAGTCGTCCTTCATATTGCAACAATTCCTTTCGTAGAAATGATCAACCATCAAGATACTTTTGCTATAAATGTCGCACTCATCATCCCAGGGAACAAGCATGTGCCCAAAAACAAAACTTTCATATTGAATACGATCAATATGAAGGAGAAGAGGAAGAAACTTACCACCAAGAAGAACCTATGCAAGAAGAACTACCAAGTACTCTAGAAGAGAAGGAAGAGGATACAATGGCGATCTCCATGCATGCCCTCATGGGGTTAACCACCCACCATACCATCAAGGTACTAGGATTTCTCCACCAAAAAAATGTGAATGTGCTAATTGATTCCGGTAGTACCCACAATTTTATCGACATCAAAACAACAAAAGCTTTGAATTTATTCATTAACTCTTCCAACAAAGACAAATTCCAGGTTCTAGTAGCCAACGGGGTGAACGCACAATGTGTTGGTAGAACATCTCAAGTTTCCATAAAAATGGGAACTTATACCTAGTTTGGATCCCTTTTCGTCATGAATTTAGGGAACTCTGATTTCATTTTGGGAGTTGAATGGTTGGAAACATTAGATACGGTTAGCTTCAATTTCAAAAAATTATTTGTGGAATGGAAGGAAAATGGATGAGTCATTCACTTACAAGGCATTACTACTCCTCCATCACAAATGGTGAGCTCTCATCGTATGGAGAAGATGTTAAAAAATGGTGGATATGGATTTATAGCTAAAATTAATTGTTTGGAAAAACAATCTCGAGCAACTTCGGATATTACTGCTCCAGATTTATGAGACATCGTAACAAATTACAAAGAGGTTTTCCAAGAACCTAAAGGATTACCACCTAAATGATCTCATGACCATGCCATCCATTTGATTCCAGGGAGTGTCCCACCTAACAGTCATCCTTACCACTATCCTCAACCACAAAAGACAAAAATCGAACATATCGTTCAGGATCTACTAGATCATGGAGTCATTCGTCACAGCACTAGCCCTTATTCCTCACCTGAAGTTCTGGCTCGAAAAAAAGATAACTCTTGGCATATGTGTCCTGATTTTCATTCTCTCAATAAACTCACTATCAAGGAGAAATTTCCTATCCCTGTCATAGATGACCTACTAGATGAGTTGCATGGTGCAAAATTTTTTACAAAATTAGACCTTCGTTCAGGATTTCACCAAATCCGTGTTAGAGAAGAAGATATTCCCAAAACTGCTTTTCGTACTCATGAAGGTCATTACAAATTTTTGGTCATGCCTTTTGGTCTCACCAATGCACCATCCACATTCCAAAGTCTCATGAACCAAGTGTTTTGTCCACTCCTCCGTAAGTTTGTGTTAGTTTTTTTTATGACATTCTCATATATAGCAAAACATGGAAGGATCATTTACATCATGTGGATAAAGTCCTTCACATTTTACACAAAGAAAAGTTATTTGTCAAACGTTCCAAATGTTCATTTGGTGTCCAAGAATTTGAGTATCTTGGTCATATAGTTTCACACGAGGGTGTCAAAGTCGACACCAATAAGATTAAGGTAATTCAAGAATGGCCTTTACCTAAAACCATCAAGAAACTTCGTGGTTTTTTGGGTCTCACGAGCGACTATCGCAAGTTTGTACAAAATTATGGTAAGATTGCAGCACCTCTCATAGCACTCACAAAGAAGGATGTTTTTCATTGGTCGAAAGAGGCTACAAAGCTTTCAAAGCTCTTAAGGAGGCCATGTGTACAACTCCAGTTTTTGCAACTCCCAATTTTCACAAACCATTTATTATCGAATGTGATGCGTCAGGAACAAGAATTGGGGCTATATTAAGGCAAGAAGGTCATCTGTTGGTATTATAAAGTAAACAGCTCTCAGGGAAAAATTTGGGAAGATCAACATATGAAAAAGAAATGTTGGCTATTCTTCACACAGTAGAAAAATGGAGACACTACCTAATCAGTAGCCGCTTCATTATAAAAATAGATCATAGTAGTCTCAAACATTTTCTTGAGTAAAGGTTTTCCTATCCGGAACAAAATAAGTGGTTAACCAAACTATTGGGCTATGATTTTGTTATTGAATACAAGAAAGGGAAGGAAAATGTAGTCGTCGATGCGCTGTCTAGGAAATATGAAGACGAAGTAGTCATTAATGCTATTTCAGGTCCCTACTCCCAATGGGTAAATCAATTACAAAATGAATGGTTTTCCAATAGCAAAACTGCTCAGATAATTCAAGAATTATCTATAGGGTCATCTAAACACCCTTTGTTCTCTTATGAAGATAAAATCCTTCGAAAGAACCACATTTACATTCCACACAATTCAGACCTCAAATCGAAGATCTTCCATGAATCGCACGCTTCTCCATCAGTGGGACATTCAGGATTTTTGAAAACATATTTAAGGGTCAAACAATCATTTTGTTGGAAAGGATTAAAAGCAGAAGTCAAACAATGGGTAGCAGAATGCAAAGTTTTCTAGTGTAACAAAGGAGAAACAGTCAAATCACCAGGGTTGTTACAACCATTACCCATCCCTGATCGGCAGTGGGAACATATATCCATGGATTTTATTGAAGGTCTTTCAAATTCAAAAGGCAGGACAGTAATCTTCGTAGTCGTAGACCGGTTATCCAAATATGCTCACTTTCAGGCTTTACAACATCCATTTTCCACAAGCAAGGTGGCAAAGGTATTTATGGATTCAATTTTCAAATTACATGGTATGCCAAAAAATATTGTAAGTGATAGAGACCCCATCTTCACTAGTAACTTTTGGTGGGAATTATTTCGACTTAGTGGTACCAAATTGAACATGTCCTTAGCCTACCATCCACAGACAGATGGTCAAACAGAAATAGTTAACAAATGTTTGGGTGCGTACTTAAGATGTTTCGCTCAAGATAAACAATACCAATGGATCCAGTGGTTAGCTTTGGTAGAATGGTGGTACAACACTTCTTACCATTACTCAATTAAGATGTCTCCCTTTGAAGCATTGTATGGCACCAAGCCTCCAACCATCGCAGATTACGTACAAGGATCATCCAAAGTAGCCAAAGTGGATGATTGGTTCTAACAAAGGCAGTCTACACTCACCATCCTCAAAGAAAATTTAGTCCAAGCACAAAATTGTATGAAACAACAACAAGACTTGCACCGATCAGAGAGAACTTTTAATATAGGTGATTGGGTTTTTCTAAGGTTGCAACCTTACAAACAATCATTGTTAAGGATAAAGTCCAGCCAAAAGTTGGCTCCATGATTCTATGGTCCTTAAAAAATTGTGCACCGCATTGGAGAAGTAGCCTATCAGTTAGAGCTACCTTCATCATCACGAATACACCCGGTATTTCATGTTTCATGTCTCAAAAAAGTAATTGGTCAGAAAGTGCAAAGTCAAACCGAATTACCAGTGCTCAATGAGGAAGGACGCATACATCTCCAACCTGAAGATATACTACAACACATAATACGAAGACTAAGATCGCGCCAAATTCAAGAATTTCTCATCAAATGGCAAGACCTACCAGAGGAAGATGCCACATGGGAACATGAAGGTATTTTCCAGACATTTCTAGCTTTGAGGTCAAAGCTTTTCGAGGAGGGGAGTCATGTTACAATACAAATATTATGAGCAGTCGGCCATAATATTTAAAATCATTTTATTGCATATATAGATAGTTTCCAAGCGTAGGGTTTAATCATCTTATTCATTTCTTTCACTGCATATTTTGCATTATTGCCTTCATGGCGAGGACGTGCCCTCCCTGAGTGGTGATCTTTACACTATTTGATTTATTTGATTCACTGCTGCGTTTTTAGTATTTCTTTATATTGCAAATTAAAGAATTAATTGGAATTAAAATTAAAGGAATAGCTTGAGCGCTCCATGTGGCTTGGTTTTGTGCCCAACGAGTGTAGGTACCAAATTTTGAGGGTGATGATGGGGCAGCTACATGGTTGAGGGTGACTCCTAAGAGGACGAGGCCTCAGCGATCAATGAGTCAGATGCAGTCGAGGGGATCAGCCCAGTAGGTTTTGGAGATGGGGTTGGTAGATGAGGAGAGGTAGGATGATGATGAGGATGTGGATGAGATCTCTGAGATGGCTAGGTTGCAAGCTGAGCTAGAGTAGTTTTACGAGGAGTGAGAGACTACTCTTGAGTCTCATAGGGCTGCTCTTATGGAGTGATATGTTGCCATCTCAGGTTTGTAGGTGGAGGTGAGGACACAACGATCAGCATTGGCATAGAGGGACTTGGAGATTGCTAGTTTGTAGGCTACCATTACTCAGTTGTAGGCACAACGGGAAGGCAGTTGGGGTTAGTGTTCAGGTGATGGTAACAAGGCTTCATATAGATATGGTAGCGAAGGAGCATTGACATCAAATTGATCTACGATGGTTGCGGTCCAAGGAGGCGTATGTACATTCCTTGGAGGATTTGTGTATGCAACATCATATTACATTTTTTGATTCTCCTTCTTCTATGTTCGAGCCATCTAGGCATACTAAGTCTAGCCAAAGTACTAGTCCCAGGGCTCCTACTAGGTCTCAGGAGTCCTCTCATGGACATTAGCTTAGTGCTTAGATGCACTATTTTGTATATGAGCCTTGGTGCTCCCTTGTAGCCTTTTCGGTGTTCATTGTATATGTGATTTATATATATATGGCCTTTTATATATTTGTGTTATCTTTTGTGTGAATTCTTTTATGTTTTATGCAATTTCTGTTGAATGTTTTATGGATGCTTAATATAGGCTAATCATTATGTGTATGCACAATTCTTATATGGATGATTAATGCAAGCTAAATGACATGCATATTAATGATGTTTATATGGATGATTAATTCCAGCTAAATGACATGTGTAATGGATGATTAATGCAAGTAAAATTATAATGAATCTAAACTATATGAGATGAATGCATAGTGTTCGAATGATATTTTTACAGTTCAGAAATTTTACTGGCCACTTTTGTAGTTCATTGTTTGGAAATCGGGGGTACCGAATTTGGCTGTGTTATGCAACTTTACTTACGATGGGGATATGGTTGTTGACATGCAAGAAGATATGGATGTTGATATGAGAGAAGATATGGATGTTGATATGGAAGCATATATGGAAGAATACATGGATGTTGATATGGAAGAAGATATGGATGTTGAAATAGAAGACTGAAAGGTTTTTAAAGACTCAAACATACTAGTGTCCTCAACCAAACTCACTAAGGTTGTCTAACCATTTTTAGGACAAAATGTGTGTACGAGTGAGGTTCAATTACTAAGTATTGAGTATGAAAATGACCCTATCCAGTCAAGTACCAGTGTGTGTGCACTAAAGTTCATTAACCCATTATGAGTAGATTTAGGTATGACCTATTATGGAGATGACCTAAGGCTAGCCTATCCTTATGTGCATTCAGATGTCTCCCTTTTTTTAGGAGAGACATGTCGCCTTGCATGAGCTTACTCCACTATCGGTCAACCATCTATAGCCCCGATGGATATTCACTCCATAGTCCAATGGGATTGATCTTTTAGGCCTTGGGGATTGATCACCTAGATCTACAACTTTAAAAAAAGAAATAAATTTTGTGTAATTAAATGCACACAAACCCTAAATGTAATTTTGCTAAGGATTCTTTCCGAAATTACTTAGTGTTAAGTTCTTTTTATAACCCAGAAATAGCAAAAATCTGCAAAAAAATACATAATACGTAAAATGTGAAATGACCAACTAGGGTTATGGGACTTACTTGAAAGCCTTAGCTCTACTTCAAATCACTACCAGGTGTGGTTTGTCACCTATGTAGTCATAGTAGGTCACCTTTGTAGGCATAGAAGAGTGCATGTGGTTGTCTACAATCACCGCAGAGCGCCTACATAGTCTCTAAAAGTGCTACAAAATGCTTCAAAAACCCTAGCGGTGAGATTGGCGACTTCTACGCTTTTGAAAATCTTATAACAAATAGAAATAAAATCAAGTTAGCAAGGTAGATAAGTTTTAAATAATGAAACCCTTATGGGGTCCCATCGTGATTGCTATATGTGAAGACAAAAACATGACACTTAAACAATAAAGAAATCAAATAACCTAAAGAAACACAAGATTGCACAAATAGATAAATTTATTCAATAAATGGGGGGGAGTTAATAAAATCATTTTCATACAATATATACTCAATGAGTATTTGATACAAAGATATACAAGATGCTAGGGTTCTCTAAAACCCTAGCTACTATAATGAAGTGTCTTCAATTGGTGTGTCCTCGCTTCCAACGGAATGAGTGGGCTTCAGATATCCAATTTTAGACCACTCCAGCTTTAGCAGTCATTCAACAATAGATAGAATCTACAGATCTGCATACACACAAATAGAGAAAGATATTAATAACACTTGTGAGAGCTCCATGATGTGAGACCCTCAGATATCAGTAAACTCTAACTAATAATGGATCAACTGGCATATGAAATCTATAGATCATGTAACAGAATAACACAATAATGATATACCTTGTTTGTGATGATATTTTGTTTTGTTATTGCAGTTCTAACAACGGATGGTGTGATGCAGTAGGCTCTGATTCAATATTCAGTGATAATAGCAGGCTTGAATGTAAGCTTCATAGGCTCTGGAGTGAGCCTACAATACAGCAAGCGTAGGTGTGCGCTTGGCAAGCTCTACAGTGACCTTGGAAATCTTGGGAGGGCGCCTACAGTGAGGATAAAATCTGCAAAAGCAAATCGTGAGGGTTGCGACAAATGTAGCAGATGGGAAATTATGGGGACGATGGAAAATTATGAGGGGATGGATATGGGGGACTACTGGAATAGTAGAAATCCTATTGGCTAGCTAGGGCTTTTGATCTTTAGAACTCTATCTTTTTTGCTTCACTAGGGCTTCATCAATGACTTCTCCAAGATGCATGTTATAATATCAGGGTTCCAGGGTTTGGGCATTTGCAAATTCCCTTACTTATAATCCAACCTTAGGGTTTCTTAGGGTTTTAGCTCAACACTTTAGATCGTGTGGGTAAGATTAAATCACATCCTAGGGCTGATATTATACTTTAAGTGTGGCATGGATTAATGAAGATGGACGGTGGAGATTAGATTGGATCAGATGGTCATGGTTAATTGGGTTTATAAATACATATTTTATAATAAATATATTATAATATAATATAAAATATTATATTAAATATAAAATAATATTAAAATAAACCCAATTGGGTTAGGAAATTGCGGGAAAGGGCTAAAGTGGGCCTTTTGAAGGTGGGAAAGGTGTATGGTGGACAAGTGGATGGTGGGATGGTTAGGATGGAGGATTAGTGGCTGTAATTTGGTGTCTACATATATATATATAGATAGATAGATATATATATATATATAGATAGATAGAAATATATATAATATATATATAATAAGCGACTGAAGCTCCTATTAATAGAAGCAACTCAGGAATTCAAGTAGACAGTCCATGACACATTGTTCATCCGCACAAAGACATGCAAGAAGGACGAGGATTATAAATTAACAAGCCACCTACTTTGGAAATTTGTTATAATGTTTGGAAGACAATGATACTCCTCCATAAGGAAGTTTATCGATTGATAATTTAAACGATGATAAAAAATAAAAAGTAAAAATAATTTCTAATGTTTATCCTACTGTGTACGATCATTTTAAATGACCTAACTTCCACACCTGTATATAGTGTCCATACATTACATATGGAGTAAAATCAACAAAATGCATAAAATACTTTGTATCGATGATTAAAGAGGACGAAGAGGAGGTATTCAAGTGGAATAAAATTTTCATATAGAATATGTTACATGGTAAGCGAACGTTATAAAAAATCCACAATATTGTCATTTACCCTTCAAACCGATCCTTTCAGACAAATATGCTCAAGGCACAACGTAGATTATTTTTTTAGTCTTTCCCAACTTTGAGGACAAAGTTGTTTTCGGGAGGGATGGCATGTTAGGATCCTATCCTAACCTTCATTATTAATAATAATATAATACATTTCATATCCTAAGGTTAGTATATTTGATAATATAATAAATAATTAATAATTATTTATTATATTATATATTTAGGGTTAGATAGCCATAAAGTCATAATGATTAAATACATTAATTATTATGAACTAACACATTGAAGTGACATAATATTAGGGTTAGGGTAGGTATAAAAGCATTATGCAATCTATCATTTGAGATCATCCATGAATGAAATATTAAATTGTTTATTTGAAACCATTGGAGAGACCCCCCATACCAATGCAATAGTGATTCTTTCTCAAAGGTGATTCTTTTAATTAATGTTATTTATTTATTTTATTAAATATAAGCTAGAACCTTCAGGGTTCTACCACTCAAGGACTTTTTTTTTACCCTTGGTCCATTGAAAATCAATCTTGACTTTGGTTAAGTAGTGCAATGGGATGGCTATAGTGGAGTATTTTTCAATGAACGTGCGATAGAAATTGGCAATTCCAAGAAAACTCTTTAACTTTGTGATGGAAGTTGGAGTAGGTCAATGGAGGATGACTTCAACTTTGGTGGGATCCACTTGTATGCCCTTGTCATTGACTACAAAACCAAGGTAATAAATGGAATATTGGCCAAAGGAACACTTAGAAAAGTTTACAAACAATTGGTTCTTTGAAGGGTATGAAGAACAATATCTTAATGCTCTAAGTGGTTCTTCCAAGTGGAGGAAAATACAAGAATGTCATCTAGATAGATGATCACAAATTTATCCAAAATATCTCTGAATACTTCATTCATCAATCGCATGAATGTTGTGGGAGCATTAGTAAGACCAAAAGGTATGACAAGCCACTCAAAGAGGTCTAACTTGGTCTTAAATGTTGTCTTCCATGTGTCTTCTACCTAAATTCTGACTTGATGGTATCCACTTTTAAGATCTATCTTGGAGAAAAACTTAGCCCCTTGAAGCTGATCCAAGAGATCATCTATCCTTGGAAGTGGATATCTATTCTTGATAGTTATCTTATTGAGTGCCTTAAAATCAATACATAGCCTCCAAGTACCATATTTCTTCAACACAAGAAAAATTGGAGATGCACAAGGAGAGGTACTTGGTTTTATGAAGCCTTTAGACAACAATTATTGAATTTACCTCTTAATTTATTCCATTTGCACAATAGATTGCCTATACATTGGAGCATTAGGAAGAGGAGCTATGGGTAAAATTTCTATGCTATGATTGATGTGTTATTTAGGAGGGAGCTTTGTGGGCTCTTTAAACACATGAGAATAATATTGCAATAATGAATCAAGTGAAGAATACCTTTTGTGCTTATGAATTGGTGCTAGTGTCCCTTCATTTTGTGGCCTTATGAAGATGAGTGCTAGTTCCTTTGCTTGATTAATGACTTTGCATGCTTGTCTACAACTCAACATCAAATTCTTTGTTTGTTGTGTACATTTGATTAGATAAGCCTTGTTATATTTGTGCAAAGTGTAAGTGTTTTTGTACCCATCATGAATAGACCTCCTATCATATTAATAGGGCCTTCCAAGCAACAATCCATAGGAGTCACATCACAGACAACCCTATCCACAAATCATGGACCAAAAGCAAATTAAACCGTGTAAGTGTGTGTGACGTTGGATGAGGTCCCATTATCCTTCCATCATAAAGGATAAGGATTGTTAGGGTAAAATGTACTTTAGTACATTTACTAATTGAAAAATTACATTTACTTTTATTTTTTACCTTGAAGAGATTCACTATTTGGAATATCTTATGGTAACTAGGAAGTTGTAGTCAAGTTGAATACGTTAACTCCTAGGTGGTTAGTATTTTAGTGTTAATCATGTTAGCGCATTATATTTTTAGTGTTATGTTAGTGAAGATATTATTCTAATATCTATCCTAACCTATTGTATTATTTAAATCCACCTTAGAATATATTTTTCTAATGTTCCTACAACTATTTTCTCACATTGGTATCAAAGCAATACCTGGGCGAGGGCGAGCGATAGACCTAGGTGAGGCGATTGGACAACGGGGCATAATTCCTAATACAAGACCCCCTCCAACACCCTATTGCTTGAAATAGATCTTGAGGTGGATCCTGAGTAGCACGTTATCTGAGGTACAGTCTACACTACTGGAACCTGGGCATCCTCAACACCGGACAAGGCAGATTTGTCGCTCTTGAAGACTAGACCATGAGGGCTCAAATATTGAGCTAGGATCACCTTGGATAGGACATGCCTAATGTCATTAGGTGTAGCATGCACTTCAAGGAGCTAGAAACTACTGAAGTCATCGTGAGTACGAAATCAAAGGTTTTAGGAAAAAATTCTTCAAAATTTTCTTGAATTGTTTTTCATGCACCTATGTTGAATCATCCTATAGGCCCGCGGCTCGCAGGTTTGACAGCCACCTACTGTCAGACCTAACAAGACTTTTTAGGTCCACGTAGGGCAACCCACATCACCAGGTGTCCTAAATCTTGCAAATAACCTTGATCCATGAACAACTAGATCGTTGAACTAGAGCAGCCCACCACCTATGGCCACCCACACCTGGAATCTGGAAGAGCTCCCTTGACCACCTAGAAACACGTGGTGAGCGGCATAACTCCTAAGGTCCATGTGGTAGCAGTAGAACACCTCTATCAATGACATGTGGTAGGTGAGTAAGGCGACACCTGGAAAGCGCATGATCTCCATAGGTTCGTGTGACAAAAATTCATTCCTACCGACTGCCCATAGTTAATCGAAAGATACAGTGAACAAATTATTTTTTAAATCATAAAACATTTCCTGTGTGTGAAATGTGGGGTTAAAATCCCTGAAAAAAAAAAATCCTTTGTTTAAGCCAAAGGAGAGAATAAATATAGCATCGCTCCCTATGGCTTTAAATATAGCAATGTTTAAGCCACAGGAGCTGACTGGCAAAAGCTACCAATCTAAATCACTCTTCTATGAACGAGCGCAGATCGAGTCCCAATAGGGATGAAATAGGTTTTTGCTAAATAAAATTGATATTTGATCAATTCGAAGGTAAAAATTTTTAATTAGTTTTTAGTATTTTTATTAATAATTTAATATTTTTTTTATAAAATCATTTTTTTCAATACTAGGTGATTTTTAACAAAATAATTTTTATTATTGATGAAATTATGCTGAAATTAATTAGACTTATGCAATAAAATTGAAAATTAAAAGGACCTATTTTTTGCAAATTACAAAAAAGTGTTTTTCTCCAAAAATGGGGATGTAAGACAAAGAATAGCACTATTTTTCTTGTAAAATTAGGGAGCCCTAAAATCTTCTCAAAACCTTGTTAATTTTGCAAAATAAAGGGGGGACAAAATCACGAAATGTGATTCTTCTCTTGCAAAATTGTAACACAAGGAGACATCAAATTTGCAAAATTCAAATTCAAAACTTGTGCATTTATTTTTCTCCAAGGAGGGATATAACACAATTGCACATTCATTGTTTTGCAAACCATTGAGCCACCGTGAGCTTGTGAGTAGTAAGAAGAGATTGAAGATTTATGGGTCCACTAAAACCAAGTCATGTGTCGACTAGTTTTGGATTACCTTTAAAAAGCTTGTCGTGTGTCGACTTGAATTGAAAGGTGTGCTATCTTGTTAAATTTGCAATGCAAAGGGGGGACCAAAAATTGTGATTCTTTTTTTACAGATTTGTAACACAAGGAGGGTGGGCACTTGAATATCATTTTTTTGTAAAATCAAAAGCAAATTGTGCATTTTGTTTTCTCATAACCGTATATTGTTTTGCAAGATCTAAATTTTCACAACCTTGTTAATTTTACAAACAAGAGGGGGGACAAATCCATATTTGGATTCTTCTTTTGCAAAATTGTAACACAAGGAGAAATTGTGAAAATCAAATGGTTGAAATGTTGAAACTTGTTTATTTTGCAACACAAAAAATGAAAGGCAATTTTTTTTGCCACATTCTTTACAAAATTGTAAGACAAGGGGAAAATTTTGAATATTAAAATTTTTGCACAACACAAATCAAAATTTTATTGCAAAAATTACTGTAATAAGGTGCATTTTCGATAGCATTCGACACCTTTTGTTAAATTAGAATTGTTAAATTAGGTGCATTTTCGGTAGAATCCAACACCTAAGTGTTAAAAATTTGTGGGCACTTTTGATGGATTATTGCATTTAAATTCCTATTTTTGCAATTACCTCTTAAGTTAAAATCAAGCAAGCATAAGACCCCAAATTTTACACCCATTTGTGTAATTTATTGCACAGGTAAAGCCAATTTTTTTATATTTACTCCATAAAAACCCAAATTCACTCTTCTTGTTTGGCTCAATTTCCTCAAACTAATCATCCTTCATCGGGAGGGTTTTTAGGCAGGTGCCATTAAATATCAATTAGAGTGAATTCTCTTTCAATACTTCTTGTTTGGCTTAAATTTCCTCAAACTGATCATCTTTCTTCAGGAGATTTTTCAGGCAGGTGCCATTAAATATCAATTAGAGTGAAAGAGAGACCATTTTGGTGCAATAGGAAACCTTTATAATGGCTACTATAAACAAGTATCTCAATGATACCCATTTACTTAAAGGTTCTAATTATTCAGCATGGAAAACCAAAATGAAGGTCATTCTTACTATAGATGAATTTTAGGATATAATGACATACACTATAAAAAGACCCACTACACCAGGAGCAAATAATAAGGCATGGGATAAAAGGGACAACAGATTTCTCATGCTAATTTTGCTAGCTACTGCTGATGAAACTCATCCTCACATTTGTGATGCTAAAAATGGTAAAGAAGCATGGGATGCTTTATCTACCATTTTTTAAGGGAAAAATGAAACCATGATTCTTAAAATTTATTCACAAATTCATACTTTCCATATGAATTCAGGTGAAATAGTAGAGTTATTCCTCTGTAGAATGGTAGAAATAAAATCAAAATTGAATGCTTTGGAGAAAAATTTGAAGATAAGGTGTTGAATTCGGTCATTTTAAGGGCTCTTCCAGACTCCTACAAGATGTTAATAACATCTCTTCAAGTGTCTCAAAGACATATAACATTTGTGGAGTTAGTAAATTTGCTTCAAAATGAAGAAGCAAATCAACTACAAAAATATGAAGTGTCCAACAGTGCACTTTTTACACATAAACAGGGTCAACATAAGAAGAGTGGGTTATCTTCCAAAGATAAGGGCAAGCAACCTCAATCAGAAAAGAAGTTTTGAACAAATTGTAAAAAGGACAACCATGACACCAATCGATGTTGGTTTAAAAATAAGCAAGACAAAAAGGGAAAAGGCACACCATAGAGGCAAAATAGACAACAAAGAGGCCATGTTGCTAGTGAGGTTTCTAATTCTAATTCAGAAAGAGCACACAAGGTGCTCATGACCCATACAACTTTGTAAGGGAAACAAATTGTAAACCTAGGCAACACCATTGCAAACCTCTTTTTAGGCTTCATAAATAGCAAATGTTTTTGTTTGAAGTACTTATAATAAAGGGGGGATTTTACCTCTTTTTAGGCTTCATAAATAGCAACTATTTTTTGTTTGAAGTACTTGTAATAAAGGGGGGATATTTCTAGTGAATTTTTTTTTTGAAATTTTTCCTAAGAGGCAATCTTTGTAAAAGCCTTAAAAAGCTTCATAAGTTGCAAATATTTTGCACTTAGGGGGGGATAAAAATTTATTTCCTACCTCAAAATATTTTTCTAAAAAGGGAGGATGACTTATAAGGGTGCACTTTCGGTAGAGACCGACACCTTAGTCAAACTTCTTGCAAAAGTTCCATTACAACATGTTTTACAAAAAGGGGGAAACTTATAAGGGTGCATTTTTAGCAGTGATCGAAACCTTAGCTACCTTATCAAAAGTTTTGCAAAATCATATTGTAACAAGAGTGAACCTCCTATTTAGTGATATACTCTAGTACACATAGTGGTTGCAATGGTTGGTTACCCATGCAATCTGGTAATATGACAAGATTACAATAAGGACATTTGTTGTTTCTAAATCAAAGTGAGGGATGACCCACTTTTGCTTAAGTACTCTAGAAGTACTTATTTTTATTAGACCAAAAGTTGGACCTAAGCAAGGGCATCTAGAGCCACAGGCCAAATCATCTCAACCAATATAAAAGAAATATTGTATGGATTCTATAAGAAAGGTAAGTTCTATGGTATACCTAGTGGTAGATCCAGTGACAGACCAAGTGGTAGTCCCAGAGGCAATGATCAAGTGGAAGATCCATAGATAGTCCCAAAGGTACTCATCCAGAGGTGCACTTAGAGCCATCAAACCAACATCTTTCATTTTCTCTCCTTTACATTAAAGGGGGGATGTTAAAGTAATTATCCCATTACATGGATAATATCTAGATTTGATCACTTGGATAATATCTAGATTCCTATCTTGGATAATTACCATTTTATGTTAAAGTAGAATATAAGTTACTACATTCCCACCGATGAACAGGTTGCAGATATATTCACTAAGGCACTTGCATGTGTCAAATTTGAGTTGTTTTGCAACACTCTTTGTATATCAAAGTAATGTAATAAAGGAGGGGTGTTAGGGTAAAATGTAGTTTAGTACATTTACTTTTACTTTTTACATTGAAGATATTCATTGTTTGGAATATCTTTGGTAACTAAGAAGTTGTAGTCAAGTTGACTACGTTAACTCTTAGGTGGTTAGTTGGTTAGTGTCAATCATGTTAGTGTGTTATATTTTTAGCGCTATGTTAGTGAATATATTATTCTTATATATATTCTAACCTATTGTACTATTTAAACCCACATTTGAATATATTTTTCTTATGTTCCTACAACTATTTTCTCACAAGGATGAGGATGATGACTCATAGGTAACTTCAATTTATCGACAACAGACCTCGTAATTAGATTCTTCTATGAGTCATTATCGATTATACAATCAATAATGAAATTATCCATAAGGTGAGCTCGTGTTACAAAAAAAATTCACAATCACATTGAGAAGTATTCATAAGGGTCATCTTGTTCAATTGGCCCTTTAAATTTGAATATCTTTATTCCCCTTAAGCATCAATGAGATCATCTTTTGGATCCTCATGTACATCTAGGGATTTTTTCTTCATGTTTTACAAATTATAACATTGTTGTTGACTATGTACTTTCTTCTTAAAATAAGTACATTGCAATGGATGTTTAGAAGAAGAAGAATTATTCTTTGAAGAAGAAGATGAAATAGAAGAAGAGGAGTAGAATAAGAGGAAGAAATAGAAGAAGACTTATTCACTTTTTATTGTTGATTTTGATTCATTGTATTAGTAGTTCCTTCAAATGATTAAGAGCAAGACCCTCACGAATTGGTGTTCAAATTTTCCTCTACACGTTGATCTTGGTTAATTTATTCTTCAAAAATTTGGCACCCCTTATCAAATTCTCCTTCTATTGGGCTTGTTGTTGGATGGCGATAATTGTCCCAAGTCCTTCACTATCAGGAGCTTCTCCTTGGTGGTGGATTTTTCGAGTGATTTCTCCTTTGATGATTTCTTATGTAAGGATCTCCTAGCCTTTTATTGGATGCTCAATGAGACCTTCCCAAGGTCTTTTGATCTTACAACTTTTTCTAGACTTCCCTTGAGACCTCTTCAACCTTCTACTCTTGGAAGTGTTGGCAGTGAGATTTTCTTCTAAAACTCTAATTTTTTTCTTCTGGATGCGAGTAGGACTCTCCTAGTCCTTCTTCTTCTTCCAAGTCTGTAAGCCCTTCAATGATATCTTCTTTGTATCTCTTTTACTTCAGGTGCTAAATTGATTCTGAATAAGATGCTCTTCTTAACTTTCTTGTAGGAAGTTTCCCAAATCATAGAATCTTCTTTTTCTGCAACAAAAATATTAGTATTGAAATATTAATTTGCTTTTGAATTAGTTATTCTCTTCTGAAGTCTTATCCAAGATCAATGCTACCTTGATCTTTCTTTCAATATCAAGGTTTCTAAGGCTTTTTTAGTATCAAGGCTTTTGTGGCCTTTTCAATATCAAAGCTTATGTGGCCTATTTAGGATCAAGTATTTTGTGGCCTTTTTAGTATCGAGGTTTCTATGACCTTTTTTAGTATCAATAATTTTGTGGTTTCTTCTCCAAAGCATCTACTGACTTTTATTCAAGGCTTCTATGGTATTTTTTGTATCAAGGCTTTTGTAGCTTGTTCTTCAAGTGTGAAGTTCTTTAATCCAACAATGAAGATCTTCAGTATCCTAACTTCACCATGCCTCTTATCCAAAATTCTTTTTCCATAGCATTATTCTCTTGCACAAGAAACTAATCTTTGCACTATGGGGGCATGTCGACCTTCGGGCAACAAAGTTGGAGTCTCCTGGATTTTTTTTTGTAGGAGTACCAATCCTCTGAGAATTAATTATCTACAATAAAAAAAACTTTAGGCAATAGTTAGCATGTTCCAGGTATCTTGTATGATCTTCATTAGATGATTTTTCAATATAGTGGATTGAATCTTGAGTCCTAGTCTTCACGAGTTTTTTCTTGTAACTCTATGAAAAGACTAGTCAAATGCAATATTAGTATTTTTTTGAACTGATATTTCTTTCAATCCTCATTTGTGACTCTTCCTAATTCTACCACCTAGATTATTCTAAGATCTTTTGATAGTGATTGGTCCAGCGATGCGTTAGGTTGATAAAAAACTCAGGCTCAATGATTATGGTGGTTTCCCTATTGATCTATTTAGACTAGATAAACCACAGCTCTAATACCACTATTAGATTTTTATGTAATACCCACAGAAAGATAAAAATAATGAGATGCAAAATAATATGAAAGAAAGTAAATATTCTAGAAGATTGAGATATGCAATTAATAAAAAAGATATAAATAAATACAATGTAATTATGGAGGAAATAAACACTCCATTAATAAAGCTACTGAACTACATTGCACACATCACCACTGGATGGTGATCCACACAAAACTATACTAACCTCTAAGCTACTGTATTCCAGACTCTTCATAATCTATATTGTGCTATATTTTGTATTATAATGAGGCCTTTCTTATATAGGCAAAATGGTTCCTTGGTCAACACTCTACCTAGTTTTGCAAGGGACAACTTGCACATTGACACTTTTGTATTTATTAGATTTCTTGAAGTAAGTATATAAATTCCCCTTAAATTAATCTAATTTCCTAAGTATGTACCTTGGAAGAGACATTTACATGACCCAAATGATGTAATATACTCTATTTCTAACATCCTTCACAATACAAAACGTCACCTCTACTCATTGCATCTTAGTAGACTAATATTTTCAAAACATTGCACTATCATAGTCCTCTTTACCAAATCTGGATTACTAGTTTCCTTCCTGAAACATAAGTGCAACCAAAAAAATTATAATAAATAGTTTATATGAAAACACATTATTGTTACAAAATAAAGTAGATATTACCAATGAAAGACATTAATATAAAACATAATCATTAATTGATTTAGGTAATCAAAATTTTCTTGTCAACTTCAACTAAACTTATTACTTTCTCTAAGACTTCACAAACCTCAATCAAAACCCCTCTATTTGCTAGCCTATCTAATATTTGTTTTCTTCTCTTAATATATATGTAAACCTGATTTCTTCAAACTCTTTAGCCAGATCTTGAATTTCCACAATTATCTCTTGTATGTTCCATGAAGACAGCTTTCCTCAAAGTTGCATTTATTACTATGAGAGAATCACCTTCCATTTGTATTATGTTCCATTTCATTTTTTTGCATAATTTTAACCCTTCTGAAATTGCCCAAGCTTCAACTTCATTATTTGTCTTAAATCTACTATTGATAGCGTAATGAGACAAAATATCTATTATTTTTAATTATTCCTCCTCCTACTAGTCCTATATTTCCTTTAGAAAATCCATCAAAATTTAATTTAAACCACTCCACATATGGTGGTTTCCATTTTATATTCTTTACCTTATTTTTTCTTCTCTTGTATCCAACATCGTAATTCCATTTAATGACTTGACTCCATATATCAAGGCTCTCTGCTTCTAAATCAGGGATTGGGTGAGTTGATAGGGTTGATTTAGACTCCTCTATGGCTAAACAAATCTTCTTTTTCATTACCTCTAAATTGCTTTTCTTTCCTTTAAGTATTCTTCTATTCCTTTCTAGCCATACAGTCCAAAGTATTGTATCTTTTGATATATCCCATATTGTATGTAAAGCCTCACTTTTATAAGTTCTTTGCCATTGCTTTAACCATTCTTCAATTTTTTTATTCATCACCATGCATTTACCAAACATATTAAGAATCCATTGCCATATATTCCATACTATTGAGCAATATCCCAAGATATGGTCTATACTCTCTTCCTTTTTACAAAGAACACATTGATAGGGGCCATGAAAACCCCTTTTCATGAGGTTATCCCAAGATAAAATTATTCTATGACCTACTAGCCAAAAAAAAATTGACTTTAGGAATGCCTGGGATATCCCAAATATCTCTCCATATTCTAGTGATATTATTATTTTGTTGGTGTTGTACATTATATCCACTTCTTGTTGTGTATTCTCCTAAGCTATTCAACTCCCAAATCAATTTATCCTTGGCTCCCCTCCGAATAATCACGGTTGTTATCTTTCTACTCAATTGCTTCCTAGCATCAATGTCTTGTATACTTGTAAAAAATCTTCTTTCCATTTGTATCTTCCTTCCGGATCCTTGTACAAAATGTTTGAAACCCTATCACCATATTTATCTTAAAGTAATCTCATCCAAGGTTTCAAAATTGGATCTAAATTGAGTGGTTTTTATCACACCAAGTATCCATCCAAATAGAAAAAATTTATCCAGTTCCCACTACCCATCTTAAACCTTTAATCATAATATCAATATATTTTTTAAAACCATTCCAAAGATCAAAACTATTTGGTAGAGAGAATGCAGTAAATATTAAACTTGGGTCATTGGGATCAACATATTTAGAAGAATTCTTGCCCATTGTCTTTGACTCTCTTTGTACAATCTCCATATCACTTTTTCCCTAAGAGATAATTTAGCATCTATAAGAACTCTTAAACCAAGATTTCCCCTAGGATTATCATCACACACCTTGCTCCATTTAACCAAAGAAATTTTTCTTTTATCATGTAAACCTAACCATAAAAAGGATCGCATAATATAGATTAAGCCTTTTTCAACTAATTTTTGTATAGAATACAATGACATATAATATGTTGGAATGACCTATAATACTGACTTAATTAATTGTACTCTTTCTGCTAATGATAACCATATACCTTTCCAAACCAAAATTTTATTGTGAAATTTACTAATAACAATATTCTATATTTCTATCCTCATTCTCCCCTAAAATAAAGACCTCCTTAGATAAGTTGGAAAATTTACCTCGATTTGAAGTAACCTGTAAATTCTTCCTTTGATATTAGTTGGAGTGTTAAGGAAGTAAATTTTATATTTTGTCCTATTAACTTTTTTCCCTGAAGCTATTTTGTATTCCTTTATAAAGTTATTCAAAGCTCTGTACTCATTTATCCTTGCCCTTACCAAAAGGGTTGTATCATATACAAACTGTTTATGGGTGATGTTGTCAATGTTATTACTAGCCTTAAGTCCACTTAGAAGCCCATATTTGTAAGCTTTCTTTTTCCTACTCAAAACCTTTGCCAAAATAATAAACAAATAAAGAGATAGAGGATCTCCTTGTCTAATGCCTCTCTTAGCTTTAAAATATTATGTTATTAACCCATTGACCAACACTGAATAAGAAATTTGTAGAGACACAATATTTAATCCATCTAACCCATTTCTTCTTGAATTCAAACTTTTCTAAAATTGTAAAAATAAAATCCCATTTAACCCTATCATAGGATTTACTCATATCAAATTTTAAGATCATTGTTTTCTGTTTTTGGAAGCTGCTAAATGTATAACTTCATGAGCTATTATGATCTTGTCCAAAATCTGTCTCCCTTTCATAAATCCTCCTTTCTCTTCTGAAATAATTTTTTCTAAAAATGGCCTTAATCAATTTACCATCACTTTGGAGATAATCTTGTAGACACCAAAATCTAGCCACTTGTCATCCATCCATAGTTTCTTGCCATATTTACCCATTATTTATATATATATTTTTAATATATATTTAAATAATAATATTTTATATATTTTATTTATATATATTTAATAAATATATGTATATTTATATGAATTAATCCCGTCCATCCATCATGATTTAATCCCAGCCATTCACCCGCCTTAATCCATGCCACCTACCCAAATTTTATCTCCACCTTTCATCACATTTTAATCTTGACCACACAAATTGTGTTGTTGAAACCCTAATGTGCCCTAGGAGATATTATAAAGAGGATTCATCTTGATGACTCAACGCCTAAGAATTTTGCTAAGCTTTCCCTAAGTCTTGAGTTCCTGGAGCACTTGTTCCATAAGTCCTCAAGCACCCAAACGTCCTCGCTAATTTTCATCCACCGTTGTCCACTTCGCATGAATCATATCTACTTTTGTAGATTTTGTTTCAATTTCTTGGGTGCCTTTGGGTGTCTGCTATTACCACCAAGCACATTTTTCCATCATCGATCACCTTTGGAAACCTTCCTTCCATCATCGAGTGCCTTTGGGTACCTCCTTCCATCATCGAGCATCCGTAGGTATTCCTAGCCCTAGTTTTGTAGTCTAGAAATCCCTCGGGTGTCTCTAAGGCATCTACGCACCAAATCCTACAACAACAATGAAGAAAAGAGATCAACAAATTAGTGTGACAAGGTAATTTATTTATTGTAAGTATTATTTATTCTTTAGATCTATTTATAGCTTCATTTCTGCAATTAGGGTTAGTAATTTTATTATTGAGGGCCTCACATAGTGGAGCCCTCACAGATATTATTGAGTTTCTATTGTTATTTGATATTTGTAGGTTTAGATATCAATTTTATTGGAAGCTACTGAAGCATTTGAGTGGTCTGGCCTATGGATATCTGAATCCCACTCACCTTACTATTGAAATCAATTCAAGCATGAAAATACCACCCTTATTTGTTATCTAGGATTTTGGAACCCTAGAATATTGAAATTGTTGTATTGAATAAAAAAGTATTGTAAACCCCTCTCTAGGGTGCATTTCATTGTAATATCAATGATCCACTTGGCAATAAGAATAAATTTTATTTTGTGCAATCATTTGTGTTTATTCTTCTTTATTTGATTCTTTATTTAAGTTTATTGTTTGGTGTTGTTTGATTTTGCATCTAAAAATGGCGATCATAGTAGGAACCATAATGGTTTATTTATGTTAATTATATTATCATTATTTCATTGTTTTTTGTCTTCTATTTTGGTTGTTTTTTAGAAAAAAAATAGATCACACAAATTTCACAAAACCAGTTTTTGAGTAGTTGCAGAAGGTGTGTAGACGCCCCACGACACTCATGGGAAATTCATGAAGTGCCCAAGTGCATTTCACAGATACCCAGGTGCATTTCACAAAGAAGAGGAACAATACATAGGCTTACCTATAAGTCTACATTAAAACCCTAGCTTCTCTATTTTACGTATTTTCATGTTTTTACAAATTTACGGCTAAAAAGAACCTCATTAATAATTTGTTAAAAACAAACATTTTAATATGTATTTTTAGGCATTAGAACAATTTTGCATTCATATTAAAATCACACATTTCCATTTAAATATTTCATTGTTTTTGGTGTGCTGCAAATTACAACCCTGCATTTTTATTTTCATGTGAATGATTAATTGCATAAAATAGTTTACATTCTAGGGTTAGGGATTTCTCCTTTTGTTGGTCTAAGTAGGAACAACATTAGAATTATTGAAAGTACCCCCACATTTTATGATTCAAGGTGGAAGAGTAGACAAACCCTCCTCTATTTAGAGAGCGGTCTTAAACGGTGTACTCTACTTCTTTTGGGAAAAATAATATTTTTGGTTTTATATTTTAATTTAGACTTGTGAAATCAATTATTTCTAAAATTGTTTGTACACCATAATAAACTAGAAACATTAAAAGGAATCACACACTACACATTTTATTTTTAACATTAATGGTTGGATTTCATCACCAACCATTACTTGAGATCTGGTGACGGTGGGTTTCATCTCCATCCACCAATCTCTGCCTATAGACACCATAGGTTACCCTCGAGCAAACTTTCTAGATTTCATCACCAGTAATAATCTTGTTGCCCATCCTAGCCATAGTTTTTACCCATTTTAATTCATATTAGAGCATTGAAACACATAAAAACAAAAAAAAACATTAACACAAGATAATCAAATAACAAGGTAAGACACATTTTGTTGCATAAACATATGATTGGATTACCTATTTAATTTTGTGAGTTTTTAATTTTGCATTTTATTTTTCAGCATATTTGGTTCATTATTTTAGGGTGTTAACAAAAAATCAAACTAAAATAATGAATCAATTATCCACAAACCAAATTACTTCAATAATGGAGTGTTCATCATCACCTTCCACCACCATTTCCATGATCAATCCCCCTAGTGTGACATAGAAAATTCATTCAGATTTATCTACAAGTCCCTCAAACATTGTGTCATCCACATTATTTCATGTGGCCATGCCCCAAATAGAGTCATCTTCACCAAACATTGATCACCACATCACCCATATAGACATGGCACAAGTGGAAGCTCTTTTGAAATCCACTATGTCTTAGAGTCAGCCCCCAACTCACCTAGACATGATCCTTCTTTACAGCTGAAATTTATCTCCTCTCAGCCTTCAAGCTTTACCCAGGTGTACACTAACCCTCTTTTTGAGGTATCTGTTGTACCTTCCAAATATTTTTCCATACTCCAATCATCATGTACCCAAAGCACGTCCATCCCATCCTTATACACCTTAGTCTATGGTAACCCCTTGTATGAAGCACATGTTAATGCTACTTCACAAGTGACCGCATCCATGCCATCTAGTGTCTCCCATCAAGTTGCAAATCCCATTACAATTTATCCTCCACCTACCTCATCAATCCCATCCACATCCATTCCATCAACCACTGATATAGAAATACATAAAACATGGTAACATCTAAACAAATTGCTTAAGAAGTGATAGAACGCTCAACAAAAATTTTAGGTGAACCCTAAGCCTCAACCTATTTTCACTCAGCCCATCTTTGTTAGCCAAATTCCATCTTGGGTACCATAATATTTTGTGGTTTCCATTCCAACACCATTGTCAACCCATACCCATTCTATTCCCATCATCCAACCTAGCCAAATTCCTCATACATCATCTCCATATCTTCATTCCCAATCATTCCTTCATCAACCCCATCATCATCATTTTCAATCCACACCCCCCAATTCATCACATATCCAACAACACACTCAATAACATTCATTCATCAATCCATCCACCACATATGAATATACTCAACAAGCAAATAAGGGCTTACAATCATATTGTTAACACACTTTAATTTTACAATAGATTATAACTCGACTCACTAACACTAAGTTACAGTTGAGTCATCTTCAATTTCATCATCATCCATGTCAGCAACCATGGTAGTTACAACATCTAGTTCTACAATCCACATCTCATATTATGATACTTGTACCACAAATTCAGCATCCAAAACAATTAGATAAATGCACCAAGCATCCTACAAAGCCCCGTCGAGACTACACGGTGCTTTTAGAATCTTATTCAACCATTTTTCAAAGGCTTTATGAAGCACAAGATATTGTACTTCCAAAAATCAAATCAAGTGATCTTAACAAGCCACATGGAAATAATTATAAGAAGCACTTGTACTATCCCTACCATCAAAAAATGGGCCATGACATCAACAACTACCATGTATTTAAAGATGTTGTCAAAGATCTTTTTGATCTTAAATTCTTTCCCATAAACGGTCCATCCAACCCATCTGATCAAGACATTGGTACCTAGGGATTCTCAAGATATTGTATCCTCCCAGTCACTTACATCATCAATCATCAAGCAAATTGAGGATGCTTAAGGTATCATACCTTCCTCACAAAAAAAAAACCTAAATTTACTTAATCCCTTTGGTCACATCTCAATTTCAAAAAGATCCAAAGGCACCAAATCCCTTTGGTCACATCTAATCTCTTTGGTCACATTTCAATTTCAAAAGGATCTAAAGGCACTTAACACCTTTGGTCACATTTCAATTTCAAAAGGCTCCAAAGACACTTAACACCTTTGGTCACACATCAACTCATTGTATTTGCATCTATACATGTTGCTTGATGCTATTTGAGTTCACAAGATTCAAGGAGCACATAAGCTTACCAAGCTAGGGGGAGTAGAAAAACCCAAGCCACTGAACATCATACACTTGAAAGTGTTCCATGCTTACTGTGATATATATATATATATATATATATATATATATATATATATATATATGTATGTATGTATGTATGTATATATGTATGTATATATGTATATATATACATGGCTATTACATAAAAACACATTTCATTTTATTTCATAAAATTGTATTTCATAAATTTCATTTCATAACTCCCATTTCATTTATTGCATTTGCACCACCACATTCACACATTTTACATTTCATATTAGGGACCATTTATTCAATTCATATATTAATTGGTCCAATAAATTTTTGTTGCCTTAATCAAGGGCACCTTCAAACCACCATCCATTTAATTACACCATTCCATAAGTTCAAAAATATGTAATTTGCAAAGCCACATTTCCATAATCCCTAGGTATTTTTGATCACTTAGCCACTCCTAGTATTTTAAGTAAACTTCAAATACATGTCAAGCTTTCTTTAAAGACACATTTTAACTAAAAAAATCTTGAGTTCTAGAAATTGACTCTAAATATTCTTGAACCAGACACAACTACACATATTAAAAATATCTTGCCTCAAAGAGGGATCACACCATACTTGGGTTGTACCTCAAAGTTAAAATGGTATTCCTTGCTTGTACCATCATGAACATAGTCCAAAAATTAAAAAATAGTGGTCTTCACCACTATCACAATTACCAAATACAAAATATAGAGTAGCAAGGATAAGGTACAATTCTTATCACACTTTGGTTGAAAATTTGATTCCCCAAAACTCTAAATATTTCATCACACACTATAGATCCTCAAGCTGTAAGGATAGTACTACATTTCCATTCAAACGGTTAGGTAGTCATCCCAAAAGCATAAAGGTCAGATTCTTGTACTATGGATTTAATCTCCATCAAAGTTTTAGATGCTTGAATGGTAGTGGAGTACGCTTATGCGTGGCAACACATCTCTCTTAAAGAGATCTCTAACTGCACATAAGGACAAACTAACTTCTTATTCTCATCCATAACATGTCACACCCAATTTACTCAAGATGGGTTAATGAACTTACTTGTAGACACATTGGTTCTTGATTGCCTCGAGTCATTACCATGCTCATAATTCGGTAAATGAATTCACTGCACACACATTTGGTCTTAGAGGAATTTAGGCAGTATTTAGCGAGTTTGTTTGATATCACTAGTATATCTGAGTCTCCGCAAAATAGTTATTTTTCCATAGCAACATCCATGTCATTGCATAAGTCTTCCATTTCACATACCACTAGTTTGGTACCCCTAATTAAAAAAAAATGCTAAACATGGTTAAGAAACATCTAAACTATGAATGATCATTAGAGCATTAATTCATTTGCATTCATACACGTTATCATTGCATTATCATCCATCAAAAGCATCCATCACACATATACAAAAGCATCCATCACACATATACACATGCATTCACACAAAAAATCCACACAAAAGCATAACACAAAAATAAAAGCCATGTATATATATATATATATATAAATATAAGTTGCATATGTAAAGATTGCTATAAAGTTCAAACAACATCACAACTTTGGGGTGTTCAAGGTATCACACCTTCATCCAATTAAACAAACAAGCAGCACACCTTGGGGATGTTCAAGGTATTACACCTTCGTCCAATCAAGTAAAGAAGAACACAACTTGGGGTGTTCAAGGTATCACACCTTCACCACCAATTCAACAAAAAACTCAATCACTCAATCATATCACATTATTAACAAGTCAATTGTTAGGTTCAAAAGGTTACATTCTTTTATCAAAGGTTGAGCCATTTTCCTTATAAACACGCATCAAAATCAAAAAGCTCCAAAGGGCCTAACCCCTTTGGTCACATTTCAATTCAAAAGGCTTCAAATGAACCAAACACCTTTGGTCACATACACATTACATAATCAACAAGTCAATTGCTAGGTTCAAAAGGTTATGTCCTTTTGTCAAAGGTTGCACCCTTTGCGTTGCATTCACATCATTAGCACATCAATTGCTAGGTTCAAAATATTGTGTTCTTTAGTCAAAGGTTGCGCCCTTTCCCTTGCATTCGCATCATCAGTACATCAATTGATAGGTTCAAAATATTGCATTATTTTTCAAAACATATTAAACTACCTTTGTATGTGTGTGTGCACCCAAGATCTTGCCAATATTGAATTAACAGGTGAAAGGAAGTACTACCCAGTTCAATCTCCAGAGAAGGTTTGGTTCCTTTCTTGATTTGTGCAAAAAGAGGGGATAAGAATAGAGTGCTTAAAGAGAGAAAAATATAGTTGTTTCTAGAAATTTTGTGGGGTACAGATTAAACAACATCAAAGAGGTAAATAAACTTAAAGATTTTACATTCATAGAAACATCAAAACAGGAGTATCTAATTCTTTATTTTAAACTTTGAATTGTTCCTTAACATATAGAGATTATCAATTCTAGAATCTAATGAAATAAGAAAACAAAAATCCAAAGAGATAATTAATGCAATACAAATTCCACAAAACTTAAAATAGAAATATCAATCCATACATACATTAACAATGATGTTGAACTAGAAACTAGAGTGATGAGCTTGTCTTTATTGTTGTGTAAAACTTGTATACATCATATTGTAAATGCCTAAGAGCTGACCATTTCAAGGGTGCACTCATCCTATATACATATACAATTTCTTAATATAAAATATCAAAATCTATTACAATAGTAAGCCAGCTGGCCAATTTTGGGAAGAGGCTTAGTCGAAACTCTAACAACATTCAGTTGAGATTTCATCCTGTGGTTAACTCAAATCATGTTGATCTTCTTCGAGATGTAATCGTCCAACTGCATCCCACTCTTCCATTAGAGTTGTTTAATCTTAAAAACAAGACTGATCATGAAATCACAACCATTCTCTCTCTTGGCTTCTCTCAGGCTATTGGTTGTGAAATCGCAACCACCTTCATCACTTGGCCCCTCCTAGATCATTTGGTCATGAAATCTAAACCATTCTCATCACTTGGTCCCTCTTGGATCATTTGGTCATGAAATATTGACCATTCTCATCACTTGGTACCTCCTGGGCCATTGGTCATGAAATCTCGACCATTTTTGTCACTTGGCCCCTCATAGACCATTTGGTCATGAAATCTTGACCATTCTCATCACTTGGACCCTCCTAGATCATTTGGTTGTGAAATGTCAACCATTCTCATCACTTGGCCTCTGTTAGGCCATTTGGTCAAGAAATATCAACCATTCTCATCACTTTGCCCCTCTTGGGCCATTTTTCATGAAATCTCGATCATTCTCATCACTTGGCCCCTCCTGGGCTATTTGGACATGAAATCTCGACCATTCTCATAACTTGGATCCTCCTAGACCATTTGGTCATGAAATCTTGACCATCTTCATCACCTGGCCCTTCCTAGACCATCTGGTCATGAAATCTCAACTATTTTTCTTTCTTGGACCTTGCTTAGTTGTTCGGTCACAAAATCATGACAAACTCCTATAATTCAAAATTTTGATGGTTGGGACCCTGGATGGGTTCTTCCCAACTATCAATCTCTGACTCATCTTCCATGAAGGCTTTCCAAGAGGCCTAAAGTATGTCTTTGCCTAGAATATTTGTATCTTCATCCTAGAAGGTGGGCATCCCATAATTTCTTGTTAGAGTTATATGTTTCAGTATACCCTTTGCTTCTGCTTTGAGATCTTTAATCAATTTGGCACTCTAGGCTACCAGTTGGTGCCTTCTAAAGAAGCTTCGGGATGCCATATTGGCTTCAGACTAGGCTTCATCGTGGGCTATTCTTGAGACTCTCTCTTGTGTGCTTTTAGCCAATACCTTTATCTTTGTGGTAGTGGTTAATCTTTACTGTAAAAATGAAATAGACGTAATGAATTCATCTTCTACATGGCCTAAAGCTTCATTTACTTTAGCCAAGTAGATCAATGTAGGCATTGCTCTTTGGCCCATATTCAAAATACTTTGATACATCTCTTTTCAAACTACCTTGGCCTTGTCCTTGGATAGGCCTATGATTTTCCTCTATTGATCTTGGAGCTGCTACTGAAGATCTTCTACCTACGTATTGAGAGCCTTAATTTTTTCAATATCTTTCTTAGCTTCTTCTTTGTATTTAGCTACTTCAGTGAACTTTTCCTCTTACTTCTTAACCTCCAATTTTAGAGCCTTCTCAATAGTTTTTTATCTTGAAGAGTTTACATAATTCCTTTCAGGTTTCTTTGGCTCTTATATATTTTTCTTTATGATACTCTACATTCAAAAAAATTGTCCCCATGTGGTCCTGTGCCTTCTCTCATTCATCTACCATTAGAATTTGGGTGATGTCTTCTATGACTACCTCAACCTGATAATCATCAACAGTAATTTTTATCTGAGGCTTGTTGACCAATGGTGTCAATTTTACCTTTGATTGCTTTATAGTGGTGGGGTCCAAAGCTATCATCTCTTGGATCTAGGCCAAGCTCTTAGAAGCTTGGGCGGTATGAGACTTCTAGATCCGAGGCACTTTTATTAATTTTTTTCAATTTCTTAAGCATTGACACAGTAGGGTGACTTTCAATAGAAGTTGAAGTAGATTGCAGCTATGGAAAATTGACAATGGGAAGAAAATGAAGGGTGACCATTGTAGAATCTATATTTGGTGGGGCTGCAATAGGGAGTGCAAAGATGGCTGAAGAAGTTATAGGATCAGATGGCACTCAGGATATATGAGGAGTTTATAGAGGTGGAGATAATGATGAAGGTGGGGGTTCTTGATTTAAATTAGAGGTTCCCTCATCTTCAAGAATAGAATGGGATTTTCCTTGGGACTTGGAAGAAGAAGAATAAATAGAGATTTTAATCATACCTTGGCTTGCATATGGATTATTTTGACCTTTGCTTATGGCAATAGATGCCTCTTCAGTAGGCTTTGGTCCTTCAATTGGTGTTGATCCTTCGATTGGTTTTTTGGGTTTAGGAGGATCGCCTCCTAGCTGTGGAGAGTGTTGCTCTTCATCTTTACCCGCATATTCTGCTTTAGTATTATCATCAATCCCCTCTTGCTTTATTTTCTTTTGGACCTCAACCATTTTAGCTTCTCTTTTCCTTTTTTACATGATAAGGAGTGCACTATAAAAGAGAGAGTCTTCATCAGAGGGTGAAAGGGAAATATGTGTGAGTCCCTTTTCTGGAGTAATCCCCTACTGCTTAGTGGTGATTTTCTTTCCCTTACTTTGACGTGTTGTTATTTTTCTTTTAACTACTTTCTTCTTCCCTTGGCTTGACTTTCCCTTTTCTATGCTCATATTAGCCTTCTCTTAGCTATCCATAGCCTATTCTTAGCTTAATTTCTCCTTTTCCTGGGTGATTTTCCCCTTCTTTGGGTTTTTGAGGAAGCTAGGAGTGACCTTGTCTACAAGGGTCTCTGACCATGTAGCATGATATTGATCATAACGAAGCTCAAATTCTTGGTCATTTTAATTCCCCATTTTGAAGTGAGCATTTTAACATGAATTCTCATCATCCACCTAGCTAAGACTTTCACTTTCATCCAGTGTGTTCCTTTCTTATGAATTTTTTTATGAGTTTATTTGTCATAACATGATTGAGGTTATTTTTAGTCTCATAATCCTCGAGGTGGTCATATAAATCATGCCATGAAAGTAAAGGTTGCATCTGATCAACATGTCATTCTAGTAGCTCATCCTCCTCATTATTCGTGTACATCTCAATGACCACTCGGTTGGACGAGTTCCATCTCTTGAAATCCATTTTGTTCAAAAAAACATACCACTAGGCAAACATGTCGATGGGATCATACCTCCATATTTGAGGAAGCTTTACCAATTTAAGGTCCTATAGAACCTGAGAAATATGCTCATGTTATGCCTTCTTGGACACTGCTACGCCCTCATAGTGGAAAAGCAATGGACATGTTCCAGCTTTGTGTATTCTTGTTCCATGCTTTAAGTTTATGTATTCAGTTTTCCTGAAATATTCTAGAGAAAACAAGTGATCATTGATGTAATACAAGAGCAAGAAGGGTTTCTTAGAGAACCTGTAGAGTCAAATGATTACTCCATGGGTGAGAATACACCAATCACCTTCTTCTGCATGTTTCTTCTACAAATACCTCTATAGCTTTGGGGACAGATGATCCATTTTTTTGTAGATAAGTTGCAGATCTAGCCCTAAAAAATTTCTATTAAAATCATAGTAGGACTCGGTCTTTGAAAGCACTTTTGTCCACTCGTACACTGGAAAATTTTTCCCCTTGTCATTTTTATCCACTATTGATATAAAATGGAGGTTCTTTGCTGTAAAAAAGAAGAAAACCCATATCAGGTATGATGAATACCTAAAATACATCTGAGTAACCTTATACAATTTGATCAACCCTTCATGAATTTGCTAAGAGAGGTACAAAGCCCAATTGAAGAAAATTGGTATCGTATTGGTATCCATTAAGGAGGTATCATAAAATTTAGGTTGGAGATGCATTGAGCTATTGCAATCTACCACCCATATACCTGTGAATAAATTTTTAGCCCTACCACCATTGCCATCATAGAAAATAGCTCCTTGTCTTTGAAATTAGGCAGGGGAATAAGAGATTGCAGCAAAATTCCCCTAGTGGGTGGGTCTATTAATTGTGACTATAGAAAATTTTTGATGTTATTGGTGGGAGTAAAGAATTTGGCCTGCTCAACTAGTTTGAATGGTCTTGGCTTCACAATTGGTCTTCTAATATAGGATAAGATGACTGAGAAGGCACCAAAATCTAAATTGGTGATCACTTCACCCTGGGAATGTTTGATACTTCATTGCTTGGGATCATAGAACTCAGCTATAGCTATGACAAGTTTGGGATAGGGCTGGATGGGAGTGCAGGTGTACCATGATAGAATGGAATGAAAAGGATAAGTTACTAGAGAAGACAGAGACATACCTTTGGTAAATTTTTCCATTACATTCTTCCAAATTTCCTCTGGGATTTTCCAGGTGAAAATTGGGTCTAAAATATTCACGTCTTTGTCTATAAATCCTACTTCCATTTCTTCTTTCTAGGGTGCTACTATAGTGGCTAAGGATGAGGCAGCCATGGAAATGTTTAACAATGGTGCTTTCACTAGTGGAAACTACTTTGGAGTGCTTTGTGCAATGCTTGAGTTCAGAAATGTTTAACAATGATGCTTTCACTAGTGGAAACTGGTATGGTCATAGAGAACATTTATTTCTTTCTGAGGAGCAAAGTGCAAAAATGGAAGCTCCTTATAATATAAATAGGGTTGTGCACATGAATTAGGGTATTTTTTCATTAATTACAGTAGGTTTCACTTACCCTAGAGTAATTTCAAATTTTGTATGTTTTTTTTCATGTGTCATCATTATGAAACCAATTTTTTGGGTTTGTTTCCCTCTTAGCCAATAAATTCATGTCACATTTCTATTGAGCCAATAAATTCACATCACCTTTCTGTTGAGCCAATAAAATTATATGAACACATTTTTACGAGGGTAGATTTGAAAAAAATTAAAAATTTCTCTCGACAATGGTTGAAATAGCCCTTTTTGGCTTTCGGCTCACGAAAACAAAGTCGATCACAAAATCGTGACACTTTTTCAACTTCTAGCCCTTGCTAGATTTCAGCCCGTGAAAAAAGACCAGTCATGAAATCACAATATCTTTTCAACTTTTATATACACCTAAAATACATAAAGCACATAAGATACAAGGGAGGGGAAGAGAGTTCCCAAACTCACTTATAAAAAAGCTTCAGGTGGAATTCGTTGATAGGGATAGGTTGGTTCTATCCTTGTTCATCTTTCATCTTGAAAGAGTTGTGTTGCTTTTTAGCAATGATTTCTAAGGATCCCTCCCAAAATGTGTCAAACTTCTGATGTTTTCTAGGTTTGGACTTATTCTCATTCCACCTTAGTACTGAATCACCAACTTTGAAATTCCTTAAGTTTGCTTTCTTATCAAACCAACATTTAGTCTTCCCCATATGTTCTTTATAGTGATTTTAGGATTATTCATTTTTGTCTTCTAGTTGTATAATTTGTATCAACCTATTTTCCATGGATTTTGCTTCTTCAGTACCAGTTTGATTGAGAAATTTTAGAGCTGATATTTCTATATGCACAAGGAGGACTATTTCAATGATTAAGGAGATGTGTTAATGGGCTTCTTTATCATAATATTGTCAGCCCATAATGCCTGATTTATCAAAAAATGCCAACTCCATTTGTTGTCCTTTAGGGTTCGCTTCAAGATCCTAAGCAGGTTCTTATTTATAGATTCTGCCAAACTGTTTCCCTATGGATAGTACTTCAAAGAAGTTTTTATATATATCTTATATTTACTAGTAAAATTGATCATATTAGTGCCCACAAAGGATGAACCATTGTCAGTCACCATTGCATAAGGTATGTCGAATCGAGTTATTAGAATTTCAATGAACTTGATCACAACCTCGTGATCTACTTTCTTGGTGGGCACCACTTCATACCATCTGGTAAAGTAGTCAATAGCGGTTAGGATGTACTTGTGTTTGGTTGATGAGTTGGGTTCTATGATCCCAATGAAGTCCAAACCCAATTACTGGAAGGGTTCCTCCACATATATAGGTCTTAAAGGCATATAGGGATTCCTATTTTTCCCAACATATCTTTGGTATTCCTCATAATTTTGAGTTATATTGAATTTGTCTGATAATATGGAAGGTTAGTAGCAGCTAGTCTTGATGATCTTTAATTTTATAGTTCTCCCTGAATAATGCCCTCCTGATAAGCCTCCATGGAACTCTTTCAAAATCTTATGTTTTTGGTCATCTTTGATGCTTTTTAGCAATACACCATCCAAATTCTTCCTATAGATTCCTTCTAGAAACAAGGTATATTTCAATGTCTAGATCTTGTACCTTCTTTTAGAAGTATTCAAACCTGTTGGGCACCTTCCATTTTAGAAATACCTTTCTAGTTCATCAGCCCAATCCACATTTTGTAGGAATTGATCATCCTCTAAAATTGCTTCTTGCGCTTGGCAAGCTACATATTTTGTTTGGGCTTGCTTTGCAAGTTCAAATCACAAAGCTCTTCCTCTTACCAACTTGGTTGGATGTATATCGATGTCATACTCTTGTATATTTGACACCCAACCAACTTTTTTTTTGTTGAGATCCCCTTGTATTATGAAGATCCTAACATCAGTATGAACCACATACATAGTGGTCTTGCTCTGTGAAAGGAAATACGTAAACTTTTTTAAATACTTCATTATGGAATATACCTAGTTTTTGATAAATTTGTACTTTTTTTCATGCTCTTGCATTGTTTGGTTCAGGAAGGTGATAGGCCTTTCTTCGTCATCTTTCCCCTTCTGGATCAAGACCACTGCATAGCTTTCCTGTTCACCTACAACATAGAGAATGAACTCCTTGGAATAGTCTAGGTTTGTTAGGATAGGTGTTTGAGGAATTTGCTCCTTTATCACTTAGAAAGACTTATTTCTTGGATCTATCTACTTGAATTTGCCATTGTTTTTTAATATTTGTGTCATAGGTTTCATGATTTGTGCAAAGTTTTCTATAAAATTGCATATAAAGTTGACCTGCCCAAAGAAGGATTAGCCATACCCTTTCTAAACTACATGCCCCAGTAGGATTCCTTCTTGTACAACAAAGATGGAATTTTTTGGGTTTAAAGAAATGGCAACATTTCTTGAAGACTTTCCTAAGATGTTCCATGTGGTCTTCATTATGGTGATAAAATACCATCATGTCATCCAGGTAGATGACTATGATCTTATTCACCATATCCCCGAATACTATGCCCATTACCCTCTAAAAATTTGCTCCTATGTTCGATAGGCCAAAAGGCATCCTTTGGTATGCAAATGTTCCCCATTTTGTAGTGAACGCTATTTTATACTGGTCATCATCTCTCACCCATACTTGGTTGTAGCCAGAGAAACCATATATCAACGAGAACCTCTCTACCCCTACAACGGTGTGTAAAATCTAGTCAATTTGTGATAGGGGGTAATGGTCCTTTAGAAAATCCTTGTTCAGGTTTCTGAAGTCAATGCACAGTTAGATATCATCATTCTTCTTCCTAACTGGCACTAGATTTTCTAACCAGGTAGAATACTTGATGGGGTAGATGATCTTGGCTTCGATGAGTTTAATCAACTCTTGTTTCATTAGAGCTTTAATTTTTGGGATAACCATTCTTTGCTTTTGCCTAAAGGGCTTAGCATCTTTCCCAAGCTCAATTGCATGTTGCATTGTTTATTTTCTGTAAACTTTGAGGTTGTTGTAAACCCAAGCTATTATGTCTAGAAACTCCTTTCATAGTTCATGTATCTGATTGATCTCCTTTTCAATGCAACAGATACTAACTTTGATTATCTTTCTTGGTTCTAGCTCAACCTCTTTATACCTACACTTTTCAACTTTCATTTTGTGGTCGATGGACCTATCATTAATATCAAATAAACTTTCTAAACTAATCATACCTTTCAAGATGTGGTTGTTCTTTATTTGAATTATGCCTTCATCTTCCTCATCATCTAATATTTTTTTGCTTAAGCAATTCATCTCATAGATTAAAAATTCTAAGATCTGCTCGTCATTTTCAAATACCTTCTAAAAGGTATCCTTATCTGATACTAAAGGCCTTTATATCAGTTTGATTGTTTTAGACTTCTAGATGATGTTTCTTATGGGGAAAAAGTTTGCACCTACCGATTCCAACAAGTCAGCATGATTATTCTAGTCCCTGGGAATCTATTTGATATTTAGGGCTTGGAACACTTCCAATAGGTCCCATAATTTGTTCCTATAAGCCTTAAAGTAGTGTTTCTTACACATTTCTTTTTAACTTGGTTTACTATCAATTTTGAATCTCCATAAATCTAGAGTTGTTTTATTCCCAACTTCTTAGCTTTCTTAAGGCCTAGACAAAGCACCTCATATTTGATTGTATTGTTAGTACAGCTCCAAGTTAATCGATAAGAATAAATCTTCTCTTTACCTATTGTAGAAATTAATACTATACCTACTCCAGCTCCATTATTGCATCTAGCAGCATCGAAGAAAAGTTTCCACAATTGGTTGGTAGGTGGATCTACCTTGTAGAGAGGAATAGGGTTAGTTTTCTCGGGTTTTATGATTAAATAACTTCCATGTCCTGTCTGAATCATGAAGAACACAAGCTTATACTGAGAGGGGGGGTGAACAGTATAAGACCCTTTTTAACTTGATCTATCACTACAGCTTTCAAACCATTAACAAGCAGAATAAGATAGCAGTAATGACAGTAGTAAAACAGTGCACAAGAAGCAATCCGTAATGAGACACAGCAAATTAATCCATGGATAAAAACTTTTCTTCTAAAAGTTATATCAAAACCTCTGGGAATCCTCCCCGATTACAATGTTTATGAGCCTCAGCTCAAAGGAGACACCTTCCCCTAATTCAACTTTGCTAGTGATCCTCTAGAGGACCTCTATCTCTTTTGCCCTTAGCAAGTGGAACTCTTTCCACAGAAGACACCTGTCTTCCCTGCTCTGGCTGGAGATCTCTGTCCTCAACTCTGTCACAGCAAGCTGGTCCTCTTTTCTGCACCAAAACATAGTCCTTCGGTATGGCACAATTCTGTCCTCTTTCTTTGTTCTTTTCGGCACTTGGTTTGGAAAACAATTCTTCACTGTCTGCACAACTACAGCAGCACAGTCTTCTTAAGTTACAGCTGCACTATCTTCTCAACTTCTGTGCAAAAATAGTAGTGTAGTCTTCGCAAAAATTGCAGCAGCACTATCGCCGTTCGACCTTTACAACTGTTCGTAATTACAGCAGCATCCACCTTGCACACTTCGCTTTCGGTTACACAGACTATGTGTAACCACAACAACACACTCTCCTTGCACAGTCCTTTTACGAACAACAGCACTTTCTTCGTGCAAACAATAGCTCAGACTTTGACACTTAAAAGATTCAACGAAATGCACCCTAAGGCTGCAGTCGAACTTCACTCTCTGCTTTTTCGAGATCGAACCTCACTTGTCGCACTCACTCTGCGAATATCACACTTCGAATGCACACATCGACAACACACCAAAAATGCTCAAACAGTCTTCCTTTAATACTCACAATCTCAAGATGAAATCTTTGATCTTTAGTCGGCTGTTCAATCTTCTACCACGTCGGCTGTAAGACTTTATACTTTGTCGGCAAAGGTTAACTTCGTCGGCTTCAAACGCTTCTACTGTTCTATGGCTTTTCTCGTGCGACACTCAAACATGTCACGATATCGCTACGCCTTGGTCTGCCGTACACCTTGTATTACATGCTGTCACAAAATCGTGACACTACTCCTGTCGAGCGCCTTCTTTGATTTGTTGTCACGAAATCGTGACACTACAGCCTTTGCTGACGTCACCATGAATCTTGTCATGAAATCACGACGTTCTGGACTTCACAGCCTTCTTCTCCGTTGCTGTCGCGAAATCGCGACGCTACAACTTTTGCTGACGTCATCATGAATCTTGTCACGAAATCGCGACGCTCTAGACTTCACTGCCTTCTTCTCCGCAACTATCACGAAATCGTGACACCTTTGCCTCTTGCTGACATCATCATGATTTTGGTCACAAAATCATGACGCTCTGGACTTCACTGCCTTCTTCTCCGCAACTGTCATGAAATCGCGACACCTTTGCCTTTTGCTGACATCATCAGCAACTCTATCATGAAATCGTGACACCTCTCGCTTCTTCATCCTTTTCTTGGTTAGCACTAGCGAAAATGAAACATGTCATGAAATCGTGATGCTTTCGCTGCCTTAGGATCTTTCTTGCCAACTGCTCGTGAAACTAGAACATGTCACGAAATCGTGACACTTTCTGCATCCGTACGACTTCTTCGAAACTTGTCATGAAATCGTGACACTTCCTGCAACTCAACACTGCCAACTCAACTTGTCACGAAATCATGACACTTTCTGCATCCGTACAACTTCTTTGAAACTTGTCACGAAATCGTGACACTTTTGCCCGCTTTGCCTCTGCCTTCCTGCATGTCGCGAAATCATGACTTTCTCTCTCCTCAAACATGTCGCGAAATCACGACAGTTTTTCCAGCAGCCTGCAAACTTATTCTACTTTATCTTTTTCTGGATTTTTGGCAACCTGGGCTACTCCGATTTTCTTGGAGACTTATCGACCAACATAAACCTTCAACAAAAACACATCCTTGGACATAAAAACAAATTGCTCCAATAGTTCCTCGACATCAAAAACAACATCTACCAATAGCTCCTTGACATCAATGACAACAACTAAACTTAGGCAAGGGCAATGTACTCAAGGTACCCAAAATTGCCAACAATCTCCCCCTTTGTCATTGATGGCAACCCTTATCTAAAACACATCTTTCAAGAGTCAAAACTGAATTCAATCTCTCCAAGTTTTGCTCCCCCTAAATTGAAGCTTTCCTCTTCTCTTGAAAACTCTCCCCCTTTGTCATCAATGGCAAAGGGTCACCTTTGGGGCTTGGGACTAAGAATGAGCCTCTTAGTTTAGTCCCTCCCCCATCTCCTGATGAGATGATTAAAATAGGGTTGGGAGTGACACTCCCATTAAACACTCATCATCATTAGTGTCCAAGATTTCTTTGTCGGGCCTTCTCTTGAATTCTTTTCTTGTATTTTTGTTCCTGTCACTGTTTTGATCCTCGGACCTGTTAATACTACTGTTCCTATTTCTTTTATCTTTTATGTTCTTATCCGTACCTTGATCCTTGGACCTGTTCATGTCATTTTTCCTATTTTTGTTATCATTCCTATTTTTATCCATGCCTTGATTCTTGAACTTGTTCATGCTACTATTTCTATTCTTGTATCTCAGAAGATCAGCTCTACACTGTCTAGCTAGGTGTCCTTCATTGTTGCATTTATAGCAGGTAACAATATCAGTCATGGCTGTTCTTTGAATTCGCCTGTTCTGACTAACCCAGTTCGTGTTATTTGTCTTGCAAAAAATTGCCTTGTGCCCGAATTGTTGACAAGAGTAGCAATACCCTTGAAAGAAATTACGTCTCCTAAAACTGTCATTTACTCTCTTCACTTGAGTCATGCACTGTACAACCATGTGACCAAATCTGTGACACACATAACATCTGTCGTGAAATTTTCTTTTGTTCGACTTCATGGGTCCCGAAAACTTCTTCTTCTCAGTCTGAATATCGTTTTCTGTTTCTGCGTATTCATCACTTACGGACTCATGATCTGAAGTACTTTCTTCAACAGGACTCTCTTTCTTTTGAAATCTTTTGCTAGATTCCCCAACCTGTTCCTTGTGCGGCTCAACAAAATCGAGACCTGTTTTATCTGTTGGTTTTCTCTGTCCTTCGATGAGAAATTTAACCTTCTTGGAGCTATCCTAAAATCTGTAGAGCTTATCCTTGTACTCTTTATTTTCTTCTTTCAAAGAAGCTATTTCCTGTTCTAACTCACTATACTCCAGAATTTTAGATTCTAACTCATTCTTGAGTTCTTGTGTCTTAGCCATAGATACTTCAAGATTTTCTACAAGTTCATCTATCTCCATACAGCATTCATCTACCTTAATCTTGAGTCTATCATTCTTCTTTCTTTCCTTTTTCAAAACACTAAGAGCATTATTGAGTTCGCATTCAAGATCCTCTATTTGATGGCGCTTTGAATCATCACAACCTTTTTCAGATTTCTTATCACTAGAGGTGCTACCTTTTTCAAAAACCATACATGCATCTTCATTGGGGTTTTCTGAAACATCCTCATACATACTAGCAACCAAATCATCATTTCTGCAACCATCCTCAAGGTGCCCAAAATTTCCACATCTAAAACATTTCATGATAATGAATTTGTGTTTCGGTTCTTCCTCTTTTTCTGAAATGAACAACATCTCATTTTCATCATCACTAGAAGAACTGTCACTTTCACTGCTAGAACACTTACTTGCTTTGTCCAAGTAGAAGCTCTTCTTATTCTTGTGAGAATGCCTCTTTCCATGATTGTTGTACTCATCTTTGCTTTTTTGGTGATTGTTGTACTCATTTTTGTTGTTTCTGTAATACCTGTGCTTTTCAGAATCCTTGCTTTTAACATCCTGTATATCTTCATCACTTTCATCTTTAGAAACAGTACAGTCAGTAGCATAATGACCAAATTTCCCGTAGTTGAAACATCTTATATTTTTCTTGCTTTTGTGCTTTCTGGAAAACTTGCCTTTCCTGCTTGTAATATGCCTCTTCCTCACTAGAAGACTCATCACTTTCTTGAATCTGTTTGCCCTTCGATTTCTTGATAGCTTTGAAAGCTGCCTCTTTCTTTACATTAACTTTCACTTGTGTCCTCAATTCAAATGTTGCAAGAATACTATGGAGCTCATCCTTTTTCAATTTATCTAAATCTTTGGCTTCCTCAATAGCAAAAATATTTTCGCTAAATCTATTTGGAAGAGATCTTAAAATCTTATCACACACATCATTTTCAGCAAGTTCAAGACCTAAGTCTTTCATAGAATTAACAACTTCATCCATCCGGAGCATGTAGTCACTAATATTTTCATCATCATTCATCTTGAGTTGTTCAAACATACCTTTAAAATGTCTTAACTTGGCCTTTCGAACATTTGCATCACCTGTATGAACAACTCTGCAATTGATTCCACATTTCACTGGTTGTCTTGCAGTGAATAACTTTAGTGAGATCTGCCTTTTGTAAACCCTTCAAGATTGCATTCATGGCTTTTGAATTGTTGTGATGTAGAAGTCTGTCTTCTTTAGTGTAAGGACCATTTGTAGGAATGGTATATCCATCTTCAACAACTTCCCATACCTCATTACCGAGAGCCATTAGATAGACTTTCATTCTTGCACTCCACAGACCAAAATCTGATCCGTCAAGAATAGGTGTTGCATTGCTACTCGAGTAGTCCATTGTGTTCTTTGTAAACTTTTCCTTCAAGCTGTTAAACTTTTCGAAGGCACTGGCTCTGATACCAATTGAAGAACACAAGCTTATACTGAGAGGGGGGGTGAACAGTATAAGACCCTTTTTAACTTGATCTATCACTACAGCTTTCAAACCATTAACAAGAAGAATAAGATAGCAGTAATGACAGCAATAAAATAGTGCACAAGAAGCAATCCGTAATGAGACACAACAAATTAATCCACAGATAAAAACTTTTCTTCTAAAAGTTATATCAAAACCTCTGGGAATCCTCCCCGATTACAATGTTTATGAGCCTCAGCTCAAAGGAGACACCTTCCCCTAATTCAACTTTGCTAGTGATCCTCTAGAGGACCTCTATCTCTTTTGCCCTTAGCAAGTGGAACTCTTTCCACAGAAGACACCTGTCTTCCCTGCTCTGGCTGGAGATCTCTGTCCTCAACTCTGTCATAGCAAGCTGGTCCTCTTTTTTGCACCAAAACACAGTCCTTCGGTATGGCACAATTTTGTCCTCTTTCTTTGTTCTTTTCGGCACTTGGTTTGGAAAACAATTCTTCACTGTCTGCACAACTACAGCAGCACAGTCTTCTTAAGTTACAGCTGCACTATCTTCTCAACTTTTGTGCAAAAATAGTAGTGTAGTCTTCACAAAAATTATAGCAGCACTATCGCCGTTCGACCTTTACAACTATTCGTAATTACAGCAGCATCCACCTTGCACACTTCGCTTTCGGTTACATAGACTATGTGTAACCACAACAACACACTCTCCTTGCACAGTCCTTTTACGAACAACAACACTTTCTTCATGCAAACAATAGCTCAGACTTTGACACTTAAAAGATTCAGCGAAATGCACCCTAAGGCTGCAGTCGAACTTCACTCTCTGCTTTTTCGAGATCGAACCTCACTTGTCGCACTCACTCTGCGAATATCACACTTCGAATGCACACATCGACAACACCCCAAAAATGCTCAAACAGTCTTCCTTTAATACTCACAATCTCAAGATGAAATCTTTGATCTTTAGTCGGCTGTTCAATCTTCTACCACGTCGACTGTAAGACTTTATACTTTGTCGGCAAAGGTTAACTTCGTCGGCTTCAAACGCTTCTACTGTTCTGTGGCTTTTCTCACGCGACACTCAAACATGTCGCGATATCGCTACGCCTTGGTCTGTCGTACACCTTGTATTACACGCTGTCACGAAATCGCGACACTACTCCTGTCGAGCGCCTTCTTTGATTTGCTGTCGTAAAATCGTGACACTACAACCTTTGCTGACATCACCATGAATCTTGTCATGAAATCATGACGTTCTGGACTTCACAGCCTTCTTCTCCATTGCTGTCATGAAATCATGATGCTACAACTTTTGCTGACGTCATCATGAATCTTGTCACGAAATCACGACGCTCTAGACTTCACTGCCTTCTTCTCCGCAACTGTGCAGAAATCGTGACACCTTTGCCTCTTGCTGACGTCATCATGATTTTGGTCATAAAATCACGACGCTCTGGACTTCACTGCCTTCTTCTTCGCAACTGTCATGAAATCATGACACCTTTGCCTTTTGCTGACGTCATCAGCAACTCTGTCACGAAATCGTGACACCTCTCGCTTCTTCATCCTTTTCTTGGTTAGCACTAGCGAAAATGAAACATGTCACGAAATCATGACGCTTTCGCTGCCTTAGGATCTTTCTTGCCAACTGCTCATGAAACTGGAACATGTCACAAAATCGTGACACTTTCTGCATCCGTATGACTTCTTCGAAACTTGTCATGAAATCGTGACACTTCCTGCAACTCAACACTGCCAACTCAACTTGTCGTGAAATCGTGACACTTTCTGCATCCGTACAACTTCTTCAAACATTGTCGCGAAATCGTGACACTTTTTGCCCGCTTTGCCTCTGCCTTCCTGCATGTCACGAAATCGTGACTTTCTCTCTCCTCAAACATGTCGTGAAATCGTGACAGTTTTTCCAGTAGCCTGCAAACTTATTCTACTTTATCTTTTTCTGGATTTTTGGCAATTGGGCTACTCGATTTTCTTGGAGACTTACTGACCAACTGAAACCTTCAACAAAAACACATCCTTGGACATAAAAACAAATTGCTCCAATAGTTCCTCGACATCAAAAACAACATCTACCAATAGCTCCTTGACATCAATGACAACAACTAAACTTAGGCAAGGGCAATGTACTCAAGGTACCCAAAATTGCCAACAAATCATAGCATTGAAGTCTTGGAGAGAGAATTGTTCCTCTTATTTTAGTACATTCAAAGCTTCTTCCATTAAGTTTAAAACTTCCATTTCTTCAGTAATTATGCTTACTGTAGTGGTTTGCTACTCTTCCTCTTCAATTTTTTCTATATGGAAGGTAGATGGCTTTTCATTAAATATTTTACTCTTTTGCACTTGAATGGGATTTCCATGTGTGAGTAATCCATAGATAGATATCATCCTATTTTGGTAGTGAATTTCCTAGAGAGGCACATACCAAAATAATATTTTAAATCCACTACCACTACCTCTTGCATAACTGTGAGTTGAGGTAATTGTGTAGAACTATTGGAATGTCTTTAATTACCCCTATGGTATTGACATGGGTTGCATATAGTTGTAAAATTCTAGGGTTACTTCTAGTGTATTTTATCCCAATGATGTCACACATATTTGGATATTATAGTGGTCGCAACTCCTAAGTCTATCATACAGTTATGTACCACCCACCCTTCCATTTGAAGAGACCAATGGAAGAGAGGAGGTCTATTTTTTTCATATCAGACATCAAACTAGCTTGTGCATAATTTAACTAAGTGGGATTCGTATTCTTGTTTTGCATAGACCTCATGGATTCATGTAATAAGTCGATTTGTCCCAAAATTTGTAAGGCATCATACATAGTTGCTTTAGAAGGAGTCTTTCATTTCTTCTACTATGTTGAAGGGGAGAGGATCGACACTTTTATCTTTTTCTTTTGTAACATCATCGTACTTATTCCTATATCCCTGAGTGGCATCTATCCTTTAATGCTTGGTCAATGAGGGATATCTCAACTTATCTCTTGCTTGTTCTAGTGTCTCAACTTCCTTTTGCAAGGGGGCTTCGTATGCACCTCTACTTCTTTCTGACCTAAGCTTTGGGGAACCTTCTCATAGGGTGTCCTTTCAACTTGGTTTCTTACAGGTGAGGGAACCTTCAAGGGATTAATCTCTTGGGGATATACCTACAAAGGTTTTTTTCCTGATATGGTTAGAACAACTACTTGTTCAACTAAAGACATCATGAGATTGTGATTTTCCTGTCTGATCATGTTTACTTTCCCTTTAATATTTTTTTATGCTCTTTCAATAGATATATTTTGGATGTATTGTTGATGGATCATGCATGAGTTTTCACCATGTGGATCATTACATATAGAACACCAGAAGTTCAATTTTATTGTATATTTGGTGGATTTAGAATATTTTTTAGTGTAAAATACATTTGATATTTCTTGATTCCTATCACTTGTGGAAGATTGGTCTCTTGTTACTTGTGGAAATATCCTTGGTTGGAAACTCCTCTCTGCTTCTCTTCTTTCCATTGAGGTCATACTATTAGTTATAGTTTTCATTGTTGATTGTAGATCTTGTAAAGCTGCAATTTGGGGAGTAAGAGTTGTTGAAACTACTACCATAAGAAGTGTGGGAATAACAAGTAATAATGGAGAAGTGAGGGGTACCTGTATTACTAGGATAGTAGGTTTCCCAATCCATTTGGGGAGATATTTATTAGAAGTAGAAGTAGGACTTGGAAAAGTAGTATTGGATGCTTGTGACAAATTTGAGAAGATAGCCATTATCATCTTTGAAGGGAATCTCCCAATAGCAATGAGATCTTTCTCAGCCTTCTAAGATTCTTGGAAGATTTTTGGGAATATGAACACTTGAGATAGCTTGATTACCATGATTAGATCTAAATTTAAAGCTCTTAGGTAATAATACATTGCTTGCTCATGTGTTGGTATCAATCCATCAGGCACTCTCTTCCAAGTACAAATGAACCAGATATTGAAATCAACTATTTCCTCCTAAGGATGCTTCTAAATAATGGTGAATTGATTGAGCAGAGAAAAGAGATCAGGCTGTTCATTAAACTCTTCAATAAATTTATTGTAAATTTGAGCCCAAGTGGATATGGTTTGATTAGGAGGTCTCTATACCAATAGAGTGTTTTCCCTTTTAAGGGAATGACTAACAGCCTTATCATCAAATATTCCTCTATGATGTTGTGTATTGGTGCCAATGCAGCCACATCTTGGCAGTTTTCATAAGTCATTTTTCTTGTGCCATCATACTGGGTTAGCACTTTCAAAACCGCTACAGGTATCTAATGCTGAGATATGATATTCAGGGGACCCAAATGGTTCCATGTAGGCTAGGGTATATTTGGTTTATTAATAGCCATTATAGTACTGATTGATATTGCAGTGGTATGAACAAATGTGTTTAACAATCCACTAGTAGCATAACTAGGGAGAACTATAGGGGAAGGATTTGTAGATCCTGTAGTGATGGTAGAAGAAGAGGTTGATAGAGAAAAAAGTATAGGATTACCTTTGAGGCTACCAAGGTGTAACTCAAACTCGATGGGTTTTTTTAGAATTTTTAGCTTTAGACCTGGTTTTCATATATCTCTATATTCTACCAGAAGAAAGATAAGGTTTTTTTTAACGTAATTTCTAGGTGATTAAAAAAAGGGGATAGGACAAAGATAACCACCAAAAATTTGATCTTTATACATAGTAGGATTCAGGTCCCACCGAGCATGCCAAAAAATTTTGGTATAAAATCTACCTTTGGATGTGTGTGTGCGCCCAAGGCCTTGCCAACATTGAATGAATAGGTGAAAGGAAGTACTACCCAGTTCAATCTCTAGAAAAGGTTAGTTCCTTTCTTGATTTATGTGAAAAGAGAGGATAAGAACAGAGTGCTTAGAGAGAGGGAAATATAGTTGTTACTAGAAATTTTACGGGGTACTAATTAGACAAGATCAAAGAGGTAAACAAACTTAAGAATAGAGCATTCATAAAAATATCAAAATAGGGGCAACCAATTATTTATTTTAAACTTTGAATCATTCCTTAACGTATAGTTATTATCAATTCTAGTGTTAATGAAATTAGAAAGCAAAAATCTAGAGAGAGAATTAATGCAATACACATTCCATAAAATTTCAAATAGAAATATCAATCCATACATACATTAACAATGTTGTTAAACCATAAACTAGAGTGATGATCTTGTCTTTATTGCTATGTAAAAATTGCATACATCATATTGTAAACACCTAAGAGCTGAACCGTTTCAAGGGTGCACTCATCCTATACAATTTCTTAATACAAAATATCAAAATTTATTACAACAGCAAGCCAACTGGCCAATTCTGGTAAGAGGCTTAGTGGAACCTCTAACAACATTCAGTTGAGATTTGATCCTATGGTTATCTCAGCTCATGTTGATCTTATTCAAGATGTAATCACCCAACTACATTCCACTCTTCTATTAGAGTCGTTGAACCTTGAAAATAGGACCGGTCACAAAATCAATTGACCTGATAGTCAAATTTGACTACACCAAAGAGAAATAATAAAAGTGTCCCAACCATCAAAAATACTAGATTCAAAAGGTTGCTTCCTTTTTTCAAAGGTTGCACCCTTTTCCTTGCATTCACATCATCAGCACATCAATTGCTAGGTTCAAAAGATTGTGTTTTTTTTTCAAAGGTTGTGCCCTTTACCTTGCATTCATAGCAATAGCACATTAATTGCTAGGTTCAAAAGATTGTGTTCTTTTGTCAAAGGTTGTGCCATATGCCTTGCATTCACAACACATCAATTGCTAGGTTTAAAAAATTGTGTTCTTTTGTCAAAGGTTGTACCATTTTCCTTTCATTCACATCATCCACACCCATTGCTAGGTTCAAAAGATTGTGTTATTTTATCAAATATTTTGCCCTTTGCTTTGCATTAATTCCTTGTCAAAAACCTCTTTTTTTAGGGAAATAATAGAATCGTTCATTACGTCATCCACATTCCCTGCATTCAACATCATCAATTTTAATCATCATTGCATTTATCAAATTCCTTGACACTTTCCAAGTAAACCTTGTATTTAGTGGTTTATCCTAATCACCTGGAGATTGTAGTTACTGGTTATCCATACAATCTGGTATGATGGAAAAATCACCATAAGTACACTTACATTGTCAAAAACCCTTCATCTGTTAGGGTAAAAATAGAATCCATCACTTACATTATCTGTAGACACCAAAACAGCACCAATCCGATTATGTGACTGCAAACACTGATCGCTTTGACAAACACAGCCCCCAGGGGCAGCCCTCAGAGGTCAAACAGTGGTCTTAACCACTTTCATAGCAATTTTGTAAGGTCAAGGAGCAATTTGGCACACTTGGGCACTTTGCCCAGTATTCGTCTCACCCAGGGACGAATTCAAAATAGAATCCGTCCCACCCCAGGACGAATTCTGAATCCGTCCCTGGGTGGGACGAATTCTAAGCTTAACGGGCAAAAGGGCAAATGGTGCCAAGTGGCAGCCCAGAACAGTCAGTTAAGGGCTCCTACCTTGCACGCATGTGTAAGTGGACAGAGGGGCCGTTAGAGGACTGTTACAAGAAGCATTTATCAAAGTTCAAGTCAATGGAAGGACTCCCCTCCCTCATGGGAAGACAAGACTGCCACATGGCGCCCATGGCCAACACTTGGCTTTTGTGCTTCCCTCCCAAAAGAGACCCCTTGGGTCTATAAAAGGTGGGAATTTTCTCACCCAAAATATGCAGGTAGAAGGAGTGTTCAAGCAACGAAGTGCTGCCGAATCGAAGACTCATTTGCATCCCCCTTTGTTCACCTTCCTACATCCATCAATCTCTTTTGCAAGGGAGGTTGTTGGGTGGCCTTTGGAAGCTCGAACCTTACTCAAATCCGACGCATGGACATCTGAACCTACCAATTCGCCGACCCCCCAATCCTAAAAGGTTTTGGGCCCATCCTTGGTGGATTGGCTCCAAAATCGAGGGCCAACGGTGGGAGGCCCACTTGGGCACCCCCGCACCCCCAAATTCTAATTTCAGTTTTTGAGCACTTTAGATTAATTTTTAGATTGCATTCTGTGTTACTAGGTCTGATTAGTCTATAATTGCAATTTTGTAGCTTTTGGTCAGAGTTTAGGGTGTTTTGTATTGCTTTATCGTTTCGCTAACTTGCAGGTGTCAAGGTTAAATTCCCGAGGGAGGAGGCCAAATTGGGAAAATCCGACCATCTGGGTCGTCCCAAAATGGCCCCAATTACCTAACCCCCCTATTTGCAGGAGTTTTGCAGGTCCCGAGATCCGACATTGGAGCAGCAGCAGGTCGATTTCTCCTATTCAGAAGAATTCGTCCCACCCAGGGACGAATTACAGTCAGAATTCGTCCTGCCCAGGGACGAATTCCAGTTTAAGGTGAATTGGCCAGCTGCCTCGATGGCAGTGGCCTTCTGGTGACTGTTCTTACCTTCTGTCAGATTTTGAAGCAATTTGGATTCACTGTTTTCATGGTTTCAGGAAAATATTCGTATGCATATTTTGTTAGTTTTAGAGAGAGAATGCTTTTCATTTGCAACAGGTGCTACTAACGTCTTGATCATTTCTTTGTTTGCAGGAGAAGCAGCAGAGGCGAAGAACCCATCAACATCAGCGACGGCATCATCTTAGCCCGCCCAGTGCAATCGTGGGCACGCGGAAGGAGGAACCATTCAACGATTGTAATCAAACCTTATTTGCGCTCCTAGCCCCTGAAAAGGGAGGAGGCATTATTGTAACAGAGATCGAAAGAAATTAATGAAAGGGCTGTTTTTCTTTATCTGATTGCGTCTCTTACAACATGTCTCTTTTCGTTTCATGTAATGTACATTCCTAGGACTTAGGCGTGCTTAACTTTGAATGCAATTGCACTTGGTGTTTCTTTTGACCGGAATCTCGTGCTTTCAGTGGCGATCACGGTGGGACCCTGTTCCCTGGTTTTGAAATCACAGAAACTGATCAAAGTTTTGTGTTTGTGCTTGACAGGTACACTTTTTTTGTTGCAGACTGCTATTCGTCTCTGACAGGGACGAATCCTTTTCTGCAATTCGTCTGACCCTGAGACGAATTCAAATTCGTCTCTGGGTGGGACGAATTTGCTTCGCAATTCGTCTCCCGGAGGGACGAATTCTCGTCTACGGATTTTCGAGCAGAAATTCGGAGATAACAGGAGCAGCAGAGAAGAGGTAGGGATTTTCATGATCTCTCGTTATAATTTTCTGTTTCGTTTCCGTTTCTGCTTCGTTAATTGTTTTCATTTAATCTTGCATTGCATTAGGAAAAGTCATGTATGCTAGTTTCATTTTGTTGGATAAAACGAATCCCACACACATCACGAGACAACTTTAAACCAAGGAGCTGGTCTTAAGACCCCAGCCCTTGATCAAGACCATTGGTGGATTTAATCACCGCCTTGGCTTGATTTGCATCCATTTCCCGATTGTCAACTGTTGTTAGGCGTAAATCCTGACGAAGACAGACCGAGCGTAGCTGGGGTGATTCCCATGCGCGCGAGGATAAGTTTTCTATGGTAGGTGTCATTAACAGGACAATCCCCCTTCCGTACCGCCTATGTACCACGTACCTTCTGCTCTCACGTACCTATAGTCTCCCTCTCGTAAGGGCGGGTATATAGAGAGGTTGGTATATTGGCTCGGTTGGTATATTGAAGGGGCGACCTTTTTGGAGTTATAAGAGCCTACATGATGCATTTAAACGTTCTACAAAACTTACAAAAACAAAACAAAACATCAAAATGCACTAAACCAGTTTAGGGCACACCAAGAATCCTTAAAAGAGATAATCACGGTCTTGTGAATGTGTGTGTTTAATTCTGCTTAGTGTAGACAAAAAAAAAAAAAAAGAGAAAATCATAAAACGAGATAAAAACTTATTTAGATAGCATAGAAGCACCGCAATGGTGTACACCCGTAGTCAAGCCCAATCAAGGGCAGAAGCTCCGAGAGGTACACAAAAAGCAAGCACAAGTTGCCTTCACTTCAGTCCCGAGGATTTGGTTATACCGCCTTATCGGTCTAACCTACAAAAGAATCCAATTCAGAATCCTCGGTGGGGTATGCCTATTCAAAGCAGCCCCTTTCGGGAAGATGCCTTACATGTAGACCTTGACATAAATAGAGAATCACCTCTTGAAGGTAGGCATGAGTGGCCACCGCGCAATGAAGCGCTAAACAGGCACACTGTCCATTTAGAGGGGCAACATGGATATGGCGTCCCTTCTTTACCTATCATCAGAACAGAAAGACCACATCCGGAGCGCAGGGCTCCTTACATAGGGCGACCTAACTCCGCCCATCCCATTTACACTCATGAAAGGGAGTATGAGGAAAACCATCACATTCCTCGAGAGCAACAAACAATGCGGGAACCTTGCATTTCCGCACCAGCAAGGATATCATGATCACCCCTTGAGGCCAGAACCTCGAGCACATACCACCTACCTCGACAGAGGGAAGCGACCCATTGAAACCTTAGAGCATCAAAATCAAGGTAGACCCATAGGAGGAACATTTGAACCTCCCAAACAAAATAGGGTAGAACAAATTGATCCGGCTGTCGCCAGATATACCACCCGTCAAGCCCAAATCATGCGGCTTAAACAAAGTCAACAAGAGATAGAGTATCAATACCGCTTGGATAAAGAACGCATGCAACGCGAAGCGGATGAGTTACGCTATGAAATACCTGAGAGGGGGCCAACCCCTCGCATCCAAAGAGCTGAAAAGTATGAGAGGCGTAATCCATTGGCGCAAGACAGGTCTCCACGACCTCGTCAAACTCTGCCTCCAAGACCCCATAGATTTGAAAGGGAGGCAACTCCCCGAAACAATGATGGGTACCTTCAACAAGAACTTGATCAGGGTCATAGGTTTCGCCTCGAGACTCCTCAAGAATTTTACGAGGAGTATGAACCAGAAGAGGAGTATATCGAAACTCCCCATCAAGGCAGGAAGGATGCCATTCGGCCACCCCTCCATAGGCCTCCAGTTTACCGTAACTTGCAACAAGAGCGAACAAGAGAGGAAGAAATAAAATCTTCCGATGCATACCAAGCGCTATTGGAGCGTTTAGAGTCGGTGGAGACAAAAGCTGCTGGGCATCAAAAACCCACATTACGTCTACTCCGCAATAATCCGGTGCATCCCTCAGTGCCTACACCTCTCTACCCCGAACACTTTAAGTTGCCTCAATTGGCAGTTTTTAAAGGTGAAGAGGACGCACAGGAACATGTTACACGGTTTCTAAGCCAATGCTTCGGCATTCAAGATAATGACGCGTTATTGCTTAGAACATTCATAACCACATTCGCAGGCCCCGCCTCGGATTGGTTCACACAGCTGCCCAAACACAACATAAGCAGATTAGATCAGCTAGTAGATGCGTTTCTTGAACGCTTCGCCTTCAACACAAGGAAGAAGGCATCACTTAGTGATCTTGCTAGCCTTAAACAATTTGAGGAGGAAACAATGGCAACGTACGGGAACCGATGGAGAGCTTTGCTTTCTAAGTTACCCTACCGTCCTCCCATGTCGGACCTCACGCAAATGTTCGCGAAAAGTTGTTTAAAATCAATCTCCGGTCTATTGTTGCTGCGACAATACGACAGCTTAGAAGAAGCTTTGGCGCAAGCCGCAGTCATAGAAGAGATTAAGATAGGCGAAGGCGCAATTGCCAAGCCTAAGAAGAAAGAGTGGAATAAAACCACTAAAACCGGGACAACGCAACCACAACACGCTGCAATCAACCAAGTTGCGATAAATGTCCCAGCGCCTGTGCAAGAAACGCAGCCTCAAAAGGCTAACTACCAGGCAGTGCCTCCTGCTTACGAAAGAGATAACAGGAGACAAGAACAGTATCAGCAGCGTCGCCCTAGGCGACAATTCACCCCGTATGCGGAGTCTAGGGACTCCTTATTTGACCGCTTGTCAGCGGTGAATCTAGTTACTCTGCCAAAAATCCAAATTTTTGACCCTAGCGTTCCTAAGCCTAAGGGGTATAGGGAGGAATTGTATTGCAGATTTCATAGACGCAGAGGACATGACCTAAATGGGTGCTGGAAATTCAAAGAACTAGTCCAGGATTTGATCGACAATCGAACATTGGTCGTGGACAACCCCATCGCACCTAACAACCAACAAATGGGGGTATTCAAGGACCCCTTGCCTGCCCACGAGGCGCAGACAAAACCGCTCCAAATAAACGAGGTGCGACAAGATCTTCCCGCACAAGGATTTGTGGGAATGATTAGCATTGTAACAAGGAACAGAAAATACCCAGCAGTTGCCCCCGAGGTACCTGCGAGGGAAGTTCCGTCGACATCGCAGCCTCAACAACGCCCGATGCAGTTACCTCCGCCTAGACCTGAGGTCACGATACGAACCAAACTCACGCAGAGTTTGCGGACCACGTCGCCTAGGTTCGTCCATCTACGAGCTTATTCAACAATCAGCTCCACATAGAGAAGCTCTTATGGACATCTTAAAAGCCATTGAAGTACAACCCCACGAAGCTAATTCTTTCAACGCTTTCGTGGGACATGTGAAACAATGTACGGAGCCCGTCATCACATTCAAAGAAAATGAGGTCAAAACAATATCGAATGACATGCCGGATCCACCCCTGCACGTTATCGCGCGGGTCAACGGGATCCCGTACAAGAGAGTGCTGATAGATACTGGCTCGTCCAGTAACATTATAACCACTGCTGCGTTAAAGCATTTAAAACTGCCGACCTCTCACATCACAGCTTCCACGTACACACTGCGAGCTTTTAACGATGCAATTTGCTCGACAGTCGGCACGGTTGTTCTGCCTATACAAGTAGGACAAAAGTCAATACCCACACTATGCCATGTGTTGGAAGGCGAAATGGCTTATAACATACTGCTAGGGCGGCCTTGGATCAGGGACATGAAGTGTGTCCCCTCGATCGCACACCAGTGCTTGAAGTATGCCTATGAAGGGCAAATACATGTAGTCCCAATGGACTTAGAGCCCTTCAAGTATTGCAATGCGGTACAATTCATACCTCAATCGACCCTACCATCAACGCATTTGGATTTTCAATTAAATCCATCTAAACAGGGTCCGATACCGCAGGCACAACTGGTGGCCAATAAGGTAAAATCCCAGCCAGGTGAGATGTCATCATTGGCTCCTTCATCATCAGCGCCACCTATCGTGGCCCAACAGAAGGACAAGGGAAAGCAAATCATGGAGGAGGTTAAGCCTCTAGAAGAGGGGTTGCCCACGATCTCAACAATATCAACAGAGGAAGCGCCCAACGCAACGGAAACCAAGATTCCTGAACAACCAAACATGGAATGGACTCAGGAAGGACTACCGTTTCCTCCTACCCAATCATCAACAATCATTGTTGAGATGGCCAGTACAGGCCTGGGAGAGTACATAGTGCAAAATGTTGTGGCAACCCCCACACTGGAGTCAGTACAAGACATGGGAAGACCTCGCCTCCCCATTGGAACAATCGTCCCTTTAGGCTACCCACCGAACCAAACGAATTTTGTGTATGGGGGCCTTGATCATGGTTCTGAACCATGCGAACAAAAGGAAACAGATGAAGAACCTTTTGTCGAAAACATCAATTATCCGTCGAACCCGAATTTGCCCTAAAATATCTCGAACAATGCAATTGGCATGGGTATGGGCTAGGCAGATACGAGCAAGGGATGCGGATCCTTTGTCAACCAAGATATCAGATGCCATACGACAAGTCGGGGGTAGGGTTCAACCATCCCCTGCCATTAGACATCTTGGTTGAAAACATGCAAGGCCTAGAAATAGGCAACAGGGGGGGATTGGCACAAGACCCATACGCCAATCCAAACACAGAATACACATTGGGGGATTATCTCCCATGGTCTACAAACACCCCTGGTAACAACAATAATCCCTCTCCTTTGCTAGAGAGAGGTGAAAGTTCAGAGAGCAGTCCTCGAAAAGAACAACAACGGCTTCCAGATATTTTTCTGAAACTGTTCCCCTTAGAGGTTCCAGACGAAATAACGCAGTCTCAAAAGAATCAGGTCCCTCCACTAAGAGTGGAACAACCGCAATGGGATCAGATTAATTCACTGGAACAAGAAGAGTCCTCAATGTCGGAAGCAACAGATGCTGAAGAGGATGAGCAATTTTGGATCTATGAAAGCGATTCAGAAGACGAGACTGAGATGGACTATCTCAGACATGCGCGACGACATCACCACGCTCTAACCCATGAAGATCTAATGGGACAAATGGGTATACGGTTGGGACATGAATGGCACTTAGACCCAACGAGGTGGGACCAAGTGCTAGGCCTATGGCTCCAAATTCAAGTTGAGCATCGTCCACCTCAAGATCCCATCAAGACAACAGTACCAAGGGAAGACCCCGCCTTCCTTTCCGCACTTAGAGACGAATTTGCACCTAGAGAGGATCCATTCGTGCCTGTTCCCGTAGAGCCAGACCCAGAATATAGGGAACATCTGAAAGAATCAAGTCGTCACACCCGTGGTTCTGGAGACCAAATTCATTCCATCCACATGATCTCCATTGATTTGACCACACCCATCCGCAATCCGACCGATCCATCACGGTCATTACATCTAAACACGGATGCCATTGATCGGGATCGCGTCAACTCACCATTGTCACCATCATAGTACTGGCCTTTCGGTGAAATGCTTCATTTTACCCCAAGGACAACTCAAGATATTTTTCAAGCTGAAGAGGGACCCAAAGTCCCCAACGCAGATCTTAACTCAGCTGATGATATCCATTTAATCCCAACTCCACATCAGTTGGAGGACGGATCTCACATGTCAGTCGAAGAGACGACTGACGTAGACATCGGCACAGATCCAATGAATCCACGGATTCTCAAGCTGGGGGTAAGCCTTTCCCCCGAAGAGCAAGCCGATTACATTGCCCTTCTTAAAGAAAAGAAGGAGGTTTTTGCATGGTCATACAAAGATATGCCAGGACTAGACCCGCAGCTAGTCATGCACAATTTAACGCTTGATCCGAAAATCAAGCCGATAAAGCAAAAACTAAGAAAGATGCACCCAACAAGTGGCCTTGATGGTCAAAGACGAATTACAAAAGCCGTTGGATGCACAATTTGTCATCTGCGTGGATTATCCGCCATGGTTGTCCAACATGGTTCCCGTCAAGAAGCCCGATGGGAGGATTCGCATATGCACCGACTTTCGAGACTTAAACAAAGCGAGTCCTAAGGATGATTTCCCCTTGCCAAGCATCGACGCATTGGTAGACGCTACAGCAAGTCACGAAATGCTCTCCCTAATGGACGGTTTCTCAAGATACAATCAAATTCGTATCAATCCTGAAGACCAACTCAAAACGGCATTCACAACGCCTTGGGGGACATTTTGTTATAAGGTCATGCCTTTTGGCCTTAAAAATGCTGGCGCTACATACCAACGTGCTATGACGTATATCTTCCACGATTACATGCACAAAACTTTGGAAGATTACATGGATGATTTGTTAGCCAAGTCTAAATTGCGCTCAGATCATCTCGATGACTTAAGCAAGATCCTCGATCGCCTCATAGAGCATAAGGTCAGACTGAATCCCAAGAAGTGCGTGTTCGGCGTCACATCTGGAAAACTCTTGGGTTTTATAGTCTCCAAAAGAGGCATCGAAGTGGACCCAAACAAAGTCAAGGCAATCCTTGAAATGGCTCCCCCAACCACTATCAAGCAGCTCAGAAGTCTACAAGGAAAGGTCGCGTCGATTAAACGCTTCATAGCGCAATTATCTGACAAATGCCGACCAATGAACAAATTATTGCACAAAGGGGTCACATTTCATTGGGATGACGAGTGCCAATTAGCCTTTGACGAAATCAAACAATACTTGGCTTCGCCGCCAGTATTGGCACCGCCTAGACCAGGTGTGCCGTTCTACTTATACATCTCAGCTATCGAGGTGGCACTGGGCGTAATGCTAGCCCAGAAGAATGAACTTCACAAAGAACAGGGCTACTTACTATCTTAGCCGCACCCTGGTCAGTTACGAACTTAACTATGCATACGTTGAGAAACTCTGCTTGGCAGTGGTGTTTGCCACCAAAAGGCTACGCCACTATATGCTGAGCAACACGACGTATGTTGTGTCTAAGGAGAATCCATTGCGATACATGATGAGTCGTACTTATCATAGTAGCCGCACGGCGAAATGGATCATGTTGTTGACGGAATTTGACATTGAGTTTATTGGACAAAAATCTATAAAAGGACAAGTCATAGCCGATCAACTAGCAGAGGCTCCTCTTGAAGACGATCAGCCTCTGGTCATAGAACTACCCGATGATGAGGTCTTCCATGTCTCAGAATCGCCAGATTCTGAAGAGCCTGAGTCTCAAGCCGACATAACCTTATTTTTCGATGGTTCTAAATGCGAGCAAGGTGGTGGCGCAGGAATTGTATTCTTCACACCGCAGGGCGCTCCAATGCCCCTGTCATTTAAATTAAACTTCCAGTGCACCAACAACAATGCGGAATATGAAGCCTTGCTCCTAGGTCTTCAGACAGCAATCGCCATGAACATCAAAAGACTGAACATCTTTGGCGATTCGTTGTTAATCGTCAATCAAGTCAAAGGGGTATATCAATGCAAATGCCCAGTTCTGAAGGCCTATAAAGCCCTCGTGGATAAATTCTTGGCAAAATTTGAGTGGTATGACATCGAGGCACTCCCTCGATCATCGAATCGTTTTGCGGACACAATGGCCTCCTTGGGGTCACTAATCCCGCAAGACCTTTCCGGTGATATAACAACCATTCAGGTCAAAACCTTATCGCAACCCGCGATGGAGCGCGCAAGCTCAGACTTGACGCCAGGAATCCACATGATCCAGATCGAACCATCTTCGGATAAGTTCTTTCGAATCCGAGACTATTTGAAACACGCCAACTGGGGGTCTTTGTTCTCCCCAATTCCCATTAATAGCAACACAACGCTATTTTTACAAGTTTTATCCCAATCAACATTTGTTAGGGAAGAACTCCAAAAGGGATTGAGTTGTTCAAACTGTCGAGGTATCTGATCAACAGGATTGGTATTTACCCATAAGAGATTACCTCAAGTTAGGTAATCTACCCTTTGGATTGACGCAAGCCGCAAAACGAACATTCAAACAGCAAGCGGCAAAATATGTCTTGATAGGAGACATTTTGTATCGTCGCAGCTACGACGGAATTCTTCTTCGTTGCTTGGACCAGCAAGAGTCCACTTGGGCAGTCACCCAAGTGCATGACGGTACATGTGGCGGCCACTTTAGTGGTATGGCCATTGCAAAGCGCATTCTTCGCATGGGCTATTATTGGCCATCTTTAGAGCGAGATTGTTGCGCATATGTCAAGAGGTGTGTGAAATGTCAACATCATGCCAATCTGATGCACGCACCTTCCCAGGCCCTACAGACAGTCCGATCGCTTGGCCATTTTCGCAGTGGGGCCTCGATCTAATTGGAAAGATCTCCCCGCATCGTCAAGGCCGTCACACGTTTATCATAACGGCCACGGAATATTTTACCAAATGGGTGGAAGCAATTCCGTTAACCTCTACGACAGGACCCCCGCATTGCGGAGTTCATTTTGCATTACATCATATGTCGTTTTGGTATTCCATCCAAAATAATCTCGGATAATGGGCCATCATTCAAGAACAAAGACGTGCGTGCTTTAACCACAAAGTACAAAATTCAGCACAGCTTTTCAACACCATATTATCCGCAAGCAAATGGGCAAGCAGAGGCGTCAAACAAAACGCTAGTCGCCATCCTTAAAAAGACCGTCGCAGACAGTCATAAGGATTGGCACATACAAATCCCACTTGCCCTTTGGGCCTATCGCACTAGCATTCGGACGCCCACCGGGGCAACTCCGTTTTCACTAGTGTATGGCTCGGAGGCGTAATGCCTCTCGAGTTGGAAATTCCTTCCCTCCGCATATCAATGCGGGAATTCATCGATGATGACACTGCGCGGCAGGCCCGGTTAGACCAGCTTACGTTGCTTGATGAAAGACGCGTTAATGCTCTCGAGCACTTACGTATCTATCAAGAGCGGCTTAAGAGAGCTTACAACATGAAAGTTCACCTAAGAGACTTTCGGGTTGGTGATCTGGTTCTGAAGGAAAACCAACAAAACTCTAATTTGCCGTCCCATATGAGGGACAAATTTGTGGCAAATTGGTTAGGTCCGTATGTCATTGATAGCAAAATAGGACCAGGAACGTACAGGCTAGCTTCTCTTGACGGTATCAAGGAAACGGAACCCTTGAATATCAGTCATTTACGACCATTTCATATCTAAGACAGCCATGTACCAAAAAAAAAAATAAAATAAAATTTCAACAAAAACAAACAAACAAAAAGCTCCAAGGATTATCGCAATCTCTTGGTCAACCCAAAAAGCTCCAAGGATTATCGCAATCTCTTGGTCAACCCAAAAAGCTCCAAGGATTATCGCAATCTCTTGGTCAACCCAAAAAGCTCCAAGGATTATCGCAATCTCTTGGTCAACCCAAAAAGCTCCAAGGATTATCGCAATCTCTTGGTCAACCCAAAAAGCTCCAAGGATTATCGCAATCTCTTGGTCACCTAAAAAGCTCCAAGGATTATCGCAATCTCTTGGTCACCTAAAAAGCTCCAAGGATTATCGCAATCTCTTGGTCAATACAAAAAGCTCCAAGGATTATCGCAATCTCTTGGTCAACCCAAAAGCTCCAAGGATTATCGCAATCTCTTGGTCAAACAAATCAAGAAATTCAACAAAAACAAAACAACAAAAACAACAAAATCATCAAAAATAAAAAAGATTTGCATCTCAATTCTAGGCATACTCGAATTCATCAAAATCAACAAAAACACCATGCATAAATCTTACCACACTACAGTCAGTGGTCTGGGAATGTACTAGGAGTTTCAGTAATTCAGTCATCATTTTCCTCTTTAGCCATGTAGTGTACCAAGTCGAACGGATTTTATAAAGGTAGAGTCATACTCGAAATACACCTTGTTACGTAACATCCCAACACAAATTAAAACACTAAAATTCCCAAAATCGTGTGAACGAAAGATGAAACTCGCAAAATAATCTAGGTCACCACAAGCGAAACGGTTATCTTGCTCATCCCCCTGTGCGAATGACCCCTAGAATGCTGAGAGTTGGCAAAAGGACAAGCTTCCTCCCTACCCAATTCCCTAAGAATCCCAAAAGTTCTCAATAGTTGCAAAACACAAAAATTTGCAAAATGTCAAAACTCAAAAATTTGACAAAATATAGTGCACACATCAAAAGGCACAAACAACAGTGATTTTCGTCACTCCATATCCCCAATCCCTTGCTCAAAAGAAAAATCAATCAAAATAAACAGTGATCTTATCACTACAAAAGAGCAAGTATCCCAATACAATTGAAAAAAAGAAGGGAGTTGACCTTGAATCCCTGGAACTCTCAGCATTCTATAGGTCATAAGGCAAGCTTCAATACCAATTTGGTTGATAGCCTATCGGTAACAGAAGTAAACCTCCCGCATGACGATATATCTGTCACATTAACTTGCGTACAGATCAATGTTTGCATGTGGATGAGCTAGCTTATGGCATCCTGGATTACACCGCAGATTAATCTTAGTACATACAACAAAGGAATTCGTGGAGCTAATTAGGTGATCCTCGATACAGGTTCGGTTGAAAGCCCATCTGGCACTGGCGGTATCCTAACAAATACCACTAAATGAACTCAATTGCACACACAGGGATGTGAAATAACTTGGTCAAAAACAAGTCCGATTCATACCTTGGTCAAAAGTCTTGTAAGATAAAGTACAATCGTGGCTAGTGAGCTAAAACCGTCTGAGTCTCAAAAAACCTTAGCTACATTTCTAAACCAACTGCGCTACTTTTCATCTTTGCAAATACCATCAAAAAAATACAAAAATAGAAAAACCATGTATACATGTAGAGGCATACATCACAACAATCACCTAAAAACAAAATAACAGAGCTCTAAATAGTCTATGGTGCCATAGCCAAACATCACAAACCCCATTCATCCATTTCATATCTGCATATCACATATAAATCAAAACCATTTGCATTCATCATAGCATATGCATCCATCAAAATAAATCAACATGCATACATCCATATTCATCAACCATCATGCACAAGATCAAAGAAAATCAAAACAACAAAAACAACAAATAAATGCAACACAAAAACAAAAAGCAATAAACATTGCTAGACACAAGTGCTCTTGCACTTAACCTCTTGGCATAGCAAAACTGATGTCGGGGTCTACATTGTCACTATCCTACTCCCTAAGAAGGCTACCATAGCCGGACCGCTCCACGGGAAGACGGATTTTCGATGAAAATTTAATCCCAAAATGGACGTCACAAAAAGGCAAACACTAAAAACAACAAGAAAATAAACAACATAAAACAAGCAATAAACATTGCCGGACACAAGTGCTCTTGCACTTAACCTCTTGGCATAGCAAAATTGATGTCGGGTTCACAAATTGTCACTATCCTACTCCCTAAGAAGGCTACCATAGCCGGACCGCTCCACGGGAAGACGGATTTTGACAATTTAATCCCCAAATGGTGTCACAAAAACAACAAAAACAACAAAAATGCAACACAAAACAAGCAATAAACATTGCCGCACACAAGTGCTCTTGCACTTAACCTCTTGGCATAGCAAAATTGATGTCGGGGTTTGCATTGTCACTATCCTACTCCCGAAGAAGGCTACCATAGCCGGACCGCTCCACGGGAGGACGGATTGCCGACAATTCAATCACCAAATGGTGTCACAAAAACAACAAAAACAGTACAAAATTCAACAAAAACACAACAAAAACATTGCCGGGCATAAGTGCTCATGCACTTAACCTCTAGGCAAAGAAAATCGATGTCGAGGTCCAAATTATCGCTCTCCTAGTTCCCCAAGAAGGCTATCATAGCCGGACCGCTCCACGGGAAATAGGTTTTCGACGATTTCACCTCATTATGACATCACCAAAAGGGTTAACACCCACCAAAAATAGGTCCATATGTTGGAAAAATTGCACACGCTTAACGGTAAACCCTCTAAAGGCAAACCTTGCACAAGTCATCTTGGGTCAAGCGACTCGTCGCTTCTCTCACGAAGGTCATTCCCTCATCGATTCGTCGCTTGAGGGGGTAGTCACACTTAGTCACCAATCAACAATCACACACCCAATTAAGGAAAACGACATGCATTCAAAGAATCATTGACAAAGACAATCACGCTCCCGCTTGGGGCAGTAAACAAGCAACAATCAAATCAATCAAACACTTGGCATTTCGTGAATCATGAACACAAGGTTCCCCCTGAGGATAAAAACGCCCTTCACTTGTTCATGACTGATCAATGTCCAAGTTCAAGTCACACCTCACCAAAACAGGTTAATACTTGAAATCAAATTCCTTAGCTCGTCAGAAGCAAGGATTCAAGAATGCATGCCCTTTCCATACTTGGGGCATCAAAAGTTGGTTAGGTTACCAAGAAACCCTAATCATTAGTGCTTTGGTTATCTATTTTTGCTCAAGATCGCGTCACCCGCAGCGCTTCCCAAAAAGGGGCATCCGTAGACACCAAAACAGCACCAATCCGATTATGTGACTGCAAACACTGATCGCTTTGACAAACACAGCCCCCAGGGCAGCCCTCAGAGGTCAAACAATGGTCTTAACCACTTTCATAGCAATTTTGTAAGGTCAAGGAGCAATTTGGCACACTTGGGCACTTTGCCCAGTATTCGTCTCACCCAGGGACGAATTCAAAATAGAATCCGTCCCTGGGTGGGACGAATTCTAAGCTTAACGGGCAAAAGGGCAAATGGTGCCAAGTGGCAGCCCAGAACAGTCAGTTAAGGGCTCCTACCTTGCACGCATGTGTAAGTGGACAGAGGGGCCGTTAGAGGACTTGTTACAAGAAGCATTTATCAAAGTTCAAGTCAATGAAGGACTCCCCTCCCTCATGGGAAGACAAGACTGCCACATGGCGCCCATGGCCAACACTTGGCTTTTGTGCTTCCCTCCCAAAAGAGACCCCTTGGGTCTATAAAAGGTGGGAATTTTCTCACCCAAAACATACGAGTAGAAGGAGTGTTCAAGCAACGAAGTGCTTGCCGAACTGAAGACTCATTTGCATCCCCCTTTGTTCACCTTCCTACATCCATCAATCTCTTTTGCAAGGGAGGTTGTTGGGTGGCCTTTGGAAGCTCGAACCTTACTCAAATCCGACGCATGGACATCCGAACCTACCAATTCGCCGACCCCCCAATCCTAAAAGGTTTTGGGCCCATCCTTGGTGGATTGGCTCCAAAATCGAGGGCCAACGGTGGGAGGCCCACTTGGGCACCCCCGCACCCCCAAGTTCTAATTTCAGTTTTTGAGCACTTTAGATTAATTTTTAGATTGCATTCTGTGTTACTAGGTCTGATTAGTCTATAATTGCAATTTTGTAGCTTTTGGTCAGAGTTTAGGGTGTTTTGTATTGCTTTATCGTTTCGCTAACTTGCAGGTGTCAAGGTCAAATTCCCGAGGGAGGAGGCCAAATTGGGAAAATCCGACCATCTGGGTCGTCCCAAAATGGCCCCAATTACCTAACCCCATCGTTTGCAGGAGTTTTGCAGGTCCCGAGATCCGACATTGGAGCAGCGACAGAGTCGATTTCTCCTATTCGGAAGAATTCGTCCCACCCAGGGACGAATTACTGATCGAATTCGTCCCGCCCGGGGACGAATTCCAGTTTAGGGAATTGGCCATCCGCCTCGATGGCGGTGGCCTTCTCGTGACCGTTCTTACCTTCTGTAGATTTTGAAGCAATTTGGATTCACTGTTTTCATGGTTTCGAGCAAATATTCGTATGCATATTTTGTTAGTTTTAGAGAGAGAATGCTTTTCATTTGCAACAGGTGCTACTAACGTCTTGATCATTTCTTTGTTTGCAGGAGAAGCAGCAGAGGCGAAGAACCCATCAACATCAGCGGCGGCATCATCTTAGCCCGCCCAGTGCAATCGTGGGCACGCGGAAGGAGGAACCATTCAACGATTGTAATCAAACCTTATTTGCGCTCCTAGCCCCTGAAAAGGGAGGAGGCATTATTGTAACAGAGATCGAAAGAAATTAATGAAAGGGCTGTTTTTCTTTATCTGATTGCGTCTCTTACAACATGTCTCTTTTCGTTTCATGTAATTCATATTTCTAGGACTTAGGCGTGCTTAACTTTGAATGCAATTGCACTTGGTGTTTCTTTTGACCGGAATCTCATGCTTTCATTATCAAAAACCCTTCATTTGTTTGGGCAAAAATAGACTCAATTCCTTATATTTTTAAAAACCCCTTTTATGTTGGGGAAAAAATAGAATCAATCATTGCACTCTTTCATAGTCATTGTATTTTCCCATGTCAAAATCCCTTCATCTATTGGGACAAAAATAGACTCAATTCCTTACATTTTCATTAATCCCTTTGTCTGTTGGGGTAAAAACACAATAATTCCTTGCATTATCCATACATCCACATTCAACATCATCAATTTAATTCATCATTACACCTTCATTCAATATTTTCCAAGTACATTTGCAAGTACAAGTGAACCTTGTATTTAGTGGTTTATCCTATTAACCTGGTGGTTGCAGTGATTGGTTATCCATGCAATCTAGTAGGATGGACAAATCATCGTAATAACACTTATATTATAAAAAAAAAACCCTTTTATTTTAAGGCAAAAATAGAATCAATCATTGCATAATTCACATTCATTACATCATTCATATCATCCAAATTTCCAAAATCTCTTCATTTGTTAGGGCAAAAACAGACTCAATCATATGCATTTTCAAAAAAATCCTTCATATGTTGGGGCAAAAATAGAATCATTCCTTCAATTATCCATACATCCACATTCAACATTGTCAACTTCATTCATCATTGCACCTTCACTCAACATTCAACAAAGTTCACTTACAATTTCAAGTGAACCTTGTATTTAGTGATTTATCCTAGTCATCTGCCAGTTTTAGAGATTGGTTATCCATGCAATCTAGTAGGATGGATAGAGTACCATAAGAACACTTACATTATCAAAAACCCTTTCTCTATTAGGGCAAAAATAGAATCAGTCATTTATATTACCAAAATCTCTTTTTCTGTTGAGGCAAAAACTGAATCAATCATTGCGCTTTTCATAGTCATTGCATTTTCCCCTATGAAAAATCCCTTTATTTGTTGGGGAAATAGAATCATTCCTTACATTTTCCATAAATTCATGTACACATTGTCAAAAACCACTTCATCTATTGGGCAAAAATATAATCATTCCTAGCATTTTCCATACATTCATTTAACATGTTATCAAAAATCCTTCATCTATTGGGGCAAAAACAGACTCAGTAACTTGCATCCATATATTCAAAAATGTAGCTTACCTCCACAAAATCACTCCATATTGCATCTATCAGTACATTTCTCATCATCACATCTTCATGTCACCATAAAATCCATCAACAATTGCATTTAAATTTGCCAAGTTCATGTTGGGTGAATATTTGGCCCTATAGAAAAATGATCACCACAACTAGAGTATCAAACTGCATGTAATCAATCAAGACTAAAGCAAATAAATGAATGTATACCAGAATAACCTAAACCATGCAAGTAACAGTTAACAAGGGGCCTTTAATGATTCGAACAAGTACTTTGCAACCATAATCCATTAAATCGACCAAATGTGAAAATAGCTTCTTTTAATGTTCCTAAGATTAAAGTGATCTACCCAAAACCCAATTAGTACTCTCTTTTATCTTCAGCTTAAAAATATTCCAAATGAGAAAGTGTGTGGTATAAACCACTTCATTTTAAGCTTTGTGCCTTTAACATGAGGTTCATTTTTAGAGTTAGCGGATTCATTTTATCTTCATTTAAAAGTGTTCCACTATCCCTATGTTAGAAATTGGTGTTAGTAAAGTTAGCAATGTTAGCATTAAATTTTAGCAAAAATTAGTAAGTTAGAAAATTAGGATTCATTCACCTAATCTAACTTAATGTGCATTTCAAATTAGTAGCCCTCCTAAACCCATATCTTGTCTAAAAATTATATGAAGGTATTTGGAGATGCAAGAATGAAAATCTAAATTAAAGAAGTGAATCTAGAAGTAGCTTTCTCTTCTCTGTTATTAATCCCTGGTTTTCTACACCTAATCTGACTTAATGTGCATTTGAAATTAGTAGCCCTCCTAAACCCATATCTTGTCTAAAAATTATATGAAGGTATTTGGAGATGCAATAATGAAAATCTAAATTAAAGAAGTGAATCTAGAAGTAGCTTTCTCTTCTCTGCTATTAATCCCTGGTTTTCTTTAGGAAACACTAGATCTGTAAACAAACCCTCCAATTTTTTGTGCGAGCAGATCGCTTTCTCAAGCGTCGATGCAGAGCATACTCTTGGCAGATTTATTTACCTTCTTTATAACTTAGATTATTCATGGCAATAAATGAACTATTTATGAACATAAATTCTAGAATGGACCAGAATTAAGGAACAATTAGCAAAAATTCTGGAATGGACCAGAATCAAGGAACAATTAGCAAAAATTTTGGAATGGACCAGAATAGAATGAAAACAAATTCAAAAATTTTGGAATGGACCAAAATTAGAAAAGTAGATTTTAAGGTGAGATTAATCTAAATATCAGAAAAATAAAATAGAAACATTATTTACAAAAGTTAGCTAGAAAAACCAAAACAGAACATTAATTTGGTTAGCAATCTCCTCCCTGCAAAACCCCAAGTTATGAGATGAAATTCTAAAACAACCTGACCTAACAGACCTGCAACATAAACACAGTCAGATTAGGTCAGATGCAAGACTCTAAGGAAATAAATAATTGCATCATTCTATCATTCACCTATCATAACCCACTTTATGGCATAAATGAATAGATACAAGAAGCAATAATGCAAAGGAAAGGTTTACAGAAATAACAACAGTCTTAGTTTCAGTCTCCTTTTGATTTTACACACAAAAGTTGCTCTTGCCAAATAAAAGCTCCTTTATTCTGAAAGATAGTCTTTTTTTCTACAATTTCCAGCCCCTTGTACAATGCCCTCCTTGGGTATTTAAGGTTTTCAAAATCATCAGTTCGTTTCACCTTCCCTCCTCTTTATTGATGTTAAAATAAAACAAACTTTCTTTGCTTCACATTCCCTTATAACCCCTTTTTTAACATCATAAAAAAAAAAAAAAACATTGACTATCCATTTCCCATTATAATATAACCAAAAATTTACGCATTCAATATTTAACCCTTATGACTCCCTTTGGATATATTATAACAAAAAAAAAAAATTAAAAGTTTTAATGCCTTATCCCTATAATAACTATATAATATAAAATTTAAAATTCATTTAACTTTATATTATATAGTTTATTTTATTTAAATAATATAATAAAATCCCTTATGAATCTCGTGTACCATATAGAACAAAAAAAATTATATCCCCACACACCATGGTATACGTAACATAACTAAAACAAAAACATTAACCAAACCTTATGCCTCCTGAGATATATGCATTCGAATGAAACCACAACCCCATACCCATTCGATCCCTTGGCCTCAACCTGAGGACAACCAGGCTTCCTTTTCAAGCCTCCATGATGCTATGAGCATCGACTTACTGGGCACCATGTCCTCGGTGGCATTTCAACCTGCATCTTGACATCCTTAGATGCTCTCTGCTCTACAACACTCAACCAACGATGAAAATGATAGCATTTATCGACCTTATGGTTTTAAGGATCTAACTCTCCCCGTTAGGGTTAGGGTTTTCTTTTTGGCATTTATTTCCCTCTACTACCTCCCAGCGAAACTGATGTTTATGCAAACCTGTCTGTTATTCTATCTTCGCATGTGTTCTTTGCAAACATTTCATGATTCGTGAACCCCATCGTCGCAGTCATTTTACATTTATGTAGATTTTCTTTGGTCATTTTTTGTTTACACTATCACTGACGGAATTCGTTCACCATGCACAAATATTACTGTGAACCCTATTATCCCCTGTGCAACATCCTCATCGTCACATGTCCAAACATGTGTGCTGTCAGGTAAGTTACCCGTTGTGCCATTTCCATGCATAATTTTGCCCAATAGATGCCTATGGTTTATGGTTATGCTCGTCAGTGTCACTATGTCCATAAATGTTGCTTCGTCAGATTAGTCATTCTGTCATGGGGTCCCATTCCACATGCCCCATATTTGCCAACTATGCCTTCGTCATTTGCAGTAGAATCATATTAGTGAACACCAAAAACGTTGCTATTATGTCCATCTCACCTGCCACTTTAGAACCTTCCGTTTCTACTTTTAATTCCTCTGATACATCATGCCAACTCACTGCCTCATCATCGCTGATGCAAGAATTCCTCTTGTCACTGTACTATTGAAACCAAAATGAAACAGCATCCCACGACTTTACTTTGTCATCCATGGGTCCACAGCATCGATCCTTTGATGTGCGTTGTTGTTGATGGTGTCCAATCTAACGATTTCATGCATTTGCTCGTCTATCTCATCACTTGTCAAACCCCAGCCTGTCTATCATTGTGGGGTCCACATTTTTTGAGGACTTACCACTTGAATATTCCTATCACCGTCTGTCGTAGTGAGACCATTCCCGGAGGAGCCGTCATTGTTCCTCTGGTCAATACCACATCAATATTTGCGTACATCAAATTATACTCACAACACCTGCTCTTTGTATGTTTTTGGTCGTATCAAAGCCATGGAGGTAGTCACCGCCATTATTTTCAAGTATTTGCTTAACGATTTGGATTCACTGCTTTTAAATTTATTGTTGGATTCATGCGTTCCACTGTCGAGGCTAGGGTTTCATCTACCTTGGCCTCAAATTTCTCTATCAACATTAGGTCTTTGTCATCTTATCACCACATGATCCATGTTTGTAGCCACATATGTGTGTATTCTAGGCCTACTTCGTTGTTAGATGTCGATTATATCTGAATCCACCCAATGGTTTGATAAAATGTCATGGGTATCTGTTCCACCTTTGGATATGGCAGCGTGTGGTCCACGTGACATGCTGCCCGTCAAACTGCTTTCGCGGATGGTCCACATCATCACCCTATCAAACTGCTAGTATCGTTTCTTCACCACCAGTCCTCCTTTAAATCCATCGATGACATTCTATTTATCCTTAAACGCCATGTCAAATTATCTTTGGCCACTTCATAGCTGCGATGCTGCATTGGCCATCTTTGACCAATCTTTCAACCTTGCCGGTTGTTGAGTCTTTCCTTGTCACTTAGTCCGTATGGGGTCTCCTTCTACCTGCAAAGACCAAATTAACATATTAGAAATCAACACCATGACCACCATTAAACTGAAGCTTAAATGACGAAAAATCCTCTAATTTATTTATTTTAAATTTTAAATTTATATATATAGAATATATATATACAAACTTATTTTTATTATTATTATTTTTTTATTGTTTTCATTATCTGAACCACCCATGACAAGAAACACCAACACTCGACAATAAACTTGCTAAAAACAAAAAAAAAATGACGACAAAGTTGTCATAAACAAAAATGACGATAAAAGTTGTCGACAATAAAATATTGTCGATAAGAAAATATCATCGACAAGAAAATGATGACAAAAGTCATCAACAAGAAAAAGTTGTCGACAATAAAATATCGTCGACAAGAAAAAGTTATCGACAATAAAATATTTGACAAGAAAAAGTCATCGACAATAAAATATTGTCGACAAGAACCGACAACAATTGCAAAACCCACGACAAAACGAAGGCATAGACCCTTAAAACAAACTGCAAACATCGAACTTTCAAAACAAAAAGGTGGGTCCCCAATTTTTTGGGGCTCGTTGTGGAGCAGCCACAACAAATGGTGACTCTGCTGGGAAATGCTCCTGAGCATTTCGGTGAGAACCCAACCTGAAAACCTACAACTCAACTGCAAGCGTTAGCAAATATCCAAAGAATGTAAATAGACCAGAAATACATGAAACATTAGAATCATTCAGCATCAGCTCAATGTGTGCATAGTGATTCATTCTTTATCGTTTGAAATAGTTCCACATTCTATTGCCAGTTTCACATGAATGCATATAATGAATCATGGAGGGTCTATGCAAGATTGAATGTATTGCCAGAATAATAAACTATGACTGGTCTGCTTTGCAAGGACTCATAAACTTTTAGTAGCATGAGCAGAAACATTAAAACTATCAAACCCTCTTAGGACCAATCATGCATGAATTGAGTTCATATACCCAATCTCAAGGTTGGTTATGCGCCACTACCATATTGAATCAATGTGCATGTGTAAGTGAAATCAGAGCTTTGGGGAATCAGATTCTCAACCTAAGCGTGATGAGAATTTAACCCTATCCTTACTACTCTGATTTGAGTTTATTACCTCATCTTAAGCAAAATGATTAAACCTGTTATGGATAAAACTGCCAGGCTAGCCTATCCGTGTGAGCGGTCAGAGGTCTTGCTTTTAAATGAGACATGTCACCATGCATGAGCCTACTCCATTGCCAGTCAGGCATCTATAGCCCCGGTGGAGATCAACCCCATAGTCCAGGCTTTGGCTTTGGCTTTCTTGAATTTTAGGGATGACTACCCATCCTTGTGAGGGACATGTAGTATGATCCTTCCAACTCAAATGATGTGATGGAGGTGGAGTAGTAATGGCTTCCTTGAACCTTAGGGATGACTACCCATCCTTGCAAGGGACATGTAGTACGATCCTTCCAATCCAAATGATGTGATGGAGGTGGAGTAGTAATGGCTTCCTTGAATCTTAGGGATGACTACTCATCCTTGTGAGGGACATGTAGTACGATCCTTCCAATCCAAATGGGTTTTAAGTATTGTGGGAGTGGTGAAAACCACTGTTTCATGGACTATGTTTTGCATGATGGGATAGACAAGAAAAATTCTTTTCGCCTCACTTTTTCTTCCAAGTATGGTTTCAACCATTTTTCCCAAGATGTTCTTTATATGTGCAGAACGTGTCTAATTCAAGACAATGCGGCATCAGTTTCCAATCTCAAGACCTTACTTAATGTTTATTGTGCAATGATCCTAAGAGGGTCTGACATGCTTTTGGTGGTTGTCTTTGAAATATGGAATGGAATGAGACTCAAAGTTATTATGCAATGTATCCTGAAAACAAATGAGTAAGATGGATTATACAAAATGCTTCACCCTATCTTGCAAAATTGACAACTTTCATGTATCCCAAATTTCAAACGATATTCTTTAATGTGTTTGCAGTACTCGTGGAGCTTTCTGTAATACAATTCTGTTGTTTCATATACTTCTAGTCTTAAAACATTGATAAGGATACAAACTAACATCTTTGCTATCCCCTTCTTTTTTTTTTTTTTTTTATATCAAGCCCAAAACTGGTCCAATGACCAACACACCAAGCTAAGAAAAAAAAAAAAAACAAAGCAATCAAAATGCCTCAAAACCTTATTCAGAACAACCTCATCATGCTAAAATAAAGGTTGAAGGCAAAAGCCTAAAACACACCAAAAAAATCAAATCTGCACACACAAAACAAAGCATGACATATTTACATATAATACAAGGCCTTGCCATTTCAGGCCTGGAAATAGTGTTTTAAATGCAGCCCATTGACGGGTAAAGCCAAATATTTTTCGTCCAAGGTTTTTAATCTAAAGTTGTTTTCACCTAGGACTTCTGAAATTTGGTAAGGACCCAACCATAAGTAATCAAATTTATCATGATCTCCTTTCCTCTCATGTCTCTTATCCCACAACAACACTAAATCTGAAACTTTAAATGTTTTGACTCTAGACTTTTTATCAAACCACCTTTTTACTACATCTTGGTGTTTACTAAAGTGAAGCATAGCCTCATCCCTCTTTTCATCCAGATGCATCAATTGTGTTAGTCTAGTTTCAAGTTTATTATCAGTTCCAAGGTAATCTTTCATGAAATGTAATGTTTGTAACTTAAGATTTGTGGGAAAAATAGGATCTTGTCCATAAACTAAGTGGTAAGGAGATGTTCCTAATGATTCCTTGATTCTGATTCTATCAGCCCAAAGAGCCAACTTAAGTTTGTTATGCCAATCTCTAGGATTTCTTTCAAGCAACTTTTTAATGACACATAACAAATTCTTATTAGAAGACTCAGCCAAGCCATTACCTTGTGGATAGTAATTGGAAGAAAACTTCAAACTCACCATGTTGTCGAATGCCCAATTTGCAAATTCCGAGAGAGGAGAAAGCGGAACCGTTATCACTTACAATGGAGTTAGGCATTCCGAATCGAGTGACAATGTTATCCTCTAAGAATTTAATAACAACTTCTGAAGTGGCATTTTTAGTGGGGATAGCTTCCATCCACCTTGTGCAATAATCTGTAGCTATGAGAATGTATTTATGGGAATCGGATGAATTGGGACTGATGATCCCAACAAAATCCAAACCCCATTGTGCAAAAGGTCTAGACTCAATTACAGATTGTAATGGCATAGAAGCACCCCTTTCTCTATTTGCCACAATTTGACAAGTATGACATGACCTCACATGAGCATGAGCATCTTTGAACAATTGAGGCCAATAGTAACCAGCTCTAAGGATTTGATGGGTTGTGGCATTAGCAGACCCATGTCTTGTCCCATACTTACCATGGAATTCCTCGAGTATTTGTGCTGCCTCTTTTCGATCAACGCAATGAAGGTAAATTCCTTCATGGTTTTTCTTGTATAATGCACCGGATCTGATTAGAAAATTAGCAGATTTTAGATGCAAGGCTCTTCGTTGAGTAGAATTTAAATGTGGTGGACACTTACCATTTAGTAAAAAATACACAACATCTACGTACCACTCATCTTCAGTTATATCTGCTATTTCATAATGCTGACATGAAACTAAGGGATCATTTTCTGCTATGGCCTTAACCAACCCTTGTCCCCGCACTATCTTCATAGGTTGAATTTCAAGATCAAATTCTTGAAGAGTTGAGATCCACTTACCTCGTCTTTCACCCAGTTCATTCTGTATAAACATGGCTTTAACTGCAGGATCTGGGACTATAGCAAACACCCTACTGTGGACTATATAATGTCTAAATTTTTTAACAATCTTAAATAGGGCATACATTTGCTTGTCCAAGATGGAATATCTCAATTTCGCATCTTTGAGAGGAGTACTAAGGAAGGCAATAGGATTTTCAATGTTGCGTTCACTCTTCTGAGTTAGAACACTCGCAAAGGAATGGTCTGAAGCAAATGTGTAAATGTAGAAAGGCTTCGCATAATCAGGACTCACTAAAATCGGGGCTCTAGAAATCGCATCCTTGATTCTTTTGAAAGCATCCCTATTTTCATTTGTCCATTTGATTTGGGCCTCTTTCTTCAACATATCGTTCAAGGGTTTTGCAATTTCTAAAAAACCTGAAATAAATTTTCTAACAAAATTAATCTTCCCAAAAAATGATCTCAATTCTTTTTTGCTATTGGGAAAAGAAATCTGTTGTATGGCATCTATTCTTTCAGGATCAATGGAAATTCCATCTTTGGATATTACATGTCCCAATAATTTTCCTTCCGTTACCCCGAAAATGCACTTCTTTGGGTTGAGTGAAATGCCATGTTCCCTACACCTTTGGAGAACTTTCCTTAGATCCTTGACATGGTTTTCCCTATTCTTAGAAAATACAGGAATGTCATCTACATAGACAATAATGCACTTACCGATGAGCCCCTTAAAGGCAAAGTCCATGGCTCGTTGGAATGTGGCACCTGCATTCAACAATCCAAAAGGCATTCTCCTATATGCAAAAGTGCCCCATTTTGTGGTGAAGGCGGTTTTCATCCTATCATTAGGATGGATGAGGACTTGATTGTATCCTGAATAGCCATCTAGGAATGACATCATTTTCGACCCATTTACCTTTTGAAGGATTTCGTCAATGGTAGGTAGAGGGTAATTGTCCTTTTGTGAGGCCTTATTCAGATTTCTAAAATCAATACATAGCCTTATCTCTCCACTCTTTTTCCTCACAGGGACCAAGTTAGCAACCCATGTGGAATGCCTAACAGGAAAGATGATTTTAGCTTCTAATAGTCGCTTTACCTCTTTCTCTATCAAGGGCTCTAGTAACGGATTGATTGCCTCTGTCTTTGCCTAAAGGGTTTGGAGTCTGGCTTCAAAGGAATTGTATGCATTATAACATTCTGATCATAAGTTCTCAACTCCTTATAGCTCCAAGCTATGCAATCTATGTATTCCTTCAATGCATTGGCAATGGAATTCTTTTCATGTTCGGTACATGCCTTTGCAATGAATATTTCGTGAGGGTTTTCTGCACTTCCAATATTGACTAAGTCACAAGCCTCTTTGGGAGGTGGAACTTTTCTCCCTCCTTTCGGTTGGTATCCAATATCAAACATTTTCTCTAATGAGGCCATCCCATTTGGCATCTCATTCCATTTTCCAGTAGCTTCCATTTTCAAATCTGCCTCTTCTTGCCCCCTCTCGTCTTCATCAATAACTTGATTTTCAAAGATACCAGAATTAGTGACAAAATTGAATATATGTCTGTCACTATCAAAGACTTGGAAATTCGTGACGTTATCAGGTATCGAGGGGCAAGGGACTAATTCTATGGAAAATTTCTTGCACTTCTTGTGATCCACTTGGTTTAAGCATGCTAGCAGACTACGGCTAAAGAATCTGCCAAACGATTGCCTTTTCTAGAGATTAGAGATATGTTAAAAGCATCAAATTCATTTATTAAATCTCTAACTCTGGTTTGGTAAAGGTTGAGCCGCTTGTTCTTACATGCATATTGTCCTTTAACTTGTTTTACCACCAATTCAGAATCACCTAAGACCTTGATACATTTGATTTTCTTTCGAAGGGCCAATTGGAGTCCGAAAATCAAGGCCTCATATTCTGCCACATTGTTGGTGGCTGGGAACTGTAATCTATAGGCAGCCAACATAGGTTTTCTGTCTAGACATGAAAGTTCAATACCAGCTCCCGCCCCTTGTTTGGACTTGGATCCATCAAATCTTAGAGTCCAAACCTTATGGTGTTCTTCAGAATCATTGCATCCAATACTTCCATTTTGAGAATTCTCAAGAATTTCTACGTCCAAGCAATAGGCTCCTAATTCGGTTTCAATGTATTGAATCTCATTAGGTTTGTTGTATTCTGTTATCATTTCCTTGAGCCTAGGTTCACTATCAATTCGAATTTGGTTGGCCACTCCTCTCCAAGGCAACCACATATGTGAAGAGTCTGTTACAATGTATCCATTTAAGTTCTTGCTCCAATCTCTTCCCAACACCATGCCATATTTGATAGGAATGTTAAGTACCAATATATCTATGTGATGTTGAACCCTAGGTTCTGAGTTGACCTGAATAAGAATATCACTTAATTCTCCCACTGCCTCCATGGCCGATCTATCCAGTTGCACCACCTTGCTTTTAGAAGGTTTTGGTGTAAGTCCCAATTTTTGACAGATTTCTAGGGGCATAATGCTAGTAGAGGCCCCTGAATCTATTAGACAATTGTGTAGATTTCTACCAGACAATTCTAATGGTTATAAGAAAGGGGGGTACGTCTCATTTTTCCCTTTTCAAAACCAATTGGGACTCAACACCCTTAGCTTCATGAACTTGGGTAGGTGGATCCAAACCTTTTGGTGGACTTACTTCTTGGCCTAAAAGTTGGGACATATCATACATTGAGACATTGGCCTTAGTTTTCTTCATGTCTTCTATCAAGTCATAAGTGGGTTTTTCTGAATTTGACATGTTTTGCACCAACTTAGACTTCTCCACCATTGATGGAGGAGGTGGATTGACATCTCCTTTGAAATCAGGAGGAAGTAATGGGTTGTTTGGAGGGGTAGAGGAAGTTTTGGGATCCTTAGAACTCCTTGTGTAATACTTGTGATTTCCTTTCCCAAAATGTTTATTGGCATGAACTTCCAATGTTTCTTCATCTTCTTTTCCAAAAAACTCAACATCCTCCTCTTCTTCACTTTCTTGGGGATGTATAACTTCAGTCAATATAGACTCCTGCTTTCCATGGCAACAGTGCGGGCAATCATTATCACAAGATCCTAACTCTCCAAAATATTTCGAGACATCTACCTGATTGGCTACGGGATTGGGTACTCATCCATTATTAGGATGTGTGTTGTATGTTCCTTTTCCTCTATGGTTATGAGGTCGGTTATGACCAATGACTTGGTCAACTTTTTTATTAACATTTCCCACAGTAACCAAAACTTTGGCCAATGTTTCCTTCATGTCTTCTATCATGGATTCAGGCCCTTGTGGTTGGGGCACTGTAATTCTGGGCCCAGTTGTATTTGCTGCATTAGCCACCTCTAGAACAGGTACAATGGCTTGGGTCTGGGCACTTTGATTCCATCCTGGATTCACACTTTGAATAGGAGTGATTGTTGGATAAGTCATTGGGCTTGGCGTACTAATCGGAGTAAACCCAGGTATGGTCAACAAGTTATTGCCCATACTGAACCCAGGCAAGGTCATCGGGTTATTTGGAATCAATGCCTGTGTTGGAACAGAGGCATTAGGATAAGTGGGAAATGATGCGACTTGAGATGGTTGTTGGAAATTGTTCATTGTTGGAACTTGTGGTGCCATTAATTGATTCATCATGGCAAATTGATTGTATGGACCGTATTGTCCCATCCCAATCAATTGAGACAACCCTACTCCTGGTAAATTCATTTGTTGTTCAAGGGTCATTGTCTCCGCATAAGCTAACGAAAGCGTCGTAACCTGAGGATTCCTTCTAGTCAACAAGGATGTTAATGGATCTAAAGCTCCAAAGTATAGTTGCAGGGCCACCGCAGGATCTACTGCAAAGTGGCGAGTCAAATTTGTATACAGCTTTTGGAACCTCTGATTGAATGTTCTTATGGGCTCATTGGGTAACCTTTTGCATGATACGAATAAATTATAAATTATGGAAGGATCCAACAACATTCAAAATTGGCTAATAAAGGCAGTTTCTAATTGGGCCCATGAAGTAATGGACCCTACGGGAAGATTCTTGTACCATTCATTGGTCGTATCTTGTCTAGACTAGCAGGGAAAATTTGACAAGCGATATCTTCATGGGTAACTCCTTGTCTAAACATGTAATCCTTGTAAATTTGGACATGTTCTTCGGTTGTTATGGGACCATCATGCATGAATTTAGGCAATCCCCTTTCAATATTTCTAGGCAAGTCATGGACTACCCCAGGGATATCCAAGGGAGAACTTTGCGCACCATACCAAAGGGCAGGTGGTTGTTGTTGTTGTTGTTGGGCCATGTTATTCAAGGGTATCGACCCTATAGGAACAATGGCAACACTTGTAATGATGGGGACAGACACACTTGGTGTAGCTGTCACATTTGAAACTAGGGGCTCAGGCCCACTAGACGTACTTGAGTCTAAAGAAGCTCCTAACTCAAGTATATTGGGTGGTATTTCGATCTCTAATGTTTTGTTTCTCGGCTTCCTAGCAATGGGAGAAAGGCTTTGGAAAATAGTTTCCCCTGTGGTTTTGGACCTAGTAGCTATGTACTCAGGTTGGGCCAACTTGAAAACTCTAGAATTCTAAAAGACTTCTCTCAACTCACTTGCAAAAGAAAACAAATAAATGTTATACCTGCAAGCACAATAGGTGGAAACAAAACTACCCACGTTAATCGTTAGAACAGATCGCAATCACAAAGCAATAAAGAAGGCCCTCCTTCTAGCACCAAAATGTTGAGTGAATATTTTGCCCTATAGCAAAATGATCACCACAACTAGAGTATCAAACAAGAAACTCTCTCTTGCAAAGAAATTAAGTAGCATTATTCATTTCTCCAAGGTTCTTGTGAACAAACATTCATGTGCATGTAATCAATCAAGACTAAAGCAAATAAATGAATGTATACCGAAATAACTTAAACCATGCAAGTAATAGTTAACAAGGGGCCTTTAATGATTCGAACAAGTACTTTGCAACCATAATCCATTAAATCAACCAAATGTGAAGATAGCTTCTTTTAATGTTCTTGAGATTAAAGTGATCTACCCGAAACCCAGTTAGTAACCTCTTTTATCTTCAACTTAAAAATATTCCAAATGAGAAAGTGTGTGGTATAAGCCACTTCATTTTAAGCTCCGTGCCTTTAACATGAGGTTCATTTTTAGAGTTAGCGGATTCGTTTTATCTTCATTTAAAAGTGTTCCACTATCCCTATGTTAGCATTTGGTGTTAGTAAAGTTAGCAATGTTAGCATTAAATGTTAGCAAAAATTAGTAAGTTAGAAAGTTAGGATTCATTCACTTGATCTGACTTAATGTGCATTTGGAATTAGTAGCCCTCCTAAACCCATATTTTGTCTAAAAATTAGATGAAGGTGTTTGGAGATGCAAGAATGAAAATCTAAATTAAAGAAGTGGATCTAGAAGCGACTTTCTCTTCTCCGCTATTAATCCCTGGTTTTCTTTGGGAAACACTAGATCTGTAAACAAACCCTCCAATTTTTGGTGCGAGCAGATCGCTTTCTCAAGCGCAGACATAGAGCATACTCTTGGCAGATTTATTTACCTTCTTTATAACTTAGATTATTCATGGCAATAAAAGAACTATTTATGAACATAAATTTTGGAATGGACCAGAATCAAGGAACAATTAGCAAAAATTTTGGAATGGACCAAAATCAAGGAACAATTAGCAAAAATTTTGGAATGGACCAGAATCAAGGAACAATTAGCAAAAATTCTGGAATGGACCAGAATAGAATGAAAACAAATGCAAAAATTTTGGAATGGACCAGAATCAGAAAAGTAGATTTTAAGGTGAGATTAATCTAAATATCAAAAAAATAAAACAGAAACATTATTTACAAAAGTTAGCTGGAAAAACCAAAACAGAACATTAATTTGGTTAGCAATCTCCTCCCTGCAAAACCCCAAGTTATGAGATGAAATTCTAAAACAACCTGACCTAACAGACCTGCAACATAAACACAGTTAGATTAGATCAGATGCAAGACTCTAAGGAAACAAATAATTGCATCATTCTATCATTCACCTATCGTAACCCACTTTATGGCATAAACGAATAGATACAAGAAGCAATAATGCAAAGGAAAGGTTTACAGAAATAACAACAGTCTTAGTTTCAGTCTCCTTTTGATTTCACACACAAAAGTTGCTCTTGCCAAATAAAAGCTCCTTTATTCTGAAAGATAGTCTTTTTTTCTACAATTTCCAGCCCCTTGTACAATGCCCTCCTTGGGTATTTAAGGTTTTCAAAATCATCAGTTCGTTTCACCTTCCCTCCTCTTTATTGATGTTAAAATAAAATAAACTTTATTTTCTTCACATTCCCTTATAACCCCTTTTTTAACATCATAAAAAAAATAATAATAATAAATAAAACATTGACTATCCATTTCCCATTATAATATAACCAAAAATTTACATATTCAATATTTAACCCTTATGACTCCCTTTGGATATATTATAATAACACAAAAAAAATTTTTAATGCCTTATCCCTATAATAACTATATAATATAAAATTTAAAATTCATTTAACTTTATATTATATAGTTTCTTTTATTTAAATAATATAATAAAATCCCTTATGACTCTCATGTACCATATAGAACAAAAAAATTTATATCCCCATAGCCCATGGTATACATAACATAACTGAAAAAAAAACATTAACCAAACCTTATGCCTCCTGATATATGCATTTGAATGAAACCACAACCCCATACCCGTTCGATCCCTTGGCCTCAACTTAAGGAAAACTAGGATTCCTTTTCAAGCCTCCATGATGTTGTGAGCCTCGACTTATTGGGAACCATGCCATCGGTGGAATTTCAACCTACATCTTGACATCCTTAGATGCACTCTGCTCTGCAATGCTCAACCAATGACGAAAATGATAGCATTTGTCGACCTTATGGTTTTAAGGAGCTAACTCTCCCCGTTAGGGTTAGGGTTTTTTTTGGCATTGATTTCCCTCTACTACCTCCTAGTGAAATCAACATTTATGCAGACCTGTCTATTATTCTGTCCCTGCATGTGTTCTCTACAAACATTTCATGATTTGTGAACCCCATCATCACAATCGTTTTATGTTTATGTAGCTTTTCTTTGGTCATTTGTTGTTTACACTGTCATCGGTGGAATCAGATCACCGTGCACAAATCTTACTGTGAACCCTATTATCCCCTATGCAAAATCCCCATCGTCACACATCCAAACATGTGCACTGTCAGGTAAGTTACCCGTTGTGTCGTTTCCATGCATAATTTTTCTCGGTAGCTGTCTATGGTTCATGGTTCTGCTCGTCGATGTCACTGTGTCCATAAATGTTGCTTTGTCAGATTGGTCATTCCACCATGGGGTCCCATTCCACATGGCCCATATTCGCCAATTGTGCCTTCATCATTTGCAACAGAATCATCTTAGTTAATTCCAAAAACATCACTATTATGTCCATCTCGCTTGCCACTTTAGAAACTTTTGTTTCTACTTTTAATGACTCTGATGCGTCATGCCAACTCACTGCCTCATCATCGCTGATGTAAGAATTCCTCTTGTCATTGTACTATTGAAACCAAAATAAAACATCATCCTACGACTTTACTTTGTCATCCATGGGTCCACATCATCAATCCTTTGATGTGCGTTGTCGTTGATGGTGTCCAATATAATGATTTCATGCATTTGCTCATCCATCTCATCGCTTATCAAACCCTAGCCTATCTATCACTATGGGTTCCATGTTTTTTGAGGCCTTACCGCTTGAATATTCCCATCACCAATGTCTGCCACAGTGAGACCATTCTCGGAGGAGCCATCATTGTTCATCTGGTCAATGCCACATCAATATCTACGTACATCAAATTATACTCATAACACCTACTCTTTGTATGTTTTTGGTCATATCAAAGCCATGGAGATAGCCACTGCCATTATTTTTGTGTATCCTCCTGACGAGTTAGATTCGCTGCTTTCAAAATTATTGTCGAATTCATGCGTTCCATTGTCGAGGCTAGGGTTTCGTCTACCTTCGCCTCAAATTTCTCTATCAATGTTAGGTCTTTGTCATCTTACCACCACATGATCCACGTTTGTAGCCACATCTATGTGTATTCTGGGCCTACTTCATTGTTAGATGTTGATGATATCTGAATCTGCCCAATGGTTTGATAAAACACCATGGGTATCTATTCCCCATTTGGATATGGCAGTGTGGGGTCCACGTGACATGCCGCCCATCAAACTGCTTCCATAGATGGTCCATTTCATCACCCTATCAAACTGCTAGTATCATTTCTTCACCACCAGTCCTCCTTTAAATCCACCGGTGACATTCTATTTATCCTTAAACGCCATGTCAAATTATCTTTGGCCACTTCATAGCTGCGATGCTGCATTGGCCATCTTTGACCAATCTTTCAACCTTGCCGGTTGCTGAGTCTTTCCTTTTCACTTAGTCCGTATGGGGTCTCCTTCTACCTTGAAATACCAAATTAACATATTAGAAATCAACACCATGACCACCATTAAACTGAAGCTTAAATGATGAAAAATCCTCTAATTTATTTATTTTAAATTTTAAATTTATATATATAGAATATATATATACAAACTTATTTTTATTATTATTATTATTTTTTATTGTTTTCATTATCTAAACCACCCATGACAAGAAACACCAACACTCGACCATAAACTTGCTAAAGACAAAAAAATTGACGACAAAGTTGTCATAAACAAAAATGACAATAAAAGTCATCGACAATAAAAAAACATCGACAATAAAATATTGTCGACAAGAAAATATCGTCGACAAGAAAATGATGACAAAAGTCATCAACAAGAAAAAGTTATCGACAATAAAATATCATCGACAAGAAAAAGTCATCGACAATAAAATATTATCGACAAGAAAAAATCATCGAAAATAAAATATTGTCGACAAGCACCGAAAAAAATTGTAAAACCCATGACAAAATGAAGGCATAGACCCTTAAAACAAACTGCAAACATCAAACTTTAAAAACAAAAAGGTGGGTCCCCAATTTTTTGGGGCTCGTTGTGGAGCAGCCACAACAGTTTTTATACAATTTCAAGTGAACCTCATATCTAGTGGTTTATTCTATCTCCTTGGTTATTGCAGTGATTTGCATCCATGCAATTTGGTAAGATGAATAAATCACCATATGACACTTGGCCATCTTCATCATCACATATTTCATTGTTTGAAAACAAAAATAAATTTTGGTACCTCATTTGTAGAGTGAGACTATGCCAAGACCAATTTTCTCAAAAGTTGTCATTGATGGCCTTGTTTGTGGGGCTTAAAACATGAACAAAATCATAACTTTCATGATTTCCTTTTGCAATTATACCAGTATTAGAGGATATAGGTCGGGTAAAGTTATTGAGCAACCGTTTAGGGATTTCATGTGGGAATTTTTACAATCATGAGTGGCTCTAAGGGCAAGACTATTTTTATTTTCTTTTTGCATTTGCATATTTGCATTTCAATGATGTCGGAAGGCACATTCTTCAATAGCATGGAATCACCCCAAACTTGGGGTAACTACATTTGATTTTTATTTTCCCACAACGGGATACATCTTACATGATCATGGCATATATACTTGGCAAAAACTCCTTTTCTCTGTTAGGACAAAAATAGAATCAATCACCTACATTTCACAACCCCCTTCCACCATTGGAGCAAAAATTGCATCACATTTACATCATTCATATCATCCACAATTGCACCATACATTCCACACAATCATATGCACACATCTGTCAATTGGCTTATGAGATGCATCCATCACTCATTCGCCAATTGAGGGGGTAAGCTACACAATAAAAAAAAAAATTTCTTCAATTTTATCTTTGCATTCCAACAAGAGAAATTTGCTTTTGCATTAGGCCAAACCAGGTGTCTTATATTTTTGCACCATATTGTGTTTCATGCAACATGGTACAAAAGGGAGCATCTATAGACACCAAAATCTAGCCACTTGTCATCCATCCATAGTTTTCCATCACATTTACCCATTATATATATATATATATATATATATATATATTTGTTTAATATATATTTAAATAATATTTTATATATTTTATTTATAAATATTTAATATATATGTATATTTATATTTATATGAATTAATCCCAGCCATCCATCATGATTTAATCCCAACCATTCACCCACCTTAATCCATGCCACCTGCCCAGATTTAATCTCCACCCTCTGTCACATTTTAATCTTGACCACACAAATTGTGTCATTGAAACCCTAATGTGCCCTAGGAGAGATTATAAAGAGGAGTCATTTTGATGACTCAACCCCTAAGAAGTTTGCTAAGTTTTCCCTAAGTCTTGAGTTCCTTGAGCACTTGTGCCCTAAGTCCTCAAGCACCCAAGCCTCCTTGCTACTTTTCATCTTCCATCACTTGTCATTGCTTTTGCATCCACCACCATCCACTTCATATCAACTAGATCTGCTTTTGCATATTCTATTTCAATTCCTTGAGCACCTCTAGGCATCTCCTATTACCATTGAGCACCTTTGAGTGCCTTCCACCATTGCTGAGCACATCTGGATGCCTTCCTTCCATCATCGAGCATATCTAGGTGCCCCCACCATCATTGAGCACCCACAGGTGTTTCGCCCTAGTTCTAAAGTCTAGCAATCCCTCGAGTGTCGCTAGGGCATATGTGCATATAATCCTGCAACAACGATGAAGAACAGAGAACAACAAATTAGTGTGATAAGGTAATTTATTTATTGCAAGTATTGTTTATTCTTTAGATCTATTTATAGCTTCATTTCTGCAACTAGGGTTAGTAATTTTCTTATTGAGGACCTCACATAGTGGAGCCCTCATAGATATTATTGAATTTCTATTGTTGTTTGTTATTTGTAGGTTTAGAGATCAAGTTTATTGGAAGCTTCTAAAGCATTTGAGTGGTTCAGCCTATGGATATTTAAATCCCACTCACCTTACTATTGATATCAAGTCGAGCGTGAAGACACCACCTTTATTTGTTATCTAGGGTTTTGGAGAACCCTAGCATATTGAAATTGTTGTATTTAATAATAAAGTATTGTAAACCCTTCTCTTGGTTGCATTTGGTTGTAATATCAGAGATCCACTTGGCAATAAGAATAAAAGTTTATTTTTGTGCAATCATCTGTGTTTATTCTGTTTTATTTGTTCATTTATTTAAGTTTATTGTTTATTGTTGTTTGATTTCACATTTACAAATCTTATATGCCATATTACATAGGCTTGTGGGTCTAAAAGAATCAAATAATTTAACATCCGTATTTTTTGGAATTAGGGTAAGATAATTTACATATATTGTATAAGGTATGTATTGTTTTATCCTAGATTGTTCCACTACCACTAATAAAAAATCCTTCACTATATCCCAATTATGTTGGTAGAAAGCCACAGAGAGCCCAGCTAGGCCTAGGGATTTATCCTTATTAAAATAGAAAAGAGCTAAATGAACTTTTTCTAGAGTAATAGGATTCATTAGTTTCCTATTGTCTTCATTCGTTATAACTAAAGGAACATCTTGAATAATTTTATCATCAAGAACTTCAGTCTCCTCTGATCTGAGAATATTCAAATAAAAATACTTTACCTCTTTTCTAATTTCACTTTGATCTTCAATCCAAACCCCTTCTATTGATTTAATTCTACTCATTTTGGATGTTGATCTCTATATTATAGCCATCCTATGAAAAAAATGTATTTTTATCTCCTTTTAACCACATTTGTCTTGATTTTAATCTCCAAAATTTCTCTTCCTTACTGAAAATATTATGATATTCACTAAGCAACTCCTTTTTCCTATGATCTAGGATTATTATGATCACCTTTTTGGAATTTTGAAAGTTTATCTTTTAGTTCTTTCTTCTCAAAAATATCTTTACTAAACAATGTAATTTTTTTTTCAATTGGTTATATGGGATTGAAATGGGCCCCACCTATATTACATCATCACCACATAGTGGTATTACAACAAAGCTTGGATATTATCCATGTCGCTTGGCAAGATTTGAACCTTGGTCTCCTCTTTAAATATTGAGGAATCTAACCGGTTGAGCTAATGCCACTTGATTACTAAATATTTTTATTATTAAAATGAATTACATTATTATTTTTATTTATGATATAATTAGTTCAAAATATATTACCTAATACACCAACAATTAAAAATATATATTATTACAAATTATTATTTGAATAGCATTTGTATATTAGGTACAACTTGAGTGGGTCTAACAAAAAGACTTGGAAAATTTGAATAGAAGGTTCAAGGTTCGAATTCAATGGGGGTAGATTTAACATTCTCTATGAGGGTTGTATCATATAGCTTATTGATGAGGAATAATTTCACATAACTTAGGTTTAGGCTTAGTCTTGTGCACTTAGGACTTAGTCTTATTTTTGCTAATAAAACAATTTGTGAAATTGTAATACGTGAGTTTTTATGAACTCATGTTTAGATTGAGTCATAGGCTTAGTTGTCCCAATATCTTCTAGAGGGATATTGGAAGTTGGAAGGATAAGGTCAATCCTTCGAATAAGCATTGTGAATAGAGCTTATCTTTCCAATTTGGGGAATTGGTTGCTCAAATATTGGATATGGTTGCTTGTTTCATGGGCATATGGTTGTAATTTGGGCCTATTTAAGCCCTTCATTCCAATGCAATTGCTAGCTTCAATTTTATTCCACATCAGTGGTATCAAAGCATAGGAGTTGTAGGGGTTTTGGGTTATTTTCGACCTCATGCTATTGTTGGTTTTGGGTTATTTCCAATCAACAAGATCCTACCATTTTGAAGCTCTTGTGGTAATCAATCACTGATTGTTGCCATTGCCAATTAGGTTCCCTTGAACTTAGTTTGTTTGCTTTGAATATTAGAGAGAGTGTGATAAAATTTTCTTTGAGTCTAGAGTGCAATGATAAGGAGGTCATACATCCAGACCTCCCTACGTCGACTAAGGATCATTCATAGAAGAAATAAACTTTGAATGAGGACTGCTCGTGCTACCTTCCTATGTCTTCTTCATCAGCAACTTTAGAGGGGCCCTCGCATGATATATATCAATAGAATAATTATGAAATAAGATGTTCTTGCAAGGAAATTAGATCCTGCTATTCTTAATATGCTTCTTGGAAGTTTAGAATGATCTATGTTTTAATTCTAATATATTTCCTCCACTTATCAATCTATTGTTGTCTGTTGTTTCTTCTTAGACAATTCAAAATATTTTATTAGTACAAATTATTGTTAAAAAAAAGGCTTTCAACACCTTAAAAAAAAAAAAGGTTTTTCCTTAATTTTTTTATTTAAAAAAAAAATGATGTATATAAAAAAATCTAGAAGGTACACAGACTCCAACTTATAGGTATGCACCCCTCTTTTTGTAGCAGCAATGACATCGAGAAAATTCTATCTCAGTACCTACATCTAAATTGCATCTTTGATGCATGCAGGCTTCATAGCCTACACTTCCCAATGCTCTGACAGCTATAGGGCCTACAACCACCAATGATAGGAGGTCACCATCTCAACCCTAATACGTTTCATCAATGCAATTTTTGCCTACCTTTTTGGCACCTCAAATTCTTACAACCACCCATCACCATTCAGGAGGTCATCGGCTCAGCCTCTAATGGATGCAAGATTGAAAAGAGGTTAGTCCTTTTTATAGACCTTGTAGACCGTGCTTTGCACCTCAATACTACCACTTGAGATGTCTCAATTTCTATTCACACATGATCATCGATCCTCACATAGATGACACACTTTCATGCACACTTTCCCATGTGCTAAATATGGATCTGACTACCTGTGCATACCAAACTGACACTTGAAATATTTTATTAATGGATTTGTTCTTCTATCGACAACTGGCCACCAACCACGTGGAATTTTTGACTAACCGTACGATTTTTGTTTTTTGTGATGCAGGAAAAATATTATCCCACATTCTATGGGCTAAAGGCTTATCAAGCCTTTAATAGCATGAAGTTGCACTATATTATTCATCCAGCTTCCTCTAGCTAATTTGTGGCTCTATTTACCACCTACGGTGTTGCTCCTTTGACCATTGTGGTTACTACCCATCACCACCAAGTGGCACCTTGGTTGACCATACTATTTGGACCTACGCCCGTTACCCATTCTGGCCCTGTTGACCTTTGACTTTTGCTGTCAAATTTCAAAAAAAATATGCATGTTGGTGGTTTTGACAACAATTTAAATAAATTTTTATTTTTGAAAAGAGGTAATTTTTCTTACTCCAAGGATAATTTCTTTTTGTCCATTTAAAATATTAAAAAATTGCATTTTCTTACAATTCTTTGGATAAACACTTTTTTATAAATTCTCTTAGGAGTTCCTTAAGTCTCTTTTTTTTCTTACTGTTGGCTTATATACTGCAATAAATGGCTATCGATATACCATAAAAAATGGTTGCAATATCCACCATAATTAGCCTTTTGGCCGATAAGGTCCAAAATATTGCTACCCCTAGTGGTCCTAGTCAAGCCCCTGACCTTCACTCACAAGAAAAATGTGAGGTCAAAATTTATGATGGGTCCCATGATCCTGAGGTCCTAAATAGTTGGATCCTCAACATGGACACATGGTTTGACTATAGAAAAATTCCCAAGGATGAACAAGTCTCATTTGCCAAATTAAAACTTTCTAGAATAGCCAAACTCTTGATCATGGATCGCCAAGGAAATCAAGATCCCATTGAAAGTTGGGATGATCTAGTGAAAGCCTTAAAGGACACCTTCTATCCTTTAAACTATTCTTATGATCTTTACATTAGATGGCTTCATCTCCATCAAGGTAAAAATATGAGTGTCCAAGATTATATCTTTCATTTTAACAAATTGCATATTTTAAATGGAATTCAAGATTCGATGGCCAAACTCGTCAACAAATTTGAAAGTGGATTGCACAAACCAATTTTTAAGGAGTTGAAGTATAAATCCATTCCCACATTGAAAAATATGGTGACGATACAAAACCAATTAACCAAGCTCAACTTGTGGATGAATGTATGCTTTATTAAAAAAAATCATTGGTAATATTTGCTTTATTTTGTAACAATATTGTGTTTTCATATAAACTATTTATTATAATTTTTTTGGTTGCACTTGTGTTTCAGGAAGGAAACTAGAAATCCAAATTTGGTAAAGTGGACTATGATAGTGCAATGTTTTGGAAATATTACTCTACTAAGATTCAATGAGTAGAGGTGAAGTTTTGTATTGTGAAGGTTATTAGAAATATAGTATATTACATCATTTGGGTTATGTAAATGTATCTTCCAAGGTACATATTACTTTAGAGGGAAGTTATCTAGTTCCTTCATACAATGTGATAAATGCACAAGTATCAATGTGCAAGTTGAATATGTGCAAGTTGTTCCTTGCACAGCTAGGTAGAGTGTTGACCAAGGAACCTTTTTGCCTATATAAGAAAAGCCTCATTGTAATACATAATATAGTATAGTATATATTAGGAAGATTTGGGGACATAGTAGCTTAGAGGTTAGTACAATTCTGTGTGGATTATCATCCAATGGTGATGGGTGTAATGTAGTTCAGTAGCTTTATTAATAGAGTTTTCATTTCCTCCATAGCTACATTGTATTCATTTATATCTTTTCTATTTATTGCATATCTCAATCTTCTAGCAGATTTACTTTCTTTCATAATATTCTACATCTCATGATTTTTATCTCCTTGTGGGTATTACATCAAAAGCTAAAATTAGTATTAGATATCTAAATAGATCAATAGGGAAACCACCATCATCATTGAGCTTGAGTGTTTTGTCAACTTGACGCATCACTGGAATAGTCATTGTCAAAATATCTCACAAGAATCTAGGTGGTAGAATTAGGGACAGTCACAAGTGAGGATTGAAATAAATCTTAGTTCCAAAAAATACTGAGATTGCATTTGACTAGAGTCTTTCCACATAGTTACAGGAAAACAACTTGTGAATACCATGACTCAACATTAAATCCACTAGATTGACATATCATCTAGTGAAGATCATCCAGGATACCTAGAACTTTCTAACTATTGCCCAAAGTTTCTTTTGTTGCATATAATTAATTCTCAAAGGATTGGTACTCCAACTATGATAAAAATCTAGGAGACTCCAACTTCATTTCTCGAATATTGGTGTGCCCTCATAGTGTACAGATTAGTTCCTTTTGCAAGAGAACAGTATGAAATAAGACTTCTAAAGAAGAGGCATGGTGAAGTTATGATACTGAAGAACTCCATTGCTAGATTGAATAACTTCACACTTGAAGAACAGGCCACAGAAGCCTTGATACAAAAAATACCATAGAAGCCTTGAATAAAAGGCCATAGAGCCTTGGAGAAGAAGCCATAGAAGTCTTGATACTGAAAAACCACAAAAGCCTTGATACTAAAAATTCCATAGAAACCTTGATCTTGAATGGGCCATAGAAGCCTTGATACTAAAAAGGTCACAGAATCCTTGATACTAAAAATGCCACATAAGCCTTGATACTAAAAGAAAGGCCAAAGAAACTTTGATCTTGAAGAAGACTTTAGAAGAGAATATCTATTTTAGAAGAAGATTAAGATTTTAGTACTAATATTTTTGTTGTAGGAATAGAAGATTTTGTGAGTTGGGAAACCTCCTACAAAAAGTTAGGAAGATCATATTCTTCAAAATATATTCAACACCTGAAGAAAAAGAGATCAAGAGATCTCATTGAAGGACTTCTAGACTTGGAAGAAGAAGGACTAGGAGATACCTTCTTGAATTCAGAAGCAGCAGAATCAGAGATCCAGAAGCAGATCTCACCACCAACACTTCCACGAGCAGAAGGTTGAAGAGGTCTAAAGGGAATACCATCAGAATTTGTAAGATCAAAAGACCTTGGGAAGGTCTCATTGAGCATCCAGTAAAATGCAAGGAGAGCATTACTAAATAAATAATCAAAGGAGAACTCACTGGAGAAATACACTACTAAGGAGAAGCTCTTGATAGTGAAGGACTTGGGACAATTGACGCTATCCGACATCAAGCCCAAGAGAAGGAGAATTTGGAAAGGAGTGCCAAATCCCAAAAGAAGAATCCAATTAAAGACCTCAAGACATTCAGAATATCTAGAAGAAGATCCTGCTTGAAGTCAAAATTTGACAAGAAGACTTGAAAATAGAAGAAGCTCACCAAATTTATGATATTTGAGTATTGCCTCTCATAGCAAGAAGGCACTTCTTCAAAGACAAAGACTTCTCTAAATCTACAACAGAATGAGGATACCACAAGAGGAGGACAAACCACCAAATCTTAGGCTCGTAAAAAAATTTAAGACCATATTTTGGTGAAGGAGTTGTTGAAGATAGTCTACAAAAAGCTACAAGATCCTACTCGAAGTAGCAACTTGGTGATATGAGACACCAATATCCACATCCTCTATAGAAGCAGTAGAAAAGCTACATAATATTTGAAATGGTATGTAACTATAGGTGCTAGATAACTCATTAATTGGATTACCTTTCAGATTCATTGGAGCACCTTATTTAGATTAAAGTTGTAATAAGGAAAAGCAAAATTATAGTCTTCAAAAGTGTAAAAATAATGGGTTCATTTTAAGGTTCATTTGCACATTAGGGGTTGATTAGCTTTTAGAGCTATCTATCAACTACATATCTTCTACTTTGAAAAAAGGAGAAAAAGAAGACTTAATCTTACAACTATTTTTGTAGTGAAATATACATGGGTTCATTCCATATTATGCTTGAAAGGTTGCAGTGAAATTATTAAGTGCATTTTTAAGAGAATAGTGGAGCAATAAGGTGAGATTATTGTTACCATTGAAATGTGTATTGTTAAGCACTATACTAGTTGATTTGTTAACTAGTTATCTTAATTAATTTATGTTGTTGAAAGCTTAAAAATTAGCACAAAATATGCAACACTTTTGTGGCTTATAGAAGCCACCACTAAAAGCAAAAGGTGAGAAAAGCTCCATTGAAATCCTTTTAGGAAGCTTAAAATTGAGATCTTGGAAGTCTCAAGATTCAAGAAAATTATAAGGGGTTCATTTCAGTGTAGAGAGCAGGAATTCTTATTTAAAATTAACATTAGCTTGTATCATCTATCATCCAAGGAAAGAAAAAAATTACTCTTCATTTTGGTGCAAAAACTATATATTACAAAAGCACCACTTTTGTTATTTTGGAAGAACAAAAGTATTATCTACAGGGGGCATCAAAGATATTTTTTATCCAACAGAAGAAAGGATCCATCGAAGATCCCATACGTCCAGCGGGTCAAGGTGTTTACAAACACCGGTTTTCAATCTTCTAATCAAGCCCTAGAAGAGTACACCTACAACATTGGAAGCATAACAAGGATCCATAAATAATCTAAATAATACATATAAGGATAGCCCACAAGAAAGAAACTACCTATGTAAGTGGATCATTATCAAAATCAAGCAAAAGAGAATCATTGTAAATGAGCACGGCATAAGGAAAAATTAACTAGTAGCATAAGAAAAAGGGAATGGTATATCCAAGGAGAATGTTCACCATTGAATACTACAATGAGCTACCATAGGACCATAGTGGAGGAGTGCCGAAGATTCAAGAGCCAACACATAGAAGTAGCCAAGAGCATTGGGAGATTACTTGCATTTCAAGGAACAAGGCAAGTTTACATAGAAGGCAATATTAAGGGCTCCAAGAAATGTTACAAGGCTTACATGCATAAGCTCGAGTGCCACTTGGCACAGATGCTTCAGAATCTCTAACATACATGAAGACTCAAGCTCTCACCAAGAATATGTTACACATGCTTAGGAGGAGTTACACATGCTTGGAATGAGTTACAAACCTCATAATTGAAATGTTTACGTTGAAGGCGTCTATAAAAAATGTTTCAGGTGACACTTGTCACAAAGTGCAAGAAGCTCATTCTATTTAAGATTCCAATGAGTTCAGAAAAAATAGACGAAAGGCAATATGTAGCTCATTTGGAAGGAGAAGACTACTTTCCAGCCATACACCATTCAAAGGTGTAAGAAGTGCATTTAAAGCATTATCATAAACTAGCACCAGAATTAAGAGGATGAATGCACATTTTAAGGAGAAGGAGCGTCATACGAGGTATAAGAAAGTGTAGGTCAAAGAATACCTTGACTCCCAAAGCGCCTATGTTCCAGCATTGAAGACATCGAATTCTGAATCATCTCCTTTGATTCCAACATCCAAGGTAACCCCAATATCATTGTAATATTCAACCAATAAAAGCACCAAACATAGAGGAGTTTTTAGCATCCAAAGGTAAGGTTTAATATCCCATTTTATTATTGCTTTCATTTTTGGAGATATAAGGGTTATAAGCTAAGGTGGAAACTTAGATTTTGAAAGCAAAAGCTATAAGGGATAACTTATCAAATTAAAATAATATTTGCAATTTAACCTAGGAGAAATAAGGAATTCTGCATGGATTAAATTCTTTAATATTTTGCAAATATTATTAATGTTCTAATTTTCAAAATTTTGGAGTGATAAGGGTTACAACATAAAATTAGATTAGAAATACTTGAATAAAATACTAGGGTTACAAAAGAGGTTATTAAAGATTATTTGTTAAGTTTAGAAATTTATAATTTACTTGTCTCAAAACTTCTAAAATGAGACAAAATAAATCCAAAATTAAAACCTCTTCAAAATTGGAAAAGTGCTTAGTTCAATTAAGGAGTAATAAGCTGTTAGAAAATTTGATTTTTGATCTTTACAAAACTGTACAAAATCAACCATAAATTGAAATTTATTTTACAAAAGCACTATATTATTACAAAATCATTAGGGAGTCTTAAGGTATTCTACAAAAATTGATAATAATATCTATCAAATATTATCAATTTGGAAAGATATAAAGCTTTCTTCAAAACCTAAAATTAGGTGTTCATACTCTCATTACTAGGGAGACATAAGGAAGCCTACAAATCCAAGGTTTGATTTTAGAAAGATTTAAATGGCATCAAACAAATTCTTCCTAGCAGAATCTCAACTACTCAAGGGTCCTAAATATTTATATTGGAAAAATAAAGTGAAAGTAATCTTAGTATATGAAAAATTTCGGATATTATCAAAGGGAAAACACAGAGACTTGCCATAGATGAAACTGAAATCCTAAAATTTAAATAAAATGATTCAAAAGCTCTAATGATAATAACCTTTTTTATTAATGATGAGATTCAACCTTATATCAATTTAGCAAAACCATCTTCAAATGCATGGACAAGCTTAGAGAAAATATTTGAAAGAAAGAATAAAGTAACTATTCTTCATCTCTAAACTCAACTTCACTCATTAAAAATGAATAGTGGAGAAAACATAGAACTATTACTAAGGAAGGTAGCAGATATTAAAGGAAAAGTGTTGATCTTAGAATAAATATTTAAGTATGAACTTCTTACTCAAGTAACCATGATATCACTTCTAGACAACTATAAGCATTTAGTAACATCTTTATAGGTCTTAAGTAAAGATACTTCTTTTGATGACCTAGTCAATATACTTCAAGAATATGAAGTGGAAAATATTGTGAATGATGAGATGACTAACATTGCATTGGCATCAAAAGATAATCTATAGGAAAATATTGCTTCATTAGCAATAGGACGAAAACATGGTATTGTCAGATATGTACAAAGAAAGCTCATAGTACTAGCTATTGCAGATACAATCCCAAAAATTTAGAATCAATTAAATTAGATGAATAATGGGAATCTGTTTCAGCCTCGACAATACCAAAGGAACCCTTGTCAATAGTAATTTTAGCGACTAACCAATTATCCTCAATATAAATATCAAAATAAAAATCAGAAAGGTCACCTGGTTCAGAGGATATAATAAATTGAAGAACTGGAAGAACCCGTAGAGGACTATGAGGTGAAATATTTATCAGCAAACGTGACATATTACAGAGACACTAGTTTTTTGCTTGAATGGGTTACAAAGAATGCAAAAGAAGAGTACAAAGCTCAAGATGAAGAAGAAGAAGATCCATATTGAAGACTAAATTCTTCAATACCCAAATAATGTAATATAAGGGGTGTTAGAAATAGAGTATATTACATCATTTGGATCATGTAAATGTATCTTCCAAGATACATACTAACATTAGATTATTTTAAGGGGAAGTTATCTAGTTACTTCATGCAATGTAATAAATGCACAAGTGTCAATGTGCAAGTTGTATATAAGAAAGGCCTCATCATAATACAAAATATGGCATAGTATAGATTAGGAAGAGTCAAGGACACATTAGCTTAGAGGTTAGTACAGTTCTGTGTGGATCACCATCTAGTGTGATGGGTGCAATGTAGTTTAGTAGTTTTATTAATGAAGTGTTCATTTCTTCCATAGCTACATTGTATTCATTTATATCATTTCTATTTATTGCATATCTCAGTCTTCTAGCAGATTTACTTTCTTTCATATTATTTTGCATCTCGTGATTGTTATCTCCCTGTGGGCATTACATAAAAAGCTAACAAAGGCTACAATAGGAAAATATTAGGAAGGATGATAAATTCTAGAATATTTGTATTCATACAAAAAATTAATAAGATCCAAAAAATGAAAATCAAAAATTCAAATAGTTTATGTAAAATGATGTAGGTTTCTAGCTATAACATCACAATTGATATGAGAAGTGTATATGTTTGTAAACTCTCAAGCTCTAAAGAAGAGAGTTGTAATTTGTCAAGGGTGGGGGACCCGAGTACAACTGCTTATTATCCAACCAAAAAAAATGTCTAGTAAAGAAATATTGTTGTATAATTAATAGATTATATATAGAGAGATTAAGTAACAAGTTTGGGTGAAAAAATACATCCTTTTGTATTCTATGATACTTAGGACTATTAAAATTTGAAATGATCTTATGTTAGTGAGGAAAATATGGAACTTTTTAATCTCATCATCCATCACCCTTTTTTCATATTTAAAAAAAATACTATAGAAAATACATTAACTATGCAACTTTATGTTGTTAAATTATTGATTTAACTAAAGCAATTTATGGAAATAATTATATAAAGTTCATATAAGGTTACTTATGTGAAATATTTTTTATGACTAAAATGTTATTTTAAAATTTTGTATAAATTACATCAATCATTTTCAAATGGTCAGTGATCTAAAACTCATATTTTAGATTAAATAAAATCAATAAATAACACAATTTGAATAATAATAAAGTATAACAAATGAGAATGAAAATATATTTTAAAATAACAAAATTATTTTATTGCTTAGAAAACAATGTACAATATAAGCAATGTCTAAGAAAAAATATGAGGCTATAATAATGCATCTATTACTCATGTTTTTATAGTCTAAGGTACATATCTCTTTATAGAATATTGAAAAACCATATAATGAATATGGAAGATTGCTTTTGGTTACATAGGAGAGTTGGTCACAACCACACTATTTTTAGTAGCTGACAAGAGTAGGGTTCAAACCATAGGGACTGCTCCTACCAAACTTATTCCACCTCATTGTTGTTGATCCGACATGAAGGTGACCATCAGTCACTCTGGATTTGTACTGCCATCATCGATCTGGCACGCACTTAGAGGATTCAAATCAGACACTACCTTTGCAAATAGGCTACACCCAAGATTTGAACTTGGGTGTCTTCTTGGTAAGTACCTAGCCATACAAGCACTTACCAATCCACCTAGACTTTGTGGGCTAATTAATATGGAAGATCATTTATATGGAAATGTGGTGGTTTACTTTCCATAAGATATGAAGTACATACTAAATAAAAACTTTATCATCCCATAATTTGATCAGCATAAGCAATTAAGAAAACATAGTTGATGCAATGAAGAATGACATTAAAAATTCTTTCATCATGATTAATCTTAGTCTTATCCATTTTTGTCTTGGTTTGAAAGTGTGGCAGATGAAAAAAATACATCTTCATCATGTAGATGAAATGTGCAAGACTTCACTCAGAAGGTTTTGTATGGTATATTTTAAGCCCATGTCAACACCCATAGAGGCAGGGCTTTTGCAATCTCAAAATAATTCATTTCTTCATGTGGATGCTACTTTGTACTAACAATCGAGTTGAGGATCTAATTCATCTGACTTAAACCAAGCTAAATATCATTGATCCTTAGTTATTTTTATGGTTAATGCAAGAATCAACATTGTGTCATATAAAGAAAGTGAAGTGATTTCAAAGTTATGTCTAATATACTATAGAGTATGGTCTGGAATACAAAGATCAATCATTCTTTTATTACATAGAAATGGACTATGTAAGATGCATGATGATGGATAATCCACATCTAGAATTATTTTATTTTTGTGATCCAAAGCAAATTTTTAGGTAAGCATAAACATATAGCATCTCATTCTTCCACTAAGGCAGAGGATCATGTTGGAAGGAGTTGTCGTCAAAGTGATATGGTTACCCCATACTATCAAGAATGTGAATAACACAAAATAGCCAACAATCTTGTGTAGCAAAAATAAAGGTGTTTCGAAACTTGTTCTTAATCTAGTAGTCCATAAATGCATTAAGCATATTCAAGTGCAATACAACTTCATATAGAAGCATGTTCAACAATAAAATATTTAGCTCCAATTTTATCCTATTTAAGACTAATGTGCAGATGTCTTCACCGTATTGATTATGCATATGAAGCTTGAGGTATTTCAATATTCTCTCTCTTGCAGTCTTGAGACTATTAGAGTATATTACATTATTTGATACATGTTAGATTATTATATCTTATGTTAAGTGGTTACTTGGGGAAGAAGTAATAAATGCACAAGTGTCAATGTGCAAGTTGTAAATGTGCATGTAGTCCACATGTACATAAGTCCTAGGTAGAGTAAGGGCCAAGGAAACTATCTTCCTATATAATGGACTCTAAGCTCCATTCTTGATTGTAACACTTCATTCTTTGTAATACAAAGTGATACTTCTTTTCTTCAGTCATAATAGTTCTAAAACTATCATTGGTATCAGAGCTACAAAGGGACCTAAAGAAAAGAGTCTGAGAGAAGATTGGAACTCCATTGCAGACTAAAGGAGGAGTTCCTGATAGAGAAAATTTGGGACAATTATCGCCATCCGACAACAAGCCCAAAATAAGGAGAGTTAGAGAACTATTTCGGATAGCCAAGCCAAGTAGAGCTGCAAGTTCATCCAGTCAAGGGCAACAACTTGGTGAATCAAATCACCAAGACAACCACCATCTTTAGATGTTCTAAAAGGTAAGCAACTTGGGTGCAAAAGGTTCATTAGTTGAACTCTAAAATTATGGTTTATTAGAGATTCATTAAGCACCATATTAAAATTAAAAGTTGCAAGGAGTGAATCCATTTATAGGAGCAATAAGGTGATATTGCTATTGTTCTTAAGAGCATCAAGCTTGAAGATATTATTAGTGCATAAATCTTGTGTGTTGTTTGAGAGGTCTCTTTAAGTTATCCAAGTACATAAATTAGAGGTTAGTCATTGATGGTTTATATTTCCCTAGTAAAAATATTATGGGTTAATGTTGTCTAGTAAGGAAGGCAACATAATTTACTCTCAAGAAGTTACCTTATCAGAGAAGTTAGAGAGCTTGGAAAAGGAGACTTTTAGTCCAAAACTTGGTGCAAGTTAAGGTACATTATCTTAACTATTATAGCTAATATTTACAGTGAGAAAGGAGCACCATTCTTGTCCTTTAAACAACAATAGAAGGACAAAAGTTATTGCCATTAAAAGGCATTACAACGACCAACATTATACAGTCATCAAGCGACCACAACATCGACATCAAGGGGGAAGATATCAAGGTAGAGAGATCAAGCCATCAAAAGGCTCATAAGTTGGTTTTCAAAGGTGTATAGAAACACCAGATCAATGCCTATGTAATAAGAGCCTGCAACACATAAAGGGAGGCATAGCACTCAGTGTAAGGTAGATAGCTCTAAGGATAACTAAGCACAAATTACATAAAATCAAGAGGTGGATAAGGGATACATTACCCAACTGATCACTTGGAAAAACTGCCAACTAAAGCTATCGAAATCCATCATCGATTGGAGATGAATCACCAACTAGGAAAGGAGTGATCATAGTATCCATGGAGCAACCATCGATTGAAGCCATATCATCTACCAAAAGGGCAGTGTTGGAGCATCCTAGAAATACCATAGCTGGAGCCAACCTTGAGGAGAATATCATCATCATTTTCTGGAAAATGCACAAGCTTGCACTCACTGGCAAGAAGGAGAAAAGTATTGAAGCCAATCATTGCACCCATTGGAGAAGAAATATTGAAGGAAAGGAGACGTTGAAGATGTCCTCACATGCAAGTGCCACTTGGTGGATCAAAAGAGAGCGTTACATAATGCCTATGCAAGGAGAGAGCATATGGAATAGACATAACACTCATCTTGGAAGTGTTAAAGGTATCTTTCAAAGGAGTGAAAGGTGTAATAATCATTTCAGCCAAACAAGAGTGTTGAAGACTCATTGACCAATATTTGAAGAGACTATAATATCTATCTACCATCCTCATATTCGAGCAATATATACACCAAGTGTTGAGAGCATCAACGTATTGCAAGGAGGAATGAGCATTGAAAGAACCTAATGTAACTCCCAAGCGACACTTGTCCAACGTTGAAAGGTATCCATACTATTTAAAGTACCTAAACTCAAGGTGGAGAAGAGCGCATCCATAACAAGTAGGAAAGAGTATCCATACATAGTGAAAGAGGAGTGAACAACATTAAAGGACTGAATTCAAGGCTTCCAAAAGGGTCAAAGCAACATTAAAGACTTACTGCCATTGTCATACGTCTTCCATTGAAGGAGAGCAATGCATAGTAAGACAACATCCAACGTTCATTATTTAGGAGTTGGAGCATTATAAAGGTAAGGGTTTTACCTTAATCAAATTGCTTTCATTAAGGAGTTATAAGGAGTATAATATAAGGTTGAAACTCTTCTATTATTTACTTTGGAAATAATAGCAAAATCAACCATACATTTAAAAGCAAATTTAAAGGAGATTTATATACTTAAATAGTTTAATATTTGCAATTAAATACCATAGGAGATATAAGGGTTTCTACTTGGAAAATTAAAACTCTATTATTGCAAATATTATTGTTTTCTAATATTCCAAATTAGGGAGTTATAAGGAATACTACACCAAAATAAATTATTGGAATTTAGAAACATTAAACTATTGGATATTAAGGGCTATAAAAGGAAGTTCATCATTTACTTAAAAGGAGTTGGAATTATATACTTACACTTATCTCATACTCATACTAAAGGGATAAAAGAAATCCAACCATAGAGAACTTCAAATTAAGTGCATAAAGAGAAATAAGGTAATACATTAAGGTTGAACATTAGGGAGTCAAATGGGATTCTACTAAATCCAAGAAATCTAGCAAGATTGATCATGTCCTCATACTAGAATTTGAAACTTCATCACCATGGAATATTGGTACATAGATTCAGGAGCAAGCACACACATGACTAGAAGCAAACATATATTTGATTCCCTACAAAAAAAAATGAGAACCAAGTCACTATAGTGGATAGTAAGACTTATGAAGTAAAGGGGATAGGAAATATTCTAGTTGATCTAGTAAATGGAAAAGGGATAATTAAAAATGTTTTATATGTCCTAGGATTGACTAATAATCTCCTCTCAGTTTCTCAACTTATGGATCAAAATATGACTATTGAGTTTAAGGTTTTCAATGGAAGAAAACAATGTCATATTCTTAAACATGGGAAAAAGGTAGCATCAGGTACCTATATAAATGGTCTATTTGCTTTAGATATTACTACACATTCAACTTTTTCAATCAAGACTTCAGATCTATGGCACAAACATCTAGGACATACCAATGTATCTTCTTTAAATGAAATATTCAAATATCAAATGGTTGAAGGAATACCAAATCTATCTCTAGAATCTACTATTTGTCCAAAATGCTTAGCTAGAAAACAACACAAAGTTCCCTTTGAGCTTCATCAACACAGGACTCAACAACCATTAGAACTAATATATATAGATCTATGTGGTCCAATGAATGTCACTAGCATTGGAGGACATAAGTACTTTCAATTATTTGTTGATGATCACACCAAAAAAATGTGGGTATTCTTCATGAAGTATAAATCAGAAGCATTCAACTATTTTAAACAATTCAAACTACAAGTAGAGAAAGAATCAGGAAACACTATCAAATCTCTTCGGTCTGATAGAGGAGGTGAATTTATCTCAAAATAATTTGATTCCTTTCTAAGAGAAAATGGAATTAAAAGATAACTTACTACAACATATTCACCACAACAAAATGGAATTGCAAAAAGAAGAAATAGATCTATAATGGAAATGGTCAGGTGTATGTTAAAAGAATCTCTTCTCGACCATCAATATTGGGTAGAAGTAGTTAAAACAATAGTATATTTATAGAATAGACTACCTACAAGAATACTCAGACATGTTACACCAGAAGAAGCATGGTCAGGACAAAAACCAAATATAGAAAAATTAAGAATTTTTGGTTGCAAAGCTTATATGCATATTCCAAAACAAAAAAGGACTAAATTAGATGACAAAACTATGGCAAGAATATTTGTTGGGTATGATGATGAATCCATAGGGTACAAAATACTAGATCCAAGTACAAAGAAGGTATATATAAGTAGAGATGTGATTTTTGATGAAAAATACAAGGTTGATGATGAAAAACAAAGTGAAGATACAGAGGTCATATTAACCTTTCTAGAAGAAGACTCAGAAAGAATAGAAATAGAGTCAGAATCACATGATGAAGAAAGTGAACATATAGAATCATCCACAATTTCCCAAAAGAGGGATCCTATATGGTATAGAGATACACTTAGAGGAGCAAACTTAGAATAAATTCTAGATCTTACTACCACCAGACCTCAAACTCGTAGCCAAACTAGAATGAACAGAGGATTACTGAGTACATCAGAAGAACCAACATCAACACCTCAAGCCCTAAGGCAATCACATTGGAAGGTAGCTATGGAATCTGAATATGCATCACTACAAAAGAATAAAACATGGGATCTAGTAGAGTTACCTCCAGGTAAGAAAATAGTGGGTTGCAAATGGATTTACAAAATCAAGTATAAAGTAGATGGAACTCTTGACAAATACAAAGCTCGGTTAGTAGCCAAAGGATATACTCAGACTAAGGGAATTGATTATGAAGAAACTTTTGCACCAACAGCTAGAATGACTACTATCAGAATAGTTTGTGCTCTAGCAGCACATCATGGTTGGAAACTTCATCAAATGGATGTTAAAAGTGCCTTTCTTAATGGTGACTTAGAAGAGGAAGTTTACATGTCACAACCAGAAGGATTTGTTGCTAAAGGACAAGAAAATAAGGTATGCAAATTAAACAAATATTTATATGGTCTGAAGCAAGCACCTAGAGCATGGAATATAAAAATCAATAATCACTTATTACAACATAACTTCAAACGAAGTACTTCTGATCCTAGTCTATATACAAAAAGAATTGGAAATGATGTACTAATTCTAATAGTATACGTTGATGATATAGTGATCACTAGAAGCTCAGAAAAACTAATAAGTGATATTAAAAGGGATCTTGAAAAGGCATTTGAGATGATAGATTTAGGATTGATGAATTATTGCCTCGCCTAGAAATTCATCAAAATAAAGACAACATTACAATTACTCAATCAAAATATGCTGAAGCCTTACTCGAAAGATACAAAATGAAGAATTGTAAGACAAAAGATACTCCTATGGAACAAGGGATTCAATTATCCAAAAATGATGAAACACCTTTGGTTTCAACAACCATGTATCACCAATTAATTGGAAGTCTTCTATACTTAACAAATAGCCAACCTGACTTAGTCTTTGTTGTAAATTATCTTTCCCGATTCATGCAAGAACCAAGGGAAAGTCATTGGAAAGCTACAAAGAGAATATTGCAATACATTAAGAAGACTATTGATTATGGCCTAACCTATATGAAGAATGTTAAGGATTTTTGTCTATAGGGTTACTCAGATTCAGACTATGTCGGTTCTATTGATGACAAAAAGTCTACTTCAGGGTATGTATTTTATCTTGGTTCAGGACCTATATCTTGGCATAGTAAGAAACAACATACAGTGGCACAATCATCTACTAAAGCAGAATATCATGCAGCAAGAGATACAACATGTGAAGCATTATGGCTACAATATATACTATCTGACATGGGCATCAAATGAACTCCAACCTTGATACATTGTGATAATCAAGGAGTACTCAATTTGGTTAAAAATCCAATTGTACATGAACGAACTAAGCATATTGAAGCTCAATGCCATCTCATCAGAGAACACTTCCAAAATCGTCATTTCATCTTGAAATACATCCCTATAGAAGAACAACTAGAAGATATCTTTACAAAAGCTCTTGGAAGAAATAAGTTTCAGACTTTCAGAGATCAGTTATGCAATTCAAATGAATTTCATACCAAATAATGTAATACATGGGGGTGTTAGAGTATATTACATTATTTGATACATGTTAATTATTAGATTACTGTATCTTATGTTAAGTGGTTACTTGGGGAAGAAGTAATAAATGCACAAGTGTCAAATGTGCAATGATGTAAATGTGCATGTAGTCCACATGTACATAAGTCTTAGGTAGAGTAAGGGCCAAGGAAACTATCTTCCTATATAATGGACTCTAAGCTCCATAATTACGAAAATCACCAAAAAATTATCGTAATCGTGAGTCAATTGAGATTCATTCGCAAAACAAGTCAATCAAAAAACTATCGGGACTCTGATGATTCATTCTTTGATATTTTACCGATTGTTTTAAAAAATCGTAATCGACAATTTTTTGCCAGTTTTTTCAAAAAATTGAAAAAAAATCTGCAATTTTTTTTTAATTTGTGGTTGATTTAGGTTTTTTTATGCATTCCCATTTTTCAATTGTTAATGTTTGAACTTCAAAGTTTAAATTTTAAACCCTAAATCTGGAACCTGAAGAACACAAGCTTATACTGAGAGGGGGGTGAACAGTATAAGATAAAACTTTTTACTTTTCCAAAGCAGTAATATCCAATATCATCAATTGCAATAATGAAACAATGCACAGATCATCACACACATAAGAGACATAGATTTAATGTGGTTCACCCAATGTGGGCTACATCCATGGAGAAAATATTTCTTATAAATTTTCTCAACAAATCTCTTGGGAACCAATTCCCTATTACAATGTTTATGGGCACCAACCCAAAGGAGACACCAATCCCCTCTCAAGTTTATGGACACCACTCCACAGGAGACACCAATCCCCTCTGCTTTAGGTTTTGTGGACCTCTATCCATAGGAGACACCAATCCCCTCTCAAGTTCATGGACACCACTCCATAGGAGACACCAATCCCCTCTGCTTTAGGTTTTGTGGACCTCTATCCATAGGAGACACCAATCCCCTCTCAAGTTTGTGGACACCACTCCATAGGAGACACCAATCCCCTTTGCTTCAGTTTTGTGGAAACCACTCCACAGGAGACACCAATCCCCTCTACTTTAGGTTTTGTGGACCTCTATCCATAGGAGACACCAATCCCCTCTCAAGTTCTTGGACACCACTCCATAGGAGACACTAATCCCCTTTGCTTCGGTTTTCTCCAAACCACTCCACATGAGGCACCAATCCCCTCTGCTTTAGTTTTTGTGGACATATATCCATAGGAGACACCAATCCCCTCTCAATTTTGTGGACATCAAACCTACTCAAAATAGCTCACCAAACCTACTCAAAAATCTGCTCAAACCTGCTCACAAATCTGCTCAAATATCCTCCTCAACCTGCTCATAAAACCTGCTCAACTTTGTTCCAAACCTTGTATACAAAAATTGTTTATCTATCTTGCATAATGATGTCATCAAGTGCTTTATCTATTCTTCAATGTGCTTTCCTCAACTAAAGCAGTTTAGACATATTCTACCCAGAATTCGTTTAACCTCTTGAACATATAGAGAATGATATGCACTAACAAATGCTCAATATGTTCTTCACATTCATTAAGTCTATCGCTTTCACATGTCTCACATTTATTACATTTTAAAGGTAGCTCTAGTCTAGCACTTGACAACTGACCTGGTATTTTTTGATTTGCAACTTCACTCCAAAACCAATCACAATGCACAAGTCCTCATCTACTCACAAAATCAATCATGAACAATGCACAAGTCTATCCTTTTTATATACTCCCAAAATCAATCATGATGATGCACAAATTGGCTTCATAAATATGATCTATAACTCTTGCATTTTCATTTCCAATATCACTCAAAATAATGTACACTTATGTTCTCAAACACTTTGCACTTTTATTCCCAATTTCATTCAACACTAATGCACAACTTGTTCTCAAACCCTAGCACATGTGTTTCCAATTTCATTCAACAATGATGCACAACTTTGTTCTCAAGCCCTAGCACATGTGTCTCCAATTTCATTCAACAATAAAGCACAACTTAGCTTTCACACTCTAGCACAAATATTTCCAACAATGCACATAAATTAATCCTTATATCTCCACCTTATGACTTAAAACTATTTTCTTCAAACAACACCACTTTGAGTAGGAGTTAAAACACCATACCTCTAAAACTGCCTTGATGAAGATGTGCCCTCAAAAACCTATCTCAAAATAACTCCCTTTCTTTGGCCACTTCAAAACAAGTTAGCAAAACTCCTTTTCAAATAATCCACATAAAATCCTTTCAAAAATATGTGCACAAGAATACCTAAAAATAATGCTCTATAACTCCTTTTTGGTTTCACAAGATAAAGCCCTTAATAATGAACCAAAACCCTCAAAATATCAAGCAAGAATACAATCAACAAAAATACCACAATACACCTTATGTCTCCTTTCTAATGTGCCAAAAATACAATTCAATATAAACCAAAATACACCTTATATCTCCTAATTAAACATGCAGAATCACAACTTTCAAATAAGACCCAAATAACCTTATTACAATATCAAATAATATTTTTACACCTTATGACTCCCTCTAGATCAAATTCAAAATAAAATATTTTTCCCCCTTAATGCATAATGAACGGAGTACCTTTGCAAAACAACTTTTAATCAAAATTTATTCATACCTTTCATAAGCGCACGAAATATTCTCTTCTACCTTGCAAAAAATCGTTCGTAGTGATTTGATCCTGTGACCTCTTGGCCCATGGTGCCCTAGCGCTAGCTAGGCATCCAACTGGGCTACACCAGTAGATAGCAATAATAGTGCACAACTTAACTCTAAAACCTTCTTTCTACCATGTAAAACAATATTTCTACCACCAAAAAAACACCCGCGTGTCACCCGCATGAATCAAACCTATGACCACCTCTCTCGCAGCGCCTTAGCACTACCCAAATGACCAGTTGTGCTAGCCTACCAACTAAAACCAAATGTGCAACCCTTTGTCCTTATCTTCACTATGCCCTCTACCAAAATTTGTGCCCCTTCTCCTCTGTGATTCATCATTTCAAAAAGCATGAGCGGATATCAAAATGCACACACTCAAAACCTTAGCATTGCATTGGATTAATGTTTGATTTAAATACCTTTTACCTCCATGCTCACATGACATCGACGCTCAAGAATTTAAATCATGCTTTTTAAATGTTGGTGCTATGCTTGTAACTTTATATTATAATATTTAAAAATATTATAATATTACTTTTTAAACTTAGGCCTTCAAACCTTTGTCCCAACTGATTTTAATTAAACCCTTTTGCCTCCTCTTTAAACTTTAAACTTTTGGGCTTCTTTTAATATTTAAACCTAGCCTTCTCCTTTAAACCTTTGCTTTGCTTTCTCTTTTAAAACTTGTCCCTCTGTATAATATTTAAAAAATAAATATTATAAACCTTTTCTTTTCACCAATTTTCCTTGCTTTGAGATATACCTTGCCTTGCATAATTTTCCAACCATACAACCTTTTGACATCAATCCTTTGACATCAATGACAACTCAATATGCTCAATATTTCCAACAATCTCCCCCTTTGTCATTGATGGCAACCCTTATAAAAAATCTTCTTTTGCTGCAACTGGATTCCAAAATTGCTCCCCCTAAGAAGTTGATCCCCCTTACTGAATTCTCTCCCCCTTTGACATCAATGGCAAAGGGCTCCTTGGGGCTAAAAATAAGACTCTTAGCATAGCCCCCTCACCACCTCCTCTTCTTGAGGTGATCAATTTTGGGATGGGAGTAAAACTACTCCCAACTTACAATGCTCTTCTTCTTTCTCAATCTTCTTTTTCCACACTTTTGTAGTCATACCCTTTTGAACCTTTTTACTATCCTTCTTCTTGCTTGTCTTTGGAAGTTTCAAAAATTTTGTTCTACACCATTTTGCTTTATGCCCAAAATTATTGCAATTGTAACACATGATGTTGTAGTCCTTGAAAGGTGCAAATGATCTAAAATTTCTCTTGGTGAAATCATAATCATTCTTACCATGAACCCTGCAATGTATAGCTTTATGACCAAAATGATTACATGAGAAACAATAACCTTGGAAGAGATATTCATCTTGCCTTGATCTCATGTTTCTTTCTTTGCTTTTCTTGTGATGGTCCTTGTTCCTTGATGATTCTTTGTTTGCTTCCTCTTTGATGCTACCACTTCTCAACTTATCAGTATAGGTCTTAGGCTCTTCTTCAAATACCTTCTTTGATGCTTCTATTTCTTTTGAGCTTGACTCCTCTTCTTGTACCTCTTGACTTTCCTCAAAGCCAAGTCTAGTCTTCATAAATGGAGATCTTTGTGTTTTGATAATATCATCCAAATATTTTGAGCTTTTCCTAAACTGATATATCTTATTATTAAATTTTTCAAGTCCCTTCCTTAGAATGACAACTTCATGTTCTAATATTTCACATTCTAGTTCTTTTGCCTTTAACTGTTCAACCATACCTTCTTCAACTTTCTTTGCCTCTTCAACCTTCACTTTTAAGTCTATGAGATCTTGTAGGAGCTTTGTCTTTGTTTCTTCATCCTCTTGAACTTGAGCCTTCAATTCTGAATTCTTCTTTCTAACCCTTTTCAATTCTCCAAGAGCAGCAATAAGTTCCTCTTCTATGTTAACCATGGTTTCTTCTTCATTTTCTGAATCTTTCTCTTTTTCTAGGTCTTTGATAATAGGAACATATTCATTCTCTTCTATGGCCAAGAATAGGATTTCCTCCTTTTCACTATCGGAGAAGCTTTCATCACTTTCACTGGAAGTACTGCTTTCTTCTTCAACATAAAAACTCTTCTTGTGCCTTTGAAATATCTTCTTCTCATGCTTGCCTTGACCATGCCTATTTTTATTTTCATAATAAAACTTTCTTTCCTTATTTTTCTTGTAATCCTTTTCTTCTTCACTGCTGCTACCTCTATTTTATGGACAATTAGCTGCATAGTGACCAATGTTACCACAACTAAAACATTTCACAATCTGCATACTTTTGTATTTTCTTGGACCCTTTTTATTTCTTCTCACAAAGTTAGCCTCTTCTTCATTGCTTGATTCATCACTTGATTCTTGTTCTTTATTCTTTTCCTTCTTTGAAGCTTTGAATGTTGCCTCTCTTTTTTATGTTTGTTCTTTTTCTATCCTCATCTCATAGGTTGTGAGAATTCCATGTAACTCATCCATGCTTAAATTTTTGAGATCCTTCATCTCTTCTATTGTTGAAACCTTTGCATCATACCTCATAGGGAGTGACCTTAAAATTTTCTGAACAATAGTAGATTCCTCAATATTTTCTCCAAGTCCATGAATGGTGTTGACAACCTCATCAACACGAAGTAGATACATAGCAATATCTTCATCATATTTCATCTTCAAGTCTTCAAACTTCCTTCTATGTGTTTGAAGTTTTGCCATTTTGACCTTGTCATCTCCTTCATATGTTCTCTGTAACTTATCCCACATTTATTTTGCTGAAGTACATTGCATGACCTTTACAAACTCTGATTCACATAACCCACTCAAAATTACATTCATTGCCTTGGCATTATCTTCATATGGTTTCTTACCACTTGCATCTGTAGGAGGAGTTGTAGATGGTGTGAATCCATTTTCAACATATTGCCATGTATCATATCCATGTGCCATCAAATAAGTCTTCATCCTTACACTCCAGAAAGCATAGTTAGTCCCATCAAACAATGGAGCCTTATTTGATGAAAACCCTTCCTTATGAGCCATGTGTGTTCCTGTAAGATCTTCCTTCAAGTTGTTAGGCTTCCATGAAGGAACCCGCTCTGATACCAATTGAAGAACACAAGCTTATACTGAGAGGGGGGTGAACAATATAAGATAAAACTTTTTACTTTTCCAAAGTAGTAATATCCAATATCATCAATTGCAATAATGAAACAATGCACAGATCATCACACACATAAGAGACACATATTTAACGTGGTTCACCCAATGTGGGCTACATCCATGGAGAAAATATTTCTTATAAATTTTCTCAACAAATATCTTGGGAACCAATTCCCTATTACAATGTTTATGGGCACCAACCCAAAGGAGACACCAATCCCCTCTCAAGTTCGTGGACACCACTCCATAGGAGACACCAATCCCCTCTACTTTAGGTTTTGTGGACCTCTATCCATAGGAGACACCAATCCCCTCTCAAGTTCATGGACACCACTCCATAGGAGACACCAATCCCCTTTGCTTTAGGTTTTGTGGACACCACTCCACAAGAGACACCAATCCCCTCTACTTTAGGTTTTGTGGACCTCTATCCATAGGAGACACCAATCCCCTCTCAAGTTTGTGGACACCACTCCATAGGAGACACCAATCCCCTTTGCTTAGGTTTATGGACACCACTCCATAGGAGACACCAATCCCCTCTACTTCAGGTTTTGTGGACCTCTATCCATAAGAGACACCAATCCTCTCTAAATTTCGTGGTCACCAAACCTGCTCAAAATAGCTCACCAAACCTACTCAAAAATTTGCTCAAACCTGCTCAAAGATCCTCCTCAACCTACTCATAAAACCTGCTCAACTCTGTTCCAAACCTTGTATACAAAAATTGTTTATCTATCTTGCATAATGATGTCATCAAGTGCTTTATCTATTCTTCAATGTGATTTCCTCAACTAAAGTAGTTTAGACATATTCTACCCAGAATTCGTTTAACCTCTTGAACATATAGAGAATGATATGCACTAACAAATGCTCAATATGTTCTTCACATTCATTAAGTCTGTCGCTTTCACATGTCTCACATTTATTACATTTTAAAGGTAGCTCTAGTCTAGCACTTGACAACTGACCTGGTATTTTTTGATTTGCAACTTCACTCCAAAACCAATCACAATGCACAAGTCCTTCTCATCTACTCACAAAATCAATCATGAATAATGCACAAGTCTGTCCTTTTTATATACTCCCAAAATCAATCATGATGATGCACAAATTGGCTTCATAAATCTGATCTATAACTCTTGCATTTTCATTTCCAATATCACTCAAAACAATGTACACTTATGTTCTCAAACACTTTGCACTTTTATTCCCAATTTAATTCAACACTAATGCACAACTTGTTCTCAAACCCTAGCACATGTGTTTCCAATTTCATTCAACAATGATGCACAACTTTGTTCTCAAGCCCTAGCACATGTGTCTCCAATTTCATTCAACAATAAAGCACAACTTAGCTTTCACACTCTAGCACAAATATTTCCAACAATGCACATAAATTAATCCTTATATCTCCACCTTATGACTTAAAACTATTTTCTTCAAACAACACCACTTTGAGTAGGAGTTAAAACACCATACCTCTAAAATTGCCTTGATGAAGATGTGCCCTCAAAAACCTATCTCAAAATAACTCCCTTTCTTTGGCCACTTCAAAACAAGTTAGCAAAACTCCTTTTCAAATAATCCACATAAAATCCTTTCAAAAATATGTGCACAAGAATACTTGAAAATAATGCTCTATAACTCCTTTTTGGTTTCACAAGATAAAGCCCTTAATAATGAACCAAAACCCTCAAAATATCAAGCAAGAATACAATCAACAAAAATACCACAATACACCTTATGTCTCCTTTCTAATGTGCCAAAAATACAATTCAATATAAACCAAAATACACCTTATATCTCCTAATTAAACATGCAGAATCACAACTTTCAAATAAGACCCAAATAACCTTATTACAATATCAAATAATATTTTTACACCTTATGACTCCCTCTAGATCAAATTCAAAATAAAATATTTTTCCCCCTTAATGCACAGCGAACGGAGTACCTTTGCAAAACAACTTTTAATCAAAATTTATTCATACCTTTCATAAGCGCACGAAATATTCTCTTCTGCCTTGCAAAAAATTGTTCGCAATGATTTGATCCTGCGACCTCTTGGCCCACGGTGCCCTAGCGCTAGCTAGGCATCCAACTAGGCTACACCAATGGATAGCAACAACAGTGCACAACTTAACTCTAAAACCTTATTTCTGCCATGCAAAACAATATTTCTACCACCAAAACAACACCCGCATGTCACCCGCATGAATCGAACCTGTGACCACCTCTCTCGCAGCGCCTTAGCGCTACCCAAATGACCAATTGCGCTAGCCTACCAACTGAAACCAAATGTGCAACCCTTTGTCCTTATCTTCACTATGCCCTCTACCAAAATTCGTGCCCCTTCTCCTCTGTGATTCGTCGTTTCAAAAAGCACGAGCGGATATCGAAATGCACACACTCAAAACCTTAGCATTGCATTGGATTAATGTTTGATTTAAATACCTTTTACCTCCATGCTCACACGACGTCGATGCTCGAGAATTTAAATCATGCTTTTTAAACATTGGCGCTATGCTTGTAACTTTATATTATAATATTTAAAAATATTATAATATTACTTTTTTAAACTTAGGCCTTCAAACCTTTGTCCCAACTGATTTTAATTAAACCCTTTTGCCTCCTCTTTAAACTTTAAACTTTTGGGCTTCTTTTAATATTTAAACCTAGCCTTCTCCTTTAAACCTTTGCTTTGCTTTCTCTTTTAAAACTTGTCCCTCTCGTATAATATTTAAAAAATAAATATTATAAACCTTTTCTTTTCACCAATTTTCCTTGCTTTGAGATATACCTTGCCTTGCATAATTGTCCAACCATACAACCTTTTGACATCAATCCTTTGACATCAATGACAACTCAATATGCTCAATATTTCCAACAAAACCCTCGTTTAGGGTTTAGGTTTTTTTATTTTTTTTTAAGTAAATATTGTTGCATGATAACTATGTATGCAAACCCATTTTTCAACTGTTAATGTTTAAAACTTTGAAGTTTAAACCCCAAACCCTAGGCTAGGGTTTGGGTTTAGGGTTGTTTTTTTTCCTCCTCTTTTAAGTAAATAAGTAAATATTGTTGCCTAGTGACTATGTATGCAAGCCCATTTTTCAGTTGTTAGTGTTTGAATTTGAAACTTTTAACTTTGAACTTAAATTTTAAACCCTAAACTCTAGTCTAAGCCTAGGGTCTTGGGTTTAGGGTTTAAATATTACTGCCTCATAACCATGTATGTTGTCAATGTTTCAATTTTAAACCCTAAACCCTAGCCTTTTGGTTTAGGGTTTAGTTTTTTTTTCTTTTTTTCAAGTGATTGTAACTTTGTTTACTTGTTTCCATGTGCAGGCATGTAAAAAATGAAACATTTTTTTCCTTCTTGTTACTTGTAACTTTGTACCTTTTCATATTATAAGCAATACAGGATGTGTTTTGTCACTTTCATGTGTACTTAAAGCTTGAGCCTTGTATGATGTCTTGAATTGAATTGTTGCTTTTATTGCAATATTTGATATGCATAATGTTAATTCATTGTAATATGCATGAAAATTAAAAAAATAAAGATAAAATAAAATAAAATCATTTTCTTCGGTTTTTTTTTTGTCGATTTTTTCCCCGCTTTTTTGCCAATTCCGATTATTTGCTTATTTTTAAACCATCCCATTTACTACCTTTTTCTGATTTTCTCTACTATGCTAAGCTCCATTCTTGATTGTAACACTTCATTCTTTGTAATACAAAGTGATACTTCTTTTCTTCAGTCATAATAGTTCTAAAACTATCAGAGACGCCACTTGAGTGTGGTCTACCGGCAAGGATGCCACTTGCATTATTGGTGATGTGACCCGGGTTGAATCCCCATGGTGGATGTGTATAAGAAGTGTTACTCAAAAAAAAAAACTATCTGAGACTGATGTATTAAGTAGGAAACATTAGATATTACATCTTCACTGAGGCCGTTTGGTAGATATGATAACAGTTAAGGACAATTTTTGTGTAGAAGACCAACTTCACTGCAATGGAATTGCATCGAAGCATTCAGTGCCTCTTAACATCAAGTTCGAATCATTTAATGTTGCTTTTTTTGATCTTGTCAAACTCAATTCAATTATTTGGAAAATACTGGTGTATCATTATGCATTCCATGATGGTAAACCCATTTTAACTTTATTCAATCATAATTGTTCAATTAATCTCTTTGTTTGATGTTCTGCGTAGACGCTTAAGCAAGCTAACAACATGAGGCACTTCTACAGCTATGCACCAAGAAACTTGTCTCTAAGGAATGGAAACACATTTTCCAAACTTAAATATTTCAGAAAGCCATTTTCCTTGCTTAACAACTCAAAGAGCTTCTTTCAAATTTTGCTTTGTTATTTCTGGTCTAGCTAAACATTTTGATGCCAAAAGAGAGCAATTCAGATGATCTTAAAGCTCCATAATGACGATTAAAAGATAATCTATATAAAAAGTAGACAAACCAAATAAATGCTAAACCACTTTAGGCATCTGGAAATCTCATGGTCCCTCCAGCACAGAGGCACTACTCACATAGTTGTGTGATCTTTCTATAAGTATACAATATGAAATGACAGGTTTTGCCATGCATTTTGTTAGTCTTTTAGATATTTACAGAAATATCTTGTATGGGCTTCCTGCAAGAGTGGATCTTATTTCTTCCCAAGCAATCAAAGTCCCGAATTCTGACTACAAGGAATTTAAGTTGTTCTTTTCCAAGCTGATAGCACCAACAGGTAAAGTGTAGGAATTACATTTCCATTGTTTCAGTTGGAGAAAGGAAAATGATGCACCTGGCATCTCCTAAGGCATAGGCCACTTATATGTGTTATCATTATGTATCTAGTCACTTTGTTACTTTGACTGTGGTCATAATGTTTATTATAGTTAAACAAATTAATAGTCAAAATGTTGCATTAAATTTTGTTTTCTTGCCAAAATTGGTTATAGATAGAGGCTCAGCCTCAATTTTGAACTCTGCACAATATGTGAATTATGTAAAAACACTCTCCTTATTTCCCAAAAAAATATCAACATATTTTTATATATTTCTCTACACTACCCCTTCCCCCCACCCAAAAAAAGATGAAATGGTATGGTATTACATAGAAGTATGATTGAGATACATGCCGAGAACCACTATGGCATCCCATCGAAACTGTACAAGCATACTGTACAAGATCAAGTGATACATATTTTTGCTTATTCACAGTTAAATAGTAATTTACACTAACTTTCATCGTCTACATGCTGTAAATATCTTGGTACCATGCCATTATGAGTGGGACACCTTAGCTTGACATTTACCACTAATTTTTCCAAACATTGAAATTTTACAAGAAGCAATTATGAGGGGGTGGCAGTCAAATAACTAGACTTGCAGTGACTGGTTGGTGTGTTTATTATACGAACCCAATACCAATTATCATTTTCTGTTTTCCTTAGCTCTCCAAGCTGTAAACATGAAGTTTCTCAGGTGTTAGACAAAGAACCCAATGGAAAAACAAAGTTAAACCTATTGTTCATAATAGCAGATATTTTATACCCATATCCTATACTGGATGCACATTCCCAGGTGGGATTCTCTCCAACAAGGGGGATTGTGCCCACCATTGAATGTCAAATCAGTACAGGTTAGTTAAATTGGTCCTTGTTATTTTAGTTAAAAGGAAAAAATATATCGAAATCAAGTGCAATTTTTCTTACCCTGCCATCTCTTAACATGAATAGAACAGAGTCCTTTGAAAAGGGAACTGGACGAAATGGTGCTACCTGTAAACATTGAATAATCTGTCAAGTCCTCTCAGAATGAAAATATAACATCCATTTCAAGTGCATTATGGAGTTTCTAAAAGGAAAATGTTAATTGTACATTTTGCAAAGGATCAAATTTTAAACTGCTTATGAGAACATGTGAACCCATTTCTTACCTTCTCGTCACAGTCAATATCAATGTAGTATATGTGCTGGCTCCCAGTTGTAGCACCTGGACTGTTATGGCGTTTGGTTTCATGCTTGAAATCCTTACTTTGTCCTTTGTAATCAGAGTGTATCTTTTGTTCTTTGTAAGCAATGTCCCTTGCAGACTCAATTGGAAAAGGACTCACAATTTCTGGTGATGGAAAACCAAAACCTCTCCATCTCCATGTCTTGTCATCTAAATACCTGTTATATATTTGACCATTTGTGCCAATCACAAACAGTTGATTACCATCAAAACTTGGGCCAGGAGCCGTTGAAAGAGTAACATCTTTTTCCGGTATTCCATGCACAGTCCATTTCCAACCATCTCTTATATGCCAATGAAACTCTACAAGCTCACCATCTTCTGACTTCATAAATAATGAACCTGACATAGACATGAAAGATGGCCTGACGACAACACCAGGTAACCTTGATAGAACTAAATGAGGGGCTTGATCATGTTCATACCACAACTTTGTCACACGATTATACTGGTACAGATGCCCATCATTTCCAACCACAAACACTACATTGTACCTTAAAAGTTCCTGATCTACAATGGAAGCAACTTGTGCATTCTGAGGCTGCCCACAATCTTGCCAGACAAATTTTCTCAAAGCAACCTGCACAAACAAGATAATAACATTTAAATATGATTTTCATTTATGGAACTATAGAACTTAGTCAAATAAAAAGATGAATTCAAAGTGATAAAAAATTTCCTTCTTTTCTTTTGGCCAGAACCTATTGGCTTACAGTGAATTGAAGAAGGTTGCCATTCTTGTTGATGAAAAACAATGCATCCTCAGCTGTAACTTTCCTGTCCTGGCCATGAACACCATCCCATGGTGGCCCTAGTGCCACTTGTCTTCCTCCTTCCATGGCAGTGCAATTGACCCATATCAATCCACTAGCATTCCTCTCACGTATGAATAGATTCCCATAATTGTCAACTACGAATAGACTACCATTGTATACTCCTAATATGCCACGGACAATTGATGAATGATCATGCTTCAACCAAAGCCACAGGTTTTCATTGTATAGGTGTTCAAAGGTTACTCCCTCATCTGTTACCAAGAAAAATGATCTATCTGGTTGCATTGCACGAATTCGAAAAAGGGTATCAATATTTTTAATTGGTTCATATGTATCATTGGTTTCAACATGTAAACCATGTCTGTGAATTTTCTGAACAGTAGCACGGCTCTGATAAGTTCGTCCTTTTCTTCTTCTGATTGTTGATGAGATTCCAGAATCAGTGGTTTGATCTTGAACTTGTGCATCCTTATCTCCTTCAACACAATTCCAGGGTCCTTGAGACTCCGTGCAATATCCTGCATTCCCACCTTCACTTTCAGGAGCATCTATCACGGACCATTCATAGCTAGCCAATGCCTTTCTTCGAAGCAGAGTATGTGGAGATGGACCAACACCTTCCCCACCAAGCCCTGACAAATGAAGCTCCCCAGTTCGACCATCATCTAATGGAAAAAGAATCCTTCCAGTCTGAAGCAACACTCCTGGAATAGATCTTGCAACTATTGCATCGAATGGTTGTCTATGGTCTATCCACTTTGATGGCATTACATTTCTTTTTGCCGCACCTGTCTTTTATTAAAAGCACGATACATGAGCAAATAAGAACATTCACACAAGCAAACTATTCAGAATTAAGATGGATAACTTTCGATTGTGACAGCAAATGAAACACAAAGTGATATAGGAAATAAATCAGTTCAAGTAAGCAGGTTTCTCCTATCCCTTCTTATATCATTTGATAAGCTTCATTACTTCAGTTAATTGAGAAGGCAAAAAATTCTAGAAATGCAAGTATATTTGCATTATCTATGAACAGAAAAATTTTAGTTCATGTCCATAACATAATTGAGCGTATTGTGTCCATTTCACATTACAGAATGAAATGAACGCATGATATGCATACTAATCTTTGGTGTCAAAATTGAGATAGACAGAGTCTTTCAGTCACATCTTAATTTATATCATGCATGCTGATTATATCCATGAATTGAAAGATTGTGAAACATTAAACACAAATAATAAAAGCCAGTATCATCAAAATGCTGGTAAGAAGACCTCTTATAGAAAAGGAAATGATGTCATGCTGACATGTTTCCACCTTGGCAGCATGTTTTGGCACCAATAAGGGTAATTTTGTGAAAGAAAACCATGGAAATGCATGTGAAAATCTTTTTATTGCATTAAATGTTAGATAAGAGCACCTACTGTCAAACACTATCTTGAAAGAATCAAATGATAAACCATTCAAAGAAGAATATCTAGACAATCAGAGAGATAGTGGGACTCAACAGTTTAGGTATCAATTATGTCTTGAGTTCTAATCCTAATATGAACTTTCTCAAAACTTGCCGACAAATATGACAAATATTGATTTATTTGAACTGTGTAATGCCAAACACTTTGACTCTGTTATAGAATTTTATTTACCATCAAAACACTAGGTACCATATCGAATGATGTCTATGTGGAATTAAAACAAATAACTACAGTTGCTTCTCTATTATCAATCCTAAATACTGGATACACTGGAGAGAAACAGATGATATTTTATTCGATAGTGGGAAATGTTTTATATTACATCATATTTTATTACCATATGCAACAGGTGTGGGGGCAAGGACTGGCTCCATCAATTTATTCCCTTTATAACACCATGACAAATACTTTATTATCCCCATTAATGACTAAATTAGATACAACTTCAACCTTGTCCCAACGCTGGATGAATTTCTTGGGTCCAAGTGGTTTAGCAATTATGTATGCGGCCCACTCCTATGTAGCACAATAGTAGAAAACCTTCTTCATCATCAACTAGGTGTCTAATGGTAATGAACCTTAATATGATTTGTTTTAGCATAATATATTGGGCTCTTCACCAATTTCCAAACACTTTGATTGTCACAAAGCTCTGAAGATGGTTCAAACCGTTCTATTTGGAGATTAGCACGTAATCTCCACAAACAAATCGACTCATAAGTGGCACTGACTGCTGCACTATACTCTGCTTTAATGGATGACAAAGTAACCATGGGTTGTTTTTTGATTTACCAGAACACAACCCATGAATCTAGAGCAAAAGCATAGCATCCAGTGGATATCTAATTATCAAGCGATCTGGCTCAATTCGAGTCTGTACAACATAGCAACCTGAAATATGTAGACTTCTAGTATAATATGCCAAAGTCATTTGTTCCTTTAACATAAATAAGTGCTTCTTCTGTTGTCTGCAAATGTTGTCTTCTGATTAGGCTTATTCTAAGAAATATAGCTAGTTGCAAAGCACAAATCTGACCTAATGGATGTGAGATAGATCAAGCTACCCAGCAATTGTTTGCACACTAATTCATGCTAATAATTTCAATTCAACCTCCATAGTTGGAAAAGGATTTTCTATCAATGAAGCATCGCTTTTACACTAGCAACTTTCTAATTTCATGATTTCAAGTTTCAATTGATGTATCTGGTATTTAACCAATTGTACCCTTGATTCTGATGCATTGGTTACAACCACTTCAGCTACCCCTTAAAGATACCCAACCCCCATATTGGTAGATGCTTAATTGCACTTTGTCATTTGAAACCTCACTACCAGCATTTTGACATATATCACTTGTAAAATATAGAATGGTTAATTTCCTAAAGCTTTACACCTAGGTAACACTGGAGGCTTAAATCTATCCTGTCAAAGGTAGTGAGGAGATCAGATTTCACCTCTTAAATTGCATTATCCCCACCAACAATAATACCAAACTAGTCAACATATGCAATCAACACCAAAACATCATAAGCATCACAATCTGGCATCTAAAATATTGTGGAACTTGATTGAGTTTGTGAAGAGACTTCACTAAGCTACAAACTAGGTTTTATTTGCCGAGACCTTGGAAATCATTCAAGTGAATCATTTAAAATTCTTCCAAATTTTTATTTAGGAAGACTCTTTTCACATCCATCTTAAACATGTTCCAACCAAACTAAACTGTCGTGGAGAGGAACAACTGGAAGGCAGGCATTTTTGTGGTATAGGGATAAATGTTTCTTAATAGTGCACCCCTTCCTGTTGTGCATAACTCTTGGCTACAAGACAATCTTTGTACTTGTCCAAGAATCCATCTGCTTTCTCAACCTTATATACCCATTTGCATTCACTGGTTATTTTCATGAAAGCAATTCAGCCAGCACCCAACTCTATTTTTTATGGAATTTTTCATCTAAGCTTCACTTTTGCCAAATCATGAGGCTCAAAATTGTCAAAATCAGTAAGTGAGAGCTATCTAACATGCTCATACCACTTGCTACCTGGTTACAAACCCTTCTAGACCGACAATTAGGTGGCTGCAGCTGTGGAAGCTTGTCTTTTTGAACATATAACACTGTGGTTGGTCTCCTTGTTTGATATACATGTTTTGTGACAGAGCTTGAAGAATCTGTTGTTTACCATACAGCCCCTTGAAACTAGGTTCTGGTGTCAATGCACTAAGATCAGCCTGTAAAGGACCAACGTTATAATCTTGTCCAAATGTTTTACTCTATGCGGTATAATTAGAAACTATAGAAACATCTAGAAAATATTTTGTTTTTGTCTGAGAAAGGCTACTTTCTCATTATTATTAAATCTCCAATAGTTATAGCTTTGTTAGTCAAGACATCGAGCAATTTGAACTGGTTACTATAACCATCAAATAAATATCTTTTGCACTTCACATTAATTTCTCTTTTAATCAAAAAGTAGAGCAAAGCAACACAACAAAAGATGGAAAGATGACTAACCCACGGCTTCCTCCTTGAAAATGCATCCTCTGTGATGAGATTTTGAAATGCTTTGAAGAACTTTGGTTGAGAATATAAACCAATACATTCACTAGCTTTTTCCAGTATTTATATGATACCATCCTGTTGTGCATAATGAACATGGTCATTTTTACATTTGTCCTATTCTTGCCTTACACCACCCCATTCTGACATGGGGTATAAGAAGCAATAAATTGCCAATGAATTTCCTCTTGTGCACAAAACACTGAAAATAATTCTAAGATTAATTCCTCTCCCCCCACCCGCACGCGTCAGCCCACACACATGCAAGAGAGCTGTCTCATGTTTACCAGTTTATTTTTTCAACCAAAGTCTTGAAATTCACAATTTGAGCAAAGCTATTAACTTATTCTTCACACACCCACACACAAGAGAGAGCTCTCTCATATTTACCAGTTTATTTTTTAAACCAAAGGCTTGAAATTCAAGACAAAATGATTAACTTATTCTTCAAAAAGTAGTCCAATATTTTTCTAGAAAAATTATCTAACAGAAGAAAATAGCCCCTTCTGCAAAGATCAACGTACACCAGATCCAATGTCCTTTTGGCACAACACACATATCCAACATCTATTCTCTGTTTCTTTTGTTTACCTACTGGCCACCCTGCACATATATATCACGTTTTTCCTGAAAGGAAGGTACCCCATGAATCAAATCTGTTTGATTTAAGTACAAAAACACATTAAAAATTGAGATACCCACACTTTAAACCAAAGGAAATTGCTATTATCCTACACTACCAAAGCATATGAGCTTGTTATTCCAACATCAACAAGCTTATATAGTCCTTTTTCACCAATGCCAATGGCAACAGTTTTACCACCAAAAAACTACAATCAAGGATTCTTTGTAATTTCACTAATAGACAAACAATTCTTATCAATATCAAGAATATGCAAGACAGATTTGAATGTACATTTTACTCCACTGCCCATTATTAAACTTTTTAAAACTAGCATTTCCTCATTCTTGAACGTAATGAGACCAACCATCCCCTAAAATAACAGATTCCATCTTATTTTTATTTTATACAAATGTCACATACCATTCTTTTTTATATGTGATATGTGCTTAACCATCTGAATCAAAATTATAAATAGTACAGACACTTTTACCTAATTATTATGGCACAAAGGTAATTTATTCTCTAAGATTAAGCTGTTGTGCCACGCTGGTTCATTTCAGACTCTCTCTCTCTCTCTTCTTGGATAATAACACCTTTTCTTACAATATTCCTTCAGATGTCTAAATAAATGGTAATAATAACACAACTCCACATTTTAAACCAGCCTTAAAATCACTATATTTAGAGGAATCACTGGATTTTTGGTGCGAGTTTTACCCACCAAATTGAATGTGACTTGTGTTTGCCTGCATTTTTCATGTAACAAAAAAGATGAGAATTTTTCAAGTTCCATGTCTAGCTTTCTACCAACAGGTTAAAGGATTTACCAAAACATTCATATTAGGGAGTCGGGCTATTCAATACAAAATTTATATGCTCACCGTCAACCTTCATATGAATATGATCCATAATGAATCCATGATAGGTCACTTGGAAGTTGTCACATCCAAAATAGTGTGTACTTTGTTAACACGATTCAAAAGATAGGAACCATCTCCTATTCCAATGCCCTTTTGTCAAAGCATTATGGCATTTCTCGCAGGTGGTTGTGTGCAAGAGATAACAATTACGGAACACTGTGGAGGATTTCTTCCAACTCCAGACCCTACCTGCAGCAAAGCATAAAGGACTTCATCTTATTCATGAAATTGGACCTTTTATTTGGTAGCAGATTTGGTTGGAAATAATTAGAAGGATCTTCCAAGATGCTCAACTTCTTCCTCACCAAATATGGATTAAAATATGGTCCAATATTAAAGAAACAGGATGTGTATTTTTGAAGCACTTCCAAATTCAAATCAAAGAGGAGCACAAGGTTCTTAGAAATTTTGAAATTTCTTCTGATTTAATCACATCCAATTGTAGAGAAGTTCCATAGGCAAGCCTGGTCAAATGGTCAATAACATCTCAAGGATTGATGAAGGTAAATGCTGATCAGGCATCCAATGGAAACCACAGGCCAGCTGGTATGGGTAGTGTTTAGAGGGATGATCAAGGGAATCCTCTCTTCTTCTTCAAAGGACCTCTTGGATATCACAGTAACAATTTTGTGGAATCTATGGCCATCACATTCAGCCTACAGGAAGACAAAAGAAGGAATAAAGATCATGTTATTATGGAGTCTGATTCAAAGATCTTGATTGAAAAGATAAATTCTCTAACCCCAACTGTAAGCAATGAATGGCAGTTAAACTTGATAGTCAAGGAAATATGCTCCCTAAAATAAAAATTCCTAAACACCCATTTTTGCCACATCAAGAGGGAAGGAAACAAGATAGCTAGCTAGCAAAAGAGGCTTCACATCAAGATGAATGGAAAGAATCCTTGGTGTCACAGAGGAATGACTGAAGAATTGTAGCTTGCCCAGGAGTTTTAGCTTTTCTCCAAGATCTTAACGATAATGGAAATACAACAAATGGAAAATCCTAACTGTAATTTTTATTTTCCCAAGAGAGAAATAATGATTGTGACAAGGCAGCACAGGAACAATAGCAAAATGAATTGGACAACCCAGGAAAAGTAGCAACTTATTTATTTCATGAGAAAGCTTGTCAAACTTGATTATTGGATCTATAACGGGCATGGGGTACCTGCCTGGACATTGATGATTTTCTGGGAGGTGTTGGCTGATAATATTTGGAAATCAGCTAGAATTAGCATCTATTTTTCCCCTTTGAAATAAATGAAATATCTTAGTTTTTTTTTTGCCAAAAAAAGAGATATAGTGGACTAGATGCATGGTATGAAACACTCAAAGTGAAAGCAAAAGGTTTCAATAATGCTGAAGAAGAGGAGGGGAAAAGGAAAAAAAAAAATCATTTCAGTCCTTGTTTATGCTCCATGGAAGATAGTGAAAGAGGATTTATGAGGCTTTCATCAAAGCAAGCAATTGAAGTTCAAGCAAAAGTAAGCACTTGGAAGTCCAAACAAGCATTAGAATCCTACACAAGAAAGCAAGAGAAGGTACTTGGAAAACCAAGCATGCAAGAAATAATATTTTGAGTAAGAGCTTGTAAATCATCCATCTTCATGTAATAGACTGGAAACATCTATTGCTTGATATTAGCATTTGTGATACAATTTGGGAACTTGCCATCACTTCACCAACCAAGAAGAAGACATTAGAACATATAGAGCTGCACTTTTCATTGAAGATCCGATTATAGTAGTCTAGTAGTCATCCATCAGCTCATATTTTGTCACCAAAAGAGGGTACCATAAGCTTATGAGACCTTAAGGCAAGCATCAAGCCACTATGACCAAAATTCAAGGAGACACCATGGTGTTGGAAACATAGAAGAAAGCTTCACTTGAAGATAAAACCTTTGAGGCGGAGAAAATGAAACTATCAATGGATCATTCCATGAGAAAATCAGCTAGAAAACCCGAAAGGGTGTAGAGAAAAAACTTGATGGAACCAGTTAATTTTGGAGCCACTGTAGTCCACATGGGAAAGACCAAGACACCAGAATGTGCACAATAAAACATGTAAGAAAGTGAGGTGGAATCCACTTGAATATGATCAGACTGAAGGATGGAAAAGATTGTATTAAATCACCTAAGATTCACTTGATAAAAAGTAGATAACAAATTGAAATGGTAAAGCCATTTCATACAAAAGGGGAATAAAGATGTTAGCAAAGGAAAATTGTCTCATCTTCTTCAAATGAGCTTTAAGGGACCAAAAGCCTTTCCATTTAGGAGGTCTAATGCATATTGGATCCCTGATAAGTTATTTGGAAGTATTACTAATCTAATAAATAAAGAACAACCAAGTGACAATAACCCGAACTATCATAATAGGGGTTCATTGTATTTTGGCCCTAAATCCCTTGAACGAAATTAAAATTGACATAAAACTTCAAAAAGAGGTTGTTGACATCAAGAGGAATGCTCAACTAATTTCAGTTCACAATTTCAATATTTCAGGGAATCATTATTTGGATATAAATCAACCTAACAAAGTCCACATTGCATGGTCGTCTTTCTACATGAAACAAGACTCTAAGGACTATTTATGGTCTATTTTGTATCCCAAAATGCATCCACTTGAACCTCCAAAATGGCAAAACCTTGTCTTCTGTATGATCATGATTTCTCACTTATGCATACTAAAATGAACCAGAATTGCTATTAACGTTTCTTGGAATCACATCCTACATGCATGCCAAAATTAGCCCAAACCCAATCCATTTAGGACCTCAAAATTAATGAAGTCAATTACATGTGGGCTGAAGTGCATAAGATATCCAAGGTTAATAATTGGACAAATGGCAAGAGGAAGATGGGTATGGGAAAGTGTGCCACACCAGCCTTGAGTACCTTTGCAGCTTCAAAAAGTCCTCGTAATCAAGAAACAACACTTCATTGTGGAATTAGAAAACAAAGGAACTAAATGAAGGATACTTTGGAAAAGCTACCAAGGATGAATGATAGTTTTGGAAATGAGGAAAGAGGTTAAAGCAGTTTCTACCAAAACGAGAACAAGAAGACCACTGAGAGGCATCTAACAGTGCAAATGAGTGCATAGTAGTTGTTCATCTCAGCAAGGGCCAAATTGATGGTAGATGTTCATATATTTTCTCCAACTTATGAGGAATATGAAAGTTTGATGGATTCATTCATGGGGTTTCTTCCCCAAGATGGATTTTTCCATTGTATATCATTATGTCATCATTGTTGTTTGTCTCTCTCAGCACTCTTACCATTTCATTTCACATTCCTCTTCACCCTATAGGATTTGCATTGTTTTTGTAAAGCAAAATTCAGCATATGAACAGCCAAATTTAACAAAGAGGTATGTTATTCCATTACAACATATTTCAAGCTTCTTTGGATAATCTCTTCTTACCTTCAAGAGTTTTTTTTGGATACGAGAGAGTGGGTTTGATGCAAAATGCAGTGTTTCACTAGTGACTAGTTTCATAAGAATCCACATGAGACTACACCAAAAGCACTTCAAATTTTGTAAAGAGATATGTTTGAGTCCATTACTGGGAATTTCAGATCACAATGGCAACCAACTATTCACTAAAGTATTCCAACCTTGATAGATGATCTAACAAAGAACCCCTTTCAGACATTTTATTGAAGAACAAATTTTTGAAGTATAATAGTTTACCCATTTTTATGGTTTGATATTTGTCTTGTAGGCTCTTCCACTAGTTGGCTGTAGTGGCAGCATTCCTTACTTCACAAATGAATTCATCAAAGACAACTAGTCTCAGATATAGCAAGGCAACTGTGTTGCTTGTCAAAGTCAGCAGTGTTAGTAGAAGGCCATTGTTTTTTTCTCAAAACTATCACGTTTCATTCTTGTCACTCACAAATTGTGAGTTAAAGATCTTAAGCTACAAGTTTGCATAGTTTTGAGTATTAAAGTTTCTAGATTCACCATATTCATTATCGGAAATCTTGACATGTCAGATCCCCTTATAGGATCCATAATCAAAGGTGGTTGTGTATAAGTTACTCATTGATGGACCTTGTGCAAGGATTTGAAAAATCAAGATTTCCAATTATAAGCATGGTGGATCTAGAAATTTTCAGACTCAAAATTGTGAGTACTTTAGAATTGAGCAAAATCAAGGCATGGATATTAGCCATATCTCTCTTATAGACAACTTAAAAACCCTCACAAGTACACAAGACCTCTAAGAATTCTAATTTCAGTTTGAGTGATTTTTGTCTCTAAGTTCGAAAGAATATAAGAAAACCCTGCTTTGTTCATAGTTTAGCAAACCCTTAAATTTTGTTCTAAGTGTAGTAAAGTAGGGCTTCTGAAAAATAATTTTGTTTCAACTTCCAAAAGAAAATTTAACTTATTAAGAATCAAATTAAAAACAAGGCACTTGGCCTTTTATCTAAGGAATTCTATTCCAAATAGGATTTTTGGAGTTCTCTACCACACTCTCTGTTGTTGTGCATTCGTAGTACTATAACACCTCGACAATGGCTAGGGGTTTGCAATGAGCTTCAAATCTTGGATCTTGGCTTAGGCCTCCACAACTGAGAACTATTCAATGGCTATGAACCTCCCATGATTTGGGGTGTTTATGCAAGAAGGAATGATGGCAACCATGAGATGTTTCTGTGATAGTCAAGAAAAGAAATTCAAAACCTTCCAATCTTGAACACATCTACGATTTACAACACCTCAATACTTGACTTTGCGCAACACTTCAACCCTACTACATGGCACATCATCCCTACTAAATGGCACATATCTACAAATGTCATACACATGACCTCTTCAATTATTAATGGACTATAGTCTCTACACATGTCCACATGTGGATGAGTCTCCACACATCTACAAATGGATTTTGTCTTCCTTCCACAAGTATGACCCTATCCACCATGTTTGAGAAGAAGCAATTTGACAGATTTCATCGTGTTTGTGGGTGATTTCATCATTTGGAAAAAGTTTTGAAATATAGGGTTCATGATTTTACCGTTTTTTCTTACTTCTCTTTTCTTAAAAAATGGTTAAATGGGGTTGAATTAAGCTCTGCCTGTACCACATCATGACTGCATTAATGCGGTCTAACAAATCAAATTATCAGACTGTCCATCACAATGCAAGGGTTTGAACTCGAATCATGCTCATACAATTATTTCCCATTTACCATCGCTTTGCAATGCCTTGGACTTTTCTTTTCTCTTTTTAATGCCTCAAAACATTTTCCTTCTTTGTTGTATAGTGTAGAATGGCTTCTAGAGACAAGGCAGTGGTTTTATTACTCAGACTCCAAGGAGGGATCTGACTTGGAAACATGGCAAAAAAAGGAGAATCCTTCCTCTTAGGTGATGTCCAACTACTGCAACAAAGGCATGAGGAAAGGCATCAATCAACTCGAATATCATCTCACTAGGATTCCCAGCCACAATGTAGTGTTGTGCCTTGTTGTGGATACTAAGATCCATGCTAAACACAATCCCACCTTGCTAGCTATGTGAAGAGTAAGATAGAAATGCGGAGACTAAAGTTGCAATTGAAGTGGGGCTCGTAGACATGGATCATGAAGATAGCCATGGTGAAATGAAGCAGAAAGGAGAGGGATTTCTTTGATCCTCGCAATGAGGCACAACATTTTGTCAAAACCAAAGCTTGGGGAAGGGATGAGCAAAAAGAATCCAGAAGTCTTGTGGCCAATTTTTCATACTGTCGCAACATACCCTTTAATGAGATTAACTATGCTTATTGGAAGATGATGGTAAATGCATTCCACGTGGTTGGTGGAGGGTTCAAGCCCCCTACAGCGAAGGATTTCAGTGGGCTCCTAATAGAAGAATGCATTAGAAACATGCGAGACCTTGTAGAAGAGAAAGAGAGGGTTTGGCACAAAAATGACCACAGATGCGAGGAATCACACCCTAATCATTTTTCTATAGCTTCGTGTGGATCATTGGTCTTCTTGAAGTCAATTGACAACTCTCAATCAGTGAAGATTATAGATCCTTTTGTGCAATTTATTGGAGGAGATGATGATCAAAGTGGGTGTTAAAAATGTTGTCCATTTCGTGATAGACAACATAGTAGCTTATGTAGTTACAAAGAGACTTCTTCAAGAGAGGCACCCCATTATATTTTGGAGCTTGTGTGAAGCCCATTGCATTGATGTCATGCTTGAGGGAATTGACAAATTGCCATAGGTGAAGGATGAGGTTGAAGAGACAAAACATATATATAATTCATCTACAACCACATAAGTGCTCTGCATGATGAGGGATGACACTAGTGGGAAGGAGATTTTTCGACCATGAGTCAGCTTCTTTGCAACACACTTCATCACCTTGTAGAGAATCATAGCTGCACAAGCTTCCCTTAAGAGAATGTTTGCAAATGAACAGTGGCTGGGATTATCATTTGATACAAAGGATAATGCAAAGAGGATTATTAAGATAATTTTTGACAACATTTTTTGGAAAAACACGCAAGAGATACTAAATGTAACTCTAGCACATTCTTCCAAACAAACGTTGTCAAAGATTGAAACTATTACTTTGTAATTTTATAACTTAGTAAATTACCTTTAGTATCTCTTGCACGTTCTTCTAAAAATAATCGTCGTTTAGTTATAAAGTTATAAATTAATAATTTATAAATGTTTTTTTGGGGTAGATATGTGGTGGGAAGATTATGGTGGTCAAACAAAAGATCTTCACAAGCTGGCCATCTACTTGAGTCAGCCTTGTAGCACTTTTGAGTGTGACAGCAATAGATCATTATTCAAAAGCATACACCAAGAAGTGCAGTACAAGACAATGTTCAATGTCCTCGTGTTTGTACTAGACAATGTTCGATTTCATGTCAAGCAAGTGGGGGGGATTGAGTCACATGGTGTGATTGACATGGATAAGCTAAATCCACTTTCAGATTAGATTCTCAAGTGCATGGAACCCATATTCACCAAGGAGGATATTGAGGAGTTGGAGAGGGAAGCAGCGGGAGGCACATCATTCGAGCAACACATACATAAGGATCCTCCACCATTCAGTTTAAGGTTGAGGAGGAAGGGAATGCAAGGAGCACCATAAAACTGCTTAAGTATGTTATGTTTCTGTTACTTTATGATGATCATTGATGATCATGATCTGTAACTACACTCTTTTAATGAAAATCTAATACAAGATTGATTTTGGAGCTCTCTAATCTCATTTTTGAGTATTTTTTTTAATGAATTAATATATTTTTCTGAGTTGTTTCTTGTCAAATTGTTCCTGAGTTCAGAGTCTCGGTCAAAATTTTGGATTTTCGAGTAATTACCAAGAACAGGTTTTCCAATGATGCTATAACCCAAGACCTCTGAATAACACTCTAAGTACTCTACCATTAATCTACCATCACTTCAGAGGTTCAAACTTACTTCTCACTACCTCACCCCCTCAACCATCAAGCCACACATTGGCTTGAGCTCACCAATACATTGGAGAGAAACAATCAATAGTTTATTCATAATGGGAGATGTTTAATATTACATCATATCTTATTACCATATGTAACAGGTGTGGGTAGGGGGAAAAATGACCCTACCAACTGATCACCTCATTTCCTTTTCATTATAACTTCATAATGACCCCACCAACTAATCACATAATTTCCTCTTCTTTATAACATCATTGCAAACCCAACATGTTTTATTACTAAACATACAAAAAGTGCAATGCAGAACAATGCAACCAGAAATAAATGTGTCTTACTGTAGTATTTAGCAAGAGTTTTTAAATATTTATAATTATTTCTATGTATCCTTTTATCCCATTTGCACAATGCCACCTTATTACTTCTGGCAATACACCACCTACAAAACCTCAAATTTTCAAGACATTCATACAAAACAATGAGATGAAAAGCAAGAAGTTTCTTTGCAATTCTATCTTTATGATTCTTCCTCAACAACTACTCTCAATTGAATTCTAAAATCGTTTTATTTCATTCCTTTACCAGCAATTCAGTAGGATTGAATGGAATGAGGTCTATCTTCACATACATGATTCATTCATAGAATCTTTCTGTTGCTTACCACAAAAGTATAGAAACAACCAGAGAATATTGACAGCTTATTGCTCAAAGGATTAAACATTTTTGAAATATTCACACAAAAGAGAGAATATACCTGAAAGTTTTGGAAATTGGTACTCATATGCTGACCCTATTGTGGTTGTCAGAAATACTGAAAATGTCTTTGTGCCAGATGTTTCATTTATCAATATAGGCCCCAAGGCACTAAAAGAAAGACCTTTTGGACTTTCATGTATTAACCACTTCCATTTTCTTTGATACAGCTGCCTTTCCAGAAGAGAGCCATCCTACATCCAAATGAATGACAATCAGAACTTGCTTGTATCACCAAAACATTTTTGAACCATAATAAGACCAAGCAAAAGAAATTGAAGATAATTGTGCAACTTAGAATGAAGCAGATATTGTCCATTAGTTATGTTTTTTATTTTCTTTGATTTTTACACACTTCAGTTTGTTAACAGTTGAGATGAACTGGTCTTATCTGCTTGTTAGTTCAAGTGAATATGAACCAATAAACTTAAAAAAAAGAAAAAATCATGAAGAATATATATTCTTGTTGCAAAAAACTATTTACAGGATATGGTAAATCCTTCTATGCAAAGTGTAAAAAGTATACCAGTACTTGATATTTCCTGCAACTCAAAAGAAGGGTAAGAAAAATAGTTTCAACATTTGAAAGTAGCAATAAGAAATCTGCATTCTAAGAAATGGATTGGTGGTGCCATATGTGAAACTCAAGAAAAGAGTTGCCAGGAATCAATTTTATTTAGGCCAGGGAAGTCTATGTATTAACTAAGGATCTATAGGGTGGCACCAACAAAAAAAAAAGCAACCTGCTTTATAACAACAAAGTAGTCAGAAGAATTACCTTCCCCAAGAGAAAAAGTGATTGTGAACTCCCTCCAACCAAACCATGCAAGGTACACCCTCTAGATGGTGCCAGAGAAATGTTACCCACCATTGATTTGCCCCAGATATGTTTCTTCCATGATGGCTTTGAGTTCTTGTCATATTCATATAGTTCTCCAATTGTACTGCATAATCACATTAAATTATGGTAAGAGTCATCATGCAAAACCATCAATGAAAGAAAAACAAAACAAATAGATTTCCAATCATTGGCACCATATATCTTTCTCTTCATTTTCCAATCAAAAGTCCATGCAAAAAAGCAAAGCTTCATTTGACTGCATGTAGACTAAGAGAACACTATCTTGGAACTCTAACTGAAAATGATACTTGGATTTTAGTCAAAACAACCATTATAAGCAACAAAGAATCAAAAACAAGAATTCTCAGACTACTTGCCATTATCTTCTATGCAAGAGTCCTATTTTGATATTTTCAATTTTATTACAAAAGTATGGTTTTCTTAAGCTGGAAATCACATGCTCATTGACAAATACATATAGCAAGAAACACCATGTAAGACTCAGGTTCTACTTGAAGAATAGTCCAAAGTCCAAACTAGTGCAAATCCTGCTCAGAGCAACAAATCAGAGTCACAGTACATCATGGTTTTAAAGAGACCTGTTGTGGAATTACAAGCAAAAGATCAAAGTTCAACATGAGGTTCCCAGACCTAAGTTATAGGGACATCCTAATGAAGCTGAGATATGTTAAGAACTTAAGACCATGCATTACAACACTTAACCAAAAAGTCTACTAAGAGAAGGAGAACTCAAGCATGGCATTTGACACACAGCAAATTATTAGCACTCTTTCCTTCAAAGTCATTAATTCTGGGACATTAGGTCCTATCACGAATACAACAGAGGAAGGAAGAAGATTTGTATGGAGCTTTCATTTTATCCATTTTTGCTTCACTAGGTATTTCTATTCTTAATCCAGTTCTGGCTCTCCAAAAATTTCCATTGACAAATTAACTTTACTTTGAACCAGATTAAAACCTTTAAGGCAGTACAATGTGCTAACCTCTAGAATCAAATTAATTTCATTCTACTATGGAGCACGGGTAGGAAAAATACGAAAATTGTTGCTGGTTTTCCATATGGATAGTAATATAGAATTATAAAAACAGAATCCTAAAGGGTAGACAGAGGCCATAAAGCATTTACCCTAGCTTAAGCTGGTAACTCTAAAGTTGGACCTTTTTTAATCATTCACTTTGGCCATGGCAGACCCTATGACATTTTATTTTTGTTATTATATTTTATAAAAGGCCTTAAAGCTAATCTTGATGTCGTAAAGTGGTCCATTTATGAAAGAATGGACCAATAATATGTCAGCTTGTGATAGTATTGGGATCTGTGAAATATATTGTGCAGATTATAAATACCTCCACTCTTAAATCATCACAACCATCCAAGTGTATCATTCTTTTTTCAAGTTCTGGTGAAATAATGATGTCTATGGACAATATTCATATATCCTGTGTTCTCTTTTTCCTTTGTGAATCTAAGTGATGTGTTGATTTTTTTTAATTAACAAAACCATGTATCCTGTTACTGCTTATGGGAAACACTTCATTTAGTTTTGCGGGTCACATGACCTCTTGGTTCTCAATGAGATTCCTCAGTTTCCTAAGTCTTCCAGGTTCACTTATTTTCTGCATAGGGGAGGTGCGAGTGTGGCTGACTATGTCATCACCAACAAGACGTTGCATTCAAATATTCACAGCTTTCACATTTCTAATCAACTTCTCTTGCCTAACTATGCAATGTTGGCATTCTTCTTGGATTCCTCCTCTTTTACCTCTCCATCTTTCTTCCTCCATCGCCCAATCCTACCAGCCATCCCATGATTCATTTTGATCCTTGTTTTGTTGATGATTATGATGCTCATCTCTCCCAATTGATGTTCGAATACTACTCTATTAGTTCCACCACAGTGGCAAACAAATATGAATTTTTGTCTCACACATTATAGATTGCAGCCCTTGACTCCTTGCCCCACACATTTCCTCAGCCAAAGCCCGTCCACTGCACTGGTACTTGCCTCATGAATCGTCGGTATGATGAAGAACGTAAATCTATGCATTGGAGGTTGCATTTTGCTCTCATCCATGAGCCTACAGCTATATCTTCCACCCAAAGAGAATATAGTTGCCTCATTCGACAAAAATTTCTTAGCGTTACGTGTTGTGAGCTTTTGGATGCTCTTCATCGCTCTCTAGAAGCCTTTTGGTGCAATCTTCTTCCTTAGAAGCCCCCTCTCCTCTTTAGGGGGCATCAAAAGACCTATACATAAACTATGCACCAAGAAGGCTTCTTGGTTTGAGGGATTTTAAGTTGAGTTTCTAAAATATGGTGTTGAAGCTATTGGATATCCCATTGCAAAATTATTCAATGAGATTATTTGTGCTTGTAGGCAAACGAATCGATGCATGTCACATCTACAACATGCACATTTGCATGAATGCATGAGTACACGAGCACTCGAACATATATATGCAAGAAGTCATGAGCATGTATTAGTGATACATGTAAATAAGAGTTGTAAGAAAGTGTTGTCACATAGTATTGTAAGTGGAATTATATGTTTGTAATAATGTATTGTTATGTGATATTTTGATTTTTATTGTACATGGGTTGGTGGCAATTAAGCAATTGCCAACCACTTATTGATCCCATGATAAGTATCAATCTACGTGAGAGATGCCAGAAGATAGTCTTTGTCAATTTTGTTCGTTGAGGTATTATGTGGGTTGATGTTGGTCAAGGCAAGCCTATGTATTGTGAGCTTGACAAGATCGTGATGTATTGCAGATAATTGGGTTGCAGGATACATGTTGTGCGCACAATGGATCCATATGTATTTGTGAATCATTCTCATTGTGTACCTTTGTGTATATATTTATAATGGAATTATATTGTAGTGTGTTGTATGCTATTTCTACGTTCTAGGGACATTGCATGTACAAAGTTGGGTCGAACTTGGTGACATGGAGTTGTGACAAGCATATTGCTCAAGAAGATATGCAATGACGACAATAGAATGATTACAATGTGGTTGACAAATGTAGTTTAATTTGCCATTGCTTTCTCGAGGAGAAGGAAGATTGAATTTTGCAACAGAAAGTGATTAGACGTGTTTATTAACACGTACGAAGGGCCAAGTGATAAAGGCGTGCATGACAACGCAAGGCACACAAGTGTTCATGATGACTCAACACACAAATGCATGCATGACAATGCAACACAAGGTATGCATGATAATGCAAAGTGCGACGAAGGCATGTGTACTCACAAAGATGTCTCTAATGAAGGCACACATGTTGTTGGAGATCCGGTTGATGGAGGTGTCCATAATGAAGTCACCGTGATGAGATGTACAACAAAGGCATGCATGATGACAAAGGCATCTATGACATCATGGCTTGAGACTATACAGCACACTGTCGTACGGCACTATCCATTACAACTCAGTGTTCCTTTGTACGAAACAATCCTTTGTATGGACTAGCGTTTCGTACGAAGCAGTCTCTCATACAATACAATCCTTCGTATAACACAGTACGAGAGGACACCAACAAATGACTGAACAATCCTTAGGACTCAATCCTTTGTACGGCAATGACTTGTACGTTAATCACACGTACAAGATCATTGTCGTTACCAAGCAAAAAGTATTCCTTCTAACTACAACTCATATGCCTTCCCTCGTATGGTCAACTCCTCGTATGGCCAGCAACAAACATAACTATTGCACTTCCCCTGTAGTCCTTCCTGCAACGTGCAAATACCTATAATGGTACTACAATGCCAATGGTAACAGAAACTGCAACTAGGACAATAACTATGCAATCTGCAATTATAAGGAAATGATACATGCAATGTCCTAACAGTCACATTCATAAGCAATAACAACAATCACAAATCAACTGCAAATGGCAGACTTGTATTGGAGATCAAGGACTGCTGTAAACAACAGTACAATGCTTGCAATTACAAGGGCAGGGTTGTATACCAGCCTGCACAATAACATCACCAATCTCTCAAGACAAGAACAATGACCATGCAATGATAACCTTCGTATGCCTCTATGCATACCGTCTATAACTATCATCATATCATGCTCATCTCATCATGCTGCAAATGAAAGAGGGGGGCCCTTTTTAATGCCTGCCCTGGCTGTTGTAAGCGGTTCCCAGGACAGTGCATCAATTACAACCGCCACCCCAAATTGGACATACTTGACTTTTATAAAATTATCAACTTTTTCCTAAAGTCCTAAGTGCAATTTATTAAATTGCATTACATTCTAATTTTGCTCTCATTTCATTTCATTTCACTTTACATTTCATTTCATGCCATTTACATTTATTTCATGTGCATTTCATTACAAAAAGTCTAAAACAAACTTTATACATATTTTTACTTTTTCTTGTTTTGGGAAGCAGTTTTGCTGCCTACAATGTTCAAGTTCAACGAGGATAAAATTTTAGGAGCCAACTGAGACTGCAGTCATTGTTGGTCCAACTCTTAACATTATCAGCACTTGTATGATAATTCCACAAATTACTTGTATGACGCAATCACTTGTACGACACAATCACTTGTACGGCACAATTGCAATTCAATCTAGTGACAACCTTCCCATAGCTTCATACTTGTCGGCAATATCCTTGTACGACAACAACTACATCATCTTCCTCATATAGCACTTGTGATGTCCCTCGTACAGTACTTTGATTGCAATGATTATACAACTCATTCAATTACTCCAAACTGCAACTTCCTGCATACACACAAAACTTGGCAAACACAACCTAATAAACTACTGCAATAATGTCATTACATAGACATGCACATGTAGATGGAAATGGAATGTCTTTGCATTATATTGCCTGTACAACACTTGCATTATAGGTATGACTGCACTTGCAGTACATAGATCACACAGAATGCTCTCAAGACACAAGACAACCCTTGGAACCCTCGTGCACAATACTCTCTCTCTCGTACTATGATCAAGATGCTCTATGCTTACTCTAGAATTACCTCTACATACCATGGATACCAAAACAATGAATAGGGGGTCCTTTTATGCTTGTGGGACGGTAGTTGGAAGCAACTACCTCCCCGGACACCTCACCATATAACTACCATATCCCCTTATGCAACTAAGACATTAGCTATTATTTTACAAATTCTCTTTATCAAACTTATGACATCATTCCTTGCTGACATCACCTACCCAAATTACATTTCACTTATATTTCATTTCCATTTTTCTTTTATTTACATTTGAATTTATATTTCAATTTCATTACAAAACTTAGTGCATTTTTGCACTTAATCTCCTATTTACACTGTTTACTTTGGTTGCTTTGGTGACTGTCCAGACTGGCTCCTACAAGGAGTTGGGCCGTCTGGGCCAAGAAGTGGGTCATCTAATCCACAAGGTGGGCCGTCTGACCCAAGAGTTGGGTCGTCTAGGCCAAGAAGTGGATTGTTTGGCCCAGGGCCGTTTGACCGAGGAGTTGGGTTGTTCAGGCCAGGAAGTGGCTTGGCTAGCCTAGGAGGTTAGTCATCTAACCCAAAAGGAGGGTCATCTAAGGCCAAGGGATGTCTGTTAAAGACTAAGGCAAGGTCGTCTGAGGCTAAGGGATGTCTATTAAAGATTAAGACAGGGTCGTCTGAGGCCAAGGGATGTCTATTAAAGACTATGACAGGGTCGTCTACGGCTAAGGGATGTCTGTTAGAGTCCAATACATGGTTGTATGAGGCCTAGGGATGTCCATCAAATGCCAAGGCAAGGTCCTCTAAGCTAATAAGAGGTCATCTGGAGTAAGTGGAGTGAGCACTCAGCAACTAATGTTTAGTTGGTAGTAATTTGAAGTAATTTCAATTGCAGAAGATGTCTAAAATAGAAGAACGCAAAAGGAGTGTGACAAGTGATTCCAGTACAATGTTCAGTGCTTTTATCCCCAGTGTTCAGCTCATGTTGTCAAGGATGCCGACAAGTCTAGAGGAGGGGATAGATGTAGGCAAGCAAATTGACATGTCTACATAATCAATGAATAAAGTTTTGTCATTTTGTAGTTTGTATGCTAAGTGTTTGACAAAATGAGCGTACATGTAATTAAGATGTACATGTAATTTGGATGTACATGTAATTTGAATGTCATGTAATTATAATGTCAGGTAATTAGAAGTGTTGAAGTGTCATGTAATACTTTTTCTTCAATGTCAGGTGATTTAGAAGTGTTTTAAGTGTCATGTAATAATTTTTCTTCCAAATTGGCCTCATTTTTGCTATTCCTACTTGCAGAGAGAGCAAAGATATGGTGAAATCAGACCCACAAAAACACTCATTTGCATCCTAAACCCAATTTTTTCCTAGTTTTCAAGAATCTGACAACCACCCAACAATTACGTTGGAGGTTAAATTACAAAGTTTTAGCGGTCATTACTTAAAACCTAGGGTTTTTTTTTTTCTTTTTTAAAGTTTCTAACTACTTTATTGTTTCCATGTGCAGCCACATTGAAACAAAATGATGGGAAAAAGAGATCTAGCTTGGAAGTATGTAAGGATAATTTGAAGAAAGAGGAGGTCTATTGTAACTTTTGCGGTGAAAAAATTCATGGAGACATAAACCACCTCAAATACCACTTGACGAAGATAACTGGCCATGACACCAAGCTATGTGATAATGTGGAACCTGAAGTACACAGGGAATGTGATGCCCTCCTAGCACATTATGAAGAGAAGAAAAAACCATAAAGAAAAACTAGCAAAGCTATGGCCACTCCTTTTCCTCGTACAGAGGGTAGCGACAACACCTTTAGCTGTTTTCAGCAGTACTGTGGTGGTCATAGTGGATCGATTCCATCTATGGCAAATCCAAGGAGTGGGATAGAGGAGTCATGTTTCCTGGAACGTTCCACGCCAAGGTCATAACCCACACTTCAAGGTATGACTGCATGGAACCAAGAAAGGCACAAGGCCACAAGGAAGGCTTGTGCAAGCTATTGGTAGTTTTCCGACATTCTCTTCAATGTGGTGAGGTTTTCATATTGGCGGGGAATAGTTGATGCCCTCACAGTTTGCGGCCCAAGATTTAAGCCACCCACTTTTGATGATTTTGCGGGCCCTCTCTTTCAAGAATCCATGGAGGATATCCAACTCTTGGTTGAAGAGCAGCGTAGGATATGGAAAAAAAGGGGTTGCACAATCACATCCGATGGGTGGACCGATGGGAAGAATTAGACATTGATTTTTTGGTAGCTTCAACAAGAGAAATTGTGTTCCTGAAGTCAATTGATGCATCGACACAAGTTAAGAGTGTCAAAATACTTGGTAGGTTGTTGGAGGAGGTTGTGTTGGAAGTAGGGGAGGACAATATTGTCCAAGTTATCACAGACAATGTAGCAGCGTATTTGGTAGCAGGAATGATTTTGGAGAAGTTTCCCATGATTTTTTGGACACCATGTGCAGCACATTGTTTTGATTTGCTTCTTGAAGACATTGGGAAATTACCCTGGGTGTTTAAGGTTGTAAATAAGGCCAAATGTATTACAAAATTCATCTACAACTATACATGGGTTCTCTAGCTAGTGAGGCAGTTCACAAATGGGAGGGAGCTTATGCAAGCTAGAGTTACACAATTCGCCACAACATTCATTACATTGCAGAGCCTCTTAGATGCAAAGGGGGCATTGAAGAGGATGGTTGTAAGCAAGGAGCGTGTAGCACAGCAGTTTGTACTCCACTCTTGGAGGAACAATTTGATATGACAGATTTAGCAATCAGCAATGACTGCAATCAAGTCAATCTCAACACTTCAATATGCAAAATTATCTCTCTAGTTGATGACAACTCAATTCAAAAACTGTCTATACGACAATGACTTGTACGACATGTCACTTGTATAAAATGTCACTTGTACTACATGTCACCTGAAAGGTATCACACATCAACAACTCCTTGTATGACACTCTTCCAACCGATACTTCACTCCTACATACAGAAATTAAAAAGAACAATCTACAAATTTATCTTGCTACAACAATCCACAATGGCATTACACACAATGCATACACAATCATAATAGATGAAGAATAGAATGAGTAGATATTGCATTCACTTCTGCCTGTACGGAACTTGCATTACATTACAGCCTGCGATCTTGCGCAAAGCATCTGCCCTAGGACAATATCTATGCAAACGTATCTACTCTAAACAATGCCAACCATACTCTTCGGCCAACCTCAACAACAACAACAATCACTACTATCACTAATGAATGAGGGAAGGGTCTTATTTATACATCTAAGGAGGTAGTTGCATCCTCCAACTTACTAACTGCCTGACACCTCATCATTTACATTTGACATGCATCTGACTTACATTTACATTTCATTTGATGACTCAATTTATGACTTGTCCATGCATAAATAATACTTCACTAAACATTGCACATTATAACATACAATATTACATCACCACTTTATTAATTATATGTACGCATATTTTGTCAAACACTTTGCATACATCAAGAGCCTCTCTTTTCAATGGATGATTTTGAAATTATGGCTGAGGAGTTAGTGGCAAAGGTAGAGGAAGAGGCACGAGCATGGGCACAAAGAGAGAGGACTAGAGCTTCAGCTAGGGCAAAGGGCAAAGGCATTGCAAGACACGATATATATTAGTTGACTGTTGTAGTGGGCCTCTTGAGGCATTTTGACACATTTTGCATCTTTTTATATCACAGTAGAAGAATAATTGGAGGCATTAAAATTTCTTTATTTGTAGTGTGTTTTGTCACTTTTATGTGTAGTTTAAGGTTGTATCACTTACAGTATTGATTTTGGATTTGTATAATGTTAATTGATTGTGATATGCATGAAAAAAACTTTTTTTCCAATGAAAATTTGCATTTTATTCCTTTTTTTTTTTTCAAGTTTTTCCTAGTTTCTTTGTCAAGTTTGAGTCTGAGTCAAAAATTGGCCTTGCCGAGTCTGCACTAAGTCCAAGTTTCTTTACTATGCAACATATAATCAAGCAACATACTTCTTCTAGTCTTCTCGATACAAATAGCAAGAGACTCATCAAGCAACACGCATCGTGTACTCTTCTTGATACAAATAGGAGACTTATCAAGCAACACACTGCTTGTACTCTTTTTAAGTACCAGCTCAGAAACCCAGATCCTATAACTTTGAACATGGGGATAAATGGATATCGATACATCTAAGTTCATATCCCATATATAAAGTGACAAAGCAAAGAAAAAGAAAGAAAGAATTTACTATAATGTCCAACAATGACCAAGGCTAATCAATGTGATTGCAAAGTACAGCCAATTGAGATACAACTAGCAAAGTGGATGTCTAAGAACACCACCTAAAAAAAGAGAAAGCAACATCTCACAAAGGAGATAAATAAAGAGTTACAAAAAAAAAGTCAATTTGGAAGACTTAGAAACTAACAAGATCTGAACTGGAAGAAAAGCAAAAGAAATCTCTTTACTGTCTGAAAATTATTTGCACTTCCACTATTTATAAGAACACTAAAATAAACTTTCAGGAAGCTACCAATACAATTGTAGTTGTGTTCAACATGAGAAGGACCAATGCTCAAAGCCATGTGAAAACAGATTGATTTAGAATAAAATGATACACAAAGGCAACCTGCCATACCTCACCGTAAATATTACCTCTCGTCTCAAGGTCCCAGCATCGACAACAGCTGCAACATCTCCACCACGAGGATGACCGTGGTTTATCCACCTAGTAAAAATCTTAAGTCAGACATTTCACAAAAGACAAGAATCTCATTGATATGACATCACCAAAACCCATATGATATAAATCCTCTAATATTTAAATGAAGGAAAAGAGCAAACTCTCAATCTACACTACATAATATAAGCCTTTCAAAAATCTATACAATAAAATTTTATTAAGTCTAGTGGAGCAAAGTATATATCTGTAGTTTTGAACCACACACATGTTCTAAATATAATACAGTATAATAAATTGAATAGCAACTGCTTCTATGAAAATTTGAATATCAACTGCCTCTAGTGCCGTTAAAATAAAACCTAAATCAGTCAATTTAAATTGATCTAAGATATAACAAGGTAATTTTATTAATGTCCACACATGAGAAAAGCAGGCCAATGGGAATCATCAGAAATAAACTATTACAAAGTGCTGAGCAACCAAAATATTCCGACAAGAAAAACTAAGCAAGAGCAAACTATACTAAACTGAAACTTTTGTACAGCATTGTGGATGTAGAAATGGAATACATCATCCTGCAACACAATTCCATTACTACTTAAATGAACAAAATATACAATGCAAATAACTTACAATCACATTGGAAATACTGCATACAAAACATATATTAGATGGCCTGGTCCAACAGTTAGACGGCTTGCCCTTCAAGTCAGACGGCCCAATCTTGCATGGGATGGCTTGGGTTCAGATCCAAACAGCCCAATACAGATTTGTTATGGTAAACAATAAACCTATGCCTGTGCAGACGCACTCTCCAGCATCTCCTTTGCGTATAGCATCTACCTTGTGCATACAATGTACTCTCTGGCATGTACAGCTTCTACAATATATCCTCGATGTGCATATGTGTGTGTACCCACTCAAATGAATGAGGGGGTCTATTTAAACTTATGGGAAGGTAGTTATTCCCAACTACCAACCCAACACCTCACCAACTCTCATTACATTTGTCATGCATTTACATTTCATTTCATTTCCAACTACATGACAACTAAACAACTTATGAATCATGTGTACGTTAATTAACACTTCACTCAACATTACACAAAATTGCATGAAACTATTACATCTAAACTTTATCGTGGGCATACTTGACTTCCAATGCACTTATTCATTGATTATGAAGACATGTCAATTTGCCTACCTACATCTATCCCCTCCTCTAGACTTGTCGACGTCCTCAATGACACATGAGATGAATACTGAGGATAGAAGCATTCAACGCTATATTGGAATCTCTTGCCACGCTCCTTCTGCTTTCTCTTGTTCTAGACATCTTCTACAACTTGCATCACTTTAAACTGCTACCCACAATACATTATTTTATGATTGCTCACTCCAGTTCCTGCAATTGGTTGTATGACCAACATGACGGGCAATGCCCGTCACTACCTTTTTCGGGGGTCATGAGGGCAGAAGCCCCCTTGTAGGGTCAAGGGGCAATGCCCCTTGCAAGATCAAGGGGCAGTGTCCCTACAGAGTTTGAGGCAATGCTGCAAAACCTCAATGGCAAAAACCATTGAAACCCTGAACTGAATTTTTCTCCTCATCTGCATTTTCGTAGCCTTCAATCAACTCTCTCAAACAACTTCCTCTCAACTCCCAATGAATGCTCTGTGGCTCCAGATGACTTCTTCTTGACCTCAAACAGCCCTGCCTTGGCCCCTAACAGACACCCCTTGGTCTCAGATGGCTCTCCTCATGGGTCAGATGGCCTTGCCCTAGATAGACCACTTCTTGTGTCAGACAATCTGACTCCAAATGGCCCTGCCTCAAACATCCCAACTCCGGACAGCCTACTTCCACACGACCCTAATCTAGACAAGTTGGCTCCTCTGCAATCAGACGGCTTGTATGGAATTCCGTACAATCTTCTTCTCCCATCAAACAACCCTCCAAACAGTTTGTACATGTTCTTACAATCAGACGAACTCCTTGTCTTGAACTTTGTGCCACTTCGTCCTCTTCCTTGGATGGCTCCACATGATCTCTAGACAGCCTAGCACCATCCTACTCCCAAACTTGGGCTATAGACAACCCTACATGACTATTGAACAGTCGTGATCTATCTTCCAATGGCTCAGGGTGTTCGTTTGTTGGCCTAGGGGCGGCTTGAGGTTTAGACGACTTCCTCAAACGGCCTAGGGAGGGTCCAAACGGCCCTTTCCTTCGAACAACTAGATGACCAGGGTCCCAACTCAAACGGCCCAGGCTTAGATGGCCTAAGCCCTAACAATCAAGGCTTGGGTCTAGACAGCCCAAGTCTAGATGGCTAGATGGCCCTAGCAAACAGTCAGACGCTAAACGTCTCTAACCGCGGTTCAACATCTCTGATCACCCTCCCCCCCTTACCGTCGTTCAGTTCTTTCTCTTACGGTATTCGTTGTTTCCCTTCTTGTTACTCCTCCCCCTCCTCCCTCCCCTTCAACCCCTCAAGTCATTATAGACTTTGACTATTATTATTCCTTTACCTACATGGACCGGTTGCATCATGTTCTCCCCAAGGTGTCTTCTCTTCCCAATGTTTCCAATCGTTCTGCTTGCTTGGTCCAAACTATTTGGAAGGTTGCTTTGGACTCGTACCCCCACACTATTCGTCCTCCCCCTCGTCCTCGTCTCCCTGGTCATTGCCCCATGAACATATGGTATGATGAGGAATGTAAGTCTGCCCACCGAAGGTTGAAATATGCCATTCAGAATCCTTCCTAGCTCTATGCCATTTCTCACAAAGGCTACATGATGCTTCTTCGAAAGATGCGTCTCTTTCTCTCTCGGCATCAACTTGATCTTATCCACTCCGTTCAGCAGTCTCCTAAATCATCTGGTGCCTTATCCTCCCCCGTGATCGGATTACTCATGGGATCGATCTTTCCTCTTGGACCATTCATGCCTCTTCCCTCTATACCATCCTAAATCAGCCTCTTATTACTGTTCCCTCCCCATTCCTCTTCGTGCCATCTCTTTTCTACTATTCTTGTCAAGCAAGCTATTAGGAAATTTTGTACAAGCAAAGAAATAGATTTGGATGGGTTACAGGCGGAATCTTTGAAGCATGGTATTGACCCTCTTGTTGGGCCCCTTACTAATCTCTTTAATGATTAATTTCTCTGTCTATTCCAGGTTTCCTGATTCCTGGACTCAGCATATCACTCACCCCATTCATAAGGCTGGTGATCCCCATGAACCCAATAACTACAGGACTATCATGATTGGGCATATCTTTGCCAAGCTCTATGGCACAGCATTGGATGTGCTTCTCTCCTGAAGGTTCGAGGAGGGTTTCAGGGCTCTCGGCCAAGCTGGTTTTCGGAAAGATCACCAGACCACGGATCACATTCTAGTCCTTAGAGCTATTATTGAGGAGGTGCGTTCCAAGTCCTCAAAGGTTTATTGTTGCTTTGTAGACTTCAGGAAAGCTTATGACATGGTGCCTCGGCATTTACTTCTTGAGAGGCTTCGGTCAGTTGGCATCTTTGGGCAGTTTTTGACAACGGTTATATGAGACTGTGAAAGGTTGGTTTCGCTCCCCTCAAGGGCTTTCAGCCAGTATTCTTAGCACCAAAGGAGTGAAACAAGGATGCCCCTTTTCCCCAACACTTTTTGGGATCTTTATCGACGAGCTTGAGACTTTTATTAGGAAGAATGCTCACCCAGAGGATGGTTGGCTTCTTCACTATGTGCGGATTTCTATTCTCCTCTTTGCTGATTATGTTATTTTGGCCTCATCCCCTGAGGGGTTTCAGCGTCATCTGAACACTCTTGCCGCTTTTTGTGACTCGAGACAGTTAACGGTGAATCTTTCTAAGACCAAGGTTATGGTATTCAATACTACCAAAGAGGATATATCCCATCTCCACTTCCTTTTCCAGGGTCAAGAGGTCGAGATCACCACCTCTTACATGTACTTGGGGGTTCTTTCACTGGTCCCACTTTTGGTATGAAACCCGCCGCCCAGGCCTAGGTGTGTAAGTGGTATGCAACTCTATCTTTGCTAGAGAGGAATTGCTTCCAAGCACATTTTCAAGATATACCTGTGAAGATGAGGATCTTTGACACCTTGGTCAAGCCAACTATTACTTATGGGTCAGTGGTTTGGGGTCCTAGTCTTGGCCCGATAATTCATTTGTTGTAAAGGCACTGTCCCCAGCTCTATTATTCTAGCAGATTTTGGGGCTTCTCCTCTCCAGCTTGAGATTATCTTCTTGATTATCGGTTATCTTCACACGATCCGTACTTTAGGAGATACCCCTACGAGTTGTAGGCGATACCCTTACCTCGCCCTTCACTCCTCGATGGAACTCTCTCCGAGTTCTCGAGGAGGCCGAAGGAGCTGGTATTTTCAGGCTTCTGCCCTCTTGGCCAGCATTCAAATACAAATAGACAGGCTCCCCCCTTATTCCCCTCTCGGCTTAGTAAGGAGAAGATGCTCCACGAGATCCGGAAGGATGTTAGTCTCCAATACACTATTTGCATCTCTCCTGTTGCCCCACTTTCCCCCAAGCTCTCTTTCTACCATGAGCACTTCTTATAGATACAGGAGGGCAGAATAGTTCCTCCACAATACCTTCAACAACACACAATGCATAGTCTTCGGATCACTATTGGGCAACTTAGGGTGTGTTCTCACCAACTCTAAATTAAGTCAGATCACCATCTTTTGAAGGAGGAGCGGATTTGCTTGTTTTGCTCCCTGGGTGAAGTTGAAACCCTTCATCACTTTATTTTTTGTTGTCCCATCTATTATGAGATTCGGGGTAGATTCCATTGCCTTTCAGAGACAGCTCTCGATCTGTTTCCACCTTCTTAAGATACCCGGACCAGCACTGTCTCACTCTTTCTTAGGGAGATAACTCAGCTTCGACGACATAAAAGTTCTCCAAATGGATCTCACCCTCCTCAACATCAGGTCATCACAACATACTTCACCGGCTCCGACGGACCAGGTGACTCTGGTCAGAAATGCCCCACTTCATCCAGTTCGGATGGAAGCAAAGTCACTATACAGTGCACCCACATTTTGTCATGGTTCCGAACTAGCAATGGATAGAGATATATCATGGACTTCTTCAGCTCTAGTACTTCAACCTCGACTGTTAGGAGAGATTAGTTTCTGGGGGGTTCTTGGAGCTTGCCCCTCCTGGGATGCTCCCTCCCCCCTCCTCTCTCTCCGTTCTTCTCGGAGTGCACTAACCTCTTTTGGACTGTAGCCCTCCCCCCCTCTGCTCTCCCTTTTCTTTTCCCTTTCTCTTTGGCCTGGTTGTCGGGTTTCGTCTTGTATTTATCTTAGTTCTTTTCTTTGTTGGGATTTTTAGCCTACTAGCTGGCAATCATTATTTTCCTTCTTATAGTCCCTTGGGTCTTATTTTGGCCCACTGCGAACATTAATAATATTTCATTTCATTTCTCATCGTCATCTCCATCATTCACTTCGTCCTGCATCTACCACTTCATAGTTTGCATCAACCACTTATGCAACTTAAACTATTTGCTCCATCTCTACCTCTTCAATTGTAATCAAGTTCACCTCTACTTCCCGACTAGGGATGTGACTCTTCTCCAATGCTTCGAACTCTCTACACATCACTAGTTCGTCTCGACTCACAACACTTTGACATTCACGTGCAAAGTGCCCCCACAAATGGCATCACCAACATTGCACAATGGGTCTGCCCTTAGTATCATACTCAATTCGACGTCTTCTAGTTCTCTCACGATTGTCACACACCGCATCACCAATGGCATCCCCCTTGGTACAATCTCCCTTTGTGTTGCATATTCCTATAGAAATGATCTTGCGCTCTCCGAGTCACATTCATCCTCAGAGTCATTCTTCTCTTCAAATTCACTGCCTTCACTAACTTCTCAACCCTAGCAATTGGACAATGAACTACTCTCATTCTCAAAATCATCACTCTCACTATCAGAGTCACTCACAATATCAGGCTCGCTTTCATCTTCTGGGTCACTCTCATTTGTATTAGCATGAACTCAACATTTTAATGATGTCTTTGCATCACTTTCCAAGTTCAAGGCCTACTCCAAGGCCTCTTGATATGATATCGAAGGGACCACCTTGATCTTCTTCCTATACGTAGGAAGAAGTCCCTCCATGAACCACCTCTTCTTCAATGCATTTGATGGATCTTCCTCCAAATGGGTAAATAACCCACAAAACCTCTGGTTGTATTATTGAATAGACTCTTTCTCGCCTTGTTCCATTGTATAAATTTCAGCAATGACATCATCGTCATTGTGGTACAGCCAAAATTCCTTCGCAAATGCTTCGTGCAACACATCCCGTGTCTGGTACTCGTCCTCTGGAAATCCCATGTACTAGTCTATTGCAATTCCACGAAATGTCATAGGGAATAACCTTCTCCAATCTACATCATTATTCTGCCCATTTGCTTTCCACATCATGAGGCAGATTTTCCAATGCCTGATTGGGTCCTTTGTTTCACCACCATGAAATATGGGACGCAATATGCCAAAATTGGTCATTGTTGTGAGTCGTGACAAGTTGACTTGACATTGGCAATGGTCGGTGGCGTGTCTCGCCTTCTTTATGCACATCATTAGGTGCACCCCACCGCAATTGCTCTCATGCCAGAATCTCATCTTGCACACCATTAAACGTGCCAACTTGGTTTGCTCTAATGTTGGACTCCCATCCTGCTTACCATCGAGCACACCAACCTACAATTGCTCTAGTCCCAGAATCCCATCTTGCAAATTGTCATACATGTCATCTTGCATTTGTATTGATGTCAGACTCCCATCCCACTCACCATCGTACACATCATCTTGCAATTGCTCCAGCACCATATATACTTTGTCATCATGCAATTCCTCACCGACGCATAACTCGTGGTCACGTGATTCTCCATTGCTGTCAAGTAACTCTCCATCATCATCACTTAATTCACCATCGCCGACATGCAATTCTCCACTGCCGACATGCAACTCTTTGTTGTCGTCACACAACTTTCCACCGTTGACATGCAACTCTCCACCACCATCATGCAACTCTCCATCATCGACATGCAACTCTCCATTGTTGTCATGCAATTCTTCGTCACCAATATGCAACTCTTCACACACAAACCCTTGTGCGTCTCCTCCATGCACATCCACTAGCATGTCTCGTTGAGCATCCACTTGCACATTTGCTTCATGCGTCGGCCCTTCGTCAAAGTCAACAAACAAGTTTGTGTCTTCATTTTTTTTGTAGGCTGCATTGTCATCATTCCATTGTTGTCGTTGTGGACCTTTCCAAGTGATTTTATCATCACAACTCCATGTAACCAGGGTCGACCCAACTTTGAACAAGCAACAACGCTAGAATATAGAAATGGAATACAACATACTGCAACACAATTCTATTACCAATTGAACAAAATATACAATGTGAATAACGTACAATCACAATGGATATACTACACACACAACATCTATTAGATGGCCTAGCATAGCAGTTCAACTACCCAACATAGCATTCAGACGGCCCAACACAGTAGTTCAAACTACTTGACACAACAATTCAGAGTGTCTGGCATAAGTATCTCAAGAATACATGTCTGATTACAGCCAACCTCTACTACCATGTGCAATGCCAACATGCAATACCAACCTCTGCCAACATACAACCCCCACCTTCGATACCAAACCCTCAATACCATCTCAACCTTTGATACAACTAAGGAGGTAGTTGCATCCTCCAACTAACTACCCAACACCTCATCAACTCAAATTACATTTGTCATGCATTTACATTTCATTTCCAACTACAAGACAAACCGCATGCCAACTAAACAACTTATGACTCATCCATACATTAACTAACACTTCACTCAACATTACAACTTATTGCATGAAACTATTACATCAAAACTTCATCATGTGCATACTTGACTTCCAACACACTTATTCATTGATTACGCACACATGTCAATTCGCCTGCCTACAGTGGACATTAAGAAAACTAAACTAGCGATTTTTTGACAAAAAGGAAAGAAAGGGTTTATTTCCTTTTCAATGCAATGTGAACTGAAGAAATAGAATGTGATACACTATGACATAATTGCATTATATATAAACAAACAAACATACACAATGGGAAGAACTAACAGATACATGTGGACACATTACACATACAACATGTATTCTTGACAACCTAATTATCTGCAATACATAATGATACAGTCAAGCATACAACACACAAACATGCTTTGACCAACATCGACCAACTAACCTCCACAAGCATCTAGATCTCTACCTAATGATCAATCTCCTCTAACATATCCTCTCTAACACCGCAAATGCATACGTCTAGCTAGCACAAGACCAATAGGCAGTAAGCAACTGCCCAACTACCACCAAACCACTCATGTACATAAAACATTAAAATATAACCCATAATGCACCATACAATATTCATTACAAACATATATCATCACATGCATAGTTGAGAAAATCTGCAAAAAATCCCGATTTTTGCCAATTCCTGCCCTTGCAATAAAATCCCGATTTTTTGCCGAAAAAATCTGCCGCAGCAGCATGGGTAGAGGAAACGGCATAAATAGATTGTTTTTTTCATTTTGATGGTTCCAGGCTGGAGGGAAAGGTCTGCCTACCTGCTACCACACCAAAACAAACACTATTTTTTCTGTCAATGAAAAATTGCATTTTCTTCAGTTTTCTTTTTTTGTTGATTCCCCATTTTTTCCGATTCTTTTGCCTTGCCAATTCCAATTTTCTCAACTATGATCACATGCACACACGAAAACACTACATGACAACACTTATGACAATTGTATTTACATATATCACCAACACATGTAACACGCATCCATTTATGCAATTGCTCATACACTCGTGCACTTATGTAGCTAACAAATTATCTGCCTACAACAAATTATAATGTCAAAATTTTTATTTTAGTCAAAAACATTGTAGCACCACCCAGGTGTTGTAGGTGAGTTGGAGAGGAGAGGGCAATCCTCCAAGGGAGGTCCCATGTTCGAATCTCCACCCTACCAAAAAGCTGAATTGGGTACCCAAAATCCAATTGATAATGTTGGTACGGGCAGGGCTGGGTGCGACCCCGGGTGACTTTGACGGTGTAGAACCCCCTGTTCGTGGTCTCTTAGACCAAGGCGGCCCGCAAGGGGTTTTTCGCTTTAAAAAAAAAAAAAAAAACATTGTAGCACCAATTGGGCTAATCAAAGATCAAAATGGCATTAGCTTAATTGGTAAATTCCTTGACTTTCAAGGACGAGATTGAGCTTCGAATCTGTTGAAATATGTATAATCTTATCATGTTTAGGCCAAGGCCAGAAGTGTGAAGAAGTGCTTATAAGCACTATTAATGTAGCCTACAAGCATGTTCATGTAAGCCTAAAGGCCCTTTTCATATTTCACCCTTAGTGGTATTGGTAAATCCACCTTTATGAATAACCTTGTTTAAAGGGTGTAATTTATTTTATTGTAAAGTTAACTTCAAGGTCAAGTCAACGTCGACTTGAGGTTAACCTCTCATTGAGGTTTTGGTATCACTATATACACCCCTCAATGAAGATCATTTGTATGATAAGTGTGAATAAAATATGAAGGCACTTCTTCTTACCATCTCCCTCCGTCTCTTTACTTCGTTTACTATTGTTATTTTCTAATTGCTTCTACTTCTTTTCCACATACGATTGTGGTGGATGCATGTTTCGGAATGTTTCTAGAAAATATTGTCATTTTGAACATGGTATCAGAGCAAGGTCTAAAGCTACGTCGCTCATCGATGGAAGAGAAATCCTTCGACGGCAATCAAAGGCATCTTGATTTGCCAATTGAAAGTGCAACATCCAATCTAGTGGGCACCAAGTGGCAACTTTTTAATTTGGCGAAAATTTTCTAAGGTTTGTCAATTTGATTTTCTTTGATTTAAGTGCTAATATACCAAATCTTCCAAATGCCATAACTTTTGCATACAGAAGCATTTGGAGCCCATTTTTTTCTAGATTACATGATTTTTCAAGCTCTACGTAGTGGTGACATTAGTTCACAAACATGTTATAATTTTGCTTAGGGTTTTGAGTGCAAAATGGTTTCCTTAGGGTATGTTACTCGTCTCAATGGATAAACTTATAGCACTTGGTGAGTTCAAATGGTAGTCTACTTTATCTTTAATAATGAATCAAAAGGTCTTAGCGATCATGAACTCAATAAGAGAAAGGAGGACGCTCCTCGACTCTTCTTCATGTTAGTGGAACCAACTGTACTTTTCCAATTCAGATAAAATTGATCCTATTGAGGTATGGTCTACTTTGAAAGATCTCTATGGAAAAGTAAGTGCTAGTGAAGTTAACAAAATAGAGATAGAGCTTTCCAATCTCAAAATTTTAGATTTCAGTAATGTTGAAGACTATATATCTCACTTCAAAGCTCTAAAAGCTGATCTAGCTATGGCAAGAGGCAAGGTAAAGAGTGATGAAGAGTATGTCAAATCTATTACTTCCAATCTTTCTCCTCCTTTTCATATAGTTGGCTTGGTTCTTTATGTGAATGCTATGACTATCAAGGATCCACAATCCATCTCTCTTGAAGGACTTTTCAAGCTTCTAATCCATTATGAAGTTGCAATGAAGAATTGTGGAGCTCTTTCTCATACACAAGCTCATCCAAAAGACTTCAAATCAATGGAATCTAAGGCTCAATTGCCTAAGGGCAAGTCTAAGGTTTCAAAGAAGTCAAATACTTGCGAGTATTGTAAAAGGGAAGGACACTCCATCAAAAATTGCATTACAAGGCTGAAGAAGATTGAGACAAAATTCTTGAGGGCTAGACACAAGCTTTCTGATAATGAAGATGATGATGAAGATGGTAAAGTGGAGGCCCACTAAAGCATCCATTATAGTGGGAAGATGTTACCTCTAATGCCTTCTCTCTTTGGCCCCCTCAGCTTAAATTGTTAGGGAGTGCTGAAATATGTGTAATCTGGTCTTGTTTAGGCCAAGGTCAAAAGTGTAAAGAAGTGCTTATAAGCACTATTAATGTAGCCTACGAGCATGTGATTATGTAAGCCTATGGGTATTTATTGTAATGTCCCTTTCCTAGCCAGTCAGTGGATCACATGGAGCTAGCCTACTCTTGGGTTCCCGTAGGCTATGTCAGGTGTTGGGGAGCCCATTGGAGGGTTTGCAGTCGTCTTCAGTCTTCAGAATGCTTTTAGTTGCCAGCTTTTTGGGTCAATCCGAGCCTTGGAGTATGGACTTACTATTTTTAGTAAGTCAGTGGATTAGGGTTTCAGACATATTGGACAGTAAAGTGAGACTCTTTGGCGAAATGGGTGTCCGAATCTACTTCTAGTTTGTGGATTGGAGTGGCAAAGGTTAGAGTTTTTAATGGACGAAGTTTAATTATATTAAATTAAATTAAATATTTAATTTAATATAGTTTACTTTAATATTTTTATAAAATGGAGTTATGAGGTTATTAAAAAAGTCACTTAAGTTATATTATAATGTTATAAAGTGACTTATTTTCCTAGCAAAAAAAAGGGATGCCACTCATATGAATCTTATAATGTTTTATTATGTAAATAAAGTGAAATTTAAAAAAAAAAAACATTATTAATTCATATTTTACCCACCAAGGAGGTCGACCCATTGGAGAAGTTATAAAAGCACATCCAAGGCTTCATTTTGGGCATTCTTGGCTTGTTATTTACTGGAGCAAACATTGTGGAGACTTGCAGAGTTTTCTGGCAAGGGTTTTCAGCTTGTTCGGAGACGAAATCCTCCAGCAAGGACATCACTTTCGGGATTGGAAGACATCCTCAGAGTGATTTAGAGCATTTCCGTGACAGGGAATGTATTGTGCTTCGATTGCAGGTGATTCTTGAGGGTTTTAGAGGAGCAAACATCAGATTAATTGCAGATACATTTTATTGGCATCATTTCAGCAAAGGTCATACCTTTTCAGCCTATTTTCGAGCATTTCATTGGGATTCGAGCTAGGGTTTGTGAGCATTAATTTGGGTGCCATTCTCCTACAGACCTAGCGTGGATTTTGAAGTTGGTTTCAAGGGTTTTCAGGCAGATTTGAGTATCATCTTTGCTGTTGTACTTTTCCGGTACCTGTCCGTACAGTTTTAGCAGTTAATGTGAAAGTTTTGGGGCTGAAAAAACACCATTTTGCATGTGGGTATTGACAGAGTTGGAACAACAACAAATGGGTATGTTTAATTTGATATTTTGAAGACATTTACCCATCTGAGTATTCTAAATAATTGTTGTAAACTTGCAGATTTGAAATTATAAGATTCTTGATTGAGGGTTTCCTCAAGAAAGCTAAATATTCAGTGTTTATGCTATTAAACCTATTGCATGTTTATGGGTATTGCATAAAATTGATTATTCAGTGCTTAAATCATCTGGGTATCATTGCATGTTATAGTTATGGTTTCTACTCACCTGGGTATTAATGCATGTAGCAAATTAAGTCATAGTTTTGCAAGACAAATCGAAACACAAAAAAAAAAAATTATCCAGATTTGGGGTGGAATATTACAGTGGTATCAGAGCAGGTTTCCCTGCCAGCCTGTTGGGAAGTTGATATTTGTTGCATGGTCTTCAAATTTATGTTTCCATAACGAAGTTGCAACAGTTGCATGTTAATATTTAGTGGCAGCTCCATGGAGCCACTCAGTGAAGAAGAGATTTTTTGGAAAGATTATAAAACATACCAATCAATGGGAGCCATGTATCAAGCTGAAATATCATTTGCAGATTTCATGGATATGATGGTAAAGTATGATCGGAAGTTGAAAAGGAACCCTGAAAATTTGTGTGTGAAGCTTTACATTGCAGGTAAGAAGCTTGAACATCCCTCTTTGTCAAAAGAAATCCTTCTCAGTACCTTAAGGGATGTGGAGAAATGTTTAGACATTGTTGATAGCTCACCTTCTCATATAATGAAACAAGCTATGGACCCTTCGATGTTTTCATTGGTTGAGCCGAAGTTGTTGGAACACTCAGATAAGAAGGTAAGACTCATGGTTGCTTCTTGCTTGAGTGAGATCTTGAGAATATCTGCACCTAAAGCTTCTTACAACGATGACACTTTGAGGAAAGTTATGCAGATGTTGGTTGACAGTTTTAGAGGGTTGGGAAAAGTCACAAGTTCACATTTTTCCAGAAGAGCTATCATACTTGAGTCATTTGCAGGAGCTAGAATGGGCAACATCATGTTAGATTTGAACATGGATAAGCTGATTTACAAAATGTTTCATCATTTTATTGCTACAGCCAAAGAAGAACATGATGATGATATTATTGCAGCCATGAGAGACATTATGATTTTGGTCATAAACCAAAGTGATATAAGTGATGAGTCTTTCCAACCACTCATATCTATGTTAATGGATGTTTGGAGACATTATTTGGTTGCTTCACCTACAACACATGACTTGGTCAACAGTGTAGTTCAAGAGTGTGAAAAAAGGTTGCAGCCCTTCTTGATTATTGATGAGCACAGGGAAGAAGAGGAGCTTAAATCAGAAAATTCTCATGAAGGCAATGACACCACACATAAGGTATGTATGGATGAGTCTCAGATTGATTTTAATAACATGCATGCACTCATTGTTGATGAAACTGAACAAGGGGAAAAGAACACTACAGTAAACTTTGTTGCTGATTTAGACCACTCAAAAGGAAGCTCTAAGGTTGACCAATGCTTTGATGGCACTATTAGAATTGGTGCTAATGATGACAAATTTGTTCAGTTTACTAATGCCAATGCAGAGACAAAGAATGATGAATTTGTTACAGCAGCTTATTATGATGAGTTCACTAATGCTTTTTCAGATGCTAAGCATGTTGAAGGTGATATAGATTTCCAATCAGCACATGATGACACTTCCCTATCACACTTCGGTGATGACAGTACAGATGGATGTGGGTTTAGTTTCGAAACTAAACCTATGAAAGTAAGTGTGCCGGGTAACTTCATTTTCTTTGATGATCTACAGAGCGATTTACGTACTGAGATAGACATGCATGATGAAGCAGAATTAAGAGATCAGCTCTCAGTGCCTTGGGATCCGGGTGTGTTGACACCTAATACTGTTGAAGAAACGCTTGGGAGTGAAATTCCTCTTATCCCAAGTAAAGAACAAACAATGGAGCATATAATGTGCAAAGAGGAAACCCCAGTAGATGTTGATTTTGCAGAATATCATCAGGAAAATAATTCTGGAAACTTAATGTATAAATCTGATTTTGATGTCAGAACTAGTGAAGACATAATTGTTGCTGCATTAACTCGTTTTGATGACACCCACAAATTCACTGAAGAACTATATTGGAAGGTCCAAATTGAGAAGAGGAAGAAGGGTGTTGAAGGGTTAGTCACTATTGCAGATTTGAAGACATTAATAGCAGCCTTGGGAACTATGAAATCAGATTTCATGAACATACTTGCAGACAGGGACCATTATATCAGGCTTGCTGAAGAGACCCATAGTGCATTAAAAGGAAAAGAGGAAGAGGTTGATAGGCTCACTGCGGAGCTTAAGTCTTCTAGAAGTTCTTTGTCAGAGGCACACATTTCATTGCATGAAACAGAGATGAAACTTGCTGCTGTAATAGATTCCACTAAACAAGAGAATCAGGAAAGAGCCAAGGAGATTGGGCAGTTGGTTGAAGAGCTTGATAGCATTCAGGAGGACTTTGAATTAGTCCACTGTCCCACGAAATCAGAAGACACTATTTTAGAGCAGCAGGTTGATTGGTTCGAGCATGAGGACAGTAATGAGATCCAGTGGATTGGCAATCTATTGTTTGAGGTGGATAGTGAGACAACCTGTAACAATCCACTCTTTGAGATGCATCATGACGATGATTTACTTCCTTTGACGGATCATGTTGGGTCGAATCTTTGTGACATGGTGTTGAACCTTGTGGATTCACCACAGGGAGAGGAGATTAATAAAGATTCAACAGCTGATGTGATGGAGAGGCTTTGTGATGTACCAGCAAACATTCCTAATTCCTATATAGATGACATTCATATGATGTTTGGTATGGTGCAGCCTCAGTATGTCAGAGCCTTTGAGGAGGTGAATTTCTACACCCAAGATCGCATGCTGGTGTTTCCAGGCATTGAGAACGATGGAAGGTGCGTGCCTTGGGAGTTGGTTAGCCAAAAGAGTGAAAGGGATGTTGTTGTTTGCTTTTTGAACGGCTATATGGATTGGAGGGAGATTCTGAAGATGAACCAGAGGTTTGTTGGATTGGTGACTCTCTGGGAGGCTAATTCAGTTGATGGTATGATCAAACTTTGCATTCTATTTGGTAGGTCTCTGATTTGCAGCAGTTATGCTTCTCATGGAACGCTGATTCTTCTAAAATCAGACTTTGAGATGCAAATTTCAGACTTGGACAGCTTTAGTTTTGATCATTTTCGGGTCATTCAGCCTTCGGGTAAGAATTTTGTCAGTCAACTCATGTTGATAGATTTCCCAATTTTTGATTCTGCTTTGAGATTCATTGTTGTTCGAGTGTGTGGTTACTCCTGGAATGAATATATGATCACTTGGAGGTTGAGTAACAGCTTGATGTTCTCAGACCTTGTTAGCGGAAGCATTCCCGAGATGCTTATTCGTAGAATTGACATTGCAACCCACTTCTATATCAGCTTCTTGTTGGAGATTGATCAGTGCTTTCATCGGTTCACCGAGGTGAGAATTGCAGAGCAACATGTTATTCTAATGAGCAGATTGCATTCTTGGATGCACAATACCATGTTGGACAGTGGGAGCACTGGAGTTGTTCATACAGAGATACTTTGGCATGATACTTTTCATGACATAGAGCTTGGCCGCTACAGGAAATCCAATTCAGATTTTGAGGATGAGTATATTATTTGGTTGCAGGAGCAGGGAGTGCAGTTGGTGCACAATGGATTTCCTGTTGAGATCAGAGTGGCGCAGCGTCAGCATGGTGGATTTCTCCTGAGGATTGTTTGGGATCCTGGTATTTTTGTGACTACAGCCAGGAGCAGATATTTGACTAGAGTATATTGGAGTATTGCTTGAGGACAAGCAATCTTTGGGAAGGGCGGACTGTAATGTCCCTTTCCTAGCCAGTCAGTGGATCACATGGAGCTAGCCTACTCTTGGGTTCCCGTAGGCTATGTCAGGTGTTGGGGAGCCCATTGGAGGGTTTGCAGTCGTCTTCAGTCTTCAGAATGCTTTTAGTTGCCAGCTTTTTGGGTCAATCCGAGCCTTGGAGTATGGACTTACTATTTTTAGTAAGTCAGTGGATTAGGGTTTCAGACATATTGGACAGTAAAGTGAGACTCTTTGGCGAAATGGGTGTCCGAATCTACTTCTAGTTTGTGGATTGGAGTGGCAGAGGTTAGAGTTTTTAATGGACGAAGTTTAATTATATTAAATTAAATTAAATATTTAATTTAATATAGTTTACTTTAATATTTTTATAAAATGGAGTTATGAGGTTATTAAAAAAGTCACTTAAGTTATATTATAATGTTATAAAGTGACTTATTTTCCTAGCAAAAAAAGGGGATGCCACTCATATGAATCTTATAATGTTTTATTATGTAAATAAAGTGAAATTAAAAAAAAAAAACATTATTAATTCATATTTTACCCACCAAGGAGGTCGACCCATTGGAGAAGTTATAAAAGCACATCCAAGGCTTCATTTTGGGCATTCTTGGCTTGTTATTTACTGGAGCAAACATTGTGGAGACTTGCAGAGTTTTCTGGCAAGGGTTTTCAGCTTGTTCGGAGACGAAATCCTCCAACAAGGACATCACTTTCGGGATTGGAAGACATCCTCAGAGTGATTTAGAGCATTTCCGTGACAGGGAATGTATTGTGCTTCGATTGCAGGTGATTCTTGAGGGTTTTAGAGGAGCAAACATCAGATTAATTGCAGATACATTTTATTGGCATCATTTCAGCAAAGGTCATACCTTTTCAGCCTATTTTCAGAGCATTTCATTGGGATTCGAGCTAGGGTTTGTGAGCATTAATTTGGGTGCCATTCTCCTACAGACCTAGCGTGGATTTTGAAGTTGGTTTCAAGGGTTTTCAGGCAGATTTGAGTATCATCTTTGCTGTTGTACTTTTCCGGTACCTGTCCGTACAGTTTTAGCAGTTAATGTGAAAGTTTTGGGGCTGAAAAAACACCATTTTGCATGTGGGTATTGACAGAGTTGGAACAACAACAAATGGGTATGTTTAATTTGATATTTTGAAGACATTTACCCATCTGAGTATTCTAAATAATTGCTGTAAACTTGCAGATTTGAAATTATAAGATTCTTGATTGAGGGTTTCCTCAAGAAAGCTAAATATTCAGTGTTTATGCTATTAAACCTATTGCATGTTTATGGGTATTGCATAAAATTGATTATTCAGTGCTTAAATCATCTGGGTATCATTGCATGTTATAGTTATGGTTTCTACTCACCTGGGTATTAATGCATGTAGCAAATTAAGTCATAGTTTTGCAAGACAAATCGAAACACAAAAAAAAAAAATTATTATCCAGATTTGGGGTGGAATATTACATTTAGCATTTATGTAAGCCTAAAGGCCCCTTTCATATTTCATCCTTCGTGGTATTGGTTAATCCATATTTATGGATAACCTTCTTTAAAGGGTAAAATTTCTTATTATTTTAATGTAAATTTAACCTCAAGGTCAAGTCAATGTTGGTTTGAGGTTGAGCTCTCATTGAGGTTTTGGTATTACTACAAATACCCCTCAATGAGGATCCATTTATATGAATAGTTTAAATAAAATGTGATATATTGGGATGCCTACATGCACGCACCTTCTACTTCTTATTGTCGTCTCTTTACTGCATTTATTATTGCTATCTTTTAATTGCTTCTACTTCTTTTCACATACAATTGTGGTGAATGCATGTTTCTGGAAAATATTGTGAATTCGAACAGAATCTTGCCAAGCAATACATGCATAATTGTCAAGTTGTTGTAATACCACTATATGGTCATGATATATATGGGTGGGGCCCGTTTCAATCCCATATAATCCATTAAAAACAAATGGGCTCATCAAAGAGAGGTTTATTCCTGAAGATGGGCTTTGATAAAGCCTATTATAGGATAGGGTGGGACTTCATTTTGAATATGCTCCATTCGTTGGGGTTCCTAAATTCTTCTAATAGAGCATTGGCAACTCTTTTCTTCCAGGATTTAGTACAAGTCAATCCTAGTGGTAGTCTCTTACAGCAAATTCATTTGAAAATATCCATCAATCAAGGATGCCCTCTTTAAATGTACTTGTATGCCCTAGACTCTAATGTACTAGGATACCTTTTAAAAGCTGTCTAGCATTCAAGGTGAAACCATAGGGATTTCACTTCTCAGCATTCATTTTGCAGATGATTCTCCTGATGGTGGATCACACTCTACAGTCACTTATAGAAAGAAAGAAACAATGCAATGTATAGACTTTTTTAGTTGAAGCTTTTGGGGTGGTAGGTAGCTAAGATAAATTATAATCATTATTAGACAAGAGATGACTACAGGCTGGTTAAATTGTCATTCAAAAACGATTCAGCCAAGTCAGATTATTAGATACCTAGGTCTTCTAAATGGAATAATTGTTTCCCCAGCTGACCAATGGAGACAGGTACTAGACAAGCTTGAGAGGGAAAACACACAAATGGTTTGTTAGATACCTTTTCCTTGAAGGGAAACAGACAAATTGTTGATGGGAATTTAGCATGATGGCACTTTCTACTCAACTTGCCTTTCTCCTCCAATGTAGGACTTTTAAAATTACAGTCAATTTTAAAATAGTACCTAATGGAAAACCAAGGCTACACATGAGGACTACTCCTAGCATTAATAGGTATTTACCTTTCCCAAAGATAGAAGGCCTCGGTATCACTGACATCAGCAGCACAAATGATATATAGCAGCTTGAAAATGGATGGTATGATCTACAAATTCTAACACCGGATCAATACAACCTCGGATACAATAGGTTTTAAAGGCAGATGTGTTTGCTGAGTTAAGAACTTCCAAGACGCATGGATCAATGATTCTGAAAGGAACTTCACATGCATGAAGATGTGTCTCCGACCAATAGCTGTGAGAATTTTGCACTTTTCTTCTTCCGAAGTCGGACGGCGCAGCGAAGTCGGACGGCCAACACTTAGCCAAATTTTGCACTTTTCTTTTTCCGAAGTCGGACGGCGCAGCGAAGTCGGGCAGCGGCAGTGCGAAGTCGAGAGGCCAACATTTAGCCAAATTTTGCACTTTTCTTCTTCCGAAGTCGGACAGCGCAGCGAAGTCGAGCGGCGGCGCAACGAAGTCGGGCGGCCAACACTTAGCCAAATTTTGCACTTTTCTTCTTCCGAAGTCGGACGGCGCAGCGAAGTCGGGCGGCGGCGCAGCGAAGTCGGGCGGCCAACACTTAGCCAATTTTCTGGCCTGAAATTGAGCTTCCTGGTTCTGCTTCCCGGGGCCATAACTTTTGATCCGCTGACCCGATCGCCTATTATAATATATCGCCGGAAAGCTTGCGAAAAGATCTGCAATGATGGAATACCCAAAGCTCATTTCATCCACTTTTTCATCCCCATTTAGGGCCTGTGAAAACCCGAAAACCTCTGCATGCTCTTTGCCACTTTAAAGCTCCATACTTAGGCCAAAGTTTATCAAAAAAAATTAATGTGGCAAAAATGTCAACATTCTTGGCGGCTCACGGGGCATTGAGCTTCGCCTCAATGTGAGGACCCAGGCCTTTATCCATTGGGCAACAGAGTCACCCTCGTTGTCCTCTTGATACTCACTGTCGGCAGCAACCTCCTCAAACCCTTGGCACCCATGGCCCCCCTTGGCGCACTAAAAAAAATTGCACAAACTAAACTAAGAAAACAACTGAAACTTTTATTATTATCCGGTCTATTTATATTATTTACACAAAATTTTACGACATGATTGGCATGCCGCCACCACAAATCTAGCTTTGGTTGCCTATCTAGTGAACCTGTAGTGTCCGGACTAGATCTGATTGTACTTCAGTCGATCTTTGCACTCAAGTTGGCCTTCCAAGGAGATTTGCCACACGAGAGCCCTCTTCGGGTACCGATTGCGGTGATGGTTGGAGCCAATACCACCACTTTAGAGAGTCCACTGCCTGTGGGCTCTCGAGCACGGGTTCCTCCAACTCCTTGATGCGAACGATAGGCCTTCTGTCGGGGTCTCCTCAGGATCAGCCTCCTGGTGAGGCATGCTTATTGGGCTTTGGCTGAATGCTTGCGTGCTATGCCCTGGGACACAAAAAGGGTGCAAAAAAGTGCCCTCTTTGTACTCAGAATTTGCCACTGGATTTTGTTCCTCCTCTTAGCCCGTCTCCCGATGAAAACTGCAAGCACCCATATTATTCATCATTTGGGCAGTGTTTGCATATTCCCATATTTGGCCTTGGACGAGATCTGCCTCTTGAGCTCCACACGACTGCATTCTAGGTCTTTGCATAGTATGAGAGATTTGCCATGGTGATTTTTCCAGATGAAGGCAAGCCAGAGATTCACCAACTCGGGCTTCCATATTTCAGCTCGGTCAGAGTCGCCAGGTGATTTTTCCAGATGAAGGCAAGCCAAAGATTCACCAAACTCGGGCTTCCTTAAAATATGGAGACTGTAGGTGAACATTCATTTCTCCGCTTGTGAGGTCAAGGTTGCTCACCAAACCTTGATTCCTCCGGGGTGTCTTCTATTAGCTTAAAAAAAAGCGCCTGCGATCAAGAAATATGGTGATTTTGCCAGATGAAGGCAAACCAGAGATTCACCAAACTCAGGCTTCCTTAAAATATGGAGAATATTTGTCCCACCGGGCGTGCCAAAAACTGTTGGCCACGGATCCGCCACCTGGGAAGGACTTGGCGTGTCAATGCGCCCTAGACCCGCAGACCAACATTGAAATGCCAAGAGGAAGGGATGCCCCCGTGCCGATCTTCGGAGAAGGTCGGCTCCTTTCCTAACCTACTTGGGGGGTTTTTAGATAAGGGTGCAGGAAAGAGATTGAAAAGATAAGGGAACTGGAAAGAGATTGAAAAGATAAGGGAACAGGAAAGAGATGTAAATATCATATGTTTCAGGTGGGGGAAGAACAAGCAGCACGATCGCAAATTTGCATCCGAACCAACAACCATCAAAACAAAGCATGTAACAGAAATTGCAACTGCAAGTCTATCCTATGTATCCTTCTGTTTTGTATTCCAGATCCAAATAATCACCAATGCTCAAATCCAGGATTCAGAATTCAAACAGACAGAAATATAAATGGACATGAAGCAGAAATACTAGCAGAAGGCAGCATAAAAGACAAAGACAAGAAGCAGAGCCAAGGATGCTTTGAATTAAGTAGAAGGTGGTCCGTCACAACAGAGTCCTCTAGCAATATGTTCCCCCCCTTTTTACAATCAAATGAACTTCCTTTTATAGCAGGAATTTTCCCCCAAAATACAATCATGCACGGATCCCAAGAACCGGCAAAAGCTGCAAAAAGTTGCTATGATGAGACCCCTATCGGCTGTACTTGTACTTTGGATATGGCTGTTCTGAAATCTGTACATTTCCGAATAGGTCTGGTGGGCGGGAAAGCCAGGTCCGGTTAAATGTGGTAGATGCAGTACAGTTTGTTCTTCAATGTTCATCTACCCCGTACCTTAACAGCACATTATCTGTCCTATCATGGTAGGCACAAATCCCGAAACTGCACACTTGTCCATGCTCTGAAGTCCACTGATGAAGGGGGAAATGACGGATGGTGCTTAAGGAAGACAGCGAATTCGGGCGACCAACACTTAGCCAAATTTTGCACTTTTCTTCTTCCGAATTCGGGCGGCGCAACGAAGTCGGGCGGCCAACACTTAGTTAAATTTTGCACTTTTCTTCTTCAGAAGTCGGACGGTGCAGCGAAGTCGGGCAGCGATGCAGCGAAGTCGGGCGGCCAACACTTAGCCAAATTTTGCACTTTTCTTCTTCCGAAGTCGGACGGCGCAGCGAAGTCGGGCGGCCAACACTTAGCCAAATTTTGCACTTTTCTTCTTCCGAAGTCGGACGGCGCAGCGAAGTCGAGCGGCCAACACTTAGCCAAATTTTGCACTTTTCTTCTTCCGAAGTCGGATGGCGCAACGAAGTCGGGCGGCGGGGCAGCGAAGTCGGGCGGCCAACACTTAGCCAATTTTCTGGCCTGAAATTGAGCTTCTTGGTTCTGCTTCCCGGGGCCATAACTTTTGATCCGCTGACCCGATCGCCTATTATAATATATCACCGGAAAGCTTGCGAAAATATCTGCAATGATGGAATATCCAAAGCTCATTTCATCCACTTTTTCATCCCCGTTTAGGGCCCGCGAAAACCCGAACACCTCCGCATGCTCTTTGCCGCTTTAAAGCTCCATACTTAGGCCAAAGTTTATCAAAAAAAATTAATGTGGCAAAAATGCCAACAGGACCCTTTCAGCAATGCCTTCAAGGGGAACATAGCAGGCTTTTTGTGGGTTCCTTCCATTGGAAAAGGGTTCTACTCAAAAAGAACTGGAAGGTAAAGGCTGATGGGGAAGAAATATTGTAGACCATGTGACTTGTTGCAATTTCGCCCTTGTGGAAAAAAGGATCTCAATATAGTTCTCAAGTTTTCAGAGGATTATCACTTTTCTTTACAGGAAGGAGAGTTTGACTGTTTTCAGATCATATCAGATGATATCATATCAAAACAAAGGAATTTTTCTATGTGGAGTTATTGCACATTAGTGCAAAAGATGCTTTTTCTCCTCGTGCTCATAAGGAGAGGATCACTCTAAAGGCACCGCCTTAAGTAGCTTTCCTGCCTTGATTAAGTATTACATGTCATAGAGACTTCAAGAAAGAAGCAATGAATAAAAATATAAGACATCAAAATCAGTTACTTAATAATTCTATGGCGTAAATGCATCATCTTCTAAAAATAGAGTATTTACAAAATTATCCATTCACAATTGCTTACCTAAAGTGGAATGTCATTTCAACATAAATTAAATGGTGCCAGGTATTAGGGCATATATGTAGATAAAAACTTCTCCACAAGTAAAGCAGAACACTAAATAAAATCAATTGAGCCACAGATTGTATCTCTGAAGATAATATCTTACCTAACAGATTGCAATTCAGTGAGCTCCAAAAGTGATCCATCTACGGTGGAAAAGTACAATGAGCTGAGACAAAAGCAAAAGGATCCTTTCAGTCAGACAATTATATCAGAAACACATCAAATTTGCAGTATGAGTTCTTAATCTATAATTTTTTTGTTTTTTAATCATGTTATAATTCCAAGGCTTTTTACACACTTTCCCAAAGACCATTTTCTTGTTTTCATTTTATCAATCTTCCATTTACAAAAAAAGCCCACATTTGTGCATCTGTTGCATGAAAAACAAACTTTATTCAGAAGCAGCTTACTTTGTGTCGACTGATGGAAACCCAGATCTCAACCGCATGTTTGTGCTCGAGTCTTCATCTGAAATACCTACACTTGGAGTTAATGGAAATGAAGGTCCACTTTCAACCCATAAAGGTTGTGTGTTGGCATCTAGTGTTAGCTGCAAACCCATAATAAAAACAATACATATTGAAATCAGACCTATATAGATACAATTCTCAATAATAGCTGTTCTAAATGAAAATGGGAAAGAAAAATGAATAAAAAGTATTCCTAAAGCATAAAAATCCTAATATTATGAAATGAATGATATTAGTTTTTGGTTCTACGTTTTCCAATGCATAGGAGTCATCATCTATATAAATGGTCTGCCATCACTCTGTTTTCAATTATAGACGACAAGATTAAAAAAAAAAAATGAAAAAAAATAGAATGTGCAATTGGCATTTCCTCTAGCTCTACTTTAGTCCGTGAAATGGACATTAAAAGTGTCTACTTGGATAGTGATTTGCATGAAGAATTCTATAGATCACCACCCAAATTTGTCAAGGGAAGTGACCCACCTCTAGTGTGCCAACTAGAAGTGTCTTTATGAGCTAAAACAAGCATCAAAAGCATGGTATGATAAATAGATAGGTTATGCATCAACATTAGCTTTATGTGATGTGATATAGTTCACTTTTGAATGCAGTAAGAGATCAAATTCTAATAATTATCTTGTATGTGGATGACATGAAATGACACCTTGTCGATTCATGAGCTTGAGACAAAAATGGATAATACTTTTGAGATGATTAATATGGACTTCTTTTTGAGAATCCCAATACTTCAAAACAAGGATGGAAAAATTATTTCTCATACCAAATATTCCTTTAACCTCTTAGACAGGTTTAGGATGAAAGATTGCAACTTATGCACAATTCCACAACAATTGAGAATCAACTTATCAGAGATTGTGGTTGTTCCAAAGTCGATGCCACCCTCTACAAGCAACTTGTTGGCACTCTTGTTTATCTCATATTCATTTTAAAATTGCTTATGTTGTATGTGTGGTTCCTAGATTCAGGTAGGATTCTATGGAGCTTGATATAAAAGCTACAAAAAGAATTGTTCAGTATATCAAATGGACATATGACCTAGGTATCATATTGTCAAAGGAGGGCACCTTGCATTTTAAAAGTGACAATGACTTAGATTATGTTGGAGATGAAGATGATCATAACTCTACATCAAGTTAACTATTTGACCTTCATAGAGTGCACATTGTGTGGTTTTGCAAGAAACAAAATGTGGTGGCACAATCCACTATATAAATTGAGTAGCATGGCAATCCCAAACAACCTCTACGGGCTTGGATTTGCAAAAGAGAAACAAATGACCATTCTTTTTTATATTTGGAGTGCTATGAACCTAGCATACAATCTAGTTGTCCACAATGGAACAAAGCATATTAAAATCAAATGTCATTACATTCGTAAGATAAATTTTAAGGGCATTTTTTCCATGGAGTTCTGTAAAATCGATGATCAAATTTTTGATATTTTTGCCAATCAACTACCAAAAACCATGTTCATCAAACTTTGGTTAACACTTGGGCTACATGAAGCCAATATCAAGGGTGGATGAAAGATGATGTCATCTTCCTATTTCCCCACTTTGATTTAAGGAGGTGATGTGTTCAGGGTGGTAGTTGTTGTTAACTACCAGTCCCCAAAGATAAATAGGCCCACTCACTTATTTGAGCGGGTAACCTTGTACCTTGGACCATGCATCATATTGTACCTTGTATACTGCATAGGAGGATACTGGGTATTGTAGAAAGAGTAGATACGTTTACAAAGACGTTGCTCTAGAGGAGATACTCTACATAGTATCATAGATTGTATATGTAAGATAGTGTCGTATGCATTCCATCGTATAGGCAGATGTTAATGCAATATCTACTCATATTCATCCTTCATCTATTGCTATTGTATGTTTCCTGTATGTGTTGACATTGTTGATTGCTATAGTAGATAGGATCTATTAGTTGTCTCCTTTCAAGTTCTCTTATGTAGGGTTGAAGTCATCATACAACGGAGTTACTCTATAACGAAGTTGCCATACAGCGAATGTCATACATAGCATTATCAAACATTGTACAGTGACTATCTTACCATGACGTACAATCTAATGTTGTACAGTGAAGACAAAAGTGTCGTACGATAGAGAGCAATTGTCATCTAGTGGAAAGTAATTATCATACAATGGGAAGTTGTAACAAATAGTGAAAGTTCACAGCCTGGAAAAGAATAGACTTTCCTATTCGCACACTGAATTGCCTAAAGTCGAGATGAATGCAATCATAGCTCACCATTGAATCTGTCCATTCAAATTGTTCCTACAAGGGTGGAACACCACCGTCGTGCTACATTTGGTGCCATTGTCGTTTTGAAGTTCGAACAAGCACCATATGAAACTTGGAGAGGTGAATGACAAATAACTTGTCATGAGGACGTGGGAGACATGGGCGCGGAAGAGTTGAAGATCAGCCAATATGAGGAAGTCAAATAATTGCACAACGACAACGTCAAAGTGTTAAGCAAAATGAAAACTTGAATGTTGCTATTGAAGGACTGCAAAGAAGACTAATAGAACTTGAAGTATCAGAAGTTGAATGAGTGTGGAGTCCTCACTTTGAGGATAGTTCAGACGAAGAAAGCAATAGGTGGCAAACGTTGTTTTTAATAACAAAGGAAGAAGCGCAAGTGGAGGTGCATCAAGCAAAGTGGTGAATAAGGCACAAACGTGGAGCGTGCATGAGGAGGTGAGGCGGAACAACAGGTGACACCAACACAAGTGCGGGGGAGAGTGCCCAAAGGTGTGGAGGACAGGAGTCAAGCACAAAGGCAATCGTGGGAGAGTATGCTTAGGAGACCAAAACCGATGCTTGTGTATTTGTGAAGGAGGTTGCAAAGTGAAGGTGCACAAGGTAGCATTCGACGAGTGTTTGCAAGCACAGAAGCTTGTAGCAGGGTGCTATAAGGGTGGGTCGCCGAGAGAGCGGGGCACTCCAAGAGCAAGGGGCTTGGAGAGCAGGGTCACTATGAAAGCGGGGTGACTAGAGGGTGGGCTGCTATGAGAACGGGGTTCCCTCTTCCAAAAACTTAACTAATTCTTGATTTTTGCACTACTATGTCTTTTGCCTTAGCTTGTACAATGGACCTCCATTCAGGGAGCGAGATTGCTCAGGAAGTGGGTCATTCTGAAAAGCAGAGTGCTCAGTGAGCGAGACGCTTTGGCGAACGAGTGCTTTATGGAGTGAAAAATGCTCAAGGCGAAGCGTCTATGAAATTTGTCTTGGTCCCTTCACATTTTTCATACTAATTGAGTGATAGAACTTGTTCTGGAAGCAATGGTAGTAGTCAGCTACTACAGTATTGTGTAATTCTTCTTGGGTGCTAAAATCATTCAACAATGTTTGTACATGTCTTGTGGATGCCCTTGTCTTTTTCTTGTCTTTTGATGTCTTCTTCACATAAATTTGTTAGCAACAATGAAGCATACCCTTTGTTATGGTTTTCACTCTATATTAATCAGCCCTATCCTCTGTCATCTTTACCGTGTGTAGTGTTTTCTAATCTATTATCAAAGTAAGAAGGAAATAATTAAGAAACAATACATTTGTCAAAAGACGTTCACAGAACCAATGCTCAAAACTCTGAAAGGCATCCTACCTAAGCAAGGACATTATATAATATATATGAACAGTGTACTAGGAAGCGAAAGAGCCAACACAGCTCTTATATCTACATTTGATTGAGAAGGGCTAGAGCAGCCCATAGAAGAGGGCAAAATAACCACCTGGAAGAAAGGCTCCTTTACAAAACAATTCTAAGCCTATTGCTTTAATTACTAATAACAGGAAAGTCATCCAAACACCTTAATCATGTCAAAGCACCATATCCACACAAGAAGAACAAAAAAACATGGACCCTTCAGCAACAAAGGGCAATGAAACTCTGCTAACTGCACCACATTAAAGAGGATGGAGCACCTCCTGGCACACAGAAAAACAAGAGGGACTTGAATAAAAAACCATCGACCATTCATTTCCTGAAACTCATGTGACCTTCCCAAACAAGAACAGAAAGACAACTAATTCTTTATTTAGAGAAATTTTGATATGCACAATTTCCAACTCTGTATAATATAATTTTTTTCGAACAAAAGGTATCAAGCTGCCTTCATTTGTAACAATTAATCTTGCAGTGTATGCAGCCCAAGTAGAGAAATAGAAAGCTAACCTCTGAGTGTGAGGTACATTTCCTAAGGTTTGAACTTATTACAACTAAGAACAAAGATTTCCAGGAGCTTTCATTGAAATCAAATAGTTTTTCTTGTGCTCAGTTCTATAAGTTTTTGAGTCTCAATCTATGAAGATAAATTCATATCACTTAACATTCAGCAAATGTTGAAAAAGCAAATCATAGACTTCTTTGCATCAATGGCTGTTTAAAGGAGGAAACAGAAAAAGGATCCAGAAGCATAAGCAAGATTAATTTTGGAAACTACACCGTCCCCAAATTGACGAAGAGCCAGAAAACTAAACTAACACGAAACCAGGTTTTTCCTTTTAAAGAAGCCGAAGCAACTACATATGGATATCATAAACACATATCATGGATAAACATCATGCTTTGGTAACCAGAGTTTTGGTTGGATAAACATGTATTGGATAAACATCCTTCTCTATGAGGATCATCCCATATGGCCTATGGCCGTGTGGACATTAAAAACTACGTTACTTTTAATTTCACTTTACTTTAAATGCAAAAGGTCTGCAATGTGGGAATATGTGAAGCTCATAATTCAAAAGAGTCTTACCACCATCTCTGGATATGCTTATGTAATTTTCTAAGATACTGGAAGACAATATAAATACAAGGCATATCAAATGGCATGAGTTCAACTGGTAAATATCTCAATTTTCAAAGACGAGACAAGGTTCCAACCTTATTCAGAGATATATGCATAATTGTCAAAAAAAATTATAGTAATACCATTTATGTGGTCATGATATAAAACAGGTGGAGCCTGTTGCAATCCCATATAACCAATTAATATATTTCCAAAGTGATAGGTGATAGGATCTCAAGTTTGCACGTGAGATATGGAAACCTAAAATCATGGTCCATACCATATCTGTATTGTAAAATCTCCTTTTAAATATTGAAACGCTGGATAGCTAGTTATTTACCTTTCATCCCCACCCTTTTTGGGATTTTGGTTAAGGACCTATATCCACAATTACAATATTATGTGTTTAATTTTGATCTTGGAATTGCAATTATAGTTAACCATGGAACCAATGAAAACAAGGTCGGGGAAGATTTGAAACCAAACTAGAACAAAGCAGTGTTGACCATTATCGTGGATGCAAAAGTTAAAGTAGAATGCTCTGTTTTCCAATTTCTGTTTTTCTTTATTTTATGTTTGTTTGATAATATCATCCTCTGCAGTAAAGTGGAAGACTTGCATGAAATCAAAAACATGATAACCTAGGCTTACTGAAAGTGTTCCAGATGGTAAAATCTCATTTTTCTACACAACCAGTTCCCTTGAAATCTTAACCTATCCCAGTAATTTGTCTTTATATATATTTTTAGAGAAGAATAAATGAAGCACCACCATTCACAAAGGGTCAACTTGGGCCTAATTATTCACCTGGTACAAGTTTCCAGCTTCAGACAAGGCCACAAATGTATGGTTGACTGCAAAAACTGAAGTAGCATATCCTGCAGAGGGTGGCAGGTCATGAGGAGCGATCACCCAATTCATCCCATTCCAAAGCCTCTCATAGATTGACCCACTTTCTCCTGTCATCCAAATCGATGTCTCTGACACAAGCGTGATGGACATCCTTGTCCTGATAGGCAGGGGAGGAACCAAGCTCAAGTTCTCACCCAGTAATGAGTTAGCATCCTCTTCCTCATCACCATCCTCATCATCATCACAGACTCCAGGAAACCGTTGTTTTTCCTCCTCCGCACTATCAATTGGATCATTTTGGTCATGCCGGCTATTGTTGTTTTTGTTCCACTCTTGAATGGTTCCCACCTTGGAGCAACTGCCCCTGTTGCAACTCAATAAATCAAAGGGCAATTCCAACTCTTTCCATTGATTAGACTCGCTGTCATAGGCCCAAAATCTATCTGTAAGCTGCACAAACTCCTCCTCTGCTGGTGGTGGGTATGGGCACTGTATGGATTGGAAGTTGAAAGAACATGAATAAGAAACTGCAAGTTCCAACAAAATTGCAATAACCCATAAAATTTTGATCCAACTGCAATATGAATAGCCCATCTGTTACCCAAGTCAAGTATCATATCATAACCTCAAGTTGGTATGAATATCACTTCCATCCAGTTGGTTGAACTCTGCAAACCAATCAATCCAACAACTTAGATTTCAATCAATCAGTCCCTGTGAAGGTTGTACGTACTGCAACATATCATATCAGATATCATGGTCTTTCTTTCTCTGGGGATTTGGGGATTCTCTCTCTCTTCTTCTGGCCTGTGAGAATCTACATATGTGATTATAATAATGGTTTTCCTTCCATAAACACTAAAATTCCAAGAGGTCTTGAAAAGAGGATGATGAACGGTGTCAGGTGCTGGCGTTAAATTAGAGGCCACGCTCGCCCTTTACATCGAAAAGGTCAGTGATGTAGGATGTGTTTGTTTTATGTTTTACCCTCCAATTGCTGTTGACATGGTTTCCAACTTCCTCTTCCTCTTCCTCTTCCTCCGAATATTCAAAGGCCCTACTTTGGTGGGTCAGTCACATGACTTCTGGGGCGACGATTGCAAGACGAAACTTTCACATTTTCCGTTGGTTCCACTGCAGAGAAAAAGTTAACGACATGGTCATATGGACGGTTGTGAACGTAGAGTGTTTTCTTATTAATTATGCTCTGGTTTAATAGATTTTATAATATCTTTTATAATATCTCAACCATATTAGTATAAGATATGAGTGTTAAAGAGATTCCAACTCGAAATGATAGATTTTAATTATGTTTGTTAAATCCAAAACATGGTTTATGAAAACTCCACATAATCTAGTATGAATGCTGGTTCTCCACTAATTTTTTAAGAAAGTAAATAAAAATTATAAATTATTTATTAATTTAGATGTGTAAATATTAAAATTTAATACTATAAAAATTTAAAATAAAATTATTTTATTTTTTAATTAGTTATATGAGATTGAAATGGGTTTCACCTGTATTATATCATCACTATTTCATAGTGGTATTATAATAAAATAAGTTTAAATATTATCTATGTATCATTTGAACCTCATCTTCTCCTTAAACATTGAAAAATTTAACGAATTGAACTAATATCACTTGATTTACAAACATTGTTTATTGAAAAGAATGAAAAGTTATTATTTTTTTTTTTTTTTTAAATCTAGGTATTTCTTTTAACATACTCATGGTTTGAATTTAAATATAAAAATTTAAATCTAATTATTATCTTTAAAATATTATTAAAAATAGTCTAATTTTTTCAATTCAAAAAATAATATATTTTTTCCTCATTTGTTAAATAAATATTTAATACATGTTCCATCAAATAGAGAGTGGTATAATATATATTTCATCCATGGTACATAGGATAAAAAGTAAGCTTATAATATGTATTTCATCCTAATCTCTTAATGGATACTAGTATAGTTTTGATGTTTTATTTTATATATAAAAATATTTAACATACTTACACTTTTATATTTTTCATTATTTTTTTGGTTAAAATATTTAATACACATTAAATTTATAAAATTAAAGTATTATATCTCTTATTATCAAAATTTATATTTTATCATCAAAATAAAACAATTATATAAAATTACTTAAACAAAATTTTACTTTTATTTTTTATAAATAAACTTTGTAGAACCTACTGCAACGTCACAACAAAATAGAGATTCACCCTCACCAAGACCAAGACCAAGTTCAAATTTAATAGACCTGACCAGTGTAACTACCGACCCACCACATACGATTTATTTTTAAAACTATAAATAATAACCACCAACCATCACATTATAGTAAAATATAAAAAATTTAACCACCTTACAAACCCATGGTTAATACCCCTAAATTCAAATTTCCTGTGACCGTCCTCCAATCAGCACATAGTCTAACACTCATATTCTCGCTACCCCCCTTTATAGGAACACGTGTACGGCACCTAAGACTTGAGGCCCCCGGACGTCAGATCTCTATGAAATCGAGCTCAGGATTAAAAACCATCCCCCCATTTGTCATAGCGAGAAGCGGCGTCCGTCCTGTCCGGCGTGCGCACGGGCTCGGGACGTCTAGGGTTCGAATCCGAGCACGAAACGCCGGCGTACTGTACGCGCTGTACACCTACCACTCCACGTAACGAAAGCGACGGGGAGAAGCCCAGATTCTAGGGTGAATCTTTGGGCCCAAGAATCTCGTATTGTCCACGTCATCCAACCTGCTCGGCGGGTCGACTAAAATTTCAAGCCCACAAATTCAAAGGTCGGCTTGGAAAAAGCGAGAGGCTCAAAGTAGTTTATTGTTATTTATCAATTAATTTATTAGTCTAGATTCTGGGCTAGATGGACTCTTCCTGGAAAGGACTTTTAGTGGGGCCCGCTGAGGTTCTATGTGTCGCTGTCGGTTGGTGATTTGTGGTCAAGAATTGGTGTATGTTCATTCCTGCATGTTAGGAGGGAATTTAGACCAATGAGAGATGGGTTAAAGAATCATAATAGAAGTTCATTTTTGGTCTGAAAGGTTCGCATAGTGGTTAGGTTTTGGTTTTTTTTTGTAAGGAGATCAGATTTAAATTATAGATTTAGAAAGGGATGGGTCATTGATGGGTTAGTTGATAGTGGGGAAGTGTTTAACTAACCTGACTCAATTTTTCAATACCAATTCCTTTATGTGAAAAAAAATTGATTTCTTAGAAGGTTAAAAAAATTTGATTTTTTGAGGGGTTGTAGTAATTATCAGGTTCTGCCCAGTCTTTGATCAATTGTTCCAATCCTAAGCCCTTCCTAAATCCCTCACTTGAAGTAAAAATTTTACGAACACCCACATGATAATATGACGGAAATTGTTCGAAATTAAACGGGTATAGCAATAATATGATGAAAACTGTCCGAAATCAAATAAGTTATAGCGACAGAAATCAAACGGGTTATACCAATCTCTTATATAAAAGAAATTGATAATTTCCCTACGTAGAGGGAAAAAGAAATTAATTTCTTATGATGGTATTTTAATAGTGAACGTCACCTTAGCAAGCACCCACTAATTTTTATAGGAATAGAATTTAAAAAAAAATTAAAAATAGAATTTGAAGGCGCTGAGTACAAAAGATGTAAAGGTTAAAGGCGGTGAAACAGTACAAAAGATGTAAAGGTTAAAGGTTTTAAAGGTTAGTATATATAAAAATGCAAATAATATTGCAGAGTTAAGAAAATAATTTTTTGGTTGCTTTTGAGAGTTGTAATATTTTTTTATTTTATGATATATGGTTTTTTTATTAAGTTGAAATGTTTTTATTATAAACCTTAATTTATTATGTAAAATCAACTATATTATTCAGGTTAAAGATTTTAAAGGTTAATATATATAAAAATTGAAATAATATAAAAAGTTAGAAGAAAGAATAAGGTAATTGGTAACATTTTTTTGTCTCACCATGTGTTGTCACTATAACCCTTAGCCTATTGGGTAAAAGATAAAGTTCAAGGTCCAAACCGCGGTGTGGGCGAGCATGTGAGGGGTGAGTGTGTATATGGTTGTGTGTTTGGACCCTATTGATAAGTTTAGCTCTTACCCTTACCAGAGGTCATGGTTGGGATGAGGATGTTGAGCCCTAAGTGTCGGTTGTAGGGGTTTTTCACATTAACCTCAATTAAAAAAAAGTCCCAAGGGCGATAGTGCAATGATACGGGCTTTGGCTCTTCTTTAAGAAGCCCAGTGTTCTATAAAATTTGTGAGTGTGTATGTCTATGTGTTTGGCCCTTATTAATAAGTTCAGCTCTTGCCCTTACGAGAGGTTAAGATTGAGATGAGAATACTCAACCCTAAGCTTTGATTCACGAAGAAATCCATCTCATAAATTAAAAAACAAAATCAATGGGATCTAATCACGAAGAAATCCAATGAAAGAATCTAAACCAGATCTCGAAGAAATCCAACTGGAATAACCCATATACATATTCCTTTTGAGTTAAAAAAAAATTAAATTTTTAAAATTAAATTTGAAGACCTAATTAAAAATAATAATAATATAATATTAGAAACTTAAATACACAATAGTTGAAAAAAAGTGTGTATACAGAAAGGAAACGAATAATACGGATGAACATAGACTTCCACTTGGAATATGGAATATATTAAGCACATGAAGTCCATTGAGAATATATTGGCCACGTGATGTTTAGGTTTGAGCGTGTGGGGTTGGGAATGACGGAGTTCAAAATGTGCGTGTGAGGTTGGCGATTCTTTTGGTCACAAACGTTAATTTCAGTGATTGAATGATGATAATTAGGTTTGAAATTTGATGCATTTCAAATTATTTTAAAATTTAAAATTTATTTTATAATTTAAAAAATATAAATTATTTGTATATATTTAAATTTTATAATATTAAAAATTTGATTTTAAGTGGTATTAATTTAATTAATCAGATTTTTTAACGTTTAAGGAGGAGACCAAGATTCAAATGTTGTTAAGTTATTCATAGATAATAAGTTTTACTAGAATACTAGTAAGACCCGTTGCAATTATATATAACCAATTAAAAAAAATATTAAAAATTACAAATTATAAATATTTTATAATGATGTATAAAAAGTAGAAATTTTTATATATAAACATTGGAAGATATTTTGTTAGTAAGCAAATTATTTATATATGTGATGGTTATGTTTATATTTTAGAGAATTTAATTTTTTTTTTTTAATTTTACATGGTGAAATCGGTATCCGTTATGAATTCGAGTAGGTTGTTCGTATTTTTATGACTGTCATATACCGCCACAATATTTTGCGTTGTCCATCCCAGAAATTGTCACACAAATCTCCGTGCAGTCCGCCCCTATAACCACCATACCACAATCATTTTAAACCGTTTAAAACACGAGGAAAGGTTGCAAAGATTTCAAATCTATTAGTTTTCAAAGTCTCTTAGAACTTTTATTAAGTTTTATTTTGATAGGTGGTTATGCTTGTCAAATATCAAGTAGGAGGATATATATATTTTAAATATAATAAAATTAATGTGGTGTAAAGCTTTTTTATTTTGTGAGCTTTTTCTTTTTCATACACTATTTTGATGTTAGCATAATTTTATTTTTATATTAACTGTCAAGATTTGAACTTAAGAAATTTGTATTAATATATTTTTATTTAATAATAAATTTGTATTTAATATAAGGTTTAAATTGAAGTGTGGATGTGGGTGGATGTGTGTTAATCATCTATCGATAAGTTTAGCTCTTGATCTTAGAAGGGGTTATGGCTAAGAGGGGACTGGGTCAGGGGGTCATGGCTAAGAGGGGACTGCTCGGCCCTAAGCATCGATTATAGAGGTTTCTCACACTAACCTACTCCAAATAAAATAAATATATAAATGTATATGCTTAAATAAATATTTAATGTATTTAAAAATATTTTTAAAATAAAATTGATGCAAATTTAATATATAAAAAAATTATCCTACAAAAATATCATAATGAAAAAATTCATTTAGCTCTCTCTTAACGTAGACTCAAGTTCAATACACGGGAAGGGTGGCCTTTAACATGCCCCGCTTTTCAACCTCTTCAAATATATATATATATATATATATATATATATATATATATATATATATATATATATATATATATATATATATATATATATATATTTAATGTATCCTTGTTATTTTACCTTATTTCATCTTGCTTACAAATAATACAATTTCATCTTTAAATAAAAATTAGTTTACATTATTTGTAATAATCTTGGAAATGGAAAACGTCTACTTAAAGTAAGACAAAAGTTTTTTAAAAGAAATATTTGCCATCTTTTTAGTTTTTTTTTTTTTTTTATGTGAAACTATGTGTGGCTTCTATTTTCTATTGAAATTGTTGTTAAATTCATATTATCTAAAATCTTAAGGGAACAAATACAATATAAAGGCTAATCGTGATCTGGGTGCCTACATTCAGGTCTGAACACTAACGGGAACAAAGCAAACACAGGTGCATTCACAGGGCTACACAGGGCACCCTTCACCAGAAATAAGCACAATGAAGACCACACTTAGGCCCCCACTACTGTATTACAACATGAGGCCATGAAGGACCAACACAAAGGAGAACTAAGAAAGATTGTGACACTCAAGGCACTCAACTACAAGCATTGGAAGTGAGCAACCACACAACTGATCCCCTGGTGACCCATGTCAAAAATTGAGATATCCCCAATGGCTATCATGGGGATGAAAAATCATGCCATCACCAGGACTCTAAAAAGATATGTTGATATAAAATTGAATGACTAGAGACTATTGGGTTGCACCCTCTAATGGGCAACCTGCACACTATCTGTTGAGAAGAGACTATTGCACTATGCCAAAACAAAAACTTCAAGGGAGCAGTTATGCTCAAAAAACATCTACTAAGAAGAAGAGTCTAATTGACCCTGCTCCACCTCATGCTACGATGGGAGCCTAATGTGAGGATTGGAATGAGTGTTGTTGGCTTCTAATTCCACTTGACCTAAATGCTTCATCAAGTGTGCTTGATTATGCATCATCAATCTATGTTGCTCGATTAATTCACCTGCTGTGTTCTTTAATTTGTATATTACATCCAAGCTATGAGTCGAGGTCTCACAAATATACCTCTTTAGATATGTGATTTCTTCTTGTAGTGCTTTCTCCTTATGGGTGCAACCTGCTAACTTAGCTTACAACTGGTATTTTATAACAACAAAGATGTTAGCCACTGAGAGATTAGAGATATCTTCTTGATTAGTGTCAAAAATGGATTTGCATCAAGTCTTCCAAATATGAAAGATGACGGTTTCCCTGGTAATGAAAAGAAGAATTTTTTGATTGGGCATTAGATTGATCCCAAATAAGGCTCGATCCTTTGTCATAGGCAGTGGTAAGGGATAAATCAATTGTTGCACTTCACACCAAATAAGGTGGGAATGAGCATAGTTCCAAAAAAGATGTTGTATTGTCTCTTTTATTGGGGTCACTTCCATTAAAATAATAAAGCATTACCTTATTCTCATTACAATGCTATTAGGTTAATTAAATCATATTGAACTTGCCTTTTATCAAAGATATTCTTCACTTTTCTTTTTATCAAAGATATTTCTCATGTTCCTCAAATTGTTATGTTTCTACAATTAACTCATATTAAGAAATAAATTCTCACTCATCCAATTGGCTTTTAAAATTTATATTTTGCCAAGATGAAAATCATCACTACAAATGGCTAGAATATTTGAGACCTAATTTCCATATCTATAAATATTTTGTCTATAACAATTTATCAATTTCCTAAGACCTATTTTTTTCTAGAGGTCTTATTCATACCCCTAATACTCCAAGATATCATTTATATCATCAATTTTTATATGTGGTGTTTGCCCCAATTATTGTTAACATTATGTGATATTTGTTTTTATTTTCCATATCAATATCCCTTTGAGTTTTTTCTTTTTGTTTTTACTTTTTGGGTCTTCTCTTTTTTTATTCCCACCAACACTTTCATCTTTATTAATCTCTTCAATTTTCTCACATTGCTCATAATGAGACTTATCATCTATAGGTTTGTCTTGCTCTGAAGGATTCAAAGTGCAAGGAATAACCTCAAAATAACTTTCTTCTCTATGTTGCCATGAAAACCCTAAAGCGCAAGGATGTATATTTCCCTTAAAAAAATTATTTTGTTATGTATTTCCTCCATCCTTTTTTCCTCATTATGTTGCTCTTGAAACCCTAAAGTGTAAGGGATAACCTCTACACTGCTTTCATTTTTTTCTAGAAGAGAAATCTATACTACTTGACGAAATGAAGACAATTTACCTAGACTAAACTTGACCTCTTCTATCATCTTTACATTCAACTTTTCCTCCACATATTCCTTTGTACCTTTAATGCCTTGTGAATTTGAACTTGCACATTGTACTTTCTTAGCCCTTATATCCTTATTTGTTTCTTCTTTCTTTGCCTCATAGTGAAATCTCCTTGATCTAGTCCAACTTCTATTTCTATATGATTTATTTGCTTCATCTTGAAGTTTGTCTCATGACCAAATTTATTTCTTTTTCTTTATTATTTTCACTTTGTAATCTCTTGCCTTATGTTCAATCTCATAACAATTGCAGCATCATAATACAATATTTTTATAATCCACTTGTTGATCATTCTCTTGATTCAAATTTAATCTTAATGGATTGCGGTAAAGGATTTGAAATATCCATCACAACACATATTCGGGTATATGTAGCATGCTTTTGCTCTTTAGTAGTTGGTCCTTCCTTGATGAAATCTTATAAGGTAATTTCATTATTCTTCAAAACATCCTTATTCATAAGTCGATATGGAAGTTCAAAAAGCTTAACTTACACTAGAAGCTTTTTAATAGTTTATCTCAATAGAAAAAGTCTCACTCGATGGTCTTAACTAAAGGTCATCTCTCTCCTAAACCATGGTCCACCACCCTTTATTTTATAACTAATTTTCAAACTAGAAAAGATGATGAGGTAAAAACCTTTAGGAAAAAAAGTCATCAAAATTTGAAATCAATCTCCACTTCCACTTGATCCAATTTGGAATATTTAAAAAACCTTGGCTAGTATCCATAGAACTTGCATATTCCTCTACTTTTAAAAACCAGTATATCATGCTCAATCATCTCATATTTAATAATTACTAATGGTATAACATTTATTCTTTCAATCAAACTTTTAATATATTTGCATTTCCTCTTATCTCCAATTTAGGCATCCATACTTATAAATAGGGCATCCTAACTTTGTATTGACGCTTTCAAATATGATTTTTTTCCATGTTACCTAATGGAGCTCACTCCTAACTACACTCACTCTTGACTTATACAAACCTTTGTATTTTTAGTTGTTTTTTGTTAATAATTTTTTTTAAACTTTTTAATTAATTTAAAAGGAATGTTAAATAAATACCCAGAAAACCAATAGAAATTATAGATATAATTAATTGAATCACATTAATGCATTATTTAGTTAATTTACATGGCAAGCATTAAAAACTTAAAATAATAAAATTTCCAATTTAACCATAAGATTTTAATTTCTTAATTTTTTTTTAATAATAAAATTTCCAATTTATATATTCATTGCATATATAAACTAATAACATGTGATCCTTGAGATTTAAAAAAGTCAACTAAAAATAAATAAGTGCCAATAATGTAAGTCAAAGTAGCATAAAAGCTTATAACTAAGAAATAAGATAATAATGTTCATTACTTTATTAAAAAAAAACTTTGTTTTTGTACAATTGTTTTTTTAATCCTATTTGTATCTTTTATTTAAAAAACATTTAAAAAACATTCACTACACCATAACCATAGTTTTATGGGAATAGTTTGTTACCTCTAAGTAATGATTTTGATATAGTTTAAAAGTTAATTGTAGGTGTTAATGAACTAAAGGTTTAAACTAGACCTCATCTTGCTTGTTTATATTTGGTTAATAACTTTGAAATTATGATAATATATAATTCACCATTAGATTTATTTAAGAAACCTATAATTTTAGGAATACCAACAAAGATAGTGATATAAAAAAATTGACGACAGAAAATAAGTTAATAAGTCAAGAATAAATTTTATTGAGTATGGGATGCCTCCCTTGAGTTATGAATCTTGATGTAATTTTAACAATGTCGTTGGATTCTCCTCACTCCCTCTTAGTTTTGTTTACATTAAAACTAAAATATTTAGGAAAATTTTAAAGAAAAATAAAAATAGGGAACCTTGTTTTCATTGCTTAAAACTCAAGCCATAGTGTTCTTCCTATGAAATGGAGACATGAAAAGCCACGACTGCTCATGGATTATGTAGAGGACAACTTGAGGTTTTGATTACTCAAAAACGATAACTTTCTCATGATATTTTTTCTTATTTGTTTTGGTGAGTTGTAGCAATATTTGAACTCATGAGCTTTAAGTTGCCATGTGTGCATCCATTCCAAAATATTATCCTTAGTGTCTCTCTCAATCCTCTTCAAATTGCAACTAAATATTCAACAAAATAAAAATAATACTAAAATAGAGAACCCTTACTTCCACTTGCTAAACCTTAGTGTTCTCACTACGAAGTGGGGGAGGAAACAAAACTAGAAGAGTGGAGCCTACTCAATTATTCTTGATGCACAATCACAACTATTCTGCTTTCTCCACAAATAAGATCTTCATCACAATAGTTTTTCTTTATTTCTCTTTTTCTCCAATATCACCATCATAGAAATCAAGCTTTTGAGTTCTAAGTTGCTCATTGCATATCCACTCTAGTTTACTTAAAAAAATTAGCAAAGAGGATATATGTAGCTCCAGGGATTAAAATTTAAAAATGTGACAAAAGAAACAATCTCTTTTAAGATGGACAAACTATAATGGTAAAGTCAAAACTACATTAGAGAAAAGATGAACTCATGATTAGGGGTTTCGATTATGAGACATCCACAAGAGAGGTCTCTTTGTTACAAGAGAAAGAGGATAACAAAGATAATATAACAAATGAGAGACAAGAAACATAGATGTATGAAATAGAGAATAAATAGGAAGGGTGGCCATAAGATAAACTTACCTTAAAATAAAATTCTTTTAATCCAAAATCATATTTCAATGCTCAAAGGTTTTGCACTCATTGGGACCATGTAACCAATAACATGAATAAATAAGGGTCTAAATTATAACTTTATTTTTGGGAAGGATTTTAACTATTTTTTGCATTTAGTTTAGTTTTGAGTTTATCGAGGGGTAATGGGTCTTTGTTCCTCATTACCAACCCGACGTAAAAATTATTGGCTACCATTGAATTAAAATAAATAGGAACATGTCTAGTAATTTGTTACTAGGAGCTCACCTAAAAGATGGTTGTATGTTAACACACCTTATGATGAATCATGTTTATCCATCTATATAATATATTAGTGCTTTTCCATGGAAACATTTACAAGGACAATATTGAGTTGACATCATTAGTCAATTTGACTTTGAAGCCCCTTCTTTAATCATATAATCTTAAAAACTTATTTGTATTGAATTACAAACAACTTAGAATACAAATTACATAAATAAAAAGTACAAAGACTTTGAACTATGTGTAATAATATGAATCATGCTTATAATTATATTGGAATATGGGTGACAAATATTATTCTTTAATGTAATTAAAATTATATACTATAAAAGAGTAAAGTAAATTGTATTGAGTGTTATGTTCAATTTTTCTATGTATGAAGAAAAACTAAATTTGTGTTGTGTCTAATATCTTATCTTCAATGGTGAACAATTAAAAATAGATAAATTTTATTTATACTTTTCATAATTCATAGCTTTAAATGATAATTATATATATATATATTTTGATATTGGTTAAATTGATCACTCCTTATTTGTTTTGGCGAATTGACTAGAATCTATAGTCTTATGTTTTGCATGGACTAATAAGAGTCATTGGCTTGGGCCTTCTTGATTTGTAAATGTTGAAAAGTCAAACATTATATGGATATGACTAAAATCTCAAATCTTAGATTTTGACCACTAATTTGGTTAAAGAGAGGACCTTAAAAAGGTATCAAATAAACTCTATAAAATACTTAAATAGTTTTATGTATCCTTTTTGGGAGAATGATGAGTTGATTTGGAATCTATCAAAACATAGTGGATAGTTGATCAAGTTGGGATATAGGGCTTTAGAGCAATCAAAATTTCCTACTCATGAATTTTTCTTAGAAGAATATTTGGCCACTTGGGCTCCTCCTTAACACCTTAATATTCCTTTGGTTAAAAGTCCAAAACAAAATTCTTCCATGTCGCAGTCTAAAAAGAATAAGACATAATAGACCTTTTAAGCATGCTTTGTGTAAGGAGGAGCCAAAAACATCAAATCATCTACTTATTTATTGTCCATTTGTTTATACCATTTGAGACTAATCCTTAAAAAAATGAATTTATTAGGTTTATCCATCAATGTTGGAAGAGTGGATGAAATATAGGATTAGTTATTTCAAACATAAAGTATTAAACAATCTATGAAGGATTGGTCCTACCATTATTTGTTGGAATTTATGGCTTCAAAGGAATAATATAATTTTCAAAGACAAATCTCAAATTCATATACAAATCTCAAATTCTAATGTTGCATGTCTTGTATAATATGTTTTAGGCATGGTACTCTTCATGGAAAAACTCCAATGTGAAAAATATTTGTTAGCCTCTTGGTAATAATGTTTGAATATACTTGTAAGGGTTATCTACAACAATGGAGTTTATGCATTGAAACTTACATTGACCTATTGTAAAACTGAAATGTCTAAGAGTCAGATTCATTAAACTTAGTTTTGATAGTTCTTTCAAAGGAAATCATGAAAAAGCAAGTGAATGTGATGATTATTTTGTTAGACCTACTCACACGCACCCTGAGTGGTTTGAACTTGGGTTTCTTGGATGAGAACCCAAAGATATACCATCACAGTGTCCCAACAGGGACAAATGTGGTGCTTTTATAATAATGAAGAAAAAATTCTTATCACATACTCAAAACCATATGAAACTTTGATAAACATTTATGCAAAGGCTAGACCTCACTTCCTATAGGCATCAAGATTGCTATTAAAACATGATCAAGTTGTATTTCAAATGAAGGAGAATCACATATTTTTATTAAAATTGTCAAGAGAGATGGATGGAGGGTGTAAATCAGCAATAGAATAATTTTTTATATTCATCACTTATTAATGAAGGAAGCATCTTGGAAATGTCAACATATATATCTATAAATATTGAAATATAGTGGTAGATAATTTTAGCTAATCATGATGTTGATCTTCATCTTGATGAAATTTAAGTTTTACAAGTTACCGGATGAGGGAGATTCTATCTCTTAATAAATAATATCAAAGAATTAAAAAAGAAAAATTAATGGTTCAAGGGATATGAAGAATGTCTTTGATAAAAAGGTAAAATAGATATGATCTAATTCACCTTACAACAAATGCAATGTTTTGATATTTTAATGGAAGTGGTCCCAATATAAGCCACATATAACTTATTAAAATATTATTATTAGTGATTTGGCATTTTTGTAGTCTATCATAATAATCAAAAAAATAATACAACTCGTGTTAAATTATTTTTCAATCAACTCTATAGGTCTTATTTTTGGATGATAAGTGAGACCCAAAATGTTGATTGAGAAGTAATTTGACACATTTATTATCCAAAGAAACTTTGCTTAATTAAGATATAATTTAACAATAATTTAAGGTTTTTAACTTTTGAGATGGTTCAAATTAAAACCCAATAGTATATATATATATAGTAAAGTTGACTTAACTTGTTAATATATATATATATATATATATATATATATATATTAACAAGTTAAGTCAACTTTACTTTTAAGGTTCACTAGCATTGCACATATTAGAGTATTGTGTACTTAAACAAGTTCGCTATTAGTAGGAAGAGGGCGCTCATGTTGTGTTATTTTTCTATGGAGAGTACATACCTCAATCTATTCCAATTTAAACCTAGGACCTCTTGATAGTAAAGTTTTTTATGCTTTTATATATTTTAGTATTTGTTGGTTGTTACTTACAAACAATTGTAGACTTCTTGGTTGTTATGGATATAATACTTCTCCTTAGCAATGGTTGATTTGATACATGTGTATGACTTATGGACTTCTTGGTATATCAATGAATGGGTCACTAGATAAATGTAAGTGGATTTTTTTTAACAAGTTATATGTAGCTTCTATTGGGTCACTCTCATCAAAATATCAAAATATTACATTTGTTGTTAGGTCAATTGAATCATATCTATCTCCTCTTTTTATCATTTTTTTTTTATCAAATATATTCGTCATCTTTCTCAAAAGTTATATCCTTTTGCAATCAACACCTTGCCATCATTTCTATAAGAGATAAAGTCTTACTCCACTAGTTGCCTTCTAAAATTTGAATTTTACTAAGACAAAGATCAACATTGTGACTCACTAAATCATCTATCACCTAAAGGTTAGTGGGCTTCTTACTTGTTATGAATTAACATATTAATTTTGAAGTTGTTATGGACTTGAATCATGAACTCTTCTTGGATTTAAGGATTAAAATGTTAACATTTTAAATTTGGTATTACAAATAGATGGTAGCTTCCAAAATGGTTATGTGAATTTGAGAGCAATGGATAGCTACTTAGATTAAAATAATAATTTTTTTATGGGGATTTAAGTGTTAACTTTGTAACATTGTTATATAAATTCAATCCATGGATGCTTATCACTTTGGAACTAACTTGAAAAGTTCTTAATTTTTGTGAATACATGTCAATTTCTTTAATTGTATTTCTATAAGTAAAACGTGTGGTTATTTTTTCATGGTTGTGGATTCAATCACTAACTTTAAAGTTGTACTATTGTAAATTCAAATGTTGTCCCCGAGGACTAGGTGGATTGGTAAGTGCTAGGCACTTATCAAGAGGAGACCTAGGGTCAAACCTCAAGGACATGCCCAATTTGGGCAAAAGTAGTAGTTTAAATTGAGTTTGTTGAGTGTGCGCTAGCTTGATGACAACAATACCAACCCCAAGCCACCGAGGGTCTCCCTCACTCTGGGTCGTATGTACCAAAACGAGATAGGGGTTATAATGGTAGCACCATGATTTGATGTTACGATCGGAGGCAATGCAATTTAAACCTGTGACCAATTGTTAAAAAGGAAAGGTAGTTACCGATTCCTCTATGTATAAAAAAAAATCAAATGATATCTTTTAAGGTTGCTATATGAATTCAATACTTGGGAATAATAGGATAGACAATATTAGTAAACTTCTTCAATTGTTTTTTAGATTTCAATGCTAATTTCTTAAAATTATAAAAAATCAATATTATCCATGCATTTTTTGTTATTAATAATACTTCTTATACACATGCACTTTAGACATATAATTGTTCTAAATTATTGAATTTTAATATTTTAAGTTATGGTATTTCAAAATCATTATAGTATTCCAGTGAGAACAACTTAACCATTTGGGCCTTGACCTTTCTTTAGAAGGTCTAAGGTCCAAACTGTGACGCGTGTGATTTGGTTCATGGAGAATCACTTATTTTGGCATGATGGTATGCATTGTGTGTTAACACTAACTATATATATATATATATTCTTAATTAGAAAATTTCCGTCGTAACGGTTTGACCTTTAGCTCTTCTTAGGGAGGTCTAAGATTCAAACTATGGCGTGGGTGAATGCTCATAAAAAAAAATCACGTCAAAACTTTTTAACACAAAATAATAGTTTGTTTTTGAAATTATAGTTATTGATATCATGTATCATTGAAGGCAAAGAAACTATTATTATATTTTTACACGCTTATATTTATATTTTTTCATAACATCTGTATATATGTCAAACTCAAAAAATGATAAAATAGATTTACATTAAATAATATTAATATTAATTCAACTAATAACATTTCTTAAGAAAAATATTTAGATTAAAATCTTTTCAAATAATAAATATATAATTATCAAACAATTATGATATTATTATATAATCATAAAATATTACCTATAAAACTAGTTTAAATCTTATATAACTAAAGAAAAAAGTTCGTACTTGTAAGTGCTTAGGCTCTATTCATTGTAAAGCAACAATAGCTTTTAAACACAATTATTAATGAACGAAACTTTATCATTAAAGGCTTCCAAAATATTTACAATCATTTTAATGAACTTCACTTGCTATATTTGGTGGTTGAATGCGATAGATTAACTCCACTAGGTGGCTTAAAGCTAAACCCAGCCTAAAACCGGTTGTTGAGAAACGGATTGGTATATTATTACTTTAAAATAAGTAAACATACATATTTAAATAAATAAATCAAAATTAAAGACCCATTACCAATTAAGGTTATCGTCACAATATATTAAAGTTTCCATTCCATTTAAGGAGATGGGGGCCTTCTAGTCTCATGTTCCATGCCGTCTATTTATCCATGCAAATGTGCTCGACGATCCCATGAATAGTGCTGTGATTCGAACCTTAATTTTTTTAATAAATTATTAAACATTACTAAGGTTTAAAAATAACACCTTTACTTAATATTTTATTAGTTCTTTAAAATCTAAATAATTATGTTTTAAGGAAAAAAATCCTTTAATGATCTCCACTATCCACTAACCACTCACCTAATCTCATAATCCAAATAACATTTTTGATTTGTGAGGCATCTCATCGTTGGTGGTTGTCTAAACAATGAGTTAAAAATGGAGAAAGTGGGGCATTTATAATTGAGACTTTAATTAAGAGCCAATGGTGTGGTAATGCTTACATTTGTTTTATTTGAAGTCATGGCTTCAATAAGAAAAAATGGACATTGCTTAATAATAATTAAGACTTTGATACCTCATGATGTGCTTAGTTGAAAAGAAACAAAACTTGGTAGGTCCACATACCATCATGGACCATGCCCATGAGCTTAAATGATAGTTAATTATACAACTAACTTAAAAATATATATTCCATTTTTTTTAAGGATAAGTTTTGGTTTTTGAGAGGTTTAATATTTAAATTTGGGTGAGTATTTTAAGGAGATGAGTGTATATGGTTGTGTGTTTAGTCTTATTAATAAGATCATCTCTCATCCTATCAAAAATCATGGTTAAATTTAAAATGTTTAACCTTAAATAATGATGATAAAATTTCTTATACTAACCTTAATAATTATATATATATTTTTCGTTGAAACTCAAAAGCCACACCTCTGATTAGATATTAAATGCCTTGATTATGTAATGCTTAGGCAATTCTTGGACAGATATTGTATTTGCATGTGTCATTAGTAGAAAAGGTCTTTATATTATATAGGTTGGTTTAATTTTTGTAAAGCGATAGACTTTCTACTGGAGGCCCATGGAATCTTTGAAGGTTCCGAAAACAAGAAGAATACAAAGTCTCATCAATGAGGTTGATTCCATTGAGCCCACACATGTGATTACATCAATTACCAATTATTCATTATAGACAGGCATGTTTGGTAATCAAAATCTAGGAGGACTTCTAAAATTAGAATCTGTTAAGTTTATTGGTCATATGCTTTTTAAATTTTGTTATGAAACGTCTTAAAATCAAATACAGTTTGTCAACTCTTTTATAATAATTTTGTTATGTTTCAAATAGACACGTATGAAATCATATTTTAACGGTAGAGCGTGTTAATTAAAGTCGGCAATTGTTGAGAATACTTTATTTGGAATTTGGGTCAAGAATCTTCCTAGCCCATATAAGGATATTATTTAAAAAATAAATAATTTTTTTGAACATTAATTGAGGACTTTCATTTTATTGTAAGAAGTATGTGCAGAGGTATTCCTATTATATTTATAATTTTTTTATCTTAGATTGTTGAGATAGGTCGGTTGTAACTATGGAGTGTTAGTTTTTGGGTTGCTTTGGTTTAAGGGTCATAGGTCCCGTTGAATTTGTCTTTACTTAATGGATTAGGAATTATAAAAGTTTAGTTGAATTTGTCTTTACCCAATGGATTAGGAATTATAAAGACATTTTATTTGAAAAAAAAATATCTTGATTTTTTTTTTATTTGGTTAGTGTGAGGAATTCCTACGACCAACGCAGTTTAGTAGTCTCCTCCCAACCATGATCCCTCGTAAACCAAAGATTCCTTCCAACCATGACTCCTCGTACACCAAAGAACTATGAATTTTTATTTTTATTTGGTTAGTGTGAAAAACTCCTATGACCACCGCACAAGGCTAAGTAGTCTCCTCCCAATCATGACCCCTCGTAAAGCCGAGATTCCTCCCAACCATGACCCCCCGTAAAGTTGAGAGCTATTCCTTATGACCATGACTCCTTGTAAACCAAAGAACTATGAACTTTTTTTTTATTTGGTTAGTGTGAGAAACCCCTACGACCACCGCACAAGGCTAAGTAGTCTCCTCCCAACCATGACCCCTCGTAAAGCCGAGATTCATCCCAACCATGACCCCTCGTCAAGACAAGAGCTATGAATAGGAAATTTAATATAGCCACCACACACCCACCCCTCACACACTCACCCATGTTGCGGTTTGAACCTTAGACATCTGGAAGAAGAGCCAAAGCTCGAATCGTTGTGATGTCCTCGAGATATTGTATACATTTTATGGTTAGTGTGATAAATCCATACGACCGACACATAGGGCTGAACAATCCCCTCCCAACCATGACCCCTCATAAGACCGAGAGCTACTTGTCAAAACATTATTATGATGTATTGGATGTTGTTATGTTTTAAAGTTTCTAATTTGTTTTTTGATTAAGACTATTATGAGAAACTTCTATGACCGAGGCTCGGGTGCTAGGCATCTCCATCCCAACCACGATCTCTAATAAGGGTGTGAGCTTAGCTTATCAATAGGAGCCAAAAACAAAACCACACACATACCCATCCCCTCACACACTCGGCCATGTCGTGTTTTAAAACTTGGACCTCTCGAAGAAGATTCAAAGCCTAAACAATTGCATTGTCCTGCCTCAGGTTCAAATAAATTGGTTAATGTGAGAAACCCCTACAACCGGTGCTCAGGTTTAGGCATCCTCATCCCACCATGACCTCTCACAAAGCTTATCAATAGGGGATTTAACAACATCGCGGTTTAAACATTTATTTATTTAACATGGTGCGAAGTTAAAGGGAAATCAAGTATAAAAGTGTGATATAAAGTTACCCAATGGACTAGGAATTATAAAAGTGTGATTTAATTTATTAAGTGTAGTGTGTGGATTATAATTATTTTGATGTTATACATATCCACCAGGAAATAAGATCATAAGAAACATAGGTTTAAGGTTCAAATCGTGGCGTGGGCGAGTGTGTTTGGGGGTGGGTGTGTGTTAATTGTTTGTTAAATTTCCTATTGATAAGCATAGCTCTTGGATTTACGAGGGGTAATGGTTGGAAGGAGACTATTCAACCTTGTACGTTGGTCGTAGGGGTTTCTCACACTAACTAAATCAAAAAAATAAAAATAAGAAACATTTATTTATCCACGTGCGTGTGGTCTACCAACAAGTACACCACTTAGATTATCGGTGATGTGTCCCGGGTTCAATCCCCACTACGAATGTGTATTAGAAATATTACTCAAAAAAATATTTATTTAACATAGTATGGAGTTAAAGGAAAATCAAAAAAATATTTATTTAACATAGTATGGAGTTAAAGGAAAATCAAGTATAAAAGTGTGATGTAATTTACTAGATATAATGTGTGGATTATAATTATTTTGATGTTATACATATCCACTAGAAATTAAGATCATAAAAAACATTGTTTTAGTGTACAGGGAACTTGAATCCTTTACTTTTTCTAGTGTGTGGATTATAATTATTTTGATGTTATACATATCCAATAGAAATTAAGATCATAAGAAACATTGTTTAGTGTCCATGGGACTTTAATCCTTTACATTTTCATAGCAAGATGATTATAATATTTAAATTATATATAATTAAATTTATAAAATATAAAAATAAAGTTATTTAAAATTAATTTAATAATAAGATTTAAAAATTATATGAAAGTAATCAAATAACATTAATTCAACTGTTTAGATTCCTCGAGTTTTAAAGAGGAGACCGACCAAGGTTCAAGTCTTTCCAAACAATACATGCATAATTGCCAAACTTGTTATAATACCACCATGTGGTCATGATGTAATACATGTGAGGCCCATTTTAATCCTATATAACTGATTATATATATAAATAAAAGAAAATATATTTTAACTTAGGCATGTTTAAATAATTATTTAATATTTGGCAACTGGGGGTGCAATGCAATGGTTCGGGCTTTGGCTCTTCTTTGGGAGGTCCAAGGTTCAAACCGCGATGTGGACGAGTGTGTGAGGGGTTGGGTGTGTGGTGGTTTTTTGTTAAATTCCCCGTTGATAAGTATAGCTCTCAACTTTAGGAGGGGTCATGGTTGGAAAGAGATTGTTCAGCCATGTACGTTGATCATACGTCGATCATAGGAGGTTTCTCACAATAGCCAAATAAAACAATAATAATAATAATCATCCTATAAAGATGAGATTTTAAATGAAAAGAAAAATGATTTAAAACTATGATTTTAATTTAGTAATATGATTTAAAAATTATATGAAGGAGATCAAATGGCATTAGCTCAACTGGTTAGATTCTTCAAGTTTCAAGAAGGAGACCACCAACGTTCAAGTTTTGCCAAACAATACATGTATATATAATCAATTAAAAATTTATATAAGAAAATATGTTTTAACTTGTGTTTATATAAATATGTTCAAATAATTATTTAATATATATTTTGAGTTTTGGTTCTTGGTTATAATCATCCCATAAACATGAGATTTTAAATGAGAGGGGAAATGAATGTAGTTTTTAACATACATGAGATAGTTTGCTATATGAGATAGTGTTTATTCAAAATACAAAGCTATCCAAACTTCAATATTCTTGTTATCGATGTTTTGTATACAACCTCATTAAGTTTTAGACTTGAACCTTGGACCTAGGAGTATCAAAGTCTTCATTGTTAGTCATCCTTTAATTTTTTTTATAAATTTAATTGATTTTGAGTTCAAATCGTTTAGACAAAAATAATCTTCAAATATAATTCATTTTAACTTATTGGTCTTCATGTTTGGTGAAATTTGAATTTTTTTGTATAACTTGGTATACAGAAAAGTGAACTACGATGTAATATTCCATAACAACATCATCAAAGTCTCTTTTATAATGACCATATTATTAGAATGTGTGAACTTGGTTGTTAGATTTATTAATGCCTTATTGAGTTGATAGATAATAAAGTTTATTAAAGTCTTCATTATTATTATTTTTTTAAATTTACATGGTGGAATCGGTAGCTGCCACAAATCCGGGCAGGTTGTCCAACTTTTATGGCTGTCACAGTATTCTGCGCTGTCCGTCCCAGAAGCCGCCACACAGATCTTCACGCAGTCCGCCCCTATAACCACCATGCCACAATCATTTTAAACCTTTTACGCCGCTGAAAGCACTAGAAAAGGAACAAGCGTTCAGTTCGACGAGGCTCGAGATTTGAACCTTGGACCTCCGCCCCCCTTATGGGGTTTGGATGAACCAATTGGTCTACACCTCGGACCTATTAAAGTCTTCATTATTAATCACGCTTAAACTAATTATTTTTGACAAATTTAATTGATCTTGAGTTCAAATTTTTTAGACAAAAATAATCTTCAAATATAGTTCATTTTGTCTTATTGGTCTTCAAATTTGGTGAAATTTGAATTATGTATAAAATACATTGAATCTTCTTATATAGGTTAACAATGAACTATGATGAAATATTCCATAACAACATCATTAAAGTCTCTTTTATAATGACCATATTATTAAAACGTGTGAACGTGCTTGTTGGATCCATTAACACCTTAATGAGTTGATTGATAATCAAATTTACCAAAGTCTTCATTGTTAGTCCCCCTAAACTAATTATCTTTTGACAAATATAATTGATTTTGAGTTTAATTATTTTAGATAAAAATAATTCAAATATAATTTATTTTGTCTTATTGGTCTTCACTTTTGGTGAAATTTGAATTTTATGTTTATAATACATTGATTCTTGCTATAGAGGTTAATGGTGAACTATAATGTAATATTCCATAACAACATCATCGAAATCTTTTTTATAATGACCATATTATTAGAATTTTTATAATGACCATATTATTAGAATGTGTGAACTTGCTTGTTGGATCCATTTTTTTATAATCAAACGTACCAAAGTCTTCATTGTTAGTACACCTTCAACTAGTTTTTTTTTTACCAATTTTATTAATTTTGAGTTCAAATGTTTTAGACAAAAATAACCTTTAAATATAATTAATTTTATCTTATTGGTCTTCAAGTTTGGTGAAATTTGAATATTATTTATAAAATACATTGAATCTTGTTATAGATGTTAATGATGAATTGTGATGTAATATTTCATAACAACATCATCAAATTCTCTTTTATATTGATCATATTATTAGAATGTGTGAACTTGCTTGTTGATCCATGAATGCCTTATTAAGTTGATTGATAATCAAATTTACCAAAGTCTTCATTGTTAGTCCTCTTTAAGCTAATTTTGTTTTGACAAATTTAATTAATTTTGAGTTCAAATATTGAAGAACACAAGCTTCTACTGATAGGGGGATGAACAATATAAGATCAAACTTTTAATTTTCTTTCCAAAGCAATAGCATCCAATATTATAAATTACAATAATAAAACAATTTATAAATCATCACACACATTAGAGACACAAATTTAATGTGGTTCACCCAATGTGGGTTACATCCACGGAGAAATATTTCTTATAAATTTCTCAACAAATTTCGTGGGTACCAACCCATAGGAGACACCAATCCCCTATTACAATGTTAGTGGACACCAATCCACAGGAGACACCAATCCCCTCTCAAGTTCGTGGACACCAATCCACAGGAGACACCATTGAAAAAGGATAAGTCGACAACCATTGAGTGCTTGTTTTTGGGCTGCTTTGGTTTAAGGGTTAGAGGTTTCGTTGACTTTGTTTTTACTCAATGGATTAGAAATTATAAATGTTTCGTCGACTTTATCTTTACTCAATGGACTAGGAATTATAAAGGCTTCTATATATATATATATATATATCTTGCAAAGTGGTCAAAGCAATAATGGTGAATAATGGTCTCTACGTAGAAATTAGGTTAGTGTGAGAAAACCCTAGGAGCTGGGAATCTGCCTTCGTCCTTGTAATGGTTGTCGCTCAGACGATAGCTTCAACTTATGTTGAAGCTGCCGGAGTAAGGAATGGCGCCAGGGAAGAGACCCCGCAAGTTCATGCCGAAAGTTTTCCACGAGGTAACAATGTCAATCCTGTTGTTGAAATTCCTGTTATTGAGTTTGATAATGCATGTAAGTGGCTAGAAGAGCATACCCTGATAGGATATTTCTTGGGTCGTATCCCGAATGATACTCTGATCCGATCTTGGATTCAACAGTATTGGCAACCTTATGGCATTAAGATAGAGAATATCCAAAAATTGTCAAAAGGGTTTTTTCTTTTTCGCTTTGTTGATGCTCAACATGCACAAGAAGTTTTTAGTCGGGGTCCCTGGTATGTCCGAAGCTCTTTGCTTGTCTTTCAACAGTGGTCCAAAGATTTCTCTGTCAATGATGAGGCTTCTCTGGAAGTGCCTATTTGGGCTGAGTTCCCTGGTCTTCCGACGACCTTTTGGCCATTCCTACAAAGTATTGCTTCCACCCTTGGGAAGGTGGTCTACTTAGAACCAAATAAATTCTATAATGTCCACCCTAACAGGCGTGTGTGTGTCAAAGTCGATCTTTCCAAGGACCTTACTGAGTCTATTGACCTGAATATTGGTGACAAGGTTTTTACGCAACGTGTTGTGTACATTAATCTGCCCAACACCTACTACCGTTGTCAATCCGCAGAGCACAAAATTAAATATTGTCCGCTTATGGCTGATAAATTCAAATCATGCAATGTTGTTGTTCCTCCCCCTGCTTCGACAGCTCCAGCTCTAGGAGCCAAGAATCATCCAGATGAATGGACTACCGTGATAAACAGGAAAAATCATCAACCTAAGCAGTCGGTGTTGCAGGGAGGTTCTAGTTCCAACCCTCTGGTGCAACAACCCTCGACACCACGCATGCTAGCCCTTTCGGCTCCCACTGCTCCGGTGCAGCCGTCTCCCTCAGCACCAGGAGGGTCCTCTTCTGTACCTGCTTCAGATGGAGTTTCACCACCTCTAGTATCTTCTTCTTTCGATGATTTTGCTACTTCCATTCTTAAGCAAGCGTTACCTGAGGATGTGTCATTCTCCAGGTCCCGTCGTTCACGTAGTCCGGCTCGTGATGGGTTACATCAAGAAAAGAGACATCAAACTGACTTTCTTAGGGAAAATCATGAACGATTTCTCATCAATTCGTTCACTTCCCTAGGAGAGTTGGGAGATACTGAAGATGTTCTCGAGGGAATGAACCTCGATCATCCTCAATGATTTTTTTGTCCTGGAATGTAAGAGGACTGACGGACCCAGTCTAAAAATATCAGGTCCGTAGAGAGATTCAGAATGTTGCTCGCTTGCATGGCAGTTTGGATTTTTTGTGTTTGCAAGAAGTTAAAGTTGTTGACTTCATTTTGGATAGTACTTGTACCTTTTTATGGCCGACAAGTAAGTTTTTTTGTTCCCATCATACTCCTGGTAGAGGAGCTGTCACTTTAATTTCTCCTAGGTGGCATTCTCATATTGTCACATGGGGGGGGACCCCTCAAATCCAGTAGTTTGGATTCTTTTTGAAGTTGGTGGTATCCCTTTTGGTTTGATTAATGTGTATGCTTCTAATAATGCACTCGAAAGGTGTGCTTTATGGCGATGGCTTGCTCTTTCCTTGCCTGAAGCGGTTTGGGTGGTGTGTGGTGACTTCAATATGGTGGAGAAATCGGTTGACAAACTTGGTTTGCTCCCTATGCGTTGGAATATTGGAGAGCGGGAAGCATGGTTTTTTTTCAAGAATAAGCTTGGGCTGAGTGACCCTAATTCCTGCTTTATACCCTCCGATTTTCCTGAGTCGGTGTGGTATACCTGGTCCAACTTTCAAGCTGGCAATGCCCATATTTTGAAGCGGCTTGATAGAGCTATGCTATCTGAACATTCTCATTTTCATTTCCATCACTTGTCGACTTCTCTGCCCTTTGTTTCAACTATTCCTGATACCACCCTTTCTGATCATGCTCCCATTGTGTTTTCCATTTCTTGTTCTCCTCTACCTCATCAATTCAAGTCTCAGTTCTATCTGAATGTTTCTTTTTTGAAACATCAAACTATGTCTGCTCATATTCATAGGATTTGGAATCTAGTTCCCAGACCAACTGGAATTCATGGTAGAATTTCTTGGTGGAATGCAACTATCTCCAGAACAACTATTCTTCTCAGGAATTTAGGAGTTGAAGTTGCCAAGCGAAGATGAATCTCTAATGCAACCCTTAAATCTGAACTGGCTCGAGCTTCTATCAGACTAGAAGCGAGCCCTCTAAGCTCTATTCTTCAAGCCCAAGTTGCAAGTCTTAGGCATGAGCTTAAAAAAATTGAGCTTTATGAAGCAAGGGGAGCTCAGCTTCGTGCTCGGCTTCACTGGCTGAAAATTGGTGATAGGGTTTCAAAAGATTTTTTCAAAAAATAAAGCCCTTGAGACAAGTCATTCAGTTCAATGCTATTCAGGATGCAGGGGTTCGTTGGACATCACTTCCTGATATTATTAAAGTTTTTGTCAAGCATTATCAAAAAGTTTTTGCTTCTCAAGAGTTAACTCCTGAACGATAGGCTGCAATTCAAGCTTGTTGTGCAGTTGTTCCTGAGAAGCTTTCAACTCTTCAAAAGGAAGCTTGTGAACGCCCTTTGTCATTGGATGATCTTGTTGAAGCCCTGTCCAGGATGGCTAATGATAAAGCTCCAGGATTAGATGGATTTCCTTGTGAATTTTATAAGGAGTATTGGGATATGGTTGGCCCAGATTTATTGTATGTTTATCAAGAAGTAGTGGCTTCTGGCTCTTTAGGTTCTATAATTAATAAGGGCAATATTAAATTCATTCCTAAGCAGGGGGATCCAGAAGTGCTCACCAACTGGAGGCCTATTACTTTACTCAATGTGAGTTACAAAATTATTGCTAAGGCTTTGGCCTTACGCCTTAGACCTCTGTTGCCACTTATTATCCGCCCTGAGCAGACTGGGTTTGTGCAGAGTAGATACATTCTGGATAATGTAATTGTTGTTTGGGAGGGCATGGAATGGGCTAGAGCCACTCAAAAAAATACTCTTTTCATCAAGATTGATTTTGAGAAAGCCTATGATAGGATTGAATGGAATTTCATCCTTACCATGCTTCGAGCTCTTGGTTTCGGGCCACATTTTTTGAGCTCGGTTAGTATGCTTTTTGTGGATGCTTCAATTGTGCTTACTTTGAACAATTGTCAGTCTGAATCAATTGGATTGTTCAGATCTATCAGATAGGGTTGTCCTTTGGCTCCTTCTCTTTTCATATTGGTAGCTGAAGCTTTTGGATACCTTCTTGCTAACCAAGTGAGTCAAGGTAATATTAAGGGTATTTCTTTACCTAGAGAATATTCTCAACTCATAAATGGATATTTTGTAGATGATTCTTTTTTGACACTTCATGAGGATGAACGCTCTATCAAACAAGCACTAGATTGCCTGGATATTTTTTGCAAAGCATCAGGATCTAGCATTCAATGGAGGAAGACCTCATGCTATAGGCAATCCTCTTTGGACCTTCCAAGCTGGCTTGAAAGCTTCCAATGGCATTGGATCCAACCAGGGGAGATGTTTAAATTCCTTGGCATCCCATTTGCATTCCAGAGTTCCCCTACTGTCTTGTGGAATTATGTTTTACAAAAAGTAGAGAAAAAATTTCCTTTTGGATCACTAAAAAACTTACTCTAGCTGGTAAGTTTCAGGTGTGTTCCAAAATTATTGCTACTACTCATGTGTATTATTCATCATGTTGGGTCCCTTCTCAAGCCTGCTATAAAAATTTGGAAAAGCTTTTAAGGGATTTTATTTGGGCTAACTCATCACATAAACAAGGGTTTCATCGAGTTGCTTGGGAGATTTGTTGTCTTCCCAAAAAATTAGGAGGTATGGGACTACATGATTGTCAAAGACAAGGTTTTGCTTTATCTTCTAAATGGATTCTTCGAGCCTTAAGTGGTTCTGAAGCTTGGAAAGTTCTAATTCGACATTGCATTTCCACTGGTTTACCTCTTGGTAGGAAGGCTTGGAAAGGCATGAATTTTCAATCCCTCTTGGTTGCTCCTATCCTAGTTAAAATTCAAGGCTCTTTTGTCATTCAGAGCATATGGAGGGCTTGGGAGAAAATTAAGCCCTGGTTGTGTTGGCAAGGGGATGGGCATCGAAAAGGTGCTTCTATTTCCACTTATAATGTTTGGTGGTCACCTTTTATTACTTTTCAAGGTTCCCCTCTTGCTTCCATGCAATGGATTCATGCTCAACGGTTCTTCAGGAAAGGGATTTCAATAGTGGCAGATTTTTTTCAAGATATTCTAGGGATTGGATCCCATGGGATGATTTCAGGAGATTGTTTGGTCTACGGCCAGATGATAAGAATACTTATGACACTATTTTGGATTGTATCCCTTTTTCTCTTTGGCCCATGATCTGTAGACATTCTCAAAAGCCTTGGTGGTCTGATTGGGGATGGTTTAAGAAAACCTCGCTTCTTACTTACAAACCTAAGTTAGGGTATGCTTGGCTTACTCCCAATGTCCCTATAGTTCAAAGACTCAATGAGCGGTGGGATCTTCTTTCCACTCAGACTCGTTGGAGTCTAAGATTTAAAATGGCTTGGGCAGGATATATTGAACCCAAACAGGCTTTCTTTGCCTGGAGCTTATTATCCTATGGTCTTCCTCTTGGACAAAGATTAAAATATCTTGGAATAGAGAATCCTTCCTACCATTTTTGTGGTGCTCCAGAGGATCCCCTTCATATTTTTTGGTAGTGCAGGAAAGCTCGAATGGCTTGGGATTGGCTTGAGTCCTTCTTTCGGCCTCATATGGCCAGTTCATTCACCTGGCATCATGCTTTGCTTGGCGACCCACCAGATTTTTCCTTGCCCTTGTTGGAAGTGTGGAACATTCTTCGCATCAGTGTGCTCTTTCATATTTGGAAAACTCGTAACAAAGTTCTCTTTTCTCAACAACATAGTTCAGATGAATTTTCAATTGCTGATAAGTGCACAATTTATTCTAATTTTTGGCTCCAGATTTCAGTTCAAGTGGAGAAATTTCATATGGAGGTGGAGCATCTTCATGCTCTTATGCAACACTAGGGTAATACCCCATGTACGATCAATCGAATGCCTTCTATAGAGCCTTCTCGATCTCACAAAGTTTCTCGATCATGCTCTCATCGATGACTTCCCTCCCGATCTATAGAAAGACATTGGTCTCAATCGTCTCCTGTTCGCCAACCCCAAGGTAACATTGGCAATAATACATCTCATCATGGTAGTGGCTGGGAGGTTTTCCAGGTGGAGCCAGACCTAGTTGTTGGTTGGGGAGATCCCATTCCCACGTGCCCAGTCGCTCCAGCTAATGTGGTGGGTTGGGGTGTATCTGATGGCATTGATGGCTCTGATACAGGTGATAATGTTCGCACGCCTAGGGAGGATGGGTGGCTCATTTCCATTCCTTCTAATACCGGTTGGCAGCATATGGAGGGTGAGGGACATTCACCTCGTGAGCATACCCCCCATGATTGACATGATTTAATGCATGCTTTTTGGTGATGTGGTTGGTGATGGGTTTAACCCTATTTTTGTTGTTTTGAGTAACCGCTTCCTAACTCAACCTGAGTTAGTGTGACTACCTATTGGGGTGTGCCTATCCACCCATTTTTTTGTTGTAAAGACTTGTATTTTTAAATTAATTAAAAGTTAGGCCTTTACATTCAAAAAATATATATCTTGATTTTTTTTTATTTGGTTAGTGTGAGAAACTCCTATGACCAACGCTTAGGGTTGAGAAATATCCTCCCAACCATGACCCCTCATAAAATTGAGAGCTATGAATAGGGAATCTAACACACATCCACCACACACCCACCCTCTCACACCCTCGCCCATGCTACAATTTAAACCTTGGACATCTCAAAGAAGAGCCAAAGCCCAAAATCTTGCATTTTTCTCTCGGGATATTGTGTAAATTTTATGGTTAGTATGATAAAACCCTATGACCGATGCATAGGGCTGAGTAGTCCCCTCCCAACCATGACCTATTGTAAGGCCGAGAGCTACACTTGTCAAAACATTGTTATTATGTATTGGATGTTACTATATTTTAAAGTTTCTAATTTTTTTTTGATTGAGGTTAATATGAGGAACCCCTATGACTGACGCTCAGGGCTAGGCATCTCCATCCCAACTATAATATTTAATAAGGATGAGAGCTTATATTATCAGTAGGTGCCAAACACACAACCACACACATACCCACCCCCTCACACACTCGCCCACGTCATAGTTTAAACCTTGGACCTCTCAAAAAAGAGTCAAAGTCCATATCATTACATTGTCCTGTTTAGGACTCAAATTAATTGGTTAATGTGAGAAACCCCTACAACTGATGCTCAAAGCTAAGCATCCTCATCCAACCATGACCTTTCATAAGAAGGAAAGTTGAGCTTATCAATAGGGTATTTAACACAACCACACATGTTGCGGTTTGAACATTTATTTATTTAACATGGTATGGAGTTAAAGGGAAATCAAGTATAAAAGTGTGATGTAAATTTAACCAATGGACTAGGAATTATAAAAGTGTGACTTAATTTACTAAATGTAGTGTGGATTATAATTATTTTGATGCTATACATATCCATTAGGAATTAAGATCATACGAAACATAGGTCCAAGGTTCAAACCATGGCGTGGGCAAGTGTGTGAGGGGGTGGGTGTGTGGTGGGTGTGTGTTAAATTCCCTATTGATAAACATAGCTCTTGGATTTACGAGGGGTCATGGTTGGGAGGAGACTGCTCAGCCCTATGCATTGGTTGTAGGGGTTTCTTACACTAACCAAGTAAAAAAAGAAATATCATAAGAAACATTTATTTATCCACATGTGTGTGGTCTACCGACAAGTATGCCACTTGCATCATTGGTAATGTGACTCGAGTTCAATACCCATGACAAATATGTATAAGAAGTATTACTAAAAAATATTTATTTATTTAACATGGTATGGAGTTATAGGAAAATCAAGTATAAAAGTGTGATGTAAATTTATCCAATAGATTAGGAATTATAAAAGTGTGATCTAATTTACTAGATGTAGTGTGTGGATTATATTTATTTTGATGTTATACATATCCACTAGAAATTAAGATCATAAGAAATATTGTTTTGTGTCTAGGGGACTTGAATCCTTTACTTTTTCATAGCAAGATGATTATAATATTCAAATTATATATAATTAAATTTATAAAATTTAAAAATAAAGTTTAAAATTTAAAATTAGTTTTATAATAGGATTTAAAAACTATATGAAAGTAATCAAATAACATTAACTCAACTGTTTAGATTCCTCGAGTTTTAAGGAGGAAACCGACCAAGGTTCTAGTCTTACCAAACAATACATTCATAATTGTCAAACTTGTTATAATACCACCATGTGGTCATGATGTAAAACATGTGATGCTCATTTTAATACTGTATATTTTAACCGATTATATATATATATAAAAGAAAGAATGTTTTAACTTAGCATGTTTAAATAATTATTTAATATATATTTTGATTTTTGGTTCTTGGTTATAATCATCCCATAAACATGAGATTTTAAATGAAAAGGAAAAATGATTTAAAACTATGATTTTAATTTAGTAATATGATTTAAAAATTATATGAAAGGAATCAAATGGCATTAGCTCAGCTGGGTAGATTCCTCAAGTTTCAAGGAGTCCAAGGTTCAAGTTTTACCCAAAAAAAAAAAATACATACATAATTGTCAAACTTGTTATAATACCATCATGTGGTAATTATTATACATGTGTGACCTATTTTCATCTTATATAACCAGTTAAATATATATAAGAAAATATGTTTTAACTTGTGTTTATATAAATATGTTTAAATAATTAATTAATATATATTTTGATTTTTGGTTCTTGATTATAATCATCCCATAAACATGAGATTTGAAATGAGAGGGGAAAATGAATATAGTTTTTTTTTTATTTGGTTATTGTGAGAAACCCCTATGACCGATGTATAGGGTTGAGCAGTCTCCTCCCAACCATGACCCCTTGTAAATCCGAGAGCTATACTTATCAATAGAGAATTTAACACAAAGCCACCACACACCCACCCCTCACACACTCACCCACACCAAGGTTTGAACCTTGGACCTCCCGAAGAAGATCCAAAGCCCGAACCATTGCGTTGCACCCCCAAGTGCTAAATAAATATAGTTTTTAACATACATGAGGTAGTTTTTTTTTTGATGATTTTTTTTACATTAAATTAAGATAAAAGCCTTTACAATAAAAAAAAGTGGGTGGGTTAACACATCCCATGGGGAATCAAACTAACTCTCATTGACAAGGGTTAGGAAACAAAGCCGCCAACAAAACATAAGTTTACCAATCATGATCATTGATGATCATTACATCAAAGCAAGCATATCATATGGAGTAATGTGCCCTGATGTGTAATCCAGCATAAATTGCTAGTGATTATGGGATGGGAATCCACTCCTTTGCATCACGATTAAGGCCTTCAATACCCGCATCACTTCAACCGACAACCGGTCTGATTGAAACTGGTTGAACATCATCCCACCCCCCAACCTAGTGGTATGAACAAGCAATGTCAACATTAGGTCACTTCTTGACTTGTGAGGACTGGGACCAGTGCCTGTCTGTGGGAGTACTTCTTTCATATAACGAAGGCTAACGATGAGAGTAGGATCAAAAATACTCTCGAAAAGAGCGCTCTGGGAGGATCCAATTGACTATACATAGAGCATTGGCCTAGTGCACCAAAAGAACTTGCAGGTGATCCAAATCCATAGCAACTTTGTTGGATTGAGTACATATCTGTAGCCACATGTCATTAAAAACTTCTAATTTGTCAGCATGAGTAAATGTGACAGAAGGTGTATATTGTTTAAAAATAATTATGTTATGGGCCTTCCAAATATGAAAGAGCATGCTAATCCTAAAAACTTGCCACACTTCAAAAAGTAGGAGAGACAAAGTAAAATAGTTCCTAAGAAAATCTTGGGGTCAAGAAACTCTTGCAGTTGTAAATGGGAAAAAAAGGAAAGAACCCATTTCCAATCTTCCCTAGATCTTCTGCAATTCCAAAAGAGGTGAGTATAAGACTCGGGTACACCATAAAAAGGATATTTAGGATCAAGAATTCCAAGGTGCTTCAAATGTTCCCCTAAGGAAAGGCCTTGACACAACAAGCTCCACATAAAAAAAGATTGTTTGGGCTCAACATAGATAGCCCAAATATTTTGAAATCTATAATTCCATCTAGTCCTTGCAGAAAATAAGTCCCAACACTGATTGAGCGTAGGCACCAAAGGAATATGAGGAGATAACTATTTATACCCCAAACAAGCCTTATAATTAAGCAAAGGAGTATCAACATGCCATCTCCAGTCTAACCACCAAGGATGCTAAGAGCACACACCAATCTTGTGCAACATAGAAAAAGGGGTGAGAGCAATAACATCATAAGTATCTTTATCTACACCATTCAACCTGAAGGTATGTTTGAACTCATTCCATGGGATCCAATCCCTAGTCTAGTGAGAAAAGAAATCAACTATTGTAACAATACCCTTTTTGAAAAACTACTGAGCATGAATCCATTACACTTGAGCTAAGGGAGAACCTTGATGAAGAAACATGGGGGACCACCAAATATTCATAGAATTGATGGATAAGCCTTTATGAAAGCCATATCCTCTCCAACAGATCCAAGGAGTGAGTTGTTGCCAGGATTTCCATATACTTTTAATAACAAAGGAGTCATAAATATTAACAAAAATCAAAGCAACAATGAGAGAGGGAAAATCCAACCCTCTCCATGCTCTACAATTTAAGGGAAGACTAGAGGAAATGAAATGTTGAACCAGAACTTTCCAAGTTTCGGATCCCCTTAGAGCCCTGACCACCCACTTAGCACATAGAGAAATACCTTACCATCTATAGTCCAACAGACCCATTCCGTTAGATTCTCTAGGAAGACAAGAAATATCCTAGGCAACTCTATGAGATCCCTTTGTTTCAGAAGAATTATTCCAAGAAAATATTGAAAGAGTTTCTCAAGATTCTTATCACAAGCTTGTGAAGGAACCCAACAAGAGGAATAGTATACATGAGTGGCAGCTAAAACTTTAGAGAAAATATGTAATTTACCTGCTAATGACAACTTCTTAGTAAGCTAGAAATCAAGTTTCTTTTCAACTCTTTGAAGCACATAATTCCAAAGCTGGGCAGGGGAGCCTTGAAAGGCAAAAGGAATACCAAGAAACTTAAAAACTTCTCTAAGAGGGATCCAATTCCAATGATAACCTTGAATCCAAGGTGACATAGGTAAGAAAGACTACCTGAAGCAAGAGGTCTTCCTCCATTGTATGCTAGAACCAGAGGTTGTGTAAAAGGTGTTCAGACAAAATAGAGCATTAGAAATAAATTTCTCCTCTTGCCTTATAGTAAGAAAGGAGTCATCAACAAAGTGACCATTAATAAGTTGTCCCTGATCATTCGGAAGACCAATTCCTTTAATAAGACCTGCAGAAGCTTGAGCAACTAAAAGATAGCCAAAGGCTTCAACATCAAGCACATATAAAGAGAGAGCAATAAGACACCTTTGCCGAATAGACCTAAAAGGCCCACTACTTTAGACCGTGAAATTATTTAGATTGAAAATAACCAAAGCATCTTTGAATAACATAGCAATAGTTTGAATGAAAACTGGCCCGAATCCTAAAGCTTTGAGCATAACAAGAATGAATCTCCATTCAATGTGGTCATAAGCTTTCTCAAAATAAATCTTAATAAAAAGCATGTTCTAGTTTGACATTCGGGCCCATTCCATGCCCTCCCAGACAACCAAAACATTATCGAGGATGTACCTTCCTTGAATAAAACTAGTTTGCTCTAATATGACTATCAAAGGAATAAGAGGCCTAAGGTGAAGAGCCAAAGCTTTGACAATGATCTTGTAACTAAAATTAAACAAAGTAATAGGCCTCCAATTAGTGATAAATTTTAGGTCCCCTTGCTTGGGTATGAATATGATACTACCCCTGTTAATAATTGCTCCCAAAGACCCTACTCAAAGAGCCTCCAGATAAAATTTATGCAAATCAAGACCACCTAAGTCCCAAATACCCTTGTAGAACTCACAGGGAAAGCCATCCAGATGTGGCACTTTGTCATTTGCCATTTGAGACAATGCATCCTCTAGATCTGTAAGGGAGAGTAGTTTATCACACCTTGCTCTTTGAGACTTTGAAATCTTAACTGGTACAACTGCCATACAAGTTGCTAGTGCTTGCTCCCGCTCAAGGAAATAAGCTTGTGCAGCAAAAACATTAGTATAACACTTGAAAAAATCATCAATCATATCAGGAAGAGAGGTAAGCCTTATTCCATTATCTTGAATGAACTTGAATTGAGTAGCTTGCCTGGGAGGACAAAGCCTTTGAATAAATTCTTTGGTGACCCTATCAACAACTTTAAGCCAATGAAGTCGGGCTTTAATTTGAGCTCCCAGAGCCTCATAAAGTTTAGAAAGTTTAAGTTCATGCCTTAGCTGGGTAATATGAGACTGAAGTTCAGGATTAAACGAATAGGCCTCAAGCCTAAGAGAAGCTTTATCAAGCTCATCATGAAGGACAACATTGGAATATCTTCTGAATGATGCCACCTTTTTCCCCAAAGTACAGAGCAAGATAATTGTACAAAAAATGGCATCATTCCACCATTCTATCCAATCCAACTCTCCAGTAGATCTAGGAACTAGATTCCAAAATTTGTGGCTATGACAGACCATGGAAGGGTGCTAAAGAAAGGAAGTATTAAAAAAAATATGACTTGTAGTGTCTCCGAGGTAAGAATTTTGACAACACATTAAACATGATGGATGAATGGTCAAAAGTAGTGGTATTAGGAATGGTTTCCACAAACGGAGCTAAAGCATTTCTCCTATGAAAGAAAAACTGCACATGATCTAAAAGCATGGCTCTATCTAGCCTTCTCAGAATTCTTGCATGGCCAACCTAGAAATTGGACCACGTATACCACAAATTTTTAGAAAAATCCTGAGGAGAAAAACAAGAATTGGGGTTTGACAAACCCAATTTGTTTTTCATGAAGTACTAGGCCTCTCTTTCCCCAGTAGCCCACTGCATCGAAAGTTGTCCTATCTTGTATGCAAGATTTTTAGTCATATTAAAATCTCTGCACATAACCCAAATAAGTGGTAAAGAAAAAACACACCACCTCTAGAGGTTACAATACTCCTGAGCATCATTGGAGGCATAGACATTAATAATGCCAAAATACAACCCACCAACCTCAAGTAAAACCTAAACTACGTGATTGGAGGGGTCCACACCCCACGAGACAAAACTATCTTTCCACCTAGCTGCCAAAAGAATGACAACTCCCCCTCTGCTAGGGGAATGACTGGTGGCATAAAAAAAGCAACCTGGCCAAAGAAAAGGACAAGTACATTGCAGAATAAATTCATATCTTAATCTCTTGAATATAGATAAAGTCAGGATTACCATAAAACCTAGATCATAAAGCAATCTCATCTCGAACCAAGTATTTGTGGATTAGGTCCATCAACCCTCTAAAATTCCATGATAAAAAATAATGGAGATGGGTCAAGACTCATATGTCCGACTACATCTTCAACGTCTCCAAGGTTTGAAAGAGAATCATAAATATTACAGAGAAAATGCTCTTGAAATGCTTTCCAATTTTTTTTTGACTCTTTTTATCTTGGTGAACTAGGAAGTCTCTCCAGGGTGGGCTACGGTATCTTTAACCATTGATAGAATCCCGTTTAGGTTCCATGAAGCTTGAGGAAGACTACCAATTGATATGTAGAACTAGAGAATCTGAAGACTGAGTAGGAGCAAAAGAAGTAACAATTTTGGCAAAGGAAGCACTAGTCGATGGTACATTAACAATCATCTATTAAGCCCTAGCATGGATGCCATCAGTTGCGTGGTGTGTTACTCCGTCACCACACCATGCCCAGTTGGCGTAGAAGATACAAGGGGTTGAGGCAAGCTACTGGGATCAGTCATAGGGTTTATATTTTTTCCATTCTTACCCTTATTTTGGACTACCTTCCATTCATTTTGCCTTCCTTTGGAAGTAGGAACAAAGCTAGTACTAACATGAGCCACAACTATCTCCTTAGCTTTAATTTTATCCATCATTAAAGGATAAAATTTTATCTTATGGGTAGCTGATTGGCAACAGTAACATATGTTAGGCAATTTTATGTAGACAACATATTGCTTGAACCTATAGTCACCAACTTGGACATCAACAGTCTCCCTAAGGTCTTTAGAAAGATCAACTTTGACACAAAAATACTTTTGAGGGTGTGAGGCATAAAATTTATCTGTTTTACAATAGAAAAATTCACCAATGGGGACCACAAGGTTCTGACAGTAAGGCTAGAGTGGTAGAGGAAGACTAGGGAATTTAAACCAAATCGTAACCCACAAGGAAACATCATTAGTGACCAAAAAATCCTTGGTCCAGGGCTGAAAAATCAATAAGGAGCTACAAATAGACCAAGGCCCACGATTGAGGACCGCTTTGGCTTGAGCAAGATCAACAAAATGAAACCAAAAAAACCCTTTGGTGACGTTCTGGATACCATCAACCTTGACACTATGCCAAGCTTTTTGGATCCAGTTCTGAAGGAGGGTCTCGCTAGGGATGCAATCTAGAAAATACCCTACCAGTTTATGGCTTTCCAGTCGAGAACAAGTAGTATTAAACTCGCTCAATGAGATAACAACATCCGAAGGAGAAATATTACCTCATGATAAAATTTTGGAATGAAATTTTGTGGTTGCTTGTTCACCTTTAGTACCATTGCTCCCTTTTGTAGCTTCAACAGAAGTTGGAGCTACTGATTGAGCTCCATCCATAAAAAAAAGGTTCAATTTGCGAAATGACAGAGTGAATTCGGCGAAAGAAGCAAAAAAATGCCCTAAGAGGCGTCCCGCATATGCTCCAAAGTGGAGAGGCAATATGGTACCAATAAATTGAAACCCTAATGCATGCAAATTCTTCCTTTGGATTTTTCAGATCCGAACAATACATAACCTGTTTGCTATATGAGACAATGTTTATCCAATATACAAAGCTATTCAAACTTCAATATTCTCGTTATCAATATTTTATGTACAACCTCATAATATTTTATATTTGAACCTTGGACCTCTTACTTGGAGTATCAAAGTCTTCATTGTTAGTCATCCTTTAATTATTTTACAAATTTAATTGATTTTGAGTTCAAATCGTTTAGACAAAAATAATCTTCAAATATAATTCATTTTATCTTATTGGTCTTCATGTTTGGTGAAATTTTAATTTTTTGTATAACTTGGTATACAGGAAAGTGAGCTACGATGTAATATTCCATAACAACATCATCAAAGTCTCTTTTATAATGACCATATTATTAGAATGTGTGAACTTGGTTGTTAGATTTATTAATGCCTTATTGAGTTGATAGATAATAAAGTTTATTAAAGTCTTTATTATTAGTCATGCTTAAACTAATTATTTTTTAAAAATTTAATTGATCTTGAGTTCAAATATTTTAGACAAAAATAATCTTCAAATATAGTTCATTTTGTCTTATTGGTCTTCAAATTTGGTGAAATTTGAATTATGTATAAAATACATTGAATCTTCTTATATAGGTTAACAATGAACTATGAAATATTCCATAAAAACATCATTAAAGTCTCTTTTATAATGACCATATTATTAAAACGTGTGAACTTGCTTGTTGGATCCATTAACAGCTTAATGAGTTGATTGATAATCAAATTTACCAAAGTCTTCATTGTTAGTCCCCCTTAAACTAATTATCTTTTGACAAATTTAATTGATTTTGAGTTTAATTATTTTAGATAAAAATAATATTCAAATATAAAGCATTTTCATATTGGTCTTCAAGTTTGGTGAAAGTTGAATTTTATGTATAAAATACATTGAGTCTTGTTATAGAGGTTAACGGTGAACTACGATGTAGTATTTCATAACATCATCAAAGTCTCTTTTATAATCACCATATTATTAGAATGTGTGGACTTGCTTGTTGGATCCTTTAACACCTTATTGAGTTGATTTATAATCAAACTTACCAAAGTCTTCATTGTTAATCCCCCTTAAACTAAGTTTTTTTGAAAAATTTAATTGATTTTGAGTTCAATCTTTTAGACAAAAATGATCTTCAAATTTAATTCAGTTTGTCTTATTGGTATTCAAGTTTGGTGAATTATTTTAGCATCTATATGCTATTTCATCTTTAGCCTCCATTGAAGATTTGGTGGATGATTTTTTGATGTAAAGTTGGCATCTTGAGTACTTATAAATAATTTGCATAAGAATAAGCAACTAGTTGGAACTGTTCCCACATCAATCATCATATATTTTACAATCCAGGAGGGTTGTGCCACTAATGGAAAGTAAAAGAATTATCATTTTCTCTCCAATTTTATGAGTTACAAGAGCACAATATGGGTTTCATAAAGTGTAGATCTAAATTCTCATGGTCAAAATATGTTTACAATGGAACCCATAACTCCTTTTTATATCTAGAGTTACCCTTGAGTTATTTGGGGTGAGAAACAACTACTCCTAATAAAAGTAAAGATTTGGGGGCATATCTAACAAAATGATGCACCTCCAAATATAATATACCTCTAAAAGGATTAGAAGGATTCTAAAATAAGTTAGGATGCCATTACATGCTAAAATATGGCTTTCCAAATATTTCCTTAGGATTTGTACCTTTACTTTTATCCCTTTGTAGGCCTGCAAGTGATTTGCTCCAAGAGGTAAGCAAATCACACAACTTTGCTATAAAATTACCACTAAACTTCTGTGCTTTGCTCCTATAATCCAATTGGTCCACTTTGCTAGAAGATTTCTCTTGAACCAATCAACACCTGAAGAACAAATTGATACTTGTCTTGAAATTAACTAAAATTTAAGGGGTTTTGGAAGGTTTTGATGGATAGATTCAATTATTTTGTTACCTTCCAATATTGTGATTCCAAAGGTAGGGATATATCATTATATATATTACAAGAAAAAAATTATAATTTTATTTCAAGAATGAAAGAAAATTACACTTCTTAGGTGCCTTGGCACAAACAAAACCCTAGATAAAACAGATTATTGAGAGTCAATATAATTATAGTTGGAAAAATCAGAGAGGAAACCCCATATTCAAAATAACATAGGGATAATAAGGATAAGTATTATTATATATCAATAAATAATCATTAATAACCTCCATGTCCATAACTAGGATAGAAACCAACAAAAAAAGAAACCAACAATAAGAAAAAAAATAGTTAAAATCTGCCATAAAGCTCTAATCAATGGACATATCCATAGTAAAATCCCAAATCTAGCATAGAAACTAGGGGTATGATATGTGAGTGAAAGAAACTAGGGGTATGATATCATTATATTTATGGTGACTTCATAGGATGCTAAGCTCGATAAGTGAGAGATCCTCAATATTGCCTTTGTCCTTGGGCATGAAGTCTTCAAAATTAGAATCCATGCCATAAAATATTTCGAAATTATGGTTCCTTGATTTTGATTTTCACTGTAGCATCTCTAATAACTTATGCCATTCTTCATATGCTAGCAACAAGATGGTAGCAAGGTCCTCCACTTCTATGATATCTTCATATAGATTTTTTGATAACCCATCGTAGTTCCTCTTAAGCTCTCACAAATTAGCATAAAGTAGCTCTAACCTTTTGTATATTTTATTTGCATCTCCTAAAATATCCTACTTTTTCTCCTCATCAAATATTATGCTAAGGATATAATCATTAAGGAGTTTCAATTGTGGGTCAAATATGCCTGGTAGTCTAGCAATGACAAGCCTTTGAATTTCCTTTTTCAACTCTTGCACCAAGGATTCTAGAGAGGCCAATATGTCCTTACAAGCATGTAGGTCTCTCCAAGCATTAGGGATCTTATTAATTTTCTTGATAAAGTCATTTTGATCTATCCCTAAATACTATGCCTATGACATCAACATTGTAGATATAAGCTTTAGAACTTCTTAAACCTCTCCTTTGTAACCAATTATTGGTTAGTCTATTTATAGTTTTTATTATTTGACTTAGGTTGTGTTACACATAGGCTACATAATAGAACTATCCTTGCACACTTTTAACTTATACCCTGATCTTGCCCTAGAGGGTCTTCACTCCTTCGATGTCAAAGGTCTTTGAATCTATTGTTCCTCCTTTCAACACTTAGTTTCTTTTGGAGTTGATCAATCCTTTGATCTCTCACTTGCTGGGATTTTTGCATTTGTTTCACTTGGTCCTCTAGTTGGGATTTTTTATAGTCAATCTATCCCATCAATTAGTCTTTCCCCTGTGCAAGTTATTGTGAGAGATCCTCTAGTTGTTTTTAGCCTCCTCAAGTTGGGATTTGAGATCCTAAGCTTGCTTCTTTAGTCAATATTACTCAAAGGCATCCTTATTTAATGTCCCATTTTCAACTAGACTTGCTCCTTTTAGCAACACCACATTTGTTTGGAGATCATTAGTATTCTCCTTTATTACCTCATCCATCATTGTTAGTTTTCTAAAATTCATGGTTGCATCGATTGAAATCTTGTTTATGAGCTAAATAATTTAGTATGAATCTATTTGACTTAGATCCAGTACAAATACCCTAGCAGTGAATTTATCAGTAGATGTAGCAGTCTTGGTCAAGTCACTCTCTATTGCTTCAATAATGAGGATATTATATCCCTAAATTCTAATTATGACTACAATAGTATTGGATCCCAAGAGGTTTTACCTCTTAATTTCTTGTATTCCCTCTTTAGTTAGTTCTTATTTGTCACGAGGGTGTCAAATTCCTTTTGTGTATTTGTTTCTTTAGCTTCACATACAATGTTCCACAAAAATTTCTAAATGAGCCTTGTGGCTGAACTAAACTCTAAGGTAATTTCTTGTAGACTTGACAGTATTGCCTACAATAGGAGTATCCTGCCTTGGTATGGTGACATGATTGGGATGAAATGATAGGTGGATAAAGTTGAGTGGTTATGGATGTGAATGATGTGGTTATGGAGGGAGTTGCTCTTGTCACTAGCTATGTAAGTTATTTTTCTCGAAGAGATACTAATGATGAAGGAGTCAACTCATATGAGACTAGTGGTAGTGTGGTAGATACTTGAATGAAAGACGATGAAAACAAGGTGATGGGTATAGTTCTAGGGGTGAAGGTGGTAGATGGAGGTAGAGTAAATCCAGGAGAATCATGGATTATATTGATATATGGTGAGAGAGATGCAACTAAAGAAGGTGTAGGAGAAAAGTGAGAAGTGGGAACAAAATAAATGGAAACAAAGAAAGAAGTGAAAATGGTGGATGGTGAAATTAAAATGGATGTGATTATAGTAGTGGAAAATGTTCCATCCATTTTCAACTTAGGAGGGGTTATTCCTTAGGGGACTTACCCCTTCTTGAGTTGAGTTGTCAGTTGTTGCTATTCTTGGGCTATTGCTACTTTCTCAAACATTGCTCCATATATTTCAAACCTATATTACCCTTCTCTTACTATCTACTGTATTATGGAGATGATGACTACTAGTGTGGTAGATATAACATATATGACAATGTTACGTGTAGGGACACATGATGGGATTGATGTATTTTATGGTATCTGTAAAGCCTCTTCTACGTTTTTCACCCTCTTATAAATCCTTGGATGTTTTATTTTTTTAATAAGTAACAATAATATTTACAGTGGGTTTTTTTTTAAAGGGTCCCAAAACCTTAGGTACATAAGTAGCCGTAGCTATATTCTAATGTTAGAGTAGACCGGGGCTGCACCCTTGGGGACCAAGCCGGGGCCCAGGGGCCTCGATGCCTACAAATAGTCCATCCAACGATGTTTCCAGCAAGACAAAATTTGGCCTGAGGCCACCAAACAGGGAGAAACCTCAAAATTGCCCAGCAGTTAACCCAAAAAATTATTGGCCGCCATCGCTCCAGATTGCCCTGCAGCTGGGCCTGACCTGAACGGGGGCCCCGACCTGGCAGATTAGTTCCCCTCCCTGTCAGGGCCGTCGCCCAACCTGCGACGGAGTTCAGACAGGGCATTGGCCGCTGTGGAAGCCGCTTTTGCAGAAGCGGTCAAGGAGCTGATCGTGATGTCTAGGAGGGCTCTGGTCGAAAAGTTCCACAACTTACTTCCGGAGTCAGAGCTGACTTCGATGGCTTTCGGGGCCTCCACCTTGGCCTTCTTGGAGCTGCCAGCAGCCCTACTACTGCCGGGGGCCGGGCCCTTACGGATCGAACTTGCACCAGGAGTCGAGGCCCCGCCTGGGGCCTGAGCCGAGGTTCTGCATTTTTGGGTGGGTCTACGTAGTTTCGGGGAAGGGGAGGCATCAGGGGATGGGGTCTCCTTAGATTTGGACGCTGTAGGGGAAGCAATAGGGAAGCCAACCTCTTCAGGGGGAACGGAGGATAGGGGAGGGATGTGATGTAGCTGGGGCTAGTTTTCTAGGGCGTGTCTATATAGAACAACCATGAGCCCTTGATGGGAGGGTCGAGAATGATTCTTGTGGGCCCGATCAATGGTGAGGCTCAGGGAATAAAAGAGAAATTGAGGGGTGCTTACCATCATGGCTCCATGAAGGTGATTATAGAAACTGAGGGGAAAGCTATAGAGGCATTGATCCGGGTCATCATAAGTTATATATTGCATCACTAGGATGATGGCCTCGTCAAAGGGGGCCGGGAGGTCAGCTCGAAAGAGGTTGGCCTTGTCCCATTGCTGTTTCAGGAACCGAGAGAGCTCCTCCTCCCAGTTGTGCTTGTCCCATCGAACAAATCTTCCTTTCTCCTCGTGGTGCAGGCCCGTCACTTCAGTCAAAAAATCCTTGGACACCTTGAAGTGAAGCCCTTTCACTTTGACCTCCCCGTCGTTCCAGGAATCCAAAAATCCCTGCGTGATTTCTTCGTCTGCCCCTGCGAACTTACTGAAGAAGGGAGTGTAGTTCTTAGCGTCAGAAAAGATCCTGGCAGACTCGCTCAGGTCGAGAGTGGAGGGCTCGAGGAAAATTGCCTTGGCAGCCATGGAAGGCAAACAGGAAGGCCAGGGGCAGGGGAACCAGAGTCGGCCTGAACTGAGAGGGGAGACTCACGGGGACAGGGGAAGGGGAAAACACACAGGAATGCGAGTGGCCTCTGAACACGGTTGGGTTAAAAGCTTGCAGGGAGGCACCAAGGAGGGGAAGGGCCACAGGCATCGGGAAGGGGCGCTTAGGGTGGGGGACGACACGAGCTGGGAGGAGCTGAGGGGGCGAGGCTGGCGGTAGCCACGTGGGGTAGGGAAGGGGAGCCAATGATAACGCTCCAATTGGCACAATATTGATGGGGAAGCAGTTTGGGGAAATCTCTTGAGAGAAAGGCGCGTGCGGTTTGACTCAACATGAAGATCCATCGAAGCGGCACCCAAGGTGGGAAACTTAGACTGAGAAGCTGCGTGCTCCAACTTGGGCTTGCCAGGTTTGCCAATGAGGCTATGGTTATCCAGATCAAGAGAAGCCAAAAATCTGATGTGGCCTCTGAAGCGGGGAGCACTTGGCGAGACGTGATGGCGCTTGATCGGATTGGCCAACCCTCGGGTGGGAGGGTCGCTGGGGCCAATCATCAAGGTAGAGCGGGAAGGAGTATCCCCTGTCCACATGGGGAGGGCATGACATCGCACCTTCAGGGCCCCGACTCAGGGCGATCTAAGCGCCTGTACTCTCATCGGGGCTTGAATTGTCTTGAGATGCTAATTGGACCAGAGCATCAGGGAAATTCGTGGTCCAGGTAGTGAGATCTTCCATTGTGGTGGCTTGATTGGCCATGAAATCGGTTGCCCTATTACCTTCTCTATACACATGACGAAAGGAGTGATGAGTGAATCCTTGGAGGATGGTGAGAACTTCTCGAATGGTGTTGTGGATACGCCATGAGCTATTTCCCAAGCTACGGGCGGCCTTGATGATGACTAGAGAATCACCCTCGATGATGACTTTTGGGGAGGTCTCCTTGAGGGCTATCAGCCCATGGAGGAGAGCTGCTACTTCGACGAAGTTGTTGGTCTGAATGCCAAGCGGTTCAACGTATGCCAAGATCAGGGCCCCGTGACTGTCTCGGATGACCCCGCCCGCTCCAGAGGGGCCGAGGTTTCCTTTAGAAGCTCCATCAAAGTTAAGTTTAACCCATCCGAGAGGGGGGTAGTCCACCTTGTCATCGAACGATGGGAGGGGGCGGGAGGGGGACCGGGGGGGAAGCTGGACTCCAAGGGAGGAGAGGAGGGTGGACTCGACCAGCCTTCGGGGCGCCTCGCTCAAGGGGAGGGAGCGGGAGTTCTCAAGGGCGAAGGCAACCGCCTTGGCCGCCACCCACTAGGGGGAGCGGGCCGAGGAGGAGAAGGCTCTACTGTTGCACTCAAGCCAGAGTTTCCAGAGCAGATGAGGGAGGCAAGAGCCCCATAGGAAGTGGATGAAGGGGTGGGCGAAGGGATTGGGCCACTGAGACAGGAGGTCAGAGATGGAATTGGGGGCCACCCACTGGATAGAAAATTGGGATAGGATGAGGCCTAGGGCTTTAGAAGAGAAGGGGCATCTGAGGAAGAGGTGATTAGTAGACTCCTAGGCAGCACAACAAAGGAAGCATCTGTTCAAGATCTAAAAGCCCCTCCTAATCAGGTTCTCGATAGTTAGGATCTTATTTTGGATGGTCGCCCAAACAAAGTGGCTAATTTTGGGGATCAACTTCTTGGCCCATACCTGTTTGACTGGGAATGGGGCCTCATCAGGGACTCTTTGGAAGTTGTAGGTAGATTTGATAGAGAAGATGCCACTAGGGGTGTCGTGCCAGATGCATCTGTCGTTCCCTCTAGAAGATGGGATAACTGTCACCTCGAGGAGACGCTGGAGCCTGGAGGATTGAAGCGGGTGCCTAGGGTTCAGGATGGGCTTCCATGTTACCCATCCTTGGTTTTGGGTGAGATAATCTGACACTTTGGGCCCTCTGCCCACCAGGCCCGATTTGAGGATGAGGAGGTCACTGTCAGCAATCAGGGCCTCATCTTGGATCCACCTGTCTTCCCAGAAGTTGATCTTGGTTTCGTCCTCGAGGATCCATCTGGTCCCCTTTCGAATGATGTCTTTAGTGGAGATCAGGGATTTCCAGAAGGCTGATCCATCTCTAGGCTGGGAGTCATTGAGGAAGGGGTGATGGTGGATGTATTTCCTATGCACGATACTGACCCATTCATCAGGGGCATTGGTGAACACCTTCCAGGCATGCTTGGACAAGAGGGCCTTGTTCATGGGGGTCACCCGCCTGAGCCCGATCCCTCCCTCACCTTTGGGGTGGTAGACCAGGGGCCAAGAAACCAGGGGAATCCTCTTCTTATCTTTGCTGCCCGACCACAGAAAGCATTTCTGGATTTGCTCGATGTGTGTTGCAATGGAGGCCGAGATTTTGAAGACCGACATGAAGTAGACCGAAATGCTTTGAAGAACCGTCGACAGGAGGGTGGCTCTACCTGCCTGTGAGAGGAGGTGGCCTTTCCAGGAGGCCAACTTCCTCTAGATCCGATCAATCATCCCGCTCCAAAGGGTCTTGGAGGAAGCTCCTGTAAATAGGGGGAGCCCGAGGTAAGAGGAGGGGAGGGAATCAGGGGTACAACCAAGAATCTACCCGATTCTGATTTGCCTAGCCGGGGGGTATGGATAAAGAAAATTTTACTTTTTTGGAGGTTGATTTTCTGCCCGACCACCTCCTCATACAGGGTCAAGATGTGCTTGATGGTCTTGGCTTGAGGGATCGAAGCTAAAGTAGCAAGGATGGTGTCATCCATGAACTGCTGATGGGACACAAGGGGTAGGCCCGACGCAGGCCTGATGCCCGAGATAAGTCCATGGGAGACAACACTCGAAATGGTGCATCCTAGGGCCTCAGCCAGGATGATGAAGAGGATCGGGGATAGGGGGTCGCCTTGGTGAAGGCCTCTGGAACTGGGGAAGAACCCGACGGGGGATCCATTAATGAGGATAGAGAACCAAGGGGAGGAAACACAATTTTTGATGAGGCTGACCCAGGAGGGGTGGAACCCGAACTTGAGAAGGACCTTGGAAAGGAAATCCTAGTCAACTCTGTCGAAGGCCTTGTTCATATCTAGTTTGAGCAGAAAGGAGGCCTTTTTGGATAGGAGGGCCGAGTGGATGGCCTCGTGCATGATGATAACTCCGTCTGTGATAAGTCTGCCTTTGACCGAGCTCCCCTGGCAGGGGGCAATGATCAGGGGAAGGATATCCTTAAGGTGGGAGGCCATGGATTTGGTCAGGATTTTGTATAAGACATTACACAAGCTGATGGGGAAAAATTCAGAGAGGGATCTGGCTGCTTGAGACTTGGGGATCAGAGCAATGAAGGTGGAGTTTATACCTCTAGGGATGGAGCTGGCGGACTGGAGGTCCCGGATGGCTACGCACACTTCTTGGCCAACGAGGTCCCAAAAGGATTGGAAGAACCGAGGGGGAAACCCATCCGGCCCTGGGCCGCCTCGGCCTTCATGGAAAACATAGCAGCATGGATTTTAGAGTCAGACAGGGGCTATAGGAGCATCTCGTTCGCTAGGGCCGAGACGAAAGTTGGGATATGCTCTAGCAGGGAGTCTGTCGCTTTTGGGGACATCTGGGAATTGTCGCCAAGGAGCTCCTGGAAGAAGTTGATGGCTTCAGTCCGAATGTCTTCTTCATCCTTGATTATTCTACCATCGCTGCCCACCAACTCAAAAATTCTGTTGGAGCCCCTATTTTTGAGGGTCGACGTGTGAAAAAACTTGGTATTAGCATCACCATCTTGGAGCCATAGGGCTCTCGACTTCTACCTCCAGAATGTTTCTTCCCTGGCCATGATGTTGTGGTACTCGCTGAGGGCTGAACGTTCCTCTTCCCTGATCCCCGGATCTTGGGAGCCTTCTTGGAACCTGAGCTCAAGGTCTTCGAGATTTTTCTTAATTGCTGCTTTATTTTTGAAGATGTTGCCAAACACCTCTCTGTTCCATACCTTGAGCTATTCTTTGAGATGTCTCAGTTTGTGGTAGACTTGCTTGATAGGGCACCCAGGGACTGGGGGAGCCCACCAGCAACCAACCTGGGCCCTGAAGTTGGGGTGGTGCAACCACATGGACTCGAACCGAAAGGGCCGCTTGAGGGAAGAGTGATGGTCGGTTTCAAGGAGGAGGGGGCTGTGGTCAGACCCAATTTTGGGGAGAGCCAACAAGGTTACGTCAGAAAATAGGGGAATGGCTTCCTTAGAAAGAAACACTCTGTCCAGCCTGACCTGGATATGGCTTGCTCCCGCTCTTCTATTTGACCAGGTGAACCTGGCTCCTTTTAGGTTGACGTCCATGAGCTCATTGAGGTCGGTGAAGGCCCCAAAGTCTTCCATGCTTTTGGATGGAGCCGCTGAACCCCCGCTTTTGTCAGAAAGGAAAAGGGGGCTATTGAAGTCCCCTACTAGGATCCAGGGAAGGGGGGCAAAGGCCTCCCTCATCGAGCTGATTTCCTTCCACAAGGCAGCTTTCTCAACCGAGTTGTTGGGAGCGTAGACGTTAGACAAGATCCACGAATGCCTTGACTTCACACAATGGACCAGAATGTTGATTATTCTGGGGAAGATGAAATGAGTCTCCCCTCAAAATATCGAGGATCCCACATGCACAGTAGGCCTCCGGTTGTGCCAGCCGTAGGGGTAGACAGTGACTCACAATTTCACCAAATAGCTTGGGTGACCCTCTGAGCGGCCGCTTCATCTATTTTGGTCTCTTGGAGGAGGAGGAAGGATGGGCGGTGATCCTTGCGGAGTTGGTCGAGGATCCTTTTTTTGGGGGCACCATTGAGCCCCCTAAAATTCTAGGTGATGAGCTTCATTTGACACCCTTGGGGAGTCGCTTGCCCCCCTTCTCGAGCTGAGCAGGGGGTTTGGATCGTAGGGCATCTGCTTTGGAGAAGCTCGCGGTGATGTCAGAGAGGGTTGCCTATGAGCCATTGGCTATGTCGTCTTTAGTGATCCTCGATCACTGATCACCCAGGGTGGGGTGACCTCTCTTGAGTTTGCTGCCAAATTCTGTGGCGAACGTCCTACTTTGGGTCATCTTGGGGTTGATTTCATCAGGCCTGGACTAAGAACTGCCCTCAACCTCATCGTCGGACCTCTCAAAGCTACACTCTGAGGGGGGAGGCCAGCAGGGAATGTCGGGAGGGGCGAGAGGGGGTCGAGAGGGGGATAGCGAGGAGGGGGGGAGAAGGAAACTCTGGCATCTAGGGAGGAGGAAGGGAAGGTAGGAGCTAGCAGGGGAGAGAGCCCGGGCGGCTCGCAGGGCTGAGAGGGGGTGCAAGCGAGGGCCTACGGGGAGGGGGGGAGGGATCCACATCGGGCGAGGGGGAGCCTAGGATCGAGGCCCCAGGAGGGCAACCAGGGAGAGGTTCGAGGGAAGGGTGAACCTAGGGAGGGCCATCCATTAGGTAAGGGCCCACCTGGGATTCCTTTGGGATAGAAGGGGGAGCCTCCTTGTTGTTCCAAGCCTGGGATCTACGGTCATCATGGGGGGCCCGCGGGAAGGGGCCCTGCTTGGTCGGGAAGGGGGTTTAGCGAGGAGAGAGGCATCAACCTTCTTGGAGATGGGGCATTGGTAGGAAAGGTGCCCCTGAGTGCAGCAGAGAGGGTAGAAAGCAAGTTTGTTTTCATAAATCAGGGTTTGGCACCAGAAGAAGGACCCAGAGGAGATGGACACAGAAGAGGGGAGTTCGGATTCTAGATTTGCATTGACATAAAATTTGGCATGGACCATGCGAGAGCCTGCCTTGGTAGTGGGATCAAAGGCCACCAACTCATCGATCGATTGAGCAATGAGCCTTAGTATGTCTTTGTGCCACAAGTGAAAGGGAAGCTCGGGGAGCCAAACCTAGATCGGGGCGAAGTTGATACTTTGGGTGTTGGGATGGAAGTCAACTCCATATCACCTGAGGAAGAGGCTTTTGCATCCCAGGAACCAGGGCCCGCCAGACAGGATCTTTTCAACGTCATCGTTGTTGTTTAGTTTGATAATGAAAAAGCCCTTGGTAAGGGCCACCAACTGAATATGTCCAAAAAATTTCCACTTGGAAGACACCCATCTGCGGATGGTTTCCATGTCCGGTCGCCCTCCTAGGAACTTCCCAACCAGGGAGGCAGAGGATCCAGAGACAAAGGATGAGTAGACCTCCTCTTGAATGGAAATGTGGGTGCCCTCGAGGGAAATCCCTATGCCCAAGGCCCGAGGCTGGGCCCTGGCGCCAGCTAGGATCTACTGGTAGGAGGGTTTGGGCCCTCCCGAGGCAAAACCCTACCCAAGATCTGGAGGCTTTTTCCCTAGGCCTACAATTACGTCGAGGCTGGGAGGAGGCCTTGGGCCCAAGATGTCGTCCCTACCCTGACCGCTAGTCTGCTTAGCCTCTAAACCCTCCTTTGGTCCCGTCGAGGGCCCTGCAGGCCCGAGCCCGGGCCCCAACGCACCCGATCCCGATCCTGATCCTGCGCCCGCCCTGTATCTTGCGCCTGCGTTTGAACCTGCTCCCGCTCCCGTTCCCGCTCTCGCTCCCATTTTTGCTCCTACTCCCGCCATGATAACATCGATGATCCGTTCCAAAAACTTCCTCTAATCCTTGGATGTTTTTGATCCCATATGACATAGAATGTTTGAATGAAGGGGCCATCTCATGTTGACTTCTTTGATTTTCCTATCTCATGTGTCATATTTTTCCATGTTTATTAGAACACCCTAACTTCTCTAAGGCCCTTAATGTTCAATGATTAAATTTTAAGTTTAGGTCAAAGTTGTCCTCCACCTTGGTGTAGAAGGAGTGCCACTTAGAAGGATTATTATACCAAACTTGTACTTCATATTTATATTTATGTGTACTCCCTAGGATATCTAGAGCTAAATCCTAATTATAGTTGGCATACATATCAATGTGATATATCTTCTCATTCACAAAGAAGGTGTTCAAACCCTTAGCCTAAAATTTATCATTGAAATATCTGATTGGTTTATAAGACCACTTATCTCATTATTTTTGCAGTCATAAGTTTCTCTTCTAGCACTTGGTGGAACCCTTGCAACTAAGAAGTGATATTTATAATTGCCTACTTGACTGCATAGAAGATAATCTTATTCTATTCCTTAAAGTACCTTAGATCCACATAGTGTAGTTGCTTATTGCATATAAGGTTGAACATACAACTAGGTTAAAATATTGGCAACTCAAAAGGCATGGATGAAAACCCTTAAAGGCCAATTAAAGACCATAATATTCAAAGGTACAAGTCTCCATTTGATAATTTTGATGACTTTAGAAACTATGATGCCTCAATAAAAATTTGAGGGATTTACCCTTTATATTATCCATGATAAAATTATACAATTTATCATAGAAGTGATATGAATTTTTATCCACTTATCAATAACGTACACCAATGAATTCTACTATAGAAAGGGGTTCCATATCCACCCCTAGCTAATCCAACTACAAGGTTTAAAGCTAGTTTTTATTTTGACATAGTAATAACCAAACTAGGTTGGTGGTATAGGTGAAATTCCTTTCATCCTTAAAATCCTTTAGTTGATTGTCCATCAGGTCATGATTTACCTAGAATAGTCAATCATGTGAGAATGACTTGGATATGTCTCCACTATATTTAGGGTAATGTGATCTTCATAAACCTTGGTATTTGATCTTTCTATAAGCATTGCAGATATCCTCAATAAAACCATTTGCACATCATTGGTGAGAAGTTCTAATTCCAATTGGATTCTAAAGTCAATTGCTTTGTTCAGTTCTTCAAGCAAGGAATTAGAAAGTCTTAGAAGTAGTTTGTGTTACACTTGTAGTAGAAATAGTTCTATTTTTAAATTATAGGTGATCCACATAGTTAGGTCATCGACCACCTTTAATATCCTTATTATATATCCTTTCTTAATGTAGAATGATTCCTCACTCCATTGAGGTGGCTTGATGCTCCTTCTTGTGGGATCATATCTTTCTACGTAGACCTCTATAAGTTTTTGACAACTCCATACTTGGGGGACTAAGTCCATGGTGAATCTTGAGGTCCATATTCTACCTATGCTCCATGAGTCTATCTATGGACCCTAATGTTACCGCATTAAGGATTCCTTTGAATCTTCTATCCAATGATAGGAATCATCAAAATGGTCCTCAGGTCTTTGAGGAGGAAGGGAGGGTTAACTCTTTCTTTTTTATATTTTCTTATTTTCCTTTACCTTGGATGATTCTACTTCTTGTACTAGTATCAAAACCAATGATGGAGGGGTAAATGCAGATAGGATAGCGATAATTGAAGGTGGTGACATTGAGTTTGCCTTAGGCATATATGAAATCTGAGGTTTCCATGGAAATATTAGGGGCAGAAGATGAAATTTTTTTATAATATTTGAGTAACTAGAATAATTTGGTCATTTTGGAAAGTGATTCACTAGCTAGCATGAGCAGTTCTCTGAGAGGATAAAAAAATTAATTGATTTAAGTTCACTCAATGAGTTGAGCAATTATCTTATAGGGGTAAGCAATTTGCTCAAATGGCATACTTGGAATAATTATTTGGACTTCATGAGTGGTCTTGATTCCCAAGTGATTTGATTAGGTATGCTAGGAAGTCGCTATCAAAATCAATTTAAAACTTTTAACTACCCATATTTTTGAAGGATGAGGTTGTTGGCTTGATTTGTTAAGAAAATTATTGGTAGTAGTAGGTAAACTATTTTGAGGCATGCCCTTCCTAGCCCTTAAAGGATTCAATTTTGTTATATGGGAAAATCAACTTCAATAGGAGAGCCTTTGTAGAGTTTAACCTAATTGGGGTACTAATTTCCCTAGAGCATAGTCAATGAAACAACATGAAGATAAGACACATGCTTTGCTTAGTTTTATAAATATTATGTAATAGAAATGAGGTTGAGTGGGGTGTGATGGCAATGTACATAACTTGCGGTTCACATGGATTTGGTGCTTTGTTGTGCATTTGGTAATATTTTTAATGACAATGGATGCCTTTTGCATGGGTTTTATATTCCTTGCTTCACCTTTGCTTGCACCTAGTCTTAACCTTACCTAGGTGGGTAGGTTGATATGCTTGTGTATGATTTGATTACCCATAGGTTTGCTCATAATTACAATCAAATCATTCTTAAAAAGGAGCAAATCACTCCTTCAGGTTTTTATTTATTTTCAAACAACACAAGCAATAAGACAAGCCACTCCATAAGATAGACTCTATGCCCTAGGGGAAGAAGAATTTTGAGAAGAGAAAAAGAGGAATGGGATTTGCAAAAGAAAAAGAAAGACAAAGGGGGATAAGAGCCAAATAATAATAGCTAAAAAAAAAAGAAAATATATGTACATATTTACATTCCTTTTTTGGACAGAGTTTTTTCTAAATGGATTGAAGGTGTTGCTTACTCACTAAGATTGATAATTTTTTTCCATCCATAGTGGTGAGGTTGTAAGCATTTGGATCCATAAATTTGAAGAACTTGATAGGGTCCATTCAAAGGGAGTCAAATTTTTAGTGACGACCTATTTTCACTAGGTCTTTATCCCACTTGAACACTAGACCACCTTCCTTGAAATCCATCTTGATGGCTCATTTGTGAAACCATATTTTGATTGCTTATTGGTGTTAAAACAATTCTCTTGATTGCTTTCTATATTTATTCTTCTAGGGCCAAGGGAGAATTTAATATTACTTGCATCAATTTGACATAATTGCCTTCTAGCTTAAATTTTTATGATATTTGGAGGGAAGGGAGTTTCAATTTGACCGGCAATACTACCTATTTCTTGTACATTAGCTTGTAAGGAGATGACTAGATAAAGGTTTTAGGTATTACTCAATTTGTCCAAAGTTCCTCTCATAGTTTGGCATGCCAACCTCTCTATGATTTTATGATGGTCTTATTCAATTTACTCACTAGAATCTTGGTGTCTTCTACTAGTCCATAATCTTAGGGCTAATAATTAGAGGAAGAACCCATATTCTAGGGAAAACCTTATCACTTTGGTCCCTTTAAAATAAGTAGCATTGTCTATGGCTATAGTGGATTGTGTCTAAATATGGTGATGATGTCTTCCAATAGATAGAAAACTACCTCTTGATTGGCTAATTTTATTAACGTCACTTCAAACCACTTTGTGAAATAGTTAATTGTAGGGAGGATCCATCCATGTCCTACATTAGATAGAAGACTTATATTGTTGATGAAGTCAGGGCCCCACTATTGAAAAGGTTCTGTGATAGTTGTTGGAGTATATTACATTACTTGGTACATGCTAGTGTACGCCCATGGTACCTTCATGGTACATTTATAAATAATAGATTAGGGTTGAATCTGAAGAAGAAAAATTTACAACATCACCTTAAGGGCACTTATCGCAATGTAGGACAGTTTGAAAGCATTCAAAGGGAAAATAACATAAACTTGTAATCTAATGAAATGAAGCAAATGTGTAATAAAGGGGGCATATTTCTCCTTCTATTCATTCATCCATAACTTCAAATGCGATTACAATACATCCCCTTGTATCGCTCCAAATTTTTCGCATCCCTACCTTCAGGCTATAGGATCCGCGCCCGGAAGGAGGATGGGAAAAGGATGGTGCGGTACCTCGGACTGAGAGGACTTTGCGAAGGTCCCGCCTCTCAAGGGAGGGGTATTTTGGTGATTTTTCGACGGATGGTGGGTTCACCAGGAAACATTTAGCGGTAGTTTCCACGCCTAGGTTTTGGAATGTGTTTAGATGAGTTCGTTTTAATATTAAGCATTCATGTCCTAGGTTTGGCCGAATGAATCTAAATTAAACTACATGAAAATGCAACTTTCATGAACACAGCAAACAAATTTGAAAGCAGAAAACAGAGAATTTTATAGAATGACAATGAAGAATACCTGATCCGGATGTCTGAAGAAGATTCTGACGTTTGAAGCAGTCTGGATCGCCTGTAATCTGACGAATCGCCTGCAATCTGATAGAATCGTCTGAAACTGACAGAATCGTCTGAGATCTGACGAATTCGTCAAAGACCTACAAAACAGAAAACAGATGCAAAATACAAGAAATTCTACTGTGCTAACAGAGGCAAATTACACCAAATAATAAAATGAATATTGAGCAATAGTTTAAAATAGCAATCCTAGCCAATTTCTGTATTTTAACAACAAATCATGAACTTAATGTGCAATCTAAGCTAAATGGGTGAACTCCAAATGCAAAATAATATAAACACTGAGTAAATGATCTAATTTGCAAGCATAAAATGACAAAGAAAAGGTTGAGAAAAGCAAACTCCAGGCACCGATTGCCTCGATGTGGACTGCAGTCGAGATCGTCTCGCATCAGTATGAAATCGTCTCGCATTTGACGGGATCGCCTCCGATCTGAACAGGTTCGTCGATGACGATGGATGCTGGCTCCGACTGAAAAATAGTGATGTACCTGCAACAAAATTGGTATATATCTAATGCAAATGCAATATTGGGATGCTTTAACGTAGAGGGAATCAATTTGCAGAGAATTTCAGCCAGGGGTTGGGGAGGGAAAATCTTAGAGATTAAATAGGCTTAGGGGGAGTAGTTAGGAGGTTGGAGATCATCCCAATTTGGGAGATCTCCAACGGGGGAGGGTCCCAACGACGCAGACATGCTTCTGCCCAGATTGGAGACCCGTTGGAATAGATTCCAACTATGCAAATTTAGTTTTGCGACAAGATCGTCTGGACATTCTAGTCCAGACAAAATCATCAAATCTGGGACGATATCGTCTGATCGGCGACGATATCGTCAAACGGTCAAAACAACCTCTAAAAATGGCACGAAAAAGGGGGAAACGGATTTCCCGACGGTTAACGGGCGGTTTGGGAGGTTAAATTTGAATTTAAATTTATTTACTAAGGTGAATGTAAATTTTATAATTTTACTACGCCAATTTTAGGGTGCTACATTTTGCCCCCTCTTTAGCGAATTTTTCGAAGAAAATGCATTAAAGATGAGTTCTTCTCGATCTACGAGAAAACAAAAAATTATTCCCATTTTTAGGCGATGATTCTTGGTCGAATCGTATGACAGCTTACTATGGTGCCCCCTCCGTGTTTTTACCCAAATCGAACGTTTGAGGTAAAAACGCAGAAAAGCAAAAAAAATTATTGTTGAATAAAATTAAGAAAAATAGGGTAAAACCCTAATTCATTTTTACTGTTCATTTTCTGGTTTTTAGAGCTCTGGAAGCAAAAATGGTGGATATGATGTATATATTTTTTTGAGATATATAAGATGATATATTTTTGATCATATGACTTATATTGTGTTATGTATTTTTATGATGCTTTTAGATGTTTTAATTGATTGATTTAATAATTCATTGAGGATTCATGTAATTATGTCGTTGGAAATATTATAATTTGAATGTCATGCTATAACATTATAAATGAAATAATCTGATGTAACAAAGTGGTTGTTTGTGATGCAATGTGATAAAAATAAAAAGACTTCTAACAATAATTTCAAAGGACATTGTCGCTATTATAGACCATTTCATGGAGTCGCTGCTCACTCGGTCGTCAAGCTAATCCCATTTATAGAAATATTGTTAAAAAGGAAAAGAGTGCTTAAGAGACTGTCTTAAGACTTTGGTGCAATAGTGCAAATGATGATGATGATGATGATTGGTTTTGTTTTCAGATTTTCATGAAAAATATTATGCATGAAATATTGTTTAAAATGATTTTTGCTAGGCATAAATCCCTAAGTGTGATAAAATTTGTGAATAATTCCTTAGGAATTATACCATCATTGCAAAGTTAAAGGTTGACATAATGACATGAAATAATGATAATGTGCTTGCTTTTGAAAAGCATAATTTGTGTAAAATAAAATCATATGGTTTTCATGATTTTGAAGAAATGGGGAATAAAAATTGTTACAATGGTTTGCGCTAGGCATAGAATATGTAGGTATAGACTTATACCATCATCGCGAAAATCCAAAAAAAAATAGTTTTATTGCATGGTTGATTTTTTGATGAACAGAAAAGATGAAAATGAGGACTTGCGCTAGGCATAAAATTCCAATTTTGGTTTTGAAACTATACCATCGTCGCGAAAGTCGATAATATATATATGTTTTGATTTGTGTAATTTGGAAGAAATTTTTGATTTTTCTAATTCTATAGTTGTCTTTGTGAAAAATAATTGTACTTGATTATTCCAAACAAGTTGCAAAAATAATATTTCAAAGTATTTTGAAGACAAAAGTTAGATTTATAAGGAATCCCATGTGCATATGTGCATTCATTTCCGATCTTGATTTATCATAATGATACACAAAATCTCTCAAATACAAATGTGTGTGCAATTGCATTGTTCATTTACCACTTTTGAGCAAGATACTATGATACAAGTGATTTGAAGAAACCAAATAAGTGTTCATTAACCATGATGTAGATGCATATAACCATACTAGGTTACTATGTAGGTCGGATTATCAAGAGCTAGCTAATCCATAAGCAGACATAGGTCTGTACAAAAGAAGGTCGCTAATGTGACAGACATATCACCACGCTAGGAGTTACCCAAGGCCAAGCAGGTTGGGCACAAACCACCTGTTATGGGCCTTACATCACGCTTTTCGAATAATTGAGAATTCCAAGGATTCAAGCTCATCAACCCTTCTTTTCTTTTCAAAGGGTAGGGAAAGGGATTTTATTGCTTTCTTGCTTTCTTTTGAACTTTGCTTATTTTTCTTTTTGTATTTCTTTTGCTTGATAATGCTTGGAACATTGCTGAAATAACATTTTTCTTTTCTCTTCTTTCTTGAATTTTTCTTCTCTTTTTCTTTGCTAGGGATACTTGCTCGGATTATCTGTAGAGCAAGGGATTTTTATTCTGGGTAGGGGTGAGCTTGTCCTTTTGCCAATTCTCAAAGATTCTAGACCATGTGCATGATAGGATAGCAGGGGAAACTTTTCACTCAAGAAATCAGTCCTACTATGTAGCAAAACATGGAAATTACAAATATAATCATTTTATTATGGAAAGATGTGTGTGGTTTAAGTAAATAACAAGATCAATTCTCTATGCTCAAACTTTATTTAATTGAATTTTGTGAACTTTGATATAAGAGAGATTAGTAATCATGCCAAATAAAATCAAGATATTTATTGTTGTGAGTGTGCAAGTGAGGGATTCAAAATAAATGCTAATTTATCCAAAATAAGTTGAAACATATAACTGCAATAATTGTAAGAAAATATATATAAATGATTTGTGAGAAAGTTTTTGAGAATGTTGACTCTCTCTTTCTTCTGTATATTGTTTTGGTTTCGAAAGAGTCAAGCATATTGTTGTTTTTATATTTTTGAGCAAAAAATTTATCAACTGCCTTAAAAAAATGCAATAGATAGTTTTTGAAGATTTTTGGAGATTTATGAATGTTTTTGGTGTTTTTGAATAAATTGAAAGAAATACAAGATAGTAATTTTGAACAAATATATACATGGATGAAATGACCAAGTTTATGCATAGTAACGTTTAAGATGCAAAATATTCATGGGTTCTATAAGTTATTTACCATCTAAGGTAAATAATTTATATGCTCCCAATTCAAATTTTGCAGTAATAATGTATGGTCCAAGCCAATTGGGCTCGAATTTGCCTTTAAGGTCTTTAGTTGTATTTGTATTTTTTTGAAGATTTTGAGGATTTTGATTTTTTTTTGTATTTTGATTTTAATTTATGAATTGAAATTGGTGATATATACAAGATGATCTATATACACTATACAAGGTTATGTGAGTATAGCATGTCTAAGGTTGTTTCAAAATCAAAGGAGGTTTTGAAGGATAATCTGGTTGAGGTGAAGGTAAAAACAAATGGTGATAAATAAAAGGTAATGATAACAAAAGCTTTGTTATAATGTAAGATAATGTAGCAAAAGATTTGACTTTTATATGTGTAAAATTGATCATATTACAAAATAAAATGTCATAAATATAAGAAAGTTCTTCATTCTTATCACTATATTCCAAATCTTGATAATATGGAGAAAGTATATGTGAAAGATATGCATGAGTGTTATTTGGTAAACAAGGATGATCATATATGGATGAAGAAAAGTGATGGATAAAAGATAATTGTGACAATAAAGAATGTATAAAACTTGATGTTTCAATCGTTAAATACTCTTCAAATGGTTTTGGGTCACCCTGTATGGTAACAATTTTATTTGCAAGTTCAAATTTCAAACATTGGTGAAGAGTGGAAGGGAAAACCCTCATCGTATGAATCCAAGGACTCTGGAGAAATAGGTTGTAAGGTGAAGGACAATATCCTACATAGAATAAAGTATCCAGGATCTTGGATCCAATATTGAGGGAAAACATTATAGTATCTTGAGCTTCTTGAATTTCATTGTTAAAAGATTTTATAATAACATTTGATTCATTAATATCTTCTTCCTTTGATTCGAGTTGTTGGAATAATTGATAAGTGCATAAATTAAGAGAGGAGTCATTATCTACCATGATAGTTTTAACAAGTGTTTCTTTACTAGATCCTATAATGTAAAGAGAGGAGTCTTCTTGTAGAGTAGAGGAAGGAATATCCTCATCATAGAATGAAATATGGTTAACCTCAAGAGGGTTTACACCATTAATTATGTTCTTAGAGAAAATATGATGAGGAAAAAATTGTTGGCTAGGTATTTTGAACAAAATTTCCTTGTGATAAATTTGTAATACTTCTAAAAGGGATATCTTTGCTTGAGGATTAATCACTTGTTGTCGGTTATCAAAGTGGATTTCAGATTGAGATTTTGATTTTAAAGATGAGATTTCTATACTTACATTCCATTTTGGATCATTCTCTAGAGTCAAAGATAGTTTTGAAGGTTGTTCAAATGAGGAATCCATATCTTGAATATCTGATTGAGTTGCTTGAACTTGAGGTTGCTCATTTGTAGTTTCTGTTACAATATTAATAATATCATCATGATGGGACACATTAACATGCAATATTTGATTGGTTTCTTGTTGTTGATAATTGAATAGGGGTTCTTGGGAGATCTCCATGTCTTGATTTATTATTGGTATTTGTTGTGTAGGAGTTTGATTGTTTACTGGAGGTTTATCATCAGTTGTAGATTGTAATTCCTTTATATTAAAAAGACCTTTATCAATCAAATCTTGAATTGCACATCTTAAATCTTTACAATTTTGTTTCATATGTCCATCCACTCTATGATATTCACAATGTAACTCAGGTTTAAACCAATCTGATGTGGTATCAGGTTGTCTTACGGAAGGGAGTTCAATCTTATTTGTGTCAAGTAAATACTTGAGAATTATATCCATTGGTTGAATGAGCTTAGTAAATTTACGTGATGAATATTTTTGAAAGGTTTTTGATATGTGACTTAGAAATTTCATCATAAAAGGGCCTAATGGTTTCTCACCTCTACTTTCTTTATTATGGGTAGAATGATTATAGGAAGATTGTGAAGTATGATGTGAGTGCACGGTAGAATTGGAAGAATAAGTATTTTCTTGTGGAAATGGATGTGTTGTATTGAAAGAAGCATGTTGAAAAGGTGGTGGAGGATTATATGTGGGTTGATAGACATAATATGGATATATGGGAATGAGAGAAGTGTGATGGAGGTGATGTTGAATAGGGATAAGGTTGATCATAATCAACAAATGTATTTGGCTGAATTCTTCCAACATTACTAATGGGCTCATATTGATTTGAGTAAAAACTCATGGTTTCTTTAGTACTTCTAAAAGTAATATTTAGCATCTACTATTTAGGATTGAATATAAAACATACAAACTTGAAATGATGATTTTTTTTTTGTTTTTCTTGTATATATATATATTTTTTGTTTTTTTGTTTTTGTTTTCAAAAGGTTATGATGCATTCACGTCGGGTTCACCAAAATGTATCGCTCCAAATTTTTCGCATCCCTACCTTCAGGCTATAGGATCCACACCCGGAAGGAGGATGGGAAAAGGATGGTGCGGTACCTCGGACTGAGAGGACTTTGCGAAGGTCCCGCCTCTCAAGGGAGGGGTATTTTGGTGATTTTTTGACGGATGGTGGGTTCACCAAGAAACATTTAGCGGCAGTTTCCACGCCTAGGTTTTGGAATGTGTTTAGATGAGTTCATTTTAATCTTAAGCATTCATGTCCTAGGTTTGGCCGAATGAATCTAAATTAAACTACATGAAAATGCAACTTTCATGAACACAGCAAACAGATTTGAAAGCAGAAAACAAAGAATTTTACAGAATGACAATGAAGAATACCTGATCCGGATGTCTGAAGAAGATTTTGACGTTTGAAGCAGTCTGGATCGCCTGTAATCTGACAGAATCATCTGAAACTGACAGAATCATCTGAGATCTGACGAATTCGTCGAGAGACCTGCAAAACAGAAAACAGATGCAAAATACAAGAAATTCTACTGTGCTAACAGAGGCAAATTACACCAAATAATAAAATGAATACTGAGCAATAGTTTAAAACAACAATCCTAGCCAATTTCTATATTTTAACAACAAATCATGAACTTAATGTGCAATCTAAGCTAAATGGGTGAACTCCAAATGCAAAATAATATAAACACTGAGTAAATGATCTAATTTGCAGCATAAAATGACAAAGAAAAGGTTGAGAAAAGCAAACTCCAGGCACTGATTGCCTCGATGTGGACTGCAGTCGAGATCGTCTCGCATCAGTACGAAATCGTCTCACATTTGATGGGATCGCCTCCGATCTGAACAAGTTCGTCGACGACGATGGATGCTGGCTTCGGCTAAAAAATAGTGATGTACCTGCAACAAAATTGGTATATATCTAATGCAAATGCAATATTGGGATGCTTTAACGTAGAGGGAATCAATTTGCAGAGAATTTCAACCAGGGGTTGGGGAGGGAAAATCTTAGAGATTAAATAGGCTTAGGGGGAGTAGTTAGGAGGTTGGAGATCATCCCAATTTGGGAGATCTCCAACGGGGGAGGGTCCCAATGGCGCAGATACGCTTCTGCCCAGATTGGAGACCCGTTGGAACAAATTCCAACTATGCAAATTCAGTTTTGCGACAAGATCGTTTGGACGTCCTAGTCCAGACGAAATCGTCAAATTTGGGACGATATTGTCTGATCGGCGACAATATCGTCAAACGATCAAAACAACCTCTAAAAATGGTGCAAAAAAGGGGGAAACGGATTTCTCGACGGTTAACGAACGGTTTGGGAGGTTAAATTTGAATTTAAATTTATTTACTAAGGTGAATGTAAATTTTATAATTTTACTGCGTCAATTTTAGGGTGCTACACCCCTCAAGGGCTTTTAAAAATGTGATACATTTCAACATTATAATGTGCAAGGGATCTAATCCCTTGAAAGGAACTTAAAGCGATGTTTAATGGTGTGAATCTCACATTCCCACAATCAAGAAGTAGTATTGGGCTTCTTTTCCTTGCCTCTTTAGCTCCTCCCTTCTATCTAGAATACCTACACCTACACACAAGGGATTGAAAAGGAGTTAGTAGCACCTGTGTTATAGATATAAAGCCTTGAAAACATAGAAAAGCGATTAATATAGCAACATAAAAACTAATCTATAACACATGGAAATTTATTCTAAATTCTATATAAATGCAATATAATATAATCTAAATGCTTTTGGAGAGATTTGAACACAAGATTTAAGGTAAAAGTATGCAGAAATAGTGACCATCCCTGACAAGGACACCTAAACCTGCAACAATGGGGACCTCAAATGTGCCATCAAATTTGCTCTAAACTTAACCAAATTTTGACCATGGGTTTATCTAAGCATTCCTAAGGGGTCTATGAAGGAATTTTCCCCAAATTATATGCTATTTTCTGATCGTCCCTAGGTGTGACACCTACTAACTGCTAATCGTCCCCACGTGGGGTGGTTATAAATTTGACCTATTTTTGTCACCAATGCTATTGGGATTTGGTCCAAAACTGGTTTAGGGTTTTTTCGGTAGATGGGGCCAAATTTACCTTCAATTTGGCCAGTTTGGTATGGTTGGATCAATTCCTATTGCCCCTAAAAGCACCTTTGAATGAAGAGGGTTTCAAGGTCAAATGGGGGGCAAATTTTGGTTTGCAAAAGGCGAGGATAGAATTGGGCAACACTTAGTTGCTCAAATGCTTCAACTATCCTCTTTCAAAATGGGTGAATGCACCTCTTTTTATAGCCCAAAAGGGCATCTAGGGCAAAGGGGCAAGTCTTGCCATGCAAGGTAGGTGCTGCAACTTGTCCAATTATTTGGCATGCATTGGTAAGGGAAGGTTGCGCATTTGGGGCTCCCAATTTGTAGTCCCTAAAGCTAATGGCAGGTTCCCAATCAATTTGGGGTGATTATACACAGAAATGATAGTCCTTGATTACCATTTAATGCATCTATTGAAATTTTTAAGAGTCTTTTTAGGGGCCATCCCACCCAGGGATGGTTATGGATGGCCATCCCTGGGTGGGATGGTCACCAACTATGACCATCCCTTGGTGGGACGGTCACAAGGAAGTGTCCCAAAACTGCCCTAAACTGATGGGAAGCTTCCAAAATATGTTTTGGATCCTTATGCAAGCTTATAGGGGTGCCCAATGGGGCCATATGATGTCGATAAGAGTGGCATATGTGATGCACTGGTAGTCTTATCCAATTTACATGATTTAGGTGTCTATAGATGCCCCTTTTTGGGATGCGCTATGTGCAACAAAGCGCTGAGAAAAAATAGATCACTAAATCATAAAATGATTAAGGTTGTTCATTAACCTAATCAACTTAGGATGCCTTTGTTGTGGAAATAGCATACATTCTTGGAATCCTTGCTATTGACATAGTTGAAGGATCAATTTTGGACCCGAAGAGGAGAGAGAGAGAGTACGAAGGCAAAAAGTGTCGCGATATCGTGACATGTTGTGTTTTTATGGATGCAAACCGAGAAGAGGACAAGGAGGCAGAAAGTGTTGTGATATCGCAACATGTCATGTTTTCGCGGTCAAATGTCAAGAAAAATTCAAACAAGCAGAAATGTCGCGATATCATGACATGTTTTTTCATGACCAAACCCAGCCGAAGTTAAGTTAACTGAAGTAGAACGACAGTTAAAGGGGCCGATGTAGAAGAAAATCATGCAGCTAGAATAAGAACAGTAAACTAAAGTCAGAACGAAAGGTACAAGGGCAATTACAATGACAGTAAAAAAAAGTCATTACTACAGTTACAGGGTCCGTTATGGAGTCAATTCGTCGAGCGATGGCTATACCGAGAATCCCAATTAAAGAGACAAATCCATTAATAGGTTGCGTATAAGAATAGTGTGTCAGAAAGGAGTTACTTACAGGAGTGGCTATTAATAGGCTGCATGCGGGATTATGGAAGTTACAAAAGACTTGGGGTTTCAAGATGAAAATATTGTTATAAAAGGGCAGTTGCATGTAGAAGAAAAAGTTTGGCTCAGTATTGAAAAGAGTGCCATCGTAAAGAGTTAAAGTGTCACTACTAAAAGAGTAAATGTGCTACAGAAAGAAGAGCCGCTAGTGAGCAGAGAGGGCTGCAAGAGCCGCTAGTGAGCAGAGAGGGCTGCAAGAGCCGCTAGTGAGTAGAGAGGGCTATCAGAGCACAGTAAATAGAGCCACAAGTGAGAAGAGAAGGTTATCAGAGCATAGTAAATAGAGCGATAAGTGAGCAGAGAAGGTTGTCAGAGCACAGTAAGCGAGCCACAAGAATGTGTATGTTTCATGGACAGTAAGTTAAGAATTTAGGGTTTGAGCTCAGTACAGTAAGAGATAAAAGGGTGTCGCTATCGCAAGAGAAAGTAAGCTATAAAAAGGAGGGTTAGATCAAGGCTGTAAGAGAGCGTTGAGCAGAGTTGAGAGAGCACGACTGAGACAACATGGCTGAGAGAGCACGACTGAGACAGCGTGGCTGAGAGAGCGCAGCTGAGAAAGCACAAATGAGAGAGCACGGTTGAGAGAGAGCGGTTGAAAGACAGAGTGCGGCTGTGAAAAGAAAGCCATAATACAGGGCTATAAGAGCATAGAAGAGATTGCTTCTTATGCTGAGAATAGAACATATTGAGTCTCTGACAATTCTCCTTATGCTTCTATGAGATTGATTTGAGTTGAGTTTGTGATTTGAGTATAGAACATATTGAGTCTCTAACAATTCTCTTTATGCTTCTATGATGTTGATGTGAGCAATAGACCAATGAGGGTCTTGTAAAAGCAAAGGCATTTTTATGTCAAGAGAGATCTAATATAGAATTTCGAGTTGGTGCTTGGAATCAGGGGTTGGTGCTCCTTTCTGTTGGTGCAGATAAATCAGGGGTTGGTGCTCCTTCCAGTCGGTGCTGGTAAATCAGGGGTTGGTGCTCCTTTCTGTTGGTGCAGATAAATTAAGGGGTTGGTGCTCCTTCCAGTGGGTGTTGGTAAATTGTTTGTAAAGTTGGTGCTTTGCAAAGGCTGGATTTGGATGGAAGTCCAAGTAGTCTATTTTTGAGGAGTAGCCAAAATTGGTGAACCTCGTTACATCTTGTGTTATGTGATGCTCTCTTGTTGATATTTGCTTTATCTAGTTTTAAGATTTCATTATTTTAGATTTAAGAGTTGCAAATTTAAGTTTAAAAAGCTACACTGATTCACCCCCCCCTCTCAGTGCCATTGTAAGTCTAACAATTGGTATCAGAGCCAAGTTCCTGAACAAGCTTAATCGGCGAAGGTGATCTTGGAAGTGACACAATGGCAGGTGGTGAAGGATTCTCATCAAACAAAGCACCTTTGTTTGACGGAACTAATTACGCATTCTAGAAAATTAGGATGTAGACATATCTCTGTGCTTTGGGATACGACATCTAGAATTCAGTAGAAAGTGGATACACAATACCCGCCACTCCTCCAATCGCTACTGCTGATAAGAAACTATTTGAGAATAACTCTAAAGCAAAGAATGCTATCATGTGCGGTTTAGTAGATAGTGAACTGATAAGGATCATGAGTTGTAAAATGGCTAAAGACATGTGGGACAAACTAAGGAGCATTCATGAAGGAGACGATAAGATCAAGGAGGCCAAGTTACAAACGCATCGAACTCAGTACGAAGCATTAAAGATGAATGACAATGAGAACATAGAGGCATACATGCTGAGAGTCAATGAAGTCATTAATGCGATTAGAGGACTCGACGAGAAAATCGAAGACTCTGTAATCGTAAAAAAGGTATTAAGATCTCTTCCCAAAAGATTTGATTCTAAAGTATCAGCTATAGAAGAAGCTAAAGATCTGAATACTTTTAGTATGGATGAGATGCATGGTTCTTTGACTGCGTATGAGATGAGAATAGGAAAGTCTAAACCCATAGACAAAGAAGCTACTTTTAAAGCCCACAAAAATACGAAAGCAAAACAAGAATCCGAAGATGAAGAGACATCAGATGAAATGGAAGCAAATTTTGTTCGAAAACTAAAAAGGGGACAAGGAAAATATAGAGGAAAGCTACCATTCAAATGTTTCACCTGTGGAGGCATTGGGCATGTTGCAGCTAAATGTCCACGAAATAAGGAGAATGAAAGTGATGAAGAATCACACCGAGAAAGAAGTGACTGGAAGAAAAAGACAAATTTCAGAAAGGGCAACTTCAAGAAGAAAAGTTTCATCTCCAAGAATGTCAGTTCATCAGAAGACAGTTTCGGTGAGGATTCCGAAGAGGAAATAGGTGAAGCTCTTTTCATGGCATTCGAAGAAGAAAACATAGAAGAAGAACAAGAATGTGATGAAAACCTTGAGGCTGAGGCTGAAGTAAATCTAAGAGGTGAGTTGATCGCTGCACTTGAAGAGTTGAGTATAGAGAGGAAAAAGAACAAAATACTGTCCAAGAAGTTGGAAGAATATGGGGATGAGATTGAAGATCTCTTCTTACAAGTTCAAAAGGCCAAGAAAATAGAAGAAGCCTTGAAGACACACCTGGATGATGAAGTCGATGTATATAGCAAACGTGAAGAGGAATCTAACAAAGCTATTGTTGATCTAAAGCTGCAAGTAGAAGAGTTCAAAAGGATTGAAGAATTTCTCAGGTCATAGATCAATGAGAAAGAGATTGTTTGCTGCAAACAAGAAGAAGAGATTGTTTCATTGAAGAAACAACTAGAAGAGGCAAATATAAATCTCAAATTTGAGAAGAGCACAGAGTTGCTAGATACAATGATAAAGCAACAAAGAAGCTCCACGGCTAAGTTTGGTCTTGGATATGAAGCTGAACAACCTTCATCCTCCAAATATGCAGAGAAGAAGAAGTCCACGGTTGAAGGATTGAAGCAAGAAAAGTCTGAAGCCAAATCTTCAAAAGGAAGAAAACATCAAAGAAGATCTACAACAAAGCAACCACAACAAAAGAGGTTCTCTCACTCTCACTCATTTCATAATAATGCTTTTAATGGCTATTGTTTTAGGTGCGGCCATTATGGTCACGAGGCAATTTATTATGGATTGAATAATAGATCAAAGAGTTATGCTGGTAGAAATACATCTGTTGTTCTGAGTAAACACCATGTGCGATGTTTTAAATGTAACGGTCATGGGCACATAGCAAGGTTTTGTCCAAGCACTTATGTATCTTATCTAAGGCAAGACCGTAGAGTTCATCAGACACAAAGAATGCAATACAGACAGGGAATAAATCATGTGCACAATAGAAAGAAAAATAATCATCCATCAAGGATGCACAAGAGACAACCACACAAGAGAAATGCTCAAGTTCATGAAAAGGTGCAAAATAGGGATGTAGTTGAAAAACTCAAACCCATGGTCAAGAAAGTCTGGAGAAAGACAGAAGAAAGGGAATCACGTCTCCTTGGACTGAAGGAGACCACTCCGCTATTGCACTAAGCCACTCCAGGTGGCACATCCTCAGGGGGAGCAATCTTAAAGTCTTATTTTAATGCTCCTATGTATGTGTTTGGTTATCTGAGGATGAAAGGCAAGCAGTCAGGTTATTTTCGTATAGTTGTTAAAGTGTGTTTTTAGTTTTTGTAGTGGTTTGAGGAAGTGTTGTGAATGTGTGCAAAGTGAGTGCACAGAGAGAGCAAAGTGCGTAGAAAATGCAAAAGGCGAAGACGATCACTAAGTTCGGATGTCACGACATAGAGCATGATGTAGATGCATTCTTGGTTGTAACAGTGGACAAGTTTGAGATTGAGAGCAACAGAGGGTTGATGCTCAAAAGACAATGTGAAATGAAGTGGTCACGTTTTCGAAGAATTGACGAGCTATCGAAACCACATTCTCAGGGGGAGCATTTATGTATTTGTTTATCTTCTTGCTCTTGTTTATGATTTCTGCTAACTGTAATAATTTTTGCCTGAGAATGTTGTGCATGGACTCAGGGGGAGTCTGCAGCCGCCCTTTGGTATTATTGTCAAAGGGGGAGAATAATTACAGGTAATTGCACGTGTGTTGCCAACAATTCCAAAGGGGGAGATTGATGAGCAAGGTGCAGCCAAAAGTATTGTCATTGTTGTCAACACAGACAGATAGATCGGTTGATGTAGTGGATAGAAAGTTTAGAAGCCATTCTGATATAGTGGATAGGAGTTCAGAGGTCATACAGAGCATGCACAGTGAATTTCCAAGAAGACCGAAGTGGCCCATATGCAAAAGCTCAAAGAAAAAGACAAGTAGGAAAACTATCGCGATATCGTGACATGTTAGAAGAAAGAGAAAGCGCAAAGAAAACTATCACGATATCGTGACATGTTGAGCAAGCATGAGAAACTGTCGCGATATCACGACATGTTAGAAGAGAGAGAAAGCGCAAGGAAAACTATCACGATTTCATGACATGTTAGAAGAGAGAGAAAGCACAAGGAAAACTGTCATGATTTCATGACATGTTGGAAGAGAGAGAAAGCGCATTGTGACATGTTCGAAGAAGAAGCACATGCAGGGAAAACTGTCACGATTTCGTGACATGTTCGAAGAAGAAGCGCATGCAGGAAAAACTGTCACGATTTCGCGACATGTTCGGGGAGAAGGCGCAAGCAAGAAAAACTGTCACGATTTCGCGACATGTTCAAAGAGAAAATGGCAAGTAGAAAAAGTGTCACGATTTCGTGACATATTGCAAGGAAGGTTGTACGGACGAAAAAGTGTCGCGATTTCATGACATATTGCAAGGAAGGTTGTACGGATGAAAAAGTGTCGCGATTTTGTGACATATTGCAAGGAAGTTTGTACGGATGAAAAAGTGTCGCGATTTCGTGACATGTTGCAAGAAAGAGAGTCCGAGAGAAAAAGTGTCATGATATCGCGACATGTCGGGTTTTCGTGACCCGAAGGCAAGAGAGAGAGTCCAAGAGGAAAAGTGTTGCGATATCGTGACATTTCGGGTTTTCACGACCTGAAGAGGAGAGAGAGTATACGGAGGAAAAAGTGTCACGATATCGCGACATGTCGCATTTTCGTGACTCAAAGAGGAGAGAGAGAGTACGAAGGCAAAAAGTGTCACGATATCGCGACATGTTGTGTTTTTGCGGATGCAAGCCGAGAAGAGGACAAGGAGGCGGAAAGTGTCGCGATATCGCGACATGTCATGTTTTCACGGTCAAACGTCAAGAAAAAGTCAAACAGGCAGAAATGTCACGATATCGCGACATGTTGTTTTTTCGTGACCAAACCCAGCCGAAGTTAAGTTAACTAAAGTAGAACGATAGTTAAAAGGGCCGATGTAGAAGAAAATCATGCAGCTAGAATAAGAATAGTAAACTGAAGTCAGAATGAAAGGTACAGGGGCAGTTACAGTGATAGTAAACGAAGTCATTACTGCAGTTACAGGGTCCGTTACAGAGTCAATTCATCGAGCGATGGCTATACCGAGAATCCCAATTAAAGAGACAAATCTATTGATAGGTTGCGTGTAAGAATATTGTGTCAGAAAGGAGTTACTTACAGGAGTGGCTCTTAATAGGCTGCATGCGGGATTATGGAAGTAACAGAAGACTTGGAGTTTCAAGATGAAAATATTGTTATAAAAGGGCAGTTGCATGCAGAAGTAAAGAGCTGCTAAGAATTGAAAAGAGTGCCGCCATAAAGAGTTAAAGTGTCGCCACTCAAAAGAGTAAATGTGCTATAGAAAGAAGAGCCGCTAGTGAGCAGAGAGGGCGAAGAGCCGCTAGTGAGCAGAGAGGGCTGCAAGAGCCGCTAGTGAGTAGAGAGGGCTATCAGAGCACAGTAAATAAAGCCGCAAGTGAGCAGAGAAGGCTGTCAGAGCATAGTAAATAGAGCGATAAGTGAGCAGAGAAGGCTATCAGAGCACAGTAAGCAGAGCCACAAGAATGTGTATGTTTCGTGGATAGTAAGTTAAGAATTTAGGGTTTGAGCTCAGTACAGTAAGAGATAAAAGGGTGTCGCTATCGTAAGAGAAAGTAAGCTATAAAAAGGAGGGTTAGATCAAGGCTATAAGAGAGCGTTGAGTAGAGCCGAGAGAGCACGACTGAGACAGCATGGCTGAGAGAGCACGGTTGAGACAACGTGGCTGAGAGAGCACGACTGAGAAAGCATGGCTGAGAGAGCGCGGCTGAGAGAGAGCGGCTGAAAGACAGAGTGCGGCTACAAAAAGAAAGCCATAAGATAGGGCTGTAAGAGCATAGAAGAGATTGCTTCTTATGCTGAGAATAGAACATATTGAGTCTCTGACAATTCTCCTTATGCTTCTATGAGATTGATTTGAGTTGAGTTTGCGATTTGAGTATAGAACATATTGAGTCTCTAACAATTCTATTTATGCTTCTATGATGTTGATGTGAGCAATAGACCAGTGAGGGTCTTGTAAAAGCGAAGGCATTTTTATGTCAAGAGAGATCTAATATAGAATTCTAAGTTGGTGCTTGGAATCAGGGGTTGGTGCTCCTTTCTTTTGGTGCAGATAAATCAGGGGTTGTGAAGAACACAAGCTTATACTGAGAGGGGGTGAACAGTATAAGACCTCTTTTTACTTTTTCCTTTATGCTTCAAAATAGTAAAGCAATATACCCAAAGAAATATCAAAACAAAGCACAATATCATCCACAAAGTGACACCAATTTTAATGTGGTTCACCCAGAAAGCTTGGGCTACGTCCACAAAAATTTTCTCTAAAAGTTATCTCAAAGTTCTTTGGGAAACCTTCCCAATTACAATGTTTATGAGCCTCGGCCCAAAGGAGATACCTTCCCCCAATCTAAATTTATGAGCCTTTGCTCAAAGGAGATACCTTACCCTCTATCTGAATTTATGAGCCTCTGCTCAAAGGAGATACCTTCCCCTCTGCTCTGGAAATGATCCCTCAAAAGATCAACTGCCTCTACCTCTTGCCAGCACGTGGAACTCCTTTCCACCGAAGACCTCTTGTCCTCAATGCTTAGCCTAAGAGACCTCTGCCTTCTATGATCATGTCCACAACAGCTCAGTAACTAGTACCAAACATAGTCAGTTGGTCTAGTACAAGTCTTCCTCTGTCTGTCAGATCTGTCCAACTCTTGAAAAAATCAATCCTCTGCATACAAGCCTTCTCAAAGACTTGCCAAATCTATCCTTAGGTTCTTCTCAAAGAACCAATGCACCTCTGTCCTCAAGTTCTCTCATAGAACTCTCAAACTTAGCTCACAAGTCCTCTGCTAGGACCTGTCAAAATCTGCTCACAAGTCCCCATCGAAACCTGTCCAAAACCTGCTCACAAGTCCCCACCGAAACCTGTCCAAAACCTGCTCACAAGTCCCCATCGGAACCTGTCCAAAACCTCAGCAAGCTCACCAAGAAAAAATTGCTTAGCATGAACCCACAAAGAGAATTGTTAGAGACCCAATGTGATTCATCAACCTCATAGAAGCATAAAGAGAATTGTTAGAGACTCAATTTGTTCTATACTTAACTCCCAGTATCAATCTCAAATCAATCTCAATCTCAATAGAATAAGATAGATGTAGTATGCTTTTCTCAAGAACATGAAACACAACCCAACAATTGCCAACCATGCAATATCTCATTTAACAATGATACTCATGTTCTTTCCACAACCAATTAGGGTTTTAACAACAATGCTCATCAAACAAGGTTTAGTCAACCAACACCATTCAACTCAACATCAACCTTGAAGCATTCAACCAATCATCACAAGAAAAGGAAACAAGTAGAAATCCTTTTCCCTCCACACTTATTTTCAGAAAACCATCAATCAATAACAACCATGGAAGAATGTGCCCATACCTTTACTTTGATGAATAAGGAGAACTCAAAACTGTCACAACATTAACTCTCAATTTACCACCAATTAGAGTTAGCAACTATACAATAATACACAATAATAAAGATCCAAAATAACACCTTATTACTCCAACTTAATATTAACCACCAAAAATATAATATACATACAAAGTAAAATCTCTTTACACCTTATTACTCCACATAAGCATCAAGCATTAATAATAACAATGTCAAAACAAAGATTACAACTTAACCTTATACCTCCATCAATAATTCTTGATCAAATCAACTCAAATATCCCAAGTCAACAATAAAAAGATTTACCTTGGCAATACTTAGTTCTCCAACCTTAGGAGAAATGAGGAGCCACCACTATAAGTGCTAAAGAACATTCTCCTCTACTTACGTAGCCCAATCACAGCCGCTCTCCTTCGTGCATCGCAACAAAATGAAAAATGCACTTGACGTGATTTGAAACCTGTATCTCTGCCTAGCGAGTGCCTTTACTCAAACTCCATCGTCTTTGGAGCACAAGTGCATGACAAAGAAATATTAAACTATCCTTTGTTTTATCTTCACTTGATCGTAGGATATGGAAAACATATTCGTTTTCCTAGCACTGTCCAAAACATAAGTCACTGAATGCTTGCATTAATCATCTCACAGCACAGTCTAGAAAATCACAGTTCAGGTGCAATTGCCAATCCACTAACGTCAAGCAAAAAGGTAAGGATGTAGCCCAAGCTCAAATTCGAGTATGCCAAGCATGATTTCCAAGACACAGATCAAGCACAATTTCAAAGACGTCAATTGGAGATTTGAAGACACAGAGCAAGCACAAATCGAAGACACCAAGCTCTATTCGAATGATACAGAGCAAATGCAAATCGAAGACACCAAGCACTATTCGAATGATACAGAGCAAATGCAAATCGAAGACACCAAGCACTATTCGAATGATACAGAGCAAACGCAAATCGAAGACACCAAGCGCTATTCGAATGATACAGAGCAAACACAAATCGAAGACTCCAAGTGCTATTCGAATGATACAGAGCAAACGCAAATCGAAGACTCCAAATAATCGGTGGTACACTTACTTTAGAAAATCATCCCCACTTATATAGCCAATTCTCCTTAACTGTTTGACGTCGGTGCTCCTCCAACGATGGCAACACGTCGGCGAAAGAAAACTTTATCTACATCGCTTAAGGGTTAAAAGACCCTTTAATAATAATTAAAATAATAATAATTATTATTTTATTAATAATAAATTAAACTTAGACCTTTGTCAAAGGTTTGAGTTAATTTAATTATTAATAATAAACATGGACCTTCAAGGTTTTTCAAGAAGCAAAAACCTTTGCATTAAGTTAAGCTTGGTTTTAATAAAAACCCTTAATGAGTCCAAATGGTTTTAAGAAAAACCTTTAACCTTGTCACCATGGTTTTAATAAAAACCCTTTAACAATATGAAGCTTTCTCAAGATATTTTTGACATCACACTCTTTTTGATATCAACACAAAAATGCCTTTTGACATCAATGAGAACTTATACACTTGAGCAAAAGCAATGTACCCAAAGTACCCAAAATTGCCAACAGGTTGGTGCTCCTTCCAGTCGATGCTGGTAAATCAGGGGTTGATGCTCCTTTTTGTTGGTGCAGATAAATTAAGGGGTTGATGCTCCTTCCAGTGGGTGCTAGTAAATTGTTTGTAAAGTTGGTGCTTTGCAAAGGCTGGATTTGGATGGAAGTCCAAGCAGTCTATTTTTGAGGAGTAGCCAAAACTGGTGAACCTCATTACATCTTGTGTTATGTGATGCTCTATTGTTGATATTTGCTTTATCTAGTTTTAAGCTTTCATTATTTTAGATTTAAGAGTTGCAGATTTAAGTTTAAAAAGCTACACTGATTCACCCCCACCCTCTCAGTGCCATTGTAAGTCTAACATTTCGGGTATACCTTTCAACCGTGTTGTAGTAACAGTCTTATGGGGCTTAGGGTATACTATGTCTTGGTGCCTTGTATTCTTGTAAACCTTTACATGGGTCAATTCCCTAGGTTTCAAGGAGGTCAATCCTATCTGTTTGTTTCTTATGCTGATTCTTTGCCCCAACATGGGCTTGAAAATTTATCTTTAGCCAAGATTCTTTTGAATGCATGGAATTTACACTTTTGAGTGTTTTAATGTTGATTCAATTTTTGAATTCATTATTATGACTACCCCCTCAAGCAATGAGTCAATGAGGGCATGACCAATTATGAAGTGATGAGTCACTTGACACATATGACTTAATTGGGGTAACTCTCTGTTTTGCCCATGGTACTATATACCTGTTTGAAGGGGATTTTTGACTATTTTGATGAATATTTATGGAAGCAAAAGGCTAAAATTTTAATTCCCGTGGAGTGGTCCAGCTATGGAGGCCTCCTTGGGGAGTAAAATAAAGACTTTTTATGGATCCAAAAATATTATAAGTTCAATATTGATCCCTCCTAATTTGGTGACCTTTCTGCCTTGTTTTTGGTGGGTTTTTGACAATTTTTTTGATATTTTAAGCTTTTTTGGTGGGTTTGTGACCATCCCGGTGGGGATGAGTAAAGTATTTATGACCATACCAGGGTGATACGTCCAGCCAACTATGTGCTCATACCACCTAGGGGTGGTCGACTTCTTTTGGAGCTATATAAGCCCAAAATGGGGCATATGAGCTCATTTTTTTCATTCTACTTGGAGAATTTGGAGAGGATAGAGGTAGGAGAGTGATATTATGAAGTGGAGGACTGTAAAAATATCAAACTACAACATGATATAACCAGCGGATGCAACAGGTGGTGGAGTCGGTGCAAAATGGGTATGAACCACATGTCTTTCTCTGCCCTATTTTATTGTGTTTTTATGATTTCTGCTGCAATTTTCATACTAAACCTATGATAATGGTTAAGAAACCCTAGGAGTAGTGAAATGTATGAAATTGAGCTTTTATTTATGTTTTAGATGCAAAAAATTAGGGTTAAATGCCAAATTTTTAGTGATTTTTAGGGTTTTTTAGGGCAATTTTAGGGGTCAAATTGACCCTGTTTTACCCATTTTTTGGGGCTGTCCCTGTAGCGGACGGTCACTGGTGTCTATCCCTGGTTGGGATGGCTACCAAATTGGGGGCCGTCCCTGAGTGGGACGACCAAAAACTGGGCCAAAAATGGTCTATTTTAGGTATTTTTTTGATATTTTTAAGGTTATTTTATGCATTTTTAGATTATTTTGACACCCTATTTTACATGAGAAGATAGTTAGGATTTGGTACAGAGTTCTAAATCTCTTTCAGATCACTAGAGACCATTTGAATTCTACAGACTAGTGATGGCTCGATGCCATTGGCCTGAAACATGTTACGCGATTAGATCTCGTGGTGGGCAACTGCGCCTATCTGACTGCACTGATAGATCTATGGGACCCTCGTACTAATACTTTCCATTTAGATACGGGGGATATTAAAATGACATTAGAGGATGTATATTTGATACTACATATTTTTATAGAGGGGTTCCCAATAGTGTCCTCTCTTATAGAGCGACGAGAGGCCGTAGTGCGGAGGTACTTCAGGGCACGCTGAGAGGATGCAGTGGTTGATCTTCTCAACGAAGGGATATTAGTGGCTTTGTGGTATCATGCTGGTGTGCTTGGTATTAAGCACACCTTGTTGATGACCTTGATCAGCAACATGTTGCTACCCGAATCTTCAAGTGCTAGGTCCCCATAAAACCTACTAGAGCTGGTGTTCACTCTTGTGGATTGTATAGAGGATGAGACCATAGTGATGGCTTGGGGTCCTACTTTATTATCATAGCTATATGATGAGCTGTATGAGATCCACTCTCATGGGAAGAAGGGTTTGGGCTACAACTTTCTATAATAGGTTTGGGCTTGGCAGCATATTACTATGGAGAGACCATGGGGACTACCATGGACCACTCGAGCAGAGCTACTAGATAGGAATATTGGCTATGGAGAGCTATGGAAAAGGTCACATGAGGTAGGCCAAAGCTGATGACATGCTAGAGAGGTTGAGAACTACATAGAAGCTTTTGTATGGCTCATGGTAGTAGACATCGAGTGGAGGCCCTATAAGGATTGTCCCAACTAGAGGGAGGTTGAGACATAGCTACGCCAAGTTCAACGAGGTAGATGGTTGATAGGCCAACATGGGACAAAGCGAGAGTACTTCTCTTATGATCATCTACTATGATAGTTTGGGCTATACCAGGGGTTGCCTAGGGAGCCGATGGTCTACCGTCATCATGGGGATGAGAAGAATCTAGCATGATCGGTTGTAGAGGTACTAGAAGAGGAGTCAGATCCTAAGGTGGCAATTTCTAATTCGGATGATGTAGGCACTACAAAGGAGTATGACGTATGGTGGGTCATATGGCAGTGGTGAGGGGAGGGACCACTAGATGGGGATGTAGCTGCCAGGGCAACGAATGCAGCTAGGGGTGCTCCAGATGAGGAGGGTTTTGGTGAGTCTCCAGATGATGAGGAGACAGACACAAGTGAGTGATTTGTGTGACAACATGTGTCAGCAAATAGGATGGAGTTGATTAATGTATAGGATCTAGTAGGATTTGATGAGGATGACCTTGGAGATCAGGATGTGAAGGTATAGTTAGCAACATGAGATGCTATGATTGCAGAGCTATAGAGTAATAGGGCTTTACTATAGGCATAGGTGTAGAGTGCACAGCTTGAGATGGAGAGGCAGGCAACGATGATAGCTATGCTTCAGGTGCAAGTTTATGGATAGGGTCCTAGCCATGGTTAGTCCAGTAGTGGTGAGTTAGCCATGATGCAGGAGGAGATGGTACATCTCCAGGGTTTGGTGGTGACCTATCATACTCGATTTTGAGAGGAGCACACCTACATGGATATGATGGAGGATGAGATAGTGCACCTTAAGGAGTGCATACTGGATCAAACATTAGCTATTGGATCACAACATAGCCAGAGAAGTGAGATAGGATATTCGTCTACGTGGATGAGGGCTTTGAGCTCTACATAGAGGATGGAGGTGTCTAGAGGTAGCAGGTCAGGGGGGAGCAGTTCTGGAAGCTCACGATGGAATCACACTAAGGGTAGAGGAAATATTTGAGGTACTGGTCATACGTGACCATGGCTAGAAGACTCTGATGGTGCTTTTTGGACTTTTTGGGTTGTGAAGTATGATGACTTACTTTTATTGTAGCCTACGGGCAGTTTATGGACTATGATGTAGCTTTTGGATTTTACATATGGACATATATGTGTATGAATTTGCTTTGATCATTATGTCATCTTTTACTGCTTTGTGATATGTATGCTTATTCTATGCTTTATGATGCTTTTGATAAATATCTACCATGGATGCATGTATTTATCAGATGATGCGAGTTGATGATATGTATATATGTAAGCTTTCTCTATATGCTTTTATAAATTAAAAGATATGCAGAAAATAGTCAGTGGATGTCTAAATATTATTGCTAATATTTACCCGATATCTATCCTATTTCATGAACATCACTTAAGAAACAAAAGTTTATAAGGAAAAAAATGTGTATGATTTGATGTAATGATTGATGTGATTTAATTTTGTATGATGGATTTATAATGACTATTTGACGCATTATATGCTAGCACCATAGACTGTACAAAATGTATCTTTGTTATTTTCATGTTATTCTAACATTTTATGTAATGTATTTGGGAATGTTAACAAACATGTGAAAACATGATGTAAAATGAAATGGATAATGAAATGTGATATGATATTATTTGATAGTTTGGAAGAGACTCAAACACTCTAGTTACCTAATAAAAAGATATATAATAACTATGCAAGATACTTTGAAAAAGTATGCACCTACTAAGATAACCAAGATAATCAACATCCCTATGTGTGCATGTGAGTTCATTACCATGATAATGCATAATATTGCCCTAGTGCAAATGGGATTCACTCAACCCATCTGTACTAGAGATCATTGTGCGAGTCTCATTATCTTGAGTTTTGTACTTAGTTGGATTAGACTACTAGGTAATCTACGTTACAAAAAGCTAGCTCATCCACATTCAAACATTGGCATATACCTAAGCAAGTTTCTTAAGTGACAGACATATCATCATGCGGGAGGCTATCGCCATTGACAAGTAGGCTATCCACCAAACCTGTAATGAGGATCACTTTATGGTTCTCTAATGTCAAGAATTCAAGGGATTCAAGTTGAAAAATCCATTATTTTATTTTAACTTTGAATTTCTCAAGGGAGTTGGTCATTTTGATTTGGTGAGCAAGGGATTTTAGTAGTGGTGAGAACCACTGTTTCTTTTTTATTTTTATAAAGTGATAATAATCACTGTTTCTTTTTGCATATTTTTGAAGTGATAATAATCACTATTTTGATTTTTCTCTTTGGGATACTTTACCCAGTGTAGGGCAAGGGATTTTAGGTAAGGAGTAACTTGTACTTTTGTCAATTCTCAACATCTTTGAACCATTCGCATAGGGGGATGAGCAAGATAACATTTTCGCTTGAAAGTAACTTAGAACACTTTTATAGTTTTCATCTTTTCCTTGCGCTAGAATTGGATTTATTAATGTGAAAATGTGTTAGGATTTTGATGTATACCAAGAATTATCCAAGAAGGATTCTTTGGCTTCCTTTTAATAAGTATACCGACCAATTATATACGTATTAACAACTGAAGATAGATCCCCGAGATGATAGATAGATCCTCGAGATGATAGATACCTCCACCTCCCTTTAGTCTTAAATAGATGGCTATAGATGCTTGAAATGAGGGAATAGTAACTGTAAATATGTATTAGCATAGATGATATTGTAGTTCAGTGTCAACAAGCCCTCCCCCCCCGTTTAGCTATGTCCAGGTTACCGGGGAGAGCCTTGAGGTTTTTCGTTTAAAAGGAGGATAGAGCCCTCAAAATTGAAGGTTCTGAAAGAGGTTGAAAGAGGTTTTGAGAGAAGGTTCAATAAGTTCAGAAGGAAGGGCTCTCCCCGTATCTCCTTAAAATCGATCCTAAGAATCGAGGGCGAATCCTGATAAGCCGGAGCGAGGACGAGCCCCTAAAGGCTCGGACGAACGGAGGCCTTTCCCTCTCAAATAGGATAGCAGTTTTGAGAAAATGGTAAGTGCCCCGCTCAAGGAACCTTCCCAAAATGGTAAGTGCCCCTGTATGGGAACCCTCCCTTTCATTGGACCCCTTTTTAAATAGAGTCCTAAAAATGGAGGGTCACTCCTGATAAGTCGGAGTGAGGATGAGCCCCGCTTGGATGAACGAAGGCCTTTCCCTCCAAAACTTAGGAACCTTCTCTTCCTTTCTTTCAATATTTCTTTCAAGACCTTATCCTTAAAGGTAACTAACCTTACCTTTCAAAATGAAAACACCCAAGACTCTCCATCGTGTCTCCCCGTATAACCATTCTTGCCACAATAGAAAAATGATATTCTATCATGGAGCTCGGAATAGAACTATGATGCACCTTGTCGGAGCCATAACTTGTGAACCGTACACCCGTTTGCCTTGAAATTTAACAGGTGGTTCCGCATGCATGTTCTACATGAGGCTAATATTTTATTTGCCTCACCCTCCAAAAATCATGTTTTCGAGACCTAACTTCGACATCTAGTGTCCCAAAATTAGCTTTTAGAATAGGTTCCCGGGTTTTTGGGGTTTTTTTGGATGTTAGAATTTTATTATATTTTGTTATACCTTAAGTTGAGGCCTAATATTTTAAATTAAGGTTCGTTATTGTAAGAGGGATGTGTGCACCAAATTTGGGCGCAATATGACTCATTTCTATTTTTAGCAGTTTTTAGAAAAAAAGATCTATTTTTAGCAGTTTTTAGAAAAAAATATGTTTTAGGGTTTCTTTGGTTTTTGGTTGCTATATGATGGATTGTAATCTTTTGGAGAAGGGGTGTGAATTTAGGAATGAGAAGAATATCGATTTGCAAGTTTCTTCCATTATATTGCATTTGTGTTATGTGATTGGAGTCCATTTTGTTGGTCTCTTGTAGCTGAGTTTACACCATTTGGTATCAGAGTGGGTGTGATCTCGCTACTGAAGGGAAGATGCCGCCTAGAAGATATGCCCAAATAAATAGGCAGATCAAGGATATGAATGCAAAAATAGCATGGTTGACTGGTGTGATTGATCACATGGGAGAGAGACATCCTAGGGCACGTGCAGATCAAGGATATAATGATGAAAATGTACCTAAGGAACATGGATCTGAGGTCCATGTAGAAAAAAAACCAGAGGGTCAAGAGGAAGAAGGGCACGGTTTTGAAAATCAACTTATACGAGATCTAGAGGGGCTTAAGGGGAATCGAGATGGGATCAAGATCGAGGTTTTCAAGTATGCTAGTGGGTTGAAACCAGAGGAGTTGATCGATTGGATCAATAGCCTAGATAAATATTTTGAATGGAGTAACCTTGCTGAAGAGAAGAATTTTAAGCTCGCATGCACAAAGTTGAAGGGACATGCATTGATTTGGTGGGATCATTTATAGACTACACGATAGAGGAATGGAAAGGAAAAGATCAGGGATTGAATAAAGATGAAGAAGAAGTTACAAGAAAAATTTATACCTGTAGACTACTCCCAAAACCTATTTCATAGATTTTAGAATCTTCGACAGAAGGATCAAAGCATTGAGGACTATACTAATGAATTCTACAAGTTATCAATTTGAGTGAAGCACAATGAGACAGAGGACCAAAGGGCTGCCAGGTATGTAAATGACCTAAGTTTTGCTATCCAAGATGAGATGAGCATGCATCACACTCTTATAGTGGAGGATGCATATAAAATGGCCCTCAAGGTAGAGGAGAAATTGAAAAGGGTTAATAGAAGAGGCAAGAAGGGATTCACACCCTCTTCAATTTGGGGTCAAAGTGGATCTAATTTTCTCAAGGGAGAATCCTTAATACCTACTAAACAAGAAGAATATGGGCAGAATCTGAGAGGAAGAGGATACCAACAAGGTAGAGGTTATGATGGTGGACGAAATGGGAATGATCCAAGAAGGTCATATACCTGTTGTGCATGTGGTGAGGAGAGGCTTAGAGCATTTGAGTGTCCCCAACATGATGTCCAAGAAAGGGGTCAAGGAGGACAAGGAAGGGTCAATCTGGTTGAGATGGAAGAGCAAGATGAGGATGAAGTTGTTGCTGACATGGGGGAAGAACTTATGATAAGGAGGATGCTGATTGTTCCTAAGAAAGAGAACATGTAGAGCAAAGCGAAGGGGTAGACCATAGATGGTGATGATTTTGGGTTGTGAACGAATATTTTTTGAACAAGATGTACATCAGGAGGGAAGGTATGTAACATTATCATTGATGGTGGTAGCTGTGAGAATATGGTGTCAAATGTCATGGTTGATAAAATGAACCTGGAATACGAAAAACATCCTTATCCATATCGCATCTCATGGGTTAAGAAGGGGAATGAGGTAATAGTAGATCAGAGGTGTTTAATTAAATTTTTAATTGGGAGAACTTACAAGGATGAAGTGTGGTATGATGTGATCCCTATGGATGCATATCACATTCTGTTAGGAAGACCTTGGCAGTACACCAGAGATACTAACCATAATGGGAGAAAGAATACTTACACATTCTGAAATAATGGTGTAAAGGTAGTTATTGTACCTCTAAAGGAGGATGGGCCGAGTGAGAGTTTGTTGACGATGAAGGAGTTCCTTGTAGAGATCAAGGATGCTAGCTTATGTTATGCCTTAACAACTAGGAAGCTAGAAATAGAGGAAGTGGTTATGCCTACAACAATAGCTAAGTTACTAAGTGAATATAAAGATGTTACACCAGAGGAGTTACCGGATGGGCTACCACCAAAGAGGGATATCCAACATCACATGGATTTGATTCTAGGATCAACGCTCCAAAATCAGATAAATTATCGGTTGAACCCAACACAGAATGTAGAGTTGAGTAGGCAAGTGATAGAGTTGATAAAAAAAGGATTAGTTAGGGAGAGTATGAGTCCATGTGCGACTCCATCATTGCTGACCCAAAAGAAAGATGGTGACTGACATATGTGTGTGGATAGTAGAGCCATAAACAAGATCATAATAAAATATCGGTATCCTATACCGAGAGTGGATGACATGATGGATGGATTGGCTGGAGCTAAATACTTTAGTAAAATTGATCTGCGAAGTGGCTACTACCAGATCAAAATTAGAGAAGGGGATGAATGGAAGACAACTTTTAAGACAAAATATGGGTTGTACAAGTGGATGGTGATGCCATTTGGGTTGTCTACTGCACCCAGTACATTTATGCGGATGATGAACATAGTACTACGAGAATATAATGGTAAGTTTATGGTTGTGTATTTTGATGATATTTTGATTTATAAAAAAAGTGAAGAGGAGCATTTGTTACACCTGAAATTAGTCTTAGACGTTCTCAGGAAGGAGAAATTGTATGTCAATCTAAATAAGTGTAGATTTCTTCAGGATAGTTTAGTGTTTTTAGGATTTGTAATCTCAAGAGATGGCATGAGTATGGATGACAAGAAAGTGAAGGTGATTCTGGAATGACCTCTTCCACAAAATATAATAGAAGTAAGGAGCTTTCATGGCCTAGCTACCTTTTATAGAAAGTTCATCAGGAACTTCAGTACTATAGCTGCCCCTATAACTGAGTGCATGAAGGGGAAAGAGTTTGTATAGACTATGGCAACAAAAAAGAGTTTTGAACTCTTGAAGAAGAAGGTGTCGAAAGACCCTGTTCTAGTGTTACCAAATTTCAGTAAGGTGTTTGACGTTGATTGTGATGCCTCATTTGTTGGAATTGGTGGTGTCTTAAGTCAAGAGGGTCAACCTGTAGCATTTTCAGTGAGAAGATGAATGATGCAAGAAATAATTATTCTACATATGATGTGGAATTTTATGCAATTGTGCAAGCATTGCAACATTGGAGGCACTACTTACTCTCAAAGGAGTTTGTGTTGTTTATTGATCATGAAGCATTGAGGTATGTCAACTCTCAGAAAAAGTTAAATAGTAGGCATGCCAAATGGGTTTCATTTTTGCAACAGTATACATTTTTCTTGAAGCACAAGTCGGGTAAACAAAATAAGGTTGTTGATGCATTGAGTAGGAGAGTCATGTTGTTGACCACTATGGAGAATGAAGTGGTAGGATTTGAGGGTATTAAAGATTTGTATGAATCTGATGCAGATTTTGGGAATATTGTGCAACAGTGTAAAAGTGTGGTAGAGGGTGAGTCCCATACTATTTTTGAAGAGTATTTTTTACATAATGATTACTTGTTTAAGGGTAATCGATTATGCATTCCCAATGGCTCTATGAGAGAGAACATCTTGAGGGAATTACATAGTGGGGGTTTGGTTGGTCATTTTGGAGTAGCCAAAACTACCACTCTTGTAGAGGAGAAGTACTATTGGTCGAAAATGAAGAGAGACATAATCAGGTTTGTCTCTAGATGTAGAGTATGTCAGATGGCTAAGGGCCATGCACAAAATACAAGGTTGTATATGCCACTACTAGTTCCTACAGGACCATGGACCGATCTAAGTATGGATTTCATGTTGGGGTTGCCCAAGACACAAAGGGGTAAGGATTCAGTTTTTGTTATGGTAGAAAGATTTTAAAAAATGGTGCATTTCATTGCTTTCCAAAAAACTAATGATGCAACTAGGACTGCAGTCTTATTCTTTGATGATATTGTGCGGTTGCATGGTGTTCCAAAGACTATTACTTTTGATCGGGATACTAAGTTCTTGAGTCACTTTTGGAGGACATTATGGAAAAATTTGAACACCAGGTTGTAGTTCAATAGTGCTTACCACCCACAGACCGATGGGCAAACCGAGGTAGTGAACAAAATCTTGGGAAATATCTTACGGTGCATAGTTGGAGAAAAACCAAAACAATGGGATTTAGCCTTGTCGCAAGCCGAATTTACATACATCAGTTCAATGAAGAGGTCGATAAGAGGTCGATAGGTAAATCTCCTTTTCAAATTATTTATGGTCAAAATCCTATAGGTGTATTAGATTTGGTTGATTTACCAATTGGGGAACAAGTTAGTGATGATGCAAAAGCATTTGCTGAGCATATCCAGAAAGTGCAAGAGTCCGTGAGGGAAAAATTGAGAGTAGTAAACATTGATGCACACAGAAGGGTGAAAGTGTTTTAAGAGGGTGATATGGTCATGGTTCATCTTAGGAAAGAAATATTTACTAAGGGGACATATAAAAAACTGAAACTTAAGAAAATTGTTCCATGCAGGATTTTGAAGAAGATCAATGATAATGCCTATAAAGTGGAGTTGCCCGATGAATTTGATATTTCTATCATTTTTAATGTTTTTGATTTATTTCAGTATCTTGGTACTAACGAGGATGGTGAATTATAGGAGATAGTAAATTGGGCACGACAGATGCCTAAGAAGAAAAAAGATAGAGTTGCACAGGTGCTCGATAAGAAGGTGATCACCACCAGACATGGGAGCTACAATAGATTCCTGGTTCAATGGGAAGGATTACCACAGTCAGATAAAACTTGGGTTTCAAAGTCAGAGCTAAAGGAAATTGATAACCAAAAGCTACAGGATTTCAATTCAACTGAACTCGCAGGAGCTGAGTTCTTTTTCACCATAGGAGAATGATGCACCTTGCCGGAGCCATAACTTGTGAACCGTACGCCCATTTGCCTTGAAATTTCATAGGTGATTCCGCATGCATGTTCTGCATGAGGCTAATTTATGATTCACCTCAACCTTCAAAAATCATGTTTTCGAGACCTAACAACGACATATAGTGTCCCAAAATTAGCTTTTAGAGGTTCCCAGGTTTTTTGGATTTTTTTGGATGTTAGAATTTGATTATCTTTTGTTGTACCTTAAGTTGAGGCCTAATATTTTAAAGTAAGGTTCATTATTGTAAGAGGGATGTGTGCACAAAATTTGGGTGCAATCCAACTCATTTCTATTTTTAGTAGTTTTTAGAAAAAAAGATCTATTTTTAGCAGTTTTTAGAAAAAAGATGTTTTAGGGTTTCTTTGGTTTTCGGTTGCTATATGATGGATTGTAATCTTTTGGAGAAGGGGTGTGAATTTAGGAATGAGAAGAATATTGATTTGCAGGTTTCTTCCATTATATTGCATTTGTGTTATGTGATTGGAGTCCATTTTGTTGGTCTCTTGTAGCTGAGTTTACACCAAACTATCTCAACCTTCCAATCTGACCCTTCCCTATTGCATTACACATGGATGAGTGGATCTTCAGCTGGGGGACTCGGATCACCCTAATCGGTTGTTTCCTTACTTTCTAACCGGGCATAAGTAACAATCTAGCCCCAAATTAGCCTGACCCAAAAGGGCAAAAGATCATCTTTATAACCAGAAATAGCCCGATCTCACCTTGCTCCTACGGGTAACAACATGGAAACCTCTCTCTAAGGTAGGGGCAGATCATGGAAGGGAGATCAAGTGCACCTTAATCTCTTCCTACTCTCTAAATCTGGTAATTCAAATTCGGGAATAAATTGGGACTTTATGGTGGTTCACCAGCTATTTAAATCCTAATTACTCTTGCCTAAAATATGATAAACCACCTTTTAGATGCTCCAGTGATCAATAGGGCTTACGGAGAGGAGCCTGCCTTATTTTTCATTTTCTTACCCTGTTCGTTTGCTTTTCTATTATTTTGTTTTGTCAGTGCTCCTCTCTATCAAACCTTCCATTTTGAGGAGGCTAAAAATCATGATAGCTTTCTACAAAATCTGAGAAGACAACTAGATATGGTTGAGTGACCGAAAACTTTAACTATATTTTACTAACAATGGCTAAGTGATGGGAAACAAACATATAATATGGAATGTGAATGTACATGGTATATGTAATGTAAATAGGTGGTAATATTGACTCATAATAACAATGATTTTAATAGATGCCTAGTGTACAGACCTGGTGCTAGACATGTATGATCAATTTGGAATGATGCATAATGCAATGATGAGTATGCCTAATGCAATTTATATGAAGTGTAATGAAGCAATATTTTTGTATTTTGATGATTTTGATGATATTTTTATATTTTTGATATATATGTATATAAAGGTTTACCAATGGGCTTAATTAATGCCATTGGGGCTTTTGGGTGACCAAAGGGCTTATAGACGCCTTTGGAGCATTTCGGGATGACCTAAACAATCGTAGATTGCCTAGGAATGTTTTATTTTGACCTAGATGGTCTTGGAACACCTAGGGGTATTTGAAGGGGACCAAAGGGATTATAGATGCCTTTGGGCCTTTTTGGATTGACCTAGATGATTGTAGATAGTCTAGGAATATTTTTATTTGACCTAGATGGTCATAGACCGCCTAGGAGCATTTTAGATGGCCTAGACAGTCATCGACACTAAGAAAGTGTCATAGACTACCTAGGGGTATTTTTTTATGAACAAAGGGATTATAGATGCCTTTGGAGCATTTAGGGTTGACCTAGATGATCGTATATAGTCTAGGGATATTTTTATTTGACCTAGACGGTCATAGACTGCCTAGGAGCATTTTAGGTGACCTAGACGATCATCGACACTAAGGAAGTTTCATAGACTTCCTAGGGATATTTGGTTGTGACCAAAGGGATTATAAATGCCTTTGGAGCATTTAGGGTTTACCTAGATGATCGTAGATAGTCTAGGAAGATTTTTATTTGACCTAGACGGTCATAGACTGTCTAGGAGCTTTTAAGGTGACCTAGACGATCATCGACACTAAGGAAGTGTTATAGACTACCTAGGGGCATTTGGTTGTGAACAAAGGGCTTATAGATGCCTTTGGAGCATTTATGGTTGACCTAGACGATCGTAGATAGTCTAGGGACATTTTTATTTGACCTAGATGATCATAAACCGCCTAAGAGTATTTTAGGTGACCTATACGGTCATCAACACTAAGGAAGTGTCATAGACTACCTAGGGACATTTTTTTATGACCAAAGGGCTTATAGATACCTTTGGATCATTTAGGGTTGACCTAGACAATTGTAGATAGTCTAGGGAAATTTTTATTTGACCTAGACGGTCATAGACCACCTAGGAGCATTTTAGGTGACCTAGATGGTCATCGACACTAAGGAAGTGCCATAGACTACCTAGGGTTATTTTATTGGTGCTCTAAGCATGAAAACATTCATCGGTTCAAGCTCTTCACTTCCTTCGATGGATGCTAGGCAAAAAATTCTAGGTCCAATCTGGATTGTAATGATGAATGGACCTAACCAGTTTGCTACAAATTTGTCTCATAAATTAGAAGGCAAATTTGAGTTTTGTTGGTTCTCTTTTAGAACTAAATCACCAACTTGAAAATCTCTCTGGTGTACTTTCAAGTTGTAAGCTCTCTTAAGGCGTTCTTGGTAAACATGTAGATGCTCGAGGGCATTGACACGTCGTTCATCAAGCAACGTTAATTGATCCAAATGAGCTTGCCTAGCGAAATCATCGTCAATGAATTCCTGCATGGAGATGCGCAACGATGGAATATCTAATTCCAGAGGCATGATGGCTTTAACACCATACACTAGTGAAAATTGAGTTGCCCCAGTGGGCATCTAAATGCTAGTGCCGTAGGCCCAAAGGGCAAAAGGTAATTGATTATACCAATCTTTATGATTTTCTTAACAATTTTCTTCAAGATGGCTACTACTGTCTTATTTTATCCCTTTGCTTGCCCATTGGCTTGTGGATAATAGGGCGTGGAAAAGCTATGCTTTATGTTATACTTTTTTTTTAACACACACACATCCTTATTTTTAAATGGTGTTCCATTATCCGATATTATTTTGGATGGAATACCAAAACGACATATGATATTATGTAGCATGAACTCCGCAATGCAAGGTCCAGTTGTCGTGGTAAGGGGAATTGCTTCCACCCATTTTGTGAAGTACTTGGTTGTCATTATGATAAATGTGTGATGGCCCGAAGAGGCAGGTGAGATTTTACCAATTAAATCAAACCCCCATTGTGCAAATGGCCAGACCGATTGAATCGGTTGTAAGGCCTGTGAAGGTATGTGTGTCAAATTTGCATGATGTTGACACTTCACACACTTCTTTACATAAGCGTAAAAATATTGCTCTAAAGTTGGCCAATAATAGCCCATGTGAAGAATGCACTTAGCGATGGCCATGCCGCTAATGTGGCCACCACATGTACTGTCATGTGCTTGGGTAGTGGCCCAAGCTGACTCCTGTGAGTCTAAGCAACGAAGGAGGATACCTTCATAACTACGATGATACATTATGTCTCCTAATAAGTCATATTTTGTCACCTTTTGCTTAAATGCTTGCTTTGCGGCATGCAACAATCTAGACAAAATATTTCCTAGTTTAAGATAATCTTTAATCTATGTGGCACAATCTTACCTTGAAGAAACCTCAATATTATGAATTGTGCAATCCTTTTGACGTTCATCTCATGCGAATGCTGATTGAGAATGAACTTGAAGATATAGCGTTATGCTATTATTAAAATAATTATGAGGGAAAAAATTCCCCCATTGGACATTATTCAAATAATTATGTAGTTGAGAGAACCTTTCATGTGAAGGCTCAATATAAATCATGTGAACATATGGTGTGGCGTTATTCTCATCACGCTCAGTCACAGATTGCGCTAGTGTTTTTACTTGAATAGTCGTGATATCATCTGAAGGGTTTTGCGAGATTAGCGACCCTAAGGAAGCCATTGTATCTAAAAAATTATTAGATGAACGAGGGAATGCCTCTATATCATACCATTCAAATGTTTCCAGAAGTTTGTCCACTAGGGCTTTGTAGGCTTGCAAGATGATACATCTACATTGGAATATCCCTTTAACCTGATTAACTATGAGCAAGGAATCATAAATTTTTTTTAGCTTTGTAATTTTCATTACGATTGTCATTTGAAGACCAATGCTGAGGGCTTCATACTCGACATTTTTGTTGGTACACGAGAAATTGAGTTTAAACAAAAGAGGTATTGGAGCCCCTTGCGATGTGAAAAATATGATACCTATGCCACCTCTTACTCGCATTTAGACCCATAAAAGAATAGAGTTATGTCCGCTTGTGACTCAGGCCGGGGTTATGCATAAGGGGTTGAACTCAAAATGTACTTGTAAAAAAATGGCAAATCCTAATCGAAATCAAGGTGAATCATGGTGAATCCTAAGCAAATCAAATCAATCATCTTCACACTAGAATTTTGGGTATTTGAAGCCCTAAAATGGAAATTCATCTTTAGGGAAAAATTTTACCTATTAAATGACTTTATAACTTCATAAAAAACACCACCATTAGATCAGGATCGAAAAGAGTTTTCCAACGAGTACAAATATGCCTACGTTTGGATATATATTGTGGCGAATTGACCCTAGGAAAAAGTTGGTCCTAAAATTTTTAGGCGAATAGCCCAACGTTGAGGGTCCTCATATTCGCCAATTTTAAATTTTGGAAATCCTAATATTCGCCCAATTTGTGAATATTAACCACTATGCATAACCCTAACTCAAGCTCTGCAGAATTAGGCGATTTTGAGATGAAACACTCAATAATCAGGAAGATCTACATTCAGAGGTTGGTCATATTGGAGAGGAGCATCTACTAGTTGATCGGCTATGACATGTCCTTTGATTAATTTTTGTCCAATGAAATCTAGGTCAAATTCTGTAAACAACATTATCCATTTGGTTGTGCGACTGTTGTGATATGTTAGACTTATCATATATCACAATGGATTTTATTTAGATATGACATACGTGGTATGACTGAGCATGTAACCGTGTAGCTTTTTAGTGGCAAAGACCACTGCTAAGCATAACTTCTCAATGTATGTATACTTGATTTCATAGCTGACTAGTGTACGATTGATATAATATGTAGCCTGTTCTTTATGAAATTCATTCTTTTGGGACAACATGGTGCCCAATGCAAACTCAGTAGCTGAGATGTATAAATAGAACGATACTCCTGGTTACGGAGGAGGCAATATGGGTGGTGAAGCCATGTATTGCTTAATATCATCAAAGGTATTTTGACATTCTTCATACCAATGAAATGAGACCCCCTTGTGTAGCAACCTATTCATGGGTCGATAATTATCCGATAATTGCGCTATGAAGCATTTTATGGATGCGACCTTTCTTTGCAAGTTGCGTAGCTACTTAATGGTTGTGGGGGGAGGTATTTCTAATATTACCTTGACCTTGTTTGGATCTACCTCTATGCCTCGCTTGGAGACTATGAATCCCAAAATTTTACCAGATGTGACATCGAAGACACACTTCTTGGGATTAAGCCTAACATTGTGCTCAATGAGGCAATCTAGAATCTTACATAATACACCGATATGCTCATGGTGCAATAGAGATTTCACCAATAAGTCATCCATGTAATCATCCAAAATCTTATGCATGTAGCCATGAAAGATATACATCATGGCTCATTGATAGGTGGCGCTAGTGTTATTAAGGCCAAACGACATGACCTTTTAACAGAATGTCCCCCAAGGCATTGTAAACACCATTTTTATTTGGTATTCTGGATTAATACATATTTGATTATATCTAGAGAAACCATCCATGAGGGATAGCATTTCATGTCCTGTTGTAGCGTCTACCAACACATCAATGTTTGGTAAGGAAAATTCATCCTTAGGAATCGCTTTGTTGAGATCTCTAAAGTTAGTGCAAATGTGAATATTCCCATTAGACTTCTTTATAGGAACCATGTTTGAAACTCATGGTGGATAGTCTACTGAGATGATGAAATCAGTGTTCAACAACTTTCGTAATTCATATTTCACCATTAAGGCTACTGCTGGGTGAATCTTGCACAACTTTTGCTTGACTGGTGTTATATTTGGGTCCAATGTAAGATTATGCGTGACTAGATTTGGTTCCATTCCTGGCATGTCTTTATAAGACCAAGAAAAAATATTCATCCTTTATTTCAATGCTTGTGTGAAATCATCTTGCTCAATTGGGGATAGACCTTCCCCTAGTTTGATAATGCGGGGATTATCAAGATCTGTATCGATATCCTTGTCAATTGTTGGCTCAATTGACATATGAGACCCATATTCCAACTGATTTGGAGTGGGAATCAAGTGAATGTCATCAGCTGGGTTTGCTTCATCCATAGGCAATTTAGGATCAACCTTGGCTTGAAAAATATTATGAATAATTCTTGGAGAAAATTGAAATGGCTATAACATTTCCTTGCAAGGCCAATAATCTGATGGTGATGGGGTAGAATATCCCTGATCAAGGTCAATTGCATCAATATCGAGATGCAATGGCCTTGATGGGTTATTCAGATCTAGCAATGGTGTGGTTAAATCTATGGAAATCATGTTGATGGATACATGATTTCCCATTATAGGGTGAGTGGGTCTAGAGACCTAATGTTGTCTCGTGACTCATGGGGGTGGCTCTGGTGGAAATGGAATAAATGGTGGTGGTCTATGCGAAAGAGGATGAGCTTGCTTTTCACGCGATAATAGCTAGCATCATATGGGGCCTTAGACGAGGAATAACATGTGAAGATAATATTCATCCTCATCATCCAAGGGGAACACTCTCTCATGTTCATCATCTGAGCTAGGATAGTTTATTGGTGCGATGCCATAGTCATATTCATCATCACTCGTCCATTCATGAGGAGGACCTTGATCCTCTTCCTCATTGTCATATTTCAAGGTATGTGAGCTTTCCCCCACTTCATGGTATTGGGAGATATCACTAGATAGTCCTTGATCTATCATATCTATGGGGAAATAATCACCCAAGAAATGAATGTGATTTGTATTGGTGTATGGATCACATGCAAGCTTATCCTGATAACCTAGACATAGGTGTTCTAGAATATCTGTGAGGATGTAAAACAATATTGGCTTATTGTGTTCCAACCCAGATTTATCATAAAGTAGCTGATATTGGAGCTGACATGGGACACGAGTAACCTAATTATATAAGCCTAAATCAAAACCATACCAATTGCAGCAATCTAATTACCGTAATACATAATCTGGATTCGACAAATAGTTTACATGCTTTGAAAAAGGTTCATCATCTTCTGCTTTTAGAGGAATTGGCAGAGCTCCATACTCTAAACCTCCATATATAAAATTAGTTTGATTGGGAAGTAGACCAATAGGCACAATGCTACCTATGGTAAGATGAGGTTGCCCCATATATTGCATTGTCTCTACGGATTGAACCGTTGTGCCATTTCTCACTAGATATTCTCCTATCCTTGTACTTGACATATGCACTATGGTCTGGGATAGCGAAGGTGAATGAGATGGAAGTGAGGTTTAAGGTGACTCAATGTGAACATATGGAGATGATTCCTCATCTACTAAACAAGGAATCTCCTCTATGAATATGGTAGATACTAAAGGTGGGCTCTCATCAATGGGTCTTCTCGACATGTTCCTCGATGGAGGATCTAACGATGTTGAAGGCATTTGTGTAGCTACCTTAGATGAGGATGGCATGGATGAAGATGTAGATGGTGGAATAGAAGGTGATGATGGAATGGGTAGACCCTGAATAGGTGTATTTAGTCAGAAGTCTACATGATTCGAAAATGTTGACTCTGGCATCTGCTGCACCATATTGTAGTGTTTGAAGGGCTCTATATCGATAGAAACTACATGGAATTGCCCTTCATGAGTGTATTTAAGACATTGATGCGCAATGTGGTACACACTTCATATCCCATATCCACAGTCTACCTAGTAAAATTTTGTAAGCCATCTCACCTTCCAACACATGACACAATGTCGGTATAGTCTTATGCCCTACCTGGATGGGTAAGACTATGGTACCAAGAGTAGAGCATATTGTGTCATTGAATGCGTGAAGAGTGTAAGTTGATGCAAAAACATGAGATGTTGGCAATTTTAAATGTTTCAATGCTATGGTTGTAATGATATTTCTTGAGGAATCGATGTCTATGAGCACTCTTTTGTATGGTACCTCATTTACACATGTGATGATGTGCAAAGGAGGATCTACCACGTCATTGGCTATTCCCTTAAGCTCATGCTCATGAAATGTTATTACTGGTTCCTTGCACTGTTGCACATGACCCACAAAGTCAATGAAGGAGTTAGACTCTTGTGGTTGCAACTCTATTGACTTTAGGATGTCCATCAAAGCATCCCAATGTGGAGGTGATTGTTGGATTAGCTCATATATGGACAATCATGCTAATGTTATCCTCAATATTTGTGTAAGCTTGTTCTTTATTGGTTATGTTGACCTAGATTGAAGAACCTGTACTATAGGTGGTATAGTTTGTGACATAGTGGGAACATCACTTAAAGTTGCAGTTGGTGCAACTTGGCTTGGATATCTTCTGTTCCTGGTCACAATACTCACCATCCCAACATACCCTTGGACATGGGGTGTTGTCTTCACCTCATTCATTGGTTTAGAAGGCATTGCCTGTACCTCATGAGTTGGTAATGGGTCTTTGTATATACCCATCTGCTGATTGGTAGGGGCTAGTGGAGCATCGACTTGAAGCTCATTCCTCTCAATCATATCTTGTACTAGGTGTTTAAAACCATAGCACGTTGGTAAATCATGGCCACCTTATCGATGAAATTTGCAATATTGATCCTCTCGGCATCCCATAGGCTTGGGTTTACCTATTTCCAGATCGATGGGTTTGATATCTAATAGATTTATCATTTTTACAACCCATAATCGATCAAATAGAGAATCCATGGATTCAACGAAGGGAGTAAATTGTCACTTAGGGCAACACTGTTGGTTTTGTCCCTAATTCGCTTGACCATTACTATTATAGCTCACAGGAGGAGGTTGGGCTTGATAGTTCACCTTTTGAGGAGGCGTTGCTTGTGTAGGCCCAGGGACATTTATGGCCACTTGATTAACCGTTGCTGGCTTTGCATATGCCGAGCTATTTTTAGGATTCTCTGTCTACTCCTTCTTATGAGGTTTAGTTATTTCTCCCTCTTGGATTTTTATTTCCTCTATATTTCTAGCTTATGCTAGAGCTTCTTCCAAGGAAGGGTATTGCTGTAATTACAATTTCAAAGAGATGGGTTTTAAGCAACTCTTTGAAAACAACCGAGTTAACCCAGTCACTAGTAATAGATAAGGTAGCTTAGCCAAAAGCATTTGCCACCTATTTTTGTAATCAATAATTAACTCATCCCCAATTTGTTTCAACCCCGCAAGGTCTGTTAATGTCGCCTTCCTTTTGGTTTTAAAGGTGAAAATTTCCAAAAATGCGTCAATAAATTGTTCAAATGTGTAGACGCTATGTTTTGGAAGTTGGGTACCATAGAGGGTAGTTAAAAAGGTTCTGAGGAGCAATGCATCATTGTCCTGTATGTTAAATCACAAATTTAGAAATCTAATAATGTGCTCTTAAGCATATTCTTCCCCCTTGAATCTATCAAATTTGGGCATTTTGAAATGCTCAGGATAAATTGAGGAAGGAATGGATGGGTGTAATGGTTAGTTATTTAGCTGATGCAAAGTAGGATTTTGAATCCCATTGCCAGTTGTCTTACCTTCTACAGTTTCTAAGCGTGCAAGCAAAAATTGATACGCATATGAGGATTTCATTTTCTCTTCCTTGTTTTAAACTCGTAGAGGTGGACAAGGGATATTAAGCATAGGTTGGGGTGGTTGATTGACATCAGCCATGCCTCCATAAGGTGATTCTATATAATCCTCATTTTGTTCCAAATCATCGTAGGCCCCATAAGGTGTTTCTGGTATGGGCCTACAAGGAGGAATGAATGCCTCTTGAAGGTGATATATGTTTGGCCTATCATATATGTTTTTTTAAGGCCTAAGAGGTCTAGAAGGCAACATTGGATTAGGTCTAGGAGACATATCTTGTTGGACATTTGGTTGCCTCGGGTGAGCCTCCTGTCTACATGTATTTGGAGTATAAGTTTCGTTACGCAAAGTTTCTTGAATTTGTTGTTCAAGTCTTTCTTTATCTAATTGCTACCGCTGCTCTAAAATATCTAGGTGATGTTTATCAGATCTAAGTTGATTAAACTTGTCCTGGCGGTCAGCATACTTCTTTAGTGGTTGGCAATTTGAGTTATTTTGTGTTGTCATTGATGTCACATGGATCACATTGAGTTTTGGTGGCAAAAGCACTTCATAAATAATCATTTATGATATTTTGGAGAGCATGGATATTTACAGGGTTTTTTGGCACAAGAGGCATATAATATTTAATTTTTTAAATATTATATTAATGGTTTTTATTAAAACCAATGGTAAAGGTTTTTATTAAAACCAATGGCAAGGGTTTTTATTAAAATTGACAAAAGGATTTTTTTATTAAAACCAACGGAAAGGGTTTTCATTAAAACCATTGGAAAGGGTTTTTAATTAAAACCACTATGCTAAGACTTCTCCAAATTATGATGGATGAAAATTTTTTCCAATAAAATCTAGGTGCAAAAAGTTTCATGACGAAATTCAAAAAAATGAAGGAGATATCCCAATTCAAAGTTAAAATGTGAATTATTAAATTGTTATTTAATAATTCTAAGGTCTAAGATTGTATTATATTATCCACCGACGTGCAAAGGTTGGGGAGATAAATAAATATTTACTGATTTCATTCAAAGGCATGGAGGTGCATATAAATAAAAGGTAAAAACCTTTGATTATTTAAGACTTGACATAGCGCATGAGAGAGTCGTCGTCGAAAGGGGAGCAACGAAGAAAGAAGGATATATAACTTTCAATTTGAGAGCAAGGTCAAGTAAAAAACACGGGAAAGTAATGTCACGCAGGAGCCTATAGCATAGTTGGTAGCACTCAAAATTTGAACAAGGTAAGTTCATTGTTCGAATCCCGTCAAGGGCAAAGTGTTTTGCTAAGAAAGTAAAATCGAGTTTCAGATTTGAGCACAGGTTAAAGTTGGGTGTTTGGGATTAAAATCCCAATGTGGGCTAGCACCCACATGGTAAGGGCTTCATAGCACTAGGTGAGAGGGACATAGTTTGACTCCTGTGAAGGTGTGAAGGTGCATTGATTTTTGGTAAAGCATTAACGATTTTGAAGGTGGTGAAGGCACATTAATTTTGGCAAAGGCATTAATGATTTCGAAGGTTGCAAAGGCTACGAATTTTGTAAAAAGGTATTTATCTCTAGCGCATGGTAATATTTGATATTGCCAAAGTTTTGGTGCATTGAAAATCATTTCTATTATAACTAGGGAGTCATAAGGTATTTAGTGAAAATAAATGATTGTTGTATGTGCTTAGGGAGTTATAAGGTGTGAAGTTAAATATTTGTGATTGTTGTATGTGGAGTTATAAGGTGTGGAATTAAAAATAAAATCATATGTGCTTGCTGTATGTGTTAATGAAATTAGGGAGTCATAAGGCTGAAAAGTGTTGAACTTGTTATATGTCCTAGTGCATGATTTAATTATGAAATTAAACTAGGAACTTGAGACCTAGTTAATTGCTACCTTGAGTTAGAAGACATGCACATGAGTTAGGGTTTGAAGTTGAAGACAAATTGCTTGATTATATGCCTTAGCTATTGAGAGGAAGTGGATGGATTAGAAAATCAATTTTATGGATAAAATTGATACTTGAGTTCCATGATTGCTTTAGTGGAGTTCATTGAGAGTATTGCCATTATTGAGGAGGTTTTTGCTATTTCTTTGAGGAGATTATTGTTGATTACTTGTTAAGTCCATTGCCACTATTTGAGACCATTGAGGAGATCATTTGCTAGTCACTTGTGGATACATTTATCTTTAATTTGAGGAGATCATTGTTGGCTATTTGAGAGCTCTTTGCTTGAGGGAGTTGTGCTTTTTTCTTGAGAGCTTATTGACAATGCATGAGGAAGATATTATCGAGAACCTATTGCTATCACTTGTGGAGATTGTCCTTGGTCGGTTGAAGTCCTCACTATTATTTCTTGGAGAGGTTTTCATTAGAGAGCTCATTTGCCATACATTTGAGAGTACATTGTTGAGCATTGTTGTCATCCATTTGAGAGATCATTTGTCATCCATTTGAGAGTACCTTGTTGAGCATTGTTGTCATCCATTTGAGAGTACATTGTTGAGCATTGTTGTCATCCATTTGAGAGTACATTGTTGAGCATTGCTATCATCCATTTGAGATATTATTTGTCATACATTGTTGAGATCATTGTGGATCATTGTTATCATCCATTGAAGAGTACATTGCCATTCATTGTTGAGCATATTATTGAGTATTGTCATCATTCATTTATTATCCATTGTTGAGTTCATCATTGAGCCTTGCCTTCGTTGATTCGTGGTTGAGATGTGAGTGCTACTTGAGATTCATTGGTTGAGCCTTTGGGAAGGCTTTTGGGACAAAATTTCTGGACAGATTTGAGACAACTTTTGTGCATGATTGGTTGAGCCTTTGAGAAGGCTTTTGGGATAGAATTTTTGGACATATTTGAGACAACTTTTGTGCATGATTGGTTGAGCCTTTGAGAAGGATTTTAGGACAAATTTGTGGATAAATTTGGGACAAAATTTGAGCTTTGAGCCTTTTGTGAAGGCTTTGAGAATAGATTTGGGACAAAATTTGAGCAGGATTGTTTGAGCCTTTTGTGAGGGATTTGAGGATAAATTTGGGACGGTGTTTGAGAAGGATTATTTGAGCCTTTTGTGAAGGCTTTGAGCAAAGATTTAGGACAACATTTGAGCAGGATTTTTTGAGCCTTATGAGAAGGCATTGAGGCAGATTTGCGAGTAGTGAAAGAGATAGGAAAAAAATAGAAAACACATCAACACTAGTTGCCTAGCTGAGCATATCAATGGATAGCCTAGCTGAGTAGATCAATGGAAAGCCTAGCTAAGTAGATCAGTGGATAGCCTAGCTAAGCAGATTAGTGGATAGCCTAGCTGAGTAGATCAGTGGAGAGCCTAGCTGAGAAGATTAGTGGATAGCCTAACTGAGCATATAAGTGGATAGCCTAGCTGAGTAGATCAGTGGAGAGCCTAGTTGAGCAGATCAGTGAAGCCCACCTGAGCAGATTAGGACAACCTAGCTTTGAGCAGATCAAAGTAATTATTTGTATTGGGATAAGGATCCATATTTCTTTATGAAATATTATAAGAAGAATATCTTGTGGACTACCCCACATTGGGGAACCACGTTAAATATTGTGTCTCAATTATGTGTGATGATTTGTACACTTGCTTACTATTGCTATCTATGTTATTAATGCACACTACTATATTTAGTTATTGCAATTGAGGACACTAATTGATATTGGTTTGGAAAGAAAGTAAAAAGTGGATGCTATACTATTCACCCCCCTCTCAGTATAAGCTTGTGTTCTTCAGAGGTGGACGAGGGATATTAAGCATAGGTTGGGGTGGTTGATTGACATTAGCCATGCCTCCATAAGGTGATTCTATATAATCATCATTTTTTTCCAAATCATCGTAGGCCCCATAAGGTGTTTCTGGTATGGGCCTATAAGGAGGAACGAATACCTCTTGAAGGTGATCTATGTTTGTCCTATCATATATGTTCTGTTAATGCGTAGGAGGTCTAGGAGGCAACATTGGATTAGGTCTAGGAGACCTATCTTGTTGGAAATTTGGTTGCCTCTAGTGAGCCTCCTATCTATGCATATTTGGAGTAGAAGCTCCATTATGCAAATTTTCTTGATTTTATCGTTCAAGTATTTCTTTCTCTAATTGCTGCCATTGCTCTAAAATATCTAGGTGATGTTTATCAGACCTAAGTTGATTAAACTTGGCCTGGCGGTCAGCATACTTCTTTACTAACTGATTGATCTGATCAAATGTGTTGGGTTTAAGTGCCTTAACACTATTACTCTAATATCTATCTTGTTCAAGGGGGTTCATGAGATCTATTGTAAATTTACCTAGATTGAGAGAGGCTGCATTGACTTGAGGCTCACCCCTAAACATATCATCTTTATAATCTACTAGTGGAGAGGCACAACGTGCTTGCATTGACACATTTGAATGAGGATAATCTGGATGTTCCTTAGGTATTCCCTCGTAAACAAGGAAAGGTAAGGTGGAATGAGGTCACCTATGACGACAAGTATTACCCTCATCGCGATCATGGCACCATGGGGAAGGTTAGTTTGAAATCATAAGATGATCATTCAACCCTACCTTAGGTGACAAGTCATATTCCTATGCAGTAGTGCGAGGAGTAGATCGAGCAGGCACACGAATGCGTGGGATTGCTCTATTGGGAAGTGCTCCATTACGCGGTGACTCTTCTTGAAAGAAGGTATTAGAAATATCTATATTAGGGAAATAATTCCCTAAGAGGAGGATTTTGCCTGTGGGGGTACCCGTGTAGGAGTCCCTTGTTAGCTAGGTCCTTTTTTGGCTATTCTAGGAGTAACTATCCATTCATATGCTTGATGAGTGGCTATTTGACACATATTTTTGCACCATAATTGTTTCATTATTACAATTATATGATGATTATGATATATTTTCTATGAATTATTATTGAATAAAATGTGATTTATTAGGAAAACTGATTAATTACCATAATCTAACAAATGTGTTTGATTTATATCAAAATTGTCTGAGTTCTGAGAAAAATGTAGGAAAAAGAGATGGATGATCGATGAAGAGATTGCAGAACTTTGGAGTGCACCTCGAACGAGAAGAAGAACCAACAAAGTTCGATGACAACAGTAATTGATCTTGTTACAGATGTTGATTACTAAAATATGTTACTAAAGGTAATTATTGAAGGTAACTACTAAAGGTAATTACTGAAGGTAACTACTAAAGGTAACTATTGACGACAGTTACTGAAGAATGTTTTACCAACAGTTACTGAAGGATAATAAAGTCTGTTGACTTTAGCATGCCACATCAGATTTGGATGGCACATTAAGATGGACGACACATTAAGTTGGATGGCAACTGATATTTTCTACCTAGAAAAATATTCCATTTCTCACATACTATCCGCAAGAATATTTCAAGTTGACAAAGTTATGATTTACTTTATAAAGCTTGTAATCAATTTATTTTGGGAAGTTTGAGATATAAACACAAATATTGTTAGACTTTCCTGGAATATAGGACATGAGATCCTAATGTATATCTTGTGAGTCAGTTAAAGTAGCATTGTCTTGTTAGGATTATTAGTAGGATGCCACTTGGACCAGTCAAAATATTTATAAGTCCAAGTAGGAGTACGTATTATGATTAGGTTTTAGATTATTCTTGATTAATGTATAGTCATCAGTCCACAAAATCCGCATGTCAAATACGTGGAGAAGACTATTTAGAATTATATTAGTCATAGTATAAATTACATAGAAGACCTTGAAAGAGGTCTACTCTCTGTTGCATCTATTGTTACATTACAATTTGTTCTAAGTCTACAATTTTGAAGAAACACGTTCAACATGTACAGTTGAAGCTCCAGTAATAAAACAACATTTTGTTCTTCAAGGATGGTAATTTGTATCAATTTCATGTGTTGTTTGATTTTTGTTGTGTAAATTGTGTTTATCTGTTACCTGCATTCACAGAATAGACATAATGTTAGTATTAGTTATAAAATCTAGTTACTGAGATAAGGTAAACTAGGGGAGAAAGACTTACACTGCCCTCTAGGAGGTAGGGCCCACTCCTATAGACAGTCCCTGAGCTCTCGCCCCTACATTAGGTTAGGATTAGTTAGTCTTAAGTTAAACTGCATTTCAAATTACATAAAATAAGATAAATTGCACGAGGATCCTCACAAATAAATTAGAACATATCATAAATAAATTAGCTTGCAAATAATTAGTGCATCAGTAAATCAATTCATCAGTAATTAAGTGCATCAGTAAATTAATTCATCAGTAAAAGTAAATCATCATTGCATTTATTTATCATACCCTGCATCATTCATTTTTGCACAAATTTAATTCTGTTCATTTACTTTTCTGTACACGTGAAGCCTGAAAAAGAAACTTGAGCTAAGCTTAGTATTAACTCCTATGATATAATCTATACGGGATTGTTACTCTTTAAATCTAACCTTGATTTCCCTCGGATTGATAAAATTAAATGTAAGCTCTACAACCGATCATTTTGGCACCGTTGTTGGGGAGAGTAGCGTCGTAGTGGTTAGTCAAAAAAGTTGTTTGGCAGTGCAAAGCGAGAGGACTTACTTGTATGTGAAAAGGGGTACGTACGAGACCTTGGTGTGCATACGAGTCAGAGTGGCCCGTAGATGGTTCCAACAAGCCCCGCATTTCGACGTTGCCAGGTTCATTTTTCATAAAGGTTTCATTTTTACTGCTTTCATAGATTAAAATTTTATTTTCTACAAATTTATTTTTTGCAAATTTCAATTCCAACAAATTTTATTTCCTGCAATTTCTTTGCTTTGGGTAATTACTATTGTTAATTTGATTTAGGACCTATGAAAAAAAATAGGAAGTAGGTGAACGCTGAAAACAACCTAATATTATTTTAGGACCCTGTTTTTGTTTTATAGGAAGTAGTTAGGTTGAGTGACACAACTGTAATGAAATCCCTCCTAATAGTCAAAGAACAATAGTAATTTACCTTTTACTTCAACAATTTTATTTTCAGTAAAAATTTACTTTCCAAGTACTTTTACTTTTTCCTAATTATGCTGAAATTAGTTGTATAAACACATCTAATTTTAGTAGCATTAGGACTGTTTAGTAATTTTAAATTTATTTCTTTTCTACTGTGTTAAGAGTATTTATAAGTTTTGAAATTTATATTTAGAACTTAGCAGACAATACGTTAAGAGTATTTATAAGTTCTGAAATTTATATTTAAGCTTAGCAAACAATAGGATTGAAACAGAAAAGGAAATCAAAACCCAAACAGAAAAAAAAACACAAAAATCAAAGAGAGAAAATAAATAAAAATTGCCAAATGGTTGAAAGCAGTCAAACTGAATTTATAGACCTTAGAAAATTACTAATACAACAAGAGGTTAATCTTCTTCTTGACCAAGATTACAGAACAACCAAACCAGAGTGGGAAGCATTGTGTGAACGCATTGATTCTATCAATGAAAGATCAGATGAATTAAAGAAAATCAAGAGGATAAATATAGCAAAAACTTTATGGGTAAATCATTCTTCACCTTATCAAGATCTTGGAATAAGTTGTGAAAATTGGCTATGGGATAGGAGAACAACAATAAATCTAGTAATTTATCATTGGAATCAATACCTAGAGGATTCCCTCACTATTCACAACTTCCTTGCAGATATAGAAAGGAAAGAATTAGCCCTACAATACAATAAGAGATATTGTAGAATTCCTAGAGTTGTACATTTTAGAGAATTGTGCCAAGAGTTGCGTTACGAGCTACAATTTGGAATTCCTGATCCTATTGCAACTAAAGCTTACCTTGTTCAGTTGATTCAATTGTTGGTAGACTATTTTAATTTTGAAGAGGAACATTTTATGACACCAGAACAACTTGATCCAATCAATGATATTCATAAATTATTTAAAGAAGATTAGACATATTGCTATAAAAAAAAAAAAAACAAGAAAGTTTAGAACATTCATGAGCAGACCTAGAGACTCTAAAGGAAGATTCATAAAAACTAACAAACCAGAAGAAAAATCCCCAAGAGACTTTAGAGAGCCTGGGATTTATAAACTAGTAAAAACTGAGGCTACAACATCAACCAATCAAGCTAAAATCCTAGATCAAGATCCCAATTCATATTTATTGCCCAATCCAGAATTTGACAACTACGTAGATCCTTCTTCTATATTTTTTGAACCTATACCTGATTCAATTCTTGAAATCCTATATTTAGGTATGGTTGATGAACAAAGTGGTTTGGGAGAGGAAGGAGAAAACCGTGGAAATGGGAGACAAAGGCAAGAGAGAGATCAGAGAGAGAACAGACAAAGAAAAATGTTCCCTTTCCCAATCTTACATACAAAAGGGACAACAAGAGAACCTAAATCAGTTTTTGTTTCTATATTGCCTACCTTTCATGGAAAACCCTATGAAGATCCTGATGCTTTTCTTTTCGAATTTGAAGTAGTATGTCAAGCTTACTTTTACACCACCAATGAGCAAAAGCTAATATTATTTCCATCTACTCTTAAAGATGCAGCTTTAATATGGTTTATGGGTCTAGGAGAAGGAGTTTGTAATCGTTGGGATGGCGAAAATGGATTAAAACAACTATTCCTTGAAAGATATCAAGATTATTGTAGAGTTAGGGATAAGAAAGCTGAGATTTTTCGTATGAATAAAAAAGAAGAAGAATATTTGGAGGATTATCTCGAGAGATTTCAATTTGTAGGATCTAGAGTAAATATAGACCTTGAGGAAGAAATCCTAAAAGAACTTTTTTTGAAAGGATTAAAAGAAGATGTTCTTGAGATTTTAAATCTTATGGCAAAAGGAGACATTCATCTTATATCACTTGAGGAGATTATAAACCTTTGCAGAAATTATTCAAGAAACAAACCTCTAAGAAGCAATAAATATACATCCATAGGAGGAGGAGTGACAAGAGTAGAAATTGGAAATATGTTGGAAGGTTTAAAAACTGATTTGTTGAGTAATTTGACCTCATCCTTGGACTTAATGGATAAAAAATCAAAGGATAGTGAAGAAATTTACTGCCATAGATGTAGGAAAAAGCACAATATGAGAGAATGTCCTCTCAACATAACAAATATCTCCAATATTTCTGCTTGTTGCCAAATTTGTGATAAAAATCATAAAACTAAAAAATGCAAGTATATCTCCATTGTTAAAGCTGCCATAAAAGAACTTGAAGCAGAAGAAGTAGAAGATGTTTATTTTGTTGCTCAAATATGAAATGGTCCATTTAATGGCCCACCAAATTGGTCAAACCCTAATTATCCCAACCAACAAAGGCCTAATCAATGGTCTAATGCACCAAATTGGACAAATTGGAACTCTTACAATCAAGACTGGAACATACCCCCATGGGCTCAATTTATGGCTAACTCTTATGGAGGACAACCCCCATGGAATCAAGGGACACAAAATCAGAATATGCCTAGTTGGAATAATAGTGGCCAATATAATCAAGGTGGCACCAATTGGTCCCCAAATACAATGCAACAACCAAATCTTCAAAATCAATTTAGGGGACAAAACACTCAAAATCCACCTCAAAATAGACTTCTACCACCTCCAAATAATAATACTAATCCTCCTAAGCAACCACCTCTTCCAGCTCAACCAATTCCTAACCCTAACAACAATAAGAATGTTCAACAAGTTTATGAGGCCAATGAAACATGTTCTATATCTGTAGCACCATGTCAACAGATTCAATTAAGATCAGGAAAGGTGTTGGAAAATAATGTCACTCTCACAGAACTTGATGATCCTATTCCACATTTGGTTGAAAAAGAAGATAGTAACAAAAAGGAAATAGAAAACCAACCAGAAAATATTCCAACAAAGCAACCAGAAATCCAAATAAGAAAGGAAGTAGAAATACCATTTCCTCAAATACTGGCAATACCAAAAGAACCATCCAAGCCAACCTTTAACTTCCTTCAAGAAATAGAAGGCATTACTATTAAAATTCCTTTATTACAAGCTATCAAGGATATACCCATCTATTCCAAGCTTATTAAAAATATTTGTCAAAGAAAAAAAAAAATTAATTTTCAAACTATTCGGGTCACTTGGACAATTATCTCGATATATTATTGTGGAGGTTGGTTTTTTCCAAAATATATAGATCTTGTATATCCTATACTCCTCTTGTGTATTTTGGAGACATAATATTACAAAATATTTTGATTGATTTAGGAGTCGCTATTAATGTCATGACCAAAGAAATAGTAGAATCCTTAGGGATCCATAAACTACAAATAACTTCTATTGTGCTTCAACTCATTGATAGATCTACTATTAAACCAGAAGGAAAATTAGAAGACATTATGGTCTCAGTAAGTTCATGGGAATACCCTGTAGACTTTATAGTCTTACAACCCAAAAAGAAATTAGGGGGACATCCCTTAATACTAGGACGCCCATGGCTTGCAACATCTGATGCTTACATTAGTTGTAGATCAGGAAATATGACTATTTCTAATGGTAAGGATACAAAAGATCTTAGTTTATTCCTTGAATCACCAATAGAGGAAGAATTTCCAAAGCAGTTGTGGTATGATTTCCCTCATGAATATGATGATATCCAAACCTTATCAGTTAATGTTCTAATTGAACAACTTGAACAAGAGGTTGAGGGACCCCTACCATTATTGTTAGAAAATCAACAAGAGAATCAAGGTCAAGACAATAGTTGTTCATCTCAATCTTCCATTTATGAGGCAAGCACAAGTCAATCTCAAATGGAACCATATGGTTATGATTTCAATATTTTTAAACATGAGATAAATGGGATAGATGCAAATACAGAAAAATGTAAACAAATAGATATTATATCAGGAAAAACTCTTAACATTAGTAATGAATTCACAGGCATGCAAGAATCTCAGTTAGTAGATGTGCTTAGAAAGCATCAGTCCACATTTGCATGGAACTATGAGGATATGATGGGTATTCACCCAAATGTTTGTACCCATCGTATATTTATTCAAGAAGGTTGTAATCCAATAAGACAACCCCAAAGATGATTAAATCCAGCTATGAAAGAAATAGTTAAAGAGGAAATCATTAAACTCTTAAATGCAGGATTTATATACCCAATTTTCGACAGCCAATGGGTATCACCTCTGGTGATAGTCCCTAAAAAGAATGGTAAATGGAGAATTTGTGTTGATTATAGGGAATTAAATAAAGTAACCAAGAAATATTATTTTCCCTTACCATTTATTGATCAAGTCCTAGATACGTTGGTTGGAAAGAAATATTTCTGCTTTTTAGATGGTTTTAGTGGGTATAATCAAATCTCCATAGCTGAAGAAGATCAGGAAAAAACAACCTTCACATGTCCTGCAGGAACCTATGCTTATAATGTTCTACCTTTTGGACTATGTAATGCACCTGCAACCTTTCAAAGAGTTGTATTGGCTATCTTTGCTGATTTAACTAATGAATGTGTGGAAGTTTATATGGATGACTTCACAGTATACGGTACTACCTTTGAAGAAACATTATCAAGCTTGCAAAAAGTTTTGGTAAGATGCCAGGAGCAAAATCTCTCTCTAAGTCATGAAAAGTGCTTTATGATGATGAAAGGAGGTATTGTTCTAGGACATTATATATCAGAAGACGGTGTTAAAGTAGACCCTACAAAGATACAAGTTATTCAAACCCTTCAACCTCCAAAAACACAAACAAAGGTGAGAAGTTTTTTAGGACACGCAGGATACTATCGTAGGTTCATTAAAGACTTCAGTAAAGTTGCTACTCCCATGTTTAAGCTCTTAACTAAAGATAATGAATTCAATTGGACAAACGAATGTCAAGAAGCCTTTGAAGAAATAAAAGAAAATTTGACTACTGCTCCAATATTGAGAGGACCAAATTGGGAATTACCATTCCACATTCATTGTGATGCTTCAGGTTATGCAATAGGAGCAATATTGCAACAAATAGAAAACAAAATACCTTATGCTATCTATTATGTAAGCAAAAATTTGCATGGAGCTGAGCTTAACTACACTGTTACAGAAAAAGAATTTTTAGTTGTAATTCATGCTCTCAATAAATTTAAACATTACATAACAGGGTATGAAGTATTTGTTCACACTGATCATTCTGCCATTAGATACTTAACGAACAAAGCAACAATGGGTGGTAGAGTGATTAGATGGCTTCTTTTACTACAAGAATTCAATGTCACAATTATAGATAAGGCAAGAAAAGATAATGTTATTGCAGATCACTTATCTCGCATGCAGATTTTTGATGATAACGAGCTAATTCCTGACAATTTTCTAGACGAACATTTGTTTGCTATTTCTATTTTTACCCCTTGGTACGCTGATATTGTAAATTATTTAGTAACAGGAAAAATACCTCAAAATTTTACACCACATGAGCGTAGGAAATTAATACATCAAAGTATTTCTTTTACATGGATTCATGGAATTCTATTTAAAAAATGTCCTGATCAAATCATCAGGAGATGTGTGCAAGAAAATGATGTATATGATATTATTAGGGCAGCACATGAAGAACCTTGTGGAGGTCATTATGCCACCCAAAGAATAGTTATGAAAATACTTCAAACTGGGTACTTTTGGCCTACTATGACTAAATATGTTCATCAATTTATTGATAGATGTGATGCTTGTCAAAGAGCTAGCAAGCCTACACCTTCTATGGAAATGCCTTTGGTTCCACAAATAGCTCTTGAACCATTTGAAAAATGGGGAATTGACTTTGTTGGACCAATAGACCCTCCAAGTGATGGTAATAAACACATACTTGTATGTACAAATTATGTTACCAAGTGGGCTGAAGTTAAAGCTCTTCCACGAGCTCAAGCTGAACCAATAGCTGATTTTCTTTATGAGAACATAATGCAACGCTTTGGAGCACCAAGAGAATTAGTTTCGGATCATGGACCTCAATTTACCTCCAATGTGATTGATCATTTTGTTAACATCTATCAGATAAAACACAAGAAAACCTCACCATATCACCCTCAGGCTAATGGCCAAGTAGAAGTTACAAATAGAGAACTTGAAAAAATTATTACAAAAACTGTAACTGTTAATAGGGGTGATTGGTCTGAAATATTAAAAGAAGTTGTATGGGCATATAATACAACTTGGAAAACTACCACAAGATTATCACCATATGAAATGGTCTATGGAAAACAAGCCATCATGCCCATTGAATTCGAAATAGAAACCCTTCGCACAACGATAAAACTTGATATGAATTTGGATAACGCACAAAAAGATAGGTTGGAAAAGTTAAATATTCTGGATGAAAGAAGATTAGAAGCATTGCATAGAACTGAAATAACCCAACAACAATGAAATAAATGGCATGATAAACACATTGTACCACGTACATTTCAATCAGGAGACTGGGCCTTGTTATTTGACTCTCGTTACCAAGATTTTCAAGGTAAATTAAGAACAAGATGGCTAGGACCCTATGAAATTGAGGAAATATTTGGAAACGGTACAGTCAAGCTTAAGCCGATAGATGATTCAACAAGAAAACTACTAGTAAATGGACATAGGCTTAAACTTTATAAGAAGCCATTATCTAAGGAAGAATTCATACATCAGTTTAGACAACACACTGATTTGCAGTATATTTCTGAACTGCAATCAGTTACTATTCAATAAACTCTCTCTTTGAAAAGAAAAAATAATAATAATATACTACATATATATCAAAATTAAAAAAAAATTAATATATATAAATGATTATGCTTCCTTTATTTCATTATGAAGTATCTATATTTGTTTTCATTTTTAGTCTTAAAGCTTTTAAAAATAGCTCAAGGAAAAATTCTTTCTTTCAAAACTTTGTAGAAAAATGATTACCACATGACACATAGTACCCTGTTGCTAGATGAAATCTAAGTATTTTTCAAATACTCAAACTATATCTAGTATTTTGGGCAAAATTTTCATTGGAACTGAAGCAAATCTTTTAAAATGTTGTAAGTGACTCCTAGTTGATCAAGTTTCTCTATTGACCACACAAAATTACATATTTAAAAACATTGTGAAGTCTTGGAAAAATTAACTCATGTGTTATTTTTGCCCATAAGTGAAAAGTTTTCCTTGCTTATCCATTTTTACGCATGGTCTAGAATACTAATGAATTGGCAAAAGGACAAGCTCGCCCTTCACCCTTCGAAAAAAAAATCCCTTGCTCCTCATCTAATCGAGCAAGTATCCTAATGAAAATCTTCTTGCTTTTCCTCAAAATTAGCAAGAACCCCAAAAAGTCAAGAAATTTTCTTGCTTCTCCTCAAAATAAGCAAGAACCTCAAACAACACTAAAAATCCCTTGCTAAGCAAGTATCCCAAATTAAGCATAAAGCAAAAAGGGCAAAAAGAGCTTGAATCCCTGGAATTCTTAGTATTTCAAACACCATGGGGTATTCTTTCTTAAGGTATCCTTTCGTATTAGCAATTAAGTCTGGATAAGACCTCTAGATGCTTATAAGATCAGCTAGCTTTTTGGCATATATAACACTTGTTGTTTTTCAATCCTTACTCATAATGAGAAATGAATCTTCACTGCACACACAGTTGGTCTTGAAAGAGACTTGAAACTACTAGGACAACTTTGACACTATATTAATTTGTGAAAGAAGTAAATGAAATTGTTCAAAATTGCTAGAATGTTTGATGTCTTTGAAGAATAACCCTAGAAACATCATATGCAGCTAAGAGTTCAAAGTACATCCTCATGAAAGTACTATGATTTCAATATTTTCTACAAAACCATGGCTTGTGTCCATCACATTTTATCCTTTAGAAGAAAGCCATCTTAATATCCATTTCACTTTTTCCTATAATCTCAGATATCCTAGAAGGCTGAAATCAGATTTTATATAACATATTTTTCTATCTTTGGAAACTTCTTAATGACATACAGGAAGCATACTCATCAAAACTTATAAATAAACCCCCATATTTAAAATCATTATTATATTATCTATAAAATAAATAAACACCCTTCCTTTTGTTTTGGCTATATAGCCAAAATTATAGTTTGGGGGGAGGATAAATAAAGGCATATATAGCTCATAATATAGTTTGGGGGAAGAAAATAGGTAAAGTATTTTCTTAACTCTAATAATGGTTTTGGTAGATGTCTTCCGTAAGTATCTTCCGTAAGTACCTTCCGTAAGTATCTTCCGTAAGTGTCTTCCATAAGTAGCTTTCGTAAGCATCTTCCGTAAGTAGTTTCTGTAAGTATTTTTCGTAAAGTGTCTTCTGTAGATAATTTTCGTAAATATTTTTTATAAAAGCTTCCGTAATATCATTATTAGTAATACTATTTCGTAATACCATTATCAGTAATACTATTCCATAATACCCTTCTGTAGTTATCATCCGTAAAAATCACAAATTTAATATATATATATATATATATATAATTAAAATATATATATTAATAATACTAATTAAAATAAAATATATTTAAAATCAGAATACGAAATAATATTATAAATAATAATACTTGTAATATATAATAATATATAATACTTATAATAATATATTTAATATATAATAATACTATATATTATAATAATAATAATAAATATATTATAACTTTACCATATATACCTTAAAACATTAAAAATATAATAAAATATACATAATACAATGTATTAAGTATAATATAATAATATTAATAATAAAATTAAAAATATATGAATAAAATATAAATATGACTATAATTTAAGCCTTTTCTCATAAGCCACAAAATACATAAGGAATAGCGGACACCAATCACCTAAACCAATCAAAGCAAACAAAACGACATCAACATGCAAGGAGTTACAAGTAGGACACGTGACTATGCCTAACCAATCAGGAGAAATGATATGGATCAAAGTTTTCTACCATCGATTAACATACGATTAAGGGCTAAGAAATGAGGAGAGAAAACATAGGTATGACCCTGTTATCGATATAATCGACATGTGCCCTTTCTTGTCCAATCAAGGGATGAGAATGCACTAATTAATTACCATCATTGATTGACATAGGATCAATGACATTGCTTGACACTTAAAAAACCTAATCACCATAGATTTTAGGGTAAATACCACGTCGATGGATTCTCAACATTTATCTGTCATTGATGATGTTAGGGTAATTTATCTCCGTCGATAGAAGGTAAAAGACTTATCTATCGTCGGATAAAATCTTACAACGTTGCATGCGACCATGCAGAAGAAAATATCAACCCCGAATCGAATCCCATTGTGAATTGTAGACGAATTGTGATGGTTTGTTTGAGTAAAAGGTTTAATTTTGTAATTTTGTGTGTTCTCGTATAGAATTTAGATGATTTGAGGGGGTAAAGCAAGGGTGGTCGACGACGTCGAAAGGTGGCCAAATTTTAGTGATCGTGATAGGTAAACATTTTTTTTTTTCTTTTTCTTTACTGTTCCTATTCTCTATACATACGATAGAATAAAATACTTTACATTTTAAAATTTGGTAGAAATTAGGGCTAATTTTGGAATTAGGCAACGATTAAGAGCTAACATTTGGAATATTTGCAGAGATTTGGTTACAATTATGAAAATTGGGTTTAGGATAACAGTAGGGAAGAATACACAATTTTGATTTGAGCTAAAATTTGGGAAAATTCTGAAATTCTATTTTAGGGTAACAGTGGGAAAATATCTGAAATTTCATTTTAAGCTAACATTAAGGAAAATTTTGAGACTGTATTTTAGGGTAAAATTGGGGAAAATGACACAATTTTATTCTAAGGCAAAATTTCGTTAAATTACAGTGATTCTTGTTACCGAAATTGTTTTTCTTTTAGAAAATCCTTTATTTGGTAAAATTCTCTGAAATTATTTGGTAAAATTGTAGAGATTATCTTTCTTTTTAGGAAATCTCTTATTTTGTCGAATTATGGAGATTGTCTGGTAAAATACCCTAGAAATTCATATGTTTTTTTCAACTGTATTGTGAGCATTAATTAAATTATGTAAATTAGGGATTTTTGCAAATAAAAAAAAATAATAAATAACAATAGGTAATTAAAAATTGTATTATAAGTTTATGTTTTTCGATCTGATAACAGTAGGATTTTAAAAGTTTAGGTATTATAAATTTTTACGTTTTTATTTGCTTGAAGATATATTTTATTTTTATGGTAAAGTAAAGAAAACATTTTAAAATAAAAATATATAATAATATAAAAAATATATAACAATAGATTTTTAAGGATTTTTGCCGACCTCTAAAACAAACCTTCTGTTTATATATAACTTGCAGGGTTCTTGGTGAAAAAATCAACTCCTCTCAACCCTCAGCCATCACCATGCCTAAACCTGTGTTCCAAAAGCGTAGTGAGCCGTCGTCCATCGATACACAAAACCCGAGCGACTCTGTAATTGAACTATTTGAAAATGCTCGATGGTGGGAGGCGCTGACCAAATTTAAAGGTCATGACTTAGGGGTAGCGAGGCAATTTGTATTAAACTGTAACCCTGACACTATGCTCACCCATGTTGGAGGACTTCAAATAGAACTAAACCCTAGCTTGATCTCTGAGGTGTTGAATTTACCTGAGGTTGGTCTTCCGTATTATAAAAATTCGAAGAGTGTCACCCAGTTGGTAACAAAATTTGGTGAGAAATGCACAATCCTTAGAGATAAGGAGGGGTCGATCAAAGGTGTTTCAACCTCTACACTCCCCCTTCTATGGCAGGAAGCAGTTGTAATTATTATTAATTTTTTTACTCTTGAGGGACGAATGTCTGTTTTATCAGCCTATCACATTCGGATGTTAATAAATTTGAAATATCTAGATAAAACTGATTGTGTTATCAACCTCCCTTATTTTCTGTTCCAATATTTGAAGTCAACTATTTTAAGAGTAAAACCCAGAAGTTCTCGAGAAAAACCTAAGCCGCACCTGATTGCTCACCATGGCTTAATTAAATTAATTATTTTGAAAAAGGCTCATGAAATGAAAGTGTCTTGGAATCGGATCGTGGAAGAATCCAACGTACCTGAGTGTTCAGAATCCACTGAGTCTGAGGGAGAACAGTCAACAGAGGAAGAGCATGACTCTGATAGTCAGGATGAAGAGCCTGAAAGCCCACAATGAAAATGTAAATCTGGGAAATATAAATCCCGACCAGATAACATAAGGCAAAAGAAAAATATAGAAAATTTTGAACAAGAGGATGAACAAGGGCAAGAACTACCTATAAATGAGTCTACTGTAGAGACCCTGTCCTATCTTCGTGCACAAAATACAGTGCTGCAAATGAAAATTGATAGGCTAAGAGAGGATTTTATAGAACAATCTAAAATTATCCAGAGAGCCCTTGTTGTTTAGATTGAATTAATTAAGCAGCTTTCTGTGGATAAGACACCAAAGCCTGTGGACTCTGTCAACCGATCACCACCTGTCGAAGTCTCCCCACATAAGAGCTCTACTTCTGGTAAAAAGCCTAAAAAATCGGTAAACTTTAGCAAACAGTTGTACACTGATAAACCAATTGACTTTTCAAAGATCCTCGAGGAGGATAGTTCCTAGCAGATTCATAGTATTACTCAACATAATCAACCTACAAAATTGGACCTGCCCGCCAAGGAAGGAAATACATTAAAAAGTCTTGTCTTGAATGTAGGGATGCCTTTGGAGCCTGATCTGATGATTAACGATGAGAAACTTGATCCTTCCTAGACCAAGGATGTAGAGCAAAAAGGAAGCCCCTAGGAGGTTGAGCATATCAAGACGGTTATGGTGGAAACACCAGTTGCAATAGTCACAACATCTGCAGATCAGAAGGCTAAGGAGCAGGTACATCGAGTTAAAAGGGAACGTAGATTACCAGGACAGAGACCACGATCATCTCGAATTTCTTCTCGAATTTTATCTCAGTAGGCTCAAAATTGAATGAACAATAAAAAACCTTTATTTTATTATTCAGACTTATATTTTTAATTATATTTGTAATATGTTAGTATCTGTACATTTTTATAAGTTGAATATTTGTATCTATAGTATGTTTACATAATATGTACAGTTAATATTGTAGTATGTTTTTATCTGTATTTATAAGATGGTTTACAGTTACTATGTGAAATATTTTTGTTGAATTATAGTTGCCAATAGAAATTGTTTATTTCTCAGTTTTTGTGAAATTTCTAATCTTTCAATAAAAGAATTAATTGATATTTTATGTATTCTAGATAACGGATTATTTTCTTATTTTCTTTTAAAGAAACTTAGTATAGTTCTGTTAAAATTTAAGATGTTTTGAAAAAATTCTGGCAAAAACATGTGTATGTTTTAAAAATCATTGTAGGGTCTGTAAACAGTATTCACTGAGATTCTGGCAATGATTATGATAACTTATGTTATTGTTTTTCTATAACTTAGAATTTTAATTCTGAATATTTGATACATGCTAAGGCTGTTATATTTTGTTCATCATTATCTTTCTGCATGCATGAGGACATGCATGGACTTCAGTTTGGGGGAATGATGAGTGGCTATTTGACACATATTTTTGCACTATAATTGTTTCATTATTACAATTATATGATGATTATGATATATTTTCTATGAATTATTATTGAATAAAATGTGATTTATTAGGAAAACTGATTAATTACCATAATCTAACAAATGTGTTTGATTTATATCAAAATTGTCCGAGTTTTGAGAAAAATGCAGGAAAAAGAGATGGATGATCGATGAAGAGATTGCAGAACTTTGGAGTGCACCTCGGACGAGAAGAAGAACCAACAGAGTTCGGTGACAATAGTAATTGATCTTGTTACAAGATGCTGATTACTGAAATATGTTACTAAAGGTAATTACTGAAGGTAACTACTGAAGGTAATTACTGAAGGTAACTACTGACGATAGTTACTGAAGACAGTTATTGAAGAATGTTTTACCAGCAGTTACTGAAGGATAATAAAGTCTGTTGACTTTAGCATGCCACATCAGATTTGGATGGCACATTAAGATGGACGACACATAAAGTTGGACGACAACTGATATTTTCTACCTAGCAAAATATTCCATTTCTCACATACTATCCGCAAGAATATTTCAAGTTGACAAAGTTATGATTTACTTTATAAAGCTTGTAATCAATTTATTTTGGGAAGTTTGAGATATAAACGCAAAGATTGTTAGACTTTCCTGGAATATAGGACATGAGATCCTAATGTATATCTTGCGAGTCAGTTAAAGTAGCATTGTCTTGTTAGGATTATTAGTAGGATGCCACTTGGACCAGTCAAAATATTTATAAGTCCAAGTAGGAGTACGTATTATGATTAGGTTTTAGATTATTCTTGATTAATGTATAGTCATCAGTCCACAAAATTCGTATGTCAAATACGTGGAGAAGACTATTTAGAATTGTATTAAGTCATAGTATAAATTACATAGAAGACCTTGAAAGAGGTCTACTCTCTATTGCATTTTTTGTTACATTTTGTTCTAAGTCTACAATTCTGAAGAAACACGTTCAACATGTACAGTTGAAGCTCCAGTAATAAAATAACATTTTGTTCTTCAAGGATGGTAATTTGTATCAATTTCATGTGTTGTTTGATTTTTGTTGTGTAAATTGTGTTTATCTGTTACCTGCATTCACATAATAGACATAATGTTAGTATTAGTTATAAAATCTAGTTACTGAGATAAGGTAAACTAGGGGAGAAAGACTTACACTACCCTCTAGGAGGCAGGGCCCACTCCTATAGACAGTCCCTGAGCTCTCGCCCCTACATTAGGTTAGGATTAGTTAGTCTTAAGTTAAATTGCATTTCAAATTACATAAAATAAGATAAATTGCATGAGGATCCTCACAAATAAATTAGAACATATCATAAATAAATTAGCTTGCAAATAATTAGTGCATCAGTAAATCAATTCATCGGTAATTAAGTGCATCAGTAAATTAATTCATCAGTAAAAGTAAATCATCATTGCATTTATTTATCATACCCTGCATCATTCATTTCTGCACAAATTTAATTCTGTTCATTTACTTTTTTGTACACGTGAAGCCTAAAAAAGAAACTTGAGCTAAGCTTAGTATTAACTCCTACGATATAATCTATACGAGATTGTTACTCTTTAAATCTAACCTTGATTTCCCTCGGATTGATAAAATTAAATGTAAGCTCTACAACCAATCATCTACCACTCGATGATTAGGGACATGACTTTCTAAGTTGAGACCATTGCCTGTGGGGGTGCCCCGTGTAGGGGTCCCTTGTTGGCTAGGTCTCCTATTAGCCCCTCTAGGGCCAGGAAGAGTAGGTGGTCTCCAAGGAGGTATGACCATGTCCTTGGGATCTAGGCAAAGACGTTGTACATCCCCTTCCCTACTCCCTGCAACTTCCACCCTTAAATGGGCTTGGCAACGGGTATGTACCATAGCTATGTACTTTATACTGCTATATGATTATCTCCTTTACAATTTTTATAAATTTGAAACAAGAAAACAATAGAAATACACAAGCATGGAGGTGATTATCTCTTTTAAATATTTTAAAATGTGAATCCCTAAAATGTTTGTTGTTGTTTCAAGATATTTGGCTTTGTAAAAAAAATACTTGGTGTGTTTGATTTGTTGATGTAATACTCAAAATTTTAAGTGGTTTTCACCTATATACTCGAAGCTCAAGAACTGGTACTAAAATTCCTATCACGTGAACCAACAAAAGTATGGAGATGAAATCCATACCCTATCAGGGAGCATAGGTCATATTGATCCTCACCCAACACCCTATGTGCAGTGATACACCCCTCCAAAGAGGGATGCATGCTATTTTGCATTATTAAGATAGATCTTGGAGTTGGTATTAGATGATAAAATAGGGTTCGTAGGATTTGAGTCAATGGATGGAGATGAAACCCACCGTCATTGTACTCTATCAGTGGTTGGGAATGAAGTCCAACTCACCAACGTTTAGGAAGATCGTGGTGTGTGTGTTCCTTTTACAAATTTTGAAGAAAACAAGAGAGCACTCAATGATGATTCACTAAATGCATGAAATTGCATTTTTCTTTCAGAATCGTTAGTAGCATAAAAGGAAAGCACTAGAATTAAGGACTTATATGAACTTAACCTTCTTTGGTAAGTTTCAATCATGCAAACCAGACAAAAAGCATAAAGTCTATTGTTATTTTCCCTATTTTCTCTGATTTAATTAATGCAAAATTTCAAAAATAGGATATCTAACCTTTCTATGCATAGATAAGACAAGAAAACTATGAAATTTGACAAATTTGAACAACATATATGCAAATTGAAGGTGAAAATGGGTGTAATTTATGACCTGGAACTTGTTGTTTCTACAAATTTTTGCAAAAAATATCTGGTTTTGTGACCATCCCTAGTAGGGATGGTTAGCAGTTTGGGGGCCATCCCACCCAGTGACACCTAGCTAGCCGTCTCACCCAGTGACACCTAGCAGCAAAGGGGTCGTTTCTGCTCCAAACAATCAAAACCTACAACCTTCAAAACAAAAAATGGAGGTCAAAATTGACACATTCAAAGGGGAGATAGAAATAAAATCATATACCATGATTGCCATAGAAGAAGAAAAATTTACATCACCTTAAGGGCACTTAATCACAATGTAGGATAGTTTGAAAGCATTCAAAGGGAAAATAGCATAAACTTGTAATCTAATGAAATGAAGCAAATGTGTAATAAAGGGGGTGGATTTATCCTTCTATTAATTCATCCATAACTTCAAATGTGATTACAATACATCCCCTCGAGGGATTTTACAAATGTGATACATCTCAACATTACAATGTGCAAGGGATCTAATCCCTTGAAAGGGACTTAAAGTGATGTTCTATGGTGTGAATCTCACATTCCCACAATCGAGAGCTAGTCTTGGGCTTCTCTTCCTTGCCTCTTTAGCTCCTCCCTTCTGTCTAGAATACCTACACCTACACACAAGGGATTGAAAAGGAGTTAGTAGCACCTGCGTTATAGATATAAAGCCTTGAAAACATAGAAAAGTGATTAATCTAGAAATATTAAAACTAATCTATAACACATAGAAATTTGTTCTAAATGTTGTATAAATGCAATATAATCTAATCTAAATGCTTTTGGAGAGATTTGAACACAAGATTTAAGGTAAAAGTATGCAGAAACAGTGACCGTCCCTGACAAGGACACCTAAACCTGCAACAATGGGGACCTCAAATGTGCCATAAAATCATCATTAAACTTCACCAAATTTGGACCATGGGTTGATCTAAGCATTCCTAAGGTGTCTATGGAGGAATTTTCACCAAATTCCATGCTATTTTCTGACCGTACCTAGGTGTGACACCTATTGACTGCTAACCGTCCCCAGGTGGGGCGGTTACAAATCTAGCCTATTTTTGTCACCAATGCTATTGGGATTTGGTCCAAAACTGGTTTAGGGGTGTTGTCAGAATATGGGGCTAAATTTACCTTCAATTTTTCCAGTTTGGGATGGTTGGATCGATTCCTATTGCCCCTAAAAGCGCCTTCGAATGAAGAGGGTTTCAAGGTCAAATGGGGGGCAAAGTTTGGTTTGCAAAAGGTGAGGATAGAATTGGGTAGCACTTCGTTGCTCAAATGATTAAAATATCCTTATTTAAAATGGATGAATGCACCTATTTTTATAGCCCAAAAGAGCATCTAGGGCAAAGGGGTAAGTCGTGCCATGCGAGGCAGATGCCGCCACTTGTCCAATTCTTTGGCATACATTGGTGAGGGAAGGTTGCCCATTTGGGGCTCCCAATTTGTAGTCCCTGACTCTAATGGCAGGTCCCCAATCAATTTGGGGTGATTAGACGTAGAAATGGCAGTCCTTGATTGCCATTTCATGCATCTATTGAATTTTTCAAGGGTCTATTTAGGGACCGTCCCACCCAGGGACAGTTATGGATGGCCATCCCTGGGTGGGACGGTCACCAACTGTGACCATCCCTTGGTGGGATGGTCACAAGGAAGTGTTCCAAAACTGCCCTAAACTGCTGGGAAGCTTCCAAAATATGTTTTGGAGCCTTATGCAAGCTTAGATGGGTGCCTAATGAGGCCATATGATGTCGATAAGAGTGGCATATGTGATGCACTAATAGTCTTATCCAATTTATGTGATTTAGGTGTATATAGAATCATATTTTAGATTGTTAGTTATATTTCCCCTTTTATGTAAGTATGAATGTATCGGAAATGCATAAGTGCCATGTAAAGTTGTAATGTGCAGGAAATTCACAAGTGTCATGTGAGTTAGAGTGCAAGTGTAAGTTGAGTCTATGTGCACAAGTGTCTTGTATGTATGATAACAAATATGTAATGTAAAGATGTGCACAAGTGTCTTAGATTAGAGAGTGCAAAGAGAAGTGTAAGAGTCATGTTTAGGTGTGCATATGTTATAGAGTCAAGTGTTCATCAAGTATGCAAGTGGCAAGTAGATAAGCCAAGAGTCATGAGACTTGGCATATGGAAAGGAATAGTCAAGTATCAAAAGAGTCACACTACTATGACTATATTATGGAGATGATGCTCTATATAACATCAACCACAATTCATATATCTCATTATCTGGTTGTAAGAGAAAGAGGAATAATAAAGCTTGTATAAATTTTGAGCAATTAATATTGTAAGTTATATTACATGCTTAGTACATGTTTTATTAAGGCTATTTACATTCATATTACTGAATTTTATTATATGTTATTTGATTTTATTATAAGAATTATTTTACATATTAATTTGCTCATATTATTATACTCTTATCATTATTTTGACCTTATTATATTGTGGCTATATTATATTCAATATTGTGATACATAACTTGTGATATTTTGTGGTATTATTAAGGCTTAAAAAGTATTAATAGTGATGGGTTTTAGAGGCATTGCTGGTTTTATTTTCCTTCCCATGAACATACAACATGATTTGCAAATTTTATCCCATTGAAAAATATTAGAGAATATGGTAGGCCAATAGTACCTACCCATAGGATTTTGGGAGCCATGGTTGACATAAAGAATGTACTCCCTCATAGTTATACTCCTTGATTAAGATTTATATTTTATCCTCTTTAATACACCTCAATAAGATACCATCATATCATTTTTTGAACAAAACACCATCTAGCCATGCATAATGTATACTTATTTACTTGAAAATAGCCCTTTATTTGGATGCCAATCCTTTTGGGACATGTCTAGTTGCGATGTACCCATAGATGTATCCCATCCACACTACTTGATCATCAATATCTATCTCTTCTACTAGGGTTATTTGGTTTTTTAGAGTAGACATTGCCAAGTTTTCACATAAGGAACTACCCTTGTCAACCTTGGTTGATTTAATTTCTGTATTGAATTCTTAAGTTTTATTTATCCACCTAGCTCTCTTATCTCACAATTTACTATGAAGTATAATAGGTTAGACATTAGTATGGACTACGAATATGGTAGTCTTACTCTATGATGAGTAGTACCTAAATTTTATACTAGCCTTCATGATAGCAAACATCTAGTTCTTTGATGAAGGTACATCTCTCTTCCTAGTTGTGGAGGAACCAACTCATGAACAATATGGGATTTTATTCCTCATTATTTTTCTAGGTTAGAACTATAAGAGTAATCTCATCTATCTTTAATAAAAAGAACCTAAAATCCCTAAATAAGTCAAGGTTGACAAGGACTAATACTTTGGTAATGGAATATTTAATGTCTTGAAAATATTCTCTACCTTCATAAGTCTATGTTAGGGATGCATTTATTTTTAAAATTTTTGTGGTTGGTCTAACCAATCATACAAAACTGGTTATGAACTTGGCAACAAGCTTCCTTTGACTAATGTGGATAGAGAAATATTTTTTATGACCTTTATCCTATTAAGTTCTATGGCTAGACTGTCTATTGACATTGTATGACCTAATAGTTTACCTTATTGGACCATAAATATGGACTTCTTGGGATTGAGTGAGATACCATATTCCTACATATTTAAAAGATAGACTCTAGATGTTCAATATATTTCAAATATATAGTCAAATTATCAAGATATATGATGATGAACTCATTAACTATTTCTATTAAGGAGATGCTAATAACATGTTGGAAAGTAGATCTTGTACTTTATAGGCCAAAATATATTCTTTTGTAAGTGAAGGTTTCCCATTTTATGGTGAATACCATATTATGTTGGTCATTGTATTTGACCTAGATACAGTTATACCATGAAAAACTATCCAACAGATAAAATTTGTGACCATACTACCTTCTATAAAAATTATCTATAATGGGAAGGGGTAAATGGTATTTTAATGATTCTTTATTAAGGTTTTTGAAGTCAAAACACAACCTTATATAGCCATTCTTCTTGCAAAATGAGATCAAATTAACAACCTAAGTGGAATACTTAATTAGAAATAGTATTTGGGCTTATAAGAGCCTTAGAGGTTCCTTATTTATCATTACCCTTATTTTTAGGATTTATTGGCCATTATGTTTGCCAAAAAGGCTTTGCACCCCATTCAAGTTTTATAGTATGCTCTATGAATACCTTTAAATCTTAATAAGACTAAGCAACAATATCCTTGTATTTTCCATAGAGCTTTGAAGAATTAATGAATTACACCCTTTTATTTCTATTTCACACCATCATTTACTTGTTTTTCCTTCCAAACCTATGCCTTAGCCTTTAAAACTCTTTGGATTTGGTATATATTTTGTACTAATAGTAAGTGTTGTCCTCTCTGATTGTCCTAGTTAGAACAATTATACCTTGTGTGAAGCGATACAACAGGGCCTTGACCAAGAGCGCTGGTTCAACTCAATCGAGGGATATCTAGGATTTTTTACAAGGTTGACTCCTTGTTAAGATGTGATCTTTAGTTGCACTTGAAATCAAGGGGGAAAAGTGATGCAAGAGATAAAATAAAAAACAAATCATTATAAAAAAAATCTAAGATACTAAGTGGTGATGCACCAAATATCTGCTAAGATCTCCTTGCACCACAAGCTTGAATGCTATGTGCCAATAGTGAAAACTTCCTCTCCTCAACATAGATAAGCCCAAATGAGAGTTATTAGTAAACATGCACATAGAGAAATGGATCAAAGCATGAGAACCATATATGGCTACCCAAAATAATTAGACACGTAGGCCTCCCATACATGCATATATGTAAAATAAAACTCAAAATAGGTAAAAATTGAGAACATACATACACATATAGAGATGGGTCAATGTGGGAACCACATATGGCTACTCCAAAAATTGATGCATAGGCCTCTAATATATATATGAATGCAAACAAATATTACAAATATTGTTTCAAAAGGAAGAGTTTGATTTTTCCACAAGCTTCTCAGGAGATGACTGCTATACAAAGAGAAATGAAAGGAAAGCTTACAAAAGGTTGTAATGTAAACTTCTCAATAATTTACAATGATAAAACTCCTATTTATACATTACAAGGAGAGTTTCCCTCCAAAATTATACAAATATTTCAAAATGACTATTCATTTGTGCTCTAGTTCATTTCTTGACTGAATTCGTTGTGTCCTAATATCTTTATATCTATTAATGCTAAGTATTTTGAGTCCTTGGATGCTCTCTTTCATCTATCATTGCCATATAACCTCTATTTCCTCTATCATTACCATATAACCTTTCTAGGGATCCCTAGAGTCTGAGCATAGGAAATTAATATCACTTGGCTTAAGGTTTTCTCCCAATATGTCTCCCATTACTTCTATCTTTAATGCACCAACTACTTCCTTGGGTTGCCACATATTCTCTATAGGAAGTAATTTGATTATATCTGAAGACTGTACACCTCAAAACAATATGTAATTCTTAGGATCACAACCTCGATTGGGGGTATGCGGGGCTAGTAGTCCTCCATGTAGTGATTTAGGGGTGGGAGCCCATAGAATAGATTTGGTTTTCTAAAATATCAAAGCATGGGTAACCTAACTCTAGGAGTTTTTTTTGGTCTTCTAGCCTTAGAATTGACTATTGTCTAACCTTGAAATTGTTAGTAAAAAAATTTCCTCCAATCCTTAGACCTCTTATGTGCCTTGCCAACTATTGAAACTTTTGTTCCTTCCTTTTCTTTGGTCCTTTCAAAACTTATGATATTATAATTTTTTGCCTTCTTTGCACTTATCAAAACTTTTGATCTCAACTTTTGGTCACTTCATATCTTGCTTCCTAACTATTTCATATTTTCTTAGGCCATATTTAGAGCTTAGGTAACCTTTTTCAAGTGTAGTGAGAATTCACTATAGTAAGACTTAATAAAAAATGCTAATTATGTAAAATTGAATGCTTAACTCGTGTCTACTTTGAATTAATATATGCATCCATGTATAATATGGTTATATTATAACTTCTTAATTGGATGTGAGATATTATACTTGGCTATATTATTTTATTCATATAGATTTTATCGAAAATATAATAGATTTGTAGCAGATACATTAGCATTCATAACAAGGATAGTATTTTTGTTGTTATCAACGTCTATAGAAAAATTAGAGAATGACAACCAATATCAACCAACTAGATATCAATTATATTTGAATGTAACAATTTATGTTAGCATTCAAAGGGATTATATAACAAAAGGAGATGTGACTCAACAACATCGAATTAAACATTTTTTTTTTTTGGTTTGGAATGTTTTACATTTGTAGACAAAGGACAATTATGTATTATTGTATGAAATTAGTAGATCTCCTAAGGGTTCTCCTTGAGTTTAGTAAGATCTATTAAGAGAAAAATTTAAATTAGTATTTATCCTCTCCATGAGGGGAAAAAGATAATATTTTGGATTTTAGTCTTATTTGCATTTCACTATTATAGAAGACTTCTATCATTTTGTAATCCTTTCTTTGTTTGATATTAAATAGATATAAGCTTTCCAAATTTTCTATAATTTATATTTAAATTTGGAGTGGAAGGTTGTTCGTATGAAGAAAGGGCCACTCAATTTCAATGACATTTCTATCTTTGAAGGTTTTCTTTCATAATTTATTGTAAATGGGATGTTGATCTTGTTGTAGTTAGTATGTTCAATATTATCTTATTATTTTAGAAAAATTATAGTTAGCATTGCTTTAGTGGTATTTTTTGTTGTTTTATTTTAATCAAATATACAAATCTACTTTAGTTTTCTATTTGTTCTAGTTTTAAAATTTAATGAATTAATTAGTTAGCTATAAACAAGATTCATTACTACCTTAATTGATGTATAGCCATTTCATATTTTTTGAACCCCCTTGTTAGCTTTTGAGGATATATGCAATGGGAGATATCTATCACAGGTCCTAATAAAATGTAGAAAATATGAAAGAAATTAATTCTACAATATGACTGAAATATACTATAAATAGAAAGTGGCAAAAATACAATGTAGTAAGGAGGTTATGGTTACTCCATTAATATAATCTAAAGAACTACATTGAACACCATATAGGAGTTATACCACTATATACTACTCTCTGATATAATGCACTTGATATATCTGATATATATCTATGAGGCCCTTTATATAGGAAGATAGATTCCTTGGCCAACACTCCACCTAACTGTACAAGGGACACCTTGCACATTGATACTTGTGCATTTATTACATTGCTTGAAGTAACTAGCTAAATTCCCCCTAAAGTAATATCCTACTCTATGTACCAAAGGTGGTACATTTACATGACCCAAATTATGTAATATACTCTAACTCTAACACCCCCCTGTATTACATTATTTGGGTATTGAAGATTTTAATCTTCAATAGGGATCTTCTTCTTGAGAATGGTCTTGATCAGATTCTTCTTTAGCTGCTTCAGTATTCATGTTATAGCTTTTTGTCTTTTCCAATCCTCTATTCTTTGACATCATATATTTTTGATAAACTAGTGATCTCCTAATTTTGCATGTCTTAAGTGGACTAGAATTGATCCAATTTCTCTTCTTTGGACCTCTGTATGACCTGTCTCTCTAACCTTCATAAGTATCAACCTTGATCTCATTGTTAGTATATGCTTTTGGAATAATATTTTGAAAGTAACAATCTATTTTGTGTAGTAATATTTCTTCATGGCTTTTATAGTACTTGCATTTATAGTAGCATAAGAAAGATGAGTGATTTTTCCCTTCATAATATTTGCATGGATGGAAATTCCAACAATTGATATTTTCATGACCGTATTGATTGCAATAGGTGCACAATAGAGATGTCTGACTGCTTTGTAGTTTATCTTAGGGATATCATGTTTATCTATATCCTTGACTAGATCCTTAAACAATATGTGCACAATTGAAGCTATTTAATTTTTACTTCTTCGTATGATGTCTTCTTGATCCATATTTTTTCTCCCCTTTGAATGTGGTCTTTTGTGTTTTAATTAGTATAGTTATCATCAGTTTCATTAGAAGAATCTATTTTTTGTAGCTATTTTTTCAAAACTTATTTCCCATCTTATTGATTCTTCCTTTCCTTTTGCATTTTCCTTATTGTTATCCATTATATTATCAATCATGCTTTTAATCCATATTGGTATTTTTCTCATTCCACTTCTAAGTGTATTGCATAATGTGCTGGTAGTCATCTTTATAGGTCCTTGGATTAGAGTATAAAGTGCTTTGATAGAGCCTGTATCTTATAACATAAAATCTTCTAAGTGGTCTACCTTATAACTACCTAGTTAAAGTATGCGAATTTGATTTAATAAAACCTTTTTAGAGCTTAGGTTTTGTGGTCTTACTTATGACTCCAAATGGATTGAGAACTTGATAATTTTTTTTTTAAAGCGAAAAACCCCTTGCAGGTCCGCCTTGGTCTAAGAGACCACGAACAGGGGGTTCTACGCTGTTAAAGTCACCCGAGGGTTGCACCCAGCCCTGCCCGCACCAACATTATCAATTGGATTTTGGGTACCCAATTCATATTTTTGGTAGGGTGGAGATTCGAACCTGGGACCTCCCTTGGAGGATTTCCCTCTCCTCTCCAACTCACCTACAACACCTGCGTAGAACTTGATAAATTTTGAAAGATGATATTATAATCAAGTTTTGTAGAATGCCTTATGTCTCCCTAGTGTTTTTGGATATGCTAAATAATTGATAAAGTGCTTTTGATAATAGTAGTTCAATTTTGGGTTGATTTTGTAAAGTTTTGTGAATAGAAAAATAAACTTCTATTACACTTTATTATTCCTATTGAACTTAAGCACTTTCTAATTTGATGAGGTCCTAATGGTTGGATTTCTTTTATCCCTTTAATGTGGTTTTGAGATAAGTATACCAATTAATTTCCAACCCTTGATAATATTTAATGAACCTCCCTTTATAGCCTTTGATATTTGATATTTAATGTTTCTAAATTCCAATATCCTACTTTGGTGTAGTATTCCTTATAACTCCCTAATTTGGAATATTAGAAAACAATAATATTTGTAATAATAGAAATTTAATTTTTCTAGGTAGAAATTCTTATTTCTCCTATGTTTTTTTTTTGTTTGTGGAAAACATCCTAAAAGGGATGCCAATTTCGGGTAAGACCCAAGGAGGCAGGGGTATATTTATCCTATGTTTTAACTTGCAAATATTAAGCTATAATTCTCATTTAATTTTGCTTTCAAATATGGTTTATTTTCCTATAGTTTCAACCTTATATTATACCCTTATAACTCCTTTTAATGAAAGAAAATTAGAATAAGGTAAACTCTTACCTTTATAATGTTGTAAACCTCTATGATACCCCTGCCTCCTTGGGTCTTACCCGAAAGTGGAATCCCTTTTGGGATGTTTTCCAGAAATTAAAAAAAAAATATTGTAAACCTCTATGTACTCAAAATTGAATTCAGATGTAGATATACTTTAATGCTTGTCTTGAACTTCTTATATGATGGACGACGGTTGAATTTTTATTCTCTTATAACTGCAATATTTGGATATTGGATGCCTCAAGTCTACCTACTTTGACCACCATAACCAAGAGCTTTAAATGCTCTTCACATTTATTATACGCTACCACTCCTTGCTGCTACAAATGCACTTCCTTCCTTAGTCTCAGGCACCTTAAATAGGAAGAGGATTTATTGAATATGACAAGTGTCGTGAATTTTTATTTCAATGCTCGAAGAAGACACTTGAAATTTTTTGGAGGATAGATGTTACAATATTTATGTGAGTGCTTGTATGCCTTGGTTACAAGTGTCACCTCTTATCTAACATAACCAATGTTCTCCCTATGTAATGCTTCCTTTCACACGTGTAAGCTTGAGCATTATTTTGAGCACTCATTAGGGTTTCTTCAATGGTGACAAGTGGCACCTTTTATATTTTGCATGAACCTTCCTCTTCAACATATTATTGCAAGCTTTCTCAATGCATTTTTTATAGCTCATCTTTTGTTTTGTTTTCTCCTCAATGCTTTGACGATGCTTGGTATGTGAGTTGGTTTCAACTGGGATACTGAGCACTACTACGATGGTTGTGAGCTAGGACTATGAGCAACAATACTCCAATGGTGTTTTGAATGCTCCTTGTGGATGTATGTCTAGCTCTTGGGTATTGCTTTCTCTACGCTTGGATTTTCTCTTGCTTTCAAGCTACTTGTAATTCTACCTTTGTAGATGATAGTTTCTTCTTATGCTATGCTATGTATGATGTGCAGGTTGCTTATTGTGGCTATCCAAACCATGGATGATTTAAGCTCCTTGAAGGCCCCTTTTTACCTTGATTGCATAGTGCTTCTCTTCGGCTGCTTGGAGATGTTTCTTAATTATGAAGAATGTGTCTTTATGACACTTATACCTTGTTCTTTTTCCTACGTAGGACAAAATATTATGGTGCAAGATAATGTAAATAAAATTGTAGATAGAATAACTTCTTTTTGCATCTCCTTTTGCACTCTTCTCTACTGATTTTGATAGTGGCTTTCTTGTAGGTAAGGGCTGATTTGACATTGTATCCTTTGCTAGATAAATATCTCATTTGCTTGGTTACTTTGGTAATAAACCCAAGCTAATAACCACGTAGATAAAATTTTTTGTAGAAGTAATCTCTTCACTATTATTTTTATTTTATTTATTTATTTAATTAATTATTATTTTTTTTGTAAATAGCCCTTAGTGTACCTCGAATATGAGACTCACAAAGTCTGAATTTGTAGCTTCTTTTAATGATTTTTATGGTGGATTTCTTCTCCACTTCTTGGAGGAATATGATCTGATTTTTGTGGCTTCTTTAGACCATAAAATATTGCAGGTTCTGTGCACCAAATAGTGTCTCTAGTCACTTTGATAATATGCTGGTTTTATGCCCTTGATCTTTAACAATCAACAAACACAAACTAACCATTTTGAGAGTAACTAGTTAAAGATCAACTAGTATAGTGCTAATGGATTAATAATGCACTTTAAAAGTAACAATAATCTCACCTTATTGCTCTAGTAAATAGAATCTCAAAATAATTTCAAATGTACTTAATAATCACTATAACTTTTAAGAGTAATTTGTAAAGAACCCTTAATGAATAATCTGCAATTTTCACTACAATCAATATTTTAGGATGTAGTCTTCTTGCTTTCTATATAGATAATAGGTAGGTGATAATTTTATTTCTTTCAAAAAATATCCAACTCCTATTTAATGTGCAAATATATCTTTAAAATGAACTCTCCTTTTTGCACTTTCATAAAGACTATAATATAAGCTCTTTTTCTTTGCAACTCTAATCTAAATATGGTGCTTAATAGAATTTGATAATGAATCCTTATTTGAAGTTCAACTAATTACACCCAATTTTCTTACCTTTTAATGGATTTTGTAGTATATGTAGATCTTGGTATTTTGATTCACCAAGTTGTTTCCTTGTAATAGATGAATTCACAACTTCTTGTTGGCTATCCAAAATAGCTTCTTGCTTCACCAAACTGTGGTCTCAAACCTTCTATATTGAGCCTAGGGTTTGGTGGATTGATCCTTCCAGTGATATTCTATTTTCTATTATATATTTAGAGAACTGTTATATTTGAACCGTACCTTCTTGCTATGAGACGTAATATCCAAATATATTGGATTTGGTAGACTTCTTCTATCTGAATTCTCCTTCAATATTCTTGTTGAATTCTAACTTCAAATAGGATCTTCTTCTTCTCAAGATTCTGAATGTCTTGAGGTCTTCACTGGATTCTTCTTTGAGATTTTACAATATTTATCAAATTATTCTTCTCTTGGGTTTGTTATTAGATAACAACAATTATCCCAAGTCCTTCACTATTAGGAGCTTCTCCTTGGTAGTGTATTTCTCCAATGAGTTCTCCTAGGAACTCATTTGAGGATGCTTCTATGAGCTCTGCAATAAGGTTATCCAATACTTATTCTTTTCCTCCTTAATACCTCTCCAAGGTCTTCTATCTTGTAGCTTCTCTAGTCTTCCAACTGAGACCTTTTATTCAACCTTTTGATTTTGGAAGTGTTGGTGAATAGATCTTCTTCTTGGGTCTTTGAAATCTGTTGCATATATTATCAAAAATAAGACTCAGTTAGTCCCTCTCTATCTCTTTTAATATTGGAAGTATTTCCAATGATATCTACTTTGAATCTCTTTAGCTTCTTTTGAAAGAAGTCTTTAATAAGTAAAGGAGATCACCAATCTCCTATTTCACGGACTCTTATCTAGAGTCTTCTTCTAAATTATTAACTCTTATTCTTAATTAGGAACTCTTCTTTGAAGTCTTCTTTAGAATTAAGGCTTCTATGGCCTTCTTCTTTTGGATCAAATTTTTTATGGCATTTTCTTATGGATCAAGGCTTTTGTGGCCTTTTCTTTCTGCAATATGAAGTTTTTCAATCTTGCAATGAATATATCCAATATCCAAACTTCACCATGACTCTTCTTCTAGAGTCTTTTTCTACAACAAAGAACTAATATTTGCATGAGGAAAGCACATAGAATTTCAGATAATGAAGGTGAAATCCTTATCTATCTATTGTAGAAGTGTCCCAACTTCTAAGAGTTAATTTTTTACAACAAAAAAATTTAGACAACAATTAACATTAAAAAATCTAGATCCTTAAATAGTCTTCACTAGTTGATCCATCAATCTAGTGGAATATATACTAAGTCCTAGTCTTCACAAGTTTTTTTGCAACTCTGTGGAAAGACTCTAGTCAAATGTAATATCAATTTTTTTTTAACTAAGACTTATTTCAGTCCTCACTTTTGACTCTCCCTATTCCTATTAATCTACTGGACTTCTCTTATGGTGACTTTTGTAAGTGGCTATGCACAATGGCGATTCTAGTTTACAAAATCACAAAGACGAACTATGATGGATGGAGGTCCTCCTATTACTATCTCAATTCACCGTGGCTCTAACACCACTATTAAATTTTTAGGATATATGCAACGGGAGAGATCTATCACAAGTCCTAATAAAAAGCAAAAAATATGAAAAAAAGTAATTCTGCAATATGACCGAAATATACTATAAATAGAAAGTGGTAAAAATACAATGCAATATGGAGGTGATGGTCACTCCATTAATTTAATCTAAAGAACTACATTGTACTTCATAAAATATTTCTACCACTATCTACTACTCTCTAATATAATGCACTTGATATATCTGATATGTATCTATAGGGCCCTTTATATAGGAAGCTAGATTCCTTGATCAACACTCTACCTAGCTGTACAAGGGGACACCTTGCACATTACATTTTGCACATTGACACTTGTGCATTTATTACATTGCTTAAAGTAACTAGCTAACTTCTCCCTAATGTAATATCCTAATCTAACTTAGGTGGTACATTTACATGACCCAAATTATATAATATACTCAAAGTCTAACAACCCCTTAGGCTAATTTGATATGCATTCCATAATACTATGGAACATAGATAGTGCATGGTACCTCAAAAATTTACCTAACCAAATTGAAAATTGAAATGGTTGTGAAGCTCCTTGAATAGGTAAATTTCTTCTTTGATGCACTCTTTATTAAGCAACAAGCTCTTTCCTTTAGTAACCTTGATGGGGTAGTAGAAAGAGGATTTCACTTGGATACTATATTTCTTAATGCTATCATATGGGTTGAGAAATATTTCCAAATTAATTCACCCCTTTGGTAGTTGGATTGTATTTAATTGAAGTACCCCATCTTTGATGTTGTTATTGTACTTATTTTTTTAGTCAACATTCTAAATTTCCTTGATCAAGAAATCAATACCTTGCTCATAATTGTTGAAGATCTTTCAATGATCAAAATTGTCAAGGACTACTAGCCTAAATACCACTTCTAACTCCTTTGGATTGTCCTAAATATTGATGATGAGAGTAAAATTTTTTGCCATTAGTGCTAATTTATTTGCTTTGACATTCAATTCCCTAGGAACTATCTTTAATTCATAAGTGTTGAAGCTTTCCAAAAAATCCCAACCCGATGCTTGTATGATATTAGATGCTTATTCTTAGTGGGGTATTGGGAGTAACTTTTTTTACAATCAACTTAGAGTATTTTCAACTTCTTGATCCTTTTTTCTCAACCTTTCTCAACATAGTGCATAATGATTCATATTTAGCCACATCATTCATGCAATTGAATAGTAATAAATATATAAAATTTATTTGCACACCTTGTGTGTCTATGAATTTGATATCTATGATTGCTCCACTTCTAGTGCTATCACTATCAAAATACATTGTCCAAGTTTAATCAGACCCATGCACTTACTAAATGGTTAGATTTGGGATGTTAGATATATATTTTAATATGAGGTAGTTTCTAATATTGGTTTCCTTGTAATTGATATCTAGATATTCATCATATTAAAGCACACCAATTATGATATTTATCAAAAATATTTGGTCATTCTTTAGGATTTCATCATCCACAAATTTTGACAGCTCATTCCAATTGACCATGCCATCTTCTTCTAGATTGTGCAATAGGTAATTGCATGGAGGATCATTCTCAATATAAATTATTTTTCCATCTCTAGGAAAATTCATGTGAGTGTAGTCCATTATCAAGTATCTATCCATGGATAGTTTACATATCCATTCTCTATTCTCTAGACAACAACATATAAAAATATAGGGGGAGGTCAACCACTATCACTTTTTTACTACCACTAATTTTGAGTGTTTTGCTATTGAAGTTTTTGAGGATCCATATGGTGTTTTATTAGGTTCCATACAACTGAAGCAGATGCCTAGCTATCTTAGCATAGGATAATCCTATATCTTCATAGGCTATTTTGGGCATCACTATCACTATTTCTTTCTAATCAACTATACAACTTATTTATAGATAACTCTTAATATCCAAAGTTACATGAAATTATAGTTTCTTTAAAGTTTTAGTCTTTGGAATGTTCAATATGTCTATTGCATTGACCTAAATATCATATGGATCTTTTGCTACCAAGTTTTTCCTTTTGGCTAGATAACTACCTATTCTTGGCACAACCTTTTTCTTACTTTTTTAGGGATTATTGAAGTAGAGCTTATTAATTAGGAAGAGACATAGCTTCTAGCATGCTCACCTTTGAAATTTTTTGTCCTTTATGATGTTAAATTTGAACTTAATTGAATTTCTCTCACTATGCATAGTAAATTTTCTATACCATCTAGTAGTCATTAGTGTCCTCCACTAGTGAGAGACATGTATTTGAGATGATGTTGTATCTTATTTTGAAGTTGGACCTTATATTTTTAAATACTTTTGTTTGTGGAATTATCTATTTATTTGGACTTCTCATTTTAATTTTTGTTAATTCCTTTATCCATTACTTTGCTTTCCTTTACTAGTTTTTGTATGTATTTGGAATATATCTCTAAAATTTTTCCTAGTGTTTTCCTTTCGCTTCTCTTATTGTTTAGATGCAATTGGTCATTTGCATTTTTAGTGCAATGGTATCCTCCATCTCTTCAATATAATAGTTCCTCTATTTAGTTCATCCTATTTTGAGTTGAGGTTTACCCTTTAGTTGATTTTCTATTACCCTTGGTTCCAACCCCTTATTGATTTGCACATATAACACCATCCTCATATGTAGAACTTTGGTTTTAGAAACATTGAAATTGGCAAAGATTGCATCATTAATATTTGGGAAGACAAAAATAGTTTGTTTCACTTGAGGTTTTTGGTAGGTAGGTTGATTCAACATAAGTACAATTTGACCCAAGATGATGATTTGTTGAGCTTAACACTAATGGCCATATTGGGTTTTTTGGGAATGTTTGATGGCAACTACACAATATGTAGGATCATGCCTAATATTATATGAAAATAAATATAACATATTGATATCGAAATTAGATTTTACCATGTTATTTCAAAATTAATTTACATCCTAATTAGAACCTTGTCGAGGTGCTTGGTCCTTCATGAGATAATGTGCATTTTGGAGTTGTCAATTCTATTATTGTTGCCACTACCTATTTTTAGTGTTAGTTTAATTTGTTATGGTCCTTATTACTTCCAACATTTCTCTCATTTCAAAATTGATAGAAGTGTTATCATTAGATTATGGTGGAGTAGACAGAGCTAGTAATTGTGGTTGAAAGGTAATAATTATAATGAATTCTAGATAGGGTACATCATGATGTATGGAGAGGATGTTGGGTTAGTATCTAGTTGGTTGTTTAGAATGGGAAACATTGAAGGTGTAGATCCAAGAGCTTATGGGTTTTGGGTAACATAGGCAACATAGGCCATAGGCAAGGTAGGTGATAACTTTCCTACCTTAATAAGGAGATATTTTGCGTAGGATATTTTTTTAAAGGATGCAACTAGAGTGTTGTAATTAGCATTACAAACCATCAAATTCAAGTAAGATTGCAATTCTTTGATATTGTATGAAAATGCCTAAGATTTTATGGAATTAAATTTAATATACTCATGAACTTAGTATTGTAATGATTAATGTTTTCTTGAGGGTTAATTTACATAAAATTTAATTAAAGAATAGAACACCCTCCCCATACTACCAAATATACACATGAATGGATCTACAATCAATGCTCAACTAGTAATGGAATTATTAAGTAAACACCTATACCATAATTGTTAGAAAATTTGGCTATTACATCATTTGTTTATTTTCTAATTTACCCTCATGGGTGTATATTTAGTTTAGGATTAGCTTAGGATTTATTGCTTTATTAATGTAATAGAATAAATGCACAAGTGTTAGAATGTGCAATGATGTAAATGTGCATGTAGTCCACATGTACATGAGTCTTAGGGTTGAGTGAGAGGCAAGGAATATATATTTCTACATTAAGGCCTCATTGTGAGTGATTATGTGGTCTTTAGTAGTGAAAAGGTGAGAGTAGTAGTAGTCACAATGTAGCTCCAATTTTCTATCATGGATGAGTTGCAAAGTCCATGAGAGGAGCATTGTAATTTTTATGAGATTTATTTTATGAGTATTTCTAGAGCATTGCATCAAGTTTTCTATCATATTTTTATGCATGTTAAAGTTTCCATTATCATAGTTATTTCATTGTATGCTTATTTCAAGACTTGTACATTCATTTCCTTTATGTTTATGGCTCCAAAAGCTAACAGTGGTATCAGATCCACGATGGATCAAAGGAAAGTGATAAGTGATCATCATTACTATTGTTTAGTATTTGCAAATCGAACCAGCCATAGTGCATTATTGCATGCAAATACCATCATAATAGATTTATTTTTTGATAGAAGTAGCTCTAGATAGAATAATAGAAAATAGAGAAAGCCACATGATAGATTTGGCTAGAGTTTTTCCACAAGATTTGTAACACTTGTGAATACTATAACTCAACATCGTATCCACTATATTGGCAATCCAACTAGTTAAGATTATTTTTCATAGAGTTATAGGAATTTTTATTCCATTGCAAGAGAGAAAAATAAGTTTTCAGGATAACCATTGATTTACTATCATATAATTTTTTCTTGTTGTAGAAAACTAACTCTTAGGGGGTGGGAAGCTTTCTACAACAAATAGAGAAGAAATTCATCTTCATTGTCTAAAATTTGAAGTTACTTTCCTCGTGCAGGGACTAATTATTTGTTGCAAAAAAATAAGGATTGAAGATTTGGAGGCCTAAGAAGAAAGGTCCCATTGAAATATTTGCAGCTTGAAGAATCCTAGTTGAAATATTGAGGAGAGATATAGTGGCCAAGGAAGCCACATTGAAGATTTCAAATCTAGGAAGTAGGTCCTAGAAAGAAGATCCCATTGAATATTAATGAGACTCAAGGAGAAGAGTTCTAGCAAATATTGGAGATTTGTGATCTCCATTGAAGACTAAAAACTTCATATTGAAGAAGAGATCCATTGAAGGCCCTATCGAAGAAGAGGTTCATTGAAGGCCCTATTAAAATACTTCCATAGAGTAAGATTGAGCATTGAGAATAATTGGTAAATATTCTATTTCATATTTTAGTAAAAAAATTTTTAAGAGATCCTATAAGGAGATCTCATTTACATAGTTGAATATTGAAGAGGCCAAGGAATATCTCATTGAAATTTTTGAATCTACAATATTGAGAACCTTGAAGAGGTCTCAAGGAGAAACAAGAAGAAGGCTTGGTGAGCGTCATTGAAGGAGATCATAAAATGAATCATTGAAGAAATTACTACCAAATAAGAAGTTAAGGAATTGGGATAATTATCGCCATTTGACAACAAGACCAAAGGAGAAATTTTGGCAAGAAGATTTTCAAAACAAAAAGTTAGTATTGAATAGATCTCAAGATTGATAGATTGTTTGAGGATGAGATCTACTTTGAATATACAATTCAACAAGAGAAATGAGACAGAAGAACTGCAAAATCTACAAGATTTTGGGGCTATCATTAAAGGAGGTTCTTGAGAAACATCTCAGCTGTGATTTGGGGAGAATCCTACCAAATTTCTGGGATTCAAGGACAACATTTCAGTGATGGTATTCACTGCATTATAATATAGAAAGGGCAGAATATTAAAAATACTTGGAGCTACAAAATATAGAGTTCATAGACATCAAAAAGTGCAGCGAATCAAAGAAATTAGAAGCAATAGTGAAGATTGCTTAATGCTGAAAATTTCAGAAAATTTGGGCAGCATTAGTGACTTCTAAAAATTAGATTCTAGAAGTACATTTTGAAGAAGTTTTGAAGCCACCAAATCAGAGTTTTGAGTAGCAAATTGGTAAGGTATTGAAGCTACAAAAATGTGAGCAAAGAGATATTTTTGGATAGCATAGAAGAGCTGAAAAATCATCCAAAAAAGGCAGCCATTGAGGTGAGTTGAATCACCACCATCTTCATCATCTACAATATTGAAAAGGTATGCAATAGAAAGGTGCAAAAGTTTATTAGTTGAGCTTTCATATTTGGTTTCTATTAAATTTTTTAAAGCACCAATTACAAATCTTAAAGGTTGCATCAAAAGTTTCATTTCAAGCCTTCAAAATAGTACAAAAGTTATAGTTTACAAGGTTCAAACCTGCACATAGAAGAAAATAGAAGTTAGGTATATTTTGAGAGAAAGAAACGTATCAACATTCTATTGCTCATTCTAAAGAAAATAAGACTATACTTGCATTAGATAGAGTGCAAAGTATTACATTGATTAGCTTGGATTTATAAGTGGAAAAATAACCAAGCAAGGAAGAAATTGCCAATGATCAAAGGCAATAATAATACCAGATTTATTTCAGCCTAATCAGTGAACAAAGGTAGATTTATCAAGAGCTCTTTTGAAGAAGTTAAAGGTAAAATTTTGTGGTAAGGAATAGCCACCAAAAAGGGTAACATTACCTCCAAAATTTGGAGAAGAAAACCAACATATTACAGTAAGAAAAGAGCTTGAAAGGGAGAAGGAATCCCAAGTCCAAAGTACAATTTGAATTTACATCTCCAAACAGATTTTACGAACAATTTTGGAGAGGATTAAAAATAGGTTTTGGAAGCAAGGTTGGGCCATACAAATAAAGATCCAAATAAGAAAATTGAAGCCCACATTCCAAGAAAAGTAAAGGACAAGTTTCCAAGCATAGGGGGCAATCATAACCTATGTTTGAGAGTCATTCAAAGGACTCCATAAGATCTAGAAAAAGATAATTTTTTATAAGAAGAAATATAGCCTTCGAAAAAAAATAAAGGGCCATTCAAAGAGGCCTAAATTTTAGTTATTTGAGGTGTCAAAATACACCCATTGGAGCACCATAACCACTGAAGTTGCCACCTACACAGAGGATAAAATCGAACCTGCAAAAGAGAGAATACAAATGTAAAAGTTGAGGTCATAGTGCAAGTCATTGGTCATCACAAAGGAGGTGCCATAACCATTGAAGCTAGCTTAAAATTACCAAATTTGCACGTCCAATGATGCCATAGAAGATAGTCCAATAATTCTACCAAGGAAAATATGTAGACAACAAGAGTTGATCTTTGGAAATATGTTGAAAAGATTCAAGGAAGTTGAAAATGAGTTAGAAAGCTATTATCATGTGGAAGGAGTTGTTCCATGCATCCAAAGTGAAGAGTGCCACATTGAAGAGGAAGGTGAAACATCCAATATCGTAGTGTAACATCTCATACTCAAAATCCAGCAAAAGAGCATCCAATATCATAGTGTAACGTCCCATATTCAAAACTCCATCAAAGATACAAAGGAGCACCCAACATCATATTGTAACATTTCATATTGTAATTAAAGCGCCCAACATAGGTGGAAAAGACAAAAAAGTGTTGAGAAACCTCCATATTTGGGTCCCCATCATGGAGGAAGAATGTAAAAGGTATTATAATAGTCATCAACCACCAAGACATAAGAAGACAAGCGCCACATGTCATGGATGCTACACGGAGGTAAGAAGGAACATTTTCAATAAGGTTGAAAAGGACAAGTGCCACTTGGCACTACCATATCATATTACATCAAGATAAGAAGGCACCCAATGTACATAAACACAAAAGGAGGACAACTAAAGAATTATTAAAGGAAAATCAAAAGACTACTATCTTGAAGAGTACATAGAAACCATCAATAGAGAGACGACTACGTTCAAGAGAAAGATCAAATTCGAAGAGAGTTCAAGATCCATACAGTGCATAAAATATCTGAGGATAAAGAGTGCATATTAAAGTACATATTCAACCAATATTCAGTTGAATAAAGGAAGACAAATCAGTCCATATACAAGAAGGAGAAAGTGGACAAGCAAGGTGAAGGGAAATAAGAGAAATCAGCCCTTGCAATCAACATACATTCCAAACAACTTGCAAATCAGAATTAAGAAGGTGAGAAATATTCATTATTATATTGCAAGTTTTAATATCAAAGTTCATTATATATTCTAGAGATATTAGTAGGAGTAATAAGGTGTTGAAAGGATATCTAGAAAAAAATATTGGTTATATAGAAGGTATTGGTTAAAACTAGAAGCATTTATACCATTTCCATTGCTTCAAAAGAATATTTGTAAACTTTAAACATAGGGAGATATAAGGAGTAGTAAAAAAAATCTATTTTACAAAAAATTAATATTTCTAAAACTTCTAATTAGGGAGATATAAGGAATCCTACTTCAATTGAATTTCTAGAAGTTTAGAAACCAATTATTGCACTAAATCATAGTTATTTAAATATTGAGTGCATCAAAAATTATGGTTGGGAGATTGATTTAGAAGGACATAGATAATCTAACTAAAGGTATTTAGCTCCAATATTTGAAATTACATTTTAAAAGTTTTCTAGAAGAAGAGATAAGTAGTTATAGAGGATACTACAAGTTGAACATTATTTGGAAAACTATTATCTCAAATATTAGGAGAAGTCTTTCCAAGGTTGATCCTACATAAAGAGGAACCTCTATTCGAGAGACACAAGGATGTCTACTCAAAAGGACATATTAAAAAATGCATTTAGAAAGAAAATCCCAATGTGGTTTAAAGATAAACTTGACTCAATAGAAAGCATGATTAGCAAGTCAGAGAAAGATGAAATTAACAAAGAAGAACAAATTGAATTTAGAACTGAATGTTTGACTGAAGTCTATCCTTCAGAAGCATCATCCAATGAGACAGTAAAAGACAACATCAATATCCAAAAGACTGAAACAAAGAAACTCATTTAGATTTTTGAAAAAGGAAAATAAGGGATAGCTACAATTATTCACAAATGGTTTAATCAGATCATCAGAGAAATTGACAAACATGATATTCCTAAAACTAAGGAAATGGAGATACATTTACTTTGCACTCATTGTAACAAACTTGGTCATGAGAAGGAATATTGTTGGAGTTTACACCCATGTAAATATTGTGAAGGAAAATCTCATTCATCCTACTTCTATTACTACAAGGACAAATACTATAAGAAATTTAAAGAAAATTTAATATTCAGATTACATTGCTTTCTTCAAATTCTTATTTCAGAAATATCTACTAACCACAAATTCAAGCTTGATATTTTTGAAGATCAAAGATATAGGTCACACAAAAAACCAGAGGAAAGAAAAGAAAATAATCATAATTCTCTCATGACTAGCAAGATTATCAGGTCCTATGTTTATCAGGGATAGTCAGAAGATTTCAAGAAGTTTGCCAAGCATTCATAATCAAAGGAAACATGAAAAAACCACATAAATATAAAAGTAGCAGAAGGAAAAGAACTCCATCAAGATGAAGACTACTCAAGAGTCAAAGATCCATATTGAAGACTAAAGTCTTCATCAATAAAATAATGTAATATAAGGAGGTGTTGGAAAATATGGCTATTACATCATTTGGTTATTTTCTAATGCACCCTCATGGGTGCATATTTAGTTTAAAATTAGCCTAGGAGTTATTGCTTTATTAATGTAATAGAATAAATGCACAAGTGTTAGAATGTGCAATGATGTAGATGTGCATGTATTCCACATGTACATGAGTCTTAGGGTTGAATGAGAGGTAAGGAATCTATATTTCTATATAAAGGCTTCATTGTGAGTGATTGTGTGTAATATTTAGTAGTGCAAAGATGGGAGTAGTAGTAGTCACAATGTAGCTCCATTTTGCTATCATGGAGGAGTTGAAAAATCCATGAGAGGAGCATTGTAATTTTTGTGAGCTTTATTTTATGAGTATTTCTAGAGCATTGTATCAAGTTTTCTATCATATTTTCATGCATGTTAAGTTGCCATTACCATAGTTATTTCATTGCATGCTTATTTCAATACTTATGAATGCATTTCCTTTATGTTTATGGCTCCAAAATCTAACAATAATGTATGCTTATCACATATAGAATATATCATTAAGCATACTATGAGGTCTTACTCCTAAATGAGATGGATTAATTTAAGTGTAAACAACTCTTTGAGGTGATCCAATGTTGTCTTATTGTTTTTCTCATAAAAGGTAGGAAATTTTTTTATAGTAGTAGGTGGAATAGGAGAATATAACCCAAAATTAAATGGCCCTTGATATTTCTAATCAATAATTTAGTTTTGGTGTCTAAGTAGTGGAGGCATTGGATTATTCTATGGAGGTTGACTATGTTATTGTTGCATTAGGTAATGATATATTGCATAATCCTAAGGTGGATATGGAGGAATTTGAGGATATTGATATAGAGCATAGTAAGGTAGAGGATAAGGAGGATTTAAATTTTGGAAATAATAAAGTGGTGGGTTTGGATAAGCCTATTATCCATTTGATTGACCTTGCATATTTAGAAATAGAAACTGCAAGCCTTGTGGAGGAACTTGTTAATTTGGAGGAGGACTTGGCTATTTGTTTTGCTATATTTGACTTGTATGAGGTGAAATTTGTCCCAAGGATTTTTCTTGTGTACTTGGAATCCCCATTTTATTGAATTACATTTACAATTATGAGTACAACCCTAGATTTGGTTTATAATAAAAAAATATCCTAAGGATACTACATTTGGCGGTATGGACTGACCTAATGAAAGGCTTGTCATGTTAGGTACAACTAGATTTTGAGATGTTGTGCTAGTAGGAGGTATGATCCAATTCCAAAATGCTAGTGGTTGGTTTGCACTAAGTGCATTATAAAAGGTCATAAAAATAGATATTTTATGATATTATTTATATCAAAAGGAATTCCACACATGGTATTTGTATGATTCAAAATAGAACCAATATTTTCCCAATTTGGATTTGTAAGAATACAATAACTTAGTTGATATCCCAAAAAACCAATTCGTTTGGATGTAGGGTTTTAATTGTTGGGATTGACTATTAGAAATTTTTCTTTTGACCAAGTGGGATTAGCTATGGGAATTTCCTCAATTTTGTCATCTTGATTTGTTCCTTCATTTTCCCATTCACATTCCTTCCTTGGTATACAATTAGCTCTAGTGATCAATGTTATTTGCTAAATTTTTATGTTTTGAGTGTGTGTTGATAAGCTCAATATTACATGCAAAAATGCCTATAAAAATAGAGTTTTAAGGTTAAAATATGGAAATTTGTAAAATCTAGTCTAGAGGACAAGTCACTAGCAAATTGGGGTGAATCACTAGTAGAACTCGATGATTTTCCTATAGGCTTAAACAAATTCCTAGAAAAAAATTAACAATATTTTGAGAAGCATAGAATATGAGTGAATCACTCTTTAGGTTAAATTTACAAAAAAAATACTATTCTAGAGTGAAGCACTAGTATGATGGGATGATTCACTACCTCATATAATATTTGGTAGAATTTTCTCAAAATTTGATCCCAAATGCTTCTTGCTTATGGTAGATGTAAAATTTATTTCAAATTTGACGTGTATTATAGATTTGATATTGCCTTGATTGCTTACTTTATGGGAATCTATGGTTGAGGTTTGTAATGTTGTCATTGCATCTGTTCCCCTCTTGTTCCTCATAATGTTGCTGCCTCTGATTGTTGACTGAGGGTGGTCACTCTCTGTTATGGGCACTGATATGAGTGTGAATGCTTACGTGCTCATGGTGCATGTCGGCTTGTGAAAAATCCTTTTTGTGCACATAATATCTACACCCGTCTTGAGAATATAGGCTGGCCCTAGCCAACCTATCTTCCTGCTCTACATGCTCCTTTTGGATGAGGATGCACTCCTCGAGCAAGTGTTGCTCATACAACCTTTGTCTAATGAGCCTATATGCTTGAAGATATTCATATTCAATGCCCTGCCTCTCTAGGCGAGCATCCTCCAATTGATCTTGGAAGATTTGGCATTTTTGTTCAGAGGCCAGTCGATATGATCTTTCGACTTGGTCAGCCATCGGAGGCTTTTGATATGCTTCTTTGTACGAGCGACCTTGTGGGTTCTATACCCATTGAAATGATGTGCTGTGCATTTGCCTCTATCTATGAAGATGACATCGACATCGTGTTATGTCGTATGCTACATGCCACCATGCATGGATGGTGGACATGAGACATGAGGGTGCTTAGAAGCCTCTCCATGCTCTCTAGTAGTTCTAATGGTGCTCCCGCTACACGCACACGGAGCATGAGTGGGCGGAGCCGAAGGATTGTAGCCTAGCTTCTCTAACACACTACCTAGACCATCTAGCTATTTAGACCTCCACCTCTCATGGGGTGGTGTTCTATTAGCTCCCACCTTTGACATATCGATGGTGATATTGCGTGCTATAGTATGCGTGGGAGTATGGGTAGACTTGCACTCAATAGAGAGCCCGTATACTTGCCCTTGAATGGGCGGATCTCTATTCCTTATATACTCATAATGTGGGGGTATAGTACACCCTGTAGACTTAGTGTAGATGGGTACCAATCTAGTCCCCTGCACGACATACTCTTCAGTCGATCCTATGAATGCACGTGCACTGTGGTCTCGATAATGGCTTCTGAGTGGAGAACCCTTAGGATGAGAAGCCCCATGCTCTAATATACGTCTAACAGAATGCACTAATGCTAGTCTATCATGGGTATGCTCAATGGGATACCCTCGTGACGAGTTGTCTCCTCTAATGATCACCTAATGTCATTCAATTTGCTCATGTGGTTGAGGAATAGACACATGTATTTATGAATCGGTTGGGGCTTGGTCATTGGCTTCAGGCTTACACCTTTTCCGACCACCCTGTGTATCCACCATAATGTACCTAATGTCTAGATGTATGTTTTATTATCAAAAAAGGTATACACTTATTCTTATCTTATTTGTAAATTTTAAAATGAGACCTAAAATGTTTGATGTTGTTTCAAAATGTGTGGTATCAGTATGAGAAACTCTCGTGTGTTTTACAAAATAATTGGATTTTATTCTCAATTTAATTGGCTTTCACCTATACACTCACAGCTCGATAACTTGGTGATGAACTCCAAGTCATGTAATCCAACCTATAATGTGTGGTAATGAAGCCCACACACGGTCAGGGAGCATAGGTCCTCCCAGATCCTCACCCATTTTCCCCCAGTCAACGTTATACCTTTCGAAGAAAGTACATGCAAATTTTCTAGGGTACAAAAGGTTCTCGGATCCGGTATGGTCTAGTAACAAAGGGTACGTAGGATTTGGGCCAACGGATGGAAATGATGCCCATCATCGTTGAACCCTACCAGTGGTTGGATATGAGGCCCAAATCACTAGCGTTTAGTTGCATGTGGTGTGTGTGGTTCCTTTTACTTTGTATAAAGACAAATGCATAAAAGAGCATTCATATGATCATTCCTACATGATATGCATAAAAAGAAAAGGAACATTTCAAATTCATAAAGGTATGCATGCTATGTCCTACATGACATTATGACAATGCAATTACGATGACATGGCCTCTAATTGGGCCTCACGCATGCAAACGACCACACAATTTTTATCAAGGTCACTGTATTCTAGGACGGATTGCAATCAGAGGTCCACTGTTCCTAGCAGCACCTTTCTAATGGAAGGAATGCGAAAGCAAATTAGGACTATTCATTCACCCTTTTCCTTAATGTACCTAATTTACCATCGATTTACCGCTTACTATAAAAATATAGAGAAGAAAATGCAGAACAAAGAATGAAAATAGAGCCTACCTCAGCTCTTGATCTGCTACCAAGTGGTTTCTCTACTGTTTGCTGCTTCTAATGTAAACCATAGCTCTGGTTTGTGGGGTACAGTGTGAACCGTAGGTGACAACCGTGGGCCAAAAAATAATCACAGCTGTTAGCTGTGGTTAGCATATAAGATAAAACAAACAAGAATGTCAGCACTCAAGGGCTAAAAATGCAGAGTTCCATCGTGATCACCTTCTGTAACCACCAAAAAGGCTCACACCCGATATAACTATGGCAATTGAAGAAAGATACACAAATAGGCATGCATAAATTGATAACAAGAAATAACATGAATACAAGGAATCCTTTATTAATTTCAATGGAGTCACATTATAGATTTGTCCCTCTTAGGGATACCCATTTGATACATCAATTACAATAGTTTCTAATACATATCAAGGGTAGGTGTGATCAAAATGCCCCTCAGGGTGACACAAACTGCTCTAGGGTGTCGATGACCCTCTTATTTGCAATGGGGAAGGAATTTTATGGTTTACTCTCCTTTGGAACTATTCCTTGCGGTCAAGAAACAACAATAATGTCAAAAATATAGGCAACCTCTCATGATGAGGCCCTTTTAGGTAAAATGCATAATGACACCATTAACATGCATAATCAAGAAAGCATAAAGAAAGCTGCTAAACTATGCAAATTGAATCAAGATTCATGTAATAGCATAAAATAAAATAACAACTACACTATGCATGGATCAAATATATAAAATGAAGCATAAACATGCATAAAGAAAACATTTTAGTCCTAATTAAAAGATAAGCATAAAATGTGAATCTAGCCTAGTTCTACGATCAGAAGTCTTCTAAAATGCTATTAAATCAACAAAATAACTAATCTAACCTAACTAGCCAGACAAAAATAGAAATAGGAAGGCGGTTATACCTCTATTACAAATCGCAACTCTGATGCACGGTCTGCACTGTAAACCGTGAATGACAGCCATAGTTAGCACTATGATAGGCTTACCCTCAATTCCAAGGGCAGTGGGCTTAACCTCCTTGTCCAAATTGACGTTCAAGGTTTGCCTTCATTGTCCTCAGACTGATTTGGCAGTTAATTCGATGTGAAGGGCCTTCCTTTGCCTGGATTTGCATTTCTTGATCCTCCTAAGCACTTAGGGCATCCATAATGCAATTCATCATGAATGGTGGCAAAGGGGTCGGGGATTAAGTGCAATAGCTCTATCTCTTAGTATACTCAGTTTAAGTGTACAATTTTCCAGGGCTTCGTTGCTTAAATCTCCAATGCTTACTCTTTTTTCTCTCCCCATTTGGAGGGGGTATTTATAGCATGCTCCTAGGGCTAGGGGTGGCTTCATGGAGAAGCCAAGACCAAGAAGGGTGGTTAGGACAGTTGGGATGGAAGCCTTTGGAATCTTCCGTCCTTCAACTACCTCCTTCTAGATCTTTTGGCCATTCCAACCGATTTGGCTCGGATGGAAGGCCTAACTGAACTTCAATTAAGACCGTAGGTCATAGTTGTAAGTGCCTAAATTGAGTGGTTAGAACCACTGCTCTATCTTGGAGTCCATCCAAGATCCTCCATATGGTATTGTGGCATGTCCATATGAGTAGTCTCCCTCAAAATGACGTATTTTAGGTGTCTATAGTTTAACTCTTAGGAATACTCTGTCTCCCATAGTGAATTCCCTTGGTGTTCTCTTAAGGTCCGCATAACTCTTTTGTCGATCTGAGGCTTCTTTAAGCCTTTGAAAAATTTCATTGAGTTGGTCTTCCATTTCTCTGACCATATCCAACCCGATCATCACCCGATCCTCTAGATTACTCCATGACAATGGCGTTCTGCACCTCCTCCCGTACAGAGCCTCAAATGGAGCCATACCTAAAGAAGTATGGTAACTATTATTATAAGCAAATTCAACTAGAAAAAGGTAATCTTCCCATTTCATTTGATGGTCCATACAATACATGCGGAGCATATCCTCTAAGACTTGATTCACCCTTTCTGTTTGTCCATCTATCTCAGGATGATAAGCAGTACTAATATTGAGTTTTGTTCCCCATGCCTGATGCAATATCTACCAAAACTTAGATGTGAATCGAGAATCCCTATCTGATATAATTATTTCAGGGAATCTGTGTAGCCATACCACTTCCCTGGAAAATTTTTGGGCTACAACAGGAGCTCCATATTTTATATTTCTAGGCAAAAAATGTGCCACTTTAGTCAATTTATCCACTACTACCAGAATGGCATCATGTTGAAAATGATTTTTAGGCAATCCAACAATAAAATCCATAGTCACAACCTGCCATTTGTATTGTGGAATGTCATGCAAAAATAATCGTCCAACTGGATGTAGGTGTTCCGCCTTCACTTTTTGACACTCTAAACATCTAGCCACAAATTCAGTGATATCCTTTTTCATTCCTGGCCAATAATACTCTTTTTTCAAGGTTTCATACATCTTTACATAGCCTGGATGAGCGGAATAAGGAGCAATATGTGCCTCCTGCAGTATCACATTTCTCAGGTTCTGATCATTAGGCACTACCATTCTATTTTTGAAGAATAATGTATCCTCCCAGATTCTAAATTCCTTTGCTTTGTCAGAATCTTGTTGAACCAGTTCTCGGTACTTTTGAGAACACTCATCTTGAATCTGTAGTTTTCTTATTTGATCAATTATAGCAGATTGACAATGTGACATAGCATTGATATGTCTTCTTCTACTTAGAGCATCTACTAATTTATTTTCTTTCCCCTTTATATACTCTATGCCAAAATCATATTCTGCTAAAAACTCCATCCAACGCCTTTGTCTAGCATTGAGCATTGGTTGAGTAAAAATATATTTTAGGCTTTGATGGTTTGTTCTCAGCTCAAAATATTTACCAAGTAGGTAATGACGCCACATTTTCAAAGCATGCACTACCGCAGCCAATTCTAAGTCATGTGTGGCATAGTTTAATTCATGCTTCTTAAGTTCGCGTGACTCGTAAGCAATAACACCATCCTCTTGCATGAGAACCCCACCTAATCCTTCCAATGAGGCATCAATGCATACAAAAAATGGTTGTTTGGGATCTGCTATTCTAAGAATAGGTGTTGATGTTAACTTTTCTTTAAGAGTTCTAAATGCTTCTTCACACCGTTCCATCCATTTAAAAGCTTTTCCTTTCTTTTGGAGATTGGTTATTGGATAAGCTATTTTAGAATTTTTTTGGATAAAATGATGATAATATCCAGCCATCCCCATAAAAATTCGCACTTCAAAAATATTTGTGGGAGCAGGCCAATCAATAATAGCCTCAATTTTCTTTGGATCAACAGACACCCCTTCAACAAAAATTACATGACCCAAATATTGTACCTGGGTTGCGTAAAACTCACACTTGGACATTTTTCCATATAATTGATTCTTTCTAAGTATTTCAAGAATAGTCCTCATATGAAGATCATGCTCTTATTTTCTTTTGGAGTAGATCAGTATGTCATCCAGGAATATCAACACAAATTGATCTAGTTGTTCTCGAAACACACTATTCATCAAATTCATAAAAGTTGTTGGAGCATTGGTCAATCCAAAAGGTAACACTATGAATTCATAATGGCCATATCTGGTTTGAAAAGTAGTTTTATGGGTATCTTCCTCTCGAATCCTCAATTGATGATAACCAGATCTAAGATCAATTTTGGAGAAAATTGTGGCTCCTTTTAATTGATCAAACAAATCATCTATTATGGGTAGAGAGTACTTATTCTTAATAGTCATCTTGTTTAACATTCTGTAATCAATACATAGCCTTAGTGTTCCATCCTTCTTTCTCACAAACAATACTGGTGCACCCCACGGTGAAACACTAGGTTTAATATGTCCTTTTTCTAAAAGTTCCTGAAGTTGAGTCTTAAGTTCTTGCAACTCTATTGTAGTCATCCTATATGGTGCTCGAGCTATCAGAGTTGCTCCTGGTAAAAGTTCTATAGTAAAATAAAATTCCCTTTGGGGTGGAAGACCAGGTAATTCTTCGGGAAAGACATCTCAAAAATCATTTAACACTAGATAAGTTTGGAAAAGACTTGCTCCGGATTCATTTTCTTCCATTTTATTAAGTTTGACCACAAAGACTCTACTACCCTTTCTCAATGCTCTTTTTACTTGCATTGTTGTCAAAATATGTGGTTCCACTGATTCACATTCATAGTAAATTTGAATCCTCTGCTTGGTGTTATCAGTGAATTCCATCCATATTTCCTCAAAATTTAGCAATGCTTTATGTGCCTTGAGCCAATCCATACCTAGAATTATATCGAAGGCATGTAATGGTGCTACATATAAATGCCATCGGGTTTGTCCTTGAGGTAGCATTATTTGAGGGTCAAATAGACATTGGTTAATAGTATAGGTTTTCCCAGACCCATACTCGACTTTCCACCCATTAGCCATAAATCTAGGTGCTTCCGGTATGTCCCTCAAAATATTTGGTGAAACAAAACTATCAGTTGCTCCGAAATCAACCAAAATACAAATATTTCTATTATAAATTTTACCTTTCAATAGAAAAGGTGTTGCTTGACCATTGAGTTTAGAGTTACCTGTTGTTGCATATATCTTATGAGTAGGTTCCACAGGTTCTTTTCTCTTATCTGCTCGTAAAGGACATTTATCAGCATAATGAGGTTCTTGACAAATCCAACAACTAGTTCGTGGTGCTCTCTCTTTCTTATTTCCCTCATTATCTTCCTGAGTACCAGCTCTTGGTGCATTAGCTCTTTGATCAAACCTATCCCTGAAATTTCTTTGGCCACCCTGATAGTTTTGATTTCCCCTATTTCCTTGGTACCTATTCTTATTTTTGTCAAACCTGTTTTTGTTCCCATTACCACGATTCTTGTTCCAACCCCTGTCTCCTTTGGTTGGACCCACGTTTTTATTTTTTTGTGGTTCTTCCTTTTCAGAATATTGTTGATAATAAGCTTTCTTGGCCTTAAAATTATCCTCTTCCTGTCGAGCCAAGTCACAGATATAAGTTAGGGTAGCAGGTTTCAACATAAGAATCAGGTGTCCAATTTTTGGATGTAACCCTAGGAGAAATTTTTGAATTTTAATCTCATTTCGCTACTCATATTCGGGCATGTATTTGAGCAATTGCACAAATCATTGATAGTACTCAATTACGAACATACTGCCCTACGTTAACCTTGAAAATTCTGTTATCCTTTCAAGGTAAAATTGTGGTGTTAAGAACCTATCCTTGAATGCCAATACAAAGGTATCCCATTGAACATCGGTAGCCTCCACATTGTGAGTTTTTCTATATGTATCCCACCAATCAGTGGTAGCTCCAGTCAAATGAAAAACTACCCATGAGGTTTTCTATTTATATGAAAGGGTCCTAACTACAAAGTATGCCTCCACACTATTCAACCATATTTCAGCCTCTTCCCCATCACCTTTGCCATCAAATTTAGCTATATCAATTCTTCGCATATCCTTGTCCAACTCTGAACCTACTTGTTTCCTTCCTGGGTCAATAGTTATCTCATCCTCAACTATTACCGTTTCTTTTCCTTTGGACAGATTTTCTATTATTTTCTGTTGATGGGAAATCATCTCTTGCTATTGAGCCAACTGAGCTTTTTGTTGCTCCATGTGTTCTATCATTTGGGTCTTTTGTTGAGCTATGTGTTCAGCCATTTGAGCACTTTGTTGCTCCATTTTCTCTTTCTGTTGGCTCACTTGCTCTCACAATAATTGCACCATCCGGACCATTTTATCCTCCTTAATAACTAGTTCTTTTTCCTTCCTCTTTTCTCGAGGATGTTCTGTGGCTTCCTCTGATGCCCCAATCTGCATAAATTTTTGAATGACCCTTCTAGGGTTCTCGGTCAACCCTTCCCACTGAACCACCATAGTTCTTTTTGAGGAACTAGCTTTTTGTCCAGATGCCATTGCCTGCCCAACAAAACAAAGAGCCTTGTCAAATTTTTGAGTCTTAGGTGAACACATTGGTAACATCAATTTAGATTTGACATAGGTTTTCTAAAATTTTATCACCTAAATATTCACAACCTTTGCTCTGATACCAAATGTAACACCCCAAGTCTTCCCACTTGGTTGTCCAATCACCCCAAGTCTTCCCACTTGGTTGTCCAATATCAGAGGTTTCATTATGAGAAATTTTTTTCTTTATTTTATTCTTTTCTAATTCATTTTCTAGTATGAGCATGTTAAATCTATCTTCATGAGTGTCATTCCATTGTAGTCAAAATACTCATGAGATCGAGATTGGCCAAATCTCGTATAGTTGCCCATTTTGAACTTCACTCTCCTCCCGAGATCCTAAGTTCAGGCAGTGGGTTTCTTTTCCTCTAGGGCCCATAACACCTAGAGGTGTGACGCATAACTTTCCCATGTCTTAACATGAATTCAGAAACTTATATCTTGTACTTATATCATGTAAGACTTAGCGCATACATGCTCGAGCTAGGCGATCATCCAATCTCCATGGAGCATCATCTAGGGTCTTACCAATACCCTGGTAACCACCTGATGTTTTGTGTTGATTAACCAACATGATGTCCCATACCATCATGTTATCGGTATTACCTAGTCAAGCACAATTCACCACTCATCACTAGTAGGGATAACCTAGAAGAGATGCCCATACAACCCTTCGTTACCTCCCATTCTGACCTTTTCCCATCAAAGTACAGTTAGAGCCCTGATTTATGATGGTTGCCTACCCACAAGCATCACTAATAATTATCTCACAAGATTTTCCTTCCCGCAACCCTGATATATTATTAAGGTTGTCCTACCCACAACCTTAGGTTGCGAGTTAATATTGTCCTTCCCACAATCTTGAAAACTCCCATTCAAAGGTTTATCTAAGTTTTGTTTGTTTAGTAAAGTTTATCTATGCAATGGTTTGCCAACGTAACAATTTCCTCAAAAGTTCATAAGCTTAACTATATGTACATTATAAGTTTACTAATAATCATTTGGTTACAAGTATACTTTCTTTTAAAAGAGTAACAGAAGAGAGACTATGAAAAATAATATTGAAAACAACATCATAAAACCTTAAATCACTTCCCCTCTACAATAATCTTAAGAGTTTTCTTTACGTAGCCTTGAAATAGAGCAGGTTTAACCTATAAGTTTAATCACAATGCAACCACACTATTGTATTATTTTAATATATGGTCTATTTCTCTTTAAATATAAGATCTGAAATAATACCGTTCTGCATTTCCTATGGGTAAACTCACATTGATTTACCTACCCATTATGCAGGTTTTAATTAAAGAATCTCAAAACTACACTATCATTCAACCATACAAGCTTAATTTAAAATGAACCCAAGATTACACTCCCACACTTTAAAATTTAATGTTAAGACTGCTTTCATTTCTATTTAATTCCTTTTATACACGGAGAAACATTATAGTGTCAAGTCTTCTAAGTAAACATGTTCTAGATCTGAGTTTTCACTGACTCCTCTATTTTTGAAAGCTATACTGCCATCATTTGTTTGGTAAAATATTTTCCCCATACAATTCCTCTAATATTAGGCTCGGTTGGTGGATTTTAACTAAATAATACTATAACATACATTGTACTCTAAACTCATGTTTGGTTTATCTCTATATGGATGATGGTCCTCTTGAAGCATCGTAAAAGCTCTACTAACACTCTAACTGTCCGTCCATCCCAGTTTGGTTTGCTAAATATTTTTTTTTCAGGGCATATCCTTCCTATCTAGTAACCGAACAGGCGGTTCTTACTATGCACATTTGTTGGTTCATGTTAAAACTTAATTTGAGATTGTAAAAATTATTTGAAAAGCTTTACGTCAACCAGTATACCAACGTCTTGTCTCATAGGCAAATTATACTTATAACTGGAATTTTCTTTGGCAACTCATCAGATCTACGTTTTCCAATGAAAATATCATCTATATTCAATTGCTCTATGAACACATGCATATTTGTTTTAAAAACATTTGAATCGACAGACGCCATATGGAAAAGAAAAACTTTAAAATGATTTTAATTCAAAAACTATTCCACATATCAAAGGATTTATCATCTTAGTACAACATTTATAAAAGACACAAGTCTTTCACCCCGAACGTAGGTCTATTCTTCAATATACATCAAATATAAGACTGAATTGATTCACTACATCTGAAGTTTCACGGTGTGCTAGCATGCAACTCTTCCTGGACTACGTTTTTTGATATACAATTATTTAATCTCTCAGCATTTGATTTGAATTTCTATTAAATCAAACTTCATCAGAGTGAATCTCTTAAATCTCGATAGTTTACAACAAAGCATTTCCAGTCTTAGTTTTGACGTCCGGATGCAGACTAATGCTTCCATTGGCAAGTCAAAGACTCTGGTTATATTTTTTTTTCTCCACAGAGCTTCAGTCTTGGTGTGGTTTTTTCGGTAATATCTCAAGGAATCAGAGCGGCCATTCTAACTTGACATGCAACTATCCTAGCATGCATACATCATTTTATTTTCCAACACAACATGCAGACACTCAAAATCCATCATACACCATAGCTTTAAAACAACATGCAAATATCACATAAACTTTCCAACATAGCACGCAGAGGTGCAGTCACTCAAAAGCCATCATACACCATGAGCTTTTAAAACAACATGCAAATGTCACATAAATTTTCCAACATAGCATGCAGAGGCAAAACAGAAAGCTTATTCATCATAGGTTCACAACAACCATATTTTATTTTTATTTTTCAACAGTTCCTTTCTATCGCATGCATCCTATTCCATACATGCTTGGGAAAGATTTAGCTTATCAACAATTTTACCAAGCAATTTCAACTAAATTCACAAACATGCGTTACATATTAATTTCCACATATGCACTGAAAGTAATCACTTCCATTTCAACACACCAAATGAAAATCAACTAATTCCTTACATAGGATAGAATCAAGTAATGCATTAAACAATTCCACTTTTCCCATTAATCCCATTTTATTTTGTAGATTGAGCCAGTTCGACTTACTGATTAGCACTATCTGCACTTCTTGCCTTCCTAAGTCCTTCTCCTTCGTTGCATTCGCTACGCGCTCCCGCAACCACGCCGACCACCATCTACCTTCTCCTTCACTTCTTTCCCCCCAATCTAGAAGATGGTTCCTTCTCCTTCGCATGGAAAACTGGCATTTGTTTTGAAACCCATCTATTCTAAATGTGCCAAGTGGTATCCACTTCTTCCATGTTCAACAACCATCACAATAATAATAATCTCCAAAAAATGCCAACAATTCCCTAATTACCCCATTCAAATAATGCAAAGCAATATTTCCATAATAAAGAATGCAAAGCAATATTCCATAACAATCGTATTATTATTGTTATTATATTTTAATATACCATTGCTTAAATTACTTTATTTACCTTGTCTCAAAAGCAACAATAAAACATTAAATATTATTTATTTTCAATTTTTTTATTTTTTTATTTATATATATTATTAATTTTAAATAAATAAATTTCTCAAAAATACACATTTCCCTTTCAGACTTTAGAACAATATTAATCATATCTTTATTCCATATTTATCCCATTAATTTTAAACTATGGCTCCCATGCATTTAAGCATTTTCATTGCCAACCAATATTTTAAACTATGGCTCCCATGCATTTAAGCATTTTCATTGCCAACCAAACATCACAAATTCACAAATCATCAAACATCAAACACTCCTACAAATGCAACTACATGATATGCATTCTACATGGACCGCTGGTGAATGCATTGCCTATAGGGTTCTTTGCCCCTATCAACTGGTGAATACACCACCGCTCATCATTTCCCTTGACTTACCTTGCATCGAAATAAACCTTCTGCCCATTGAGGAGACCTCCTTCCTTTGCATTGCCCCGCCAGTAACAATACATGTCTCCTGCATCCACAGATACATTAGCAGTATCTCATCCTTACAGACAAATTAGGCGTATAATAAAATAGGTTTTTGGAGGGTTGTTACATGATGATTTACCACACAACTACAATTTAATCATGAGCCACTAGTAATTAATTTGAATATATCAGGATTCGACGAATGATGCAGAAGATAAATTCTGGTAGGTGTCAAATACGGTTTAATTTTCTAACACCCTCCTTTAAATGAGATTTCATAAAAACTTTGACATCGAGCATTTCCTTCAGCTTGTTGACATCTTCCTCCTTCAAAGGTTTTATGAAAATATCTACAACCAGCTCTTTGGACTTGCAAAACAATAATTCAATTTCGTTAGATTTCACCAGTTCTCTGATGATATGATATCGAATGTCAATATGTTTGGTCCTGCCATGAAACATTGGATCCTTAGAAGGTACTATGGATGAATTATTATCACAGAATATAGTTGTTACCCCTTCTAGTGGATGATTAAGCTCCCCTAATTTTTTTTTGAGCTAAACTACTTGGCATGCGGTTTAAGTGGTGACAACATACTCTACCTCAACAATTGATAGTGCAATAATTGGTTCCTTCTTTTATGACCATGAACCTGCACCTGATCAAAGATGGAATGCATATCCAGAAGTTCTCTTCCTATCATCTAAACTGCCAGCCCAATCATTATCTATGTAGCTAACAAGTTCAAGCTGGTCTTTTCTGGTGTAGTAGATTCCATGGTTTCTGGTCCCATTGACATAATGTAGAATTATTTTAACTGCTTGCCAGTGAGTGTCCTTTGGAGTCTCCATAAATCTAATAATTAAGCTCATTGCAAACATCAAGTCTGATATGGTTGCAATAAAATACATGAGATTTATAACTAACCTTTTATAAAAAGTTGGATAAATATTTTTGCTGCAATCAATTCTGCTCAGTTTCAGTCTTGTTGCAACCTATGTGATGGCAGGTTTTTTGTCCTCCATATTAAACCTCTTCAAGACATCCTTTGCATACTTACCTTGAGAGATGAATATACCATCCATATATTGAGTAACTTTAATGCCAAGAAAATATTTCATCAGCCCTAAGTCCGTCATATTGAACTCCTTCATGGCTTTTTTGAACTCTTCAATTAGCACATTGTTATTGCTAGTATAAATTAGATCATCTACATACAAGTAAACTATCATCATCTCTCCTTATAAATTTTTCTTTATGTAGAGAGTGTGTTCATATGGGAATTTGATGAACCCATTATCTTGAAAGTAAGAATCAATCTAGCTATACCAAGCCCTGGGTGCTTATTTCAACCTATACAGGGCTTTCTTCAATTTTAGGAGCTTGTCTTCTTGACCTTACAACTCATAGCTAGATGGTTGGTCTATATAGACCTCTTATTCCAACACTTCATTCAAGAATACCAACTTAACTTACATATGGTAAACATTCGAGTCTTTCTGGGTTGCCAATGCTAGAATCATTCTGACTGTGTCAAGTCTTGCTATAGGTGCATATACCTCATGTTAGTCAATCCCTAAATTTTACTTGTAGCATTTTGCAACTAATCTGGCCTTACATATTTCAACTCCACCTTGGATATTAAACTTAGTTTTGTATACCCATTTCACACCAATGGTTTTTTTACCTTCTGGTAGATCCGTTAATTGCCAGGTCTGATTTTTCTCTATGGCCTCTATCGCATCATCCATAGATTTTATCCACTTTCTATTTTGAATTGATTCTTCAAGTGTAATTGGATCACACTCAAACAATAAAGCAAAATTTGTTATTCCTCTATTTTTGTTCTAGTTACCTCATATATGGCTTGCAAGCTCCTTATCTTTGATGGGGTATTCATGTTGGAGATTCTTCTTGCAAGTGGAGGTGACTATGATGATGAAGTAGTAATACTGCTAGCACTAACAATGTTGGATGAGGATACAAGCAAATGCACTCTGTATCCTTCCAAATCCTTAGATTCGATAATTACTAGCTTTGGTTGACCAGTCTTGGATTTCTAGTTCCATGCTTCATCTTCCAGAAACTTTATATCACAACTTATAACCCATTTATTTATGATAGGGTTATACAACCTATAAGATTTTAATTCTTCACTATACCCAGTGAAGATGCATTTTTTTGCTTTATCATCCAACTTATTTCTCGTCTCATCTGGAACATGTGCATATGCTATGCACCCGAAAACTCCTAAGTGTGCAACACTGGACTTTTATTTACTCCATGCCTCTTGAGGAATTTTATCCTTCACACTCTTTGTGGGACATCTATTCAACAGATAAACCGCACAACATACAAATTCTGCCCAGAACTCATGCGGTAAACTTTTTACCTTCAACATACTTCATGACATCTCCATTATTGTTCTGTTCTTCCTCTCTACAACATCATTTTTTTGTGGTGTGTATATAGCTATAAATTGCCTTCTAATTACATTTTATTTGTAGAAATTATGGAATTCATTGGATATGTACTCCCCTCCTCTATCTGTTTTGAGAGTCTTCACATAGTAGTCACTTTGTTTTTCAACCAAAGCCTTGAACTCCTTGAATTTACCAAAAGATTTTGAATTTTTTTAATGGGATATACCCATGTCCTTCGAATGAAATCATCTATGAAAATTATGAAGTATTTATTACCAAAAAATATGTTGGTTTGCATTGGACCACAAATATCTGAATGTACTAGCTCCAATGGCTATGAAGCTCTCCAAGACTATCCTATAGGGAATGCATCCCTATGTTGTTTTCCGACTAGACAACCTTTACATGGTTGATTTGGTTGCGCTATGAGGGGTAATCCCTTTACCATTTGTTTCTTGTGCAAAATATTTAGACCACTAAAACTTTGGTGACCGAATTTGATATGCCACAACCAGGTAGCATCTTTCACAATTGCACTAAATGAAAGTAGCAGTTCATTTTGAATTTTTAGAGGAAACATTTTATTCTTTATAATGGACACATTTTCTATGCGCCCATTATCTTTGTCAAAAATGATACAAACTCCATTTTAAATTGCATAGTGTACCCCTTATGCACAAGCTGTTCAATGCTCAACAAATTATGTTTTAACCCAGGCACATAGTACACATCAAGGATATGCTTTCTTTCATCATGCTTGGTATGGATAATAATATTTCCTTTGCCAATGATAGGTACCTTGTTGTTGTACCCCATATTCACTTTTGATTTTATGGTTTCTTCAAGTTGTGAGAATATTTCTCTATTCCTAGACATGTGGTTATTGCATCTACTATCGAGATACCAAGTATTCATTTGGCTCTCCATAAATATTGTAAGTTAACAACATATTTCCATATATATCTCTACTTTCTACGTTTTCATTTTTATTTGTGTATTGGAATTACTACTTATTATCGTTAGGAAACTTCTTTCTACGCTCATAACTAAAATGGTCAAATTTATTGTAGTAATAACATTGGATCTTAGATTTATCATACCTCGATTTGATCCTCCTTGCTGATTTCTACCATTTCCTCTTCCTCCAGCTTGATGAAAACTGCATTTGGTCTCTCCTTCATTGGAGTTTGACCTTTCTACAATAGATGGTATTTAAAACATCAATTTAAAAATAAAAATAAAAAATGGTTAATTCATCAATATTTATGAAGCATAAAATGTTAAGATAAAGAAGTGGAAGAATCAAAGAGTAATAGAAATTGTAATAGATAAACAAAGATACCTAAATGTGCTGGAATAATTTCAAGTGGAACATGTTTATAGAGAAAAACTCAGAGTGGCAAACTAGTTTGCCAACTGGGCAGCTCTTAGAGAGGATGATAAAATATGCATACAAAAAATGGGATATACCTAGATGTCATCCACTTAGTGGAAAAGGAAGGAGGACATTTAGAAAGTCAATTCAAGTGATGAAAGTGCCCATATATACCCATAGTAGATTGTTTTTGTGGAAAATGTATGCTATGGGGTAATTTCCTTTTGAGCTCTTTGGCATTAGTACACTTGTAGCTTAATTCTAAGAGATTTGTTTGATGAAGATTCAATTTTTTGAATATTTGTATGCATATGGTCCCATTTTTGTGGATTCATTAGTTAAGGGCTCATTTTCTAAAGAGCTATGGACTTGTAAGAGCTCTGTATTTTGATGATCTATGGGATGGCGTACTCTTTATGGATGGGCTTCAAAGCACTTATGCAATATAATTTTGTGATAAAATATTATTTATATGATTATATTAAGAGAATCCTAAGTACATAGTATTCTTAATAAAATTGCATCAAGAGATCCTTGAATACATGATCTCCCTCCTATGATAAGATAAACAACAAGTTTTAACTTGTAAGGCTTGTCACTTTAGATGATCTAATGTGGTTTTGGAAAATATATACATTCCACTATTAGTGAATTATGAGAGAAAATTCATGTAGACATTAGATACTTTATGATAAGGTTAAACAAAATGGTTACTTTTACAAGTTCTAAAGTAATAAAAAATGTTTTTAAAAAGTATCTTTATACTTTGATTGAAAGACTCAAAGGATAAATATAATAATTCATCCTATAAGTATATTTAGTTGTTCTATATGTAAAAAATAATGTATATGATAAGGATAATTAAATTTGGACCATACGGAGGGAAGAAAGTAGAGAGGGGAGGGCTCTGGTCCCTCCCCTGCTCCCCCTCCCATCGCTCCTGGTTCCTGCCCAGTCCTTGGCTCAACCCAAGTCATCGCTCCCAGGGAGTGGTTGTTTGCAGATGATCTCCTGGGGGGAGATCCTTCTCCATTATTTGCGCCCCTCCCGGTCGACTAGGGTTTCTTTGGTTGTTTTTTCGGACTGGTGCTTCCCAGGGATCCCTGTTTGGTTGGGGATCCCTTCCCTTTTTCCCTCAAGCTTCCCCCTGGGGTTTTTTGCAGGTTATTCGCATGAATCTAGTCCCCTGTGTTTCTCGGTGCGGTGGAGGTGACGGTTTAGGGTTTGGATAGCTTCCCCCTTTTTCTTGTGAATCCTCGGCGGGCTCTGTGCTTGGACGAGATTCTTGGTCCCTGCTGCTGGGATCCTCTTCTGTTTTCCCGGGGCAGGTTCCTTATGGTGCTACTCTCTGGTCACTTCTTGATGGGTTGGATCCTCTTTGTGCTAGCTGTCGGCTTCTTGCAGGATGGCTCTCGCTGAACGAAATGTTTTCCCGATGGGCAGGATGGTTTCTCCATAGGGCCCGATCAGCCAAATCCGTCGATTTTCCCGCGAGGCGGGATCCTTTCTTTTTTGCTGGTTTCCCGGATGGCGGGATTTCCTTGTTGCTTCCTGCTAGGCGGGACTGTTTGTGGTGGTTTTGACTGCTTCTCGCGAGGTAGGATTTTATTGTAACGGTTTTTCTTTGCTTCCTGCTGGGCGGGATCTTCTCGATGGTGGTTTTTGGCTACTCCTCATTGGGCGGGACCTCCAAAACTACTTTCTTTCTTATTTGTTTGTTTCCCGCCGAGAGGGATTGTTTCATGCTTACTGTTACCGCTGGGCGGGATTTCTGTTTTGGTGTTTAGTTTCAAGGGATTGATGCCCTAGGCCCATTGCTTATGTAATCAGGTTTTGGGATCCTTGTTAAAACCCGTTGTAAATACAAACACTACTTACCAAAAAAATTTGGACCATACAACTTTAAGCTTTAAAATAAATAAGATTAATAATATTGTAATTGTCACATATTCCAACTCAGAAATTTCATAGAACATAAAAATACTCATAGGATTTATTTTTAATTTTGAATCACCTAAATCTAAGCTATCAAAATTGGTTTTATTCTCTTCATTCATTAAAAAAAAAAAATTATCTTGTAAGTTTTAGTTAATCATGTATGCTATTTAAATTGATTTTAATGCTCTACCCCGTATTTTGTTTATAGTGGCACAAGAACAATTTGTTTGAATAAGGCATCACCTCTCACACACAAGCCTTTTATACCTACAAAGACTTGAACTTGAGTCTTCTTTGAGGAAGACTACCCATCTCAAGCATAGATTGCTTGTGTTAATTTTAGTAATTATTTTTTATCATTTACAATGAATAGGTGGCTTGAAAATACAAAGGTACCCTTAACATCTACTTTATGAAAACAAACCTATATAAATTATGTTTGTCACTTAAAAGTAATATTGTGAACTAGGAAAGGAATATCAAACAACAACCAACAATAGGGGTCATCAGCGAAAAATAAAAATACGAATACAATAAAACAATAAATAAGACAAGTAATTATTTCCCTCAAGGTAAGATAAAGAATCACATTTAGAAGGAAACATCTATATCATACTTACCACTATTTGTATGTTCTTTCTAATTTTAAATGTTAATATTTGTATGTTTTGTTAAATATAATTTTTACTATTTATTTTGTTTTGCAAATCTTTCAAGATTCATAGGAAAGATGCAGAGATTTGTGAAGACTGTAACATGGGAGATGATTACTTTGAAAATTGAAGGTCTAAATACCATTAAAAATGTCAAAGCTAAAATCGAGGGACATAATAAATTATAAAAGATAAGTTGAATGTTTCTCTTCTATAAAATGTGTATAATTTATAATATTAAATATAGTTTTATTTCATAAACTTATGTTTATTTATGTATTTATAATATTAAATTATAATTATGATAAGCAATTGCCGTATCATATTATGCAAGTTGTGCATGCAAGAAAGTGTCATTATTATTTTTATCTCAATGCATGGGAAAACTAATAATCAGTTAAATAATTTTTAGATTTTTTATTTCGTAGCGAGAACAACAGTGCACTTTAAAGAGTGCCAAGAAACACTGTAATTAGTGGTTTTCCAGGTCTATTCAGAATATAATTTGCTTAGTTTTTCACCCTTACTAATTATTTATAAAATAATAAAAGATTAATTAAATTATATATTTTTTTTAAATTAAAATTTTTTATCATCTTTTTCAAACAACAATGTTTTTATAGCTATCTTCTAAATATTATTTGTATTAACAAGTTATCTTTTAAATTTGTTTTTTACAATAATAAATATCAAAACTAAACTAGGATATTTCTTTATAAATATGTTGAGATTTCCAATATAATACCTTCAATAACAGTTGACAAATATAAACAATAATATTAATAATTTATATTTCCCCTCCGTTAAAATATACTTTCTTATTTTTGAAAATAATTTTTTATCCATGTAACAAGTGTCCTAGACTTTGCATGGTATTAGTTGTTTTGGAAAACACTCTCTCCACCACTTTTCTCTAAATTTCCTTTAAAAGTAAAATTAAAATTATTTTAATAGACTGAACTTATAGATATTATTATTTTACCCTAGGTAGGAGTAGATCCCTTATGTTAACACCTTTGTAATTGATGCTTTAATCCATATATCAAACAATGGAAAATAAAGCTAAAAATTATATAAAAAAAAGCAAAGGACCCAAATTGCCATCTACATTTAAATCAAATATTTTCTAAGAAATACAATAATACAATTTCAAAATTTGGCATGATATTCTAAATGTCATCATGATTTTAAGATTTGTGTCTAAAGCTTATATTATTTCTTTTAAGCCATTAATTAATAATAAATAATAATAAGAAATGAATCCTTCATAGAAAGAATAATCCTTTAGCTTTAAAATCTATCATATTTATGTAGATTAAGAAAAATATTTAGTGGGAAATCCATTGATAAAAATAGAATATTTGAAATCATAACTTTATTTATCACATTCACACAACCCTAGTAAAATCTAAATTTTCTATAAATAACATGATGTAGAAAACTCCAACAAACCTACCATATACATTAATCATATTTAATATTATTGTTGTAATTCAAGTTTATTTCTAAAAATGAACAAAAGCAATCCATCCACTCATATCTTATACAAAATGCTAAAAAAATAATGAAAGATATAAATAGATAGTGAGTACCTATAGGCACCATAAATATTCACTATAGAGTATTTATATCAACATGGAAACTCCATTGCATAAATTTTCCCTTGGTGTAATGAAGCAAGGTGTGTTACAATAAAACTAGCAAAGGTCATAGTTTAAGAGTTCTTATAGATGCAAACTTAGCTGTAAGGGAGAAAATATTTTGAGATTGACAAAGAGAGTCAAAGACAATGAGCAATAATGTTTCTAAGAAAGTATATTGAGTCCAATGACACTCTTAGTGATGTCTTCAATCAACTTTAGAAGGTACCATTATGGTCCAAAGTAAAAAATTTTATTTGTATCTAGCAAATAACCTTAGCTAACATAAGGAAAACAATCTAAAAAAAAATGCTTACCCTCTCCTCACCATCCCAATAGTGGAATAGTATTCTCTATAAGAGGAATATTTCTTTGGATGAACGAAGATAGAATAATCCTTAGAAACACATATTTTATATTCATTAAGATGGTCGTTGCCAAGCCCCTCCTAATGGTGTTGGAAAGATTAACATGGATGGAGCTTTGAAAATTAATGTAAAAAGTGGAAGTATGGGAGTTATAGGAAGGATTTCATGTGGCAATTCTATATTTATAGAGAATTTGAATGTGCTCTCTAATAAACTACCAGAAGTGTATGCTCTTCTTTAGGGTCTTCACAAGGAAACTAACATTGTTTGGAGTTTAGTATAGGTAGATCCAGAGTCCTAAGTGCTCCTTCATGAACTAAAAAACACTACTAAGTCCCTTTAGGAGGACCAATATTTACAAATAGTGCTAGAAATAATTTTTAGCCTTTAAACTAGAATTACGACAACTAAATTTTTCATGTCCTCCAAAAGCAAAATAAGGTAGAGGATGTTATGGCAAACAAGGACCTAGAATCAAGAATTTGAGACTATGATGGAGATCTCCCCATATAGTGAATGAGAAAATAAGATAAAAAATCTATCGAATCTTCTATATTGATGCTTGTAACATTAATTTACGTCTCATGACTTAGAAAAAGTTACTAGATTCTTTTTTTATTTTAATAATTTAGTGCAATTTGAACAAAGCCCTATTTTATTGGAAGGGGTGACAATGTAACCTTCTTGCTCACTTTTAATTAACAAGAAGTCTTTTTTACCCTAAAAACTCTAATAAATTGTAATCTATAAGCATTGTTGCTTTGATAATGCTTTTGGCCTTATGAACTTGGATGAGTAAATGTGGCCAAGTGTTTTCCTTCAAATTTTAGATTATGAATTTCATAAACTCAAATATATCTAAGAGCACAAGTCTCTCCAAAAGTTTTGAACCCTTCAATGGACAACAAATATCATGTTATTCATGTAAGTATGATTATTTAACTAAAGTGGGCATGTTGGTTTGAAAGGATAAAAGGAAACGATATATGAAAAGATATGATCATGTTGGAATATATGGTGTCAAGCTCCACACATTGATTGGAAGTGCTTTGATCTTCCTTTGGATATCACATACTATGGTTTTGTTAAAAAACTTGATATTCTAAGTTGAAATAAATTTCCATTAATTAAAAATCTTGATCTATGATGAGAACATGAAGGAACTATTAAATAGTGAAGTTTCTTTTTCTTTTTAAATCAATTTATTTGATAGAATCTAGTAAATATTGTAGACAACATACCCTAACCACTCACAAAAACCTATCCATCCCACAAATCTGCATAATAAAATAATATGCCTAAGGTCTAACTTAGGTGTATTTTCTTGCACATTAATCTATTTTCCAAATTTGTAAAATCTAGAAAATATCCCCTAGGATATCTTGTCTCTCCCATAGAAAAGTATTTTAACCTCCACTACCCCTTCCCTTGCTACACCTCACCCACCTCACTTCACTCCCACCTACCCATATACCACTACTCCACATAAGTGAGACACTCTAAGTGACTCACTCTAACTACCCAAGATAGGTGATTGTCCAATTATCACCACTTGGCTGCCTTGGATTGCCACGTATCCTCATCTTACTCATCTCAAAAAATCCTATAAATACTCCATAATTCCATCAAAAAATGGGTATTGAAGATACATTGTCATGCTACCAAAAACACACAAGGAAGGAAAGAGCATTCGCAGAGATTGAGCCATTGAAATTGAGAAGCACCAACTTGAGCCCTTCTACCACTTAGTCCCAAATGTAGACCTATGTTTGCATAGCCATAAAAATAGCCCTACAAGTGCATAAAAATAACCCTATATTTAACTAGCCATAAACCTAGTCCTGCAGGTCCCCAAATGCAGCCTTGCATTTGCACAAGAGTAGATCAGACAGGTACACGCCTAGATCAAAACAAGTAAAACACAATAATGTATTTTTTCTTGATTGTTTATCTTCTACATAGGTTTTTACTTTGTTGCAAGAATTTTAACTTAGGGTTTCATAGTTGTCATTTGTATCAAAATGAACCTCACACAATAGAGGCCCTTCATGTGCTATTGACCCCTTATCTGTTTGCAAACATTTGTGTGTAGGTGATAGGTAATTGAAAGCTGCTAGAGAAAGAATGGCCCACGAGGATACCCAAGCCCATCTAACATAATTATTGGAGCAAAGAATATCATTTACATTCACCATTATTTTGATTTGCAAAAGGAGCATTTCCTCCTTTTGCCCATTGTACCCTAAAAATTATGCATATTGCTTATTTTAATCATACCCCTGCACACTCGAGGCAACTTAATTGTAAAAAAGATACCGAGGCTCTAGTAAAGCTTAATACAAAGTCATTCTTTTTATTGCAATTGCTTGTTCATGCTTTCATGGTTTGGGTGTTATCTTATTTGTTTACAAATTGGTAATCATGGTGGGACCCCTTGAGGGTTATTATTTGTATTACCTTATCATTTTTAGATTTATGATATTTTGTTTGTTGGTTGTATGTTTTTGGAGCTCCATTATGTAAAGATAGAAAAACACTGTCGAGAATTTTAGGGACTGTCTGTACTATTCCTAGCCCTATGCAAACACAATCCTACATTTGGGAACCTATACAAATGTAGCCATGCATTTGGGAACCTATGCAAACACAACACTACATTTGGGGCCCTATGCAAATGTAGTCCTACATTTGGGAAAATACATCCCTATGTTTGGAGAGCTAGAAAGAGAGCTTAAGGTTTCCAGGTAAGTTATCTGGACCAATTTTAAGTGCAAAATCTGATTTTAAAGAAAAAAGAAAAAGAAAAGTCTTTCTTTTTCTATTTTTCTATTTTTTTTCTATTTTCATTTCAAATGCATGTTAGAGATTGCATTTTGTAGGTATTTTGGAAGTCTTTTGTAAGCATTTTCTAAAACATCCAATCAAATTTGTATTTAAGGGTACATTTATTGTTTTTCAAATTGCAAAAGGTATATTATTTATATTTAGGGTTAATTTTAAATCCTTAAGTACATTTTAAGTCATATTAGGGCTTTTTATCTGCCTTGTTTTATTTTTAAGACACAATAAAAAACATAGACCTGTGTTTGACCAATCCTAAATGTAGACCTATGTTTTACCAAATGTAGACCTACATTTGACTAGTCCCAAATACAACCCTAAATTTGGCCCTGTGCCTTAGACTCATTTTAGAGTTTTTTTGAAGTCTTCTTTCTATATTTTAACTCAATTTTTTTTGTCTTTTTTTTGTTTTTTTGAGTGTTGTTTGTATTTTGCATGTATCTGATTGTATTTGTAGGTATCAAAATTTAAAGTTCATTATAGCTTGTATTCTTAGGATTAGCTTTGTGTTTGTTTTACAAAACTTTAAAAAACAAAAACAAAACCCCCCCACACACATGCACAATTATAATTTCACACCTTTGCATTGAAAAGTGTGAGGAAATGTCCTAAACGAGTTGGTTTTTCATTTCCAACCATCAATCAAGCCCTAGTAAATCCCTTGTTAGTATGATAGTTTCTTAGATTTCATCACCAAGAAATTGGTTACCCTTGAGGTTAGCTCAGGATAATCAAGGTTAGACAACCTTCATTCCCAGGGCTTAATAATTTGCAAAATCATAGTTGTAATTTATGCCCAAGCTCACATGAGGGTGAAGCGAAAGCTCAAATAGACCGATATTAAGGCACTAGACAACGTAGCCTCTCTCAAGAGGTATTTTGATTCCTTAGGATATACCCATTTCCAACCCTTTATTTACGAAGCTTTATGAGTCGTTCATGATTTATCCTTCGTCATAGGGGTGGGTACGAACACACCTTTTTAGATTCCACTTCACCACCTACTGCTTATATTTTTTAGGCCTAGGTAACATAAAACATACCAAAACCCACAAAAATAAATTCAAAACTTTAAAAACTATAAAAGTATATTAAAAAACTCCAAAAAAGAACAAAATCAAAAACAAAATTTGCAAAAATGAAGAAAAATAGAAAAATATTTATTGCTTGTATGATTGTGTATTTTTATTTGTAACATAATTTCACATTAACCACACACATAACCTACATATTCATCACCCCATACCACTCCTAGCTTATGGTATTGACCTGGATTCAAACCAAAGAACTAACCAACATCCAAAGCCAAAAATCTACATCCATGGACCATTATGCTCAGATTTCTTATGCCTCAAATACTTTTATGGTTAAGCAAGGGGGTATCCATATAGACTTATCTTCTAGGCCTTTGAATCATACACCTATATCAAATATAGACATGATGCAAAGAGCTATCCACACCTCCATCCTAGATACCCCTCACACTAAGCCATCAACACCTTCTGATTTGTGCATTACATACTTAGATACTGATACCCTCAAAATATACCTAAACCTATTTTCTCCATTCTTATCCCTATACACTATTACACCCTATCCATTCTCATATTCCATCAAGAACCTGACCATTTGCATCCCTAAAATACTAACCAAATCATCATTAACCCCCCTTTCGAATGTACATCCATGCTCACTAACTAAAATCCTCCACCATCATATAATAAACATATTTCCATCTCAACCCATAACATCATCTTCTCTAACACACTCTATGAAGCACAAGTTCATGTTGCTTTGTAGGTGCCAACATCAATTCCACTTACATCATTGCCTTTTGTTGATCCCACGTAGCATACCATTCCTAACTCGATTGTGATCCCCTTCACCACTTACCCTCAAGCAACATCCACCCATATTGCTACCACACATCATATTCAAACTTTTACCCCCAATTCAACTATGCAACTCACATAAATGATTACTATACACCAAGCTTTGCAACACTTGCAATAACTACTTTATGGTAATGCTAATCAAGGTATTCATCCAATCTTGCAACAAAAATCATAATTGGTAGAATTCAATCACCCACCCATATCAATCCAAAACATCTTTCTCACACATGATCCATAATGGGTATCATGACCACCCACCATAACCATTCCCACACCTCCACTCAAAAACATGCATGCTATTTCATCAACACAACACACCATCATTCCAGCATCCCCTCATAAACAACCTCCACTTAACCAAAAACAACCATTCCACAACTAATATAAATAGAACATATCACATCACCAAATTCCAACAAACACAAATCAAAACCTCATTTCATCCACACAATTCATCATGCAATGGACACATCCCACATATACAAAAAATACAAACCAAGGTTTTCAATCACCATTAGAAGATCCAAAATTTTAGTTTTTACAAAGTCAAATTGATAGCTTAGCCATGCAGACACCTAGAATGTTATATCAAAAATCCACTATGAGTCATCTAGTCAATCACCCAATTCATCCTTTGGTACCATCATTACCTTATATTGTAGATTTTACATGATCAAAGTTTGAAAAATTTTAAGGGTATGAGGACCCCTAGGATCATGTAGGTGTGTTCATCCATGTGTGTTTTAGAATACAAGATAATGATTCATTGATGCTGCAGATATTTTCCTAAATGTTTGGAGTAGATACTCTAGAATGGTATAACTATTTTCCACATCACATATACACTTTCGACCAATTAGCAGATCAATTTCTAGAGTGATTATCCTTGAACATTAGAAAGAAGATAACCTTAACTGACTTGTTCTATTTACCTCAATTTGTAAATGAGTCAGTTTATGATTATGAAAATCGCTATAGGACAAATATCACCAAATTGCATTCATCCTCCCCATGGTGGAACTCACAATAATGTTTATAAGGATTTGCTCAAAATCCACCTCCTTGTTATTATAATTATAACAATATAGGACATTCAAAGAAGCACTCACCCAAGGTAGAGTAATTGAAGAGATTAAAATTCAAGAAGGTAGGATCAAGCTTTAAAATAAAGAATAGTAGAATAAGAATCAAAGGGGGAATAATCAAAGCTAGTCTAAACTTGACTAGCTGAACCAAGTTGTATTGAGTGTGCCTCAATCACAAACTCAAAAAACTCAATTCCAATACCAACAACCCCCAATACAAAAACCATAGCAACAACATGTATATCAAGTGGTACCATCCCCACATCAAATTCAAAATTAGGGCAACACAACAGATAATCATAAATATTGATAGTACAATAAATCTGCTCGTAATTACACTCCACTCCCTAATCCACTCTCCACTATCTTCCAACAGTTGTATGAGGCATAAATGATTACACTATCACAAATAAAACCTGAAGACCCCAACGAACCACATGGTAGGTCATACAAGGAGTACCAATATTTCACCTTTAATTGTCATAAAGGTCATGACATTAATGATTGCTATTAATTCAAATATATCATATAAGATATGGTCAACAAGAGGAATATCAAGATTGATAATACTTTAGAATAGCAAAATTAAAATCTTGGTATTTATCAAACACCATTGCCTCATCATGAGACCATACAATAGATAACAGGGGCATTAAATTCTATAGTTCTCCCAACCAAGTCAATCATATTCATAATTCTCAATAATACCAAGGTTTTGTAGGTGATATACATATAATAACCCCTAGTCAAATAAGTATGAATCATGCACAAAAATAAAATGATTCAACCTAGACAATACTCCCTCCAACAACACCAAAAATTGTTGTGCCTCAAAAACCAGGTCAAACCAATCCATCACCCAAAATTTATCTCCAAAACCATCCACCAAGACCAACCATCATAATGAAGAGTCATTTGATGCATAGCTTGAAATTGGATTCGACCAAAATATCTATTTATGAGCTGATACAACAATATATCCAACATCATGAAGCATTGACGGAGATCCTAAAATCCATTGAAGTCTAGACAGAATATCCCAATGCTTTTACAAAATTTGTGGGAAATATCGAGACATGCATAGAACCATCAATTGAATTTTATGATTTTAAAATAAAAACCATGCCAATGGAGATACATGATCCTATGTTGCACATCATAGCTCATATTGATATAAATCCTTCAAACAAGTGCTAATTGATACCAACTGTAGACACTAAAATTGTATAAATCAAATAATACTACCAAGGTGCCACTCTTATCAACACCATATGGCCCTATTGGGCAACCATAAGGGGTTAATTAGGGGTCCTAGCCACTTTTGGGAAGGTTTACCCCACTTTCAGGAGGTTTTGGACCATGTATCCATGACCGTACCACCCTAGGATGGCCACAATTCATGGCCATCCCACCCAGGGACAGCCACAAGCAACCGTACCTAGGTGGGAAATCCATGGTCTAGGCCCCCTATAAATTCAAGGGTGGGACAAATGGTAATCAATTACTGCAATTTATCTTACCTAATCACTCATAACAGATTGGGAGGCTGTCATAGCCATTAGGGACTATAAATTGGAGGCCCAAATGGGAAGCCTATTCCACCCAATGTATGGCAAAGGCAGTGACAAGTGGTGGCACCTACCTTGCATGCCTAAAATTTCCCCTTTGCCCCATTTTACCTCTTGGGCTATAAATTGGAGTATTTACACTCAATTTTGGAGAGAGATCTTTGCAATTATTGACCATGAAGTACTGCTGATATTTACCCTCACTTTTTATCCTCTTATTTGCTCTCGAAAACCTTGTTAATCGAAGGTATTTTATAGGCATCCCCAAATATGCTCATGCTTTTCAAAATCTATCAATTCCTATGAGTTAATTTACAAAATTTAATGAAAACATCCCTAGGAGGATTCTAGACTAGATCCAAGTGGAATTGGTGGCAAACACTACCATGTTTTGGCGTCCTCCCCACCAGGGACAATTAACGACCCAAGTTGGAACTCTCAGGGATGGCCATGAATTGGCCCAAAATTTTGATCTAATTTTAGTTTATATCAATTTAATAACATTATATTAGCATCATATTCAATCTTGGTAATGTTTAGAGTGGTTTTGATTTGGTAATTATAGTTTTTATGATTACAGTTCTACTTGGCCCTCTTAGAGATGGCCACATGTTCTGCTCATAATCTCACTTCAATTTCTACTCAGATATTTAAAAAATCACATTATAGACATCATACTAAGTTTTCATGTCATTTGAAGTAGTTTAGATATATTGATTGCACTTTTTACATTCAATATTGCATGTATTTCATAAATTTTATCATCATACGTATATGCTATTAACATATTTCAATTCTTATGTGTAGGTATAGATATTCCAATGCATGAGGGAGGAGCTAAATAGTAGAAGAAATATAGCTCAAAGCAGCGGTAGCGCAAGCCCACTCTTCATTGTGAGTGCGAGAGGAACACTGAAAGCACACCATAGGTTCATGGAGGGATTGGATCCTTCAAACTTTGTAACTTGAAATGTATCAAATTGAAAGCCCTCAAGGGGATGTATTGTAACCTCCTATTTGAAAAATTAATGAATACAAAGATAACCCCCCTATTACTTAACTTATTTGTCATTTACTTGCTTACTTTATCGTCTCTTTTGCATGCTTGTTTAGAAAATTAGATGCATTTAAATTTCATTTTCTAGGTGTACCATTTTTCATGCTCTTCAGTGGCAAGCATGGTGGGACCCTTATCCCTTTTTAATTTTGCCATATTTAACCTTATTTTTGCACTTGGTATGTTGCAAGTTCTAGCCGTTCTGACCTGAGACGACCCCTGAATTCCTAATTGGAGCTTTCATGGATGGCCACAATAGCCATCCCACCAAAGTATGACCCCCAAATTTATAGCCATCCCGCCTTGGGATGGCCAAAAAATAAGGGGTTTTCAACCCAAATTTCCAGGAACTGTAGCTTCACAGATAGATAAGGTAAGTGTCTAAACCTTCAATTTGCATTAAGGGTATTTATAAAAGGGTAAATTTAATTGTTTTATGTCTTATCTTTGTTGATTGAAAGGATAATTTTCGTTTTTCCTAAAAATATAAGTAGAAAATTGAAGAAAAATAGGAAAACAAATAGTCTTAGATATGCATTTGAATGGTTTACCTGCGTGTGACCTGCCTAAGGGTTAGGTTTTCATATAGGCTAAATATTTTGTAGGTTTCTTATTCATGCATCTAATTATAAAAGTAAAACACTTCTTAGGTATTTAGTGAAAAGTCATTGAGTGCTACTTTGTTTACTTTCATTAATTATAAAAGGAGCCACACACACCACGTCACTTTTAAATATTAGTGAGTTGGAATTCATCCCCAACCACTAATAGAGTTCAACGACAGTGGGTTTCATATCCACCTGTTGGCTCAAATCTTACAAAATCTATTTTAGCCAAAACCAGCTCCAAGAACCGTCATAGCTTGTGGAATAGAGCACATATCTCTCTTTGGAGAGGTATATCACTTACCACAATGAACTAGGTGAGGACTGGCAGGACTTGTGCTCCCTAATCGGGTATGGACTTCATATCCATACTTTGGTTGGTTTATGTGACCGAACTTTCATTGTCGATTGTTGAGTTGTGAGTATACAGGTGAAATCCCTTTAACAATTTGAGTATTACATCAACCATTGCAAAACACGATAAGGATTCAAATTGTATTGAACAACAAATCAAAACACACCAAACATATTAGGGATTCACATCTAAAACTTAAAGGAGATAATCACATTGTTTGCTTGTGTGCTTCTTTGATCGGTTGATTATGTATTTCTAAAATTTAAAAGAGATAATCATGTTATCTACATGGTGTGTTTTGTTTGGGTAATCAACATAAGATACTTGATCTAGGATCAAACCCTAATTTTTCAAAAAAAAAGTATCTACTTTTTGATTTTGCATCCAATGGATCGAAAATCATGCAAATCGGAGCTATTACAAAAACATTATATTGGTTTTATGATTACTCTATTTTTGAGTGATTTCAAGCCAAAAATAAGGAAAATTTGCACTAAAACAATCATAAAAATCTCTAGACAACCCCCAAAATTGCCAAATTTATTTTGTCGTCTTAGTTAGACCCTTTTGCACCTATCACAAAAATTTTGAGTCCTAACTCTTTATTTCACAAAATTTCCAAAAAATTCCTAAAGTTGGATATTTTTCCATGAGCCTTGGTTCGTCAAATACTCTAAAAATACAATTTTTGACTAGGAGGTCATTTTTTGGAGCCCTAGCCCATTGTGATCAAATAATTGCACTGATCCTTTTGGTATGTAACACCCATAACCTTTTTGGAAGTCAATTTTCTAATATGGCTGAAGGACCTCCATTTTATGGATTTGGTCCCAATGCAGTTGAAAACAAGACCTCCAATTTAGAGGGAGAATCAAGCTCCATAACTAGAAATATCTCCAAATAAATCCATAGGACATGCCCATCCATGAATGGCATTCAAGGTTTTATTATAAAAATAATATAATCCCTAGGAGGGCAAACCTTTGAAATATCCCTAATGGAATTATACATAGTGAATAATCTACCCACTAAGGGGTCTAGTAGGTCAATATCATGGATTCACACCCCAGCTTGCTCTATATATCAATCAAAATATGAACATGAGAGTACACCATGGCCTATCCTAGATGAGTGAACTACCCTTTTTGATTGAGTAAGTTGCACTCATACTCCTCAAAGAGAGCACTCAACGTGCACATGTGCTTTTGTGCAACTTGCATAAATAGAGCTTACATATAAACCTGAATATGTGTATTTCCTTATAGATGAGGGAGAAGACCCAAGTCATCCTCCTACTCCTCATGAAGAGTATTGGGTATGACCACATTATGGCTCTACATCGTCAGACTACATAGCTCATTCATAAACACATGTATCAATTCAATGTAACCTTTAAGGAGCATGGAAAAAATGCAATAGATCCTACTAAGGGGGAAAGACATGACAAATCCATTCATATTTCCAATATGAGGGTGCATAGCCCCCATCCAACTAAAAAAAAAAAGTTACACTCATCAGGCACTTAGGCCAAATCTTAATAGGTAACAACATACATATCAACTCCAGTTGGATCAACAACAATTAAATCAACAATGGGTGGAATCACAACGAGCATACCTACAAAGGATGTATCAATAAAAGATACAAGAACAACAAAAGATACAACAATATCAATTGCAAAATGCATTAAATAAAGTGGTGCTTACACCTCGCACCTATAGGATGCAACAACGTGTAAGGCATCCAATATAGTCTCAAAATCTTCCCCCTCAGCCACACCAAAATCACGTTCAACATCAATGGTCGTTGTATGGTTATCATCAAATGCCTCATACCCCTCAAAAATACCAAGATCAATATGAGGAAGAATCATATGAAGAGTCCCAATGGGAACATCAAGATCAAATAGATGCTTACCCTAAATCTAGTTATGATGAGGTACCTAATAATTATACTTATCGTCCATCTCAACATAAAAAGTGACCTCCTTTGTCTAATCAAGAGCGATAACAAGATGATCATATCATTTAATCAGGGCCCTACAAAGCACCATGATTGAAGGGTTGAAAATTCAATATGAATGGGCAAGACTACTTCTTTATCATATACCAGGGAATAAGAGGATGTTTTAATGCATTTTTTCATGGAGATGTGATCAGCCCATAATGCTTGGTTTAGGAGCAAGTACCAAATACGCTTGTTTTCACCAAGGGTTCTCTTTAGAATTTTTAAAAAATTCTTTTTTGTGCACTCAACCAAGCCATTTCCCTAAATATAATAGTTTTATGATATCTTTAAATAAATCCTATACTTACCCATGAATTTATTGATTCTAGCACTGATAAAGGGAGTTCCATTATCCATTATGATTGCATCTAGTATGCCAAAATGAATGATTAATCCCTCAAGGAAAGAGATAATTGTTGCTTGATCCACCTTCTTGGTTAGGATTACTTCTGACCATTGGGTGAAATAGTTGGTTGCAGTTAGGATGTATTTGTATTTGATAGAGGAATTGGGATCAATAATCCTAATAAAGTTTAAGCCCCATTGTTGAAATGGTGCTTCTAATTGAATAAAATGAAGGGGTAATGATGCATTATTTCTTCTACTAACATATCTTTGGCATTTTTCATAACTCTAACTAACTTTGAATGTATCTGCAAAGAGCGTAGGCTAGAAATATCCTTCTTTGATGATCTTCAATGCCATTGGCCTACCTACATAATGGCCTTCTGATAAACTAGAGTGAAACTTCTCCAGGATTATTTGTTTCTCTGATTCTTGGATGCACCTGAGAAGTACTCCATCAATATTATTATGGAACATCCCATTTGGCAACATCACATATTTGAGAGCTTAAAGTATGAATGTCCTTCTTCTCTGTGAGGCGTTAAGATGTGAAGGAAACCTACCCAAATGGAAATATTCAACAAGGTCCTCTATTCAATCATGATTAACTATAGAGTGATTAGAAAAATTATTTTTGTTTACTGAATCCTTTAATTGACAAACCATGGATTCATAAGTAGTGCTTCTTACGAGATCCTAACATAATGCTCAGTCTTGAACTAGATTGGTTGAATGGATTTCAACATCATACTCTTGGATTTTAGAGACCCAACCAACTCTCTTGTCTCCAAGATCTCCCTAAATGATGAAAATATAGATATTTGGATGAAAAACATAAACTATTATTGTGCTTTGAGAAAAAAAATATAAATATTTCTTCAAGGATTTCATCATCGCATATACTTGCTTTTCAATAAATTATATTTCTATTAATGCAATTGGATGACTTGACTCAAGAAAGCAATTGGATGCTCATCTCCATCATATCCCTTTTGTGTAAGCACCACTACATAACTCTCTTTTTCACCAATGACATACAGGATAAAATATATTGAATAATTAGGGTTTACCAAGACTGGGGCTTGAGCAATTCTTTCTTTTATTTCCTTGAATCCTTGTTTCTTCTACTTAGTCCATTTGAAATCAATATTTTTCTTTAAAATCTCAGTCATAGTCTTTACCAATTGAGCGAAATCTGCAACAAAATTTCAAAAACAATTTATATGCCCGAAGAAATATTGCTAATTCTTCTTGTTGGCTAGCAACGGATGCTTCAAGAGAGCCTCAACTCTAGTTGGATCTATAACCAAACCTTTCTCCAAAATAACATGGCCTAGGATATTTCCTTATTTTATCGTGAATATGGAATTCTTTGGATTTATGGATATTTCGAACTCTTGACACTTCTCAAACACTTGTCTCAAATGTAGACTATGATCCTCCCTATTGTGAGAGAAGACAATCATGTCATCTAAATATATCACAATAACGCAATTTAACAACTCATCGAAAGCTACGTCCATATGTCTATGAAAAGTTGCTCTAGTGTTCGAGAGACAAAACATCATTCATTGATAAGAAAATGTTCCCTATTTCGTTGTGAACACCGTTTTATATTGGTCTTCATACTTGACCTAAATTTGGTTATAGACAGAGAATCCATCAAGCACAGAAAATATGTGAGCACCAACAACTCCATGAAGAATCTGATCAATTTATGATAGTGAATAGTGATCCTTCAGATATGCCTGGTTTAAATTAAAAAAATCCATGCATAGGAAAATATCTCCATTCTTCTTCCTCACAAGGACCAGATTTACTACCCAGGTAGAGTGTTTAATTGGGTAAATGATATTGGATTCCAAAATTTTTAGTAGTTCTACTTTCATCAAGGCTTTAATCTATGGATTGATCGATCTCTATTTTTCTTGAGGGGTTTCACTCCTTCCTATAACACAACGGTATGCTGGATCACATATTTATTGTAGCCTTTCAAATCATGGTAGCTCCAAGTGACAATGTCTGGGTACTCATGGCATAATTTCTTGATTTTCTCTAGCTCTTCCTAAATGCAATCAGTGCCAACTTTGATTGATTTCTTAGGTCCCAATTGCAGTTTAGTGTACTCCTTTTCATCCACTTTGATATTATGTTTTTTTGCTCTGTCGTTTTTATCAAAAAGACTCTCAAGCATAATCAATCCTTTTTAGATATGATTATTCCATAGTTGGATAAATCCCTAAGCTTCTTCCTCATTAAGTGTTCTTTCTTCCACATTACTAGCTTCTATTATTAAGAAATTTATAATTTGTTCACCACTGTCAAACACTTGCCAAAAGATATATTTTTTAGGGACTGAAGGTCTATAAAATAACCTCACAGTCTTGGGCTTTCTCACCACATGCTAAACTGGAGAAACATTAGCTCCAAGGGATTCTAGGATATCGGCATGCTTGTTCTGCTCCCATGAGATTGCTTGGTTGTTCAATGTTGTATAGGCATCAAAAAGGTCCCAAAATTTGTAATGGTACCTTCAGGTAATGTTTCTTGGAAACACACTTATTGGTTACCTGGTTGACGATCAGATCAAAATCTCTAAAAATCTGTAATTGTTTGATCTTGAGATCCTCTTTTTTTTTTTCAAGCCTAGGTAGAGTGCTTCATACTCGATGATGTTATTGGTACAAATCTAGGTTAGTTGGAATGAATAAGTCTTCTATGTTCCATAAGGAGAAATGATAATGATACCTACCCCTGCGCCATTCTTACATCTATCACCGTCGAAGTACAACTTCCATAATTGATCCAGAGTAGGATCTTGATCATTAGACACCTTTGCTTCAAAATTTTCAGGATTACTAATGGTGTAACAACCAATTTTAGTCTCCATCATGGCATTAAATTCAAGCATTGAAAACTCGTCTTCTATCCGAATCTCATCCAAAACTTCTTCCATCAAATTTAATTCCTCCAATTATTCGATCATCAAGTTGACAGAATTCATGAGTTTATCTTCTTCAATATTATCTATGTAACAAGTTGAAGGCTTATCATTATAAATTTGGATTCTCCTCCCTTTGATAGGAATCTCCAAATGAGAATAATCCAGAAAAAATGTAGCCTCCAAACTTGGTAGTGAACTCCCATGACAAGCACATGCTAAACTATAGTTCTAGATCAACCACAACCACCTCTTAGATCATAGTGATCTGAGGTACTTTATGCAACACAATGGGAATGTATTTGATGATCCCCACTGTCCTCATAGGGCCATATAATTTTAAAACACAAGAGATGCTTCTTGTATATTTCATACCCATAATATCACAAACTACCTTTGGCATGATAGTTGTTGCAGCACCAGAGTTGATCATGCAATTGTGCACAATCAAACCTTCCATCTTGAGAGACAAGTAGAAAGGGGGTGGTCTATTATTTATAATGGTAGAAGTCTCAACGTTTGAGATAACACTATATGAGTAAGATTATTCCCCTTATTTTTCATAAATTTTAGTGATTCTTGCAACAAGTCCACTTGCAATGCATCATAGAGATTCACCTTGGTTTCAGCTCTTCAATGATGTTGAACATGGATGCACTCTTCTCTTTTCCTTCATTGGCAAATTCATATTTGTTATAATACTACTGGGTAGCCTCTACCCTCTGATTCTTGGTCAAGGATGGGTATTTGAGCTTTTCCTTGGCCTATTCCTCCGTTTCAACTCTTGCTTGTAAAGTTGAAGCCTTTTCTTGCACTCTTTATTTTGCTTGTGGAGTAAAAAGATATTTTAATAGGACAAACACATCTTGTTTGGATACTGGAATAGCCACTTTCACTTTTGCTTTTTTTTTCTCATTTTGTACCTTTGGATAAATAGGTACCTTCAGGGGTTCCATCTTAGTTGGGTCCACGATGACGGGTTTTATTCTAGATCTCATGAGAAATGAAACTTGCCCTTCAAAAAGGACCATAAAAATATGATCAACCTCTGTAATCATGTTGATTTGACCATCGAAAGAAATTTCTACCAATGTCTGCATGTAGTTCAGGTGAACCATGCAAGTTTCCTTACCATGTGGATCATTGCAAGTAGAGCACCGGTATACTTTTTTCTAATGTATCAGCTTCTTCATTTGTTAATATAATCGGGTTTCTCTTAGGAACTTTTCTGGTTGAAGCTGCTTGCTCCCTAGTTATTGGTAGAGGTTAAAATCTCCTAGGCTAGAAATCTCTTTCATCCTGCTTTCTCTTAATAACTATGATCTCATTGGCTGTCATTCTTATGGTTGAGTTTATCGATTGCATCTCTTTAGGTAACTTCTATTGTGTATTAGGATTTGAGGGTGCTAGAGGAGCTAGTAATGGAAGTGGTACAGGTGAATATGGCAGTGCTAGGAATGGAATCAGAGTGGGTAACTGTGAAATGGTTGGAATAGGCAGTTGTGGAATAGAAACTATCATCATGGAAGATCAGGAAAGATAGGCATCATAATCTTTGGAGGAAGCTTATCGATAGTAGCCTCAGCATTTTATGCAGCAAAATATAAATCAGGAAATGTGTGCATTGGACTATCGGATGGCGATACTGATGTCAGAGTTGAAATCTCAGAGGTAGTAAAATGCAGCTTGCTCAGAAGTTGACCAGAGACCATCAGGACCTCTCTACCAAGTTCAATAAAACCTGACATTGAAATCCATGATTTCCTCTTGCGAATGTCTATAAATGGTGGTAAATTAATGCAATAAATAGAACGGATCTGCTTGTTGGTTGAAACCCTTTATCAAAAATTTATCCAACTAGTCCCAGGTGGTAATAGTGGCAAGCTATAAATATCGATACCAGTAAAGCAACTTACCTCTGAGAGAGAGAACAAGTAATCTTACCATAATATCCTCGTTCGTGATACTATGAATGGTCACCAAAGAAGCCACATCTTGGACATACTCATAAGTCATCTTGCCCGTACCATCATAAGTAGGCAAAGCATTCAACACTGCTTATGGAATCAGATTCTGAGCTTCCATATTCAAAGCTCCATAGTGGTTGTAGGCTGAAAACTATCTTGGTGGTTGGGGTGGCAGATTTTGATCCATTGGACTAGAGTATTTTCCTAAGGATGAGGGAAAGTTAGTGGTTGTGCTAGCTGGACTTGAAGGAACAAAAAACACACCAACTACTTGTGAAGAAGTTATGACTGATGGGATAGTCAGAGTGACCGACTTAGGGTGTTCTCCTAACACTTGGGTGTCAAGATCATCAAACTCAATGAGATATGCAAAATTTTTGGCCTTCGATCTTGTGATCATGAAAAAATATTTTTCTCACTTCATGTTCAGAGGCTTATGGATAAAAATAAATTGCTAGATGTTCTAGTTAGAAAGAAAAAATATAAACATCAAATCTTAATACTGCTCAAAGTGAAACTTTAAGAGTTCCACTGGGTGTGCCAAAAATTGTTGGTCACAAATCTACCTAAGTAAACAATTCTTGTGTGCCCTAGACCCAACCAACATTGAAACGCCAAAGGATAGAGATATCCTTTGGGCTAATTTCCAGAGAGGGTTGGTTCTCTTACTAATCTAATTTAGTTTAAATCTTAGGGTAGCAGGGAAAGAGATGGAAAATAACATAAATAAATAGGAAATATGGATATGAGCCAGAAAATGTCGGATGAGGATAAATTAATAGTTAAAAATCAAATCAAGTTTCAATCAGCATGTAATGGGAAGGAAAGCATAGGAACCATTCATAGATTGCAGGAATAATTTCTAATGACCATTTCAAAATTCAGTTTTCTACCAAGAATTAAATTTAAAAATGTAGAATTCAAACTTACCTAACAAAGAACATGAACTTAATAGAAATGAAAGGCTGAAAACAATTTTATACAACACTACTCCAGGAACCAGAAGCCATGAATCCTTCGATTGATGCAAAAAAATCAAAGTGTTTTTTGCAGAGTGTTCATCCTCCTCATTAAATCAAAATTCTTAGTATTTATAGAGGATTTCACCTCTGAAATTAAATGCAAATAAAAATAAAATGCTGACTAGTCAAAGACTAGCAAGAGCAATTCCCTCCTTGGAAACATCAATGCTTGAATCAAAATATTCTTCAAGAGGCAACGATCCCATTTTCATGGAGTGCACCTGGGAAATCAGCAGAGATGGATGATAGGAAAAATGTTCTAGATGTCGGTGCATCGAAACTTAGCAATATTATGTGATAATTAGGAGCTTGAATATTAAATTTTGGACACTATTTCATCACTTTGCACCTTGGAATATTATCTTTGCTAGGAGATACACAATGCAATTTAACTTTATTTTGAAAAGGAGTAAAATTAATGGGAGGCACCTCAAAAATGAACAAAACCATACCATAATATGGGATGTAGCATTTAATCTTGACATCTCTTCAGAAAGAATTATGGAAATATTAATTTCATTGCTTCAAGAATTAAATTCCATTAGTCTCTGATCTTTCTCAAAAAATATCAGCAACAATAGCACTTTTGAAAGAAAACTTTGCTGAAATAAAGGGGCAAGAATTGATTTCGCCTAGGCAATTTGGTGTTTTCATGCATTGATAAGCTTTCATTCTTCACCTAATTTTTCCTAGAAAATAAAATAGAAATGACTTTTGCGAGAAACTGGGTAAAAAATGATTGATTTCACCCTCAAGTGGGGCGAAAATGATTTTCGCCCCTACCTAGGATGACTTTGACTTTGATTGGCACCTAGAGATGTTTTTTTTTTTTACTTTTGCTTCGAACTGGATGAAATCAATGTTCTGCTCAAAATGGGGTGAAGTTATATTGGCAGGCACCTTCCTTAAAATTTCTTTGACTTTGATTGGAGCAACCTTCACCCTAATGATGTCACTCCATCATTTACACTGAAAAATGTTCTCAACATAGAAATTTTCCCTGAATAAGGGCGAAAGTGATTTTCACCCCCCCTTTGGGGCGAATTTGACATTGACTTCACAAGGCAAACGTTTTGCTTGATTTTTGCTCCAAAATGTCTTCATTTAGAAATTCACCCTGAAGAAGGGCAAAAATTATTTTCGCCCCCCTAGGGTGAACTTGACTTTGACCAGTTCCAAATCCATTATTTTCTCCCCAAAATTTATTAAAATAGTAATTCAATCCCAAAAAGGGTGAAATCACCTTAAATGCATAATCTTCGGGTGAAAATACTTTTCTTCACTTTGTAAAATCTTGCCTTTGTTTTAATCAGAGCGCTTTCCATTGTTTTCACTACCACTTGGGAAAAATCTTCTTAACATGGTTTTTTAACCAAAATAGGGGTAAAAATTATTTTCATCCCTTCCTTAGGGCGAAAACATCTTCCCATTTATCTTCACTGGCGCTTTCCCTTTTAATAATAATTGTTAAAGCCTTAGACCATTTTCATCGCTCCTTCAATCTTGAGACATTCCTTGCTATACATTTCTTCCTTTTATATTTTGTCCATGATTTTTATTAATTTTTATCGATAAAAACTTGCTATGTATTTCCAGGGACAAAATCAACCATCTTTATTTAATGAAATCACTCAAGGAGGGAATTGTTTTTTATATAATAACAGTAAAATAAAAACAACTGCATCATTCATATTATATTCTTTGAATTTTACAATCGTAATTTAGTGGGGCAAAACTACCAATAAGTATACTCCTTTTTAGTCCAAATTTTATAATATGTAGGTGTTGGAAGTGATTTTTCTATTCTACAAATGTAAAAGGTTTGGGGCCCTTTCAAAAAACCATTTATTTACCAAAATAATAAAAAAAACACTCTTAGTAATTGGCCATAATTGATTGTAATTAATAATATCAAATCTTAATAATATTTTTAGAATTTTAAACCCTTTATCAATAATTCATCCAACTGGTCTCAGGTGGTAATAGTGGCAGGCTATAAAGATCAGTACCGGTAAAGCAACTTACCTATGAGAGAGAGAATGAGAAATATTACCATGATATCTTCATTTGTGATACTATGAATGGTCACCAGAGAAGCCACATATTGGACATGCTGATAATCCATCTTGCCTATACCATCATAAGTAGGCAAAGCCTTCAAAACTACTTGTAGATTCAAAGCTTCAGAGTGATTTTAGGCTAGAAACTATCTTGGTGGTTGGGGTGGTATATTTTGAGCCATTTGGACTAGAGTATTTGCTTGAGGAGGAGGAAAGCCAATGGTTGTGCTAGATGGACTTGAAGGAACAAAAAACACACTAGTTACCTGTGAAGAAGTTGTGGCTGATGGGATAGTCAGAGTGACCAACCTAGGGTGTTCTCCTAACACTTGGGTGTCAAACTCATAAAACTCAACAAGATATTTAAAATTTTTGGCCTTCGATCTTGTGATCATGAAGAAATATTTTTCTCACTTCACGTTCAGAGGCTTCTAGGCAAAATTGAATCATGAGATGTTCTAGACAGATAGTAAAAATATGAACATCAAATATTAATACTATTCAAAGTGAAACTTTTAGAGTTCCACCGGGCGTGCCAAAATTTGTTGTTCATGAATCTACCTAAGTATAAAATGCTTGTGTGCCCTAGAACCAACTAACATTGAAAGGCCAAAGTAGAGAGATGTCCTTTGGGCCAATATCTAGAGAAGTTTGGTTCCCTTACTAATATAATTTGGTTTAAAGCTTAGGGTTAGCAGGAAAGAGATGGAAAATGACAGAAAGAAATGGGAAATATGGCTATGAGCCAAAAAATATCGGATGGGGATAAACTAACAACTAAAAATAAAATAAGTTTCAATCAACATGTAATGGGAAGGAAAGCATAGGAACCATTCATAGATTGCAAGGATAATTTCCAATGACTTTCAGAATTCAATTTTCTACCAGGAATTAATTTTAGAAGTGTAGAATTTAAAATTACCTAACAAAGAACATGAACTTAATAGAAATGAAAGGCAAAAAACTCAAAGTATTTTTTGCAGAGTGTTCATTCTCCTTATTACATCGAAATGCTTAGTATTTATAGAGGATTTCACCTCTGAAATTAAATGCAAATAAAAACAAAAGGCTGGCTAGTCAAAGACCAGCAAGAGCAATTCTCTCCTTGGCAACATCAATGCTCGAATTAAAAAATTCTTCAAGAGGTAACGATCCCGTTTTCATGGAGTGCGGCTAGGAAATCAATAGATATGGATGATAGAAAAAACATTCCAGATGTCGATACATCAAAACTCAGTAATATCGTGTGATAATCAGGAGCTTGAATATTAAATTTTGGATACCATTTCATTACTTTGCACCTTGGAATCTTATCTTCGCTAGGAGATACCCAAAATAAATTAACTTTGTTTTGAAAAGGAGTAAAATTAGTGGTAGGCACCTAAAAAATGAACAAGATCGTACCAAAATCTGAGACATAGTATTTAATATTAACAACTCTTCAGCAGGAATTATGGAAATATTAATTTCATTGCTTCAAGAATTAAATTCCATCAGTCTTTGATCTTTCTCAAAAAATATCAGCAACAATGACACTTTTGAAAGAAAACTTTGCTAAAAGGAAGGGGCAAAAATTGATTTCACCCAGGCAATTTGATGTTTTCACCCATTGATAAGCTTCTGTTATTCACCTAATTAATTTTACCCAGAAAATATAATAGAAATGAATTTTGCAAGAAACTGATTGATTTCACCCTCAAGAGGGGCAAAAATGATTTTTTTCCCCTACCTGAGATGACTTTGACTGGAACCTAAAGATGTTTTCTTGGAATTTCAGTCCGAACTAGGTGAAATAAATCTTCTACTCAAAATGGAATGAAGTTACATTGGCAAGCACCTTCCTTAAATTTTCTTTGACTTTGACTGGAGTAACCTTCACCCTAATGATGTCACTCCATCATTTGCACTGAAAAATATTCTTAACTTGGAAATTCACCCTAAAGAAGGGAAAAAGTGATTTTCACCCCCCTTTGGGGTGATTTGAATTTGAATTCACAAGGCACACATTTTGCTTGATTTTTGCTCCGAAACGTCTTCATTTAGAAATTCACCCTGAAGAAGGACGAAAATGATTTTCGCCCCTCCAGGGACGACTTTGACTTTGACCAGTTCCACATCCATTATTTTCACCCCAAAATTAATTAAAAGAGTAATTCACTCCCAAAAAGTGTGAAATCACCTTAAATGTGTAATATTTGGGAAAAAATACTATTCTTCACTTTGTAAAATCTTGTCTTTGTTTTAATCATAGCGCTTTCCATTGTTTTCATTCCCATTTGGACATAATCTTCTTAACATGGTTTTTCACCCAAAATAGGAGCAAAAATAATTTTCGTCCCTTCCTTAGGGTAAAAACATATTCCCTTTTATCTTCACTAGCGATTTCCATTTTAATAATAACTATTGAAGCCTTAGACCATTTTCATCGCTCCTTCAATCCTGAGATGTTCCCTGTCATACATTTCTCCCTTTTATACTTTACCCACAATTTTCATTAATTTTTACTGATAAAAACCTGATGTGTATTTCCAAGGATAAAATCAACCTTATTTATTTAATGAAATCACTCAAGGAGGGAAAAAAAAATGTTACATAAAAATAGTAAAATCAAAACAACTGCATATTTATCTTATATTCTTTGAATTTTACAATCAAAATATTTAGTGTGGTAAAATTGCCAACAAGTATACTCATTTTTAGTCCAAATTTTGTAATATGTAGGTGTTGAAAGTGATTTTTCTATTCTAAAAATGTAAAATGTTTGGGACCCTTTCAAAAACCATTTATTTACCATAATAATAAAAAAAGAAACACTCTTACTATTTGGTCATAATTGATTGTAATTAATAATATCATATCTTAATAATATTTCTAGAATTTTAAATTTAAATCTTAATATAAATCTAAGTACATAAAATTTTTCAATATTACACTTAAATCTCACTATTTAATTCAATGGGTAAGGTTTACCCAGGTGTTGCAGGTGAGTTTGAGAGGAGAGGGCAATCCTCTAAGGGAGGTCCCAAGTTCAAATCTCCACCCTACCAAAAATTATTGGGTATCCAAAATCTAATTGATAATATTGGTGCGGGCAAGGGTCGGGCGCGACTCCCAGTTGAATTTGATGGTGTAGAACCCCCTGGTCGTGGTCTCTCAGACCAAGGCGACCCTACAAGGAACTTTTTGTTTAAAAAAAAATTCAAAACTAAAGTTTCCTATTTATTTTTATACGTTATTTTCAAGTTCAATACTACTACTTGCCTCTATGGTGCATATATACCCCTGAATGGAAATTAATATTTTTTTTGACTCTTTATTTATTATAAAGGATGGGTATATATAGAGGATGTCCATCATTTTATTTAGCTATCCCAACTTATTTTTCATTTTATAACTAATCATATATCAAGCCTTAAGGAGAAATAATACAATCTATATAGCAATTACCATATAATCAAGATCATAAATCACATTCATAAGTCGTGGTTTTTTTGTAGTTCTACTTGGATTTTTAAGTATGTGGATATTTACAAAACTATTGATATTGATGGAGTGTATTGAGTATTTAATGATGTATGCATAGGTGAAATGTAGAACATTGGTTATTATAATCTCATTTTTATAATATTTTCAGTAAATAACTATATTTACCTAATATGTTACATGGCTATCTATGATGAATGTTAAGGAATATCAAAGAGAATAATGAATCCCATTAGTCCTAGTAGAGGATTTATATTAATTTGGAATGATATAATGTTAAACTTTACCTTTCAATATAGAAATCATGATTTGGATTGTTGATAAACTAAACAATGAATATGTATGTTTATAAATAATAACATATATAAAAAATAAATGGTAAGTGATAGGTAACACACAAAAAGATAAGATGCAAGTTTACTGTAATGATTAGGGTTTTCAAAAAATATAAGATGCAAGTTTACTGTAATGATAAGGGTTTTGGCCTCTCTTTTAAGAGATCCAAGGTTCAAACCACACTTAAATATAAGGATCAAAATCCCTCGTAAAAACATGTATAGACTCATTGAAAAAATATAAAATAAATAAATAAATAATAAATATAAAATTATTTTTTTACTCATTTGAAAATTCTATGTAACAAGTCTTTGAGACAATAATAACAATTCTTATTTTTCAAAACAATGTATTTTATATTGGTATGTGTACCAAAATGCCGAAGAGACTTTGTTAAGAGATAAAGTGTTTCATCTTAAATAATTATTAATATAAAATTTCAATTCTCAATCCAAAGTTTTTTTAAAGTTGATTTTAGTATACAAACATTATCAGTTGAAATCTTATCCTAGAAATTGTGTTATAATTTAAAAATGCAAGTTGAAGCAACTATAGTGCATTTTATGGAACTCAAAATGATGGTTTTACATGATTTCATATGCAATAATTAATATTATTTTTATATAATATGATTAAATAATTAAAGGGGATTTATCAAAACCATGAAATTCCTCAAATCACTAATCACTAATATGGAAACTAAACATTGTTTCCTCAAATAACCCTTCAAATTCTTCAGTCATATAACTAATAACCCTAAAATAATTTTAGGGGTTTTTCTATCCCATAACTCTCCTATTTTACGTCTATTTAGCAATAAATAGAGTGACCTCCATCTTGCATATTTTCCAATTGAGTTTGCTTTGAAAATCTAACCCAAGGTATTTGTATTCACTTACTACCACTAAAGGATTTCCTTCAAATAAAATATATGGTAGTTTTTTTTGCTCTCGGAATAGAGGAGACCGTACTTTTAGTCTTGCCAACTTTTAATTGCATCCCAATATATTTAGGAAAATGCTCTAAAATTTTTAGATGTTCTTTTAAATTTAAATGTCTTACATCAAGATGAGATCATCATCATAGAGAAAGAAGTTTCACCAAATAATTAGAAGTTGTATTCTCTTTCCTCCCATTTTTTCTACCCATTCCTATAATTGGTCAATATGAGGTGATCAAAAAATTATTGTTTTTACCAAATAAAAAACATATAAGTTGTGGTATAATACATTCCACAATCAAATGACATAGGTCAACCGGTAAGGTTCCTCAACATTCAAGGAGGAGAAGCAAGTTCTATTCTTGCCAAGAAATACATATATAGTTTACAAGATTTGTTGTAATACCATTATATAATAATGATGTAGTATGTCTAGGCCCATTTCAGTCCATATAGGTAATTAAAAAACTATATAATGCATTCCACAAACAAAGTCTTTGTTATTTTCACAATAATTTATGAAAGTTTACATGACATTTAGATACTTAATTGTTAAATGCCAATCTATGTGATAAATAAAAATTTTAAATGACATATAAATATTTGTTAAATAAATATAAATAAAACTTCACTCATGTTATGTCTATCTTAATGAAAACTTATATTTAAGCTTTGTTGTAATACCACTATATGATGACTATGTTAGTTTAATTTAATTTAATTTATATCTAAATGTAAAGATAAAGCTTTGTATATAACCTCTTTGTTTTATTTATAATTGGTTTTAGGATGTTCATATATAATATTTGTATTACCAGTTTTAATTATATTTTAAAGTGAATTAAGATGTTCATATATAATATTTGTATTACCAGTTTTAATTATATTTTAAAGTGAATTAAGATTAAAAATCTTTTGCATTTGCAGTTTATAAAAAATATTTTTATAATTTAAATTCTCAAAAAATAATTAATTGTAAATTATACAAATAAATAAAAATAAAACCGAGTCTCAAGAAATAATCTAATTTAAAAATTGAAGATACCATGAAAAATCTTAAATCCTACCTGCTGGTTGTAAATTTATCGGAGGGAAAAGATCATTCATAAATATTAACATATCGAAATTAAAATCTTTTCAAAATTTTTAAAAATATATATACCTATATTAATTTTTTAAAACACATTATTTCTTGAAATAAAAGTAGTAGACTGTCCTTATTCATTGTAGTAAACTATCTTGACTCGGTTGAATACGCATTAGCTAACTAATCCAAGGACGCGGTTTCAATCCCAAATTGAGGTAGAAGTGCCCATGACAGCGATTCCAATCCTTTCTGAAACCCGATACTAATAACTAGGTTTGACAGAAATTATAAAAACCGAAGTTTGACGGAAATTATAAAAACCGAAGTTTATTTGCTGTATATATAATTAGTTTATTTGCTATATATATATATATATATAATTAAGTAATCGAAGTGTTTCGAATTTAGGTCGACTAACGTAAACATTCTCCATCTCTCTATATAGATTGTACCTCAACACGGGAATTGTTAAATATAAAATTTGTAAATTTCACTTTACTTTATTAATTTTGTTATATATAAAATTAATAAATTTTATTTTATTATTATTATTATTTTTTAAATTAAAAAAAAAGTTTTTGAAAGGAATTTTTAAAATTTGTATATTAATTGGCGCACAAAGATACTAAATGTATTGAACAACTAGTCATAAAAGAGGAAAACAAAGACAAACACATCCAGAAAGACCGAGAAAAAGAACTGACACAAAACTAGAGAAAAAAAGACAGAACCACGAAGTTGTCCCATAAGCAACAAGAAGCAGGACAAGTGGTGGTAATGTTTGCCTCCATTTCCATGAGGATAATACCCATCAGCCTTTTGACCTCGCAAACCTCATTAACCACTAGATTAATAAGGCCCATGCAGGAATTGTGCTTATCCTCCACTTCCTTGATTTTGAGAATAAGAGAGTTTTGCTTTTCCAAGCAACTGACTTCCTCCTCCAGGCCTCTGATTTCTTAAACACTCTTGAAAGCTCTTCACAATCGGAATGGATCACATTGAAAATTGAAGGGGCTTGGAAGGTGATCTTATCAAAGGCGTTTGGATCTCCTTGTCGAACTGGAATACTTCAAGAAATTGGGGTCCTGACATTTAAGAAAACCCACATCCTGTAATAGCTAGGGATGAACAAAAGATAAATCCTATGCACACTTCTGCACAGATTATCACAGTCAGACCTGAATACTAAACCCTGATACCCAAGATCCATCCTAATTCCCATGGAAGACTTGTGCCCGCAGATGGCCACGAGGGTAGCACCAGGTAAGATACCTAAATCCATCTTATTAAAATCAAGAAACAAAAAAGGCCCAGAAGGGGTCGGGAGTGGGGCTTAAAAGGGGGTGTCATAATCCCACAGTGCCAAGTCATCCAAGTCCCCATGACCCAGAGAACAAGAATCATCCCCTATAACCGAACATAAAAATTCAACCTATCGCTAGCCTCCAAACTATCATTAAGGCGGAATTCAACCATTCTACTAACACCAAGAGGCACGGGGGTACCGCAATTGCTTATCAATTTAAAATTTAAAATCTATGTGGCATGCAATAAAGGCTTAGTGAGAAGCATCCACTACCTTGAGTAAATGCACCTACTTCACCAAGCTGAAAAAGAACCGAATCAATAACAACCAATAAATGAACCCATCATTCAGGATAAATTTCCAGATCTATCAAGAAGTTTTCTTTCCAAACTAAAAAGTTGGGGTGGGTAGCTCCATAATTGGCCATTTTATTAGCCATATCATTACCTTCCCTAAAAATTTATGAGTTGAACTTGCGAACAACAACTGAGGGACCTTCTAGCATCAATTATGAAATTGTGGATGTTCCAGCTTGGAATAAATGAGTATTTAAGAAGATTTACTATGTTCATCAAATGCCCTTCCACCACAACACATTCAGCCTTAATTTCAACCAATAAATTTATTTCAAATAAGGCCACTCTTACCTCAACAACATGGGAGGTTTGAAGGAATAGGTGTTCTGCATACATCGCAATGACTTCTCCACTGCTATTCCTAATAACCCCTCATGTGCCAGCGACACGAGGTTACCTTTTGAGGCCCATAAAAATTAAGCTTGAGCCATCCTTCATGGGGGTAAGCCACCCCACTGACCACCTAGGATTGAGAGGATCGAGGCCATGAGGAATTCTTGGTAGACCCAAGACACACTCAATACCAACTTTCATAGGTATTCAAAGTATTCAATCTTGACAATTGGTATTAGAGTATATGATCATAACATTTGTTACTATAGCTAGTGTTGATAATTGAAGGTCAAAGATAGTGTTCAAGCTAGGAGCCATGAGCATTCATAGAGTTAAGGTAGGAGCCATGACTACTCATAGAGTATCTTGGGAGATGTTGGAGCAATGAGTAGGACTCCTACATTCAATTTGATGCCTGATTGAAGATGTTTATGGTAGATTAACCTTTAACTTCATAAATCACATTGTAGTCATTCTAAGACATAAAAAACAAATTATGGCTAAAGATTTGGAAAGATAGATTAATTTTTATGAATTAGGACCTTCAAACCCACCTCAAGCCCATATTTGTAGTTTTATATCCCTTAACCAATCTAATGCTAACAATAATTTATTGTATAATCAATCTTTCGTTAGTGTAAATATTAATACCTCAAGTATAAATTATGTTATTAAAACAACCATTACCACAACCACGGGTGGTGGGATACCTCAACCTCCACCTAACATAGGTAACCCTAACTTTGTAACTCCATTTAAAGAATCCTTAAGTGCTAATGTTAGCTATTCCATGTCTAAATAGACAAATCCATATTATACTCCTTATTTTGAATCACCCTATAATATTTATAATACTCCTCCTTCTAATACCTTCAAATCAAATCAAAATTTTGCTCAAATCCTTGTATCAAATACCTATAATCAACCCCAATCGTCTTAAATAACCCTAAATCAAATATACCAATGTCACAACTTCATCCTAATTAAACATATTTAGTCTTATAGCCTATTAATCGTGACCCTGAGGTTCAAAGTCTAACCATCATCATAAAGGAACTTGTCCAATATATGAATATCATTCAAGCGCCTAGCTATACATATTATTGTAAGCACATGTGTAATCAACCCTTAGATCCTATGGTACAAAGTCATGCATACCCCACAAATTTTTAAGTACCACAACTTCCAATATAAAATGGTATGGAAGATCCAATTAAGCATGTTAGGGTATTTCAAACCGCTTGCAATGATATTGCCTAAGATGACATGCTATAATTAAAAATATTTCCTAAATACCTTAGTTATTTTACCTTAGAATGGTATTACCAACCACCCCATAATTCCCTTAAGAGCTTTCAAAACATAGCCAAAATGTTTGTCTAGCATTATTCACCTATGTTGAGAAAAAGGTTATCCTTGGAGATTTATAATAGCTCAGATATGCCAAGGATGAATTTTTATCGATTTATTGACAAATGGAAAAAAATATTAGGATGCTTTGATTTATTCCCTCACCTATATATCTTTTAGATATCTTTATTACCACTTACAAGACCAAATATCCTATGAGTTAGAAACTATCACTATAGTATCTTTTCAACAAGTTGTAGATTTGGCTAAGTGTGTAGAACTTGCTCTTATAAAAAGAAGACAATTGAAACCTAAGAAATATGAATAGAACTTCTCTAAGTCTCAATACAAAAACAAACATGTGGTGGGTTATGGTGTCACAAATAGTCACCAAAAAAATAATGTGAACATCGTAGGAACCCCTCAAAATTTAGTGTTGAATAAACAACAAAAGCCTAAGAGAAAATTTGCTTAGTTAGATGAACCTATTTATTTTATACTAAAACAACTCATACACTAAGATGATTAAAATTCCACCTATCATACCTCTAGATACTATGTTCGATTAATCCAAATAAATAATGCAATTTTCATCAGGTGGATGGCCACACAACCAAAAAATGAAAATTCCTTAAACATCTTGTCGAAGACTTTTGAATGATGGTCATCATGTTCTTAGTGACCTTGAACCTTAGGCCTCATAAAATCAATATATGGATATCTTCCAAAATACATTATCTAATCATGATTAAAAGGAAGTCAATAATATTTCATACCATAATGTCCCACCTCCTCATAAAAATATTATAAGCATGATATCTTCTTCTATTTTCATCACCACTAGATAGAAACAAAAGGATCAACCTTCTCAAACACCTTTGGTCCTTCAATATAAAAAGGTTCATTCCTTTAAGTAACCACTCCTTGTTTTAAAATATCAAAATTAGTCTAAAGTTACCTTTGACCTTAAACAACAACTTGTCGATATTGCTACATCACCTTCCATTGTTTACATAGGTGACTCTTCATCCTTCGCCATATATATTTTATAACCTCTAATTGATGTATTGCAATTTTGTTTAATTCTTCTTTTGTTATTTAATATAGTTGCATTTTGCTTTACCTTTTGGAACACTTGGGTGCTCATCGAAACATGTCAAAAGTTTTGAATCTTTTAAGCTTCATCTAGATGCTTTATCAAAAGTATTTTGAGGAAACCCTATTTTTTTTCATTTTTGTTAGACCTTACCTCACATGAGTTCTTTATTCTATATAGTCTAATCATCAAAACATTTATTTACCTTCTCTCCCTCAATTTATTTTACAAGTCCTGATCTTGCCTTCTTGTCTCTTAGACTATTCTAGCCATCAAAACTTTTCTTTATTACTCTTAATTAAGAATTTTATGAAGTAGTGCTAGTCTAGAAACTTTGCTTATGTACCAATTGGAACTCCAATTTTGCTACTCTGCATTCTTCTCAATATAGTGGTCACTTTACGAGTTGTCTTCCTATTGCATTTTACCTATTTTTTTCTTTTGATCCCTTACCAATGAACTCTAGGTGGTCTTTAGAAAATATTTCCAATCTATAGAGACTTCATGATTTGAAATCTCCAAGAAGTTCTTATTTGTTAAGCTTTTGTCTCCTTATGAAGTAAATATAAGAGCCTAACTAACTGATGCTTTGCCTAGTCCCAATAGATTATTCCTCTTATGCCATGACTATTGAGTTATATTCCCTAATGTTTGTTGTTGGTGCAATTCTTGTAATCACATCAAGGAATGGTACCTAGTTGGATAGTCGCTACAAACCCAAATATATGTGGAATATTTCCAACCCCATAGGTTCTTTTCTCCAAGGAAAAGAAGAGTTCACAATAATTGTCTAGGTGGAAACCCTACCAAATGTGGAGCTTTTTTATCTATCATTGGAAATTCTTTGGGTCTCTTTATAATGTCTGGAGCTGGTTTAGATAAAACCAAAAAGGCAATATTTTATTGCTTGCTTAATATTGTTAGCCAACATTCCCTTGTGATGTTGGGAGCTTGAGATTTTATTTCCTCTTAGGGTGAAGGATTTTTATTAAAATATTGATGGGGATTCTCATCATTTCATCATTTTATATTATCAATATTCCTTCCTTCTCCTTTTGGTATAATTTGATCGACTAGTGAATTTTCGCTACAATAAATATGATGGCAAAGTCATATATATTTTAGATAACCATCAATATTTTACTTATTGTATTATGGTTGAGGTGAGTCTCTCCAAAAATAACATGTCCCTCTCTTATGCCTATCCCATTGAACAATATCCCTTATTCTTCTTTCCAAATAACCAAAACATTAAAATCCTTAACTTTCAATGATCAACCTAAGGCTCAAACTAATAATTAAACAAACCCAAACAATAAAACTAGAACAAGTAATATAATTCATCTTAATAGTGAACCTCTTTTTAAATATTCTAAGCTACCACCTTCTCCTAGAATCTTAGGTTTACATTACAAGAAAGGTAAAATGGTTTACATAGAATTATGCACCTTCATCTATGCAATAACTTTCCATGAAGAGTAAATCTATTGTATTAATCCTTATCCCATTGAGAGGAAACGAATGACATGCTACTTGTCTAATTCATACCCTTTTACCAAGAAAATGCTCACCAACATGGGATATCAATGAAAAGTTCTTGTATCCTATAAGCAAGGAATCAAGAATCCTTTAGAAGTAGATGTGTGACCTAATAGTTGTGGGATAGGATATATCCTTAACAAAAATTAACTTTTATCATTATCTATTGGTGATGACATCATCAATACCTATGAAGAATTCATTTTCAATAATGGGTTAAAGTGGGATGAGACTAATGATGATCCTTATCTCCTTATGTATATGCTTTTCACTACCATAACTTATAATTGAAGTCCATCCTAATATAATAACAACCAAAGAAGATTATGCAAAGGGAGATATTTTATATAATATTCTCCATGATTGCATCTTTCAATATGACTTCTTTAAGAGATCATTTCATAATGTAGCAACCATTGAAACCTCTAAACCAGAGGATGGTGGTCAACCATCCATTAATCTTGAAGATATTGAACACTTGGGGGTATTAACATACCCTACTTAATTCAAGGAAGAATATCGCATCCTCATCAAAAAATCATTGATATTAATATTATTAGACTTTGAAGAGTAAATACTCAAATAATATTGCCTCAAGATCAATAATATAATTGCAATATAAAAGATATAATAATGTTGATCAATTAAGCATATAAATGTTGAATCTACTAGATAATAACTCAAATAAAGGTAATGCCAAATACTAAAAAATACTCAAAAATATTTATTGAATAAAGAGACCAAAATACATCACCTTCCATTGTTTACATAGGTGACTCTTTGTCCTTCGCCATATATCTTTTACATCAATACATCCATATATATATATATATATATATAATAAAATGCTAATCTTCATATGGAGGTTTCTTGGGCCTCATTCTTCCTATGACTCTTCATATGCCTATTCTAGTGACACATGTACATAGGGACAACTATACACATTTACAATCCAAAATATCATTGCACACTTGTGGATTACATTGCATAAAGTAAATACTAATCTAAGACTATTTTCCTAATCTATAGATGTACCCATGGTGGTATATTGGCATGTACCAAATAATGTAATATATTCCAACACCCACTGTATTACATTATTTGGTTATTAAAGACTTTGATATTCAATATGGATCTTCTTCTACTTTCTTGAACTTGTGTTTCTTCTTTGAACTGCTTCATATTTAGATCAAATAAAAGATAAGGATTTTTATGAAATAATATATTTTCCAGAAGAGATTTGGCTTTATGTATTTCTACTTCATCTGTTAATTCATGTACTTCATCTATCTCTTGGGTTAGGTGCCCCTTTTGATTTCTTCATTTATATTTATTATGTTGTGGGTACTACTGCTGTGGTGATCTGTATTGGTTCTGATATTTTCTAGGTTGAGACAACCTATTTGATTGTCCTCCTATGCAAGCCTGATTCCTTTGATCTTGATTCCTTAGATTGAATCTGTAATAGCTAGTACTATGTCCTCCTATCTTACAAATTTGGCAATACCTGTCATTCCATTTTAGTTTTCTTATTGGAAATGAAGCAACATTCCCTTGTGAGTTATCCTTTGAGACTAATGTATTATTACTCATTTTATCCTTTACCGATTTTTCAACTTCATATTATTGTAGTATGTTAACCAAATCATCAAAAAAAGTATTCTTACTTGGGAGTTGTAAGGATGTAACTAGATGTTTGTAATTTTTTGGTAGTGCTCCCAAGATGACTTGAACAAGAAATTTATCTTCACCTGTTTCTCCTAGGTTTAATAACATCCCTTTTGTATCTGCTACTCTTCTAAAAAATAGTTCAATGGTTTCACCACTTTTGAATTTGAAATAATGCAATTGTGTTTGTAGATTTAGAATAGTAGATTTATTTTTTCCTTCAAATATTTTTGCTAAAGTGTTCCATGCATCTGTAATTGTTCCTGCTAAACTAATATATGGTTGTATGTCATCTAAAATTGTAAAATTTATGGTCATCAACACTTTTGCTTCATATTCCTTAAATTTTTGTATCTCTATCATCTTCAGTAAGTTTAGTTTTTGCTCCTTTGACTATGTCCCAAAGTTTTTCCACTATTAAGATTGATCTTACTTTATTTTCTATGAAATATAGTTAGGAACTTTGAGCAATTGGAAATATGAAAGCGATAATTTGTTTGTAGTTGTCATGAGGATACTATCTTATGATTTCTTAATTATGTTAGAATTTCCCAAGAGTAGAACTACAAAGCATTACAATATTTGAAGAAACAAAATAGAACTGATTGATTATTCCATGGATCAACTTTGTATAAATAACAACTCATAAAATCTGATGTAGACTATAATTGAGAGTTCCCCTGACTTATGAAAGAGTAGAAACTCAAGTCTATCCTAGTAGAAATAAAGAGAATAATTAGTTATTCTAACACCCCCCTTAAGTGATACTAGGGGTGTATTGTGCAAATGAGTCCCTAGAATAGAGCCTGATGAGGTACTCATGTAAAATGATTTCTTTTCTGAAGAGATGGTAAAAACCCTATGGGAAAAAACCATCTACCAAAAAAGAAAAAGGCAGAGGTATGTCTTCGGTTTGAGATTATTGTCCTCTTAATACAGAAATAGGTGAGTCCCGACAACATGGCCTGATGAGGTACTCATTTACAATTTTTATGAGAGGTGGTGAAAAACCACATGGGAAAAACCATATGCTATGAAATAAAGAGGAATGTATTCGGATGGCGAATATTGTCCTTAATAAAAAAAGAAGAAATATGAGTCCTGACATCATGGCCTGATGAGGTACTCATTTACAATTTTTATGAAATAAAGAGGTATGTCTTCGGATGACAAATATTTTCTTTAATAACAAAATAAAAAATATGAGTCCCGACAACATGGCCTGATGAGGTACTCATTTACAATATATATGAAATATGGTAAAAAAAACCACATGGGAAAAAACCATCCTTCAAAGAATAGAATAATAAAATAAGAGGTTAAAGACCTCTATTTCAATGTAGCTATAATACTCCAAGTTTCTCTCGCAATTGTATGTAACGCAAAGAAGAAAATGACTTGGTCAAGATCTCTGTAACTTGATTTTTAGTTGGAATATAATCCAAGTATGTGTCCCCATTCTAAATATGTTGTCGAATGAAGTGCATATTTATTTCAATGTGCTTGGTGCGATGATGCTCAACTAGATTGCATGCAATATGTATTGTGCTATGATTGTCACACCAAAGAGTAAAAGGTTTGTCATGGGAAAAACAAATTCTCTTAGAATCTAATGAAGCCAAAGAGCTTCCTGACTTGCTAAAACTACTGCCCTGTATTCTGCCTCTGTAGATGATAAGGCTACTGCTTGTTGTTTTTTACATAACCAAGCAATTGGCGAAGAACCAAGACAAAAGACATAGCCAAAAGTTGAACATCTATCTTCTACTGATCCTACCCAATATAAATCCATGTATCCAATGATATCCATGGATTTTCACTCATATAAGAGCCCAAAGTGAGTAGTTCCTTACAAGTAGCAGAGGATTCTTTTTGCTACTTGCAAGTTATTGAAATGAGATTGATGAGAGAATTTGGATATTAAGCCAACAACATATGAGATATCTGGATGAGTATGAGTAAGGTATAATAGACTGCCTACAAGTTGATGGTATAGAGTTGCATCACAAAGAGGGGATGTGCATGAAGTACTTAGATTAACTTCATATTGAAAAGGTGTAGGAGAAGGTTTACAATTTATCATTTTAAACCTCTGAAGAAGATCTAGAGTGTATTTTTATTGACACAATGAAATCCCTGCATCTATTTAATTTATTTGGATCCCAAGGAAGTAATGAGCTAGACCCAGATTAGCCATATCAAAATTTTTCAGATAGGGAGTCTTTTATAGTGTGAATGTGAGTGAAGTCACTACTAGTGAGTAGAAGATCATCAACATATAGAACACGTATGGTGATTTTTCCTTCATCTCTCCAAATTTAGATTGTGTTATCAGATTCACAATCCAAAAAACATGAGGAGTCTTGAGTGAAACTAGCAGGTTGTTCCATGAATATATTTTCCTTTAATTCCCTATGTAAGAAAGCACTTTTTACATACATTTGAAAGATAACCCACTTTTGGGAAGCATCCATAGCAATAACTACTCTAACAAAATCTATTTTGGCAACTGGTGCAAAGGTTTCAACATAATAAATTTATTCAATTTGAGATAAACCTTTGGCTACTAGGTGAGCCTTGTGTTTGCCAATTTCTCCATTAGGCCCATATTTTATTCTGTAAATCCATTTACAATGAACTAATTTCCTTCCTTTAGGTTAGGGGAACTAAATCCCAAGTTTTTTTTTATCAAGGAAGAGAATTTGTTTTCCATGACATCATCCTATTCTTTAATACCAATTGCTTCTTTTAAGGATTGGGGATAAGAGAAAATAGACTGACAGACAAGACCAGTGCCTATGGAGTTGGTTAATCTGGATGATGGAATATTTTAGATGTAAGGAGTAGCTTCTTTAACAATGGCACGAACCCATTTTTGCATAGTGAAAGGAGAAGAAGGAGTGGAAAGACTTTGAGTTGGAGTTATAGGTTCATCATCTTGATCATCAATCTCTAAATTAATCTCTAAAGTTTGTTTTTCATTACATTGAGGTTCTACTATAGGAGAAGGTTCAATAGAGGAAGATGATGGTTGAGGATCTTTCTGTGGGAATGTTTCATCAAATTGGCCATTCCTATGAAAAATACCTCATGATTTATGGGATAAAGGAGACTGTATGCTTTCATTTCATCATAATAACCAAAAAAGATGAGCTTTTTGCTTTTCTTATCTAGAGCCTTCCTTTTATTCTTTGGTATGTGTGTCCAAGTTTTATACCCAAAAATATTGAAGAAGGAGACATCTGGTTTTGAGCTAGTCCATGCTTCTTTAGGAATTAAATGGTCAAGAGCTTTATGAGGTGTGCAGTTTTGAATATAGTTTGCACAGTTAATAGCTTATGCCCAAAAACCTTTAGGAAGATCTCTTGAATGGAGCATACAGTTTGCCATTTCCTTTAGTTCCCCTCATGTAAGGGTGGGTTATTAAGATAACCAATATAGAAGTTTGGTTGATTAAAATCCTCTGTTCTAAGTATCAAATCTACTCAATACTTATAGTTTCCATCTCGTAAGGGCAGGTATTTGAGGAGAAAATATATATAGGCCTGGCATATTTGTTCTCAATAGCCTAAGATTAATATCAAATCTCCTCAAAATTACTTATAGTTTCCCTCTCGTTAGGGTGGGTATTTTGAGATATTTGGTGTTTCTTATAGGCTTCTGTTCACTAATATCCATTGCATTCTTTAATTAGTTAAAGGGGGAAATTTTTGGTTCACTTCAATTTTCTTTGGCAAAATGAATTCAATGAATACAATTGATCCTCTCACTCCTCATAACTACTATACATGGAAACCCAAAATATTAAATCTCGTTTCTCAAAAAGGGCTCACACACCTATTAGAAGAAAATCAACCTAAGTTTGAAAAAGAATATAAAAAATATATTCATAAAGGGAAGATGTATGAAACAATGGGTATTATAAGCTCTAATGTAAATGAAAGCTTATGGTTTCACATTACAAATTGTAAAAATCCTTATGAAATTTGGGAAAAACTAAATAAATTGTTTGGGAAAGTAGATAAAATAAGATCAATGCAGCTAGAAGCAGAATTAACAACATTATCTCCTGAAGACTTCAACAATATTTTTAACTTTCTCACCAAATTCAAAGAAGTCCTCACTCAATACAAAGGCAATGGGAAGAATCAAACTGAAGAAGAATGCATTTATCTAATTCTTTCTAAACTAAATGGTGTATTTCAAATCTTTGCAACCACATTTCCATCTACAAAATATGCTCTTTGTGCAACTTTTAAAATGCCCTCCTTAGAAGAATTTTGTGATAGACTAACTAGGGAAGAAATAAAACTTGTAAAATATGAGATCTCTTCCTCTTCCTCAAAAGGTTTAGTAGCCTCCACCTCTACTAAAGAAAAATAAAAAAGTAAGAAAGGAATCCCATAACTTGTACTTATTGCAAAAAGAATGGTCATTCTACAAATAAATGCTGAAAAATATTGACAATAAAAAAAAGATAGGAAAAGCCCTAAATGTTGAAGGGAAGACCACCAATAATTCATCTAATTACTAGGTCCTATATTCTGGAGCAACACATCACATAACTGCTTTAGATGAGTCATTCTCTTCTATCTCCTCAAGTTCAATATGCAACATAGAAGTTGGTGACTCTGCCTTTATCCCAGTCAAAGGAAAGGGTGACATATCCATTTATGGTGGCTCTATCAATAATTTTCTCTATGTTCCAAATATTGCAACAAATATCCTCTTCGTCTATCAGATTTGTACTTTTGGAAAGGAATATTGTTCTCTTCTCTCCAACAAGAGTTGAGATAAGAGACTTTCAATACCACCACTCTCTTATAGCCAAAGGAGACATTGATCACAACACTCGCCAATTTCACTTCAAAGGATTCAAAAATCCAAAATAAAATAAAAAATTTCAAGATATATCCATACATGGAAACCCAAAATATATCTCTCATTGATATATCCACAATTTGCTTCTCTTATCTCAAGATATATCCAGAAACCAATTATGTATTTTGCATCAATGATAATGTCTACACCATTCTCGATGTGTGTTACACGTTTATAGAGAGTCTAAAATACTTCCATTGTACAATCAAGAATATCCTTATTTTTATGGCGGATATACGGGAGACCTGAGAATGGAAAAACTATTGTCTAATATCAAACATATCTTAATTTTTTTATTGTGATTACAGGACCTGGGATTACAAAAGCACTATGAAATACATAAAATATCTTTAAGGCTATTAATTAAGAAGATATTGAGGTTTAAATATTAAAATTTAGTTTTTATTGAAATAGAAGAAATAGACTATCTTGACTCGGTTGAGTGTGCACTAGCTAGCTAATACAAGGATGTGATTCTTGTGATAACCCTCCAAAAATCTATTTTATTATATGCCTATTTTTTCTACAAGGATGAGATACTGCTAATGTATCTGTGGATGTAGAGGACAAGTATTGTTACTGGTGGTAACAATGCAAAGGAAGGATGTCTTCTCAATGGGTAGAAGGATTTTTCGGTGTAAGGTAATTCAAGGGAAATTATGAGTGGTTGTGTATTCACCAGTTGATAGGGGCAAATAAACCTATAGGTAATGCATTTGCTAGTGGTCCATGTAGATGCATATCATGTAGTTGCATTTGTAGGAATGTTTGATGTTTGTCAAATTGTGAATTTATGATGTTTGGTTGGAAATAAAAATGCTTAAATGCATGGGAGCCATAGTTTAAAATGTTGGTTGGCAAAGAAAATGCTTAAATACATGGGAGCCATAGTTTTAAATAATGAGATAAATGTGAAGTAATGATATGACTATTGTTGTTTAAGATCTGAAAGAGAATATAAGAAAAGGGGCAAAGTGAGATAAATAATAATCATATAGTTATGTATATTAATGTGTGTTTGAAAGGAATTTATTTATTTAAAATAGCATATTTATATACAAATATATATATATATATATATATATATATATATATATATATATATATATAAATATATATGAAGGCATTAAAAATAAATAATATTTATTGTTTTAAAATAAGGTAAGCAAAATATTATAACCAATAATATATTAAAATGTTTAATATTAAAATGAATATGAAGGAGTTATTGCTTGGCATTATAAAACAAAAAGAAGACAATTTGGAAACTGTCGGTATTTTGGGGAAATTATTATTAAGCTTGGGTTGTTGAATGTGGAAGGAAGTGGATTCCAAATGACATGCTTTACATGGAAGGAATCTCAAAACGAACGTGAGCTTGTTAGCGGGAAAAAATATGACTTATCTTCAAAATGGGAAAAATGAGAATATGAGAGGTATTATGGTCTAATGTTTTTCGGTAAGGCAAGCTGAGAGCGACGAAGAGAGAAAGACTTTGGAAAGCAAAGGAAGCAGTCTGTGTAAAATAGTAAGTCTAAATTGGTAAAATTCAAAATATAAGATAAATGGGATAATGGAAAAATAGAAGGTTCAAAAGCATTGTTTAATTTTGTTCTACATGCGAATATAGTTTGATATTTGCTTTGTAAATGGAAGAGGAAATGAATCATCCCAGTGCATGTGTGGAAAATATTTAAATGTGAAGCATGTATGTAATTATAGTTTAATAATTATTTTGTAATACTGAAGAGAAATTAAATCTTTCCAATGCATGTGTGGAAAAATTTGAAATGGGATGCATGTGTTCGAATGGAGAGGATTATGGTTGTTTATGAACCTAAGTTGAATATTTTCTATATTGAAACTCATTTTACTTCTGCATGCTATGTTGGGAAAATTTTGTGATACTTGCATGCTGTGTTGAAAGCTTTTGGTGTGTTGGGAAGCTTATAATATCTTGCATGTTGTGTTGAAATCTTATGGTGCGTTGGGAAGCTTATGAAATCCTGCATGATGTGTTGGAAATGAAAATATTGTATGTATGTTAGGACTAGTTGATGTCATGTTAGTTTGACCACTTTGACCCTTGATATGTCACCAAAAATCTACATCAGAAAACTAGAGCACTATGGAGAAATAAATCCAAAGTCTTTTACTTGCTATTGGATGCTAGTCTACGTTCAGGCGTCAAGAGTTGAATTTAAACTAAAAATGATTTATTGTAAACTATAGAAGCTTATGAAATTTACTCATTATAATGATGAAACCTGAGCTATTAGAAGTTCAAAACAAATGTTGAAATTGTATATATTTGTAATTTGAAAAATTTAGACTCTATAGTATTGCATGGTAGTATCTTGTGAATTCTTTTGATGTAATGGAAAACAATAGTTGTTTACCTTATAATATGATGAGGAATAGACTTGCATTAAAGGAAAGAGACTTGCATTATTTTGAATGATATATCCTTCTGATATGGAGAATGGTTTCTGGATTAAATATATTAGTTTATATTTTTCCTTACCATATATGTTTTGTCTATTCACATGCTTTTAAACTCTGTGTAAATGAATATGGATGAATATCTTATGGAAACGTAATTCTGGAAAGTTTCCAAGGAAAACTTTAGTTTGTATGATGGGATTTCCTATGTTTTAAAACAATTCGTATACTATGCTTGTTTCGATTGATGAGAAACATTTTAAAACAAAAATTACATTTTCATTTCCTGTAACAAATTTGAACCAGCAATTGTGCACAGTAGGGATTACTAATTTGGTTTACAAAATAGGGATTTAGCGAAGACTATGACTTGAATTAAGAGGATTTATTAGTCCAAACTAGCATGGTAGGTTTTTTTAGAATGTTAGTGAGGATAAACTGATGAGTAAGAGTAATCACAATGGTTTGAGGAAACTACCATCCACATGGTAATATAATGAACATGAATATATAATACAATATAAGTTATAATTTTTCTTGGTTTAAGTCTTCAAATAGAGCCTATGTTTAGAAAAAGATGCATTGGAAATTATGGAAAACTAATGGAAAATCTATTGTTAAGAAAACAATGTCCGTATTATTTTCTAATCAGGGAATAGTAGAGTCAATATAAAATCAAAACTAGAACTTGAAACTTAGAAGTTCTGCTCATATTATAACCCCCTGTGTATAAGTTTAAATAGATACAAAGGAATGCTGTCTTAAATGTAAGCTATTTTTGTATGATAGTGTGATAATGGGATTACCTAAAACAAGCGTGCATGACAACTTGGGTAATTGGATTAAGGTTACTTTATAAGAATAGCTCGAGTGGTATTACCTTAATTTAAATAGTTAGAGTCAAAAATATTTAAAATTCATTTAGTTTATAGGATTAAAACTATAGTGTAGTTGCAATATTACTTAAAATTATAAGAGTAGTCCACTCTTTTTCATGATTATATAGTGTAATGTTGAAAGAGAAAGTTATTTATAAATAAATTTTAATGTAGTATCTACTCCAATAGAATATTAAATAAAAAATGAATCTTAATTAAAATTATTTTAGCAAGTTATAAGAATCTCTTTTGTTTTGATTGCAATGGTTTTTCATAGTTCCTCTATCTTTTATTATTTCTTAATGAAAACATACAAGTAGCCAAATGGAAACTAGCAATCTTATAATACATAATAAAACTTTTGAATGATTGTGAAATTATATTCGTTAGTAAATCTTTGCATAAATAAACTTTTCTAAATAATCAAAACTTAGATAAACCTTTGGTTAAGAAATTCTAAGATTGTGGGAAGGACAATATTAACTCGTAACCTAAGGTTGTGGGTAGGACAACCTTGATATTATTTCAATATTACGGGTAGGACAATCTTGTGAGACAACTACTAGTGGTGCTTGCGGGTAGGCAATCATCATAAATAAGGGCTCTAACTGTACTTCTGATGAAAAATGTCATAACGAAAGGTAATTAAAGGTTGTATGGGCATCCTTTCTAGGTTATCCCTACTAGTGATGAGTGGTGAATTATGCTTGACTAGGTAATACCAATAGCACGATGGTATGGGACATTGTATTGGTTAATCAACATAAAATATCAGGTGGTTACCAGGGTATTGGTAAGACTCTATATGATGCTCCATGGAGGATGGTTGATCGTCTAGCTCGAGCATATATGCGCTAAGTATTACTTGACATAAGTACAAGATATAAGTACATGAATTTATATCAAGACATGGGTAAATTATGCGTCACACATCTAGGTGATATGAGCACTAGAGGAAAATAAACCCCCTGCCTAGACTTCAGATCTCGAGTGGAGAGTGAAGTTAAAAATAGGCTACTATAGGGGATTTGGCCAATCATGATATCATGAGTATTTCAACTGCAGTGGAATGGCACTCTTGAAGATGGATCTAACATGTTCATAATAGAAAATAAATTAGAAAATATTGAAATAATTTTTTTTTCTCTTACTTAACTTCTGATGTCAGACAAACAAGTGGGCAAACTTGGGGTGTTTGGATAACTAAGTGGGTAGAACTTGGGTTGTTACAGTTCCAATCCCAATCTGAGGTAGAAGTGCACATGACAGTGGTTCCAATCCCCTAACAATAGGTGATCTCCCTAAAACCCTGTTGCTAATAACTAGGTAAGACAAAAATTATAAAAAATAAAGATCATTTGCTATATATATAATTAAGTAATCACAGTGTTTCAAATTTAGGCCTACTAACATAAACATTCTCCATCTCTCTATATATATTATACCTTAACACGGGAATTGTTATATATAAAATTTGTAAATTTCACTTTACTTTATTAATTTTTTTATATTTAAAATTAGTAAATTTCACTTTATTTTATTATTATTATTTTTAATTAAAGAAGAAAGGGTTTTTGAAAGGAATCTCTAAAATTTGTACATGAATTGGGAGAGAAAAATAAGGCACAAGGATACAAAATGCATTGAAAAACTAGCCACAAAAGAGAAAAATAAAGAAAAACACACCCAAGAAGACCAAGAGAAAGAATTGACACAAAATAAGAGAAAAAAATAAAACCACGAAGTTGTCAAATAAGAAATGAGAAATTGCATAGGACAAGTCGTGATAATGTTCGCCTCCATTTCCATGAGGATAGTATCCATTAGCATTTTGACCTCGCCAATCTCATTAACCACTAGATTAATAAGGCCCATGCAAGAATTATGCTTATCCTCCACTTCCCTAATTTTGAGAATAAGAGAGTTCTGCTTTTCCAATCAACTAACTTCCTCCTCCAAACATCTGATTTCTTAAACACTCTTGGAAGCTATTCATAATTGGAATGAATCACATTGACAATCGAAGGGGTTTGGATGGTGACCTTGTCAAAGGCATTTGGATATCCTTGTTGAACCACCTCGTGTGTCACAAATGGAAGCCTCCACACCACTTGACCGCTTGGAATACCCCCAATCAAAAGACTTCAAGGAATTGGGGTCCTGACACTAAGGAAAACCCACATCCTATAATCTCTAAGGATGAACAAAAGATAAATCCTAAGAGCACTCCTACACAAATTATGATAGTCAAACCTAAATACTAAACTCTAATACCCAAGATCCATCCTGATTCCCATGGAATACTTGTACCCGTAGATGACCACGAGGGTAGCACGAGGTAAGATACCTAAATCCATCTGATTAAAATAAAGAAATAAAAAAGGCCCCAAAAGGGGTTGGGAGTGAGGCTTAAAAGGGGGTGTCAGAGTCCTACAGTGTCAGGTCATCCAAGTTCCCACGACCTAGAGAACAAGAACCATCCCTGCTAACTGGACAACATCAAAATTCAACCTGTCACAAGCCTCCAGGCTATCATTAAGGCATAATTCAACCATGCTACTAACACCAAGAGGCATGAGGGTGCCACAATTGCTTATCAATTTGAATTTTGAAATATTTGTGGCATGCAATAAAGGCTTAGTGACAAGCGTCCACTACCTTGAGTAAATGCATCTGCTCCACCAAGCCAAAAAAGAACCCAATCTCTAATAGCCAATAAATGAACCCATCATTTAGGACAATTTTCCAGATCTATCAAGAATTTTTACTTCCAAATAAAAAATCTGGGGTGGGTAGCTCCATATTTGGCCATATTATTAGCCATATCATTACCTTCCCTAAAAATTTATGATATTTGAACTTGCGAGCAATAGCGAAGGTACCTTCTTTGGAGACCTAAGACACACTCAATACCAACTTCCACAGAAACCACTGCTTGATATTTTCCTTTGAAATTCATGAACCCCTAATTCAAATTTTTAATCACAAACCACAACACTCTTATACTGAAAAAATGAGAATTTTTACTCAAATTCTTAAAGGCACGACCATTTTCAATGACTTTACTTTGTTAAATTTTGTTTAGTACAATTTTATTTTATTAAATTTTTTTAAAAATAGTTTCATAAATAATTATATGCCTAAAATTTAGATAAATTTACAATCAATGAATACAACTAACAATGGTTGGGCAGAGGTTACTACATATATGATAATTTTTTTGAAAAATGTAATGTTGAATGTGAAAAAGTATGTGTAAAATGTGATGAAAATAAGAAAAGTAATTTTAATATAGAAAGGTAATTCGATAAAAATAAAATTAGAACTTCATATAAAAAATAGTAAGTTGGAAAACTTGGAGAAGTTATTATAAGTATTGGTATAAGTGGATCATCCAACATATGCATTATCTACATTTATATGTGATGTAGTGAAAAATATTGTATGGAGGTGGATAGCAACAAATGTGCCACAATGGTTATCAGTTTAATGGAATAGTTAAGCAATGTAGTTGCACCTATAAGAATTGTATTATGGATTTTTTTGTATGTTGTGTATGAATAAATTTATATGCTTTTGTAGTTGTTAGATAATTTATATGATTTCACAAGGTTTCATATAAGATAAATTTAATTAACAAAGTATTCAATATTGACAATTGGTATTAGAGTATATGATCATAATATTTGTTACTATATCTAGTGTTAATAATTGAAGGTCAAAGCTAGTGTTCAAGCTAGGAGCCATGAGCATTCATAGACTTAAGGTAGGAGCCCTGACTACTCATAGAGTAGCTTGGGATATGTTGGAGCAATGAGTAGGACTCCTACATTCAATTTGTTGGCTAATTGAATATGTTTATGGTAGATTAACCTTTAACTTCATAAATCATATTGTAGTCATTCTAAGACATAACAAACAAATTATGGCTAAAGCATTGGAAAGAGAGATTAATTTTTATGAAGAAGGACCTTCAAACCCACCTCAAGCCCATATTTGTAGTTTTATATCCCTTAACCAATCTAATGCTAACAATAATTTCTTGTATAATCAATCTCTCATTAGTATAAATATTAATACCTCAAATATAAATTATGTTAATACAACAACCATTAACACAACCATGGGTGGTGGGATACCTGAACCTCCACCTACCATAGGTAACCCTGCCTTTGTAACTCCATTTAAAGAACCCTTAAGTGCTAATGTTAGTTATTCCATGCCTCAATAGACAAATCCACATTATCCTCCTTATTTTGAACCACCCTATAATATTTATAATAATCCTCCTAATACCTTAAAATTAAAATAAAATTTTGGTCAAATCCTTATATCAAATACCTATAATCAATCCCAATTGTCTTAAATAACCTTGAGAAAAATATACCCATGTCACAACCTCATCCTAATTAAACATATTAAGCCTTATAGCCTATTAATAATGACCTCGAGGTTCAAAGTTTGACCATCATCATAAAGGAACTTGTCCAATATATGGATATTTTTTTGTTGGTAAGTTGAAAGAATTAAATTAGACCGAGGTTTTGAAACAGGACCCCAAAACCATGGTACATAAGCAACAATGCTGCATGAATACAGTAAAACCAAATATAAAGCTCATGACTAGGGGGTAAGTCCCTAAGAAGCAGAATGGGGGTCAAAAGACACCACAACTACTAGAACACTGAACCAAAGATAAAGGAGGCCCCAAGCCCTCCTACAGAGGTAGCGAGTAGATAGCAAAACTAAGAAATTACAACAGGAGAATTCCATAGTAAAAAAAAAATTCAAAAGGCCCACTTGTTTGACAAAAGTAAATATGAGAAATATTGTGGGGACCTTTACTGTGATTCTAAGGAGAGCCCACATAAAAGTACAAAAAAAGGTATAACAAATTTTAAAAGAAATTCAGCACCCATGAGCTTTATCACTTTTGGCCCAGTCAGCAATGTTGGAAGGAAAGTCATCATACCAAATGGAGAGGTCTTCAATGGTGGTTCCCAAGTTGGCAAGATAATCAACTACTTTATTGGATTCTCTATAAGTGTTTTGTGCCAGAAACTCCATTATGAAATAATTATGCATATTTCCTTGATCATAACTCTAGTTTTCCATGATGGTTCTTTGCCATTTTAATGTAGTTTATTATATTTAAGGCATCCCCTTCAATGATATATTTTTTGTCACAGCCTTGAATAAGAGAAACAACTCTCCACAGGGCACACATTTCTACAAAATAGTTTGTTTGAATCCCTAAGAACTCCACAAAAGCTAAGATTATATGTCCCCTGCAGTCTCTAAGAACTCCAACTACACCTACTTTGCCTGGGTTTCATTTGGAAGCATAGTCCAATATATGTATATCATTCAAGCACCTAGCTATACATATTCTTGTAAGCACATGTGTAATCAACCCTTAGATCCTATGGTAGCAAGTTGTGCATACCCCAAAAATTTTCAAGTACCACAAATTCCAATATATAATGGTATGGAAGATCCAATTAAGCATATTAGGGTATTTCAAACCGCTTTTCATGATATTGCCTATGATGAAATGCTACTATTAAAAATATTTCCTAAATGCCTTAGTTATTTTACCTTAGAATGGTATTACCAACTACCCCATCATTCCCTTAAGAGCTTTCAAGAATAGCCAAAATATTTGTCTAGCATTTTGTCACCTATGTTGAGAAAAATGTTATCCTTGGAGATTTATATTAGCTTAGACAAGCCAAGGATGTTTTTTTCTCGATTTATTGATAAATGGAAAAAAATATGAGGATGCTTCAATTGACTGCCTCACCTAAAGATATTTTAGAATACTTTATTACCACTTACAAGACAAAATATCCTGAGTTAGAAACTATCACTATAGTATATTTTCAACAAGTTGTAGGTTTGGCTAGGTGTGTAGAAATTGCTCTTATAAGAAGAGGACAATTGAAACCTAAGAAATATGAATAGAACTCCTCTAAGTATCAATACAAAAGCAAACATATGGTGGGTGATGGTGTCACAAATAGTCACCAAAATAATAATGTGAACATCGTAGGAACGCCTCAAACGTTAGTGTTGAATAAACAATAAAAGCCTAAGAGACACTTTGCTTAGTTAGATGAACCTCTTTATTTTGTACTTAAACAACTCAGACACTAAGATGATTGAAATTCCAAATATCATACCTCTAGATACTATGTTCTATTAATCTAAATAAACAATGCAATTTTCATCAGGTGGATGGCTACACTACCAATAAATGAAAATTCCTTAAACATCTTGTCCAAGACTTTTGGATAATGGTCATCATGTTCTTAGTGATCTTGAACCTTAGGCCTAATCAAATCAAGATATGTATATCTTACAAAATACATTACCTAATCATGATTAAAAGGAATTCAATAATATTTCATACCATAATGTCCCACCTCCTCATCAAAATATTATAAGCATGATATCTTCTTCTATTTGCGTCACCACTAGATAGCAACAAAAGGATCAACCTTCTCAAACACCTTTGATCCTTCAATCTAAAAAGATTTATTCCTTTGAGTGACCACCCCTTGTTTTAAAATCTCAAAATTAGTCTAAAGGTACCTTTGACCTTAAACAACAACTTGTCAATATTGCTACTAAAATGTCTCTCTTTGAGCTTCTTCAAACCTCTTCTACCCATAGAGAAGCTTTGTTAAAACTCTTAAATGAATAGATTACACCCTAATACATTCAACCCAATGATCTTAGCAATGTAGATTTTACTATTACCTTTTATGAAGATGGCCTTCCCCTACTGTCCATGCATGGAGAACATTCCCTCTACGTTACAGGCTACATATGTGATCTATTTATTAAAAAAATTCTTATCGATAATAGATCTACCTCAAAAATTTATAACCTCTAATTGATTCAAATATTTGGCATCGAAGAAAAAGATCATAAAAAAATCTAACCTTGTCATAAGGGCCTTTAATAATAGGACTCAAGAAGCTAGGAGGACTATAACTTTACCTATTAAAGTTTGGGCTCTTATCCTTGATACTCTCTTCTATGTCATATCTTATGAAATCCCTTACACTCTTCTTTTGGGATGCCCTTGGATTCATGCAATGAGTGTTATCCCTTTAACTATTCATTAATGTGTCAAATATAAATGGTGTCGTCTCTAATTTTATTGGACATCATATAGGAGGGACTAGATGGTTGGGAAAATCACACCTCATATAAAGTGACATAGTAGAGCTAGTCCCAAGAGCATGGGATTTGGCTCAATTGGTGACCTTCGGGATTTTTTACAATTTTAGATATTTTTAATATGCGACCTTGACCATACTTTCCCTAGTATTGCCTAAGCTATTGGATTCAAGAGAAAAGGGTTAGGCAAATGCAGAAAACAAATATAGCAAAAAGAAAAAAACCTAAGCTAACACGTGATGCACCAAGATCAAGATAAGTTTATTTTGTACAACCCTAATTGTAATACATCAAAAGCTAGAAGTTTGAATATTTCCTACTATTAACATACATAAGCACAAATAAACGCAAGCATACTTACATAAAGGAAATGGGATAGAGATGACCAAAAAATTGGAACCAAATAGTCATAGACCTCTAGTATTTATATGAATATTAAAATATTACAAGAATATGTTAGAATTGGAGGTTTGGACTATCTACAAGACCACCCAAGGATTCGTGTACTGCTATACAAAATAAAATTAAGAAAAAGCTATACAAATTGTAGATATATAACTTATCAATCCTTTATGATGCTAAGAAAACTACTATAAATAGATTACAAAACAGAGAAAAATTCCATCCAAAATTTGTAAGATAGTCTAAAAGTCCTAACTAATTTTCCTAGGGATCCAAAAAAGTGAATGGTAACACATTCTACCATTACTCTTGTTAGTTTAGTATTTCCACTATTGCAAGCGCCATGCCTTTGTTTTCAATAGACCATCTATTTTCTTGGATTCTTGAGCTAAAGTGATATTGGTAGGTAATCCTTGTTTTCCCATAATAATGGTGAATTGATATGGCTCATCTATCTCTTTTGAAAGTTTATGCATAATTATTGATGCCTTGCAATTTGATCTAATTCTTATTCTGTTCTTTAAGCTAGTTGCATTTTGCTTTACCTTTTGGAACACTTGGGTTTTCATCAAAACATATCAAAACTTTTAAAAAATTTAAGCTTGATCTAGATGCTTTATCAAAAGTATTTTGAGAAAACCTCTTTTTTCACCTTTGTTAGATATTTCTACCTCACATGAGTTCTTTCTTCTATAAAGCCTAATCCTCAAAAAATTTATTTACCTTCTCTCCCTCAATTTTTTTACAAGTCCTGATATTGCCTTCTAATATCTTAAACTATTCTAGCCATAAAAAAATTTCTTTCTTACTCTTTATTAAGAATTTTATGAAGTAGTGCTAGTCTAGAAAATTTGCTTATGTGCCAATTGGAGCTCCAATTTTGCTCCTCTACATTCTTCTCAATCTAGTGGTCACTTTACGAGTTGTCTTCCTCTTGCATTTTACTTTTTTTTTTCTTTTGATCCCTTACCAATAAACTGTATGTGGTCTTTAGAAAATATTTCCAATCCATAGAGACTTCATGATTTTAAATATCCAATAAGTTCTTATTTGTTAAGTTTTTGTCTCCTTTTGAAGGAAATATAAGAGCCTAAATTATTTATTTTTGCCTGGTCCCATTAGATTATTCCTCTTATGTCATGACTATTGAGTTATATTCCCTAATGTTCGTTGTTGGTGCAATTCTTGTAATCACATCAAGAAATGGTGCCTAGTTGGATAGTTGCTACAAACCCAAATATATGTTTAATATTTCAAACCCCGTAGGCTCTTTTCTCCAAGGAGAAGAAGAGTCCACAATCATTGTCTAGGTGGAAACCCTACCAAAGGTGGATAGTTTGTATCTATCATTGAAAAGTCTTAGGGAATCTTTCTAATATTTGGGGTTGGTTTAGATACAACCAAAAAGGTAATAATTTATTGCTTTCTTAGTATTGTTAGCCAACATTCCCTTGTGATGTTGGGAGCTTGAGATTTACTTTCTTCTTATGGTGAAGGATTTTTATTGATAGATTGATGGGGATTCTAATAATTTCATCATTTTATATTATCAATATTCCTTCCTTCTACTTTTGGTAGAATTTTATTGACTAGTGAATTTTTGCTACAATAAATATGATGACAAAGTCATACAAATTTTAGCTAACCCTCAGCCTTTTACTTATCGTATGATAGTTGAGGCAAGTATCTCCAAAAATAACATGTCCCTCTCTTATTCCTATCCCATTGAACAATATACCTCCTTCTTCTTATTCCCAAATAACAAACACATAAAAATCATTAAATTTCAATGATAAACCTAAGGCTCAAACTAATAATTAAAAAAACCTAAACAATCAAACTAGAACAAGTAGACTAATTCATCTTAATAGTGAACCCCTTGTTGAACTTTCTAAGCTACCACCTTCTCCTAGAATCTTAGGTTTATCTTACAATAAAGGCGAAATGGTTTACATATAATTATGCACCTTCATCTATATAGGAACATTCCATGAAGAGCAAATCAATTGTAATCCTTATCCCACTGAGAGGAAACTCATGACATGCTACTTATCTAATTCTTACCCTTTTCCCAAGCAAATTCTCATCAACATGGAATATCAATAGAAAGTTCTTGGATCCTATAAGAAAGGTATCAAGAATCCTTTAGAAGTAGAGGTATGGCCCAATAGTTGTGGGATAGGATATATCCTTAACAAAAATCAACTTTTATCATTATCTATTGGTGATGACAACATAAATACCTATGAAGAATTCATTTTGAACAATGGGTTAAAGAGGGATGAGAGTAATGATGATCCTTATCTCTTTATGTCTATGCTTTTCACTACCATAACTTATAATTGAAGTCCATCCTAATAGAATAACAACCAAAGAAGACTATGCAAAGGGAGATATTTTATATAATATTCTCCATGATTGCATCTTTCAATATGACTTCTTTAAGAGATCATTTCATAATGTAGCAACCATTGAAACCTCTAAACTAGAGGATGGTGGTCAACCATCCATTAATCTTGAAGATATTGAACACTTGGGGGTCTTACCAGACCCTCCTCAATTCAAGGAAGAATATCACATCCTCATTAAAAAAATCACTGATATCAATATTGTTAGCATTTTAATAGTAAATACTCAAATAATATTGCCTCAAGATCAATAATATAATTGCAATATGAAATATATAATAATGTTGATCAATTAATCATATAAATGCTCAATTTACTATACAATAACTCAAATAATACTAATGCCAAATTATAAAAAATAATCAGAAATCTTTATTGAATGAAGAGACAAAAATACATCATAATACATCACCTTCCATTGTTTACATAGGTGACTCTTCCTCCTTCGCCATATATCTTTTACATCAATACATCCATATATATAAATAATGAAATGTGAATATTCATATGGAGGTTTCTTGGGCCTCACTCTTCCTATGACTCTTCATATTCCTACTCTAGTGAGACATGTACATAGGGATAACTATGCACATTTACAATCCAAAATATCATTGCACACTTGTGGATTACATTGCATAATGTAAATCCTAATCTAATACAATTTTCCTAATTTATAGATGTACCCATGGTGGTACATTGGCATGTACCCTAATCCAACACCCCTCTGTATTACATTATTTGGTTATTAAAGACTTTGATCTTCAATATGGATCTTCTTCTTCTTTCTTAAACTTGTGTTCTTCTTTGTCCTGCTTCATATTTGGATCAAATAAAATATTAGTATTTTTATGAAATACTATATTTTCTAGAAGATATTTGGCTTCATGTACTTCTACTTCATCTGTTAATTCATGTACTTCATCTATCTCTTGGGCTAGGTGCCCCTTTTGATTTCCTCCTCTATATTGAGTATGTTGTGGGTACTATTGTTGTGGTGATCTGTATTGGTTTTGATATTTTCTAGGTTGAGACAACCTATTTGATTGTCCTCCTGTGCTTGCCTAATTTCTTTGATATTGATTCCTTAGATTGAATCTGCAATAGCTAGTACTATGTCCTCCTTTCTTATAAATTGGCAATACCAATCATTCCATTTTAGTTTTCTTATTAGAAATAAAGCAACATTCTCTTGTGAGTTATCCTTTGAGACTAATGCATTATTACTCATTTCATCCTTTACCGAATTTTCAACTTCATAATATTGTAATATGTTAACCAAATCATCAAAAGAAGTATTCTTACCTTTGAGTTGTAAGGATGTAACTAGATGTTTGTAATTTTTTGGTAGTGCTCTCAAGGTGACTTGAACGAGAAATATATCTTCATCTATTTCTTCTAGGGTTAATAAATTCCCTTTTGTATCTGCTACTTTTCTCAAATATAGTTCAATGGTTTCACCACTTCTGACTTTCAAATAATGCAATTGTGTTTTTAGATTTAGAATAGTATATTTATTTTTTCCTTCAAATATTTTTTCTAAAGTGTTCCATGCATTTGTAAATGTTCCTACTAAACTAATATATGGTTGTATGTCATCTAAAATTGTAAAAGTTATGATCATCAACACTTTTGCTTCATCTTCCTCAAATTTTTGTACATCTCTATCATCTTCAGTAAGTTTAGTTTTTGCTCCTTTGACTATGTCCCAAAGTTTTTCCACTATTAAGATTGATCTTACTTTATTTTCCATGAATTATATTTAGGACCTTTGAGCAACTGGGAATCTGAAAGAAATAGTTTGTTTGTATTTTCCATGAGGAGACTATCTTATGATTCCCTAATATTTGCAACTTTAATCCTTTACAAATATTCAAATCTCTAATGCAATATATTTATGTAGAACTCCTTTTTATCTCCCAAATTTATGAATAAAATATTTTACTCTAAATTAATTTGAAGTAGGATTCCTTATTCCTCCAACTCTAGAAATTTGGAAAAATAATACTTGAAATATTTTGTAATCCTAATTTGATGTTGTATGCTTTATTTCTCAAACCTTAGCAAATTTGCAAATATTTACTTTATTTTGTAAATCTATATATGCAATTGTACAAAAATTAAATATAATCCTTCAAATCCTAAAAAAATCTTCAAAATATGATAAAAGACTTTCAAAAATAATATTTTAATTTTTCTAAGGTTTAAAAATTTAAAAATCTAACCTTAGAATATATTCCCTTATTTCCTTATTTCTCCTACAAATATAAGCCTTTAATATGACAAATCCTATGGTAGGTATTACCTTAATAATTCAAGGTGCTTCTCTTTATGTTGGGTGCTTCTCCTTTGGTAAAATCTGCTACATATCAATTTAGAGGATGCTTTGACTCCTTATATAATGCTTGTACCTTCTTTTTAAATGAGTATGACACTAGAATTTGCTATATATGTACTTTACTCTTACATTTTGGCTATATGAGCACTTCTTCTTTCTTTTGCTAAGTGCCACGCATTGCAGATGTTATAAAATATTTTGAATCCCTTCTTGGTGATGCCAACATTCACTGAAGAGTAAAACAAACACTTTCCATTATTTTCATTCCTACTTGATCAGAATCTTGCCTTTGTTTTAATCAGATCGCTTTCCATTATTTTCATTCCCACTTGGGCAGAATCTTCTTAACATGGGTTTCACCCAAAATAGGAGCAAAAATGATTTTTGTCCCTTCCTTAGCCCAAAAACATCTTGCCCTTTATCTTCACTGGTGCTTTCCCTTTTAATAATAACTGTTGAAGACTTAGGCCATTTTCATTACTCCTTCAATCCTGAGACGTTCCTTGCCATACATTTCTCCCTTTTATATTTCACCCACGATTTTCATTAATTTTTATCGATAAAAACCTACCGTGTATTTCCAAGAACAAAATCAGCCTTCTTTATTTAATGAAATCACTCAATAAGGGAAACAAAAATATTACATAAAAATAGTAAAATCAAAACAACTGCATCATTCATATTATATTATTTAAATTTTACAATTAAAATTTAGTATGGCAAAACTACCAACAACTATACTCCTTTTTAGTCCAAATTTTGTAATATGTAGGTGTTGGAAGTGATTTTTCTATTCTACAAAATGTAAAAAGTTTGGGACCCTTTCAAAAACTATTTATTTACCCTAATAATAATAAAAAGAAACACTCTTACCATTTGATCATAATTAATTGTAATTAATAATATCAAATCTTAATAATATTTTTAGAATTTTAAATTTAAATATTAATATAAATCTAAGTATATAAAATTTTCTAATATTACACTTAAATATCACTATTTTAATTCAAAACTAAGATTTCCTTTTTATTTTTATACATTATTTTCAAGTTCAATACTACTACTTGTCTATGTGGTGCATATATATACCCCCGAAAAGGAAATGATATATTTTGAATCGTTATTTATTATAAAGTATGAGTATATATAGAGAGGAAGCCCATAACAACGGTTACCATATAATCAAGATCATAAATCACATTCATAAGTCATGTTTTTTTTTTTTCTTGTAGTTCTACTTGAATTTTTAAGTAAGTGGATATTTACAAAACTATTAATATTGATGTAGTTTATTGAGTATTTAATGATGGATGCATAGGTGAAATGGACAACATTATTTATTATAATCTCATTTTATAACATTATACTTAAATAACTATATTTACCTAATATGTTACATGACAATTTACGATGAAAGTTAAGGAATATCAAAGAGAATAATGAATCCCATTAGTACTAGTAGAGAATTTATATTAATTTGTAATGAAAATCATGATTTGAATTGTTGACATACTAAACCAAGAACATGTATGTTTATAAAGAATAACATGTATAAAAAATAAATGATAAGTAATAGGTAACACAAAAATATAAGTTGCAAGCCTACTGTAATGATAAGGGTTTTGGCCTCTCTTTTAAGAGGTCTAAGGTTCAAACCCAACTTAAATATGAGGGACCAAAAACCCTCATAAAAACATGTATAAAATCATTGAAAAAATATATGAAAAAGATAAATAAATTGTAAATATAAAATTATTTTTTTACTCATTTGAATATTCTATGTAACGAGTCTTTGAGAAAATAATAATAATTACTATTGAACAATGTATTTTATATGGATACCTGTATCAAAATGTGAAGAGACTTTGTTGAGAGAAAAAGTGGTTCATCTTAAATAATTACTAAAATAAAATTTCAATTCTCAATCCAAAGTTCTTTTGAGTTGATTTTAGTATACAAATATTATCAGTTGAAATCTTAGTCTAGAAATTGTGTTATAATTTAAAAAATACAAATTGAAGCAACTATAGTGTATTTTATGGAACTCAAAATGATGGTTTTACATGATTTCTTATGCAATAATTAATATTATTTTTATATAATATGATTAAATAATTGAAGGGGACTTATCAAAACCATGAAATTCCTCAAATCACTAATATGAAAACTAAACATTATTTCTTCAAATAACTCTTAAAATTCCTCAGTCATATAACTAATAACCCTAAAACAATATTAATGATTTTTCAATCCCACAACTCTTCTATTTTACCCCCTTATAGCAATAAATAGAGTGACCTCCATCTTGAATATTTTCCAATTGAGTTTGCTTGGAAAATATAACCCAAGGTATTTGTATTCACTTACTACCTCTAAAGGATTTCCTTCAAATAAAATATATGGATGTTGTTTTGCTCTCGGAATAGGGAAGACCATACTTTTATTCTTGCCAACTTTTACTTGCATCCCAACATATTTAAAAAAATACTCTAAAATATTTAGATGTTCTTTAAAATTTAAATGTCTTACCAATCAATATGAGATCATCATAGAGAAAGAAGTTTCACCACATAATTAGAAGTTGTATTCTCACTCCTCCCATTGTTTCTAGTTATTCCTATAAATGGTCAATATGGGGTGATTAAAAATTAATTTTTTTTTACCAATTAAAAAACATATAAGTTGTGGTATAATACATTCCACAATGAAATTACATAAGTCAACCAGTTCCTCAACATTCAAGGAGGAGGACCAAGTTCTATTCTCGCCAAGAAATACATAGATAGTATCCAAGATTTGTTTTAATACCATCATATAATAATGATGTAGTATCTCTAGGCCCATTTCAGTCCATATAACTAATTAAAAAACTATATAATGCATTCCACAAGCAAAATGTTTCTTAGTTTCACAATAATTTATGAAACTCTGCATGATATTTAGATACTTTATTGTTAAATGTCAATCTATGTGATAAATAAAAACTTTAAATGACATATACATACTTATTTGTTAAATGAAAATCTTCATAATTTATGATTTTTAAATAAATAAAAATAAAACTTCACTCATATCTTAATGAAAACTTATCTTAATATTCAAGCTTTGTTGTAACACCAGACTATGTTAGTTTAATTTATATTTAAATATAAAAATAAAAGCTTTGTATATAACCTCTTTGTTTTATTTATAATTGGTTTTAGGATGTTAATATATAATATTTGTATTACCAGTTTTAATTATATTTTAAAGTGAATTAATATTAAAAATCTTTTGCATTTGCAGTTTACGAAATGTTTTTTTATAATTTATCTTTATTTATTATTTTAGACTTTTTATGCAATCAAACTCTTAAAAAATAATTAATTGTAAAATATACAAATAAAAAAAAAATCTTAAAAAATAATCTAATTTAAAAATTGAAGATACAATGAAAAATCTTAAATCCTGCCCGCTGGTTGTAAATTTATCTAAGGGAAAAAATCATTCAAAAATATTAACACATTAAATTAAAATCTTTTCAAAAATTTTAAAAATATATATACCAATATTAATTTTTTAAAACACGAAAAAAACCTAGACTTCTTCATTAGAAAGAAAACCACCATTAACCACTCTCCAAGATCTCCCTCCAAGATCTCAGTCACATTATTACCTCTTTTGAACAACGACATCTTGGGCGCCCGCGCCTCCCTAGACGTCAAACCTTTGGAATAGTGAGATTCTATGCAATACAGAATGCTTTGCTGAGCTTCTTTCACAGCTGTACCGAAGAGGAACAATGGACAACTCGCCAGGTAACTCAAAACATTGCGAACTCCCCTTCTCTCAAGATATGTACCAATTATGTATTTTGCATCAATGATAATGTCTACACCGTTCTCGATGTGTGTTACACGTTTATAAAGAGTCTGAAACACTTCCATTGTGCAATGAGAATGTCGTGAGACCTGAGAATGAAAAAAACAATTGTCTAATGTCAAACAGATCTTAATTTTTTATTGTGATTACAGTACCTGGGATTACAAAAGCACTCTCAAATACAGAAAAGCTTTAATTTAAAAGAAATTGAGTGAGGTTTAAATTTTAAGAGTAAGAAAATTATCCTGATTTGATTGAATGCTCTAATCCAGGGACGGGGTTCCTGTTGGAAATGTTAAATCATACTTCACGCCCGTAGGCGCATCAGCGCGAAGTTCTTTCGAAACGCCTTAGGAAAATGCTTCGGCGCGAAGCACTTTTAACGTGACTTCGGAAAATGCTTCGCCGCGAAGCACTTATATTTGGCCTTCGGGAAGTGCTTCACCGCGAAGCAAAATTAACACGCTCTCTAATATTACTTTGCCGTGAAGTAATATCAAACCGCCCCCTAAAATGCTTCGCTCCGAAGCAACAAACATTTGCCCTCCGAAGCGGAAATCAGTCGAAGCAGAAATGAGACGCGGGAATCGACGCATTAATTCGTCAAGCGTGCGGGTAGTTGGGGTTGCTCGACGATTGGACAGGAACCATTCCTCGGCATTTATTTTCTGTCAGTCGGTCGGTGAACTTCTCCCGCCTTTTGTCCTCATCTTCCGCCTATAAATACCGGGGCCATTTTGTCATTTTTGTGTTAGTTGGAGGATAGCTGAAGGAGGAGAGCACCGAAGGGAATAGAGTTCCCAGAACAGCCGCAGAGCTAGGGTTTCGACTAGCAGAGCAGCAGAACAGCAGATTGCTGGAGTTGGGAGCAGCAGCCTTCTGGTAACGCTATTTGAATTTACCCTGCAAAGTTTCAACTTGCAGATGTTTGTAACCGTTTCAGAAAGAAGCTTTGTAATCCGACAATATTTTAATATATAAAATATTTACCCTGGAAATTTGGGTCGTTGTGTATTTGTTCTTTGCTTCAAAGTGGTGTTAAATTTGTAGACAAATTTCAGTAAGGGTTTGCCTCAAAGTGGAAAAACATCCGCTCGATCCAAAAAGGAAGTTTAGTTATTTGTCTGTTTATTCTGCCAGAGAAGTAATCCGGGACTTTGTCTTCCCGAAGTAGAATCCAGCAGCCATTTTGCCGAAGCTGCCAAGTTGTCGGACACTGCAGTGCTTCGCAACCTTCTTTTTCGAAGTAGTCACTTCAGCTGGAAAATTTTCGAAGTGATTCTACTTCGGAAGCAAACCGTGTGAAGCAACTACTTCGCTGAGAATTTCCTCGAAGCAGTTTCACTTTGGCACATTATTTCTCGAAGTAGTTTTACTTCGGAAAAATATTCCCCGAAGTGTTTACTTCGGGATTATTTTCCCCGAAGTGCATACTTCGAGAGTATCTCCCCCGAAGCTCCTCCCTCGCATAAGAAATCCTCGAAGTGTTTTACTGACGTGATTTAAATCACGATTTAAATTTTATTTCCTTCAAATTGGTATCAGAGCCTGTGGTGTCGTGACACGGAGATAGAAGCATGGCTTTCGAAAACAATTCCCTGCAGTTGTAGATCCCATTATTTAATGACAAGAACTACGATTACTGGAGCATCCAAATGAATATTCTCTTCGGGTCTCAAGATTTGTGGGACCTGGTGGAGAATGGTTACCCAAAATTGGTAGATGCAGCAGCACTAGCCGCCCTCTCCCAAGCTGACAAAGATCTTCTGAAGGAGAACCGAAAGAAAGACCAAAATGCCTTGTTCTATATCATGTAAGCGGTTGAGGAGACCATCTTTTCGCAGATTGCATCAGCCACCAAGGCCAAGCAGGCCTTGGAAATTCTGGCCAATTCGTACCAGGGCACCAACAAAGTGAAGTTGATAAAACTGCAAATGCTCAGAAGGGAGTTCGAGAACCTACAGATGAGTGAGTCCGATTTGATGAGTGACTTCTTCATCCAGACAACAGATGTCATCAACCAGATGCGGTTGAATGGTGATATTGTGCAGAATCAAAGGGTCGTGGAGAAAATTCTACGAAGTTTGCTAGCTAAGTTTGATTCTGTGGTAATTGCAATAGAGGAGTCAAGAGATTTGACAACCCTATCGGTGGATGAACTAATGGGTTCTCTGCAGACACATGAGCAAAGGCTGAGCCGCTCAACTTAGTCCTCTCTAGAGCAAGCTTTCAAGGTGCATGTATTAGTCCGAGACAGCAGCAGACAACACTCCCACCAAGGCGCTTCTAGTTCTCAAGGTGGAAGAGGCAGAAATAGGTGTGGGAGAAGTAACAAGCAAGGAGGGCTATCAAACCCTCATGTCAATGAGACCAGCTACAAATTTCATCAGCAAGGAGGAAGAGGCACTAGCAAAAATCAGCAAGGTGGCTCTCAGCAGAAGAAGGACATGTCAAAGGTCCAATTCTACTACTGCAAAAAGTTTGGCCATTTTATCTCACAGTGCAGAAAGAGGATGGCGAACGAGAAACAGTAGCAGGCCCATTATACAGATGAAGCTGGAAATACGACAAGAGGAAATATGCTGCTGACTTACAGTGTTGAAGAGGAGAGCAAGAAAAATATTTGGTATCTTGACAGTGGGTGCAACAACCACATGACTGGAAACAGAGAGATGTTCTCACAAATGGATGAAACAGTCCAGTCTGAAGTCAAGATGGGGAACAACAACAAGGTTCCCATGATGGGGAAAGGTAAAATCCTCATCTGCACCTGGCATGGAGAAAGAAAGCAAATTTGTGATGTGTATTATGTGCTTGGGTTGAAACACAATTTGCTGAGTGTTGGACAACTTGTGTAGAAAGGACACATTGTGCAGTTCAAAGACGATATTTGTTCCATCAGAGACAAAGTGCATGGACTGATGAGGCCCAAAAATGCCTCATTATTGCACAATGTTTGACTCATTATTGCACAATGTTTGACTACCATATGATAAGTTAATTGCCAAATAGTTGACTAGAATATACTATTTGTTAAGTGTTTGCATGATTTTATGTTAGGAATACTATATCTCTGTTTTTGACTATTTTCAGCATTTTATGACTGATTTTGCGTGATTAAGTAGCAAGTAATAACATGCATTTCAATTAACCAAATGTGGTATGCTGATATCCATTAACTTCTCAATGGTTTTTGAATGTTTTCCTGCCCTTCAACTTGTTTCAAATCCACATTGAAGACAAAAGTTTAGGACTGTCATAAATCTGAAAATCTGGAAAAAACAGCCATATAAAAATCAGCAAGTTGTCACTTTATAGGAACACCTTGAAGTTGTCAAGCAAAGCATGAGGATATGGATGGAATGAGTTCAGAAGGACTACAGAAGACATCTGACCTATTTAGAAGCATTCCCACATGGTCTAAATAGGCAGCAACAGGGTATAACAGAGCAGGGGCAATTGTGCAGCACTGTTGCACTATTTCAGCATGGTTACTTGGTGAATGAAGTGTATAAATTTAGTAGCAGCTTGATGTACTCCTTCATGTTGATATTTTAATAAGTTTTCCATGTTCTAATTTGATTGAATTTGCAAGAAATGCCAATATTCTACAACTTGTACAGTGAAGCTGGAAAATGCGGTAATTTACCATGTAAATTCCAACCAAGCTACCAATGAATGGCAAGGCATGAAATTCACATCCAAGGAAGAATGAAGACTATTGCAATCTGATCCTGAAGGCTAATCCACCTTAGAAATGCAGCCAAAACCATTTGGAGTCAACACAGTTGGTCATTCTAAAGATCTTCGGAATGAACACAATGTCTTCGGAATGAGAATTGCAGTATCTTCAGAATGAGCCACTTATCTTCGGAATGAAAACAGAATGTACTTTTTGACTTGTTGACTGAATTTTGGCGGTGGAAAAGGGGATAAGAAGGTTGATAAAGTTAAGGGAAAATATCTTCCATCTAATTTTGTTGTCCTTGCCGTCCAAAGCCACCATGCATGGAAAAGATCAATTTGATCCTCTTCTAGGATAAACCCAGAAAAACTACAGCATAATAGAAAGTTGTTTGCAAGATAGGAATGGCATATTCTGAAGTGGAGAATTATGTGTGAGATATTTCTAGACTCCTCCCATGTACTCCCACCACTGAAGATGCTTTCTAAGGGCCAATGACTACTATTGCAACACAAAGCTGTCTGGATTTGCATTTATTTCAGATCCAGAATTATTGGCAAATGACTGTAAAATAGCACATAGGCTGATTTGAGCATGGGATATATTGTAAATATTTATATAAATAACATAGCTCCCTCCTTGGTTGAGCCAGTTAGGAATTAGAATAGAGGAGAGTTTTCGGTAGTAGCAATTAGGACTGTACAGTGATTTTTGTAACAGTTTTCAGCATGTTTTGTCATCAATAAAAGTGCAGTATTTTATCATTTTATGTTCGAGTGTTAATTAGTTAAGGAGTGCTTTTCACCTCCTTCTAGATCAGGAAGTATGGGCCCACTTTCAGATCTAGAAGGAGGGATTTTATGGCAGGTTTTAATCTGTAATTTTGCTACGAGCAGAATTAATAGATTGCTTGCCAGATTTCATTTTCTTGTTTTTATTTTGTGTTGTGTGATTTATGTTTCCTATTATGTTTGTGTACAACATTTGTGTGTATGTCAGCTGACAAATTATATTAAGCATTTTCCTTTATGTTTTCCCTGCTTTCTATTTTAGCAACTTTCCATTTTTAGCATATTTCATTTTGTTGTCAATTCCTATGTGAGAAGCTTGACGACCTTTTGTGGCGAGGGCATTGACAGGTGTTTTAGAATAAGTTTCAATTTTGCAAAAGTAGATTAGATTTCAATTACAAAAGTAGATTAGATTTCAATTTAGCAATTTCAATTATGCAAGAGTAACTAGATTTCAATTCTGCAAAAGTAACTTAGGATTTCAATTTAGCAATTTCAATTCATGCAATTGTAGTTAGATTTCAATTCTTGCAAACTTAGATTTAGTTTTCAATTCTTGTACTTTATTTCAGTTTCCATTCTTCAGACTAGGTTTAGTGTGACACCAAAAGGCTAAACCAAAATCTGCTTCACCAATAATTGCTTGAAATCTGAATGCCTGAATTGTACTCTGCCCTAACCTTCTATCGTAGACAACCTTGGACACCACCCTGGATTGATAAATCATTGAGATTAAATGATGAGACTCAACGACACTCATCATTTTGGCACCGTTGACGGGGAACATGGTGTTGTTAGAGGGTAAAAGCAGTCAAATAATTATTATTGTGCTAAGTTATGAAGTTCGAGTTAAATCTGAATGTAATAGCTGGTATAAATAATAATTATTGATAGTTGCATTTCAGTCCATTTAGAAAACAAGCAACCACCACCTTCAGCCCAACCTGGACAGCAACCCCTGTCTATGTAAGTTGAATCTATTAAAAAAAAAAATCACAAAAACTTTTGCACAATCAAAATAGGAGTTTACAACTTAATGATGATCCTAGAGTTTTTCATTATTACTTAAAGATTGTTTGGATTTTACCGCGCTAAACCGCAACCTAGCAATTCTTAGCCTACACAGACAATAGTTGATCTCATTAGAGGTGATCCTACCTGACAAGTAGTTGATCTGCTAAAGTTGTACACTTCTTGTCTTATTATGCAAACCAAAAATATTTTTTAGCCCAACTTGTGATCATTCTGAATAATACAGGATAGGCAACCCCTGTCTATGTAGCTGAATTTGGTATAAAAAAAAAAAAACTGTAGGAAATGTTATTGATTGCAACAACATCCAACTGTGCTCAAATAAGAACTTACCCGAGCTTGAAGAGACAAAAATCAATGGAGATACACAGAAAACCTTTAGTCCAAACACACAGAAATTAGCCTTGGATAAAGGAGAAAAAACTAGAAAAACTGCACATAGAAAATTTACTTCCATTTTACAAAGGGGTAAATTCTGTCCTCCTAGGAATGAAACAAATTGAAGTGCAGCCAAGAAAATTCTTGAACATTATTAGCTGGGTGACTTATAAACAAAAAGCAAAATTGTTGCTATTTTGAAACAATATTTCAATCCCTTTACATGGAATTACAAGGGTATATCAAGATTTTATCTTGATGTAAGCACTTAACATCTTTTGGGAATTGGTATTTAATTGTTTCAAGAATAGATTGACAAGATTTTGCAGACTAGGAGCCATGGACAACACTTGATTGAAGAAGTTTTCAGATATGGAGCAGTGCTTCTTTCTCCCATTGGTAATTCATGGAGGATGTTAGTGGTGAATGGACATTGCCTTCGGGTATACCATGCACCATTAACTAAGGAGGAGTTCTTGAAGGAGATTCCATTGGATGTACACATAATGGAAGAGAATTTCTCTTCAATATCAGATTCAGAGTGATGATAAAAAGTCTGAAAAAAAGAAAAAAAAAGGAAAAAAAATACAAGAAAAGCAAAAAGAAGAATAGTCTTGTTTGTGAACTTCCTTTTTGGGTACAAGCAAGACAAGAAAATTTGAAAAAAAAAAAAATTGCAGCAAAGGCATGTCCCACAAAATGGGATACATGAGGACAAGCATCAATTTCAGCAAGAAATAGGAACAATGGAGCCAATACTTCATTTCCAGCAATAAGGAGGCAATGATGATGTAAGAAGATTCTTACTGGTCATCTAGTAAGGAAGGTTGCATCAATGTTGCAGGTTTCAACAGAAAGAGATGGTGTTTTCATACAACAATTGACATGTTTTTGCAGAATAAGGATTGGTCTTATCCAAATAAGAGAGAGAGAGAGAGATTTTCTCTCATTGAAGCACTTGAAAAAAAAAAAAGGACAGAAGTTGGTTGAAAACCAGAAATGGCAGCCTCTTCTGATGCAAAAATAAAAAAAGAGATGAAAAAAAAAAAATGAATAATTCGGTAGTGAAAACCTTCTTGGAGGCGCTACTGAGTTGGCTTGCATGAAAACCGATTTTTCGGCATGCATTGCCTTGTTGATCTACTCATCAGTGTTCCACCATTGTACAAATCTCACCTTGCACATGTGTTATGTTTATGTTTTCAGATAGCCTGCTAACAATCATCAAAAGCAGCTTGTAAGGTGCATGACCAATTTTAGGACGGTAAGGTATGTGTTTCTTGCATTTAATTCATAGTAAACATTTAGCATTTAGTGTATGATAGTCGGTATTTGGCATAAACTATTCATACAATATTGACAAGTTGAAAAAGGAACATGTTCAAGATGTCAAGAAACAACCCCTTATGCCCTTAATTGCATAGAAATTCCAAAACTATGCAAAAACCTGATTTTGGGACAGACATGGCAGCAATTCTATTTCAATTTGTAGGGCAAATTTTAGAAGGAGAACTACAAGTTTATATCTCATAATTGTCTGATAAATTGAAGGAGGATAATCAACAAAATGCACTCGAAGGTTCTATTTTAGTACTATTGGAATAAAACAACAACATACAAAACAAAGAATAGCATCTAAACAAAAGGATGAAGAAGGGATTTTTTGATGTTATGGAAGGCTTATACACTCTAGATATGGACCCACAATAGAATCTATAGCTAACTTTTGCATAGGAGGTCATTTCTGCATTTTTTGAAGATCTTCGAAATGAGAAATGCAGTCTCTTCAGAATGAACAGACATCTTCGAAATGAGAAATGCAGTCTCTTCGAATGAACGACATCTTGGAATGAGAAATGGTCTCTTGGAATGAAGGGGATCTTGAAGAAATGAGTATCTTGGAAATGAGGGATCTTGGAAATGAGAATTGTAGTATCTTGGAAATGAGCGGATCTTGGAAATGAGAATTGAGTATCTTAGGAATGAGCGGATCTTCAGAATGAGAATTGCAGTATCTTCGAAATGAGCGGATCTTCGGAATGAGAATTGTAGTATCTTCGGAATGAGTAGGATATCTTCGAAATGAGCAAAAACTGTACCAAAATTGTTGAAAATGCTACAGAATAGCAAAAAGAGTAGGGTACATCAAATATTGAGGTTTATAAGGCTCTACCACAAGTAAGTACATCCCTCAAGCATTTCAAATAAAAAAAAAAAATCAATTTTGTTCAAAAGGTGCAAACAACAAAAATAAGCATTCGAGGCTGAAATGTTGTTAAGAACGAGAAAATTCCATCAGTAGTAGTGCATCTGCCAAATACGGTTCCACAATAAGACTATTGCAAGATGAATCATATGATATCAAGCCTTTAAGAGGTACCTTGCAGCACTAAAACTTGTAGAAAAATAGAAAAAAGTCATACATGTGCTTAATTGCAAAATACTTGATATAGTGCAGCAAGGAGGAATTTCTCAGTTAGCAGGTAGCAAAAGATGTTGTTCATAAGAATAAAACCTGCATATTACTATGGCCTACTAAGATGCATGAGGGCATGCATCAGTTCAAGTTGGGGGGGATGATGAGGCCCAAAAATGCCTCATTATTGCACAATGTTTGACTCATTATTGCACAATGTTTGACTACCATATGATAAGTTAATTGCCAAATAGTTGACTAGAATATACTATTTGTTAAGTGTTTGCATGATTTTATGTTAGGAATACTATATCTCTGTTTTTGACTATTTTCAGCATTTTATGACTGATTTTGCGTGATTAAGTAGCAAGTAATAACATGCATTTCAATTAACCAAATGTGGTATGCTGATATCCATTAACTTCTCAATGGTTTTTGAATGTTTTCCTGCCCTTCAACTTGTTTCAAATCCACATTGAAGACAAAAGTTTAGGATTGTCATAAATCTGAAAATCTGGAAAAAACAGCCATATAAAAATCAGCAAGTTGTCACTTTATAGGAACACCTTGAAGTTGTCAAGCAAAGCATGAGGATATGGATGGAATGAGTTCAGAAGGACTACGGAAGACATCTGACCTATTTAGAAGCATTCCCACATGGTCTAAATAGGCAGCAACAGGGTATAACAGAGCAAGGGCAATTGTGCAACCTTGTTGCACTATTTCAGCATGGTTACTTGGTGAATGAAGTGTATAAATTTAGTAGCAGCTTGATGTACTCCTTCATGTTGATATTTTAATAAGTTTTCCATGTTCTAATTTGATTGAATTTGCAAGAAATGCCAATATTCTACAACTGTGCAGCAGAACTGGAAAATGCAGTAATTTACCATGTAAATTCCAGCAAGCTACCAATGAATGGCAAGGCATGAAATTCACATCCAAGGAAGAATGAAGACTATTGCAATCTGATCCTGAAGGCTAATCCACCTTAGAAATGCAGCCAAAACCATTTGGAGTCAACACAGTTGGTCATTCTAAAGATCTTCGGAATGAACACAATGTCTTCGGAATGAGAATTGCAGTATCTTCAGAATGAGCCACTTATCTTCGGAATGAAAACATAATGTACTTTTTGACTTGTTGACTGAATTTTGGCGGTGGAAAAGGGGATAAGAAGGTTGATAAAGTTAAGGGAAAATATCTTCCATCTAATTTTGTTGTCCTTGCCGTCCAAAGCCACCATGCATGGAAAAGATCAATTTGATCCTCTTCTAGGATAAACCCAGAAAAACTGCAGCATAATAGAAAGTTGTTTGCAAGATAGGAATGGCATATTCTGAAGTGGAGAATTATGTGTGAGATATTTCTAGACTCCTCCCATGTACTCCCACCAATGAAGATGCTTTCTAAGGGCCAATGACTACTACTGCAACACAAAGCTGTCCGATTTGCATTTATTTCAGATCCAGAATTATTGGCAAATGGCTGTAAAATAGCACATAGGCTGATTTGAGCATGGGATATATTGTAAATATTTATATAAATAACACAGCTCCCTCCTTGGTTGAGCCGGTTAGGAATTAGAATAGAGGAGAGTTTTCGGTAGCGGCAATTAGGATTATACGGTGATTTTTTGTAACGAGTTTTCAGCATGTTTTGTCATCAATAAAAGTGCGGTATTTTATCATTTTATGTTTTGAGTGTTAATTAGTTAAGGAGTGCTTTTCACCTCCTTCTAGATCAGGAAGTATGGGCCCACTTTCAGATCTAGAAGGAGGGATTTTATGGCAGGTTTTAATCTATAATTTTGCTACAATAGAATTAATAGATTGCTTGCCAGATTTCATTTTCTTGTTTTTATTTTGTGTTGTGTGATTTATGTTTCCTATTATGTTTGTGTACAGCATTTGTGTGTATGTCAGCTGACAAATTATATTAAGCATTTTCCTTTATGTTTTCCCTGCTTTCTATTTTAGCAACTTTCCATTTTCAGCATATTTCATTTTGCTGTCAATTCTTGTAGCAGAAGCTTGACGACCTTTTGTGGCAGGGCATTGACAGGTGTTTTAGAATAAGTTTCAATTCTGCAAAAGTAGATTAGATTTCAATTCTGCAAAAGTAGATTAGATTTCAATTTAGCAATTTCAATTATGCAAGAGTAACTAGATTTCAATTCTGCAAAAGTAACTTAGGATTTCAATTTAGCAATTTCAATTCATGCAATTGTAGTTAGATTTCAATTCTTGCAAACTTAGATTTAGTTTTCAATTCTTGTACTTTATTTTAGTTTCCATTCTTGGGACTAGGTTTAGTGTGACACCAAAAGGCTAAACCAAAATCTGCTTCACCAATAATTGCTTGAAATCTGAATGCCTGAATTGTACTCTACCCTAACCTTCTATCGTAGACAGCCTTGGACACCACCCCGGATTGATAAATCATTGAGATTAAATGATGAGACTCAACGACACTCATCATGGACAAATTGCAACAGTGTCCATGACAAAAAATAAAATATTTTCACTGCAAATTAGGTCACCTAAGTGTAGTTGTGAAGGATGCTACCTGGCTGTGGCATCTCAGATTAGGTCACCTGAGTTTCAATAACCTAAATTTGCTGCACAAGACACATATGGTGAAGGGTTTACCCCTTATTGAGCAATCAAAACAAGTTTGTGAAGGTTGCCTTGTCGGTAAGCAGCATAGGGATGCATTCCTTGTAGGACAGTCTTGGAGAGCATCATAGCCATTGGAGCTGGTGCACTCAGATGTTTGTGGTCCCATGCAGACCAACACATATGCCAGCAACAAATACTTCTTGAATTTCATTGATGACTTTAGTCGAAAGACATGGGTTTATCCCATTAAGCTAAAGTCAGAAGCATTTGTGAAGTTTAAGGAGTTTAAGGCTCTGGTTGAGAAACAGAGCGGTTTTCAAGTTAAGACTCTCAGAATAGACAGAGGAGGAGAATACATCTCCAAAGAATTCCATAACTTTTGTAAGAAACATGGAATTCGAAGGTAGTTCACTGCCAGATACACACCGCGATAGAATTGTGTAGCTGAGAGGAAGAACAGAACAATCATGGAAATGGCATGGAGCATGCTGAAGGCAAAAAATCCGCCACATGAGTTTTGGGCAGAAGTTGTGTCATGTGCAGTCTATCTATTGAATAGATGTCCCACCAAGAGTGTGAAGGAAAATTTTTTGGAGGAATCCTGGAGCAATTTGAAGCCAAGTGTGGCTCATTTGCGAGTTTTTGGGTGCATTGCATATGCACATGTCCCAGATGAGAAAAGGCAAAAGCTAGATGACAAAGCTAAAAAGTGCATCTTCACAGGGTACAGCGAACAAGGCATACAGGCTGTACAATCCTGTGACAAAGAAACTTATCATCAGTCGAGATGTGAAGTTATTGGAGGATGAAGCTTGGAACTAGAAGTCAAATACTGGTCAGCCTAAATCAACAATTGTTGAACCTATAAACTTGGAGGAAGCTAGTGTGTAGCCACCTGTACCTTCAAGCAGCAACAGTGGCGTCAGTAGCAACACAACCTCATCATCCCGGTCACCTCCTCTTGCAAGAAGAATTAAAAATTTGAGGACACCTGCGAAGACTCGTAGCTTGGAAGACATTTATGAGGTAACCCGTAATCAGTCAGATGAAGAATATTCTAACTTTGCTTTATTTACGAAGTGTGGTCTCATGGAGTTTGAAGAGGTAAGTCAGAATTGCACATGGGTAAAAGTGATGGATGAGGAGATAGCAGCCATTGAAAAGAATGAGACATGGCAGCTGACTGATCTTCCAACAGGAAAGAAGACCATTGGGGTCAAGTGGGTGTATAAAACAAAGTTTAACGTCCAAGGAGAATTTGACAGGCATAAGGCCAGATTAGTGGTGAAAGGCTACAAGCAGAAGTCAGGTGTTGACTATCATGAGGTGTATGCACCTATAGCCCGACTTGACATAGTTAGAATGATTCTGGCACTAGCAGCTCAAAAGGGATTGAGCGTTTACCATATGGATGTCAAGTCTGCTTTCCTAAATGGAGTATTGGAAGAAGAGGTCTACATAGACCAGCCACCTAGTTATGAAATACAAGGACAAGAAGGCAAGGTCCTGAAGTTGAAGAAGGCCCTGTATGGGTTGAAGCAAGCACCCTGGGCATGGTACAGTTGGATTGACGACTATTTTTAGGAGAATGGGTTTCAAAAATGCCCATATGAGCACACCCTATATCTGAATACAAATGCAGAGGGTGATATGATAATCGTCTTCTTATACATGGACGATCTGATATATACTAGCAATAGCAGTAGCCAATTTACACAGTTCAGAATAGCTATGAAGATTGAATTTGAAATGACAGACATGGGGTTGATGAAATTATTTCTTGGCATTGAAGTTGTCCAATCAACGGATGGCATCTTCATTTCTTAGGGCAAGTATGCAAAGGATGTCCTGAAGTATTTTAATATGGAGGACAACAAACCTGCCATCACCCCGGTAGCCACTGGTTTGAAGTTGAGCAAGACTAACAACAGTAGAAGCGTTGATCCAACTCTCTATAAAAGGTTAGTTGGAAGCCTGATGTACTTGACCGCAATCAGGCCAGATTTGATGTTTGTCGTGAGTTTAATCAGTAGATTTATGGAGTCACCCAAAGACACTCACTGGCAAGTAGGCAAGAGAATTCTGTGATATGTCAATGGCACGAGAAATCATAGACTCCACTATGCCAGACAAAACCAGCTTGAGTTGATTAGCTACACTGACAGTGATTGGGTTGGTAGCGTAGATGATCGAAAGAGCACCTCGGGATATGCCTTCCATTTTGGATCCAAAGTTGTCTCTTGGTCCTCAAAAAAATAGCCAATTTTTGCTTTATCTATAGTAGAAGCAGAGTACGTTGCTGCCACCTCAGTGGCCTGCAATGTAGTTTGGTTGAGAAGAGTTCTGTGTGAACTACATCATCCGCTCGAAGCAGCAACAACAATATTTTGCAACAATAACTCTGCCATCGTGCTCTCGAAGGACCCAGTCTTCCACGGTCGGATGAAGCACATAGACATCTGGTATCATTTCATTAGAGAGCTAGTGAAATTCGATGAAGTACAATTACAATTTTGTAGGTCCAAGGAGCAGCTGGCTGACATCTTCACAAAACCCTTGAAGGAGGAGGACTTCGCCAGACTGTGAGAAATGTTGGGTGTCAAAGAACTCATGAATTTTGATTTAAAGGAGGGTGTTGGAAATGTTAAATCAAACTTCATGCCCATAGGCGCTTCGGTGCAAAGCACTTTCGAAATGCCTTCGAGAAATGCTTCGGTGCAAAGCACTTTTAACATGACTTCAAAAAATGCTTTGTCGCGAAGCACTTATATTTGGCCTTCGAGAAGTGCTTCACCATGAAGCAAAATTAAAATTCTCTCTAATATTACTTTGCCACGAAGTAAAATCAAACCACCCCCTAAAATGCTTCACTGCGAAGCAACAAACATTTTCCCTCCGAAGCGAAAATCAGCCAAAGCGGAAATGAGGCATGGGAATCGACACATTAATTCGTCAAGCGTGTGGGTAGTTGGGGTTGCTCGACGATTGGATAGGAACCATTCCTCGACATTTATTTTCTATCAGTCAGTCAGTGAACTTCTCCTGCCTTTTGTCCTCATCTTTTGCCTATAAATATCGAGGCCATTTTATCATTTTTGTGTTAGTTGGAGGATAGCTGAAGGAGGAGAGAAGCAAAGGGAATAGAGTGCCCATAATAGCCGCAGAGCTAGGGTTTCGACCAGCAGAGTAGTAGAATAGCATATTACTGGAGTTGGGAGCAGCAGCCTCCCGGTAACGCTATTTGAGTTTACCCTGCAAAGTTTCAACTTGCAGATGTTTGTAACCGCTTCAAAAAGAAGCTTTGTAATCCGACAATATTTCAATATATAAAATATTTACCCTAGAAATTTGGTTCGCTGTGTATTTTTTCTTTGCTTCAAAGTGGTGTTAAATCTGCAGACAAATTTCAGTAAGGGTTTGCCCCGAAGTGGCAAAACACCCGCTCGATCCAGAAAGGAAGTTTAGTTATTTGTCTGTTTATTCTGTCGAAGAAGTAATCCGGGACTTTGTCTTCCCGAAGTAGAATCCAACAGCCATTTCGCCGAAGCTGCCAAGTTGCCGGAGACTGCAGTGCTTCGCAGCCTTCTTGTCCGAAGTAGTCACTTCGGCTGGAAAATTCCCGAAGTGATTCTACTTCGGAAGCAAACCGTGCGAAGCAACTGCTTCGCTGAGAATTTCCCCGAAGCAGTTTCACTTCGGCACATTATTTCCCGAAGTAGTTTTACTTCGGCAAAATATTCCTCGAAGTGTTTAATTCAGGATTATTTTCCCCAAAGTGCATACTTCGGGAGTATCTCCCTTGAAACTCCTCCCTCGCGTAAGAAATCCCCAAAGTGTTTTACTGACACGATTTAAATTTTATTTCCTATAGTTCCAATCCCAAACTGAGGTAGAAGTGCGCATGACAACTATTTCAATCCCCTAACAATAGGTGATCTCCCTAAAACCCCGTTGCTAATAACTAAGTAACACAAAAATTATAAAAACTAAATATTATTCTCTATATATATAATTAAGTAATGGAAGTGTTTCAAATTGAGGCTGACTAACGTAAAAATTCTCCATATCTCTATATAGATTGTAACGGGAATAGTTATATATAAAATTTGTAAATTTCACTTTGTTTTATTAATTTTGTTATATATAAAATTAGTAAATTTCACTTTATTTTATTATTATTATATTTTTAATTAAAGAGAAAAGAGTTTTTGAAAGGAATTTTTAAACTTTGTGTATTAATTGGGAGAGAAAAATTAGGCACAAAGATATTGAATGCATTAAACAACTAGTCAAAAAAAAGGAAAACAAATACAAACATACTCGGGGGAAGAGCGAGAGAAAGAATTGACACAAAAGCAGAGAAAAAAGACAGAACCACAAATCGAAATGGATCACATTGACAATTGAAGGGGCTTGGACGATGACCTTATCAAAGGTGTTTGGACCACTTGGAACACCCCCAATTAGAAGACTTCATGGAATTGGGGTCCTAACACCTAGGAAAACCCACATTCCATAATCGCTAGGGATGAACAAAAGATAAATCCTAAGCGCATTCCTGCACAGATTATCACAGTCAAACCTGAATACTAAACCTCGATAACCAAGCTCCATCCTGATTCTTATGGAAGACTTGTACCCGCAGATGACCACGAGGGTAGCATGAGGCAAGATACCTAAATCCATGAGATTAAAATCAAGAAACAAAAAAGGCCCCAAAAGGGATCGAGAGTCAGGCTTAAAAGGGGGTGTTAGAATCCCATAGTGCCAGGTCATCCAAGTCCTTACGACCCAAAGAACAAGAACCATCCCCTCTAACTGAAAAAAGTCAAAATTCAACCTGTCACGAGCCTCAAGGCTATCATTAAGGTGAAATTCAACCATGCTCCTAACACCAAGAGGCACGGAGGTATCACAATTGCTTATCAATTTAAAATTTGAAATATTTATGGCATGCAATAAAGGCGTAGTGAGAAGCATCCACTGCCTTGAGTAAATGCACTTGCTCCACCAAGCCGAAAAAGAACCCAATCGCTAACATCTAATAAATGAACCCATCATTCAATACAATTTGCCAATATATCGAGAAATTTTTCTTCCAAACCAAAAAATAGGGTGGATACTCCATAAGTGGCCATATTATTAGCTAGATCATTACGTTCCCTAAAAATTTATGAGATTTGAAATTGCGAGCAACAAACGAAGGACCTTCTAGCATCAATAATGAAATTATGGATGTTCAAGCTTGGAGTAAATGAGGATTTAAGAAGATTTACTATGTTCATTGAATCCCCTTCCACCACAACACATTCAACCTTAAGTTCAACCAATACATTTATTCCAAGGAAGGCCACTCTTACCTCAGCAACGTGGGAGGTTTGAAGGAATAGGTGTTCAGCATACATCGCATTGACTTCTCCACTACTATTCCTAATAAATCCTCCCATGCGAGCGATACTGGATTACCTTTCGAGGTCCCATAAAAATTAATCTTGAGCCTTCCTTCAGGGGGGTAATCCACCTCACTAATCGTGATTGATAAAATATGGACCACGAGGAATTCTTTGGAGACCTAAGACACACTCAATACCAACTTCCATAGGAACCACTACCTGCTATTTTCCTCCGGAATTCACAACCCTGATTCAAAATTTTAATCACAAACCACAACACTCTCATACTTACAAAATGAGAATTTTTACTCAAATTTTTGAAGGTGCCCCCATTGAAATGACTTTACTTTATTAAATTTTGTTTAGTACAATTTTTTTTTTTTTTTTTTTTTAAAAGTAGTTCCATAAATAATTATATGCCTAAAATTTAGATAAATTTACAATCAATGAATACAATTGACAATGGTTGGATGGAGGTTACTATATATATGATAAAGTTTTTTGAAAATAAGAAAAGCAATTTTAAGATAGAAAGGTAATTGGAAAAAAAATAAAATTAGAACTTCATTAAGTTGGAAAACTTGGAGAAGTTATTATGAGTATTTCTATAAGTGGATCATCCAACATGTGCATTGTCTACAATTATATTTGATGCAGTGAATAGTATTGTATGGAGGTGGATAGCAACAAATGTGCCACAATGGTTATCAGTTTAATGGAATAGTTAAGCAGTGTAGTTGCACCTATAAGAATTGCATTATGGATTTTTTGTAAGTTGTGTATGAATAAATTTATATGCTTTTGTATTTATTAGATAATTTATATGATTTCACAGGATTTCATATAAGATAAATTTGATTAATAGAGTATTCGATCTTGACAATTGGTATTAGAGTATATGATCATAACATTTGTTAATATAGTTAGTGTTGATAGTTGAAGGTCAAAGCTAGTGTTCAAGCTAGGAGCCATGAGCATTCATAGAGTTAAGGTAGGAGCCCTCACTACTCATAGAGTATCTTGGAATATGTTGGAGCAATGAGTAGGACTCCTACATTCAATTTGTTGGCTAATTGAAATCTTTATGGTAGATTAATATTTAACTTCATAAATCATATTGTAGTCATTCTAAGACATAACAAACAAACTATGGTTAAAGCTTTGGAAAGAGAGATTAATTTTTATGAAGTAGGACCTTCAAACCCACCTCAAGCCCATATTTTTAGTTTTATATCCCTTAACCAATCTAATGCTAACAATAATTTCTTGTATAATCAATCTATCGTTAGTGTAAATATTAATATCTCAAATATAAATTATGTTAATGCAACAACCATTACCACAACCACGGGTGGTGGTATACCTCAACCTCCACCTACCATAGGTAACCCTACCTTTGTAACTCCATTTAAAGAACCCTTAAGTGCTGATGTTAGTTATTCCATGCCTCAATAAACAAATCCACATTATCCTCCTTATTTTGAACCATCCTATAATATTTATAATAATCCTCCTTCTAATACCTTCAAATCAAATCAAAATTTTGCTCAAATTATTATATCAAATATCTATAATCTACCCCAATTGTATTAAATAACCCCGAAGAAAATATACCCATATTACAACCTCATCCTAATTAAATATATTTAGCCTTATAGCCTATTAATCGTAACCCTGAGGTTCAAAGTTTGACCATCATCATAAAGGAACTTGTCCAATATATGGATATCATTCAAGCACCTAGATATACATATTCTTGTAAGCACATGTGTAATCAACCCTTAGATCCTATGGTAGCAAGTCATGCATACCCCACAAATTTTCAAGTACCACAACTTCCAATATATAATGGTATGGAAGATCCAATTAAGCATGTTAGGGTATTTTAAACCACTTGCCATGATATTGCCTATGATGACATGCTACTATTAAAAATATTTCCTAAATGCCTTAGTTATTTTACCTTAGAATGGTGTTACCAACTACCCCATCATTCCCTTAAGAGCTTTCAAAAAATAGCCAAAACGTTTGTCTAGTATTTGCACCTATGTTGAGAAAAAGGTTATCCTTAGAGATTTATATTAGCCCAAACAAGCCAAGGATAAATTTTTCTCTATTTATTGATAAATGGAAAAAAATATGAGGATGCTTCGATATAATCCCTCACCTAAAGATCTTTTAGATATCTTTATTACCACTTACAAGACCAAATATCCTATGAGTTAGAAACTATCACTATAGTATCTTTTCAACAAGTTGTAGATTTGGCTAGGTGTGTAGAGATTGCTCTTATAAGAAGAGGATAATTGAAACCTAAAAAATATGAATAGAACTCCTCTAACTCTCAATACAAAAGCAAACATATGGTGGGTGATGGTGTCACAAATAGTCACCTAAACAATAATGTGAACATCATAGGAACCCCTCAAACGTTATTTTTGAATAAAAAACAAAAGCCTAAGAGAAAATTTTCTTAGTTAGATGAACCTATTTCTTTTGTCCTTAAACAAATTAGACACTAAGATAAACCTCTCCCTCAATTTTTTTACAAGTCCGGATCTTGCCTTCTAGTCTCTTAGATTGTTCTAACCATCAAAACTTTTCTTTCTTACTCTTTATTAAGAATTTTCTGAAGTAGTGCTAGTCTAGAAAATTTGCTTATGTATCAATGGATCTCCTATTTTGCTCCTCTACATTCTTCTCAATCTAGTGGTCACATTGCGAGTTGTCTTCCTCTTGAATCTTACCCATTTTTTCTTCTTTTTATCCCTTACCAATGAACTCTAGGTGTTCTTTAGAAAATATTTCCAATCTATAGAGACTTCATGATTTGAAATCTCCAAGAAGTTCATATTTGTTAAGCTTTTATCTCCTTTTTAAGGAAATATAAGAGTCTAATTGACTGATCTTTTACCTGCTCCTATTAGATTATTCCTCTTATGCCATGACTATTGAGTTATATTCCCTCATGTTTGTTGTTGGTGAAATTATTTTAATCACATCAAGGAATGGTGCCTAGTTGGATAGTCACTACAAACCCAAATATATGTGGAATATTTCCAACCCCATAGGCTCCTTTCTCCAAGGAGAAGAAGAGTCCACAATCATTGTATAGGTGGAAACCCTATCAAAGGTGGAGCATTTTTATCTATCATTGGGAAGTCTTTGAGACTCTTTCTAATGTCTGGGGCTGGTTTAGATACAACAAAAAAGGTAATAATTTATTTCTTGCTTAGTATTGTTAGCCAACATTCCCTTGTGATGTTGGGAGATTGATATTTTCTTTCCTCTTATGATGAAGTATTTTTCTTGATAGATTGATGAGGATTTTGATCATTTTATCATTTTCTATTATCAATATTCCTTCCTTCTTCTTTTGGTAGAATTTGATTGACTAGTGAATTTTTGGTACAATAAATCTGATGGCAAAGTTATATACATTTTAGCTAACCCTCAATATTTTACTTATCGTATGATGTTTGAGGCAAGTCTCTATAAAAATAACATATCCCTCTCTTATGCTTATCCCATTGAACAATATCCTTTCTTCTTCTTCTTCCCAAATAAGCAACATATTAAAATCCTTAACTTTCAATTATCAAACTAAGGCTCAAACTAATAATTAAACAAACCCAAACAATCAAACTAGAACAAGTTATCTAATTTATCTTAATAGTGAACCCATTTTTGAACTTTCTAAGTTACCACGTTCTCCTAGAATATTGGGTTTACCTTACAAGAAAGGTGTAATGGTTTACATAGAATTATGCACCTTCATCTATGTAGGAACTTTCTATGAAGAGAATCCATTGTATTAATCCTTATCCCATTGAGAGGAAACTCATGACATGCTACTTGTCTAATTCATACCCATTTCCCAATAAAATGCTCACCAACATGGGATATCAATGGAAAGTTATTGGATCCTATATGCAAGGAATCAAGAAGCCTTTATAAGTAGAGGTGTGATCCAATAGTTGTGGGATAGGATATATCCTTAACAAAAATTAACTTTTATCATTATCTATTGGTGATGACAACATCAATACCTATGAAGAATTCATTTTCAACAATGGGTTAAAGTGGGATGAGATTAATGATTATCCTTCTCTCCTTATGTCTATGCTTTTCACTACCATAAATTATAATTGAAGTTCATCCTAATATAATAACAACCAAAGAATACTATGGAAAGGGAGATATTTAATATGATATCCCCCATGCTGACATCGTTCAAGATGAATTCTTTGATAGATAATTTCATCATGTAGCAACCATTGAAACCTCTAAACCAGAGGATGGTGATCAACCATCCATTAATCTTGAAGATATTGAACACTTTGGGGTCTTACTAGACCCTCTTCAATTCAAGGAAGAATGTGACATCCTCATAAAAAAATCATTGATATCAATATTGTTAGCTTTTGAAGAGTACATACTCAAATAATATTAACTCAAGATCAATAATATAATTGCGATATGAAAATATAATAATGCTGATAAATTAAGCATGTAAATGCTGAATCTATTAGATAATAACTTAAAGAATGCTAATGCCAAATACTCAAAAATACTCAGAAATATTTATTTAATGAAGAGACCAAAATACATCATACTACATCACATTCCATTGTTTACATAGGTGACTTTTCCTCCTTCGCCATATATATTTTACATCAATACATCCATATATATAATGAAATTTGAATATTCATATGGAGGTTTCCTGAGCCTCACTATTCCCATGACTCTTCATATTCCTACTCTAGTGACACATGTACATAGGGACAACTATGCACATTTCCAATCCAAAATATCATTGCACACTTGTGGATTACATTGCATAAAGTAAATCCTAATATAAGACTCTTTTCTTAATCTATAGATGTACTCATGGTGGTACATTGGCATGTACTAAATAATGTAATGTATTCCAACACCCCCTTGTATTACATTATTTGGTTATTGAAGACTTTGATCTTCAATATGGATCTTCTTCTTCTTTATTGAACTTGTGTTCTTCTTTGTCCTGCTTCATATTTGGATCAAATAAAAGATTAGTATTTTTATGAAATACTATATTTGCTAGAAGAGATTTGGCTTCATGTACTTCTACGTTATCTGTTAATTCATGTACTTCATCTATCTCTTGGGCTAGGTGCCCATTTTTATTTCCTCCTCTATATTGAGTATGTTGTGGGTACTACTGTCGTGGTGATCTATATTGGTTCTGATATTGTCTAGGTTAAGACAACCTATTTGATTGTTTTCGTGTACTTGCTTGATTTCTTTGATCTTGATTCTTTAGATTGAATTTGCAATAGATAGTACTATGTCCTCCTCTATTACAAATTTGGAAATACATGTTATTCCATTTTAGTTTTATTATTGAAAATGAAGAAACATTCCATTGTGAGTTATCCTTTGAGACTAATGCATTATTACTCATTTCATACTTTATCAATTTTTCAACTTCATATTCTTGTAGTATGTTAACCAAATAATCAAAATACGTATTCTTACTTAGGAGTTGTAAGGATGTAACTAGATGTTTGTAATTATTGGTAGTGCTCTCAAGGTGACCTGAACAAGAAATTTATCTTCATCTGTTTCTACTAGGGTTAATAAATTCCCTTTTGTATCTGCTACTCGTCTCAAAAATAGTTTAATGGTTTCACCAATTTTGACTTTCAAAAAATGCAATTGTGTTTGTAGATTTAGAATAGTAGATTTATTTTGTCCTTCAAATATTTTTGCTAAAGTGTTCCATACATATGTAAATGTTCCTACTAAACTAATATATGGTTGTATGTCATCTAAAATTGTAAATGTTCCTACTTAATTTTTCCATGAAGTATAGTTAGGACCTTTGAGCAATTGGGAATCTGAAAGAAATAGTTTGTTTGTAGTTGTCATGAGGAGAATATCTTATGATTCCTTAATCCTTTACAAATATTCAAATATCTAATGCAATATCTTTATGTAGAACTCCTTTTATCTCAAAAATTTATGAATAAAATATTTTACTCTAAATTTTATAAACTAATTTGAAGTAGGATTCCTTATTCCTCCAACTCTAGAAATTTGGAAAAAAAATACTTGAAATATTTTTTAATCCTAATTTGATGTTGTATGCCTTATTTATACAATTTTAGAAAATTTTCAAATATTTAATTTATTTTGTAAATCTAAATATGCAATTTTACAAAACATAAATATAATCCTTCAAATCCTAAAAAACTCTTCAAAATATGATAAAAGGCTTTCAAAAATAATATTTTAATTTTTCAAAGTTTTAAAAATACTTATCTCTCCACTAATACCTTTAAAACTTTAACCTTAGAATATATTCCCTTATTTCCTTATTTATCCTATAAATATAAGCCTTTAATATGAAAAATACTATAGTTAAGGGGGAATAAATATTTATTTTCCTTAATATAAGCCTTATTTCCTTTAACAAATATTCATGAGTTGCACATCTTTTGCAATTAAGGGGGAATAAATATTTATTTTCCTACTTCACACAATTTTTTGTAAAAAAGGAAGAATACTTATAAGGGTACATTTTTGCCAGTGATCAACACCTTAGTCACACTTCTTGCAGAAATTCTATTATAACATGTTTTTGCAAAAAGGGGGAAAACTTATAAGGGTGTATTTTTGGTAGCGCCCAACACCTTAGCTACCTTATCAAAACATTTGCAAAATCATATTATAACCGAATGAACCTTGTAAAAAGTGATCTACTCTAGTACACCTAGCAGTTGTAGTGGCTGGTTACTTATGCAATCCTGTTGGATGACAAGATTACAATAAGGACATTTGTTGATGTGAAGACAAAGTGAGGAATGATCTACTTTTTTATTAGGAGCAACTAGAGAACTGTAACAGAGCAAGAACCAACAGATCAACATATTTTTCCACTTTATTGGGGTAGTTATATACATTACCCAAATAATGTAATAAGGGGGGATGTTAGAGTAATATTCCATTATTTAGATATTTACCATTTTTATACATTAGGTAGAATTTATTTACCACATGATAAAAAGTAGTTTGTTACTTTTTACAACTAGTATTTAATTTTACTTTCTACCACAAAGATATTCACTATGGAATATTTTGTGGTAAGTGGTAGTCAATTCGACTACGTTAGTAGGTTAGTGATTAAGTGCTTATTTTGTGAAACACATAGTTGTTAGCGTGGATAGGGGATATTATTGCCTAAGTATTCCTAATGTTATTCCTATCTACCTAATGTACTATTTAAATTATTTTGTATATAATATAATTTCTTAATGTTCGCCTACCTTATTTTGTAATAGGAAAAACTGCCGACAAGTATACTCCTTTTTAGTCCAAATTTTGTAATATGTAGGTGTTGGAAGTGATTTTTCTATTCCACAAATGTAAAAGGTTTGGGACATTTTCAAAAACCATTTATTTACCAAAATAATAATAATAAAAACACTCTTACTATTTGGTCATAATTAATTGTAATTAATTATATCAAATCTTAATAATATTTCTAGAATTTTAAATTTAAATCTTAACATTAATCTAAGTATATAAACTTTTCCAATATTACACTTAAATCTCACTACTTCAATTCAAAACTAAGGTTTCCTTTTTATACATTATTTTCAAGTTCAATACTACTACTTGTCTCTGTGGTGCATATATACCCCCAAATGGGAAATAATATTTTTTACTCATTATTTATTATAAAGGATGGGTATATATAAAAATGATGTCCATATTTTTCTTTAGCTATCCCAACTTATTTTTCATTTTATAACTAATAATATATCAAGCCTTAAGGAGAAATAATACAATCTATATAGCTGTTACCATATAATCAAGATCATAAATCACATTCATAAGTCGTGGTTTTTTTGTAGTTCTACTTCAATTTTTAAGTAAGTGGATATTTACAAAACTATTGATATTATGGAGTGTATTGACTATTTAATGATGGATGCATAGGTGAAATTGACAACATTGATTATTAAAATCTCATTTTTATAATATTATCCCTAAATAACTATATTTACCTAATATGCTACATGGATATCTACAATGAATGTTAAGGAATATTAAATAAAATAATGAATCCCATTAGTCCTAGTAAAGGATTTATATTAATTTGTAATGATATAACGTTAAACTTTACCTTTAAATATAGAAATTATTTTTTGGATTGTTGACAAACTAAACCAAAAACATGTATGATTATAAAGAATAACATCTATAAAAAATAAATGGCAAGTGATAGGTAGCATACAAAAAGATAAGTTGCAAGCTTACTGTAATGATAAGGGTTTTGACCTCTCTTTTAAGAGGTCCAAGGTTCAAACACCACTTAAATATAAGGGACCAAAACCCCTCATAAAAACATGTATAAACTCATTGAAAAAATATACGTAAAATATAAATAAATAATAAATATAATTTTTTTTTTTCTTATTTAAAAATTCTACGAGCCTTTGAGACAATAATAATAATGATTATTTTTCAATATTGAACAATGTATATGGGTACGTGTATCAAAATGTGAAGAGACTTTGTTGAGAGTTAAAGTGTTTAATCTTAAATAATTACTAATATAAAATTTCAATTCTCAATCCAAAGTTTTATTGAGTTGATTTTAGTATACAAATCAGTTGAAATCTTAGCCTAAAAATTGTGTTATAATTTAAAAATGCAAATTGAAGCAACTATAATGCATTATATGGAACTCAAAATGATGGTTTTACATGATTTCATATGCAATAATTAATATTATTTTTATATAATATGATTAAATAATTAAAGGGGACTTATCAAAACCATGAAATTCCTCAAATCACTAATATGGAAACTAAATATTAGTTCCTTAAATAAAATACATGGTTGTTTTTTTGCTCTCAGAATAGAGAAGACCATACTTTTAGTCTTGCCAACTTTTACTTGCATCCTAACATGTTTAGGAAAATGCTCTAAAAATTTTAGATGTTATTTTAAATTTAAATGTCTTACCAATCAATATGAGATCATCATCACAGAGAAATAAGTTTCACCATATAATTAAAAGTTGTATTCTCGCTCCACCCATTATTTCTACCCATTCCTATAATTCATCAATATGGGGTGATTAAAAATTAATTGTTTTTACCAAATAAGAAACATATACGTTGTGGTATAATACATTCCACAATCAAATGGTATAGGTCAAACCGGTTAGGTTCCTCAACATTCGAGGAGAAGCAAGTTCTATTTTTTGCCAAGAAATACATAAATAATATCCAAGATTTGTTGTAATACCATTATATAGTAATAATGATGTAGTATGTCTGGGCCCATTTCAGTCCATATAACTAATTAAAAAACTATATAATGCATTCCACAAGTAAAGTATATAATGCATTCCACAAGCAAAGTCTTTCTTATTTATACAATAATTTATAAATTTTTGCATGACATTTAGATACTTAATTGTTAAATGCCAATCTATGTGATAAATAAAAACTTTAAATGATATAAATACTTATTTGTTAAATGAAAATCTTCATAATAATTTGTGGTTTTAAATATAATGAATAAAAATTGACTCATGTTATGGTTTTAAATACTTATCTTAATAAAAAATTATCCTAATATTCAAGCTTTGTTGTAATACCACTATATGGTGACTATGTTAGTTTAATTTATATGTAAATCTAAAAATAAAGCTTTTTTTTTTTTTTTGAATGAAAGGATCATATATTAATTGAAAATAATCACTTTCACACAAAAAGGTTGGGTGGAATTAACACATCTCGTGGCACACACCCAAAAAAATTACAGGATCACATGGATAACTCAAAAAGCCAATATTACATCAGAACTGAGTAAAGAAAAGAAGAAAGTGTATGCAGTCACTGGATCAATTGGAATCAAGCGAACATCCCATCCACTAGAGGTGCGGAATTGGACTACTCTTTGTTTTATTTATACTTGGTTTTAGGAGGTTAATATATAATATTTGTATTACCAGTTTTAATTATATTTTAAAGTGAATTAAGATTAAAAAAAATTTGCATTTGCAATTTACCAAGAATATTTTTATAATTTATCTTTAAAATTTATTTTAAACTTATTATGCAATCAAACTCTTAAAGAATAATTAGTTGTAAAATATACAAATAAATAAAAATAAAACTGAGTCTCCAGAAAAAATCTAATTTAAAAATTGAAGATACAATGAAAAATCTTAAATCCGGCCTGCTGGTTGTAAATTTATCTCAGGTTAAAATCATTCAAAAATATAAACAGATTGAAATTGAAATCTTTTCAAAAAATTTAAAAATATATATACCAATATTAATTTAAAAAAAAATAAAAATAAAATCTAAGAAAAACTAGACTTCTTCATTAGAAAAAAACCACCATTAACCACTCTCCAAAATCCCAGTCATGTTATCACCTCTTTTTAACCTCCAAATTTACTGCGATCTGGCGCACTTCCTCACATAAATGGGAGGCGTCATTTTCAAAGTTTATATTTGGTATGTCATGGGAGAAAAACGAATTCAGCAACGACATCTTGGGCGCCTCCCTAGACGTCAAACCTTTGGAATAATGAGATTCTATGCAATACAGAATGCTTTGCTGAGCTTCTTTCACAGCTGTACCGAAGAGGAACCATGGACAACTCGCCAGGTAACTCAAAACATTGGGAACTCCTCTTCTCTCAAGATATATCCAGAAACCAATTATGTATTTTGCATCAATGATAATGCCTACACCGTTCTCGATGTGTGTTACACGTTTATAAAGAGTCTGAAACACTTCCATTGTGCAATCGAGAATGTCGTGAGACCTGAGAATGAAAAAAACAATTGTCTAATATCAAACAGATCTTAATTTTTTATTCTGATTACAGGACCTGGGATTAAAAAAGCTATTCGAAGGTTTTAATTAAGAAGAGATGGAGGTTTAAATTTTAAAAGTAAGTTTTTCTTAAAATAAAAGTAGTATACTGTCTTGACTCCGTTGTATATACTGTCCTGACTCGGTTGAATGCGCACTAGTTAGCTAATCCAAAAACGTCCAATCCCAAATAGTAAAAATGACAGCGATTCCAATCCTCTAACAATAGGTGATCTCCCTGAAACACCCGTTACTAATAAGACATAAATTATAAAAACTAAAGATTATTTGCTATACTTATAATTAAGTAATCGAAGTGTTTCAAATTAAGGCCGACTAACGTAAACATTCTCCATCTCTATAGATTCTACCTTAACACGAATTGTTATATATAAAATTTGTAAATTTCACCTTACTTTATTAATTTTGTTATATATATAATTAATAAATTTTACTTTATTTTATTATTATTATTTTTTTTAATGTTTTTGAAAGGAATTTTTAAACTTTGTATATTAATTGAGAAAAAAAAATAGGTACAAAGATATTAAATGCATTGAAAGGAATCTTTAAACTTTGTATATTAATTGAGAAAAAAAAATTAGGTACAAAGATACTAAATGCATTGAACAACTAGCCACAAAAGAGGAAAAGACAAACACAGTGAGGAAGACTGAGAGAAAGAATTGACACAAAACCAGAGAAAAAAGACAGAACCACGAAATTGTCGATAAGCAACTAGAAGGACAAGTCGTGGTAACGTTCACCTCCATTTCCATGAGGATAATACCCATTAACCTTTTGACCTCGCCAGCCTCATTAACCACCAGAATAATAAGGTCCATGCAAGAATTATGCTTATCCTCCACTTCCTTGATTTTGAGAATAAGGAAGTTATGCTTTTCCAAGCAACTGACTTCCTCCTCAAGGCCTCTGATTTCTTAAACACTCTTGGAAACTCTTCAGAATCAGAATGGATCACATTCACAATTGAAGGGGCTTGGACGGTAACCTTATCAAATGCGTTTGGATCTCCATGTGGAACCACCTCGTGTGTCACAAATGTATCCAAGAAGTTCTTATTTTTTAAGCTTTTGTCTCCTTTTAAAGGAAATATAAGAGCCTAACTGACTGATCTTTTGTCTAGTCCCATTATATTATTCCTCTTATACCATGACTATTGAGTTATATTCCATAATGTTTGTTGTTGGTGCAATTCTTATAATCACATCAAGGAATGGTGCCTAGTTGGATAGTCGCTACAAACCCAAATATATGTGGAATATTTCCAACCCCATAGGCTCTTTTCTCCAAGGAGAAGAAGAGTCCACAATCATTGTCTAGGTGGAAATCCTACCAAAGGTGGAGCTTTTTTATCTATCATTGGGAAGCCTTTGGGACTCTTTCTAATGTCTAGGACTGGTTTAGATACAGCCAAAATGGTAATATTTTATTGCTTGCTTAGTATTGTTAGCCAACATTCCCTTGTGATTTTTGGAGCTTGAGATTTTATTTCCTCTTATGGTGAAGGAATTTTCTTGATAGATTGATGGGGATTCTGATCATTTCATCATTTTCTATTATCAATTTCCTTTCTTCTCCTTTTGGTATAATTTTATCGACTAGTGAATTTTTGCTACAGTAAATATGATGGCAAAGTCATACACATTTTAGCTAACCCTCAACCTTTTACTTATCGTATGATGGTTGAGGTAAGTCTCTCCAAAATTACATTGCATAAAGTAAATCCTAATCTAAGACTCTTTTCCTAATCTATAGATGTACCCATGGTGGTACATTGGCATGTACCAAATAATATAATATATTCCAACATCCCCTTGTATTACATTATTTGTTTATTAAAGACTTTTATCTTCAATATGGATCTTCTTCTAATTTCTTGAACTTGTGTTCTTCTTTGTACTGCTTCATATTTGGATCAAATAAAAGATTAGGATTTTTATGGAATACTATATTTTCTAAAAGAGATTTTGCTTCATGTATTTCTACTTCATCTGTTAATTCATGTACTTCATCTATCTCTTGGGCTAGGTGCCCCTTTTGATTTCCTCCTTTATATTGAGTATGTTGTGGGTACTACTGCTGTGGTGATCTATATTGGTTCTGATATTGTCTAGGTTGAGACAACATATTTGATTGTCCTCTTGTCCTTGCCTGATTCCTTTGATCTTGATTCCTTAGATTGAATCTACAATAGCTAGTACTATGTCCTCCTCTCTTACAAATTTGGCAATACTTGTCATTCCATTTTAGTTTTCTTATTGGAAATGAAGCAAAATTCCCTTGTGATTTATCCTTTGATACTAATACATTATTACTCATTTCATCCTTTACCAATTTTTCAACTTCATATTCTTGTAGTATGTTAACCAAATCATCAAAATATGCATACAAAAAAATGGGATATACCTAGATGTCATCCTATTCCACTATTGGGATGGTGAGGAGGGGGCTTGCATTATTTGTTAGATTATTTTCCTGATATTAGCTAAGGTCCTTTGCTAGATACAAATAAAAAATGCTACTTTGGGCCATAATGGTATCTTCCAAAGTTGATTCAAGATATCACTAAGGGGGTCATTGGACTCAATATACTTTCTTATAAATATTCTTGCTCATTCAATTTGACTCTCTTTGTCAATATCAAAATTAGTTCCTCCCCTTAGAGCTAAGTGTGCATCTATAAGAACTCTTAAACTATGACCTTTGCTAGTTTTATTGTAACACACCTTGCTTCATTACATCAAAACAAATTTATGCAATGGAGTTTTTATGTTGATATAAATACTCTATAGTTAATACTTACGGTGCCTATAGGTACTCACTATCTATTTATATCTTTCATTATTTTTTAAAAAATTTGTACAAGGTTTGAGTGGATGGATTGCTTTTGTTCATTTTTAGAAATATGCTTGAATTGCAACAATAATATTAAATATGATCAAAGTATATCATAGGTTTTTTGGAGTTTTCTACATGATGTTATTTATAGAAAATTAGAATTTTACTAGGGTTGTGCGAATGTGATAGATGAAGTTACGACTTCAAATATTATATTGAGATTAATGGATGTCCCACTAAATATTTTCAATATGCATAAATGTGATAGATATTATTTTAAAGCTAAAGAATTATTCTTTCTATGAAGGTTTAATTTCTTATAATTTATTGGATTTTATGCCTTGAAAGGAGCAATAGAAGCTTTAGAAACAAATATTAAAATCATGATGACATTTAGAATATCATGCCAAATTTTGGAATTGTATTATTGCATCTCTTAAAAAATATTTGATTTAGTTGTAGATGTCAATTTTGGTCCTTGGCTCTTTTTTTACACAATTTCTAGCTTTGTTTACCCTTGTTTGATATATTAATCAAAGCATCAATTACAATGGTGTTAACATAAGGGATCTACTTCTATATATGGTAAAATAATAATATCAATAAGTTCGGTCTATTAAAATAATTTTGATTTTACTTTTAAAGGAAATCTAAAGAGAATTGGTCGAAAGAGTGTTTTCCAAAAGAACTAACACCATGCAAAGTCTAGGACACTTCTTACATTGATAAAAAAAACTTTTGAAAAATAAGAAAGTATATTTCAATTGAGGGGGATATATAAATTATTATTATTATTCTCAAGAAAAGAAATGATGTGGCGATTGGATCATAAACAACATTATTGTTTATATCCATCAATTGTTGTTGAAGGTATTGTATTGGAAATCTTACCATATCTATAGAGAAGGGAACTAAGAGATAATTTAACCAATCATAGTTTTAATATTTATCATTGTAAAATTCAAATTTAGAAGACAACTTGTTGATATAGATAATATTTAGAAGATAACAACAACATTGTTTTTTGAGAAAGATGATAAATATCTTTAATTTAAAAATAAATATAATTTAGTTAATCTTTTATTATTTTGAAAATAATAGTCTTAATAAAAACTACATATAAATTATTAAAAAATTAATTAAAAAATTAAAATGTTATTATAATTTTAGAACATAATATCAATAACAAAGTGTTAGGTATCAATCAAATTTTTTTATAAACTAAAATAAATATTTCCTTAACATACTTTGAACCATGCTAAACCAATAATAACAAAACCAGATCTATCCAAAAACAATAAATCTACAAAAACTTATAAGGGATATTAAATTATATACCACTTTCCAACCATCTAAAAAAAGAAAAAAATGGACTTGGTAGTGCCCAAGCATAGAAGAATCATTTGAGCCTGATAGTAGTCCAAGAGTAGAGCAAAATCACTCGAGCCTAATAAAGCTCGAGCATAGAGAAAAATTTCTTGAGTATAATAACGCTCTAACTTATAGAAGAAGCAGTTGATCTTAGAAGAAACCAAGCACAGAGAAGTGGCTTAGAGAAGTAGCACCCAAACCTGGTAAAGGATAAGAAAGAGAAGTGATTGAGTTAGAGAACATCCAAGAATAAGAAAGATAAGAGACCAAGTCAAGAAATATCTAAGCATAATAAAGATAAGCAATCAAGTTAGGGAACATCCAAGCATAAGAAAGAGAAGTATCGAAGTCAAGGAACATCCAAGCATAAGAAAGAGAAGAGGTTGAGGTTTATTACTATACAACAAAAGAACAAAGGTAATAGAACAATGCTCAAGATGCTTAAGCAAAGGAGCCCAATATATTAAGAGTAGTATTTGAGTAGCACTCAAGGTACTTAAGTAAAATGAGCTTAATCTACTAAAAATAGTGTTTAATAAGTGTTGAAGGCACTTAAGAAAAAAGAGGTTAGACAATGGTGAGCAGTTCTTGAGAAGCACCTTAGCAAAGGATCTCAAGCATTAAGGAGAAGCACTTACATAGTAGAATAGATATAAGAGGAGTGAAGCACTCAATAAATACTCACATAGTATAATAGATAGTAGAGGAGTGAAGTGCTCAAGCAGTGCTTACATAACAAAATAGATAGCAAAGGAGTGAAGTGCTCAAGCAATGCTCACATAGTAGAATAGCTAGTAGAACAAAAAATCTTAAATAGTGTTCACAAATAAGGACATCCAATAGAGGGAAGAAATTCTTATGCATCACCTCCATAGATAAAATCAAATAGGAAATAAGTGCTTGATAAATTTAGTAGTTGAGAGAAATGCTCATACAAAGAAGTTACAAGAAGTAGGAGCAAACAAAGAAGAAATAGGCCGAGTTGTACTCAAGAACATCTATTGATAATAGTCATAGGTGGATTCCATTAATATTTAGAGAGAAGAGTGAGGAAATTATAGCAAAAATGGTTGGAAATCAAAGTCATGTAAAGCAATTATGAAGTATTATAGAAACAAGCATTATCCAAGCATTATTACTGTGTAGTATAACACCCAATTCCTAGGTATATGAAATGGCCAATGCAATAATTATTTCTAATATCTAATATCATATTTAAATTCCATGTAGACATTGAATGTTATTTGAGGTATCAAGAGGATTTAGTTCACTACAGTCTTTAGAGACGTTATACAAGCAAGGAGGAATAAAAGGTAAGAGATATTACCTTAACCTAATTATATTAAAGACCTAAATTAAAAAAAATTAATAACTTAGGTACTTTGATTATTAAGTTGGAGTTAAATATTTTAAAGTTTTAATTATTAGGTGAGAGTTATAAATTTTTCTACTATAGTTTGAATTTAATGTTTCAAAGTTCTAATTTTTTACTTTTTAATATTTATTAAAGTTTAGAGTGTTAAGTTTTTCTACTTAAAATAGGATTTAAGTTTGGATCTATTTTTTTAAGTTTTCAATTTTGAAGTTTGATAAGTTTTTAGAATATTTGAAGTTTTTTTAATTTTACAAATTTAATTCAATTAGGGAGTTAAAAGGATTTCTACATCAAAGGATTAGAAAATTTTAAAATTTTAAAATTTCTTATTTGAATTATTTTTAACTTTAGGAGATATAAGGTTTACTACTTCAAAGGAATTGAATCATTGAATCACAAACTTTGATCATTATGGAAGAAAATATTGAAAATGCATTCAATGAAAATAGAGAAAAAATGGTGAACAAATTAAAGTTTGATTCTAAAAAATTGGTAGATGATGAAAAAAGAAAATTTCAAAATGGCTTAGAAATACACTTGAGAACTCAATGCTAGATCCTATTATTACAAGATCACAATCTAATAGTTTAAAAAAAAAATCTATAACATAATCAACAACTACTCAAAGTGTCATAGATTCCAAAAATATACAACTTACTTATAAATAAAATAAAGGAAGAATGGCCTTAATAGTGCATCGATGGTTCATTTTTTCTTAATAATATAGATGATAATAAAATATTAGTATTGAAGCATAGATCAAAGAAAGGATATTGTATTCAGTTGAAGTGTAATTATTGCAATAGAATTGGGCATGAAAAAAGATAATTGTTGGAATATTTATCTAAGAAATACTCATTCTTCAACATTTTGTTGGTGCAAAAAGAAATATTATGAGAGATTTGAAAGAATGTTAATATTCAAATTAGATAATTTTATTCAAAAACTTATTTCTAAAGCAACTCCTAACAAAAGAGCAAAATATTATATTTTAGAAACATAGGATAATATTGAAATAGAACAAATCAAGGAAAAAATATTTAATGATGAAGTGTTTGATGTTTCAAAAAAATAAAAATTAGGAAAATAAATCAATTAGAATCCAAATTTATCTTGTACCAAATTTATCTTGTAGAGTAATCAAGAAAGAAACACATGAACCAAAAACCAAAGTTTAAGTTATTCATGACCACGAATCAGAGATACATGAACCAGAGGTCAAATAAGAAGTTCAAGCAATTCATGAATTAGATAATGAAGATGCAAAGTCTAAAGAACCAAATAATGGAGATGAATAAGAACTCAAAGCAAAATTCAAGAATGAAGCTAAATATGAATCTCAAGCAAAAATTCATGCTCAATGCAAGGTCACATGAATATTGAAGATCAAAGACAAATATTGAAGGCTAAAGTCTTAAATAAACAAATAATGTCATACAAGGGAGTTTTGAAGAATATACATACAAAGGTACACTCAAATGACACCATAAATTCCATGTACCTACAATTTATATATGCAAAGGTACCCCCATGGTACCTTAGTGGTACAAATATAATTATGTAATAGATTAGGGTTGAGTCTATAGTTTAGATTAGTGATTTATATTTTTCCTATCATGTAAGTGTCAATATGTAGGAAACACACAAGTGTTATGTAAGTTATATTGCAAGAGTGTATTGAGAGAATGTGCACAAGTGTCATGTATGTAAGTGATCAAATATGTAATGTGAGGTTGTGCACAAGTATCTTGTATTAGTAGTGCATGTAAGACGAGAGTGAATATTCTAGTATACAAGTGGAAATATGAGAAGTGATGCGTAGTCATTATACACATCATTAATTCTCAATGAATTTGTCAATCCAAGGCAGTGTAGAAGGCTATCTGCGGAAGAAGGGGTGAACAGGGTTATAACTTAGGTCAATCTGGAGCAATAAGTCTTATTGGTGAAATCGATTGTGTGGGGGATTTAGGACATTTCTATCTCTAAATTGCATAAATTAAACCTTAATCTAAGTTGCAAAAATGGAAACTAATCATTAACTGCAAAAATAAAATCCTAATTACAATTGCAGAATGAGACCTAATTATGTTGCAGAAATAATAGTTGCAGAATTAGAAGTCTGATTATAATTGTAGAAAAAAAATCTATTTACTTTTGTAGCAATGGAAACCTAATTATAGCATAGAAATGAAACCCTATCAAGGCTCTGTAACAGAAGGTTGTCAATATTCTATGCAGGGGTTGATAGCAAAACATAAAATGTAGGAAATTATAGAAAACAGTAAATTCTAGAAATAACAATCTACAATAAATTGAAAGTTTTGCTGAAAGTGGATATTACAACCAAACCATTAATCACAAAATTAATCTAAACATAAAATAAGCTAAGATTGTAAATACCATTAGTTGTTTACAAAGGAATGAAATGACAAGTTCTACAACTCATTCTACTGCAGCAAAATCAGAATAAAAACCTGTTGTTAGTCCTTGATGCAAAAGCATCTAGTGGCAGCAGAGCAATATTGCCTCAACAAAAAAAATTCTAAGTGTTCACCTTGATGTCACGATATCGCGATAGAGAAAAGCGTCGTGATATCGTGACATATCGCATTTTTGCAACTCAGGAAGGAGAGAGAAGACGCGAAGCAGAAATGTTGCGATTTTGCGATATGTCATGAAATCGCGATCGAAAGAAGACAGGAAAGGCGCAGAGGAGAAGATGTCACGATTTCATGACATGTCGTAAAATCATGACCAAAGAAGTAGAAAGGAAGCGAGGAAGGAAAATGTCGTGATATCGCGACATGTCACATTTTTGCGATCCGAAACAAGAAGAGAGAAAACAGAGCAAAGCTGTCGCGATTTCATGACCCTAGAGGCAAGGAGAAGGCAGAAGGGAAAGATGTCACGATATCGCGACATGTTGCATTTTCATGACCAAAGGAGCAGAAAGAAAGCAAGGAAGGAAAATTTCATGATATCGTGACATGTCGCATTTTCATGACCCGAAATAGAGAGATAGAAAGCAGAGCAAAGCTGTCACAATATCTCAACCTATTACGATTTCGTGACCCAAGAGGTGAGGAGGAGGAAGAAAGGAAAGATGTCATGATTTCATGGCCAAAAAGGAGGAAGAAGAGCCGAAAAGGAAAGATGTCACGATATCACAACATGTCGCATTATCGTGACCAAAGGACGAGGAAAAGCACAAAGGGGAAAAAGTGTCACAATATCGTGACATGTCGCATTTTCGCGACCCGTGGACGAGAGAAGATGCAAAGGAGAAAAAGTGTCACAATATCGCGACATGTCGCATTTTCATGACAAAAGGACGAAAGAAGGCTCCAAGGAGAAAAAATGTCGCGATATCGCGACATGTCACATTTTTGCGACAAAAGTACGGGAGAAGGCGCAAGGGAGAAGAAGTGTCGCGATATCGCGACATGTCACATTTTCGCGACAAAAGGACAAAAGAAGGCGCAAGGGAGGAGAAGTGTCACGATATCGTGACATGTCGCATTATCATGACCAAAGGACGAGGAAAAGCGCAAAGGGGAAAAAGTGTCGCGATATCGTGACATGTCGCATTTTCATGACCAAAAGACAATGGGAGGCGCAAGAGAGAAAAGTGTCACATTTTCGCGACTCAAGAAAGGTAGGAAGGCAGGAAAGAAAAAGTTTCGTGATATCGTGACATGTCACATTTTTGCAACTCGAGAAATGCAGGAAGGCAGGAAAGCAAAAGTGTCGTGATATCGCGACATGTCGCATTTTCGCGACTCAAAGAGAGCAGGAAGGCGGAGAAGCCAAAAATGTCGCGATATCGTGACATGTTGCATTTTCACAACTTGAAGAGAGCAGGAATGTGGAGAAGCCAAAAGTATCGTGATATCGTGACATGTTGCATTTTCACGACTCAAACAGGGCAGGAAGGTAGAGAAGTCAAAAATGTCACGATATCGCAACATGTCGCATTTTTGCGACTCGAAAAGGGGCAAGAAGGCAGTAAGGCAAAAATGTCGCGATATCATGACATGTCATGTTTTTGCAACCAAACAGAAGGAAAGAAAATGCGGATGGTTACAAGGTCCATTATAGAGGAAATGATCGAGCGATAGGTATACCAAACGTCATCATGGGTTGACAGGCGGACAAAGTCTATAGTGGCAGCACTGGACAAGCACGTGGCACCAAGGTGCAGTGAAAGCAGATGAAGATCAAGAGTCAAAAAGAAAGACGTTTCGAAATCCAAGCCAACGCAGAGGCACGGGAAATGAAACGAAGCATCAAAAAAGGGAGATGGAGAGTCACGCCAGAGACTTTAAAAGGGGAAGTGATGGCATGCACAAGGGGTTGGAAATGGCTGAGACAGAGTTGTAGACGTGAAGGCCAGAGAGCCATTCAGGACCTGTGGAGGTTGTTTTTCTTCCAGAGTTGGAATTACAGTAAGATGATAGGGTCAGAAAACTGTGGAGATAGAGTTGCAGACGTAAATGCAAGAGGCCATTCTGGACCTGTTAGGTTGTTTTTCTTCCAAGCGAAAGGTGTTGTAACAGAAACTATCTTTCGGGACAAAAGAATTTATGTGGGCAGACTGTTGCCATGACTGTAATTTTGTTCTAATCTGTTGAATGTGATTACATATTGGGCATGAGCGAGTTGGCTCGTGATCAAGTGGTATTAGAGCAGGAGTTCCTGATTGTGTGATCTGATCACTGAAAGTGAGGCAGTTTGCACTAGGATCTGTGGAAGGGTTGGAGAAGAGTGTGAGGAAGAATGCCTCCACAAAGAAACCGTGGTGGTGGGAGGAATGTGGTACCTAAAGAAAGATTTTAGAGCTTTGCAGAGGCAAGTGCAAGCCCTGCAAGAGGAGTTGTGAAGAGAAGTAGTCCAAGGAATGCTTCTGAGTTGAAAATGATGGATAAAGGAGAGAAGAGCAGTGCTGAGGCTGAAGATTTTGCAAGTACTAAGATGTTGAAAAAGAAGGTGACAGAACAGTATAGAAGTGAAGGTCACTTCTCAATCCACCCCGATTGTCTGATGTAGGAGCATCCGATGGCAGCAGAGCAATCTTGCCTCAACAAAAAAAATTCTAAGTGTTCACCTTGATGTCACGATATCGCGACAGAGAAAAGCGTCGCGATATCGCGACATGTCATGTTTTTGTGACTCAGGAAGGAGAGAGAAGGCATGGAGCATAAATGTCACGATTTCGTGACATGTCACAAAATCATGACCGAAAGAAGACAGGAAATGCGTAGAGGAGAATATGTCATGATTTCATGACATGTCATGAAATCATGACCAAAGAAGCAGAAAGGAAGCAAGGAAGGAAAATGTCGTTATATCGTGACATGTCACATTTTTGCGACCCGAAACAGAAAGAGAGAAAGCAGAGCAAAGTTGTCGCAATTTTGCGACCCTAGAGGCAAGGAGAAGGTAGAAGGGAAAGATGTCGCGATATCGTGACATGTCGCATTTTCGTGACCAAAGGAGCAAAAAGAAAGCAAGGAAGGAAAATGTCATGATATCGCGACATGTCGCATTTTTGCGACCCAAAACAGAGAGATAGAAAGCAGAGCAAAGCTGTCGTGATATCATGACCTGTCGTGATTTTGTGACCCAAGAGGTGAGGAGGAGGTAGAAAGGAAATATGTCGCGATATCGCGACATGTCACGATTTCACGACCAAAAAGGAGGAAGAAGAGCCGAAAATAAAATATGTGATATCACGACATGTCGCATTATCATGACCAAAGGATGAGGAAAATCGTAAAGGGGAAAAAGTGTCACGATATCACGACATGTCGCATTTTTGTGACAAAAGGATGAAAGAATGCGCCAAGGAGAAAAAGTGTCGCGATATCGTGACATGTCGCATTTTCGTGACAAAAGGACGAAAGAAGGCGCCAAGGAGAAAAAGTGTCGCAATATCGTGACATGTCGCATTTTTGTGACAAAAGGACGAGAGAAGGCGCAAGGGAGAAGAAGTGTCACGATATCATGACATGTCACATTTTCACGACAAAAGGATGGAAGAAGGCACAAGGGAGGAGAAGTGTCTCGATATCACGACATATCGCATTATCATGACCAAAGGACGAGGAAAAGCGTAAAGGGGAAAAAGTGTCGCGATATCGCGACATGTCACATTTTCGCGACCCATGGACAAGAGAAGATGCTAAGGAGAAAAGGTGTCACGATATCACGACATATCGTATTTTCGTGACCAAAGGACGAGAGGAGGCGCAAGAGAGAAAAGTGTCGCGATATCGTGACATGTCGCATTTTCGCAACTAGAAGACGATGGGAGGTGCAAGAGAGAAAAGTGTTGCATTTTCGTGACTCGAGAAAGGTAGGAAGGTAGGAAAGCAAAAGTGTCACGATATCACGACATGTCATATTTTTACGACTCGAGAAAGGCAAGAAGGCAGGAAAGAAAAAGTGTCGTGATATCGCGACATGTCGCATTTTTGTGACTCGAAGAGAACAGGAAGGCAAAGAAGCCAAAAATATCATGATATCGCGACATGTCGCATTTTCACGACTCGAAGAGAGTAGGAAGGCGAAGAAGCCAAAAGTGTCATGATATCGCGACATGTCGCATTTTTGTGACTCGAATAGGGTAGGAAGGTAGAGAAGCCAAAAATGTCGTGATATCGTGACATGTCACATGTTCATGACTCAAAAAGGGGCAAGAAGGCAGTAAGGCAAAAATGTCACGATATCACGACATGTCACATTTTCATGACCAAATAGAAGGAAATAAAAGGCAAGCAGTTACAGGGGCCATTACAGAGGAAATGATTGAGCAGTAGGTATATTGAACGTCATCATGGGTTGACGGGTAGACAAAGTCTACAATGGCAGCACTGGACAAGCATGTGGCACCAAGGTGTAGTGAAAGCAGATGAAGATCAAGAGTCAAAAAGAAAGACATTTCAAAATCCAAGCCAACGCAGAGGCACGAGAAATGAAACGAAGCGTCAAAAAATGGAGACGGAGAGTCACTCCAAGGACTTTAAAAGGGGAAGCGATGGCATGCACAAGGGGTTGGAAACGGCTGAAGCAGAGTTGCAAACGTGAAGGCCAGAGGGCCATTCAGGACCTATGGAGGTTGTTTTTCTTCCAGAGTTGGAATTACAGTAAGGTGATAAGGTCAGAAAATTGTGGAGACAGAGTTGCAAACGTAAAGGCAAGAGGCCATTCTGGACCTATTAGGCTATTTTTCTTCTAGGCAAAATATGTTGTAACAGAAACTATCTTTTGGGACAAAAGAATTTATGTGGGCAGACTGTTGCCATGACTGTAATTTTTTTCTAATCTATTGAATGTGATTACAAATTTGGCGTGATCGAGTTGGCTCACGATCAGTCCTCCTCCTAGGTTTGGAAGTGGCCAGCCTCCTTGTCCAAAAGAAGGTATGAGTCTCTCTATCTCTAGATCTTACTCACACTCATTTACAAACAATATGAAATAGAAATAGTACACTTTATTGATTCAAGCACATGATTACAATAATTTTGCTGAAAACCTGTTACAGGACTGTAACAGTCATTTTTTTATTATTGCCTATATTTCTCTACTCTCTGCTTTCTCTATCCTCTACTAGCTCAACCTGAACGGAAGCCATATTTATAGATGTCCTAAGATCTACTGAAAACTGAGAATATCTCAAAAGATCTAATCCTATTATGCTACAATAATTCCTAGTTTTATCCTAGAAGAAGATCAAACTTGATCCTTCCATAAATGGTGGCTTTGGTCGGCAAGGACGGCAAAGTCAGATGGGAGATATTTTCCCTTACCCTTTTCAATCTTTATTTCCCTTTTTCCAACATCATAAATTGGTCAACAATTCAAAAAGCATATTATGTTTTCATTTCGAAGATAAGTGGCTCATTTCGAAGAGACTGCAATTATCATTCCGAAGATCCGCTCATTTTGAAGACACTGTGTTTTCTCATTTCGAAGATATTTTTTCATTCCGAAGAGACTTCAGAATGAACAAATGTGTGCTCTTTAAATTATTTCCTCTGCATTTCTCATGTGGGTTATTTCTCATGATCATATTCCAATGGTCTTCATCTCTTCCCATATGTGAATTCCATGCCTTGCCATTCATTGGCAGCTGGCTAGAATTTACATGGGAAAAACCAGCTTTTGCTGCATAGTAACAATTTACTTGCACTGTTGCTAGATTTAGGTAAAATAAATGCTTGAGACATATCAAAACATTATTAGTGAAATGCTGCTATCAACCTAAGCATATCTCATTTAGCAAGTCATAACAAAACAACATAAAACTTATGCAAAAAGCTATAAAAATCAGAATATAGTATTTCAGATACATTTATTATGCAAATAGTTAATACACAGCATATTGAATTAACTTAACTAGCATATTAGATTAAACATAAGAGTTTGTAGGCAATTTCAGTGTTCAAAACATGTTATGATTGAGGCATTTCCAAGCCTCATCAAGAAGCCAAAGATCAAGAATAAGAAAGGGTGCATATCCCAAATATAAGAGGAGTGCAATAGACAAGTTTTGAAGAATCACATTACTATGGCTATATTATGGAGATAAAGCTCCATACAATGTGAAGAAAAATTGTTTGTAACAATCACCACATAGAAAGCATTGATAAAATATCTTGTATATAGATTTTGAGCAAATATTATTTTAAGTATTCTTCATGCATGTACATGAATGATTTTGACCATTTAACCATCATATTTGATATTATAAGTAAATCTTATTTTATTATTATATTGACCTAGATATATATTTGATTGTTCACATATATAATTTTACTCTCTATTATTAATATTTTTTTTATACTATTAAGAAAAATAAGGTTTTGAAAGGAACCCCACAACATTTTACAAGAGATAAGCCCTAGGGGCCACCACAAAATAACACAAACAAATATCCCAAGGGTGAACCAGTGAAACAACCAAAGAGACAAGAGCAGACAAGGGGAATGAACAAAAGGGCCAGAGAGAACCGAGGAATTTCTACTCTGAAGCACCAAGGGATCAATCCCACGTCCACCGCATTGCTTCAATGGAAAGGATTCAAAATTTAAAAATTGCCAATGACTCCACAAGGCACATGCCATGATGAGAATCACGTACCCAAGGCACATGCCATGATAAGTTTTCTTCATGTTATTGCATAATGACTTTAGTATTTTTATATTCATATTTGATATTATCCTGAATGTTATTATTATTGGTCATCTTATATTTTAATTTCTCTCATATTTGAGACTACTTAAGATCCAAAATATTGGGACTTAGAATATTTTGGCTTAAAAGCCAATATTTCCTTGGTCTCTAAATAATATCCACCCAAGCTTTGCCCCTAAGGCTAAACTCATAAGTCTACAATTTTACAAGCTTGCTCCTCCAATATTATTTCCTTTGCAAACCTTATCCCACTTACAAAGAGAAAACCTAAATTTTTCCTTGCATCCTTTTAAAAGAAAGTCTCTTTTAATTTTATCACTTTCTAATGCCATACCTACTAGCAATATTAAAATTGACATCATATAAATAAGTATGGATTGTAATGTATTCTTTATGAGTTGTAGTATTTCCACCATTGTTAAGAACTTACCTTTCCAAATTATCAAACAAGTTTTCATTCTATCCAATCAAAAGATCCAAAGCTCTTTTTTATTTCATCTATAGGACAAAGGAATACCCAAGTAGGTTGATAGAATTTTTTCTATTTTAAACCCTAAAATATCCATAATAATCCATTATAAATATAGGGTAGTGTTAATTAAAATTTCTTAATTTTGTAGTATTAACCAACTTCCCAATAGCCTTCTCATAGAATGATAATATTGCTTTGAAATTCATGATCTCACTGATTGAGGAAAGATCCAAAAGAAAAGTATCATCAACAAATTGGAGATGAGATTCGAAGAGACCTTTTTTTACAACTTGAATACCTTTGATTTTTTCTTCTATTTTTTTCTTTGAGAAAGATCTCCCTAATGCCTCTATAAGAATAATGAATATATAAATATATAATGTATCACCTTCGCGGAGTCCACAAGATGACTTAAAGTAATTGAAAATAGGACTAATGATCAAATAGAATATTTTGCAATGCTATAACAACATTTAATTTATTCACATCAACTGTAATCAGAACTAATGCAAAAAACACCATCAAAGAGGATCAATATTTTTTGAGGGTCTTTCAATAGTACGAATCATGGTCAAGAATAGGGGAAATAGGTACTTTGATAACAAATTCTCCAAAATAAATAATCTCATACTAGAATAAGCTATGTGGTACCCAAGATAGCTTTAAAAATTGTAAAACACAAATAAGAATAATCATAAACACCATGGGGAAGCGATAAAAGGAGGATTCTCTATCAGGAAGGGTGAATTGATGTTTACCACAAGAAAAGGAAATACCAGTATTAGAAATAATTAAGGACTGGATAGTTGAGGGTATAGTTTATAAGATAAAGCACAAATTGATAGGTAAATTCATGGGTTTCATACCATCTGTGCACTTCCTTTAGATATGGAAAATGAAAAAATGATATCTGGAAGGAGAATATGAAATTTTAACTCTCCCAAATGGGTATTTTTCTATAGAGTTCACATCAGTGGTAAACCGATAAAAGGTATTTGAGAAAGGGTTGTATCATCATGGTCCAACGGGACTATTCCTACAACCATGGAAGATGGGATTCGATCTGAGGGTGGAACTGATTGCGGTTCCCATATGGGTAAGATTTTTTGCCCTTCCCCTTGAATTTTGGAAAGAGGAGGTACTCAAGTAAATTGGCAACTTACTAGGTCATTATCAAGGTAGATCAAGAGAAATAGTTTTAGGAGGATCGACAATGTTTGCTAGGGTTTATGTAGACATGGACCTCAATAAACCTCTTCCAACAAAAATAGATATAAAAATAGAAGATTTTATCTAGAACCAACAACAATATTATGAGGCTATTACATTTAGATTTCGGGTGTGCCACACTCATGGACATTTGGCTAGAATGTGCCCAATAGTTAAGGATCATCAATTTGAACAAGAGGTAACAAGAGCAAATATTAACATGGTGGGCAAATTTTCTCAAAAAAGGGGAAATCAAAAGGAAAATAAAAATACAATAGACTCTAAGGGCTTTCAAAAATTAATAAGAAGGCCAAACAAAATAAATTAGCATAGTAACTAGAGACAAGGAGAAAAATTAGGAAGAAAAACAATAGACATGATATACTCAAACAACTGGGAAGCTTGGAAACATAAGGGGGTTTTCAAATGGAAGGATTACAGGAGGATATCCAGCAAGTCACACCGGTAGATCATGAACAATACTCTAGTCTAGTGTCACAAAACAAGCAAGGAGCATAACCAAACACAATATCTCTCATGGAAGAGGAGATTTATCCCATGAGGGAGACCAAAGGAAGGGAAATAGAGCATGGGATAGTTTTAACTCAAGAAATAGAGATAGAATAAGTAAATAAGAACAAATCCATTCCTACTTTAAGGATTCATCAAGTGGAGAAGAAACAAAAATTGAACCAATATATAGGGAGGAAGTCAAACAAGGAAAGATGGAGGAACAGGGAAGAAATTTGAGCTAGAATGGAAAGGTAAAATTGATGGCTAATTTTTTCTCTCCTATTTATCAATGATATTAATTACTTGGAATGTGAGAGGTTTAGGTAGTTGTCCTAAACAATGAAAGCATGAGATTCCGAAAGAAAAATAGTATTGAGATGCAATATAAACAAAGACTAACTCGATGCATGAAATAGGACAAACGTAATCAAATCGAGACAAAATATAAAGAGAAAGCAGGAGCACAACCCTTTTATATTAATTCCAAACTCGGTTACAATACATCTCCTCCCTTTTTAGGGGCTAGGAGTGTTAGCATGTCTTGGTTACAATCGTGATCAATACTCCTTCTTCCGCATGCCCACATTAAAAATGGGTGGGCCAAAGTGTTGCCGCCGCTTGCGATAATGAATCCTTGCTTGCTGCTTCTCCTGCGATCAAAGAAACACGGAGACGTTAGTAGCACCTGTAACAAAAGGATAGAACGTTTGACTTTAGAAATCAATAAGAAATACGTGCAAAAGATTGATTAAATACGTGCAACTCTGACAGAGACCCGAAAACGTCACCAAAAAGTTGCTGCCAGCAAAACAGTCGATGAATCTGATCGTTGTTACCTGCAAGTTAGTATTTCATTGCATCGCAGGATATATTCGATAACTGTCTTCTGAAATATATATTCGAACACTGTTAATCATAGGATATATTTGAACATAAAGTGATAAACTATTATAAACGACATAAATTAAATTGAAACTAAGAACGTGCGGGGTGCCCGAGCGGGCCGCCCATCGTTAAAACTTGACTTTGATGCCAATCCACTAGGGATGGGCTCAAAATCTTAGAGAATGTGGTGTCATCAAATTGATGGATTACTGTGGTAAAATGTCGGGTTTAGGTCCAGATCCACGCTTCTAACAACCACCAATAACCTCTCTTGCGAAAGAGATTACGGGTGTAGAAGAGATGAATCGAAAAGGAATGCAATCGGGTGTTTAATTTGGCAGCACTTCGTCGCTTGAAATGTCTACCAACTTGTCTTTTGGGTGGGAAAGTCCACCATTTTATAGACCCATGGGGTCTCTTTGGAGGGGCACGCAGGGATGCCACGTGGCGGCCATGCCTTCCCAAGAGGGAGGAGACTCCTCCTTGAATTGGGCTTACATGATCGCCCTTGTGACAGTCCGCCTAACTGCCAATCTGCCCACCTACGCGTGCATGCACAGCGAGCGGCCATGAATGACTATCTTCGGCTGCCACTTGTTGAATGTCTGCTTTAAATGTTTAATACTTTTAAGCGTTTTAATCTTTGGATGTTGACTCCTTTGATTGGTTGAAGTCCCCTGATTGGTTAATTCCGGATAAATGCGAAGTTTGTCACGATATTGGAGGCTTCGCCTTGCGTTTCCCTCCTTGGGACTTTCCCCTTTTTGGGTGTGTAGTGTGATGTCGATGATGAATCGTGACACTTCGGCCAAGGCTTTCCTTTGGGAACATTTGCCTAAGTTATTTGTTTAAGTGTAGCATTTGTTTAGGTGTAGCATTTGTTTAAGTGTTAAAAGTAGTATTTGGACTTGGAGGATACATTCGATAGTTGGGCCTTCTCACCAGGGAAGGCGAAACGGTCGAAGAAAGCAAATAGGAAATAACCAGAGCACTGCCATGTAACTGGATTGGTACCTTCCAAAACTGTTGTGTAAGTGGCTAGGACCACTGTTTGACCTCTGAGGGCTGCCCTGAAGCCTGTGTGTGTCAATGCGATCAGTGTTTGTAGTCACATAATCGGATTGGTGCTGTTTTGGTGTCTATAGATGCCCCTTTTTGGGAAGCGCTACGGGTGACGCGGTGCTGAGCAAAAATAGATACCCAAAGCACTAATGATTAGGGTTTCTTAGTAACCTAACCAACTTTTGATGCCCCAAGTATGGAAAGGGCATGCATTCTTGAATCCTTGCTTCGACGAGCTAAGGAATTTGATTTCAAGTGTTAACCTATTTTGGTGAGGTGTGACTTGAGCTTGGACATTGATCGGTCATGATTAGGCAAAGGGCGCAACCTTTTGTCCATAGGGGAACCTTGTGTTCATGCTTCGGGAATGCCAAGTGTTTGATCAATTTGATTGTTGCTTGTTTACTGCCCCAAGCGGGAGCGTGATTGTCTTTGTCAATGATTCTTTGAATGCATGTCATTGCTTTGATTGGGTGTGTGCTTGTTGATTGGTGACTAAGTGTGACTACCCCCTCAAGCGACGAATCGATGAGGGAATGACCTTCATGAGAAAAGCGACGAGTCGCTTGACCCAAGATGACTTGTGCAAGGGTGCCTTTAGATGTTTTACCGTTAAGCATGTGCAATTTCTCGACATTTGGACCTATTTTTGGTGGGTGTTAACCCTTTTGGTGATGCCATAATGGGGTGAAATCGTCGAAAACCCGTCTTCCCGTGGAGCGGTCCGGCTATGGTAGCCTTCTTGGGGAAGTAGGAGAGTGACAATTTGAGCCCCGACATCGATTTTCTATGCCAAGAGGTTAAGTGCAAGAGCACTTGTGTCCAGCAATGCTTATTGCTATGTTTTTGTGTTGCATTTTTGTGATGTTTTTGTTGTTTTGATTTTCTTGCTTTGTGTATATGTCATGATTTTATGTTATGCACAATGATTGATGTTGATGGATGCATGCTACTTTATATTGATGTATGCACATGGTATGATAAATACAAATGTTTTTGATATATATGTGATATGCAAAATGAAATGGATGGATAGAATTTGTGATGTTTGGCTATGGCACCATAGACTGTTTAGGACTTTGTGATTTTGTTTTTATGCGATTGTTGTGATGCATGACTTTGTATGTATACATGTGGTTTTTTTTTTGTATTTTCTGATGGTATTGTAAGGATGAAAAGTAGCGCAGTTGGTTTAGAAATGTAGCTAAGGTTTTACGAGACTCGAGACGGTTTTAACTTACTAGCCATGATTGTACTTTATCTTACAAGACTTTTGAACAAGGTATGAATCGGACTTGTTTTTGACCAAGCTATTTCACATCCCTGTGTGTGCAATTGAGTTCATTTATGTGGTATTTGTCAGGATACCGCCAGTGCCAGATGGGCTTTCAACCGAACCTGTCCTGAGGATCACCTAATTAGCTCCACTAACTCCTTTGTTGTATTTAGTTAGATTAATCTGCGGTGTTATCCAGGATACCATAAGCTAGCTCATCCTTATGCAAACATTGGTCGCACACACGCAAAGCGAATGTGACGGACATATCGTCATGCGGGTAGGATACCACCATTGCCGGATAGGCTGTCAACCAAACCTGTAATGAGGATCACCTAGATGGTTTTCGAATCCTTGAGAATTCCAGGGATTCAAGTTCGGGATATTTGTTGGCTGAATGATTTAGAAAGTTGCTCGTCTATATAGTGATGAAAATCACTGTTTATTTTCTATTAATTCTTTTTGAGCGAGGATTTTGAATAGTGGTGATAACCACTGTTATTTGATTTTGTATTTTGAGTATTGTGAGTTTGGGCTTGTGAGTGGCCTTGATCCTTGTGGCCTTGGGGATGACTACGCATCCTTTGCAGGGACGTGTAGTACGAATCCTTACGACGTTGGGAACCAAGGGGGTGATGGAGATTATGGAGTAAGGGCATTGATCTTTTAGGCCTTGGGGATGACTACCCATCCTGGTTAGGGGCGGATAGTACGAATCCTTACAACTTGGAGACCAAAGGTGAATGGAAAGTGTTAGGATGATGATTTGTTGGAATTTTGTTTGTGAATGGCGTTGATCCCTTTTGGGTCTTGGGGATGACTACCCATCCTTGGCGGGGACGTGTAGTACAAATCCTTACAACTTTGGGAACCAACTATGATTGGGATTTGGTAGTGGTGAAAACCACTTGTATATGGAGGTGAATGGATAGGAAAGAGCTTGTCCTTTTGTGAATTCTCGGCATTCTGGAACCATTCGCACGGGGGGATGAGCAAGATAACCGTTTCACTTATGGTGACCTGGATTACTATGCAGGTTTCATCTTTCGTTCACACAACTTGGGAATTTTTATGTGTTTTAATTTGTGTTGGGATGTTACGTAACAAGGCGTATTTCAAGTGTAACTCTACCTTCGTAAAATCTATCGACTCGGTACATTACGTAGCTAAAGAGCAAAATGATGACTGAATCACAAAAACTCTTGATACATTAAAAGACCATCGACTCTAGTGTGGTAAAAAGCAATGCATGGTGTTTTTGTTGGTTTTGTAAAATGGAGCAGTGTGGAACAAGATGGACTAGCGGAGCAATTACGGCCTATGGTGCCTTTGACTGTACGACCACAAATATGCAATGTATGGATGCAATGCTTTAATGCGGCTATGTATTTTTGTATTTTTGATGGATTGATTTTTGTGAATATGAAGATGAGGTGCGAGAAGAGCTCTCTATTGATGAATTTGAGTATGCCTAGAAATGAGATGCAAATTTTTGTTGTTTTTGATGATTTTTGAATTTTAACTTTTCTTATTTTTGACCAAGCGATTGTGGAAATCCTTGGAGCATTTTGGGATTGACCAAGCGATTATAGAATCCTTGGAGCATTTTTGGGATTGACCAAGCGATTGCGATAATCCTTGGAGCATTTTTTGGGATTGACCAAGCGATTTATAGAATCCTTGGAGCATTTTTGGGATTGACCAAGCGATTTTAGGAATCCTTGGAGCATTTTTGGGATTTGACCAAGCGATTATTAGAATCCTTGGAGCATTTTGGGATTGACCAAGCGATTATAGAGATCCTTGGAGCATTTTGGGATTGACCAAGCGATTATTAGAATCCTTGGAGCATTTTTGGGATTTGACCAAGCGATTATAGGATCCTTGGAGCATTTTTGGGATTGACCAAGCGATTTGATGGAATCCTTGGAGCATTTTTGGGATATGGCTCTCTTAGATATGAAATGGTCGCAAATGACTGATATTCAAGGGTTCTGTTTCCTTGATACCGTCAAGAGAAGCTAGCCGGTATGTCTCGGGTCCTATTTTGCTATCAATGACATATGGACCTAACCAATTTGCCACAAATTTGTCCCTTAGGTGGGATGGCAAACTGGAGTTCTGTTGGTTTTCCTTCAAAACCAAATCACCAACCTGAAAGTCCCTCAGGTGAACTTTCATGTTGTAAGCTTTCTTAAGTCGCTCTTGATAAATACGTAAATGCTCGAGAGCATTAACGCGTCGTTCATCAAGCAACGTAAGCTGGTCTAACCGGGCCTGCCATGCAGAGTCATCATCGATGAACTCCTGCATTGATATGCGTAGGGAAGGAATCTCCAACTCTAGAGGCATGATTGCCTCGGAGCCATACACGAGTAAAAATGGAGTGGCCCTAGTGGGTGTCCGAATGCTAGTGCGATAGGCCCATAGGGCAAGTGGGATTTGAATGTGCCAATCCTTATGACTATCTGCGACGGTCTTTTTAAGGATGGCAACTAGCATTTTGTTTGACGCCTCTGCTTGCCCATTCGCCTACGGATAATAGGGTGTCAAAAAGCTATGCTGAAATCTTGTACTTTGTGGTCAAAGCACGCACGTCTTTGTTCTTGAAAGGCGTCCCATTATCCGAGACTATTTTGGATGGAATACCAAAATGACATATGATGTTATGCAAAATGAACTCCACGATGCGGGGTCCTATCGTAGAGGTAAGCGGAACTGCTTCCACCCACTTGGTAAAATACTCTGTGGCCATTATGATAAACGTGTGATGGCCTGACGACGTAGGGGAGATCTTTCCAATTAGATCGAAGCCCCACTATGAGAACGGCCAAGCAGACTGGACTATCTGCAAGGCCTGGGAAGGTACGTGCATCAAATTGGCATGATGTTGACACTTCACGCACTTCTTGACATATGCACAACAATCTCGCTCTAAAGATGGCCAATAATAGCCCATGCGAAGAATGCGCTTTGCGATGGCCATACCACTAAAGTGGCCACCACATGTACCATCGTGCGCTTGGGCGACTGCCCAAGTGGACTCTTGTTGGTCCAAGCAACGAAGGAGGATTCCTTCATAGCTGCGACGATACAAAATGTCTCCTATCAAGACATACTTAGCCGCTTTCTGCTTGAGTGCTCGTTTTGCGGCATGAGTCAATCCAAGCGGGAGATTACCTAACTTGAGGTAGTCTCTAATGGGTAAATACCAATCCTGTTGATCGGAAACCTCGACGGTATGAACAACCAATCCCTCTTGAAGTTCATCCCTAGCGAACGTTGAATGGGATAGAACTTGTAAGAATAGCGTTGTGTTGCTATTAATGGGAGTAGGGGAGAACAAGGACCCCCAGTTGGCATGTTTCAGACGATCTTGGATTCGAGAGAACTTATCCGAGGATGGTTCAATCTGGATCATGTGGATTCCTAGCGTCAAGTCTGAGCTTGCACGCTCCATCGTGGATTGCGATAAGGTTTTGACTTGAATGGTTGTCATATCATCGAAAAGGTCTTGCGGAATTAGTGACCCCAAGGAGGCCATTGTGTCCGCAAAATGATTCGATGATCGAGGGAGTGCCTCGATGTCATACCACTCAAGTTTTGCCAGGAATTTGTCCACAAGGGCTTTATAAGCCTGTAGGACTGGGCATTTGCATTGATATACCCCTTTGACTTGATTGACTATTAACAGCGAATCACCAAAGATGTTCAGTCGTTTGATGTTCATGGCGATTGTTGTCTGAAGACCTAGGAGCAAGGCTTCATACTCTGCATTATTGTTGGTGCATGGGAAGTTTAATTTAAATGACAAGGGCATTGGAGCACCCTACGGTGTGAAGAATACAATTCTCGTGCCACCACCTTGCTCACATTTAGAACCATCGAAGAATAGGGTTATGTCGGCCTGTGACTCAGGCTCATCGAAATCTAGCGATTCTGAGACATGGAAGACCCCATCATCGGGTAGTTCTATGACTAGAGGCTGATCGTCTTCAAGAGGAGCCTCTGCTAGTTGATCGGCTATGACTTGTCCTTTGATAGATTTTTGTCCAATAAACTCTATGTCAAATTCCGTCAACAACATGATCCATTTCGCCGTGCGACTACTATGATAAGTACGACTCATCATGTATCGCAATGGATTCTCCTTAGACACAACATACGTAGTGTTGCTCGGCATGTAGTGGCGTAGCTTTTTGGTAGCAAACACCACTTTGCCCAGCGAGTTTCTCAACGTATGCATAGTTAAGTTCATAAGCGACCGAGGTGCGGCTAAGATAGTAAGTAGCCTGTTCCTTGTGAAGTTCATTCTTATGGGCTAACATGGCGCCCGAGTGCCACCTCGATAGCTGAGATGTATAAGTAGAACGACACTCCTGGTCTAGGTGGTGCCAATACGGTGGCGAAGCCGAGTATTGTTTGATGTCGTCAAAGGTGAGTGGCACTCGTCATCCCAATGAAATGTAACCCCCTTGTGCAATAATTTGTTCATGGGTCGGCATTTGTCGGATAATTGTGCTATAAAGCGTTTAATCGACGCGACCTTTCCCTGCAGACTTCTAAGTTGCTTGATTGTAGTTGGGGGAACCATTTCAAGGATTGCCTTGACTTTCTTTGGGTCCACCTCGATTCCTCGCTTTGAGACTATGAAACCCAAGAGTTTTCCGGATGTGACGCCAAATACGCACTTCTTGGGGTTTAGTCTAACTTTATGCTCCATGAGGCGATCGAGGATCTTGCTTAAGTCATCGATATGATTTGAGCGCAAAAGAGACTTGGCTAACAAATCATCCATGTAATCTTCCAAAGTTTTGTGCATGTAATCATGGAAGATGTATGTCATGGCACGTTGGTAGGTGGCGCCAGCATTTTTAAGGCCAAAAGGCATGACCTTATAACAAAATGTCCCCCAAGGCGTTGTGAACGCCGTTTTTAGTTGGTCTTCAGGATTGATACGAATCTGATTGTATCCTGAGAAACCATCCATGAGGGAGAGCATTTCGTGACCTGCTGTAGCGTCTACCAACGCGTCGATGCTCGGCAAGGGGAAATCATCCTTAGGACTCGCTTTGTTTAGATCTCAAAAATTGGTGCATATGCGAATCCTCCCGTCGGGCTTCTTGACGGGAACCATGTTGGACAGCCATGGCGGATAATCCATGCAGATGACAAGCTGTGCATCCAACAGCTTTTGCAATTCATCTTTGACCATCAAGGCCACTTGTTGGGTGCATCTTACGTAGTTTTTGCTTTACGAGCTTGATTGTCGGATCAAGCGTTAAATTATGCGTGACTAGCTACGGGTCTAGTCCTGGCATATCCTTGTATGACCATGCAAAAACCTCCTTCTTCTCTTTGAGAAGGGCAATGTAGTCGGCTTGCTCTTCGGGGGAAAGACTTACCCCGACTTGAGAATCTGTGGATTCATTGGATCTATGTCGATATCTACGTCAGTCGTCTCCTCGACTGACATGTGGGATCCGTCCTCCAACTGATGTGGAGTCGGGATCAAATGGATATCATTAGCTGAGTTTAGATCTGCGTTTGGAACCTCGGGTTCCTCTTCAGCTTAAAAAATATCTTGAGTTGTCCCTAGGGTAAAATGAGGCATTTCACCGAAAGGCCAGTACTATGATGGTGATAAAGGTGAATTGACGCGATCCCAGTCGATGGCATCTGTGTCTAGATGCAATGACCATGTTTGGATCGGCCGGATTGCGGATGGGTGCGGTCAAATCAATGGAGATCATGTGGATGGAATGAATTTGGTCTCCATTACCATGGGTATGATACCTTGAACATTTTGGATGCTCCCTATACTCTGGATCTGGCTCTAAGGGAACGGGCACGAACGGATCGGCCCTATGTGCTAATAGGAGGACAGGGTCTTCTCTCGGCACTGATGTCATGATAGGGTCTCGGGGTGGACGGTGCTCATCGTAGATTTGGAGCCATGGATCCAACACTTGGTCCCACCCCGTTGGGTCTACATACCACTCATGCCCTAACCTTATGCCTAATTGTCCCATTAGATCTTCATGAGTTAAAGGGCGATTGTGCCATCGCGCATGATTGAGATAGTCCATCTCAGTCTCATCTTCTAATCACTTTCGAAGATCCAAAAATGTTCATTTTCTTCAGCAACTATTTGCGACGTTGAGGGTTCTCCTTGTTCCAGCAAATTAATCTGGTCCCATTGCGGTTGTTCCACTCTTGGTGGAGGGACCTGATTCTCTTGACATTGTATTGACTCAACTGGAACCTCTAAGGGGAACAACTTCAAAAAGATGTCCGGACACCGTTTATGTTCTCTTTGGGGATTAGTGTCCGAACTTTCACCTCTCTCTAGCAAAGGAGAGGGATTACTGATGTTGCCAAGGGTGTTTGTTGACCATGGGAGGTAATCTCCCAATGTATATTCTGTATTTGGGTTGGCATAAGGATCGGTGCCAATCCCCCCTTGTTGCCTATTTCTAGGCCTTGCATATTTTCTACCAAGATGTCTAAGGGCAGGGGGTGGTTGAACCCTACTCCTGACTTATCATATGGCATCTGATATCTTGGTTGGCAAAGGACACGCATCCCTTGCTCATATCTGCCTAGCCCGTATCCATGCCAATTGCATTGGTCGAGATATCTTAGAGCGAAGTCCGGGTTTGACAGATAGTTGATATTTTCAGCAAAAGGCTCTTCGTCTTCGTCCTTTTGCTTGCATGGTTCAAGACCATGATCAAGGCCCCCATACACAAAATTTGTCTGGTTTGGTGGGTAACCTAGAGGAACAACTGTTCCTATGGGAAGGCGAGGTCTCCCCATGTCCTGTACTGATTCTAATGCGGGCGTTGCCACAACATTCTGCACTAGATACTCCCCCAGGCCTGTACTGGCCATTTCAATAGTGATTGTTGATGCTTGGGAGGGAGGGAACGGGAGTCCTTCCTGAGTCCATTCCATGTTTGGTGGGTTAGGAGTCTCAGCTTCCGTTGTGCTAGGTGTTTCTTCTGTTGATACTGTTGATATTGTTGGCAACCCCTCTTCTAGGGGTTGAGCCTCTTCCAGGATCTATTTTCCCTTGTCCTTCTATTTAGCCATGACAGGTGGCATTGGTAGTGAAGGAGCAGATGATGAAGACTCACCTGGCTAGGATTTTGATGTTTTGGTCACCAGTGGTGCCTACGGTATTGGACCCTGTTTAGATGGATTTAACTGGAAATCCAAATGCGTTGAAGGGAGGGTCGATTGAGGCATTAATTGCATCGCATTGCAATACTTGAAGGGTTCTAAGTCCATCGGGACTACATGTATTTCTCCTTCAAATGCATACTTTAGGCACTGGTGAGCGATCGAAGGGACACACTTCATGTCCCTGATCCATGGCCGCCCTAGCAGTATGTTGTAAGCCATCTCGCCTTCCAAAACATGGCACAATGTTGGTATTGTCTTTTGTCCTACTGGACAGGTAGAACAACTATGCCGATTGTCGAGCATATTGCATCGTTGAAAGCTCGCAGTGTGTATGTGGAGGCTGTGATATGAGAGGCTGGCAGCTTCAGATGTTTTAATGCTGTAGTGGTAATGATGTTACTGGATGAGCCAGTATCTACCAACACTCTCTTGTACGGGATCCCGTTGACCCGCGTGATAACGTGCAGGGGTGGATCTGCCATGTCATTCGATATTGTTTTGACTTCATCCTCTCTGAAGGTAATGACCGGCTCCGTACATCGTTTCACATGTCCCACGAAGTTGTTGAAAGAATTTGCTTCGTGAGGCTGTAACTCGATGGCTTTTAAAATTTCCATGAGAGCTTCCCTATGAGGTGTTGACTGTTGAATAAGCTCGTAAATGGAAAGCCTAGCCGATGTGGTCCGCAAACTCTGCGTGAGTTTGGTCCGTATCGTGACCTCGGGTCTAGGCGGAGGCAGCTGCACAGGGCGTTGTTGAGGCTGCGACGTTGTTGGAACTTCCCTTGTAGCTACCTCGGGGGCAACTCCTGGGTACTTTTTGTTCCTGGTCACTATGCTGATCATTCCCACAAATCCTTGCATGGGAAGATTCTGTCGCACCTCATTAACCTAGAGAGGTTTTTCCTGTGCCTCGTGGGCAGGCAAAGGGTCCTTGAATACCCCCATTTGTTGATTATTTGGCGCTATGGGGTTGTCCACGGCCAATGTTTTATTGTCGATCAAATCTTGGATTAATCCTTTGAATTTCCAACATCCATTCAAGTCATGTCCCCTTCGCCTATGGAATCTACAATATAATTCCTCTCTGTATCCCTTAGGCTTGGGAGCGTTAGGATCTACAGTTTGGATTTCTGGAAGGGTGACTAAATTTGCCGCTGACAAGCGGTCAAATAGGGAGTCCCTGGACTCCGCATAAGGGGTGAATTGTCGCCTAGGGCGATGCTGATTCTGCTCCTATTTTTTATTATCTCTTTCATAACTAGGAGGCATTGCCTAGTAATTAGCCTTTTGGGGCTGTATTTCTTGCACAGGCTTGGGGACATTTATCGCAACTTGATTAACCATAGCGGGTTGTGATTGCGTAGTCCCGATCTTAGTGGTTTTGTTCCACTCTTTCTTTTTAGGCTTGGCGATTGTGCCCTCACCTATTTTGATCTCTTCTATAACTCTGGCTTGCGCCAAAGCTTCTTCTAGGTTGGCGTATTCTACAGCGACAATAGCCAGAGATTGATTTTAAGCAACTCCGTGCAAACATCTGTGTGAGATCAGACATAGGGGAAGGTAGGGTAGCTTAGAAAGCAAAGCCCTCCATCGATTCCCGTATGCTGCCATTGTCTCTTCCTCATATTGCACGAGGCTGGCTAGATCACTCGGTGATGCCTTCTTCTTTGTGTTGAAGGCAAAGCGTTCAAGAAACGCATCTACTAATTGATCTAGGTTGTTTATCCTAGTGTTTTGGTAGCTGTGTGAACCAATCCGAGGCGAGGCCTAACGAATGTGGTTATGAATGTCCTAAGCAACAATGCATCATTATCTTGAATGCCGAAGCATTGGCTTAGGAATCTTGTGACATGTTCTTGTGCGTCCTCTTCACCTTTAAAGACGCCAATTGAGGCAACTTGAAATGTTCGGGGTAAAGAGGTGTGGGCCTTGAGGGATGCACTGGATGACTACGGAGTTGACGTAACGTGGGCTTTTGATGCCCAGAAGCTTTTGTCTCCACAGACTCCAAACGCTCTAATAGCGCTTTGTATGCATCGGAAGATTTTATTTCTTCCTCTTTTGTTTGCTCCCGTTGTGAGTTATGGGAGACTGGAGGCCTATGGGGGGGTGGCCGAATGGCAGCCCTCCCGCCTTGATGGGGCGTTTCGGCCCGTTCTATTTCTGGTTCATACTCCTCATAAACTTCTTGAGGAGTCTCTGGGCGAGACCTATGACCCTGATTGAGTCCCCGCTGAGGGTACCCATCATTGTTTCGGGGAGTGGCCTCCCTCTCGGGTCTATAAGGTCTCGGAGGCAAAGCTTGACGAGGTCGCGGAGAACTGTCCTGCACCAAAGGGTTGTGCCTCTCATATTGTTCTGCTTTTTGGGTGCGAGGGGTTGGCACCCTCTCAGGGAGTTTATAGCGCAACTCATCCGCTTCGCGCTGCATGCGCTCTTTATTAAGGCGGTATAAGTACTCTAACTCCTGATGACCTTGCTCAAGCTGCGTGATTCGGGCTTGGCGGGCGGCATGTCTGGCGACTATCGGGTCAATTTGGTCTGCCCTCTTTTGCTCAGGAGGCTTGAATGTTTCTCCTATGTGTTTGCCTCGATCTTGATGATCTAAAATTTCAATGGGTCGCTTCCCTCTGTCGAGGTAGGCGGCATTTACTTGAGGCTCTGGCCTCGATGGGTGACCATGATATCTAGCAGGTGCAAAAATGCAAGGTTCCCACGCTGTATGTTGTTCTCGAGGAATGCGATGGTCTTCCTCGTACTCCCTTTCATGGGTGTGAAAGGGGCGGGCGGAGTGAGCTCGCCCTGTGTGGAGAGCCCTGCGCTCTGGGTTTTGTCTTTCTGTTCTAATGGGAGGCAAAGGAGAGGTACCGTATTCACGTTGTCTCTCCTCATGGACACTATGCCTCTCTAGCGCTTCATCGCATCGTGGCCACTCAGATCTAGCCTCAAAAGGCGATTTTCTATTTACATTGAGATCTACATGTAAAGCTTCTTCCCGAAAGGGGCTGTGTTGAATGGGCAAACTCCACAGAGGAGGGTCCCAATAATTCCTTCTTGATGTGGCCTGATGTGGACTCTCTTGTAGGCCAGACCGCCAAGGCGGTATGGCCAAGTCCTCAGGGCTAAAGCGAAGGCGACCAGCGCCCTCTCTTTGTGCACCTTCCGCAGCGTCCGCCCTTGATTGGGCTTGGCTACGGGTGTACACCATTGTGGTGCTTCTCTACTAGCTAAGCAGATTTTTATCTCGTTTATGATGATTTTTCTTTTTGTTACACTAAGCAGAAATGAACACACACATACACAAACAGTGATTATCTCTTTTAAGGATTAATAGTGTGTCCTAAAGCTGGTTTAGTGCATTTTGATGTTTTGTTTTGTTTTTGCAAGTTTTGAAGAACGTTTAAATGCATAATGTTGGCTCATATGACTCCCATAAATGGTCGCCCCTTCAATATACCATTGCCGGACCGATATACCAACCTCTCTATATACCCGCCCTTACGAGAGGGAAACTATAGGTACGTGAGAGCAGATGGTACGTGGAACATAGGCGGTACGGAAGGGGGATTGTCCTGTTAATGACACCTACCATAGAAGACTTATCCTCGCGTGCATGGGAATCACCCCGGCGACACTCGGTCGGCTTTCGTCGGGATTTACGCCTAACAACGGTGACAATCGGGGAGATGGATGCAAAGTTAAGCCAAGGTGGTGATGAAATCCACCGATGGTCTTGCTCAAGGGCTGGGGTCTTACGACCAGCTCCTTGGTTTAATTTTACCACGTGATGTGTGTGGGGTTCATTTTATTTAATAAAAATGAAACAAGCATAAACAACTTTCCCTAAGCAAGTAAAAGTTGATAGAAAAATAGAAACAAAAAATAATAATAAAAAAATGACAGATATAGTTTTTGGAACCTTACCTCTTTTCTGCTCAAATCGGTTGTCTTTTTGCCCAAATTTTTTTTGATTGGCGGATACCTTTAAGCACAAAAACATAAATTTCAATTAGTTTTTGAATCTAAAAAAAATAGGGGACAGGGTCCCACCGTGATCCTGAAAGCATGAGATTTCGAAAGAAAAATAGTATTGAGATGCAATATAAACAAAGACTAACTCGATGCATGAAATAGGACGAACGTAATCAAATCAAGACAAAATATAAAGAGAAAGCAGGAGCACAACCCTTTTATATTAATTCCAAACTCGGTTACAATCCATCTCCTCCCTTTTAGGGGCTAGGAGTGTTAGCATGTTTTGGTTACAATCGTGATTAATAATCCTTCTTTCGCATGCCCACATTTAAAATGGGTGGGCCAAAGTGTTGTCGCCGCTTATGATAATGAATCCTTGCTTCTCGATGTTTCTCCTGCGATCAAAGAAACACGAAGACGTTAGTAGCACTGTAACAAAAGGATAGAACGTTTGACTTTAGAAATCAATAAGAAATACATGCAAAAGATTGATTAAATACATGCAACTCGACAGACCAAAACATCACCAAAAAGTTTGCGACAAAACGATCGGTGAATCGATCGTTGTTACATGCAAGTTAGTGGGAATTCATTGATCAGCAGATAATATTCGATAAACGTCTTGAAATATATATTGAAATAAGAGATATATTGAACATAAAGCGTAAACTATTTAAAAAACATAAATTAAATTGAAACTAAGAACGTGCGGGGCACCCGAGCGGCCACCCCGTTAAAACTTGACTTTGACGCCAATCCACTAGGGATGGGCCCAAAATCTCAGAGAATGTGGTGTCGTCAAATTGATGGATTACTGTGGTCAAATGTCGGGTTTAGGTCCAGATCCACGCTTCTAACAGCCACCAATAACCTCTCTTGCGAAAGAGATTACGGGTGTAGAAGAAATGAATCGAAAAGGAGTGCAATCGGGTGTTTGGTTTGGCAGCACTTCGTCGCTTGAAATGTCTACCAACTTGTCTTTTGGGTGGGAAAGTCCACCATTTTATAGACCCATGGGGTCTCTTTGGAAGGGCACGCAGGGATGCCACGTGGCGGCCATGCCTTCCCAAGAGGGAGGAGACTCCTCCTTGACTTGGGCTTACATGACTGCCCTTGTGACAGTCCCCTAGCGCCAATCTACCCACCTACGTGCGCATGCACATGAGGCAATAATGATGTCTTCGGCCACTTGTTTAATGTCTACTTTAATTAATGTTTTAATGTGGCACTTTTAAATGTTTTAATGGTCTGCCTTTGAATTGGTTAAAATTGCCTTTGATTGGTTGAAGTTTCCTTCGATTGGTTAATTTCCTAGGCATAATGCGAAGTTTGTCATGATATCGTGACGTGCGATATCGTGACACTTGCAAGGTTTTTTGGGGGAGTGTCGATATCGCTCAGGCTTTTTGGTGTGTATGTGCGATATCGTGACACTTCGGCCAAGGCTTTCCTTTGGGCACCGAAGTGTCATGATATCGCGACGTCGTGATATCGTGACACTTCGGCCAAGGCTTTCCTTTGGGTGCCGAAGTGTCACGATATCGCGACGTCACGATATCGTGACACTTCGGCCAAGGCTTTCCTTTGGGCACCGAAGTGTCACGATATCGTGATGTCACGATCCCATTTTTTCCGAGTGTCACGATATCGTGACACTTCGGCCAAGGCTTTCCTTTGGGCGCCGAAGTGTCGCGATATCATGACGTCGTGTCGCGATATCGCGACACTTCGGCCAAGGCTTTCCTTTGGGCGTCGAAGTGTCGCGATATCGTGACGTCGCGATATCGCGACACTTCGGCCAAGGCTTTCCTTTGGGCGTCGAAGTGTCGCGATATCGCGACGTCGCGATATCGTGACACTTCGGCCAAGGCTTTCCTTTGGGCGTCGAAGTGTCGCGATATCGTGACGTCGCGATATCGCGACACTTCGGCCAAGGCTTTCCTTTGGGCGCCAATGCAGCATTTGCCTAAGTTATTTGTTTAAGTGTAGCATTTGTTTAGGTGTAGCATTTGTTTAAGTGTTAAAAGCAGTATTTGGACTTGGAGGATACATTCGATAGTTGGGCCTTCTCACCAGGGAAGGCGAAACGGTCGAAGAAAGCAAACGGGAAATAACCAGAGCACTGCCATGTAACCGGATTGGTACCTTCCAAAACTGCTGTGTAAGTGGCTAGGACCACTGTTTGACCTCTGAGGGCTGCCCTGAAGGTTGTGTGTGTCAATGCGATCAGTGTTTGTAGTCACATAATCGGATTGGTGCTGTTTTGGTGTCTACAAACAAAAGTCATTCAAAAATATTATCATAGATATGAGTCCAGATATAGTTTTTTATAAGAAACAAAAATGCAAGGAGAAGACTTACAAAACATAAATAGGAGGATATGGCAAAAATAAGAGATCCTTACTCAATCTACATAGGAGAAATCAGGTGTATTGGCCACTATGTGGAATGACCAACTATTCCTAGAAATATGGGGGCCTCTACGAGAGGGATGTTGACTGTCTAATTACAAAATAGGGAAAGTGGAAAACATTGGACTATAGTTAATTTTTATGGAGCACAGATAGTTAGAGCACAAAGGGATCAATGGATAGCCATCCAAAATTTCAAATACAACTACCCAGAGGACCAATGGATTGTGGGAGAATATTTCAATGCAAATCTTAAAATAGAGGAACAACAAGGAGGCAGATCCATGTTAGAGGAAAATGATAGATTTTTTTCATAAATAAAATGTTAAATGAATCTAATAGATATCCCAAATGTGGATAGCTCCATGACCTTAATAAATAGAAGAAAGAAAGAGGAGACAACCAAATATTTCTTGTATCATTTCTTCATGAGAGAGGAACTATTCTTGTATACCAAGCATCAATTAAGGGTCATGGATAGAATTTCTTTAGATCATTTTCTAGTAAGTCTTACCATAGAAGAAGATAATCATAAAGTTGCAAAAACTTTTAAATTTGAACTATGGTGGCTGAAATATGAGGAGTTGAGGGACCACATAAAGGAGTGGTGGAAATTAGGGAAACCAAGATTTGGGACAGCTCAATCTAAACTTCACAAACAACTGAAATATGTTAGAACCCAACTAAATAAATGAAGTAAACACAAGAAAAAAACTCACTAGAATTAAAAAGAATGAAATCAAGGATCATAAGCATAAGATTTTTTAGGAGATAAGACAAAGAACTATTACAGAAGATATGTTGCAACATGAGGCAGAAATTATTAAGAGAGAGAAATCTTTGTAGGAACAAGAAGAGATCTATTGGAGGTAAAGAGCCAAAGTTACATGGTAAAAGGAGGAATATCAAAAGACAACTTTCTTTCATAAGATAGCAATAACTAGAAGACAACAAAATAGAATTATTGGTCTTACACATATGATGGCTTAGGTAAATACCAGTGGAAGTGGAATGAAAACTATAGCAAATCAGTACTTCCATACTCTTTTGAGGAGCAATAAAAATTTGAATGCAATATGGCATGAGAAGATACTAGAGACAATTCTGCAATTAGTTAGACCAAAATATAATAAATTATTAATGGAGGAAATTTATCTGGAAGAAACATTGCAGATCATATTGCACGTTTTGAAAAAATAATGGAGCAAAATGGACACTCGGAGCAAAAGTTATGGCCCTGGCAAGGTGCATTGATTTTACTAATTTTCCTTGAGAAATACTACTATACAATTATAGAATTGGTAACTACATTTAATAAGAATGAATATATGTTCGAATTTTATAATAATAGATATGCAAATCATTACATAAAATATGAAGAGAAGAGTTGAACTAATTGATTTATTTCAAGGATAAACTTTGTATAAATAGCAAAGTTGATCATTGAGAACCGTTGGATTACAACAACTCATCAGACCTGATGAATACACCACTGTGATTTCTCCTGACACATGGAGGAGTGGAAAATCAAGTGTGTATCCTAGTGGAACTTAAGATAATATTCACTTATTCTAAAACCCCCCCTTAAGTTATACTAGGGGAGATCATACAAATGAGTCCCGACGACAAGGCTTGATGAGGTACTCATGTACAATAACTTCTTTTGAAGAGATGGTAAAAAACCCAATGGGAAAAATCATCAATCAAAATTAAGTAAGAGGCTTGTCTTCGTATGGCAAATATTATCCTCTTAATACAATAATTAGTTGGTGAAAAAAACCCCTGTGGGAAAAAACCAACTATGAGAAGAAGAGAGGCTTGTCTTCGTATGGCGAAGAATATCCTCTTTTAAAAAAATGAAAGATGAGTCCCAAAAACTTGGCCTGATTAGGTACTCATTTATATTATATATTTGGTGAAAAAATCCTTGTGGGGAAAAACCAACTATGAGAAGAAGAGAGGCTTGTCTTTGTATGGTGAATATTTTCCTCATAAAACCAATCAATGTAGTTGTATAACTCCAAGCTTATATCGCAACTGAAGGTAACGTGGAGAAGGAAATTACTTCGTGAAGATATCTGTAATTTTTTTCTCAGTTGTAATATATTCTAGGTATATGTCCCCACTCTAAATGTGTTGCATTATAAAGTGCATGTGTATTTCAATGTGCTTGGTGCACTGATGCTCAACTGTATTACGTACAATATGAATTGTGCTCTGATTGTCACACCAAATAGTAATAGTATTTTCATGGGTGAAACTAAATTCTTTCATAATTTGACGAAGCCAAAGAGCTTCTTGAATAGCCAAAACTGCTGCCATGTATTCTACCTTTGTAGAAGATAAGGCTACTGCTTGTTGTTTCTTGCATAACCAGGCTATTGGTGAAGAACCAAGGCAAAATACATAGCCTGAGGTTGAACGTATATCTTCTTTTGAACCTGCCCAATCTGAATCTGTGTAGCCAATGATATCCATGGATTTTCCCTTGTAGAAGATCCCAAAGTGTGTAGTGCCTTGCAAGTAATAGATGATTCTTTTTGTTGCTTGCTAATTATTGAATTAAGGTTGATGAGAGAATCTAGATATGAGACCAACAACATATGAGATATTTGGGTGAGTATGATTAAGGTGTAGTAGACTCCCTATAAGATAATGGTATAGAGTTGCATCACATAGAGGGGATTAGCAATAAGTGCTAAGATTAATTCCAAATTGAAATGGGGTAGGAGAAGGTTTTCAATCTGTCATTTTGAATCTTTGAAGAATATCTAGAGTGTACTTTTGTTGACACAAAGAAATACCTGCATCTATTTGACTTATTTAGATCCCAAGGAAGTAATGAGCTTTATCTAGATCAGCCATTTCAAATTTTTTAGAGAGGGAGTCTTTTATAGTCTGTATGTGAGTCAAGTTGCTACCAGTTAGAAGAAGATGATCAACATATAGAACAAGAATGGTGATATTACCTTCATTTCTCTAAATGTAAACTGTGTTATCAGACTCACAATGAGAAAAACCTGCTAAAAGGAGAGAGTCCATATTTTCATACCAAGCTCTAGGGGCTTGTTTGAGGCCATAGAGAGACTTTTTAAAGCTACAAAAAATAGAGGAGTCTTGAGTAAAACTAGTTGGTTGTTCCATGAATATTTCTTCTTTTAAATCTCCATGTAAGAAAGCACTTTTTACATCCATTTGATAGATAGGACACTTATGGGAAGCATATAGAGAAAGAACCAATCTAACAGAATCCATATTAGCAACTGGAGCAAAGGTTTTTGCATAATCAATGCCTTCAATTTTAGAAAAAACTTTGGCTATTAGACGAGATTTGTGTTTGTGTATTTCTACATTAGGCCCATATTTTGTTTTGAAGATCCATTTACAACGAACTAATTTCCTTCCTTTAGGAAAGGGAACTAAATCCCAAGTTTTGTTTTTGATTACAAAATAAAATTCATTTTCCATGGCATAATCCCATTCTTTAATACCTTAGGCTTTTTTGAAGGATTGAGGATCAAAGGAAATAGACTGACATACAATACCAATGCCTACGGGATTGGATGATCTTGTTGAAGGAATATTTTAGATGTAAGGAGTAGCTTATTTAAAAATGGTGCGGGCCCATTTTTGCATAGAAGAATGAGTGGAAGGATTTGAAATACATTGAGTTGGAGTTACAAGTTCCTCATATTGATTATCAATGACCAACTTAACTTCAAGAGTTGGATCTTCATAATATTGAGGTTCTACTATAGGAGAAGGGTCAATGGAGGAAGAGGGTGTTTGAGGATCTTTTGAGGGAATGTTTCATCAAATTGGACATTCCTATGAAAGAAGACCTCATGAGTTGAGGTATCAAGAAGCCTGTAAGCTTTCAATTCTTCACAATAACTGATAAATATGAGCTTTTTGCTTTTCTTATCAAGAGGCTTTATTTTCTTCTTTGGTATGGGATTCCAAGGAGTTTACCCTAAAATATTGAAGTAGGAAACATCTATTTTTGAGCCAGACCATGTTTCTTCATGAGTTAAATGATCAAGAGCTTTATGAGGTGTGTGATTTTGAATATAATTGGCACAATTAATAGCTTCTACCCAAAAAACTTTTGGAAGATCTCTTGAATGGATCATAAAATTTGCCATTTCTTTTAATGTTCAATTTTTCCTTTCGATAATATCATTTTGTTGAGGATTATGGGAGAGAGAATGTTGATGAATGATACCATGACTTTAAAGAAACATGGAGAACTCATTACTATAGTATTCTCCCCCATTATCTATGTGAATCTTCTTGATTTTTCAAGATGCTTGATTTTCAACTAAGGCTTTAAAAGCTTTAAAGTGGGATAGAACATCACTTTTATATATCATGAAGTAGACCCAGGATCTTCTAGAAAAATCATCAATAAAGGTTAGAGCATACTTTTCTCCTTTGAAATAAGGTTCTAGAAAGGTCATTAAGTCACTATGGATTAAATCTAGAGGGGATGAGGCTTTTAGAGAACTACTTGGGTGGAAAGGATCTTGATGTTGCTTTCCAAGAGCACATCCAGGACAAAATCCATCACTAGAAGAAACTTGGGGTAAACATGTTACTATATCATGGGTGCTCAAATCCTTTAGGTTGTCGTAACTAAGATGACCAAACCTTTCATGCCAAATTTGACTTTCAAGATCTCCATGAGCCACAAAACATGAGGCTCTTTCTGGATTTTGGAAATATTTGAAGTGAAATAGATGAAATTTATGATCAATATTTTCTTTGGCTATAAGAGAATGGGGATTTTGAAAGTTCTTATCTCAACTCCTGTTGGAGAAAAGAGAACAATTTTCCCCTTTCCAGAAGTACAAATTTGATAGACGGAAAGGATATTTGCAGCAATGTTTGGAACATAGAGAACATTATTTATAAAGCCACCATCAATGGTTATGTCCCCTTTTCCTTTGATAGGGATAAAGGAATAGTCACCCACTTCTATGCTACAAGTAGAGCTAGAGGAGATAGAAGAAAAAGACATATCTGAAGTAGTCATGTGATGAGTAGCTCTAAAATCTAGGACCAAAAAATTAGAGGAAGAATTGGAGGTTTTTCCTTAAACATTAAGGGCTTTTTCTATCTACTTTTTATCATCTATATTTTGATCCTTTATAGCTGCCTCTAGTTGTTGTAATCTTTTCCAGTATTTATTTGCAGAGTGACCATTCTTTTTGCAGTGAGTACAGGTTATGGGGGTCTTTTCCTTCTTTTGAATTTTTCTTTAGAATATGTGGAGGCTACTAAGGCTTTAGAGGAAGAGGAAGAAGAAGAGATTTCATATCTAACAAGTTTTGTTTCTTCCCTAGTTAATCTATCACAAAAATATTCTAAAGAAGATATTTTAAAGGTTGCACCAAGAGCATCTTTGGTAGATATAAAGGTGGTAGCAAAAAATTGAAAAACACCATTTAGCTTAGAAAGGATTAGATAAATGTATTCTTCTTCATTCTTAGTCTTCCCATTGCCTTTGTATTGAGTGAGGACTTCTTTGAACTTAGTAAGGAATTCAACAATGCTACTAAAATCTTCAGGAGACAAAGATGTTAGTTCTGCTTCTAGTTGCATTGATCTCATCTGATCTACTTTTCCAAAAAAGGTTTTTAGTTTCTCCCAACTTTCATGAGGATTTTTGCAATTTTTAATGTGAAACCATAAACTTTCATGAACATTAGAGCTAATAATACCCATTATTTCGTACATCTTTCCTTTATGAACAAAAATTTCATATTCTTTCTCAAACTCTGGTTGATTTTCTTCTAGTAAATGAGTAAGATATTTTTTAAATATAAGATTTAAAATTTTAGGTTTCCAAGTGTGAAATTTATGAGGGGTGAGAGGTTCAATTGAATTCATCATTTTAACACAAGAGAAAATTTGAAGTTTTAACCAATATATCCCCCCTTAGAACTTCAATTTTAGGATTAATGAATTGATTATAGGGAAAAAAATGAAGTTGTTCAATATATAAAACTCAAGATACCTGCCCTAACAAGAGGGAAACTATAAGTATTTGAGGTTTGAATATTGTTTGCTTATGAGATGCCAAAACCTCTTAGTTCCTCTCAATACCCACCCTTACTTGAGGGAAATTGTAAGTATAGAGAAGAATTTCAAGGGTTGTAGGCTTGAAATGCAAGGATATCAACCAGATTTTTAATTTGGATATTCTCAATACTTGCCCTTACTAGAGGGAAACTATAAGTGAGAGATATCGAATATAAGAATTGGTTGATTGAAAAATATAAGCCAGGCCTTTATACCAATTGCCTCTAAAAACCTGCCCTTATGTGAAGGAAACTATAATTTTTTAGAGGTAATGATACCTGGAACGTAGGCAAATATATTTTGAGGAAAAAAATTATTATTATATTTTTTATTTAAAGGTTTTTGCTTCTTTAATATTTATTAAATATTTAGAACAAAAAACACAATTTTTAAAAAATATATTTGTTAATATTTAAGAATAAAATTAACAAATATGAATTTGAAGAAGAAAATAATATGGAATATTCTTTGAAATTTAAAATTTCAACTATAACACTTATATTTTATATAGCTCTCCTTTAAATTTAATATTTAAAAAATAAACATAAAAGGAGTAAACGATGAGAAATGATCTTTTAAAGGGACCCAACTATAGTCATTTTTTGAACACCAAATGGATTAGATATTCTTGGCATCATTTAAGTATTTCGACTCCGGTAAAATCTGATTCAAAATAGGGGTGCTGAAATATAATCAAAATATTCTAAAATCCTTATTTAAAGAAATAAAGGCAACTGAAAGAAATCGGATGAAGGGAGACAAAAAAAATTGTTAGCTCCAATGTTCGAAGAGGGAGACTGCCAAAAGATATTTTGGTAAAATAGAGGTGGGCATCGAAAGAAAATGTAATCGGATGAAGGGAGACAAAAAATTTATTAGCCCTAATGTTCAAAGAGGGACTCTACAAAAAGAGAGAGTGGTAAGAGGCACCACGTGCTGGCTTATGGCAGCCAAATTTGGGTGTCAAGGTAACGAAAGAAGGTGCCTTCTCTAAGAACACTCTTAGACAGCCAGAGAAGAGGCTGAATATTACTTGAAAAAAATGTGAAAAGGAGTTAACCTATATATCACAATATATGAGGAAAATAAGTTATTTTGCTGAGGTAAAAAATGGAAAATTAATGTATGAGTATCATAGAATTTCTAAAAAAGACATAGAAAAGGAATTATATCTTATGTATTTTAGAACAGATCTATGAAAAGAGAAAGAGCAATATATCTGAAAAAATTACTCAGAAGACAAAGAGTCTTCCCTTATTTAAATAATGAGGTAAATAATATCAGAAAAAGCCCTCATACATATAATTTTGAAAAAAATATAGCTGAAAAAAACTACATATAATCTTATAAAGGCCTGTAAAAAAAGGACCAACAAAAAGATTAAAGAACCAGCTCCTAGAACCTCCAAGAGAGAATGCTAGAAAAATATATCATGCTCTAGTACCATGTTAGAATTTCACAATAATAGATATGCAAATCATTACACAAAAGATGAAGAGAAGAGTGGAACTGATTGATTTATTTCAAGGATCAACTTTGTATAAATGGCAAAGTTGATCATTGAGAGTCGTTGGATTACAGCAACTCATCAAACCTAATGAAGACATCACTGAGAGTTCTCCTGACACATGGAGGAGTGGAAACTCAAGTGTGTATCGTAGTGGAACTTAAGATAATATTCACTTATTCTAACAATATCTATTATGGATTTTTAATGGTTCTCTATAGATGATACTTTATCTAAGTAATTGTGTTCTTTTTCAAATACTCCATATTTATTGATCATTATGAATCCATGTATTTGGATAAGCTATTGGTGATAATTCTTGCTACTATATTTCTCATTGTACAAGAAAATATTCTTATAACTATTAGAGAATATTATATTATTTGGTACATGCAAATGTATACCCATGGTACATTTATGGTACAAATATAAATATATAATAGATTAGGATTTGAGTCTATTTTTTATATGAGTGATTTATATTTCCCCTTTATGTAAGTGTCTATGTGCAAGATATGCACAAGTGTCATGTAAGTGAGAGTGCAAGTGTGTATTGAGATAATATGCACAAGTGTCATGTAAGTGAGAGTGCAAGTGTGTATTGAGATAATATGCACAAGTGTCATGTATGTAAGTGTGCAAATATATAATTTTAGGATGTGCAAAAGTATCTTATATTAGGAGTGCATGTAGAAGAGTAAGAGTCATATAGAAATCTACCAATGTAATAGAGTCAAGTATACATTTAAGAAGAGAGTGAAGAGTCTAGTATAGAGGAGGCAATATGAGAAGCCAAAGTTCAAGAATAGGAAAGGTTGCAACTCCTAAATATGCGAGGAGTGCAACAAAAAAGTATTGAAGAGTCACATTTCTTTGTCTATATTAAGGAGAGAAATATCCATATACAATGTAAGAGGGAAAATGTTCTATAGCATTCACCATAACAATCATTGATAATAAAGCTTGTGTAAAAAATTTAAGCAATAATATTGTAATTACTCTTCATGCTTGTACATGAATTATTTTCGGAATTTACATTCAAATTTGATATTATAGTGAATTTTATTTTATTTATATTGGTATATATGTACATTTTTATTGTTTTTATATATAATTCTACTCTTGATTATTGATATTGTGACCTAAGATATTATGACTTAATTATATTGGGTCCTAAGATAGTTTCTCTTAAAATCCAATAAAAGCCTCCTAGAACTGCATGGCTAGCATCAATGAGCTAGTGAAGCATGTTAGATATTTTATCTATAAAATGAATAGAACCCAATTTTAAACTTATTTTTATGAAAATTCTAGATGTACAAATAGAAGTATGAAATAATAGATGGTATAAAATGTCATTATTTTCAAAAAAAGGAAAAATGGGTAATTCAAAAATAGTTATGAAGCATAAAATTTTAGAATAACACAGTGAAAGAATCCAAGAGTAATAGACATAGTAATAGATACAATAGATACACAAATATACCTAAGTGCGCTAGAATAATTTCAAGTGGAACATGTCTATAGAGAAAAAAATGGGATGGCCAACTGGCTTGTCAATTGGGCAACTCGTAGAGAGGATGATAAAATATGCATACAAACAAATGGGATATACCTAGATGTCATCCACTTAGTGGAAAAGGAAGGAGGACATTTAGAAAGTCAAGTCAAGTGATGAAAGTGCTCATATATATCAATAGTAAAATATTTTCTGGAAATTGTATGCTATGGAACAATTTCAGTTGGATCTCTTTGGTATTTGTAGACTTGCTTAATTCTAAGAGATTTGTTTGATGAGGATTCAATTTTTTGAATATTTGTATGCATATGGTCCCATTTTTATTGATTCATTTGTTAAGGGCTCCTTTTCTAAAGAGATATGGACTTGTAAGGGCTCTATACTTTGGTGATATATGGGATGGCCTACTCTTTATGGATGGGCTTCAAAGTACTTATGCAATATAAATTTAATACTAAATATTCTTTATATGATTACATTAAGAGAATCTTAAGTACATGGTATTCTTAATAAAATTGCATCAATAGATCCTTGAATACATGATATCCCTCCTATGATAAGATAAACAAGTTTTAACTTGTAAGGCTTGTAGCTTTAGATTCTCTAATATGGTTTTGGAAAATATATACAAAATTTAGTGAATTATTAGAGAAAATTCATGTAGACATTCGATACTTTATGATAAGGTTAAACAAAATGGTTACGTTCACAAGTTCTAAAGTAATAAAAACATGTTTTTAAAAAGTGCCTTTATACTTTGATTGAAAGAGTCAAAGGATAAAAATAATAATTTATCTTATAAGTAGATTTAGTTGTTCTATATGCAGAAAATAATATATATCATAAGGATAATTAAATTTAGACCATTTAAAATAAATAAGATTAATAATCTTATAATTGTCACATATTTCAACCCAGAAATTTCATATAACATATGAGTACTCATAGGATTTGTTTTTAATTTTGAATCACCTAAATTTAAATTATCAAAATTGATTTTATTTTCTTTATTTATTAAAAATATAAATATATATATATTAGTTAATAATGTATGCTATTTAATTGATCTTAATGCTCCAACCCATATTTTTTTTTTTATAGTGGCACAAGAACAATTTGTTTGGATAAGGCATACACCACTCACACACATGCCTTTTATACCTACGGAGTCTTCTTTACGGAAGACTACCCATCTCAAGCATGTATTACTTGTGTTAATTTTAGTAAAATATTTTATCATTTATATTCGGCTTAAAAATATAAAGGTATCTTAACATCTATTTAGGGAAACAAACCTATATAAATTATGTTTCTCACTTGAAAGTAATATTTTGAATTAAGAAAGGAATATCATACAACAAACAACAATAGGGGCCATCAACGAAAAATAGAATTTGAATCATCGCTGAACAATAAAACTATAAATAAGACAAGTAATTATTCCTTAAGATAAGATAAAAAATCACATTTTAAAGGAAACATTTATATCATACTTTAAAAAATCACATTTAAAAGGAAACATTTATATCATACTTACCACTATTTGTATGTTCTTTTTAATTTTCTATATTTTGTTAGATATATTTTCACTAGTGTGACAATCTTTTATTTTGTTTGCGAACCTTTCAAGACTCATAAGAAGTGAAGACACTAAAATGGGAGATGATTACTTTGGAAATTGAAGGTTTAGATACCATAAAGAATGTCAAGGCTAAAATCGAGGTTAGTAATATTGTTTTGAGTGATGGAGGTAATAAATTTTAAAAGATAAATTGATTTTTTCTCTTATATAAAATGTGTATAATTTATATTATTAAATATAATTTTGTTCCCTAAGTTTATTCATTTAATTATAAATTATAATTTTAATATATAATAACTCTTATGTTCCTTTTAGCAATACTCCAACATGTTACTCTACGTTTTAGAAACAAAAATTGTCATAATCCCTCTTTTAAAGATACAGAGGGCATTAGCAAACGTTAAAATGTGTAATATTTATATTTTGTGATAGGATAAAGAGGGCATCCCACAGGATCAGCAGATATTAACATATGGTGGAAAGCTGTTGCAAGATGAATTAACTATTGCAGATTATTATATTCAAAGGGAATCTACCCTTTCCTTGCTGCTGAAAAAAGTGGGAGGAATTTGCATCAAAAAAAGGTAGAAATAGATGTTGAACAGACTGATACAGTTGAGAGAATCAAACAGCTAATTGAGCAAAGGGAAGGAATACCGCCTCCACAACAAAGGTGAGCATTGATTAAAATGCTGGTTCGTTATCTTGTAGTCATAACATATGGAGTCTAATTTGATGAAAATTATCTTGCAGGCTCATCTTTGCTGGAAAGCAAATGGTTGATAATAAGACTGTTCAGTACTACATTTCAGATTACTTAAGAAGTAAAGTGCTGCATTTCAGCATCCTCAAGATGGATGTAAATATATTGACTGGAATTCATAATTAGCCATAGAAGTAGGAATAACATGAACTTGGCATTTTTGTCTTATTTGATCCAAATTTTAGGAGAATAATGTGAAATCTTATATTTCGCATTCCGTAGTAAGAACAACAGTGCACTTTAAAGAGTGCCAAGAAACACTGTAATTAGTGGTTTTCCAGGTCTATTCAGAAGATAGTTTGCTTAGTGTTTCACATTATTCATTGATGAAGACCCTATTTTATAATTTATTATATTAAATATTTTTAATGGATTTATGTGGTATATTTATCATATGTGATAGAATTTTTTTTTTTTTTTTTTTTCAATGGTTGGAAAGTGGTATATAATTTAAGATTATTATAAGTTTTCGTAGATTTATTGTTTGTGGATAGATGTGGTTATGTTATTATTGGTTTAGCATGGTTGGTGTTAAAGAAATATTTATTTTAGTTTATAATTTTGATTGATACTTTGCACTTTGTTATTGATATTATGTTCTAAAATTATATTAACATTTTAATTTTTTTATTAATTTTTTAATAATTTATATGTAGTTTTTATTAAGACCATTATTTTCAAAATAATAAAAGATTAACTAAATTATATTTATTTTTAAATCAAAGATATTTATTATCTTTTTCAAACAACAATGTTGTTGTTATCTTTTAAATATTATCTATATCAACAAGTTGTCTTCTAAATTTGAATTTTACAATGATAAATATTAAAACTATGATTGATTAAATTATCTCTTACTTAGTTCCGTTCTCTATAGATATGGTGAAATTTCCAATATAATGCCTTCAATAACAATTGATGGATATAAACGATAATTTTGTTTATGATCCAATCCCCACATCATTTCTTTTCTTGAGAATAATAATAATAATTTATATATCCCCCTCAATTGAAATATACTTTCTTATTTTTCAAAAGCATTTTTTATCAATGTAAGAAGTGTCCTAGACTTTGCATGGTGTTAGTTCTTTTGGAAAACACTCTTTCGACCAATTCTCTTTAGATTTCCTTTAAAAGTAAAACCAAAATTATTTTAATAGATTGAACTTATAGATATTATTATTTTTACCATAGATAGAAGTAGATCCCTTATATGAAAATTGTTGTAATTGATGCGTTGATCAATATATCAAACAAGAGCAAACAAAGCTAGAAATTGTATAAAAAAGAGCGAAGGACCAAAATTACCACCTACAACTAAATCAAATATTTTCTAAGAGATGCAATAATACAATTCCAAAATTTGGCATGATATTCTAAATGTCATCATGATTTTAATATTTATTTCTAAATCTTATATTGCTCCTTTCAAGCCATAAATTCTAATAAATTATAAGAAATTAATCCTTCATAGAAAGAATAATTATTTAGCTCTAAAATAATATCTATCATATTTATGCATATTGAAAATATTTAGTGGGACATACATTAATCTCAATATAATATTTGAATTCATAACTTCATCTATCACATTCGCACAACCCTAGTAAAATTCTAATTTTCTATAAATAACATCATGTAGAAAACTCTAACAAACCTATGATATACTTTGATCATATTTAATAATATTGTTGCAATTCAAGCATATCTCTAAAAACGAACAAAAGCAATCCATCCACTCAAACCTTGTACAAAATTCTTAAAAAATAATGACAGATATAAATAGATAGTGAGTACCTATAGGCACCGTAAGTATTAACTATAGAGTATTTATATCAACATCAAAACTCCATTGCATAAATTTGTTTTGGTGTAATGAAGCAAGGTGTGTTATAATAAAACTAGCAAAGATCATATTTTAAGAGTTCTTATAGATGCACACTTAGCTCTAAGGGGAGGAACTAATTTTTACATTGACAAAGAGATTCAAATACAATGAGCAAGAATGTTTCTAAGAAAGCATATTGAGTCCAATGACCCCCTTAGTGATATCTTCAATCAACGTTGGAAGCTACCATTATAACCCAAAGTAATATTTTTTATTTATATCTAACAAAGGACCTTAGCTAATATAAGTAAAATAATCTAACAAATAATGCAAGCCCCCTCCTCACCATCCCTATAGTGGAATAGGATTCTCTATAATATGAATATTTCTTTGGATTAAAGGAGATATAATAATCCTTAGAAACGTAGGTTTTATATTCATTAATATGGTCATTGTCAAGCCTATCCTAATGGTGTTAGGAATATTAACATGGATGGAGCTTTGAGAAGTAATGTAGAAAGTGCAAGCATGGGTTTTATAGGAAGGATTTCATGTGGCAATGATATATTTATGAAGAATTTGAGTGTGCTCTCTAATAAACTACCAGAAGTGTATGCTCTTATTTGGGGTATTCACAATGCAACTAAGGTTGGTTGGAGTTTAGTATGGTAGATCCAGAGTTCTAAGTGCTCCTTAAAAAACTAAAAAATCACACTAAGTCCCCTTATTATGACCAACATTTACAATGAGTGCTAGAAACGATTTGTAGCCTTCAAACTAGAACTACAATAACTAAATTTCTCATGTCCCACACAAGAAAAATAAGGCAGAGGATGATATGAAAAACTAGGACCTAGATTCATGAATTCTAGATTACGATGGAGAATTCCCTATATGGTGGATGATCAAATCAGATAAGACCTATATAGAATATTCTATCTTGATGCTTGTAACATTAATTTGTGTCTCATGACTTAGAAAAAGTTACTAGATCCTTTTTTTCTTTTAATAATTTAGTGCACTTGGAACATTGTAGTCAATCCTTTGCAAAACTTTGGATGAAATACCTATTCTCTTGTAAGGGGTGACAATGTAACCTTCTTGCTCACTTTTAACTAAGAAGAAGTATTTTTTACCAAAAAAAACAAAAAAAAAAACTCTAATAAATTGTAATCTATAAGCATTGGTGCTTCATTAATGCTTTTGGCATTATGAACATGGATAAATAAATATGGCCAAGTGTTTTCCTTAAAATTTTAGATTAATAATTTTAGAATCTCAAACATCTCGAAGACCACAAGACTCTTCAAAGGTTTTGAATCTTTCAAATTACAAAAAAATATCATTATTTATTCAATGTAATTATGGTTATTTAATTAAAGTGAGCATGTTGGTTTGAAAGGATAAAAGGAAGATATATATTGAAAGAGACGATCATGTTGTAATAGATGGTGCCAAGCTCCACACATTGATTGAAAGTTCTTTGGTATTCCTTTGGCTATTGCATATTATGGTTTTGTTAAACAACTTGGTCTTCTAAGTTAAAATAAGCTTCCCTTAATATAAAACCTTGATCTATGATGAGAACATGAAGGAACTATTAAATATCGAAGTTTCTTTTTCTTTTTTAATCGATTGATTTTATAGAATCTAGTAAATATAAAAATTAAATTGATCAAAATATAAGGACAAAGAGGTAATGAATGCATCACTAAATAGATATTATTATGATGAAATATATTATCACATGCATTAAGCTTCTAATAAAATTTTGAGTATGCTCAATCCAATATATTTTACAATAAAATAAAGTAAAGAGAACAGTATTCGTTTTATTATTTAGAATGGTTGCTTACATAGTGTTAAATCGATCATGTCTTCTCTTAATATTTTGCTAATTTTCCTTGAGAAATACTACTATAAAATTATAGAATTGGCAACTACCTTTAATAAGAATGAATATATGTTATGGATTTTTAATGTTTCTCTATAGATGATACTTTACCTAAGTAATTGTGTTATTTTACAAATACTCCATATTTATTGATCATTATGAATCCATATATTTGGATAATCTATTGGTGATAATTCTTGCCTCTATATTTCTCACTTTACAAGAAAATATTCTTATAACTATTAGAGAATATTATATTATTTGGTACATGCAAATGTATCCCCATGGTACCTTTATTGTACAAATATAATATGTAATAGATTAGGATTTGAGTCTATAGTTTAGATGAGTGATTTATATTTCCCCTTTATGTAAGTGTATATGTGCAAGATATGCACAAGTGTCATGTAAGTAAGAGTGCAAGTGTGTATTGAGAGAATATGCACAAGTGTCATGTATGTAAGTGTACAAATATGTAATTTTAGGATGTGCACAAGTATCTTGTATTAGGAGTGCATGTAGAAGAGCAATAGTCATATAGAAATATTCAAGTGTAATAGATTCAAGTATGCATTTAAGAAGAGAGTGAAGAGTCCGTTAGAATAAGTGAATATTCTCTTAAGTTCTACTAGGATAGACACTCTTGAGTTTCCACTCCTCCATGTGTCAAGTGAACTCTCAGTGGTGTCTTCATCAGGTTTGATGAGTTGTTGTAATCCAATGGCTCTTAATGATCAACTTTACTATTTATACAAAGTTTATCCTTGGAATAAATAAATCAGTTCTACTCTTTCTTCATATTTTGTGTAATGCTATGCATGTTTATTTTAGGAAATTCTAACATGGTACCAGAGCAAGATAGATATTGCTAGCATTCCTTCTTGGAGGTTCTACGAGTTGGTTCTTTGTTCTTATGTTGGCTTCTCCAATTTTTTCCCTTGGATTTAAGCCATCAATAAGTTCTTCTTATATATAGTTTTTTGCTATATTTTTTTGATATGTATATGAACACCTTATTCAAGCATTTTAAAAAAAAAAACTTGATTAACAGGAATTTATTTTCCTTTCTTTAAGGTCATTCCTAGAAGGATTTTTTTTTGTTACTGCCCTCACGTTGCTCTCGGAGAAGCGTTTCCACGTTCTCGAATCGAGGCACCCATATTTTTTAGACACCATCAATATGTGACACCAACAATTTTTGTATCTCATTTCATAGAGATATGAAATCGTAGCTCTTCGTCTATAATGCTTGATGCACCATAGAGTCTATTTTAACTTTCGATTGCTGCCTACACATTCCTCTCGAATAAGTGTTTCGATGCTCTCAATCAAGACACCCATATTTTTTGGGCACCAACGATCGTGACGCCAATGATTTCCATATCTCCTTTCGTGGAGATATGAAATCGTAGCTCTCCATCTATAATTCTTGGTGCACCTTAGAGACTCTTTTAAAATTCATGATTTTTAAAATTTGTATTTTTAGTTGTTTTCGTCATGTCAGTTGCATTTACTTCGTCTTTAATCGACGTATCTTGCTTTTCACTGTCGTTACTTTTGCATATCGACGATCTCCATAGGAGACGCTCTTAAACCAGGATACCTTTCAATCATAGATAATTGATGGATTTTTTCTTAGTTCATGATTTGCAACAGCTCTCCTTCATCCTATTTAAGTTATATTTGTTCTCTTTTTTATTTGCATTGTTTTATTTCTCTTGAGCTTAATTTCTCTAACGAATATCTGTGCAGAGAAAGTTTTTCATATTGCTCAAGACATTGTGTCCGAATGTTGAAGGAGTAACTAATGGTTTTTTAATATATTTCTTCTTCCTTGTTCGCCTATCCTACCCTTTTTCTATAGGTTTCGATCCTCTCTACCGAGGCGTTGCGAGGTGGTATCAATTTTGATATAATTCATTTCATTTTTTTCGTTGCTATTTCCCTTGTTCACTTCTATTATTTTTTTTGCAGGTTTCAAGGTCCTTTCTCCAGCCAAAGTTGCATCTTTGAGACATTCGTTTATGATTTCGGTGTCACCAAAAGAACGAGCACTCAGCCCACCTTGGATGGTCTGGTTGAAGGGTGCTTTCACCAATGAAAGCTACCTCTTCAAAAGCTGCATCTCAAAGATCCACATCAGCAAAGGCATCCTCTTCAAGGGCTTATCGAAGGCATCGTCTGGCATCAACGAAGTCTTCATCTCCTCAACTTTCATCTTGGTGCGAACAACGAAAAAGTCTTCTCAAAACTGCATGGAAGTGTAATGGTCCTATTTTAATTTCATTCATTCTATAAATTCTTTGTATGGGTTTTTTCTTCAATTTCGAAGGAAAAAATCCATTTATTTTCCTTCCCTAAAGTTTTATTTTAGCTTTAAATTATCTCTCATTTTTTCACTTCATCTCCTTCAAGGGCAAATAGTGAAACGAATCCTTTGTAACGTAGTAAATAAATAAATAAATAAAACTTTTTTTTTTTTTTTTTGGGTGGGGGCGGGGGTTCAGGTGCTTTTTTGTGCACCTTCCGATTTTTTTTAGGGGGGTGTTCTTCTATGTGTTTTTTAAAAGTCTTCCTTCTTCACATATCTCTAATCAAATCCAAAGTAAAATTTTAAATTTAAAAAAATATATTGCTTATAGTTAATCATACAATATTTTTTTGCTAAAATCATTTGCTTCTAATCAAATATTTCAATTCATAGCTTACTTATTATTATTAGTTTGAATCATTATTTTAGTGTTGTGATTAAATTAATCCTAATAATTTTTCTTAGTAAGCAAATCATTATATGAAAATATTTTATTGATTACAAAGTTTCTTACAAAGAGTTCTTATTCAAAAAAATATATATATTTAATAATATATTTACCTCTTTCTCAAACTTTGAAATCTAATCTAAAAATATTTTTTGAAGATTTCAAGAGACAAGTATTTTATCTCCTCTCACCCATATTGGTAATCTAATATAAATTATAGTTTCCCTCACGTAAGGGCAGGATTATTAATATTACCACTTTAGGTCTGGAAGATATAGCCTATGTTCCAAGTATCTTATCTAATCAATACTTATAATTTCCCTCTCATCAGGGCGGGTATTTGAGATAGATATATATATTGGCCTAGCATATTTTTTCTCTTTAAAACAATCTTAAACTTCAAATCTCCTCAATACTTATAGTTTCCCTCTCGTTAGGGCAGGTAGTTTTGAGTTATTTGATGTATCTTAAAAAGCTTTGGCATATTTGTTCTCATTAGCCTCAAACTCATATCAATTTTCCTCAAATTACTTATAATCTCCCTCTCATTAGGGTGGGTAATTTTGGGGCATTTGGTTATTTGTTCAGGCTTCTGTAACTAATATCCATTGCATTCTCTAAATTAAATTTAAAAAGGGGAACTTTGGGTTAACTTAAATTCAAAATGAATTCAATAAATACAATTGATCCTCTCACTCCTCATAACTACTATACATGGAAGCCCAAAATTTTAAATCTCATTTCTCAAAAAGGGCTCACTCACCTTTTAGAAGAAAAGCAACTTGAGTTTGAAAAAGAATATGAAATATTTGTTCACAAAGGAAAAATATATGAAACTATGGGAATTATAAGCTCTAATGTAAGTGAAATTTTGTGGTTTCACATTACATATTGTAAAACTCCTTAAGTGAAATTTTGTGGTTTCACATTACATATTGTAAAAATCCTTATGAAATTTGGGAGAAACTAAAGACCTTGTTTGGGAAAGTAGATCAAATTAGATCAATGCAACTAGAAGCGAAATTAACAACTCTATCTCCTAAGGACTTAAGCAATATTGTTGACTTCCTCACCAAATTCAAAGAGGTCTTCAATCAATACAAATGTAGTGGGAAGACTAATTCTGAAGAAGAATGCGTTTATCTAATCCTTTCTAAACTAAATGGCGTATTCCAAGTCTTTGCTACCATATTTCTATCTACCAAATATGCTCTTGGTGCAACCTTTAAAATGCCCTCTTTAGAAGAGTTTTGTTATAGACTAACTAGGGAAGAAATAAAACTTACAAGATATGAAATATCTTCTTCTTCCTCTTCCTCACAAGCCTTAGTAGCCTCAACCTCTTCTAAAGAAAAATTCAAAAAGAAGGAAAAGAATCCCATAACTTGTACTCACTGTAAAAAGAATGGTCACTCTGTAAACAAATGTTGAAAAATATTACAACAACTAGAGGCAGCTATGAAGGATCAAAAGATAGACAATAAAAATAAAATAGGGAAAGCCCTAAATGTTCAAGGGAAAACCTCCAATTCTTCCTCTAATTACTAGGTCCTAGATTCTGGAGCTACTCATCAAATGACTGCTTTAAATGAGTCATTCTCTTCTATCTCCTCGAGTTCTACATGTAGCATAGAAGTGGATGACTCTTCCTTTATCCCAGTAAAAGGAAAGGGGGGCATAACCATTTATGGTGGCTCTATAAATAATGTTCTCTATTTTCCAAACATTGCCACAAATCTCCTCTTCATCTATCAAATTTGTACTTTTGAAAAGGGAAAAACAATTCTCTTCTCTCCAACAAGAGTTGAGATAAGAGACTTTCAATATCCCCATTCTCTTATAGCTAAAGAATTTGTTGATCACAACACTCATCTATTTTACTTCAAAGGATTCAAAAATCTAGAAGGGGCCTCATGTTTTGTGGATCATGGAGATCTTGAAAGAAAAATTTGGCATGAAATGTTTGGTTATCTTAGTTACAACTACCTAAAGGAATTAAGCACCCATGATATGGTAACAGATTTACCACAAGTCTCTTTTATTGATGGAGTTTGTCCTGGATGTACCCTTAGAAAACAACATCAATATCCTTTCCACCCAAGTAGTTCTCTAAAATCCTCATCCCCTCTAGAATTAATCCATAGTGACTTGATGTCTTTTCCAGAACCTTATTTCAAAGGAGCAAAGTATGCTCTAACTTTTATTGATGAATTTTATAGAAGAACTTGGGTCTACTTACTGAAATATAAAAGTTATGTTCTATCCCACTTTAAATTCTTCAAAGCCTTAGTTGAAAATCGGGCCTCTTGCAAAATCAAGAAAATTTGCATAGATAATGGGGGTGAATACTACAGTAATGAGTTCTCTATATTTCTATCAAATAATGGCATTATTCATCAGCATTCTATCTCCCATAATCCTCAGCAAAATGGTATTGCAGAATGGAAAACCGAACATTAAAGGAAATGGCAAATTGTATGCTCCATTCAAGAGATCTTCCAAATGTTTTTTGGGTAGAAGCTATTAACTGTGCCAATTATATTCAAAACCGCACACCTCATAAAGCTCTTGATCATTTAACTCTTGAAGAAGCATGGACTGGTTCAAAACTAGATGTTTTCTTCTTCAATATTTTTGGGTGTATTGATTAGGCGCACATCCCAAAGAAGAAAAGAAAGGCTCTAGATAATAAAAGCAAAAATCTCATCTTTGTTAGTTATTGTGAGGAAATGAAAGCATACAAGCTCCTTGATCCCTCAACTAATGAGGTATTTTTCATATAAATGTACAATTTGATGAAACATTCCCTCAAAAAGATCCTCAACTCTCCTCTTCCTCTATTGAGCCTTCTCCTCTAATAGAAATTCAATATTATGAAGAACCAACTCTAGAGGTTAACTTAGAGATTGATAATCAAGATGGGGAACCTGTAACTCCAACTCAATGTCTTTCCACTCATAATCCTTCCTCTATACCAAAATGGGCTTGCACCATTGTTAAAGAAGCTACTCCTTACATCCAAAATCTTCCATCATCCAGATAAACCAACTCCATAGGCACTGGTCTTGTTTGTCAGTCTATTTCCTTTGATCCTCAATCCTTCAAAGAAGTAACTGGTATTAAAGAATGTAATTATGCCATGGAAAATTAATTCACTTCCTTAATAAAAAACTTCATTCGACAGCACATTCAAAATGGGTACATATACCTGGACTATATTCCAACTGAGAATCAAATTGCAGACATCTTCACCAAGTCATTTCCTTCTCCGCGTTACCTTCAGTTGCAATAAAAACTTGGAGTAATACAACTGCATTGACACAGAGGTCTTCCACCTCTCATTGTATTATTTGGAGAATGGTTTTTTCCCTTGTGGTTCTTTTTATCATCTCTCCAACAACATGTATATTATGAGGACAATCTTCACCATCTGAATACATGCCTCTATATTGGATATTTTTTGTGATAGATGGTTTTTCCCCAAGGGTTTTTTTCACCATATATAAATTATAAATGAGTATCTAATCAATTCAAGTTGTTGGGACTCTATAATTGCATGAGGACAATCTTCGCCATCTGAAGACACGCCTCTATATTAATTTTTTTCTTGTGATAGATGGTTTTCCCAAATGGGTTTTTCACCATCTATAAATTGTAAATGAGTAACTAATCAGGCCAAATTTTTGGGACTCTATAATTGTATGAGGACAATCTTCACCATCCAAAGACACGCCTCTATATTAAGTTTTTTCTTGTGATAGATGGTTTTTCCCCAAGGGTTTTTTTCACCATCTCTATAATGTAAATGAGTACCTCATCAGGCCATGTTGTCAGGACTCATCGTTCTTTTTGTATTAAGAGGACAATTTTTGCCATCCAAATACAAGCCTCTTCCTTATTTCCTTTTTGATTGATGGCTTTTCCCATAGGGTTTTTACCATCTCTTAAAAAATAAAGTCATTGTACATGAGTACCTCATCAGGCCTTCTTACCAAGACTCATTTGTAAAAACCATCCCTAGTATCACTTAAGGGGGGTGTTAGAATAAGTGAATATTATCTTAAGTTCTACTAGGATAGATACACTTGAGTTTCCACTCCTCCATGTGTCGAGTGAACTCTCAGTGGTGTCTTCATCAGGTTTGATGATTTGTTGTAATCTAATGGATCTCAATGATCAACTTTGCTATTTATACAAAGTTGATCCTTGGAATAAATCAATCAGTTCTACTCTTTCTTCATATTTTATGTAATGCTATGCATGTCTATTTTATGAAATTCTAACAGAGTCTAGTATACAGGAGGCAATATGAGAATCCAAAGGTCAAGAATAGGAAAGGTTACAACTCCTAGATATGTGAAAAGTGTAATAAAAAAGTATTGAAGGGTAAAATTTCTTTGTGTATATTATGGAGAGAAATCTCCATACAATGTAAGTGGGAAAATGGTCTATAGAAATCACCATAACAATCATTGATGATAAATCTTGTGTAAATAATTTAAGCAATATTATTGTAATTACTCTTCATGCTTCTACATGAATTATTTTTGGCATTTACATTCATATTTGATATTATAGTGAATGTTATTTTATTTATATTGGCATAGATATACATTTTATTATTTTATATATAATTCTACTCTTGATTATTGATATTGCAACCTAAGATATTATGGCTTAATTATATTGGATCCTAAGATAGTTTGGCTTAAAATCCAATAAGAACCTCCTAGGACTGCATGACTCGCACCAATGAGCTAGTGAAGCATGTTAGATATTTTATCTATAAAATGAATATAACCCAATTTGAACATATTTTTATAAAAAATCTAGATGTCCAAATAGAAATATTAAATAAATGGTATTTAAAATGTTAATATTTTCAAAAAATAAAAATGGGTAATTCATCAATAGTTATGAAGCATAAAATATTAGGATAAATAAGTTGAATAATCAGAAAGTAATAGACATAATAATAGATACACAAAGATACCTAAATGCGGTGGAAGAATTTCAAGTGGAACATGTCTATAGAGAAAAAAATGGGATGGCCAACTAGCTTGCCAACTAGGCAACTCTTAGAGAGGATTATAAAATATGCATACAAACAAATGGGATATACCTAGATGTCATCCACTTAGTGGAAAATGAAGGAGGACATTTAGAAAGTCAAGTCAAGTGATGAAAGTACCCATAGATATCCATAGTAAATTGTCTTCTAGAAATTGTATGCTATGGGGCAATTTCCTTTGGAGCTCTTTGGCATTTGTACACTTGTAGCTTAATTCTAAGAGATTTTTTTGATGAGGATTTAATCTTTTGAATATTTGTATGCATATGGTCCCATTTTTATGGATTCATTTGTTAAGGGCTCCTTTTCTAAAGAGTTATGGACTTGTAAGGGCTCTGTATTTTGGTGATTTATGAAATGGCCTACTCTTTATGGATGGGCTTCAAAGCACTTATGCAATATAAATTTGAGACTAAATATTCTTTATATGATTACTTTAATAGAATCCTAAGTACATGGTATTCTTAATAAAATTGCATCAAGAGATCCTTTTACACGTTCCAAAGTAAAAAATATAAGTTAAACAAAATGGTTACTTTTACATGTTCCAAAGTAAAAAATATATATTTTTAAAAAGGGCCTTTATACTTTGATTGAAACAATCAAAGGACAAACATAATAATTCATCCTATAAGTAGATATAGTTGTTCTATATGTAGAAAATAATATATATGATAAGAATAATTAAATTAGGACCATACAACTTTAAGCTTTAAAATAAATAAGTTTAATAATCTTATAATTGTAACATATTCCAAGCCAAAAATTTTATATAACATAATAATAGTCATAGGATTTGTTTTTAATTTTGAATCACCTAAAGCTAAGTTATCAAAATTGGTTTTATTCTCTTCATTCATTAAATATATATATATATATATATATATATATATATATATATATATATATATATATATATACTTGTAAGTTTTAGTTAATCATGTATGCTATTTAAATTGATTTTAATGCTCTACCCCATATTTTGTTTATAGTGGCTCAAGAACAATTTTTTTTTTTTTTTTTTTTATGAGGAACCTTTTATATACAACATATCCGCAACATGTGAGGAGAGAGATTTGAACCTGGGCCTCTCGATAACTGGAGAGTTTTAACTATCCACTTGCTCTCCAACTCCTCTACATGAGCGGATAAGAACAATTTTTTTGGATAAGGCACCCACCACTCACACACAAGCCTTTTATACCTACGAATACTTGAACTTGATTCTTCTTTGCGGAAGACTACCCATATCAAGCATGGATTGCTTGTGTTAATTTTAGTAAAATATTTGATCATTTCCAATGAATAGTCAGCTTGAAAATACAAAGGTACCCTTAACATTTAATTTATGAAAATAAACCTATATAAATAATTTTTGTCACTTAAGAGTAATATTTTAAACTAGGAAAGGAATATCAAACAACAAACAACAATAGGGGCCATCAACAAAAAATAGAAATACAAATCATCACCTAACAATAAAACTATAAATAAGACAAGTAATTATTTCCCTCAAGGTAAGATAAAAAATCATGTTTAGAAGGAAACATATATATCATACTTACCATTGTTTCTATTTTATTTCTAATTTTAAATGTTAATCTTTGTATGTTTTTGAGATATATTTTCTACTATTAGTGTAACAATTTTTTATTTTATTTGCAATCTTTTCAAGATTCATAGGAAAGATGCAGAGATTTGTGAAGACTCTAAAATGGTAGATGATTACTTTAGAAATTGAAGGTTCAGATACCATAAAAAATATCAAGGCTAAAAATGAGGTTAGTAATATTGTTTTGAGTGATGGAGGTAATAATAAAAGATAAGTTAATTATTTCTCTTATACAAAATGTGTATGATTTATAGTATTAAATAGAGTTTTATTCCATAAAATAATATTTATTCATGTAATTTTAACATATAATAACTCTTAAGGGTTCTTATTTGGTTCTTCTTCCTTTTACCATAATTTATATTTGTATAGGTTTGTCATTGTGTTTATTCACAATCTCTATATTAGCCTTAACTCCATTATAAGCCTTAACTCTTAATGTCATTGTGTTTATATTTGTATATATTTGCCATCATATTTATATTCATAATATTGCATCATGTTTATTCATTTCTCTACTTGAAAAATGATGAAAAAATAAAATACCAAAATGGCTTAGAAATACACTTGATAACTCAATGCTAGATTCTATTATTACAAGATCACAATCTACTAGTTGTAAAAAAAATCTATAACATAATATACAACTACTCAAAGTGTCATAGATTCCAAAAGTATACAACTTATTTATAAATAAAATAAAGGAAGAATGACCTTAATAGTGCATCGATGGTTGCCTTTTTTCTTAATAATATAGATGATCATAAAATATTAGCATGTAAGCATAGATCAAATAAAGGATATTGTATTCAATTGAAGTGTAATTATTGCAATAGAATTAGGCATTAAGAAGCTAATTGTTGGAATTTTTATCTAAGAAATACTCATTCTTCAACATTTTTTTGGTGCAAAAAGAAATATTATGAGAGATTTGAAAGAATGTTATTATTCATATTAGATAATTTTCTTCAAAAATATATTTCTAAAGCAACTCCTAACAAAAGAGAAAAATATTGTATTTTAGAAACGTAGGACAATATTGAAACAGAAAAAATCAAAGGAGAAATATTTAATGATGAAGTGATTGATGTTTCAAAAAAAACAGAAGTTCGGAAAATATAGACACCAAAATAGCACCAATCCGATTATGTGACAACAAGCGTTGATCGCATTGACACACACAGCCCCCAGAGGTTAAACAATGGTCCTAACCACTCCCAAAAGCAGTTTGAAAGGTCAAAGGTCAATTTGGCACCTTGCTCTCTGCTCGTCCCACCCCGGGATGAATACAAACTGGCATTCGTCCCACCCAGGGACGAATAGCAGCATTCACCCTAGGGTGAGGCGAATAGAAGGTTTGATTGGCAAAAAAAGTCAAACCTCGGTAAGTCCGCCAGTTAACTGAGGCTTCAGGTCATGCAATTGTGAGGAATAGCTTTTATTCAAGAAGAGAGACTTCAGTCATGCATGTCTTTATTTTAGAGACCTCATGCAAGGAGATTCTAAATCAGGGAACTAGCTTTTCTCTAAAAATAGGACAGTTAACTCAAGTGGCGCCCTCGCATGCGCAATTTAAACAAGGAGACCCTAAGGTCTATAAATTGGGGAGTTTTCCCACCCAAAATATATACAAAGAGGGAGCATTTGAGCAATGAAGTGCTGCCAATTTACATACCTACTTGCGATTTGTGCTTTTACATCCTTAATCTCTCATTCGAAAGGGAGGTTATTGGGCGACTATTAGAAGCGCGAATCCGGACCCAAAACCCGATTTTTGGCCACAAAAATTCCCAAAATTTGTCGAAAACACCCCATAACCAGTTTTGGACCCATCCCAAGTGGATTGGTGCCGAAACAGTGCCTCAAACGGTGGGCGTCCTGCCCTCGGGCGCTCCCCAATCTGTCATAGTAAAATTCGCCCCACCCTAGGATGAATAGAAATATGTGATAGATTTATCTATTTTTTATTTTTCATTTGATTCTAGATATGTTAAATAGGTTACAGTTCAAATTTCATTTCATTCTGAGCAATTTTGACCGGGTTTCTGTCATTTCTCGCCTTCACTAACTTGCAGATGGCACCAGCAAAATCTGGGTTCTAGAGGCCAAATTGGAGAAATATGACCATCTGGGTCTTCCCAAAACACCCCCAATTAGCTAACCCCAACTTTGCAGGTCATTTGGAGCTTCCTAAGCAGGACATTGAAGAGGGTGCTTTCTGACAAGTTATTGTAGGTGAATTCGTCCCACCCTGGAGCGAATACAAATCTGTGAGGAATTTCCAGACTGTTCTTTTTGTAGTGGTCTTCTGTTAACATATTTATGCTACTATGAAATTTTTAGGTCGATCCGAGGTCATTTCATTATCGTTTTAATATTTTCATGCATTTACTGACAGTAGGCCTTGGGAAATACATGCTTCATTCTGTCCGCAGGTGCTACTAATCTTTTCTATTTCTTTGAATGCAGGTTTCTGACAGTAGAGGAGCAGTAAAGAGCAAATAATCATATACGCAAGTGGATGCAACGTTTTGGTCCACCCATATTACATGTGGGCACGCGGAAGAAGGATTGTCATCCATGGATGTTGTGACAAGAAACACATTTGATGCTCCTATCCCCTAAAAAGGAAGGAGACATATTGTAACACATTTTGAAAAGCATATCAATAAAGATATTATGATATTTCATATTTCTTTTATCTTGTGTCAATTTGTATATGTCCTTTCTTGTTCTTTCTTGTGGCATATTCCTTTTTGTTTCCGTATCCTCGTGCTTTCAGTGGCGATCACGGTGGGACCTCTGTCCCTTGATTTTTAAGATTAAAATTCTGATTAAAGTTGCTTTTTTTGTTGCTTACAGGTACCAAGTTTTCAAATGCTAGACTGTTTCAGGCAAAAATTTAGAGACATCCGATTTAGGCAGAGAAGAGGTAGGGGTTTTAAACACCCTCTGTCAATTTTTTGTTTTCTTTTTTTTTGTTCTCTGATTTTTGCTTGCATAGGAGAGTTTAGGGGGTTTTTTTTTTTTTTTTTTGCAAAAAAAAAAACCCCCCCCCCTCGTGGTAGTTTGAAAACCGCAAGGAGTTGGTCGTAAAACCCCAACCCTTGAGCAAGACCAATGGTGGATTTCATCATCACCTTGGCTTGAGATATTGCATCCATAACCCCGATCGCGACTATTGCTAGACGTAAATCCTGATGAAAGCTGACCAAGTGTAGCTTGGGGTGATTCCTAGTGCATGAGGATAAGTCTTCTATGGTAGGTGTCATAAACAGAGTGATTCCCCTTTCGTACCGCCTATGTTCCATGTATCATCTACTCTCACGTACCTATAGTCTCCCTCACATAAGGGCGGGTATATAGAGAGGTTGGTATATCGGTCCGGCAATGGTATATTGAAGGGGCGACCATTTTGGGAGTCATAAGAGCCTTCATAATTGCATTTAAATGTTTGTTCAAAAAGCTTTCAAAACAACATCAAAATACACTAAACCAGATTTTAGGGCACACTTTTAAATCTTTAAACGAGATAATCATTGCATTGATTGTGTGTTTTATTTCTATTTAAGTGTAGCATAAAAAAAAATCCTAAAAAAATAAAAATCTATTCATCTTTAGGAGCACATCACCATGGTGTTCACTCGTAGCCGAGCCCAATCATGGGCAAACGCTGCAAAAAGTGCACCAAGGGGGACAAGTCGCCTCCGATATAGTCCTGAGGACTTAGCCATCCCGCCTTGGCAAGGGAACCCAAGAGAGTCCCCATCATGCCATAATCGAACAGGACTATAGAGGCACCTCTTTGAGGGGCACCCCCACTCAACATAGGCCTCCCCCTCAAGTTCTTTCAAGAGGAGAACCTACACGTAGATCTTAACGTAGATAGGAGACCTCCCTTAGACACTCGTTATGAGTGGCCTAGTGATGAAGTGCTTGAACAACATAGGTTCCACAAGGAGGAACCATATGATTTTGTTACTCCTCATTTACCCCTGATTACTGTTAGAAACACTAGACCATATCCAGAGTATCAGGCTCTCCAGACAGGGCAAGACAATTCTGCCCGCACCTTTTATGCATATAACAGAGAGTATGAGGAAGATCACTACGTTCCTCAAGAGCAGTACATAGTGCAGGAACGATGCACGTCCACACCCGCAATGTATCAGGATCACTCATTGAGGCCAGAGCCTCAAGTGAATGTTGCTAACCTCGATAGAGGGAAGCAACCCATAGGGGTCTCGGATCACCATGACCAAGAAAGACATGTAGGGGAGGCATCTAGGCTTCCTAAACAAGAGACGATGGAACAAATTGACTTGGCATTTGCCAAACTAGCCGCTCGCCAAGCACAAATCATGCGGCTTAGGCAATACCAACAACAATTAGAACATTTGTGTCACCTTAACCAAGAGCGCATTCAGCATCAGACAACTGAATTGCTTCACAACAATGTGCTTGAGAAGGTCCCAGCACCTCGCGCACATAAATCTAAGATGTATGAGAGGCACAACCCCTTAGTGCGAGATAGGTCTCCGCGACCTCATCAAGCACTGCCTCTAAGACCTCCTAGACCTGAGCGGGAGGCCACTCCCGGAAACTATGATGGGCACCCTCCGTTGGCACCCATCAATGTTTACAGGCCTAGGCCAGACACTCCTCAAGAAGCCTATGAGGAGTATGAACAAGAAGAAGAGCGGGCTGAAACGCCCTATCAAGGTAGAAGGGGTGCTACCCAACTACCCCTCCAAAGGCCTCAAGTTCCCCACAACCCACAGCAGGAGCAAACCAAGGAGGAGGAGATCAAGTCCTCCGATGCATATAAAGTGTTGTTAGAGCACTTAGAGACTATGGAGCTCAAGACTTTTGGGCCCCAAAAGCCTACTTTATGCCAACTCCATAGTCATCCTGTGCATCCGTCAGTGTCGAAACCTCCATACCCCAAACACTTTAAGCTGCCCCAGTTGGCACTCTTTAGAGGGGAGGAAGATGCCCAAGAGCATGTGACTCGATTCCTGAGCCAATGCTTTGGCATTCAGGACAACGATGCTTTGCTATTAAGAACATTTATAACCACATTCTCAGGCCTTGCCTCGGATTGGTTTACTCAATTACCAAAGCACAGCATCTGTAACTTGGATCAGCTAGTGGATGCGTTCCTAGAATGTTTCGCCTTCAACACAAAGAAAAAGGCATCACTAAGCGATCTAGCTAGCCTCAGGAAGTATGAGGAGGAATCTATGGTGGCATATGGGAACCGGTGGAGGACGTTGCTTTCAAAGCTACCCTACCTCCCTCCTATGTCCGACTTGACTCAAATGTTCTCCAAGAGTTGTTTGAGATCGATCTCCATGCTATTGCAGCTGCAACAATATGCCACTTTAGAAGAAGCTCTGGCACAAGCCAGAATCATTGAAGAGACCAAAATACAGGATGGTGAAATCACCAAGCCTAAGAAAAAAGAATGGAACAAGAGCACTAAAACAGGGACTACACAACAGAAACCTGTCGTGGTCAATCAAGTTGCTATCAATGCCCCTAAGCTCTGCCCAAGCAACACAACCTCGGAAGGCTAACTATCAGGTGGTGCCTCCAAACAATTATGATAGAGAAAACCAAAGGCAAGAACAAAATCAGTAGCGTCACCCTAGGCGACAATTTACGCCTTACACAGAGTCCAGGGACTCCTTGTTTGACCGCTTTTCAATGGCAAACTTGATTAATCTTCTAGAGATTCAAACGATAGATCCTAATGTGCCAAAGCCTAAGGGGTACAGAGAGGATTTGTATTGTAGGTTCCACAGATGAAAGGGACATGACCTTAACGCTTGTTGGAAGTTCAAAGGTTTGGTGCAAGACCTCATTGACAATAATACATTGGCAGTGGATAACCCCATAGCGCCCAACAACCAACAAATGGGCATTTTTAGAGACCCTTTGCCCGCACATGATGCACAAGCAAAACCCCTTCACGTCAATGAGGTGCAACAGAATTGCCCCATGGAGGGGTATGTAGGGATGATAAGCATAGTGACAAGGAACAAGAGATACCCAGGAGCTGCCCCCGCGGCAGCCACAAGAGAAGTTCCATCAACGTCACAACCTCAACCGAACCCTACATAGCTTCCCCTGCCTAGACCAGTGGCCACGATTCGAACTAGACTTACTCAAAGTCTAAGGACCACGTCGGCTAGGCTCTCCATATATGAGCTTATTCAACAATCAGCGCCCCATCGGGAGGCTCTCATGGAGATATTAAAGGCAATTGAGCTGCATCCCCATGAAGCAAATTCTTTCAACAACTTCGTGGGCCATGTGAAATAATGTATGGAACCAATCATCACCTTTAGAGAAGATGAATTAAAATCGATGGCTGGTGATGTGGTGGATCCACCCCTACACGTTATTGCACGGGTCAACGGGATTCCATATAAGTGGGTGTTGGTAGACACTGGTTTGTCCAGTAACATTATTACAACCGCCGCATTAAAACATTTGAAGTTGTCGGCCTCTCACATCGTACCTTCCACTTATACTCTTCAAGCATTCAATGATGTGATATGCTCGATAGTTGGCACAATTGTCCTACCCATCCAAGTGGGACAAAAGACCATTCATACATTGTGCCACATTTTAGAAGGTGAGATGGCTTACAATATCTTGTTAGGGCGACCTTGGATCCGGGACATGAAGTGTGTCCCTTCAATTGCTCATCAATGCTTGAAGTATACATTTGAAGGATAGGTGCATGTAGTCCCCACAGATTTGGAGCCTTTCAAATACTGCAATTCAGTGCAACTAATGCCGCAGTCGACCCTTCCATCAACGCACTTGGATTTTCAGTTAAATCCATCTAAAAAGGGTCCGATTACGTAGGAATCTCCATTACCAAATCAATCAAATTCCCAGGTGGGTCCATCTTCTTCATCTGGTCCTCCAACAATGATGCCACCTACGGTGGCCACACCAAAGGACAAGGGAAAGAAGCCCCTGGAAGAGGAACCACCCTTAGTCTCCAACATCTCGACAGAAGAGAAGCCTAGTAGAATGGAAGTCGAGATGCCTAGTTCACCCCACATGGAGTGGACTCAGGGAGAACTCCCATTCGCTCCCCCTCAAACACCAACAATCACAGTTGAGATGGCCAACATAGGATTGGGGGAGTATCTAGTGCAAAACATTATAGCAACGCCCACACTTGAGTCCATGCAAGACATGGGGAGACCTCGACTCCCCATAGGCTCTGTGGTTCCTTTAGGCTACCCACCCAATCAGACAAACTTTATTTATGGGGGCCTGGATAATGGCGTTGAACCTTCCCTACAAGAAGAGGAAGATGAAGAGCCCTTTGTTGAGGATGTCAATTATCTATCTAACCCATACTTCGCATTGAGATATCTTAGCCAATGCAATTGGCATGGATATGGGTTGGGCAGGTATGAACAAGGAGTGCATGTTTTGTGCCAACCAAGATACCAAATGCCTTATGACAAGTCAGGAGTAGGGTTTAATCACCCTTTGCCCCTAGACATCTTGGTCAAAAACATGCAAGGCCTAGGGATAGGCAACAAGGATGGGTTGGCATTAGATCCATATGCCAATCCAAACACAACTTACACATTGGGGGATTATTTCCCATTACAAACAAACAACCTTGTTGACCTCAACAACCCTTTCCCTTCGGTTGCAATAGGAGAAAATTCAAGGACTCACCCATAGGAGGGATATGGACAAGACCAAGAAGGGTCTTCGGAAGATGAGTCAGATTATGAGGTAGCACCTTGGGATCCTTTTGAGTCAAGAAGCAATCATTCCCAAGTACATCCCATGGATGATTATCCAGAAATCTTCCTGACAATGTTCCCATTGGATGCTCCAATTGAGCATATGCCACTTCAAGAAAATCAGGTCCCCCGTACGAGAGCGGAACAACCTCGATGGGACCACATTAATTTGCTCAAACAAGATGAGCCTCCTATGTTGCAAGCAGTTGTTGGAGCCAACGAAGGCCTTTGGATCTCTGACAGTGACTACGAAGATGAAACTAAGATGGCCTATCTCAACCACATGCGACAAATGCAACAACGATATCCCTTAGGACATAGATGACATGTTTGAACATTTTCACATAGGTCCAAGACATAGGTGGCACCTCAACCCGGCATAGTTATAGCAATTACTGCACCCGCCACTCCAGGTACACAGAGAGCATCTTCCGCCTGGAGACCCTATCAAACCATCAGTGCCTAGGGTAGACCTTGTCTTCATCTTCGTGCATAGGGCTGATCCATTTGTGCCAGTGCCTATAGAGCCAGATCCAAAGCACCAAGAACATCCAAAATGTCATAGTCATCACACCTATGGTAATGGAGGTTACAATCATTTCATCAACATGATCTCCATTGACTTGATCACCCCCATCCATGATCCAACCGACCCAACATGGTCATTGCATCTAGACATAGAGGCTATAGATTGGGATCACACTGACACACCACCATCCCCATCAGAGTACTGGCCTTGTGGTGGGATGTTTCATTTCACTCTAGGATAGACTCAGGATGTCTTCCATGTCGAAGAGGAACTTGACGTTCCTAACGATGATCTTAATTCAGCAAACGATATCCATCTGATCCCAACTCCACACCAGTTGGAGGATGGATCCCACATGTCGGTCGAGGCAACGATTGACGTAGACATCGACACAGATCCAATGAATCCATGGATTCTCAAGTTGGGGGTAAGTCTCTCCCCCGAAGAGCAAGCCGATTACATTGCCCTTCTCAAGGAGAAGGAGGTTTTTGCATGGTCATACAAAGACATGCCGGGGCTAGACCCGTAGCTAGTCATGCATAATTTAACGCTGGATCCGACAATCAAGCTACTGTAAATAAAAAACTATGCAAGATGCACCCAACAGTGGCCTTAATGGTCAAAGACGAGTTGCAAAAGTTGTTGGATGCACAGTTTGTCATCTGCGTGGATTACCCACCATGGTTGTCTAACATGGTTCCCGTCAAGAATCCCGATGGGAGGATTCGCATATGCACCAATTTTTGAGATCTAAACAAAGCGAGTCCTAAGGATGATTTCCCCTTGCCTAGCATCGACGCATTGGTAGATGCTATAGCGGGCCATGAAATGCTTTCCCTCATGGATGGTTTCTCGGGATACAATCAGATTCGTATCAATCCCGAGGACCAACTAAAAATGGCATTCACAATGCCTTGGGGGACATTTTGTTATAAGGTCATGCCTTTTGGCCTTAAAAATGTTGGCGCCACCTACCAACGTGCCATGACGTACATCTTCCATGATTACATGCACAAAACTTTGGAAGATTACATGGATGATTTGTTGGCCAAATCTCTTTTGTGCCCCAATCATCTCGATGACTTATGCAAGATCCTCGATCGCCTCATTGAGCATAAAGTCAGACTAAACCCCAAGAAGTGCGTCTTTGGCGTCACATCTAGAAATCTCTTGGGTTTCATAGTCTCCAAACGAGGAATCGAGGTGGATCCCAACAAAGTCAAGGCAATCCTTGAAATGCTTCCCCCAACTACCATCAAGCAGCTCAGAAGTCTATAGGGAAAGGTTGCATCGATCAAACGCTTCATAGCACAGTTATCTGACAAGTGCCAACCCATGAATAAATTATTGCACAAGGGGGTAGCCTTCCATTGGGATGACGAGTGCCAGTCAGCCTTTGATGATATTAAATAGTACTTGGCTTCGTCGCTAGTATTGGCACCACCTAGACCAGGAGTGCCATTCTACTTATACATCTCAGCTACTGAGGTGGCACTGGGCGCCATGCTGTCCCAAAAAAATGAATTGCACAAAGAATAGGCTACTTACTATCTTAGCCGCACCCTGGTCAGTTATGAACTTAACTATGCATACGTTGAGAAGCTCTGCTTGGCAGTGGTGTTTGCTACCAAGAAGCTACGCCATTACATGCTGAGCAACAAGATGTATGTTGTGTCTAAGGAGAATCCATTGCGATACATGATGAGTCGTACTTATCATAGTAGTCGCACGACAAAATGGATCATGTTGTTGATGGAGTTTGACATAGAATTCATTGGATAAAAATCCATAAAAGGTCAAGTCATCGCCGATCAAGCTGGCAGAGGCTCCTCTTGAAGACGATCAGCCTCGACCTTCGAACTACTCGATGATGGGGTCTTCCATGTTTCGAAATCACCAGATTCGATGAGCCTGAGTCACAGGCTGACATAACCCTATTCTTCGATGGTTCTAAATGTGAGCAAGGAGGTGGTGCGAGAATTGTATTCTTCACTCCACAAGGGGCTCCAATGCCTCTGTCATTTAAATTAGACTTCCCGTGCACCAACAACAATGCAGAATATGAAGCCTTGCTCATAGGTCTTCAGACAATAGTCACCATGAACATTAAACGATTAAACATCTTTGGTGATTTGTTGTTAATTGTCAATCAAGTTAAGGGGATATTCCAATGTAAATGCCCAGTTTTGTAGGCCTACAAAGCCCTTGTGGACAAATTCTTGGCATAACTTGAATGGTATGACATCGAGGCACTCCCTCGATCATCAAATCATTTTGTGGATACTATGGCCTCCTTGGGGTCACTAATCCCGCAAGACCCTTCTGGTGAGATGACAACCATTCAGGTCAAAACATTATCGCAACCCGCGATGGAGCGTGCAAGCTCTGACCTCACGCCAGGAATCCACTTGATCCAGATTGAACCATCTCCGGATAGGTTCTCTTGAATCCAAGATTGTCTGACTCAAGCCAATTGGGGGTCCTTGTTCTCCCCGACCCCTCTTAATAGCAACACAACGCTATTTTTACAAGTTCTTTCCCGCTCAGCTTTTGCTCGGGATGAACTTCAAGAGGGATTAGCCGTTCATACCATCAAGGTTTCTGATCAGCAGGATTGGTACACACCCCTAAGGGATTACCTCAAGCTAGGTACTCTCCCACTTGGATTGACACAAGCCACGAAAAGATCATTCAAATAGAAAGTGACAAAGCATGTCTTGCTAGGAGACATTTTGTATCGTCGGAGCTATGAAGGAATCCTCCTCCGTTGCTTGGACCAGCAGGAGTCCGCTTGGGCGATCACCCAAGCACACGATGGTACATGTGGTGGCCACTTCAATGGTATGGCCATCGCAAAGCGCATTCTTCGCATGGGCTATTATTGGCCATCTTTAGAGCGAGATTGTTGCGCATATGTAAAGAAGTGCATGAAGTGTCAACACCATGCTAATTTGACACATGTACCTTCTCAGGCCTTGCAACCGATCCAATCGGCTTGGCCTTTTTTGCAGTGGGGCTTTGATCTAATCGAAAAGATCTCCCCTGCATCGTCGGGTCATCACACATTCATCATAACGGCCACAGAGTACTTCACCAAGTGGGTGGAAGCAATTTCGCTAACCTCTATGACTGGATCCCGCATTGCGGAGTTTATTTTGCATAACATCATATGTCGTTTTGGTATTCCATCCAAGATCCTGTCAGATAATGGGACACCATTCAAGAATAAATATGTGCGTGCTTTGACCACAAAGTACAAAATTCAACACAATTTTTCAACACCCTATTATCCGCAGGCAAATGGGCAAGCAGAGGCGTCAAACAAAATGCTAGTCGCCATCCTCAAAAATACTATCATAGATAATCATAAGGATTGGCACATTCAGATCCTGCTTGCCCTATGGGCTTATTGCACTAGCATTCGGACGCCCACTAGGGCAACTCCATTTTCACTGGTGTATGGCTCCGAGGCAGTCATGCCTCTTGAGTTGGAAATCCCTTCCCTACGCATTTCAATGCAAGAGTTCATCGATGATGACACTGCATGGTAGGCCTGATTAGACCAACTTACGTTGCTCGATGAACGACGCGTTAATGCTCTCGAGCATTTGCGTATCTATCAAGAGCGACTTAAGAAAGCATACAACATGAAGGTCCACTTGAGGGAATTTTAGGTTGGTGACTTGGTCTTAAAAGAGAACCAACAGAATTCTAATTTACCGTCCCATCTGAGGGACAAGTTTGTAGCAAACTAGTTAGGTCCTTATGTGATTGATAGTCGAATAGGACCTGGAACTTATCGGCTTGCCTCTCTTGAAGGAATCAAGGAGCTCGAACCCTTGAACATCATTCATTTGAGGCCATTCCACATTTAGAGAGCCATAGTCCAACCAAAAGCTCCAAGGATTCTCACAATCGCTTGGTCAACCCCAAAATGCCCCAAAGGTATCTATAAACCCTTTGGTCAAGCCAAAAGCTCCAAGGATTCCCACAATCACTTGGTCAACCCCAAAAATGCCCCAAAGGTATCTATAAACCCTTTGGTCAATCCAAAAGCTCCAAGGATTCCCACAATCACTTGGTCCACCCCAAAAATGCCCCAAAGGTATCCATAAACCCTTTGGTCAAACCAAAAGCTCCAAGGGTTCCCATAACCGCTTGGTCAAAATAAAATCATCAAAAACAAACAAAAACAATAAAATCATCAAAAACAAACAAAAACAATGAAATCATCAAAAATTACAAAAAAAAAATTGCATTTCAATTCCATGCATACTCATAACACATCAAAAATACAAAAATATAAGTGCATTAGGCATCGCATCCATACATTGCATATTTGCTAAGTCATCCAAGTCACAAGCACCATAGAATGTCATTACTTGGCAATTCCATTATTTTCCCCATCAAATCCATTTCACAAACGCATACATCCAGCATAACACCATCACCATTTTTTTAGCATTAGTCAGTTGTCTCCTAATGTATATAGGGTTTTCGTCATTCAGTTGTCTTTAAATTGCTAGCCAAACACTGTACAAAGTTAAACAACTTTTACATGGGAAAGTTTTACTTGGATCATACCTTGTTACGTAGCATCCCAACACAATTAAAACACATAAAATAATTCTTAAGTTGTGTGAATGTGAGAGAAACCTACAAAGCAGTCTCGGGTACCATAGGTGAAATATTAGCCTATTCATCCCCCTGTGCGAATGGTTCAAGAGTGTTGAGAATTGACAACAGGACAAACTCTTCCCCATCAATTCCACCTAATCAATAGTGGTTTTCACCACTACCAAAAATCCCAATCACTATTGGTCCCTAAGGTTGTAAGGATTCATACTACATGTCCTTGCCAAGGATGGGTAGTCATCCCCAAGACCTAAAAGGATCGATGCCCATTCATAAACAACATTCCCACAAGCCATCATTACACTCACCTTTGGTCTCAAAGTTGTAAGGATTCGTACTACACGTCCTTGCTAAGGATGGGTAGTCATCCCCAAGGCCTAAAATATCAATGCCCTTACTTCATAATCTCCATCATCCCCTTTGGTTCTCAAAGTTGTAAGGATTCGTACTACACGTCCCTGCTAAGGATGGGTAGTCATCCCCAAGGCCTAAAAGGATCAATGCCCTTACTTCACCATCACCAATCTCATACCAGCTTAACCTTACAAAGCTCAAAATACAAAATCAAGTAACAGTGGTTCTCACCACTAGTCAAAATCCTTGCTCAAAAAAAAAAAAAAAAAAAGAACAAAATAAATAGTGATTTTCATCACTATATATCCGAGCAAGTATCCTGAACCATTGAGCCAACAAAAAGCCTAAACTTGAATCCCTGGAATTCTCAGCATTCGAAAACCATCTAGGTGATCCTCATTACAGGTTTGGTGGACAACCTACCTGCAATGGCGGTATCCTACCCGCATGACGATATGTCTATCACATTAGCTTTGCGTGTGAGTAGACCAATGTTTGCATGTGGATGAGCTAGCTTATGGTACCTTAGATTGTCCCGTGGATTAATCTTGCTAAATACAACAACGGAGTTAGTGGAGCTAGTTAGGTGATCCTCAGTATAGGTTTGGTTGATAGCCTATCTGGCATTGGTGGTATCCTAAAAAATACCACATAAACGAACTCAATTGCACACACAGGGATGTGAAATAACTTGGTTAACCTCCAAGTCGGATTTATACCTTGTTCAAAAGTCTTGCGAGATAAATGTACAGTCTTGGCTAGTTAGTTAAAATATCTGAATCTCCGAAAAGCTTAACTACATTTTAAAAACAACTGGTACATTTTATTCCATACATCACCATCAAAAAATATGCCAAATACAAAAACAAAGTTTTCACATGCAAAGTTATTCCACACAGTCGTCCCATTAGTACAACAAGTCAGTCAAGTCTTGTACAGTCTATGGTGCATCGACAAGTCATCAACAACTCATTTCATTCATTCCATATGCACACATCATACAAATTAGAAACATCGCATTCATACAAGCATTTGCATACCATCAATGTAAATACATGTACATAAAAACAAACCATGAAAAGTGCATAAAACACCAAAAAAAAAGAGTCATCTGTATATGTATCATCAAAAATGCCCGTAGGCTACAATGAACCGGTCCTCTGACCCCGCAACAAAAAGCCAACAACTCAAAAACCCCCAAGCCTAGGGCGTCGGCCACCATGATCATGCAGGATCGGTGCGACGGGAACTACCCCTCATAGTGTGGGTCCTCTGGGACCTCTCAGGGCGACTGCTGCTCACCCCTGCATCCTGCCCACTAGTATCCCCCTCATCTAGCCATCGATGATGGGACGATGCTGACTGCTCAGTATCATTGTCTCTCATCCATCGTGAAGAGCCACCTCCATGGGGCTCAAGTATCCGCCCACCAAGGCGGATAATCTCTCCCTCCATATCCATTCGATGTCGACCCCACTCCGCCTCCCGTCGATGCCAATCTGCCTCCTATCGACCCCACTCGACCTCCCGTCGGACCCACTCTGCCTCCCACCGATGGTAGTAAGCTACTATGTCATCGCGCTGTGCTAGCTACATCCGTAGGAGATCCCTCTCCCGAGCCACATCGGTATCCCCCTCCTGTCGATGGGACGTAGCCCATGCATTCTCCCGCTCTGCCAACTGAGTCCATAGAAGATCTCTCTCCTGCAAAGCCTCTCCCAGCTCCCCATATCGTCTCTGTAGTAGCTCCTCCAATCGTGCTATCTCCATGCCCTGTCTTGCCTCCGCATCCTCTGAACCTACCTGAGGCATAGGCGAATCCGGGACAGCAGCCTACTCTGGCTCCCACTGCTCTAGGACGTCCTGCATCTTCGGTTGATCCGGTACCCCAAACTCCCCTCCAACATCCTCAACCTCCACCATGTCTGCATCATCATGCGGAACACCCCAACCCTCATCTGGTGCCTCTGTACCCTCATCCCCTGTTGCTGCTGCCTTTGCACCCCCTAGAGGCCCCTCACCTTGCCATTATTGCAGAGTCCACCACTGCTCATACTCGGTAGTAACCCTGATGTCATCCACATCTGGAACATCAATAGCCGTATCTGAATCCTCGCCAAGTGGCGCAACGATTGGCCGGTCCAGAGTCCTCTCATCCCCCGGCATCGATAGACCATGGGCTCACCAGGAATCCCCTGGCGCACCCCAAACTATCGGGTCACCCAGCCATATGGGAAGAACTCCTGCTTAGTCCCATGATGCCCAATCAGCCATCACCCCCTCCGTACCCATCGGAGCCACTCTCCAGCCTCAGGCCAGGCTGGACAGTCCCGGTAGGGGTGCCATAACACCTCCCCTGGAGTAAGCCGAGCGAAGGCATCGACATAGTGCCCTACGACACCTGCCCATCATCGACTCTGACCCTGCTCCTCCGACCTCCACCATAGTACCCCGTATCTGATCTCTCGGTCTGCCATCTCTGCCCGAGTCATCCAGGGCAGCCCCGTAGGCCTCTCCACTGCTATGTGTTGCCAAGCCCAGCACTACAACAAGTAGCTGCAACTAATCCCCTTCCACTTTCGATAGTGAACCTCGTACAACTCATCATAGAGTTGTGCTAGCAAATTTTGTCCCCATCTCATAATCATCGATGTGTCTATCGAACACTCCACCAGCCTGAACACCACCTCTAGCAGGTTCCACGGGAACCTCGCACCCGACGAGTCGGGAAGCAGCATGTTGGAAATGAGGCCCATGAGTAATGTGTGCCTCACTCCCAACACACCCTTCTCTAACCACCATCGAACCAGTATGCCACCCATCTAGCAGTCGCTCTCCGCCCTCTCCACTGGGCTCTCCACACCCAACTCCTCCCCATGCCCAAAATAGCGTATCAATACTGTTGTCCTCCGATCCCGCGACGTCGTCCGGATCGATAGTCCATCTATTGGAATCCAAAGAATCCGATAGACATCCTCCAAGGTCACCGTCATCTCCCCTATTGGGAGATGGAAGGTGTTGGTCCGGGGATCCCATAGATTGATCAGGGCCATCAGATAGGCCCGATCCCCGACCACCAGCTCCAGCCGAGTCACTTGCTTGAGCCCAAGGGCGTCAAGCCAGTCCTAGTCAGCCAAAGTCAGCACTGCACGCGCATCAGTAAAAATAGTGGGTACCCGGTACTGGCTCTTCACCACCTGCAAAAGAAAACAACATAAAAACATTAAAACCATAAAAAAAAAACTGTACAACACTAACACTGAATATACAACAATGCAGCAAAATGTACAACAAAAAAAAAACAAACTAGTAATTCAAAATTAATTTGTCAGATCTAGGGTTTTTAACTCTACCTGATTAATTAACAACAAAAACCATTACAAAACAAGGAATCATTTGTCAGTTTTAGGGTTTTTTAATTTAACTGATAAATTAAAAAAAACAACAACATTCAAAAATTAATTTGTCAGATCTAGGGTTTTTAACTCTAACTGATTAATTAACAACAAAAACAATTACAAAACAAAAAATAATAAAACAATCATTGGTCCGTTTTAGGGTTTTTAACTCTAACGGCTCATTTAAAAAACAAACAAAAATAGTCACAAAATAATTTTCAGACCTAGGGTTTTTCACTTTGCACTGGAAAATTAAAAACACAAAAACAACAACTAACTAGGGTTGAGCTACGTTTTACGTTCAGTTTTACCCTACGTTTTGACTTTGGTTCAATTTCGGTTCAGCAAGATTTTAAGTTATAAACTAAGTTTTTTAGCTAAGTTTTAAACTAACTTCTGATCTTTGTTGACTAGAGTTATCCTAAGTTTTAAACTAAGTGATAATTTTGATAGACTAGGGTTTCATTTTTAACCGTAAACAACAAAATAAACAAAAACACAAAAAAATAACCAACTTGCGGTTTTTCAATTGCAATACAAAACAATAAAGAGGAAGGGCACTCACTGGTAGCGCTTTGGCTCCGTCGCTCGATCCGGTGTGTGCACTCATGGTCGCAAGAAAAATTCATAGCGCTTCGCTTTGCATAATTGACCTCCTCCTCCTCAGAGCTCCAAATCGCCAAGAAAAACAAATGCAAATGAGCCCAAAACTCAGTTTTGGCCTTTAAAAAGGCTTTTTGAGCTTGTATTCGTTCCCCCCTGGGACGAGCGCTCTGGTTAGCGCTCGTCCCTCCCTGGGATGAATACTAAATAGGAATTCGTCCCACCCAGGGACGAATAAATAGCAAAAACAAAATGCACAAAAATGCACAAAAAAAAAGCAATAAAATTGTCCAATGAGAGTGCTTTTGCACTTGACATTTCGGGCATGCAAAATAGATGTCGGGGTCACAAATCCTCGCTATCCTACTCCCTAAGAAGGCTACCATAGCCGGACCGCTCCACGGGAGGACGGGTTTTCAAGAATTTCATCCCTAAATGGCGTCGCAAAAAGGGTCAAAACCCAACCAAAAATAGCAATAACATTGCCGAACGAAGGCGCTTTTGCACCTGACATTCTTGGCATCCAAAACATATGTTGGGGTTACAAATTTTCCCTATCCTACTCCCTAAGAAGGCTACCATAGCTGGACCGCTCCACGGGAGGACAGATTTTTGACAATTTCAGCTCCAAAATGCATCACAAAAAGGGTTAACACCCACCAAAAATAGGTCAGAATGTTCGGAAAATGCTTTTGCATTCAATGGTAAACAACTGAAGGCACCCTTACCTAAGTCATATTGGGTCAAGCGACTCGTCACTTTTCTCATGTCGGTCATTCCCTCATCGATTTGTCGCTTGAGGGGGTAGTCACACTTAGTCGCCAATCAACAACAACATACCCAATCATGGAAATGACACGCATTCAAAGGATCATTGACAAAGACAATCATGCCCCTGCTTGGGGCAGCAAACAAACAATAATCACAAGTTGATCAAACACTTGGCATTCGTGAATCATGAACTCAAGGTTCCCATAGACAAAAGGTTGCGCCCTTTGCCTATTCATGACTGATCAATGTCCAAGTTCAAGTAACACCTCACTGAACAAGGTTAACACTTGAATTAAGTTCCTTAGCTCGTCAGAAGCAAGGATTCAAGAATGCATGCCCTTTCCATACTTGGGGCATCAAGAGTTGGTTAGGTTACTGAGAAACCCTAATCATTAGTGCTTTGGTTATCTATTTTTGCTCGACGTTGCGCCTTGCATAGTGCTTCCCAAAAAGGGGCATCTGTAGACACCAAAATAGCACCAATCCGATTATGTGACAACAAGCGCTGATCGCATTGACACACACAGCCCCTAGGGCAGCCCCCAGAGGTTAAACAGTGGTCCTAACCACTCCCAAAAGCATTTTGAAAGGTCAAAAGTCAATTTGGCACCTTTTTGGCACCTTTCTCTCTGCTCGTCCCACCCGGGATGAATACAAACTGGCATTCGTCCCACCCAAGGACGAATAGAAGCATTCGCCCTAGGGTGAGGTGAATAGAAGGTTTGACTGGCAAAAAAAGTCAAACCTCGGCAACTCTACCAGTTAACTAAGGCTTCAGGCCATGCAATTGCGAGGAATAGCTTTTATTCAAGAAGAGAGACTTCAGTCATGCATGTCTTTATTTTAGAGACCTCATGCAAGGAGATTCTAAATCAAGGAACTAGCTTTTCTCTAAAAATAGGACAGTTAACTCAAGTGGTGCCCTCGCATGCGCAATTTAAACAAGGAGACCCTAAGGTCTATAAATTGGGGAGTTTTCCCACCCAAAAGATATACAGAGAGGGAGCATTTGAGCAACGAAGTAAGGCCAATTTACATACCTACTTGCGATTTGTGCTTTTACATCCTTAATCTCTCATTTGAAAGGGAGGTTATTGGGCGACTATTAGAAGCGCGAATCCGGACCCAAAACCCAATTTTTGGCCACAAAAATTCCCAAAATTTGTCGACAACACCCCATAACCAGTTTTGGACCCATCCCAAGTGGATTGGTGCCGAAACAGTGCCTCAAACGGTGGGCGTCCTGCCCCCGGGCGCTCCCCAATCTGTCACAGTAAAATTTGCCCCACCCCGGGATGAATAGAAATCTATGATAGATTTCTCTGTTTTTTCTTTTGCATTTGATTCTAGATAGGTTAAATAGGTTACAGTTCAAATTTCATTTCATTCTAAGCAATTTTGACCAGGTTTCTGTCATTTCCTGCTTTCACTAACTTGCAGATGGCATCAGCAAAATCTGGGTTCTAGAGGCCAAATTGGAGAAATATGACCATCTGGGTCTTCCCAAAACACCCCCAATTAGCTAACCCCAAGTTTGTAGGTCATTTGGAGCTTCCTAAGTAGGACATTGAAGAGGGTGCTTTCTGATAGGTTATTGTAGGTGAATTCGTCCCACCCTAGAGCGAATACAAATCTGTGAGGAATTTCTAGACTGTTCTTTTTGTAGTGGTCTTCTGTTAACATATTTATGCTACTATGAAATTTTTAGGTCGATCCGAGGTCATTTCATTATCGTTTTAATATTTTCATGCATTTACTCACAGTAGGCCTTGGGAAATACATGCTTCATTCTGTTCGCAGGTGCTACTAATCTTTTTTGTTTCTTTGAATGCAGGTTTCTGATAGTAGAGGAGCAAGAAAGAGCAAAGAATCATATACGCAAGTGGCGGTGACGTTTTGGTCTGCCCATATTACATGTGGGCACGCGAAAGAAGGATTGTGATCCATGGATGTTGTGACAAGAAACACATTTGATGCTCCTATCCCCTAAAAAGGAAGGAGACATATTGTAACACATTTTGAAAATCGTATCAATAAATATATTATGATATTTCATATTGCTTTTATCTTGTGTCAATTTGCATATGTCCTTTCTTTTTCTTTCTTGTGGCATATTCTTTTTTGTTTTCGTATCCTCGTGCTTTCAATAAATCAAGTAGAATCCAAATTTATCTTGTAGAGTAATCAAGAAAAAAACACATGAACCAAAAACCAAAGTTTAAGCTATTCATGAACAAGAATCATAGATACATGAACCAAAGTTCAACGAAGAAGTTCAAGCAGTTCATGAACTAGATAATGAAGATGCAAAGTCTAAATAACCAAAGAATGGAGGTGAAGAAGAACTCAAAGTAAAATTCAAGAATTATGCTAAAGATGAATCTCAAAAAAAAATCCATGCTTAATACAAGGTCACACGAATAATGTAAAAGTATTCAATAACCAAATAATGTCATACAAGGGGTATTGAAGAATATTACATTATTTGGAACATGCAAATGTACCCCCATGGTACCTTCATGGTACAAATATAAATATGTAATAGATTAGGGTTGACTCTATAGTTTAGATTAGTGGTTTATATTTTCCCTATCATGTAAGTGTCAATGTGTAGGAAATGCACAAGTGTTATGTAGGTTAGATTGTAAGAGTTTATTGAGAGAATGTGCACAAGTGTCATGTATGTAAGTGAGAAAATATGTAATGTGAGGATATGCACAAGTATCTTGTAGTAGTAGTGCATGTACAAAGAGAGTGAATATTCTAGTATACAAGTGGCAAGATGAGACTCCAAAGTTCGGGAATAAGAAAGGGTGCATCTTCCAAATATGTGAAGAGTGCAATAGACAAGTATTGAAGAATCACATTACTATGTATATATTATGGAGACAAAGCTCCATAAAATGTGAGGAAAAATGGTCTGTAACAATCACCACATAGCAACCATTGATAATAAATATTGTATATAGATTTTGAGCAAATATTATTTTAAGTATTCTTCATGCATGTACATGAATGATTTTGACCTTTTTACCTTCATATTTGATATTATAATTAAATATTATTTCATTATTATATTGGCCTAGATATGTATTTGATTGCTCAAATATATATTTCTACTCTTGATTATTAATATTTTGGCCTATAATATTATGGTTTAATTATATTTGGACCTATGATATTTTGAGGTAGCAAGGCTTAAAAGCCAATAGTAAATTTACCATATTTTCAAATATTGGTATTTTCTGAATGATATTCAATGTTGTTACAAATACATTATGTTAAAATAGAGAGATCTCAAAATAATAGAAACAAGTTATCATCAAATGCCTTTTCTCCCAAGGCTTGTAGTGATGCTCATATTTTAGCAACTCTCCTCAAGAAGATTCAAGTTTTTCTCCATTCTTCATTTTAGGCAATGAAGTAGACTTTACAAAAATAGGATTTGATTATGGTTCATTTCCTCAAATACGATCTTATTTTTTCTCATGAATCTTTAGTTGTAGTACAATCACAAATATATGGTTGAAATTCATCAACTACTCAAAATATGATTATCAATCATGTTTTTCTATTTGCTTTAATAAAAAAATTTATTGCATCTTCTACATCAAGATAGGTAATGGATTTATCTACAACTTCTCATACTTCTTCAAACTAAAGTTGAGTTCTAAGTTTATTCTTCCGAGTAGCATAATTATTCCCTTGCAATAGTTGGGAATCTAGCAATAGGAAATTTAGTGCACATCTAGCCATATCAAACTTTCACAAAACTTGAAAATTTTACTTCCACTAGATTGGCCTTAAAAAAAAAAATTCTAATGAGTATATATAAGTATATACTCATAACTTGATTGATAACTCAAATTACAAGAAAACGGTGTCTTTTTGGGCAAAATAATAAGTAGAGGGAATATTCTTCCTCTAGGGAATATTATTTGGAATATTTCAATTCTTCAAAAAATTATACACTTTTTTTTTCTTGTATGAAATAAAAGAAGAGAGCTTACTATTATATGCTATAATAATCTTATCTACAATTCGTGTGAGATAAATGAATAAGCCTCTTGATGAACAAATTTTCTACACCTCATGTTCTTCTACGTTCTTAGCATTTGGTTGTCAAGTTTTTGACCTTGTGTTCTAATCCTTTTTAGGAAATTTAAAGTAAATACCCTTTGGACTTTAAAGTATAGTAATTTGGAATGTATTTGTGGAAGTGAATCAACTTACAATCAAATATGCAAATGTTGGTGATGATGTTGAATTTTATCAATGCCAATGTGTATGAAGAGTAATAGTTAAGCACATATTTTAAAAGGATAAATAAATTGGAGGCTTCATTTGCAATGAATATGTTGAAGTGTTGTCACATAAATTTTTTTGAGGCATAATAGATTTTGACATGAGCATGCTCTATCCAAGGAACTTGTTATCTTGTATATTGAGGTGCTATTGAGTCTCTAGTTTATGCAAACAATGTTTTCACTGATGCTAAAATTTTGAGTTATAAACTCGACAAGACTCAACTGTGTAACCTTCGATATGGTACCCAAAAACATAGATTGAGTAGCACTTTAAGAGTCAAACCCCAAATCTAGAACTGCCACCATCACCTTTTGCATTATAAGGCATGATAATTGGGATTTGATACTCAATACCTCATGGGTGTGACCAAGAGAATGAATTTATCAATTGTTTTAGAGTGATGCTTTTAGAATGCATTGTGAGCTACCTATAACTTTTCTTTATTCAATAAATGCATTGATAATGTTTTGATTATATTCTAGGCTTATATCTGGTTGATCAAGATGTCTTGCCATGGAGAGTGTGTTTTCATATTGACTTATCGATGATGGTGATGATGATTTCTTCCAATTGAGTGCTTGTTCTATATAAAACTCTAGATCTTGTGCTATATTCTACAAATCATGGATCTCCCAAAAATATCTTGAAATTTAAAATATGCTATTTTGGGTTAAAAATATTTCTTTATACTTGTATGCCTTATTTGTTTGAGCCCATGTGCACCTTATTTGTTTGTGTCTATGTGTGCCCCATTGGTTTATGCTTATGTGTGCCTTCTTTGTTATTAGTTTCTACTTTTTTTGGAACAAAAAAAAGGAGCATTAAACCTTATTGAGAAACATATTGAGGGCTTATTTGCTTTCTTAATGATTTTTCTTTGCAACCTTGGTGCCTTTCTTATGCTTGGCCATGTTTAGTCCTTATGTCTTGATCACTTTTTTGTGCTTATCAATGTTTGAACAGATGCTTGATCACCTTCAATTTGTGTTTACATATTGTATGGCAAAAATAGATGCCTTTTACTAATCTTTGACAAGATTTCTTATCCTAATATCACTACTTCTATTGTGGTATTTGGAAATATTCTTTTAGCTTAAGATATTTCTTAGGAAGAGGTCGATCTTTTTGGTAGGTATTTTGGACCCTAATACCAATGGAATGTTAGTCCTTGGCAGGGTTGTTTACCTTGAGATATTTTTTCTTCAATGAGTAGATCTTTAGGGATTCTTTGTATTGAAGCTTGAGGAAGATATTAATTCTCTTCCTTATTGAGGCATCGAGATCTACATTGATACTACTAATACTGCTAAGCTTAGATGCTTCAATATATTGCATTATGAAATGATGTATATTAAAATACAATGAATGCCTAAATATGGCATAATCCACTATAATAAATCCTACAACTAGATACTACTTCTAGTGGAGCTTAAGTACCATGTGTTGAGTAGTTAAACTCAACTTACATTCATATTATCTATGATATAATAACTCCTACCATCCAAACCAACTCATCCTTCTATGTAAAAGTTGACAAATAAAATTCTTCAAGCATATTTTGAAGTTCATCTACAATGTTTTTAAGTTCTTGTCCTTCAACCAGGTTACTAATAAAAATTCATTATCTCAAGTTGTTGCTCATATTAATATAGTCTTTGACCTTTGGAACTTTACAAGCTAGGCATGCCTGAGCTAGTGGTTGTCATTTTGATTTAGACATAAGAGGATAAGGCTTCAACCATTATACCATAAATTTTCATAATTCCCTTCATTGATTAACTATCTAATATGTTTCTTTATAAATTGCAAACTATATTATCTAAATTTCCATGTTGGAAATCCTTTCGATAGGTTTATTTTCCTACATAATTTCATTACATCAAGAGAACTTATATATTTTTGAAGTAATATTTTGTCTATTGGAAAATATTACATTATTTAGTACATGCTAATGTACCCCCATGGTACCTATGGTACAATGTAAATATTAGAATAGTATTTGAGTCTATAGTTCCCCTTATGTAAGTTTCTATGTACAAGATAAGCACAAGTGTCATGTAAGGAAGAGTATAAGTTTGTAATGAGAGAAGTTCACATGTCATGTAATTAAGTGTGCAAATATGTAATGTGAGGATGTGCACAAGTGTCATGTATTAGGTGTGCATGAAGTGTAAGTATCATATAGAGGAGTGCATGTGTTATAGATTAAGGTGTGCATGTAAGTAGAGATTCAAGAGTCATGTATACAAGAGGCAACATGAGAAACCAAATAATATGTGAGAGTTGTAATATGGAGAGCAATAGTCAAGTACTTGAAGAGTCATCTTGTATGGCTATATTATGGAGATAAATCTCCATGTATTGTATCAAATAATATCACATTCAAGCATTAATAATATTAAATCTTGTATGCATATTTTGAGCAATTCTACTATATTTTTTCTTCATGTTACTGCATAATGACTTTAGTCATTTTATATTCATATTTGATATTATCTTGAATGTTATTATTATTGGTCATATTATATTTTAATTGCTCTTATATTTTAGACTACTCAAGATCCAAAATATTGGGACTTAAGATAGTTTGGCTTAAAAGCCAATATTTCCTTGGTCTCTAAATAATCTCCACATAAGCTTTACCCCTAAGGCTAAACTAGTAAGTCTACAATTTTACAAGCTTTATCCTCCAATATTCTTTCCTTTGCAAACCTTATCCCACTTACAAAGAGAAAACCTAAATTTTTCCTTGCATCCTTTTCAAATAAAGTCTCTTTCAATTTTATCGCTTTCTAATGCTTAGCCTTCAAGCAATCTTGAAAGTGACATCACATAAATAAGGATGGATTGTAATATAGTCTTTATGAGTTGTAGGCTTTCCACCATTGTTAAGAACTTACATTTCCAACTTGCCAAACAAGCTTTCATTCTATCCAAGAAAAATATCCAAAGCTCTTTTTATTTCCTTTATAAGACAAAGGAATACCCAAGTAGGTTGATAGAATTTTTTCTATTTTAAACCCTAAAATGTCCATAAAAATCCATTGTAAATATAAGGTAGTGTTAATTAAAATTTCTTATTTTTGTAGTATTAACCAACTTCCCAATATCCTTCCCAAAGAATGATAATATTTCTTTGAACTTCATGACCCCATTGATTGAGGGAATACCCAAAAGAAAAGTATCATCAACAAATTGGAGATGAGATTCGAAGAGACCATTTTATACAACCTGAATATCTTTGATTTTTTCTTCTATTTTTTCCTTTGAGAAAGATCTCCCTAATACCTATATAATAATAATAAATAGATAAAGATATAATGTATCACCTTGGCAAAGTCTACAAGATAACTTAAAGTAATTGGCAAGAGAACTATTGATCAAAATAGAATATTTTGCAATGCTATAACAACATTTTATTTATTCACATCAACTGTAATAAAAATTGATGCAAAAAACACCATCGGAGAGGATCAATATTGTTGGAGGGTCTTTCAATAGTGGAGATCACATTCAAGAATGGGAGACATAGGTACTTTGGTACCAAATCCTCTAAATCAAGGAATCTCATATTGGGAGAAGCTATGTGGCACCCAAGATAGCTTTAGTGATTGTCAAATGCGGGTAAGGACAATCATAAATACCATGGAGAAGTGATAAAAGGATGATTATTTGCTAGGAATATTGAATGGATGTTTACCACAAGTAAAGGAAATACCAGTATTGGAAATAGATGAGGACTAGATAGCTGAGGATATAGTTTATAAGACAAAACAAAACCTGATAGGCAAATTTATGGGTTTCAAACCATCTGTGTACTTCCTTCACACGTGGATAAGAAAAAAATGGCATCTGGAAGGAGAATAAAAAATTTTAACTCTCCCAAATGGGTATTTTTCTATGGAGTTAACATCAATGGCATAAGAACAAAAAGTATTTGAGAAAGGTTGTATCATCACAGGCCATCAGGACTATTCATACAACCATGGAAGATGGGATTTGATCTGATGGTGGAACCGAATGCAGTACCAGTATGGGTAATATTATTTACCCTTCCCCTTGAATTTTGGAAAAAGAAGGTACTCGAGAAAATAGGTAACTTACTAGGTCATTATCAAGGTAGATCAAAAGAAATAGTTTTAGGAGGATCGATAATGTTTGCTAGGGTTTGTGTAGAAATGAACCTCAATAAACCTCTTCCAATAGAGATAGACCTAAAAATAAGAGATTTTATCTAACACCAACAACAATATTATGAGCTTATTCCATTCATATGTCGGGTGTGCCACGCTCATGGACATCTGGCTAGAATGTGCCCAACAGTCAAGGATCATCAATTTGAACAAGAGGGGCCAAGATCAAATATTAACATGACGGTCCAATATTCTTAGAAAAAGAGAAATTAGAAGAAATAGAAAGTCCCAATAGACTCTAACGGCTTCCAAAAAGTAATCATAAGGCCAAAAAAAAGAAATCAACATAGTAACCAGAGATAAGGAGAAAAAGTAGGAAGAACAAACAATAGATATGAGATATTCAAACAATTGGGAATCTTGGAAATAGAAGGGTATTTTAAAATGGAAGGATTAGAGGAGGATACCCAGCAAGTCACACTGATAGATTAGTAACAATACTCTAGTCTAGTGTCACGGAATGAGCAATGAACAGAACCAGACACAACTTCTCTAATGGAAGAGGAGATTTAGCCCATGAGGGAGACCAAAGAAGGGGAAATAGAGCATGGGATAGTTTTAACTCAGGAAATAGAGATGAAATAAGGAAATAATAATAAATATAAACCTACTTTAAGGATTCATAAAGTGGAGAAGAAACAAAAACTGAACCAATTTGTATGAAGAAAGTCAAACAAGGAAAATATGGAGGAACATGGAAGAAATTTGAGCCAGAATGGAAAGGTAAAATCGATGGCTGATTTTTATCTCCTAATTATCAATGATATTAATTACTTGGAATGTGAGGGATTTAGGCAGTCGCCCCAAAAAAAGGTAATAAAAAAATTATCATAGATATGAGTCTAGATATAGTTTTGTTACAGAAAACCAAAATGCAGAGAGAAGACTTACAAAAAAAAAATAGGAGGATATGGCAAAAAGGAGAGATCTTTAATCAATCTGCACAGGGGAAATTAGGTGGATTGGCCACTATGTGGAATCACCAATTTTTCCTAGAAATATAGGGGTCTTTATGAGAGGGGTATTGATGGTTTGGTTACAAAATAGAGAAAGTGGAAAAAATTGGACTATAGTTAATTTTTATGGAGCACATATAATCAGATCACAGAGGGATCAATGGGTAGCCATCCAGAATATTAGAGACAACTACCTGAGGGACCAATAGATTGTGGGAGGATATTTCAATGCAAATCTTAGAATAGAGGAATAATAATGAGGCAAATCCATGTTGGAGGAAAATGATAGGTTTTTTTCATCAATAACATGTCAAATAAATCTAATAGATATCCCAACTGTGGATAGCTCCATGACATGGACAAATAGAAGAAATGAATGGGAGACAATAAAATCTTGCTTGGATAATTTCTTAATGGGAAAGGAACTATATCTACATACCAAGCATAAATCGAGGGTCATGGATGGGCTTTCTTTAGATTATTTTCTAGTAATCCTTACCATAGAATAAAATAATCACAAGGCATAAAATATTATGAGAGAGAAAGATTTGGGGGACCACATAAAGAGAAAGCTTTAGGGTACCATAGAAATATGAGTTGGGAAACCACATAAAGGAGTGGTGGGAATTAGGAAAACCAAGATTTGGGATAGCCCAATTCAAACTTCAAAAACAATTGAAATATGTTAGGACCCAACTAAAGGAGTGGAGTAAAAACAAGAAGAAACTCGCTAGAATCCAAAAGAATAAAATCAAGGATTAGAAAGAGAAGATTGCTCAAGAGATAATACAAGGAACTATTACAAAAGATATGTTACAACATGAGGTATAACATATTAGGAGAGAGGAAGCTTTGGAGGAACAAGAAGATATCTATTGGAGGTAACGATCCAAAGTTACATGGTTGAAGGAGGGAGATCAAAACGTAGCTTTCTTTCATAAGACAACAACAGCTAGAAGACAACTAAATAGAATTATAGGTCTTACAGATATGATGGGTTAGGTAAAAACCAGTGGAAGTGAAATGAAAACTATAGCAAATCACTACTTCCATACTCTTTTTATGAGCAATAAAAAATTGAATGCAATATGGTAGGAGAAGATACTAGAGGTAATTCTGTAATTAGTTAGACCATAACATAATAAATTAGTAATGGCAGAAATTTTTCTGGAAGAAACATCGTAGATCTTACCAAAAATGCAAATAGGAAATACCCCAAGACTAGATGGATTCTCCATCGAATTTTATCAATTTTTTTGAGAAATTGTGGGTCAAGTAGTGGTGGAGGCACTAGAGAAAATAATACAAAGTAAGCAAATGTTAAAAGCCTTGAATCATACTTTTATCACTTTAATTTCTAAGGGTCCATCTATTGAGATAATTGATAATTATAGGCCTATTTCACTCTGTAATGTAGTATACAAGATATTAACAAAGCTTATGTCAAAGAGGTGAAAACCTTTTTTACCAAATATGATTTCAAGTGAGCAAGGTGATTTTGTTGAAGGTAGATAAATTCTAGATGGAATAGTAGTGGAACAAGAAGTGATACACACAATGTCCAAGCAAAAGGACCCAGGTATTTTTATTAAATTAGATCTTTCTAAAGCCTATGATAGAGTAGACTAGTCTTTTTTGCAAAGGATTTTATAAAAATGGGCGTTGTAGAGGAGTGGAGATATTGGGTAAAAGCCTATACACAGACCACATCATTATTAGTTTTGGTAAAATGTAGTCCCTCTCCCATGTTCACATCAGGAAGGAGGTTGAGGTAAGGGGACCCTCTTTCCCCTTACCTTTGTATCCTTTATGCAGAGGATCTAGGGAGACTATTAAAAAAAAGGAGAAAAAAGGGGAGTCTAAGGGGTCTAAAAATCAGTTCTCAGATTGAGATAAATCACCTCCATTTTGCGGATGATACAACTCTTATTAGTCAATCCAATCTCCTAGTAGCAATAAACATAAAATAAACTTTAGATGGGTATACTCAAGCTACAGGGCAAACTTTTAGTGGAAAAAAATCTCAAATAGTTTTTCTCAATACAATGAAGAGGGTGAGAGATAAAATTATACAATTGTTGAACTTCATGGAAACTCCTTTACCCATATAGTATTTAGGAGTACCTCTATCTACAAAAAAAATAAAAATCAAGGAATAGAAAGGGTTGATTGACAAACTTCAAGCTAAGTTGAGCAAATAGACACACAAATGGCTAAGCTTGGGAGTAAGGCTTACAATGATTAAAGTTATGCTCCAAGCATTCCCCGTTTATAAATTTTCTATACTTCAGGCTCCAAAGAAAATTTTGAAAGATATTGATAAACACACAAGAACAAATGCAAGGGAAGAACAAAAATTAGCACTAGTTGGGTGGGAGAAGATTTTTCAACCAAAAAAATGAGGATTGGGGATAAGATCAACATCCCAAAGAAGTAAGGTACTAGTAGGTAAGTTATATTGGAGATGGATTACAGCTATTGGGAGCTTATGGAGTAGACAGATACAAGCTAAATATTACCTAGGAGTTGTTGAGAAAGATATCCCAAGACACGGAGTGGAAGGAGAGAGATCTATAGTATAGAGAACAATGGAAATAGGCCAAGATTTAATAAAGCCATACCTATATTGGCAATTAGGGGATGGAAAGGAAGCCCTATTTTAGGAGGATTCATGGAATCAATCTCAACCAATTATTCAAGCACTCCTAGATATGGATAGTTGGAAAGAAGACCTCCAAAATGCAAGGTGGTGGAAAGCCTCTTCCTATATGAAATAATGGAATCAACATGTGCTAGACTTACTACAATGGAAACATCCTCAAGAATGACCAATGAGGGGGACAAAGAAACTAACTAAAAAACTATGGAGACATCTCCAAAGACACCCAATTCAAGATGGTTCTACGAGGGATATGCTTGGATGGGGAGGAAGCAAGTTGGGAATCTATAAGGAAAATGAGGGTTACAAGGTAGTTTGTGGATATGAGATTACCCCAGCACCACTTCCATGGATATTTGTCTAGAAAAAGGAAGGATGGCCAAAAATTAACATTTTCTCATGGCTGATTAACCATAGAAAGTGCTTGACATTTGATAGCCTGAGAAAAAAAGTTTCTACAGGCCTTCCAAATGTGTTATATGTGGAAAAGTAGAGGAGACCTTGAATCACCTATTTTTTGGGTGTTATTTTGCTAAATACATATGGATCAGTTGGTGGAGGCAGATGAGACAACATTGGGAATTTTTTTAGAGCCAGGAAAGCTTTTATGAGAAATGGAAACAATGCAACTTTAAGACTAAAGCAATGAAAATGGTATGGAAGCTAGGACCTAGGTTCATATGGTGGCAGTCATGGCTAGAATTAAATACACACATATTTAGATCAGAGCATAGAACAAGATAGCAAGTATGGTAGAGGATTATGAGTAAGGTAATGTAAACACTATCTATTAGATTACATGAGGAAATAAACATAGAAATGGAGGAAGTGACTATTTTACGAAGCTTTGGAATAATTGTAAAATAAAAATAATTAAGGGTTGAATGTGCAAGTGAGATCTCCTCAAATAACATAGAGTGGATACATCCTCCCAGAGAGTGGGTGAATGCAAACATAGATGCAGCTTCTACTAAAAATCCTGGAAAAGCTTTTTTTGGCATTATCATACAAAATTGGAAAGGAGAATAGGTGTACTGGAGAGTAGAAGGTATGGGGGAGACAACAAATAATGAAGCAAAAAGACAAATGATCTTGTCAACATCAATGATAGTTGCAAATCTACATTTACATAAGCTATGGATAAAGACAAACTCTCATATGGGCTAGAATCTTAGATCCTATAAGACCCTTTCAGGCGTTGGGAATTGGCGAGAGAAGGAATGTGGAAGTAGTTCAAAAGATTTGAAAGGTTTTTCATGATTTTTTTACTACACATATCAAGCAAGAGGGAAATAGAGTGGCATATTATTTAGCAAAATGAGAAAAATAACTAGATGACGGGTAATATGTGGACTCTCAAGTGGAAGATCAAATAAATTGGTACCAAAGAATAGAAGGGATGCGAGAGGTGGTACAAACATATAGCAAAATATGCAGAGGAGCTAGTGATTCTAATGAATCTATTATAGTTAGGCCACGGAGTGAAACAATATGAAGATAGAGGGACGGGTAGTTTTTGAGCCAAGAGGTATTGGTGGAGAATTTTATTTCTCCCGTATTTTCTATCAAGCTCATTTTACTTTGTAATATAGTTTCTATAAATATAATATATTTTTTATTTTTCAAAAATAAATTCTAATCAACATTATATTTTTTGATAATATCATCTAGAAAACTCTAGGAAACCCTATCATATGTTTTGTTCTATATGAATCATATTACAAAGTCTTTTTGGATGAACATTATCAAAATATTATCTTGCCTTTGTTGGGTACCAATGTTATAAAAGTGGCATCAATATTACTTATTATTTCCTTCATTTTTTTAGCCTCTTCAACTGCAACTAACATATCACTCTTCAATTAATCCCAAAAAATTATAAGAAATCCATTGGGGCTAGATGTCTTATTGGGATGGAAAGAGAAAACTACTTCATGTAGCTCCTCCATAGATATCTTATTCATCAACCTTTCATTTTTTCTTTATGTGATATTGATGGAATATTTTGCAAAATCTTATCTTGTGCCTTCTTATCTTGCTTAGTATCTGAGAATTTTTTTAAATAATTAATTACTCTCTTCCTTATATCTTCTTCTTCCTTAATATTTCTTCCATTTGGAGCATAAATATTTTTGATATGATATATATATATATATAGCATAGAAAAAAATTGTATTTTTATCTCCTTCCTTGAGCCATTTCTCCCTATATTTTTAAAACCAATATGACTCCTCATTTTTCAATGCATTATGATAATAAGAAAGCAATTTTTTTTATTTCGCATAAGAATCTTAATCCATCCCATTAGTTTCCACACTCTCTTGTAAATTTAAGAGCATGGATTCAATTTCTTTTCTTTTCTTTTTTGAAATGTTACCAAAAAAATTGGCATTCCAAATCTTCATTTTCTCCTTTAAATATTTTATCTTTTGAATAAACTTATACATATATGATCCTTCAAAATTTGCTTCATCCCACCATAATATAACCATTTGAAAGATTTCAAGGTCTTGGAACCACATAGATTGGAAGCAAAATAACTTGAAATGACCATTATTGGATAAATCACAAGTCTAAAAAATAGGTTTCTGATCTGATGCTACTTACAATATAATATCTAAAGAGATTGTATACTTTGTTTGCAATCATGTATTGGATAACAAGAATCTAACCAATAATTTTGGTATGAGTGTGCTCAATGTGTCTATTATCCCATGTATATTGACAACTTGAAGGAGTAACATCATAAACACCATTTGAATTGAAAAATGAATCAAATTCTTGCATTTACTTATACCATCATGAAGTACCATTCTTATTTTCCAAAGGGGAGAATAATGTTGAAATCACCCCAAGAATCCATAGACCACAGTCATGAATCGTCATTATGTTTGAAAAAAATATGCTAAGGTCCTTCCAATACCTTTCACAAGGAGTAACTATAGTTTGAGCATATACATTTAATATTTATAGTCTCAAATTTAATGTTTTTATTTTTCCTACAAAATAGTCCAAAAAACCAATTGCATTTTGCTTCTAATAATCTCCCATCCCATTTGTGTTTATCCCATATTGTTGCAATACCGCATAAAGCTCCTGTAGAAGAAATTGCTAGACAATTCACCCATCTTCCAAATATTTTTAAAAACATCCTTACATTCCTTATTTTTTAATTGTCTTGTATTAAAATAAACCCATGATTATAACAACTTAATAGTTTATTAATAACTATTTTTTTAGGGGTCTATTCATACCCCTAATATTCCATGATATCATTTTCATCATAATCACTTTTTATTTTTATTAGTGGGATTAGCCCCACTTCTTGTTAACACCTATGATAATTTTATTTGGATTTCCAAATCGATATCCCTTTGAGTTATTTTTCTCTTTGTTCATGCTTTGATCGCCTTCCTCTCCTTTTTTCCATTCCCACCAACACTTTCATCTTCATCAATCTCTTCTATTTTTTCATATTATTTATAATGAGACTTGTCTTCTAAAGAATTATATTTCCCTAAATAATATGAAATGCAAATAATAGCCTCATAAAAACTTTCTTCTTTATGTTGCCCCAAAACCCCTAAAGTGCACAAATGGTCCTCCATAGTCATTACTTTTTCATGATACCCTAAAAACCCTAAATTTGCTTGGTTATCCTCCATATGTTTTTCTTCATTTTTTTTCTCTTAAAACCCTAAAGTGCAACGAATACACTATACTACTTTCTTTTTTTTAAAGAAGATTTTATGCTACTTGACAAAAATGAAGATTTTAAACATATTTAGCCTTACAGTCTATTAATCGTGATCCTGAGGTTTAAAATTTGACCATCATCATAAAGGAACTTGTCCAATATATGGATACCATTCAAGCACCTAGCTATATGTATTCTTGTAAGCACATGTGTAATCAACCCTTAGATCCTATGGTAGCAAGTCTTGCACACCCCACAAATTTTCAAGTACCACAACTTCCAATATATAATGGTATGGAAGATCCAATTAAGCATTTTAGGGTATTTCAAACCGCTTGCCATGATATTGCCTATGATGACATGCTACAATTAAAAATATTTCCTAAATACCTTAGTTATTTTACCTTATAATGGTATTACCAACTACCCCATCATTCACTTATAAGCTTTCAAAAAATAGCCAAAATGTTTGTCTAGCATTTTGTCACCTATGTTGAGAAAAAGGTTATCCTTGGAGATTTATATTAGCTCAAACAAGCCAAGGATGAATTTTTCTCGATTTATTGAAAAATGGAAAAAATATGAGGATCTTCGATTTACTCCCTTACCTAAATATATTTTAGATATCTTTATGACCACTTACAATACCAAATATCCTATGAGTTAGAAACTATCACTATAGTATCTTTTCAACAAGTTGTAGACTTGGCAAGGTGTGTAGAACTTGCTCTCTTAAGAAGAGGACAATTGAAACCCAAGATATATGAATAGAACTCCTCTAAGACTCAATACAAAATCAAACATGTGGTGGGTGATGGTGTCACAAATAGTCACCAAAATAATAATGTGAACATCATAGGAACCCCTCAAAATTTAGTGTTGAATAAACAACAAAAGCCTAAGAGAAACTTTGCTTAGTTATATTAACCTCTTTATTTTGTCCTTAAACAACTCAAACACTAAGATGATTGAAATTCCACCTATCATACCTCTAGATACTAGATGTTTGTAATTTTCTAGTAGTGCTCTCAAGATGACTTGAATAAGAAATTTATCTTTATCTGTTTCTCCTAGGTTTAATAACTTCCCTTTTGTATCTGCTACTCTTCTAAAAAATAGTTCAATGGTTTCACCACTTTTGACTTTGAAATAATGTAATTGTGTGTGTAGAATAGTAGATGTTCCTAAAGTGTTCCATGCATTTGTAAATATTCCTGCTAAACTAATATATGGTTGTATGTCATCTAAAATTGTAAAAGTTATGATCATCAACACTTTTGCTTCATCTTCCTCAATTTTTTGTATATCTCTATCATATTTATTAAGTTTATTTTTTGCTCCTTTGACTATGTCCCAAATTTTTTCCACTATTAAGATTGATCTTACTTTATTTTTCCATGAAGTATAGTTAGGACCTTTGAGCAATTGGGAATCTGAAAGAAATAGTTTATTTGTAGTTTTCATGAGGAGACTATCTTATGATTCCTTAATCCTTTACAAATATTCAAATATCTAATGCAATATATTTATGTAGAACTCCTTTTATCTCCCAAATTTATGAATAAAATATTTTACTCTAAATTTTATAAACTAATTTGAAGTAGGATTCCTTATTCCTCCAACTCTAGAAATTTGGAAAAATAATACTTAAAATATTTTGTAATCATAATTTGATGTTGTATGCCTTATTTCTCCAACCTTAGTAAATTTGCAAATATTTACTTTATTTTATAAATCTAAATATGTAATTTTACAAAACCTAAATATAATCCTTCAAATCCTAAAAAACTCTTCAAAATATGATAAAAGGCTTTCAAAAATAATATTTTGATTTTTCTAAAGTTTAAAAATACTTATCTCTCCACTAATATCTTTAAAAACCTTAGAATATATTCCCTTATTTCCCTGTTTCTCCTACAAATATAAGCCTTTAATATGAAAAATACTATGGTAAGTATTACCTTAATAATTTAGGCGCTTCTCTTTAATGTTGGGTGCTTCTTCTTTGGTCAAATCTGCTATGTATAAATTTGGAATATGCTTTGACTCCTTATTTAATGCTTGTACCTTCTTTTTAAATGAGTATGACACTATAATTTGCTATATATGTGCTTCACTCTTACGTTTTGGCTATATGAGCACTTCTTCTTTCTTTTGCTAAGTGCCACGTATTGCAGATGTTGTAAAATATTTTGAATCCCTTCTTGGGGGTGCCAACATTCACGGAAGAGTAAACGAACACTTTCCATTGTTTTCATTCCCACTTGGGTAGAATATTGCTTTTGTTTTAATCATAGCGCTTTCCATTGTTTTCATCCCACTTGGACAGAATCTTCTTAACATGGTTTTTCACCCAAAATAGGAGTAAAAATGGTTTTCGTCCCTTCCTTAGGGTGAAAACATCTTCCCCTTTATCTTCACTGGAAATTTCCATTTTAATAATAATTGTTTAAGCCTTAGACCATTTTCATCGCTCCTTCAATCCTGAGATGTTCCTTGCCATACATTTGTCCCTTTTATATTTTGTCCACGATTTTCATTAATTTTTACCATAAAAACCTGTCGTGTATTTCCAAAAATAAAATCAACCTTCTTTATTTAATGAAATCTTAATATAAATCTAAGTATATAAATGTTTCCAATATTACACTTAAATCTCACTATTTTAATTCAAAACTAATATTTCATTTTTATTTTTATACATTATTTTCAAGTTCAATTCTACTACTTGCCTTTGTGGTGCATATATACTCCCGAATGGGAAATAATATTTTTTAACTCATTATTTATTATAAAGGATGGATATATAGAGAGAGAGGATGTCCATCATTTTATTTAGCTATCCCAACTTATTTTTCATTTTATAACTAATCATATATCAATCCTTAAGGAGAAATAATACAATCTATATAGTGGTTACCATATAATCAAGATCATAAATCACATTCATAGGTCGTGGTATTTTTGTAGTTCTACTTGGATTTTTAACTAAGTGAATATTTACAAAACTATTGATATTGATAAGAGTGTATTGAGTATTTAATGATGGATGCATAGGTGAAATGGACAACATTGGTTATTATAATCTAATTTTTATAATATTATCCCTAAATAACTATATTTACCTAATATGCTACATGGCTATCTATGATCAATGTTGATGAATATCAAACAGAATAATGAATCCCATTAGTCCTAGTAGATAATTTATATTAATTTGTAATGATATAATGTTAAACTTTACCTTTCAATATAGAAATCATGATTTGGATTATTGACAAACTAAACCAATAACATGTATAAAAAATAAATGGCAAGTGATAGGTAACACATAAAAAGATAAGTTGCAAGTTCATGTAATGATAAAGGTTTTGGACTCTCTTTTAAAATGTCCAAGGTTCAAACCCCACTTAAATATGAGGGACCAAAACCCCTCATAAAAACATGTATAAACTCATTAAAAATATAAAAAAAAGATAAATAAATATAAAATTATTTTTTTACTCATTTGAAAATTCTATGTAACGAGTCTTTGAGACAATAATTATTATTATTATTATTTTAAGAATAATGTTTACAAATTACATCAACAACCACCCTCAAGGGGTTTGAACACAAGACCACTTAAGAAACAACCATCATTATTATTATTATTCAATATTGAACAATGTATTTTATATGGGTACCTGTTGAGAGATATAGTGTTTCATCTTAAATAATTACTAATATAACATTTCAATTCTCAATCCAAATTTTTTTTGAGTTGATTTTAGTATACAAATATTATCAGTTGAAATCTTATCCTAGAAATTGTGTTATAATTTAAAAATGCAAATTGAAGTAACTATAGTGCATTTTATGGAACTCAAAAGGATGGTTTTACATGATTTCATATGCAATAATTAATATTATTTTTATATAATATGATTAAATAATTAAAGGGGCTTATCAAAACCATGAAATTCCTCAAATCACTAATATGGAAACTAAATATTATTTCCTCAAATTACTCTTCAAATTCCTCAGTCATATAACTAATAACCCTAAAACAATCTTAATGATTTTTCAATCCCACAACTCTCCTATTTTACCCCTATTTAGCAATAAATAGAGTGACCTCCATCTTGCATTTTTTCCAATTGAGTTTGCTTTGAAAATCTAACCCAAGGTATTTGTATTCACTTACTACCTCTAAAGGATTTCCTTCAAATAAAATATATGGTTGTTGTTTTGCTCTCTGAATAGAGAAGACCATACTTTTAGTCTTGCCAACTTTTACTTGCATCCCAACATATTTAGGAAAATGCTCTAAAATTTTTAGATGTTATTTTAAATTTAAATTTCTTACCAATCAAAATGAGATCATCACAGAGAAAGAAGTTTCACCACATAATTAGAAGTTGTATTCTCGCTCCTCCCATTGTTTCTACCCATTCCTATAATTGATCAATATGCTGTGATTAAAAATTAATTTATTTACCAAATAAAAAACATATAAGTTGTGGTATAATACATTCCACAATCAAATGGCATAGGTCAACCTATTAGGTTCCTCAACATTCAAGTAGGAGAAGCAAGTTCTATTTTTGCCAAGAAATACATAGATAGTATCAATATGTGTTGTAATACCACTATATAATAATGATGTAGTATGTCTAGGCCCATTTCAGTCCATATAACTAATTAAAAAACTATATAATGCATTCAACAAGCAAATTCTTTATTATTTATACATTAATTTATGAAAGTTTGCATGACATTTAGATACTTAATTGTTAAATGCCAATCTATGTGATAAATAAAAACTTTAAATGATATAAATAGTTATTTGTTAAATGAAAATCTTCATAATAATTTGTGGTTTTAAATATAATGAATAAAACTTGACTCATGTTATGGTTTTAAATACTTATCTTTTGTTGTAATACCACTATATGGTGACTATGTTAGTTTAATTTATATGTAAATCTAAAAATAAAGCTTTGTATATAACCTCTTTGTTTTATTTATACTTGGTTTTAGGAGGTTAATATATAATAATTTGTATCACCAGTTTTAATTATATTTTAAAGTGAATTAAGATTAAAAATCTTTTGCATTTGCAATTTACCAAAAATATTTTTATAATTTATCTTTAAAATTGATCTTAAACTTATTATGCAATCAAACTCTTAAAGAATAATTAATAGTAAAATATCAAATAAATAAAAATAAAACTGAGTCTCCACAAAAAAATCTAATTTAAAAATTGAAGATACAATGAAAAATCTTAAATCCTGCCTGCTGGTTGTAAATTTATCTAAGGTAAAAATCATTCAAAAATATTAACAGATTGAAATTAAAATATTTTCAAAAATTTAAAAATAGATATACCAATATTAATTTTTAAAACACAACAAAAAAATCTAAGAAAAATTGAAGATACAATGAAAAATCTTAAATCCTGCCTGCTGGTTGTAAATTTATCTAAGGTAAAAATCATTCAAAAATATTAACCGATTGAAATTAAAATATTTTCAAAAATTTAAAAATAGATATACCAATATTAATTTTTAAAACACAACAAGAAAATCTAAGAAAACTAGACTTCTTTATTAGAAAAAAACCACCATTAACCACTCTCCAAGATCTCAGTCATGTTATCACCTCTTTTTAACCTCCAAATTTCTCCAAGATCTCAGTCATGTTATCACCTCTTTTTAACCTCCAAATTTACTGCGATCTTGCGCACTTCTTCACATAAATGGGAGGCGTCATTTTGAAAGTTTATATTTGGTATGTCATGGGAGAAAAACGAATTCAGCAACGACATCTTGGGCGCCTCCCTAGACGTCAAACCATTGGAATAATGAGATTCTATGCAATACATAATGCTTTGCTGAGCTTCTTTCAAAGCTGTACCCAAGAGGAACAATGGACAACTTGCCAGGTAACTCAAAACATTGGGAACTCCTCTTCTCTCAAGATATATTTGAAATAATGCAGAAAGCTTTTTTCACCACTTTTGACTTTCAAAGAATGCAATTGTGTTTGTAGATTTAGAATAGTAGATTTATTTTTTCCTTCAAATATTTTTGCTAAAGTGTTCCATGCATCTGTAGATGTTCTTGCTAAACTAATATATGGTTGTATGTCATCTAAAATTGTAAAATTTATGATCATCAATGCTTTTGCTTCATATTCCTCAAATTTTTGTATATCTCTATCATCTTCAGTAGGTTTAGTTTTTGCTCCTTTGACTATGTCCCAAAGTTTTTCCACTATTAAGATTGATCTTACTTTATTTTTCCATGAAGTATAGTTAGGACCTTTGAGCAATTGGGAATCTGAAAGAAATAGTTTGTTTGTAGTTGTCATGAGGAGACTATCTTATGATTCCTTAATCCTTTACAAATATTCAAATCTCTAATTTTTGAACTTAGAGATTAATCTTATCAAATGCAATATCTTTTATGTAGAACTCCTTTTATCTCCCAAATTTATGTATAAAATATTTTACTCTAAATTTCATAAACTAATTTGAAGTAGGATTCCTTATTCCTCCAACTCTAGAAATTTAGAAAAATAATATTTGCAATATTTTGTAATCCTAATTTGATGTTGTATGCCTTATTTCTCCAACCTTAGCAAATTTGCAAATATTTACTTTGTTTTGTAAATCTAAATATGCAATTTTACAAAACTTAAATATAATACTTCAAATCCCAAAAAACTCTTCAAAATATGATAAAAGGCTTTCAAAAATAATATTCTGATTTTTCTAAGGTTTAAAAATACTTATCACTCCACTAATATCTTTAAAACTTTAACCTTAGAATATATTCCCTTAGTTCCTTATTTCTCCTACCAATATAAGCCTTTAATATGAAAAATACTATGGTAAGTATTACCTTAATAATTTAGGCACTTCTCTTTAATGTTGGGTGCTTCTCCTTTGGTCAAATCTGCTACGTATGAACTTGGAAGATGCTTTGACTCCTTCTTTAATGCTTCTACCTTCTTTTTCAATGTGTATGGCATTGGACTTTGCTATATATGTGCTTCCACTCTTACATTTTGGCTATATGAGCGCTTCTCCTTTCTTTTGCTGAGTGCCACGTATTGCAGATATTATAAAATATTTTGACTCCCTTCTTGGTGGTGCCAACATTCATGGAAGAGTAAAATGAACACTTGGCACAATATTCCTTGTTGTTTGGGAGTTACCTATCCTTTCTTGAGCGTTGGGTAATGATGTAGAGCATTGAGCGCTCCTCTTTCTAGAAATTTATATTTCTTCCCTGGTGATTTACGTTATGGCTTATGAGCCAACTTTGACCCTTGTGCCAGATGGCAATATGCATGCACTCCTTTCTCCAACGTATGAAACTACAAGGCTTTTCAATGCCTCTTTTTCCTCCAACGTATTCTTGCTTCTTTGTAAACGTATTCTGGCTTCTTTGTAACTGCACTTCGTGAGGATTCTTCTCTCCTTGGCTGATGGTGGATGTTAACGTATTCTTGCTTCTTTGTAACTAAACTTTGTGAGGTTTCTTCTCTCCTTGGCTGATGGTGGATGTTTTCACTGATGGCTCTAGCTGTAATACCTCTTGTATGCTCCAATGATGGCCCTGTAATATTTTCTTTGGCAGTTTGCTCTATTGATGATTTTCCTTTGATAATGCACCCTGTAATTTTTTACTTTTTCTGTAATCTACCTTGCTTTTCGTAGATTGATCTTTTGCAGGTTGTGGCTGATGTTTTCTTGCTCCTTTGGATGGCTGAATCTTGAGCCTAATGGCTCTTTTCCTTGAGCACTTTTGTTAGTGCTTCTTTCCTACAAATGGGTGGACGTATGATGTAGAGCTTGCCCCCCTGTATTCTGGTGTTGAATGGTGCTCAATATGGTGGTGTCTTCAACCACTCTTTTAGTGGTTTTATTTACCACTTTTTGCTTGTACATCTAGTGTTTTTAAACACCTAAAATATACCTTGAATTTGGAGCTCTTTTCCTTCCAAAATCTGCTATAAGTTGTGGGATATTCTTCCTCACAAATGTAGGATAATTCTGCTTTTACATTCTCTTAAAAAACAATATATACTATTCACTTATAACTCCTTTAAAAATCAATCTAATGTTGTTATAATTATGCTAACTTCTCTAATAATGAGAGTAAATCTATCTCACTAATGAATGTAAAATAAATCTGATATTTTTTCTATTTCAAAATAGCATATATCAAACTCCTTATCACTCCTATTAAATTGTAACTTTTTTTTGTTTGTAATATGCAAGCTTTCTATAAAATCAATGGTGTGAAATGGTGTCTTTTCTTAGCTTAATGACACCTTAAAAAACTTCCTCTTTTCTAGCTCTAAATGGCTCTAATATTTGATGCTCCAAAAATTCTTAATAGGCACCTTCAAAAACTTTGCAATAATAATATATATGGCATCAAATTAACACACCTTTTTGTAGCTCCTTTATTTATAGCTTGTTGTCTTGTATTTGTTGCAATTGCACCTTACTTATGCTATTAGTAGACTCTTTAATTTGCAGCTATAGTTGCTGCCCAAAATCAGCTTTCTTTCTTCTTCATAGGTGTTGGCTATTTCTATAATTTGCAGCTTCAAATGCTGCTCTTTCATTGTTCAATTATGTAGGAGGACTCCTCCTTAGATGTTGCTAAAATATGATTTGGTGTTGTCTTCAAGCCTTCAAATATACTGCTCTTTTTTTCTATCAAGCCTTCTCTTGGTTGTTCAAATATTTTCTGAAAGCTTCTCCAAAGCTTTCTCTAAACTATAGCTTTTCTCTTCTATTTTTTACTGTCTTTTCAGCTTCTCTTTCTGCAACTTTGTGCTTTTATAAATCAGCCTACAAAACTTTTGTGGCTGTCTCCAAATCTCTCTAAACTATGACCTCTTCAATATTCTTGCTTTCTTTTGACTTCTTGCTGAATTCTGACTTCAACTCTGACCTCTATCTCTGTCTTCTTTCTCAAGAATTTGAATGTCTTGAGTTCTCAAAATTTGACAAACTTCTTGTCAAATCCTTTTTCCTTTTGGGCTTGTTGTCGTATGGCAATAATTATCCCAATATCTTCTGGTCAGGTGCTCTTTCTACTTGCAATATTCTGCTTCAGGTCACTACTTCTACTTTTGCAATAAGGCTTTCTCTTGCCTTCTTTCCTTTCTTCAAAATCTTCTATAGACCTCTATTCTTGGGTCTTCTAATTCTGCAACCTTCAATTCTTTAGCAAATGCTTTTAATGAAACCTTACCTTGGTTTCTTCAATATTCCAACTATGGGAAATTCTTCAATGAGATCTCTTTCTTGGATCTCTATATTTTGTTGCTTCTATCTGCAATAGGACCTTCTGTAGTCCTTCTATCTTCTATCTTCAATATTTAATCTTCCAATCTTGGAAGTTCTTCAATATGACCTCTTTTTGGGTCTCTTTCTTCAATCTGCAATCTTGCAATGAGAACATTTTCTTGGTTCTTCTCAATATTCAATAAGGTCTCCTTCTTGGACCTCCTTCAATGTCTACTTTTCTGCAATAAAAGAGTTAATCCCTACACTAGGAAAGCACATAGACTTTTAGGCAATCGAAGATGAAATTCTTCTCTATATATTGTAGGAAGCTTCTCAACTTCTAAGAATCAATATTCTACAACAAAACTTAGACAATAATAATCATATGTATTCAATGTTCCATAAATAATAATCTTCACTAGCTATCTTAAAAACTAGTGGAATCAAATCTTATATTGAATCCTAGTCTTCACGGGTTTTCCTTTCAACCCTGTGGAAAGATTCTAGCCAAATAATCTAGAATTCTTTTTTTATCAAGCTTATCAATAGGACCTCTTCTAAGGGTCTCTTAATCAAGGTCTATCTTCAAGACCTATAAATTTTCTTCTATTCTGATTTTATTCTTGGAATAGGTATATCCTTAAATATCACTAGTTTTTCTTTCCAGAGGAAATTCCCTTATCTTCTCTGGTTCTTTTCCAGAGGAAATTCTCTTTATATTCTCTGGTTCTTTTCTAGAGAAAATTCTCTTTATCTTCTCTGGTTCCTTTTCTAGAGGAAATTTTCTTTATCTTCTTTGGTTCCTTTTCTAGAGGAAATTTTCTTATCATTATTGGTCTCTTCTTAACTAGTAGAAATCTTCTTTCTTCAGATCTATATTATGACTTCTATCAAACAATTCCAAAACAATGATATTTGCATGTAGCAATGCATAATGGTTGATCTGTTTGTAAATATATTGTTGGATTAGATTGATAGTAGCAATGGTGATCCCTTGTGGCTCTGATACCACTGTTAGATTTTGATGAGTAAATACTCAAATAATATTGCCTCAAGATCAATAATATAATTGCAATATGAAAGATATAATAATGTTGATCAATCAAGCATATAAATTCTGAATCTACTAGATAATAACTCAAAGAATGCTAATGCCAAATACTCAAAAATATTTATTGAATGAAGAGACCAAAATACATCATACTACATCACCTTCCATTGCTTACATAGGTGACTCTTCCTCCTTCGCCATATCTCTTTTACATCAATACATCCATATATATAGAATGGAATGTGACTCTTCATATGGAGGTTTCTTGGGCCTCACTCTTCCTATGACTCTTCATCTTCCTACTCTAGTGACACATGTACATAGGGATAACTATGCACATTTACATTCCAAAATATCATTGCACACTTGTGCATTACATTGCATAAAGTAAATCCTAATCTAAGACTCTTTTCCTAATCTATAGATGTACCCATGGTGGTACATTGGCATGTACCAAATAATGTAATATATTCCAACAAACATTGGAACACACGATTCACCTAAAAACCTTAAGTTAAGCAATTTTTTAATCTAGATGAACGAGATAAATTTACCATGCTTTTAATTGATTTTCAAGGTATATTTTCTTGGTCTTATGTAAACATGTTTGGGTTAGATCCTTCTTTTGTTGTCCATCACCTTGTAGTTAGACCTTAAGTTAAGTCTATCAAGCAAAGCTTTACAAAATGCATCCTAAAATCACTTTGCTTGTTAAATAACTTCAAAAACTTCTTGATGTTGAATTCATTAAGGACATCAACTACTTCAATTATATTTCCAACATTGTCATTGTTGTTAAGAAAGAGGGCATGATCAGAGCATGTATTGACTTTCAAGACATTAATAAGTCTTGCAATAAAAATAACTTTCTCTTACCAAATATTCACATGATTATTGATTTTACTGTCAAAAATGGTATGCTATCCTTAATGTATGGCTTCTTGGGGTATAATCAACTTAAAATTCCTTTTAAATATCAAACTAAATCTACCTTTATAACCCCATGGGGCACCGTTTGCTACCGATTCATATCATTTGGATTGAGGAATTCTGGTGCTACCTATCAAAGAGTCGTGACTTATATCTTTCATGATATCATATATGATATTCTGGAATATTATGTTGATGATCTTTTTTTATCCATAAATCATGAAGATCATGTCCAAAACTTAAGGCATATCTTTGAAATGTTAATATAATATAAGGTCTACCTTAAACCTTTTAAATGTGTTTTCAAAGTAGCCTTCAATACAATATTATGATTTATTATGTGTATACAAGGTATCAATGTAGAACTTGTTAAGATGTTGGTCATTATTTGATGGGGGGACGCAATATTTGCTCAGACCAAAGTGCTCATGTCTGCTCATTCATTAAACTTGAAAACAAATTACATTACTAGCCTGCAGGCGTAGTTTTCTTTACAGGTGGAGGCTGCCTCACTTTCAGTGATCTGACTGCGCTCCGAGGAAGAATACAATCTTCCCCTTCTCCAAACTCAGCTCTCTTCTCCCTCTGCCCTCACCTTCACCTCTTTTTTTTCTTTTTAATCCTAATCGGCAACTACCACTGGGTCAACAATGGACACACACATTTATAAGCCATATGAACATCTCTGACCTCTAGGCATAGCAGTCGAGTGGCCGCCATGCTCAGCAAACTTATCGAGTAAGAAATCCTGTATTGATGAGGCATTTGACCGCCTCGGGAAACATCGTCTAGGAACGTGTGCCTTTTCGGGATGTGAACCAGTAGTATGTCACGATATCACGACATTTTTCTTCCTCGTTGCCTTTTCTCTCCTTCGATTCATGATATCATGACATATCGCGATATCATGACATTTTCCTCCTCACTACCTTTTCTCTTCGTCGGGTCGCGATATCGCGACACTTTCCTCCTCGCTGTCTTCTCTCTTCGTTGAGTCGCGATATCGTGACACTTTCCTCCTCGCTGTCTTCTCTCTTCGTCGAGTCACGATATCGTGATATTTTCCTCCTCGTTGCCTTTTCTCTTTGTCAGGTCGCGATATCGCAACATGTCACGATATCGTGACATTTTCCTCCCCGCTGCCTTTTCTCTTTTTCAGGTCACGATATCGCAACATTTTCTTTTCGGCTCTTCTTTCTTTCTTTTGGTCATGAAATTGTGACATGTCGCGATATCACGACATCTACCTTCTACTTCCTTTTTGCCTTTTTGGGTCACAAAATTGCGACGTGTCACGATATCGTGACATCTTGCCCTCTGCTCTCTCTTCGCTTCTTGGGTTGCAAAATCATGACATGTCGTGATATCGTGATAGCTTTGCCTTTTGCTCTCGCTCTCTGCTTCGGGTCACAAAATCGTGACATGTCATGATATCACAACAGTTTTCTTCCTTGCTTCCTTTTCTGCTCCTTCGGTCGTGATTTCGTGACATGTCGCGAAATCATGACATTTTTCTCCTCTGGCATTTCCTATGTTCTTTCGATCATGAAATCACGACACGTCATGATTTCATGACATTTTTCATCGGATGCCCTCTCTCTCCTGATTCGGTTGCAATTTTGTGACATGTCACGAAATCGTGACATTTTCTACTCCTGCCTCTTGCTTCGTCCTTTTGTCGCGATAATGCGACATGTCGTGATATCACAACACTTTTCCTCCCTTGCGCCTTCTTTCGTCTTCTGGTCACGATTTCGTGACATGTCACGAAATCATGACATTTTTGCTCTGTGCCTTCTCTCTCCTTCCTGAGTCATGAAAACGTGACATGTCACGATATCGCGACACTTTTCTCTGTCGTGATATCGTGACATCGAGGCAAACACTTAAAAAAATTTGTTGATGCAAGATTGCTCTGCTACCACCGGATGCTCCTACATCAGACAACCGGGGTGGATTGAGAAGTGACCTTCACTTCTGTGTTGTTCTGTCACCTTCTCACAACTTGCAAAATCTTCAACCTCTTCAACCTCCACTCTCATTGTTGTCAGCAACCTCTTTTCATCCATCCCCTTCAGCAAACAGATCCTAGCGCTGCTACATACCTTTTCTTCCGCCTCCTTCAAGGGCTTCAGCTTATGGCACACTCCATTCTTCATCACTGAGTAGGTGTTGGCATGACCATCATGCACTGCACACCGATCAAACTGCCATGGCCTTCCCAACAACAAATGGCAAGCATCCATAGGCAGGATGTCACACAGGACCTCATCACAGTAATTCCCAATATTAAATTTGACCAAGGACTGTTCACTGACCAATGTCCTATGGTCCTTCTACAACCATGCAATCTGGTATGGATGCGGGTGTCTCCTCCTCTCTAGTTGTAACTTAGTAACCATTTCTTCAGAGACCAAGTTATCAGTACTACCATTATCTATAATCACATTACAGACCTTACCCGAACTTCTGCACCTTGTGTGGAACAGGCTCCTCCTCTGGTCTGACCTTTTCTCTTCATTCAACAAGGTTCTCCTTGTGAACATAACTTCTCCTCTCTCTGCCTCCTCAGAATGTTTTGATTCGGCTCTTTCGTCTACTACAGCAGCTCTGGCAGGACCCTCAGGTCTCTTATTCGTCCTTTCTCGATGTTGTGGACACTCAAATGCTCGATGTCCTTCTTCACCATAGTGGAAACAGGTTCCATGAAATCCTCCTCTTCCAAATGCACGTCCAGATCTACCTCTCCCTCTTGGGTAACCATTATTCTGATTATGGGGTTGGTAACCATCATCCTCCTTCTGATCTTGACTGTAGCTGGCTTCTTCTTTCTTCTCATCTTGTCCTCCATCTATTCTTCCACTAGTTCTTCCACCATGACCTCTTCCTCTTTGCTTACCCTCAAACCGTTTGTTTAGCTTCTCTTCGACTTTGAGGGCAAACTGGTAAGCATCCTCAATGGTGCTCACCCTAATCAGACTCAACTCTTCTTGAATACTAGGTCTCAACCCATTGATGTAACGGGCCACCTTCTCCTTGTTAGCCTCTGAATGGCCAGTTCGAATGGAGATCTTATAGAACTCCTCTGTGTATTCTTTGATAGTTTTGCTTGACTGTCTCAAAATCTGCATTTTCCTTAGTAGATCCAATTCATAATCTGTAGGGATAAACTATCTCTTTAGCTTATCTACCATTCTATCCCATCTGGTTATTCTCTCCTTTCCTCTTCTGTTTCTTTCCAGCTATACTCCCTTCCACCATATGTTGGCATGACCCTTCAGCTTGGTCTTAGCAAACTTGACCCTATTAGGATCTTCAACCTCTTCATACTCAAAGTATTCTTCCAAATCATTGATCCAGTCAATCAACTCCTCTGGATCAAGATTTTTAGAATACATAGAAACCTCCATCTTCGGTCTCTTCCCAATCTGAGAGATGGCTCTGTATAACCTGGCTTGTGCAGGATCTACAGCCTCTTCTTCTTCCTCAAATTGGTCCTCTTCTTCTTCAACCTCATCTTCACTTCCTTCTTCCCCTCTGGGTTCAAGTCCTCTGTGTAGCTCCTCTTGCAAGGCCTAAACTTGCCTCTGCAAAGCTCTGAAATCTTCTGTTGGCACCATGTTTCTTCCACCACCACGGTTTCTTCGTGGAGGCATTTTGCTTCACTCTCTTCTCACAACCCTTCCACAGATCCTGGTGCAAGCTGCCTCACTTTCGACTATCGGCTCACACACTCAAGAACTCTCGCTCTAATACCACTGGAAGGGGGGATGCAATATTTGCTCAAACCAAAGTGCTCATGTCTGCTCATTCATTAAACTTGAAAACAAATTACATTACTAGCCCGCAGGTGTAGTTTTCTTTACAGGTGGAGGCTGCCTCACTTTTGGCGATCTGCCTGCACTCCTAGGAAGAACACAATCTTCCCCTTCTCCAAACTCGGATCTCTTCTCCCTCTACCCTCACCTTCACCTCTTTTTTTTCTTTTTAATCCTAACTGGCAACTGCCACTAGGTCAACCATAGGCACATGCATTTATGAGCCATCTGAACATCTCTGACCTCTAGGCACAGTAGTCGAGTGGCCGCCATGCTCAGCAAACTTATCGGGCAAGAAATCCTACATTGATGAGGCATTTGATTGCCTCGGGAAACACCGTCTAGGAACTTGTGCCTTTTCGGGCCGTGAACCAGCAGTATGTTGCGATATCACATGTCGTGATATCATGAAATTTTTCTCCCTCGTTGCCTTTTCTCTCCTTTGGGTCGTGATTTCGCGACATGTCACGATATCACGACATTTTCCTCCTTATTGCCTTTTCTCTTCGTCGGGTCACGATATCGTGACATGTCACGATATCGTGACATTTTCCCCCTCGTTGTCTTCTCTCTTCGTCGGGTCATGATATCGTGACATGTCGCGATATCGTGACATTTTCCTCCTCGATGACTTTTCTCTTTGTCATGTCGCGATATCGCGACATTTTCCTCCTCGCTGCCTTTTCTCTTCGTCGGGTCGTGATATCGCGATATCGCGACATTTTCTTTTCGACTCTTCTTTCTTTATTTTGGTTGTGAAATCATGACATGTTGTGATATCATGACATTTGCCTTCTGCTTCATTTTTGCCTTTTCAGGTCATGAAATCATGATGTGTCACGATATCACGACATCTTGCCCTCTGATCTCTCTTTGCTTCTTGGGTCACGAAATCGTGACAGCTTTGCCTGCTGCTCTCGCTCTCTGCTTTGAGTCACAAAATCATGACATGTCGTGATGTCGTGACAGTTTTCTTCCTTGCTTCCTTTTCTGCTCCTTTGGTCGTGATTTCGTGACATGTCATGAAATTGTGACATTTTTCTCCTCTGGCCTTTCCTGTGTTATTTCGGTCGTGAAATCGGGACACATCACGATTTTGCGACATTTTTCGTCGGATGCCCTCTCTCTCCTGATTCGGTCACGATTTCATGACACGTCATGAAATCATGACATTTTCTACTCCTGCCTCTTGCTTTGTCCTTTTGTCACGATAATGTGACATGTCGCGATATCACAATACTTTTCCTCCCTTGCGCCTTCTTTCGTCTTCTGGTCGTGATTTCGCGACATGTCATGAAATCATGACTTTTTTGCTCTATGCCTTCTCTCTCCTTTTCGAGTCACGAAAACGCAACATGTCACGATATCGTGACACTTTTCTCTGTCGCGATATCGCGACATCGAGGCAAACACTTAAAAAAAAATTGTTGATGCAAGATTGCTCTGCTGCCACCGGATGCTCCTGCATCATTATTATATGCCTCCTTTGCTTAGCATATATGAGCTCCACAACCTTTAAAAAAACTCCAAGCCATTAGGATATTTATTTTCCAACATGTTGATAAGTATCAACCTTTCTCTCAGCTTTTGTGTAAGGATATGGAATGTTGATGGGATGACGAATGCCTAGTATATTTTGATGCTTTAAAGGTATATCTCACATCCCTTCCTATCTTTATTCCATCAAATCCTTCCAAAAAATTATTACTATACATTGCTACAACTAGTCATACCCTAGGCACCATGTTAGCTTAATATAATGACCAACAAAGAAAGAGCAATTTACTAAATTAGTATAACCCTCATTAAATATAAGACTTGTTATACACCTTTAGAAAAATATCTTGTCATGGTTTTTGCTTCCCTAATTGTGATATTACATACTTAGCCATAAAAAATTTATCCTCACAAGGGTTGGTCCTCTATGCTACCTTTTGACCAAATCTTATCTTTCAAGGCAAACTGCCAAATGGGTCATTTTCCTTAGTGATTTTAATTAAGGATTTATTAGTCAAAAGGAAATCAAAGGCTAAGTTATTACTGATCAATTAGTTGTCACACCTATAGAAGTAACACATCCTCATAATAGATTTTTTAAAAGAATGTATCTTTGTCACAAAAACCAATTCTAAAGATTCTTGGATCTTATATTTCAATGGTGCTCAATGTGTAAAGCATATCAGTGTAAGAATAATTTTAGTTACCCCTCAAAAGCAATTAATTCCTTTTTTATCTAAATTATAATTATCATATACCAATAAAAATATGAAGAAAAAATCCCTTATTTATGGACTTCATGTCACCTTGGCCTTAATATTTAAAACCTCTTTTTTTCATAGTTTCTCAACTTGTGGTAAATCAAGTAAATGGTTTTTACCACACTACAAATGAGAAGCTTAATCCTTACAAATAAATTATTTCAAACTCTTAATTGTCTTTGATAAGATAACTGTAGAGCCTATCCCATGATCTATTAATTGCCATTTTGATACCATGGCTACTATTGACTCTCTTATTTCTTTAGAGTTGTATGAATTTCAAGTCATTATTTTTATTTTCTAAATTAGGAAACCAACAACTATTACCTCTAGCCATCTGTCTTTATAAATATTTGTTACAAAATAATCATCCATTCCTTTTGAATCTTGATATAAAGGTATTCTCACCTTTCCTAGGTATGTCCATGCTAGATGGATTGGATTGTAATAGAAAAAAATATTTGTGAAGACAAGCATCTTGATTTTTAATCATTGGAGATGTTTTATATCAACGTTCCTTTGATTGCATGCTCTTGCAATGCCTAACCTTTGATGAAGAAAAGTAGCCATTCATAAGTCCCATGAAGGGTCTTATGGTGGTCATTTCAGTGGAAACGACATCACCAAAAAACTTCTTTGATTAGGTTTTTAATGGACTTCAATGGGTAAGGATGCTTGTGACTATTTTTGACATTCTAATAAATGTCAACACCATGATAACCTTATACATGCTCCTTCTCAAGGCCTCCAACCTATTGTCTTTCCTTGGCCATTTTCTATTAGGAGACTTGACATCATTGGAAATATCAATCCCACATATTCTAATGGCCACACATTTATCGTTACAACCATATAATACTTTAATAAATAGGTATAATCTATACCTCTATCTATAGTAACTAGTGTTCAAGTTATAAGTTCATTCTTAACCAAATATTTTGTCATTATATAATCCCTTCTATAATCATCCCTAACAATGGATTTTAAGAACAAAGATATCCATAATATTTGTTCCAAATATAAAATCCAACATAAATGGTCTACTCCTTATTACCCTAAAGGTAATGATTAATTTTAAGCATCTAGTAGAACTTTAATAATTATTTTTAAGAAACTAGTTAATAAAACCAGTCATAATAGGTATCTTCAACTCTATCATGCATTATGGTTATATTTTACTAGTGTTGGGACACCCACCAGTGCAACCTCCTATGTCTTGATGTATGACACCAAATTTATATTTCCATTCAAACTAGAAGTTTCCTCTTTGAGGATCTTGTTACAAGATTCTTTCATTGGCGATGAATATCACCTCACTCACCTTAGTTAGCTATATTTGCTCAATAAAAAGCATATCCATGTTTTAGATTATTTGTATGCCTATTAAAATTGACTTAAACATACCTACACTAAAAATATGTATAATCACTCCTTTGAATGAGGAGATCTTGTTCTTAAGATAATCAAAAGAATACCAATACCAGAGCCAAGCTTAAAGGTAAATTTGTGCCTAATTGGTTAGGCATATTTGTTCTAACTACTAATTTTTGTTCTAAATTATATCACCTTGCTACCCTTAATGAAAATAAACCTGAAGAGCCCATGAATATTATGCATCTTAAATGATATTATACATAGTTTTGTATCACTTAGTTTACCATACTGCATGATTACCTGTAATATTGCATGTCTATTTGTCATACTTTGCATGATTGCTTGTCGATACATGTATTGCTTCTTGTCATAATTACATGATTTCTTATCATAATATATTCATTATTTCCTTTCATCATTACATGGTTTTCTTGTTGCATGTATAATTAAGGGATTTTGAAAGGATGCAATGATGACACTAGTTAGGTTAGCTTACACTTGTACTAGGTCATTGATAGTAGCACATCCCTACCCTTAGGACATTCACTTAAATCATTCATGATTACTTTATCTATCGAGATGTGATGATAACCCGATATGAGCATTATGCATACGGGTATCCAATTCTAGTGGAATATGTTTCTTTACATTTGCATAAATTTACTTAATTGAATCATTTCTCTACATTACATTCATATTTCTTACCTTAACTTCTTCCAGCATTTCTAGAACCTTCTCTAATGTTTCTCTAGCCTATGTCTATTTAAGGATACATTTATAGGATTATTTATTGATTGAAGCATTTGATACTCACAAATACAATAAGAACTATTTTTCCTATAAGATTTTAAAACTATTATCAACAAATAATTCTATCAAGTATCCTTCTTCAAATACATAGTATGATTATTTCCTTCTTCCTTACCAACCACATTTATGTCCTATTGGCATCTAGAGTAGAATTGATACCTTATCATCACAATATTTAATACAATTATAGTCATTATATGCATCCATTAAACATTTAGAGGATACAACCTCACTTCTAGCTCTAGATTTTAAATATACACCTTAACATTATATCGTTCACCCTTTTGGGATCTACGATATAATTTATGCTTTATCATTTTGATATTTGGATAAATATTTTTAATGCTATAAACTTATCAAAATCTAAGGGGATAAATCCCCACTTCTTCTACTAGATTTCGTCTAGGTGGGGGTATTTTTGCATTAGTTCTTCTTCTTTCCCTAGGGAATTTTGGTGCTATGATCATATAGTATATACTAAAATGGAAGGTCATGTCCTCTCTCTCTTTTAAGAAGATGCACTATCATTCTTATAGCATCCTCCACTTTTAGTTGTTCTATATGACCACTATGCTAGGCATCCTCAACTTTTAGTTGTTCTATATGACCACTATGTTAGGCATCCTCTTGATTTTTAGCCTTATAATCATCCACCATATCTTGGTACCTTTGTAATACATGATCTAGTTGGACCTTTATTTATCTTCTCAAGATAGTTTTGCAACATTGGATTTTTAGGTGACTATATCATTTTATACTTTTGAATATGTCGATAGGTGTTGCCTACCCTTCTGTCATGTAGTTTTTCCTTTTACATCCACCCTTGAACCACATGATCTATAGTGATTATAAATGATGATCCTAGTTAGGATATACATTTTTCATCCTACTTAGTACCAGATAACTAAGGCTAGTAGATTCATGGTTCCTACTTAATGTAATAACTCTCCAACTTTAGTGGACTTGATATTTTTTCTACAAATTTCTAATGGTTCCCTCATAGGATTTCCAGTATAGCTACCCACAACATTAGAAACTTGTAGATAAGTTTTATGATTACTCTATATCTATTGCATTACCTAATAGAGCATTTCTATATTATTGCACATTGCATATACAAATGACTAATTTTATGTTTGTATGATTTTACTACAGTTATTGCATACTATGTTTAGAGGATCTACTAGGAAATGCTAGCAATTCTAGCTAGGAGTAGTTGCCTTCATATTCTACTAGGTGACTGAGCTAGCAGGTACATCCTTAATGGAATTTATGCAAGTTTTTCTAATTTTGCATATTTGCATACATAATATAATCTTTAAGCTATTCTCACTCTTCCTCTTCTTAATCTTTTAGATAAAGCATGCACTATCTTATATTAAGAAATTTTTTTCTAAAAATTCTCATCAAGTGATAGACTATGCTTATCTCACCCATTATGAAATCCTTCAATTAAACCCCAGTCCTCTCCTTAGTGCTCTATTTTGATTTTTCCAATCTCTCTTTATAACCCATTATCTATCACTTGATTTATTGAAACTAGTGCTCAGCATCCACTAAGGCATTGTTTGAATACAACATGCACTTTACAATGGATTATAAAGACACTCTATTGAATAAACATTATCCCATTAATACTTAATCATACCCTTCCTTGTTAGTTTCTAAGCTCCTAATAAATTAGAAAAGGATAGGCTAGATACCTAACAAATATAGCATTCGATGTTTGATATACCACTAGCTATTCAAAGACCATCTCTTATTGACCCCTAAGTTAGTAAGGATTACCTATTTCTTCGATACCTTTTGAAACACCAAGATAATGGATGTAGGATATGTCTAGTTTCTTGCACTTGTGCCACCATGCACTTGCTAGGCATCAGGATATTCTGCTAGTATCTCTTACTGAACCTTAAGTTAAATATGATTTATCTCTTCTTTGATAGTTTTTGGGATAATGAGATCATGTGTATAAGATATATCATGTTTGTAATATGTATGACTCTACATGTCTGTTAAGTATCAAACTATCTTATCCATATATCTCGTTGGTCTCCTTCTTAGTGATCCTTTTCTTCTTCTCTAGTTTGGTTGTCTTTTGCTACATTAATTTTATTGTACCTTTTTCCAAATTAATTTTTTCTTATCAAATACTAATTTATTTATTTTTGATGCATCTCTTGAGAAGAAGACCCATTTGTGAATGGATTCTGCCAACCTTCCTTCATTTTGTGGCCATTCTTACCATGGATTTTACAAATATTTTTTGTGTGAAAATTATTTCTCTTTTATTGATATCCTTGTATATGATAATTATTCCGTTGTTGCTAGAACCATTATTGAGGTCATGTGCCTATTCTAAATGATTGATTTCCTTTTTATTTGTAATTACTTGTTCTTCTATTTGTGTTGTATGTGAGGTTTCTAATTTTTAAAGTAAATATTAAATAATATTAAATTACTTGATACTTGCAAATGCACCTCCATGGTACCTTCATGGTACAAATGTAAATTTATAATAGATTAGGGATGATTCTATAGTTTAGATGAGTGATTTATATTTTTTCTTTCATGTAAGTGTCAATATGTAGGAAATGCACAAGTGTCATATAGGTTAGAGTGAAAGAGTGTATTGAGAGATTATGCACAAGTGTCATGTATGTAAGTGAGCAAATATGTAATATGAGGATGTGCACAAGTATCTTGTATTAGGATTTAATGTAAGATTCATGTAGAATTATGCAAGTTTCATAGATTTAAGTATGCATGTAAGAAGAGAGTGAAGATTCTAGTATACAAGTGGCAAGATGAGAAGCTAAAGATCGGGAATAGGAAAGGGTGCATCTGCCAGATATGTAAGGAGTGCAATAGAAAAGTATTGAAGAGTCATATTACTATGGCTATATTACGAAGATAAAGCTCCATACAATATGATGGAAAATGATCTATAATGATCACCACATAGCAAGCACTGTTAATAAAGCTTGTATATAAATTTTGAGCAATTATTATTGTAAGTATTCTTATGCATGTACATGAATTATTTTTACTATTTTACATTCATATTTGATATTATAAGGGAATTTTATTTCATTATTCTATTGGCATAGATATATATTTGATTGCTCACATATAGAATTATACTCTTATTATAAATATTTTGACCTATAATATCATGGTTTTGGGAACCTATGATATTTTGAGGTAGCAAATATTAAAATCCAATAGTGGTATTAGATTTACCACTTAACTCTATGTATTTTTGATAGATTTATATTTATAATTACCATAATATTATAGTCTATCCACTTTTAAAATAGTGAAGACTTTAAATCTATTCTAAGGTTCTGATTGAGTAGATATTAAGGGGATAGATAATAGTCACCATGATTTATATGCTAGGGTCTTTCAACTTGGTTCAACGAAAACTAGTGAAGACTAGAACACAGCTTAAATTGATTAAGTGAGCCAACTCAATATATAGTTGGATGTGAGGGGATATTCATAGTCACCCTAATATTGATTTTGGATTCTCTAGAAAAGAGAAGAATCATATTGTTCTTAGGTACGATCTAAGAAATTATAGAATTGAGGAGCATAAAAGTTCGCATATAATTAAGAAGTATTAAGACTCCCAGAAAATAGAGAAGCATCAATTCTTACAAATATTGAGAAGCATCATAGTTCCCATAGGATTGAGAAGCAATATAAGCTTCCAAAGGTAAAAATATTTTAAGATAACTCGGATTGTGGTAGAAAGAATAGAATAGTTACTTTCTACTAATATTGAAGATTATTCTATAGCTAAGAGTACAACACAAGGATAAAATTCAAGTTGTAGTAAAGATAAAATTAAAGGGAAAATAATAAAGGGACTTGGTAGTGCCCAAGCATAGAAGAATCATCTAATCCTGATAGTAGTCCAAGAGTAGAGAAAAATCAAATGAGCCTAATAAATCTCGAGCATAGAGCAAAATTTCTTGAGTATAATAAAGCTCTAACTTAGAGAAGAAGCATTTGAGCTTAGAAGAAACCAAGCACAAAGAAGTAGCTTAGAGAAGTAGCACCCAGACCTGGAAAGGATAAGAAAGAGAAGTGATTGAGTTAGAGAACATCCAAGAATAAGAAAGAGAAGCGACCAAGTCAAGAAATATTTAAGCATAAGAAATAGAAGCAATCAAGTTAGGGAACATCCAAGCATAATAAAGAGAAGCATCTGAGTCAAGGAACATCCAAGCATAAGAAGGAAAGAGGTTGAGATTTATTACTATACAACAAAAGAACAAAGGTAATGTAGTGTTTGAGTAGCACTCAAGGTACTTAAGTAAAAGGAGCTTAATCTACTAAAAATAGTATTTAATAAGTGTTGAAGGCACTTCAGAAAAAAGATGTTAGACAATGGTGAGCAGTTCTTGAGAAGCACCTTAGCAAAGGATCTCAAGCATTAAGGAGAAGCACTTACATAGTAGAATAGATAGCATAGGAGTGAAGCACTCAAGAAATACTCACATAGTAGAATAGATAGTAGAGGAGTGAAGTGCTCAAGCAGTGCTTACATAACAAAATAGATAGCAAAGGAGTGAAGTGCTCAAGCAACGCTCACATAGTAGAATAGCTAGTAGAACAAAAACCTTAAATAGTGTTCACAAATAAGGACATCCAATAGAGGGAAGAAATGCTTAAGCATCACCTCCACAAATAAAATCAAATAGGAAAGAAGTGCTTGATGAATTTAGTAGTTGATAACAGTACTCATACAAATAAGTTACAGGTAGTAGGAGCAAACAAAGAAGAAATAGGATGAGTTGTACTCAAGAACCTCTATTGATAATAGTCATAGGTGGATAATATTCATTTGAAGTGTAATTATTGCAATAGAATTGGGCGTGAAAAAAGCTAATTGTTGGAATATTTATCTAAGAAATACTCATTCTTCAACATTTTGTTGGTGCAAAAAGAAATATTATGAGAGATTTGAAAGAATGTTAATATTCAAATTAGATAATTTTATTCAAAAACTTATTTCTAAAGCAACTCCTAACAAAAGAGCAAAATATTGTATTTTAGAAACATAGGATAATATTGAAATAGAACAAATTAGGGGAAAAATATTTTATGATGAAGTGTTTGATGTTTCAAAAAAATAAAAATTAGGAAAATAAATCAATTAGAATCCAAATTTATCTTGTAGAGTAATCAAGAAAGAAACACATGAACCAAAAACCAAATTTTAAGTTGTTCATGAACATGAATCAAAGATACATGAACTAGAGATCAAATAAGAAGTTCATGAATTAGATAATGAATATGCAAAGTATAAAGAGCCAAAGAATGGACATGAATAAGAACTCAAAGAAAAATTCAAGAATGAGGCTAAATATGAATCTCAAGCAAAAATTCATGCTCAATGCAAGGTCACATGAATATTGAAGATCAAAGACAAATATTGAAGGCTAAAGTCTTTAATAAACAAATAATGTCATACAAAGGAGTGTTGAATAATATACATACAAAGGTACACTCAAATGACACCATAAATTCCATGTACCTACAATATATACATGCAAAGGTACCCCCATGGTACCTTCATGGTACAAATATAATTATGTAATAGATTAGGGTTGAGTCTATAGTTTAGATTAGTGGTTTATATTTTTTCTATCATGTAAGTGTCAATATGTAGGAAATGCACAAGTGTTATGTAAGTTAGATTGCAAGAGTGTATTGAGAGAATGTGCACAAGTGTCATGTATGTAAGTGATCAAATATGTAATGTGAGGTTGTTAACAAGTGTCTTGTATTAGTAGTGCATGTAAGACGAGAGTGAATATTCTAGTATACAAGTGGAAATATGAGAAGCCAAATATCGAGAATAAGAAAGGGTGCATCTCCCAAATATGTAAGGAGTGCAATAGACAAGTGTTGAAGAATCACATTACTATGGCTATATTATGGAGATAAAGCTCCATACAATATGAAGAAATATTATCTATAACAATCACCACATAGAAAGCATTGATAAAATATCTTGTATATAGATTTTGAGAAAATATTATTTTAAGTATTCTTCATGCATGTACATGAATGATTTTGACCATTTAACCTTCATATTTGATATTATAAGTAAATGTTATTTTATTATTATATTGACCTAGATATATTTGACTGCTCACATATATAATTTTACTCTCTATTATTAATATTTTTTTTATACTATTAAGAAAAAGAGGGTTTTGAAAGGAACCCCACAACATTTTACAAGAGATAAGCCCCAAGGGCCACCACAAAATAACACAAACAAATATCCCAAGGGTGAACCAGTGAAACAACCGAAGAGACAAGAGCAAACAAGAGGAATGAACAAAAAGACCAAAGAGAACCGAGGAAGTTCTACTTTGAAGCACCAAGGGATCAATCCCACGTCCACCACATTGCTTCAAGGGTAAGGATTCAAAATTTAAAAATTGCCAATGACTCCACAAGACACATGCCATGATGAGAATCATGTACCCAAGGCACATGCCATGATAAGTTTTCTTCATGTTATTGCATAATGATTTTAGTATTTTTATATTCATATTTGATATTATCTTGAATGTTATTATTATTGGTCATCTTATATTTTAATTGCTCTTATATTTGAGACTACTCAAGATCCAAAATATTGGGACTTAAGATAGTTTGGCTTAAAAGCCAATATTTCCTTGATCTCTAAATAATATCCACCCAAGCTTTGTCCCTAAGGCTAAACTAATAAGTCTACAATTTTACAAGATTACTCCTCCAATATTCTTTTCTTTGCAAACCTTATCCCACTTACAAAGAGAAAACATAAGTTTTTCCTTGCATCCTTTTAAAAGAAAGTCTCTTTTAATTTTATCACTTTCTAATGACATACCTACTAGTAATCTTAAATTGAAATCATATAAATAAGGATGGATTGTAATATAGTCTTTATAAGTTGTAGTATTTCTGAAAGCATGAGGATACGGAAACAAAAAGAAAAGTGCCAAAATAGATGCTTTTAAAACCCAACTTAACGCTTATAGCCTATGTATTGCAAAGTGCATAAAAGAAAGAGCATAGACAAATTGACACAAGATAAAAGCAATATAAAATATGGCCTTTTTTATTGATATGCTTTTCAAAGTTGTGTTACAATACGTCTCCTTCCTTTTCAGGGCATAGGAGCATCAAATAAGTTTCTTATCGCATCTATAAACAACAATCCTTCTTCCGCATGCCCACATATAAGATGGGTGGACCAAAACATCACTGCCACTTGTGTGTATGATTTTTCACTCCTTCCTACTCTTCTGATGTCAAAAACCTGCATTCGAAGAAACAAAAAATATTAGTAGCACCTGCAGATATAATAAAGCATGTATTTCCCAAGGCCTACTGTCAGTATATGCATGAAAATATTAAATCGATAATCAAATGACCTCGGATTGACCTAAAAATTTAATAGTGGCATAAATATGTTATCAGAAAACCTATGCAAAAAGAAAATTCATGAAATTCATCACATATTTGTATTTGCTCTAGGGTGGGACGAATAGACCTGCAATAACCTGTCAGAAAGCACCCTCTTCAATGTCCTGTATCGGAAGCTCCAAATGACCTGCAAACTTGGGGTTAGCTAATTTGGGGTGTTTTGGGAAGACCTAGAAGGTCATATTTCTCCAATTTTACCTCTATCACCCAGATTTTGTGGGTGCCATCTGCAAGTTAATAAATGCAAGAAATGACAAAAACCTGGTCAAAATTGCTCAGAATGAAATGAAATTTGAACTGTAATCTATTTAACATATCTAGAATAAAATTCAAAAGAAAAACTAAAGAAATCTATCATAGATTTCTAATCGTCCTGGGGTGGGGCGAATAGGACTATGACAGTTTGGGGAGCGCCCGGGGGCAGGACACCCACCGTTTGGGACACTGTTTCAGCACCAATCCACTTGGGATGGGTCCAAAACTCTTTATGGGGTGTTGTAAAAAAAATTGTGAGTTGTTATGGTCAAAAATCAGGTTTTGGGTCCGGATTCATGTTTCCAATACTCACCCAATAACCTCCCTTTTGAATGAGAGATTAAGGATGTGAAAGCACAAATCGCAAGTAAGTATGTAAATTGGCAGCACTTCGTTGCTCAAATTCTCCCTCTCTATCCATATTTTGGGTGGGAAAACTCCCCAATTTATAGACCTTAGGGTCTCCTTGTTTAAATTGCGCATGCGAGGGTGCTACTTGAGTTAACTGTCCTATTTTCAGAGAAAAGCTAGTTCCCTGATTTAGAATCTCCTTGCATGAGGTCTCTAAAATAAATACATGCATGACTGAAGTCTCTCTTCTTGAATAAAAGCTATTCCTTGCAATTGCATGGCCTGAAGCATCAGTTAACTGGCGGAGTTGCTGAGGTTTGACTTTTTTTGCCAGTCAAACCTTCTATTCACCTCACCCTGGGGCGAATGCTGATATTCGTCCATGGGTGGGATGAATGCCAGTTTGTATTCATCTCGGGGTGGGATGAGCAGACAGTAAGGTGCCAAAAATGTGCCAAATTGACCTTTGACCTTCCAAACTACTTTTGGGAGTGGTTAGGACCACTGTTTAACCTCTGGGGGCTATTTGTGTCAATGCAATCAGCGCTTGTTGTCACATAATCGGATTGGTGTTGTTTTGGTGTCTACAATTTCCACCATTGTTAAGAACCTACCTTTCCAACTTACCAAAAAAGCTTTCATTCTATCCAGTCAAAATATCCAGAGCTATTTTTTATTTCATTTATAAGACAAAGGAATGCCCAAATAGGTTGATAGAATTTTTTCTATTTTAAACCCTAAAATATCCATAATAATACATTATAAATATAGGGTAGTGTTAATTAAAATTTCTTAGTTTTTTAGTATTAACCAACTTCCCAATAGCCTTCTCATATAATGATAATATTGCTTTTAACTTCACGACCTCACTGATTGAGGAAAGATCCAAAAGAAAAGTATCATCAACAAATTGGAGATGAGATTCGAAGAGACCTTTTTTTACAACCTGAATACCTTTGATTTTTTCTTCTATTTTTTTCTTTGAGAAATATCTCCCTAATGCCTCTATAATAATAATGAATAGATAAAGATATAATGTATCACCTTCGCAGAGTCCACAAGATGACTTAAAGTAATTTAAAAGAGGACTAATGATCAAATAGAATATTTTGCAATGCTATAACAAAATTTAATTTATTCACATCAATTTTAATTAGAACTAATGCAAAAAACACCATCAAAGAGGATCAATCTTGTTGGAGGGTCTTTCAATAGTACGGATCATGGTCAAGAATAGGGGATATAGGTACTTCGATACCAAATCCTCCAAAATAAGGAATCTCATACTAGAAGAAGCTATGTGGTACCCAAGATAGATTTAATAACTATAAAACACAGATAAGAATAATCATAAACACCATGGGGAAGCGCTAAAAGGAGTATTCTCTATCAGGAAGGGTGAATTGATGTTTACCACAAGAAAAGGAAATACTAGTATTAGAAATAATTAAGGACTGGATAGTTGAGGGTATAGTTTATAATACAAAGCACAACTTGATAGGTAAATTCATGGGTTTCAGACCATCAGTGCACTTCCTTCAGATATGGAAAATGAAACAATGATATCTAGAAGGAGAATATGAAATTTTAACTCTCCCAAATGGGTATTTTTCTATATAATTCACATCAGTGGCAGACCGATAAAAGGTATTTGAGAAAGGGTTGTATCATCATGGTCCAGCGGGACTATTCCTACAACCATGGAAGATGGGATTCGATCTGAGGGTGGAACTAATTGTGGTTCCCATATGGGTAATTTTTTTTTCTCTTCCCCTTGAATTTTGGAAAGAGGAAGTACTCAAGTAAATTGACAACTTACTATGTCATTATCAAGGTAGATCAAGAGAAACAGTTTTAGGAGGATCGACAATGTTTGCTAGGGTTTATGTAGAAATGGACCTCAATAAACCTCTTCCAACAAAAATAGATCTAAAAATAGGAGATTTTATCTGGAACCAACAACAATATTATGAGGCTATTACATTTATATTTCGGGTGTGCCACACTCATGGACATTTGGCTAGAATGCGCTCAATAGTTAAGGATCATCAATTTGAACAAGAGGGAACAAGAGCAAATATTAACATGGTGGGCATTTCTCCTCAACAAAAGGGAAATCAAAAGGAAAATAAAAATACAATAGACTCTGAGGGCTTCCAAAAATTAATAAGAAGGTCAAACAAAATAAATTAGCATAGTAACTAGAGACAAAGAGAAAAAGTAGGAAGAAAAACAATAGATATGATATACTCAAAAAACTGGGAAGCTTGGAAACAGAAGGGGATTTTCAAATGGAAGGATTACAGGAGGATACCCAGCAAGTCACACCGGTATATCAGGAACAATACTCCAATCTAGTGTTAGGAAACAAGCAAGGAGCATAACCAGACACAATCTCTCTCATGGAAGAGGAGATTTAGCCCATGAGGGAGACCAAAGGATGGGAAATAGAGCATGGGATAGTTTTAACTCAATAAATAGATATGGAAAAAGTAAATAAGAACAAATCCATTCCTACTTTATGGATACATCAAGTGGAGAAGAAAAAAAAATTGAACCAATATATAGGGATGAAGTCAAACAAGGAAAGATGGAGGAACAGGGAATAAATTTGAGCTAGAATGGAAAGGTAAAATCGATGGCTAATTTTTTCTCTCCTATTTATCAATGATATTAATTACTTGGAATGTGAGAGGTTTAGGTAGTTGTCCTAAACAAAAGGCATTCAAAAATATTATCATAGATATGAGTCCAGATATAGTTTTTTTATAAGAAACCAAAATTTAAGGAGAAGACTTACAAAAATAAATAGGATGATATGGCAAAAAGAAGAGATCCTTACTCAATCTACATAGGAGAAATTAGGTGGATTGGCCACTATGTGGAATGACCAACTATTCCTAGAAATATGGGGGCCTCTACGAGAGGGATGTTGATGGTCTGGTTACAAAATAGGGAAAGTGGAAAAATTGGACTATAGGTAATTTTTATGGAGCACAGATAGTCGGAACACAAAGGGATCAATGGTTAACCATCCAAAATTTCAAAGACAACTACCCAGAGGACCAATGGATTGTGGGAGAATATTTCAATGCAAATCATAAAATAGAGGAACAACAAGGAGGTAGATCCATGTTAGAGGAAAATGATAGATTTTTTTCATAAATAAAATGTTAAATGAATCTAATAGATATCCCAACTGTGGATAGCTCCATGACCTGGATAAATAGAAGAAAGAAAGAGGAGACAGCCAAATATTTCTTGGATCATTTCTTCATGGGAGAGTAACTATATTTGTATACCAAGCATCAATTAAGGGTCATGGATAGAATTTCTTCATATCATTTTCTAGTAAGTCTTACCATAGAAGAAGATAATCATAAAGTTACAAAAACTTTTAAATTTGAACTATGGTGGCTAAAATATGAGGATTTGAGGGACCACATAAAGGAGTGATGGAAATTAGGGAAACCAATATTTGGGACATTTCAATCTAAACTTCACAAACAACTAAAATATGTTATAACCCAACTAAAGAAATGAAGTAAACACAAGGAAAAACTCGCTAGAATTCAAAAGAATGAAATCAAGGATCAGAAGCATAATATTTCTCAGGAAATAAGACAAGGAACTATTACAGAATATTTGTTGCAACATGAGGCAGAAATTATTAAGAGAGAGGAAGCTTTGGAGGAACAAGAAGAGATCTATTGGAGGTAAAGAGCTAGAGTTACATGGTAAAAGGAGGAATATCAAAACACGACTTTATTTCATAAGATAGCAAAAACTATAAGATAACAAAATATAATTATTGGTCTTACAGATATGATGGCTTAGGTAAATACTAGTGGAAGTGAAATGAAAACTATAGCAAATCAATACTTCCATACTCTTTTTAGGAGCAATAAAAATTTGAATGCAATATGGCATGAGAAGATACTAGAGGCAATTTTGCAATTAGTTAGACCAAAATATAATAAATTATTAATGGAGGAAATTTCTCTGGAAGAAACATTGCAGATCATATTGCATGTTTTGAAAAAATAACAGAGCAAAATGGACACTCGGAGCAAAATTTATGGCCCTGGCAAGGTGCATTGATTTTACTAATTTTCCTTGAGAAATACTACTATACAATTATAGAATTGGTAACTACCTTTAATAAGAATGAATATATGTTAGAATTTTATAATAATAGATATGCAAAGCATTACACAAAATATGAAGAGAAGAGTGGAACTAATTGATTTATTTCAAGGATCAACTTTGTATAAATAGCAAAGTTGATCATTGAGAGTCGTTGGATTACAACAACTCATCAGACCTGATGAATACACCACTGTGATTTATCCTGACACATGGAGGAGTGTAAAATCAAGTGTGTATCCTAATGGAACTTAAGAGAATATTCACTTATTCTAACACCCCCCTTAAGTGATACTAGGGGATATCGTACAAATGAGTCCCGAAGACAAGGCCTGATGAGGTACTCATATACAATAACTTCTTTTAAAGAGATGGTAAAAAACCCAATGGGAAAAATCATCAATCAAAAGGAAGTAAGAGGCTTGTATTCGTATGGCAAAGATTATCCTCTTAATACAATAATTAGTTGGTGAAAAAAACCCCTGTGGGGAAAAACCAACTATGAGAAGAAGAGAGGCTTGTCTTCGTATGGCAAAGAATATCCTCTTTTACAAAAATGAAAGATGAATCCCAGCAACTTGGCATGATTAGGTACTCATTTATATTATATATTTGGTGAAAAACCCCTGTGGGGAAAAACCAACTATGATAAGAAGAGAGGCTTGTCTTCGTATGGTGAATATTGTCCTCTTTATACAAAAAATAAATATGAGTCCCTGAAACTTGGCATGATTAGGTACTCATATACAATATATAGTTGGTGAAAAAACCCTTGTAGGAAAAAACCAACTATTAGAAGAAGAGAGGCTTGTCTTCGTATAGCGAATATTGTCCTCATAAAACCAATCAATGTAGATGTATAAATCCAAGCTTATCTCGCAACTGAAGGTAACATGGAGAAGGAAATAACTTGGTGAAGATATCTGTAATTTGTTTCTCAGTTGGAATATATTCCAAGTATATGTCCCCACTCTAAATATGTTGTCTTATAAAGTGCATGTGTATTTCAATGTGCTTGGTGCACTGATGCTCAACTGGATTACGTGCAATATGAATTGTGCTCTGATTGTCACACCAAATAGTAATAGGATTTTTATGGGTGAAACCAAATTCTCTCAGAATTTGACGAATCCAAAGAGCTTCTTGACTAGCCAAAACTGCTGCCCTGTATTCTGCCTTTGTAGAAGATAAGGCTACTGCTTTTTTTTTCTTGCATAACCAAGCTATTGGTGAAGAGCCAAGGAAAAATACATAGCTTGAGGTTGAACATCTATCTTCTACTGAACCTGCCCAATCTGAATCTATGTAGCCAATGATATCCATGGATTTTTCCTTGTAGAAGAGCCCAAAGTGTGTAGTGCCCTGCAAGTAACGGAGGATTATTTTTGTTGCTTGCCAATGATTGAAGTGAGGTTGATGAGAGAATCTGGATATGAGACCAACAACATATGAGATATTTGGGTGAGTATGATTTAGGTGTAGTAGACTCCTTATAAGCTAACGGTATAGAGTTGCATCACATAGAGGGGATTAGCAAGAAGTACTAAGATTAATTCCAAATTGAAAGGGGGTAGGAGAAGTTTTGCAATCTGTCATTTTGAATATTTGAAGAAGATCTAGAGTGTACTTTTTTTGACACAAAGAAATACCTGCATCTGTTTGACTTATTTGGATCCCAAGGAAGTAATGAGCTTTATCGAGATCAACCATTTCAAATTTTTTAGAGAGGGAGTATTTTATAGTTTATATGTGAGTCAAGTTACTACCAGTTAGAAGAAGATGATCAACATATAGAACAAGAATGGTGATATTACCTTCATTTCTCCAAATGTAAACTGTGTTATCAGACTCACAATGAGAAAAACCAGGTAAAAGGAGGGAGTCCATATTTTCATACCAAGCTCTAAGGGCTTGTTTGAGGCCATAGAGATATTTTTTAAACCTACAAACAAGAGATGAGTCTTGAGTGAAACCAGTAGGTTGTTCCATGAATATTTCTTCTTTTAAATCTCCATGTAAGAAAGCACTTTTTACATTCATTTGATAGATAGGACACTTATGGGAAGCATCCAGAGAAATAACCAATCTAACATAATCCATATTAGCAACTGGAGCAAAGTTTTTTGCATAATCACTGCCTTCAATTTGAGAAAAAACTTTGGCTATTAGACGAGCTTTGTGTTTGTGTATTTCTCCATTAGGCCCATATTTTGTTTTGAAGATCCATTTACAACGAACTAATTTCCTTTCTTTAGGCAAGGGAACTAAATCCCAAGTTTTATTTTTTATTAGGAAAGAAAATTTATTTTCCATGGCATCATCTCATTATTTAATACCTAAGGTTTCATTTAAGGATTGAGGATCATAGGAAATATACTGACATTCAATACAGTGCCTACAGGGTTGGTTGATCTTGTTGAAGGAATATTTTGGATGAAAGGAGTAGCTTATTTAACAATGGTGCGAGCCCATTTTGGCATATAGGAATGAGTGGAAGGAGTTGAAATACATTGAGTTGGAGTTACATGTTCCTCATCTTGATTATCAATGACCAAGTTAACTTCAAGATTTGGCTCTTCATAATATTGAGGTTCTACTATAGGAGAAGGCTCAATGGAGGAAGAGGGTGTTTGAGGATATTTTTGAGGGAATGTTTCATCAAATTGGACATTTCTATGAAATAATACCTCATGAGTTGAGGTATCAAGAAGTTTGTAAGCTTTCAATTCTTCACAATAACCGATAAATATGAGCTTTTTGCTTTTCTTATCAAGAGCCTTAATTTTCTTCTTTGGGATTGGATCCCAAGCAGTTTACCCAAAAATATTGAAGTAGGAAACACCTATTTTTGAGCCATACCATGCTTCTTTAGGAGTTAAATGGTCAAGAGCTTTATGAGGTGTGTGATTTTGAATATAATTGGCACAATTAATAGCTTCTACCTAAAATACTTTTGGAAGATCTCTTGAATGGATCATAAATTTGTCATTTATTTTAATGTCCAATTTTTCCTTTCTATAATACCATTTTGTTGAGGATTATGGGTGAGAGAATGATGGTGAATGATACCATGACTTGAAAGAAACATGGAGAACTCATTACTGCAGTATTCTCCCCCATTATCTGTGTGAATCTTCTTGATTTTGCAAGATGTCTGATTTTCAACTACGGCTTTAAAAGCTTTAAAGTGGGATAGAACATCACTTTTATATTTCAATAAGTAGACCCAGGATCTTCTAGAAAAATCATCAATAAATGTTAGAGCATACTTTGCTCCTTTGAAATAAGGTTCTAGAAAGGTCATTAAGTCACTATGAATTAAATCTAGAGAGGATGATGCTTTTAGAGAAATACTTGGGTGGAAAGGATCTTGATGTTGCTTTCCAAGAGCACATCCAGGACAAACTCCATCACTAGAAGAGACTTGGGGTAAATGTGTTACCATATCATGGGTGCTCAAATCGTTTAGGTTGTTGTATCTAATATGACCAAAATTTTCATGCCAAAATCGACTTTCAAGATCTCCATGAGCAACAAAACAGGAGGCTCCTTCTGGATTTTGGAAATATTTGAAGTGAAATAGACGAGTATTGCTTATAGTTAATCATACAATATTTTTTTTGCTAAAATTATTTGCTTCTAATCAAAGATTTCAATTCATAGCTTACTTATTATTATTAGTTTGAATCATTCTTTTAGTGTTGTGATCAAATTAATCCTAATAATATTTCTTAGTAAGCAAATCATTATATGAAAATGTTTTATTGATTACAAAGTTTCTTACAAAGAGTTCTTATTCAAAAAAAAATTAAATTTTAATAATATATTTACCTCTTTCTCAAACTTTGAAATCTAATCTAAAAATCTTTTTTGAATATTTCAAGAGACAAGTATTTTATCTCCTCTCACCCATATTGGCAATCTAATATAAATTATAGTTTCCCTCACGTAAGGGCGGGATTATTAATATTACCACTTTATGTCTGGAAGATATAGCCTATGTTCCAAGTATCTTATCTAATTAGTACTTATAATTTCCCTCTCTTAAGGGTGGGTATTTGAGATAGATATATATATTGGCCTAGCATATTTGTTCTCTTTAAAACAATCTTAAACTTCAAATCTCCTCAATACTTATAGTTTCCCTCTCATTAGGGCGGGTATTTTTGAGTTATTTGATGTATCTTAAAAAGCTTTGGCATATTTGTTCTCATTAGCCTCAAACTCATATCAATTTTCCTCAAATTACTTATAGTCCCCCTCTCATTAGGGTGGGTAATTTTGGGGCATTTGGTTATTCGTTCAGGCTTCTTTAACTAATATCCATTGCATTCTCTAAATTAAATTTAAAGAGGGGAACTTTGGGTTAACTTAAATTCAAAATGAATACAATTGATCCTCTCACTCCTCATAACTACTATACATGGAAGCCCAAAATTTTAAATCTTATTTCTCAAAAAAGGCTCACTCACCTTTTAGAAGAAAAGCAACCTGAGTTTGAAAAAGAATATGAAATATTTGTTCACAAAGGAAAAATATATGAAACTATGGGAATTATAAGCTCTAATGTAAGTGAAATTTTGTGGTTTCACATTACATATTGTAAAACTCGTTATGAAAGTTGGGAGAAACTAAAGACCTTGTTTGGGAAAGTAGATCAAATTAGATCAATGCAACTAGAAGCAGAATGGACAACTCTATCTCCTGAGGACTTCAGCAATATTGTTGACTTCCTCACCAAATTCAAAGAGGTCTTCAATCAATACAAAGGCAGTGGGAAGACTAAGTCTGAAGAAGAATGCATTTATCTAATCCTTTCTAAAATAAATGGTGTATTTCAATCTTTGCTACCATCTTTCTATCTACCAAATATGCTCTTGGTGCAACCTTTAAAATTCCCTCTTTAGAAGAGTTTTGTGATAGACTAACTAGGGATTAAATAAAACTTGTAAGATATGAAATCTCTTTTTCTTCCTCTTCCTCAAAAGCCTTAGTAGCCTCCACCTCTTCTAAAGAAAAATTCAAAAATAAGGAAAAGAATCCCATAACTTGTACTCACTATAAAATAATGGTCACTTTGTAAACAAATGTTGGAAAAGATTACAACAACTAGAGGCAGCTATGAAGGATCAAAATATAGACAATAAAAATCAAATAGGGAAAGCTCTAAATTTTCAAGGGAAAACCTCCAATTCTTCCTCTAATTACTGGGTCCTATATTCTGGAGCTACTCATCATATGACTGCTTCAAATGAGTCATTCTCTTCTATCTCCTCAAGTTCTACATGTAGCATAGAAGTGGATGACTCTTCCTTTATCCTAGTCAAAGGAAATGGGGACATAACCATTTATGGTGGCTCTATAAATAATGTTCTCTATGTTCCAAACATTACCACAAATCTCCTCTTCATCTATCAAATTTGTACTTCTGGAAAGGGAAAAACAGTTCTCTTCTCTCCAACAAGAGTTGAGATAAGAGACTTTCAAGATCCTCATTCTCTCATAGCTAAAGAAGTTATTGATCACAACACTCGCCTATTTTACTTTAAAGGATTCAAAAATCTAGAAGGGGCCTCATGTTTTGTGGCTCATGGATATCTTGAAAGAAAAAAATTTCAAGTCTAGAAGGGGCCTCATGTTTTGTGGCTCATGGATATCCATGATATGGTAACAGGTTTACCCCAAGTCTCTTCTATTGATGGAGTTTGTCCTGGATGTGCCCTTGGAAAACAACATCAAGATCCTTTCCACCCAAGTAGTTCTCTAAAATCCTCATCCCCTCTAGAATTAATCCATAGTGACTTGATGTCTTTTCCAGAACCTTCTTTCAAAGGAGCAAAGTATGCTCTAACTTTTATTGATGAATTTTCTAGAAGAACTTGGGTCTATTTCCTGAAATATAAAAGTTATGTTCTATCCCACTTTAAAGTCTTCAAAGCCTTAGTTGAAAATCAGGCCTCTTGCAAAATCAAGAAAATTTGCTTAGATAATGGGGGGAATACTACAGTTCTCCATATTTCTATCAAATAATGGCATCATTCATCAGCATTCGGTCTCCCATAATCCTCAGCAAAATGGCATTGCAGAAAGGAAAAACTGAACATTAAAGGAAATGGCAAATTGTATGCTCCATTTAAGAGATCTTCCAAAATATTTTTGGGCAGAAGCTATTAACTGTGCCAATTATATTTAAAACCGCACAGCTCATAAAGCTCTTGATCATTTAACTCCTGAAGAAGCATGGACTGTTTCAAAACTAGATGTTTCCTTCTTCAATATTTTTGGGTGTATTGCTTGGGTGCACATCCCAAAGAAGAAAAGTAAGGCTCTAGATAAGAAAAGTAAAAAGCTCATCTTTGTTAGTTATTGTGAGGAAATGAAAGCATACAGGCTCCTTGATCCCTCAACTCATGAGGTATTTTTCATAGGAATGTACAATTTTATGAAACATTTCCTCAGAAAGATCCTCAACTCTCCTCTTCCTCCATTGAGCCTTCTCCTATAATAGAACCTCAATATTATGAAGAACTAACTCTAGAGGTTAACTTAGAGATTGATAATCAAGATTGGGAACCTGTAACTCCAACTCAATGTCTTTCCACTCCTAATCCTTCCTCTATACCAAAATGGATCTGCACCATTGTTAAAGAAGCTACTCCTTACATCCAAAATCTTCCATCATCCAAATCAACCAAATCCATAGGCACTGGTCTTGTTTGTCAGTCTATTTCCTCTGATTCTCAATTCTTCAAAGAAGCAACTGGTATTAAAGAATGGAATGATGCCATGGAAAATGAATTCACTTCCTTAATCAAAAACTTCATTCGACAACACATTCAAAATAGGGACATATACCTGGACTATATTCCAACTGAGAATAAAATTGTAGACATCTTTACCAAGTCATTTCCTTCTCCGTGTTATCTTCAGTTGCAAGAAAAACTTGGAGTAATACCACTGTATTGACACAGAGGTCTTCCACCTCTCATTGTATTCTTTGGAGAATGGTTTTTTCCCTTGTGGTTCTTTTTAACATCTCTCCAGCAACATGTATATTATGAGGACAATCTTCACCATCTGAATACATGCCTCTATGTTGGATATTTTTTGTGACAGACGGTTTTTCCCCAAGGGGTTTTTGCACCATCTATAAATTGTAAATGAGTACCTAATCAGGTCAAGTTTTCTGGACTCTATAATTATATGAGGACAATCTTCGCCATCCAAAGACAAGCCTCTATATTAATTTTTTTCTTGTGATAGATGGTTTTTCCAAAGGGGTTTTTCACCATCTATAAATTTTAAATGAGTACCTAATCAGGCCAAGTTTTTGGGACTCTATAATTGTATGAGGACAATCTTCGCCATCCGAAGACACACCTCTATATTAAATTTTTTCTTATGATAGATGGTTTTTCCCCAAGGGTTTTTTTCACCATCTATATAATGTAAATGAGTACCTCATCAGGCCATGTTGTCGGGACTCATCGTTCTTTTTGTATTAAGAGGAAAATCTTCGCCATCCAAAGATAAGCATCTTCCTTATTTTCTTTTTGATTGATGGCTTTTCCCATAGGGTTTTTACCATCTCTTCAAAAATGAAGTCATTGTACATGAGTACCTCATCAGGCCTTCTTGTCGGGACTCATTTGTAAAAACCACCCCTAGTATCACTTAAGGGGGGTGTTAGAATAAGTGAATATTATCTTAAGTTCTACTAGGATAGATACACTTGAGTTTCCACTCCTCCATGTGTCAGGTGAACTCTTAGTGGTGTCTTCATCAGGTTTGATGAGTTGTTGTAATCCAACGGATCTCAATGATCAACTTTGCTATTTATACAAAGTTGATCCTTGGAATAAATCAATCAGTTCTACTCTTTCTTCATATTTTGTGTAATGCTATGCATGTCTATTTTAGGAAATTCTAATAGAGTCTAGTATACAGGAGGCAATATGAGAAGCCAAAGGTCAAGAATAGGAAAGGTTACAACTCCTAGATATGCAAGGAGTGTAATAAAAAAGTATTGAAGAGTAACATTTCTATGTCTATATTATGGAGAGAAAGCTCCATACAATGTAAGTGGGAAAATGGTTTATAGCAATCACCATAACAATAATTGATGATAAAGCTTGTGTAAATAATTTAAGCAATATTATTGTAATTACTCTTCATGCTTCTACATGAATTATTTTTGGCATTTACATTCATATTTGATATTATAGTGAATGTTATTTTATTTATATTGGCATAGATATACATTTTATTATTTTATATATAATTCTACTCTTGATTATTGATATTGCAACCTAAGATATTGTGGCTTAATTATATTGGATCCTAAGATAGTTTGTCTTAAAAGCCAATAATATCCTCCTAGAACTGCATGACTCACATCAATGATCTAGTGAAGCATGTTAGATATTTTATCTATAAAATGAATTTAACCCAATTTAAACATATTTTTATAAAAAATCTAATGTCCAAATAGAAATATGAAATAAATGGTATTTAAAATGTCAATATTTTTAAAAAGGGAAAATGGGCAATTCATCAATAGTTATGAAGCATAAAATATTAGGATAAAGAAGTTGAAGAATTAGAGAGTAGTAGACATAGTAATAGATACACAAAGATACCTAAACGCGGTGGAAGAATTTCAAGTGGAACATGTCTATAGAGAAAAAAATGGGATGGCCAACTAGCTTGCCAACTAGGCAGCTCTTAGAGAGGATTATAAAATATACATACAAACAAATGGGATATACCTAGATGTCATCCACTTAGTGGAAAATGAAGGACATTTAGAAAGTCAAGTCAAGTGATGAAAGTGCCCATATATATCCATAGTAAATTGTCTTCTAGAAATTATATGCTATGGGGCAATTTCCTTTGGAGCTCTTTGGCATTTGTACACTTGTAGCTTAATTCTAAGAGATTTGTTTGATGAGGATTTAATTTTTTGAATATTTGTATGCATATGGTCCCATTTTATGGATTAATTTGTTAAGGGCTCCTTTTGTAAAGAGTTATGGACTTGTAAGGGCTCTGTCTTTTGGTGATATATGAAATGGCCTACTCTTTATGGATGGGCTTCAAAGCACTTATGCAATATAAATTTGAGACTAAATATTCTTTATATGATTACTTTAATAGAATCCTAAGTACATGGTATTCTTAATAAAATTGCATCAAGAGAACCTTGAATACATGATCTCCCTCCTATGATAAGATAAACAACAAGTTTTAACTTGTAAGGCTTGTCACTTTAGATGCTCTAATGTAGTTTTGGAAAATATATACATTCCAATGTTAGTGAATTATGAGAGAAAATTCTTGTAGACATTAGATACTTTATGATAATGTTAAACAAAATGGTTACTTTTACACGTTTCAAAGTAACAAAAATATATTTTTAAAAAGGGTCTTTATACTTTGATTGAAAGAATCAAAGGACAAACATAATAATTCATCCTATAAGTAGATTTAGTTGTTCTATATGTAGAAAATAATATATATGATAAGAATAATTAAATTTGGACCATACAACTTTAAGCATTAAAATAAATAAGATTAATAATCTTATAATTGTCACATATTCCAGCCCAAAAATTTTATATAACATAAAAATACTCATAGGATTTGTTTTAAATTTTAAATCACCTAAATCTAAGTTATAAAAATTGGTTTTATTCTCTTCATTCATTAAAAAAAAAAAAAATCTTGTAAGTTTTAGTTAATCATGTATGCTATTTAAATTGATTTTAATGCTCTACCCCATATTTTGTTTATAGTGGCACAAGAACAATTTTTTTGGATAAGGCACCCACCACTCACACACAAGCATTTTATACCTACGAATACTTGAACTTGAGTCTTCTTTGCGGAAGACTACCCATCTCAAGCATGGATTGCTTGTGTTAATTTTAGTAAAAAATTTGATCATTTACAATGAATAGTCGGCTTGAAAATACAAAGGTACCCTTAACATTTACTTTATGAAAATAAACCTATATAAATAATTTTTGTCACTTAAGAGTAATATTGTAAACTAGGAAAGGAATATAAAACAACAAACAACAATAGGGGCCATCAACAAAAAATAGAAATACGAATCATCACCTAACAATAAAACTATAAATAAGACAAGTAATTATTTCCCTCAAGGTAAGATAAAAAAAAACATGTTTAGAAGGAAACATCTATATCATACTTACCGTTGTTTGTATGTTCTTTCTAATTTTAAATGTTAATCTTTGTATGTTTTTTAGATATATTTTCTACTATTAGTGTAACAATTTTTTATTTTATTATGCAATCTTTTCAAGATTCATAGGAAATATGCAGAGATTTTTGAAGACTCTAAAATGGTAGATGATTACTTTGGAAATTGAAGGTTCAGATACCATAAAAAATATCAAGGCTAAAATCGAGGTTAGTAATATTGTTTTGAGTGATGGAGGTAATAATAAAAGATAAGTTAATTATTTCTCTTATATAAAATGTGTATGATTTATAGTATTAAATTTATGCATGTAATTTTAACATATAATAACTCTTAAGGGTTATTCTTTGGTTCTTCTTCCTTTTACCATAATTTATATTTGTATAGGTTTGTCATCATGTTTATTCATAATCTCTATATAAGCCTTAACTCCATTATAAGCCTTAACTCTTAATGTCATCATGTTTATATTTTTATATATTTGCCATCATGTTTATTCATATCTCTACTTGATAGATGATGAAAAAAGAAAATACCAAAATGGCTTAGAAATACACTTGATAACTCAATGGTAGATTCTATTATTACAAGATCACAATCTAATAGTTGTAAAAAAATCTATAACAGAATATACAACTACTCAAAGTGTCATAGATTCCAAAAGTATACAACTTATTTATAAATAAAATAAAGGAAGAATGGCCTTAATGCATCGATGGTTGCATTTTTTCTTAATAATATAGATGATCATAAAATATTAGCATGGAAGCATAGATCAAAGAAAGGATATTGTATTCAATTGAAGTGTAATTATTGCAATAGAATTAGGTATTAAGAAGCTAATTGTTGGAATTTTATCTAAGAAATACTCGTTCTTCAGCATTTTTTTGGTGCAAAAAGAAATATTATGAGAGATTTGAAAGAATGTTAATATTCAAATTAGATAATTTTCTTCAAAAATTTATTTCTAAAGCAACTCCTGACAATAGAGAAAAATATTGTATTTTAGAAATGTAGGACAATATTGAAACAAAACAAATCAAAGGAAGTATTTAATGATGAAGTGATTGATGTTTCAAAAAAAACAAAAATTAGGAAAATAAATCAAGTAGAATCCAAATTTATCTTGTAGAGTAATCAAGAAAAAAACACATGAGCCAAAAAACAAAGTTTAAGCTATTCATGAACAAGAATCAGAGATACATGAACCAAAGGTCAAAGAATAAGTTCAAGCAGTTCATGAACTAGATAATGAAGATGCAAAGTCTAAATAACCAAAGAATGGAGGTGAAGAAGAACTCGAAGTAAAATTCAAGAATTAAGCTAAAGATGAATCTCAAGCAAAAATCCATGCTTAATGCAAGGTCACATGAATATTGAAGATCAAAGACAAAGATTGAAGGTAAAAGTCTCCAATAACAAAATAATGTCATACAAGGGGGTATTGAAGAATATTACATTATTTGGTACATGCAAAGGTACCCCCATGGTACCTTCACGGTACAAATATAAATATGTAATAGATTAGGGTTGACTCTATAGTTTAGATTAGTGGTTTATATTTTCCCTATCATGTAGGTGTTAATGTGTAGGAAATGCACAAGTTTTATGTAGGTTAGATTGTAAGAGTTTATTGAGAGAATGTGCACAAGTGTCGTGTATGTAAGTGAGAAAATATGTAATGTGAGGATATGCACAAGTATCTTGTAGTAGTAGTGCATGTACAAAGAGAGTGAATATTCTAGTATACAAGTGGCAAGATGAGAATCCAAAGGTCGGGAATAAGAAAGGGTGCATCTTCCAAATATGTGAAGAGTGCAATAGACAAGTATTGAAGAATCACATTACTATGGATATATTATGGAGACAAAGCTCCATACAATGTGAAGAAAAATGGTCTGTAACAATCACCACATAGCAAACATTGATAATAAATCTTGTATATAGATTTTGAGCAAATATTATTTTAAGTATTCTTCATGCATGTACTTGAATGATTTTGACCTTTTTACCTTCATATTTGATATTATAAGTAAATATTATTTCGTTATTATATTGGCCTAGATATGTATTTGATTGCTCACATATATAATTCTACTCTTGATTATTAATATTTTGACCTATAATATTATGGTTTAATTATATTTGGACCTATGATATTTTGAGGTAGCAAGGCTTAAAAGCCAATAGTAAATTTACCATATTTTCAAATGTTGGTATTTTCTGAATGATATTCAATGTTGTTACAAATACATTATGTTAAAATGGAGAGATCTCAAAATAATAGAAACAAGTGATCATCAAATGCCTTTTTTCCCAAGGCTTGTAGTGATGCTCATAGTTCAACAACTCTCCTCAAGAAGATTCAATTTTTTCTACATTCTTCATTTTAGGCAATGAAGTAGACTTTACAAAAATAGGACTTGATTATGGTTCCTTTCCTCAAATACTATCTTATTTTTTCTCATGCACCTTTAGTTGTGGTACAATCACAAATATATGGTTGAAATTCATCAACTACTCAAAATATGATTATCAATCATGTTTTTCTATTTGCTTTAATGAATTTTTTTATTGCATCTTCTACATCAAGATAGGTAATGGAGTTGTCTACAACTTCCCATACTTCTTCAAACTAAAGCTGAGTTCTAAGTTTATTCTTCCGAGTAGCGTAATTATTCCCTTGCAATAGTTGGGAATCTAGAAATAGGAAATTTAGTGCACATCTAGCCATATCAAACTTTTACAAAATTTGAAAATTTTACTTCTGCTAGATTGGCCTTAAAAAAAAAATTCTAATGAGTATATATAAGTTAATACTCATAACTTGATTGATAACTCAAATTACAAGAAAACAGTGTCTTGTTGGGTAAAATAATAAGTAGAGGGAATATTCTTCCTCTAGGGAATATTATTTGGAATATTTCAATTCTTCAAAAAATTATACACTTCTTTTTTTCTTGTATGAAATAAAAGAAGAGAGCTTACTATTATAGGCTGTAATAATCTTATCTACAATTCGTGTGAGATAAATGAATAAGCCTCTTGATGACCAAACTTTCTACACCTCATGTTCTTCTACATTCTTAGCATTTGGTTGTCAAGTTTGTGACCTTGTGTTCTGATCCTTTTTAGGAAATTGAAAGTAAATACCCTTTGGACTTTAAAGTATAGTAATTTGGAATGTATTTGTGGAAGTGAATCAACTTACAATCAAATATGCAAATGTTGGTGATGATGTTGAATTTTATCAATGCCAATGTGTATGGAAAGTAACAGTTAAGCACATATTTTAATAGGATAAATAAATTGGAGGCTTCGTTTGCAATGAATATGTTGAAGTGTTGCCACATAAATTTTTTTGAGGCATAATAGATTTTGACATGAGCATGCTCTATCCAAGGAACTTGTAATCTTGTATAGTGAGGTGCTATTGAGTCTCTAGTTTATGCAAACAATGTTTTCACTGATGCTAAAATTTTGAGTTATAAACTCGACAAGACTCAACTGTCTAACCTTCGATATGGTACCCAAAAACATAGATCGAGCAGCACTTTAAGATTCAAACCCTAAATCTAGAACTGCCACCATCACCTTTTGCATTATAAGGCATGATAATTGGGATTTGATACTCAATACCTCATGGGTGTGACCAAGAGAATGAATTTATCAATTGTTTTAGAGTGATGCTTTTAGAATGCATTGTGAGCTACCTATAACTTTTCTTTATTCAATAAATGCATTGATAATATTTTTATTATAGTCTAGGCTTATATCTGGTTGATCAAGATGTCTTTCTATGGAGAGTGTGTTGTCATATTGACTTCTCGATGATGGTGATGATGATTTCTTCCAATTGAGTGCTTGTGCTATATAAAACTCTAGATCTTGTGTTATATTCTGTAAATCATGGATCTCCTAAAAATATCTTGAAATTTAAAATATGCTATTTTGGGTTAAAAATATTTCTTTATACTTGTATGCCTTATCGGTTTGAGCCCATGTGCACCTTATTGGTTTGTGTCTGTGTGTGCCCTATTGGTTTATGCTTATGTGTGCCTTTTTGGTTATTAGTTTCTACTTTTTTTGGAACAAAACAAAGGAGCATTAAACCTTATTGAGAAACATATTGAGGGCTTCTTTGCTCTCTTAATGATTTTTCTTTGCAGCCTTGGTGCCTTTCTTATGCTTGGCCATGTTTAGTCCTTATGTCTTGATCACTTTTTTGTGCTTATCAATGTTTTAACAGATGCTTGATCACCTTCAATTTGTGTTTACATATTGTATGGCATAAATAGATGTCTTTTACTAATCTTTGACAAGATTTCTTATCCTAATATCACTACTTCTATTGTGGTATTTGGAAATATTATTTTAGCTTAATATATTTCTTAGGAAGAGGTCGATATTTTTGGTAGGGTTTTTGGACCCTAAGACCAATGGAATGTTAGTCCTTGGCAGGGTTGTTTACCTTGAGATCTTTTTTCTTCAATGAATAGATCTTTCGGGATTCTTTGTATTGAAGCTTGAGGAAGAGATTAGTTCTCTTCCTTATTGAGGCATCGAGACCTACATTGATACTACTAATACTGCTAAGCTTAGATGCTTCAATATATTGCATTATGAAATGATGTATATTAAAATACAATGAATGCCTAAATATGGCATAATCCACTATAATAAATCCTACAACTAGCTATTACTTCTAGTGGAGCTTAAGTACCATGTGTTGAGTAGTTAAACTCAACTTACATTCATATTATCTATGATATAATAACTCCTAACATCCAAACCAACTCATCCTTCTATGTAAAATTTGACAAATAAAATTCCTCAAGCATATTTTGAAGTTCACCTACAATGTTTTTAAGTTCTTGTCCTTCAACCAGGTTACTAATAAAAATTCATTATCTCAAGTTGTTGCTTATATTAATATAGTCTTTGACCTTTAGAGCTTTACAAGCTAGGCATGCCTGAGCCAGTGGTTGTCATTTTGAGTCGGAGATAAGAGGATAAGGCTTCAACCATTATACCATAAATTTTCATAATTTCCCTCATTGATTAACTATCTAATATGTTTCTTTATAAATTGCAAACTATATTATCTAAATTTCCATGTTGGCAATCCTTTAGATAGATTTATTTTCCTACATAATTTCATTACATCAAGAGAACTTATATATTTTTGAAGTAATATTTTATCTATTGGAGAATATTACATTATTTAGTACATGCTAATGTACCCCCATGGTACCTATGGTACAATGTAAATATTATAATAGTATTTGAGTCTATAGTTTCCCTTATGTAAGTGTCTATGTACAAGATAAGCACAAGTGTCATGTAAGGAAGAGTATAAGTTTATAATGAGAGAAGTGCACATGTCATGTAATTAAGTGTGCAAATATGTAATGTGAGGATGTGCACAAGTGTCATGTATTAGGTGTGCATGAAGTGTAAGTATCATATAGAAGAGTGCATATGTTATAGATTAAGGTGTGCATGTAAGTAGAGATTCAAGAGTTGTGTATACAAGAGGCAACATGAGAACCAAATAATATGTGAGAGTTGTCATATGGAGAGCAATAGTAAAGTACTTGAAGAGTCATATATTGTATCAAATAATATCACATTCAAGCATTAATAATATCGAAGCTTGTATGCATATTTTGAGCAATTCTACTATAATTTTTCTTCATGTTACTGCATAATGACTTTAGTCATTTTATATTCATATTTTATATTATCTTGAATGTTATTATTATTGGTCATATTATATTTAAATTTCTCTCATATTTTAGACTACTCAATATTCAAAATATTGGGACTTAAAATATTCTGGCTTAAAAGCCAATATTTCCTTGGTCTCTAAATAATCTCCACATAAGCTTTACCCCTAAGGCTAAACTAATAAGTCTAAAATTTTACAAGCTTGCTCCTCCAATATTCTTTCCTTTGCAAACCTTATCCCACTTACAAATAGAAAACCTAAATTTTTCCTTGCATACTTTTCAAATAAAGCTCTTTCAATTTTATCACTTTCTAATGCTTTACCTTCTAGCAATCTTGAAAGTGACATCATATAAATAAGGATGGATTGTAATATAGTCTTTATGAGTTGTAGTCTTTCCACCATTTAAGAACTTACATTTCCAACTTGTCAAACAAGATTTCATTCTATCCAAGAAAAAGATCCAAAGCTATTTTTATTTCCTTTATAAGACAAAGGAATACCCAAGTAGTTTGATAGAATTTTTTCTATTTTACACTTTAAAATGTCCATAAAAATCCATTGTAAATCTATGGTAGTGTTAATTAAAATTTCTTATTTTTGTAGTATTAACCAACTTCCCAATAGCCTTCGCAAAGAATGACAATATTTCTTTGAACTTCATGACCCCATTGATTGAGGGAAGATCCAAAAGAAAAATATCATCAACAAATTGGAGATGAGATTCGAAGAGACCATTTTTTACAACCTGAATATCTTTGATTTTTTCTTGTATTTTTTCCTTTGAGAAAGATCTCCCTAATACCTATATAAGAATAATGAATAGATAAAGAGATAATGTATCACCTTGGAAGAGTCCACAAGATAACTTAAAGTAATTGGCAAGAGAACTATTGATCAAAATATAATATTTTGCAATTCTATAACAACATTTAATTTATTCACATCAACTGTAATAAAAACTGATGCAAAAAAAACCATCAGAGAGGATCAATCTTTTTGGAGGGTCTTTCATTAGTACGGATCATAGTCAATAATGGGAGACATAGGTACCTCGGTACCAAATCCTCCAAAACAAGGAATCTCATATTGGGAGAAGCTATGTGGTACCCAAGATAGCTTCAGTGATTGTCAAACGCAGGTAAGGACAATTATAAATACCATGGAGAAGCGATAAAAGGAGGATTCTCTGCCAGGAATATTGAATGGATGTTTACCACAAGTAAAGGAAATACCAGTATTGGAAATAGCTAAGGACTAGATAGCTGAGGATATAGTTTACAAGACAAAACAAAACCTGATAGGCAAATTTATGGGTTTCAAACCATCTGTGTACTTCCTTCACACGTGGATAAGAAAACAATGGCATCTATAAGGAGAATACAAAATTTTAACTCTCCCAAATGGGTATTTTTCTATGGAGTTCACATCAGTGGCATAAGAACAAAAAGTATTTGAGAAAGGGTTGTATCATCACGGGCCAGCGAGACTATTCATACAACCATGGAAGATGGGATTTGATCTGAGGGTGGAACCAATTGCAGCACCAATATGGGTAAGATTATTTACCCTTCTCCTTGAATTTTTGAAAGAGAAGGTACTCGAGAAAATAGGTAACTTACTAGGTCATTATCAAGGTAGATCAAGAGAAATAGTTTTAGGAGGATCGATAATGTTTGCTAGGGTTTGTGTAGAAATGAACCTCAATAAACCTTTTCCAATAGAGATGGACCTAAAAATAGGAGATTTTATCTAACACCAACAACAATATTATGAGGCTATTCCATTCAGATGTTGGGTGTGCCACGCTCATGGACATCTGGCTAGAATGTGCCCAACAGTCAAGGATCATCAATTTGAACAAGAGGGGACAAGATCAAATATTAACATGACGGTACAATATTCTTAGCAAAAGAGAAATCAGAAGGAAGAGAAAGTTCCAATAGACTCTAAGGGATTCCAAAAAGTAATCATAAGGTCAAACAAAATAAATCAACACAGTAACCAGAGATAAGGAGAAAAAGTAGGAAGAACAAACAATAGATATGAGATATTCAAACAATTGGGAATCTTGGGAATAGAAGGGTATTTTAAAATGGAATGATTAGAGGAGGATACCCAGCAAGTCACACTGATAGATCAGTAACAATACTCCAATCTAGTGTCACGGAATGAGCAATGAATAGAACCAGACACAACTTCTCTAATGGAAGAGGAGATTTAGCCCATGAGGGAGACCAAATAAGGGGAAATAGAGCATGGGATAGTTTTAACTCAGGAAATAGAGATGAAATAAGAATAAAGATAAACCTACTTTAAGAATTCATTAAGTGGAGAAGAAACAAAAACTGAACCAATCTGGAGGAAGAAAGTCAAACAAGGAAAATATGGAGGAACATGGAAGAAATTTGAGCCAGAATGGAAAGGTAAAATCGATGGCTGATTTTTCTCTCCTAATTATCAATGATATTAATTACTTGGAATGTGAGGGATTTAGGCAGTCGCCCCAAAAAAAAGGCAATCAAAAAAATTATCATAGATATGAGTCCAGATATAGTTTTTTTATAGAAAACTAAAATGCAAGGAGAAGACTTACAAAAAATAAATAGGAGGATATGGCAAAAATGAGAGATCCTTACTCAATCTACACAGGGGAAATTAGGTGGATTGGCCACTATGTGGAATCACAAATTGTTCCTATAAATAGAGGGGTATCTATGAGAGGGGTATTGATGGTTTGGTTACAAAATAGAGAAAGTGGAAAAAATTGGACTATAGTTAATTTTTATGGAGCACATATAGTCAGAGCACAGAGGTATCAATGGGCAGCCATCCAGAATATTAGAGATAACTACCCGAGGGACCAATAGATTGTGGGAGGATATTTCAATGCAAAGCTTAGAATAGAGGAATAATAAGGAGGCAAATCCATGTTGGAGGAAAATGATAGGTTTTTTTCATCAATAACATGTCAAATAAATCTAATAGATATCCCAACTGTGGATAGCTCCATGACATGGAAAAATAGAAGAAATGAAGGGGAGACAGTGAAATATTGCTTGGATCATTTCTTAATGGGAGAGGAACTATATCTACATACCAAGCATAAATCGAGGGTCATGGATGGGCTTTCTTCAGATTATTTTCTAGTAAGCCTTACCATAGAATAAAATAATCATAAGGCATAAAATATTATGAGAGAGAAAGCTTTGGGGGACCACATAAAGAGAAAGCTTTAGGGTACCATAGAAATATGAGTTGGGAAACCACATAAAGGAGTCATGGGAATTAGGGAAACCAAGATTTGGGATAGCCTAATTCAAACTTCACAAACAATTGAAATATGTTAGGACCCAACTAAAGGAGTGGAGTAAACACAAGAAGAAACTCGCTAGAGTCCAAAAGAATAAAATCAAGGATCAGAAAGAGAAGATTGCTCAAGAGATAATACAAGGAACTATTACAAAATATATGTTACAACATGAGGCATAAATTATTAGGAGAGAGGAAGCTTTGGAGGAACAAGAAGATATCTATTGGAGGTAAAGATCCAGAGTTACATGGTTAAAGGAGGGAGATCAAAACGTAGCTTTCTTTCATAAGACAATAACAGCTAGAAGACAACAAAATAGAATTACAGGTCTTACAGATATGATGGGTTAGGTAAAAACCAGTGGAAGTGAAATGAAAACTATAGCAAATCAGTACTTCCATACTCTTTTTATAAGCAATAAAAAATTGAATGCAATATGGCAGGAGAAGATACTAGAGGCAATTCTACAATTAGTCAGACCAGAACATAATAAATTAGTATTGGAGGAAATTTTTCTGTAAGAAACATCACAGATCTTACAAAAAAAGCAAACAGGAAAGACCCCAGGACCAGATGGATTCCCCATCGAATTTTATCAATTTTTTTGAGAAATTGTGGGTCAAGTAGTGGTGGAGGCACTGGAGAAAATCAGACAAAGTAAGCAAATGTTAAAAGCCTTGAATTATACTTTTATCACTTTAATTTCTAAGTGTCCATCTATTGAGATAATTGATAATTATAGGCCTATTTCACTCTGTAATGTAGTATACAAGATATTAACAAAGCTTATGGCAAAGAGGTTAAAACCTTTTTTACCAAATCTGATTTCAAGTGAGCAAGGTGATTTTGTTGAAGGTAGATAAATTCTAGATGGAATAGTAGTGGAACAAGAAGTGATACACACAATGTCCAAGCAAAAGGACCCAGGTATGTTTATTAAATTAGATCTTTCTAAAGCCTATGATAGAGTAGACTGGTCTTTTTGCAAAGGATTTTAGAAAAATGGGCTTTGTAGAGGAGTGGAGATATTGGGTAAAAGCCTGTACACAGACCACATCATTCTCAATTTTGGTAAATGGTAGTCCCTCTCCCATGTTCAAATCAGGAAGGAGGTTGAGGCAAGGGTACCCTCTTTCTCCTTACCTTTGTATCCTTTATGCAGAGGATCTAGGGAGACTGTTAAAAAAAAAGGAGACAAGAGGGGAGTCTAAGGGGTCTAAAAATCAGTTCTCAGATTGAGATAAATCGCCTCCAGTTTGTGGATGATACAACTCTTATTAGTCAAGTCAATCTCCTAGTAGCAATAAACATAAAAGAAATTTTAGATGGGTATACTCAAGCTACAGGGAAAACTTTTAATGGAAAAAATCTCAAACGGTTTTTCTCAATACAATGAAGAGTGAGAGATAAAATTATACAATTGTTGAACTTCATGGAAACTCCTTTACCCATACAGTATTTAGGAGTACCTCTATCTGCAAAGAAAATAAAAATCAAGGAACGGAAAGGGTTGATTGACAAACTTCAAGCTAAGTTGAGCAAATAGACACACAAATGGCTAAGCTTGGGAGGAAGGCTTACAATGATTAAAGTTATGCTACAAGCATTCCCAGTTTATAAATTTTCTATACTTCAGGCTCCAAAGAAAATTCTGAAAGATATTGATAAACTCACAAGAACAAAAATTAGCACTAGTTGGGTGGGAGAAGATATGTCAGAAAAACGAGGATTGGGGATAAGATCAACATCCCAAAGCAGTAAGGTACTAGTAGGGAAGTTATATTGGAGATGGATTACAGCTATTGGGGGCTTATGGAGTAGACATATACAAGCTAAATATTACCTGGGAGTGGTTGAGAAAGATATCCCAAGACACGGAGTGGAAGGAGAGGGATCTATAGTATAGAGAACAATGGAAACAGGCCAAGAGTTAATAAAGCCATACCTATATTGGAAGTTAGGGGATGGAAAGGAAGCCCTATTTTGGAAGGATTCATGGAATCAATATCAACTAATTATTCAAACACTCCCAGAGATGGAGAGTTGGAAAACAGACCTCCAAAAGGCAAGGTGGTGGAAAGCCTCTTCCTATATGAAATCATGGAATCAACATGTGCCAGACTTACTACAATGGAAACATCCTCGAGAATGACCAATGAGGGGGACAAAGGAACTAACTAAAAAACTATAGAGACATCTCCAAAGACACCCAATTCAAGATGGTTCTACGAGGGATATGCTTGGATGGGGAGGAAGCAAGTTGGGAATCTATAATGCAAAGGAGGGATACAAGGTAGTTTGTGGATATGAGATTACCCCAGCACCACTTCCATAGACATATGTCTAGAAAAAGGAAGGATGGCCAAAAATTAACATTTTCTCATGGCTGATTAACCATAGAAAGTGCTTGAAATTTGATAACCTCAGAAAAAATATTTCTACGGGCCTTCCAAATGTGTTATATGTGGAAAATCAGAGGAGACCTTGAATATTTTGGGTGTTCTTTTGCTAAATACATATGGATCAGTTGGTGGAGGCAAATGAGACAACATTGGAAAATTTTTGAGAGCTAGGAAAGCTTTTATGAGAAATGGAAACAATGCAACTTTAATACTAAAACAATGAAAATGGTATGGAAGCCATGACCTAGCTTCATATGGTGGCAGTTATGGCTAGAACAAAATGCACACATATTTAGATCAGAGCAAAGAACAAGAGAGAAAGTATGGGAGAGTATTATGAGTAAGGTAATGGAAACACTATCTATTAGATTACATGAGGAAACAAACATAGAAATGGAGGAAGTGACTATTTTACGAAGCTTTGGAATAATTGTAAAATAAAAACAATTAAGGGTTGGATGTGCAGGTGAGATCTCCTCAAATAACATAGAGTGGAGACATCCTCCCAGAGAGTGGGTGAATGCAAACACAGATGTGGCTTCTACTAAAAATCTTGGAAAAGCTATTTTTGGCATTATCATATGAAATTGGAAAGGAGAATAGGTGTACTGGAGAGCAGAAGGTATGGGGGAGACAACAAATAATGAAGCAGAAGGACAAACGATCTTGTCAACATCAATGATAGTTGCAAATCTACATTTACATAAGCTATGGATAGAGACAGACTCTCAGATATGGGCTAGAATCTTGGATCCTATAAGAACCTTTCAGGTGTTGGGAATTGGCGAGAGAAGGAAGGTGGAAGTAGTTCAAAATATTTGAAAGTTTTTTCATGATGTTTTTACTACACATATCAAACGAGAGGGAAATAGAGTGGCAGATTATTTAGCAAAATGGGGAAAAGAACTAGATGACGGGTAATATGTGGACTTTCAAGTGGAAGATCAAATAAATTGGTACCAAAGAATCCAAGGGATGCGATAGGTCGTACAAACATATAGCAGAATAGGCAAAGGAGCTAGTGATTCTAATGAATCTATTACAGTTAGGCCACGGAGTGAAACAATATGAAGATAGAGGGATGGGTAGTTTTTGAGCCAAGAGGGATTGGTGGAGGATTTTATTTCTCCTGTATTTCCTATCAAGCTGATTTTACTTTGTAATATAGTTTCTATAAATATAATATATTTTTATTTTTCAAAAATTAATTGTAATCAACACTATATTTTTTGAGAATATCATATAGAAAACTCTAGGAAACCCTATCATATGTTTTGTTCTATATGAATCATATTACAAAGGCTTTTTGGATGAACATTATCAAAATATTATCTTGCCTTTGTTGGGTACCAATGTTATAAAAGTGGCATCAATATTACTTATTATTTCCTTCATTTTTTTAGCCTCTTCAACCTCAACTAACATATCACTCTTCAATTAATCCCAAAAAAATTAAAATATAATTATAAGAAATCCATTGGGGCTAGATGCCTTATTGGGATGGAAAGGGAAAACTACTTCATGTAGCTCCTCCATAGATATCTTATTCATCAACCTTTCATTTTTTCTTTATGTGATATTGATGGAATATTTTGCAAAATCTTATCTTGTGCCTTCTTATCTTGCTTAGTATCTGAGAATTTTTTTAAATAATTAATTACTCTCTTCCTTATATCTTCTTCTTCCTTAATATTTCTTCCATTTGGAGCATAAATATTTTTGATATGATATATATATATATATAGCATAGAAAAAAATTGTATTTTTATCTCCTTCCTTGAGCCATTTCTCCCTATATTTTTAAAACCAATATGACTCCTCCTTTTTCAATGCATTATGATAATAAGAAAGCAATTATTTTTCTTTCGCATAAGAATCTTAATCCATTCCATTAGTTTCCACTATCTCTTGTAAATTTATGAGCATGGATTCAATTTCTTTTCTTTCTTTTTTGAAATGTTACCATAAAAATTGGCATTCCAAATATTCATTTGCTCCTTTAAATATTTTATCTTTTGAATAAACTTTTATATATATGATCCTTCAAAATTAACCATTTGAAAGATTTCAAGGTCTTGGAACCACATAGATTGGAAGCAAAATAGCTTGAAATGACAATTATTGGATAAATCACAAGTCTAAAAAATAGGTTTCTGATCTGATGCTACTTACAATATAATATCTAAAGAGATTGTATACTTTGTTTGCAATCATGTATTGGATAACAAGAATCTAACCAATCATTTTGGTATGAGTGTGCCCAATGCGTCTATTATCCCATGTATATTGACAACTTGAAGAAGTAACATCCTAAACACCATTTGAATTGAAAAATGAATCAAATTCTTGCATTTACTTATACCATCATGAAGTACCATGATTATTTTCCAAAGGGGATAATAATGTTGAAATCACCCCAAGAATCCATAGATCACAGTCATGAATCGTCATTGTGTTTGACAAAAATATGCTAAGGTCCTTCCAACACCTTTCACAAGGAGTAACTATAGTTTGAGCATATACATTTAATATTTATAGTCCCAACTTTAATGTTTTTATTTTTCCTACAAAATAGTCCAACAAACCAATTGCATTTTGCTTCTAATAATCTCCCATCCCATTTGTGTTTGTCCCATATTGTTGCAATACCGCCTAAAGCTCCTGTAGAAGAAATTGCTAGACAATTCACCCATCTTCCAAATATTTTTAAAAACATCCTTACATTCCTTATTTTTTAATTGTCTTGTATTAAAATAAACTCATGATTATAACAACTTAATAGTTTCTTAATAACTATTTTTTTAGGGGTCTATTCATACCCCTAATATTCCATGATATCATTTCCATCATAATCACTTTTTATTTTTATTAGTGGGATTAGCCCCACTTCTTGTTAACACCAGTGATAATTTTATTTGGCTTCCCAAATCGATATCCCTTTGAGTTGTTTTTCTCTTTGTTCATGCTTTGATGGCCTTCCTCTCCTTTTTTCCATTCCCACAAACACTTTCATCTTCATCAATCTCTTCTATTTTTTCATATTATTTATAATGAGACTTGTCTTCTAAAGAATTATATTGCCCTAAAGAATATGAAATGCAAAGAATAGCCTCATAAAAACTTTCTTCTTTATGTTGCCCCAAAACCCCTAAAGTGCACAAATGGTCCTCCATAGTCATTACTTTTTCATGCTACCCTAAAAACCCTAAATTTGCTTGGTTATCCTCCATATGTTTTTATTTATTGTTTTGCTCTTAAAATCCTAAAGTGCAACGAATACACTATACTACTTTCTATTTTTTTAAAGAAGAGTTTATGCTACTTGACAAAAATGAAGATGATTTACCTGGATTAACCCTTATCTCCTTCACTTTAAGTTTTAACTCCCCATATTCCTTCGCCTTTTAACTCGTTTCATATTTGAACTTGCACATTCCTCATCCCTTATGTCATTTTTTTTCTTCCAATGGTTGATTTGAGTAAACTATAATGGCCTTTGCCTTTGACGATACAAAGGGTTTTTCTTGCCACTTTCTTAGGAATGGAAAATCCTTGATTTGACCTAGCTTCTCCTATGATATGATATCCTTATTTCATATTGAAGTTTACCTTATGCCCAAAATTTCCATCTCTTTCTCCATCATTTTCACTTTGCATTGTCTTGCCATGTTTTCAGTTTCATGACATATGCGACATCAAAATGCAATGTTTTCATAATCCACTTGTTTATTCCATTCTCTTGATTCAAATTTAATCCTAATGGATTGTGGTAAAGGTTTTGAAATATCCATAGCAACACATATTCAAGTGTATACAACATGCCTCCTCTCCATAGTCGTTGGTCCCTCCTCGATGCACTTCCCTAGAGTATCACCAATATTATTCAAATCCTCCTTTTGATGAGTTGATAAGGAAATATAAAAAGCCTAATCCACACCAAAAGTCTTTTAATAGTATCTATCTCCATAGAAAAATTCACTTCATTGTCTTAGATATAATGCATCTTTGTCCCTAAACCAAGGGCCTCCATCCATTATTTACCCCTTATTTATGAATTGGAGAAGGTATTAAGGAAAATACTTTCAAAAGAAATGTAATGGAGTAATTTTAATTCAATCTCCACTTCCACTTGATCCAATTTTAAATCTCATCCTAACCAATACCCATGGAACTTACATATTAATCCTATAATTTTAAGAACCATTATATCATGTTCGATCATCTCATCCTTGATAATCACTTTTGTTGTAGTATTTTCTACCTTGATAGGGTTTGTTATAGATTTGTTTTTCCTCTTATTCCATCTAGGGAAAATTTACTTCCAATAAAGATTTTCAAAAATGACTTTCTTGATATGTTACCTAGATTTTCTTCACATGAATCCTTTAATTTTTTAGTTTCTCCTAAGATTTGAAACAAGAAAAAGTGGCACTTGCTCCTTAATTGTACTTTTCTTCCTACCCAAAGTACTTTATACTATTAAAGACATTATCAAACTATGAGTCTTAGATCATTTTAAAGCCAAATTTAAAAGTAAATCTGTGTGAAAATTTAATCAAATAAAGGGCTTCACACATTTAACCAAAAGTCGATAAAAATTTAATCTTCTTCTATTTTACATTTTCATTTAATAATTTTTATAATTAACTTTAACAAGGGACATGCATTAGTTGTAACCTATAGGTTGTTTCACAAGATTTGATAAATTTAGGGTATGAAGATTAAAATTCATAGAATCTAAGTAACCTATGGATTACTTTGTTAAAATTCGTTGTTTAAATTCTTCTCCATTTAAAATGAAAAAAGCTAATTAAAATTTGCAAGTAACTTTCTAAAGTTAAGCTAACCATAAATATTTTTTTGCTAATTGAAATTTAAAATTGAGTTGCTTTTTTTTTTAAAAAGGTAAAAAAATTATTGAAATCAGAAAAGAATACAAGACCCAAAAATTAGATTACAATAAAATTGTCTCATCCAAGCATATCATCTTTCAGCAAACTAGTAAGAGTTTGAGAGCACGCTAAAGGAAGTTGATGCCACTCCCTAACATCCCAACCTTCTTGAAATTCAGAGGTCCATTTAGCCAAACAATTAGCAACACCATTCCACTCCCTTGGAATATGAGTAAAAGCGATGAACTCCATATGACAACAAAAATGGAGAATCTGCCTAACCACCCCGACCAACCTCCAATTAACATTGGTAAGATTATAGGTATTCAACAAATTAATGAGAATTTGAGAATCCAATTCACAAATTATCCTGCGCCAACCCAAACCATATCCTTGTTCCAATGCATAAAGAATAGCAAGGGCTTCCATATAATTATTGGTATGTCTTCCTTTAAAACATGAGAAAAAGAAACATACCGCACCACTGCAATCATATCCCACTTCAATACCAGCATTTCTAGGATTACCTCTTGAAGACCCATCAGTATTAATCTTAAGAACCCCCCTAGGAGGCAGGTGCCATCTACCCTCTCTCTGCACTCTGTTATTGAATCCCCTCATGCTAAAAGAAATAGTAGCACGTGGACCAGACACCGTCAAACCCAAACCATGCATAATCTGGACCTCCACTGTGTCCACAGGAATACTAATCTGACATTTGGTAGACACAATTTCCTGAAGCATTCTCAAAATTCTCTACCAGACTTGATAAACAGATAATTGTCTCCCTTGAAAAATTCTTTGATTCCTTTCAAGCCAGATTTGCCAAAAGATGCACGAGGGACCAATATGCCAAGCAACCTATAAAAAGAAGACCTTAGCCAAAGGCCTTCTCAAACTCCTCCAAAAATCCAAAAGAGAAGAAGAATGAACACAAGACAGTTTCCACACACCCCACCACAAATGCCAAAGTTGACGTGCAAAACCACATTGAAGAAGCAAATGACCAACAGATTCCTCACTATTCTCACATAGGAAACAAAAGGAAGGACCATGAATACCTCTCTTCTGAAGGTTATCCCAAGTGAGACATCGATTGTGAGTGGTAACCCATAAGTAAAAATTGCACTTAGGCCACGCAAATTTATTCCACACTTGCTTCCACCAGTGAACATCCTCAGTACCATAACATTGGTGATCCAATTATCCGAAGGCAACCGAGAAAATCCCTCTACTGTCTTGACCCCAAGCCAACACATCATCATCTTGCGAAGAAAAGCATTCTCTAGAAGCCAGAATATGCGCCAACTCCTCTCTATCCTCCATAGAGCCTCCAACAGGCCATTCACTGGGATCCCTCCATTGGAAGGCCGAGAAAATTGAGTTGCTTTTTAAATTTTAAATTTTTTTTTCAAAGAAAATTATTTTATCTTTTTATAATTTTATTCAATATTTAATTTATTTTTTAAATATGTATTAGAATTTAATTTATTTATTATTTTTAGTTTTAAATTTTACAATTAAATTAAAAAATAATTTAATTTTTATTTTATTTTTAAATTAGTTATTAAATTTTATTTTTTAATTTAATTTAATAAACTTTAAAATCTTTTTCTATTTCACTTTAAATTTTTATTATTCTTAAAAAAATACTTTTATATGTTTTATTTGTCAAATTTTATCTCAAATTTTTATTGATGTCAATTTATTTTCAATTTCGACAAGAATTTCTTTCTTGTTGACTTGAACACAAGCTCGAATCTATGACGTAGGTTGTAGGCAAGCAATCTTTGGGGAATGGGGATTACATTGAACACAAGCTCGAATCTATGACGTAGGTTGTAGGCAAGCAATCTTTGGGGAATGGGGATTACACTGAACACAAGCTCGAATCTATGACGTAGGTTGTAGGCAAGCAATCTTTGGGGATTGGGGATTACACTGAATGACATGAGTAATCACCTGACCCTTATGCTGACCTTTATGCAGGTGTGGTAGATGGAGATTATACCAATTCAAAATTAATGGACTCATCTTGAGAGTTCAATATGAGTTTATATTGTCTCGTGAGGGATACCATAGTGACATTTTTTAAAGTTTTCATTCAGAAAACCCAAGTTCAAACCCCAATACAAAGGACTAAGACACCTTTCAAAAATTTGTACTTTATCTTAAAAATTTTAACCCAAATGGGATAGGCAGGTTAATGGGGACGGAGTGCTTGCCGATGGGCTACCCCAATTTGATTCCCTGGACTATGGGGTCCCATGGTCTTCCCTGGACTATGGGGTCCCATGGTCCCATTGACTTCTTCTTTACCCAGTGAGCTAAGGATTATAAAGGTTCCCTACGCACAAATTAAAAAAAAAAAAATGGAGTTGCTACCAAAAGTATATGTAAGCAACACTTGTGACATGGGGATTACATCTAATGGCAAAAGAAATCACCCATAACATGAATGAGTCCCAGAACCAGATTTGATAGACTAAGTTGAACATCAAGTGGATAATCCCTGGGCAAAGGAGAATACCAATTAGCTGATCCTTAGTTCAAAACTAGTGAAATCATGCTCGTCTTCATGCAAAGTTCAATGGTGATTTTGCTATTGAATACCACAAATGGTTCATTTGCTTCGCCCATCCGTGTTAATGCAGATAGAAGTGTGCTTCTATATTTATAAAATGACATGGTTGAAAACAATTCCACAGTTAATTTTATTGACAACAGACAAATTCCAAGTGTTCACCCCTGCATTTAATGCTACGGCACCTTTACACAATGGGCAAGCTATTTCTTTCAAATGTCTTCTTTTCTAAAACCAGCAGAACTATATTAAAACTGTAAAATCAAATATTCTATAACAATCCTGCCATTAAAATTGATATTCCTATGTTGCTCATATTTACACTCTTTTCCATGATTCAAATAGCTTTCAGAGTGCATATCTAAAGAGAACCGTGGACACAGTTAGATCCAAGTCATAAGCACAATTTATTGATTCAAAGGGCAAAAAGCAACAATATACGTCATTGGGGTCCGAGGTGTAGACCAATTGGTTCATCCAAACCCCATAAGGGGGCGGAGGTCCAAGGTTCAAATCTCGGGCCTCGCCGGACTGAACGCTTGTCCCTTTCCTGGTGCTTTCAGCGGCGTAAAAGGTTTAAAATGATTGTGGCATGGTGGTTATAGGGGCGGACTGCGCGAAGATCTGTGTGGCGGCTTCCGGGGCGGACAGCGCAGAATACTGTGGCGGCCATAAAAGCTGGACAGCCTGCCTGGATTCGTGGCGGCTACCGATTCCACCATGTAAATACAAAAAAAAAAAAAAACAATATACGTCATTGCTTTAAAAAATGTGATTATTGTATAACATATCTGTAGTATCAAGGAAATAATTACAGAAAACAATATTTACACACATTCATAGAACCGTGCACACAGTTAGATCCACGTCATAAGAACAAATTATTGATTCAAAGAGCAAAAAGCAACAATATATGTCATTGCTTTAAAAGATGTGATAACTGAATAACATATCTGCAGTATCAAGGAAATAATTACAGAAAACAATATTTACATTCATGTAACCTCCCAAACTAATATCCTTTGTAGGCTGTTTCAAAAGTTACTATAGCCCGAGACCTTCCTTTATGCTTGCCTAACTTTTCCTTTGTCATTCACTAGCCTCCAGGGTTTTTCCTGTGAATAAGGTTGCATCAAGAAGACACCTTCTTGGGATGACTGCAAAAAAACACAAGACATGGATGTTTTGCCCGTGGTCTTCATCATAAACTGCTCAGAAGCCTCTCTTTCAACTGAGAAAATAGATGAACACTTGAATCCTGTCCAGAGAACCAACTAAAGAAGAAGGGCTAAATTACTCATGAACATATATTCTTTAATGCTCATCTTTAACGTAAATATCTCAAAAGTAATACACTTGCTGGAAAAGCTCAGATTGCCACTTCATATCTCATGGTACTATATAAATAAAACATTAGCCCAGTGTAAACTTACAGCATGGTCAATCACATAAAACACATACAATATAAAATCCCTCCAATTAGAACCCAGATTGTCCAAATGGATAGACTTTCTTTTCAATAGACTAACAAACTGAAGACTTATGTTGTGTCATCTTCATTGCTGTCAAGCTCAAGCCCCTCAGATGCCAAAAGCTGCTGGAATGTCTTCTTCCGATCTTCCTCTGCTTTCTTCCTCATTAAGTCCCTTTTCTTTAAAACAAGAGAGTGGCGCTTCATGGTATTCGAAAAATTCTCCATGGAAACCCTCTTTTCCCGTGCCAAAATCTTTCTCACTTCATCTGGGTCATTCTAAAGCCAAGAGAAATTAATAAGCAAAAATTAATTATAAATCAGAGAATAAAACAGAAAATTGATATTACACAGAGAGCCTAGTTGCTTGACAAACCAAATGATGTTATTATTATTTCATAACAGTAATCTGCTATTTGTCAAATACATGCATTAAATTTAAGAGCTTTTCTAGACATAATCTGAAACAGCCATGCTCCTAAGTATAATTACTAGGTTCATCCAAATGGGCCACGGCACTTCGGCTATTTTTTATTTTTTATTTTACTTAAAAATATTGCAATTTTTAAAATTGTGCAAAAAATTTGGAAATTTTGTGGCACATGTAGCCCTAATGATGTTGGATATTTATATTTGTTAAGAGAAACATAAATATGTTTAATCATAGTTATGAAAATCTCAATTTAATCCTGATCCAATCCAGTATTTTCCGATTCAGCAGAGTTGCAAATTCAAATTGCACCAGAATCCCGATTTTTGAAAAAATCAGCGACTGTTGCTGACTTTTGCCAACAAAAAAAAAAGTGATATGCATGAAAAAAAGCTTTTTTTCAATGAAAAATTGCTTCTTCTTTGGTTTTTTCTGGTCAACTTTTCCCCATGTTTTGACAGATTCCGATTTTCTCAGGTATGTTGAATATTTTGTGGCACATTTGTATATATTTTTATTATATATTATTTTATTTATTTGTAATATCCCCAGACAAACAGAGCTTTTTTCAAAATCATAACTTATAAACATTTTTTACCCTCCATTTGGACCAAACTTTCAGAACATGGTAACTATGATATGTACCATGTATTATAAGCATGAAAGGAGAGATTAAATTTTTTTGTTATTAGATATTTCAACATTCAATAAAAAACTTGATATATTGCACGTTTGTTTGCTAATATGCAACTGTTTGGGAACATACTTCAATCAAAGCTTTCCAAGAGACTTTGGCATTCACCAGAACTGAAGGTTAGGACGAAGATCCAGACACTCTAATTTATAATTAAAAATAAAAATAAAAACTGCGATGTAAAAAAATTCTAATAAAATTTATCATGAAGTCCAGCATATTGAAATACGCACATTGAATTATAATTTAGTATTTCCAAACACAAAATAAACGCATAAAGAAACAATGAATGCCCAGACGCAATCTCTATGTCCTCAGATGCTTAATCAATTAAAATTCCTTAAGTTGGTACCTTCAAGTCTACATCGCTGGCATTTTTGCTTGTTTGTACACACAAAAAACCAAATGAAAATATACCAAGCTTCAATTTCCAGATACCAATTTCTGGAAGTTCGAAATATTTGCTCAGTTTCAACCCTGCACTATCACCAGCTTTGTTCATGGATTACAGTTCACTGTTCAGTTCAAACTTCACAATCCCTTCAAAATGAGGAAACACAAGTTTCATGAAAGGTCCACCTTGTAACCTCTTCATTGAGAAGATGTAATCAAGTACGTTGTATCCTTCATTGAGCAGCAAGCAGTTCTCTTTGTGGAGTCCTTGGTTCAAACATTAGTTGTGAGAAGCAGTGTCCTTCAAATTTCACAGACCAGAATCTTCAATATGGGGAAAAAAAAACTTAGTCCTTCACAGAATTGCAGGTGTCTTGGTCTTCACAGGATCACCGGGCATTTCAGTCTCAGTGCTATCAGAATTCATAATAAGCACTATGCAAAAGATGGCTGTATATTCATAATGCAGAATCGGGCAATTAAGTTTGCTAAACTGGGCAAACATAATTGCCCCTTCTAATTTGGCATATTGTGATATTTTTGAAAAATGTTAACTGAACCCAGTGGGAAAGGTCATAATCACCAGTTACATTGTTCCCAGATGTCAAGACTTGATAAGGCTTGGTAACGTCTAATCTACGGACGCCACAAAGTTCTTTCCGCCTTTTCAACAAACTTGTATCTAAATTTATATTTATGCAGGGCATCTTTAGGTTAGTGCTGGCATGTAATCTTGAGTCTTCCATTCTATGTGGTTTTGTAATAATTTATATGCCTGCTAGACAAAAAATAGTGGCTACTTTTTCCCATCAGTCAGATTTAATTGAAATTGAGAAACGATAAGCAAGGATACCAACATCTGCTATACCTTTGAACGTGAAAGCCGCCGAACCCTAAGGTTCAGTTCAAGTTGTTGTTGCTCTGCCCAAGCTGTGACTGCCAAATCCCCTCGTCTTTCAAAAGCTTTCCTTTTCTTCATCAGCCACTCCATCCATGCTTGAGATGCCTGGATGTTAAAATCTGAATTAGAATGTACTCTACAGAAAAGATGCAAAGGTACTTTTTTTCAACTGAAGATCCATTAATCCAACCATTTTTATAAGAGAACCATTGCAAACACATATTTATAGACACAGATTGGCAACAAAAGACATTCACCACTGCAAAGCTTAGACATTCCTTGATTTGGATTATTATAGCTTTTGTTATGAACATACACATTCCAATAGTATGAGGTACTGTATTTTTCCCCCTTTTTCCTTTGTCATTCTGAAAATGCAATAGCAACCCATTGAGGAAGGACATTTATAAAAATCATAAACAAAAATCTTGTTATTCAGAAATATAATTGAAGGATCTAGGTTTTGCAATCAATAAAAGAGTAATGAAACGAGTCTGTGACTACAAATATAGAAAATAACACGGAATGTCATTTAGATTGATTTAAAACAACAGGCTAAAAGAGAGCATGCCATGTGGGGTACATATTTGGAGAACAACCACACAAGAAATATTGCATCTTTAAGTGAAATTTTATCAAAAGAAAAGATCCAAAGCTTAAAAAAGAATTAACAAAAATAAATAGCCATGTGAAAGTAACAGAGCAGACATACTAAAGTGATTTACTATCTAAAAAAACAAATATAAATTTTACCATCTCACTACACAAAGACCATGAAGATTATCATCCGCACATGTACTGTTGGGAATAGGTGTCATACACCTTTCAAACATTAACTATCTCATGTCTTATGTTAAGAGTATATATAAGGAAGAAAAACTAGAGATTAGACCATGGTTTTATTGCAAGACATCTGTGTTACTGCAAATCTACTGCAAGACAGCTGCAATGCTACAGGTATATTTCCAGCACTGTGCACAGCAGGACTGCAGGTCTCTTTTCAGCACTGTGCATTGCAGGACTGCAGTTCTATTTCCAGCACCGTGCATTGCAGGACTGCAGTTCTATTTCCAGCACTGTGCACTACAGGACAGCTGCAATATTGCAGGTCTATTTCCAGCACTGTGCATTACAGGACAACTGCATTACTGAAGGTCTATATCCAGCTTTGCTCATAAATAGGACAAAAAAAGTGAATAGTTGTGTGGGAATTTTATTGTAAAAGGCAGATTGCTGATTACTAAATAATACAATTTTTCAGTGCTCCTTGATTGCTAGGTTTTTCCCGGAAGGGTTTCCTAGGGAATATGTTGTTTCCTATGTGAGATATATGTGATGTTGCTTGTTGAATTGAAAGTCTAGGCCTGTTTTGCACTACTTTCCTCTAAAGATTAAGTAGGAAGTTGTTCCGCATTTGTCTAACTTCCTTTCAATTAGTATCAGAGCTTGGCCAGCTTTTGAGATCCTTAGTTAAGAAAAAATATTTTTGCTATTAATCTTGGTTTGAGTGAGAGTTGTGCATAAGGGAAGTGATTTTATTTCAGGATGGCAAGTACATCACAGTTGGAGATAGAAAAATTCAACGGTACAAATTTTGAGCTATGGAAGCTTAAAATGGAGGATTTGCTCATAGATAGAGATCTATGGGCTGTTGTTTCTAGAAGTCAACCTGCATCTATGATGGATGAAGACTAAACGGTGATGGATCGAAAGGCATGAATACTCATTCGGTTATGCTTGGCCGACTCCGTGCTCTTGAATGTAAGTGAGTGCCCTACTACAAAAATCTTGTGGGATAGGTTGGCTTCAATCTAACAAGCCAAACCCCTTGTGAACAAATTGTTCTTGAGGAAGAAATTGTATTCCCCAAGGATAGGGGATGGAGATTCCATAGCAACACACTTGAACAAATTCAACATTATCATTTCGTAGCTAAGATCCGTCGAAGTAAAAAGGGACGAGGAGGACCACTGTATCACTTTACTATGTTTGTTACCCAATTCATGGGACAACATAGTAATGGCTATCAGCTCCACTAGTACCAAGTTGAAGACGGAGGAGGTAGTCTCTACTTTGATTTCAAAAGAGATGCAGAGGAAAACCGTGAAATATGTCAAGGATGTGTTGGTTGTTCATGGCAGATCCAAAGAAAGGAACAAGGGGAAGAAGATAGTTGGCCGGTCCAAGTCCAAGGGAAGATCCAAGACTCCCACTCTAACAAAGATCAAATGTTGGAATTGTGGGAAGAAGGGGCATGTGAAGAAAGATTGCAAGGAGAAGAAGCATAAGAACAAGCATGAATCCGATGAGGATTCCGATTCTAAGTCTTCTTGGGAGGATACAGGAGATGCATTTGTGGCTGCCTTTTCCATTCACATTAAGGATGGAGTTTGGCTGATTAATTCGAGAGCGTCATACCATATAACTCCACATTGAGAGTACTTCACGGAGTACCAAAACGGTGACAGTGGGAGTATGTGCTTGGGGGACAACTCATCCCTTACGATTCCATGACCTACCTATTCTTGGTTTGGCATGGAACCTGATTTTCATGAGTAGCCTAAATGACTTGGGTGTGCAAATGATCTTTAACAAAGGAGTCACTATGGTTCGCGGATTAATAGTGCTTGCTAAAGGAGTACATGATGGGACATTGTTTCGTCTTGATGCTAAGATGATTGCATGCAACAATTCATCAGTTCCAGATAGCAGCTTACTAGCGGATAAGGCTATGTTGTGGCATTATAGGCTTGGTCACATTGGTGACAAAGGTCTTAAAACCTTGGTGAGTAAAAACCTCGTTGAGGAGATAAATGATGTTTGTTTTGATTTCGAGTTTTGTGAACATTGTCTTAATGGATAGCAAAAATCAATTAAATTCTATTCGAGCTCTCATAGATGCATGGATTTACTTGATTTAGGGCATAGTGATGTATGTGGTCAAATTGATGTACCTTCATTATCTAAATTATTGTATTATGTATCTTTCATTGATGATCGTTCACAGATGACATGGATTTATTTTCTAAGAAGAAAATCCGAAGTGTTTGCTAAGTTCAAAGAGTTTGAGAACCAAACAAAAGAAAGATTAAGTCTCTAAGAACAGACAATGAAGGGGAATTTTGTAACAAAGAATTTGACATTTTTTGCAGGGAGCATGGAATTAAGCGGTGTAAGACAACTCCTTATACACCTCAACAAAATGGAGTTGTCGAAAGGATGAACAGGACACTAATGGAGAGGGCTAGGAGTATGCTAAGCAGTGCTTGTCTAGAATACAAGTTTTGGGATTAAGCAGTGAGTACAGTGTGTTACCTAATTAACAGGTCTCCTACATCAATGCTTGTTGATGAAACTCCTATGGGGGTTTGGACGGGCAAAAAGCCCTCATTGAGACACCTTAGAGTGTTTGGCTGTGAGGCATATGTGCATGTGCCTAAGGTAGAGAGATTGAAACTTGATTACAAAGTAGATAAATGTATCCTCATTGGCTACGGCGTAGATAAGTATAAAGCAAGGCTAGTTGCAAAAGGATATTCCCAAGTGGAGGGAATAGATTTTGATGAGATCTTTTCTCCAGTTGAAAAACTTACATCCATTAGATTTCTTTTATTTGTTGCTGCTGCGTTTAATCCTGAGGTTGAGCAAATTGATGTAAAGACAGCTTTCTTGCATGGAGACTTGGAGGAAGAGATCTACATGAAACAGCAGAAACACTATGTGGAAAAGGGTAAGGAAAACTTAGTTTGCAAGTTGAAATCTCTTTATGGTCTTAAGAAATTTGATTCTTATGTTTTGAGGTTGGGATTTGTTAAATCCAAATCAAATCACTATGTTTATTATAAGCAGGAGGGTGGTCATTTTATTGTTATCACTTTGTATGTGGATGACATGCTACTAATTGGTAACAATAAGGATATCATTAAGGTCTTGAAATCTCAGCTTTCACTACAGTTTGAAATAAAGGATTTAGGAGCTGCTAAGTTTATCCTAGGGATGGAGATTAGAAGAAATCTCAGCTTTCACTACAGTTTGAAATAAAGGATTTAGGAGCTGCTAAGTTTATCCTAGGGATGGAGATTAGAAGAGATAGAGCCAACAGAAAACTTTGGTTAAGTCAAAGAAAGTATGTTGACTTTGTTTTGCAGCGTTTCAACATGAAGAATTGCAAACCAATGAGTGTCCCTATTTTTGTGGGAACAAAAATTTCTATTGAGCAGTGTCCTACACCTGGAGAAATGGAGGACATGAGTCATGTACCCTATGCTAGTGCAGTTGGGAGCCTCATGTTTGCTATGGTTTGCACCAAACCGGACATTGCCCAAGCAGTGGGAATCTTGAGCCGGTTTATGGCAAATCCTGGAAAGGATCACTGAGTAGCAGTGAAAAGGGTTTTCAGATATCTTCAAGGTACTTCTTATTATTCTATTTGTTATCAAGGATCCTTGAAAGCCAAGAAATTTCACAGCATCCAGACATACAAGGATTTGTGGACTCATATTGGCAGGAGATGTTGACAGCAGGAGGTCAACCAATGGCTATGTATTTAGCCTGTTTGGTGGTGTAATTAGTTGGATGAGCAAGCGGCAGGCTGTAGTCGCTTTATCCACAACAAAGGCAGACTATATGGCAGCTACTCATGTCAGTAAGGAGGCAATCTGGCTTCGGAAATTGTGTTCGGATGTTGGGTTGAGTCAGGGAGTAGAAAACATTAATTGTGATAGTCAAAGTACTATTGCCTTGGCACAGAACCCTACATTTCACGCATGGACAAAGCACATTGATGTGCAGTAACATCTTGTTCGTGACGTGGTGGAGGATAGGAAGGTTATGCTTGAGAAGGTGGATACTTCAATAAATGTTGTAGATGCTCTAACAAAGCCTATGAGCACTGAGAAGTTCAAATGGTGCTGCAAGGGTATGGGCATTTCTGCCCTTACCAATTAGTTTACTCTTTTATTGGTGTTTCTCTTTTGCTCTTGTAAGGTATATGACAAGTGGGAGAATGTTGAGAATAGGTGTCATACACCTTTCAAACATTAACTATCTCATGTCTTATGTTAAGAGTCTATATAAGGAAGAAAAACTAGTGAATTAGACCATGGTTTAATTGCAAGACAGCTGTGTTACTGCAAGTCTACTACAGGACAGCTGCAGTACCGCAGGTCTATTTCCAGCACTGTGCACTGTAGGACTGCAGGTCTATTTCCAGCATTGTGCACTGTAGGACAGCTGCAATATTGCAGGTCTATTTCCAGCACTGTGCACTGCAGGACAGCTGCAATACTACAGGTCTATTTCCAGCACTGTGCACTGTAGGACAACTGTGTTACTGCAGGTCTATTTCCAGCTGTGTTACTGCAGATCCATTTCCAACTTTGCTGATAAATAGGACTAAAGAAGTGGATACTTGTGTGGGAATTGTATTGTAAAAAGCAAATTGCTGATTACTGAATAATACAATTTTTTAGTGCTCCTTGATTGTTGGGTTTTTCCCAAAAGGGTTTTCCAAGTTATATGTTGCTTGGTGTATGAGATATATGTGATGTTGTTTGTTGAATTGAAAGTCTAGGCCTGTTTTGCACTACTTTCCTCTAAAAATTAAGTAGGAAGTTGTTCCGCATTTGTCTAACTTCCTTTCATGTACATCAATTTTTAGGGACAAACCTTGAATCATCCACTCAAAATATAGAAACCCAGTAAAATATGCACTAAAATATACAAACAATTTCAGTATTAGCAAAAGGTGTTGTCCACTTACTGTCCCTTATAATCAAAATCAAACGGTCAAGGATAAAAAAACTGATGTATGGGAAGTCATGAAAAGTCTTTACGAAGAAAACCAAGTCTATATATAAGGATCCAATGCTTGTCATTTTAACTTGAAAAGATAAAACGTTTCACATGATAATCAATCAGCATTTATAATCACTCCCTTGGGCTTTGTGATGAGGGATTTAAGTTATTTGTAGCCTCCAAAGGAATAGAAATTCCTGTGTTAAGAAAACAAGATATCAGCGAAGAGATTGTTAAGTATGAAAGGGAGGTCAATGGATTTAAATAGGTGACAAGGGCATATGTAGGTAAAGGATATGACCTTACAAACAATCAGTAGTGACTACTAAGGTTACTTAGAATTACTACACCATGCCATATTAGCATCCACTTCCTTTCTTCTGGCATGTCCTGGACACAATATTGCTTGATACACTTAGGGTTTAGAAATCTGAAGCACAACGGTGAGGTTTCCCAACAATGAGATAGTGACAGAGTTTAAGAGCCAACACGTCTGCAGTCAGCACTTTGGGATAAAGTCATCATCATCAAGTCAAACGACAGATTGGACTTAGGTCTCAATCAACATGACGACACTTCAAGACGACACTAGCAAGTCAGCATCAGCATGACGACATGACCTTCGGACGGCAACTACGCTCCAACAAGACGATAACTCTCCAAAACAATGATCATCGACATTGTCTGACGATGTCTACATTCCTTGACTGCAACTTGCAACTAACAGATCTGAATGAGTTCTCTAACCTACAACCAACTACCTTGACAATGCATAGAAATAATCTAGTTAAGTGATATCAACACACAAACATCCAACACATAAATGGAGAATGGCTTTGTATTGATAATCTGCCACAATGGCGTTTACAGTTTACAACATTCATACTCACAATATGCTTTGTCAATAGCAACAACATACAGATCTCTCTCGTATCTTGTTTATACATACCCCTTTATGCACTAATGGATTCGTAGATAGCAAACAATGAAAGGGGGGTCTTCTTATAGTGCAGTCCTGGCCATTAGTGGCAACAAATTTCCAAGACGCATTGCACATAACTACTTTCCCCTTGCCTATGTACCTAGGACATAACAACTTTGCAATATACCAAATATTATAGCACTCAACTATGATGACTAAATACATCATTTGCATTACATTTCATTTGGACCAAACTTAGTGCATTAAACACTTCGAAATTTCTGTAGACAATTTCACTTTTGTTTCTACTTATATCCAAAACTAGTGCCTACATCTGTCCCCCCCATTAAATTGGTTGACGTCCTCATTGACTTCCTTCTCTGCTCTAGTGAGGTTGAACTCTGCAGTTGAGGTTGTGGAAAAAATAATCCTCCCAGTTCTACAAGTTGCAGCTTCAGTGCCGCCTTCTCGTCCTTGAGTCTCTTGGCATAATTAAAATACTTGGCCCATTCCTGCTGGCAATCGAATCGGCCTAGATGCAGATTTTCTAAGTCTACAACGCCCTAGACCCGCTGCCAAGCATTGAATGTCCGAAGGAAAGGAATGTCCTCCGTGACAATCTCCAGTAGGGCTGGTTCCGAAAATAAAAATGGGGTTTTGAGATAAGGGTTAGGAAAGATGCTGAAAGAGAGGGAAATAACTGAAAGGAATGGGAAAGAGGCTAAAAGCCTGAAATACGGGGTGATGGACAGGAAGCACGATACACAACTTAACACTTGAACCAACAACAATCAAAACAATAGACCTTTAACAAAAACCAACATTAAATCTTCGGAACCGCATAAACTCCAGGGGTACTCCAGGGATTAATCCTCTACTGACAGCTAAATCCAGAAAACAGAATTCAAGCTGTATGATAAAGAGACTAATTTAACAGAAATAACATGATAGAAGTCATACACAGAGATAGAAGATTCAAGACCGGAGCCAGAAGTCTGTATTTCGGAAGCAGATTTCAAAGTATACAACTGCTTTTCTAGCAGAGATTGTCCATCCTTAGTTACAGAGAAAAGACCAGCTTTTATAGAGGATTCTACTTCCTAAAACATTAATGCCCAACCACTTCCTCAATGGTGACAGGCAGATTTGATCCGGAACCGACTTAACAACATTTAATTCGGCCTTGCAGATAACTCAGCATTGAAGGTAGAAGGTTCCGGCGATCCACCATGATCGGACGACTCAGAGCGCAGCTTGGGGTCGGTTTAATCAGTCAATGGCGGTTCTGGGCAGTCCTTGATAGTTCTGGGCATTCCATGGCGGTTCTGGGCAGCTTGCACTGTGTTTGGGGCCCGCCAGGAGCTTCGCTCCATAACTGGAGCGACAACACTTTCGCTCCAGAAGTGGAGCGAAAGTGTCCTCTGTCATGCCTTAGAAACTTTCCTGTGCTTTTGTTTTGGGTGTCGCTCCTTGGGTGGAGCGACAGAGCCTTTCGCTCCACTGGTGGAGCGACTGGAAGGTTCGCTCCACTAGTGGAGCGATAGGAACTTTGACTGGGCCCTTTGTCTTTTCTTTGAACTTGGGTGGAGCGACGGAGGCTTTCGCTCCACTAGTGGAGCGCCTGGGACTTTCGCTCCACTAGCCTTTGACCACTTTGACTTTTCCTTGCACTTGCTTTGACGAACGCTTAACTTCACGCCCTTCGAGTGTCGCTCCACTGGTGGAGCGACAGGGAGTTTCGCTCCACTGGTGGAGCGACTGCAGTTTTGACCATAGACGTTGACCTCCTTTTGCACCCTTAGTCACATTTGCTATCTTTAAGCCCCTCTGGCATTTTGCTCCATTGGTGGAGCGACGGGTTTTGCTCCACTGGTGGAGCGATAGGGCCTTTGACCGAAAGGTTGACCTCCTTTGCGCCTTTAGCCTGAACACTTGCCTTTGCTTGGTTTTCGCTCCACAGGTGGAGTGACTGGGGGATTCGCTCCACTAGTGGAGCGACTGCAGCTTTGACTGTTTCTTTGCGCTTTGACCCTCATCAGCTTTCAAGGAGGAGCTTTCGCTCCACAAGTGGAGCGAAAGTCTGGCTAGTGCACACTTAGTCATATTTTTGCTTATCCTTCCATTTGATGGGGACTTTCGCTCCACAATTGGGAGCGAAAGTACTTTCGCTCCACCAGTGGAGCGAAAGTGTCCTTGCTTTGCATTTAAAGGAAACATGCTCTGAAAATTGTCTAAGTGCTGGAAACCATTATCATGCGCAAGAAAGAAAAGAACCTACAGAAACCAGATTTTAAGCAGAAAATTTCCACAACATCGCCCATGCTAAAACATTTACAATTTTGCATGCAACGACAGGAAAAGTGCAAAAAAATAGAGAAACCACAGAATCTGAAAGAAGATAGTTTTGAGTAAAAGAGACAGCTGGTGAAAACACAGCAACATAACAACATCTTAACCATTTTTCATGGAAAAAGAGAAGTTTTACAATGATTAACTCTCAAAAACTGCATACAACATAAATTTTAACAAAATGTGGCAAGAATGGCAACATCTCTGGCGGCTCGCGGGGTATTGAGCCTGCCTCAATGCAAAGATCCTAGGCCTTATCCTTGGGTTGCAGAGTCATCTTCACTCTCAGCATCCTCGGACTGCTCCTGCTCATCGTTGCTGCCTGGAAGCTCTTGAAGTCGGTCCTCTTCCTCTTCCTCTGATTCGCCTTCTGCCTTCTCCTTGGAATCTGGCTCGCTTTCTGTCTCCTTTTCTTTTTCCTGCTCGCGCGGATGGGGGAGAAACCTCTCCAGAGAGCTCTTAAACACATGCTCGTACACCGCGGAAGCATCGATCCAGCGGTCAAGGGAAAAGGTTGGCTGCTTCTGGAGCTCCTGGATCAGGTAACGGTAGGTCTCAATGCGCTCAATGTCAGCAAGATCCAGCCTCCGGTCAAACTCCTGCAAGGAAGACTCAATAGTGGCATACTTAGCCATGAAAGGCATCACCTGTGCTTCTGAAATTGGGTCCTCCCAAGCGTCAATGTCTGAGGCGCTATCAACAAATGCCGCCCATATCGGCTTTAACTCCTCAAGCGATGGAATAGGTCCTTCATGGTCTGTGAAGCCGGGGATGCCGATTTGAGCGAGGGTGTTGAAGTACTGCAGCGAAACATCCCTCTCTTGCTCGAGGGCGTTTGAGAGCTTACGAGCTTTTTTGGCCAGCTCGAGCTTCGTGGAGAAAGAGCACAGGGTCATCTTTGCTGTTGCCCAGGATCGAGCCAAGGAGCTCATGGGAGTAAAGTGCGCATCCACATCTTCAATTTTTCGGAGCTGCGTGGCTAGGTCTAGCCAAAGATCAACGTCTGCTTGGGCGGATTCCAAAATGGAGCGGCCCTCAGCAACTGCCTCCTGCGCCTCCCTGAAAAATGTTAAAACTGTGACTCCCCGCGCAGCTCTCGCCGGGAAATCTGCCAGGAACTGCAGGCGCATCTCCTTGATGCGCTCCCTAGAGAACGCGACAGGCTGCGACGTCTTCTCTGCTAACTCGGCCTGCAACTGCTGGACCTGAACGGTGAGCGCCTGTATCTGCTGATTTGCTTGGGCGCGCGCCTTGATCTGCTGATCGCGCGCCTTGGAATGCTCTTCGTTCTCCGCCTCTAGCGAAAGCACGCGTTGTCTCAGCTGCGCGGCTTCGGACTCCAGCGCCTCAATTTGCCTCTTCGCCCCTGCCAAGGCCTCCTCAAGCTCGAGATTCTTGGCCTGCGCTTCAAAGAAGCGCTCCTTGTAGTACTCGCCATGAACATAGATGGAGCCCATGTCAACTTGAATGTTGCCCATCTTGCACGCCGTATCCATTTTGGTCACATCCTCCACGGTATGGCGGTAAGCATAATCAATCGGGGTCATCTCCCCCAAGGGCTTCTGAACAATCGGTATCTTCTCTACCGTGTGGAGCTCCATCTTCTCTGGATCGATGATGGATGCTTTCTCAGTTTGCGCCAGAGCCTGCGCCTCCTTCCGGCGGTCCCTCAGCCAACGCGATGAACTGTGGCGCGCCTTGCGGATGCTCTCCACAGCAGCAAGGTGGTGCGTCATTTCCAACTCGGACTCAAGCGGCTCCTGAACTCCCACTCCGAGGATCGGTGTGAAAGGAAGGAGGGGAAGGTGCGGCTCAAGTTCGGACAACGCATGGGAAACAGGAGGGGAAGCGACTGCGCTAACCCTCAAGGGCGCTTGGGTTTGGACTGCGACTACGGAAATAGTGGGTTTAGGCGTTGAAACGTCGGGAGCAACCGATGCCATGGTGGCGAAGGGCGGAGAAAGGGAGAACGGATTTATTTCTAGCAACAGAAATATCTGCAATAGGGTCCTCTACGACAGAAAAAGGAAGGCTAACAGACGCAGAAATTGCGAAGGCGTTAGGGTTACCAGCAAAAGATGCGAATGCTGCTGATAATGGCGCTGAAAGGACCGGGGAAACTGAAATGCTGGGAACTACGGAGTGGGACAACGGGAGAGAAAAGGAAGCAGAGACTAAGGGAGCAGAAACCGCGATAGGGATTTCGGGCGTTGAGGAAACGACTGCTGCAGAGAGGGAAGAAGAAAGAGGCGAAGATGAATGCGTACCTTCGGGCTCCGTGATCAAAGGAGCCGGGGAAGATGGGCGCTGCGTGTGTGGGTCTTCTTTCTCCTCCGCACCTGGTGTGTCTACGTCAATGACCTCCACATTTTCAATCTTCTACTCCGACTGTGCCGTCGCAGGAACTTCGGGAGCGCTCGACGGGGGGGTTTCAGGCGCCCCTTGAGAGCTCGCTCTGAAGGGCCTTTGAGCGCTGGTGCGCGGCTTCTTCGCCGCTTGTTGCAAGAGAGGCGCCTCCTCAGCTTTTCTCTTTGGGAGAGCACTCTTCTTATGGGGCAATGGCCCACTCTCTCCAGCCAATGGTGGATCACCCAGGACTGCCTTGCCCTTGCCTTCTACCACGTGCCTCTGAGCTGCCAGGTCGTCCACCTCGTCGAGGCTTCGCGTGCTTCGGGGCACAATCTCGAAAAACGAGAGGGCCCGATAGGTGTCTATGTTTTCATCGTAGAACTTGGAGAACTTGTCATCCATCGCCATTGGGTAGTCCGAAGACGTCTTGTCATTATGGACCCTCATGATCCACCACTCTTTGATTTTGTGGTCGGACCAATGCTTCAGCTTTGCCTTCATTTCCGCAAAAACACTCCTGGGCAGCTTCTGTTTTGGGTTGACAATCGGGTCGTACTCACTCTCCATGGTGTAAAAATCATGCCAGGGGGGCAAAGGCACCATCTCATCGATGTGCCACTCCAACTCGCGTCCCCTTAGGTTATTCCGCTGAGCAACCATGTCCGGGCGAGGGCAGTTGTGAAAAGACTTCACTCCAATGTGATCCTGGAAGATGTTACGCGGATCATACTTCCAGCGTTGGGGGAGCTCAATCAATCCGTAGTCGAACAACGTTACTGTAAGCACAGCGTTCTGACCACACTGCGTCACCTTGATGTCCCCGAACTCGAAGGGAATAGGGCATGTGTGCTTCTTCCCCCTGCCCTTCCCGTATACTTCGTTGGTGTAGTCGCACTGTCGGGCGACCTCCAGGGCAAACAGGTAGGGCGTGGCGTAAAAGGGCAACAGAAAGGGCTTTTCTGTGAACCCGAAAATCCTGATGACCAAACCCTGGGTGAGCAGAAAAACGTCCCCCATCTTCCCGTCCACCACTCTGTCTCTCATCTCCGCGGGATTGAGAGATAAACCGACAACGCCTTGCCTTCCTCGTCCGTCTGGTTCTTGGGGATGTAGGGGAACTTATCATGCAAGTGGTAAAAGAAGTACCACGCTAGGGAGGAGCAAAGCCTGAATTGATCATCTTTGCGGCTTTGCAGGTAGGATAATGATCCGTGCAACTGTCGTGCCACCCACTCTACCCAGTCGAAGAAAACTGGTATAGCACCCGGCTTCATCTTGGATGGGAAGTAAATCTCATTCTCAAAGATAGACTCCGCCATGGACACTTGCCAGTCGTAGACTACATCGTCGGTGGAGAGCCCCATCACCCAAGCCAGAATGGAATAGATGTCACGATGTATGAATTCTGTCAGGCGCATGGGTAGCTGGGGAAACTCCTCAGATGATGTCGCTCCTCCCAACTGCTCTCTCATGAACTGGCGCATCTCGGGCGTGGGCTGATACCTGGCACCCTGCTCGGAACTGTTGATCTTTCTGGGGGTGAAATCGGACGAGGGCTTCTTTCCACAGGCGAAGGCCTCTCGAACAATGTCAGCTGTTATGGCGAACAATGTTTTTCCCCTGGCATCCCGCACTGTTCTTGTCTGGGCATCGTAGAATTGCGACACTGCCTGCACAAATTCTGAGCAATGGTGTACAGGCGTACACATGTAGAAGAACAAGTGGGAATGATAAACTGCAGCCAGTGGGTTCCCAGTTGAGTTTTCTTTATGCGCCTCTTCCACGTCCTGGCGCAACTGCTCCATGTCCTTGTATGTCATCATGCAATCTCGAAGCCGGAAGAGATTATCTTCGGGCGCCGTCAACTTCACCGGCTTCTTCTCACGCTTTCGCGGCTTCTTCGAGCCGCTCTCCTTCGTGGGCGTCGCCTTCTCCTTGGGCGCCTTCTCCTTTTGCTCCCCACTCTTCTTGCCCATGTCTGCCGACGAACTGCTCTGAATCAAACTTGAACAGATAAGCGCTCTGAAAAATGCAGGGTGCTAGGGCAGAAGAGAAACACAACTGCAACTGCAACTGAGGGCATGAAATAAATCTGGCAACTCTTCACCTTATAGCGCTCCTTTCAAATCTACCACCTTAAATGCTAATGTCAGAAGTTAATGTAGGTGGAGATCGTGTGTGAAATCGTGCGCCTCTGATTTGCCCTCGTGCTGGTAGTTCGCCCTCTTCAATGATGGATGATGGCGTCGGACAAGAAAATCCTCCTTGGGGCGCGTGCTTCTCGAGAGGAGCGCTCACTTGGATCTGCCACGGGGCGCGCTTCGGACGTTGTGGAGCGAAAATGCTTTGATTGGATAGACGTTGAATGGCCCCACTTTATAACGTTGCGCTAGGGTTAGAAAATACTTTTCGAATTTATCCCTGCTTGACACTTGGCGCTTTTCTGGATGGACGGCTTTAGAAAGAGAATATTTAGAAATAGAATGGAGATTTATAGTGGAGCGAAAGGGGAACTTTTGCTCCACTAGTGGAGCGAAAGTCACTTATTTACTTACACTTTTTTTTTGAAATGGAGCAGGGGGCTTCGCTCCACAAGTGGAGCGAAAGAGAACTCTTTTTTTTTTTTTTTTTAAACACTTAGCTTTGCTCCAAAACCGGAGCGATAAACATATATACATAAGATAACGTACTTGGCGGATTACTGATTTTCCTCGGAACTCGGCTGGTGATAAGCTTTCAGAAGAAAACCGTTCACCGAAATCGGGAGAGTGAAACCCTCCATGTCCTGCAGAATGAAGGAGTTGATCTGATTGACGTCGGAGACTCGAAATGGGCCTTCCCAGAAGGCGTCGAACTTCTCGTGGTTCCCCGACTTAGACTTGTTTTCATTCCATTTTAAGACCAAGTCCTCGACACTGAAGGCTCTGTCAGAAGTCTTTTTGCCGAACCAGCCCTTGGTGGATTCGGCATGCTTTGCGAAAGCTTCATAAGCTTTCTCTCTTTCCTCCTCCAACTGCAGCAACTGGGCTAACCTCGCATCCATCGGGTCAAATTCACCTTCTTCACTGTCGAGCCACTTGAGTAACTGCAACGCGGGTAGCTCTATGTGCGTGGGTAAGACTGCCTCTTTCCCGTACACGAGTGAATAGGGTGATGTCTTGATCGAGCATTTGATGGAAATGCGATCAGCCCAAAGCGACTGGTCTAAGAGCAGATGCCAGCTTCACTTATTCTTCTCCAGAGACCTCTTCAAGATCCGCAGCAGGTTCTTGTTCGTAGACTCCGCCAATCCATTGCCCTGCGGGTAATAGTTAGACGAGGTCTTCAAGTAAATTCCATACCTGACTGCGAACTCGTAGATCCTCGCGCCGGTGAAAGGAGAGCCTTAAAAAAAATGGCTTCAGGCACGCCAAAGCGAGTGATCAACCCTTCAAGAAAGGAGATAACCACGTCTTGGTTGGCCTGCTTGGTCGGCACTGCTTCCGACCACCGAGTGAAATAGTCTGTGGCGGTCAAAATGTATTTGTGGCCGACGGAGGAGTTGGGATTGATGATCCCGATGAAGTCTAGGCCCCACTGCTGGAACGGAGCTTCTGCTTGAATGGGGTGGAGAGGAAGCGAGGCATTCCGGGTTCTGCCCCAGTAGCGCTGGCAATTGCCGCAACACCGATTGACTTTGAAAGCGTCGGCAAAAAGGGTGGGTCAATAATAGCATTCCGGGTTCTGCCCGAGTAGAGCTGGCAACTGTCGCAGCACCGACTGTCTTTAGGGCCATCGGCCTACCTGCGAAATGATCTCAAATCCCAGAGTGAAACTCCTCAAGGATTTTCGACTTCTCCGACCTTTTGATACACCTCAAGAGGACTTTGTCGATGTTTTGATAGAATAGTCCGTTGGGTGTTGGAACATACCGGCTGGCCTGCAAGCGAAATCTCCTTTGCGAAGCATTGAAGTGAGAAGGACATCTGCCCGTGTCGAAGTACTTGACAAGGTCATCTGTCCAATCTGGACTGTCAACCGACAGGTTGGCAAGGTTGCTTTCGGGCGCAGGGTGGTCTGAGTCGGGGATTGCTGCTTCAGCTGCAGCACTTCTGGCCAGTTCTTGACAGAGCGCTCTGCCTCGGACCAACTTGGTAGGGCGCACTTCAATGTCGAATTCCTGGATCTTGGTGACCCATCCAACCCTCCTATTGCCAAGCTCCCCTTGAATAATGAAACTCCTGACGTCGGGGTGTACCACGTACACTATCGTCTTACTCTGGGAGACGAAATGTCGGAATTTCTGGAGCGACTTCATCACCGCATGCACTTGTCTTTCGATAAAATTGAACTTTTCTTCGTGCGGTTGGATGATCTGGCTGAGGAACGCTATCGGGCGCTCATCTCCATCTTCCCCCTTCTGGGTCAGAACAACTGCGTAGCTTTCTGGTTCCCCGACGGCGTATAAGATAAAATCTTTCGCGTAGTCGGGATTGATGAGGACTGGAGCTTGAGTGATCCGCTCCTTGATCTCTTGGAACGCCTGCTTCCTTTCATCGGTCCACTTGAATTCGGCATCCTTCTTCAGAAGCTCGGTCATCGGCTTCACCACTTGGGCGAAGTCGGCTATGAACTTCCTGACGAAGTTGATTTGTCCGAAAAAGGACTGCAGGGCTTTCTTATTTGATGGCAGTGGAAGTCGGAGGAGCGCTTCAGCTCGGGCGGGATCAACAGTTAATCCCTTCTCAGAGATCAGGTGCCCGAGAAGTTTGCCTTCCTTCACTGCAAAGATTGATTTTTTGGGGTTGATGGAGACCCCGAACTCCCGACATTTCTCAAAGACTTGCCGTAAATGTAGGTCGTGTTCCTCCCTCTTATGGGAGAAGACTGTCATGTCATCCAAGTAGATCACGATGACATGATTTAACAGTTCGCCAAAAGCGAGGTCCATCGCCCTTTGGAAAGTCGCTCCGGCGTTTGAGAGGCCGAAGGGCATACGTTGATAGGCGAAGGTTCCCCACTTGGTGGTGAACGCAGTCTTGTGTTGGTCTTCATCCTTGACCCATATCTGGTTGTAGCCGGAGAAGCCATCCAGCAAGGAGAACCTCTGCGCTCCCGCCACTACGTGAAGAATCTGGTCAATCTGAGGTAGCGGGTAGTGGTCCTTGAGCGACGCTTGGTTGAGATTTCGGAAATCGATACACAAGCGAATGTCCCCGTTCTTCTTTCGCACGGGAACAAGGTTGGCCACCCAGGAGGAGTGCTTGATCGGGTAGATGATCTTTGCTTCAAGCATCTTCAGAAGCTCAGCCCTCATCAACATCTCGATCTTCGGGTTGACGGGCCTCTGCTTTTGCCTGAAGGGTTTGATCCCTTCTTCCAGCTCAATGGTGTGTTGGATGACGTTCTTGTCATACCCCTTTAGATCTTGGTAGCACCAAGCGATGATATCTGGGTACTCCTTGCATAGGGCACGAATCTGTTGGAGCTCTTTGACTGTGCAATCGGCCCCTACCTTGATAACTTTTCCCGGCTCTAACTCCAGGTCCACGAACTCTTTTCTGTCCACTTTGATCTTGTGCCCGACAGACCTGTCGTTCCGATCAAACAGACTTTCCAATGTGATCAGACCCTTGGGGATATGATTATTTTTCAATTGAATTAACCCCTCGCGGTCTTCTTCGTTCAGAGTCCGATCTTCAATCGAGGACGCTTCATTAACCAGAAAATTGACAAGTTGTTCGTCATTGTCGAACACTTGCCAATGGAGTTTCTTATCAGGCACAGAAGGCCTGTAGATCAGCCTCACCGTCTTCGGCTTATGCATCATATTATCTGCCGGTGAGAACCGGGCGCCGATGGAGGCTAAGATGTCCGCAAGCTTGTTTCGCTCTCACGAAATTGACTTGATGTTCAGCGCGGTGAAGGATTCAAGCAAATCCCACACCTTGTTGCGGTACGCCTTCAAATAGTGCTGCTTGGAGACGCACTTGTTGGTAACTTGGTTGCAGATTAATTCGAAATCCCCGAATATCTGCAACTGCTTGATGCCGAGCTTTTCGGCTTTCTTGAGTCCGAGGCACAAAGCCTCATACTCTGCTGCATTATTCGTACAACTCCATGCGAGCCTGTACGAATAAGTCTTTTGTTCGCCGGATGGAGAGATAAGAGCGATGCCAGCTCCTGCGCCGTTCTTGCATCGCGCGCCGTCGAAGTACAACTTCCATAGCTGATCGGGTATCGGGGGCTCTTCTTCGGGTGCTTTCGTTTCAGCCTTTTCAGGCTTGGTGAGTGAGTAGCACCCTAAATCCGTCCCGATGATGGCATTAAAATCGGTCATGGAGAACTCATCTTCAACTCGGAGCTCGTCGAGAGATTCTTCCATCAGGTCCACTTCTTGCATTTCTTCTGTCATCAGGTTGACAGAGACCGAGCCCTTCTCCTCGTCTTCAAGTTTTTCAACATGAAAACTGGTAGGCTTCTCGTTGAAGAGTTTAAATTTGTTCCCCTTGAAGGGGATTTCCAAGTGTGAGTAGTCGAGGGAGAGGTAGCCTCCCAACTTAGCTGTGAATTCTCTTGAGAGGCACATACTGAAGTATGGCTCAAGGTCGACCACCACGATCTCTTGAATGACCGTGACCTGCGGCATTTTGTGGAGTTGGATCGGAACATCTTTGATCACTCCCACCGTCTTTACGGGAGTCCCGTCTAGCTGCAGCACTCCAGGGCTGCTCCGGGTATACTCCATGCCCATGATATCGCATACTGCTTTGGGCATGACGGTTGTCGCAGCACCAGAGTCGATCATGCAGTTATGCACGATCCATCCTTCCATCCGAAGGGAAAGGTAGAATGGCGGGGGCCTATTCTTACCTGTGGCCGAAGTCGTCAGCGGTTGTGCAAACACCGTCTGCGTCGGCCTACTCTCCTTGTCCTTAGCAGACTTGAGAGATTCCTGCAAAAGGTCTACTTGACCCGGAAGTTGGAGGGCATCATAAAGGCTTACCTTGGCGGGTGCCTTCTTCATCTCTTCGACAATGTTGTATGCCGAAGTGCCAGATTCTTCAACTCCCTTTGCAGGTTCGTACTTATTCTGGTACTGTTGCGTGGCATCCACCCTTTGACGCTTGGTCAGTGAGGGGTATCGGAGCTTCTCCCTGGCTTGGTCTCGCGTCTCGGCTTGCGGTTGCGAAGTCGAAGCTTTGGGTTGGAAACCCCTTTCTCTAGCTCGAGGCGACAAGTGGTCCTTCAGTAAGTCGGACTGCTCTAGGGTCGTCGTTGGATTGGGAGCTTTCGCCGGTAACTGGGCCTTTTCGCTCCACGGCTTGGGTGCAGCAGGCACCTTTAGTGGATCCATCTGGGCCGGATCTACCTCAATAGGCTTCTTCCCAACCTTGGTGAGGACTGAGACTTGCTCGGCGGAAGACATCATGAAATTATGACCAGCTTCTCTGATCATATTGATTTGCTCGTAAGCGCCACCGGATAGCGTCTGAACATAGTTGAGGTGCACCATGCAGGTTTCTTCGTTGTGCGGATCATTGCACGTGGTACACCAATAAGTACTGCCGGATGGACCGGCTTCTGCACCTTCCAGCACTGTTGCGTTTCTCTCAGGAGCCCTCCTATCGAAAGCGGATTGCTCCCTAGTGATCGGAGGAGGGAATCTCCTTGGCTGGAAGCTTTGATCATCTTGCCTCCTCATGACGGTCATCTCGTTTGCAATCGTTTTCACATATGCACGTAAATCCTGCAACTCTTTGACCTGGTCCGAATTTAAGGCTGCCTGAGGTGCGGGTAATGGCAATGGTGCCAAGGGCGCAGGCAATGCGGGAAATGGGATAGGAGCTGGGAGCTGAGGAACAGCGGGCGCTTGATACTGGGGCATGGGTGCCGCTTGAGTCTGAGGGTTGGGGCTCCATGATTGACTAGGGTACATCTGGGATGTAGGTGGAGCAGATGCACTGGGGTACATATTCTGCGGAAAGTCCGGGTAAATCGGCGTCGTCACCTTGGGAGGCAACTTCCCGATAGCTATTAGGTCGGCTTCCGCCTTCTGCGCTTGCTCGTACAAGCCAGGGAATGTGTTGATATTAGCATGCCGGATGCTCATGCTAATATCCGAATGAAAAGCTCTCAGGTAATAGAACGTCGCCTGCTCCGAGGTGGGCCGAAGGCCAGCAGTGACTCTCTGCCAGGTTCGGGCGAACCTGACATTGAAGTCAGCTACCTCCTCTTGAGGATGCCTCTGGATAGTGGTGAACTGGTGCAACAAAGAGAAGGGGTCCGCTTGTTCATTGAAGCCCCTTATTAATTGTTCTTCCAGTTGGTCCCATGAAGTGATGGTGCCGGTTGGGAGCGATCGGTACCAGTAGAGGAGCTTACCTCTTAGTGAAAGCACTAGCAACTTCACCATGACGTCTTCTTCGGTGATTTGGTGAATGGTTGCTAGTCCGGCGACGTCTTGGATATGCTCGTGCGCCGTCTTTCCGTACCGTCGTATGTGGGTAAAGCTTTCAACGCTGCGGGTAGTACTTGGTGTTGAGCTGCCAAATCTAGAGGCCCTGAATGATTCCATGCGGGGAATTTCCTGGGGGGAGCCTGTTGCGCCATCTGGGCTGGCGGAGTTGTTTGAGCCGGAGGAGTTGGTAGAACTTGCTGAACCAGAACAATTGGAACACTCGGAGCACTTGGTTGAACGTTCGGTGGAACCGGAGGATTCTGATGATCCGGAGAATTCGGCGGATTCGGGGGCAAGCTAGTCGTTGTGTTGTCGGGAGTTGGAGTCCGTGAAGCAACAACAGCTACTTGCGAAGATGTCCCGTCTAACGGGATATTCGGCTGGACCACTCTAGGATGTTCTCCCAAAGCGTCGATGTCAAGCTCGAAGAACTCGATTTCTTCTTCTGTATTCTTAGCTCTCCATCTCGTGTGCATGAAGGCGTGATCTTTTAAACTGGTCTTCGAGATTCGGAGGTGTCTGAGTTCAGCTGAGTCGCCAGATGTTCAGATTTGACAGCAATAAGATGAACATCACTTCTTAATACTGCTTTAACGTGGAACGTTTGCGTCCCATCGGGCGTGCCAAAAACTGTTGGCAATCGAATCGGCCTAGACCCGATGCCAAGCATTGAATGTCCGAAGGAAAGGAATGTCCTCCGTGACAATCTCCAGTAGGGCTGGTTCCGAAAATAAAATTGGGGTTTTTGAGATAAGGGTTAGGAAGATGCTGAAAGAGAGGGAAATTACTGAAAGGAATGGGAAAGAGGCTAAAAGCCTGAAATACGGGGTGATGGACAGGAAGCACGATACACAACTTAACACTTGAACCAACAACAATCAAAACAATAGACCTTTAACATAAACCAACATTAAATCTTCTGAACCGCATAAACTCCAGGGGTACTCCAGGGATTAATCCTCTACTGACAGCTAAATCCAGAAAATAGAATTCAAGTTGTATGATAAAGAGACTAATTTAACAGAAATAACATGATAGAAGTCATACACAGAGATAGAAGATTCAAGACCGGAGCCAGAAGTCTGTATTTCGGAAGCAGATTTCAAAGTATACAACTGCTTTTCTAGCAGAGATTGTCCATCCTTAGTTACAGAGAAAAGACCAGCTTTTATAGAGGATTCTACTTCCTAAAACATTAATGCCCAACCACTTCCCCAATGGTGACAGGCAGATTTGATCCGGAACCGACTTAACAACATTTAATTCGGCCTTGCAGATAACTCAACATTGAAGGTAGAAGGTTTCGGTGATCTACCATGATCGGACGGCTCAGAGCGCAGCTTGGGGTCGGTTTAATCAGTCAATGGCGGTTCCGGGCAGTCCTTGATAGTTTCGGGCATTCCATGGCGGTTCTGGGCAGTTTGCACTGTGTTTGGGGCCCGCCAGGAGTTTCGCTCCATAACTGGAGCGACAACACTTTCAAGTGGAGCGAAAGTGTCCTCTTCATGCCTTAGAAACTTTTTGCTTTTATTTTGGGTGTCGCTCCCTGGGTGGAGCGACAGAGCCTTTCGCTCCACTGGTGGAGCGACTGGAAGGTTCACTCCACTAGTGGAGCGACAGGAAGTTTGACCGCTTTGACTTCCCTTTCAAGCTTGTCGCTCCCTGGGTGGAGCGATGGAGGCTTTCGCTCCACTAGTGGAGCGCCTGGGAGCGAAAGGGCCTTTGACCACTTTGACTTTTCCTTGCACTTGCTTTGACAAACACTTAACTTTGCGCCTTTCGGAGTTTCGCTCCACTGGTGGAGCGACTGGGAGTTTCGCTCCACTGGTGGAGCGACAGCAGCTTTGACCATAGACGTTGACCTCCTTTTGCACCCTTAGTCACATTTGCTTATCTTTAAGCCCTTCTGGCCTTTCGCTCCACTAGTGGAGTGACAGGGCCTTTCACTCCACTGGTGGAGCGATAGGGCCTTTGACCCAAAGTTTGACTTCCTTTGCGCCTTTAGCTTGAACACTTGCCTTTGCTTGGTTTTCGCTCCACTAGTGGAGCAACTACAGCTTTGATTGTTTCTTTGCGCTTTGACCCTCATCAGCATTCAAGGAGGAGCTTTCGCTCCACAAGTGGAGCGAAAGTCTGGCTAGTGCACACTTAGTCATATTTTTGTTTATCCTTCCATTTGATAGGGACTTTCGCTCCACAACTAGGAGCGAAAGTGTCCCTGCTTTGCATTTAAAGGAAACATGCTCTGAAAACTGTCTAAGTGCTGGAAATCATTACCATGCGCAAGAAAGAAAAGAACCTACAGAAACCAGATTTTAAGCAGAAAATTTGCCCACAACATCGCCCATGCTAAAACATCTACAATTTTGCATGCGATACGACAGGAAAAGTGCAGAAAAAGCAGAGAAACCACAGAATCCGAAAGAAGACAGTTTTGAGTAAAGAGAGAGAGCTGGTGAAAACACAGCAACATAACAACATCTTAACCATTTTTTATGGAAAAAGAGAAGTTTTACAATGATTAACTCTCAAAAACTGCATACAACATGAATTTTAACAAAATGTGCCTAGAAGGGCAACAATTCCTGACCAAAATGGTTGGCTTTTTGTTCCATTTCTACCAACTTCATCAAGAGATCCTCCTCCCTTTTTGCATAGGCCTCATTTGCAGTCCCCTACATCATTGCTGCAAGCTGCTCATCCTTTGATCTTTGTGCTCCAGCTCCTTTGTCTTTACTTCCAACAGCAGCTCTCTAATTGAGCACTTGGATTTCAGTTCTAGTCTTTTCTTAGACATCCTTGGTCTTTTCTTCAAGGGCTTGTTTCAGCTTGAATAGTTTTGTTTATTTTTGAACAGATGTTGACGGGCAAGTTTAAAGTGTTTCTGGATGATTGGTCGTTGTATGGGAGGAAGGACAAGCATCTGAAGGCATTGGAGGAATGCATGTGATTGTGCATGAATGCTCGGTTATTCTTAAACCCAAACAACTGCAAGTTTCTGGTGTCGTATGGGAAGTTTCTCAAGCACATGGTATGCAAAGAGGGGTTGAAGAGCGATCCTGACAAGATTCACGTTGTGATGAGCATGGAGGAGCCATACGACGTGAGTTCACTAAAGTCATTTTTGGGGCATGTCAGGTATTATTGGTACTTCATCAAGAACTTTGCACAAGTTTCACACCCTCTTGACACATTGACACACAAAGGTGTTCCTTTTAGGTGGATGAAGGATCACCAAAAGGCCTTTGAGGAGTTAAAGGAAAAATTGGTTTGTGCACCCATTATAATGTTTCCAAATTGGGATAAGGAGTTTCATGTCCACGTGGATGCATCCAATTTTACAATTGAATGTAAACTTGCCTGGGAGGGGCAATATGGGTTGGATCAACCCATATATTTTTCATGTCAGTTGCTGTCATGGACAGAGAAAAACTATAGCACAACAGAGCAGGAAGCATTACGGATGGTATATGTGGTGCAAAATTCGGACACCATTTGCTTGCCAACCCTTTTCATCAAGCGTTGTTATACCTAATCAACAAGCCAACTATTCATGGACGTGTTAGCAAGTGGCTCATGACTCTGCAATAGTTTGTATTTTGAGTGGTGGTGAGACGTGGGAAGAAACACATGATAGTGGATCAACTGTCAAGGATTTTCTCAGGAGAACCTACGGAAGAAGACGTGTCGGATGAAGTTCCAAATGCTCATTTATTTTCAATCACTACACTACTGTTGTGGTACAAGTATGTGGGAGAATACTTGTCAACAGGGGAGCTGCCAATGAAGTTGACAGCAATTAAAAAGGAGAAATCATTATCAAATTAGCACCATTCCAATTGATAGTTGGATTGTTGTACAAAATTGGACCCGATGGGATTCTATGAAGATGCATAATGGACAAGGAAGTGAACTCAACGTTGAAAGAAGTTCACGAGGGATTGGTAGGAGGGCATATGGGGTCGTATGTGATCGTGAGGAAAGTGCTTATGGTAGGGCTGTGGTGGCCCACCCTCTATCACAATGCAATGCGAAGGAGTTTGTAACCGAATGCAATACATGCCAAAGAGCTAGGAAGTTGCTGCGGAGGGCCTTTGCCATTGCATCCATCTCAGTCGTAGTTGTTTGAGAGATGGGGTATTGATTTTGTTGGACCGTCGAAACCCAGTTGAAAAAGATGGACATGGTACATTGTGGTAGAAACTAAATATTTGACGAAGTGGATAGAGGCAAGAGCATTGCATGATAATTCTGCAAAGAGCACTGCACGATTCTTATACGAACAAGTTATTACCAGATTTAAAGTGCCTCTTCAGCAAGACATTTCGTCAATGAAATTTTTTAGAAGCTAATGACAAAGTTCAATATCTTGCATTCATTGTCAAGTCTATACTACCCTAGAGCAAATGGGCAAGCGGAGACAAAAAACAAGGTTTTGGTGTCCACAATGTAGAAAACATGTGGAACTGAAGATGTTGATTGGGAGAAGTTGCCAATGATCTTGCGGGCATATAGGACCACTTCCAAACCGATGATGAACCATTCGCCATTCTAGTTGATGTATGGACAAGAGACTGTTGTGCCGATAAAGTTTATGATACCAAGAGGGTGACGGTGCAAAACTGTCTTGCTGACCAAGAGAGCCTAGAGGAGAGACTAATGGCACTCATCAAACTGGACGAGAAGAGGCTGATGACACAATTGGCCACAAAGGTTGCCCAATGTCGTCAAAAGATGTGGCATGACAAGCACCTTAAGAAGTAAGTTGAAGGCAAGTGACTTAGTGCTAAAGTTTAATGGCAAGTGAGAAATCAAGCCAAGGAAATTGAAGACCTTATGGCTTGGACCCTTCCAAATAGATGAAGTAATGGATAATGGCACAGTAAGGTTGAAGAAGTTGGAAGGGACGCAATGTCCCGAGATAGTTAACGATTCGAAGTTGAAGTTGTACAAAGTAAGAGCGCAAGTGAACTTTGTAAATCTCAAACCAAGCGATGAAGGCACAAGTACAAGCAAACTGATGGTAGGTACTTACACAATATTATATTGTATATGAGTACTATGGCATGGGCCACACAACGCAAGGTTGATTATATTTTAATATTTTGTTATAATAATGAGTGGGACAATGGTTTAGGAAGATGGCTATATAAAGAAGGGATATTGTCATTATAATCAGACAAATCATATCAAGTATTCTTTGTAACCGTCTTGGCTCGTGCAGAGGATTTGGAGTGATTTTCTTAAAAAATATTATTGGTGTTGCCCTACCTCAAAAGTATTTTCTATATTTGTGTCTATTTATGCGGATTGTTATTGTGCATATTTAATTGTGGATGGATGTTTGAATATTTTTGCATAAATGGTGAATAATTTCCATTAATAAGAAATGAGGTTCTTAACAAGTGGTATCAGAGCAGTAATTCTAACAAAGTGGGGATTGTGTTCTTTTGTGGATTGCCAAATTTGGGAAGATTTTTTCCAAAAAACGTCTCATCTTTCGAGAGACATCTTTGTGAGAAGTCCGATTTAGATGATTCTTGTGCCATTTTGTTTGGTATTTGAAGCGCTTTAAAATGAGTAGTCATATGAAAGAATCCAAGCAGTATTGATGGAGATACAACCTTGTGAAGTTAGTCGTTTAGAAGAAGGGCAGCATTAGGGCAACATTTTCCAGAAAAACATCTCATTTTGCGGGAGCCATAACTTGGCAAATATTTGTCTAATTCAAACTAATCTTGTGTCATTTTGTGAAGAATTTGAAGAGCTTCAAAATGAGTGATCATACGAGGAATCCGAGCAATATTGAAGAAGATACGACCCTATGAAGTCAGTCATCCAGAACAAGGGCAGTGATGCCTTTTGAAGTTGTAGAAACACGAATTTGCAGATATATATCAGCCAAGGTAAGCAAATCAATTGCAAGTTAATTTATTTTGAAGAAAATCTATAGAATAAATTGTTTATAGAAAGGAATAGAGGAGATTTAAAATATTTTATTTTTAAGAAACCCTAGTTTATCAAAACCCTAGCTACTTTGGGAAATTTTTTCTAGGTTGAGGTCATGGAGTTAGAAGAGTTTTCTAAAGAGGAAGAAGCCTAGTTAGAGAAATTAAATGGACAAATAAGAAACTTGTTACAGACCACCAAAAACTGTGTAAAAGATATAGAAGAAATAAATAGGCAGATAATTTGCAGGTAATTGGCAGAAGGAAAAGAGAAGGATAATAATGTGCAAGCAGAAAGAAGTACATCTTTGGCATCAGATAAGCCAACCAATGATCAAGAAGAATTGTTTAAATCATAAAAATCTATTTTGCAGGTTTATGGCTGCATTCAAAAGGAAAAGGTTATTATTTCTACAAACCCTAGCAGCATATATAATTTCATTAATATTGCTTGGCTAAGAGGTTGTATGTTCAAGCAAAGAAAATCAAGGACACAAAGCTTAAGGGTAAGAATGTTCAGATTTTTCAAGATTTGAAGATCACCATGGAAAAATATGTTTTACATTTCATATTTCTATGCCATTAAGAGGAATGATGTGGATATTGTTCTTGGTTATCCTCGGTTGGATTCTTTGGGTACAATTAACATTAATGTGCAAAAGAAGTTCATGAAGTTATGGTACCAAAAAAAAGAAGATAACGCTATAGGATATTTCTCCTTGTAAGAGGCAGATATCCGAGGAAAAGCAGGAAGCTATTGTAGGGGAACAAAGTGAAGAACAAGCAGAAGAACCTAAAATAGAATCTAAGGAGGTAGTAGAAGAGGTCAAAAAAGAAGCTAAAGCAAATTCTAAGAATGAACCAAAAGAGGGGAGTAAGAAAAAAGAGCATAAAATACAGCCACAAAATATTGAAGAGTCAAACATAACAAAACAATAAGTTAAGGTTGTAGAATATTACCATCCACACCACCAGAAGCGACAACAATCTTTGGAGGCATGGCTTAGGGCAACAATATTATGGATCTACATAGTGTCAGAAAGGGACCAAGTATGATAGTGTTTGGCAGAGACAGCATAGTAATTCTGATTTTCAGAGTGGTGGAGCAACATCAAGGAACAAATGGACCCATCATTCAAATTACAAGTGTAGAGCAGCAGAAGTGTGGAGCCATTGAAGCAGTTTTGGATACTCAAGTGGAAAAGTGGCATATTGACATCAACGAAGAACACCACCAATCAGAGTTTCTCTAGGATGGATGGATGATCAAGATTGGTACTAGTTGCTAACATTGCTTAGCAGACCATATTACTCAGTTTCTTCTTATGTTTCAAGGACGAAACATTTGTAAGGGAGGTGGAATGTTAGGTACCTAAGGGGATATAATATTATATTGTATATGGGTATTATGGCATGGGCCACACATAACCCAAGGTTGATTATATTTTAATATTTTATTATAATAATGAATGGGACAAGGGTATAGGAAGGTGGCTATATAAAAAAGGGATATTGCCATTGTAATCAGGCAAGTCATATCAAGTATTCTTTGTAATGATCTTGGCTCGTGGAGCAGATCTGGAGTGATCTCGTTAAGGAATATTATTGTTGTTGCCCTACCTCAAGGGTATTTTCTATAGCTATGTCTATTTTTGTTGATTGTTATTGTACGTAATTAGTTGTGAATGGATGTTTTAATATTTTTGCATAAATGGTGAATAATTTCTGTTAATAAGAACTGAGGTTCTTAACAACTGACAGTTGCACCAAGACAGTCTTCAAGATTCTTTCAAGGAAACTCAATACAAGTACGAGAATCAAGTTGTACAAGAGAAGATGATGGTGCAGAAGATAGAAGTGACTTGGATGGAAGCAAACTTGCAAAATAGCTAGCATGGTTGTATGAAGGAAATGCAAGCAAACAAGAAGTGGATATGCAACCAACAATGGAGTAAGAAGAATTGCAGCCTAGATCCACTAAACATAGAAGAGTGTGTATGCATGTCAGTTTCCCGGATATTGAGGAATAAATATTCAAGTCACTTGATGCTGAAAACATGCAGCAAATGGCCGCAATGTATGTTGAATAGGAGGAACCACCAGAAGATGAGCCTCAAAATAATGGATGGATGTGAGTACAAAGGAATGAGCCTGTTAGCAACCATAGGACGTAAACAGTAAAGAATGAGCATTGAAACATAGCAATTGCGTGAATGGAGTGAATAGTTAAACATCCAAATAGCCGAATTGCAGAGACCGCATGTATAGGAGTTGTTGAGGCTACAACATGATATTCAAGCAACTCGAAGGAGCTATTCTTGAGAGGGGACAAGTCCAAAAGAGATCCCCCTAGGTGCATGGCAAACAAGCACGTGTTGGAAGTTGCTAATGACTGTGTGAAGGAAGCTCAGTTTTTGGAAGAAAACTACTAGTTCAGATAGTAGAACCTCACCAAGAAAAATTGAATGGCGAGATATTCATGAATTATCTCAACAAACATTGCCAAGTGAAGAGACAGGTGTTGGTAACTTGGAAAACGAATCCAATAGTGTGTCCCTGACTAGTTCAAGCAATGAGGAGGAAGACTAGAATAGTCCCAATTCAAACTTGGAATTTGAAAGAAGAGGTAAACGGGGAATACCAATAGGGAGGCAACGCGTTGTCCAACTAACAAGTAATATAAACCCTTTGTCAAATATTCTTTTGTAGGAAGTACCTTAGCAGGAAGGTCAAAGCACTTTTGAGGATGAAGAAGTATGAAGGTGGATGGATAGGAGAAGGCGAAGTCCGCCAAACTTGAAAAATTCCTTGGGAAGTTTGAGTGGTTTGCAAGGGCCAATTGACAACTCAAGGTAGGTATTCGAACAAGACTACTTACGCAATCTGGCCAAGGGGGAAGGCCATCTAGCCTCTTTCCCAGCCATCTAGAAGGAAATAATTTGCCCCAAATGGTCCATAGGCCATTTAGCCAGTAGGGTGGGTTGGATGGGCCACCCCCTGACCGTCTAGCAGGTACAATAGGTCCTCGAACGGCCCTTTGGCAATCAAGGCCAAGGGTTAGGCAATATGGACTTTCCAAAGGTTGTCCGAGGAGACTACCTAGAGTACAAACTGTGCCTAGGTCATCATAGCATTCAGTCTGACTGGCAGTAAGGAAGAGGTCGCCCGACACTCAGTGCAATGGGAGGAAAGTGATGCCAAGCCATTGAAGAAGAGGACAAGTTGCTAGAAGACCAAGTAGCTGATGAAAATGAAGCCGCACCCAAGAGGCCATCAAGATGAGATACAACGAAAAAGACAGTCAAGACAAGGAGGTGGGGCACCTGGCCACCCAGGCCGTCCAAAACAAGGTAGTACCAAACAGTTAGGACAACCAAGGAGGCAGTCAAACAAGACAAACCATCCAGGTCTACGTAGGAGACCATTTGGGCCCTTGGGTTGCCTGAATGGGCAGTTGGAGGGTTCATTTGGATAGCCATGCAGGTCATTTGGCCACCTCGGCCATCAAGGCCAAAAACGGAGACAAGTGCAAATGAAGGCATGCATGCTTTTGTAGCGGGCCTGCCATGTGCAAGGTGGTAGAAGTCGTGTAAGTCAAAAAAGACAAAAAGAAAATGCAAAACGGTTAATTGAATGCAAATTAGTTATGGAAGTTGAAGTGGCAGTTAAGGGGTAGTTGCCACATGCAGGCCAAGTGTCCCCTTACCTCTTTCATATTATAAAAAGGTACCAAGAGCTCTCATTCAATCATTCCAATGCTTAGAGCCAAGGAGGAGCAAGGAGGAGCACAAGGGAGATGTCTTGGGTACCATGTTCTGCAACAAGGGCACAACTTCGAAGGTGTTTTGGAGTTAAACACCAGCCCATTGACAAGAATCATGGAAAGAAAGGAGGGAGTATTCTGCCCTGGAGGAAGTCACATCAAAGGAAGACACATTTCGGGAAGGAATTTGCTGAAAATCCCTCCTTGTTGCCTACAAATTCTGTTTTTCTTGTGCAAGTAGAAAATATTCAGCAACAACAAGATGGGGCTGGTAGAAGAAAGAAGAAAAAACTAGAAAAACATGTGCAGAACAAACACCAAAAAACAAGGGCGACAACCATACAGCCGCTACGAAGAAAGATTTCAGCAACCGTACCAATCATATGGATCATACAACAGGCCGTCTAAACATGAAAAGCAGAGGCATGGAGGCGTATGGACCATCTACGTTGGTTGAGGGAATGCCATACGGACAAAGTGAAAAGCAGAGGACATCCAGAGACAGGTCGTCTAGTAAGAAGTAGATTGCACAAGGGAGGTCATCCAAAATCAGGCCATCCAAGTCAAGGTCGTCCGAGTCAAGGTTGTTTGAGACCAACTCATTTGAAGTCAGGTTGTTTGGACTTGGGTCATCCAAGACCAAGTCGTTTGGATGTGGGCTGTCAAATACCAAGCCATCTAGAGTTGACCCATCCAAAGTCAAGACGTGCGGACCGTTAGAGCCATCTAGACCAATTGGAAGGAGGGGCACCCTAAACAATGAAAAGAGTAGCATAGAGTGCGAACGTGCCACATGGAGTTGCAAATTGCAGCCAAGTCAACCGAAAAAAACATTTTGGGGAGTAGAATTAACTGTTGCCTAAGGAGTTAAAAATCTAAACCCGAAGAAGCAAACTATAGAGGGAATGCAACGATGACCAAGGACTGTTGAGAGGATAAAGAAAGTAGTGTTGTGGAGGCATCCTCCAAGGTTTGCGTCGGAAGCAATGTTGTGACAAGGACCTCCATACTCGTGGAGGAGTTAACATTGCCATTGTGAAAAGCCATGAGGAGCTAATATGCAAAAGAGAGCAAGAAGTGCACAAAATAGACGCCAAACGAGGGAGAACACGACAACATGGAAGCGGTCAGTCCAGATCGAGGTCTAGGACCAAAATTCCAAAAGACAGGCAAGCAAGAAAGGCTACTCCAAGAAAAATCCCTGAAAAAGACGGAGATCATAACAGGTAAGCAAGCATCGATTGAACGTTTGGTGACACAGGTACTAAATACAACCGTGGAAGTGAAGGTATCAAATCTACTCAATGCAATACCTGAATTGTATGCTACGGTTGGCGAAGCAATAAAGACAAGAAAGAGAAACAAAGTTCGGGAGGTAGCTAGCATCAAACAGGAGCAATTCATTGATCCTACGATACTAATGATCGAAGCCGGGAAGAAGCCAGCCTTGGTTCATATGGAGATATTGGACCATAAGCTGACTCAAGTGATCGTAGACAGAGGATCGAGTGTGAACGTGATGCCGGAAAAGACGTGGCGAAGCATCAACCAACCCACATTGAGATCTCAAATTTCAGGTTATAAGGAGCAGATCAATACAGTATAGAAACAAGAGTACTGATGAGCCAAGAAGTGCGGATAGCAAAACAAGACTTTATTTTGGATTTCGTAGTGATTGCCATGCAAAAACCTGCATATGATGCATTGCTTAGACAAGGATGGTTAAGAACGGCGAAGGTGAACCACAACTGGGAGAAGGAACACCTCACCTTCAAGAAAGGTCAACATAAATATATGATCAACTTGAAGAACCAGGTAGTAAGCCAAGATATTGCAACCTCAAAATCAGAGAGTTTGTCATCCGATGGAGAAACAGGATATGAACCAGATGGAGTGTTGCAGCTAGAAGAATGTACAAAAGATGAGAACGATGATGATAAAGGCCTACTCCATTGGCAGATGGAAGATTATGAAGTGTTCACACCCCAGTGTTTATGCATCCACACAGAAAACGAAATCCAAGATAATGAAAAGAAAGAACTAGAGAAAGGAGAAAGTAGCAAGAAGAAATTAGCAATAGAGAAGGATCAAGAACGTGAAAAGTGGATATTTCCAAAGAATTTCGTAGAATACATCATGGGAGATGCAGTGATTGAAGACAAACCGGCTCACCCCATTGATGTCCTAAAGGCAGTAGAAGAACCTGAATCTATTAAATATGAAGGACCAAGAATGGTGCAAGTTAACCTCGAGGAAGAAGGCAAAGAGAAGATGATTAAGTGTGGAGATGATTGGGATCCTATGCTTAAAGCAGCAACATTTAAGATATTTATGGAATATAAAGATGTGTTTGCATGGACATATAAGGATTTGAAGGGAGTACCACCAAAACTATGCGTACATAAGATTCCCCTAATTGAAGGCGCGCAACTAGTGAGAAGGCGGCCATACCGGATGAATCCAAAGTACGCAACCTTGGTGAATGCCGAGATAGAGAAGATGCTAATTGCAAACATTATTTCAAAGTTATGACAATTGAGTGGGTGTCACCGATAGTGATTACCCTAAAGAGAAGCAAATAAGATTCGGATTTGTGTGGATTTCCGAAGTCTTAATGTTGTAACTATAAAGGATCCCTTCCCAATCCCCTTCACAGATTCCATCTTGGAAGAAGTAGTCGGACATGAGATCTATTTGTTTTTGGATGGATTTTCAGGTTATAACCAAATCAGCATTGTGGAGGAAGACAAGTTGAAAACCACTTTTATAGTGGAAAATGGTATATATGCGTATAATTGCATGCCATTTGGATTATGCAATGCGCCAGCTACTTTTCAACGAATCATCTTATACATTTTCGATAAGATATCCACAGGAAATTTCAAGGCCTTTTTGGATGATTGGTCCCTATATGGCCAAATGCAGAATCACCTGAAGGCATTGGAGGAATGCATGAGCTTGTGCAAGAAAAACTTGAATCACACTAAATCCAAGGAAGTGCGTATTGATGGTGCCATATGGGAAATTGTTAGGACATATTTTATGTTAGGAACGCTTAAAACCAAACTCGGACAAGTTACGGGTAATATTGTTGATAGAAGAACCACATGACGTGAGTTCCGTGAAAACCTTCTTAGGGACAATGGGCTACTATAGGAGGTTTATCAGGAACTACACACAGATTTCTCATCCGTTAGACGCTCTTACATGCAAGAGTGTTCCTTTCAAATGGGCAAAGGAACACCAAGAGGCTTTTGAAGGCTTCAAGGCCCAATTGGTGAAGGCGCCTATACTGGTTTATCCAAACTGGGAGTTTCATGTCCATGTAGATGCCTAAAATTTTGCAATCGGTTGTGCCTTAGCTCAGGAAGGATATGGACCAGCCCATATACTTTGCAAGTCAGTTATTGTCAAGGACAAAAGATTTATAGCATGACAGAATGAGAAGCACTGGGGATGGTTTACGCAGAGCAGAAGTACAAGCATTATCTAGTAGACAACCAATTTGCTTTCTACGTAAACCACCAGGTATTGCTATACCTGATTAATAAACCAAAGATATATGGACAAGTGAGTAGATGGCTTGTCACACTACAGGAATTCGTGTTTCGAGAGGTAGTAAGGCCAAGGAAGAAGCACATGATAGCAAACCAGCTGTCAAGGATTCACTTTGGAGAACCTGCAAGAGGGATACAAAATGAATTCCCTAACGCACAACTATTCATGATAAGTGCGTTATCAACTAGGTATAAGCATATCGAGGAATCCCTATCAACAGGAGAGCTGCCAACGGAGATGACAGCAACAAATCAAAGAAAAGTCATTACAAAATTGGCACCCTTTACGTTGATTGCAGGCTTGCTATATAAGATGGGGGAAGACCACATTCTGAGAAGATGTGTGATGGAAGATGAAGTGTAGCAAATATTGAAGGAGACACACGAGGGATTGGCAGGAGGCCATATGGGGCCAAATGCAATAGCTAGGAAAGTGTTGTTGGCAGGGCTATTGTGACCTACCCTTAATCACGATGCCAGGGAATACGTGAAGGCATGTGATACGTGTCAAAGAATGGGAAAGCCACCCAGGTGTTGTAGGTGAGTTGGAGAGGAGAGGGCAATCCTCCAAGGGAGGTCCCAGGTTCAAATCTCCACCCTACCAAAAAGCTGAATTGGGTATCCAAAATCCAATTGATAATGTTGGTGCGGGCAGGGTCGGGTGCGACCCCGGGTGACTTTGACGATGTAGAACCCCCTGTTCGTGGTCTCTCAGACCAAAGCGGCTCCGCAAGGGGTTTTCGCTTTTAAAAAAAAAAAAAAGAATGGGAAAGCCGTTGAAAAGGGACTTCACACCATTACATCCTTCTCAACCCCACAAACTTTTTGAAAGATGGGGATTGGATTTTGTGGGACCATTGCGAACAAGCCGAAGAAGGAAATGTCGATATATTGTAGTGGCAACAGAATATTTGACGAAATGGATAGAAGCAAGGGCCTTACCAGATAACTCTTCAAGAAACACTGCTCGTTTTTTGTATGAACAGGTTATTGTTGCCACATTTTGCACGGGGTGCAATGTTTTCAATTTTTGTAAGAGTGCTGCTCTTCCCTTTCCCTCCTCCTCTCTTTCCCCTTTCTCTTCTCTCCCTTTCTCTCTCTTCCCTACATTCTCATTCTTCCCTCTTTCTCTTGAGCCCCTCAGTCAAAATCTCAAAATGACAGCAGTTGCCCTGAAAAATGGCTAAGTATCAGGGCGCAATCCGACTTCGCAACGAAGTCGGAGTGCGCCCTCCAATTGGAGCGCAGCAGGAATGCAAACTGCGCAGTGTGACAGGATCAGCCAGAATTTCTAAGTGTTCAGGGCGCAATCCGACTTCGCAGCGAAGTCAGACTGTGCCCTGCTTTCTGGGCGAAGTTGGTAACAGGCTGGTAGGAAACATGACTAAGTGCTGGGGCGAAGTCCGACTTCGTTGAAGTTGGTAACAGGCTGGTAGGAAACATGACTAAGTGTTGGGGCGAAGTCCGACTTCGCAGCGAAGTCGGACTGCGCCCCCTTTCCAGGGCGAAGTCCGTACGGCGGTAGGAATCAGCTTCCACCTGTGCGCAACCCGACTTCGCAGCGAAGTCGGAGTGCGCCCTTTGACAGGTGCGCAGTAGGGAAACAAACTCAGAATTTGACTAAGGCATGAAAGGCCTCCCCAACTGCGCTGTTTTCTGCCTGCGCAATCCGACAGCGCTCGGGTTCTGGACGAAGTTGGATAAACTGCCTCTCAAGGCAAACACCTGTCAAGCAGCAGCATCCGACAAGTGTCCAACTCCGGGATCCGAGCCAAAATGTGCTGAGCACAAGGACAAGCATGGGACGCACTACTTATGCCAGCCGCTGCCTTTAAAGCTGATTAGAGGTTCTACCTGCTCCAGCTACCCGCATTCCTGCCGATGAGAAGTTCTACCTAACGCGCTGCCACAAATCTGTACAGCCTTCAGGGAGACCATGCTGCAAGTACAGTCCTGCCAGACAAAGGTCAGCATCAGCAGTTCCGCGGCTGTTTTTGTCAGCTAATGTTTGACTGGGACTTTGTGCCCATTAATGTAATCGGGGGGGTTCTCATGCTATAAATACCCACCACATTTTCATTGTAAGGTGGTGGAAGGGGAATTTCTGTTAGGGAACCATTGTAGCTGTGCTTCTGCTTATCAATATAAAGTATATGCCTGGCTCTGTTCTACTTCTTTTATTTTTTATGCTGCCTCTCTTTTGTCATATTTCTTATGTCATGGCTTGTTGATTCGCTTCAGCATTTGGTGGCCAAGTACTCTTGGACTTCATTGATCAGAGGATACATATAATAAATTTGGTAGCAGTTCCTTCAGTTTGTGTGTTATGTTTATGTTGCTGTCCGTAGTGGTGATTGATGCATTGTCGTGCTGTTAGTTCTCCTTGTAGGGAGAATGTTTGCTAGGGGACCATTGTAGCTGTGCGTACAAATTCTCTACATAACACACATACTTGGATTTGACATTTCTTGGTTACTTTTTGTATTTATGTTGCTGTCCGTAGTGGTGATTGATGCATTGCCGTGCTGTTAGTTCTCCTTGTAGGGAGAATGTTTGCTAGGGGACCATTGTAGCTGTGCGTACACTTCTTTATATAAAAAGTATACTTAGGTTTTGCAGTTCCTGGTTATGCTTTGTATTAATGATGCAGTAAGTAGTGGTGATTGATGTGTTGTTGTACTGTTAGTTCCCCCCGCCCAACTCCACTCACATTTGTAAATCCTTTCCGCATTGTTATCTCTTTCCTGCACCCTTATCTTAAACCATAAAACCCCACAGGTAGCCGGCCTTCTCCGGAGATTGGCACGGAAGGCATTCCTTCCTTCCGGCCTTTCAAGCCGGTGGGCGAATCTGGGCGCGTTAACACAAAATCCTTTCCTCATGGCAGATTCGTAACCAACAGCTTATCACCAAGTTTGGAATCCCTCTTCAATTGACAAGTGATCGAGGAGGCCATTTCGTCAATGAAATCATTCAAAACCTAACAACGGAATTCAGGATCTTTCATTCCTTATCTAGCCCATACTACCCTTGGGCGAACAGGCAAGCAAAGGCAATGAATAAAGTCTTGGTTTCCATCATGTACAAAACATGCAATGTGGAAGGCGTCGATTGGGAAGAACAATTATCAGCAATCTTGTGTCCATATAGGACAACCTTCAAGCCAACTACAAATCGCACACCCTTCCAGTTGATGTATGGACAAGAGGCGGTTGTACCAGTTAAGTTCTTGGTACCAAGCTTGAGAATAGCAGTAGAGAATTGCCTAAGTGATGAGGAAAGCATGAAAGAGAGGCTCATAGCACTCGTACAACTTGGAGAAAGGAGGGTGATGGCACAATGGGCAATAGAGATTGCCCAACAACGATGTAATTATTGGCATGACAAACATTTACAAAAAGGGTTTTGAAGGCTAATGACCTAATGCTCAAATAAAACGGGAAACGAGAAATCAAGCCAAGAAAATTGAAGACCCTATGGCTTGGACCCTTTTAGGTAGAGGAAGTACTGGATAACGGGGTTGTCCAGTTAAAGAAGTTGGATGGCACGGTTTGCCCCGAGGCTGTAAATGGCTCTAAGTTGAAGCTGTACAAGGCATAAATGCAAATAAACGTAATCAACTTGGAAGCATCAGGGGAAACTTCTAGAAGAATGACAGAAGAACAAGGGATACAATCCAATGAACATGGAGAACCGAGTGGAATTGTTAAAGAAGAAGAATAGATGAACCTGGAGTGGTTATTTGCAACGGAAGGTGAACCTCTAATCGAACAAAGGGAGTTGGAACCTTGAGATGGAGAACAAAGACGATTACAAGTTCATGTCAGATTCCCAAATAATGAAGACTAAGAGCGACTTCGAACCCTCACGAATGTCGCGTTACAGGAACAAGAACCAGAAGTAGAGCAAGAGAAGAATGGGAATGAGGAATCAAGGGTTCTGCAACAAATGATCAAGGAAACACATAGGTTGCAAGACGAATATGAAACCTTGAGAATGCATAATGCGCGATTGAGAGAACAATTGGTTCAAGAACTAGATGAAGAAATGCAGCAAATGAATGAGTGAGAAGAATTACGAAGAGCAAATTTGGACGAATTTGATCAACAACTGGAGAGACAATGAGAGGAGTTAAGGGGAAGCGCAAAAGGTAATGGGGAAGTACCTTCAGAGAGTGGCTTATTTTCCTTAGACTCCAGTAGTTCCTCTTCATAGACGTTGAGAATCCAACTAAATACTGAAGATTCTTCTAGTACTACCTCCCCATTGACAAGACATTCTAGAAGACAAAGGAACATAAGGCCACTAGAACAAGAAGAATAGTGGAACCTCAAGGAAGAATCGAGGATTGACCTTAACAAGGTCTTGCTAACAATATAGGACATAGGGTAAGCAGAGAACAAATAGCTGCAATTTTGTGGAGGGATGTTAGAGAAGTGCCTGAACAACCTAGGAACAGAAGATGGATAGATGAATCAAGTAGTGATGAAAACATTCATAGGGATCCTAACACTCCATACCCAAGTCCCAACATGGAACGACGAAGCCAAAGTGATGAAGTTTGAAGCCAGCAAGTCGGGATATGATTCCTTAAAATGGTTGAAATCATTGAAAATAATGAACCATTGATGCCTCAGGAGGAGGATGAAGAACGAATGGAAGAGAATCCAAGCAGTGATGATGAATCAATAAGAGGGCCACCAAGAAGACCGTAGGTACAGGAATATCGCGTCGTTGCACATCAATTGAGAAGACAGAGGAAAGAAGTCAGGAAAGGAGCAGAAGTTCAAAGACAGGACGACAGACTTCAAGGCATAAGGCACGCTGCAAATAGATCGATCATGATCCGTCAGAATGACGACAAACAAGGCAACCATCATCAATTGGAGAGGGTAGATAGCCGACATACATATGGAAAGGTAGAATTTCATTATCTTGACAATAGCATAATATTCCGTCTTGATGACGACAGGACAGGAAGAATCTATCTTGATGATGACAGATCAGACAAAACACATCAGGATGATGGCAGGACAAGAAAAATTCATCCTGATGATGGTAGATCAAACAGAACCCATCAAGATGATGGAAGGACAGGAAGAGTCTGTCCTGATGATGGCACACTAGAGGTGACCCGTCATAATGACGGCAGCAACATGGATTCTCAGATTTTTCATCATCCACCGAGGGAAATAAGGAGCCAACAAGGAGATGTGGATAGGTCGGATTGGCGTATTGCAAGAACTGGTAATGACCGGTCGGAGGAACAGTCACAAACAAAGACGCCCCAAATTCGAGGGAATCGTCGAAATCGCCAACAAGCAGAATCAACTTATGGCGATGATGACTTCAGCAATCATGAGATTCATAGTCATCAACAAGGAGGAGCACCATCAGAAACACTGGAAGTTCGCATTGGCATTGCCATGCGCTTCATGCGACATCGGTGAAATAAGGGAAACCTAAAAAAAGAAAGAGACGAAGGGAAAAAGATGAAATAGGGAAAAAGACAAAATAAGAAGAGGACAACAACTACATGCAAAGGTGGCGAGGTGGCGCACATGCATTAGTTGGTGTAGACAGCAGTTCTAAGCCCTAGGACTGACTGGCACATCCTCCAAACAATTTTGAATGTAACTGAACAATTTTGAATGTAACTGAGCAATTTTGTCTAAGTGTTGACATCAGACGTCCAGTTTGTAAGTCAGACGTCCAGTCTTGCAAGTCACCAGACGTCCAGTTTTGTCAGACGTCTGGTCTGGCCGTCAGACGTCTGGTCTAGCCGCCAGACGTCTGGTCTAATTGCCAGACGTCTGGGCTAGTGGCCTGACGGCTAGTTAGCATAGGTTAGACGTCTGATTAGTTATTTGTTAAGAGAATTGGTTTTGGAATTGGTTGGGGAAGTTGGGGAAGTTGGTTGGGATAACCAACTTCCAACCCTATAAATACCCCCTTTTCAAACATTTGTAAATCATCAGAGACAGAGAGAGAGCACAGACTTTGTCTGAGATCACCATTGTATGCTGTAATCGTGATTGAAACATAATACAAAGACTGTTATTCTGATCCATATTCTGTGTATGCATTGAGTGTTGAGTTGAGTTACAGGTTGCTGCCATTAATGGAGTTGTTGCAGGTTTGAAGCATTAATGGCTATGTTGCAGGTTTCCGACTGGTGAATTATTGTTGCAGGTTTGTTGTTGCGTATTGACGAACAGGTGCTGGAGTAGAAGCGGTTATGGCGGTTGAGCGTTCACTAAGGCCCGACGTCTAGCCGGACGTCTGGTCACCACCAGACGGCTAGCCGTCAGCCCCTTCAACCGACGTCCAACCATAACCAGACGTCTGGCTCCCAGACGTCTGACATAGTCCCAGACGTCTGCACCTGTCTATCCAACGTCTGGACCCTTGACAGCCAGAGTTAGCCTATCAATTAGACCATTTGTTACCTTGCCTAACCCTGATACTAATTGTCATCACCCGTATCGGGAATGTACCCACCCCTGTCTACATTTGGCGTCGTTGCCTAATCAAAAAACCCGGAGAGTCTAGGCAAAGTGATTGAGGGAGTTAGGTGAATGACTGATTTCAGGGAACAAAGCAAAATAGTAAGACGAAGCGCACGACTGGCGAACCTACGAGCAAACGAGGCCCTAGAGGTGTCTCACCCGAAGATAAAACAAGTATGGAACGCTGAAGACGAGGAAAATGTACACATAGAAACCTTGTTGGTGACTGCAGAGAACGAGGAAGAACAAATAGCAGAAAGAGCACCCATAGTTGACGATTGGACGGTAACACCCCAACCGACGGAAGAGGAGTGGCCAGAGGATACTGTAGGAGAGAACCTGGTATCAAGGCACCAACGCGGAGGTTCGTGGGGAGGAAGACCGGAGCCACGTTTGGTATATTTGCGAAGAAGGTCGCGAAGCAGAGACCAAGTGGGAACGCAAACAAGGCTATTTGAGGAGGATTTCGCACCACCAACAGCTGATAGACAACCACAAAGAACTCAACACACAACAAGACTTGTATACCAGAACACTATGGCAGGAAATCAGGCCAATAGAACTATACAACAAAAATGCCCACCTTTCTCAGGTGAAGGGAAAGAAGACCCAGCCCGACATGTGGGAACTTGCACTACCATTTGGGGAGCAAATGGGGTGAATCAAGACACACAATGGTTGCAATTGTTTCCAAGCAACATTGCGAGGCATGGCGATAGACCGGTATTTGAAAAGACAGAGTATACAAGCATTTGCACAATGGGAAGACCTCAAAGAAGCATTCGTAGAAGAATTCCGACCAATGAGGGATGACACTGACATAATCACAGAAATTTGCTGCACGAAGCAGAGAACAGACGAAGATGTCAAGAGCTTCAATAGAAGATTGAAACAACTGACGGACAAAATGGAAATGACACCTGCCGACGGTATGGTTAAGCGGTGGTTTCTGGATGGACTACTTCCAAGATGGAGGAAGAAGATGAAGGCAGTACCATCCTCAACATATGAAGAAGCACTGGAGAAGGCGAAGAACTTCGAAAGTGAAGGGAAGCAGACAACCGCCGGAATTGGAGGTCACTTAAAACATACCGAAGAATCGGACAGTGATGATGAAGACAAGGTGCAAAGCACAATCCACACATTTCGGAAAGAAATGGAGAAAATATTGAAGGAAGCCAAAAATGAAAATCGAAAAGACAGGAAGGAAATTTGGTGCTCGGATTGCAAGAAGGAAGGGCATTCCAATATCGACTGTCCGAAGAAAGCTTATTGTAACATATGTGAGATTGCAGGTCATCCAGTGGTTGAGTGTCCATTCAATCTTAAGAACAAGCGACATCAAACTTTGGCCATACAACAAGAAGAACAGCCAAACCCAGGAAGGAATGGACAAGCTGCAACAAGTGGTGGATACAGGAATAACCGGCGGGGAGGAAGACAAGGAGGCCAGAGCCGATTGCAATATGACGCTGAGGGCCGACCAGTTATTCAATGTCGGAACTGTCAAGAATGGGGCCATTTCGCAAAGAATTGCCCCAAGCCACAAAATGCAGGAAACAACAATCGTGGAAAGAATACCACGCAGATGTGCAAATGGTGTGGTCCAGGCAACCACACGGAAGCTAATTGCCCGAACAAGGCAAGTACCAGTGGAACACAGAATATAAACCTGATTGGCATAGGAGAGGTGGAGGAACTAAAGAATGAAGTCCTGGCTGTAACAAGAGCACAGACCAGGAAGATGGAGGAGTACCCGAATCCTGCCAAGGAGAAGGCACGATGGCAGGAAGCCCAAGAGATGATAAACACAGAATTAGCCAAGGAAAAACGAGATCAACTAATTCTGGAGAAAGTGTTGAAACGACCGGAGATCGCGCAGAAGGCAACAGTGGAAGGCTTGGTAACGGAGGTACTGAACACGAAGGTGGAGATGAAAGTCGCCAACCTGTTTAGCATCGTACCGGAGTTGTATGCTACGATCGGAGAAGTCATCAAGAAGAAGGATGAACCTCGACAGGTAGCAACTATCAAGCATGACCAGTTCATCGATCCAACAATCCTGATGATTGAAGCAGGGAAGAGGCCAGCTATCGTTCAAATAGAAGTTTTGGACCATAGGCTGAATCAGGTAATTGTTGACGGAGGATCGAGTGTGAACGTAATGCCAGAAAAGACTTGGCGGATAATTGGGCAACCCGCCTTACGATCTCCGACCTTTAAGTTATATGGAGCTGACCAGTATGGAATCGAGACATTGGGTGTTTTAATGAACCAAAAGATACGCATAGCGGATCAAGACTTTGTGTTAGATTTTGTCATTATTGCTATGCAGAAGTCCGCATACGATGCACTTCTAGGACGAGGATGGCTGAGAGCAGCCAAAGTTAACCATAATTGGGAGAAGGAAAGATTATCTTTCAAACAAGGGCAACACAAGTATATCATTAATCTGAAGAATCATACGGTGAGCCAGGATATAGCAACTTCAGATGATTCGGGGTCCTCCTCATCAGATGGTGAGGCAGGATATGAACCCGACGAGGAAGGAGTGTTGGAACTTGATAACTGCACGGAGGACGAATATGACCAAGACAAGGGTCTATTACACTGGCAGATGGAAGATTACGAAGTTTTCCCTCCCCAATGTCTGTGCATGGAAGCGAAAATAGAGACCGAAAGGGATGAGGCACAAGAACCTGGAAAAGAAATTAGTAACAAAAGAATGAAAGCAGCAGATAAGGACAAGGAACGAGAGAAGTGGACATTTCCCAAGAACTTTGCAGAATTTACGATGGGGGAAGCAGTCATTGAGGATAAGCCAGCCCACCCCATCGCAGTACTAAAAGCAGCAGATGAGCCTGAGGCAATCAAATATGAAGGCCCGAAGATGGTTCAGGTAAACTTGGGAGAAGAGGGTGAAGAGAAAATGATCAAATGTGGAGATGATTGGGATCCAGTCCTCAAAGCAGCAACAATTAAGATTTTTATGGACTACAAGGATGTTTTTGCTTGGACGTATAGAGACTTGAAGGGAGTACCACCCGAGCTTTGCGTACACAAGATTTCTCTAATAGAGGGCGCACAACCAGTAAGAAGGCGTCCTTACAGGATGAATCCCAAATATGCAGCGAAGGTGAATGCCGAAATCGAAAAGATGCTAGATGCAGGCATTATATTCAAGGTTACGACAAGCGAGTGGGTTTCACCAATCGTGATCACTCTAAAACGGGAAGTAGATAAAATCCGAATCTGTGTGGATTTTAGAAGTTTGAATGCCGTAACTATAAAAGATCCCTTCCCAATCCCATTCACAGACTCCATACTCGAAGAAGTAGTTGGCCACGAGATCTATTCATTTTTGGATGGATTCTCGGGGTATAATCAGATCAGCATAGCGGAAGAAGATAAGTTGAAGACTACTTTCGTGGTAGAGAACGGAATATATGCATACAATCGCATGCCATTTGGCCTATGCAATGCGCCCGCTACTTTTCAAAGGATCATCTTATATATCTTTGATAAAATGTCCACAGGGAATTTTAAAGCCTTTTTAGATGATTGGTCACTGTATGGAAAGACGCAGGAACATCTAAAAGCTCTGGAAGAATGCATGGGTTTATGCAGGAAAGCACGAATCGCACTGAACCCAAATAAATGTGTCCTGTTGGTGCCATACGGGAAGTTGCTAGGGCACATAGTATGCCAAGAAGGATTGAAACCAGACCCTGACAAAATACGGGTAGTGTTACTAATGGTGGAGCCACATGACGTGAGCTCGGCTTAAAACTTTCCCGGGAACTGTCGGATACTACAGGAGGTTTATCCGAAATTATGCATTGACATCTCATCCACTAGATGCGCTTACAAGGAAGAGTGTCCCATTCAGATGGACAGAGGAACACCAGGTGGCCTTTGAAGGATTGAAAGGACACTTGGTGAAAGCACCTATCCTGGTTTACCCTAACTGGGAGAAAGAATTCCATGTGCATGTAGACGCCTCAAACTTTGCGATTGGATGTGCGTTAGCACAGGAAGGTCAATTTGGATTGGATCAGCCCATATACTTTGCAAGTAGGCTATTGTCAAGAGCCGAAAAGAATTATAGTACGACGGAGCGAGAAGCATTGGGAATGGTGTATTCGGTGCAGAAGTTCAGACACTATCTGCTGGCGAACCCTTTTGCTTTCTATGTAGATCACCAGGCTCTGTTATACTTAATCAATAAACCAACAATCTATGGGCGAGTGAGTCGATGGCTCGTCACCCTGCAGGAATTCGTGTTTAGAGTGGTAGTCAGACCAGGGAAGAAACACGTAATAGCGGATCAGTTGTCAAGGATTCGCTCAGGGGAACCTGCAGAGGGAGGAATACCGGATGAATTTCCCGATGCACAGTTGTTTATGATTAATGCTATACCGGGGTGGTATAAGCATATCGGGGAATATCTGTCGACAGGGAAGTTGCCAGACGAGTTGACGGCAGCGGAGCGATGAAAGGTAATTACGAAGTCCGCACCCTTCACCTTGATTGCAGGACTGTTGTATAAGATGGGGGAGGATCAGATACTTCGACGATGTATAATGGAAGATGAAGTACAACAAACCCTGAGGGAGACACACGAGGGACTGGCAGGAGGACACATGGGACCGGATGCGACGGCAAGGAAAGTGTTGTTGGCAGGTCTGTGGTGGCCCACCCTCTTTCACGATGCTAAACAGTTTGTGACAACATGTGATACGTGCCAAAGAACAGGGAAACCGTTGAAAAGAGACTTCATGCCACTACATCCGTCGCAGCCTCAAGAACTGTTCGAAAGATGGGGGCTGGACTTTGTAGGTCCTCTAAAGACAAGTCGAAGGAGGAGATGCCGATACATCGTAGTTGCAACGGAGTACCTCACAAAATGGGTCGAAGCAAGGGCTTTACCAGACAACTCGGCAAGAAGCACGACTCGCTTTTTGTATGAACAAGTAATTACAAGGTTTGGGATACCTCTACAACTGACAAGTGACAGAGGCGGCCATTTTGTGAATGCAATTATAAAGAATCTAACGGAGGAGTTCAGGATCTTCCACTCACTATCAAGTCCGTACTACCCGAGAGCAAACGGGTAGGCAGAGGCGACGAATAAGGTCCTGGTGTCCATCATGTACAAGACATGTGGAGTAGAGGGAGCCGATTGGGAGGAAAGACTACCAGCAGTTCTATGGGCATATAGAACAACTTTTAAGCCAACCACAAATAACACACCTTTTCAACTGATGTACGGGCAGGAAGCAGTGGTACCAGTTGAATTCCTTGTACCAAGTTTGAGAGTAGCAGTCGACAACCGGTTGAGTGAAGAAGAAAGCGTCCAGGAGCGACTGACAGCCTTGGTACAATTGGATGAGAAACGGGTGATGGCTCAATGGGCAACGGAGGTAGCGCAGAAGAGAAGGAAGTTCTGGCATGATAAACACCTTCGGAAGATGGACTTGAAGGTTGGTGGACTAGTTCTCAAATACAACGGTAAGAGAGAACTCAAGCCAGGGAAATTAAAAACCCTGTGGCTTGGACCCTTCCAGGTGGATGAAATACTAGAAAACGGGGCAGTTAGACTAAGGAAATTGGATGGAACATTATGCCCCGAGGTAATCAATGGTTCCAAGTTGAAGGTATACAAGCCACGTGCGGAAGTCAACATGATTAACTCGGAACAAACGGGAACTTCCAAATCGGAAGAAGAAGATTCAGGCACACAACCTTCCAGAAATAACGAGCAGGGTAGCGTTGTTCGAGGGGAGGAAACGCATAACCTGGATTGGTTGTTTGGGAGTGAGGAAGAGCAATCAATGGAACTCTCAAGTAACAACGAAGGGGACCGACTCCAAGTCATGACGGAGGTCGCTCAACAGGAGGTTCTGGAAGAAGATGAAGAAGACAGAGTTAGATTGATGCAGCGAATGAGAATGGAAACACATCGGCTGCAGGAGGAATATGAAACTCTGAGACAAGACAACAATCAGCTACGGGAACAGGTGATCCAGGAGTTGGACACAACCATGCACAGGGTAAATGAAAGGCATGAAGCTCGCCTAGCAGAGTGGGCAGAGCTGAATCAAGGGGAACCGAGAAACAGTGCAACAGGGAACCCTTCGGAAAGCAGTTTATTCTCCTTGGAAGAAGAACAGGAAGTCGTGACAAGTCCAAGGGAACATAGAAGGGGAAAAGCAAAAGTAACTGCTGCACTTTCTAGGAGTTCTTCAGCCTCGCTAAAAATTGTATTAAATCCGAAGAATCCTCAAGTAGAGAAGTAGCAAACTTTCAGGAAACAAGAGATTCTCCAGAAAGACCCAGGAGATGGGAAGCAGGACAAAGCTCGACTGCTAAATATCACATAAGTAGGGGGGAAGTGGCAGCAATAATATGGAAGGATATAGAAACGGTACCTGAAAAAGCAAGAACTGGAGGGTGGTTGGAAGACTCCAGCAACGACGATAATCTACCGCGGAACCCAGATATCCCAGTTGCCAGCCCTAACCCAGACAATAGAAGGCAAAGGGAGGAAGATCGCAGTCGGCAAGCGGGTGTCAGATTCCTGGAAACTGCGCAGATAATTGAAGACGATACTTCACTAAGTTCACAAGATGAATACAATGGAGGATTGAATGAGGATGGCATACCCGAAATACCACCGACTCGTGCATGGAGAACACCTTATGCTGGAGCCATGAGACGCCCAACTGAACGGGAAGAGGTAGCTAGGTATCGGATGGCTGCACTAGATTTGCGACAACATAGAAGAGAAGTACGAAGATTGCAGCAGAGGGTTCAAGAAACTTCAGTCTGGCCACTCAATACGGTAGGAGATGGAAATGACTCAAGTACCGACTCAGTCTTTTCAGAAGAGTACCGGGAGAATTTGGCTCATTGTACCATGCAACGACAATTTGAGCAAAGCAGATGGAGACGAAGACTGATGAGAGCCGATAGGAGACTGAGGATCTTGCAACAACTAACACCTGAGCCAGGAGCACAACCTATAAACGAGGCCCGTAGCAGAGATAATTTAGGTACCTTCGGGAGACCGCAAGGAACCCCGAGAGTACCTGACCAAGGGAGGAGCGTGGTTGACCTCCGTCCCGGTAGCTTGAGAGGAAGAAATTCCCCTCTCGCTACCAATAGGTCGACTGGTTCTCGCTTTGGACCGCGAGGCCCATCTGAGAACTTAGTCCAAGTCAACCCATCACTTCGTGCTCCTGAGAATAGACCGAGAGGTCCATCTCAACGAGCTCGTAGGAACCTGAGACGTCGTCAGGAACGACTGAGGGACCGACCGAATCTCGGGCAGCTGGGAGTACAGCGGCCCAACATTAGGGAGATTCGATCGGAAAGAGGCCGAGGACGCGGTAACCAGGTCCGCGGAAGGAGAGATTGGGATAGAAACCCCAATCTAGAACGCAGGAATCAAGCACGGGCAGTTGCAGGCAATGACCGAGGTCGAGGACGAGGCCTGAGAAATAGACGACCCCACCAAAATAGGGAGCAACAGAGAAGACAACAACCCAGGTCGCATGAGCTTGATCAACAGATACAGGAAGGGATAATATATAATTATATGGATGACTGTTTAATAATGCGGCGGAATAACGAAACGACTGAACGGATTCCATGGGTGCCTGCTCACCCCGAACGTCCGAATCCTGGAAGCAGACATCGAGCAGGTGTAGCAGAACCTAGTCATCAGGGGATTGCTGAACCGGGAGAGGCAAATATACAAAGGGTGGAGGATTGGATAGAACAGATTCGCCAGAATGCAGCAAGAAACCAACAAGAGGCTGATAATAATGATGGGCGACAGGTAAATAACCACCAAGTTGAAGAGTTGGAAGTACGACAGCAACCGGGGGAAGTCCGACAACCGGACTGGCGTGTGATTCCACGAAGAAGAGAAAGACGCCAACATCAGCCATACCCGAAAACTGCTCCAAGTCAAAATAATACAAGAAGACGTCAGAGGACGGAAGAATTTTATAGTGAAAGTTCGGAAGATTTTGATGGTTCGGAAGAACAGAGTCGTCAAGGGCAAAGGGAGACGTCAGACGGCTGGGAACTACGTATTGGCATGGCCATACGGTTCACCCGACAACGTTAAACAGTAGACGTCTAGCCAAATTTTGAAAAAAAATCAGAAAATAAAATAAAAATTAGAAAAAGTCAAAAGTCAACATAAAAAGTCAAAAAGGAAAAAGACGAAATAGAGAAAAAGACGAAAAAGGGAAAAAGACAAAATAAGGACACCTAGACGTCCAGGAAGGCCGACGTGTCGCGCATGCATGCAAACAGGTAGTTGGAGCGGTTGAGAAACGGTTGGGAGAAAAACTATATAAGGAGGAGAAGCTTCATTCTTCTCACATCGCTTTCAAGTGACAAGGAAGAGCACGAAAAGGAGCAGAGCGCGCGGCAGAAGAAGCAGGAGTACGCAGGCAGTGTGCAGACGGCTAGGGCAGAGGACGGCGGTTGTTGACGGCTGACGACAGGTGGAAAGAGGAGGTTGCTCAGACGGCTGGACACCCAGACGGGTTGGACCTGACGTCCAGCCGGCCAAACGTCTACACTTGACGTCGGACGTCTGCATCGGACGTCCAGACTGCACGGCTGCGACTGACGTCTAGCGGGTCCCGACGTCCGGATCGCCGACGGCTGCACCGAACGTCTAGCCGCACCCGACGGCCGGACAGGGCGACGGCTACGTAGCCAGACGTCTCGTAGGAAAGAGACGCCCGTCGCAGCTGACGTCTGTTGAACCAGACGGCTTGGATACCTGACGTCTAGGGCCATTAGGTGTAACAAGGGAAACATGAGAACATCGCAAAGATAAAGGCGGAAAGACTTTTGCACGGAGTGAACCCGCACCGGACTCGCTGGTAGCCAAGCGGTTACGGCACCAGCAGGAGGTTGCAATGAGAAGTCGATCGAAGTACGGAAGTCGGACAATCGAGGGGGAGAAAAGAAGCAGTAGAAGTGGCAACCCGACGAGGTAAGGAGATCCAGTTTGTAAGTCAGACGTCCAGTCTGGCAAGTCACCAGACGTCCAGTTTTGTCAGACGTCTGGGCTGACTATCAAACGTCTGGACTGGCCGTCAGACGTCTGGTCTGACTGCCAGACGTCTGGACTGACTGTCAGACGTTTGGACTGGTCGTCAGACGACTGGTCTGACTGCCAGATGTCTGGGCTAGTGGCCTGACGGCTAGTTAGCATAGGTTAGACGTCTGATTAGTTATTTGTTAAGAGAATTGGTTTTGGAATTGGTTGGGGAAGTTGGGGAAGTTGGTTGGGATAACCAACTTCCAGCCCTATAAATACCCCCTTTTCAAACATTTGTAAATCCATCAGAGACAGAGAGAGAGCACAGACTTTGTCTGAGATCACCATTGTATGCTGTAATCGTGATTGAAACATAATACAAAGACTATTATTCTGATCCATATTCTGTGTATGCATTGAGTGTTGAGTTGAGTTACAGGTTGCTGCCATTAATGGAGTTATTGCAGGTTTGAAGCATTAATGGCTATGTTGCAGGTTTCCGACTGGTGAATTATTGTTGCAGGTTTGTTGTTGCGTATTGACGAATAGGTGCTGGAGCAGAAGCGGTTATGGCGGTTGAGCGTTCACTAAGGCCTAACGTCTAACCGGACGTTTGGTCACCACCAGAAGGCTAGTCGTCAGCCCCTTCAACCGACGTCCAGCCATAACCTAACGTCTGGCTCCCAGACGTCTGCACCTGTCTACCCAACGTCTAGACCCTTGACAGCCAGAGTTAGCCTATCAATTAGACCATTTGTTACCTTGCCTAACCCTGATACTAATTGTCATCACCCGTATCGGGAATGTACCCACCCCTGTCTACAGTTGGGGACAAAAGTGGGAATTGTTGAATGGTTGCATCGGCGACAATGGCATGAGAAGGATGTAAATAGGACGGACAAGGGGAAGATTGCTCATTGTTTGTAGAGCAGCGTGAGGCATTCGCATAGAAGCTGGAGTTGGAGATTCGGGATGGAAATCATTTGTGCATCAAGTATTTTAAACAAGACAAGGACCGCTAGAAGCTGCATTCATCCGGCAGATCTGAAAGCTTCGTGAAGATTTCGAGAACAATGCATTTGCAAGGTATTTTTGCTCCGAAATTTGTAGTCGGACTAAACTAGTAAATTGCAGACGAAGTACGGAAATAAGAACAAGAAAATTTCATGATTGCGAGAAATCTCAGCCGCATCGTATTTCCCCTCTGACAAGAGAATCCATCAATCAAGTCGGTAAGAAGGTGCAACCGGCAAGGAATCCATCAAAAAGTCGGCAGGAGAAACCATTAGGGAAGTGTCATCACACACGTCGGCTAGGGGAATTGTAGTCACAAGTCAGCTACAGCTTGCTGTCACGTCAGATGGCTGGGAGATAGCCGTCAAGAGGTTGTGCCGCCATTTGTCGAAAGTAGGAAAGAAGCCGCCATAAGGTGTTAAGCCATCAGACATTCAGCTCTTAGAGGCAAAGTCATCGTCACAAGATTTGGTGCAGGAAAATTGCCGTCATTGGTAGACAATGAGTCGGAATAGATCGGGTCAGATCAGGATAACTAAGCCCAAACATTCTGGAGGAGAACGAACGAATGTGACTCCGCAACAGGAAAAGTTGACAGAGTCAATATCAAAAAAACAACTCCGCCATCACCAAGAACATTCCTGCACTAGAGGAGAGATGCACGGACAGGTGCCAAAACCTAAGCAAGAGCAGGACTCAAGGCAAGCAATTGCGTGCACAGGAAACAGTGCCAAGAACAAAATACAAGGAAGCTCAGCAACTCGAGAAGGACCAAATACCTCTGAAGGAGATTACATGGATTCATGCCACTAGGGACTTTTGCTGACAATGATGGGTGCAAACACCACTCGAAGACCCAATCAAACAAAAGATCAAGGAGGCCGGTGTTCATTTTATTTTGCAAGTCCCCAATTTTAACAAGGAGTTTTTTAAGGAGTACCTAATACAAATGTTGTTGACATATGACATGGCAAGACATGCTAGTGAAGTGTAGGTGGGAGACAATGACATAGAAGTGGTATTTTCAACCAAGGCATTCAAGAGAACTTTTGGATTACCAAAAGGTACTAAATGAACGAGTTGATCCCAAGAAGACTCGGCAATTGATCCAAATCATCACAACCATAGTTGAGCAAATCGCGAAAAAATCGGCGGAATCGCGATTCAATCGTGATTCATTCGGAAAACAAGTCAATCGGCAAACTATCATTCCATTGCCGACTCATTGCTGATTTTTCCAAAAAATCTGCAATTTTTTTTTAATAATTTTTTTTTTTCCCTTTTTTTTTCAAGCTGTGGCCGATTTAGGGTTTTTTTATGCAAGCCCATTTTTCAGCTGTTAATGTTTGAACTTCGAAGTTTAAATTTTAAACCCTAAATTTGAAACCCTAGTTTAGGGTTTAGGGTTTAGGGTTTAGGGTTTTTTTTTCCCTTTTTTAAAGTAAATATTGCTTCTTGTAAACTATGTATGCAAGCCCATTTTTTAACTGTTAATGTTTGAAACTTTGAAGTTTAAATCCTAAACCCTAGGCTAGGCCCTAGGGTTTGGGTTTAGGGTTTGTTTTTCTTTTCCTCCTCTTTTTAAGTAAATAAGTAAATATTGTTGCCTGGTAACTATGTATGCAAGCCCATTTTCAGCTGTTAGTGTTTGAATTTGAAACTTTGAACTTGAAGTTTAAACCCTAAACCCTAGTCTAGGCCCTAGGGTTTTGGGTTTTGGGTTTAGGGTTTTTTTTCCTCCTCTTTTTAAGTAAATATTGCTGCCTGATAACTATGTATGCAAGCCCATTTTTCAGTTGTCAATGTTTCAATTTTAAACCCTAAACCTTAGCCTTTTGGTTGTGTACAAAAAGCAGTTTTGGGAATATCCTCCTCTCTAACCCTAATTTGATGAAACCTAGAACACAATTCTAGCTTGCTAAAAAACTTTGAACCATGCAATTCATCCAACAAATCATTAATGATAAAAATAGGGAACTTATTTTTTACAGTGATCTTGTTGAGTAGTCTGAAATCTAGAGACATCAACCAAGAATCATCCTTGCACTTGACCATGAATATCAAAGACAATTAAGGATAGGTTCTTAGGCTGGATAATACCTTGCTCCAACATATCTTGGACCAGCTTCTCAATTTTTGTCTTCTAAGATTGGGGATAATGATAAGGACAAAAATTGGGTGGCCATTGAGCTCCAAGGATAACATTTGCACTACCCAAATGCATCACATACAGGCTATCGATCCAAGTATAGGTACCCATCTGGATGTGGACATTAGCAACACAACCCACACATTGAGCATTACCACCATTTGGCGATCAGAACATTGTATTTGTCTTTGTCATTGTTGTTGATATACAACCCCAAGGCATTAACCATATCATGGTTGGTGAAATTGTAAGTGTAGCCCGAATTCAAATAGAGACTCATCTTTTTATGAATCCCTTTATCTTGAAAATATGATGGGCTTGCATCCCCATGAGGGAAAATGCTAAGAGAGCCATAGTACTTGTATTGTGTTCAAGCTCACCGGGTTCTATTGGTTCCTCTTGATGTGGCGATGCAGGGACCTCCTCATCTTTGGAATCTTCATCCTTAGCTTCCATGTGGAAGTTCCACTATTCCTCACATGCCTAATCTTGTGATTGTCGTGATTGATATTTAAAACAGAAGTAAACCTTGTGGGTAATTTTCAATGCAGTTATTCAAGTCATCCTATGGGGATTAAAATCATGTCGTAGTGAAATCTAGACAACTAGAGCTTTTCTTTAGCTACTTGGGCCACACGTTCAACATCTAGAGGATGTACGGGTCATTCATATCTACTTCCCATTGAAATCCGTCCTTAAGCCCGTGCATGAATGCTGAAACCCCCCACTGCAAGATCCAGATGATGTGTATGTGAAGGGCCTCATGAATTTTATGCAGTACTCATCCATAGTTCTTGTTTGCTTTGTCTACATTAACCTAACCACATAATAGGTAGAGGGACCTTTATCCAACTTTATTAGAAACATCTTAAATGTTGGCCATAAAAGTTGACAACCCTGACACCTCAGTTCCCAAAGAATACACTAATGAGCATGGGTACCCAACTTAGAGGTAGCGAGTGCTAACCTACCTTATTCAGTATCTCTATTCAAGCGTATTAGGAAATCCATTTGATAATACATTCGCAAGGGTCTTCGTCATCAAAAATCGATATATCAATTCAAGGGACTGAAACATCATGAGGCCAATCAAGTAGATAAGCAGCAGCACCAATTGTGGAATCCAAATAGGAGCAAAATCCCATTCATCACCAACCATACCTATCTAATTTCCCTCACCAACCATACCTGTGTGATTTCCCATGAAAGGTTTAGTATGCATCTAGGCAATACGGAAACAACCGGGATCATGCTCGAAAGTCATCCACTGGAAGTGCCATGGATTCTACTTGAAATTTGTCCATTGGAAGTGCCCTAGATTCTATCCAAAAGTTGTTCATTAGAAGTGCCCTGGATTTTGTTCGAAAATAATCCTCTAGAAGTGTCTTGGACCCTAACGCTAGAAATGCCCAACAAGTGCTGGTTCGTTTTTGGGGATCTAAAATCCCTTCTACCAATCTTGATTCTACTCAAGTGAATGTTGGAATTTGCCTTCCAGTGCATGCTTTGTTTCTCTAAAGTCAAGGTATTGCTGCCCTCCAAGACATTGAGCAAAAATTTCTTGCAACTGCTTCTCAATGTGCTCTAGAGACTCCGTGCAAGCATCTTTACTGGAGCCAATCTGACCAATCCTATTGTGCAAATTTCTTTCCATTGTTTAAATGTATTGGTGAACCTTTGGTTCTAGGTTTAGAGGAGGATTGAATGAGTTGAGGTGTTCTGCGGGAGGGGTGAAAGAGGAACTCATGGTGCCAATGGTTGATCAAGTAGTGTGAAGGTAGCAGCTATTGATGCCTTCTATAACGTTTTGGTGCTTGCCTTGGTTCGTTGAATGACACTTCTATTGGCTCATACAATCATCATTATTCAGATCTGTTCTATGCATATGCCCATTGATCTATTCCCAGTCTATGGAAGCCAAAGGATCAAATTTACACCCCTAGCCAAACAGTGAGGACCAAATAGACCACAAAATGACCTGGGAAAAACGTGTTACCAAAGATATATCTTGTTTTGATCAGCTCAACAAGATCAAAATGAGATAGGTCTCCCACAAGGGTCCTAGCACACCCGATACTCTCGAGTGCAGACAACACAAATGGCCTAAATCACAATATTATAGAATTTAATTACACCAAAATATTGGTAACAAAAAAAAATTGGTCTGAAATTACCCGGTTGGAAGACGTGTATCTAACTTAAAGGGGTTCTTAAATAGGTTCATTCACAACTTTGTTGCCCTTCTTCGCCACAAGGGGCCAAAATCGTTGATTTGATACCACTTGTAACAAAACAACTTCCAAAAAACAACAATTGCAACAATAAGTTTCAGAATAATAGTAGCAAAAACAGCATACACCAGAATATTTGCAACAAAACTTGATTCCTAAATAGTAAATCCAATAAGGTATCACAGACCTGGATTCAAAGTTTTAGAAACAATTCAAGCCACTCAGAGAGGGTAAAGTCTCTTATGCACACCAAAGGCGATGGAAGTTAGACGAATCAATGATACCCAACTACATCACATTCTCTCCTATTTTTAGTTAATCAAAATAACATAATTTAACCCTAATGCTCAAGGGCCAACTATCCTACCCTAATGGATTGAGCCAACAAATAAAGATAGCCAACATAGCTACATCATGGCCATTACATTCTATCTTTTGATTTTCTCCTCTTGGGCCATAAAGATTTGTAGTTTGAATTCTGCATTTGTTAATGTAATAAATGGTAATTAATAGTGGCATGATGTATATTATATTCTTTAGGAATTAAAGAGCACGGATGACTTGTTCTTTTAAGGTTTGACTTTACATATTCCTATGTTCGTTCTGAAGTCTAATATGATAAAGCACAAGTCAAGGTGTGGACCTCACTTTATCTTCTATACAAGATTCTTCCTGGGAGTCAAGGGTTAATTAAAGTAATTTGTAGAAGGTTCTTAATGTGGCTTAAGGTCAAGAATATGTCCAAGTTAGCTGCAATTTGTATTAAGGTAGTTGGTAATTGCCAAACTACTATTTAAATTAAGATGCATAAAATCTTGTGAAAGTGAAACAGCTTTTGGATGGGGGCAATGTAATCTTTCTTGCTTCCCTCTTTATACTTTTCCCATGAATATTATTATACTCCATAATCTTGCTTAATTAACCAAGTTACAATTCTGAGATGTAAGGAGGAAATGTCATGTAACTAGCAGATTGTCTTCAAGACAAAGTGAAATTACTGTTTTTTATATGTATTGCATTGCAGTGGGAAGATGATATGATGCTAACATGTTTGGGGGGTTTACATGTTGTTCATTCCTCTCAAATTTACGCGTTTGGGGGTTTACATGTTGTTATTGCAGTTCAAAATATCAATATACAAGAGTCAATAAAGCAGCAAACACACAAAAATACACAATCTTCTGACACTTGGCCAAAACATTTTTAAGGTCAACATTTTTGGCAAAATCATTGGGAAGTGTGTGCCCGAATTATCTTAAGAGGTAGATATTGCCTTAACTTTCACAAAGCACAGGCCTCACAAGACTTCATTAATTTTCTTTACCTTCCCCTCCAATTTTGATTAAGCATAGAATTTTGGAGACTTCGCTCAATTCTTTAATGATTTCTACATCATGAACTCCAAATTTGAAAGTTTCTTCCTGTGTCTAAATTGGTTCTCAGCGAGGCACCTTGCAAGGACAATATCAATAGCAAATACTTTTTAGATGGTTAGCAGGGTGATTTTAGAATATCTAGCTTGATTTAGATGGTCTTTGAATGTGTATGGATGATGATTAGCTTGTTTCTGATCAAATTGGATAAGCTCCATTGATTAGTGTTTGGATTTCAAAGCAGAGACTTAGATTTAATTCACAGGTGAGATATGAAAGGGGAACCATGTGAAATGTGCTAATAGAATAAACTACCACATCTCAGTCTGGATGTTGCATATTGAAACAGACATAGCCAGGCCCAAGTCCTAGGTGAATTTGGTAGAAGAGATGCCCCACAGGTGTGGCAGCTAAGCCAAAGGTTATCCTCACTTAAACAGGGGAATAGCAATTAAAAAAAGAAAAAGGACAGCTGGTTTGGTTCTATTGTGAATATTGACCAGTACAATGAAGATGAAGAATTAATAATATGGTAGCACCAAAACCCTATGTGAACATAATAGAGTTGCCTTGGGTCATGGAATTCATAACAGCACTTACACTTCAAGTTTTAAGTTACAAATACTAGAAGAAAAGCAGCCACACTAGATGTATTGAAATATCAAAGCAACAGGTTTCTAAACTTGGCAAAAGCACCAATGGCATATACTATTTTTATTGTTTCAGCTCTGCACAATACCAAGTAATGGAAGTGCCTTTTCTGAAAGAAAATACTTGTGTGCAATCTGCATGAATGTGCTTTGGTCACAAAGATCTTTTGTCCAATGTGCTATTTTTTTCGCTAGGGAACTTGTCAACTCTTGCAAAGGGTTATCTTCATTTGTGGAAAGTAATTTTGCTGTGTCTAGGCAGCTTGCCATATATAGTGAGCCATATGTACTACATTTGCTCAACATAGCGAGATTTTTATATTGTTAAGAATATGAAAAGCACAAGAGCATGTGTAAAATTGTAAATGCTTGACATCAACATCGGGAATGTGATAACATTTCTCCCTTTCTACAATTGTTTGTTGCAGTTGTATTGGAGGACAGGATAACTACCAGTACGACCATAAAATAGTTCAATGTTCAACATCAGAGTGAATGAACTGACTCATGTTTGTGGCAACATACAAGTGGGATATACCTCCAGTTTCATGGGCATGGCTCTGAAAAAGCATAGGGGATTTCCACACAGATTGAGGGGAAGAATTTATTCAATGCCCTGGTCATAAAGGAAGAATCTTTCCCAGGGATTCCTGTTTGATGAATAAAATGGACAGGAAGATAATGGTCAATGGCTGATTGCAAATGGAGGTTCTTTTATTACTGCTGGTTAATGTGCATTATTTAGCAGTGACAACCATGATCCTCTGATTTTTCAATCTAGTCGGCATAGGATAGAGCAATGCAGCATAAAGAAAGAGTTTTCAAATATCATCATTTCTCAATTTTGGTTACTATAGTACATCATAACAGCTCTTTTCAACGAGTCCCATTGGCCTCCTTTGGCCATCCATGGACATTAATAAAATTATTTCATCTATTCTCCATTCAGATCATGAAAAGAAATATGGATAAAATAGTGCATATGTGCATATATCTATTCTGTTGAAAAGGAGTAAGATCCCGACCTTCATAGGATTGGCATGGTTGTCCTTATCATACTGCTTACGCTGGTCTTTGTCCATAAGCAATTCATAAGCTGCTTGAATTTTAATAAACCGTGCTTCTGCAGTTTCTCCTCCTTCTAAATCCCCAGTGCCATCATAAACTAGGATTCAAGAAAAGAAAGAGTAAGTTTAACTCTGAAAATTCTGAATTCAGACAAAGGAACATGGAAAATTCTTGTATTAACAACCATAGATGATGAAAAACCAAATGATGGGATTAATGAGCATCCTGTAATAGAGGATAATACTAGGGAGTTCATAGAGAGCATCTCTGGCCCAGGCCTATCGCTGAAAAACAAAATGCAATTCTGCATATGGAAGTAAGATATAACAAATATTCTAATCAAGAATCTTTAAAATTGGTAAAAAAGTAATCATTGCCTTTACCACAAGATGTTAGAGTTCACTATTTTCTTTTCAATTATTGGACTTCCATTCCATGATTTGCCAATGTTCACAGCATGTAAAATAATAAACATTTCCATCCTCAAATGGGTACTAAATGTGTACTGTTGCATATTAAGTTTTCTGAAACTAATTGGTAAACCGTCTATATTTGAAGGCTTTTTCACAGTTCAAGTTAATGACCAACATGAAAAGGAAACACTTGTCACTAACAGGGTTAGAAATTCAAATCAGTAGGAATAATGGACGAAGTCCCATGACATGCAGTTTATTTCTTAGATCTCATGTCCAGTCATGTAAAGAAGCTACTGCTAGAGGAGGAACCAAGTAACTAAGTTTTGTCTGCCATAACTAAGCTTAAATGTTGACCTGGAAAGCACTTGAGTGGGGATTCATCAGGTTACTGATTGTCTTTCTATCAACTATGCAATGCTGAAATTTTTGCATTGGTGTCGTCCCTTTCAGATCTAATGGACATTTCAAATTCTTGTTTTAGATCTTGGACTATTCTGTTCTCAAAATATTGCTACTTTGAAGCCCTCATATTCCATTTCTTAATCTATTTGAAGATTAGGGACAGCTAAGATTATGTTTTTAGAGTGTGAATGAATCTTGATTGAGGAGTTATTCACACAATAGTGCTACTCTCTTAATAATAACCTGCCCAATAATAGTTATGTATAGTTTGCCATTATTAGCTGACACATACCTAGAAGTTCAGTTTACAGGTCCTCTCAATCTCAATCCTGCTTCACAGTTGAGATTTTGTAAAGGATATGCCTCCCTTTCTGTTTTGAAAATCAATGCTTCCAGATGCATTTTCAGGATTTCTATACAAAGATGCATCTCTTGTCTGTAACATCAAACACACTGTCCCTTATGAATCTGAAGTTTAGATGCAAGCTTAGGTTCTATCAATTGGACACATATTGAGGGGGTTTACACTATTCTGATCCAATGTATGATCCCTTGTAAAAGAAAAGTTTTCTTGTGCATTGTCCATGCCATGCTTGGTACCCAAACGCTTTGCCTCAAAAGCATCTTGATGCTCATTTTCCATCTCCATCAACTTTGGTCCGTGGAAAATATGCTTAAGGCTATATATGAGATACCCTTTATCTAGCCTCCACTCTTTGCAGTGTGTTGCTTCCATGAGTCATCTGGGTGATGATATGGATAATATTAGAATCTGCTTCTTCAATCTATTGATATTTTTGTGAAATTGATTCCCTTTAGATACTTTTGAATGTAGGCCTTCATATGCCTAAGAAGGGGGTGCTTGATAAGCTCATCTAGGAGAATATAGACACCATCAATATATACTGTTTTGACATGTTGAGACTTTTATCTGCTTTTGTATAATCAGATTTTGGATTCTATACAAAACTATCATTTGGCTTTTAAAATTCCTTATTTGATGTTGAACTATTCCTTTTTACATTTTATTAAAGTCATATATGTTAATTAGACGTGAGATGCATTAAAAACATTAATTTTTGTAAAGTGCATTCTTTTACACTATTATTTGCCAAACTTCTGCCTATTGTTCAGTCAGCAATGGCCTTGCCAAGTCTGAGTTTCACAATTATAGATTTTAGTATTTCATTTGAGAACCAGGCACATCGATACAGAGTGCTGTATTATCAAACAGCTCCTTGAAGATGAAGTTATAGAACTGAAGCAGTCTCTAACAGCATAATAAGCAGTGATCATTTTTGCAAAGTCTAGCAAAGTTGAAGTTTTGTAAATTTTAAAATGTAAATGAAGTCAGAATGTCCATTTATGACTAATGGAGGAATGGAATATTAAAATTATTTCTAAACATAGACGTATTTCTATAGAAGCAATACTGTTAATATAATTGTTAGGGTCATAAGTCATAAACTCACGTTGTATAAAGTTACTTGAACCGTCTGAAGTAATGAGTCATTCAAAATGAAAGTTCAGTCTATAGCCATCCAATACAGAATTCTCATCCCTAAGTCAAGATTAATCTGTAAATCCACCGTATATTGTTCTTATGCAATAATTATAAAGCTTTTTTATTTTCCCCTTTTCCGCAAAGATTCCTATTCTCCTCTCTAGTCTAGGTCAACTATCATCCAAACTGGAAGTATAATACTACAGCTATTATGCTATAGCCTCCCCTTTGCCAACCTTTTCATACAACCAACTTGAATCCTTTATTCTTGTAGAGCTCCAGCGGCAAATGCTTTAATAACTTCCGTAAGTCCCTATGATAACAACTTCTATAATGTAACATATTCCAGAACTAAATGAAAAAAATCTCGTTTTGACTATTTATATTACTATCACCAGATCCATTTCTATCTTGACAATTTAATCCCAAACAATGCATGTAACATTCAATTTTACAGGTATAAGCCAAGCACATCAATAGACAGGAGAGATTGCAGTTTCCTATAGACTAGTACAAAATAACTGTGTTGTGCATTTGAAGAACTGAATTTCACCATCTCATTGGTCCAGGAGAAAAGCATGTTAGATAGAGGGTTTACAAGGTCTTTGGCAGTCACAGATGCCGATGTAAAAATTGAAGCATTGAAGCAGTCAACAAAAGCATGCAGCTATCTCTTACAGTCTTATTACAAAATTAAGCTTTACAACTGCATAAAGAAGATATTGACAAATTCTAAATTTAAGCTCAAAGGTAAAAACGAAAGACAAGTACCAGGATCAATGGTACAATTGAGCTCATTTGTCATAGTAACCATAAAAATGCATACCGTCAGGATGATAGTGTTTGGCAAGACGTCTATAAGCAGATTTTATTTCCTCTTCACCAGCATCCTTATCCAACTCTGCCAAAGCCAGAAGATATACCAGAACATTGGAGCATCATTGCAGAATTTCACCAAAACAGCATGTTCCTAGTGAGAAGCAATATTTAAAATTCAAAAATGAATATATATGACTAGAGACTAAACTGCAACAAACAGTAAAAATTCTGATCTGCCAATGAGACTACCCAAAAAGAAGAATAATAAAACACTCTTCTTTCATTAAATATTGAAAGTCCTATCACAGAAGATGCAGCATTAAAATGCGTGAAAAGACCATTTTTAATAAGACACCAAATTAATCATTGTAGCCTGTACTTGATTTTAGTCACGACAATGATTTCAACCAACTCAAGACAGCTGACAAAATATGAAACCTCATTGGAAACATATTCAGGCCACGTCCTACTTATATGAATGATATGTTGCAGTTCAGCATAAACTTGAAAGGAATCAAAAGAAAATTAGCCTGGCCCTCTGTAATTCAGCATCTGGGGTTTGCAAAGAACAATACCAAAACCTGCTACTCATCGCTCTAGCCAAAATCAAGGAATAGAATATTTCCAGTCCTAAGCAAAATCAGATAATCTGGGTCAGTGGCTTTCCCATCAGACATTTCATTTAAATAATAGCAGAAAGTTTATTGTTCATAGAGACATATTCTATACTATAGGAAAATAATATAAAATATATTTTGAAGAGATGCAAACGCTCTCAACCTTTACCACAATCATCTGCAGTTACAAGTTAACCATAACTACTCATGGTTAATAATATCTGATTAACTGTAGTCTGAAATTCAGCAAGTTCAAACTCAGATGACCAGCCTTGGGAAGTAGCTACATTTTTTTTTTCAATTGATTATATGGGGTTGAAATGGGCCCTGACTGTATTACATTATTTCAACTAACCACATTATCATGGTACTATAATGAAACATATTATCACCAGCTGCCTTATCATGGAAGCACATGTCACAATGCAGGGATTTGAACTCAGGCCACGCTCATGTGATTATATGCCATTTACCATTGCTCCGAAATGCCTTGGATAGGAATTACTATTTGCTACAATTTAATGCAGTTAAAGTTGAGTTTATATGGAATACAACTATAATTACTAATTCTATCGACATAAATTCCATCCAATTTGGGTTTACGAGTTGCTAAAATCAACGAAGGTATCAAAGAAATTATTTGCCGTATGTTACAAACTAGTATAAAATCAGAAATTACAGGATGCCATTTATCCTTCTTTTTTCCAGGAATAAAGACTGATGCTACATTCAAAGTTCAATTGGCTTTTTACAAACGCAGAATTTTTCATTGTTCAGCGACAGTCACAAACAGACTTTATTATCATAATATCCAGTGATTTGAAATTGAAATCAAAACAAAAGCTTCAGCTTTTTATAAATTCAATTGCATACATATTGCTATAGTTTGGAGCATTCTCATGGAGGCTTCATTCTCCTTTGATATAATCTTAAGAATGTTGTTTATGCCAGAGAACCTCTTGATAAATCAAAACAAGTTTTGCCCTTGCTGTTGTTATTGATAAGAGTGGCAACACAACCAAGAAGGCTTTATGCACCACTTTCAAGCAGCATAGAGCCACACCAAAAAAGTAACTCATGCTTCCCTTGCTTTTTTAAGTCCGGCACCTCTTCCAAAGTGCTTGTGCCAGTGCAGGGTGATTTAGAAGGCATTGTCAACCAGTGTGCAGGCCAGTGCGCTAGCCTAAATGTTCTTGGAAACCAGAAAGAGAGATTTCAATATTATTTCACCACATACCACCTCAGTACAGATATCGGTCACTTCCAAAATGGACATCTATTTTGATGGAACACAACTATGCATAAAACTTCCAGAGTTGCACTGGAGAATTGAGAGAATAAATATCAATTCATAATGTTACACAACTCTGCCCAGCACATTGACACTTGCAGCCTGCTCTTGCATACAGAGATTCCTTTGCATGCCTTGAGGAAAACAGCTGCCCTCAAGCCCCCTACTTTTAAACCCACTTATGATAAAGGAACAGATTTCATTTACAATCATAAAGGCATGTAGCCTGCATTTGATGCCGGTTCTTTAGATCCAATGCTTAGGATTTTTAAGATCCAGCGGTCCATGTTTCGTTGGTAGCTGGAACTAAACAGGTGTAGATGATGTAGACAGGCAAATTGACATTTCTGCAAGTTTTGTCATTTTGTGTTATTTTGTAGTTCATATGCAAATTGTTTGATGAAATAAAGGTTCCACGAGGCTGGGGGACGGGGGGACGGGATTTCGGGGATGGCATGGGATGAAAAGCCAATTTTAGGGGGGATGGCTAGGGGACATCAAGTATAATAGTATTAAAAATTTTAGAAATTTAAAATAATTTACATAACAAAAATGAAAAATACTAAATACTAATAGTTTACAACAAAAATATTTAGAACTTAGAAGCCATTAGAATAATTTAAATTTTACAACAAATGTCAAAAATTAAAAATACTAATAGTCTAATAGTCTCATTACAACAAAAAGAGTTTACATTGTACAACAAAAATAGTCTCATTATGCAGGAACTGCTGGGCTATCACTATCAGAATCTGTATCTGATGAGCTGCCCTCATCATCTGAGTGTTTTAACTTTTAAACTTTAAACTTTTTCTTTTTAACTTATAGTCTTATAGTCTCTTTTTAGGGTTTGGGGGGTGGAGACTTTCATGGGTCACACCCCATACTTCTTTTTTTTTTTAGTGTGAGACGCCCAGCCGTCCCAGGGACATCCCCTCACAGGAGACGTCCCGGGGACGGGCCCCCCCGTATTCCCCAGGGGTGGGGGGACGCGTCCCATGGAACACTGAATATGCATAAGTATAATTAATAAAGTGGTGATGTAATATTTCATGTGATAATGTGTAATGTTAAGTTATGTATGATTAAGTCATAAAGTGACTCATGAAATGTAAATGTAAGTTAAATGCATGTCAAATGTAATTTAAGAAAATGATGAGGTGTCGGGTAGTTGGAGGATGCAACTCTTTTTTAGTTGTATAAACAAGAACCCTCCCTCAGATTGGGTATTGAAGGAAAGGTTGGTACATGGGTATCAAGGTTGGTAGGAAAGGTTGGCATGGTATTGAGGGTTTGTATCAAATGTGGCTGTTGTACATTGGCATTGCATGTAGTAGAAGTTGGCTGTTCCAGGCAGATTGAGTGCTGCTGCAGGCAGATTGGATGCTGTTCCAGGCAGATTGAGTGCTGCTGCAGGCAGATTGAATGCTGTTCCAGGCAGATTGAATGCTGTTCCAGCAAGTCTGAACTGTTGTGCCAGGCAGTCTGATATATGTTGTCCACAGTGTATGCATTGTAATGTAAATTAATTACATTGTATATTTTATTCTTCTAAGTAGAAATGAAATTGTTTTGCAATATGTTAAGTTTTATTTCTACATTCTAAAGGTGTTGCCTGTATGAAATTGGGTCAATCCTAGTGACATGGAGTTGTGACAAACAAATACGAGAAGGTGTTAATAGTCTGAAAAAGGGCAAGCTGTCCTACTCGCAGACTGAGCCGGCTGAAGTAGATTACCATGTAGATGAAGACACAGATTTGTTTGTTGACGTTGATGAAGGGCCATACAGCAGGCGCGCAAGAGGAAGGAGCATACGGGAGGTTGTCATAAAACTCAAATGCAAGAGACATCATACAAGGCTATGGCGTGTATGGCACATCGCTGTACAGATGGAAGAATGTGTATGGCAGACGTTGTACAAGTAGTGGTGCACATTGTTGTACAAGTAGAGGGTGTGTACGACAGCTGCTGTACAAGCAGTGGTGCACACCACAATACAAGCTGAAGGTGCAAACAGTAGTCACCGTACAAGCCAAGGGTACAAATGGTAGACGCCAGGTATAGTAGGAGTTGTCGGAAGGCGTCAGTGAGGAATTGCATACTGACGAAGAATTTTTAACGTCGAAGCAATCGCAAGTTGATGTGTCCAATGGTGAGCGGGACAAGAGTCTGACATCAGTGCAAATGCAAGATGGAGTGTCAGATAAAACGCGAGACGGGAGTCCGTCACTAGAGCAACTGTAAGTTGTTGTGCTTGATGGTGAGCAGGATAGGAATCTGACATCGGAGAAACTACAAGTTGTTGTTCTCAATGTGAGTGGTACGGGAGTCCAACATCAGAGCAACTATAGGTTGGTCTACTCAAAGGTGAGCGAGACGGGAGTCTGACATCAGAGCAACTGCAGGATGGTGTGCTCGATGGTGAGTGGGACGGGAGTCCAACATCGAAGCAACTACAAGTTGGTGTGCTTGATGGTAAGCAGGACAGGAGTCCGACATCGGACAACTGCAAGATGACACGTTTCATGGTGCACAAGACGAGAGTCCAGCACAAGAGCAATTGTGGGGTGGTGCACCCAATGATGTGCATGATAAAGGAGAGATACGTGAACAACCACTGCCAAGGTTAAGTCAACCTATCACAACAAAGGCCAATTTGGGCATATCGTGTAAGTGTCCAATGTTTCATGGAGGAGCAACAAAAGACCCAGTTAGGCATTGGAAAATCTGCCTCACAATGTGGAAAGCAATTGGGCAGGATAATGACATAGATTGGAGGAGGTTATTCCCTACAACATTTTGTGGAGTCACAATGGATTGGTACATGAGATTGCCAAAGGGCAAGTACCAAACATGGGAAGAGTTGCACAATGCATTTATGAAGGAATTTTGGTTGTTTAAGAAAGACAATGCAATCATTGCTAAAATTTATCGAATGGAACAAGATGAGAAAGAGTCTATTCATTCGTACAACCAAAGATTGAGTGTGTTGATACCCATCTAGAGGAAGATCCATCAGACGCATTGAAGAAGGGGTGGTTCGTGGAGAAACTTCTTCGCACATACTAGAAGAAGATCAGGGTGGTTCCTCCAACATCATATCAAGAGGCTTTGGAACAAGCCTTGAACTTGGAAAGTGATGCAAAGACATCACTAAAGTGTTGGGGTCATGTTAATGCAAACGAGAATGACCCTGAAGATGACAATGAATTCCGATGATAAGAGTGACACTGACAATGAGAGTGATGCTTATGGGAATGAGAGTAGTTCATTGTTCAAGTGTTGAGGTTGAGAAGTAGTTCATTGTTCAAGTGTTGGGGTTGAGAATTCAGTGAAGGAAGCAACTCTTATGCGAAGAACAGTGACTCCAAGGATGAGTGTGACTCGGAAAGCGCAAGATCATCGCTACAAGAAAATGCAGCACAAAGGGAGATTGTATCAAAGGGGAGTGCCACAAGTAATGCGGCCTATGACAACTGTCAAAGAACTAAAAGACCCAAAATTGAGTATGATATGGATAGCGGACCCATTGTACAATGTTGGCAATGCCATTTGTGGGGGCACTTCGCATGTGAATGTCAAAGTGCTGCAAGTCGATATGAACCAATTATGCGGAGCGAAATCAAAGCACCAAAGAAGAGTCACAGCCCCAGCCAAGAAGTAGAGGAGTTAAACTTGATGAACTTGATTGGAATTGAGGAGGTGAACTTGATTTCAATTGAGGAGGTAGAAATCCAGCAAGTAGTTGAAGCTACATAGGAAAAAGTTGCAGAAGTGCCAATGTCGTATGACGATTTGCCAAGGTCATCTAAGGAAGTGTCATCTACAAAAGTGTCATTTGAGGAAGTGTCATCTATGGAAGCATCGTCTGAGGACCTACCATACAAGTTGAGTGTCACGAGCTGTCGTAAAAGTTGAGTGTCACAAACTGTCGTAAAAGTTGAGTGTCACGAAGCTACTATAGAAGTTGAGTGTCACGGAGCTTTCGTACAAGTTGAGAGTTGTACAAGTGGTGTATTGAAGCAGTTGTCGTATAATTGGAGTATCAACAACTGTAGTACAAGTGCTCACCGTACAAGTGGTGCCAATGAGGAGCTGCAATACAAGGAGTTGTCGCACAAAGAGTGCAATCAGAGGCTAAGGTAGGATCATCATAGGCCAAGAAACAGTCATTTATTTGGAACTAGAGAGAAGTAAATTGGAGTCGAGGGAAAGCTATTTAAGATGGTCGAGTGAAGGCTACCAAAATATAGACAAAGAGAAAAATTTAGTTAAGATAGTGAATTTTTCGGTGGGTTCATCATTGAGGTTTTGGGGCGCCACCCTGAAACCCATGGAAACACTGCCCCTCGACCTCGCAAAGCGGCACTACCCCTTGAACTTGCAGGGGGGCTACTGCCCCCTTAACCCCCAACACAAGTGGCAACAGTTGTTGCCTGTCATGTTGGTCATGTTGGTCATGTTGATCAAGTTGATGATGCAGCTGATTGCAGAAAGTGGAGTGAGCAATCAGAAAACAATGTGTTGCGGGCAGCAGTTTGAAGTGATGTCAGTTGTAGAAGATGTATGGAATAGAATAACACGGAAGAAGTGCGACAAGAGATTACAATACGTTTAGTACTTCTATCCCAGTGTTTAGCTCATGTGTCGTCGAGGATGCCAACAAGTTTAGAGGGGATAGATGTAGGCAAGCAAATTGACATGTTTGCAAGTTTTGTCATTTTGTGTTATTTTGTAGATTGTATGCAAAGTGTTTGACGAAATGTGTGTATGTATAACTAATAAAGTTATAAAGTGGTGTTGTAATATTTCATGCGATAATTAGCTGCAAGCTTACTGTAGTGGTAAGGGCTTTGGACTCTCTTTGAGAGGTCCAAGGTTCAAAACCCACTCAATATGAGGGGACCAAGACCCCTCATAAAAACTTGTGTAAACTCATTTAAAAAATATATTTCATGTGATAATGTTTAATGTTATGTATGATTGAGTCATAAAGTGACTCATGAAATGTAAATGTAAGTCAAATGCAATTTAGGAAAATGATGAGGTGTCGGGTAGTTGGAGGATGCAACTACTTTTTAGTTGTATAAATAAGTTCCCTCCCTCATTGATTCGGAGTTTGGGTATTGTCGGATAGGTTGGTATGTGGGTATCAAGGTTGGTAGGAAAGGTTGGTATGGTATTGGGGGTTTGTATCAAATGTGGCTTTTGTATGTTGACATTGCATGTAGTAGAAGTTGGCTATTCCAGGCAGATTGAGTGTTGCTGCAGGCAGATTGGATGCTGTTCCAGGCAGACTGAGGGCTGCTGCAGGCAGATTGGATGGTGTTCCAGGCAGAATGAGTGCTGCTGCAGGCAGATTGGATGCTGTTCCAGGCAGACTGAGGGCTGCTGCAGGCAGATTGAATGCTGTTCCAGCAAGTCTGAGCTGTTATGCCAGGCAGTCTGATATATGCTGTGCATAGTGTATGCATTGTTTTGTAAATTAATTGCATTGTATATTTTATTCATTTAAGTAGAAATGGAATTGTGTTGCAATATGCTAAATTTTATTGCTACAGGTGATATAACAAGACTCCATCCTACAACTGTTCGTTAATGCTATTGAGCATAGCCACTAGTCTAGGATTCATAAAAGGTCATCAAAAGCACTTGTCGTATCATGATACTTATAAGTTAAGCTAAGTTTATTCCATGCATAATGTAGGTTTTTATACCCAGAGTAAAAGTCTCAATGTCAATGTGATATGCTTATCTCATTTACTTCAAGATACTTTTTTTTAAATTTCCATCACAAATGTTAGTGTCTTTAATAATTATATTTTATTTCTTGTCAAATACCAGTTTCTAACATAGTATCAAAGCATGGATTACTCTTGATTTTGCTGCTTTTAAATTTGAAAGAAATTAGTTAAGGCCCAGATAGAAGTAAACAACTGTTGATTAAGAAGGAAGTTCAAAGGTGGTGCAAGAAACATTCAGGTAGATTAGATGAAAATCTTGTTGTTCTATGTGCCTTAGAATGATCCTCTATATGGTTCATACCAAGAATTTTTGGTTCTTTACCAAAAAAAATAAGAATAATTTTCATTTGTTTTCAATAAAAATATAACAAAGTATTTCAATTAAAAAATATATAACAAAGTAAATGAGGCAATCATACAACAAAGATAGATGACAAAAAAAATTGTAACTAAATTCTGTCTCCCTTCGTGATACGGTTGTCTAGTTTATTGTGTGTTACATTTTTATTTCCACTTGCATATGTTAATATCACTTCTATGTCATTTATTGTTAAATACCATGATTTCTAACATCCATTGTCACTGTAGACTCCTAAGTTTTCTCATCACGTCTTTTTGTCTCAATATCCGAGACAATACATAAAGCATAATACCAATCTATAGTATTGCATTGTCTATTTATGTACAAAGCTTAAACAACATACAATTTTTAGTCCTTGTGTTTTGTCCCCTTGCTCTTGTACACTCTATTTCAATTATATTCTAATAAATTGAGACTCTCTCTCTCTCTCACACATACACAAAGAGAAAAGTTGCACAAGTATAAAAGAGATCAGATGAGGATAAATTGCAGTGATGAAAACCCCACCTCCACAAGTATAAAAAGATGAGACAAGGATAAATTGGAGTGATGAAAAACCCCACCTTCACAAGTATAGAAGAGACAAGACAAGGATAAATTGCAGTGATGAAAACCCCACCTTCACATGCTCTCTAGACAGTGTTAACACCCAAAGTCATGTATAGCTGCGTCACCAAATGGATCACAAAATTGAAGCATTTTAGGACTCGGCTTCAATGGCAAATATCACAGCTCCAAAACCAGCTTCAAAAGAAAGAGACCACCATTGTATCCCTCTGAAGTTAGATCCAGGCACAAGGTGAAAGGATTGTCAAACTACAACAGAATAAACACATCTCCAACTGATGATTTTCACCATGACCAAGGAGTTGTTCATTGTATACAACACAAGCAAACGTTCAACATGAGAATCTAAAAAACGAGACAAATGCTCATCAACAATCGCTTCAAAAACAAGTTAAAAAACATAATCCATGAAGAATTACAGCACAACAGAAAAAGAAGCACTGAGGATGGTGTATGCAATGTAGATGTTTAAACACTATCTGCATGCAAACCTCTTTGAATTCTATGTCGACCACCAGGCATTGTTGTGCTTGATAAACAAGCCAACAATACACGAATGAATTAGCAAATGGCTCATCACATTGGAAGAGTTTGTGTTTCAAGTGGTGCTGAGATCGGGGAAGAAACACATGATAATGGATCAATTGCCAAGGATTCACTCAGGTTCTATGCTAACCATCAAGCATTGCTATACTTGATCAACAACCCGACAATACATGGTCAAATTAGTAGGTGACTCATTGTAGGTGCTAGTTCTAACATGCCTTAACCGTAGAAGTAGGTTAGGAAAAGTCATATAAATGCACTAAAATCAAGTGCGCATGTTAGAGGTGATGTGTCCTAAGCAGTAGTTGTTGTTTAATGCCAACCCTCAATGATAAATAGGCCCCCTCATTAATTTGAGCGGGTATTGTACCATGTGTTATATGGTATCGTAGAACCTTGGACACTAGAGACATCATATTGTAGAGAGAGTAGATACATTTGCACAAACATTGTTCTAGAGGAGAGCAGGATCGTAGACTGTGTATGTAAGACAATTGCATATGAATACCATCGTACAGACAAGAGTTAATGCATTATCTACTCATATTCATCCTTCATCTATTGTCATTGTATGTTTCTTATATGTGTTGTCATTGCTTATTGCTACAGTTGATAGATTTGTAGTTGTTCCTTTCAAGTTTTGTATGCAGGGTTGAATTCACAGTACTAGAGTTGCCATACAGCAGGGATTATAGATTGAAGTCGCAGTCCTGAGGGTGCTGTACAACCATTTCCGTGCAGCCATTGTCATACAGCCAAGTCAAGTGTTATACAGCCATTGTTGTATGGCCATTGTCATACAATCAACTGTCATATACTCAGTGTTGTGCAGCCTGTCGTACAGTCAAGTGTTGTACAGCCTGTCGTACAGTCAAGTGTTGTACAGCCTGTCGTATAGTGGAGAGATATGTTTGTGAATTGAAGGATAGCAATCTGGAAGAGGATAGACCTTCCTATTCGCAGAGTGAAAATGCAGTCATAGCTGATTACTAAATATATCATATCAAATTGTTCCTCCAAGGGTGGAATACTCCCACCGTGCTACTTTTGGCATCATTGTCGTTTAGAAGAATAAACTAGCACCGCATGAGGCTTGGAGAGGTGAATGACAGATAACTTGTCGTGAGGACGTAGGAGACGTGAACATGGAAGAGTTGAAAATCAGCCAATAAGGAGTCAAAGAATTGCACAACAATGTCAAAGTGTTGCACAAAACGAAGATTTGAATGTTGTTGATGAAGGACTACAGAGAAGATTGACAAAACTTGAAGAACCCGAAGTTGAACAAGTGTGGAATCCTCATTTGGAGGATAGTTTGGGTGAAGATAGTGAGAGTTGACAAACATTGTTTCTAACAATGAAGGAGGTAGCACAAGTCAAGGCACATCGAGCAAACGAGGGACAGGCCGAGAAGAACATTCGCGCAAGTGGTGAAGAAGGTGCCAACGTGGAGCATGCACAAGTAGATGAGATGGAACAACCGGTGACGCAGCACAAGGGTGAAGAAGAGTGCCTAGAGGTGGAGGATGGAAGTCACACAAAGGCAACTGCGGGAGAGAGTGCTGAGACCAGAACTGATGCTCATGTATTCGCAAAGAAGGTCGCGAAGTGTAAGCGCACAAGGAAGCAATCAACGATATAGAAAAGACATTTTACAGTCTCTTTTCCCAAATTGTCTTCATTGACAGTAAAAGAGAGTTGGAGATTGTGTCTAGCAAGCCATGGTGTCCTGTTAAGGTAAAGCTATTTCTGTGATGATGATCCAGATTCAAGCCCCTCCGACCATGCCACCACGTTAAGCTTGAGTCTAATTGAAATTGAAATGAATTTGTCTATTGTCCATTGGGTCTGCGGCAAGCTGTGGGAAGCAAGAAGCTTCATTCTGAAAGCCAAAGTTCCAACCCCAGGGTGAACATTAATATTTTAGTATGTCAAGCTGAATCGGGTGGTTGAAAACTTGAAACAAGTCGTACTCTATGATCAAGTTCAAATCTAGGCAGGCATAGGGCTTGGCGTGTATAAGTGGTAGGTGTTTGTTTCCAAGTGAGTTGTCCTGGCGTCACTATAAACTTAAATTCATGGTAGTCCAATATGCACACACAATGCACGACTGAATTCGTGGCCAAGACTGTAACTGAGTTTTTTTAATGGATTTTTCATTTATTAAAGGATATTAACCCATCTAATTGAAGTTTTAGTTAGAAAACAACGATAACGTCAAACTGTTTTCCTGGGAAATGCCAAATAGAAATCATGGATAATGCCCAATTGGACTCATGGGCAGGGCTGAAACTGAAACAAGAAGAAAAAAAAAGGTAGGCAATGCCCAATTGAATTTATGAACAATGCTGAAATCGAATTAGGCAATGCCCAATTGAATTTATGAACAATGCTGAAATCGAATTAGGCAATGCCCAATTGAATTTATGGACAATTCTGAAATGGAAAAACAATTAAAGCGAGAAAACAAAAACTTCTTTTGGGAATAAAAAAAAAAAACAACTCAACCTTGGGCAATGCCCAATTGACTTCATGGGCGAGGCCAAAATTAAATTCCAGGACAAAGTCTAGATGGGTTATGTCCAAATTGAATTCAGCAATCAAGAGCATACCGAGAGTTTCATAGGGTGATCGCTCGGACTTCCAGGTGGATGCCCTCGTACATACTTCCCTCCTCCTGTGTGGACGAGGACCCAATACCAATTCGGTTCCTTGGATGTCCCTGTTCCATTTCCTGTTGTGGTACAGTGTAGGCAAGACATGATTAGATCTGAATATAGGCAGAGCAGCTCTAATGAATTCAAAGGACAACTGTCTGGTGGTGGAGGTGCAGCAAATGAAGGAAGCAGCCACAACAGCCCTTAAAGTAGCCATTGCTCTTGATGTCCCTCCCAAACAAAGAGCCCCACGATATACGGCAGGAGGATCTGTTGTCTTTGGTGTAGCGACACTGTGAGCTCAGAAATAATATGACATTATCATGGTTACTTTTTATTCTGTTATCACCAGGTTCTTTATATGTTAGTGTAGGACGTAGAATTCTTCGAAGACGGTTCATTACATTGCAATTTTCATTGGCATAAAAACGCGACTCAAACCTTTGCTTTCTTGAGCAATAATTTTTATAATTATTTAAGTTTTAATTTGTTATAGGCTATCTTGAGGGTCATCCAACAAGAAGAGTATTAAATATAAGAGGCTGTCATAGTTTATTAGTAACTTGAATTCTTCTTGCTAAATAAAGAAATCGAGTTGGCCGAACATTAAATTTTGAAGTTTTTCCAAACGAAATTCCACATATCCTTAGGAGATATTAATTCCAAAGGGAATTTCCAAATAATGCACAATCATACTATGAGGGATATCTTCCACTCAACTGAGGAGTTGCATCCAAGGAGGTCTAGGTATTATGAGGGATGATCTTCCACTCAGCCGAGGAGTTGCATCCAAGGAGGTCTAGGCATTATTGATCCTCTTAACTAGAGCAAAATTTTGGCTGCTAAATGGATTGTTAGAGCTATCATTGGTGACGAAAATTGGAAACACTTATTTCGTTACAGAATCTCGCAAGCTACTCATAAAGGTAAATGAAAAGAAACCCCTTGGGAGGATAAGGTCCTTAATACGCTTTATTTTACGGTTAAAGGATCTATTCCAGTTACCCAAAACTGCACAGCTTGACAATCAGTTTCTCATTTATTAATTTACTTTACAGTTAAAGGATCTATTCAAGTTACCCAAAACCGCAAAGCTTGGCAATCAGTTTCTCATTTATTGGTTTAGAAGTGACTGTAGTTACAGGATGCACCACAGATTGATAAACCAAAATAATATTGATTCAACATTAAGCGATTACATAGGATAGTGCAAAGTATTTATAATGTGAATTAATAAACTAACTACCATCTATCTCGCTAACCATCATGGTAGGAGAGACGTGTAGCTAACCACTAACCTAGGTAGAGAGTTCTAACCAAATCACTAACCTAAATATCTGACATAGGATATTTAGGTACTTACCTAGTTTAACCATGAGGTAAAATATCTCATGGTAATTACATAGAAAAGTAAATGTAATAACCCTACGTAGTGTAATGCAATACACTACCTTATTTTACCCTAACATCCCCCCTTTATTACATTACTTTGATATACAAAGTTTGCTCCGAAACAGTTGAAATTTGACACGTCCAAGTGCCTTTGTAAAAATATATGCAACCTGTTCGTCGGTGGGAATGTGTTGGAGCTTGATTCTGTGCTTAGGAACTTCATCACGAATGAAATGACAATCTGTATCAATATGCTTAGTTCATTCATGATGCACTGGATTTTTGACCAAGTTCAAAACACCTGAATTGTCGCAAAACATGTGAATGGGAAGTTTCTTTGGTAGGCCCATGGTAGCCAAGATGTGACTTAACCATATCGCTTCACACACATCTCCACGTGCAGCGCGATATTCTACCTCAGTTGAAGATAAAGCAACCACCTATTGCTTTTTACTATGCCATGAGACAGGACCGGATCCAAGATGAAATACATAGCTCGATGTTGATTTTTTGTCATCTATGGATCCAACATAATCAGAGTCAGTATAACTCTATAAGAAGAATGAGTTATTCTTCTTATACTCTAGACCATAATCTGTACTACCCTGAATGTAGTGAAGAACCCTCTTAGCTGCTTTCCAATGAGAGACCTTTGGTTCTTGCATGAACCGTGAGAGATAGTTTACAACATAAGTAATATCTGGTCTAGTATTAGTCAGATAGATGAGGCTCCCAATCATCTGTCTATAAAGTGTGCCTTCTACCTATGGTGAGTCTTCATATCATGATAACTATAGCCCTGATTCCATCGGTGTTGCTTTGGGCTTACAATCAGTCATACGATATTTTTCTACTAAAGTCTTGGCATACTTTTTCTGAGTCACCCTAAGATGATTATTTTTTTGTTCTATCTCAAGGCCAAGACAGTAGTGGAGAAGTCCTAGATCTGTCATATCAAATGACTCTTTCAAGTCATCTTTCATGGCTTTAATCAAGTTCTCTGAATTGCCAGTGATGATCAGATCATCTACATATAACACAAGAATCACTATTTCAGAACCTGTGTTCTTGATATAGAGATTTGCGTCAGATGGACTTCTCTTAAATCCATGTCTGCAGTAGGTGACTATCCATTTTTATGTACCATGCTCTTGGGGCTTGTTTTAGCCCGTATAATGATTTGACCAACTTGCAAACTTGTTGCTCATGGCCTTCCTCAACAAATCCAGGAGGTTGAGTCATGTACACTTCTTCTTTTAAGTCACCATTTAGAAAGGCACTTTTTACATCCATCTGATGTAATTTCCATCCGAACTGTGCTGCCATAGCACAAAGAACTCGAATGGTGGTCATCCTTGTTGTAGGAGCAAAGGTTTCCTTATAGTCAAGGCCTTCCTTTTGAGCATAGCCCTTTGCCACAAGACGGGCCTTATGCTTGTCTATGGTACCATCTACCTTATATTTGACTTTGTAAACCCATTTGCAGCCTATGGGTTTCTTTCCTTTAGGCAAATCTACTAGCTTCCATGTTTTATTCTTGATGAGGGAGTTATGTTCTGCATCCATAGCTGCCTTCCACTGAGGCAGTCTAAGTGCTTCATCAACTGTAGATGGTTCATTTTCATCATATGCTGATAAGTAAACCCTCTCCTCATCTATTTCCATATCATCTTCCCTTGGTAACTCTCTATCAATAGAAATCTCTTGAAAATCTGCACAAAGATCATCAACTGAAGTGGATGCTTCATTCTTTTCTTTTTGAGTCATGCTACGTGTCTTTGGATGATTGAGAGTAAGATCAGGTGGGGAAGTGAGTTTGGAATCTTTCATTGTGCTTGTATACCATTTGGGAGGGTTTTTCTGTTGTGGAGGAGGAAGTGGATGTTGCTCCTCATCATCTAGGTATACTGATGTAGTGTTGGGTGTGAAAGCTTCATCAAACACTACATCTCTGTTGACATGTATTTTCTTGGTAAGTGGGTCTATCAACCGATAGCCTTTTGAGAATTCATCATATCCAAGAAATACACATGGTAGGGACTTCTCATCTAATTTCTTTCTTTTCTCCTTAGGTATATGCATAAAAGCCTTACACCCAAATACCCGTAGATGAGATATGGAGGGTTTCCTTCCACTCCATGCTTCTTGAGGAGTCATACCTTCAAGAGCCCTTGTGGGTGCTCTATTTAGAAGATATACTATAGTTTGAATAGCTTCAGCCCAGTAAATTTGCTCAAGATTCGCTCCCTTAAGCATACATCGAACCATTTCCATAATGGACCGATTTCTTCTCTCAGCAACTCCATTTGACTGAGGAGAATAGGTTGTGGTTAACTGTCTTTTTATCCCATGAGTCTGTAAAAATGAGGAAAATTCCTTTGATGTGTATTCCCCCCCTCGATCTGAATGGAGGGTCTTAATAAAGCATTCTGATTCCTTCTCAACAAGCTTTTTGAACTGTTGAAAATAGGAAAATGCTTCAGACTTCAACTGTAAGAAGAAGACCCACATATTTCATGAGTGATCGTCGACAAACAATTGAAAATACCTTTTTCCTCCACAACTTGTAGACATGGGACCACACAAATCTGTGTGAACCAACTCCAAAGGTACCTTAGCTCGAAAAGAGCTAGGTTCAAAGGGTACTCTATGTTGCTTTCCTAACAAGCAATCAGAGCACACTGGCAAAGTAGATGAAAGAGTAGGCAGCCCTTTCACCATTTGATATTTACTCAACTCTAGTAAATATCCTGAACTTAAATGCCCAAATCTCTTATGCCAAAGAGAAGTGGCCTCCTTTGTGGTTACTACCATTGCAGTATCGGTTGAGGTAATTGCATCTAAGACAAACAAACCATGTTTGTAAGAACCTGTTGCTATCTGTTTTCCTTTCTTGGTGATAAAGCAACGTTTCTTTTCTTTGTCCACTTTGAAATTGACATTCATGTGATTGTCCAGGATTTGTGGAACTGACAAGAGATTATTTTTCAATCCTGGTACATAAAGAACTTTTTGAATTTTACATTCACCATCTGGAAGGGAGACAGAAACACTTCCTTCTCCCTGAACTCGATAGGTTTGATCATCAGCAATGGTGACCGGTCTACCTTCTCGAGCCTCAAATATCTCAAACCAGGACTTATCGCCAGTCATATGCTTACTAGCGCCTGAATCTATGTACCATACAATGTCCTTGTGAGGAGAATCTGTATGTGTCATGAGCACTTTGTGTGCTCGTTCAGAGTCCGAACTAGAATCTTCAGCTGCAATGTGTCCCTGTTGTTGTTTATTCTTGTTCTTTGGTTTGCCTTTGCCCTTCTTGTTTCCTTGTTCATTGGGCGGTTTGTTCTTAAACCAACATCTTTTGGTTTCATGAGTGTCCTTGTCGCAAATCTTACAATACTATTTCTTCTTCCGAGTCTCTTTGCCTTTACCCTTGTCTTTATTAGAAGAAGAACCTTTCTGTTGATTCCACTTTTTCTTACCACCTTGTCTGTTTGAGAAAAGAGCATTGTTGGATGCCTCATCTCTTTGGAGTTGATTAGCTTCTTCTGTTTGAAGCATATTTACCAACTCGACAAAAGTCACTGTCCTTCCAGAGACTTGTAATGAAGTGATCAACATGTTGTAGGAGTCGGGAAGAGCCCTCAAAATGATAGAGGTCAAGACTTGGTCTTCCACTTTTTCTCCTAAGGATTGCAGTTTTGTTTTCAATTCTGCCACTCTGCAGAGGAATAGCTCTACTGTTTCTCCTGATTTCATATGAAGAGTATGAAGCTATGTTTGGAGGTGAAGAATTGTTGATTGATTCTTCCCTGCAAATATGGTTGTTAAGGCATCCCATGCCTCCTTACCATTCTTAGCTTCACTGATATGAGGTTGGATATCATCAGTAATAGCTAGCAAGATCATTAAGGATAGTTTTCTATCCTTTTTATCAAATGTTGTTTGATCTGCTCCTGCTGATTGAGGTCTAGTTTCACTTCCATCCACTATAGACCAAAGATCCTCTACAGTTAAGATAGCTTTCATCTTAGTCTTCCATGCGGAATAATTTGAACCTTTGAGCAGTTGGCTCTCAGTGAGATACTTGTGCATCATGGCCATGGTAAAGGTTTCAAATTTGATAGGACTAAGATTGTTGTATCTTGCACTATACCCTCAAAAGAGTATATGGAAGATGTTTCAATTTGCTTCTAGAAGATATTTAATGGTACCTGCCTTAACACCCTTAACAAGGGATGAAAAGTTTGAGGTTTTTAAGCCAAACAAATAGAGCAAATTAAAGGGGTAGGTTTTGAAAGACTTCTGATTGTGCTCTCTAGGATATTTAATGACACCTACCTTAACACCCTTCAAGAAGGATGGAAAGTTTGAGGAGATTAAGCCAAACAAAGAGAGTGAATCAAGGTGTTTGTATTTTGACCTTTGATGGGGATAAAGAAAATTGACTTATGTTCAACCTGTGCAAAGTGTAGCACGTTTTTGGAGTGAAATATGGGTTTTGTGAAATGCTTCAGACTATGTTGTATCTGATTGTTTAATTGCACACAACAAACATGAGTGTTAGTGCAGTAATCAAAACATGAGAGTAACCCACATTATTATCACTCTAGGTGTCGGGTTCAACCGAAAATGCACCTAGTAAAAAAGTCAATTTTTGAGAAAGGTGTCGAGTACAATCGAAATTGCACCTTTCTTACTATTTGAAAAAAAAATCCCCCCTTGTTCTTTACAAGTTTGCAAATAATAGAATCAACAAAATGAGTTCTATCCCCCCTTAATGTTTTACAAAATTGAAGAATTTTCGAGCACTCCTTTCAAGACAAGTCGACACACGACCCACGTTTGAAAGGCTTCCAGACCAGTCGACACACGACTTTGGTTTTGTCTTCAACAATTTATCATGAAGGAGCAAAAAATATTTTTGATCTCAAGTTTCAACAACAAAAAGAAGGTTGCTATTTTATGTTTTTATGTCCCCTTTCATGAAGGAGAGAACAAAAGCAATAATTTGTTGTTTTTGTGAAAAAATGAGATGACTTGTGATGCTCCCTAAAGCACTTCTTTGTCTTGATTTTGCAATAGAATATTGAGTTTCTATGTCTTTTTATCTCCAAAAATGGGTGAAGAAAACAATAGAACTTTTAAGGATTTCATTGCAAAAAAAATGAAGTAGGCTTTTAGTTTGTAAAAAAAAATTGTCTAAGTTTTAATGCTTAAAAAAAATGAATGACTAAAAATTTTACATAATAAAGGTTATTTGAGAAAAAAAATCATTCACAAGATTGATAAAAATGATTTTAATTTAGCAAATAAAACCTAAACTATATAAAAAAATATATCAAACAAAATTATTAAAGCAAAAAAAACGAAGACTAAAATTTTTATACAAAAAAAATAGTCCTTCCCGAACAGACAAGCGCGCGGGTCGAACTCGTGACCACGTGCGGGTGAAGGAGGACTTAAACCAGGCGTGCTAGCGAGGACTTTGGAAATGAATGCAACACTTTCAATATTCAAACAATGGCGGATTTAATAGTGTTTAAAAAAAAACATGGGACTTTAGTCCCACATGCATGCGGGTGCGAGCAATGGGGAGTTTTAAATTGTGGAACGCATACCGTAATGTCGATTGCCTATGGGCAATCGATCGATGCTCCTTTTGCCACTTGTCACGCAACAGATTCTGCCATGTCAGATGCCTCATTGTCGGTGCCAGGACACGTCAGCAGGGTCCAGGTGGACGCGCCAGCTCCGATCGCCAGGTCAGACGCCTCCAGCTTCGATCGCCATGTCAGACGCCTCATTTTTGGTGCCAGGTCAGATACCTCCAGCTTTGATCATGATGTCAGACTCACTCTCCACGTGAGCTCCAGCTCAGCCACTTCAGATCGATAGATTCAGCCAGGTGGTAGCCACGTGCTGCTGATAGGTGTCGCGTCGGATTCAAGGGACTACAGACAGAGGATCAGGTGGCCGACAGGCTGACGTGGGCCAGGTGCTTCTGACAGGTGTCATGTCAATTCAGGGGATTCGCTCAGAGGTGCTATGGATAGAGGATCATGTGGTCGATAGTAAGATGGATGTTGGCTAGGTGCTTCTGACCGATGGATGAGGGTGACAATAGATCGTGCATGGGCACAAGCGACTGGAGTCGAACACGGGTCGCTCGACCGTGGGTTGCTCACGGTAGTCGCCCTACTGCCTGTCGAAGGGTAGGGAATCCTATCCAATCAAAATTGAAGGGCCCGCACCACGAAGCAACTCATCAATGAGCAATGAACGCCTCGAGTAACGGAAGGATCCAACACACAGTGATGCCAGGTATCAGGTGGAACGAGCAATGCTCGTATTCTCCACCCTAGCGAGGATACCAATGTAGTTACAGGATGCACCACAGATTGATAAACCAAAATAATATTGATTCAACATTAAGCGATTACATAGGATAGTGCAAAGTATTTATAATGTGAATTAATAAACTAACTACCATCTATCTCGCTAACCATCATGGTAGGAGAGACGTGTAGCTAACCACTAACCTAGGTAGAGAGTTCTAACCAAATCACTAACCTAAATATCTGACATAGGATATTTAGGTACTTACCTAGTTTAACCATGAGGCAAAATATCTCATGGTAATTACATAGAAAAGTAAATGTAATAACCCTACGTAGTGTAATGCAATACACTACCTTATTTTACCCTAACAAAGACATGGTTTGAGCATCGGTCTAAATAATCTTTGGTGGAATAAACTTATCCTCCATAATGATAAACCTTTAGCTTTATGCAATGCTCTTCAAGGTCTAACTTTTTTGAAGAAAGGTATTAATAGAATTCGGTATATTTGGGATCCGAGTAGTTGCTCAATTCTAACTTGGAGCCAAATATGCAATTATTGTTCCCTTCCCTCTAGGTTCAAAGAGTCTTATGGCCTAGTTGTGCCTTTCATTCCTTGTGAGGTCCTTATAAAGTTAAGTACAATTGCTCATAATATATGGAATGATTGGAGATGGCTTAATGGTCATAGAATCTCTTCCATTACTTTCTTTGTGTCCTCCTTCTCTAGACTCTAAGCTCAATGTCAAGTGGCAAGTAACTACTCAGATTTAGAAAATTCTTGTTGAATCCAAAACTCAACTTCTTGGATGGCGGCTTTTGCATCAAAAACTTCCAACTTCTAAAAGTTTGGCAACGATTTTACATATTCCCCCTCTATGCAATTTTTGTAATGCTTTAGAAACTCTAATTCACTTGTTTTGGTTTTGTGGCATGGCTAAACAGTTTTGGGATGTCTTCTACTCCTTTATTTTTCCCTCTTTCACTAGATCTTGGAAGCTCTCTCTACTTGGTTTTTCTCAGCTAGATCAGTGCCCCAAACTCTGAGATGTTTGTAGACTCATCCTTCTCAAACACATTTGAAATTACATATAGAAAAAGTTGTTTACTGGATCTGCCCCTCCATGGGATATAGTTTTAGCAGAATTAACCTTTGATCTTTTGTTACATGTGAGACACATTCATTCCCAAGTCTATGGAACTTCCAACACACCACGAGATGTTATTGATAGACTTTATCGACTTTCTCATATGATTTAGGATCTTCAAAAGATCCAACAGGAAACAAAAAAGAAGGTTGTTAACAATAATGAGCAAGTTCATGTTTTGATTACTTCTATTTCTTCTTTGAAGACTTTTGGAAATATCACGAAAGACACACCCAGAATTTATTTGTATAACAGACTCTCCCATAGATGAATGTTGATATATTGTGTATTGCAACAAGATATAGCTAGTCTTTTTGTTGATATAATCTTTATATAGTTAAGGATTTAACTTTCGTGGGAGTAGGTCTTCATGTACATTCTTAAAATGCCATTAACCGTATATTATTAACTTCTTTAATAAAAATTGTTATTAATAATTTTTTTTTATTTTCGAAGTTCTTTTGGGGTTCCTTCACTTAGTAAAAGTTTATCAAGGTGGAGAATGGGTTATAGTGGTAGCTTTTCGGATTCGAACCGTACTCGAAGGGATAAAATGATGAAGACATTGTCGATTCCCTATGTATCCAAAAATAATAAATTGTTTTGTAATTAATTATATTGATTGAAATCAGTTTGGTTGTATTTTTTTTATTATTATTTTTTTAATAGAGGAATAACTCCTGTCCCACTTTTTTAAATGTTTAATTTGAGTGAGGGGGATCTAAAGGGGTTTGGGATTGAAACCACTGACCTCAAGCTAGCAAACACTCAGGTGAAACCCCACCTCTTTAAATGTTTACTCCGAGTGAGGGAGACTCACAGGGGTTCAAGATTGGAACCATCGAATTCAAGCTAGTAAACACTAAGATGAAAGTAGTCGGTCTACTACCTCTGCTCATTGTATTTATTATTGAATAATATTTAAACCTAGGTCTATCCTTGAAATTAAAAGAATTTATCTGGTTGAACAAATGTCATTTCATATGTAAGATTCAAACCTAGGTCTCTCTTTGAAAGTCAAGGAATACTAATACCATTTGATATGTGCCACTAACAAATTTATGTGTCCCCAAGGGCTAGGTGGATTGGTAGTTGTCTCTCTCTCGTCAGACATTTACCAAGAAGAGACCTAGGTTCAAACCTTGGAGGCACTCTTGTGCAAAGGTAATAGTCTATTGTAGCCCCTGTGGTTTGAACCCTGCACTTGGTAGTTACTAAAAATAGTGTGAATGTAACCACTTCCCTGTGTATAAAAAAAATAGGTAATATATGTATAATTTTTTATTTGGTTAGTGTGAGAAACCCCTATGACGCACAGGGTTGAGCAGGCTCCCCCAACCATAACCCCTCCTAAAGCTGAGAGCTATGCTTATCAATAGGGAATTTAACACACAACCACCACACACCCACCCCCTCACACACTCACCCACGTCGCAGTTTGAACCTTGAACCTTTCGAAGAAGAGCCAAAGCTCGAATCATTATGCTGTCCCTTGGGACTAAAACCTTATGTTAAGGAAAATGTTCCTCGTATCCCTAAGGGCCAAGACTTTCCATTCCATAGGGCATGTCCCATTCGAATATACCCCTCAAGCTAGCCAAGGTTTTTTTTGTATCTGATGCAGGCCGCCAGGCTTAAAACTCGGACCTCCTTTCGATGATTGAGGGAACTTGCCTATAAAGTACATATATGTATAATTTTTAATAAATAAATATGTACAAAGTTGCAAGCTTACGGCAGTGGTAAGGGCTTTGGTCTCTCTTTGAAAGTTCCAAGGTTCAAACCCCATTAAAGGACTAAGACCCCTCATAAAAACTTGTGTAAACTCATTGAAAAAATAAAAGCTTACGACAATGGTAAGGGTTTTGGTCTCTCTTTGAAAGTTTCAAGGTTCAAACCCCACTCAAGGGACTAAGATCCACATAAACTCATTGAAAAAATAAATAAATATGTACAATTTTTTAATAAAATTAGAAGTATGAAAATTTTAAATCAAAACTTGTATTGTGTGTAGGAAAAATAATCTATGAGACAAGAAAACTTTGATGTCAAAACAAAAATAGAAATTAAGTATGAAAATTTTAAATCAAAACTTGTATTATGGGTCAAAAAAATAATTTATCAAACAAAAATAGAAATTAAGTTTATGTATGATCTTTATTACTCATTTTATTGATAAGTTCTTCTAATTCTTTTATTTTTATATTTTTAAATAATGTACAAAATTTATAGTGTCAACACAATGGTTCGGGTTTTGGTTCTTCTTCGGGAGGTCCAAGGTTCAAATTGTGGCATGCGTGTTAATCCCCTATTGATAAGTTTAGCTCTCAGCCTTCTAAGGGGTCATGGTTGGGATGGAAATGTTCAACCCTAACTATTTGGGCGTAGGAGTTTCTCATACTATACAAATCTTTAAAATAAATAAATATATAAATAAATAATATGAAAATGTTCATTCCAGGAGTTTCTCACACCATACAAATCTTTAAAATATATATATATATATATAAAGATTTGTATAGTGTGAGAAACTCCTACAACCAACAGTTAGGGTTGGATATTTCTATTTTATATTCAACCCTACTAATGTCCAGCCCTAACTGTTGATTGTAGGAGTTTCTCGCACTATACAAAAATATATATATATATATATATATGTAATTATCCCAAATATTATTATAAATTTTATAATCTAAGAATTAAAGAGTTTTTTTATTCCACTATCTTAAAGTGCAAAACATACATATTTTTCTCTTACATTAGTTAATATGAATTAGTCCTCAACTGTGCTATAAGTATGTTATACCTCCATTTGATATTTACACTTATATATGTTTTTTTAATGATATTTATTTGTAGGGTTGAACTCAACAAAGTATTGCCTTCTTTCTTCTTAGATTTTTTCTCTTAAACGTTGTTATCCTTGTTGTTTGGTTATCCTATTAAATCAATATCCTACTTATTCATCCATTTGACATATTTTTCATGAGTATTCTATTTTTTTATTCAACACATCTATTATAGCCTTAGATATATTCATTTGTTTAGTCTTTTTTATATATCTTAAAAGATGAATAACTGTGAATGCCACTATAGAAAAGTACACCTTTTTGTTAGGAGTATTTTATATGGAAGTGAAGCTTTTATTTAAAATTTATTTGCAATCAAACATATTTGGATACTTACTATTTGCCTCTTTAACCTATATTTCACACCCATAAAGCACCACTAGCACTACAAACAATTCATATAAGACTTAGATGGTCTTCCAATCCCCTAATTGCACCTGCCTACATATGTTTTATAAGGAAAAAAGTGTTTCTCATCCTTTTATTATTCTTTTTTATTTGTACATTGTCAAACTATGTTATTGAAATATAATACTTACATTGCTTCTTTTAAGAGACCCCCTTAAAATTGAAAGCTTTATTATTTTATTTTCCTTTTGTTGGTGAAAACCATTGTCTTGGTCTTTCTAGTGTTTAGTTGCATGTCAACTTTTTTTAAGGAGTGTTCTAAGGCCTTTGTATTGTCCTTGCAATTAAAATAAGATAATATAAATACAAAAGTATATTTACCACATACCTACTCAATTGGACACCTTCCTCTACGCTCACATTTAGCCATTCTCATAATCTATTAATGTATAAGTCAAATAAAATCATGGATAACAAACATCCTTGCTTAAAATTCTTTGTCACTTTCAAAACATTCTACGAGATTTTATTATTATTATTTTGGCTCAAACCTCTCCATAAAGTCTATGGACTATTGCCATATATTTTTTGATATGACTAGTTCTTACATCCTACTTCATAGTTTAGTTCTAGACCCATTGTTAAAAACCTTATTGAAGTTAACAAAACAACAATATGCATCCCCTTTTTACCTCGCATATTTTTCAATGGTATGTTTCAATGTGATGTAATAACCTATCGTTGAGAGTTTTAGCCTAAAACATACTTGTCCTTTTGTCCTCTTTCATAGTTCTTCTATCCAGTTGCTAATTTTATGCTCAACCATACTATACAAAATCTTTAAAAATAGTGGATTGACCATTATTGTTCAGTTTTTTTAAGGGTTGTCTACATCACCACATTTGTTTTCAATTGGTTATATGGGATTGAAACCAGTCCCACCTGTATTACATCATTATCATTTAGTGATATTACAACAACTTGGATATTATCCATGTATCACTTGGCAAGTTTTAAACCTGGGTCTCCTTAAATATTGAGGAATCTAAACGATTGAGCTAATACCATTTGATCACATCACCACTTTTGAAAAGAGATAAGCTAAACTTGTTATCCAATTTTTTGAAACAACTTGTTGAATGACACCATTAAATAATATTGTGATATGTGGTGCTAGGATTTTGTATTCCCCATTTAAAATACCCCAATTATATTCCATCCATATCTCAAGATTTACCTATTCCCAACCTCTTTATACCCTATTTAATATCCTTTAATATAAACAAATTTATTTAGGGATAATTTTGGAAGGAATTAATATTTAGTGGAACATCATTTTGCTAATGATGCCCCCCTAAATTAGTGGACTTACTATGAGTATAAATTTGTCACCTCACATTACTCCTTGATAAATAATTTTCCTCTAAATAGGACCTAGGGCCTCCATTGTAAACATCTTTTGGCTATTGAAGAAATCTGAGCTACACTTTTTGTACTCTACATTGTGTTATTGCTTTAATTTTAGAGTAATAGAAAGATTGTGCATGGCATTTACTCTTCAATTATGGCATTGCCCTTTTGGTTTATTGAATGTGTAGTGATTATGACACTCCCCTTTGGCTTTCTATTAGTCCTTTCCTTCTATTCTTTTGGTTACATGCACATTGGGGCTTATTGATGTTATTCATTTTGTTCATGTGTTAAATGATTGCATACTCTCCTTATTATCACTACGATCGTATTTTGTTTTAATTTAATTTATTTTATTCCCTTATAACCTTACCTTCTCTCATTTACTTTTCTACATTAAGTTAGTTTAGATTAGCAAGGTTAGTGGGGAGTCAACCTAAATCTAGGGGTCGAAGGAGATATGTTTCTCATTCTTCCAACTACTAAAATGAAATTATGGGCACATTAGAAGTTAAACCTTTCCATCAATTCAATAATTTTTTTGTGCACTGATGGGATCAAGAGCTTGATTTCCACATCAAAATCAAGTCCAATCCTTTTGATTTTTTTTAATCTAATAAAATCTATCTTCCAAATTTATTTATGAAAATTTAGGTGCTTTGTGGAATGCTTTGTTACAAACCTCAACAATGGTTTAATAGATCAACATTTCAATTTTTGAATAATAAGATCAAATTATTCTGCAAAACAAAGACATGGTTTAATCTGATTCATAAGAATCCCTTCTAAGGGGAAATTAAATGATTCACTTCATTTTTGGCTTAAAATTGTAATTTACCACTGACAAAAAGCAATTCACCATTTTTTAAGTAATTTTTCTAAGTTTATATCAAAATAGTGATTTGCTCCTTCATAAGTGCAATTCGCTAATTTTTGAAGAAAGAAAAATTTTGCTAAGTTTTAAGGAAGCAAATTGCTATTTTTTGAAAAAGTGAATCACTTGATTTAGAAAAGGAGTAAGTTGCTCTTATTTTATCTTGAAAATAATTTTGACATTAATGGGAAAATCTATTTTTAAAAGAGAATTGATTCACTATTTTTTTTGTAAAGTTATTTATCTAAATCAAGACTTTCATCGATGAAGGTATGAATGAGACATGGTTTAGGCTTATGAGTACAAAATCAAAGGCATAATAGTCCAACAAATAATTCTATCCAATCAAACTCATTCCTTACCAAAGAAGGAATGCAATGTTGAAAGTGTAATTTGACTTATGGCCAAGGTTGACATTATATAATGCAACCTTGTATAGACCTAGGGACAATCATTGTATAAATGTATTTATTTTATTATATTATCTTTTTATGTAATCCTTATGGGTCATAGTAAACCGTGTTATGGCTAAACCCACCTTACAAGTTGTAATTAACCTAAAGCTCTCTTATTATATCCACTTATGCTATAACTTAACTTATGTAATTGGGGTTTTGGCATTTGTTTAAATACCCACCACCACTCCATTCATAGTATTAGAGTGTCGTGATTCTTATCTATGAAAAATATAGTGATTATTTATGGTGCCCATTATATCTTTATCTCTTTCATCCTTTTTACATTTTCTATATAAGATTTGAGTGGATGGATTGTTTTTGTTTGCTTTTAGAAATAGGTGTAAATTTCAACATGGTATCAAAGCAAGTATGGAGCTTCATCGCTTGTCATGTAAAAATTTTGTTTGAAGCCTTTGATATTTCTTCTAAATTCTAGTACAAATTACTTCTCAAAGCTTCATAAGCACCTTTGGCAAAAGAGGCAAAGGGAAGACCCTGTTTTTCTTTCTCCAACTATTCTTATTTTTTTTGAGAATTTATGCCTACACAAAGTTATATTCCATTATTATTGGAATACTTTGTACCTCCTTTGTGTAGGTCCAAACCACTTTTAATATAAGTATATTGTTGTAAAGTATAAAATATCAACACCTGAATAACAATAACATATCAAACACAAGCAGTATACACAATGAAAGAATGCTATTATATTATTTATTTAGGGAGCTTAGATCTCCACTATTACAACATTGATATACCTCGAATACTGGGCATTACAGAATATAGCTTGTTTCAATACAATGATTACACAAAGGAGATAAAACCCTCGATCAACATAATATGGTGTCTTCAAATTTTCTTTGCTCTAAACAAGAGGTTGAGTGGGCTTCATGAATATCCCTACGAGGCCACTCCAACTACAACAATTGTAAATAAAATATCAATACATGTACTTACATGCAAACAAGCCACAATAAAGAGTCAGTAACACCGATGAAGCCTCCATAGTGTGAGTCCCTCTAAAATACAAAAAGTGTAACCTACAAATCCTAGTTAAAATACTTGTAGAATGTAGAGCAAAATACAGGAAAATGTAAGTAGGGAAAAATAATAAAATCAAATGCCTTGTCAAAATACCTGATTTGCGATCTGTGCATTGGAGAGGTCAAACTATGAATGCGTGAACGCTTGACAACGTTCAAGGGTTGGCTGGAAATCCTCCCAAATCCGATGGATGCCCTATAGTGTTCGAGAGATACTTTGCAGCATTTGGGAGACACCTTGAGGCATCTGCAGACTATGGTGAATGCTTGGTAGAGTCTGGATATGATTCATAAGTGCTGCAACAAACAAACTACGACGATGATGATGACTAGGGTTTGTGCAAAAGTGTGAATGATGTTTTCTTTGTAATTTTTTTTCAACCCTTATTCATAAAAAGTGAATAATCATTTTATGATTTGCCCTCATTCATGTTAGGGTTGTGATGACTCCAACGAGTGGCCAAGATTAAAACATGATGAGCAACTGAGATTGCAACTTGGTAAGTGACACAAATTGCATTTAATGAGTGGCAAGGATTACCACATGGCCCGCTAGGATGGAGTTCTGATGAATGGCTTGGATTTATTTACACGTATATATATATATATATACATAAATATATAAATATAAATATAAAATATGTATATATATAAATAAGTGAACGACTAGGATTTTATACCTACAGATGCCCATTTTGTATCACTTTGTGTAGAACACAAGGTGGTGCAAAAACAAGAGACACCTAGTTTGATGGGATGGACTCGACGTGCAAGAAGGTTTGAAAATTTTAGGGATTCTAGCTTACCCCCTCAATTGGCGAATGAGTGAAGAATGAATCTCACGAGCCAATTGACAAGATGTGGATGATGCAATGGATAATGCAATAGATGTATATGATGTATGCCAATGTTGAAATCAAAGTCAAATTTGATTACCCCAAGTTTGGGTATGTTTCCATGTTTTTGAAAATTTGCTCTTAGCACAATGTGTAGTGTTGTTGAAGATAAATTAGCCAACATTGGTGAACATGTGGTGGAGGTAGGAATACCACCTCATTTTATGTGACAACACTTTTGAACCTAACTATTGGCCTAATGCAAGGGAAATTTGTAAAGGAAGTTCCACTTTTTGCCCATAGAGAAGGCTAATGATGCAAATGGAATTTGTAATAGAGTTTCACATTTTGCCTATGGAAAGGGCTAATGATAGCTTTGAGTAAATTTTTGCGAACACGATCACATTCACAAATGGATTGACCATCTTGATTTGATGTCAAATATGACATAGGATGATGATTTTGAATAAGCATCCTTATGGTGATCTATCCATCCTATCGAATTGCATGGATAACCAATCGTTGCAACCACCAAGGGAATAGGGTAAACCACTGGATATGAGGTTCACTTGATAATGTAATTGGATTTGATGATGTGAAATGATGATGTAAGTGTATTGATGAGTGAATATGATAGTTTTGTGAAATTTAGGATCATTTTGGGATGTTTTGAAACATGTTGGATATTTGTGTGACTTTTGGTCGTATTCAAAAATTAGATGCCCAAATCAATCCATGTTATCACAAAATGTGATGTAATAATGTAATGGATGCTTGGATGAATTTTGTGGTGATCTTGTTGAGTTTTGCCAGGTTTTGAGGCCCTTTGAACCTTTTACAACATTTTGAAAGTAAACATTTATTGACGTTTATGTCTCCACAAATATGGGATGGTGTCTGTCATTCTACAGATGTAGAGAGACATTTGAGGGCACTTGTCAGACTCCCTAGGGCGTTTGGGTGCACCAAGTCAGGTCAGCTATAAAAGGGGCCTAGGGGTAAAATTTCATTTCATTCTTGCATTTGAGAGTTCAAGAAGTGGTATTTGAGCGAAGGAGAGTGCAAGTGTTTGGCGATGGTGATGGAGGGAGTGGATGCAACGATTGGAGTGAAGGTGTGGGTCGTAGAGGTAAGTTCTTCTAGCCCTTCATATTCATTTGTGAAATGTTGTTTATTTTATTTTTTGATGATTGAAAGAGGGTTTACAAAAAGTTTTTTTTTTAAATGGATGAGATCTTGATGTGCATTTGCTTTTGTGTTGTGCTGTAGTTGAGGATTCTAGAGGCTAGACATAGATTTTTACCTATTCTACCAAGGGTGAAAAAGGGATTGTGAAGGACTGACTAGTAGTGGCTAGAGCAGGTGGGATTGGATGGGTGTGCACAAATTGAGGTGGTGAGGATCAATGAAGGGTACCTCTCTACCTTAGCAAAGTGATGGGATCTGGATAGAGGGATATTCCAAATCCTAACAGAGGATATGACAATGACACTAAAGGATGTGTACCGTATATTTCGTGTATCTATGGAGGGGTTGTGTGTATGAGCTAGACATGACAAGGGGAATGAGTTGAGTCAAATTTTTGGGGATGAGTGGAGGGGAGTGAAGATCAGTGGTGGTGGCATCATATACCTAGAGTTGTACTCATAGGGGCAATTGGAAGCATTACTAACCTTGATCATGTTCCTACTGGCCAATTTGTTGGTGCCTAACAACATCGAATGTTAGTTCCTGTGGAACATGATTTATTTGGTGTTTGATATGATCAATGAACCTCATGTATATGCTTGGACATCTGCTTTGTTAGCTCAAGCATACATGGAGTTGTATGAGGTGAAGAGGTAGGGACAAAAGGGATTGAGTTGTAATGTGTTGCTTTAGATCTGGGGTTGGGAGTATTTCAACATAACTCATCATGTAGGCATATCCAGTGAGTGGGATAGGGATCAGCCCTATGTGTTGAGATGGTAGGTGGTTGAGGAGATACAACCGATTCATTCTAGTCATAGTGACCAGGAGTGTAGAGATTTGTAGGTGGGGTTAACACCTGATCATGTGTATTGGAGGCCATGGTAAGATACGAGGTGGCCTCCTGATGGAGAGTAGTTATGGCAGATCAAGCAGGATAGATGGGTAGTTGGTCAACATGGCAGTGAGGTGGAGTTGATCTAGTTATCATGGGTTATGTGATAGTTTAGGTTACAACAAGGGATTCTTGATGCTCTAATGTTGTACAGGTGTAAAGCCGATGAGCCGAGCCTACCTTGTACTAAGGTATGGTAGGTCCATTATGAGGACAACAAGGAGGTGGACCTCCTAGATGTGGATAATGTTGGGACCACAGTAGAGTATAATGCCTAGTTTGCATCTCAACCTCCATGGGAACTGAGTCAGGTAGTGGATGAGGGTAGTGGTGATGATGGCAAGGCAAAAATCGAGGTAGAGGAGGCTCCCCGATGATAGAGACATCATCGATCTAGTGATGGGGGAAAGCCATAAAGGGCTATGGTAGATCGACCTCCTAATATTGGAGGTGATGACGAGGGTGGGGGAGGTATGGAGAAGGTTCCAAAGAGACCTCTTGTTTGGAGAGAGGATGAGTGGGGTGTGCTCTAGGCTAAGCAGGATAGCCTAGCTGAGGTACGAGATTGACTTCTACAAATGCTGGCAGAGACAGATGCGATGGTGGTGGCTCTGAATACGAAGATGACTTAACTACGAAGGGAGCTAGCGGTGCAGGTTGTGGTAGGTGGAGGCGAGGATGTTGATGTAGTTGCTAGGCTTCAAGCAGAGTTGGCATTGAGGGACGCTCATCAGAGATAGGACCTATCATGCCTTCGATCCTAGGATAGCTACATTCAAGAGCTAGAGAATTGCCTTGTACAACATGACATTGGATTACCAGTGCGGCCTTCCTCATATGTATCAGTATCTATTAAGCATAGTGACTCTAGGCATAGTGAGTCTTGCTCTAGGGCTCCTTGGGTTTATGATCCCTTAGGATCACAAGGGTCTACCTTGGGGTGCTAGCTAGGGGCCTCTCATTTTTGTATATGAGCCTTAGTGCTCCATTGTATACAACCTTCAAGCATACTTTGTACATGTGATATTTATACATGTATATATATACATGGCATTTCTTTTGTGTATGCTTTTTGTGTGAATGTATGTGTGAATGCATTTGTATATGATGTTGTGGATGTATTATGCTAATGATGTGTATGCTTTATGATAATAATGATCTAATGATCATTTGTAGTAGTTTAGATTTTGCTTGACCATTATTATCTTTGTTGTTTAATCATGGACACCAACATCTAATGGTGGGATATGAAGTGAAAGACTCATGTAATGATGTGATTATGGTATGAATGTGGTTTTTGTTTATGGAAAATGAATATGGAATTGTTTTGTGAAGACTCAAACATCCTAGTGATTTCAAACAAACTCATTAAGTTTTGTTGAATTTCTCAAAGACCAAATGTGTGTGCAGTGAATGTTAATTTACCAATCATGAGCATGGTAATGACTCAAACCAATCAAGAACCAATGTGTGTGCAAGTGAATTCATTTACCCATATTGAGTAAAGTGAGATTAAACCTATCATAGAGAAGACCAAGAAGCTAGATTTTCCTTATGTGCAATTAGAGGTCTCTTCAAAAGATACATATAGCCATGCATGAGCATACTCCACTGCTAGTCAGACGTCTATAGCTCCGGTGGAGGTTAACTCCATAGTCTAATGGGAGATAATATTTTTTATTTGTGGAATCAAACTACATAACCATCTGGATGGAAGTGTAATTCTATCCTTACTACTTGGGGATCCATTTTATGGTGTGTAAAAGAGTTAAAGCTTTGGGGAGTCGGATTCTCAATCGAGGTGTGATGAGAATTTTACCCTATCCTTACTACTCACTCTTTTATTTGAAAATATTGTAAGTGATGAAAACCATTGTTTGTGGACTATGTGCATAATGGGACAAGCAAGAAGGACTTTTCACTTTGAGGTTCAACCCAATCATGGTGTCATCCCTCTCTAACACAAGATGTTATTAATAAGTGTTATATGTGTTTGGTTCAAGAATACTAGAGTCAACTCCCAAAACTCAATATTTTCTTAGTGAATTTGTTCTTTGGTTCTAGAGAAACTTGACATGCAATGGAGGTTTCTTGGAATGCTAGAGTGGCTATGTGATCGAAAATACCTAGGGTGGCAAATTGCAAATGGTAATATGAATTATGAAATGGTGAAGTGAGACTAATGTAAAATTGAAGGTGCCCTTGATTAAGACAACAAGACTTGTTGGATTAAAAATTCTCTAAACTAAGAAAATGACCATTAATATGGTTGATGAAATGCATTGAAATGATATGAATGTGATTATGCAAAATGGATATATGGAATGAAGTATGAATTGTGCTTTTGTTTTTTGTTTTTTTATTTTTTTAGCCATGTATATATGTATATATATAAGTCGCATTAAGCATAGAACACTCTCAAGTGGATAATGTTCAATGGCTCGGGCTCTTCTACTCCCTCTAGATTGGCAAGCCTATATGTTCCTTGACCCACTTTTTGTTTGATAATGTATGGACCTAACCAATTAGCCGTGAATTTATCACAAATATGCGGCAATACATTGGTGTTTTGTTGATTTTCTTTGAGGACGAGATCTCCTACTTGGAATTCGCGTAGATGAACTTTGGCATTGTAAGCATGCTTTAGACGATCTTGATATACTCGTAAGTACTCCAAGGCATTGATTCACCTTTCATCAAGGAGCGTGAGTTGGTCAAGATGTGCTTGTCTAGCAGTATCATCATCTACTTCAAATATGGCTCATTGTGCCTCTACAGGATCGATATAATGAAGGAGGACTCCATCATAACCATGTCTATACAACACATCCCCCAAGAGAGTGAAACGAGCTACCTTTTGTTTGAAAGTTCATTGGGTAGTTCATGATATATCTGATGGGAGTGTTCCAAACTTGAGAAAGTATTTTACTTGATTAAGCCAAGGCTCGTATGGTTCTACATGGATAAAGCAAATATCCTTCTCATCTTTAGATTCAACTCATGATATTGTAGATTTAGAGATTGTTGTGACGATCAGCAGTTGAACCTCTCCTATAGAGTTCTTTGGAATCAATGATCCTAGAGAGGCCATCACATCTGCAAATCTATTAGTTAAATGAGGTAAGTTATCAATCTCATACTAGTCAAATTTTATGAGCAATTTCATTGCTACTTCATGATAAAGTTTTAGGATTGGCTCTTTACATTGGTATAATCTATTTACTTGATGAACGACAAGCTAGAAATCACCAAATATTCTTATATGCTTTATGCCCATAGCTATAGCTTCTTGAAGTCCTAGAATTAGGGCTTCATACTCTACATTATTGTTTGTGCATGGGAAGTCAAGTTTAAATGATAAGGGAATGGGTATCCCTTGTGGTGTATGAAATACAACTCCTGCACCTTGTCCTTTTTCACACTTGGAACCATCAAAGAATAGGGTGATATCCACATCCTCTTCAGGAATCACATATTCCTCCTGTTCAGTGACATTAAAGATCGAATCATCTGGAAGCTCAATAACCAAAGGTTGATCATTAGGAAGTGGAGCTTCTGCAAGTTGATCGGCTATTACTTGACCTTTAATGGATTTTTGGTTGATGAATTCAAGGTCAAATTCTATTAGAAGCATTATCCATTTTGCGGTATGGGTATTGTTGTATGTGCGAGTCATCATGTATCGTAGAGGATTTTCTTTAGCTATGACATAAGTGGTGTGACTTAGCATGTAATGTCTGAGTTTCTTAGTGGCAAAAACCACCGCTAGGCATAATTTTTCCACATAAGCGTATCGGGTTTCATAGCTTACCAATGTTCGACTAATGTAATAGACTGCTTGCTCTTGGTTGTTTTCATTATTTTGTGCAAGCATTGTCCCTAATGCAAAATCCATTGCTGAAACATAAATATGGAAGGGGACCCCTAGGTGAGGCAGAGTTAGGATTGGTAGAGAGGCTAAGTACTACTTGATATCATCAAAATATTTTTGACATTCATTTATCCATGAAAATATCACCCCCTTTTGTAACAGGTGATTGAATGGCCTGCATTTGTCTGAGAGTTGTGCAATGAAGCGATGGATCGATTGGATCTTTCCTTGTAAGCTACATAACTCTTTCAAGTTTGTTGGGGGAGGCATTTCCATAATGGCCTTGACCTTGTTTGGATCCACTTCAATACCTCGCTTGGACACAATGAACCCTAGGAGTTTTCCTGAGGTGACACCAAAGACACATTTCTTGGGGTTCAATCTGATGCTATGCTCGAGAAGTCGATCAAAATTTTTTCCAAGATATCGATATGCTCTTGACATGTTTTAGATTTGGCCAATAGATCATCCACATAGTCTTCAATGATCTTATGCATATAATCATGGAAGATGTATGTCATGGCACGTTGATAAGTAGCACCCACATTTTTAAGGCCAAATGGCATCACCTTGTAACAAAAAGTCCCCCAAGGTGTTGTGAATGTTGTTTTGTGTTGGTCATCAGGATTAATTCAAATCTGGTTATATCCTGAAAAACCATCCATTAAAGATAGCATTTCATGGCCAGCGCAAGTGTCTACAAGAGTATCGATGTTTGGAAGAGGAAAATCATCCTTAGGACACGCTTTGTTAAGATCTTGAAATTTAGTGCAAATGTGAATCACCCCGTTAGACTTGCGAATGGGTACCATATTTGAAAGCCACTCAGGGTAGTCAATGGGTTGAATGAAACCCACGTCTAATAACTTTTGAAGTTCTTCTTTGACCATGAGGGCAATGGTAGGATGTAACTTTCTTAGTTTTTGTTTGATCGGCTTAGCATCAGGATGCAAGGTAAGATTGTGAACGACCAAGTTAGGGTCAAGGCTAGGCATGTATTTATAAGACCATGCAAATATACCCTTCTTTCTCGTGAGGAGATCTATAAGTTGCTCTTGTTCATCAATGGATAAACTTTTTCCAAGTTTCACAATTTATGGATTGTTCGGATCTGTGCTTAGGTTCACATCTATAGTTTCTTCAATGGCCATGTGTGAACCTTATTCGAGCTGATGGGGTGTTGGAATCAAATGAATATCATCAGTGATATTGTCAAACTCTTCTGGCATAGTCTCTTCCATTTTCACCTAGAAGATAGCAAAAGTTGAGGGTGAAGGCAAAGGCGAAGGTGAAGGCTATGGAGGAATGTAAGTGGTAGAAGCTCTTAACAATTCCTCTGAAAGGATGAATTCAAAAAAGGATGGGGGTGATGAAATCCATTCCATATCGATGAGACTTATGTCAATAGGAATTGGTTTTGCCAAATCATATGGATTGTGGAGTGGTGTGAACAAGTCAATAGTATTCATGTTGACTTGGTGGGGGAATGGTGGTTGTGATGTGAAGGGTGGTTTTTATTACCTCTTGGAGTCGATGAATGAACCTTGAGAACCTGGATAGAAATAAGCAACACGTATAAATGCAAATGATAGGGATATGCAAATGCAAAAATGCAATGTTATGCTAATGATTTTTTTTTGATTTTTTATTTTGTACATATTTACATCATGTTTTTGTGAGGTGGTCAAGGTGGTGGTGGTGGTTCACCAGTTGGCTCAACTCACTCCCTTGGGAGGAGCAAATGAAATATGGGTTGATGGATGGGGAACATTCTGAGATAGTACTCATCCTATTCGGTGAATGGAGTGATTGGGATTGATTCTTCTTTGGATTCATCTGAGGCTATCGACATGATGTCGTATTCCTCATACAATTCATCCTCAGAATCATCATTATCATTATCCTCTTCTTCTTTAGGGTCTAAAGTAAGTCATTGAAAAGCTTATTCTAAAGAAGAAGAGGAAGATTATGGACTATAGCCTATGCTAGAATGGTCATGCACTTCTCGATATTGAGGTTCGATAATGTCACACATACCTTGTTCATGTCATCCTAGCCCATATCCTTGCCAATTAACCCAATGAAAATATCATGATGGGAAATTAGGGTTAGACATGTGCTCAATATTAGCAATGACTGGTTGTCTGGATTCATCTGGAGGGAGTGGATCAGACGATGAATCAACCCCCATATATAAAGTTAATCCTGTTTGGTAAGGAACCCATATTGTAAACCGCTCCTATGGCTAAGGGTGGGTCATGTGGGTGACCGTAATCCCTTACAGTTTCAATGGATAGTGGTGTAATGACAACATTTTGAACCACATACTCACCAATGCTAGGATTAGCGAGATGTACTGCAACTTGTGTAGGGGATGATGTGGATGGATTGTGTATGGAAGTGTGGGGTACAAGAGTGTTCTATGGCTTCAAAAAAGGTGTATGTTGAGGTGGCATCTCACGGTCTAACAAATCAACTTGTGAGATGTTGGTTGATTGGGGTGGAGGTGAATCAGGCTTGGATGAGGTGATGGTAGGTGCTAGTGGAGTTGATTGTGTGGGTTGTGATGAATGATTGATGATAGATGATGTGGATGATTGTGCCTGACCACATGTACATGGTATCGGTTGAGTATATTGGGATGTGGAAGTAGTGTGATGGGATGTGGAGGTGGAAGCCTGATTAGGATCGATGATGGGGAGTTCTTCTAGAATGGGGGCTTTGGATGAATGATTTTGTTGTGGAGTGGATTGTGTGGATGATGGAATTAAGGATAGATGGGTGGATGGTAATGATGGCTCATAAGGATTGGAGATGAAGTTGCAGTACTTGAATGGTTCAATGTCTGCTGGTATACAATGTATCTTTCCCTCATGAACATATTTCAAGCATTGATGTAGTGTAGAGGGAACACATTTCATCTCCCTAATCTAGGGATGTCCAAGGAGTACATTGTAAGCCATGTCCCCTTCTAGGATATGAAACATTGTATGTAATATCTTAACCCCCACTTTTATGGGTAAGACAATAGTGCCAACTGTGGAGCATAACGCATCGTTAAATGCTTATAATGTAAAGGTGGATTTGGTGATATGAGAGGATGGAAGATTGAGGTGGTGGAGTGTGAAAGTGGTGATGATGTTGATTGATGAGCTGATGTCAATTAGTACTCTTTTGAAATGCTTATAGTCAACTTGAGCCATAATATGCAATGGAGGATCTAGTGATTCTGATGATATTGTTTTAATTTCAAAATCATAGAATATGATTGAAGGCTCCATGCATGTTTGGATATTCCCCATAAAATTGTTGAAGGCATTAGAGTCTTGAGTTTGGAGTTCAATGGATTTCAAGATCTCCATAAATGCCTCACGATGTGGAGGGGATTATTGTATGAGCTCATAAATTGATAATTTAGTTGAAGCTATTTTTAGACTATTTGTCAGCTAGTTGCTCAGTGTAATGATTGGTCGTGGAGGGTGGCTTGGAAGGTGGATGGGTTGATGTGGATGGCTTGGGAGATGAATGGGTTGAGATGGATTGATGAGGTTTGGTTGTGGACACACATTTGTTGGTGGTGTCACTTGAGGTTGCTCATCCAATTGTTGTTGGTAGTTCGTGCTTCTTTGTCCTCGGGTTACCACATGGATAGCCCCTACAAAATCTTGGTGTTGTTGCACATGATTAACTTGGTTAGGAGGAGTCCTAGTAGTTGATGCCTCCACCATTTGTTGTGCTTCCTCTCGATGAGGAAGTGGTGTCTAAAAAATACCAAGATTTTGGTTCTGTTGTGCCAAGGGGTTATCCAACTTAATGGCCCCCAAGTCTAACAAATCTTGCATGATATCCTTGAATGTAAAGCAATTGTTGATGTCATGGCCTTTCTATCGATGAAAGGGGTAAAACAAGTGTTCCCTATAGCCCTTGCCATATTTAGTTGGGTCATCTGGTTTAACTTCTAGTAAGGTAATTGCATGTGTATCATACAACCTTTGAAATATGGAGGTATATGATTTAGGTAATGGTGTGTAATTGCGAGTTTGTCAAGTAGGTTATCGATATTGATTGTTGTCTATAGTTGGCACTAAATTTTACAATTGGTGTGGAGAAAACCACTTGATATATTATTTATTGTGGTTGTGGTTGTGGTTGTGGTTGTGATTGTTGAATGTGGACTTGAGATTGTTGGTTTTGCATGGTAGGTTGAGTCAAGACCACCTGGTTCACCTGACCAATTTTTGTTTGGCCATTATAATTTCCTTTACTTTGGCCCTTATTCTACCATTCTTTCTTTTTGGGCTTGATCTCACCCTCCTGGATCTTGATTTCTTCAATGACCCAGGCTTGGGTAAGAGCCTCTTCGAATATTCTATATTGTTGTAGTTGAAGTAACAAGGAGATAGGTTTTAGATAACTCCTTGTGAACATTCATGTTAGTTCTTCCATTGGGAGGGAGAATGAAAATTTTGTAATGATTGCCCTCCAATGGTTTTTGAAATCATAAACCGACTCTTCTTCAAATTATCGTAAATTATATAAGTCAGTTAGTGTGGTTTTCTTCTTAACATTGAGGGAGAACCTTTCTAAGAATTGGTCTACCAACTATTCAAATGTATAAATGTTATGATGTGGCAAGTGGTTGTACCATTCTAAGGCATCCCCCCAAGTGTTTGAGGAAATATGTGGAGCATTAGAGCATCATTCTCTTGAATTCTGAAACATGAGTAGATGAATGCACTTATGTGCTCTCTAGGGTCCTCAACCCCTTTGAATTTATCAAACTTTGGTAATGTGAAATCTGCAGGATATGGTGGTGATGGTACCGAAGGATGAATGGGATGATTGATCAACTGTCTTAATGTGGGTTTTTGATATGCCATACCCGATGTGTGCAACATCAAGCTATCAATATGCTTTTGCATAGACTAAATTTTAGGATCTTCCATTGGTGTTTGGAAGCCTTGGTTTGCATGGTGAGTGTATGTGGGTGGTGTATGTTGAGTGATAAACTATTGCGATGAAATGAGGTTTTGATTGGCCAATGGGTTGATGTTGGTGGGTATGTGGTGGTGTTGAATGTTTTGTTGAAATTGATTGTGGAATATTTGGTGTTGATGAGGTGGAGATTGATGATGTGAAGTTTGAGGGATGGTGGTGTTTTGAGTGGTTGATATGGCATGGATGTGGTGGAGTGGATGGGTAGGTATAGTGACCATAGGTGGTCATGATACCCAAGATTGGTCAGGGGTGAAAAAGGTATTTTGTGTGGATGTGAGTGGATGGTTGAAATTTGCTACCTATGACTATTGTTGTGGGTAAGAATGAGCATTTTGATTACCCATAAGCAGTTGGTTTAGATGTTTCCATGCTTGTTGTATGGCAATTTTAGATGCAGATTGTGTGGTTGTATTGGGAGTTGATGTTGGCATGGTGTAAGTGTTGGCAATGTTGGTCGAGGTTAATGGAGGGTAGGTTGCGAAAGGAATCACAATTGAATGAGGGATGGTAGACCCAGATGATGTTAATGGAAAGGTGGATGGAATCTATGAAGCAACATTAACTTGTGCTTCATAGAGTGGGTTGGAGTGAGTGGTAGTATAGGTATACGGAATGGAGGTACATTGGCTAAAGGGTTGTGGAAGGGCTTGATGTGAGGGTGTAGATGTGGCCTCAAAAAGAGGGTTGGTGATGACTTGGTTAAAATTATTGGGGTATGAGTGAGCAAGTTCCTGCTAAGAAGAAGGAACATGTCTGGGTGGGATGTTAAGTTATTCTAGAACTGGATCGGTTGGTCTTAAATAGGCTCTAACTTTATCAGAATCTATGTAAGTGATGCGATGGTCGGTTGGTGTGGATGGTTCTATTTTTAGGATGGAAGTGTGGATTACCCTCTACATTATATCTACATCCAAAGTGGATGCCATATGAGAGGGTCCAGTAGATAAGTCAAGATGTCTTATCTGTGCCACACAGGTTGGGTTAGCCACAAAAGTGGTTGGGAAAGGAGTGGAGCACTCCATAGATGGAAATGGTTGGTTGGTGAGTGGCTGACTCATAGCTCTGGCTTGATTTTTGGTCAATACCATAAGCTAAAAGGCAAGCTAGGGTGACGAACATGTGGGTACGTGTGTGAAAATTATGATGCAACAGTAAAAACAAACAACACGCAGATCACTCAAGCAAACAAATATTATCTATGTCTTTGAAAAAAATATTTTCTGTTTCTTTTTCAATTTGTTTTTTTTTGTTTTGTGTGTTTTGGTGTTGGAACTCCTAAGCCTAGAAAAACTATGCAAGGTGAATGATGGATGCAACTAAAAAGGTGTGTTCGAACCCACCCCTCTAACGAAGGATGAATCATGAATGACTAAAAATGGCTTCCTAGGGTATGATTGGCTCAAGGTAAACCTAAGGAATCACAATTACCCCTTGAGGGAGGTCGCACTATTTGAGTCCTGCTACTTGCCTAGCCGTGCTTTTGCTTCACACTTGGGTGTGCTTAGACAAGAACAACAATTGTGTTCCACTTATTATTGATCCCCATGGTAAAATGGTGTTACTAATTCTTCCTACTCCAGGCACACCCAAAAGTAGGGGACTTTTTGGTGATGAAATCTAGAAAGCCACTCGTTATGGGCTACTACGATTTCTAGGGGGTGAGCCAATGGATGGAGATGAAGCCCACCATCGTTGGTCTCGATCAATGGTTGGTGATGAAATCCAACTCGCTGATGTTTAATGTGGATCATGTAGTGTGTGATGTTCCTTTTAAGTTTTCATTTTCTATGGTGTTTTCTTAAACAATAAAGTGCAAAAGAAAACTATCTTAGAGTGCAACTAATATGCAATTTCAGTTTATTGCCTAAAAAAACATATAAAGCACACAAAATAGAAAACAGAACTTCAAAAACAACAGAAAACCTAAGCCAAAATGCAGTAAGTGAATTCCAAATAAACCTTAGAATGTTTTTGACATACAAATTCAGAAATAGAATAAGATGAATTTGAAACCCTAATGCAACTAAAAATGTATTTGCAAGTGCAGATCTACCCCTAAATGCAGTCTATATGACTTTTCATAAATAGATAAATCACTATCCTAAAATGCACTTTTTTTTTGAAAATGCCTAAGATGCCTAAGAATGCTTAATGTATTGCTTTTTAAAACATAAAAAGATGAATATTTCATTTTCTTCTTTAAAAAAAAAAAAATATAGCTAGGGCTTTATTGGTCACGAATCTGCCACAGGAAAGGATTTTACGCGAAATGCGCCCTAGACCCGGCCAACATTGAAAGGTCGAGAGAAAGAAATGTCTCCCGGACCAATCTCCAGAGAGGGCTGGTTCCCTTACTAAATCTAAGCTTGATGAAGACTAGAGTTACTGGAAAGGAATTGGAAATATGCAGAAAGAAATGGGAAATACATAGAAAGAGATGGGAAATATAGCCACAGGCCAAATTTGTATGATCGGGAAAGAAACTCAGCAAGAATTTAACCTCAAGCATATAAACAACATATAATAATAGAATACAACATAATCCACTTACGACCTTGCGCAGACAACCTCCAGGATTGCATTCCAGAACTCACTTCCTCATTTGCAATATTCAAACTCAGATGCATAATTGAAATCTAACAATAGATTAGAAAGACGAGCATAACTGAGAAATGCATGAAATAGAAGGAAATCACACAGAAAGACGCTTGCAAAATTAGAGGCCAAATATCTTTCATTCATGCAAAGAACTTGAAAAGTTTTCATGCAACCTATCTCAAAACTCCCAATGCTTGTTCTTGAGATATACATTGATATTTATAGAGGTCTTGCCTCTTTACAACATTTAAAATATGAAACAAACCTCCTCGAGATCCACAAAATGTGCAGCAACAATAAGGAAATGATCCCCTTAAACCAACCTCGGAGAAACCAAAAATTAAATGAAATAAGGAACCGATCATCTTCATTAAATGGTCGTTCTCGAAACATGCTAGAACCGTTAGAAAAAAACATGAACAGAAGCTTTGAATAATGGAGGCGTCTTCAATTCTGGTGGCTTGGACACGTTCTTTTATCTTGTATACATTGGAAAGCAACAAAACATTTAATTCTGGAGAGCTTTTAATCCTCGAAAATCGCAATACTGCATCGGGCCGTTGAATTGCTTTCTGGCACGAAACTGTGACAGGTTGCAAAAACGCGACATGTCGCAAAATCGTGACATTTCTCTGCTTCGTACACTTTGTCACTTTGGGATCGCGAAAATCAACCATGTCGCGAAATCGCGATGTATTCGGCTCCTTGGTCTCCTTTGCTACCTTAGCTCGTGAAAACGCGACGCATCACGAAATCATGACGTTCCATACTATTCTGCTTCTTCCTTGCTCTGTTTTCACGAAACTATGACCTGTCGTGAAATCACGACATTCTTTACCGATTTTGTCCTTGCGTCGCTTCGAACAGTGAAAACGCGACAAGTTGCGATTTCGCTACACCTTCCTCTTCTTTGGCTTCTCACTGCTCTTCGTCTGCAAAAATCGTCATGTCGCGAAATCATGACATTCCGTACAATCTGGCTGCCTCCTTGTTTCCTCTTCACGAAAACGTGACATGTCGTGAAATCGTGACAATTCCCTGCACTTGGTCCTTCCGCCCCAATATGTCGCGAAATCGCGACGTTTCCTTGTTGCTGGACTTCATCTCCACAAATGTCGCGAAATCGCGACGTTTCTTTGATGCCTTATGCTTCTTGTTTCAACTTTTCCGCGACCATGCAACACGTTGCGATATCGCGACGTCTTTCGCCTTTTGCGCCTCATTCACTATTCTGTCACGAAATCGCTACAAGATTCATTGTCATCATCCTTTGCTTAGTTATGTCGTGATTTCATGACCTTTTCTCTTACTCTGCTCCATGGCCATTGCAAGTCGCGAAAACGCGACATGTCACGATATCGCGACCTTTTCACTGCGCTGCCCCGTTGACCATTTTGACCGTGAAACTCCAACATGTCGTGATATCACGACAACCTTGCTGCTTTGTTGCCGTTGACTGTGTTGACCACGATTTTGGAACCGTCGTGAAATTACGACATTTTCTAACTTTGCTTCTCTCTCCTCAAAAGACCCGCGATAACGTGACATTTCATGATATCGCGACAGTTTTGAAACTGTGCTCTCCATGCCGCTTTTTGTTGCGATATCACGACAGTCTTCAGACTTAGCTTTTTTTTGCATCAAAACCTCGTAGAGAAGTGAGAACTTCAACATCTTATGCATGAATAATCAACAATCAAAATAATGTGGCAAAAATACCAACATTCTTGGCGGCTCACGGGGTATACAGTTCTGCTGTACGCACGAATCCCAGGCCTGAATCCATTGGGCAACAGAGTCAAGAAAAACTGAGAACATAAAGCTAGCTGATGGGGTACATCTCAACGGACTACTGCAACAACTCTTTCTCTGATTTACTGAAAACTCAAGTAAATCTGTATTTGGCTTAGCTTACCAGGTGCTGTAAAAGAATCTCCATGAAAGCACCAGGGGTTGCAAAACAAAAATGAATGAAATAAGTGGAGTGAGGACTATGGAATGGAAATAGTAAATGATGGAATGGTGGAGTGGAGGGAGTGATGTGGTAGATACAGCATCGAAAGAGGGGCTACTGTGTCACCAGCTGCGAGGATGGAAGAAAAATGAATAATGGAATGGAAGCAGGTGGGATGGTGGGAACTGCGGATAAATGCTAAAATGACAATGAAATTAGAAGAAAAGGAAAAGAAGAAACGGGAATATTAGAAAGGGAAAAGAAACAATAGAAGTGGCTTAATTACAGACGGTAGAAGAAGGAATGAGCGAAGAAGGGAATGAAAAGAAAGGAGGAAAGAAGAAATTGACGAAAGCCACTATCTGTTGGGAAGGAAGAAGAAAAAAGAAAGAAATACGTACCTGCGGGCTCGCATGCAAAAAGAGCCGAAGTTGACAGAGGAAATGCACATTTTTTTTTCTTTTTCTGTTTTCTCTTTTTTTTTTTTTATAAGGGTAACTCCCGATTTAGTTGTGAACTCTCGGGAAAGACACGAACCCAAACACGGTCCTATCTCCTGGATGCCAGACCCTTGACAGACACTCAGTAGACTCCTGGTTGATGATCAGCTCAGAGTCACCAAAGATTTGAAACTGTTGCACTCCAAGTGTCCTAGCCGTCTTGAAACCTAGGCATGATCATTCAGTCCCAGTGTTAGCGCCATTTTTGTATTGTGCTCCATCAAAATAGAGCTGATCTGGCAGAGAGTCTTGACCAACTTGATCAAGAGGCAACTTGACTTCAACCTCTTCAGGCTACTTTGTAATGGAATAACAGCCAATCTCAGTTTCGATCATGGCATTAAAATTGAGCATTGAAAACTCATCCTCCAAATCAGGATCCTCCAACTCTTCAGTTATCATATGAATAGCATTTTTGGACTTTTCTTCTTCTTCTATCTTCTCAATATGAAAAGTAGAAGGCTTCTGATTATAGATCCGGACTCGTCTTCCTTTGAAAGGAATCTCCAAGTGAGAATAATCCAGAGCAAGGTAACCTCCCAACTTTGCAGTAAATTCTCTTGATAAGCACATACTGAAATACGGTTCTAGATCGACCACAACTATCTCCTGAATGACTGTAATCTGAGGCATAGTGTGTAAAACAATTGGGACATCCTTGATTACACCCACTATTTTCACTGGAGTCCCATCCAACTACAAGACGCCAGGGCTGCTTCTTGTATATTCCATTCCCATCGCTTCACAAACTGCCTTTGGCATGACAGTTGTAGCAGCACCATAATCAATCAGGCAATTATGTACAATCCAACCCTCCATCCTGAGTGATAGATAAAATAGGGGTGGTCTAGTCCTTCCAGAGGCTAAAGAAGTTAACGTTTGAGCCATAACTACCTGGGCTGGAGCTTTCCCCTTACTTTGTATGGTCTTCAGGGATTCCTGTAAGAGATTTATCTGTCCAGGTAACTGTAAGGTGTCATACAGACTTACTTTAGCTGGTATCAGTTTGAGTTCTTCAACAATGTTATACTCCATGGAGATCTGTTCTTTCTCGCCACTAGAAGATTCAAATGTGCTCTTATATTTTTGGGTAGCCTCCACTCGTTGTCGTTTGGTCAATGATGGATACCACAATGTCTCTTTGGCTTGTTCCTTTGTTTCTGCTTGCGACTGGGAAGTAGAAGCTTGTTCCTTCTCTTTTACTGGTGGTGGAAGTGGATCCTTCGACAAAATAGGTGATTGTCATTGCGCTGGGGAATCATGAGCCTTTGTTGGCATTTGCTGCTTCATTGCTTGTACAGGAGGCACTTTCAATGGCTCCATCTTAGCCGGATCTACCAACATTGGTTTCTTGCCGCTGCGTGTCAGTATTGCTATATGTTCCTCCAGAGACTCCATGGAAGTAAGATCCACCTCTCGAATCATGTTTACACGGCTCCCTGTAAGAACTTGCAAATAATTTTGGTGGACCATGCAAGTGGACTCATCATGTGGGTCATTGCAGGAAGAACACCAGTAAGATGGCTCATGTGAAACTTCAGAAGGGCCAGCCTCTTCACTTACCAGAATTGCCAAGTTCCTTTTAGGTGCTTTCTCCATAGCCTTGCTAGGAGCAGGTTGTTCTCTAGTTACTGTCGATATAAATCTTCGTGGTTGATAGCTCCTTTTTGCCTCTCTCCGTTCCATAGATGTCACCTTGTCAATGAGAGATCTCATAGCCGACTGAATTTCTTGTAACATAGCCAATTGAGGATCTGGGCTTGAGGACACAGGTGATGTCGATAAAGGTAATGGAACCTATGGGGAAGATAATGCAGGAGTTGGAAGTGGAGGGACTAACCGTGGAATGCTCGATGCAGGCAACTGGGGAATAGTTGGAGCAGGAGGCTGGGGAACTGGAATAGGTGCGATCTGAGGCGCACTTGAACTCCATGATGGGGTAGGATACATGGATGGCATGGGCTATGGAAGCGAACCAGAGTACAAATACTTAGGAAGATCAGGGATGATAGGCATTGTTACCTTTGGAGGAAGTCTACCTATAGCAATCAAATCAGCTTTCGCCTTTAATGCTTGTTCGAACAACTCTGGAAATGTAGTCACGTTGGACTACCGGACAACCCAACCGATGTCTGTGTTAAATGCTCTGAGGTAATAAAATGCAGCTAGCTCATCAGCAGGCCGAAGACCATCAAGAATTCTCTGCCAGGTTTTGGTAAATCTGACATTGAAATCAGCTATCTCTTCCTGCGGGTGCCTCTGGATTGCATTAAACTGATGCAACAATGAAAATGGATCAGCCTGTTCATGAAAATTCTTAACTAACAGTTCTCCTAGCTGATCCCATGATGTAATGGTGCCTGGTTGCAACGTTCGATACCAATACAACAATTTACCTCTCAAGGATAACACCAACAACTTCACCATCACATCTTCGTCAGTTATATCATGGATGGCCGCCAAAGAAGCTACATCATTAATATGCTCATATGCAGTCTTACCCGTACCATCATAGGTTGGCAAGGCTTTCAAAGCAGCTGGAGGAACTAGATTTTGGGCCTACAAATTCAAGGCTCCTGAACTATTCCATGCCAAGAACTTCTTGGGTTGAGGATACTGGGCCATTGGGACTAGTGAATGTGACTGAGAGGATGGAAAACTAGTAACAATACCAGGGATTTGTGCGGATATGGCAGATGATGCAAGCAATGGGGAAACCAACCTAGAGTGTTCACCTCTTTTTGTGCTGTCAAGTTCAAAAAACTCAACAAGATCTTCAACTTTTTTGGATTTTGATCTCGTGATCATGAAGTACAACTTTCACCATATACACGTTCAGAGATTTATGGGAACTGTAGAGTCACCAAATGTTCTAACTATACGGCATGAAGGCGAACATTAAACCCTCAATACTATGGGATCTTTCTGAGACAGAAACAGTCTGTCCCATCGGGCATGCCAAAAACTGTTGGCACAGGTGGGTTTGTCAATTTGGAAAACTATGCTTATCCCATCGACTATGGATTCTTTGAAATACAGAAGAAGTCTGTCCCACCGGGCGTGCCAAAACCTGTTGGTCACCAATCTGCCACAGGAAAGGATTTTACACGAAATGCGCCCTAGACCCGGCCAACATTGAAATTCTGAGAGAAAGAAATGTCTCCCAGACCAATCTTCAGAGAGGGCTGGTTCCCTTACTACATCTAAGCTTGATGAAGACTAGAGTTATTGGAAAGGAATTGGAAATATGCAGAAAGAAACGGGAAATACACGAAAAGAGATGGGAAATATAGCCATAGGCCAAATTTGTATGATCAAGAAAGAAACTCAGCAAGAATTTAACCTCAAGCGTATAAACAACATATAATAATAGAATACAACATAATCCACTTACGACCTTGCGCAGACAACCTCCAGGATTGCATTCCATAACTCACTTCCTCATTTGCAATATTCAAACTCAGATGCAAAATTGAAATCTAACAGCAGATTAGAAAGACGAGCATAACTGAGAAATGCATGAAATAGAAGGAAATCACACAGAAAGACGCTTGCAAAATCAGAGGCCAAATATCTTTCATTCATGCAAATAACTTGAAAAGTTTTCATGCAACCTGTCTCAAAAACTCCCAATGCTTGTTCTTGAGATATACATTGATATTTATAGAGGTCTTGCCTCTTTACAACATTTAAAATATGAAACGAACCTCCTCGAGATCCACAAAATGTGCAACAACAATAAGGAAATGATCCCCTTAAACCAGCCTCGGAGAAACCAAAAATTAAATGAAATAAGGAACCGATCGTCTTCATTAAATGGTCGTTCTCGAAACATGCTTGAACCGTTAGAAAAAAATCATGAACATAAGCTTTGAATAATGGAGGTGTCTTCAATTTTGGTGGCTTGGACATGTTCTTTTATCTTGTATACATTGGAAAGCAACAAAACATTTAATTCTGGAGAGCTTTTAATCCTCGGAAATCACAATGCTTCATCGGGCCGTTGAACTGCTTTCTGGCGCGAAATCGTGACAGGTCGCGAAAACGCGACATGTCATGAAATTGCGACATTTCTCTGCTTCCGTACACTTTGTCACTTTGGGATCGCAAAAATCAACCATGTCACGAAATCGTGATGTATTCGGCTCCTTGGTCTCCTTCGCTACCTTAGCTTGTGAAAACGTGATGCGTCGTGAAATCGTGACATTTTGTACTATTCTGCTTCTTCCTTGCTCTGTTTTCACGAAACTATGACCTGTCGTGAAATCACGACATTCTTTACCGATTTTGTCCTTACGTTGCTTCAAACCGCAAAAACGTGACAAGTCGTGATTTCGCTACACCTTCCTCTTCTTTGGCTTCTCACTGCTCTTCGTCTGTGAAAATTGTCATGTCACGAAATCGTGACATTCCGTACAATCTGGCTGCCTCCTTGTTTCCTCTTTGCGAAAACGTGACATGTCACGAAATCGCGACAATTCCCTGCACTTGGTCCTTCTGCCCCAATATGTCACGAAATCGCGACGTTTCTTTGTTGCTAGACTTCATCTCCATAAATGTCATGAAATCACGATGTTTCTTTGATGCCTTATGCTTCTTGTTTCAACTTTGCCGTGACCACGCAACACGTCGCGATATCGTGAGGTCTTTCGCCTTTTGCACCTCATTCACTATTCTGTCGTGAAATCGCTACGAGGTTCATTTTCATCATCCTTTGCTTAGTTATGTTGTGATTTCGTGACCTTTTCTCTTACTCTTCTCCATGGCCATCGCAAGTCGCAAAAACGCGACATGTCACGATATCGCGACCTTTTCACTACGCTGCCCTCGTTGACCATTTGGACCGCGAAACTCCAACACGTCGCGATATCGCGACAACCTTGCTGCTTTGCTGTCGTTGATTGCGTTGACCATGATTTTGGAACCGTCATGAAATTGCGACATTTTTTGACTTTGCTTCTCTCTCCTTGAAAGACCCGCGATAACGCGACATGTCGCGATATCGCGACGGTTTTGAAACTGTGCTCTCCATGCTGCTTTTTGTCGCGATATTGCGATAGTCTTCGGACTTAGCTTTTTTTGCATCAAAACCTCGTAGAGAAGTGAGAACTTCAACATCTTATGCCTGAATAATCAACAATCAAAATAATGTGGCAAAAATGCCAACAGGCTTCGAAAAATGACTTACTCGAAATTTTACTTATTTTTGTCCTAGCTTCGCAGATGCAGTTTCGTATCTTGCAGATGCAATGTCATATCTCCCAGATGCGATGTCGCATCTCCTAGATATAGTGTGGCATCTCCCAGATGCAATGTGGCATCCCCTATATGTTGTAGGGTATCGACACGGGCACAGATTGAACCCTAGGTTTGAATTTTATGACTTTCATGCAATCGAGCTTCTGAAAACTTGTAGCAAAAAATAGAAAACGTAGATCAACAAATCAAGATATGACAAGGTAAATCAAAATATGAAACCCTTTGGGGGTCCCACCATGATCACCATTTTGTGAATAGAAAAAATATCAACACTAAAATAACATTAACAGATAAAAAACAAGTAGTATACATAATGAAAGAATGATATTATATTGATTTAGGGAGCCTGGATCTCCACTGTTACAACATTGATATGCCCCAAATCATGGGGGTTACAAAATATTGCTTTTTTTGATACAATGATTACAAAAAGGGATTAAAAAACCCTTGATCAATAGAATGTGGTGTCTTCATATCTTCTTCGCTCCAAACAAGAGGTTGAGTGGGCTTCATATATCCTCTACGGGGCCACTCCAACTGCAATAACTATCAAAGAAATCATTACCTATACTTGCGCATAGATAAGCCACAACAAAGAGTTGGTAACACCAGTGGGGCCTCCATAGTGTGAGGCCCTCTAAAATACAAAAGTGTAACCTACAAACCCTAGTTGAAATACTTGCAGAATGAAGAGAAAAATATAGAAAAACGTAAGTTGAATAATATCAAATGCCTTGTCAAAATACTTGATTTATGATTTGTGCATTCGAGAGTTTGGAATAGTGTCATACGGATGCCAGAAAGCATTTGTGGGCTTGTTGGACATGGTGCGGTATCTGGAAGACGCCCTACAAAATTTAGGAGATACTCTACAGTGTTTGGGAGATGCCTAAGGCGTCAACAAACTATGGTGAATGCTCAACAAAGTTCAGATTTGGTTTGTAGGGGTTGCAGCAAGCGAAAGATGATAGCGATGGTAGCTAGGATTTGTGCAAAAATGCGAATGATGTCTCTATACAAAGTTTTTTTTGACCTTTATTCATAAAAAGTGAATAACATTTTATGATTACCCTCATTCATGTTAGGGTTGTGACGATACCAATGAGCAACTATGATTAAAACATGATGAGCAACTAAGATTGCAACTTGGTAAATGACACAAATTGCATTTAATGAGTGGCAAGGATTTCCACATGGCCTGCTAGGATGGAGTTTTGATGGATGGCTTGGATTTATATATATATATATATATATATATATATTATATATATATATATATATATATATATATGTGAATGACTATGATTTGATGATGATGAATGGATTATGAATGGCTAGGATTTGGTGTCTACACAGGGAACAATAAAATCATAAGACCAGTAAAGAAAATTAGAAGCACTTCCTACAGATGGATTAAGACCAAAAGCAAAACCTAAAGTATATCCACCCATACCTAGAAGAGTACCTATTGTAACATAGGGAATCATTTGACTACCATAGGAAAGTAGAGGTCTATGACTAGACGATGACTATTGATGGACATTTGTATCCCTTGGATTTGGTGCATGGTGCATGCCTAATGGTTGCTCCCCAACAACTTGTTAAAATTATTGATCAAGGGAATTTGCAATAAGGGGTATATTGAGAAATCTTGGGATGTTTGTTAAGGTAGTCTTGGTTTTATTTTGAGATATCAAAATGGAGTTAATCATTGTTTCTTGTTCTTTAAGTTTAGAAAATAGATCAAAGTAAATTATGTTGGAAATCGTCTTACCAACTTGAAGGGTAACATGAGTGATACAATGAGGGTTTTTGGGAGGAAGAGAGGAATGAGGAGTGGTGTTGGGAGGAGAAAATCCATGGTGTTTAAAGAACAAATATAATTTTGGTCAAAACTATTGATAATTGAAGAGGTGTTGTGATGCTTACTAGGATTTCTAGGTTGATGCTTATTTTTGCTCATTCACACATCTTATGAATGACCAACATATTTCAATTAATCATTGATTTACAACCAAATAATAGAAGCAAAAAGTTCATTCATATACTAAATGAAAATATAAGAAATCCATTTAAACACTTCTAAAAAATATTATGAGAAGTACTCCCTACTTTGATGATACTAAAGTAAAAAATGCAATGAGATAGATCTCCTGCAAGGGTCCCAACACACCAAATTCTTGAGAAAGTGTTGCATGTGATACCTCTTATTTTGACTAGCTTAGAGAGATGATCATAATGAGATAGGTCTTCCAAAAGGGTCTCGACACACCCAATACTCATTTTTATTGTGTTTGAAAAAGGGAATTAACAACAACAAATTCATAATATTATAGAAGAAAAAATTGCTCAAAGATTGAGGTAAAATAAATTGATGAAAATTCACTAGATGATAAGAATTAGAATTATTCATAAGAAATTCTAGAGTTTGCATGCCCTTTTTCCATAATTTTTCATTGCTATAGAAAGCCAAGATCAGTGCTCTAATACCAGTTGCAAATAAACAACTTCTATAAATATGGTAATGGCAGTACCAATTCAATAATGTGCAATAGTAAACATCCACTATGAATAATAAATTTAGATTCAATGCCTAAAAATCATAATGCAAGTAATAAAATTTCCATATCCAATGATAAAGCCTGGAATTGCCTCAGTCATTGCATGCTTTGAACCATCAACAAATGCCTAAAAAACCTTGTGATATGTTTATTATGCTAAAATAGTTGATTTAATGCACTATATATTAAGTATTTGCATGATTAAGGTATTTAGGGACATTATACTCTATTTTTAAAGTTTTTATACAGTTTTGCATTATTATAAGCATGGTTTACTGATGAATGGAATGCATGGTTTTAGTAGCAACATAATATATGTCTTTATTTTTTATATTTCCCACATGCTAATTTGTCTGAATCTAAAAAAAAGCCCCAAAAGTTGTAAACTGTGTAGCAGAAACAGGATTACACAAAATTACCCTGTAAATTCCAACCAACTACCAATGAATGGCTGGGCCTAGAATTTACCAATAGAGGAAGATAAAAAGGATTGCAATCACCTCCTAGGATTTAGGATAGATATTCTATCCAATCAAACTGACTGAAAGAACATTTTAATGCATCAAGACATAAAAAGCACATATACAACCGGTCATTCCATGAAGAACACAAGCTTATACTGAGAGGGGGGTGAACAGTATAAGAGCACTTTTTATTTTTCTTTCCAAATCAATATTATGCAATATATAGATAAAAATATTAATAGTAGTAATCAAAGAAATGCACAAATCACCACACACAATAGAGACACCAATTTAACATGGTTCACCCAAATATGGCTACCTCCATGGAGAAAATATTTTACTAAAATTTTCTCAATCAATCTCTTGGGAATTATTTCCCTATTACAATATTTATGGACCTCTGTCCAAAGGAGATGTTGATCCCCTAAATCATGTTCGTAGATCTCTATCCACAAGAGAAATCCTTCTCCTCTGCTCTGGATGGTGATCCTTTAGAAGACTACTGCCTCCACTACACTGGCTTGTGGATCTCTCTCCACTGAAGACTCTTGTCCCCACTTAGAAGACCTATCCTCACTGCCCTGGTTGATGGATCTCTATCCACTGGAGACTACTATCCTCTCTGCTCTATCACCTCCAAAGCTTTGTCTCAAATCTGCACTAAACACAGTCCAATCGGTCTAGCACAAATATGCTCAACAAGTCCACTCAAATATGCACTAAACACAATCTAGTTGATCTAGCACAAATATGCTCAATAAGTCCACTCAAATCTGCACTAAACATAGTCTAGTCGGTCTAGCACAAATCTGCTCAATAATTCCACTCAAATCTGCACTAAACACAGTCCAATCGGTCTAGCACAAATCTGCTCAGTAAGTCCATTCAGAACTTGCTCAACTCTGCTCAAACAAGTCCACTCAGAACTTGCTCAAATCTGCTCAACAAGTTCACTCAGAACTTGCTCAAATCTGCTCAACAGGTCCACTCAGAACCTTCTCAAATCTGCTCAACAGGTCCACTCAGAACCTGCTCAAATTTGCTCAACAAGTCCACACAGAACCTGTCCAAATCTGATCAACAAGCTCACTTGAGAACTTGTCCAAATATGCTCAATAAGCTCACACAAAACTTGTCCAAATATGCTCAATAAGTTCACATAGAACTTAACCAAATCTGTATTGTAAGATTCCACAAAAACTCACATAAAATCAGTCCACAAGTCTCCTCAAAGACTTACCTCAAATATTCTTAACAAGTCCACACAGAACTTGTCCAATCTCATAGAAGCCTAAAGAAAATTGTTAGAGATTCAATATGTTCTACACTCAATGCTCAATCACTTTCAATCTCATAGAAGCATAAAGAAAATTGTTAGAGATTTAATATGTTCTACACTCAATGCTCAATCACTTTCAATCTCATAGAAGCATAAAGAGAATTGTTAGAGACTCAATATGTTCTATACTCAATGCTCAATCATTTTCTCAACTCAGATCAGAATATAGAATAGTTTGTTTTATGGAACTTGAAAAAACACTTCATACAACCACTTGACTAGGCTCAACCACTCAACTCAACCAATTGCTTAATGAAACACCCATTTCTCACAAACCCTAGTCCAACCATATATCAACCAACTCAAAATGTTTACAACAATGCTCAATATCAAATTTCACATAACAATGATACTCATGATCTATTAAAATCCTAGTTCAAGTTCTTTGCACAAAAAATCACTTCATCAACAATGCTTATAAAACAATCTTCACATAACAATTATACTCATGATCTTTTCAAAACCCTAACTCAAGTTCTTCACACAATCCAATGGCTTCAACAAAAATGCTTATAAAACAAGGTTTTAATCACAACTCTTAATTCTAGAAAACCTTGAAGCATTAAATCAAACACTTTTGAAATGGAAACCCTAACCAAATCCTTTTCACTCCAAACTTTATTTAGAAGGCCAATCAACCAACCCAACCAAGGAATAATTTGCCCATACCTTTTTGCTTGACAAGGAATAGATCTCACAAATCTGCCACACTCACAATTTCTTCTTTGCCAATCTCAATAAGGGTTAGAAGATAATAATTTTCTCAAAAAAACACAATACAAAATGATATCAAACAAAATACACCTTATCACTCCAACTTTAAAATAATATCAATACCCTCATAATAATCTCTTTGGCAAAAATCCTTTTACAAATAAAATCAACACTCACTAAAAATCACAACCTCTTACTACCTTATTATTCCAATTTAAAAAGAATATATCCTCTTTTATAAATCACAATTCAACACATAACAAATTGCTATCACTCCTTATTTCTCCTAACCACTAATTTTATTGCCTGACTAAAAACCTTTTAACAAACCCCTTATCACTCCTAATAAATATTTTAATTAAAACTTTAGGCAATAAACATATAAACAAAAAATTACCTTTGACTCTCCATGGGTTTCAAACCCTTAACCTATGCCTCTGCGAACACCCTAGCCGTGGGCTCCTCAACCACGTGTGCTCAACGCACGTTGAGAACCTAAAGGCTCTATGCACAGTATCTTCCTTCCCTGGTGCCTTAATCGAAAAACGCGAAGCACGAAAACCTTTCCCTTTGGTGCTTACCACCAACGGGTTTCAAACACGGGCTCTTGCTTCCACCAACATTTTTTAATGATGTAGGCGCATTTATACTTTGTAATTTATAAAAAATTTAAATTCCAAGGAATTTAAATTTTATAAATTATAATTATACCCTTTGTTTTTTAAGGCCTTCTCTTATTGCATAACTTTGTATTGATGATATTTATTTATAAAATTTAATTTCCTTTTGAATTTAAATATTTTATAAAATAAATATTTAGACCTCCTTTGAACTTTGCAATAGGCCTCCTTAGGTATTTATGAAAACCCATTTTAACTTATGCTCTCATATAATATTAAAATATTATGGAGCCCTTTTGCCTTTAACTTCTGCACTGTTGAAGCTTCTTCCTAAATATTTGAGACACCTTTGATGACTTTATTTTTTTTCGAATTCTTTAATATTAAATATGACTTCATTTCTTGACATCAATGACAATTTTAACTTTTAGGACTCAATTAGAGCTAGAATTAAGTTTTTAGATTTCATAAATGTGTTATCAGTGATAAACTAGTTAGGTGTGTGTCTTTCTTGTTTCATGTTTTCAACAATTAAAATAGTTTGTAGTAGTATTTTGGTTTCTTTACTTTTAGCAGCTTTACAAAGTTTTATTGCATTTTCTTTTTGCTGTCAACTACTATGACAGAATACTGACAACCTTTGAACAAAACACTGACAAGTGTTCAACTTGTGTGTTTACTTCCAGCAATTTCTATTCTACAAAAGTAATTAGGTTTAATTTTTTGTCATTTCAATTATTGTAATTGTACTTAGGTTTCAGTTTTTGCAATTTAGAATTAGGTTTCCATTTTTGCAAGTAAATTAGTTATTTTATGTAAGATAGGATTAAAAAGGTGATCAAAAACCCCCAACACAATTTGTTCTGCCAATAAGACCTCCTGCTCCCAATTGAACTAAACTACAACCCTACTTAAACCTTCTCTCATAAATAGCCTTGGACACCACCCTAGATTGACAAATCATTGAGATTAAATGATGCTATTAATGACATGCATCATTTTGGCACCATTTTTGAGGACACGGTGTTGTTAGAAGACAAGAGCAATCAAATAGTTGTTAAATATGTTGAGCTGTGAAGATTTAGAGTAAAATTTGAATATAATAGCTGGTATAAGTAACAATTATTGAATTGCAATTTAGATCATTGAGGAGTAAGCATGAATGAGTAGGCCAAGGGATGAGAAAGGTAGATTTATCAAGACCACCCCTTTACCTACCACAGGAAGGCGATCTTCATGCTCAAGAGGTGAATTGCCTGTGTTTGAAATTCCTGACAGACTTAAACAAAAACCAGTACCTTCATCATCAAGAACTGAAAGATCTCTTGAAAATGAAATTTTAGAAGAATTATCTACTAATTCTCCTCCATCTACTTCTGTTGAGTCTATACAACCAGAGCAATTCAGACACACCTACACCAAGGTTTGGAACAACATTATGGTAGAAATACTAGAAAACCAAGATGGAGGTAGTAATGTCCACAATAGACTAGATAATCCTCATTCTTCTAGGACTTTTGAGTATCCTATTCAATTAAATCCTACACAGAATTATCCTATGAAAATAATCTCACCTTCAGTACTTCCCATCTTTTGGGGGGTTGTATCTGAAGATCCTGACAAATTCTTATTTGAGTTCAAAGTAGTGTGTCAAACCTATGATTATGTAAATGAGAACCATAAACTCAAAGTTTATCCCTCTACACTCAAGGATGCAACATTACACTAGTTCATAAGTCTAGAACCAGAATCTATTCGAACTTGGAAACAAATGGAGAGCATATTTTTGGATAAATATCAATATTATTGCAGGGTAAGAAACAAGAAGGATGAATTATTCTGAATTAGGCAAGAAGATGATAAAATCTTAGAAGATTATCTTGCTAGGTTTGCATTTGTTCAAAAAATATGTGGACCTATAGAGTCTGAATCCAGAGAAGTATTGGACTTAATGGGAAACGGGGATGTAAGTACCCTTTACAATGAAGAGATTGTGGATTTATGTAGAAATTACTCCTGCACTAAGCAAAGAAGAAGAAAAAAGAGTACAAATGGCAATGATATGAGAGATCTAATGGAAGAATTTGCAAATTTAAAAACTAATATTCTTGTGCATCTAGACACAACACTAGAGGAAATGAATGCCAAAACAAAATCAGTAGAACCTCTAGAAATTTATTGTTTGAGATGCAATAATAAACATGCTTTGCAAGAATGTCCTTTAAATAAAACATCAATTTCAGCCATTTGCAACATTTGCTCAAAAGGACACCTGACTGATAAATGCCATCTGCTGCCTCAACTCAAGAATGTTTTGGAAACTCAGACTGAAGAACTCAATTATGTTGGACCAAAATAGGGGGAAAATTTTCTCAATATCAACATACCCCTCGTTTTCCTACAAATTGGGGACAACACCCTTGGAGTATGCCATGGGGACAGTCAGAACCACCCCAACAACCTTGGAATTACCCTCCCTGGATAGCTCCTCAAGAATGGCCACAATCAGGTTGGAGTAATCCATCCTGGAATCAAGTCAATCCACCTTGGATGCAAAACCAATCACAAGGACAAAATTGGGGACAACAATATCAATCTTATCCAAGGCAACAAAACTTTCAAGGAAGATATCAAGGTCAAAATCAAAATTTGTTGCCTACCCCTAATCAAAACTTTCAAGGAATATCTAACCAACCACAAAAAACACAATAGGTAAAGCAACCTCAACTTCTAGCCCAACCAATGACTAATCCAAATAACACAAGATAAGCATCCCCTATCTATGTGGTTGAATCTGAAGAAAATGTTGAAGTCCATGTTCTTGATTGCAGTAATATCCAACTTCGTTCAGGAAAAATTCTACCTGAACCTGTTCTAATTGAAATTGAAGAAAATAGACTGCAAGAACCTTCTGATCCAAACAAAGTCAAATCAACATTGGAGAAAGAAGTAAAAAAATAGAAAAAATACAAGCAAAAAAATTACCTTCATCAGGGATAATCCCATATCCTGAAAGATTCAACATTACTGCAGGAAACTCTAAATCAGACCTGGTAAAAGAACTTAAAAAGTTAACCATATCACTCCCCTTATTGCAAGCCATTAAGGATGTGCCTTTGATTAACAAAACTATCCAATATTTGTGTATCAAAATACCAGGGAGAAAGAAGAAATCATTTCCTAAAACTGTTCAGGTTGAAGGAAAGATAGTTGATCTCTTGTTAGGGAAACTAGTACCTCCAAAGTATAGTGACCCAAGAAGTCCAGTTATTACAGTTACTATAAGTACAATACCAATTTCAAATGTCTTGATTGATCTAGGAGCTACAATAAATGTAATGACCAAAGATACAATGGAAAAATTACAGCTCAAACATTTAAGTCCTACATCTACAGTATTAGAAATGGTTGATAGGTCAGTTACAAAACCTGAAGGAATCATTGAAGATATCCTCATAGAAGTTTCTTATTGGGAATACCCTACAGATTTTCTGGTTTTACAGCCTCAAAATTTAGCACATGGTTACCCCATTATTCTAGGAAGACCTTGGCTTGCAACTGCAACAACCTTTATAGACTATAGATCAGGAGATATGACAATCTTTAATGGTATTGACTTAAAGCAGATTTATCTGTATCCCCTTGCAAGACCTTCAAACAAATTTGCAGGTCAGTTATGGTTTCCTGATTCAGATGAAGAACAAGAAGAAACCATCTCCACACTAGCTACTTTAGTAGTGAAGGAACATATAGGAGAGATAGACTCCCATGATAGAGGAAATTTTGAAAATGAGACTATCTTAGTGAATGCTATGCATGAACAAAGAATGGAGGATGAAGCAACAAATGTTCATCAACTATCAAAAAATGATGAGGGCCAAAGTTCTGAAAATGAGTCATCTACACCACTACAAGAAAAATCTATTTCACTACCACATGGGTGGCATCATCACCTACTCCCTTCTTTTCATTGCACCATACAAAACATGCTTCCATCAGGAATCAGTGTAAAAAATGAGACAAGAGTTTCTCATTCCCTCAAATATCATCATTGCCCACTAAACTCCTTAACAACCAAGTATGAAGGAGTAAATTCTATCCTTCTAGGGACAAAACATATAGAAGTAAAACCAGGTAAATTTTTGAATATTAGTAGCTGGCTTACTAAGGAAGAAGAAGCAAAACTATTAGCTATTTTGCAGAAACATGTCCATGCTTTTGCTTGGGACTACAAAGATATGTCAAGGATCCACCCTGATGTATGTACTCACAGAATCTATACTAAATATGTTAAACCAGTGAGACAGCCCCAATGAAGATTGAATCCTACCTTGAGAGATATTATCAAAGAAGAGATTGAAAAACTCTTAGAGGTAGGGTTCATTTATCCAATTTTTGATAGCCGATGGGTCTCCCCATTGGTTATAGTTCCAAAAAAGAATGGGAAGATGCGAGTGTGTGTAGACTACAGAGAATTGAATAAGGTAACATAAAAAGACCATTTCCCATTACCATTCATAGATCAAGTGTTAGAAACTCTTGCTGGAAAGAACTTTTTTTTTCTTGATGTATTCAATGGATACAATCAGATTCAGGTTGCACCTGAAGATCAAGAGAAAACAACTTTTACATGTCCATGGGGAACATTCGCTTATAGGGTCTTACCTTTTGGCTTATGTAATGTTGTTGGCAATTTGAGGTATTTTATGTTGTCATTGATGTCACATGGATCATTGATGTCACATGGATCACATTTGGTTTTGGTGGCCAAAGTATTTCATATATAAGCATTTATGACATTTTGGAAAGCATGGAAATTTATAAGGTTTTTGTGAAAACCAAGGCAGGAAAAATAAAAGGTTTTATTTAAAACCATGGATGGCAGATTTGAAATGGGTTTTTCTTAAAACCTGGTTTGGGCTTTCGTTTCATCAAAAAAGGTGTCCCGGTGATGGAGATATTTAATTTTAAATATTTAAGTTTAAATTTTAATTAATTAAAATTTAAATTTAAAATTAAAATTAAAAATTAATATTTTATTTATTTTCGATGTCAAAAGGAGGAGGCACATAATATCTATAGCCGACGTCAAAAATTTTGAAGGGAGGCATATATTAATATGCCATCAAATGTTTTTCAAAAGCCTAAGGACTCGACATTTAATTTGTGATCGATTTGCCAAGGTACAACGTGGTGTGGAGAGTGCAAAGCTTTCGATTCGCTAAGGCAGCGAAAGGGGGAAGAATTTGTTTGAGTCCATCGAAGAGAGGAGGAAGAAGGGTAAGAGAAGTCCCTTACCAAGCGCCATAGGCACTTGTGGCCTAGCGGCAAGAGGAAAGTGCGTAGGGTGTTGAAGCACCAGCAGATCCGAGTTCGAAACCCGTCGGTGCTGGTTTTTGCAAGGAAAAGGGAGAACCTTTTTGCGCATGTGATTTTTGAGGGCAAGTTCGTAGGAGGCAAGAAGGAAGTCTTGCGCTCTTGGTGTTGTGTGAGTGGTGGCTCACGTGGTTGTTGGCACCACCGTTTGAGTTGTGCAAGGGCAGCGATAGGGGATCGAATCCCGCTGAGGTTAAAAGGCAAGTTTTAATTTTTAATAATATTTTATTTTTCTAAGGTTGCCTAGGAGAGATAAGGTTTGAAATGCATGTTGTGAAAAGGAAATATTTTTGGTGATTTTCCTTTTAGAAGTATATCATATTATATATCGTTGGAAAGCTTATTTCGAGGGCTATTTGATTATTCTATTTAGAAGGAGAAATAAGGTGTACATAAAGAGATATTTCTATTTTTGTAAAAGGGTTCAAGTGAAGGTTATTTTGTTCTTTTCAAAGTGTGTTGAGTGTGGCAGATTTCCAAAGGGGTTTCTTCATCTTCATAAAAGGTATGGGCACATTCTCCTATTGATTGTTTATGGTGGTTGATTTCTGAAATATCATTGGAGGGAAAATGATTGTTTGTGGTTTCCTTTTCGAAAGTGGTTGGTTGAATGCTTCAAGGTTTTCTGAATTGAGAGTTGTGTTTAAACCTTGTTTTATAAGCATAGTTGTTGAAGCCCATTGGTTGTGAAAGAACATGAGTTAGAAAAGAACATGAGTATCATTGTTATGTGAGATTTGTGGTTGAGCATTGTTGGAAACATTTGAGTTGGTTGATACATACTTGGACTAGGGTTGTGTGAGAGAGAGTTGTCCCTTGTGGTGATTGAGTTTAGAACATATTGAGTCTCTAAAAATTCTCTTTATGGTTCTATAAGACTTGAGTTGAGTTGAGATTGATTTGGGTTGAGAGTGAGATTAGAACATATTGAGTCTCTAACAATTCTCTTTATGCTTCTATGAGTTGAATTGAGTTGAGTTGAGATTGATTTGGGTTGAGAGTGAGATTAGAACATATTGAGTCTCTAACAATTCTCTTTATGCTTCTATGAAGTTGATTTGAGGAGTTGAGTTGAGATCATTGTGGATCATTGTTGTCATTCATTGAAGAGTACATTGCCATTCATTGTTGAGTTCATATTTGAAGCTTTGCCTTGATAGATTTGTGGATGAGATTTGAGTGCTACTTGTGCATGATTGATTGAGCCTTTGAGAAGGCCTTTGTGGATAGTTTTGGGACACCTTTGTGGACAGTTTTGAGGATAGTTTGTGGATAGTTTTGGGACAGATTTGAACAAGTTCTTGGTGAGCTTGTTGGACAGATTTTGGGCAAGTTCTTGGTGAGCTTGCTAGAGCAGATTTGGACAAGTTCTTGGTGAGCTTGTTGAAGCAGATTTTGGGCAAGTTCTTGGTGAGCTTGCTAGAGCAGATTTGGACAAGTTCTTGGTGAGCTTGTTGAAGCATATTTTGGGCAAGTTCTTGGTGAGCTTGCTAGAGCAGATTTGGACAAGTTCTTAGTGAGCTTTTTGGAGCATATTTGGACAAGTTTTGTGTGAGCTTGTTATTCAACATTGGACAGGTTCTATGTGAGCTTGTTATTCAATATTAGACAGGTTCTGTGTGAGCTTGTTATTCAGCATTGGACAGGTTCTGTGTGAGCTTGTTATTCAGCATTGAAAAAGTTCTGTGTGAGCTTGTTATTCAATTTTGGACAGGTTCTGTGTGAGCTTGTTATTCAGATTTGGACAAGTTCTGTGTGAACTTGTTATTGCCTAGCTTTGAGCAGATCAAAGAAATCATTGTATTGGATATTTTTGTGTGAAATATTATAAGGAGATCAGCTTGTGGAGTACCCCACATTGGGGGAACCACGTTAAATCTTATGTCTCAATTGTGTGTGGTGACTTGTGCTCTTGCTTACTACTGCTATCTGAGTTATTAATGCACACTGCTATATTTGGTTATTGCAATTAAGGACATTAATTGATATTGGTTTGGAAAGAAAGTAAAAAGTGGTCTTATACTGTTCACCCCCCTCTCAGTATAAGCTTGTGTTCTTCAATTGGTATCAGAGCGGGTTCCTTCGGAAAGGCTAACAGCTTGAGGGTAGATTCTACAAGAACACAAATGGCTTCACAGAATGGATTATCTACAAATAAGGCTCCACTGTTTGATGGTAACAATTATGCTTTCTGGAGCATGAGGATGAAGAACTACTTGATATCACAAGGATATGAGGTATGGCAGATGGTTGAAAAAGAGTATAGGGTTGAAGGTGATCCCGAGGAAGATAAGACTACCAGGAAATTGGTTGAGATAAATGCAAGAGCAATGAATTATATTTTGAGTGGGCTACATGAGATAGATTTTGCAAAGGTCATGGTATGTACTTCAGCTAATGAAATGTGGACCAAGTTGCAGAATACTTATGAAGGAGATTCCAAGGTAAAGTTGGCAAAACTACAAACTCATAGAAAAATATTTGAGGAATTGAAAATGGAAGATTCTGAAGATATTGCAAAGTTTTTACTTCGAGTTGATGAGATTACTAACACCATGAGAGGCCTAGGTTTTGAGATGAAAGAATCAGAAGTTACTCAAAAGGTTTTGAGATCACTTCCCATGAAATATGATTCTAAGGTTTCAGCAATAGAAGAAATAATGGATATCAACAAGCTAACAATGGAAGAATTGCAAGGTACTCTCACAGCTTATGAGATGAGGGTAAGCAAGCATCAAGTTCCAATAAAAGAGATTGCATTCAAGGCTTCAGAAAAAGAGAAAGGGAAAGTTTCAGAAACAGATAGAGTTTTAGAAAATGATGAGGAAGCTAACTTCATCAAAAGGAATAAGGACTCAAGGAATTTCAGAGATATAAGGAAAGTCAGATGCTACAAGTGTGGTGATCTTGGTCACTATGCATACAAGTGTCCACATGAAGAAAACAGTGATGATGAAAAATAGGGTCATAGAAGAAAAGAAGATGGAAAGCATAAGCATGACAAAGATGACAGATTCAAGCAAAACAGGTATGAGAAGAAGAAAATTTTTCGTAAGGCAAAGAAATCTTACTACATTGTAGAAGAAAGTGATAGCTCAGATTACAGTGATAAAGATCAGTCAGATGAAGAAGAATGTACATTCTTTGGAATAAATGAAGAAAAGCAAGAACACCTATTCCTAGGTATTGAAGTTAAAGAAGAGGATAAATCTATTGAAGAAAGACATGAAGAGCTTGCCATAGCCATTGAGCAAGAAGATAGGTACAAGAAAGGTCTAAGGATACTAAAATGCTTCATATGCGGAGATTTTGGGCATATAGATGATGATTGCACATACTACAACAATTGCAACAAGGAAAGTTTATTTGAAAAAGAAAGCAACAGTTCTAGTGACAATTCCAGCAATAGTGATGATGAAGAAGAGGATTCCACAAAACAAGAAAAGAAAATCAGGAGGTTGAAAAATAAAATCAAGAGGCTTGAAAATAAGGTTCAAGAAAATGAAAAAGTCAATATGATGTTGAATCAACATATTCAAGATTTTGAAAAAGAGCTTCAAGAAACAAAAGAGCTTGGCATCACTATTTCTGAGAAATTGAAGGAGAGGAAAGAAATATGTAATCAGTTAGAAGAAGAAGATCAGAAAAGTTTGGGGACCTACATAAATGAGTTAGCACGATTTCAAAGGAATTCAAAAACTCTGGATAATTTTTTGGATTTACAACGAGATCCATTTATAAAGATAGGGCTTGGTTATGAAGAAGGGAAATCGAAAATAAGTACACAAGGTCCTATATTTGTATCAGGAGGTTTTGTTTCAGAAATCTATAAGGAAGAACCAGTTCCCAAAGAAAAAGAAGCAGCATAAATGGATACTTGTATTTCAGAGGCTATAGAGATGTATGCCAATTTGCTACTTGACACAAATAAAGAGAAAGAAGAGGAGGATTCCAAAGCACCAAAGGTCTCATATTTCAGGTTTGGGGAATCACACTCAAAAGGAAAGGAAGTTCTAAAAGATGAAACTAAGGAAGAAGATTTAGATACTACAAAGAAGGTTCAAGAATGCAATGCACAAGTTGAATATGATCATAGGGATAATGGTCAAGAAAGGTATGAGGAACCAAGGCATGAACAAAGGGATTTTCAAGGACATTGTTTTTCTTGTAATGGATTTGGACACAGGGCTATACATTGCAGAATTCATGGATCAAAGAAGTTTGATTTTGCTAGAAGAAACTTCAAAGGAAGAAGGTATGATTTTTAGGGACATTGCTTCTCATGCAACATGATTGGTCATAGAGCTTCTCAGTGCAAAGTAAATGAGCAATATGGCTTTGGTTTTAGAGCTACACAATTCAGAAGTCATGGTCATAATGGTCATGAAAACAGAACTTCACAATACAGGGTTCAAGAAAGGAATGGATATGGAAATTATTTCAAGAAAGATTTCAGGATATGGGCACCATCCAAAGGCTACAATATCAAGTGTTTTAATTGCAATAACTTTGGGCATATTGCAAGATGGTGTAGGACTCAATTCCAAACAGGTTCAAAGCAAGAAGGTCAAACAGGTTCTAGACAAGAAGATCAAGTAATTCATCAAGAGAAGGATATCAGAAAAACATGGAAGGAAATTGATAGAGGAAAGAAACAAAGTGATATGGGAGTAAAAGTACTCCCACCCCAAAATTAATCACCTCAAAAGAGAAGGGGGTGAGGGGGCTAAACTTAAGAGTCACATATTTTAGCCCCATAGGTGTCCCTTTTGCCATTGATGTCAAAGGGGGAGAGATTTGAGTTAGGGGGAGCAGCCTCCAAAGAGAGCATTGAGTTAGGGGGAGCAGCCTCCAAAGAGAGCATTAAGTCAGGGGGAGCAACTTTGATTCTCAGAGATGGTTTTTGGAGTGATTGTGGTGTTTGCATTAGAGGTGTTGCCATCAATGACAAAGGGGGATATTGTTGGCAATTTGAGGTATTTTATGTTTTCATTGATGTCACATGGATCATTGATGTCACATGGATCACATTTGGTTTTGGTGGCCAAAGTATTTCATATATAAGCATTTATGACATTTTGGAAAGCATGGAAATTTATAAGGTTTTTGTGAAAACCAAGGCAGGAAAAATAAAAGGTTTTATTTAAAACCATGGATGGCATATTTGAAATGGGTTTTTCTTAAAACCCGATTTGGGCTTTCGTTTCATCGAAAAAGGTGTCCCGGTGATGGAGATATTTAATTTTAAAGATTTAAGTTTAAATTTTAATTAATTAAAATTAAAATTTAAAAATTAATATTTTATTTATTTCCGACGTCAAAAGGAGGAGGCACATAATATCTATAGCCGACGTCAAAAATTTTGAAGGGAGGCATATATTAATATGCCATCAAATGTTTTTCAAAATCTAAGGACTCGACATTTAATTTGCGATCGATTTGCCAAGGTACAACGTGGTGTGGAGAGTGCAAAGCTTTCGATTCGCTAAGGCAATGAAAGGGGGAAGAATTCGTTCGAGTCCATCGAAGAGAGGAGGAAGAAGGGTAAGAGAAGTCCCTTACCAAGTGCCATAGGCACTTGTGGCCTAGCGGCAAGAGGAAAGTGCGTAGGGTGTTGAAGCACCAACAGATCCGAGTTCGAAACCCGTCGATGCTGGTTTTTGCAAGGAAAAGGGAGAACCTTTTTGCGCATGTGATTTTTGAGGGCAAGTTCGTAGGAGGCAAGAAGGAAGTCTTGCGCTCTTGGTGTTGTGTGAGCGGTGGCTCACGTGGTTGTTGGCACCGCCGTTTGAGTTGTGCAGAGGCAGCGACAGGGGATCGAATCCCGTTGAGGTTAAAAGGCAAGTTTTAATTTTTAATAATATTTTATTTTTCTAAGGTTGCCTAGGAGAGATAAGGTTTGAAATGCATGTTGTGAAAAGGAAATATTTCTGGTGATTTTCCTTTTAGAAGTATATCATATTATATATCGTTGGAAAGCTTATTTCGAGGGCTATTTGATTATTCTATTTAGAAGGAGAAATAAGGTGTACATAAAGAGATATTTTTGTTTTTGTAAAAGGGTTCAAGTGAAGGTTGTTTTGTTCTTTTCAAAGTGTGTTGAGTGTGGCAGATTTCCAAAGGGGTTTCTTCATCTTCATAAAAGGTATGGGCACATTCTCCTATTGATTTTTTATGGTGGTTGATTTCTGAAATATCATTGGAGGGAAAAGGATTGTTTGTGGTTTCCTTTTTGAAAGTGGTTGGTTGAATGCTTCAAGGTTTTCTGAATTGAGAGTTGTGTTTAAACCTTGTTTTATAAGCATAGTTTTTGAAGCCCATTGGTTGTGAAAGAACATGAGTTAGAAAAGAACATGAGTATCATTGTTATGTGAGATTTGTGGTTGAGCATTGTTGGAAATATTTGAGTTGGTTGATACATACTTGGACTAGGGTTGTGTGAGAGAGAATTGTCCCTTGTGGTGATTGAGTTTAGAACATATTGAGTCTCTAACAATTCTCTTTATGGTTCTATAAGACTTGAGTTGAGTTGAGATTGATTTGGGTTGAGAGTGAGATTAGAACATATTGAGTCTCTAACAATTCTCTTTATGCTTCTATGAGTTGAATTGAGTTGAGTTGAGATTGATTTGGGTTGAGAGTGAGATTAGAACATATTGAGTCTCTAACAATTCTCTTTATGCTTCTATGAAGTTGATTTGAGTTGAGTTGAGTTGAGATCATTGTGGATCATTGTTGTCATTCATTGAAGAGTACATTGCCATTCATTGTTGAGTTCATCTTTGAAGCTTTGCCTTGATAGATTTGTGGATGAGATTTGAGTGCTACTTGTGCATGATTGATTGAGCCTTTGAGAAGGCCTTTGTGGATAGTTTTGGGACAGATTTGTGGACAATTTTGAGGATAGATTTGTGGATAGTTTTGGGATAGATTTGAACAAGTTCTTGGTGAGCTTGTTGGACAGATTTTGGGCAAGTTCTTGGTGAGCTTGCTAGAGCAGATTTGGACAAGTTCTTGGTGAGCTTGTTGGAGCAGATTTTGGGCAAGTTCTTGGTGAGCTTGCTAGAGCAGATTTGGACAAGTTCTTGGTGAGCTTGTTGAAGCATATTTTGGGCAAGTTCTTGGTGAGCTTGCTAGAGCAGATTTGGACAAGTTCTTAGTGAGCTTGTTGGAGCAGATTTGGACAAGTTCTATGTGAGCTTGTTATTCAGCATTGGACAGGTTCTGTGTGAGCTTGTTATTCAGCATTGGACAAGTTCTGTGTGAGCTTGTTATTCAGTTTTGGACAGGTTCTGTGTGAGCTTGTTATTCAGAGTTGGACAAGTTCTGTGTGAACTTGTTATTCAGATTTGGACAAGTTCTGTGTGAACTTGTTATTGCCTAGCTTTGAGAAGATCAAAGAAATCATTGTATTGGATATTTCTGTGTGAAATATTATAAGGAGATCAGCTTGTGGAGTACCCCACATTGGGGGAACCATGTTAAATCTTGTGTCTCAATTGTGTGTTGTGACTTGTGCTCTTGCTTACTACTGCTATCTGAGTTATTAATGCACACTGCTATATTTGGTTATTGCAATTAAGGACATTAATTGATATTGGTTTGGAAAGAAAGTAAAAAGTGGTCTTATACTGTTCACCCCCCCTCTCAGTATAAGCTTGTGTTCTTCAAATGCCCCAGGAACATTTCAGTGAGTAGTCTTAGCAATTTTTTATGATCTAACTACCAAAAGTATTGAAATTTATATGGACGATTTCACAATATGTGGAGAAAATTTTGGTTTTAAATTAGAACATCTTGATAAATTTTTAACCCGATGTGAAACATACCAATTATCCTTGAATCCTGAAAAATATTTTATGATGATGGAGGAAGGGATTGTTCTTGGTCATCACATCTCTTCTCAAGGGATCCAAGTTGACCCAAAGAAGGTTGAAATAATCAAGAATATTCTCCCTCCTAAGACTCAAACTGATGTTAGGAGTTTTCTTGGATACATTGGTTTTTATCGCAGGTTTATTCCCAACTTAGTACAATAGCCAATCCTATGTTTGCCCTATTGACTAAGGACTCTAAATTTTCCTAGACTACAAAGTGTCAAGAATCATTCGAATTTTTAAAAGAAAAATTAGTAACCCCACCTGTGTTAAGAGGACCTAATTGGGCATTACCATTTCATATCCAAATTGATGCTTCCAATACAACAATTGGAGCAGCATTAGGATAGATTGACAATGGTGAAAATTATGCCATCTACTACATTAGTAAGAATTTGATAGGAGCAAAAAATAACTATACCACTACTAAGAAGGAATTCTTGGTAGTAGTATATGCTATCAACAAATTTAGGTATTACATCATAGGTTATCAAATATTCATCCATACAGACCAAGTAGCCATTAAATATTTGATGAATAAACCTATGGTAAGTGCAAGAATTATCCGTTGGTTACTGTTGTTGTAGGAATTTGATATCACAATAATCAACAAACCAGGAAAAGCCAATGTTGTAGCAGATTTCTTGTCTAGATTGCAAAACACAAGAGAGGAAGAATTAGTTGAAGATACTTTTATCGATGAAAAATTATTTGCTATATCAGTCCAATCACCTTGGTTTGCAGATATAGCCAATTACTTGGTCACAAGGAAATTTCCTCCACATTTCACTCCAAAACAAAAAAAATAGTTGATAAAACAAAGTTCTTCTTTTCAATGGATTAAGGGTATACTTTTTAAATGCAGTTCTGACCATGTGTTACATAGGTGCATCCGAAAGGATGAAGTGTATGATATCCTTCAAGCTTGCCATGATGAACCATTAGGTGGACATTATTCTATAAAAAGCTGTTGGTCCGAAATCTACCACAGGAAAGGATTTTTACAATTGCACCCTAGACCCGGCCAACATTGAAAGGCTAGAAGCAAGAAATGGCTTCCAGACCAATCTCCAGAGTGGGCTGGTTCCCTTTACTATTCTAAATTTTTGGTTAAAGATAAGGGTTGCTGGAAAGAAATCAAAAGTTGCAGAAAGGAATGGGAAATATAGCCACAGGCCGAAGTGATGGGATCGAAAGATAACAGCAGGAAACTTAAAAATGTGACAACAGCAAGTAACATAAGATGTCAGCTCAATTCTCACACAACTGTATGTAGCAAATCTCTCCAATATTACACTCCAAAAATCATACTCTCACGGCAACACTTAAATCCAAGATGCAGAATTTAAATACAACAACCATTAAGAAATACGAATACTATAAGAAATGCAACCTGACAAAAAAGAAAATCACTCATACAACCGTTGCTAAAAATCTGAAGCCAATACTTTTATTCCTGCAGATACAATTCCAGTTTCTAGCAGAGAACTCTCCAACCACTGCAAATGAGGTTTACATTGGTTTTTATAGAGGGCCGTCCTCTTTGTAGCATTTAATATTTGCCACCGACCTTCTTGAGATCTACAATTATGCCACCGAAAATAAGCACATGATCCCCTTAATCGCAGTCTAGAGAACCACAAAATTAAATGCAATCAGCGGTCATCTTCATTAAATGTCTTGACATATACATGAAACCGTTAGGATGATCCACGAACAGCGGCTTCGAACAAATAAAATCTTCAATTTTGGTGGCTTGAACGCGTTCCTCGACCTTGACCGCATTGGAAATCCGCAAAACATTAAATTCGGGCAAGCATTTAATCCTTGGAAATCGAAAAAACCTTCTCGAGCCGTTCATACTGCGTTTTGGCGAGAAATTGTTGCAGGTCACGAAAACGCGACGGGTCACGAAATCGCAACGTATTCTGACTCCGTACGCTTTGACCACCTTTGACCCGCGAAAACGGAACATGTAGCGATATCGCTACACATTTTCGGCACTTGGTACGGTCTTGCCCATGGGCCGCGAAAATGTGACACTTTTTCCCTTTGAATGTCTTCGACCTTCTCTTGTCGCGATTTCGCTGCATATTCATCTCGCTCAGCCCTGTCATCAAAATTGCAACGAATCGCTACAACTTTCATTTCTTTTGTTTTCGGACCAAAATGACCGCGATTTGAGAACGTGCAGCGCATCGCTGCAACTTTTTGCCTAGACTCACTTCTCAACAAAGACCGCGCGATTTTGAAACATGCAGCCTTTGAAACAAAACGCCTTAAGACTTTGGAACGTGCATCGCATCGCTGCACTTTTGCTTTGGACTTCCTTTGCAACCAACTCCGGCGATTTTAAAACATGCAGTGCATCACTGCAACTTTCGAGCTCTCAAGCCTTTGAAACTGCCCGTGTCACGATTTTGGGACGTGCAGCGCATCGCTGCACTTTGAGCACTTAAGTCTTCGGCTGAGTTTTCTTTTGTTGCGATTTCACGATAATTTGTCGCTATTCCTCCTTTTCTTGTTTGAAGTTGCGAAAATAGAACACGTCGCGATATCACGACGGTTCTGCCCAACCTGCATGTGTTGACCGCGTTGACCGCGACTTCGTGACATATCAGTGAATTGCTGCATTTTCTGGACTTAGTCTTTTCTTGCTCCTTTTTTACTTCAAAGCCGCATCCAAAGCTGCATCAAGGCTAGTATCAAAGTAAGATCTGCAATAATTTACGTGTTAATACTTCAATTAAAATCAAATGTGGCAAAAATGCCAACATTCTTGGCGGCTCGTGGGGTATACAGCTCATTGTATGCAAGAATCCAAGCCTGAATCTATTGGGCACAGAGTCATATTAGAATAGGAGGCCGGATGCTGTGATACATGTCAGGGGACTGCTGCAATACTTCGGCTAAAAAGCTAAAAGAACCTGCATATAACGGAGAATGAAATGGAACAAATGGAATGAGATAATGAAGTGAGATCCTGCGATTGCGCAAGCGGTGAATGCAAATGGAATGATGATAATAATGGGTTGATGTAATGACAAAGCGATGTGGAAGATATAACAACAGAATGCTGTCATATTACCAGCTGCAATGGATGTGGAATGAAAGTGAATGAACGTAGGGAATGGAAATGGAAATAAGGAGGCTGTGGAATGGCAATAAACTAGACTGTAAGCAACTATGTAAAATGATGAAACTTAGAAGAAAGGGATAAGAAGGAACGAGAACAATGAGAATGGGGAAAAGAAACAACAGCCGTGGCTCTTTCTTTTTTTTTTTTTACTATAGAAGAAAAAGAAGGAGAAAGATGAAGAAAGGAAGGAAAGAAAAAGGGAAGGGAAAGGAAGAATTTTTTGGAAAGCCACCAACTTCTGGGAAAAGAAAAACAAAAGAAAAACAAGCACCTACGGCTCGCATGCAAAAAGAGCCGAGATGAACAAATAAAAACAATACCTCTTTTTTTTTTTCTTCTCTTTTCTATTTTTTTTGTTTTTTTTTTTTATACTATATACAATAGTTCAAGACATGATTGGCATGTCGCCACCAGACACCCAGTCTCAGAAATTTATCCGATAAATCTGCAGTGTCCCGACCAGATCTGATCATACTTGAGTCGGTCCTTGAAATTGGGTTGGCTTCTTCCTGAAGTTCTCCATGCTTCAGACATGGGCAAGTTATCATGCATGCCAGTACCCACACAATTGACAAATAATGTAGCAAAGAAATTTGCCACATGACAGGCTCTCGTAGGTACCAGTTGTAGTAATGACTGAAGCCAATCCCACCATCTTGAAGGGTTCTCTGATTGTGGACTGAGAACAGGTTCCTCCAACTCTAGGATCTGATCACAAGAATTGTCCAGCAACAGTCCTTTCTCCAAGATCTCTTCAGACTCTACCTGTTGATCTGACATATTTAACAGGTTCTGACTAAATGCTTGCGTGTCGTGCACAGCTATGCCTTCTTGGTGCTCAGGTTCTTGAACTTGAATCTGTTCTTCTTCTTCGCTTATATCCTTTGGATCAATCTCCTTATGAAAACTGCAAGCAACCATATCGTTCATTGCCGATCCTTGGCTTTGGATGAGATCTATCCCTTGAGCTCCACACAACTGCATCTCAGGTTTCTGCTCAGTATACGGGATCTGGCATGAAACATACTGCACGGGATGGACAGGAGCAGCAACTACCAAAGAAAGTGATGGAGTTTCTCCCCACGATAATTTTCCTGATAAGAGCAAGAGTTGTTCCGCTCGCACTGCTTCCTCAAAGATTTGAGGGAACCTTCATTCACCTGACTGCAGCAAGAGGAGGCCTATGTCAGAATGGAAAGCTCGAACATAGAAGAGCTGGGCTTGGGTGGGTGATGGTCGGATCTTTTTTGGAATTCTCTTCCAGCTTCTCAAGAATCAAACATTGAAGTTTGTGATGCTCTCTTGAGGTGCTCTCTTGATGTACATGAAAAACTGATAGAGATCCAAAGAACTGTAAAAGGGATCTTCGTCAAATCTTTTGATTAGTGCTCCCGCTAGATCATCCCATGAGCTGATGCTTTGACGCCTGAGCAGTCTGTACCACTGCAACGCCCTTCCTTCCAAAGACTGAACCAGAAGTTTGATCATGACATCTTCGTGATTTATGACATGGATCATTGACAAAGTAGCAATATCTTCAACATGCGCCAGAGCCATGCCTTTGGTGCCATCATATTTTGCTAGGACCTTCAGGGCATCTTTGGGAATCTCATGCCGGATTTGGAGATTCAGAGGGCCAGGATCATCCCATCTAGGAAAAGCCCTCGCCTTTGTGGCAGTGGTCTGCGGGATCACGGCTATCGCCATTAAGTCAGAGTCGCCAGATGAACATTTTTTAACTTGAAAAAGGCAGGCGTCCATGATCAAAAAATTTGGATCTTCAACTCAGAAAAGTCGCCAGATGAACTTACAAATCTCTGCTATGAGGCCAAGACAGCTCATCAAAATCTTGAGACCTCCGGGTGTTAAACAATAAAACTTATGGATCTTTTGAGACAGAAGAAGTCTGTCCCACCGGGCGTGCCAAAAACTGTTGGCACCGGTGGGTTTATCACTTTGGAAAATTATGCTTATCCCACCGATTATGAATTCTTGGAGACAAAACTTGTCTGTCCCACCGGGCGTGCCAAAAATTGTTGGTCCGAAATCTGCCACAGGAAAGGATTTTTACAATTGCACCCTAGACCCGGCCAACATTGAAAGGCTGGAAGCAAGAAATGGCTTCCAGACCAATCTCCAGAGTGGGCTAGTTCCCTTTACTATTCTAAATTTCTGGTTAAAGATAAGGGTTTCTGGAAAGAAATCAAAAGTTGTAGAAAGGAATGGGAAATATAGCCACAGGCCGAAGTGATGGGATCGAAAGATAACAGCAGGAAACTTAAAAATGCGACAACAACAAGTAACATAAGATGTCAGCTCAATTCTCACACAACTATATGTAGCAAATATCTCCAATATTACACTCCATAAATCATACTCTCACGGCAGAACTTAAATCCAAGATGCAGAATTTAAATACAACAACCATTAAGAAATACGAATACTATAAGAAATGCAACCTGACAGAAAAGAAAATCACTCATACAACCGTTGCTGAAAATCTGAAGCCAATACTTTTATTCCTGCAGATACAATTCCAGTTTCTAGCAGAGAACTCTCCAACCACTGCAAATGAGGTTTACATTGGTTTTTATAGAGGGCCGTCCTCTTTGCAGCATTTAATATTTGCCATCGACCTTCTTGAGATCTATAATTATGCCATCGAAAATAAGCACATGATCCTCTTAATCGCAGTCTAGAGAACCACAAAATTAAATGCAATCAGCGGTCATCTTCATTAAATGTCTTGACATATACATGAAACCGTTAGGATGATCCACGAACAGCGGATTCGAACAAATAAAATCTTCAATTTTGGTGGCTTGAACGCGTTCCTCGACCTTGACCGCATTGGAAATCCGCAAAACATTAAATTCGGGCAAGCATTTAATCCTTGGAAATCGAAAAAACCTTCTCGGGCCGTTCATACTGCGTTCTGGCGGGAAACTGTTGCAGGTCACGAAAACGTGATGGGTTGCGAAATCGCAACGTATTCTGACTCCGTACGCTTTGACCACCTTTGACCCACGAAAACGGAACATGTAGTGATATCGCTACACATTTCCGACACTTGGTACGGTCTTGCCCATGGGCCGCGAAAATGCGCGAAAATGCGACACTTTTTCCCTTTGAATGTCTTCGACCTTCTCTTGTCGCGATTTCGTTGCATATTCATCTCGCTCAGCCCTGTCATCAAAATTGCAGTGAATCGCTACAACTTTCATTTCTTTTGTTTTCGGACCAAAACGACCGCGATTTGAGAACGTGCAACGCATCGCTGCAACTTTTTGCCTAGACTCACTTCTCAACAAAGACCGCGCGATTTTGAAACATGCAGCCTTTGAAAAAAAATGCCTTAAGACTTTGGAACATACAGCGCATCGCTGCACTTTTGCTTTGGACTTCCTTTGCAACCAACTCCGACGATTTTAAAACATGCAGTGCATCGCTGCAACTTTCGAGCTCTCAAGCCTTTGAAACCGCTCGCGTCGCGATTTTGGGACGTGCAGCGCATCGCTGCACTTTGAGTACTTAAGTCTTCGACTGAGTTTTCTTTTGTCGCGATTTCACAACAATTTGTCGTTGTTCCTCCTTTGCTTGTTTGAAGTCACGAAAATAGAACACGTCGCGATATCACGACGGTTCCGCCCAACCTGCATGCGTTGACCGCGTTGACCACGATTTCGCGACATGTCAGCGAATCGCTGCATTTTCTGGACTTAGTCTTTTCTTGCTCCTTTTTTGCTTCAAAGCCGCATCCAAAGCTGCATCAAGGCTAGTATCAAAGTAAGATCTGCAACAATTTACGTGTTAATACTTCAATTAAAATCAAATGTGGCAAAAATGCCAACAAGAACACAATTAGAAAAAATTTAGGAACAGGGTATTACTGACCATCTCTTCACAAGGATGTAAAAAAGTACATCAGGCATTGTGATGCATGCCAAAGAATGGGGAAACCCACTCACACAAATGAAATACCACTACAACCTCAAATGGTTTTAGAACCATTTGAGAGGTGGGGGCTGGATTTTGTGGGACCTATTGACCCACCTTCTCAAGGAAAGGTGCATATTTTAGTATGCACTAATTACCTGACAAAGTGGGTAGAGGTGCGTGCTTTCAAACATGCTCGTGAAGAGAAGGTTGTTGATTTCTTGTATAACCAGATTTTTTAGAGATTTGGAGCTCCACGATCTATTACCATAGACCAAGGACCCCAATTTGCATCTAAAGTTATTGAAGCTTTTACAGAATTGTATGAAATTAAACATAGGAAATCATCACCTTATCACCCACAATAAAATGGTCAGGTTGAAGTAACAAACAGGGAATTAGAATGGATTTTGACTAAAATAATAGCTTCTCATAGGAGGAATTGGCTAGATAAATTACCTGAAGTAGTTTGGGCTTATAACATTACATGGAAATCCACCACAGGTTTCACACCTTATGAACTGGTTTTTGGAAAAAAACCTCTTTTACCTATTGAATTTGAGCTACTAACATTACGAATAGCTTTGGAAATTGGAATTGATTTGTCACAGGCACAGACAGATAGGATTCTACAGCTGAATGCATTGGATGAACTTCGGTTGGATGCACTACACCAAACTAAGATAATTTAGGAGCAACGAAAGTAGTGGCATGACAACCACATTCAGCATAGGAAGTTTCAACAAGGAGATTGGGCCTTGTTGTTTGATTCTCACTATGAGGATTTCCTTGGAAATTTGTGGACTAGATGGCTTGGACCTTATCAAATTGAAGAAGTATTTGACAATGGAGCAGTTCATCTCTCTCCCATTGATGATTCATGGAGGAAGTTGGTAGTGAATGGGCATCGCCTTCGGGTATACCATGCACCACTAACCAAAGAAGAATTATTGCAACAGCTTGACAGTTTGGATATACGTAAGGTGGAAGAGATTCCCTCTTCCATCTCAACTTCAACAGATTCAACATAACAATGAAGTTCCAAGATGAAAAATACAAAAAAAGAAAAAAAATCAAAAAACAAAATAAAAAAATGAATAAATCATGATTGTGAAATTCCCTCATGGGAATGATTTCAAGGAAATCATGAATTCCTTCATTGGCACAATCAAGATAAAAAAAAAAGAGAAAAGGAGAGGTGAAAAATGAAAAAGAGAGAAAAATGAATAATTCAACAGTGAAAACCTCTATGAGGCACTGCTGAATTGGTGTGCATGAAAACCAGTTTTTCGGCATGCATAGCCTTGAAACACTCTATATCATCATTGTAAAAACTCACCAACTGCACTTGTTTTGAAAGTGTTGCAGCAAAAATTAGCAGGACATCATCAAAAGCAACCATCCATCAAATGTACAAGCAAATTGTTCAAAATAGGTATATGTTTCTTGCACTTTTTATCATTGTAAGTATTTAGTATGTAGTGTGTAAATATTAACAATTAAGTATAAAAACATTCATGAGGTTTGGCATATCCAAAACATACCAACCTGCCTGGAAAAGAAGAAGAATTCTAGTTTTTGTAAACATTGCAGATTTTTTCATGGACAAAAAAAGAAAGGGAAAGTGCAGAAACTACAAAATTGGATAAATGAGATACAAATCTGGTTACAAAAGTATGCAGGGGTTTCAAAAACCCTCAAAAGGATGCAAGGCTCCAAAATAAAATTTTGGCTTGTTTGCTCTATGGTAGTAAAATCAAACATCTTCGAAATAAGGATATCTTCGGAATGATGAAGTTGTTTGATCTTCGGAATGATGAAGTTGTTTGATCTTCGAAATGACGAAGTTGTTTGATCTTCGAAATGATGAAGTTGTTTGATCTTTGAAATGATGAAGTTGTTTGTTCTTCATAATAACGAAGTTTTTTGTTCTTCGAATTAATGAAGTTGAATTTTCTTCGGAATAATAAAATTGTTTGATCTTAGGAATGACGAAGTTAACTTCAAAATAAAAGGGGGCAGTTTTGAAATTGAAATTACATGGTAGAAATATTGAATTTCAAATATTCCACGTGGCATCTGCAAGAAAAAGGAAATAAAAAATGGTTATCTTGCCACGTCTTTCGAATAGGTGAAAAAGTCAAAGCTCACATGCCTAAGATCATGTGTGATATCGTTCTAAAAAATCAATCAGGTTTTCATAGGGAAAGAATATTTTATTATCGGCACGATCTTCATGCCACCCGAAAAGGTACGACAATCAATAAAAGACGTCACAACCAATGACAAATAATAAGTAGCCAAATTTGATAAATGATAAATAAGCATGCGAAGGACCAACATTTAGGGATGGCTCACCATTCAAGACACGATGGATCCTATCGACATGGGAAGGATGTCCACTCACCGATCGCCATGTATCCAAATGAAATATGGCATAGATATTCCATAATTTGTGCCACCTTCTTTTCGAAGATAGTTCATCTGTTTTGAAACTCAACACTGCATTTCATGATTACTATGAAAGTTGATAGAAAATTGAATTACCATCATCTCCAAAGGTGCAAAGAATAGAATCCAAACCAGAGAAAAATTCACAAAGCATAAGTGCAAAAAAATTTTTAGGTGTGTTTGAAGATGAGGAAAACATAAAATTTGCAGAGGGTGGCCATAGTAGCATTGTTGTAGCAGAACAAAATTGAAGCCAAGACATGGGGCGAAAAACAAAGATAGAACCAGAAAATGCTAATTACCTTCGAGGAAACCCTGAGATGCTGAGGATCTTTGAGGACGGTGGACTGATGCCATTTCTAAATAAATTTGATGGATGTTCTGAAGACCTGGCAGTAGAATTCACCCACACATTCAAAAACAATAGAGCCCACATCAGCGGAATGTCCATAGAGGTAACTCCTGAAATCATGAGTGAAATTACTGAACTCCCTTTACAAGGTTTGCAAATTTCAAAAACTGGTAGGAATACATTATCAGAGGTAGTTAGCCAGTTCACAGAAGAAGGGGATAGGGAACCAGTATATCAAATGAACAAAAATGTATGCAAGGGAGTAAAATAAACTAGCCTACAGGAGCCATGGGATGAGGTAGCCATATGGGTGATTAGATTCTTAACTTGCGAAGGGTAGTATGTTGTTTTGTTTGGGCATCATTTTAGAATTCTAAATCACCTCAGACATGGTAGTCAATGACCAGAAGTTAGGGTTAATTTCCCTTTGTACCTACATCAAGAACTACAAAACATGTCCAAACACTACCAGGAGGGTAAGGGAAGCCCTCGTCACCATGGATTAATTAAACTTGTCTATAAACATCACTTTAGGGGTAACCCTAGAAGTTTCAACTGATTTTTCTCTATTTGGAATGAAGTGGTTTATGGAGAAGAAGAAGAGGAAAATGAAGAGGAGGAAAATGTTGCCATAAAGGAAGAAGCACATCAGGAAGAAGAATCAGAAGCCCTTTCCTCTTCTCAAGGATCTCCATCAACTAAAACTTGAAGACAAAGGAAACATAAGGCTAAAATTAACCCTAAAAAAGGAAAGCAAAAGAAAGTCAGATTTTTTGAAAACATCACTGTATTTCTAGAATAGCCTATAGGTCAAATTGAAATTCCCAGTAGTACAGAGGGTGGAACATAGAGGAAGAAAAGAAAAATTTCATCGAAAGTAATTTTTGCTTCTACATCCTCTAGCACTACAGGAAAACAAGACACAAAAGGAAAGTCTATGGCAGGGATACGGAGGTCTTCAAGACTCCATAAAAATGATAAATCACAAGAAATAATTGAAAAAGAAATAATGGAGGAGACATTGTCTACACCACCTCCAAGAAGAAGCCCCAAAAATTTACAAATGCAGACTGAGGTAACAAGAAAATACAGTCCTGAAGTTACTAAAGAATAGCAGGATACCATGTTTTCAGATGACACAATAGATAGAAGTATGGAGGACTCACAGGATATCCCTGCACAGGACCAAATAGATCACACTGAAGAAGTGGATGCAGCAGATCTGGAGTCACCACCTGAAGATAGCCTACCCACTTATTCATCAGATTTTGAAATAGAGGAAGAAGAAGAGAACATACAGGAACAACTAAGAGCTGCTAAAAGTGTCATAAAGACACACATGAAATGGATCGATGAACGAGAGTCAAGCCATTGAAGAAAAAGATAAACAAATTTTTGAATTACAACAAGAAGTGGAGAGGTTGAGGAACAGACTGGCCCAATTTGAGCCATAGTCTGTAGAATCTAGTGATGGAGAAGATGTTGCCCAAATCTTGCTAAACCTATCAAAGCAAGACAAAGATAAAACAACATCAGATAAAAATTTGTAGCCTCCCCCACAAGCTAAAGAACTAATGATTAAGCCACAAGATGAGGCAACTATCACAGACTTTGTTTTGATGAATCTTGTAGAAGCAGTTGAACCTTTGACTATGAGAGCAGAAATCGAAGAGATGATTGATGCTCAGATCCCTCAGTAGGATGATACTATAATAGGGGCAGTTGAACAACAGGATTCTCAGAAGCATATGGAAATAAATGGACTTGGAAATGAAGTTTCAAAACAATCAGCAGAAAGTTTGGGACATTCTAAAGTTGCATTTCCTCATTTCGAAGTTGTATCTTCTCATTTCGAAGATGCTTTGGAACAACCCAGAAGTCCAGTTAAAAATACCAATGATGGGTCACAATAGCCAGCAGTGCAAATGACATCCACAGGGGAGGCCTTAGATCATCAAAACATGGGCAATCAAGTAAGTATCCCTTTACATCAATCTTCTGTATCCAATTTTCCATTGGTCATACCAAAAGTAGAAACAGAAGAAAAAGGGGTACAGGTAGATTTGCTACCTAGATTTCAGCCAGTAATAAGACCACCAAACATTGTTGCTTTAGAAAAATATAATGAGGATATAGCATGGTGGGTTTTAAGGTGTCAAAAACTTGAAACTCAAATTGCAGAGTTAAAACCTTTGGAAAAGCAACTGGAAAGTAGAAATGCAAAAATTACCAAGTTGCAGGAACAGGTGCAATACCTCTGCCAGGTTGTAGAATATTTGGCTCAATTCAGAAGGCCAACCAGATTTTATAGCTTAGTCCTGAAGGAAAGGTACCTTCGTTGGTAGGTTATGAGAATCCATTCCAAACTTCCTTATAGTTTGGACACTACTGAGGAATTTTTGGAAGCTTACCTGAATAGCCTAGAAGAATAGAAAAATCTAATGTGTGAGTTGTTCCTACACAATTTTCTCATTTTGAAAGATGTAACATTCCTTCCCCATATATTTACAGGTGATGTACAACTAAGATCTTTCATGTCTACTCTGCAGAATCAAGTCTATTGGAGACAGGAAAAGAAAAGGAACAAAGAAATTGAAATGCAGGCTGAATTATTGATAAGACCCTTTCAGCCTAATCATAAAATTCCTACTAATCAACATTTCACTATGATGAATAGGGCAGAGATTAAGTTGATGTATTTAAACAATCTTAAGGATTGTTTAACCAGTTTCCAAGGTTTCTGTGCAGAAAATTTTGCAAATGCTCTATCAACTTGTAAGGACAGGTGGGCAAAGCTATCAATGTCATTACAGAAAAGGGAACCCATCTCACCAATCAACCTGGAATGGTCTAAGAAAAGAGCAGAAGGAGTAATGAAGGCTATCCTCACTTTGAAACATCAATGGATAGGTCTGAGGTATAGGCCTCCTACCATTATCACTCATGTTCCTTATTTCTTTGACAATGAGCCTCAACCAGATGACCAATTTTAGGAGTGGTTCAAAAATATTCAAGAGAGCAGAGGACATTATGTAGGGAACAAAATGTTTTATAGAATATGGAATCTGAAGATGGACATGTGTGATTCAATAGCTCAACAAAATGCATGAGGGCATGCATTGAAATAAGTTGGGGGGAAAATGATGAGGCCTGGAATTGCCTCAGTCATAGCATGTTTTGAACCATCAAAAAATGCCTAAAAAACCTTGTGATATGTTTATTATGCTAATATAGTTGATTTAATGCACTATATATTAAGTATTTGCATGATTAAGGTGTTTAGGGACATTATACTCTGTTTTTACAGTTTTTGTACAGTTTTGCATTGTTCTAAGCATGGTTTACTGATGAATGGAATGCATGGTTTTAGTAGCAACATAATATATGTATTTATGTTTTATATTTCCCATGTGCTAATTTGTATGAATCTAGAAAAAATGCCAAAAGTTGTAAATGTGCAACAGAAACAAGATTACACAAAATTACCATGTAAATTCCAACCAACTGCCAATGAATGGTAGGGCCTAGAATTTACCAATAGAGGAAGATAAAAATGATTGTAATCACCTCTTGGTAGTTAGGATAGATATTCTATCCAATAAAATTGACTGAAATAAGTTTTTAATGCATCAAGACATAAAAGCACATATACATCCGGTCGTTCTGAAGACTCTCCGAAATAACAGGGGAACACACCAGTTTTAGATGTTTAGACAACTTTAGCATCTAAAATGGTAAGGAATCAATGAGGCAATGAAGGAATAGCTTCTTACAACTGTTTCCACCATTCATAACTCACCCCTACCACCGGAGACACACCGCTTGAACCAACACCCGCTGATGCAGCTTGCACTATCCTAAAATAGACCAAGTCAGTTGCAGAATATTAGGCAAAATCAATGTAAAATATCAAATCAGATATTTTGGGCACATAGAATAGGAATAAGACAATATAAATAATGTAACTCCCATATTGGTAGAGCTATTAGGAAAATAGGAGATAGATGCAGTAGATATCAAAGTGTAACAGTGTGCAACAAGAAATGTAATGTTGTTTTTCAGATAAATAAAAGTGCAGTTTCCATCATCTTTTGTTATGTATGAGTGTGTTAGCAATTAGCAAGTAAAGGAGCTCTTATACCTTCTTCTAGAAAAGGAAGCAAGGGCCACTTCTTGGCCTAGAAGAAGGACTGACTGACAGGTTTTCCTCTGATATTTGTTGCAGCAGAATTTAGTTGGATACTTGTCAATTTCTTTCTTTGTTTCATACTAACCATTGTGGTAGTTCCATGATTTGTCTCCATGCTTAGAATTGAGTTTTCAGATTTCATAAATGTGTGATCAGTGATAAACTAGTTAGACCTGTGTCTTTCTTGTTCCATGTTTTCAACAATTAAAACAGTTTGCAGTAGTATTCTGGTTTCTTTACTTTCAACAACTTTACAAAGTTTTCTTGCATTTCCTTTTTGTTGTCAACTACTATGACAGAATATTGACAACCTTCTGAAATAGAACACTGACAGGTGTTCAACTTGTGTGTTTACTTCCAGCAATTTCCATTTTGCAAAAGTAATTAGGTTTAATTTTCTATCATCTCAATTATTGCAATTGTACTTAGGTTTCAGTTTTTGCAATTTAGAATTAGGTTTCCATTTTTGCAAGTAAATTAGTTATTTTGTGCAAGATAGGATTAAAAAGGTGATCAAAAACCCCCAACACAATATGTTCTACCAATAAGACCTGCTGCTCCCAATTGAACTAAACTACAGCCTTGCTTAAACCTTCTCTCGTAAATAGCCTTGGACACCACCCTGGATTGACAAATCATTGAGATTAAATGATGCTATTAATGACACACATCATTCAAATCAATACAAATCCTATTTATTTAGAGATGGCAAATTCTCTTAGCGACTTGGATAGGGCAAAGTATCTTAGCCACTTGGAGAGGGCAAAGTCTCATATGCACAATAGAGGCAACTAATATTTGAGTATAAAAATATGATTCCAACTATAACATAACTCTTCCTATTTTTAGACTAAATCAACATTAATCCTAACCCTAATGCTCAAGGGCCAACTAACTTAACCTAATTCCTGAGCTAATATTAATTAATATAGTTGATGTGGCTATATTGTAGTCATTACGAATGTAAGGATTCATTTTAAAAGATTTGGAAGATGGGGGGATTTTAGAAAATTTCTATGATAAGATATTTAAGAGGTATTGCAAAAATTTCAAATAAACACAAATGGGATTGAAAACTATTAGAAATTGGATTATTATTCTTTTTAGTAGGAAAGAGAAAGTATCAAAGTCAAATTTATACTTCAACTTAATTTACTCTTCATGATAAATGTTGGAGGAGACTTAAACTACTTATGTCAAGTTCAATGATAACTCGTAATTGTTGTCTATGGATTACAAAAGGGACTTTAACACACCCTTCTATTACTCTCTAAAAACAATGAGGTTCACATGGATTACTCTTTGCACCCTTAGTTCTAATTAGGACATCCTTTAAAATATCTTCAATATAGCCATGTCAATTATATTTACTTTTATTAGCTTGGGCCCTAGGTTAAGGTAGTTGGCCCTTGAGCATTAGGGTTAAGGTTAATGTTGATTTAGTTTATAAATGTGAAGAGTTATGCTCTAATTGGAATCATATTTCATATTCAAATCTTAGTTTTATTTGTTTCACCTATGAGACTCGATCCTATCCATGTGGATAAGGTACTTTGCCCTCTCTAAGTGGCTAAGAATTTGTATTGATTTGAATGTGGAATCTGATTACCTGTAATTTTTATTTTTGTCATTGAATATAAATATATTGTTATTAGTGGATGTTATATATTGCAAATTGTTGAATTATTATTGACATTATTGTATTTCTTAAAGTTGTTTCATTACAAGTGGTATTAGAGCATCAATATTGGATTCCCATAGTGATTTTAATTTGTGGCAAAGGTCACACAAACCATTATAGAACCTTAGTTGAACAATTCTATTTCTTATATCTAGTAATTTTATGTCATTTTTTGGGTGCATTTTTCTTCTCTAATATTGTGAGTTCATTGTTTTTAATTCTTTTTTCCAAACTTGATTATAAATAAAAGTATCAAGTGTGTCGGGACCATTGTGGGAGGCCTATCCTATTAAGATCATCTCTCTAAGCCAAGTAAAATAAGAGGTATTTCTAGAAACACTTTTTCATAATTAGGTGTGTCAAACCCTTGCAAGATACCTATCTCTTTGGGATAGCCTCTTTAAACTTTTCAAAATAAGGGGTATTTCTCACAATACATTTTTTTAAAAGTGCTCCAAAGGATTCTTTTAATTTTTATACTTTTCCCTAGTGTATGAACGAATTTGCTACTCCTAATGGTTGGTTGTAAATCAATGATTTATTGTAGTGCATTAATCATTTAGAGGAGGTGTACATGAACAAAAAGAAGCACCCACCTAGAATTCTCGATAAGAATCATAACTCCTTCAAATATCAATAGTTTTAGCTAGTGTCTTCTTTTCTTCTTAAATGTTGTGGCTTTGCCTCCTCCCAACACCACTCCTTCATCTCCTCCTCCAAATAACCCTCCCTTGCTACTCCTCCTATTACCATCCCAATTAATAGTAATATTATCAATACAATTGATTTTAGTCTATCTACCTATCTTAAGAAACAAGAAAGTATGGTTAATTCCAATGCAATCGCTCAAAATAAAATCAACAGTATGTTAGCCAACATTCTATGTTTTCTAAATATATCCTCTAATATACAATCCCTTGACTAGAAGTTTCAATAAATCACTAGGTAACATCTATTGGGCATGTAATAAGCACCTATAGACACTAAAATCATGTCAATCGAATAGGACTGCAATGATGCCACTCTTATCGACACCATATGACCCCATTGGGAAACCCTTAGGGGTTAAATAGGGGTCCTAACTACTTTTGGGAAGGTTTACCCCACTTTTGGGAAGTTTTGGGCCATGTAGCCATGGTTGTCCCACCCTAGGATGGCCATAGTTCATGGTTGTCCCACTTAGGGATGGCCACAAGTAATTGTCCCTGGGTGGGACGACCATGGTCTAGACCCCTAAAAAAGTCAAGGGTGGGACAAATAGAAATCAAATTCTACCATTTATCATGCCCAATGACTTATGGCAGATTGGGAGCCTATCTAGGCCATCACAACCTGCAAATTGGAGGCTCAAATTGGAGATCTCTTCCATCCAACACATGGCAAGAGCTTTGACAAGTGGAGGCACCTGCCTTACATGCATTAACTTGCCCCTTTGGCCTTGTGGCCCTCTTGGGCTATAAATTTGAGTGATTCCACTCAATTTCAAGGAGAAGTATTTGCAAGAATTTGCCACAAAGTGCTATTGATATTTGCTCTCACCTTTTGCCCTCATATTTGCCCTTGGAATCTTCATCAATCAAAGGATTTTTCAAGGCATCCCAAAATATATACATCCCTTTCAAAACCCATCTATTCTTGTGAATCAAATCACCAAATTTGACGACAACACCCCTAGGAGTATTCTATACCATATTTCAAAAGAATTGGTGGCAAAAACCACCCTAGGATGGTTAACAATCCCAATTTTCCCACCCAAGGATGGCCATGAATTGGCATACAATTTTAAATCAATTTTAGTGTAGATCATTTTTAGAGTAGTTTATATCCATCATACTTGAATTTGGTAAATTTTGGAGCAGTTTTGGACCTTCAATTAGGGTTTTTAAGATGATAGTCCCAATTGTCCCACCTAGGGATGGCCATAGATTCTGCTCACCATTTCATTTCAATTTTTGAATAGATCATTTCAAAATTATGTAATATGCATTATGCTAAGTTTTGGTATCATTTGGAGTAGTTTTGCATTCTCTATTGCACTCTTTGTATCCATTGTTACATGCATTTCATTGATTTTACCTTAATCCACGCATGCTATTAACTCATTTCAATTTCTTGTGTGTAGGTATAGGTATTCTAGCACATGAGGAAGGAGCTAAATATTTGAATATGGATAGCTCATTGCAACGATAACAAAAACCTGCTCTTCAATCATGAGTGCGAGAAAGACACTGAAAGCGTGTCGTAGGTTTATGAAAGGATTGGATCCTTCAACATTGTAATTGGATTGTATCAATTGAGAGCTCTCAAGGGGATTTTTTGTAACCATGTCTTTGAAAAATGCAATAATATAAAGAGAACCCCTCATTTATTTCAAATATTTGTCATTTATTGCTTCCTTTATTGTCTTTCTTGAATGCTTGAATAGAACAATAGATGTAGTTCATTTTCCTTTTCTAGGTGCACCATTTTTTCACTCTACAATGGTGATCATGGTGGGACTCTTGTTCTTTTCCATTTTTGTAACTTTTGACCTTGATTTTACCCTTTTAATGTTGTAGGTTTTGGCCATTATAGACTTAAACAGCCCCTAAATTCCTAATTGGAGCACCCATGGATGGCCACAGTAACTGTACCACCCAGGGACGACCTCCAAATATGCAACCATTCCACCCAGGGACGACCACAAAACAGGGGGTTTTCAGCCCAAATTTCCAAAAATAGCAACTTCTTAGACCTTCAAGGTAAGTGCCTAAACCTTCAATTTGCATTAATGTTGTTTAGAAAAAGTTAAATTCAGCTTTTCATGTATTTTCCTTGTTGATTGAAAGGTTGATTTTCACTTTTTCTAAAATTCAAAATAACAAACAAAATAAAAACAGTGGTAGGAACCTAGGGTTCCTAGCACATAAATTGATAAATAAATAAATAATAACCTAAAACTAAAAGAATCGCTTTTGGATTGTCGGGAAGTCCCTTCAATGTTTTAATAAATGTTTTGTATAATATTTCATGGATATATTAAATGATAGAATCACATAGTGTCTTATACCCCTTTAGGGTTATGAGTGAAGAGTCACCATGCTTCCTAACCCTAACCCTAATCTTATAATAATATAATAATTAATATAATTAATTATTATATTATTTATTAATATAACCATAGGATAACATGTATTATTATTATTATTAATTAATGTTAGGATAGTATCCTAACATGCCATCCCTCTTTGAAGAGCTTTGTCCTCAAAGCTAGAAAAATTTGGAAATATGCTTCTACAAAGTTTGCCAATCTCAATATCACAGGCTTCTTGTAGTTAAGTTTGTCTTTAAAAAAAACTCAATTGTCACACTATAATGCACATTAACATCGGCCACTTCTCGTCTATTCACAACTTCTTTCTCTAAATAGTTGGTTAATTAAACCTTTGAAAATCCTTAACGAGGCAAATGCCTTATTTCTCCTAAGGTTTAGAACTTGTTTGTTAGAGATAAAGAACCTCTTTGTATTGCCACTCCCGGTAGTATATGAATAATGCTATCTTGTATTATTTATGGTCCATATTCTTCTTTTCTTGTTTCGATAACAATTTCTAAAGAAATACCTTTTTTTTTTTTATATACCATGGGATCTAAGAATTCCCAATCTTTTTTAGAATAACAGTGCTCTATATTGTTTAGTGCATAGGACAAACACGATGTGCAATCTTCTATGGAGATGGTCTTTCTTCTAAGTTGTGATCGTGATAGTTGGTGAATTTGATTGTGAGATTTTCCTCCATAGTATGTTTGATGAAATAAAAGGGCTCTATGAATTCGTTAAGTGTGGCCATCTACCAAGTGTCTGTTACCAACTTGAGTGCCATGTGCCTATGAATTTCTTCAATGTGGCTCGATGCTTGTAAGCTTACATGTCGGTAAGTTGTACACATAATACCTACAAACTATGTACACTTTCAATGAAATGAAAACAGACCCATCTATCAACAATCATCATTTCCATTAGTAGTCACTACTCAGTAGTCTTTATATCATCTTATTTTGAAGTTCATATCGTATCCAAACAAAATGGAACAGTTTTCACTTCAGTTTTTTTTTTTTTTGAACGTAGACAAAATATGATATAGATACCTAATTGTCCTTCTAAATTGTATACAAAAAGCTTCCATTTGAACCTTATAAGAAGAGACAACAGTTATAAAGCTTCTCTTTTAACTTTACTGATTTTAACCGCCAGTGATATAAGAGTCCATCTTAAATCTTATTGATGAACACCGGTAATAACTAATGTTCACCACAACGAAAAAGGGCGGCCTTTTCTGCACGTAGGCTACGATATATTCGTCTTGTTTATTTTTGAGATAATTTGTTGTCATTCTGATTCAACTTTAGTGTATCCCATCACTTATATGTTATCATTGAACTAATGCTCTATTGGCACCTCCATTAATCTTTTCTTCTCAAACTCGTTCAAAATTTTCAATGATCACGAGATGCTGCAAAAAGACATCCCTAGGATGAAATCCATGAATAGATAGAAAAAAATATTTTGAATAGACAAATCCCTCGTTCGTTCTCCATGTCTGGCGAGTATGCGCACAATAGATATTATCACCCATAACTTAATCGATGTGTTTTAGAACCGACTACTGTGTTTGACGTTCGTTCGCAACACAGGAGTGTGAGAGCTTGTAAGGAAGAACTTTTTCATGGCACTTAGAATTTAAGGGAAGCCAAATGTATTTTTGTTTTTAATTTCTTATTTTACGTTTGAGCAGTCATCTAGCTTGGCAGTGTGGTTGGTGTGGTATGCAGTTGGCCTGCAATTTTTGGACCGAGTTGCTGCTAGATTTCATCTTTGAAGTGGAGAGATCGTTCATCATCACTGGTCTCCTGGTTTGGATGGTCACGGTGGGCTTAGGCTTTGAACATGGCTTCGATGATGTGATTCCCATAAAGCCTGTGGTTCCTCACATTTTTAAACACATATGTTTTGTTATATCTCAGGCTCGATTTCCCTTCCGAAGAAGAGTAAGCTTGAGTTACTGACGAAAATCTACCCAACAAAACTCTAAAATATGGCATTGAATTTGAGATGGATGCTCACAAAGCTTTATATTCTGTCCATTATCTGTGATTTGTTCCAGGTTTTTGTGAACCGAATTAAAGACGTGAACCACTGTTTTATACTGTCCACATTTTTCAAAACCAAAAATTGATGATGAAAGGATTCATATTGAATGTCACTAAGAATGAATGACAGTGCATGGCGTTGGTCCTCACATGTAGATTCAGAAAATTTTGACAAGTCCTTCACTTTATGTGCCCAATTGTTTGAATTACCACCAAACCGAGCGACCATTTCAATCAAATAGAAAGGATGGTAATGGTACTTTATAATTTTTAAATACGAATTCAACTGCAGCCAGACAATTCCATAAAGAAGGATCATTGACATCTGCATAGGAAATGGGAAATGGCGGAGGTGGCCATGGAGGCGGACGGGCAGGGCTGCATTCCTTAGATTTTGTTTCTTTTGCTTTTGCAATCTGAAATTCACCTGCAACTAATTTGGAGCTATGAGAATACTCAAATGTAACCTCGTTGGGAATGATGTCCTTCACGAGGATTGGACCTCCTAAATTTTGAGAAACAGTTTTAGTAGCACCAGGTGAAGGAGAGAAATAAGGAGCTTTAGTGGATGTTAGTGCAATGGAAATAACTTTATGATACTGAGCACCTTGAGCCTCTATTTTGTTTGCATAGGTGATACTAGGTTGGCTTCCACTTTGATATGCATTGTAATTTTTAGAAACTTTCGTTTCTTCCTCTGCATTAAAAAGAACATTGCAAACAACATTGGAGATATTGCAAACAATATTGGAGATATTTTTAGGGTTTGGTTTTTTTTCGTTCTTGGGGAGTGCAATGGGTACCCTCTAGGATTCCCTGGTTATGGGCTCTTCCTCCACCTGGGATTCCATGGCTATGGGATCCTCCTCTACTTGAGATTCCATGGCTAGGGTCTCCTCTTGCATTTCCATTAAATATTGTATAATACGATCAGAACGTTCCATTTGTTTTTTTTGTTTTTGTTCAATCATTCTTCTAATTTTTGCAATGTCATTTTTCATTTCCTTGACCAATATGGTTGGATCCATAAGGCTCTGATACCAGATGGTAGGAACCTAGGGTTCCTAGCACATAAATTGATAAATAAATAAATAATAACCTAAAACTAAAAGAATCGCTTTTGGATTGTCGGGAAGTCCCTTCAATGTTTTAATAAATGTTTTGTATAATATTTCATGGATATATTAAATGATAGAATCACATAGTGTCTTATACCCCTTTAGGGTTATGAGTGAAGAGTCACCATGCTTCCTAACCCTAACCCTAATCTTATAATAATATAATAATTAATATAATTAATTATTATATTATTTATTAATATAACCATAGGATAACATGTATTATTATTATTATTAATTAATGTTAGGATAGTATCCTAACAAACAGGGACAAGAACAATTTAATTATACATTTGAATGGTTTGACTACTTGTGACCTACCTAAGGGTTAGGTTGTCATATAGGATAAGTATTTTGTAGGTTCCTTATTCATGCTAATATTTTTGAAAGTGAAATATTTCTTATGCATTTAGTGAAGGTTCATTGAATGCTACTTTGTTTTACTTTCTTTAAGTATAAAAGGAACCACACACACCACGCCACATTCGAACATTAGTGAGTTGGAATTTCATCCCCAACCACTAATAGAAACCAATGACAGTGGTTTTCATATCCACCCGTTGGTTCGCATCCTACAAACCCTATTTTTGGCCAAATCCAGCTCTGAGAACTGTCTTAGCCATGGAAAATAGCATGCACTCCTCTTCAGAGGGTGTATCATTGCCCATGGTCAATATGGGTGAGGACTGGTAGGACCTATGCTCCTTGATCGGGTATGGGTTTCATATCCATACATTGGTTGATTCACGTGAATGGAATTTCATTACCGGTTGTCGAGCTACGAGTATACAGGTGAAATCTATTAAATAAATTGAAAATTACATCAACAATCTTCAAACACGTGAAAATATATCTCTTTGCAAAACAACAAATCAAAAACACACCAAACAGTTTTAGGAACACATATACATCTTTAAAAGAGATAAACACTTGTATTATTGTGTGTTTCTATTTCTTTTGTGTGTTGAATCATTAAAATTTGTAAAGGAGATAATCACATAGGATTTAGAAAGAAGTAGTTATGGTTTGCACTCGTAGCCAAGCCCACTCAAGGGCTAACACTGCGGGGAGTAGGCAAGGAGACATAGACCATCTCCTATTTGAACCTAAGAATTTGGTTATACCTCCTTGGAGGCCTCCTACTTGCCCAAGTCCTAGAATGTCAAATAAGGAACCTAGCCTCCAAGGGACCCCCACGCGGGACACCCCTACAGGTTGTGGTCCTAATCAAGGAAATTATTTTCCAAGTATAGACACTTCACATACCTTCTTTCAAGAATGGAAATCGCACATTGAGGCACCAACACATAGAGCAATACCATGCATTCGCGTGTCTGCTCGGTCTACCTCGCACACCTACATGTAGGATCAAGACTATGCACCATGGGCAGGGCCAAATTATTAAAATACGCCCTTAAATCACCCTAATAGGTATTCGCAGTATAAATAGCAAGATGAGTATGATTCTCATTGCCCTAGGCGAGAAAACTCAACCCTTACCTTTCTCATTTATAAATGAAGACCTGAGGAGAATATCAATTATCCTAGGTCGCATCATTCGTTGCAAGCATGATGTACTTTTGCGCTAGCTGAGTATAAATAACATCTATTTAGGAGTGAGCCTCAAGTAAACATGACCTCTCTCAATTGAGGGAAGCTCATAGTGGATTTATTATATCCTCTTGAATAGGATAGGTATCATAACAATAGTGCTATGGCTCATAGGCCCCACACAACTGAGCAGATAAACCAAGTTATCAAAAGGTATGCTAGCCACCAAGCTCAATTTGATTAGCTTTTGCTAGATAAAAAATGCTTGGATCTCTTAGATTGCCAACATCAATTAGAAAAACAAAGGATTGAACAACTGATTCAAAAGACCTTGCACAATGGGGTTCCTACCCCAAGTACGCACAAATAGGGGGTTCATCAAAAGCAACCCACTTTTAACCAAAATAGGCTTCCTAAGCCTAATCAAATGGTGCCTCCTCGACCTCCTAGGCCTAATCAAGACTTACCTCCTAGGCCAAACATAGATCACCTTCAACAAGCATTTGTTCCTCCTTGTAGGCCCATTTAGGAAACACCTTACGGGGCCTATGATGATTTGGAACGAAAATAGGAATACCTAGAAGCACCTTATGGAGGTATGGTTGATGAAAATCAACCACCACACCATATGCTTGAAATTCCTCGCCCCCCACCATGGGGCCAAAGTAAAAAAGATGATATTTAATCCTCTGATGTTTATAGAGCATTGCTTGAGCAAATGGAAACCATAGAGAGCAAGACAACTGGGTCTGGGCAACAAAAGCCCACTTTGCACCAGCTACGTAGTCAACCACTTCATCCATCTATACCTTCCCCTCCATATCCAGAGCATTTCAAAATGCCCAAGTTGGACAAATTTAAAGGAGAGGAATATGCATAGGAGCACGTCACTAGGTTCATGAACCAGTGCTTCAATATCCAGGAAAATGATGCCTTACTTTTGAGAATATTTTTGATTACCCTCTCTGGCCTAGCCATAGAGTGGTATAATAAACTTCCAAGGCATAGTGTCCATACCTCTGAACAATTTGCAGATGCATTCCTGGAACATTTCACCTTCAACACTAAGTGAAAGGTGACTCTAATAGACCTTACGGGTTTGAAGCAATATGAAGATGAGTCAATCACATATTATGGTAACAGATGGTGAACACTTCTTGCTAAGCTACCATACCTATTGCTAGTATCTGATCTAACTCGGATGTTTTCTAAGATTTATTTAAAGCTAATACCATTATTACTATAACAAAAATATCAAACTCTTGAAGATGCTCTAGCATAGGCTAGAACAATAGAAGAAATTAAAATTCAAGAGGGGAAATCACAAAACCCCACAAGGAGTGGACTAAGAACCCAAAGGGCAATCCAAAATAATCAAAGCCAACAATAGTGAACCAGGTTTCCATAAATATCCCAGGGCCTGTGCAACCAATGTCGCATCATAAGGCAAATTATCAATCCCAACCTCCTCCTGCAAGTTACAAAAATAACACTCAAGCGAATCAGGGGAAAAATCAACAACGTCACCCTAGGCAACAATTTATGCCCTTTGCTAAGTCGATGGACTCCCTATTCGATCGTCTATGTGTGGCCAAGGTGATTACTCTACCTGAGATCTGGCCTATAGACCCGAGTATAGGCAAACAAAAGCCTATGGGATGTCATGAAGACCTATATTGTAGATATCATAGGCAAATTAGACATGACTTGCCAACATGCTACGGTTTCAAAAACCTAGTACAAGATATGATCGAGAGGAATGACCTTCAAGTAGATAACCCTCTCATGACAAACAATCAACAAATGGGTATTTTTAAAGACCCATTACCCACTCATGAGGTGTAGGAAAATCCTGCCAAATAAGTAAATGAGGTCCATGTGACACCCCCTCAATAAGGGTTCTTCGGGATGGTTAGCATTGTGACAAGGAATAAACACTATCCAAATCAAGTTGTGCCACCTACAGCTTCAAGCGATATTCCCTCAATGTCATAGCCTCCACCACCTCCAGTGCAAAGCCTTCCACCTTGTCCAATTATTACAATAAAAAGTAAGCTTGCTCAAAGCTTATGAACAACATCGGCTAGAATTTCTATATATGAGCTTATTCAACAATCTCCACCTCATCGAGAATCTCTTATGGAAATTCTTAAGTCGATTTACTTGCAACCCTAGGATTCTAACTCCTTTATCAATTTTATGGGGCACGTTCAGTAGTGTAAAGAGCTAGTGATCATGTTTCACAAACATGAACTCAAATCGATAGCAAGTGATGTGGTTGATCCTCCTCTACACATCATTGCATGTGTAAATGGAACACCCTATAAGAGAGTTCTAATTGACACTGGTTCATTAAGTAACATCATCACCACTAATGCTCTAAAAAATCTAAGACTTTTAGCATCCCATGTTGTTGCATCCACCTACACCCTCCAAGCATTTAATGATACAATATGCTCAACATTTGGCACTATAGTCCTACCTATCTAGGTGGGATGCAAAACTATATCAACGTTGTGTCACGTCTTGGAGGGTACAGTAGCCTACAATATGTTGCTGAGCAGACCTTGGATTAGGAACATGAAGTGCATCCCCTCCATCGCTCACCAATGTTTAAAGTATATTTATAAATTGCAAGTACATGTTGTCTTTGCAGACCTTGAGCCCTTCAAATACTGCAACTTGGTGTAGCAAATCTCCGAGTTGACTTTACCATCGAATCATGTGGACTTCCAATCAAATACATCAATTTGGGGTCCAATTCCCTCACCATCACCTTCCATTACTCCATTACCATATTCTTCCATACCATCATCATCATTGGAACCTTCAGAAACACCTTCATCATCGTCCAATCCTACGCAGAGAAACATGTCGAAGATGCCTATCGATGAGATCCCTCCCATCATCTCCACCATTTCCATGAAAGATATTCCTAGTCTAGTAGACGAGGAACCATCTCATGAGGTAAGCATTGAGTCATCTCAAGCATCGCTTCCATCCCCTCCATCCTCACCATCACAGGTCACAGTCCATTTGGCTAGTACATGTTTAGGAGAGTACATAGTGAGGAATATTACAACAATTTTAGCCATTGAGACAATACAAAATATGGGACGATCTCGTCTTCCCATAGGTACCATTGCACCTCTAGGTATACCTCCCAATCAAAAAAATTTCATATATGGGGGTATTGAACATGGAACAAAACCATCTCCTCAACAAGAAGAGGATGAAGAACCTTTCTCTAAGGACATCAATTACATGTCTAATATCGACTATGCCTTGTGATATCTCCATCGCTGCCATTTGCATGGCTATAGTTTGGGGTTATATGAACAAGGTACTCATGTTCCTTGCCAGCCACAATATCAATTACCATATGATAAATCTGGTTTAGGACACAACAAGCTTGTGCCTCTCGATGTCCTCACTGAGAGTTTAGAACACCTAGATCTAAACTATAAGGATGAGCTTGGATGCGATCCCTATGCTAATCCTAATCATATCCACTCATTGGAGAATATTTTATCATAAACATGATAGATCAAGGGATATCTCACAATTTCATCCAATCTTATGAAGAAGGTGAAGGGTCGCATACTCTTCCATATGACAATGAAGAAGAGGATCAAGGTTCTCCTTAGGAATGGACAACTGATGATGAATCAGATTATGGTGTAGCACCCATCAACTACCCTAGTTCAAATAAGGAATACGAGCAGGTCATCCCATTGGATGATGAAGAAGAATTATATCTATGTATGTTCTCAGTGTAACATCTCATTTGGTGATAACTTTTACCACTCAAATAGCAAGCTTGTCGCCTTCCACATAGACCACCATCGATCATTCCACCTCCATTGTGACCACCCCCATGAGTCTTAAGACAACCTCCTGTCAATAGACTCAATAACCCATCCAATGGAGATCATCCATATATCAATATGATTTCCATAGATCTTACTGCAACACTACATGATCCGAATAACCATCAAAGCCATTGCACCTCGACCTTGAGGTAATTGACTTTAATCGAAGAGATTCTTCCCCATATCCATCAGAGTATTGGCCTTGCGATGAAATGTTACAACCGTTTCATTTTTGTCCAAGATTTACTCAAAATGTCTTTCATGCTGAGGTTGAGCATGAGTTTTCAATTATTGACGTAAACCCAGTTGATGACATTTATTTGATCCCTACTCCACATCAGTTGGAATAGGGATCTCATATGTCAATTGAGCCAATAATTGATAGGAATATCGACAAAGATCCTAATAATACCCAATTCATAAAGCTAGGGGAAGGCTTATCCCATACTGAGCAAGCTAATTACACATAACTGTTAAAATATGAACTTCAAAAAGATCAAGCAATTCATGCAATTAATGCTTCTTCAAAGCAATATTGGTCCATCCAGCTAAAATATTACCTAAAGCTTGGTAATATCCCTTTTGGATTGTTGCATGCTGCAAAACGCTCATTCAAGCAAAAAGTGGTAAAACATGTCTTACTTGAAGACATATTGTATCATCGAAGCTACGAGGGTATCCTCCTTCATTTCTTAGAATCTCAAGAGTCGGTTTGGGAAATCAACCAAGCACACGATGGTACATGTGGTGGCCATTTCAGCGGCATGGCCATCGCAAAGCACATTCTTTGCATGGGCTATTATTGGCCAACATTAGAGAAATATTGTTGTGCTTATGTTAAGAAGTGTGTAAAGTGTCAACACCATGCTAATTTGACACATGTACCTTCTTAGGCCTTACAACCGATTCAATCGGTTTGGTAGTTTTCGTAATGGGGTTTGACATAATCAAAAAAATTGCACCCTCTTCCTCAGGCTATCATACGTTCATCATTACGACCACTGAATACTTCACAAAATGGGTTGAAGCGATTCCCCTTACCACTATGACTAGGCCTCACATTGCAGAGTTCATGTTACATAATATCATTTGTCGTTTTGGTATCCCATCCAAAATAATTTTAGATAATGGGCCACCTTTTAAGAATAAGGATGTGCGTGCTTTAACAACTAAATATAACATCCAACACAACTTTTCTACACCCTATTATCCATAAGCCAATGGGAAAGTTGAGGCATCAAACAAAATAGTAATTGCAATCTTAAAGAAAACCGTTAAGGATAATCACAAATATTGGCATAATCAATTGCATCTTGCCCTTTGGGCCTACCGCACTAGTATTCAGACACCCATTGAGGTAACTTTATTTTAACTAGTGTATAGTTTCGAGGCTATCATGCCTTTAGACTTGAAAATCTCATCGTTGCACATATCCATGCAAGAGTTCATCAATGATGACATCGCACGGTAGGCTCGCTTGGATTAATTAACTTTTCTTGATGAATGATGCATTAATGCTTTTGAGCACCTATGTGTTTATCAAGAGCAGCTTAAGAGAATTTATAACATGAAAGTCCATCATGGAGACTTTCAGGTTGGTGACCTTGTCTTAAAAGAGAACAAAAAAAAATCTAACTTGTTGTGCTATCTATGGGACAAATTTGTGGTAAACTGGTTAGGTCCATACATTATCACTAGTCATATTGGACCTAGAACTTATCGCCTAGCTTCCATTGAAGGATGTGAGGAGCCTAAAATCTTGAATATCCTTCACCTGCGACCTTTCCACATTTAAAGTGCCATGCTCTCACCAAAATGCTCCAAAGGCACCTACAAAACCCTTTGGTCACCTAAAAAGCCCCAAAAGTATCTATAAACCCTTTGGTCACCCTAAAAAGCTCCAAAGGCATCTACAAAATCTTTTGGTCACCTAAAATGCCCCAAATGTATCTATAAACCCTTTGGTCACCCAAAAAGCTCCAAAGGTACCTACAAACCCTTTGGTCACCCAAAAAGCTCCAAAGGTATCTATAAACCCTTTGGTCACCCAAAAAGCCCCAAAGGTATCCATAAACTCTTTGGTCACCCAAAAAGCCCCAAAGGTATCTATAAACCCTTTGGTGACCCCAAAAAGCTCCAAAGTTATCTATAAATCCTTTGGTCACCCAAAAAGCCCCAAATATATCTATAAACCCTTTGGTCACCCAAAAAGCTCCAAAGGTATCCTTTGGTCACCCAAAAAGCCCCAAAGGTATCTATAAATCCTTTGGTCACCCTAAAATTCCCCAAAGGTATCTATAAACCCTTTGGTCATCCAAAAAGTCCCAAAGGTATTTAAAAACCCTTTGGTCACCCAAAAATCCCCAAAGTCATCCATAAACTCTTTGGTCACCCAAAAAGCGCCAAAGGTATTTATCAACCCTTTGGTCACCCAAAAAGCTCCAAAGGCATCTATAAGCCCTTTGGTCACCCAAAAAGCTCCGAAGGCATATAGAAACCCTTTGGTCACCCTAAAATGCTCCAAAGGTATCTAAAAAACCCTTTGGTTGCCTAAAATGCCCCAAAGGTATCTATAAATCCTTTGGTCACCCAAAAAGCCCCAAAGGTACCCATAAACCCTTTGGTCACCCAAAAAGGTCCAAAGGTATCTATAAATCCTTTGGTCACCCAAAAATATCCAAAGGTGTCTACAAAACCCTTTGTTCACCCAAAATTCTCCAAAGGCACCTACAAAACCCTTTGGTCACCTAAAAAGCTCCAAAGGTACCTACAAAACCCTTTGGTCACCCAAAATGCTCCAAAGGTATCTACAAAACCCTTTGGTCACCCAAAATGCCCCAAAGGTATCTATAAACTCTTTGGTCACCCAAAAAGCTCCAAAGGTGCCTACAAAATCCTTTGGTCACACAAAATACCCCAAAGGTATCTATAAACCCTTTGGTCACCCCAAAAAGCTCCAAAGGTATCTATAAATCCTTTGGTCACCCAAAAAGCCCCAAATTTATCTATAAACTCTTTGGTCACCCCAAAATGTCCCAAAGGTATCTATAAACCCTTTGGTCACCCTAAAATTCTCCAAAGGTATCTACAAAACCCTTTGGTCACCCAAAATGCTCCAAAGACACCTACAAAACCCTTTGGTCACCCAAAATGCTCCAAAGGTACCTACAAAACCCTTTGGTCACCCAAAAAGCTCCAAAGGTATCTATAAATCCTTTGGTCACCCAAAAAGCCCCAAAGGTATCTATAAACCCTTTGGTCACTCCAAAATACCCCAAAGGTATCTATAAACCCTTTGGTCACCCTAAAACATTCCAAAGGTATCTACAAAATCCTTTGGTCACCCAAAATGCTCCAAAGGTACCTACAAAATCCTTTGGTCACCCAAAATGCTCCAAAGGCACCTACAAAACCCTTTGGTCACCTAAAAATCCCCAAAGTCATATATAAACCCTTTGGTCACCCAAAATGCCCAAAGGTATCTATAAACCCTTTGGTCAGCCTAAAACACCCCAAAGGTATCTATAAACCCTTTGGTCACCCAAAAACCCCAAAGGTATCTTTAAACCCTTGGGTCACGCAAAAATCCCCAAAGGTATCTATAAACCCTTTGGTCACCCAAACCACCCCAAAGGCATCTATAAACCCTTTGGTCATCCAAAACACTCCAAAGGTATCTACAAAACCCTTTGGTCACCCTAAAATGCTCCAAAGGTATCTATAAACCCTTTGGTCACCCTAAAAAGCTCCAAAGGTATCTATAAATCCTTTGGTCACCCAAAAAGCCCCAATAGCATCCACTAAGCCCATTGGTCAAATGTGTATATATATTTATCAAAATCCAAAAACATAATTAAAATATCAAAAATACAAAAATATTGCATTACATTACATTTCATATCGCTGCATTATACAATCACTTGCATTAAGCATACCCATCATTGCATTTTGCATTTTAGAGTTGATCATACATGTCTAGCACCAAGTTTGTATACTAGCCATCATTCAAAATCAACTTTGTCAAAAGTCATTATTAATACTCGTCTACATTTCAATTATCATGTCCATCAACATTCCCCGCCTTTCGTATTGGTGTTTGTTTCCCTTCACCTAGGCCATTTGTTATAAGGCATCTTTAGGGTTTTCGGTCACTTAGCCGTCTCTAGTTTTCTTTTTATATTTTGTAGAAAGCTATCTTGATTTTTAGAAGGTAGAGTCCTGCTTTGATTGTACCTTGTATACGTCATAATCCCAAACACATTTTCACACTAATAAATCCAAGTTTTGCACAAATAAAGATGAAACCTACAAAGTGGTCTGTGTTACCCTAAGAGAAAAGTTTACCTCGCTCATCCCCCTATGTGAATGGTTCAAAAATGCTGAGAATTGATAAAAGGAAAAGCTCCTCCTTACCCAAAACAATCAAAATCCCTTGCTTCACACCAAATTGGGGCAAGTATCCAAAGAGAAAAATAAACAGTGGTTGTTACCACTAAAAATCTTCAAAAGAAATAGTGGTTTTGACCACTAGCAAAAGCAAAAGGTAAAATAAATAGTGGTTCTCACCACTACCAAAATCCCTTGCTCACCAAATAAAAATGAGCAAATCCCTAGAGCAATTCAAAAATAAAAGAAAATAAGGGAGTACTAAACTTGAATCCCTAGAATTCTCAGTATTTGATAACCATAAGGTGATCCTCATTACAGGTTGGGTGGCATCAAGCCTGCCTAGAAATGGTGGTATCCTTATGCATGATGATATATTTATCACATTAGTGACCTGATTTTGTACAGACCAATGTTTGCATGCGGATGAGCTAGCTTTTGGTAGCCTGTATTACCTAGTGGTCTAATCCAACTACGTACAAAACTTAGGATAATGATACTCATAGGGTGATATTCAGTACAGATGGGTTGCATCAATCCTATTTGGCACTAGGGTAACTTTATGTGTTATCATAGAAATGAACTCACATGCACACACAAGGATATTGAATATCTTGGTCATCCTAGTAGATTTATACCATGCCAAAAAGTCTTGCATGGTTAATATACAACTTTTAACTAGATCACTAGAGCGTTTGAGTCTCATGAAAACCTCAAGGACATTCTATAACATCTTACTATGCATATCATTCCATAACATTTTATCACATGTTTGTTAGTTTACATTTTCACAATCCATTACATAGTCTTATGGTAAAGATCAATGAATCGATGAATTTTGTACAGTCTATGGTGCTAGCATCTAGTGTGTCAAATAGTATTCATAATTCATCATACAAATTAACAAATCATCCATTTCATTATGCATACACTCATACACATATCATCAACCAACATCATATTACAATACATGCATCCATGATATTGCATCCATAAATGCATCAGTAAACCGATAAGCAAACATAAATGCACATATTTGCTCACCACAAGGAGCTTCATAAAGGACAATTAAGCATATCTACCGATCCAAAATCTTCAAAAATCATAAAATCAACAAAAAAATCAAATAAAGCAAAATCTCAAGTGCACCTCGTACCCAATTATTTACCCTATACACTTGGTAGTTGCAACGACTTGCGCTCCATGCAATCCGACAAGATGAGTAAATTACCATAAGGCTACTTGAACCAAATTATTCATAGTCGAACTAAAATGTCTTCACTTCAATCTCTAAGAAGGCCATTGTGGTCAGACTGCTCCATAGGAATGAGGTATTCATTTCCTTTCTTCTATGAAATCTCATCAAAAATAAAAAATTCAAAAATAATTGAAACATAAAAAAACACAAAAAAATATGAAAAAGCAAAGAAAATGGCCTAAAAACCACCAAAAATAGGTCAAAATTGATAAAATTCACAAAGGATCAAGATTGAACACAAATTGTTCATGGATGAATTGAAAAGTCTCTACTTCAATCTCAAATAAGGCCATTGTGGTTGGACCTCTCCATGGGAATGAGGTATTCAGTTCTATTCTTCCATAAAATATCAACAAAACTATCAAAATCCTCATAAAATTGATAAATTCTACAATGGGTAAAGTTGAAGGTAATCCCAATCAAGTCATATTGGTCAAGCGACTCGTCACTTTCATCATTGGTCATGCCCTCATCGACTCGTCTCTTGAGGGGGTAGTCATAATAACGAATTCATAATCAAAATCAACACTCAAACACTCAAAAGTGCAACTTGCATACATTCAAAAGAATCATTGCCAAAGATAAATTTCAAGCCTACGTTGGGGTAAATAATTCAGCACCAATTCAAAAAAACAAAGTCTTGGTATACTTGAAGCCTCGGGACACGTATCCCAAAATAGGTAAAATAAGGAACCAAGACCAAGTATACCCTAAGCCCCTAAGAATGCCATTGTAGTGTGGTTGAAAGGTATACCAAAATAAATCCTTCAATTATGTCAAAAGCAAGGATTCCAAGAATGTATGCTCTTTCCATAATGAAGGCATCTAAAGTTGGTTAGGTTACTAAATAAACTTAATCATTTGATAGTTTAGTCATCTATTTTTGCTTTGTGCTCTATTTCACACAATGCATCTCAAAAAAGGGCATCTGTAGACACTAAAATCACGTCAATCGGATAATACTGTGATGATGCCACTCTTATCGACACCATATGGCCCCATTGGGCAACCCTCAAGGGTTAATTAGGGGTCCTAACCACTTTTAGGAAGGTTTACCCCACTTTTGGGAAGTTTTGGGCCATGTAGCCATGGTCATCCCACCCCAAGATGGCCACAATTCATGGTCGTCCCACCCAGGGATGACCACAAGCAACCATCCCTGGGTGGGACGGCCATGGTCTAGACCCCTCAAAAAGTCAAGGGCAGGATAAATGGCAATCAAATTCTGCCATTTATCCCACCCAATGACTTATGATAGATTGGGAGACTGTCTAGGCCATCACAACCTGCAAATTGGAGGCCTCTTCCACCCAATGCATGGCAAGGGCTTTGAAAAGTGGTGGCACCTGCCTTGCATGCCTTAACTTTCCCCTTTGGCCCTATGTCCCTCTTGGGATATAAATTGGAGTGATTCCACTCAATTTCAAAGAGAAGTCTTTGCAAGAATTCACCATGAAGTGCTACCGAGATTCACTCTCACCTTTTGCCCTCATATTTGCCCTTGGAATCTTCATCAATCGAAGGAGTTTCCAAGGCATCCCCAAATACGCACATCCCTTCCAAAACCCATCTATTCCTATGAATAAAATCACCAAATTTTATGACAACACCCCTAGGAGTATTCTAGACCAGTTCCTAGAAGAATTGGTGGCAAAAACCACCCTTTTTGGTGGTCATCCCCACCTGGGATGGTTAACAATCCCAATTGGCCCACCCAGGGATGACCATGAATTGGCATACAATTTTGAATCAATTTTAGTTTAGATCATTTTTAGAGTAGTTTATATGCATCATACTTGAATTTGGTAAAGTTTGGAGTAGTTTTGGACCTTCAATTAAGGTTTTTGTGATGACAATCCCAATTGTCCCACCCAAGGATGACCACAGATTATACTCACCATTTCATTTCAATTTTTGCATAGATCATTCCAAAAGTATATAATATGCATTATGCTAAGTTTTGGTATCATTTGGAGTAGTTTTGCATTCTCTATTGCACTCTTTGTATCCATTGTTGCATGCATTTCATTGATTTTACCTTAATCCACACATGCTATTAACCCATTTCAATTTCTTGTGTGTAGGTACAGGTATTCTAGCACATGAGGAAGGAGCTAAATATTTGAATATGGATAGCTCATCGTAGCGGTAACAAAAACCCACTCTTCAATCATGAGTGCGAGGAAGACACTAAAAGCGTATCGTAGGTTTATGAAAGGATTGGATCCTTCAATATTGTAATTGGACTATATCAATTGAGAGCCCTCAAGGGGACGTTTTGTAACCTATATTTGAAAAATGTAATAATATAAAGAGAACCCCCCATTTCTTTCAAATATTTGTCATTTATTGCTTACTTTATTGTCGTTTTTGAATGCTTGAATAGAACAATAGATGCAGTTCATTTCCCTTTGCTAGGTGCGTCATTTTTTTTGCTCTACAACACCAATCCAAGGGATACATGCATTCTTCAGTAGCCAACATCTAGTCATAAACCTCCAATTTCCTATGGCAATCACATGACTCCCTATGGTACCAGAGGTACTCTTCTACGTATGGGTGGTTATATCTCAGACTTTGCTTTAAATTGCAATTGCTTTGCAAAAGGTATTTCTAATTTACTTTATTTACCTCATGATGTTCATGTTCCACACATTAACATTCCCTCTTTTGAGGGTGTCAATATATGTGGGTGGCTAGCCAAGATGGATAGCATCATCTACCTACACCATGCTCCTAAACAAGGTCATGTGACATTGGCTACCACTAAGTTGGGAACCCATGCTCATTAGTGGTTATTATGGGAGCTTATAACTAGGGACCTCTCTTTTGTGGATTGAGTTTAAAACACAATTCCTTTGAAGGTTTGACAAAGGATCTTCCATATTGTATGTAGTTTATTTGATACAAACCAAACAAAAAATATCATTAAGGTATTGTGCAAGATTTACAAGTCTTCTCACCTACAACTACTAGTTGAATCCAGTAGTGGTGGTCTCATCCATTCACCATGGTCTTAAGGATGAAATTTGATGGGAAGTTGACATGCTCAATCACTATACCCTTTAGGATGCTCAATGAATAGATTTGGTAGTAGAAAAGAAGCTCCAAGTGCCTAGTCCCCAACTTCATTGTGCCTTCAAACATTGAAAATCTTACTTCAATAATCATAGTAATGATCCCCTAGGGATTCTTCTATTTTAAATGTCATTTACACCATCCTTGAGAAAAAAGCCTATGAAGAACATTTTAAATTACAAGTGGAAGGTGAAGAAGCAACCATGTTAGAAGATGAAGATTCATTGTAGCAAGAGCAAGCAACTAAACTAGATGAGGCTAAGCATGAAATTGATACCATGGCTCTTTTCACTTATGCCCTTATGGGACTTCAATTTTACCATACCATCAAGTTCTAAGGGTTCATCAAATGATAGTGGATCAATGTGTCAATTGATTTAGGTAGCATACATAACTTTATTGATAGTAAGATAACCAAATATTTGGGTTTGTATATCAATTTCTCAAACTAGGACATTATAATTTTTGACTACAAATGGGATTATTTCTTAGTTTATGGGTTAAACATTTAAGGTTGACATCTAGATGGAGGATTATACTTAGTCTAACAATCTCTTTACCATGAACTAGGTAGTGTAGATGTCATCTTAGGAGCACAATGACTATATCAACTTAGTGATGTTACTATTAATCTGTAATGACTATATATTAAGTGAATTAAGAATGGAAAGCTCATTTGTCTCCAAAAAATCTAACCTCCCCTCTCCAGGGTGGTTAGTTTTCATACATAGAAAATATATTAAAGAAAGATAGTCATGGATTCTTCACTTAGGTCAATTGCATGGAAGTTTAGTCTTTAGATCTGCTTCTTCCAACTCTTCCTTTAGAATTATAGAACATTGTGGATCACTATGCAAATGCCTTTGGTGAGCCCATAGGTCTTTCCCCTAAGTGCATGTATGATCATGCCATCCACCTAGTTCTTGTTGGTCATCAAATCTGCCCAGGAAAGGATTTTGGGAAGTGTACGTGCCCTAGACCTGGACCAACATTGAAAGGCCGAGAGGAAGAGATGCCCCTCGTGCCAATCTCCGGAGAAAGGTCGGCTCCTTTACTAAACTACTTGGGTGTTTTGAGACAAGAGTGCAGGAAAGAGATAAAAATAGTAAGAGTGCAGGAAAGAAATAAAATAGTAAGGGTGCAGGAAAGAAATAAATAGGGTAAGGGAAGAAATGTCAATAGATTAAAGTGGGAAAGAACCAGTAGCACGATCGTTGGCTAACAACTCGAAACAACAGCAAGAAATACCAAGAATAAAATGAAATGAACGCGATACTAGCCCTCCTATGTATCCTCTGGACGAGTTCCAGGATTACCCTCCCCCTTACGTCGAAATCCAGAATTCAGAATTACGACGACTAGGAAATGAGTGAATATAACAGAAACACTATCCACAGGCAACATACAAGAGAACTATTACAACGTTTTTCTCCCCTATGTATCCTTCGAGAAAATTCCAGGGTTCTATCCCCAATCGCACACCTAAATCCAGAATGCAGAATTACAGTATGCAAATGAAGAAAGAAATAACAGAAATAATCACAGAAGGCAGCATACAAGAGAGAAATTAAGCCCGAAGCTCTTTAGTATTAATCACAGGGATTCAAGTTACAACAACTTTCTAGCAGAAATTTCCCCCCCCTTTTCATTACAATGCCTGGGTTTTTATAGAGGACCCGACCCTCTGAGCCATCAATGCACAAAATGGAGGAGTACATCCTCAAAAATCTGAGAAGTCGGCTCCCGTAGCTCCCGTGACTGAGCTCTCAAATCCTTTTCCAAAACTAGCAGCTGTGACCGGGTCAACCGAGGAAACTCGCATTTATGAGCCGCCTGACTCGTCCTAGGCTTCTGGGTGTGGAGCTCGAGTGGCCGCCATGTCCGTCGGGCTCTCCTTCTGAGACCGATACCTCCTTTTCAATTGCTAAAAATGAGCAACGAGTTCATCGGGCACGTAAAAATTCATTTATGAGGCACTTGATTGCCTCGGAAAAATACCCGGCTTGGAGTGCGTGCCCTTGAAGCGCTTCATCGATTTCTAGTTCGTGACCCTGCTTCGCAATGGATGTAAGCCGAAGCAGATCATCTCCCTTGGTTATGCACTTCGCACGAAGGAGCTTCGTAAAACCGCTTCGGGGATGTAGAATGCCGAAGTAGATTTCTCTCCTCAAGACGGGGCTCTCCATCTCTCGCTGCTTCGCCGGGAAGGCATGTCAAAATTTGCTTCGCGAGGTTCTCTGCCCGAAGTGGATGCTTCGCTGATGGGCTTGTCAAAATGCTTCGCCGCGAACCTTCTTCAAAACTGTGGTTCGGGAGGTTTTTGGCCGAAGTGCATTCTTGCCTTGGAAAAGTGTTCTGCTCTTTACGGGCCGCTACTGCTTCGGGTGAAAGCGCCTCGCACGAAAGCTATCCGAAGTGGATGCTTCGCAATGACTTTGGGTGAAGTAAAAATGGTTCGCCAGTAGGGAGGCCCGAAGTGGGTGCTTCACCAATTTCTTAGCGAAGCATTTTTTAATGTTTGAACTTCTTCGAATCCTGCTTCGCAAAACTTTCGCTCGAAGCATCTGTTTGGGCTGCTTCGGGTGCGAAGCTCTTCTCATTCTCTACTTCCTTCCTTCAGCGAAGCTGTCTTCCTTTTGCGAAGCTCTTAAGCTTAGCTTGCTTACTAGCGAAGCACTTGTATCTCCATTCTATGTACAAGGGGGATGGCAATGAAAGCCAAAATTGTTGCAATGCTTGAAAATGTTGTAAAAAAAAAACAAGGGAACAAATTCATGAAATTAAAAGAAACACTTTACAAAAAATTTGATTTTACTACCCCTCTAGGCAATGTGACAAAATTGTCAACATTCTTGGTGGCTCATGGGGCAACGAGCTCGCCTCGGTGTAAGAACCCTCAGCCTTAATCCATTGGGCCAGAGTTACCTCCAGACCCTTCTCCTTTTTCTCTTTCTGGGGGTGCTTCCACGACTTCTTCTTCTTCTTCTTCTTCTTCTTCCTCTTTCGGCGAGGCTTCTTGTTGCGGCGGTGGGAGAAGGCGATCGTGGATGCGTTCCATGGTTCGACGAACATGAGCCCAGGCACCTTTCTGAAAAGGCTCTCGGTCTTGTAGTGCTTTGACCAGAACATGGAACCGATCAATTTGCCCTATGTCGGCATGTTTGGCTCTTGTGCTCAGATCATTCAGGCAGGCCACGATCTTGCAATGTCTCAGAATGAAATCTGTGACTTGCCCTTCTGTAATTGGCTCTTCCCACTCGTCTATCTCTGAGACGTCACCTTCAAAATGGAGCCAAGCCGGCTTGAGCTCTTCCTTAGTCAAAAGGTTCCCATCCTCATCCGTGAAACTTGGGAAACCTAATGAAGAGAGGTCTTGGAAATACCCCAGTGATGTGCGTTGCTCGTGTTCAAATACATCCATGAGGTCCTTCACCTTCTGTGCTTTCCTCACCTTGGAGAAGAAGGCACGGACCGTGGCTTGAGCTGTGGACCAATCTCTGGCTGTCCGACTCATCGCAGCGACCTGCAGGTCCTGATATTTGATACTTTGGACCTCAAAAGCCAGTTTGAGTCACCTTCTAATTTTTTGGATGATCTCATCTACTATTGGCCCTTCTTGAGCAGCGACATACTGGGCTTCGGTAATGTAAGTCAAAATTGACAGGGCACTGGAGGCCCGAGATCTAAAGTTCTTGAGCAGGTGCGAGCGGATTTCTTTTATTCGACCCCTATCAAACAGCTCCAGGCTCTCTTTTTCGTACAACTACTGCTGCATCTGCAAGATCTTGCTTTCAAATTCTTTGGCCTTCAGCTCAGCTTCGGCCTGTATCTTGCTCTGATTTTTAGTTGCACCCTGCAGTTGTTCTACTTGCTGTTTCAAGGCGTCTACTTCCTTTTTCATCTGCTCACACTGCTTCTCTGCGTCCTCTAGCTTGGAGCGGGTCCTGGCTAGCTCCTCCTCCAACTTGATGTTGGCGCTCTCTGCTTCAAATCGGCGTTGATTGGTGATATTTGCATGTGCACGGAATGTTTCTATTCGTACATGCATAGATGCAGATTCATTATCTACATTTAAGTGTTCTAGGTCCTTAGTCTTCTCCTGATAGTCGTAATCTACTGGAGTCATCTCGTCCAGAGGTTTCTGGACCTTGGGGACCTTTTTCACCTTATGCAACTTTTCGCCTTTCAAGTCAAAAATGATGCATTTTTCTACTTCGGCCAGAGAGCGCCCCCTCCTTTTCCTGGCCTCCTTTAGCATCTTATCGGTGTTTTGTCGGGCTTGGAGCAACTTCTCTGCTAGGGGACGTTCCTTGATCATGGACAACTCTATTTCAAATGAGGCTGGATCTCCAGCCAAAGGGGTGAACAAATACAATGATTGTATAGGGGATGCCTCACCAGTGGGTTCGACGATGGGTGTGGTGGGAGTTTCGACGAGAGTGACAATGTCGTGCATGACAAGGGAGCGGGAGACGGGGTTCGGCGTTGGAGTACTACCTTCGCCCTGACTAGAAACCAAGGGAATGGTGGCATGGGTGAGCGAAGTAGTATCGACGGACTTGTCCCGGCCTACCGACTCGAAAGGGGTAGATATGCTTGTGGGGCTAACGGGATCATGAGGCAAACTCGAGGTGGCGAGGGGCAAGTGATGGGGTGACCAAACTTCTATGAGAGAGGGAGACTGATGGGGATTTACGACCGGGACCATTGTGGACATGACTTGAGGAACCAAGGGGATGAGTGAGGAGTGCGTACCTGCATGCTCCCCTGATGGAGCAAAAGTAGTGGTTTCTTGCGTGATCGGCTCTTGTTCCTTCTCCAGCTTCTGCACTTCCAACTTCCATGACTTCTTCTTCAGGGCCCCCTTCTTGTTGGAGGAGTTCCTCCACATCGATGATGTCTATGTCTGAGGCTACCTCGGCCCTTTGCGACGTTGTTTCTTCAACATTTCCTTCAGTTGAGCTCATCACAGGCTATTCGCTAGAAGCACTTGGAGGTTTTGTACGTGGTCGCTTCGGGTGAGTCAGAGGCACTTGAGCTTGCTCCATCCTCTTTCTTTTTCTCTTTTCTTCCTCCTGAGGCAACTCTTGTGGTGTCACCTCTGCCTCTTCCTCTTCCTCCTATTCAGAAGCATCATCGGCTCTCCTTGGGCTTTCGCCCGAACCTGGGGCACTGGGGGGAATGAAGTCGACGAAGGAGATGGGCTTCCAAGTCCCAGCATTGGCTTTGTAAACAATCGTGAAGTCTCTGTCTGTCTCCAAGAGTCCGTATGATTTCATCTTCTGATGGTGGACTCTCATTATCCACCACTCCTTCAATTGTTCTTCGCCCCAACCCTTCAATTCTTCCCTCAAGTCATCTTTCATTTTCTTCCAAAATGTGGAGTCTGGGCCCGGGAAGGGGTGTTGAACTGGATCATACTCAACCTCCATAGGGTAAAACTCATGCCAGGGAGGTAAAGTCTTCATTCTTTCTAAATGCCACTCCAAATCCCTCCCATTGGGATTATTCCTTTGCTCTACGATTTCTGGGTGAGGGCAGACATGAAAATTTTTGAATCGGAGGTGATCCCTCATCACCCCCAAGGGGTCATAACACCACCGTTGAGGAATCTGGAGCAAACCAAAGTCGGCAAGCTTCTCCTCCAAGAATGTATGTTGCTTCAGGGCAAACACCTCAATTACTCCCATTTTGAAAGGGAAGTCGCATGTGTGCGCCCATTTTCGGTCGTGGCCGTATACGACGTTTGTCGCGTCGCTCTGTCGAGCGACCTCCAATGCGAACTGGTATTCAGAGGGGTAGACGGGCAGCAGGAAGGGCTTCCCTGTGAAGCCGAACAGGCGAACCACAAGCCCTTGCGTCAGTTGAAATACGTCTCCTTTTTCCTCCTTTACCACTTTGTCCCTTAGACTGATGGGTACCCGAGGGCAGGAACCCTTCAACAAATGAATAGCAGGGCCCAGGAATTGCTGATTAAAAGAATAATACGACTCCGTCCTCGCCAGGAGGGGAGTCCACTGGTACACAGGCAGAGGAGTTCCATCCTTGCCACTTGAAGAAATGGCAATGTGGGGAAAATGCTTATGCACATGATAGAAAAACAACCAAACCAGGAAAGAGCAAGGTGCGAAGTACTGGCCCGTCCCAGAATTCTTCATGTTGGTTAGCCGCGTGTGCAAGGTTCGGGCCACCCATTCCGCCCAGTCGAAGAAGACCGGGTTCGTGTTTGGCCTTGAAGCATCTGGGGCATAAAACTCCCCTCGTGAAATACATTCGGCCAAAGACACTTGCCAGGGGTGCACCGAAGCATCGGTTGACAGGCCCGCGACCCACGCAATGATGGAGAAGATGTCCGTGCTCTTGAAATCCATCAAGGGGCGAGGCATCTAAGGAAGCTTGCCTGAAGGGAGCCCGTCCTTGAGGTTCTCGCTCAAAAATTTTAAAATATAGCTGGAGGAGGTGAACCTCTCCATTTGTTCGCTCAGGATGACATTGCGAACCGAATAACCCTTGGGCGGCCCTTGTTGTGGCGCGAAAGCTCCTTGCACATCTTCTTTTAAAATTGAAAACAATTTATGGCCCGAGGCGTCCAACACTTGTCTGGAGGAGGGCTGGTAGTTTTGTGCGATGGCACAAATTAATTCGGGACAATGGTGCATGAGCGGGGTCAGATACCAGTAAATCTATGAATAATACGTAGCGGCCCTCTTATTCTCCGTGGAGAGTCGGCTTTTCATGAACTCGATAGTGTATCGGAGCTCGGCCACGCTCTTTGAGAGTTCGGTGTCCCTTATTTTCTCCCACCCATCAATTGGTGGCTCTTCAAGTTGCTCCTCTTCTGAATCCTCTCTTTCCTCCATCGACTTGTTTTTCGGGGCGGAGGTTGAGGTTGACCTTCTTAGGTCTGTGCTTTTGCTCTTCTTTGCCCTTCTTCATTTTCTCTGGGCCTGCTACCTCAGGCTCCTTCCCCTTCTCCTTAGAATTCTTCTTCCCCATTCTGGATATAGGTGGCAGCAGATTTTTGATGCAGAGGGCTTCGACGTGAAGGACTTCGATGCGAAGGGTGGAAGAAATGCAGTCTATCAACGGGAGCTCTCAATATTTGCATTAACAGTTGGCGAACACCCCTTTTACCGCTAAGCCTCACGTTTTATAGCCTTAAAAGGCAACTACCTCAATTTATGGCACCTGCCAAAATTAAGTTCGCAACTCGGATGGAAGAGGTCATTTCGCCATTTGATTGGCTTCACGACGGCATGGTACGCGGGCCCATGTGGTTCGATGATTTGCCCAACATTGGAAACTTAACCTTCTGCCACCTCGTACCTAGGCGCGAGCTTTTCTCCTAATTGAATCTTCTCGGGATGTGCTCCACCACCTTTGTATTAAAATCACTTGCCTCGACACGTCTCTCAAGGCACGTTTTAAATGCTCCTCATCTCGCGCACTATTGGGTTGGCAAAGTTGAAACCGGTGTTGAAGACACTTCGCGGTGAACCTCCGGTGTGAGCTGATTTTCTATGCTTCGGGCCCAAAGTAGTTTTACTTCACCGCATCACTACTTGCTTTACGGAAGGTTAGCCTCCGAAGCTTATTCCTTTTGAAAAATGGTTCGCTAACTTTCCTTCGAAAACTGCTTCGCTCAAACTCCTTTTGCGAAGCATTTCTCAAGCCTTCATTCTGATTTTCGTTTCTTTTGAGGACTCCTTCCAGGCCAAAGTGCTTCACTGTGAAGCATCTCGCATCAGTCACTTCGCACACAAAGTCCCCGAAGGAGATTCTCGCTAAGTCAAGCGAAGCTGGGGCTTGTTGCTATGGTAGTGTAAAGTTGAACTTCTTGAAACAGGGTATATACATAGATAAAAAATTTTACATACAAAAGTAAAACTTGAACATTTTTTTTTTTTTTTGTTCTCAACGATGAAAAGTCTTCAAATGAAGACCATTGATAGAGATCGGCAAGATCTGACCATCTGCATCCTTGAGGATGAAAGAATTGGCCGAGTTTACCTTCACAATTTCGAACGGTCCATCCCAGAAAGCATCCAATTTGTCATGATTCCCAGGCTTGGCCTTCCAAGAATCCCACTTCCATACTAGATCTCCCACTCTGAAAGTGCGGTCGGAGGACTTTTTCTTGAACCAGTCTCGGGTGATCTGGGCATGCTTAGCGAAGCTCTGATAGGCCTTCTCACGGTCTTCCTCCAGCTGCAGTAGCTAAGCCAACCTGTTCTCCATAGGATTAACTTCCTCTTCCTCATCCAATAGTTGCAATGCAGGGATCTCCACATGGGTTGGTAGGATGGCCTCCTTGCCATACACCAGGGCGTAAGGTGATGTTTTGATTGACTTCTTGATAGAAATCCGATCGGCCCACAAGGCCCGATCTAAGAGGAGGTGCCAAGTTCTTTTGTTATTCTCTATGAGCTTTCTTAGCACCCTTAACAGAGTCTTGTTAGTTGATTCTGCCAATCCGTTACCTTGTGGATAGTAATTGGAAGAGACCTTATGATATATCCCATATTTGTAGAGGAACTCGTTGATCTTGGCGCCTGAAAACCCGGGACCATTGTCTGTTACGATTGCTTCTGGGATGCCGAACCGGGTGATCAAACCTTCTAGGAAAGCAATGACGGTCTCTTGATCGGCATGCTTCGTGGGTACTGCTTCGGCCCATCTGGTGAAGTAATCGGTTGCAGTCAGGACAAACTTATGCCCTACGGAGGAGTTCGGCGATATAACCCCTATGAAATCCAACCCCCATTGTTGAAAGGGCGTTTCTACCTGTATCGATCGGAGAGGCATAGGAGCACTTCTGCTTCGACCGATGAACTTCTGACATTGCTCGCATCTACGACAGACCGCAAAAGCATCGACGAAGAGTGTAGGCCAATAATAACCTACCTTAATTATCTTCAATGTCATTGTTCTTCCTACGAAGTGGCCACCAGACAACCCTGAATGGAATTCTCCCAGGACTCTTCTCTTATCATCTTCTTTTATGCACCTAAGAAGAACTCCATCGATATTCCTAAAGAATAGGCCTTCGGGGCGCAACGTATATCGGAGGGACCGCATCCTAAAGTGTCTTCGCTACGAAGCATTCAAATGTAGAGGACATCTCCCGGTGTTGAAATATTCAACTATCTCACCGACCCAGTCCTTCTCATCCTCTTCTTGATTTGCGAAGCATCCTTCTACTGTCGAGTCATCCCACTGACCAGCTGTTACTTCGGCCGCTACGCTCTTCGCAAGCTCTTGACATAGTGCGCGACCGTGAACCAATTTTGTGGGTTTGATTTCAATGTCAAACTCCTGTATTTTGCTGACCCAGTCGGCTCTTTTGCTCCCCAATTCTCCTTGAATAATGAAGTTGTGCACATCGGGATGAATGACGAACACTGTAACCCGACTTTGAGAAATGAAGTGCTTGAACTTCCTCAAGGATTTCATTACTGCATGCACCTGCCTTTCTATGAAATTGTATTTCTCTTCATGAGGGTGTATCACTTGGCTTAGAAACGCGATGGGGCGTTCTTCGCCATCTTCCCCCTTTTGCGTCAAGACTGCAGCATAGCTTTCAGGTTCTCCTATAGCATATAGGATGAAGTCTCGATTGTAGTCGGGGTTGGTTAGAACTGGAGCCTGAGCAATTCGGGCCTTGATCTCTTCAAATGCTTCTTTCCTTTCATCTGTCCAGATGAATTCAACGCCCTTCTTCAAAAGTTTGGACATTGGCTTGATGACTTGGGCGAAATCTGGAACAAACTTCCTTATGAAGTTGATCTGGCCAAAAAAATATTGTAGTCCTTTCTTATTCATCGGGAGTGGGAGCTTCAAGAGAGCCTCAGCTCTATCAGGATCTATGACGAGACCCTTCTCTGATATCACATGTCCCAATAACTTTCCCTCATTGACTACGAATATGGACTTTTTAGGATTGATTGAAATGCCAAACTCTCGACACTTTTTGAATATCTGTTGTAGGTGAAAAGGATGATCCTCCCTTCTTCGGGAGAAAATGGTCATGTCATCCAAATAGATAACAATGACCTTATTCAAGAGTTCACCAAAAGCTAAATCCATGGCCCTCTAAAAAGTGGCCCCTGCATTCGAAAGGCCGAATGGCATTCGCTGATAGGCGAATGTTCCCCACTTAGTAGTGAATGCGGTTTTATGCTGGTCTTCATCCCTAACCCATATCTGATTATATCCTAAGAAGCCATCGAGTAGGGAGAAGCGTTGAGCCCCAGCCACTGAGTGCAAGATCTGATCAATCTACGGGAGAGGGTAATGATCCTTGAGCGAAGCCTGATTCAGGTTACGAAAATCCACGCATAGTCGTATATCTCCATTCTTCTTTCTAACAGGGACTAGATTCGCTACCCAAGAGGAATGCTTTATGGGATAAATTATCTTTGCCTCAAGCATCTTCAGGAGCTCGGCTTTCATCAGGACCTCGATCTTCGGGTTAACAGGCCTTTGCTTCTGTCGAAGGGTTTGATCCCCTCCTGCAATTCAATTGTATGTTGGATCAGTTGCCGATCGTATCCCTTTAGGTCTTGATAAGACCACGCCACTATGTCGGGATACCTTCTGCACAGAGATCGGATCTGTTCTAGCTCTTCCGAAGTGCAATCTGTTCCAACTTTTATTGCTTTTCCAGGTTCAAGCTCCAAATCCTGATACTGCTTCGCATTGACTTTGATCCTATGAGAAACTGCTCGATCATTTTGATCGAAGAGGCTTTCAAGAGTAATTAATCCCTTGGGAACGTGATTATTCTTCAATTGAACTAGCCCTTCATATTACTCATCATCAGGGCTTCTTTTCTCAATTGTGGCTGCTTCTTGAATCATAAAATTCACAATCTGCTCATCATTGTCAAAAACTTGCCAATGCAGATCTCTGTCTGGGACAGAGGGCCTATAAATCATCCTCACAGCTTTAGGTTTATGCACCATGTCTTCTGCTGGAGAGTACCTAGCTGCGATGGATGCTAAGACATCAACATGTCGGTTCTTTTCGTGGGGAATGGACTGCAGATTGAGAGACTCGAATTGGTCAAACAAGTCCCATACCCTGTTATGGTATGCCTTGAGATAGTGCTTCTTTGACATGCACTTGTTGGTGACTTGATTGCATACCAATTCTGAATCTCCAAAGACTTGGAGATGCTTTATGCCTAACTTTTTTGCTTTCTTGAGTCCTAGGCATAATGCTTCGTATTCTGCTGCATTGTTGGTGCAGCTCCATACCAACCGGTAACAATATTCCTTCTGCTCTCCAGATGGTGATACTAAAAGAATCCCTGCCCCGACACCATTTTTGCATCGGGCGCCATCGAAGAACAATTTCCATAATTCTCCTTGGGCAAATGTTTTATTCTCTGACTTGGTGTGTTTCTCTGGCTTGGTGATGGCATAACATCCCATCTCCGTTTCTATCATGGCATTAAAGTCTGCCAATGAAAACTCATCTTCACAACTTAACTGTGCCAGGGATTCCTCGACCAGGTCCACTTGCTCTATCTCTTCCACTATCGCATGCACGGGATCACTGCTCTCTTCTTCGGACATCTTCTGTACTAGGAAGGTAGAAGGTTTCTCATTGTAGATTTTTACCTTCTTCCCTTTGAATGGAATCTCTAAGTGCGAGTAATCCATAGATAGATATCCTCCTAGCTTCACCGTAAACTCCCTTGACAAGCACATACTAAAATATGGCTCAAGGTCGACGACCACCACCTCTTGTATAACCGTGATCTGAGGCATCTTGTGTAGTCGGATAGGTATATCTTTAATTACACCCATAGTCTTCACAGGAGTACCATCCAATTGAAGCATGCCATGGCTACTTTGGGTGTACTCCATTCCTATTTCCTCGCACACTGCTTTGGGCATGACTATCGTCGCGGCCCTAGAGTCAATCATACAGTTGTGTACAACATACCCTTCCATTTGTAGAGATAGGTAGAATGGAGGTGGCCTATTCTTCCTTGTAATGGATGTGGATAGGGTCTGCACTAGGGCGAGCGGTGCTGACTTTCTTGCCTTAGTTGTCTTCAATGATTCTTGCAGCAAGTCCACTTGTTCGAGTAACTGCAATGCATCATATAGACTAATCTTGGCTGGAATCTTCTTCAACTCATCTACAATATTGTAAGCTAGGGAGTTGGGCACCTCAGGTTCCCTTTTCACCTCATACCTGGTGCGATACTGCTCCGTGGCTTCGACCCTTTGTCGCTTGGTCAGTGAAGGAAGCTTGAGCTTCTCTCTAGCTTGTTCTTTAGTTTCCACCTGAGGTGGATTTGCAAGGGCCTGTTGGGCCTTCTCTTTTACTGGTGGAAGCTGAGAAGCTTCGCTCGGGGCCTGGGGAAGTTGTTGTCCCTTCTCATGGTGAGCATGCACCTTTAAGGGAGCCATTTGATCAGTGTCTACCTCTATTGACCTTTTCCCTCCTCTGGTGAGGACTGCAACTTGCTCTTCTTCGCCAATTACCAGGTTCTGATCCATTTGCCTGATAATGTTGACCTGACCACCATGACTACTGCTCGCCAACGTTTGCACATAATGTTGGTGCAGCATGCAAGTATTCTCTTCGTGAGGATCATTACATGTGGAGCACCAATGTATGTAGTCGAAGGTGCTCGGAGCTTCATCAATCATGACATTTCTTGCCGATGCTCTCCCTTGTTGGACCGCTTGATCTTTAGTAAGCGCGGGTGTAGGATAAGACCTTCTTGGTAGAAACTCTTGTTGTGCTTGCTTCTTTTTCATAATGGTCATGTCATTGGACAGAGTTTGCACTGTGGAGTTCAGGGACTGAACTTCCTGTAGTATTTTGGCTTGCATATCATCGGCTTTGGGAATAGGTGGCAATGGAGCCATCGTTGGTATTGGAGGTAGGGCGGGGTGTTGAGGTGGTGCTGGCAATACAGGAAATGCCAAAGAGACAGTGGGTTGTGATGCCGAGAATGTGGGAAAATGGATTTGTGGAGTAGCGATCTGAGATACAATGGGATTCGGGTTCCAAGACGAGATCGGGTACATGAGGGTTGCAGAGATCTACGAAGCGGCTGCATTCGCATACTGGGATTGAGGGAAATCGAGAAGTATGGGCATCGACATCCTTTGGGGAAGCTTACCCACAGCTATTAGATCCATCTCCACTCTCTGGGCTAACTCATACAACTCGAGGAAGGTATTGATATTCGAATACCTTACCATTACACTGATATCAGGGTTGAAAGCCCTAAGGAAATAGTATGCTGTAGCTTCGCTAGTTGGCCGAAGTCCAACTGGTATCCTTTGCTAGGTTCGAGCGAACCTAACATTGAAATCAATGATCTCTTCTTGTGGATGTCTCTGGATCATTGTGAACTGATGCAGAAGAGAAGATGGATCGACGGACTCATTGAAGCTTCTCATCAATTGTCCGGCTAACTGGTCCCATCCCATTATAGTACCGGGTGGTAAAGATCTATACCAGTAGAGGAGCTTCCCTCTAAGAGATAGAACCAGAAGCTTTACCATAACTCTCTCCTCTGTGATGTCATGAATCACCGCCAGAGAAACTATGTCCTGGATGTGCTCCAGAGCGGTCTTCCCAGTTCCATCGAACGTTGGGATTTTCTTCATAGCAGCAGGCGGAACTTGCCCTTGTCCCGCTAGATTTAGCGGTCCGAAAGAATTCCATGCTGGGAACAGTCTGGGCGGTGGTTGCTGCTGTTGTTGCATTTGTTGTTGTTGTTGTTGTTGTTGTTGTGCCATATTTGCGCCTGGATTCTGAGAAACAAGGATTCCCGAAGTTCCTCTTTGATTGCTAACAGGACGACTAGTAGGAACGGAGGCACTAGGATGCTTCGGTGAGTTGGGAGGATTGGGAGGAAAGCTAGCTGTTGTGCTATCTGAGGTTAGCCCTTGTTCGTCAAAAGCAGCCTCTTGCGAGGATGTTCCACGTAACAGTGACTCAGGGGTGACCAACCTAGAGCGTTCCCCGAAGGCGTCAATATCAAGCTCAAAGAACTCAGTTTCCTCTCCTCTATTCCTAACTCTCCATCTCGTTTGCATGAAGGCACAGACTTAAGTACCGGTCTCTACGACTTTAAGATTCTCGGGTTAAACAGAGTCGCCAGATGCTAAGAGTCTTTCGGCAATGAGACGAGCATCGATTCTCACTACCACTCACAAGGTGAGACTGACCGGGTCCCACCGGGCGTGCCAAAAACTGTTGGTCATCAAATCTGCCCAGGAAAGGATTTTGGGAAGTGTACGCGCCCTAGACCTGGACCAACATTGAAAGGCCGAGAGGAAGAGATGCCCCTCGTGCCAATCTCCGAAGAAAGGCCGGCTCCTTTACTAAACTACTTGGTGTTTTTGAGACAAGAGTGCAGGAAAGAGATAAAAATAGTAAGGGTGCAGGAAAGAAATAAAATAGTAAGGGTGCAGGAAAGAAATAAATAGGGTAAGGGAAGAAATGTCAATAGATTAAAGTGGGAAAGAACCAGTAGCACGATCGTTGGCTAACAACTCGAAACAACAGCAAGAAATACCAAGAATAAAATGAAATGAACACGATACTAGCCCTCCTATGTATCCTCTGGACGAGTTCCAGGATTACCCTCCCCTTACGTCGAAATCCAGAATTCAGAATTACGACGACTAGGAAATGAGTGAATATAACAGAAACACTATCCACAGGCAGCATACAAGAGAACTATTACAACGTTTTCTCCCCTATGTATCCTTCGAGAAAATTCCAGGGTTCTATCCCCAATCGCACACCTAAATCCAGAATGCAGAATTACAGTATGCAAATGAAGAAAGAAATAACAAAAATAATCACAGAAGGCAGCATACAAGAGAGAAATTAAGCCCGAAGCTCTTTAGTATTAATCGCAGGGATTCAAGTTACAACAACTTTCTAGCAGAAAGTTCCCCCCCTTTTTCATTACAATGCCTGGGTTTTTATAGAGGACCCGACCCTCTGAGCCATCAATGCACAAAATGGAGGAGTACATCCTCGAAAATCTGAGAAGTCGGCTCCCGCAGCTCCCGTGACTGAGCTCTCAAATCCTTTTCCAAAACTAGCAGCTACGACCGGGTCAGTCGGGGAAACTCGCATTTATGAGCCGTCTGACTCGTCCTAGGCTTCTGGGTGCGGAGCTCGAGTGGCCGCCATGTCCGTCGGGCTCTCCTTCTGAGACCGATACCTCTTTTTCAATTGCTAAAAATGAGCAGCGAGTTCACCGGGCACGTAAAAATTCATTTATGAGGCACTTGATTGCCTCAAAAAAATACCCGACTTGGAGTGCGTGCCCTTGAAGCGCTTCATCGATTTCTAGTTCGCGACCCTACTTCGCAATGGATGTAAGCCGAAGCAGATCATCTCCCTTGGTTATGCACTTCGCATGAAGGAGCTTCGCAAAACCGCTTCGGGGATGTAAAATGTCGAAGTAGATTTCTCTCCTCAAGACGGGGCTCTCCATCTCTCGCTGCTTCGCCGGGAAGGCATGTCAAAATTTGCTTCACGAGGTTCTCTGCCCGAAGTGGATGCTTCACTGATGGGCTTGTCAAAATGCTTCACCGCGAACCTTCTTCAAAACTGCGGTTCGGGAGGTTTTTGGCCGAAGTGCATTCTTGCCTTGGAAAAGTGTTCTGCCTTTTAAATGGGCCGCTACTGCTTCGGGTGAAAGCGCCTCGCACGAAAGCTATCCGAAGTGGATGCTTCGCAATGACTTTGGGTGAAGTAAAAATGGTTCGCCAGTAGGGAGGCCCGAAGTGGGTGCTTCACCAATTTTTTAGCGAAGCATTTTTCAGTGTTTGAACTTCTTCAATCCCGCTTCGCAAAACTTTCACCCGAAGCATCTGTTTGGGCTGCTTCGGGCGCGAAGCTCTTTTCCTTCTCTACTTCCTTCCTTCAGCGAAGCTGTCTTCCTTTTGCGAAGCTCTTAAGCTTAGCTTGCTCACTAGCGAAGCACTTGTATCTCCATTCTATGTACAAGGGGGATGGCGATGAAAGCCAAAATTGCTGCAATGCTTGAAAATGTTGTTTCTAAAAAAAACAAGGGAACAAATTCATGAAATTAAAAGAAACACTTTACAAAAATTTTGATTTTACTACCCCTCTAGGCAATGTGACAAAATTGTCAACAGTTCCAATAAGTCAACCTCCTAATGTGCACTCTTACCACTATCCCTAGTCCAAAAAGTCTCAAATCGAGAAGTTGATTTAGGAAATGTTGGAGCAAGAAATCATTCATCTAAGCATCATTCCTCATTTCTCTCTGATAGTTGTGATGTAGTGCAAGAACAATTCTTGATACATATCTCCTGATTTTCCACCTCTTAATAAGATCACCATCAAAAATAAGTTTCCTATCCCTGCTATAAATGATTTATTGGATGAATTGCACGGTTCTAAGTAATTTACGAAACTAAACATGTGTTTTAGGTTCCATCAAATTAGGGTTGGAGAAGAGGATACCCCTAAACTAATTTTTGCACACGAGGGTCATTATGAGTTCTTAGTCATGCCTTTTAGTCTCACTAATGCTCCTTCCCCAAATCCTCATGCCTTTTGGTGATTCTATATGTTTTATTTTCAAATTATTTCACTAGGAACAAATACTTGATCTAAGTGTTTACCTCCTGGATACATGGTTAGAGGTTACATTTTTTATTTGGATTGACAAAGGCTTGATTGGCCAAGTACTTGCCAACAAGAGACCTAGGTTCAAACCTTGGGGGTATGTTGCTAGCTTTAGCAAAGGTAGTAGTCCGTGCTGAATCCTCTAAGTGTGCGCCAGATCGATGATGATGATACAAACCCCGAGCGACTAGTGGTCTCCATCTCACGCCGTGTCAAAAACAACAAGATGAATAGGCTTTTGGGAGCAGTCCCTTTGGTTTGAACCCTGCGCTTGCCAGTTACTTAAAATAGCGGCTGTAACTAACTCCCCTATGTAACAAAAAAAATGTCAAGGTTTACAAATTATTGCATTCTTTGTAGAAGCTTGCATTATAGGTTAATTATTTTCCAACTCTATTTTTACACATAATAGATGAGAATTTCATCTAAATTCATAAAATAATTTCCTCTATGTTAATGTAGTCCCTATGTCCTCTTCTTAGATTATGTTCTTTATTCGTCATCCTTTGATTAACAACAATATTATTATTTATGTTTTGATTTACTACATTGGAAGTCTCTTTTAGATTGTTGTTTTTATTTGTACCTACTTGTGTAGATATCCCTACTTCTTATGCATTCTTAATAGTTCATTTCTATTGTTACATATTATTGAAGGCAACTACATGTTATTTTTCTCATTATCTTTGCCCCCCAACTCTTCAAGTTTATGCATTGATTCATGCAAGACACAACCCAGATAGAGGAGGCTATATCTATGTCATTCACTACATATGGAAGGAACTACTTCATAATCCTCGTATAGGCTATATCTTTACTTTCTTTTTTAAATTACGAAGTCCCTAGGTATGTCCCCATATGATTGCTCATATCAATAATTTTCTCTTTTCATAGGACTAGTGAGATGCAAATAGATGAAACTAGGTTGGAATTTTTCATTACAACTCATTTCATGGGATAAAATCTAAATGGTGTGACTTTGTAAAGATTCCTACTTGCCTATAAAAGTAAGGTCCTTGTTCTAGTATGTACTTGTTAGTTGAAGGACATGAAAAATTTACCATAAAATATTCATTTGTTGTAATAAGTATCTCCATGTCATACTTTACTAGCCCTTCCTTGTCATTTTTCAATATTGTTAAGGGTGTGAATTCCTAAAAACATGCCTCTTGTGATATAGAGTATTGTTTGACCATCATATGAATATGCCCTACCTAAAGCCTTAAAAATAAAAAAGAACATTTTCTTTTAATTGGTTGTATTGGATTGAAACCATCCCACCTTGTTTTTTTTTTTTATTATTTGTGGAAAACATCCCAAAAGGGATGCCACTTTCGGGTAAGACCCAAGGAGGCAAGGGTATCCATTCCGCCAACCATCCCACCTTGTATCATTCCGCCAACCATCCCACCTTGTTACATTATGATCTCATATTGGTATTACAATAGTTTGACAATTATATATTTATGGCTTGACAATACTCAACCTAGGTTTCCTCCTTGAAAGATTAGGAATATAACAGGTTGAGCTAATGCTATTTGATAAAAAAATAAATAGTTAATTTAATTTTTTTATAAAAATTACTAACATTTTTAACTTAACATGTATATTAAAATAAGGTTCATAAATAGAATTGATTAAAACCTTATTTTATGATGTGAAACTTCTAGTTTTCAATCAATTATCTTAAAACCTATACATAGTTTAATGTATATATTATAATTATTAATAAAAATAATTTTAAAATAACATTTAAAGATATATTTAATAAATAAATTTAATATTAAATATATTCTAAAAAAACCATACTTGAAAATGTATATTATAAAATTAATTAAAATTAAAGTGTGACACTCCTTGAAACACTTTCAAATAAAATTAATTTTTTTGAAATATGAAATCCATTCTAGTCCAATAATACTTCAATCACACCCATTCTTATGCTATGTTTTTTAATTTATATATTTCTTGCTTATATATGAGAGAGTTGGTCACAACCACATTATTTTAGTAACTTATAAGTGAAGGGTTCAAACCAAAGAGGCCGCTTCCATCAAACCTATTTGTTATTGACCCGGTGTGAAAGAGACCACCTATCACTCAAGATTCGTACCATTGATACCATTAGGATGGCTATTAGCGCAAAAGATTTTAATTATTATTTGAATTTATATTCATAATAATTAAAATTAAATCCAAAAATCTTGAATGCGTCTGCTATTAGCACAGAAGATTTTAATTATTATTTGAATTTATATTCATAATAATTAAAATTAAATCCAAAAATCTTGAATGCGTCTTAACGTTCTACAATTAAACTCGATAATGACCTTTCAACCTAATTAAAGTTATTAAAAAAAAAACAAAACAATCTCCTCCAACAATGTATTTATTATTTAATCCGTTGAGCTTAAAAGCGCCTCCAACCTCAACGCCTTCAAATAAATACTTTCCCTCTAAACAAGGAAAGTTTTCTGACCAGAACAAAGGCTAAGACTGTCTAATCTTGAGCCCTCAACTTTGACCAGGGCAACATTGAAAATGGAGTTAGGCTTGCTAATGATGTACCCCCAGCAACCAAAAGACTTCTTGCATAAACAGGACAAAATTAAAGAGATTTGAGTAGTAGGTACGATGCCCAACATATACATGTCGAATCCTTAACAAATGACAAGAGGACCCTTCACAAGATTCACTTGGCAGTTGACTGCTCCCTTCGGATAAATCACCGGCTTTCCGTCTGATTGTTGCCCACCTCCCTTGTAAAATCTTCATTGTCCAATCTTGTCTACCGAGTTTTGTTCCATGGTTTTGGCATAATATGTCTATCAATAAAATCTATTAGCATTCTTGGAATTTCTGTTTTTGGGCGTTGCGTGTGTTGCATTCCGCGTCTTTGTGATATGGGTGTCTCCAAAGGCGGAGTGGGCTGTTTCAAGAGCTGAATCACTGAATCGGGTTTTTGGTCTTCTTGACTTATAAGATTTGCAAGTGGGGATCGATTAATTTTTAGTACAGGTATGTTTCTCAATCTGAAACCAAGCTCTGAGAAATCCATTTGAGTGCGAATTGAATTGCATTGGTTTCAGCTCCGTAATTCATGAACCAGCCCAAATTTTCATTCCCACTTGTTGGGAACCTGAATCCCAATATCTGCTTGATGTGGTCTTTGACACCCAATTAAGGAAATGCCTTTTTTATATTGCATATTGTCCATTGTGATTCAAGAAATCCAGCTAGTTCATGTATTAAGGGAGCCTGCTTGTTTTTTTGTTTTCCCTTTTTTCGTCTTTCTATTCATATACCACTCCTTTCTGAATAATGATTTTTTTTAGTTTGGTTATATGGGATTGAAACTGTTCCACTTTTCCTGTATTTTAACAATTATGTTTGTGTAGCCTGTAAGATTTAAAATTGGGTCTTCTCATTGAAATAAAAGGTTGAGCCTCAGACCATTTGATTAAAAATGTTAAGGTTTATCATGGATTGAAGCCTTGGTTTATTGTCTCGAATTCTTCACTCTCATCAATAGGCCCAAACCCTGTGGGCGACGGAATCAGGAATAACTAGGAAAGTGTTGAATGAACCGTGTTAATGGAAGATTCTTCCTCTGCGTGCATATGGGTAGTTTTGTTTATTTTTCCACCGATTGAAGTAATCATATTTCGAGGGAAGTGGGTGGATCCTTGGACTATATGCATGTTGGTTCTAGAGTTCATAGTTTTATGTAGTCTACAGCCGAAGGCCAGGGAGTGGGTCTGCCGGCATGGGATTTGGATCCCACTCTAGAAGTCCAAATCAGTCGTCCCTAAGACTAGGCCAGCCAGATAAGAGCAATTGCGTTTCTTCAGTTGGAGAGATTCACGGATTAGTGGGAACTTCATATTGGTTTTTTGAAATATAGGCAAATGGTATCCAATTAGTGTATCAAAGTATTCAAATGGGAGCAGGAGAGGGAAAAGAGAGAAAGAAAGTTGGTCAAAATGCATGAGAGCTGAAATCTTGCGAGAAGTTTTTGCCAATTTCATGGCATCCAGATCTTAATGTCTAACATAGAGAAAGATGTTCCTCTCCAAATTTATCGAATCCAGAAGCCAACATCTGTTGAATCATGACCAAAGCTGCTAAGTTCATACTCTTCTTGTACCACCTTTATACAAAGATGGAGGTCCAATGAATCATTGGTGTTATTTGATCTCTGAAGTCCAAAGACAGTGATAACAGTCCACGACTAAGGGCCTTATGTCCAAGCTAAGGTCCTCAGGTAATTAGAATTTACAATCCATACTTGTTTAAGTTTATGGGAGTGGACCATGTTGGACTTTTGATTTCCAGGTTCAACTTTATCTTAGTACATGAAATACCAGAGCATAGTGTCTTCTTCAACAGGTAACCCAGTTGGGTTGTTTTAATCCTGACACTGTTGGGGCATTTCTCCAAAATAGAGCGAAGTTCTGGATTGTGTGAGCACTTTCTTGCAGCTATATTTAATTTAAGACACCATAGGAATAGATATCATTGAATGCTATATCACAATTTATGTATCTTTGTTAATTATAAGCAAATTTGAGTAAAAATTAGAAGTTCTTAAAACTCAGTCATGCAGGATCTTAATTTCCAGCTTCTTTTCAGAGCTCCTAAATATTCTTCAGCCTCGGTTTTGCTTATCTTGTAATATTGTTTCCCTGTATTTTACATGTAAAAGGGTAGTTTATAGTTAGTTTGCTAAATGGTCCTTAATGGCCAATTTCCAGATTAATAGCATTGCATGTTAGCATGAAAAGACATGGCTTGACAGAGTGGTTTGTTGCAGTTGTAGGGACTTTTGAAGGCCCAATCTCTTTGTTGGATAAAACTATGCTTTCTAGATTCTTTAATTTATAAGTCTTGTAAGGGCATTACCAACTTGTACCAATTTTTGTGCATATAACGTACTCTTTGATGTGATATGTGTGTGTTGTTGCAGCACTTACCTATGCATGTGTTTAACCAATAATGGCTGTAGCGGCTTTTAAATCCACTTCCAAAAGAACCCCAATTGGAGCACAAGACAGCAGTGGAACTGCAACAACTAAAGGCAAATCGGATCCTTCTTACCAAAATGGACTCTGCAGGAAAACAAGGACCCTGAATGACTACTCAGAAAATTTATACAGAAGCACCTCATCAGAAGAGAGTTCTCTGAGTAGCCAGACAGATTTTGGAACCAGGAGAGACAATCCTCTTTTTAGAGGCTCCACAGTTTTGGAAGAAGCCACCACACACTTACAGCAAAACAAGGAGGATTCACAATCTAGAAGAGGTCGCTCATTATCTCGTACCCCATCTCATACTGTCAATAATACACAATCTCAGCTTGGACATGGGCAGAGAAGAGGGCGCTCAGTGTCTCGACACCCCACTACTTATTCCCAAAACACATCAAATCAAAAGGCACATATAGACAGTGGACGAAGAGGAAGGTCTCTTTCTCGTTGCAAATATAATGATTCAGAGGTATGGTTTGACTCTTCTTTTTCCCGCAATACATGCTGATGCTGGTGCATTTATTTTTTTTTCTGCATCAGACTTATCAGTGTTCCACTGTTTAATATGTCATGTTTCAGTTTAGGGAAGATGCATACAAATTTAATTTAAGCAATTGTATCCTTAATGCAAATGCCATTTTTTATGGTTGTCCTCAGAGTGACATGGATCCTGCTTCTAGTAGGATGGGACAGGGCCGACTAAAAACACTTGGTGTTGTTGATAGTCAAAGGAAAGCTCCTAATAAGCCTGCCAGAGATCAATCCTTCCATCAGCGAGAGTTGCGGAGATGTTCAAGCCAGCAAAATATTTCACAATCCTTAGATGGCTATTCTGTAAGTCCATAGTGTTTCCTTAAAACTTTTAAGCAAAGGAAATTTACGATAGACATTTAGGTTGTTAACAACATATAAGGAAACTTTTCGATGTCATATAGAATGATCCAACATATTATTTTTTTGGTAGATCTAAACACATTGTCATGTTTAAAAGTAAAACCTTTATTTTTTGTTACTTCGAGATGTGCACAATCATCTACTATATATTTTTACATATACGTATACTAAGGATCACCATTAAAAATTGATCCCTTTATTTTTATTTTTGTATTTGAAGTCTTTGATGTACTTCTATCTCTTCTTGAAATGTACCTAGAAGTCTGGCTTGAGGAACTGTGTTGAGATTTTGTTTGTTTTTCAGTTTTCCTCAAAATCGGGTTCTAAATTCTTTGTTTTCTTTTTCTGTTCTTTTAAATATTCAGTATGGTTTATGACTTCTTTTAAGGTATTGCATCATAGCAAACTTTTAAAATTAAACAGATGCCTTTATTTGATTTTGTTCAAATGTTTTAACAGAGTTGTGTGTTCACTAACTGATAATGAACAGACATCTATGCATCCAGATGAATATGTAGAAGAGAAGACTATCAAATCAGTATATGAGCAGATAAAGGTTTCAATTTTCTACTATCTTGTAGATTGAGCAATTAAGCAAGCATACAATGGACATGTACAAAAGTCATAATTCAGAACATTGCTTATCCTTGACAGCATGTTAGAAGTGTTTCACATTCAAAATTAGAAAGACAGTACACATTAAGGCTTTATCTTGTTCATTACTCATTCTATAATTCTTATATATGTAAGTTCACCCTCCTTTTGAATGGACTCTGACTTAAAATGCCACTACAATTCATTTTTAGTCTTTTCGGAGTGATCATCCAACCGGAGACATCAATGCTTCTGGACTACATGGAGTCATTCGTTCAGAGGTCCAACGTGCAGTTGCTGAAATAAAATTTGACCTTGAACAAGTAAGTGTCATCTTAACATATGGTTTAAACATCCATCAGTCCATATGTAAGATCCATGCAAGAGCCTGTTCTGTTTGAAGGTGGATTTCTGTCTGATATGGTAATGATAGAGTGACTTGTACTGTGACTGGCTTTGATTTCAACACGAATTGTATGGCATTAAAAATGATAAAATTAGCGGAATAGGCCACTCTTACTGTTTATGTTTTTCTAATATGGCTTTATAATGTTATTCTATGGCATATGATGGAATGAATCTCCATCCATAGGATTAAATAGGCAAAAAAATTGCTATGAGAGGAACAGAACTGATAAATAATAGACAGAATGGAAAACTCTGGTCAGGGAAGAACCTTGACTCTATCAGCAATCTCAAACAGCAAAAGTTATGGGACGTGTCAGTTGAACATGAAACCAGCCTAATAATCTAGTTCTAGACCTCTTTCAAAATAATAATCACTAGACATCCCGGATACAGTTGAAAACTAAAAGCTTCAAAATGCTATTTGGAAATTCAGATGAACTTTCCTATATGAGGTTCATATCAAATATTTCCAAATTTGAAGATTAAAAAGATTATCAACTACTGCATATAAACTGTACATTTCTATCTGTGCTAACAGGAAGATATTTCCATCATTCCACCAACCCAAGTCCTGAAAATAACTTTCAGAATGTCCTTTAGCCAAGAACTTTGGAGATGGTGGTTATTGTATGTGTCTATACAAATTTGACAATGAAAAGAGTTGCATGTTTTTGCAGTAATGGTTGCCCTTCACATAATTTACAGTTTTGCTGAATTTACTTTCAAAATAATAGTAGTACTGAACATCAACAACATTAAATTTCGCAAAGGGTAACTTTCTAGTTTGTGCTGGGCCCTTTGGAACTTTAAAGAAAACATGAGAAGAGCAGCTTTATTCTTTTTTTTCTTAAATTGATTATAGAGGATTGAAATGGGCTGCATCCATATTATATCATCACCATTTTACCACAGTATTTCAATGAACCACATAATCGTATTACTACAGTATTTCGTTGGATTACATAATGGTATTACCACAGTATTTCAATGAACCATGTAATGGTAAGATATGAACATGGGTTCTCCCCATTGGGAGCCAACATTTTTAACCAGTTGAGGTAGTGCCATTTGATTAGCTTAATTTGCTTTATTTCACATTCCTAATCAATTAAAAAAGTAATGTATGAGTTGATATTTTATTTGTGGTTCTCTGACACGAGTGCCAACCAATGTATAAAATAAAAGAGTAAGGGCAGTAGAAGAGATGCCACAATTTTAATGGATCAACATCAGTAGAGATTCTCATTCCTGTCAAGACAAATGCAACCATTTGTATTGGAAGAAGGAAAGTTGTGGGATAAGCTGGTTGAATGTGACAGCCCTGGCAGGATTCTGAACCAGATATTTGTTCAGGAGCCTAAAGGCCTAAACCAGAGGAGGAAGTGCTCATTAACAATAAGCAAATAGACGGGGCCAGCTTTGATGATGCATGAACCATGATACACTTGAGGGTGGCAATTGAGGAGGCATGAAAGCTGCATTAAAAAGTGTAATTGCCAGTTCTTTAGAATTCAGCCCTTACTGATTAAGGAAGAAAAAAGCACAGTATGCCATTGCGCTTCTGTTGTATCTGTTATTGAAAATGAATGTTTGCTTTGCTATAAACACATTTGCTTGGTGCTTTCTAACTGGTTCATGTGATGCTGTTCCCATACAAGCTGTTTATTTCCAGTGGCATATTCCTATGTTGGAATTTTGTTCCACTTCTTCTTCTTCTTCTTAGATTAAGAAAGGACATAATTTTTTGAGCTTCACAGTGTCTTGAGACTCATCAACTAAAAATTGAAAATGAATGTCTAGAAGAGGAAGAAGGGAAAAAAAAAATGGAAAAGAAAAAGAAAAAAAAGGAGATAAAGTTGCATTCTTTAATAGACGCAGGGATCTTATATTTGTTGCTTTATTTTAGACTAAAAAAGGATAAATTTAGTTGGACCTCAAAACTGTTTTGTTAATGTAAATGTTATTTTTTGCATGTTGAGTGTCAACACCTTAGCATAGAAAAAAAAATGTCAAGCAAAGCCTGCAAGCTGTCTCTTCTAGAACATTTTTGTGCATTCTATAAATAAATCTTGTAACTATGGAAATGTATGTCAACTTACGCCTATTTTAGCCTCTTGAAAATATTACTTCATTTCTTCTTCCATTAAAAAATAACCCTCTTTTGTATTGTACTTTGCCTTGTCCATCACTGTCTACATTTTAGGTCTTTCTGCATAATTATCACAATCTATAAATTATCGAAGCAGGTTCATAATTGGGCCCTTTTGACATGTTGATCGTTGGAACTTTTTCCATGTTCTACTTAGTTGGAGGAGAGGAATGGTACAAAAGCAAACAAAACCCATGGTGAAAGAAAAAAATGCCAATGTTTACAGGCAACTACAATTAGAACCTTGTCTGAGAATGCAATAAATGTCAGACTATCTAAGCCATTGATGGTTAGACTAATGAAGCATATCAAATAGTCATTTCCGTAGATTCTTAGAAGCATCACTAATAATGTGTGTATGGAATAAGATAACAGTGAAATCAAAACATGTACAATATTATGAAAAAGTCCTTTAAAAAGTGTCAGTTAATGAGGGAACAATGAGATAGTTGGAGAAGTTTATAACATGCGACAAGGACTTGGTCACAGCATACAATTAAGGTTAAAGAAATTTACTGATAAATTGGAGAATCCTCTTGCTGATGAATTAAAGAGAAAATGTTTTGTTTAAGATCTACAACTAAAGTATAGAACACAGATGAAGATTGTCCTGCCAAAAGCATACAGTCACATCCATGATCAGGTCCTGCCAACAACATACAATGACATCTTCAATCAGGCAACAAATTTAGGAAGCAAGGATAAGGCAAATGCCATAGAAAAAATGTTGAGTAATTCTAATGACGGGGATGTGACTCGTTTGAATTTGCATCCATAACAACAAGAATGTTCAAAGACCTCAAATAAAAACGACAAAAAGAGAGTCTAGATTACTGGATGTCAGATGACTATTGCCAAATTCCCTCGCAATCAGTTTGTGATAAATATAAAGTAAGATGCTATGTTGTTAAGGATTTCCTCTATAAGATGAAGGATAAAAAAAGAACTGTTGTTATCAATGGCTGCAGTAAAGGAAGCCATGGCTTCAACTAAACTTGAGATGACAGGTGACAAAACCAGTAACTTGCTGTATGTGGTCATAAACAAATAGAGTATGATCCCAATGGTGGAGCCATTAATCAAGAGACTGCCCAAATGAGTAGTAGGCAGCAATACTAATGTCTTAGCACTGCAGTGTGGGCCTAAGGATCATGACAACAATAATTGCTCAAAACATAGGGCCGCTAATGTAGATATGGTTAAGTGGGAAGAGATCACTTTTGCTGTTATAAGGGCAGAGACAGAAGAATATCTTCTTGGTTTCATAGTGAAAAGAAACAAATGCTTGATTCTAAGGAAGATATTCATAATGTCATGGTGGATGAAGCCCATGTTTCCACAATTAAGACTCTCAAGATGCCACTAACGGATCCAATCTTGTCTAGTTTTTGGGTTGTTGTGAATCAAATATCGAGACCTAGATCTTACTCAGGATCAATGATCCTTTCTTGCACCGCTTAAGGGTTATGCATAGTACCTAGTCATATTGGTTTCCCATGACTAAGGTACTGGAATGATGAGGACCACCTGTTGAAGCATGCATCACTTATTATAAAAGGGGATCACTTGAAGCTCAAATTAGCACTTGAGTGTGGTGACATGTGACTTCATTGCCCTGTTCTTGAATGATGATGTAGGTGAAACTTACTATGAGAGGAATGACAACAGCCATTGATGAACATACAGACATACATATAATGGGTGAATACCTGGAGCCTGGAATTACAAACATAAGGATAAATTTTTATATTCATCAGATGGTCAGGAAGCTAATTTGCCGGCACATCTCATGATCCAATGGAGCAACAAATATTGTTCTAAAATCAGGTTGATAAGGGTTGTTCTGAAAGCATCTCGTATGATGGAAACTATATGTCTTGATATATGTGTATGTCTATGTAAAGCATCTAATTACATGTATGGATATTAGCTTCCTCTGTATGTGGCAAGCCAGATACTAAAAAATGTTGAACCCAAACTTGCATTTTCACCTCTTACTCTGGCAGCCCTGACGATATCTTGATAAGGTTTGTTCTGAAAGCATCTTGTATGATGGAAACTATATGTCTTGATATATGTGTATGTCTATGTACAGCATCTAATTAGATAAACTATGGATATTAGCTTCCTCTGTATGTGGCAAGCCGGATACTAAAAAATGTTGAACCCAAACTTGCATTTTCACCTCTTACTCTTGCAGCCCTGACAGTATCTTGAGGAAGAAATGAAACCTGAAAGATTGATTCAGAATGGATGCATTTGAGTGGAATATTATTTGAAATTCACTTTAGGTTTTTTATGATTCTTTATGTTAGATTTTTTTTTTATTAGTTTTAGATTTTGGGTTTACTTATGATGCCTTTTGGTTTGTTAATGTCTATTTGAACAGGCCATTGCAAGGAAGAATTCGTCATCTACTGCCGATGGATATGTTAGGGAAGAATATGTTGCACAGCTTGAACAGGTATTGAATTTTAAGGCATGTTTATCAAAGGATATTGACATTTGCAATTTGGTTTTACTCAAATAGGTATTTGCTAATGAAGGTTGTTCACTTTGTATGATTTAACATAATGTTTTTAAAAATAAAATAATTTGCTTGAAATAATATTGGACTTCTAGTCAGAAAAACGTGCAAGGGATCTTTTGGCACGGTTCACAGTAGAAGAGCAACGTTGCCTGGAACTTTCGAGAATTGTGAAGGACTTACATCCAGATCCTTCCTTGTCTGAAACTCAAAAACCATCACGAACACGAAAGGTAAACTAAACCATTGCTTGGAAATTCTGAGAATTTCTGATTGGTGGCACTACTATACTCTTTTTCGGCAGAATGTACAAAATTTCTCAACTTTAATTGCAAATAATCAATTTCATTTGACTTTGAAGAATCTGTGGGAACTGTTGTACTGAAACTTTATCATTTGCACACAGAGGAGTGTGGAGCGGAGGAAGATGTCTAAATCCTTGACAGAAGAAGCACAAACTTATTTTGATGAGTTTGTATCCATATCTACTATGGAAGACTCTGAAATGTCATCCTTGGAAGAATTTGAGAATGGCCTCTTTGTTGATGGCACTTTTTACACTGAAAAGACTCCAGTTCCTCCGGAAAATGATGTAGTTCTGCCCTGGTTGAAATCAGAAATAGACTCGGATGCTAATGAAATTCAACATGTATTTAATGTACAACATTCACCTTTGCTTGTTCATGCTTTGGTAGATTTAGAAGGATCTTTTATTTGTTCATAGGCTTTCCAGACTATTGAGGCATTTCAGATCATTATTCGTAATTTGCTATATTGATTGGTTTTATGTAACAGGAGGTGGCAAAAACTGACAGAGCTGCACATACCACAAGCAACAAAAGTAGCAGTGGTAGTTGCAGCACTAATACTAATAGCAGAAACCCACAAAATATATCAAACTTGAGTCCAGAGAGCATTAAAAGTAAAACACCTTTGCGAACAAGGAGTTCTACAGACAGGACAAATAAGCATGAAGTCAAGAATTATATGGAAAGCTTTGTAGATGCAAGCCAAGAAGACTGCATGAAAAGTTTGTTTGTTGAGTCTGGCTCTAGCTATCAGAGTGATGATTATTTGTTGCTTGCACACAATGAGGCTGTCCTCATTGACAATCTTAAGGCCAAGAATATAATTGATTTTGGAGGTCTCCTCTTATGCAACAAGCTATGTGTTTGAGATTTTATTACTATAGTCATTGTAAACTTATTGGTACATGGAATTTTTCTTTCAAAAGAAAGTTTACAATCATTGTAAAGGTTATTGCTACATATTAAAGAGGGTGCCCAAAAAGGGGGGGAAAAAATGAAGCAAATATCTTTTGAACTGATTGTCACCTCTGTGAGAACTGAAGCAAGGATGGCAATATTCTGTAAAGCATGGAATGGTTAAATTTTGTATCATCTAGTGGAACTTATTCCCCTTTGTTGCTCATTTATTTTGTGTTGCTCTTATCATCATCTTCCATGATTTGACATTTTGTTAGTAACTATTTGTACTTTCTCTTATCTGTATTTGAGATCTCAGGGGTATCTGTTCTGCAATAGTTATGTGGAACCTATATCTAACTTCATCTAACTTATTTGTATACCATTCAGGTTAATCACCCACATACAGAAGCATCATTTTGAAGAGCAAAGTATCATTCCAATTGATAAGTAAATTGTAATTTTTGTGTCCAATGGGTTTGGAGCAAGCAGTGGGTACCAATTTGACACTGTAGGCTGGCACCTTGTAGAGCCATGAGGACACCTGGAGGTAGGGGGTGAAATTATGGCAACACATAGACTTAGGGCTGAGTCTACGCGTATTATGGATCCATGCTCACTCTCATGTTCTCTATGAGCTCTGCCCCGAATTTAACCTTAATAGTTTGAAGAGGAAAAAGGATTGGACAAAGATGTCTTGTACTAGAGGAGATGGAGCCCCATGAAGAAATTATTTGGAGGCAACAATTATGGGCAAAGTGGCCTCCAGACGGGCGATAGGAATACCACATTCCAAAAATCAGTTATTGCTCATAGACAAACTAACTATTTGAAGGAACTATACAAAAAGTGGTGCCACTGTGAAATCTACAGGAGAAATTCAAAATCTTGTAGGGACACTATTTGAGCACTTGTTTGGAGGGATTCATCCCAAGAGAACAGGCAGATTTTAGATTGTACTCCTAAACCTGTTAGCTAGGAGATGAACGAAAGGCGCTCCCACCCACTTTCCATCGAGGAGTTGGAGCAGGTTGTTATGTCAATGAAAGAAGGAAAGGCCCTGAGCTTGGATGACTTCCCATTTGAATTCTACCAGACTTTCTGGGAGATGGGCAAGTTAGATGTCCTCAAGGTAGCTGAAGAATTGAGTTGCTTCAGAAAAATCTTCAAGGCCTTTAACACATTCATAGCTTTGATTCCTAAAGAGAAGAAGATCAAGGTTATGGTAGATCTGTGTCCCATACCCTCATATAATACCTTCTACGAAATCTTTTCCAAAACTACAGCGAAGCAGTTAAAGGAGGTCCTACCTTTTGTTATTTCTCCTGAACAGAAGGCCTTTGTGAAGGGCTGTTGAATTCTTGATGGGTGATAATAATGGAGGAAGCAGTCCGCTCTATACAGAAGAAAAAATATAAACCTATGCTGCTAAAACTGGATCTGTGAAAGGCCTTTGTGAAGGGCTGTCAAATTCTTGATGGGGTGATAATTATGGCAGAAGCAGTCTGCTTTATGCAGAAGAAAAAACATAACCTATGCTCTGCTAATACCGGATCTGTGGAAGGCCTATGACATAGTGAGTTGTTCTTTCCTCCAAGAAATTATGAGGGCCTTTGGTTTCTCACAAGATTGGATCTAGTATGTGATTGCTTGTTTTTCTTTCTATTTTTCAGTCCTTGTTAATGAGGACCTTCGTCCTTGTTTCACGCTGAACAAGTCCTGTGCTAGGGAGGTCCGATTTTGCCATATTTATTTCTAATCCCTGATGAAGATCTTAGGTGGTTTCCAAGGCATCATCTGCAGGTTATGGACTGTCAATGGTTTCAAGGTGGCAGAGGGTTTGAAGCTTTACCTATTTGCAGTTTGGTGATGACATTCTTTTAATGGGACTGGCAATAGTTTCAATAGAAAGGACTATTTGTTCGACCCTAAATACCTACATTGTAACCTCCGGCCAAGTCGTAGAATGATCAGAAATCTAAAATTTATCCTTCACGTTGATTGATGGGTCCAAAAAAGAATAGCAAAGATTTTGTGTTTCTAGATAGCTGAACCCCCTATATTCCCCAAAGAGGAAGGCCATCTGGAAGGAGATGTTAGATACTATAAAATTGTGCATAAATCACTGGACACATAGGTACTTGTCATTGGCAGGCATGATTGTCCTCATTAAAACTGTATAGCTGTATTGCTCTGCTGACGCCTAAATCTATTTTGAAGGGTATGGATCTTTCTAACACAATTTTTTATGGTCTGGAAAAAGTTGGGACAAAGTTTTCCAGCTGAAGGAGCAGGGTGATTTAGGATTGAGGAAAATGGTGCTGAATGATACTGCTTTGGCTGCCACGTTTTTTTAGGTGATGGTATACAGAGGGAAACAACTTACAGGGACCAATTTCGAGGAAAAAAACTGTTTGCGTACTCTGAATCCGTATGATCCCTATGTAGATTACTTGATGGAAAGGATCATGAGTTTGAGAGACAATTAAGCTTGGAAGTTATATCATCAAAGTTGGTATTTTCAAGGTAATTGAGGGTGGGGACTAGGCTCGCTTTTGGAAAGATGCTTGGGATCAACACTGGATTTATTGGTGGAATTCCCCGAGCTGCATTGCCTCAATGATCAATGTAGGGAACCCATTATGGGCAGACATGGATGGCAAATGCAAGGACAAAAGAGGCTCAATCCTTTTGGTTTGTCATGAGTTTGGGAGAGGTCACAAATAACTTTGTAGAGGCCTTGGCAATTCAAGTTGTTTTAAACACACAAAGAAGGAAATCTTTGATGATTCTCATTGATCAAATGCTTGTTTAAATATAAATACGTTGCTCTATATAGAGCAACCATACTAACAACATGATTTCTATAGTTGGTGGAAATCACAACCAATAGTCCTCACATGGTTCATGCGTAAGTGGTTCTAACCACTCAACTACTTTTGGTCATATGTAATAAATTCCAACATTTCCCCCTTATTACATCATGATCCAAACATGGGTAGGCATACTAACACTGGTACAAATAATTATATCATGAACTAGGACGCACTCGATAGTTTATTTAGTACACTTAGAATACGAATAGGGACACACCCATCTATTCACAATAAACAAGAGTTGGAATGGCCTCACTATGCTTCTTCAACGAGAATGGCCTCACTAGACACTTAACCACAAATAGAGACAAACTTACCTATCCATGATTCTTCAACACAACTGGATAGGGACACAATATCCAAACATCAAAGTTGTACACAAGGACACTATTGTTTACAACAATTGCGATTAAAGACACACAAAACCAATCACAACAATCAATTGGATTGGGTCTTACTAATTTACATCATTTTGTGAATGGTAACAAACTCAACCATTCAGATTGATTGCGACATGGGTCTTCACTTATAACATTAAACAATTATAATTATGATTGGGGATACACAACCAATCATAAATGAATGTTGCATGAGCCTTCACTTAATACATCAAATACAATTTCAATGGGACTTATGACCACATTGAACATCCCCTTGTAAATAGGGACACGCACAACTATTCACATGGTTTAATCTTGAATCAATTCAATAAATATATTCCTCATTATCCTGGAGGGGAGGGTCTTCCATCATGCACTTCTCTCCTTTCACAGTTCCATCTACGGGTACATGTCGCTCTGTTCATAAAACATTTATTGTTCAAGAATAAACAAGTCCAGGAGAGCATAGGCCACAACATCCACAATCCATGGCATGTTGGGCCACATCTTTTTCCAATATTGGGTCCTTACAATTATGCTTTCTAGGTATGTCACATATTTTAACCATGGCTAAAATGAACATAAGAGGATTAAGACCTTCGATGCTAAATATTAGGACAACTTTCTCCGAGTTATTGAAAGTGTCCTCCGAATTAGGCTCATTTATCACTTGAGTTGTCCAGATTCCCTTCTCAATTGGCATCTCTATATTACAATGGTTCAAATTCTTAATATCGAAATGCCTAGTAGCATGCAATTTTTCTTGGATAAACTAATAACATTCATCCACCTTAGCCTTTTTTGCCTTTAATGTGGAAAGCAAATGGCTCCCCATTCAATGGCAATAGAACCTTTCATCTCCCTCATTGTGCACACCATGATTGTGATTGCCACGATCAAAGGTCGAAACACAAGAATCCTACTATCTCTCATAGCACATAGTGCAACCTTACTAGAGTGTGATACAAATATGTTGTGATGCTATTGGTCATGTAAACCTAAAATTCCACTACCATGGTCAATATACGAAAGAGGAGTTATAAATGTCTTCTACCATTCCAGGGCACCCATGAACATCAACTCCATTCTTTGGATAGTTTTCGATTTGAAAACATAGTCCACCTACAGATCGAGGAGGAGAGGAACATGGTTGTCCTCCATTTTGGTGGTGATGGAGAGGCATGCCAAAAAGGCCGACTACATTGCCTAGGTCCTCTTATCCTACTTGATCTCTATGCATAACAAAAATGGTCCAGATAATTCATGATCGCTTTGTTTTGAATTTTGAACTGATTTGTATGCGCCAACTTCTCGAGATATATATATATATATATATATATATAATCATGAACCTCGTAAAGCTCACCAGGATTCTCTAGCACTTGACATCTCACATTATTGAAAATGGGATTCCTCTGGGTATTTTGTTGTGATATGTCGTCATTCCAACAATAATGCTCAAGGTCCCAAGGTAAATGGCTAGTATATCAATTCCAAAGTTGATGTCCCATCCTTTATTGTTCACGACCCAAATGACTGTCACTCTGATAGATGCCTTGATAGAGACTGAGAAGAAAGTAGTTGAAAAAGCTAAAAATGCATCTATGCTCTTTTGAATTGTTCTCATCGAATTGGTCTACTTCAAAAGTTGTGTTGTCCTCTCCTATTGTCCAGGTCATTAGGTGAGTGCGCCAGATGGTTGGGACTATTGCACCTTGTGCAAAGCAACATAGTAGGGCCAATCCTGAGAGCATAAGGTTTGGTTAGATCAGGGGACTCCAATATTTTTTACAAGGCCAACTTCTTTTAAGATGTGATCTTGAGCATGCTTTTCCTACTATAGCCTAAGCTACCAAGTTAGGGGGCGGGGGGAGGAAGGGTTAAGAGAAATGTAGGAAAACAAAGATAGCAAAAAGGAAAAAACCTAAGCTAATAGGCGATGTGCCAGGATCAAGATAAGATTCTTCTACACAACCCTAACCGTAATGTGTCAATGGTGAACACTTCCTCCTCTAAGCATATATAAGCATATATAAGCATATACTGAAACATAAACATACACATAAAGGAAACGAGACAAAGGGAACCAAACAATTGGAACCAAATAGTCATAGACCTCTAGTATTTATATAACAAAATATTATGCCAGAAGTGGGGGTTTGGATTGCTTGCAGGACCGCCCAAGATGCACATATTGCTATACAGAAGAAAATGAAGGGAAAGTTACACAACACTTGCTGATACTACTTGATCTTTTACATTGCTAAGAAACTATATATAGATTATAAAATGGGGAGAATTTCCATCCTAAATTTGCAGCAAGGTTTGACAACTCCAACTGCCCTTTCTAGAGATTCTGAGGATTTGAATGAGAATGCCTCTTATAATTAATGTTGTTAGGTGCAGGTGTAATAACCTTCTTTCTCGATCCTAAAGAGAGATCTATTTTATTTATTTATTTTACAAGGATTAATTAACTCAATGAGAAGACCCAATAAGTTCAATAATGTTAAGGCATAACCATATTGAGTTCATTGTCGTTGTAGTCAACACTCAAGTGGATAGTGGCCAACATCCCATAATTCTTGGGGTTCACTCTTCTAACAATTGGAGAATATTACATTATTTGGTACATGCTAATGTACCACCTTGGGTACATCTCTAGATTAGGAGTGTGTCTTAGATTAGAGTGTGAGTATTTACTTTATGCAATGTAATAAATGCACAAGTATTATTAGAATGTGCAAAGTATTTAATAATGTAAATGTGCATAATAGTCCATGTGCACATGTGTCCTTAGAATAGGAAGTGAAGAGTCTCAAGAAGAGAGAAGGCCAAGAGTGCTCCATATGAAGAGTCACATTCCATTATATATGTGTCTCTATGTATGTGTGCAAGTAACACAATGTAGAGGGAGAGTGTGTGGAAGTATGATGTACTTGAGATCTTTATTCTATATCAAATTACTATTTTTGTGAGCATTTGTTAATGGTAATTTTATGAGTTGTTGCAGAAGTTATTTATGAGTTTTATATGTTTAGAATATTACCATTATCTTATATTTGATATAGTATCTTTATTTTAGATCTTGAGGTTATTTTGCTTTAAGTATTTAGCATCAAAAGCTAACAATGGTATCAGAGCTACAACAAGGTTTTATCTTGCACAGGTTTTTAAAAGTTGCAAAGGAGATTTCCACTGGTTAAGGAGAAACCAATGAAGTTGAAGAAATTACCTCTAGAAAAGGAAAACCAGAGAAGATAGTATTTTCCATTGTGTTGAAGGAGAACCAATGAATATTGGAGATTTAATTTACCTATTCCAAGAGCAAATTCAGAATAGAAGGAAATTTATAGGTCTTGAAGATAGACCTTGACATTGATGAGATTAAGAGACCCAAGAAGGAGGTCCTATTGAAAAGGTTGATAGATAGAAGAAGATTCCATATTGCAATTTGGCTAGAGTCTTTCCACAGGGTTGTAGGAAAACTCGTGAAGACTAGGACTCAACATAGATTTCTTTTCACTAGATTGAAGGATAACTAGTGAAGTTTATTGATTTTAGAATTTTAGAGATTTGGTTGATTGTTGTTGTCTAAGTTTTTGTTGCAAAAAAATAGTTCTCAAAAGTTGAGAAGCTTCCTACAATAGATAGAGAAGAATTTCATCTTTGATTGCCTGAAATTCTATGTGCTTTCCTCGTGCAGGGATTAGTTTTTGAGTTGCAACAAAAGAGTAGACATTGAAGATGAAGGAGGTCCAAGAAAGAGGTCCCATTGGAGATTGAATATTGAATATTGAGGAGACCCAAGGAAAAAGGTCCCCATTGAAGATTGAAGACTGCTGATTGAAGATTGAGGAGACTCAAGAAAGAGGTCTCCATAGCAGATTGGAGGAAGAAGAGAGAAAGAGGCCAAAGAAGCCCTATTGAAGATTGGAGAAAGAGGAGACCCAAGAGAAGAGGTCCCAATTGCAGATTTGAGAAAGGAGATAGGAGATTTGAGAAATAATATTGAAGAAAGAGGAGACCCGAGAGGAGAGGTCCCCATTGCATATTTGAGAAAGGAGATAGAAGATTGAAGAATTTGGAAACCCAAGAAAAGAGGTTTCAAGCAAATTTGGAAGGAGAAAGAAGAAGGCTAGAGAAGCCATATTGAAGAAGTTGAAGAAGTGGCCATTGGAGAAGATTTGAAGAAAGTTTGAGATAAAATATTGCAAGCAGGAGAAGCTCCTGGAAAGAGGAATTTGGGATAATTATCGCCATCCGACAACAAGCCCAAAAGGAAGAAGGATTTGGCAAGAAGTTTGCCAAATTTTGGAAAGTATTTTTGAAGACCTCAAGACATTCAGATTCTTGAGGAAGAGGCCAGCAAAGAGGCCAAATTTGAAGATAGAATTCAACGAAAGCTAAGGAGGAGAAAGAGGAAAGAAGAGGCCACCAAATCGATATTTTTGGAGACAACCATTAAAGTTTTGAAGGCTGATTTGTGGAGGAGAAGATTGCTGATTTTTATGATAGAAGTTGAAGGGTCACAAGACAGAAAATTGAAGGTGACATAGAGCTGCAAATTGAAGAATATTTGGGTAGATTTTGAAGTGCCCTTGAACAACCAATTGAAGGAAGGCTTGATAGAAAATTAAGGCAACAGATTGGAGGAGTTAGAGACTGTTTTAGGACAACAAGATAGAGGAGAAGAATTCAGAATTTCAGAGCAGCATTTGAAGAGTTTTGGACTACAAATTTGGGCAGCATTGGAAGGAGATAGAAGAGCTGCGAATTGGAGAAGGTTTGGGCAGATTTGAAAGTGATTTTGGATAGCTGTTTGAAGAAGGAATTGACAGCAATTAAGATAGAATTTGTGGACAGCAAAAGGAAGCAATTTGAAGGAGATTCCGAAGAAGAAATTGACTGCAATCTAAGGCAACAAGTTGAAGGAGATAAAGTTGTATTTTGGACAGCATTTGAAGAAGTATTTGAGCTGCAAATTTCAGAGTTTCTTGGTAGATTTTTGGAAGGAGAAAGGAGAAGTTTTGAGATAGCATTTTGGGTAGCATTGGAAGCTGCAAATTTCATAAAGTTTGGACAACAAGCAAGCTGATATTTGGGCAGCAATTAGAGCTGCAAAATTGATGTTTTTGGGGCAGAAAAATAAAATAAAGTGAAGCTGCAAAATTTACAAATTCGAGATAGCAAAAGGGTGAATCAAGTCACCAAGGATATTAGCTACAAAAGGAGGCCAAAAGGTGTGTAACATTGGTGCTATAAAAGGTTATTGTTTAAGTATTAAAACTAGTCTACTTTAAGTTTTTTGAGAGCACCATATTAGAGCTATTGAATTCAGCAAAATATAGTTTAAAGTTAAGAGTCTTCAAGCCAAGGAAGGAGGTAGCACTTTCATATTAGAATCTACAAAATAAAATAACAAAGAGTGAAGTTAGAGTTTGCTTGAAAAGGAGAAATAAGGAGAAGAGAATACTAGTAAAGAATGTTGTTTTTACAAGCTTACAAAGTGTAGGTTTATTGAAGCAAAAGAAACTGAATAAGGGCTCAAAATAGAGCAAGATTCAAAGTGTCTAAAGACACCAAGGAGTGCAACAAATTACAGAGATTTGATAGTGAAAAGGCACCACCAAGCTAGGAGAAGTTGAGCCACCATTGAGAGGTGGAACCACCAAAGCCAAGGAGGTAGAGCAAGCACCACCAAAGAAGCCACCATGCATAAAGCTGAGGAGGAGCATTCATTCTATGGTAAAACAATGTTAGAAGAGGTGAAGAGCACCACCAAGGTTGGAAGAGCCACCAAAGCTCAAGGAGGAGCCATTGGAAAAATAGAAAGAAGCCACCAAGTCAAAGTTTCAATGCCATTCAAGGAGTCCAAATGCAGGGAGCTAAGCGGACGTTGAAAAGACATGCATTGAGAAGTCAAAGCATTGAAGAGGATGAGCTAGGGTAAAGTGAAAGCTAAGCATCAATCAAGATAGATGAGTCCAAGGAGAATGTAGGAGAGAAGACCAAGCACCAAGAAGATACGTTGGAAGCAGTAACGGTCGAGAGTTTTGTAACCACCATAAGGAAAGAGTGTTGGTTGAATAGATGTTGGAGAAGAGCTGAAGCGCCATCATCATCGACTAAAATTGAGCACCAAAAGTTGCAAGGGTCATACGAAGCATTAAGGAGAAAAGGAATCAATTTTGTAACATCTTGCATGCAAAATACTGAGTGCCACTTGTTAAAATAGGAGGAGCACCAACCATATTGAGGAGGTGATTGAAACATCTCAGGCCCTCATAAATGCAAAGGATTTAACTCCATTTGCATTAATCAGCATTGAGCATCAAGCATAGTGTGATATATTCATTCATCAGTGTAGCAAAGTGGAGAGAAGCGCCATACGTGCGATAGAGGAGTGAGAGCACCATTCAAGGGAAGGTCAAACACCCTTGACCAATTATTTCATGCCTAAAGTTGGAGGTAAAGCACTCTATTTGAAATTTAATTATTTGCCCAAGCTAGGAGTTATAAGGATAAAGGGTAATATTATTTTTTCTAAGGTTGAAGAAATATTAATTTGATTATTGGAGAGAAAAGGTTTAGAAGTGAAATTTGAAACCTTAGAAGCATTATTAATTATTTTTGGAAAGTTTTGAGAAGCCTTAAAATTATTTTGGGAAATTTTGGAAATCAATTTCAAGTTTTGAGAAGATTTGGTAAAATTTTGTAATTGAGTTATTGAAATTTGTGAAGCATTTTAATATTTGCAAATATTTTAAATTTTGGAGAAATAAGGTTTCCTACATCAAATTAGGAATATAAGATTTGCAAATATCCTTTTACTAGATTTCTAAATTTCTAATTTTGGAGTTATAAGGAATTCAACACCAACATAGGATTGTGAAATTTAGAATTGAGGAATTATATTTTTGAAATTTGGGAGATAAAAGGAATTCAACCTAGAGTTTTGAAGAATTGAAAATTTTGTCAAAAATTATTGGTTGATCATTTATACCTAGGAAATAATATAAGGTATTCATCCTAAATAAATAGAAGTTGAAGATTATATTATTTAAAACATTAGGGAGACATAAGGAATACAACAATAAAACTATTTTTTGAAGATAGTAATGGATAAATTAGCAAGAGGGACATATCATCATAAAGCACACTATGAGAGGATCCAAGATCAAAGTCCATATAATACTCATAAAAAATGTAAAATTACTTCAAGCACAAATAATTCTACAAGTCAAAATGGAAAATATCTTTGGTTTATTGATTCTGGTGCAAGTCATCACATGATAGGAAATTTACAATGGTTTGATTGCCTTGAAGTCATAAACAATCTTGGGTTGAAAATTGTAGATGGAAAAACCTATATTGTGCATGGATATGGGTGTGTGACACCTAGTACATATTTTCCAAATATTTGTTACATGATGTGATGTATATTCCTGGATTAACATCAAATCTTATTTTAGTAGCAAAATTGGTTGAGAGTAAAAGAATGATTGAATTTAGATATGTAAATGGAATCAATAAGTGTCTCATTATGAATCAAAATGAGATAGAAGCTACAAGATAACTTTACAATGATATATATGCTCTAGACTCAATTGGGATCTCATGAGAAATTTTTGTAGTTCAAAACAACACTAATGGATTTTCTAAGGAACAGATTGCAGGAAATGAAAAGTCTATGTTTCATAAAATTTGACGTGCAAATCAAATATTTAGAATGAGAAAGATGAGAGGACAAAAATACTTTGGACTACTTGGTCATCTACAGATTAAAGAAGAAGAACAGAAACCTGATCAAGTTGGAGGACATATGAAATATGGAGATCCATATTGAAGACTAAAGTCTTCAATAACCAAATAATGTAATACAAGGGGGTGTTGGAGAATATTACATTATTTGGTACATGCTAATGTACCACCTTGGGTACATCTCTATATTAGGAGTGTGTCTTAGATTAGAGTGTGAGTATTTACTTTATGCAATGTAATAAATGCACAAGTATTATTAGAATGTGCAAAGTATTTAATAATGTAAATGTGCATAATAGTCCATGTGCACATGTGTCCTTAGAATAGGAAGTGAAGAGTCTCAAGAAGAGAGAAGGCCAAGAGTGCTCCATATGAAGAGTCACATTCCATTATATATGTGTCTCTATGTATGTGTGCAAGTAACACAATGTAGAGGGAGAGTGTGTGGAAGTATGATGTACTTGAGATCTTTATTCTATATCAAATTACTATTTTCGTGAGCATTTGTTAATGGAAATTTTATGAGTTGTTACATAAGTTATTTATGAGTTTTATATGTTTAGAATATTGCCATTATCTTATATTTGATATAGTATATTTATTTTAGATCTTGAGGTTATTTTGCTTTAAGTATTTAGCATCAAAATCTAACACTAACCTCACATTTAGAAAACACACCATAAGTGGTTCCCCCCATTTCCCTACACTACCCTATATGGGATAACTTGACTGTGGCATGGGGTTATCCTTTCAGGCCCATATCTCTTAAAGGTGATGTTTATACCCTAACCCTGCATACTAGCATCTATGTAGGATTGCTATAACATAATGCCTTAATAATTAGTTAGTTCCATTTACCCATGAAACTAACTGAGACCATTACCACTCACCTGATAATGATCATGGTTACACTTGCCTACCCGCAAGGTACCACCACTATACTACTTTGGTTAGTGTGAATGATCCAATGGTTGTCCCATACCAATCCACCACTAGGATCACCCAAGCCTCACCACTAGAGTTTGTCAAACACATTCACCAAAATTACCTAGTTGATTTGTCTACCCACAAACTCAACTAGGGTTGGGTGCAACTCAACTCTAGGGTTAACTAATATGACACTTAGCAATTCATTCCCATAATAAATCCCCCTTAACCCAAGGGTCCTATTCAACATATTTGTCTATCTCACAAAAATAAAGTTCTATAATAAATCATACCAAAATTCAATACTAACATCAACATAACATATTGATAAAGACTAGAGAAATTAGGTATTTCATTTCTATATAACACTAGAAAATACTACTAGTCATAAAGTTGAAGTTAATTATTTACATCTGGGTGTAGATCTAGCTAAGGATCTAGGTGCTAAAAAAGTTATCTTTGAAGGAGACTTGTTGAATATTATCAATATTTTGAAAAAGGAGGGAGAAGCTAATTGACAAATTGATTACATTGTGCAAGATATTAGAGAGATTGTAAATAATTTTGAAGAAGTTGAATTTGTTCATGTATTTAGAGAAGGTAACTTTGGTGCCATTAAAGAAGAGGATAGGAGATGGATCCCCCCAGGGGTGGTCCATGAGGACTTAGAAAAGTTCACAAGGGAGGATTGCTGCTAATTGGGATCCAGGATGGATACTATTTGTCTTGCATCTAGGGGATTTTTGTCTACTTGCCCTTGACAACCGTGCAGTTGATGGGCTGACTTTATGTTGTAAAAGGGTTCAAGTCATTTGAAAATCCTATTTTTACCCTAATAAAAAAACACTAGAAATTAGGTATTTCCTTTATTTACATGAAAGACAATAAAACAACTTGAAATTATAACAAATTTTCATTAATTAATTTCTCCTATTAATCCATCGTCATTTTTAATAAATGCAAATAATCTATCTCGCTATCTACAAATTATTTCCAAAGAAACTTAACATAGAAGAAAAACAATAATTCATCTTTCACTTTTTAAACAATATTAATAAAATTCATGATAATACATCAAGAATTTTTACAAGGATATCCATTCCCTCATCATAATCATTACATAGCATAACTTCTACACATGATACCTTTTAAGTTTTCTCATCTCCAAATACAAATATTACATTTCAATACATTATACATAATAGTAACTAAGTCTCATATTCTATTTCAATGTCTTCTACTTGATAGGTCTTTTCTGCATCGTGATTTTGAATATAAGTATAGGGATTAGGATAACTCTTTGAATGTATATGCAAGCCTACCATGCATCATGCAAGCAAATTCATTCAACAACAATTCAGGACCTTAATTCCATGATAGACTTCAAAACATTATTTCAATGCTTATTAGTCATAAACAAGAGAAGCCCATACTTCTCTCACTCAATTATGGTTCTTTTTCTACACAAGCCACATCTATCCCCTTGGATTAATTTACTAATCATCCCTTCAATAGTAAATAATAATTCCTCATTTCTTAAATATAGAGTTATTTCCAATATTTAAGCACACTCAAAACTGTTCATATAAATATTTGCCCAGTTACAAGAGAACATATGATCTGCCATCATAGGGATCAAATACTACAAATATTTACAGACAATGAAAAATAACATCACAAATCTAAAAGAAGAGTTTCAAAGGTCCTAATCACAAAATCCATCCACTCTATTATGACCCTTATATACAATACTTAGACCTATGGAACCGAAACCCATTCAATATTTAGTGAGGACCTTCTTAAGTTATTGTGCACCCTTGTTGGAACAATCAAGTGACTTTAATCATCATCCAATTTGACTTGCAATCTATTCAAAGCAAAGCACCAGGAAAAAACTATTTCACAATTCAAAAACAAGGATGTGTACTAAGGATAAGAGCTAACACTTTGGATTCCTAAGCACAATGGCTTCTGAAAATATCCAGAATGATAGGATTAAAGTCTAAATGTCCCATATTAGTCTAAAAGGAACCAAAATCCATAGAAATAGACCAAGTTTGCACTAAATTCTACAAAAATTCAATGAAAATAAGCTCATAAATCATATAATACTATTATGAAAAGTCAGCGAAACCATATATTGCAAATTCTAGAAGGATCAACAAAAGAGTGGTGCTTACAGGAGTGGAAGACATGTCAATAAAAGCCAAATTATTTGATTCTAGAACTAGAAATATATTACATGAATAAAGACAATTTCTGCTCTAAATTCAATGGAAGGCCAGCAGAAATATGCTCATGATCCACAATATTTCATGTAAGAACCTCAACAAAATAAATAATCACAAATTCTAGAGAGATCAAAGTAGCATTCCACTTACACTTTAAAGGATGATTTAAATCTCCAAATACACATGCTTAAACTTTAAATTTATCAACATAGTCAAAGCCTCTCCACAACAAGCAAACCCAAAATCTTCTTCCATCCATCAATCCCCAAAACCTCGACAACTAGAAGAATGAAATAGAATTCAGAGAGGAGGGGAAGATCAAGAGGATGAGGAAGATGAAGTTCAAGATTCGGGGTGGCTCTTGGTTTTCTCGCTATGTTTCAAAAATGATTTTATTAGTTTTCCATCACTTTTCAAAGTTCCTCACAATATTTAAAAATATGAATTTTATTCCTTATAATAATATTTATTTATTAAATATGCCCTTTTATAAATTATTAATTCAATAAGGTTAATATTAATTTACTAATATTATTTTAACAAAGGTATTAGTAATTAAATTATTTACTCATTTCATAGTATTAAATTAATTAATACTATTACTATTTTCTCTTGTCTAATGCTAATATTAATTATTAACATTTGTCCGTGGGTCTAGGTGGATTGGTAAGTTGGGGTGCTTACCGAGAGGAGACCTAGGTTCCAATCCCATGGGCGTGCCCATGCATAGCCAGTAGCTCGATCCGACTCCTTTGCGTGTTGCACTTGACTGATGACGATGATCTATTTCCTGCTTGTTCGGTGGTCCCCTTCATGCCACGTGTTGAACTAGACTGACGAAGACGGTGTGAACCTTGTGCGTCTGACGGTCCCCATATCATGTCGGGTTACCATTAACGAGATGGTGGATTTGTTGGAAGCCTTCGCTGATAGTTTAAACCCTGCCAGCTACGCTGGAAGTTACTAAAAATTGTGATTGTAACCAATTCATCTATGTAACCAAAAAAAAAACAAAACATTAGTATTTAATATTTTAAGTATTAGTAATGTTAAAACTATTATTAATACCTTATCAAATAATTAACTAATTAAGTTCTCTATTTTGAAATACAAGTATTAATCACCCTAATGATAAATTAAGAGCCTAAAAAACACAAGGGTTCTTGCCAAAAGTTGTCCTTACCTGAACTAAGATGCATACAACATTAAACAAGAAGATAGATAATGCAAAAATATTATTATTCCCTCAGTAGGAGACATTATGATAACTGCAAGGTTATCAACCACCTATGAGAGACGCCTAAGCATAGAGGTAAGGGATCTTTTGTCTTTATAGCAACCTCATTGCCTGATGATGTATTTACATACACATGCAAATATTTCTACATGATTATTTATTTTACCCTTGTGGGTTGTCAGATTGAAAATCCATCATTTTCCATTTCACACTTCTCTCAACTCTAGTGGTTGTTCCATACCAATCCAACCATTAGAGTACTTGGTTATGTAACCCCAAAATTCATTAGCAATACCATGTTCTACGAATAACATAATCCAACTAAAGTATAAAGCACAACTATCAACTCATATTGATAGAAAAAAATAAAATTATACATTAATTTGTGGCACGGTAGTTAGGTGGAGCAATAGAAAAAATGTAAAGTATTATTCATTCACCAAAATGCAGTGTTTACAATGCTTAAATAATAGGAGAATTAACTGCATTAGAAAACTTAGGGAATAGATAGGGAAGAAGAAAAATAGGGAGGAAAGGAGGAAAGGAAATAGGAGTCAAACTCCCTGCCATCCATGCCGTCCAATCTGCCCAGTCAGTTGTCGCCCAAGCCATCCAATCTGCCTAGTAAGTTACCGTCCAAGGAGGTAAAAGGGTAAGGTCCAAAGATTATCATTGTCAAACAAATTTTTTACCTTTTACTGCTTTAACTTCCAAAATTCTCCCCCTTAAAGTTGATAAGACTAACTATACAGTCTCTCAGCTTTATATATTGAGCTTTAGCTATACATTTGGTGAAGATGTTTGCAATGTTATCCAAAGTGTAGTGTTGCAATATTGAAGCTCAACTATCTACTATTCCACCATGTCTCGAATGAAGTGATACTTCATATCGAAATGCTTTGATCTGCTATGGTGGATTGGATTGTATGCCAACTGAATGACACTTGTATTATCACAATATAGTCGAGTTGGACCACTTTGACTTTCTCCAATCTCTTCAAGGACTTTTCTCAACCATAGGGCTTGAGTACTAGCATGTGTGATGGCTATATACTCAGCCTCAGTAGATGAAAATGCTACACCAATTTGTTTCTTGGAACTCCATGTAATTAGTCCTGACCCTAGACTAAAATAATTTCCTAATGTAGATTTCCTATCATCTATATTGCTGCCCCAATCACTATCACTGAAGCCAACTAATTTCACAGAATTACATTTTTGGTAATGGATTCCAAAATCCAATGTACCTTTTACATATCTTAAGATTCTTTTAGTTGCTTGTAGATGCAACTCAGATGGACTTGCCATAAAACTTGAAACTAGAGAAACAAAATATTGAATATCAGGCCTTGTGTTGGTGAGAATCATCAGACTCCCAACCATGCTTCTATAAGTGCTCATGTCAACCTTTTATGCTCCACCGTACTTGCTCAATTAGATACCATGTCCAGTTGGATTTGCAACTGATTTGCACTACTCCATGGCAAATTTCATGATCATGTCTCGAGCATACTTGTGTTGACATATGAAGATTCCTTTGTTTGATTGATGCACTTCCATGCCTATGAAGTATCACATTAGACCAAGATATTTCATCTCAAATTGTTTCATCATGGAGTTTTGAACTCCATATTAATTTTAGTGTTACTACCCATAAATATTAGATCATCCACATACAAAGAAACTATGAGAATGTCTACTCCATGCTTTAGGTAGTACAAATTTGGTCCACTTTTACTTCTTGTGAATCCACACTTGCTTAAATAGCCATCAATGCATGAGTACCAATCTCTTGGTGCTTGCTTGAGGCCATAAAGTGCTTTTTTAAATTTATAAACAAGGTTCTCCTTTCCCTGTTCTTGAAAGTATTGAGGTTGTTGAACATAAACCTCCTCTGTCAAGTATCCGTTCATAAAAGCACTTTTCACATCCATGTGTTGAAAATTCCATTCTTTATGGGCTACTATGGAAAGAACGGATCTGACTGTCTCTTGTCGTGCAACTAGAGCAAAGGTTTCCTCATAGTCAATGCTAAATTTATGAGTAAAATCTTTTGCTACTAGTATCACCTTATGCCTCTCAATGCTTCCATCAACATTGTATTTGGTCTTGTAGACCCATTTACATCCAACACATTTTTTTCCTTTGGGTAGCTTTACTAGTTCCCATGTATCATTATTTTTTATAGAGGTTATTTCCTCTTTCATGGCTTCTTGCCATACATTTTGAGTACAAGCCTTCTCATAGATAGATGGTTCTAGCTGAGCATTAGCCAATAAAGCATAATTGACTACATCTCCCCTAGGATCATGGGAGTCATCATCCCCATACAAGTGCAAATTTTTAAGTTGCTGCAAAATTGTATTCATTTCACTAGCTTGGCATCTAGTGAATCATATTTGGAAATTTGGATCCAACATTTGAAAAGATGGATGATGTTGTAATGTTATTTTACCTCTTTATGGAGATTCTCTGTCAATGTCCATCGGTGAAGAACTTACTGATATCTGTGGAGAAGGACTTTGGAGTGGCGATTGAAGTACTTGATGTAGTACTCCTGTATGGGCTTGGAGGGGGTGGTGTGCCTTTGTTTTTCTTGGGAGACACCTGATGTACCTATGAAGAACTTACATTTTGGGACTCATCATCAACAAAAATTCTTTGATGACCCCATTCTCCCCCTTCATCAAAAATTACATCCCTGGAGAGTACAATTTTATGAGTCTTGGGGTTGTAGAGTCTATATGCTTTTGTAGACTCACAATACCCTACAAATATACAAGCTTGACTTTTGGGATCAAGCTTCTTCTTTTTCTCATCAGGATTGTGCCATATGCTAAAGAACCAAAAAATTTGAAGTGCTTTACATTTGGTTTCTTTCTGTACCACCCCTCATAAGGAGTGACACCATCTAAACTAGAAGTTGGACTTCTATTTAGAATGTATACATTGGTTCTTACAGCATCAACCCAGTACATATTAGTTAGATGCTTAGTATGAAGTATAGTTCTCGCCATCTCAATTATGGTGCGGTTCTTTCTCTCTACCACACCATTCTATTATGGGGTATAGGCAGTGGTGAATTACCTTTTTATCCCACTTGCTTTACAATATTTCAAGAATGCTTTTGAGGAGTATTCACCTCCTCGATCTGTCCCAAGACATTTTACATAATTCCCACTTTGATTCTCTACATTGTTTCTAAAATCTATGAAGCAATCAAAAGCTTCATCTTTATGTTTCAAGAAATAAATCTAGCACATTCTAGAGAAATCATCTATGAAAGTGAGAAAATAAGAATTTTTTCTGAGACTCTGTGTTTGCATTGGACCACAGATGTTCGAATGCACTAAATGAAGTGGATAGTTGGCTCTCCACACTTGTCCTTTCAAAAAATTTAACCTTGAGTGCTTTCCCAAAGTACATCCTTCATAGACCTCCTTCTGTTCATTGATTTTGGGAAGTCTTGTCACCATAGCTTGAGAAGTGAGCAGTTTCAAGCTAGCGAAATTAAGGTGACCATATCGCAAGTGCCAAAGAACACTTGGATTTGTTATAGCTACATTTGCAATTTGAGCTCCTCCTGGCTCACCAAATTTGAGAGGGAATAACCGATTCTTGGTCATGGGGACCTATGTGATGACATAATTACAATTGTTTTTATAAAAAATGATACATTGTCCTTCATCAAATACAAGTTTGAAATTGTTCTCCATCATTTGCCCAACGCTTTGGAGTGTAATAGATGTCATTCACTTTCTTTAGTCCTTCTTTGGTTGGAACCTCTATGGCTCCAATTCCCTCTACTTGCAATGCTTTATCATCCCCTAATTTGATTTGGGATTTATAAGTGGAATCTAGAGTTGCAAATAAATTTTCTTTGCCACTCATATGATTTGAGCAACCAGTATCCAAATCCATGTGTCATTTAGATTCTTTTCTGATTGTCCATATAAAAGAAAAATATTAGAGGTATTGTAGACACCAAAATCCAGCCACTTATACCTTCCTGCCAGCCATGTGTCAGTCATCCATCCTTCCCGTCATTATTTGGCCCAAATCCACACTTTCCCACCATTATTTGGTCCAATTTCACTTTTCCCGCCATTTTTCATCCCCAAATTTATTTAAATTAATATTTATATATATATTTTAATATTTTAATATATATATAAATAAAGTTTAAGTGATTTAATCTGAGCCGTCCATCCTTCATTTAATCTCATCCGTTTCACAACCTAGATTTATTCTCTACCCTTGGATCCACTTTAATCTTAGCCACACGTTCAAAGTGTCGTTAAAACCCTAAAGTGTGCCCTAAGAGTAGATTATAAATTGAGTCACCTTGATGGCTCAAACCCTATCTATCTCTTCGGCTAAACCTACTTATCTTCCCTATCTAAGTCTGGAGTTGGCTATTGCTATTAATCCTAAGTCTTCTGAGTCTTCTACGGCCCTAAGTCTGAACTAAACCCTTTTGCCACATCCATCACCGCCGCCTGGTCTCGCCGCGTTAATAGGAAAAGGTATAGATTCGTCTAAAGTAAGTAATATTTCTTTATGTATTAATCTGCTGTTGAATTCTACATTCTGTTTATTTTTATTTCATAAATCTAAGGTTTTAGACTGTTTCTGAGGGCTCACACAGTGGAGCCCTCTTATTAGTTTCTAACTCTTTGATAATTTTAATGTGTGTAGGATTCTAGTGGTAGATCTGATTTGTTGATAGCAGTGCTTAAGTCGGAGTGGTCCGAGACAAAGGATACAACGAAGCCCACTCATTCTGTTGAGGTTAAGGATACATTCTTCGGAGACGCCACCACATTGTGCCAGCTAGGGTTTCGGAGAACCCTAGGACAAATTGTAACTTTGTATCACGAAAAGGGTTTCAGGCCCTGTTGTACTTAAAAAGAGTTTTTAAACTCCATTGATTAATAAAAATCATTCATTTTGTACAACTGTTCTGCATTCCTTTATTGTGATTTCTTTATTTCTATTTGGCGTTGTATCTTTAATCTACAAATGGAGTTGGTGCATCCGTTATCAATTTCTAATTTTCCTATAGTGGAATTCATCTTACATGATCATGGAATTTACAGTTTGGCAAAAATCCCTTTATAACCGTTGGGGCAGAAAATGGTCCATCTTTCACATCACTCATATCGTCTTCAATCATATTCTTTTCTGGTTTGTACACCAACCCCTTTTCTGTTGGGACATAAACAAATGGTGCATGCACCAACCCTTTTTTTCATCGTTGGGGCAAAAACGGTTCATTATCTTCCGAATTTCTTCCAATTGGCTTGTGAGAACCATTCTCGCTCGCCAATTGAGGGGGTAAGCTAAAAAATTTTAAATATTCTTTTATTTTTTGGTCTTCAAAGTTGTGCTTTAGTCTTGAGAGAGAGTTGCGTCTGATCCAACTTTTCAGGTGTCTTAAGTTTTTGTGCTACATTGTGTCTTCACACAAAGCAGCTCAAAAAGGGGCATCTGTAGACACCAAAATCCAGCCACTTATACCTTCCTGCCAGCCACGTGTCAGTCATCCATCCTTCCCGCCATTATTTGGCCCAAATCCACACTTTCCCACCATTATTTGGCCCAATTTCACTTTTCCCGCCATTTTTCATCCCCAAATTTATTTAAATTAATATATATATATATATATTTTAATATTTTAATATATATAAATAAAGTTTAAGTGATTTAATCTGAGCCGTCCATCCTTCATTTAATCTCATCCATCCATCCATCTTAATCCGTTTCACAACCTAGATTTATTCTCTACCCTTGGATCCACTTTAATCTTAGCCACACGTTCAAAGTGTCGTTAAAACCCTAAAGTGTGCCCTAAGAGTAGATTATAAATTGAGTCACCTTGATGGCTCAAACCCTATCTATCTCTTCGACTAAACCTACTTATCTTCCTTATCTAAGTCTGGAGTTGGCTATTACTGTTAATCCTGAGTCTTCTGAGTCTTCTACGGCCCTAAGTCTGAACTAAACCCTTTTGTCGCATCCATCGCCGCCGCCTGGTCTCGCCGTGTTAATAGGAAAAGGTATAGATTCATCTAAAGCAAGTAATATTTCTTTATGTATTAATCTGCTGTTGAATTCTGCATTTTGTTTATTTTTATTTCATAAATCTAGGGTTTTAGACTGTTTCTGAGGGCTCACACAGTGGAGCCCTCTTATTAGTTTCTAACTCTTTGATAATTTTAATGTGTGCAGGATTCTAGTGGTAGATCTGATTTGTTGATAGCAGCTGCTTAAGCTAGAGTGGTCCGAGCTAAAGGATACAACGAAGACCACTCATTCTGTTGAGGTTAAGGATACATTCTTCGGAGACGCCACCACATTGTGCCAGCTAGGTTTTCGGAGAACCCTAGCACAAATTGTAACTTTGTATCACGAAAAGGGTTACAGGCCCTGTTGTACTTAAAAGGAGTTTTTAAACTCCATTGATTAATAAAAATCATTCATTTTGTACAACTGTTTTGCATTCCTTTATTGTGATTTCTTTATTTTTGTTTGGCGTTGTATCTTTAATCTACAAATGGAGTTGGTGCATCCGTTATCAATTTCTAATTTTCCTATAGTGGAATTCATCTTACATGATCATGGAATTTACAGTTTGGAAAAAATCCCTTTATAACCATTGGGGCAGAAAACGGTCCATCTTTCACATCACTCATATCGTCTTCAATCATATTCTTCTATGGTTTGTACACCAACCCCTTTTCTGTTGGGACATAAACAGATGGTGCATGCACCAACCCTTTTTTTCACCGTTGGGGCAAAAAATGGTTCATTATCTTCGAATTTCTTCCAATTGGCTTGTGAGAACCATTCTCGCTCGCCAATTGAGGGGGTAAGCTGAAAAATTTTAAATATTCTTTTATTCTTTGGTCTTCAAAGTTGTGCTTTAGTCTTGAGAGAGAGTTGCATCTGATCCAGCTTTTCAGGTGTCTTAAGTTTTTGTGCTACATTGTGTCTTCACACAAAGCAGCTCAAAAAGGGGCATCTATAGACACCAAAATCCAGCCACTTGTAAGTCATCTATACCTTCCTGCCAGCCACGTGTCAGTCATCCATCCTTCCCGCCATTATTTGGCCCAAATCCACACTTTCCCACCATTATTTGGCCCAATTTCACTTTTCCCGCCATTTTTCATCCCCAAATTTATTTAAATTAATATTTATATATATATTTTAATATTTTAATATATATAAATAAAGTTTAAGTGATTTAATCTGAGCCGTCCATCCTTCATTTAATCTCATCCGTCCATCCATCTTAATCCGTTTCACAACCTAGATTTATTCTCTACCCTTGGATCCACTTTAATCTTAGCCACACGTTCAAAGTGTCGTTAAAACCCTAAAGTGTGCCCTAAGAGTAGATTATAAATTGAGTCACCTTGATGGCTCAAACCCTATCTATCTCTTCGGCTAAACCTACTTATCTTCCCTATCTAAGTCTGGAGTTGGCTATTGTTGTTAATCCTGAGTCTTCTGAGTCTTCTACGGCCCTAAGTCTGAACTAAACCCTTTCGTCGCATCCATCGCCGTCGCCTGGTCTCATCGCGTTAACAGGAAAAGGTATAGATTCGTCTAAAGCAAGTAATATTTCTTTATGTATTAATCTGCTATTGAATTCTGCATTTCGTTTATTTTTATTTCATAAATCTAGGGTTTTAGACTGTTTCTGAGGGCTCACACAATGGAGCCCTCTTATTAGTTTCTAACTCTTTGATAATTTTAATGTGTGCAGGATTCTAGTGGTAGATCTGATTTGTTGATAGCAGCTGCTTAAGCTGGAGTGGTCCGAGCCAAAGGATACAACGAAGCCCACTCATTCCGTTGAGGTTAAGGATACATTCTTCGGAGACGCCACCACATTGTGCCAGCTAGGGTTTCGGAGAACCCTAGCACAAATTGTAACTTTGTATCATGAAATGGGTTACGAGGCCTGTTGTACTTAAAAGGAGTTTCTAAACTCCATTGATTAATAAAAATCATTCATTTTGTACAATTGTTCTGCATTCCTTTATTGTGATTTCTTTATTTATGTTTGGCGTTGTATCTTTAATCTACAAATGATTTGTAGATTAAAGATACAACGCCAAACAGAAATAAAGAAATCACAATAAAGGAATGCAGAACAGTTGTACAAAATGAATGATTTTTATTAATCAATGGAGTTTAGAAACTCCTTTTAAGTACAACAAGGCCTGTAACCCTTTTCGTGATACAAAGTTACAATTTGTGCTAGGGTTCTCCGAAACCCTAGCTGGCACAATGTGGTGGCGTCTCCGAAGAATGTATCTTTAACCTCAACAAAATGAGTGGGCTTCGTTGTATCCTTTGGCTCGGACCACTCCGGCCTTAAGCAACTCGCTATCAACAAATCAGATCTACCACTAGAATCCTGGACACATTAAAATTATCAAAGAGTTAGAAACTAATAAGAGGGCTCCACCGTGTGAGCCCTCAGAAACAGTCTAAAACCCTAGATTTATGAAATAAAAATAAATAGAATGCAAAATTCAACAGCAGATTAATACATAAAGAAAGATTACTTGCTTTAGATGAATCTATACCTTTTCCTGTTAACGCGGCGAGACCAGGCGATGGATGCGGCGAAAGGGTTTAGTTCAGACTTAGGGCCGTAGAAGACTTAGAAGACTCAGGATTAACAACAATAGCCAACTCCAGACTTAGATAGGGAAGATAAGTAGGTTTAGCCGAAGAGATAGATAGGGTTTGAGCCATCAAGGTGACTCAATTTATAATCTACTCTTAGGGCACACTTTAGGGTTTTAACGACACTTTGAACGTGTGGCTAAGATTAAAGTGGATCCAAGGGTAGAGAATAAATCTAGGTTGTGAAACGGATTAAGATGAATGGACGGATGAGATTAAATGAAGGATGGACGGCTCAAATTAAATCACTTAAACTTTATTTATATATATATTAAAATATTAAAAAATATATATAAATATTAATTTAAATAAATTTGGGGATGAAAAATGGCGGGAAAAGTGAAATTGGGCCAAATAATGGTGGGAAAGTGTGGATTTGGGCCAAATAATGGCGGGAAGGATGGATGACTGACACGTGGTCGAGGGAAGGTATAAGACTAAAGTGGCTGGATTTTGGTGTCTACAGATGCCCCTTTTTGAGCCGCTTTGTGTGAAGACACAATGTAGCACAAAAACTTAAGACACTCGAAAAGTCGGATCGACGCAACTCTCTCTCAAGACTAAAGCACAACTTTGAAGACCAAAGAATAAAAGAATATTTAAAATTTTTCAGCTTACCCCCTCAATTGGCGAGCGAGAATGGTTCTCACAAGCCAATTGGAAGAAATTCGGAAGATAATGAACCGTTTTTGCCCCAACGGTGAAAAAAAAGGGTTGGTGCATGCACCATCTGTTTATGTCCCAACAGAAAAGGGGTTGGTGTACAAACCAGAAAAGAATATGATTGAAGACGATATGAGTGATGTGAAAGATGGACCGTTTTTTGCCCCAACGGTTATAAAGGGATTTTTGCCAAACTCGTAAATTCCATGATCATGTAAGATGAATTCCACTATAGGAAAATTAGAAATTGATAACGGATGCCCCAACTCCCGTGTGTGAATCCATACTATTGATGAAATTGCCTTGTTGGCGCCATTGATATGGAGAGATGAAAGATGCATGAAAGAGTCCGAGAATCGAGAGATGCTCCTAGTGATCTGTATGGATAATTCCTCGGGTCGAAACCAATCAACCTAGGTAGCCACAATCTCTAGCAAGACTTAAAATAATGACGATATGAAAGATTGTCCATGTTTAAGGCCCCATGAACTAGGCCATCAATGACAACCGTTGAGCAAATTAATCTTGGTATGAGGTCACTTGAAAAGTAGAATACCCAAAATTGATTTCCAATTTTCAAAAAGTGAAATAATTGATGATGATAAATGGTAAGTGTCCTTATGGTGGTTTAATCCTCTTACCGAATTGCATGGATTCAAATCGCTGCAATCGCCAAGGTGATAGAATATACCACTAGATACGAGGTTTACTTTAATTTGATTTGGCAAAAATATGCATGATGAAAGAAGAATGAATGAAATTGACGATAGATCAGAAGAATTGATGAATGTGGTTAATTTTGTGAAGGTTTTGAATATTTTTAACTCAATTTGTAAAACAATGATGAATGATGCGCTTTTTGAGAGAAATGACAAAATTTGTGTCCAAAACTGTTGTAACCTTCACAAAATGTTTTATTATGATAAGAAGAATGGATGAATGCAATTTGATGAAATTTGGAGGAGGTAAGCTTCAATTTTGTAGGTTTTGTTCCTTTATTCAATACTGACACCAAACGCCGGTCTGCGTTTGTGGTTGGCATAGACGCCCGCCGGTGTTTAGGCGCTCTGCAGACGCAGGACTGCGTCTGAATCTGCCATGAAACGCCCTACTGCGTTTCAGGGCACCAAAATCAGCTATTTAAATAGTTTCAGCGAGAATTTCGCTCATTTGTGCGTTCGAGCTTAAGAGAAGTGCGTCTGAGGGAGTGGAGTGAAGTGGAGTGAAAGGTTGTGTGGGAAAGTGAAGCACGCGGGAGCTATGGCAGAGATGGGAGCGGACGCGCCAGTGCAGCCAGCTGAGGTATTTGTTCATTTAAGCAAGTACTTATTATGTGTTTTTTTTTTTTTTTGAAAAAAATTGTAACAAATTTTTGTTTTGTTGTTTTGCAGCTTAGGGTGTTAGAGGCACGACACCGATTCTCCCCTATCATTCCGGGGATGAGGAGGTCGTTGTCTCGAGCAGACTGGGAGATATTGGATGCAGTGGGGCTAGCGCTTTGTCTGGGGGGGCTGGCTCCTACTAGGTCTCAGGGGTCCTCTTTTGATGGTTAGCTTAGTGCTTAGATGCACTCTTTATGAGCCTTGGTGCTCTATTGTATATTGTAGCCTTTTGGCATTCATTGTACAGTTTGTCCTTTATACATATATATATATATACATGGTTTTTATTTATTTGGTGTTTTACTCTCTTTTGTGTGAATGCCTATGTTTTTGTGATGCATGTTTTTATATGTTTTAATGTTTTTGATGCATATGTGATGGAATGGAATGCAAACTTATAGATGATTAATGCGAGACTAAGTAAATGAAATATGCACTAAGAAGCACTCATACTTTTAGATAGTTAGATTTAGCGAACTCGTTATCATAATTGTTTAATCAGGGGCACCGAACTTGGTGGCTTGTGAATGGATGACGTATGGAATGACATGAATATGGAAGAAGATATGGAGGGTGATATGGAGGTTGATATGGAAGACTCGTTTTACAAAGACTCAAACATGCTAGTGGTATCAAACAAACTTACTAACACTGCCTAATTCAACTAGGACCAAATGTGTGTGCATGCGAGTTCATTAACCAAATCCGAAGCATGGTAGTGACTCTAGGCAATCAAAAACCTGTGTGTGTGCAAGTGTGTTCATTAACCTCATCTTGCATAAATTAGGTAACCCTGTTATGGATAAGACCTCGAAGCTAGTTTGTCCGTATGAGCATTCGGAGGTCTCTTTTTGAGGAGAGACATGTCGCCACGCAATGAGTATACTCCACTGCCAGTCAAGCGTCTATAGCCCCGGTGAAGGTTAACTCCATAGTCCATGTTGTTTTTGACCTTTGTAAGCCTTGGGGATGACTACCTATCCGTCTGATTGGACAAGTAGTACGATCCTTACAACTTATTTGGGATCAGTGGTGTGTGAAAAATGTTCATTTCCTTAGAGCTTTGGGGAATCGGATTCTCAACCGAAGTATGATGAGAATTTTACCCTATCCTTACTACTCTGTTTATATTTATATTTTGTGATTGCTTGTGATAGTGGTAAGAACCACTGTTTTATGGACTATGTTTGCATGATAGGACAAATGAGGATTACCCTTTTCACTTCAAGGCACAACCCAAGGATGGTGTTATCTCTCTTTGACACAAGATGTTTTTAAGATGTGAAAATGTGATAGGTTCAAGACCGCTTTTGAAATCATTTCCCAATACTCAAGATTTTATTTAGTGTAATTTGTGATATGGCCCTAGAGAACTTTGACATGCATTTCGAAGTTTGCTTAAAACACTAGGAATGGCTGAGTGATTGAAAACATTTTGGCAATGTAAATATGTGCAAATGGAAAATGGGTGTACGAATGACAATTCAGGTTTGATGGATTTTATGAAGGTGCCCCCGATTAAGGCAACATGACTTTTGCTTGACCAAATTTTATATCCAAAAGATAGAATGGTCTCTAACATGATATGCAACTATGGCTGAAAATGAAATGTTATGGTTTTCAATGAGATGTATGCACATGAAATGCAATGTTTTTGAATGAGATGTATGCAACTAACAATGAAATGCAAATTCTTTTTATTTTATTTGTTTTTTTTTTTTTTGTTGTACAAGCCATGTATATATGTACATATAAAATTCAAACTATGCGTAGAATGCCCTCAAGTGTATAACATTAAGTGGTTCGGGTTCTTCCTCTCCCTCTAAACTGGCAAGTCTATAAGTTCCATTACCCACTCTTTCGGTGACCATATATGGACCTAACCAATTAGCCGCGAATTTATCTCGAAGATGCGGCAATGCATTGGTGTTTTGTTGATTCTCTTTAAGGACAAGATCCCCTACTTGAAATTCTCTTAGATGAACTTTGGCATTGTAAGCACGTTTCAATCGGTCTTGATAAACTCGCAAATGCTCTAAAGCATTGATTCGTTTTTCATCTATGAGTGTGAGTTGATCAAGACGTGCTTGTCTAGAAGTATCATCATCGATAAATTCCTGCAAAGAAATTCGCAAGGAAGGGATCTCGAGCTCAAGAGGCATGATTGCTTCAGCTCCATAGACCAAAGAAAATGGCGTTGCCCCAATGGGAGTTCTGATGCTTGTTCCGTAAGCCCATAATGCTAAGGGGATTTGTGTATGCCAATCTTTATGATTTTCTTTAACAAGTTTCTTAAGAATAGCAATTATGGTCTTATTGGAAGCTTCAGCTTGTCCATTGGCTTGTGGGTAGTAAGGAGTTGAGAAACTATGTTGGATATTATACTTTTCGCAAAGAGCTCGAACATCCTTATTCTTAAAAGACTTGCCGTTATCAAAAATAATTTTAGAGGGAATACCAAAATGACAAATGATATGGTGAAGTATAAACTCCACAATTCTAGGACCTGTCGTACTGGTTAGAGGAATAGCTTCAACCCACTTTGTGAAGTATTCAGTGGCTGTAATGATGAAAGTATGCTGTCCTGAAGAGGCAGGTGAAATCTTGCCAATTAAATCGAGACCCCATTGTGAGAAGGGCCAAAGGCTTTGGATGGGCTATAAAACTTGTGATGGTATATGGGTTAAATTAGCGTGTTCTTGACACTTTTTACATTGTTTAACATATTTGCAACAATCTTGTTCCATAGTGGGCCAATAATACCCCATACGTAAAATACGCTTCGCAATGGCCATTCCACTAAAATGACCACCACAAGTACCATCATGGGCTTCAAGCAATAGCTCTATGTGTTTCACCTGCTTCTAGACAACGGAGGAGTACTCCATCATATCCACGTTTATACAACACATCCCCCAAAAGAACAAAATGAGCTGCCTTTTGCTTAAAGCAGTGGCGGGCAGTTCGAGACAAATCAGATGGGAGTGTTCCAAACTTGAGGAAGGCTACTATCTCACTAGACCAAGGCTCATATGGATCCGAATGGATAAAGCAAACATCTTTTTCATCCTTAGACTCAGCACGGACAATTGCAGACTTAGAGATTGTGGAAATGATTAGGGGTTGTACCTCTCCAAGGGAGTCCTTTGGAATCAATGATCCAAGAGAGGCCATGGCATCCGCAAATCTATTAGTCGAACGAGGCAAACTAGTGATCTCATACCAATCAAACTTAGAGAGCAACTTCATTGCTACATCATGATAAAGCTTAATGGTAGGTTCTTTGGCTTGGTATTCTCCTGTAATTTGTTTAACCACGAGTTGAGAATCCCCAAATATCCGAATACGCTTAATGCTCATAGCTATGGCTGATTGAAGACCTAAAATTAAGGCTTCATACTCTGCTGTATTATTGGTGCATTGGAAGTCTAGTTTGAATGATAAAGGGATGGGAATCCCTTGAGGTGTATGAAACACAACTCCAGCGCCTTGACCTTTCGCGCACTTAGAGCCATCAAAAAATAGCGTGATGTCAACATCTTCCTCCGAAATGATGTCCTCTTCTTGTTCAGTGATAGCAAATACCGAATCATCTGGGAGCTCAATAATCAAAGGATGATCACTAGGTAGTGGAGCTTCCGCAAGTTGATCGGCTATAACTTGACCTTTAACGAATTTTTGGCTAATGAATTCAAGATCGAATTCGGTAAGCAACATTATCCATTTAGCGGTACGAGTGTTATTATAAGTGCGAGACATCATATAACGTAGAGGGTTTTCTCTAGCTATGACATATGTTGTATGGCTAAGCATATAATGACGAAGTTTCTTAGTGGCAAAAACCACTTGCTAAGCACAACTTTTCCACATAAGCATATCGGGTTTCATAGCTTACCAATGTTCGACTAATATAATAGACAACTTGCTCACGATTTTGTTCATTCTTTTGTGCAAGCATTGTCCCTAAGGCAAAGTTCGTTGCTGAGATATAAAGATTGAAAGGGACCCCTGGACGAGGCGGAGCTAAGACTGGGAGAGACGCTAAGTACTGCTTGATGTCATCAAAGGCTTTCCGACACTCATCTCGTCCATGAAAATTGTACCCCCTTTTGTAGTAGGTGGCAAAATGGCCTACATTTATCGGAAAGTTGTGCAATAAAGCGACGGATTGAATTAATCTTTCCTTGCAAACTACGCAACTCCTTCAAATTAGTTGGGGGACACATTTCCATAATGGCTTTGACCTTGTTTGGGTCCACCTCAATACCTCGTTTAGAGATAATAAAACCTAGGAGTTTTCCTGAGGTAACACCAAAGACACATTTCTTAGGGTTCAACCTTACTTTATGCTCTAGAAGTCTATCAAAAACTTTTTCCAATACATCAAAATGCTCTTGTCGAGTTTTAGATTTTGCCAATAAATCATCCACATAATCTTCGATAATATTATGCATATAATCATGGAAAATATAAGTCATGGCTCGTTGATAGGTTGCACCTGCGTTCTTAAGGCCAAAGGGCATCACCCTGTAACAAAAAGTTCCCCAAGGTGTGGTAAATGTTGTTTTGTGTTGATCTTCAGGGTTTATTCGAATCTGGTTGTATCCCGAAAATCCATCCATGAACGAAAGCATTTCATGACCAGCACAGGTGTCGACAAGAGTATCAATGTTTGGAAGAGGAAAGTCATCCTTAGGACACGCTTTATTTAGATCTCGAAAATCGGTGCAAACACGTATTCCCCCGTTAGGCTTGCGAACGGGTACCATGTTAGAAAGCCACTCAGGATAATCAATCGAGACGACAAATTTAACATCCAAAAGTTTTTGAATCTCCGATTTAACTATGAGGGCCACGGTAGGATGCATTTTCCTAAGTTTCTGTTTGACAGGTTTAGCATATTTTTGTAAGGTGAGGTTATGGACAACTAAATTAGGGTCTAGGCCTCGGCATGTCTTTGTAAGACCATGCAAATATCTCCTTCTTCCGCTTGAGTAGAGCAATCATTTGCTCTTGTTCCTCCGATGATAGACTTTTAGCCGGTTTCACAATTTGGGTGCCATCTTGGTCCGGACTAAGGTCTACATCGATAGTTTCTTCAATAGACATGTGGGAACCTTCCTCAAGCCGATGGGGAGTAGGGATCGGATTTATGTCATCTAAAATGTCATCAAGCTCTTGTGCCTTGCTCTCGTCTATGTCTGCTTGGAAGACCTCTGGCTTAGAATATGAAGGTGAATGTGGAGGTGAAGGAGGAATGTAGTTGGCGGAAGCCCTTAACAATTCCTCGGAAAGGATGAACTCTGAAATAGATGGAGGAGATGAAATCCGATCCATGTCAATCAGGTTTGGGTTGATCAGGATTGGCTTATCCGGATCATATGGATTATGGAGCGGTGTGAATAAGTCTTCAAAATTCATTGTCGACTTATGGAAGAAAGGATGGGCGGAATGGAAGGGAAAACCGGTGAAGACCTCGGAAGACCTGAAATGCAAAACAACATAGTTTTTCAGTTTTTTTTTTTTTTTGTAGTTTGAGTTTTTTTTTTTTTTTTGTAGTGGTGAAAACCACTATTACACACATACATAAAGCAATAAAGTATTTTTATATATTTTGATATTTCTTTTTTTTTTTTTTGGGAATTTTCTGATTTTTTTTTTTTTTGGTAGTGGTGAAAACCACTATTTTAGTATATACATATAATACAGGTTTGGATTATGGCTTATGGATGTGGCGGAGGGGGTGGTTCACCTCGTTCTTGTGGAAGAAGCAAGCGAAAGATGGCCTCTTGGAGAGGGAACAATTGGAGATAAAACTCGTCTTGTTCAGTGAGGGTAACAATTGGCGCCGACTCTTCTTCAGATTCATCACCATTTGACATGACGTCAAATTCTTCATAGGCTTCATCTTCGGATTCGTCGGGGTGGAGGATTTCTTCTTCTGAATTAAGATTAATGCTTTGAAAATCTTGTTCAAAAGAAGAAAGGGATGGAAGTGGTTGGTAGCCCAGACCAAAACGCTCAGTGGGTCTCTGGTATGGCATATCGATGCGTTCAGTTACCCCTTGCTCGTATCGACCTAGGCCAAATTGTTGCCAATTATGTCTGTGGAAATAGCGAGAGGGAAAACCCTCCATCCTTTCGAAATTGGCAGGGAATGGATGCTTGGGTTCTAGTATGGTGGTAGGACTAGAAGATGACTCTATTCCCCCATATACAAAATTAATGGAATTTGGCATAGAACCCATGTTATAAACCGATCCAATGGATAAATGTTGGTCATGTGGACGACCAAAATCTTTAACTTGTTTGCACATTGAACGGTGTGATGTGGACATCTTGGATGGCATACTCACCAATACCTGCATCAGTTAGATGGACCTTGACTTGGGAGGGAGATGGACTAGATGATGGAATGGAAAAATGTGGGATAGAAGAATTGGAAGGATTTGGTTGGGTTGATGCTTCATCGACTTGTGAAACATCACTGGTGATGGTTGGGAAGATGGAGGAATAATAGGTGATGTTGAAGAAGGTGTAGAAGAAGGGGGTAATGACGTGGAAAGAGATGATTGGTCATGGCCACATGTGCATGTGGTCACTGATGAAGAAGAAGGAAGATTAGGAGATGAAGAAAGTGGTGAATGAGATGGAATAGCGAAAGAGGAAGATGGTTGCGATATGATGGGTAGCTCCTCAGGAATGGGAGCTTTAAAAGAAGATGGTATAGAAGAAGTAGATGGGGTCAAGAAAAGATGAGTGGATGGCAACACAATCTCATAAGGATTTGAGACATAGTTGCAATGTTTGAAGGGTTCAATGTCAATAGGTACACAATGAACTTGTCCCTCATATACATACTTTAGACATTGATGCAGTATAGAAGGGACACATCTCATCTCCCTAAGCCAAGGCCGTCCAAGAAATACATTGTATGCCATGGACCCTTCCAAGATGTGAAACAAGGTATGCAAAGTTTGGGCCCCTACCTCAATGGGCAAGATAACCGTGCCAACAGTGGAAGATAAAGCATCATTGAATGCTTTAAGAGTAAAAGTCGACTTGGTGATAAGGGATGGCGACAGACTCTAGATGACTCAACGCCGATGTTGTAATGATATTGATTGAGGAACCGGTGTCAATTAAGACTCTCTTGAATGGCTTGTGATCGATCTTGGCCATGATATGAAGTGGAGGATCTATACTTTCTGTTGACAAAGGTTTGATTTCAAAATCATAGAAAGTGATGGAGGGCTCCATGCATGTTTGAATACTCCCCACAAAGTTGTTGAAGGCATTAGTATCTTGAGTTTGAAGCTCGATTGACTTTAATATTTCCATTAATGCCTCTCTATGCGGGGGAGATTGTTGAATGAGGTCATAGATCGATAACTTGGCAGAAGCCATTTTTAAACTGGTAGTTAATCGGCTACTCAATGACATGATGGGTCGTTGGCATTGAGTAGAATGATTTAGCGGTTGTTGAGAAGTACTAGCATGTCGTTGGGTCACTGTTACCTGAGGTGGACTGGGGGTTTGTACAGGTGGTCGTGGTTCAGCCTGATTTGGTTGGTTCGGCCTTTGACCCCGGGTTACTACGTTAATAGTACCCACAAAACCTTGGTATTGTTGTACATGGTTGACTTGATTAGGAGGAGTTACTTGAGTTACTCCCCCTGAAGTTGTTGGAGCTTCCTCCCGATGTGGAAGGGGTGTTTGAAATACACCAAGATTTTGATTTTGTTGGGCTAAGGGGCTATCCAATTTAATGGCTCCAATCTCAATAAGATCTTGGATCACATGTTTGAAAGCTGTACAATTATTGATATCGTGTCCATTTTGCCTATGATAAGGACAAAATAGGTACTCCTTGTAATACTTCCCACTTCTAGATGGTTCTAAAGGTTTAAACTCAGGTAAAGTTAATTGATTTGTGCTATATAACTTGTTGAATATGACCGCATATGGTTCATCTAAAGGTGTGAACTATCGCTTGGGACGATTTGTTTGCCAAGGTCGAGTTTCCATGGTTGGCCTAGTATTGTGAGCTGGTTGAGGAGGGGCGGGTACCGCATGATAAGCAATTGGTTACGGTTGACTTTGCATTACTTGTTGTTGTTGAGCCATTACGGGCTGGCTCGCCACCACTTGATTAACTTGGTTAACATTTGAGGCTGAACTAGCCTGTGCTTGTTTGTTTTGGCCATAATTATTATTTCGTTGTTGGCCCTTTTGTTGCCATTCTTTTCTATGGGGTTTTAAAACACCCTCTTGGACTTTAATGTCTTCTATGATACTTGCTTGGGCCAAAGCCTCTTCAAAAGTCCTGTATTGTTGTAATTGGAGTAACCAAGAGATAGGTTTTAGACAACTCTGGGTGAACATTTTGGTTAACTCCTCCATTGGTAGGGAGAATGGCAATTTATTAATGATAGCCCTCCAACGGTTTCCAAAGTCATAAATAGTCTCATCGTCATGTTGCTTGAGCTTGTATAAGTCGGACAATGAGACTTTCCTTTGTACATTTAGGGAGAATCGTTCTAAAAATAGATTAATCAATTGCTCGTAAGCATAAATGCTATGGTGAGGTAAATGATTGTACCATTGTACAACATCTCCTCCTAATGTCTGAGGAAAAGTTCTGAGCATAAGAGCGTCATTATTTTGGATTCTAAAGCAGGCATGCATGAATGAGCTCACATGTTCGTGAGGATCCTCAGTTCCTCGAAATTTGTCAAACTTCGGTAATGTGAAATCAGTCGGATATGGTTGATGCAATATCCTGCTGAAAAACAGAATCTTGCATAGGGGAATCTTGGATTGGCTCAAGGATATAACCAGTGCCATCTCTTAAGTGAGTTTGCACTTGGGCCATATCAATGTGGGTAATATGACAGGAATTGTCTTCCTCCATGGGCATGGCCATGCGATAGACGGTAGAAGGACGTGAAAGACCTGCAGGCGAACCTGCTTGAAATTCACTAGGATAAGTGGTCATGTTGGTGGTGGGGATGTTCTATGAATTATTCATTTGATTATTTAGATTTAACACTTTAGATTTATTCCTTGTTAAGACCATAACGCAATAAATCTAAACAAATTCGAAAAGAAGAATGCAAAACTTGAATGATAAATTTACACTAAAGAAATTATCAAAAAATAGTCACAACCTAGGTTTCAACCAATGTGTCTTACCTGCGGTTAATTACTTATTTTCTGATCTTAATCTGTAGTAAATTTTAAGTGTCCGGTTTATGAGTTTTGCATGTGATCTAATCTTGAATTATTCACAAAAAAAAGGTAAAAACTATGGCTAGGAAAGGACAACGAGATTCTTACTGGTGATGAAATCCAGCAAGTTTTCTCGAGGGTGACCTATGGTGTCTGAGGCAGAATTTTAATGGATGGAGATGAATTCCACCGTCACTAAAATTCAAGCAATACCTGGTGATGAAATCCGGATATTACTATTTTAAATGCAATATGAAATGCGATGAATTTTATTTTAAGTGTTTTAGTTGTCTAATGTATACATACAAAGCTATAAATCAAAAGTTCTAATGATCTAAGAAAGAGGCCACCTGAAAATATGCCATTTCCTCCGAAGAAGTGGAGTACACCGTTTAAAACCCCCCGCCTACCAATGATATCGGATATCAAAGGAGCAACCGGAAGGTTCGTCCACTTCTCTCGCTTGGAATCACCCAATGGCAGGAGTACTATTGACATCCAATCAATAGTCCTACTTAGATAACTAAAATAGATAATTCGTAGCTATTCTAATATGCAGCTAGGTATGCAATTTTTTTTTTTATGCAAGCAACAACCAATAATGCAATGCAAAAAAATGTAACTAAAAATGTAACAAAAAAAATGTATATACAGCTTAACTGTTCTTTTCTAGATTACTTAGTTTTTGTTCATTTTAAAGCAATGATCTGAAAAAGAAACAGAATACAACAAAAAAACCAAAAACGTAAAAAGTACAGTTTAACAAAGAAAAAAAAACGCACTTACTCGGAAGCCTACGCTTTTTCTGTAAACCGCCTTCAAACGCCCAAGGGAGTTCGCAGCAGCTGAAACGCACCTCTGCGTTTCGGATCGGACTTCCGGACACCGCTCACGTATCGCTACGTTTTTCGCAAACTCCTCAAAAACCCTAGTTCATTGGAACAACGAATTTCATGATTTTCGAAACCTGCAAAATAAAAAAAAAATAGGAATAGATCAGTAAAGCAAGTATTAAAAACATGAAACCCTAGGGGGTCCCACCATGATCGCCATTTGTAGATTAAAGATACAACGCTAAACAAAAATAAAGAAATCACAATAAAGGAATGCGAAACAGTTGTACAAAATGAATGATTTTTATTAATCAATGGAGTTTAGAAACTCCTTTTAAGTACAACAGGGCCTATAACCCTTTTCGTGATACAAAGTTACAATTTGTGCTAGGGTTCTCCGAAACCCTAGCTGGCATAATGTGGTGGCATCTCCGAAGAATGTATCTTTAACCTCAATAGAATGAGTGGGCTTCGTTGTATCCTTTGGCTCGGACCACTCCAGCTTAAGCAGCTGCTATCAACAAATAAGATCTACCACTAGAATCCTGCACACATTAAAATTATCAAAGAGTTAGAAACTAATAAGAGGGCTCCACTGTGTGAGCCCTCAAAAACAGTCTAAAACCCTAGATTTATGAAATAAAAATAAATAGAATGAAAAATTCAACAGCAGATTAATACATAAAGAAATATTACTTGCTTTAGATGAATCTATACCTTTTTTTGTTAACGCGGCGAGACCAGGCGACGACAATGGATGTGGTGAAAGGGTTTAGTTTAGACTTAGGGCCATAGAAGACTCAGAAGACTCAGTATTAATAGCAATAGCCAACTCCAGACTTAGATAGGGAAGATAAGTAGGTTTAGCCGAAGAGATATATAGGGTTTGAGCCATCAAGGTGACTCAATTTATAATCTACTCTTAGGGCACACTTTAGGGTTTTAACGATACTTTGAACATGTGGCTAAGATTAAAGTGGATCCAAGGGTAGAGAATAAATCTAGGTTGTGAAATGGATTAAGATGGATGGACGGATGAGATTAAATGAAGGATGGATGGCTCAGATTAAATCACTTAAACTTTATTTATATATATATTAAAATATATTAAAATATTAAAAAATATATATATATATAAATATTAATTTAAATAAATTTGGGGATGAAAAATGGCGGGAAAAGTGAAATTAGGCCAAATAATGGTGGGAAAGTGTGGATTTGGGCCAAATAATGGCGGGAAGGATGGATGACTGACACGTGGATGGCAGGAAGGTATAGGAAGTGGCTAGATTTTGGTGTCTACAGGTATCATATTCTTTTCCATAATTTCCATATTGGATACTGTTGTCTTATGAAGATTTTGACCAGTAGTCGCGAGCAAAGTGACCTGGCTTGCCACAATTGAAACAAGCTATTTTGGACTTATCACTTCACCCTTGATTTCTACTTTATCCAGAATTTCCTCCTCGATTTTGATTTCCACCTCTATGCTGATTGCCTCCTCTATATGAGTTGCCTCCTCTGTTGGAGTTGCCTCCTCTGTTCTGGTTGCCTTCTCTATTTTTGTTGCCTCTGCCTCTACCTATTTTCTATCCTCTACCTTGACCTCTTCGATGTACTCTTCCATTGTTTTCATTGGAAGTGAAGGCCTTCTCGTCACCTCCATAGCTGGTTGAAGGAGATTCCAAAAATCTCTCTTCATGTGACATTAACGATTAGATTAATGCATCAAATGTTAAAGTGGAAAGATCTTTGGATTATTCTATAATTATGGTAATATTATTCCATCTCTGTGGAAGTGTTTGCAACACTTTTGTTACAATTATCTCAGGCTTGATTTCCCAACCTAGTGTAACCATTTTATCAACAATTACTTTTACTCTAACACAATAATCATCGATTTTTTCATCATATTTCATTATGAGATTTTCAAAATCTTCTTTTAGTGTTTGAAGCCTCACCTACTTCACTTGATTACCACCATGGAATCCATCACTCAAAGCTTTCCATGTAGCTTGTGCAGTCGTACAAGCGACGATTCTAGGGAATATACTTTTCTCCAACGCTTCTTGGAGATGAGAAAGAGCAGAAGAGTTGCTCTTTTGTCCTTATTTTCATGATTTCTTGTCTGCGGTACTTAGTGTTGTCCAGTATGAGGGTTCTGTGTAACCCTATTCTATTATGTCCCACAAACCTCTTCCTATGAGCAGGGTCTTCATTTTTATAAACCAATATTCGTAGTCATAACCGTTGAACTTTGGTATAGGTAAACTATTGTGTGAGGCCATAGTTACTAAAAAAATATTTTTATTTCATGGTTACAATAAAGCACTCCGCTTTTTCAAAGAAGGAAGGAAGAAGAAATAAGAAAGAAGAGATTACAAATTTAAGTCAAATCTGACTTGATTTACTCTATCATTGATTGCTTGTTCCTCTTGCTGTGGGGATGCTATCTATTGATTCATGAAATTATCTGCTACTTCTTCATTATCAATTATCAATATTATTTATGGTGATTCCGGTTCTAAAATTTCCACTAAAATACTATAGTGTGTATATTCTGATTCTTGTGGTGCAGCTTGTATGGATTTCGATTGTTCAAATTGACTCCTGAAAGAGTTATCTTCAAAGTCTGCCCCATACCCTGAGTCAGAATGCCTTTGATGTGCAATTACTGCATTCTGAAGTTGGCTAAACACAATGTTGAGCCCATAACCTCTTAATTTTTCATCGAATCTCTCTGCACCTTCTCTTGCTAAAATTGCACATAAGGCATGATAACAACCATTTGGTCTTATCATCAATGCCTCTTTACAATTTTACAATTTTGATCATTTATCTCTTTTACAAAAAAAACTAAGCCTCTTAGGCTTATTACACAAGATTTCTACAGTTTGTGATTCCTCGAATCAAGTGAAAAATGACCCCTTCTATTACAATGAATTGCATATTGCTATTTAATAAAAAAAATAATTGCCCTTTAAAAAACAATTTTTTTAAAAAACAACTATATTTAAGTTATTAAATATAATATAAATAACTAATTTAATAATATAAAGAAAAATTTCAAAAAAAACTTAATTTTTTTTTAAACCCTTGTAGGAATCGAACCCGCAACCTATCTCCTTCAACAAATCATGCTTACCAACTCAGCCACCACCGTCGATGAGAACCAAAGGCAAAGAACATCAATTTCAAGACTTTCGACTTTTGCTTTCATAAAAAAATAATGAAAAAATGTTATTGCCAGGTTTCAAACCTACGATCTGCTAGGGGTGGGTGTCTTAAGGCTGGATCCTCGATCCAGTCAAGCTGCATGGCCCGACGGGAAGGCAAAGGAGGCTTGCCTCCTTTATCTTTTCATGGCCGCACACAAGACATAAAACAATTAAAGGGACTTTAGTCCCACATCCACTGTGCGATGTCGTTTGAGGTGTTTAAAACCCTCAACACGCATAATATCACTCGATTACCTTCGGGCAATCAGTTACCACCCTTTTTCCTCCTTCTCGAGCCTGTCTCTCCTCGCCATGTTGCCTATCACCTTTGCTCACCATGTAGCCTATCTTTTGGTCTGCCACGTTGCCTATTGTCTAGTATCTAGTCTGCGTCGACCTTGCTCTCTCCTCGCCATGTGTCGATGTCCAATTGGATTCTCCTATGGTTTGCTCCTCCTCCTCGCATGCTCTCTATGCGGGCCTTCTCCCGATCTCACCTCGGTTCATGATTCATGGGCCCTCTCGACCTTGCCTCAGTTCGCATGCTGTGGGCCCTCTCGACCTCACCTCGATTCGCATGCTGTTGGTCTCCTCTGACCTCAATCCATGAACCCTCCTTGACCTCGCTCTGATACCAGATGTGGCACGGTAGTTAGGTGGAGCAATAGAAAAAATGTAAATTATTATTCATTCACCAAAATGCAGTGTTTACAATGCTTAAATAATAGGAGAATTAACTGCCTTAGAAAACTTAGGGAATAGATAGGGAAGAAGAAAAATAGGGAGGAAAGGAGGAAAGGAAATAGGAGTCAAACTTCCTACCATCCATGCCGTCCAATCTGCCCAGTCAGCTGCTGTCCAAGCCATCCAATCTGCCTAGTCAGCTATCGTCCAAGGAGGTAAAAGGGTAAGGTCCAAAGCTTACCGTTGTCAAACAATTTTTTTACCTTTTACCACTTTAACTTCCAACATAATTATCAACAAATCAATATATCAATCAAACAAGGAAGGTCCTGCCAAGATGGGCCCTTACATACTTCCCCTAGGACTAAACATAGTCCCTTGTGTTTTCTAAAAATAAAATATTTTATTCAAACAAAAATGGGAATTGCTTTCTCATTACATCAACATCTTCCCAAGTAGCACAATTTTTGAAAAAATGGTCCCACTAGACCTTACACTAATCTAAGGTACAATTTCTTAGCTCTTTGGATCAAAACCCTAAAATCTTAACAAGTCATACTTCAATAGTTGTGGGATCTGCCATATGTAAATTAGATACATTCCACACATGATAAGGATCAATAACATATTTCCTAAGTAGGGATATATGGAAAGTGTCATGGATTTTTGATGGGTTGGGCAGTAAGGCAAGACGATAGGCTATTGGACTAATCTTATCAATTATTTCAAATGGCCCAAAAAATTTGGGATCCAACTTTGTTGACTTGATAACACTTTTCTTTGGTTGCACCCTTAAGTAGACTATATCTCCCATAGAGAATTCCTTGGTGACCTTTTTAAATCTGCATAACTCTTTTGGTGATTAGTTGCTTTCTTGAGCCTTTGTTGAATCGCCTTGAGTTGTTCCTCCATATCCTTCATAGTGTATGTTTCGATCACTACCCAATATTCTAAACTATCCCAAGATATAGGTGTTATGCATCTTCTTCCATATAAGGCCTCAAATGGAACCATTCCCAAGAATGCATGGTATCTATTGTTATATGCAAATTATACCAAATGCAAATAGTCTTCACACTTAGACTTCTGATCCATGCAATACATATAGAGCCAAATTTTGAGGACTTGGTTTACCCTCTCTATTTTTCCATATATTTATGGATGGTAGGTAGAACTAATATTCAACTTGGTGCCCAAGGCACAGTGAAGAGCTTACCAAAATTTTGATATAAATCTAGAGCCTTTATCTAAAGTAGTTACTTTAAGGAAACCATGCAATTAGATTATTTCCTTGGCAAACTTACTAGCAATTTCTAGTACATCATCCTTAATGTTCCTTGTTATGAAGTGTGCAATCTTTGTCAAATTATCCACCACTACAAGGATTGCATCATGTTGGTACCTAGTTTTGGGTAATCCCATAATAAAATCCATCGAGATGACCTACCACTTTTGAGTGGGTATATCATGTGGATACAATTTTCCTACTAGATGTTGATGTTCTTCCTTTACATTTTTGATGAGTGTCGTTGAGTCTCATAATTTAATCTCAATGATTTATCAATACGGGGTGGTGTCTAAGGCTATCTACGATAGAAGGTTAGGGCAAAGTACAATTCAGGCATTCAAATTTCAAGCAATTATTGGTGAAGCAGATTTTGGTTTAGCCTTTTGGTGTCACACTAAACCTAGTCTGAAGAATGGAAACTAAAATAAAGTACAGGAATTGAAAACTAAATCTAAGTTGCAAGAATTGAAATCTAACTACAATTGCATGAATTGAAATTGCTAAATTGAAATCCTAAGTTACTTTTGCAGAATTGAAATCTAGTTACTCTTGCATAATTGAAATTGCTAAATTTAAATCTAATCTACTTTTGTAGAATTGAAATCTAATTACTCTTGCAGAATTGAAATGATGCTTGTAAATGAAACTTATTCTAAAAACACCTGTCAATGCCCTGCCACAAAAGGTCGTCAAGCTTCTGCTACAGGAATTGACAACAAAATGAAATATGCTGAAAATGGAAAGTTGCTACAGCAGAGAAAACATGGAAAGCAAAAAAAAAATGTATAATATAATTTGTCAGCTGACATACACACAAATTCTATACACAAACATAATAGAAAACATAAATCACATAATACAAAATAAAAACAATAAAATGAAATATGGCAAGCAATCTATTAATTCTGCTATAGCAAAATTATAGATTAAAACCTGCCATAAAATCCCTCCTTCTAGATCCGAAAGTGGGCCCATACTTCCTGATCTAGAAGGAGATGAAAAGCACTCCTTAATTAATTAACACTCAGAACAAAAAATGATAAAATAGCTGCACTTTTATTGATGATAGAACATTTTGAAAACTGTTACAGAAAATTACTGTACAGTCCTAATTGTTGTAATTAAAAACTCTCCTCTATTCTAATTCCTAACTGGCTCAACCAAGGAGGGAGCTGTGTTATTTATATAAACATTTACAACATATCCCATGCTCAAATCAGCCTATGTGCTACTTTACAGTGATTTACCAATAATTCTGGATTTGAAATAAATGCAAATCTGGACAGTTTGTGTTGTAGTAGTAGTCATTGGCCCTTAGAAAGCATATTTAGTGGTGGGAGTATGTGGGAGGAGTCTAGAAATATCTCACACATCATTATCCACTTTAGAATATGCCATTCCTATCTTGCAAATAATTTTTTATTATGTTGCATTTTTTTTGGGTTTATCCTAGAAGAGGATCAAAATTGATCTTTTCCATGAATGGTGGCTTTGGACGGCAAAGACGAAAAAATCAGATGGGAGATATTTTCCCTTAACTTTATCAACCTTATTATCCCCTTTTCCATCGCCAAAATTCAGTCAACAAGTCAAAAAGTACATTCTGTTTTCATTTCGAAGATAAGTGGCTCATTCCGAAGACACTACAATTCTCATTTCGAAGACATTGTGTTCATTCCCAAGATATTTAGAATGACCAACTATGTTGACTCCAAATGGTTTTGGCTTCATTTCTAATGTGGATTAGCCCTTAGGATCAGATTGCAATAGTATTCATTCTTCCTTGGATGTGAATTTCATGCCTTGCCATTCATTGGTAGCTTGCTAGAATTTACATGGTAAATTACTGCATTTTCCAATTTTGCTGCACAGTTGTAAAATATTGGCATTTCTTGCAAATTCAATCAATTTAGAACATGGAAAACTAATTCAAATATCAACATGAAGGAGTACATCAAGTTGCTACTGAATTTATACACTTCATTCACCAAGTAACCATGCTGAAATAGTGCAATAATGCTGCACAATTGTCCCTGCTCTGTTATACCCTGTTGCTGTCTATTTAGACCATGTGGGAATTCTTCTAAATAGGTCAGATGTCTTCTGTAGTCCTTCTGAACTCATTCCATCGATATCCTCATGCTTTGCTTGACAACTTCAAGGTGTTCCTATAAAGTGACAACTTGCTGATTTTTATATGGCTGTTTTTTCCAGATTTTCAGATTTATGACAGTCCTAAACTTTTGTCTTCAATGTGGATTTGAAACAAGTTGAAGGGCAGAAAAACATTCAAAAACCATTGAGAAGTTAATGGATATCAGCATACCACATTTGGTTAATTGAAATGCATGTTCTTACTTGCTACTTAATCAAGCAAAATCAGTCACAAAATGCTGAAAATAGTCAAAAACAGAGATATAGTATTCCTAACATAAAATCATGCAAACACTTAACAAATAGTATATTTTAGTCAACTATTTGGAAATTAACTTATCATATGGTAGTCAAACATTGTGCAATAATGATTCAAACATTGTGCAATAATGAGGCATTTTTGGGCCTCATCATCCCCCCCAACTTGAACTGATGCATGCCCTCATGCATCTTAGTCGGCCATAGTAATATGCTGGTTTTATTCTTGTGAACAACATCCTTTGCTACCTGCTAATCGAGAAATTCCTCTTTGTTGCACTATATCAAGTATTTTGCAATGAAGCACATGTATGATTATTTTTCTATTTTTCTACAACTTTTAGTGCTGCAAGGTACCTCTTAAAGGCTTGATATCATATGATTCATCTTGCAATAGTATTATTGTGGAACCGTATTTGGAAGATGCACTACTACTGATGGAATTTTTTGTTCTTAACAACATTTCAACCTGAATGCTTATTTTTGTTGTTTGCACCTTTTGAACAAAATTGATAAAATTTTTGATTTGAAATGCTTGAGGGATGTACTTACTTGTGGTAGAGCCTTATAAACCTCAATATTTGATGTACCTTACTCTTTTTGCTATTCTGTAGCATTTTCAACAATTTTGGTACAATTTCTGCTCATTTTGAAGATATCCTGCTCATTCCGAAGATACTGCAATTCTCATTCCGAATATCCGCTCATTTTGAAGATACTGCAATTCTCATTTCGAAGATGTTTGTTCATTTTGAAGAGACTGCATTTCTCATTCCAAAGATGTCTGTTCATTCCGAAGAGACTGCATTTCTCATTCCGAAGATCTTCAAAAAAATTCAGAAATGACCTTCTACGCAAAATTTAGCTACAGATTCTATTGTGGGTCCATATCTAGAGTGTATAAGCCTTCCATAACATCAAAAGTCCCTTCTTCATCCTTTTATTTAGATGCTATTCTTTGTTTTGTATGTTGTTGTTTTATTCCAGTAGTACTAAAATAGAACCTTCGGGTGCATTTTGTTGATTATCCTCCTTCAATTTATCAGACAATTATGAGATATAAACTTGCAATTTTCCTTCTAAAATTTGCCCTACAAATTGAAATAGAATTGCTGCCATGTCTGTCCCAAAATCAGGTTTTTGCATAGTTTTGGAATTTCTATGCAATTAAGGGCATAAGGGGGTGTTTCTTGACATCTTGAACATGTTCCTTTTTCAACTTGTCAATATTGTATGAATAGTTTATGCCAAATACCGACTATCATACACTAAATGCTAAATGTTGACTATGAATTAAATGCAAGAAACACATACCTTACTGTCCTAAAAATTGGTCATGCACCTTACAAGCTGCTTTTGATGATTGTTAGCAGGCTATCTGAAAACATAAACATAACACATGTGTAGTGTGAGATTTGTACAATGGCGGAATAATGATGAGTAGATAAACAAGGCAATGCATGCCGAAAAATCGGTTTTCATGCAAGCCAACTCAGTAGCGCCTCCAAGAAGGTTTTCACTACTGAATTATTCATTTTTTCCCTTTTTTTTTTTTTTTTCATCTTTTTTTTCATTTTTTTATCAGAAGAGGCTGCCATTTCTGGTTTTCAACCAACTTCTGTCCCTTTTTTTTTTTTTTTTTCAAATGCTTCAATGAGAGAGAAAATCTCTCACTCTTATTTGGATAAGACCAATCCTTATTCTGCAAAAACATGTCAATTGTTGTATGAAAACACCATCTCTTTCTGTTGAAACCTGCAACATTGATGCAACCTTCCTTTCTAGATGAGTAGTAAGAATATTTATACATCATGATTGCCTCCTTATTGCTGGAAATGAAGTATTGGCTCCATTGTTCCTCTTCCTTGCTGAAATTGATGCTTGTCCTCATGTATCCCCATTTTGTGGGACATGCCTTTGCTGCAAATTTTTTTTTTTTCAAATTTTCTTGTCTTGCTTGTACCCAAGAAGGAAGTTCACAAACAAGACTATTCTTCTTTTTGCTTTTCTTGTATTTTTTTGCTTTTTTTTTTTGTCAAACTTTTCATCATCACTCTGAATCTGATATTGAAGAGAAATTCTCTTCCATTATGTGTACATCCAATGGAATCTCCTTCAAGAACTCCTCCTTAGTTAATGGTGCATGGTATACCCGAAGGCAATGTCCATTCACCACTAAAATCCTCCATGAATTACCAATGGGAGAAAGAAGCACTGCTCCATATCTGAAAACTTCTTCAATCAAGTGTTGTCCATGCCTCCTAGTCTACAAAATCTTGTCAATCTGTACTTGAAACAATTAAATACCAATTCCCAAAAGATGTTAAGTTCTTATATCAAGATAAAATCTTGATATACCCTTGTAATTCCATGTAAAGGGATTGAAATATTGTTTCAAAATAACAACAATTTTACTTTCTGTTTATAAGTCAGCCAGCTAATAATGTTCAAGAATTTTTTTGGCTGCACTTCAATTTGTTTCATTCCTAGGAGGACATAATTTACCCCTTTGTAAAATGGAAGTAAATTTTCTTTGTGCAGTTTTTCTAATTTTTTTCTCCTTTATCCAAGGCTAATTTCTATGTGTTTGGACTAAAGGTTGTGTATCTCCATTGATTTTTGTCTCTTCAAGCTCAGGTAAGTTCTTGTTTGAGTACAATTGGATGTTGTTGCAGTCAATAACATTTCCTGCAGTTTTTTTTTTTTATACCAGATTCAGCTACATAGACATGGGTTGCCTATCCTGTATTATTCAGACTGATCACAGGTTGTGCTAAAAAAATATTTTTGGTTTACACAATAAGACAAGAAGTGTATAACTTTAGCAGATCAACTACTTGTCAGGTAGGATCACCTCTAATGAGATCAACTATTGTCTATGTAGGCTAAGAATTGCTAGGTTGCGGTTTAGCGCGGTAAAATCCTAACAATATTTAAGTAATAATGGAAAACTCTAGGATCATCATTAAGTTGTAAACTCCTATTTTGATTGTGCAAAAGTTTTTTTGTGATTTTTTTTTTTTTTTTTTCAGCTTACATAGACAGGGGTTGCCTGTCCTGTATATTGGCCACAGGTTGCGCTAAAGGTGGTGGTTGATTTAATTGCCCTGTTTGTTGTTGTTGGGATCACTCTTTGAGAAGAATTCAAACTAGGCAATTTAACCCCCAAGTGTGAAAATCACCTCCCTGTGGTTGCTTGTTTTCTAAATGGACTGAAATGCAAGTAATGAAACCAAAAATACTAAGTTTGCACAAATTTTTGGGGCTCATCACTTTTGATATTCTTAACACCTAGTAATGAAACCAATGACATCCCCTTTCATTCTAGGCCAATAAAAGACATTTTCACATTCTCTCTCATCTTGGCACCGAAAAATTTTGTGGGAGTCTCTTCTTTATTTTATTTCATTGGGCCTTTTAATGTTATACCTTTTGGGAGTTCTTATTTTACATTGTTTGCCTCTCGAAACTTTTCTTCCTTTTTTCCTTTCAAAATTTTTGACTATTTATAATCTCTTCTTTCTTTGTGTTGGTCAGCCTTCTTTTTTGCTTTTTCCCAATTTGGATATTTGTGCCACATAAGCGAACTAAAATTTTACATTTTTCTTCCACTCGGGACTTCTGCAAAGTAGTGATCGCCTTTGATCATGACTTTTGTACCCTTTGCAAGCTTGTGTTTGCTTTCATTTATCTAAGGTAAAATCCTTAAGTGTAGTGATAAATCACTATAGTTTTGGTGACTCACAAGGAGCTTATTGCCTATTGTAGGACTCAAAATTATTACCTTTATCCTTTGGGTGGGTCGTCAAAGTTTTAAGTCCTACAAAAAGAAAACAAAAAAAGCAAAAAATAAAATTATAAAGCTAGAAGCTTGTCCAATGATTGCTTTATTTCTACCCATTATTCATCTCATGGGCATTGGTTTATTTTATAGTGTTTGTAGGTTACCTTGAGCTTGATTTGGCTACTTCATGATAAATTCTTGGTATTTTTGGCAACCACATGCATCTAAGTCCTTAGCGCAACTATAGGTCCAATTGAACCAGTAATATCTTTTGCTTTCAGAGGATTTGACCAATTTTTGAAAGGAGAATTACCTTCTTTGTAGTTCTTTAGAAATTGCATGTATTTCTATTCTAATATGATCTTGTTTATTTTCCAAAATAGAAGGTAGTCCCTTTGGTAATAATGTATTAATTTTACTTTTGAACCATATGATAGCATTATCTAGGGTAGCAATTTGAGTCTTGTTGTAGACATGGAAATTGATCCACCGAAGTGAATCAATCTTCCTAGAATCCTTGGGAAGACCTTCAAACTTGTCTAGGCACAATTTTAGGTCTCTCTTCCCCTCCCCATTCCTTTTTTTCATAGTTTTGTTTAAATCGTGATTGGCCCTTACGGGGCGTGATTTTGGCAAGTTAGGGTTTTCTATTAGAAAACCTTATTTTTTAGGCCAATCCTTAGGACGTCGGCCCTCCCTTAGGTTTTTACACTCTTTTGCCCTCCAAACCTCTTATAAATATAGGGTTTGCATCCTATTTTTCCACTAAGAATTTTTTCACTAGAGTTTTCTAAGTAATTTTTGTGAAGTGTGATTTCATGTGTTATTTTTTTTGGCAAGCAAGTTTCCTAACAAGATCAAGTGCTCTATGCTGTTATACTATTGATCTATTGCTGATTTTTTTGCTCTTAGTGGAAAAGTGTGGGAGCCTTGAGGAGGAACCTACCATTTTGTTGAAGACTTCATCCTTTTGTTTGTTCTTTCACTTCCACCAGGTTTATTATTTCATTGCGTTACTTCTAAAAATCATTTATTCTACATTTTGTGTTTGAAATCATCCATTCATCATTTTGCTCCTTTGTCCCAAAATCGAGGCTACCCATTATAAGGCATAATTTTGGTAGAACCTAAAATCACCATTGCCCCTTACAGGGTGCGATTTTGATTTTGCCAATTTTAGGTGCATGATTTTACTCCCAAACCCTCATTTCCACTTGTTCTATTTAGCCCATAATATTGTTATTTGCATTATATTTTCCATACTATTACATTTTATTGCATCTTGTCTTGTTTGTTTCCAAAAATATCAACAATTGCTTTTGATTTAGAATGGTCAACTAAAAGGACCAAGGGGGCTTGACTGATGTGCCTCTAAGCTTAGTATTATAATGGCCTAAGCAGGATCCGAAACGCTGATAAATTTTTATAAGGTTTTTTGAAACTATTTTTTAGGTTTGAAGCTGCTTGGATATTATGGACATAAGAAAAGTTGAGGTCAAACACCGAATTAGATAAGTGTTCTATGTTAAATCTCTTAGGCTAGTTGTTGTTTGATTTTTGCCCATTTTTGCTCAAAACATAGACCTTAAATAAAATAGATTTTTTTGATCATATTCTAGGCATTTGAAAGAGAAAAACATATAGTTTGCATTCTAGGGTTAATCATATTTGTGCATTCTCTTTAAACCCTTGCTAAAAATAAAATTATATATTTTGTAAGTTAGGTTTTTAGTGATCATTCAAAATTGAGAATCATTCTAGGGTTAATCCTTGATTGCTTGCATTTATTATCAACCTTACATTTTCCTTTCATTTCTTAGCTTAGATTTTTGAAAGACCAAACATAGGTGATTGATTTAATATATACATCAAACATATTCACCCCGAAATTGGAGCGTGTCCTAAAACCATTCTTGGTGAATCCTTCAATCCCCAAGCCCTCAAGTGTAGAGAATATAACACACCCTTGTGGTCACCTGGGCTCCCAGTGGATCTAGTCAAGAATTGTATGTAATAGGGTAGTTTTCCCCCTCTACATATTTTGTGAACTCGACGTGAACACATGTTTTAGTGGCCAAGATAGAAAGCCTCTTCATTTTATTCTTATTTTGAAAAATTTAATCAAGATCACTAATTATGTTGCTTAGAATTAGAAAACATTTAAAATATCTTAAAATCCTCTTGTGTGTCTTTTTTTAGTGTTCTCCTCTATCGTTTCTCTTCCTCCTAATGGCTCCCAACACTAGGAGTAAGAGAAAGATTTTAGAATTTGATCATATTTTTCAAGAATATGATCATATTGATAGGGAGAATCATGATCTGGATGCAGAAGAGGAAGAACATGAAGAAAAGGGTAATAAATTTGATCCTTTTGAGGGTCCTAATGGAGGCTTTGTTAAATTTTGATGAGTATATGATATAGGAAATGCAACCACAAGATGTAAAATAAGGAATCTAATATAACTATATGATAATGGTACTATAATATGCAAGAAAATGATAAGAGAAAATTCTACAATAACTCAAAAATATGCCATTAATGAAAGCTTAAAAAATAGTACAATGCAGTATAATGGAGGATATGAACACTCCAACTATTTTTGAAGAGCTACATTGTACCACACTATCAATCTATATTATTCACTCTCTATATTATCTCCTCACTATTTCACTCTCTATAAGGCATTTATATAGGAAGATAAGTTCCTTTACCCTCACTATACCTTTGAATCTATCCTATGACTTATGTACATGTGGACTACATGCATATTTACATCATTGCACACTCTAACACTTGTGCATTTATTACATGTTGAAGTAACTACATAAATTTATTACTAAAGTAAACTCCTACTCTAGTAATGTACCAAATGTGGTACATTGATATGTACCCAATAATGTAATATATTCTCTAACACCCCCTTGTATTACATTGTTTGGGTATTGAGGACTTTAGTATTTAATATGGATCTTCGTCTTGATTCTAGAATTTGAGCTCTTCTATCTTGCTTCCTTCATTCTCTTATTTGTATAAATCTAGATGAGTATCTTGTTTAGGTTCTTCTTCTTCTTTTTTAGTTTGTAGATGTCCAAGTAGTGCATAATTTTTTTGTCCTCTCATTCTTTTAATTTTGAACCTTCTATTTCTTCTTTTGCTTTTATGATATATAGGTTCTTCATTCTCACCAATTTGTTCTTCAGGAAATGCATTAGTATTGTTTTGAAATACAACAATATCTTGTGAAGTTTCAATAGAATCTAGAGCATATATATTTCTATGGATTGATCCAATGGCTTCAATCTCATTTTGATTTATAATGTGACACATATTAACTCCATTTATGTGTCTAAAATTAATTATTCTTTTGCTTTCTACTATATTTGCTACTAAAATAAGATTAGATGATACTCTAGGAGCATACATTACATTATGTAATAAAAAAATTGGAAATGATTTACTAGGTGTTACACACCCATATCCATGTATGTGATAGAATTTTCCATCTACAATTTTTAACCTGTAATTGTTAGTGACTTCAAGACAATCAAACCATTGTAGATTTCTTGTCATGTGATGACTTGCACCAAAATCAATATACCAAATGTCCTTTTCATTTTGACCTGTGAATTTGTTTGATTTTGAAGTGATTTTGCATCTTTGATATGGTATATTGGATGGATTTTGATCTTGAGTCCTCTTGTAGTGTGCATTGTGATGAAATATCCCTCTTGTTATTTTTTCCATTGTAGTATATGATAGGATTCTATTAGTTCTTTAGTATTTTTTAGAATACTTTTGAAAGATCCTTTTGATGTAGTCTACCTTATGACTCCCTAGTTTAGAATATTGTGAGCTAGTTTGATAATACCTTTCAAGACTTAGGTTTTATAGAATTCTTATGTCTCCCTAGTGATTAGAATATACTCTAAGATTAGTTACTATTAGTTCACATTTTGAGTTGATTTTGTAATGTTTTGATAATAATCAACTCCTATTCTCCTTATTTCTCCTATTTAACTTTGCACTTTTTTAATTTGATGGAGTTCTCTATGGTTGGATTCCTTTTATCCCTTTAATGTAATTATGAGACAAGTGTAAGCAATAAATTCCAACTCTATTAAGCAATAAATATTATTTCTTCTTTACCCAGGTGTTGTAGGTGAGTGGAGAGGGTAGGGCAATCCTCCAAGGGAGATCCCTGGTTCAAATCTCCACCCTACCAAATGCACATTGGGTACCCAAAATGCTGGTGCGATCAGGGCCGGGTGTGACTCCCGGGTGATTTTGACGGTGTAGAACCCCTTGGTCATGGTTTCTCAAACCAAGGTGGCTCCACAAGGGGTTTTTTGCTAAATTAAAAAAAATATTGCTTCTTTATCCTTAAATTCAATGGTTCAATTTTCTAAATTCCAATTAACTATGGTTTGAAGTAGTATTCCTTATAACTCCCTAATTTAGAATTTTTAAAAATTGATAAATATATGCAATAATAATATTTTGGTTTAATAAGTAGAAACACTTATATATCCTATGATATTTAATTGTATATATTTACATAATTGTATTTCAACAAATGTGCTTTGAAATACTATTAAGTATAAACTCCTTTGATTTGCTTTCCAATGTATTAATGTTGATTTTTCTAGCATCCACAACGTAAATAATAAATGAACTCAACCTTATGTTATACACCTTATCACTCCTTTATGAAAGCAATTCTAATCAAGGTGAAACCTTACTTTTATAAAGCTACAACTCTCAAATAGTAGGCACTATATTACTGGGTACTATATACCTTCAACGACGAATGTATGACAATGATGGCAACAAGTATTTAATACTCCTTTGATTCCTCTTCAACTCCTTGGATACTCGTTCTTAATCATACCTAGAATTTGATCTTAATCCCACTTAATTCACCTGGACTCCTTTGCATTCAATGCTTGCACCGGATGCACACTGTGTGACTTATTCTCTTTGCTGGAAATAGCTTCAATGTACTTTCCTCTTTGCATAGTCCCCTTGGGCGGCTATTAATATGGATATGTTCTTGGTCCAAGTGATAAATGTTACTTCCAGGTTATTCAATGCTTAATTTCCTTCCCTTAGAAGGAACTGCCCTAATATTAGCACTGCAAATAATGTACCATGTATTGCAAGTGTCAGACTTTGATCTTGGGTGTTGAATTAGGTTCTTTCACCGCTTCTTGTATGAAGTGCAATAATGGCTATGTTGTGTAACCTTATAATAATGTAGATCAATTCTCGATAATAGATATTATACTTACTCTTGAGCGTTTCTCTCTTGGATGTACATTGAGGAATATATGAATGTCTAGTTTGAATGTGCCAAGTGGCACAAGATATCTGGGCTTCACATTGCAAGTGGAACTCAAGTTTCGTGCATGTAGAATTCCTTCTAACATCTCTCTCTTTGTATATGTATTTCTAGCAATGCCTTTAGTAACTTGTCTTCTACACCTTCTTTTCGAACAAATGATACTCTGTGAGTGGCTCCAACTAAGACATATCAAGGGCACTGCAATGGAGGTTCTATGGCTTCCCGATGATGGCTTTAGGTGCTTCATTTCAGCCGGTGGTTCATCTAAGTCAAATCTTGGGTAATGAACCTTGTAACTACTTCTTCGTGCTATCCTTAGCACTATTCCTTTTATGTTGATATACAATAGATGATAGCCACTTTATGTAGACCCTGTTATGCTATCCCTCTTATATGGATATGCACTGGATAATAAGCTCCTTACATTGGCTTAATGTTGTAGGTAACTATTGTTGTGGGTGTTCGATTTGGTGGTGGATATGATGACTTCTATAATACTTGAGACTTTATTGATGTGAGCCCTCTGTTGGATCACTTATCTTGCTCGAAATCTACCCCCTACTAGTTGGAATGGCTACTTGTAAACTGTGTATTAATTTTTGTTTGTAATATCTTTTAGAGCCTATATCATTTGTCCTTATTTTTTTGTTTTAAAGGACAAGAATGGTGCTTCCTTTACAATGTAAATATTTCTTCAATAGTTAATATAGTGTACCTTAACTTACACCAAGATTTTAGATCGAATGTCTCCTTTTTTAGGCTCTCTAACTTCTCTGATAAGATGGCTTTTTGAGAGCAAACTATGTTGCCTTTATTTTGATGATTTGATTTCACCAAGATATGCTATAGGTTTTGCGTTATCAATAGTGTCTCTAGAAAATTTTATAGTACATTGATTTGTGCTCTTTTATTTTCACTTTAACTTAACAACCAATGCACATAATAACCTTTTAGAGTAACTAGTTCAATGCACTAATTTTCACCTTTGATCAATCCTTACTGCACCAATAATATTTCCAACTTAATGCAATTAAGGATAACTAGAATAGTGCAATAGTAATATCACCTTATTTCTCCTTCAAAGTAACTTGTAATATGCACTAATAATAACTCTTGAAGAACTCTCAAAAGCACTAATAAACTCTACAAATTTAACTTAAAAGAAATGTCTTCTCTGTTTTAACTAGTTAATAGGAAGATGATATTTTCCTTTCTATCAAAGTATATTTTCCTTTCATGTCCCATAAACTTCCTTTATTATGAACTTATCCTTGGTGGTAAATTTCTCCAATAAGTTCTCCTAGGAAATGTTTTAAATGGCCTTCTTTGAATCTCCTTCAATGAGGCTCACCAATCCTTCTCCTTGTTTCTCCTTGAGACCTCTACTCTTGGGTCTTCACTCTTGCAGCTTCTCTAGTCTTCCCAATAAAACCTTTTCTTCAACCTTCTACTATGAAAGTGTTGGCAATGAGATTTCCTTCTCAAATATTTGAAATCTACTACTTCAAGAATAGGAATTTTACTGGTCCTTTTCTATCTCTTCTAAAACTGGAAGTTCTTCAATGGGACCTTATATTACATTATTTGGGTATTGAAAACTTTAGTCTTCAATATGTATATTTAGATGTTCTTCAGATTGATATGGTTATTTGTATTATCTATAAGTCACATTGCATTGTATGTCTCCTTGATTTGGTTCTTCTTCTTCTTATTTATTCTTGTCTTTGGAGTCAGTACTTTCATAAGTGGATGTACTATCATCTAATTATTGCAAGAGTATCTTCTCTGTGTCTTTGTCCTTTTTACCACTTCCAATATTTTGTATAGAAGCTTCTGAACAAATACTTAAGGCATCATGATAAGATTTTGTACTAGTAGAACTTGAATTATCAATACTCCATGAGGATTGAAATATATTCTCTATGTATGATTCATCCATTTCTATTTTCAGTTTAAGTAATTTTATCAATCCTCTTTGTTCTATATTCTCATCCTTGTAACATTTGAATGTAAGTAGTGCCATATATAATATGCTACCAAATTATAAAGGAATTTGAATGTCACTCTTTCCATTATCAATTGTTTCAGTGAGTTGAGCATGTAGATAATATTCCATGGTTTCAAAGTTATCTTTTAAAGCTTCACTATGAATTATTTTTGAGGTAAGGTCTAAGCCTCCTTAATAATTTATAAGTAAATTCTTGATTTTAATTTTTATGACACTTGCTTTTTCCTTTCTAATAGTGTTGTTCATATCATTGTTCACTGTATTCTTTGAGGTAGATATCTTTCTTAGTTTTTAGCTCTTTATATTTTAAGAACACTTTTGATAGATCCTTTGTAGTAGTCTACCTTATGACTCCCTAGTTTAAAGTATATGAACCAATTTGATAAAACCTTTCTAGACTTAGGTTTTGTAGAATTCCTTATGCCTCCCTAGTGATAAGTTTGATAAAGTGCTTAGCAAGTAATAGTTCACATTTTGGGTTGATTTTGTAGTGTTTTGTAAAAAAAAATAATCAACTCCTATTTCACCTTATCTCACATAATGAACTATGCACTTGTTAATGTGAAGTTCTCTATGGCTGGATTTATTTTGTCCCTTTTGTATGAGTATGAGACAAGTGTAAGTAAATAATTCCAACTCCTTTAAGTAAATAATGAAATTCCTTTTATAGCCTTTAATATCCAATAGTTTAATATTTTTATATTCCAATAACCTATATTTGATGTAGTATACCTTATATATCCCTACTTTGTAATATTAGAAAATAATATTTAATTCTCCAATGTTGAAAACCTTGTATCTCCTAAATTAATTATTTGTAAATATTGTAAAGTTTAGATATTAAGCAATTGATAATATCACTAAAGGTATGTTTTTGTAATGAAATTGCTTTCTTTACTTCCTAAGGTTGATATGCAATTCAATAATAGAGTTTTCAACCTTTAATTTGGCACCTTATAACTTATTTTAACTTAGGAAAGCAATATTTAAATCAAGTAATACTTTAACCTTCCTTGTAAGGTATTTTGTCCATGCTGATTGGTGTATGAAGTTCGTTCTAAATTCTTGCATGTTCCTATGAATGAAAAAGGCTCTTAAATGCAAATAGAAATCTTTCTCTCCTCTTATATAGCACTCAAAATCCTCCCTTCAATGCTTGATCGCATACCTTGATTTTTCTCACTTAATGCTTGCTACAAATACAATGTTGCTCTCCTTTTAGGTTTAGGTACTTTAAATAGTAAATATGTCTTTCAACTTTGGACAAGTGACACTTGAGATTCACATTAAATATGGGCATTGAGACTTAGGTTCTTTCAACGCTCATTCCTCCTTGCAATCATGACTATGGCAAGTAACCTCCCAATGATGCTTGTAATTGCTCAAAGATAGACGTTAGATTATCCCTTGAGTGTTCTTCTCCTAGATGTACATTGAGGAATATAAGGGAACCTAGAATGGTTGTGCCAAGTGGCACAAAATACCTTGGCCCCATATTACAAGTGGAACTTAGATTTACTACATGTAGACCTTCCCTCCAATGTATTATACCTTGTATATATTTTTCTAGTAGATTCTTTTGATAACTTATCTCCAAAACCTTCTTTCCAAGACAACGTAGATATTGTGTGGGTGGCTCCAACTAAGACAATTATGAATGATTTTGTGGAGGTTATATGGCACTCCAATGGTGTGGGAGCTTTGTTTTATTTGCTGGTTCCTCTAGATTATACCTTGGGTAAAGATCCTTTTACCTTGCTTATTCGTGCTTGTCTTTAGCATTATTCCTTATAAATTTACAAATGATAGATGATAGCTACTTTATGCTATATCTTACATAGAAGTGCAATAGATAAATAACCTTAATGCTATCCCTTATTTATGTAGATAGTATTCGATAATAGCCTCCTTGTATTGGCTTGATGTTACAAGTTTGATGCTTGTTATAGGTGCTTGATTTGGTGGTGGATACAGTGTCTTTAGGCACCTTGAATTTTGAGTAATGTGAGTCCTTTGATGGATCTCTTTTCTTTCTCAAAATTTACCCCTTTACCTTACTGAAATGATTACCTTGTAGACATGCTTGTTGTCCATTGCAATATCTTAACTTGCACCAGGATAATAAGCTGAATATTTTCACACTCTTTGACCTTCTTGATGAGGCAACTTCTTGAGAGAAATACTGCTATTATATTGTCTTCTTTTTGGTGACTTACTTCCACCAAGATATGCAGTAGATTTTGGATTCTCAATAGTGTCTTTAGAAACTTCACTCTTACCCAACTTTGTGTATTGTAACTTCATTCAATCATAACCTCTTAATACAATTTAAAACTTAAGGGTAACTAGTATTAATGCACCAATAATATCTCCAAGCTTGATGCTCTTAAGGATAACTAGAATAGTGCAATAGCATTCTCACCTTATTACTCCTAATGAACCTTCAATAATGCACTATAATCTCTACAATTTAATGTAGTCTTCTTTGCTGTAACTAGATAATAGGAATATGATATGTTTATTTTTGTCAAAATATATCTAACTCCTATTTTAATTGTGCAGGTATTAATCCTAAAATAAACTAACTTCCACACTCACTTGAAGAATTTTAAAATGAACCCTTCTTATTATAACTTTCAAACTTTAATATGGTGCTTAATGAAGCTAAGTAATGAAATACTACTCAATTTCTATATTTTCCCCTGTGTGGGATTTTATTTTTTAAATTTTGGTGGGTTGTTATTTTCCTACCGATTGGACGGCTCAACTTGTGGCTAGGCGGGAGTTTCAAATGTTAATTTTTCCACTTTCTCTTTCTCTCGCTGAGCGGGATTTTCAATTTTATTTTAGGGTGGGTTTTTCCTTTTCTCCTATGTCCTTGGAAGACTGTCCTTAAGCATGTCATAAAAGGCTATCCTTTAGCCTATCCTGAAAGGCTTTCCTTAAGCCTTTCCTTAAAGACAATCCTTTTGCCTTTCCTCTAGTTTTTTCTATTGACCTTTCCTATGGCCTTGCCGTGGCCTTTTTTAAAGTCTATTGCCTTGTTGTAATAGGTTTTGGGTCCCTTGATAAAAATGCACTTTAAATTTAAATGATAAAAAAATAAACTGGATTAAAGTTCAACTAATGAATCTATTTGCACCCAAAGTTGCTTACCTTAATGATCTCTATAGATGAAGGATTGCATGTAATAATTTAAAATATACGCTAACATTGCAAGTGATTAGATTCACCTTATTGCTGCATTTTTTGGATGAACTTGTAGCTATTATTGGTTATCTAAAATAACTCTCTAACTCACATTTTTGTATCTCCAAAAAAATTCTAACTTGCTTCCCTTTAACTGTAGTAGGTGACTTTGATTCTTGTTCAGGATGTATCCTCAAAATCTAAATTTTTGCAGCTAGTAATTTTGTCCTAATCATTGCCCTTTCACAATAAATTTTTGCACTAAAATGTTATCCTTGAAACTTAAAAATTTGGTAGGGAATTCTCCCAAATTGTAGCTAAGTTTTTCCTTCAAGAACCCTTCAACGTTCTACTGAATATTCAACAAACCCTATCTCTGAATGAGCCTTCTATTCTTTAAAGGTAATCTTCAAATTTTTTAGGTTTGGTAATAATATTTGGATCCTTTCTCCTTCACCCTCCTTATTGAATTCTAACTTCAATATTAGGCCCTCTTCTCAAGAATATAAAAGTCTTGAGGTCTTCACCAATCTTCTTCGAGAATTGGCAAAATTCTTGCCAAATCCTTCTCCCTTGGGCTTGTTGTCATATGGCAATAATTGTACGAAGTTCTTCCTCTGGTGATAATTTTATCCAATGAGTTCTCCAAGGAACCCCTTTAATGGAATTCCCTAGGTATCCTTTAATGAGGCTCACTAAGCCTCCTTATTTCTCCTTGAGACCTCACTAAGGTCTTCAATATCACAGCTCTTATGTTCTTGCAAATGATACCTTTCCTTTAACCTTATACTATGGAAGTGTTGGTAATGAGACATTCCTATCGGATCTCTAAAATTTTCTTCTGTTGGAATCTGGAATAGGACCTTGCTAGTCGTTATTTACTTCTACAATATGCAAGCTTTAATGGAGATCACCAACCTCCAATATTTTAGAATTGGAAGTTTTGTAACTGGACCTTCTAAGGGTATCTTTAACTTATTTAGTATGATTTATTCAATATGTTTTCTGTAGTCTTTAATGGAGATCACCAACCTCCAATATTTTCTTGGATTTTTCTAGAATCTCTTGAATTAATAGTAAGGCTGCTATGACCTTTTATTATTTTGCACTCTATAGGTTTCAATATTCAATGGAGATCACCAATTTAAAATCTCCTTTAGGACTCATATTTGGAGTCTCTTCTTCCTCTCTTCTGTAATTTGCAAGTCTATAACTCTTGTAATGGGATATTTCTCAAGTATCTAAAATCTTCAATCTTCTACTTATTTCTGCAAGTGTTGGAATGATTCTAATGAATACATTCTTCCTAGCTCTATGTAGGAAGCTTCCCAATTTTTTTGAATCTCCTTTTTCTTGCAACAAGATGTTAGAAATTGAAATGAAAGAATTTGTAATTCTAGAGATAATGAACTTCACTAGTTGATTTTTCAATCTAGTGGAATTTATGCTGAGTCCTAATCTTCTTGATTTTTTCTACAACCCTATGGAAAGACTCTAGCCAAATGTAATCTCAATTTTTTTGTAAATGAGATTTCTAGATTTCTCTCAATCTCACATGTGGCTCTTCCTATTTCCTATTGATCTACCATGTGCTATGATACCACTGTTAGCTTTTGATGGGATAATATTATAGGAAGAACAACCACAAGATGCAAGATAACTAATTTGAGATAACTATAAACTAATGGCACAATAATATGCAAGAAAATAATGAGATGAACATCTACAAATAACTCAAAAATATACCATTAATGAAAGTGATAAAATAGTACAATTCTATATAATGGAGGACATGAACACTCCATGAAAGGATATGAAAAGTATACATTGTACCATACTACACACTCTCTATATTTACTATGCTATGTATGCTCCTATATATGCTCATCCATATGCTCCTCTATATGCCCATCTATATGAAGCCTTTATATAGGAAGATAGATTTCTTGGCCCTTACTCTACCTAAGACTCATGTGCATGTGGACTACATGCACATTTATGTTAGCATAGTTTCTCATATAGTTCTAGAGGTTATATTATTACATTTATATCCATATTTTATTTTTGCATATTTTTCATGTAGCACTAAGTCTAAAGGTGGTTATATTGATGGTTAGGGTGGTTGCACCAACTGCACGAACTTCCAATGTATTGTTATATATTTCATATTAGTATTGAATACAAGCTAATGTTCACATTCCTCTTTATGGTATCAGAGCTCTTTCATTTTTGGGTAAGGTGATACAGGTTTTTGGGTAATGTGGTTACTCCATTCCATAACCTGACAAACTTGTAACTATTGAAGGTAGAGCACTCCATGATCAAGCATCTCCATTGGGTGACACATATTGGAATATGACAAACTTCAACATTGGAGATGCATGTAATTATAGAATCTCCATTGTTGACAATAACACAGATTTTGAGAAATCTCTGAAGCACTTCTTGATGATATTGTATAACATGAAAACCTTTTCGTACATGAGCTGACTTGCACACAGTACCAAGCATGTGGACCGAGATAGTTTCAACATAGATTGAATCAGAGGATGAGATCCTGACACATGGTAGCATAGATAAAAATTTGACATGGAGCCCGACTGTCTACTGATACGGTGATTGAGGTAAGTATTCTATTGACATGGTGTGTGATGTATCCAACTGATGTGGTGCTTGCAGATTGGCTGTGGGTACGGTGATGTGGCAGTCAACGGTTGGTTGGCACTTTTGATGATGTGGCTAATTATCATTTTCTCCTTTGACTAACATAGTTTTTTGAGGTAAAAGGGTTTTATAACAGAGCACTGCATTTTATTTTTATCTTGCCTAACGTGCAACCGACAACTACATGTGGGACAAAGCATCCCACAAAAAGTTTTAATTTTTTTTCATGAGTTTAAAAATAAGAGGTACATTGTGCCTTCTTCTTCACATCTGCCCAATAGTGGAGTTGGTCAAAATATTTGTACTAAGGTGCTCGGGGAGGTTGCACGAGTTCAAATTGCATCGAGTGCATTTTTTTCTTAAAACAAAGGCATATGGAGGATTAATAAGGTATTTTTTTAATCTTATTATTTGGTTGGTTTCTTGCAAAAATTCCTTTATTTTGCAAACAAGAAAAACAAAGAAAACCACAAAACCTAATTGCCTCATTTTTCAAGCAAGCTTTGTGCTATTTTTGAATAACAAGTGCATTTTTTTGTACCATGGAGGGATAAGTAAATCTTTGCACTTCGGTTATTTTGAAACTTGAAAGGGTATATCAACATTTTTTAACCCTTGTTTCTTTTGCACTAAAAAGGGGGGATAAAAGCATTATTTTTTTCTTGCAAAATTCTAAGACAAAGGGGGAAAAAATTGTGGATTTGAATATCATTTTTGCAAACAAAACCTCAAATATTTTGCAAAAATCATTGTAATAAAGATGCATTTTCGGTGGAAACCGACATCTTAAACAAAACTGGCATTGTAAATAGGTGCATTTTCGATGGGAATCGACACAGATAGTTAAAATTTGTGGGCACTTATGATTTTTTATTGCAGTTTAATTTCATGTTTTTTGCATTTCAATCATAAGTTAAAATTAAAAAGAAAGCAAAGCAAAGACCCCAAATTTTACACCTATTTGTGCAATTTATTGCATCACAGTGTTCGGTATAAATGGTACCTCTGGCCCACACTTACAGGTAATGTTGTCGTGCTTTGGGCTACTATATATAATGCCTAACATAGCTACAAAAATGATGTCTGAGCTATTGTTCTCTATAAATTGTCAAGAAGAAATAAGGAAAGCCAATTTTGATATTCACTCCATTTTATACCCTAATTCATTCTAATTATTTGGCTTAAAATACTCCAACTCATTATCATTTTTTGGAAGGGCTTTGAGGTAGGTGCCATCAATTTGAGTGAATTATTTTTCATGTACTCTCTGAAGTATATTGAAAGGGGACCATTTTGTGATATAAGGAACCTTCACAATGGCCACTGTTCACTAATATCTGTCAGATTCATAGTTGCTCAAAGGTTCTAATTTTGCACCATAGAAAACAAATATGAGAGCTATTCTCCAAGTTGAATATTTGTGGGATGTAGTGACTAGAACTACAAAATTTCCTACTTCACCAGGTCCAGATCAAGAGGCATTTGATAAGAAGGATAAAATATCTCTCATGTTTATTCTGCTTGCTACTACAAATAAGGTACAACCTCATATTTGTGATTCTACACATGGTAAACAAGCTTGGGATGCTTTAATAACCATCTATGAAAGAAATATTTAGTCCACGATTCTTAACCTTCAATCTCAACTTCATACACTCAGTATAAAATTTGGTGAATTAGTTGAACTATTCCTATGTAGAGTGGTAGAATTGAAAGCCAAATTGAATGCTATGGGAGAAGCAGTGGTAAATGCTCTCTTGAATTTAGTTATTTTGAGAGATTTTCCAAAATCCTACAAGGTGTTGATCACATCTCTTCAAGTGTTTGGTAGACAAGTTAATTTTGTGGAGTTGGTAAATTTACTTCAAACTGAGGAGGCAAATCAACTTCAAAGAGATGAAGTGTCAGATAATGCACTTTACTAAAAAAAAATGGGAAAGAAGCAAGGTAAATTTTAGAAGGGAGGATATTAATACAAAGTAAAAGGGAAATAACGTCAACAAAAAGAAAAAAATATCACAAAATCTGTGATATGGATAACCATGACACCAACAGGTGTTGGTTCAAGAATAAAAAACCCAATGAACAAGATCATAAGAAAAAGGTAAAGGGGAAATACAAACCACAAAATAAGAATAAGCAACCCAAGGACCATTTTTCTTATGAGGAACTAGACTCAGGCTTTGAGAGAGCACACAAAGTGCTCATGATCCACATATATTCTTAACAGAAGGATCCTGTGTGGTATATTGATTCTGGAACCAATAAACACATGACTGGTGATAGATCATGGTTTGAGACTTTTGAGGTAAATGAGGGTAAACTAGTGACAATTGTTGATGATAAGACCTACCGAGTCCAAGGTGAAGGAGATGTTTCAGTCACTCTTTCAGATGGAAATTGTCATATTGAGAAATTTATCTATGTTCCTGGATTGGCAAACAATTTGTTGTCAGTACCTCAAATATTGGATAAAAATATGGATGTTGTTTTCAAAGTTGAGGATGGCAGGAAGCATTGCTTCAAAACCAGAAAGAAAAAATATGTAGCAACAGGTTCATACAAGCATGGCTTGTTTATCTTAGATGCCATTTATATGCCTCATTTTCCATAGCTACAAACACAAAGAAGGCCACTTATCTTTGGAACAAGAGATATGAGCATCCAAGTTTAGAATATTTGATCGAGTTGAGTAAATATTATATGGTGAAAGGTATTCCCAATATTTCATCCACTTTGTCAGTTTACTCTAATTTCTTAGCAGGGAAGCAACACTGAGTACCATTTGAGGTGAGATATTCATAAACTAAGAAACCTTTGGAGTTGGTACACACTGATATGTGTGGTACTATACCCAACAGTTATGGTAGAAAGAGGTATTTTAAATTGTTTCTTGATGATTACTCATGAAAGTTGTGGGTTTTATTTTTACAATTGAAATCAAAGGTATTTTTATACTTTCAATAGGTCAATGAGAAGGATTCAGGATGTTCCATCAAGACCCTCCACTTAGATTGAGAGGGGGAATATACCTCCAAAGAATTTTCATCAATTTTGAATTCACATGGGATTAAGAGACAGTTGAAAATAGCCTATACTCCATAGCAAAATGGAGTTGCTGAGAGGAGAAACTATTCCATCATGGAAATGGTTCTCTGCATGCTTAAGGGGGCATATCTTGAGCAATATTTTTGGGCAGAAGAAATCAATACAACAATGTACCTCTTGAATAGAACACCCACAAAAGCTCTACAAGGAATGAATCCATAAGAATCATGGAGCGGTAGGAAAACCTCCATTTATCATCTAAGTATTTTTGGGTGTAAAGCATTCATGCACATTCCAAAACAGAAGAGAAAGAAGTTAGATGAGAAAACCTTGTAGTGTATTTTTCTTGGTTATGATGAGCATTCAAAAGGATATCGGTTGATAGATCCTAAAACCAAGAAAAATCTCATAAGTAGAGATGTGGTATTTGATGAAGCTTTCACATCAGATTACACATATTTAGCTATATACTCGAATGAAGAGGAGCCTATGAAAAAGACTCCACATCCACAGAAAAAGGTTCCAAAATGGTATACTAGCACATTGAGAGATTCAAAGTTGACTTCAATTCTAGATATAACTCTATATCGACCTTGAACACACAAATGACTCTACAGATGAGAGCAGAGGCATCAAATTCAGAGTTTGACAAGCTTTACCAATAGTTTGATGAACTATTTGTAGATGCAGGGGAAGACAGAGAAGCAGATGTGGATGATGAAAGGGTTTATATATATGCATTAGATGAGAATGAACCCACAATAGTTCAAGATGCACTTAGTGAGCCTTGGTGGAAGGATTCTATGGATTCTAAATATACATATCTTATGAAAACAACACATGGAAGCTAGTTGATATACCTATAGGAAAGAATCCCATTGGCTACAAATGGGTGTTCAAAGTGAAGTATAAGGTAGATGGAACTATTGATAAGCATAAGGTCTATCTTTTTGCAAAGGTCTATGCTCAGAAAGAGGAAATTGATTATGAAGAGACTTTTGCACCCACTACAAGAATGACTACCATTCATGTACTTTGTGCTATGGTAGCTCAGTTTGGGTGGAAGTTACATCATATGGATGTCAAAAGTGCTTTCTTGAATGGTGAATTGCAATAAGTGTATATGACCCAACCAGAAGGATTTGTGGTTGAAGGCCAAGAGCAAAAAGTTTGTAAGTTGGTTAAATCCTTGTATGGGTTAAAATAAGCTCCACGAGCTTGGTACATCAAAATGGATAGTCAACTATTGCAACATGGATTCAAAATAAGTACCTCAGATGCTAAACTCTATATCAAGAACAATGGTTTTGACTTAGTGATTTTAGTACTCTATGTGGATGATTTTATCATCACTGGAAGTTCTAAGAAAATGATAGATGCAGTGAAATATGACTTGAAACAATTATTTGAAATGATAGATCTAGGACTTATTCACTATTGTATTGGTTTAGAAGTGGATCAGAAAAAGAATCATATCAAAGTGACACAAAAGAAGTATGCCAAGACATTGATTGAAAAATATTGCATGACTGATTGCAAGCCTAAAGCAAATCCAATGGAACTAGGGATTAAGTTATCATGATATGATACTTATCCATAGGTAGATGATACTCTCTATCACCAGCTGATTGGGAGTCTCATATATCTGACCAAAATCAAGCTAGATATCAATTTTACTATGAGTTATCTTTTAAGGTTCATGCAGGAACCTAAGGTGAGTCATTGGAAAGCAATAAAAAAAATTCTTCATTATGTCCATGGTAGTACAAAATATGGCCTGGAGTACAAGAAGAATGATAATTTCTTCTTATAGGGATACACAAACTCAGATTATATTGGATCCATTGATGATCAGAAATCCACTTCTGGATACATTTTCCATCTTGAATATGGATCTGTATCTTGGAACAATAAGAAGTAGTAGGTGGTTGCTTTATCTTCTACAGAGGTAGAATATCACACAACACATGGATCCATATGTGAGGTGATATGGTTGAGTCACATTAATTCAAGTATGGGTCTTCCAAAAAAACTTCCAATTCACTTGTTTTACGACAACCAAGGTGTTTTGAAGGTTGTCAAAAATCCAGTGTTTCATGAATGCACCAAACACATTGACACTCAATGTCATTTCATTTGATATGAAGTTAAAAAAACAAGATACAACTCTAGTACATTCCCACTGATGAGTAGGTTGTGGATATTTTCACTTAGGCACTTTGACGTGTCAAATTTGAGTTGTTTCGCAACACTCTTTTTATTTCAGAATAATGTAATAAGGGGGGATGTTAGCATAGTTTTTCATATAGTTCTAGAGCTTATGTTATTACATTTATATCCATATTTGATTAGCACATATTTTCATGTAGCGCTAAGTCTAAATGTGGCTATCTTGATGGTTAGGGTGTTTGTACCAACTGCATGAACTTCCAATGTATTATTATATATTCCATCTCAGTATTGAATACAAGCTAATATTCACATTCACCTTTAATTTACAACTTGCACATTGACACTTGTGCATTTATTACAATACTTGAAGTAACCAACTAACTTTACTCTAAAGTAAACTCCTACTCTAGTTATGTACCAAAGGTGGTATATTTACATGATCAAAATCGATGTAATATACTATAACACCTTCTATGGGTATCTTCAACTTCTTTAAGGTTCAGTCTTCAATCTTCAATGGAGATCACTAATTTCCTATCTTCACCATGACTCTTCTATGGAGTCTCTTTAATATGCTATATGCAGTCTTCAATGGAGATCACCAACCTCTAATTTTCTCCTGGAATCTTATCTAGATTCTATTATACTTCTATTTGTAGTATTTAATGGAGATCACCAACCTCCAAACTTCTCCTAGACTCTCCTATGGAGTATCTTATGCAATAAGGCTCCTATGGCATTTTCTTCTTCTGCTCTCTACAGGTCTACAATATCTAGAAATAGGACCTTTTCTATAGGCCTCAAAATATTTGTTCTTCCATTTGTTGCTTCTGGTGCTGTATTGATTCCAAAGAAGATATTATTCCTAGCTCTATGTATGAAGCTTACCAAATTTCTTTGAATCTCTTTTTTCTTTCAATAAAGTATTAGGACTATAATGGAAGAAATTATAAATCTAGATATAATCAATATTTACTAGATGATTTTTCATTCTAGTGGAATCCTTGCTGAGTCCTAGTATTCACGAGTTTTTCGACAACCCTGTGGAAAGACTCTAGATAAATGTAATCTCATTTTTTTTTTAAATGAGATTTCTAGATTTCTCTCTATCTCACTTGTGGCTCTCCCTATTTCATATAAATTTACCATGTGCTCTGATACCAATATTAGCTTTTGATGAGTATATGATTAGGAAATGCAACCACATGATGTAAAATAAGCAAGCTAAGATAACTACATGTAATAACACTATGCAAGAAAATGATATGAGAAACTTTTGCAATAAATAAAAAATATGCCATTAATGAAATCTTACAAAAATAGTACAATGCAATATAATGGAGGATATGAACACTCCATCAACTATTTTTGAAGAGCTACATTATACCACACTATCAATCTATATTATGCACTCTCTATATTCTCTCCTCACTATTTCACTCACTATAAGAATTTTTATAGGAAGATAAGTTCCTTAGCCCTCACTCTACCTTTCAATCTATCCTATAACTTATGTACATGTGGAATACATACATATTTACATCATTGCACATTATAACACTTGTGCATTTATTACATGTTGAAGTAACTACATAAATTTAAAGTAAACTCCTCTAGTAATGTACCAAAGGTGGTACATTGATATGTACCCAATAATGTAGTATATTATCTGATAGGCTTCACTTTCACATAGTTTAATCATATATGGGGTTTAATGAAACATCATAGGGAGGTTTTGGTTAAAGTTATGGAAGAGGAATCACAACTCAAAAGAGGTGAGATGCCTCCTCCAATCATCTATCCTAGGCATGTTCAAAACAATCCCTTTTTTGAATCTCTCACATCATGTTAATCCTTTGTCATAAACCAACATATGCTACTACCATAACCACCAACATTGGAAGGAATTCCACAAGTTCCTCCAACTAGTAGTGCATATCAAGATTATGTTCAATTTCCTCCTCATTCTACTCATCTCAACATTCATGCTTCTGTTCCACCAAATGTCAGTTATCCTTCACAAAAAGATACCACATATCACAACCCATACCATAACAATGTCAATACCTCCAACATTGGCCAAGTTCCCTTTCAACAACCTACCTATACCCCTCCCCTAGGGAATCTAGGGGTATTGCACAACAATAATCCTGATATACAAATTTTAACAAGTGTGGTGAAACAATTGGTCTCAAGAGTGGATATGATACAACCTCCAAGTTTCACCTACAACTATAGAGAAATGTGCAATCAGCCCTTAGACCCTATTGTCACTTCTAGGCCCTACCCTAAGCATTTTCCAATGTTGGTTTTACCTATTTATAAGGGAATAGAGGATCCAATTGAACATTTAAGGATGTTTAGAACAACATGCCATGATATTATATATGATGACATGTTGTTGCTAAAGACATTCCCTAAGAGCCTTGGTGGTATGGCATTGGAATGGTATTATCAATTGCCTCATAATTCTTTGAGGAATTTTGAAGAGACAACATAATTATTTGTTCAACAATTCAGAGCTTATGTTGAGAAAAATGTGACTATGAAAGATGTTTATATGTTGAAACAAGGTAAAGATGAAAGTTTTTTCAGAATTCTTGTCTCGTTGGAGAAGTTTAGTTGGATGGTTGAGATATACTTTACCTCCTCGAGACATGCTTGAGATATTTATTGGAAATTTACAAGAGCAAATATCTTATGAATTGGAAACAACTATTACTTCTTTTGACCAAGCCATAGACCTGGAAAGAAGGGTAGAGCAAGCCCTCATTCGAAGAGGTCAAATTAAGCCAAAGAAAGAAGAATATAGGACCACAAAAAATTAGTATAAGAACAAGCATGTAGTTGGTGATGGGGTAACAGATAGTAGGCATGTTAATAGTGTTGTTAACACCCTACAAAATATGGTGCTTAGCCAACCTCAAAAACTCCCACCAAGGAATTTTACAAGACTCAACACGCCTATGAATGTGGTCCTAAAGCAACTTTTGGAAGCAAATATGATAGAGTTACCTCCCATAAGGCAACTTGATACCATGATTGATTGGTATAATCTTGGTCAACATTGTGAGTATCATAGAGTGGAGGGGCACATGAAAAACTCATGTAAGAGGTTGAAACATGTGGTTCAGGACTTAATTGATGTAGGTCACCTTGTTATAGAGGGTCCTCAACCTAATCCTCCAACAAAAAATCAACCTCCTACTCAACAAGCACCCACAACTAATCAAGACATGGGGATCTTCCAAGACCCCCTACCTAAGCATGGGCAACAAGTAGCTAATCAAGTGTCATATCATAATGTGCCACCTCCCTACAATAATATGGTTGGTATGGTAGCAATAACTACAAGGCAACAAGCTCAATATCAACTGACTCAATGATCTCAACAAGAGATGAGTTCTACATCCAATCAACCTTCGAAACCACCCTTAGTTTTGAAGAATACCCAAAAAAGGAGCACAAGAGTAGAAAATCCACCTTTAGTGTTGAAACCACAACCTAAAGTCTCCTTTGACATTCAACAATAGTTAGCTAGTACCCCAACTAAGATCTCTCTCTTAGAGATTTTGCAAACTTCTCCTATTCATAGGGAAGCCTTGTTGAAGCTTCTAAGACAACAATATGTTCCTCAAGATATTTCCCCTAGTGCTATAGTTGATGTTGTAGGTTCCCTTGGGATACATCATATCACATTTTTGGATGATGATATTCCTTCCTCAGACTTGCAAGGGGATTCTTCCCTCTATATTACTGCATTTATTGGGGAAACATTTATCAAGCATATTTTGATAGACAATGGTTCTTCCCTCAATTTATGCACTTATCAATTTTTCCAAAAATTTGGATTAAAAGAGGAAGATTTAACTAAATCCAATATCATCATCAAAGCTTTCAACAATGAGTCCTAAGAGGCCTGTGGTGTTATATCTCTCCCCCTTAGGGTTGGACCTAAGATCTTAGATACCTTGTTCTATGTGGTGTCTTGCCCTACATATTTTAATCTTCTTCTTGGATGCCCTTGGATTCATGTAATGAGGGTTGTCCCTTCTACTTTTCATCAATGTTTGAAGTTCAAATTCAAAGATCAACTTATCACCATTATGGGCGACCCTCATCCATTTCAATATTGTTCAATGGTTGAGCAAGCTCAATCTGATCTCAATTTATGTCCATCAGTTTCTTCATCTCACATCACCAAGCAACTTGAAAATATAAAGGTGAGTGAGGAACCACTAATCAAAGTTTCATCATAGGATCAAGTCAATCCTTTTCTTCAAGAACCTCTTCTAGATCTTGCCAAGCTACCACCTTCACCAAGGACTATGGGTTTACCCTATAAGAAGGGTGAAGTTGTACACATTGGCACGTGTACCTTTATCTTCATAGGGGTCTCCCTTGAAGAAAATATCCATGGTAGCAACCCTCTTCCTGTAGAGTGTTATTTTACCCATTGTTACCTATCCAATGATTACCCACTTCCCAAGCAAATCCTATCTAGCATGGGATATATAGGCAAAGGTTTGGGGCCACGATAGAAAGGTATTCAAGAGCCTTTGGAAGTTGAGCTTTGGCCTGGGAGATGTGGCGTAGGCTACATCCCTAATAAAAACCAACCTTTTCCATTTGATAATGATGATCACCTTATTACTTATGCTGAATATTTAGATCATCAAGGCTTGGAGTGGAGTGATGAGGATGAGGGACCACCTTATCCCATTGACATTCTATTTTGCAATGTGGTAACTTTGGTGCATCTTGAGTTAGTTGCAACCCTAGGGGAGTATGCTGAAGGGGATACTCTTTGTGATATGGATCATGAGGATATCCTCTGGAATAGCTTCTTCTTTGATGGGTTAGTCCCTTGCATTGTGTAGGTTGAGTCTTCTAGTTCTCAAGAGGACTTTGGTTCTATGTCTCCCAAGGACCTTGAGCAACTAGGAGTGATCCCTACCCTACCTCCTCTTGAGGATGAGTCTTAGATTCTCATTGAGGAGACCATAGATGTTAACATAGGTTTTGAGGAGAGCCCTAGAATCCTTAAGCTAGGTAAAGCCTTGTCCATGGATGAGCAGGAGCAGTTGACCAATTTGTTGAAAGAGTTTCATGATATTTTTTCTTGGTCATATGTCGACATGCCAGGGCTTGATCCCTCCCTTGTTATGCATCATTTGGTAGTGAAGCCTAGTGCTAAGCCTATTAAGAAAAAACTTAGGAAGATGCATCCTAAGGTCACCCTTTTAGTCAAGGAGGAGCTCCAACAACTCCTTGACATTGGATTTATCAAAGCTATCGACTATTCTGATTGGATCTCCAACATCGTTCTTATGGCTAAGAAGGTAGGAACAATCAAAATATGTACCAACTTTAGGGACATTAACTTAGCATGTCCCAAGGATGATTTTCCTCTCCCCAACATAGATATGATCATAGATTTCATCACCAAATATGGCATGCTTTCACTCATGGATGGTTTCTTAGGATACAACCAGATCATGGTTGCCCCTGAGGATCAGGCCAAGATAACTTTCATCACACCATGGGGTACCTTCTGTTATAAAGTCATGCCTTTTGGCTTGAAGAACATTGGTGCCACATATCAGAGGGCTATGACTTATATTTTTCATGACATGATGCATGATATTCTATAAGACTATGTGGATGATCTCTTAGGTCATTCCATACATCGACAAGATCATGTTCATGATCTAAGATATATTTTTGAAAGGCTTCAATAGTTTAGGGTTCATCTTAAGCCCTCCAAGTGTGTGTTTGGAGTCACATCTAGCAAGTTGTTGGGTTTCATCATTTCTAGGTGAGGTATTGAAGTGGACCCCACTAAGATAGTGGCTATCATTGACATACCTCCTCCCCGCACCCTAACCGAGTTGCATAGCTTGCAAGGTAGACTTCAAGCTATTCATCGATTCATAGCTCAGTTAGTCGATAAGTGTCAGCCCTTTCTTAAGCTTCTTAAGAAAGATGTTGTGTTCTAGTGGGATTCTGAGTGTCAAAAAGATTTTGATGAGCTCAAAAGGTATCTCACTTCCCCACCTATCTTAGTTCCACCTAGACCGGATAAGCATTTGATGCTTTACATAGCAGCCATAGCTCATGCTTTGGGAGCCTTGCTAGCTCAACATGATGATAAAAATAAAGAGCGAGCTATCTACTATATCAGTAGAACCTTGGTCAACTATGAAACCTGGTACACTCCCTTAGAGAAGCTTTGCCTTGTCATGGTGTTTGCTTCCCAAAAGCTAAGACACTACATGCTCAGCCATAAGATATTGGTGATCATAAATTTTGATCCTTTGCATTACTTAATGTCTAAGCCCCACCTTTCAGATCAAGCTGCTAAGTGGGTTTTAGCCCTTAGTGAGTTTGACCTAACCTTCATAGGTCAGAAGGCTATCAAGGGTTAGGTGATCATTGATCAATTAGCCTTCGCTCCCCTAGAAGCTACCCATCCTTTGGTCATCGAGTTTCTCGATGAGTGCTTTGGCATAGAGGTCAAAGAGCTAGAGTCTTGGACTTTATTTTTTGATGGAGCCCGATGCATGAAGGGCACTGGTGCTGGAGTCATTCTAGTTACCCCACAAAAATAACTCATCCCCCTTTCCTTCAAGCTTTGTTTCTCTTACACGAACAATACTATAGAATATGAAGCTTTGATCCTTGGTCTTAGAGTAGCCTTAGCCTTGAAGGTTAGTGTTCTTTCGGTCTTTGGTGACTCTCAACTTGTGGTGAATCAGATTAATAATGTTTATCAGACTTGGGATGATAAGCTAAAACCTTACAAAGAGATTGTCACCAAGATTTTGTCTACGTTCGATCAGGTGACCATAGAGTCTATCCCTAGATCCTCTAACCACCATGTAGATGCCATGGCCATTGCTACATCCTTGTTTCCTTTGGAGTTGGAAGATGATCAAGCATCAATTATCATTAGACAACTCTAGGAGCCCACATCACTTGGTTCTTGTCTTATTCTATTAGATGTTTTGACCATCAAAGCTTCCCCATCTGAGCCATGGTATACTGACATCTTTAATTTTCTTAAGTATGGTTTGATTCCTAATGGTTTAGACCACAATCAATGTAAGATTTTGCACAAAAGAGTGTGTTGATTTATTATAATTGGTAATACTTTATATCAATATTCTTTTGAAGGCATCCTCTTATGATGCCTTAACTTCAATGAAGCTTAACTAGCTCTTAGTGAGGCTCATGAAGGTTCATGTGGAGGCCATTTTAGTGGGAATGCCATTGCAAAAAGCTCCTTTAAATGGGGTACTATTGGCCTTCCATGGAGAAAGATGCATGTGACCATGTTTGATGTTGCGATAAGTGTCAATGCCATGATAACCTTGTTCATGCTCCTTCAAAAAACTTTTAGGTTATTTCTTCCCCTTGGTCATTTTCCATGTGGGGATTGGACATTATAGGGAAGATTAACCCAATATCATTTGATGGTCACAAGTTTATCATAACAATGATAGAGTACTTCACTAAATGGGTTGAAGCCATACCCCTGGCCATGGTGATTGGAGCTCAGGTCTCCAAGTTCATCTTCAACCAAATCCTCTGTAGGTTTAGGATTCCTTCAGTGATTATTTCTGACAATGAAACTCCTTTCAAGAACAAGGATATCCATAAAATTTGTGCTAAGTACAAGATTCAGCATAGGTGGTCAACTCCATATTACCCCTAGGGTAACAGACAAGCTGAAGCATCCAATAAGTCTTTGATCAAGATCCTCAAGAAGTTGGTTAGTAAGATCGATCGAGACTGGTATATCCAACTTTATCCTACCTTGTGGGCCTATACCTTGTGGGCCTATCATACTAGTGTGTGAACTCCTACAGGCACTTCTCCATATATCTTGGTCTATGGGACTAAGGTAGTTTTTTCGTTTGAGTTAGAGGTTCCTTTGTTGCACATCTTGTTGCAATATGCCTCAATCGGTGATGAGTATCACTTCGATAATTTTCACCAATTGGAGTTGTTGGATGAAAAGTGCATTCATGCCTTAGAGCATCTTCGAGCCTATCAGAATAGGCTCAAGCGATCTTATTCCAAGAGAGTTCGCAATCATTCTTTTGAGATTGGGGACCTTGTCCTCAAGGAAAACCAAAAGAATACCAATGCTCATTCTGATCTGAAAGGTAAGTTTCAGCCCAATTGGTTAGGCCCCTTTATCATAACAACCAAGTTTGGTTTAGGGGCCTATCATTTAGCTTCTTTATATGGTAAAGAACTTAAAGAACCAATGAACATAATGCATCTAAAGAGATACTATGCATAACTTGGCACTCTACATTTTCATGTTGCATTTAGCTTAGTTTTCATATTGCATTTGGTTTTCTTGTTCATACTGCATGACTACCTATCATATCTTGCATGGTTTTCCTAACATTCTATTCCATTTGCATTCTACTTGTCATATCATTGCATTGTTGCTTGACCATATTTGCATGACTGCTTGATCATATAGATTTTTGGGGACTTTGTGAGGATGGCAAGTGATGACACCTAGTTAGGTCTTAGCTCACATGCATTGCACTCATACTAGGGCTCTAATGCCTAGTGAATCCCCAACCTAGGGCTCATCTCCGTGCATTTTCATCTTTGCATTTTGTCCATCTCTTCTTCTTCTCTTTTCTTCTCTTATATTCCTTGACCTTGAAAGTATAAAATGATCATCAATTTCTCTCCAAGTCAAGGGATATAGTTCTTCTTTTGTATGTCCTTTGTCCTTGAAAATTTTAATCATTTCTTATCTTCCCCAAGATAAAGGATGTACATTCCTTCTTCACTTTTTGCTTTTGCTTTGCTTTTTTCACACCCTCTCCTTATTGATATTTCACTTGTTAAGGGGTCCTCGTGAGATAGGATAGATACCACATGGATATCATTTATGATACTCATATGACCACTAACTATCTTATGCACACCTCTTTGCTCTTGAAATTTCACTAAGGATGCACACACACACTATATTTCACTTATTTCTTCTCTCTTTCTTTTGTCTCTTTCTTCCACACACACACACACACACACACACACACTCACCTAATTTTGTTGTGCTTCACTTTGCTCATACATATTTTGCACACACCACACCCCTATCGGGTAGTACTCATATTGGAAAATCAATATCATCTCTTCACCCCATATAGGATAGCTTCATGGCCACACACGAGGGGAAACCTCCATCTCAGTCATTTGTGAGCATACATCCTAGTGGGTACCTCTTCATCTCTAGCCACTAGCAAGCACTACACCCATAGAAGGTATCGCTCCACATTCGACCATATTCATGGGCGTAACACCCTTATAGGATAGCTTCATGGCCACAAGTGAGGGGTAGCCTCCATTCGGTCATTTGCGAGCATACATCCTCACAGGGTTTCACTCTTGTTTTCTTTTCTCTGTATCTTTCCTTTGTTGACCTTCTGAGGCTTTGCTTTTCTGCTTCTTCATTCTCCTTTTGTTTTTTTATTCTTCTTTCTTCCCTTTCATTCATTCATGCATTTCATCTTGCATCCATATTGCATTGCATTCATTAGATTCACTCATGCATTTCATTTAGTTAGGTTTGTTGTGCATTGCATTTGTTATGTTTGTGATCATAAAAAAATAATAGCGTAGATCAAACCTAATCCAAAGTTGAACTCTTATTCTCTCCTTTGCACGATGAAAATGAATTAGGGTTTTTACCCCTTTTACCTCTTATTATCATTTTTTGCTTTTTATCTCTCCTCTTTGGCACTCATTTTTTGTCTTTTTCTCTATTTTTCTCTAAGTCAACCATTTTGAGTTTCCTGAGGAAGTTGACATTCCTTTCGAAACTTGAGGGGCACCCTAACCTGAGAGGCATTAATGTCCCTAATACCTCATTTTACGTGTAAAATATTTAAGTGTCTAGAATAGAACTATTTTTGCACCACCCCTTTCTTCTAAACCAACTACCCCTTTTTGTGTTTTTTCTCTCTTGCCCATAGGTGTCTACATATTTCTTTGATGCATTTATTAGGCCATAAATGCATCAAAGAGGGGGAAAATGTAGACATGGAAAATTGACCCACCGAAGTGAGTCAATCTTCCTAGAACCCTTGGGAGGACCCTCAAACTTGTCTAGGCATAAGTTTAGGCCTCTCTTCCCCTCCCCTTCCTTTTTTTCCTAGTTTTTTTGAAATTGTGATCGGCCCTTATGGGGCACGATTTTGGAAAGTTAGGGTTTTATCTTAGAAAACCCTATTTTTTGGGCCAATCCTCAGGACGTCGGCCCTCCCTTAGGTTTTCCCACTCTTTTTCCCTCCAAACCTCTTATAAATAGAGGGTTTGGATCCTCTTTTTCCACTAAGAACTTTTTCATTGGAGTTTTCTAAGCAATTTTTGTGAAGTGTGATTTCAAGTGCTCTTTGTTTTGGCAAGCAAGTCTTCTAACAAGATCAAGTGTTCTCTAGTGTTCTACTATTGCTTTATTATTGATTTTGTTTCTCTTGGTGGACAAGTGTGGGAGCCTTGAGGAGGAATATACCATTTTGTGGAGGAATTCATCCTTTTGTCTATTCTTTCATTGCCACCAGGTTTATTCTTTCATTGTGTTACTTCTAAAAATAATGTATTCTATATTTTGTGTTAAAAATTCATATCCATTCATCATTTTTATTCTCTATCGTAAAATCACGATCACCCCTTATAGGGAACGATTTTGGTAGAAATCGAAATTGCCATCACCCCTTACGGGGTGCAATTTTAATTTCACTAGGTTTGGGGGTAAGATTTCACTCCCAAACCCTCATTTCCACTTACATGTTCTATTTAGGCCATAATATTATTATTTGTGTTCTTATTTATGTATTGTTACATTTCATTGCATCTTGTCTTGTTTGTTTCCAAAAAGGTCAACAATCACTTTTGCTTTCAAATGGTCAGCTAAAAGGACCAAGGGGGCTTGATTGCTGCACCTCCAAGCTCAGTCTTACAACAACCTAAGCAGGCCCCCAAATGTTGATCAAATTTTCTAGGATTTTGTGAAACTATTTTTTAGGTTTGAAGTTGCTTGGATATTTTGGACACAAGAAAAAGTTGAGGTCAACCATTAGATCAAATAAGTGTTCTATGTTAATCTCTTAGGTTGTTTGTTGTTTGCTTTTTACCCATTTCTATTCAAAACCTAGATCTTAAATAAAAGAAAAAATATTTTGATCATATTCTAGGCATTTGAAAGAGAAAAGCATATAGTTTGCATTCTAGGGTTAATTTTGTTTGTGCATTCTCTTTAAACCCTTGCTAAAAATAAAAGGATCTATTTTGCAAGTTAGGATTTTAGTGATCATTCAAAATTGAGAATCATTCTAGGGTTAGTCCTTGATTGCTTGCATTGATTGTCTACCTTGCATTGTCCTTTCATTTCTTAGCTTAGATTATAGAAAGGCCAAACATAGGTGATTTCTTTAATATATACATCAAAAATATCCACCCCAAACTTGGAGCGAGTCCTAAAACCATTCCTGATGAACCCTTCGATTCCTAAGACCTCGAGTGTAGAGAATATAACCCACCCCTATAGTCACCTTGGCTCCTAGAGGATCCAACCAAGAATCATATATGGTAGGGTAATTTTTCCCCTCTATACTTGCATATATGCACAAACTACTCATTTTTAATGAAAACCATCACCTTTATGTTGTCACATTTATGTCATGAATCCAATGTTTCTTTGCCTACAGTATGATGTAGTGGCTAGTCTAACTTGATAGTCACTTTATGGCAGGACACATGATGATTGGTCACTATATGGCAAGACACAAGAGCATTTTAAATCCTTGGAAGAATGCATGAGATTGAGCAGGAAAGCATGAATGTAATTGAATCCAAACAAATGCATCTTTCTAGTGCCATACAAAAAGTTGTTGGGGCATATTGTATGCCAAGATGGTTTGAAACCCGATCCAGATAAGATCCAGGTAATATTGCTAATGGAGGAGCCACATGATGTGAGCTTGACCAAAAACTTTTTGGGAACAATAAGATATTATAGAAGATTTATCCAAGACTATGCACTAACATCTCATCCACTAGATGCTCTTATGCGTAAGGGTGTTTCATTCAAATGGATAGAGGAACACCATAGAGCTTTTGAGAGATTGAAAGGGCAATTGGTAAAAGCACCTATCTTGGTTTACCCCAGCTAGGAGAAGAAATTCCATGTGCATGCTGATTCCTCAAATTTTGCCATTGGCTATGCATTGGCACAAGAAGACCAATTCGAGCTAGATTAGCCCATATACTTTGCAAGTTGGCTACTGTCATGAGCTGAGAAAAATTACAGCACAATAGAGTGAGAAGCACTAGGAATGGTGTATGCAGTGCAAAAATATAGGCACTATTTATTAGTTAATCCATTTGCTTTCTATGTAGATCATCAGGCTCTATTATACTTGATCAATAAACCATAAATCTATGGATGAGTGTGTTGATGGCTCATCACCCTACAAGATTTTGTGTTCATAGTGGTAGTAAGACCAAGGAAGAAACAAGTAATAACGGACCAACTATCAAGGATTCGCTCTAGAGAACCTATAGAGGGAGGAATACCAGATGAATTACCTGATGCTTAGTTGTTTATGATTAATGAAATACTAGCATGGTACAAGCATATAGGGGAATACTTATCGATAGGGGAGCTGCCAAAGGAGCTGATGGTAGCCAAAAAAATAAAGGTGATTACAAAATCAAAACCCTTCACCTTGATTGCAAGATTTATTTACAATATGGGGAAGGACCACAGACCTTGAAGGAGACACATGAGATATTGGCAGGAGGACACATGGGATCGGATGCGATAGCAAATAAAGGACTATTGGTAGGCCTATGGTGGCCCATCCTCTTTCATGATGCAAAAAATTTTGTTGCAGCATGTGATATGTGTCAGAGAACAAGGAAGCCATTGAAAATAGACTTCATGCCACTACATCCATCATAGCCTTAGGAACTCTTTAAGAGATGGGGGTTGGATTTTTTGGTCCTTTAAAAATAAGCCAAATAATGAAATATCGATATATCATAGTTTCCATGGATTTACCTCACAAAATGGGTAGAAGCAAGAGCTTTACCAGACAACTCAACAAAAAGTATGCCTCAATTTTGTATGAGAAAGTGATTACAAGGTTTAGAATACCTCTACAACTGACAAGTGATAGAGGAGGCCATTTTTTGAATGCAATTATTCAGAACTTGATGAAGGAATTCAGGATTTTCATTCCTTGTCGAGTCCATATTATCCTAGAGCAAATGAGTAAACGAAAGTGACAAATAAAATTGTGGTTTCAATCATGTACAAGACATGCAATGTAGAAGGAGCCAACTAGGAGGAACAGTTACCTATAGTGTTATGGGAAAACAAAACCACCTTCAAGCCCACCATGAACCATACACCATTTTAATTGATGTACAAACAAGAGGTAGTGGTACCAGTTGAATTCCTTGTACTAGGTTTAAGGGTGGTAGTTGAAAATTGGTTGAATAACGAAGAAAGTATTAAAGAGTGACTGACAACATTGTTATAGTTGGATAAAAGAGGGTAATGAAATAATGGGCAATGGAGGTCACACCGAAAAGAAGGAAATTATAGCATGATAAGCATCTCCGAAAGATGGATCTCGAAGCTGGTGAACTAGTTCTCAAATACAATGGTAAGAGAGAACTCAAGCCAGGGAAATTGAAAACCCTATGGCTTGGACCCTTCTAGGTAGAGGAAGTACTCGATAAAAATTCAATTAAACTAAGAAAACTGTATGGAATACTATACCCCGAGGTAATCAAATGTTCCAAGGTGAAAGTATGTAAGACACATGTTCAGGTAAATATGATCAAATTGGAGCAATCAAGAAATTTTAGAAATATTTAAGTGCCTAGAATGGAAATAATTTTGCACCACCCATTTCTTCTAAACCAATTACCACTTTTTGTGTTTTTCCTCTCTTGCCTACAGGAGTCTACATCTTTCTTTGATGCATTTATTAGGCCATAAATGCATCAAAGAGGGGCAAAATGTAGACATGAAAAATTGACCCGCTGAAGTGTATCAATATTCCTAAAACCCTTGGGAAGACCCTCAAACTTGTCTAGGCATAAGTTTAGGCCTCTCTTCCCCCCCATTCTTTTTTTTTCCTAGTTTTGTTGAAATCGTGATTGGCCCTTATGGGGCATGATTTTGGCAAGTTAGGATTTTCTCTTAGAAAACCTTATTTTTTGGGCCAATCCTTAGGATGTCGGACCTCCCTTAGGTTTTACCACTCTTTTCCCTCCAAAACTCTTATAAATAGAGGATTCACATCCTATTTTTCCACTAAGAAGTTTTTCACTGGAGTTTTCTAAGTAATTTTTGTGAAGCATGATTTTAAGTGCTCTTTGTTTTGGCAAGCAAGTATTCTAACAAGATCAAGTGCTCTCTAGTGTTATGCTATTACTCTATTGTTGATTTTGCTACTCTTGGTGGACAAGAGTGGGAACCTTGAGGAGAAAATTGTCATTTTGTGGAGGACTTCATCCATTTGTTTGTTCTTTCATTGCCATCAGGTTTATTCTTTCATTGTGTTACTTCTAAAAATCATGTATTCTATATTTTGTGTTAAAAGTTCATATTCATTCATCATTTTTCTTCTCTATCATGAAATCATGATCACTCCTTATAGGGCATGATTTTGGTAGAAATAAAAATCACCATCACCCCTTACAAGGCATATTTTTAGTTTCACTAGGTTTGGGGGTAAGATTTCACTCCTAAACCCTCATTTCCACTTACCTATTCTATGTAGGCCATAATACTGTTATTTGTGTTCTATTTTATGTATTGTTACATATCATTGCATCTTGTCTTGTTTGTTTCCAAAAAGGTCATCAATCAATTTTTCTTTCAAATGGTCAACTAAAAGGACCAAGGGGGCTTGATTGCTACACCTCCAAGCTCAGTCTTACAACAACCTAAGTAGGCCCCTAAATGTTGATCCAATTTTATAGGGTTTTCTAAAACTATTTTTTAGGTTTGAACCTGCTTGGATATTCTAGACATAAGGAAACGTTGAGGTCAACCATAAGATCAAATAAATGTTCTATGTTAAATCTCTTAGGTTGTTTATTGTTTGCTTTTTACCCATTTTTGTTCAAAACCTAGATCTTAAATAAAAGAAAAAATATTTTGATCATATTCTAGGCATTTAAAAGAGAAAAGCATATAGTTTGCGTTGTAGAGTTACTTTTATTTGTACATTCTATTTAAACCCCTGCTAAAAATCAAAGGATATATTTTACAAGTTAGGGTTTTAGTGATCATTCAAAATTGAGAATCATTCTAGGGTTAGTCCTTGATTGCTTGCACTGATTGTCTACCTTGCATTGTCCTTTCATTTCTTAGATTAGATTTTAGAAAGGCCAAACATAGGTGATTTATTCAATATATACGTCAAACATATCCACCCCAAACTTGGAGCAAGTACTAAAACCATTCTTGGTGAACCCTTCGATTCCTAAGCCCTCGAGTGTAGAGAATATAACACACCCCTAAAGTCACCTTGACTTCTAGTGGATCCAACCAAGAATCATACATGTTAGGGTAGTTTTACCCCTCTACACTTGCATATATGCACAAACTGCTCATTTTGAATGAAAACCATCACCTTTATGTTGTCACATTTATGTCATGAATCTAATGATCCTTCGCCTAGAGTCTTATGTAGTGGCTAGTCTCACTTGATAGTCTCTAGCTTCAGCTAGTTTCATAGAGGCTTTAAGTAGGCTTGATTTGAATTCTTGCTTTACCTAGGTACTTAATATGGTAGCTATATCAACAAATTTGAACATCTAAAATAACATCATACCATACGATCAATCTTGTCCCAATAGGTGTTATTATTCTCTTTAACCAAATTTTTAATATTTTGGTGTTTCCTTCCCTTATTTCTCTCCTTCATATCTTCTATTTGCCCATGAATATTTTCTATCTTTTGATAAAATTTAGCCTCCTATTTAGTCAACATTTTTGAAAGGCTCTTGATTTGCTCTTCTTTTGTTTATAAGAGTGGATCTACAGGTTGCTCTTTCAAATACCTACTTGTTTTTAGAGTACTTTAAATTCTATCTAAGAGTCATTCAAGGTAATATTCACTAGTTTTAATTTCTTCTTTATTAATTTTAGGTTTAATGATTCACAATTATACATGATTATTTTGTTGACTTATTGCATGAGATGAATATTATCTATGACCTAAACATTTCTTAAGTCAATCCTCTTCGTTGTTACTCACTAGTCTTGCTTTGTCATCTCCTCTTCATATTTTTATACCATTAGGTATTTACTTGAGACTAATAATACCTTCTTTTGTGGAGCAAAGTGGAAGTTTATTTGGGTCATGGATGACAACTATGTCTATAAAGAATGCTTCTCCTAGATCTATTGCTCTATCTATTGCAAAATACTCTAAAGCCCTTATAATGGATTCAAATATTGTTTAGTTGCTTGTAGGTCTTCTTGTTGCCTTTGAGTTGGTAGAAATACAACCAGTGGTTTGGCCAATGATGTATTTGAGGAAGGAGAGGTTGTGGCATTTGAGGTGGATGGATTTGGAGTGCTCAGAGGTTTCTAGGCCATTTATTATTGATTAGCCAAGGCACTAGGGAAATTTGAGGTATCAATGACTAATGAAATTGTTACATTAGGTATTTGTGCTAGTGAATCATAAAAACTTGAAGGTTCATTAGGAGAGGATGAGAATACTAGTGGAGAGGTTCCTTCTAGGATTAGCTTAGTTTCAAGTGTTTCTCTTATTCCTTTTCTTAAACCTATAGACAATAGTTCTAAGCAAGATAAATATTGAAGAATTGACTGATACAATGTCAATCAATTTTGATTGTAAATAAAAATTTTGGAATGTTATGTGGCTATGTTACTTTTGTAAAATAAGCCAATCAATGGAAAAGGCTTGATTATGTAGATAAGCACTAGAGGACAAAAACAACCATCATTTGTGTTAAAGGGCTGATTAGTCAGACATCTAGGATTAGACGTCTAGTTAAGTTAATACGTCTAACAAATTATACTTAGACATCTAAGAAAGTTGTTAAGGGGACGGGTGGACGGTTGGAGCAAAGTAGTTTCACTAACTAATTTGCCATCCTATATATACCCACCATTCATTTTTGTATGCATATGTATCTATTTTTTGATAATTCTAAAGTTGTGTGAATTACTTATTCTACGTATGGTGTTGTTGTGAAGTTTCCAGGCAAGTTGTAGGTTGCGTTGCAAAGCTGCATTGACAAGTTATGTTGGAGGGTTATCCTGACGAATTTATGCTCAAAATCAGGAATGAGAATAGGATAATTATAATTGCAGGTGTCAAGGATTAAAGCAGACAAGACTTAGACATTTGAGCATTGCTTTTTGACCTACCTGTCAAATGACTAGCTTATCTATCTATTCGATGAGTAAGGCATCCAAACGTCTATATCCAGAACCTAGATGTCTAACCACCTAGACATATAGTCTTTAACATAGACATCTAACCCTTGATCCCTAGACGTCTAACTATCCAACCGTCTACTCTTGTACCTAGATGTCTAGCCCAGAACTTAACATCTGACATGAGTATTTCTAGATGTCTACTGCTAGCATTGTGACATATAGTCTCTATATGTATTTCCCAGATGTCTAGCCCCTAACATCTATCCTATGCACTTGATGTTTGATCTGTTTGACATCTAGACCTGGTCTAGTAAGGTATACATTGCCCATGATCTATTGTTAACCCATCCTGATTATCATCATCCCCTCATCCCGAGAATGTACTCACCCCTATCTACATTTGGCACTGTTTCCTAAATTGAACTCAGAGTCAAGAGACATGAGTGATAGGAACAAGAGGTGAATGACTAATTTTAGGTTGCAAAGAAGGAATAAAATAGCAGTAAGAAGAAGTGCATGACTGATGAACTTAAGAATACACAAGGCAAAAAAAGTCTATCACTCAGAACTATAGTGAGTCTAGAACCCTGAAGATGAAGATTTTATAGTTATTAAAACATTGTTAGTGATTACAAAAAATGAAGAGTAAATAGGTGAGGAAGCCCCCATAATTGAAAACTGAATGGTAACACCAGAACCAGTGAGAGAGAGTTGATATTGAAGGAGGAAACCTTGTATCTAGGCAACTACAAGAGGATTCATGTGGAGGAAGATCAGATCCATGTTTGGTGTATTCGTGGAGGAGGTCATAAAGTAGAGACCAATTGGAGTTGGGCAAAAGGCTATTTGGGTATAATTTTACACCATCAATAGTAGATAGGCAACCAAATTGAACTCCACAACTGCCAACACCAAGGAGTTCAACCAATAGAAAAAATATGATGGAAAATCTCACCAATAGAATGGTACAACAAAAATGCCCACCTTTTTTAGGTGAAAGGAGAACTCGTCACGACATGTAGGAACTTGCATTACCATTTGGAGAGCAAATGGGGTCACACAAGATACACAATGGTTGTAATTATTCCTAGCCGCACTGCGAGGCATGGTAATAAATAGGGACTTGAAAATATAAAGTAAAAAAGCATTTACACAATGGGATGATTTGAAGACTACATTTATAGAAGAATTCCGACCACTTAGAGATGACACCGATATCATCATAGAAATTTGCATCACAAAGCAAAAACCAAACGAGGATGTCAAGAATTAAAATAGAATATTAAAGCAATTAACAGATAAAATAGAGATGAAACCTACCAATGGCATGGTAAAGTGATGGTTTTTGAATGGGCTACTACCAAAATTCAAGAAGAACATGAAGGCAGTACCATACTCAATGTACATAAAAGCACTGGAAAAGGTAAAGAACTTTGAAAGTGAAGGTAAACAAACAACCATAGGTATTGGAGGATACCTAAAGCATATTGAAGATTTAGAAAATGATGCGAAAGATAAATTTCAGAGCACAATCCACTCTTTCTGAAGAGAATTTGACAAAATTCTAAAGGAATCAAAAGGAGAAGGCTACAAAGATCAAAAAGATATTTGTTGCTCAGACTGTAAGAAAGGACATTCAAATGCCAACTACCCTAAGAACACATACTGTAACATATGTGAGATAATAGGACATCCTGTAGTTGATTATCTATTCAACTTAAAAAGCAAAAGACATCAAACATTGACTATTCAACAGGAAGTGCAACCGAATACATCAAGATATGGACAAAGAGCCACTAGTGGAAGATATAGGAATAGTTATCGAGGAGGAAGACAAAGAGGACAGAGTAGACTACAATACGACTCTGATGGTCATCCAATTATTCAATGTCAAAATTATCAAGAATAGGACCATTTTGTGAAGAATTATCCTAAACTATAGAATAATGCCACTTAATAATAATATTGGTAATAATACCACTTAAATGTGTAGATGGTATGGTCCAGGAAACCACAAATAAGCCAACTTTCCAAACAAAACAAGTACCAGTGGAACCCATAATATTAACCTCATTGGCATTGGAGAAGTGACGGAGGTAGAAAATGAAGTCTTGGTTGTAACAAGAGCACAAACCAATAATATGAAACAATACCCAAATCCTAAGTGTTGGGAATTTACCATGTACAAAAAATACACAACCTATGAAAAAAATAAATAATAATAGCTGAAATGGAGAAATAGTTCAAACCCTAGTTAAGCCCCCATAAGAAAAATAGGAAACAATGCAATAAACAACAAGCAATCACACAAATGTAAGAGACACAAGATATACGTGGTTTGGGCAGTGTACCCTACATCCACGGAGAAACAATTAGTCCTTTGTATTAGCAACAATACAACAATCTTCTCCACTTGTACAATGTATCCTCCCCTCTCTTCCTCCAAACTAGAAAAGAGCATTCACCGTCTAAGACGACATTTACAATACAAAATATATAGAGATTCATGACTTTTACACTACCTAAAATAACATAGTGGTGTCAAAATACAATGGGCCAAAACCATGGGTTGAAACCACCCATACAATTATCACGTTCTTTTGACAAGTATTTTCACGAATAAATACAGTTAAATTTTCAAAACATTTCTCCCCTTGGAACCCCGTTCACGTTCCTATTATTGATCATTGTCCATCAACAATATTTAATGGCCTTGGAACCTCGCAAATAATATTTAATGGTAATTAATTCCTTTCTTATCAATTTGGCTCCATTACCTAACACCAAGGAGAAAGAGCGATGGTAGGAATCCCAAGAGTTAATCAAAATAGAACTAGCAAAGGAAAAGCAGGACCAACTAGTTCTGGAGAAAGTATTGAAAAGATCGGAGATCAGTAAAAAGGCATCAATAGAAGGCTTGGTAACCGAGGTACTAAATACGAAGGTGGAAGTGAAATTTGCAAACTTGTTTAGTATAGTACCTGAGTTATATGCTACAATCGGAGAAGTCATCAAGAAGAAGGATGAAACTCGACAGGTAGCAACTATCAAGCAAGGGCAATTCATCGATCCTACAATCCTGATGATTGAAGCCGGGAGGAGGCTAGTTATAGTTCAGATGGAGGTTTTGGACCATAGACTGAATTAGGTGATTGTGGATGGAGGATCAAGTGTGAATGTGATGCCAGAGAAGACATGGTAGATTATTGGGCAACCCACCTTACGATCTCCAAATTTCAAACTATATGGCACTGATCAATATGGCATTGAAACAATAGGTATCTTAATGAATCAAAAAGTATGCATAGAAGAACATGATTTCATCCTAGATTTTGTTGTCATTGCTATGCAGAAACCCACATATGATGCATTTCTAGGATGAGGATGGTTGAGAACTACAAAATTCAACCATAATTGGGAGAAAGAATGTCTATCTTTCAAGCAAGGACAACACAAGTATATAATCAATCTAAAGAATCAAACAGTGAGTCAAGATATAGCAACTTTAGATGATTCAAAATATTCTTCATCCGATGGTGAAATAGGGTATGAACCAGATGAGGAAGGTGTGTTGCACCTCGAATACTGCACGGAAGATGAGTATGACCAGGACAAAGGTCTACTTCATTGGCAGTTGGAAGACTATGAGATATTCTCTCCCCAATGTTTTTGCATTGATGCGGAAAATGAGATTCAAAAGGATGAGATACAAGAACCTAAAAAGGAAACTAGCAATAAAAGATAGACAACAGTAGAGAAGGATAAGGAAAGGAAGAAGTGGATATTTCCCAAGAATTTTGTAGAATATACGATGGGGGACGCAGTTATTGAAGATAAACCAGCCCATCCCATCGATGTATTGAAGGCAGCAAATGATCCTGAATCTATCAAATATGAAGGTCCTAAAATGATTTAGGTCAACTTGGGAGAAAATGGCAAAGAAAAGATGATCAAATGTGGAGATGATTGGGATCCAGTCCTAAAAGTAGCAACATTCAAGATTTTTTAGGACTATAAGGATGTTTTTGCTTGGACATACAAAGACTTGAAGGGAGTTCCACCGGAACTCTATGTACACAAGATTCCTCTGATTGAAGGTGCACAACCTGTAAGAAGGTGACCTTACAGAATGAATCCCAAGTATGCAACACGGGTGAATGCCAAAATTGAGAAAATGCTGGATGCAGGCATTATCTTCAAGGTTATGACAAGTGAGTGGGTGTCACCGATCGTGATTATCCTAAAGAGAGAAGTAGATAAAATTTGAATCTATGTGGATTTTAGAAGTTTAAATGTCGTAACCGTAAAGTATCCCTTCCCGATCCCCTTCAAAGACTCCATATTAGAAGTAGTCGACCATGAGATATATTCATTTTTGGATGGATTCTCAGGCTACAACCAGATCAACATAGCAGAGGAAGATAAGTTGAAGACCACCTTTGTTGTGGAAAATGGGATATACGCTTATAACCGCATGCCATTTGGATTGTGTAACGCACCAACTACTTTCCAAAGGATCATCTTATACATCTTTGACAAGATGTCCATGGGGAACTTCAAAGCCTTCCTGGATGACTGGTCACTGTATGGCAGGACACATGAGCATTTAAAAGCCTTAGAAGAATGCATGGGATTGTGCAAGAAAGCACGAATATCATTGAATCCAAAAAAATGCATCTTGCTAGTGCCATACGAGAAGCTTCTAGGGCATATTGTATGCCAAGAGGGTTTGAAACCCGACCCAGATAAGATCCGGGTAATATTGCTAATGGAGGAGCCACATGATGTGAGCTCGATCAAAAAATTTTTAGGGATAGTCGGATATTATAGAAGATTTATCCAAAACTATGCACTTACATCTCATCCACTAGATGCTCTTACGCGTAAGGGTGTTCCATTCAAATGGATAGAGGAGCACCAGGGAGCTTTTGAGGGATTGAAAGGGCACTTGGTAAAAGCACCTATCCTGGTTTACCCAGACTAGGAGAAAGAATTCCATGTGCATGTCGATGCCTCAAACTTTGCCATTGGATGTGCATTGGCACAGGAAGGCCAATTCGGGCTAGATCAGCCCATATACTTTGCAAGTCGGCTACTATCATGAGCCAAGAAAAATTATAGCACAACAAAGTGAGAAGCACTAGGAATGGTGTATGCGGTGCAAAAATATAGGCACTATTTATTAGCTAACCCATTTGCTTTCTATGTGGATCATCAGGCTCTATTGTACTTGATCAATAAACCAACAATCTACGGACGAGTGAGTCGATGGCTCATCATCCTGCAGGAGTTCGTATTTAGAGTGGTAGTAAGACCAGGGAAGAAACACGTAATAGTGGACCAACTATCAAGGATTCACTCCGGAGAACCTACAAAAGGAGGAATACCAAACGAATTCCCCGATGCCCAGTTGTTTATGATTAATGCAATACCAAGATGGTACAAGCATATAGGGGAATACCTTGTTGATAGGGGAGCTACCAAAGGAGTTGACAGTAGCCGAACAAAGAAAGGTGATTACAAAATCAACACCCTTCACCTTGATTGCAGGATTGCTTTACAAGATGGGGGAGGACCACATATTGAGAAGATGCATAATGGAGGATGAAGTACAGCAGACCCTGAAGGAGACACATGAGGGATTGGCAGGAGGACACATGGGACCAGATGCGATAGCAAAAAAGTACTATTGGTAGGCCTATGGTGGCCCACCCTCTTTCACGATGCTAAGAATTTTGTTGTAGCATGTGATACGTGTCAAAGAATAGGGAAGCCATTGAAAAGAGACTTCATGCCACTACATCCATCACAGCCTCAGGAACTCTTTGAGATATGGGGGTTGGATTTTGTAGGTCCTTTAAAAACAAGCCAAAGAAGGAAATGTCGATATATCGTAGTTTCCATGGAGTACCTCACAAAATGGGTAGAAGCAAGAGCTTTACCGAACAACTCAGCAAAAAGTATGACTCACTTTTTGTACGAACAAGTGATTACAAGGTTTGGAATACCTCTAAAACTGACAAGTGACAGAGGAGGCCATTTTGTGAATGCAATTATTCAGAACTTGATGAAAGAATTCAGGATTTTTCATTCCTTGTCGAGTCCGTATTATCCTAGAGCAAATGGGCAAGCGAAAGCGACAAATAAAATCTTGGTTTCAATCATGTACAAGACATGCGGCGTGGAAGGAGCCGACTGGGAGGAACAATTACCAGCAGTGTTATGGGTAAACAAAAAATGAAGGAAATTATAGCATGATAAGCATCTCTGGAAGATGGATCTCAAATTTGGTGAACTAGTTCTCAAATACAATGGTAAGAGAGAACTCAAGCCAGGGAAATTGAAAACCCTATGGCTTGGACCCTTCCAGGTGGAGGAAGTACTCAAGAATGGGGTAGTGAAACTAAGAAAACTGGATGGAACACTATGCCCCGAGGTAATCAATGGTTCCAAGTTGAAAGTATATAAGCCACATGTTCAGGTAAATATGATCAACTTGGAGCAATCAGGAACTTCCAGAACAAGGACAGGAGAAGTAAATCCAGGAATACAATCCCCTGAGAATGACAAGCAAAGTAGTGTTGTTCGAGAGGAGGAAACTCATAACCTGGATTGGTTATTTGGAACTGAAGGAGGACCAACAATTGAACGAAGGGAGTTAGAACCTCGACAAGGAGAGCAGCGAAGGTTGCAACTACACGTTCAATTTCCAAATGACAATGAGGAAGACCGACTCCGGGCTTTGACGGAGGTCGCTCTACAAGAAGTTCCGGAAGAAGAAGAAGAAGAAGAAGAACATGAAGGACAGGGAGCTAGAATTCTGCAACAAATGCGGTTGGAGACACAAAGGTTGCAAGAAGAATATGAAACCTTGAGGCAATATAATAACCAACTGCGAGAACAGGTGATTCAGGAATTGGACACGACAATGCAATGAATGAATGAACGACATGAAGCACGCCAAGTAGAATGGGTTGAGCTAGAACAAGGAGAACTAAGAGGAAGTGCAACAGGTAATTCTTCAGAAAGTAGTCTATTTTCCTTAGCAGATGAAGAGCAGAGAGACATTGAAATAGTAAGCCAAGTTGAAAATAGAAGGGGAAAAGAAATAGCAAGAGATGCACACTCAAGGAGTTCTTCATCAGCCACATTAAAAATCGTGCTTAATTCGGAAGAGTCCTCAAGCTCGGATTCAGCACCAGTTGCGAACCATCAAGAGATAAGGGAATCACCAGAAAGACCTAGGGTATGGGAAGTAGGACAGAGTTTGACTGCCAATCACCGAATGAGCAGAGAGGAAATGGTAGCAATCATATGGAGGGATGTTTGAACAGTACCAAAAAAACCAAAAATTGGAGGGTGGCTGGACAAATCAAGCAGCGATGAGAACCAACCATTCAATCCCGACATACCTCAAGCAAGCCCTAGGAGAAGACCACTGAATCAGGGTAGTGATCAACAACAAAGGGTTCGATTCGAGGAAGAAGTTCAGATAATGGGTAACGAAGATTCCTCAGAAGAAGATATTCCGAGAGGGAATAATTCCGAGCCAAGTACAGACGAAGCATTAGGACTGTCAGTACCACGTCGATATAGAACCCCCTATGAGAGAGCTATGTAGTGCCCAAATGAGCGTGAAGCAGCAACCATGTATCGGTTGGCCATAGTAGACCTGAGGCGGCATAGGAGAGAAGTCAAAAGACTGGAACAAAGGGTTCATGAAACCTCCAACTGGCCTATGACCCCAGCAGGGGATGGGAATGATTCGAGTACAGATTCAGCTTTCTCGGATCAATACCAATTGGCCTTAACTCAATGCACACCTCAACGATGCTTTGAGGAAGCTAGATGGCGACGGAGGATAATAAGAGCTGATAGAAGACTATGAATCCTACACCAACTAACACCTGAAAACCAGAGACAAGCAGAATGGAGCTCTCAAGCAAAACTTATAGAAGAAGGTCGAAACATAGGTATTTTGTAGAATCCTGGTGGTTCGTCAGAACCATTAGGTGACCAAGACATACCCGACCAAGGGAGGAGTGTGGTTAACCTCCATCCCGGTAACCAGAGGGGAAGAAATTCACCTCTAGGTACCTCTAGGTCGACTAGTCCACTGGCTGAGCCGCAAGGCCCACCCGTGGATATAGTCTCAGTTAACCCATCACTACGTGCTCTAGAGGAAGGACCAATAGGTCCACCTCAGCGAGCTCGTAGGAACCGAAGATATCATCAGGAACGACTGAGGGACCAATCAAATCTTGGGCAGTTGGGAGTGAGGCAGCCCAACACTAGGGAGATTCGATCGGAAAGAGGTCGAGGATGCGGTAACCAGGTCCACGGGAGAAGAGGAACCTGGAATAGAAATTTTAATCTAGAACAAAGGGATCAAGAAAGGGTGGTTGCAGGGAATGACAGAGGTCGAGGAAGAGGCCCAAGAGCAAGATGACCCCATCAGAATAGGGGGCAGCAAAGACAATGATAACCCAATCATAATGAACTTGATCAATAGGCACACGAAGGGGAGAGGTTCCACTATTTAGATGATTGCATAATCATCCAATGAATTGATGGAAGTACATAATGAATTCCACGGGAGGCAGAGCCTGCCCGTCCAGAGGATGATGATACACATCCAAATCTGGCCAGTAGACACTTGGTAGATGTAGTTGAACACCTAGATCACAATAATGATAGTCCAGAAGAGGGAGAAATCCGCCTGGTAGAGGAATGGATGGAACAAACATGTCTGGAAACTGAAAGAAATCAACAAGCTGTTAATAATGATAGATGATGAACAGATAACTACCAGACTTGTGAGCCAGAAACACGACATCAGCCGGAAGAAGCAGAACGGCCAGATTGGCGTATTGTGCCGAGAAACACCATAAGACGTCAGCAACAGTCATGACCAGAAACTCCCCCAAGACAAAATAATCATCGAAGATGTCAACCGATAGAAGGAACAGAAACTGGTGACGATGATGACTTCAGCAGTTTTGGAGGAAGTAGTCGTCATCAGGATAACAGCACGTCGGATGCATGGGAGATACGTATTGGCTTGGCCATGCGTTTTACCCACCGACGTTGAGAAAAAGTGCAAGGTGAAAAAGAAATTTTGAAAAATAAAATAAAAAGTAGAAAAAGACAAAAAGAAAAAAAAAGACAAAAAATAAAACAAAAAGGAGAAAAAGATAAAATAAAACCCTAGACGTCTTACCTGACGATGTGGCGCGCATGCAAGGAAGCGGTTGCTAGGTGGCGGTTGCAAAATGGTTTTATGGGCGGCCAAGCAACTATAAAAGGAGAAGGCTTGAGGAGCATTATGCATTGTGCATGATATTAAGAGACATGAAAGGAGAAGCATACACCTAGACTAGAGAGGAGAATGGTTCGAAGAAAACCAAGTTTTTTGGGCCAGATGAAGGAAATATACCATATGTCGTGGAACTACCTAGCTAACATCCACTTCATGAAGAAAAATTAATTTATTCTGTGCAAGTGCAAGGGCAAATATCCAACCCAATTGATGGCATAAATTAGGCCATTTGAGGGTGGAATCTAGGAAGAATGAGAAAGATGTCAGATAAGAAGATGATGCCTAAGACGGATGAGCAAATATCAAACAAGTAGAATACATCAAGGTAGAATATATCAGACATCCATCAACATGTAGACTTCTAAATGATAGGAGTCGACGTTTGATGGTTGGTAGACGTCTAGCAGGTAGGAATCGACGTCTAACAACAAGTAGATGTATAGCCAACAAAAGTTGATGTCTAATGACTGGTAGACGTATAGTCATAGAAGATGATATCTGATGGTAGCTAGATGTCCAATGGGGAGGAGTTGAAATCTGATGGTAGCTAGACATCTAGTGGGAAAGAGAAAACATCTGATGGATTGGTCGACATCGATGAGGAGCCTATGTCTGTAACAGGTTGATGTCTAGCTAGACAAGGTGGATGGGGTTGATGTCTAGTTGAAAAACATAGAGAAATGATATCTTGGAAGAGACACTCGACGTCCAAGAGTATTGGGCAAAGTTGAAGCTGAGAAACAGAGGAGGGGAACTGGTAAAGCAAAATGGGACATCAAAAATCTAGCAAGGCTCCAATCCGGTCAAAACCCGAACCCGAGTCGGTGGTAGCCAAAAGACTATTGCGACAAGAGTTGAAGAGAGGCAGCTGAGATTGCCACTCGCAAAAATAGGGAAGTCCACCACAGTAGCAAAGCACCAATCCCAGTTGACAAAATTACCTGGATATGCCCGACAGGTGATTATGGTCGTCAATGGTGGGCAGAGGCACCAGCCAATAACCCAATACGAGCAAAGATCAAGGCAGCAGGAGTACACTTCATTCTACAAGCCCCTAACTTTGAGAAGGAGTTTTTCAAAGAATACCTGCTACAGATGTTGGAAACATATGATGAAGGGAAGAACATCAGCCTAGTGCAGGTGGGGGATTACACATTGGTTGTAGATTTCTCTCCCACAGCATTTCAGCACGCATTTGGACTTCCTCGGAAGGGCAAACCAGTGGTTAATGAAAGAGTGGATCCCAAGAAAACGCCAGAATTAATCATGAGCGTCACTAAATTGCAAAAAGAAGAGGTGGATGCTATGTTAAGTATTCATGGTGGAAGAGGGATCAAACAACCACAACTGCGGAACGACGGATTGGAAGTCATAATGAATGTTATCATGGCCAGATTGTTAGGGGAGCAACGCAGTTCAGATCTTCCTATTTGGCTAATTTCATACTTGCAAGGGATAGAGCAGGGAATAGCCTATGACTGGGCAACACACTTGTCGCTTCGTATTCAGACTTTTCTGATGCGAACAACGAAGAACTTCTCTATGGCATTTCATGCCATTGGTTTGCTCTTGGATGCAGCCACTAGAGCAGGAGTGTAGATCCCGGACTTTGATCCTCAGAGAAAGCTACCAGACTTAGCACCATCTATCTGTTGGTGGATGGATGCTCAACCAGTAAAGAAGCTGACACCAGTCAAGAAGGCTCGAGTAAAGCAGATATCGCATAAGCCACGCCAAGAGAAACTGGTGGCCGCTTTAGAAGGGGAGGATACCACAGTAGTACAAGTCAGGGAAGAGAAGTTACAAAAATAGAAGGTTGCCCAATCACCAGAAGAGCCCAAATGGAAGAAAAAGAAAGGGTGATTTGATGAACCACCCCCAGCATTCTCCCAGGAAGCACTGCAGAAAATAGCTCAGAATTTGGAGGTAGCTCATGCTCGGGAGCAGCAGCAACCAATACAAAGGGAGGAAGTTGATTTTGCCATACCCTCAGTTCTCCATGATCAGACAGTCGGAACCAGCTCGACTACACAAATTGGACCCACTGATTATCTGGAAGAGGCTGAATTTTGGGCCCGCACAGGTTCACCCGAACCAATTGGGGAATCTTTGGCGAGACCAACCACACTAGCGGCAACCTTGAGCACATTTTCACTGGAGGAAATGTTTGCTACAATAGTAGTTTAGGAATCAGCCGACACAGGTAATCCGGGAGTAAGTACTAACCCTGGGGTAGAGGAGGGCCTACCACCCCCGGATATGGGACATCTGGCACCCGAGGTGGAAAAGCCTATTATCACAGAGGAGATAGAGGTGTCAAGGGAAATGGAGATCCCCACAGGTGAAGGGGAACAACCCCCACAAATAACAGATCCTCAGTAGTTGGAGGAGCAGGAAGGCCAGAACAGCCAGGTTCTAGTACAGCCTGGAGTAGCCACAGGGGAGGCGGATAAGCCAACTATTGATCGATCAGATAAAGGGAAGGAAGTAACATAGGAGGAGAAACAAAAGGACACATGGTCCAAGGATTTTCTTGTACAGGTGCCAAACTTCATGGATCCATCAGATTCTATGGATCAGCAAGCAGTAAATTGTTTTGCAAAATTGGGAGAAATTATGGATAGCTTATGCTTGCAGTTTGACATTGCATGTATGGGCCAATGGAAGAAGTGGCAAGGCATGATAGAGGATGAATTGGATCGATTGGTCAAGTGGGCGGCACAAGGTCCTTGGTGTAAAGACATTTCTAGCATATACATGGCTCAACCTTGGTCACTGCCCACTACCCATTTGAAGACTATGGAGGGCATTGAGCAGTTGCCTGAAAAGACACCAAGCCTCTATCTGGAGACAACGCAGGTGTACGTCTGCGGCCACAATATTAATCCTCCTCAGCATCCTATGGAGCAAGGCTCACAAGTGGAGTTAGTACCTGAATTACTGCCAATATATACTCAGCTGAATTTCCTTGCACATTTGTTGAGTTGGCTTGGAGAAGGGATTAAGTGTTTACACTCAGCAAAGTAGGCAGTTGAGAGTGAATTACAAGCTGCCTATGAAGCCTTGGAGGGAAAGGATCACCTCTTAGAGCAAGGAATGGCATGGATGGATGAAGTCAAATAGGAGATTCAAGGACTAACGCAGAATTTACAGAACCTGACCACCCAACTAGAGGAAAAGGACCAACAAATTTCTCAGTTGGAAGCTGACGTCTCACAACTTAAAAGTGCAAAGGAACTATTAATCAAACAAACAGAGGCATTTGCAGCTAACCGGAGTCAACAGGAACGTGCTTGGAAATAGGAAAAGGAAAGTTGGCAACAAGAACAGGCAACCTTAAGGGAAGAACTGCGACTGGCACAACAACAGTTAGCACAAAAAGCTACACCTGCTCCATCAGTGTCAGAACAACGCATGAAAGAAATTTTCCTACAAAGGGAGGCGGAACTGTTATCCAGTCTCAGGCAAACCGAAGATCGTGCTAATGCCTTGGGAGTGGAATGGGCCAAATATTTCAATTATTCCAAGAGGCTCAAAGAGGAATGTGAGAGCATGCAGGCTCAACTTCAGGAGTACGAGAAAGTATTTCAAGCTGCAAATCCACAAACTACAGTACCCACAGATGCTGGAACTCCTCAAACTGAATGGAGAAAGTCACTGAGGACATCGACTTCTTCAAAGGGGAGGATAGATGTAGACAACAGTTCTAAGCAAGACAAATCATAAAGAACTGGCTGATGATAATGTCCATCAATTTTGATTGTAAATAACAATTTTGGAATGTTATGTTGCTATGTTACTTTTGTAAAATCAGCCAATCAATGGAAAAGGCTTGATTACGTAGATAAGCACTAGAGGACAAAAATAACCATCATTTGTGTTAAAGGGCTGATTAGTCAGACGTCTAGGATTAGACATCTAGTTAAGTTAAGATGTCTAACAAACTGCACTTAGGCATCTAAACAAGTTGTTAAGGGGATGATTGGATGGTTGGAGCAAAGTAGTTGCACTAACTACTTTGCCATCCTATATATACCCCCCATTCATTTTTGTATGCATCTGTATCTACTTGCTGATAATGCCAAAGCTCTTGTGCGAATTACTTGTTCTGCGTGTGGTGTTGTTGTGAAGTTTCCATGCAAGTTGCAGGTTGTGTTGCAGAACTGCATTGACGAGTTGTGTTGCAGGGTTATCTTGACGGATTGTCTTGCAGGTTGTGCTCAGTGTCAGGAATGAGAACAAGATTCATTGTGATTGTAGGTGTTAAGGACTGGAGCAGACAAGCCTCAGACGTCTAAGCCTTACCATCTGACCTACCCATCATATGACTAGCTTATCTATATAACTGATGAGTAAGGCATCCAAACATCTATATCCAGAACCTAGACGTCTAACCACCTAGCCATTTAGTCATGAAACTAGATGTCTAACCCTTGACCCCTAGATATTTAAGCACCTAGCCATCTAGTCCTAAACCTAGATGTCTAACCCTTGATCCCTAGATGTCTAACTACCTAGCCATCTAGCCTTGTACCTAGACGTCTAGCCCATAACTTGACATTTGACCTGAGTATTTCTAGACATCTACATTAGACATCTACTACCAACACCATGACGTCTAGTCCCTATGCGTGTTCTCCAGATGTCTATATCCTGATGTCTATCCAGTGCACTTGACATCTGATCTATTTGACATCTAGACCTGGTCTAGTAAGGTATACATTGGCCATGATTTATTATTAACCCATCCTGATTATCATAATACCCTCACCCTTGTAATGTACTCACCCATGTCTACAGTTCCTTCTAGGACAATTGTTTGATTAGAATTATGAACCAATATTGCAACTACATCCTCCTTGCACATATTTCTTCCTCCTAAATATGAAGGTCTAATTCAACCATTTTTCTTGGGATTTGAGGACCATTCCTATGTGGGACTTTATGTATTCATCCTTACTCTAGTGATTCTGGCTGAAGTATCAATATCCACTTTTTGAAGGAGTCCCATTTTTCTTTATATTTTTTGCATTATTTTATTGATTGAAGGCTCTGATAAAATTGTTGACGTTTCTTTTGGTGTTTTAAAAATAGTATCCATGATTAGGGCCTTCTCCTCTATGGTTTCTTCACCTTTGTGTTTTTTACCAATTCTTTCAAGTGATCCTCATCATAGCATAGGATGAAGGTTTAATATTCATATGGATGTAGACTCTCAAAAAGTGCCTCAATATGATCAATCCTTTAATGAAACCTCCACCACTCTCTAATCTTGCCCTTGCTCTATTTTTGCTTTCACAATAGTTTGTGCATGGCAGTATTGATTGGAAGCATAAGATCACATTTCTTTACTTTTCATAGAAACTCTCATATATATTTTTATGAGGTTCACATTGTAGTAATTGCTCCTTCTTAAGGGTGGGAAATATCCTTCTTGAATATTCTAAAACTTTTCAACATTTTGCCTAGGCTCATGCATTAATTTTTTGGAGATGTGGGCACTTTTCAACCATGCAATAAATTTTTTTTCTAGGTCATAACTCCATGTATCATCCAACACTTTTAACCATAACTCCTTCAACTTGTCATCTAGCTTATCATCTACCTTTCATTTTTGCTGAGTTATATTTCCCAACTGGTGTGAGGTCTTGTAAAATGCTAGTTTGATTTTATCACTTGTGCAAGCCACATCCACTGAGTCTTCTTACCTTAATATTTAAATACATGCTACTCTTTTGGTTACATATTTCAATATCAAATAAACCAAATTACTAAAATAAAAAATATGCACAATAGTACCCTCCTCTAGAAAATAACAGTCTCCTTTTATTTGAACCCTTAATATTTTAATAGCATCTCATGATATTTGCCTAACCCTTTCACCTTTGATCATGAATATTATCCATACTAAAAACTCATTTGAAAAATGATAGAGGGAGAGCCTTGATACAAGATATTCATCCAAAGGAAGATGGGCCTTGATTGTCCCTTTTTATCTTTAATTCTAAGATTTAACTAATCAAACCTCCAACTATTTTGATATAAGACAAAATGAGTTAAGAATGAGAAATACCTAAAATCTTTATTTCCCCTAAAATTGATCAATCCTTCATGAATTTGTTGAGCTATGAAATCTCTGAATTTGAGGTCTGGCAACTTGCTTGCATTATTCTTTAGCACGTGAATGAAAACCCATTCTTCTTATGCTACTTTTGTACCATTATTGGATTCGAATAAGAATATTACCATACTTAAAGCATCCCTAAATTCCTCATTGAATATATCTTGTTCTAAGAGAAACTTTGGCATAGTTTATCTAGATTTGTTGATCTCTCAATTCAAGTATTTTAGCTTATCTTTAATCCTTGAGTAATACCTGTACTGACCTAAAATTTTCATGCCCTTACCTTCAGGATAAAGGATCCATGCCCAAAAGGGGTATGCGAGAAGAATGGAATAATACCTCGGACTGAGAGGCCCTTTGAAGGTCGCGCCTCTCGGGGGAGGGATATAAGGGTGAATTTTTGACGGATGGTGGGGTTCACCAGGAAACCTTGAGTGGCAGTTCCACACCTAGGTTGAGAATGGTTTTGATGTGTTCATTTTATACTCGATCATTCATAATCCTAGGTTGGCCAGAATGAATCTAAGCTATTCTATATGAAATTCCGATTTATATGAATATAGAAAGTGTGAATGAATCCTAAATACCAGGAATATACTGAAATAATAAAGAATGCACCTGATTTCGGATGTCTGATGAATATTCTGAAGCTTGTAGGAGTCCAGATCATCCTAAAAATGATAGGATCATCTGTAATTGTATAGAATAGTCCCAGTTTACAGTCAATCATCTGAGATCAGACAAGATCGTCGTCGATCTGACGAATTCGTCAGAAACCTACAATCACAAAAGTAGACATCAAAAACCAAAAATGCAACTGCAAGAATAATACAAAATGATAGAAATGACAGTATAAATGCCTAACTGATAAATCTAGATAGAAAATTAAATGAAATGCATTGTTTTAATAACTTATTTTAACTCTATCATGCAGTTATTTTAAAATGAGGTGAACTCCAGGATGCAAAATAAAATAATCAAGCTAATGCATAATAAAATAAGAAAGAAAGATGAGAAATGCAAACTCATGGCTCTGATTACCCCCAATCTGAACTGCAATCGATATCGCCTCCAATCCTACGAGATCATCATCGATCTGCGACAGGATCGTCCAAAATCATCTGGAATCACCTGAGACGATCCGAGCTTCCTCCAACTAAAGCACAATGAAAACCTGTAATGAAAACCTAAAACTACAAGTGCAAAACTTCGATGGTAGGGAAAACCAATCAGGGAAAGGGTTAGGAGAAAATCCAGGTAGGGGATCCAAAGAGTCAATGGGGATAAACTAAGAAAATCCCAGTTTATATAGGATTAGGGTGAGGTTAGGAGGTTGGGGATCATCCCAATCTGGGAGATATCCAACGGAGGAATATCCAACTGCGTAGACACGCTTCTACCCAAGTTGGAGAGGCTATTGAAACATAAGCTAATTATGAAAATTTAGTTTTGGGACGAAATCGTCTGGACGTTCTGTTCCAGACGAATTCATCCGATCTAGGATGATTTCGTCTGATCGACGACGATATCGTCCAACGAGTAAAAACAACTCCTAAAAATGGCATAAAAAATGGGGTGAGCGGTTAACAAGCGATTTCGGGGTTAAAATTCAAATTTTATCTTTTTACTAAGGGTTTAACTACGCCAATTTTAGGGTGCTACAGTACCAATTTATAATTTTTGGGTTCATATTAAAACCCTTAGGCAGTTGAAACATCTATTGTATGGAATCTCTAGACATAATTACCTAGAATGCATCATCTTGAGATGACACCACCATCTTAAGATGGGAGTCATAGTTTCCTGTGTATGCTTCCACTAGTTCATAGCACAAATGGGCTTGTGGAAGAATATATTGGACTAGACAACTAGTCCATACTTTTGTTGCAAAATATTTTTCTTTGGCATTTAGGTATTTTTGGTAGGCTTCTTCCCAAAGTGTTCCTTTAAGTATGGCAACATTCATACCTATTGTAGGACTCAAAATTGTTGCCTTTATCCTTTGGGTGCGGGGTCAAAAATTTAAGTCTTGCAAAAAGAAAAAAAAAAAAAAATTATAAAGCTAGAAGCTTGTCCAATGCTTGCTTTATTTCTACTCATTCTTCATCTTATGGGCACTAGATTATTTTGTAGGTTATCTTGAGCTTGATTTGGCTACTTCATGAGAAATTAGTGTTGGTAACCACATGCATCTGATTCCTTAGCGTAACTATAGGTCCAATTGAACCAGATATATAATTTTATTTTAGAGGATTCAACCAATTTTTGAAAGGACAATTACCTTCTTTGTAGTTCTTTAGAAATTGCATGTATTTATATAATGATATGATCTTGTTTCCTTTATCCAAAGGAGAAGGTAGTCCCTTTTGTAATGATGTTTTGATTTTACTTTTGAACCACATGATAGCAGTATCTAGGGTAGCAATTTGAGTCTGGCATATATGCACAACTTGCTCCTTTTGAATGAAAACCATCACCTTTATGTTATCGTATTTAGTCATGAATACCAATGATCCTTAGCCTAGAGTCTGATGCAGTGGCTAGTCTCACTTGATAGTCTCTAGCTTCAACTAGTTTTTTAGAGGCTTCGACTAGGCTTAATTCAATTTCTTGCTTTACCTAGGCACTTAATATGGTAGCTATATCAATGAATTTGAACATTTGTAAGAGCATAATAGAAATACTATCAATCTTGTCCCAATAGGTATCATTAATCTCTTTAACTAAATTTTCAATCTTTTGGTATTTCCTAGCTTTATTTCTCTATCTCTTGATAAAATTTAGCCTCCTATTCAGTCAACATTTTTGAAAGGCTCTTGAATTGCTCTTATTTTGTTTCTAAGAGTGGATCTACATGCTACTATTTCAAATTATTACTTATTTTTGGAGCACTTTAGCTTCTTTCTGAGAGTTATTCAAGGTACTCTTCACTAGTTTTAGTTCCTTTTTAAATTTTAGGCTTAATAATTCACAATTATATGTGATTATTTTGTGGACCTCTTGCATGAGCTGAATATTATCTTTGACCTAAATATTTCTTAATTCAATCCCCTTCGTCATTACTCACCAGTCTTGATTTGGCATATCCTCCTTGGATTTTGATACCTTTGGGTCTTTACTTGAGACTAATAATAGCTTCTTTTATGGAGAAACGTGGAAGTTTTTTTGGTTCATGGATGAAAACTGTTCCAATAAAGCATACTTCTCTTAGATGTATTGCTATGTCTATTGCTGAATACTCTAAAGCCTTTATAATGAATTCAAATATTACTTAGTTGCTTGTAGATATTCCTATTGCCTTGGATATGGTAGAAATACAACCAGTGGTTTGACCAATAATGTATTTGAGGGAGGATAGATTGTGAAATCTAAGTTAGGTGGATTTGGAGTGCTTAGAGGTAGCTAGGCTATTTCTTCTTGATTAGCCAAAGCACCAGGGAAATTTGAGGGATCAACGACTAATACAATTATTACATTAGGTATTTATGCTGGTGAATTTGGTGTATTTTGAAAAGTTGAAGGTTCATTAGGAGAGAATGGGAAGACTAGTGCAAAGTTTCATTCTAGGAGTAGCTTAGTTTCAAGTGTTTCTCTTCTTCCTTTTCTTGTTCCTTCTAGGCTAGTTGTTTGATTAGAAATGAGAACCAATGTTGCAACTACATCCTCCTCGACCCATATTTCTTCCTCCTAAATATGAAGGCCTAATTCAACCTTTTTACTTAGGATTTGAATATCATTCCTATATGGGAATCTATGTATTTCTTCTTCCTCTGGTGATTTTGGCTAAAGTATCAATCTCCACTTTTTTGGAGGAGTCCCATTTTTTCTTGATCTTTTTTGCATTATTTTCTTCTTGAAGGCTTCGATAAAATTTTTGACGTTTTTTTTGGTGTTGCAAAAATAGTATTTGTGATTAAGGCCTCCTCCTCTATGGTTTCTTCACCTTTGTTTTTTTGACCAGTTCTTTCGAGTGATCCTCATCATAGCATAGGATGAAGCTTTAATCTTCATATGGATGTAGACTCCAAACAAGTGCCTCAATTTGTCCAATATCTTGATGAAACCTCCACCACTCTCTAATATTGCCCTTATTCCATTTCTACTTTCACAATAATGTGTGCATTAAATTATTGATTGGAAGCATAGGATCAATTTTTTTTACTTTTCATAAAAACTCTCATATAGTTTTTCTGAGGTTCTTGTTGTAGGAATTGCTCCTTCTTAAGGGGTTGGAAAGCTCTTTCTTGCATATTTCAAAACATTTCAACATTTAAATTGGGCTCATGCGTGATTTTTTGGAGATGTAGGAACTTTTTAGCCATGCAATAAAATTTTTATCTAGGTCTTAACTCCAAATATCATCCAAAATTTTTAACCCTAACTCCTTTAATTTATATTCTATCTCCTCATTTACCTTTTATTTTTCTTGAGTTATAGTCCCCATCTAGTATGAGGTCTTGTAAAATTCCAGTATGATTTGCCCATTTGTGCAAGCCACATCCGCTAATTTGCTTACCTTAATATTTCAATACATGCTACTCTTTTGATTACATATTTCAATATCAAATAAACCAGATTACTAAAACAAAAAATGTGCACAATAGTGCCCTCCTCTAGAAAATACCAATCTCCTTTTATTTGAAATAAGATTTTAATAGTATCTCTGTTGGCAATTTTGGGTACCTTGAGTACATTGCCTTTGCTCAAGTGTAGTTGTTGTCATTGATGTCAAGGAGTTCTTGAAGCAATTTGTTTTTATGTCAAAGAATGTGTTTTGATGAAGGTTTCGAGCATGGACGATAAGTTTCCAAGAAGATCGAGGTAGCCCAGATTGCAAAAGATCAAGAAAAAGACAAGTTAGAAAAAGTATGCAGGCGGTTGGAAAAACTGTTGCGATTTTGTGACATGTTTGGAAAGTGCTGGCAAAATTGTCGTGATTTCGCAACATGTTTGAGGAGAGAGAAAGTTCAGCAAAACTGTCACGATTTCGTGACATGTTTGAGGAGAGAGAAAGTTTGGGCAAATGTGTCGTGATTTCACGACATGCGGAAGGCAGAGACGAAGAGGAAACGTGATTGGAAGGAGCAAAATGGAAGCGCGATTTCGTGACATGTCGCATTTTTGTGACTCGGACAGTGCAGGAAGGCAGAGAAAGAAAAGTGTCGCGATTTCGTGACATTCTGCAAAGGAGGTTGTACGGACAAGAAAGTGTCATGATTTCGTGACATGTTGCAGAAGAGAAAGTCTGCAGTGTGATCTGTCACGATTTCATGACAAGATTGAAGAGAGAGAAAGTGATTCAGGAACTGTCATGATTTCGCGACATGATGCAAAGTTCCAAGTAAGGGCTATCACATTTTTACGACATGTTGTAGAGGTCGAGTTGAGGACTGTCACGATTTTGTGACATGCAAAAAAGAGAAAGAGCCTGAAAGGAGAAGCGTCATGATTTCACGATAGAGGGAGAAAGCGTACGGAAGCCAGAAGTGTCGTGATTTCACGACAGGCAGTGGAGAAAGCGTTCGAAAGCCAGAAGCATCATGATTTCGCGACAGGTTGTAGGGAAAGCTTTCGAAAGCTGAAAGCATCGCGATTTCATGACAGGCTACAAAGAAGTTGTACGGATGCAGAAAGTGTCACGATTTCGCGACAGGTTGAGTTGGCAGCGTTCAGTTGGAGAAAGTGTCACGATTTCATGACAAAAATTGGAAGCAAGTCTTCTATAGGAAAAGTGTCACGATTTCATGACAGAAGCAGAGAGGAAGGCTTTGGAGACAAAAGCATCACGATTTCGTGACATGTTCCAGTTTCGCGAGCATATGGCAGAAAAGAGCTTAAGGCAACGAAAGCATCACGATTTCATGACATGTTCTGTTTTTGCTAGTGCAAGCAGAGAAGAAGGCCATGAAGGCAAAAGGGTCACGATTTCACGACAGAGTTGCAGATGACGTCAGCAAAGATAGGAAGTGTCACGATTTTATGACATAAGAAGAAAGGAGGTCAGCACAGGCTGTAGTGTCACGATTTCATGACAACAAGCCAAAGAAGGTGCACGACAGGCAGTAGTGTCACGATTTCACGACAGCAAGCAATAGAAGGTGTACGTCAGGCAAAGGTGTCGCGATATCGTGACATGTTGAAGTTTTGCGCTAGAAGCTACAGGGAGGCGGTTGAAGGACAGAGTTAACTTTGAGCCGACAAAGTTAAATTCTGGGCCGACGCAGCGTAGGGTTTTGCAGCCGATGCAGTTGAAGGGTAAAAACCGACTAAGATCAAGATTTCATATCTTGAGATCTTGACTCGTATAAAAGGAGGGCTGCTTGAAGAGTTTGGCATCGATCAAGTGTGCGTTCGAAGTGTGATTTGTGCAGATAGAGTGCGGGGAGAAGTTCGATCGTAGAGGTGCATAAGTGGAAGTCTGATCAATTGAGAGGGGACTACTGTATTTGCGAAGACTATGTTGCTGTATTTGCAAAGACTGTGCTACTGTGTTTGCGTAGAATACGCGAAGTCTGTGCTACTATGTTTTCGTAGAAGTAAATTAGTTGATCGAGTGCTGCAGTATTTGTGTAGACAGTGAAAAATTGGTTTCGACCAAGTGCAAAAAAGAATAGAGGAAGAGGACAGAATTGTGCCAGACCGAAGGACTGTGTTTGGTGCAGATAAGAGGACCAGCTTAGAAGGTGAAAGAGTTGAGGACAGAGGTCTCCAACCAGAGCAGGGAAGATAGGTGTCTTCTGTGGATAGAGTTCCACTTGCTAAGGGCAGCAGAGGCAGAGGTCTTCTAGAGGTTCACCTTTAAAGAGTAGAGCTAGGGGAAGTTGTCTCCTTTGGGTTGGTGCCCATAAACTTTGTAATCGGGAAAGGTTTCCCAGAATTTGAGGTGATAAAATTTAGTAAGAAATTTTATCCGTGGAGTAGCCCACATTGGGTGAACCACGTAAATTGCTGTGTCTCTTTATGGATGGTGTGTTGTGCATTGCTTTAATTGCTGCTTTAGTTTCTGCTATCTCTACACTGCATAATACTATTTTGAAAGTTGAATTGAAGCAAAAGTAAAAAGTGGTCTTATACTGTTCACCCCCCCTCTCAGTATAAGCTTGTGTTCTTCAATTGGTATCAGAGCTGGTTTCTCCAGATAAAGCCTAACAGCTTGGAGAAGGATCTATCAGAAGAACATACAGTTTTAGAAAAGGATGAAGAGGTTAAGTTCGATCTCTAAAGTGAATTCTTCTGGGCTTTAAGGATTTCAGAGAATAGAGTTCTGTTCTCAAGCAGCATGACAGGAAGAAGAGACAGCAAGATCAATCTTCAGCCTGAAGAACGATGGATTCCAGTTGGTCACAAGAAGATCAGACATCCAAGGCATCAAAACAGGTTACATTTTACTTTTTATGGCTACTATTTTTCTTGCAAGAAATTTGGTCACAAAGCTATACATTGCATTAAATCCATGAATAGCCATAATAAGGAAAATGTTAACTCTTTTGCACCTCTTATGGATAAAAATGTCATGTGTTACAAATGCAAGAATGTTGGGCATATAGCAAGGATGTGCAGTTTGAATAGACCTAGCCTTAAATTCACTAAAAAGAGAAATGAGATCAAATCTAAGTCTATGATAGTTCAAACTGCTTTTCATGCTCAAGACAAGGTAGAGAAATGGTATCTTGATAGTGGTTGTTCAAAACATATGACTGGTGAAAAGGAAAAGTTTTTGGTCTTAAAAAACACAAACAGAGGAACAGTAAGTTTTGGAGATAACAGGTCTGCTAAAATCTGTGGTAAAGGGACTCTTAGCTTGGATGGGAAATCTAAAACTGAAAATGTGCTTTATGTAGAAGGTCTAAGACATAATCTTCTAAGTGTGAGTCAACTTTGTGATCAAGGTCATATAGTATCTTTCTTTTCAGATAGATGTGAGATTCGTAAAGAAAAAAATGGAAAACTCATTGCTAGTGCTACAAGGACTCCAAACAATCTTTACATGCTAAGTGAGATAAAAAAGGAAAAGTGCTTTCTAACTCAAGAAGATGAGAGTTGGTTATGGCATAAAATATTGGGGCATTTGAGCTTTGATAATCTTGTCAACATTAGTAACAAGGAAGCAATTAGAGACTTGCCCAAAATAAAAAGGCCCTTTAACACCATTTGCGGTCCTTGTCAACATGGAAAACAGACCAGAACCAGTTTTAAACCAAAAGGGTATACTTCTTCAAAACCATTAGATCTCATTCATACTGATTTATGTGGCCCCACCGAACTCGGAGCATTCAGGGAGAAAGCTACTTCATGCTGTTTATAGATGATTATTCTAGAATGACTTGGGTTACTTTTCTCAAAGAAAAATCTGAAGCTTTTGAAAAATTTAAAGCTTTCAAAGGAATGATTGAAAATGAGACTGAAAAGAGAATCAAATGCTTAAGATCGGACAGAGGAGGAGAGTTCACATCTAATGAATTTGTGGAATACTGTGAGCAACAGGGAATTAAAAGAGAATATTCAGCAGCAAGAACTCCTCAACAAAATGGAGTAGTTGAAAGAAAAAATAGAACTATTGAAAATATGGCTAGAGCTATGCTAAATGAGTCAAAACTTTCAGATGGTTTTTGGAAAGAGGCAGTTAGTACAGCAGTCTACATTATCACCAGGGCCCAACTTAGAGTAAATCATCATAAAACTCCTTATGAGTTGTGGAAAGGAAGACCAGCTACAGTAAAACATTTCAAAGTGTTTGGGAGTAAGTGCTTCATCAGAAGGGAAGATCAGAATTTGGGTAAGTTTGATCCTAGGTGTGATGAGGGAATTTTTCTTGGTTATTCCAGTAGAAGCAAGGCTTACAGATGCTTCAACAAAAGAACGCATACAGTCGTAGAGAGCATAAATGTAACAGTTGATGAAAAGACAGGAATAAGAGAACCTGTCAAGGAAATCAGTGATGAAATCTATCAAGAAGAATTCAGAGAGGTTTCAGATGAAGAAGAAGAAAAACAACAGCTGCTTCCCAAAACTCCGTCATGATATGTTCAGAAACATCATCCCAAAGATTTGATCATTGGTGATCCAAACAACGAGACAAACTAGAAGAAGAGTCATTTCGACACACGATTCTACAAATATTTCTTTATTATCTCAAATTGAGCCAAAAGATTTCAGTGAAGCATGTGCAGATAAATTTTGGGTAAAAGCAATGGATGAAGAGCTAAATCAAATAGAGAAAAGTGAAACTTGGGATTTAGTTCCAAGACCTAAGGACAAGAATGTCATTGGCACAAAATGGATTTTCAAAAATAAACTCAATGAGGATGGAAATATTGTCAGAAACAAAGCCAGGTTGGTTTGCAAAGGTTATGCTCAAGTAGAAGGTGTTGATTTCGAAGAGACGTTCGCTCCTATTGCTCGTCTCGAAGCCATCAGAATGTTTTTGGCCCTTTCAAGCTTCAAAGCATTCAAGGTGTATCAAATGGATGTGAAATCAGCTTTTTTAAATGGAGTCTTGGATGAAGAAGTCTACGTAGAACAGCCAGAAGGCGTGTTTCTCTCAGATCAATCGGACTATGTGTGTAAACTGAAAAAGGCCTTGTATGGGTTAAAGCAAGCACCTAGGGCTTGGTATTCAAGACTTGACAGGTACCTTCATGAGCAAGGTTTCAGGAAAGGTGTGGCAGATAGCAATTTGTATATAAAGGATAAAGGTAATGATATGTTGATTGTAGTTGTCTATGTTGATGATATCATTTTTGGGGGAAATAATACCCAGATGTGCAAAGATTTTGCTAGCACCATGCGAAGGAATTTGAGATGTCTATGATTGGAGAGTTGTCATTCTTTTTGGGTCTTCAGATTGCTCAATCAAAAGACGGTATATTTCTCTCCCAAGGAAAGTATATCAAAGAAATGTTAAAAAAATTTGGGATGATGGACAACAAACCTGTATGTACTCCAATGACTATGGGGTGCAAGATGAGTAAAGATGATGAATCTCCAACGGCAGATCAAAAATTGTACAGATCGATGATTGGCAGTTTATTATATGTTACAGCTACCAGACCAGATATCATGCAGGTTGTTGGGTTAGTAGCCAGATTTCAGGCTGCTCCAAAAGATTCTCATGTTATAGCAGTTAAAAGGATATTCAGATATCTGAAGGGCACTATGGACTTTGGGCTTTGGTATCCCAAAGGTGATGATTTCACTCTCACGACCTATACAGATGCAGATTGGGCAGGCAGTAATGATGACAGGAAAAGCACCAGTGGTGGAGCATTCTTTCTGGGAAAGAGTTTGGTTTCTTGGCTAAGTAAGAAACAACCTTCAGTTTCTTTATCTACGACAGAAGCTGAATACATAGCAGCAGTGGCTGGGTGTACACAAGTTCTATGGATGAAAACCACCTTGGAGGATTTCAAAGTCAAGCATGAACAACCCATCTCCATATTTTGTGATAATACTAGTGCCATAAGTATTTCCAAAAATTCGGTAATGCACTCAAGGACAAAGCATATTTCCATCAAGTATCACTTTCTAAGGGAGAAAGTGCAAGATAAGCAGGTCAAGGTAGAATATGTGTCTACTAAAGAGCAGATTGCAGATATCTTCACAAAACCTCTTCCAAGAGATACATTTGAGTATCTAAGGGAGAAATTGGGAGTTGTACTCCCACCCCAGAATTAATCACCTCATCAGGAGGTGGGGGAGGGACTAAGCTAAGAGACTCATTCTTAGTCCCAAGCCCCAAAGGTGACCCTTTGCCATTGATGACAAAGGGGGAGAGATTTGAGTAAGGGGGAGAGATATGAGTAAGGAGGAGAGCTTCAAGTGAAGAGGAAAGCTTCAAGTCAGGGGGAGCAAAACTTCAAAGAAATATTCTCAGTTGTCAGCTCATATTGATTTCAGTTTTGGCTCTTGAAGATGTGTTTTTAGTAAAGGTTTGCCATCAATGACAAAGGGGGAGATTGTTGGCAATTTTGGGTACCTTGAGTACATTGCCTTTGCTCAAGTGTAGTTGTTGTCATTGATGTCAAGGAGTTCTTGAAGCAATTTGTTTTTATGTCAAAGAATGTGTTTTGATGAAGGTTTCAGCATGGACAGTGAGTTTCCAAGAAGATCAGGGTAGCCCAGTTGCAAAAGATCAAGAAAAAGATAAGTTAGAAAAAGTATGCAGGCGGCTGGAAAAACTGTCGCGATTTCACGACATGTTTTAGGAGAGAGAAAGTGCTGGCAAAACTGTCATGATTTTGTGACATGTTTGAGGAGAGAGAAATTTTGGGCAAATGTGTCACGATTTCGTGACATGCGGAAGGCAGAGACGAAGGGAAAGTGGCAAAAGGAATGTCGTGATTTCATGACATGTCGCATTTTCGTGACTCGGACAGTGCAGGAAGGCAGAGAAAGAAAAGTGTCACGATTTCGTGACATTCTACAAAGGAGGCTGTACGGACAAGAAAGTGTCACGATTTCGTGACATGTTGCAGAAGAGAAAGTCCGCAGTGTGATCTGTCACGATTTCGCGACAAGATTGAAGAGAGAGAAAGTGATTCAGGAACTGTCATGATTTTGCGACATGATGCAAAGTTCCAAGTAAGGGCTGTCACATTTTTGCAACATGCTACAGAGGTCGAGTTGAGGACTGTCGCGATTTCGTGACATGCAACAAAGGAAAGAGTCTGAAAGGAGAAGCATCGCGATTTCACGATAGGCAGTGGAGAAAGCGTACGGAAGCTAGAAGTGTCACGATTTTATGACAGGTAGTGGAGAAAGCGTTCGAAAGCCAGAAGCATCACGATTTCGTGACAGGTTACAGGGGAAGCTTTCGAAAGCTGAAAGCGTCATGATTTCATGACAGGCTACAAAGAAGTTGTATGGATGCAGAAAGTGTCACGATTTCGTGACAGGTTGAGTTGGCAGCGTTCAGTTGGAGAAAGTGTCACGATTTTGCGACAGAAATTGGAAGCAGGTCTTCTATAGGAAAAGTGTCACGATTTCACGACGAAAGCAGAGAGGAAGGCTTTGGAGACAAAAGCGTCATGATTTCATGACATGTTCTAGTTTTACGAGCATATGGCAGAAAAGAGCTTAAGGTAGCGAAAGCGTCATGATTTCGCAACATGTTCCGTTTTTGCTAGTGCAAGCAGAGAAGGCCATGAAGGCAAAAGGGTCACGATTTCATGACAGAGTTGCAGATGACGTCAGCAAAGACAGGAAGTGTCACGATTTCATGACATAAGCAGAAAGGAGGTCGACACAGGCTGTAGTGTCATGATTTCATGACAACAGGCCAAAGAAGGTGCACGACAGGCAGTAGTGTCACGATTTCACGACAACAAGCAATAGAAGGTGTACGATAGGCAAAGGTGTCACGATATCATGACATGTTGAAGTTTCATGCCAGAAGCTACAGGGAGGCGGTTGAAGACAGAGTTAACTTTGAGCTGACAAAGTTAAAATCTGGGCCGACGTAGCGTAGGGTTTTGCAATCGACGACGAGTTGAAAGGTAAACAATCTACTAAGACCGAGATTTCAATCTTGAGATCTTACTGAGTATAAAAGGAGGGCTGCTTGAAGAGTTTGGCATCGATCAAGTGTGCGTTCGAAGTGCGATTTGCGTAGATAGAGTGCGGGGAGAAGTTCGATCGCAGAGGTGCATAAGTGGAAGTCTGATCGATGTTGTATTGAAGGGGGGGGTGTATTTGCGAAGATTGTGCTGCTGTATTTGTGAAGACTGTGCTACTGTGTTTGCATAGAATACGTGAAGTCTGTGCTACTGTGTTTTCATAGAAGTAAATTAGTTGATCGAGTGCTGCTGTATTTGTGCAGATAGTGAAAATTTGGTTTCGACCAAGTGCAGAAAAGAACAGAGGAAGAGGACAAAATTGTGCCAGACCGAAGGACTGTGTTTGGTGCAGATAAGAGGACCAGCTTAGAAGGTGAAAGAGTTGAGGACAGAGGTCTCCAGCCAGAGCAGGGAAGACAGGTGTCTTCTATGGATAGAGTTCCACTTGCTAAGGGCAGCAGAGGCAGAGGTCTTCTAGAGGTTCACCTTTAAAGAGCAGAGCTAGGGGAAGTTGTCTCCTTTGGGTTGGTGCCCATAAACTTTGTAATCGGGAAAGGTTTCCCAGAATTTGAGGTGATAAAATTTAGTAAGAAATTTTATCCGTGGAGTAGCCCGCATTGGGTGAACCACGTAAATTGTTGTGTCTCTTTGTGGATGGTGTGTTGTGCATTGCTTTAATTGCTGCTTTTATTTCTGCTATCTCTACACTGCATAATACTATTTTGAAAGTTGAATTGAAGCAAAAGTAAAAAGTGGTCTTATACTATTCACCCCCCCTCTCAGTATAAGCTTGTGTTCTTCAATCTCATGATATTTGCCTAACCCTTTCACCTCTTTTCGTGACTATTGTCGATACTAAAAACTCATTTGAAAAATGATAGAGGGAGAGCCTTGATACAGGATCTTCATCCAAAGGAAGATGAGCCTTGCTTGTCCCTTTTTATATTCCATTATTAGATTTAAATAATCCATCCTTCAACTATTTTGATATAAGACAAAATGAGTTAGGAATAAGTAATACCTAAAATATTGATTTCCCCTAAAATTAATCAATCCTTAATGGATTTGATGAGCTATAAAATATTTGAAGTCGATGGCTAGCAACTTGCTTCTTGCATTATTTCTTAGCATGTGAATGACAACTCATTATTCTTGTGCTACTTTTGTGCTATTATTGGCTTGGAAGATTAATGCTTCTATACTTAAAGCATCTTTAACTTCCTCATTGAACATTTCTTGTTCTAAGGGAAACTCTGGCATAGTTTCTCTAGATTTGTTGATCTCTTAATTCAAGCATTTCAACTTAAAACCCTTAGGTAGTTTAATCCTTGATTATTAATCCTTAGGTAGTTTAATTCAAGCATAGTATTAATCCTTGAGTAATACTAGTTTGCAATTTTTGGGTTCATCTTAAAACCCTTAGGTAGTTGCAACATCTTTTATATGGCTTTTCTAAACACAATTACCTAGAACATGTCATCATGAGATGATAGCACCATCTTAAGATATGGATCATAACATCTTGTACATGCTTCCATTAGTTCATAGTAGGGACGAACTTGTGGAAGAATATATTAGGCTAGACAACTAGTCCATACTTTTGTTGCGAAAGATTATTCTTTAGCCTTCTGGTATTTCTGGTAGGATTCTTACCTGAGTGTTCCTACATCCTTTGATAGTCTAGGATACTTTTTGGTGGTATCTTCTATGTGCTTCAATGGTTCATTCTCGTAGCTTGGGAACACTTTATCTTCTTTGTGATAGGCATTGATGACATAACTGTTGCTTTGCTTTTTTTTTAGACTCCATGGTTTCCACTAGCTTTAATATTATGGAGTTGTATTCATATTCTGGTGCTTGAAATATTTGAAAAAATTTGTATTCAATAGAAGAAAAATTTTAATATTGAGAAGGTGTTTTAATAGTGTTCGTTGCCCATTTTTCTTATAATTAATGCACCTGCCAAGTTTTGGCTTTGTTTGGATCCTTGATCTTTTCTTTGCTGACAGGACTGTATGTTTTGCATGCCAATTTTAAGATTGGCCAACTTTTCAAATTTTTCTCTCTAGTGTTGCTCACATATAACCATGCTTCCAAATTTTATTTTATCCATTAGTGCTTGTTCTAACAAGTCAAAGCTTGTCTTCTTAGCATTACCATTCAAGCATTATGGATTTTCCTTTATCTGATAATTGATGAGGGGCATTTTTTTTTTAACCAAATTTATTTCAACCCATACTCCTGAACCTCATTTTTTATTGTTTCGTATAAGAGATCAAGGTGCACCTCTCATTTTCAAGGAATATTGATGCATGCCTTTCCTCCTCCATTATGAATATTTTATCAATTTTCTTTGCTATTATATGCTCCATATGATTTCCATAGAGAGGTTCCAATTGGATCATTATTTTAGTACCATCATAGGATCTTAAGATCATTAGCATTTAGTCAATTTGGAGATAATGTCTATTTTTGGTAGTGAAGTCCCTTGATAAGAAAATATTGAATAATGCAAGAAGGCCAATCGCTGATATGTCTTGTGTGATTATTAAGCTTGGGCAAGCATACATGAAGAGTGAAAGGTATTCAATGATCACTAGGACATGCCATCTAGCTACACCACTCTCTTGTTCATCGATTGATTTTTGAGACCTAATGCATATGCTACTCCCTTGAGAATAACATATCTTTATGAATAAGAGAGATAAAAGGGAATGTTTGGCCTTGCTTACTTTTGGGGCTAGGATCTACATATCTATAGGGAGTTGATGCTACTCTTTCTTCTTTTTCTCTTTGTTGAGTGCCTTCTTTAGATGTTCCTTCTGTCCAAGAATAGCCAAGACATCCCAAAAAAACATCGCCACTATGGAATTATTTAGATGCTCTATAATGTTGAAGGTCCTAAGGGACATAGCCTTCTAAGTGATATATGATGGAGATAGCCTTAGTTTTTCTCTAGTTGGATGAAAGGTTCTGGTTGGTTTAGGTTGGGGTGTTTGTTGCTTAAAAGTATCTAAAATGCTCAGTTTAGTGGCCACCAAAGGTATTAGAACTTTTGGATATATGGCTGGTGGATTATTTTGACTAACATTAATCATTATAATTTTACCCTTAGGGCCATATGATTACTTTATTTGATTCTAGCATGAGGTATAGGTGCACTTTTGGTTTTATCATAATGAGATACTGCCAACTTGGTTTAGTTGACCTATGCTAGCTTTTAGATACTGTCATATTGCTCTTGTTCTTCTCTTTAACTACCTGCTTCTTGGACCTTGTTAGATATTTAGATTGGATTTGAGGTGGGTTAGATACAATATTGTATTAGCTTTTTATGATTTATATTAAATTAAATGCAACCAAAATATGTAAAATGAGCAAGCAATGATAACTATATGATATTGGCACTATAATATGTAGGAAAACTATAAGATAAACTTTTACAATAACTCAAAATATACCATTAATGGATGCTTATGAAAACAATACAATTTATTATAATGGAGGACATGAAAACTCCATAATTTCAATGAAATAACTACATTGTACTCTAACTACAAATCACTATAGTAACTTCAGCCTCTCTCACTCTCGCTCACTCTATATACCTCAAGGCATATATATAGGAAGATATGTGCCTTGGCCTTTACTCTACCCATGAATATTCATCTACCTATCCTATGAATCATGTACATGTGGACTACATGCACATTTACATCATTGCATATTCTAACACTTGTGCATTTATTACTTTCCCTAAGTAACTACTCAAACCTTAATCTAAGAACCCACGTATTTTAGGTGAGTTGGAGAGGGTAGGGAAATCCTCCAAGGGAGGTCTCTGGTTCAAATATCCACCCTACCAAATGCACATTTGATACCCAAAATCCAAATGATAATGCTGGTGCGGTCAGGGCTGGGTGCGACTCCCAGATGATTTTTATGGTGTAGTACCCCTTGGTCGTGGTTTCTCAGACCAAGGAAGCCCCACAAAGGAATTTTTCTCTAAATTAAAAAAAAAACCTCAATCTAAGATAAACTCCTAATCTAGAATTGTACCCAAGGTGGTACATTGACATGTACCAAATAATGTAATATACTCTAACACCCCCTTGTATTACATTATTTGGTTATTAAAGACTTCTTCATTATGGCCTTTGTCCTGGTTCTAGAATTTGATCTCTTAATTTTTTTTCCTATATGTATCTTGACCAAGTAGATAGCTAGTATCTTTATAAAATACTATCTTTGCTGAGAGGGCTTTAATTTTATGTTCATCTATAGGTTATTCTAGATCCTAAATTTATTGAATCTCTTGAACTAAGTGACATTTCTATTTTCCTTCTCTATATTGCAACTAAGGATAATTGTATTGATTAAGAAGTATATGCATGCTGAAATGTTGATGTGGACTATACTAGTTTTGATATTGTCTTGGTTGAAATGACATGTTTGGTTGGCTTCCATTATTTGTCCGATTCCCTTGATACTGATTTCTAGGATTGAATTTGTAGTAGTTGCTACTATGTCCTTTCTTCTTACAGACTTAAAAAAATTTGTTACTCCATGGTCTTCATGCTTTTGAGGATGAGGCAACATTTACCTATGGATTATCTTTTAAAACTGATGCATTGTTAGTCATTTCATCTTTAACTGTGTTTTTTGCCTCATATTCTTGAAGGATATTGACTAACTCATCAAAAGATGTATCTTTACTTAGGATTTGTAAAGATGTAACTAAGTGCTTGTAGCTATCTGAAAGTGCTCTCAGGGTTACTTGAACAAGAAACTTATCTTCAACCTTGTCTCCTAAGGTTAACAATTTTCTTTTTAAGTCCACTAATTTTCTTAGGAATAGTTCTATACTTTCACCACTATTCACTTTTAGAAAATGTAATTGAGTTTGAATATTTAATATAGTGGCTTTATTATTCCCTTCAAATATTTTGGCTAAGGTTTTCCAAGCTTTTGTAGATGTTCCTGCTAAACTAATGTAGGGTTGAATTTCATTTGTAATGGCAAAAGTTATTATCATTAAAGCTTTTGCTTCATTTTATTCAAACTTTTGAATCTCACTATCACATGAAGTAGGTTTATATTTTGATTACTTGACTATATACCAAATGTTTTAAACTATAGGAATCGCCCTTACTTTGTTTTTCCATTGGGAAGAGTAATTTGGACCTTTAAGTAGTTGGGATTAAATGAGAATAATTTTTTTTGTTGTCATGATGATGTTTGTGGACTACCTTATGTCTCCCTAGTTTAGGATATGTGAACTAACTTTATAAACCCTTATCAAATCTTGTATTTTTTAGAATACAAGTGATTATAGTATGCTATGGTTTTGATAAAGTGTTTAGTATCTATTAGATTTCCTTTTGAGTTGATTCCGTAGTGTTTTGAAGACAATAATAAACTCCTATATCACCTTATTTCTCCCTATTGATACATGCACCTTTTAATTACATGAATTTTTCTAACTTCAAGACTCTATGGTTGGATTCCTTTTGTCCCTTTTAATGTGAATATAAGCCAAGTATAAGCAATAAATTCCAAATCTTTTAAGCAATCAATGATTTTGCTTATTTTATACTTAACTTTCAATAGTTCAATTTTTAAATTTTGATGATCTAAATTTTGATGTAGTACTCCTTATATATTCCTGATTTGGAAATTTAGAAATGATAATATTTGCAAAAGAGTAATACTTTAATTTTTCCAATGTATAAAACCTTATAACTCCTATTTAATTAATTTGCAAATATTGTGATATTTGAATTTCAACTAGTGCACTTTTGAAATGTCACTTAAGGATATAAAATCCTTGTTTAAGTTTGCTTTATAATTCACTAAGGTTGATATTTGCTTATATATCCAATGAAAATAATAAATAACTTCAACCTTATATAATGAAGCACCTTATAACTCCTTAAACTTAAAGAAAGCAAATATTTAATTATATAAAACTTTACCTTCCTTCAAATTTTGAATGGCACAATATGATTGGCTCTTGTTATGACTCTTTATCCAAGCTTGTTGTAAATATTTATCTTCACCTTATGACAGTGAGAATTCAATGCTCTCCTTTGAGTTGTACTTCTCCTATGATTGTCTTATCCTCATTTAATATGCTTTAACCTCTGTGTGATCAAGATTTGTTGGAGATATTTATCAGATATACGTGCTCTTTCCTATGGTAGCTATTAATACCTTTATCCTTCTTGAAATGACTTACAAGTGGTACTTTATGTTGCCTTAGGCCTTATTCCTTCTCGTTAGGTGGCACAAGGTGGTTATTATCCTTCTTGAGGTGTTACTCCACATGGTGTAGGCCTAGTAATGGTCTTGGAGCATTAAGAATGATCATTCATGGGCATTGAAATGATAATGAGGGCATTAGTCTTTCTTGGGTGCTTCTTTGATTTTGTTGGAGTGTTACTTAACTTGGGAACTCCTTAGATTATTTGTGCAAGTGTTAAGGATTGTATATGCTTCCACTTCCCTTGTGCCAAGTGTCTCAAGATACCTTACTTTGTTATGGTAAGTGGAGGCTCCTATTTAGCATGCACTTAAGCTCCTCAATGTGTCTTATCACCTCAAATCCTTTGCAAGCTATTTCAACTCTTATTCCAATGTGCTTTATTGCATCTCAATGCATGGTGGCTCTTCCTTGATGATGGTGGCTCTTTCTCGATGGCGGTGGCTCTTCCTATAGTGGTTTAGAGATAGCGTTAGCGAGGGTGGTTCATCCGAGCTCCTCTATATGTTTTCTTGGGTATGGTATCCTCCTTTGCACCTAATTTTTTTAATTATGTTGCGTAAAACTTGTGCTATTTTTCTTTCCACTTGCACGTAATCCTTGCAATAGCATTATCTTACGTAGACTCCTTCAATACTACAAGTTTTTTGCATTGCAATAGGTGCTAAATCTAGTACCTTTGGCACTGTATTAGATTTCTTTAGACACCTCGAAAGGATGGATATTGAGCCCTTAGATGTCTCTATATTCTATGTGCTTAAGCTTCTTCTTAAGCTTTATAATATCACCTTTTGATGTCTAAAATATATGCTATGTTTTATCTTCCTTTTATTTCTCAACTTGCACCTTGTAATACCTTTAAGTCTTCTTTTGAAGCTTTTTTTCTTGACTTAATATGGTGGCTTCCTTATCCAATAATAGAAGGTTATCTTGATCCTTTTGGTGGCTTCTCCTCACCATAATATGTTACAAATTTCCTACGCTCAATAGTAACTTTTGAAACTTCACTTCTACTGCACTTAATATTCCTCCTTTGATAAATAATTAATGCACTTTAAAAACCTTTAAGAAATTTTTTTTAATTTGGAAACGGGTTTTGAAAGGATCCTGTAACCTTTTACAAATTGAAGTCTAATTGAAAAACTACTCCTTAGAAAAAATGCAAAAATATTATCTCATTATGGAATGTTACAAAAAACCATTAGCAAAATTAGGAAGCCCTCGTAGGGGTATGAAGGAGTTACCATACAAACCTAGCCAAAAAGAGACCCACGTAGGGGTAAACAGAGAGATAGAAACAGACAAACGTACACCCATAAGCTAAAAATAAACCCACGCAGGGGTAAGCTGTGAGATAGAAATTTGAGAAATGTACACCTAGAAGTACTAAAAAATACTAGAGGGCTATAAAGCAAAATATTTTTTGGGTTGTTCTATTTTGTGGCCATATCTGGTTGCACCCACCAGGATCTTAAATTCCTCCAAGATATCGAACTGGTCCTTGTATTCATCTAGGAGAGTCTCCACCTGAGAGAGTATATATGATGTCATCTTGGTCGCTCTCCTCAGGGTATTTATAATGTTGTGGAGATCTTGGAGGTGGCATATTTCGAAGAGATTAGGCCAACATGATACTTTGGAGGCAAATAGAGGGGAGAATGAGCGGAAGTACCCTCAAGAGGGTGACTTTTCTTGGGTGCAGTATCTGGTTTGACCTAAAAGGAAAGAGAGTCCTTAAAATAATCATTATCAACAATAATGGGAGCCTTATATTTTCCATTGCTATATTTACCCCTGGTGGAGTGATGAGAGCCCAAAGTTCCTTTCAATTTTGCATCAAAGTTAACAGTCTGATTGGTTCTAAGAGATGCATAAGTGTCTCCACCAACTCTACCTATGTTATTTGTAGGTCCCATGGCAGAGACCACCGCTCCCACAAATCTATGAGTTTGATGACCCAAAATATATTTTTAGATCAACAAGTGAAGACCTTGATGTAGGGGGAAGAATGAGATACCCCTCTTGAGATTTAGGACCGATCGATCAATAGACCAAAAAAGGTACTCCATGATTTTGATAGTATTTGATCCCTATAAGTGCTTGAGGAACACCAAGTGGAAGCTCCTCAAAACCACTTCGGGACTGTGTAGTGTGAAGTACTAGAGGACCGTGACCATCACAACATACCATGGGTTTAGGAGAGTATCTGTTAGAATTCCACCCTTATCTCTACCCAAGGATTCACCATGATATCGAAAGAGATTTAAATTACCCTAGAGTGAGTGCTTCTCTTTGTTAATAATCTCCCCTTTGTTTGGTATCCCCATAATCTCAACCAGAAGGTTAGTGATAACTATAAAAATAAAACCATGGATGATGACATGTCCTCCATTCCATGTTTGCACAAAATCTAGGGAGAGGTCACGGTAAAAGCCATTAAAAAGTTATAGGAAATTAAGGATACCATGGTATTAGAAGATATCCTCAATGAGATTAGTAAGGTGAAGTGCTGAGGTTTCAACTTTGACCATCAGGTTAGGTCTTTATAGGATGAGGGAGGTAGAGGAGTGCACTATCTCATATAGGATATGGGGGAAGGATAATGATATGAGGTATAAAGTAGAGAATAAGAAGACAAAGGATCCTTATTGAATACATCTCAAATTACAATGGCACATAAAACACAACAATCACTCTATAAAAGCATGGGATATGATGGCAGTCAGGATGGAAGCAATTAGCATGGACGGGTTGACATGAGTATGGAAAATATAATAGGAAGGCAGGACTAGATACTAGAAAGCACAGGTCAAGTAAAAATGGGCTCTCAAGGAAGTGGTGCCAGATTTGGATGCAACTGTTGTCAACAACATCAAAAAATACTCCATCGATGATCATGAGGACCCAACATGCAGTCTCTCGAGGCAACAAAGTGGTGATTTTTGAAGCTTCTGGCATGACTGATGATATCTATGGAAGTGAAAAGGTTGGGAGGATCACCATCAATGGTAAAGGTGAACATGGACCACATGAAGACAAGGTTGGGTTTCACGAGGGAATCCACCTATAAGTGTCAAGTCGAAAGAGAATCCATGTGGTTCTGATGAGGATTGGTAGAGTACCAAGCTGGATGATAAAGCTGCTTCGTATTACCCAGAAGGTGAATCTGCCAAGGGTTCTCACAAAAATCATCGATAAGAATGTTTTGGTTGGTGATATTAACATCATAAACTGATGTGTGTCCCATGTTAGATCTTCTGTAACTCCAAAGATGATATCTTTTCAAAGTATGAATATTATACGACTTGTTAAATGTGACATCAGTAGTGAAGAGCAAAGGTACACCCTCATTATATTTCTTGGGGTGTTCTATATGAGTAAAAATCATGTTGGGTCTTCCACTCATGATATGTATGTAGGTGCGACTTATCACATGATGGTGAAAATTTTGAACATAGCTCCACGTGGAGTAAAGGTGACACCACCACAAATCCTGACTTGAAGTAGGGATATTAGTAAGAATGAACATCCAAAGCATTGACATCAATGAGGTATAGAGAGAAAATGTCTCTCCAAAAAGTTAGACTAGGTTCAAAAACCTCCATGTTTGCAAGGAGATCAGTAACACATTTTCCTTCACATAAGACATAATTGAAAGTAACACTCGTGAAAGAATTTATTAATTTTTTGCTTCATATATCATGTTGGAAATATTCCAAGAAACAAAGTGTGTCTCAAAAATATTTTGGATGATGTTTTTGGAGTCCCCCTTAACAATTAAGTTGGAACACTGCATGTTGTGAAGGAGAATAATACCTTGATGAAGTGCCCGAGCTTCCACAAAATGACTAGATTGATGTATCAAATTTTTGGCAAAGGCCAAAATAATTTTTTGTGTGTGATATATGACAATTTACCTAGTACAAATAGGCCCAATATTCCCTTTTGCAACTCCATAAAAAATTATTTTGAAGTATTCTAGAGGAGGAGGAGACCATTTTACCAATGACTAATCAACCTTCAGAGAAGGAGGTATATTGTAGTTGGTAATATTAAGAGAAGAGGCTAACAAAGCTTTAGAATTGGGTTCAGGTTCACCATCTCCATGAGTGATGGATAGATCCTCAGTAGCTATGTGAAGGATTTTGGAGAACACATACTGAATATTATGTTTTGAATCATTAGAAGTGTGGGAGTTGGATTCACACCAAATATCCCATATGAAGTGAGGGAGACAAAAGGACCAAAATTTTTTGAGGCAAAAACCTTTGAAAGGATTAGGTCGCTAAACACACAAATCACTTAGGAGGGAAGGGGGGCTTAGGCAATGCTAAGAGAGGAGAAGAGGGAAGACATGATGGAATGGGAAAAGGGGCAAGACATGAAGATGTGATGGGTAGACTCGTAGTCTTGGTGACACATGTAACAACAATTGGGAATAGGGATGCCACGACGATGGAGGTTTAGGATGGTGAGGATTTTGTCCTATACAAGAAGAAGAAACTCACTCTAGGGATGAGGTGTTTTTTTAGATGATATTGGAAGGAAACTAAGGATAATATGGGCTCTCAGTGAGGGTGTAGTAAGACTTGACAGTGAAAAGGCCATTGGAAGTAGGGGCCCAAATGATCAAATATTTAGAGGGTATACTTGAAATGATACAGAGGTATAAAATATTTTACAACACATAAGCAACTTGTCTCTACTCACTAGAAAGACCAACAACTGGGATAGGTTTCCAAGAATTATGGTTAGGATGAAAAAAGTGACATACCTTCATATTGAATACAGAGTCTATGATAGGGTTTAGGCATATGAGGTTTGCACGAGTCTATAAAGGACTGTTTCCTAGCCAGATATCCTTCTAGAAATTGATCTTGTCACCATTGCCTAATTTCCAATAAATTCTTTTCTGATGATATCCTTATATTTAAGGATGGAGTTCCACAGTGTCAAACCTAATATGGGAGAAGGATCATCCAAGAAATTGGTGCGTTGCCAAATATATTTCACTTTCATAATAGAAACCCATAGAGAGTTATCATTGGTAAGAACTCACCATCCTTGTTTGGCAATGAGTGCTAGATTCATATTATGAACCTTCCTAAGCCCAATTCCTCCATGCTCTTTCTATAGCACTAACGAAATTAGGAGCACTTAGGAAATTAGGAGCATAAAGATTATTAACCAGATATTGCATTAACATTAAGTTCAAAGGATTACAATGCTTAAATACAAATATTATTAACCAAAACCTAGAAAGATTAGGAGAAAGAATAGGAAAGAATAAAAATAGGGAGGAAAGGAAAAATGATATTAGGAGTCAAACTCCCTGCCATCCATGCTGTCCAATCCTGTTGACTCAGTTGCCATCCAAGGAGGTAAAAAGGGTAAGGTCCAAAGCTTACAGTGGTAAAACAAAATTTTTACTTTTTTACCCTTTTAACTTCCAACATTCTCCCCCTTAAAGTTGAGAGGACTGACTATATAGTCTCTCAGCTTTATATATTGAGCTTTATCCATGCCTTTGGTGAAGATATCTTCAATGTTATCCAAAGTGCTGCAATATTTAATCTCAACTATCTGCTACTCCACCATGTCTCGGATGAAGTGATACTTAATATCAAAATGCTTTGATCTGCTATGGTGGATTGGATTGTATGCCAATTGAATGGCACTTATGTTATCACAATACAATCGATTTGGACCACTTTGACTTTCTCCAATTTCTTCAAGGACTTTTCTTAACCATAGGGCTTGAGTACTAGCATGTGTGATGGCTATATACTCAGCCTCATTAGATGAAAATGCTACAATAGTCTGCTTCTTGGAACTCCATGTGATTAGTCCTGACCCTAGACTAAAACAATTCCCTGATGTAGATTTTATATCATCTATATTGCTACCCCAATCACTATCATTGAAGCCAACTAATTTAACAAAATTACATTTGTGGTAATGGATTCCAAAATCCAATGTACCCTTTACATATCTTAAGATTCTTTTAGTTTCTTGTAGATGCAGCTCAGATGGACTTTTCATAAACCTTGAAACTAGAGAAACAACATATTGAATATCAGGCCTTGTGTTGGTGAGAAACATCAGACTCCCAACCATGCTTCTATAAGTGGTCATGTCAACCTTTGGTGCTCCGTCATCCTTGCTCAATTGGATCCCATGTCCAGTTGGAGTTGCAATTGATTTGCATTGCTCCATTGAAAATTTATTGATCATGTCTCGAGCATACTTGTGTTGACATATGAAGATCCCCCTATTTGATTGATGCACTTACATGCCTAGGAAGTATGGCATTAAACCGAGATCTTTCATCTCAAACTGCTTCATCATGGAGTTTTTGAACTCCATATTCATTTTAGTGTTACTACCCATAAATATTAGATCATCCACATACAAACAAACTATGAGAATGTCTACTCCATGCTTTAGGTAGTATAGAGTTGGTTCACTTTTGCTTCTAGTGAATCCATACTTGCTGAAATAGCCATCAATGCGTGAGTACCAAGCTCTTGGTGCTTTCTTGAGGCCATAAAGTACCTTTTTCAATTTATAAACAAGGTTCTCCTTTCCTTGTTCTTGAAAGCCTTGAGGTTGTTGAACATAAACCTCCTCGATCAAGTATCCATTCATAAAATCACTTTTAACGTCCATGTGTTGAATGTTCCATCCTTTATGGGCATCTAAGGAAAGAACTGATCTGATTGTCTCTTGTCGTGCAACAGGAGCGAAGGTTTCCTCATATTCCATGCCAAATTTCTGAGTAAAACCTTTTGCTACTAATCTCGCCTTGTGCCTCTCAATGCTTCCATCAGCATTGTATTTGGTCTTGTAGACCCATTTACATCCAACACATTTTTTTCTTTTCTTTTGGAAGCTTTACAAGCTCCCAAGTATCATTATTTTTTATAGAGGTTATTTCCTCTTTCATGGCTTCTTGCCATACATTCTGAGTACAAGCCTTCTCATAGCTATATGGTTGTAGCTGTACACTAGTTAATAAAACATAATTAACTACATCTCCCTTAGGATCTTGGGAGTCATCATCCCCATACATATGTAAATTTTCAAGTTTCTGCAAAACTGAATTCATTTCACTAGCTTGGCTTCTAGTGTATATTTTCTGGTAATTTTGATCCAACATTTGAAAATATGGATGATGTTGTAATGTTATTTTGCCTCTTGATGGATATTCAATGTCCATCGATGAAGAACTTACTAATATCTATGGATAAGGACTTAGAGTGGCGATTGAAGTACTTGATGTAGTACTCCTGCTTGGGCTTGGAGGGGTTGGTGTTCCTTTGCTTTTCTTGGGAGACACTTGCTATACCTGTTGTACCTGTGAATAACTTACATATTGGGACTCATCATCAACAAAAATTCTTTGATGACCCCATTCTCACCCTTCATAAAAAATTACATCCCTGGAAAGTACAATTTTACGAGTCTTGGGATTGTAGATTATATATGCTTTGGTAGACTCACAATACCCTACAAATATACAAGCTTTACTTTTGGGATCAAGCTTCTTCCTCTTCTCATTAGGAATGTGTGCGTATGCTAAAGAACCAAAAAAATTGAAGTGTTTTACATTGGTTTTCTTTCCGTGCCACCCCTCATAAGGAGTGATGCCATCTAAACTAGAAGTTGGACTTCTATTTATAATGTATACACTAGTTCTTACAACATCATCCTGATACATATTAGTTAGATGCTTAGTCTAAAGCATCATTCTCACCATCTCAACTATGGTGTGGTTCTTTCTCTCAGCCACACCATTCTGTTGTGGGGTATAGGCAGTAGTAAATTGCCTTTTCATCCCACTTGCTTTACAATATTTCAAGAATTATTTTGAGGAGTACTCACCTCCTCGATCTGTTCTAAGACATTTTACAAAATGCTCACTTTGTTTCTCTAAATTATTTCTAAAATATATGAAGCAATCAAAATCTTCATCTTTATGTTTCAGAAAATAAATCCAGAACATTCTAGAGAAATCATCTATGAAAGTGAGAAAATAGGAATTGTTTTCGATACTCTTTGTCTGCATTGGACCACAGATGTTCGAATGCACTAATTGAAGTAGATAGTTGGCTCTCCATGCTTGTCCTTTTGGAAACTTTGACCTTGAGTTCTTTCCCAAAGCACATCCTTCATAGAAATCCTTCTGTTCATTAATTTTGGGAAGTCTTGTCATCATAGCTTGAGAAGTTAACAATTTCAAGCTAGCGAAATTAAGGTGACCATATCGCAAGTGCCAAATCACACTTGGATTTGCTATAGCTACATATGCAAGTTGAGCTCCCCCTGGATCACCAAATTTAAGAGGTAATAATCAATTCTTGGTCATTAGGACCTGTGTGGTGACACGATTACAATTGTTTTTATCAAGAATGAGATTTTTTCCTTCATCAAAAACAAGTTTGTAATTATTATCCATCATTTACCCAATGCTTAACAGATTGTGTTGGAGCTTTGGAGTGTAGTATATGTCATTCACTTTATTTAGTCCTTTCATTGGAACTTCCATGGTTCCAATACCTTCGACTTGCAAAGCTTTATCATCCCCTAACTTGATGTGGGATTTATAAGTGGAATCTAGAGTAGCAAATAGATTTTCTTTGCCACTCATATGGTTTGAACAACCAGTATCCAGAATCCATGTGTCATTTAGATTCTATTATGATTGTCCATATGATAGAAAAATATTAGAGGTATCATCTTCTTATCCATAATTTCCATATTGACTGCTGCTGCCTTGAGAATATTTTGACTAGTAGTCGTGAGCAAAGTGGCCTGGCTTGCCACAATTAAAACAAGCTATTTTGGACTTGTCACTTCCTCACCCTTGATTTCCACTTCGTCCTAGATTTCCTCCTCTATTTTGGTTTCCACCTCTGTTCTGATTGCCTCCTCTGTTGGAGTTGCCTCCTCTATTCTGATTGCCTCCGATGTAGTTACCTCTGCCTATTCCTCTTCGATGGCCTCTGCCTTGACCTCTTCCATGTCCTCTTCTAGTATTTTCATTGGATGTGAAGGCTTTATCATCGCCTTCATAGCTGGTTGAAGGATATTCCTATAATTTCTCTTCATGAGACATTAACAATCCGATTAATGCATCAAATGTTAAAGTGGAAAGATTTTTTGACTCTTCTATGATTATGGCAATGTGATTCCATATTTGTGGAAGTGTTCAAATAAATTTTGTTACAATTATCTCAAGCTTTATTTCCTTGCCAAGTGTAACCATTTTATCAACAACTGCTTTCACTCTGACATAATAATCACCTACTTTTTCATCTTCTTTCATTTTGAGATTTCTCGTTTTAGTGTTTGAAGACTCACTTGCTTCACTTGATCATTTCCCTGGAATCCATATTTCAAAGCTTTCCACGCATCTTATGCAGTTATACAAGCGGCTATTCTAGGGAATATACTTTTCTCCAATGTTTCTTGGAGATGATAAAGAGCAAAAGAGTTGCTCTTTTGTGCTTATTTCTTTGTTTTCTTATTTGTGGCACTCAATGTAGCCCAATCTGTGGGTTCTGTGAAACCCTCTTCTATTATATCCCACAAAACTTTTCCTATGAGTAAGGTCTTAATTTTGATATACCAATACTCGTAGTCATACCTGTTAAACTTTGGAATTGGTAGATTTTTATCTGAGGCCATAGTTACTAAAACACTCTTTAATTTCTTGGTTACAATAAAGCACTCTGCTTTTTTTTAAAGGAAAAAGGAAGAAATAAGAAGAAAGAAGAGATTACAAATGTAAGTCAAATATGACTTGATTCACTCTATCACTGATGGCTTGTTCCACTTGGTGTGGTGTTGCTATTTCTTGAGTCACAAAATTGTCTGCTACTTCTTCGTTGTCACTAATCAATATTATCTCTGGTGATTTTGGTTCTAGGATTTCCACTAAATTACTGTAATGAGTATATTCAGATTCTTGCGGTGCAACTTCTATGGATTCAGATTGCTCAAATTGAATCCCAAAGGAGTTATCTTCAGAGTCTGCCTTGTACCCTAAGTTTGGATGTCTCTTGTGTGCAATTACTGTATTTTTCAACTGACTAAATACAGTATGTAGCCCATAAGCTCACTTTTTCATCAAAACTTTCGGCATTTTCTCTTACCAAAAGTGCACATAGGGCATGATAAAAACCACTTGGTCTTATCATCAATACCTCTTTACAAATTTTAGTTTGATCTTGTGTCTCTCTTACAAGTAAAAATACTAAGCCTCTTAGGCTTTGTCACAATTTTCCACCTTTGAGTCCTCTTACATAAATTGCATCTTAGGCAATGTTCTTTTTCTCCTATTTTATTATATAAAAAAATATATATCTATATTTGTATTTAATAAAATAAATGTAATTGCTTTATAAAATAAAATTAAAAAAAAACAATTATTATTTAATTTTATTAAATATAATATAAAGTTATTTTTTTAATATATAAAATAATAAACTTTTAAGAAAAAGAAAAAACCTTTTAATTTTTTTTTCTAACTCCGTAGGAGTCGAACCCGCGACTCCTTTCTTTCAAGCAGAGTTTCCTTGCCAACTCGGCTTCCACCACCGATGAAACCTAGGCAGAATACACTATTATTTCAAGACATTCGGGGCATATACATACACAAAACAAATTGCAACTTTTGTAGCCATCGGGTTTCAAGCCTGCGACCTCCTAGGGTTTGAGCGGCTTAAGGCTGGCTCCTCGAGCCAGTCAAACTATGTGGTCTAACGAGGAGGCGAGGGAGGCTTGCCTCCTTTATCCCATCGTGGCTGCGTGATAATTTAAAAAAAATTACAATATTTATCCCACATCCACTGTGTAGAGGGGATATTGTGCTTTATTAGCACAGAGAAGCACTAAGCTTCTCGATTGCCTTCGGGAAATCAGTGATCGCCCTTTTTCCTTCTAGCCGAGCCAATCACCTCGTGCCACGTTGCCAGTTGCCCCTTTGTTCACTTTGTTGTCTGCTCACCATGTGTCTGCCTTGTTGTCTGTTGGCCACATGTTCACCTCTGGTTAGCTCCTAGATCTGTGTGCTCTCTGTGGGTCTCTCTCGACCTTGCTTGGGTTCACATATTATGGGCCCTCTCGACCTCACCTTGGTTCATGTGCTTCACCTATGAGCTTTCTCCTGTGGGACTCCTTGACCTCCTCAATATTTGTGCCTCACCTGTCACTATCCTCGGGCTCTGCTCTTCGCCTGTATAGCTTCTGCTCTAATACCAGATATAGCACTAATGAAATTAGGAGCACTTAGGAAATTAGGAGCATAAATATTATTAGCCAGATATCGCATTAACATTAAGTTCAAAGGATTGCAATGCTTAAATACAAATACTATTAACTAGAACCTAGAAAGCTTAGGAGAAAGAATAGGGAAGAAGAAAAATAGGGAGGAAAGGAAAAATGAGATTAGGAGTCAAACTCCCTGCCATCCATGCCGTCCAATCCTGCTGACTCATTTGTCGTCCAAGGAGGTAAAAAGGGTAAGGTCCAAAGCTTACAGTGGTCAAACAATTTTTTTACTTTTTTACCCTTTTAACTTCCAACACTTTCCTTGAACATATGTGGTCCCAAGTGACCAAGTAGATGTGCTGCTTCAAATATGATCCATACCACACAAAGTTTCTCTAGATTTGCTCAATTTTATTTTAAATTTCGACAGGAATCTAAAAATGGAGAGGAAAAACTCTAATATGCTTTGGATGGTGGCTTTGACTAAGGTGGCCTTGCCTGCCTAGCTGAGGAGGCTCCATTTCTATCTAGCCAATGTTTTCTAAATTCTTTCAATGATAGTGTTCCAAAGGGATTTTTTGGAGGGACCTTCGAAAAGAGGAAATCCTAGGTAGGTGGTAGGGAGCTTAAAACTTGTGCACCTGAGAATAGTGGTAATGCATACTTGGTGTCTAATGGGGGTGTTGATGAAGTAAATATTGCTTTTGGAAAAATTCACTTTTTGCCCAACAGCAGCCTCAAATAAGAGTAGGATCAATTTAATGGTATGGGCTTGAGGAACTAAAGCAAGGGTGGCCAGGATGGTGCCATCAACAAACTATTGGTGAGAGATAGGCTAGAGGAAAGAGGCTAGATTGAAACAAAAAATATCTCCTTTGGAACAAGTAGAGTTCAGGGTTCTACCTAAGGCTTCAGCAACAATGATAAACAGAAAATGAGATAAGGGGCCCCTTGTCTTAATACTTTGGAACTCTTGAAATAGCTCGTAGGAGAGTTGTTAGCAAAGGATGAAGAAATTACCAGTGGATATACATTCCTTGATGAGAGAAATCCAATTAGGATGGAACCTACACCTAGAGAAGATAGAGAAAAGAAAACTCTAGGATACTCTTTCAAAAGCCTTGTTCATGTCAAGCTTTAGGATTAAAACGGTGCATATTAGGTAATAGCAAAGCAACTATCGTAATATTTTGCAGAGAAGTATATCAGAGAACCAAAATAGAGATTTTAAAACTTTTGGTGAATATCTATTTAAGTGTAAGCTTATCTATTAAGTTAATTGTAGATCTAATTGAGCTTTATAGCAATAATTTAGGATAATAATTAATGCAGGTTACATTCAACTTAGATTTATATAGTAATAGACAACACATACATACTTGATTTGAAACACTAGTGATCCAAGAACCAGAATGGATGTTCTTTATTTAAAATTTTATAAGTCTACATACATAGCCTTGTAAACACCTAAGAGCCGACCATTTTTTTGGGTCACTCATTCTATATATAAGAGTTTTACATAACAGAAAAACTAAAAGTTGTTACAACATCATGCCTGTAGGATTATTCTGATTCAGAAGCAATTGAGGGAGAATGGAATCATCAACTAGAAGTGGTTGAGATATTATTGTTACGAAGATCTTCCTTAACCTCCTTAGAGACGTTGTGGTCTACTTGGTCTTCAAAGTGTCATGCCATCACAAATATTAGCTTTAGTTCTACCCTCAACCTTCGAAATGTCACGCCATCATGACTTTTCACTTCAACTTGGTCCTTGGCCTTCAAAATGTCACGTTGTCACAATTTTTTACCCTTATTTATGCCTCGACCTCCAAAATATCATGCCATCATGAATTTCCACCTTAGCTTTGTCTTTGGTCTTCAAAATGTCGCCCGATCATGAATTTTTGCCTTAGTCCTACATTAGGTATTCAAAATATTGCGCCATCAGAATTTTCGCTTTAGCTTGGTCCTTGGCCTTCAAAATATCATGCCATCATGAATTTTTATCCTTATTTCTGCCTCGGCCTTCAAAATTTCGCACCATCATGACTTTTCACCATACGTAGCAAAATCTTGAGAAGATTACTCATTATTTCCCTAGGTGTGGTCATTTTGACCAACATTCTTGGTGCCTCTTGGGGTAATTCTGTTAGCAAAATGTCAAAACCTAGAGCCTTTATCAATTTGGGAACAGAGTAAAAAAAATAACTTAATAAAAATAAGGGAAATAAGGGGAATGATACCAAGCACAAAAGCTTCCTTATTTGGGGTGGTCGTTCTTCTGGAGTATTTTCCTTGTTAGATTTTTTTGACTCACCTTGGATGGGAGCTGTTACACTGCTTGATGAAGCTTTCTTAGCTTTTTCCTATTTATATTTTTCTTTTAATACTTCATTATAAGTGGTGTAGGCCTTCCTCCAGGTTTCCTCATCTATATATGTTTTTCCTTGAAAGTGTTGTACAGATACTCTAACTCTTCAACCTTGTCATATGATAGGGTTCTTGATTTCATATACAACTCATGTAGGCAAGAGTTCATCTGGGTAATATCTTGAGCCATGCTGAATATTTGATCTTCTTGAATGGGCTCTTCCTAGCTATCAAATTTTGACTCATATTCTATAAATTTCTTCCAGGTGGCTTTTAATTCCTATTATGTTAGAAGATTTGAATCTTTGTCCCAGAAGCTACACATGCCACAATTTTCAACTATACTTACATGTTTTAAAATTACCTTAGCATCTGCTTTGAGCTCTTGCATGAGCTTGGCACTTTTGGTCACTAGCTTTTACCTCTTGAAGAAATTTTTGGTAACTAACTTGGCCTGGGATGAATTATTATCATGTGCTCTGTAAATTATGGCTTGCATGCTATCTTCCAGGACTTGAATTTTTTTGGCTACTGATAGCCTTGTTTCCAAGAGCTTGAAATATGCTTCTAATTCGTATTCTACTTGGCCCAATATATCTTTGATTTTGAGAATATATGAGAGTGTGGGCCTAGCCTTCAGAGTCATCTTTTTGATGCTTTCAATCACGTTCCTTCTTATTTTCCTTATTTTTTTCTTGGATAGCCCATTGGTTTTATCAACGCTATCAGATAGCTGCTTTTTGAGGTCATCGACCTATTGCTGCAATACTTGGATTTGTTTCTTCAGCCTTTGTTTCTTTATATTTGTAGGGGGCCGCTTCATCAAAAATTTGCTTCCATTTTTTGGCTTCATTTTTCAAAGCCTTTTATGTTGCCTTTTGTTGGTGCAAAGCTTCCTCTAAACGCTTTTTTTCTTGCTCAGCCTGGAAGTACTTTTCTTTGTAATACTCAACATTTAGATAAATTATCCCCATGTGGGTCTGGGCCTTGCCCCACTCGTCATCCATTGGTAGCTATGTGATATCTTCCATAGTCACCTCCACTTGAGTCCTCCAGGATCATGTTCTTTTTTGGCTTCTATACGAGTGGGGTCATCTTCATGGTGGAACGCTGCATGTTTATGGGATCTAGAACTGATCCATCTAACACAGGGTATATCATTAGAACTTTGGGAGCTCCACAACTTCATCCATGTAGCATTATTCAGGGTGGATTTCTTCAATTTCTTAAATTTAGCAATTGTAGGGTTTCTTGTAGGAGAAGCAGTTTGTATGGCTTGGAATATTAGCAGGTTGTTGGAGTAAGGTAAATGAGTGGTGGCTAGGGGGACCTCCATACTCAATTGTTTTGTGGGGGAACCTATGTGAGCAAAGGAGGATGTTGGTGGAGTTTGTAGAGTTGATAGCAACGATGGTGGAGGCTGATGGGAAGATGTGGACGATGGTGGAGGTTGATGAGAATATGTGGGAGAGGGATTACCCTGATCTTTAGAATGGGAAGGGGAGTTATTCTAGGAAAGAGAGGAGGAAGAAGGATTATCGATATCCATAGGAGATATACCTGAGGCCTTTGGTGGATAGGTGTCTTTGATCCCCTATGATTTATCAATGTAAGCTTCTACAATCTGCTTCAGGCTTGAGTTGTCGACACATATTGTTACTTTTCCAAGATTTGCTCCACACTAGGATTTTATTTTGGGGGAGGCTTCTCAGTTGTCTTGACCATTTGTTCACCTATATCCTAATGCTCAAAACTTTTCTCAGAGATTTCCCATATTCCTTCCTGGTTCTATGATTCTTTGCGTTCCTCTGATTCCTCATGTTATTCTGATTCTTAATATTCTTTTGATTCTTCAGAGGGCATTTCTTCTCTTTTTATTTTATTTTGGTGTCCTCCCTTCTCTAATTCTGCTTTTCATTTTCTTTATTATGTTCTCCTCCTATGCTCGAGTTGAACACGATCATCAGACTCTATTTCTGATCCAAAATAGGAATGAAATTCTAATGTTTCCTTTTAGGGACCTCTGTTTGTTCAGTAGAAATTTTCTTCCCTTTATATTTTTAGTACTACCTTCAATTTATTTGATGGGGATGCCATTTATTCCTAAAGGGACCTTATCTGACAAAGTCTTAGACCAACTATCATGGTTCTTGTCATACTTCGTGAAGAATTCCTTGTCAATTTTCGTCTCATACCTGGAAAAGGTTTGTATGTGGCATCTCATTTGCCACCATGCTAATATTTTGGCATGATCCCAACCTTCCCCCCTCTTCTTGTAACTTTTTATGGTATTTTTACTTAGCTTGTGGGTTGGGTTCACCTCGGGGCACCAATCTAAAAAGTACAAATAGAAGTCGTGCCATGGGGGCAATGGCTATATTTTTTCAACGTGCCATTCTAAAGGTCTATCTTTATCATTGTTCCTGCCCTGCTTATCAATCTACCTGTCAGATGAGTGAAAATGATTGAAGGGGGATTTATTTAGGGTGGCTTGCCTCTAAGCAAATTTGTCCTTAGGGTCATACTTCCATTTCTGCGACAACTCTATTAATTTGATATTTCTTAAAGTTCGAACAATTTTTTTGTAGTCCCCCTTTTTTGATACTTTTACTCCCTCGTACTGAAAAGGCATGAGGCAAGTACCAATCAGATGAGCACCTGTACTGAATATACAGTTAATGAACTTTGTTTGCCTTACATACTCCAGAGTGAATAATCACTTAGGAATGTAATAAGGCAACAAGAAGGGCTTCTCTATGAAGCTGTAGATCCTGAAGACCACCCCTTGCATCAGAACAAACAAGTCTCCTTCCTATGCATGGGGGTACCTCAAGGTATCTCACATCTATTGGGGAATTCTTGGCATGGTGCCATACATAATTTTTAATGTTGGGTCCAAGAATTCCATGTTGAAGTGATAGTATGAACCCACATTTGAGAGGAGTGGTATCCACTCACATATAGGCAGGAGGTCTCCCTTTTGGTACTTTTATGTGGTAGGGATAAAACTCAAAAGTTTTACCTGAAAGTAAAAGAAAATCCATACCATGTAAGAGGAGAACCTGAAGGCATCTAGGATATCCCTTTATAATTTGAAGAGCCCTGCATGTAGCTATTGGTCCATGTATTATGGCTAGTAAAAGAATATGGGTACTCTGATTGGGTCCACATGCACTACATCATAAAACTTAGGGTTGGATATGCACTGTGCTATTGCTATTTTCCATATATAGACCTGTGTATCTATTTCCAACCCTGCCACCATGGATAGCATAGAAAAAAGTTCCTTGCTTTTGAATTTTTCCAAGGAAAATGGATATTTTGGCACTGCTCCCTCGGGAAGATGGTTTGACCAATGCTCTTACAGGAATAGCTAAATTTTTAGGCCATTGGTGTAACATTTTATAGAATTAGTAGGGTTGAACAGGATGGGAAAAACTGTAGGCTTCTTGCCATGAGAGAAGGTGGTCCTAATAGAGTTAGCACCAAGTGTGAGTATGACCTCATTCTTAGAGTTTCTTACTATTCTATTCTTGGCATCATAGAATTTTGCCATGGCCCTGATTAACTCGGGGTAGGGGTGAACCTAAGGGCAGATGTACCAATAGAGCAAAGAGTGGTAAGGGAAAGTTCTCAGAATCAATGGGGAGACATCTATGGCCATTATGCCTACTATATCCTTTCGAATTTGCCCTAGGTCTTTCCATGTCAACTTCTTATCCGTGATATGGCTGTCAATATCCATGAAACTGCTTCCCTTTTTGGATGATGTTTGTTTCCCCTTTGAATAAGAAGCTAGAGGTATGGTCATCATGGTTGTATTATGATACTTGGTGGTAGAACCTATTTGGAACGTGCTTAGCATAGTGTTGTAGAGTTTTCTTGGAGAGCAGGGAGCATAGTGAGCAGAAAGGAAAGAATGTGGAAGATGAAAAAGGTGATGAAAGGTTTTATGACGTAGTCGGTTGTGCATGCACGTGCTAAGGTGACATGCAATAACAACCAAGGTGATGTGGAGTAGATATGATTGGTGGTACACACCCCAATACTAATTTTAAATGTTGTTGAGTGCCTCAGTTTATGTGTCGACATCGAGGAACCAACTACCATTCCAATGATATCGCTCTGTTGCTATCCTGGGCCAATAAATTGGTGTCACCTCTGATTTAGGTCAATCAACAGGTACGATAATACCTTAAAAAGTGGGGCTTTTTTATAATATCGAGAAAACTATTTTTCCTACCAAAAGTTCCTAGGTGGCCATCGACTACCCAAAAGTCATGGAATCATTCCAATTTAATTTGAAGAGGCCTTTGAGCATTGAAAATTTGTGTCATCATGATATTTCTCCTTGGAGCAGCCATCGACTACCCAAAAGTCATGAAATCATGACAATTTACTTTGAAAGGGACCTTTGAGTGCCAAAAAGTCATGCCATCACGACATTTCTTCTTGGAGCAGCCATAAACTACACAAAAGTCATGGAATCATGACAATTTAATTTGAAAGGGCCTTTGAGCACCAAAAAGTCATGCCATTGTGACATTTCTTCTTGGAGTGGCCATCGATTATCCAAAAGTCATGAAATCATGACAATTTACTTTAAAAGGGCCTTTGAGCATCGAAAAGTTGCACCATCGCAACATTTCTCCTTGGAGTAGCCATCGACTGCTCAAAAGTCATGGAATCATGATAATTTACTTTGAAAGGGCCTTTGAGCACCAAAAATTTATGCCATCATGAAATTTCTCCTTAGAGCGGCCATCGATTGCCAAAAAGTTGTGAAATAATGACAATTTACTTTGAAAGGGGCCTTTGAGTGCTGAAAAGTCATGAAATCATGACATTTCTCCTTGGAGCTTGAAAGAAAGAAAATATTTACATAAAATACATACAAGGTAGAGGAATATCTATTACTTGTAGTACAACTTCAGGTGGAAGTCGTTGATGGGATAGGTTGAACCTGACCCTATTTGTTTCTCAACTTGAAGGATTTTTGCTACTTTTCTTCTATTAATTCAAAAGGACCTTCCCAAAATGCATCGAATTTGTCATGATTTCTGGGTTTTGACTTCTTTTCATTCCATATTAGGACCAAGTCTCCCACTTTAAAATTTCTCAGAGTGACCCTTTTGTTGAACCATTTTTTTATGGTGACCATGTGCTTTTGATAGTGGTCATAGGCTTGATCTTTTTATTCTTCTAACTATAGGATTTGGATCAACCTATTCTCCATTGGTTCTGCTTCCTTTGTGCTGATCTGATTTAGTAATTTTAGAGTTGGAATCTCTATGTGTATCAGAAGAACTAATTATTTACCATAGACGAGAGAAAAGGGGATGTGTTTATGGACTTCTTGATGGTTATCCTGTCAGTTCATAATGCTAGATTTATTAGAGAGTACCAACTACACTTATTGTCATGTAGGTTCACTTCAAAATTTTGAGTAGGTTTTTGTTCGTAGATTCAGCTAATCCATTTCCCTACAGGTAATAGTTTGAGGAAGTTTTTAAGTAAATCCCATATTTACATGTAAATTCAATCATCTTGGAACCTACGAAGGATGAACCGTTGTTTGTGGCTAATGCATCTAGGACACCAAATCTTGTGATCATACTTTCCACAAATTCCATCACAACCTCTTGGTCTGCTTTTTTAGTGGGTATTGCTTCTACCCACTTTGTTAAGTAGTCGATAGACATTAGGATGTACTTATGTCCAATAGATGAGTTGGGTTATATTATTCCAACAAAGTCCAATCCCATTGTTTAAAAGGCTCTTCAAATTGAATGGAATTTAGAGGTATCAAAGCATTTCTATTTCTTTTGACATATCTCTGACATTCTTCATAGTTTCTTATTATTCTAAAGGTGTCTGTGAAGATAATTGGCAAGTAGCATCCAATTCTAACGATTTTTAAGGTAGTGGTCCTCCAAGATTAGTGTCCTCTAGATGAGCCCCCATGGAATTCCTCCAAGACCCTTTGTTTTTTATTTTTTTTTATGCATCAAAGCAACACTCCATCCAATTTTTTTTACAATCCCTCAGGTAGCAGAGTGTATTTCAAATCCTGGATTCCTATACCTTCTTCTTTGTGAAGCATTCAAGCTTGCTGGGCATTTTCCACTTTGGAAGTACTTGATCAATTTGTTTTCCTAGTCAAGTTATTCCAAAGGTTGATCGTTATCTGAGACTGCATCTTGAGTTTGACAGGCCACGTATTATGATGAAGCTTACTTGGTGAGTTCTTGGCACAGTGCTCTACCTCTTACCAACTTGCTTGGATGTATTTCTACATTGTATTCTTGTATTTTTGTCACCCAAAAAACTCTTTTGTCATTGAGCTCCCCTTGTATGATGAAGTTTCGTACATCGAGGTGGACTACATATAAAATAGTCTTGCTCTATGATAGGATATGCCTAAATTTTTTAAATAATTCATTATTGCATAGATATGTTTCTCAATGAAGTTATATTTCTCTTCGTGTTCTTGCATGGTATGACTCAAAAAAGGTATGAGCCTTTCTTCATTGTAAGAACCTTTTTGTGTGAGCACTGTGACAGCTTTCTTGTTCATCTACCACGTACAAGATGAAGCCTCTAGAGTAGTATATGTTCACCAAGATGGGGACTTGGGCTACTTGTTCCTTGATCTGTTGGAAAGCCTATTTCCTTGCATTGGTCCACTTGAATACAACATCCTTTTTCAACAACTATGTCATGTATTTTATGATTTACGTAAAGTCAGCAATGAATTTGCACATGAAGTTGATCTGGCTGAAGAATAACTGCAGACCCTTTTTGTTAGGGGGAAGGGGGAGATATAACAGGGCTTTCACTCTGTTAGGTTCTATAGCTAGATTAGACTTAGAGACCATATGGCCGAGTAACAGTCCTTCTTCTACAATGAATATAGATTTCTTGGGATTAATGGAAATACCAAAATATCTTCATTTCTCAAACACACTTGTGAGATGCGTTGTATGATCCCCCTTTTGGTGAGAGAACACTGTCATATCATCTAGATATATTACTATTATTTTATTGACAAGTTCTCCAAAAGCCACATCCATAGCTCTTTGAAAATTTGCTCCAACATTGGATAGCCCGAAGGGCACTCTTTGGTAAGCAAACATTCCCCACTTGGTTGTGAGCACGGTCTTGAATTGGTCTTCGTATTTGAACCACACTTGATTGTACCCAGAGAAATCATCTAGGAGAGAGAACCTTTATACTCCTGCTACTTTGTGTAAGATTTGGTTGATCTATGGGAGGGGGTAATGATCCTTGAGCGAAGCTTTGTTCAAGTTGTAGAAGTTAATGCACAATCAGATATCTCCATTCTTCTTTCTAACCGTAACTAGATTAACGACCCAGGTTGAATGCTTGATTGGATAAACATTTTTAAGTGCCTCTGTTTGTGTGCCGACATCGAGGAACCAACTACCATTTTAACTTGGGCCAATGATATTGCTCTCTTGTTATCCTGGGCCAATAAATTGGTGTCACCTCTACTCTGGGTCAATCATAGTACCTTAAAAAGTGGGGCTTTTTTATAATGTCGATAAAACTATTTTTCCTACCAAAAGTTCCTAGGTGGCCATCGATTGCCCAAAAGTCATGGAATCATGAAAATTTACTTTGAAGGGGCCTTTGAGCACTAAAAATGTATGTCATCGTGACATTTATCCTTGGAGCGGCCATCGACTACCCAAAAGTTATGAAATCATGATAATTTACTTTGAAAGGGACCTTTGAGTGTCAAAAAGTCATGTCATTGCGACATTTCTTGTTGCAACAGCCATCGTGTTGAGTTTCATTGTTCATTCATCATTTAATCATTATATGTGTCAGTCTAGGGCGGTGTCCAAAGGCTGTATATGATAGAAGGTGTCACAGCTGCAGGTTCAATTCATTCAAGAACAAGGTTTTATTGGTGGAACAGTTAGTGTTTTTGGGGGTTTTTGTGTGACCTCTAATTCCTAGAACTGGAAATCAAATTACAAAAAATAAAGCTGAATTAAAACTTGCAAGAAAAGCAAAATCTAAAATAGCAGAAAATGAAATGTTGCTAAATTTAACAGAAAGGTAAATTGTAGAATTGAAATCACACACAGTTGCAGAAAAATAAACTAACTACAATTCCCTAAGCATGTTCTAAATCTAGAAATTCAAACTATCATCTATTGCAAAATTGAAAAATGTCACAAATCTAGAAATTACAGTAAAATGACAGAAAACTAGAAATTGCTGCAAATCTGGAAAATGACAAAAAACTTGAAGTTGCTACAAATCTGAAACAGAAATATTGAAGTTGCATGGAATGATGGAAAAAATGTTGTCAAGACTGAAATCTGAATTTAAAGCTGCTAAAGAAGTGAAAACTGGCAGAATTCTGCTAACCTGCTGTAGCAAGAAATTAGTAATGTATTCTGTCAGAAGATGCCTTCCTCTGGTCCTGCAAGTGGCCCTTGCTTCCAAAACCAGATGAAGGTGAAGAGTTATGCTAAATAAACTTAAATGCTAATCATCAACTCAACATGCTAATTGATAACTGAAAACTGCATCTTTTATTACATCTGGAAATGCATTACAGTAATGCAAAAAAAACCTACAGATTCATCGTTACACTAAGAAATAACTGCACTCTATTGCCTATTTCTCTCCTATATGCCTATATGCCTATATCTCTATATGCTCAACCGTTCTGGGAGCTTTCTTATTTATAATGTAATGCTGATATGCTTGGTTGTTGATTTGCAGGGATTTACAACTGTTTGCACAACTGTTTTCCTAAAATGCATGAGCTTGCTTTGTCAAACTTGATCCATTCAACCTTATTGAGCTGCATTCGTTGAGGAAATTAGTTAATATGAGTTGGGGCAACTTTTTGGTCAATTGCCAATACTTTCCTCTATTGATCTATCGCTTTTTGACCATCCTCTGTTGTTCCTGCGCTATTCCCTATTCCTGCGCTATTATTGCACTGCTCCGAAATAACAGGAAGTGATATTTAATTATTATTTCATGCTCCAAACACGTAGGGAACAAGTGTTTGATCGCCTAGAATGTTTTCCTTTATCTTGTACATCCTTTTTGCATTGGTGGCATGTGCTGGAGTGACTGTTTCCAAGCCCTGTTGTATATGTACAGCTGGCTGGAATTGTCACAATCACAGTCTATTTTCTTGCATAGTCAGCTACAGGGGACAAGGTCTTTGGTGCCTTTTGCATTTGAATTAGCTCAAACAGAGGAATACTATTATTAAGCACCAAACACTCAACAATTACTACTGATTTTAAATTACTACTAACAAATTAGTTGAAAATAGGTGAAACTGTAGAAATAAACAGTAAAACAGAATATATGCACTTATCATTTCAAAATATGCAAATATCATTACATAATGCATTTTACCCAAAATTAGCATAGAAACAAAATAAAAAGGGTGATTCAAATAAGTAGAATGTATCCAAAAAGTGTTCATAGATAAGGCAATTCCTGGCCTCATCATTTTCCCCCCAACTTATGGTAATGCATGTCCTCATGCATTTTGTGCAACTACTGAGGCACACAGGTCCAGATCCAGACATCTTTCATGAAATTTTAACAATGCACCACCAATTTTGTAGAACCCACTGACTGTTTTTACAGACTAAAACCATTGTTAGAAGTCCTCATCAGGTTGTGGATCATTATCAAAGAAATAGGGGACAAGAGTGATAACTATGGGCATTCTGTATCTTAGCCCTATCCAATGTTCTTTGATTTCTAAAATAATGTGTATAATACCTTCTGCCCTTCTCCTTGACCAAAACAGGTTAGTGGGAGAAATTGGTTCCCATTTCTATAGGGAGATAGACAATTCACCCCATCTATTCTTACATGCTGCCACAACATCATCAAAGAAATTTGCATAAAAATTTTGAAATTGAGTTATACCTTTTTGCAGATTTCTTAGATAAAGTTGTCTTATTCTGGGATCCCTCATAAAGGAGTAGTGAGTACTGGTACAATCCCTGTGATTGAGAGGAGCAGTCCTGACAAGTAAAACTGCCTTGATTCTAAGTCCTTGACTATCTTCTTCTCTAAGTCCCAATAAATATTATTTTGTAAGGTGGACATAAAGGCCCTCAGTTGTAAATATCCTATATAAATGTGAGGCAGAAACATGCTCTCTGTTGGTAAAAAGAAGTTATGTAAGAATAACTCACATAATAAGTTCTGCTACTCCGTTGGACTCTACATAAAGGCTTCCACAAATTCTGCAGGAGTGGTCAACTGGTGAGGGAGCTCAGAAACCAGTCTCATAATCTGCCAACGTAGGTACCTCTCCTTGAGTAGGAGGCTATAGAACCTAGGTGGTCTTCTGCACTGTATTGCATACTCTGCAATTTGACATACATATTTTACCTGTGTTTTCAACCTGTTGACTTCTGTTTCTTTCTCTGCTAGTTTGGTTGTGGCAGAGTTCAAAGTTGCAATTTTCCCCTCTAATTGATGACACTGAGTCATCCAATAGGCTAGGTCTTCATTGTACCTATTCAAGGGCACTGTGTTTGGGGGCCTCAAAATCGGTTGCATCCGTGCCACTATGTTCACTTGTACCCCAACTTCTACAGTTGATGTTGCTATTGGCAAATCTGTCTCGTGTCCCCTGTTCTCATTGTAACTATAGTGATTAGACTTTCATGAGGAATTATTTGTGCTAGAGGAGAGAGTGTGGACACTTGTTCCGGAGCTACAACTATTTGGTCCTGTATAGAAGATGTTTGAATGCCCTGCTGAAAAGGACTGTCATTCTGCATCAAAATTTTAGATGGATCTTCTTGCAGAAGCATACCATCAGATGTCTCTACTCCTGCTGCATCTATGATAGGTGATCCCTGTGCCTGTGCTGTGTCATATTCTGATTGTCCAGCCAAATCTAGGATAATTTGAGCCCATTCATCAGGTGCTGTTTCTGTCAATCCTGTAGACTGATTTTCCAACTGCAACAATTTGTTTTGCAATTCTTGAACTTGCTACTGCAGCTAAAAAATTTGCTGACTTTTTTCTTTCATGGCCTCTTCAGCCTGATCAATCCATTTGGTCTGGGTTTTAATAACACTCGTTGCAACATGCAACTGAGTGTGGATGTCAACTTCTTCCTCAGACACAGAATGTGTCTCAGTCTTAGAATGTGTCTCAGACTCAGTATATTTTTCAAATTTAGAATATTTGTCAAACTTAGAATATATGGGAATATGCTCCTCAATCCTAGCTGGTTCAGTATCAGATTTTATATGCTCTTCAGATTCAGAGTCAGGATAATCAACCAATGGAAAGATAGGGCTTATTATAGTTTCTTCTATTGTTAGGTCCAATTCCATTGGCTATATTTCTGTTTCTAGTGCAACTTCCTATGAACTGTCTGCCCTAATTTCTTTTTCTTCTGACAAACTGATTGGGTCTGCAATATGTACTGGTGTTTCTAACAAGGTTTTTGTTTTCTAAAGTCTTGTAGACCTTCTCAACCCTATAGGTTTTGGATGTTCCTGAGCAGATGCAGCTTCTGCTTGTTTTGGAGCAACTGTAGATTGTTCTATTGGGTCAGGAACGAACATGGGTTCTGTTGTTGATTCTGGAGCAGATGCCTGCTCGTTGGAACCCCCAATTTCTATGCTGGGCTATACATTGTCTGCAAATGTCACCCTTCTTCTTTTTATCCGGGATTCAGATGTTGATGCATGTTGTCTCCTAGTTCTGGAAGATGGGGGACTGTCAGGTGAAGGGGAAATTCTATGTTCAGAGGGCTCTGGCTGAGGATTTTCTTCTGCATCTTCCTCTGTTTCCTCTTCTGTTTCCTCTCCCTCTGGTGCTGAGTTTGCATCATTAATTTCTGCCCATGGAGAGAAAAAATGTTCAAAGTTCCTAGGGTTTCCCCTAAAATAGTATTTACAAATGATTTTACTTAGCCCATGATGTTTAGGGCTTCCCTTACCTACTTGGTACTTTAGGGCCATGGCTTTAAGTTCCTGGTAAAGATACAGAGGAATGTTGACCCTACAGTTTGGTCTAGCTGCTCCATGGCGCAAATGGTTAAGGATTCTGACATGTGGGCCAGACACAACAGGAAACTGGCCGTCACAGGTAATGTACCGCATTACCCACATTGCGACATCATCCCAAGGAGACTACAAACTGGACCTTTTTACCCCTTTGCACACATTTTTATTCATTAAAAATTTAATTTGCCTATCCCCTTCTTTCGTAAATTGATTTACTAGGTTTGGTAAAGTATTTCTGTCGATTTTAACAATTTGCAAACCTTGAAGGGGAAATTCAGTAATCTGACTAAGTATTTCATAGGTTACCTGGATAAACATCCCAGTAATGTGTACTCTATCATTTTGGAAGGTACGTGCGAATTCTGCCGCCAGGCCCTCAGAATAACCGTCGAATTTGCGCAGAAACGGTAAAAATCTTCCATTGGTAAAAATTTGCAGGGATGCAACATCTGTTTCTAGGTAACTAATATTCTCAGGTTCTACTCTAACCTTCTTTCCGCCCATGGTATCTTCTGCTACTTTTTGTGTGTCGGTGGCTGCAAATTTTTACAACCTGCGTTTGTGTTTTCTATTTTTAGGGCTTTTCACTCCTCAGCGCCAAAACTGCTTCAGAACATGCAGAATGTCGTGGTAGCGTTTACGATGTCGTCAACCCCCAATTTTTGTTGGTTTTTTTATGGTTGTCAACTTTCACGTGTTGCACGAAATCCAAGACTTGAACTTTCCCTTTTCAACCAAATAAATTACCGCAGGCCACGTGTCATAAACTTTTTACACAAAACCCATTCCTTCCCTTAATGACTTATTCCTGCGCTTAGTGAATAAAACAGTTGATTCCTGTGCTTTGGGAATAAAACAGTTTATTCTTGCGCTTTGGGAATAAAATAGTTTATTCCTGCGCTTCCTGGTTACTGATTTCGACGCAGTTTTCATTTTTGCATTCTAGAGCAGAATTAGGGAGAGGCATTTGTAAAACACTTTCTACTTTTGATTCCCCTTTTTACATGCTTTATACTAATCAAGGATATATACACTATATATTAATAATTTACACTATTCAAAAAATGAGAAGGCACATACTTGTTGAAACCATTTTATCTACATTTCAGGGTGCTCCTACTGAAATTTCTAGCTAACTAGTCTTTGAACTAAGGCAGGTGCAATCTGAAAACAGGTGAAACAATGGTCATGGAACAATGAGGGTGAAACCAATTAGGTAAACATGCCAAAACACCGGTTTTCATGTGAACCCAACTCAGGAGCGCCTCAAAGAGGTTTTCACTTTCTGAGTTTTTATTTTATTTTATTTTTATTTTTTAATTGTGTTAATATGTTGAATTCGAGTTGGAAGAAGAGCTTTCTTCCCAAATGTGTACATCCAAACTTCCCAATTGCTTGAGAAATTCCTCCTTGTTTTGTGGTTTATGGTACATACGAAGACGATGTCCATTTACCACCAATTTGCGTTGTGAGTCATCGATAGGTGTAAGGCGAACAACTCCATTGTCAAAAACTTCCTCAATTTGGTACGGCCCAAGCCATCTGGTCTACAACTTTCCAGGGAAGTCCTTGTATTGTAAATCAAACAACAAGGCCCAGTCACCTTGCTAAAATCTTCGCTGCTGAATGTGACTATCATGCCACATCTTCCTTTGTGCTTGGATCATCTCTGTCTGATGTAGGGCATCCATGCATAGTTCATCCAATGCATCAAGTTGCAGAATGTGATCTTCTTGTGCCTGTGATAGATCAATACCTACTTCCAAAGTAGTTCGAAGAGTTAGTAATTCAAATTCAATAGGCAAAAGAGGTTGTTTTCCATAAACTAATTCATATGGGGTAAATCCAGTGGTGGATTTCCACATGGTATTATAAGCCCAAATAGCTTCTGGTAACTTGTCTAGCCAATTCCTTCTATGGACTGCTATGGTTTTGGTCAGAATTCATTCTAATTCTCTATTAGTCACCTCGACTTGGCCATGGGCTTGTGGATGATAAGGTGAGGATTTTCTGTGTTTGACTTGATAGAGTTGAGTGAAAGCTTCAACAACTTTTGAAGTAAACTGGGGTCCTTGATCTGTGGTGATGGATTGTGGGGCTCCAAAACGTAGAAAAATCTGTGAATACAGAAAATCAGCAACTTTCTCTTCACGAGCATGCTTAAAGGCATGAGCTTCTACCCATTTGGTAACATAATCAGTACATACCAAGATATGTACTTTGCCTTTGGAAGGAGGATTAATGGGTCCTACAAAATCTAAACCCCATATTTCAAATGGTTCTGTTCCTATTTGAGGTTGTAATGGCATTTCACTAGTAAAAGTAGGTTTTCCCATTCGTTGGCAAGCATCACAATGTCTTACGTACCTTTTTACATCTTTGTGCAAAGATGGCCAATAGTATCCGGTACCCAAGATTTTGTGAATAGTGCTTTTGACTGAATAATGCCCTCCTGATGGTCCATCATGGCATGCTCATAGGATGTCATATGCTTCATCCTGGCGGATACACCTGCGTAAAATATGATCAGGACTGCATTTAAACAGTAATCCTTCTATCCATTTAAAATAAGAGCTTTGCTTGATTAACTATTTCCTTTGTTTAGGGGTAAAGTGAAGAGGAATCTTCCCTGTAACTAAGTAATTAGCTATGTCTGCAAACCATGGAGATTGTACAGAGACAACAAACAACTTTTCATCTAGGAAGGTATCTTCTACAACTTCCCCTGTATCTGCATTTGGTATTCTTGACGAAATCTGCAACTACATTAGATTTCCCAGGCTTGTTTACTATGGTAACATCAAATTCCTGCAATAGAATCAACCAACGAATAATTCTTGCACTAACCAATGGTTTATTCATCAAGTATTTGATTGCAGGTATGATCTGTATGGATGAATACTTGATACCCTGTGATGTAGTGTCAGAATTTGCTAATAGCATAGACTACAGCCAAGAATTCTTTTTCAGTGGTAGTGTAGTTTTTCTCAGCTCCTGTCAAGTTTTTACTGATATAATATATTGCATAATGTTCCCAATTTTCAATTTGTCCTAACACAGCTCCAATAGCATTATTGGAAGCATCAGTTTGAATATGAAAGGGTAACTCCCAATTAGGACCTCTTAAAACAGGTGGAGTGGTTAATTTCTCCTTTAACTTTTCAAAGGAATTTTGACATTCAGAAGACCAAACAAATTCAGAATATTTTAGAAGCAAAGCAAACATGGGATTTGCTATGGTACTGAAATTAGCAATGAATCTGCGATAAAAACCAATGTGTCCTAAGAAACTGCATACATCAGTCTGAGTTTGTGGAGGGGGAAGGTTTTTGATGACTTCAACCTTCTTAGGATCAACCTTGATTCCAAAAGAAGAGATATGATGTCCTAGAACAATTCCTTCCTCCATCATTAAGAAGCATTTCTCAGGATTAAGAGAGAGATGGTATGTTTCACAGATGAATCAACACTTTTTCAAGTTGTTCTAATGCATATTCAAAACTATCCCCAAATACTGTGAAATCATCCATATAAATTTCAACACTTTCATTGGTTAAATCAGAAAAAAATTGCTAAAACAACTCTCTAAAATGTTGCTAGAGAATTACATAACCCCAAGGGTAAAACTCTGTAAGCAAGGGTTCCCCAAGGACATGTAAAGGTAGTCTTTTCCTGATCTTCTGGGGCAACTTGAATTTGGTTATACCCCCTGAAAACATCAAGAAAACAGAAAAATTTCTTTCCAGCAAGGGTATCCAATACTTGGTCTATGAATGGTAATGGGAAATGATCCTTATGTGTGGCCTTATTCAACTCCCTATAATCCACACATACTCTCATTTTACCATTTTTCTTTGGAACAATGACCAGTGGTGAAACCCATTTAGTATCATAAATTGGATAACTGAATCCAACATCTAAGAGTTTTCAATTTCCTCTTTCACAATTTCCTTTAGAGCAGGATTCAAACGTCTCTGAGGTTGCCTTACTGGTTTTACATTGTCTGTATATATCCTATGTGTACATACCTCAAGATGAATTCCAGTCATGTATTTATAATTCCATGCAAAAGCTTGAACATGCTTTTGTAGGACTGCAAATAATTGGGCTTCCTGGTTCTCAGTTAGCCAGCTATTAATGTTCAAAAATTTACCTGGCTGGATTTCATAGTTACTGATTAATGCATTTAATGGACAATGGTGTGGCTATAGAGTATGAAATACTCTAGAATCTATCTCAGAAATGATACCTAGTGGAATCAGAGGACATTTGAAGGTGTTAAGGATATGATGATGCCACCCATGTGGTAGAATGAATGATCTTTCCTGATTAGGCATGGATGACAGAAGTTCGGAATTTTGTTCCTCTTCTTGCCACAACAATCGATGAACAAGAGTTTGATCATCAGTTAGTCCTTCTGATTGTAATGTTTCAATTAGGACAGTTTCATTCTTGAATATTTCTCTTTCTGGTGTAGTGATTTCCTCAATATGTTTCTTCACTACGACTGTAGCCAAAGTAGCAATGGTTTCTTGTTTAGATTCTTCATCAGATTCAAGATACCAAATTTGTCCAAAAAATTTAGTTGAAGGTTGAGCTGGTGGATACAAAGAAATTTTCTATAGGTCAATACCATTGGAAATGGTCATTTCCCCTGACCTGCAGTCTATAAATGCAGCTGCAGTAGCCAGCCAAGGTCGTCCTAGAATGATAGGGTATCCATTGACTAAAGTTCTAGGCTGCAACACCAAGAATTCTACAGGATATTCCCACGAAGAGACTTTAACGACCACATCTTCTAAGATACCTTCTGGTTTAGCTACTGACCTATCTACCATTTCCAAGACTGTGGTGGTAGGACTGAGATTATGGAGCTATAGTTTTTGCATTGTGTCTTTAGTCATTACATTAATTGCAGCTCCAAGGTCAATTAGCACATTAGGAATTTGCATCACTCCAATAGTAACTATAACTACTAGACTGCCTGGGTCACTATACTTGGGAGGAACTAGTTTCCCAACCAATAGATCAACTAATTTCCCTTCTACCTGAACAGTTTTAGGAAAGGCTTTCTTTTTTTTACCAGGTTTCTTAATACATAACTCCTAAATAGTCTTTTTAATTAAAGGTATATCCCTTATTGCTTGTAGCAAAGGAAGATAAATTGACATTTTTTTGAGTTCTGTTACTACTTCTGATTCAGGGGTAGTATCAACATGATCAAACCTTTTAGGGTATGGTAAGGCTACTGGAGAAGATTCCTGCATTTTTGTTGTTTTTTCTTCTTCTTCTTTTTGTTGCAACGCCTCTTGATTTGGAGGTTCTTGTTTCTCACTAATTTCTTCAATGGTGGGTGGAACAGGTTCAGATAAAATCTTTCCTGAACACAGCTGGATGTTACTACAGTCAAGTACATGAACTGCAGCAGTGTCTTCAGACTCAGCCTCATAAATAGGGGCTATTTTTTTGGCATTATTTGGGTTAGTCACAGGATGAGCTGGGAGTGGAGGTTGTTTCACTGGTTGAGTTTGTTGATGTTGTATTCTTCCCTAAAAATTGGGATTAGGAGCAGGCAACAAGTTTTGAGCTTGTCCCTGATACTTTTGTTGTCCTTGATAGGGTTGATATTGTTGTCCTTGATAGGGTTGATATTGTTGTCCTTGATAGGGTTGATATTGTTGTCCCCATATTTGTCCTTGTTGTGTCCATTGTAGAGGTATGGTATGCCAAGGTGGGTTCATCCATCCAGATTGTGACCAATCTAGAGGAGCTGTCCAAGGTTGGTTCCAAGGTTGTGCAGAAACTTCTGCTCGTCCCCATGGCATATTCATATTCCAAGGAGATTGTCCCCAGTTTGGAAATCTAGGAGCATTGGGATATTGTGCATAACCACCACCAGATCTTTGCCCAATAGCATTGAGTTCTTCTGTTTGGGTTCCCAAAATAGATTTTAGATGAGGCAACAAAGGGCATTTATCTGTTGAATGTTCCTTGGAACAAATTCCACAAATAGAAGTTTTTTTTAGGGGGCAGTCCTGCAAGGCACGCTTACTCCTACACCTTGGGCAATAAATGGCTAAAGGTGGTGTAGAATTAGATTTTGTATTTCTCTCACCTAATGCAGTATTAAGTTGAACAAGGATATCAGTTTTTAAATTAGCCATTTCCTCCATTAACTCCTTTATGTCATTATTGCCATAATTCCTTTTATTTCTCCGTTGGTGAGTGTGGGAATAGTTTCTACATAACTCCACAATATCTTCAAGGTCAAGTTGATCTATGTCTCCTCTTCCCATTAAATCTAACACTTCCCTAGATTCATCCTACAATCCTCTTAAGAAGATAGGCTTTAAGAAATCAGGTTCTATAGGACCACATCTCTTTTGGACAAAGGCAAAGTGATCAAGGTAATCCTCTAAACTTTCATCTTCTTCTTGCTTGATCCTAAACAACTCATCTTTCCTGTTTCTTACTCTACAATAATCTTGATATTTATTTAAGAATGTAGTCTCCATTCCATCCCAGGTACGGATTGAGTTAGGTTCAAGATTGCTCATGAACCATCGAAGAGCAGCGTCCTTAAGTGTGGAAGGAAACAATTTCAAATTTTTATTATCATTTATGTAGTCATAAGTTTGACATAACACCTTGAATTCAAACAAAAATTGATCAGGATCTTCTAAAATAGTTCCCCTAAAAATTGGCAATATGGATGGAGAAATTGTTTTCATGGGGGCATCTAGAAGTGGATCCAATCTTATGGGATACTCAAAAGTCTTAGGAGGATCATCAAGATTATCATATCCACCTGGGGGTGCTGCCATAGTTGTTTTCTTTCTGGAGTTTGATGTGGATGGTTCAGACTTAAGGGAATGTTTAGCAGAAAGTGCTGCAAAAAGTTCTTGCTCTAATCTGTCCAAAGCTTCAATTGGTGAAGAAGGTATTTCTTGCTCTGGAAATTCTTCATCTGATCATGAAGAATGCCCTGGTGGTTCAGAACTAGTCCTGATAAACCTCCCTCTTTCATCTCTTGGCCTATGCATTCATGCCTATTCACTAAATAAACTGAAATGCAGTATTTCAAGGATTGTAACACAATTCTTGACCTGTTTCACTTTTTCTAACAACACCTATTTGTTCCCGGCAATGGCACAAAAAAAAATGAGTGTCGTTGTTCATTCATCATTTAATCATTATATGTGTCAGTCCAGGGCAGTTTCCAAATGTTGTATACGATAGAAGGTGTCACAGCTGTAAGTTCAATTCATTCAAGAACAGGGTTTTATTGGTGGAATAGTTAGTGTTTTTGGGGGTTTTTGTGTGACCTCTAATTCCTAGAACTGGAAATCAAATTGCAAAAAATAAAGCTGAATTAAAACTTGCAAGAAAAGCAGAATCTAAAATAGCAGAAAATGAAATGTTGCTAAATTTAACAGAAAGGTAAATTGCAGAATTGAAATCACACATAGTTGGAGCCTGAAAGAAAGCAAATATTTACATAAAATGCATACAAGGTAGAGGAAGACCTGTTACTTGTAGTACAACTTCAGGTGGAAGCCGTTGACGGGATAGGTTGAACATGACCTTGTTCATTTCTTAGCTTGAAGGATTTTTGCTACTTTTCTTCTAATACTTCGAAAGGACCTTCCCAAAATACGTCGAATTTGTCATGATTTCTAGGTTTTGACTTATTTTCATTCCATATTAGGACCAAGTCTTCCACTTTGAAATTTCTCAAAGTGACCCTTTTGTCGAACCATTTTTTATGGTGACCATGTGCTTTTGATAGTGGTCATAGGCTTGCTATTTTTGTTCTTCTAACTGTATGAGTTGGATCAACCTATCCTCCATTGGTTTTGCTTCCTTTGTGCCAGTCTGATTTAGTAATTTTAGAGTTGGAATCTCTGTGTATCGTAAGAATTGATTCTTTATCATAGACAAGAGAGTAGGGGATGTGTTTATGGACGTCTTGATGGTTATAATGTCAACTCACAGTGCTTGATTTATCAGAGAGTACCAAATACTCTTATTGTCATGCAGGGTTTGCTTCAAAAATTTGAGTAGGTTTTTGTTCGTATATTCGGCTAATCCATTTCCCTATGTGTTATAGTTTGAGGAAGTTTTTAAGTAAATACCATATTTACATGCAAAGTCGATCATCTTGGCACCTACGAAGGATGAACCATTTTTTGTGGCTAATGCATCCAGGACACCGAATCTTGTGATCATACTTTCCACAAATTCCATCACAACCTCTTGGTCTACTTTTTTAGTGGGTATTACTTCTGCCCACTTTGTGAAGTAGTCGGTAGCCGTCAAGATGTATTTATGTCCAAAAAATGAGTTGGGTTCTATTATTCCAACAAAGTCCAATCCCCATTGTTGAAAAGGCTCTTTAAATTGAATGGACTTTAGAGGTATCAAAGCATTTCTATTTCTTTTGACATATCTTTGACATTCTTCATAGTTTCTTATTATTATGAAGGTATTTGTGAAGATAGTTGACCAATAGCATCCAATTCTGATGATTTTTAAGGTAGTGGTCCTCCTAGAGTAGTGTCATCTAGATGAGCCCCTATGGAATTCCTCCAGGACCCTTTGTTTTTTATTTTTGTTTATGCATCGAAGCAACACTCCATCCAATTTTTTTTTACAACCCCTCGGGTCGCAGAGTGTATTTCAAAGCCTGGATCTTGTACCTTCTTATTTGTGAAGCATTCGATCTTGCTAGGTATTTTCCACTTTGGAAGTACTTGATCAATTTGTCTTCCCAGTCAAGCTATTCCAAAGGTTGATCGTTATCTGAGACTGCATCTTGAGTTTGAAAGACCACATATTATGATGAAGCTTTCTTGGTGAGTTATTTGCATAGTGCTATACCTCTTACCAGCTTGTTTGGGTGTATTTCTATGTTGTATTCTTGTATTTTTATCACCCAACTAGCTCTTTTGTCACCGAGCTCCCCTTGTATGATGAATTTTTGTACGTCAGGGTGGACTACATATAGAATAGTCATGCTCTGTGATAGATGCCTAAATTTTTAAAGACTTCATTATTGCATAGATCTGTTTCTCAATAAAGTTATATTTCTCTTCATTTTCTTGCATCGTCTGACTCAGAAAACTATGGGTCTTTCTTCATTGTAATCCCATTTTTGTGTGAGCACTGCGACATAGCTTTCTTGTTCGTCTACCACGTACAAGATGAAGCTTCTAGAGTAGTCTGGGTTCACAAATATGGGAGCTTGGGCTATTTTTTCCTTGATTTGTTGGAAATACTATTTCCTTGCATCGGTCCACTTGAATACAATATCCTTTTTCAACAACTCTGTCATATATTTGATGATTTACGCAAAGTCAAAAATGAATTTGTACACAAAGTTGATCTGGGTGAAGAATAACTGTAGGCCATTTTTTTTAGGGGGAAGGGGGAGATCTAATAGGGGTTTCACTCTGTTAGGGTCTATAGCTAGAATAGACTTAGAGACCACATGTCCGAGTAACAGTCCTTCTACAACGAAGATAGATTTCTTGGGATTAATGGAGATACCAAATTCTCTTCATTTCTCAAACACACTTTTGACATGTGCTATATGATCCCCCTTTTGGTGAGAGAACACTATCATATCATCTAGATATATTACTATTATTTTATTGACAAGTTATCCAAAAGCCACATCTATAGCTCTTTGCAAAGTTGCTCCAATATTGGATAGCCTGAAGGGCATTCTCTGCTAAGCAAACATTCTCCACTTGGTTGTGAACATGGTCTTGAATTGGTCTTCATATTTTACCCACACTTGATTGTACCTAGAGAAGCCATCTAGGAGAGAGAACCTTTATGCTCCTGCTACTTTGTGTAGGATTTAGTTGATCTATGGGAGGGGGTAATGATACTTGAGCAAAGATTTTTTCAAGTTGCAAAAGTCAACGCACAGTCAGATATCTCCATTTTTATTTCTAACCATAACTAGATTAGAGACCCAAGTTGAATGCTTTATTCGATAAATAATTTTTGCTTCAAGCAATTTAACCAGCTCTTGCTTCATCAAATCTTCGATTTTAGGATTCACCGATAGTTACTTTTATTGAAATCACTTTGCACCTATGCTGGATCATTTATTTGGAATAGCATTTCAGGTCATAATAGGTCCAAGTGATAATATCCAGAAATGCTTTGCATAACTTCGTTATTTCATCCAGTTCTACCTCTATAGTGTTCATTTCCACTTTGATAGCTTTATCAGGTCCCATCTAAGATTCTTTGTACCTGTGCTTGTCAAATTTCATTTTATGGCTAGTTGACCTATCATTGTTATCAAATAAGCTCTCAAGGGTGCCCAACCCTTTTGGGATGTGGTTGTTCTTTAACTGGATCATACTTGCATCTTCTTCATCTTCAGTTGTCCTGTTGCTAGAGGAGTTCATCTCATGGATAAGGAAGTCTACTATCTATTTTTCATTCTCAAAAACTTGCCAGAAGGTATCCCTATCTAGAATAGAAGGCCTGTAGATTAGCCTAACTATTTTTGACTTTTGGATGACATTTTTTATAGAGAAAAAATTTGCCCCTACTGAAGCCAAAAAAATTGCATGAGTATTTTTCTCTCTTCAAATTACCTTGAGGTTCAGAGACTCAAAAGATTCTAATAAGTCCCAAAATTTATTTTTGTAAGCCTTAATATAATGTTGCTTGCTTACACATTTCTCAGTTACTTGATTCACTATTAGAACGAAGTATTCAAATATCTGTAGTTGTTTGATACCCATATTTTCATCTTCCTTGAGTCCTAAACAAAGTGCTTCATATTTTGCTGCATTGTTAGTGCAACTCCATGTTAACTGATAAGAGAAAACCTTTTCTTTCCCTACTGGAGAGCTTAGGAAAATATCTCCTCTAGCTCCATTTTTACATCTAGCACCATCAAATAAAAGCTTCCACAGCTGATCAGTGGGTTGGTTAACCAGAGGAGGAGAAATGAGGTTTTTTTTAGGTTTTAGAATTATGTAACTCTTAATGTCAGTATCGATCATGTCATTGAAATCTTGAAGAGAGAACTAGTCTTCTTCCTATAGTACATTTAGATCTTCTTCCATTTAATTTTAAGTCTCCTAGTTCCTCTGTCATCATGTTCACGGTAGTGGACTGTTTGTCCTCCTCTTATAGTCTTTTGATATGGAAAGTTGATGGATTTTCATTAAATATTTTCACTCTTTTTCCCTTGAATGGGATTTCTATATGTGAGAAATCTAGTGACAAATATCCTCCTATCTTAGTTTTGAACTCTCTAGAGAGACACATACCAAAATAGGACTCCAAATCTACTACTACCACTTCTTGTATGACTGTGAGCTGAGGTAGTCTATGGAGAACTATTCGGATATCTTTGACTACCCCTACCATTTTTATAGGGGTTATGTTTAACTGTAAGACATCAGGACTTCTTCTTGTATATTCCATGCCCATGATATCACATACTTCTTTGGGCATCACAGTGGTTGCAGCTCCAGAATCTATCATACAGCTGTGAACTACCCATACTTCCATCTAGAGAGACAAATAAAAAGGAGGTCTATTTTTTCCTGAAGTGGATGTTAGACTAGCTTGTGCAAAATCCATCTGATTTGGGATCTTGTTCTTATTCTTCATAGACCTCAAGGATTATTGTAATAGGTCAATTTGTCCTAGAAGCTACAAAGCTTCATACATAGTTACCTTGGAGGGGGTTTTCTTCATTTTCTTAACTATGTTAAATGGAAGGGGTTCATCACTTTTCTCCTTTACTGTTGTGTCATACTTATTTATATACCCATGAGTAGCATCAATCCTTTGATGCTTAGTCAATGAGGGGTACCTCAGTTTATGCCTAGCTTGTTCCTGTGTCTCTACTTATTTCTATCGAGGTGATTCCTTACAAGTTTCTGCATCTTTCTGGCTTGAAATCGAGAGATATTTTTCATAAGAGGTCCTTTTATCAATAGGGTTCCTTATAGGCGAAGGCACCTTACAGGGGTTGATATCTTGGGGATCAATATTTTCTCGATCTAGTAAGAACAACTACTTGTTCAACAAAACACATCATAAAATTATGATTCTCTTCCCTGATCATATTAACCTGGTCTTCGAGGCTTCTTTTGGCCTTCTCAATGGCTATATTTTGTACCTGATATTTATGGATCATGCAATAAGTTTTTCCATGGGGGTCATTACACGTGGAGAACCAAAAATTTGATTATGTGGAAACAGTACTAGGTTTGCTATCTTCATTAGCATAAACAATGTTGGATTTGTCATAGCTTCTATCGCTCCTGGATTCTTGATCCTTTGTTATTTGCGAGAACCTCTTTGGGGTGAAATTTCTTTTTGCTTCTCTTCATTCCATTGATGTAAATTTATTAGCTAGATTTTTGAATGATGCTTGCAGATCTTGCAGGATGATAAGTTGGGGATCTAGAGTTGATGGAACTATTGTCATAGGGAGTGCAGGAATGGTAGGGAGCATTAGAGGAGTAAGGGGTGCCTATATTACTGGGATGTTAGGTTATCCAGTACATTTGGGAATACTAGCGTTAGAAGCTAAATTAGGAGTTGGAAAAGCAACACTTGATGCTTGAGGTAGATCTGGGAAAATAAGCATCATCATTTTGGTTGGGAATCTTCCAATAATGATCAGGTCTCTCTCTGCCTTCTATGCTTCTTGATAAATCTCAAGGGAGGCAAACATGTGAGATTTTCTAATCACCATACTTATATCTGAGTTGAAAAATCTTAGATAATAATACATTGCTTTTTCATGCGTTGGTCTCAAATTGTCATGTACTCTTTGCCAAGTATGACTAAATCTGATATTAAAATCTACAATATCCTCTTGGGGGTGTTTCTGGATAACAGTAAACTAACTTAGTAGAGATAAAGGATCTGCCTACTCACTGAATTATTCCACTAGTTTACCAGCGAGTTGTGCCCAGGTATATATAGTTTTATTTTTAAGAGATCTATACCAATAGATTATTTTTCTTTTTAAGGAAATTACCAGCAATCTTATCATGACATCTTCTTCATGGATGTTATGTATCGAGGCTAGTGCAGCTACCTATTGATAGTGTTCATAAGTTGTCTTTCCAGTACCGTCATACTGGGGTAGTGCTTTCAAGGTTTTCATAGGAATCATATGCTGGGCTACCATATTCAAGGGACCTATGTGGTTCCATACAGAGTAAGGTAGGATTGGTTGATTCACAACAATTGATAGAATATGGGTTGCTGGAGTTAAATTTTCACTAGTAGTAGAACTAGGGAGGGCTATCGGTGAAGTATTTGTATGTCCTGTATTATGGGTATATGTAGAATTTGTTTTGGCCACTAGAACAGGATTAGCTCGAAGGCTACCAAGGTGTATTTTGAAGAACTCTATGGGTTCTTCTAAATTTTTTGGTTTAGATCTAGTTATCATAAAATATGGTGCATAACCAGAAGCTTGGTAAAGGCTTTTATAGGGTTCCTTTCTGGTGCAGAGTCGCCAGGTGATCAAAATAATTAACAAGGTACAACTATTCATTGTTGGAAATTTTGATTCCCTAAGTCAAAGTTGTCATTGATGTCACCAGATGAAGTCATCATTAATAATCAAGGATTTCAGCAGGAAACAAAGGGGATAAAAATGGTTATTTGATATCTAGGAAGAAGGCCAAAGATCAAGTGAATCAGTGTAGAAGTTAAGAGTTCAGAAGGAGATATTTTATCAAAGGTATAATATTATAATAATGGATATTATAATATTAAAGGTGATATGGTGAAAACCCAAATAAAATATTTATAATTCTTATTATAATATTTTATAATGCAAAAGTGGGTTTTATAAAGTCTAAATATATTTTATAAACCCAAAGGTTGGGTTTAATACAAAAGGCATTTGAAGCCTTTATAATCTCTGTCGACGTCATGGAAGATAACATGGAGAGTGCTGACATCTTCAAAACAATGGAGGAAGCATATAAATACAAATGCCCAAAGTTCAATTAATTATCCTTGCTCGAAAATTAAAAAGATTGCATGCGAAGAAAAGAGCTCGTGAGTTTTTGAGAAAGTCATGACAGATAAGCGTTTAAGGTAGGAAACTTTAATCCTCAAAGTTGCATAAGACAAAATGGCCTAGTGGTATTTTGGGAAGCACAAAAGTGCTGGCTTGCAAGAGGGTTTGCATTCGAATCTTGGTGGGTGCATCGTGAGTTGTGTTGGTTAAGGTACACATTATTTTACCCAAAGCAGAAGGTGTGAGTAGATTAAGTAGCACGTGGTGCTTTGTTAATCTCAGATGAGCGCTTGGCTCGTGCGGTGACTTTTGTCACGACTAAGGTGCACATTGGGGGTAACGTTGAGGGTTCGATTCCCTCCGAAGATGAGGTAATATTTTTTGTTTTAATTTTAATCAAATGCCTAAGTTGGAGGTATAAGGTTGTTTAGTGATTTGTGTTTGGAAATGTTGCTTTGTAATAAAGTTGTGGTAGTTGAGAATTATAATTAGGAGTTATAATGAGATTTCTATTTTTAACTTTTAATAGTCTTAAATTGCTATAGTGGTATATTGGAGGATTAAGACTTTATGGGTATTGTGTTATTTTGAATTAAGGGTTTTTGTGATTATTGTGAGGGTTTTGATTATTAATCAAGTTGGAGTGATAAGGTGTAAATTTGATATTGTTTTTGTGTTATGTTTTGTTGAGAAAATTATCCTCTAACCCTTATTGAGATTTGCAAAGAAGTAATTATGAGTGTGGCAGATTTGTGAGATCATCTACTTGTCAAGCAAAAAGGTATGGGAAAATTCTTCTTTGGTTGAGTTGATTGAATGGCTTACTAGAAAATAAATTTTGGAGTCAAAAGGATTTGATTAGGGTTTCCTTTTCAAAAGTGTTTGAGTTAATGCTTCAAGGTTTTCTAAAATTAAGATTTGTGATTAAAACCTTGTTTTATAAGCATTGTTGTTGAAACCATTGGTTGTGTGAAGAACTTGAGTTAGGGTTTGAAAATATCATGAGTATCATTGTTATGTGAAGAATGTTTTATAAGCATTGTTTTTGAAACCATTGGTTGTGTGAAGAACTTGAGTTAGGGTTTGAAAATATCATGAGTATCATTGTTATGTGAAGAATGTTTTATAAGCATTGTTGTTGAAACCATTGGTTGTGTGAAGAACTTGAGTTAGGGTTTGAAAAGATCATGAGTATCATTGTTATGTGAAGAATGTTTTATAAGCATGGTTGTTGAAATTGAGTTGTAATGCAAAGAAATTGAACTAGGGTTTGAAAATATCATGAGTATCATTGTTATGTGAGATTTGTTGTTAAGCATTCTTGGAAATATTTTGAGTTGGATGATACATGCTTGGACTAGGTTTTGTGAGCAAGAGATTTTTCTTGAGTGATTGGTTGAGTAAGTTGATTAAGCCTAGTCAAGTTGATGTATGAAGTGGTTGTTCAAGTTCCATAAAATAAACTATTCTTTATTTTGATTTGAGTTGAGAAAGTGATTGAGTTTTGAGTATAGAACATATTGAGTCTCTAACAATTCTCTTTATGATTCTATGATATTGAGTTGAGAAAGTGATTGAGTTTTGAGTATAGAACATATTGAGTCTCTAAAAATTCTCTTTATGCTTCTATGATATTGAGTTGAGAAAGTGATTGAGTCTTGAGTATAGAACATATTGAGTCTCTAACAATTATCTTTATGCTTATATGATATTGAGTTGAGAAAGTGATTGATTTTTGAGTATAGAACATATTGAGTCTCTAAAAATTCTCTTTATGCTTATATGAGATTGATTTGAGTTGAGAAAGTGATTGAGTTTTGAGTATATAACATATTGAGTCTCTAACAATTCTCTTTATGCTTCTATGAGATTGATTTGAGTTGATAAAGTTATTGAGCTTTGAGTGTAGAACATATTGAGTCTCTAAAAATTCTCTTTATGTTTCTATGAGATTTGGACAAGTTTTGTGTGAGCTTGTTAAGCATATTTGAGTAGGTTATGAGTGGACCTTTTAAGAAGATTTGATCAGGTTTTGAGTGGACCTATTGAGCAGATTTGAGCAAGTTTTGAGTGGACTTGTTGAGCAGATTTGATCAAGTTTTGAGTATTAATCAGATTTGTGCTAGATCGACTGGACTATGTTTAGTACAAGATTTGAGCAGATTTGTGCTAGACCGACTGGAATATGTTTAGTATAAAATTGAGATAGAGCTTTGGAGGTGACAGAGAAGAGAGAACAATAGTCTCAAGTGGATAGATATCCATAAACCAGGGTAGTGAGGACAAGTATTCTAAGTGGGGACAAGAGTCTTCAATGGAGAGATATCCAAAAGCCAGTGCAGTGGAGGCAGTAGTCTTCTAGAGGTTCACCAACTAGAGCAGAGGAGAAGGAGTTCTCCTGTGGATAGAGATCCACAAACCAGATTTAGAGGATCAACATCTCCTTTGGATAGAGGTCCATAAACATTATAATTGGGAAGGATTCCCAAGAGATTGATTGAGAAAATTTAGTGAAATATTTTCTTCGTAGAAGTAGCCATCTTTGGGTGAACCACGTTAAATTGGTGTCTCTATTGTGTATGGTTTTTTATGCATTACTTTGATTACTGCTATCTATACACTGCATTATATTGATTTGGAAAGAAAAGTAAAAAGTGCTCTTATAATGTTCACCCCCCTCTCAGTATAAGCTTGTGTTCTTCAATCGAAGCTTTGATATGTATACTGTGTGGGATTTATGTCCCACCGAGCATGCCAAAAACTATTGGAGCAAAATTTGCCTTTGGTTATGTTTACACCCAAGACTTTGCCAACATTGAAAGACTAGGTTTAAACAGAGTTCACCTGGTTCAATATCTAGAGGAGGTTGGTTCCTTGTTTCTTTTAGAAAAAGGGAGAAAGATGGAAATGCATAAAGAAAAGGAAATATAGCTATGGCCAGAGGATTAAAACGGTGTAGATTAGGTAAAAATAAAGCAACTATCATAGTCTTTTGTAGAGAAGCATAACAGAGAACCAAAATAGATAAACTAAAACTTCTAGTGAATATATATTTAAGTGTAAGCTTATCTATGAAGTTAATTGTAGATCTAATTGAGCTTTATTGCAAGAATTCATAATAAGAATTAATGCAGGTTACATTAAAATTAGATTTATATAGCAATAGACAACACATACATACTTGATTTGAAATACTAATGAGCCAAGAACCAGAATGGATGTTCTTTAATTAAAATTTTAGAAGTCTGCATACATAGCCTTGTAAACACCTAAGATTCGACCATTTTTTTGGGTCACTCATTCCATTTATAATATTTTTACATAAAAAAAACTAAAGGTTGTTACAACATCATGCTTGTAGGCTTATTATGGTTCAAAAGCAGTTGAGGGAGCATGGAATCCTCAATTGGAAGTGGTTGAGATATTCTTATTATGACGATCTTCCTTAACCTCCTTAGATATGTCGTGGTCTACTTGGTCTTTAAAGTGTCACACCATCGAGTCTTTTAGCTTTAGTTCTACCCTCAACCTTCAAAATATCATGCCATTGTAACTTTTTGCTTCATATTGGTCCTTGGCATTCAAAAAGTCATGTCATTGCGACTTTTTACCCTTATTTCTACCTTGACCTTAAAAATGGTGTTCCATCACGACTTTCTATCTTAGATTTGTCTTTGGTATTAAAAATTTCACCCGGTCATGAGTTTTCATTTTAGTCCTACCTTAGGTCTTCAAAATGTCATGCCATCACAAATTTTTGCTTCATCTTGGCCCTTGGCCTTCAAAATGTCGTGCTATTGTGAATTTTTACCCTTATTTCTACCTCAGCCTTCAAAATATCTTGCCATCATAACTTTTTGCCATACTTAGCAAAATATTGAGAATATTACTCCTTATTTCCCTAGGTGTGGTCATTTTGACCAACAAGACCCAGAAAAATTGCGAGACCACCACAGAGAGATCAAAATTTGAGGTTCAGATATTGAAGCCACATAGATTCAAATATAAAGGGTGACTTGAAAGGAGAAACCTAGGAAACACATTCCATGAATAGGGGATTATGATCGAAACCAATTCTAACTAGTATAATGCACTATTAATAACTCCTTATTGCTCCTTTAAATTAACTCTTAAAAGTACCTTGAAATATGCACTATAATCTATGCAACTTTCACTTAAGAATAATATCTTCTTTGCTTCCAATAGATAATATGAAGTTGATATTTTTCTTTCTCTTGAAATATATCTAACTCCTATTTCTTATGTGCAGGTTTGAACCTTGTATAAATGAACATCTTGTTAGAGTTAGAGTATATTACATCATTTCGGTGATATTATGTAATGTACCTAAGGTACATTGTTAGGAAATTAGATTAATTTAGGGGGAAGCTATCTAGTTACTTGAGGGAGAAGCAACACATGCAAAAGTATCATTATGCATGTGTGCAAGGTATCACCTTGTTCAACTAGTTGGAGTGTTGACCAAGGAACCTTTCTTCTTATATGAAGGGGAACATGGTTCACCTTATTTTTTATCACTTCTATTCATTCAACAAGATGTTCTATTATTTTGATATTTGTATTTTAATGTAATGTTGTTAAATCTATCAGTGGTATCAGAGCTACGATCGTTCCTAGATAGGAATAGGGAAAGTCATTGCTATAGGTTTTGTAAAATAGATGCATCTTTGGACCTACCACTTGAAATTTCCATAGCTATTGGATCGTTTAAAAGATCTCAGTGAGAATAAGGAGAAGGTTCAGATAAGTAGAAGATCTGGGACAATTTTTACCATTTGATAACAAGCCCAAAAAGAAGACGGTAGAAGACCAGAAGGAGATCTACCAAATCCAGGAAGAATATTACAGAGAAGCAACAAACTTGGTGAACCTAATAACCAAAATCTACATCCTCTAAAAAAGTATTTCAGTTCTAAAACTGTATGCAAGTTGGGTGCAATTATATTCATTGATTAACTTCAAAAATTGGATCATTTATCAGATTTGTTAAAGCACCTTATTTTAGATCAAAAATTGCAAAGAGAAAGATTGAATTATAATTCTTCAAAGAAGTGCAAAAATGAAAGTTATTTTTAAGGTTCATTTGCACATTAATTTGGAGTTGATTAGATTAAAAAATTACAACTATCTATCAACTACCTATCTTATATCTTGGAAAAGAAGACTAGATCCTACAACTGTGTTTGTAGTGAAATTTGTAGATTATATTTGAAAGGTTACAGTGGAATTTTTAAGAGCATATTTGAGAAATTAGTGGAGCAATAAGGTGAATTTATTGCTACCAGTTATAGTGCATTTATTAAGCACCATTCTAGTTAATTTTTTAACTAGTTGCTCTAACTTTGTTTGTGTTTTTAAGAAAAAAAAAAAACAAATATGTAGCACTTTAGTGGCCAAAAGAAGCCATCATTACAAGCAGAAAGGTGGAGTAGAAAACCACCATTGAAATCCTTGAAGGAAGCCTCAAATCAAGACCTTGGAAGTCTCAAGATTCAAGAAGAATAGAAGGATTTCTTTTTCAAGCACAGAGTGTAGGAATCCTCATTTCATTAGCTTGGATTGACTATCATCCAAAATAATCAAGAAGGATTATAAAAATTCTTCATTTTGGTGCAAGAATTACATATTACAAAAGGTACCTCTTTTGTTCCTTTGAAGAACAAAGCCATTACCATTTATAGGGGGGCAGAAGGATGTTATTATCCAATAGATTTACGGCCAAGGGAAGGAGCTAGCAAAAGGCTCACACAAATAGTAGATTTATGGCCAAAAGGAAGACCCACAAAAGAAGCTCACACATCCTTGTTCAATAGAATTGCAACCAAGAGAAGGAGCTATCAAAAAGCTCATACGAATAGCAGAGTTGCAACCAAGAGAAGGAGCTATAAAAAATCTCATACGAATAGCAGAGTTGCAACCAAAGGAAGAGCGACCAAAGAGCTCACGCGTCCAAGAGTTGAGGTGTTTAAAAACACTATTTTTTCTTCATCAGATTCAACCCTATAAGCAGCGCGTCGCAGTGGAGCCATTGAAATAAGGTATTAACACTCATGCTTATGTAGAAATAAGGGAAGTATTTAGTAATATTTTATCTACGTAAAATATAAAGCATCGAATGTTATAACCAACAACAAAGGAAGGAATAAATTGGCGTTAAAAGATATCCAAACAAGTGTAGAGATAATAGCTTTATCTAAGGCATCCATTGAAGTGAGCATACACCAAAAGAAGAGCTCAAAGGTGTGCCATAAGACTGTGAATCTATCCAATTGTATCCATCAATCATCCTCTCTAAGCCAGTGTGCAAAATAAAGTTTACATACCAGAACATAGCAATCTCAAGTAGGGTGCAAAGATAAAGGAGAAATTAGGGTTGCAAGCTCATCCTTGGAGCATTAGAAAGAAGGCTTGCATGCACAAGATACTTGGGAAAAACTCTCTACATCTCCCAATGTTAAAGCACTCACCTAAAGGGACTTACATTCTATTGGAGGGAGTTAATATTCTTTAGAGGTTATCACCAACCTCATCATTGCCGAAGGAACGTCTATCACTATCGAAGAAACGTTCATTGCCAAAGAAAATTTATCACTGTCAAAGGAATCATCATTACTGAAGGAATATTAAGAAGTTATCTTGTAATGCTTTGTATGACACTTTTCATGAATCCCATCCTTCTTAAGACACCTATCTTGGAGAATGAAAGATAATAGTGTGTGAAGCAGAACGCAGCCAAGCAGAGCCGTGTGTAGTCAAACAAATTTAAAGCATCGAGATGAATGTCTATACATCATTCAATAGTGTAAGGAAGACATTTAAGATGCTATCATAAAACAAGCAAATATTACTTGTATTTGTAGAAGCCCTAAAAGTGATACCCAAATATACCTTTCATCGCTAGTTGCAAAAGTGAAGGATCGCCAATAGAGGGATGAGTTTGCATCGATCAAAGAGGGCCCTAACTACCCATGAGCGCTACGTAGCACGTAGCCACAATATTTCAAAGAACAAAATTAATGAGTGATTGAGGTAAATATTTTTATGCTTTTTTTAACATAAGGTTTTTGGAGTTATAAGGGAACCTTTTATCTATTGCAATATTAGATATTCATTAAACAAGTATACTTCAGATTAGTTAATATTTGCAAAAGTTATCAAGGAGGACTAAGGGATATTATTATTATTATTTAAATTACTTGCAAATATTATTATTTTCTAATTTTTCCAAACTTGGGAGTTATAAGGAATATAACATCAAACTTAGGAATTGGAAATTAGAAAACATTAAATCAACCTAAAAGGTATATTTAAAGAGATTTTTTTAAGTTTTAAAAATTTGGGATTTTTATAGTGTTGTCTCAAAAACACTTAAAGGAAGAAAAATAAATACCAACTTCAAAAACCTCTTCAAAGAATTAAAAATAGTGCTTAGTTAAATAGGAGTAATAAGGAGATAGAGAAGTTATTTTTTTTATTTACAAAATTTTACAAAACCAAATTAAAATTGAACCACTTTACAAAAGCACTAAATAGATCATCCTAGGGAGTCATAAGGTATTCTACAAAACTTGATTATCAGGTTCTGAATTCATTCACTATGGATTAGTGGTATATAGACTCAGGAGCAAGCAAGCATATGACTGGGAACAATCATTGGTTCAATTCCTAAAATAGGTACATGATAACCTAGTTGTTGTAGCAAACATCCAGACATATGAAGTAAAAGGAATGGAAAATATTCCAGTCAATCTAGGAGATGGAAAAGGAATAATCAAGAATGTTCTAAATGTTCCAAGATTGAATACTAATATACTTCCTGTTTCTCAACTCATGGATCAAAACATAATAGTTGAGTTGAAAGTTTTCAATGATAAAAAACGATGTCACATCTCTAGGCAAGGAAAAAGGATACCATCAGGTTCTTACAAAAATGGTCCATTTGTTCTAAACATGACTACTCACTCAATAATTTTAGTCAAAGCCTCAGATCTATGGTATAAGCATCTAGGGCATACAAGTGAAACTTCAATGAAGAAATTATTCAAGTATCAAATGGTTGAAGGATTACCCAGTTTATCTTTAGAAACTAATGTATGTCCAGAATGTTTAGCAAGAAAACAAAACATAATTCCTTTTGAATTACGTCAACACAAATATCAACAACCTCTAGAGATAATATATAAAAATTTATGTGGTCCAATGAGATTTTATAGTGTTGGAGGACATAAATAATTTCAGTTGTTTGTTGATGATCACACAAGAAAAATGTGGGTGTACTTCATGAAATACAAGTCAGATGCATTTAGTTATTTCAAACAGTTCAAACTCAAAGTAGAGAAAGAATCAAGAAATATTATAAAAGCACTTTGTTCATAAATAGGAGGAGAATTTGTTTCTAAAGAGTTTGACTTATTTTTATAATAAAATAGAATACATATTCACCTCAACATAATGGAATTGCAGAAAGAAGAAACAAGTCAATAATGGAAATGGTTAGGTGCATGTTGAAATAGGCACAACTTGATCACCAATATTGGTTAGAAGCGGTAAAAATAACATTTTACATACAAAATAGGCTACCTACAAGAGTACTCAAACATATTACACCAGAAGAAGTACAGTCAGGATAAAAGCCCAACATAGAAAAATTAAGAATCTTTAGATGTAAATCCTATATGCATATTTTAAAATAGAAGAGGACTAAACTAGATAAAAAACCATGACAAGGATATTTTTTTGTTATGAAAATGAATCTATAGGATATAGAATACTAGATCCATCTACAAAAAATGTCTACATTAGTAGAGATGTCTTAAAAAAAAATTAAATTTGACACAGGAAAAACCAATGATGACACAAAAGTTCTTTTAGATTTGTCCGAAGAAGATACAACAAGTGAAGAGTTAAAATAAAAATCTCAAGAACAAGGTACAAAATCTCCTAGAAGAGAACCAATATGGCACAGAGACACACTCAGAGAAACAAATCTAGAAAGGATGCTAGATCTTACTACTACAAGACATCAAACTTGCAGCATAACCAAAATGACCAGAGGGATATTGGGTAATATAGCAGAACCAACATCAACACTACGAGAACTAAATGATTCACACTAGAAAGCAACCATGGAATATGAATATATTTCACTTCAAAAGAACAAAACATGAAATCTAGTGGAATTACCCCCTGGAAAAGGGTAGTAATGGGATTACAAGGTCAAATACAAAGCACATGGAACACTAGAAAAATACAAGGCTCGATTAGTGGCCAAAGGATATACTCAAACAAAAGGAATAGACTATGAAGAAACGTTCACACCAACAACAGGGATGACTACTATCATAACAATATGTGCACTAGTGGCACATCAGGGATGGAAATTTCATTAGATGGATGAAAAAGGCACCTTTCTTAATGGTGACTTAGAAGAAGAAGTCTATATGTCACAACCAGAAGGCTTTATCACTCAGGGTTAGGAAGATAAGGTATATAAATTAAATAATATTTATATGGTTTAAAGCATGCTCCCAAAGCCTGGAATATAAATATCAACAATCATCTACTACAACATAACTTCAAAAGAAGCTCATCCGATACCAGTTACCTAGAAAATTGGAAATGATATCATGATTCTCATAGTATATGTTGATGACATTATGATTACTGGAAGCTCAAAAAAATAATGGGAGATATAAAAAAGGATCTGGAAAAGGCATTTGAAATGATAGATCAAGGGTTAATGAGTTATTGTCTTGGTCTAGAAATTTATCAAGGAGAGGATAGAATAGTAATCACTCAATAAAAGTATGCAAAAGCCCTTCTGGAAAAATACAGAATGATAGAATGTAAGCCTAAAGAGACACCAATGTAATAAGAGACACCACTGGTTTTAGCGATATTATATCATCAGTTGATTAGAAGTTTTTTGTACTTAACAAAAAACCGACCAGATATTACTTTTACAATAAATTATCTATCACAGTTCATGCAAGAACCAAGATAAAGTTATTGGAAAGCTACAAAAAGGATACTACAATATATCAATAAGACTACAGACTATGGACTAACCTATTTAAAATATATCAAAGGTTTTTATTTACAAGGATACTCAAATTTTGACTATGCTGGATCAATTTATGATAGAAAATCTACCTCAGATCAGGACCCATATATTGGCACAACAAGAAACAACACACAACACAATAATAAACTAAAGCAGAATATCGAGCAATAAGAGATACCACCTGTGAATATCTATGTCTACTATACATACTAGTCGACATGGGAATTAAACAAATTTCAACCATGATATTTTGTGACAATCAAGGAGTACTGAACCTAATCAAGAATCTGATCATACATGAAAGAACAAAGCATATTGAAGCACAATGTTATTTCATCAAGGAATATTTTTATAATAAACACATCATCCTTGAGTATGTACCTACATAATATCAGATAGCAGGCATATTTACAAAAGCACTTGGAAGGATCAAATTTCAAACATTCAAAGAGCATATATGCAATTCAAAGGAATCTCATACCAAAATAATGTAATACAGGGGGTGTTAGAGTTAGAGTATATTACATCATTTTGGTGATACTATGTAATGTACCTAAGATACATAGTTAGGACATTATATTACTTTAGGCGAAAGCTATCTAGTTACTTGAGGGAGAAGCAACATATGCACAAGTGTCATTATGCATGTGTGCAAGGTATCCCCTTGTTCAACTAGTTGGAGTGTTGACCAAGGAGTATTTCCTACTCTATTAAGGGGATCATGGTTCACCTCATTTTGTATCACTTCTATTCATTCAATAAGATGTTCTATTGCTTTGATATTTGTATCCTAATGTAATGATGCTAAAGCTATCACTTCTACACTACCTTGAAGACTTTAAATTTGAAATATTTTTCTTGCAACTTTAAACCTCAAAATTGGTGCTAAATAAACTTAATAATAAACCAATTAATGAATGTTCAATTAATGAACCTTTTGCACCAAATTTTCTTACCTTTATGACCTCCATAGATGTTGGATTTTCTTGGTGATTAGATTCACCAAAATGCTACTTTGTATTAGATGAAATCACAGCTCTTATTTGCTATCCAAAACAACTCTTTAACTCACCAATTTGTAGCTTTGAAACTCCTCTAAATTTCTAATCGAAAATGTAGTTTGGTGCCTTTAACTCTCCTTCAGGATGCACCCTAAAAGTCTAAAACTTAGCAGCTATTAATGCTGCCCAAATTGTTGCTTTCTTGCTGTTCTAAAATCTGAAATTTTCATATTGCAAAGCAGTCAATTTCTCCTCTGAAGTGCTATCCTTGAATCTCACAAATTTGGTAGGAAACTCCTCCAAATTGTAGTTGAGATTTTCCTTCAAGAAACCTTCACTTTTTGGCTATAAAACCAGCAATCTCCTTTCTACGAAATAGCCTTCAATGGAAATCTCCAAATATCTCAGATTTGGTGGCTTCTTCTAACTCCTTTATCCTTCAGCCTCCTTGTCAAATTATGAATTCAACATTGGCCTATCTAGTGGCCTTCTTATCAAGAATCTTAATGTCTTGAGGTCTTCAGTATCCTCATCCAAAATTTTAAAAACTCCTTGCAAAATCCTACTCCTTTTGGGCTTGTTTTCAAATGGCAATAATTGTCCCAAAAACTCCTTTATCAGGAACTCCTTCTTGCTAGTAAATTTCTCTAGTGATTTCTCCTTGAAATTTCCTTCAATGGGGATTTCCTAGCCTTCTCCTTCTTTCTCCTTCCAATCATTTCTTGAGACCTCTTATCTAAGGTCTTCAAATTTTTGCAGCTTCTCTAGTCTTCTCAATGAGATATTTTCCTGGATCTATGAAATCAACTGCTTTTGAAATCTATAATATGACCTTTGCTAGTCCTTCTCTATCTTCAATATTCCAAAACTAGAAGTTCTTCAATGGGACCTCTTGTGGGTCTCTTTAGCTTCTTGAGCTATTTTCTCCTCCTTCAATATACAATATATAGTCTTCAATATTCAATGGAGATCTCCAATCTCTAATCTTCTCCTGGACTCTTTTCTAGAGTCTCTTCTTCCTTCAATCTACAATAAGGCTTCTTTGGACTTTTTCTCTTCTGCACTCTACAGGTCTACAACTATTTCAATGGGACCTTTTCCTTAGGCCTCCAAATATTTAATCTCCAAATTGTTGCTTCAAGTATTCGATTGATTCCAAATAAGATATTCTTCCTAGCTCTTTGTAGGAAGCTTCCCAACTTTATTTGAATCAACTTTTTCTACAACAAAGTATAAGAAACTATAAAGGAAAAAACTTTAAATCTAGAGATTATGAACTTCACTAGTTGATTTGAAAATCTAGTGGAATCAGTACTGAGTCCTAGTCTTCACGAGTTTTTCTGCAACTCTGTGGAAATACTCCAACCAAATGTATTTTTAAAAATTTTGAAAATGATATTTTCTATCTCCTCTCAGTCTCTCATGTGATTCTCCCTATTTTATATCGATCTATCATGTGCTCTGATATCACTATTAGCTTTTTATGATTTATATTAAAGGAAATGCAACCAAAAGATGTAAAATGAGCAATCAATGTTAACTATACGATAATGGCACTATAATATGTAGAAAAACTATAAGATAAACTTCTGCAATAACTAAAAAATATGCCATTAATGGATGCTCATGAAAATATTACAATGTATTATAATGAAGGATATGAACACTCCATAATTTCAATGAAAGAACTACATTGTACTCTAACTACAAATCACTATAGTAACTTAAGTCTCTCTCACTCTCTCTCACTCTATATACCTCAAGGAATATATATAGGAAGAAATGTGCCTTAACCTTTACTCTACCCATGACTCTTCATCTACCTATACTATGACTCATGTACATGTGGACTACACACACATTTACATCATTGCACATTCTAACACTTGTGTATTTATTACTTGTTTAAAGTAACCACTCAAACATTAATCTAAGATAAAATCCAAGGTGGTACATTTAAATGTACCAAATAATGTAATATACTCTAACAGATTGCCTATTTTATCAAATATCATGAAGATATCCTCATATTAGGTCATCAAGATCTATTCTTTAGGAGTGTAGTTTGAATTTGGGGGAGATGGAGTTGGGACATATTGACTTACCATTTGAACCTCAACTCTTGAATATGAAGTAGATTCTTATGAAGTCATCACCTCACTTGTCACAACTACAAGGAGCTAGGATCTCTCTAGGTTTAACCTAGATAAAGTAGGTAGCTAGGGTTGGGTAATACTAGGAAATGAAATCCTTTATGTAATTTTTTTTAGTGGAAGCTATCTCCTTAGCATGGTTAGGAAATTCTTGTTGTAGAGGGGTCAACACTGACATTGTCCACTAAATTTGGTTCAGAGTTTAACCATTCTTGGTTGGTTTAAAATTGAGGCTTGGGGTAGCCATTATATGGAGGTCTATTGTCTTGGTTCCCTTGTGGATAAGGAGGTCCTGGATTATTTTGAGATGCATACCTATGGGCATAGTGTTCCCTCCTTATGATAAACATCTCATTCGTAACCAACTTGAGTAGGATTTGTATTACATTAAGCTTTTATTTATTCTAAGTAGATGGCATTGGAGCAGGTAGAACAAGAGTAACTATAGGTGATACTAAGGTTAGCTAGATGACTGGGGAAGGTTGATGTGGAGATAAGATACTAGAATACAATGGAATCGAAAGCATGGGAGTAAACCTTTAAATATAAATAAGATCATTTTCTTCCCATATGACTATTCCATAGGCATTTGAAAGATATTTTTCCTCCCTTGGCCTTTATCATCATAGATATTTTAGAATTGAAGGCCTTCAGATAGTAAATGAATGCCATAACTGGAAGGGGAAAAATATCTAGAGGTATTTTTTACCGCATCTTATAAATTTGGTGTTGAAGTCATCTATAGTCTCCATTGGTACCCTCTTTATGATTGACAATTATTCTAGGAGAGACACTACATTTGTATTCTCCTTGAATCTCTCCTGAATAGTGCAACAAGTTGGAACTAATCAGTGATTTAATAAGGAAGGGAGATGCATCGATCTATAGCATTGTTTGTGAATGAAATCACCAACATATTGAGAGCCATATTATGCTCTTCTAGGTTGTGAAATGCACATAGATTCATCATGTTTTATAGATGTTCTAGTTGAGTGGTCAAATCCTCATCGATGAAGTATAAGAATGACTTTAGTGCAGATGTCAAAATATCATCCTCTACTATGGGTGGTGTCTAAGGTCTTATAGGACCTCTATCATTCTAAGAGGAATAGTATAACTAGTGGAGTGGTCATATTTTAGCCTTAGTATCTTCTTCTTTGGAAAATATTATTGAGTTGAGATATGAGAGCTTATAGGTTAGTACTAATAAAGGATCTAGTAGCAAGTATTTTGTTCATACACCTCTATATCCTTTGGTTGGATTAGAGTTATTAGGTGAATATAGTATGTGCTCTGGGAGTAGATAGACTGAGACCTTCATCAAAATATCAATTTGATATTCTTCAGTATGACTTATTCTAGATGTTTGTCTTGAGCGAAGTTGCCAAGTATTATTTCCATTGTGTCACACAAGCATATAGGAAAAGACCTTCACTAGAGTAAAATCCTAAGTCTTATTTTATTATGAGACCAATGATGAATTATTTGGGTCCCATAAAACATACCATTAAATTTTTGTCCCATATAATTGTCCAGGTTGCCAAATAGGTGCACTAGATTGTCAAGACTATCGTACCTTGCATAGAGAAACATAGTAGGTTAGTCCCAAGAGCATGGGGTTAAACTCAATCAGGGGCTTCCAAGATTTTTTACAAGGCTAATTCCTTTTAGGATGTGATCTTGAGCATATTTTTTCTACTTTAGCCTAATCTACTAGCTTGGGGGGATTGACAATTTTGTTGGAATAAAACCATTGATGATATCAATAAGAATGTCAAAAACTATTATTAGCTCTGCACAATGGCTATAAAATATTCTAGGTATTAGTTCCATTCAATATTATTAAAATTTTAATAAAACCTAAATTTATGCTTGGAATTTAGTATATGATGGGGTTTCACCCAATTAAGTCATCTGATTGAAATATTTTGAAATTTGATGATCTAAATATAGATTGTCATATTTGTGTCGCACCAAGCACACCAAAACCTCTTTACTAACAATGCGCAATGCCTATGTGTGTTGAGCTTCAAAGTATCTACCAAAATCCATTTGATTTCTCAACATATTGATTGGTACGTATATGATTGCAAGGGTTCCACTAGATTAACTTCAATTTACAAACCAAACTAATGGTCTCATTAGGTATGCCAAAATCCATTACTATATGATATTTCTAATAGTCATATGCACCTTAGATCCTAGTAAGGTTGGATGAAAGGGTTTTTTCTAATCAAATAACCTTTGGATAAGGTCAACTTCTTGATTCTTTTTATATTTTTAAGGAAATTTGTAAGGAAAATATTTAGAAAATTGTAGGAAAGAAATATAATAGTGATTGATTAAATTGATTCATATGGGTTTATCAAAAATATTAAATCCACAATTCACTTCCAATGTTAAATAAATCTACAAAATTATTTCTTAAAATGACTATCAAACATGAAATAATTGAGCCATAACCATAGTATTCAATTGCATTCAACAAGATGAGAGAACATGCATTGTTTAAAAGAAAAATACCATGCACAATTAATGAACAACCACTATAGAAATTTCTCTAGCTTTGTAATACAATAAAAAGATCAATTGAGTTCTTTGGATTTCCAAAAGGATATTACAAATTTTCCTTATTATATATTTTTAGTTAAAATTATTCAAGATAGTTAGAAATATTAACTTCAAAAACCATAGTCTCTATTCTTAGATTGAAATTAAAGCATAAGCCTCCTCTAAAATTTGGTGGCAAAGGCTTTGTTTTAGTTATTTCTATATTTAAATCCTCTATACATTGCAACTAGCAATTTCTTTTCTCCACTTCTAACTTAATGGACTAATTTATCCTTGGTCAACTATTTTCATGAGCCTCATGCCACTTGTCATGAGCCATCTCCACTTTTAGGTATTTTCATTTTATTTTGAGCTTTCATTCAAAGAATCAACTCTATTATTTTTTGTTCCTTATTTTTTTACATTTGAAATTTAATTTGTTCAGAAAATTGACATTCATATCAACATGACAACATCCCAATCACTTAATAAATCAATAAATAGATTCAATAAAAATTGACAAGTCAGTTGGTTCAATAGATTGATAGTCTCAATAATTAGTTATTTTATGTAAGGAAGTTGATGTCTTGTCTTCTTAGTTCTCATTCTCTAGTGATATGGATCTCCTCTCTAAATTTACATTCATACCCTATTGATTGTATGATAGACAAGCTACCTTAGCAATGATGGAGGATACTTTCATATTCCTGATGTTTGCTTTTATCACCTTTACATTTGTGTGGGTCCTCTTGTTGATGTGGTCCTATGGTTAATGCTATCTTTCATAACCTCCTCTATAAAGTAGGCAAACAACTACTTTATTCTTCATCATGAGCATCATGTTCTCCCAAAGTATCATGTTCCTTGTTCAATTTTCAAGTTGGCCCCTAATGATCTGGCTACTGGTGACAAATGTTAACCTTCCATTGGTCTACCCTACTTTCACTTGTCTTCATTTTCTCTACATTTACCTTTATTTTTTAGTGTTTGCATGGGCCCCATAGCTAACGTAATAATTGATATCATTATTTCTTGTGTTTGGCTACTTCATTCAATTGCCCAATCGATGGTCTTCGTTTTCTCTTCTTCACTCACTACTCAACCATTACACTAAAATCACCTTAGCATAATTTCCTAATTGAATGACCACCCTATAAAAATGTGTCATCTTATTAGTCATGTTGATATCATGTAGATAGGGCTCTGTTTGGTATATTGAAAGGTGACTACAAATCAATAGGTTAACGATAGATGGGTATTTGGGTGATGGATCAGTGTTCATGATGGTGAATCAATTCCAATTAATTGATCAATGCTTTTTAGAATTAGCCAAATTTTTAAAAAAATTACACTCATCTTCTTTGAAACCTATTAACTTGGACTTTTTGTTGTCTTTTCTTAGATTCTAACCCACTCTCTTATTATTTTAAATGATTTATTCACCAATCTATGCTCTACTTAGTGTTATCAATCTAAGATCAATTCTCCAATGGGACTATAAAAACCACTACAAGTCCTAACCATGGTTGGAAGACAACGAATCCTAAAGGCTATATTGTAATCTATCTCTATTTGTATGGTTCATTTTAAGTTTATTAGTAGGTATATCATCCATAGTTCATAAAATTTATAGAGATTTTCTTTAGAAAGGATGTGATCAAAAATTTATATTTCCTCTTTGCAAATGAGATAGGGTTTGTAGAAGAAAGATTATTGGAGGGGAGTCCTGGTCAAGATACCACATTGATATGTTGGTGGACTTGCATTCAAGATACCTATGTTCGAATCACGAGGAGGGAGGCCCTAGTTGTGTCCTAGTTGTAATTCATATTCTTCAACAACAAGAAAAAATTATTATAGGAGAGGTTTATGAAATTGTTTATTTACTAGTTTTATATTATATGCAAATTTCTATTGGAGACTATTTAGAGATCAAGGTAAAGTCGGGGAAAATATTATTTAAAAAATATATAGGTTCTATGGGTACAACAAAATTGTTAAAAATATATCCCACCTAGGTTTTTAACAATATGAAAATTTTTCAAAGAGATTAAAATTAATTGTATTAATATTCATATTATAGATTTTATTAATAAATTAAATATTGCTCACATCAAAAGGAAATAACTTGAAGCAAGCAATCTTCACAAAGGATTAGGACATTTTTTTAGAAAATTATCTCATATTTTAGGAGCCATATCTTTGTGAAGGTTATCCAATTCAGCTGATTCTTGGACCAATTTGTGTAAAATTTAAATAGCTTTAAAATGAGTGGTCATATGAAGGAATCCAAGAAATATTGAGGGAGATACGACCCTATGAAGTCAACCATCTGGAATAAGGATGACAAGAAATTTTCAAGTCATGAAAAATAAAATTACAAATATTTGTTGGCTAGGGTTTAGATGATGGAAGGAGCAATGGAGGGCTAGAGATTCTGTGAGGCTAGAAATTCTCTTTGGGTATATAATTTTTTAGTGAAGTTTATTTTTTCCTTCTTTTATATTAGAATTTTTGCATTTAAATTATTAGAAGTTTTTATCAAATATTATATTTGCTATAGTATATTCTAGTAAATTTCAATAGATTTTGTATTTCAATTTCCTTCCCATGGACAAATTTATAGCTAAATACGTAGAATCATCTTTAGTAGTAGATGTTAGTAAGTGCATCATAGAGGATCTATCCTCATTGCTCCAAGATAGGATAATTTTTGATAAATTTAATGGTTATTGACTAGGGGCTTTAACCTTGAAAAAATGGATTGTTAGGAGTTGGAAGTCTCTAGGATTGAGTTTATCATTTCATTCCAAAAATTTCTTCCTAGCCATTTTTTGTTCTAAGGAATATAGAGATAGAATCCTAAAATGTGGTCCTTGGTTTATGGGAAGAGCAGGACTCTTCCTTACCCATCGATATGAAAGTTTTTCACCTAAAAATGTAAGCTACCCATTGAATTTTGGGAAATGGATACCTTCAAGGCAATAAAAAATATTCTAGGATAATTCCTTGATATTTTAGAAACTACAAAAGATGGATTCTTGGTTATTTATGCTCATATATTGGTCATGATTGATATAAGTAAAGCTTTACCAAAATTAATCATTCTTAAGTATGGGGATAAGATGTGGACCCAAACCATAGATTATGAAAACATATCTTTTAGATGTAGAAGATGTCATGAGGTGAGGCATATTGAGATATCATGCCCTAAGAAGAGCCCAAAAAAATCATATGTAGAAAACCGCAAGAGAAACTTACAAATGGATATGGATGAAGATGGTTTTCAACTTCCAAAAAATAGATCTAGAAAAATAAAAGCAAAGAAATAATGGAGACTAGTAAGGAAGGATATTGGAAGAAATACCAACCCTTTTGAGGCTTTAGCCTATGAAGAAAAATTAGATCAAAGCTTATATGACACAATACAATACGTTCAACATATTAACAAGGAACTCTCCTATTCAATATGATCCTGATTTAAGGACGAACATTCTCGATGAACCTAAGGAATATGTCTCATCAGATTTTGAAGACTCTTTTGAAGTACCATGCACCATTTAGGAGAAACAAATTGTAAAGAAAATATAGTGTTAGATGTTAATACCTCCACCATTAATAAGGAAATACCAAAAATAAGCAAGACAAGTTAAAAGCTTCTATTATAGAGCCAGGAGAGGATAAATTTGATGTAAAATAAAGTTGTGAAAGAATATTAAGGAATAGAATGATAAGATCTACTCTTGATACAGGTAAGGAAAAAAGAGGAAAAGCCTCAAATTATCAAGTGAGATCTAAGGAAGCATGAGAAAACATAGAGAAAGGAACACACACTATTTTGGTTGAAATTCTCTTTACCAAATAACAAAATGATATCGATGATTTGTAGGTGGGGTCAGTAGTCCCTAATGAGACATGATTATCATCTCATGGAATATAAGGAGTGCTAATGCCCCCTCAAAGTAGAGGTATATCAAGGACCTCTATTTAAGTAACAAGCTTGATATTCTTTGTATCCAAGAAACTATGACAAAAGCTCTGCTTAAGTAATAAACCTAATATTCTTTATATCTAAGAAACTAAAATGACAAAAGAAGTTTTCAAAACTATGAAAATAGTATGGGCAAGATGTGAATGGGATGCTATGGATTCTGAAGGATCAACATGAGGAATTATAGCTTGTTGGAATCCCACTAGAACCTCTTGTGTAACCATTCTTAAAACTAGGCACTAATATCCTCTTTAGTCACATGCTACTTTGCAGATATTCATTTCATATTTATCAATGTTTATGGACCTACAACTCAATCAAGTAGATTAGAATTTTGGAGTGGGATTGAAGGCTTTATGAGAAGTAAAGACCAAGAAACTCAATTCATGATCATATGACATTTTAATGTTATAACCAATTTGGATGAAAAATTTGGAGGAATTAGGAAATCAACCCAAAGTATGAAATATTTCTTTGCCTTTATTCAAAACAATAATCTATGGGAGGTTGAGTTTGAATAAGACAACTACACATTGACCAAAAAGAGGGTAGGCTAAAATCTATAGCAAACATATATATAGATGCATACTCTCATATCATTGGCTAGATGAAGGGACTTGTAAGGGACTTGTGCTAAAATTAATACCTTGGCAAGGATTGGTTTAGACCACTGGCTAATAAGAGTTAAAATGGTGGTAAGTTAATTAAAAAAAATCATATTTTAAATATGAGAATATGTGGGAAGACCATCCTCAATTTGTTGATATGATAACACAAATGTGGAATTCTTTAGGAAATAATGGGTTATATACACTTCCAAAACAAATTAAATCAATGACATCTAGATTAAAAGAATAGAACAATAACACTTTTAGAAATATTTTTGAGAAGAAAGAACTAAAAGATAAACTTTCAAAATTCTAAAAATATGATCATAATAATCCAAACTAAGAGGAAAGAGAGTTGATTAGTGAATATCATAATAGTTTGAGTAAGAAAGAGAAAATTTGGAGATTCAAATCGAGACAAACTTGGTTAAAAGAAGATAATTTTTTTTTCATATGATGGTTATAGTACAAAGATTAGATTCTAGAATTAGTAGAATTAAATCAGTAGGGGTTTGGATTGAAGACTAGAGTGAAATTAGAAAGGAGGTAAGGTATTTTTATCAAAATATTCTAGGATTAAAGGAGTCTGAAGTTCTTAATGATAAACTTCTACAAGAAGTACCTTTAGTTATAATAGATGAAGACAATAGAAAATTGATGGAGCCTATTACTTTAGAAGAAGTTCATTTAGCTCTTTTATCTTTTAATAAGGATAAATCCCCAAGTCTATATGGGTTCTCTGCAACATTCTTTCAATATAATTGGGATATAGTTAAGGATTATTTATTGGTGTAAATGGACCAGCCTAGGGTAAAACAATATATACCTTATAAAATAAATGCAACATATCTTACCCTGATTCTAAAAAAGAAGGATGCAAAGTTGTTTGATTCATTTAGAACCATAAGCCTATGTAATATGACATATAATATTATCTCAAAAGTGATGATGAATCGGTTAAGACAACTATTAGATAAAATTATTTTAAAAGAACAAGGAGGATTTGTGAAAGGGAGATAGATTCTAGATGAGATCATAGTAGCTCATGAAGTTATACATTTAACAACTTCAATAAAAGAGAAAGAAATGATCTTAAAACTTGATATGAGTAAAGCCTATGATAGGGTTAAATATCATTTTCTTTTTGTAGTATTAGAAATGTTTGGTTGGTTTTGGGAAGAAATGGGTTAGATGGATTAAAAATTGTATCTATACACTTTTATATTTAGTGTTGGTCTATGGGTTAGTAAAAAAATCTTTTAAATCCAAAAGAGGTCTTCAATAGGGAGATCCTCTATCACCATATCTATTCATTATTATGGCAAATATTTTGGGTAGGAACTTGGAGAAGGCTAACAAATATGGGCTTATAAGTGGACTTAAGGCTAGTAATATCATCAACAACATCACCCATCAAAAATTTGTAGATGATATAACCCTTTGTAGGAGGGAAAGGGTAAACGAGGCCAAATATTTAAATAAATTATTAAAGGAATATGAAATAGCATTAGGGAAAAAAGTTAATAGGATAAAATCCAAAATTTACTTCCTAAACACTCCAACTAAAATAAAAGCAAGGATATGCAGGTTACTTCAAATGGAGGAGGCAAATTTACCAACAACTTATCTAGGGATGCCCTTATTTGAGGGAAGAATGAGGATAGAATTATGAAATCCAATTATAAGTAAAGTTTAAAATAAACTACTAGTATGGAAAGGTAGATGGTTATTGTTAGCAAGAAGAGTGCAACTAATTAAATTAGTCTTACAAGCCATTCCAACTTATTATATGTCATTGTATACTTTTCCAAAATAAATAGAAAAAACTTAACCTTTATTATACGATCATTTTTATGGTCAGGATTACATGATAAAAGAAAATTTCCTTTGGTTAAATGGAGCAAGGTGTGTGATGATAAAACTAGGGGAGATCTTGGTTTAAGAGCTCTTATAGATGTCAATGTACCTCTTAGGGGAAAAGCAATCTAGAGATTGTACAAAAAGAGTAAAAAACAATGGGCAAGAATTCTTCTAAGTATATTGAGCCCAATGACCCAAGCTTAATTTTTACTGCATTCTCTCTACCAAATGGTTCTACACTTTGGAACAATTTAAAAAAATAAATTGATCTAGTGATTAAAGGTTTAAGATAGATAGTGGGAAATGGAGAAAAAAATATTTGGATGGATACTTGGTGTGATAAAAAAACACTCAATCTAGATCCAATTTTGAAACCTTGGATGAGATTACTTCAAGACGAATATGATGATAGGATATCAAATATTTTGTACAAGGATCAGGAAGAAAGATAAAAATAGAAAGAAGATTTTTTTACAAGTATACAAGACATTAATGCTAGGAGGTAGTTGAGTAGAAAGATAACAACAATGATTATTTTGAAGGGAGCCAACGATAAATTGATTTGGGAGTTGAATAGCTTAGGAGAATACTGAAGAAGTGGATATAATGTAAAGCACCAAAAAAATAGGAATATCACAATAAGGAGAGATATTTGGGATGGCCCAAGAATTCTTAAAGTCAAATGTTTGTTTGGCTAGTAGGTCATAGAAGAATTTTATCCTAGGATAACCTTATGAAAAGGGTTTTTCATGGCCTCTCACAATGTGTTCTTTGTAAAAAGTAGGAGGAGAGTATAGACCATTTCTTGGGATATTGCTCTATAGTCTGGAAACTGTCACAATGGATTCTTAATATGTTTGGTAAATGCATTGTAATGTCCCTTTTTAGGAACAACAAACCCTTACTACGAAAATGCAAAAATTAAGTATAGCAAGGAAATAACTCAGAAATTGCTCATAAAATAACATAAGTATGAGGAGAAATCAGCCAGTATCATATATTAAATATTGGCAAACCAATATAACAACTGGAATGGACAAATGGGTCCTCAAGGAACTCAAAATGTAGATGCAAACTCCCACAAGTGGGACGAACTAACCCCAAGGCTGAACAGATGCAAAAGCTCCTCAAAAATGACCCCAAATACAAGCGTAGGGTTTGGGGCTGCCAACGAATCTGAAACACATGACACAAATGCTCCCAAAAATACCATGAACTCCTCAAAGATGCCTCTTTTTGTATTTTTGATATTTTAGGGCAATAACACCTGCAATGATATTGCCAAGACCCCAACCATGCACCTCCAATGCACTATGGGAATGAGCAAGACCTACAATCTCAACTCATGGAACCTCTAGGGTTTCAATATTCAATTCTGATATCAACATAACATGCCCAAAATGGGACGTCTCACTCCCTTATATAGGGTGAGGTTCTAATTTGGAGTTGACATCTCCCAACCCTAAAATCACTTAAAGTGCCTTATTACAACATAAAAACATAAAAAATAAATAAACACAACTTAATTTATGTCTCCTAGTCACATGAACCCATTTTTCACTTTTATAATTAAGTGTAGGAGACATTTACAAAAAATATTTATTTTTGGGACATTACAAGTCCACCCTCCTCAAATTGCTTGTCCTCAAGCAAAGTCAAAGTTGGAGCATCTAAAATTTCTGCACCTTCCCAAGTAGCATCCTCCATAGGCAAGTCCTTCCACTTCACAAGATATTCTTTGACAATCCTACTCCTAAGCTTTCTCTCCCTTGTCTCAAGGATCAATTCAGGTTCAAGAATGAGCTTTCCTTCATCATCAAGGGGTGGCAAATCTGAATATGGCTGAATATGTTGGCCCAAGGCCTTCTTCAAACAACAAACATGGAAGACATTATGTATTTTACTTCCACTTGGAAGTTCCAAAGCATATGCAACCTATCCATCCTTACTCAACACCTTGTAGGGTCCATAAAATTTGGGTTTGAGTTTTTCTGCTCCACTTCTTTTCAATGTAGACTGTTTATAGGGCTGCAACCTAACATAAACCAAGTTTCCCACCTCAAATGAGCACTCACTACGCTGCTGATCTGCATACTTCTTCTGCTGATTTTGTGTCGTAAGAATATTGTCCTTTAAAGAATTAAGAATATCTTGATTTTCTGCTGCAAAGTCTCTAGCTTTTTGGACCCTTGAATCACAAAAAATCAGATCTAAAAAGTGTGGGGCATCATAACCATAAAGTGCCTTGAATGGAGACATTTTTATGGACATGTGTGAAACCAAATAAGTATTTCACATTCATATTAACTTAGGAAAATAGATTACATTCGCTTAAATAAGCTTAGAATAACCATAGGAGAAATTAGGGGGGAATAGGAGAAGATAGGGGAAAAGAAGTTTAATTAAAACAAATCACTTCTGCCGCCCAACCTTGCTGCCGTCCAACTGCCGTCCAGGTAAGGTAAAAGGTAAGTAAATTTACCCAAGGTAAAATATTAATTTTTAACCTTTTACCATACGTAAATTTCCAACATTCTCCCCCTTGATGCTAAAGACACTCATGCAAGAGTTCTTTAAGCATCACAACATTGGAAGAAAACATTTCTCTTACGTTTCCTCCAATCTTGTATCAAGTAATCAAAATTTATAAAAAACTTGTGGTGGCACTCCTTCCACTCTTCATGTGGGATCTCCTTCATCTTTGTTGCTACTCTTTCCTGCAAGTAACCGAGTGCCCTCTTTTGATGAGCTACTCCCCCTTCATCAAAAGCTTCTTCAAAAAATGACATTCCCATAATGTCACATGTATTGGTTCTCACTAACCAATCTAGCACATTTCTTTCATTATTCTTTCTATGATCTTCAAACCATATTTCATCTCCTAATACTCCTGAGTATGTAATATGCATTGGAATTTCATTCATCTTTGATGTTGCTCCTCCATAACGCAAATGCTTGAGTGCCATATTTTGTTGATTAGCTCTCCCTTCAACAAAAGTCTCTCCTCTTGTGGTTTTCAGCAACCACTCTCTTACATCTTGATCATGATGGTCTTTAAACCATACTTTCACATTTTGATCATCTTTTACATCTTCATCACTAAACAATACTCCACATGAGTATTTACAATTAATCATCTCACATAGATGATTATACCATACAACTCTTTCAGATATTTCTACACAAAATATCACAACAAATATGGCCATCCAATGACCAATTACATATGCAACATAAAGTTGCTCCTCACACAAATGTTCTCTCAAAACAATGGCTTTACAATATTCCTTCTCCCAAGGAATTTTAAACACATCATTTGGATCCATGTGACCCAAGTTCTTCATTATTGTCTTCGCTCCAAGAAGACTCTTCATCAAAGTTGTCTCAATGAGACAATCACCTTTAAATAATGCCTTTGGAAGACATTCTCCTTTCTTTTCATACCTGCTCACAAAAAACAAATCATTAATCATAAAAATATTACCTTCACTATGATTAGATTTGGTGCTTCCCATAAAGCTGCTTTGTGGCAATTCTCCTTCATTGTATGTTGCTTCAAGAGCAACCATCAACTCTTCACTAAGAGTTCTCCTCCTTTGTTCAAGCCATGTTGGTGTGTTGAAACACCATTCATCCAAGCAATCATTCATTGTTGCTTTATCAAAACAAATCTTTTTCTGCAATGTAGTCACTCCAAGTGAGTGATCTCCATCCACAATTGTCTCTTCAAGACAATTCTCAATCTCCTTTGATGATGCCTCCATTTCACCATGAAGTTCATCAATGACTATCTCCCTATTTTCTAGCTCCTCTTTGAGATAGTTTTCCTCATACAAAATAGTTTTCACTCCTGATGAGTGATCTTCAATCATGAGTGATGTTTCCTTGGCCATTACAACAAGAAAATCAGCAGTCACATTGTTATTTTCTGTTTCTATCTTATTTGCTTTCTCACTTTTCTTCTCCCAAATGAGATAATATTTTGTGCTCTTTTCTTCACACAACATATTGTCATCTTTGAGATTCACAAAATCTCTCTTCACATAACCTTCTTGGACTGATGGACAAGAAGTATCTCTATTTGTCACTCCTGATGAGTGATCTTCACAATTGAGCATGAAACTTATAGTCTTCATCTCCTCTTCATCAACAATGTCATGGGAATCAACATCCCATACTTCTTGTGAATCAATCTCATCTTTATATTTATCATTTTCTTCCCCCTGTAGAGGAACAATTTTATCATCTCCTTCAAGGAGATTTTTAGTTGCTCTTTCAAGAGAGCACACAACCATTCCAAGTGAATGGTCTTCAAGCCAATGGTCTTCCTTGAACATTGCTTTTCCAGCATCATGCCAACAATCTTGGTTGAGGTCATTTTCATCATTATTCTCATCCATGAGAATTTTAGGTGCATTCTCCATAATACACTCTTCATTTGCTTTATGTGAGTGGTCTTCAACTATGCAACACTCCATGATGAGGGTTTCTCCATCATTATCTGCTTTATTCTCCTCCATGAGAATTGTAGATGCTTTGTTCATGAAGCATTCTGCAACAAATAACTGATGTGGTGTCTTCTCCATAAGACACTCTTCTTCATATGTCTCCTCCATGAGACATTCTTCATCATACATCACCTCATCTAGGTGATCTTCATATGTCTCCACCATGAGACATTCTTCATCATACATCACCTCATCTAGGTGATCTGCAAGCAAGGAACACTCCAATGTGAGTGTTTCTCTTCCTTCAACTTCAAATTCTGCTTCCACTTTTGAATGATCTTCACAACAAGATCTTTGAGCAATTGTCTCGTCATTGAGACATTCATCCTTTTTGCTATCAATGTGAATGATTTCAAAGCATTCCATTCCCGCAAACAATTCATTAGTACAATTTTTCTTTTCATCTTTTTCTCCTCCTAAAAGAAATAATTGACTATTACAATTTTCAATAACTGTAGGTGCCTCCCCCATGAAGCACAAATCTGGAATAGCAATACTTGGAGATTCAATCTCCCCCTCAATCTCAACAATGCATTTGTCAAGGGCTTCACAAACAACCTCTTCATCTGCATAACTCACAAAGCTTCTACAAGAAGCAAAACCTCTCTTGCCTCCTCTTCCTTTTGAAGCATAAATACCTCTTCTTCTTAAATTTTCCTCATAGACTTCATAAGCCTCTTCTTTCTGCAAAGAAACATCTTCAAAGAATAAGGGCTGATCTCTCTTTTTCTCATCCTCTTGTCCATGAAGGGATTTCATATCTTCGTCTTTCTTTTCTGCAATGTTACATTCCTCCATTCTTGAGAAATGGTCATCAATGGAATATCCTTCCATATTTTCAAGATGCCAACACTTTTGGGTTGAATCTTCAAGCAAGCCATCATCCAGTTTGGAGTGGTCTTCACAATATGCATCATTCCCATAGAATGATCTTTCCTCTATTGTTTCGTAAATGAGACTTTCCCTGTCAATGTCCATGTTTTCCAAACATGCCATTTTCTCAACTGATTTTGTTTCCTTACAAAAAACCTCATTCACACAATTTTTCTTTTCATCATCATATTCTCCCTCTAAAAGAGAGAATTGACAATTTTCATCATATTCTCCATTTAAAACAGAGAATTGATATATACAAGGTTCCATGCCAACACAAGACATGTCTTCATATGAGTCTTTACAAGACTCTTCAAAATCTCCTTGAAAAGGATCTAATTCAGAAGCTTCTTCAAGGAAGCAAGGCTCCTCCTTGCTTAAACAATCTTCTTGATTGTCACTCATGACTTTATGGGTGTCCGCATCAAACCCATAAGCATCCTTCAACACTTGCCATGCCACTGTAGCTGATTTACAATTGGCTATGAGAGGAAAAACACTCTTTTCCATTCCTCTCCTCAAATCCATAAGGGCTAAGCAATTTTCATATTGCTTCCCTTTCATATCTTTACTCTCGTCTCCTTGTAGCTTGTTCCATGTGGGTTCCTCATATCCTTCTTCGACTATGTCCCAAAACCCTTTTGCAATCAATAAAGTCTTCATCTTAATTGCCCAGAATTGATAGTCTTTACCATCAAAAACTGGCACCTTCACATATTCAAACTTGGTGTCCATTTTGTAAATGTCCAATCATCAATATTCCATCACAATATTTAACCCTTCAACGGGGTTCCAAGGACCACATTTTAGGAGTCCAAAATTTTCTAGAAGCACTAAACGGGTGCTCCAGAAGGCTTCCCGTCAATTTTCTTACCTCACTTTTGATGCAAAAAATATCCCTCTTTTAAAGCCTTTTTACAAGGATTGCCTCTAGGGCAATTGTGCCAATCACTTACAAAAATTGCCTCTTAGGCAATGTTTCCTCTTTTTTTTTTTTTAACAAAATTTCACCTATCAAAGCGTGAAAATTTTACATATATTTCCTCTTAGGAAATGCCTTTTATCCAAAAATTTTGACAAATAGTTTCCTTTTCATTTTCAAAATTTTCTATTTTTTAAATGCTAAATTTTTTAAATTTTAATCAATTTTTTATATAAAAAATATATATATATATATAGATAAATTTTTAAGTGTTTAAAATTTTTATCTATATAATATAAATTTTATAAATAAAAAAGATTAAAACATAAATAAAAAAAATATTATATATTTTTTAAGCAAAAAAAATTTCTGCCGCGCGTGGGGTTCGACCTCGCGACCTCCCGCGGCCAAGCTTGGCGCTAGCCCAAATAACCAGTCGGGCTAGCGCGTCTGACGGGTACAGAAGGCGACTGCCTTCTATTTAAACCCTCCGTCGCGCCATTGCTTAAAAAAAATAAAACCGGGACTTTTTGTCCCACATCCGTCACGCGGACGGATTTAGAGGCTTTAAAAGCCCTTTGTCGCGCATTAGTTCTCGATTGCCTGCGGGCAATCGAGACCGAGATGATTTTGCTCGGCCGAACGGTGGCCCACGGGCGCGCCACGTGGCGGGGTTGATCGCTGCCACGTGTCGCGTCCGATTGGTGCCACTTATCGGCCAACGATCTTCTCGCCTCCACGTCACCACTTCGCGCCGCCACGTGTCCTGCTCGCACGCCGCCACACACCGCCACGTGTCCTGCTCGCACGTCGCCACGTGTTCAGTTCCAGCCAGTCTCTGCCTCGGTTTGCGTGCTAGCTCCAATTCTTGTTGATTTATCTCTTGTAAGGACACCATTCTTTGCAACATGTCAAGTAGGGCATCAAATTTTTGCTAGTCCTATCAACTGGCCTTTGGGGCTCCTCAACCTCTTCCCTGTTTGACATTTCCAAAGCAAGTCAGTTTCTCCTAGTAAAATATTGATGAACAGGAGGACGATGCATAAAACCCTATCAAACCCTAAAAAGATGAAAATCTAAAATTCTAAAAATTCTGACCACCAATTTTTTTTTTGAAACCACAGAACTGCAAATTGGTCAAAAGGGTATCCAAATCTGCAATTTTTATTTTCTGAAAAAAATCCCTAAAAATCCGCGAATCCCCTAAAAATTCGCGATTTTCACTAGGGCACAACTTTTTACCACAGAAACACACTTATCACCACGAATCACTGGCTGGCAAGATTCCAGCTCTTATACCACTTGTAATGTCCCTTTTTTAGGAACAACAAACCCTTACTATGAAAATGCAAAAATTAAGTATAACAAGGAAATAACTCAGAAATTGCTCATAAAATAACACAAGTATGAGGAGAAATCAGCCAGTATCATATATTAAATATTGGCAAACCAATATAACAGTTGGAATGGACAAATGGGTCCTCAAGGAACTCAAAATGTAGATACAAACTCCCACAAGTGGGACGAACTAACCCCAAGGTTGAACAGATGCAAAAACTCCTCAAAAATGACCCCAAATACAAGCGTAGGGTTTGGGGCTGCCAACAAATCTGAAACACATGACACAAATGCTCCCAAAAATGCCACGAACTCCTCAAAGATGCCTCTTTTTGTATTTTTGATATTTTAGGGCAATAACACCTGCAATGATATTGCCAAGACCCCAACCATGCACCTCCAATGCACTATGGGAATGAGCAAGACCTGCAATCTCAACTCATGGAACCTCTAGGGTTTCAATATTCAATTTCGATATCAACATAACATGCCCAAAATGGGACGTCTCACTCCCTTATATAGGGTGAGGTTCTAATTTGGAGTTGACATCTCCCAACCCTAAAATCACTTAAAGTGCCTTATTACACCATAAAAACATAAAATATAAATAAACACAACTTAAGTTATGTCTCCTAGTCACATGAACCCCTTTTTCACTTTTATAATTAAGTGTAGGAGACATTTACAAAAAATATTTATTTTTGGGACATTACATGCATGGTGATGAATGGCATAATTTAAGAATGATTAAAGCAATGGTAGAGTACTTTTAAAAGTGAGGCTTTATAGACAATTTGGAATATATCAAAAGATACAATACTTTGACTATATGGCTAGAAAGGAATAGAAGAATATTTAAAGGAAAGAAAGTAATTTAGAGGTGATGAAAAAGTAGATTTGTTTAGCCATAGAGGAGTCTAATCCAACCCTATCAACTCACCCAATCCCTAATTTGGAAGCAGAGAGCCTTGATAGATGAAGTCAAGTCATCAAATGGAATTATGGTGTTGGGTACATGAAAAATAAATTGATGGCAAATAATATAAAGTGGAAACCACCAGATGTGGAGTTGATCAAATTGTATTCTAGCGGAGCATCTAAAGGAAATCCAGGACCAGTAGGAGGATAAATAATTAGAAATAATAGAGGAAAGATTTTGTCTCATTATACTTTCAATAGTGGATATAAGACAAGTAATAAAGTTGAATCTTGGGCAGCTTTAGAAGGGTTAAAAATATACAAAAAAATGAAATGGAATAGAGTATGTATGGAAGGTGATTTACTCATAGTAATAAATACAATTTTGAGGAAAGCAAAGGCTCCATAGAACATACAAGAGATAATTGTGGAAATTCAAGATCTTGCTAAAGAGTTTGAAGAAATCGGGTTTACACATACGTTAAGGGAAGGAAACATATGTGCAGATAGGATAGCCAATAGAGGGGTTTAAATAGAGGATCGTGAAGTTAAATTATCTTTTCCATGGTTAGAGGAAGTAGTAAGTTTAGCTGAATATGACAAGAAAATGTTAACTACCTGAATCAAATAATGATTAAGAGTTACTTTAATGTTTTCCATGGTAATATTTGCTTTATTTTGTAACATTAATTTATTTTCATATAACTATTTATTTTAATATTTGTGGTTGCACTTGTCCTTTAGGAAGGACACTAGCAATCTAGATCTGATAAAGTGGACCATGATAGTGCGATGTTTTGGAAATGTTACTCTACTAAGATGCAATGCATAGATAGTAGAGGTGAAATTTTGGTATTGTGAAGGTTGTTGTAGGAAAATGTCAAAAAGGATGTTGAATTTTGGAATATTTGTATTCACATAGAAAATTGAAAAAATCTAAAAAATGAAATTCAAGAATTCAAATATTTTATGTAAAATGATGTAGATTTCTAGCTATATCATCTCAATTGAGATGAGAAGTGAATTTATTTTTTAACTCTCAAAACTCTAAAGAAGAGAGTTGTGGTTTGTCAAGGGCGGGGGACCCGAGTACAACCTCTTGTTCCTATAGAAAAAAAAACTATTGTTCACATCAATTAATCAAGATATCTGATAAACATTATTTATAGATATTTGATCTGATGCTTGGTTGCCACCTTACCCTCTTATTTATGATCTAAAATAATAACCATTGGCTCAAGTTTCTTTGTTTTATAGGTCTAAAAGTAAAAACATTTAGTGATATGAGCAAATATTTTTAGATCTTAGATTTCTATTATCAATTTGGTTAATGAAGAGGACCTCAAAAAAGTGATGTATGACCTCCAAAAGATGTTTGAAGAGTCTTGTTTGCCCATTTTCTTACATAAGGATGAGTTGGTTCAAAATTTATTGAAAGATAGTGGATACTTGATGAAGTTGAGCTCCAAAAGATGTTTGAAGAGTCTTGCTTGCCATTTTCTTACATAAGGATGCGTTGGTTCACAAATTATTGAAAGATAGTGGATACTTGATCCAATTGAGCTCTAAAAGATGTTTGAAGAGTCTTGTTTGCCTATTTTCTTACATAAGGATGAGTTGGTTCAAAATTTATTGAAAGATGGTGGATACTTGATCAAGTTGAGAAATAGGGTTTTGGAGAAATCATAATTTTTTAGTCTCAAGGATTTTCTTTGGAAGAATAGTGTCTAAAAGCCCACCCTAAGGAGTCAACATTGCTTTGGCTAGAAGCCCAAAATAAAATTGTTATGGGTGACATTTTGCAAAGAACAAAATCATGGACCCCTTAAAGTGTGACTTGTGAAAGAAAGAGTCTAAACATTAGATGATTTACTGCTTTATTGTTCCTTTGCATCCACCATTTGGAAAAAAATTATTTTTATTTTAAAATAATCTTTTAGGTTGCTCCATTAAAAGTAAAATAGTTAATGAAATGTGGGATAAATGTTTTAAAGCTAAAGCATTAAGTTTCTACATAGAATTGGTCTTTCTATTATTGTTTGGAATTTATGGCTAGAAAGGAATGAAAGATTTTTCAAAAACAGTATCTCAAAATCATAATTCACATTGTTAGTCTCTTTTGCAAAATGTTTATAGGCATGGTGCTCATTATGGAAATCTCGAGTATGATGTGCTAATTGTTTGGCTAAATGTTTTGAATATACATATAGGGTTGATCTACACTAATGTAGTTATTGCAAAGGACCTAGATCAATCCATGGTAAAATGGAAATGTCCCAAAGTTGGGTTCATTGAACTTAATTTGAATGGTTCTTCCAAAGAAACCCTGGAAAGAGATGAAGGAAATGACATTCTTTTGGAATATTGAAGGTAAAATTCTTTTTACCTACTCAAACACATACAAAATTTCAACAAACAACCATGCAAAGCTAGGGCACTTTCTTTCAAAAAAAAAAAAAAACTAGCTAGGGCACTTCTTATAGGTATCAAGATAGCCATGGAAAAGAATGAAACATCTTTCAATTGAGAGATTTATAAATCATTCTTAATGTTGTAAAAAGAATAGATGCAGGGATTTTTTAAATAATAACATTATTTTGGATGTCCATAATTATCAATGGAAGCAATAATTTGCAAATGCCCATATATCTATGAAGATTAAATAAAACAATAAATAAGTTGACCAATTAACCAATTAAAAGTATTGATTGTTATTTAAAAAAAAAAAATTAAAAATAATTGAACAAAAAAGATTCTATCTCTTATCATATATAAAATAAATAATTATACTCAAATTATATTTAGTTTTTAATTCTAATAATAATTATTGTTATCAAAAAAAAATTGATAACTTTTTTAAGCAATTCGCCCTCATCACTTGAACTTCAAACCTAAGGACAAAATATCAAAGTCCATCCCCAAAATTGGGTTTGGGATTGGAACTTCACGTGAGTTCGAATTTTACAATGTTTGAAATCATCATAAGAGGAAATTTGCACATAGGCCTTTGTGCTTTGATTATTAGATTAATTATAGATGTTATTAAAAAAAAAACGAACTTCTAGGGCTACCTTCGCCTCCCACTTTGAGGGCATCAAGTTTTCATTATTCAACCTGAAATGATAATATAAAATAAAGCCGTTGAATCTAAAGTAACCGATCTTTTCCACCATGCGGTATCCTCAATGCATTATTGTCTAAGAAATCTTTGGCCTCTAGGGCTTTCAATAATTAGGGTGTTCTGCATCTATTGGTCACTATCCTAGGATGAGATGGTCATCATATTCTTCAAGCGTACTTACTCTTCCACTATTAATAATTTTAAATCTATTATCATTATTTCTTGGCTGTTTCAAATCTGTATTAACATTTGTTTCCATGTTTCCGTTGGCCATATGCTGACTCCTGATGCTTTCCTTTAATTTGATATGATCTTATTAGTCGTAACAAATTCTTATTCAGCTTATACTTTTTAAAAAGCATGGACATCTCTAAGATCTTACATGTTTAGAAAAGTAATTGCTTAATGAAAATTGTTCCTCAAAAAATTCTGCAAATTCAGAAAACACCGACCAAACATGGAGACTCTTCAGCCTCAAGGTAAAACAAAACCAAGAGACTTTTTGCACCATAAAGTGCATTCTTATTCTACTTTCAATTCAATATGAGACTCAGGTTCAAATCTTGCCAAACAGTACATTCATGATTGCCAAACTGTTATATACCATTGTGTGATCATGATATAATATGGGTTCAGGCCCTTTCTATCCCATATAACTGATTAAAAAGAAAAATTGAAAGATGCACTTCAAATTCAAAAACCAATTCGGAATATTGCCTTTGCAATTGTTGCAGGAAGAATAACTTGAGAGTATAAATCCTTGGTCCTGTTTGTATGTAATGGAACAGAGATCAAAATCCAGCAGGAAAACCACCTTTTCTTGGATCACTGACTGCAATGAGTTTTCCATTTAAGACATTTTTAACTACATTTTGTCTCTCTAGATGGCCATGGAAGTCATGAACAATCATCTGGCATATTGATCCACCGACCACTCCATGAAGCTTGTGACCTCGTTGCTTTAGTCCCTCTATCACCTTTCCTGAGAGTTCAACATGGTCTCCAAGAACAGTTGTCCAGTTCTCATAGTCGACCACATTTGGAATCAGCTGCATTTCATCAAAACATCATCCATCTAAAACCTCACGGAATATGATGAAAAATTGGTGAGTTGTGAGGGCAAATGCAGAACTTATAAAATGTTTGTTATAATTAAATTCATTAACTCAGAAAAGGAAAAAAAATAGAAGACCTGATGATAAACTCGAGGTGCAATCATAGATGAGAATGGCTTCATCTTCCTAATGAAGTAGTTCAAGAATAACTCAATGGTTGCTGCAGGTATCTTGATTCCTCCACTTGCACCAAGCACAGCTCTCAATTGTCCTTCCTGCTAGCAAGCAAAGATCCAATATCATTAGAAGAAGCACCAGCCTGGTTGGCGAGATTTTGGATCCAACGGTAAGAAGCTGAAAGGAAATCAAGTCAGGCATAGACAGAATAAAGAGATTGTTTAGTTAATACAACAGAGAAAAATAGTACATATAGAGGACTCCATCAAGTTATTTGAATATGGTTGTTTGGATCTCAAATGCACCACCGACTCTTATTTTAAGAAGATATAGTTTGGCAAAGAGGGAAAAGAACCATGAACTCAGACAGCAAACTTAGGTTTCCACAGAAGACCAAACAGTAGTGGCTATTGTCAATACATTTTTGAGATTAATAAACAAGTGGTAGCTTGTCTGTCAAGATGTTGAAACAGAGGCATCACCATACAAACAATGTTTGGGAGTTTGCCTATGGACTTTCATATCACATCTGTTATTGAATGGAAATCCACTCTGTATCAAAACAATATCAACATTTCAAAACTAGATATATGCATGCAAGGTACATACATTAATTTTTCCTTTATCAAGTCAAAAAGAAGAAAGTTTTCAATGTTTGCCTTGTTGATTATATATGGTCATGTTTGTCCAAAGAAAAATATGTTTTCCATAAAAGAATTCAAATGGGCAAAGTCTTTCTTCTACTTCCAAATTAGTCCTATGAAACAAATTCAAATATTTGTTCTCAGATTTTGTTTATATAGTTAAATAAATCTTTGTCATGCAATATTGATGGCCTAAACTAGTGTTCCAAAGGACATTTTTCTTAAAGCCAAGAAAAAAAAGTATAGTTTCTTGTCAAAAAATTATTGTGCTCCAAAAGCAAGCAAAAGAAAATATTTAATAGGTGACAGCATTAACACAATGTTGATAAGGATGATGAAGGTAGTAATAATGACTATGTTTATAGCTCACTTTTACTATCACAAAGAAGAAATCAAGCACCATTTATTGAAGTAAACTAAAACATGCACAAAAAGATTTAAAAAAGGAATTTGATTCTTCAATCCTAATGAAAAGATAACTTGAGTGCTGCTGTGTATTTTGAAGATGATTCCATGTAGAAAATAAAGACTGAAGATGTTGTACTTCTAAGGTTGCTACTGTGAATGTAGAAGATCATTGTATCTACAAAATCAAGAGTCAAGAAGTTGAGATTTGGGATTATTTAAAAAAAATGAAACAATAGTCTAGTCTTTCAAATCTGTTCTTTAAATCAAAAGTGAAAGTATTCTCAATAAATTGTAGAGAGTAGAATCCCAACACATCACTCAAATTCTCACCAAAAGTTGCATTTTAAAACTGTTAAACATGACCCACATTTCTATGCAAAACAGAATTGCAGAAAAGACAAATGAATATCAAATTGTTGCAATGTCCAATGCTGTGTAAAACGAAAAGATCTTGAAAAAAATTACAGGGTAGAGGCAACAAATTGGACACTCTACTTGTTCAATTGATCTCCTACAAAAGCTTAGGAATGAAAAATATCAAAGAACCTTGGTCAAGTGGAAAACCTAATCTGAGGCACTTGAGAATTGTAGGAAGCATGGCTTATATGCACATTTGAAAATGTAAGAGGAAGATGTTGGAAGATAAAACCATTAAATGTGTCTTAAGAAATCACAAGGATACAAATTGTATAATCTAACAATAAAAAATATACGTAAGTCATCATAGAATTATCAATAGAGAACCAAAATATGACCAATTGCCAAGCAAAATTAATCAATATTTTTGGTAAAAAAGGGCAATAATGACAAATAGAAAGATATCTTATAAGGGTTGAAAAAACAAATTAACCAGAATAAAGCTAAAACAATGGAAAGTGCAACTCAAAGTGGTACCTCAAAATTCAATACGATGAAGGTTTCAAATTTGGCTGAATTATGAGATCCTTCATCTCAGGGAGACTTACAAATTCCTTGAGAACTGAGACCGATCTCACCAAGTGCTATGGTAAGTCCCTCCAAACAGAATTTTGTCATGGAAGAAAAGAAGTCAAAGAAATGGAGGGAGTCTATGCAAACAAAATATGATGTGTTGATTCCCCAATGATGGGGTATGTGCAAACTGAAACAAGAAAAGAGATTTCAAATGGAATTAAGCAAATCCGGGATGGATTAAATGAAATTTAGCAGTGCCTCTAAAGGGATGATAGAAGACAAATTTTCCTTGTTTATGCAAAATCCTACAGGCATGATACAAATAAATTTGTGGAGTCAAAAGATATAGATACATATTTGCAAATTGCCGAAAGGAAGGCCTGGAAAAGAGTAGAAATTGAAGGAGGAACTGACTATAATTGATGCTTAAACAACAAGTCATTTATGTTGGAATTTACAATATTTTCCAAAAATGAACAGAATCAAACCATGCACTCAAATCTTATACAAAAAACATAAAAGGACGAAAAAAAGAGAAGAGAGACACAGATTTGGGGGTGCCAATAGGAACCATAAATAATCACTGTAGGATCCATAGATTACATTCACAACACTCCAATGATTCAAATGAGGAGTGCTAGAAGGTATTTATACCAATACCAAAATCCCAATTACATATTAAAGTTTAACCTAAGCTGACATAACAAGAGAGCTTAAGGTTAATTACAAGCTATAAAGTGGGTTTAATCATAACAAGGTTAAGCTCGGCCCATAGGGCTTACATAATAAAATATTACAATAAATTTAAAACATTGCATAATGAAATGCCCTTAAGCCTATCAATATTACATTATATAATGTCATCCTTGGCCATGAATTAGATTATAATTTCAACACCCTCCCATAATTTGAACTAAGGGGTCAAGGAGAGAAGAAATTAGTGACAATAATATCGTCCCCCTATAATGGATGCTCTAATAGGCCTCTACAGTTGATGTAGATCCCTTAGAATCTTAGTCATCATCTAGAAGACATCCACTGATCTTTAGGAACTCAACTTCAATTCTATGCAATTTTAGCAAGCAATTCTTTGTTGGATGTCCCTCCCTCTTACAGTATCTGCAAGTGGTGTTTAATTTCTTTGAAGACTTAGCCTAGCCCTTGAGCCTTCTTAGATTTGAACTCCTTTGTGTCGGCATGTATTTGTGGAGTCCCACCATGATTCCGCATTGCCACCTAAAAATGAACTAGGAGAGAAAAAATTTGATCAAGAGTAAGAGTCTTTTGAGATTCCAAGAACATAGGAATCATATGAACCATTAGGTTCAACATCTGAAAAGAGGGGGAAATATTAGCAAGGACAATCTTCACACATTCTACATCATCTTTCTTTTTGCCTCTAGAAGATGCAATTTCCTCAATGACTTGAATCTTGCAACATAGTCCCCAACGTTATCAAATTCAACTAGTTTAAGAGAGGAAAGCTCCAATTCCATGACTTACTTTAGTAGTATTTACTTTCCTAAAAAGCGCATGCAATTTTGACCATACGTTGATAGGGTCACTCTCCTTATTGACAAGGAAAAGTAACTCCAGTTCAATCAACAAAGAAAACAGCCCAAGAGATTTTTTTTAATGGTGGGTTTTTTCATCAAGAACAACTACTTTATCCTCTTGAAAGATGCACCATAGGTTCTTACTACATAACAAGCCAATCATTTGGGTTGACCAAATACTATAGTTTTGCCCATTAAGGTGAGTAACTAGGGATTTGTGATCCATTTTACACAATTCGACCCCTAAAACCATAGCAGGTTCATGAACTAAAGCCACCATTGCGTAGAGCTCAAAAAATTGGGCTAAAAATGCTTCCGTGTACAAATTTTATGGCCTTAGAAATCTTTGCCCTAATGGACCCCAAAAAATGAAAAATTAAAGCCTCTAACTTTAGAAATTCAATATTCAATCACTCGCTACCACCGATCGTGTTGCAATTCACTGGTGCTTCCCACTCATATCCTGCCACTTCAACGCTTCTTTTCCTATGTTATTGCGATAGTTGGAGCGGTTGAGACAATATAAATATAAAAAAAATTAGTTTGATGTAGCGTAAAGAGTGTCCACATCAGCTTTATATCCATTAATAAATTCGAAAGGCGCCTAAAGAAATCGAACCCTAGTCTCTCCTACACCAAACACTATGCGCTAGCCATCGTGGCATGACAATGGATGGGAAGGAACATCCACCACTTCAATTTGACCTTCCTCTCTACCTCAAAAGAGTCACAAAATGGCTAGAAAAGGGTTCAAACACATGACCTTGCTCTCGTAGAACCAATCCACAAACCACTATGCCACTACAACTTGATGCAACAAAACCAAGAAGCCTCCATAAAAGTGCAATCTATCGGCCTCCTATGACAATCAAACAAAAGGCAGGTTCATTTCGAACCTACTACCTCTTGGCTTCAACAACCATGCTACAACAACATTCGAACATGGCGTGGATTCTCTAGATTCATAACAACTGGATTTGGAAGGAGGACGTTTTCACCATGCGAAAACTGGGGATGGTGGACTAAACCCGCAACGCTTTTCCTGCTACACTTTTGCATGCCACGCCCTAGCTCCAATAGCATCCATCCCACATGGACGGAGGCGTGCCCCTTACCCATGGAGAAGGGCTTTGTGCACCCAAAATTGTGCCAAACCAAAGTGGGGTGCACGTACCAATGCTTGCCCACTTTCAAATTTGAACTTTCCCGCCATTTCCACGAACTACTCATCAGACCTGTGCTTCCTACATTCAACGAACTAAGATCGAAATCCAAGTATCTAAAGTGATTCTTTGAAAATGCAAAATATTTTTCCTGTAGTGCTTTAAAAAAAGTGGATATGGAAAAGAAAACCGCCTCTTGTACAAAAAATGCTTATGAGGCATAGAAGGAAGAAATGTCCAAGGGTTTGGAAGAAAGATCGGAGACCCCAAACTGCATTTCTATGTGTCCAAGTGAGGTAGCTCCATACCTACTTTGATAACATGTTGGAATTAACAATATTTTCCAAAAAACGAATAGAAGCAAACCATCCATTCAAATCTTATACAAAAAGCATAAAAAGACAAAAAAAAAGAGAAGAAAGGCAAATATTTAGGGCTGCCCATAAATAGTCATTGAACAATACATAGATTACATTTACAATAATCTAATGATTCAAATGAGGAGTGGTATGGAGTATTTATATCAATACCAAAACCCTAATTACATAATAAAGTTTAACCTAAGCTAACATAACAAGAGGGCTTAAGGTTAATTAAAAGTTATAATGTGGGTTTAACCATAACAAAGTTAAGCTTGGCTCATACAACTTACATAATGAAATGTACAATAAGTTCAATACATTGCATAATGAAATACTCCTATGCCTATCAATGTTCAATGCTGGCCTTGGTCATGAATCAAATTATAATTTGAACAATTAATTGATTGGCTGAATGATGTAATTATTGAAGATACAAGATCCTTATGCCAAGGCTTTGAAGACTGGAAATGCAAATATTAATAGAGTGAGCATATGACTAATGTAGTTGGTGAACACTTCATATCAGACAAAGTTTGGCTTTGGAAGTGGAAAACTTTGCCAATGATGATATCAAATAAATCTATCATAAAACATTATGGCGTGGATGTGTATAGAATTAGCATTACTTAATCCAAATAAGCATTAGCACGGAGTACCTTAGAATCCATCGGATCAAGGAGGATACATGGTAGCGAAAACAGTATGCTCCAAAGCATTGATTTTGTATGCAAATTATAGATTTAGCAGGTTTTGGATGGTGATGAAAAGCGTGCAAATTGAGTCTAAAATGAAAATAATTAATCTCAATCTCATCAAATTTCGTTTGAGCATTATGGATTATCATATGAGAAGTAACATGATGAGTTGCATGTTTAGAATAGGTGATTTCAGATCATATTTAAATATTGTTGGCCACTTTGTGTTGAAGTTCATCCCTGCCAAGGTGATTGCTAAGCGGTCGTGGCTGCTGGAGAGTCCTATTGTTGCAAACATTAGATTCACCAGCTTCATAGAAGCGAAGGTAATTTTAAGACCTAAAACCTGAACTGCAGTTTCCAAGTTCTGTTTTGTTGCTAGCTTTTGTGAGTATTAGAGAAAGGGAGAGACACTTCTGTCCTTTTGGATCATGAAGGGGAGGAGAGAAGAGTGAAGTCACTTCCTTGGTAAGAGAAAGGGGGTAGATGGTCTGCTGATGTCGAGGTCACAAGAAGAATATGAAAGATTGTGTGGGACAATGAAAGTGTTGATGGTAGAATTGAAGGGGAAGAAAACATTGAGTTGCAAAGGGAAGAAATAGAGATGATACAGGATCAAGGACAGATAGTTGAAGAGTGCTGAATCTTCTTGGGATGACTTCAAGGAAACATAATTGATAAATTGATGATATAGGTAATTAAAATGTTGGGGATGGCCACTGGATTGGCAATACATGGGAAACTTTAAAAAAAATTGCAAACAAGAGAATTTACAAGGTCTGCAGGGATTTTTTGGATGCCAGAACTAGGCACAATATTCACAATGCTGCTTTGTTTCTGATTTAGAAAGACAAACAAAACCATTCAAAATCATTTTGAAGGGACTATACCAACAGAAAGAATAGAATGCTTAAAAGGGCAATACAATAGATCAAACTGGATTGGCTTCTTGCAAAAGTGATAAAGACAAATTATTGGATTACTCCACTTGAGGACATGACTCTACCAACGTATGGGTCTCTGGAAGAAGATGATGATTTTAACAAGGTTACTAATGTAAAGACTATGTTAAAGGAAGAGGGCATGCCTCAATATGGAAAAAATGATAATTGTTTATTAGGAAAAAGGTTAAATAACCCTTTGCTTTTTGTCAAAAGGTCACAGACAGATTGCAAGAGGGGTGTTGTTTGTTCTGGTATGCTCCAGTTTTGGGACCTGTTGGGGCAACAAGTGTATAATTGTAGTACTTCATTATGGTTATATAGCTGTATGCATAATGATTTGAGCTATAGGTGGTCTCCCCATTGAATGGTGGTGGTCCTACTATTGTGAATAGTAGAACAAAGTGGCATCCTGCATTAGCAGTTGAACCTTCTGACCTCTGTTTTCCTTTGTTACTGTTTAGAATGGGAAGGATTTGGAAAAAAATGGTGTTTTCCTCCGTGAACTTCCTTGTATTGATTTAATTCTTATGGTACAGAAAAAATCTATTCAATGATGATGTAATCTGTATCTGTTTGCTAAATGAAAGGAGACCCTATAGACTACTCAGGTATTTACAAAAATGATGCTTTGATGAAAAATCATACTGGAAAATCAGTAAACTCGTCAGAAAGAAAGGTTTGATAGAATGAAAATAAGTGTTTCAAACAAAATACAAGACAAATGACAAAATCAACAAGTACAAGGCTAAATTAGTTACGAAAGGTTATGCATGGAAGGAACCTCCTACGAAGAAACTCTTGAACTAAAAACTAAAATTGATTTTACTTTTAGCCTTGGCTATATTATTTGGTTGGAAAGTCAAACCATATGCATTCGAAGAGTGCTTTGTGAATGAAGACATTGAAGAAGATATCTACATGGTTGAACTCGAAGGACTTAAGGTCAAGGTGAAAGAGAAGCTTGTTTGCTTACAAATCAAGTCCTTGTATAGGTTGAAGCAGTCTCTTCATGAGTGGTACATGAAAAATGATGAAATTTTATGGACACAGTTTTCAAAGAAGCATTTCAAATACGGATTTTGTCTTGTTCTCCTCAAAGCCTATGTTGATCTTTTAATCACAAAGGATAACAAAATGAACAATGAGTTGATTGGTGGAACAAGGCAATATTTTAGTATGTTATTTAATAAAACAAACATTGGACCGCTTCATTTTGGTCTTGGACTTGACTCCTAATTTGGCAAAAGATCAATTTCTTTATCTTGTCAACAAAGTATGCCAAGGAATCATTTGAAAAATTCAATATGACAGGTTGCAACTTCATAGCTAATGGAAGCAGGTTTAAATGTGTCAGTGGACAAAGAATCTAAAGATGTAGATGAAACATTCTACAGACTGTTTATTGGGAGTTTGATCTATCTGCTGACATTATGGCAGATCTTATCTATGTTGTCAACTATAATTTGAGGTTCATGTCATTGACCAAGGTTGTGCATTTGAATATCGAAAAGATACTTCTTATGCATGCCAAAAACACTCTCAATTTTGAGTTAATGCATTTAAGGAGTGACAGATTCAACTTGATAAACTTCTTTGATTCAGAACATAGTTGGAAAAATGGCAATTTTCCTGCAATTTCCTGCGAAACTTGCAAGAAATTGCAGGCTGCAATGTTTTTAAAATTTCTCGGCACTAAGAAAATATGCATCATTTTCTCACTGAAACTCAGCGAAACTCGTGTTCTATGGTAGAAACAGCAAATGACATTTTTAAAAGCAGTTTTGGCCCCATTTTACCATTTTTTTCTTCTCCCTTGTTCAGAAAGAAATTTTCCTAGAGGTTAACCACCAACTTTAAACCACTTTTGGAGATTGAATTGGTGGATTCAACACATTTCAGAGGATATTTCATTCATTTCCAAGCATAGTTGAGGAAATCGGAATCGGTAAAAATTGGCAAGGCAAGAGAATCGGAAAAAATCAACAAAAAAAAAAAACAAAGAAAATGCAAATTTTCATTGACAAAAAGTTTTTTTCATGCATATCACAATGAATTAACATTATGCAAATCAAATATTAATAATGTAAGTGATACAAGCTTAAACTACACATGAAAGTGACAAAAAATATACAAAATGAAAAAAACAAGCTATTTATGCCGTTTCCTCTACCCATGCTGCCATGGCAGTTTTTTTTGGGAAAAAATGGGAATTTTATTGGCAAGGGTCAGAATCAACAAAAATAAGAATATTTCAGATTTTCTCAACTATGATTCCAAGAAATTTCAAAGGCATTTTTTTTTTTTTAGGGGTGGAGGGGAACAAAATCTAGGATTTCATTCCAATATTTTCTTTTTGTTTGTTGTTCCTAAAGTATGTAGGCTAGACCCTAGGGAATTTGTTTGATTACTTATTTCCGAGTGTTCCACGGGGACGCGTCCCCCACCCCGAGGGATGCGTCCCCCAGCATGGGGGGACGACATTGGGGACGTTTCCCCCCGTCCCCCTTTTGGGGACGGCTGGGAAACGTCCCCGGGGACGCTTGAGTCCTACAACCTCCCGTCCCCGAGACGTCCCCTATTTTGGGGCGTCCCTGGGGACGGCTAGGTCCCTTTGGGGACGCTCAGGCCGTCCCCGGGGACGTCTAGCCGTCCCCCATGGCTGGGCGTCCTCGGCCAAAAGAAAAACTAAAAAAAATTAAAAATGAAAATTTAATCTGTTCTTTAGTACATTGTAAGACATTTGTGTTCTTCAATCTGTTCTTTAGTACATTGTTGAAAATGATGACTTTCCACAAATGAAGATTAAAACAAAAGTTACAGTATTCTAAAGCAAGTCCTCAGCCAATCTGTTCTATGAAGACTAAAGCAAAAGTTACAGTATTTTAAAATTACAAGAGAGGGATAAAGATTGTTGATATAATAAGCAGAGATCACTGAATAACATAAAGAGTAACAAAGAGAGACCCTACTCATACTAGTGAAAATTACTTAGAAAGAAAGGAAGTTTCTTAATTTTCGTAGATGATCAAAGCAGTTGTTTGGACTCAAATACTACATTGTGTAACAACAGTCTGGAGAGAGCTGGAAATAGTGTTCCAAAGAAAAACCAAGAATACAAAATTAATAAGCATAAATTTACAAAACCCCTTTAAACAAGGTTAATCAAATTTGAGAAGAAAGCTGACAAGGAAAAAAATAGTTAAATTGTAGGATGTTAAAAAGTGAAAAAAACAAGTTTTACATGACTCTGAACAGCGTGCCTCGACTGCATTTTTGAAAACATTTTTAGATCATGGCTTTGCATGTCTTAATTCAGGTTCATAATTCAGAAAATCATGTAAGGTAAAAACATGATGAAGTTGTTGGCTAGTAAAAGTGGCATGACAACTCTTACTGGAATGGTACTTTATTTGGTGGGGAAAAGACCCTGGTCCAAAATGCTTCTATTGCTGATTTATCTAATGTTCAAGAATGAAGATTTTGTATAACAGATAGCATCCAATTAGATTCATGTTCACTATTTTGCTTTTATGTGTGTTCCTTTGTTGCTATAAATATTTGCTGCAAAGTGGCCTAAATTGTTTGCTTTGCATACACTTCCATTGAGAAAATACAGATGAGGAATGTTTGGCATCAACTTGTCTTATTCTTACAAAGAGACAAATCCCACTGAGTTTAGGACATTGACTTCAATGAGAAAATTGTAACTTTTGCTTTAGGACATTGACTTCAAGGACAAACCCACTTATTTTAGAACACTGTAATTTTAGAATACTGTAACTTTTGCTTTAATCTGTTCTTTATGTTCTTTAGTATGTTGAAAATGATGACTTGTAAAATCTGAATAATGTGGCATTCATTACTTGAGCAATAGCAATTAATTTGGTTAACTATTAAAGATTGGCAGATTGCACTTGATATCCTTGTCTGAACCTTCAAGTTATATTTGTTGAAACAATTAAATGGCTGCACTTAGTAACTAATTTCAATATGAATATCCTAATATTTTTTTTGTGTGTAGAATTCTGAATGTGTAGATTATTCTAAATTTCTAAAAAAATCAATTTTCATAGTATTATACCAGCCCTCCCCGAGCCGTCCCCGAAAATCGTCTTGCCATCCCCCGAAACCCGTCCCCTCGTCCCCCCGTCCCCCTGTCCCCCAGGCTCGTGGAACCTTGCTTATTTCTTCTTCTTTTTCTTTCCCTTTGGAAAATAGATGTATTCTTCGGGTGAAGGCCATGGAACTACTGTGGTAGCAATGAGCCGAATTCTTCAAGTTCAACCCCAAATCCAAGGCCTAGAGAGGGACCCAATGTGGAAGCATGAGATTAAAGAAAACTTGCTGAATCAAGTGCTTTGTAAACACTGTGGCAAGGACATAGAGGAGGCATCCATCACCTCAAATATTATTTGATTGGGAAAAAGAGGGCATGATGTGGACCACTACCCTAGGGTAGACGATATGATAAAAGACGAGGTGAAGGCTTGGATGCGTAGTAATGAGGCAAAAAAAATAGAGCACAAAAGGACAAGAGTTGCAATTGGACATGAAGTACGACCTTAGGCCTCATTTTATGGGGATGAGAGCCAACTAGAGGATGTTAATGCTGCTGCCAAAGAGTCCTTTCTTAGCCCTCGCATTCAACAAGGTAGTGGGAGTGGGAGGAGTTCAAGTGTTAGCTGAGGCTCGAACACAAGACAAGTAACCCTTCAAAATATTGCATGGGGGAAGGAGAAGGAAAAGGAAGTAAGAATAACAATGACAAATTTTTGGTATTACTGCAACATTCCCTTCAATTGTGCGAATAGTCCCTAATGGGTATCCCTAGTGAGGGCATTGAGTGAGGATGGCAAAGGGGTTTGGAAAAATATTTTAGTAGGCCATTGTTGGAGGAGTGTGTCATGAACACACATGCTCTTATAGAAAAGCAAAAGGAAATAGGGAGCAGAAAGAGCTGCAACATTCTCTTTGATGGGTGGACAGATGCAAGGCACAACATGCTTCTCAACTTCATGCTGGCTTTGGATGGATCCATGGTCTTCTTGAAGTCAATTGATGCCTCATGGAGGTGAAGAATGCACAAATTCTATTCAATTTGTTAGAGGAGGTTGTGCTAGAAGTAGGAGTAGAGAATGTTGTCCAAGTTGTGACAAACAACGTGGTGGTATGTGTCTATAGGTAGGATTCTGGAGGGAAAAAATGCCTCTATTTTCTTGAGCCCATGCATTGCCCATTGCATTGACCTCATGCTTGAGGACATTGGCAAACTAACATAGGTGAAGACCATGGTAGAAGAGGAGAAGAACGTTACACAGTTTATATACAACCACACATGGGTGTTTAGCTTGATGAGGAAGCATAAGTAGGGTAGGGACATTCTTCATTGAGCGATCACCCAATTTAGCTCAAATTTCATCGTCTTGTAGATCCCTCTAGTGCTATTGCTTGCTTTGAAGCGGATTTTGTAAGCAAGGAATGGTATGCCTCACCATTTGATTCAAAAGAGGGGGATTGCATCTGGATGCAAGTTTTTGATGATTCATTTTCGTTGAGCATGCAAGAAATTTTCAAGGTAATTAATTGTTCAAATTTATAATTGTATTTTATACTTAAAATATTTAGCATTTCTTTTTATAGATTTTTACTATTCAATTACAAGAACCTTGGTAAGGGTTCCTTGCCTTGTAGATGGCAAAAAATTAGCAAAGGGTATTCGATATGGGGCAATAGATAGAGCAAAAGAGGCCATGCAACAATGTTATGGTGGCAGCCAATGCAAGAATGAACCAACTTCGTGTATCATTAATAAGATATGGACAAAGAAATTCCATCAACCTATTCATGCAATGGGTACTTCTTGAACCCCAAATTATTTTACACTAGCAATCTTAATCGTGATGAAGAGGTCCAAAGGGGGTTCTATACTTGCATAGAGAGGATGATATATGATCCCACCAAACATCGCCTCATCCTTGACAAGTTGCAAACCTATAAGGGTGCTCATGGGAGCCTATTTTCATTCTCCTTTTGTAAAGAATCAAGGTCCATCTTGTGATCAGGTAAAATATATAAACTTTTAAACATTTTTTCTTGTAGCTTACATGTACAACGACACAATTACAAATGGAAATTAATAATTTGAAAAAAAATATTTTTTATAGATTTATGGTGGGAGGATTACGGTTTAAAAACATTTAATTTGAGGATGGCATCTTGAGTCAGCCTTGTAGTGCTTCTAGGTGTGAGTGCAATTGGTCTCTATTTGAGGACATACACAACAAGAAGTGCAATAGGTTGACCCAAGAGTGCCTCAATGACCTTGTGTTCATAGAGTACAATCTTCAACTTTGCACCAAACAAGTGGAGGCAAATGAATCCTATGAGGTGATTGACTTGGATGAGCTAGATCCACTATCAAATTGGATTGCCTAAAGTCCGTCGAATACCGAGTTTACTACAAAGGACATTGAGGCACTAGAGGTGGAAGCAGAACATTTTAGAGTATTGAAGGAGATATACCATAATGATCCTATACTTGAATTTGTATGATGTATTTGGTTGGATTTCATGATCAAAAACTGTAATTGTACTGTTTTTATGAATATCTAATATAAAATCAGCTTTCTAGCTCTCCAGTTTTTTTTTAAATATTTTTGTTTTCCTTTTTCTTTAACTGATTTTTTTTTCGTTTGCTGAGACTTTCCCAATTTGCCAATAAAATCTTCAAATTGAAGTGCTGAGTTTATTCCAAGTTACGATTTTTCCAACTATGATTCAGGCTGGTCTGGGTCAGTTGATCATCGGAAGTTGATTTCAGGTTGTCTTCGATCCTTGCTTGAAAACAATATCAATGATCAGCAAGAAGCTAATCACAATTACATTTTCTCTGACCAATGTGGAGTATAAGGTAGTGGTCCATGCAGCATGTCAAGCAGAGTTCTGAAAAACATGAGAATCTAGTCAGATCAGCTGATTTTAGGTTCTACAACAGTCGGAGTCTACAGAAGATGGTCAAGAATTTGTATTTTATAAGTGAGTAGAGCAGTGAAAGTGCACTTCATTCATGGGAGAAGTGAAAGAGTAGACAGTGTTAGCTTTTCTACTGTCCAACTGAAGATGAATTTGCAGATATCTTCAGCAGGCCATTGTTCAGGTATAAGTTTGAAAGGTTCATATTGTAAATGCTAATGATAACAGTTAAGATATTAAGGGGGCATAAGATTGTGCTAACATCTGATTTAAGGGCATCCAAAAGTAGGGATAGTTAGCTATTAGTTAAGTAGTTGGAGTCCTAGCTATTAGCTAAGTAATTGGAGTGCTAAAATCATGTTTAAAAGCATATACGCAGATCGATAAAGCATCCATTCATCCTGTACTTTCTGTTAGTGTTCATCTATAAATATTATTGTGATATGTTTATGATAATCTCGCTTTCAATTATAAGTGTGAGAATTGTGGTATAAATTATGGCCAAACTGATGAGCTATAGGCAAAACAAAAGAGGACAGTTTGATCAATTAGTTTTGCAGTCAGAAATACTATTATTAATGGCCACTAAATGAGAAGGGATCTGATGAACAATAGATATCAGGGTGAGGCTGAACACATAGTAACAAAATCTGAAGAAACAGAAAAGTGAGAAAATAGACATGTAAATAATCAAAATCTAGCTACTTAGCTAGATATTAATTTGTCATTTTAATGAGGAAGTAATTTGATCATAACTTTCAAATAATTGTCTATCTAGATTCGTCAGTTAATCAATGTACACACCCTAAAATTTCTAGATTATGATCTCAGGAAGACCTTCATATTGCCTTCTTGTCATGCTAAGGTATGGACTAAACATGTAAATTCATCTTTCATGTTTCTCGATAACAATCAAGCAAGAGTCAACCTTAACTGATCAAGCTACAGATACCTCTAAAATAGAAACAAATAGGACATGCAGTTTCTGCAACTCTTATTGTTCTGGTAGAAATGACATTGTATGTCATTATTGATTGGAATAGAAAATGGAAATTTCCATATGGAGGAAAAAGCTGCCATTACCTGCAGAATGATTGTAGGAGTCATAGAAGACAGTGGACGTTTGAAAGGTCTTATAAAGTTTGGAGGGGCTGGTGGAAGAGAATCACCAGAACTGTTTCTTCTAATAGAAAAGTCATCCATTTCATTATTTAGCACTACTCCAGTTTTCTGAGAAAGCAGTTTAGCCCCAAAGTATGCATTTACAGTGCTGGTTATGGAAACAGCATTACGACTTTCATCAATGATAGAAAAATGGCTAGTTCCATGGTCGTCAATTTCATTCCACCTGCAGAAATAAAATGGAAACTGTAAGGAATTTTAGTGCTACAGCAGCATTCCAACTTCTCTTGCCAGAAATGTTTTGCAATAAATAAGCTAAATAGCAGTGCATACGTAGTATTCTCATTTGGCTAAAATTAAATACAATATAAGGTTAGGTTTGCACATAAATGTATACAAGTAGTTTTGAAATGGGAATCAAAGTGCAAAGTGACCGGCAGGAAAGAAATATGCCAATAAAACTGTGTTTAATCCTCAAGTAAATATCACCATTTCAAAATTGAAGCTTTTCCAAAGTTGAGGAGCCCCACTATAATTCATTGTACAACTCTTACTCCACAAGGGTGCTAAGAAGCAGATAGAGCCCAGAAATTATTTTTAATTTATCAAAACGTTAAATGTAAGCATTACTTGTTAATCATTACTAGATGTATCATGCCTCTGCATTAACCTTTATTTCATATTATAATTGACCGAGTGTTACAAATTAGATGTCACTCCACTTGAGCTTTCATGAACTAAGGGAACTTCAAAAATCCAATTCTGGCAGAGAGTGTGAAAGATGCAAAGGAGCTACTAGTACTACATCAATTTTTGCCAAATTTGGAGAGCATTTTAGAGGTATGTTAAACGTAACTTGATGAGCAACTTCTAAGCCAAGCTATGTGGATTTACTATTATACTGTATGAATATGTTATGTTTTTTTTTAATAAATTTATCATAAATTGGTTATATGGGATTGAAACACGCCCCATCCATACTACATCATGACTATGATAATTTCAACAAACAACATAGCGGTATTACAATCACCTTATCATCATGAAACCCATGAGAATTGAACCTTTGTGAGCTCTTTGTAATCTAAACATTCTCACCAGTCAGACTTCAACCCCATGGGACAAGTTATTAAAGTCCACCCATAGATTGGAACCTTGATTTATGATGTGAAACTCTTCCATCCATACCACTTGTCCCAAAGTTTGACAAGAGAATAAAAAACAAAACAACATAGAAAATAACATCCATTCAATATAGATCAAATGACCTCTTTGTACAATTTACTTAGACAATGATCTACACTTTAACTCTTTCATGAGCTGCTTTGCTGTCACTGTTTGAAATTACACAAGAATGCTTTCTTCATCTATTGATGTTAATATTGAAAGATCATATGAAGCTTGATCAATAGAGCAACTTCAGTTATACAAGTTAGACAACGTAGTACTAAAAATTCACACCTATGCTGCAATAGTGTTCAAACTGCCTAGTAGAGATTGCATTCAAGTTAGAATCAGCAAAAATATTCATATACCCAAACAACCCACTTCCAAAATCATCCAACACAAAAGCAAATTACCTAAGAACATATAAACCAAATATCACTGGCAACATTGATAAGAACCATAAAAACACCACCACCCAAGACATGTCAAACCTAGCTTAAGCAGTAACCAAGATACACCAGGGAGTAGGCACAAAAACAAAGCACACCTTAGAACTTGGTGTCATCTGCAAGACATAACTATTAGTTCATCTCCCTGCCAAGCAGACAATGACAGGTCAGATGTTGGCCAGGACCAGAATTCCTCCCTAAATTCAATACAATATTTGCCAATCTCACTATCAAATCCCCCCCATGGACCTCTATGAGGGGGATTTGATAGTGAGATTCGAGTGTTTGGGTGCATATCCTGGATGTTTGGTTTTGGCATGTTATGTACAACTTGCAAAAGGCACTGCTGAAGTTTACTAAGAAGTTAATTAATGTGGATCTTTCTGCACTAGAAAATCTGATTAAGGCCAGTGATCATCCCTTGAGTCAGAATTCCAAAGAACTTGGAGGGCACTCAAGCAAGTCATATTAGTGAAATCTGTTTTTATGTCTACTCCCATTTGGCATATCTTGGTTCTGTGTTGGTTTTTGTTTCAGTCTCAGTTCTGCATTCTTAGATCTATATGGTCTGGGTTTTAGGATGGTTATGATTATCTTGCAAAATAATGAACTAACTACAGCAAATACAAGCTTTGGCAAACAGCAGCTGCTGATATTCTGCTTCCCTATTAGGACTACCAAAAAGGAAAGATGTCTTACTTGCCCCCATAATGATTGGGACCAAAGGTCATGTTGTCATATATAGTCTTCTTTAGCTCTGCAGCAAACTTTGGAGATAGCATATCAGATAAAACATTTGTCATGTTCACAAAGTCTGGATCACCAAGATTCATCCGCAGAGCAAACATATGCTTGAATGCTTCAATCAATCGATGTAGCCCCACTACTCCAAAAGATGCTGAAGGCATTTTGTAGCTTGCAATAATGTTGAGAACCTGCATTCCAAACAAAAAATCATCCAGGAGTGAAAGCATACAAGATTATTAAAAGTGCATATACTGACAAGAAAAATAGATGGAATGTAACTTACTAGCATCATTCCAGCACCACCAGAAGAGGGAGGTGGCATGCCTAATATCTTATATCCCATGATGTCTGCAGAAAGAGGCTTTTGTACTCGAACTCTATAATTTTGTAGATCCCTAAAGGTCAGAATCCCTCCTGCCTTTTGTACATCTCTTACGAGATTAACTCCAACAGTGCCATTATAGAACACTTTTGGTCCATACTTTGCAATGGCTTTTAAGGTCTTTGCTAGTCTAAAATTGTGGCATATATCACCAACTTTGAAGAGCTTTCTTTTAGATGTGAAAATATCACGCAGCCCTTTGTCTGCAAAAATTGCCGCTTCTGAACTGTTCATCTGAAATGCAAGGTAAGGAGAGATTGTAAAGCTCTCTGCAAGATGAGCAGCAGGAAGGACAAGCCTCTTCCATGGAAGTTTCCCATACTTCTGCCAGGCTTGATAAAGGCCAGCAAGCTCACCTGGAACAGCAACTGAAAGAGCACCACTTGATTTTGAAAGAGGATTACTAGCATACATATTCTGCAAAAGAATACCATAACCATATCAAGTTATGGTTAGACTCCCCTGTTTGTCAAATTTTATCTTTCCATTTCATGAATCAATACTGCATTGTACTTGGATTTATAGCAGAAAAGTTTGAAAAAGTTGGCATTCATCATACTTGGTTGTTAGTATTCTTGTCACAAGCAAAACAACATTAAAGTTTTAATTTCCAATAAAATATCAAGCCACACCAATTTGATACGTATGCCCTTAGCAAATATATACAATCAAAACCTAGAACAACAGAGATTATGAAATCGTTAAGGCTAGAATGAGAGTTTGGTGACATAAAGATTCCTCTTATTGCTAAGTTTTTCTCGGATGAAGAACAATACCTCTGAGGATGATGCTGGAGCTGTCTCTCGCATGTCATAAGCTTCTGCTTCACCAGTTGCCAACCTTACCAGCATAAAAGCACCTCCACCAAGGCCGCTTGATGCTGGACTTGCTACACCTAAACACAAAGCCGTGGCAACTGCAGCATCCACTGCATGGCCACCTTCCTTAAGTACATCCCTTCCAATGCTAGAACAACGACCATCATCTGCCGCAACTGCTCCTTGATGTGCTGTTATTACTTCTCGCCTTCTAGATGAAACCTGATGGTCTACATTGAAGCTGGCTTGGCATGGTTCAAAGCCCCAAAGGACTAGCAGTACTATGGCTATATAAGCTGCAGATTCTAAGATGAATGTTTTCAGTTCAACATAATTCAAAGAGGTCTACTCTTATGAGTTGTTCCTAGTATTAAAATTTGCAGGTGTGAAAGACTTCTCTGTCGTTAACCATATAAATGGGTATAACCCATGCAGTGTTTTTATAGATAATATTTTTTAATCACATTCTGTGGAGATAATGTTGGAGTAAACTCACCTAGTTATGGAGGTGCTGATTCACTTGTAGGTCGAGTTCATTTGTATGGTTTTTAATTGTGTTATGCGAAGAAATATCTGAGATTTACAATTTATAGTTTTTGAAATGCATTTATAAATGAATATCATACATAAATTTGAATTTTCTTACGGACGAATGTAACGTTTTGCAAAGAAGCTAACTTCGGTTTGAACTCCACTAAGGCATTGAAGTCTCAGCTCAATATCTGCTGATAAAGGCATTTGGCACTGTGTAAGATAGAACGTAGTACACACAGGAGCGCAAATTGCATTTGTGCAATGAGCAGTATCTTATTCATAAATACAAATGGGGATCATATTTATCAGTGGCTGTCCGAAACTATATAACATCTAGTTACATAACTCCATTCTCACCTGGTTTTGACCTGATGAATTGCCTGCTACAAGCTTTTAGATTCGCCATCGTATTTTAGTTACCATGATAATTAGACTAATTTAATTTAAAAACAACAAAATTTTACTTAACTAACATAACTACACACTATGTAGTTGCTTCCGATTTTGATAAGCTCTGCCTCATATACAGTTGACAAATCTATATAAGCGAATTCTTACCAAATTTTACTTAACCAACATAACAATTGCACACCCTACGTGGTCGCTTGGAATTTGGATAAGCTCTGCCTAATATACAGTGGGCAAACTTACATAAGCGAATTCTTACCAATCTTAATTCTTATCATTCCCCTTAAGATTGGTATAACTGTAAATTGTAGGGTACGGGGGCTTTAGCCTTCATACAGGAGGAGCTACATTCATATCAGTGGGGCTATCATGCACTCATAAAAGATATCTCTATATATTTTCATAACTAGCTTTACCATTCAAGTTGCACCATCCATAATTGCTTTAGACTGAACTCATATGCCCAAGGCCTATGTCACACAATACATTTAACCTTTTTCCACCTCCTATGTTTGGGAAATTGGGAGAGTTTCAATGTTCTTTTTACTCCTCCACTCTCCAAAAAAAAACCGTTTCCCAATCGAAAAAGAGGACTGCAGTTGATTTCTATCAAACATTATAATTTTCATTGAGAATCCACAAACATATAAAATCCATTGACAGTGTGTGGTAAGGTATATTGCCACAAGAAATTGGAAACAAAACCTCAACAACAAGGGCATGAGAATTGCAGTTGTCAAGGTTGTGGCATTTTAAAAAATGACTTTTGTATATATATGTTTTATAAGTAATGACCGATATATAAAGAAGTAGCATCAACACTGCCTCATATTGTATTATATTTAAATACCTATAAAAATAAATTAATCACAAGAATATCGACAATGATTGTACACTGTAATGACACAAACAAAGCAACAACAGTGGCCACAATTACACCTTCTATCAATTATATTGTGGTTAATATTACTTTAAAACAGTGTAGAGACTTTGCTGAAATAGGTTTTGTACATTAAAAACATGAAACAAGAATTATAGGTAGCGGTTCTTGATTTCTGATGGTGATATATTATAAAAAATAAAAATAAAATTTAATTGTATGGTAAGTTCTCTGGCACACAAGAGATATGAAATACTTATTACTAGCAACTTAAGAGCAAAATGCAGGCCATGCATTCCATTTTACAGCTCAAAACTGGCAGGAACACTCCAATGGTCTACAAACTATGTGTTTTGGAACATAAAAACATGGGTGGTCTTGTGAGTTACTTACTTGTCATAGCTGTTCTAGCAGTACTAAGGCCTTGGGAATGAATGCTGCCAGATGCTTCTTCTCAACTAATCTAACAATGCATTGTCGCCACCATTACAGCTCTCAAGCTTTCATGAGTTAAAAGCCACCAGAAAAGAAGCAATACTATTATTTTAACATTAAATGACAGAATAGGCTAGGGCAAAATCATACACCCCAAATAATGAAAATAGCAGAAACCAAGGTCTCACAGCAGGATTATCAGCCCATAAGATTCCTGTAATAATGGTTTTTGCTTTCCACCCACTACAAAAAGGAAATTGCAATGAAAGCGTCCATCTTCAAAATATTTTCAATCTTTCTGACGTGATCGATGTACTTAGATTAATAGATCAAATATATGTTTAAGTTTGGTATAGCCAACACGCCATGTTCAATCAAAGTTAGAAGCTCCATATAGTGGCTGTAACCTACTCTACGATGTAATAAGTTTTTTTTTTTTTTTTTAAGTTTCATGGGCTAAGTTCTTATCTTGTCTGGTTGGAACTAGTGCACTTGTGAGTGGAAGAATTGAATTTGTATGTATGAAAAATAATGAATTCATAATTACATTATTTGGCCCCAAGATTCCTTATCAGCTTCTTCTTTTTTTTTTAATAGCTTTTTTGGGTCAACTCAAATGCCTTTGGATTATTGGAGGAAGTCTATTGCAGGGAGGATGGTCCTGATTATTCAGTGTCACATCTTGTAGATATTTTTTAATGACTTGGGAAGATCTGATTGCTAAGTAATCTTTTTTTTCAAGAAACTAATGAAATGTGGTAGCCGTAAACGTGATCAAGTTGGATTTGTATTGCTTGTTGGATGTGACAAAACCGTGATTTGGATCCAAAGTGAACTATTTAATGTAAACGAGATTACACAATTAATTTTTTTTAATTTAGCGAAAATTTTTTATTATCAACTGAATTGTGGGTATCCAATGTACATTTTATAAAGATGGAGATTGGAACCAAGGACTTATCTTAAAAAATTGTTCTACTCTCTCCAACTCACCTACATTAATACACACTTAAATAAATTACACAATTTAATCTCAACTATTATTATCATTAGAAACCATTGTCAAACCCGAAAACAAAATAAGTTTGTTCAATAAGAATTTTTGAATTATTATCGTAGAAAATTAAAAGAAAAGATTTACATTGTAACTTTGTTAAGTTTAAAAAATAATAATAATAATTAAAAATGTATAGTGGACTTAATTCAAGAGATGTTAATAATAATAAAATTATTAAAAAAAATATTATAGGAGTATTAAATCATATGCCCTTTTATTTATAGGGGTTGATTTTATTAAAATAGTAAAACCTTTTTTAATTAAAATTTTGATATCATACGGGATAAAAATTTTGTTGGTTAATTTTTTTATAAAATTTAAATATTATTAAAAAAGGATCAACTCTATTATTGATTAAATTGGTCATCATCTTATTTCTTCTTTATAAATATGATGGGATGTTTAAGATATTGTTTTGTATGGACATATAAAATGATGTTATTGTTGATGCAATTTCTGCATCATTTCATTCAACAACATTAATAAAAAATGTCCCCTAAATTGAAATACGTTTTTGTTATTTTTCCATAGCCAACTTGATCTTTATAAGAAGTGCACTAGTCTTTGCATAGTTATTTTGTTGAAGTTTCTTATGATTACATGTAGGTAGGGTGAATTTACCTTGATTAAACACTACCTATACCATCTTTTCCCAAATTTCCTTTGGAAGAATGGTCAAAAATAGGTTTTATGAATCCAATTGTAGATATTTTTATTTTACCAATAATCAATATAGATCCTTTGCATTAACTCCATTGTTGTTAATTACACTCACATTTATCGTAAAATACTTTAACCAAGTAACTTGTATATCTTTCCATGCCTAAGACTTCCCATGATGAGCATCATGCCAATAAACATTTTACAAGAGAGGCAACAATATGAATCTAAACTTGGGTATGATTTTGAGATTTATTTTAAAACATATTTTATTCCTTTTTGGCCAAAGTTTAATGGCATAACCAATCTTCTATACATTTTTTTGTTGCTAGAGAAAAAGGGGTTGTACTCAGATCCCCCACCCTTGACAAATCATAAATCTCTCCTTTAGAACTTGAGAGTTTACAAACACATTCAATTCTCATATCAATTGAGTTGCTATGGCTAGATACCTACATCTTTTTTCATAAAACGTTTAAATTCTTGATTTTCATTTTCTGGATTTTTTTTAATTTTATTTGTAAATATAAATGTTCTAAAATTTAGTATCCTTCTTGACATTTTCCTACAATAGCCTTCACAATACCAAAACTCCATATCTATTGTCTATGCACTGCATCTTAGTAGAATAATATTTTTAAAACTTCGTGTTATCATAGTCCTAACCGGATTTAGATTGTTAGTTTTCTTCCTAAAGCATAAGTGCAACCACGAGAATTTTAATAAATAGTTTATATGAAAACATAATACTGTTATAAAATACAACAAATATTACCAATGGAAACCATTAAAGTAAATATTTATCATTATTTGATTCAAATGGTCAACATTTTCTTGTTAGCTTCAACTAAACTTACTAGTTACTACTTCCTCTAACCATGGAAAAGAGAATTTAATTTCATGATCCTTTATTAAAATCCCTATACTGGCTAGCCTATTTGCACATTTTTTCCCTTCCTTAACGTATGTATAAACCTGATTTCTTCAAACTATGTAGCAAGGTCTTGTATTTCCACAATGATCTCTTGTATGTTCTATGGAGCCTTTGCTTTCCTCAAAATTGCATTTATTACTATTAGTGAATCGCCTTCCATCCATACTTTGTTCCATTTTATTTGTCTGCATATTTTTAACCCTTCCAAAGCGGTCCAAGCTTGAAATTTATTATTTATCTTAAATCCACTATTGAAAGTGTAAAGTGTAATGTGACAAAATCTCACCCATATTATGTTTAATTATTCCTCCTCATCTTGCTGGTCTTGTATTTCCTTTAGATGCTCCATAAAAATTCAATTTGACCAACTTCACTTAGTGGTTTCCACTTTATATTATATCTTCCTTTTGTTTCTCCTATACCCAATGTCATAATTCCATTTGATGACTTGAATCCATCTATCAAGACTCTCTACTCAAGATCCAAGATCATAGACTGGATGAGTTGATAGGGTTAGTTTAGACTCCTCTATGGCTAAAAAAATCTTCCTTTTTATTACCTCTAAACTACTTTACTTTCCTTTAAAAAGTTTTATGTTCCTTTCCAACCATACAGTCCAAAGTATTGGATCTTTCAATGTATCCCAAATTATCTATAACACATCACTTTTAAGAGTGTTATGTCATGCTTTAACCATTCTTTAATTCTACCATTCATTACCATGCATTTACCAAACATATTAAGAATCCATTGCCATAGTTCCCAAACTATTGAATAGTGTCCCAAGAGATGGTCTATGTGAGGGGCTAGGAAAACCCCTTTTCATTAGTTCCTCCTTTTTACATAGAACACTTTGTGAGGGGCCAGGAAAACCCCTTTTCATTAGGTTATCCTAGGATAAAATTTTCCTATGACCTACTAGCCATACAAATATTTTAATTGTTATAATGCTCAGGCTATCCCAAATATCTCTCCATATTTCTTGTAATATTTCTATTTTTTTGGTGCTTTACATTATATCTGCTTCTTGTTGTGTATTCTTCTAAGGTATTCAACTCTCAAATTAGCTTATCCTCGACTCCCCTCAGTATAATTATTGTTGTTATATTTCTGCTCAACTGCCTTCTAGTAACAATGTCTGATCAACTTGTAACAAAATATTATTTTCATTTGTATCTTTCTTTCGTATCTTTGTACATAATGTTTGAAACTCGATCATCGTATTTGTCTATAAGTAATCTCATCCACAGTTTCAAAATTGGATCTATATTGAGTGGTTTTTTATCACACCAAGTATGCATCCAAATTGAATTTTTTTTCGAGATTCCACCACCCATATTAGACATTTAATCACTAGATCAATTGATTTTTTTAAAACCGTTACTTAGTGTAGAATCATCTGGTAATGAGAATGCAATAAATATTAAGCTTAGGTCATTGGGTTCAACATAATTAGAAGTATTCTTGCCCATTTTCTTTAACTATCTTTGTACAATCTCCAAATTCCTTTTCCTATTAGAGCTAAGTTTGCATATGTAAGAACTCTTAAACCGAGACCTCCCCTAGTTTTATCATCACACACCTTGCTCCATTTCACCAAAGGAAATTTATTTTTATCATGTAATCCTAGCCACAAAAATGAATGCATAATATAGATTAAACTTTTTTCTACCAATTTTGGCATAATATACAACATATAATATATTTGAATGGCTTGTAAGACTGATTTAATTAGTTGCACTCTTCTTGCTAATGATAACCATCTACCTTTCGATACCGGTAGTTTATTCTAAACTTTACTTATAACTGGATTCCATAATTCTATCTTCATTCTCTCCTCAAATAAGGGCATCCCTAGATATGTTACTGGCAAATTTGCCTCCTCCATTTGAAGTAACCTGCAAATCCCTACTTTGATTCTAGCTAGAGTATTTAGCAAGTAAATTTTGAATTTTATCCTAATAACTTTCTAGTTTGATGCTCTTTCATATTCCTTTAATAAGTTATTCAAAGCTCTCGTCTCGTTTTTCCATGACCCCACTAAAAGTGTTGTATCATATGCAAATTATTTATAGGTGATGTTGTTGATGTTATTGCTAGCCTTAAGTATGCTTATTAGTCCATGTTTGTATGTTTTCTTTAGTTTTTTCCCAATACCTCTATTATAATAATGAACAAATATGGTGATAGAGGATCTCCCTATCTAAGACCCCTCTTGGATTTAAATGATTCTATTACTAGCTCATTGACTAACACTTAATATGATATTATAGAAACACAGGCTTTAATCCATGTCACCCATTTCTTACAAAATCCAAACTTTTCTAATATTGCAAAAATAAAATCTCATTTAAGCATATCATAAGCTTTATTCATATCAAGTTTTAATATCATTGCTCTCTCTTTTCTAGAAGCTGATGAATGGATTACTTCATGAGCTACTATGATCCTGTCTAGAATCTCTCCCTTTCACAAATCCTCCTTACGTTTATAAAATATTTTTGTCTAATAGTGCTCTTAACCGATTTGCCATCACTTTGAAGATTATATTATATGCCATATTACATAGACTTATGGGCCTAAATGAATCAAACAATTTTGCATCCTTATTTTTTGAAATCAAGGTAAGATATGTTGCATTTGTTTTATAAGGTATGTACTATTTTACCCTAGATTGTTCCACTACCACCAATAAATAATCCTTCACTATTTGCCAATTACACTAATATAATGTTGTAGAAAGTCCATTCGAACCTAGGTATTTATCCTTATCAAAAGAGAAAATAATTGAATGAATTTCTTCTAGACTAATAGGCTTCATTAGTTTGTTATTGTCTTTATCTATTATAACTTAAGGTACTTCTTGTAGTAATATATAATTAATAACTTCAATCTCCTCTAATCCTAGAATATTTAGATAAAAAAGTTGTGCCTCTTTTTTTATTTTGCTCTGATCTTCAATACAAACCCCTTCTATTGATTTAATTCTACTAATTTTGGATGTTGATCTCTATACTATTGTCATCCTATGAAAAAACTTTGTGTTTTTATCTCCTTTTAACCAAGTTTGTCTCAATTTTAATCTCCAAAAATTCTCTTCCTTACTCAAAATATTATGATATTCACTAAGAAACTCCCCTTCCTTCGATCTTGGATTATTATGCTCACTTTTTTTGGAATTTTTATTGTTTTTATTTTAGTTATTTCTTCTAAGAAATATTTTTGAAAGTTTTCTTGTTCCATTCTTTTACATCACACCATTTCTTGAAGAATTACATGATTGCCCTATCATATCAATAAACTGGGGATGGTCTTTTCATATCTGCGCATATTTTAAATATGATATTTTTTGAATTCACTAACCACCATCTTAACTCTTATTGGCCAGTGATTTGAACCAATCCTTGTCAAGGTATTAAATTTAGCACAAGTGTGTTCATGTAGCCAATAATTTCAGAGCATGCATCTGTCTAATTTTTTTGCTATCAAGTTCTAGCATGTCCTTTTGTTGGTCCATGTATAGTTGTCCTCTTCAAACTCAACCTCCCATAGATTATTGTTTTGAAGAAAAGCTAAACATTTTCTCATTCTTTGGGTTATTTTCCTAATTTCTCTAAAATTTTCATCCAGTTTGGTTACGGCATTAACATATCCTATGACCATGAATCAAGTTTTTTGGTTTTTACTTCTCATAAAGTCTTCAGTCTCACTCCATAATTTTAATATGTCAGACTGAGTTGTAGGTCCATAGACATTGATAAGGATGAAATGAATATCTATAAAGTAGCATGTGACTAATGAAGTTATTTAATGCCTAGTTCTACGAATGATTTCAAAGGAGGTTCTAACTGGATTCCAATATGTTAGAATTCCCCCTATCACTTCTAAATCTACAATATCCCATTCACATCTTGTCCATATTGTTTTTATAGTTTTGGAAACTTCTTTCTTTGTCATTTTAGTTTTCTAGTTACAGATAATATCAAACTTATTACTTAAATAGAGGTCCCTGATACACCTATGCTTTTAAAGGGAATTAACACCCCTTCTATTCCATGAGATGGTAATTATGTCTCATTAGGGTCTGTTAGCTCTTCCTGTGAATTACCAATATCATTTTGCTATTTTGTAAAGAGAAGTTCAACCAACTTAGATTGTGTTCCTTTCTTTGTATTTGCTCTTGCTTTCCTAGCTCTCGCTTGATAATTTGAAGGGTTTCCTCTTTTTTCCTTGCCAATATTGGAAGTAGGTCTTATTATTCATGTCTCAATATTATGTCACAACTTTCATTTTCATTAGAATTATCCTCTCCTAAATTTGCTAAGGAAGCTTTTTACTTATCGTGCTCATTTTATTGTATTCCCTTGTCAATGGTAGAGGTATTAACATCTAACACTATGTTTTCTCTACCACTTTATTTCTCTTAAATTGTGCATGGTACTTCAAGGGAGTTCAAAATTTGATGAGGCACGTACCTTATGCTTAACATGAATGTTCATCCCTAAATTGGGATCATATTGAGTAGATGGTTATTAATATTTTGATCATGTTGTACCATGTCCTTTAAGCTTTGATCTTCTTTTTCTTCATAGGCTAAATCCTCAAAAGAATTGGTATTTATTTCAATATCCTTACTGATCTTCACTATTTATTTACTTTCATCTACTTGGACCTATTTTTTGGAAGTTAAAAATCATCCTCATCCATATCCATTTGTAAGTTTTTCTTATAATTTTCTACATATGTTTCTTCTAGACTCTTCTTATTAATGGGTAATCCATACATCCTGACCCATATTGGTGCTAGGGATAGATTTATGTTTCTATGTGTAAAGCCTTCATACTAGCGGGTAAGGAAGAGTCTTGCTCTTCCCATAAACCAAGGACCCTTTTTTGGATTCTACCTCTTTCCTCCTTGGAATAGAAAATGGCTAGGAAAAACCCTTTAGGAGAAAGGATAAACTCTACTTTAGAGACTTTCATATCCTATCAATTCATTTTTTAGATCCAAAGCCCTTGGTCAAGATCCATTAAATTTACCAATGATTGTCTTATATTTGAGAAATGAGGATTGTTGCTCTATGAGGTCCTCCCTAACCTCTACTACTAGGGATGATTCTAAGGATTTAGTTGTAAATCAATTCATGGGAATAAAACTATAACTTTATATCTATTAAAATTTACCAATATATCCTATAGCGATTATATTATTTGAAAATAAACCTACAATAATTTGCATGCACGAGTTCTAAGATAATGGAGGGATAAATGAAAATTAGCTAAAAATATATATATTCAGATAAAATGTACCACCTTGTTAATGCACTAGCCCTCTATTTCTCCTACCATCATCCAAACCCTAATTGATAGATATCTACAATTTTATTTCCTATGACTTGAGAAATTGCCATTGTCCTTGTTCTATATGGATAACTTCATAGGGTTATACTTCCCTTGATATTGCTTGGATTACTTCATATGATCACTCATTTTAAATCTCTTCAAATTCTGCACAAATTGGTCCAAGAATCATCTAAATCAGACAACCCTTTGTGAAGATATGGCTCCTAAAAGATGAGATATTTTTTTGGAAAAAATTGCGCTAACGTTGCCCAAGTTCTAGATGGATATATTCCTATGGTTGTATATCCCTCAATACTGCTTGGATTCTTTTGTATGATCACTCATTTCAAATATATTTAAATTTTGCACAAAATGGCACAATAATTGTCTAAATTGAACAACTCTATGCAAAGATATAGCTCCTAAAAGATGAGTCATTTTTTACAAAACATTACCCTAGCTTTAAGTAATCAATGACCAATTTTCTATACATTGCTTGATAAGGTTTAAATTAATTTATACAATATTTTATCAAATCTAATGCAATATTATGAATCCAAACTTGGGTGTGATTTTGAGATTTATTTTTAAACATACTATTATTCCTTTTAGTCACAAATTCCAACAAGAAATGGCTCATGATCAATCATCTATTGAATGCTTAATGCTTTAAGTTTGAAATGAATTATCCAATATTTTATTAATTCTTCTAATACCGATGGAGCAACCTAGTATATTATCATATATTTCAAAAAGTATCCACAAATAGTAGAATCAAAGTAACAATGAAGAAATAGATGATATCAAATTTCTATTTCCTCTTTGCATGACCCATCTAAAAGATTGATGATATCCTTTTCTTTACAAATTATCACATGTAATAATTTTGTTTTGGACTACCATCTAAGGAAATATTGAGGCCATATAGATGACCTCAAATGACCAAACATTTTCAACATAAATCTTTAGGAGTAAGAAATTTTGAATGATATAGAGCCTTATATCTCAACTTGACAAAGTATTCACCATATCTACAAATTATCATGTATTTGAAAAAGTATACCCAAATGGTAGAAGCAAAGGAACAATGAAGTAGATGATATAAAGTTTTTGCCTCCTCTTTACATAATACCAACCTAAAATATCATGATATCCTCTTCATTACAAATTATCACTTATAAGAATTTTTTTGGACTACCAAGCAAGGGAATATTGAGGCTATAGGGACAACCTCAATTGACCAAATACTCTTACAAGGAAAATTTTAGGATAAATAAATTTGATTGTAGTAGAGCCTTATATCTCAACATGACAAAGTATTCACCATATTTTGATAGGTTTTAAACCAATTGATTCTTTTGTACATGAATAAGCAAATAGAATTCTTGAAGCATTTTTTTGGATTTCATCCCTTGTTTATTTGAGCCCCCCTCACTCGATCAAAATGTTAATAAAAAATTAAAATATAGATTTGTTTCTCTCATTAGTATAGTTTTTACCTTCGAAAGTTTATAAACCAAATAGACTTGAGGTAATGGTTATCATTTTGGATCAAATATAGTAGGACAAGACTTCAACTAATCACTACACAAAAAATCTATAGAATCAACCTAATTGATTAAACATCTAATATATTGTTTGACTAATTATAAACTCTCTAATATGACATTCCATGTTGAACACATAGACAAGGTTCATTTCCTAAACAATTTTATTGCATTCATAGAACCAATATGTCTTTGAAGTGACATTTTTTCCCAACTCCTTCCTTGGTCTTTAAATAATGTCCATCCAAGCTTACACTTAATGCTAGAATCATAAATGATATGCAAATTAACAAGTAAGCCCCTCCAATATTTTTCCCTTTGCAAAATTTATCCCAGCTGTAAAGAAAAAAACTAAATTTGTCTTAACATCCTTTCCAACTAAAATCTCCTTGAATTTGATTGACTTCATATGCTTGTTGATAATCTTGAAAGTGATATTATATATGTAGGGATAGATTATAATGTAACCTTTTATGAGTTGAATTTTTTCATTAATGGTTAGGAACTATGTCATAGGATTAGACAAATTTTGGCTTGAAGTTTGAAATTCTTCAGATTTTAATATGTAGTGGATTTAATTGTTGATGTTTAGCCTAAATTTAGTCAAAATAAAATCATATTAGGTATCTATTAAAATCAATAAAAATAAAATATGATCAATTAAAATAATATTTTTTATGTCACTCTTCTCTAATATGTCTTCATTGTTGCATCATTTGTTGTGCTAAGATGGTAAACAAAGCATTTTTACACCATTTTACTAACCCAAACTTTATGATAAATTTTATTATAAATTTTATTATTGTCAAATTTATTTCAAATTTAAGCTCTCTCAAATTTGAATACAAACTCAAACATTGTAACATTGGTTAGGAAATTAGATTTAAATAACTTGATAAGATTTCATTCTATCCAAAATTGGGTCCCAAGGACCCTCCTTTCTTTTGTGAAACAAGGGAATATCCAGATATGTTGATAGTAATTTTTTAACTTTAAACCCTAAAATATTTGTAATAATTAATATAAACTTTGCATTTTTCACATGAACCAACTACCAATAGTCTTTTTATAGCATGCCAATTTTGATTTATACATCATGGCTTCACTAACAAAAGGATTACATTAAAGAAAAGTATCATCAACAAAGTAGAGATGAGATTCAAAAGACCATTTATCATAATTTGAATAACTTTGATTTTACCTTTAAGTTTTACCATTAAGAAAATTCTTCTCAAAGCCTCAATAAAAATAATGAAAACTAAAGAGATAATAAATCACTTTATTAGAGACCATGGGATGTTTCAAAGCATCTATTGAGGGATCCATTGATCAGATATAATATTTTGGGGTGTTGTAATAATGTCTAATCCATTCACACCAACCTTCATAGTAGCCAAAATTTATGAGAATGTCATTTAGAAAACTCTAACAAACTTTATCATATGCTTTACCCATATAACCATACTTAGTTTTTCCATGAATTCAAGAGAGTTTATGACCTCTTATGCAATCACACACCATTAAGGATTTGCTAGCCATGAAAACTAACTTGCTCCTCTAAGATAATAGAGTCTATTTTTTCAATCTATTTGTCATAATTGAAAGTATCTTACATATCATGTTACAAAGACTTATGGGAAAAGAAATATCATAATGTTTTCTCATGTTTCTTTGGAACCAATGCAATAAAGGTGGCCTATTGGTTTCAATATTTACATCCTTATTTTCCATAGCCTATTCAACTCCAACCAACCTCTCATTCTTTCATATTTCCAAAAAAAATTAAAGAAAAATGTAGGAAATTTATCATGCCTAGGTGCTTGCAAAGGTAGAAAGATAAAGATGTGTCATATAACCCCTAATATCTAGATCATTCTCACAAAGATTTCATTTTGTCTCTTATACTAATTTATGGAATATTTTGTAAAAGCTCACTTATAATAATGTATATTTGAAGTCATTGATTGCTTTGTTGTTGACCTCTTCTTTTTGTTCAATAATTAATCCATCTTGAGTTGAGTTTTTTTAGTTGAATGAAACGACAAAATTATTTTGTTAATTGAATAAAAAATTTGGCATTTCTATCACTTTTTAAGCTATATCTCCTTGGATTTTGGGTCTGAATATGAGTATTTATTCTATAATATGTTATGATAATAAAAAATAATTGTTTTCTTGCTGAAGAACACAAGCTTATACTGAGAGGGGGGGGTGAACAGTATAATACCTCTTTTTACTTTTTCCTTTATATTTCAAAACAGTAAAGCAATATACCCAAAGCAATATCAAAGCAATGCACAAAATCATCCACAAAGTGACATCAATTTTAACGTGGTTCACCCAGAATGGTTGGGCTACGTCCACAAAAATTTTCTCTAAAAGTTATCTCAAAGTTCTTTGGGAATCCTTCCCAATTACAATGTTTATGAGCCTCGGCTCAAAGGAGATACCTTCCCCTCTGCTCTGGAAATGATCCCTCAAAAGATCAACTGCCTCTACCTCTTGCCAAGCACGTGGAACTCCTTTCCACCAAAGACCTCCTGTCCTCAATGCTTAGCCTAAGAGACCTCTGCCTTCTATGATCACGTCCACAGTAGCTCAACAACCTATACCAAACACAGTCAGTCGGTCTAGTACAAGTCTTCCTCTATCTCGTCGATCTGTCCACCTTTGAACAAATCAATCCTCTGCACACAAGCCTTCTCAAAGACTTGCCAAATCTGTCCTCAGGTTCTTCTCAAAGAACCAATGCACCTCTGTCCTCAAGCAGCAACACTCCACATTCGTCTTTGCCCTTTGTGCTCTCTACGCCCTCTGCTCTCTTTGCGCAATCACAGCCGCACTTGGTCGAACTTCAACCTTTGCACCTCTGCGCAATCACAGCAGCACCGTCTTCGCACACTCTCTTCCTTTGCGATCTTTCACACTTAGAATGATTCAACGAAATGCACTCTACACACTACGATCGAATTTTGCACTCTGCTCTCGACGATCGAACTTCTTGCTCTGCGCACTATCTGTGAACGTCGCACTTCAACCACATATCCATTAACCCTTCAACTCTCCAAATAGCCCTCCTTTTATAACAAAATTTTCATGATGAAAACTTTAATCTTAGTCGGTTGTTATAACAAATGCAAACCCTAATCTTCGTCGGCTGCAAGCCCTAATCTTCGTCGGCTAAAATTTGACTTTGTCGGCTTCACTGCCTCTGTAACTCTTCTGTAGCTTCTACCGCAAAAATACAACATGTCGCGATATCGCGACACTTTTCGCTTTCTTAACCTCTTCTCGGCTTGCACCTGCGAAAGCATAACATGTCGCGAAATTGCGACACTTTCGCTTCCTTGCACTAGCGAAAACAGAACATGTCACGAAATCGTGACACTTTCGCTACCTTATGCCCGCAAAAATGAAACATGTCGCGAAATCATGACGCTTTCGCCTTTGAGCTCTTCCTTCTTGAATTTGTCGCGAAATCATGATGCTTCTTCTTCCATGCTCTTTCGTTTTGCTTTTGTCATGAAATCGTGACTCTTCTCCTGTTGAAGACCTGCTTTCTGTTTCTGTCGTGAAATCATGACACTTTCTCCAACCGTATGCTGCCATCTCAATCTGTCGTGAAATCGTGACACTTTCTGCATCCGTAAGCTTTCTCTTCAACCTGTCATGAAATCGCGACACTTTCTGCATCCGTACGCTTTCTCTTCAACATGTCACGAAATCGCGATGCTATCAACTTTCGTATGCTTACTTTGCAACTTGTCGTGAAATCGTGACATTTCTTATTTCGAACACTTTCGTCTACAGCATGTCACGAAATCGTGACAGTTCTCACTTCGAACTCTTTTTGTTGCTGTATGTCACGAAATCGTGATAGTTCTCCCTTCGAGTTCTGTAGCATGTCACGAAATCACGACAGATCTCACTTCGACTTCTGCTGCATGTCGCGAAATCATGACAATTCTCATTTTACTTTCTCTCTCTTTGAACTTGTCGCGAAATCATGATAGTTCACACTGGACTCTAGCTCTTCTGCAGCACGTCACGAAATCGTGACACTTTACCTTGCTTTCACTTTCCTGCTTAAGTCACGAAAATGCGACATGTCGCGATATCACGACACTTTTCCTCCTTAGCTCTTTTCTTTTCTTCGGGTCACGAAAACCCGACATGTCGCGATATCGCGACACTTTTTCTATCGGACTCTCTCTCCTACATTATGTCACGAAATCGCGACACTTTTTCTCTCGGACAACCTTCCTTGCAATATGTCGCGAAATCGTGACACTTTTTCGTCCGTACAACCTTCTTTGCAATATGTCGCGAAATCGCGACACTTTTCCTTCTTTGCCTTCCTGCACTTTTCGAGTCGCGAAAATGCGACATGTCGCGAAATCGCGACACTTTTCCAACTTGTTCTCTTTCTTCGAACTTGTCGCGAAATCGCGACAGTTTTTCCACTTGCCTTTTTCTCTGTCAACATGGGGTTTGCAAAAGACCTTTGAAACTGTCATGCCGTAACCTTCATCAAAACAAATTATTTGACATCAAATCAAATTCCTTCAAAAGCTTCTTGACATCAATGACAACTTATTCATTTGAGCAAATGCAATGTACCCAAAGTACCCAAAATTGCCAACAATCTCCCCCTTTGTCATTGATGGCAAACCTTTACTGAAAACACTTCTCAAGAGCCAAAACTGAAACCAACTGTGCTAACAACCGACCAACTGTGCCCACAACTGAGAATCTTCCTTTGAAGTTTTGCTCCCCCCGACTTGAAGCTTTCCTCTTCACTTTGAAGCTCTCCCCCTTACTCATATCTCTCCCCCTTTGTCATCAATGGCAAAGGGTCACCTTTGGGGCTCGGGACTAAGAATGAGCCTCTTAGCTCGGTCCCTCCCCCACCTCCTGATGAGGTGATTAATTTTGGGGTGGGAGTAAAACTCCCATTAGGCACTGATCATCATCAGCGTCTATAACTTCCTTTCCGGGCCTTCTCTTGAACTCTTTGTCCATATTCCTGTTCTTGTCACTATTCTTGTTCTTGTTCTCATCCCTGTTCTTGTTCATGCCTTGATCCTTGGACCTGATCATGCCACTGTTCCTGTACCTGTATTCTGGAATTTCAGCTCTACACTGGTCCGATTATATGACCTTCATTGTTGCACTTGAAACACTTGACGATGTTGTTTCTCCGAGGTAAACCTGATCTTTGAATCCACCGGTTCTACCCAAACCTGTTTCGACCAAACTTGTTCTAGCCGAACCTGTTTTGATCAAACCTGTTCTCGTTATTTACCTCGCAATAGACTGCCTTGTGCCCAAACTGTTGACAAGAGTAGCAATACCCTTGAAAGAAACTAGCACTTCTGAAATTGTCGTTTACCTTCTTCACTTGAGCCATGCAATGTGAAGCCATGTGACCAAACCTGTGACACGTAAAACATCTGCCTTGAAATTTTCCTTTATTTGACCTCTTGGGTCCCGAAAACTTCTTCTTCTCATTCTGAATTCTGTTTTCTGTTTTTGTGCATCTATCATTCAAGGACTCATGATCTGAAATACTTTCCTCATCAGAACTCTCTTCCTTTTGGAGTCTCTTACTAGACTCTCCAACTTGTTCCTTGTGTGGCTTAACAAAACCAAGGCCTGTTTTATCTGTTGTTTTTCTTTGACCTTTGATGAGTGACTTAACCCTTTTGGAGCTATCTTGAAACCTCGTAAAGCTTATCCTTGTACTCTTTAGTTTCCTCTTTCAAAGAAGCCATTTTCTGTTCCAACTCACTATACTCAAGAACCTTAGACTCTAACTCATCCTTGAGTTCTTGTGTCTTAGCTATAGAGAAATCAAGATTTTCTATAAGATCATCTCTCTCCATACAACATTCATCTAACTTATCCTTGAGTCTAGCATTCTTCTTTCTTTCCTTTTTCAAAGCACTAAGAGCACTAATAAGTTCACTTTCAACATCCTTTATTTGTTTGCTTTCTGAATCATCAAAGCCTTTTTCGGATTTCTTATCACTAGAGGTGCTACCTTTTTCAAAAACCATACATGCATCTTCCTTATAGTTTTCTGAAGCATCCTCATACATATTGGAAACCAAATCATTATTTGTACAATCATCCTCAAGGTGACCAAAATTTCCACATCTAAGACATTTCATGATAATGAATCTATGTTTCGGTTCTTCCTCTTTTTCTCGATATGAACAACATCTCATTTTCATCATCACTTGAAGAACTTTCACTATCACTACTAGAACACTTACTTGCTTTGTCTAGGTAGAAACTCTTCTTGTGCTTGTGAGAATACCTCTTTCCTTGATTGTTGTGCTCATCTTTGTTCTTTCTGTGATGCTTGTGCTTTTCAGAATCCTTGCTCTTAGAATCCTGTTTGTCTTCATCACTTTCATTCTTGGGAACAATACAGTTAGTAGCATAATGACCAAACTTTCCACAATTGAAACATCTTATATTTTTCACGCTTTTGTGCTTTCTAGAGAACTTGCCTTTCTTGCTGTAATATGCCTCTTCTTCACTAGAAGACTCATCACTCTCTTGAAGTTGTTTACCCTTGGATTTCTTGGTAGCCTTGAAAGTCGCCTCTTTCTTGACATCAACCTTCACTTGAGTTCTCAACTCAAATGCTGCAAGTATACTATGGAGCTCATCCTTTTTCAACTTATCCAAATCTTTAGCTTCCTCAATAGCAGAAATCTTTTCACTAAATCTATTAGGAAGAGATCTTAAAATCTTATCACAAACATCATTTTCAGCAAGCTCAAGACCTAAGTCTTTCATGGAGTTAACAACCTCATCCATACGAAGCATGTAGTCACTAATATTTTCATCATCATTCATCTTGAGTTGTTCAAACATACCTTTGAAGTGTCTCAACTTGGCCTTTCCGACATTTGTATCACCGGTATGAACCACCTAGCAACTGTTTCCACATTTCACTAGCTGTCTTGCAGTGAATCACTTTGGTGAGATTCGCTTTCTGTAAGCCTTTCAGGATTGCATTCATTGCTTTTGAATTGCTGTGATGTAGGAGCCTTTCTTCTTTAGTATTTGGACCATGTACAGGAATAGTGTACTCATCTTCAATTACTTCCCATACCTCATTACCAAGTGCCATTAGATGAACCTTCATCCTTGCACTCCAAAGACCAAAATCTGACCCATCAAGAATAGGTGCTGCATTGCCACTTGAATAATCCATTGTGTTCTTTACTAGCTTTTCCTTCAAGCCGTTAAACTTTTCGAAGGCACCCGCTCTGATACCAATTGAAGAACACAAGCTTATACTGAGAGGGGGGTGAATAGTATAAGACCTCTTTTTACTTTTTCCTTTATATTTCAAAATAGTAAAGCAATATACCCAAAGCAATATCAAAGCAATGCACAAAATCATCCACAAAACTTTTCTCTAAAAGTTATCTCAAAGTTCTTTGGGAATCCTTCCCAATTACAATGTTTATGAGCCTCGGCTCAAAGGAGATACCTTCCCTATGCTCTGGAAATGATCCCTCAGAAGATCAACTGCCTCTACCTCTTGCCAGCATGTGGAACTCCTTTCCACCGAAGACCTCCTATCCTCAATGCTTAGCCTAAGAGACCTCTGCCTTCTATGATCACTGTCCACATCAGCTCAGCAACCTGTACCAAACACAATCAGTCGGTCTAGTACAAGTCTTCCTCTATCTGTCGATTTGTCCACCTTTGAACAAATCAATCCTCTGCACACAAGCCTTCTCAAAGACTTGCCAAATCTGTCCTCAGGTTCTTCTCAAAGAACCAATGCACCTCTGTCCTCAAGCAGCAACACTCTGCATTCGTCTTTGCCCTTTGTGCTCTCTACGCCCTCTGCTCTCTTTGCGCAATCACAGCCGCACTTGGTCGAACTTCAACCTTTGCACCTCTACGCAATCACAGCGGCACCGTCTTCGCACACTCTACTTCCTTTGTGATCTTTCACACTTAGAATGATTCGACGAAATGCACTCTGCACACTACGATCAAATTTCGCACTTTGCTCTCGATGATCGAACTTCTTGCTCTGCACACTATCTACGAACGTCGCACTTAAACCACATATCCATTAACCCTTCAACTCTCCAAACAACCCTCCTTTTATAATAAAATTTTCATGATGAAAACTTTAATCTTAGTCGGTTGTTATAACAAATGCAAACCCTAATCTTCGTCGACTGCAAGCCCTAATCTTCGTCGGCTAAAATTTGACTTTGTCGGCTTCACTGCCTCTGTAACTCTTATGTAGCTTCTATCGTGAAAATACAACATGTCACGATATCGTGACACTTTTCGCTTTCTTAACCTCTTCTCGGCTTGCACCCGCGAAAGCAGAACATGTCGTGAAATCGTGACACTTTCGCTTCCTTGCACTCTTCTCTGCTTGCACTAGCAAATAGAACATGTCACGAAATCGTGACACTTTCGCTGCCTTGTGCTTTTCTCTGCTTACCGAAAACAAAACATGTCATGAAATCGTGACGCTTTCGCCTTTGAGCTCTTCCTTCTTGAATTTGTCGCGAAATCATGACGCTTCTTCTTCCATGCTCTTTCGTTTTGCTTTTGTCATGAAATCATGACTCTTCTCCTGTTGAAGACCTACTTTCTGTTTCTATCGTGAAATCGTGACACTTTCTCCAACCGTATGCTGCCATCTCAATCTGTCGCAAAATCATGACACTTTCTGCATCCGTAAGCTTTCTCTTCAACCTGTCGTGAAATCGTGACACTTTTTGCATCCGTACGCTTTCTCTTCAACATGTCGCGAAATCGCGACGCTATCAACTTTTCGTATGTTTACTTTGCAACTTGTTGCAAAATCGTGACATTTCTTATTTCGAACACTTTCATCTATAGCATGTCGTGAAATCATGACAGTTCTCACTTAACACTCTTTCTGTTGCTGTATGTCATGAAATCACGATAGTTCTCCCTTCGAGTTCTGCAGCATGTCACGAAATCATGATAGATCTCACTTCGACTTCTGCTGCATGTCGCGAAATCGTGACAATTCTCATTTTACTTTCTCTCTCTTTGAACTTGTCACGAAATCACGACAGTTCACACTAGACTCTAGCTCTTCTACAGCACGTCGTGAAATCGTGACACTTTACCTTGCTTTCACTTTCCTGCTTAAGTCACGAAAATGCGACATGTCGCGATATCGCGACACTTTTCCTCCTTAGCTCTTTTCTTTTCTTCGGGTCGCGAAAACCCGACATGTCGCGATATCGCGACACTTTTTCTATCGGACTCTCTCTCCTGCATTATGTCGCGAAATCGTGACACTTTTTCTCTCGGACAACCTTCCTTGCAATATGTCGCGAAATTGCGACACTTTTTCGTCCGTACAACCTTCTTTGCAATATGTCATGAAATCGTGACACTTTTCTTTCTTTGCCTTCCTGCACTTTTCGAGTCGCGAAAATGCGACATGTCGCGAAATCGTGACACTTTTCCAACTTGTTCTCTTTCTTTGAACTTGTCGCGAAATCGTGACAGTTTTTCCACTTGCCTTTTTCTCTATCAACATGGGGTTTGCAAAAGACCTTTGAAACTGTCATGCCGTAACCTTCATCAAAACAAATTATTTGACATCAAATCAAATTCCTTCAAAAGCTTCTTGACATCAATGACAACTTATTCACTTGAGCAAATGCAATGTACCCAAAGTACCCAAAATTGCCAACACTTGCATATAAGCATTTTTGTACATTCTAGTGATTTTCACTATATTTTGTAAATCATTAATATTAGATATGTTTTTTTTCATTTCTTTGAATTATATTACCAAAGGATTTGATATTTTAAATCATCATATGATTGCTTAAACACTTTATCTTTTAAACAAACCTATACATATGTGATCCTTCAAAATTTTCTTCATCCCACCACAACATAAACATTTGAAAGGAATTAAGGTCTTGGAACCACATAAATTGAAAATGATATAGGTTTGGATGACCATTATTGAATATATCATATTTTAAAAGAATTGATTTATGATTTAATCTTTCTTGCAACAAATGTCTAAAGTGATTGCATATTTTGTTTGTTGCCAACTATTGGATATTAAAAACTTGTTCAAGCTATCTACCACATGACATCACATAGTATGCTTATTATCCAATGTATAATGAAATATTAAAATAACAACATCTGAAAGTCTATTAAATTGAGAAAGAAAGAAAAATCCTTCACAAAATACCTATATTTATTTCCTATATTAAAATAAATTCAAAACCATAACAATCTATTAATTTCTCGATTACTCTTTTTAATGTTATTTTCATACCTAAATATTCCAATATAACATCTTTATCATCATTTTATATTCTTATTTGCACCCTTAGAATCACTTTTTCTTAACAATTGTGATATATATTTTTTATTTCTTAAATCATGATCTTTTTGTGTTTACTTTTCCCTTTGTTCCTCCTTTGAGGGCGCTTTTCTTCTTTCTCCATTCCTATCAATTCTTTCATCCTCGTCAAACTTTTCAAAATTTTCATATTGTTCACAACTTATCACATATTGATTTATATTGCATTGGAGAACCTAAAGTTCAAAACATAACCTTCGAAGTAGTTTCTTTTTTATACCCCTATTGGAAACCCTAAAATTCAATGAGTAACCATCATACTTACTTTCTTATGTTATCATAATGCATATTTTCTGTAATATGTTTTCTGCTATGCTTCCATTAAAACCATAAAATATAAGGGATAACGTCTAAGATTACTTTCATTTATATTGCAAGGATATGGTTTTATACTATTTAAGGAGGTTGAAGATGATTTTACTTAGACCAAAATTAACCTCTTACTCCTCTACTTTGAAAATTAGCTATGTGTATTTCTTTGTAATTGTAATTCCTCCTATATTTGAAATTGTACATTGCACTTATTAATACTATGCACCCTTCTTTGTTTCTTCAAAAAATTGCTCAAACTAGAGTATGATTGACTTTACCATTTGATCATATGGTGGGAATTTCCTTATGACTTCTTTGGGATTGAAAACCCTGGATTTTAATAATATTCTAGTACAATATGATATCCTTGCTTCAAATTTAAATTTTTCTCGTGATAAAAGAATCATATATATTTTTATCATTTTCACTCTTTTCCATTGGCATTTGTATAGTTTTATAATACTTATAACATCAAAATACACTATTTTCATAATCCATTTGTTGATCCTTTTTTCTTGATTTAGATTTAATATTGATAGGTTTTTGTAAGTGTTTCAAAATATCCATTGACACATTATTCTAGTATACAAAACATGTTGTCGCTCTTTAGTAGTTAACCCCTCTTGGGTGAATCTTGTAGAGTATTACCACTATTCTTCAAAACCTTGATACTAAAAGCCTAACCCATATTAAAATCCTTTCTACATTTTTTATCTCCATAAAAATTCTTTACTCCATGGCCTTAAATATGAGTCATCTCTCCCTTTTTTAATGAGTTATGTGAGATTGAAACAAACCTCATATGTATTACATCATTACCATATAGTGGTACTAAAATAGCTTGGCACTTGCACATGTATCACTTGGCAATATTCAAATCCTCTTTCAGAGTCGAGGAATCTAACTGGTTGAGGTAATGCCATGTGATAAACCATATCTCCCTTTTTTTTTAATAAGCTATGAAGCCATCTCTCCATTTAAACCATGGGCCACCACCCATTATTTTGTCCCTAATTTTTGAATTGACAAATATGATGAGAAAATATATTTTAAAATGAAAGCTAAAGAATAGTTTGAACTTAATTCCCACTTCTAGTTAATTAAACTTTAAATCTTTAAAAAACCTTATCAATATCTAATGAACTTGCATATTAACCCTTTGTGTTTAAGGACCATTATATAACAATTATATCATGTTTGATGATTTCAACTTTGATAATCACTTAAGATGTATCATCTACCACCTGGATCAATATTACAACATATTTAGTCTTCCTTTTATTCTTGACTGACAAATATTACTTCATTTAACTGGGGCATCCATAATTCTAGCTAGGACTTCTTTAAATGACAATTTATTTCTTGTCACTCATAATTTTATAATGAGAATCCTTTACTTTTTATTTTCTTTAAGGATCTAAAACAACAACTTTGAAGCTGATTCAAATGAATCTATGATAAGTCATTTAGAATCATGACAAGAAAGTGTTAAGGATGAATGACCAAGTGAAGGTGACCCAAGAAGCTTCTAAAATAAGGAAGTGTTATATTTTGACCATAATTCTTTCAAATGAAGTATAATTTTAACAATTATTTAGGTGGAGATTCTCAACACTAGTAGAAATTCTTAAAATTAATTTGAGCTCAAAATATTTCATCTAGCCCCCCAAAAAATAAGAAATAACATTCAAGACTAGTGAGTCATATTTTGGGAATAAATACAAACCAAATGATATCTAATTTAAATGATTCTTTTTCCAAGTGGAAGAGAACATATAAAACTATAAGTGGTAGAAATTTTATCATAAAATCCATCCATTTAACCCATAAGATAGAAAACTTAAAATATTGTACAATCATACTTTCACTCTCTTTAAATCTCTAATTAAGATAAAATTTATCTTGAAGGTTCTTTGCATCATTTTATATGTGACGACTAAATATTAACTTATAATTCATCTATACAGACCTTTAAAAAGCCAAAAAGAGTAGGCAACAAGCTAGTTGGAGATGGGCTCATTTGATAATTATAAGTTTACCAAAAAATAAATTAGACAAATATCAAGGGGAATATATACATAGGAAAAATATGACACATCACTTCAATGTATATTCGAACTTGGAAGAACCTTAGATATAACTCCTAGATTTAGAAGTGGAAGAGACTAGATGAATCTTATTTGGGTCATGACAATGAAGTAAAAGTTAGTTTTGAAGAGAAAAAAGTAGAGGCAAGAAAATTCTAGCAAAAAAAAGAGAAATAATATATTGATAATCACTACATAAGGCTATAAACAAGTGCATAGTAGTTATACATCTCATCCAAGGCCAGGTTGATGGTTAATATCTCTTGTGCATTCTCTATATTTATAAGGATTATGAAGCTTGACTAATTGAACTATGCATTTTATTTCCCTAGATGGTTTTCTCCACTATAAATTGCCATTTTTCATGGTTATAGATGTGTTTTTAACAGTCCATGAGTTTAATTGTATCTCACTTCATTTAATGTGGTTTACATGGTTTTCATGTTATAAACTAACAAATGTGAGCTAGCCCTGAGCATCATATGACAACAACAATAAATCGATGCATTTAGTATTTCATAAAGCTCTGTATGGACTACAAAGACCCTATTCCTATAATTTGAGTATTTCTGGTCATAGAAGAGTAGTTTTATGCCAAAAGAAGGTTTTACTAGTGACTAGTTTTAAAACAATCCAAGTGGAATAAAGCTAAAAAATATTTCAAAGAATTTAAAATATTTAATAAAGGTTTATTTAGTGAAAATTGTAGATCATATTGGTATAGTAACAAGTTTTTTTTGGTTGGCCAACATCTCATGGTTTCCACATGTAAAAATCTAGCAAAAATGATCAACATAAGTTCCAAAAGGAGAAGAGCAAGGGCCAAGATTTGTTGGAGAAAAACCAATCATAAAAAAGAATATTTCCAAGTTGAGCAAAGAATATGAAGGAATATAAATGAAGCTTCAATAGCAATAAGAGCTCTTTTCTATCATTACAAAGTAAGTGGCAAGGTGCAACAAGAAAATATGTAACCAAGTAACCTTGCTTGTGAAGGCATTACACAAGTAAAGAAAAATACTTGCAAAATATTGAATCAAATATATGACAAGTTGTCATCTATGAAAATTTTTATAGCTTAACTCCAACAAGAATATGAAAAGATGCAAAGAGAAGTGCAAATTTTTACCAAGGATCATGACTAAGGATACCATGATAAGCAATAAAGTTTTTTATTTTTATAAGTTTTGAACTGAATATAAATGGTATGGATCCATGTTGACAAAGACAATGGACTATAAAATTCAAAGGCTTGAAAATGAACAAGGAATCAAGTATCCTATTGAGATAATACATAGGTCTTCAAAAATGGGGCATGGGTACCAAGAACATAATGAATGCTTAAATAAAATTGAAAATGTATCTTTCAAATATAAGGGCAAGCTACCATTCCAAAAAAATTTGCACAAAAGATATAGTGACATCATAAAAGGAGTCAAGCAAGGTTTTCAAATATGTCTAAGAGAGTACCCTTCCAAAGAAGGATTGGATTAGTCTGATATGAGCTACAACAATGAAGAGAAGACCAACCAAATGTGTAGCCATAAGAAAATGTATATACACAAACCTTCTATATTTCTATTGTGTTATGATCAACGTGGAAGAAAAGGTCATGAATCACAATTTTTTTAGTATATCCCTAGAATGTGTAGAAAAAATTTAGTTTCCAATTGTAAGAAAGAACTCTCCCAAAGGAAAACAAAAAATTGGAGAATATTCCCATGATGTGAGTGCAATGTTATTACATAAATGGAATACAACATACTACAACACAATTCCATTACCACTTAAATGAAAAAAATATACAATGTGAATAACTTACAATTGTAGTACATACACTACATATATAATGTATATTAAATGACCTAGCATAACAATTTAGAATGTCTAGCACAATAGTTGAGACTGCACAACATAGCATTTTAGGTGCCTAGCATAGTAATTTAGACTGCTCGACACAACATTTGGATGGCCCAACATAGTAATTCATATGACCTAACACAATTGTTCATACGACTTGGCACAAGTATCTTATGAATACATGCCTAATTACAACCAAATTCTACTACCACATGCAATGCCAACATACAATGCCCACCATTGATACCATGCCAACCCCGAATGAATAAAAGAAAGGTCTTATTTATACAACGAAAAAAGTAGTTACATCCTCCAACTTCCTCCAACTAACTATCCTACACCTCATCATTTTCTTAAATTACATTTAGCATGCATTTGACTTACATTTACATTTCATGACTCACTTTATGAATTTATTAATTATATGTATGCATTTTTTCAAACACTTTACATACTATCTATAAAATAACACAAAATGACAAAATTTATTCATTGACTCTACCATCATGTTGTTTCAATTTCCTACATCTATCCCTTCCTCTAGACTAATTGACATCCTCAATGAAATATGAGCTAAACACTAGGATTAGAAGCATTGAATAATGTAGTGGAGTCTCTTATAATGATCCTTCCTCTTTCTTTTATTCCAAATATCTTCTATAATTGGTTTCACTTCAAGTTGTTGCCAAAAATACATTATTTTCTAATTTCTCACTCTTGTTGCAATCAACCATATCACCAACATGGCCAACATGATAGGTAACACCCACCACCACCTTTATCAGGGTTCAAGGAGGTGGGATCCCCCTTGCAGGGTCAAGGGGTAATATCCCTTGTGGGGTTGAGAGGTGGTACCATTTTGCATGTACCTTGTCACAATATAGGATGAGGTCATGGGGAAGCATCCTCATAGGTTTCAAGATAGTGCCCTGAAACCTCAACGATGAAACCATTGAATGCCTCACTATCTAAACTATTTTTTCTCCTCATTTGTATTTTGGTAGCCTTCACTAGACCCTCTCAAACAACTTCTCCTCAATTCTAGTTGACTTCTCTTTAGCTCAAGATAACTTCTTGGCCTCAAATGGTCTTGCCTTGGACTCTAACAAACATCCCTTGGTCTCAAATGGCCATCCTCATGGTTATATGTCTAACCTTTTGGGTCAAGCAACATTGGAATAGAAAACTTAATTCCTACACCATAAGGTCTAACTTTGGACAACCTAGCTCCAGACGATTTGCTTTTAGGTAATCCTACTCTGAATAATCTAGCTTTTTTGTAATCAAATAGGTCTTATAACATACTCTTTCATTTACACAATCCATACAAACTTATATACTATCTACTTCTTCCAGAAGATGATCCTTTAGACATTCTATACCATGTACTCTTCCAATCAAATGAACACCTTACCTTGAACTATGTATTGCTTCATCATCTCTCTTGGATAAATTTGCATGATCTCTAGTTAGCCTAACATCATCTTCTTTCAAAACTTGGGTTGCATACAACCTTGCATGACTATTCGATGATCATAATTTATCTTTGGATAGCTTGGGGTGCTCAACTAACAACCTGAGGGTAATCTAAAGTTCAAAATACTTCCTTAGACTACCTAGGGAGGGTCCAAATGGCTCTCCCTTGGGACAAATGGCCCAAGAACCACCTGGAGACCTATTGTCCCCACTATATGGTCAAGGTCTCAGCTTAGGTGGCCTAAGCCTTGACAATCAGGACCAAGGTCTAAACGACCCAAGTCTAGATGGCCAAACAACCCTAGGAAACATTTAGATGTTGAAAAAATTCTCTCTTTGTTTTCTAGATCATTAAGATCATCATCTGCATCAACCACTTATGTAGATTCAAATACTTGCTTTATCTCTACCTTTTTTATTGTAATTAAGTTCACCTCATCAACTATAATCATGTTTATCAAGTTCACCTCCTCTACTTCTTGGCTAGGGATGTGACTCTTCTTTGGTGCTTCAAACTCCCTATACATCACTAGTTTATCTCAATTCATAGTACTTTGATATTTACATGAGAAATGCCCCTACAAATGACATTATCGATATTGCATAATGAGTCTTCCTTTTGTATTGTACTCAATTTGACGTCTTCAAGTTCTCTTGTACTTGTCACAAACTGCATCACCAATTGCTTCCCCCTTGGTACAATATTCCTTTGATCTTATGCTCTTTGAGTCACACTCATCCTCAGAGTTATTTTTATCTTTAGAGTCACTTCACTAAATTCTCAATCTCAATAGTTGGATAATGAACTACTCTCAATCTCAAAATCATCACTTTCACTATTAGAGTCACTCTCAATATCATAGTCACTTTCATCTTTAGGGTCACTTTCATCCACATTAACATGATCCCAATATTTAATGACACCCTTGCATCACTTTCCAAGTTTAAGGCTTGCTTCTAGGCCTCTTGATAATGTTGGAGGGACCACCTTGATCTTCTTCTTGTATGTAGGAAGAAGTCCCTCCACAAACCATCTCTTCTTCAATGCATCTAATGGATCTTCCTCTAGATGGGTAAATGATCCACTCAACCTCTGGTTATACAATTGAATAAATACTTTCTTACCTTATTCCATTCTATACATTTTAGCAATGACCTTATCATCATTGTGGAACAACCAAAATTCCTTCACAAATTCTTTATGCAACTCATCCCAAGTCTAGTACTCACCCTTTAGAAATATCATGTTCCTATCTATTACAATTCCATTAATTGTTATAGGGAATAACCTCCTCTAACCTTTATCATTATTTTTCCCATTTGATTTCTACATCATGAGGTAAATTTTTCAATGCCTAACTAGATTTTCTATTTTTCCTCCATTAAACATTGGACACTTACATGCTGCCAAAATTGTTCTTTAATGTGATAGGTTGACTTTGCATAGGTAATGTTTGTTCATATGTCTCACAATATTCACACACATCTTTAGGTATTGCTCTCATGTCAAACTCTTGTCTCATGCACTATGAAATATGTCAACTTACAGTTGCTCTGATATCAAACTCCTAACATATTTGCCATTGAGCACACCAACCTACAATTGCTCTAGTGTCGGACTTCCATCTTGTGCATTGTCGTACATGTCATCTTGTATTTGCATTGATGTTGGACTCTTATCCCACTCACAATTGGATACATCAAAGTGTAATTGCTCCAACACCTTATATACTTTGATTTCATGCAATTCCTCACCAATGCATAACTTGTTATCACATAATTCTCTACCATTGTCAGGTAAATTTATGTCATCATCATATAATTCACACCACCAATATGTAACTCATTGTCATTGTCATGAAACTCTCTATCGCCAACATACAACTCATCGCTACTGACATGCAACTCACTACTGCCAACATGTAATTCTCTACTAATGTCATGCAACTCTCTACTGCTGATATGAAACTCAATATTATCAACATGCTACTATCTGCCATTACCATGCAACTCTCAACTGCTATCACACAACTCTGTCATTGACATCAAACTCTTTGTCGTCAACATGCAATTCTCCACCATCATCATGCATTTTTTTGTGCATAAACCCTTGTATGTCTCCTTAATGCATGTTTGGTTGTGCATCCACTTGCATGTCTGCTTCATGTGTTGGCTTTTTATCAATGTCAACAAATAAGTTTGCATCTTCATACGTTTTGTTAGTTGTATTGTAATCATTCCATTGTTGTCATTGTGCACCTTTCCAAGTGATTTGCTCATCACAACTCCATGTCATGAGGCTTAACCCAACTTCAAATAGACAACGATGCCAAAATATAGAAATGGAATACAATATACTACACAATTCCATCACCACTTAAATGACCAAAATATATAATGTGAATAACTTACAATTATAATGTATATACACAACATATATTGGAAGACTTGACATAGCAGTTTAGACTACCAAAAACAACATTCAAACGATCTGGCATAATAATTTAGATGACCTGACGCAAGTATATCATGAATACATGTTTGATTACAGTCAAATTCTACTACCATGTGCGCAATGCCAACGTACAATACCCACCTTTCATGCCAACCTTTGATACCATGTTAACCTCGAATGAACGAAGGAAGACTCTTCCTTATACAACTAAGGAGGTAGTTCATCCTCCAGCTTCCTCCAACTAGCTACTCGACACCTCATTATTTTCTTAAATTACATTTGACATGCATTTGACTTACATTTACATTTTATGACTCACTTTATGACTTTATTAATTATATGTATATTTTTTGTCAAACAATTTGCATACGAGCTACAAAACAACACAAAATGACAAAACTTATTCATTGATTATATTGTCATGTCAATTCACCTACCTAGAATTATTAAAGTTGGTTGAAGATTGGGTCACTTCAAGTAAAATGAAGTATGGTCACTACCAAAGGAAGGGCATGTATGTGCCCAAATCCTCTATTGTCAATAGTATGATACCACTCACATTATAGCATGAAGAGAGTGTGTTCAAGAAATCAAGCACGGTGTTGTAGTTGCATAATCCAAACTATTTAAAATAGGACAACAATAAATTTAAGTTTTTGTAGGATATAAATAAAAAATAAAGTTGTATATTCTACTTGAGAAATGGAGTTGAACTTCAACCATCAAGAAAGGACAAACAACTTTATCATTATATGCCTAAGAAAAGCAAGAAAACACAGCAATTATGAAAAAGTTAATATATCCAATTACCTAGAAGAAATGTAAAGCATCATCAACTAAAGATGAACATTTCAAAGTAGTAAATTGAAAAACTTATCAATTCATTCATTTGAAGAAAGTTATAGCCAAAGTTATAGCCATTGATACCATCTTATACCATAAGGCTTGCAACAAATAAGGTACACGATACTACCTATCAAATCATCTTTTTATGATAGCAAATTAGGGATAAGGTGTGAGAGAGTTTTCTATCATTAACCATAAATGGGTATAATATATGGAGTTTTTTTTAAGATAATTTTTTTAGCACATTGTGTGAAGGTAATGTTGGAGTAAACTCACTAAGCTATGGAGGTTCTGGTTTAATTATAGGTCCAGTTAATTTGTATGGTCTCTATCTGTGTTACACGAAGAAATGTCTCAGATTTACAGTTTCTAGTATTTGAAACGTATTTGTAAATGAATGTCATACATGAAACTGAAATCTTCTTACAGATAGCTTATTCCATGTTTTGAAAAAAAAACTAACTTGGTTTTCAACTCCACAAGGCGTTGAGCCCTCAATTTCATATCTGCTTGATAGAGGCATTTGGCACTGTGTATGATTGAACATAATACCCACAGAAATGCAAATTAAATTTCTGCAATCATCAGTGTCTGTCTCAAAAAGACAATTGTTGCATCATATACAGTGCGCAAATTTACATGAGCAAATTTTTACCATTTCCACTAAGATTGGTATAATTGTAAATTCTAAGGTACGGAGGCTTTAGTCTTCATACAGGAGGAGCTACATTCACATCAATTGAGCTATCATGGATTCATATAAGATCTCTTTCTTTATGCTTCTATGGCTAACTTTAGCCTTCAAGTTGTGCCACCCATTATTGCTCGAGGCTGAACTCATAAGCCCATGGCCTATGTCGCCCCATACATAATTTTTTTCCACACCCTATGTTTGAGAGTTTCATTCTCCTTTTCCCTTCACTCTCACCCAAAAAGTTGTTTGCCATTAGAAAATGAGGACTGTAATTAAGTTCTATCAAATACTATGATTTTCATTGACAATCCACAAACTTTGAGTATAAAGCATATAAAATCTATTGACAGTGTGTAGTAACTTCATCCCAACTAATTTATGCCAGAAAAAGTAAGGCTCAATATGATTTCTGATGGTGTTATTAAATAATAATTATATATTTGAAAAAAAAAAACACTTAAACTTTTGTCTAGTAAGTTCTCGGGAGACAGACCGATAGGTGTTTTTCTTCTATGTAAGTTTTATTGTTGAAGTTTGGTATGGAAGCTAATGAAATTAAAATATATATATATATATATATATATATATATATATATATATATATAATTTTATTTATAATTACTTAATATACATAAAACTTCCCCTGTGATTGATTCTATAGGCAAGATGAGTCCTTTGATTTAGTTGAAGTACTGAGAAAAACGAAACTTGGTGCCAGTTTCAAGAATTAATGGTAGACTTATGAATAACTCAAGAGCAAAATGCAGGCCATGCGTTTTATTCTATAGCTCAAAACTGCCAGGAACACCACCCATTTTCTACAAAGTATGTATTTTAAAGCATAAAATCATGAGTGGTCTTGTCAGTTACTTGTCATAGTTGTTATAGCAATACTAAGGCTGTGGGAATGAATGCTGTCACTTGCTTCTTCTCAGCCAATCTAACATTGTAATGTCATTACCATTAAAGCTTCGACCTTTCATACGCATTAACAACGTAAAAAAATTGAGTCAAAGGCCACCAGAAAGAAGCCTGATGGGATTATGGCATAATATGAAAGAATACAGAATACTGCATGAGGTGATTATCATACATCCCTAGGAAAAGATTAATTCTGAGAGGGTCTTGGAAGGGTTACTAACAATAAAGTTGAAGGACTTTATGGGGTTAGAAACATCGTAGTTGAGTCTGATTTATAAAATATAGTGGGGTTTATCGATTTTATTAGAAATTTCAGACAAAAGGCTTGGAGTATAAGAAACATTGTGAGCCAAATTAAGTCCATTTGACAGTAGTTTGAGGATGTCATCCCTTTCTATGTTTAAGTTGACAGACAAAATAATGCAGGGGTCTGATTAGATACATGTTGAATTCTATTCGGATAAAAACATTTACAAATGACTGGAGGTGAACCAAATGGTTCTTAGTTTGGCCAGCAAAGACTTAAGCAAGGATGAGGACACATCCAGAGTCCAATGAGCCTTGTGGATCAATAAAGGATGAACAATTATTTGTTAGATTTTTTGTTGCCTCTCCCGATTCTTTAACCCTTTTAGGGATAGCACTGTTAGCAGCACTGTCCTACTAGATTATTTTTAAATGTAAGACCAGGTTAAAAGTTTCTATTCTTTAAACAACTCAATTTTTTTTTTTAAGATGTTAATATTAATTTTATTTGGTTTTTAAAACTTACCTCAAAAAGAAATTCTTGTTCTATAAAAAAAATAAAGGTGTCTCAACACGATAATCAGCCCATAAGATTCTTAGAAGTAACTTTTTTGCGCGTCCTTTTCAAATGCGTAATGTCCTGCCACCAACTCCTTTAAAAAAAAAAACTGCATTGAATGCTATCGTCATGCTGAAGTTACCAATTTGATTAAGAATATTAGAACAAATATATTTATTAGGACTAGTCAATAGGTGATGATCGAAGCTAGAAGACTTTGTAAGTGCTATATCTTTTAATAAGACTGGTTGGAATCAGTGCACTTGTGAGTTGAAGGATTCGACTCGTTTGTACCAAAAAATTGTTGAACTCACGATTAGTTTATTTCAAATGTTTCCTAGAAGACGTCATTGCTGAATAATCTTTTCTGTTAAGAAAGAGAAACTTTTGGAATCTGGAAGACGTCATTGCTGAACAATTTTTTCTGTTAAGAAAAAGAAACCTTTGGAATCTGGCATCGATGACTGTGAACAAATTGGATTTATGTTGGACAAGACAAAATGGTGATTTGGATCCAAAGCAACCGCAAGACCAAAAGGTCTCTGGCTGTGGTGAGCGGACATAATAGCTGTCAAGAGGCGAGGGGTTCGAATATCTTAATAATTTAAAAATAAGAACGTTCGAGTATTTTAATAATATAAGAATAAAAACTTCAGGGAAACAAGTTTTTTTTTTTTCCTATTAAACAAACTTATTCACAAACATTTATCATGGTTTAAATCTATGTTTTCTAAGAAAGAGCTTAAAATTCAAATTAGTAGAATGTGAGAACAAAATTTTATTTTTGATTTTTAATTTTGTTAAGATTTAAATTTAAAGTTTTTTTTTTTTTAAATATATTAGGTATTAATAGTTAATAAAATAAAATTAAAATATGATTAACAATAATTAAATTGTATTAAATTATTTATAAAATGATTTATAGTGAAAAATGTGATAAGACCTAAATTTTATTAATTGAAAAAAGAATTATGAAATACATGTATTAGTTCCTTGGATGAGGAGCTTTTATTCATAAGGTTGTTACAAATACCTTTAATTATAGATTTTTTTTTTCCACTTAAAAATTTAAATATATTAATATAGATGTTACATATATATTTTTAATTTTAATAATTTAAAATGTATTTTTAAATTATTTAAAAATATTTTGATTTAAAAATGTTTATTAAAAATTCTTTCAATAGAGATTTTATGTATTATTAATTTTTTTTTTTAATATATATGATTTTTTCAATTGTTTGTCTTGTAAGTATTTACAACCAGGCAAATATTAGACATGCTTTTGTAATATATACTAAAATAAAATTATTTCTATTACTAAAATATTAAAAAATCATTTTTATTATATTATTAGAATGATATTTCAACATTGTAGCATCAAGAAAATAACATTTTAGCATTTACATATTGTCGGAGAAGATTTAAACCTAATTTTTAGGATTTAATGTCTAAATGTTTAATCACTCGGTTCATGCTATTTTATAATTACATTTTTAATTTAAAAAAAAAAAATTAATATTTATTTTTTTTAATTAAAAAATATTAATAAATGCTAAGTTGACAACAAAAGATAATTATTTTTATAACTGCCTCATAAAAGATCATGCGTTGTGAATTGCATTGTATATTTTAGAAGATTAGGAATAAACTTTTAAGGTATGTGCCCTTCAAGCCTTTTCAAACTTCATAGGTAAAGTTGACTTTGATTTTTCTATTCATCCAAAGAATCTTCTATTGAATTACCAATGAGGGAAGTGGAATAATACTTTATTTTAAAATCGATAGACCAAATATTGTGTTTTTATTATCATGTGTTTGTAAACTCCTTGTGAAAATCATTTGACATGTTATAAATTGATTAGAATATATGTCATTTGACTATTTGGCCAGTTTATTATGGATTCCTATTGACCCTTGAATGGTTTAGACAGAAATGGTTCTAGATTGGTTGTTAGTTATATTGTAATACTATTAACCATAGATCTTTGATCTATTTTTGAAAACCATTGTCAAAACAAAGGGTTACGATGGATATGTCTAGTATATAAGGGGATTTGAATAATTTATTAGAGACGATTTTGAATATTTTGATATTAAGCTTTTTTTTTTTACGATAATCAATGTTATTTTATGAAAATATTATCTTTAAGTTCAAGGTTTTTAACGAAAGAGGTTTTACAAGCTTTTTTAGTGTACTAAGAATTATAGTTTGTGACCATAGTCTTAATGTTATAGATTTATTTTATATAGTTTTTTTTTAATTTTTTTAGATAAAGTATTATGATGTGTGTTTTTTTAAAGTTAAGGTAAATGTTTTCACTTCATTAACATTAAAAATTATTTTTAATTTCTTCTTTTAAGGTTTAATGTTATGGATCTAATTTAAACTATTGTTAGACATGAGATTTGCATTAAAAATAACAAAAATAATAAATGAACAAAATAAGAATGCAAAAGTTTGAAGAAAATACTAAAACTTTGAAGATGATGAAGAGTGAAAACAAAAGCTATATGAGAAAAAACTTTTTATTGTCCTCTATTTTAGTGCATATTGGACAAAATTAACACACATTTTCTCTATATGGACACAATAACTGCTAAACTTGTCATATAGAATAAAACTACAAGTTATTTAACAATGTGTGGTAGAACAATAAAGAATTGATACCATCAAGCTATAACTTGTTACTTTGACATGGTGAAAACCAAGGTCAAAACCTAACATAGACATAGAGATAAAAAGATAAACAATTTCATGCTTAGCATTGGTTGCAATTCTTAATCATGAGGATAATGTTGGAGTATATTACATTATTTGGTACATGCTAATGTACCCCCATGATACCTTCATGGTATAATTGTATATAATAGATTAGAATTGAGTCATAGTTAAGAGTGTGAGTTATATTTCCCCTTTTATGTAAGTGTGAATGTGCAGGAACTACACAAGTGTCATGTAAAGTTGTAATGTGTAAGAAATACACAAGTAAGTTGAGTTAGTGTGCAAATATAATTTGAGTCTATGTGCACAAGTGTCTTATATGTAAGTGTGCAAATATGTAATGTAAAGATATGCACAAGTGTCTTAGATTAGAGTGTGCAAGTTATGGAAGTGCAAGAGTCATGTATAGGTGTATATACATTATATTGTCAAGTGTTCATTAAATATGCAAGTGTGAAGCAGAGAAACTAAGAGTCATGAGACTTGGTATATGGAAAGGAATAGTCAAGTATACAAAGAGTCACTCTACTATGGATATATTACTTCATAGATTGTATCGTAACACATCACATCACAATCATAGTATCAGTATCATCATATCATATTTGTAAGAGAAAGTGGAGTAATAAAGATTGTATAAATTTTGAGCAATTAATATTGTAAGTTGTTCTACATGCTTAGTACATGTATGATTCAGGCTATTTACATTCATATTGTTGTTTATTATTGAATGTTATTTGATATATTATTAGCCTTGATTTACATATTAATTTGCTCATAATATTCTACTTAAAGTATTATCTTGACGTTATCATACTGTGGCTACATTATATTCTATCATGTGATATTTAACCTGTGATATTTGTGGTAGTATTAAGGCTTAAAAAGTCATCAAATAAAATAAAAGATTAATAAAGCGCAAAAAAAGACAGAGCTTAAAAATCATAATAACCTAGAAGATAGTTTTGTTGTGGTAAATTTGTAAAATTTGTATGTAACAGTTACAATTATTTGTATTTTTTGTTAATAGTGATGGCTTTTTAAGCCTTAACATTACCAAAAATATAATTGGTTAACTATCATAGGATCGAATATAATGTAGCCATAATACAATAAGGTCAAGATAATAATATGAGAATATTAATATGTATATCAAGGCTTATAATATATCAAATAACATTCAATAAATAAACAATAATAAAATGTAAATAGCCTAAATCATACATGTACTAAGCATGTAGAACAACTTACAATATTAATTGCTCAAAATATATGCAATCATTCTTACTCCTTTTTCTCTTGCAAAAGTATATGATCATGATGATCGTGACTGATTATGATACTTGCTTATGGAGTATTATCTCCATAATATAGCCATAGTAATATGACTCTTTTGATACTTGACTATTCCTTTCCATATGCCAAGTCTCATGAATCTTGGCTTCTCTATATGACACTTGCATACTTGATGAACACTTGACTCTATATTGTATGCATACCTATACATGACTCTTACCCTCCCATTTGCACACTCTAACCTAAGACACTTGTGCACATATTTACATTACATATTTGATCTCATACATATAAGGTACTTGTGCACATAGACTAACATACACTTGCACACTCACTCACATGATACTTGTGCATTTCCTATACATGCACACTTACATAAAGGGGAAATAATACTCACACTCTAAACTATGACTCAACCCTAATCTATTATTTACAATTGTACCATGAAGGTACCATGGGGGTACATTAGCATGTACTAAATAATGTAATATACTCCAACACCCCCTTGTATTACATTATTTTGTTATTGAAGACTTTAGTCTTCAATCATAGTCTCCATCTTCATCTTCATATTAATTTTTGAAGTGATCTTGCAATGCAAGTTTTCTTCTGCTTAAGCTTCATTAGGTTCATCCTCTTGCTTGACTTCTATTTTGAGTTCATCTTTATCTTCTTTGTATTATTCTTCAATATTTGTAGCTTCAAGAATATCGTCATTACTTGTATAAGAATCTTTTATTTCCCTTTCTCCTTAGAATCATATGATTCTTTCTTTTCCTATATAGTACCTTCTAAATATTTACTTAGAGTATCATAATAGATTCGTAAGTTAGATGAACTTGGAATATCAATAGTACATGAAGAATGAAATATATTTTCTAGGAATGATTCATCTACTTTTGCTTTCTTCTTAAGAGATTCAATCAACTCCTTTTGTTTCAATATCTCATATTTATGAAGCTTAAGTGAAAGTAATTTCATATACATTATGCTACCTATATCTATAGGTATCATAATATTATCCTTTTCATCATCAATTGCTTTAATAAGCCTTGCATAAAAATAGTATTCAAAAGTTTCAAAATTTTCTTTTAAGGCTTCACTATAGATTAATTTTGAAACTATCTATCTTTCCTTTAGATTTTTCAATCAAATTCTTAATCCCAAATTTTATGACATCTACTTTTCCTTTTTTAATCACAAATTCCATATTGATATCTATGAAGTTTGTAGATTGTGATTCCTTTGGAGTAGACAACCTTATATCTCCTATATTTTAAAAATAATATAAAGTTTCTAAATTAATTCCTATGGAGTAGTAAACCTTATGTCTCCCTAATGTTTAGAAACTAATGAATGAATTTTACAAATTTATAATTTTCCAAGTTTGGTGTTGAAATCCTTTTGTCTCCCAAATAAATAAATTTGTAAAAATTTAAAACTTACAATTTTCAAAATTTCAAAAATAAAACCAATTTAAATATATTTCAAAAATATTGAAAACTTTAAAAACCAATTAAACTAATTTCATTCCTTATCACTCCAAACCTTAAGAAAAACTTTTTTTTAAATATAAAACCAAATTAGAAAATTTTAAATTCAAAAACTTCAAAATTAACTTATCACTCCAAATCCTTTATAAAACCTTATTACTCCTAAGAACTTGACAAAGCTTCAATAAAACTTATAAATCCCTAAAAAATCGTATCACTCCTAAATGCTTTAAATACTTTCAAACGTTAACTTATCTCTCATATAACTTAAATCAAATTAAAAACTTTTGAAAAAACTCTTTATCAACTAAATTTCCTTCTTTCCTAAACCTTAAATCAAAATTAAACCCTAAAATTAGTTTATCTATCACCTTAGAATATGGCATGAACTCTGCTACACATTTTCTCAAATTCTCATTGCTTTGACTATACCTCATTCTTCCTTGCTTGTGTGACTGCACTAATACTCTTCATAAAGGTGTTGAAGACTATACCACTTGTAGCCTTGCATGGTAGTGTTTCATCTCCTCGGGTATTACATTCAACTCATGTTGAATGTTATTAAATGATTAGACCACATAACTCAACATGCGGTACTTATGGATGTTACTATATGCTATCAACCACACTCATTAATGCTCAAATTCAACCATAAACATTTCACTGCATTAGAAATAATGGATAAAACCTTCATCTTGGTGATAGAAATACCTCCATATATGATTAGGTTACATTATGGTTTTTCTTTGCATGCTCTGGATTATGCTCAACTCTTCTAGTGTGTGTTCAATATTGTTGTATTCAATGTTGTTGCATTACTGCATTCCTAGAATGCCTTAGATGCTACTTCTAGACATCGTTTAGTTGCTTTAAAATTTTACTGCATATTCCTTGCTTTGATTGCTTAGCTTGGGATATCTCTTAACCACATAGGTTGGTTTTTGGTTAGCTTTATGTTAACAGTTTTTCACTATACTTCGACCTCAACTTCTTCTTAAACTTCTACTCGTTATAGATCTCAAATTTAGCTTATGTTCCTTAGATACTTTATCTTCCGGTTGTTATAAAATTCAAAATTGGCTTCACTCTCTAGATACCTCATCTTCTACCTGTTATAATACTTTATACATGACTTTACTTTCTAGATGCCCCATCTTCCTTAGATTTGGCATCTAAATGTGTTCAACTGGCACTTTTGACTTTTGTTGTAGGTGATAACAAGTTGTATTGGTATAACCTTTGCTTCTTTGTTTCAAGTGATGACCATCAACATGAGAGGTCTTCTTCCAATGAAGCTTGGATCTTAGGGACTACTTATCATTTTTATTTTCATTTTTCCATGAGCTTCTTTACAATTATATTCTTTGGCTTCTTCTCTTTTCAATTTCAAGGTCTATGTGACCTAGGTCTTCAATATCAAGGTCTCTGTAACCTAAATATTTGTCTTAATGTTAAGGTCTATGCGACTTGAAACTTCTTCTCAAGGCCAATATCTTTATGACCTAAAATTTTCTTATATGTCAATATCTATCTCCAAGACGTAAAACTATTCCTTATGTCAAGCTCTATCTCTAAGACTTGAAACTTTCCTTATATCAAGGTCTATCTCCAAAACCTGAAACTTTTCCTTATATCATGATCTATCTCCAAGACCTAAAACTTTTCCTTGTAATTCTTATCTACTAATCCTCTGCTTGAAGACTAATATATCTATCTCAAGACCGATGTATATTTCTCAAGATCTAATATATTTTTCCTTCTATTTTTCTCTCTTCATATTAGGAATCTCTAAATGCTTCTTAATCCGTTGCAACAATCTACACTTTAGAAGCTAAAATTGTTCTCTATCTATTGTAAGAATCTTCTCACACTTCTACTGCTTTCTCTACTGCAACTCTTTCTCTAAAATAAATAATATCTTAGGTCATACCTAAGTATCCAAAATCAATGTCAAAGTATCTATGTTTTGTAACTCAAATATCTAATTTCAAGGTGACATTAAATATACCCGATTCCTTCAATGTTAAGGGTTGGTTGTGACCCTAAATGATCAACTATATCAAAGTTGATTCACCTGCAATTAATGTCAAGGGTTGGCTATGACTCTAAATGATCAACTATCTTAAAGTTGAGACGCCTTCAATCTAGACAAGTCCTAGTCTTCACTGGTTATTCTTCAATCATGAAAAGACTCTATAGCTGAGTCTTGATCTTCATTGATTATTATTTAACTATGGAAAGACTCTAGCCTTTATAATTAATATGACCTCATAATAGAGTCTAGGTCTTATTGCCTTTAAAGTGGATGGATAGAATCTTAATCAACTTTATCAAACTAGAAAAAATCAATTTTTGTAAGTGACTAAATTAAATCTATAAACCTAGATAGAGTCTAGTAGTGGCTCTAATACCACTGATGGTTTTTTAAGCCTTAAAACTACCACAAATATTACACATTAAATATCACAAGATTTTATATAATGTAGCCACACTACAATAAGGTCAAGATAATAATGTAAGTAGAATAATATGAGCAAATTAATATGTATATTAAGGCTTATAATATATCAAATAACATTCAATAATAAATAATAATATGAATGTAAATAGCCTAAATCATACATGTACTAAGCATGTAGAACAACTTACAATATTAATTGCTCAAAATATATGTAATCTTTATTATTCTTCTTTCTCTTACAAAAGTATATGATCATGATGATTGTGATTGATTGTGATATTTTCTTATGGAGTATTATCTCCATAATATAGCCATAGTAGTATGACTCTTTGGATACTTGACTATTCCTTTCCATATACCAAGTCTCATGACTCTTGGCTTCTCTACTTGACACTTGCATACTTGATGAACACTTGACTCTATATTGTATGCACACCTATACATGATTCTTACACTCCTATTCGTACACTCTACATGACTTGTACATTTCTTGCACATGCACACTTACATAAAGGGGAAATAATACTCACACTCTAAACTATGACTCAACCCTAATCTATTATTTATAATTGTACCATAGAGGTACCATGGGGTACATTAGCATGTACCAAATAATGTAATATACTCCAATAAATAGGATATACATATATAGACTAGAGAGAATGAGAAAAGCAAGCATATTGCTTAGAGAGTAGGTTTTTAATGCAAGGATATTTTAAATGCATAATTGCCAAAATATTATTGCTATACCGTAATGTGGTTTGTTGAAATATTATGGTAATGAAATCACGATTGCCAAAATTTTATTGTAATGATATAACATGGTTTTTTAAAATATTGTGGTAATGCAATCATCATGCAATATATGCAAGGGGTTCTATATGCAATATAACTAAATAAAAATAATATAATATGATTCACAATTTGAAGTCATTAAATAAAATGTATTATTTATATGATTTTATGTAGTTAATGAAGTTAAATTCTACATGAAAACGAGTTGATGCCTTCCCATGATAGTTGAAGAAGATGGCGAGAGCAATAGCAAGAGCGGCAGCTGGAGCGCAGTTTGGAGCAAAAGCGGAGGCAGGGTAGGGATCGGATCCAAAACAGAGCGTTGGATCCTGGGCGGGCCCGGATCCAGGAGGTTCAGGCACGTCCGGGCCCTGGCCGGGCCCAGGCGGATCCGCGGCGGGGTCGAACGGGGGTCTCGAGCAGTGCGTTGGGTTTGGTGGGGTCGAGATTCTGGGCCCGCGCCCCCTGCCTGGCCCTGTCGCGTCGGATGGCCTTGGGAAGGCAACCCCCGATCCGGGGCTAGGGCGGGCCCCGGGAGGCCCTAAACCCTCCTACCAACAAGTTTTGGCGGGCTCCAGGACCCCTGCACGGGCCCTGGGTGTCGGACTTTCCCTCCAAGGCACCCACATTTCCATCCAGGAGGAGGTTTACTCTTCCCTGGTTTCTGATTCTTCATCCTCCTTGGTTGGGAAGTTCCTGGGCGGGCGCCCAGACATGGAGACGATCCGCAAATGGGCGGCCACCAAATGGAAGGTCTCCGGCCATATCCAGCTGGTTGCCCTGTCCAGAGGCTTTTTCATTATCAAACTCAACAACAACGAGGATGCTGAGAAGATCCCGTCGGGCGGGCCCTGGTTCTTGGGTCGCAAGAGCCTTTTTCTCGTACGCTATGGTGCAGATTTTCATCCCAGCACCCAAAGCATCAACTTTGCCCCGATCTGGGTTCGCCTCCCGGACCTCCCCTTTCATCTGTGGCGCGAAGACGTTCTTAAGCTCATCGCCCAGTCGGTTGGAGACCTGGTGGCCTTTGATCCTGCGACCAAGGCTGGCTCTCGCATGGTGCATGCAAGGTTCTGTGCCAACGCCAACCTCGAATCTGAGCTCCCCTCCTCGGTGACCATCTCTTCTGGGTCCTTCTTCTGGCGCCAAACCCTTATTTACGAAAATAAACCTGCCTTTTGCACCTCCTGCAGCTCTCAAGGCCACCTCCCTCACCAATGCCCGGCTTCCAGGAAGGCGGAAGGCCCTAATCCCAAACCCCCGCCCAGCTCTGGTCGGGCCCCCTCCCAGGATCCATCTCGTCCCAACCCTAGCACTCCCCTCAAGGAGGTTTCCCCTTCGGGCCCCCAGGCCCTCGAGGCTTGTTCGGAGGGTGTCCCCCCCAACGACCCCTCCGGGGACCCGATCCCAGATCCCCCCCCGCACCCCATTCTGGCTCCTTCGCAAGCCCCGACTGCTACCGGGACCCAACCCTCCCCCCCCACCCCCTTCTGACCCCGGCCCCCGGCATCCTTCCCGAAACCTACCCCCTTGGTGTGTGGGTCCGAGCGATCTAATGATGAGACCGAAGGCAGCTCTCCTTCCGAGTCCGACGAAGTCAGCCCCAAAATGACCCGGAGCAGATCCTTTACCACAGATTTTGGCAACAAAGGTAAACGAGGGCGGCCCACCCGATGCGAACAACGGTCTAGGATCACCGAGGACGACATTGCTAGCGGTTCCCAAACTACGCTACCTGACGTTGGCACGAGCTTTCGCAAGGCGGACGACGCCCGATCCAAACCTCCCGCCCAGGCTGGAAAGGGGGGCAGGCGACCCCAAAAGGGTGCCAAATGAAGTTAATCTCCTGGAACATCAGGGGACTCAATGGGGTCCCCAAGAAAAGGATCCTCGGTCAACTCCGCAGGGACCACCGCCCGTCCTTCATCCTCCTTCAGGAGACCAAGATAGATGACGCCGCCGCCCGGAGAATTGCCCATGCTACCTGGCGCAACTGTGAACTTCTCTCCACCCCCGCGGCTGGCTCAGCCGGGGGCCTCATGTGCATGTGGGACCCTCGATCCTACGAGGGAAGGCTCATTTCCTCGTCGCCCAGGATCATGAACATTCTGGTCCACTGCCTCAACTCTAAGCGATCATGGATCCTATCCAACGTCTACGCCCCCAACAGTCCCGTTGAGAAAGCAAGGCTCTGGCAGGAAATCAGCTCGATGAGAGAAGCCTTCGCTCCCCTGCCCTGGATCCTGTCCGGGGATTTCAACAGCCCCCTGTTTTCCTCTGACAAATGCGGGGGTTCGGAGGTCAGAACCAAAAGCATGGACGACTTTGGGGCCTTTACCGCCCACAATGAGCTCATGGATGTCAGCCTGAAGGGTGCCCGGTTCACGTGGTCCAACAAGCGAGCGGGACCCAACCACATTCAGGTAAGGTTAGATAGAGTGTTCTTGTCTAAGGAAGCCCTCCCCATTTTTGTCGACGCCTCCCTATTGGCCCTCCCCAAAATCGGGTCCGATCACAGCCCCCTCCTCCTCGAGACTGATCATCGCCCCCCAGGAGACCCTTCCGGTTTGAGTCCATGTGGCTTCACCACCCCGACCTCCGGGCCCAGGTCGGCTACTGGTGGGCTCCCCCTGTCCCTGGCCGCCCTGCCGAATAGGTCTTCCACAAGTTGAGACGCCTCAAGGAACACCTCAAGACTTGGAACAAAGAAGTGTTCGGTAATATCTTTGAAAGCAAGGAGGCTATCAAAAATAAACTCGATGAGATTGAGTCCAGATTCCAAGCTGGCTCTCAAGAGCCCGGCCTCATGGAAGAGGAACGCACTGCCCTCAGCGAGTACCACAATATCCTAGCCAGGGAAGAAACCTTTTGGAGGCAGAAGTCGCGTGCTCTATGGATCCAAGATGGCGATGCAAACACCAAGTTCTTTCATGCATCGACCCTCCGAAATAGGGGTTCCAACAGAATTGTCGAGCTGGTTGATAGCAATGGTAGTATCATCAACAAGGAAGAGGACATCCAAGCCGAGGCAGTCCACTTCTTCCAAGAGCTCCTGGGCGATGGACCTCCTATGTCCTCGGAGGCGGCCGACTCTCTTCTGGAGCACATCCCGACGTCCGTCCCGGCCATGGCTAATGCAAAGCTGGTTCAAGCCTTGTCGGACTCAGAAATCCATGCTGCCACCTTTTCCATGAAGGCTGAGGCAGCCCCGGGCCCGGACGGGTTTCCTCCCCGCTTCTTCCAGGCTTTCTGGGACATTGTGGGCCTTGATGTGTGCGCTGCCATCCGGGACCTGCAGTTTGCCAGATCCATTCCCAGAGGCATCAACACCACCTTCATAGCCCTGATCCCGAAGACCCAGGCTGCAAGGTCCCTGTCAGACTTCCGCCCCATCAGCTTGTGCAACGTCCTCTATAAAATTCTGACTAAAGCCATGACAAACCGCCTCAAAGACATTCTTCCCCTGATCATTTCCCCCTGCCAGGGAAGCTCCGTCAAAGGCAGGCTGATTACTGACGGGGTCATAATCATGCATGAGGCCATTCACTCAGCTGTTCTTTCTAGAAAGGCCCATTTCCTGCTCAAGCTCGATATGAACAAGGCTTTTGACAGGGTCGATTGGAGCTTCCTGTCCAAGGTCCTCCTCAAATTTGGGTTTCACCCCTCCCGGGTCCATCTCATCAACAAGTGCGTGTCCTCCCCCCGGTTCTCTATCCCGGTCAATGGTTCCCCGACCGGGTTCTTCCCCAGTTCTAGAGGTCTCCGCCAAGGTGACCCCCTATCCCCCGATTCTCTTTATTATCCTGGCCGAGGCCCTGGGACGAACCATTTCGAACGCTGTTACTCGCGGTCTTATCTCGGGCATCAGACCGGCGCAGGACCTCCCCCCCGTGTCCCATCAGCAGTTTGTGGACGACACCATTCTTGCCTCCTCGGCCTCGGTCCCTCGATGCTAAGGCCCTCAAGAGCATCCTTACCCCGTACGAGGAGGCGGCCGGGCAAAAAATTAACCTCGCGAAAAAGCAAGATTTACTTCATCAACACCCCCGTGGCTAGACAAATCAAAATCGGGCGGATCCCGGGTCTGCTCCCCGGCTCCCTCCCCTTCCTCCTACCTCGGGCTTCCTCTGTTCACAGGGGCGTCTTCCAAGGTGTTGTGGAATGGGGTGATTGAGCGGATTCAAAGAAAACTCGCCCCCTGGAAAGGCCACCTTCTCTCTCAGGCCGGCAGAGCCACTCTCTTGGCGTCCGTTCTCCAAAGCATTCCGATATACTTCATGTCGGTCTTCAGAATTTCGGCCTCCATTGCTACTCTCATTGAGCAAATTCAGAAACGTTTTCTCTGGTCGGGAGGCGAAGACAAGAAAAGGATTCCCCTGGTCTCCTGGCCCCCGGTCCGCCGCCCCAAAGATGAGGGAGGGATCGGGCTCAGACGGGTGGTTCCCATGAATAAGGCCCTTCTGTCCAAACATGCCTGGAAGGTTCATACCAATACCCCCGACGAATGGGTTTGCATTGTGCGTAGGAAGTACTGCCACAATCACCCTTTCCTTGGGGATACCCAGCCCCGCGATGGATCTGCCTTCTGGAAGGCCCTGCTTTCCACCAGAGATATTGTTCAGCAAGGGACCAGATGGATCCTTGGAGACGGTGCCAAGATTGACTTCTGGGAGGACAGATGGATCCTCGACGAGGCCCTGAGCTCGGACAGAGAACTCCTTCTTCTCAAACCTGGGCTTGCGGACCGTGGACCCAGAGTGTCTGACTACATGACCTAGTGTCATGGGCGGACCACCTGGAAACCCATCCTGAACCCCAGGTTCCCGCTTCAAGCTGCCAAACTTCAGCGCATCCTCAGTGCGACAGTCATCCCTTCTTTCGGTGACAGTGATAGATGCGTGTGGCATGGCTCTCCCAACGGCATTTTTTTAGTCAAGTCTGCTTACCATATTCAGAGAACCCCGGGGGCAACCACCTTCCCGACTCAGCTGGTCTGGGCCAAGAAATTGATCCCCAAAATTAGCCATTTCGTTTGGGCGGCCGTCCAAAACAAAATCCTCACGATCGAAAATCTGATCAAGCGAGGTTTCCAAATCCCCAACAGATGTTTCCTCTGCTGTGCCGCTTGGGAGTCTACCAACCACCTTTTCTTAAACTGTGCCTTCTCTTCCGAAGCTCTGGGCCTCATCCTCTCCCATTTTTTTGTCCAATGGGCGGCCCCCAATTCCATTTCTCGACCTCCCCGTCTCGTGGCCCACCCCCTTTGCCCATCCCTTTCTCCGCTTCCTCCGGAAGGCCTCGCCTTCCTCACTTGCTCTGGAAAATTTGGCTCGAGCGTAACCGACGAGCCTTTTCCTCCCCGGCCTGCTCCCCCCAGAGGTTGGTATCCAAAGCAGTCTCCTTTGCCATTGAGAATTCCCACCTCATTCCCCTTCTCGCGGAACCCAGTGGTCGAGCGAAGCTTCCCTTCTCTCCTCCCTCGGCTTCCGCATCACCCCCCCTGCTTCCCCTCCCGCCCCTTCCCGCCGCTCCCTGATCAGATGGACTCCCCCTCGGGTGGCTCAAGCTCAATTTCGACGGCGCTTCCAAAGGCAACCCCGGGCCCTCTGGGGCTGGCGGGGTTATCAGAGACGGTTTCGGGAATCTGGTCACTGCCTTCGCGGTCCCGCTGGGCAGGCAAACTAACAACTTTGCCGAAGCTGCCGGCCTGCTCAGTGGCCTGTCGGCTCTCAGGGGCTCCTCCCCGAAAATTATTATTGAAGGCGACTCCCAAGTCATTATCAGAGGCGCCAGCAAGCCCGAGTCCTGTTCCTGGCGATTCCAGAACTCCATCCGGGAGGCCCTCTTCCTGCTCCAGGGCTTCCCCGATCACACTTTCCAAGCATGTTCTCAGAGAAGGCAACAGGGCTGCTGACTTCATGGCTAATCTAGGCATCACTGTTGGAGAATTCACCACCTGGACCTCGCACTTCCCTGCAGGCCTAATCCAAATTGCGATGCAGGACCACCCCGATCATGATGTTCTCTCGGGTGTCTAGTCTTCCCCGTGGCTGGGCGACGAAGTCCCCCCGACGTGTGCATCCGCTGTCCAGTGCTTCTCGGCCCCGTGTCGACCCGTCGGCTCGCCACCCTGTCCGCGTGAGGACCGCCCAGGTCCTCCCCGCAGCGGCCCACGCCTCCTGCCTTGTCAGCTGCCCACGCTGGCCAGCTGGCAGCCCTGGCAGCCCCATTTTTTTGTGCATGGCGGACCTCCCCGTCATTCCCGCTTTGATCTCTGCATCGCCTGATTCCCGTGCCATGCCAACCCGTTCGAGGTCAACTCCGACGCGGCTCACTCCCGACGCTCCTCCGCTCAGCGTCCGCCAACTGGCGCTTTGGCAGTGGGCCTTTCCCATCCTCGCGTGTCAGCAGCCTGGTGCGCCCCCTCAGCCCCCTCCCCGTCGTGTCGATCCCAGCCGCGTGTGCTACTTTCCAAAGCTGGCGGTGCTCCCCCTTCTCAAGCCATCGCACGGCCTTTATATTCCCCTCGCCGTCCCATCCCGCTGTCGCATTCCCCCTCCCCTGCTCTTTCTTCCCCGGTCTGGCATTTTCTGCCCCCTCTGTCCCCACCTTGCCAGCTCATCCCCCATGGCGTCCAAAGCTATTTTTCTGGAGCCCCCTGTCCTCGAGTTGAGCGGCCCTGCTCGCTTATTCTCCGATGCCAAGAAATTTATGCCATTTTTTAGCAAATTCGTCGGCCATGACGACGAGATCACCCAGGGGTTCTTGGAGTCGTGGAACGACGGGGAAGTTACAGTCAAGGGTTTGCACTTCAAAATCTCCAAGGACTTCCTCACAGAGGTCACCGGCCTCCACCACGAGGAGAAAGGCCGTGTCGTCAGACGGGATAAACACAACTGGGAAGAGGAGCTCTCCCGCTTCCTAGACCACCAGTGGGACAAAGCCAACTTACTCCGCTCTCACCTCCCGACGTCGTTCGACGAAGCCATTGTCCCGGTAATGCAATATATTACCTGTGACGATCCCGAGCAGCGGCTGTTTAGCTTCCATCTCAGTTATTTTAACCACCTCCGTGGAGCTACCCTCATCAGCACCCCCCGCTTCCTCCTCTACTCTTTGGGTCTGACCATTGAGCGTGCCCGCAAGAACCATTCCCGGCCCTTACACCAGGGGCTCATGGTTGTTCTCTACAGACATGCCCTGGCCAACCAGCCCCAACTGCACAAAGATTCCCCCCTCTCTTCTGTCCCGCCCCCGAAACTGGCGTTTCTCCCCCTGGTTCCCCTGCCGCCAAAGGCTCCCCCGCTCCTGTCGATTCTGCTTCCCTGAAGCGTCGTAGGCCTACACGCAAGTGCAGGGCATCGAGCACAGGCCCTGACAGGGCCCTTCCTCCCAGTTCAGGGCGCAAAAGGGCCTCCCCCGGACCCAGCTGGACTGCAGAAAGCCCCAAGAATGCCAAACCAGAGAACCCGGAGCCCACTGTGATCAGCTCTGAGTCAGATGATGCGTTGCAGAAGCTGGCACTCCATGGCCTCCTGGATACTGCGGTCGCTGCTCTCAACACAGCCGCCCAAGCCGCGTCTCATGCCGCCAAGGCGTTGTCCGAGCTCCGTCGCAAGCTGGAGGAAAGCGCTGTCAAGGGCCAGCGGCAGACTGAGCGGGCCGAGGATGGATCAGGGCCCAGTTAGCTTGGCCCCTGGCATTCGCCGTTTTCAATGTGTCTTGTTTTTGGGTTTGTTTTTTTGGAGATTCTCGACTGCGAAGTTTATTCGGGCACTTTTGTTTTCTATAGTTTCCAGGGCCCCAAGACGGGGACATTATTTTTGTTTTATGTTTCTAGGGCCCCGGGATGGGGACGTTATTTTTGGTTTTAAAGTTTCACTGCTTCGGCCACTACTGTAATTAAGGTTTTGGGATCCTATTTAAAAAACCTGTTGTAAATATACTGTTACCTATCAAAAAAATTTAAATTCTACATATATGAAATAAAATATAATGTAAAAGGTTTGATATAATCTCAAGAATGAAATATCAAGTGTCATTTAGATACTTTTAAGTTTTAAAATAATTATAAATTATAAAATTTGGTGCGTTTTTTAATGAGTTACATGGGATTGAAATGGCCCCTCATGTATTACATCATGATGACATACTGGTATTATAACAACTTGACCATTATGCATGTATCACTTGACAAGATTCAAACCTTAGTGTCCTCCTTGAAAATTGAGAAATTTAATCAGTTAAGCCAATGTCATTTGATGTAAAACTAGTTATATTTATCAATAATAATAAAGATATTTTTTTAGAATCAACAAGTTTGAAGCATTGAGTAGCAAGGAACTCAACATATATATCAAGGCCTTTCATAAGGAAGCCTTACCGTATTGTCTAATGGTTTGAAGGCATTTAGTGGAGAACAAAGAATTTCATGTAGCAAGCCAAGGTTCTAATTCTAAAGCTAAGCCTAAATATTTTATCCAAGATATTATGAAGCAACATTATATGTGATGTGATGAAATTGTATGAGTGGTAAACCCATCAATAGAGGGAAAATTAAATATGAATATTCTTGGAGAACTTATTAGGTTAACAAAAAATAATTGTAAAAATACTGTGAATACTAAAAATCCAAAAATTAAATTACTTCAAACCAAAAAAGGAGAATTGTTTTAATTCAATTAAAAAGTATGGAAAATGTAGGATATTTAGGTTTATCCTTTTATGACGTCTCTTTAGAACCATATTCATTCACATTTCTTAAGAGAGATCAATAAACACATTTGTCCAAATATTTCCATGGAGATCTTGTAACTACATTCATCAATAGTCATTATCATAGGCTCACCAAAATGGAGACTTATGGCATTCTACATTCTTCAATAGTGATCTGACCTATGTCCCAGATTCCCCATAGGGATATATCCTATCATCGGCTCACATCCCTTGATAGGGATTTGGTTTGTACCAATACCTTACCTCAAAGAAACTTTTTATAGAGATCATGTGTATAAATTCACCATAAATATAGTTTTTGTCTCTACTTCATAATTGTTTGTTATTCTATTTGTAATTGATCTTAGAAGCTCTTACCCTTGGAAAATTATTATGATATTATGAAATATATGTACTATCAATAACATAGTCTTGTGTTATAGTTATAACTTGTGCTTTTGACTTTGTAATACAATAGTTCATGTATGATCAATATGGTATTCATTGAAAATCCATGCATAATATTTTCTTGTTCCTTTTTATCCTACTATTATGATAATGATCTAGAGCCACCTCGACCATTCTAGGTGATGGTATTAAAATAAGCATTTGTGTTATATGCAATTATCTATGGGGTTAGGCCACTAAAATAGCAATCTTGTCACATCAAGGGAGTTGTTAGTATACCTTAATTAATACGCAATATGATCCTACATAGGAATAAATAGTGAAACATTTGATCCCATCAAGTTGATTCTATATGAGGAATTGGAGAATCTATTAATCTTTACACTCAACCAATTTGTATAGATCCTTTATGATTTTTTTTATTTATACCATACCTCAACCTCTTTTTTGTTAATGGTATTAAATCGCTATCTATATTGATTTAAGGGTTAGAAGCAATTGGATTCATTGTCATCTAAGGGAAGACAATTGATTTGAGTAAGCACCCACCTTAACTAATACTATTGTAGACACCAAAATCAAGCATAATAAACACTAATTAATTAGTATATTTAATATTAATTAAATTAATTAATATGCATTTGCCTAAGTATTAATTAATTAATTAATTAACCTATATAATAGGTTATTAATTATTACCTAAGATACAAAACCACTCACTGCTCCTCAACGGGACCATTCACCCTTCCATCCCATGGCCACATCATCCATATTTCACTCCAGTTCCACCTCCCTCTCCCGTGATCGGTCATCCTTAAGGAAGAATCACTATTTTTCCACAAATTGAACTCCAATAAATTGCAACTGCACACATGGGATATTTCAATGTGCATAGTCACTTTAACAGGATCACTTAACTCAATATGCACATCTAATACATTATTCACAACTGGTTTAATGTGCATAAAAATCTGGTGATAATCACGAGATGATCTTATCTTCTTTTTGCAAGTATACATCTTCAGTGATAAAATCAATGCAGAAGTGAAACATCAGTTAATTCCACTTAATTGATTGAGCTCCCACCTCATCCATTCCCCTTAGGAATTCTATAAATGCATCCCTTTACCCTCAGTATGATGAGGATGGCATATGCATCGAAGCATTGTTGAAATCTCGAGCACACTTTACACCCAAACACCTAAAGTAAATATCATGCAACCATCCTCGTCCTGTGCTAGACCTTGATCGTAACACCTTGTAGGCCCAAATTCGACTTTCATCAATGAAAGGACACCACAACATGAAACTATTCAACCATGGATGGTCTCAATTCATAGTTTTCTAGACCCATATGGTCATCATCCAGCCCACACGTAGACCTCTAGATACCAACCTAGATCCGGATGTAGTAGTCAAAAACTCTAATGCCCGATCTTCCAACCCCAAATGGTTGAATATTACTAAAACCTAGATGATCAAAGCACACATTCATTGGACCCCTTGATCATCGATATCCAAACATGAATCTAGGCGATCAAAGCGGCAGTCATGACAAACCGGCCCTCTAGTGTTGTAGCGATAAAAGGACTAAAGCACCATCATTGATTGTAAAAGGGAATCAACCCCCTAAACACTTGTATAACCCCTATGACCTTTTGCTTGGATGATTGAAGGTGAATCCAAGCCTTGTAAATGTTGTAGAACAAAAGCTTTCTTTTAGTTGCACTAACCCTAAGTGCTTTGGATTTGAGGCTCACCAAGTCTCAATATTTGAAGCTTCTTTTGGTTAGTTTTTTTTCTTTTTCCTTTGCTTGTACTAACCAATTTTGGTGGCTTCTATTGGCCACTATGAGTTACAGGTTTCTGTGCTTAAAAGTGTCTTTAGAAACTTGATACAAAAGATTTTGTAGCCTTTATTTCAAAGCACAAAACCAATTTCTTTTGAGAGTAATAATAGTGCAAATGAATCTAATAAATTCTACTTTTAATGCACTAACAAAATACACATTATTACTCCAATCTAATATCAAGAAAATGCACTTAATCAATTCACTGCAACTAATCAAGAATAATCTCAAATGAACCTTCAATATTTATTATGTATATTTCTTAAAAGTAAGATATTAGGAGATAGTCTTCTTTTCCTTTCCAAAGTAGATAATAGGCTAGTTGAGAGATTATTAAATTCTAAAATCTAATCAACTCCTAATATGCAAATGAACCTTAAAAAGAACCTTTATTTTTGCACACCTGAAGAGTGTAATACAAACCTCCTTTTTGCAACTTTAATCCAGATGAAGGTGCTTTAATAAATCTGATAAGTAATTCATCTAATGAATCTACTTGCACTGATAGTTGCTTTCCTTTTTTGAATGATTTTGTAGCTCATTTTCTACTTTTGTAGAGGATGTAGATCTTGGTTCCTAAGAACACCAAGTTGTTACCTTGAATAGATTATTGAAGCTCCTTGTAGATTGTTTTGAACAACTCCTTCTTCACCAATTTGATGGTCTCAAACTTTATTTCACAAGCCTAGGATTTGGTGACTTTGATCTCCTCTTGTAATATCCTCCTTCTACTGTAGATTTGGAGAATTTTGTATCTCTGAAGTAGCGACCTCTTGTTGCAGGAGGCAATCTTCAATTCTCCTGGATTTGATAAGCATCTTCTACCTTCAAGTCCTCTTATCAAATTTTGACTTCAAGTAAGATATTCTTCTCAAGATTATGAATGTCTTGAGGTCTTCACTGTATTATTTAGCTCATATTTGGCACTCCTTACCAAATTCTCCTCCTCTTGGGCATGTTATCATATGGCGACAATTTTCCCAAGTCCTTCACTATCAAGGGCTTTCCTTGGTAGTGGATTTCTCCAGTGAGTTCTCTTTTGAGGATTTCTTCAACAAGGCTCTCCTTGCCTTTCATTAGATGCTCGTGGAGACCTAGTCAAGGTATTTGATCTTGCAGCTTCTTCTGGTATTCCTAGAGACCTTATCTTCAACCTTCTTCTTCTGGAAGTTTTGGCATTGATATGTTCTCCTAGATCTCAGATTCTACTACTTTGTATATGAGGAGGACTATCCTACTCCTTCTTCTTCCTAGCCTAGAAGTTCTTCAACGAGATATCCTCTTGATCTCTTTTGCTTAAGATACTAGATTGATTATAAATATGCTTTTCTTCCTAAATTTCTTGTAGGAAGCTTTCCCCACTTACTGGATCACCTTTACCTCCAACAAAAATATTAATACTAAAATATTATTCTGTATAAAAGGCATCTAAGGCATGTTTTAGTATCAAGGCTTATGTGGCCTATTCTTCTGGATAAAGGCTCCTATGGCCTTTTCTTCTATATCAAGGCTTTTATGGCCTTTTATTTTGTATCAAGGCTACTATGGCCTTTTCTTCTTGTGAATTTCTTCAATATATCAATGGATATCTATTGTCTCTAGACTTCACCATGATAATTTTCTAGAATATTCTTTTGAAGTATTCTCCTCTCTACAACAACTAATCTTTGTAGTATGAAGGCACTCTGACCTTCAGGTAACAAATTTGAGGTCTCCTAGCTTTCTATTGTAGGAGGTATCCCAATCATTTGAGTATTAATTCCTTGCAATAAAATAAACTTTCAAGTAAGTATTTCTAGATCTCCTAGCTTCACTAGTTGATTCATCAACCTAGTGGATAAAATTCACGAGTTTTCCTTCAACTCTGTGGAAATACTCTAGCTCACTTGAAATCTGCCTAATTCTACCACCTAGACTTTTCTGAGAAATTTTGACAATGACTGGTCCAATGGCGCGTTAAGTTCTCAAAAAACTTAGGATCAAATAATAATGGTGGTTTCCTCATAGACCTACTGTGGCTTGATCTACCATAGCTTTGATACCACTATTAGCTTTTGATACCACATAAATTGGGAGATACCGATCACAAGATGCAGAAAAAAATAAAATGGATCTGTGAGATGACTAATATATGCTATAAATAGAAATGGTAAAAATATTACAATAGTATCTATGGAGAAAATGGACACTCCATAATATATGCTACTGCTCCATGAGGGAGATATGATATTATAGCTTACACACACTACCCTAATGCCTATCTACCACACACTGATTGTGATGCTGCTCTCTTCATTCATCTATGATCTACATCTATGGCCATTATATAGGATGATAAGTTCCTTGGCCAACACTATATCTAGTTGTACAAGTGGACACCTTGCACTTTACAACTTGCACATTGACACTTGTGCATTTATTACATTGCATGAAGTAACTAGATAACTTCCCCCTAAAGTAACCTAATGTCCTAAGTATGTACCAAGGAAGGTACATTTACATGATCCAAATAATGTAATATGCTCTATTTCTAACACTTAAAATATGTCCACCATTTTCTAGCATCAATATCATCTGCTCCAAAAAAATTGAAGTGTCATGAGTTCACATCCCAACAAAAGACAATACAAACTAGGGTTTTATAAACTAAGGTTTCCTAAAAATACATCTACTTACTGATTTGAATCTAAAGCTCCTAAAGAAATATATCCTCCATACACAACAATAGATTGTTTTCTTACTCACAACTGAAATATATATCAAAATTTATTTTTCTAAAAAAACGTGATTATTGTCCTTGTTTCGGATGATTGACTTCACTGGATCGTATTTCTCTCAATATTATTTAGATTCCTTTATATGACCCCTCATTTTAGAGCTCTTCAAATTCCACATAAAATGATCTAATAATTGTCTAAATTAGACAAACATTCATAGATATATGGATCCTAGAAGATGAGACATTTGTTTGGAAAAATATGCCCTAATTCTACAATCCATAAAAAACAATCCCTATTTTGCCAAAATCATTGCTTTAATACCAATTGTTACAAAAAATTATTCTCATTAACAGAAATCATTCACCAATATGCATAAATATCAAATCACTCATCCATAAATAATTATCCACAATAACAATCCACACAATGACATAGAGATAGATAATACCCTTAAGGTAGGGCAACATAAATAAACTCAAGGAAAGAATAATTTGACAAGATCTCCCAAGATGAGAGTGCCACTTAGAGAGGGAAAAGTCTCATAAGCCACGTCATGGGCAAATATGATTACATATAATTGATCTCCATAATGATTACAATGACAATATCCTTTCTTTATATACTTATCTTCTAATTCTACTTTGGGAAGCCAACTATTAATATAATATAATATAATATTATAATATATTCAACCTGGGGTTATGTGTGGCCTATGCCAACCCTTATACAATATAATATCATATCTCAATATACCTATTCCAAGGTACCATAACAAAGTGGTGCTCCCATATTGGAAAATATTATGGATTTATTCCTTCCTTAAGGAGTACTAATAGTGTTGCTCTACCATAAGGGTATTCTCTATATCTTTCTCTCATGTGGTTTGATATTTGCATTGTGGATGAATCATTTGATATTTATGCATATTTATGAGTTATTTATGTTTGTGAGAATAATTGTTATGCTACGTGATGAAAATAAATTAAGAATACTCAAAAAATAAATAGAAGCTTAGAATTTATCTCATAAAATAGGGAACACCTACACACCCATATGGATTGCACCTGCAATTCCACTCAATGGTAGAGAAACCTAGAACTAGTATTTAATCATTTGTATAAAATATCTAAAATAGGAATATCTCTCTAATACATAACATGTATGGAGGAAATCCTAGCCACACAGAATATGATGAAACCCTAAAATTTATGACTTAATATAGAAAATAATAAAATAACTAGACAACATCCTAGTATTAGACCATACCCCTAGACTAATCAATATTAGTACATCAAAATAGAACATGTCGGGTATAGGTACATAATATCTCCTAACCCTTAGAAGCTTTATCCTCAAAGCTGAGAAAAAATTTGCAACTAAGCATGCTTGGGCCGGAGTAGTACTAGGATGGGAGAACTCCTAGGAAGTATTGGTGTTATACCCTTTTAATACATTATTCCTATAAAAACATGTATTATTCATAAGTTTGAACCTAAGACCTCCTACATCCTATGAACTAAAATAATTATTCCATAACAAATAAGTCAACCATCAACTTATGTAAATATACTCAACGTGTCTTAGGGTTTTTTTAGTCCAAAAGCGTTCATATTTGCTCCAATTTTGGATGTTTTTGGACAAAATTTTGTCCTTCCCATGTTGCATCCTCCTCTAGGCACCCCTTCTACTTAATATTGTATTTGTGCATTATCCTCATCCTTAGATTCCTCTCCTCTACCTCCAAAGTTCCTTATGAATACCATGTTATCTTTTTATAGGGTTGTAGCCTTACAAATACCATGTCTCCTATTGCAAACTCTATTTTTTATCTATGTTATTCAGTTTTTTGCTTCATCCTATTTGTAGTTATTGCTAGATTCCCCTTTGTAGTCCTCATGATATCTTCCATCTCATGAATGTAGTCCCATGTTGTAGGCACTCTCACATTCTATATGATATAGTATTTTGGCAAACATGCATCATACTCGTATAAGGCTCTAAATGGGGACATTATTATTGATGTATGGTATGCACTTATACCAAAACTTTGCAATATGCAACTATTTTATCCATTTTTATATATTTCTCTAGTGTGCATTTGAAGGTACCCCTCCACATAGTTATTTACAACCTTTGTTTTCCTATCTATTTGGGGATGGTAAGTAGTACTTATATTAAAAGTCACTTCCAATAATCTAAATATCAATTATTAGAAATTTCTCAAAAATTTAGGATCTATATCACAAATGATGCATTTTGGAAGTTCATTCATCCTATATAGATGCTTGAAAAATAGTTATACCATGTGATACGATGAACACTTGCTTTTCAATGGAACAAATAGAGCATATTTGGTTAAATGGTCCACAACAACAAAAATGAAATTCTCACCTTTAGATAGTGGCAACCTAGTAATGAATTCGATAGAAATCACCTCCCACAATACCTAAATATGGGATTTTATCAACCTTGTTTTGCTAGAAAACACCACATTCACTAACAAACCTCTCAATATCTAACTTCATTCTAGGACAATAAAAAATTGATGAGATATTCTTATAAGTTTTCATGAATCCCACATGACTTGCTAATGAAGCAAAATTATCATTTTCAAAAGTTTTTTTAATACTTGAGCTTTTTGTTAAATATATATGATCCTTGTAGAATATTTCTCCATTTTTTATACTCCAAATATGCCCATTTTTTCCATCATTGATGTCTTGTTGCAATTGTATGATTCCTTGGTCTCTTGCATAATTTGTAATAAGTTTCTCTAACCATGTAGGATGGTTAATAGACATAACATTGTTGGAATATCATCCATATGAGACAATGCATCAACTACTACATTCTTATTTTCTTTTTTGTATAGTATCTCAAAGTCATGGGCTTGCAAGTGACCCACCCACTTTTGTTGCTTCTGTATGAGTGTACCCCATGACAATAAATATTTAAGACTTATATAGTCTATCTTAATAAAGAACCTATTTTCCAACAAGAATTGATGTCATTTGACTACAACTTGAATAATGGCTAGCATCTATTTGCTTTATGTAGATAATTTTTCTCCTAGTCTTTCACATTCCTACTCTCATAGCTATTTGGATGCCCTTCTTGAGATAATATTGCTTCAATACCCAAACTTGAAGCATCATAGTCAATGATAAATGACTTAGATAAATTAAGTGTAGCCTAAATTGGATTGGATTTTAGTGTCTCCTTTAGCTTATAAAAAGGTAGTTGTGCTTCACTAGATCAATTAAAAGCATTATTTTTAGTTAAATATGTCAAGGGTCAAACTACATTGGAGAAGTTATGTATAAACCAGTGATAGAATCCTGCTAGGTCCAAGACTCGATGTCATTTATTCAATTTAATAGGTATTGGCTATTCTTTTGTTACCATAATATTTACAGGATAAACATAAATACCTTTAGTTGAAATTATATGACCTAAGTACACTAGATATGGCTTGTCAAATTCACACTTAGATTGATTGGAAAATAGTTTCTCCCTTGCTAGAATATCAAACATAGTATCCATATGTTCTTTGTGTTCCTCAAGTGACTTGTTATAGACTAAAATATCATCAAAGAAGACAAGAACAAAATTTTCAAAGTACTTACCAAATATTATGTTTATTAGTGCCTAAAATATAGCTAGATTATTGCATAGACCTAATGTCATCACTCCAAATTGATAATATCCCTAGTGAGTCATGGATGATGTTCTCTCCTAATATTATACTTGAAATGATAATCGATAATAGCCTTATCTAAGGTCAATATTTAAAAGGATTATGGCTTCATGAAGCACGTCAACCTTAGTCTTGGAAAACTTATTCTTGATGGTAATCCTATTCAATTCTCTATAGTCTATACAAAGGCAATAAGACCCATCCTTCTTTCTTGCCAACACTATAGGTGCTACTTATGGTTTTTTGCTTGTAGTGCTAATCCCTACATCTAGTAATACTTCCACTAGTTTCTCAATTTCTATTTTTTGAAAATAGTCCTATATGGTTACATCACCATAGTTCCTTTAGAAGGGTCTAATTTAATCACATATTAAATATCATGGTTTGGGAAAAGCTTTTTCCATAGATCCTAGAAGAGTAGTTTATGTCTTTCTAGTAATTTGGATATGGTTGGAAGCATACATCTTATAGAGCCTAACCAACAATCTAAAGTGGTCTTTTTTCAAAGCTTTGATATATGCTTGAAATCTACTACCTTAATTTCCTTTGCTAGCAAGGCTTTAATTATATATTCTTGTCCATATTTTTGAAAACTTAAGAAATGCTCTTGATGGTTAGTGGAATATGTACCCAAAGAATATAACCATTGCACTTTAATAATAACATCAACTCCACCTACCTTTGCTACATAATATTTATCAATTAAAGTATATTCTTTTATATATAGCTTAAGATTATGTACTACACCTTCACACTAGATAAAATGATGCCATAGGATTGGAATTGGAAATATTTGAGAAGTATCTATAGGTAGGCCTAACTTATTGGCATATCTCTTATCTAGAATATTCAAAGCACTTCTAGGATCCATTAACACCAATGCCTTTGCCTTCTTTATAAACCCAAAAAAAATGGAATGTATCAAGACGATCTAGCCCTACCATTGCAGCCAAAGAGACTAAAGGTTGGCCCATTTCAATGGTTGGTTGGGGTTTATCTTCTTCATCCGAGTCACTTTCTTAGTGCTTACAAGAATATTCCTTTTCTAATTCTATATTTGAATAATAAATACGAGTGTTCGTAGCCATATACAATTATTGGGGTTTGTATTTATGCCCCCTTAACCAAGGCTGAGAACATGCATGACATAGCTTTGGGTTTTAGGAAGCCTTCTTTTGATCAAATATATGGTTTTGGTTACTATTATTGATATTATATTTCTATGCATCCACTCTGCCAAATCTATTATATGTATATCACTTTGAAGTAGAACCAACCATTTTTTTAACGTTGCAACATCAACTCATGCCCTCCTAGCTACATTAATATTTTTTATAAGTATTAGGTTTAAAAGCCTTGCCTTAGTATGGCTTTCTATCCTCAAGCTATAAATATAAATGTCCCAAACCAAATCAACTGATAGTTTAGATTTTGACCCCAAAACCTAAATTTTTTCTTGTATTCCTCCATGTATATAGCCCTTTGAAATATATGCATGAGTTGAATATTGTATGGTTGATCCCAATTATGATTTGCTCTCTATAATAAAGCATCTATAAAGCCTCTTCTAGGATTTTTTCAAATCCACCTCTCACCATGTATGAGCTTCTCCATATATATAATGCAAGGATATATTAAGTTTATCCTCCTATTTGAAAGAATCATTGGATTTGAAAAGCAAGCTTTATTTTAGTCATTCATGCATCTCCACCTCCCTAACAAAATTAAATTGGGGAATTTGTATTTGTACCTTGTAACAGGAACCATGAGCCTATGTGTTTGGTGAATTTGGCAAGATGTTAGCTCTCCCTACAAAAGGGATTTCATTTTCTTCATCTTGGTCAAATTTCCTTTAATAATGGACCAAAGAGATCTTTTTTTACCTAGATTTACTTCTTCTACAACTCATATCTCATCCCTGAGATTTGCACACATCCTTGTGAAGATCTCTTCCATTTTCTCCTAAGTCGCATATTCAGGTTGGTTTCTTTCTTCTCAATATATTATTTCCTTTGCAATCCACATAATATCTTTTTTAAAACAAAAAACCATACCTAGAAGAGCCCAATATTTTTGAACTCAAACCCTAGTTATGCAACAAAAAGCAAAATCGAAAAGCTATAATACCACTTGATATGTTACTTGATGGAAATAAATTAAGAATACTTGAAAACATTAAAAAGAGGCATAAAATTTATCTCATAAAGTTGGGGGCACCTACACACTCGTATGGATTGCACCTACAATTTTACTCAATGGTAAAGAAGTGTGGAATCAAACTTTATTTCTTAGAGAATATCTAATACATAATACCCAAAATGGGAATATCTCTGCAATATATAGCCACACATAAAATATGATAAGACCCTGAACTTTATGACATAATTTTAAAAATAATAAAATGGCTAGACAACATATTATTATTAGACCTTGCCCTAGACTGATTAATCCTAGTACACCAAAATAAAACATGTTGGTTATAGGTACACAACAATAATTTTTGGTAAAAAATGGTATTAGAACTACAAGTCTAGTGAAGTAGGGATTATTTTTTGGATTGTAGAATTTGGGAAAAAAAAAATTTAAAAACTTTTCATATTCCAATTCTAGCAAAGTAGGGATTGTTTTTTGGATTGTAGAATTTGGGCAATTTGTTTGTTAAAAACTTCTCATCTTCCAGTAGTCATATCTTTGCATAAACGGGTCTAGCTTAGACAATTTTTGTGTCATATTATTTAAAATATGAAGAGCTTCAAAACACATGGAATATAAAGGAATGATTGGGTTTGAGCATAGATTTAAAGCTCATAACTCAGGATAAACTCAACAACCTTATTTTGAAGATTTTATCAGTAACTTAGGAAAACTTGGCAAAAACTCCAAAAAAATTATAGAGAAATTTTTCAAGAAACAAAAAAACATTGTATGCAACAATTGGAGAGCCAAATCAAGTGGCATTAGCTCAACCAACTAGATTCCTCAACATTTCAAAGAGGAGGCCTAGGTTCAAATCTTGCCAAACGATATACGGATAATATCCAAGCTTTGTTGTAATACCACTATATGGTGATGATGTAATACGAGTGGGGTCATTTCAATCACATATAATCCATTAAAAAAATAATTGGAGAGTCAAAAAGTTGATTTTATATTAGATATTTATTACACATAGTACAATTGCAGTTTATGAATCAATAATTCAACCTAAATACAACATAAACATGCAACATTTTGAAATGTAAAGTAGTTTTTAAACTACTTTTTATTTTTCCTTTCTTCCCCTTGCACTTGATGGTTGGCCTTGGCTCTAAACTAGTGGGTAAATTAGAGGTTACTCAAGAGCAATATCATCATGGTATATCTCCTCCAATCCTCTTAAATATTTTGCTTCCTCCTCAAGTGCCTCAATATCCTCTGCAATAAACTCAATATCCATAGAACTCTCAACAATCCAATTAGATAGTGGATCTAGCTCATCCAATTGAATTACCTCATAGGATTCACTAGCCTCCACTTGTCTTGTGCAAAGCCTAAGATTGTATTGCATAAACACAAGGCCATTGAGGCACTTCCCGCTCAACTTATTGCACTTCTTAATGTGTACAACCTCAAATAGAGACCAATTACACTCATCCCCAAAGGTGTTGCAAGGCTAAATCAAGATACGAATAACCATCCTCTATAGAGTAGGTGTTTTGGATCCATAGTCCTCCCACCATAAATCTACAAAATATATATATATATATATATATATATAAATATATATATTTACATTTATAAACTAAAAGAATGTTAATTACATAAAAATTTAAAAAAATATTAAACTTTAAAATCCTAAGTTTATTATCTAGTCGTAAGCTTGACCTTACTTCTATAGTAAAGGGGGATGAAAACAAGATTCCTCTTGTAGCCTTATACACTTGTAACTCATCAGGGATAGGGCAATATTTTTTAGGGTTATCTATCATCCTCTCTACACAAGTATAAAACCCTTCCTAGACCTCTTCATTACTGCATAGGCTACTACTATAAAATAATTTGGGGTTCAAGAAGCACCTCGTGACATGAATTGGTTGACATAGTTGCCTTGTCCATATCTTCTCAATAATATAACTAATTGCTTCAAACTTGTGTTGGTTGCCACTATAATAATGGTGAATGGCCTCTTTGGCTCTATCCATTACCTCATATATATAGCCCATGGCCAATTGTTCACCATCTACAAGGTGAAGAACCCTTACCAAGGGTTTAGTCACCTATAATTAAACAATAAATATTGAAAATTTAGAAAAAATAATACTCAAGTATAATATAAGATTTTGAAAGTTAAATTCAAACTCAACAAACAATTTTTCATTACCTTGAGAATTTTTTGAAGACTCTCTCAAAATAAATTATCATGCACTTGGCTCGATATCTATTTCCCCTCATCTTTAGCATGAAATGATGAGGTATACCATTCCTTACACACAAACATCCACTTCAAAGTTTAAAGTAGGTGATGATGATAGAAGGCTTTACAAGGTGATGAAAAGTGAGGCAAATTGAGTGGTCCTTGGATGAAGAATGTCCCTCCCGTCATTGTGCTCTCTCATCAAGTTGAGCACCCATGTATGGTTATAGATAAACTATGTAATGGTATTTACCTCTTCTACCATGGTCTTCACCCATGATATTTTGACAATATCCTCAAGCATGAGTTCAATACAATGGACAACATATGAGCTCCCAAAAATAGAAGGTTACTTATCCTAGAGAATTCTACCTGTAAATACATATGTTGTTGCATTGTATGTCACTACTTGGACAACATTATCCACTCCTACTTCTACCATAACCTCCTCCAACAAACTGAATAATAACCCTGTATTCTTTACCTATTGCAAGGCATCAACCAACTTTAGGAAGACCATGGATCCACCTGAAGCCATTATGAAGTTCAAGAGTATGTGGTTTCTTGCATCTATCCATCCATCGAAAAGAATTTTTGCAGCTCCTTTTTTCTCTATATAATATTTTCTCTTCTATAAGAGCATGTGCGTTGATGACAAACTCCTCCAACAAAGATCCACATAATTTATGGGTTAAGGGTGTCTTATTTCCTTTGTTAGACTCATTCAATGTTCTTGCTATGGCTTCCCAATAGAGATTGTTCACATCGTATAAGTGAATGTTGCAGTAATATTAAAAATTTGCTATGGCTGTTCTGACATCCTTTTCCTTGTCCCTCTCCAATGTAGTATTGTAAATTGTGGTTTTTCTTGTGTTGGAGCCTCTTATTTCACTTCTACTCCCACTAGTAGTACTTCACTAAAAGCAAGGGCTACGAATAGATTCTTTGGTCATGGTATGAATATCTTGTAGTTGAATGTCATTCCCATAAAAGGAGCCCCATGGTCCCACTCCTTGTCCCATTACAATTCTTGTCCTTTTTTGTTCTATTTTCTTGGCCTCTTTACTGCACATCCAAGCCTTCACCTTTGCTTTAGTTTGACCACCTACTTTAGGAAAAGGATCCACATCATGCCCTGATTATCTAATCAAATGGAATTTGAGGTAATGGATGCCTCCTTGCATGTCCTTGCCAAAGTGTCTATTGAACACTTGATTCAACAAGTTTTTCCTAATTTCATGCTTCTACATTGGGTCTCTTCTTGGATTTTTAGTTGGGGTTAACAATAGAGTTTGTTGGCTTTCACTTATAGGAGGATCATTGTTTTCTATGGTGGTTCTAAAGACCTCACCTGAAGAAGCCATATCTATTTTCTAATAGAAGGAAAAAATAAAAATAAAAATTCATTAATCAAATGCCCTTACCTACATGCTTTAAAAAATAAATCAAAAAATTACTGCATAGCCTACATGGTTGAAAAGAGCAAACAAAAAATTTGAAAAAATCCAACAAAACCCTATTTTATCTAGTGGGGGGAAAGGGAATGAAACAAATAAAAAAATATAGCCTAGCCTACATGTTTGAATTTGAAGAGAATTTTAAATTTTTTTTAAAAAACCCTAACAAAACCCTAGTTTTCATTTGAGGAGATTCGAAAATACCTCAATAAAACCCTTAGAAACAATGTAAAATCTCCTTGCATCAGTGTCCAATCTTCGATTTGATCCCAAAAAGTGGTTTAGGTTTGTTGTTTGGAGTGTTTTGACCTTCTTAAAAAAAATCCCTATGTTGGAGAGAGGAAAAAATGAAAAAATGCCTAGAAATGGGTTTTTTAAATAAAATTTACTCCCTATCAAGTGGCATTAGCTCAATCGGTTAGATTCCTTAACATTTAAGGAGGAGACCAAGGTTCAAATATTGTCAAGTGATACATGGATAATATCCAAGCTTTGTTGTAATACCACTATGTAGTGATGATGTAATATAGGTGGGGCCCATTTCAATCCTATATAACCAATTGAAAAAAAATTACTCCCTAGCCTCTACCTATGCACCCATAGTAAAGAAATCATTAAGAAATTGGTGATAAAATTCCAAGAAATCACCACGAGTTGACGAGTTTCTTAGCTTGAGAAATTAAAGAAATCAGCATACCACAAAACTCATGAGTTGTGGGAGTTAGGGAGGTAAATTGATGATTTTTAAAACACTAGTTTTGAGGGAGATACGACCCTATGAAAGCATCCATATAGAACATTGATAGTGATATTTTTCAAAAATCATGTTCTTTTCCAAAAAATGAAATTTGAAATATATTTTAGTCTAGCAACAACATGGCACCAAAGGAGCAATCAATATGGTTATCAAAGTGATGCAAAGAATATATGGACCAAAAGAGCATTAAGTCTTGAGTCCACAATCTATGGTCTCACCAGATTCAAGAGTTCTTCATCAAGTGGAAGGATTTCTTGGAAGAAATGATGTGGGATCCTACAATTATTTTCTACTCATTTTTATCCTTCAAGATAAAGCTTTTTGAAGAGCAGATCCATGTAATGGATCTAATACAACCACATCAACTACCTTCATTATTGCTAGCTCATACCCTATGATTAGATTACTTAACCCATGAGCATTAGGATTAGGGTTATAATTTGATTTCGTCTATGAGTTATGTTGTACTTGAGAAATCATTCGTACTTGTAATTTTTTATCTCCTCTAGTGTGCATAAGAGATTTTTCCCTCTCTTTACCCTCTCAAAGTGACTCTCCTATAATTAGGATACGTTATGGGAGGGGCCCGCACTGGAGTGTTCCTCACGACCCACCTGGTGGTCGAATTCCACGCGCTACAACACGTAACGACACGTAACGCCAAATCTTCCATTTAAAATTTTACACTTTCAGGCAAGATTTGCAGCCATTCTGATTCGCTTTCACCTGGCTGAAATGAATCTACGCTGACGTAGGACTCTTCCTCCTCGTCCGACGCAACGTCTATATCGGCACCTTCTATTTCCAGCTCTGCCATTCTATTACTTCGTTGACGGCAAATTTCTTACCGAGTTGAAAACATGACGTCCTTCCCACAACAGCAGTAAAAAAAAAAAAATCAATTTCAACTTCTAAAAAAAATAGTCATCAATCCGATGCTGGGCGGAGGTGGAAGCTCCCCACCAAAAAAAAACCATCTGCCTAGATCGTCCACGCGAGGATTGAGCTCCGCTGCAATAGTCGTTTTTGTGGCCTGCACCTCCATTGACAATATAGCAAGATCATCCCGCATCTGCTACGTTCTTGCGGGGTTTTGCAAATTTAAGCAGAACAAAAAAAACTTCGGCCCCATCCATCCATAGACGTAACAGGACAACTATTTTATAGACGACCACATCGAATGCCCTCTAACATGGCAAACAATCATGTGCATCCATCATCATTTGAAAGTTCTGTCGTCATGCCAGAAAATTAGCTATAGTGCCACAGAAGTTCTGTCCGCTGGACTGCTATTCATTCTTTTTTATTCATACGAAAGTGTTTACTGCAAGCCAAATTTGGTGGAGTGGACCGTTTTGTGGATCTCGAACTCGAGTTGGCGATCTTTTTTCAGATTCTACCTTAATACACATCACAATGGGGTCGTCTCCATATGCCCAATGATCGGAGCTCGTCGTTCAGTATCTCCAGTTATATGCACCTCACACCATAATCACCGCTAACAAATGACTATTCCACTCTTCCATTTGCAAGCATATCTGATGTAAACAAACATGATATAGGCAGTTATCACCGCAAGCAAACAAAGGCATTTCAAAAAACAAATACGTCGGCGCCATCAACAGGTGGCTTATTCACAGCATCAATGTTGTTATGTTGTTATTTCTGCTCACGGTGAATCTGCACTTCTCAACGGCCCACTTCGAGCCCTAACCGCTAGTAGATTCAAATTGGTGGAAACAGCGTATTATAATTCCACTCACAAATTTTGCTTATGGTGTTGTTGACCGTGTTCAGCTACATATCTATTTGGTTCATTGCATCGCCTCCTCCCTTCATTTTTAACGTATTTTTGGGTCGGTCTGTGGCTGTGTAGATTATAGCAAATGGAGCTTGGTGGCTGGCCATCGCTCGCCAGCTCGTGGCGATAAGATGCCTCTCTGATCATCCAACACTCCTATGGAAAGAAACTTCTGACTGAGCAGCATACGAAACTTGCAAAAAAAAAAATATGCAAAGCAAATAAAACCTCTTATTTTATCTCGTTTTCTCCTCATCCCTTCACTCTAAAAAAAAATCAGATTTGGCAGCCATGAATTTTCTCAAATGTTTGGTTTCTGATCCATTGTATACAATGGAGAGCATACTCCTTGATTTAAGAAAATAATGGAAAATGAGGGAGAAATTGAGAAGAAATTGGGGGAGGGAATGGGGGAGGGGGGATTTCTATGAGGGAAATCTCCCCTCAAGCTCACAAGGGCAGAGAACGCTTAGAGCTTTGATACCAAGTGTTAGGATGAAAAATGATAAGATATATTACAAATAAAAATGTGTTACATATATAGGCAGAGGCCTATATGATAATATGACAAGTGTCAATATAAACTGGTAAGTGTCAAAACATAGGCATAGTGCACATTAACAATATTCTAACAGTTTCAAAAGCATAAAAATATAAGCAACATCCACTAGATGAGGCATTGCAAATTGAAGTTGTAAAGTTTTGTCACAAAATCAAAATGGTTGAATCTTTAGAACCTTGAGGCACTAGAATCCATGTTTATTTCTTCTAGCTTAAATTTGGATTAGAGGCTTTAAAGAGTTCTTTGAAGCCCTTCATGTTAAGCACTTATCACAATAGACTTGAGCCATTAAAATAACTAGTGAGAGGATGTAAGCTCTCCTTGATATTTCTTCTAGTTTTTTGGAGCATTATAACCTTTTGTCTCAATATCAATGAATGAATACATAATGGAGACTTGTTTTACAACAATACCTTGATGTTATACCTACTAATATTTTAGAGGCTCAACGTCATATTTGTGATAACTCTCTAACCGTAGAAGAGCTCATTGATGCTCTTTTTTAGAAGGCCAACAAAAAATGCTTGGTATAAACAACTTTCCATGTGATTTTTACAAGGCCTTATGGAATATGATTGACCCTAATCTATTATAGGTCTATAGAGAGGCCTTAAAATGTAGTCCTTAGAGGATTTAATTAATAAGACACTATCAAATTTATTTCCAAGGTGGGGGACATAATTTTGATTACCATTTGATGGTTGATTACTCTGCTAAAATACCTCTTATAAGATCAAGGTTAAAGCTCTTTCACTTTGTGTTCATCATATCCTCCTATTGATGTCCAACCTGAATAAACAAGGTTTATTAAAATGCATTAAATACTTGATAATACCATTATTGTTTAAAGGGAATAGACTAAGATCATCAATGTGGTGAAAGGGTCTTATTCATTATTGATTTTGAGTCTGCCTTTCATCTTGACCATGTTGTAGGCCCTAGGGTTTGGGCTTTTTTTCATTATAGCAGTTAAAATCATCTTTGTGTATGTCTCAATGATTCTTATAATCATTGGTTATAAGTTAGAATGTTTAGTCTTTTCTACTCTATTCGATAGGGTTGTCCTTTAGTCCCCTCTCTCTTTATTTTGATAGTAAAGAACTTTGGGCAATTTATAGCCTTAAAGCACAATGAAGGCTTATTAGAAATATTTCTCTCCCTCACTCCTCAATGTTTTTGCTTAATGACTATTTTTCAATAATTTCTTTCTCACTCTTATTGAGAAGGAGGAGAATATTAACCAAGCCCATAGTACTTGAATATTTTTTGTTTAGCCTCTGGCTCTACTATGCAATAAAAAAAACTAGGTGCTACAAACATAATCCACATACCATTCCTTGGTGGTTGTAAAATGTTTCCTAGGAATGAATTCAACCAAAGCAATTTTTTTAAATTCTTGGGAGTCCTCTTTGCTTTTATGACCAATACTACCACCTTTTGGGGCTACACTATGTAGAATAAAATCTTTTGTTGGGTTTATAAACCTATGTTTTTGGCCACTAAGTGTCAAGGTTGAAGCAAAGTTCTTACATCCATGTGTATTATTCCTCTTGTCGTATACCATGAAATTTCTATGGCAAATTGGAGAAACTCTTCAAGAATTTTCTTTGGGCCAACATTGACAAGTTACAAGGTTTTCCTATGTTGGCCTAGCACATTTGCTACTTCACTTGTGAGAATAGAAGGTTGGAATTCATTGATATTCATAAATCGAGGATTTTCCTTTATGTTAAATGGATAGTATGAACCCTTGCAGGTGATGGTTATTGAAAAGTCCTAGGTAGACACTACATTACTACATGTTCTCCTTATGGAAACCCCTCATGGAGGGGACTAGGGCTTTACACCTTTTAATTACTCAAGTTCTAGTTAAGATTTAGGGCTCCTTAATTATTCAAAGGATCTAAGAGGTTTGGAAAAAAGTTAAACCATTTTTTGTTTAGGTTGGCCATCATTTTAGGATGAGGTTTTCTCTTTAACCACCATTTTTTATGGTGGTAATTCTAATAATACCTTAGATGGTACCCCTTTGGTGGATATCTAGAGATTCAAAGTCATGTGACTATTTTCTCACATTGTTAAGATCATCTCTAGTTTATTTTCTAAATAAACCAAAAGATGATTCCTTGCCTTGAGTTGTAGGAATTTTTTTTGCTTTTTGCATTTGATAAGCCTATTATCCAAGATATTCAAGGACTTGTTCCTAAGTATCTACATAAGATTGGTATATAGTGCCTATTGACTGATGGAGGGATTAGCAGTAAATTGTTAACACTACTTTGCTTAATTACAAATCACATATAGGATACTAATGGCTCTTTGAGTTGTTCCTTGTGGGAAAATGACTTAATAAGCATTGGAAGCTTTTCTTTAGACCTACCACATGGAGTAAACATTTACAATAAATTTAGAAGCTTTTCTCTAGACCTACCACATGGAATAAACATTTACAATAAATTTAGAAGCTTTCTATTAAACCTACAAAGGTTTATTTTCTTTGATATTTATTGTATTAGGACATGCCTCTAGGGGAATGGCTAAAACATTTTCCAACTCCATCCCCTTGTGCATATTATGTCATAAGAATGATATTTTTAAACACGTATTTTAGTTATATCCCAAAGCTTAGTAAGCTTGAGGTTGGATTTTCTTTTTTTTCAAGTTCTTTTGTCCAAAGCCTTTTCCTTGGAAGCATGATCCCTTGGGAACTACCTTCATTGGTGGATTAAGATTGATCAGTTATGGCATATCATTTTTTTAAATTGGCTATATGGGATTGAAATAGGTCCCACCTGTATTACATCATCACCACATAGTGGTATTACAACAAAGCTTGGATATTATCCATGTATCACTTGGCAAGATTTGAACCTTGGTCTCCTCCTTAAATATTGAGGAATCTAACCAGTTGAGCTAATGCCACTTGATGAGTTATGGCATATCATTAAAATAAAGATTTTATTTATTTTTATCTTTAAGTATCTTTATTTTCTTCATCATATATGAGATTGAAACATATCGCACTTGTATTACATCTTGACCACATAGTGGTATTACAACTTGGCAATTATGCATGTATCACTCGACAAGATTTGAACTTAGGTCTCCTTGAAAGTTGAGGAATATAACTGGGTGAGCTAAACCATTTGAGAAAACGTTAAGGTTCACACATGAGATTTGAACCTTGGTTTAGAGTATGGAATTCTTCACTCCCACCAATTGCTCTACATTACATGGGCTATCTCTAGGTATTTTTTAAGCTCAAATCTCTCATGTTTTCTCTATTCTTAATAAATTCTTTATTGTTATCAATTCCATGTTATAGATTCGATATTAAGAACACAAGGTTGTTATGAAGTTGCAATATCTTTAGAAGTTAGATTATTGGGAAAACACCTCTTACACAATGAGTCAAGTTTTTCTCAATAATCTTGGTGGTGCTCTCCCAATTGAGGGGCCAAGAGGACCTTGAGTTCTTGGAGGTACTCCCTTGTTGGAAAGGCCAAGAGGGGTTGAAGTCCCTTGTTCTTGTGATTCTAGCAAGAGCTATTCACATTAGAGACAAAGCCACTCTTAGCTGCCAAGGGGTCTAGGTGGTAATCGAATGACCTAGCTACCTTCCTCTTCTAAGGGTGGAGGTGAAATTCCCTACCTCCTACCACTAGTGGCTGGGATGTTGAATCGAGTAAGTTACGTTGCCTTGCCCTTGACGATTCCATGAGTCAAGGTAACTCTTTGAGACTTCTTAGCCCTCAATGGCCCAACAATAGTAGCAATAGTAGTAGTAGAACCAACATGAACAATAATAGAAGTAGCCACAAGCCATAGGCACTTCAAGCCATGATTGGATTACTCTCAAAGGTCCAACCCTTCCTCCAACTAGGGGAAGTCAGACAAACAAGATCCATTATTCTCAATTGATATCGCAGTGATTACTTAATTTTTTTTGTGTTTATTGCTTTCTAAGTTGACATTATGACCCTTGTGTATTTTGTCGCCCTTTGGGTTCACCAACTAACATCAACAACTCACACTTTTTTGTTATAGTAGTTGTATTTTTTATTAATTAAATAATTATTTTTAGTTGTATTTTTTATTAATTAAATAATTATTTTTAACAAAATAATAATAATAATAATAATAAGTTATATAAATTTGCATTTTAGTATTGTAATATTAAACTTTTAAACTTTGTTAAAATATTACTCACTTGCAATAATTTTATTTAAATATTATTCATTACTACTAATGATTTTTATTAAATTAATAGAAATGATTCTAAAAAATAAAATTAATTAATAATATATCTTCTAACTTTAATTATGTAGTATTGGGTTGTTATATGATTTGTTAAAATGTTATTCACTTGGTAAATGACAACAAAATGGTTTTATATATATATATATAGGTGAGTTGGTTACAACCACACTATTTTTAGTAACTGTAAAGCGTAGGTTCAAACTACAAGTGTTGCTCCCAACAAGTCTATTCCATCTCGTTGTTGTTGTTGACCTGACATGAGAGGGAGACCACCGGTAACTTGAAATTCATACCATTTCGTATCATCATCGTTGGTCTCTCGCCCATTGAAAGGATTCACATCAGACTATACCTTTGCAAATTGGCACCTCCAAGGTTTGAACTCAGGTCTCTTCTTGGTAAGTGCTTGGTCACACAAGCACTTATCAATCCACCTAGCCCTTGGGGACAAACTTTTAGGCTAGAAAGAAACCTCGAGATCCACTCTTAGGTGGCCGACAATGCCATCCCATCTGGGTATACCACTATCTAGAAAGAAGTCACAAGAAATTTTTTTTTCGCTCGCCAAGTATACCACTATCTCACTATCTAAAAAAAGCCACAAAAGAATTTTTTTTTTTTCCTTAATAAAAGTTTTTTAATAAACTACAGCAAATTATTTATATATTAAAAATATGTACATGCGATGATTAGAAACATGCGTATAATGGTTAAATATGTTTTTTATATCTAAAAAATTTCTTGTCTTGTATAGAGTTTATAATATCAAACTGGTTCTGTGAGATGCAGTTATAGATATAATTTATTTTGGTTAAAAACCTAATAATTTCAAGAGATCTAATGTTTCCATATACCGCCCATTAGTTCTTTCACTTATTACAACCACTATGGATAAGAGATGTAATGGCCTGCATCAGCAGGTTTTTTTAAGATGTTTTATATGTATATGGGACCTGAGATTATAAGTAATATTGCATCAGCAGCTTTTCTTTTTAAGATGTTTTATATGTATACGGGACCTGAGATTTAAGTAATATTATTTGAAGGGATTTAAAATGAGACTCTCCAAATGAGAAGGATCTATATCATGTTTTTCTTTTTTTGGATTTTATATAGGTGAAAGAGAACATAAAACCACAAGAAATATAGGATAATGTAGTGTGTAATAAATACCTTCTACTTATTACTTTACTAAAACTTCCAATCTATATTAAATTTTTATATTATTTTTTAAAGATTTGGTCACTATAATATGATATTCAATGCTTGTCCATAGATGTACCGTCATAGACACTGATCATATTCCATGTTTGATTGTAACTCGAATTGCAAATGTTGACGTCAAAAATGATATCTAATAGGATATTCTTAAGGTACTTTTCATCCTATACCTGTTTAGGTCTCTCCAGCATATAATCTCTATATAATTTCTTTTAAAGAGAGCTACACTGGATAGCTACAGAGTTTTGCATTAGAAAGGTATAAGTTACCTTTATACAGAACTTCGTTTTCATGCGCAACCAAACCTTTGGTAGGCCCATTTTCTTGTTGCGGTTGTCATTATGTTTCATGTTTCTCATTTCTAACAGAGAAATATTGCAACTGCATCAATCTGTAACGATTGTTCATTCCATCAACCGACAGTCCAATACCAACCGCCGCCCAAAGGGGAATTTGATCACCAATAATTTTATATATTTCCTCCACCCAATACTCAATGGAAGGAAATGAAACCAAACTCAAAGCGGTAGGCAATTTATGTATTGTTTTTTAATCACTCCAGGTGATAAAATTTGCATACAAGGCAATATTTTGATAAAAAAGTTCGCCAATTTCTAAACTCCTCCATCACTCATAGACTATTAGACACTAATACAAATAAAAATCCCTTTGGGCCAATCATCTCCTACCACTTTGCTTGATGGCTGCCAGTTTGTCATTATTCGGTCGTTTAGTGACTGAAATGATAAAATGAGGGCCTAAGGCCATCTAATCTAAATGTGATCCCATGATTTGAAAAATATGTAATCTTGACTAAGGAATCCTTCCCTTTAGAATTTCAACAATTGGGTTTTCATTGATAAATGGGATATAATCATATGAAAAGAACTTATATTTAAATTGGAAAAACAATCATATCAAATGACAGCCACTTGCCGAGATTAGTTAGTTCCTCATGCCCTTGAAACTTATTTGCCATTATTCAGTTTTAGATAAGTTAGTTCCTCATGCCCTTGAAACCTATTTGCCATTATTCAGTTATTTAGTAACTGAAATGATAAATTAAGGGCCTAAGGCCATCTAATCTAAATGTGTTTCCATGATTTGAAAAATATGTAATCTTGACTAAGGATTCCTTGCCCTTCAGAATTTCGACAATTGAGTTTTCTTTAATAAATGGAATGCAACCACAACAAGAGAACTTAAATTCAAATCCAAAATCCAATACATATGAAATGACAGCCACTTGCCAAGTTAGTTCCTCGTGCCCTTGAAACCTATTTGCTCTTCCATTACTGATATAGGTAAATTTATTGTCTTGTCCACCTAGTTCCATTTTCTATTATCATATATTTACATTGACCACTTGATAGTGCCAGATCCTTCCTTGAATTGGGCATGATCTCATTATTATTTCTAGGAAATTCTTTCAGCTTATACTTTTTAAGAAATAGAAATATCTCTGAGATCTCACATGTTTAGACAACTGATTGTTTAATGAAAATTGTTCCTTGAAAAGCTCTGTATAGGTTTGGAGAATGCCAAACAAACATGGAAGCTTTGCAGACCTGTTTTCTTGATACAATATTAAAAAAATAAAAGAATTTTACAGAACAAAGTTCAGTTTTATTTCCTAGAAATGAAAGATTGGATTTTAAAATCGAAATCCATATCACAGTATAGCTTGTGCAATGCAGGAAGAATACCTTCAAGTAGAAAAGTTGGGTCCTGTTTGTATTTAGTGTAATAAAAGTTAAAACCCAGCAGGAAAACCACCCTTTCTTGGATCACTAACTGCAATGAGTTTTCCATGCACAACGTCTTTGGTTACATTTTGATGCTCTAAATGACTATGAATGTCATGAACAATCATCTGGCACATAGTTTCACCACCTACTCCATGAAGCTTGTGACCTCGTTGCTTTAACCCGGCTATCATCTTTTCTGAGAGTTCAATGTGGTCTCCAAGAATAGTTGTGTAGTTCTCATACTCAACCACATTTGGAATCAGCTGCACTTTGTTACAAATCATCATGCATTAGCAGCCTCATAGAAAATAATGAAAACTTAATTTGTGAGCAAAAGAAACATTAAATAAAATGTTACATTATGTCCTGGAGGACAACGCAATGGTTTGGGCTTTGGCTCTTCTTCGGGAGGTCCAAGGTTCAAAACACAACGATTCGGGCTTTGGCTTTCAAAGTTAAACTCCCTATTGATAAGCTCAGCTCTCCCCCTTATGAGGGGGTTTCTCACACTAACCAAATCTATTAAAAAAAAATGTTACAGTATAATTATTCATAAACTCCAAAGTGAAAAATGTCAAAACCTGATGATAAACTCGAGGTGCGATAATAGATGTGAATGGTTTCATCCTCTTAAAGAAGTAGTTCAAGAACAACTGAGTAACTGCAGAAATGATCTTCAGTCCCCCACTTGCACCAAGCACAGCTCTCAATTGTCCATCCTGCTTTGTAAGGAAAGAGACAAACTCATTAGAAGAAGCAGACTGACTCGCAAGATTTTAGATTCAGTGATAAAAAGTTAAAAAGAAAGTGAAGGCAGCCAAAGACAAAGGAAACAGAGACTGGGTGAGTTAATACAACAGAGAAAAAGAACCCATACAGGAAAAAAATGCGTGTCCACATTGACTAGAGCAGGTCAATAGTACACTTTGCTATACTAGCATGGAGGATGCCAGAAACAGTGCTCATAAATGTTACTTACAAATTTACAAAGGTAGAAAACCCCTACGAGAAGAAGAATTAGAATAGAAAATTCTGATCTCAAAAAAATCCTAAGAGAGAATTAATTTTGCAATTGTAATTATTGTCATGACATTGTGAGGATAAAAAAACCCTAAGTAGTTTGGCTGTCCAGCTGTGGTTTAATGGTTTGGTCAAAAGCATCACCAGATAAACAATGTTTGAGAGTTTTGACCCATAGAGTTCCATACTCTGTCTGTTACTAAAAGACTCTCCAGTTTGTCCGTGTCAAAAAAACAAAAAGGACACCAGAACTAAGTGCATGGATACAAAGGTACCCATGCATCTATACTTTAGAAGAATGTTCAGGTCATAATTAAATTGAATATTTGGCTAGTTGTGTCATAGTACCAAAAAGAAAAAAACTACACAACTATTCTTGGAGACCACATAAGGTCTGTCTGTTACTAAAAGACTCTCCAGTTTGCCCGTGTCAAAAAAAACAAAAAGGACACCAGAACTAAGTGCATGGATACAAAGGTACCCATGCATCTATACTTTAGAAGAATGTTCAGGTCATAATTAAATTGAATATTTGGCTAGTTGTGTCATAGTACCAAAAAGAAAAAAACTACACAACTATTCTTGGAGACCACATAAGGTCATGTATGTCTTGTCGACTACATAAGGTCATGTATGTCCTTAAAAATATGTGTTTTCTTTTGAAAATTCAAATTCATAAAGCCCATCTAGACCCAGACAGTACTTAAATGTACATAATCAAATATTTGTTATAGTGTGTTTCTATCCTCTTACAATATAAATGTTTTTTCCGCAATAGGCATATGGCCTAAACTAATGTTCCAAATCATTTTTGTGGCAGCTTCGATATCAGCTGCAAAAGCTGCTTGTCATTGATAAAAAGAGGACATGCTGTTATTGATAAAAATTCTTTTAGTCAACAAGCTTTGGCAGCAGATACAGGACTACAAAGCTCTATGTGGCATTGTGGATATAACCATGTTAACTTTTTTAATTTTTTTGACAGTTAAGACACATGTGGCAAGGATTCTAATTAATTAATTTAATTCTTCTAGTCATCTTAGAAAATTGCAATATTGACAAGCAAGACACAACAAAATCTGAGTCTGGCAAATCAAATAGAATTGAGGTTACTATTGAACTTGTATAAAGTATTTGTAGATCAATAATGTCAATTTCGTTTGGAGGTGGTAGGGAGTGGTTTTGTAAAAGATAGATGGTTACATTTTATTTTGTTTTTAAATAAAACTGGGAACTCTTAATTTTTTTGAGGTTTTCAAAATTGTTATTGAAATATTAAGGTGGAAGAAACAATAAAAGTACTTTGAATGAATTGTCGAGAGTATAGTTCCAATCAGTCTCTCAAATTTTGCACCAAAAATGATACGCAATAGCAGTTAAACACTATGTACATTGCTCAGCAAAACAGAGTTGCAGGAAAGGAAAATCAATCGATTACTGGTATGACCAATGCCTGGTGAAATGAAAGGACCTTGATATAGGCCACTAGGCAGAGGCAATAAATACATCAGCAATTTGCTCAATTTATCTCCAAAGCTTAGAGAGGAATAACATTAAAAAAACATTAGTCAAATAGCAAATCTACCATCAAGCAATTAAGGATTTTAGAAGCATGGCTTATATGCATGTTCTGAGAGATAAAGAGGAATAAGTTGAATGATAAAAGCATAAAATGTTTCTTCATTGTATACAAGGAACAGTCAAAAGTACACAAATTGTTTGACCTTCTAATAACAAATATTATATGTAAGTTGTCATGGAATTATCAATAGAGAACCCAAATATGATCCATCATACTTTGGAATTGACCATGATGTCTTGCAAAATTATTAATACTGAAAAGGAAGAAAATATCTTTTTAAAATTAAAAAATGAACTAATGAACCAGATTCAAGCCAGACCACTGCAAAGTGCAAACCATAGTTTTCAAGAATTAAAACCATAAAGGTTTCAAAGTTGGATGAATTGTCAAAAGCTTCATCTCAGAGTATTTGACTTAGTTCGTCTTTAAAAACTGAGGTCAATCTCGCCCTCATGAGTGCAATGGTAAGTTCCTTCGAACCTACTTTTATCATGGAAACAAAGAAATCAAAGAAATGGAAAGAAGCTATGCAAACAATAAATGGTGCTTTGATGAAAAATCATTCTTGAAAATTGGTCAAGTTGCATAAAGGAAAGGTATTGATTGGATGCAAACAGATGTCTCAAAACCAAGATGAAACAAATGACAAAGTTGACAAGGCTAAACTGGTTTCAAAAGGTGTTGGAAATATTGAGTATATTGGTTGTCATTGATGTCAAAGGATTCATGAGGCAGAAATAATGTGATGTCAAAGGATACATGAGGCAGAAATAACATGGTAGTCAAGCATATTCTACATGGGTTTGATAGCAAGCTATGGACAAATTTCAAGGCAAGGTATATCTCCCAAGAAAATAAATTATTAAAAGAAAAGGGTTTATAATATTTATTTTTTAAATATTATTACAAGGAGGACAAAAGGTTTAAGAGTGGGTTTAGAAGGCAAAGTTTAAAAACAAGAGGGCCAAAGGTTTAAATAAAAGTCTCTTGGGCAAATAGTTTGAAGGCAAAGGTTCAAAAGAAAATATTATAATATTTATTAATATTATAATATAAGGTTATAAACCCTAGGCGCCAAAATGCACATGGAGAAAATAAATTCAAATTTTATATACGCCGAAGAAGGAGGAATCCATATAAATATGGATTAAAAATCATTCACTTTGAAATGTGCTTCGATAAATGCAGAAATCGATATCCCTCATGCGCAAGTGTGAGAAATAGAGATAAGGGAAGAAGACGACTTTGAAAAGGCAGCGATAGAAGATTTAAAATATATTTTTGGTTGCGAAGGTTGTTCTTAGTTGGACAGCTAGCCCAAGTGGCAGCCTAGCATGCGCTAGGACGTGGGCGGACAAGAGGTTCTGAGGTCGATTCGCGGTGGCGACCCTTTTGCATTAACGACTGGGCAGAAAGGAAAGAAATAAAATGTGTTTTGCGCGCCTTACTACCCGTACGGACGGCTAGCCCAGTTGGTAGTCGAAGCGGCGCTTAGACGTGGGCAGACAGGAGATTTCGGGATCAAGTCACAGCGGCAGTAATTTTTGGTTAGCACATTGGGAAGAAGATAAAGGGATAAAACCCTTTTGGTGCGCCTTTGTTTCCATTGGGTGGGCCAGCCCAACTGGCACTCTAGCTTGCGCAAGAGCGTGGGCTGCGTGAGGTCTTGCATTCGATTCCCAGCGGCGGCAGAAATTGGTAAGGGCAAAATAAATTTTGTTTTTAAATTTAAAATTAAGATAGGGAGTCATAAGGTTTGTTGTGTGGATTTTAAGTTATATTTCTGGTAATTATAAGGTTGGAATATAAGGTAATATTTTTGGAAATTAAAAGGGCAGAAAGTATTTATTTTAGTGAAAGAGAATTGAGGAAATATTACTTTGTTTTTAAAGTATTATTTTTGTAAGCAATAAGGAGTAATAAGGTGTAAATTATGATTTTTGATATTGTGTATTTTGGAATATTGTAAAGAGGTTGTAAAGTTTGATAAGGCCTTATTTTGAGTGTGTTATAAAAGAAACTTGCTAACTTGTTTTTGTGGGCACGTGAGAATTAGGAGCAATAGGAAAATGCAGAAATATTATATTCAACCTTGGAAACATAAGAATTACAAAGTTTAAATAGTGGTTGATTAAACAACCTTAGGGAATATAGGAGAAGTTAGGAAAAGAAGAAGAATAGGGAGGAAAGGAGAAAGGGAATTTGGTGTTGTCCGCCTTGCCGCCCATGCCGTCCAATCTGCCCAGTCAGCTGCCGTCCAAGTCAAACTACCTGCCCAGTCAGCTGTCGTCCAAGGAGGTAAAAGGGTAAGATCCAAAGCTTACCGTTGCAAACAAATTTTTTACTCCTTTTAACTGGCTTAATTTCCAACATTCTCCCCCTTAAAGTTGAGAGGACTGACTATACAGTCTCTCAGCTTTATATATTGAGCTTTAGCTATACCTTTGGTGAAGATGTCTGCAATATTATCCAAAGTGCTACAATATTGAAGCTCAACTATCTGTTGTTCCACCATATCTCGAATGAAGTGATACTTCATATCGAAATGCTTTGATCTAGCTATGGTGGACTGGATTGTATGCCAACTGAATGGCACTTATGTTATCACAATACAATCGAGTTGGACCACTTTGACTTTCTCCAATCTCTTCAAGAACTTTTCTCAACCATAGGGCTTGAGTACTAGCATGTGTGATGGCTATATACTCAGCCTCGCTCGATGACAATGCTACAACAGTTTGTTTCTTGGAACTCCATGTAATTAGCGATTAGATTTCCTGTCATCTATATTGCTGCCCCAATCACCGTCACCGAAGCCAACTAATTTCACAGAATTACATTTTTGGTAATGGATTCCAAAATCCAATGTACCTTTTACATATCTTAAGATTCTTTTAGTTGCTTGTAGATGCAGCTCGGATGGACTAGCCATAAACCTTGAAACTAGAGAAACAACATATTGAATATCGGGCCTTGTGTTGGTGAGAAACATCAGACTCCCAACCATGCTTCTGTAAGTGGTCATGTCAACCTTTGATGCTCCATCGTCCTTGCTCAATTGGATCCCATGTCCAGTTGGAGTTGCAACTGATTTGCACTGCTCCATGGCAAATTTCTTGATCATGTCTCGAGCATACTTGTGTTGACATATGAAGATCCCTTTATTTGATTGATGCACTTCCATCCCTAGGAAGTATCGCATTAAACCAAGATCTTTCATCTCGAATTGTTTCATCATGGAGTTTTTGAACTCCATATTCATTTTATTGTTACTACCCATAAATATTAGATCATCCACATACAAACAAACTATGAGAATGTCTACTCCATGCTTTAGGTAGTACAGAGTTGGTTCACTTTTGCTTCTCGTGAATCCATACTCGCTGAAATAGCCATCAATGCGTGAGTACCAAGCTCTTGGTGCTTGCTTGAGGCCATAAAGTGCTTTCTTCAATTTGTAAACAAGGTTCTCCTTTCCCTGTTCTTGAAAACCTTGAGGTTGTTGAACATAAACCTCTTCTGTCAAGTATCCGTTCAGAAAAGCACTTTTCACATCCATGTGTTGAACATTCCATCCTTTATGGGCTGCTAAGGAAAGAACTGATCTGATTGTTTCTTGTCGTGCAACAGGAGCAAAGGTTTCCTCATAGTCAATGCCAAATTTCTGAGTAAAACCTTTTGCTACTAGTCTCGCCTTATGCCTCTCAATGCTTCCATCAGCATTGTACTTGGTCTTGTAGACCCATTTACATCCAACACATTTTTTTCCTTTGGGTAGCTTTACTAGCTCCCATGTATCATTATTTTTTATAGAGGTTATTTCCTCTTTCATGGCTTCTTGCCATACATTTTGAGTACAAGCCTTCTCATAGCTAGCTGGTTCTAGCTGTGTACTAGCCAATAAAGCATAATTGACTACATCTCCCCTAGGATCATGGGAGTCATCATCCCCATACAATTGCAAATTTTCAAGTTGCTGCAAAATTGTATTCATTTCACTAGCTTGGCTTCTAGTGAATCTTCTCTGGAAATTCTGATCCAACATTTGAAAAGATGGATGATGTTGTAATGTTCTTTTGCCTCTTGATGGAGAGTCTCTATCAATGTCCATCGGTGAAGAACTTACTGATCTCTGTGGAGAAGGACTTGGAGTGGCGGTTGAAGTACTTGATGTAGTACTCTTGCTTGGGCTTGGAGGGGGTGGCGTGCCTTTGCTTTTCTTTGGAGACACCTGTTGTACCTGTGAAGAACTTACATCTTGGGACTCATCATCAACAAAAATTCTTTGATGACCCCATTCTCCCCCTTCATCAAAAATTACATCCCTGGAGAGTATAACTTTATGAGTCTTGGGATTGTAGAGTCTATATGCCTTTGTAGACTCACAATACCCTACAAATATACAAGCTTGACTCTTTGGATCAAGCTTCTTCCTTTTCTCATCAGGAATGTGTGCATATGCTAAAGAACCAAACACTTTGAAGTGCTTTACATTAGGTTTCTTTCCGTACCACCCCTCATAAGGAGTGACACCATCTAAACTAGAAGTAGGACTTCTATTTAGAATATATACATTGGTTCTTACAACCTCTGCCCAATACATATGAGTTAGATGCTTAGTCTGAAGCATCGATCTCGCCATTTCAACTATGGTGCGGTTCTTTCTCTCGGCCACACCGTTCGTTGTGGGGTATAGGCAGTGGTGAATTGCCTTTTAATCCCACTTGCTTTACAATATTTCAAGAATGCTTTTGAGGAGTATTCACCTCCTCGATCTGTCCTAAGACATTTTACATAATTCCCACTTTGATTCTCTACATTGTTTCTAAAATCTATGAAGCAATCAAAAGCTTCATCTTTATGTTTCAAAAAATAAATCAAGCACATTCTAGAGAAGTCATCTATGAAAGTGAGAAAATAAGAATAGTTTTCGAGACTCTGTGTTTGCATTGGTCCACAGATGTCCGAATGTACTAACTGAAGTGGATAGCTGGCTCTCCACGCTTGTCCTTTTGGAAACTTCGACCTTGAGTGCTTTCCCAAAGCACATCCTTCACAGACCTCCTTTTGTTCATTGATTTTGGGAAGTCCTGTCACCATAGCTTGAGAAGTGAGAAGTTTCAAGCTAGCGGAATTAAGGTGACCATATCGCAAGTGCCAAAGCACACTTGGATTTGTTATAGCTACATTTGCAAGTTGAGCTCCTCCTGGCTCACCAAATTTGAGAGGGAATAACCTGTTCTTGGTCATGGGGACCTGTGTGATGACACGATTACAATTATTTTTATCAAAAATGATACATTGTCCTTCATCAAATACAAGCTTGTAATTGTTTTCCATCATTTGTCCAACGCTTAGCAGATTGTGTTGGAGCTTTGGAGTGTAATAGATGTCATGCACTTTCTTTAGTCCTTCTTTGGTTGGAACCTCCATGGCTCCAATACCCTCTACTTGCAATGTCTTATCATCCCCTAATTTGATTTGGGATTTATAAGTGGAATCTAGAGTAGCAAATAAATGTTCTTTGCCACTCATGTGGTTTGAACAACCAGTATCCAGAATCCATGTGTCATTTAGATTGTGTTCTGATTGTCCATATGAAAGAAAAATATTAGAGGTATCATCTTCTTCTCCATAATTACCATATTGACTACTGCTGCCTTGTGAAGATTTTGACCAGCAGTCGCGAGCGAAGTGACTTGGCTTGCCACAGTTGAAACAAGCTGATTTTGACTTGTCACTTCCTCGCCCTTGATTTCCACTTTGTCCTTGATTTCCTCCTCGATTTTGATTTCCACCTCTTTGTTGATTGCCTCCTCTGTTCTGGTTGCCTCCTCTGTTTTGATTGCCTCCTCTGTAGTTGCTTCTGCCTCTACCTCTTTGCTTGCCTCTGCCTTGACCTCTTCCCCGTCCTCTTCCATTGTTTTCATTGGAAGTGAAGGCCTTATCATCGCCTCCGTAGCTGGTTGAAGGAGTTTCAGGAAACCTCTCTTCATGTGACATTAACGATCCGATTAATGCATCGAATGTTAAAAGGGAAAGATCTTTGGATTCTTCTATAATTATGGCAATATGGTTCCATTTCTGTGTAAGTGTTCGCAACACTTTTGTTACAATTGTCTCAGGCATGATTTTTTCGCCTAGTGTAACCATTTTATCCACAATTGCTTTTACTCTAACACAATAATCATCGACTTTTTCATCATCTTTCATTCGGAGATTTTCAAAATCTCTCTTCAGTGTTTGAAGCCTTACCTGCTTCACTTGATTACTACCCTGGAATCCATCACTCAATGCTTTCCATGCAGCTTGTGCAGTTGTACAAGCGACGATTCTAGGGAATATGCTTTTCTCCAATGCAGCTTGGAGATGAGAAAGAGCAGAAGAGTTGCTCTTTTTCTCTTCTTTTCATGTTTTCTTGTCTGCGGCACTTAGTGTTGTCCAGTCTGAGGGTTACTGTGTAGCCCTCTTCTATTATGTCCCACAAACCTCTTCCTATGAGCAAGGTCTTCATCTTTATAGACCAATACTCATAGTCATAACCGTTAAATTCTGGTATAGGTAAGCTATTGTGTGAGGCCATAGTTACCAAAAACTCTCTTTATTTCACGGTTACAATAAAGTACTTTGTTGTTTGAAAGAAGGAAAGAAGAAGAAGGAAGAAAGAAGAGATTACAAACTTAAGTCAAATCTGACTTGTTCTACTCTATCATTCACTGTTTATTCCTCTTGATGTGGGGATGCTATCTCTTGATTCACAAAATTATCTGCTACTTCTTCTTCGTCGTCACTTATCAATATTATTTCCGGTGATTCTGGTTCTAAGATTTCCACTGAAATACTGTAGTGTGTATACTCTGATTCTTGTGGTGCAGCTTGTACGGATTTCGATTGTTCAAATTGACTCCTGAATGAGTTGTCTTCAAAGTCTGCCTCGTACCCTGAGTCAGGATGCCTTTGATGTGCTATCACTGCATTTTGAAGTTGGCTAAACACAATGTTGAGCCCATAACCTCTTACTTTTTCATCAAACCTCTCTGCACCTTCTCTTGCTAGAATTGCACATAAGGCATGATAACAACCATTTGGTCTTATCATCAATGCCTCTTTACAATTTGTCAATTTGGATCTTTTGTCTCTTTTACAAAAAAAACTAAGCCTCTTAGGCTTATTACACAAAAGTTCTAGAGTTTATGATTCCTTGAATCAAGTGAAAAATTTATCCTTCGATTACAATAATTGTCTCTTAGACAATGTCTTTCTTTCTTATATGATATATATTAAAAAAATATATATTACTATTTAATAGATTAAAAAATAATTGCTTTAAAAAAACTTTAGAAAAGCAATTATAGTTAATATATTAAATATAATATAATTAATTTTAATAATAATATATAAAAAAAACTTTATATAAAAAATTTATCCTTCGCAGGAATCGAACCCGCGACCTATTTCATGCAAGAATTCGTCCTAACCAACTCGGCTACCACTGCCGATGAGAACCCAAGGGCAAGATTACAAGTATATTCTGTTTCGGATCCGATTTCAACAAAAATAAAAAAATTCAAGCTTTCACTGTCGTTGGGTTTCGAACCCGCGACCTGCAGGAAGGCGGGCACCTTATGGCTGGCTCCACGAGCCAGTCGAGCTACGCGGCTCGACGGGAAGGCAAGGGAAGCTTGCCTTCCTTATACTTCTCTCGGCCGTGCTTTAATTAAAAAAATTTTGGGATTTTTGTCCCACATCGACCATGCGGAGGGCGATGAAGGTGTTTAAAACCTTCAGCGAGCGAATACTCACTCGATTGCCTTCGGGCAATCAGTGATCGCCCTTTTGCCTCCTTCTCGAGCAATCGCTCCCCGCCACGTTGCTTCCTTTGAGCCTGTCGTCTGTTGCCACGTTGCTTGTCCTCCTTCTGCCACGTAATCGATCCTTCTGCCACGTAATTGGTCTGCGTCAGTTCTGAGTCGTCCAGTCTGCGTCAGCCTTGTTCTCCTCTCGCCACGTGGCACTCTCCGGTTGGTTCTTCTGAGTTGCTCCTCCTCGCGTGCTTGTTGTGCGGGCCTGCTCCAGACCTCGCCTCGGTTCACGAATCGCGGGCCTTCCTCGCCTCGGATTGCGTGCTGCGGGCCCCACTCGACCTCGCCTCGATGCTCGTGCTGCCTGGTTCCTCCACCTCGGTCCTCGGGCCTGGTTCCTCCACCGACCTCGGTTCTAGCGCCCTCTCCGGCTTCGGCTCTGATACCAGATGTGGGCACGTGAGAATTAGGAGCAATAGGAAAATGCAGAAATATTATATTCAACCTTGGAAACATAAGAATTACAAAGTTTAAATAGTGGTTGATTAAACAACCTTAGGGAATATAGGAGAAGTTAGGAAAAGAAGAAGAATAGGGAGGAAAGGAGAAAGGGAATTTGGTGTTGTCCGCCTTGCCGCCCATGCCGTCCAATCTGCCTGATCAGCTGCCGTCCAAGTCAAACTACCTGCCCAGCCACTGCCGTCCAAGGAGGTAAAAGGGTAAGATCCAAAGCTTACCGTTGCAAACAAATTTTTTACTCCTTTTAACTGGCTTAATTTCCAACAGTTTTGAAGTATAAAGGGAAAGGAAATATTTTGTTAAGACAGGTTTAAGAGAAGGCTTATACAAACAGAAGATCATTGAGGTAAATTTGAGGTATGGTGATATTTTTCCTTCTTTAAGATGTTTGGTTGAGCAAATATTTCTGAATAATAAGGTGGAGAAATAAGGATTACATATGTGCATTTTTGGAAATATTTGAGCTAGGGTTTGTGAAACAAATTGTGCATCCTTGTTGAAAGAAATTGGAAACACTTGTGTTAGGGTTTGTGAAACAAATTGTGCATCCTTGTTGAAAGAAATTGGAAACACTTGTGTTAGGGTTTGTGAATAAATTGTGCATCACTGATGTGCATTCTTGTTGAAAGAATTTGTGAAGCATTTGGGCATTGATGTGAGTGACATTGAATGTGAATGGGCAAGTGTTAGAGACCAGTTTTGTGAAGCAATTTGTGCATTATTGTGTTTGATCTTTGAGAGCAAATTTGCAAGGAATATAAACCAGTTTTGTGAAGCAAAGTTATACACTAGTTTGATTTGAATTGAAAGGGATTTGCAAGAAGTAGAGATCTGATTTGATGAATGCAAGATATGTGAATGTGAAGAACATATTGGGTATTTGATAGTACATATCATTCTCTGTATATTCAAGAGGTTAAACGAATTCTAGGTAGAATATGTTTGAACTGCCTAGTTAAAGAAAGCATTTCTGAAAGAGATATAAGCGTTGTTTTGAACATCATTTTTGTGAAAGATTTGGGATTGGTTGAGCATGTGCTGAGTTGTTTTGAGCATTTATTAGAGTAGAGCGGAGCAGAGTTATTTGTGGCGGATTTGAGCAAGTCTTGTGAGAATACTTGAAGCAAGTTTGAGGCAGATTTGAGTAAGTCTTGTGAGAAGACTTGAAGCAGGTTTGAGGCATATTTGAGAAAGTCTTGTGAGAAGACTTGAAGCAATTTTGAGGCAGATTTGAGCAAGTCTTGTGAGAAGACTTGAAGCAGATTTGAAGACAGATTTGTGCATGTAATGTGTGCAGATTTGGGACAGTGTTGAGAGCAGATTTGTAAACAGTTTTTGGATAGATTTGTGAGCAGACCTGAGTAAGCCTCGTGAGTAGGCTTGGAGTAGAGTCAAAGCATAGGTGTGTACCAGATTTGGAATTAACTAGAGCAGATAGGAGAGGAGTGCCCTGTGGATAGAGTTCCACGAACCAGAACAAAGGAGAGGAGTCTCCTGTGGATAGAGTTCCACGTACCAGAGAAAAGAAAGGGAGTCTCCTGTGGATAGAGTTCCACGAACCAGACCAACAAGGGGATAGATTTCTCCTGTGGATAGAGTTCCACGAACCAAAGCAGAGAGGAGAGGTGTCTCCTGTGGATAGAGCTCCACGAACCAACACAAAGGGGAAAGATTTAACCTGTGGATAGATTTCTCCTGCGGATAGAGTTCCACGAACCAAAGCAGAGAGGAGAGGTGTCTTCTGTGGATAAAGTTCCACGAACCAGAGCAAAGAGGAGAGGTGTCTCCTGTGGATAGAGTTCCACTAACCAGCACAAAGGGGATAGAGTTCTCCTATGGATAGAGATCCACAAATCAGAGCAGTGGGGACAGAGGTCTCCTGTGGACAGAGTTCCACAAACCTGAGCATTGGGGATTGAGATCTCCTTTGGACAGAGGTCCATAAACATTGTAATAGGGAATTGGTTCCCAAGAGATATGTTGAGAAAATTTATAAGAAATATTTTCTCCGTGGATGTAACCCACATTGGGTGAACCACGTTAAATCTGTGTCTCTCATGTGTGTGATGATTTTTGCATTGCTTTGTTACTGCTATTGATATTGCAATTGATAACATTGGATAATATTGTTTGGGAAATAAAAGTAAAAGTTTATCTTATACTTTTCACCTCCGCCCCCTCAATATAAGCTTGTGTTCTTCAAAAGGTAGTGCACAAAAGAAATCTACCCTGAAAAAGCATTTTTTCCAAAACCTAAAATTGAGACAATTAGATTAACTTTAGCTCTAATTACATAATTTGGGTGGAAAATCATCTCATTTTGGTGTTAAGAATGCTTTGTGAATGGAGACCTTCAAAATGGGATCTACACGGTTGAACCTGAAGGAATTGAGTTCAAGGAGAAAGAGAAGGTTGTTTGCAAACTAATCAACTTCTCATATTACTTCAAGCAGGCTTCCCACACATGGTACATCACGATTTATAAAATATCAAGACACATTTCAAATTACAACTTGTAGGTCAAGAATATGATAATCTTGTCCTTCTCAATGCCAATATTTATGATATTGTAATCGTAAAAACAATTAGTTGATTGGTGGAGTAAATCAATATGTTAATTGCATTGAAGAGTTATACAAAAGACCTTGAACTGCTTTGTTATTGTTTTGGACTCAGTTTGGCAGAAGAAGAAAAAATCCTTATTTCTTCAAAAAAGCAAGATATCATATGAGAAAACCATAGTTAGTAGAAGGTGGTTTGAACCTGTCAGTCAACAAAGAATCCAAAGATGTAGATGGAACATTTTGTGAACAACTTGTTAGCAGTTTGATCTATCTGCATACACAATAGTAGATTTTATCTTTGCTATCAACTATTTTCAAGTTTCATGTTATCAAACAAGTATGTTTGAACATGGCAGAGAGTGTTCTTATATATGTCAAAAAATACTATCAATTTTGGAATCCAGTATTTGAGGAGCAATAGATTCAGCTTGACAAACTTCTTAGATTCAGACTGGGATAGATAAATTGATGATAGGAAGTCAATATCAGGTTAGGGTTTCAATTTGGCTTCTAAGCACTTTCTTGGGTCAGTAAGAAGGACACGTACTTTCTCTCACCAAAATGGAGGATAAGATAGTGGTTCAGCATGTCAAGTAACTTACAGATCAGCTAACTTCTATGTTCTATACAACAAAAGTGGACACAGTATGGTCAAGATCCTTGTATTTCATGACTGAATAGAACATATCAAAAGTGCACTTCTAGCTCATGGGAGAGATGATACAGAGTACACAGAGCAAGCTTTTATACTAACCAACCAAAGACAAAATTTTGAGATATCTTCACCAAGCCATTGTCTAGAGATAAATTTGAAAGATTCAAATTGTAAAGGGTAACAACATATTAGATATTTAGGGAGTATTCAAACACGCCAATTTATAATTAAGGACATCCAACAGCCTTGATAGCTAGGTATGAATTAAGGAGTTGGAGTCCTACCAAACAAGCATGTTCAAAAGGATATTCATAGATCAATAAAATCATCATTCTATCCTATGTACTCTTTTTGAGTTCATTTGTAAGTCCTATAGTACTTTAATGATAAAGTGAAAAGCATTATTGGATGTATATCCAACATTATGTTATAAGAACAAAATTGACAAGGCTAAACTGGTCGCAAAATGTTGTGCACATAAGGAATCTACCGTAAAGAAACATTTATTCCAAAATCTAAAATTGAGATAATCAGATTAGCTTTAAGCTCTAACTATAAAATTTGGATGGAAAATCATGTCATATGGGTGTTAAGAGTGCTTTGTGAGTGGAAACCTTCAAAATGGGATCGACACAGTTGAACCTAAAGGACTTCATTTCAAGGAGATAGAGAAGGTTGTTTGCAAACCAATTAAGTTCTCAGACTGGTTAAAGCAGGATCCCCACACATGGTCCATCATGATTTGTAAAATATAAAGATATGTTAAATTACAACTTGTAGGTCAAGGATGTGATAATCTTGTCATTGCCAATGTTTATGATCTTGTAATCATAAAAAACAATGAGTTCGTTGGTGGACTAAACCAATATGTTAATGTCATTTAATAGTTATACAACAGACCTTGAACTGCTTTGTCATTGTTTTGGACTTAGTTTGGCAAAAGAAGAACAAATCCTTATTTCTTCAACAAAGCAAGATGTCATATCACAAATCCATAGTGATGCAGTAACAAAATAGCACATCCTCCATTGTAAGATAATGCCTCTATTTAACAGCAAGCACTCTTCCAACCATTCCACAATTCCATTCCTTTTCCAATCATACAACTGTACAATTAAACCTGCAACTATACGATTCTTCAAATCTTCCAATTGTACAATTTCTTTATGTCGTACTACTATAAAATCCTTTCACCATTCGAAGCTTGCTTACACTCATCATACAATTGTCTGATTCTCCCACCTTTCAACACACGCACCAGCTCATCGTACGATTGTACGATTCTTCCTTCACCCTATGATTGCATGATCCTTTTTCCACCGTACAACAATTCAATTTTCTTCGGCAACTTTTACAATTGTACAATTGGATAATCATTTCCAGCTCCAATGTGGCAATTGGTTATTATAAGGTAAATGAAATTCTTAGAGTTTCTTCTTTGGAAACCGTTAGGACCCTCCTAACGTAACTCTTAATCATATTATATATTATATTGTATTATAAAGGGACACATCCCTTCACCATTCACACCTTTTAGATAGATGTAAATAGGACAAGGAGGATGCTCCAAAGATCATCCAAGAACATTAATTTATTATATTGTGGGTTTCTTGCCTTTCAATACAAACTGCGATTCTATTCAAACACGATTCTTTTCTGCATTCAATTCATATTTCAAGTTGCAGGTTCATAACAACTAGATCCGAGCTAAAAAGACCTAAAATTTTTTCCCCACCCCGCTCTAGTTACTGACAGGCCATTACTCGGCAACGTTTTCTTTTCAACACACATTCTAACCATTACTGACGGAACTGTTACACAATAGGCCACAATCGCCAACAAAGGTAGCATACAGAATTTTTTGGACAGCATCACGCATTACCGGAGTTAGAAAACCCCAACAACGAGTACAGGTGAGGAAAATATCATTCGGTGTGAACAAAGAGCAGCAAGTACGCAAAATTAAACGCGGCGGAGACAGACAATTTTTTTCGACAAAACTAATTTCTGCATATTCAAATCACTTATAAACCAACCACACCCTAAATGGCCGAGGGAAGACGATCTCAAGACACAACGAAGGAGATTGCGAAGGAGGTTTCAAAAGAAATTACGAAAGAACTCTCGCAGTTTTCCAAGGAAATGAGAGACATGATGCAAGGAATGGCGTTTTGGAAGGACAATTTAGAAGATAAAATCGCTACCAAAATAGCAGACCTAACCATAAACATCACCAACTCGAATACAGATATATCCACTAAATTGGATGCTACAACCCATTCCATGGACTTAGTACAACAAAATTTGCTGCTCATGCAAAACGGACAACAGAACACTATGCCACCACAACAAACATTAATAGGGGGACCACATACATCAATCCTTCCCCGTACCACAAAACTAGATTTTCCAAAATTTGATGGAGGCGACCCCACAAATTGGATATATAGGGCAGACCAATATTTTGCCTTATATCAAATTCCGGAGATTCAAAAAGTCCGTATCGCATCATTTCACTTGGAACAAATTGCTACCCAGTGGTATCAATGGTATGAGAAAACAAAAGGTCCGCCCACATGGATCGAATTCACAAAAAACTTAATGTTGCGATTTGGCCCCACTAAATTTGAAGACTTCACAGGAGCCCTCACTAAACTGCGGCAAACCTCCACCGTAAGGGAATACCAAGCACAATTTGAGAAATTGGCGAACCTTACAACAGGACTAGATGCATCATTCTTCCAAAGTTGTTTCATTAGTGGCCTAAAAGAAGACATTAGAATGGAGGTACAAATACAAAATCCTATCGATATGATGCATGCAATGGCATTAGCACAAATGATAGAAGAGAAGAACAATAACCAAAGGCGAATAGGAAGAGTTTTTTCAGGAAAAACACCAAATACCTACACCAGCCAAAAACTGAATAAGGTCATGCCAATTAAACGAATTAGCCAAGAAGAGCTAAAAGAAAGACGAGAAAAGGGCCTATGTTTCCACTGCGACGAAAAGTTTACCCCCAACCACAAATGCATCTCACCGAAATTATATATTTTGGACACAGTTGATTACACTCCCAAAGAGGAGGATGACATAGAAGTGGAAGTAATAACCGAGGTTGCGAGAAGAAAACCAAGAAGATAAAATAGAAATATCCTTTAACGCATTAGCAGGATACTCGATTCCACAAACAATGAAGGTAAAAGGGTATTTTAAGAAACAAAACCCTATTGTGCTCTTAGACTCTGGTAGCACTCACAATTTTATAGACCCCAGTTTGGCCAAACAAGCTAATTGCTTTATATATCCCTGCAATAACTTCGAAGTCATGATTGGCAATGGAGGAAAAATTGCATGTAAAGGCAAATGCAGGAATATCAAACTCACGATGGGGGAATATAACATGAAAGCAGATATGTATGTACTACCATTAGGAGGATGTGATATTGTTTTGGGAGTACAATGGCTACGAACGCTCGGCAAAATTCAATGGGACTTTGAAGAGTTATGGATGCAATTTATACAAAACAACCAAACATACACAATTCAAGGTTTAAAAACAGGTCCCACACAAATCGTAAGTTCCCATAGAATGGAAAAGATTCTTCGAAAAGGAGGAAGAGGCATGGTTGCCCAACTATTTTCCTTGCAAAACACCACCGAAGAGCAACCAGAGGCACCCGAATTAATAGAACTCCTAGAGAAACATGATAAAATATTCAAAGAACCAGAGGGATTACCTCCACAACGAAGCCATGATCATGCTATTCAATTACTTTCGGGACACCAACCTCCAAATATTAGACCTTACCGATATCCATACTTACAAAAGACGGAAATAGAAAAATTAGTACAAGACCTACTAAGGGCAGGGGTCATTCGACCTAGTAGAAGTCCCTACTCTTCGCCAGTCATACTAGTAAGAAAAAAGGATGGATCATGGCGCCTATGCGTGGATTTTCGCGCTCTCAACAAAATAACGATTAAAGACAAATTTCCTATTCCAATCATTGATGAACTACTCGATGAACTAAATGGAGCCGCATATTTTTCTAAACTCGATTTACGATCAAGTTACCACCAAATTCGAGTTAAGGAAAGCGATATACCCAAAACGCTTTTCGCACCCACGAGGGACATTATGAATTCTTGGTGATGCCTTTTGGCCTCACCAACGCTCCATCCACATTTCAAAGTCTTATGAATAAGGTATTTTCTCCCTTCCTTCAAAAATTTATTTTAGTTTTCTTTGACGATATTTTGATTTACAACAAGACATGGGAAGAGCACTTAACACATATAGCGCAAGCACTCAAAATCTTGGAAGAAAATCAATTATACGCAAAGAGATCAAAGTGTTCCTTTGGGAAGCAGGAAATTGAATATCTTGGACATATTGTCTCCAAGGAAGGAGTTAAAGTAGACCCCCCAAAAATTGAAGATGTGGAAAATTGGCAAATTCCAAAAACTCTAAAAGGGTTGCGTGGGTTCTTAGGATTAACGGGCTATTATCGCAAATTTGTTAAAGATTATGGGAAAATAGCAGCACCCTTAACAACCCTACTTAAAAAGAATGCCTTCATATGGTCTCCAAAAGCGAATGAAGCTTTCATGACTTTGAAAAACGCCATGTGTACCACCCCCGTCCTAGCTATGCCAGATTTTTCCCAACCATTCATTATTGAAAGCGACGCTTCCGGATTGGGAATGGGAGCGGTGCTCATGCAAAATGAGAAGCCCTTAGCCTTTACTAGTAAAGCATTTTCCAAAAAGAATTTAGCACGTTCCACTTATGAAAAAGAAATGTTAGCTATGGTCCATGCTATCCAACATTGGAGACCATACCTTATTGGAAAACATTTCATTATCCGCACCGACCACCATAGCCTAAAATACCTTCTTGAACAACGGATAACCACTCCAGAACAACAAAAGTGGGTAACAAAACTATTAGGCTATGATTATGAAATCATCTACAAAAAAGGGAAAGATAACATGGTTGCGGATGCACTTTCCAGAAAGTTCGAAGAAACTTCACAATTACATGCTTTTTCCTGCCCCATTCCTACATGGATCGAACAAGTCAAGGATGAATGGTATGCGGACCCTACTATACACACCATAATTCAACAGCTACAACAAAATCCCATGAGTAAACCCCACTAGTCTTGGCAAGGTAACATGCTCCGTTACAAAGAACGTCTGGTCCTCTCACCTACATCGGTTTATCGTCCAAAGCTTCTACATGAGCTACACGCTACACCTACTGCAGGCCACTCTGGATTCCTAAAAACCTACAAAAGAGTGACTAAATAATTTTATTGGTGAGGGATGAAAAATGATGGTAAGACCCCAAGGTCTTACTATAAAATAATTAACAAATTAATGTAAATGTAATCACAGGCCACTCAAAGGGGGCTCCCTTGTAATCGCTTTGCCACTATAGGGGGCTCCCTCCTTAGAATATATGCTTATTATTCTTCTTCTTGGATGATTTGATATGGATGGCCAACCTAATATATATATCTACCCTAAAGCTACGTTGGTGAAGAGACATGATGGTTCACGTATGAAGAGACGTGATGGTTCACATTATGAAGGGTTGTGATGGTTCACTTTATAAGTTAATAATATAATAATTAAATGATTAATAATACTAACTAATACTAACTAATAATGTTAGGATTGAGGATCCTAACAAATGATATCAAGAAGTTCGTCAATGAATGTGAAACATGCCAAAGAAATAAAGGTGAAACAATGGCAACACCGGGCCTTCTTCAACCTCTACCCATACCAACCAGGACATGGGAGGATATTTCAATGGATTTCATTGAAGGTCTTCCAAAATCCGCAGGAAAAACGATGATCCTAGTGGTGGTAGATCGTTTATCTAAATACGCCCATTTTTTTTAGTAGCTCACCCCTATACCGCTAGTACTATTGCTCAAATCTTCCTTGATAATATTTTTAAATTACATGGCATGCCTTCTACTATCGTTAGTGATCGTGATCCCACTTTCACTAGTAATTTTTGGAAGGAATTATTTAAACTCCAAGGTACGCAACTTCGGATGAGCTCCACTTACCACCCACAAACGGATGGTCAAACTGAAATTGTCAATAAGTGCTTAGAAACCTATCTCCGATGCTTTATTTCCACCAAACCCCTTCACTGGGTTAAATGGCTTCCACTAGCTGAATGGTGGTATAATACAACATATCACACAACCATAAAAATGACCCCTTTCGAAGCATTATATGGCCGATCACCCCCATCTCTAACCTCTTATCTTCCAGGAAGTAAAGTACCAACTGTAGAGATGGAGCTAGTCACTCGAGATAATATCATTCGCACTCTGAAGGACAATCTACATATCGCTCAACACCGCATGAAGCAACAAGCGGACCAACATCGGACTGAAAGGGTTTTTCAAGAAGGGGATATGGTATTTCTCCGCCTCCAACCATATCGTCAAACTTCATTGAAAATAAAAGGGTCGCAAAAATTAGCACCAATTCTAAAGCGTATTGGACCTGTTGCATATAAACTTGAATTACCAGAATCTTCCAAAATCCATCCGGTATTTCATGTTTCTTGTCTTAAAGCTGTAATAGGCACTAACATCGTTACGCAAACTCAACTTCCAGAATTTTCAGATAATGGAGCTCTCATGGTTGAACCAGAAGCTATCCTAGACCGACGAATGAATCGCCTCCGTAACCGCACCATCACCGAGGTATTGATTCAATGGAAAGGTCTACCTCCAGAGGATGCTATGTGGGAGATGCTCCACCAGATTCAACAACAATTTTTGCAATTCCAGCTTTGAGGACAAAGCTTTTTCAAAGGAGGGTGGCATGTTAGGACCCTCCTAACGTAAATCTTAATCATATTATATATTATATTGTATTATAAATGGACACATACCTTCACCATTCACACCTTTTAGATAGATATAAATAGGACAAGGAGGATGCTCCAAAGATCATCCAAGAACATTAATTTATTATATTGTGGGTTTTTGCCTTTCAATACAAACTGCAATTCTATTCAAACAACGATTCTTTTCTGCATTCAATTCATATTTCAAGTTGGAGGTTCATAACAGAAACCCCACCTCTTTAATTGTATGATCCCTCCATCGTATGACTACTTATATTGTGCAACAATCCAATATTTAGCTGGCAACAACCCAAATCCTCACAAGCAAAGGGGTGATATTATTCTTCCCTTCTATAAAAGTCATACAATGGCTCCAGCTTGAAATCTAAATTTCATGTTCCGATTTTTTCTATTTTCCAACAAGGCAGAGCGGTACCCTCCTGTGCCTGCAATCTTTCGCTCACTTGAACATCTTGTGCCTAGGTTCTCTTCCACTGTTCTCCTATGCTCGCAGTGCTTCCCTACAACCTGCACACACGTTTAGCAACAATATAAATAGCTAACAAAATAATCATTTATCATTCAACAGCAAGTGGAACTTAGGGATTTATTAGCAAAATGTTGTTCATTTATTTTCTATTTTCATTGAGAATACAAGACTTGAGATTTGAGACCCATTTCTCTCCTCTCCTCTCTTTCTACCCTCTTTTTCCACTGTCATCCCCCCTTCCTAGAGACAAACTCTCTGCTTGATAATTTCGAAAAATAATTCGGGACGGTTGGTCTTCCAACTTCTTTTTCCTTCTTTACCTACTAGTTGGATGGTTGCTCGAGCAGTTTCCCCAACCATTTCCATCTGTTATTCTTTCCTAGTAGATGTTATTGCTCATGAAATGTTCCAAGTTGTAAAAGCAGATGAAATGTTTCATGAGCTCCAACTCATGAAGTGTTCTTCCAAGCTATTACCACTCTAGCTTGGCTGTCTACACAAGGCCAACTTCGTTGTCTTGTCTTGGCCTTCCTCTGAGGATCAAACCTCTTCTTATAGAATGCACTCAACATTCATTTCACCTTGTCCCATTGTAGCACATCCATCCAACCACAATCAACATGCACTTTGTTGGCGACTTCCTCTCAATGCCAACACTTGTGTGTGGAGTGATTACATCCTCCACAACTCCCACAAGGATGTAGGTTCCAACACCTAGTTGCTACATGTCCATATCTTCCACATTGACTACAACAACCCATTCTCGAACCTTCATTCCCTGTATTGCTCTCTCCTCTCACAAATTTAGTCATGTTGCTTCTTGTCAAACCTGCATACCCAAGGCCTTCATTCTTTGGCCTTATCTTTGGCATTATGGGTATTTTCACACCTTGCCCACATATTCCCAATCCTTTGCCATTGTACCCCATTCTTCTCATCAACTTGGATCCAATGCCTGTGGTGTGCTTTTCAAAGCACCCAAACTCTTCATCCCCACTCTAACCTTGGTCATCATCACAATGTCCTTCACCACACTTTGAAGTACCATTGTCACTATCAACTCTGACAACATGGCCTTTGTCATGGCCAACAATGACCTGATGAGGTTCATATTCCTCTACTATCTCTTTATCACTTCTTTTATCTTCCTCTTTCTCTTTATCGACAACAAGAATTGCTACATCTTCAGCTTCATCGTCACTTCTACCAGTGACTTGGACAATTGACCTCTTTCCCATGCCTATCCTCTCGCATGTATCCACATTTTCCTCCACTTGTTTCACAACTTATTTCAACACTGGTTCTTCTCCCTTCAACTTGGTTTCATAACCCTTACTATTGGTGACTTGGGTTATCTGCCTCTTCCCTATGCTTTTTCTTTTCCTTGCCTCTATCCTTTCCTCCTCATTCTCCATTGTTGTTGGCTTATCATGTAAGCTCGATCTGAGACTGGAATCTATGTGATGACCCATGCTCCTTATTGGTGGCAACCCATCTTTTGAAAGAATCTCTGCATATTCTTCCAACAAATCCTTCACACCATGTGGGATTTCATTCATCTTGTCCACTATCCCTTTTTTTGTGGGTTCAGCAATGAAAGCAAAACATGCTTCCTTCTTCTTCTTCCCTTCAAGGATTGTTTTTCTATACCCTTGCACACTATAGGACTGTTGTCCACTTCTTTCCCTTTGTCCTTTAATGGACTTAATGTATACCTCTTGCCATCCTTCTCAATGGTGTAGGTGTTCTCCCTACCTTCATGCACTGCCTTTTTATCAAACTACCACGGTCTTCCAAACAAGACATGACACACATCCATTGACATGATGTCACATAGAATTGCATCCTTATAAGATCCAATTTGGAGATCTACCATACATTGTTCCATTACCAAAATTTGATGTCCCTTTTGCAACCATGACACCTTATATGGATTTGGGTGTTCCATTCTCTTCAACCCAAGTTTCTCCACCATCTCTATTGACACCAAGTTATTTGTGCTTCCACTATCCACAATCACCTTGCAATATTTTCCTCCTAATTTGCAAATCATTCTAAACAAGTTCCTTCTTTGCTCAAGCTCATACACCTCCTTTTCTAGTTTCAACAACATCCTGTCTATCATAAGGAATTCTCCTTGTTCTAGTTCTTCCATGTGCTTTGGTGAAGCAATATTGTCTTCATCTGCTTGTACAACTTGGTTATGGGCTTCCCTTCCATGCCCGCTAATCTGTTGTGCTTGAGGACACTCAAATTCCCTATGTCCTTCAAAACATCTATAGCACTTGCCAACAAAACTACGTCCTCTTCCTCTACCAAATCCATCTTGTCCTCTTGACGATCCACCACTTTCTCAGGTACTTTGGTGGAAATCACTTTGAGAATAACTAACTTCTCCTTCTTGCAAATGTTGTCCATGCTACCCCTCTAACACTTTCTAAGTGTTCTCTTCCTTGAGAGGATCGTCCCCTTCCTCTCGCATTATTTTTTTGCCTATGCAACAACTTTTCCTCTACCTTGAGCGCATATTGAAATGCCTCTTCAACGGTTCTGATTCGAAGTAAACCAATTTCATCTTGTATGGATAACCTTAGTCCATTTATGTATCTTGCAACTTTTTCCTCATCATCTTCAATATGACCTGCTCTTATGGTCAATTTATAGAACTCTTCTGTATACTCCTTCACTCCCATCTCCTTTTGCTTGAGGTTTTGGAGTCTTCTAAACAACCCTATTTGGTAATCAACGGGCAAAAATTTAGACTTCAATTTGATCACAAAATTATCCCAAGTTTGAATTTTATCCTTCCCTCTTTGTTGCCTCTCTGTTTGGACATGATCCCACCATAAGGACACATGCCCCTTCAGCTTCGTATAGGTAAATTTTACCCTCTTGGGGTCTTCTATTGATTCAAAATCAAAATACTTCTCCATATTTGTGATTCAGTCTATGAGCTCCTCTAGATTCAAGATTCCATTGTATGACGGTGTTTCTATCTTCGACTTTCGACCCATATTAGCAATTGCCTGAATTAATCCGTATTCGAGATCTCCTTCTTGTCCTTCATTGCGAGCTTTCGGTTGGTCCACATTCTCCTCTTCACTGTCACTTACATCTTCTACTTGAATGCCCCTCCTATGGGCAGTTTCAAGGACATTTAACCAAGAGATGATTCCTCTCATCATCTCAGATATGTCTACGTCTTGAGGGCTTCATGGTCTTCCTCGTCCTCTTTGTGCCATCTTTCCTTTGGCACTTGTCATGCCTCAAAGATTTTTTGGCTCTGATACCAAAATGATGTAGACAAAAACTGAACAATCCTTCTTCGAACGACAAATGCTTTGTTATCGTCGTATGATGATTCCTTCAGTGTCGTACAATATCTTCTGGCTCTGATACCAAAATGATTTAGTAACAAAACCGCACACCCTCCATTGTACGATAATGCCTTTGTTTAACAGCAAGCACTCTTCCGATCATACCACTGTTTCATTCCTCTTCCAATCATACAAATATACAGTTGAACCTGCAACTGTACGATTCTTCAAATATTCCAATCATACAACTATACGATTTCCTTATGTTGTACAACTGTACAACCCTTTCACCATTCAAAGCTTGCTCACACTCATCATACGATTGTATGATCCTCCCATCGTCCAACACATGCACATTGTACAATTCTTCCTTCACCATACAATTGCACAATCCTTCCACTATACAATAATTCAATTTTATCCAGCAACTTTTACAATCCTACAATTGGATAATCATTTCAAGCTCCAATGTGACAATTGGTTACTGTAAGGCAAATGAAATTCTTAGGGTTTCTTCTCTAGAAACACCACCCTTTAATTGTACTATCCCTCCATCATACGACTAATTATATTGCACAACAATCCAATCTTCAACCAACAACCACCCAAATCCTCATGCACAAAGGGGTAGTATTATTCTTCCCTTCTATAAACATCCCTCATGCGCAAAGAAGTAATATTTTTCTTCCTTTCTATAAACTTTGTACAATGGCTCCAACCTGAAATCTAAATTTCATGTTCTAATATTTTCTATTTTACAGCAAAGTAGAGTGGTACCCTCCTGTGCCTGCAATATTCCGCTCACTTGAACATCCTATGCCCCGGTTCTCTTCCACCGTTCTCCTATGCTCGTAGTGCTTCCCTGCAACCTGCACACACATTTTACTGCAATCTTCTGCTCACTTGAACCTCCTATGCCTCGGTTATCTTCCACCATTCTCCTATGCTTGCAGTGCTTCCCTGCAACCTACACACACATTTAACAACAATACAAATAGTAGCCAATAAAATAACATTCATCATTCAACAACAAGTGAAACTGAGGGATTTTTGAACAAAATGTTCATTTATTTTCTATTTTCATCGAGAATACAAAACTTGATATTTGAGACCTCTTTCTTTCCTCTCCTCTCTCTTTCTTCCCTCTTTTTCCACTGTCATCCCCCCTTCCTCGAGACAAACTCTTCACTTTATAATTTCGGAAAACAGTTTGGGACGGTTGGTCTTTCATCTTCTTTTTCCTTCTTTACCTTCCAATTGGATGGTTGCTCGAGCCGTTTCCCCATCTGTTACCATCCGTTATTCCTGCCTGGCAGATGCTCCCACATCACATAGTTAACAGAAGGTGATTTAAATCTGTCAGTCAACAAAGAATCCAAAGATGTAGATAGAACATTTTGCAAACAACTTCTTAGTAGTTTGATCTATCTGCATATGCAATACTAGATTTTATCTTTGCTGTCAATTGTTACTCAAGGTTCATGTTACCAAACAAGGATGTTTGAATATGGAAGAGATAATAATTATATAGTCAAAAAATACGATCAATTTTAGAATACGGTATTTGAGGAATAGCAGATTCAGCTTGACAGAGTTCTTAGATTCAGATTGGGGTGGATCAAGTGATGATAGGAAGTCAATATCAGGTTAGGAATTCAATTTGGCTTGGAAGCACTATCTTGGGTCAGCAATAAGCATAACAAAAAAATCCTTTCTCTCACCAAATGGGGGATAAGATAGCGGTTCAGCATGTCAAGTAACTTACAGATCAGTTAACTTCTATTTTCTGTACAAAAAAAGTGTACACAGGATGGTCAAGATCCTTGTATGTCATAAGTGAATAGAACATATCAAAACTGCACTTCTAGCTCAGGAGAGAGATAATGCAGAGTAAATAGAACAAGGTTTTATACTATCCAACCAAAGACAAAATTTTGAGATATCTCCACCAAGCAATTGTCTAGGGATAGATTTGAAGGATTCAAACTGTAAAGGGTAACAACACCACATTAGATATTTAGGGGATATTAGAATGCACTAATGTATAATGAAGGATTTGATAGTTATTAGTTAAGGAGTTAGTCCTACTCAACAAGCATGTTCAAAAGGACATTCATAGATCAATAAAAGCATCCATCAATCCTATGTACTCTTTTTGCGTTTATCTATAAGTTCTATAACACTTTCATGATAAAGTGAAAAGCATTATTGGATGTCAATCTCAAATTCTATTATAAGAGCAAGAGTAGTTGATACATGATTTGAATCACAATTAATAAGATGATGAATAAAGAGGAAAGTTTGACCCACTAGCTTCATAGAGAGAAACACTGTTATGAATTGTTACTAAATGAGGTTGCACCTTCCAAATAGACTAATAGTATGCATTAGGTTGATGCTGAGCACATAGTAACAAAAGCTGAGCATAACAAAAATAGATAACATAGAAATAAGCACTGTCTAACTACTTTGCTAGATATTTATTTTAATTTATTATGAACAAATGACTATATTTGTTTCTAAAGTTTGTGGGTGGGGCTATTATCCATCTGGATTTACCATTTCATCAACATATTTATCCTAAGAGTTTAACTCATGAGCGTGAATTTATTGGAGATCTGGATATTGACTTATTATTAGGTTGAGAGGAGTCTACATGCAAATGTTTTTAATGTTGCTACTTAAAAATCAAGCAACACTCAACCTTGAATAATCAAGCTACATATGTACTTATCATAATATAGAAAATTATAGGATAGAAAACTGCTTTGACTCTTACTTGTCTACTAGAAATGACCTTGTTTCCTATTATTCATTGGAATAGAAATAATAAATTCCAATATGGAAGAAAAAGCTGTCATTACCTGCAGAATTATTGTTGGAGACATTGAAGACAATGGACGTTTGAATGGCCTTATATAGTTTGCAGGGGCTGGTGGAAGAGAATCAGCAGAGGTGTTCTTAATGGAAAAGTCATCCATTTCATTATTTAAAACTATGCCAGTTTTTGGAGATAGAATTTTAGCCCCAAAGTAAGAATTTATGGTGCTGGTTATGGAAACAGCATTACGGTTTCTATCAACAATGGAAAAATGGCTTGTTCCATGGTCATCAATTTGATTCCACCTGCAAAAGTAAAATGGAACTTGTCATAAATTTTTAGTGCTACAATAGAGTTCCCACTTCTCTTTTCAAAATATTACACGAGAAATAAGCTAAAATTGAATAATTTTTGTACTATCCCAGATTGGCTAGATACAATATATGGCTAGGGTTGTAGATAAACATTTACAGATATTTTTGAAATAGGAAACAAAATTCAGAACTCCTCTTAAGAAGTATGCCAAAAGAAACGTACACTCCTTTGAGTATCAGCCATTCAACATTGACATGTTTGCCAAAATTGAACAGTCCCTTTGTAGTTTATTCTACAACTTTTACACTCGAGAGGTTGCTAAGAGGCAGATAGAGCCAAATATTTATATTATTTATTTTCCAAGGTGTCAAGCGACCTAATGGAAGTGTTACTTTCATTGATAACTGTTGCTAGATTTATCATGCCTCTTCTGCATTAAAATATTTCCTATGATATTTGATTGAAGTGAAGCGACCTAATGGAAGTGTTACTTTCATTGATAACTGTTGCTAGATGTATCATGCCTCTTCTGCATTAAAATATTTCCTATGATATTTGATTGAAGTGACGAAATGTGGATGTTACTCCAATTGAGATTTCCTGAAGCAATTCAACTCCACCACCGCCCAAGACATGCCATATATATCATAGCCACTAACCAACACATGCTACGGCAGTAGGTAAAACAAAAATACACTTTAAACCTTGGAATTATCTGCAAGACAAATTATTGGCTCAACCCCTGCCAAACAGACATTGCCCAGGTCAGAGCTTGACCAACACTATAGATGTCTCTAAAGAATCCTTCCCTAAATGCAATATGATTATTTGAATATTTCAAATACCCTCTGGACTGGAATCAGACAAGAAGAAGAACTCAGATTCTGGTGTCTTAAGTGCATACCGTCAATGTTTGTTTTTGCCGTGTTGTCTCCAGCATGCAAAAGGCAGTGCTGAATTTCACTACGAAGTCAAGTAATGTAGATCTTGATGCAGTGGAGCATTTTATGAAGGTCAGTAATCGCCTTGGCATCCAAATTCCAAAGAATTCAGGGGTAGTCAGACATTGCTTACTGGCAGAATCTGTTTTTAGTCTATTCTTAGTCATTCATGTTTCAATCTCAGCTCTGTATATGCTTAGATAAATATGATTTGGATTTTAGGATGCTAATGGGCATTTTGCAAAACAATGCAATGACTACAATAAATGCCAGCTTTGGCAAAATGCAACACTTGAAATCAGATTCTTTAGGAGAAGAAATAGTATGAAAGATATCTTACTTGCCCCCATAATGATTGGGACCAAAGGTCATGTTATCATATATAGTCTTCTTCAGCTCTGCAGCGAACTTTGGAGATAGCATATCAGATATCACATTTTTAACATTGACAAAGTCTGGATCACCAAGATTCATCCGCACAGCAAACATATGCTTGAATGCTTCAATCATTCGATGCAGGCCCACTACTCCAGAAGATGCTGAAGGCATTTTGTAGCTTGCAAGAATGTTGAGAACCTACAACCCAAAAACAATTCAACAAGGATTGGAAGGAAACAAAATGGTTAAAATTGGATATACAGCCAAGTAAAATCAACAGAATGCACTTACTAGGATCATTCCAACACCGCCAGAAGATGGGGGTGGCATGCCTAATATTTTATATCCCATGATGTCTGCAGAAAGTGGCTTTTGTACTCTAACTCTGTAATTTTGTAGATCCCTAAAAGTCATAATTCCTCCTGCCATTTGTACATCTTTTACCAAATTAAGTCCAACAGTGCCATTATAGAACACTTTTGATCCATGCTTTGCAATGGCTTTTAAGGTCTTTGCTAGCTTGAAATTGTGGCATATGTCACCATCCTTCAAGAGCTTTCCATTAAGTGTGAAAACACTCTGTAGCCCTTTATCTGCAAAGATTGCTGCTTTTGAATCGTTCATCTGAAATGCAAGGTAGGGAGAGATAGTAAAGCGTTTTGCTAAATGGACAGCAGGAAGGACAAGCCTCTTCCATGGAAGTTTCCCATATTTCTGCCAGGCTTGATAAATGCCAGCAAGCTGACCTGGAACAGCCACTGAAAGAGCACCACTGGATTTGGAAAGAGGATTACTAGCATACATATTCTGCAAGAGAATACATTGGCAACAAGAAATTATGGTTATGCTTTGTACCTACCGAACCCTGTCTGTCAAATTTTGTCACACCCTATCAAGAATCAATATTGCCCACCTTCCAAACCAATCAAAACATGTGTTCATATAATTTGCCAACACTTCAGCCATGTACTCAGACTTATAGCGAGAAAATCTGAAGAAGTCAGCATTCCTCATAGTGGATTATTACTATTCTCATCCAAAGGAAAAACAACCTTAATATTGCAATTTCCAATAAAACTTCAAGCAATACCAGGATGATACATATATCCTCAGCAAATACATAAATGCAAAACCTAGAAGAGCAGAGATTATGGAATTGTTCATTTCAGACTGGGATTGGTGACATAGGGATTCCTATTATTGTGAAGTTTTATCGAGGTGAAGAATAGATACCTCTGAGGCTGAGGCCGGGGCTGTCTCTCGCATATCATAAGCTTCTGCTTCACCAGTTGCCAACCTTATCAGCATAAAATCACCTCCCCCAAGACCGCTTGAAGCTGGACTTACTACACCTAAACACAAAGCAGTTGCAACTGCAGCATCTATTGCATGGCCACCTTCCTTGAGAACATCCCTTCCAATTCTAGAACAACGACCATCATCTGCAGCAACTGCTCCTCGATGAGCTTCAGTTACCTCTCGCCTTTCATGTAAAATCGGATGGTCCACATCAAAACTGGCTTGGCATGGTTGGAAGCCCCAAAAGACTACCGATAAGATGGCTATGTAGGCTGAAAACTCAAGGATTTCTGCAAACAGATGAATTTTTTGTGTTAAATGTAATATAAAGAGGTGCTTGTGCATTAGCTGTTCCTTTGCTAATGCAATTTTTCCTGCATTTGTGGAGACAATAAAATTTGCATGTTGTGAGACAGTTTTCTGGTATTATTTATATACACGAATAAAACCCAGAGAGTGTTCATTTTACATAATAAGTCTCAGCACATTCTTGAAGAGTAATATTGGAGTAAAATCACCAGTCTATGGAAGTTCTGATTCACTTATAGGTTCAGTTACATGTATGGTGTCTGTTTAGGAACACATGCCTCGGATTTACAGTTTCTACAGTATAAGTGGGCCCGATGATAAAGGCTTGGGAACTCTACAAGGTTTTGATTTCAAAAAGGGTAGGATATATATGCCTCGTAGGCAGATAGCATAACATGAGTGCCTCTTTTCATGCATAGTTAGCCCAGGGAACTATGGCATGGTCTGATCAATGTGATGATTGTGGACCTTAAAAGTTACTAAATTAATTATAGTGTAATTTTAAATGAACATGTACATGTTACAGACAAATCTATTTCATGATCTGCAAAAGGGTAAGTTGTTTCCATTCCACATTCCACCAAGTATGGATGCCTTGGTTCAGAATAACGTTTATAGAGAAATTTGGCATGTATATGTAAAATAGAACCCAATACCATTAGGCAGACAAATTAATTTCTGCAATCAGCATAATCAATAGAGTACAAATTCACTTAAAGAAATTCATAGCCATCCCTGTAAGCTTAGAATAGCCCTAAGCTCTTAGGTATGGGGCATTTGATCTGCATACAGGATGAGCAACATTGACATTCAAATGAGATATCTCCATTTGCTTTTATGGCTCAATCTCTGAGATATCAGAGATACTTCCACTCGAGCTGCACCTCGTGCGATTCCTCTGGACTTCAAAGTCTGTGGTCTATGGCGAATACCAGAGTATACACTCCTTATCCTCGTTGTGTGTGGGGAGGTCTCATCTTACCATACTGGGGGAACTTTTAATAAGTATTGGGTATTGTTTCAAATTCTTCCCAAAACTACTTGCCTTTTGAATATACAGATTGGAATTGATTTCTATAGAACAGTATCTTTTCATTGAGAATTCACAAACTTTGTGTATAAAACATATTGATTTGTTTGGCAACCAATTCTTCCCACCAATATATGCTAAAGAAAGTAAATTTCTCACCATCGTTTATATCTTTATCTATCTATGGCATGCATATCATGTACAGAGATTTACAACTCAAAACTGGTTTAACATCAACCATAATCTTACAATCTATATATTATTAAAATAAAGCTTATTGAGGTCAGAAGATTGTAAGTTTTTGGATTGGTTGACTTCTTTTAGAACTTTATGGACAAGATTGTCAGATCCTTTCAAAACCTTCACTTTTTACCTACCAAAAAAAACTCATTGAATTTTTTTAAGTCACTCACTTGCCATAGTTGTATCAGTAGTATAAGAACTTGGGAATGGCTGCTCTTAGCTGCTGCTTCTCAATCAAGCCAACAATGTCATACCACCATTAAATTTTTCAATGCTTCAGCAAGGCAAGTTGACATATTGAGTCAAAAGCTACGAGACAGCCAATGCAAATTTGGACACTTGAATCATGTTAAACAAGCCGCAACAACAAAATTATCGACCCATGGATTTATTGATGATGAGAGTTCAAAATGTTTCATGTGTTTTATACAACCAGTCAGTTACCCCGGACAGATCAAAATTCACAAGCATGCTTGAATGCTTATTCAAACGTTGTTTAAGCTGTATTTCTTGACCAATCAAGAGAAATGAAGAATATGTTTAGGATTTGCATATCCTACACGTCATGTTGTAATTTGCTTGTTGGACTGAACTACATCGCAGTTGAAAATAGTGATGATAGGCTGAAGAAAGCAAAGTCAAAGACAGACAAATAAACACTCCAATTTTAGTAGTCCTGTCAAAATTATCTTATAATTGTATAATAGAATTATAAAAACTTAAACAATGAAGCACGTAATATGGTAAGATTTGTTGTAATTTGCTTGATGGATTGAATTACATGGCAGTTGAAAGGATAGTGATCATAGGCTGAAGAAAGCAAAGAGAAATAAAAACTTTAATTTTTGTGAAAAAGATAAATAATTATATGAGATTAAAATATTTTTTTAATTACATTATGAGTATATAAAGTTGTTATAATATTAAACAATTAAATAAAGTTGTTACAACGGTTTTGTGGACAAGCTTGTGTAGCACAGTTAGTGAAGTAATTGTGTAGTTTATTAATTAATTGAACTGTTGCCTTAATCAATAAGCATTGTTTGATATTACTATAAATACTCAAATAGTTTTTTTTTTTTATAATATTATGATTATATAAAGTTGTTACAACAAGTTGTTATAATATTAAACAATTAAATAAAGTTGTTACAACAGCTTGTGTAGTCGAGTTGGTAGTGGTTTTTTGAATTTTTATTTTTAATTTCTTTTAGTTAATTTAATTAATTAATTTTTAAAATATATTAAATAGCTTTAACTCAACCAATTAGATTTTTCAGAAAACCAAAGTTTAAATCTTACCAAACTATAAATAATATCTAAGCTTTGATGTAATACTACTATATGGTGTGATGTAATAACTAATTGAAAAAACATATATTATTTTTTAAAACATGTATTTTAAAATAATGATATATGTTTTATTTTAATATATACATTTTAAATTGAAATGATGATATATGTTTTATTTTAATATATACATTTCAAAATAATAATGATTGTCTTGTAAGACATTCCAACAATCTATTGTTGGTGTTTCATGTTGTTATGTCCGAGAAGAGTGTGGCCCCCAACTTCACATTATTTAAAAAAAAAAAAATATATATATATATATATATATATATATATATATATATATATTAAATTTATTTCATAATGGTAATTTTAAATTTTTTTATTTACATAGTAGAATGAGTAACAGCCACAATGACATGTTTGTTCATTTTTGAAACCGGCATACACTATTTCGCACAGTTTACTCTTATAACTACCATGTCACATTCATTTTAAACCTTTTTACGATGTTGAAAGCACCAAGAAAGGGACAAGCGTTCAATCCGACGAGGCCTGAAATTTGAACTTTAAACATTCATCCCATAAGGGATTTTGCATTTCGCTACACCAATTAATCTACAATTTTTATAAATAGTTGAATTAATTATTTTTTAATAAATAATTTATTTGTATTTACATTTCTAAAAATTTTAAAGTAATAATGGCTAATGCAATTAAAATTATAGAAATGTTTTCTTTATTTATCATTTTAATTAATATTTTTTAAACATAATTATCTTATCTTACATTTTTTAAAGTGTGCACAATTTTTTTTTAGTATATAAGGGAGTTGGTTATATCACTCTATTCTTAGTAACCAAATTAAATGGGTAGTGTTTTCTTTAATAAGTTTTTTTTTTAATGCATAGGAGAGTTGGTTATATCACACTATTTTTAGTAACCAAATTAAATGGGTAGTGTAATAAACCCTTACAACCGATGCAAAGGGCTAAAAAATAAATGGATAGTGTGATAAACCCTTAGGATCGATCCATAGGGTTGAGCAGTCTCTTAACTATGATCCCTTTACAAGTCGAACTATGATCCCTTTAACTATGATCCCTTTACAAGTCGAACTATGATCCCTTTACAAGTCGAGAGCTACATTTTTTTATTAACACAACCAAACATTATGGTTTGAACCTTAGACATCTAAAGAAGAACCAAACCTCAAACCCGTGCGATGTCCCCACCCGTTTTTTTAGATAAGTTGTGTGACTTTTATTGGGACTACTCCTCTTACAAAAACAAAACATGACATTGCTCTTATTATATTTTTATCAAATTAATTAAGTTATATTCAACCTGTTTTTTTATTAAAAATATTTCTTATTTGTTTTTTTTTTTTTAATTTTAAGTATGACCAACACAAAGGGTTGAGGACTCTCCTCCCAACCATGACCCTTCCTAAAGCCGAGAGCTATGCTTATCAACAGGGAATTTAACACACAACCTTTGTGTCCCCCTTTGCATCATAGAGGTTCGAACAGTTCAACAGGGCTAAGGCTCGCCTTTTCCACTTACGCTACAAAGACAGACTTTTATTTGTCTTTTTTATTAAAGAGATTTGTCTTCTTCCTTAAGTTTCCGTAATCAAATCTTTTTTATCATTTTATACAAATGTCTTTTGAAATTGAAATTTTATCATAATAAAATTCAACACTATGAATGGCTGAAATATTTGTTGCCTATATGTATTTTTCATATCTATAAATATAAATAGACGGACTTTTATTTGTTTTTTTTATTAAAAAGATTTGTCATCTTCCTCACTGTTAAGTTTTCATAATCAAACCTTTCTTATCATTTTAAACAAATGTCTTTTGAAATTGAAATTTTATCAAAATAAAATTCAACAATATTAATGGCTAAAATATTTGTTGCCTATTTTTCATATCTATAAATATAAATATATTATCTATAACAATATGAGAGTTTTTTAATTTTTTTTTATATTTATAAATATAAATATATTATCTATAACAATATGAGAGTTTTTAAATATTTTTTTTAGGGTTTTTATTTATGCCAACAATATTCCAAAATATTATTTTCATTGTTATTTTTTGTTTTTATCTATGGTTTAGCCCTACTTCTTATTAATGAAATGAAAGATTTTAATTACGTCCGCGAGACCCAAATATGGTCTATGGGACCTCAAATATGGAAGTACAATTACTCAAATCATATCATATGATCTTTAATATCTTTGAGAAGGTTGTTCCTTCTCCTGCTGATTTGTGTTAGCAATTCCCCAACTTTTTTTATTTTACTGTCTTCAAATAAATCTGCCATAAACTCGTTCCCAAGTGTTTCTTTGTATTTGTCACGGATATCCGAAAAACTCGGGCATTTATAGATGAAGTGTTCCTCTGTCTCTACCGCCCCTGTGCTGCATAGAGTACATATCCTTTCTTCCCATTGTTCTTTGGGCATTGTCCATCTCCTCGTTTCACATCTAAGCCTATGAGAGCTAGTCCTTATCTCGAGCAATGAGTATTTTTTCCTTCCACTTGATTTCAGCGCCTATATACGCTTTTTTCCTTGTGGTCATACGTTGGGTTAAAATTTGCAATATAATATTGTCTTTTCCTGCTTGCATTTTTCCACATTCCACTTCCGAACTTTTCATTCACATAATTTTTTGTCTTTGTTGACATTTGGGCATTCATTTATGTTGATTTCCCAACGTTTCATCCATTTTTGATTTTGTTTCATCCATGTATTCTTTCGCCTATGCAACTCTTCGTCCCTAGCTGCCCTAGGCCATCTATCATTTGTCATGTTTTCTGTTTTTTTCAAGTAACATAACAACTTGGTCATAGCAATTGCTTCTAAAGGGAACATTCCAGTTTCAACTAGAATAATTTCATAAGGGGTTGTGGCCTTAATTTTGAGAAAGTTTGTGATTAGATATTTTTGAATCCTTTCTATTTGCCTCCATTTTGCATTTATTGTGCCACTAGCCCACACCTCGCAACCATACAATAGAACCGGTGTAACAAGTAGGCCAAATAAGACCTTGGTGGTCTTCCACTCCCACAACTCGGCATTCCTACACCTGTTTTGAAGTGCATATAGTGCTCTCCAACCACTTTGAGTTCTTTTCATCCTACATGTATTCCAATTAAGTTTGTCATGAAAGTCTATGCCTGTGTATTTGTATTCTACTATTACATCCAGTGGTTCTCCCGCAAACTAAAATTTGAGTTGTTGTTTCTTCTTTTATGCTGAAAAAATCATAATTTTTGTTTTGCTCGTGTTCACCCGCATCCCAACTTCTTTACAAAAGAGTTCTAGAGCTTGAAGGTGATCTTCTAGATCTTTGGTTGTTTTGGCCACAAGAATTACATCATCTACATACATGAGGAGTTTTACCACATATTTGGCTAAATGCACACCCTCTCCCCCAAATTTGTTTATCCATTCTTCTAACTTGTCAATGTACAACCCAAATAAGGTCGAAGATAGAGGGCAACCTTGTTTGACACCTATGTCACTACCAAAACATTCAGATAACCCTTCCTGTGTTCTGATTCTAGCCTTTACATGCTCATATAGTCTGTGAACTGCTGCCCTGTAGTGAATTGGAACCTCTAGCTCTTCCATTCTACTCCATAATTTTTTCCTTGGCACTGTGTCAAATGCCTTTTTGAAGTCTACAAAACAACAAAAAGCCTCCTCTTTTTTGTCCCATATTTTTTCCACTATGTGTCTGAGCGTGATACAATGATCAATAGTTGAGTGCTTGGGCCTAAAACCCGCTTGCCCCTTTGCTCTCTTTCCCTTTTCTTCTACCCATATGCTGATCCTACGCTCTATCATACTCCCAAACAACTTTGCAAAGAGAGGGTTGATCATGATAGTTCGATAGTTTGAGGGATTATTTACATCTCCACTTTTAAACAAAGGAATGGTCAAGCTAGTTGTCCACTCAGTAGGGAAGCCATTTTGTATGACCTCATTGAATTTTTTTTTTATTTGTGGTGCCAAGATATCTACCTCCATTTTATATGATCTTCTTGAAGATTGTCTATGTCATGGGCTTTACCATTTGCTAACTTTTTTATCCCTTGAATAATGTCTTCAATTGTGAAAAGTTCTTTCTTGACAATGATAGTAGGGGGTGTCTCCTGTTGGTTACTACGTTGATACAGTTGTTTTGAATACTCCAACCACTAATTAACTGTTATGTTATTTTCATTTTGCATCCTTTTCACGCTTAGTTCCTTCCAAAATTTCTTTGGTTCATGCTTCCCTAAGTAAATCAATTCTTTCCTCCTTGTTCTAGTGTATTCTTCTTTTTTTGCCCTTACCAATTTCTCATATGTTTTTTTGTTTGCTCTTGTTTTACCCGTTGGTTCCTTTAGTAATCTTCGCACTTTTTTGCAATCTTCATCGAACCATGGGTTGGTTGGGAAGCTATTCCTTTCTTTCTTTTTAGGTTTAGCTCTCTTCATTTTTTTAGAGCTTCTTGAATAACGTGCATTAACCATTCACTCTTACTACAATCTCTACTACTGTGATGTAGTTCTTCCCTTTCCTGTAACTTGTTATTTAATACTGCTCTAAAATTTTATCGATTTTCATCTGTTAAGAGAATGTTTTCCTTGTGAGGATATTTATTTTTATTGCCTTGCAAGTGTTTTTCCCTTGGTTTGTCTCCATGCATTCGAAGTTTCATAACAATTGAGTTGTGATCTGACTTAAGTTCCACTGGAGAATCTTCCACTTCTAGCTCCTCTATTTATGGTATGTAATTCTATGAGCATATTACATAGTCTATTACACTTTGTCCCTTATATGTTTTGCATGTATACTTTCCTAAATTTTTCCATTTGTTCATCCCATTACAAATAATCAAATTGTATATGTTGCAAAGACCTAACAACTCTTCTCCATATTGGGTGATAGCCCCATGCTCATCTTCTGAAGTCCTGGTCCACTATTGATTTTCCTTTTCTGGCATCCAAAGAGGATTAATCTCAATATCTTCGTTACCTTCTAGAATGTTAGCTTGCTTATTTATTATCCTTGCATTGAAATCTCCAATTAATATAATCTCCCCCAACTTACTGTATATTGAAATGTCTCTTTTTAGGGAGGAGTATGGGTCTTCTCTATTAAGGTCATGTTTCTTATAGAATTTATAATTCTTGGGAGCAAAATAACATGCTGCTATGCTAATAACTGACTTATTTTCTAGGATCTTTATCCAGATGTACTGTTTGTTTTCATCTTGTTTTTCAATTTTAATGACCCTATCCCATTCCTCTTTTGCCATTTTCTGCTACTTTATTCCATATTGTTATTTTTTTGTATCCCACAAATTCTGGAGTCCTACATCCATCGTGTTCATGTGTTTGTCATTATGATTATATCTTTGTCTCTAGCAATGGGCCCTAACCCGGGTCCTCTTCTCCAAGGGAAACCTCTACAGTTCCAACTTACCATTGTAATATGTTTCTGGGTGGGCCATACTCCCTATTTGTTTTGGATTTGTTTAGATGTGATGTATGCCTTTCCATTTCTTAAATATGTTTGTTTCTCTTCATTCCTTGTTGTCCTCACCTTTTCCCATTCCTTATTTCTTTCTTCCTGCTGTAAAAATGTTAGGTCATCATCTAAATAAAATTGTGACCCTCTCAGCATGCCTCTGTTTTTAAGTAACCTTATTTTATCCTCGTAGCTCGTCAATGTGACCCGAATATGTCTAACTCTGCCTCCTTCTCCCAGCCTGCCAATTCTGCTTGTTTTTTTATCTGACCCTTCCATTGTAATCGATCTGACAAGAAATCCCTGGTTAAATGATTTGTGTCTTCCCTATCCCCATAATATTTCAACCCTTTGATGATTATATTTGATAACTTCTTGCTTCTCTATCAACTCTTTTTGTTGATTGACAGGTTCTTTTACTACTTGAGACCATGTCTTTGCCTTTGCTAATTCATTTCGTAGTTTATTTTCTCTTGTTTCCATGTTTTGGAGTGTTTTTTGTACCTCTTTTATTTGATTTGCATTTGTTTTTTCCACCTCTATTGCATCATTGATGGGTGGGTGGATGGTTTGTTTGAGGACATGCCATTCATGTTGACCCATGTTTGTAAGGTTTTGTAGCTTTGACACTTGCTCCTTGAGTTGGTTGTTTTCCTTTTCTAGCCTCCGAATGGTGTTTATAACCTCATCTAATTTAGTTTCTCTTAATTTCTCCCTCCTTTCCATGCTTTCAATTTTCTCTTTCATCTTCATTAGCTCTTGCACATAAATTCTTGGTGCCCACATGAGTGGTGTAGTTGTGGGACTGTAAGTTTCTTCCTCATCTAAAAACTCATTTTGGTGATTTGCCTTTGATTGTTCCTTATTCTCCACCTGTTTATGTGGTAGAATATTTTTTATTTTTATTTTTCGATATGCCCTCTTCATTGTTGTTGCCCTTGCTCGAGCTTGTCGATGCCTTAATATCCTCCAGTACTATTTCTCATTGACATATATTGGTTCTTGCAATTGTTGCTTCCCTTATTCCATTTTCAAACCCTTTATAGCCGAACCCTCTGTACTATTGATCCGATGAAATAAATGTGTAATAAAACCCTCCTTGCTCTACAAACCCTCCGTTGCAAACCCTTGCTGATAATAAAACCTTCTGCCGCAAACCCCTATAACGAATGTATTTCTCCTACCTACTTAAATTGTTTTATAAATCGAAAGAGGACAAAAAATGTGCTTACCCGATGAAATAGATGTTTAATACAATACTCCGCCGCAAACCCTCCTTGCTCTGCAAAAACCCTTTGCCACAAACCCTTTAATTTTTTTGTGCTGATATTTCTTGTCTAGTTCAGTGTACAATTTGAATCTTCTCTGTTCTATCGGCTCTGCTTCAGTATCCCCGCACTTTGCTTCAGTCCTTTAATGTGATATTTGCTTTTAGTTTTCCATATCAATATCTTTTTTGGTTTTTTTTCTCTTTGTTTTTTCTTCTTGGGTCTTCCTCTTTTTTTCTTCATTTCTACCAATACTTTCATCTTCATCAATCTCTTTGATCTTCTCACACTATAAGTACAACTTATCATTTATAGGTTTGTCTTATTGTGCACGATTTGTAGAGCAAGGAATAACTTCAAAAGCACATTCTTCTTTATATTGCCTTGAAAACCTTAAAGTACAAGGACACTTTCCAAAGCAATTACCTTCTTATTTTCCTTTAAAAAACCTAAATTGTTACAAACTTCTTCTATCTGCATTTCTTTATTATGTTGCTCTTGAAACCCTAAAGTGCAAGGGATAATCTTTATACCACTTTCACTTTTATTACCAGGAGAGGATTCTATACTACTTGAGGAAATTGAAGATGATTTACCTAGAAAGATCTTGACCTTTTTTATTGTCTTTGTGTTGGATCTTCCTCCACATTTACCTCTGCATCTTTAATTCCTTTTGAACTTGAACTTACATATTGTACTTTCTCATCCCTTATATCCTTCTTTGTTTCTTCTAATTGTTGATCCAAGTGACTTATTATGACCTTTTCCACAAGATGTTGTGGATAAGATTTCTTTGCCCCTTCGTTAGTAGTGGAATATCCTTGATCTGATCTACCTTTCTATTAATGTATGATTTCTTTGCTTCACCTTGAAGTTTATCTTATAACCAATTTTTTTTATTTCTTCATAGTTTTCACTTTGCAAACTCTTGCCAAGTGGCTAGTCTCATAATAATTGTGGCAACAAAATGCCAAGTTTTCATAATCCACTTGTTGATCTCATTCTCTTGATTCAAATTTAATCTTAATAGATTGTGGCAAAGGTTTTGAAATATCCATAACAACACATATTTTGGTATATATAGCATGCTTCTACTCCTTAATAGTTAGTCCTTTCTTGATGAATTCTCCTAGGGTATTTTCAATATTATTCAAAACATATTTATTGATAAGTTGATATGGAAGTCCAAAAATCCTAACCCAAATTGGAAGCTTCTTAATAGTTTTTGTCTCAATAGAAAAAATTTCATTCTATGGTCTTAAATATAGGGTATCTCTCCCTCTAAACCATGGGCCACCACTCAATATTTTATCTCCGATTTCTAAATTAGAAAAGATGACAAGGAAAAAACCTTTAGGAAGAAAACTCAAGAGTAATATGAATTCAATCCCCACTTCCACTTGACCCAATCTTGAATCTTCAAAAACCCTGGCCAAAATCTATGGAACTTACTTATTAATCCCTTGCTTTTCAAAACCATTATATCATGCTCAATCATCTCATCCTTGACTAGTGCAACATTTGCTACTTGAATCGGACTTTCCATATATTTGTTCTTCCACTTATCTTTAACTTAGGCATCCATACTTTCAGCTAAGGCACCATTGCTTCCCATTAGGGCTTTCAAATATGACTTTCCTTTCAAACTAACTAGTGAGGTTGGGGTTGGGGATTGCTCATAGCTAGCACTCCCTCTTGCCTCGCACTTCCTCTCGACTCCCTCCCAGCTTGCACTCCCTCCTAGCTCACACTCGCTCATGTCTCTTCTTTCTCTTGGCATTCCTTTTCCTTTGGCAATTTTTTAGAAACAATATTCATTGCATTCATGGTAAGAGTTTGAAGCATTGATACACTTTGAACAAATCTGTTGCTCTTCCGCCATATATGAAGATCTCGAGATTAGCTCGCACTCACTTGCACTCACAATACATACATTGTTTTCAATGAGTTTACACATATTATTATAAGGGACATGTCCCCTCATACTTAGTGGGGTTTGAACCTTGGACCTCTCAAAGAAAGGCCAAAATCCTTACCACTACAATAAGCTTGCAACTATTTTACTTCTTTTTTTTCAATGAGTTTAAACATGTTTTTATGAGGGGTTTTGATCCCCTCATATTGAGTGGGGTTTGAACCTTGAACCTCCCAAAGAGAGGCCAAAGCCCTCACCACTACAACAAACTTTCAACTCTATAATGCACACATTTTTAAAAACAATAATTTTTTTTTAATTAATATTCATAGGGAAATCGGTAACACCAGGAATGGGCTACTTTAATAAACTCTAAGCTCGTTGGATAAAGCACAATCAACAGAACCCTCGCTCCTCCAAGGCATCGAATTGGGGTAAAATATTTAAGGTAAACAAAAAAAATTTAGAGGGACCTGGACCCCTATCTACAGGGTGAGCATAGGAGGAATGGAACCCTATCGACCTCTACCAACACATAGGATATTTCCAACTACGCCACATATCTACGAGATAGATACAAGAGGAATGAAACTTGGGTAGGTTGACCTCTACAAGTACCCAAGACATTTACCATTGCACCATAACAAGCAGATAAAACAATAAATTGTTAATAAAATTAACTAACTTTTAATACTTGTATTTTAGAATAATGATACTTTTATTTAACATATAATTAATTATTTACCTTTATTATTAATTAATTTAATTATTTATTTATATATTTTTTAAATGGGTTATATGGAATTGACACTCATCCCATTTATATTACATAGTAACCACATAGTGTTATTATAACAACCTAGCTACTATGAATGTATAGTTTGGCAAGGTTTGAAGATCTTCTCCTTGAAAGCCTATAAATTTAACTAATACCATTTAATAACTATTTATAGCCTCGTGTTAAAATTATAATTTTTTTTAGATACTTGTTGTTCTAGGTAACTATTTATTAATGAATTTGTGGCTATTTTTTATTTATTTTTTTAATACATTAATTTTAAAAATGTTTGTTATTTTTTTCAAATGTTGGTCATTTCATCATTAAAGCACATGATTACATTAAGCGGGTGGATAAACACACTTCCAGTAGGGTAAATTATGTGGCTATTTTTTATATTTCTTTTAAAAAATTCTTTTAATACATTAACTTTAAAAATGTTTGTTATTTTTTTCAAATGTTGGTTGTTTCATCATTAAAGCACATGATTACATTAAGCGGTGGATAAACACACCTCCAGTAGGGTCCCTAATAACTATTACATAGCATATCCGCAACATATGAGAGGGAGAGATTTGAACCTGGGGCCTCTCCAACATGAGAGTTTCAACTACCCACTTCTCTCCAACTCCCCCACATGGGCGAATAATGTTTGTTATTTTCTCTTAACCACTAATATAATTAAAATAATTGTCCAGGGACAGCGCAAAAGTTCAAGCTTTGGTTATCTTCAGGAGGTCTAAGGTTCAAACCGTGCGTGGGCGAGTGTGAGGGGGTGGGTGTGTGGTGAGCATGTGTTAAATTTCTTATTGATAAGCATAACTTTCGGCTTTATAAAAAGATTGTGGTTGGAAGGAGAATTTTCACCTTTATACATTTGGTCATAGAAGTTTCTCACACTAACCAAATTAATATATATATATATATATATATATATATATATATATATATATATATATTTAAAATAAAAACATTAATTTAAATCATTATCTTTCTTTCATGCCACTTTAATATTTGAAGCCATACATGTCGTATGATTTGGATTAAAAAAAAATTATTATCATACAAAATAGTGTGCTTTTTTTTCTCGTAGGTTTAATCTCTTTAAAAATTTAAGACTAAACTATAAACTACATCCGTCTAATTAATTAAATTTTTTTAACTTTAAATGAAATATTTAAATTTGCATCTTGTCATCATATATGTGTATTTTAAGTTGTAATATCTTTATAGTAATATGGATAAACTTAACTCTTTTTAGGAGTGAATTGTGGGGTGCTACTACTAAAACTGATCCACTGGCTAATTACTTCATCCAAAAGTTTGAAGCCAAGGGGTTGGTAGACCTGGCACCTATAAAGTTGGTTATAACCTGGAAAAACATGAGGATGGGGGTTGACATAATCACTAAGAGATTGGATAGATTCTTAGTAGCTAAAAGTTTGGTATATGATACTTATAGACTAAAGTCTTGGGTTGAAGCTAAAGGAGACTCTAATATCTCTCCCATCATGCTTCTTATAACAAAAGAGGATAAAAAACCATATTGTCCTTTTAAATTCAATTTTGAATGGCTAAAAGAGGATAACTTTGTAACTCTAGTCAAATTAGAATGGGTGAAATTTGATCATAGTCTGATAGAATCTGCTAGTATTCAATTTGTAGATAAGGTAGTAGTGGTTTAGTGGGCCTATAAAAATAAACTGATGGATGAGCAAAAACTAAGAGAGATTGATGAGGAGAATGCAATGTATCTAACATATAAATTTGAAAAAGAATTGGATGAGAAAATAAGACTAAAGAATTTTGGAATAAGAGAAGAAAAGATTATTAGCAAAGAGAGAAGCATGATGGAGGCTCAAAAGAGAGCACTTTGGAGCGCAAATGAGGACAAGAACAATAATTTTTTCCATAGCTTTGTAAATCATAGAAAACAACAAAATACAATTTGGGAGCTACAAGGTCAAGATGGAAGTAAAATCTCCTCCTTTAAAGAAACAATAGACATGGTAGTAAAGCATCATGGTCAAGTATACAAGGATCCTAATCAAGTCAATATAGCTAATATAGTAAGAATAACTTATCTCTTTCCTTGATTTATAGATGAGGAAGCTAATGGTGAGTTGGTTTAGAAAGTCTCAAAGTTGTTTTAACCTCCTTCCAAAAAGACAAGAGTCTAGGACCTAACAAATGGACTATGGAATTATTTCTCAAGTTCTATGACCTTTTGGAGTATGACTTACTCAAGGTTGTGGATTCTAGGTAGACAAGAAGGGTAAATGCAGTATTCAACTCTACCTTTATTAATTTTATTTCAAAAAAAGGATAATCCTTATTCCTTTGACGATTTTAGGCCTATTTCTTTGTGTAACTGTATGTAAAAAATCATAGCAAAATTAATTACATCAAGAATTAAAAGGTTCCTCTCTGCTTATATTTCTATTGAGCAATTTGAGTTCATACATGCTAGATAGATTCATGAAGTAATTGGTTCTACTCAAGAAAGTTTTCATACCATAAAATCAAATAAATTGTTAGCAATGATGATGAAGTTGGATCTCTCCAAGGCTTTTGATAGAGTAAATTGGCTATATTTAAGAATGATACTCATATTGGGTTTAGTGTGCAAATAAAGAACTAGATTATGGGATGTTTGTGTTCTATTTCTTTTACAATTTTGGTTAATGGGTCAACCTCTTAGTTCTTCAAAGCTTCTTAAGGGATAAGACAAGGTTGTCCTTTATCATCACTATTAATTTTTCTAGTAACTGAAGGATAAAGTAGGTGTATTTTATAAGCCAAGAGAGTAGGGATAGTAAAGGGAATTAGAATAGGTAGAATAGTGGGTCACTCATCTACTTTTTGTAGATGATATTCTCCTTTCATAGATGGAATAGTAATGGAATAGTAAGAGGTATAAGGAAGTTAAAAAAATATTTTAATATTTTCTACTTGGCAGCATGTATGCATATTAATGCACAAAATTCAAGCATCTCTTTTAACTGTGTGGATCGATATCAAACCATATTAATAGGTTACTTTTTATTCTTTAACAAATTTGATCTTCAAGAGGGGTTTAAATTTCTAGGGTTATTTTTTAAATCCAATGCCTACGCTAAACAAGATTGGAGTTGGCCGGTAAAGAAGATGGAAGGAAGAATTAAAATATGGTGCAACAAATGGCTCTCTTTGGGGGGAGATTGACTTTGGTCAAGTTTGTGTTGGTGATGATACCAGTATATTGGAAACCTTTGGCTCATATACCAAAAGGAGTTTTGAACAAAATCAAATAGTTAAGCTATAGGTTTTTATGGATAGGGAAAAGGAAGGTATTCCCCTAGTTAAATGGCTTAACCAAGCCCAAGAAAAAAGGAGGATAGGGATTTAAAAACATTTTTTAATTTAACAAGGCTCTAACAACTAAGTGTGTTTGGAAGATAATATCAAAGGCACACTTTTGGACTAACATCATATAGAAAAAATATTTAGAGCCACTCACTATTGAGTGGATAAGAGCCCCGATGAAGAAAACGTATAATATTTCAATCTATTGGAAGACAATGATTTAGGCCTTTTATATTGTAGGTGATTAGCTATCCTAGAAAATAGGGGATGGTTCAAGGATAAAACTAGGCTTAGACCCTTGGATTGGTTGTGGTGGTATGCATAAACTACCAAATAATGTAATTTAGATCCTAAGAGCTCAAGGGATTGGAACTCTTTTCCAAGTAGTTGACCTAGAATCATCTACAAATTAGAGATAGGGATGGAAAGAAGCAGCAGTGTTAGGGATTCAAGTCCAAGAGACACATCAGTGGGAAGAATATGCAGGGAGGCTTAAAGTTGAACATATCAAGTTGTAAGAGGAAGATGATCAATTCGACTGAACAAAGAATGGAGATACAGGAGACTACACTCCAAAGTCAGGGTATAGGACTCTATTAGAAGATAGAAATGATGGTTCAAAATGGTGGTGGAAGTCACTTTGGAAGAAGAAAACCTCATTGAATATAAGATTATTCCTATGCCTTGTCATGTAAAATAATATTTTGACATGAGAGGTATTATAGAAAATGATTTGAAATGGTCTAGGAAGATGTCATTTATGTAAATCAGACAATGAAACAATTGATCATTTACTAATAGCTTACTCCTTTACTATATAGGTTTGTAGGGAGGTTATAACGTAGTTAAAGCCTCCTATAGGATATCAAGAAGACTCCCTAGGAGAGTGGTTAAAATATTGGTTTGAAAATAGGTCATACAAAGGTTTTATAGCTCTCCCATTGTTTGTATCATGGGGAGTATGGTTATCTAGGAATGCAAAAATATTTCATGATCAGGAGAAGCCTACTTGGCAAGTCTTCTCCCAAATCATCAAAAGTTTCAATAACTATAAGGTTTTGATGGCAACAAAGGTAATCAAAAAAATAATCCTTCCAAAAAATTTTAAATCAAGGGTTTAGGGTTTTATTGATGGGGTTATATAGGGGGTACCTAGATTTTGTGGGATAGGAGGATTACTATATTTTTTTCTCATTATTTCAAATTCAAGGTTGTAATGGGAGAAGGTTCCAATAATAATGCTGAAATTATGACACTCAAATTGTTAGTTTAGTTTGTAGAATCAAAAGGAATACAAGAATCCAAATTTGAGACTCATGGGTGGTAATAAACTAGATACTTGGTATTTTTATGATGGAAAACATGGTTCTACAACCTATCTTCTCTCAAATAAAAGAAATTGTGGATACTTTTTGTCATATTTTTAGAGAACTAAATAGGGAAGAAGATGAACTCTCAAATGAGGGGCTTCAAATTGAACAAGGTGTGTGCTTAGTATAGAAATTCAATGAGGGCAATGCACTATAATTGGTTTGTATCTCTATATGGGGGATTAATCCACTCCAGTTAAAGTAACTTTTTAAAAAAAACTCATAAGTCAATGATTTAAAGGATATTGGTTGACAATTTGGAAAGGTGTCTAAGGATAGAACTTAGCTTGATAAAGATAGCTAGCTATGATGTATAAGCGACCTGATTTTTAGGTCATTATTAAAGTTTTGAAGAAATGCCAAAGAGGCATTTAAAGAATGTAATTTCATATTTGCTTAAAAATAAATTATGATTTTTTTCAAGGATTTTTTTCAATCAATCATGATGTTGATTTTCATCTTGGTAAATTTTAAATTCCAAAACAATTGATGAAAGAAGATTCTATCTCTTAATGAAAATAATATCAATGATTTAATTTTAAAAAATAATCGTTTGAGAAAGATAAAATATATTATTAATAGAAAGGAAGTTAATATCTAATTAACCTAACAACAAAAGTAATGTTTTGCTATTTTAATAAGAGTGGCTCCAATAAACCACTTATAATTTATTAAAAATTCTTCATCTTTTTTTTTTTTTGTGGAAAACATCCCAAAAGGGATGCCACTTTCGGGTAAGACCCAAGGAGGCAGGGGTATCCATTCCGCCAAAAACGCCCAGGACTCGGACTTGGCCTACCACCTTTGACATACTCAAGGAGCAAACAAACACACAAAACCAAATTAAAAAAAGAAAATAACAACAAAAATAATAAAATAAAATAAAAAACAAACTCCTTGAGTGTGTCAAAACCAAAAGCACAACCAAACACGCACAATAAGATAAAAGAAACCACAACACAAACCACATAGAAAAACACAAGAACCACATAACAAAACACAAACAAGACAAAAACAACAGAACACTACAAAGACATAACCCAAAAAACATGAAAAATAAACACAACCAAAACCTAAAAAATAAAATAAATAAAATAAAAATAAAAACAACCAACAACAGACAATAAACAAAAACAAAAAACATAGAAAACACTCACACATAAAAAAATGAAATAACACAAACAAAGAGAAACCCAAGAACAAGAACGAAAAAAACACAAGAACAATAACAATAAACATAAAAAAAAAAAACAACAAAAACACAAGAACAACAAAAAACAACACAAAGAACACAAAAACAAAACAAAACAAAAGAACCCACCCACCTTAAAAAACTAAACAAAAAAACAAAGAAGACAAAAGAAAAAAAATGAACAAAACAATGACCTATCTAGACCGAAGACTATTAATGCAAGAATCAACAGAGGAAACAAAATAAAGAATAGAATGAGCTAGGGAACTAAAAAAACTGAATGAACCAAAGAGAAACAAAAAAAAAAACAAGAAGAAACTAGGTACCTTCGAATCGGAGCCATCCAAAGAAATGATAGAAAGAAGAGCTTCCCTAATTTGAGAAGCCCACCATATAGGAGGGTGGCCATAACAAGTAAGATCACCTTTGTCCAAAGCCCAATTAGCTAAAGCATCAACACTCTTGTTTTGATCTCTCGACCACATGATTGTAATCAACTTTCAAAAATCCCATCTGGATTAACTGAATCTTCTCAATAATTCTTTTTATTCTCCAATCCACCTTATGATTCTTAGAAGGAGTCTTCAAGAGATTAATCATAAGTTGAGAGTTCGACTCAACTAACACCTTTTCCCATCCAACCTTAGTAGCCTCCTGAAGGCCTCTAAGGATACCATACCCCTCAAGCAAGGTTATTGGAAAGAATACCCAAATTCTCAACAAAAGTAAAAACCAGGGAGCCATCTGAAAGTCTACCAATTCCTCCCACACCGGCTTTTCCAGGGTTCCCTCTAGAGGCTCCATCAGTATTGACTTTTCCAAAATCCTTAGGAGGAGGTTGCCAATTTCTAGTCCTATCCATCTTACTAATACTCACATTCCCTTTAAGTTGGTTGCCCTTAGAAGGTTTAATCTTCAATATTTGCATCACTTGATCCCATCTTTGGTGGGAGTTTTGGGGGTGATTAAGGAGATGATGGACCGATTCAACTAAGTTGGCTATGGTCTTTTGCCAAATATAGTGAATATCCTTCCTATCTTGATTAAAAATTCGGTTGTTCCTTTCATTCCAAATATTCCAAAGAAGAATGGTAGAACCCATCCAAACTAACTGCCTAATAAAATGATCAACACCCTCTTGATTAGGCCAATCCCTCCAAAGTCTGTTCAAAAGTGAAAAAATTGGACCACTCGTAAGCCAAGTAAAGTTGCCATTCTCCTCCATAGCTCGAGAGGCTAAAGTACACTCAATAAAAATATGGTTGATATTTTCTACATTCTCTTCACACATTTCACATCTAAAAGGGCCATGAAAACCACGCTTCATAAGTTGCTCACCAAGAAGCACCCTACGATGCAATAAAAGCCAATTAAAGAACCTCACCTTAGGCCAGAGCTTTTGAGCCCACAATTGAGAAAATATGTCGAAGAATGGTTGGGATTATTATGGCATAAGGTCAAATAACCTTGAGCAACAGAATACTCACCCTTAGTAGTGTCGTTCCATCCAAAACAATCTTTTTCATGGGACCAAGAGAGGGATCTCATATGAAGGATGCCTTGGATATCTTGTCTTTGCCTTTCTGGGATTTGAATAGGCCAGTCCTCAATAGGGATCCAATATCTACCAACCTTTGAATTACCAAGTATGGTACCGACAGTAATTAGCCACCTTTATCCAATTAGCTCGATGAAGCTCCTCCATCCAAGGCCTCCAATCGGGAAACTGAGTTATCAAAGGCTTGTGACCATCCCAAGAATCTGTCCAAAAATTTGCATGTTGACCATTATGAATGATCCAAAATAATTTTTTCTTTATCAAATCCTCACCAGCCTTAAGAACTGCTAAAATGGGAGAACCTTTGGTAGGAAGTTGATAGCGAACAAGGTCTTCAGGACTTTTGTTCTCAAGCATATTTAGCACGGAGATTATTGGCCCAAAGAGCATTGGGGTTATGCAACATCCTCCAATATAATTTAGCAGCTAAAGCTTTGTTGTTATTAATTGAAGACCGGAATCCTAACCCCCCTTCACTCTTAGGAAGACATAAAGTATCCCATTTCACCAAGGCCCATTTTCTTTTCTCCTTAGTACCACTCCAAAGGAAACGATGACTGATTTGATCCAATTCTCGAAGAACAGCCTTTGGGATATTCAAAATGGAAGAAACATAAATAGGAATAGCTTGAAGGACTGATTTTACCAAGGTGATTCTACCCCCGAAAGAAAGCCACTTGTTGGTCCACTTTCCAATTTTCTTCTTGACTTTGTCCAACAACCAATTCCAATCTTTATTTTTCTGCCTTTGAATATTTATGGGAATACCTAAATAAGTGATTGGAAGAGAGGTCTTCTTATATCTTAATTTATCCAAGACCATGGCTTCCTGTCTAGCAGAGCAGTGAAAGAAAATAACTTTAGATTTGTCTTCATTGATCAACTGCCCAGTAGCCTTAGAAAAACAGCTAATGATTTGCTTAAAATTAGAAGCTTCCTTAACTGTAGCTTTACCTAAAAGGGTAGAGTCATCCACAAATTGAAGATGAGAGATAGGTCTAGCTCCATGAGCAATGGTAACTCCCTCAAGGGTTTTGTTTTCCCTCTTTTTGGTTATAGTCCTACCCAAGCATTCAAGCAAGAATGATGAATAAATAAGGGGATAGCGGGTCACCTTGCCCGATACCTCTGGAAGCTGGGAAAGACCGAGAAGGCCTGCCATTGATAAGAACTAAGTAGGAAACTCGAAGAGATACATCCCATAATCCAATCCATCCAATCCTTAGAGAAACCAAATTGCCTCAAAACTTTGATAAGGAAGTGCCAATCCACTCTGTCATAAGCTTTGGATAAGTCTAACCGGATGAACATAGAAGGAGAATTTTGCATATCCATGGAATGGATGGCTTCCCGAGCAAGAACTATCTCATCTACTATTTGACGTCCTTCCACATATCCCCCTTGCTCTGGGGAAATAATCTTATGTAAAAGAGGCTTCAACCTTTCTCGCCATGATTTTAGTAATAAGTTTGAGAAGAACATTACATAAAGCAATAGGTCTAAAAGCCGAGATATGATCAACCTCTTGAGCTTTTGGAACAAGAGTAATATAAGTTTTATTGATAACCTTCAAAATTTCTTTGGATTTCCTATCTTCTTCCACCACCTCTAATAAATCAACATGAAGGATATCCCATAAATCTTGTTAGAACTCAATAGGAAAACCATCAGACCTGGGTTTTCCCTTTTTGCATTTTAAAAACTACTTGTTGAAGCTCATTGATAGTAACAGGAGCAAGTCAAAATAGATTTCTCCTCAGAAGTGATAAGAGAAGGGATTGCTTGAAGAAAATTTTGTTGAGAAGTCGAGTCAAGAGGAGTAGCAAGAAAAATATTGGAAAAGTAATCAACAACAATAGAGTTCATGCCATCCCAAGTATAAACAACATCTCCATAATCTGATTTTAAGGAAGAAATAAAGTTGTGAGATCTTCGAGCTAGAAGAGATTTGTGGAAGAAATTTGTGTTTCGATCTCCTTCTTTGAGCCATTGAATTCTAGATTTTTGCTTCCATAAGATTTCTTCTCTTTTTTCCCATTCCTCTAACCGAGTTGTGAGTTTAATTTCATCTCGCACTTCTCTTCTCTCGTGAGGCCATCTAAACGGATTTTCTTATTCAAATTTTCAAGATGAGCAATAACTTCATGTTTTTTTTTATGAACATCCCCAAACTCTTTCCAGCTCCAAGTCTTGATTTTGGATTTAATGTATTGCAGTCTTTTGGCAAAACAGAACATCTTAGTCCCATGCCTAGGTTTACCTTCCTTCCACCATTGTTGCACATGAGGTCTGAAGGAAATGTCTCTAAGCCACATTAATTGAAAACAAAAAGGAGAGAAACTCACATTGGTTTTCCACATTTCCACCATGACCGGCCAATGATCCGAACCAGCATTATTAAGAGTCTTCACTTTAGGAATGTGACCATGGATTAAGAAATTTTCAGAGAGCAAAAACCTATCCAATCTCTCCATTATACAAGCTAAGCCTTGCCTTCTGTTAGACCAAGTCATAAGGCCATTATCTCGGTTGGATATCCACAAGATGGAGGTTTGCAATATATTCGCTCATGAGGTAAGTACTTTTGTCCAAATTTCTATTTCCCCCCTTTTCTCATCCAGAGAGAGGATGGTATTGAAATCTCCTCCGATCAAGATCCAAGCTTTAGGAAAATGAGAGATAATATGAGTAATATCCTTCCACTGTCTTCTTTTTTCCTCCAAAGAAGTCGGGGCATAAACAAGTAATGCAGAGCATAATCTGGTTGGAATGTCTACTTTGAATAGCTATAGCCAACAAACCCCAACTGCCAACCATATGGTGAATAACTACCTCTTTTGGGTCCCAAAGACAAGCAATGCCACCCGAAGTCCCTTGGGAACTGAGGGAAACCACTTTTCCAACTGGCCAAATTTTACTGGCAATTAAGTCCATATCCTCCATTGACATTTTTGTTTCTTGAAGGAAAACAAGATGTGGATGATTTATCTGAATCATTCTTCTAATTTCATTTTGTTTTGAAAGACTCCCTTTGAGTCCTCTAATATTCCAAGTGATGATCTTCATTAATACCAGGGCTAAAAATGTTGGGAAGGGCATTAATCTTACCTTCCTCTACAAGCTTTTCACCTTCTTTTACCATATGATATTGATTGGTCTTGCGACCTACTTTTTGATTAGAATCCATCTTCAATTTTTTTTTCCCCGTTTCTTGACTTATTCCAATTGAATCCGAGATGGCTTCTAACCTTGAAGAATGCTCATACACAGACCAAAATTTTACTAGATGGTTCAATGGAGTCTATATTGGGACTCGCATTATTTGAAGTTTTGACATTTGAAATATTGTTTTTCTTGTGTAAATTTTCTCCTTTTTTTTTTCGTTGAAAACCTTTGATTTGTTGGTTTGTCTCCTGAGTTCTTTCCTTCATATTTAAATTGTGTTTCTAAGATTTCAGTTTCCATTATTTCCTCTTCCTCACTTGGGACATCATTTGTGGAAAGGATTTCAAACATATTAGCAAATGACTTTGATTGATCCTTCATTACTGGTTTTTTCTTAGTGTTCTTCTTCTTAGGTATTTGGAAACCTCGCTGAGTTTATATCTTCTTTCTTTTGATTGAGAATTTTATTTGGGCAAGCACCGGCCAAATGACCATATTCATGGCAAATTCTACAACGAAAAGGAATGTTCTCATAGTCCACTACTTGCTCCCAAGTGTCTTCCCCAAATTGTAATGTGATCTTTTTAGGTAGGGGTTTGTCAAAATCCATTAAAACACAAATTCGAGCATAAATAATATGTTCAAAATTTTGAGTACAATCAACAATCATCATAAAAGTTCCTAAAGAGTTTCCAATTGAAGAAAAAATAGTAGGATTCCAAAATTCAATAGGGAGGCCAAAGAGTCTAACCCACACGGGAGCTATAGAAGGCATCTCTTCTTCGGCTTTAAATTTAGTATGCCAGGGCTTCATGAAAAGCCCCGCCCTTCCAAAAAACCAAGGACCCCCTTGAAAAGTTTTCTCTCTATCTTCATTATTAGCAAATAAAACAAGAAAATAACCATTTGGATAAATAGAGATTTGTAACTCACCTTTAGTTTTCCAGCTTTTTGCAGCCCAGACTTTGAAAGCAGATAGACTCGGACGAAAACCCACGAACCGACAAATTAGTCCTCTTTTTTCCAAATCTTCAATGCCACTCTGAATGTTACCCATATCAAGCTTAACAATAGGAGTTCCATCAGCTGCTTTAAGACATCCTGACTCCATTTTCCTGGGATCAATCTTAGGCATTCTTAGAGGTTTATGAGAAGCCCTAGTATTGATATTAGCATTGGGCTGAGGCTGTCCACCACGAAGGGCATCCCTAAAATTCATTTTTGGGACTGAGTCTTCAAAATTCTTACCCTTGACAGGGGTTTTCACAGTAGAATTATTTTGTGGGTGCACCTTAGCACCAGATTCACTTGAGATATGAGCCATTTTTTGATCAACTGCTTGAAACTTATTTCGTGGTCTCTTTAATCCTTGCCCTAGACGCCGTGGAAAGGTATGGTTTTCACTTTTCTTTTGTGCAACAAATTGGAAGCCGTTGTCACTCAAGTTCACAGTATGATCTGTTGAAAGACAAATTTCTAACCCATATTGTATCCCCTGCAACATTTCTTGCTAAAATATTGAGCATAAACCACAAAAATATTGGCCGCTAGGGCCCGAAGGCCCTCAAAACCAAACTTTGGAGCTACTTATACTCAACCCAGATGAAACCCTCGCATAGCCGCTTGCCAAATATATCGTTCACACATAGGGATGCGCTAGGATCTGTGTTGCTCCAAATGATATGAAAATTGGTGGAGACGTTCTAGGGTTTTTCAGGCATCTACCCTCAAAATTTCAGCTCAATCCGAGTTCGGATGAGTGAGATATGGCCGAAACGAGTTCGGCAGTTTGGGCAGTCCTGCAAAAAACGTCTCTACCATTCAGCTCTTGTCATTCAGTAGGACTTGTAGCCTTTTTAACCAAAGATGTCGGCCAAAATTCTTCATCTTTTTAATGTAAAAATTAAACTAATAATTATTATTATTATTTATTAAAACTATGCATTTTAACATCTTCAATTTATATAATTATAAAATAAAACAATTATAATATCACCCAATAAATTTAAACCAATATTTTAAAATTATATTTATTATTCATCATATTTAACTAATGCTTCAAAGTTATATTCATTTATAGGACAATTTGCTATTTTTTAAGTTATCATACAAATCAAATGGTAATAATATTTATCAAGCAAGGCTTATTTAGCACTTAATTTTATTGTAAATGAATGTGAGTTAAGAAAACTTTTTATTAATTTTTGTACAAAATTATTATTGTGATTGGTTATATTAAATGACATGAGGCCAATTGGTTAGATACGTTGACTTTTAAGGAGAAAACTTGTATTCAAATCTTGTCTAGGCATAAGTGCATGTTTGTCAAATAGGTTGCTATATAAGCGCATGTTTTCCAAATAGGTTGCTATAAACAATGACTATGATGATAAATGGGTAAAACATGGTTTAGTCTCCTATTAAAAAAAAATTATTTTGTTTAATTATTTTCAATTAATTTAAACAACAATGTTTAAGGAGGTTTTTTTTTTGAAGCTTATATTTATCTCAAGTGAAAATAATGATTAAGACTTTGAAACTCCAGATAGAGGTCCAAGGTTCAAATCTAAAAGAAGGTCCAGTTATATCTATTGAAAGTGTAACGTGACTTATAATTAAGGTTAAAATAGTATGATGTAATTTTATATAGGCCTATTAAAATTCATTGTACAAATGTATTTAATTTATTTTATATTATTTAATTATGTAAGCTCTATGGACCGTAGTTAACCTTGTTATGGTAAAACTCATTTTATAATTTATAAAAAGCACACTTGTTATGTCAAGTTAGGTTAACTTGATTATGTATTTGGGGTTTTGGTATAGGTATAAATTCCCCCCTCCATCCATTTTATGAGAGAGTTCTGATCCTTTTCCATAGATAATACATTGATTATTTATGGTGTTCAAATACATCCATCAATATTGTGTCTTTCATACGTTTTTACACTACTTGTATAAGATTCGAGCAAAAGTTTTACTTTTGTTCATTACTAGAAATAGGTGTGATATCGAACATCGTATTAAAGTGGGTTTGGAGTGGCATCATTTGATCATGTAGAAAGTTCATTTGAAGCCTCCAATCCTTCTTCCGATTACAAGGATGAATTACTCTTCAAAGCTTTATAAGCATCTTCAACGTAAAAGGTAAAAAAGATACCTTCCATAAATCTTAATCCATTTGAACAATCACTTTGGAATTTTTTTTGCCTTCTCCGCTCTTCACTTTGTTGTTACCAAATTGTGTTTGTAGATTTAGATTTTGTATTACATAATTTATATTTCTCTGAAAATTCCATGACATCTTGTTTGAAAAAAGGGATCAGACAAATTGAATTTGAATTTTTCTCATGTGCACCTTATATACCTTGGCACTTCTTTTTCATGTTGGGCAGGATGTCATTCTCTAAGGAGAAGACACATGCCTTGACATGATGATAGGGTGCACCAAGAAGGTTAGTAGGGTGCTATTCAGGGCACTTCTTTTTTTGCAACATGAGTTCTAATCTTTTGTATGCCTTCTTTGTGATATGCATGTCACCCTTCTCTAAGGAAAGGGTGTGCACTTGCACCACTTCAAAAGTGGTACCAACGTGGCTAGAAATATGTGCTTGAAGCTTATTTTGTTGCTTTCTCATGGATTTGAGCTATAACAAGTCCCATTTGCACATTCATCATCAAACAAACATAGTGATTATTCTTTTTTCCATCTCTTACCTAGCATGAAGACACAACATTTTATCCAGTAGAATACTAGTTTGATCGATGGGTAAAGAACATATCTAATTTTATATTCAAAATTGATGATGGAATCAATTTGTAGTGGCTTGAGCTAGGTACTATGGATTTCCTTACCTCATTTGAAAATAAATATCTTGTTTTGAGGCCATAACTTTTGCATACAAAAGCGCTTTGAGCCCTTTTTTCTTTTTAAAGAGCACAACTTTTTAATATCTTTGCAATAATGACATCATTTCAAAGATCTACTACATTTTTTAGGACCAAATTATGCATGATAGTCCTTAAAACCTATTGCTCTATTTTAAAAGGGAAAATTTATAATATGTTATACAATCATAATCTTTTGCCCATATTCATGGGATAGAAAACTATATTTATGATATTTAAAGTAGATATTGGATCTTTTAGAGATAAATAGAAAAAAGGATTTAGAATATGCTCTAGTCAATCCTTCCTCTTCCTATCAAATGCTTGGGCTATTAATTCATTCTCTATGAACGAATATCTAATCCTTCATAATCTCTTCTCTTTTTTAATATTTTTTCTAAGTACTCTTAGAATTTTTGTAATGGTTCTTCTCACAAACAGGTTCATGCAAAGTATTTTTTGACAACAAAATCATATAGTCCAAGGACAAGTTGAAGTTTCCAAATAAGACAAGGTGTGTTGTAAAGGGAAAGTCATGCTTCCAAGTCTTACCTTCTAAGAAGGGGTACTCTTGGCTTGTATTCCTCATATGGAGTTATAAAGGAGATGTTGTTTGTATACATGCAAGAGTATTTGATATTGACAATGGTGATTATGGTCCAACTAACAAGATTCATGTGCAAGGGCATATTTGCACAAGCAGGCTTCTAAATGATGATAGAGTTCAACTAAGACTTCCTCAAGTATGTAGGCCCACTAGACCTATTATGGGGAATATGTTATTATCACTAATGTCTTCTCTTGTAGACACCCTCAATTCAGATTATGAGAGGATGTCGAAAGTGTAATCTAAATTATGGTTAAGGTTGGCATTATGATGGAATTTCATTCCACATTAAAATCTCTTTTGTATTATGTAATCTTGTAAAGGCCTATGGGAAATCATTGTACAAATGTATATTACTTATTATATGTTATTTAATTATGTATCTTTATGGGTTGCGGTTAACCTTGATATGGTTAAAACCATATTATAAATTAACTTAAATTCCGCTTATTATGTTGGCTTAGGTTAACTTGATTATGTAATTAGGGTTTTGATTTTGGTATAAAATCCCCCACTAGTCCATCCATTTTATTGGAGTGTTGTGATCCTTTATCCACAGATAATATAGTAATTATTCATGGTGCTTAAAGACACCCACCAACCTCGTGTCTTTTATCCCTTTTTATGCTTTTTATATAATATTTGAATGAATGTTTTGCTTTTGATTTGCATTCAAAATAGGTGTGAAATCCAACAATATATCATATCCCAATAATTGAGTAAACAGGCATATTATTCCATATGGCTTATGTCCTTGTGGACATTAAAAACTACATTGATTTACTTTTAATAGTAAAATTTGGTTAAATATACTTTCTAATAAAATAAAATAAATATTAAACCTTTTTTTTCCAAAATCTTTTATACTTCACTTTACCTTTAATAGTTAAAGTTGGCTAAATCATCTTAGTGGGATATTGTAGTGGTTTGACTTTGGACTCTCTTCTAGGAGACCCAAGTTCAAACCCGAGCGAGGTGTGTGTGAGTGAACATGTTACCAAAAAAAATGGTTAAATATATTCTTGTTATATGAAATTGAAATAGACCTCGCCTTTATTACATTATCACCACATAGTGGTAGACTCTAGCTCATGCTCACCTAGGTACTTTATTTTTATATTAGTTTAGTTTATTTTTCCCCATCCACTTTATGTGTGGATATTTGTTTTTATCTTATTTAGATATTATGGAGATATTTGGCATTTCTAGAGAGTTACACTCATTGATTACATTTGGAGGGTTGAGATCTTTTCTCCATGGATCATATCGCACCTCCTTGTTTGTACTGTGGATATTGATCCTTATCTCTTTGTTGATCCTATGATTGTGGTGGATATTCCTTGTCTATTTAAGCAAAGGTGTCTCCATTGTATTCACAATTAATTCTGACATATAATATGATATTGCAATTTTTGTGTTAGCTTTCATTATCTTGTTTTTGTTTTCTAGTCTCTTTATTTTGGTTAATGTGGTGTTACTTCAACCCCTTGATCCTTGTGGCTTGGTTTGGTGTTTTGAATTTTTCCATCATTATTTTCATGGTATTAGAGCTTTGAGAACTATTGGAAACATCCATTGTTGAGGTTCGTACAGTTGGATCATGTTGAAGGTTTTGCAGTTGGAGATTAGAGGTTTATAAGCCCTAGAAGGTGAAAATTAATTTTTGTTTCCTCTTCTATTCTTTTGCAAAGAGATTTTATATCTTTGTTACCCCTTCATTTCATCTTGGTTGACCCCTCTAACCACAGGGATTGATAAAAAAGGTTCTACTTTTTGGAATTTTTTTGTTGGAGATTTTTTTTGGTGGTCTATTTTAATAGTTGCAGAACCATCTTTTTGGAATTTTTTTGTTGGAGATTTTTTTTTGTGGTCTATTTTAATAGTTGCAGAACCATTGGTGGTCCTGTTCACCTAACTGTGGTCAATCCAAAACTGCCACCAATCACTTTTGACCGCCAATGACCACTATCGTATACCTATTTTTTTTGTATGCAGGTTTTTTCTTGCACACAGTCCACAAAATATTTGGTTTTTTGTAATATCTAAATCTGCTTGTTGCAATTTTTGTTTTCTAATATCTGCAACCTATCTTCTTCACTCCTGAGTTCTTTTCAAATTTCAAACTCAGATCTGCATTTAGTTACTGTCAATGTTTGCTAAAAATATGTTAAGAAAAACATATTTTGTTGGCAGTTTTTTGTATTTGAAAACAACTTTGTAAAATATTGATTTTGTGAAGTTGTTACTCTTTTTTTTTTTTTCAGATTTGCAAAATTTTAGTTATTGTAAAAATTGGATCTGATCATATACTCTTTGTAATGCCTAAATTATAAAGACATTTGATTTTTGGGGGGTTCTTATTTCTAGAAGCATTGAATAAAAATCTTTTGGGTGGGGTGTCTTGGTGTTGATTTGAACACCATCTTTGTGGATATTGTATTTTATTTCTTGTGATTGAAAAATGGGTTTAGAGGATTTTAAGCCACTTAACTCGCATAATTATCACATATGGAAGCCACACATTATGGCACTTATTCAATCTAAAGGGTTATCAATATTAATGCAAGAAGAGTTGCCTAAAGTTACAAAAGAGTATCATAAGTTTATTCGTGATTGCAAAATGAATGAATGTAAATAATAAATTGGGATGCATGTGAGTGACAATCTATTATTTCATCTTAATGATTGTGACAATCCTTTTCAAATTTGGGAGAAGCTTGAGAAGCTATTTGGACAAGTAGACACTTTGAGAGTTTTACTTATTGATGTTGAACTTAGTGCTTTTAAATATAGATGATTTTCCATCTATGGGTGATTTTCTCACTAAGTTTCAATCCTTGCTCACACTTTTAAAGGGTAGTGAAAAAAATAAAATGGATGAAGAATGTATTTTCATGATCTTGTCAAAACTTAGGGGTCTATTCCATATGTTTGCCTCCACATTTTTTGCAAATATGGATTCCATGGATTTTGATCACAAAATGCCTACTTTTCAAAAGTTTTGTACCAATATTTTGAGGGAAGAATCCAAAGTTCTTAACTCTTAGAATCACACCTCCTCACATAAGGCATTTATTGCATCCTCCACTTCCACTTCCAAAGGCAAGGGAAAATCCAAGTCTAAGTCCCAACCTAATCCTTCCCCTTCTCCTTCATTTCATCAAAATTCCAAAGAGTCACATAAAAAAAAGTCATCCTCCAAAGAGTCCAATCATAAACCTAAGCAGTCCAAAAGCAAAAATAGATCAAATGTTACTTGTTCATATTGTGGAGTCAATGGTCATTCTGACGACAAGTGTTGGAAAAAGTTACAAGACCTAGAAGAAGCCTTTAGGAATAAAAAATTATCCTTCATTCCTTCAAAAGATAAGGGCAAGGATTTGAATGCTTTTGGGAAATCATCTAATGCTATTTTTAAGGATTGGATTTTGGATTTTGGCACGACTCATCACATGAATTCATCTAGGGATTCATTTGCCACCTTGTGTTCTACTTCTACATATTGCATTGAGGTTGGAGATTCTTCTTCCATTTCAATTAAGGGAAAATATGACATATAGGTTGATGGTGGATGCATTAAGAATGTTCTTTATGTTCTAAATATTTCCACCAATTTGCTCTTCATATACCAAATTTGTCATTCTAGGGGGATAAAATTATGTTTTTTACACCTCAAGGAGCTGAGATTAGATATTTGAGTGACCCACAATCTATTTTTGCACAAGGATTTGTTGACCATAGATCACGTCTTTATCACTTTGAGAATTTGTATTCTTCACTTGGAGGTACTTTTTTGGTGGTTCATGCAGATTCAGAAAGCAATATTTGGCATGAGATATTTGGCCATCTCAATTACAAATATTTGAAGGATTTAAGCACTCATGATATGGTCATTGGATTACCTAAGGTCTCTTGTATTGATGGAGTTTGTCTAGGTTGTGTACTTGGAAAACAACATCAAGTTCCTTTTCCCAAAGGTAAGTCCAAGAGAGCTTCTTCCTATATTGAGTTAGTGCATAGTGACTTGATGGTTTTTCCCACTCCTTTTTTTGGAGCTAAGTATGCACTCACCTTTATTTATGATTCTCAAGGAGAACTTGGGTATATTTTCTCAAGTTCAAGAGTGAAGTTTTTTCCACATTCAAAGTCTTTAAGGCTTTTGTTAAGAATCAATCTTCGAGTTGCATCAAGAAGCTTCGCACAGATAATGGGAGGGAGTATTTAACAAAGTATTTTTTAGATTTTTTGGCCCTTCATGGGATTCTACATCAATACTCTGTCCCACATACACCACAACAAAGTGGTGTAATTGAGAGAAAAATAGAACACTCAAGGAAATGGCAAATTGTATGATGCACTCACAAGAATTACCTCCCAAGTTTTGGGTTGAGGTAATCAATTGTGTGAATTACATTCAAAATCGCACACCTCATCGAGCTCTTGAGTAGAAGACTCCAGAGGAGGCTTGGATAGGGACCAAGCCTGATGTTTCTCAATTCCAAGTTTTTGGGAGTCAAGCTTGGGCTCATGTTCCAAATAAGATAAGGACAACTTTGGATAGAAAGAGTAAGCCACTCATTTTTGTTTGTTATTATAAGGATATGAGGGCTTATAGATTATTTGATCCAAATACATATGAAGTTCTTTTTTGAACACATGTCTAGTTTGATGAGCATTATTCTCCAATTGAACCCACTGTTTCTACTCCTCCATCCTCATCTACTTTTCACTTTGAATATGGTTGTTTTGATGATGATCATAGCGAGGATGAGGATATTGTTGAGATAGTTGCAGATGTTCCTGCACATGTTGCTTCCATGCCTATATGGGATCATACTACAGTTGAGGAGGAAACACCTTTCATTGAAGGTATCCCACCTTCAACACATACTTATACTTTCGGTATAGGTCTTCTTTTTCAGACAATTTTGGGTGTCATATGTTCTACTTCTAGAGTTGATGCCACCATTTACAGACAATTGGTTGGGAGTTTGATTTACTTAACTCACACCCGTATTGATATATCATTTGCATTTGGTTTGGTCTCTCAATTTTCACATGATCCACATGACAGTCATTGGCAGGCTGCCAAGCGGATTTTGTGATATCTTTGAGGGACTTCACATTTTGAGCTTCACTTTTCTAGGGGGTATTTATAGTTGGTTGGGTATCTTTATTAGGTAGGCTATGTTGATACTCGATGGTTTACTTTTGGTTATATCTTCTCTTCTACCTTGGTTCTTCACCTATTGCTTGGGTATGCAAAAAGCAGACAACTATTGCACTTTCATTTATAGAGGTAAAATATCGGACAACAATATTGGCTAGCCAGGAGATTCTTTGGATTCGACACTTTTTTACAGAGCTTGGATTCTCACAAGATCAGTGCAACACTTTGGTGTGACAACCAAAGTACCATACATATTTCTTGCAATCCTATTGAGAATCAGAGGACCAAGCACATTGAGATTCATATGCACTTCATTCGGCAACTTATCCAGGATGGAGTGATCATCTTGGACTACATTCCCACTCAACAACAAACTGCCGATATCTTCACTAAATCCTTCCCATATCTCATGTTCATTTGTTGCGAGAGATGCTTGGGATGAAGGAAGTTGTCCTTAGGGGGTGTGGATGAGGCCACCTTCCTTTCTTCTTCTTCTCTCTTTCTAGCTAGATGTTTTTTCCCACATGGTTTTTCCTCCTTCTGGTTCAAGAGCTTTTGGATACACATTGCACATGAGTACTTGATCAGGTCTTGTTGTTGGGACTCATATTATGGATATGTCACTTCTTTTTGACCCTTAGCTTTGCTTGAGGGGGGTGTTAGAGTAGGTGTTTAGACTCTAGCTCATGCTCACCTAGGTACTTTATTTTTATATTAGTTTAGTTTATTTTTCCCCACCCACTTTATGTGTGGATGTTTATTTTTATCTTATTTAGATATTATGGGGATATTTAGCATTCATAGGGAGTTATACTCATTGATTACATTTGGAGGGTTGAGATCTTTTCTCCATAGATCATATCACACCCCCTTAATTATATGGTTGATATTGATCCTTATCTCTTTGTTGATCCTATGACTATTGTGGATCTTCCTTGTCTATATAAGCACGGCTTCTCCATTGTATTCACAATCAATTCTAACATATGATATAATATTGCAGTTTTTGTGGTAGTTTCCATTATCTTATTTCTATATTTCAGTATCTCTATTTTGGTTAATGTGGTGTTGCTTCAACCCCTTAATCCTTGTGGCTTGGTTCGATGTTTTATTTCTAATAAAATAAAATAAATATTAAACATTTTTTCCAAAATATTTTATACTTCACTTTACATTTAATAGTTAAATTTATTTGATTTTTAACTCACACATATCAAAAAGAAATTTATTTGATTTTTACCTAGGATTTAAATTCAAATAAGTTTAATGGCAAAAAATACAGTGCTACAAGTAGTTTATTTTGCCCACACCCCTCTAGCTCAATTATTATAGGTGGAAGTGGATCCAACATGGCAAGATTTTTCACTTTTTTGGAATCCCTTTTGCTTTTCAGGCTTCACCCAATGACCTTTGGTAGTATATTTTGGATAGGGTAGAAAAGAAACTTCAGAAGTGGCTTCCCAAGCCACTTTTCTTAGCAAGAAAATTTTAAGTTTGCTCCAAGATACTTGTTGCCATGCATGTCTATTATTCTTCTTGTTGGGTGCCCTCAAAAGCTTCCTATCACAAATTGGAGAAGCTTCTATGAAATTTTCTATGGGTTTCTTCACCAAAAAAATAGGATTTCCACAGAATTGCATGGAATTATTGTTTTCCACTAGAGTCAGGAGGGTTAGGGCTCCTTGATACCTTTTTCCAAGGTAGTACCTCATGCACCAAATGGATCATTCATGATGTGCATGACAATGAAGCCTGGAAACACCTGCTTTGAAATTGTATAGCCTTTGGTGTCCTCCATGGAAGAAAATCTTGTAGGGGGTTTGGTCTGCAATCCATTCTGGTGATGAAGGTGTCAATTCAAACTCAAGGTACCTTTGTTATTAAGAGTATTTGGAAGTGTAACATCCCCATTGCTTGTTAACATTTTACTTGGAAGAATTGATACTGTTGCAAGTGTTTGTGTATGCAGGTGCAGGTTTTCAGCTATAGCAGACATGCCAGAAGAAGGAGAACACCCACCCCTTGGCAGAGACAATGATAGAGGCATCAGGTAAATTGGGATATGATGTCGTGCCTATGGCACTGTGGCTCATGAGTACATGGAAGCCCACTAAAAATATCATATAGGTCATACTGCTTGAACTTGCACTATGCCTGCTTGCATTTAATACATTTTGCGTGTTGATTGTATAAACTATTTATAAATATATAGTTTAATTTTGAAAATATTTAAAATAAAAATAATAATAAATATATAATAAATAAAAATAAGGCCATATATTAGATTTAATGAAAATTAAAATACAGTTATAATAGTAATATTAAAAATATATATAACCATGCGAATGATGCATATTAAAAAATATATATGTATAAAGAAAAAAATAAGAATATATGATCAATACATATTTAAAAAATAATAATAATAAATAAATAAATAAAAATAAAAATATATATATTTAAATGCATTAAGGGGAGGTCTCCACACGGAGAAGTGGACGCTTCCCCAATTGGTGGCCAAAGATTGTGACAAATGGTTATCTGAAAGGAACTTATGTGTCCTACCATAAGAGACACTTAAAATATTTTTAAAGAAGCATGATACATGTTTTTGAGGTATGGATAAGTTGGTTTGAATTTCCTCCTTTACGAACTACAATTAAACTCTGTGACAAAATTCAGAGACTCTACGATGCTCCACCAGCTTATATGAGGTCAGTTTTCTAATCTCTGAGTGTGGAATTGAAACTTATTAGTAGTATTAATATAGTAATTTAATTATTACCTAAAAGGATGGATTAATGGTGAAATTATTTTGTTGTTAATGGTTGCGGGTTGCTTGAGTTTTCTGTTGATAAAAGTTGTTTGCATTGGAATTATTATCCGTAGGTGATGGGTTGGAAAGATTGAATTTTTAAGTTATTGTTTGTTGCATTCATCGTAGTATGCATAGCATTAGAGCCACATTGACCCAATTCAACACCCTATTTTCTGTCTCCAACAAGTTCAAATGAGTACCTCGTTCTTGGTCAATGGCTATCGCTAGTAGTCCGAAATGAAGGGAGATATTGGAACCTTAGACATCCAAAGACACCGAGCTCTAAGTTGGGTTTTGTGTTATCTTGTTATAAAGGAATGACTTTTTTTTTAATTTTGTAAAAGATAGTGAATCTCTGCTATGTATTCAAGTATGGTTTTGAAGCCCAAGTGTGACTGGTTCATCCATACATAAAATCTAGAGCTTAACTTAATTGGTTCCGGTTTTTCATTATATATGTGCCCAACTTCCATATAGTATTAAACTTTGTATTAATAAATCTTTTTTTTTAAATGTATTAAGGGGTTTCTCAATGCAAAATGTGAGTTATGTTTGTCTATCAGTAAACAGTGGAATTTAGAAATTGGTGGGAAACATAGAAATTTTTAAAGGTTTACCTCCTATTGCCAAAAGCAAACTGAAACGTCTGTGTTCTTGGAATTGCGTAGCAAAATTCATAGGGAAGGAAAATGGTTTTTTATTTTAAATTGTGGATATAATTACATTTCATTTGCTTAATTTAAAAATTTAAGTGAGTTAGATATAATTTTCATTTTAACTGTATAGAAACATGGACAATTGCAAAATGAAGATTAAATTATTTATGTGGTAGATTTATTTTTTTCGGAGATACCTCTGAATGTGACAATTTGCCATAAATGATTATAATGTTCGTCTTATAGACAAATGAAATTATTTTGTTAATTGAATAACGATATTCAATGGTTAACATTGTTATATTAAGTAAACATAAGGTAATTGGTGGATACGATGTGATTGAAGAGCCTGATAAGCTTTGTTTAAACTATTTTACATTTTGCAACATTATTGATATTACTGGTAAGTAATTCGTTTTTATAGTGGGACTGATATAAATGAGGGATTGTCGGAGGCCATAGAAGGTAGTGTCGTAAGATCTTTTCTATCCCAAGATGTCCCATTAAACCAGTATTGGCCGTAGAGACCTTTGCCCAACGAGTATAACGATGGGCTGTTTTAATCACAGTTTCCCCACTTTAACACTAGTTAATTATTTGTGTTGGCGTCTGGTCCGCGTAAGAAAATTTGAGAATGTGTAATACCATATAAGTTAAAACATAGGTTTAGATGAAAGCAAGAAGCCATCTCATTGTTTCATACTTTAGGAAACGATAAAAAGTCTTTACTGCCTAATTAAAATAGCCACAAAATGGATATCAACTTTGCGAAATGTAAAGACCGTAAATTTGATATAGGGAGATAGACTGTAATTAATAAATAAATATTAACAATTTCCTTATGTTAGATTGTATAATTTAAATAGCTAGCACCTATGGTACGCACACAATGAAGCTTCTACGCGTTGAATATAAAACAAAATAATTTTAACATTATAAATAGAATCTTCTTTAATTAACCTCTAAACCTTTAGGTTCGAAATGAGAAATTTTAATATTAACTTAGCAAAATTGATATTATTGATTAAAGAATAAAATATTTTTAACTTTGATGTTTTCATAAGCTTTAAGAACTTATAGTGGATAAACAAAAGTAGACACGACAAAGTTTACTTTAGAGGAAAATTATATATATGTTTAATGATATATGTATGTCTGTTGAGTGGTTATAAGTAGTTAAGGTAGAGATCAAAAGACTCTCCTTAAAATGAACTTTTGTCTTTTAGGTTTTTGATATGAAACTCCTAAGTTAGAATAGAATTAATTTTATTTTATATATATATGAGTTTCTCTTAAATTATAGTGGTTTATAAAAAAATGTGTGTGAATAATATGAATATTAAAATATTTAGATAATTTTTTTTATTTTTTATCTAGCAATCAAACAACCATTTTGAAGACTACCTTGGACAAAGAAATGTAAATTCGAAACTGAATTAAAATCTCTAACTCCGAAGTTGGAAATGCGATGTAAGATGTGCTTATTGAGTAAGGATAGCACTTACCCAACTCTGATAGCCATGGTGGCGCCTACCGAGATTCGATGTTATCTATTCTCTAGCTAATAGATGACAAGGGTCTTAAGCTATTGAGAGTAAAGAGTGGCGGTATGAGACGTTGCTCCAGGATAACATACAAGTAGTATGCAAGGATACTCACAAATCTACTTTAGTTTTGGAATTACCAACTGGATTCATGGCCAGAGAGTTGGACCATGTGGTTGGAAAGTCAAGCGGTAGATAGTATGGGTAGCATTATTGTCAAGTGGAGCTGGGTCTGAGATATCTGGTCCAAAAGTCATTTGATGGCGGACCCTGATTAAACCTTAGTTGAAGGTCAATGATCGGGCACTGGCATAGTTATGCTAGTTACAAAGTATGAATGTTTTAAGTTTATATAGGTTAGTGGACCTCATGGACATGAATGAATTGTGAATCCACACTCATCATGCTTTGAAATAGAGAAAAATCAACGTTCACTCTTCTAGGTGTTATGGGTCCTAGAAGGGCAACCCCATGATAGGATCGAGAGAAACCCTAGAAAGGGGTAAGTATATAATAACAACCTATCGTGGGAAGTTGGCCGGTCCCGAGCACTTAAGTCACCAACAACAGTGGTAAAAATACTTGAAGTGTGATCCTCTATTCCAAAGTACTAATACAAGTTGGGAATAACTACTTAAATGTGCGACATTTATGTATGCATTTAGAAAAAAATTTTGAATTTGTGTTTTGACAACCAAGTGAGTAGACCTAGGTTGTGACAGTTGGTATCAAAGCCTAGGTTGCAAAACCCTAGGCTATTAAGCATGAATTATTGTTTTAACATAACTCTTTTGTCATCAAAATGGCGGGGATCTCGAAAAGAGCAAGTGTAAATCTGTAAGAGGAAATTGCAGAAGTCCCAAGAAAGGGACTAAGATGAATTGTAAGAGATTCTGAAAGGGTGCAAGTTGTTGATGTACCATGATGAGTGGTCAGGAAAGAGAAAGAGCCTATAGCTACAAGAGCTACGTAGAATGACGAGAATATGGCTCAAATGATTCAACTGATGCAAGAGCAACTGAATCAACAATGTGAACAAATGGAGATCCAAAAGGCTCAGATGGATGAGCACATGGATTAGCAGAGAGCGTAGATGACCCAACAACAAGAAATAATCATCCAACAACAAAAAGTCATTGAGAAAATATCTAAGGGAAAGGAAACCGAGAAAGTAAGCGAGTTTCCAGAAGGTTCCTCAAGAAGGAAAGTTGGTGTAGAACTACAAAAGGAAATTAAGAAGTTGGATATTTCCAAATTTTATGGCAAATGAGATGGTGAAACAACCCTCAACTGGCTAAGTGAGGTCGAAGGATATTTTTCAATTCAGCCACTTTGCTCAGAGTCCAAAACAACATGGGCTGTGGCACACTTAGAAGGTCTAGTAAGAGATTGGTGGACCACATATAATAAAATCACTCAGAAGGAAGCCGTAGATATTCCATGGGAAGAATTTGAAAGGGAATTCAAAGATTGCTTCCTTACACCTCAATTTTACATTGAAAAGCATGGAGAATTCACTAACTTATGTCAGGGTAATATGACTATAATTGAGTACTACCAGAGGTTTGTGCAACTTCTAAAGTATGCCCCGAAATATGATGGACAAGAAAAATTTAAAGCTCATAAATTTGTAATGGGGCTACATCCAAAATACAGTCAACCAGTTGGGGGAAAAGTACCTGAAATATTAATAGTTGCTTATGACGTTGCTCGATATGAGGAAGTAAGCCAAAAAGAGGTAAAGGCTTATTATCAACAAGTTGAAAAAGAAAATTCCAATAAAAGGAGATACCCTGAGCAAAATAGGAGCAGGGATCAACACAAGAAGTATAGAGAAGGTGGACGGTACATAAATAATAACAAGAACATGGATAAATTCCAAGGCAACAAAGGGCAGCTAGATTGGAGAAACTACCAAGAAAAGAAAAACAACAACTGGGAACAGGGTGGAAATAGTAATCAAGGTAAGGAAGCAGATAAACAAAAGAATATGGGACCAAACACATGTTATGCATGCGGAGCTTTAGACCACTTTGCAAGATAATACCCAAACAAAGCCGACCAAAGGAATCCCACTAAAGAAGCCCCACACAGAATTTATGCTACTATAGGTAAACCTAACTTTTAAGCCAAGCTACTCCATTTTTGGGTATATATATATATATAAGGGCAATTGGTAGTTTTATATTAACTAATATCTAAAGGACATGTCGGAAGCCTGAGATTGTGACAAAATGGGTGGCAGACCGAGTTAGGGTCTGGACTAATCTACTACACCAACCAACACCTATTGGGATCCAAATTGCTCCTTTACATGTTTTGATACATGCTTTGATTATAGCTTGACCCTTATGCATGGGCATAAAGGGTCCAATAAGATGATAAAATTGGTGGACAAATCGAGTATCTGAACCAACCAATACATTTAACCGATATTTGCTCTTTTCTAAAACCCTGAGAGGGTCAATAAAATGTAAAGTTGATATGTTGTAAACCTTTGCCATGTAGGTCATAAAAAGCCTAAATGGATATAGGTGCAAGACACCATTAAAGTGGGATAATTTGGATGATTGAGAAGTGATCGGTCCTGATAAGGAGGTCCAATTAAAGGAAATCTGCCAACGACTTTGTGAAGCCGTAGACTGATAGAAGAGTTATGTGAATCTTAAAAGAACCCCTTGAGAATCTAACATTGATGATAAGGTCTTCCTCAAAGACAAACCAACCAAAAACCCCATCAAGACTACCAAATTGAGCCTCAAACTTGTTAGTCCTTTTGACATTGTTGCCAAAATTAGTCATGTTGCCTACAAGCTCGCACTGCCACCGAACTTGTCAAAAATCCATAGTGTTTTCCATGTGTTCCTCCTCTGCAAGTATATAGCTGACCCATCTCATGTTCTGGATGTATCTCATTTGTAGACGTCGGACCCACATCTCATTGAGGTTCGACCAGTTAAAATTTTGGGTTTCAAAACCAAACAGCTGAGGAAAAGGACTATGGAGCAGTATAGGGCCCAGTGGGATCACTACTCCCCAAAAAATGCTACTTGGGAAGATGTTGCTATCATAAAAAAAAATACCAATTTCCCTTTCTTGTTTGAGAACTGATGATCAAAAGACAATTTGAATATTGTTATATTTGTATTTGAAATATGATATTTTTGTTATATGTTTGGCATACGTGGATTTGATACGATAGATAAGACTATTACGTAATTTTTTGTTATTTACATATGTAAATATGATCAAATGTTGTAAAAACCTGCATTTGTATTCTTGAATTAACACAGGGACTGTGTTGATTCTTGGAGGGGAAAAATGTAACATCCCCATTGCTTGTTAACATTTTACTTGGAAGAATTGATACTGCTGCAAGTGTTTGTGTATGTAGGTGTAGGTTTTCAGCTATAGTAAACATGCCAGAAGAAGGAGAACACCCACCCCCTGGCGGAGACAGTGATAGAGGCGTCAGGTAAGGTGGGATATGATGTCGTGCCTATGGCACCGTGACTTGTGGGTACATGGAAGCCCACTAAAAATATCATATAGGTCATATTGCTTGAACTTGCATTATGCTTGCTTGCATTAAATGCATTTTGTCTACTGATTGTATAAAATATCTATAAATATATAGTTTAATTTTAAAAATATTTAAAATAATAATAATAATAAATATATAATAAATAAAAATAGCCATATATTAAATTTAATGAAAATTAAAATACAGTTATAATAGTAATATTAAAAATATATATAACCATGCAAATGATGCATATTGAAATATATATATATATATATATATATATATATATATGATCAATAAATATATAAAAAAATAATAATAATAAATAAATAAATAAAAATAAAAATATATATATTTAAATGCATTAAGGGGAGGTCTCCACACGGTGAAGCGGACGCTTCCCCAATTGGTGGTCAAAGATTGTGATAGATGTCCATTTGAAAGGAACTTATGTGTCCTACCATAAGGGACACTTAAATTTTTTTTAAAGAAGCATGATACATGGTTTTGAGGTATGGATAAGTTGGTTTGAATTTCCTCCTTTACAAACTGCAAGTAAACTCTATGACAAAAGCCGGAGACTCTACGATGCTCCACCAGCTTATATGAGGTCGGTTTTCTAATCTTTGAGTGTGGAAATGAATTTTATTGGTAGTATTAATATAGTAATTTAATTATTACCTAAAAGGATGGGTTAATGGTGAAATTCGTTTGTTGTTAATGGATGCGGGTTGCTTGCGTTTTCAGTTGATAAAAGTTGTTTGCACTAGAATTATTATCCGTAGGTGATGGGTTGGAAAGATTGAATTTTTAAGTTATTGTTTGTTGCATTCATCGTAGTATGCATAGCATTAGAGCCACGCTGACCCAATTCAACACCCTCTTTTTTGTCTCCAACAAGTTCAAGTGAGTACCTCGTTCTCAGTCAATGGCTATCGTTGGTAGTCTGAAATGAAGGGAGATATTGGAACCTTAGACGTCCAAAGACACCGAGCTCTAAGTTGGTTTTTGTATTATCTTGTTATAAAGTAATGGCTTTTTTTAAAATTTTGTAAAAGATAGTGAATCTCTGCTATGTATTCAAGTATGGTTCTAAAGCCCAAGTGTGACTGGTTCGTTTATACATAAACTCTAGAGATTAACTTAATTGGTTCCAATTTTTCATTATATTTGTGCCCAACTTCCATATAGTATTAAACTTTGTATTAATAAATCTTTTTTTTCAAAGTATTAAGGGGTTCCTCCGTGCAAAACTTTAGTTATGCTTGTTTGTCAGTAAATAGTGGAATTTAGAAATTGGTGGGAAACGTAGAAATTTTTAAAGGTTTACCTCCTGTTGCCAAAAGCAAAACTAAGACGTTTGTGTTCCTGGAATTGCGTAGAGAAATTCGTAGAGAAGGAAAATGAGTTTTTTTTAAACTGTGGATATAATTACCTTTCATTTGCTTAATTTGAAAAATTAAGTGAGTTAGATATAAATTTCATTTAAACTGTACAACGACATGGATAATTGCAAAATGAATATTAAACTATATATGTGGTAGATTTATTTTATTCGGAGATACCTCTGAATGTGACAATTTGCCATAAACGATTATAATGTTTGTCTTATAGACAAATGAAATTATTTTGTTAATTGAATAGCGAGATTCAATGGTTAAAATCGTTATATTAAGTAAATATAAGCTAATTGGTGGATATGATGTGATTGAAGAACCTGATAAGCTTTGTTTAAACTATTTTACATTCTGCAACATTATTGATATTATTGGTAAGTAATTCGTTTTTATAGTGGGACTGATATAAATGAGGGATTGTCGGAGGCCATAGAAGGTAGTGTCATGAGATATTTTCTATCCCAAGCAGTCCCATTAAACCAGTATTGGACGTAGAGACCTTTTCCCAATGAGGATAACGATGGGCTATTTTAATAATAGTTTCCCCACTTTAACACTAGTTAATTATTTGTGCTGGCGACTGGTCCACGTGAGAAAATCCGAGAATGCGTAATACCATATAAGTTAAAACATAGGTTTATATGAAAGCAAGAAGCCGTATCATTGTTTCATACTTTAGAAAACGATAAAAATTCTTTACTACCTAATTAAAATAGCCACAACATTGATATCAACTTTGCAAAATGTAATAACAGCATATTTGGTCTAGGGAGATAGACTGTAATTAATAAATAAATATTAACAATTCCCTTATGTTAGATTGTATAATTTAAATAGCTAGCACCTATGGTACGCACACAATGAAGCTTTTGCGCGTAAGGGTTGAATATAAAACAAAATAATTTTAACATTATAAATATAATCTTCTTTAATTAACCTCTAAACCTTTAGGTTCTAAATGAGAAATTTTAAGATTAACTTAGCAAAATTGATATTATTGGTTAAAGAATAAAATATTTTTAACTTTGATGTTTTCATAAGCTTTAAGAACTTATAGTAGATAAAAAGAAGTAGGAAAGACGAAGTTTACTTTAGAGGAAAATTATATATATGTTTAATGATATATGTATTTCTGTCGAGTGGTTATAAGTAGTTAAGGTAGAGATCAAAAGACTCTCCTTAAAATGAACTTCTGTCTTTTAGGTTTTTGATATGAAACTCCTAAGTTAGAATAGAATTACTTTTATTGTTTATATTATGACTTTCTCTTAAATCATAGTGGTTTATAAAAAAATATGTGTGTGAATATAACTTAGGATGTGAGTAAAGAGAGGCGGTATGGGACGTCGCTCTAGGATAACATACGAGTAGTATGTGAGGATACTCATGAACCTACTTCGGTTGTGGAATTACCAATTGGACGCATGGCTAGAGAGCTGGACCATGGGGTTGGAAATTCCAACGGTAGATGGTATGGGTAACATTTTTGTCAATTAGAGCTGGGTCTAAGATATCTGGTCCAAAAGCCATGCAATGGCAGACCCTGATTAAACCTTAGTTGAAGGTTAATGATCAGGCACTGGCATAGTTATGCTAGTTTCAAAGCATGAATGTTTTAAGTTTATACAGGTCAATGGACCTCATGGACATGAATGGATTATGAATCCACATTCATCATGCTTTGAAATAGGGAAAAATCAACGTTCACTCTTCCAGGTGTTATGGGCCCTGGAAGGGCAACCCCATGACAGGATCGAGAGAACCCCAAGAAAGGGATAAGGATCTAATGATAATGGCAACCTATCGCAGGAATTTGGCCGATCCCGAGCACTTAAGTCACCTATTGCAGTGGTGAAAATACTTGAAGTGTGATCCTCTATGCCAAAGTACTAATACAAACTGGGAATAACTACTTAACTATGTGATATTTATGTATGCATTTAGTAAAATTTTGAATCTATTTTTTGACAACCAAGTGAGTAGACCTGGGTTGTGACAGTTGGTATTAGAGCCTAGGTTGTGAAACCCTAGGCTATTAAGCATGAATTGTGGTTTTAACATAACTCTTTTGTTGTCAAGAATGGCGGAGACCGCGAAAAGAGTAAGTGTTAACCTGCAAGAGAAAATTGCAGAAGTCCCAAGAAAGGGACTAAGACGACTCATAAGAGAGTTTGAAATGGTGCAAGTTGTTGATGTACCACAACGAGTGGTCAGGAAAGAGAAAGATCCTGTGGCTGCAAGAGCTACGTAGAATGACGAGAATATGGCTCAAATGATTCAGTTGATGCAAGAGCAACTGAATCAACAACGTGAACAAATGGAGATCCAAAAGGTTCAGATGGTTGAGCACATTGATCAGCATAGGGCATAGATGGCCCAACAACAAAAAATAACCACCCAACAACAAAAAGTCATTGAGAATTTGTCTAAGGGAAAGAAAACCGAGAAAGTAAGTGAGTTTCTAGAAGGTTCCTCAAGAAGGAAAGTTGGTGTAGAACTACAAAAGGAAATTAATAAGTTGGATATTTCCAAATTTGATGGCAAAGGAGATGTTGAAACAACCATCAACTAGCTAAGTGAGGCCGAGGGATATTTTTTAATTTAGCCACTTTGCTCAGATTCCAAAACAACATGGGTCGTGGCACACTTAGAAGGTCCAGAAAGAGATTGGTGGACCACATATAAGAAAATCACTCAGAAGGAAGCCACAAATATTCTATGGGAAAAATTTGAAAGGGAATTCAAGGATCACTTCCTTACACCTCAATTTTACATTGAAAAGCACGAAGAATTCACTAACTTACATCAATGTAATATGACTGTAATTGAGTACTACCAGAGGTTTGTGCAGCTTCTGAAGTACGCCCCAGAATATGATGGACAAGAAAAATTTAAAGCTCATAAATTTGTAATGGGGCTACATCCAAAATACAGTCAACCAGTTGGGAGAAAAGTACCTAAAACATTAATAGTTGCTTATGACGTTGCTCGATATGAAGAAGTAAGCCAAAAAGAGGTAAAGGCTTATTATCAACAAGTTGAAAGAGAAAATTCCAATAAAAGGAGATACCCTGAGCAAAATAGGAGCAGGGATCAGCACAAGAAGTATAGAGAAGGTGGACGGTACAGAAATGATAACAAGAACATGGATAAATTCCAAGGCAACAGAGGGCAGCCAGATTGGAGAAACTACTAGGAAAAGAAGAACAACAACCGAGAACATGGTGGAAATGGTAATCAGGGTAAGGAAGTAGATAAACAAAAGAATATGGGACCAAATGCATGTTATGCATGTGGAGCTTTAGACCACTTTGCAATACAATGCCCAAACAAAGTTGACCGAAGGAAACCCACTGAAGAAGCCCCACACAAAATTTATGCTGCTATAGGTAAACCTAACTTTTTAAGCCAAGCTACTCCATTTTTGGGTATATATATATAAAAAAATGCAACTGGTAGTTTTATATTAACTAATATCTGAGGGACATGTCGGAAGCCTAGGATTGTGACAAAATGGGTGGCAGACCGAGTTAGGATCTGGACTAATCTACTAAGCCAACCAATGCCTATTGGGATCCAAATTGCTCCTTTACATGCTTTGATTATAGCTTGACCTTGATGCATGGACATAGAGGGTCCAATAAGATGTTAAAAATTGGTGGACAGATCGAGTAAGGATCTGAACCAACCAATACATTTAACCGATATTTGCTCTTTTCTAAAACCTTGAGAGGGTCAGTCAAATGTAAAGTTGCTATGTTGTAAACCTCTGCCATGTGGGGCATAAAAAGCCTAAATGGGCGTAGGTGCAAGACACCATTAAAGTGGGATAATTTGGACGATCGAGAAGTGATCGGTCCTGATAAGGAGGTCCAACTAAAGGAAAACCGCCAGTGACTTTGTGAAGCCGCGAACTGTTAGAAGAATTATATGAATCTTAAAATAACCCCTTGAGAATCTAACGTTGATGATAAGGTCTCCCAAAAGACAAAAAAAACCAAAAACCCCATCAAGACTACCAAATTGAGCCCCAGACTTGTCGGTCCTTTTGACATTGTTGCCAAAATCAGTCTTGTTGCCAACAAGCTCGCACTGCCACTGAACTTGTCAAAAATCCACAGTGTTTTCCATGTGTCCCTCCTCCGCAAATATATAGCTGACCCATCTCATGTTCTGGATGTATCTTATTTGTAGACGTCGGACCCGCAACTCATTGAGGTTCGACCAGTTAAAATTTTGTGTTTCAGAACCAAACAACTGAGGAAAAGGGTTGTGGAGCAGTATAGGGCCCAGTGGGATCACTACTCCGCGAAAAATGCTACTTGGGAAGACGTTGTCATAAAAAAATACCAATTTCCCTTTCTTGTTTGATAACTGATGATCAAAAGACAATTTGAATTTTGTTATATTTGTATTTGAAATATGATATTTTTGTTATATGTTTGACTTACGTGAATTTGATACGATAGATAAGACTATTATGTATTTTTTTGTTATTTACTTATATAAATATGATCATATGTTGTAAAAACCTGCATTTGTATTCTTGAATTAACACAGGGACTGTGTTGATTCTTGGAGGGGAAGAATGTAACATCCCCATTGTGTGTTAACATTTTACTTGGAAGAATTGATACTGCTGCAAGTGTTTGTGTATGTAGGTGCAGGTTTTAAGCTATAGCAGACATGTCAAAAGAAGAACACCCACCCCCTGGCAGAGACAGTGATAGAGGCATCAGGTAAGGTGGAATATGATGTCGTGCCTATGGCACCGTGGCTCGTGGATACATGGAAGACCACTAAAAATATCATATAGGTCATACTGCTTGAACTTGCACTATGTCTGCTTGCATTTAATGCACTCTGCCTACTGATTGTATAAACTATCTATAAATATATAGTTTAATTTTTAAAATATTTAAAATAATAATAATAATAATAATAAATATATAATAAATAAAAATAAGGCCATATATTAAATCTAATGAAAATTATCTCGCTCATGTAGAGGAGTTGGAGAGCAAGTGGGTAGTTAAAACTCTCTAGTTGAAATCGAGAGGCCCCATGTTCAAATCTCTCCCCTCACATGCTACGGATATGCTATGTACATAAGGGTTACAAATAAAAAAAAAAATTAATGAAAATTAAAATACAGTTATAATAGTAATATTAAAAATATATATAACCATGCGAATGATGCATATTATATATAGAGAGAGAGAAAAAAAATAAGAATATATGATCAATAAATATTTAAAAAAATAATAATAATAAATTTATATATATATATATATATATATATATATATATATATATATATGTATGTATATATATATGTATATATGTATGTATATATATATGTATATATGTATTTATATATATATGTATATATACATACATATTGTATGTATATATACATATATATATACATACATATATACATATATATATACATACATATATACATATATATGTATATATGTATGTATATATATATATACATATATACATATATATGTATATATGTATGTATATATATATATATATATATATATATGCATTAAGGGGAGGTTTCGACACGGTGAAGCGGACGCTTCCCCAATTGGTGGCCAAAGATTGTGACAGATGACCATTTGAAAGGAACTTATGTGTCCTGCCATAAGGGACACTTAAAATCTTTTTAAAGAAGCATGATACATGGTTTTGAGGTATGGATAAGTTGGTTTGAATTTCCACCTTTACGAACTGCAAGTAAACTCTATGACAAAAGTTGAAGACTCTATGACGCTCCACCAGCTTATATGAGGTCGGTTTTCTAATCTTTGAGTGTGGAAATGAATTTTATTGGTAGTATTAATATAGTAATTTAATTATTACCTAAAAGGATGGGTTAATGATGAAATTCTTTTGTTGTTAATGGTTGCAGGTTGCTTGGGTTTTCTGTTGATAAAAGTTGTTTGCACTGGAATTATTATCCGTAGGTGATGGGTAGGAAAGATTGAATTTTTAAGTTATTGTTTGCTGCATTCATCGTAGTATGCACAACATTAGAGCCACGCTATCCCATTTCAACACCCTCTTTTCTGTCTCCGACAAGTTCAAATGAGTACCTCATTCTTGGTCAATGGCTATCGCTAGTAGTTCGGAATGAAGGGAGATATTGGAATCTTAGACGTCCAAAGACACCTAGCTCTAAGTTGGGTTTGTGTTATCTTGTTATAAAGGAATTAATTTTTTTTTAATTTGTAAAAGATAGTGAATCTCTGCTATGTATTCAAGTATGGTTCTGAAGCCCAAGTGTGACTGGTTCATCCATACATAAACTCTAGAGCTTAACTTAATTGGTTCTGGTTTTTCATTATATTTGTGCTCAACTTCCATATAGTAGTAAACTTTGTATTAATAAATCTTTTTTTTTAAGCATTAAGGGGTTCCTCCATGTAAAACGTGAGTTATGTTTGTCTGTCAGTGGAATTTAGAAATTGGTGGGAAACGTAGAAATTTTTAAAGGTTTACCTCTTGTTGCCAAAAGTAGAACTGAGACGTCTGTGTTCCTGGAATTGCGTAATGAAATTCATAGGGAAGGAAAATGGGTTTTTTAAACTATGGATATAATTACCTTTCATTTGCTTAATTTGAAAATTTAAGCGAGTTAGATATAATTCTCATTTAAACTTGCCATAAACGATTATAATATTTGTCTTATAGACAAATGAAATTATTTTGTTAATTGAATAGTGAGATTCAATGGTTAACATCGTTATATTAAGTGAACATAAGCTAATTGGTGGATACACTGTGATTGAAGAACCTGATAAGCTTTTGTTTAAAATATTTTACATTCTGCAACATTATTGATATTATTGGTAAGTAATTCGTTTTTATAGTGGGACTGATATAAATGAGGGATTGTCGGAGGCCATAGAAGATAGTGTTGTGAGATCTTTTCTATCCCAAGTCGTCCCATTAAACCAGTATTGGACGTAGAGACCTTTGCCCAACGAGTATAACGATGGGTTGTTTTAATCATAGTTTCCCCACTTTAACACTAGTTAATTATTTGTGCTAGTGTGTGGTCTGCGTGAGAAAATCCGAGAATGCGTAATACCATATAAGTTAGAATATAGGTTTAGATGAAAGCAAGAAGCCGTATCATTGTTTCATACTTTAGGAAACAATTAAAAATCTTTATTGCCTAATTAAAATAGCCACAAAATTGATATCAACTTTGCAAAATGTAATGACGACAAATTTGATCTAGGGAGATAGACTGTAATTAATAAATAAATATTAACAATTGCTTTATGTTAGATTGTATAATTTAAATAGCTAGCACCTGTGGTACGCACACATTGAAGCTTTTGCGCGTAAGGGTTGAATATAAAACAAAATAATTTTAACATTATAAATAGAATCTTCTTTAATTAACCTCTAAACCGTTAGGTTCGAAATGAGAAATTTTAATATTAACTTAGCAAAATTGATATTATTGATTAAATAATAAAATATTTTTAACTTTGATGTTTTCATAAGCTTTAAGAACTTATAGTGGATAAACAGAAGTAGGCACGACAAAGTTTACTTTAGAGGAAAATTATATATATGTTTAATGATATATGTATGTCTGTTGAGTGGTTATAAGTAGTTAAGGTAGAGATCAAAAGACTCTCCTTAAAATGAACTTCTGTCTTTTAGGTTTTTGATATGAAACTCCTAAGTTAGAATAGAATTAATTTTATTTTTTATATATGAGTTTCTCTTAAATTATAGTGTTTTATAAAAAAATATAAGTGTGTGAATAATATGAATATTAAAATATTTAGATAATTTTTTTTAAGTTTTTATCTAGCAATCAAGCGACCTGTTGGCAGTTTTGCACTATATTTACATTGGTTTTAAATAAATTGCTGACTGTAATGTAAAAAATTCATGATTTCACATCTTGCTCAGAATGTTTAAAAACATTGCAATCATTTCAGTTTTTATGTAATTTTTCATTCTGAAAATAAACAGTCTAACCCCAATCATGGTTTGGAAATTGACTTCAAATGGATTTGATTGAATCACCCACAGAAAAAAAAGGAAAAAGAGAAAATGAATTTCGCCCTAGAAGCCTCGGTCAAGAAGCAAAGCAATAGCAAAGAAAGAGGAAAAAATGTTAAAATTCAGCCGAGTATTAGAACATAATCACGGTCAACCCATTGGAAGGGCAAACATCACGGTAGCCCATTGGTGGGGCAAACACGTTCCAAGGAAAGTCGGGCCTTGAAGATTAAAGAATGCAATCGCGTTCACCTCGTGAAAGGGGCAAACGTCATGTTCACCTTTCATTTGGGCAAACACGATTTCAAGATGTATGTCATTGTCGCCCCAAAATTTGGGCGACAAGCTTGTGCGCCTCTTTTGGGGGTGAATGGCATAAGGGGCGAATGTCATGATAGATGCGACGAAGATATTTTGAAGGCGAATGTTGTTTTTTTTTGTGCACATGTGATTAAATTTCTCTAGAGGCATGAGTAGAATTTGTTGGCAATTTTGGGTTTGAGATCCTAGCTTCTTGTCTATGAGTTGTCATTGATGTCAAAAGGAAATGACATTAATTTTAAGAGGATGTGTTGGCTTCAAAGGTGGAAGATTCCAAGAGAATCTTTTTAAGAGAATCCGGAGAGATTCCATTGGCAATGGTTTTTATTAAAACCAATGGAGGTTCTCTTTATTATTTATTTAATTATTATTTAAAACCCTTCAAGGTTTTAATTAATTAATTATTTAATTAATTAAGGGAGAAATTATTTTTAATTTATTAAAAATATTTTAAGGGTTTTTAAACCCTTTAGAAAGCAAATTTCGATTAAATTCGAAATTACTTTTCTTTGCAGCTGACGTGTTCTAAAGTCCACGTATGGACTATAAATACGAGAAGGTTCCTAAGGTTAAACCCTCTTGAAAAATCGAAGGCAATTAATTGGTTTTGCTGCGATCGAATGTTCTGTTTACGCTGCGAAAGAGGAGAGCTCGTGGTTTGAAAAGCTTTCGAAAAGCTTGACCGTTTATGTGGAAGGAATTCCGTCTTGGACTTCGTAAGCCCCTTGTGGGCTAGTGGCAGCGAAGGCTGCGTTTGGGCCTTGCATAGGCGGAGGTCTGCGTTTCGATCCCCGCGGAGGGAGCTGTGCATGGATTAGTCACGTTTTTATTAAAATGTGTTTTGTGCCGCGAATTTCGGATTCTTCAAGGGCAGCCAATATAAGGTGTGATTATTTTCTTGATATGATTTTTGGCATTGTTTAGCATTGTTTAAAAGACATAGGAGAAATAAGGGGATATTTCTTTGGTTGTATTTTTGAGATTAGTCTTTTGCTATGCTAAATTTAAAAATGGAGATATAAGGTGTAAGTTTTGGTTGTGTTTTTGGCTTCTTTGGTGGTTGTTTTTAAAGAAGAGAAGCTAAAAGGTGTATTAAGGAAAGTTTTTATATATGCTCATTTATCTTGGTTCTAACCCTAACTTGGTTGGAAGTTTGAGGGTTGTGTGTGGTGACAGCTTTAAGGATCAATTTTCTTCTACTCCAAAAACGTATGGGCACATTTTCCTTATGAGTATGATCGGTGTATGTTTTCTGAAATAAGGTTGGAGTGAAAAGGTTTTCAACTAGGTTTCCTTTGGTTGGGTGTAAATCCTATTTTCTGGTTTGTTGAAGACTTCTTATGCATTGTTATCCTTGATGAGAGTTTTGGTGAATGCATAATTTTGGTTTGAGGTAGTGGAAGCATTGTGCACTAGGGTTTATGTTTGTGAGTCTTGCTACTTGCATTGAGTTGGTGGAACCCTTGGTTGGCTGTTTTGAGTTTGATGGTTGAGTTGCTTCCATAGAGGTTGTTTGATCAAGTTATTGCTTTACGTGATTCATGATATTGGGCTTACTCCATTGAGTTGATTTGAGCAAGTTATTCTTTACATTTTGTGATATTGTGTTGGTGGTTGTTTTGTTCAAATATCTTTGGAGGGAAAAGGATTTCTACTTGTTTCATTTTCTTGTGATGATTGGTTGAATGCTTTAAGGTTGATGTTGAGTTGAGTGGTGTTGGTTGACTAAACCTTGTTTGATGAGCATTGTTGTTGAAACCCTAATTGATGATGAAAAGAATATGAGTATCATTGTTATGTGATTCTTTGCATAGTTGGCAATTGTTGGGGTTTCATGTTCTTGAAAGAAAACATTCTATCCTATCCATTTCAGATATTGAGTTGAGTTTTCAGATTTGAGATTGAGATTGAGCTGGGTTGATTTGAGTTGAGTTTTGAGATTGGGATTTGAGTATAGAACATATTGAGTCTCTAACAATTCTCTTTATGCTTCTATGAGTTTTACAAATCACATTGGGTCTCTAACAATTCACTTTGTGATTTCCTACTAAGAAAGTTTTTCTTGGTGAGCTTGCTGAGTTTTTGGACAGGTTTCGGTGGGGACTTGTGAGCAATTTTGGATAGATTTTGGTGGGGACTTGTGAGCAGATTTGGACAGGTCCTAACAGAGGACTTGGGAGCTGAGTTTGAAAGTTCTATTAGAGAACTTGAAGACAGAGGTGCATTGGTTCTATGAGAAGAACCCGAGGACAGTTGGCAAGTCTTTGAGAAGGCTTGTATGCAGAGGATTGATTTGTTCAAGAGTTGGACAGATCTGACAGACAGAGGAAGACTTGTACTAGACCGATCGACTATGTTTGGTATAGGTTGTCGAGCTGCTGTGGACGTGATCATAGAAGGCAGAGGTCTCTTAGGCTAAGCATTGAGGACAAGAGGTCTTCGGTGGAAAGGAGTTCCATGTGTCGGCAAGAGGTAGAGGCAGTTGATCTTCTAAGGGATCATTTCCAGAGCAGAGGGGAAGGTATCTCCTTTGAGCAGAGGCTCATAAATTCTGATTGTGGGAAGGTATCTCCTTTGGGCCGAGGCTCATAAACACTGTAATTGGGAAGGATTCCTAAATAACTTTGAGATAACTTTTAGAGAAAAGTTTTGTGGACGTAGCCCAGCCATTCTGGGTGAACCACGTTAAAATTGGTGTCACTTTGTGGATGATATTGTGCATTGCTTTGATATTGCTTTGGGTATATTGCTTTACTGTTTTGAAGTATAAAGGAAAAAGTAAAAAGAGGTCTTATACTGTTCACCCCCCCTCTCAGTATAAGCTTGTGTTCTTCATAATTAAATGGGGTAATATTTTAATTATTAATTGCCATCATCTTCGGCAATTTTAAATCTTGATTTTTCCAGTTGAAGATTTATTTCGGGTAACTGCTGTAATTTTATATTGGTGACAAAGTGGAAGCATTTTTATCATTTTCAAGAACATCTTCTCAAAGGTTTTATTCCCTCTCCAAAGCAAATTTAATATGGAGTAAATTGTTGAAGCTCGTGGTTAATTTCCAAGAAGATGGAGGTGACGCAAATTTAATGATACAATGTCTGAATGCTGTCATCTCAAACCGTTTTCAGGATCGTGTCTACCAAAAGAAGATTTCCAAGAAATGATGACTCATTTGATGTATTCAATGAAAGAGGCGCAAACCTCTATAAATACTAAGAGAAATTTCATTGTAAGGGGTTGGAAAAAATAGATATCATGCGAGAAAACTCTTCAAGTTATCTGCAGTAATAGTGAATTCAAAACGTTTGGATTTGCAAATGACTTGGTGCATTGTCGTCTTCTACATTACACATTTCTTTTACACAAGTAGCTTTATTATTTGTTGTTAAATTTAAATTATGCAAGTTGAATTTAAATATTGCAAGTGAGAGAGTGAGTGTTGGAGTGTTGATCTGGAGGTTACATGTGCAAAGTCGAACATAAATTCTATTGTTTTGTCATCTACCGCATGTTATTTTCAGCTTGGTGTGGATTCTTGTTATCAGTCTATTCCCATCCTACATAGTTGGCCTGTGGCCAAATTTTCCATTTCTTTTTGCATTTTCCAATTTGTTTTCTGCATCCCTAGTCTTCAACCATTTTAGAATTAGTAAGGGAACCAACCCTCTCTGGATATTGACACGGGGGACATCTCTTTCCTTCGGCCTTTCAATGTTGGTCGTGTCTAGGGCGCACAAACGTAGATTTGTATGATTAGGTAGATATTCTACCAACACGACCATTCTAAAGACTACCTTGGAAAAAGAAATGTAAACCCGAAACTAAATTAAAAACTGTAACTCCAAAGTTGGAAATACGATGTAAGAGGTGCTTATAGAGTAAGGTTAGCACTTACCCAACTCCAATAAATGCAGTGGTGACTACCGAGATTCGATGTTATTTGTTCTCGAGCTATTGGAAGATGGGGGTCTTAAGTTGTTGAGAGTAAAGAGCGGCGGTATGGGATGTCACTCCAAGATAACATACGAGTAGTATGTGAGGATACTCATGAACCTACTTTGGTTGTGGAATTGCCAACTGGACACATGGCTAGAGAGCTGGACCATGGGGTTGTAAATTCCAACGGTAGATGGTATGGGCAGCATTACTATCAATCAAATCTGGGTCTGAGATATCTGGTCCAAAAGCAATGTGATGGCAGACCCTGATTAAACCTTAGTTGAAGTTCAATGATTGGGTACTGGCATAGTTACGCTAGTTGTAAAGCATGAATTTTTTAAGTTTATACAGGTCAGTGGACCTCATGGACATGAATTGATTGCGAATCCACATTCATCATGCTTTAAAACAGGGGAAAATCAATGTTCACTCTTCCAGGTGTTATGGGCCCTGTAAGGGCAACCCTATGACAGGATCGAGAGAACCCCAAGAAAGGGGTAAGGATCTAATGATAATGGTAACCTCTTATGGGAAGTTGACCGGTCCCGAGCACTTAAGTCACCAACTGTAGTGGTAAAAATACTTGAAGTGTGATCCTCTATGCCAAAGTATTAATACAAGTTGGGAATAACTACTTAAATGTGTGATATTTATGTATGCATTTAGTAAAATTTTGAATGTGTTTTGACAACCAAGTGAGTAGACCTGGGTTGTGACAGGAAGGCCTAGGAGTGAGTGCTGGAGTGTTGATCTGGAGGTTACATGTGCAAAGTCATACATAAATTTTGTTGTTTTGTCATCTATTGCATGCTATTTTTAGCTTGGTGTGGATTCTTGTTATCAGTCTATTCCCATCCTACATAGTCGGCTTGTGGCCATATTTTCCATTTCTTTCTGCATTTTCCAATTTCTTTTCTGCATCCCTAGTCTTCAACCATTTTAGAATTAGTAAGGGAACCGGCTCTCTCTGGAGATTGACAAGGGGGACATCTCTTTCCTCCGGTATTTCAATGGTGGCTGTGTGATTAGGCAGATATTTGACCAATAGTTTTTGGCACGCCCAGTGGGATAGACAGATTTTATCCCAGTAAGATCCATTGTCGGTGGAATAGTTTTTCCATTGGTGCTAACAATTTTTTGGGACTTCAAAAATTCCACTTTCTACGGTATTAAGGTTTGATGTTTGCCTTCGTGCTGTAGAATTAGAACATCTGATGACTCGATTATACTCAGAAATCTCCAAACGTGAGTACAGCGAAATCTGTGTCTCATGAATACAAGATCGAAGGCCAAAAATCCAGATCACCAAATTGAGTTCTACGAACTTAATATCCAAAGGCTAGGGGAACATCCTCAATTAACCACTTTTCATCGTACATCTTCATTACCTCATATATCCCATATACCTTCTGTCACATCATCATGACTAACTGGTGTATTTTATGCTCCTGCAAGCCCAGGTAATACTGCTACTATTCTTCTTCAACCTCTGTATCACATGACCATTGGTATTCCTTGAGCTCCACCTCATATACTAGTCCACATGGCTTAAAATTCACCACCACAGCAGCCACCCAGACAGTTCCCAGTGTGGAATAGCACAGGGGCTTTGAACTTGCAAGAACAAAATCCAGTGCCCCAAGCTACTTTGAAGGCTTTGCCAACCTATGATGGTACCGGTAAAACTATGTATGAGCATATCCAAGATGTCGTTTCTTTGACGACCATCCATGATATAATAGATGAAGATGTAATGATAAAATTGTTGGTATTTTCACTGAGAGGGAAATTGTTATATTGGTATCGATCGTTGTAATCGGGTACTATTACATCATGGGATCAGTTAGTGGAGTTGTTGATTAAAAATTTCCATGAACAAGATGATCCATACTCCTTGTTGCACAAGTTCACAATGATTCAAAGACATCCACAAGAGGAGATAGTCGATTTTAATGTCAGATTCTCCTGGAGCTGGCAAAGAGTTCCTAACGGTTTGCGGCCCACACATGAGCAAGCTACTTTCTACTATCTCAGGGCGTTTAACACCGAAATCGGTATGGTTGTGCATCAAGCCAATGTGACTACATTTCCAAACCTATATATGCAGACATAGAAGGTCAAATCTGATCTGATTATTGTAGGTAGACTTCCCCTTAAGATGACTATGCCCATTGTTCCTAATCTTTCGCAGTATTTATATTCTAGTTCATTTTCATAGCCTATGCCTTCCATATACCCAGTTCCCTCATGGAGCTCAGATCTGCCTAAGTTTGCACCTATTCCTGCTTCATGACATACAGGTCCAAGCTTCCCACAACTATCTAATCAGTCACTTCCACAATTGTGTGCTTTTATTTTCGCTCCTGCGCTACCAACACCACCAGTTCCATTACCATTGCCTGCGCCTCCAGTGTCTTTGCCTCTGCCTGCATCTCCCGCATCGTCTAATCCCGATCCTTTCATGATGTTGTTGCAAGAGGTAAAATATAATAATATCGCATTAAGGACGATATCAAACGAACTTACAACATTAAGGAAGAAGCAAGCTGAGGCTGAATTTTTCTCACGGATATTCCAAACTCCATTGATCACTCGAGAGCAAGCATCTACTAGTAGAGGCCCTGAGAGGAGCACAACGGTGCAAGAAAATGAAGAAACTAGCACAACAGAGAGGGCATATTGGTGCTCAACATGCAATGATCCTCATGGAGAAGAAACGTGCATGGTGCATATGAATTATGTACAAACACTAGCAGAGAGTTCGGCTGGCAAACAAGTCAATATGATCATGGAAGCCAATCATAATTTCATGATATCGTCTGTAGAGTAAGTTGCAGTTCTCACACAGTCTGAAAAGAAACTAAGGACTGGTGCTATTACCATTTCTTCAGTTGATGTTTCAGTTACTGCGATTACCACAACTTCAGTTGTCTCTACTACAGCTACAGTTACTGAGATTCCAACCTTGGTGGTGCAAGTGTTTCTGATGATTCAAGCACAAGAGGAGAATCAGTCATTGGAACCACCGCAAGAGGAGATCTTGGAGGTCCAAGAAAATATTGAAGAGTTCATAGAAAAGTAACGATATGCAAATATTTTACAGCCATCATATTTGCATCACATGGCGCTCGCGCCCGAAGGTACGTCTTTCCTTCCCTCTTCTTCTCCTTCTTTATTGGAGCATGTAGTAATTTCTTCTGATTCATTACCAGTAGTCTCTATATCCATTTCTCCACCTTTTGGTATACCCTCCGTATCTATTCCACTTTCTTCTTCTTTCCCCGAAGTTACTACTGCTCCTTCTTCTATTCCCTTTTCTTCGTCCTCCCTTTATTTTTGTTCATATGCGTCAAGACCAAATCCATTTTCACGTACATTCCCATCTATCACTTCTACCATTTCTACTGAAGTTGTAAGTATGCAAGCTCCTTCAAAAGTAAGCGTAACTACAGTTAAAACCAGTTTACTCATCCATTCCACCATTTCTATTCCACCACTTCTAACCACCACGTTAGTTTCACAGCCTAACTGCGATGAAGCTCTGATTCCCTTCACCCCATTTTTGGAATTAAAATCTTTGCCTGACATTCAAGTGGCATCCAAGCAGTTAGATGTAGATAAAATAAATCGAGTACACTTGAGTTCATCCCAATGGTTGAAAAGCAGATGGAGAAAGGAAGCTCTCAAACTGGCACGTCCTCTAAAGAGGGTCGCTTTTGATCCTATTGCAATGGAGGCTCATATCACCAAGATTACTCCATTGGTTCAAAAATCGCAAGGAGAATTGTTACCAAGCAAACTTATTTTTAAGACCATCATAGAAGACCTCACGAAGATTGATCCTGTGGAAAATATGGGTAACATTCAAGTGGACATGAGTTCATTTTACCTTCAGGGTGAGCACTATAAACATAAGTATTTTGATCAATTCGATAGGATCATTGAACTCGAGACTGCCTTGGCTAAAAGCAGAGCATAGGAGGAAAAAACTGCTATAGAAAATTTGCATTTGAAGCGACAGGTTGGAGTGCACCTGAAAGAGAGAGATGCAACACGTATTGAGATGCACAATCTTCACCAGACGCTTGAAGCTATCCAGAATCAGTTTGCAGAGAAAGTTGCTTAGGCTACAGGTTTTTCTCATGATAACATCAAGGAAATGCGTCTTCACTCAGCACAAAGTTGTGAGAAACTAGCTCCAGAAGCAGTTCAAGTGTTGCACTATCTGTGAGAGGCTCATATAAAAATACAAATGGGACAACAAATAATTGATAACATAGAGGAGTTATTGTCATCCCATCTGAAGATGGCAGTAAAAATACAAGCCTTGGCGAATTCCACCATGTATGTGAAACCTCTGAACGTGATGGATCATTCCTGGTCAGCTGCAAAAGTCACACTACGCAGTTATTTTTAGTAGATGGATCTAATGCGAGAGGGTCAAAAAATTCTAAATGCCATAGAACGGGAACATACAATTCTAATGACTCAACTTAACGCTCTACGTGACATGGGTTTTCCAAAATTTATTGATGAACAAGGTGAACCTCTTCCACAAGCACAATTGGAAGCAACATGGAAGCAGTTTGTTGAAGATACTTCAAATATTGATGCCTGGGAAGAGCCAATCACAGATGTTCAGGTCTTGCCTTTCATGTAGAAGTATACTCGTATGGAGCTTTCACTTTTTGAGTTAGCCCAACGAGCAAGACGCCTAAGTTTGGAAGATATTCAAAATTTGCATTTTGTGTATGAGTCCCTGGGTACTCCTTCTTTGTTCACCACAAAGGCATGGAAGACTGCAGTTGCAGTTTATGAGGTCACTTATGATACCCTCAAAGAGCAAGAGAAACAAGCAACAATAGAAAAAGAAGCAGCCGTGAAAGCAATTGAAGAGCAGGAACAAGCAGAAGTACTTTGAGTTGCAGCCGAAGTAGAAGCCGTTGAGAAAGCAGATGAAGCGGAGGAGCATCATAAGGCATATACATCAAAAGCACCAACCAAGGAGGTTGAAAAGAAGACTCCAGATTGCCCAATGGATTAAGGCTTGGGATCGCTTGCATCAATGCGAGCTGGATACCCTGAGAACCGCTAGAAATGTTGGCATTTTGCAACGTGCCATATTTTTTTATTGTAATCCGAAGACATTTATGATTGAGTTTTTTTAACTCAGTTATTTTGTTTATATAGTTTTTTCAATTCTCTGTAAACTTTCATTTTGCAAAATAAATTAACCCCAAATTGTGACTTGGAAATCCGCTTCGGATTCACTTCGTCAAATTATCCACAACAATAATCAAAAGATAAAAAATGATTTCGCTTCAGAGGCAAAGTGGCAGTAAGAAATTGAAGGCAGTGAAATCAAAGAGAATAAAAAAAAGAAAAATAAAGACAAAATAAAATTGGCTAAGTGAAGAATGCAAACGCATTCGCCTCATTGGAGGGGTGAACGTCACATTCACCCATTGAAAAGGCCAATGCGCCCCACAAGAGGAATGCGCCAAACAAAGGGGAGAATAAAAATAATGCATCGCGTTCGCCCCTTAAGTGGGGTGAACGTTGTGTTCGCGAACACAATTTCAATATGCGTCATGGTCGCTTTAAAGTATTCACGATGGATCCGTTCATTATTTTTAAAGGCGAATGGCATGGAGAGATAAAGTTTGGGCAACGAGAATTTTTAAATTGTTTTCGCCCTTACACTTAGGTAAAAGGGGCGAACGTCATGATAGATGCGGTGAAGATATTTTGAAGGCGAATGTTGTTTATTTTTTAGCACATGTGATTAAATTTCTCCAAAAGCATGAGTAGAATTAAATGAGGCAAATTTTAATTATTAATTGCCATCATCTTCGACAATTTTAAAGCTTGATTTTTCCAGTTGAAGATTTGCTTTGGGTAACTGTTGTAATTTAATGTTGGTGACGAAGTGGAAGCATTTTTGTCATTTTCAAGAACATCTTCTCGAAGGTTTTTACTCCCTCTCCAAAGCAAATTGAATATGGAGTAAATTGTTGAAGCTCGTGGTTAATTTCCAAGAAGATGGAGGTGATGCGGATTTAATGATACGGTGCCTGAATGCTATCATCTCAAACCATTTTCAGGATCGTGTCTACCAAAAGAAGATTTCCAAGAAATGATGACTCATTTGATGTATTCAATGAAAGAGGTGCAAACCTCTATAAATACTAAGAGAAATTTCATTATAAGGGGTTGGAAAAAATAGATATCCTGTGAGAAAACTCTTCAAATTATCTGCAGTAACGTTTGGATTTGCAAATTACTTGGTGCATTGTCGTCTTCTACATTACGCATTTCTTTTACACAAGTAGCTTTATTATTTATTGTTAAATATAAATTCTGCAAGTTGAATTTAAATATTGCAAGTGAGAGAGTGAGTGCTGGAGTGTTGATTTGGAGGTTACATGTGCAAAGTCGTACATAAATTTTGTTGTTTTGTCATCTATTGCATGCTATTTTCAGCTTTGTGTGGATTCTTGCCATTAGTCTATTCCCATCCTACATAGTCAGCCTGTGGCCATATTTTTCATTTCTTTCCATATTTTCCAATTTCTTTTCTGCATCCCTAGTCTTCAACCATTTTAGAATTAGTAAGGGAACCAACCATCTTTGGAGATTGACACAGGGGACATCTCTTTCCTCCGGTCTTTCAATATTGGTCGTGTCTAGGGTGCACAAACATAGATTTGTATGATTAGGTAGATATTTGATCAAAAGAGGGGTGAACATCATGTTCGCCCCCATAAGGGGCAAACCCAAAAAAAAAATTGAGTGGAAGAACCCAAATTCTTGGGTACCCCCACTCTCCCCACTTCCACGTGGGAGCGCCCAAGCTCTTGGGCGCCCCCACTCCCCAATATAAGGGGAAGCGTCCGACTTTGGGCGCATTTCCCCAATATAAAGGGGAAGCTCCCAAGCTCGGGCGCTTCCCTCCACCTTTTTTAAATAAAGGTGGGAGCGCCCAAGCCACGGGCGCTCCCATATATTAATAGGAGGGAGCGTCCGTGGCTTGGGCGCTCCCACCCAAAATTAAAGTATTAAAAAAAAAATCAATTAAAATTAAAATTAAAAAAAGAAAACTTTAAAATAAAAAAACTAAATCATGGTTGCCCATTCTCTTGGGCGACCAAGTTTAAAAAAAAAAAAAAACTTAAAAAATAAAAATAAAACAAAAACTCTAAAATAATGGTCGCCCATTCCCTTGGGTGACCAAAGTTTAAAAATAAATAAATAAATAGGATTGCCCAAAATTTGGGCGATTCCTTTATTAAAAATTATTTAAAAAAAAATTAAATTTTAAAAAACAAAAAACAAAATTTCGTTTTTAAAAAATAACAAAGGGGAACGATCGTCCTAAGGGTCGGGTGCATGTTCTGTTCGCCCGCTTTAAGGGTGATCGTACTAGAATATTCAAAGAAAATTAAAAATAATAATAATAATAATAAATATTTTTAATATATTAAGAAATTAAAAAAAAAATAAGAGAAGGGAGGATGTATATGGTGTCGTCAAATGCATTCAAAATTTTTCAAAGGCGCCCAAAAAAGAGAAAGTTGTTTTCTCAAAAAGGGAGGAGATTTTTTTTTGAAAATATGTTTTTCTAAAGGAAAAGGCGAAGAAGGCAAGGAACAAAGTTTATAAAAGGAGAGCCTTCGCCCCAAATTCATTGAAAGCGCTCTGAAGGAGAAGCAGATTTCAGTGAGCAAACATCCCTTTTGATTTTCGATATTTAGTGCGGACATTTTGCCTCTTTCAAGACGTGGCAATTATTAGAAAGCATGCAGACTGGCTGAAGTTTTCTTCTTAAGAGAGTAAAAGAAGCATTTAATTGGTTCAAGTGGCCAATTTATTTTTTCAAAGCAATGTTTTGCAGCCAGGACACGGTTTATGACATAATTATGCAGCAAAGAGAGGGACACTTTTTCCAAGGTTAATTTGGTGGCAGATCAGAGGATACGTCGAGATACATTGGGAATAGGCCCGACGAGTGCATCAAGACTCACTTTTTTTTGAGGGCGTCCAAGTAACTCAACATTTATTACGACGGTTGAAGAAGAGACTCCTAAGAAGGAAGAGCAACAATATGTGTTTAATGGAGATCGATGCAAACAAGACAAAAAGTTGAAGAAGCACCCGTCTCAAAGAAGCAAGATGTGCAAAAGGCACCACCATTTTCCAAGGTGATGAAGAAACCAAGGATTGGTGCTATTACCATTTCTTTCATTGATGTTTCAGTTACTGCGGTTACCACAGCTTCAGTTGTCTCTATTGTAGCTATAGTTACTGAGGTTCCAACCTTGGTGGTGCAAGTGTTTTCGATGGTTCAAGCACAAGAGGAGAATCAGTCATTGGAACCACCGCAAGAGGAGATCTTGGAGGTCCAAGAAAATGTTCAAGAGTTCGCAGAAAAGTAACAAAATGCAAATATTTTACAGCCACCATCTTCGCATCACATGGTGCTCGCGCCCGAAGGTACATATTTTCTTCCCTCTTCTTCTCCTTCTTTATTGGAGCATGTAGTAATTTCTTTTGATTCACTACCAGTAGTCTCTATATCCATTTCTCCACCTTTTGGTATACCCTCCGTATCTATTCCACTTTCTTCTTCTTCTTTCCCCGAAGTTACTACTGCTCCTTCTTTTGTTCCCTTTTCTTCGTCCTCCCTTTCTTTTTGTTCATTTGCATCAGGACCAAATCCATTTTCGTGTCCATCCCCATCTATCACTTCTACCATTTCTACCAAAGTTGTAAGTACGTAGGCTCCTTCCAAGGTGAGCGTAACTGCAGTTATAACCGATCCACCCATCCATTCCATCATTTCTATTCCACCACTTTTAACCACCACATCAGTTTCACATCCTAACCGCTCTGAAGCCCTCATTCCCTTTACCCCATTTTGGAATTGCAAACATTTCCAGACATTCAAGTGGCATCCAAGCAAAGAAGCAGTTCGAGTATTGTACTACCTGTGGGCAACCAATATCCACAAGAACAATTGGAAGTTGCCTGGAAGTAGTTTGTTGAAGATACCTCGGAGATTGATGCATGGGAGGAGCCCATCACAAATATTCAGGTCTTGCCCTTTATGCAGAAGTACACTCGTATGGAGCTTTCTCTTTTTGAGTTAGCCCAACGAGCGAGGTGCTCTAGTTTGGATGATATTCAAAATTTGCGCTTCATGCATAAGTCACTCAAAAATCCTTCATTGTGGACTATCGAGGCTTGGAAGGCAGTAGTTACAGTCTATGAGGTTACCTCTGAGAGCCTCAAGGAACAGGAGGAATAAGCAGCAAAAAAAATGAAGTAGCAGTGAAGGCCACTGAAGAAGAAGAGCGAGCTAAAATACTTTGTGTTGCAGCTGAAGCTGAAACCACCGAGGAAGTTGAGGAAGAGAAGAGCCGAAAGGCATCTACATCGAAGACACCAGCCAAAAAAGTTGGTAAGAAGACTCATGATCACCCAATGGACTAAGGCCTAGGATCGTTTGCATCCATGCGAGCTGGATACCCCGAGAGCCGCCGAAGTGTTGGCAGTTTTGCACTATGCCACATTGGTTTTAAATAAATTGCTGACTGTAATGTAAAAAATTCATGATTTCACATCTTGCTCAGAATGTTTAAAAATATTGCAGTCATTTCAGTTTTTATGTAATTTTTCATTCTGAAAATAAACAGTCTAACCCCAATCATGGTTTGGAAATCGACTTCAAATGGATTTGATTGAATCACCCACAAAAAAAAAGGGAAAAAGAGAAAATGAATTTCGCCCCAGAAGCCTCGGTCAAGAAGCAAAGCAATAGCAAAGAAAGAGAAAAAAATGATAAAATTCAGCCGAGTATTAGAACATAATCACGGTCGCCCATTGGTGGGGCGAACACGTTCCAAGGGAAGCCGAGCGCTGAAGATTAAAGAATGCAATCGTGTTCACCTTTTGAAAGGGGTGAACATTGTGTTCGCCTTTCATTTGGGCGAACACGATTTCAAGATGTACGTCATCTTCACCCCAAAATTTGGGCGACAAGCTTGTGCGCCTCTTTTGGGGGCGAATGGCATAAGGGGCGAACGTCATGATAGATGCGGCGAAGATATTTTGAAGGTGAATGTTATTTGTTTTTTAGCACATGTGATTAAATTTCTCCAGAGGCATGAGTAGAATTAAATGGGGCAAATTTTAATTATTAATTATCATCATCTTCGGCAATTTTAAAGCTTGATTTTTCTAGTTGAAGATTTATTTCGGGTAACTGCTGCAATTTAATGTTGGTGACGAAGTGGAAGCATTTTTGTTATTTTCAAGAACTTCTTCTCGAAGGTTTTACTCCCTCTCCAAAGCAAATTTAATATGGAGTAAATTGTTGAAGTTCGTGGTTAATTTCCAAGAAGATGGAGGTGACACAGATTTAATGATACGGTGATTGAATGCTGTCATCTCAAACCGTTTTCAGGATCGTGTCTACCAAAAGAAGATTTCCAAGAAATGATGACTCATTTGATGTATTCAATGAAAGAGATGCAAACCTCTATAAATACTAAGAGAAATTTCATTGTAAGGGGTTGGAAAAAATAGATATCCTACGAGAAAACTCTTCAAGTTCTTTGCAGTAATAGTGAATTCAAAACGTTTGGATTTGCAAATGACTTGGTGCATTGTCGTCTTCTACATTACGCATTTCTTTTACACAAGTAGCTTTATTATTTGTTGTTAAATTTAAATTCTGCAAGTTGAATTTAAATATTGCAAGTGAGAGAGTGAGTGCTGGAGTGTTGATATGAAGGTTACATGTGCAAAGTCATACGTAAATTCTGTTGTTTTGTCATCTATTGCATGCTATTTTCAGCTTGGTGTGGATTCTTGCTATCAGTCTATTCCCATCCTACATAGTTGGTCTGTGGCCAAATTTTCCATTTCTTTATGCATTTTCCAATTTGTTTTATGCATCCCTAGTCTTCAACCATTTTCGAATTAGTAAGGGAACCAACCCTCTCTAGAGATTGACACGAGGGACATCTCTTTCCTCCGGTATTTCAATGTTGGTCATGTCTAGGGCGCACAAACGTATATTTGTATGATTAGGCAGATTTTTTACCAACACGACCATTCTGAAGACTACCTTGGACAAAGAAATGTAAACCCGAAATTGAATTAAAAATTGTAACTCCGAAGTTGAAAATGCGATGTAGGAGGTGCTTATTGAGTAAGGATAGCACTTACCCAACTTCGATAGCCGTAGTGGTGACTACCGAGATTCGATGTTATCTATTCTCCAACTAATAGAAGATGGGGGTCTTAAGTTGTTGAGAGTAAAGAGCGACGGTATGGGATGTCGCTCCAGGATAACATACGAGTAGTACGTGAGGATACTCATGAACCTACTTCGATTGTGGAATTGCCAACTGGACGCATGGCTAGAGAGCTGGACCATGGGGTTGGAAAGTCCAACGGTAGATGGTATGAGCAGTATTACTGTCAATCAGAGTTGGGTCTAAGATATCTGGTCCAAAAGCCATGTGATGGCGGACCTTGATTAAACATTAGTTGAAGGTCAATGATTGGGTACTGGCATAGTTATGCTAGTTCTAAAGCATGAATATTTTACGTTTATATAGGTCAGTGGGCCTCATGGACATGAATGGATTACGAATCCACATTGATCATGCTTTAAAACAAGGGAAAATCAATGTTCACTCTTCCAGGTGTTATGGGCCCTGTAAGGGCAACCCCATGATAGGATCGAGAGAAACCCGAGAAATGGGTAAGGATATAATGATAATGGTAACCTATCGTGGGAAGTTGACCGGTCCCGAGCACTTAAGTCACCAACTGCAGTGGTGAAAATACTTGAAGTGTGATCCTCTATGCCAAAGTACTAATACAAGTTGGGAATAACTACTTAAATGTGTGACGGTTATGTATGCATTTAGTAAAATTTTGAATATGTGTTTTGACAACCAAGTGAGTAGACCTGGGTTGTGACAGGAAGGCCTAGGAAGCTCTTTGACCCTAGTTTTGGAATGACAATGATTTCAGTATTACACTCTCTATAAATCAGTAGTCACTATGGTGGTCTTCCATTCTCACCTATCAAGAGCAACCACTAGTCAAAATCCCCTTGGGTCCACATCCTTCAATTTTTTCATGAGGGTATCCAAGTCATCTTTGACCTCTTTTCCATGTAGACTAGGAACTAGCTTTCATGGGCATAAGTTAAAACATAGTTTTACCTCTTTGAGGTCGACAAAGAAATGTTTCAAGCAATTCAAGCCACAGTCTCGCCTAAAATGCTTCATAAAATTGGGGTTCAAACCCTATGTCCTTGGTGGAAGGACTAGAAATGGTATCCCGACACTCCTTTCAATAGCTATAAGCCGGACAAAGGGTATCGTTGGCTCTCGCCACATCTACCCATGGTCCCCAAGTTAAATGAGCGATGGAGAATCCAAGCAACCAACAAAGATTGGTAGAACATATTTCACACTCTATGGGATGTTGTTTTGGAGCCTAAAGTGGCTCACTTTCTTTGGTGTCTCCTTTTTTAGGGACTTCTTGTAGGAGAACACCTTCGTCATTTAGGATTGTACATTCTCAATTGTCCTTTTTGTCATTGCAAGGAATCTATTGAACATTTATTTTGGTATTGCCCTATGGCCCAAGATACATGGAAATGAATTCATAATTTTTTAAAACCTTTTTGGCCACAACCCTTTTCTTGGCTTATGGTTCTTGGGGATACAAGCTGAATGCCCGTACATATTAGCAGATTTGACATATTTTTAGGGTTGAGATTCTATTTAACATATGGAAAAATCGTAATGGATTTTTTTCTACTTAGCATGCATCTCTAGAGTTTTCCATGTATTCAAAAGCTCTAATATGCTCCAATATTTTACTTCAGATTCAAGCACAGGCAAACAAGGTTTCCCTTGAGGTTTAGCATCTGCTAACTCTATTGGATCATTAGGCAAATGCTCCTTGCATTATGGCTCGGGTTTCGCCCTCCCCACCTTGCCAAAGATATTCTTCTTCTCAATAATGGGATCAAGGGTGCAAGAGGTCTCAGGGAAGGACTCTGATTGTTTGTAGCCCTCGCCCGTAGGACCAATGTGCCATGGAAGGATTTTTCTCCATGCCATAGTATTACTATTGGGGCTTATCATTTGACTGGGCTGCCACTATGCCTCAAACCACAAGCAACACTTCAGAGTTGCAGGGCGACGATTTTGGGTGGGATTCAATTCTCACAAACCTTGATCCTCCCATCGGCTAGGGAAATCCTTCGGATAAGGATCCCCCTCCCTCTATTGGTGCTACTCCTATGGCGACTTAAGTACTAGCAAGTCTTCTGCCCTTTATTTTTTTGTTGATATGTTAATTGTTTTATAGTTGTCCCAAGACTTTTTCTAGCCTTGGGTTGATGTTTTGCATAGGATTTTGAGGTGTGCTTCCATACCACCCATATTTTTTGTGAATGATATACTTTCTTTTTTTAATAAGATCAAGTTCAAGTTCACTTTCAACAAAAATAAAATAAAATAATTAATTTAATATTTTTATTTTTAAAATATTATAATAAAATTATAATTTTTAAATAAATGTCATAGTTACGGTAAAAACCTTAACCTTAAATCTTTTATTTGGAGTTCCAAAGCTTTACCATTAAGTCCACTCAAACTCACCAACCATTAGTAACTTGAGTTTGGTTAAATAAACATATATTAAATAAATAACATTATAACGTCTCATATAACCTATAATACATTAGACATTAAAAATTATTTTACCTTTACCTTCAATATAAACATCAATATTTAAATGTCATCAAGATGTAAGGGTCTTTATAAATGGAAAGGCCAAATAATTGTTTATGTAAAATAATTAATTATAAAATATTTATATACAATCAATCAAATAAGAATAATCTTTTTGCATTGTTTCTAGCCATAACCCACAATATAAATTATTAATATTATATTTTTTATGATTAAGATATTGACTAAATGTATAGGCTCAGAATTAAAAGAGATTAATCCTGTAACTGTAATGTTTTGGCAGAATGCTGCACAGTGACGCTTGTGTTGAAAAGTTTAAAAGCTGGAGACCTAAAACATTCGAGTTCAAAAAAAAAAAATCATTCTACGTATACTTTGTCAGCCAAACTATCTAGTTTTGTATGGATAATAGAAGTATTTAATTGTAAATTTGTAATAAAGTAGGATATCCTTATGTAGAGTGGCACCACAGCAGAGCAGAGGATATGGCTCTGATCCATGCAACCTCAATTCAACTCTGTCACACAAAATTTGGTCACCCTCAACCCCCTCGTGGACGTGTGGTGGCCTCGGCGTCCAATGACAACACACCCAAAGTATGTTTTTCTCATTTTGTAATCCTTTTCATGCAAACTAATATGGAGTGTGTTCACTTCTTGACTTGTGATTCACCATTTTATTGATCTTATGGAAAACCCCCATAAGTTCCAGCTTAGGCCAGAGCCTTGCACTTTTTGTTTTCTTCTTTGGAGTGTTGCTGCCTGTTTGCCTTGCAGTGCCCTCTGGTTTTTCCAAGGGTCAGTGTGTCTTGTTTCCTTTATTAAGGCGAGGCTTGGGGACAGAGGTGTATTCCTTAATTGACAATCTTGTTTCTAAAGACTAATCACATTCAACCTTAAACATAGGCTAATTCTAGACACCATAGGTCATCCATCGAACCAGATGATATGCAAAGGCAAAACTTATATAAGTTCTTTGTCCTTTGGTCCTCTGCATATCAAGTAAATTACAACCCATGTGGGGATCATTTGGAGTTGCAAGGAGTAAATATCTATATCTATAACTAAGCCTAAACCCAGTTTTTTAAGTGATGGTCAATTAAGTTGGCATCCTCCAAGTAGCTGAGATCGTGAGATCCCCTTGCTAGAGCAAAGAAGGTTTATATTAGTTTAATTGTGGAGGTAGTTCATATTGATTTATCATGATTTTTCTCAATTGTTATATGGGATTGGGACGTTTTATTTTATAGTTAATATTTTTTTTTTGCTAAGATTTGAATTTTGGTTTCTTCCTTCAAAGCCCATATACTTAACCGATAGAACTCATTCCATTTAATATAAAATGTTAAGTTTAACTTGTGAGATTGAAATCCTGGTCAATGGTATCCCACCAATTGTCCCAGATTCCGTGGGTCCTTATAAAGATATGTACTATTAATATAAACTTTTTCTTGCTCATACAAGGAGGTCTTATACCACAAAAAAGTTGGGGTTGTTTGTGACCTAGTATATATTAGTTCAACTGTGAGCCTCTTTAAATTTCAACCTGTTCATCAAATTAATGGTAATTTGATTCTTGTCAATTCATCTTAAGTCTGAATTGGCAAGACTTAAATGACCACACATATATCTAGAATGTGAGATTCTTTGATCTTTTTCTTGCTTTTAGTTTCTAGTTAGTTCAAAGGCTTATAGAAAACATGAGTGAGCTTCTTCCTAAGTTGCAGGTCTCTGAATCATGTAATGCAACATAGAGTCTGAATTGAATGTTTATTGTCTACAAAGTATTAGTATCAGGATAAAAAACGAAGCTGCTTTACTGAGAAGGCAAATTACTTATGACACTGTGTCTGTGCTATATTGGGTAAGGCAAAGATATGGATAATTGAAATGAAAATTCTGTGAAGGGCCATTTTGATGGTCATAAATGGGAAGTTACAACAATAATGTGCACAATATCCTACCCGACATACGTATGCATACACATGTATTCTTGTTGTAAGAGTTAAGCCCTTCTTACAGATCTATTTGTAATTTTCCTATGTGCACGTACAAAAACAAAAATACAAAATCCATCCTATTTCACCTGTGAAACAATATCTCATGGTACATCACAACTATAGTACAGCAACTCAAAATAAGAGAGAGAGAGAGAGTCTGATCATGATAAAGTTATTATTGATGATGATATAGATTTCTAATCTTTGTGATTTTGGGGGTTTGACTTGATCCAATTTTAAAGTTAAGATAATGATTTATGACAAGGACATTCCAACTTTATAATTATGTTAGTTGAAATCCATAAGAGCTTTTACACATTTTTTCCATTCAAAACCTCATGTTATATCAATTATTTCATACATTGTGTTCTCTAGTTGATTTTTCTTCAAATAAAAAATGCTCAACCTGTTTTAGATACCTTTATGCAGGCATTTGTGGATCCGTCGCATACAATGTCACATATATACTAATTCTAGGGATTGTTTCTGTAGAAAGCACCTTCTCTCGATCTATTAAGAAGGTCCAAACTCACCCATTGTTCAATTTGACAGCTACACTGACACACAACAGTCAGTTTGAGAATATTTGGTCATCTTCCTTCTAGAAAATGTGCTGTAACATCCTCTTGTTTCTAGTCTATTATCTGACTTCTATTTCTATATCATGTGCAAAAGCATGCATATAGATTGTTAGAGGACAGGGTTATCTGGCAGAATCTGGGTAAAAGGGTGTCAAATTTGTTTGCTCATATTGAGACCTAAAATGTCACGTTGCCCAAGTCTGACTCAACCACTATGAAATATCTAAGAACTGAAATCAGATTCACTCATTAGACCTTTACAGCCTTATTTCTTCATATTAATATGATTATAATTCATTCTTTTAATACCTATTAAAAAACAAGTGCATTCTTTTAACAAAGATCCATGTGCTTTGTGTTATGATTTTTAGTTGGAGGATATCATTAATTTCTTTAGGTTTTCTAGTTGAAGAATTGCGCAGTATTTAACTAAAATGGGTGCATCTCTAGTGAAAGTACTCTGAAGGTAGGACATATATGAGTGCGCAAGACGATGGTGAGAAATGCAAAAGTACAACTTATTGAAAAGTTCAGTGGAGAGCATTTCTTTCCCTGGCAGTTGAAAATGCATATGTTTCTTATGTAAGATGATCTGTGGAATGCTGTAAATGGTGAAATGATGAACCCAGCTGATTAGATGTAAAAAGAATTTAAAGAATTTAATGTCAGGATGAGAAGGCAATAGAAGCAGTGTTACTCAATCTGGAAGACAATGGGTTGCTCTGTGTCAGCCACACAAAGTCTGCAAAAGAGGTAGAGCACTATTTAAGACAAGTGATTGAAACAAAAGATTTGGTCAACACAACATATGTCAGGTGGAAATTTTCATCATGAAGCCAATGAAAGAGAAACTATGTCAACCCATGTAGCAAGAAATGACGTCCCCAACGGATCAAATAACCACCATCGGTTCCTGAAGTCTCCAGTGGATCAAATAACCACCATTGGTTCACTTATTTTCCACATGTGGGGGGAGGTGTGAGTGCGGTTGACTATGTCATCACTAATAGGACCTTGCTTTCCAATATTCACAGCCTTTAGGTTTTTAGTCAGCTTCCCTTGGTCGATCATGCAATGTTGACTTTCTCCTTGGGTTCCTCCTCTTTCACCTATTTATCTTTTCCTCCTCCATTTCCCAGTCTCTCTTGATTCCACCATAGCAATTGTTGACAAGTTTTGTCACATTGCTTATGAAGGGGTAGTGAAATTTGATTATGTTGATTTTCTTGATATAGTTTTCTTATTTTTGTTGATAGTAGTGTTACATCAGTTTTGGCTGTCATTTTTTGAATCCCCCTTGTAAATAACTGAATTTGAAAGAGCTTCGCCCATAATATAGCAAGAAAAAGGAGCTTTGCAAACAGCAGGCAGGAAAAAACATAGTTGCAAGCCAAATTTTCTAAGGCACAGAAAGAGCTTTGCAAGCGAAGATCCCACAAGACTAGCTTCGAGCCGAAGTTTTGCGAAGCATACAATGTAAAGTAAAATGCCAAAACAAATTCTTAAGTATGGAAAAACACTTCGCAAAAATGCTAGCGAAACACCTGCTTCGGCCGTCCCTTTTGGCGAACCACTCAGGAAAATCTACTTCGCTCAAAATCTTCCCGAAGCACCTGCTTCGGGCGACTCAAGTGTGAAGCTTCCCCCTCCGAAGGCTGGTTGTCCCTGAAAATTTTCTAAGGCATGGAGGAGCTTCGCTTGAATTTTCCCCGAAAGGCTGTTTTTGAAATGGTTCGCGGCGAAGCAATTTTGAAGGTCCACTTCGGCTGAATTTTGTGCGAAGCTCCCCCAGTAGAAGCCTAACTGTATGCCCAAAATTTTCTAAGGCAAAATTCTACTTCGCTTGAATTTTCCCCGAACGGCCACTTTGAAAAAAGGTTCGCAGCGAAGCTGTTCCTGGATGTCCCTTCGCTGCGAAGCACCAATACAAAGAAGTCTATCCCACTTCGGCTCTCATCCATGGCGAAGCAGCTCCCCGAACTAAAATTCAGCGAAGTTCTCCAAGGCACACACCCCAAGACCGGGTATTTCTTCGAGGCAATTGAGTGGTTCATTAATGCATCTTTACTTGCCCGAAAGACCCGAGACTCATTTTCAGCAATGGAAAAGGAAAGGTCAGCCGCAGGAGGAAAACCCGATGGACCCGGCAGCCACTCGAGCATTGCGCCCAGAGATTGAGGACGAGTCAGGGGGCCCATTAGTGAGAGTTTCCCCGGCTAAAGCGGTCGTAATTGCTAAATATAGGAATGGATGTGAGAACTCAGTCACGGGAGGAGCAAAGGCAGATTTTCCAGTTTTTCGAGGGCGTACTGCTAGGTTTTGTGCAATGATGGCTTAGAGGGCCGGGTCCTCTATAAAAACCCATGAATTGTAATGAAAAAGGGGGGGGAACTTTTGCTAGAAAGCTGCTGTAACTTGATTCCTGCAATTGATATTAAAGACTTTGGGCTCATTTCTCTCTTGTATGCTGCCTTCTGTGATTATTTTTGCTATTCTGTCTTTGATTGTATACTGTAATTCTGAATCCTGAATTTAGGTGTGTAATTGGGGACAGAACCCTGGAGTTCTCCTGGAGGATACATAGGGGATAAAATGCCATGTTAATGTTCTTGTATGCTGCCTGTGGATAGTGTTTCTGCTATATTTACATGTTTCCTGTTCGCTGTAATTCTGAAATCTGGATTTAGGCGTAGGGGAATAAGTGAATCCTGGAACTCGTCCAGAGGATACATAGGAAAGTTAGCGTGGTGTTCATTTATGTGTTATGCTTTGTATTTATTGTTGCTACTTCAAGGTATTAGTTAGTAATCGTGCTACCGGTTCTTCCCCTCATTAAATCAATCAACTGCATTTCTTCCCTAGCTCTTTTATTTCTTTCCTGTACCCTTACTATTTTTATCTCTTTCCTGTACTCTCATTTAAAAAAAAAATAGTAGTTTAGTAAAGGAGTCGGCCTTTCTCCGGAGATTGGCACGAAGGGCATCTCTTCCCTCCGGCCTTTCAATGTTGGTCCAGGTCTAGGGCGCGTATACGTACAAAATCCTTTCCTGTGGCAAATTTGTGACCAACAGTTTCTGGCACGCCCGGTGGGACCCGGTCCGTCTCACCTTGTGAGTGGTAGTGAGAGCCGATGCTTATCTCATTACCAAACAGACTCTAGCATCTGGCGACTTTGCTTAACCTAGAAATCTCAAAGTCGTTGAGACCGATACCAAAGTATCCGTGCCTTCATGCAAACAAGATATCGAGTTAGGAATAATGGAGAAGGAACTGAGTTTTTTGAACTCGACATTGATGCTTTCGGAGAGCACCCTAGGCTGATAACACCCGAACAACTGTTACGGAGGGCGCCTTCGCAAGAAGCTGTATTTGATGAAGAGGGCCTAACTTCCGACAGCACAACAACTAGTCTTCTCCCTAATCCTCCTAACTCCCTCGATCATCCAAGCGCTTCCGTCAGTCACCTACAAGGGACTTCGGGAATCTCTATCTTTCCGACTCCAAGCGCAGTCATGGCACACCAACAGCAGCAGCAGCAGCTGCCACCACAGCAACAACAACCCAGGTTGTTCCCGGCATGGAACTCTTTCGGACCATTAAACCTGGCAGGACAAGAACAGGTTCCACTTGCTACGATGAAGAAAATTCCTACCTTCGATGGTACGGGGAAGACCGCTCTGGAACACATTCAAGACATAGTTTCTCTTGCGGCAATACACAACATCACCGAAGGAGTGATGGTGAAGCTTCTGGTTCTATCCCTCCGAGGAAAAATCCTTTATTGGTATAGATCGCTTCCGCCTGGTACCATAACAAGTTGGGACCAGTTAGTCGGACAATTGATGAGAGGTTTCAATGAGTCTGCTGACCCTTCCTCCCTCTTGCATCAATTTACAACAATTTAGAGACACCCGCAGGAGGAAATTGCAGACTTTAATGTGAGGTTCACTCGGACTTGGCAAAGAGTACCCACTGGACTTCGGCCAACCAACGAGGCTGCAACATACTACTATCTTAGGGCCCTCAATCCAGATATCAGTGTGATGGTAAAGTATTCGAATGTGAATACTTTCCCTGAGCTCTATGAATTAGCCCAGAAAGCGGAAATGGACCTGATAGCCGTAGGAAAGCTTCCCCAAAGGATGCCGATGCCTATATTCCCGGAGTTTCCGCAGACACAATGCCTGAATGCAGCTACGTCGCAAGCCTCCATAACCCCTGTATATCCCATCTCGTCATGGAATCCTAACCCCGTTGTAACCCAAATCGTTACTCCACAAGTGCATTTCCCCGCATATTCAACGCCACAGCCTACCGTTCCTGCGTTACCGACACCACCTCAATACCCCGCTTTGCCCCCAATACCTACGATGGCTCCATTGCCGCAGGCCCCCAAAGCTGAAGATATGCAGGCTAAAATATTACAGGAAGTTTAGTCTTTGAACTCTACTGTACAGACTTTGTCGAACGATATGATTATCATGAAGAAGAAACAAGCACAGCAAGAATTTCTTCCAAGGAGGTCTTACTCACCGCCAACGCTCACCAAAGATCAAGTGGTGCAACCAGGAAGATCTTCGGCAAGAAATGCTGTGATCGACGAAGGAACAAGCACTTCTGACATTGTGCACTGGTGTTCTATATGCAATGATCCACATGAGGAAAACACCTGTATGTTGCATCAACATTTTGTGCAGACGCTGTCAGGAAACAACCCCAGCGGACAAGTCAACATGATAAGACAAACAGATCAGAACCCGGTCGTGGACGAAGAAGAGCAATTTTCAATGCTTACTAGGGAGGGAAAAAGACCGATGGAAGTGAACGCAGCTCAAATGGCTCCCTTGAAGGTATATACCCGCCGCGAAAAGGAGCAGCAACCTGCTAAAGCCCCAGACAAAGCTTCACACCCAGCGCCAGCAAAAGAGAAGATCCAACAAGTCTCCGCAGCCCCGCCTCAGGCTGAAACTAAAGAGCAGGCAAGGGAAAAGCTTAAGTTCCCTTCGCTAACCAAGCGGTAAAGAGTTGAAGCCACGGAGCAATATCACACAAAGTACGAAGCTAAAAAAGGGCCCGAAGTGCATACCCCCATAAGGTATAATATCATGGATGAGCTAAAAAAGACCCCTGCCAAGATTAGTTTATATGATGCTTTACAACTACCAGGACAGGTAGACTTGTTGCAGGAGTCTTTGAAGTCCGAAAGCTGGGCAATCAATGCCGCCCGCCATAGTGCAAACTCTGTCTACGCCCATAACAAGAAAGAACAGACCTCCCCCGTTTTACTTGTCATTACAAATGGAAGGTCACATTGTCCATAACTGTATGATTGATTCAGGGGCAGCAACGACGGTCATGCCTAAAGCGGTCTGCGAAGAAATAGGGATGGAGTATACAAGAAGCTGCCATGGCGTACTCCAACTGGATGGCACTCCTATAAAGACCGTCGGGGTAATCAAAGATATACCCATCCGACTACACAAAGTGCCCCAAATTGTGGTGATACAGGAAGTGGTAGTAGTAGATCTAGAACCCTATTTCAGCATGTGTCTTTCGAGGGAATTCACGGCGAAGCTAGGGGGATAACTGTCCATGGACTATTCACATTTGGAGGTTCCATTCAAAGGGAAGAAGGTCAATATTTACAACGAGAAACCTTCCACGTTTCTCGTACTAAAAATGATTGAAGAAGAATTGAATGATCTCGTCCATGCGATAACAGAAGAAATTGAACGAGCGGACTTAGTAGAGGAGTCCCTTGCACAACTAAGTTCTGAAGATGAATTTTCATTGACATACTTTAATGCTATGATAGAGATAGAAATAGGGTGTTACACCATTGCAAAACCAGAGAAACACATTAAGTCAAAAGATAAAGTACCTGCCCAAGGAGAATTATGGCAATTATTCTTTGATGGTGCCCGGTGCAAAAACGGAGCCGGGGCAGGGATCCTTCTAGTGTCACCATCCGGAGAACAGAAAGAATATTGCTATAGATTAGTTTGGAGTTGCACCAACAATGCAACAGAATATGAAGCCCTATGCCTAGGACTGAAAAAAGCGGAAAAGCTAGGCATAAAACACCTCAAAATTTTTAGAGATTCAGAACTGGTATGCAATCAGGTCACCAACAAGTGCATCTCAAAAAAGCATTATCTTAAAGCATACCGCAACAGAGTATAGGACCTATTTGAACAGTTTAAGTCACTCAATCTGCAGTCCATCCCGCGAGAGAAGAATAGACACGCCGACGTCTTGGCCTCCATCGCGGCTAGATATTCTCCAACTGACGACATAGTACACAAGCCCAAGGCCGTGAGGATGATTTATAGGCCCTTTGTGCCGGATAAGGACATGCATTGGCATGTTTTCGACAATGATGAACAGATCATCAATTTCTTGGTCCAAGTATGAAGGACTGGTCCAGTTAAAAAATAACCATGTTCCAAGAGGATTGATCACTCTAGAGAGCCTGTTCGATCAGAACGACAGAGTAGTTTCTCACAGAATAAAAGTCGACGCTAGGCAATATCAAGATCTAGAGCTTGAATCCGGGAAAGTGATAAAAGTTGGAGCGGACTGTACCATGGCTGAGTTAGAACAAATCAGGTCTCTATGCAGGAAGTATCCAGATATAGTAGCCTGGTCTTACCAAGACCTAAAGGGCTATGACCGAAGGTTGGTTCAACACACCATCGAGCTACAAGAAGGGGTAAAAACATTTCAGACAGAGGCAAAGGCCGGTCAACCCAAAGATCGAAGCTCTGATGAAAGCTGAACTTCTGAAAATGCTTGAAGCAAAGATCATCTATCCCATAAAGTATTCTTCTTGGGTAGCAAACTTAGTTCCTTTCAGGAAGAAAAATGGGGATATTCGGCTATGTGTGGACTTCCGCAACTTAAATCAAGCTTCACTCAAAGACCACTATCCCCTCCCGCAGATTGATCAAATCTTGCACTCAGTAGCTGGAGCCCAACATTTCTCCCTACTCGATGGTTTTTCAGGATATAACCAGATTTGGGTTAGAAATGAAGACCAGCACAAAACAACCTTTACTACTAAGTGGGGGACGTTCGCTTACTAGCGGATGCCGTTTGGCCTTTCGAACGCAGGTGCTACCTTCCAGAGAGCTATGGACTTAGCATTTGGAGAACTGCTGAACAAGCTTATCGTCATCTATTTGGATGACATGACCGTATTTTCACGAACAAGAGAGGACCATCCCTCGCACCTGCAGCAAATATTTGAAAAATGCCGAGAATTTGGCATCTCAATCAATCCTAAGAAGTCCATCTTTGCAGTGAATGAAGGAAAACTGCTGGGGCACCTTATATCGGAAAAGGGGCTCGCGATAGACCCTGATTGGGCTGAGGCTTTCCTAAAGCTTCCATTACCAATGAATAAGAAGGGGCTGCAGTCCTTCTTCGGGCAAATTAATTTCGTGAGGAATTTTGTACCAGACTTCGCCCAAATCATCAAGCCGATGTCCCAACTTTTAAAGAAAGATGCCGAATTTGTCTGGACTGACGAAAGGAGGAAGCATTTGAAGAAATCAAGGCCCGTATCGCTCAGGCACCCGTCCTGACTAACCCTGACTACAGTAGGGATTTCATCCTATATGCTGTAGGAGAACCCGAAAGTTATGCCGCAGTCCTGACGCAAAAGGGAGAAGATGGCGAAGAGCGCCCCTGTTGTAAATGTGAATAGGACTTAGAAAAATCCAGTTTTTTCTAGTCCTAAGTGTAAACACTCCTAGGTTTTGTCGGCATCAATTTTTTAATTTTTTCTATTCTCCCTACCCTCCTCCTATATTCCCTCTATTCCTTTCTCCTTATCCCTCCATTTCCTCCGTTATTCCTTCTTCTCCTTATCCCTCCATTTCCTCCGTTATTCCTTCTTCCTCCTTATCCCTCCAACTCCCTTTCCCCTTATTCCTCCAACTTCCCTTCATTTCCTCTCCTATCCCCTTCGCCGACTTCCTCCCTATCGCCTACATATATATTCACTATAATTTGCAATGTTTCAAGGTTGATGGGTGCAATTATTTAAATTATTTTCTGCTGCATTAATTTTTAATTTGTTGTGTTATTTTTGTTGTGCACCCTGGTCTATCATCGGTATCGAGCGTGAGGTCGGGCACGGTTCCCGAGGCAGGTGTCAGACGAGAAGGTCGAGGCGTTGCCAGCAAGGCTCGGATCCCGAGGCGGATCACGAGCAGGTTCGGGCACAGATCCTGAGACGGATCGTGCGCAGGTGTCAGGAGGACATCAGGCTCGGCACGCATCCCGAAGCGACATGTGGATCGAGGTGGCTCGAATGCTAAGGTGACGACACGTGGCAGCGGCACGCAGATCGAGGTGACACTGAGGCGACAAGTGGCGGCTGACGCAGCGGACGTGGCAGCAGTGGACGTGGACAGCACGCGGATCGAGGCAGTTGACGTGGCGGCGTGTGATTGGTCGAAAAGTGTGCCACGTGGCGACGAGTGGCGGATTTGCATTGGTCAACGTGGCATTGTTTGATTGGCTGCGTTTGCGGCAAAAGAGCGGGATCTGACTGCCCGAAGGCAGTCGAATATCCCTCTGTGCCTTCGGGTATAAAAACCCCACCTGCGCCTCCGCGCAGTGCATGTGGGATAAACAAAAGCAATTTTTTTTTTTAAATTTTGCCCCGCCGTGCTTGAATATCCACCCTCGTGCCTTTTACGACACGTCCAAGGGGCGTGGTGCAGCGGACAGGGCGGTCCGCTAGCGGGGAGACGACCCGGGGTCGAATCCCACCGAGAAGCAAAAAAAAATTTTTTTTTTATTTTTTTTAAAATTCGGACAGGGGTTTAATACAGTGGCCGTCCGCTTTGTTTCCAGCGGAGCCGCTTGGTGCAGCGGCAAAGCCCGCCCGCCGTGTTTGGGAGGTCGCGGGTTCGATTTCGCCCGCTTGAAAAAGGTAAAATATTTTTTTAAAGGTTTTAATTTTATAAAGTTTTTTAAATTATTTAATAATTTTAAATTATATTTTTTTAAAATTATCTTTTTAATAATTTATTTAAAAGGTAATTTAAAAAAATATAAAAATTTATTAAATTTTTTTTAAAGACTTTATAAAAATTTTAAAAACCTTGTTTGATGAGCATTTGAAAAAGGAGAAATAATGTGCCCTTGAAATGTTAGATGATCCGGTCAGTGGGGTGCTATAATGCACTTCTCTCGATTTTGAGAAGAGAGACACCGAAATCCTTTGATGAAAGGGTTCAACGATCAGGTCTCCATACAGTCTTTTGTCAGCTGGAAAATCAGGTGATTGCTCATCTGAGGAAACCGGATTCAGGGTACGAGGGAGATTCTAAAGACAACATCTTCGGACAAAGGATTGAAGAGTCCGAGATCGTGGAAGTTGTACCAGAGGACCAAGCAAGTGCCAGTTATACACCTGGTGTACTGGTAGCAGAATCAAGTGAGAGCTATACACCACGCTCTCCTGAACCAGAAGCAGAAGAAGAAGAAGAAGAAGAAGAAGAAGATCCAGAGGAAGTGGATCCTGAAGAACCTGAGGTCATAGTCATCAGCAGTAGTTCCGAAGCCGAACCTGAATGTTCTAAAAAGGCGAGATTTGATTTGAATCATTAATCTCTTTGTACTGCTTTATATTGCTTGTTTGCTTCAAATAAAGTTTGTTTTTATTCTGCAATGGCATCCAATACTAGTCTACCGATTCTTGAGTTCAATGGAGGAGACTATGAGTATTGGTCAATTAAAATGAAAACCCTTTTGATAGGAAAAGGTTTATGGGATGTAGTCGAAGAGGGCTATACTGAACCTACTGCTGCTGAATGGGCAACTTTCTCTAATGCTGATAAAAAGGCTAAAAAAGAAGCACAGAAAAACAATGCTTTCGCCCTTTATCACATACATGCTGCCCTAGATAAAAGTATCTTCCCTAGGGTTGCCTCTTATGTAATTGCACAAGATGCCTGGAATGCCCTAAAAGAAAGTTATAGAGGTAGTGACCAAGTAAAATAGGTAAAGATGCAAACATTGAAACGAGATTTTGAAAATCTCAGGATGCAAGAAAATGAAAAAGTGGGAGATTACTGCGTGCGAGTGAAAGCCGTAGTTGATAAAATGGTCACACTAGGGGAAGATATTAAGCCAGAGGTTATGGTGAAGAAAGTGTTGAGAACACTTCTTCCTAAGTGGAATTCTGTTGCAATAATTATTGAAGAATCCAAAGACTTAACCTCGTTGTCTTTTGATGCCCTAACTGGTTCACTTCTCTCACATGAAGAGAGGTTACAGGAAACTCCTACCACCAGTTATGGAGGAGATGATAAAGCTTTTGCCTCACATGAAGGAAGAGGTAGAGGCCGTGGCAGAGGACAACAAAGAGGCAGAGGAAGGAATAATCAAAGAGGAGGAACTCCTAACAGAGGAGGATCATCCAACAGAGGAGGAAATCAGAATAGAGGAGGACAACAACAAAATAGAGGGAAACAATCAAGCAAAGGAAAAGGAGGAGATAAATCAAAACAAGTTTGCTACAATTGTGGCAAACCTGGCCATTATGCTCGAGATTGTTGGTCAAAGTCTTCGCAAGGAAGCAAGAAGCAACCAGAGCAGTCAATTTGGAAATTTTGGAGAAGAGGAAGAGTCCACAAATCTCTTTCTTTCTTATGGCCAGACAGAGCAAAATATGAATGATACATGGATTTTGGACACTGGGTGTTCAAATCACATGAGTGGCAAAGAAGAACTCTTTGCTACTTTAGACTCCTCATACAAATCCAACATCCGATTGGGAGATGACAAATCATTGGCAGTTGAAGGCATTGGAGCCATGGAGGTTCCAACGAAAGAAGGCGTCAAGCAAGTAAGTGATATCTATTACACACCCCATCTTCAACACAATCTTTTAAGTGTTGGTCAAATGCTAGAAAAGAATTACAAGTTGATTTTTGATGAGGGTAAATGCACCATTTTTGACAAGAACAATAGTAATAGAATCATTACACAAGTGCCAATGTCAAAGAATAGATTATTCCCTTTAAAGTTTGGCCAGCCAGGAGGAAATAAGTTAGCAAATGTTGCTATTACCAATCCAAGTGTCCTATGGCACTTGAGATATGGTCATTTGAATTCAGCAAGTTTGAAAATGCTAACTTCACAAGCAATGGTAACTGGACTTCCCAAAATTCAAGATAGTAAGGAAGTCTTGTGAAGGGTGTGCCTTGGGCAAGCATGCCAGATCAAAATTTCCTCATGGACAAGCATGGCGGGCCAGCTATCCACTCCAGCTTAGTGCATTCAGACATCTGTGGTCCGATGCAGACCAAGAGTCTAGGTAACCACTCTTACTTCCTACTTTTTATTGATGATTGCACAAGAATGTGTTGGATATATTTTTTGAAGCATAAGGATGAAGCATTTGCATGCTTTGTTGATTTTAAAGCAAAAGTTGAAAGTGAGAGTGGATATTCTGTAAAATGTCTTAGATCGGATAAAGGAGGAGAATACTCCTCTAATCAGTTTTTGAATTTTTGTAAACATCATGGCATCAAGAGGCAGTTCACAACTGCCTACACTCCACAAGCAAAATGGTGTAGCAGAAAGGAAGAATCGCACCATTGTGGAGATGGCAAGATCAATGCTTCAGACAAAGCATTTGAGTAATTCATATTGGGGAGATGCAACAAGGACTAGTGTTCACATCTTGAACAAAAGTCCTACTTCAAGTTTGAAAGGGAAGACACCTTACCAAGCCTGGTATGGTAAGAAACCAAATGTGAAGTATTTCAGAGTATTTGGTTCATTGGCATATGCTCACATTCCTGATGAGCTGAGAAAGAAGCTTGATCCAAAGAGTCAAGCATGCATTTTTGTAGGATACTGTGAAAACACAAAAGGTTATAGACTCTACAATCCTACGACTCGAAAGATAGTGATTTCAAGGGATGTGATTTTTGATGAAGGGGGAGAATGGGGTAAGCCCCAAATATTCAAGTGATGTTGAAGCCACTGATATAGTTGCTCAGCAGGTGCAACCGCAGATACCACAGAAAGGAAAGCAATCTCCTCCCACACATCCTCCAAGTCCATCTTCTGATTCAACTACTTCACCAAGTCCTTCTCCACAGCGATCAGTAAGTTCCTCACCAATGGACATTGATTTTCCATCCAAAGGTAAGAGAACTCTACAATATCATCCATCATCTCAGATGTTGGATAAAATTTTTTCAAGAAGATACACTAGGAGTCAAGCTAGTGAAATGGAATCTGTTTTACACAGATTAGAAAGTATGCACTTGTATGGTGATGATGACTCCCAACAGGAACCTAGGGGAGATCAAGTTAACTATGCTTTGTTAACTAGTGCACAACTTGAACCTTCTAGTTATGAGAAGGCATGTACTCAAAAAATTTGGCAAGATGCCATGAAAGAGGAGATAACCTCTATAAAAAACAACGACACTTGGGAGCTCGTGAAGCTTCCTAAAGGAAAGAAATGTGTTGGCTGTAAATGGATCTTCAAGACCAAGTTTAATGCTGATGGAAGCATTGAGAGGCACAAGGCAAGATTAGTAGCAAAGGGTTTTACTCATAAATATGGAATTGATTATGAAGAGACTTTTGCTCCTGTAGCTAGACAGAGACTATCGTAACAGATTCTTGCCTTAGCTGCACACAAAGGATGGAAAGTCCAACACATGGATGTAAAGAGTGCATTTCTCAATGGTTACTTGACAGAAGAAGTGTACGTTGAGCAACCACAGGGATTTGAAGAGCAAGGTAAGGAACACCTTGTTTACAGATTGAAGAAGGCACTCTATGGTCTTAAACAGGCACCAAGAGCTTGGTACTCACGCATTGATGGGTACTTCAAAGATTATGGGTTCACCAGGAGCAAAAATGAACCCACACTCTACTACCTAAAGCAAGGTAATGACATCCTCATAGTTTGCTTGTATGTGGATGATCTCATTTTTATGGGTAGTAATGAAAAAATGAATATGGAGTTCAAACACTCCATGATGACGCAGTTTGAGATGAAGGATCTTGGCTTAATGCACTACTACCTTGGAATGGAGGTTCATCAGTCGATACAGGGATCTTCATCTCGTCAACATAAGTATGCTCAGGATATGATCAAGAAGTTTGCTATGGAGCATTGCAAACCAGTTGCAACTCCAGTTGGACATGGGATCCAATTAAGCAAAGATGATGGAGCACCAAAAGTTGACGTGACCACTTTCGAAGCATGGTTGGGAGTTTGATGTTTCTCGCCAACACCGGACTCGTATATTCAAGATGTTGTATCTCTTGTTTCTAGATTTATGTCTAACCCATCTGAGCTGCATTTGCAGGCAGCTAAAAGAATTTTGAGATATGTGAAAGGTACATTGGATTTTGGAATCCAGTACCATAAATGTGACACTATCAAGCTTGTAGGCTTCAGCGATAGTGATTGGGGTAGCAATATTGATGACAGGAAGTCAACATCAAGAAACTGTTTTAGTCTTGGATCAGGACTAATAACTTGGAGTTCCAAAAAGCAGATAGTAGTAGCGCTATCTTCAACAGAAGCTGAATATATAGCAGTTACTTATGCAAGTACTCAAGCCTTATGGCTAAGGAAAGTACTAGAAGAGATTGGAGAACAACAAAGTGGTCCGACTCGTAGTCTACTGCGACAACATCAGTGCCATTCAATTGGCATATAATCCTGTCCACCATAGCAGAACGAAGCATTTTGATATGAAGTACCACTTCATCAGAGATATGGTGGAACATGAAATTGTTGAGCTTCAATACTGTCACACTTTGGAGAACGTCGCGGACATCTTCACCAAGGCGATGACTAAAGCTCAATTTGTAAAGCTGAGAGACTGTGTAGTCAGTCCTCTCAACTTTAAGGGGGAGAATGTTGCAAGTGTGAATAGGGTTTCTTCTTAAGTGGCTTAGAAAAATCTTTTTTCTAGTCCTAAGTGTGAAAACTCCTAAGTTTTGTCGGCAAGATTTGTCGGCACAATTTTTCTAATTTTTCCTATTCTCCCTAACTCCCCTCCTATATTCTTTCCTCTATTCCTTTCTCCTTATCCCTCCATTTCCTCCGTTATTCCTTCTTCCTCCTTATCCCTCCAACTCCCTTTCCCCTTATTCCTCCAACTTCCCTTCATTTCCTCTCCTATCCCCTCCGCCGACTTCCTCCCTATCGCCTACATATATATTCACTATTATTTGCAATGTTAGAAGGTTGATGGGTGCAATTATTTAAATTATTATCAGCTGCAATTTATGTTCTAATTTGTTGAGTTATTTTTCGTTTGCACCCTGTTCTATCAGCCCCATTGCGTTTCTAAGCCAGGTGATACAACCCCACGAGGAGAAATACAACTTCATAGAAAGACAGGTGCACACTATCATGAAGTCCCTAAGGAAATTCAAACATTTCGTCTCCCAAAGTCGGGTTACAGTGTTCGTCATCCATCCTGATGTACGCAATTTCATTATCCAAGGAGAGTTGGGCAGCAAAAGGGCTGGTTGGGTCAACAAAATACAGGAATTTGACATTGAAATCAGACCCACAAAGTTGGTTTGCGGTCGCGCGCTATGCCAAGAGCTTGCGAAGAGTGTAGCAGTTGAAGTAACAGCTTGTCAGTGGGATGACTTAACAGCAGAAGAAAGCTTCGCAAACCGAGACGAGGATGAAAAGGACTGGGTTAATGAAATAGTAGAATATTTCAGCACTGGGATATGTCCTTCGCATTTAAATACTTCGCAGCGAAGACACTTCAGGCTGAAAGCCCTTCGCTTTGTCTTACGCCCTGAGGGCCTGTTCTACCAAAATATTGATGGCGGTCTTCTGAAGTGTGTAAGGGAGGATGATAAGAAATGGGTCCTTGGTGAATTCCACTTACGTTTATCAGGGGGCCACTTTGCAGGAAGGACAACTGCTTTAAAGATAATCAGGGCGGGCTACTACTGGCCCTCGCTCTTCGCCGATGCCTTCGCGGTTTGCAAAAAGTGTGAATAGTGTCAGAAGTTCGCCGGGCGAAGTAAAAATGCTCCCATGCCCCTCCAGCCAATACAAGCGGAAGCACCATTTCAATAGTGGGGATTGGACTTCATAGGGGTCATCTCGCCGAACTCTTCTGCAGGACATAAATTCATCCTCACCGCGACCGATTACTTCACCAGATGGGCCGAAGCAGTGCCCGCCAAACAAGCTGATCAAGAAACGGTAGTCACTTTTCTAGAAGGCTTGATCACCCGGTTCGGCATCCCCGAAGCAATAGTAACAGATAATGGCCCCGGATTCATAGGCGCCAGAATTAATGAGTTCACTTGCAAATATGGGATATACCGCAAGGTCAGCTCCAATTACTATCCCCAGGGTAATGGATTAGCAGAATCAACAAATAAGACCCTGTTGAGGTTGCTGAGAAAGCTCATAGACAAAAACAAAAGGACTTGGCATCTTCTCTTAGATCAAGCCTTATGGGCTGATCGAATATCTATTAAGAAGTCGATCAAAACCTCACCGTATGCTTTGGTGTATGGTAAAGAGGCTGTCCTACCAACCCATATAAAAATTCCTGCGTTGAAAATGTTAAGTGATGAAGAAGCAGAATCCGGTCCTATGGAAGTTAGGCTAGCCCAATTATTGCAATTAGAGGAAGAACGGGATAAAGCATATCAGAACTTCGCAAAGCATGCCCAGGTCACCCGAAACTGGTTCAAGAAGAAGTCATCCGTCCGGACATTTAAAGTGGGAGACTTGGTTCGGAAATGGAATTCATGGAAGGTTAAGCCAGGTAATCATGATAAACTGGATGCGTTTTGGGAAGGACCGTTCGAGATTGCCAAAGTAAATTCAGCTAACTCCTTTATCCTCAAGGATGCGACTGGTCAGACTCTGCCACTTCCCGTAAACGGTCTTCACTTGAAGACCTTCTATCATTAAAAGTTTTCTGGAAAATCTTAATCCTTGTATATACTGTTGTTTATACTTGTACAAACTTTGTTTTAAGAGTCTCTAGAATTAAGCATGTAGTTAGATATAGATTGCATCCTCACGTCATTGTGAAAATGAAGTTTTGCCTCGTGACTAAGGTTCAGCTTTGCCGAATCAAGAGTAAAATCTCCTTCGGAATTTTTCCACGCGAAGTAGCCGGCGTAGGTCGGTTCGCTGCGAAGCACTTTCAAATCAAGAAGCGAAAAAAGGCGCGAAGAAGGCCAGAGTACAATGTGTTATCGACAACAAGGAATGACTCATTGCACTCAGATCTTAAAGGAGAAAGCAGATGTAACCTGTTTCGCTTGGCAGCAGGCTTCGCTGAAGAGGCAAAAGAAATATTTCTCCGAAGTATAAAGGCATGGAAAATGCTTCGCAAAAGGAAACTGAGCGAAGCAACTTCAAAGGGAAAATTTTGCGAACCACTTCTTTGAGACAAAGGAACGCGCTTCGCTCCTAAGGTATCCTAAGCCCCACTTCGGGGTCAATCTTGCGCGAAGCGCCCGGTAAGACAGCGATGTAGCCTAGATCCCGTAAAAAGGCAGCTTCGGGTCCGAAGCATAGAAGACCAAGGGAAAGTTTAAGGTTCGTTGCGAAGCACTTTGCGCCAAAATCAGCTTCGCCAAGTCGTAGAGCGCAAAACGAGAAGCATTTAAAATGTGCCTTGAAACGTGTGCCAACTACAATCTAGGAAACCGTCCAAGACGTGGGGGTTTAATGCAAAGGTGGCGGAGCGCATCCCAAGAGAATGTCGTTATGATTAAAAGTTGCGCCCAGGTACGAGGTGGCAAGGGAATTAGATTTTCGAAGCCGGGCCAGGTCCTCGAAGTACACAGACCCGCGTGCAACCCCCGCCGCAAAGCCAATGAAGAAGCAAAGCAATCCCTTCCGCCTGATTTTCGAATTTAATTTTGGTAGTTGCCATTAATGATGGTGGCTATAACCTTCGGCTATAAATCCCGAGCTTCACCAGTAAATAAGTTGTTTATCTGCCGTCAAGCAAGACTGTAAGAAACTTAGCCAGAGCTCTACGATATTCCCATTTTCTGCATTAAAATTCTGCTCCTTAAAAACGAAATGGGGAAGAAGAATTCTAAAGAGAAAAGGAAAGAGCCCGAGGTAGTGACTCCAGAAAAGGCAAAAGGGGGCAAGGAAGAAAAGAAGCATAGGCCCAAGAAGGTTGATTTAAACCTGCGCCCTGAGAAGCAACCCATAGAAGAAGGGGAGGAATCAGAGGATGAGCAACTTCCAGAACCTCCCATTGATGGGTGGGAGAAGATAAGAGACACCGAACTTTCAAAAAGCATCGCAGAACTGCGATACACTATCGACTACATGAAGAGTCGATTATCTGCAGAAAATAAGAGGGCTGCCGCATACTACTCGCAGATATACTGGTATCTGACTCCACCAACTCACCACTGTCCTGAATTAATCTGCGCGATAGCCCAGAATTACCAGCCGTCCACCAGACAAGTTCTGGACGCTGCGGGTAATAAGTTATTTTCGATTTTTAAGGAAGATGTGCAAGTAGCTTTCGCTCCTTTGCAAGGGCCACCCAAGGGGTATTTGGTGCGCAATGTTCTATTGAATGAACAAATGGACAGATTTAACGCCTCCAACCACATTGTGAAATTTTTGAAGGAAAGTCTTAAGGATGGGCTACCTTCAGGCAAGCTACCACAGATGCCTCGCCTTCTGCAAGACTTCAAGAGCACAAATATCTTTTCCATTATTGCATGGGTCGCGGGTCCGTCTGACGTACGCCGACGTTTATCCCCGGCAAGTGTCCCTGGCCGAATGCATTTCCCGAGGAGAGTTCTACGCTCCGGACCCCTCAAGGCCAAACACGAACCCGGTTTTCTTTGACTCGGGCAGAATGGGTAGCGCGGACCTTGCACACGCGGTTGGCGAGTTTGAAGAATGCCGGGACAAGCCAATATTTTGGGCCGTGCTCTTTCCTAATCTGGCTCTTTTTCTGTCACACCCACAGGCATTTTCCTCATATTGCCATTACTCAGAGTGGCAAAGACGGAGCCCCGCTGCCGGTGTACCAGTGGACCCCCCTCCTAGCCAGGACGGGGTCGTATTATGTGTTCAATCAGCAATTTTTAGGACCTGCTCTTCAGCTACTGCAGGGTTCTTGCCCTCGAGTACCCGTGGACCTTAGGGACAAAGTGGTCAATGAGCGGAAAGGGGATGTTTTTCAGTTGACTCAGGGCCTTGTCATCCGTCTGTTTGGATTCACAGGGAAACCCTTCATTTTGCCTGTATATCCTTCTGAATACCAATTTGCTTTAGAGGTCGCTCGCCAGAGCGATATGACAAATGTAGTTTACGGCCACGGCCGGAAGTGGGCCCCGACTTGCGATTTCCCTTTCAAAATGGGGGTCGTAGAGGTCTTCGCCATGAAACAATATGTATTTTTAGATGATAAACTTGCTGACTTCGGGTTGCTGCAACTTCCGCAGCAGGTGGTGCTATGACCCCTTGGGGGTGATGAGAGATCATTTGAGGTTTAAAAATTTTCATATATGTCCTCAACCAGAGATAATAAAGCAGAGGAATAACCCTACCGACAGAGATTTAGAGTGGCATTTGGAAAGAATGAAGACATTGCCACCATGGCACGAATTCTACACTATGGAAGTTGAATATGATCCTGCTAGACACCCTTTCCCGAGCGCAGACGCTGCTTTCTGGAGAAGAATGAAGGACGATTTGAGAGGGGAGATAAAGAATTGGCGCGAGCCACAACTCAAAGAATGGTGGATAATGAGAGTCCATCGACGTAAGCAGAAATCATACGGACTCTTGGAGATGGACAAAGATTTCGCCATTTATTATGAAGCGAATGTCGGATCATGGCAACCTCTCGCGTTTGCTGATTTTATTCCTCCCAGTCCCCAGGTTCGGGCGACAGCCCCAGAAGAGTGACCGATGATTCTGAACAAGAAGAGGAAGATGAAGTTGTAGCAACATCTCAGGAGCCGCTCAAGGAGCCTGCGGGAGGTTCCGAAGTTGAGGTCAAAAGGCCATCGCAGCAACAAGGGAAAGAGGATGCAAAGAAAAGAAAGAGACCTGGACAGGTCCAAATGCCTCCTCCTCACCCGAAGCGGCCCCGCACCAAATCCTCCGGCGCTTCTAATGAACAATCTGCAGCAGGATCAGCGGAAGCCAATACGGAAAAAACAGCATCTCCACAGGCAGAGGAAAGTGTTGAAATAGATGTCATTGATGTGGAGGAATTCCTACAGGAGGCGGGAGACGTTGGAGAAAGGGTCGAAAATGTTGAAAATGCAGGAACCGTGGGAAGCAGCGAACCCAATACGCAAGAATTTGCCACTTCTGCTCTGCCGTTAGAGCACGCAAGTACGCATTCTTCTTCTCCTGCTCCCGTTTCCCAACTTGTGTCAACTCTAGTCCCGGCCGAAGGTCCCTCTGAGCCTTCTCCAAAAGTTGCTTATCCAGTTGTACAGTCACCCCAACATGAAGTTTCTCTAACTATTACGAATGTGTCGCATGGTTCCGCCGCTCCCGTATGTGTTTCCACCCAGTCCGAGTCATCAGGCCGGGACGTGTCCGCAGCCGCCGCTTCGCTCACCCATACCACCATCCCGTTGGTACTTGGCCAGACTAAGGGCAACACTTCGTCCCCAAATCCCGACCCCCACCTCGCATCCACACATACCATAGCTTCACCATCCACTACACCCACCACTGAGCCCACTGGCGACACGTCACCGATTCAGTCTTTGTACCTACTTACCCCTTCGGCTGTCAACCCAGCCTTATTAGAAAATGAGTTAACCATGATCAAGGAGAGCCCTCTAGCGAAGAAGTTGATCCGAGCCCGCCAAAATACCGACAATATGCTCAAGGAGGCGAGGAGAAAGAGGGGGCGTTCATTGGCAAGACAAGAGAAGTGCGCGGTCATTGATCCGAAGAATGGGAAATTGCACAAGGTCAAGAAAATTCCCAAGGTTCAGAAACCCTTGGACGAAATGACCTCTGCAGATTATGAGTATCAGGAGAAGGTCAAGGACCTAGAACATATAGACATTGATAATGAATCAGAATCAATGCATGTGAGAATAGAGACCTTCCGCGCACATGCCCAAATCGCCAACCAGCGCCGCTGTGAGGCGGAGAATGCCAATGTCAAGCTGGAGGAGGATCTAGCTAGGATACGCTCTCAGCTGGAGGATGCTCTAAGGCAATGTGAGCAATTAAAGGATGATAGGGATGCCTTAAAACAACAGATAGAACAACTGCAAAGTAAAGTAGGAGATCATAGCAAGACCCAGGCCGAGGCTGAATTGAAGGCCAAGGAGTTTGAGGACCGGATCTTGCAGATGCAACTGCAGTTGTACGAAAAGGAGAGCTTGGAACTGTTCGACAGGAACAGAATTAAGGATATCCGCTCTCATTTGCTCAGGAATTTCAGATCTCGGGCCTCTAGTGCCCTCTCAATATTATCATATATTACAGAAGCCCAGAACGCTGCTTCTCAAAAGGGGCCAATAGTGGACGAAATTATCCAGGAGATTAGAAGCCGGCTCGGCTTAGCTTTTGAAGTGCAGAGCATAAAGTACCAAGACTTGCAAGTCGCAACTATGAGTCGGATGGCCCGAGATTGGTCCACCGCCCAGGCCACAGTCCGCGCCTTCTTCTCCAAGGTGAGAAAGGCACAGAAGGCGAAGCAACTTCTGGATATATTTGAACAGGAGCAGCGTACCTCTCTGGGGTATTTTCAAAATCTTTCAGAACTGGGTTTCCCGAGTTTCACTGACGATGACGGGAACCTTTTGACAAAAGAAGAATTGAAACCTGCCTGGCTCACCTTTGAGAGCGATGTCTCTGAGATTGATCAGTGGAAAGAGCCAGTTACGGAAGGCCAGGTCACAGATTTTATTTTGAGATATTGTAGGATCGCGGCGTGCTTAAATGACTTAAGCACTAGGGCCAAATCTGCTGACATTGGGCAGATTGACAGGTTCCATGTCCTGGTTAAGGCATTGCAAGACCGAGAGCCTTTCCAGAAAGGTGCGTGGGCTCATATTCGCCGAACCATGGAGAGGATCCGTGACCGCCTTCCACCGCCGCCGTTGGAGCAGATACCTGGCGAAGGAGATGGAAAAGGAATAGAAGCAGTTGATGAGGTGCCCCCGGAATCAGAAAAACAACGAGGAGAAGGGTCTGGAGGTGACTCTGGCCCAATGGATGAAAGCTAGAGGGTTCTCACACCGAGGCGAACTCGTTGCCCCGCGAGCCGCCAAGAATGTTGACAAGTTTTGTCACATTGCTTCTGAAGGGGTAGTGAAATTTGATTATGTTGATTTTCTTGATATAGTTTTCCTTATTTTTGTTGATAGTAGTGTTGCAGCAATTTTGGCTGTCATTTTTTGAATCCCCCTTGTAAATAACTGAATTTGAAAGAGCTTCGCCCATAATATAGCAAGAAAAAGGAGCTTCGCAAACAAGCAAGCGGAAAAAACATAGGTGCAAGCCAAATTTTCTAAGGCACGTAAAGAGCTTCGCAAGCGAAGCTCCCACAAGACTAGCTTCGGGCCGAAGTTTTGCGAAGCATACAATGTAAAGTAAAATGCCAAAACAAATTCTTAAGTGTGGAAAAACACTTCGCAGAAATGCTAGCGAAGCACCCGCTTCGGCCGTCCCTTTTGGCGAACCACTCCTCAGGAAAATCTACTTCGCTCAAAATCTTCCCGAAGCACCTGCTTCGGGCGACTCAAGTGCGAAGCTTTCCCCTCCGAAGGCTGGTTGTCCCTGAAAATTTTCTAAGGCATGGAGGAGCTTCGCTTGAATTTTCCCCGAAAGGCTGTTTTTGAAACGGTTCGCGGCGAAGCAATTTTGAAGGTCCACTTCGGCTGAATTTTGTGCGAAGCTCCCTCAGTAGAAGCCTAACTGTATGCCCAAAATTTTCTAAGGCAAAATTCTACTTCGCTTGAATTTTCCCCGAACGGCCACTTTGAAAGAAGGTTCGCAGCGAAGCTGTTTCTGGATGTCCCTTCGCTGCGAAGCACCAATACAAAGAAGTCTATCCCACTTCGGCTCTCATCCATGGCGAAGCAGCTCCCCGAACTAAAATTCAGCGAAGTTCTCCAGGGCACACACCCCAAGACTGGGTATTTCTTCGAGGCAATTGAGTGGTTCATTAATGCATCTTTACTTGCCCGAAAGACCCGGGACTCATTTTCAGCAATGGAAAAGGAAAGGTCAGCCGCAGGAGGAAAACCCGATGGACCCGGCAGCCACTCGAGCATTGCGCCCAGAGATTGAGGACGAGTCAGGCGGCCCATTAATGAGAGTTTCCCCGGCTAAAGCGGTCGTAATTGCTAAATATAGGAACGGATGTGAGAACTCAGTCACGGGAGGAGCGAAGGCAGATTTTCCAGTTTTTCGAGGGCGTACTGCTAGGTTTTGTGCAATGATGGCTCAGAGGGCCGGGTCCTCTATAAAAACCCATGAATTGTAATGAAAAAAGGGGGGGGAACTTTTGCTAGAAAGCTGCTGTAACTTGATTCCTGCAATTGATATTAAAGACTTTGGGCTCATTTCTCTCTTGTATGCTGCCTTCTGTGATTATTTCTGCTATTCTGTCTTTGATTGTATACTGTAATTCTGAATCCTGAATTTAGGTGTGTAATTAGGGACAGAACCCTGGAATTCTCCTGGAGGATACATAGGGGAGAAAATGCCATGTTAATGTTCTTGTATGCTGCCTGTGGATAGTGTTTCTGCTATATTTACATGTTTCCTGTTCGCTGTAATTCTGAAATCTGGATTTAGGCGTAGGGGAGTAAGTGAATCCTGGAACTCGTCTAGAGGATACATAGGAAAGTTAGCGTGGTGTTCATTTATGTGTTATCTTTTGTATTTATTGCTGCTACTTCAAGGTATTAGTTAGTGATCGTGCTGCTGGTTCTTCCCCTCATTAAATCAACCAACTGTGTTTCTTCCCTACTCTTTTATTTCTTTCCTGCACTCTTACTCTTTTTATCTCTTTCCTGCACTCTCATCTTTAAAAAAAACAGTAGTTTAGTAAAGGAGCCGGCCTTTCTCCGGAGATTGGCACGGAGGGCATCTCTTCCCTCCGGCCTTTCAATGTTGGTCCAGGTCTAGGGCGCGTATACGTACAAAATCCTTTCCTGTGGCAAATTTGTGACCAACAGCAACAAGTACAACCAAATATGAATTTTTGTCTCACACATTATGGGATTCAGCCCTTGGCTTCTTTCCCTTTACTTTTCCTCATCCAAAGCCTATTTGTTACATTGGTGCTTTCCCAATGAATCGTTGATATGATGACGAATGTAAGTACATGCATTGAAAGCTTCAATTTGCTTTTATCCACGAGCCTACAATTATATCTTCCACACGGAGAAAATATAAAATCGTTCTTCAATGCAAGAAACAAGAGTTTTTTGCTGCTAGGTATAATGAGCTACTATGTGCTCTTTATCACTCTCCCAAAGCCTTTTGGCGCACTCTTCTTCCTATGAAGCACCCTCACATGTGCATGGATAACAAGTTACGAGCTTCCCATGCTAATTCTTTATATGATACCCAAAGGTAGACCACCATTCATATCTCTTCCCCCTATATCATGTCACCTCTTCTCTTCAAGAGACATCAAAAGAGCTCTACATAAATTATGCACAATCAAGTTGCTGATTTTGAGGGCTTTCAGGGTGAGTTCTTGAAATATTGTGTTGAAACTATTAACAATCCCATTGCAGAATTATTCACTAAGGTTGTTTATTCTGGATTCCCTCCCCCCTTGTCACAACATATTATCCACCCCATCCACAAATGTGGGGACCATTCAGATCTGAATAATTACGCAACTATCATGATTGGGCATACAATTGCTAACCTTTATGCAACAATTTTGAATATGAAACTATCAAAACTGCTAGATCAGGGCAAGCTTAGAGGGAAAGGACGGGCTGGTTTTAGAAGTGATCATCCGACTATTGATCATGTTTTCATTCTTAGGGCTCTTATTGAGGAGGCTCGTCAATAGTATTTTATCATTGCCATCAAGAGTCTATATGAGGTCATTGTTGGCCATTTTTGAACAATATTTTGTTTCTCAAAGGATGTCTAGAGTACCATTGGCGTCAAACAAGGATCTCCACTTTCTCCTTCACTCTTTGAGATCTACATTGACGAGCTTGAAGAGTTTATTTGTCAACACACACATGTTGATGATAGTTTTCTTCTACATTATGTGTTGATAGGTATATTGATTTTTGTAGATGATTTAGTTATTGCTTATACTCATGAGGGCTTGTAAAGATAGTTGGATGCTCTTGCTCACTTTAGTGACTTGAAACTGTTGGCAGTCAATCTTAGCAAGACAAAGGTGATGATCTTCCCATCAAAGGGTACCCTTTCTAAGTTTTAGTTCTTCTATAAAGATGATTCAATTTAATCACCACTACTTAGACCTACCTAGAGGTTCAATTGATAATGCCTTCCCTGAATCTTCAACCAGCTTCATAGTCACAAAATTGCAAGGGATACACATCTCTCTTGGGTTTGCAATGCAAATGTTTCTAACAATGCTTCCAAGGCATACCTACACAGATGTACCTCTTTGATTGCATCGTCAAACCCATAGTCCTTTATGGATCTAAGATTTGGGATCCAAGTTTGGGATGAGTTGATTGGGCTCACATTGAGAGGGTCTAGAGTATTTTAAGTCAGTGACTTATTCGACATAAAAGAATAGTTCCCCAATGTATTATTTAGGCTGCGTTTGGTGCTCATCCTCTTTGCCTTCAAAGCATCTTTGGAATTATTTTTCAGCTTTATCACCTTAAATCAATGGATGACACCTCAAGATGAAATAATACCCATCTTTGCTGTTGTACTTCTCATAATGGTTTATCTCCAAGAGCACTTTTGGTCGTCATCTTGGATGGTACTCAAAAATGAAAATGAAACGAAATGAAATATTATTAATGTCCACGGTGGGCCAAAATAAGACCCAAGGGACTACAAGAAGGACAATAATGATTGCCAGCTAGCAGGCTAAAAAGCCCAACAAAGAAAAGAACTAAGAGAAGTTATTTCCCTTATTTAGTCAATTGGCATCTCCATAAACTGATTACCTCCATTCAAATACTTTTTAAATGCACCTCCCTCTTCTTCCTAATTAGAAGGTAATTAATCAAGTAGTGAGAGATATTGTCTATGGACAATATATTCAGATCATTTAGGTCATTCCATCTTAGCCTCTTAGTCCTAAGTTGGCCTTCTACACTAAACATTTCATGAGGATTGAGAATGGCATTATTACTTATCTTGATTATGTTTGACAACATTGGACACACAACCTTAAGATCACTCTTGGCTAGCTCATAATGTGCTCACATCAGTTGTAAGTGGAGACAAACCACATGTTCCTTGAGAGAATAGGGTATGTCTTCTTTGCATTGATCCTTCAGGAGAAAGATTTCTGTTGTTGACAAATTGTTCAACTCAAACACCAGCAAGGGTTTCCATGCCAAAAAGCACAAGGTTTGTTCCTACCCATAGCTGCCTAACACATACCAAAATCATGAATACTAGTTTACCATGTAAGACATACAAGTTCAATTATATGTGCAATCCCAAAATTTAATTTTACCATAACTCCATTCCAACCCATGGGTAGTGAGCCTGAGTACCAAAGTAGTCTCTAACTAGGCCACAAAAGCATATTGCTATTGTTACTATCATAGGAGGAACAGATACAAGGGCCAAAAACAACTAGAGGGCACTTTCTTGTGCGAGTAAAAAAAGAAATTATACTCCTGTAATCTGATAAATTGATCCATTTTCTCCTTATTCCCTTTCCTAGACTCACTCAATGATGCGGAAGTATCTAGGTGTATAGGCAATCTTGCATCAACCAATTAAAAAAAAATTATAATAGTAATAAAAATAATTGCCATCATTTAAGTGTTGTTGCTATCAAGCTGCTACCGTCTTGTTGTTTACGTCAAACACATGGCAGTGTGAGAAAAATAAGAAGAGAAAAAAAAATTCGAAGGAGGATTTGAAGACGAAGGGACACGAATTTTGGCCTTTCGAATTTCACCTTTGTTTCCACTAATGGAAAAAGCAACAAGATGGCTACCAACATCCGAGTGTTGTTGTTGCTATCAAACATGTGAAAGCCTGAGAAAAATAAGAAGAGGAAAATAATTAAAATTCAGAGGAGGATTTGAAGATGAAGGGACACAACTTTTGGCCTTTCGAATTTCACCTTTGTTTCCAGTAATGGAAAAAGCATAAATAGAACGTATGGCTACTGTTGCCACATTTTGCTAAGGGGTAAAAGTTTTGAAAAAATTGAAAAAACTGCTGCATATTTTGCCATCGGATCCTTTCCTTCCTCCTTCCCTAGCTGTTAGTCTAGGCGATCTCGAGGATTGCATTTTTCAGGTTCAGTTTCTCAAGAATGTTCCCGGTTTTCAGCAAGCTCGAGCGAAGTCTGGGAAAGGCCCAAAAAGTTTTCTAAAGCAGAAGCACTCCCGAATCGCACTCTTTCTGAGTGATTCCGGGAGTCGCTCCAGTTATGCGGCGATTCCCAGCTTCGCCCTGCCCCAGGGCGACTTCCGTCAGCACCCAGCAGCGACGAGCGATGAACGATTGGCGGAGAGGGGTCAAAAAACTTCTAAGTGTGGCTTTCCCGCGAGTCGCTCTGTTCTGGAGCGATTCCCGTCTTCGTTGAGCTCCTCGGGCGACTCTCGGCACTACCAGCGACCGGCGGCAGCAAACGCAAACGCAAAAAATTCTAAGGCATATGGCGCTGCCAGTGATCGCTCACTTCACGAGCGAACCTCGTGGTCACCTCGTTTCTACAGCGACTCCCGTCGTCGCGTCAATTTCTGACGAACCGCGGCAGGGGACGACTTGAAAATATTTAAGGCGGAGTCCCGCGAGTCGCTCCATTTTGCAGCGACTCTCGTCATCGCTGCAGCAGCTCAGCGACTCCCATCGTCGCCCGGTTCTCTAGCGATTGCCAACGGGTTCGAGGTTTGGAAGGTTACCCAAGGTCGCTCCATTTTGGAGCGACCCCCGTCGTCGCCGCGGAAACCCAGCGACTCCCGTCGTCACTCCCAATGTTCAGCGATCTCGAGCGAAAGAGAAAAGATTGCAAAATTTTCTAAGACGTGTGCCTCGGGTTCGCTCCATTCCGGAGCGACTCCTGGGATCGCTCTTGTTTTCGGGCGACCTTCGTCGTCTCCTTCCATTTTGGCAAACTTCGGCTACTGGAAGTTTCAAAGCATAGGAGCCCTCCGCAGGTTTGTTTCTCCTCCTGGCGATTCTCAACATCGCTCATTTCCACCAGCGAACCTCAGGCTCAAGCAAGAAGCGGGCAAGTTTCGGGATCTGGTCCAGTTTTAGCAGGGCTGTAGGTGTACTTCAAGAGCAGGGTAGGTGAACATTAATGGCATGGACTCAAAGGCAAACTGTACTACACCTACCACATTAACAAGACAAGCCTTTTCAACCACCAGATCCGTCCGGAGCCATACCAAACCCAGGTGAATCATGCTGCAGGTACGCTCACGGCCAACAGGGGTCAAATCTGAGCAATTTTTGCAGATTTGGGGTTCCATGCTTCAATGTAAAGGGGGGGAATTTTTTGCTATAAATAGCAGTGAGCTTTCATTGTAAAAGGGGGGAACATATTTCTAAGAAAGCTATTGTAATCAAACATTTGCTTCAATACAAGGCATACTTGGCTCTGACTCTTGTCTCCTTTTATGCTGCCTTCTGCAATTATTTCTGCTTCATGTTCATTTATTTTTCTGATTGCTGTAATTCTAAAATCTGGATTAGAGCATTGGCAATTAAGTGAATCTGGAATGCTTGTTGAAGGATACATAGGGAGGAATCGCAGTGTTGGTTTCTGTTACATGTTTTGTGTTGATTGTTAGTTTGGGTATTAGTTAGTGATTGTGTTGCTTGTTCATCCCCACCACTATTGCAATGCTATTTACATTTCTTTCTGCATTTTTCAAATCTCTTTCCAGTTCTCTCATCTAAAACCCCAAGTAGATTAGTATAGGAGCCGGCCTTCTCCGGAGATTGGCACGGAAGGCATTCCTTCCTTCCGGCCTTTCAATCTGTTGGGCGGGTCTAGGGCGCAAAAGACCAAATCCTTTCCTAAGTGGCAGATTCGTAACCAACAATTTCTCTGGCACGCCCGGTGGGACCCAAAGTGTTCCACCTCATAAGCGGTATTGAAGTAATGGTGTTCGCTTCAGTGCTGTCAAATCTGAACACCTGGCGACTCTGTTGAACTCGGATACTTTCCAATCTCAAGGACTGGTCCAAGACTATAAGGCCTTCATGCATACAATATGGAGAGTTAGAAACACGGAGGAAGAGCCTGAGTATTACGAGCTTGATATCACTGCCTTCGGAGAACGCCCCAGGCTAGTTGGGCCCAGTATCCCTCTAGACGAAGCATCTTCACAAGAAGCCGCAGTTGCCGAGCAATATCCAGCTTCAGATAGCGTTGCAACCAGCTACCCTCCGAATCCTCCGAACTCTCCAGACCATCAGGCCGCTTCGGTGCAACCTGACTTGTAGTTAGTTGTTTCTGGGACACCTGTTCAGCCCAATCCGAACACAAATATGGCAAACCCGCCACCAAATCAGAATCAACAGCAGAATCAACAACAAAATCAGCCGGCTGCCCCCGAGCTATTTCCAGCCTGGAATTCTACAGGACCTCTCAATCTAGCCGGGCAAGCTGCCGCCTTGAAGGCCATACCCACGTACGATGGCACTGGAAAGACGACCTACGAGCACATCCAAGACATCGTTGCCCTGGCCGCGCTTCACAGCATCACCGATGAAAGTGTTATGGTCCGACTGTTGGCCTTGTCTTTGCGCGGAAAGCTCCTGTATTGGTATAGATCCTTGCCGCCTGGCACTATCACCGGGTGGGGTCAGTTGGCGGGGCAACTAGTGAAGGGATTCAATGAGTCCGCAGATCCATCATCTTTGTTGCATCAGTTCACAACCATCCAACGGCATCCGCAAGAGGAGATAGCGGATTTTAATGTAAGGTTCACAAGGTCCTGGCAAAGGGTGCCCACCGAACTGCGGCCAACCACCGGACAAGCTGCCTACTATTACCTCAGATCCTTCAACTCGGACATCAGTATGATCATTAAGTTCTCCAACGTCAACACTTTCCCCGAATTGTACGAGTTGGCCCAAAAGGCAGAGTTGGATTTGATTGCCATTGGTAGACTCCCACCTAGGATGTCGATGCCGATTTACCCCAATTTCCCTCAATCACAGTATCCTAGTGCATCTGCCCAACCGCCTTCTACGTCTTCCACATACCAGAATCCATCATGGAATCCCGCACTGGTGGTCTCTCAATTCTCCGCTCCCCAAGTGCATTTTCCCACTCCACAGGCGCCACAACTTCCATCTCCTCCGCAGTATCCAACACTCCCTGCTCCTCCACAATATCCGACATTACCCCCGGCCCCACCATTGGTGCCATTGCCTCCACTAGCCCAATTGGCGCCTCTAGCTGTTGATGTGCAGGCTAAGATACTGCAAGAAGTACAGTCCCTGGCTTCTGTCTACCGAACGCTGTCCAATGACATGGCTGTTATGAAGAAGAAGCAAGCTCAGCAGGAGTTCATCCCTAGGAGACCCTACCCTCCTCCGGCGCTTACAAGAGATCAAGTACCTCAAGCCAATAGACCTCCCGCGAGGAATGCTGCTATCAACGAAGAGCCGAGCACTTCAGACTACGTGCACTGGTGCTCTACATGCAACGACCCTCATGGCGAAGACAGTTGTATGCTTCATCAGCATTATGCCCAAACTCTGGCAAGCAGCGGCCCGGATGATCAAGTTAACATGATTAGGGAGGCAGATCGCAATTTCGTGGTCCTAGAGGAGGAGCAAGTGTCGATTCTAACAAAGGACGACAAGAAGCCGATCGAAGCGGATGCGGCCCAGATGCAGCCTTTGAAGGTGTATACCAGACGAGAGTAGAAGCAGCTTCCAGCAAAAGCTCCTGACAAAAGTCCTCCGCCCCCGCCGGCAAAAGAGAAGACATTGCCCGTAAAAGCTACAACAGCCCAAGCTCAGGCTGAAACCAAGGAGCAAGCCCGAGAGAAGCTCAAATACCCTTCGTTGACCAAACGGCAGAGGGTTGAGGCGACGCAGTAGTACCGCACCAAGTACGAAGCTGCGAAGGAGATGGAGGTGCCCGCTTCTTCGGCCTACAATATTGTTGATGAACTCAAGAAGACCCCGGCCAAGTAAGCATGTACGATGCCCTGCAACTCCTTGGGCAGGTAGATCTGTTGCAAGAGTCACTAAAATCTGTCAAGGGCGGAAAGCCGACACAACCTGTGTTAGCTCAGCCCCTGACCACCTCGGTCACGGGAAAAAACAGACCGCCACCATTCTTCTTGTCCCTGTGGATGGAGGGGTGTGTGGTGCACAACTGCATGATTGACTCCGACGCATCAACCACCGTCATGCCAAGGGCAGTCTGCGAGGAGATCGACATGGAATACACGCGGAGCAGCCAAGGTGTCCTTCAACTAGATGGCACTCCTGTGAAAACAGTGGGCGTCATTAAGGATATCCCTATCCAGTTGCACAAGGCGCCTTAGATTGTTGTGATTCAAGAGGTTGTAGTCGTTGACCTGGAACCCTACTTCGGCATGTGCCTCTCGAGGGAATTCACCGCCAAGCTGGGTGGATACCTGTCCCTTGACTACTCGCATATGGAGGTCCCCTTCAAGGGGAGGAAAGTGAAGATCTACAATGAAAAACCCTCCACTTTCCTGGTTGAAAAGATACCCGAAGAAGGGCAGCAAAATGAATCGGTCCACCTAATGACAGAAGAGTTAAAAGGAGTAGACTTGGTGGAAGAGACCATAGAGGAGCTGCGGGCGGAGGATGAGTTCTCCTTGCTCGACTTCAATGCCATGATTGAATCAGAGATAGGCTGCTACTCTATTACACAGCCTGAAAAGCCAAAGGAAACAACAAATGAAGACAGAGGCCCTGCTCCGAACGAGCTGTGGAAGTTGTACTTTGACGGCGCCCGATGCAAGAACGGCGCCGGGGCAGGGGTTCTTCTAGTTTCACCCTCGGGAGAGCAGAAAGATTATTGCTACAGGCTGGCCTGGAGTTGCACTAACAATGCGGCTGAATACGAAGCCCTTTGTCTAGGGTTGAAGAAGGCAAAAAAGTTGGGGATCAAGCAGTTGCAAATATTTGGAGATTCAGAGCTAGTGTGCAAGCAGATCATCAACAAGTGCGTCTCGAAGAAACATTATCTCAAGGCTTACCGCAATAGGGTTTGGGATTTACTGGAATCATTTGAGGCCCTTAATGTACAATCCATCTCCCGAGAGAAAAACAAACATGCAGACGTCTTAGCGTCTATCGGAGCCAGATACTCCTCGGCTGATGACATGATGCAGAAGCCTAAGGCGGTAAGAAACATCTACAGGCCTTCTGTGCCTGACAAGGACACCCACTGGCAGGTGTTTGATTGTGATGAGCAGAACGTCAATTTTTTAATTCATGAAGCTAGTACTATTGAAGGTAGAGACTCTGATGACAAGGAGTATGAGGGGTTGATATAGTTGAAGAATAATCATGTCCCAAAAGGACTGATTACTTTGGAAAGTCTCTTTGATCAGAACGACAGAGCAATATCACACCGGATCAAGGTAGACGCCAAGCAGTACAAAGACCTCGAGCTCGAGCCTGGCAAAGTGATAAAAGTTGGTACGGATTGTACCCCAGAGGAATTGGACCACATTCGGGCCTTGTGCAAGAGGTATCCTGACATTGTGGCCTGGTGTTATCAAGATTTGAAGGGGTATGACAGAGAAATCATCCAACATACCATAGAGCTGTGTAGACGGCAGTTCTAGACAGCAGAAATGAGGAACTGACTGTGAAAATGTCCCAAGCAATTTTGAATGTATATAGCAAATGTGGATTTATGCTATTTTGTAATGCCATTTTGTATAAGGCATAGTGTTGCTTAGTTTAATCAGCCAATTAGAAGAGAAGGATTAAATGCACAAAAGGACAAAATGGCCGCTATTTGGGTTAAGGCTAGTTAAGCCAGATGTCTAGTTAGTGTAGACGTCTGGCTAGTCAGACGTCTAAACTGTTAGTTAGACATCTAACTAGTTGGTTGGGCAAATGGTTGGGTGGTTGGCGCAGGTAGTTGGGAAACCGCTCCTGCAGCCTTTAAATACCCCCTTACTTTTGCATTGTATCTGTAACCTTTTGGAGAGAATAAGACAGTGCTTGATCATCTTCGTGTTATGTGTGTATGCTTGAGTGTCATTGCAGGTTGTGTTGTTATTGTCATGCAGGTTGAAGACTCTTCCTGGCAGGTTGTTTGCAGGTACTTGGAAGCAGGAGCCATGATATCAGCCGTCTGACGCCTAGACGTTTGCACCCCAGACGTCCAGCCCCTAGACGTCTAAGTCCCAGACGTCTAGCTCCCAGACGTCTAGTCCCTAGACGTCTAGTCCCAAGACGTCTAGCCACCTGACGTCTTCCTTCCAGGTGTCTCACCCTCTGACGTCTAGCCTTCTGGCCTCCCAGCCCCAGACGTCTGGTCCCAGCCAACTGACTGAGAGACCAGTCGGACGTCTGACCCATCTGACGTCTGAGTTACCTTGTACCTCGAGACCTCATGCTGATTCCTTGTCTCGTCTGTTCGATCAGTTCACGTCTTGTATCGGGAATGTACTCACCCCTATCTACAAACTGGAGGAAGGGGTCAGGCCCTGCAGGCAGAAACAGAGGGCAGTCAACCCGAAAATAGAGGCTCTCATGAGAGCCGAACTCTTGAAGATGCTAGAGGCAAAAATCATCTATCCTATCAAGCATTCTTCTTGGGTCGCAAATTTGGTTCTAGTCAGGAAGAAGAACGGAGATATCTGCCTCTGTGTCAATTTCCACAACCTGAATCAGGCCTCACTGAAGCACCATTACCCGCTCCCGCAAATTGATCAAATTCTCCATGTAGTCGTGGGAGCTCAGCGATTCTCTCTCCTAGATGGCTTCTCTGGCTATAATCAAATATGGGTAAAGGACGAGGATCAATATAAGACGACGTTCACCACCAAATGGGGGACGTTCACCTATTAGCGCATGCCCTTCGGCCTGTCCAATGCGGGGGCCACATTCCAGAGAGCCATGGATATTGCATTCCGTGAGCTGTTGAACAAAATTATTGTCATCTATTTGGATGACATGACAGTGTTTTCACATAAGAGAGAAGAACACGCGTCTCACCTGCAGCAAGTGTTTGAATGATGCCGGGAATTCGGCATATCTATTAATCCCAAGAAGTCTGTCTTCGCAGTGAAGGAAGGAAAACTGCTGGGCCATCTCATTTCTGAGAAAGGGCTGGCAGTTGATCTCGACAGAGCAGAGGCTTTACTTAAACTCTCGATCCCAGTCAACAAGAAAGGGCTGCAGTCTTTCTTCGGCCAGATTAACTTTGTGAGGAAGTTTGTGCCGGATTTCGCACAAGTCATTAAGCCGATGGCTGAACTCCTGAAGAAGGATGCCGAGTTCGTCTGGACTGAGGAGAGAAAAAGGGCATTTGAGGAGATCAAGGCTAGGATTGCCCAGGCACCTGTGCTAATTAATCCGGATTACTCTAAGGATTTCATCCTATATGCAGTTGGAGAGCCTGAAAGCTACGCAGCGGTCCTAACGCAGAAAGGAGATGATGGCGAAGAGCGGCCGATAGCTTTCTTGAGCCAGGTGATCCAGCCGCATGAGGAGAGATACAACTTCATTGAACATCAAGTACATGCAATCATGAGGTCCTTAAAAAAGTTCAAGCACTTTGTCTCCCAGAGTAAGACGACAGTGTTTGTTGTCCACCCAGATGTCAGAAGTTTTATCATCCAGGGAGAACTGGGTAACAAAAGGGCCGGCTGGATCGCCAAGATTCAGGAGTTTGATATAGAGGTTCGGCCCACCAAGCTAATCAGAGGTCGGGCACTGTGCCAAGAACTAGCAAGGAGTGTTGTTGCGGAAGTAGCCGCCTGTCAGTGGGAGGACCCGTTCCTAGAAGGCAACTTCGCCAATTCCTCAGCAGAGGACAGCGACTGGACCGATGAGATAATTTGGTACTTCAATACCGGGAGGTGTCCAGATCGCTTTAATGCCTCACAGAGGAGGAGATTCAGGCTCCAGTCTCAGAAGTATGTACTACGCCCCGAGGGGCTGTTTTTCAAAAATATTGATGGTGTTCTCTTGCGATGCGTCAAGGGGACAGAGAAGCAGAAGGTCCTAGATGAATTCCATTCTGGAATGTCGGGAGGACACCTTTCAGGAAGGCCAACGACCTTGAAAATGATCAGAGCGGGCTACTATTGGCCCACCATCTTTGCTGATGCGTATGCAGTTTGCCAAAAGTGTGAGAAGTGTCAGAGGTTCGCCGGCCGAAACAAGAATGCACCAATGCCCCTCCAGCCAATTCAGGCTGAGGCTCCCTTCCAGCAATGGGGCCTGGATTTCATCGGGGTGATATCTCCAAATTCCTCGACAGGGCACAAGTATATCTTAACTGCCACGAATTACTTCACCCGATGGGCCGAAGCGATACCTACCAAGCATGCCGACCAAGAGACTGTCATCGCCTTCTTGGAAAGCTTAATCACCCGCTTCGGGATCCCAGAAGCAATTGTAACAGACAACGGTCCGGGGTTCACAGGGGCTAAACTCACGGAGTTTGCTTGCAAGTATGGAATTTACCATAAGGCTTCCTCCAATTACTACCCGTAGGGAAATGGTCTAGCCGAGTCGACAAACAAGAATCTGATGAAGATCATAAAGAAGACTCTGGAGAGGAACAAAAGATCCTGGCACTTGCACCTGGACCGAGCGCTATGGGCAGACCGCATATCTGTTAAAAAATCCATCAAAACATCGCCATACGCGCTTGTTTACGGGAAAGAGGTTGTCCTGCCCACCCATGTCGAGATGCCCGCACTCTGGCTGCTAGATGATGAAAAGGGTAACCTGGACCCTGTCGATGCCAGGCTAGCGCAGTTGTTGCAGCTTGAGGAAGAGAGGGAAAAAGCCTATGAAGCTTTATGAAGCACACAGAGACCACTCGGAATTGGTTTGCAAAAGGGAATAGCCAAGGTCTTCAAGGTCGGAGATCTAGTGCTGAAATGGGATGTGTGGAAAGCAAAACCAGGGAACCATGACAAATTTGATCCCTTCTGGGAAGGCCCCTTTCAGGTTGCCCGGGTTAACCAGTTCAACTCATTTGTGCTGCGAGACATGGAGGGCCAGATCCTTCCAATACCAGTCAATGGCTTTCATCTGAAAGCCTATCACCACTAAAAAATATCAGAAGGTTCCCCTGTGTACATAGTTTTATTTTTGCAGTTTTAATTTCGTTTTCTGAATGTAAATATGTTTTTCAGTAAGTGTAATTTCCTGCTTTTAGCCCAGGCGTCCGGCCTTCAGGTCGGAAATTTTTGTCTTAAAAAAGGTGCAGAGCCAAGTGTCTCACACAGAAGATGGCCCCTGTTGGCAGAATAGCAAAGCAAGGTCTGCAGGTTCCGGTTCCTAAGGTGGAAACAATCAGGAGGGTTAGAGGAATTTGAAATTTTCACCAAGTGCCTGTGCAGTAAAGTCTGCTAAAGTTCGCCCCAATAAGCCAGTGACGACCGTAGAAAGGGTTTTTACATATCCCAACAGTTCCCTTTCCACGTAAGTAATCTACAGATCTGCAAGCATTGTAGTATAGCAATAATAATACGCAGAAATTCTGCAACAGCATTAAATAACAGCAGTAATGGCAGAAAATATAGCAATAACAGTTAACAGTAATTACAGCAGTTTGTATTAATAATGGTATGTGTGATACAGCATTACAGTTTCATCAATACAATCTACAGTCAGCATAACCATGGCTGTACACAGGACTGGGCTGCACTTTTCCATCAATCTGCATGAATGCCCTGCAATATCTCCTCTAGGTATCCACCATTCAACCCTAGGCTGAACATCCTTCATGGCTGCATATCATGCTAGACTGCATTCTGCCCATAGACTTCAATCCTCACACGTACCAATCTGGAGCAACTCTAATGAATGAGGGGAGGGGGTTTATTTATACACCCACCAAGTAGTTACTTTCTCCAACTACCTTGCAACTACCCTCAAATTACATTTTATGTGCATTTGCTTTGCATTTACATTTCATTTGCACTACAGGACGAAATAGCTTATTTATCCTACTTACATGATTTAATACGACTTTACATGACTTTATTCTTTACGTACAATATTAAATTGCACTTACAACATTAAAATATATGCACCGGCGTTTCGTCAAACACTTTGCGTGCATTTACAATAAAACACATAATATCAAAACTGGTTCTGCAATTAAGGATATCTCAATATGCCTGTCTACAACGACGTTTATTGCTCAGATTTTGAGCGAACTCCAGAAGCTCAACCAGCCAAGAAAGAGCGTAAAAATTGTCTGACTCCTTCAAGCGCCCAAAGTCACTCAAACTTTTAGCGACTCCGGGAGTCGCCCGCAACTTTCAGTGATTCCGGGAATCGCCAAGCCCACGGACGGGCGATTTCGGAGCTTCAACAGGAAAATTACTAAGTCAAAGAGCCCGTGGTGAAGGTCGCTCCACACCAAAGCGATTCTCAGAATCGCTCATAATTTTCAGCGAACCCCGGAAGGATGCCAAGTTTGGGTCAAGGATAAAGGAGTCCCGAGTTCGCTTGAGTCCGCCACGAAGTTGGGAATCGCTAGGGCTTTCAAGCGATTCTGGGAATCGCTCGAGTACAACACGAACTGAAGAGCCAAAGAAGAATAAGGAAAAACTTGAAAAATTTTCGAAGTTAAAACGCGCCCAAGATCGCTCATTTCCTTAGCGACCCCGGGAATCGCTTTTGCTTCCCGGCGATGCCGAGAATCGCTCCATTTCAAAGCGAGCGCTCGCCTGACCCAAGAAAGCGCCATGTTCGAAGATGGCACTCGAGTTCGCTCCGCTAGTGGGCGATTCCGGGAATCGCCTGAGGTTTCCAGCGACGATAGGCATCGCTCCCTTTTCGAGCGAACCCTGGCAGGACGAGCCATTTTAGGAGCAAAAGGTTGAAAATTACTCCAAGTGTCTCAAGACGACGGTTGTCGCTCGCTCAAGGTACAAGTGCCAAGGTCGCTCATTTTCTTAGCGATCCTAGGAATCGCCCTACTTTCTAAGCGAAACTCGTCTCAAGCAGTCTCCAATCAGAGAACCTTGGGATGCGTGTTGAAGGGGCGGCAGGTTATGTTTTCGAGGTGCACGTTATAAAGGAGGATATTTGCACGCATTTCTAAGCAGATTTCTTTAAAGAAAAGGACGAGCCTTGGGACCAGTAATCGAGGAGTTGCGCTTCCAGGAGAGATCTTGCGCACGACCACCGAGGAATAACGACCGCGCCCACCAACTCCGTGCGCCCGACATTTAACTCAAGCATTTGCCATTAAAGGCCACCTCCTTGCTCGCTCCCATAAAAGCTCAGTCGCTCAATTCACTTTACCAGTTAAACCCAAACGCACTCCAAGCTGCACTAGAAGTCAAGTTCAGAGCTTTTACCAGCAAGCAACAGTGTACTCGAATTCTTCCATCGCCATGGGTAAAAAGGGGACTGAGGAGAAGGGTAAAGCAGCTGGACAGGCAGCTTCAGGCACACCAGAGAGTGAAAAGAAGAAAGAAAAGAAAGATAAAGGAAAAGCACAGGCGTCTGAGGCAGTGTTAGGGAAGAAAGCCCAACCAGCGCCCGCAAGAGCGGTCCCCCAGCCGCCTGTGGACAATTGGATAAAATACAGAGACGACCTCTACTCTCAGAGCATCGAGCAGCTGCGACGCACCATAGAAGACTGGCGAGAGAAAGTTCCTGCCTCGCATCCTTACGCTGCGGCTTATCACTCGCACCTGTATTGGTTCTTATGCCCGCCGGTGCACAATTGCCCAGAGCTGATAGCGGCAATCGCCCAGCACTACAAACAGAGCACCAGGCAAGTCCGGGACCACGAGGGGACTGTCCTGTTCTCGCTCTTCCCAAAAACTGTCCAGATGGCCTTCACGCCTAATCAGTTGCCAAACAGAGACTATACCATCAGGAGTATCAATCTCAGCGAGCAGGCGGACAGGTACTCAGATAATCCAAAGATGCGACTCTTTATGGAGTCCCAGCTGCACGAACCACCGCCACCCAAACATTGGCCAACGCAGCCTAGGCCCCTAAGAGACTTCAAAAGCACGGGCATTTATACTATGCTGGCCTGGATCTTGGGCTGTGGTACAGACGCGGTAGTCTTCCCCTATCAGATCGCCATTTCAGAATGCATCTTGCACGAAGAATTTTACGACCCCAGTGCCATGGGAGCAAAAACCAAACCAGTGTTCTTCAACTGGGCAGACTGTGTAGCACGTGGAATACATTCTCGCCTGCAGGACCTGAAAGAGGGAAAATCCCAATCCTTCAGGCAGTGTTCATTCCTAGCCTGGCTCTTCCTATTCCACATGCATAGCAAGATGAAAGCACTTCCTGTTCAGCGCACAGATAAGGAGGGCGTACAACTCCCAGTGTACCAATGGACCCGAGTATTGTTGAAGAGAGAATCGTACTATAAATTTAATCTGGCATTCTTGGGCCCCACCCTAGCTCTCCTCCATGGCTCTTGCCCGCGCGTCCCTCGCCAGATGAGAGACAAAGTGATACGGCGTAATATGGGCGACACTTTCCAGCTGACGCAGGGGTTTGTTATTAGAATTTTCGGGTTCACGGGCAAACCTTTCCTTCTGCCATATTACGCCACAGAGTACTTATTCGCCTTGGAGGCAATGCGACAGATGGACTACACTGACCAGAACTACGGTCAGGGGAGAAGATGGGGCCATATTTTCGAATTCCCGTTCACATGGGGAGAGATTGAGGTCAACGCAACTGGGCAGAACGAATTCCTGTGGCCACGCTCTTAAGCTTCGGCCTGGTTTAACTCCCCCAGCGATGGATGTATGATCCCCTTGATATAGTAAAAGATTTCACAGGGATGAAAAGTTTCCACGCCTGTCCCCGCCTGGAGATCATGGGAGAGCGAAATAATCCGTCAGGAGGAGACCTCGAATGGAATATAGAAGAGATGCAGTCTCTTTCGCCATGGCACGACTTCTATCATGTCGAGGCGGAATATGACCCAGTCAATAACAAGGCCCACTCTCTAGACTCCAAGGCCTACAAGAAGGTGGTGCCTATATTGCAGGATATGGGTTGGAAGCCTGAGAAGATAGCACAATGGTGGGTCATGAGGGCCCACACTAAGAAGGAAAAGTCCGAAAAGGTTCTCGCTAATGACCATCAGTTCTCCAAGCTTTACGATGATCACCATGCCACATGGCGGCCTATCGTGTTCAGAGATCTCGTGCCTCGAGGCACCCAACGCCTAGAAAAGGCACAGGCCCCACCCAGACAACCACTCACTCTAGGCGGAGGATCCAGTAGTGGGGTAAGGAAGAGTTAGGTGACAGAGCTCATGGTATGACAGACTCCTGAAAAACAAGGACCATCCAAGCAGCCGGCTGAAGCAGTGCAGATGACTCTGACACCTTCGAAGAAAAAGTTGAGGGTAAAGATAAAAACGTCTAAGGCTCCTTCAGGAGAAGCCGTCGGCCCAACGCCTAGCGCACCAACCCCAACCGCTGCTCAGTAAAAGGAGGCTACGCCTCAAAAGGAGAAGAGGGTCGAAAAGCCCAAAGAAAAGAAGGCCACACCTAAGAAAGAGGCTGTGCAACGGGCCGAAGCTACACCACAGAAGAGGGCTGCCCCCACAGAAATTATCACTATAAAGGACACGCCTCCGTCGGAAGAGGATGCGTGGATAACCTAAGTCTTCGGTACGCCAGCTCGACTTGAGCACGCAAGTACGCATTCCATTTTCCTTCTCCAATCTTCTGAATCATTGGCTGCGGCGCCATCTTCCTCCGCTGCTGAACCCATCCTCGCTGCCGTCCCTCTAGGCAGCGAATTAGCAGCTGCCTTTCCCCTTGCAATATCTCGCCCTGTCCTCGAAAAATCCCAGCCTGCCGCCACCACCCAGCATGACCAACAGGCGTTCAGCCTGTTTTTCGCAGACCCTAACGCATTTGAAGCCCTCGCTCATACCTAGCCAGGTGCCACTGTCGAAGACCCATCGCATTCTCCCCATCCTCCATCTTCAGTCGGTACGTTGATTGAAAACCCATCTTTAAACCTTGAGGATACTCTCGCCTCTGCCCAAGCCAAGACACCCCCAAAGAAGACTGAGCCCCCAAGCGCCGTTTCCCCTAATCTGTTCGCAGACGAACATATGCCCCAGCAAGATCTACCTTTGGTCAAACCCATGTTCGGAGGGATGGAGCTCGTTGAACAAGAGTTGGAAATGATGGAGAACCAACCCGTAGCAGCCCAGGCAGAGCAGAGCTCCTATAGATGGATCCAGAACTTGAGAAAGAGAAAAGGCGAGGAGCTTGCCGGAGTGGAGAAGCGCGCCAGGTTTGACCTGGATAACATGTTGTTGCATAAAGAGAAGAGGGTTCCCAAGGTGAAGAAGCCCTTGAAAGACATGACCCCAGATGACTACACCTACCACCGTGTAGCCAAGGACCTGAATAATATCAGCGTGGAAAATGAAGTGGGGGGCATCCATCTGAGGGCAGATACACTATATGTGCACCATTACCAGTTGAAGGAGCGCTTCTACAAGGTGGAGAATGAAAAGCTTGTTAGCGTACTATTCTATGTTGTTAATTTGTTAACAATACTTAGCAACTGGTTATTGCAGTTGCAGCGGCATCCTGTTGAGATGCGCCCATTCCGGGCTAATCCAGGAAGTCCGTTTGCTGTACTATGTTATTTAATCGCTTGCTGAATAATGAAATGTTGTTCGCTGGTTTTACATGGTATCAGAGCCAGCTACGGAAGGCGTGAGAAGGAATGCTGGAGGCGGAAGAGAATTTTTTTTTAAATTATTTCGGCGACGTGATTTTTTAATCTCAGCATCGCGTGATTAATTTATAAAAAAAAAAAAACGTGGAGCGCGCAGAAGTCCTGCTGCAGACTGCAGCCTGCCAGAGCGCAGACGCTGCAGACGCGTCCAGCGTGCACTGCAGCCGCGGACGCCTGCACTGCAGCCTGCGCAGAGCGCAGACGCTGTAGACACGTCCAGCGTGGACTGCAGTCTGCGGACGGCTGCAGACGTCGGGGCCCGCGACGCCCCCCCGCCCCCGTTGAAGGCGGGAAAGCAGCCAACCCCCCCCGTAAAGGGACGCAGGACTGCGGACGTCCGCAGACGTCGAAGGGCATTCGCGTCCCGAGGAGCTCCCTCCCCCGCCCCCCCGTGCGGGAATTTCAAATCCCGCTCCCACGTGGGGTATAAACCCCCCCCCCGCGGCGAGTTTCTTTTACAAAAAAAAAAAAAAAAAAAGAAGAAGAAGAAGCAGTGGGATCGCAACGAGTGCAGCGGAGGAAAACGAGCGCCAGGAAAGCAGGCAACGAGTGGTGCGATAGAGTTTTTATTTTTTTATTTTTTTTTTACATTAAAAAAAAAAAAAAAACAAACCGTGACTGTAGACGCACCAGGCAGCAGCGGATGCAGAGGAGGAGGCACAACGAGGAGTTGAAATAGGAGGTGCTCCACTGATCCTTCCGGATCAGCCCGCAAGTTCACTTGGCAGTGAGCTGTGCGGTAAGGCTCAGGGAGCCTGTAGGTCGGGGGTTCAAATCCCGCCGACTCCCCCCAAGGTATAAATTTTTTTTTCAAAGTCATTTTTTTAATTATTATTTTTTAATTAAAATTTTTAATTTTAATTTTTTTTAATATAGTTTTTTAACTTTATAAATTAAAATTTTAATTTTAATTTATTTTTTCATAAGTTTTAAAACTATATAAATTAAAATTATTTATTTTAATTTTAAATATATAATAGTTATTAAAAATGCTTTGTTAAAAGAATTTTTTTAAGGGGGGATATTTTTTTCAAAAAATCAAAGGGGGATTGTGAGTAATTTTTTGAAAAGGCAATTTGGCGAATTGTAAAAGGTGCATTTTCGGCTGTGACCGACACCTTGTGGGTTATTCCTGTGGGCATTTTTTTTGTTGTATGTTGCATATTTCATTTTTTGCACTATAACATTAAAAATTAAAATCAAACACTCCCTAAGTCCCCGGAATAATTAAAACCCATCCGTGCAATTTATTGCACTGCAGCGTTCGGTATTTGTGATACCTCTGGCCAGCACTTACAGGTAAAGTTGTCGTGATTTGGCTACTGTATCCGCCGCCTAATATAGTTGCTACAACGACGTCTGAGCTTGTTCTCTATAAATCGTCGGGGAGAGATAAGTTTGCCATTTTTGCATTTTTTACTCCATCCACTACCCTTTATCGCACTTGTGTTTAGGCGTAAATCCTGACGAAGTATTCTTCATAGTGTTTAGGGGAAGTTACGCCCCACGCATGAGAAGAATCTTCTATGGTAGGTGCCATCAACAAGGCGATTCCCTTTCAGGACCGCTTATGTTCCACGTATCGTATGATCTCTAAAACTCACCTATAGTCTCCCTCACGTAAGGGCGGGTGATTTTTGTTGATCTTTCTAAATACCTATAGTTTCCCTCACGTAAGGGCGGGTATTTTGTACGGTATATTGGCCTAGCAAAAGGTATATCGAAAGGGGGACCAATTGGTGATATAAGGAACCTTCACTATGGCCGTCAGTTGCAAAGTTAATGACTCGATCCGCATCGAGTTATTGAAAGGTCCAAATTATACACCATGGAAACATAAGATGAAGGCAATTCTCCAAATGGAAGATTTGTGGGATATTGTTATTGGAGTAGCAACTAGGCCTTCACCAAAAGCAGGATCCACAGGTCCTTCCGCAGATCAGATAGCTTTTGACAAGAAAGACAGTCGAGCAAAGGTGCTCATTTTGTTTGCTGTTTCAGATGAAGTGCAACCTCATATAGCTGACAAAGCAAGTGGTAAAGAGGCATGGGATGCCCTTAGAACCATCTATGAGGGAAAGAATGATTCCACCATTCTTCATCTTCAACAACAACTTCATAACCTGAGTTTGAGACAGGGTGAAACAGTTGAACTCTTTCTGTGCAGAGTGTTTGAATTGAAAGAGAAATTGAATTCTTTGGGAGATATCGTGAGACTGAAAAGCTTCTCATTTCACTTATGATGAGAGCTTTACCTTCTTCATTTGATATGTTGATAACCTCCATCCAGGTGTCTCAACGACAAATTACCTACATCGAGTTGGTCAATCTGCTTCAACAACAAGAGGCACGCCAACTTCACAAGGATGATTCTTCCAATACAGCCCTATACACCAACAGGCAAGGTTCTAGGAAGAAAGGTAATGGGCAAAAAGGAGGCAACTTTCAGAAAGGAGGAAATTCTCAACAGGATACGAAAGGAAAAGGCAAACAACCTCAACAGAAGAAGAGGTGGTGCAAGATCTGTGAGAAAGACAACCATGACACCAACAAGTGTTGGCATAAGAACAAGCAGAAAGGCCAAAACAAACCACAAAATAAAAACAAGCAACCCCAGGTGAATGTTGCTGTTGAAGAATCTGACTCAGATTCTGAATGGGCACACAAGGTGCTCATGACTACCACAAATTCCTCATAGAGGGATCCTATTTGGTATGTCGATTCTGGAGCTAGCAAACATATGACTGGCGATCATTTGTGGCCAAAGAGGGCAAACCTGTCACCATTGCTGATGATAAAACCTACAGGGTTCAGGGAGAGGGTACAGTTTCGACCACTCTTCCCGATGGCAAGTGTCAGATTGACAAAGTCCTCTATGTTCCGGGATTGGCCAACAATTTGTTGTCGATGACACAAATCCTGGACAGAAATATGGTTGTCAACTTTCGTGTTGAGAATGGAAAGAAGTGTTGTACAATTACCAGGAAGGGTAAGCAGATTGCAACAGCTTCATATAAGCACGGCTTATTTGCACTAGATGCTATCTCTACTCCACATGTTGCCATGACTGTCTCTACCAAGGAGGCAACTTCCCTATGGCACAAGAGATATGGGCATCTTAGTTCGGCTACTTACTTGACCTTGGTAAGTATGAGATGGTAAAGGGTCTTCCTTCCCTTTTCGCCACATTGCCGCTGTGCTCTGCTCCGCTTGCAGGAAAGCAACATAGAGTACCATTTGAGAAGAGCTCAACAAGAGCACGAAAACCTCTGGAGTTAATTCACACCGATCAGTGCGGTCCTTTCACACCCAACGAGCTTGTGGAGGGAAGAGGTACTTTCAGTTATTCGTAGATGACTACTCACGAAAGATGTGGGTTTTCTTTCTCCAACTGAAATCTAAAGCTTTCGCATTCTTCCAGCAGTTCAAGAAATCCGTTGAGAAGGAGTCAGGAGCTTCTATTAAAACCCTCCACTCAGATCGAGGGGGAGAGTTTACCTCTAATGAATTTTCTGCATTCTTAGATAAGCATGGAATCAAGAGACAGTTAACAACTGCCTATACTCCTCAAAAAAATGGAGTTGCTGAGAGAAGGAACCGTTCTATCATGGAAATGGTTCGTTGTATGCTCACGGAGCTACTCTTGGGCAACAATATTGGGCAGAAGCTGTCACCACCGCAGCAGTATCTCGTTGAATAGGGCACCCACAAAGGCCCTAAAAGGAATGACTCCACAGAAGCATGGAGTGGTCGAAAACCCTCCATATCTCATCTACGTATTTTCGGATGTCACGCTTTCATGCACATACCGAAAGAGAAAAGGAAGAAGTTAGATGAGAAAACACTAAGATGTATTTTTCTTGGTTATTCTGAGCACTCTAAAGGATATCGTTTGATAGATCCTTTGACCAAGAAAATTCATATCAGCAGAGATGTTGTCTTTGATGAAGCTTTCACATCACAGAGCACATCTAAAGTACACCAAGATATTGTGGAATCTAAGAAAGAGAAGATTCTTTCGTCAACACAGACAGGAGGTCCTTCTACATCTTCTTCAACTCCACCGAAGAAGAATCCAAAATGGTGTACAAATACAATCAAAGATGCAAATTTATCCACTCCTCCCAATTTGAATTTGGATAGACCTCGTACACGCAATATGGCTCAAAAGGAAAGAGAAGCCAAAGAAACTGGTGAGGTTGATGATCTTTGTCAATCTTTTGAGGAACTTTCTGTAACTCCAAGTACAGAAGTAGAGGATATGGATATTGATGATGACAGAGCGTTCATGTCTACCATAGATGGTCTTGAACTCTGCATCGATGCAAGATGCTCTCAGTGAGCCTCGGTGGAAGGCCGCTATGGATACAGAGTATGAGTCTTTGATGAAAAATAAAACTTGGAAGCTTGTTGATCTGCCGCATGGAAAGAAACCCATTGGTTGCAAATGGGTATATAAAGTCAAGTACAAGGCAGATGGAACAATTGATAAGCATAATGCCCGTCTTGTTGCAAAGGGCTATGCTCAAAAGGAAGGCATTGACTACGAGGAAACTTTTGCACCTACTGCTCGGATGACCACAATTCGGGTTATGTGTGCTATGGCAGCACAATATGGGTGGAAAGTTCACCAGATGGATGTCAAAAGTGCCTTTCTAAATGGTGATCTCCAAGAAGAAGTCTATATGACTCAGCCTGAAGGATTTGAAGTGGAAGGCCAAGAGCAGAAAGTTTGCAAATTGGTCAAATCCTTATATGGTCTGAAACAAGCTCCTCGAGCTTGGTATATAAAAATGGACAATCACCTTATGCAGCATGGATTTAAGAGATGTCCGTCAGATGCAAACCTCTATTTCAAGAAACGGTGGTTCCGAGATAGTGTTGCTTGTACTCTATGTGGATGATCTCGCTCATTACAGGGAGTTCGAAACAATGATCTCTATCGTCAAAAGAAACTTGTGCAAATCTTTTGAGATGACAGATCTCGGACTTCTCCATTACTGTCTTGGTCTGGAATTCAGCCAGAAGGAGCACTCCATCAAAGTGTCTCGTAAAAAATATGCCAAGACATTGCTGGAAAAATATCGCATGACTGATTGCAAGCCAATGGCAACTCCAATGGAGAATGGACTTCAGTTATCGCGATATGATGATTCACCTCAGGTAGATGGTACTCTCTATCGACAGTTGATTGGGAGTCTCATATATCTGACCAATACTAGGCCAGATCTCGTATTTGTTGTCAACTATCTTTCGAGGTTCATGCAGGAGCCTAAGACCACTCATTGGAAAGCAACAAAACGTGTTCTTCACTATGTCCGTGGTACTATGGAATATGGCCTAGAATACAAGAGGAACAACAAATTCTTCTTGCAAGGATACACGGACTCCGACTATGCCGGATCATTTGATGATCGCAAGTCAACTTCGGATACATTTTTCATCCGGGATCCGGTCCTCGTCTCTTGGCACGACAAGAAGCAACAAGTGGTTGCTATTTCATCAACAGAGGCAGAATATCGCGCCGCACGTGAAGCTGTGTGCGAAGTGATATGGTTACGTCGCATTCCGACAAGTATGGGCCATCCATCAAAATCTCCAATACACTTGTTTTGCGACAATCAGGGTGTTCTGAACCTCGTCAAGAATCCAGTCCATCATGAATTGACACACAATGTCATTTCATTCGAGATGAAGTTCCAAAGCACCGAATTCAGCTTCAGCACATTCCCACCGATGCTCAAGTTGCAGACATTTTCACTAAGGCACTTGGACGTGTCAAATTTGAATTGTTTCGCAGCTCACTTTGTATTGCAAAATAATGTAAGGGGATGTTAGTATAGCTATTAGTTATTACATTACCAAAATAATGTAATAAAGGGGGATGTTAGCGTACTATTCTATGTTGTTAATTTGTTAACAATACTTAGCAACTGGTTATTGCAGTTGCAGCGGCATCCTGTTGAGATGCGCCCATTCCGGGCTAATCCAGGAAGTCCGTTTGCTGTACTATGTTATTTAATTGCTTGCTGAATAATGAAATGTTGTTCGCTGGTTTTACAAAGCTGAAGCTGGAGGAGGAGATGGCGAAAATGCAAGCCCAGCTAGATGACTCCAAGGATGAATCCTAGCAGCTAAGGCAGCAACTGGCTGCTTTGGAGAAGGAAGTGACTAATCAGAGAGAGGCTGCAGAGCACCGGACCAGAGAAGGAGAAGAAGCGCAGGCCCGAATAGTTGAACTAGAGAGCCAGCTTTAGGGAGCTCAGCAACAATTGGAGGAAAGGGCTGCACAAGTGGAGACGTTCTCCAGGGACCGAGTCAAGGAGATCCGTTTCGGCCTATTGAGAAATTTCAGAACCCGAACCTCAAGATCTCTTTCGGTACTTGTTGGTTACGAATCTGCCATGAGGAAAGGATTTTTGGTTAATGCGCCCAGATTCGCCCACTCGCAGCATGAAAGGCCGGAAGGAAGAGATGCCTTCCGAGCCAATCTCCGGAGAAGGCCGGCTCCTTTTGGGGGGCTTGATTTAAGCTAAAAGGGAACAGGAAAGAAATAAAGGAACGGAAAGAGACAAATGTACAGAAAGAGATACAAATATGTCCAAAGGTTGGTGGGGGGAACTAACAGTACGGGAACACACCAATCACCGCTACTTACCGCATACAAACACAGAGCATGACAAGGAACCGCAAAACCTAGACGTACTTCCGATACACTAGCAGCCGTATGCACAGCTTCAATAGCTCCCTAGCAAACATTCCCTACAAGGAACTAACAACAGGGGATCGTATCAATCACCAGATACGTACACTGACAGGGGTAGAAAGTAAACCTAGAGATGTCAGAGCCAGGTATATGTGTTAGGTAGAGAGTTTAACCGCACAGCCTTCAATGGCTCCCTAGCAAACATTCCCTACAAGGAACTAACAGACGTAGGATCGCATCAATCACCAGATACGGGCCAGCAACGTCACACATAACTGATGGAACTGCTACCAAATTTATAATGAATGCTTTAAATAATGAAGTACAGAAGGTGCTTTAAGAAAGCAATGCTAGAGGAACCTGATCGCCAAATGCCAAAGTGAATTAACGAGCAACGACACAAGTGGGCCTAAGGCATATAATGAAAGACAAGCATAAAAGAATAAAGACAAGAGAATGTAACCGAGCATACAGATTGTATTCATAAGCGTAAGCACGGTTACGATGAAGCACGGTAGGTTCCCTAACAAACATTCCCCTTCCACACTTTACAATGAATTTCAGATGGGCTTTTATAGCCCGAGTCCCACCCGTTACATTAATGGGCACAGAGTCCCAGTCAAACATGAGCTGACAGAAGCGGTGAAAGAGTTGCAAATGCTGACCTTTTGTCGGATCGGTCATGTACCCGCAGCATGGTCTTCCCGGAAGCCGGACAGCCTACGTGGCGAGTGTCGGGTAATTCTTCAAGTCGGCAGGCTTGCTAGTAGCTGGAGCAGGTGAAACCTCAGATCAGCTTTGAATGAGGCTATTAACGCAGGCGGTGCAGGCAGCCCATGCTTATCCCTTTTGGTCGGCAGTCTTGGTTCAAATCCCGAAGCTGGACACTTGTCTGATGATGGGTTATGCCTTGTGACACATGCCTGCCTTAGAGGGCAGTCTATCCATCTTTGCTTGGGATCGGGGCTCCTTGGGATGCGTGCAGAAATCGGTGCGGTCGGGGAAGGCCTTCAAGCCTTGGTCAAATTTCGGGTTTGTTCCCCTACTGTACACCTGTCAAGGGCGCATTCCGGCTCCGTTGAGAAGTCGAACTGCGCACAGGCGAACACTGGTGTTTGCCGCCATACGGACCTGATCCGGCGTTTTACCTCTTTTCTGCATTGACCTGCCAGTCTGCCAGTGCAAGGTGCGCCCAGAAAGTGGGGCGGAGTCGGACTTCGCACCAGAACTGGGCGAAGTACGAACTTCGCACCAAAACTGGGCGAAGTGCGAACTTCGCACCAAAACTGGGCGAAGTACGAACTTCGCACCAAAACTTAGCCAATTTCAGATAGACCTGCTGGAAAGCTGGAAAATCAACTGGGGAACTCCAAGGAAAAAAGGGGGGAGAGAAAGAGAATGGGAAAGAAAAGGAAAGGGAGAGAAGGGAGAAAAACGGAAGGAGGAAAAGAAGAGCAACGATCATACAAAAAAATATTGAAGACATTGCACCCCGTGCAAAATGTGAGAACATTTCTGGCGGCTCGCGGGGTGTCGAGCTCGCCTCGGCGCAAAGAATCCATGCCTTCATCCTTTGGGTGCAGAGGAACTTGCCTCCCCTGCCTTTTGCTGCTCTAACTGTTCTCCTTGCGGCAACTGTTCTTCAGATTCATCTTTGTCAGTTGCCTCATCAGTATCTCCTTTTGAAAGGTCTCCATTTCCTGCTTCTGCCTCGCACATGCGAGTGTACGCCTCTTGGGCTGAACGCCAGGCTTCTGCTTCGAATGGCTTGCGGTCAGCTATGTCTTCTAATGCTCCGTGAAAAGCAGCGACCGCGTACAGGTCGATGGTGAGGTATCTTTTCTCTAACTCCTGAAAATAGGAGCGGATCCTGGAATATCTGGACACCATCTGAGTGACCTGACTGTCTTGAATTGGCTCGACCCAGCTATCAATTTCAGTCGTGATCTCGCTTCAAAGGACTGCCAATTCTTCTTTACCCGATCTAGGGTGAGGAGCTCGCCATTCTCAACAAAACCTGGACACCCAAGTTCTGAAAGAGCGTGAAAGGGGGCCAGACAAATATCTCTTTCATGTCCGAATGCGTCAAGCATTCGTCTGGCCACTCTCACCTCTTCAACTTTTCTGAAATATTTGTGCAAGGTCACCCTTGCACCTGCCCATTCTGCAGCGAATGAGGACACGGGGGAAAAAAGGACGCCGTCGCGCTCGCGCTCCCGAAGGTTTATCGCCGAGTCCAGCCATTGCTTTGCTCGGCGCTCGGCCTCCTCTACCACAGGCTTTCCCCGGGCGAGAAACTTCTTGAATCCTGGATGCGAAGTCCAGGACCGCCATTGCCTTAAAGGTATGGGGCTTGCATTCCCTCAGCAAACCAGCCCTCATTTCCTTAACTTTTGTCTTTGAAAAGACAGCCGCTTGAGATGTTTTCTCTGCAAGCTGCGACTGTGTCTGCTTCAAAGACTCCTGGAGCTGAAAAAACTGCTCCGACGCTGCTTTCTTTTCGGTTGCGGCCTGTTGCTGAGAAGCGGCCAGCTGGGCTTTCAATTCATCTGTTTCTCGCCGCGCCGCTTCCAGCTGCTCTGTAGACCTAGATAGGTCCTCTTCAAGTTGCCTTACTTTGTCCCTGCAACGCGAAAGTTCTTCCTCGCTCCTCCGGACTCTTGACAAAGAGATTGTCGCCTTTGCGCATGATCGTCCGAATCTCATACTCGTTTATCAATGTCGTCAAAGCTTTTCTCCTTTGTCTGGAGCACGTAGTTCGCCTTAGTCATTTCTCGGAGAGGCTTCTTCACTATTGGGATTATTTTCTCCGTTGTAATCACTCTCCTTCCGAAATCATACTTTGCGCGTTTTGCCCGGGCGGCTATCTCTTCATGTCTCCTCCGCTTCAGGTCTTGGCGGAAAGAGACAGAATACTCTACGGCTCTTGTTGCCAGGGGCAAGTCATCTGAGTTCCGGAGGTCGTCCATAAAATCTGGTTCCCCCAGCATAGGGATCTGCTGAGACGTCTCTCCCGCGGGAATGGGATCAGGAGGAACCGGACAGACTTTGGAAGAATCGGCCGCTTGTGGGGGCGACCGGGAAATAGAAATGGGAGCGGCTGACACTGTGAGGGTTTGAAGCGGCTGAGGCGGAGGATGTGATGGTGAACGGACAGCCTCGAAGACTGACCTCGGGCGAAGGGTTTGGAGTTGTGCTCAGAGAAAGAGAGACGTTAGGGTTCTGAGCAAACTGGTAGAAAGAATGGGGGCAGCTAGAAGGACGCGGAGACAGGGAGGAGGATGTGGTCATGGCTCGCCCAGATTGAGCGGGGGACTGAGTGGAAGTAGAACCGGGTGAGACTAGAGAGACAGGGACAGCAAACGTAACTGCGGGCTCCGCCTGAGCCGATGCCGGGTGAATGTCTTCGCTTCTTGTCTCGGCGGCTGGCTTGGGGCTGCCCAAAGGAATTGCCTCTGCGGCGGCAGGACGCGGCTGCGGCTCTGCGACTGGCTGCTGCACTATCAGGCTAGGTCGCTTGATTTTCTCAACTCTCCTCCGCTTCTTCTCTTCTGGAACAACTGTCGGATCAGGGGAAGGAGACGAAGCAGGTGCAGCAGGCACTGATGCTCCCACGGTAAACTTGTACCGGGGTTTGACTTGCAGAAGGTCTGCCGCAACCGGTCTGCTTTCTGGCGGCGCTGGCGCTTTTCTTGCCTGAGGAAGTGCCTCGGGCGCAGCCTTGACTAACTTTTTCGCCTTTTCAGGCGCCGCCTTAGGAGCCACGAACTGCATCGGATCGGCCTGGGTACTTGCTGGCAGTTGCCGAAGTGTACAAAGGGGCCGGAGGAGACCCACTTTTATAATCCTCAAAGGGGCCTCGGGGAACGTAACCTTGATATGCGAACGGCCGCCAGCTGTCATGATGCTGGTCATAGAGAACTGAGAAGTCGTCATCTACGGCCAGGTTTCTCCTTGTGGATTTATCGTGTTGCGTGCGGCATCTCATTTTCCAAAGATTCAATAATCTTCTCTTTAGACCAGCTTAAGGCCTCGCAATCTTGGACATAAATTTTTTGAACCCTGGAGATGAGAAGTGATGGTCCGGGTTTCTCTTGGGGTCATATGTCACCTCCTCGCGGTAGAAATCCTGCCAAGGGGGAGAAGCTTCCATTAATTCAATCTCCCAGTCAAGGTCCACATGGACCACGTCGCATCTATCTTCGGTTATGTCCCGGGGGCACAAATGTGCAAACTTTCCCCTTATCCCATGAGGGTCATACTTCCAGCGTTGCGGCAGCAAAACCAGGCCAATCCGGGACAGCGCTTGCTCTAGGTAGACATGTTGTCCTACCTCAATAATCTCAACGTTGGCCCAGGAAAGAGGGTATTGAAAAATCTGTCCTCTTTTCTTCCCTAGGCCAAACTCTTCTTCCACATAGTCCATCTGTCGGGCAACCTCCATCCCGAACAGATGCTCTGAGCACCAATAGGGCAGCAAATAGGGTTTGCCCTTGAATCCGTAGATTCTAATCACAATCCCCTGCGTCAGTCTGAAAACGTCCCCGAGCTTTTGATTTATCAAAGCACTCGTCATTTCTCTCGGGGGACGGGGGATTTCACTTTCGGTGAAGACTGACATGACGAATCCCAGAAAGTTGAAGTTGAACTTGTAGTAGGACCCTTTCCGGTATAAGTCATCCGTCCAGTTATAGACGGGTTGGGGTTCTCCCTTCTCGTTAACCTTCTTCAAGTTCAGGATCGGCATTTGGGGGTGCAGATGGTACAAACAAAGCCAGACCAGAACGGAACTGAAACGAAAATTGGTTGACTGGCGCTTCTGAATTTTCAGCAGACTGGAATGAATGGCGTAAGCCAGCCAGTCTGCCCAGTCAAAAGAGATGGGGCGTTTTCCGCTCCGCTGCGCCGCTGGTTCGTAAGATTCTCCACACAGGAGGCATTCGCACGACGCTACGGTGCACGGGTGCACCAGCTCATCGGAGTCGCGACTCGAGGATCCATGCCAAGATGGTATATAGATACTTGTCTCGAAATTTCGCCAAAGGCATGGGGCCGGTCGGCCATTGTCCGGCTGGAAGCGGGGCGCTCAGCTCTGAATTGAGGAAATCCCTCATTCGCTTGGTGTGCGTGAAACGTCCCGCTTGTTCGCCCAAACTGATTTTTCTGAGGATGGTGCCGGAGTCATACTCCAGCCCTGGGGCGAAAGCTGGCTGCACAGTCTCCCTGCGCAGTGCGAACAAGGGTTTGCCAACGGAACTGCAGATTTGCCGGGAAGCTGGTTTATAATGTCTAACAATTAAATCTATCAGCTCCGGGCACTGGTGGACAGGAGGGCACATGAATCTGAAGAGATTTGATTTGTACGCCGCTCCAAAATGATGGGAGGGCGAAACTTTGTCAGCCCAGCTCTCCACATTCGCTCTCAGCTGAGTTAGGCTCATGGAAAACGAGCCGTCCACATATCCTGCCATGTAATTCACCGGAGGTGGTGGGGATTGCCCACGCTGTACCTTCTTCGTCCGGGCCTTTGACTTTTCTCTCGGCGGAGGATCGCCTTTGAAAACTCCTGGCCGCGGCAAATCCCCTGGTTCGCTGCTTCCGCTGGACTGCGCTGACACAGGCATTTTTCCCTTGTCCATCTCTCCGAGTCAGCAATAATGACAGGTTCAGGTTGTCTGCAACAAATTTCGCTATCAGAGGAATAATTAGCACTGTCCGAGGAATAATCTTTGCAATCTGGAATGTTGGCATGATTCTGACCCCCTTTTCTAGATAAAACAGCGCCATTAATGCAACGTAGGAGGGGTAGGTCGGCTGGGTTAAATCCCTTGATGGCCACGCAGGAGAACGTTTAGGAAAAGACGCGCCCCGGCAGCCGTGCCTTGCTTTTTCTTAGTTGCGTTTTTGCTTGAAAAACGCGCAATCATTAATTCAGCGTTGGGGACTGCACCATGGCTGACGTTGCTGCCACCATTTGGGCACACTGCTCAAGACAAAAACCCTTGGCGCGGAAACCCAGATTAAAACAGTTATAAACGCGCCTTGGGCCCAGCTGGGACTTTTTGAGTTTTTTATTCATTTTATTGAATGCTGCCCCCTCTGGCCCGGAAAACTAGGCACAGCCGAGCTTCGCCCGGGTTGGGCGCGGCCCGACCTCGCCGCGAAGTCGGACTTCGGCCGAAGCTTGGGGCGAAGTACGAACTTCGCGCGAAGTTCGCACTTCGCACAAGCGTTGAGCGCAGCGCGCACTTCGCACGGGCGCTGGCCGAAGTCGGACTTCGCTGCGAAGTTCGTACTTCGCACAAACTTTGCGCGTAGTGCGTACTTCGCACGAAGGGTTGCGCAGTGCGGACTTTGGTCTGCTTCAGCTTTTCTCGGACAAACTTCGCAATTCGGCTGGGCCGAAGTCAGGCTTCGCTGCGAAGTCGGGCTTCGGCCAACACTTAGTCAATTTTTTGCTCTTTTTTCTCCTTTCTTTCTCTGCATAGCCGAACTTCGCCCCTCCTGCGGGGCAACGACAGACTTCGCTGCGAAGTCCGTCTTTCTCTCCCATGCCGCAATTAAGCTCAAAGAAGGAAAAATAAACCGAAAGCTAAAACTGGACACTATACATGCGGGGAAAAATAAAAGCACAAGGCAAAATTTTTACAGGGAAGGGCCACTCGGGCGCCTTCAACAGCGATAAAGCTTCAAGTGGAACCCGTTGACGGGGATGGGGAGGAGCTGACCCTCCATATCCGAAAGTATGTAGGCATTGAACTGATTCACCCGGGCAATCTGATAAGGGCCCTCCTGTTGTCACATTTTTGCACGGGGTGCAATGTCTTCAATGTTGTTTTGTAACAGTGCTGCTCTTCTTTTCCTCCTTCTGTTTTTCTCGCTTCTCTCCCTTTCCTTTTCTTTCCCATTCTCTTTCTCTCCCCCTTTTTTTCCATGGAGTTCCCAGCTTGATTTTCCAGCTTTCCAAGCAGGTCTATCCGAAATTGGCTAAGTCCGGGTGCGAAGTTCGCACTTCGCCCGCTTTTGGTGCGAAGTGCGCACTTCGCCCAGTTTTGGTGCGAGTTCGCACTTCGCCCCACCTCCTGGGCGCACCTTGCACTAGCAGACTGACAGGTCAATGCAGAAAAAAGGTAAAATGCCGGAGCAGGTCCATATGGCGGCAGACACCAGTGTTCGCCTGTGCGCAGTTCGACTTCTCAACGGAGCGGGAATGCGCCTTGACAGTGTGCGTAGGGGAACAAACCCGGAATTTGACCAAGGCTTGAAGGCCTTCCCCGATCGCACCGATTTTTGCACGCATCCCAAGGAGCCCCGATCCCAAGCAAAGATGGATAGAATGCCCTCTAAGGCGTGCATGTGTCACACGGCATAACCCATCATCGTACAAGTGTCCAGCTTTCGGGATTTGAACCAAGACCGCCGACCAAAAGGGATAAGCATGGGCTGCCCGCACCGCTGCGTTAATAGCCACATTCAAAGCTGATCTGAGGTTTCACCTGCTCCAGCTACTAGCAACCCTGCCGACTTGAAGAATTACCCAGAACTCCGCCACGTAGCTGTCCAATTTCCAGGAAGACCATGCTGCGGGTACAGCCCAGTCCGACAAAAGGTCAGCATTTGCAGCTCTTTCGCCGCTTCTGTCAGCTCATGTTTGACTGGGACTCTGTGCCCATTAATGTAACAAGTGGGACTCGGGCTATAAAAGCCCATCTGAAATTCATTGTAAAGGGTGGAAGGGGAATGTTTGTTAGGGAACTACTGTGCTTATCAGAATCGTACTTCTGCTTATAAATACAATCTGTATGCCTGGTTCTGTTCTACTATCTTTATTCTTTTATGCTGTCTTTCATTATATGCCTTAGGCCCACCTGTGTCGTCGCTCGTTGATTCACTTTGGCATTTGGCGATCAGGTTCCTCTAGCATTGCTTGCTTAAAGCACCTTCCGTACTTCATTATTTAAAGCATTCATTATAAATTTGGTAGCAGTTCCATCGGCTGTGTGTGACGTTGCTGGCCCGTATCCGGTGATTGATGCGATCCCCCGCCGTTAGTTCCTTGTAGGGAATGTTTGCTAGGGAGCCATTGAAGCAGTGCGGTTAAACTCTCTACCTAACACATATACCGGCTCGGCATCTCTAGGTTTACTTTCTACCCCCGTCGCTGTATGTATCCGGTGATTGATACGATCCCCCTCGTTAGTTCCTTGTAGGGAATGTTTGCTAGGGAGCTATTGAAGCCGTGCATACGCTCGCTGGTGTATCGGAAGTACGCCTAGGTTTTGCGCTTCCTTGTCATGCTTCGTGTTTGTATGCGTAAGTAGCGGTGATTGGTGTGTTCCCGCATCGTTAGTTCCCCTCCACCAACCTTTGGACATATTTGTATCTCTTTCCGTACATTTGTCTCTTTCCGTTCCTTTATTTCTTTCCCCGTTCCCTTTAGCTTAAATCCCCCCCCCAAAAAGGAGCCGGCCTTCTCCGGAGATTGGCTCGAAGGCATCTCTTCCTTCCGGCCTTTCATGCTCGGTGGGCGAATCCGGGCGCATTAACCAAAAATCCTTTCCTCATGGCAGATTCGTAACCAACGGTCTCGTACGCACGGTGGGACGCTTGTCCCACGATTTAAAGAAAGAGTGCCCATCCAGTTTCCACCTAGCGCAACAGCTTTCCGCCACGCTCGGCGGAACACGGGTCCCACATCCGACGAGAGATTTTCTCGATCGCCTTCACCTGCGCCGACAGCTTCCCGAGCTCTTGGTGAGACAAGGAAGTTTCTCACCCCCGACGTAATCGAAGCACCGGTGTTCGCTTCATTGCTGTTCCAAATCGAACACCCGGCGACTCGCACGAACAAATCCTCTCGAGTCTAGAAGACCGGTCCGGTCACCTTCATGCACACGAGAAGGTGGCGAACAAGAAATCCGAGAAGCCCGCCCGAGTTCTACGAACTAGACATCCACGCCCGAGGCGAGATACCCAGGCTGGCTGATCCGCGAGCTCATTTCGACGAAGCCGAGGCTGAGATCCAAGAAGAGGCCGAAGCCGAGGCTCGGAAGAGCCGAGTACGAAGTAGAAGAGGCCGAGGAAGAGGAAAATCTTGTATCCTCGGAAAGTACCGATACCGAGTACACAACCGACGGCGGAGAAGAAGAAGAAATGGCTGATCAACAGCCGAATGACGATGATCTCTTCCCGGCGGTGGACTCTACAGGGCCTTTGGCCCTGATCGGTCAGCAAGCTGTGCCCCCTGCTGCTTTAAAGTCTATTCCCACATACGACGGCTACGGTAAGACGGCGTACGAGCACATCCAGGACATCCTTGCCCTGGCCGCACTGCATACCATCACCGATGAAAGTGTGAAGACCCGTCTCACGGCCCTTTCCCCGAGGGGAAAGCTTCTCTACCGGTGGAGATCGCCGCGGAGGGATCCATCACCGGTTGGCCCCGCCTTGCCAGGAGGCTCGTAAAAGGATGCAACGAGTCTGCTGATCCTACCTCTCTACTGCATCAGCTCCAAGCAATCCAGAGGCATCCTCAAGAGGAGGTGTCTGATTTTAACATTAGGTTTGCGAGATCCTGGAAACGGGTACCTCGCGAACTTCGGCCTTCAGCCGGCATGGCTGCTCACTACTATCTGAGGTCCTTCAACTCAGACATATGCCTGCTGCTGAAGATTGCCCGAATTGACGAGTTCCCTGCACCGTACTGAAGCTGCCCGGCAAGTCTGAAGCCGACATTATCTCCATCGGCAGAGCTTCCGTCCGCAGTGCAGGAGCCGATTCATCCCGACTTTCCAAGATCGCAGAGATCCTTCTCGCTTCGGTGGTGTGCCGTCTACTTCAGGGCAGCAGCCCTGCACCGCAGTGGGAATCCGGCGCCGGTCGTAACTCAATACGGCCCGCCTCGGCTTGCATTACCCTCATCCGCCTCCTCCCGCCTCCGCATTTTCCAGCCGCTTCCCGCTCCCCTGCAAGATGCGTCTTATTCTAACCCTCCTCCATTGGCCGCTTTGCCTCCACCGCACGACAGCTGCCGCCTCCCGACAAGCAAGATCCAGAACACGATTCTACAAGAAGTGCGGGCTTTGGCCTCCGGATATCATGCCATGTCGAATGACATGACAACTATGAAAAAGAAGCAGGCCCAAATGGACTTTGCTCCTAGAAGGCCGTATGCGCCGCCGGCATTGACAAAAGATAAAGCCCCAGAAAACCAACCGCAGAGGCGTCCGCCTCCGAGAAATGCCGCTATAGATGACCCACCCGGTCCTCCCGACCAGGTCAATCGGTGCACTACTTGCAATGACCCGCATTCGGAGGAAGATTGCACTTTGCACCAAAGACTACATCCGACCTTGGCCGGCAGCACTATAGAAGATGATGAGCCGTACATGATCTTGGACGGTGAGGCCAATTTTGCCCTCGCCGTAAGAGAACCCGATGACGCCCGCCAAGGAAGAAAAGAAAGTCATGGGACACGGCTAAACCTTTGCAGGTATACACGAGAAGAGAAAGACCGCAGCCCAATGGGCTGCCACCGTACAAGCGGCCGTGGCCTTACACACCCGCAGAGAAGGCATCCAAAGATAAAGCTCCCGCTAAACCTTCTCCAGAAAGACCGTCGCTGTTCCAACTAAGCCTCCAAAGAAAGGCCCCAACTCCCGCTAAGCTCCCCGTACTTCAGCCCCCACCGAAACCAAAGAACAAGCCCAGGAGAAGCCGAGGTACCCGCCTCTCGACCAAGAGACAGCGAGTTGAGGCCACCCAACAAGCATCTGACCAAGTATGAACCAGCTAAACCAGCAGAAGGAGCTAGTACCTCTGGCTACAAAGATTGTAGACGAGTTAAAGAAGACTCCCGCGTAATCAGCATGTACGATGCCCTTCTCGCTTCCGTGCCGTAGATCTCGCCGCAAGAATCACTAAAAAACATGAAGAACGGCAAGTGATGCAGCCCGCTGTCCCGGTTCAACCTTTGACAGCCTCCACCACCGGGAAGAATGCATCGCCACCCTTTTATCTCGTCTTTGCGGATGCAAGGGCACATAGTTCACAACCGCATGGTGGATTCTCGGTGCTTCCTCGACCGTGATGCCGAAGGCCGTCTGCGATGAGATCGGGATGGAATACACACGGAGCAGCCAAGGTGTGCCGCAATTAGACGGCACCCCCGCCAAGACAGCTTGGTGTCATAAAGGACATCCCTATCCGGCCGCACAAAGCTCTCGACATTGTGGTCATCCAAGAGGTCGTGATTGTTGACCTCGAGCCTTACTTCGGCATGTGTCTCTCTCGGGAGTTCACCGCGGAGTTGGGCGGGTACTGTCTCTAGACTACTCGCACATGGAAGTGCCTTTCAAAGGAAGGAGACCGAAAATTTTCAATGAGAAGCCTTCTCCTTTTCTAGTAGACAAGATACCCGGCGGAGAGATGGACCGCATGGTCCAGCTTGTCGAAGAAGAACCGGTGACAAGAGAACCGACCGAGCAAGCTCTCGAAGTGCTACAACTAGAAGACGAGTTCTCGTTGTGGGATTTTAATGCCGTAATCGGGACAGAGCAAGGCTGTTATTCCATTAAGCAGCTCGAGGAGCTTGACGTGTCCGTTGCGAAGGAGGTAGGACCCGCACCCGAAGAGCCGTGGAAGCTTTTCTTTGACGGCGCCCGTTGCAAGAATGGCGCCGGGCAGGGGTCCTCCCGGTTTCTCCAACCGGAGTCCGGAGGGACTATGCCTACAGCCGGCCTCGGAGCCGTACTAACAATCCGGCGGAATACGAAGCCTCCGTGCTTAGGTCTGCGAAAGGCGGAAAGGCTCGGAATCAAGCATCTCCAAATTTTCGGAGATTCAGAGTTAGTGTGTCATCAAGTTACGAATAAATGCGCGTCTAAGCATCACTATCTTAGAGCGTATCGCAATCGGGTCTGGGACCTGATGGAATCGTTTGACTCATTGAACGTTAAGGCAATATCGCGTGAGAGAAACAAGCACGCGGATATTCTGGCGTCTGTTGGAGCCAGGTACGTTCCGGCTAAAGACGTCGTCCAGAAACTGAAGCCGGTCCGCACCATTTACAGGCCTTCGTGCTCGATAGGGATACCTTCCGGCAGTATTCAGCTGTGACGAGGAGATCGTCACATTCCTGGTTAACGAAGTGTGTGTAATCGAAGGTAGAGACCCTGATGACGAGCAATATGAGGGGTTGATATAGTTACTGAATAATCACGTCCCAAAAGGACTGATTACATTAGAAAGTCTCTTTGATCGGAATGACAGAGCCATATCCCACAGGATCAAAGTAGACCCGAGGCGAGATGCTCGACCTGGAGCTCGAACCCGATAAAACCATCAAGGTCGGAACAGACCGCACGTCGTGAGGAGCGGGTGCAGATTAGATCACCGTGCCAGGAGTTCCCCGACATCGTGGCCCGGTGCTACGAAGATTTGAGGGGGTATGACAGATCCGTCATCCAAGATACCATCGAGCTAGAGGATGGCGCCAAGCCGTTCCGACAAAAGCAAAGGGCCGTAAATCCAAAGGTTGAGGCCATGATGAAGACCGAGCTCTTGAAGATGCTGGAGGCCAAGATCATCTACCCCATCAAACATTCATCCTGGGTCGCGAATCTGGTGCCCGTGAGGAAAAGAATGGCGACATACGTCTCTCGTGTCGACTTCGGAAACCTAAATCAGGTTTCCCTCCGGGACCACTATCCGCTTCCCCAAATCGACCAAATTTTGCATATCGTTGCTGGAGCCCAGAGATTTTCACTTTTAGATGGATTTTCCGGCTACAACCAGATTTGGGTTAAAGACGAAGACCAAGGATAAGACGGCGTTTACCACCAAGTGGGGGACGTTCGCCTATCGCGCATGCCGTTTGGTTTGTCCAATGCAGGTGCCACGTTCCAAAGGGCCATGGACCTGGCCTTCCGAGAGCTGCTCAACAAGATTATTGTCATCTATCTTGATGACATGACCGTTTTCTCTCACCGACGAGAAGATCATGTTTCGCACCTGCGGCGGATATTTGAAAGTTGTCGAGAATTCGGCATCTCTATAAACCCGAAGAAGTCTCGTCTTCGCGGTAAAGGAAGGAAAGCTGCCGGGACATGTCATCTCCGAGGAAGGCCTCGCCATTGACCCTGACAGAGCACAAGCCCTCGTTCGCTTGCCAGCCCCCACTGATAAAAAAGGTCTGCAGTCCTTCTTCGGTCAGATTAACTTCGTGCGGAAGTTCATTCCGGACTTCGCACAGGTGATCAAGCCTATGGCCGAATTGTTGAAGAAAGATACACCTTACGAATGGACCGATGAGAGAGAGCAAGCTTTCGAGGAAATCAAGGCTCGAATTGCGCAAGCTCCGGTGTTGACAAACCCGGACTACTCCAAGGACTTCATCCCGTATGCAGTGGGAGAACCCGAAAGTTACGCCGCAGTCCCGACTCGTAAGGGAGACGACGGTGAGGAGCGCCCCATTGCGTTCCTAAGCCAAGTGATTCTGCCACACGAAGAGAAGTACAATTTTATAGAGCGGCAGGTCCATGCGGTCATGAAGTCCCTTCGAAAGCTCAGGCACTTTGTCTCCCAAAGTAAGACCACTGTCTTTGTGATTCATCCCGATGTTCGCAGTTTCATCTTGCAAGGGGAACCGGGTCACAAGAGAGCGGGATGGATTGCCAAGATCCAGGAGTTTGACATCGAAGCACGGCCCACCAAGCTTATCAGAGGCCGAGCCTTGTGTCAGGAATTGGCCCGAAGCGCTGTAGCCGGCATCTCCGCCTGTAAGTGGGAGGACACAACGACACGCGTCTACCTCCAACCAACTCCTTATCGGAGGGGAGTGATTGGACAGATGAACTGGTGAGATACTTCTGCACCGGAAGATGTCCCGATCACCTGAACGCCTCACAACGAAGGAGATTTCGGCTAGGTGCACTTAAGTACACTCTTCGCCCCGAGGGGCTTTACTTTAAAAACATTGACGGCATCCTGTTGCGGTGCGTCTTAAAATCTGACCAGCCTAGGGTCCTCGGAGAATTTCATTCTGGGATGCCTGGGGGTCACCATTCTTCAAGGCCAACGGCCTTAAAAATAATAAGGGCTGGATACTATTGGCCCACTCTGTTCGCAGACGCGTATGCGGTCTGTGCCAAGTGTGATCAATGCCAGAGGTATGCTGGCCGAAACGAAAAGCACCCCCGCCCCTTCAATCGATTCAAGCCGAAGCTCCGTTCCAGAGAATGGGGTCCGGACTTCATTGGGGTGATTTCTCCTAACTCCTCCGCCGGCCACAAGTTTATTCTCACAACTCATCGACTATTTCACACGGTGGACGGAGGCGATCCCGACCAAGAACGCCGACCAAGAAACGGTCATCGAGTTCATTGAGAGCCTGATTACCCGCTTCGGGGTTCCAGAGTCGATTGTGACAGACAACGGTCCGGGATTTGTAGGCGCAGTACTCACGGAGTACACCAGCCGCCTTGGCATCTATCACAAGATGTCTTCTAATTACTACCCGCAGGGGAATGGCCTTGCCGAGTCTACTAACAAGAACCTCCTGAAAATTCTCCGGAGGACCATTGAAAAAAATAAGCGGACTTGGCACTTGCTCCCGAACCGGGCGCTATGGGCGGACAGAGTTGCGTTCAAGAAATCCCTCAAGACGTCCCCCTACGCGCTCGTTTATGGCAAGCAAGCCGTTATGCCATCACACATTGAAATCCCCGCCCCGTGGATGATTGACGAAGACAGGAGCAGCGGAGACCCGAGAGACGACAGAGTTGTGCCAACTCCTGCAGCTTGGAAGAAGACAGAGAAAGTGCATACCAAGCCTTCGCCGATCACATTGCAGCCACTAAAGGCTGGTTTGCCAAAGGCACCACTGCCCGAGTTTTCAAAGTCGGGGACCTGGTGCTGAAGTGGGACTCATACAAGGCAAAACCGGGTAATCATGGAAAATTTGATGCTCTCTGGGAGGGCCCTTATCAGATTGCCCGGGGAATCGGCTCAATGCCTACATACTTTCGGATATGGAGGGTCGGCTCCTCCCCATCCCCCGTCAACGGGTTCCACTTGAAGCTTTATCGCCGTTGAAGGCGCCCGAGTGGCCCTTCCCCGTAAAAATTTTGCCTTGTGTTTTTATTTTTCCCCGCATGTATAGTTTCCAGTTTTAGCATTCAGTTTATTTTTCCTTCTTTGAGCTTAAATGCGGCATGGGAGAGAAAGACAGACTTCGCAACGAAGTCTATCGTTGCCCCGCAGGAGGGGCGAAGTTCGGCTATGCAGAAAAAGAAAGGAGAAAAAAGAGCAGAAATCGACTAAGTGTTGACCGAAGTCCGACTTCGCAGCGACGCCGGACTTCGGCCCAGCCGAATTGCGAAGTTTGTCCCAGCAAGCTGAAGCAGACTAAAGTTCGCACTGCGCAACCCTTCGTGCGAAGTACGAACTTCGCGCAAAGTTTGTGCGAAGTACGAACTTCGCACCGAAGTCCGACTTCGGCCAGCGCCCGTGCGAAGTGCGCGCTGCGCTCAAAACTTGGGCGAAGTGCGAACTTCGCGCGAAGTTCGCACTTCGCCTCAAGTTTCGGCCGAAGTCCGAACAAAGCGGCCAGCGCCCGTGCGAAGTCCATCTAAAGATCAAAGGCGGCAAAGACCCAGATCGCGCCCAAACCTTGGGCGCAACTAAAAACAGAGGTAGAACAGTTCAAGCACGCGCTTCGCGCGAAGTTCGCACTTCGCCCAGTTTTGGTGCGAAGTTCGTACTTCGCCCAGTTTTGGTGCGAAGTTCGTACTTCGCCCGAAATTCGGGCGAAGTCCGACTTCGCCGGCGAGGTCGGGCCGTGCCCAACTTCGGGCGAAGTCCGGCTGCGCCTAGTTTTCCGGGCCAGTATTGGGACGCGGTTTAAAGAATAATAAAAAAAAAAATTTCAAAAACCCCAAGCTGGGCCCAGGGCGCGTTTGCACTTGTTTTAATGTGGGTTTCCGCACCGAAGGTTTTGTCTTGATCAGCGTGCCCAAGTGGTGGCAGCAACGTCAACCATGGTGCAGTCCCCAACGCTGAGTTAATGATTGCGCGTTTTTCAAGCGAAAACGCAACTAAAAAAGCAAGGGACGGCTGCCGGGGCGCGTCTTTTCCTAAACGTTCTCCCGCGGCCACCAAGGGTTTTAACTCAGCCGACCTACCCCTCCTGCGTTGCATTAATGACGCTGTTTTTATCTAGAAAAGGGGGTCAGAATCATGCCAACATTCCAGATTGCAGAGATTATTCCTCGGACAGTGCTAATTATTCTTCTGATAGCGAAATTTGTTGCAGACAGCCTGAACCTGTCATTATTGCTGACTCGGAGAGATGGACAAGGGAAAAATGCCTGTGTCAAGACAGTCCAGTGCGCAAGTCGAACCAGGGGATTTGCCGCGGCCAAGAGTTTTCAAAGGCGATCCTCCGCCAGAGAAAAAGTCAAAGGCCCGGACGAAGAAGGTACAACGTGGGCAATCCCCACCACCTCCGGTGAATTACCTGGCAGGATATGTGGACGGCTCGTTTTCCATGAGCCTAACTCAGCTGAGAGCGAATGTGGAGAGCCAGGTCGACAAGGTTTCGCCCTCCCATCATTTTGGAGCGGCGTACAAATCAAACCTCTTCGTATTCATGTGCCCTCCTGTCCACCAATGCCCGGAGTCGATAGACTTAATTGTCGACACTATAAACCAGCTTCCCGGCAAATCTGCAGCTCCAGCCGGCAAACCCTTGTTCGCACTGCGCAGGAGACCGTGCAACCGACTTTGCCTCAGTGGCTGGAGTACGACTCCAAGCACCATCCTCGTAAAAATCAATTTGGGCGAACAAGCGGGACGTTTCACGCACACCAAGCGAATGAGGGATTTCCTCAATTCGTAGCCGAGCGCCCGTCTCCAGCTCGGACAATGGCCGACCGGCCCCATGCCTTTGGTAAAATTTCGGAGCAAGTATCTATATACCATCTTGGCATGGATCCTCGGTCGCGACTCCGATGAGCCGGTACACCCGTACTAGTCCGGCGCCGCGTAATGCCTCCCGTGTGGAGAATCTTACGAACCAGCGGCGCAGCGGAGCGGAAAACGCCCCATCTCTTTTGACCGGGCAGACTGGCTGGCTTACGCCATTCATTCCGATCTCTGAAGATCCGAAGCGCCGATCAACCAATTTTCGTTTCAGTTCTGTTCTGGTCTGGCTCTGCTTGTACCATCTGCACCCCCAAATGCCGATCCTGAACCTGAAGAAGGTTAACGAGAAGGGAGAACCCCAGCCCGTCTATAACTGGACGGATGACTTATACCGGAAAGGGTCCTACTACAAGTTCAACTTCAACTTTCTCGGGATTCGTCATGTCACTCTTCACCGAAAGTGAAATCCCCCGTCCCCCGAGAGAAATGACGAGTGCTTTGATAAATCGAAGCTCGGGGACGTTTCGACCGACGCAGGGATTGTGATCGGAATCTACGGATTCAAGGGCAAACCCTATTTGCTGCCCTATTGGTGCTCAGAGCATCTGTTCGGGATGGAAGTTGCCCGACAGATGGACTATGTGGAAGAAGAGTTCGGCCTAGGGAAGAAAAGAGGACAGATTTTTCAATATCCTCTTTCCTGGGCCAATGTTGAGATTATTGAGGTAGGACAACATGTCTACCTAGGGCAAGCGCTGTCCCGGATTGGCTTGGTTTTGCTGCCACAGCGCTGGAAGTATGACCCTCATGGGATAAGGGGAAAGTTTGCACATCCGTGCCCCCGGGACATAACCGAAGATAGATGCGACGTGGTCCATGTGGACCTTGATTGGGAGATCGAATTGATGGAAGCTTCTCCTCCCTGGCAGGATTTCTCATTGCGAGGAGGTGACATATGACCCCAAGAGAAACCGGGACCATCACTTCTCATCTCCAGGGTTCAAAAAATTTCTGTCCAAGATTGCAGGCCTTAACTGGTCTAAAGAAAAGATTATTGAATGCTGGAAAATGAGATGCCGCACACAAAGACGATAAATCCACAAGGAGAAACCTGGCCGTAGATGACGACTTCTCGGTTCTCTATGACCAAGATCATGACAACTTGGCGGCCGTTCGCATATCAAGGTTACGTTCCCCGAGGCCCCTTTGAGGATTATAAAAGTGGGTCTCCTCCCAAACAGTTGTACACTTCGGCAACTGCCAGCGCCGGCCCAGCAAGTACCCAGGCCGATCCAATGCAGTTCGTGGCTCCTAAGGCGGCGCCTGAAAAGGCGAAAAAGTTAGCCGAGGCAGCGCCAGAGGCACTTCCTCAGGCAAGAAAAGCACCAGCACCGCCAGAACGCAGACCGGTTGCGGCAGACCTTCTGCAAGTCAAACCCCGGTACAAGTTTACCGTGGGGGCATCAGCGCGCACTCGCACTGCCGTCTCCTTCCCCTGATCCGACAGTTGTTCCAAAAGAAAAGAAGCGGAAGAGAGTTGAGAAAATCAGGCGACCTAGCCTGATAGTGCAGCAGCCAGTCGCAGAGCCGCAGCCGCGTCCTGCCGCCGCAGAGACAGTTCCTCTGGGCAGTCCCAAGCCAGCCGCCGAGACAAGAAGCGAAGACATTCATCCAGCATCGGCTCAAGCGGAGCCCGCAAGTACGTTTGCTGTCCCCGTCTCTCTTGTCTCACCCGGCTCTACTTCTACTCGCCTCCCCGCTCAATCCGGGCGAGCCATGACCACATCCTCCTCCCCCGTCTCCGCGCCCTTCTAGCGGTCCCCATTCTTTCGACCAGCTTGCTCGTAACCCTAACGTCTCTCTTCTCTCGAGCACAACTCCAAACCCTTCGCCCGAGGTTAGTGCCGAGGCTGTCCATTCACCATCACATCCTCCGCCTCGCCCGCTTCAAACCCTCACAATCTCAGCCTCTCCCATTTCCGTTTCCCGTCGCCCCCACAAGCGACCGATTCTTCCAAGGTTCTGTCTCGGTTCCTCCCGATCCCATCCCCGCAGGAGAGACGTCTCGCGCAGATCCCTAAGCCGGGGGAACCAGATTTTATGGACGACCTCCGTAACTCGGATGACTTGCCCCCGGCAACGAGAGCCGTAGAGTATTCGGCCTCTTTCCGCCAAGACCCGAAGCGGAGGAGACATGAAGAGATAGCCGCCCGGCAAAACGCGCAAAGTATGATTTCGGAAGGAGAGTGATTACAACGGAGAAAATAATCCCAATAGTGAAGAAGCCTCTCCGAGAAATGACTAAGGCGGACTACGTGCTCCAGACAAAGGAGAAAAGCTTTGATGACATTGATAAACAGAGATGAGATTCAGACGATCATGCGCAAAGCTGACAATCTCTTTGTCAAGAGTCTGGAGGAGCAGGAAGAACTTTTGCGTTGCGAGACAAAGTAAGGCAACTTGAAGAGGACCTATCTAGGTCCACCGAGCACTGGAAGCGGCGCGGCGAGAAACCGATGAATTCAAAGCCCAGCTAGCCGCTTCTCAAAGAACAGGCCGCAACCGAAAAGAAAGCAGCCTCGGAGCAGATTTCTCAGCTCCAGGAGTCTTTGAAGCAGGCACAGTCGCAGCTTGCAGAAAAAACATCTCAAGCGGCTGTCTTTTCAAAGGCAAAAGTTAAGGAAATGAGGGCTGGTTTGCTGAGGGAATGCAAGCCCCATACCTTTAAGGCGATGGCAGTCCTGGACTTCGCATCCAGGATTCAAGAAGTTTCTGCCCAGGGAAAGCCTCGTGGTAGAGGAGGCCGAGCGCCGTGCAAAGCAATGGCCGGACTCGGCGATAAACCTTCGAGAGCGCGAGCGCGACGGCGTCCTTTTTTCCCCCGTGTCCTCATTCGCCGCAGACAGGCAGGTGCAAGGGTGACCTTGCACAAATATTTTAGAAAAGTTGAAGAGGTGAGAGGGCTGCACGAATGCTTGATGCATTCGGGCATGAAAAAGATATCCGTCCTGCCCCCTTTCACGCTCTTACGTAACTTGGGTGTCCAGGTTTTGTTGAGAATGGCGAGCTCCTTACCCTAGATCGGGTAAAGAGGAATTGGCAGTCCTTTGAAGCAGACATACGACTGAAATTGATAGCCGGATGCGAGCCAATTCAAGACAATCAAGTCACTCGGATGGTGTCCGGATATTCCAGGATCCGCTCCTATTTTCAGGAGTTAGAGAAAAGATACCTCACCATCGACCCGCACGCGGTCGCCGTTTTCACGGAGCATTAGAAGACATAGCCGACCGCAAGCCATTCGAAGCGTAGGCTCGGCGCTCAGCCCCAGAGGCGTACACTCGCATGTGCGAGGCAGTAGCAGGAAATGGAGACCTTTCAGAAGGAGATACTGATGAGGCGACTGACAAAGATGAATCTGAAGAACAGTTGCCGCAAGGAGAACAATTAGAGCAGAAAAAGGCAGGGGAGGCAAGTTCCTCTGCACCCAAAGGATGAAGGCATGGATTCTTTGCGCCGAGGCGAGCTCGACACCCCGCGAGCCGCCAGAAATGTTGTCACATTTTTGCACGGGGTGCAATGTCTTCAATGTTGTTTTGTAACGATCTGTCGCTCTTCTTTTCCTCCTTCCGTTTTTCTCGCTTCTCTCCCTTTCCTTTTCTTTCCCATTCTCTTTCTCTCCCTCCTTTTTTTCCATGGAGTTCCCCAGTTGATTTTCCAGCTTTCCAGCAGGTCTATCTGAAATTGGCTAAGTCTGGGTGCGAAGTTCGCACTTCGCCCACTTTGGTGCGAAGTTCGCACTTCGCCCGGCTTTGGTGCGAGTGCGCACTTCGCCCAGTTTTGGTGCGAGTGCGCACTTCGCCCAGTTTTGGTGCGAAGTTCGCACTTCGCCCCACCTCCTGGGCGCACCTTGCACTAGCAGACTGACAGGTCAATGCAGAAAAAAGGTAAAATGCCGGAGCAGGTCCATATGGCGGCAGACACCAGTGTTCGCCTGTGCGCACTTCGACTTCTCAACGGAGCGGGAATGCGCCTTGACGAGTGTACGTAGGGGAACAAACCCGGAATTTGACCAAGGCTTGAAGGCCTTCCCCGACTGCACCGATTTTTGCACGCATCCCAAGGAGCCCCGATCCCAAGCAAAGATGGATAGAATGCCCTCTAAGGCGTGCATGTGTCACACGGCATAACCCATCATCGGACAAGTGTCCAGCTTCGGGATTTGAACCAAGACTTGCCGACCATAAAGGATAAGCATGGGCTGCCCGCACCGCTCGCGTTAATAGCCACATTCAAAGCTGATCCGAGGTTTCACCGCTCCAGCCTACTAGCAACCCCGCCGACTTGAAGAATTACCCAAAGACTCCGCCACGTAGCTGTCCAATTTCCAGGAAGACCATGCTCGCGGGTGCATGCCCAGTCCGACAAAAGGTCGACATTTGCAGCCTCTTTCGCCGCTTCTGTCACTCATGTTTGATCGGGACTCGTGCCCATTAATGTAACAGTGGGACTCGGGCTATAAAAGCCCATCTGAAATTCATTGTAAAGGGTGGAAGGGGAATGTTTGTTAGGGAACTACCGTGCTTATCAGTAATCGTACTTCGCTTATAAATACAATCGTATGCCCGGTTCTGTTTCTACTATCTTTATTCTTTTATGCCGTCTTTCATTATATGCCTTAGGCCCACCCGTGTCGTCGCTCGTTAATTCACTTTGGCATTTGGCGATCAAGTTCCTCTAGCATTGCTTGCTTAAAGCACCTTCCGTACTTCATTATTTAAAGCATTCATTATAAATTTGGTAGCAGTTCCATCGCTTGTGTGTGACGTTGCTGGCCCGTATCCGGTGATTGATGCGATCCCCCGCCGTTAGTTCCTTGTAGGGAATGTTTGCTAGGGAGCCATTGAAGTCATGCGGTTAAACTCTCTACCTAACACATATACCGGCTCGGCATCTCTAGGTTTACTTTCTACCCCCGTCGGTGTATGTATCCGGTGATTGATACGATCCCCCGTCGTTAGTTCCTTGTAGGGAATGTTTGCTAGGGAGCTATTGAAGTCGTGCATACGCTCGCTGGTGTATCGGAAGTACGCCTAGGTTTTGCAGTTCCTTGTCATGCTCTCGTGTTTGTATGCGATAAGTAGCGGTGATTGGTGTGTTCCCGTACTGTTAGTTCCCCCCCACCAACCTTTTGGACATATTTGTATCTCTTTCTGTACATTTGTCTCTTTCCGTTCCTTTATTTCTTTCCTGTTCCCTTTAGCTTAAATCCCCCCCCCCAAAAAGGAGCCGGCCTTCTCCGGAGATTGGCTCGGAAGGCATCTCTTCCTTCCGGCCTTTCATGCTGGTGGGCGAATCTGGGCGCATTAACCAAAAATCCTTTCCTCATGGCAGATTCGTAACCAACACCTCCCAGAGAGCATCAAATTTTCCGTGATTACCCGGCTTTGCCTTGTATGAGTCCCACTTCAGCACCAGGTCCCCGACTTTGAAAACTCGGGCAGTGGTGCCTTTGGCAAACCAGCCTTTAGTGGCTGCAATGTGATCCGCGAAGGCCTGGTATGCACTTTCTCTGTCTTCTTCCAACTGCAGGAGTTGGCACAATCTGTCATCCACCGGGTCTCCGCTGCTCCTGTCTTCATCAATCATCCACAGGGCGGGGATCTCAATGTGTGATGGCATAACAGCTTCCTTGCCATAGACGAGCGCGTAGGGGGACGTTCTGAGGGATTTCTTGAACGCAACTCGATCCGCCCATAGCGCCCGGTTCAGGAGCAAGTGCCAAGTCCGCTTGTTCTTTTCAATGGTCCTCCGGATGATTTTCAGGAGGTTCTTGTTAGTGGACTCGGCAAGGCCATTCCCCTGCGGGTAGTAATTAGAAGACATCTTGTGATAGATGCCAAGTCTCGCTGGTGTACTCCGTGAGTACAGCGCCTACAAATCCCGGACCGTTGTCCGTCACAATTGACTCGGAACCCCGAAGCGGGTAATCAAGCTCTCAATGAACCCGATGACCGTTTCTTGGTCGGCGTTCTTGGTCGGGATTGCCTCCGTCCACCGTGTGAAATAGTCAGTAGCTGTGAGAATAAACTTGTGGCCGGCGGAGGAGTTAGGAGAAATCACCCCAATGAAGTCTAGACCCCATTGCTGGAACGGAGCTTCGGCTTGAATCGGTTGAAGGGGCAGGGGTGCTTTTCTGTTTCGGCCAGCATACCTCTGGCATTGATCACATTTGGCGCAGACCGCATACGCGTCTGCGAACAAAGTGGGCCAATAGTACCCAGCCCTTATTATTTTTAAGGCCGTTGGCCTTGAAGAATGGTGACCCCCAGGCATCCCGGAATGAAAATCTCCGAGGACCCTAGGCTGATCGGATTTTATGACGCATCGCAACAGGATGCCGTCAATGTTTTTGAAGTAAAGCCCCTCGGGGCGAAGAGTGTACCTTAGTGCACCTAGCCGAAATCTCCTTCGTTGTGAGGCGTTCAGGTGATCGGGACATCTTCCGGTGCAGAAGTATCTCACCAGTTCATCTGTCCAATCACTCCCCTCCGATAAGGAGTTGGCTAGGTAGATGCGTGTCGCTGTGTCCTCCCACTTACAGGCGGAGATGCCGGCTACAGTGCTTCGGGCCAATTCCTGACACAAGGCTCGGCCTCTAATAAGCTTGGTGGGCCGTACTTCGATGTCAAACTCCTGGATCTTGGCAATCCATCCCGCTCTCTTGTGACCCGGTTCTCCTTGCAAGATGAAACTGCGAACATCCGGGTGAATCACAAAGACAGTGGTCTTGCTCTGGGAGACAAAGTGCCTGAACTTTCGAAGGGACTTCATGACAGCATGAACCTGCCGCTCTATAAAATTGTACTTCTCTTCATGCGGCAAAATCACTTGGCTTAGGAACGCAATGGGGCGCTCCTCACCATCGTCTCCCTTTTGAGTCAGGACTGCAACGTAACTTTCGGGTTCTCCCACTGCATACAGGATGAAGTCCTTGGAGTAGTCCGGGTTTGTCAACACCGGAGCTTGCACAATTCGGGCCTTGATTTCCTCGAAAGCTTGCTCTCTCTCATCAGTCCATTCATAAGGTGTATCTTTCTTCAACGGTTCGGCCATAGGCTTGATCACCCGTGCGAAGTCCGGAATGAACTTCCGCACGAGTTAATCTCGACCGAAGAAGGACTGCAGCCCTTTTTGTCGATGGGGAGTGGCAAGCGAACGAGGGCTTCTGCTCTGTCAGGGTCAATGGCGAGGCCTTCCTCGGAGATGACATGTCCCACAGACTTTCCTTCCTTTACCGCGAAGACAGACTTCTTCGGGTTTATAGAGATGCCGAATTCTCGACAACTCTCAAATATCTACCGCAGGTGCGAAACATGATCTTCTCGTTGGTGAGAGAAAACAGTCATGTCATCAAGGTAGATGACAATAATCTTGTTGAGCAGCTCTCGGAAGGCCAAGTCCATGGCCCTTTGGAACGTGGCACCAGCATTGGATAAGCCAAACGGCATGCGCTGATAGGCGAACGTCCCCCACTTCGTGGTAAACGCCGTCTTATGCTGGTCTTCGTCTTTGACCCAAATCTGGTTGTAGCCGGAAAATCCATCTAAAAGTGAAAATCTCTGGGCTCCAGAAACGATATGCAGGATCTGGTCAATTTGGGGAAGCGGATAGTGGTCCCGGAGGGAAGCCTGATTTAGGTTTTTGAAGTCGACACAGAGACGTATGTCGCCATTCTTTTTCCTCACGGGCACCAAATTCGCGACCCAGGATGAATGTTTGATGGGGTAGATGATCTTGGCCTCCAGCATCTTTAAGAGCTCGGTCTTCATCATGGCCTCAATCTTTGGATTCACGGCCCTCTGCTTCTGTCGGAACGGCTTGGCACCATCCTCTAGCTCAATGGTATGCTGGATGACAGTTCTGTCATACCCCCTCAAATCCTCGTAGCACCAGGCCACGATGTCGGGGAACTCCTGGCACAGTGATCTGATCTGCTCCAGCTCCTCCGACGTGCAGTCTGTTCCGACCTTGATGGTTTTACCAGGTTCAAGCTCCGGGTCAGCATACTCGCCTCGGGTCTACTTTGATCCTGTGGGATATTGCTCTGTCATTTCGATCAAAGAGACTTTCTAATGTAATCAGTCCTTTTGGGACGTGATTATTCCGTAGAATCGTATCAACCCCTCATATTGCTCGTCATCAGGGTCTCTACCTTCGATTACACACTTCGTTAACCAGGAATGTGACGATCTCCTCGTCACAACTGAATACCTGCCAGAAGGTATCCCTATCAGGCACAGAAGGCCTGTAAATGGTGCGGACCGGCTTCAGTTTCTGGACAACGTCTTCGACCTGAACGTACTGGCTCCAACGGACGCCGTAATATCCGCGTGCTTGTTTCTCTCACGTGATATTGCCTTAATATTCAATGAGTCAAATGATTCCATCGGTCCCGGACCCGATTGCGGTACGCTCTAAGATAGTGATGCTTGGACGCGCACTTATTCGTAACTTGATGACACACTAGCTCGAATCTCCGAAAATTTGGAGATGCTTAATTCCGAGCCTTTCCGCCTTTCGCAAACCCAAGCACGGGGCTTCGTATTCCGCCGAGTTGTTAGTACAGCCTCCGAGCCAGCCTGTAGGCATAGTCCCTCTGGACTCCGGTTGGAGAAACCAGGAGGACCCCTGCACCGGCGCCATTCTTGCATCGCGCGCCGTCAAAGAAAAGCTTCCACAGCTCTTCGGGTGCAGGTCCTACTTCCTTCGCAATGGACACGTCAAGCTCTTCGGGTCGTTTAATGGAATAACAGCCCTGCTCTGTCCCGATTACGGCATTGAAGTCCCGCAACGAGAACTCGTCTTCAGTGCCGTAGCACTTCGAGAGCTTGTTCGGTCGGTTCTCATCGTCACCAGCTTCTTCTTCCGACAACTAGACCATGCAGTCCATCTCTCCTCCGGGTATCTTGTCTACTAAAAAGGGGGAAGGCTTCTCATTGAAAATTTTCAGTCTCCTTCCTTTGAAGGGCACTTCCATGTGCTAGTAGTCTAGAGACAGTGTACCCGCCCAACTTCGCAGTTGAACTCCCGAGAGAGACACATGCCGAAGTAAGGCTCCATGTCAACAATCACGACCTCTTGGATGACCACAATGTCGAGAGCTTTGTGCAGACGGATAGGGATGTCCTTTATGACACCAACCTGTCTTGACAGGGGTGCCGTCTAATTGCAAGACACCTTGGCTGCTCCGTGTGTATTCCATCCCGATCTCATCGCGACGGCCTTCGGCATCACGATCGAGGAAGCACCGTGAATCCACCATGCGAGTTGTGAACTATGTGCCCTTGCATCCGTAAAGACGGATAAAAGGGTGGCGTTCTGTTCTTCCCGATGGCGGAGACCGTCAAAGGTTGAACCGAGACAGCAGGCGCATCCGCTGCCGTTCTTCATATTCTTCAGTGATTCTTGCAGCAGATCTACCTGGCCTGGGAGCAGAAGAGCATCGTATATGCTGATTCGCGGCGAGTCTTCTTTAACTCGTCTACAATGCCGTAGCCCGAGGTACTAGCTCCTTCTGCTGGTTTAGCCGGTTCATACTTGGTCCGGTACTTTTGGGTGGCCTCAACTCGCTGTCTCTTGGTCAGAGACGGGTACTTCGCCTTCTCCCTGGGCTTGTTCTTTGGTTTCGGCTGGGGGCTGAAGTACAGGAAGCTTAGCGGGAGTTGGGGCCTTTGCTGGAGGCTTAGCTGGAACAGCAGCGGCCTTTGCCGGAGAAGGTTTAGCGGGAGCTTTATCTTTGGATGCCTTCTCCTGGGCTGTGTAAGGCCACACGCCGCTTATACGGTGGCAGCCCATTGGGCTGCGGTTTTTCTCGTCTCGCGTATACCTGCAAAGGTTTAGCCGCGTCCGCAGCTTTCTTTTCTTCCTTGGCGGGCGTCACTGGGTTCTCTTCTGGCAGGGCAAAATTGGCCTCGCCGTCCAAGATCATGTACAGCTCATCATCTTCTATAGTGCTGCCGGCCAAGGTCTGGATGTAGTGCTGGTGCAAAGTGCAGTCTTCCTCCGAATGCGGGTCATTGCACGTAGTGCACTCGGCTGACTCGGTCGGGAGGACCAGGTGGGTCATCTATAGCAGCATTTCTCGGAGGCGGACGCCTCTGCGGTTGGTTCTCTCGGGGCTTTATCTTTTGTCAGCACCGGTGGCGCATACGGCCTTCTAGGAGCAAAGTCCATCTGGGCTCGGTTCTTCTTCATAGCGAGTCATGTCATTGGACATGGCATGATATCCGGAGGCCAAAGCCCGCACTTCTTGTAGAATCGTGTTCCGGATGCTCGCTTGTCGGAGGCGGCAATCGTGCCGGGGAGGCAAAGCGGCCAATGGAGGAGGGTTAGAATAAGACGAATACTGCGGGGAGCAGGAAGCGCTGGAAAATGCGGAGCGGGAGGAGGCGGATGAGGGTAATGCAACTGAGGCGGGCCGTATTGAGTTACGACCGGCGCCGGATTCCATCGCGGGCCGGGCTGCTGCCCTCGAAGTAGACGGCACACCACCGAAGCGAGAGGATACTGCGATCTGGGAAAGTCGGGATGAATCGGCTCCTGCACTCTAGACGGAAGCCTGCCGATGGAGATAATGTCAGCTTCAGCTTGCTGGGCAGCTTCGTACAATGCAGGGAACTCGTCAATTCGGGCGATCTTCAGCAGCAGGCATATGTCTGAGTTGAAAGACCTCAGATAGTAGTGAGCAGCCATGCCGGCTGAAGGCCGAAGTTCGCGAGGTACCCGTTTCCAGGATCTCGCAAACCTAATATTAAAATCAGACACCTCCTCTTGAGGATGCCTCTGGATTGCTTGGAACTGATGCAGTAGAGAGGTAGGATCAGCGACTCGTTGCATCCTTTTACGAGCCTCCCGGCGAGCCGGGCCACCCGGTGATGGATCCCTCCGCGCCGATCTCCACCAGGAGAGAAGCTTTCCCCTCGGGGAAAGGGCCGCAGACGGGTCTTCACACTTTCATCGGTGATGGTATGCAGTGCGGCCAGGGCAAGGATGTCCTGGATGTGCTCGTACGCCGTCTTCCGTAGCCATCGTATGTGGGAATAGACTTTAAAGCAGCAGGGGGCACAGCTTGCTGACCGATCAGGGCCAAAGGCCCCGGAGAGTCCACCGCCGGGAAGAGATCATCGTCATTCGGTCGTTGATCAGCCATTTCTTCTTCCTCTTCTCCACCGTCGGTTGTGTACTCGGTATCGGTACTTTCCGAGGATGCAGGATTTTCCTCTTCCTCGGCCTCTTCCACTTCGTACTCGGCTCTTCCGACCTCAGCTTCAGCCTCTTCTTGGATCTCAGCCTCGGCTTCGTCGAAACGAGCTCGCGAATCAGCCAGCCTGGGTATCTCGCCTCGAGCGTGGATGTCTAGTTCGTAGAACTCAAGCGGGCTTCTCGGATTTCTTGTTTGCCACCTTCTCGTGTGCATGAAGGTGACCGGACCGGTCTTCTAGACTCGGAGGATTTGTTCGTGCAGAGTCGCCGGTGTTCAGATTTGGAACAAGCAATGAAGCGAACACCGGTGCTTCGATTCTGTCGGGGGTGAGAAACTTCCTTGTCTCACCAAGAGCTCAAGAACTGTCAGCGCCAGGTGGAGACTGATCGGAAAATCTCTCGTCAGATGTGGGACCCGTGTTCCGTCGAGCGGGTCAGAAGAACTGTTGCGCTAGGTGGAAACTGGACGGGTACTCTTTCTTAAACGTGGGACAAGCGTCCCACCGGCGTGCGCAGAAACCGTTGGTTACGAATCTGCCATGAGGAAAGGATTTTTGGTTAATGCGCCCGGATTCGCCCACTCGAAGATGAAAGGCCGGAAGGAAGAGATGCCTTCCGAGCCAATCTCCGGAGAAGGCCGGCTCCTTTTGGGGGACTTGATTTAAGCTAAAAGGGAACAGGAAAGAAATAAAGGAACGGAAAGAGACAAATGTATAGAAAGAGATTACAAATATGTCCAAAGGTTGGTGGGGGGGAACTAACAGTACGGGAACACACCAATCACCGCTACTTACTGCATACAAACACAGAGCATGACAAGGAACTGCAAAACCTAGGCGTACTTCCGATACACCAGCAGCGTATGCACACCTTCAATAGCTCCCTAGCAAACATTCCCTACAAGGAACTAACAGCAGGGGATCGCATCAATCACCAGATACGTACACTGACAGGGGTAGAAAGTAAACCTAGAGATATCAGAGCCAGGTATATGTGTTAGGTAGAGAGTTTAACCGCACAACTTCAATGGCTCCCTAGCAAACATTCCCTACAAGGAACTAACAGCAGGGGATCGCATCAATCACCAGATACGGGCCAGCAACGTCACACATAACTGATGGAACTGCTACCAAATTTATAATGAATGCTTTAAATAATGAAGTACAGAAGGTGCTTTAAGCAAGCAATGCTAGAGGAACCTGATCACCAAATGCCAAAGTGAATTAACGAGCAATGACACAGTGTGGGCCTAAGGCATGATAATGAAAGACAGACATAAAAGAATAAAGACAAGAGAACGAAACCAGGCATACAGATTGTATTCATAAGCGTAAGCACGGTTACAAGAAGGCACGGTGGTTCCCTAAAAAACATTCCCCTTCCACACTTTACAATGAATTTCAGATGGGCTTTTATAGCCCGAGTCCCACCGTTACATTAATGGGCACAGAGTCCCAGTCAAACATGAGCCGACGAGAGCGGCGAAAGAGCCGCAAATGCTCGACCTTTTGTCGGATCGGACTGTACCCTGCAGCATGGTCTTCCCGGAAGTTGGACAGCTACGTGGCGGAGTGCTGGGTAATTCTTCAAGTCGGCAGGCTTGCTAGTAGCCGGAGCAGGTGAAACCTCAGATCAGCTTTGAATGAGGCTATTAACGCAGGCGGTGCAGGCAGCCCATGCTTATCCCTTTTGGTCGGCAGTCTTGGTTCAAATCCCGAAGCTGGACACTTGTCTGATGATGGGTTATGCTGTGTGACACATGCCTGCCTTAGAGGGCAGCCTATCCATCTTTGCTTGGGATCGGGGCTCCTTGGGATGCGTGTAGAAATCGGTGCAGTCGGGGAAGGCCTTCAAGCCTTGGTCAAATTTCGGGTTTGTTCCCCTACTGTACACCTGTCAAGGGCGCATTCCGGCTCCGTTGAGAAGTCGAACTGCGCACAGGCGAACACTGGTGTTTGCCGCCATACGGACCTGCTCCGGCGTTTTACCTCTTTTCTGCATTGACTCGCCAGTCTGCCAGTGCAAGGTGCGCCCAGAAAGTGGGGCGGAGTCGGACTTCGCACCAGAACTGGGCGAAGTACGAACTTCGCACCACAACTGGGCGAAGTACGAACTTCGCACCAAAACTGGGCGAAGTGCGAACTTCGCACCCAGACTTAGCCAATTTCAGATAGACCTGCTGGAAAGTCGGAAAATCAACTGGGAACTCCAAGGAAAAAAGGGGGAGAGAAAGAGAATGGGAAAGAAAAGGAAAGGGAGAGAAGGGAGAAAAACGGAAGGAGGAAAAGAAGAGCAGCACTGTTACAAAACAATATTGAAGACATTGCACCCCGTGCAAAATGTGACAACAAGACTCATGTTTGTTTGCAAAGTAAAATAAGTTTCTGCCTAGGGTAAGCCTGTGGTAGAGGAGGCGAACGTCAAGCAGGGCGTTAACTCAAATTAGCTATCAAAATTGAAAGCTATGAGCGTCAAGACCTCCAAATTCCCCCCATGACTCAGATTGCCCTGGATTGGGCCGCTGCAAGGGCAACCTTGCATTCTTATTTTGAAAAATTGGAAAAAATTCGGAAAGCCAGGAGATTGCTGGACACACTGGAGAAGGAGAGAAGCATCTGCCTAGCACCTATTCAGACTCTTATGTCGTTGGGGTTTCCCAGCTTCACAGATAACATCGGAAGCTGCTTGCCTCGGGAGGAGCTGAAGCTGGCCTGGGATGCCTTCAAGGAGGACACCACGGAGATCGACAACTGGGCAGACCCAATTCTAGAGGCACATGTTACACAGTTGATATCCAAGTTCTGCCAGATCAGCGCCTGCCTCGCTGATTTAAGTGAGAGGGTCAGCAGGGTCGATATGCTCCAAGTTGAGACCTTCAAATGCGTATTAAAGGATATCTGCGACCTCGAGCCCTTCCTGGAGGAGGCCTGGACTCAGGTTCAAGCTACTTATGAGCGCATCCGCGATTGCCTCGCCTCCTTGGATGCTAACCCAGAAGAGGAAGGAAGCAAAGAGCAGTCTGAAGAGGAGACGGAGGAAGGAGACACAGAGGAAGAATCTGCTGACGACAGTGGTGAAGAAGAAGAGCAGCAGGAAGAAGAGCAGCAGAAAGAAGGGCAATAACACGGAGAAGCAGGGGCCGGGGGTGACTCCGGGCCCAAAGGATGAAGGCATGGGTCCTTGCATCGAGGCGAGCTTGATACCCCGCGAGCCGCCAGGAATGTTGCCACATTTTGCTAAGGGGTAAAAGTTTTGAAAAAATTGAAAAAAATGCTGCATTTTTTGCCACCGGATCCTTTCCTTCCTCCTTCCCTAGCTGTCAGTCCAGGCGATCTCCAGGATTGCATTTTTCAGGTTCTATTTCTCAAGAATGTTCCCGGTTTTCAGCAAGCTCCAGCGAAGTCTAGGAAAGGCCCAAAAAGTTTTCTAAGGCAGAAGCACTCCCAGATTGCACTCTTTCTAAGCGATCCCGGGAGTCACTCCAGTTATGCAGCGATTCCCAGCTTCGCCCCGCCCTAGGGCGACTTCCGTCAGCACCCAACAGCGACGAGCGACGAACGATTGGCGGAGAGGGGTCAAAAAACTTCTAAGTGTGGCTTTCTTGCGAGTCGCTTCGTTCTGGAGCGACTCCCATCTTCGCCGAGCTCCCTGGGCGACTCTCGAAACTATCAGCGACCGACGGCAGCAGACGCAAACGCAAAAAATTCTAAGGCATATGGCGCTGCCAGCAATCACTCTCTTCACAAGCGAACCCTGTGGTCGCCCCGTTTCTCCAGCGACTCCCGTCGTCGTGTTAATTTTCGACGAACCGCGGCAGGGGACGACTTGAAAATATTTAAGGCGGAGTCCCGCGAGTTGCTCCATTTTGGAGCGACTTTCGTCATCACTGCAGCAGCTCAGCGACTCCCGTCGTCGCCCGGTTCTCTAGCGATCGCCAGCGGGTTCGAGGTTTGGAAGGTTACCCAAGGTCGCTCCATTTTGGAGGGACCCCCGTCGTCGCTGCGGAAACCCAGCGACTCCCGTCGTCGCTCCCAATGTTCAGCGATCTCGAGTGAAAGAGAAAAGATTGCAAAAGTTTCTAAGACATGTGTGCCTTGGGTTCGCTCCATTCCGGAGCGACTCCCGGGATCGCTCTTGTTTCCGGGCGACCTTCGTTGTGTCCTTCCATTTTGGCGAACTTCGGCTACTGGAAGTTTCAAAGCATAGGAGCCCTCCGCAGGTTTGCTTCTCCTCCTGGCGATTCTCAACATCGCTCATTTCCACCAGCGAACCTCAGGCTCAAGCAAGAAGCAGGCAAGTTTCGGGATCTGGTCCAATTTTAGCAAAGCTGCAGGTGTACTTCAAGAGCAGGGTAGGTGAACATTAATGGCATGGACTCAAAGGCAAACTGTACTACACCTACCACATTAACAAGACAAGCCTTTTCAACCACCAGATCCATCCGGAGCCATACCAAACCCAGGTGAATCATGCTGCAGGTACGCTCACGGCCAACAGGGGTCAAATCTCAGCAACTTTTGCAGATTTGGGGTTCCGTGCTTCAATGTAATTTGGGGGAAATTTTCTGCTATAAATAGCAGTGAGCTTTCATTGTAAAAGGGGGGAACATATTGCTAAGAAAGCTACTGTAATCAAACGTTTGCTTCAATACAAGGCATACTTGGCTCTGACTCTTGTCTCCTTCTTTTATGCTGCCTTTTGCAATTATTTCTGCTTCATGTTAATTTATTTTTCTGATTGCTGTAATTCTGAAACCTGGAATAGAGCATTGGCAATTAAGTGAATCTGGAATGCTTGTTGAAGGATACATAGGGAGGAATCGCAGTGTTGGTTTCTGTTACATGTTTTGTGTTGATTGTTGTTAGTTTGGGTATTGGTTAGTGATTGTGCTGCTTGTTCATCCCCACCACAATTGCAATGCTATTTACATTTCTTTCTGCATTTTTCAAATCTCTTTCCAGTTCTCTCATCTAAAACCCCAAGTAGATTAGTATAGGATCCGACCTTCTCTGAAGATTGGCATGGAAGGCATTCCTTCCTTCCGGCCTTTCAATTTGTTGGGCGGGTCTAGGGCGCAAAAGACCAAATCCTTTCCTAAGTGGCAGATTCGTAACCGACAACTACATTTTTTTTTTTCAGTTAACTGACAATAAGAAAAATTAGTAAAATATTATTTCTGCATAGTTTTTCGGTTGTGGGTTGCCATGAATTTTTTTTTGTTGCTAGAAGAGGTAGTCTTTCATTAGACCCCCTCCCCTAGACTACATCATTTAGTATCAAAGCAGGTTTTCGGAGGTCTGCAATACATGCTAGAGGAGAGATGGCACACCGAGGAAGAGGAAGACCGCATGGTCTTATGCCTCAGCAAGCGGACTTAGCTGAGATGTTGAGGGGGAATCACAGCCAGATTTAGATGCAATTGAGACTGCCCAAAGGAGAGGTGTTCATATTGAAGATGTGAGTGACAGTGACGAGGAAGAGACTGGTCACCCAAAAGCTCAAGTTGAAGAGCAAGGAGAAGAACTGGAGCAACGGTTGATTTAGGCAATATCTAGCATGGGAAGTAAGCCAAATATGGATACTCCCAATTTTAATGGAAGTTTAAACCCAAAAGAGTTGATAGACTGGATAACAAACATGGAGAGATTCTTTGACTATGAATCTATGGTGGACCCAAAGTGGGTCAAATTTGCATGTACACGGCTGAAGGGACATGCATTGATTTGGTGGGATCATGTCCAAATAGAGAGGCAGCGAAAGGGCAAGGAGAAAATTCAAACTTGGGATAGGTTTGTTTCCAAATTAAAATCTAAGTTTTTGCCTACTGATTATCAAATTGGGTTGTTTAGAAAACTGCAAAACCTCAAGCAAAAGGAGTTGGGAGTGAAGGAGTATACGGAAGAATTCTATAAATTGACAATAAGAGCAGGCCATATTGAAGATGATGAGGAGAAAGTGGCAAGATACATCAATGGGCTAAGGTTGTCCATACAAGATGAAATTGGTATGGTTCGGATTAAAATAGTTGAAGAGGCATATCAATATGCACTCAAGGCAGAAGAGAAGTTGGCCCACAAGCAACAAAATAATTCATGAGGGAGAGGATGGTCTTCAAGAGGAAGAGGACAGTTCAATGGAGGAAGAGGGTAGCAAGCTCGGGATGGAGGAGAAAGCTTCCAAAAAACAAACAGTTTCAATAAAGGTACCCGAGAAAAGGGTGAATCGTCAAGAGGACGAGGTGGGTTTGGTAGAGGAAGAGGACGTGGTTTTTTGGCAAATATTATAGATGCTTGGAAGAAGGACATAGAGCCTATGAGTGCCCTCAAGCACAACAGACCAGTGGGCATGGAAAGGAAGCCCGTAACCATATTGCACAAGCGGATGAAGAAAGTATTGCCTCACCAAAGCACATGGAGGAACCAAAACAAGGAGAATCACTTTTGATGAAAAGGGTATTGTTAAAACCAACCAAGGAAGTGCACGAACCGATGCAAAGAAGGAACTTTTGAGACTTTGTATGGGTTGTTGCGGTTTGTTTTGCGGGTTGACAAGGAGAATCCTTTTGATGAAAGGGTATTGTTGAAACCAACAAAGGAGGTGCATGAACTAGTGCAAAGAAGGAACCTTTTTAGGACAATTTGTAAATTAGGAGGTAAATGTTGCAAGGTGATTGTGGATAGTGGAAGCACAAACAACTTAGTGTCAACAGAGATGGTAGAGAAACTTGGCTTGAAGAGAATTGAGCATCCGAATCCTTACAAGGTGTCATGGTTACAAAATGGGCACCAAATTTTGGTAACCGAACAATGTATGGTGAATTTCCAAATTGGTTCTTATAAGGATGCAATTCTATGTGACATCATGCCAATGGATGCATGTCATATTTTGTTGGGGAGACCATGGCAATTTGATAGGAAAGCAGTACATGATGGTAGAATGAACACTTATTCAATTGTCAAGGATGGTAAAAGTTATGCATTGAGTCCATTGAAGGACAAAGGAGAAGAGGTGGGCTACAGTTCTAAAGTTTGCCTAATCTCAAGAAAACAATTCTTGAAGGAGATTGAAGGAGGAAGTGTGCTTTGCCTTCATTACCAAATCTATGGAAGTTGGGGTAGTAAATAAAATGGATGAAATTCCTCATGAAATAGCTGATATGTTGGAGGAATTTGTAGATATTCTCTCTAAGGAGTTACCAAATGGATTACCACCTATGAGAAGCATTAGTCATCACATAGACTTCATACCTAGAGCAAGTTTACCAAACAAGGCAGCCTATAGGATGACACCCATGGAAAATGAAGAGATGAAGAGACAAGTCCAAGAGCTATTGGACAAGGGGCTGATTAGGGAGAGCTTGAGCCCATGTGCAGTACCAGTCGTACTAGCACCCAAGAAAGGTGGAGAATGGCGTATGTGCATGGACTCCTAAGCTATCAATAAGATCACAATAAAATATAGGTTTCCATTACCTCGTATGGATGACTTGATGGATTGTTTGAGTGGAGCAGAGTACTTCACAAAGATTGATTTGAAGAGTGGTTATCATCAAATTCGAATTAGAGAAGGAGATGAGTGGAAGACTGCATTTAAGACCAAAGAGGGATTGTATGAATGGTTGGTCATGCCATTTGGGTTGACAAATGCACCTAGCACTTTTATGCGATTGATGAATGAAGTCTTGAAGCCTTTTCTTGGTAAGTTTGTGGTGGTTTATTTGGATGATATTTTGGTGTTTAGCAAAGCAAAAGAAGAACATCTAATGCATTTGAGGTTAGTTTTGCAAAGGTTGAAAGAGGAGCAATTGTTGATTAATTTGAAGAAATGTAGTTTTATGAAGAAGGAATTGGTATATTTGGGTTTTGTCATCTCCAAGGATGGTTTACGGATGGATCCAACAAAGGTAAAGGCTATTGTGGAGTGGCCATCACCAAGAAGTATGTTTGAGGCAAGAAGTTTCCATGGTTTGGCAAGTTTTTATAGAAAGTTTATCAAAAATTTTAGTGGAATTTGTGCTCCAATCACGGAAACAATGAAGGGAGGTAGGCATGAGTTCAAATGGATGAATGCAGTAGAAAAGAGCTTTCAAGTCTTGAAGGAGAAAGTCACGGAGCAACCAGTTTTAGCATTACTAGACTTTAACAAGGTTTTCCAAGTAGATTGTGATGCAAGTGGGACAACCATTGGAGGAGTTTTGAGCCAAGAAGGTAAGCCCATTGCTTATTTCAGTGAAAAGTTAAATGAAGCCAAGAAGAAATATTCAGTTTATGATCAAGAGTTTTATGCTATTGTGCAAGCACTCAAGAAGTGGAGGCATTACTTATTACCAAAAGAATTTGTGTTGTTTACGGATCATCATGCTTTGCAATTCATTAACAGCCAAGGCAAATTGAACCAAAGACATATGAAATGGGTGGAGTATCTTCAAAGTTACTCATTTGTTTTGAAGCATAGAAGTGGTAGTTCAAATCGGGTAGCCAATGCCTTGAGTAGAAGAAGTTTGTTGATGAATGCAATGAGGATTGAAGTTGCAGGTTTTGATGCTATGAAAGAGCTTTATGTTGATGATTTGGACTTCAAGGAAGCTTGGGCAACTTGCAATAACCCTACTGTAGGAGATAGAACACCATGGCTTGATTATTTTATCCAAGAGGGATTATTATTCAAGGGACAACAGTTATGCATACCACGAAGCTCAATGAGAGAGAACTTGATAAGAGAAAAACATAGTGGAGGACTAGTTGGACATTTTAGAGTAGATAAAACCATGGGACAACTTTATGAAAGTTATTATTGGCCAGGAATGAGTGTGGATGTAAGAAGATTTGTGCAGGGTTGTCAAGTTTGTCAACATGCAAAGGGAAGAAGCCAAAACACTGGATTGTATCAACCATTACCAATACTAGAAAGGCCATGGGAAGACATAAGTATGGACTTTGTCCTTGGATTACCTCAAACACAAAGAGGTAATGATTCCATTTTTGTTGTTGTTGATAGATTTTCGAAGATGGCACATTTCATACCTTGCAGGAAAACGAATGATGCTACTCATATTGCTGATTTGTTCTTTAGAGAAGTTGTAAGATTGCATGGTTTGCCAAAAAGCATTGTGTCGGATAGAGATACTAAGTTTGTAGGTCACTTTTGGCGAACTTTGTGGAAGAAGTTGGACACAAAATTGAGTTTTAGTTCAGCTTATCATCCACAAATGGATGGGCAAACCGAAGTTGTGAATAGAAGCCTTGGGAATTTGTTGAGGTGCTTAGTTGGCAAGAAGCCAAAGTTGTGGGATACCATATAGGCACATGTGGAATTTGCATTGTAAACAGAAGTACAACCAAGAGTCCATTCCAAATTGTGTATGGAATCTGTCCAAGAGGAGTGGATGAGTTGCGGAGTACAACTGATTTGAGGAGGCCAAGTGCTATAGTGGAGGACTTTGCTGATTACATGCATGATTTACATTGGGAGGTGAAAGATGATTTGGAGAAGAGTGCTATGAGATACAAGCAACATGCTGATCTCAAGCGTAGGAAACAAGAATTTCAGGTTGGGGACTTGGTTTTGGCTCCACATTGGGGTTGGACCTTATGGGGGGGGGGGGGAAGTGGCTAGTCTTGAAGAAGTTTGCAGCTAATGCCTATGAAATTGAACTCCCGAAAGGAGTAGACATATCACCGATTTTTAATGTGGCTGATTTGTATCCATATTATGACAGATCAATGGATAGTAATGAAGATATCACTTCTAATTTTTTGAAGAAAGTGGGTATAGTAATTGCCAGAGAAAGAGCAGGATGAGATTGAAGCAGTGATAGATTCTAGAGTGGCCAAGAGGACAAGAGGCAAAGACTATTATGAGTATTTGGTCAAGTGGAAGAATCGGGCAATTGAAGAAGCAACGTGGATGAATGCTTCCAAGGTTGCTAAGTACGGAATCTCAATTGAGGATTTCATAAAATGTTCATGAGCTTTTGCTCATGAAACATTTCCTCTTACCTGACGTGTATGATGTGGGAGCATTCAGGTGTACAGGCAATCTCACATCAACCAATTAAAATAAATAAATTATAAGAGTAATAAAAGTATTTGCCGTCATTTGAAGTGTTGTTGCTATTGCTGTCATCCAAGTGCCACTGTTGTCATGCTGTTGTTGTCTTGTTGTTGTCATCATGTTGCTACCGTCTTGCTACTACCATCTTGCTGCTACTGCCATAAAAAACGTGGCAGTTCCAGAAAAATAAAAAGAGAAAAAATAAAATAAAAACACAGAGGAGGATTTGAAGACGAAGGGATACAACTTTTGGCCTTCCGGATTTCACCTTCATTTCCACTGATGGAAAAAACATAAATAAAATGTATGGATACATTTTTTTTAAAGTTAACTTGTAATAAGAAAAATTAATAAAATGTTATTTCTGCATAGTTTTTTGGTTGAGTTGCTGTGAATTTTTTGTGGTTGGTAGAAACAGTCTTTCATTAGATCTCTTCCTCTAGATGACATCACTTAATTAGGACACAACTAAGGCATTTATTTTCACATATAAATGGAATAAAATAATCATAAAACACATGGATAACCCAAGGAAAGAAAGAGAAATAAATTAGACTGGGAATAGAACATCATAAGATGGAGGGGAAAGAGGCATTTTATGTTAATATTCAATGGTATTTTTTTGCACATATGAAGAGTGGTGGTTAATGGACATGACTAGTGGTAATGGCCTCACTTATTAACACACCTTTATTAGGATAACATACCATTACATAAATACTTGACATTAAAGAAGGATGCAGAATATTTGTAGAAATTTCATCCCTTTTTGTCACTGATTCGCATAGAAAGAAGAATAGAAATGAGGATCTAGCAGTAATATATTTCAGTGACTCTTCAACTTCTAGGAGTTACTCTTCAACTTCCCACATACCAAAATGTGATTGGAATCATCCCTCTAGGAAATGAAGATGCATACTCAAGGGTGCAGGTAACATAGATGAAAATGTTCCTTAGGGATGTAGAGATGTATAGGACAAAACTTCTTGCTGTAAAAGACATTTGTAAACACCCAGGAGACATCCAATGATGTCTTCTAACATGATGGACCGCCTCCTATTGTAAAAAGAAAATTTGCAAAATTTACCAACTTGAAATCTTAGAAATTTAAATGATTTCACCCAAGCCATTTGTCACCCATCCAAAAAATGTAAATGAGCATCTAAATCTCAAGAGCATGGAAATATATTAGCAGGCTTTTGAATAAAAAGGAGAGCAATATTAATAAATATTGCAAGTTTGGGTAATATAGAATTTTAAAGAATATTATTACATGTAGTTACAAGGAATACCCTCATTTTAGTTTATGATTCAATGTTTATGATAGTTCACATAATCCTTACATTTTTTTAAATTGGCATATAATTTTCAGATAGAGAAAGAAAGAGAAGGTAATTCTATTAATGTCTTTGGATAACTAAAGTAGGCCAATAGGACTTGTCAAAAAGAATTGTTACAATGCACTACAAGGAAAAAAACAAAAGTGTTTTAAAAATAAGCTAGAGTAAAGAAACTAGGGTGCACTACAGTAGTGGAAAAACTGTATGCCATCAAATTGTAGCCTTGAGGGTTCAACCCAAAAATGGGTAATGTTGAAAGTATATCATTATTTGGTACCTTGCAATAATATTGCAAGTACCATATAAATAGTTTAGTTTAATGTGTGATTAATATTTGAGTATATAGTAGGTGTCATGTAAGTGTGGAGTTATGTAAGTGAGGTGTCATGTAAGTATGGAGTTATGTAAGAGTTTGTCATTTAGTATGTGCAATCATTAGTCTTTGTCCTTATGTGGATATGTAGAGTCAATAATAGATTTATTATTATGTGGTATTTCTCCCATGAGAAATATGAAGTGTTAGATCTCCCATGTGTGTGAGGAGATGAAAAGTTTATGTAAGTAGAAAGGTCAAGGGTTGTGAATGTGAAGAGTCTCATATCCATGTGTGTATATATTGAAGACAAAGCATTGTAATGCAATCGAAGAAGCTTTGCAATACATTGTATTTGCATTGCTTAAGGAGATACTTGTTTCAATAATATTTAGTGAGTTTTGTTATTATCATTGATTGAATGTATGTCAATATTATGAGGATTTTAATTTGAAATATTGTGAGAAATTGCTAAATTGCTAACAAGTAAACCCTAACATTGTAAAAGTAATGATAAAGAGAAGACATAGCTAACAATCAAGATAAAAATGAAATAGAAAGGAGCTCAAGTGGATCCAAGCACAACTCTTGATTTTTAGTGAGAAGTAAAGTAGAGACAGAGTCACCATCATCACCAACCATCCCAAAATGACCAATACAAAATCTAATGATGCTTCCAAGAGAATGGCTAGGACTAAGGGGGCCTAGGTGGATATTCGTGGGAGGATATAGAGTTCAACCCCTCAAAACTCTCCTAGCATCCATGGTCAAGGAACCAATAGAAGAAGATAGAAAATTTGTAAACTATGTTTGTCTATGGGTATAGAAGGGGTTAGTGAAACCCAGTGTCAAAGAATTACAATCTCGTCCTATTGTGTGCAAGAAGAAGAAAGTGCCAAAGCCGTAACAGACACTTTCAGATGCGGACAAGGATGCACATATGCTATAAACATTTTAGAGTGTTATAGCTTCAAATCAATGCTTTTAACTCATAGAGACAAAGATATGGTGAAAGAATGAGGTGATTAGTCAGGTGGGAGTCAATCTCCTTTATAATACCTAATGTAGAAGCTTGAAGGTACAAAGCCAAGCATCTTTGGTCAAGAAAGTCGCAAGTGATCCACTCAAGTCTCTATACATGCAATAGTACCTCCCCCAAATATTGTAATAAACAAGACTCCTAGAGATGAAATGTTTTGTAGTGTCCACCTTCTCAAGAGAGCAAAGACGACATACCTTACCCTCTCAAGGAATATTTTGGTTTGTCTCCACTTGCAACTGATGTGAACAAACTCTATGCTAACCAAGAGGAATTCTAATGCCATATGTCAAATTTCATTTGATATAATCAAGACAAGTAATGATGTCATCCTCAATCCTCAAGAAATCTTTAGTGTAGAAGGCCTACTTAGGACTAAGAAGTTGAGATGGAGCAACCCCAATGATTTGATATTGTCAATAAACATCATCTTTGACTGCTTAATTAATCATGCTACTATCAAAAAGGTTGGGAGGAGCATTTGTAGAGTATTTGAATGGAGGTAATAGGTCTAAGAGATGCCAATTGACTAGAAGAGAAACTTTTGAGTACCAGCCACAATGACGATCAAAATTGCTTCTAGAGGAAATCCATTATGCGGAGCAAAGTGCCAAATATGTGTATCTTTTTTTAGCCCAAGGTGTGTTTACCCTTGGATCTAAGGTGATGAAGATGAAAATAATTATGAAGATGCTCTAGGGATGAGTGACAAATTCAGCCTAAACAATGCTTTGTGGAACTGTTCTTTTACATTAGATAAATTGCTAAAGCAAAATAGTTTGGACCCTTTAAATGCGATCCCATGCCCTAGACTTGGGTTCCAAATTTCATATCTATAAAGGATTATGGATTTTATAATGCAATCAAAGAGACATATTTGTAGGAATGTTTTGGAAGTGTTGCTAGAAACATTGGTTTTCCAAGACTAAGAGAGAGGGTTTGTGTCTATTAGATGTGCTCACGCCTCCATATCTATATCATTGAAAATCATAAACTAGCTAGGAATTGAACCCAACACCTTCTAGCAAGTGTTGTAGGTGCTCTATCATTGAGCTACAAGCCTATTATGTGCTTAGCATTTTTTTGATATGTAGACTGAACTTCGACACCCCTCCTCAAGCCACACATATGAGGCAGCCACATGTGAATCTCAATCAGCTTAAGCACATGTAGCCTAGTTCTTATTCCATGTAGAGATTTATGGACCAGGTAGTGCTTGAACGCTGAACCTCCGAGCAAGCATTCCAAGTGATCTACCACTGAGCTATCCTGATTGAGCATTTTCCAATGTGTGGGTTGACCTCAAACATATATACCATGGATTTTCACCTTCTATGGGAGCCTCTTGGAGTGCCTTCTTCCTGATAACTTACACTATCTTCATCATCGATTGCAATCGATTGTCTACACAATTGCGATACACAGAAATACAGTGCTTGAAACCTCTAATTATTCTGCTACCATCAAAGGAGATAATCTTACACAGTCACACAACATACTCTTGCATTATTCCTAAATGAGCCTTGACAAAGTTTATGTACAATGAGCTCCTTTTTCTCTTGTACTTTGAAGGAAAGGAAAATCATTCTTTTCCCTTGTCCTTTTGGATGGATTTTGTCTTATTAACATTGTCCAAAAGGGGAGAGATATCATACTTGTCTTATTTAGCCCTATTATAAAACTTTATGCATCTACGTTTAATTGATCAATTAGTACCCATTTGACACCTCTACACCTTAGGATGGTTTGGCAAATTTATTTCCCATGCAATTTCTGATTTATGAACCTACTAAATCACATATTAATTAAGGTTAAGGGAAGTTATCTTGAACTTGTTAATGTTAAAATATGGGGCTGAAACATTTCTCCCCATTTCCAAATCATGCCCTATATGATCGGGCCTGCTTCTTCTTAGGATGGTTACAAATTCCTAGGTAGCATTTTTGCAAGAACTTGTTTGACCTTTTAAATAACTATATATATGTGTGTGCGCGCGTGTGTTTATTGAAGTTTCTTTTGCCTGACATTCTTTATTCTTACTGGTTCATGTAACTCTTGATCCACTTCTTGAACATCCACATATTCTGGTGAAACATCATGAAAACAAGGTACATCATTTTTAAGAAAGCTAATATGAAACACAAGATAATCTTGCATGTATTGGTTACTTTAATCCCATGTTCCAGAAAATTTTGGGACAGGGATGACGGTATGACTTTTTGGGATGGTAGGATGTGTTTTGGGATGATGGGACACGTTTTTGGATGGTGGGACATGTCTCCAAGATGACCCCCAAATTCCAGGACAAATCCCCATGGAATGTAGCTTCAATCTATAAACAACGTCATTTGTCTTTTCCATATCCAAAATGTCTCGGTGACAACTTTGTACTTTTCCTATCACACTTATAGGAATACCTGATCACCTACCTTAAAAGTTTGTGGGGTGCATTTTTTTAACTTGATACAACTGAACTGTGTATTGATCCCATTTCTTGTTCTTACGATAATTCAATTCCTCCCAATTGTTTTTAACCTTAGTGTTAGGGTCATGTCCCAACTCTTATATTGAAGTAAGATTTGTCTTTGATCCAAAACTCAGAATTTCGAGTTATGGAAGATCATGACAGAGTGCAATTAAAAAATAACAGTAAAACAAATAGGAACACAAATATATAAGCAAAATAACATAATGATTTTATTGCTTAGAAAACAAAGTACAATGCAAGCAATCTCTAAGAAGAGATATGAGGCTATAACATTGCATCCATTACTCATGCTTTTTACAATCAGGGATGCATCTCTCTTTATACAAAAATTAGTGTGTTGGAAATCCACCATATTGAATATGGAAGGTCACCCATATGGAATTGTGGTGGTTCACCTTCTATGAGTTACAAGGTCACCCATATGAAATTGTGGTGGTTCACCTTCTATGAGTTAGAAGGTCATCCATATGGAAATGTGGTGATTCACCTTCCATGAGTTACAAAGTGCATATTAAATGAAAATTACATACATGTGACTTGTCCTTTTGTGTTTTGTCTTCTACTGATGTGTCAACATAGCTAGATATGAATTTTGGCTACGAAAATGTATAAATAGAAAATTATTATTTTTAGTAACCATTTTGTTTTGCATTTTTGAGGGCCTCCAAAGCGTTTTTTTCATGTAGTTTGTTCCTATTAAAAGTTATAGATCTTCTTCTAATCTTTCCAACACATGTTGAACGGATCAAAACAGAGTCCCGAGTACAAAGTTATGTCCCTAATAGTACAATTAGGATTAAAAAAAGATTCTTGGGCATTTTTGAGCATAAAGCCATGCCACAAAAAGGTCACATGCCTGGATCACTCTGGCCTATAAAAAGGCAGTATTCCTTCATTTTTTAGAAAGTTGACGATAACAGAAAATAGAAACAACACACAACTGCAGGCTGATCAGATATATTGCTGTTGCCTTAGAAGAGAATCACCAATACTACCAAAACCATCTTGATAATACAACAGTACATTACTACCATGCATTACCCACAATGTGACAAACAACCATATATATAAGGAGAAAAGGTAGTTCTCATGAAAGAAACTACTTAACAACTAATTTACTCCAAGAGTCCCAATAATGATAAATAGATGTTAATATGAGCTTCTCTAAGACAGGTATAAATGCCAAAGTCAGTCTATCTATCTATCTATCTATATCTCGAGGCATGTAAACAGAAGGAGCCTCGTCTTTTTCTCAACAGAGGATTTTTTGGGTCTGTTGTAATCTGTAGTCCTTGTTTTTTATCTAAATCTTTATTGCTGTTGATAATGTTTTTTTCTCGTTCATATTATTTGACTCTTCTCTGTGCTATGAATCTTTTTTGTCTGCTTCACTCTTGAGAATATGGATAATAATGGTCACAAATAAAAGAAATCAGGGGAATGTAAACATGCGGAGATTATTTCAAGCCTTGATGCAGTGCATAAGGCCACTGAAGAATGGAGTTCTGATACCAAGTGATGGAAGCTTGTGTTGACCAGAATGGAAAATCCGAAGCGGATTTTTCAAGCGCAACGAAGAAACAAGAGTCTTGCTCAAAAAGGCTGTGCTGATTAACATTACAAATGTGATACATGAGAAAGTGCTGGATTCTTTAGAGAGATAAGTCCTGTCCATCCTATTGCAACCTTTCTTAAGGAACCTAATAATAAGTACTTGTATAACTAAAGAGCCAACTATCTATGGTCATGCACATTTGACCAGACACTAAGTGTGATATGAAATGTTATGAACTATAATTTAATGTATAGCATGAAGCACATGGGGGTATGACAAACATAACCATAGAGTTCCAACATATAGTGTTCACCATATGATCTCTTCTCTGGCTGTTTTTTTCGTCTGAATTATATTTTCTTCATTAAAAACAAAAATTCATGCTGATAGATATAATATTGGTTTTCATAAAAAGCTGGATTTTTCACAGATTGCAGAAACAGCTCAAAGAAGGAGACGATACTCATTGCCAACCACTTTTGAAGAAAGTGTAAATCAGGTAGACTCAAATGCAATGCCTCAGAACTTGTATCCTTGATTGTTTTATTAACCCACTGTTCTTGCATCAATGTCAGTGACATTGGCATATTAAGTACTAGAGTAAAAAATTATGTATTTCAATGATGCATGTAAGTTTGGATCAGGCCTGGGTGTGCAGAAATAGATAACAGGCCCCTTGAGAATAATAAATTCATGTAAAGTATGTTGTCCATGTACTTTTGAGATCTTGGTAATCATGTGCATAGAGAGTAAGGTCACATATGATTCATTGACATGAGACATACTGGTAATTGTTGGCATTTTTGCCACATTAAATTATTTGACAAAATTTTGCCTAAGTATGAAGCTTTAAGCCTTGAGAATACTTCGCAGCCTTGAGAATACTAATGATTATTACTAATGATTAGTATACTAAAGTGATCTCTACCAAGGTTCATTTTTTATTAGTATACTAATGATTATTTTCCTTATTTGCCTTTCAAGGCTGCGCAATGTTGATGCTTGCCATAGATTTCCTTTTCTTTTTGGCTATCAAAAGTGGTTGTTTGATGGATTAGCTTTCCAACTCTGAAGAGATACTAACAAAGGCTGCAGTTATTGCTTTTTTATGGATTAGGCTAAGTTAGCATGCAGATATGCTATTGAAGATGGATCAACAAGGCTACAACTGGAATTTCTCCTTCCTCTGATTGGAGCAACTGACCTTGATGATTGGCCTGTACGTGTTATGTAAAATGTAAGCTTGGTCTTATTTTTCAGATAGATCATGCTTAGATCAGAATGTGTGACATGTTATCTTAATGTTTTGTGTGCTAGTAGGGTGGAATTCAGCAGCAGTTTAAGGCTGCAGTGCCTGTCGTCTCATCTCTATTAAATGGCATAATTGAAGATGAAGCTGCTGCTGCTGATGACTCATATAAGATATATTTTTTAGACGAGGGTGATGCAACTGGGGTATGGGAAAAAGATGAGGTATTTACAGTTATTTTTTCATAAAGTGCATGATATTAATTGGTAATTGGGTATTCATGTAAATCCTTGCATATCATGCATATGTTATTGATACCAGAATAGTTTCTATCTAGGAAGGAGATTTTAAGCTTTGAGAATTCCATACATTTAAAAGATTGGAATGATGTGTCATGATTTCTAGTTTGTACAGTAGCAATCTAAAAATACAAGCTACTTTGTTATTGCATATTCTAAGCATTTTAGAGTAGATAAATTATTGTGGATATTTCTTTTGGATCCATTCAAGGTAAAAATTTTCTCCAATCTAATCTCATTTTATTTTTGCCGCATCCCCTATTTTCTTTACTATAAAGGAAGGGACTTCACTATTGTGCATTTATATTCCAGATTGCATTGGTGTTGTTCCCGACGGCAGAATCTTTACCAGCCATCGAGAATCTGGAGAAAATAAAGAACCGCCCTTTACTACTGCTTAATCCTCAATGGCAAGCTGGTCAGGTACTAACAATTATGAACTCATGCGAATTTTCATTATGTACCTAAAGACACTCTTATGCATTGGATATTTAAAAGTATGAATTGTAATCATTTTGAAGCACTAAGGGTTCTCATGCCACAGGAAAGCAATAATGTTTTGGCGGGTACCCACTCAGAAATTTTAGGAACTTTTAGCAGAAACATGGTCCCACGTTTGTGGACAAAACGATATACCCCGCAGCTTGTTTCAGAGAATGTAGAATTTTAAAGCAATAATAAAAAGCATTGACCACATGCAATATGATATGTAGCACCAAAATAATGCTGTAGCAGGTGCTTTATATGTTCAGCCTACCTTTTCTCCAGCTGCTCAAAATTTTCTGTGGAAAATTGCGGAGCTCCACATTTCAGGGAAAGATTCCAATCTTTCTTGAAGCAGCATCCTTTTTTTATTTCATGGGAATTGTGCACAGCTTTTTCGGAGCCATAGCCTCCCTGCATGGGACCCTTGCTTAACTCCTTGCTTATATTTGACAGGTAATCTCTGACTTCGGATTTGGTGAGCAACGAAAGCAAAGGGAGAAGCTTGTGGAAAGTTTTTCAACTGTGTACTTCTTGAAACAAATCCGTATATTGGGGGAAGATGTACGCTTGTTAAAAACATATCCTGGAGACTGGCAGGTTTGTTTCTTCAAAATTCTCTGTGGAAGAAAGCAATTACATTTGCACATATAGGAGATACATGGCAGTTGTCATGATTTTGTATTTCTTCTTATTCGAATTGATTTTCACTGTGCATTCTATACTGCATGCCTCCCCATTGGTTTTTGACAGTTGTTCTTACTTCCTAGTCATAGCAATTGCTAGTCGTTTTTGAATCCCTTATTATCTATGGCTGCACTCTATGAATTGGAGTGATGATTCCTTGCTTAGGGAAGGAAACTCAACTTCAATTGTTCAGAGATATTGACATCATCCAGAAATGCTATTGCTCTGCTAGTGACAATTCTTCAATTAATCTGGTCTTTCTGTTAGCAGTGGACGGGATACACACATAAATGAATCAAAGTGGCGAGTAATCTTTTCTGAAGCAAATTAGATAGTCACTTGAAGCTAAGCAGCTGGTAACCCCTTGAGTCACCAAAAACAAACATTAGGCTAGCTCAATAAGAAGGATTATTGGCTTTCATTGCCTCATTTTAATTGTGCATCCTGCTCCTACGCTTCCCATTTTGGGCTTTGATATGGATACCAGAAAAATATGGGGAATAAAAACTAGCTTGAGAGATCTCACCGTTATGCTTGGGAATTAATATTGATGTGTATTTTAAGAGGAGATATGCACATGATTTAATAATTAAAAACAAACATCGTAATTACATTAAAGATGATCTTCGTTCAAGCAGATACTCGTGAAGTAAAATGTGCTAATTAATGCGGGGCTGAACTAACGAGAGATACCGATGCTCATATTTATGTATTTATTTATGCTGATATGGTTCAGCTTTACTCTATTGACAGAATTGCTTTACTCTATTGACAGAATTTCGAAAGATAACACTTGGCATAAGTGTCAGGTGACAGTTATATTCTATCGTCGGCATCAGGCAGACCGTGATTGGCAATGACTGTTTTGGCAGATAACTGTGGAAGTTGGCATAGCTTGATTTTGTATTGGGTTATGCATTTGCGGTCTTTGCAATCACGTTGATTCGTAAAGTTGGTGTGATAGAGTTGCAGATTGGTGCTGCCACAGGTCTTTAGGCACTGGTGCAAAGCCTTTGTCTGCAATTTGGAACATAAAAGAACTTATGATTTGCCATTTGACCTTTGGCTCGGATTGAGAGCCTCCTCTCAATGAGCAACAGACCCCCTTTTGTCTTATTGAAGCTGATGAAACTTGGTCCAAATATGCTCCAATACATATCATTTAACCTCAAAGGGAATTGGTCACCTTTGGAAATATGAAATAAGGAAATATCTTTGTTGTGACCTTCTTGCTTTTTAACCTGTTAATGTGATGATGCAAGTCTAATGGCATATTCCATGATTGGAATTCCGTGGACGTTAATACCTGTCTGTCTGAGTGCATTTGAGTTGTCAATAAACCATCTGATCCATTTTTACAGATGAACAATATTTTGTAACAATGTCAATAGGAGGCTCCGGTTGTGTTGTGGTCTCTTTCAACGAAGGTGGGTTGTGAGGATCAATTAGTCTGCATTGGGAAGTGGTTGAAAACCGAAGGATGGAGAAAAATCAAGTTGAAATGTATGTTGTCCAATCTACTTGATCCTATAGTGTCCATAGCAAAAGGAGCAAAGTTTTCAGTTTGAGCCTTCGAATAGTTCCTTTTTGACCTTTGGTTCGGATTGAGAGCCTCCTCTCAATGAGCAACAGACCCTCTTTTGTATGATTGAAGCTGATGAAACTTAGTCCAAATATGCTCCAATACATATCATTTAACCTGAAAGGGAATTGGTCACCTTTGGAAATATGAAATAAGGAAATATTTTTGTTGTGACCCTATTGCTTTTTAATCTGTTAATGTGATGATGTAAGTCTAATGACATATTCCATGATTCTGTCTGTGAGTGCATTTGAGTTGTCAATAAACTATCTGATCCATTTTTACAGATGAACAATATTTTGTATCAATGTCAATATGAGGCTTTGGTTGTGTTGTGGTCTCTTTCAACTAAGGTGGGTTGTGAGGATCAATTAGTCTGCATTGGGAAGTGGTTGAAAACCGAAGGATGGAGAAAGATCAAGCTGAAATGTATTTTGTCCAATCTACTTGATCCTATAGTGTCCATAGCAAAAAGAGCAAAGTTTGCAGTTTGAGCCTTCAAATAGTTCCTTTTTGCCATTAGTCTTCAGTTGAAATAGGCTGTCGATTTGGACCTACCAAAAATATTTAAAAAATCAAAGTTGTTTGATAGAATGTGACAATGCATAGGTAGACGAACCTATCCTGAATATTCTAATTGAAGGACCAATGAAATTTTAAAAGGTATTGTAAAAGCTTCTTCAACATCGCACCACTAAACATATGAACAAAAGGCCATGGAAGTCGGTAAAGTAGGTACACACTGAATAAAAAGGAATCGATTGATTGCAAGCTCGTCTAGGCTCAGATCAAACATTTTGTCAAGGCAAAAAATTCGAGAAAGTCCTTGGGCCAAGTGGGTCCAAGGATTTCCACAGGAGGATCTTGAGTACGGTTCTTGTGCTCTTCCCCACCCACAACAGAATACCTCACTTGAAAATACCAACTAGGATGTAGAGCACTCCATTGGTTAAAGAACATAGGAAAAGAAGCAGCCTACTTGCCTGCCCATACTGCCCACATGTTGTAATTAATTGTTGTACTCCTTTCATAGGTATCGTGGGTTGCTCTCCTTCACGGTATAGGCCACCAAAGCCATCTATTGCCTAAAAAGAATTAACATTCTGGTCCAGAACGGGCTCCATGACGAGGATTTTGCGAGGATCGAAGCCATTAGGTTCAGCTTAACCCCATATTTGGGGGTCATTTTGGTGGAAGGTCTATTCGGGGGGATCCGCTGATTGGAGGTCTAAAGGCTTTCAGCAGCTCAAGATAAGATTGAATCTCCCCCTTGCAGAGCTTTCCTATCAATTTGGCAGAGGCAAGTTTTGGTGGAAATAGTGCGGACAGAGGCCCTCCGATGTGGAGGCGCCCATCAAAATAGCCATGCAGGCCCATCAAAAGGTGCCCTTTCTGGTCCCTCTCTATGTCTATTTATACACCTTTCTTCTCCCTAGCTTGCAGGGAATCATGTGTTGTTTGTGCACTAGAACGAGGTGTTCTGTGATGCCTATGACCTTGCAGAGTTCTTCGAGGGAGCATATTCAGCAATCTGACTATTGCTAGGAGAGTCAAAATCATTCAGGTGGAAGATGGAGATGAGGAGGGATTGTATTGCAAGGAGCACTCTGATCGTCTCAATAGAGAGCTTAATGTGGAGAAATGCTCGGATGATTCGTCGTCTAGGCAATAATGGATTTCAAAGTGGTGCAGGAGGAGTCTCAATAAACATTATAAGAGAAATTTGGGCCACTTGGAATTTGGACCTCTTGTTTATTGCAAGCGATGAAAATCATGCCCTTGCACAACATAAGGGCATGCTGGAAATTTTGATAGTTACCGACTTGGCAGCGGCAAAGCCGACGAATTTTGCTTGCCTAGAAAGGCAAGGTGTATAGAATTTTCGGGCAAGGTGGTCTAGAAGAGGCAGAGCTCGCGTATGGGATTGCCCGAGGGGCTGTTTTCTTCTTCCATTGTGGATGGTGAGGTGGCAAAAACAGTGGAAGAGGAGGAGAGCTTTTACGAGTTTCGTAGGAGCATCATGCCCATGTGGATGGCCGATTACATGGAGGGTTTGACCGCCGTGTTGAGGAATGTTGGGTGGAGAGAAGAAAATATGAAGGATATAATTCAAGTGCCTTTCTGTTCCTCTTCTGCTGGCATATAGTCTAAAATGTTTTTATATCCCTAACGGTGTCCCTTGCACCCTTAGGAGCAATGTTAGTATTTGTACAACCAAAGCTTCTTGCCAGATTTGAAGTCGTGTGAATCATGGTGCTATTTACACTTTGCAAAGGTTTTTGCAATAATGTCTTGGTTAGGCTTTTGTGTATTCAGTATATTCTTAATGAATTTAATTGCTTTATCCTTCTTGCTGCGCTTATGTAACGTTTGCAAAATTTGCAACTTGATATGCAAGGTCAATCGGCACTAAAAGCTGGAATCCATTACAAACCTCTAAAGTATTGGGCTCTGTAAAGCTATGTTGGGCTCAACTTTAACAGTGGTGAATAATTGGAATATTAATTCAAGTTGCAGTGGTGCTTGATCTGCAAATGGTGTAGAATGGTGTGATCTTTGTTTTACCATCTATGGATGGATGTTATAGACCCATCCAACTTAGCATCTAGCATTGTCCATATTATGTTAAAAAAGATAAGGAGAAAGTTTGCATCATGCCATCTTGAAAATTCTGTTTACCACCTTAAATTCATTGTGAAAGCCATGTTCAGGGGTCTATAACCACAACAGGAAATCCAAGAATGTTGATTTCTAGGAGTGGTGTGGAACTGGAAGAGGTGTGTTCAACCCCTCTTTTTTTATTTTTGGATCTGGCTATGGAATTGATGACACCTGCATGTGTGCAGGAACCTACATCTGCTTTTATATAGACAATAAAAATATGTTTCCATGTCGTAATATTCATATGGATGGTGAAATGTCCAGCTCAAAACACACAAGTTGATTTCTACAGTAAATGAGAGCACCTTGTAAGTAATGATTTGTAGCTAAGTTGCCTTAGCAGAAGTTGCTCAGAGTAAGCATATAATATGGGTCTTGTTCATGTAATTGTGACCAAATGTCCATGTTATGACCACAGACATCGAAAACTATTAACATGGTATTGACAAGATTGAGGCAATCTGCAACGTTGTTAATAGTTCCTTTCTTGTGCGTGATAACTAAGTGAAACTGCTGCAGATAAATCTTCCATTTCATTTTTCTTATATTGTGCACCAGGTGAACTCTAATCTGTAGTGGACTTAACACCTAACTAATTACATCACACAGACACACTCCCTTATATATCATAATATAGTCTTAGAAATAGTTAGAACATATATGTTTGTCTACCTCATTATTATCTATTTTAAGATTATCAAATGGCATGAGCTGAAAAGGTTGAAAATGTGGACTTCCAATGGGGAGGCCAATGGTTGAATCTTACCAGGCAATATATACATAAGTGCCAAAGTTTTATTGTATTAATGCCATTATGTGGTTGGTTGAAATACCATGGTAACAAGTTTATGATGTAATATGGGTGGGGTCTGTTTCATTCCCATGTAACCAATTTAAAACATAATCTATTAGAAGGTTATTTATGAAGATGTGACTAGGAGAGTTTATGACTTTCTCAGTTATAACCCTTGGATTATATGTATATATATACCCCCTCTACCATTTTCTGAGGAGTGTTTCCATCCATCTATTCATCCACATTTATATTCTATTGTATATTGAATCCTTTATGGATTCCAGATAAGAGACCTAGTGGTTCATCATGCAGTTGTTGATAATTGGAATGAATAATTGTTTCTTCATTGCATACCCATATCTCCAAAAGCATACTATTTGAACGATGGAATGTAGTTCTTGGTAACTGTTGTCACATTTTGCACGGGGTGCAATGTCTTCAATATTGTTTTGTAACAGTGTTGCTCTTCTTTTCCTCCTTCCGTTTTCCTTCCTTCTCTCCCTTTCCTTTTCTTTCCCATTCTCTTTCTCTCCCCCCTTTTTTCCTTGGAGTCCCCCAGTTGATTTTCCAACTTTCCAGCAGGTCTATCTAAAATTGGCTAAGTGTTGGTGCGAAGTTCGCACTTCGCCCCTTCCTTCTCTCCCTTTCCTTTTCTTTCCCATTCTCTTTCTCTCCCCCCTTTTTTCCTTGGAGTCCCCCAGTTGATTTTCCAACTTTCCAGCAGGTCTATCTAAAATTGGCTAAGTCTGGGTGCGAAGTTCGCACTTCGCCCAGGGTCGCTTGGTTTGTTGTGGGTTGACTTCGCCTTTGGTGCGAAGTCCGACTTCGCCCCACTTTCTGGGCGCACCTTGCACTGGCAGGTCAACGCAGAAGAAAGATAAAATGCCGGAGCAGGTCCATATGGCGGCAGACACCAGTGTTCGCCTGTGCGCAGTTCGACTTCTCAACGTAGTCGGAATGCGCCCTTGACAGGTGTGCGGTAGGGGAACAAACCCGGAATTTGACCAAGGCTTGAAGGCCTTCCCCGACTGCACCGATTTCTGCACGCATCCCAAGGAGCCCCGATCCCAAGCGAAGATGGATAGACCGCCCTCTAAGGCGTGCATGTGTCACACAAAGATAACCCATCATCGTACAAGTGTCCAGCTTCGGGATTTGAACCAAGACCGCCGACCAAAAAGGGATAAGCATGGGCTGCCCGCACCGCTCGCGCTAATATCCTCATTCAAAGCTGATCCGAGGTTTCACCCGCTCCAGCCTACCAGCGAGCCTCGCCGACTTGAAGTTTTGCCCAAAGGCCTCCGCCACGTAGCCGCCCAGCCTTCCAGGATGACCATGCTGCGGGTACAGCCCTGTCCGACAAAAGGTCAGCATTTGCAGCCTCTTTCGCCGCTTCGTCGACCTTATGTTTGATCGGGACTCGTGCCCATTAATGTAATCGGGTGGGACTCGGGCTATAAAAGCCCATCTTGAATTCATTGTAAAGTGTGGAAGGGGAATGTTTGTTAGGGAACCACCGTGCTTATCGTAACCGTGCTTCCGCTTATGAATACAATCTGTATGCCCGGTTCTCGTTTCTACCGTCTTTATTCTTTTATGCTGTCTTTCATTATATGCCTTAGGCCCACCTGTGTCGCGGCTCGTTGATTCATTTCGGCATTTGGCGATCAGGTTCCTCTAGCATTGCTTGTTTAAAGCACCTTCTGTACTTCATTAATTTAAAGCATTCATATAATAGATCTGGTAGCAGTTCCATCAGTTATGTGTGACGTTGCTGGCCCGTATCTGGTGATTGATGCGATCCCCCCGCCGTTAGTTCCTTGTAGGGAATGTTTGCTAGGGAGCCATTGAAGTCGTGCGGTTAAACTCTCTCGCCTAACACATATACCCGGCTCGACATCTCTAGGTTTACTTTCTACCCCCGTCGCTGTAAGTATCTCGGTGATTGATACGATCCCTCGCCGTTAGTTCCTTGTAGGGAATGTTTGCTAGGGAGCTATTGAAGCCGTGCATACGCTCGCCGGTGTATCGGAAGTACGCCTAGGTTTTGCGCTTCCTTGTCATGCTCTCGTGTTTGTATGCGTAAGTAGCGGTGATTGGTGTGTTCCCGCATCGTTAGTTCCCCCCCACCAACCTTTGGACATATTTGTAATCTCTTTCTGTAAATTTGTCTCTTTCCGCTTCATTTATTTCTTTCCTCGTTCCCTTTGGCTTAAATCAGCCCCCCCAAAAGGAGCCGGCCTTCTCCGGAGATTGGCTCTGAAGGCATCTCTTCCTTCCGGCCTTTCATGTCGGTGGGCGAATCTGGGCGCATTAACCAAAAATCCTTTCCTCATGGCAGATTCGTAACCAACAGCTTCTCTGGCACGCCCGGTGGGACGCTTGTCCCACGATTTAAAGAAAGAGTACCCGTCCAGTTTCCACCTAGCGCAACAGTTCTTCTGACCCGCTCGGCGGAACACGGGTCCCACATCTGACGAGAGATTTTCCGATCGCCTCCACCCGGCGCCGACAGCTTCCCGAGCTCTTGGTGAGACAAGGAAGTTTCTCACCCCCGACGTAATCGAAGCACCGGTGTTCGCTTCATTGCTGTTCCAAATCCGAACACCCGGCGACTCGCACGAACAAATCCTCTCGAGTCTAGAAGACCGGTCCCGTCACCTTCATGCACACGAGAAGGTGGCGAACAAGAAATCCGAGAAGCCCGCCCGAGTTCTACGAACTAGACATCCACGCCGAGGCGAGATACCCAGCCGGGCTGATCCGCGAGCTCGCTTCGACGAAGCCGAGGCCGAGATCCAAGAAGAGGCCGAAGCCGAGGCTCGGAAGAGCCGAGTACGAAGTAGAAGAGGCCGAGGAAGAGGAAAATCCCGCATCCTCGGAAAGTACCGACACCGAGTACACAACCGACGGCGGAGAAGAAGAAGAAATGGCCGCTCAACGCACCGAATGACGATGATCTCTTCCCGGCGGTGGACTCCCACGGGGCCTTTGGCCCCGATCGGTCGCCAAGCCGTGCCCCCCGCCGCTTTAAAGTCTATTCCCACATACGACGGCTACGGTAAGACGGCGTACGAGCACATCCAGGACATCCTTGCCCTGGCCGCACCGCATACCATCACCGATGAAAGTGTGAAGACCCGTCACCGGCCCTTTCCCCGAGGGGAAAGCTTCTCTACCGGTGGAGATCGCCGCGTAGGGATCCATCACCGGGTGGCCCCAGCCTTGCCAGTGAGGCTCGTAAAAGGATGCAACGAGTCCGCTGATCCTACCTCTCTACCGCATCGGCTCCAAGCAATCCGGAGGCATCCTCAAGAGGAGGTGTCCGATTTTAACATTAGGTTTGCGAGATCCCGGAAACGGGTACCTCGCGAACTTCGGCCTTCAACCGGCATGGCCGCTCACTACTATCCGAGGTCTTTCAACTCGTACATATGCCCCGCCGCCGAAGATCGCCCGAATTGACGAATTCCCCGCACTATACGAAGCCGCCCAACAAGTCGAAGCCGACATTATCTCCATCGGCACGCTTCCGTCCAGGGTGCAGGAACCGATTCATCCCGACTTTCCCAGATCGCAGTATCCTTCTGCTTCTGGCGGTGTGCCGTCCACTTCAGGGCAGCAACCCCAGCCGTAGTGGAATCCGACGCCGGTCGTAACTCAATACGGCCCGCCTCACTTGCATTACCCTCATCCGCCTCCTCCCGCTCCGCATTTTCCAGCGCTTCCTCGCTCCCCGCGATGATGCGCCTTATTCTAACCCTCCTCCATTGGCCGCTTTGCCTCCACCGGCACAGTTGCCGCCTCCCGACAGCAGAGATCCAGAACACGATTCTACAAGAAGTGCGGGCTTTGGCCTCCGGATATCATGCCATGTCCAATGACATGACCGCTATGAAAAAGAAGCATGCCCAAATGGACTTTGCTCCTAGAAGGCCGTATGCGCCACCGGCGCCGACAAAAGATAAAGCCCCGTAGAACCAACCGCAGAGGCGTCCGCCTCCGAGAAATGCTCGCTATAGATGACCCACCGGTCCTCCCCGACCAGGTCAACTCGGTGCACTACGTGCAATGACCCGCATTCGGAGGAAGACCGCACTTTGCACCAAGGACTACATCCGGACCTTGGCCGGCAAAGCACTATAGAAGATGATGAGCCGTACATGATCTTGGACGGCGAGGCCAATTTTGCCCCGCCGTAAGAGAATCCAATGGACGCCCGCCAAGGAAGAAAAGAAAGTTGCGGACGCGGCTAAACCTTTGCAGGTATACGCGAGAAGAGAAAAACCGCAGCCCGATGGGCTGCCACCGTACAAGCGGCTGTGGCCTTACACAGCCCAGGAGAAGGCGTCCAAAGATAAAGCTCCCGCTAAACCTTCTCCAACAAAGGCCGCCGCTGTTCCAGCCTAAGCCTCCAAAGAAAGGCCCCAACTCCCGCTAAGCTTCTCGTACTTCAGCCCCCACCGAAACCAAAGAACAAGCCCAGGAGAAGTCGAAGTACCCGTCTCCGACCAAGAGACAACGAGTTGAGGCCACCCAACAAGACCGGACCAGTATGAACCGGCTAAACCAACGGAAGGAGCTAGTACCTCGGGCTACGACGATTGTAGACGAGTTAAAGAAGACTCCCGCCGTAATCAGCATGTACGATGCTCTTCTCGCTTCTGTGCCGTAGATCTCGCCGCAAGAATCACCGAAGAACATGAAGAACGGCAAGCGGATGCAGCCGCTGTCCCGGTTCAACCTTTGACAGCTCTCCGCCACCGGGAAGAACAGACCGCCACCCTTTTATCTCGTCTTTGCGGATGCAAGGGCACATAGTTCACAACTCGCATGGTGGATTCTCGGTGCTTCCTCGACCGTGATGCCGAAGGCCGTCTCGCGATGAGATCGGGATGGAATACACACGGAGCAGCCAAGGTGTGCCGCAATTAGACGGCACCCCCGTCAAGACAAGCTTGGTGTCATAAAGGACATCCCTATCCGGCCGCACAAAGCTCTCGACATTGTGGTCATCCAAGAGGTCGTGATTGTTGACCCGGAGCCTTACTTCGGCATGTGTCTCTCTCGGGAGTTCACCGCGAGTTGGGCGGGTACCGTCTCTAGACTACTCGCACATGGAAGTGCCCTTCAAAGGAAGGAGACCGAAAATTTTCAATGAGAAGCCTTCCCCTTTTCTAGTAGACAAGATACCCGGAGGAGAGATGGACCGCATGGTCCAGCTTGTCGAGGAAGAACCGGTGACAAGAGAACCGACCGAGCAAGCTCTCGAAGTGCTACGGCCTTGAAGACGAGTTCTCGTTGCAAGACTTCAATGCTCGTAATCGGGACAGAGCAGTGGTCATACTCCATTAAGCTGCACTCGAGGAGCTTGACGTGTCCGTTGCGAAGGAAGTAGGACCCGCACCCGAAGAGCCGTGGAAGCTTTTCTTTGACGGCGCGCGTTGCAAGAATGGCGCCGTGCAGGGGTCCTCCCGGTTTCCCCAACCGGAGTCCGTGAGGGACTATGCCTACAGCCGGCCCGGAGCCGTACTAACAATTCGGCGGAATACGAAGCCCCGTGCTTGGGTCTCGCGAAAGGCGGAAAGGCTCGGAATCAAGCATCTCCAAATTTTCGGAGATTCATAGTTAGTGTGTCATCAAGTTACGAATAAATGCGCGTCTAAGCATCACTATCTTAGAGCGTACCGCAATCGGGTCTGGGACCTGATGGAATCGTTTGACTCATTGAACGTTAAGGCAATATCACGTGAGAGAAACAAGCACGCTGATATTCTGGCGTCTGTTGGTGCCAGTGCACGTTCCGCCGAAGACGTCGTCCGTAAACCGAAGCCGGTCCGCACCATTTACAGTGCCTTCGTGCTCGATAGGGATACCTTCTGGCAGGTATTCAGCCGTGACGAGGAGATCGTCACATTCCTGGTTAACGAAGTGTGTGTAATCGAAGGTAGAGACCCTGATGACGAGCAATATGAGGGGTTGATACAGCTACGGAATAATCACGTCCCAAAAGGACTCGATTACATTAGAGAGTCTCTTTGATCGAAATGACAGAGCAATATCCCACAGGATCAAAGTAGACCCGAGGCAGTATGCTGACCCGGAGCTCGAACCCGGTAAAACCATCAAGGTCGGAACAGATCGCACGTCGGAGGAGCCGGTGCAGATTAGATCACCGTGCCAGGAGTTCCCCGACATCGTGGCCCGGTGCTACGAGGATTTGAGGGGGTATGACAGATCCGTCATCCAAGGATACCATCGAGCTAGAGGATGGCGCCAAGCCGTTCCGACAAAAGCAAAGGGCCGTAAATCCAAAGATTGAGGCCATGATGAAGACCGAGCTCTTGAAGATGCCGGAGGCCAAGATCATCTACCCCATCAAACATTCATCCCGGGTCGCGAATTTGGTGCCCGTGAGGAAAAAGAATGGCGACATACGTCTCTGTGTCGACTTCAGAAACCTAAATCAAGCTTCCCTCCGGGACCACTATCCGCTTCCCCAAATCGACCAGATTCTACATATCGTTGTCGGAGCCCGCAGATTTTCACTTTTAGATGGATTTTCCGGCTACAACCGGATTTGGGTCAAAGACGAAGACCAAGCATAAGACGGCGTTTACCACGAAGTGGGGGACGTTCGCCTATCGCCGCATGCCGTTTGGCTTATCCAATGCCGGTGCCACGTTCCAAAGGGCCATGGACCTGGCCTTCCGAGAGCTGCTCAACAAGATTATTGTCATCTACCTCGATGACATGACCGTTTTCTCTCACCGACGAGAAGATCATGTTTCGCACCTGCGGCAGATATTTGAAAGTTGTCGAGAATTCGGCATCTCTATAAACCCGAAGAAGTCTGTCTTCGCGGTAAAGGAAGGAAAGCTGCCGGGACATGTCATCTCCGAGGAAGGCCTCGCCATTGACCCCCGACAGAGCGTAAGCCCTCGTTCGCTTGCCGCCCCCACCGATAAAAAAGGGCTGCAGTACTTCTTCGGTCGATTAACTTCGTGCGGAAGTTCATCCCGGACTTCGCACAGTGATCAAGCCTATGGCCGAACCGTTGAAGAAAGATACACCTTACGAATGGACCGATGAGAGAGAGCAAGCTTTCGAGGAAATCAAGGCTCGAATTGCGCAAGCTCCGGTGTTGACAAACCCGGACTACTCCAAGGACTTCATCCTGTATGCAGTGGGAGAACCCGAAAGTTACGCTGCAGTCCTGACTCAGAAGGGAGACGACGGTGAGGAGCGCCCCATTGCGTTCCTAAGCCAAGTGATTTTGCCGCACGAAGAGAAGTACAATTTTATAGAGCGGCAGGTCCATGCGGTCATGAAGTCCCTTCGAAAGTTCAGGCACTTTGTCTCCCGTAGTAAGACCACTGTCTTTGTGATTCACCCCGATGTTCGCAGCTTCATCTTGCAAGGAGAACCGGGTCACAAGAGAGCGGGATGGATTGCCAAGATCCAGGAGTTTGACATCGAAGTACGGCCCACCAAGCTTATCGTAGGCCGAGCCTTGTGTCGTGAATTGGCCCGAAGCGCCGTAGCCGGCATCTCCGCCCCGCAAGTGGGAGGACACAACGACACGCATCTACCTAGCCAACTCCTTATCGGAGGGGAGTGATTGGACAGATGAACTGGTGAGATACTTCTGCACCGGAAGATGTCCCGATCACCTGAACGCCTCACAACGAAGGAGATTTCGGCTAGGTGCACTAAGGTACACTCTTCGCCCCGAGGGGCTTTACTTCAAAAACATTGACGGCATCCTGTTGCGGTGCGTCATAAAATCTGACCAGCCTAGGATCCTCTGAGACTTTCATTCCGGGATGCCTGGGGGTCACCATTCTTCAAGGCCAACGGCCTTAAAAATAATAAGGGCTGGATACTATTGGCCCACTCGCTCGCAGACGCGTATGCGGTCCGCGCCAAATGTGATCAATGCCGAGGTATGCCGGCCGAAACGGAAAAGCACCCCCGCCCCTTCAACCGATTCAAGCCGAAGCTCCGTTCCAAAGAATGGGGTCTAGACTTCATTGGGGTGATTTCTCCTAACTCCTCCGCCGGCCACAAGTTTATTCTCACAACCATCGACTATTTCACACGGTGGACGGAGGCGATCCCGACCAAGAACGCCGACCAAGAAACGGTCATCGTGTTCATTGAGAGCCCGATTACCCGCTTCGGGGTTCCAGAGTCGATTGTGACAGATAACGGTCCGGGATTTGTAGGCGCCGTACTCACGGAGTACACCAGCAGACTTGGCATCTATCACAAGATGTCTTCTAATTACTACCCGCAGGGGAATGGCCTTGCCGAGTCTACTAACAAGAACCTCCTGAAAATTCTCCGGAGGACCATTGAAAAGAATAAGCGGACTTGGCACTTGCTCCTCGAACCGGGCGCCGTGGGCGGACAGTAGTTGCGTTCAAGAAATCCCTCAAGACGTCCCCCTACGCGCTCGTCTATGGCAAGCAAGCTGTTATGCCATCACACATTGAAATCCCCGCCCTGTGGATGGTTGATGAAGACAGGAGCAGCGGAGACCCGGTAGACGACAGATTGTGCCAACTCCTGCAGTTGGAAGAAGACAGAGAAAGTGCATACCAGGCCTTCGCGGATCACATTGCAGCCACTAAAGGCTGGTTTGCCAAAGGCACCACTGCCCGAGTTTTCGAAGTCGGGGACCTGGTGCTGAAGTGGGACTCATACAAGGCAAAACCGGGTAATCACGGAAAATTTGACGCTCTCTGGGAGGGCCCTTATCGATTGCCCGGTGAATCGGCTCAATGCCTACATACTTTCGGATATGGAGGGTCAGCTCCTCCCCATCCCCGTCAACGGGTTCCACTTGAAGCTTTATCGCCGTTGAAGGCGCCCGAGTGGCCCTTCCTTGTAAAAATTTTTCCTTGTGTTTTTTATTTTTCCCCGCATGTATAGTTTCCAGTTTTAGCTTTCAGTTTATTTTTTCCTTCTTTGAGCTTAAATGCGGCATGGGAGAGAAAGACAGACTTCGCAGCGAAGTCTGTCGTTGCCCCGCAGGAGGGGCGAAGTTCGGCTATGCAGAGAAAGAAAGGAGAAAAAAGAGCAAAAAATCGACTAAGTGTTGGCCGAAGCCCGACTTCGCAACGGAGCCTCGACTTCGGCCCACCGAATTGCGAAGTTTGTTCGAGAAAACACTGAAGCACACCAAGAAGAAGCTCCGCTCATCCTTTGACCGAAGTACGCACTGCGCAACCCTTCGTGCGAAGTACGCACTGCGCGCAAAGTTTGCACGAAGTGCGAACTTCGCAGCGAAGCCTGACTTCGGCCAGCACTTGCGCGAAGTGCGCACTGCGCTCTACTCTCGTGCGAAGCGCGAACTTCGCGCGAAGTTCGCACTTCGCACCAAGCTTCGGCCGAAGTCCGAACAAAGTCAGCATCGCATTGCGCAGTTCGAACAACGGGCGAAGGTTGCAAAGGTGTGTGAAGCCCGAAGGCGGCAAAGACCCAGACCGCGCCCGAAGCCTTGGGCGCAGCAAGCAAGCAAAAGAGTTCAAGCACGCGCCGAACTTCGCCCGAATTCGGCGAAGTCCGACTTCGCCGGCGAGGTCGGGCCGCGCCCAACTTCGGGCGAAGCCCGGCTGCGCCTAGTTTTCCGGGCCAGCGTTGGGACGCGTTTCAAAAGAAAAATAATAACGAAAAATTCAAAAACCCCCAAGCTGGGCCCAAGGCGCGCTTGCACTTGTTTTAATCTGGGTTTCCGCGCCAAAGGTTTTGTCTTGAGCAGTGTGCCCAAGTGGTGGCAGCAACGTCAGCCATGGTGCAGTCCCCAACGCTGAATTAATGATTGCGCGTTTTTCAAGGAAAAATGCAACTAAAGAAGCAAGGCACGTCCGCCGGGCGCGTCTTTTCTCAAACGTTCTCCTGCGCAGCCACCAAGGGTTTTAACTCAGCCGACCTACCCCTCCTGCGTTGCATTAATGGCGCTGTTTTTATCTAGAAAAGGGGGTCAGAATCATGCCAACATTCCAGATTGCAGAGATTATTCCTCTGACAAGTGCTAATTATTCCTCCGATAGCGAAATTTGTTGCAGATGACTCGAACCCGTCATTATTGCCGACTCTGAGAGATGGACAAGGGAAAAAGGCCCGTGTCGTCGCAGTCCAAATGAAAGCAACGAACTGTGGGATTTGCCGCGGCCAGGAGTTTTCAAAGGCGATCCTCCGCCAGAGAAAAGTCAAAGGCCCGGACGAAGAAGGTACAGCGTGGGCAATCCCCACCACCTCCGGTGAATTACCTGGCAGGATATGTGGACGGCTTGTTTTCCATGAGCCTAACTCAGCTGCGAGCGAATGTGGAGAGTCGGGTCGACAAAGTTTCGCCCTCCCATCATTTTGGAGCGGCGTACAAATCAAATCTCTTCGTATTCATGTGCCCTCCCGTCCACCAATGCCCGGAGCCGATAGACTTAATTGTTAGACATTATAAACCAGCTTCCCGGCAAATCTGCAGCTCCGTTGGCAAACCCTTGTTCGCACCGCGCAGGAGATCGTGCAGCCAGCTTTCGCCTCGTGGTCGGAGTATGACTCCGGCACCATCCTCGAAAAATCAGTCCGGGCGAACAAGCGGGACGTTTCACGCACACCAAGCGAATGAGGGATTTCCTCAATTCGTAGCTCAACGCCCCGCTTCCAGCCTGGACAATGGCCGATCGGCCCCATGCCTTTGGCGAAATTTCGTAGCAAGTATCTATATACCATCTTGGCATGGATCCTCGGCCGCGACTCCGATGAGCCGGTGCACCCGTACCACCTGGCGCCGCGTAATGCCTCCCGTGTGGAGAATCTTACGAACCAGCGGCGCAATGGAGCGGAAAGCGCCCCATCTCTTTCGATCGGGCAGACCGGTCGGCTTACGCCATTCATTCCAGCCTCGTTGAAGATTCGTAAGAGGCAACAACCGATTTTCGTTTCGGCTCCGTTCCGCCTCGGCTTTGTTTGTACCATCTCGCACCCCCAAATGCCGATCCCGAACCTAAAGAAGGTTAACGAGAAGGGAGAGCCCCGACCCGTCTATAATCGGACGGATGACTTATACCGGAAAGGGTCCTACTACAAGTTCAACGTCAACTTTCCCGGGATTCGTCATGTCGGCCTTCACCGAAAGTGAAATCCCCCGTCCCCCGAGAGAAATGACGAGTGCTTTGATAAATCGAAGCTCGGGGACGTTTTTGACTGACGCAGGGGATTGTGATCAGAATCTACGGATTCAAGGGCAAACCCTATTTGCTGCCCTATTGGTGCTCAGAGCATCTGTTCGGGATGGAGGTTGCCCGACATATGGACTATGTGGAAGAAGAGTTTGGCCTAGGGAAGAAAAGAGGACAGATTTTCCAATACCCTCTTTCCTGGGCCAACGTTGAGATTACCGAGGTAGGACAACATGTCTACCTAGAGCAAGCGCTGTCCCGGATTGGCTCTGGTTTTGCTGCCGCAGTCGCTGGAAGTATGACCCTCATGGGATAAGGGGAAAGTTTGCACATTTGTGCCCCCGGGATATAACCGAAGATAGATGCGACGTGGTCCATGTGGACCTTGACTGGGAGATTGAATTAATGGAAGCTTCTCCTCCCTGGCAGGATTTCTACTGCGAGGAGGTGACATATGACCCCAAGCGAAACCCGGACCATCACTTCTCATCTCCAGGGTTCAAAAAATTTCTGTCCAAGATTGCAGGCCTTAACTGGTCTAAAGAAAAGATTACCGAATGCTGGAAAATGAGATGCCGCACGCAAAGACGATAAATCCACAAGGAGAAACCCGGCCGTAGATGACGACTTCTCGGTTCTCTATGACCAACATCATGACAGCTGGCGGCCGTTCGCATATCAAGGTTACGTTCCCCGAGGCCCCTTTGAGGATTATAAAAGTGGGTCTCCTCCCAAACAGTTGTACACTTCGGCAACTGCCAGCCGGCCCAGCAAGTACCCAGGCCGATCCAATGCAGCCCGTGGCTCCTAAGGCGGCGCCTGAAAAGGCGAAAGAGTTAGTCAAGGCAGCGCCCGAGGCACTTCCTCAGGCAAGAAAAGCGCCAGCGCCGCCAGAAAGCAGACCGGTCGCGGCAGACCTTCTGCAAGTCAAACCCCGGTACAAGTTTACCGTGGGAGCATCAGTGCCTGCTGCACCTGCTTCGTCTCCTTCCCCTGATCCGACAGTTGTTCCATAAGAGAAGAAGCGGAGGAGAGTTGAGAAAATCAGGCGACCTAGCCTGATAGTGCAGCAGCCAGTCGCAGAGCCGCAGCCGCGTCCTGCCGCCGCAGAGGCAATTCCTTTGGGCAGTCCCAAGCCAGCCGCCGAGACAAGAAGCGAAGACATTCACCCGACATCGGCTCAGGCGGAGCCCGCAGTACGTTTGCTGTCCCCGTCTCTCTAGTCTCACCCGGCTCTACTTCCACTCGCCCCCCGCCTCAATCCGGGCGAGCCATGACCACATCCTCCCCCCCGTCTCCGCGTCCTTCTAGCGGTCCCCATTCTTTCGATCGCCTTGCTCGTAACCCTAACGTCTCTCTTTCTCCGAGCACAACTCCAAACCCTTCGCCCGAGGTCGCTGCTCGAGGCTGTCCGTTCACCATCACATCCTCCGCCTCGCCCGCTTCAAACCCTCACAAAGTGTCGCCCGCTCCCATTTCCATTTCCCGGCCGCCCCCACAAGCGACCGATTCTTCCAAGGTCCGTCCGGTTCCTCCCCGATCCCATCCCCCGCAGGAGAGACGTCTCAGCGAGATCCCTAGGGTCGGGGGAACCAGATTTTATGGACGACCTTCGTAACTCGGATGACTTGCCCCCGGCAACGAGAGCCGTAGAGTATTCTCGTCTCTTTCCGCCAAGACCCGAAGCGGAGGAGACACGAAGAGATAGCCGCCCGGCGAAACGCGCAAAGTATGATTTCGGAAGGAGAGTGATTACAACGGAGAAAATAATCCCAATAGTGAAGAAGCCTCTCCGAGAAATGACTAAGGCGGACTACGTGCTCCAGACAAAGGAGAAAAGCTTTGACGACATTGATAAACAGTATGAGATTCATACGATCATGCGCAAAGCTGACAATCTCTTTGTCAAGAGTCTGGAGGAGCAGGAAGAACTTTTCGCGCTGCAGGACAAAGTAAGGCAACTTGAAGAGGACCTATCTAGGTCCACTGAGCAGCTGGAAGCGGCGCGGCGAGAAACAGATGAATTCAAAGCCTAGCTGGCCGCTTCTCAGCAACAAAGCCGCAACCGAAAAGAAAGCAGCCTCAGAGCAGATTTCTCAGCTCCAGGAGTCTTTGAAGCAGGCGCAGTCGCAGCTTGCAGAGAAAACATCTCAAGCGGCTGTCTTTTCAAAGACAAAAGTTAAGGAAATGAGGGCTGGTTTGCTGAGGGAATGCAAGCCCCATACCTTTAAGGCGATGGCGGTCCTGGACTTCGCATCCAGGATTCAAGAAGTTTCCGCCCAGTGGAAAGCCTCGTGGTAGAGGAGGCCGAGCGCCATGCAAAGCAATGGCTGGACCTGGCGATAAATCTTCAGGAGCGCGAGCGCGACGGCGTCCTTTTTTCCCCCGTGTCCTCATTCGCTGCAGAATGGGCAGGTGCAAGGGTGACCTTGCACAAATATTTCAGAAAAGTTGAAGAGGTGAGAGTGGCTGCACGAATGCTTGACGCATTCGGACATGAAAGAGATATCCGTCTGGCCCCCTTTCACGCTCTTTCAGAACTTGGGTGTCCAGGTTTTGTTGAGAATGGCGAGCTCCTCACCCTAGATCGGGTAAAGAAGAATTGGCAGTCCTTTGAAGCAGATACAACTGAAATTGATAGCTGGACTGAGCCAATTCAAGACAATCAGGTCACTCAGATGGTGTCCAGATATTCCAGGATCCGCTCCTATTTTCGGGAGTTAGAGAAAAGATACCTCACCATCGACCCGCACGCGGTCGCCGTTTCACGGAGCATTAGAAGACATAGCCGACCGCAAGCCATTCGAAGCGGAAGCCCGGCGCTCAGCCCAAGAGGCGTACACTCGCATGTGCGAGGCAGAAGCAGTGAAATGGAGAGCTTTCGGAAGGAGATACTGATGAGGCAACTGACAAAGATGAATCGAAGAACGATTGCCGCAAGGAGAACAGTTAGAGCAGCAAAAGGCAGGGGAGGTAAGTTCCTCTGCACCCAAAGGATGAAGGCATGGATTCTTTGCGCCGAGGCGAGCTCGACACCCCGCGAGCCGCCGTAAATGTTGTCACATTTTGCACGGGGTGCAATGTCTTCAATATTGTTTTGTAACAAAGGTCGCTCTCTTCTTTTCCTCCTTCCGTTTTTCTTCCTTCTCTCCCTTTCCTTTTCTTTCCCATTCTCTTTCTCTCCCCCTTTTTTCCTTGGAGTCCCCAGCTTGATTTTCCAGCTTTCCAGCAGGTCTATCTGAAATTGGCTAAGTTTTGGTGCGAAGTTCGCACTTCGCCCGCTTTGGTGCGAGTGCGCACTTCGCCTGGGGAGGCGCTTTGGTGCGAAGTCCGACTTCGCCCCACTTTCTGGGCGCACCTTGCACCGGCAGACCGGCAGGTCAACGCATAAGAAAGATAAAATGCCGGAGCAGGTCCATATGGCGGCAGACACCAGTGTTCGCTCGTGCGCAGCCTCGACTTCTCAACAGTAGTCGGAATGCGCCCTTGACAGTGTGCGGTAGGGGAACAAACCCGGAATTTGACCAAGGCTTGAAGGCCTTCCCCGACTGCACCGATTTCTGCACGCATCCCAAGGAGCCCCGATCCCAAGCGAAGATGGATAGACCGCCCTCTAAGGCGTGCATGTGTCACACAAAGATAACCCATCATCGTACAAGTGTCCAGCCTTCGGGATTTGAACCAAGACTCGCCGACCAAAAAGGGATAAGCATGGGCTGCCCGCACCGCTCGCGCTAATATCCTCATTCAAAGCTGATCCGAGGTTTCACCCGCTCCAGCCTACCACGAGCCTCGCCGACTTGAAGTTTTGCCCAAGGCCTCCGCCACGTAGCTGCTCCAGCCTTCCGGAAGACCATGCTGCGGGTACAGCCCCGTCCGACAAAAGGTCAGCATTTGCAGCTCTTTCGCCGCTTCTGTCAGCTTATGTTTGACTGGGACTCTGTGCCCATTAATGTAACGGGTGGGACTCGGGCTATAAAAGCCCATCTTGAATTCATTGTAAAGGGTGGAAGGGGAATGTTTGTTAGGGAACTACTGTGCTTACTGTAACCGTGCTTCTGCTTATGAATACAATCTGTATGCCTGGTTCTGTTCTACTGTCTTTATTCTTTTATTCTGTCTTTCATTATATGCCTTAGGCCCACCCGTGTCGCGGCTCGTTGATTCATTTCGGCATTTGGCGATCGTGTTCCTCTAGCATTGCTTGTTTAAAGCACCTTCTCGTACTTCATTAATTTAAAGCATTCATATAATAGATCTGGTAGCAGCTCCATCGCTTATGTGTGACGTTGCCGGCCCGTATCCGGTGATTGATGCGATCCCCCCGCCGTTAGTTCCTTGTAGGGAATGTTTGCTAGGGAGCCATTGAAGTCGTGCGGTTAAACTCTCTCGCCTAACACATATACCCGGCTCGACATCTCTAGGTTTACTTTCTACCCCCGTCGCTGTAAGTATCTCGGTGATTGATACGATCCCCCGCCGTTAGTTCCTTGTAGGGAATGTTTGCTAGGGAGCTATTGAAGCCGTGCATACGCCGCCGGTGTATCGGAAGTACGCCTAGGTTTTGCAGCTCCTTGTCATGCTCCGTGTTTGTATGCGTAAGTAGCGGTGATTGGTGTGTTCCCGCATCGTTAGTTCCCCCCCACCAACCTTTGGACATATTTGTAATCTCTTTCTCGTACATTTGTCTCTTTCCGCTTCATTTATTTCTTTCCCTGTTCCCTTTAGCTTAAATCAGCCCCCCCAAAAGGAGCCGGCCTTCTCCGGAGATTGGCTCGGAAGGCATCTCTTCCTTCCGGCCTTTCATGCTGGTGGGCGAATCTGGGCGCATTAACCAAAAATCCTTTCCTCATGGCAGATTCGTAACCAACAGTAACAAGCTGAGTACTTGTAGATGAAGTTGTTAAAGGTCTTTTAGTGATATGCAACTGGTTGTTCAACCCGATTCAAAATTGCTCCAAGCACACAAAGGAATCAACCTCAATCTTAAATGGTTGCTGAAGACTGATTAGTGCTAAATTTGAGGTAGAATGGAATTGGCGCTTGAGTTGAGTTCTTCAAAGGTTCTTCTTTGAGGCTTTGCACAGTTAAAAGCTGGCTTTTTGCATTTCGGCTTAAGATTTTCTTGATGGGATAGGCTACATGAGAGAAGTCGATAACAAACCCTCGGCAGAAGTATGCGAGGCCCAAGAAACTACAAAGTTCTGAGATTTTAGTTGAGATAGGCCATTTTTAAAAATGCATGTACCTTCCAAAGATCTAGTATCATCAATGATGTAACTAAAAATTCTCAATTTCATTCATGGCAAACAATCACTTAGCAAGATTGATGTATAATGGATGCTTCTTAATGTTTACAGAATTTGTTGAACAGGTTGAAGGTGCTTATCCTAATTTTGTTGAATATGAGAATGTAATCTAGATACACCGTGTCAGAAGGATATATGATTGCTGCAATACATCAATTATGATGTGTTGACAGTTTGGTGTTTGTGACACCAAAGGGTATCGCAAACCATATATATAAGACCTTATCTTGCTTTGAAACTTGATTTTTCAGACGTGATGTGATGTGATAGTATCTCAAAATTAAACTCGGCATCTCAAAGATATTTGAACAGATCATAATGCACAGAATTTGGCACCTATTCTTAGCACTAATCCTGTTGAAAACATAGTAATTGATGCACACTCTCGAGGTTCGATCTGTCTTTGGTGCTAAAATTATAAAATTTTTGTGAAGAAATGAACTTTTTTTTAATGTAACCCTTTTGTATCAGATTCTAAATCATGCACATGAATTCATCATTTTCCATAACAGACGTCTAATAAATAGTGTCATTGGCTAAGGTAGCACAGTGACTAAATGAATCAAATGTTTGACTTTGGTTATCTAGGGATACATCAGTTGGATCTTTGAATACATTATTGTATTCCTTGTGAAGAACTTTAAGCTACATTTTCTACATGGTTTATGCGATGAAGGAAATTTGTGTTATTTTAAAAGTTTTATGCTCATTTTGGGGCTGAATGATGGGGACAAACTTGTGCATATGATCAATCAACTGACACGTTTGCTTTGTTGAACAGAGAGTGCCTTTACTCTTAAAAAGAACTATAACACAATATCTTTGATCACTGATTCTTTGGTTCCAACTCAACTTAGGCTTTCCTTTCAATACTAACTGGGATTATTCCACCTTTGCCAAGAATGCTGAGGACATGACATGCATTATTGGAATGAGTAGAAGAATAATAAAAATCAGAAAATTTTCTTTTTGATTTGCAGTGTAGATTTTCATACCATTCCTTTGTTTGACTCTTCTGTGGCTGACTTCATTGCTGCTATTTGGATAGATTGCCATCTTGCTTGTTGTTATGGATGCCTGAACTTGACTGTATTTCAAATTTTTCCTTGTAAGATGTTTTGAGTTTGCAGAACTGTCTGTGGACAAGTCTCATTCAAAATCTCTCTTCAATATTCATGCATCAAGTAATTATTTCTACTGGAAGGAAATCTATCTGTTTCAACAATTGTGGCAACACTTCGTTATGCTCAGTGTCCTGAATATGGAGGCATGACATGATTATATGTAATTCATTAGTGCGGTGTTGGATGGCTTGATTTTGCCATGGATATAAACACTGCCATTTGATATATTGATAATTATAATGCCTTGGGAATAAAATCTACCATGGAGTACCTTTAAGTTTTAATAGATTGATCCCATGATTGTATAGGTTTCTATTTAGCCTTAGACTGTTTATGGTGTAAGTCCCGTGCAATTTGCAAACTTCAATCTAGCAATGGTGGTTTTCTCACCGTTAGAAATACAAATAAACATTTAAGATCATCTAAAGATTCTAGATCAATCATTCTTCCTACTAATACCAATCAACCATTCATTGTTAAGTCTCATCTTCACTCCCAATTGAGGTATTTTTCATGTCTTGTATGAAACTTTATTGTTTGCCTTAAAAATAAAGACTGTGGAACGTTAACCTTTTTACTTGTGATGCATCTAACAAAACAGAATTTATGTTTACATATAAAAAAGATAGTTTTCATAGTGTTAAATAATCAATATTCAACAATACTTTTTAATCTTGAGCATTGGGCTAATCTTATTGTTATTTTCCACTGAATATTTTGAAGTTCATATGGATTTACTAGTTACTGAATTTTCATTTTATTAATTTTATCATTTTCTAAGCATGTCTTGACTTTGTTTGAAATTGCAAGGTTTTTGTAATTGACAAAGGAGGCAGTATTGATTGCATTGCAACTGAAGAGGAAAAGCCATCATACAAAAGGCTTCAAGACATTTTGAAAGAGAGAAAAGGTAGTGTTGCAAATAAAGGATGGTTTGGAAGGCTCATGAATGAACTAAAGTTCAATCAAGATTCATTAAAATAGACATATCAGAATGATTTAATTAATTACACCGCTTTTATGATGAGAATGAGTCTGATTCAAAAAACTCAATCTATATTTTTATAATCCTGCCAAAGAGCAGATCTAAAAGAATCAATATAGATGAATTGTGTTAAAATATAAATGATTGTGTTGAATTAAGTTGAAGGCAATCTCCTAATTGTGTCAAATCTAGAAAAGAGTATGAGTGCTTTCATGTCTTTTTAGAATTTGTAAGATTTTCATATGATACCAGGCTTGAAAAGTATCTTCGGTTGTCTTTGACCATTTGATGTGTATAATATCAGTACAATTCTTAGACTGTAATTAAAATGAAGCTTAACAATGTATCTAGTATGTATTTCTTTGACTAAAGATGAAGCTAACAAGAATCACGTCAGAATTTGTTTTGATGATGAGTAGTAATTGATACATGAAAATGAGAGTTCTTCTTTGTGGGGAAAAACAAATTAAAAGCAACCTTCCATATTTTTTGTACAATTTTACATATTGGTTTACAAATTTATATAATAAAATTTTCAGCTATAACATGTATGATTAATGAAATACTCTCATAGAGATAATTGAACAAGATACAACTTACAAGCATATATGTATTTACTATAAATAAATGTGGCCTGCTATGGACTAGGCCTAGAACTTATTAAGAGCATGAATGATAAATATATGAACATCTAGTATTGACAAAAGCATGAAATATCACTCAAGGGATTTGTTAATAGTACCTTTTTATTAAGAATAAAATCCAAAAAGGTATATAATTGAACTAATAATAAAATGGAATCAAATGGTATTAGCTAAGTGGGTTATATTCCTCAAATTTTTAGGAGACCAATGTTCGAATCTTGCCAAACAATACATGCATAATTGCCAAATTGTTGTAATATCCTTATGTGGTCATGATGTTATATGGGTAGGCCCGTTTCAATCCCATGTAACCCATTGAAAAAAAAACTAATAATCAAATGAAAGCAATCTCTTAACACAAAAGAGGATCTCATACATACTAGGTGTTTTGGCTTGGCTATAACATGAAAAATTATCTTCACCTTTTAGTATTATATAATGATACATTGTCAATGCTTTTAAATAGGGAAATGTTCTTTTTTTTTTAATGAAAATATTAATGATATATTCAAGTTTTGAAAGATCTAATAACAATAAAACTCTAAAGATCATAATTCTTAAAATAATAATGAGAAGACAATTGGAGATCTACTACAAACTAGGCAACTTTAAAAAAAAAAAAAGATAAATGGCTTCTATTAGGGTCCACTCCATCAAAACTTTAATTAGTTCATATTTAGCTTGCCCTTCTATCTAAAATATTTTTCATTTCTCTTAAATTGCAATTTTTTCAATGAGTTTACACATGTTTTTATGAGGGGTCATGGTCCCCTCATATTGAGTGGGGTTTGAACCTTGGACCTCTCAAAGAGAGGCCAAAGCCCTTACCATTTCAGTAAGCTTGCAGCTATTATCAAGTTCTTGATATTATTTCATTATAAGAAAACAAATATTTGGCTAGTTGTAATTGCTTTCATCAATGATTGATGGCCTTTTAGAATTATTGCTAGTGTTGATCCAATCAACACATCTTTCTTTCTACAACATTAATAATAATATGTGAATTGATGGCCTTTTAGAATTATTGCTAGTGTTGATCCAATCAACACATCTTTCTTTCTACAACATTAATAATAATATGTGAATTCCCCGCAATTGAAATATGTCTTCATTTTTCGTGAGTATCTTGATTTTAGCTTTTTGTAATCACATATCTCGCTGTGGTTTGAACTTGAGTCTCCTAAATGAGAGCCCATTGATTTTTTTAACCAGTGCCCTACACTCTACATAGTTGTATGTTGAAGTTCCATGTGATTCTAAGTAGATGAGGAGAAAATTTTCTTTATTATCTCAAACAAATATTGCCTCAACCAAGTTTTTAGAGTTTTCTTTAGAAGCAACATTTGAATTAAGTTTGATGAACCTAACTTTTGGATGTTTTGAATTTACCATGAGTTAATGTAGATCCTTTGGATTAACTCTGTTGTCGCATATCACCCTTACATGTTTAAGTCCATGATTAAATATTTACATGTAAGAGCGATTTGCAATAGTGGAGTTACTATAAAAGATCTATTTTAAGCATTTTTTAACAAGGTCACAAATTTTCAACATTTAAAATATTTTGCATTAACTTCATTGTAGACATTCCCAATGTTGTTTTTTGTTCATCAGGAAAGGGAATACTTAAACACTTAGATGGTAGTTTTTCAACTTTAAACCCTAAAATATTTACTATAATTTGTTCTAAATCAAGGGCATAAGAAAAAATATCCTTGATTTTGTCGTATTAACTAATTGCCCAACAATCTTCTCTTAGCATGATAGTATTTACTTAAAGTCCATTGTCTCGTTAACTTAACTAAAGGATAACCTCAAAGGAAAGTATCATCAACAAATTGGAGATGAGATTTGAAGGGACCATTTGTTGCAACTTGAATACCTTTGATTTTGCCTTCCACTTTTTCTTTTGAAAGAGTTCTTTCCAAAGCCTCAACAAGAATAATAATAAAAAAATAAGATAGAAGTGGGTCACCTTGGTGGAGACCATAGGATTATTCAAAGTAACCAATAACATATCCATTGATCAAAATAGAATATTTTAGAGTGTTGTAATAACATCTAATACATCCACACCAACCTTGAACAAAACCATTTTTTAAGAAAAGTTATAACGAAAAATAGAGCAAACCCTATCATATGTTTTGTTCATATGCAATTTCACCAGATAATGTATGCCCTCTTTGCAATGATTATATCATCAATGATTTGATTGCTACAGAGAAAAGCACCATGTTCTTCCAAGAAAACATAATCTAAAATGTTTTTAACTCTATTTGCCATAATTTTTGAAATTATCTTATCAATCATGTGACAAAGGCTTATGGGATAAAAATCATCAAAATATTTTGTTTTATCTTTCTTAGAATCAATGCAATAAAGTGGTATTGATTTGATTAATCATAGCCTTCTTTTTCCTAGCTTCTTCAATTACGATCAATATCTCATTCTTCAATATGTCCCAAAATTTTTGAAAGACAATTGAAGGAAGTCCATTGAGGCCTTTGCTTTTTCAAGGTGGAAAGAGAAAATTACATCCTATAGTTCCTTCATTGAGATCTTTCTCATCAAGCTTTCATTATATCTTTATGTTATTGTTGATGAAATATTTTGCAAAATCTTACACAACCTCCTCGTTATCTTGTTCAAAATTTAATAGAATATATTTTAAATAATTGTTTTATTTCATTTTTATCTGTTCTTCTTCTTTAATAATTCTTTAGTTTAGAGTTGAAATAGTTTTTATTCAATGAAAGGACAAATCAATTTTGGTAGTAGTATGAAATGATTTGGTTTCTGTGTCATCTTTGTTAAGCCAATTATCCATCAATTTTTGGGTTCAATATGATTTTGTTTTGTAATATATTATGATAAAAAAATATTTTTCTCACATAAGTATCTTGGCTCATTTTGTTGATTTCCACTATCTTTTGTAAATCGTTGATCTTGGATTTAATTTCCTCATTTCTTTTAAATAAACCAAAGAACTTGATATTCTAGATATTCATATGCCCATTTAGATATTTCATCTTAGATATATTTTTTTCATTTCTTTTAAATATGTTAATAAAGGTGTAGAGGGGGGAAAATTGCCCTGCCGCATACGATTCTCGACTAGATCCGCTAGGAGCCGAGGTGACTATGGGGGTATGTTAATCCTCTACACTCGGGGACTAGGGGATCAAAAGGGTTCACCAGGAATGGTTTTAGGACTCGCTTCAAGTCCAAGGATGAAATGTTTGATGTGTATATTGAGCAAGCACCTATGTTTGGACTTTCTAAAATCTAAGCTAAAAGGAATTAAAGAACAATGCAAGACAAACAATGATGCAAGCAAACAAGAAGCTATTCCTAAAATGATTCTTAGTTTTAATGAGGACTAACCCTAGTTTGCAATAAAAGTAAATATTTTTCTTTTCAAGCAAGGGACCAAAAGAATGCACAAACATATTTAACCTAGATGCAGACTATATGCTTTTCTATTTATTAATGCCTAGAAATAAAATCAAATGTTTTTATTTTTATTGTATTTTATCATGAGCTAAATCTAAAACAAAAATAGACAACAAACAAACAAAAAACAACCTAAGAAGTCTACTTAGGGCACTTACTTGATCCGGTGGTTGACCCTAGCTTTTAACTTGCATCAAGATATACAACTTCAAAACTTGCAAAACAACTTCAAAAAATCCTAGAAAAAATGATCAGTGTTTGGGTCCCTGATTAGGCCACTGTATGACTGAGCTTGGAGGCACAACAATCAAGCTTGTTTGGCCCTTTTAGCTGATAGTTCGAAAGTAAAATTGATTGTTGAACTTTGGAAGCAGACACAACGAGATATGATAACATAAAATAGTAAACAATAATGCTAACAGAATGAATGCAATGATAGGTAAGTATGCAATTGCAAATCTAGGGTTTTGGGGACAAAATTTTAACCCCAAACTATTATGACCGAATCCGTACCCTATAAAATATTGGTCACAAATTCAGTAACAAGAAGAAATATTGACAAAAAAGGTTGAATTGACAAAAACAGAGTTTTTGCCAAATTCACACTTTGTAATGGGTGGAGCGTGAATTCGCACAAGAGGACCTAAAACTAAAAATCAAGATGCAAAATGTAATTTTAACACTAAATTAAATTATTTAAGAGCTAATTAATGCAAAGAGACAACCTGATAAGCCTATAGAGGAAGCAAGAGCAAAGGTGGAAGACCTATCCTCCTTCTAGAAGACAATTTGTTATCAAGGCTTCTCCACTTGCTTATCTTCAAGAGTGAAATCACCAAAACATGTTGAAATTGTGTTGAATATTTTTCATGTTATTCAGGTGGGGTTAACTTTGAGAGGACTAGAAACTCTACCCTTGTACTCGCCAAGGTTTTTTGAGGGGTTTTAATCTATTTTTTAGATCCATATGGGCGATTTTGGGTTAATGTATAGTCGGCCCATGGTTTTGCACCCATGGTATTGTAATTCCCCTTCTTGTGTTGTTGGTATATGAAATAGCACTTGAATGAGGGTTTGATATATGAGAAGTGCATGAAATGCACAAGCAATGTAATCGTAAGCGAAAGCAAGAGAAACATGGATAAGGATATTATTGTATTGAAGATGATTAAGTTTATACAATAATGTTAGCTCTCTAAATAGGTTAACTCACAGAAAGCTTCAACCAAGATCTAAAGATAAATCAAATTAATGTTACTAACAATGAAACTTAATAACAACAAAACCTTACAAATAATATCTCACAAAAATATAACACAAATAAACACAATATACAAAGATTACGTTGATGATATAACTTGGTTACATTGCATGGAGTTTACCTCCAATATATCCTTTTTCATGATTTTTTAGTTCTTTAACTATTGCTCTCCTCTTTCATCCGAGAGATGCACCCTTTCATACTCCTCTAATAAAGACAAAGCTCTCGACTTGGCACATATCATGTGACTCTTCATACTCTCTTGACACTTTGCACTCTTTCTCATATTGCCACATACATTATATAAATCATCTACCAAACTAATATTGCAAGGGAGACCAAATAATACAATATCTCCAACAAATAAGGAAATATTCTTGCTGGGTTTTTTTGAAAGGGTTTTCCAAGATAAATTCTTGTGTAATGTGTTTATTCTTCTCTATTTTTCCTTTGATTCTACAATTACTACTTTTCTAGATTTTGTTTGTCAGGGTATTATTTCTCTTCATTTGGTATCAAGTTAGGTTTTAGTTTTGTTTGATGAGTAAGGGTTTCAACCCTAGGATAAATTGAATCTTGAGTGGGAGAAGTGCACGAAATAATCTGGACAAAGGAAAAATGGTAGGAAGCACACGGGCAAAAATAAAAAATTTAACGAATAGAATTTTGAGTTATGAAAACTCAATATGGAGGATCTGTTGGTGGATAGAGATCAGTGGGTTGCGGTCTCAGGAGTAAAACCAACAACATTGATAGATGAGGAGTGGCTAAATATCGATAGGAAGGGAAGAAGCTCTATCAGATTGTGCTTATTTGATTTGGTATTGCTAAATGTATCGACAAAGACCATGACAAAGTTGTTATGAGAAAATTTGGGAGCTCTATATCAGACAAAGTCGCTGGTAAATAAATGCTTTCTTCAAAATAAGTTGTATTCGCTTTGGATGAATGATGGTGACTCTATGGCTGAACATCTAAATACTTTTAACATTGTGGTAAGTCAATTAAACTTTGTAGATGTAAAAATGGATGAAGAGGAAAAGTGTATTACTTTACTTTATTCATTACCTAATTTGTGGGATAATCTAGTTATGGCTATCACCAATACTAATTCTACATTGAAATTATAGGATATAGTAGGAACATTGCTATATGAGGAAATAAGACAAAAATATTCTAAGGTGTATCACCAGAAGGATACCTTGGTTGTGAGAGGTCATTCTCAAGAAAGAATTAAAAATAAATCAGGAGAGAGGAAATTGAGATCTAGGGGTAAATCTTGTTGCTTTAAAAAAGAGAAAATATTGGAAGTGTGGTAAAATAGGGCATTATAAAAGAGACTGCAGATCTAAAAAGGCTGATAATAGTTGTTCATCTAATGAAGGAACGTCTACAAAAATGAAGACTACAAATGAATATTCAAAGGAATTATTTGTAGTTGCAGCATGCTCGAGTGAATGCCATGACTCATGGTTGATTTACTGAGGCACTTCTTTTCATATGACTCCTCATAGGGAGGGGTTTTGTAAATATGAAAAGATAAATGGAGGTGAAGTCTTCTTGGGAAACAATTCAAAACATAAAACAATAGATTGAGGAAGAGTCAAGTTGAGGTTAAAATATGGAAGAATTAAAACCCTTCCTGGTGTGTTGCATATTATGGGTTTGTAAGGAATCTAATATCCATGAGTAATATGAATGATGTGAGTGTGGTTGTGGTATTCAATAAGGACAACTACAAGATGGTTCATGGATAATTGGTGTTGGCAATGGGAGTTCGTACATGAACTTTGTTCAAACTTGAGGTTAGCACTGTAAGTATTAATTGCAATAACTCGTTAGTTGTAAAGGAAATTAATACAATATAAGAAGCTCCAAGTATTCCTACAGTGAAGACAATGTTGTGGCATAAATGCATGGGGCACATTGGTGAGAAAGGACTTTGAACATAAAAAATGAAAGGTATGGTTGAAGGAATTTTTGATTGCCCATTAAATTTTGATTTTTGTGAGCACTATCTTTGGAAAGCAAACCCGAGTCAAGTTTCCTAGTAGTGCTACAAGATTTGAAGGAATTTTGCATCTAGTTCATAGTGATGTGTTTGGACCTGCAAAAGTACCATCATTAGGTAAATCTATCTATTTTTTTACATTTATAGATGACTTCTCAAGAAAGACCTGGGTATATTTTTTACGGTATAAATTTAATGTTTTCAAAAAATTTAAAGAGTTCAAGGCTCTTGTAGAAAATTAAATAGAGAAAAATATAAAGGTTTTTGAAAAGTGATAATGGTGGTCAGTATTGCTCTAATTATTTTGAGAACTTTTGCAAGGACTGTGGAATAGAAATGCAGAGAACAACTCCATATACTCCACAACAAAATTGAGTTGTAGAATGAATGAACAAAACATTGATGGATAAGGCTAGAAGTATGCTAAGCAGTGTAAGGTTAGAAAATAAATTCTAGGCAAAAGTTGTGTTAACTGCTTGTTACCTCATCAATAGATCTCCTACCTCAACTTTGGTGGATAAAACTCCACAGGAAGTGTGGACTGGTAAGAAACCCTCTCTTAGTGATATAAGGGTTTTTGGTTGCGAAGCTTATATGTATGTTCCAAAAGAGAAAAGGACTAAGCTAGACTATAAATTTAAAAAATGCATATTTGTGGGTTATAGTACTAGTGTTTAAGGATATAAGTTGTGGAATAAAAAAAGAAGAAGATTGCTTATAGTTGTAATGTGATATTTAGAGAAACAAAATGGGTTCCAAAATAGGAAATGCAACCAAGAAAAGAACCTTTAATAGTTTAGGTAAAATTGGAACAAGTGGTAGAATCTATGGTAGAACTTGATGCTATAGAAGAATATGAATTACAAAGAGTTTGAAGAGAAATATTTAGAGGAAGAAGGTGAGGAGGAAGTTGAAGATGCAAAACATGGAACTCCAATTTTGAGGAGATCAGATCGAGTGAGAAGACTCCCAGAAAGGTATAGCCCTTCAAATTTTTGTTCTGCATTTAATTTATCAGTTACTAATGAAGAACCCAAGATTATAAAAGAGGTATTTTAGTCAAGTGAGAATAAGTCTTGGAAAAGGGCTATGGAGGAAGAAATGGAGTCCCTAGATAAAAATAAGACATGGGACTTGGTGAAACTACCCCCTAGAAGAAAACTTGTTGGTTGTAAGTGGTTATTCAAGAAAAAATACAATGTAGAAGGAAAGTTGGAGAAGTACAAAGCTCGCTTGGTAGCAAAAGGATTTTCTCAAGTTGAGGGAATTGAATTTGATGATATTTTTATCCTATGGCTAAACTAACATCAATTAGAGTTCTATTGGCTATTTCTGCTGCTTTTGATTTTGAAATAGAATAGATAAATGTAAAGATAACTTTTCTACATGGTGAACTTGATGAAGATATATATATATATATATATATATATATATATATATATATATATATATATATATATATATATATATATATATATATATTGTCACAACCAAAATGCTTCAGGGTAAAAGGTAAGGAGGACTTGGTATGCAAGTTGAAGAAGTCTCTTTACGAATTAAAGCAATCTCCAAGAATGTGGAACCAAAAATTTGACAGGTTTGTTTTGACACTTGGGCTTGAAAAAAGTAAAGCAAATCCGTGTGTTTATTTCAAAAAGGAAGGTGAAAATTTTGTTATCATTGTTTTGTATGTGGATCACATGTTATAATTGGTAACAATACGGAGATCATAAAGTTACTAAAATATTAGTTATCTTCTAAATTTGACAGTGCTGCAAAATTTATTTTGGGTATGGAAATAATAAGGGATTGTGCAAATAGAAAATTATGATTAAATCAAAGGAAATATATTGATTTGATACTACAAAGGTTTAAGATGCATGATTGTAAACCAGTATGTACTCCATATCCTATTGGTCAAAAGTTATTTGCTAAACAATATCCTAAAATAGATGAGGAAATTAAATAAATGCATTATGTTCCTTATGCCAATGCTATTGATAGTCTAATGTATGTAATGGTCTGTACTAGACCTAATATTGCACATGTAGTGGGAGTGGTTAGCAAATATATTGGAACATTGAACTGTTATGAACAGGATCTTAAAACACTTGTGTAGAACTATAGATTATGCTATTTGTTACAATGAAAATCTGGAGACAATAATATTGTAAATCTACAAGGCTTTGTGGATGTTGACTGGTTTGGAGATCTTGAAAAGAGAAGATCCACGAGTGCTTATGTGTTCAGGCTATTTGGAGGGGCAGTAAGTTAGATGAGTAAAAAGTAATCAATGGTTTCTTTGTCCACTTTAGAAGCATATTACATTGTAGTAACTCATGCCTATAAATAAATAGTGTGGCTACAGAGGTTGTGTTCAAAAATTGGTCTTAAGAAAAAAGTTGTGAGAATTGATAGTGAAAGTCATAGTGCAATATTTTTGGCAAACAATCCTGGTTTTCATGATCGATAAAAACATATTGATATAAAGTACCATTTTGTGAGAGAGATGGTTGAAGAGAATCGGGTGATGTTGTAGAAAGTTGATACAAAGAAGAATATTGTTTATTTATTAATAAAGGTTGTACCTTCTAGAAAATTTTCTTGGTGTAAAATATCCATAGGTATGGTTGCCATTGAAAGTTGATAATGGCAATTTTTTAGCCCCTATGGAAAGTATTCAACAAGTGGGAGAATGTTGGAATTGTGTTGAATATTTTCCATGTTATTTAATTGGGGTTAACTTTGAGAGGAATGGACACTCTATCCCTATACTCATCGGGTTTTTTTGGGGGGTTTAATATATATTTTAGACCCATATGGGTGGTTTTGGGTTAATGTATAGTCGACCTATGGTTTTGAACCCATGGTATTGTAATTACCCTTCTTGTGTTGTTGGTATATAAAAAAACACTTGAATGAGGGTTTGATATATGAGAAGTGCATGAAATGCGTAAGTAATGTAATCATAAGCAAAACATGGATAAGGATATTATTATATTGGAGACAGTCAAGTTTATACAATAAGGAAATATTTTTGTTGGTTTTTTTCCTGAAAGGGTTTCCCAGGATAAATTCTTGTGTAGTGTGTTCTTTATTTTTTCTTTGCTTTTGCACTTAGTATTTTTCTAGATTTTGTTTATTAGGATATTATTTATCTTCAAAACACACTAAGAGCAGAGCACAAAAGTATTTCAAGAACATCAAGAGCACTAGAAGCATGAGATCAAGATGATGAAGAACTGGGTGGCTTCACTTATTAGGAAAAAAAGGGGTCCAATTCTCTTGTTTATAGGGAGTGGTGATCAAGTACCTTAGAGGAGGCACTGCGGTAGCTCATGCCAATGGAGAGAAACACACTATGAGCAGTGGGGCTACTGCACTTGGCAAAAATTCCCTGGGTTGAGGCTGACAAAGCACTATTGATGGTGCTAACAAAGAGGTGGTACCAAAATTTATCCATATTTTTAGTTACTTATGGAAGATATGACTATCACACTAGAGGAAATGTGGTGCATCTTGAGGATCCACATTAGAAGGAGGAGGTTTACAGGGCATAGGTGCCTTAAGCGCTAGCACATAGATTGTTAAGTGACCTGATACATGAGATCCACAAGAGAAGGTTTCATGTTAATGAGATGTTGCGATGATATAGAGTTGGGACACTGACTACCATACTCCATGGAGATGTGGCAGGTTTTCTAGTTGCCATACCATTTGACAACACCTACCATGGGCACTAGCAAGAGTAGTGGCAGACATGTGAGACCATCAAATGAGGTTTGCATGGGGACCGCATATGTTGGCTCGACTGTATAGGACATTGTACAATATCATGCACAAAATACATACAAGGCTAGTATGCACAATGTTCCTCTAGGTGTGGTGTTAGGAGCCTATAGCCATCAAGAGGCTAGATGCACTACCAAGGATATTTATCAATCTAAAGATACCAATAGTGTATAGGTGGTCCTAAGACTACGAGCGTACACAAAGGGCATACATAGGTATTCTACCACTTAGGAGGTAGGTGATATATGAGCTGTGGGATCACCAAATCATATGGTGGCCATGGTATTTACACCATGGATGGGCTAATTATGCGGAGTAGGTGGCTCAGGTTATGAGGGTCTGATGGGTCACCACGAAGAAGGGTGAGTTAGAGATTCATCGATTTGATCGAATGTAGTGATAGTTTAGGATTCTCCAAGAGCTACCAAACTTGGGTGACTAATATTTAGGAGGGTGAGGAGGAATCCATCATGAATCATAGGAGACCTTGATGTGGCTAGGTTTGTAGAGGAGGACCTAGATGATCCCCTATAAAGTGGATGATATCATAGAGTATCTCTTGGATATAGGAGATGGTACAAGGGTATTGTGCCCATGAGAATATCCCCATAGGTGCTAGTGCAAAGACACCAAGTCATGGGCTAACGGGCATAGTTGGTACTCCAAGAGGCTAACTGGCACACAATTGAATGATTATAGAGGAGTCCAGAGCCTCCCAGGTAGATGAGGGTATAAATTTAAATAGATATAGTGATGGCCATGAGAATGACCATCACTCTCTCTAGCTCAAGGTTAGGGGGGACAATAGGAGGTGTCCCCATGGTGACATAGGTAGGACCTTGAGAGACCATGGGTTAGGAGGACCCATTGAGGGAGGTGAAGAGATTACCAACTAGGATAACTACTATGTAGGAGGCTATAGACATCCTTTGTGCATATCTAGGCTAGGCCTTAATAGAGTGAGACATAGAAAGTGTTGGGGCATAGTGCCTCAAAGGGGATATGAGCCAACTAGAGTAGGAGCAATAGTATGCTTGATCAGAGGGGATGGTTTTCATTATGAGCAACCAACCAGGATAGGGGATTCACCTTCTACAAGAGTAGCTACAGAGGAAAAAGGAGAGGTGGGAGGTGTTTGTATGGTGGAAGAATTTCTACTAGACCATATACTTTCAAACGGTTCCAACAAAGTAAATGATGACTCCATCATTGCCCTTCAGAAACAAGATCGATAATAGTCTAGATCATGGTATGCTACGTGATCTATGAACATGCCCCCACCAAGACCACCTTCGATAGGCAGAGCAGAGGAGATGGGCTCATATATCTAGGGATATGATTGAGGTGACATGTCAACTTTTGATTATGGCATGCATCCTTGGGGAGGGTCGAGTATGTCAAGCTTAGACTGTGGCATACCAACCCAACTAACATGTACTCTCTACTATCAATTAATATCATGTTGTTGTTGATTATTTATGGTGTGAAAATGTGTGTTCATTGTATGTGCTTAGTTATTTATTTGTTTAAGTTATGCATGATAATCATAAACATAATGAATGTAATGCTTGTTGATCCTGACTACATGGATGCAAAATGAAAATGAATCTAACTAATGAAATGTATGCATGAAAATTAACTAAAAATGAATGCAAATGAGATGAACGAATGAAGGGATGGAAAGAATAAAGGAGAGGAAGAAAAAAATAAGAAAAAATGATGATAGGAGAAAGAGAAAGAAAGAAGAAAGAAGCAAAGCTCCAAAAAGGTCAAGAAAGAAAAAAAAAAAGGAGTGAAACCCTGTAAGGATGTATGCTTACAAATGGTCGGATGTGGAGGTTACCCCTCACTAGTGGCCATGAAGCTATCCCGTAAGGGTGTTATGCTTGCAAATATGGTCAAGAGAGGAGCGATATCTACTATGGGTGTGTGCTCACTAGTGGTTGTTGTGGAGTGATACTTGCTAGGATGTATGCTCACAAATGGTCGAATGGAGGTTGCCCCTCGCTAGTGGTCATGAAGCTATCCTATAATGGGGTGTAGTACTCATTGAGCCAAAAGAGAGTGTGACCCAATAGGGGTGTGGTGTGTGCATGAGATAAGTGATCAAAAGCAAAGCATGAGCATGTGTGTGTGCATGTGCTAGAAAAAGAAGAAATAAATAGAGATGAAAGGAGAAAATGTGTGTGTGTGTGTCCTTGAAATTTTGAGAATTAAGAGATGTACGTAAGATATTCAGTGATCGTATGAACACCATAAATTATTTTCACATGGTATCTACCCTATCTCACGAGGATCCCTTAACAATAAAAATATCAAGAAAGGAAAAGTGTGAGCAAAGCAAGATTCACAGATAGAAGAAAGAATGTATATCCTTTGTCTTGATGAAAAGGAGAAAGAAAACATGCAAAGGACAAGGATATACAAAAATAAGAACTATATCCCTTGACTTGAAGAAAAAATTGATGATCATTTTATACTTTCAAAGGTCAAGGAAAATAAAAAAGGAAAAAAAAGGAATGAATGAGAAATACAATGCTATGAAAATGCATAGAGATGTGCCTTAGGTTGGGGATTCACTAAGCATTAGAGCCCTAGTGTGAGTGAAATGCATGTGAGCTAAGACCTAACTAAGTTTCATTCTATACCTCGTTGTGAAGTCTCCAGAATATATATGATCAAGCAATCATGCAAGTATGAGCAAAAAACAATGCAATTATATAACAAGCAAATATGCAGATGGAACAAAATGTTAGGAAAATCATGCATGATATGACAGGCAGTTATGCCGTATGAACAAGCAAACCAAAATGTAGGATGAATAATGAATATGCAAAATCATGCATAATATCTTTTTAAGTGTATTATGTTCATTGGTTCTTTTAAATATTTACCATTTAATGACACTAAACAATAGGCTCCTGAGCAAAACTTGGCCATTACGACAAAGGGACCTACCCAATTGGGCTGAAACTTGCCTTTTAGATCTGAAAAATCATTAGTGTTCTTCTAGTTCTCCTTGATGATAAGGTCCCCAACCTCAAAAGAACAATTGTGAAATCTCTTGGAATAAGATCGCTTAAGCCTATTTGATAGGCTCAAAGATGCTCTAAGACATGGATGTGCTTTTCATATAGCAACTCCAATTGGTTTAATTGATCTAAATGATACTCATAATTGACTAAGGCATCTTGCAGTAAGATGCATAAAAAAAGGATCTCTAACTCAAAAAAACAAACTATCTTAGGCTCATAGACTAAGACATATAGAGAAACACCTATAGGAGTTCACACACTGGTACAATAGGCCCACAAGGTAGGATAAAGCTAGATATGCTAGTATCGACTAGTATTACTAACCAACTTCTTAAAAATATCGACTAAAGACTTATTGGATGCTTTAGCTTGACCATTAATCTAAGGGTAATACAGAGCTAACCACTTATGTTGAATCTTGTACTTAGCGTAAAGCTTATGGAAATCCATATTCTTAAAAGGAGTGCCATTATAAAAAACAATCATCAAAGGAATTCCAAACCTACAGAGGATCTGGTTGAAGGTGAGCTTTGAGACTTGAGCTCTAGTCAGCGTACCCAAGGGTATGGCTTTAACCCATTTAGTGAAATACTTAATTTTTAATGATGATAAACTTGTGACCATCAGATAATGTTGAGTTAATCTTCCCTATGATGTCCAATACCCACATAGTTAATGGTCAAGGAGAAGAAATAACCTGAAGGTTTTGAGAAGGAGCATGAACAAGGTTTTCATGGCATTGATACTTATCATAGCATCGAACATAGTCACATGCATCTTTTTCCATTAAATACCAATAATACCCCATCCAAAGGAGCTTCTTGACAATGACATTATTGCTAAAATGACCTTCACATGATACTTCATGATCTTCACTACAAGCTAGCCAAGCTTCATCAGAGTTAAGGCATCACAAGAGGATACCTTCAAAAGAATGTAGATATAAAGTATTGTAAATTATAATGAATTGACACACTCTTTGCACAAAATATTACTTTGACTATGACCTAAACCATCAGGAATCAAACCATCCTTAAGGAAATTAAATATGTTGTTATACCATGGCTTAGATGGGGATGCTTCAATGGTTAAAAAATCTAATGAAACAAGACCAAAACTAAGCAATGCAAGCTCTCAAAGTTATCTAATGATAATCAATACTTGATCATCATATAACTCAAGGGAGAAAAGGATGCAACAAAAATCGTGGCATTTGCATGGTAGTTTGAGGATCTAGGGATAGAATCTAAGGTTACTCGATTGAATGTGGATAAAATCTTGGTGATAATATATTTGTAAGGTTTTAGCTTATCATATCGAGTCTAATAAACATTGTTGATATGATTAAACACAAGTTAAGAGTAAAAAAAAACAAAAAGAACTCTAAACTTCAATACTAAGGTTCCTCGTAGACCAGGGATCAAGATTTCATACTAGGGATTAAGGTTTTGGAGGATCTAGGGATAGACTCTATGGTTACTTGATTGAACATAGATAAAATATTGATGACAATCTCTTTGTAAGGTTTTAGCTTATCATTGAGTTTGATAAACATCGTTGATATGATTAACCACAAGTTGAGAGTCAGCAAAAACCAAAAGAACTCTAACCTTCAAGGCTAAGGTTCCTCTAAGACCAAGGATCAAGGCTTCTTACTTTGTAGTATTATTCGTGCAAGAGAAATAAAGCTTCAAAGAAAGGGGGGTGAGCTATTTTTGTGAGGTAACTAAAATTATTCCAGCACCAATGCCCTTTAAGCATCGAGTTCCATAAAAAAAAAAAGTCCAAGGCTTTGGATATTCAACCTCTAAACTAAGGCACTCATCAGGAAACTTGATGACTAAGGGATGTGCTGACTCTAAGGGAGCAGAGGCTAGCTAATCAGAAATCACCTAACCTTTGATAGCCTTATGACCTATAAAGGTTAAGTCAAACTCACTAACGGTTAAAACCCACTTAGCAGCTTGACCTGAATGGTGGGGCTTAGAAATTAAGTAGCGCAAAGGATCAAACTTTGTAACTACCAATGCATTATGGCTAAGAATGTAGTGTCTTAACTCCTGAGAAGAAAACACTATAGCAAGGCAAAGATTCTCTAAGGGGGTGTATTGGATTTCATAGCTAACCAAGGTTCTACTAATATAGTAGATGGCTCACTCTTTGTTTTGATCATTATGTTGAGCCAACATGGCTCCCAAATAATGAGTTGTGGCTGCTATGTAAAGCATCAAATGCTTATCCAATCTAGGGGGAACTAAGACAGGTGGGGAAGTGATATACATTTTGATTATCAAAATATTTTTGACACTCAGAATCTCATTAGAACACTACATATTTCTTAAGGAGCTTAAGAAACGGCTAACACTTACCAACTAACTAAGCTATGAACCAAAAAACAACTTGAAGTTTACCCTGCAAGCTACACAACTTGGTTATGTTATGAGAAGACATGTTAGTGATAGTTGCTATCTTAGAAGGGTCTACTTAAATGCCTCACTTAGACATGATGAAACCTAACAACTTGCCAGATGTGAATTCAAACACACACTTGGAGGGCTTAAGACAAACTCTGTACTATCGAAGTTGTTCAAAAATTTATCTTAAATATTGAACATAATTCTTTTGATGTATGGAATGAACAAGAATATTGTCTACATAGTCCTCATCAATATCATGCATCATGTCATGAAAAATATAAGTCATAGCCCTCTGATATGTGGCACTAACATTATTTAAGACAAAAGATATAATTTTATAATAAAAGGTACCCCATAGAGTAATGAAAGTTGTCTTGGCTTAGTCTTTAGGGGCAATCATGATTTGATTGTATCCTAAAAAACCATCCATGAGCAAAAGTAATCCACATTTTGTAGTGAAATCTATAATCATATATATGTTGGGGAGAGGAAAATCATCCTTGGGACATGCTAAGTTAATGTCCCTAAAGTCAATATATATTCTTATTGTTCCTACCTTTTTAGCTATAGGAACTATTGAGCATGCAAATGACACATTATCAAGGGCATGTCAACGTACTTGGAACAGGAATTTGTCCCCTCTTGACAGGGAAGTGTATTTCCCCCAAGGTTTGGGTATGTTAGGTTGTGGCCAGTGTGGATAGACTCAGAGGTCGATGATAACCATTCCTTTTAAGGGGCCTTTGCTGGTTCTTTTTTTTTAAAGATAAATTTCTTGGTTATAATGCTTGACTGTATGAAAGTAATTCTACTCCTAATCTAAATAAGCTTCAAATAAAAGTCAAAGGTTGAAGGGTAAGAGAAAATAAAAGAAAACAAGTTAATACTGCCCTGAACTCTAGCTTGAATATGGTAAAGCAACAAAATTGAAATTAAACCAATCTTGACCCGACCAATATTCACACAGCTAGAGGTCCGAGATGGTGCAATCTTTACAGGAACGACGGACTATGAAACAGAATGAGTGCAACCACCATTAGCATGCGTAGATTGAACACATCAAATTCCAAAAGCCTTTTATATTAAAATATATTCATTGAATACATAGTTTTAGGCTTGTCCACTTTGGTGGATTACAAAGGAACAAAGCTCAAAACAGTAACAACTTGGTTCAAAAGACCATCTGACTACAAAGGGAAAACCTAAAAATAAAAGGGTTCCAGCTAATAGATGGTTTCTAACCCTGTAATCGGCTAGCGAGCCACTATTTATACAATTCTTGACCTCCATTTAGCATTACATTTTGCAATTAATCACCATCTACTTCTAGGACGTGCCTCTCAATTTTCCCATCATACTGCGGTCATGCTTCCATTAAAGGTGCACTACTTCGGCCATGCCTCATAATATCTTCGTCTGTAGTGCCCCCTGCAATAGCCATACTCCATTAAATATTAGTTTGCATGATGTTCAGGAACTTTGGAACCACCATGCCTCTTTAATGCACAATCTAGATTGATTACTAATTTTCTCCATCTGCCCTCTTGCACAATTGCACTTGCCAAGCTTGCATTGAAATTTCATGTCTGCCATGACATCCGCTCTATTTAAAGAAACCACCAACAATTTTTTTTTTGAAAAAAAAAAGTTAGAACTTTAATACTATGTTTAATTTAATTATTTTAATTTTCCTAAGGTTTTAAATTTTTTTATTTATTAATTTTAATTTTTTTTAATTATTATTATTTAAATCTCTAAGGTTTGAGCTTTTAATTTTAGGGCAAAAAAAAATTGTATTTAACATTTTATTCCAATGCTTTTCTTTTTGTATCATGGCCAAGGTCAAAATGAAATAGATCTTTTCTAAAAATCCACTAGAGAAAAATTAATCCTTTCCAGAAATCCGTAATCTTAGCAAACCAAAAGATTATAGAGCAAAGTTAATCTTCTCCAAAAATTCGTAACCTTGGTCTTAACTTTGAGCAACTTAGATTTATTTGTTATATTCCGTTATTTGAATCCGCTAGGGTGAAATTAAATTCTCCTAGAAGTCCTCAACTTTGATATTGATTTTGAGCATTCTTTAAATTCTTTGTTATATTTTGCTATTTAAAATCTGCTAGGGCATATTCAACATCTGACCGCAAAATGGAGAATGAAGCGAAATAATGAATGAAGCAAAAAAATGAAGTGAGAAAAATAATGAACGAGCCAGAAAAATGAAGTGAGCAAAATAATGAATGGAGCGGAATAATGAAGTGAATGGAATAATGCATTGAGTAAGCTTTTTCAAAGGAGTTGGTTTTAATCCGCGATTCATTTTTTGGCTTCCTCTCTTTTGACCATTTTGACAGTGGAAAAGAGCAAGGATAAAAATTAATCTCTTCGAAAAATCCATTATCTTGGCAAAGCCAAAATATTATAAAGTAAATTTAATATTTTTTAGAAATCCGCAATCTTTGAATCTTTGGTTCTATTTCGCCATTTAAAATCTACTAGGGTGAAATTAAATATTTTTGAAAGTTCGCAACCCTAGACTTGAGCAATATTTGAATTTCTTTGTTCTATTCCGCGATTCAAAATACCGCTCACACTTTTCGATGCACAAGTCGAGCAAAATTTAACAAAGGATTTGAATGAGCAGAATTTTACAAGGCACTTGCTCAGTGGAATTTTACAAAGGATTTTTGACGGAAGTTCGCAACCTTAGACTTGAGTAATATTTGAATTTCTTTGTTCTATTCCACGATTTTGACAATTCTGAAAGACCTCTCCTCCTTCTAGAAGATAATTTATCATCAAGGCTTCTCCACTTGCTTATCTTCAAGAGTGAAATCACCAAAACACACCAAGAGCAGAGCACAAAAGCATTTCAAGAACATCAAGAGCACTAGAAGCATGAGATCAAGATGATGAAGAACTGGGTGGCTTAGCTTCTTAGGAAAAAAGGGATCCAATCCTCTTATTTATAGGAGGTTTGGATGGCTAAAAAGGCGAGAAAAAAAAGCAACCTTGGCCAAGCCAATGCCACAAAGGTCAGCCCAAAAATTTAGATTTTTTAAAAGAAAAAAGTCCAAATTTGATGAATTTGTACCCCATAATTTATTGGGCATGGATTTGGTCAAGGTCAAGAAAAACAAGAAAAAAGAGGGTTCAAACTTGCACTTAGCAATTTTGAGAGCCTCTCTAGGGATTCTAAGGAAAAATGACTCATTTGGATGGGTCAATTTTCCATGTCTACAAAAGGACTTGATATTCCATATCTTTATATGTCCCTTTAGATATTTCATTTTTTAAACAAACTTGTACACATATGATTGGTGATGATTCTACCTTGTAGCTTTCAAGTAGGGGTGACATTACTATTCGTGATGCCAAATTTGGCAAGGCTTCATATTCCAACAATTGTGCATAACTTTCTTTCCATATATCGAATCACTTACACCAACAAGAAGGTTTAGGTTTAATCAAATTTATGGGTTTGTTAATGCCATGGATGGTGATTTCAAGATTGTTGCTTTAAACTATTATGGTGAGAAAACCTTTCTCTCTATCTCTCACATACACACATATATGAAAGCTTAGTAATGCTTCCTCTTCTTCCAATAAGAAGAGATTTATTGCTCTGGTGGTAAATATAAATTCTAACAATGCACTTTGAAATTAGAATTTTAAGGCATACCAATTTTAGTTTCTTGATGTACATGGGTGGTCTTTGCATGCTTTAGAGTTTTCCATTAATTGATCATCATTCACATTTCTTGATGTACATGGGTGGTATTTACATGCTTTAGAGTTTTCTATTAATTGATCATCATTCACGTATTTGTGAGGGGAGTGTTTTGGGAAAATACCACCAAGATTTCTTTCCTATGGACAAAGCATGGCATGCTTATTAGCCTTTGAAGTTGCTTCACTATGGTCCTATGGTTATTCAATATTAAGTTATCGATACTTCCCTACTTCCAACGATGACTTTATTGGAGTTACTTGGGTGTACACCATTAAATCCAAGGATGAGGCTTTTTCCAACTTCAAGGATTTCAAATAATTTTTGGATAATCAATAGAAAGGAAGATCAAATACTTGAGGACTAACCCAAGGTGGAGAATATATCAACAATTATTGGCAATTTGAGTTATTTTATGTTGTCATTGATGTCACATGGATCACATTGAGTTTTGGTGGCAAAAGCACTTCATAAATAATCATTTATGATATTTTGGAGAGCATGGATATATACAGGGTTTTTGTGAAAACCAAGGCAGGAAAAATAAAAGGTTTTATTTAAAACCATGGATGGCAGATTTGAAATGGGTTTTTCTTAAAACCCAAGTTGGATTTTTCGTTTCATCGAAAAAGGTGCCCCGATGATGGAGATATTTAATTTTAAATATTTAGTTTAAATTTTAAATTATTTAAAATTTAAATTTAAATTTTAAAATTAAAAATAAAAGTAATCCACCGACGTCATCGAATATGAGGGAGAAAACTATATAAAAGGATGCCTAAGGTTTATTAATCCTTGGCTTGCGCTCGTGAATTAATGCGATTGTTGGAAAGCGAAAAGAGCTCGTGCAAAAGAGGGTTAAGTGATGGAAGCGAAGAATAAATCGGATGGCGTGTGAAACCCTAGTCACCTTGGGCAGTGTGGTGCATTGGCAATTGGATTTTGGCTAAGGCAAGTGGTAGAATGAACGTCAAGGTTTCGAATCCCCTTGGTTGCGTTAGAAGGCATTGGAAGAAAGAGCGCGCGAAGCGTTTTTGGTTTGCGTGAGAGGGAGGAGTGTTTTGAAGCACGTGGTGCCTTTCCCTCCCAAACGAGCCTATAGCTCATGCGGTAGCTTGGCCGCGGTTAAGGCGCTGAGCAAGGAGGCATCGAGGGATCGAATCCCATCAAGGACAAAGGCAAGTTAATATTTTTTTAATATTTTATTTTTCTAAAGTTGCCCTAGGAGAAATAAGGGTTGTGATGCACTTTAGGAAAAAGAGATATTTCTGGTGATTTTCCTTTTGGAAGTATATCATATTATATATCGTTGGAAAGCTTATTTCGAGGGCTATTTGATTAACTTGCTTAGAGGGAGAAATAAGGTGTGTGTAAAGAGATATTTCTGATTTTGTAAAGGGGTTCAAAAGTGAAGGTTGCTTTGTTCTTTTTCAAAGGGGATTAATTCTTTCATGAGGGGACATGGTGTATTTTATTGAGTAGGAGTAATAAGGTGTTATTTGGATATTATTGTTGTGTTATTAATCAAGATATCTAACCCTTATTGAAAGTTGAAAAATAAAGTTTGTTGAGTGTGGCAGATTTAGTGGACAACTAATAAGGCATCAAAAAGGTATGAGCAATATTCTCCATTGACTTTGTTTATGGTGGTTGATTTCTGAAATATCATTGGAGAGAAAAGGATTGATTGTGGTTTCCTTTTCGAAAGTGGTTGGTTGAATGCTTCAAGGTTTTCTGGTTTGAGAGTTGTGATTAAACCTTGTTTTATAAGCATTGTTGTTGAAGCCCATTGCTTGTACAAAGAACTTGAACTTGAGTTAGAGGAGAACATGAGTATCATTGTTATGTGAGAGTTATTGTTGAGTATTGTTGGAAACATTTTGAGTTGATTGATTCATGCTTGAACTAGGGTTTGTGAGAAAAAGTTGTTCCTTAAGGTGATTGGTTGAGTTGAGTTGATTGAGCCTAGTCAAGTGATTGTGTGAAGTGGTTGTTCAAGTTCCATGAAACAAACTTCTATATTCTGATTTGAGTTGAGTTTGAGTTGAGAAAGAAATTGAGTTTGTGAATAGAACATATTGAGTCTCTAACAATTCTCTTTATGCTTCTATAATATTGAGCTGAGTTGAGATTGATTTGATTTGAGTTGAGTTGAGATCATTGTGGATCATTGTTGTCATCCATTGAAGAGTGCATTGCCATTCATTGTTGAGTTCATCATTGAGCCTTGCCTTCATAGATTTGTGGATGAGATTTGAGTGCTACTTGAGCATGATTGATTGAGCCTTTGAGAAGGCTTTTGGGATAGATTTTTGGATAGATTTGAGGTAGATTTTGTGCATGATTTATTGAGCCTTTGAGAAGGCTTTTGGGATAGATTTTGGATAGATTTGAGGAATTTTTGTTGTATATGATTGAGTTTGAGAAGGCTTTTGGGATAGATTTGTGGATATATTTGAGTAGATTTGAGCAAGTTATTTGGTGAGATTGCTAGAGTATATTTGAGAAAGTTCTTGGTGAGCTTGTTGGAGTAGATTTTGAGCAAGTTCTTGGTGAGCTTGTTAAGAGAATTTGAGCAAGTTCTTGGTGAGCTTGTTGGAGCATATTTGAGCAAGTTCTTGGTGAGCTTGTTGAAGTAGATCAGTGGATTACCTTGTTGAGTAGATCAGTGGATAGCCTACCTGAGCAGATCAATGGATTACCTAGAGAAATTGGATTGCCTAGCTGAGTAGATCAATGGATTGCCTAGCTGAGCAGATCAATGGATTGCCTAGTTGAGCAGATCAGTGGATTGCCCACCTGAGTAGATCAGTGGATAGCCTAGCTTTGAGCAGATCAAAGTAATCATTTGTATTGGGATAAGGATCCCTATTTCTTTATGAAATATTATAAGGAGATTATCTTGTGGACTACCCCACATTGGGGGAACCACGTTAAATCTTGTGTCTCAATTGTGTGTGGTGATTTGTGCTCTTGCTTACTATTGCTATCTATGTCATTAATGCACACTGCTATATTTGGTTATTGCAATTAAGGACACTAATTGATATTGGTTTGGAAAGAAAGTAAAAAGTGGGTGCTATACTGTTCACCCTCCCTCTCAGTATAAGCTTGTGTTCTTCAATTGGTATCAGAGCGGGTTCCTTCGAAAAGACTAACAAGCTTGAAGGTAGATTCTACTGGGTTATAGGATGGACATATGGTATATTGATAGTGGGTGCTCTAGTCATATGACTGGGTATAAGGATAAGTTCATTTCTCTAAAAAGGAACAACAACGGATCTGTGAGATTTGGTGATAATGCTTCAGCTAAAATCAAAGGGAGAGGAACTTTAAGTTTGGATGATGGAAAGACTACTACATAGGGTGTACTCTATGTTGAGGGTCTAAAACACAATCTATTGAGTGTAAGTCAGCTTTGTGATAGAGGGTACACAGTTACTTTTTCCTCTACAGGATGCAAAATCAGGGAAACAAAAATAGGGAAGCTTGTTGCAAATGCAGAAAGAACCAATAACAATCTCTACATGCTCAACGAAATAAAAAGGGAAAAATGTCTTCTATCTCAAGAAGAAGAAAGTTGGTTATGGCATAAAAGGTTGTGTCATTTGAACTTCGACAACATAGTAAGGATAAGCAACAAACAAATTGTCAGAGATCTACCAAAGATAAAAAGACCTTCAAATACAATTTGTGCACAGTGTCGGTATGGAAAACAGACAAGATCAAGTTTCAAGGCAAAAGAATATTCCTCTTCCAAAGTTTTAGAATTGATTCATACTGATTTATGTGGTCCTATGAGAACCAAAAGCCTGCAAGGTGAAAGCTACTTCATGTTGTTCATAGATGATTATTCTAGAATGACTTGGGTTGTTTTTCTAAAAGAAAAATCAGAGGCATTTGAGCATTTCAAAGTATTCAAAGAAATGGTAGAAAATGAAATAGGAAAGAAGATCAAGTGTTTACGATCAGATAGAGGAGGGGAATTCATCTCTATAGAATTCATCAAGTTTTGTGCAGAACATGGAATCAGAAAAGAATACTCAACAACCAGGACTCCTCAACAAAATGGAGTAGTAGAAAGAAAGAATAGAACTCTTGAGAATATGGCTAGAGCAATGCTAAATGAATCAAGAATCTCAGATGGGTTTTGGAAGGAAGCAATCAGTACAACAGTATATGTTATGAATAGAGCTCAAGTTAGAACAAAGCAACATAAGACTCCATATGAGTTTTGGAAAGGAAGACCTCCCACGGTAAACTACTTCAAAATTTTTGGAAGTAAGTGTTATATCAAAAGAGAGGATAAGGACTTGGGCAAGTTTGATCCTAGATGCGATGAAGGTATTTTTCTTGGATACTCTACAAAGAGTAAGGCCTACAGATGCTACAATAAAAGAACACATACCATGGTGGAAAGTATAAATGTCAGAGTTGATGAAAGAATAGGAATAAATGAGCCATCTTAGGAAGATATTCTTGAAGAAGAAGAAAGTTGTCAGGAAGAAATGGGTGAAGATTCAGATGAAGAAGATTTGCAGAATATACCTTCCAAAACCTCATCAAGATATATTCAGAAAAATCATCCAGAGGACTTGATCATTGGCAGCCCTGATGTAAGATGGACAAGAAGAGGAATCATAGGCTCAACAGAACAAGCAAATGTTTCACTACTATCCAAGATAGAACCAAAGGATTTCAGAGAGGTAGAAAGTGATGAATGTTGGATTAAAGCAATGAAGGAAGAACTAGATCAGATTGAAAAAAGTAAGACTTGGGAATTAGTTCCAAGACCAAAGGGAAAAAATGTAATTGGTACTAAATGGGTCTACAGGAACAAACTGAATGAAGATGGTCAAGTCATCAGAAACAAGGCAAGATTGGTGTGTAAAGGATATGCACAAGTAGAAGGAATTGATTTTGATGAGACCTTTGCACCAATTGCAATATTGGAAGCTATACGGATGTTTCTAGCACTTTCAAGCTATAGGAATTTCAAAGTATATCATATGGATGTCAAATCAACATTTCTGAATGGTCACTTAGAAGAAGAAGTTTACATTGAACAACCAGATGGGTTTAATCAAGCAGATAAGCCAGATTATGTATGCAGATTGAAAAAGGCTCTTTATGGCTTAAAGCAAGCTCCCAGAGCATGGTATTCAAGACTGGATAAATATCTTTGAGAGCAAGGTTTCAGAAAGGGAACAATTGATAGCAATCTGTATATTAAAAATAAGGGAAATGATTTGATGATTGTGGAAGTTTATGTGGATGATATTATTTTTGGGGGTAGCAATGACAGAATGTGTCAAGAATTTGCAAGAAACATGACTAATGAGTTTGAAATGTCTATGCTTGGTGAATTAACCTTTTTCCTCGGACTACAGATTTCACAATTAGAAAAAGGGATATTTCTTTCACAAACAAAGTATATAAAAGAGATGTTGAAGAAATTCAAAATGGAAGATAGTAAGCCAGTTAGCACTCCAATGGTTACAGGGTGCAAATTAAGCAAAGATGATGAATCTCCTGATGCAAATCAAACTCTATACAGATCTATGATTGGTAGCCTATTATATGTTACAACCACCAGACCAGATATAATATAGGCAGTTGGTTTAGTGGGAAGATTTCAAGCAGCTCCAAAAGAATCACATGTGACAACAGTGAAAAGAATACTCAGATATCTCAAAGGAACAATGGAGTATGGTCTATGGTATCCTAGAAGCAATAAGTTCACTCTCACAACATACACAGATGCATATTGGGTAGGAAATATTGATGATAGAAAAAGCACAAGTGGAGGAGCATTCTTTCTTGGTGATTGCCTAGTTTCTTGGCTAAGCAAGAAACAACCATCAATGTCACTTTCCACAATAGAGGTAGAATATATTGCAGCGGCAACATGTTGTTCACAGGTATTATGGATGAAACAGACTCTCAAATATTTTAGTATAGAACATGATCATCCCATTCCTATTCTGTGTGATAATACTAGTGCTATAAGTATCTCGAAGAATCCAGTAATGCATGCCAGAACAAAGCACATTCCAATCAAGTATCACTTTTTAAGAGAACAGGTTACAGAGCAACAAGTAAGATTGGAATATGTTCCTACAAAATATCAGATTGCAGACATATTTACAAAACCATTACCAAGAGAAACGTTTGAGCATTTGAGAGAACAGCTGGGAGTAAAAGTACTCCCACCCCAAAATTAATCACCTCAAGAGAGAAGGTGGTGAGGGGGCTAAGCTTAAGAGTCATATATTTTAGCCCCATAGGTGTCCCTTTTGCCATTGATGTCAAAGGGGAGAGCATTGAGTTAGGGGGAGCAGCCTCCAAAGAGAGCATTGAGTTAGGGGGAGCAACCTCCATAGAGAGTATTGAGTCAGGGGGAGCAACTTTGATTCTCAGAGATGGTTTTTGCAGTGATTGTGGTGATTTGCATTAGAGGTGTTGCCATCAATGACAAAGGGGGAGATTGTTGGCAATTTGAGTTATTTTATGTTGTCATTGATGTCACATGGATCATTGATGTCACATGGATCACATTGAGTTTTGGTGGCAAAAGCACTTCATAAATAATCATTTATGATATTTTGGAGAGCATGGATATATACAGGGTTTTTGTGAAAACCAAGGTAGGCAAAATAAAAGGTTTTATTTAAAACCATGGATGGCATATTTGAAATGGGTTTTTCTTAAAACCCAAGTTGGCTTTTCGTTTCATCGAAAAAGGTGCCCCGGTGATGGAGATATTTAATTTTAAATATTTAGTTTAAATTTTAAATTATTTAAAATTTAAATTTAAATTTTAAAATTAAAAATAAAAGTAATCCGTCGACGTCGTCGAATATGAGGGAGAAAACTATATAAAAGGATGCCTAAGGTTTATTAATCCTTAGCTTGCGCTCGTGAATTAATGCGATTGTTGGAAAGCGAAAAGAGCTCGTGCAAAAGAGGGTTAAGTGATGGAAGCGAAGAATAAATCGGACGACGTGTGAAACCCTAGTCACCTTGGGCAGTGTGGCGCATTGGCAATTGGATTTTGGCTAAGGCAAGTGGCAGAATGAACGTCAAGGTTTCGAATCCCCTTGGCTGCATTAGAAGGCGTTGGAAGAAAGAACGTGCAAAGCGTTTTTGGTTTGCGTGAGAGGGAGGAGTGTTTTGAAGCACGTGGTGCCTTTCCCTCCCAAACGAGCCTGTAGCTCATGCGGCAGCTTGGCCATGGTTAAGGCACTAAGCAAGGAGGCGTCGAGGGATCGAATCCCATCAAGGACAAAGGCAAGTTAATATTTTTTAATATTTTATTTTTCTAAAGTTGCCCTAGGAGAAATAAGGGTTGTGATGCACTTTAGGAAAAAGAGATATTTCTGGTGATTTTCTTTTTGGAAGTATATCATATTATATATCATTGGAAAGCTTATTTCGAGGGCTATTTGATTAACTTGCTTAGAGGGAGAAATAAGGTGTGTGTAAAGAGATATTTCTGATTTTGTAAAGGGGTTCAAAAGTGAAGGTTGCTTTGTTCTTTTTCAAAGGGGATTAATTCTTTCATGAGGGGACATGGTGTATTTTATTGAGTAGGAGTAATAAGGTGTTATTTGGATATTATTGTTGTGTTATTAATCAAGATCTCTAACCCTTATTGAAAGTTGAAAAAGAAAGTTTGTTGAGTGTGGCAGATTTAGTGGACAACTAATAAGGCATCAAAAAGGTATGAGCAATATTCTCCATTGACTTTGTTTATGGTGGTTGATTTCTGAAATATCATTGGAGAGAAAAGGATTGATTGTGGTTTCCTTTTTGAAAGTGGTTGGTTGAATGCTTCAAGGTTTTATGGTTTGAGAGTTGTGATTAAACCTTGTTTTATAAGCATTGTTGTTGAAGCCCATTGCTTGTACAAAGAACTTGAACTTGAGTTAGAGGAGAACATGAGTATCATTGTTATGTGAGAGTTATTGTTGAGTATTGTTGGAAATATTTTGAGTTGATTGATTCATGCTTGAACTAGGGTTTGTGAGAAAAAGTTGTTCCTTAAGGTGATTGGTTGAGTTGAGTTGATTGAGCCTAGTCAAGTGATTGTGTGAAGTGGTTGTTCAAGTTCCATGAAACAAACTTCTATATTATGATTTGAGTTGAGTTTGAGTTGAGAAAGAAATTGAGTTTGTGAATAGAACATATTGAGTCTCTAACAATTCTCTTTATGCTTCTATAAGATTGAGCTGAGTTGAGATTGATTTGATTTGAGTTGAGTTGAGATTGATTTGAGTTGAGATCATTGTGGATCATTGTTGTCATCCATTGAAGAGTGCATTGCCATTCATTGTTGAGTTCATCATTGAGCCTTGCCTTCATAGATTTGTGGATGAGATTTGAGTGCTACTTGAGCATGATTGATTGAGCCTTTGAGAAGGCTTTTGGGATAGATTTCTGGACATATTTGAGGCAGCTTTTGTGCATGATTGATTGAGCCTTTGAGAAGGCTTTTGGGATAGATTTATGGATAGATTTGAGGCAGCTTTTGTGCATGATTGATTGAGCCTTTGAGAAGGCTTTTGGGATAGATTTGTGGATAGATTTGGGATATATTTGAGCAAGTTCTTGGTGAGCTTGCTAAGAATTTTTGAGCAAGTTCTTGGTGAGCTTGTTGGAGCAGATTTGAGCAAGTTCTTGGTGAGCTTGTTGGAGAGATTTGAGCAAGTTCTTGGTGAGCTTGCTAGAGATTTGAGCAAGTTCTTGGTGAGCTTGTTGGAGCATATTTGAGCAAGTTCTTGGTGAGCTTGTTGAAGCAGATCAGTGGATTGCCTTGCTGATTAGATCAGTGGATTGCCTACTTGAGTAGATCAAGATTGCCTAGCTGAGTATATCAGTGGATTGCCTAGTTGAGTAGATCAGTGGATTGCCTAGTTGAGCAGATCAGTGGATTGCCTAGTTGAGTAGATCAGTGGATTGCCCACCTAAGTAGATCATTGGATAGCCTAGCTTTGAGCAGATCAAAGTAATCATTTGTATTGGGATAAGGATCCCTATTTCTTTGTGAAATATTATAAGGAGATTATCTTGTGGACTACCCCACATTGGGGGAACCACGTTAAATCTTGTGTCTCAATTGTGTGTGGTGATTTGTGCTCTTGCTTACTATTGCTATCTATGTCATTAATGCACACTGCTATATTTGGTTATTGCAATTAAGGACACTAATTGATATTGGTTTGGAAAGAAAGTAAAAAGTGGGCGCTATACTGTTCACCCCCCTCTCAGTATAAGCTTGTGTTATTCAACAATAAGTTCAAGGAGTTCTTGATTATCCATGGTATTTTCTTACAGGGGATCATTTCACTCCAAAACAAAATATGATTGCTAAGTTAAAAATATAACTACCATGAAAATAGTTTGATATATAATTCATGCTAAATAGGTGGATATTAAACTTTAAGCAAAGGCAACTCATTATGTAGTTTACATTATCAATTGGAATCCTACTCATGTCATCAAAGGTATAATTCCTCTTGAGAAGTTTATTTGGGATAAGCCTTTTGTTTGATATTTTTGGGTGTTTGGGTTCATGTATTGGGCTCATATTTCCATTGTGTTATGGAATAAGATTAAATATAAAAGTTAGATGCATTATTATTATGACATCATATCAAAGGATTATCAACTTTTTAATATCAATATCAATGAAGTAATTATAAGGAGATATATGATGAGAGGAGAACGCGATTTTTGAGCTCTGGCGATTTGGCGGGAAACCTTCTGAACTGCCGACGGCCGAGCCTCTAGGGTTTCTGATCGGAAGCCTCTTCCAGGGTCTTGGGGGGTTTGCTGCTGGTCTTTATTGTAGGCTCTTTCGGTGCCCCGGGAGGGCCCAATGGGGTCTCCTCCAGGTTTTCTCGAGGGGAAGAAGACCTCTTATGCGGAGATATTACGAGAAAATCCTGCGTCTTCCTCTGATGATGCTCAGTGGAGTGCTTTCCATCTGCTATCCAGGAATGTGGGCAAGGGTTCACCTGTGCATAGAGTCAATGGATGTCTCCCACAATCAGCGTCAAGACCGAAGATAGTCATTGAACCAAAGCTGGTCGAAGACACGATAAACTATCATGCTACTCATGATCTGATCTCGCAAATTCATGGGCATTCGACCCACCCCTGCACTTTTTGCATTCCCGGGTGAGACAAAACTAGGAGCCTATCGGTGAGTACTCCTTATGGCCCATAAGCAATGGGTATTTTATTATTAGTTTTTCTTCCTTATTGGATAGAAACAGAGCATTTGAATCAGAGAAGAGGAGCCATGGCCCGACAGGGGTTATTTGTCCAACCGTGGAGAGCGGGTTTCGACCCTCGCATTGAGCCCACGGCTGTCCCGGTTTGGATCCGGCCGTATGCTCTCCCGATGGAGTTTTGGGGTGAGCAGATTCTTGAACTGATAGGCAACTCTCTAGGTAGATATTTGGGAGTTTCCAAGGATACCATTGAAGGAAACACTGTTGTTTATGCGAGAATTTGTGTTGAACTGGATATTAGCCAACCGCTACCAGCTGAGATGGAACTGGAGTTAGCAGGACATTCCTGGATACAGCAGTTAGACTATGAAGCCCTACCTTTCCGTTGTAGAGTCTGTCATTTGCATGGCCATTTGGCAAGGCTCTGCCCAAATATCTTGAGCACCAAAGCGGATGCTCCACAGGGAATGTCAAATCGCCCCCGAGAGGGTAAGTCCACTTCGGTCAAGGATCCACCCATCATTCCCCCTGGTTCTGAGGGCCTGAAAGATGGCTTTGAACAGCAGAAGAGAAGAAGAAACAAAAAGAGAAATGGCAAGGAGCAAGCTCTTCCCAAGCCAACCAACCGGTATGAAATCTTCAAATCTCTTGTGGATCAAGAAGACCAAATTATGGAAGGAGCAGATGGGAACCTTGAGGATAATATCATCCTTACTCATGCTCCTCCCTCATCAAGCCCTGTCCTTGAACAGTGATTGAATCCTCTGAGACTTTGCAAGCAAGAAAACCCAGGGACTCTGGTAATCCACTCCCCAAGACAGCCAACTATCAAAGATGTTACCATGGGAATTGCAGAAAAGCTCAGAGAAAGACCAGCTCTTGGAATTTCCTAGGTGGAGAAGAGGTCGAAAAACAGTAATTCTCAAGGGGTGGGCAGGAAATCCAATAAGGATCTAATTGCAGTGCAAGGAGATAAGCTAATCAATGGAGGATTGGCGAGAACAATTGATTCGTATTGCTCCCAAGGTTTCCAATGATTATTCAATCTTGGAATGTGAGGGGTTTAAACAATAGAACCCATCAATATGCTGTTCAAAGACTTTTAGAGAGAAGTAAAACAGACTTTCTCCTCATTCAGAGACAAAAATGTCATTAGACCTTATGAGTAAAACCGTCACCCGAACTGGAGGGGTGCCGGCCATATGGCGGTGGTCGCTCTAGGTGCCTCGGGAGGGATTGCTACTCTTTGGAATCCTCTGGCGTGGATAGCAATAGAACATATAGCCCGGAGAGGTGTCCTCACATCTCTTTTTAAGAATATTGTTACAGCTGAACAAGTCTTAATTACAAATTTCTATGGGGCTCAGAACACCGATGGTCAGCGGTTTCAATGGAAAGCTGTTCAAAACATGAGGTCCTCCCGGGAAGATTTTGATTGGATTATTGCTGGGGACTTCAATGCTAAATTATCTGCTAGGGATCAGGAAGGTGGCATCCCAGTTTTGGATACAGGGGACCGGCTGTTTATTGCCCAAGTCCAGGCCTTTAACCTTGTTGATATCAAAGGCCCTGGTACAAACTTTACCTGGACTAATAAGAGAAGAGAGCCATACAATAGGAGGGTTAAGCTTGACCGGTTTCTGGTCTCGGAGGAAGCTTATGTTAGATGGAATATCAAATTCCAGATTTTGGAGGGCCCAGTCTCGCATCACTCTCCCATTTTGCTGGAGGGAGGGACTATGTCAGGGAAGTATTACAAACCTTTTAAATTTGAAAATTTTTGGTTGCAAAAAGAGGACCTACGAAGGAAAATTCCACAGTGGTGGGAAGAAGGTCGTCTCCCTTTCGGAACAACTATGTTCAAATTTCATAAACAACTTCTTTTTGTTAAGAGTAAACTAAAACAGTGGAAGCAAACTAACAAATCTGATTTCCAGCTCCAACGGGCTCCCTTGTTGGCCAGATGGAATGAGGTGCAAAAACAATTCAGAGAAGGAAGTATTTCTGAGCATCTTAAATTCGAGGATGACGCTTTACGCAAAGCGGTTGAGGACATTGATAATCAAGAAGAGATCTACTGGAGACAGAGAGCAAGAAATACTTGGCTATTAGAAGGAGACAGAAATACAAAATTTTTCCATCGCTCTGCCTGTGCTAGAAGGCAATTGAATAACATGGAATTCCTTCAAGACGAGAATGGAAACTCTTTTGACAATCTCCCTGATATGCACTCCCTCTCTATGGAGTACTTCTCAAACCTCTTCAAGGAAAGTATGCAACATGATGTGGAAGCCCAAAATGAAGTCATTGAGGGCATTCCCTCTATTATTTCTCATGAAGAGAATCAGGCCCTTCTTAAGCCCATTGATCGTGATGAACTCAAGAAGGTGGTCTTTGGGATGTGCACAGGAAAATCGCCCGGTCCGGACGGTTTCCCTATTGAGTTCTTTCAGGGCCTTTTGGGATATCTTGGAGGAGGATGTGTTGGTCGTCATTGAGGAGTCCCGAACTAACAAAAGAATGCTCAAGGCTCTAAATCACACCTTTATCACCTTAATTCCTAAAGGAGAGGGGGGGCTCACATTTCTGATTTCAGACCTATTGCCTTATGTAATGTGATTTACAAAATTATCACTAAAATTATGGCTGAAAGACTAAAACCCCTTCTTCATAATATAATCTCCCCTGAGCAAGGGGGTTTTGTTGAAGGAAGACAGATCTTGGATGGAGTGATATTGGCTCAGGAGGCTATCCATTCTATGCACAATTCAGGTAACAAGGGAATGTTCATCAAACTCGGATATGTCTAAGGCTTATGACAGAGTAGAGTGGGGCTTCTTGGTCAAGATGTTGGCAGCCTTTGGTTTTTCTCAGGACTAGATTGCCTGGGTCATGAGCCGTATCTCAACGCCATCCTACTCCGTTTTAATTAAGGGACTTCCCTCGCCACCTTTTGGAGCCTCTCGGGGTCTCCGCCAAGGAGATCCTTGCTCTCCTTATCTCTTCCTCATCTTGGTCGAAGGATTAGGCAAACTCCTCCTGAGAAGAAGACGTCAAGGACAGATAACAAGAATTAAAATCGGGGCTGAAGTTTTGACTCATTTACAGTTTGTGGATGATACTGGTTTGGTGGGAGTTGCCAGCCTCAGGGAAGCAAGAGGAATCAAAGACTCTCTTAACGTCTACCTTCGGGCTTCTAATCAAGTCATCAATGAAACAAAATCAAAAGTGGTCTTCTTTAACCTTGATCAAAGGTCACAAGAGAGAGTTATGGAGATCCTGGGTTTCACTAGGACCTCTCTTCCTGTTGCTTATCTGGGGGTTCCTCTGCATTTCAAAAAATCGAAAGCTGATTTCTGGAAGGACCTTTTGGATGGCATCAAAGAGAGAATGAATCACCGGTCTCATAGATGGTTAAGCTATGGGGGCCGACTAACTTTCCCGAAGTCTCGTTATTCAGTGCCATGCCAATTTATAAATTCTCTATTCCGGCCGCCCCTCCATCAATTTGGAAAGAGCTGGACAAAGTGGCTAGAAGTTTTCTCCGGGAAGGTGCCAAAGGAGAGAGGAAATGGGCCTTGGTTGGTTGGGATAAGGTCACCCAGCCCAAGGAAAAAGGTGGGTTGGGTTTAAGAAGCTCCAAGTTTAACAATCGGGCCCTGGCTGGTAAATTGTATTGGAGGTGGATTTCCCAGCCTACGTCCCTCTGCAGTAGAATCCTTTCTAATAAATACTTGGGTCTTGTTCATCCCAACGACTTGGGCCGCTATCCTTTGGAGGGTAATGGATCTCTTGTGTGGCAGGCGCTCAAGCTTGGATCTCGCATTATCAAAGATCAATTGTTCTGGAAAGTTGGGAGAGGGGAGAAGGCCCGATTTTGGACTGATTCTTGGGATCATAATCCTCCTATCCTTGCTGTGTTTCCTGATTTGCATCCGTTAAAATCAGCTCTTGAAGATAAGGGATGGATTAATATTGAGAGCTACTTCAATACCAGCCAATTGGGGGAGTATAAGGTCCAAAAGTTTAAGCGGCTAGGTGAATGGCCTATTCCAATCCCTCCGGAGCAGGCTCCAACTCGGAAAAACTATTGTCGTAAAGGTTTCTTACTGGGAGAGATGTGGAGGATGAGCTTGCCTGGGGCTTTGGGAACCTAGGGGTTTATTCTGTGAAGGAGGGCTATGATTCGATCCTTCCTGAGCCCCCCCCACACTCTTTTCCAGTTCAAGAATGGAGGAAGATATGGCATCCCAAGGGCTGGCCGAAAGTGAACTTCTTTGCTTGGCAACTGATGCATAATGGTATCTTGACCTTTGACAACCTCAGAATTAGAGGCATCATTGGCCCTTCCCAGTGTGTTTTATGTTATAGGAATGAGGAAACTGTGGATCATCTTCTGTTTGATTGCTCTTTCACACAGCAGATTTGGCATCGTTGGTTCTCCCACTTTAAACTTCAAGCTCTTGGAGACTTGTCTCGGACCAATTTATGGGAAATCTGGAAGAGAGGTAGATTTATATCTAAAGCTCTTCGTACTGGGTTGGGAGCTCGGTTTCCTTTTTATTTGGTGGCAGGTGTGGTTGGAAAGAAATGCTCGTATTTTCCGTGAAACCTTCTCTTCGGTGGATGGGATATGGCAGGTCATCTGGAGCAAAGTTGTGGAAACCGTTGCCATCTATGCTGAGGAGGAAAATCAGCCTGCTTCTAAGCCTTTGGAAGGGAGAGCTGCTGATCTTGAGAGACAGGTAAGAAGTTGTTGGAAACCTCCCCCTAAGGTCGGGTCAAAATCAATACCGATGGAGCCGCAAAAGGCAATCCGGGCAATGTCGGTAGTGGAGTTATCTCGCCGTGATCATGCTCGGGACCGTGCTCTATTGGGAATTGCAAGGTCCGGGATATGCCACAAACAATGAAGCCGAGGCCTTTGCTATTAAATCCGCCTCCATCCGGGCCGTCAAGCAAGGTCATAGAAAGATAATCATTGAGTCTGATTCCCAAATCCTGGTTGGTGCTCTTGATTGCATGAGGAACTTTGCCTTAAAAGCTTGGAGGCTGCGGTTTTTGGTCTCCCAAATTACAGAGCTTTGGAAGGAATTAGAGGATGTGATACCTGTTTATGCTAGTAGATCTCTCAATAAAGCGGCTGATTTCCTCGCTAAGATGGGTGCTGAGAGAGAGGTTGGGATGCATCTGCATAGTAATATGTCTGTGGAGGATGCAGAGATTAGACAAGGCCTTGAACAATTTTTGAAATAATGTGCAAAGTTTTTTTTGCTAAGGCTCTTTTTTGTCGCGATATCGCGACATGTAGTGCTGTCGCGGCCTCTGGCTGGTTGCTGTCGCGATATCGCGACAGGTTGTGCCTTCGTGGCCTCTGGTGGGTTTCTGTCGCGATATCGCGACATGTCACGATTTCGCGACACGCGATATCGCGACAGGAACCGCTTTCGTGGTCCGTGTGGAGTTCCTGCCGCGATTTCGTCCCCTTTATGAAGTTGAAAAGCAAAGTTAATTTTTCGTCGCGTTTTCGTGACAAGTTTGAGAATTGGAAGCTGCAAGGTTTTCCTGTCGCGATTTCGCGACACGTTTGGCACTTAGGCGGCTGGGTGGAAAATTGTCGCGATATCGCGACCTGTAGCGCTGTCGCGGCCTCGAGTTGGTTTTTGTCGCGATTTCGCGACAGGTTGTGCCTTTCCGGCCTTTGGCGAATTTCTTGCGCGATTTCGCGACATGTAGCGCTGTCGCGGCTCTTGTTGGGTTTTTCTAGCAATATTGCGCCTATTTTGAAGATGCAGTACAAAGGTGGTATTGTGTCGCGATTTCGCGACAGGTTGGTTAATTGGTTGCAGCTTGGCATTTTTGTCACGATTTCGAGGCACGTTTGGCTCTTAAGTGTTTGGTTGGTTTTTTGTCGCGATATCGCGACCCTTTTGTGGCATGAGTGTCGTTTAGTTTTTTCGTCGCGTTTTCGCGACGCCTTCTGCGGGCGGCTGTCGAGGGCCCTTCCTGTCGTGATTTTGCGACATGTCGCGATATCGCGACATGTCACGATTTCGCGACATGTCGCGTTATCGCGACTGTTGGCGCCGAAGCGGCCGTGACGGGGGTGCCTGTCGCGATTTCGTGACATGTCGCGTTTTCGCGACATGTCGCCTTTTCGCGCCGTTTGTTCTCTTTGCCCTGTGGCTGCTAGTGTTGCCTTTGTGCGTTGCCCTTGTTGTGTTGCTCTTGGCTCTGGGTCGGGATGTGCTCTCTCCCGCTTGTATCTGGTCTTTGTATTAATACAAGTTTTCATTTTTTTCAAAAAAAAAAAATTATAAGGAGATATATTCATGTTGATGAGTCTTGTCCAATCACATATTTGGGATTGCTTCCTACTCTTCTCGAGGATACTCTTCCTCTCAACTTGTCTTGTTAATGTTTGCTCTCTCCTAGTTTTTACTACCCACTCTTCTACTTCAACTTCTATTTTATTTAGTTCTTCATATGATGCTCTTGGGCCTTCTTTTTCTAGATATTTTATATATAACATTGCTTCTATTAATCCACGTATTTTTATTTTGGATATATCTCTAGATTCTAGTGATACATGTGTTCCTCCTATTTCTTCATTGGTTATCCACATTGACTTTACTCCTCTCAAGCAACCTCATCCTATAGATTGTCCTATTTATAAATGGGATAGGATCAATTTATATGCTATTGCATATTTTCTCCATTAGGAGCATCATTGTAAGCCCTCTACCCTGTATCTTACCTATCAAGGTGGATGCTGATTGAGATTTTATCACATAGAAGTAGGATAAAAGATAGCAGGTAGCAACTATGAGAGTAAAATATGATTTTTTTTTTATTATTTAGAAAAAAACCCCTTGTGAGGCTGCCTTGGTCTGAGAAACCATGACCAGGGGGTTCTACACTATCAAAATCACCCGGGAGTCACACCCAACCCTGATCGCACTAGCATTATCAACTGGATTTTGGATACCCGATGTGCATTTGGTAGGGTGGAGATTCAAACCAGGGACCTCCCTTGGAAGATTTCCCTACCCTCTCCAAATTACCTACAACATGTGGGTAAATATGATTCTCTTATTAAAAATACACATAAAAGTTGGTACCTTTTTCCATGGGAAAGAACATAATTGTTTGTAAACATGACTATAGGATCAAGTATGATGTAGAAGGTCGAATTAATAAGAATTAGACTCAACTTATTGAGAAGGGTTTTCTATGAAGGAAGGAGTTAAATATAATGAGAATTTTGCACCTATTGCTTACATGGATTCCATCCACATGATTCTAACTCTAGCCACTTCAAAGTGTTAGGAGGTTCATTATATGGATGCCAAGAGTGTTTTACTTCATGGGGGCCTCAAGGAGGATATCTACATGTAGTATTTACTAAGATTTAATTAGGGCAAACTTTAGTGTGCCAATACAATGATCCCTTTTCAAGGATTAAATGGGCATCTTAGACTTAGAATGAGAAGACCCACACCTTATTTATTGATTCTATCTTCCTTTATAGTGAATTGGATCATTATGTGTACATAAAACATTACGATGGTGAGGTTTTGATTATTATATTTTATATTTATGGTTTGATCATTATAAGGATTTTGTCTTCCATGATTTAGAATATGAAGCTACTTCATCATTAATTTGAGATGATAGATTTTGGCCTATTTTACTTTTTGCATATTTGAATTACTTAGTATTCTTAAAGGATATTTATTTTTTAGATTTACTATGCTTTGGAATTACTACAATGATTTTGAATGGAGGAATATAAGCCTGTTATCACCCCTTTTATTTTTAAAGTGAAACTTGAGTCTAACTATCCTTCTTTGGAAGATGATTCTATTTATTAGTCCTTATTAGGAAGTATTATTTATCTCACTCCCATTTGGTCAAACATGACCTTTGTTGTTAATATTTATTTTTAATTCATATAAGATTATTAGAGTCGTTAGAAGGTTACCAAGTGTATTTTTTCTATATCAAGTGTGCTCTTCATAATGGAATTTAATATGTAGTTTAGAATCTCATTCCTTTGTAGGAATATTTGTATGTAGATTAGGCTAATGATCTTGATAATAAAAATCCTTTTGGATATGTATTTTATCTTGGTTCTAGACCCATTGTTTAGTGTTCCAACAAGCAGGATACTATTGTTTTATCTTCTATAAAAATAGACTAATAAAATTACATTAATGTTGGATAGCATTTGATGTGGATGAGGATGTTCATTCAATAATTCTTTTCTCCTCCTAAGGGGCACACCATATTTTTTGTGATAACTACAACACTATTAAGATAACTTGCAATATAGTTATGCACCATTGGACTAAGCACATTGATACTTAGATGCATAAGGTTATGTAGCTTTACTAGACTAGATCATGTAGATATTCACAAAAGTTATATGTGAGATTACCTTGACTCAATTATGGTAGTGTATTTGAGTGAAGGAGCTTTCATTAAGGGGGATATATAGTGAAATTTTCTCTTATGACATTCATTTCAACTTAAAGGGGATATTAAAATATCAATCTTCACTTATTGGACATGGTCAACATTATATATTGCATTTATTATATAAACCTATATGTCCATCTAGCACCTTGTAAGGTGATCCATTTGGTATTTATATTAACTAATACTATGTTAGTTTTAGACATTTTTTGGGATAAGTGCCTTGTAGTAAAGGTAAATTTATACACCATCTCCAACCATCCAAAAAATCAATTAAAAATATTTTGTTAATGTATTAGTGAGATATTTGGTGTTAATGGGCACCTTAGCCATCTTTCATGTCTCTTTTTTGTTTTTGCTTAATTTTTATAATATGTTAATTTTTTTCATTCGTATCTAAGAATTATGTGTTTTTATATATATATTATACCTGGTGGATGTTTCTCTTTCCAATCATAATCATTGTATCCTCTTCGATGTGTCTAGGACTTCATTTTAGTAACCTATTCTAATGCTTAATATGTATCAAAATAGTTGTATTCAAAGAAATATATCACAATAGATGTTTTGTATGGATATATATTATGATTTTCACTCATATGTATAGAAATGGAATATAACATAATGTAATACAATTCCATTACCACTTGTAGACACCTAATTTTGACACACTAGTCGCGACTTCTCGAAACTAGTCGCGAACACTCCAAAACTTCCTAAAATTAGTTGGAAACATCAAAAAACCTCAATTTGATCATTCCCCTTAATATTGGGCTTTATTTTTCACCTTTACCAAATTTACCACCTTGAACAAATTTTCGAGTGGCAAATTTGGCAAAACAACAAAAATCAAAATTTTCACTCAAAATTAGTTTTTACCAAATTCGCCACTCCTACCAAATTTGCTAGTGGTAAATTTGGCTAGTGGTGAATTTGGAAAATTTTCAAAATTCAAACTCCTCATAATCATATTTGATTCCTTACCAAATTCACCACTCGGATCACCAAATTCGCCAGTGGCGAATTTGGTTGATAGTGGGGTATTTGTAAACATGATTGGGAATCTTCCACATGAACTAGATGGGCACATATTGAGCTCCATTTCACCCTCTACCATTGATTTCAAATGCTTAAAGAAGGATTCTGATGCATTTTATTTCCCTCCAAGTCCCTTCCAAATCCTATTTAAGGAGGTCACGGGGCAAGCATTCTCCATCAAGTTTTACTATAGCAAAGCTCTGCAAAGATTTTTAAGTGCCTTATCATTTCATAGAATTATCTATTTTCAAGTCTTATTCAAGTTTCGCCAGCCTCGTCATTTTGCAAGCATTTGTGGAGAGCAACTAGGCAAGGCAAGGGAGCTTGGTGGTAAGGAGATCTTCATCCTAGGGAGGGGCCATAGCTAGATGAAATCTAGCATAACTCTATCCTTCATTTTATTATAGCCTTTACATTTTAGCTTCGTAAGTTGACTAACTTCATTTACTTGCTCTTTATTTTATTTCCCTTTGAATTTTCATCATTTTTGAGCTCTTGTTTTGTGGGGTCTAACATATTTTTCTTGCAAGTATTATTTCAAGGATTTATAGCATCTTTTATCATCTCTAATAACTTTTTATAGGCTTACATTAGTTTACATTCATCTTAATATCATATTTTGCATTCTAATCCTCTATTTTGTAGGATTTTTTACATATATCTTGCATATTTCATAATAAAATTCTTGCTATATATTTCATATATAGTCATTTCATGTTATCTACAACATTGCTTTATGGTCACTTCAAACATACTAATAATTTGTTTTCATATCCATGCATTTTTATTCATTTATGATACATATTCATTTCATATATACTTAACTCTGTTTTTAAGTAATTTCTCATCATAGTTCATCATCTAGATGCTAATTTGCTTTCACTAAGTTAAATTAGCTATTTATTATATTTCCTAACATCTTAGTATTTAATTTTAGGCTCCCTGCACTTCAGTTTAATCAAATCTCAGTCATATTTTTCATATATTTGCATGTTACCCATTGCTTGGAGTTTTAGGTAACTTTTGGTATATTTCATTAATATCTATGATCTATCACTATGTATTATTAATATAATATTACTAGATATTATATTGGTATTCATATACCATTCCTTATCCCTTAGGTTGCATATCTGACCCTTTCATAGCTTTGTTCTATTCAAATTGAAGTTCCTTTTGGGAATTTGCACTATTTTATCTGTTATACCCAAATTAGTCCCTAAATTCTCTATTTTAGGAGCTTAATCCTCTAATTTTATCACTTACAGACCTTGCAAATCATAGTGGGATACTTCCCCTACAATATCAGCCAAAAACCTATCAAAATCAACTCAAATCAACCTCTGAAAGCCTCAAAAACCCATCCAGGACCAAATTCACCACCCTGAACTATCTGTGGTTAATTTGAAAACTAGAATACACTGAACCAAATTTGCCACTTAGACCAAATTTGCTAGTGGTGAATTGGGTAAACCTAGTGGTGAATTTGGCAACAAGCCAACTTCCACTCCAGGAGGTAAGCATACTCAATTTGGTTGTTAAAAAGGGGATTGATAAGCTGTTAAGACAACCATCTACCCTATACAACCCTTAGAAAAACCCTTAAATTAGAAAACCTAAATTATTTTAGTTTTTGTGTAGGTTTACCAAATTCACCACCCTTGTCACGAATTTGGCAGCAGTGGCAAATTTTGCACTTTCAGTGGCAAATTTGACAAACAAGCTCCAAGAGAGGTAATTTGACCACTTGGCCCTTCCTTATACCTATAATTTCATTCCCTCTATGTTCTATTTCTATTTTTATGCTGTTTTGTAATAAAAATCACACCTACTTTGGCAAATTAAGGAATCCTAGCTAGGAAATTTTAATTGTTTACAAAACCTTGCAATTTCTTCACAAAATATTCTGATTTCTTCACAAAACACTAAAAGACTAATCAATTAAGGAATATTAGGCTGAAATTTAACATTTTGATTACTTTCAAGTACTTAGGAAAAGAAACAAAAGAACATTTAGTTGCATTAAGCTAGATTGTCTTATTATATTTCTCCTTGTTTTACCCTGAAATCAAAACCTCCTTAGTCTAATGCATTCAAAACTTGAAGTGCATATAGGTTAGATATTTTTTTGCATGCATTTGTGTGGTTTAAACTTAAGAATCATATTTATATTCTTGATGATTTAGGTTCAAATAATCGTTAAGGCTCGATAAAGAGTCAAGATTAATAGAGATACAAAAACTCTTGGGTTTTTGCTTTAATTAAACTCATAAACATCGTCTAAACAAGCGTTACATAAAATATCATACAACCATAGGAAAATGCATTTGAGTAGGAGTCTAGTTGTGTTGAGAATCTTCTTGCCCTCGGGATCTCCTTTGGAAAGATATCCTGAAGTGGGGAAGTAGAGATTCTAACGAATCTACCCCCCGCACACTTGACATTAATTAGACTTAAAGGGAAAAGAACACAAGGTTTTCCTGTCATATACATAAATTGGTGAACCCGATGTGAACACTTCCTTTTACCTTAACAAAGATATATTTTTTTGAACTTAAACAAGACCATCTAATTTGTTTGCTTAGTTTGCATCACATTAAATTAAGATAACAAGAACATAACCAATTTCTAATCCTACTGAGGTAAGGATAACGATACCTTGAGTAAATCAAAGTATGAACCTTAGGGGAGAAATATTCTTTGGAAAGTATATCATGGTGGATTAGTGGGAGCTACAAAGAGGGTTGATTATCTGGGTGACATAAGGATCATAAACATATTCTCTTATTTGCTATAAGAACTCTAGAAACAAAACTTTAATAAATTTACCCCCTTTCGAAGCTAAGTCTTCAATACATGTCTCAACATCCTTACAACACCCAAAATAAGGGTGTACCTATTACTTCTTAGGAAGGATCATCCTCTCAAGGATAAATTGAACCATAAGTAAATCCTTGGTCACAACAAGTACCTAGAGAATAATTAATTATTGAACAAATATCTTATCAAACTATAGACCATGTTAGAGATTACACCAAAATAAACAAGGACATTATTTTAGATGTTCTTAAAGATGAACTTAGAGAACAAGCGGAAACAGAATCTACCACAATGTACGATAACAGAGGATATTCCAATGAACAATCAATTGCTGCTCAAATCAATGAAATTCATAACTTGGAAAGTCTCAATGTGGTCGCGGTACAATATAATGACTCTACAAAACCTCCTACCTTGTCCATAGATATGCCCGCTTCAAGAATTTTTTTTTGGTATTCCCTAATGAAGTGACTAATTCTACAAATCCCTTTTTTACTCTCAGCATGGGACCTAGTTAGGTCCCTTACATCATAACATCAAAAAAAAATATTTCAAATTTTACAAGTATGCCTCTTATGATGAAAACCTTCACTCAATCACATACTCAAACTACATCAAATGATATTCAAAACATCAATACCCAAATTTTGGACTTAGATAAAATAGATGCCAATTTCAAATAACTTGAGCGTCAAATTGCCTCCCTTAAAGGAACATCTAAACTTAAATACTCTTTTGAAGAGCTCTATAATGAACCCTTAGATCCTGATATCCTTAATCACCCATTTCCAAAGAATTTTGAAACCCCTAAGTTTTAAATGTACAATGGAAAGAAAGACCCCATCAACCATATAAGGTTATTTCAAATAGCTTGTAGTGACATCAATCATGACGAAAAACTTCTCCTTAGGTTATTCCCTAAAAGTCTTAGTGGTTTAGCCTTAGAATGGTACTTCCAAATACCTCATCATTCCATAAAAAAGTTCAAAGAACTTATGGAAGCCTTCATTAAACAATTTTCAATCTACATTGAAGATAAGGTTACCATAGATGACCTTTATCAACTTAAGTAGGGTAAGAATGAGAAATTCTCAGACTTCTTGGAAAAATGGAGAGGTATCATAGGAAAACTCCAGTACATTCCTCCTCCTAAAGAAATCTTACATATTTTCATATGAAACATTTATGAACAATTTTCATATCCTTTGGAGATGACAAACTTAACTTCTTTCAATGAAGCTATCGATATGGATAAAAGAGTAGAGGTCATCCTCATAAGACAAGACCAACTCAACTATAACAAGAAATAATATGAAAAGCCTTATAACAAAGGATAAGATAAAAACAAAAATGTTGTAGGAGACGGTGTAACCGATTCTTGACAAAACAACAACGTAAACACTACTCAAAATGCTCCTCAAAAGTTGGTTATCTAAAAGGAGGACAAACCTCAAAGGCAATATACCAACATAGGACAAAGTCAAAAGGCCATGCTAAAATGCTTCTTGAATACAAACTAATAGAACTCATTCTTGTCAGACCTTGGGATTTATCAAAAGGAGCACCCTTTTGGTATAGAAAAGATGAATACTATGATTTTCACCAAATAGAAGGACATACTACCAACAAGTGTAGAACCTTAAAGAATATTATCCAAGACCTTATTGAGGAAGGAAAAGTAGCAATTAATAAACCACAAAATCCCAACAAAGGCATGGGAATATTTCAAGATCCCCTACCAACACGTGATAAAAAATAATCCAACTTTGTAGGTACCATGTGTTTATCAAGATCTTCGCATGCCATAACTAGACAACAAGAAAATAATCAATATTCAAATCAACCTCTATTGGTTATCCCAAAGTAAAAAATCAACATTCCTAATAAGTCAACTTTGGTGATTACTCCTCAAAATACCTTGCATACATTTGATCTTCATCAATAATTAGAGGAGGTACCCACAAATATCTCCATCCTAGGACTCCTAAAACATCATCTTCCCATGGGGAAATACTGTTGAAACTTTTAAGTGAACAAGAAGCCCCTTAAGACTTATCTCCAAACGACAATGCCAACATGGTTGGGTTAATTATAATAAATAAAACTATGTTAGCATTTCATGAGGAAGACACTTCTATCGAAACCATATCGAGGGATTCCCCTCTCTATATCATAACTCAAATAGATGATAAATATATCAAGAGGGTTCTAGTAGACAATGGATCAGCCTTGAATGTTTGTAATTTCAATTTTTTACAAAATTTTAACTTAACCGAAAACAATTTATAAAAATTAGATCTCATTATTAGAGCCTTCGATAACAAAGAATGGGAGGTGATAGGAACCATTACTTTTCCTATCAAAGTAGGGCCTCATGTCTTAAATACCCTCTTTTATGTCATATCATGTGACATAACGTATAACATGCTTCTTGGAAGGCCATGGATACATGCCATGAGGGTCATCTCATCTACCTTACATCAATGCCTCAAATATGAATACAAAGGAAGGGTCATCCATGTGCCCAAAGTTCCAGAATCTTTCACCATGTGCAATTCGATTGACTTACAAGAGCTCAATATCTACCCTTCCATACAATCGGCTAAGTCAAATGATCAACCAAAAATAAACAAAGTGTTAGAGAAAATCACTATATAAAATATAGAAAAGTAATTATAGTGTTTCAAACTTTAACAACAGAATTAACAAAATAAGACAAACACACAGTAGAAGAGACAACGATTTTAATGTGGTTCACCCAATGTGGGTTACATCCACCAAGAATTTTCAGTCCTTTCTTTCTCAATCCAAGCAATAGAGGGTTACAACCTACATCAAACATCTACTATAATTTCCTCTCTATATTTACAAGGAATCAACACAGTAATTTTCATTGTATACTCTGTTTTTCCTCACAACTATATATAAGAAAAAAATAGAAAAAAATTTGCTTTTCTTAATACATTCCAAGATTAACACTGAGTTCCCAGCACCTAATTTTGGGATAAAAACAAAAAAACTTTCCCTGGCTGTCCTATTGTAAATCCGAAAAATTTCTCTGGTAGACTAACAGACTGTAAATCTAGAAACTTTCCCTACCCATCCTACAGTAAATCCAAAAACTTTATCTATTTAGCCTCCTCATAATTAGGCTCCATTCCTAACAATATCCCACTTGGAGACTAATTCCATTGCACCATACTGTAACCAAGGACTGAAAAATTCTCATCATGGCCTTTTATTCCTTAAGTCCAATTGAAGTTGAGCAAAAGTTCAACTTTTCTCTTGACACCACTTTTGTAAGCATGTCAGCAGGATTTTGTGATGTGTGAACTTTCCCTAATTTCAAAGATCCATCTTCCACTACTGATCTAATGAAATGATACCTGAGTTTGATGTGTTTAGTTTTTGAATGGAATGTCGAATTCTTCGCAATGTGTATAGCACTATGGCTATCACTCCACAACCTATTATCCTCTTGCTTCTTCCCCAGTTCTTCCATTAGTCTTTGCAACCAAACCATCTCTTTGCTTCAGTGATTGAAAGGGCAACTACGTGTTGGAGTTTAGAAATCCAACTAACCGCTCCTCCTCCTATAGTAAAGATGTAGCCAGTAGTGATCCTTCCACCATCAAGATCACCTACCATATCAGAATCTATAAAACCTTTCAAGCATATATTAGAGCCTCCAAAATTCAAAGAATAATTTGAAGTTCCTCTCAAGTACCTAAGTATCCATTTTACCGCTTGCCAATGTCCTTTTACTAGATTGCTCATAAAATCTACTCACTACTCCCACTGTGTAGGCAATGTCTGGTCTTGTACAAACCATTGCATACATCAAGCTTCCAACCATTGATGCATAGGTAACCTTAACCATATGCTCTTGTTCCTTTTATGTCTTGGGACACAAATCTTTGGTGAGTTTGAAATGCTTTGCCAATGGAGTAGCAACATACTTTGCATTGTTCATGTTGAATCTCTTAAGCACTTTTTCAATGTATTATGCTTGTGACAATTTTAGAGTGTGACTCTCCTTATCTCTTGTTATCCTCATACCAAAGATTTATTTGGATTCTCCCAAATCCTTCATGGAAAAGGATTTAGCCAACTTCTTCTTGAGCATGTTTATATCTTGCATATTTGTTCCTGCAACCAACATGTCATCCACATACAATGGCAAAATAACATAGTTACCATTTCCAGTTTGCTTAAAATATACACAGTGATCACTTTGACATATTTCAAACCTTTGAATAGCCATGAACTTATCAAATTTTAAATGCCACTGTCTAGGATCTTGTTTTAACCCATACAAGCTCTTTTTGAGTTTACATACCCAATCCTCTTTACATTTCACCTGAAAGACTTCTGGTTGGTGCATATAAATTTCCTCCTCCAAATCACCATGAAGAAATACTGTCTTCACATCCAATTGCTCCAGATACAAATTTTCTATAGCTATAAGACTCAAAATAGCTCTAATAGAGGTCATTTTTACAATTGGAGAAAAAATCTCATCAAAATCAATACCCTTTTTCTAAGTGAATCCCTTGACCACTAGTCTTGCTTTGTATCTCTTATGCCCTTCATTCTCCTCTTTAATCCTGTACACCCATTTATTGGTCAAATCTCTTTTACCTTTGGATAGCTCAACCAAATCCCAAGTTTGGTTGTGGAATAAAGAGTCCATTTCTTCATTCATTGCAAGCTCCCACTTATTCCTCGTATCCATATATAATGCTTCTTAAAAACATTCTGGCTCACCAGCATCAGTATACAAAAAATAATCAGAGAAACATTGAGGAATTCTACTTATCCTGGTAGATCGTCTAACAACACTTTTTGGAGATTGAGGTGCTTGTTGCTGTTGTACATTTTTATATTCTACCACTTTTGGAGTTACCTTTTCTATGTGTCCATCAAGGTCTATGTATTCAGTATTTTCCTCTTTCTGTTTCTTTCCCTGCAACCGATCTTTATACAAGTTTTTTTCATTAAATATGACATCCCTACTTCTAATGACTTTTCGGTTATCACAATACCATAATCTGTAACCCAAGCCATCAATACCATAACCAATAAAATAGCACTTTTGGGCATTTGCATCTAACTTATTTCTGTTCTCTTTGTCTATATGCATAAAAGCCTCACATCCAAATACCTTAAGGAAAGAATAATTTACTGGTTTACCTGTCCAAAGCTCTTTTAGAATTCCTCCATCCAAGGCACTAGATGGTCCTCTATTAATCAGATATACTATAGTATCAACAACATGAGCCCATAAAAATAATGGTAATCCTGCATGTATTCTCATGCTCCTAGCACATTCCATGATGGTTCTATTCATTCTTTCTGCAACCCCATTTTTTTAAGGTGTTCTTGGAACTACCTTGATTCTTCTAATTCCATTTTTAGAACAAAACACATCAAATTCTCTACTGCAATATTCTCCACCATTATCCGACTTTAGACACTTTAACCTTTTTCTAGTTTCATTTTCAACTAATGCTTTCCAATTCTTGAAGGTATTAAAAACATCACTTTTATTCTTAATGCAATATATCCATGTTTTCCTTATTGCATCATCAATAAAAAGTACATAGTAAGAGGAACCTCCAAGAGAAGTTACCTGAGCTAGACCCCAAACATCTGAGTGCACAAGCTCCAATTTCTCTTTCTTCCTTTCCTTGCCATCTTTGACAAATCTAACTCTCTTTGCTTTACCATAAACACAATCCTAACAAAATTCCAAATCAATCTCTTTTAACTTAGGCAATAACTTTCTTGAATGTAAAATTTCCATACCTTTTCCACTCATATGGCCAAGTCTTTGGTGCCAAAAAGATGCACTCTCACCTGTAGAAACTAAATTCATGGAGCAGTGAGAAAAATCAGTAAGTAAATAAAGAGTACCCACCAATTTACCTCTAGCTACTATCAATGAACCTTTAGTAACTTTCCAAGCATTTTCTCTGAATGCAACCGTGTATCCTTCACCATCAAGCTTACTTGCCGATATAAGATTTATCTTTAAATATGATATGTGTCTCACCTCTTTAAGAGACCATTGACATCCATTTAGGGATTTAATCAAAATCTTTCCAATACCCACGATTTTACATGGTTGGTCATTTCCCAACAGAACTTGTCCATAATCTCCAAAAACATAATCTATGAAGTATTCCTTATGTGAGGTAGCATGGAATGAAGCACCACTATCAATTACCCAATAATCACTATTTCTATCAAGAGATAATATTAAAGCATCTTGTAGAATTTGTCCAGTAATATTGGCTTCTAAAGTGTTACCATTATTATCATTACCTTCATTTCCATCACCCTTTCTTTGCCAACAATCCTTCTTGAGATGACCCTTTTTGCCACAGTGCCAACACTGTAGCTTTCCTTTTCCATGTGATTTGGATCTGCCTTTGGATTTTCCATGATGTGAACTCTTGCCTCTTCCTCTTCCTCTATTCTCAACAGTTAAGTCAGTGCTAGATGATTCTCCTATGGTTTTTCTTCTCATGTTCTTACTGAGTATCACACCAACCACATCATCAAATTCTAATTTATTTGAACTCGAAGCAGAGTTACTTACTGCCATTATAAAACTATTTCAACTTTTTTGAAGAGAGCATAATATTAATAAGGCCCTAATTTCATCATCAAAATCTAATCCTACTGAATGCAATTGATTAGTGATAATATTAAATTCATTTAAATGATCCTGCACAAATCCTCTTTCACTCATTTTCATGTTAAATAACATTTTCATTAAGAATACCTTATTTGATGCGGATGGTTTCTCATACATCTTGGCCAACTTATCCATGACTCCCTTGGTAGTATTTTCATCGGAGATGTTGAAGGCTACGGTGGCTCCCAAGCACAGCCTCACAGTACCCAATGCCTTTCTATCAAGGAGACTCCACTCCTCATCAGACATAGTTGAAGGTCTCTCTGTTTCCCCCTCAAGAGGTAAGTAAAGATCCTTTTGGTACAAGTAATCCTCCATCTACATCTTCTAGAATTGAAAGTTTTGGCCATTGAATTTTTCAACTCTAAACCTCCCTTCTTCCGTCATTGCTCCCACTTGATCCAAAAATTCTCCTTCTGTCAAGTGCACCCAACAAAACCTTGCTCTAATACCACTTTTTTGAGAAAAACACTATATAAAATATAGAAAAGCAATTATAGTGTTTCAAAATTTAACAATAGAATTAACAAAATAAGACAAACACATAGTAGAAGAGACAATGATTTTAACGTGGTTCACCCAATGTGGGTTACATCCACCAAGAATTTTTAGTCCTTTCTTTCTCAATCCAAGCAATAGAGGGTTACTACCTACAACAAACATCTGCTATAATTTCCTATCTATATTTAAAAGGAATCAACACAGTAATTTTCATTGTATACTTTGTTTTTCCTCACAACTATATATAAGAAAAAAATAGAAAAAAGAAAACTGCTTTTCTTAATGCATTCCAAGATTAACACTGAGTTCCCAACACCTAATTTTGGGATAAAAACAAAAAAAAATTCCCTGGCTGTCCTATTGTAAATCCGAAAACTTTCTCTGGTAGACTAATAGACTGTAAATCTGAAAACTTTCCCTGCCCGTCCTGCAGTAAATCCAGAAACTTTCTTTGTTTAGCCTCCTCATAAATAGGCTCCATTTCTAACACAAAGGAAAGGTCATATTAGAGGAACATTTCATAAACTTAGAGAACATTCCACAACCATCCTCTTCCAAGGATCAAGTCAACTTCACTCATAGAAAACCAGATCCTTTTGTAAAAATGGTAAGCATGTTCCTATCTCCTCATGATGTAGATTTACCAAATAGGAAAGGACTTAAAATCCAAATAGGATCTTGTACTTTCATTCATGGAGGAACTACCCTTGATGAAAAGATCCAAGGATGCAACCTCATGCCTAGTGAATGAACATATACCACATGTTACATATCACCTTAATTTTCCATAGCTAAACAAATGCTTGTTAATATGAGTTATCAAGGTAAGGGATTGGATCGCTATGAACAAGGTATTAAAGAACCCCTAGAAATTGAACCTTGGCCAACATGATGTGGGATTGGATTTATCCCTAAAAAAACAAACCCTCTCCTATATCAGTAGAATATGACAAGGATGATGACTCTAAATCAATACATGGCTCTCAATGGGGGAGGAGGATGAAGAAGAACTATGGTCACTCCTCAACCAAACACCCCATAAAATTATATGATTTGGGAGCATTAATATGTTAGAGTTAGTCCATCCAGAATCAATCACAACTAATGAATATCTCAAAGAGTCCTTAGATAATTGCCATATAGAAGAGTGTCTCGATCAGATCTTTAATTTAAACTTTTTTTTTTGATAAGTAAAAGATTATATATCAAATGGGTTTTTCAGGTTGACCCAAAACCTTTGAACAAAATCAGCGTGAATTTGAGCAGCAAAACTAGACACCAGCAGAAGATCCTCGATCTTCTAACATAACCAGCCAAGCACGACTTACAAAAACAAACATCAGGAAGCCCCAGGTCAGATTGACCAACGGCTACACAGGACTCAGAAACAACATATATGATAAATGCAAAAATTAGCAGAATAAAACTAGGAGTCATAAACCAAAACCACAGACAACAGGTTTTCTGATTTGCCCACCCCAAAAAAGGCCCGGGAGGGTCCACATCACTCCTCCTCTTCATCCTCCTCGTTCTGCTCATCTTCCTTGTCGTCCTCCTGGTCTTCGGTCTCTGCGATTGCTTCCTTAGCGCTTTGGAAGCCCTCATTGAAAAATACTTTGGTGAGGGCATCAAGGATCTCTTCGATCTATTTGGCCATAGTCACTAAGGAAGTCAGAACAAAACGTTTAAGAACCATGACGTTGAGTTCAGGATCCTCTTCCTCCGAGTCTAAGCTGATGGCTTTAGTGCTTCCCTGTCCAAGCTTATTCCTTAACCTAGCAGAGGATCTTTTGGGTCCTTCTGGTTCGTCAATCTTCAGCTTCTTTCTAGTCGTGCCTCCTCTGGTGGCCACTTTAAAGTCACATTTCTTAGCAGGGGATCCCGAGTAGGGCTTGGGAAAATAGGCCCTGGAGCTTTCAGTGAAGGGGGTCTCAGAGGGTGGAAAGGCCAGAGGTTTGGGTTGGGGCAAAGTAGCAAGGACAAACTTGTAAATAGCATTAAAAAGGCTTTGGTGCATGGGCATTGCTGAACCTTTCTTACTACAACACGAATTTATAGTGTAATTCATGGAATTTAGGATAAATTGAGGTATGCTAATAGGGTTAATGTCACATAAAAAATTGATGAAAGCGTAGTGAAATCTTAGGAGGACCTTACCAGGATCCTCTGTAGTAATGAATTCCATGACATTTTTCATTACGAAATTCTAGGGGGCAAGGAGATCAACCCTCGTTAAGCCATTCTTCGCCTCTTTGAAAATCTTTAGATTGTCCTTGAATTCGCATAGCTCAACCTCCCAATTATGCTTTTGCCTATGGATCGAACGACCCCTAGCTATCTGCCTAGTTATGGTCACGAACAAATTAATATCAACCGTAATTTCTTGCCCGTGGACCACTATCCTACCCTCATCCCAGGACTCCATTACCTCAGCTGTAATGCTGTCGTCAGGACCAGAGAACATGTTGAAAAATTGCCTAAACCTTCTCTCAGTAAGAATGGCTTGTGCAACTGGCTCCATAACCACCATGTTGGGCTCAATGTAAGTCATGGTAATTTTTTCCCGGTTAATCTTTGGCTCTTGAATGACCAAGCAAGGGGACGATGTACTCTCAAGAACAGACTGAGGGAGAATGTGGTAGATGTTAATAGCCTTCGTTCGCCTTAAAATAACCACATCTATAGACTGATGGAGAAGGTGGTAGATCTTCAATTTAAACTTAGCCCAACCTCCCAACTTAGAATAATCATCTATACACTCACTAGAACTTAAAGAACTAGGGATTATAGATGCCACTATCTATTTTGAGGATGAGTCACAAGCTTTAATTGAAGAGACCATAGAGGTCAATGTTGGAATTGATCAAGATCCATGCCTTATCGAGCTTGGAAAAGTACTAACCCAATAAGAATGAATTAAATACACAAACCTATTAAAGGAATTTTTTGACGTCTTCGCTTGGGGATACAATGATATTCCAGGACTTGATCCCTCATTAATAGTCCACCATCTAGTAGTGCATCTTGATGCCAAAACTGTCAAGAAAAAATTAAGAAAAAACATTCGAGATTCGCTCCTATAGTAAAATATGAACTTAAAAATGTATTAGATGTTGGCTTCATAAAAGCCATAGATTATTCATATTGGATCTCCAACATCGTCCCCATCATGAAGAAGGAAGGGTCCATTCAAATTTGCATTGAATTTTAAGATATAAATAATGCTTGTTCAAAATATGATTTCCCTTTACCAAACATAGACATAATAGTCGACTTCACCGTAGGATCTAAGATGCTATCCTTAATGGATGGATTATCAAGATACAATCAAATCAAGATTGTGGTAGAAGATCAATCTAAAATGGCTTTCACCACCCCATGGAGAACTTTTTTCTATCAGGTTATGCCTTTTTGCCTTAATAATATAGGAGCCACATATTAGAGGGCTATGACATACATATTTCATGACCTCATACATAAAATAGTAGAAGACTATGTGGATGACATTATAGGTCGATATAAGAAAATAAAAGACCATACTTGAGATCTTAGATGCATATTCCAAAGACTATGAGACTATAAAGTTAGAATAAAACCCCTAAAATGTATTTTTAGGGTAAAATCAGGAAAGATACTTAGGTTCATTGTATCTCATCGTGGGATTGAAATTGATCCCTCTAAAATCACAACCATAATAAACATGCCACCACCTAAGAACTTGACTGAGTTACGAAGCCTTCAAGAAAAATTCTAGGCCATATGTAGGTTCATATCACAACTTGTAGACAAGTGTCAAAATTTATCTAAATTATTGAAGAAACTAGCTAAATTTGAATGGGACGAAGGGTGTCAAGAAGCATTCAAAGCCCTAAAAACTTATCTCTTAACACCACCTATTTTGGTGCCACCAAACCTAAATAAACCACTGTTGCTATACATAGTAGCTACTGAACATGCTCTTGGAGCTTTATTAGCCCAATACAATGAACAACATTGAGAGAGAGCAATCTACTACATTAGTAGAACTCTAGTGAACTACGAAACCAGATACACACTGCTAGAGAAAATTTTCCTAGAAATGGTCTTCTCATATATTAAATTAAGACATTACATGCTTAGTAAAAATACTTACATCTTAGCAAGGGTACATCTATTGCGCTACCTCATGTCAAAGCCTTACCTATCAAGAAGGATTGCAAAATGGGTCATAGCCCTTAGTGAATTTGATATAGAATTTGTAAACCAAAAGTTACTAAAAGAGAAAGTTATAGTAGATCAACTTGATGTAACTCCTTTAGAGTCTAAACACCCCATAAATATCTCTTTCCCTGATGATATGGTATCATCAATAGAAGTCCAAGAACCTGAAATTGGAGCTAGATGCGTAAAAGGTGCAAGGGCAAGAATTATATTGGTCACCCCACAACAACTCATTCCACTATATTTTAAGCTTCATTTCTCATGCATCAACAATACAAAAGAATACGAAGCACTTATTCTAGGTCTCAAAGCCACAAAAAAACTAAATATCAAGAACATAACAATATACGATGATTCACAATTGGTGATCAACCAGGTAAACGACACCTATCAAACCAAAGATGAAAAGCTAAAGCCACAAAGGTATTGTAGACATGTTGAAAACTTATTTTGATCAAATAACTATAGAAGCCATATTGTGTTCTAGTAATCACCACATCGATGCTATGGCAACAAATACATCTCTCATACCCTTAGAGTTGGAAGACGAAGAAGCTGCTATTATCATAAGTTCAATTAACAAGTCTACCATACTCGAATCATGTTTACAACCCATTAACATATATAACATCAAAATTATGTATACCTCAAGAACCTTTGTATCAAGACATCTTCAAATTACTCAAATAAGGAACATTTTTTAAAGGTTTTAACTCTTAAAAATAAAGATAATTTAGGCTAAAAGCCTATAAATATGTCATCATTGGAGATATATTATATCAATGATCCTTTAAAGGCCTACTCCTCAGATGCATTAACAAAAATGAATCTCAAGCCCTCATCAAGGAAGTCCATGACAAGTCATGTGGTAGATATTTTAGTGGATTATTTGTATCCAAGAAGCTCCTTAGGATGGGCTATTATTGGCCCTCCATGAAAAGGGATGCTCACAACTATGTCAAGAAATGTGACAAATGTCAATGACATGACAATATTGTTCGTGCACCTTCTCAAGTACTTCAACCTATCATGTATCCTTGGAATTTCTCCTCTTGGGGATTGGATATCATAGGCAAGATCAACCCTCAATCATCTTATGGGTACAAGTTCATCATTACAGCTACATAATATTTCAGTAAATGGGTCGAGACAATACCTCCATATTTTGCCATAGACATCCAAGTCAAAATTCATTCTAAATCAAATCATTAGCCGATATGGTAATCCTTCTACCATAATTGTAGATAATGGCACCTATTTTAAAAATAAAGAGATCACCAAAATGTGTTCCAAATACAAAATTCAACAAATATGGTCTACATCATACTATCCGCAAGGAAACAGACAAGCTGAATCCTCCAACAAAATGTTAATCAAAATTCTTAAAAAATTGGTCAACAAAAATGGTTAAGACTGGCACTTACAACTTTATCCTACCTTATGGGCATATTGCACAAGTGTGCATACTCCTACTAGGGTAACACCATATGCTTTATTTTATGACATCGAAGTACTATTTCCTTTTGAACTTGAGATACCCTCTTTACGAGTCTTGTTACAAGATTCTTCAGTAGGAGATGAATATCGCTCAAATTGCTTACAAAAACAAAAACTCTTAGAAGAAAAGTGTATCAATACCCTAGAAAATATTAGAAAATATCATAACAGGATTCAACGTGCCTACAAAAAAAAGGTGCATCACAGATTCTTTGAAGTTGGGGATTTAGTCCTCAAATAAAATCAAAGGAATACTAACACCGATGTTGACCTAAAAGGAAAGTTTAAACCTAATTGGTTAGGACCTTTCATTATCATAGCCAAATTTGGATTAGGAGCCTACCACCTAGCCACATTGGATGACCAAGAACACAAAGAACCAATTAATATTATTCATCTTAAATGATATTATGCATAAAATACATCGAGTTATTTGCTTGCTCATTTGATTGAATATATGATAAATATCATCATATAATCATATACACTTCGTCCCTTGCATGTTTGCTTTGCTTACTTGATCTTACCACTGAATCAGGAGGGTCTACTATGATGTAAAGGCCAATCCTTATTACAAATACATCTGCATTGCATCCACCTAGACTAACTATATATTGAGTAAACTCTCTTAGTACAAAAATCTCATTTTCTAAAACCTTCTTCCACATACTGCTTCACTACTTGTAACACCCTAAATTTGATGCAGTTCAATTTACCCTAGGTTAATAATTCAAAATTTAACCTCGAAACCACATTTTAACCACTTGCATTTTTGCACCAAATATAGAGGCAGTTATGGTAGTTGGACGATATCATCATCGATTTGATGATATCGTCCCTAATTGGCCAAAATCGTCTGGAACCGAATGTCCAAACAATTTCGTTCAAAAATGAAATTTTCATAATTAGAAACAGTTCCATCTCCCATTCCTAGCTTAGCAAAAATGTGTCTGCGTTGTTGGAGGACGTTTAGCTGGAGATCTTTTAGATTGGGATGACTTCCAACCTCATAACTCCCCCCTCAATCCCATTTAAACTATGAATTTCATTAAACCCACCCTGGATGATCAATTTCCTACAACCTAAGCTCCATACCCTGTTAGAACACTCTGAAATTCAATCATTTGCATAGTTTTTCCAAATCCATTTGCAAGTTTTTATTTTACATCAGTCGGAGGAAGCTCGGATCGTTGCAGATGATCCTATTCACAACCGAGACGATTTCGTCCCGATTGGAGGTGATCTTGTACCATCTCAGACGATATTGAATGTACTCCTCTTGGGGGTAATCAAGATCTAATGTTTGCATTCTCTATCAATTCAATAAATCAAATTGCATTAATTTAGTTTATATTTTGTATTGCATCTGGTGTTCACCTCATTTTAATGATATTCTACATTCTAGGATCAATTCTGTTTTAGAACATAAAGGCATTTCATTTACTTCATATCAAATTTTATTTTTAGGACTGATTAAGCATTTAATTAGAGTTTTTGTGTCCATTAAATTGTATTTTGCATTATATTTCCCTTGTTTTGGCATCCATTTGTTCAGTTGCAGGTTTTTGATGAAATCGGCTTAGATGATTTCATCTGATTTCATACGATCTTGTCTGATTTCGAATGAATCTGTGCAATTACAGATGAACCTACAAAATTGTAGTTGATTCTGTTCAATTGAAGACAAATTTGTAGAATCAAAGACGATATGGACTGCTTCAAAAAGCCGAATATTCATCAGACATCCGAAATCGGGTAAGATCATTCCATTTTATTTCAAGCATTGCATTTAGAGTTCATTTATGTTTACTGTCTGCATATAAATCATAATTTGTATATAAAATAGTTTAATTTCATACTGGCCAACCTAGGTATTTAAGTGATTTTAAACTAAAACAAAAACATCAAACTCATTTCTAGCCTAGGCTCGGAAGCTATAACCAAACTCTTCCTGGTGAACCCACCATCTGTTGACAAATAACCAAAGAAGACACGACTCAAGTGTCCCTCGTGTGAGGTGTAGCTTTACCATTTTCCTATTCCTCTCTGAAGCACGAATCCATTAGCCTAGAGGAAAGGGGTGTGGAAATTTTAAACCTACACTACTATCATACTTCTTCTTTTCTTCTCCCTCTCTTGGGTTAAGTGATGTATGACGTGATCATCTATGGCCCTGATAACCCAACCTTCCTCCTTTATTCTACCTCAATCCTAGGGCATACAACAATCACTTCACTCATATTTTTCTATATCACTTCTTCTCTCTCTTCAAAACAAATGCTACATATAACCTACTTTCTTCTATTTCATATATAATCACTTCATTAATATCTACAATATTTCACAATATTATCAACAATATACATCTACAATATTTCTCAATAGTGGAGTCTCATCTCACATCAACACTCATAATTATTCAATAGACTCCTCAAAGACACCTTTTCTCTCCTATAATGCATCAATGAATTTTTCTAATTAGAAAAATGATGTATTACATAAGATAATTTTAAGAGCAGTCTATTGAATGTATCATGAAATCTAGTCATCACATTCTTCAAATACAACTCATTTGATATACCATCCAGGGATGATGAAAAGCATTCAACCAATCTCTCATGAATTCAAAATTATTTGTGGATTTCATTAGTTATTGGTTGAATGGATTTCTCTTCTCTGATTGGCATATCATCTGAGTTTACAAAATCATACTTGATATATCATGATCACTTATTCACTCGATAGGTCACACGGGCTAAGAAGACCTTAATAATGCATTCTCTTGTGGATTGAAAATTACTTGTCAGCTTTATACTAGCACAAATGATTAAGGGTAGTATTTCCTATTTGACATACCATTTTAGTATGCAATTAAAATATAAATCAAATCTCCACACATCATCCTAATAATAAATCATAGAGATCTTAATATTTCATTGATCCAATATCTCATAGTTTTGTAAATTCTTACAAATCTCATTAGGTGATAAATCAATGTTATCTTTACTTTCTCTTTGATTTATTGCATTAGCACGCTATTACATTAATAAATATCATTGATTGCCTTTGATAGAACACAAGGTTACCAAAGACTCCATCGATCCAATATATTGTAGATCTATAATAATTTGTATATATTACCAAGCACTAGATCAATGTTGTCCTTGTATCCTCCTAGTTCATGTCATCAACATTCTATCAAACAAAAATTATAATATCTCATGAGCTATTATTCAAATAGGTCTATTGAACTATGAGGCCACATGGATCCAATGCCTTGTGAGCATGCAATTATTTGCACACTTCATCAGATATTGGATCTATGTTGTCCTCATAGCCACATGATATTCTACAACAATAGAACATCCATAAATCATACTCTCTCCGTCAGCTATTTACCTAATAAACCATTGGATCAACAAATTTTTTATTTTCAACTATGTTTGTTATGCAAATACACTATAAGAATCTAATCTCAAAAAAATAATTCATCAAAATGTACTAGATATTCTCTATCTAGTTGTACAAAATATTAGTCAATAGATAGATAAATTCTTCCATCTTGATGAATAACAATGAACTATCATTTCCTCTTTTCTTCAAAAACTAAAACACCCAGATTGATTAATGGCTCCTTCGAGAACATTGAGATTTGGCAATCAAAACTTCACGTACCCATAATCATTTATGATTGCGTCAAGTAGTTGATTACTAGATCCCTGTGCTTCCTAATGGCCTATAATCCAACATGGATGCCATCTACTCATTCATACAAACAAGATCCTTTAGACACAGGGCAATGTTGTCACATGGATCACTTAGATAAGAGGATTTCTTTTTCCCATGATCTATGCATATACATTTATTTGTATACACATAGAGTAAAGGAGAAGGGCTTCTTCTCTCAGATTTTTCATATGGGAGTGTTACCCTCAGTCTAAAATATTTTGTTTACAATACAAAATATTTGAATCTTTAAACACATCAGAGGTGGCAATGGGTATTAAGTCCAATTCCTCACGTACATGCAAATATTTGCATATGTGTTAGGTAACGAACTTATATGCTCTTGTTACCCTCTCTCATGTTCTAAGAAATTCAACAACATCAAGACATAAAAATAATTTGCTTTCAAACAACGAAAGCAAAAGAACCATACAACATCATTCTGCAAGTCTTTTTTGCAAACGATGACATGCTGCAAACCATTCATATATCATCATCTTGCAAAAACCATTTTGCGAGCATTAAAATTTCATTACAAACATCATATTGATATCTTGCAAAAACCTTGTAAGAATCAAAAGCACTTACATTACAGAGATATTTTGCAATGGAAAAATTGCATTACGTAAAATCAACTACAAAGAATGTCATCATTTTGAAAAAAATTTTCAAATATCACCAAATATATTACAAAATCATTTCATTACTTTGCAAAACATTCATAAAAAGATCATTCACAAAATATTTGCAAAGAGAAAAATATTTTGCAATCATTAAAAAACATCATACAATCAACATCAAAAGCATTCTCACACTTCACTTTAAAGCTTTGCAAAAGGCTTGCAAAATCAAATACTTCATCTATGCAGTTAAGTATTTCATAAAGTATGGCACTTAAACACTGATAGAAAAGCAAAACAATCTCACCTCTGAAGTCAAGTGTTTAATAAAGAATGACACTTGAACATTGGTTAAAATCATAAATCTTATCTATGTAGTCAAGTATTTCATAGAGAATAGCACTTGGGCATTGATAAGAAGTAAAACAATCTCACCTATGCAGTCAAGTGTTTCATAAAGAATAACACTTGAACATTGATGAAAATCCTATCTTATATGTGCAGTCAAGTGTTTCATAAAGACTAGTACTTGGACATTGATAAGAAATAAAACAATCTCACCTACGCATTCAAGTGTTTCATAAAGAATTATACTTGAACATTGGTGAAAATCCTAAATCTTATCTACGCAATCAAGTATTTCATAGATAATGGCACTTGGAAATTGATAATAAGCAAAAAAATATCACCTACATAGTCAAGTGTTTCATAAAGAATGACACTTGAACATTGGTAAAAATCGTAAATCTTATCTACGTAGTCAAGTGTTTCATAAAGAATGATACTTCAACATTGATAAGAAACAAAACAATCTTACCTATGCAGTCAAGTGTTTCATATAGAATGGCACTTGAATATTGGTGAAAATACTAAATCTTATCTATGCAATCAAGTGTTTCATAAAGAATGACACTTGAACATCGATAAGAAGTAAAACAATCTCACCTACACAATCAAGTGTTTCATAAAGAATGACACTTAAACATTGGTGAAAATCCTAAATCTTATCTATGCAGTAAAGTGTTTCATAGAGAATGGAACTTGGACATTGATAAGAAGCAAAAAAATTTCATCTACGCAACTAAGTGTTTCATAGAGAATGACACTTAGACATTGATGAAAATCAAAATAACTTCATCTACGCAACTAATTGTTTCATAGAGTATGGAACTTAGACATTGATGAAAACTTCATCTACATAGTTAAGTGTTTCATAGAGAATGACACTTAAAAATTTATGAAAGTCATACACCTTATCTATGCAGTCAAGTGTTTCATAGAGAATGGTACCTCATATAGGCACCTCATATACACAATCAAGTGTCTCATAAAGAATGACACTTGAACATTGATGAGAGGAAAAAATTATCATTTATGTAAATACTACAGGTACCTCATCTACGCAGTCAAATATTTCATAGAGAATGGAACTTGAACATCGATGAGAGGAAAGCATTATCATTCATATTATAGGCACCTCATATACACAATCAAGTGTCTCATAAAGAATGACACTTGAACATTGATGAGAGGAAAAAATTATCATTTATGTAAATACTACAGGTACCTCATCTACGCAGTAAAATATTTCATAGATAATGGAACTTGAACATCAATGAGAAGAAAACATATACATTATCATGTAAATACTAAAGGTACCTCATATATGTAGTTAAGTGTTTCATAGAGTATGGCACTTAAACATTGATGAGAGGAAAAATATTTTTCAAAATAATATATTTCATTGTACATATTATAGGTACCTCATTATGTCTTAAATGTTATCATGAATATGGCATCATAGGCCACCATTTAAACATAATGAGATCATGTTACCACCTGTGGGAATGCATAAAAGGTAAAACAATCAACACCATGCATTTGTCTCTCTTGTATACGATCCTGTGGAGGATCCTCTACAAGTGGCATAGAACATACAATCCCCAAGCAAACCTGTATATGTGCTTTCTCATGTCATAGATGACATATGACAATAGCCATGGTACTCTGCATCTACTCTGGTGGCATAGCAATAAGCCACCCACCACCCCAGCCAACACCTTAGTCAAGGTGGATATTCCGTTTGTATGTCGCAAAGTCTCGATGTTCACTCTACCCTTCTCCAGGATGAAGCTAGCATCGCCACCTAACCTCAGCATCGCTCGACCATGACTGGTCGAAGTAGCAATTAATCTACCCTAGATGGGAATCCGTAAAATCCTCCATACATCCTCCAAAGTGGAAGTCATCTCCCCTGTCGATAGCCGAAAGCAGGATGGCTCTAGATACCATCTCTCTGCAAGGGCTATCAGTAGCCCCATATATGTAGGAACTTGTGGCATATCTGCCACATTCTGCATTCCCAATGCCTCTAAGGTATCCCTCTCTGCCTGGGTCAGTGCAACCAAATCATCTCTCAAACTGCCATATTTCCACTCTTGAGTTTTTAGCAACTCCTGCAAAACAAACAACAAAAATCAATATTAGTACATCATAAAAAAATCAATAAAATCAACAAATCAAAATCACCTAACAATTTTTTGATATCATCCACTATTGGACGATATCGTCCCTAATTTGATGAGATCGTCCTTGTTTCAATGAAATCATCCCACCCTATATGATTCGGCCCTAACAGCCGAATCGTCCCTCATTGGACGTGATCGCCTCGAATTAGTCAAGTTCAAGTGGTACAATCTTGCTGAAATTAGGATGATCTTGTCGAAATCGATACAATCTCGTCAAGATCACCTCGATTTCGTCAACATGGAGAAATACAGCCGCAATGGCCTAAAATCCAAAATTAATTAAATTTAAAACTAAAAATTTAAGCTAATAATCTTTTAGAAAATATTAGAAACCTTACCCACATCCCTCGCCGCATTGCAGTCGCTCGATGCTCAGTATCCACCATTTCTCCTGCTTCAGAGCTCTGGAATGGTAAAAGTAAAAATAAAAATGAAATTAGGTTTTACCCAATTTTCTAAAAATATATATTAAAAATGCACTTTTAAATAATTTAACTCTTCCTCCTTTTTTTCCAAATGGTCGATTTGGATAAAAACCCAGAGGGGGCACCACAGTAATCAGTTGAATGATTCGACTTAGAATCATCACCTAAAAATTGGAATAATTTTTTTCTTTTTCTCGTAAAGCGTGCCAATTTTGCTAAAGAGGGGGCAAAATGTAACACCCTAAATTTGATGCAGTTCAATTTACCCTAGGTTAATAATTCAAAATTTAACCTCGAAACCACCTTTTAACCACCTACCTCGATTTTCATGCCAAATATAGAGGCAGTTATGGTAGTTGGATGATATCATCGTCGATTTGATGATATCGTCCCTAATTGGATGAAATCATCTGGAACCGAACGTCCAGACGATTTCATTCAAAAACCAAATTTTCATAATTAGAAATAGTTCCAACTCCCATTCCCAGCTTAGCAGAAGCGTGTCTGCACCATTGGAGGACGTTTCGCTGGAGATCTCCCAGATTGGGATGACTCCCAACCTCCTAACTCCCCCCTCAATCCTATTTAAACTATGAATTTCATTAAACCCACCCTGGCTGATCAATTTCCTGCAACCTAAGCTCCATACCCTATTAGAACACTCTAAAATTCAATCATTTGCATAGTTTTTCTAGATCCATTTGTAGGTTTTTATTTTGCATCAGTCGAAGGAAGCTCGGATCGTCGTAGATGATCCTGTTCACAACCGAGATGATTTCGTCCCGATTGGAGGTGATCTTGTACCATCTCAGATGATCTTGATTGTACTCCTCTTGGGGGCAATCAAGATCTAAGGTTTGCATTTTCTGTCAATTCAATCAATCAAATTGCATTAATTTAGTTTATATTATGTATTGCATCTGGTGTTCACCTCATTTTAATGATATTCTGCATTCTAGGATCAATTCTATTTTAGAACATAAAGGCATTTCATTTACTTCAGATCGAATTTGATTTTTAGGACCGATTAAGCATTTAATTAGAGTTTTTGTGTCCATTAAATTGTATTTTGCATTATATTTCCCCTATTTTGGCATCCATTTGTTCAGTTGCAGGTTTTTGATGAAATCGGCTCAAATGATTTCATCTGATTTCAGATGATCTCATCCGATTTTGGATGAATCTATGCAATTACAGATGAACCTACAAAATTGCAGTCGATTCTGTTCAATTGAAGATGAATTTGCAGAATCAGAGATGATCTGGACTACTTCAAAAAGTTGAATCTTCATCAGACATCCAGAACCAGGTAAGATCATTCCATTTTCTTTCAAGCATTGCATTTAGAGTTCATTTTTGTTTACTATCTGCATATAAATCACAATTCGCATATAGAATAGTTTAATTTCATCCTGGCCAACCTAGGTATTTGAGTGATTTTAAACTAAAATGAACACATCAAACTCATTTCTAGCCTAGGCTCGAAAGCTGCCACCAAACGCTTCTTGGTGAACCCACCATCTATCGACAAATCACCAAAGAGGACACGACTCAAGTGTCCCTCGTCCGAGGTGTAGCTTTACCATTTTCCCATTCCCCTCTGAGGCACGGATCCATTAGCCTAGAGGAAAGGGGTGCAAAAATTTTAAACCTACATTCTTTGGTGAACCCGACGTGAAACACATTAAATACCCTTTTGAAAATAAAATATATATAAAAAAAGAGAACTTAAAATTTTAAGTCACTTGATCTATCAATCCCTTAGATGGTAGATTACAATAGAAGACGTGGTGTTCTGATTAATGTTGGTGTTCAACTAGCAACCATAGAAATTTCTACTCTAGTTAGAGGTCCTAGATTTAGATCTCAAGCACATTGGAATGAATTGGATAGAAGGTTAACTATTATTGAGTCCAGAGCACCCGAACTTAGACAAATCAAGAGGTTTGATTTAGATAGAATCCTGGATTTCGATAATTTATCCTTCTACCATGAGCTTCAGAGAGCTTGCCATAGATGGCTAGCAGATAAATGAGCACTCATTTCCTCTGACATATACACCTTTGAATATTATATTGAAAATGTTGTTGTAGTACACAAATTTCTATCATGTATAGAAGACCAAGAGGTTGTTTTGACTGATAGAAGAAGATTTAGTAGAGTTCCTAGGGTTGTCTTATACCGAGAATATTGTCATGAACTCTATTTTTATGTGCCTAATTCTGAAGTTGATCATATCACTATAGCACACTTTGTCCAATTTCTGAAAAACAACTTTCAATTTGAAGAAGAGCATTACATGACACCTGATGAACTTGAACCTATCAATGATATTTACAAGTTGTTTCTGGAGAACTAAATTATAATACTTATATTATAATATTTTGTATTCCCTATTTTCCTTTAATTTCTGCAAAGTAAAGCCATAAAAATCTAAAATATATATATAAATATATATAAATATACTACATTAATTAGGTATATATATAAAATATATACCCCCTTAAATTCCACCGCATTTATATATAAGAACATATATATTTGCAAAAACTCAAATCTACCATAATGCCTAAACTAAGGAGTGGTAAACAGATAGATGATGAGTGGGTAGGACAACCACCTACTCAAAATCCCCCTCTTGAAGAACAAGATCAGGAGGGAGTTGCTCAGGACCACCATGATGGGAGTCCTGCTGAAGAATATGAACAAGAAGTTGATAGGGAAGATGAAACTGGATCACCTAGAGTGACTCCAGAAGGAACTGTTAATTTTAAATCTATGGAACACCTTCTAAAATTTGTAAAAACTAACCTTGAGGGGTTTACTCTAGCAGCACTAGCAGATAAATATGGAATTAGTGAGACACAGGCAACTTTAGAGAATGTATTTCAAATGCATACAAACCCTCTTTCATTCATAGATCAAGAAAGTGACCAGGCAGGGCCATCAAATGTAAATATGGCATCTTTGATTCAAAACATGCAACAACAACAAACAACTCAACATTCTAAAATTCCTATCAATAAACCAAAAAACAATCCACCACCTCAGAAACCATCATTTACTGCTCTATTTTCTCAAGCTATTAATCAACAAATTTCAAATCAGTAGAAACCTAAACCAAAAACAAATGTCAACTATCAACAACAAAAAGTTCAACAGAACACTGTCCCATATCCACTTCACAACACCCTTCCTAGTAATACTTTGCACAACAGTAATCTAGCATCAAATCCTTATGTTACACCATCTTACACTCAAAGATCCAACACTATCATGCAACCAAACCAACATGGTGGACAATCCAGTAATCTTGAAACCATAGTGAAACAATTAGTTTCCCGCATGGACCAAATAGACCCCTACCATCCCTCATACAACTATCGAGAGATGTGTAGTCAACCTTTGGATCCCATAGTTGTTGCCCAACCGTACCCAAAGCATTTTCCTATGCCTGTTCTCCCTATATACAAAGGAACCGAAGATCCCATAGAGCATCTTCGTATGTTTAGAATAGCATGTCATGATATATCTCATGATGATTTGCTATTGCTAAAGATGTTCTCAAAAATCTTGGGAGGCATGGCATTGGAATGGTATTATCAGTTACCTACTAATTCTTTGAGAAATTTTGAAGAAACAGCTGAATCATTTGTCCACCAATTTAGTGCCTACATAGAGAGGCATGTGACAATTAAGGATTTGTACAACTTGAAATAGGGAAAAGATGAATGCTTTACCGATTTCCTAGCAATATGGAGACAGTTTCTAGGGAAATTACACTTTGCATTACCCCATAGAGAGATGTTGGACATTTTTATTAATAACTTGCAAGAACAATTGTCCTATGAGCTTTCAACTGCTACCTTGACAACCTTCGATCAGGCTATAGATTTAGCATGAAGAGTGGAAGATGCCCTCATTAGGAGAGGCCAATTTAAGAAGAAGGATGATGATAAGGCATCTAAAAATCAATATAATAATAAGCAAGTTGTGGGTGATGGAGTCACCGATAGTAGAAATACTATGAATGTTAATGCTGCAAAAACCATAGAGAAGTTTGTATTAAAGGCTCCTGATAGACCTCCAAGAGAATTCACTAGGTTAAATCAACCTTTATCCACTATCTTGCCACAATTATTAGAATGAGGTTTAATACAATTACCTAATATTTGGGAACCTGATACAACCATACCTGGATATAGAGCAGACCTACATTGTGATTTCCATAGAGGACCTAGACATTCAATAAATTCTTGCAAGAGATTAAAACATAAAATACAAGATTTGATTGATAACAATGAGATGGAAGTACAAAATTTCCAACCAAAACAAAATGCTCCAAACAATACCCAAAAATATACACAACCAAATCAGAATCAGAATGCAAATCAAACATTGGATATTTTTCAACATCCTTTACCCAAGCATGGTAAAGAAGTGGCTAATCAAGTCGAACATCATAATGTTCCCCATCCAACCCGATATGTGGGAACCATTAGTGGACATGTACCTTCTCATGACTTTGAGATATTTGGGACAACATTATCTATGGTCACAACTAGACCCATACACAACATTCAAACATCATATCCAAGTGATACGGATTGTGAAATAGAAAGTGACCTGGATATTACATCCGATCAATCGAATAGCTCTGAAGATGAGTCAGAACCTATTCTCCCTATCACAACACAGATGGTTCTAGAGGAACCATTTCCAAGAAGGGTCATGACATGACCATCCTCACAACAAATCCTCCCTAATGAACAAGCCATAAATGCTAGACCATGACCCATTCATCATGCACACAACAATATTGTGGGTACCATCGAAGCCGTTACTAGACAACAGGCCCAAAATTCTCAACAAGATCAAAATCATAATGATAAATCAGCCCCATTTGTTTTGAAGGTTCCTAGTAAAGGAAATAATGCATCAAATGCTCAACCTAAACCCCCTTATGATATCAATGAACAACTTTCTAATATTACAACAAGGATTTCCCTCTTAGACCTTCTAAGATCATCTCCCACACATAGGGAAGAATTAATGCATACATTAAGTCAAATGATGGTACCACATGACATACAACCTGAAGCTATGGTGAATACCATTATACCTCATGAAGTCGACTGTATTGACTTTCGAGATAAAGACATCCCACTTCATAGTTTACATAAAGACAATCCCTTGTACATTACTACATTAATCGGAGATGTAGCTGTCAAAAGAGTTTTAATTGATAATGGTTCATCCCTAAATATTTGTACTTTTGAATTTTACCAGAGATTTGGATTTAGAAGTGATGAGATGAAGAGAACATATATGATCATAAAAGCCTTTAATGATGAAATACAAGAAACATGTGGAGTTATTACAATCCCATTGCAGGTTGGTCCAAGAACTTTGGATACGACCATATTTATTGTACATTGCCCTGCATCATACAATATACTTTTGGGTCACCCTTGGATCAATGCAATGCGAGTTGTACCCTCTACCTTACACCAATGTGTCAAATTCGAATTCAAGAATCAGTTGGTCACCATTCATGGTGATCCTATACCATTTGATATGTGCGCCTTGGCAGAACCAATTGGGATTCAATTTTGCCCCGCATTATCTTCTACTCATCCTAATTCTGCTTTTCCTTCTAAACGTGTGAAACTCACACCTAAAATATCATCTCCTCCATCTACACCAATTACATCCCCATCTCCTCAACCTTCTCCTAAGGAATCTCCACCAAAATCTACATTTAATACTAGTCCCACAATAATTTCTCCTTGTTCTATCCCTACACCATCTGAATCCACAATAAATCCATCTACCACAACCTCTATTCCATCCACATCTACTAAATTTATCTTTTCTGCATCTAAAGCCGTAGAAGAGGCTCCTTCTACCTCATATGCTTTGTCTGATGAGCTATTACCTGATTTGTCTAAAATTCTCATAACATCAGAAGAAACATATTTTTCTATACAAGATTCCCTTGCCTTAAACAAATTACCACCGTCTCCTCGCACCTTGGGCTTGCCACAACCTATGGGAAGTATTTACCAAGTCGAGAGTTGTACCTTCATTTATAAGGGATATGATTGGGGTAGAATACCTAGAAATATTAAAACTAATTATGATGGATATGCTCAATGTTATTTCACCGATAAATATATCAAAGCTAAACCTATAATGCTTAAATTAGGATATGAAGGGAAAGGTTTGGGACCTTTCTAGAATGGCATGAAAGAACCTTTTGAGGTCGAAGCATGGCCTGCCCGATGCGGTATAGGCCTATTTTCTAGTAAGTGTCAACCATTTCCATTTGAGGATGATGATCACTTAATACCCTATCAAGATTATTTAGATGAACAAGAGATCCTTAAGTCTATGGGTAAGTTATTTTCTTGTAATATGCTATCTATAGCTTACCCCGAAATGATTGTTGAGTTGGACGAACAATTAGAGGGTGACATTTTCCATGATATTTCCATTGAAGACTTATTGCATAATGGCTTTTATTTTGATGGGTCTATACCACCTGTCGCTCATCTTGAGGCCACAACCCCTCAAGAAGAATTATCTAAGTTGACCTTAGAAGAATTACAAGAATTGGGTGTGTCACCCGCCCCTCCTAATTTTGAAAGAGACTTACATATGGAAGTGGAAAGTGTCATAAAAGTTAATATTGGAACATAAGAGAATTCTCACATAGTCAACATTGGATCAAAATTAAATGAAGAAAAACAAAACAAATACACTGCATTTCTTACAGAATATAGTGATGTCTTTGCTTGGACATACGTAGATATGCCTGGTTTAGACTCTTCTGTAGTTATGCATCATCTAGTAGTACGACCGGATGCGAAACCAGTTAAGCAAAAACTTAGAAAAATGCATCCTAAGGTTGCCCTACTAGTCAAAGGTGAGTTAGAAAAACTCCTAAATGTTACATTTATTCAAGCCATTGATTATGCTGATTGGATTTCTAATGTTGTCCCTGTAACTAAAAAAGAAGCAACCAAGATTAGGGTTTGTACAGACTTTAGAGACATTAATGTTGCATGCCCTAAAGATGATTTCCCTCTTCCTAATATGGATCAGATCATTGATTTTACTATTGGAAGTGGGATGCTATCCCTTATGGATGGATTCTCAGGTTATAATCAGATCAAGATAGCTCCTGAAGACCAAGCCAAAACAACCTTTATTACCCCTTGGGGAACCTTTTGTTGGAAAGTAATGCCATTCGGATTAAAGAATGCAGGTGCAACCTATCAATGAGCTATGACTTACATTTTTCATGATATGATGTATGATATTCTGCATGATTATGTGGATGATATTATAGCTTGTTCTATTGAAGAAGATGAACATTTAGATGATTTGAGAAAAGTATTTGATCGGTTAAGAGAATACCATATCCGTTTAAACCCAACAAAATGTATATTTGGAGTTAAGTCAGGTAAACTGTTGGGGGTTATTGTTTCTTTGCATGGCATCAAAATTGACCCTCTTAAAATTTAGGCTATCATTGATATGCCAGCTCCTAAAAACATATATGAGTTATGAAGTTTACAAGGTAAACTTCAATCTATCCATCGTTTCATTGATAAGTTGGCGGACAAAACTGGACCTTTTCTCAAATTGCTTAAGAAAAATACTTTCTTTCAATGGGATGATGAATGTAAAGAAGCCTTTGAACAAATAAAACAATATCTTTTAAGTCCTCCTGTGCTTGCTCCTCCCAAAATTGATCGCCCTTTCATCTTGTACATTTTCGCTTCAGAATTTGCCTTAGGAGCTATGTTAGCTCAACTTGATGATGAGAAGAAAGAACGAGCTAATTATTATATTAGTAGAACATTAATAAGTTATGAAACTCATTATACATCACTAGAAAAGTTATGTTTGGCAGTCATATTTTCTACGTAAAAATTGTGCCATTATATGCTTAGTCAAAAGACATATGTCATTGCCAAATCTGATCCCTTGAGGTATCTCATGAGCCGACCTTATCTATCCGATCGCACAACTAAGTGGGTTCTCACTCTGAGTGAGTTTGAACTCACATTCATAGGTCAAAAATCCATTAAGGGTCAAATCATAGCAGACCAATTAGTTGTTGCACCCTTAGAAGCCACTCATCCCCTCATCATTGAGTTTCCTGATGAATGCCTCAATCTAGAGGAAGATCATTCTGAACAATGGTCTTTATATTTTTATGGAGCCCGATGTATGAGTGGGGCTGGTGCGGGTATCATCCTAATATCCCCCTAGAAGCACCTAATACCTTTATCATTTAAGTTAACATTTTCTTGCACTAATAACATGATCGAATATGAAGCCCTAATCCTTGGATTACGAGCCACCTTAGCACTAAAAATTAAAGACTTATTAGTTTTTGGTGATTCTCAATTAGTAATAAATCAAATTAATGATGTTTATCAGACTCGAGATGATAAAATTCACCCATATAAAGCCTATGTATTATAGTTGATATCCTTATTTGATAAGATCACCTTAGAAGCTATTCCTAGAACTAGTAATCGTGTTGTTGATGCTATGGTTGTAGCCGCTTCCTTATTGCCCTTGGAGTTGGATGATGAGTATGCTACTATCATTATTCATCGACTCTAGGAACCTGCTTTCTCCAAATCCTATTTAGAGCCATTGGATGTATTTCTAATCAATGAAATTACTCCCGAACCATGGTACATTGACATCCTCAATTTTCTCTAGAAGGGAACCTTCCCTGAAGGTTTTAATAGGAACCAACATCGGTTATTACGTAAATGAGTTGTTCGCTTCGTAATAGTTGGCAATACTTTGTATAGGAGATCCTTTGAAGGTATCCTATTGAGATGTTTAAACCTAGATGAATCTAGAAGAGCTTTAAGTGAAGCCCATGATGGATCTTGTGGAGGACACTTTAGTGGTAGTGCCATTGCTAAGAAGCTCCTTAGAATAGGATACTTTTGGCCTACCATGGAGAAGGACGCCCATGATTATGTGCACCATTGCGACAAGTGCCAGAAACATGTTGACCTTGTCCATGCTCCTACGCAAGAACTCCAAGCTATTTCATCTCCTTGGCCCTTCTCTAAATGGGGTTTAGACATCATTGGGAAAATCAATCCTATATCATCTGATGGTCACAAATTCATCATAACCACAACTGAATACTTTACAAAGTGGGTAGAAGCTATACCTTTAGCTTCTTGCATGGGAACCCAAGTTTCAAAATTTATTCTCAATCAAATCATTTGTAGGTTTGGAATTCTTGCAAATCTTATCTCAGATAATGGAACTTGTTTCAAAAATAAATATGTTAAGAAATTATGTCAAAAATATAAAATTCAACATCGTTGGTCCACTCCCTATTATCCCTAGGGTAATGGCCAAGCAGAAGCATCTAATAAAACCTTGATTAAAATTCTCAAAATATTGGTTAACAAATCAGGCCGTGACTGGCATATGCAATTATATCCTGCTCTGTGGGCTTATCGAACCAGTGTTCGTACTCCCACAGGCACTTCACCTTTTGTTTTGGTTTACGGTGCTGAAGTTGTCTTTCCTTTCGAGCTAGAAGTTCCTTCTTTGGCTCTGCTACTTCAAGATACTGAAGTAGGAGATGAATATCATGCTGGCAGATTCAGTCAGCTGGAACTTCTAGATGAGAAGCGCATCAATGCTCTGGAACATCTTCGTGCCTATCAAAACAAGCTCAAAAGAGCATATTCAAAGAAAGTTCATAATCGATCTTTCGAAGTTGGTGATCTAGTCTTAAAAGAAAATCAAAAGAACACTAATGCCACTAAAGATAATAAAGGCAAATTTCAGCCCAATTGGCTTGGACCATACATCATCACTGCTAAATTTGGATCGGGTGCATATCGATTGGCAACCTTGGATGGAAAAGATCTCAAGGAACCCATGAACATTATGCATCTTAAATGATATCATGCTTAAATTCAAAGTCTCATCATTGTACATAATTGTATATGTTTTCTCATTTCAACAATTCATATAAGAAATTCAAAATTATAAAAAAAATATTCACATTGTATATAATTTCTCATTTCAGCAATTCATATAAAACTCTAAAAATCAAATAAAAATCATAAAGTTATAAAAACAATCAAAAACATGTTCATTTGCATTACCAAATTCTGAAATTTTGCAGTTATATTTTCCTTTGTTTCGGATAAATTTAGAAGTTATCTTGGACCATGCACTTCAAATTCACATGAATAAATATTTTGATCTTAGCACTATGACTATAAATCTCTCTTATATCGAAGCACTATTGCAATAAATAATATTTTGAGTTTTGGGAACTGATCTCACTATTTACTTGAATCAAGTCCACTTTTACATATTAAAATGATTTATTGCAAATTCGAAAAATGATACTACACAGTAGTTGTGGTCTCTTAAGTGAAAAGTTTCCCCTGCTATCCTATCATGCGCATGGTCTAGAATCTTTGAGAATTGGCAAAAGGACAAGCTCACCCCTACCCGGAATAAAAATCCCTTGCTCCACATCTAAGCTGAGCAAGTATCCCTAGAATAGAAAGAAAAAGAAGAAGAAAAGAAAAAAAGAAAGCGAAAGAGAAATATGCAAAAGAAATCCAAGCAATATCCAAGAAATATCAAATATCAAAAGTCAAAAATCCAAAAAAATTAGAAAAAGCACGAAAAGAGAAAAAGAAAAGCAATAAAATCCCCCCTACCCTTTGAAAGAAAAGAAGGGTGAATGAGCTTGAATCCCTGGAATTCTCAATTATTCGAAAATCATGAGGTAAGCCCCATAACAGGTGATTTGTGCCCAACTTGCTTGACATTGGGTAATTCCTTTTCACGTGGTGACATGTCTGTCACATTAGCGACCTTATTTTGTACAGACCTATGTCCGCTTGTGGATTAGCTAACTTTTGATGACCTAACTTACATAGTAGTTTGGTACGGTTACATGCACAAAAATCATGGTTAATGAATCTTCAATCGCACACACATTGGTTCATTCAAATTGCTTGCATCAAAATACCTTACTCAAAATCGGTAAATGAACATTACAAAGCACACATAGTTGATCTTTGAGAGATTTTGTGTCATTATGTTAAATCAAAATGGGTAATGAACTCACATTTGCACACACTGGTTCTTGATAAATTTAAATTTCTCTTTGAAATAAATTAAAATATGACTTTGAAATTTTTAAAAAAGTATCCATTATTCTTTTCAAAATAGTTATTTCTTACAAAAACATTGACTTCATTATGATGGCATCATTTTCAAGAAATTATAAATTCAAAACTTTCATACTTGCGAATTTTGCCTAGTGTAAGTCAATTTCGCAATCTTTTAAAAAAAAAAACTTTAATTTTATTTTTTATCAAAATCTTGCAATAAAATTTCATCAAAATTTTTTACTTTCGCGATGATGGTATAGTTCCTAAACCAACTTGGAATTTTATGCCTAGCGCAAGTCATATTTATCTTATTTTTGTTTCTCATAAAAAACCATGCAATAAAACTATTGCAGTTTACTTCGAGATGGTATAATTCCTAACCAATTTGGAATTTTATGCCTAGCGCAAGTCATATTTACAAATTTTGTACCCATCATAAAATTATCAAATAAAACATCATATTTTCTTTCATTATGATTTTCGCGATGATGGTATAATTCCACAATTTGGAATTCTATGCCTAGCGCAAGTCATCATTTTAATTTTTTGTGCCCACAAGCATTTCATAAACCTATAAAAACATGTGACTTAATTATTCTTTGCAAAAACATGCTTCAGCAAAAAATGAAATTTTCATACCATCTTACCATATTTATCATTTCGATTTGTGATTCCTAAGTACACATTAAATTGCCCATCACACTTAGGAATTCTATGCTTAAACACAAATCATTCTCTCACATTTTCATGCTTAAAGTTATTTGAAATCCTGTTCCAAAACAACATCAAAACATCATTACTTTCTCATCACCAAAAGCCTTAAGAATTACTCTTAAGCAAAAACAACTACTTTTGCAATATTACCCATAACAGGATCAACTTAATGACCTAGCGAGCGATGACTCCATCAAATGGTCATGTCACAACGTCTACATCCTTCACGGTTTATTGTTAAAAGTCTTTTTCTATCTTCATTTTTATCCACACATTTGTTGTCACAACACATTCTTTCATTTAATTTTATAGCATGAGAAAACCATAAATATTCAAGACATGCAATCATATGAAAATACAAATCCATAAAGCATCATTACAAACATAAGTCACATCACAAAAACATATCTATATATATCATCATCAAAATATATACATCGATCATCTCGATTGGTATGCCACAATATATGACTCGACATACTCAATCATCATACAAAATCTACAAAAACTATATACATCTCATCTATCTATCCCCTAGAGCCTCTCGAGCTCTCTGCCTCATCTCCTCCACCTCCAGGAGCTGGAGGAGGTGGTCGCATAAATACCTCCATAGTCTGAGTCCTCGAAGTCATCCTCGATGAACTCTTGGATGACGATCCAACCCGAATAGGTCCTGCTATGTCTATAGGCAACTCCTCTCTACGACCCTCGAGGGCAAGCGCATAGTACATCCCATGATAAAATGTGGTCTGTGACATAGACCACACCAACTCTGAGGCACTAGCTCCTCCTCCTCTCACCCTGAGCTGTAGGACCTATACCTATCCTCGTAGTGCAGTGTATGTTGTTTCTCCGCGAGACCTTCACCTACCTCTATAGTGTGGCATTCTCCACCTGAAGAGCTACCATCTCACTACTCTCTCCCACCTCCACACCCTTGCCCTTATCGGGTGAAGGTGGTCTATCTACCTACGGAGGAAGATCTCTCCCTCCTCTGCTCTCTCCTCTACCTCTCCCTAGGTTGTACCCTCTATGTCTGATGAGCACCCATGGGGATCACATGTCCACCTTGCATCCTAACCCTCCTCTGTATAGGAGGTGCCCATCCTCTCTATCCTCTCCCTCCTTGTGTCATAGCCTATCATCATTGTACCATCCATCGCATGACTACGTGCATCGGTCCCTGCAATCGAGTCATGCATGGTGGGTGAATCATAGCATACCATGCATCGTAACCTGCAATAACCCCTACATCATCCCCATATACTAGCTGGATGGGGCATCATCCTCATTGTGGCTCATGAAATACCACATGTCTGGGGTCCCACTCAATGTCGTGGCATCCCGCACTATCCTAGAAAACTCGTAATCCCTCATCGTCGGAATCCCCTACTGGAGCCCGAACTGATGGAGGACTCGGTCATATCGATGGAGCTCTATCTCACCCTACTCCAACCTCATCCAAATGACTCATCTGATATGAGCCAACTCATATCCATCATCCTACCATCCTGGAAGCCCCCTCCATGACCTCTAGGTAATCTGATCAGTAGTAAGATCATCAATAAGCCTATGCGAGGTAGGTAAATCTGATCGCCTCTATGACCCTCTATGCAGCCACTAGTAGAACACCCTGGGCCTCTCTCGATCAACCCCTATCAGTGGTAGCCCCATAGGTCACCTCACTATGATGTGCTCCCAGCACCAGACCTGGAGGAGCGAAGTCAACACCATGCATTTGCCTCTCTTGTACATGATCCCATGGAGGATCCTGTACAAGCGACATAGAACATACGACCCCCAAGAAAACCTATATCTGTGCTCTCTCATGTCATAGATGACATCTAACAGTAGCCATGGTACTCTACATCCACTCTGGTGGCATAGCAATAAGCCACCCACCACCCTAGCCAACACCTTAGTCAAGGTGGATACTCCGTCTGTATGTCACAAAGTCTCGATGTTCACTCCACCCTTCTCCAGGATGAAGCTAGCATCGCTCGACCATGACTGGTCAAAGCAACAATAAATCTACCCTAGATGGGGATCCGCAAAATCCTCCATACATCCTCCAAAGTGGGAGTCATCTCCCCTGTCGGTAGCCGAAAGTAGGATGACTTTGGATACCATCTCTCTGCAAGGGCTGTCAGTAGCCCCATATCTATAGGAACCTATGGCATCTCTACCACATGTTGCAGTCCCACTACCTCTAAGGTATCCCTCTTCACCTGGGTCAGTGCGGCCAAATCATCTCTCAAACCACCATATTTCCACTCTCGACTTTTTAGCAACTCCTGCAAAACAAACAACAAAAATCAATATTAGTACATCATAAAAAAATCAATAAAATCAACAAATCAAAATCGCCTAATAATTTTTTGATATCATCCACTATTGGATGATATCATCCCTAATTTGATGAGATCGTCCTTGTTTCGATGAAATCATCCCACCCTATATGATTCGGCCCTAACATCGTCCCTCATTGGACGTGATCACCCCGAATTCGTCAAGTTTGAGTGGTACGATCTTGCTGAAATTGGGATGATCTTGTCGAAATCGAGACGATCTCATCAAGATCACCTCGATTTCATCAACACGGTGAAATACGGCCATGATGCCCTAAAATCCAAAATTAATTAAATTTAAACCTAAAAATTTAAGCTAATAATATTTTAGAAAATATTAGAAACCTTACCTGCATCCCTCACCGCATCGTAGTCGCTCGATGCTCAGTCTCCACCATTTCTCCTGCTTCAGAGCTCTCGAATGGTAAAAGTAAAAATAAAAATGAAATTAGGTTTTACCCTATTTTCTAAAAATATATATTAAAAATGCACTTTTAAATAATTTAACTCTTCCGCATTTTTACCAAATGATCGATTTGGATAAAAACCCGGAGGGGGCACCACAGTAATCAGTTGCATGATTCGACTTAGAATCATCACCTAAAAATTGGAATAAATTTTTGCTTTCTCGTAAAGCATGCCAATTTCTTCTTTAACGTATTTTCCATGAAAAATTCGCTAAAGAGGGGGCAAAATGTAACACCCTAAATTTGATGCAGTTCAATTTACCCTAGGTTAATAATTCAAAATTTAACCTCGAAACCACCTTTTAACCACCTGCCTCGATTTTTGTGCCAAATATAGAGGCAGTTATGGTAGTTGGACGATATCATCATCGATTTGATGATATCATCCCTAATTGGACGAAATCGTCTAGAACCGAACGTCCAGATGATTTCGTTCAAAAACCAAATTTTCATAATTAGAAATAGTTCCAACTCCCGTTCCCAGCTTAGCAGAAGCGTGTCTGCACCGTTGGAGGACGTTTCACTGGAGATCTCCCAGATTGGGATGACTCCCAACCTCCTAACTCCCCCCTCAATCCTATTTAAACTATGAATTTCATTAAACCCACCCTGGCTGATCAATTTCCTGCAACCTAAGCTCCATACCCTGTTAGAACACTCTGAAATTCAATCATTTGCATAGTTTTTCTAGATCCATTTGCAGGTTTTTATTTTGCATCAGTCGGAGGAAGCTCGGATCATCGTAGATGATCCTGTTCACAACCGAGATGATTTCATCCCGATTGGAGGTGATCTTGTACCATCTCAGATGATCTTGATTGTACTCCTCTTGGGGGCAATCAAGATCTAAGGTTTGCATTTTCTATCAATTCAATCAATCAAATTGCATTAATTTAGTTTATATTCTATATTGCATCTGGTGTTCACCTCATTTTAATGATATTCTGCATTCTAGGATCAATTCTATTTTAGAACATAAAGGCATTTCATTTACTTTAGATCGAATTTGATTTTTAGGACCGATTAAGCATTTAATTAGAGTTTTTGTGTCCATTAAATTGTATTTTGCATTATATTTCCCCTGTTTTGGCATCCATTTGTTCAGTTGCAGGTTTCTGACGAAATCGGCTCAGACGATTTCATCTGATTTCAGACGATCTCGTCCGATTTCGGATGAATCTATGCAATTACAGATGAACCTACAAAATTGCAGTCGATTCTGTTCAATTGAAGATGAATTTGCAGAATCAAAGACGATCTGGACTGCTTCAAAAAGTCGAATCTTCATCAGACATCCAGAATCGGGTAAGATCATTCCATTTTCTTTCAAGCATTGCATTTAGAGTTCATTTTTGTTTATTGTCTGCATATAAATCACAATTCGCATATAGAATAGTTTAATTTCATCCTGGCCAACCTAGGTATTTGAGTGATTTTAAACTAAAACGAACACATCAAACTCATTTCTAGCCTAGGCTCAAAAGCTGCCACCAAACGCTTCCTGGTGAACCCACCATCTGTCGACAAATCACCAAAGAGGACACGACTCAAGTGTCCCTCGTCCGAGGTGTAGCTTTACCATTTTCCCATTCCCCTCTGAGGCATGGATCCATTAGCCTAGAGGAAAGGGGTGCAAAAATTTTAAACCTACACTACTATCATACTTCTTCTTTTCTTCTCCCTCTCTTGGGTTAAGTGATGTATGACGTGATCATCTATGGCCCTGATGACCCGACCTTCCCCCTTTCTTCTACCTCAATCCTAGGGCATACAAAAATCACTTCACTCATATTTTTCTATATCACTTCTTCTCTCTGTTCAAAAAAAATGCTACATATAACCTAATTTCTTCTATTCCATATGTAATCAATTCATTAATTTCTACAATATTTCATAATATTATCAACAATATACATCTACAATATTTCTCAATAGTGGAGTCTCGTCTCACATCAACACTCATAATATTCAATAGACTCCTCAAAGACACCTTTTCTCTCCTATAATGCATCAATGATTTTTTCTAATTATAAAAATTATGTATTACATAAGAGAATTTTAAGAGTAGTCTATTGAATGTATCATGACATTTAGTCATCACATTCTTCAAATACAACTCATTTTATATACCATCCAGGGACGATGAAAAACATTCAACCAATATCTCATGAATTCAGAATTATTTGTGGATTTCATTAGTTACTGGTTGAATGGAGTTCTCTTCCCTGATTGGCCTATCAGCTGAGTTTACAAAATCATACCTGATATATCATGATCACTTATTCACTCGATAGGTCACACGGGCTAAGAAGACCTTAATCATGCATTCTCCTGTGGATTGAAAATTACTTGTCAGCTTTATACTAGGACAAATGATTAAGGGTAGTATTTCCTATTCGACATACCATTTTAGTATGCAATTAAAATATAAATAAAATCTCCACATGTCATCCTAATAATAAATCATAGAGATATTAATATTTCATTGATCCAATATCTCATAGTTTTGTAAATTCTTACGAATATCATTAGGTAATGAATCAATGTTATCTTTACTTTCTCTTTGATTTATTGCATCATCACACTATCACATTTAATAAATCTCATTGATTGCCTTTGATAGACGATGAGGTTACCGAAGACTCCATCGATCCAATATATTGTAGATCTACAATAATTTGTACATCTTACCAAACACTAGATCAATGTTGTCCTTGTATCCTCCTGGTTCATGTCATCGACATTCTATCAAACAAAAATTATAATATCTCATGAGCTATTGTTCAAATAGGTCTATTGAACTATGAGGCTATATGGATCCAATGTCTTGTGAGCATGCAATTATTTGCACACTTCATCAGATATTGGATCTATATTGTCCTCATAGCCACATGATCTTCTACAACAATAGAACATCCATAAATCATACTCTCTCTGTCAGCTATTTACATAATAAACCATTGGATCAACAATTTTTTATTTCCAACTATGTTTGTTATGCAAATACACTATAATAATCTAATATCAAAAAAATCATTCATAAAAATGTACTAGATATTCTCTATCTAGTTGTACAAAATATTAGTCAATAGATAGAGAACTTCCTCCATCTTGATGAATAACAATGAACTATCATTTCCTCTTTTCTTCAAAAAATAAAACACCCAGACTGATGAATGGGTCCTTCGAGAATATTGAGATTTGGCAATCAACACTTCAGGTACCCATAATCATTTATGACTACGTCAAGTAGTTGATTACTAGATCCCTGTGCTTCCTAATGGCCTATAAGCCAATATGGATGTCATCTACTCATTCATACAAACAAGATCCTTTAGACTCAGGGTAATGTTGTCACATGGATCACTTAGATAAGGGGATTTCTTGTTCCCATGCTCTATGCATATACATTTATTTGTACACACATCGGGTAAATGAGAAGGGCTTCTTCTTCTCTCAGATTTTTCATTTGGGAGTGTTACCCTTAGTCTAAAATATTTTTTTACAATACAAAATCCTTGAATATTTAAACACATCAAAGGTGGCAACATGTATTAAGTCTAATTCCTCACGTACATACAAATATTTGCATATGCGTTAGGTAGCGAACTCATATGCCTTTGTTTCATAAAAAGATCATTCACAAAATATTTGCAAAGAGCAAAATATTTTTCAATCATTACAAAACATCATACAATCAACATCAAAAGCATTATCACACTTCACTTTAAAGCTTTGCAAAAGGCTTGGAAAATCAAATACTTCATCTATGCAGTTAAGTATGACACTTAAAAACTGATAGAAAAGCAAAAAAATCTCACCTATGCAGTCAAGTGTTTAATAAAGAATGACACTTGAACATTGGTTAAAATCCTAAATCTTATTTATGCAGTCAAGTATTTCATAGAGAATAGCACTTGGACATTGATAAGAAACAAAACAATCTCACCTATGCAGTCAAGTATTTCATAAAGAATAACACTTGAATATTTATGAAAATCCTATATTATCTATGCAGTCAAGTGTTTCATAAAGAATGGCACTTGGACATTGATAAGAAATAAAAAAATCTCACCTACGCAATCAAGTGTTTCATAAAGAATGATACTTGAACATTGGTGAAAATCCTAAATCTTATCTACGCAGTCAAGTGTTTCATAGAGAATGGCACTTGGAAATTGATAAGAAGCAAAAAAATCCCACCTACGCAATCAAGTGTTTCATAAAGAATGACACTTGAACATTGGTGAAAATCCTAAATCTTATCTACGTAGTCAAGTGTTTCATAAAGAATGACACTTGAACATTGATAAGAAACAAAACAATCTTACCTATGCAGTCAAGTGTTTCATAAATAATGGCACTTGAATATTGGTGAAAATCCTAAATCTTATCTATGCAATCAAGTGTTTCATAGAGAATGACACTTGAAAATTGATAAGTAAAACAATCTCACCTACACAGTCAAGTGTTTCATAAAGAATGGCACTTAAACATTGGTGAAAATCCTAAATCTTATCTATGTAGTAAAGTGTTTCATAGAAAATGGAACTTGGACATTGATAAGAAGCAAAAAAAATTCATCTACGCAACTAAGTGTTTCATAGAGAATGACACTTAGACATTGATGAAAATCAAAATAACTTCATCTACGCAACTAAGTGTTTCATAAAGTATGGCACTTAGACATTGATGAAAACTTCATCTACACAGTTAAGTGTTTCATAGAGAATGACACTTAAACATTGACGAAGGTCATACACCTTATCTATGCAGTCAAGTATTTCATAGAGAATGGTACTTGAATATTGATGAGAGGAAAGCATTATCATTCATATTATAGGCACCTCATATACATAGTCAAGTGTCTCATAAAGAATGATACTTGAACATTTATGAGAGGAAAAAATTATCATTAATGTAAATACTACAGGTACCTCATCTACGCAGTCAAATATTTCATATAGAATGGAACTTGAACATTGATGAGAAGAAAACATATACATTATCATGTAAATACTACAGGTACCTCATATACACAGTTAAGTGTTTCATAGAGTATGACACTTAAATATTGATGAGAGGAAAAATATTTTTCAAAATAATATATTTCATTGTACATATTATAGGTACCTCATTATGTCTTAAATGTTATCATGAATATGGTATCACAAGCCACCATTTAAACATAATGAGATCATGTTCCCACCTATGGGAACACATAAAAGGTAAAACATTTGCCTCTAAAAAATATGAACATTCTCCTATATCAGGTCTAGAGACCACCACTCACATCATACACTTTGGGATGGTCATATATAATCCAAAATACTCAACACCTCTCTCAAACAGGGCATCTCCCCTTATCTATATTTGATCATAAAACCATTACTAAATCAAATAAATCAATAATACAACTACTTAGTCATCTACACCACATCAAAGCATCATTACATCAAAGCAATGTCACATCAAAAAAATCAACACACAACATATCATCAAGTCAAGCCACAAAAGAATCAAAGCATCTCATCATGATCCAAATAGAAAACTATATATATATATATATATATATATATATATATATATATATATATATATATAACACCTCACATTATACATGCCAATGGAGAAGGTGTATCACAAAGGGAAAATGATACACTCAACTCATAATAGGAAGGTGTACCATAGCCTCAAAATTGGTACACTTGCTCCTAAATGCCCGTAAGACCAACTAACAATAAGAAACAACCTCCCTAGGATCCCTTCGTGGAGGAGGAGGAGGTGGATGAAAGTTGGCAGTTCTTCGAGAGGTATCACTTGTTGATGAAGCTCTTGATTGTGATCTTTAAGGAGATGGATTCCACTGCTCCATAGGGACCACTAAATGATACGATTGATGATAGTATGTGGTTTGGCCCCGTTCCCTCTCAACTCAACCAAAAAAATGTCATAACTACTCTATAATATCTGACCTCATAGTCTCCATAACTACCCTAAAAGCCTCTAGTTGTTGCTCAAGTGGTCTTATAATTATGAATGCCACCCCACCATCCAAACCTCACCTAACCTTATCCCGAGCCTCGTCTCTCTCCCTTGTCACTTACTCTAGATCAAACCTAAGACCAACAATGATCTCCTGATCAGTGGCTTGCTCCTTTGTAACTTTATCTAAGGTCAATTGAAGCTTGGAAATGGTCTCCTTGCTATCCATCTGCACCTATGCCATATCATCCCTAATTTTAGCCACCTCATACCTAGCTTTGGTAACCTCCTCCAATCACAAAACCTTAGAAACCACTAACTAGCTCCTCACCTCCTCTAAATTACGATAAAGGAATCTCAACTCCATCATCGTAGCCTCCTACACTATCCTAATAGACCCACACCTACACTAAGATCTCGGCTCCACCTGAAATTGATACCCCTTTGCCAACCAGGGCATGTAAAAGTGGGATATCAATCGATAGAGCTACATACAAAGAATCTGATCCCCTAGACCTCCATCTAGCCATCATCCTCCACCATCCCTCTCTCCCATGATGGTACCTATCTTATCTCAAGGCACTCAACATATCTTGGAAGACCTACCTCTGATACCTTGATGGTGGATCCGCTATCAATCAATAAGGTCTAAATTATCTGTACTAACAACCATAATCTATCATCACTACTACATCATCCAATGCAAGATTCAAGACCATGGGATCATCCTCATCAGCCTCTAGAAATGTAGCAGGATCCATAGAATCCCACCAGGTCTCACGATGCACTCATCATATCCAAATCTCACCCACTATCAATATTCCTTGTACCTCCACAAACTGATGGGTCACACAATCATATCGATATAACTCATAGGCCTTGTTCCCATAATCCAAACACTAAATTGGTCTCACTCTAGCTAGCTTCTTGTGGTTATCAGACCACATATATCCATCCCTCCATGATCAAGTTATGATATTTCCTACCCTCATGTCATTAATAATATATCTCACCCAGGCAAGAGCGTAAGATGAAGGATGAACGTACCTCTCCCCCTATAAATTATAGGGTACTCAGGATCAACACCCCACATCACCATGATTGATCGATGAATAACTATATGATCCCATGCCTAAACCTAGAGCAAACTGTAGCATGTAAGACTCTGATCTTACCTATAGACCATCCTATACAAAGTATGATATAATCTATCCAAGATAGCTGGATCCCAAGCCTAAATAATCTGAATATACCTTAGCCTTGCTATGATCGGTTTCCATCCCCATGACATAAAAATCCTGCTAGTGTCACTAATCATAAACCTTGACACCATAGCTTCTGGGAGTGTAGTATGTCGATAATGTGTCCTCCTATATATGCATCATTAATCTATAGTCCCTTCTTCATCCTTGAGAAGTCACCCTTCCTTGAGAAGGCTAACTTACTATCTCTAATTCTCATCCCCAGATGAATGGCCATACCTCAAACTGGCACCTTGAGGATGTGCCACACATCCTCTAAATTAATTGTCATCTCACCCATCAGTAACCTAAAGGTATTGGTGGATGGGTACCACCTCTCTGCAAGGGTTGTTAATAAGGAGCGTTCAAACTACAACTTCGGCATATAGGAAACATAATACAACCCTATCATCACCAAAACCACATCATATACCCACCTCTGCTTACTCACCAAGATGCTCCCCAAGCACTTAGGACGATGCTCCCTAATCGTCAAAATATTTATTGCTTGCCAAAACCATCTAAAATGTTGAGTTAGAAAATCCATCAAATCATCCCAAAATTTCACAAAAACACTACCATTGGACAACCCTAAAAAAAATATTTCTAGAAAGTATAAATATACCTGTATTTGCATGCATATTGAGGCCAAAAATTGTAAAACAAATCTAACTATCCTATCCCAAATTTGCCAGTGTCAAATTTACCATTGGGACCAAAATAGCTAGTGGCACTTTTACCAAATTTTCCACTGGTGCTAAGTTCACCACAATTTACAAAAAAATGCAAAAAAATGACCTAAAAACTAAAATTTTGACCTGAAATGAAGGCCTACCTCTCGATATTTATCTGACACATCGATTTTCCCGAGAACCACATCCATACAATGAGTCTAGCCTCAGATACAAGCCATCCCCTATGACAACTCTGTATCACTCTCTCCAACTTTTTATAATAGGTAAAGTGCAAATGAGGTCACTTTGACCTCCCTTTTTACATTTTCAACCACCAGCTCATCATCACTAACCAATCTAAGCATCCCATATTCTAAAATTTTTACCCTAAAATCTATTACCAGGCACATAGTTTTCAAAAGAAATCATGTCATGAGGAAAGAACTTTTCATACAACAAAGCAATTTTCTCCAAATATCGAGGCACACAAAATGAGGCATATGTATACAAAATCATCAAAACTAGCAAAATATCAATCAACTCTTCAAATCAACAAATAAATACAATAGCAATACATCACAACATCAAAATTGAGTATCACAACTTAAATTTTGATGTAACATCTCAGATATCACGTCAAAATTGGGGTAAAATTTTGACACACTAGTCATGACTTCTCGAAACTAGTCACAACCACTCCAAAACATCCCAAAATTAGTTGAAAACATCACAAAAACTCAATTTGATCATTCCCCATCATCTTGGGAATCATTTTTCACCTTTACCAAATTCACTAGTGGCAAATTTGGAAAAACAGTAGAAATCGACTTTTTTCACTCAAAATCAGTTTTAACCAAATTCACCACTCTTACCAAATTTTCCAGTGGTGAATTTGGCTAGTGGTAAATTTGGAAAATTTTAAAAATTCAAACTCCTCAGAATCAGATTTGATTCCTTACCAAATTTTCCACTCGGGTCGCAAAATTTGCCAATGGCCAATTTGGTCGACAGTGGCAAATTTGGCAAAAATGATTGGGAATATTCCACATGAACTAGATGGGAACAGATTGAGCTCCATTTCACATCTACCATTTATTCTACATGCTTGAATAAGGATTTATATGCATTTAGTTTGAATTGTTCTTATCCATTCATTCCCTACAAGTCCCCTCCAAATCCTATTTAAGGAGGTCATGGGGCAAGCATTCTCCATAAAGTTTTACTGTAGCAAAGCTCTACCAATATTTTTAAGTGCCTTCTCATTTCATATAATTCTCTATTTTCAAGTCTTATTCAAGTTTCCCAAGCCTCCTTCAAGCATTTGGAGTCATTTTGCAAGCATTTGTGGAGGGCAACTAGGCAAGGCAAGGGAGCTTGGTGGCAAGGAGATCTTCATCCTAGGGAGGGGCCATAGCTAGGTGAAATCTAGCATAGCTCTCTCCTTCATTTTATTGCTGCCTTTACATTTTAGCTTCCTAATTTTAGCTTTGCAAGTTGACTAACTCCATTTACTTGCTCTTTATTTCATTTCCCTTTGCATTTTCATCATTGTTGAGCTCTTGTTTTGTGGGCTCTAACATATTTTGCTTGCAGGTATGATTTCAAGGATTTGTAGTATCTTTTATCATTTCTAATACCTTTTTGCAAGCTTTTCTTAGTTTACATTCATATTACTATCATAATTTGCATTCTAATCCTCTATTTTGTAGGATTTTTAGCATATTATCTTGCATGTTTTATAATAAAATTCTTGCTATTTATTTCACCTACAGTCATTTCATGTTATCTAAAACATTGCTTTATAGTCAGTTCAAACATACTAATCATTTGTTTTCATCTCCATGCATTTGTATTCACTTATGATACATATTTAGCATGCTCATTTCCCTTCATTTCATATATATACTTAACTTTATTTTTAAGCAATTTCTAATCATAGTTCATCATCTAGATGCTAATTTGCTTTCACTAAGTTAAATTAGCTATTTCTTATACTTCCTAACATCTTAGTATTTTATTTTGGGCTCCCTGCACTTCAGTTTAATCAAATCTTAGTCATATTTTTCATATATTTGCATGTTGCCCATTGCTTAGAGTTTTAGGTAACTTTTGGCATATTTCATTAATCTCTCTGATTTATCACTATGTCTTGTTAATTTAATCTTGCTAGAGGTTATATTGGCATTCATATAGCATTCCTTATCCCTTAGGTTGCATCTTTGACCCTTTCATAGCTCTGATTTATCAAAATTAAAGTTCCTTTTGGGTGTTTACACTTTTTTCCTTGTTATACCCAAATAAGTCCCTAAATTCTCTATTTTAGGAGCTTAATCCTATGATTTTACCACTTACATACCTCGCATATCATAGTGATATTCTTCCCCTACAATCTCAGCCAAAACCTTGTCGAAATCAGCTCAAATCGACCTCTAAAAGCCTCAAAAATCCATCCCAGGACTAAATTCACAACCCTAAATTATTTACAGTGAATATGGCAACCAAAATATACTAAACCAAATTTTCCACTCATAACAAATTTTCCAGTGGTGAATTTGGCAAACCCAATGGTGAATTTGGAAAAAAGCCAAATGTCACTCTAGGAGGTAAGCATACTCAATTTGATTTTTAAAAAGGAGTTTGATAAGTTGTTTAGACAAGCATCTACCCTATCCAACCCTCATATAGACCCCTTAAATTAGAAAACCTATTTTTTTTAGTTTTTGTGCAAATTTACCAAATTTGCCACCCATATGGTGAATTTGGTAATGGTGGCAAATTTGGCACATTTAGTGGCAAATTTGACAAATAGGCTCTAGGAGAGGTAATCCAGCCACTTGGCCCTTACTTAGCCCTATAATTTCATTCCCTCTATGTTCTATTTCTATTTTTATACTAATTTGTAATAAAAATCACACCTACTTTGGCAGATTAAGGAATTCTAGCTAGGAAATTTTAATTGTTTACAAAACCTTGCAATTTCTTTACAAAACGTTCTAATTTCTTCACAAATCACTAAAATACTAATCAATAAAGAAATCTAGGCTGAAATTTAACCTTTTGAATACTTTCACTTAGGTAAAGAAACAAAAGAGCATTAGTTGATTAAGATAGATTATCTTATTGCATTTCTCCTTGTTTTACCTTGAAATCAAAACCTCCTTAGTCTAGCGCATTCAAAACTTGAAGTGCATATAGGTTAGATCTTGTTTGCATGCATTTGTATGATTTAAAATTAAGCATTGCATTTATATGATTCTTGATGATTTAGGTTCAAATAATCGTTAAGGCTCGATAAAGAGTCAAGATTAATAGAGATCCAAAAATTCTTAGGTGTTTGTTTTAATTAAACTCATAAACATTGTCTAAACAAGCGTTACATCAACTCTCATACAACCATAGGAAAAAGCATTTGAGTAGGAGTCTAGTTGTGTTGAGGATATTTGTGTCCTTGGGATCTCCTTTGGAAAGATATCCTCAAGTGGGGAAGCAAATATTCTAATGAATCTCCCCAGTGCACACTTGACATTAATTAGACTTAAAGGAAAAAGAACATGAGGTTTTCCCACTATCTACACCACTTATATAAAACAATATATAATGGGAATGTTTACAAATACAAATAGATACACTATACACACATGTATCTTGCATAATAATTATCACAATCTATTATATAGTACTATCAAACTTTTTTTTTGGTTGAAATGTCAATTTTGTAGACTATTCTCCAAGATACTTGGCCTGATTGTAGCTTTCTCCACTCAAGGTGGATTTGAATAGAAACTACTCAAAGTAGCTTTGAATATGACTCTATAAAAAATGGATAGATTTTAGAGGTAGCTCTAATACCACTATTATATTTTAAGCCAAATTATCTTAGGTCCCAAATAACTAGGATCATATAAAATTTGTATGAAGACTTAATTATAGAATAATATCAATGCATGCAAATATCATATAATATGAATCAACATAATATTCAACAATATAACAATATTATTGAAAGAAAAATACTCACAATATTATTCATGAGTCAAATATACAATCTTGAGATTTGCTCTACATTCAAATACATTTCATGGAGCTTTGTCTCCATAATATAACTTTAGGAAGGTGATTCTTGGATTTTTCTATTTCTCTCCTAACATATTTGGGAGATGCAACCTTCTCTTTATCTATTTCTATTCTCACATATCTAAGATATGCAACCTTTCCTATTCAATGCATAATAGAACTCTCACATATCATTTGGCTTTGCATCTTGCCACTTGTACACATAACTCTTGAATATCTATTTACATGCATACTTAACTCTATGACACTTGCATACTCCTACATGCACACTTTGATATTACATGATACTTGTGCATATCCTACACATAGACACTTACATAAAGAGGAAAATAAATCACACTCTTAAAATATAAAATCTCACCTTAATCTATTACATATTCACATTTGTACCATAAAGGTACCATGAGGGTACATTAGCATGTACCAAATAATGTAATATTCTCTAATAGTTTTTACACATCTCAATAGTACCTATACTATCCCTTAAAAATAGAGCATCATTTATATAAGTGTAGTGGATCATCTTCTATATGAATATAACTCTTTATTTTGGTGTTAAACCTCTTGGGACTTGTCCCATAATTATTTATATTTTGATGTTACCCATTTATCTTACTTAACCCTCTAGCTCAAGTTCTACAACTAGTGCTATTTGTTCCTCTCGTGATGACATGACAAAGTTTTCACATAGGGCCCATCCTATAACAATTTTTTTTGGTTTAATCTCTATGTCAAACTCTAGGATTTGGTTTCTCCATCCTACCCTCTTTTCTCCCACCTTATCATGCAACACCACTAACCTTATGTTTGTATGAACCATGAAACAATGATATTGCTCTAATTGAAGAACACAAGCTTATACTGAGAGGGGGGTGAACAGTATAAGACCACTTTTTACTTTTTCTTCCAATTCAATATTATGTTGTGTATAGATAGCAGTATCAATAGCAGTAATCAAAGCAATGCACAAAATACCATACACAATAGAGACACCACAATTTACGTGGTTCACCCAATGTGGGCTACTCCACGGAGAAAATATTTTACTAAAACTTTCTCAATCAATCTCTTTGGGAATCACTCCCAATTACAATGTTTATGGATCTCTGTCCAAAGGAGATGTTGATCCCCTAATCTCAAGTTCGTGGATCTCTTCCATAGGAGAACTCTTTCCCCTTCTGCTCTGGCTATGTGATCTTCTAGAAGACTCTGTCTCTCTATTGCACTGATTGGTGGACCTCTCTCCACTTGAAGACTCCTCACTCAGATCTATCTTCAACTATGTTGGCTATTGGATCTCTATCCACTGAGACTCTATCCTCTGTACTCTATCACCTCCAAAGCTCTATCAATAGGCTCACTAAGAACCTGCTCAATAGGCTCACACAAAACCTACTTAACAAGCTCACACAGAACTTGTCAAATCTGCTCAAGCAAGCTCACCAAGAACTTGCCCAAATATGCTCTAGCAAGCTCACCAAGAACTTGCCCAAATCTGCTCTAGCAAGCTCACCAAGAACTTGCCCAAATCTGCTCCAACAAGCTCAATAAGAACTTGTCCAAATATGCTCTAGAAATCTCACCAAGAACTTGCCCAAAATATGTCCACAAATCTGTCCCAAAACTATCCCAAAACTATAGCTCAAGTAGCACTCAAATATCATCCACAAATCTATCAAGGCAAAGCTCAAATATGAACTCAACAATGAATGGCAATGTACTCTTCAATGGATGACAACAATGATCCACAATGATCTCAACTCAACTCAACTCAAATCAACTCATAGAAGCATAAAGAGAATTGTTAGAGACTCAATATGTTCTAGGCTCAATCTCAACTCAACTCAACTCAACTCATAGAAGCATAAAGAGAATTGTTAGAGACTCAATATGTTCTAGGCTCAATCTCAACTCAACTCAAATCAGAATAATGGAATAGTTTATTTCATAGGACTTGAACAATCACTTCACACATCACTTGACTAGGCTTATTCAACTCAACTCAACCCAAGTCTTATAGAACCATAAAGAGAATTGTTAGAGACTCAATATGTTCTAAACTCAATCTCAACTAATCACCACAAGGGACAATTCTTCCTCACACAACCCTAGTCCAAGTATGTATCAACCAACTCAAATGTTTCCAACAATGCTCAATTACAAATCTCACATAACAATGATACTCATGTTCTTTTCTAACTCAAGTTCTTTCACAACCAATGGGCTTCAACAACTATGCTTATAAAACAAGGTTTAAACACAACTCTCAATTCAGAAAACCTTGAAGCATTCAATCAACCACTTTCGAAAAGGAAACCACAAACAATCCTTTTCCCTCCAATGATATTTCAGAAATCAACCACCATAGACAATCAATAGGAGAATGTGCCCATACCTTTTATGAATATGAAGAAACCCCTTTGGAAAATCTGCCACACTCAACACACTTTGAAAAGAACAAAACAACCTTCACTTGAACCCTTTTACAAAAATAGAAATATCTCTTTATGTACACCTTATTTCTCCTTCTAAAAAAAATAATCAAATAGCCCTCGAAATAAGCTTTCCAACGATATATAATATGATATACTTCTAAAAGGAAAATCACCAAAAATATTTCCTTTTCACAACATGCACCACAAACCTTATCTCTCCTAGGGCAACCTTAGAAAAATAAAATATTTGGAAAAATTAATAACTTGCCTTTAACCTCAATGGGATTCGATCCCTTGTCACTGCCCCTGCACCACTCAAACCATGGTGCCAACAACCACGTGAGCCAACCGCTCACATAGAAACCAAGAGCGCAAGACCTCCTTCTTGCTTCCTCCGAACTTGCCCTCAAAAACCACGTGCGCAAAAGGTTCTCCCTTTTTACCTTGCAAAAACTAGCGTCGACAGGATTCGAACTTCGGATCTGCTGGCGCTTAAACACCTTACGTGCCTTCCTCTTGCCACTAGGCCACAAGCGCCTATGGTGATAGGTAAGGAACCTCCCTTACCTTTGTTCCCTCTTCTCTTCGCTGGTTTTCAAATGAATACGACACTTCTGCTCCCTTAGCGCTTCGAACGGATTATCTTCATCGAGGACTTAGGGAAAATAAAAAGTTTAGTGGCATATTTATATATGCCCACATTTTTCTTTTGACGTCGGCTATGACTTAATATTATTTGCCTCCTCCTTTTTGACGTCGACAATAATAAAATATTAATTTTAATTTTAATTTTAAATGATTAAAATTTAAACTTAAATATTTAAAATTAATTATCTCCTTCACCGGGGCACCTTTTTCGATGAAACGAAAAGCCAACCTGGGTTTTAAGAAAAACCCATTTCAAATCTGCCATCCATGGTTTTAAATAAAACCTTTTATTTTGCCTGCCTTGGTTTTCACAAAAACCCTGTAAATAGCCATGCTTTCCAAAATATCATAAATGCTTATTTATGAAATATTTTGGCCACCAAAACTCAATGTGATCCATGTGACATCAATGACATGACAACATAAAATGCCTCAAATTACCTCAAATTTCCAACAATCTCCCCCTTTGTCATTGATGGCAACACCTCTAATGCAAATCACCACAATCACTACAAAAACCAACTCTGAGAATCAAAGCTGCTCCCCCTGACTCAATACTCTCTATGGAGGCTGCTCCCCCTAACTCAATACTCTCTTTGGAGGCTGCTCCCCTAACTCAATGCTCTCCCCCTTACTCAAATCTCTCCCCCTTTGACATCAATGGCAAAAGGGACACCTATGGGGCTAAAAGATATGACTCTTAAGCTTAGCCCCCTCACCCCCTTCTCTCTTGAGGTGATTAATTTTGGGGTGGGAGTACTTTTACTCCCATATCACTTTGTTTCTTTCCTCTATCAACTTCCTTCCATGTTTTTCTGATATCCTTCTCTTGATGAATTACTTGATCTTCTTGTCTAGAACCTATTTGACCTTCTTGCCTTGAACTGTTTGACCTTCTTGCCTTGAACCTGTTTGGAATTGAGTCCTACACCATTTTGCAATATGCCCAAAGTTATTGCAATTGAAACACTTGATATTGTAGCCTTTGGATGGTGCCCATGTCTTGAATTCATTCTTAAAATAATTTCCATATCCATTCCTTTCCTGAACCCTGTATTGTGAAGCTCTATTTTCATGACCATTATGACTTCTGAATTGTGTAGCTCTAAAACCAAAACCATGTTGCTCATTTCCTTTGCACTAAAAATATTTATGACCAATCCTGTTACATGAGAAGCAATGTCCCTGAAAACCATACCTTCTTCCTTTGAAGTTTCTTCTAGCAAAATCAAACTTCTTTGATCCATGGATCCTGCAATGTATAGCCCTGTGTCCAAATCTATTACAAGAAAAACAATGTCCTTGAAAAGCCCTTTGTTCATGCCTTGGTTCTTCATATCTTTCTTGACCATTATCCTTATGATCATTTTCAACTTGTGCATTGCATCCTTGAACCTTCTTTGTAGTATCTAAAACTTCTTCCTTAGTTTCTTCCTTGCTTTTCTCTTCAAGAATTTCTTTTCCTTTTGAACTTGATTCACCTATCTCAAAACAAGAACCAAACTGAATATTTGGAGCCATAGGAACTTTGGAACTTTCCTCACAAATCTTAGGTGCTTCCTTGCTTTCATATTTTAAAACTTCCTTTCCTTTTGAGTGTGATTCCCAAACCTAAAATATGAGACTTTTGGTGCTTTGGAATCTTCCTCTTCTTTCTCTTCATTTGTGTCAAGTAGCAAATTGGCATCCATCTCTATAGCCTCTGAAATACATGTTTCCTTCTTAGTGAAAATATCTTGACCTTTTGAGTCATGTGATGGATCAAACTTCTCATGTATGGAACATCTCAATTCTTTTAGATTCTCCTTAACCTCTTGTAGTTGCTCATGGATAACATTGAAGTCTTCCTTTAGATCAACTGAGATATTATCCTCTTGTTTAACTTCTTTTGTTTGGAGTGAATGTTCTTCTTCTACTTCTCTTATCCCATAGAAAAACCCTTCTTCATCTTCACTATCACTAAGATCATTATAATCTTCTATAGCAAACAAACTCTCAAGATTTCTTTGACCATGCCTGTTTCCTTGATGTGTCATCTCATCTTCACTATCACTGAAACCATTGCAATATCCTGATCTGTGATCTCTTTGACCACACACAAAGCATTGTTCTCTTTCACCTTCTATTCCTAGAAATAAATGTTCTTCCTTTTCATCATCTGATTTGTCTCTATCACTATGATCTGAGCTATCACTTGCTTCTACAATGTAGTAAGATTTCTTTGCCTTACAAAAAATTTCTTCTTCTCATACTTGTTTTGCTTGAATCTGTCATCTTTGTCATGCTTATGCTTTCCATATTCTTTTCTTCTGTGACCCTATTTTTCATCATCACTATTTTCTTCATGTGGACACTTGTATGCATAGTGACCAAGATCACCACACTTGTAGCATCTGACTTTCCTTATATCCCTAAAATTCCTTGAGTCCTTATTCCTTTTGATGAAGTTAGCTTCCTCATCATTATCTGGAACTCTACTTGTTTCTAAAACTTTCTCTTTCTCTTTTTCTGAAGCCTTGAATGCAATCTCTTTTATTGGAACCTGATGCTTACTTACCCTCATCTCATAAGTTGTGAGAGTACCTTGCAATTCTTCCATTGTTAGCTTGTTGATATCCATTGTCTCTTCTATTTCTGAAACCTTAGAATCATATTTCATGGGAAGTGATCTCAAAACCTTTTGAGTAACTTTTGATTCTTTCATCTCAAAACCTAGGCCTCTCATGGTGTTAGAGATTTCATCAACTCGAAGTAAAAACTTTGCAATATCTTCAGAATCTTCCATTTTCAATTCCTCAAATATTTTTCTATGAGTTTGTAGTTTTGCCAACTTTACCTTGGAATCTCCTTCATAAGTATTCCACAACTTGGTCCACATTTCATTAGCTGAAGTACATACCATGACTTTTGCAAAATCTGTCTCATGAAGCCCACTCAAAATACAATTCATTGCTCTTGCATTGATCTCAACCAATTTCTTGATAGTCTTATCTGCCTCGGGATCACCTTCAACCCTATACTCTTTTTCAACCATTTTCCATACCTCATATCCTTGTGATATCAAGTAGTTCTTCATCCTCATGCTCTAGAAAGCATAATTGTTACCATCAAACAATGGAGCCTTATTTGTAGATGATCCATTCTATGAAGCCATCTATGTTCTTATAGAATCTACCCTCAAGTTGTTAGCCTTTTCGAAGGAACCCGCTCTGATACCAATTGAAGAACACAAGCTTATACTGAGAGGGGGTGAATAGTATAAGACCACTTTTTACTTTTTCTTCCAATTCAATATTATGTTGTGTATAGATAGCAATATCAATAGTAGTAATCAAAGCAATGCACAAAATACCATACACAATAGAGACACCATAATTTATGTGGTTCACCCAATGTGGGCTACTCCACGGAGAAAATATTTTACTAAAACTTTCTCAATCAATATCTTTGGGAATCACTCCCAATTACAATGTTTATGGATCTCTATCCAAAGGAGATGTTGATCCCCTAATCTCAAGTTTATGGATCTCTTCCATAGGAGAACTCTTTCCCCTTCTGCTCGGCTATGTGATCTTCTAGAAGACTTTGTCTCTCTACAACACTAATGGTGGACCTCTCTCCACTTGAAGACTCCTCACTCAGATCTATCTTCAACTATGTTGGTTATTGGATCTCTATCCACTGAGACTCTATCCTCTATACTCTATCACCTCCAAAGCTCTATCAATAGGCTCACTAAGAACCTGCTCAATAGGCTCACATAGAACCTGCTTAACAAGCTCACATAAAACTTGTCAAATCTGCTCAAGCAAGCTCACCAAGAACTTGCCCAAATATGCTCTAGCAAGCTCACCAAGAACTTGCCCAAATCTGCTCTAGCAAGCTCACCAAGAACTTGCCCAAATCTATCCACAAATCTGTCCACAAAACTATCCCAAAACTATCCATAAATTTCATCCACAAATCTATCAAGGCAAAGCTCAAAGATGAACTCAATAATGAATGGCAATGTACTCTTCAATGGATGACAACAATGATCCACAATGATCTCAACTCAACTCAACTCAAATCAACTCATAGAAGCATAAAGAGAATTGTTAGAGACTCAATATGTTCTAGGCTCAATCTCAACTCAACTCAAATTAGAATAATGGAATAGTTTGTTTCATAGGACTTGAACAATCACTTCACACATCACTTGACTAGGCTTATTCAACTCAACTCAACCCAAGTCTTATAGAACCATAAAGAGAATTGTTAGAGACTCAATATGTTCTAAACTCAATCTCAACTAATCACCACAAGGGACAATTCTTCCTCACACAACCCTAGTCCAAGTATGTATCAACCAACTCAAATGTTTCCAACAATGCTCAATTACAAATCTCACATAACAATGATACTCATGTTCTTTTCTAACTCAAGTTCTTTCACAACCAATGGGCTTCAACAACTATGCTTATAAAACAAGGTTTAAACACAACTCTCAATTCAGAAAACCTTGAAGCATTCAATCAACCACTTTCGAAAAGGAAACCACAAACAATCCTTTTCCCTCCAATGATATTTCAGAAATCAACCACCATAGACAATCAATAGGAGAATGTGCCCATACCTTTTATGAAGATGAAGAAACCCCTTTGGAAAATCTGCCACACTCAACACACTTTGAAAAGAACAAAACAACCTTCACTTGAACCCTTTTACAAAAATAGAAATATCTCTTTATGTACACCTTATTTCTCCTTCTAAACAAAATAATCAAATAGCCCTCGAAATAAGCTTTCCAACGATATATAATATGATATACTTCTAAAAGGAAAATCACCAGAAATATTTCCTTTTCACAACATGCACCACAAACCTTATCTCTCCTAGGGCAACCTTAGAAAAATAAAATATTTGGAAAAATTAATAACTTGCCTTTAACCTCAGCGGGATTCGATCCCCTGTCGCTGCCCCTGCACCACTCAAACCATAGTGCCAACAACCACGTGAGCCAACCGCTCACATAGAAACCAAGAGCGCAAGACCTCCTTCTTGCTTCCTCCGAACTTGCCCTCAAAAACCATGTGCGCAAAAGGTTCTCCCTTTTTACCTTGCAAAAACCAGTGTCGATGGGATTCGAACTTCGGATCTGCTGGCGCTTAAACACCTTACGCACCTTCCTCTTGCCGCTAGGCCACAAGCGCCTATGGTGATAGGTAAGGAACCTCCCTTACCTTTGTTCCCTCTTCTCTTCACTGGTTTTCGAACGAATACGACACTTCTGCTCCCTTAGCGCTTCGAACGGATTATCTTCATCGAGGACTTAGGGAAAATAAAAAGTTTAGTGGCATATTTATATATGCCCACCTTTTTATTTTGACGTCGGCTATGACTTAATATTATTTGCCTCCTCCTTTTTGACGTCGGCAATAATAAAATATTAATTTTAATTTTTAAATTTAAATTTTAAATGATTAAAATTTAAACTTAAATATTTAAAATTAATTATCTCCTTCACCGGGGCACCTTTTTCGATGAAACGAAAAGCCAACCTGGGTTTTAAGAAAAACCCATTTCAAATCTGCCATCCATGGTTTTAAATAAAACCTTTTATTTTGCCTACCTTGGTTTTCACAAAAACCCTGTAAATAGCCATGCTTTCCAAAATATCATAAATGCTTATTTATGAAATATTTTGGCCACCAAAACTCAATGTGATCCATGTGACATCAATGACAACATAAAATGCCTCAAATTACCTCAAATTTCCAACACTAACATAGGTAGCATCTAAATTTATAGAGAGCCTTCATGATGGAAAATATTTGTTTTGCTATGAAAGTGTATTGCTCCTCATATTTGTGAAGTATTTAGATCATAGATAAAATTGGATGTTCTTCTATCTCATATTTTTGAGTTAGAACGATTATGATACTTTCATCAGTATCAAAGATGTATAATTTGAAGTCTAAAAAATCAAAGTTGATTAGGACTAGGGTTTTAACAATTATATATTTTATTCCCTAGACAAATGTATATATATCATTAGGGTATACATTTAATGAAATTAAGTATAGTATCCTCATAAACCTAGTACTATAATCATGAATATTTAATTGCGTGTGTCTTTATATGGTACTTAATTGAAAAAGAACCAAATACCCAATGACTATATTATCAAGCCTCTTCATGAAAGACTCTAGAATAAAAGTCCAATTAGTAAAAGAATTATTAGGCAAATCCCTATACCATAGAGCAAATTTATCCCTTAATGAGTATATCAGTAAGCATACCATAACATTCTTAAAAACAATGTATCAAATTTAATATGGATAGCTTGTTGAGATGATCCATGTCTATTTTACTTCCTTTTTTATCAAAGGTATACAATTACTTCATAACAACCATTGGAATAGGAGAGTAGACCATCAGATTCAAAGGTCCTTGGTAGGTCGAATTAGAAAGTTGGTTTTGAGTCCTAGCTAGCATAAGTACTTGGTAGCATTTAGGAATTTATACATTTAGTATTAGTGGTGGATAATGCATTTTACCTTGATGTGGGGTTGCATACACCTAAGGCAAGGTCATGTATTTGACCATTTATTATTGTGGGAAACCCTATGAATTTTGTGGGACAATGTAATATTATAATGGAAAATGAGGGTTTGGATTTTGAACCAGGGCTGGATTTGAATAGGCTTGATTTGAATTAGGTACGACTTATAAATTATGTATAGGAGGATTATAGAGGCCATACTATGAATTTTATTGATTAGATGAAGTCATAAATTGCTATATATTTTTGTTGGTTGATTGGTTGGGGAAACATTTGAATTAGAGAAATGTTCTAAATTTTGTATTCCCTCATCTAAATAGGCAATGCTTATCAATTCTATAAAATGTACTGACTTGATATTGATGGGTTCATCTATCCTATAACATTTGTGTTAGGTGAAGTCAGTTAACGCTAGGATGGAGGTTGATTAATATGGGTTGTCATATTTGAAACATTTACTTCTTTTCTTGACCTAGACAATGACTAACTAGAAATAGAAGTTGTCAATGGGTTATTTTGAGAATTTGAGGATGTTAGATATTAGATTACCTCAATTTGGAGGAAGATACTGGTGGCTGATAAGTTTGACTATTTTGGCGATTTGTCATACCAATAAATTATCTTTCAAGAAACCCAATTTTATTAGAAAGCTATGAGGTGTTCAACAAGGCTTGTAATATTTAAGGCATTTTATATAAAGGATTTATAAGTATATATAAAATGATAGACTCCATGGAGGCCAAAGTTTGATCAAAATCATGTAAAGTGAAGTCATAAACAAGGATACTACTAAAAAATCCTACTTTTGTTGACCAAGAAGAATAAGGGGAGATGATGAAGTATTGTCACCTTCATTCGATGTATTTGTCATTGACTGCTTTCTTTTTTTATGGTTTTAGAATGTGTTCATCAGCTTCATGTATCTATACAATAATTGTCTTATTTTGCTCCTTTAAATTCTTTGTTTGATATTATATAAGCTCAACTAGAAAAAATTATCTATTGGATTATTACGTCTTTGAGTGTGTATTTAGAATATTAGACCATACCTCATTCCAACCTGTAATGATGGAAATTTAGAGTCAAAAATAACTTTTTTAAGAAAAGGATCAAATCTCTTATTTGAAAACATTGAATCGCTTGAAAAATTAAGAAAAGATTTGCTAAGAGAAAATAGAGTGTATCACTCCCTTTTTGAAATTATGTGATTCACTTTTTGAAACCATGCAATTCACTTCTCTAAATTGAGTGATTCACTTCTAAAATAGTAAAACAATTTATTTTAGGAAAGGAAATAGGCCAAGTCGCCCTTCTCTAGGGACTAGACAATTTGCTTTTTGAAATTGGGTGATTTGCTACTCTAATACTTGATGATAAAAGAAAAAATCAAAAGCAAATGGAAGAAATTGAATACATAAAAATAAATGTGATGTTGGTAAGGGTGTGAAGGATTAAAGTAAATTTCGTGAAAATAAAGTATTGCCCTAGATGTAACAAGGAGAGTGTGTAATCAATCAACACATGAAGAAATTAGATAACAATAGTTTTCTTCTATTCACATGAAGTTGAAATAGTATGAAAGGAATAACAAAAAATAAAAGGGTAATGTTACAATCACTATGCATTCCACTATCCAAAAGGATAGTGCCATAATTGGAAAGCAAATATTATGCAAAGTCTTTATATTATCCAAAAATAGAGCATGATTACTATGGGGAGTCCACAAAGTATAGCTCTAATTTCCTCAAGGGCCAAAAAATATTTATAATGGAGCCCATGGATCCTATTTATAACAAATTATTCACCCATGACTTACCCAAGGTAATAAATTCCTATCTCTAGTAAATCTACTAATCTAGGGCCATCTTTGGAAAAATGATACTTTACTAAATGTTACATGCTTTTGGAATTACCTCTAAACGATTTAGAAGTCTTCTAATTTGCTTTTGACACAATTAAAGGACAAAAATATCATTTTTTCAATTTGTTGCCTCAAAATTCATGCTTCCTTTTCTTGATTGGCCAAATGACTAGTAATTTTATTGTGGGAAGAGAATGATTCACTACTTGTGAAGAAGTGGTTCACTCATGGGAGCCAATCATATGCCAAGTGAATCACTAGTTGAGGAGCAGATCACACCCTAAAGAAGACGTTTTGAAGGCTTCAATTTAATGGCTCTTTGATTTTCCAAGACTCCTAATTGTCAAAAATTCCAAGGTAGTAGTCAAGATACAACAAGTACAAAAAAGGATAACATTGCTTTTTTACTCTCATCCAAATTCTATCCTCTTTCTTGTCATTTGTATAATGATCATGTCCATTTTCTTATTTTGCAAAACATTTTCACCTTTTTTATTTATTAGTTATTTATGTAGGAGCACTTGTGGATTTTAGTCCTTTTTTGCCTGCTATAAAATATGAATATTAATAGGTGTTCTTAAATGATTTAACACTATAAATAATTTTTTATGATACATAATTTTGGTATTGACACCTTTATCATATGTGAAAATCACCATTAATGTTAACAAAAGGTTTGAAGTTGTTGTTGATAATACTAATGTTAATATTGATATGCAACACAAAGAAGAGCTCCATGCAAATAATAAGCATAGCTTTTTATACTTGTTTCTAGGATTGATATAATATATTTTGCAACTAATTATATTTTACTTCTTTAAATTTTTTTTTTCAAAAATAGTTATTTTCATTTGTTCAAAATCAAGATTTTAATGGGTTGATTTGGTCTTGTAAGTTGTTTTGAGAATCTATGAACAAATATTATCCATAAAATTAAATAAATCACTATTTTACCAAATTGTAAGGCATCAAATGATGAGTTAAGGCTTATTTTTAACACATTTATAATCTAAACCTCAAATTTTTGCTCTATAGTAATAACTATAACAAATCTAATACATCAATGTTTTTGCTATGTCATAATAATAGTAGTAGTAGTAGTAGTAATAATAATAATAATAATAATAATAATAATGCATTATACATAAGGACAACACGAGAAAATAATTTATGTAATTGCTCAAACAATACCTTTCATTTTGGCATCAATGACATTAACTTAAGTAGTCAAAATAATAGAATTTTACTGTAAAGATCTAAGTTCAAATCTTGAGAGACTATATACTCGACTGCTAAAATATTATTATACTACTATATAGTTTACCATATACTTAATTGCCAATAATGTGGTTTATAATGATGTAATTTAAGTGAAACTATTTCAATTCCATACAAACCATTTAAAAAACATGAAACATTTAAATAATCAAAAGTTAATAATTGTTGGTCAAATATCTGCCTAATCAACAAAACTTCATTTGTGCGCCTTAGACATGGCCAACATTGAATGACTGGAGGAAAGATACGTCCTCCGTGTCAATATCCAAAGAGGGTTGGCTCCCAAACTAAATCTTACACTGGTTGAATACTAGAGTTGCAGGAAAGAAATTTAAAAATTACGAAAAGAAATGGGAAATATGGCCACAGGCCGAAGGTGTAGGATTCGAGGCAAACTAGCAAAAGGAAATTCACCCAAGCATGAAATAGAATATAAAAAAAGAAAAGTAGCAAAATTTACTTATAAAATTGCAACAACAACCTTCAAAATAACACTCCAACACTCACTCCCTCATTAGCATATTTTAAATTCAAATGTAGAATTTTAAACTTCACAGCAAATAAGGAACATGAATGTAAAATAGAAGTACACGAATATAGAAGGAAATTGTACATAAAATCACTTGTAAATTCAAAAACCTGGTGTCTTTTATATTGATGCAAAGAAATTAGAGAGTTTTCTTGCAAAGTGTCTAACCTCCCTTTACAATGATAATTCAATAGTATTTATAGAGGATTTTGCCTCTTTCATGAAATGCATATGGAGACAACATGATCGCATATCAAGAACCGTAGTGAGGAAATTCCTCCTAAGAAATATTAAAAATTCATTCTCTTGGAACATAGATCCATCTTTCAAGAAAACATTCCCAGGAAATCAGCATCTTTGGGTGTTGGTACACAGAAAATTAAGGGATATTTGACGCTTTGAAAATGCACTCCCGCTTTGGAAATCATGAAAATCCTCCTGTGCTTTTAACACAACTCTCTTATTTTCTTGGGATTCACAATTTGAGCTACTCATAACCACCATTATTTAATTCTTGTCACAACCTGCTCTGGGTACCTTTGAAATTTGAGCATCGCCAGAGAATACGCTTTTGATTGATTACATTCCCTATTGACCATGGCAAAACCATCCTTCTAATTTTAGGCAAAAATCATTAACAGTTGAACATCTTAATTGCATTTACACCGTCCTTATGAAAAACATGTTCACCCTTAAAAAGGGAGACAAATACAATCACCTTCCTATTGGGCTAACTACGATTTTGACTCATCAACATTACCTCATCTTAGGTGTGTTCACTTGTTTTTGCTTTACCGGTGCGTTCGCACAATTTCGTTCTTTGGAGCACGTTCGCCCATGGGAGAGGTGAACGAAATGTTCACCCCTCGACCAGGACAAATGCACCATTGACCATTTTGTCACAAGCATGCCTTTCTCATTACGTTCACCCCAAGGAGGGGCGAACGGAGCTTTCACCCCTTCTTTGGGGTGAGTACGATCTTTCATCGAAATAATATTTAAAATGTGGGCGGGCGTTGATTTTTCAATATTTTAGGGAGACGTTTGCCCCAAGGTGGGGCGAACGAGGCTTTCACCCCATATTTAGGGTGAACGCATTTTGCATATCTCATATTTTTTCAAATCTTTCGGTCCTTCACCATTTTTAATGCTTCTTTCCTTTTCCTTTTGAGAGTGTATAGGGCCGAAGGCGTCTCCAATTCATGGTGCTTTCGAACATTGCAAATTTGAATTCCTAATGAAGTTCTCATTTTTTTTCTCGCTTTAAAAATTCATCACTTTCAAGCAAAAAAAGGTACATATGCAAATAGAAAAGTAACATATAAAATTGACCACATTACAATCAAAATGCTCCATAAAAATAAAACAAAAATCCCAATGTAGCAAAGTACAAAACTACAAATAGTTTTGGTGACTCACGAGGTGTACAGCTCGCATGGATGTAAGCAATCCTAGGCCTTTATCCATTGGTCTATCATGGAGTCTTCTTATCGACCACCTTGGATGGTGACTTTGTTACAGATGTTTTTTGACGTACCTCCTCTTTAGCTTTCTCCTTTTCCTCAGCTCCAGCCGTAACTTTGAGAACTTCAACTCGCTCTACCTCTTTTATTGTTGCCTGCTCCTCCTACTCTTTAGGGCTCTCAAAAATTACCTCATAGACTGTGACTACCTCCTTCTAGTCATGAGTAGTGAATAGACATGGAAAACTTAGTGACTCATAAATGAAGCGAATATTTTGAATATTCATCAAGCTGAGATGCTTCGCTCGTTGAGCCAGTTCATATAACGATAGCTCCAGGCATGTATATTTATACATTAGTGGTAATTCACGTGCTTCAGTGAGGGGATCCTCCCATGCATCAATATTAGAGGTATCTCCCATGAACTTCCTCCAAAGTGCCTCCAATTTCTCTTGTGGCAAGGGTTTACCCCACTCATCCGTAAAGTCCAAAAATCCCAACTCAGTAAGAGTATCAAAGTGAGTCATAGAAAAGGTATGTTCCCACTCGATGGTGTTGAGAATTGTTTAGACTTATCTTAACAAGTCCATCCTTTGAAAATAACTGTGTAGTGTGACCTTGGAAGTTGACCAGGCACAATCCAGATCGCTTAGAGGGCGAATACATAGGTTGGCATTGGTCAAAGCCTAAATTTTCACAACCATTTCCATGTGCGGCCCCAACATCTCCTCTATAGTGTCAATCAACTACTACCCCAGCTAGATCTATATTTGTGCTTCCCATAAATAATGCAACACTTGGACTACTTATCTGGCCAGCTTATCACAGTTCTAGGTAGAGCGAAGACGGGCCTCCTTGATGCTTTTCGATGAGAAACCAGCAGCCTATGCAACCTTCTCTGCTAGCTGATTTTTCATGTCTTTGAGCTGCTAGCGGATCTTATGCATCTCTATTTTGGTAGTATCTCTTTCTTTCAAATGCACTCTGAATTGTCAGCGTAGGCGTTCATTTTTTGTGGCAGTATTTTCTTCTTACACTCTGCTGTTTGCCAAGACGGCTTCAAGCTCAATAATTTTATTTTCATTTTTTAAATACTTCTTCTTCTAATGCTCGCCATGTATTTATACTGAACTCATATTAGCATGTATATTACCCATATTTTTGGTCAAATTTATCTTTGTGAGATCTTAAATTATAGTCTCACAGATATAATCACTCGGTAACATTTCTCCTTGCGGCTTTTGCACTAAGGGAGTGATTCTAGTCGTGTGAGGTTCCATAGCAACTGGGTTGAAAGCAACTTTCTTGATTGGCCAAGCCAGAGCCAAGGCCTCCTTTTGCCTCTTGCTCTTCAACCACTATGAAGAACTTAGGTGTGCTTGATTGATTTTATCCACGTTGGGTTGTTTTTGTGCCACCTGAACATTGGGCAATGCTTGTATCTCCAAAAATAGGGTGAATGGAATTACGAATTATGAGTGGGAAGGCTCAAAAGAAGCAGTTGTGATGGCTAAAAGGAGGGAAATGAAAATAGCAGATTGGATGGAGAAATCAGGTTCGGATGCAGTTACACTTACTCTAGGAGGAGCTTGCATACTTATAACACTAATGGTAGTGGTGGCGATAATGGAAGGGGAAAGGTGTAAAAAGGGATTCAGCCCTAACACATACAAAATAAAATAAACGAGGTTGAAGAAAAGGGAAGAGAAGAAGGAGCAGCAGTGACTTCAAAAATGGAAGAATAAAGAAGCAAAAGAGATATGGAGGGCATACCAAATGACGGAGAAATAGAAACAGAAGATGATGGGAGTGAAACTGAAGGCACTATATGCTCTAGAGAAGAAGAAGGGGGAAAAGAAGATGTACCTTCGGGTGTAGGCACCATGTGACATGGTGACGGGGGTGGCTGTGAAATCACTTTTTCTTATTGCATTTCCATCCTCTCAATGTTCACATTTTCCTCGCCATCCATGACCTCTACTTGGGAGCTTTCCGACTAATGATCCTTCACTTTCTACTGAGCCATCAAAAATATTTGTGCAACCATAGTTGGGACCTCTGTTATCGATGAGGGATTAATAACTACTACCGAAACAATAGGAATTATAGGAACCACTACAACTGAAACCTCCACAGTAGAAGCAATAATGGCACTAGTCCTTGGTATTTTCACCTCCTTGGGAAGTGGTGGTACTTTTGGTACATTTTGCTTCTCTGACGCAGGTGTTGCTTCAAATTTCTATTTCATCCAATGTGATATCCATTTAAACACGTATTTTTGCTCTTCTTCATTTGGAGTTTCTATTGAAAATTTTGTCACATTGCCTAGAGGTGTAATAAAATCAAAATTTTTGTAAAGTGTTTCTTTTAATTTCATGAATTTGTTCCCTTGTTTTTTTAGAAACAACATTTTTAAGCATTGCAGCAATTTTGGCTTTCATTGCCATTCCCCCTTGTACATAGAATAGCTTCGCTACTGAGCAAGCTAAGTGTAGGAGCTTCACAGGAAAAGGAATACAGCTTCACCGAGAGAAGGTCGCTAAGGCATGAAAAGAGCTTCACACGCGAAGTAGCCCAAACAGATGCTTCGGGCGAAAGTTTTACGAAGCGAAATTCGAAGAAGTCCAAACATTGAAAAACTACTTCGCTAAGAAATCGGAGAAGCACCCACTTCGGGCCTCCCTACTGGCGAACCATTTTTACTTCGCCCAAAGTTTTCACAAAGCATCCACTTAGGATAACTTTCGGGCAAAGCGTTTCCACCTGAAGCGGTAGTGGCCCGTGAAGTACAAAACACTTTTCTAAGGCGAGAATGCACTTCGGCCGAAATCCTCCCGAACCGTGGCTTTTAAGAAGGTTCGCGATGAAGCATTTTGACAAGCCCATCAGTGAAGCATCCACTTCGGGAAGAGAACCTCGCGAAGCAAATTTTGACATGCCTTCCTGTCAAAGCAGCGAGAGATGGAGAGCCTCGTCTTGAGGAGATAAATCTACTTTAGCATTTTATATCCCCGAATCCATTTTACGAAGCTCCTTCATGAGAAGTATATAACCAAGGGAGACGATCTGCTTCGGCTTACATCCATTGCGAAGCAGGGTCACAAACTAGGAATCAAGAAAGTGCTTCAAGGGCATGCACTCTAAGCCCAAGCATTTTTTTGAGGCAATCAAGTGCCTCATAAATGAATTTTTACGTGCTCGGTGAACTCGCTGCTCATTTTTAGCAATCTGAAAAGAGGTATCGGTCTCAAAAGGAGAGCCCGACGGACATGGCGGCCACTCGAGCTCTGCACCTAGAAGCCTAGGACGGATCAGATGACTCATAAATGCGAGTTTCCCCAGCTGACCCGGTTGCAGCTGCCAGTTATAGAAAAATATTTGAGAACTCAGTCATGGGAGTCGCGAAAGCTGACTTCTCAGGTTTTTGAGGATGTACTCCTCCATTTTGTGCATTGATGGCTCAGAGGGTCGGGTCCTCTATAAAAACCCAGGCATTGTAATACAAAGGGGGGGGAACTTTCTGCTAGAAAGCTGATGTAACTTTAATCCCTGTAATTAATACTAAAGAGCTTTGGGATTAATTTCTCTCTTGTATGCTGCCTTCTGTAATTATTTCTATTATTTCTTTCTTCATTTGCATATTGTAATTCTGCATTCTAGATTTAGGTGTGCGATTGGGGATAGAACCCTAGAATCTTCCCGAAGGATACATAGGGGAGAAAAATGTTGTAATAGTTCTCTTGTATGTTGCCTGTGGATAGTGTTTCTGTTATATTCAATCATTTCCTAGTCACCGTAATTCTAAATTCTGGATTTTGACGTAAGGGGGAGGGTAATCCTGGAACTCGTCTAGAGGATACATAGGAGGACTAGTGTTGTGCTCATTTCATTTTATTCTTGGTATTTATTGTTGCTTTTTTGGGCTATTAGCCAGTAATCATTATGCTGGTTCTTTCCCACTTTAATTCATCAATATTTCTTCCCTTACACTATTTATTTCTTTCCTGTACCCTTACTATTTTTATCTCTTTCCTGCACCCTTACTATTTTTATCTCTTTCCTGCACTCTTGTATCAAAACACCAAGTAGTTTAGTAAAGGAGTCGGCCTTTCTTTGGATATTAGCACAAGGGGTATCTCTTCCTCTCGACATTTCAATGTTGGTATAGGTCTAGGGTGCGTACACTTCCAAAAATCCTTTCCTGGGCAGATTTGATGACCAACAATTTCTGGAACTCCCGGTGGGACCTGGTCAGTCTCACCTTGTGAGTGGTAATGAGAATCAATGCTCATATCATTACCGAAAGACTATTAGCATCTGGCGACTCTGTTCAACCCAAGAATCTTAAAGTCGTAGAGACTGGTACTTAAGTATTTGCCTTCATGCAAACAAGATGGAGAGTTATGAATAGAGGAGAGGAGACTGAGTTCTTTGAGCTTGATATTGATGCCTTTGGGGAACGCTCTAGGTTGATCACCCCTGATTCACTGTTATGTGGAACATCCTCGCAAGAGGCTGCTTTTGAAAAACAAGTACTGACTTCAGATAGCACAACAACCAGATTTCATCCTAATCCTCCCAACTCACCAAAGCATCCTAGCACCTCCGTTCCTATTAGTCGTCATGTTAGAAACCAAAGAAGAACTTCGAGAATTTTTGTTTCTCAAAATCCAGGCACAAATATGGCATAGCAACAACAACAACAACAATAACAACAAATGTAGCAGCAGTAGCAGCAACTTCCACCCAGACTATTCCCAGCATGGAATTCTTTCAGACCACTAAATCTAGTGGGACAAGGGCAAGTTTCACCTATTGCTATGAAGAAAATACCAACGTTCGATGGAACTGGGAAGACTGCTCTGGAGCACATCCAAGACATAGTTTCTCTAGCGGCGATTCATGACATCACAGAGGAGAGAGTCATGGTAAAGCTTATGGTTCTATCTCTTAGAGGGAAGCTCCTCTACTAGTATAGATCTTTACCACCCGACACTATAACGGGATGGGACCAGTTAGCCGAACAGTTGATGAGAAACTTCAATGAGTCCGCCAATCCATCTTCTCTTTTGCATCAGTTCACAACATTCTAGAGACATCCACAATAAGAGATCATTGATTTTAATGTTAGGTTCACTCAAACCTAGCAAAGGATACCAGTTGGACTTCGGCCAACTAGCGAAGCTGCAGCATACTATTTCCTTAGGGCGTTCAACTCTGATATCAGTGTAATGGTAAGGTATTCAAATATCAATACCTTCCCCAAGTTGTATGAGTTAGCCCAGAGAGCGGATATGGATCTAATAGCTATGGGTAAGCTTCCCCAAAGGATGCCAATGCCCATACTTCTCGATTTCCCTCAATCCCAGTATGCAAATGCGACCGCTTCATAGATCTCTGCAACTCTTGTGTACCCCATATCGTCTTGGAACCCAAATCCCATCGTATCTCAGATTGCTACTTCGTAAATCCATTTTCCCACATTATCAGCATCACAACCCACTGTCTCTTCGGCATTCCCTATATTGCCAGCACCACCTCAACACCCCGCCCTACCTCCAATACCAACGATGACCCTATTGCCACCTATTCCCAAAGTCGATGATATGCAATCCAAAATACTATAGTAAGTTCAGTCCCTGAACTCCACAGTGCAAACTCTATCCAATGACATGACCATTATGAAAAAGAAGCAGGCACAACACGAGTTTCTACCGATAAGGTCTTATCCTCCACCAACGCTTACTAAAGATCAAGCGGTGCAGCAAGGGAGATCATTTGCAAGAAATGCCATGATTGATGAAGCTCCGAGCACTTTCGATTACATACATTGGTGCTCCACATGTAATGATCCTCACAAAGAAAACACCTGCATGCTGCACCAACATTATGTACAAACGCTGGCGAGTAGTAGTCATGGTGGTCAGGTCAACATTATTAGACAAATGGATCAAAACCTTGTAATTGGCGAAGAAGAGCAAGTTGCAGTCCTCACCAGAGAGGGAAAAAGGGCAATGGAGGTAGACACTGATCAAATGGCTCCTTTGAAGGTGTGTACTCACCGTGAGAAGGGACAACAACCTTCTCAGCCCCCGAACAAAGCTTCTCAGCCTGCACCAGTAAAATAAAAGGCCCAATAGGCCCCTGCAAATCCACCTTAGGTGGAAACTAAAGAACAAGCTAGAGAGAAGCTCAAGCTTCCTTCACTGACCAAGCGACAAAGGGTCGAAGCCACAGAGAAGTATCACACCAGGTATGAGGCAAAAAGGGAATTTGAGGTGCCCAACTCCCTAATTTACAATATTTTAGATGAGCTGAAGAAGACTCCGGCCAATATTAGTCTATATGACGCATTACAGTTACCCGATCAAGTGGACTTGCTGCAAGAATGTGTTGAAGACAACTAAGGAAAGAAAGTCAGCACCGCTCGCCCTAGTGCAGACCCTATCCATGTCTATTATAGGAAAGAATAGGCCACCTTCATTCTACCTGTCTCTAAAAATGGAAGGGTATGTTGTACACAACTGTATGATTGACTCCGAGGCCACGACGACAGTCATGCCCAAAGCAGTGTGCGAGGAAATAGGAATGGAGTACACCCAAAGCAACCATGGTGTGCTCCAACTAGATGGTACTCCTGTGAATACTGTAGGTGTAATCAAAGATATACCCATCTGACTACATAGAATGCCTCAGATCATGGTTATACAAGAGGTGGTGGTTATCGACGTTGAGCCATATTTTAGTATGTGCTTGTCAAGGGAGTTTATGGTGAAGCTAGGAGGGTACCTATCCATGGATTAATCACACCTAGATATTCCATTCAAAGGGAGGAAGGTCAAAATCTATAATGAGAAACCTTCTACCTTCCTCGTATAGAAGATGTCTGAAGAAGAGAGCAGTGATCCCATGCATGTGATAGTGGAAGGAATAGAGCAAGTGGACCTGGTCGAGGAATCCCTTGCACAGTTAAGTTGTGAAGATGAGTTTTCATTGGCAGAATTTAATGCCATGATAGAAATGGAGATGGGATGTTATGCCATCACCAAGCCTGAGAAACACACCAAGTCAAAAGATAAGATCTCTACCCAAGGAGAATTATGGAAATTGTTCTTCGATGGTACCCGATGCAAAAACGACATCAATGCAGGGATTATTTTAGTATCACCATATGGAGAGCAAAAGGAATATTGTTAACGGTTGGTTTGGAGCTGCACCAACAATGTAGTAGAATACGAAGCTTTATGCCTAGGACTAAAGAAAGTAGAAAATTTAGGCATAAAGCATCTCCAAGTCTTTGGAGATTCAGAATTGGTATGCAATCAAGTCACAAACAAGTGCATTTCAAAGAAGCACTATCTCAAGGCATACCGTAACAGGGTATGGGACTTGTTTGACCAATTTGAGTCTCTCAATTTGCAGTCCATTCCTCGCAAAAAGAACTGACATGCTGATGTATTAGCATCCATCGTAGCTAGGTACTCTCCAGCAGAAGACATGGTGCATAAACCTAAAGCTGTGAGGATGATTTACAGGCCCTCTGTCCCATACAGAGATCTACATTGGCAAGTTTTTGATAGTGATGAGTAGATTGTGAATTTTATGATTCAAGAAGCAGCCATAGTTGAGAAAAGAAGCCCTGATGATGAGGAATATGAAGGGCTAGTTCAGTTGAAAAACAACCACATCCCCAAAGGGTTAATTACTCTTGAAAGCCTCTTCGATCAAAATGATCGAGCAGTATCAGGATTTGGAGCTTGAACCTGGAAAAGCAATAAAAGTTGGAACAGATTGCACTTCAAAAGAGCTAGAATAGATCTTATCTCTATGCAGAAAGTATCTTGACATAGTGGTGTGGTATTATCATGACCTAAAGGGATACGATCGACAACTAATACAACATACAATTGAATTGCAGGAGGGGATCAAACCCTTTCGATAGAGGCAAAGGCCTGTTAACCCAAAGATCGAGGTCCTGAGGAAAGCCGAGCTCCTGAAGATGCTCGATGCAAATATAATTTATCCCATAAAGCATTCCTCTTGGGTAGCAAATCTAGTCCCTTTTAGAAAGAAGAATGGAGATATATGACTATGCGTGGATTTTCACAACCTGAATCGGGCTTCACTCAAAGATCATTACTCTATTTCATAGATTGATCATATCTTGCACTCGATGGATGGGGATCAACGCTTCTCCCTACTCAATGGCTTCTCAGGATATAATCAGATATGGGTTATGGATGAAGACCAGCATAAAATTGCATTCACTACCAAGTGGGGAACATTCGCTTACCAGCGAATGCCATTCGGCCTTTCGAATGCAGGAGCAACTTTTTAGAGGGCCATGGATTTAGCTTTTGGAAAACTCTTGAATAAGGTCATTGTTATCTATTTGGATGACATGACCATTTTCTCTTAAAGAAGGGAGGACCATCCTTTTCACCTACAACAAATATTCAAAAAGTGCCGAGAGTTTGGCATTTCAATCAATCCTAAAAAGTCCATATTCGTAGTCAATGAGGGAAATTTATTGGGACATGTGATATCGGAGAAGGGTCTCACCATAGATCCTGATAGAGCTGAGGCTCTCTTGAAGCTCCCACTCCAAACGAATAAGAAATTATTACAATATTTTTTTGTCTAGATCAACTTCATAAGGAAGTTTATTCTAGATTTCGCCCAAGTCATCAAGTCGATGTCCAAACTTTTGAAGAAGGGCGCTGAATTCATCTGGACAGATGAAAGGAAAGAAGCATTTGAAGATATCAAGGCCTGAATTGCTCAGGCTCTAGTCCTAACCAACCCCGAATACAATCGAGATTTCATCCTATATGCTATAGGAGAACCTGAGAGCTATGTTGCAGTCCTGACACAGAAGGGGGAAGATGGCGAAGAATGCCCCATCGCGTTTCTAAGCCAGGTAATACACCCCCATGAAGAGAAATACAACTTCATAGAGAGACAAGTGCATGCAGTAATGAAATCCTTGAGGAAATTCAAGCACTTCATTTCTCAAAGTCGGGTTACAGTGTTTGTCATTCATCCCGATGTGCGCAACTTCATTATTCAGGGAGAGTTGGGTAGCAAAAGAGCTGGTTGGGTCAGCAAAATATAGGAGTTTGATGTTGAAATCAAACCCATAAAATTGGTTCGTGGTCGTGCAATATGTCAGGATCTTGCAAAGAACGTAGCGGCCGAAGTAACAACTGGTCAGTGGGATGACTTGGTAGCAGAAGGGTGCTTCACAAACCAAGAAGAAGATGATAAGGACTGGGTCAATGAGATAGTTGAATATTTCAACACCAAGAGATGTCCTCTACACTTGAATGCTTTGTAGTGAAGACACTTCAGGATGCGGTCCCTCCGATATACGTTGCACCCTGAAGGCCTATTCTTTAGGGACATCGATGGCGTTCTTATCAGGTGCATAAGAGAAGATGATAAGAAGAGAAAACTAGGAGAATTTCATTCAAGGTTTTTCAATGGCCACTTCATAGGAAGAACAATGACATTGAAGATAATTAAGGTGGGTTATTATTGGCCTACACTCTTTGCCGATGCTTTTGCGGTCTGTCGTAGATGCGAGCAATGTCAGAAGTTTGTCGGCCAAAGCAAAAGTGCTCCTATGCCTCTCCGACCGATACAGGTAGAAACACCCTTTCAACAATGGGGGTTGGATTTCATAGGGGTTATATCACCGAACTCCTCTATAGGGCATAAATTCATCTTGAATGCAATCAATTACTTCACCAGATGGGCCAAAGTAGTACCCATGAAGCATGTCGACCAAGAAACCGTCATTACATTCCTAGAGGGTCTGATAACCCGGTTCGGCATCCCAAAAGCAATCGTAATGGACAATGGTCTTGAGTTTTCAGGCGCCAAGATCAACGAGTTCCTCTACAAATATGGGATATATCATAATGTCTCTTCCAATTACTATCCACAAGATAATGGCTTGATAGAATCCACTAACAAGACTTTGTTAAGGGTGCTAAGAAAGCTCATAGAGAATAACAAAAGAACTTGGCACCTCCTCTTATATCGGGCCTTGTGGGCCGATCGGATTTCTATCAAGAAGTCAATTAAAATGTTGTCTTACACCCTGGTGTATGGCAAGGAGGCCATCCTACCAACCCATATAGAGATCCCTGCATTACAGCGGTTGGATGAGTAAGAAGAAGTTAATCATATGAATAACAGGCTGGCTCAGCTACTGCAGCTAGAGGAAGACCGTGAGAAGGCCTACCAAAGATTCGCTAAGCATGCTCAGATCACCCGAGACTGGTTCAAGAAAAAATCCTCCGATCGGACATTCAGAGTGGGAGATCTGGTATAGAAGTGGGACTCCTGGAAGGCCAAGCCTAGGAATCACGATAAATTGGATGCTTTATGGGATGGATCGTTCGAAATTGTGAAGGTAAACTCAGCCAATTATTTCATCCTCAAGGATGCAGATGGTCAGATATTGCCAATTTCTGTCAATGGTATTTATTTGAAGACTTTCCATCACTGAAACGAAAAAAAAAAAAAAATGGTTCAAGTTTTACTTTTGTATGTAAGATTTTTTATCTTTGTATATACCCTGTTTCAATATTGCCAAGAGGTTAAGTATCACACTACCACAGTGACAAGCCCCAACTTCGCTAGGCTTAGCAAGAATCTCCTTCAGGGAATTTATGTGCAAAGTGACTAATGCGAGATGCTTCACAGCGAAGCACTTAGGCCAAGAAAGAGTCCTCGGAAGACCAAACAACATCAAAATGAAGGCGTGAGGAACACTTCACAAAAAGGGGTCCGAGCGAAGCAGTTTTCAAAGGGAATTTAGCGAATCATTTTTCAAAAGGAACAAGCTTCAGAGGCTAACATTCTACAAAGCAAGCAGTGACGCAACGAGGTAAAACTACTTCAGGCCCAAAGCATAGAGGATCACTCACACCGAAGGTTCACCGTGAAGTATCTTTAGCACCGACTTCCACTTTGCCAAACAAAAAATGCACAAGGTGGGGAGCATTTAAAACGTGTCTTGAGAGACACCGACAGCAACCTAGGGGAACACTCGCAACAAGTGACTTTAATTCAAAGGTGGCAGGACACATCCCAAGAAAATTTGGTTACGAGAAAAGCTTGCGCCCAGGTACAAGGTAGCAGAGAGTTAAGTTTCCAATGCTGGGCAAATCATCGAAACACATGGGTCCATGTACCATGCTGTCGTGAAGCCAATAAAATGGCAAAATGACCTCCTTCGTTTGAGTTACGAATTTAATTTTGGTAGGTGCCATAAATTGAGGTAGTTGCCTTTTAAGGCTATAAAACGTGAGCCTTAGCAGTAAAAGGGGTGTTCGCCAACTGTTAATGCAAGATTAAGAGCCCTCGCTAATAGCCTGCATTTCCCTCGTTCTTCGCTTTGAATCTCTCTGCGTCAAAAACTCTGCTACCACCTATATCCAGAATGAGGAAGAATAATTCTAAGGAAATGGGAAAGGAGCCTGAGGTAGCAGGCCTAGAGAAAACAAAGAAGGGCAAAGAGGAGAAAAATCATAGACCAAAGAGGGTCAACCTCAACCTCCACCCAAAAAAGCAAGCTGTGGAGGAAAGAGAGGATTCAAAAGAAGAACAGCCTGAAGAGCCACCAATTAATGGGTGGGAGAAAATAAGGGACACTGAACTTTCAAAGAGCGTGGTTGAGCTTCGATATACTATTGATTTCATAAAAAGTAGACTCTCTACGGAGAACAAGAGAGCCGTCACCTATTACTCGTAGATATACTGGTATCTGACCCCGCCCACGCACCATTGTCCCGAATTAATTTGTGCCATCGCACAAAACTACCAGCCCTCCTCCAGATAAGTGTTGGACATCGCAGGCCATAAATTATTTTCAATTTTGAAAGAATATGTGCAAGGATCTTTCACGCCCCAATAAGGGCTACCTAATAAGGGCTGTCTAAGGGTTATTCTATTCGCAATGTCATCTTGAGCGAACAAATGGAGAGGTTCACCAGCTCCAGTTATATCATAAAATTTTTGAGTGAGAACCTCAAGGACGGGCTCCCTTTAGGCAAGCTTCCTCAGATGCCTCGCCCCTTGATGGATTTCAAGAGCACAGACATATTCTCCATCATTACGTGGGTTGCAGGCCTGTCAACTGATGCTTTGATGCACCCTTGGCAAGTGTCATTGGCCGAATGTATTTCATGAGGGGAGTTTTATGCCCCAAATTTGTCAAGGCCAAACACAAACCTGATATTCTTTGACTGGGCAGAATGGATGGCTCGGACCTTGCACACACGGCTAACCAGCATGAAGAATTTTGGGACGGGCCAGTACTTCGGACCTTGCTCTTTCTTGGTTTGGTTATTTTTCTATCATGTACATAAGCATTTTGCCCACATTACCATTTCTTCAAGTGGCAAATATGGAGCTCCTATGCCAATGTATCAGTGAACTCCCCTCCTGGCAAGGACGGAGTCGTATTATGCTTTTAATCAGTAGTTTATAGGACCTGCTATTCATTTGTTGAAGGGTTCTTGCCCTTGGGTGCCTATCAGTCTAAGGGATAAAGTGGTGAAGGAGGAAAATGGAGACATCTTTCAATTGATGCAAGGGCTTGTGATTCGCTTATTCAAATTCACAGGTAAACCCTTCCTGCTACCCATTTACACCTTGAAATACCAGTTCACATTGGAGGTCGTTCGACAGAGCGACGTGACAAACATCGTCTATGACCACGGCTAAAAATGGATGCACACCTACGACTTCCATTTCAAAATGGGGGTAATTGAGGTGTTTGCCCTAAAGCAGCATGTATTCTTGGAGGAGAAGCTTGTTGACTTTGGTTTGCTGCAAATTCCTCAACGGTGGTGTTACGACCCCTTGGGGGTGATGAGGGATCACCTTCGATTCAAAAAATTTCATGTATGCCCTCACCCGGAGATAGTGGAACAAAGAAACAACCCTAATGGGAGAGATTTGGAGTGGCATCTGGAGAGAATGAAAACCTTGCCTCCCTGGCATGAGTTTTACCCCATAGAGGTCGAGTATGATCTAGTTATGCACCCCTTCCTGGGCCCAGACTCCACATTTTGGAGAAGGATGAAGGATGAATTGAGGGAAGAATTGAAGGGTTGGGGTGAAGAACAATTAAAGGAATGGTGGATAATGAGAGTTCATTGTCAGAAGATGAAATCATACAGGATCTTGGAGATGGATAGAGACTTCACAATTATTTACGAAGCCAACGCTGGGACTTGGAAGCCCATCTCCTTTGCTGACTTCATTTCCCCTAGTGCCCTAGGTTCGGGTGAAATCCCAAGGAGAGCTGATGATGCTTTGAAAAAATAGGAAGAGGAGGAGGTAGAGGCAACATCACAAGAGTTGCCTTAGGAGGAAGAGAAAAAAAAAGAAAGAAATCAAAACAAGTCCAAGTACCTCTGACTCATCCGAAGCGATCGCGTACCAAACCTCCAGGTGCGTCTGGAGAACAGCCTGTAGCAGGCTCATCTAAAGGGAATGTTGATTAAACAACATCGCAAATGGCTAAGGTAGTTTCAGAGATAGATGTCATCGATGTGGAGGAACTCCTCCAACAAGAAGGAGGCCCTGAAGAAGAAGTTGCAAAATTCAGAAGTGCAAAAGCTGGAAAGGAACAAGAGCCGATCATGTAGGAAACCACTACTTCTGCTCTATCTGGGGAGCACGTAGGTATGCACTCCTCACCCATCACATTGGTTTCTCAAGGTATGTCCACCACGGTCCTAGCCAAAGGTCCTCATCAGTCTCTCTCTCTCTCAAAAGTTTGGTCACCCCATCACATGTTGCCCTTCGCCACCTCGAGTTTGCCTCATGATCCCGTTAGCCCCACAAGCATATCTACCCCATTTGAGTCGTCAGGCCGGGACAAGTCCATCGATACTACTTTGCTCACCCACGCCATCGTTCCCTTGGTTTTTAGTTAGGACAAAGGTAGTACTCCAACGCCAAACCCTGTCCCTCGCTTCCCTGTCACGCATGACATTATTTCCCTTGCCGAAAATCCTACCACACCTACCGCCAAACCTACTGGAAAGGCATCCCCTGTACAATCATTGTATTTTTCACCCCCTTGGTTGGAGACCCAGTATCGTTTGAAATGGAACTAGCTATGACTAAGGAACGTCTCCTAGAAAAAAAGCTGCTCCAAACCCGGTAGAACACAAATAAGATGTTGAAGGAGGTGAGGAAAAAGAAAGGGCGCTCTTTGGCCAAAGTAGAAAAATGTGTTGTTTTTGACTTGAAAGGCAGAAAGTTGCATAAGGTGAAAAATGTCCCCAAGGTCCAAAAGCCACTGGACGAGATGACCCCTGCTGATTTTGACTATCAAGAGAAGGTCAAGGACCTGGAGTACTTAGATGTGGACAATGAATCTGAATCTATGCATGTACGAATAGAAACATTTCATGCACATGCAAATATCGCCAATCAGTGCCGATTTGAAGTAGAGAGTGCCAACATCAAGTTGGAGGATGATCTAGCCAGAACCCACTCCAAGATAGAAGACACGGAGAAGCAGTGAGAGATGATGAAAAAGGAAGTAGACGCCTTAAAACAGCAAGTAGAACAACTGCAGGGTATGACTGAAAATCAAAGCAAGATGCCGAGGCTGATCTAAAGGCCAAAGAATTTGAAAGCAAAATCTTGCAGATGCAACAACAGTTGTATGAAAAAGAGAGCCTGGAGCTATTTGATAGAGGCAAAATAAAGGAAATCCGCTCGCACCTGCTCAAAAACTTCAGATCTCGGGCCTCCAGTGCCCTGTCAATTTTAACCTACATCACCGAAGCCCAGTATGCTACTACTCAAGAAGGGCCAATAGTGGATGAAATCACATAAAAAATCAGAAGCCGACTCAAAATGGCTTTTGAGGTCCAAAGTATCAAATATCAGAACCTGTAAGTCGTTGTGATGAGCCAGACAACCAGAGATTGGTCCACAACCCAAGCCACGATCCGTGCCTTCTTCTCCAAGGTGAGGAAAGCATAGAAGGCGAAGGACCTCATGGATGTATTTGAACACGAGCAGCGCACATCACTGGGATACTTTCAAGATATCTCTTCATTAGGTTTCCCAAGTTTCACTGATGATGATGGGAACCTTTTGACTAAGGAAGAACTCAAGCTGGCTTGGCTCCATTTTGAAGGTGACATCTCAGAGATAGACGAGTGGGAGGAGCCAATTACATAAGGGCAAGTCATAGATTTCATCCTGAGACATTGCAAAATCTTGGCCTGCCTGAATGATCTGAGCACAAGAGCTAAACATGCTAACATAGGGCAAATTGATCGGTTCCATGTTCTGGTCAAAGCACTACAAGACCGAGAGCCTTTCCAAAAAGGTGCCTGGGCTCATGTTTGCCGAACCATGGAATGCATCCGCGATCGCCTTCCCCCACCGCCACAACAGGAAGCCTCACCAGAAGAGGAATAAGAAGAGGAAGAAGAAGAAGAAGTTGTGGAAGCACCCCCGAAAAGAGAAAAAGGAGAAGGGTTTGGAGGTAACTCTGGCCCAATGGATTAAGGCTGAGGGTTCTTACACCGAGGTGAGCTTGTTGCCTTGTGAGCTGCCAAGAATGTTGAAAATTTTGTCACATTGCCTAGAGGGGTAGTAAAATAATTTTTTTTGTAAAGTGTTTCTTTTAATTTCATGAATTTGTTCCCTTATTTTTTTAGAAACAACATTTTTAAACATTGCAACAATTCTGGCTTTCATTGCCATTCCCCCTTGTACATAGAATAGCTTTGCTACTGAGCAAGCCAAGAGTATGAGCTTCGCAGGAAAAGGAATACAGCTTCGCAAAGAGGTCTCTAAGGCATAAAAAGAGTTTTGCATGTGAAGCAGCCCAAACAGATGATTCGAGCGAAAGTTTTGCGAAGCAAAATTCGAAGAAGTCCAAACATTGAAAAACTACTTCGCTAAGAAATTGACGAAGCACCCACTTCGGGCCTCCCTACTGGTGAACCATTTTTACTTAACCCAATGTTGTCGCAAAGCATCCACTTCAGATAAATTTCGGGCAAAGCGTTTCCACCCGAAGCGATAGTGGCTTGTGAAGTACAAAACACTTTTTTAAGGTGAGAATGCACTTCGATCGAAATCCTCCAAAACCACGGCTTTAAACAAGGTTCACGGGGAAGCATTTTGACAAGCCCATCAGCGAAGCATCCACTTCGGGCAGAGAACCTCGCGAAGCAAATTTTGACATGCCTTCTCGATGAAGCAACGAGAGATGGAGAGCCCCGTCTTGAGGAGAGAAATCTACTTCAGCATTTTACATCCCCGAAGCCGTTTTGCGAAGCTCCTTCATGTGAAGTACATAACCAAGGGAGATGATCCGCTTTAGCTTACATTTATTGCAAAGAAGGGTCATGAACTAGAAATTGGTGAAGCGCTTCAAGGGCACGCACTCCAAGCCTAGGTATTTTTTTGAGGCAATCAAGTGCCTCATAAATGAATTTTTACGTGCTCGATGAACTCGCTGCTCATTTTTAGCAATATGAAAAGAGGTATTGGTCTCAAAAGGAGAGCTCAACGGACATGGCAACCACTCGAGCTCCACACCCAGAAGCCTAGGATGGATCAGACGAATCATAAATGCAAGTTTCCTCGGCTGACCTGGTTACAGTTGCCAGTTATAGAAAAATATTTGAGAACTTGGTCATGGGAGCCACGAAAGCTGACTTCTCAGGTTTTCGAGTATGTACTCCTCCATTTTGTGCATTGATGGCTCAGAGGGTTGGTCCTCTATAAAAACCCAAGCATTTTAATACAATGGGGGGGGGAATTTTTGCTAGAAAGCTACTGTAACTTGAATCCCTGTGATTAATACTAAAGAGCTTCGGGCTTAATGTCTCTCTTGTATGCTGCCTTCTGTAATTATTTTTGTTATTTCTTTCTTCATTTGCATACTGTAATTTTGCATTTTGGATTTAGGTGTGCGATTGGGGATAGAACCCTGGAATCTTCCCGAAGGATACATAGGGGGGAAAAATGCTATAATAGTTCTCTTGTATGCTACCTATGGATAGTGTTTCTGTTATATTCACTCATTTCCTAGTTGTCGTAATTTTGAATTTTTGGATTTCGATGCAAGGGGGAGGGTAATCCTGGAACTCATCCAGAGGATACATAGGAGGACTAGTATTGCGTTCATTTCATTTTATTCTTGGTATTTATTGTTGTTGTTTCGGGCTATTAGCTAGTAATCGTGCTGCTGGTTCTTTCCCACTTTAATTCACCAATATTTCTTCCCTTACACTATTTATTTCTTTCCTGCACCCTTACTATTTTTATCTCTTTCTTGCACTCTTGTCTCAAAACTCCAAGTAGTTTAGTAAAGGAGTCGGCATTTCTCCAGAGATTGGCACGAGGGGCATCTCCTCCTCTTGGCCTTTCAATGTTGGTCTAGGTCTAGGGCGCGTACACTTCCCAAAATCCTTTCCTGGGCAGATTTTATGATCAATAGTTTACTCCTCAACCAATAGATGTTTTACTTCTATTTTTCCTTCATGACTATCAAAGTGTTGAAAACTCTATAGTAAAATATTGGTGAAGGCAACGGACTGATATGAATCAACATACTCATCGTAAAGCTCCAAAAATGATTTGTCCAACTTCAGCCCATAAGGAGTTGTTGGCTTCCCTCGATGAACCCGCATTATTCACCAATTCATAATTTTCTCCTCAGTCCTTTCAGGATCACTTTCTTTAAATTGGCTAAAAAAACCTGGTGAAGGGATTTAAGATTTATACCTAGCCATATTATACTTCGCCTCTTGCTCATAACAATCATGCCAAGGTGGAAGAGATGTCATATTTTCAATGTGCCAATTCATATAAGGCCCATCAAAATTATTTTGGTTCTTCTGAATATCAGGCCGAGGTCAGCAATAAAACAATTTGGATTTTATAATAGCTATAAACTTACCCAACAGGTCATACCTCCAATGCTAAGATAGCTCTATGAGTCCCAAATCTTGTAATGTTACTGTAAGGAGCTAATTTTGTCCTACTTGGATCACCTCTATACTGCCAAATTTAAACAATATATTGCATGTTATTTTCTTCCCGTGCCCAACTCCATACACATCATTCATGTAATCTTACTGGCACACTACTTCCATAGCAAAAACATGCTTAGTAGAAAAATAGGGCAACAAAAATGGCTTACCCGTAAAACCAAAAATTCTCACTACGCCTTGAGTAAGCAAAAAAATATCTCCTTTTTCTTGGGCAACGACTACATCTCTTAATTCCGATAGCACCCTCTTGCATGTACTACAAAGAAACTCTATCACGGGCCCCAAAAACCAACTGTTAAAACTATAAAATGACTCCCTTTTTGTCAAGATGGAAGTCCACATATAAATCGATAGAGGTTCATTTTTCTCATTTGTCTCCGTTACTACAATAAAAGGAAAGCACCGCTGAAGCTAGAAAAAGAAAAACCATACTAGAAAATAAGCATGCCTGAATGAATTTTCCTCTCCAATTTGTAATTTTTCCAACTGAAAATCTAACCTCCGAGAAATAAATTCAGCCCAATCAAAAAATATTTTATTGGTACCCTATCTCATAGCTGAAGGGGAATAAAATTCCACCGAGAAAATACATTGTGCTAAGGCCGCCTGCCACTTATGAATGGTATCATCCGAAGGTAAACCTACGACCCATGCCAACATTGAATAAATGTCTAGGATTTTAAAATCCGTGAGCGGCTTTGGCAAGTTAGGAAGTTGCCCCATCGGTGGCTCCTTAATCAGCTGGGTCTCCATAAATTGGTGTATTGTTACCATGGAGACATATCTATCTTCTTGCTTATTAGTATGCATTTTTTTATGAAACCCATAGGAAGGGGGCTTTAATCCACAAGCGAATGCCTCCTAAACCTCATCTAGGGTGATAGTGAAGAGTATTTCCCTCTTAGAATTTCTCACAGCTCTGGTGAATGGGTTGTAAAACTAAGCAATAAGCCACACTAGCTCAGGACAAGGGTGAACTGGTGGGCACAGGTACCAGAATAGCTATGAATGATAAGGCACTATCAACCAGATTTTTGATGTAACCCCCTAGTTTACTGTGAACCGCAACCTTTCCACCCCTTTGTGGGTAATGATATAGTTATTGATTTCTGCCATCATGTCATCATACGGGTCTAATTCGACATAGTAATTCTTTCGGGTCTTCTTAGATATATACTTTGAAATTTTGGGCTCTACAACCTCTGTAACGTCTTTAGGCTCTTTGCTTCGCTTTCCCATTTTATTTTTCCTTGAAAAATACTCTAAATACTCTCTGGGAACTTTTGCAACGATAGTTCAAAATATACGACAATAATAAAAATTTGAAAAAAAATAAACTATGGGTTTTTACCTCATCCTTTATATAGAGCATTCTCCCATCTGCCACAATAAATGTTGTGTTAACCTGGATGCTTTTGGGAGAATGTGAGCATTGATTCACTCGCTTGGCACCATTCCCAATGTTATAACGGTATCGCCTTTGATTCACTACCAAATCATCCTAGGAAAGAGTGCCCTTCCTCATAGCGTAACTTCATTGTAAATCATGCCCTAGTTGTCGAAGCTTGCTTGGAAAAATAAATCGACCGCCTAAAAACCAATGGAATGTCTTCTTTGTTCCTCGGGAACACAAATCTTCTGCACGTTTGAATTAAATGCATTTAAAATGTGCTTCTACCTGCATTCTTGTTCTCCAAAATTCACCACGTGTTTAAGAGTGCAATCCTTCCGCAACGTGCTTCTAAAATCGAAAGCAATGCACTTGTCCCCTTTTTCTTCGGTGAAATCATCTTATGAGCGCCCAATATTCTCCTCTTCCTTTTCTGAAAATCACTGCGCTTTCAAAGCAAATTATCTTTAAATCATCATCTGTTTCAGGACGTCTCTGATTTGCTTGGATGTTTCATGGTGAATGGCATCCTTTAATAAACTTCTCTCCTTTGCTATTTCACCCATACTTAGAAAATTTAATTTTCTAAAAAAAAAAAATTGCTTTTAAAAGCGGCTTTTCTCCTTTTAGCTTTTCCTTTGATTTTTCTTCTAAAAGGGGCACCCTGCATTAACATCTAAAATTTCCCCTTTTACTAAAAAGAACAAAGCACATGAGTTTTTTTTTTAGATATTAAATCCTTATCGCTCCAAACACAACAATTCCCCATAATTTCTTTCCACATGGCAACACGTGCGCTTTAATCAATGCGCTCGCCCAAACTAGGGGTGAACGGTCGTTTCACCCCTTTTCTGGGGTGAAAATGATTTTCAAGCGCTTATATATACTTTCTATGCTTGTTTGCACCTAAAAAAATGCTTAAGACCTCGCATGCCACCAACACGTTCACCCCAAACTTAGGCGAACGAGCATGTCACCACGTCTTCGGGGCAAACATGATTTCAACCTTTTCTTCGATGCTTATGTTTTTGAAACAACTTTTAATCTCTTTGCAACTTTTAAATTCGATGATGATTTTATCAACACATCCACCCAAACTAGGGTGAATGTGACTTTGTTGTTCCAATAGTAAGTTGCCTGGGTGTTTTTACTTACTTACTTTACATATCCATTTCAAAAGGGCCCAAAGCTTTGTGTTCCTTCCTCGGGTGAAAATGCCTCATAGATATTTCAATCCCAAAGGAGTGGCGAAAACATCCCCCCTTTTTTAAACACTCATTTTTTTATATTATATATATCATCACTATATAAAGCAAATAAAAATGCTAACAAGAAGATATGTACATATTTACAAGATGATACCTCATTGAAATTTCGTCATTGAATATAGGCCTTCAAGTGAAGACCATTCACCGGGATAGGAAGATCACAACCCTCCATGTCATGAAGATGATAGGCATTTGCCGAATTTACTGCAGAAATTTGAAAAGGGCCTTCCTAGATAGCATCAAACTTATGGTGTTTCCCTAGCTTAGCCTTCTTCTCGTTCCATTTGAGAACTAAGTCTCCTACTTGAAATCTATGCTCAGTTGTTTTCTTTCCGAACCACTTCTGCATCTCTTTAGTGTGCTCAGTGAATTTTTGATACGCCTTTTCTCTATCTTCTTCCAACTGCAATAATTGTGCCAATCTTGCACTCATAGGCTCGTACTCCTCATCCTCATCTTGAAATAACTACAATGTTTGAAGGACCGAAAGCTCAATGTGGGTAGGTAGGACAACCTCTTTTCCATACACCAAAGAATACAAAGATGTTTTGATAGATTTTTTTATAGATATGCGATCCACCCAAAGAGCCTGGTTCAACAATAGGTGCCAACTCCTCTTGTTATTATTTCCTAGTGTCCTTTTTAGAATACATAGCAAATTTTTATTGGTAGATTCGGCCAAACCATTCCCTTGTGGGTAATAATTGGATGATGTTTTGAGATAAATCCCATATTTGCTAGTGAACTCTGTGATTTTGGCCCCAATGAATGGAGTTCCATTATCAGTTACAATTGAATCTGGGATGCCAAAGCGAGTAATAATTCCTTCCAAAAAATAAATGACGATTGTCTGATCAACCTTCTTGGTGGGAATAGCCTCTGCCCATCTAGTGAAATAATTAGTTTTCATTAAGATGTATTTATGTTCTATAGAAGAATGTGGATCGATGACTCCGATGAAGTCAAGACCCCATTGCTAAAAAGGTGCTTCCACCTGAATTGGGCATAGAGGCAGTGCTCCTTTCCTGATTCTACCAATGTATCATTGATAGCTTGTCACAATGCTGACTTACTTTATGAGCATCGACGAATAGAGTAGGCTAGAAATAGCCAGCTCGAATAATTTTTAAGGCCATGGGCCTACCTACATAGTGACCACCGGATAGCCCAAAATGAAATTCTTCTAATATTTTTTCCTTTTCAGATTCCTTCACACATCTAAGGAGAATTCCATCAATATTTTTGTGAAATAGCCCATTAGGCAACATAACATACTTGAGGGCTTGTAGCCTAAACCTCCGATGCTATGAAGCATCAAGGTGTGGTGGACACTTTCCAGAAGTAAAGTAATCAATAAGCTCCTCTATCCAGTCATGATTACTCATAATGTGATTTACAAAAATAATTTCATCAACCTCTTCCTCTTGCATCATATCCAACGATTTAGACATGATGCTTTTAGCTAACTCTTGGCATAAAGCTCACCCATGAACTAGCTTTGTTGGTTGGATCTCCACATCATATTCTTGAATTTTTGAGACCCAACCTGCCCTTTTGTCGCCTAGTTCTCCTTGGAGTATGAAGTTTCGAACATCAGGATGTATAACATAAATGACAGTTTTTCTCTGGGAAACAAAGTGTTGGAACTTCTTTAATGATTTCATCATCATGTACACCTGCTTCTCAATAAAATTGTACTTCTCCTGGTGGGGTGCAATGACTTGACTCAGGAAGGCAATTGGCTTCTCATCTCCATCTTCTTGCTTCTGCATCAAAACTATAGCATAGCTCTCTTGCTCACCTACTGCATAGAGAATGAAGTCCTTTGAATAATCAAGATTGATCAACACTGGAGCTTGGGTGATTCTTTCCTTGATCTCTCGAAAAACTCATCTTCTGGCTTCCATCCATTTAAACTCGGTATTCTTCTTTAAGAGCTCAATCATGGGTTTCACAACCTGAGCAAAGTCGACAATGAACTTGTGGATGAAATTTATTTGGTCGAAGAATGATTGCAGATCCTTTTTGTTAGCAGGAAATGGTAGCTTTAGGAGTGCTTCAGCTCTTGTAGGATCAATTGCCAATCCTTCTTGTGAGATCACATGACCCAAAAACTTCCCTTCCTTGACAACAAATATTGACTTTTTTGGATTAATAGAAATCTCGAACTCACGACACTTCTCGAACACCTACCTCAAATGGAAAACATGGTCTTCTCTATGGTGTGAAAACACAGTCATGTCATCAAGATAGATTACAATAATTCTATTCAATAACTCACCGAAAGTGATGTCCATAGCCCTCTAAAAAGTAGCGCCAGCATTTGAGAGTCCAAATGGCATCCATTGGTAGGCAAATGTGCCCCACTTAGTGGTGAATGTTATTTTATGTTGGTCCTCATATTTCACCCATATATGATTATAACCAAAGAAGCCATCTAACAATGAAAATCTCTGTGCACCAGCGACCACATGAAGGATTTGATCAATCTGCGATAGAGGGTAATGATATTTTAGTGACACTTGGTTCAAGTTCCAAAAATCTACACATAATTGAATGTCTCCATTCTTTTTTCATACTGGCACTAGGTTCGCCACCCATGTCGAGTGCTTAATTGGATAAATTATCTTCACCTCTAGCATCTTCAACAATTCTACCTTCATGAGTACTTCTATCTTGGGATTGACAGGCCGTTGTTTTTGCCGAAAAGGTTTTACTCCTTCCTGTAGCTCAATGGTATGTTGGATCACGTTCTTGTCATATCCCTTTAAATCCTGATAGCTCCATGCAACGATGTTGGGGTACTCATAGCACAAGTTCTTAATGTCTTCCAACTCTTCAAGCATGCAATCAGTTTCGATTTTGATGATCTTTTCAGGTTCTAGCTGTAATTCCTTATATTCCTTAGCATCCACCTTAATCCTATGCTTTTTTGCCCTATCATTTTGATCAAACAAACTTTTCAAAAAAATTAGTCCCCTAGGAATGTGATTGTTCTTCAATTGTATCATCCCTTCCATCTCTTCTTCAACAAGCTTTCTGTCATCTATGCTTGCAACTTCCTTGATCAAAAAATTTGACTATTTTCTCATCATTGTCGAATACTTGCCAATAGATGTTCTTGTCAGGGACTGAGGGTCTATAAATCACCCTGATAGTCTTGGGATTTTTGACTATTTGCTCCGTGGGAGAATAATTCATGCCAAGAGAGGCTAGAATATCTGTGTGTTTGTTTTTCTCATGAGAAATCACCTGAATGTTCAAAGTTGTGAAAGATTCAAACAAATCCCACACTTTGTTGTGGTAGGCTTTTAGGTAATGCTACTTAGACACACATTTATTAGTGGTTTGGTTGACAATGAGTTTGGAGTCACCAAAAATTTGTAGTTGCTTGATGCCCAACTTTTCAGATTTCTTCAATCCAAGGCACAACGCTTCATATTCAATTGCATTATTTGTGCAACTCCAAGTCAATCTGTAAGAATAGGTCTTCTGTAACCCCATTGGGGAGATCAAAATGATACCAGCTCCTACGCCATTCTTACATCTAGCACCATCAAAATAAAGCTTCCATAACTGATCTATGATAGGATCTAGGGAATCAGGGACTCTTTCTTCAGTCTGCTCTGGTTTGGTTATCGTATAACAACCAATGTCCGTTCCAATCATTGCATTAAAATCTATGAGTGAGAATTCATCTTCTAGGTGAAGTTCACCAAGTGCTTCTTCCATCAAGTCAACTTCTTCTAACTCTTCAGTCATCATGTTAATTGCGCCTAGAGATTTTTCTTCCTCCTCCAACTTCTCAATATGAAAATTTGATGGCTTTTCATTATATATGTGAATTCTATTTCCTTTGAATGGGATCTCCAAATGCAAATAGTCTAGGGAAAGGTATCCTCCCAGTTTCACTGTGAACTCCCTTGAGAGACACATGCTGAAGTATGGCTCTAGGTCGACCACTACCACTTCCTGGATGACCGTGATTTGTGGTATACTATGAAGGATAATAGGAATATCTTTGATTACTCCTACCATTTTGACCAGAGTCCCATCTAGCTACAACACTCTTGGGCTACTTCTTGTGTATTCCATCCCCATCACTTCACATACTGCCTTTGGCATGACAGTAGTCATAGCACCAGAATCAATCATACAATTGTGTACAATCCACCCCTCCATTCTGAGTGACAAATAAAATGGGGGTGACCTATTCTTTCTAGTGGCCGAAGTTGGTAGTGCTTGCACCAAAACTATTTGAGAAGGATTTTTCTTTTGATCTTTAGCGGTCTTCAAAGACTCTTGTAGTAGGTCAACTTGTCCAAGAAACTGTAGTGCATCATACAGGCTCACTTTCGTGGGTATCTTCTTTATTTCTTCCATAATATTATAATTTGAGATGGTCAAAGCCTTCTCTTTTGTGATCCGCTCATACTTGTCCCGGTACTGCTAAGTAGCTTCTACCCTTTGTCTCTTTGTCAATGACGGGTACTTGATTATCTCCTTGGCTTACTCTTTCGTTTCATTTTGTGTTTGGGTAGCTGTTGCAGGTTGTGAGGTTGATGCTTTTGTTTGGGCCTTTTCTTGAGCTTGCTTAGGTAGTAAATCCTTTAACAAGATGGAATCCTGCTTCTTAGCCATTGCACCAAGCGCTTTCACTATAGGTTGCCCTTTTTTATTTTGCACCTTTGGTTTCGCAAGCACCTTCAAGGGTTCAAGCTTAGCTCGATCTACAGTTACTAGTTTCTTTTTGGACCTTGTAAGAACCAAAACTTGCTCCAAGGATGGCATCATAAAATTATGATCAGCCTCCCTGATCATGTTGATTTGTCCTCCAGCTAAAATTTTTGCAAGCGTATGCACATAGTTCATATGCACCATACAAGTTTCTTCTCCATGAGGATCATTGCATGTTGAACACCAGTACACCTTTTATGTCATGCTAGTCTCCTTGTTTTCTAGCACTTTTGTGCTCTTCTTAGGGCCTCTACTAGTAGATGCTTGCTCTCAAGTAATCGATGGATTTTGAAATCTCCTTGACCAAAATTCAGCCTCGGCTTGCTTCTTCCTTACCATCGTAAGCTCATTTGATATCATCCTTAAGGCTGAGTTATTTGATTTTACTTCCTGTAACAAATGTAATCCCCCAAAAAAACCCCCCCTTCTACGTGAAGATTTTGATCATCTTAAGGCTGAATTGATATCATCCTTAGGAGGTATAGGGGGCATTGGAAAAGGTAGAGGTATAGGCAATGTGGGCAATGGTAATGGGATCGGTGGCACTAGCAATGCTGGAAAAGGAACAGATGATGGCAATTATGGTACTGACTGAGAGGGTAACTATAGAAAGATTGGAGCTAGATGTTGTGGGATAGGGATCGAAGCGATTTGAGGTGGGCTTGAGCTCCATGAGGGAACTAGGTACATGGAAGGCATGGGTTGCAAAAACACACTCGAATACAAATACTGTGGTAGGTCAAGCAAAATAGGCATCATCATTTTTGGAGGAAGCTTACCTATGGCAATCAAGTCAGATTCAGATTTTTGGGCTTGTGTATATAGATCAGGGAAAGTGTTTACATTGGTTTACCAAATAACCATACCAATATCGATGTTGAATGCCCTAAGGTAATAGAACGTGGCTTGTTCATGCGTGGGCCACAAACCATCAGGGACTCTTTGCTAGCTTTGAGTGAACCTGACGTTGAAATCAACTATCTCCTCCTACGGATGTCTTTGGATCATTGTAAACTGATGTAGCAAGGAGTATGGATCAACTTGCTCATGAAAATTTTTAATCAACAACTCTACCAACTGATCCCATGAGGTAATAGTGCCAGGTTGCAACGATCGATACCAATACAACAACTTTCCTCTCAATGATAATACCAACAATTTTACCATTACATCTTCATCTGTTATTCCATGGATCGTAGCCAGAGAAGCTACATCCTGAATATGTTCATAGGCCATCTTACCAGTGCCATCATAGGTCGGAAAAGCCTTCAAAGCTACTTGGGGCACTAGATTTTGTGCTTGTAATTTCAAGGCCCCTAAGCTATTCCATGTTGGGAACTGCCTTGGTGGTTGTGGCTACTGTGGTGGTGGATTTTGGGCCATGTGAACTGGTGTATGAGGTGGAGCTTGAGGGACGCTAGTGGCAGTACTAACTGGACTTATGGGAGTAGAAAATACACTAGCTAGTCATGAGGATGTGGTAGATGATATATGGGATGTATGAGGTAATGAAGATGTATGACGTAGAGTGGCTAATTGAGGGTGCTCTCCTAACCTTTGAATATCAAGTTCGTAGAACTCAATTTGATGATCTAGATTTTTGGCCTTCGATCTTGTATTCATGAGACACAGCTTTCATTGTCCTCACGTTTGGAGATTTTTGGGTATAATCGAGTCACCAGATGTTCTAACTATACAACACGAAGGCGAACATCAAACCTTAATACTATCAAAAGTGGAACTTTTGAGGTCCCACTGGGCATGCCAAAAACTATTGGTCAAATATTTGCCTAATCAACAAAACTTCATTTGTGCACCCTAGACATGGCCAACATTGAATGACCAGAGGAAAGAGATGTCCTCCGTGTCAATCTCCAAAGAGGGCTAGTCTACCCCGAATCCTACACCTTCAGCCTGTGGCCATATTTCTCATTTCTTTTTGTAATTTTTAAATCTCTTTCCTGCAACTCTAGTATTCAACTAGTGGAGAATTTATTTTGGGATCCAACCCTCTCTGGAGATTGACACGGAGGACATCTCTTTCCTCTAGTCATTCAATTTTGGCCATGTCTAGGGTGCACAAATGAAGTTTTGTTGATTAGGTAGATATTTGACCAACAATAACATAATAGTAACAATAATAATCATTAGTTAAATTTCAACTCCACACTATTATTTAAAATTTTTATATTTATTAAAATTGATATTTCAAATTATTTGGTAAATTATAAATTCAATAAACTTGAAGCTCTCTCTTATTCATTGTATAGACTTTGATTCTTTTTATTTATATAGTCATATATTATTGAAATTAATATATCAAATTATTTGCTATATTTATTATATATAAGCATAGCAAAGGATTATATTTACTACATAGTCATTTATTATACTTGAAGCTCATTCTCATTCATTCCATAGACTTCATTTTCTTATATATCAATAATGCTTGATTAATCTCTATGCTTACCCATATCTATTGTTATCAAATTTATTTATTTTTGATAATTTTATGTAAGTAAAAGGGAGGTTGAGATCATAAAGAGTATTATCAAATGTTAAAATCCCTCATCTTCACAATAATTTTTTCCACTAATTATTCCATCAAAATAACATGATCAATATTATTAATTTCCATTGTATGGAAATCAATATTAGATTTTTAAAATTAGAGGCCAGAGTACTCTCGAGTCCATGCAATCACTAATAGTAGGATAAAACTTAAGGTGTATTTTCCAAATGGTTGTTTCAAAGACCTACAACTCCTTACAATGGAAGTCAAAGCATTATTTGTGGAGTAAATTTAAAAATCTCAAACTTATTATCATATTCTATGGAACTTTCACATACAATTGTTAGAATTTTTTTGTTCAGTATTTATTTTTGTTTTAAAATTTAATTTTAAATTATATATTTTAAGCTTAGTTATCAAATTCCTCGAATTTTTTAAATAAAATTTGAAATTGGTAGGATTCAAAACTCTAATGAATAAAGTCGGCGAATAAACCCTAAATTCAATTGAAAAAAATTAAACATAAAATATGTATAAAAAACCCTAAAATCATCATTAACAGTTGAAAAATAAAACCCACAACTTATATAAAGTTCAAGCAAAGTTACAATATGGTAAAATCTCTTACCTCTAAAATATAAAATATATATCAATCTATTTTCTTTAGTTCTTTATTATCACTTGAGAGAATGGACAACAATGATAGTTCTGTGTTAATATGCATGATATTTTTTTAGAATGAATTTATCACGTGATTTTTTATTATAATTGATAGAAAACTTGTAATTTATCTTTTAAAAAAAATTATTGATTTAAATGTTTGAAAATCTTCTCATCTGTTAAAAAATTACTATGTTTAGATAAAGTTATAAAAATGTTTATATTTTTAAAAATATTTTAAAGTATATATTTAAAAAAAAAAATTATTAAAATCAAATATTATAATTTTGTATCTTTGATTTTTAAATTTTATATAAAAATAAAAAATAAAATTATTTCAAAAAATATATGTGCATTTATAATAATCGAATTTTATGTCGAATTTTATTTCAAATTTTTAAACATGTAGACTTTTTTTTAAACTTCAAGAGTATCGAACTCCAATATGAACTTGAACTTGATAACTAAGATTTTAAGTCATTAATTTTATAAGTTTAGGTTTATAAAATTAATAATTTAAAGCTAGGGTTTGATGAGGAAAAATTGCTCTGCTAGGGTTTGGTTCTACCGTCATTCATAAATTTGGTTGCTTTGGTTTTGGATACTAATATTACCACCAATTAGGTGGTTGCTCTCCTTTTTTATGGCTTCACCATTCGCAGATGTAACAATTGTTACAAATAGTGGAACTCATGGCATCGAAGCAAGCTCAAAAGTTTGTTTTGAAAGTGGTGGATGAGGTAATGATTCTTCTCCAGATGTTGTGCTCTCTCTTGATGTTGTTTCTCCAATTGTAAAATGGTATGAGAATCATTGTCTTATAGCTTAAATTTTTGGGTGGATCCTGTTGCAAGAATATTTTCAAAATTGGTTGAAACTTCACTGGGAAGCTTATGGTGTTGTAGTTGCGAGTATCTGTAATCTTACTAAAGGTTTTTTTTTGTTTTCCTTAAAAGAACCCTTGCAATTGCAAACCGTGGTTGCTAAGTCCAGTTTTTGGTTTCTTCACAATACTTTGATGGTCCTTTCTCCTTGGACTTATTTTTGAGTTTTAGAGCAAGTTGCCTTGAAAGTGTCGGTTTGGCTTGAACTCCTTGGTCTTTCATTGCCCTTATGGGTGTTTATTGATGATATTGCTACACCATTGGTTGGGTGATATATAAAAAAGAAGAACAGTTCTTCTCAGCATAATCTAATAAAAGAGGCTATTAGATTTTGATGGTGTATGCCAAGGGAGAATGCAATCACAAGATATAAAATATGCAAAATTGTAAGATGCTAAAATATGCTATTAATGGAAAGTGATGAAACTGATACAATGTAGTATGGAGGAAATAAACACTCCAAAACTGATGCTAAAGAACTATATTGTATTCCATCACCAATCTATATGGTGATGTACCTATACCTACTACTACCTATAGTGATGTATAAACACTCACTATGGGACATTTTATATAGAAATATGGATTGCTTGGCCAACACTCTACCTAGCTATACAAAGGGACACCTTGCACATTTACAACTTGCACATAGACATTTCTACATTTATTATATTACTTGAAGTAACTAGCTAACTACCCCCTAAAGTAATCTACTACTCTTGTTATGTATCAAGGGTGGTACATTTACATGACCAAATGATGTAATATACTCTAATAGAGTTTGTGTTGAGGTTGACCTCGTACAAGATCTTAGAGAATTTATGGACATTCAAGTTAGTAAAAAGTGTTTTATGTTAAAAATTATTTACTTTAATTTACCTAATATTTACTTTTGGTACCAATCCACCACACATTGTATTAAGGATTATCTGTTGGTTGCTCAAAAATCTCTGGTGGCTACCCTTGCTCCTCATACCATGCTTGCACCTCCCAAACCCTTTGTTCAGGGTGATTGGATCATAGTTTATAATAAGAAGGGGGAAACCAATCCTAAGTTGATGCTTTCTAATAGAGATAAGGTTGTGAAGCCATCATCTCAGCATCTTGTTATTCTTGTTCATCCTATTTTGGCTCCTTAGTCTTCGCCTACTGAGAAACCTCCCAAGCATAAATCAGCCTCAGAAGAAGGGAATTCACTGCCAATACCTCCACCCTCTAGGCATCCGCATAGTCCATATTAGGATGGCTTACCATAATCGAGAGGAAGCTAGGAGGCTAAGCATCATCCTTCGATTATTGGTGATATATTTCAACCTTCTCAGACCTCTTTATTTAATAGGTTTTTGATGCTAACTGACCATGTGGGCAGTCCCTCAATTGTTGGTGAATTAGTTCAACCTTCTTAGACCACTGCATTTAATAATTCTTTGTTGTTGGCCAATAGTGGGGGCAGCCCTATGGGAGATGGCTCCATGGATATTCCTCCTCAATGAATTTCCTTTTGTGGAATGTTCGGGGACTTATAGAGTCCTCAAGAAATTTGTTTGTTTGATCTACTCTACAAAGTATTGGTCATGTTGATATTATTTATTTATAAGAAGTTAAGATCTTTGGTTTTTTGTTAGATGTTTCTCTCAACTGTATCATAGGTTCTTTTATGCATTTCACTACTCACCATGAAGATGGATGGGGTGGTGCTTCTATTTCTATCTCCTTCAAAATCTAGGATTGTATGTTTGGGTCTGGCGAGGATCCTTCTCATCATGTGGTCTAGATTTTAATAAATATTAATGGGAACACCCTGGACATTGCCAATATTTATGAACCTAATGATGGGCCTAGTCGCTCTGCCTTTTAGTGGTACATGGATGATCACTTACCAATGGCTTATTGGATTTTTTGTGGCATTTTTAATATGGTTGAGCATGTTGAAGATAAATTTGGCCACCTCCCAATGCAATGGTGCGCTGGAGAGCGTGAGGCCTGGTTTTTATTAAATGTAGATGGGATCTTTTTAATCCCAATTTTTGCCATCACAATTGCATGCCTCCACATTGGTTCGTGTGGTCCAATTTTTGTGCAGGTAATGATAGAGTCTACAAGCACCTTGATTAAGTTATGATGTCATAGAAAAATTTTTATTCTCCTCCATCAATAATAATATTGTGATGGTCTAGGATCAATTTTTGCTATTATATCATTTCCCAATTTCCTTCCAAATTGAGTGGAGTGGTCACCAATTTAATTTTCTATGCAATCAATTTTTTTAAATACTTCTTTATTGCAATGCCCTGGCACAATTGCTACGATTGAGAGAATCTAGAATTTATTACCTCGACCTCCTCACTCTTTCGGTTGGATTTCTTGGTGGAATGATGTGATTGTCCATACTACCTTATTCATGTTGTATTTTGGTAAACAAGTGGCACATATAAGAAAGCGTGCTCATTTGGCTATTACAAAGGAGTATCAAAGGAATTTACTATTGCTGAAAAATGATCTATATGACTAATAGTTACAAACTAGGATTGCTAGTATTCACCACCAGCTTATAGTCCATGAACTACTTGAAGCTAAGGGAACTCAAATTCAGGCTTGTCTACACTGGTTGAGGGTTGGTGATCGGTCATCTAAATCCTTTTTCAAATCTCTTCATTGTAGGTAGGCCAGGACCCGTATCAAGGCTATTCAAGTCTCTCACGATAGGCTGACTTCTCTTCCTGATATTAAATTGGCCTTTGTGGATCATTATAAGCTTATCTTTCAAGTGCAATAGGATTCTCTAGAACATCAGATGGCGCTTTAGTAGTGTCCTGATGTTGTTCCTGCTAAGTTTTCTGCTTATAACAAACTTCTTTATGAGGCTTATCTTTCACTTACTGAGCTTCATAATGCTCTTATGACTATATCAGATGATAAGTCCCGTGGTCTTGATGGCTTTCCCTATGAATTTTATAAATCCACTTAGAAGTTTACTAGGCTTGATCTACTCAATGTCTATAATGAAGCATTAACCAATAATTCTCTGGATAATATCATTAATTGTGGAAACATTAAATTTATTCCTAAAGTGGGCAATCCTAAGCTTATCACTATTTGGAGACCTATTACTCTACTTAATGTCTCTTACAATATTTTGGCTAAATATTTAGCTCTTTGTATTCTCAAAATTCTCCTTGTGATTATCATACTAGAGCATATAGGTTTCATTAAAGGGTGTTACATCTTGGATAATCTTATTACTATCTAGAAAGGTTTAGAATGGGCTCATATCTCTAGCCAAAAGCCCCTTTTTCTTAAACTAGACTTTGAGAAAGCTTATGATCGTATTGAGTGACCTTTCATTCTCACCATGCTTCAAGCTCTTAACTTTGACCCCTTTTTTATCAAGGTTATCAGTATATTGTTTTCTTATGCTTTAGCTTGTCTTACTATTAATGGACATAGATCAAAGGATTTTGGTTTATTTCATTCTATTCGTCAGGGATGTTTTTTGGTCCCATCGCTTGACATCCTTTTTGCTAAAGCTTTTGGTTATATTCTTACCAATCAAGCATCTAAGGCGTTGATAAAATTGCTTGACATGTCCACCCAACTTATTAATGGGCACTTCACGGATGATTCTTTTCTCACTATCAATAAGTTTGAGGTTTCAATTTCAACTACTTTGGTTTGTTTGGATATTTTTTGTAAGGCCTTGGGTTCCAACATCCAATGGTCTAAGTCTCTTTGTTTTCACTTTACTTCTTCTTTTGTGCCTAGTTGGCTTAGATATTTTTCATGGCATTGGCTTCAAAGGGATGAGAATTTTAAGTTCTTAGGAATCCCCTTTGCTTTTGATAGCTCACTCTTTGAACTCTGGCAGTATGCCATTGATAAAATTTAAAATAAGATTTCATGTTGGGCCTCGCATCCCCTTTCTCTTTCCAGAAAGTTTTAGGTTTGCACAAATATTCTTGTTTCCACCCATGTTTATTACTCCTCCTATTGGGCCCCTTATAAGAATTATTATAATAAGTTGGCCAGACTCCTTAGGGATTTTATTTGGGCCAAGGAAAATAATTCACATGGTTTTCATCGAGTTGCTTGGGATATCTGTTGCACACCTACTCATAAGGGCATGATGAACATCATTGATATTTAAAGGTAAAACATTTATTTATGTGCTAAGTGGGTGGTTAAATCTATTCAAGGCCCTAAATCCTAGAAGATTTTGATTCACCATTGTATTTCTACAAGGCTACCTTATGGGTGTAATGCTTGGGCTAATATTAGCCTTCATACTCTCATCATTGCTTTTTCTCCAGTTAAGATTCAAGGTTTCTTTATTGTTAAAAGTATTTGGCAGGCTTTTGAGGTAGTGAAACTTCATCTTCACTGGATTGGTGATGGTTTTCATAATGTTATTTTATTTAATTCTTAGAATATCTGATGGTCTCCTATTATATCTAACTCTTTAGTTCTTCTTGCTGATATTGCATGGATTAAAGCTTTGAGGTTGTTTCATAAGGGCATCTACTTTATTAAAGATTTAGTGCACTCTTGAGACTAGATTCATTGTTCTGATCTCAAATAGAAATTTAATCTTTAGAATTCATATCTTCCTTCTATTATTAAAATTCAAGATCTTATACTGGATTTCATGCTTTATAAGCTCAGCTTTCAATCCTTGAGTGCCTGATGGAGGTATTGGCATTGGAATGTGGACACTCCTTTCAAGAATTACTATTCTTCCTTGCTTTATCAACTTCTTAGTCTTGTTTCCTCTAGTGTTGACAAACATAATGAGATATGGTAAACTCACTCTACCTCCTATACTTGGATTTCTCATTTGAACTATATCTGATATTTTAACCTTGAAGTCAAGATTACCTTTTTTCTCTGATCTCTTATTTATTAAGGGCTTCCTATGGGAGAGATACTTAGTAGGGTTGGTATTCCTTAACCTAAGTGTTCAACTTGTGGTCATTTTGAGACTTTTAAACATATGTTTTGGTACTACCCTCGTGCTCAATCTGCCTGGTCTTGGATTTATTCATTGTTCAAGCCATTTCATCCTGAATTCTTCAAATGACAAATGATTTTTTTTGGAGATAATTGTTGTTGGCCTGCTTATATTGTTGCTCTATGGAATTTCTTTCATGCTGTTATTTTATTTGAACTTTGGAAAGCTAGGAATGTTGTTTTCTATTCTGGAGATTCAATTTCTAGCCAATTTTTTATGCATAAAAAGATTACAATATTTTTTGTTGTTACTATTCAGATCTATTCGCAGGCTTCCAAGTTGACTCATGAGTTGGCGTATTTGGTAAATCTTATCAAGTGTTGGCATAAGGATCCATGCACTATTAGCAGGGTTTTGCCTAACCTCCCTCTGCCTCAAGGTCCCTCTATTTTGGTATAGCAGGTTGAGGGGGTGATGTTTTTTGACCTTAGGTTATTCTATCAATACCCATAGAAGGGCTCGACCCTTTGCCTAGTTATTTTGTTGAGCTATGATTTTTCTAGCTCCTTTTTTTATTGTAAAATCTCTTATTTAATTGAATATAATTGTTGGTTCCAATAAAATTTAATAATTTAATATTTTTATAATAATATTATTAGGGTTATAAAAATAGTAAGTTATTAATTTATAAACCTAAACTTATAAAATTAATGACTTAAAATATATAATTTAAAATAATTTTTTATAATAATATTATTAGGGTTGAAACAATATACTCTCTTCAAATAAGGAAAGGGTTAGGCATATTCCTTAAGATGGACATGAACAAAGCCAATGAAAGGGTTTCTTGGTCTTTCTTAGATAAAATCAAGGAGTGAATGGGTTTTAGAGAAAAATTAAGGGTATGGGTTGGTATGTGTAATTATAACCTCCGCTTTTCAATCCTGATTAATGGGAAATTTGTTGGGTTCTTTCCTTTTACCAGAGGAATCAGGCAGGGAGATCTGTTGTCTCCATATCTCTTCATCATTATGGTAGATGCCCTAGGAAGAACTTTGGAAATAAAGTGAAAGGATGGTAATATCAAAATTCTAAAACATTTATCTATTGGTGAAGCTTTTTCCCATAAATAGTTTGTGGATAATACTTTCTTGCTTGGGGAAGCTATAGAGGAAAAAGCTTTGGATTTTAAAAAAGTCCTTGCTTCTTATGAAAAGGCTATGGTCCAAAAAATCTATTATGAAAAAAGCAGGATTGTCTTTTTAAACATGGAGGAAAGTATAAGAGATCAAAAAATTAAAGTGTTGGGTTGTAAGGAGAAAAATTTCCCTATCAGCTATCTTGGTTTGCCTTTGTTTATAGGTAAAATGAAAGATGAACTTTAGAATTCGATTATTGATAAATTTAATAGGAAAATTTGAGGCTAGAAGGGATCTTTGTTATCTTCTGTCGAGAAAGTATAGATTATTAAACACATACTTCAAAGACTCCCTATTTACTTCTTGTCTTTCCTAAGGATGTCAAGAAAAGTGGATGAGACTTTAGAAAGACGATAAAAAAATTTCTTATGGGATGGCATTGAATGCAAAAAATGTATACATCTAGTAGCCTGGGATACCTGCTACCAATATTTTAAGAATGGGGGTCTTGGATTGAAGTTGATATATCTAAATAGAGCCCTTCTAGATAAACATGGTTGGAGTCTTTGCACTGGAGCATCAGGGAAATGGGCTAGTTTTATCCAAAATAAATACTTGGAGGACAAAACCCACTTTATCAGTTGTTCTAGTCCTCCACGTGGGTCTATTTTTGGAAAAATATTATCAACAGTAGGAAAGTTCTATGGCAAGGTCTAAAATGGAGAGTAGGCAAGGGGGGAAAAATAGACTTTTGGAAAGACCCTTGGATTCAAGAGGAGCCTTTAGCGAACTACATAAAGTTCAAAGATATTAAAGAACATTTAACCAAAACATATGGTAAGAAAATTAATGGTTACATTCATAGGGTGGGTGATTTTTCAGGAGTGGAATTTTTTTCAAGAAGATATGCAATTCCTGGGGGGCAAAGATCTACAAAATATTTTAAGGAATTATTATTTAGATAGAGGTTCAGAGGAAGATTAGATAATTTGGGGAAGAAATCAGCAAGACCAATACCTAGCGAAGGATGGATATAAAGTCTTGGCTAAAGTAACCTCAGATAAACCTAAGATTAAAATAATTTGGAAGCTTAACATCATCCCTAAGGTTGCTATGTTTTTTTGGATTTTCATTCTCAATAAGATCCTCACGAAAGATAATATGTTCAAAATAGGGATTGTTGTTCCAATTGTTTTTGTGTTGTGTAACAAAGAGGATGAGTGTGTGGACCACCTATTTGGATCTTATGTTTTTCATGATATTCCAAATATATTATTGAGAGAAATTAATGTTGCTTGGGTCATTCCAGATTCTCTAATCAAGATTCGGGAATAGTGACACTTAAGAAGCAGTAGTTTTTGGAAAAAAATACATTCCATATATTTGTTGGGAGATTTTGTTGGAAATAAACAGACGAGTGTTTAAAATTAAAACCAGAGGAATAACTAGGGTATATGCCAAGATAAATACAACCCTCTTGGAGGATTGTATTAAAAACATTGTTAGCCAAGAAAATCTTGCAATGATCCTCTCTAGAGAAAAAGATATCTTAAATATGAAAAAAATCAATAAGGTGAGACTAGATACTAGATGGGAACATCCTCACAAAGACTGGGTAAAAATTAACTTCAATGGGGCTACGAAAGGCAACCCAAGTCATGCTGGTGGTAGGGGCCTCATAAGGAATGTTAGAGGTCAGGTGGTGGTTGCATATGCTGAGGATATATGAATTACCACAAATCACCAAGATGAAGCAAGGGCGATTCTTACGGGCCTTCGAATTGCAATGAATTTGGGTTTTAGGAGAATTTTTCTCGAGGGATATTCCAAGAATATTATGAATTCCCTTCAAAAGAGGGAGCTAAATAATTCTAGCATTTTTCAAATAACTACAGATGCGAGGACTATTTTGGGAAACCTAGAAGAAATTAAAATTAAACATATTTATAGAGAGTGAAACAAAGCTACCAATAAAATGGTGAATATGGCAGTTAGATCTAAGAATTTCAAGGTTTGGTCATACGTCCCCATGGAATTAAAAGAGATTATAAGAATTGATAATGAAGCTAGCAGATAAAGAGGGTAGAGCAAAGTAGAATACTTATTGGGATCATACGATGAAGGATTTAAGCACACTAAATTACATTGTTATCAATGGTTTCTTTATCAGTTATGTAAAGCATTAAGCACTACATAAGCCTTGTTAAATAGAACAATAGTGGGATGGATATTATTTCAGTTTCTCCATCAATAGTGGGATGGATTTATTTGATCTTCTCTTATTTTTTTTCTTGTACATATTTGGAGCTCTTTGTAAAGGGTCGAGGCCCTTCAACCCCTTTTTTTATCAATACCAAAAAAATATTATTAGGGTTTTTTTTAGGTTTATTGGTTATGATACAAGAGATGATAATAGATGAGATCTTATTTACCTAATGAAGGGTATAAAAATTATTAATAGTTTGAAAAAAAATTATATTACTAACTTTGGTGGTGAATAAATATTAATATTTTAAAAAATAATCATTTATTATTAATATTAGAGTTCTAAATGTAAAATAATATTAATATTAATTAATTTTTTTATTTTTTTTGGGTAGCATTATAAACCTCCATGACAAACACTTAGGGCTGAGCATTTACATCCTAGACATGACCCTTCGTAAGACCAAGAGCTAAAAAAAAAAATTTGCTTCATAGGGGAGTTGGTTATATCCACAATAATTTTCTACTACCAAGCAAGATTTAAATCCTCTGGCTACCTCCAAAAACACCTACTAAACTTATCACTAGGGTATTAACACACAACCATACACACACCTACCCCCCTCATACACACTCACCCACCCACCCTCCTCATACAGACTCACCCACACCACGATTTAAAACTTGGACCTTTCAAAGAAGAGCCAAAGCTTGAACCGTTGTGTTGCTCCCAAGACATTATTATTTGAAAATATTGTCATCAAGATATTATTTAAGATTTTTATTTATATTATTTTTTAATAAGCTATGTATGGCATCTATTGGAGGTCAATCCCATCAAACTAATAAGACATGACATTGATGTCATGCAGATTAAATTTAAGAACATACATATTCAGTTTATCCTTTTATTAAATATTTCTTTCTACATCTATATTTCTATCAAATATATTCTTCATCTACCTCAAACTACTATGGTTTTACAATTAGTTTTTTTTACATAATTTTCATTAAGAAATAAATCTTACTCAACTAGTTGCCATCCAAAATTTGAAATTTTTCAACATAAAGATCAACACCTTGTTTGGTTAAATTATTTGTTATCTGATTTCTCCAACAATAGTCCATGAACTTAAAAAATAACATCTTGTTTGATCCAATCCCCACATCCATTTTCTTAATAACATTAATAATAATTTTCTAATATCCTCCTCTATTAAACCTACTTCTTCCATTAAGCTAATTACCCATCAACAATTTACCAATGATACTCTCCTTTCTACCTTCTCCTCCATTCCTCAAGCCAAGGAAATTAAAGTAATTTTGAAGGACTATGAGCTAGTTGTTGGATAATATATTAACTTTATAAAAAGCAAGTTATTTTTCCTTAATATCCCTCCTAATAGGTAAAGAGCTATTGCTAGAATATTTGAATATACCATTGTTGAATTTCCCTCTATTTACTTAGGGTTGCCTCTATTTCAAGGAAGGATCAAATAAGACCTATGGAATCTGCTTTTGGGAAGGGTGCAAAACAATTTGGTAATATGGAAGATAGTACTTCTAAGTAAAGCAAGAAATATCTAGCCAGTCAAATCTACCCTTCAAATCCTGTCAATGTACTTTCTTTCTATTTTTAAAATCCTTGGAAAAATTGCTCAAAGATTAGAACAGTTTAAAAAAAAAAATGGTCAGGGGTAGAGAATAAAAAGAGATTCCATCTCATTTCCTAGGACCAAGTGTGCTCCAAGAAAATTGTAGGAGGCCTTTGGTTGAGAAATATTAAACATATGAACAAAGCTTTACTAGTGAAATAGCATTGGAGACTTGTTTCTCAAGAAAAAAATGGATGGGCCCAAATTATCTTCGCTAAATACTTGAATAGGGTATTAAGCTTCATGGAAGATAAAAGCCCCCTATATGGCTCATCCTTTTGGAACAACATTGTTAAAATAAAAAAATTTCTTCAAAAAGGTCTTAAATGGAGATTAGGCAATGGAGAGTGTATTGACTTTTGGGAAGACCCATGGCTTGAGGATGTGCCTCTCATGGACATTCCTTCTTTTGCTATCTTAAGGCCTAGATTTTCTTAGTACTTTGGTCCCAAAGTGGTATACTATATTGAAGAAGTCAGTGGTATTAAGAAATGGAAAGATATTTTGAGGTTTATCATAGCTCAAGAAGTAGATATTACCTTGAAATCCCTTGATATCACATTAAAATCTTAGGTTGTTAGGAATTTTTTTTGTGTGGACTTGTTAATCTAGAAAAAAGAGGAAAGTGGCACCTTTTTTATGAAGTCAGCCTATTACCTAGCTGTTGATGAGAATGCTTGTTGGTTCCCTTGTAGTTTGGTCTCATTGAAGGAACTTCCCCCAAAGTTAATTTATTTCTTTGTCTTGCCTTCCAAAATAAATTTTTTCCTTGGATAGTTTTAATAAAAGAGGAATGGCCACTCCTAACCGATGTTATCTATGTGGGACTCATGAGGAAAACACTTAGCATCTCCTTTTAGAATGCTCCTTCTCCTCGGATATCCTTTCCTTTCTTCTTTCAACCTTGGGAGTCAGTTGGGTGGTCCCAAATTCTTTGAAAGACTTTCTTGATCATTGGTCCTTTCCTCCCTTAACCCCAAATGTCGTATCCTATGGAATATTTGCCTTCCTCATTTATTTTGGGTAGTTTGGAAAGAAATAAATTGTAGGGCCTTTAAAGGTAATTCTTTGAACACCTCCTCCTTGGGTTTTAGAATTCTTAGTGCTCTAGTTGAAAACATCTCAGTTATCTCTTCCCCCCTCTAATGTTCCCTATTTTAAGGCTTATCTCTATGCTAGATTAAGGTTACCCGTTGGGGTCCCTGGTTCCCCTCATGCTGGCTCAAGGAGGCTCTAAACCAAATGGAGCTCCCCCATTTGGACTGGCTTAAATTAAATTTTGATGGAGAATCCAAAGGAAATTTGAGAATGATAGGAGTTGGAGTTATTATCAAAAACACTAACGGAGAAATTATTCTAGCCTTTGCTGAGAACCTTGGTCGCCAAACCAACAATTTTGTAGAGGCCAGGGCCCTCTTCCAAGGTTTATCCCTACTTGATTCAATGGGGATTGATAAGGTTATTATAGAAGGGGATTATTTATACATTATCAATATCCTCACTGAATAGGCTTCACCTAACTGGAATATTGGTAATCTCATGGATGAATAAAAAATATTCCTAAGAAAATTTATGAACTCCCAAAGTAAGCATATTTATAGGGAAGGTAACAAGGTTGCAGATTTCCTTGCCAATATCGAGGTTCAAAATGAAGGTATGTCTATTTAGAAAGAGAATTTCTTGCAAGACCTTATTTCTTTGGTGAGAAATGATATTATCCTCATCAATGACAACAATTGATTTTTTTTCTCTTATTTGATGTTTTTGTTCTCAGTTTCTCTATTTACTCTATTTTTGTTGGATCTAGAATTGGTGGGTTCTGTCTCTGGTTCTTTGTTTTCATGTTTTGTTTGTGTGTTTGTTATCAAATGTTTTCCCCATGTTTCTTTTTGGGCTAGATCTTCTCCTATGCTCTGTTATTTTTATTGGATGTTGTTAGGGCTACTTTTTTGGTCTAGTTTGTAAATATGTAAAAGGTTCAGGGACCCTTTCAAAACCCCTTCTTTTCTACCTAATAAAAAAAAATTGTTAATCCCCTCAATTAAAATATTCTTATCCTTTTTCAATGATAATTTTAATCTTATAAGAAGTGCCCAACATTTGTGTAGTCATTAGTTGAATTTCCATATGATTCTAAGTAAGTGAGGAGAATTTTACCTTCATTATTTTGAAAGACATCACCTCCACCAACTTTACTTAGATTTCCTTTGGAAATACCACTAAAATTAATTTTGCTAAACCCAAATTTTATACAAATTCTTTATGTTAACTCTATTTTCATAGATGACACTTTCATGTATATTCAAATTATGTAACCAAGAGGCTAACACCTCTTTCTATGCACTTGAGATTTCCCATGTTGAGCACCATTTTTGTAAATATTCTGCAAGAAAGTAATTAATACAATTCTATACTTGGGTATGATTTTGAGATTTATTTCTAAAAATTATATTATTCCTTTCAAACCATAGATTCCAATAGATAATTATAGAACTAATCCTCCATATAATACATAATTATTTGGCTTTGAAATAACTAATCCAATATTTCATAACATTTTCAATGTTGATTGCGTTGCCCAATATATTCTTATATTTTTAAAATGTGGCACAAAATGTTTTAAGTAAAGGGGCAATGAAGTAGTAAATGATCTCATGTTTTTGGGTCATTCTTACACAAGACACATTAGAAAGCTCTATGATATACTCTTCTTTATGGGATATCCCCTATATGCATCTTTCGTTGGAAAACTAATTAAAGGAATGTTAAGGCCTTAGGAAGGGCCTAAAGTCAGTCTTCCCAAGAAAAATTTAGGAGTGGAAAATTTTGATTATCCCAACTTAACTATCCATCATTTTTTGATATATATTGAACCAAATCATCCTTCCATGTAGAAATGGAAAAATAGAAATTTTGAAGTGTCTTTTGAAGCTCATCCATTTTTTTGTTTGAGGTCCTTCCTTCAACTAGTTTGCTAATAAAAATTCATGGTATAAATTTTTTGCTCACTATAAAATAGTTTTTCACCTTTGAACCTTTATAAGATAAACATGCTAGAGCCAAAAATTTCTATCTTTGACTACAAATAAGAGGATAAGCTTCAACCAAGCATTAGACCAAAAATTTTTAGCATATAGTTCATTGAATGAACATCTAATATGTTGTCTAATCAATTGTAAATTATCTGATATGAAGTTCCATGTTGCTGAGCCTCTAGGTAGGGTTCATTTCATGAATACTTTATTTTTATTCTTAATGGGTTATATGGGATTGAAACAACCCCATCCTTATTACATCATCACCACATAGTGGTGTTACAACAAAGCTTGGATATTATCCATGTATTGTTTGGCAAGATTCGAACTTGGATCTCCTCCTTGAAATATTGAGGAATCTAACCGGTTGAGCTAATACCACTTGATAAAAAAATTAGGTTTACATGGGTTTTTATGAGGGGTCTCATTCCCCTGTTACCAGGGTTTGAACTTGGGTCTCTTGGATGAAAACCAAGGACTTATCACTATGATATCCCTCACGGGTCTTTTTTCATGAATAATTTATTGCATCAATAGAAATTATATATTTTTGAAGTAACATTTTTGCCCATATTTTTTTCCTATTTTTTGAATAATCTCTAGCAAAGTTTTAACCCTATTATAAAAGTCATGAGTTTGTAATTTTGAAGCTTACCCTCTAATATTCTTTCCTTAAAAAATCTTATCCCATTTACAAAGAAAAAACATAATTTTTTCCTCACATTCTTTACAAAGAAAAGCTCTTTGAGTTTTATCAAATTTTGATGCTAAACCTTCTAGAAATATTGAAAGTGATATCATATATAGGTATAAATTACAATGTAGTCTTTATGAGTTATAGCATTCTAGCAATGGTTAAGAACTTACCTTTCCAACCTACCAAACAAGTACTTTTTTTTGTTTAAATTAGGTCCCAAAAATCCTTCTTTTCTTTATCAAGTAGATAAATACCTAGATATGTTGACAGTATTTTTTCAACTTTAAACCCTAAAATATCAACAATTATTTATTATAAATCTAGAAAAATATTAATGAAAAACATCCTAGATTTTATAGTGCTAACCAACTATCCAATAACCTTATCATAACAAGATAATATAAATTTAAAATCTAAGATCTTACTAATAGAAGGATGGCCCAAAAAAGGTATTAGATTGATAAATTGGATATGAGATTGAAAGGGACCTTTTGTTGTAACTTGGATACCCTTTATTTTTCCTTCTATTTTTACCTTTGAGAAATAGCCCTTGTAGACACCAAAATCTAGCCACTTGTCATCCATCCATAGTTTCCCACCACATTTATCCATTATTTATATATATTTGTTTAATATATATTTAAATAATAATATTTTATATATTATTATATATATATATATTTAATAAATATATATATATATATATAAATTAATCCCAACCATCCATCATGATTTAATCCTAGCCATTCATCCACCTTAATCCATGCCACTTACCCAAATTTAATCTCCACCCTCCATCATGTTTTAATCTTGACCACACAAATTGTGTCATTGAAACCCTAACATGCCCTAAGGGAAGATTATAAAGAGGAGTCATTTTGATGACTCAACCCCTAAGATTTTACCCTAAGTCTACTTAAGTTCCCTGAGCCCTTGTGTCCTCAAGCTTCCCCCAAGCATCCTTACCACTTCCATCTTCCATCACTCCATCTTCTCATCCCGTTCATCCACCTCATAACTAGATCTTGTTGTACTTCTTCCAACCCCTCTGAGCCTTTCTGTCTAGATTCCTATTTCCCTACGCCTGGGTATCTTAGGGCATTATTATTAAACAATGAAGACATAAGTGATAAGTTAGCATAAACAAGGTAAATTGTTCATTGCATTCATTTTTAGTATTCTTAGATCTGTTTATAGCATTATTTTTGCAACTAGAGTTTTTAGTAATTTTATTTTTTAGGGTCTCATGTAGTGGAGCCCTCATAGGTATTGCTAATTCTTGTTGTTTTCTATGTGTAGATCTAGGAATCATATTTATTGGTAGTTGTTGAAGCTCGAGTGGTCCTGCATAGGATATCAAAAGCCCACTCATTCTGTTGGGATCAAAGATGAGTTTGAAGACACCATCATTTATTGACCTAGGGTTTTAGAGAACCCTAGATTTGTAACATTTGTATCAATATCAAATTATGTTGTAACATTGGATATTTGAGGCTCCTCCCTTTATATCAATAAAATATTCTCTTTTGTGCAACATATTGTGTATTGATTTTATTTATCTATTTATTGGTGTTTCATTTTTGCATTCACAAATGGTGATCATGGTGGGACCCACAAAGGGTTCTACATTTTAAATTATCTTGTTACTGACTTGTGGTTTTCTATTTTTGTGTTGCAGGTTTTTCAAAAATGGATCACATGAATTTTGTAGAATCAGGGTTTTTGAAGAATTGTAAAAGTTGTAGAAGGTGCGTAGATGCCCTACGATACTCATGGGACATTCAAGAAATTCCCAGGTGCATTTCATAGGCACCTAGAGGTATTTCATAGAGAGGAAGAAAAATATGTAGGCTTATCTGTAAGTCTACCTAAAAACCCTAACCCCTCTATTTTACGTATTTTTATGTTTTTTTAGATTTAGTGTTAAAAAGAACATCATTAAATATCTGTTAAAACAAGCATGTTTAATCTACATTTTAGGCATTAGAATAGTTTTTGCATCCATATTCATTCACACATTTCATATTTCCAATTAAAATTTCACTGTTTTCTAGTGTGCTGCACTTAAAACCCTGCATTCTATTTTCATATGAATTGTTAATTGCATGAAATAGTTTGCATTTTAGGGTTAGGAATTTCTCCTTTTGCTGGTCTAAGTAGGAACAATATTAGTATATTAAAATTACCCCCGCATTTGGTGATTCAAGGTGGAAGAGTAGATGAACCCTCCTCTATTTAGAGAGCGGTCTTAAGCGGTGTACTCTACTTATTTTGGGGAAATTAATATTTCTGGTGTTGGCTTCTAATTTAGACTTGTGAAATTAGTTATTCTTGACATTGTGTGTACACCATAAAAAACTAGAAATATTAAAAGGAATCACACACAACACGTATCACTTTAAATAGTAATGTGTTGGATTTCATCACCAACCATTGCTTGAGATCTGGTGATGGTGGGCTTCATCTCCATCCACCAATATCTGCCCTTAGACACCTTAGGACACCCCTGAGCAAACTTGCTGGACTTCATCACTAGTAAGAATCTCATTGCCCATCCAAGCCATAGTTTTTACCCATTTTAATTCAGATTAGTGCATCATAACACAAAACAAAAAAACATTAAAATGAGATAAAAAAAAAGAAGGTAAGACACATTTGTTGTATAAACATAGGATTGGATTGCCTATTTGATTTTGTGAGTTTTCATTTCACATTTTATTTTACATATTTTATATTTGGTTCATTAGTTTATGGTATTAACAAGAAATCAAGCTAAAATAATGAATCAAATATCCACCAATCAAACCACTTCAGCAATGGAGTGTTCATCATCACCTTCCACCACCACTTCCATGATCAATCCCCCTAGTGTGATATAGGTAAGTCATTCAAATTTTTCTGTGGGTCCCTCACACACTATGTCACCCACATAATCATTTCACATGGTCATTCCACAAATAGAATCATCTTCACCTACTATTGACCACCACATCACCCATATAGACATGGCACAAGTGGAAGCTCTTTTAAAATCTCTAACTATGTCTTAGAACCAGTCAATAACCCACCTAGGCATGATCCTTCTTTCTAATAGGAACTTATCTCCTCCCAACCTTCAAGCCTTACCCAGGTGTATAATAACCCTCTTTTTGAGGTATCTACTACACCTTCCCAACATTTGTCCATACCACAATCATCATGTGCTCAAAGTACATCCATCCCATCCTCATACACCTCAGTCTATGGTAACCCCTTGTATGAAGCACATGTTAATGCTGCTTCACAAGTGCTCATGTCCCTACCATCTAGTGTCTCCCATCAAGTTGTAATTCCCATTGTAACTTACTCCCCACCTACCTCATCAATCCCATCCACATCCATTCCATCAACCTCTGATATGGAAATACATGAAGCATGGGAACACCTCAACAAATTGCTTAAGAAGCGATAGAATGCTCAACAACAAGTTCAGGTGATCAACCCTAAGCCTCAACCTATTTCCACTCAACCCATATTTATCAGTCAAAGTCCATCTTGGGTACCACAATATTCTATGGTTTCCATTCCCACACCACCATCAACCCATACTCATTCTATTCCCATCAACCAACCCATCCAAAGTCCTCATACATCATCTCCATATCTTCATTCACAATCATTTCTTCATCAACCTCATTATCATCAATTTCAATCCACTTCACCAAGTCATCATCATCTCATTACACCTCAACATATTTCCACCTCACCTTCACAAAATCATCAAGTGATTCAAGGTTTTCACATTCCTAGGGAAGACCCTAGAATCTAAACTATGCAACAATAGATTGATAGTTTGATGCAATATACTCCTGGTTTGATAAACTAGAAGCCTACTTTATATCAATTGATCAATCAACCAATTCATCCTTTGGTACCATCACCACCATATCCGATAGACTTCATAGTATCAAAGTTTGATAAATTTAAAGGGACTGAGGACCCTAAAGAGCATGTGAGCTCATTTATTCATTCCTACTTTAGAATTCAAAGTAATGATGCTCTAATGCTTAGAACCTTCCCTCAGACATTAGGGGAGATGTTGTAGAATGGTATAACCATTTGCCCAACCATAGTATTTATACTTTTGAGCAATTGGTTGACCAATTTCTTGAAATATTCTCCCTCAATGTAAGAAATAAAGTCTCATTATCCGATATATATGGTCTAAAACAATATGATGATGAGTCTGTCTATGACTTTGGTAACCATTGGAGGGTCGTTATCACCAAATTGCCATTTTCCCTACCAATGGAGGAGCTGATCCGATTGTTCACTAAGAGTTGCTTAAAACCCATCTCTTGGTTATTACAATTACAACAATATAGATCATTTGATGAAGCTCTTGCCCAGGCTAGCATAATTGAGGAGATAAAAATCCAAGAGGGCATGCTTAAGCCTAAGAAGAAAGAATGGCAAAACAAGGGCCAATATAAAGGAAATTATTCTGGCCAAACCAAATCCAATCAAGCCAATCCGACCAATTCATCCAATCAAGTAAATCAAGTGGTCATGAGCCAACTAGTAATGGCTCAACAACAACCTATGCAACAACAACCATGACAAATTGAATATCATGTGGTTCCCTCAACAACTCAATCAAGTCAAAACATAGTGCCAACTATGGAAAATCAACCACATCGATAATCTATTCGACAACCCCATCAATATACCCCATTGGCTGAATCTTATGCTTCCATTTTTCATAGGTTATATGACACAAATCAACTTCCCTTACCTGAGGTCAAACCTGATGATCCCACTAAATATGGTAAATACTACAGGGAGCATTTATTTTGTCCTTATCATAGATAAAATGGGCATGATATCAATAACTACCATCAATTCAAATATAGAGTGCAAGACCTTATTGAGTTAGGGGCTATCAAGCTTGATAATCCTCTAGCTCAACAAAATCAAAATCTTGGTATTTTTCAAACACCACTTCCTCATCATGAGGAAGCACAACCAACAATAGGAGGGTCAAATACCAAGACTCCTCCTAATCAAGTTAATCATATTCAACAATACCAAGGTTTTGTGGGTGCTATTCATGTAGTAACCCAAGGTCAACAACAATGCACCAATCAACAAAATGCACAACAATCTATTCAACCACCCATACCTCCACAGGCAAGTGTGTCTCAACCTACCACTTCATCATCTCCCATCCAATTTTTTGCCAATCCTCTCAACCAATCCATATTCCAAGTCATCCAAATCCACCCATTCATCCCATAAATCATCCCCCAAGGCCAATCATCTCATTGAGCAGCCGGTTAACCACAAGTCTTAAAATAGCTTCAACCAAACTATCTATATATGAGCTAATTCAACAATCTCCTCCACATCGTGAAGCATTAATGGATATTCTAAAATCCATTGAACTTCAATCTCAAGATCCTAATACCTTTAACAATTTTATGGGGAATATTCAAACATGTATGGAACCTTCCATCACTTTCTATGATTTTGAGATAAAACCAATATCATCAAAATCGGTGGACCCTCCATTACATATTATGGCTCAAATTGATAGGAAGCCTTTCAAAAGAGTTTTAATTGATATCGGCTCCTCCATCAACATCATCACCACATCTACCCTTCAACATCTCAAGCTTCCACTAGATCACATTACCAAATCCACTTTCACCTTGAAAGCATTTAATGATGCTCTCTACTCTATAGTTGGCACTATTGTTTTACCCATTGAAGTGGGGGTCAAAATATTGCATACTATGTTCCACATCTTGGAAGGGTCCATGGCATATAATGTACTCCTTGGATGACCTTGGATGAGGGAAATGAGATGTGTCCCTTCTATATTACATCAATGCTTGAAATATGTACATGAGGGACAAGTACATTGCATACCAATGGATGTTGAACCATTCAAGTATTACAATTTTATCTCAAACCCCTATGAGTCCATGTTACCTTCCACTCATCTATTCCTCACTTCATCAACCACTTCATCAACCACCCCATCCATATCTTCATCTAAAGCCCCTATTCTTGAGGAGCTTCCCATCACCACTTCACATCAAAAATCCACTTCCATACCCCCATATTCATCACCATTGACTACATGCACATGTGGTCAAACTCAATCTACATTAGCCACATCATCAACATCATCACCTTCCATAATTACTCCTTCCAAATCATCATTATCCACCCAACCAAATCCATCTCCATCCCCATCAGCCAATGTCTCACAAGTCAAAATGATGGATTGTGAGATACCATCAGCCAACCATGAGTCAGTTCCATCTACATCCAATCCATCCACATCATCCCAAGTTGAGGTCCACCTCACTAATCTTGGTATTGGTGAATATGTGGTCCAAGACATCATAGTTACACCACTCAACATTCAAACTGCTAAGGATTATGGTCACCCATGTGACCCACCCTTATCTATAGGAGTGGTATATAACATGGGTTCAATGCCTAATAGCATTAATTTTGTATATGGGGGGCTTGATTCATCATCCAATCTAGTTACCCCAGATGAACCCAAATCACCAACACCTACCAATATACAACATATGTCAGGTTTTCCATCTTGATATTTTCACATTGTTAATTGGCAAGGACATGGCCTAGGATGACATGAATAGGGAATGCATGAGATTATCGATGTTTCATATCGAGAAATGCATGATCATTCAGGTTTAGGCTATCATCCACTTTCATCCACTTCTTCTCTTGAACAAGATTTCCAAAGCTTAAATTTAAATTTAGGAGAAGATATCCATCACATCGATGACTTTAAAGATGAAATCTATGAAGAATTTGACCTTATGTCGATAGCTTCTAATGAATCTAAAGAGGAATCAAACCCCATCATTCCACACATTGAATATGATGAGTTTTACCTCAGAATGTTCCCCATCCATCAACCCATCATTCACTTGCTTCTTCCACAAGAGCAAGCTGACCCAACTGGTGAACCACCACCTCCATCTCATTGATCCACATCATCGACCATTTTACTTGTAATATATGTACATAACTAAAAAAAATCAAAAAAAAAACAAAAAATATTTTGCATGTACATTGCATTTATTTGTGTTGCTTGTTGTTGTTTAGGTTTACTAGAGTTCTAGCATTGGTTCTAACCCATAGGATCCACCCATCCATTCACCTTGCCAACCATCCATTTTCCCTTTAAGTCAACATGAATCCTATTGACTTATTCACCCCACTCCATAATCCATACGATTTGGCAAAGCCAATTCCTATTGACATGAGCCTTATTGATATGGATCAGATTTCCTCACCACCATCCTTTTTTGAGTTTGTCCTATTCGAGGAATTGTTAAGGGCTTCAACCAACTACATTCCTCCATCACCCCCACCTTCACCTTCACCTTCACCTTCAGATCCTGAGGTTTTCTAGGTAGACATAGACAAGGTTGAGTCAGAAGAGTTTGATGATATCATAGATGACATTCATCTAATCCCAACACCCCATCAACTTGAGGAAGGTTATCACATGTCTATTGAAGATACTATCGATGTGAACCTTAGTTCAGATGCAGACAATCCCCAAATTATCAAACTTGGCAAAATTTTATCCATAGATGAACAAGAGCAATTAATTGCTCTCCTCAAGAAGAAGAAGGGCATTTTTGCATGGTCCTACAAAGACATGCCTGGTCTTGACTCTAATTTGGTTGTCCACAATCTCACCTTACACTCTAATGCTAAGTCGATCAAACAAAAACTTAGAAGGATGCATCCTACCATTGCCCTCTTGGTCAAATAAGAGCTTCAAAAGCTATTAGATGTGGATTTCATTGTCCCCATTGACTATCTTGAGTGGCTCTCAAACATGGTACCCATTCGTAAGCCTAATGGGGTGATACACATTTGCACTAATTTTTGAGATCTTAACAAAGCATGTCCTAAGGATGATTTTCCTCTTCCAAACATTGATACTCTTGTCGACACTTACACTGGCCATGAAATGCTTTCTCTCATGGATGATTTTTTAGGATACAACCAAATTTGAATAAATCTTGATGACCAACACAAAACAACATTCACTACACCTTGGGGGACTTTTTGTTACAAGGTGATGCCCTTTGGCCTCAAAAATGTAGGTGCCACTTATCAACGTGCCATGACATACATTTTCCATGATTACATGCATAATATTATCAAATATTATGTGGATGATCTCTTGGAAAAATCTAAAACTCGACAAGAGCACATTGGTGTATTGGAAAAAGTCTTTGATCGACTTCTAGAGCATAATGTAAGGTTGAACCCCAAGAAATGTGTCTTTGGTGTTACCTCTGGAAAACTACTAGGGTTCATTGTCTCCAAAAGAGGCATTGAGGTGGACCCAAACAAATTCAAGGCCATCATGGAGATGCCTCCCCAAACAAACTTAAAGGAATTGCATAGTTTACAAGGAAAGATTCAATCAATCCATCATTTCATTGCACAACTTTCTGACAAATGTAGGTCATTCAATCACCTGCTACAAAAGGGGTGCCATTTTCATGGATAGATGAATGTCAAAAAGCCTTTGATGATATTAAGCAATACCTGACTTCTCCACCAGTCTTAGCTCCTCCTCGTCCGGGGGTCCCCTTCCATATTTATGTTTTAGCAATGGACTTTGCATTAGGGACAATGCTTGCACAAAAGAATGAAAATAATCGAGAGCAAGTTGTCTATTACATTAGTCGAACATTGGTAAGCTATGAAACTAGATATGCTTACATGGAAAAATTGTGCTTAGCAATGGTTTTTACCACTAAGAAACTCTGATATTACATGCTTAGTCACACCACATATGTCATAGCTAGAGAAAATCCTCTGCGTTATATGATGTCTCACACTTACAATAACACCCACACCACTAAATGGATAATGCTTCTCACTGAATTTGATCTTGAGTTCATAAGTCAAAAATCCATTAAAGGTCAGGTTATAGTCGATCAACTTGTGGAAGCTCCACTACCTAGTGATCAACCCTTGATTATTGAGCTCCTAGATGATTCGGTATTCACTATCATTGAACAAGAAGAAGATGTCATTCTAGAGGAAGATATCGATATCACACTATTCTTTGATGGTTCTAAGTGCAAAAAAGGTCAAGGTGTTGGAGTCATGTTTCATACACCCTAGGGGTGCCTATCCCCTTATCATTCAAACTAGACTTCCAATGCACAAACAATAATGTAGAGTATGAAGCCTTAATATTAGGTCTTCAAGCAGCTATAGCTATGGGCATAAAGTGTATTAGGATATTTGGTGATTCTCAACTTGTTGTTAAATAGGTAATAGGAGAATACCAATGCAAAGAACCTACCATAAAACTTTACCATGAAGTAGCAATGAAATTGCTCTCTAAGTTTGATTGGTATGAAATTGATAGTTTGCCATGTTCGACTAATAGATTTGTATATGCGATGGCCTCTCTTGGATCATTGATTCCAAAGGATACCTTAGGAGAGGTACAACCACTCATTATCACAATGATCTCTAAATCTACAATTATTCATGTTGAATCTAAGGATGAAAAGGATGTTTGCTTTATCCATTCGGAACCATATGAGCCTTGGTCAAACCAAATAATAGCCTTTCTCAAGTTTGGAACACTCCCATCAGATATGTCACTGACTGCTAAATGCACTTTCAAGCAAAAGGTAGCTCATTTTACTCTCTTGGGGGACATGTTGTATAGACGTGGTTATGATGGAATCCTCCTTCATTGTCTCGAGTCTGCTGAGGCACAAAGAGCCATAGCTGAAGCTCATGATGGTACTTGTGGTGGTCATTTTAGTGGAATGGCCATTGCAAAGCGTATTTTATGCATGGGTTATTATTGGCCCACAATGGAATGAGATTATTGCACATATGTCAAACATTGTAAGCAATGTCAAGAGCATGCTAATTTAACTCATGTACCATCACAAGCATTACAACCTATTCAAAGCCTTTGGCCCTTTTCACAATGGGGTCTAGATTTAATTGGCAAAATCTCACCTTCTTCCTCGGGATAACATACATTCATCATCACAACCACTGAATACTTCACAAAGTGGGTTGAGGCAATTCCTCTAACTAGTATGATAGGACCTAGAATTGTGGAGTTTATACTTCATCATATCATTTGTCATTTTGGTATTCCCTCAAAAATCATCTCTGACAATGGCAAGTCTTTCAAGAACAAGGATGTTCGAGCACTTTGTGAGAAATATAATATCCAACATAGTTTCTCGACTCCTTATTACCCACAAGAAAATGGATAAGTTGAGGCTACCAATAAGACCTTAATTGCTATTCTCAAGAAACTTGTTAAATAAAATCATAGAGATTGGCATACACAAATTCCCTTGGCATTATGGGCTTATTGAACAAGCATCCACATGCCTACTAGGGCAACACCATTTTCATTGGTCTATGGAGCTAAAGCAATCATGCCTCTTGAGCTTGAGATCCCCTCATTGTAAATTTCATTGCAGGAATTCATAGATGATGATACTGCTAGACAAGCACGTCTTGACCAACTCACACTCCTTGATGAGAGGTGAGTCAATGCTTTAGAGCATTTATGAGTATATCAAGACCACCTAAAGCATGCTTACAATGCCAAAGTTCATCTACATGAATTCCAAGTAGGAGATCTTGTTCTTAAAGAGAATCAACAAAACACCAATGCTTTGTCGCATCTTCATGATAAATTCATGGCTAATTGGTTAGGTCCATACATTGTTACTCAAAAAGTGGGTAAAGGAACTTATAGGCTTGCTAGTCTAGAGGGAGTTGAAGAGCTCGAACCACTTAATGTTATACACTTGAGAGCATTCTATGCATAATGTGATTTATATATATGTATATATACATGGCTATTACACAAAAACAAATTGCATTTCATACATTAATTTTATTTCATTCATTAAATTTCATTCATTGCATTCACACAATTTCACATTTCACATTTCATATTAGGGATCATTTATTCAATTTAGATAATAATTGGTCCAATAAAATCATGTTGCCTTAATCAAGGGCACCTTCAAAACATCATCCATTTCATTGCACCATTCCATAAAGTCAAATTATCATTAGCAAAGCCACATGTCCATAATTCCTAGGTGTTTTCGGTCACTCAACCACTCCTAGTGTTTTAAGCAACCTCCAAATACATGTCGAGTTTTCTTTAGGACCAAGACACAATTTTCACTAAGAAAATATTGAGTTCTAGGAATTGACTCTAAAATATTCTTGAACCAAACACAATCACACATCTTAAAAACATCTTGTGTCAAAGAGGGATAACACCATACTTGGGTTGTACCTCAAAGTGAAAAGGGTATTCCTTGCTTGTCCCATTATGCAACATAGTCCACAAAAATAGTGGTTTTCACCACTATCACAAATTTCAAAATAAAATATAGAGTAGTAAGGATAGGTAACTCCCCAAAGCTCTAAATATTTCATCACACACCACAGATCCTCAAGTTGTAAGGATAGTACTACATTTCTAGTCAGATAGTTAGGTAGTCATCCCCAAAGCTTAAAGATCAAATTCTTGGACTATGGAGCTAGTCTCCATCGGAGCTATAGATGCTTGACTGGTAGTGGAGTACACTCATGCATGGTGACACATCTCTTTTAAAGAGACCTCTGACCACACATAAGGACAAGCTAGCTTCTTGGTCTCATCCATAATAGGTTTCACCCAATTTACTCAAGATGAGTTAATGAACTCACTTGCACACACATTGGTTCTTGATTACCTCGAGTCATTACCATGCTCATGATTTGGTAAATGAATTCACTGCACACACATTTGGTCTTAGAGAAATTAGGTAGTATTTAGTGAGTTTGTTTGATACCACTAGTATGTCTGAGTCTCTGCAAAATAATCAGTTTTCCATATCAACATCCATATCTTCTTCCATATCAACATCCATATCTTCTTCCATGTCAACATCCATGTCATTTCATGAGTCTTCCATCTCACATACCACTAGTTTGGTGCCCCTGATTAAACAATAATGCTAAACATGGCCAAGAAAATTCTAAACTATGAATGATCATTAGAACATTTGCATTCATACACATTATCACTTGCATTAATCATCCATATACAAATCAACCAAAAGCATAACACAAAATAGTAAATATCACATGTATTTATTATATATATATTACAATGAATACCCAAAGGCTATATACAATGGAGCACCAAGGCTCATATACAAAAAGTGCATCTAAGCACTAGCTAATGCCTATAGGAGGACCCCTATGACCTTGAAGGAGCCCTAGACCTAGAGCTATGCCTAGACTCACTAGGCCTAATAGACCCAGATATGGATGAGGAGGGTGGATCTGGAAGCCCAATGTCATGCTCCATCAATCGATCCTCCAATAATTAGATATATCCATCTCGAGCTTGAAGGTATTGTACATCATGTCTCTATCGATGACTCTTCTCTAGTAGCTCTACCTGGAGCCTCATGATCCTATCCTCACCTCCACCTATAGTTGTTATACCTCTAGCTCTATCCATAGTCGAGCTATCTCTGCATCCTACATCTCCTAGAGCTATCTCTATATCTCGAGCCGCTACCATAGCATCCCACTCTACCACTAACTACTCTAACCTCACCCAATCCTCCTCACTCTAACTAGGAGGCCCATCTAGAATCTCCTCCCTATCCTCCATACCACCTCCATCACCTCCAACTTTAGACCTACTCTATTGTACCCCTAGTCTACACCTCCTTTGACTTACTAGCTCGAAGGTGCTCTGATGCTTAAGAGCCTCATTAGCAACCTCAACCTCATTCCCATTCCTTCCATCTACTATTACTTGGTACCCATGGTGGTTGTGTAGTGAACCATGCATCATACTCCTTAGTAGTCCTCACATCATCCACATTGAGGGAGATCCATCTCCTCATCATCCTCATAAGTCATCCTCCATGCCTCAGCATAAGGGAGACCCATCTCATCTCGATGATGCCTATAGAGCACTGGTGCCTCAAGAACTCCTTACCTCAGTCTAAACTATCATAACACCTATGAGAATTGGATCAGCTCCACCTCACTCGTGTGCCTCCCAACCACCCACCTAGCCTATCACACCCATCATAGATGCTCCCCATCACCTATCCACATGGCACCTCACCATGGCCTCCATATCACCTAAGTTACTATCAATCTAACCCATAAATCCCTATACCACTACTCATTTAAATAGGATGACTTGGCTGCACCTCCTCTACCATCGCCACCTCATAGCATAGGGTTGCTCCCTATCCCATCCCTAGTAGTAAACCCATAGGTCGAGCCACACTGAAGTGCTCCCAACCCCAATATTGTAGTAGCAAACTACAACCTAACCCTTCTACCTCTACCTCCTCACCTCATATAACTCTTGGTACAACTACACCAATAAAGTAGGAGCCCATGCATACACCTGAGGTGTAGTGATCATGTCACACACCAACCCAATAAGGTTCCATGGGAATCGATAACTAGTATTATTTGGGGCCACTATGTTGGCCAACATGAACATCACCAAAGTATGAAGGGCATCCAACTTCTTGTCCTTATACATGGACAAGTATGTAATCCCTCCACCCTTCACATCCACATCCTCCCACCCATCTTCAAATATGTAGCTCAACTCATATCCCTTATCATGTCCAACCTCGACATGTAAGCCCTCCACTGGTAGCTTGAGGATGTGATATACATCCTCAAGTGTCACAATCATCTCTCTAGTAGGGAGCTAAAATGTCCCCCTATCTGGATCCCATATCTCTACCAAGGTAGAGAGATACCCCTCATCCACCCTCACCACATCTATCTGGGCTACCAACCAGCCCCATAACCTCCAACCACTCCCACTCGTCCTCCCTCAATACCTTCCTCATCCTTAGGATGAGAGGTGAGAATCGATGTCGAGCCTCCAAAATCTTCAACTGCAACACAATACATTAAATGGCAAAAAAATTAAATTAAAAAAAAAATTTTTCACAAAAAAAAGAGCTTCAAAGGTACTTACCTTGGTAAAGTGCACATCTGCTCCCATGGCTACATATGCTCCCTCCATCGCCATAGCTTCTGTAGCACACCAACTACTCACTCCACTCCACTCCACTCCACTCCCTCAGATGTAGCTTCAAAAATTTGCAAATGCACAAATGAACTTGTTTCCCTTCTGTAGGCTATTTATAGTTGTTTTAGGTGCATTGAAATGCCCATGGGTGCTTCCAGCGCATTGAAATGCCTTTCTACATTTGGAGAATAGCAAACTCTGGTGGGTGTTTGCACATGCAATAAGCGCCATCAGCGTTTGGTGTCAAAATTGACAAAAGAACAAATATGATCCAAAAAGGTAGCTTACCTCCACAAAATCATTCCAAATTGCATCCATACATCAATTTCATCATAATATCATGTTTTGTGAAAACCAAAATTGATTTGGATTCATAATTTTTGCTTGCGACCAAAAGTCGTAAAATCACATTACAAGTTACAAAATGCTTCAAAATGGTCCAAATTTTCACAAAATGACCATTTTCATCATTCTCATCATCAATTCCATCATTGCATTCAATTTTGTGATAATATGAATTGATTTGGATGACAACTTTTAGGTGCACCCACAAGGTGCAAAATTGTCCAAAATTGCTTCAAAATGCTCCAAATCAATACAAATTTACAAAACTCAATTCAATCATCAATGCATTTCTCATCATCACATCTTCATTCCAACATCATTTTCATCCATCAATCATTGCATTTGCACATTTTCCAAGTTCATATACAATTTCAAGTGAACCTCGTATCTAGTGGTTTATTCTATCTCCTTGGCGATTGCAACGATTTGCATCCATGCAATTCGGTAAGATGAATAAATCACCATAAGGACACTTGGCCATTTTTCATCATCCAATATCTCATTGATCAAAAATAAAATCAATTTTGGTACTTCACCTTTCGAGTGAAACTATGCCAAGACCAATTTGCTCAACAATTATCATTGATGGCCTTGTCCGTGGGGCTTGAAACATGGATAAATTACAATACATCATTCTCCTTAACAATCAAGAATTATGTAGAGTCAACTAGGATATGCATTCCTAGAAATCATCCAATCTGAGGGTGATTGGTTCCTGATATTTTGCATCTTCATCACTTTGCATTTCAATGATGCCATACGATAATTTCTTCAATAACATGGAATCACCCCAAACTTGGGGTAACCAAATTTGACTTTGATTTTCCCACAATGGGATACATCTTACATGATCATGGCATCTACACTTGGCAAAAACCCCTTTTCTCTGTTAGGGCAAAAATAGAATCAATCACTTGCATTTTTCAACAACCCCTTCCACCATTGGGGCAAAAATGACATCACATTTACATCATTCATATCATCCATAATTGCACCATGCATTTCACATAATAATTTGCACAAATCTATCAATTGGCTCATGAGATGCATCCATCACTCATTCACCAATTGAGGGGGTAAGCTACACAATCAAAATTCTTTTGTCTTCAAGTTCAATCTTTGCATTCCAACAAGAGTAAGTTGCTTCTTCATCAGGCCAAACTAGGTGTCTCGTATTTTTGCACCACATTGTGTTTCACGCAATATGGTACAAAAAGGGCATCTATAGACACCAAAATCTAGCCACTTGTCATCCATCCATAGTTTCCCACCATATTTATCCATTATTTATATATATTTTTTTAATATATATTTAAATAATAATATTTTATATATTATATTTATATATATTAATAAATATATGTATATATGTATGAATTAATCCTAACCATCCATCATGATTTAATCCTAGCCATTCATCCACCTTAATCCATGCCACTTACCCTGATTTAATCTCCACCCTTCATCATGTTTTAATCTTGACCACACAAATTGTGTCGTTGAAACCCTAACATGCCTTAGGGAAGATTATAAAGAGGAGTCATTTTGATGACTCAACCCCTAAGTTTTTGAATTTCCTAAGTCTGAATACTCCCTAAGTTCCAAGCCCTAAGTCCTCAAGATTCTCAAGCATCCTCACCACTTCCATCTTCCATCGCTCACCATCGTCTCCACATCCATCGTCATCCACCTCACATGAACTAGATCTGCTTCTGTAGCTTCTGCTTCAATCCCGAATGCCCTCCTAGTTCCTCGAGTTCCCTCTTGGTGCTTTCATGCCATCATCGAGCACCTGCATTCACAACCCTAGTTCTGCAATCCTACTACCCCTCGGGTGTCGCTAGGGCATCTACACACCAATCTCTGCAACAACAATGAAGATCAGAAGTGACAAGTCAGCATAAACAAGGTAAATTATTCATTGCATTCATTTTTAGTATTCTTAGATCTATTTACAGCATTATTTCTGCAACTAGGGTTTTTAGTAATTTTATTTTTAAGGGTCTCACGCAGTGGAGCCCTCACAGGTATTGCTAACTCTTGTTGTTGTTTTCTGTGTGTAGATCTAGGAATCATATTTATTGGTAGTTGTTGAAGCTCGAGTGGCCCTACATAGGATATCAAAAGCCCACTCATTCTGTTGGGATCAAAGATGAGTTTGAAGACACCACCATTTATTGACCTAGGGTTTCGGAGAACCCTAGATTTGTAACACTTGTAACATTTGTATCAATATCAAATCATGTTGTAACATTGGAGATTTGAGGCTCCCCCATTTTATATCAATAAAATATTCTCTCTTTTGTGCAACATATTGTGTATTGATTTTATTTATCTATTGCATTGGTGTTTCATTTTTGCATTCACACCCCCAATGCCTCAACATGAATAATGAATAGATAAGGAGGTAGTGGGACATCTTGATGATGTACACAAGATGATTCAAAGTATCCAACATTCATTATGATATGATTCAAAGTATCTGACGAGGATATATTGATCAAAATTAAAGAGTGATATAACAACATCTTATCCATTCAAACCAACCTTGATCAAAACTAAATATTTTGAGAATATCATATAGAAAACTTAAAAAAAAACATTTAATATGCTTTGCTCATATATAATTTTATAGGTATACTTATTTTTCCTATATTGAAGATAATGTATAGCCTCTTATATAATAATTATACCATCAATAATTTTGCCATGAAAAAACCATATTAGTCCTCTAATATAACATAACTTAGAATGCTTTTCAATGTATTTACCATAATTTTTAAAATTATTTTATCAATCATATTATAAAGGCTTATTGGACTATATATATAGTGTCATATTTCTTGGGAATCAATACAATGAATGTGGAATTGATCTCACTTATTATAGCCTTATTTTTTTATCTCTTTGATTTCATCTAATATGTCACTCTTCAATAAATCCATTTTTTAAAAGACGTGATATGAAATATATTAAGACTAGTTGCGATGTTAAGGTAGAATGAGAAAACTTACTCCTATAGATACCTAATAGAGATCTTCCTCACCAATCTTTAATTCTATCCTTGTGTGATAATTGATGGAATAGTTTATAAAATATTATCTTAAGCCTCCTTATCTTACTCAATGTTTGACATAATATCTTGAGATGATTTATTTCTTACTTATATATTTTTTTTGATTGGTTGATAAAAGGGGTTTTGAAAGGTCCTAAAACCTTTTACACAAACACAACAAAGAAAGCTTACCAAAGCAAACTAACTAAACTGAGAGCAAACAACCCCGGAGGGGAACGAAACAACCAGCTTTAAACTAGAAAGGAGGTGCAAATAAGAGGGTTTTGAAAGGAATACCAAAACCTTTTACAACAACTCCACCATAGGAGAAACCACCCTAAAAATATAGCAACACTGAAGAGACTCCCTACGCAGAGCGATTTGAATCTGAAAAAAATGCCCAAAATGAACGGTGATCCAACGCTCAAATTCAAATTCAAAGCACTTCCCTAAAAATCATTAAATGAAAACTACAATAAAGGATTTACAAGATCTACAGGGAAAATTCATATAAAAATTATTTTGGTATCCCAAAACCACCCCCAAAAACTTTCGATCGAGAAACCAGGAAACCCTACAGTGCCCAACAAATCGCCAGCCAAGAGACTAGGAAACCTTATAGCACCCAGAGCATGAGGTAGCTCTAGGAAAAATAATAGGGAAATCAACTCATCAGGTGGGGGACCAAACCAGAAAACCATCTACCCAATTTTTTGGCCATCCTGGTCTCATTGCCCTTTCTACGAAGATTCCTAGATTTCAACCTAGGTGAGCCTTTCTCCAAGTTAAGCTTGGGAGACACCACAAGGCTGTCCAAGCCAAGTGCAAGGGAAGCACAAACCTCCTTAGGGGAAGAATATTTTCTATCAGCCCTAGGAGTTGAAACCTCCAGATCCTTAGCCACCTGATTTACCTCGGTCCCTTCCAACCCAAGGCATTCAAAAGAATTCTTAAGAGGAAGGACAATCTCATTCTCCATCGGGTCCGAGTGAGGAACAACTTCCAGATTATTTTGGGATTCCAATCTAGGAGTGACCGCATTATCCATATCATTCCCCCATGGAGATGCAATATGAACTCCACCATCGTCACCCATTTTTGACTGAGGAAAAATAATTCTTTACCTTTTGAAGCCCCTTGGGCCTTTTTTTGCAATATTTTCTATTTATTGTGCAAGGTTTTCCTAACAGTTGGATCAAAATAATTTACCATTTGTGAAGCCTGCTAAGCAGATGACTTCAAAGACTTCTCCTTTCTCAACAACAAATATTGGGTCTTCAAGTGTCCTTGGGTGTGGCACTCAATACAAAACACTGGTTTGTTTTCAAAAAAAATGGTCTGGCATCTTCTTTGGAGCCGTAGACGAGATCCACATAGGTAGGTAACTCAAAATTAATATTTGCAATAATGTAGATTTTGGCATAAGTTAGCCTTGATTGCACTTTCATCATAGGGTCAAGGGCAATAAAGTCAACAACAACTTCAGCAATCAGGATAAAAATCCTCTCATCCCAATATTGGAGGGGCAGGCTAGGGAGCTAGAACTAGATAGGCACTAAATTAATAGATTAGGTTTCAGGATCAAAATCCTCTATCCATTTTTGCAGGAATAAGCTTCTACAACCATAGAACTATTGGTCATCAAATCTGCCTAGGAAAGGATTTTGGGTGAGTGTATGCGCCCTAGACCTGGACCAACATTGAAAGGCCGAAGGGAAGAGATGCCCCTCGTGCCAATCTCCGGAGAAAGGCCGGCTCCTATGCTAAACTACTTGGGTGTTTGAAGATAAGGGTGCAGGAAAGAGATAAAAGGAGTTAGGGTTAGAGAAATAAAATAAAAGGGTTAAGGGAAGAGAGATCGGTGATTTAAGGTGGGGAAGAACAGGAAGCACGATCACTAATAGACAACTTGAATGGAAGCAAAGAACACCAAGAATAAATGAAAGAAACGTAATATCAACCTTCCTATGTATCCTCCAGGCGAGTTTCAGGGTACAGTCCCCGATCGCACACCGGACGCAGGGTTCAACTTTCTCGGTATGCAAACGAAGAGAGACAAAAGAATCAAGCACAGAAGGCAACATAAAAGAAAACCAATATTACGCTTTTCCACTCCTATGTATCCTTCAGACGAGTTTTAGGGTACAATCCCCGATCGCACACCGGACGCAGGGTTCAGCTTTCTCAGTATGCAAACGAAGAAAGACAAAAGAATCAAGCAAAGAAGGCAGCATAAAAGAGAGAAATGGAGCCCAAAGGTCTTTAGTATTAATCGCAGGACATCAAGTTACAGCAGCTTTCTTAGCAGATAGTTCCCCCCCTTTTTACATTATAATGCCTAGGTTTTTATAGAGGACCCGGGCCTCTGAGTCATAATTACACAGCAATGAGAAGTACGCCCTCGAGCCCTGAGAATTTGGCTCCCCGAGACTCTCGTGATCGAGCTCTCAAATCCGTTACCAAAATTGGCAACTGTGACCGGGTCAACCATGGAAAGATGCATTGATGAGCCGTCTGGACGTCCTTGGTCTTCGGGTGCGGTGCTCGAGTGGCCGCCATGCTCGTCGGGCTCTTCATCATGGCCTGATACTTCGTTTTTGATTGCCAAAAATGAGCAGCGAGCTTATCGGGCACGAAAAATTGCATTTATGAGGCACTTGATCGCCTCGAGAAAATACCCGGCTTGGAATGCGTGCCCGTGAAGCGCTTCGCTAAGTCTTCATCCACAACTTCGCTTCGCAATGGTTCTGAGCCGAAGCAAAAACTCCTCCTTGGTTTGTACTTCACAAAATTGAGCTTCGCAAAACTGCTTCGGGGGTGGGAAGTGCCGAAGCATATTTACTTCGCAAAATGGGCCTCTTTGTCTTCGCCGCTTCGCTGACAAAATTGCTTCGCTGATGCCTTGGAGAAATGCTTCGCTGCGATCCTCTTTCAAAACTATGGTTTGGGCGAAATTCGGTCGAAGATGTTGCATTCTCCATGACTTCGTCACTTCGGGTAGAAGTACTTCGCACGAAAGCTAGCCGAAGCAGATGCTTCGCAATGACTTTCGGCGAAGTAAAAATGATTCGCTGATGGAGGGGCCCGAAGTGGGTGCTTCGGCAACTTTTTGGCGAAGTATTTTCAATGCTCCTTTGAGTTCCGCTTCGCTGATTTTTTGACCGAAGTATTTGCTGAAAATGCTTCGGGTGCGAAGTAGTTTCATTCTCCTTCCTTTGTATTTTACTTCGGCAACACCGCTTCGCAGAAATCTCGCCCGAAGTATTTGCTGGAAATGCTTCGGGTCCAAAGTAGATTTCTTGCCTTTGCTTCTTCGATGAAGTTGTTCTTTTGGATGCCGCTTCACTCAACTTTTGCCCGAAGTAAATACTTGAAGCGCTTCGGGCCCGAAGTTCTTTTTATCGCTACCCTTGTATTTTACTTTGGTAATACTACTTCGCAAGAAACTCTACCCGAAGCAGTGTTGAAAATGCTTCAGGTGCGAAGCTCTTCTCATTTTCTTTCGGTGAAGCTCTTTCTTTTCTACTTTATATACAAAGGGGTGGCATTGAAAGCCAAAATTGCTGCAATTTTCAAATAAAAAAGGACAACAAAGAAAAACTTTACAAAATCTGTACAAAATTTGATTTTCTTTTCTACCCCTTGAGAAATGTGACAAAATTGTCAACATTCTTGGCGGCTCACGGGGCAACGAGCTCGTCTCGGTGGGAGAACCCTTTAATTTTGATCCATTGGGCCAGAGTCCTTTCCCGATCCTTCTCCTCCTTCTGCCTCTGGGAGCGCTTCCGTGGCTGGTTCTTGCTCTCCTTCTTCCTCTGGTTCCTCTTCTTCTTCGCCTTCCTCTTCTGGTGCGGCCTCTTCGGGAGCAGCTTCCTACGACGGCGATGGGGCAAGACGCTCATAGATTTTCCTCATGGTTCGGTGGACCTGGGACCAGGCACTCTTCGAGAAAGGTTCTAGATCTTGTAGTGCCTTGATCAATACGTGGAACCGATCAATTTGCTCGATATCTGCATGTTGGGCTCTAGTATACAGATCATTTAGGTAGGCCACGATCTTGCAGTATCTCAAGAGGTAATCTGTGATCTGCCTTTCTGTTATTGGCTCCGCCCATCCATCTATCTCCGAGACATCGCCTTCAAACTGAAGCCATGTTGGCTTAATCTCTTCTTTGGTCAGGAGGTTCCCATTGTCGTCTGTGAAGCTTGGGAAGCCCATGGAAGAAAGATCTTGAAAGTAGCCCATTGAGGCACGCTGCTCGTTCTCGAACATGTCTAGGAGGTCCTTCGCCTTCTGCATTTTTTGCACCTTAGAGAAGAAAGCGCGAACTGTGGCCCGGGCTGTAGACCAATCCCTAGCTATCCGACTCATTGCAGGGACCTGCAAGTCTTGATATTTGGCGCTCTGGACATCGAAAGCTAGTTTGAGCCGGCTTCTAGCTTTCTGAGTTATCTGATCGATGATTGGCCCTCCCTCGGCAGCGGCACTTCGGGCTTCCGTAATATAGGCCAAAATTGACAAGGCACTGGAGGCCCGAGATCTAAAATTTTTGAGCAGGTGAGAGCGAATCTCCTTGATTCTGCTTCTATCAAACAGCTCCAAGCTCGCCTTTTCGAACAACTACTGCTGCGTCTGCAAGATCTTACTTTCAAGCTCCTTGGCCTTCAGCTCGTTCTCGGCCTGCCTTTGCGCTTGTTGCTCGGCTGAACACTGCAGTTGTAAGATTTGTTGTTTGAGGGTGTGTGTTTCTTTTTTCAACAACTTGCACTATTTCTGTGAATCCTCCAGCTCGGAGCGGATCCTAGCCAGCTCTTCCTCCAACTTGATGTTGGCATTTTCTGCTTCAAACCTGCGTTGATTTGCAATATTTGCATGCGCTCGAAAGGTCTCAACCCCAACATGCATGGACAAAGACTCATTGTCTATGTTCAGGTGTTCCAGGTCTTTGGTTTTCTCCTGATAATCATAATCCACTGGAGTCATCTCATTCAGAGGCTTCTGGACCCTGGGGACCTTCTTCACTTTGTGTAATTTTCCAGCCTTTAAATCAAAGACTGCACATTTCTCAACTTGGGCTAAAGAGCGCCCTCTTTTCTTTCTGGCCTCCTTCAGCATCTTTTCTGAGTTTTGTCGGGCCTGAAGTAGCTTTTCAGCTAGAGGACGTTCCTTTATCACAGACAACTCGGACTCAAATAAGGTTGGATCTCCAGCCGTAGGGGTAAACAAATATAAGGAGTTAACGGGGAATGCCTCACCAGAAGGTTCGACGATAAAGTATTGTCTTTGCCCTGGATGAGGGCTAAAGGATTGGCGATGTGAGTGGGCGAAGAAGTTTCGATGGCTTTGTCTTGGCCAGATGACTCGGGTGAAGTGTGGCTAGGCAAAGTTCGGGAACTGGAAGCATGGGCAAAGTGTGGAGGGGTGATTGACCTTGTGGGGGAGATTGAGAAAAACTTTCGATCGGGGCCATGGTGGATGTGTGAGAGGTGAGGGTAAAGGGTAGTGAGCGCGTACCTACGTGCCCTCTTGGCAGAGCGGCCGTTGTGACTTCCTGTGTAATCGGCTCCTGCTCTTTTTGTGCTTCGATACTTCTAACCTCCATGACTTCTACTTCGGGGTCCCCTTCTTGGAGGAGTTCCTCCACATCGATGACGTCTATGTCTGGGACCGTCTCAGCACTTGGTGGCATCACACTTTCAACACCTGCTTTGATCGGGTCTGATGCAGGTTGTTCAGCATGAGCGCTTGGGGGCCTTGTGCGAGGTCGCTTTGGGTGGCTTGGAGGCACTTGAACTTGCTCTTGCCTCTTCCTTTTCTTTCTCTCCAATGGCTGCTCTGCCTCTTCGGCACTTGTATCATGGCTTTCTGATGGACCTTGTGGCAGTGCCTCTGGGGTAGCCTCAGCTTCTTCCTCTTTCGAGGCATCTTCAGCTCCTTTAGGACTTTCACCTGATCTCGGGGGAGCTGGAGGAACAAAATCAGCGAAGGATATAGACTTCCAAGTTTCAACGTTGGCGTCATAAAGAATCGTGAAGTCTTTATCTATTGCCAAGAGTCCATAAGAATTCATCTTCTGGCGATGGACTCTCATTATCCACCATTCTCCTAATTTTTCCTCGCTCCAATCCTTCAATTCCTCCTTTAAATCATCTTTTGCTTTTCTCCAAAATGTGGAGCTTGGAGTTGGGAGGGGGTACTGATCGGGATCAAATTCGGCCTCCATGGGGTAGAATTCATGCCAGGGAGGCAATGTCCTCATCCTCTCCAAATGCCACTCCAGATCCTTTCCATTTGGATTATTCCTTTGCTCCACAATTTTAGGGTGAGGGCAGATGTGAAAATTTTTGAATTTTAGGTGATCCTTCATCACCCCCAAGGGATCATAGAGCCATTGCTGAGGAATTTGGAGCAGGCCAAAGTTGGCAAGTTTTTCCTCCAGGAAAACATTCTGTTTCAAGGCAAATACCTCGATTACTCCCATCCTGAAGGGAAAGTCGTAGGTGTGTGCCCACTTCCGACCATGGCCATATACAACGTTGGTCGCGTCACTCTGTCGAGCGACCTCCAATGCAAATTGATACTCAGAAGGGAAAACAGGAAGCAGGAAGGGCTTTCTTGTAAAGCCGAACATACGAATCACCAATCCCTGTGTCAATTGAAAAACATCTCCCTTCTTTTCTTGCACTATTTTATCTCTCAGACTGAGGGGGACCCGAGGGCAAGAACCCCTCAACAAATGCATGGCGGGCCCCAAGAATTGTTGGTTAAAAGAATAGTAGGACTCTGTCTTCAACAGGAGAGGAGTCCACTTGTACACAGGCAGAGGATTTCCATCCTTGCCGCTTGAAGAGATAGCGATATGGGGGAATCGCTTATGAACCTGGTAGAAAAACAACCAGACTAGGAGGGAGCAAGGTGCGAAGTACTGGCCCGTCGTCGAACTCTTCATACTAGCGAGTCGCGTATGCAAGGTTCGGGCCACCCATTCTGCCCAATCAAAGAAAACTGGGTTGGTGCTCGGTCTTGCAGCATCAGGGGCATAGAACTCCCCTCTTGAAATACATTCGGCCAAAGACACCTGCCAGGGTTGTACCGAGGCATCTGTCGACAGGCCCGCCACCCATGCAATGATGGAGAAAATGTCGGTGTTCTTGAAAGCTGCCAAGGGTAGAGGCATTTGGGGCAGCTTGCCTGAAGTGAGCCCGCTTTTGAGGTTTTCACGCAAAAATTTCAATATGAAGTTATTGGAGGTGAACCTCTCCATTTGTTCGCTTAGAATAACATTGCGAACTGAATAACCCTTGGGTGGCCCTTGCCGTGGTGCAAATGCTGCTTGCACATCTTCCTTCAGAATGGAAAACAATTTATGGCCTGAAGCGTCTAACACTTGCCTGGATGCAGGTTGGTAATTTTGCGCGATAGCATATATTAGCTCTGGGCAGTGGTGAGCAGGAGGGGTCAAATACCAGTAAATCTGAGAATAATAGGCAGCAACCCTTTTATTCTCTGGGGTGAGTCTGCTCACCATAAACTCAATAGTGCGTCGGAGCTCAGACACATCCTTAGAGAGTTCTGTATCTCTAATCTTCTCCCACCCATCAATTGGTGGGTCCACAAGCTGCTCTTCCTCAGAGTCATCTCCTTCTTCTATCGGCCGCTTTTCTTGGCGAGGGGCGGGGTCGATCTTCTTTGAAGTATGCCTTTTCTCCTCCTTGCCCTTTTTTGCTTTTTTAGGGACTGCTACTTTCGGCTCCTTTCCTTTCTGGGTGGAGTTTTTCTTCCCCATGTTGAAAATAATGGCGATAGAATTCTTGATACAAAGAGCTTCGATATGAAGGGCTTAGATGCAAAGGCAGGAGAATTGCAGAGTTACCGAAGGCTCTTAGCTTTGCGTGAACTGGGAGACAAATAAACTTCTCCTTGATAGGGCTTCACGTTTTATAGCCTAAAATAGGTAATTACCTTAATTTATGGCACCTACCAAAATTAAATTAGCGCTTCGGACGGAGAAAGTTGTCGTGTCCTTTGATTGGCTCTACAGCGGTGTAGTACATGGGGCCACATGCCCTGATGATTATGCTCTGCATTGTAGATGCAATCTGCTGCCACTTCGTACCTCGACATGGGCTTTTCTCTTAACTGAATTGCCTCGGGATGTGCCCCACTACGTTTGCCTTAAATTCGTCCGCTTCGAACCCTTTTCAATGTTACCATCGACACGTTCTTTGAGGTGCATTTTAAATTTTTCCCTTCGCACGTTGTTGGTTCGGGAAATTAATGTTGAAAATGCTTCACAGTGAACCTTTGGTTCGGGCTATCTTTCGATGCTTCGGGCCTGAAGTACTTCTTCTTCGCCGTGCTGTCGCTCTATTTTGTGAAGGTCGCTTACCGAAGCTTTACCCTTTTGGAAACTGCTTCACAAGGAATCTACTTCGCAAAATTGCTGCCCGAAGTAGCTGCTGAAAATGCTTCGGGTGCGAAGTACTTTTCGTGCCTTTGTTTGATCTTTGGTTCGGCTCTTCGCAGCGAACCTCCTTGCAACTGCTTCTTCGCATCAAAAGTCCCCAGAGGGGATTTAGAAGTGGTACTTGGCTTTTGCGATCTTGGAACAGGATGTACATACAAATGCAAATTATATACAAAAGTATATATACAGTCACTTCGGAAGAAAAGTGTGAATTTGGTTTTTTTCGTTGGGGTGTGTTTAGTTTGAGTGTTTTTGTCTCCAAGCTTATAAATAAGTATTTGAAGATTTTTTTGAGGGATTTATTTTAGGATTTTAATTTTTTTTTTTTTTGAAGAGAGAAATTGTGTTTTACCTTAGCGGTGAAAAGTCTTCAGATGAAGACCATTGACAGAGATCGGCAAGACTTGGCCATCTGCATCTTTGAGGATGAATGAATTGGCCGAGTTCACCTTCATGATTTTGAATGGCCCATCCCAAAAGGCATCCATCTTGTCGTGATTCCTAGGCTTGGCCTTCCAGGAGTCCCACTTCCATACCAGATCTCCCACTTTGAATGTGCGATCAGATGACTTCTTCTTGAACCAATATTGGGTGACCTGAGCATGCTTAGCGAAGTTCTGGTAGGCTTCTTCATGATCTTCCTCTAGTTGCAGTAGCCGAGCTAATCTATTTTCCATTGGACTAACTCCATCTTCTGCTTCTAACAGTTGCAGTGCAGGGATCTCCACATGAATGGGTAAGATGGCCTCCTTGCCGTAAACCAGGGCGTAAGGTGAAGTCTTGATTGACTTCTTGATAGAAATTCGATCGGCCCACAAAGCTCGATCTAGAAGGAGATGCCAAGTCCTTTTGTTTGTCTCTATGAGCTTTCTTAGCATCCTCAACAGAGTCTTATTGGTGGATTCTGCCAAGCCGTTGCCTTGTGGATAATAATTGGAGGATACTTTATGATATATCCCATATCTGTAGAGGAATTCATTGATTTTAGCACCTGTGAAGCCAGGGCCATTGTCCGTGATGATAGATTCGGGAATGCCGAACCTGGTGACTAAACTTTCTAGAAATGCAATTACAGTTTCTTGATCTGCATGCTTTGTAGGAATTGCTTCGGCCCACCTGGTGAAGTAGTCCATTGCAGTCAGGATGAACTTATGTCCCATAGAGGAGTTCGGTGATACGGCCCCTATGAAATCTAGCCCCCATTGTTGAAAGGGTGCCTCTACTTGTATCGGACGAAGGGGCATTGCAGCATTTTTGTTTCGATCGACGAACCTCTGACACTGCTCGCATTTGCGACAAACTGCGAAGGCATCGGCAAAGAGTGTGGGCCAATAATAACCCACCTTGATGATCTTTAACACCGTTGTTCTTCCTGCAAAGTGACCTCTCGATAGTCCTGAATGGAATTCTCCCAGGACTCTCCTTTTATCATCATCTTTGATGCACTTGAGAAGGACACCATCAATGTTCCTGAAAAATAGGCCTTCGGGGCGCAGAGTGTATCTGGAGGACCGCATCCTGAAATGTCTTCGCTGTGATGCATTTAGATGCGAAGGACACTTGCCGATGTTGAAATAGCTGATTATCTCACTAACCCAATCCTTCTCGTCTTCTTCCTGGTTAGCGAAGCACTCTTCGACTGGTAAGTCATCCCTCCGAGATTCTGTCACTTCGGCCGCTGCGCTCTTTGCCAATTCTTGACACAATGCACGACCGTGAACCAATTTTGTGGGCTTGATCTCAATGTCAAACTCCTGTATCTTGTTCACCCAACCAGCTCTTTTGCTTCCCAATTCTCCTTGGATGATGAAATTGCGCACATCGGGGTGAATGACAAAAACTATGACTCGACTTTGGGAGATGAACTGCTTGAACTTCCTCAGTGATTTCATTACTGCATGCACCTGACGTTCTATGAAATTATATCTTTCTTCATGGGGATTGATCACCTGACTCAGAAACACGATGGGACGCTCTTCGCCATCTTCCCCCTTTTGTGTCAGGACAACAACATAGCTCTCGGGCTCTCCTATGGCATACATGATAAAATCCCGACTGTAGTCAGGGTTGATTAGGACTGGCACCTGAGCGATTCGAGCCTTAATCTCTTTGAATGCTTCCTTTCTTTCTTCCATCCAGCTAAATTCGATGCCCTTCTTAAGGAGTTGAGACATTGGTTTGATGACCTGGGCGAAGTCAGGGACAAACTTTCTCACGAAGTTGATCTGGCCGAAGAAATATTGAAGCCCTTTCTTGTCTGCTGGGAGTGGGAGCTTCATTAGAGCCTCGGCTCTGTCAGGATCTACAGCAAGGCCCTTTTCTGATATCGCATGTCCCAACAATTTTCCTTCGCTGACTACGAATATAGACTTCTTTGGATTGATTGAGATGCCAAATTCTCGGCACTTTTCAAAAATTTGTTGTAGATGTAGTGGATGATCCTCCCTTCTTCGGGAGAAAATGGTCATGTCATCTAGATAGATGACGATAACCTTATTTAGAAGCTCACCAAAAGCAAGATCCATCACCCTCTGGAAAGTGGCACCAGCATTCGAAAGACCAAATGGCATTCGTTGGTAAGCAAATGTCCCCCACTTGGTAGTAAATGTTGTTTTATGCTGGTCTTCGTCCCTGACCCAGATTTGATTATATCCAGAAAAACCATCGAGCAGAGAGAAGCGTTGAGCTCCAGCCATCGAGTGCAAGATCTGATCGATTTGCGGGAGAGGATAGTGGTCTTTGAGAGAAGCCTGATTCAGGTTGTGAAAGTCCACGCATAACCGTATATCTCCATTCTTTTTTTTGACGGGGACTAGATTCGCTACCCATGAAGAATGCTTGATGGGATATATTATCTTTGCCTCGAGCATTTTTAGAAGTTCGGCCTTCATCAGGACCTCGATCTTCGGGTTAACAGGCCTTTGCTTTTGTCGAAAAGGTTTGACCCCCTCCTGTAGTTCGATTGTGTGTTGAACCAGCTGCCGATTGTATCCTCTGAGATCTTGATAGGACCAAGCAATTATGTCAAAAAATTTTCTGCACAAATTCTGTATCTGTTCTATCTCTTCTGAAGTGCAGTCGGTTCCGACCTTTATTGCTTTTCTAGGTTCAAGCTCTAAATCTTGATACTGCTTTTCATTGACTTTGATCATGTGAGAGAGTGCTCGATCATTCTGATCAAAGAGGCTTTCAAGAGTGACCAGTCCCTTGGGAACGCAGTTGTTCTTCAATTGAACCAGCCCTTCATACTCTTCTTCATCAGAGCTTCTGTCTTCGACTGTGGCGGCTTCTTGGATCATGAAATTTACAATCTGCTCGTCATTGTCGAAGACTTGCCAATGCAGATCTTTGTCTAGGACAGAGGGTCTATAGATCATCCTCACAGCTTTGGGCTTGTGCACCATGTCTTCTGCTGGAGAGTACTTGGCTGCGATGGATGCCAGAACATCGGCATGTCGGTTCTTTTCTCTCGGGATAGACTACAGATTGAGAGACTCGAACTGGTCAAACAGGTCCCATACCCTATTGCGGTATGACTTTAGATAATGTTTCTTTGAGGTACACCTGTTTGTGACCTGGTTGCATACCAGTTCAGAATCTCCGAAGATTTGGAGATGCTTTATGCCTAACTTGTCAGCTTTCTTGAGTCCTAGGCATAATGCTTCGTATTCCGCTGCATTGTTAGTGCAGCTCCATGTCAACCGGTAGCAATACTCTTTTTGCTCTCCGGATGGCGAAACTAGAAGAATCCCTGCCCCAACGCCATTTTTACATCGGGCACCGTCGAAGAACAACTTCCATAGTCCTTCTTGGGCACTTGTTCTGTTCTTTGTTTGGGTGTGTTTTTTAGGCTTGGCGATTGCATAACACCCTATCTCGGTCTCCACCATGGCGTTAAAGTCTACCAATGAGAACTCATCTTCATAACTTAGTTGCGCAAGAGATTCCTCGACCAGGTCTACCTGCTCTATTTCCTCCACTACTGCATTCACTGGTTCGCTGCTTTCTTCCTCGGACATCTTCTGCACAAGAAAGGAAGAAGGTTTTTCATTGTAGATCTTCACCTTCTTTCCTTTGAATGGAATCTCCAGATGAGAGTAATCCATAGATAGATATCCGCCTAGTTTTGCCATGAATTCCCTTGACAAGCACATACTGAAATATGGCTCCAAGTCGACTACAACTACCTCTTGTATGACTGTGATCTGAGGCATCTTATGTAGTCGGATAGGAATGTCCTTGATCACCCCTACAGTCTTCACTGGAGTACCATCCAACTGGAGTACACCTTGGCTGCTTCACGTATATTCCATCCCTATTTCTTCGTAGACTGCTCTTGGCATGACTGTTGTAGCGGCCCCAGAGTCGATCATGCAGTTATGTACAATATACCCTTCCATTTGTAGGGTCAGGTAGAACGGAGGTGGTCTATTCTTTCCCATGATAGATGTGGATAGGGTCTACACAAGAGCAAGCGGTGCCACCTTTTTTGCTTTAATTGTCTTCAATGATTCTTGCAGCAAGTCCACTTGTCCAGGTAGTTGCAGTGCATCGTACAAGCTGATCTTGGCTGGGATCTTCTTCAACTCCTCTACAATGTTGTACGCCAGGGATTTGAGCACTTCAGGTTCCTTTCTGGGCTCGTATCTAGTGCGATACTGCTCTATAGCTTCAACTCTTTGTCGCTTGGTCAGTGAAGGAAACTTGAGCTTTTCCTTAGCCTGCTCCTTAGTTTCTGCCTGAGGTGATTCGACAGAGGCCTTTTGAGCCTTTTCTTTGATTGGTGCAGGCGGAGGAGCTTCGTTCAGAGCCGAAGAGGATGATTGTCCTTTCTCGGGTCGAACTTGCACTTTTAAGGGAGCCATCTGAGTAGCATCTACTTCTATTGCCTTCTTTCCTCCTCTGGTAAGTACTGCAACCGGCTCCTCCTCGCCAATGGTCAGGTTCTGACTCATCTGCCTAATGACGTTGACTTGACCGTTATGACTACTATTTGCCAGCGTTTGTACATAGTGTTGGTGCAGCGTGCAGGTATTCTCTTCATGCGGATCATTGCACGTAGAGCACCAATATACATAATCGAAAGTGCTCGGAGCTTCATCAATCGCAGCATTTCTCGTCGAAGCCTTCCCTTGTTGGACTGCTTGGTCTTTGGTAAGCGCAGGCGTAGGATAAGATCTTCTCGGTAGGAACTCCTGTTGCGCTTGCTTCTTCTTCACAATGGTCATGTCATTTGACAACATCTGAACTGTAGAGTTCAGAGACTGCATCTCCTGTAGAATTTTAGTTTGTATATCATCGACTTTTGAAACGAGTGGCAATGAAGCCATCGTCGGTATTGGAGGTAGGGCGGGGTGTTGAGGTGGTGCTGGTAGTACAGGAAATGCCGAAGTGACAGTGGGCTGTGGAGTTGAAAATGTAGGGAAATGAATTTGTGGAGCAGTGATTTGAGACACGATAGGATTCGGGTTCCAAGATGAAATCGGGAGTGCAGGGGTAGTAGAGATTTGCGAAGCGGCTGCGCTTGCATACTAGAATTGAAGGAATTCGGGAAGTATGGGTGTCGGCATCCTTTGGGGAAGCTTGCCCATGGCTATCAAATCCATTTTTGCCCTCTTGGCTAACTCATATAACTCGGGAAAAGTATTAATGTTAGAATATCTTACCATGAGACTGATATCAGGATTGAAAGCTCGAAGGAAATAGAGTGTTGCAGCTTCGTCGGTTGGCCGAAGTCCAATTGGCACTCTCTGCCAGGTTCGAGCGAACCTAACATTGAAATCTATGATTTCTTCTTGTGGATGCCTCTTGATCGAAGTGAACTGATGCAGAAGAGAGGTAGGATCGGAAGACTCATTGAAGTTTCCCATCATTTGCCCAGCTAATTGATCCCATCCCGTAATACTATCGGGTGGTAGAGATCTATACCAGTAGAGGAGTTTTCCTCTAAGGGAAAGGACCAGAAGCTTTACCATAATTTGCTCTTCTGTAATGTCATGGATCATCGCCAGAGATATTATGTCCTGGATATGCTCCAGAGCAGTCTTCCTAGTTCCATCGAACGTTGGGATCTTCTTTATGGCAGCAGGCGGCACTTGCCCTTGTCCCGCTAGATTCAGTGGTGACAAAGAATCCCATGTTGGGCACAACCTAGGTGGCGGTGGCTGCTGCATTTGTTGTTGTTGTTGTTGTTGTTGCTGTTGTGCCATACTTGCTCCTAGATTTTGAGAAATAGGAATTCTCGAAGCTCCCCCTTGATTGCTAGTAGGACAACTAATAGGAATGGAGGGACTAGGATGCTTCGGTGAGTTGGGAGGATTGGGAGGAAAACTAGATGTTGTACTATCAGAAGTTAGGCTTTGTTCGCCAATAGTAGCCTCTTGCGAGGACGTTCCTCGTAATAATGATTCGGGGGTGACCAACCTTGATTGCTCCCCAAAGGCATCAATATCTAGCTCAAAGAACTCGGTTTCCTCTCCTCTATTCTTAACTCTCCATCTCGTTTGCATGAAGGCATAGACTTTTGGTACTGGTCTTTACGACTTAAATATTCTCGGGTAAACAGAGTCGCCAGATGCTAAGAGTCTTTCAATAATGAGGGCATCGGTCCTCACTACCACTAATCAGGTGAGACTGACTGGGTCACACCGGGAACTTGTTAGAGCTATTGGCCCCGGTGAAGACGGGTTTAAGATTTGCGCTTTAAAATATGGGACTTCGGTCCCACCGGGCGTGCCAAAAACTGTTGGTCATCAAATCTGCCTAGGAAAGGATTTTGGGTGAGTGTATGCGCCCTAGACCTGGACCAACATTGAAAGGCCGAAGGGAAGAGATGCCCTTCATGCCAATCTCCGGAGAAAGGCCGGCTCCTATACTAATCTACTTGGGTGTTTGAAGATAAGAGTGTAGGAAAGAGATAAAAGGAGTTAGGGTTAGAGAAATAAAAAAAGGGTAAGGGAAGAGAGATCGGTGATTTAAGGTGGGGAAGAACAGGAAGCACGATCACTAACAGACAACTTGAATGGAAGCAAAGAACACCAAGAATAAATGAAAGAAACGTAATATCAACCTTCCTATGTATCCTCCAGGCGAGTTTCAGGGTACAGTCCCCGATCGCACACCGGACGTAGGGTTCAACTTTCTCGGTATGCAAACGAAGAGAGACAAAAGAATCAAGCACATAAGGCAGCATAAAAGAAAACCAATATTACGCTTTTCCACTCCTATGTATCCTTCAAACGAGTTTTAGGGTACAATCCCCGATCGCACACCGGACGCAGGGTTCAGCTTTCTCAGTATGCAAACGAAGAAAGACAAAAGAATCAAGCATAGAAGGCAGCATAAAAGAGAGAAATCGAGCCCAAAGCTCTTTAGTATTAATCGTAGGACATCAAGTTACAGTAGCTTTCTAGCAGATAGTTCCCCCCCTTTTTACATTATAATGCCTAGGTTTTTATAGAGGACCCGAGCCTCTGAGTCATAATTACATAGCAATGAGAAGTACGCCCTCGAGCCCTGAGAATTTGGCTCCCCGAGACTCTCGTGATCGAGCTCTCAAATCCGTTACCAAAACTGGCAACTATGACCGGGTCAACCATGGAAAGATGCATTGATGAGCCGTCTGGACGTCCTTGGTCTCCGGGTGCGGTGCTCGAGTGGCCGCCATGCTCGTCGGGCTCTTCATCATGGCTTGATACTTCATTTTTGATTGCCAAAAATGAGCAACGAGCTTATCGGGCATGAAAAATTGCATTTATGAGGCACTTGATCACCTCGAGAAAATACTCGGCTTGGAATGCGTGCCCTTGAAGCGCTTCGCTAAGTCTTTATTCACAACTTCGCTTCGCAATGGTTCTGAGCCGAAGCAATAACTCCTCCTTGGTTTGTACTTCACAAAATTGAGCTTCGCAAAACTGCTTCGGGGTGGTGAAGTGTCGAAGCATATTTACTTCACAAAATGGGCCTCTTTGTCTTCGCCGCTTTGCTGACAAAATCGCTTCGCTGATGCCTTGGAGAAATGCTTCGCTGCGATCCTCTTTCAAAACTGTGGTTCGGGCGAGCTTCGGCCGAAGATGTTGCATTCTCCATGACTTGTCACTTCGGGTAGAAGTACTTCGCATGAAAGCTAGCCGAAGCAAATGCTTCGCAATGACTTTCGGCGAAGTAAAAATGATTCGTTGATGGAGGGGCCCGAAGTGGGTGCTTCGACAACTTTCTGGCGAAGTATTTTCAATGCTCCTTTGAGTTTCGCTTCGCTGATTTTTTGACCGAAGTATTTGCTGAAAATGCTTCGGGTGCGAAGTAGTTTCATTCTCCTTCCTTTGTATTTTACTTCGGCAACACCGCTTCGTAGAAATCTCGCCCGAAGTATTTGTTGGAAATGCTTCGGGTCCGAAGTAGATTTCTTGCCTTTGCTTCTTCGACGAAGTTGTTCTTTTGGATGCCGCTTCGCTCAACTTTTGCCCGAAGTAAATATTTGAAGCGCTTCGGGCCCGAAGTTCTTTTTATCGCTACCCTTGTAATTTACTTCGGTAATACTACTTCGCAAGAAACTCTACCCGAAGCAGTGTTGAAAATGCTTCGGGTGCGAAGCTCTTCTCATTTTCCTTCGGCGAAGCTCTTTCTTTTCTACTTTATATACAAAGGGGTGGCATTGAAAGCCAAAATTGCTGCAACTTTCAAAATAAAAAGACAACAAAGAAAAACTTTACAAAATGCTGTACAAAATTTGATTTTCTTTTCTACCCCTTGAGAAATGTGACAAAATTGTCAACAAGAACCAGGGTCCACCAGTCAATATGCGGTTGGTATCTTGTGCGTTGTTGAGGCTTATGAGGAAAAACCCTCTGGACATGGCCTTGATTTCCATGGATCCACTGGGATACAATTTGGCTGATGCCTATTTCCTAATTTATTCAATGCCAGTGCTGCCTCCCATAAATTTCCCTATCAGGGACAAAGAGCTTCGACTGATATTTGAGTCCATAGCATAAAGAGGAATGGATATCTTCTTACCTTTACGGGTGTAGGTGATTTGACTTTATCAACATAGGACTTGAGGGTAGAACATCAAGACTGGCTCAAAAGGTTTCTGCTAGCGGTTTGACCTTCAAAAATTGCATGTGAAACACATCTGCTAGTGGTGTGGTCTCTAAGAGGGGATCCACTTGGGTCATCAATTCCCATATCTTCCAATCCATCATCATTGCCATCGTTGGAGAGGGTTCTCTGGATCGTCGCAATCACTAGTGTCGGATTTAACTTTACCGTCGATCAAATTTTGAAATTCCCATCGCCATCACCAGTTATCTTCTTCCTTAATACTTCTTTTATTTTGAGTTGATATATATTTTTATTCAACAAAAATATTAATTTGCTTTGGCTATAGCATAATTTTTTTAATATTTCTATTATCTTCTTTAATCTATCTCTCCCTAGACTTTTAGGACCAATATGAATCTATTGGAAATTTTGAGTAGTTATGTTGTCATTGATGTCAAGAGTCAGTGTTAGTGATGTCAAAAGTCAGTACAAGGAATTGACATAAGGAGGGTTAAAATATTTATATTTTAAGCCCAAAATATTTGGTTTAAAGCTTCACATGATTGGTCAAAATATTGTTTAAATACCCTAAAGGATATACCTAGGCCCAAAGTAAATAATATTATAATATTTATTATTATAATATTAAAGTTGTTAATATAATGCCTAAAGTGAAGGAAGGAAATACCTAGGCCCAAAGGAAATAATATTATAATATTTATTATTATAAAATTAAGTGTTAAAAGAAAAGCCTAAGGTTACTTATAAATTAATTATAATATTTATATTATAATAAATTTATAACCCTAAGTAAGGGGTTGGTGTAAAATATTAAGTTTAAATGTTTATTCCCATCGACGTTCGAGCAAGGAAGGAATATAGTATTTATACCATAAGATTTAAAGACATAAGGTAAGTCTCTGAATGCATATGTGAATATTAAACTAATTTGTTGATGTGAATTTGTAAGCACATGAGGACAAAAGGTTTTGATTTTTAAAAAGTGAAGTTTTGAAGGAATACTTCATGGATGTTTTGAAATATATTATTGCTATCTAACATTTTGAGTGGTACAAGGAGAATTGATTGTAAAATATATTTTGAAGACATATCTCCATAAAAGTAAAAAGGTATGGGCACATCATCCTTTGGTTGAAGTGTTTTTGGATTGAATGTTGTGAAATATAAGGTGGAGTAAAAAGGATTGTTTGATAAGCATTGTTAGAAATATTTGAGTGAGTTTTTATATGCATGATTGGTGAATGTTTAGAGAGCATTTGAGATAGATATTGAGGATTATTTGAGTTAGTTTTTGAGACCCACATTGTGCTTTTTTTTTTAAGAAGTATGAAAACACTTGTTTAGGGTTTGTGAGCAAGTTGTGTTTCATTGATTGAATTATTGAGTGAAACTTCTTGAGCATTGGTTTTGAGTGATATTGAAAGTGAATGTGCAAACATTAGAAATCAGATTTGTGAAAGTGATAGACTTAATGTTTGAGTAGAACATATTGAGTAATTGATAGAGTGCATCATTCTCTATATGTTCCAGAGGTTAAACGAATAGAATATATCTAAACTGCTTCAAGTTAAAGGAATTACTTTGAATATTAGATAAAGCAATTGATAGCATTGTGTGCAATATTTGAGATTGATTGAGCATATCTTGTGAGCTGTATTGAGCATGTGTTTGAAGGTATATTTGAGGTAAGTCTTGGTGAATACTTAAGAGCATATTGAGCAAGTTCTTGAGAGGACTTGAAGGCATATTTGAGGTAAGTCTTGGTGAAGACTTGAGAGCATATTGAGCAAGTTCTTGAGAGGAATTGAAGGTATATTTGAGGTAAGTATTTATGAAGACTTGAGAGCAAGATTGATTTGTTCAAGCTTTGTGTTAAGGCTTGGGAAAAATCTAAGCAAAGTTGATTTGTGATTGGATCAAGCTTTGTGTTAAGGCTTGAAGACAAATTTGAGGATAGATTTTGGTGCAAATTTGAGAATAGATTTGTGCTAGACCTAATATAGAGTTAGAAAAAAATTGTACTATACTTGGGATAGAGTTTGGTGCAGATCTGAGATAGAGTTTAGAGCAAGCTTTGGATGTGATAGAGCAGAGGACATGAGTCTCCAGTGAATAGAGATCCATTAGCTAGGGCAGTGAGGATAGAGGTCTTTTTTAGAGAGAGATGAACAAGCTAGAGCAGTGGGGGTAGAAGTCTTTTAGAATATCATTAGCCAGAGCAGAGGGGAAAGAGATATCTTATGGATAGAGATCCATGAACCAAATCAATGGGAAAGAGTTCTCCTATTGAGTGTGATTCGTGAACCAGCTAGGAAGATAGATTTCTTATGTGGAGAGATATCCACAAACCAGTTGAGGAGAAAGAGTTCTCCTGAATCAAGTTACACAAATTAGAGAAAAGGGGAAAGAGTTCTCCTGTGGAGAGAGATATAAAAATCAAAGCATTGGGTATTGGTGTCTCATTTGGATAGAGGTCCATAAACATTGTAATAGGGAATTGATTCCCAAGAATATTTGTTGAGAAAATTTAGTGGAAATATTTTCTTCGTGGAGTAGCCCACATTGGGTGAACCACGTTAAATTGGTGTCTCTATTTTGTGTGATGATTTGTGTATTGTTTTGATTATTGTTGTTGATATTGCCATTGATAATATTGTATAATATTGTTTAGGAAAGGAAAGTAAAAGTTGATCTTATACTATTCTCCCCCCTCTCAGTATAAGCATGTGTTCTTTAGACTCTTCCATTTTCAAAATATTATGATAATTAGAAAGTAATTTATTTTCTTATATGCTCATTGATATTTATTATCTCTTATAAATTGTTAACCTTGAATTTAATTTCCTCTTTTGTTTCATATATGTTACCAAAAGATTTGGCATATCACATGGATCCATGCTTTGCATTTCATACAAATATTTGTTTTTACCTTTAGATATTTCATCTTTTTAAGAAACTTGATAATTCATGGCCCTTCAAACCTTGATTTATCCCACCACAACATAACGATCTACAAGAAATTAGGGTCTTGGAGCCACATAGGTTGAATTCAAAATGGCTTTGGACAACCATTACTTACAATATTACATATCAAGAAAATATGTTTATGATTTAATCATGCTTGTAATAATATATTAGAAGAGATTATATACTTTGTTTACAACCATGTATTAGATAAATTCCAATATCACTCTTCAACAAATCCTAATTTTTTTGAAATAAAATTGCAAGAAATCCATTGGGGCCTAGTGCCTTGTTAGGATGGGAAGAGAAAATTTCTTCATATAGCTCCTCCATAAACATATTCTTCATCAAGCTTTCATTTTTTCCCTATGTGATAATTGATAGAATATTTTACAAAATCTTATCTTGTGCCTCCTTATCTTGCCTAGTATCTAACAAAATATTTTTAAAATAATTAATTACTAAAGAGAAAAAGGCCTGATAAAACAAATCTAGAAAATTAGTAAATACAAAATCAAATGAAAAAAGAAGAAGAAGATAACAGATACACACTTAACACAATATTTCACCTAGGAAATCCTTACGGGAAAAAAACCAGCATAGTAATATCTCTTTATTATATAAAATTAACTATCTCCAATACAATAATGTCCATCTCTCATATTTATTCAAATTCTTATGCATGTGCAATTAAATAACAATAGCACAAGAAGGAATTTTACAATACCATAGGAAAAAAACCATGGGTTCAAATATTTAACCATAAACAACCTATATGGGTCTAAAAATAACTTAAGAAACCCTAAAACTTCTATTAGGGATTGTCGCCCCTGAACCCCAATGAGGATACATGGAGAGTGTCCAGTACCTTTTAGAGTTAACTCCTCCAAAATAACATGGAAAATATTCAACATATTTCCAACATTCTCCCACTTGTTGAATACTTTCCATAGGGACCAAAAACTATCATTGTCAATTATTAAGGGCAACCATGCCCATAGATCTTCTACACCAAGAAATTTTTTGAGCAAGTACAACCTTTGTTAATGAATCAACAACATTTTTCTTTGTATCAACTTTCTCTAGCATTACCCAATTCCCTTAAACCAACTCTCTCACATAATGGTACTTGATGTCAATATGTTTTGATCGATCATGATAAACCACGACTGTTGGCCAAAAATATTGCACTCTGACTACCTGCTGGCATTTTTGCCACACTAAAATTTTATTCAAAAATTTTCCCAAGTGTGCAATGATTTTTGCTCAACGAAATCTATTTTTGGGTAACGCTTGGAGAGAAATACCATTTTCAGGTTAAAACCCCAACGAAAGCATATTTCGGGTGAAAACCCCAATGAAAGCATGTTTTGGGTGAAAACCCCAATGAAAGCGCATTTCGAGAAAAAGTCTTGGTGAAAGCCCATTTTGGACCTCACCTTGGTGAAATTAATTGTCACCATTTCATCCAAGAGAAAGTCATTTTCGATGGCACTTTGAGTGAAGATCAATTTGGGGGAATTTCAAGATTGAAAAATTCAATTTTTTGGGAAAAGAAGTTAATGTTTCCAGAATTATTACTGATAGATAACTAGAGGATTACCAAAATTAAATATTTTCCATTTATTAATATGCTTCACTCGACTCTGGTGTGATCCTACTAATTTTGAGGCACTTTCCACTATGGTGAATGCTCATTTCCAAGGCACCACAATGAAGATGAAAATTTTGTCGATGATTCCTACTAAGTCCCAATATACCATCTACCAAAATTGCTCGTTGCTTCCCAATGTACCACTAGATTGGTTCATTGCTGCTGCCAAGGTTGCTGCTAAAAAATATTTGACTTGCCATCATTTTATTTAATGATCATTAAATTTTGGAAGTGAAATCCTTTATAAATACTAGAAAACTTCATGTAAAAGTGAAACTCTCAAATTTTAACATTTGCTTTGATTCAAGGACTATTTGGCTTTGAGTTCCTGATCATTTTATGTATGTTTATACTTTCTTCTCTGTATTTCTATTAGATTTATATCATCATTTGCCATAATTACCTATCCCTTCCATTCCACAACTGCCCGCTCCAATTCCATTTCCAACATTGTCATCTCCACCAGTACCATTACTATTACCATATCCTCCTCTAGCACCCTCAAATCATGATCCTCAAATGAATATGTTGCAAGAGATGCAATCAATAATGAGAATGATGACAAATGAGATCACAACCCTAAATAAAAAAGAAGAGAGAATTTTCTAGCCTAGGAGGTTTCAACCTCCACCAATCACTATAGAGCAAGCAACTTCGACCAACAATATTCTAGAAAGGAATGCAACCGTGTTGACAAATGAAGAAGTTGGCCTGTTAGATAAAACGTATTAGTGTTCTACCTGTAATGATCTGTATGGCAAATAAATTTGCATGGTTCATTTGAACTATGTGTAAATATTGGTAGAAAAAAATTTCTATGGTTAGATCAACATGATTAGAGAAGTTGATCATAACTTTATGATCTCTTCCATAGAACAAGTTTCAATTCTCACGATATCTGGAAAGAAACTGATCACAGTGGATCCAATTGATATGGAGCCACTAAATATACATGTTGATACGAAGGTAAAAAATGAAAAGAGACAAGCACAAATGAAGGAACCTGGCTTAGCGCCTAAATTGAAAGAACTTGTTCTTTTAAAATATCTCTTACCCGCACAAGTGAAAGAAAGAATCTCTCAAGCAAATGCATTGAATTCACAAACGCAAGATGAAACAAAGGAACATGTAAAAGAACACCTTAAATACTCGTCTTTGACAAAGTGTCATAGAGTGGAAGCCACGCAACAATATCAGAGTAAGTATGAGGTTGCTAATGAAGGAAGAGAATCTAGTTCATCCACCCACAACATTTTTGAAGAATTAAAGAAAATTCCTACCAAGGTTAGTCTCTATGATGCTTTGCAATTGCCTGTATAGGTTGATTTGTTGCAAGAATATCTAAATTTTGTTAAAGATAAAAAGAAAAATCCTACTCAGATTGTGTTACCTCAAATATTTACAACTTCATCTATTGGAAAGAATAGACCACCACCATTTTACTTGTCTCTTAGGATGGAGGGTTGGATTATGCATAACTGCATGATTAACTCTATTGCTACGACAACAGTCATACCGAAGGTAATTTGTGAAGGTAATTTGCGAGATCATGGGCATGGAGTATACCATAAGCAACCTAATATTTTTTTAGTTGGATGGAACTCCTATGAAAATAGTGGGTGTTATTAAATATATCCCAATTGTGTTGCATAAAATACCTCAAATCACTGTGATCCAAGAGGTGGTCGTGGTTGATTTGGAACCATACTTTAGTATGTGCCTCTCAAGGGAATTTACTATGAATATGGGAGGCTATCTTTCTCTAGATTATTCCATATAGAAATTCCCTTCAAAGGGAAAATAATTCGGATCTTGTTGGTCCAAAATCTGCCACAGGAAAGGATTTTACAAGTGCGCCCTAGACCCGGCCAACATTGAAAGGCTGGAAGCAAGAAATGGCTCCCAGACCAATCTCCAGAGTGGGCTGGTTCCCTTCACTATTCTAAACTTGGTGTAAGATAAGGGTTACTGGAAAGAAATTAAAAAGGTTACAGAAAGAAATGGGAAATATGGCCACAGGCCGAAGTTATGGGATTAGAAAATAACAGCAGGAAACTCCAAGTGCAGCAACAGCAAGCAATAAAAGTTACTAACTTAACTTCCGCACGATGCATACAGAAAAACCCTCCAAAATCACATTCCAGGAATTTATACTCTTACGGCAATATTCAAATCCAGTATGTAGAATTTAAATGTAACAGCCATGAAGACATACAAATGCTATTAGAAATGCAACATGAACAAAAAGGAAATCACCAATGTAAACGATTGAAAAATAGAAGCCAATCCTTTATTCCTGCAAACGAACTTCCAGTCTCTAGCAGAGAATTTTCCAACCACCCTTTCAAATGAAGCTTACATTGGTTTTTATAGAGGGCCGTCCTCTTTGCAGCATTAAATATTTGAAACCGACTTCCTTGTGATCTACAATTATGCATTGGAAATTATGCACATGATCCCCTTAATTGTAGCCTTGGAGACCCACAAAATTGAATGCAATGTACATGTCAGCTTCGAAGAACCACCTTCATTAAATTTGTTTTTTTAAACATGTGCATGAAAAACCGTTAAAATGATCCACGACCAGCAGTTTCGAACCAAGAAAATCTTTAATTTTGGTGGCCTGGGTGCTCTTCGACCTTGACCGCATTGAAAATCTGCAAAGCATTTAATTCGGGGCAGCATTTAATCTTCGAGAATCGGAAAAACCTCCTTGGGACTCACAAAACTGCTTTGGGCCAATAATTTAAGCATTAATAATTAATAATAACAATAAATGTGGCAAAAATGCCAACAGATCTATAATGAGAAACCTTCCACATTTCATATAGAAAGGATCAAGGATGAAGAAAAGCACATGGATTCTGCTAACTTGATGATCGAAGAGATGGAAGAGTTAGATTTAATGGAAGAAGCTTTGGGTGAACTTCACATAGAATATGAATTCTCCATGAATGACTTCAATGCAATGATTGAAATTGAGATTGGTTACTATGCCATTACCAATCCTAAAAATGTGGAAGTGAAGGTATCCAATGATGGAGATCCTATCTCAGATCAGTTGTGGAAACTCTTCTTCGATGGTGCAAGATGTAAAAATGGCATCGAAGCAGGGATTGTCCTCATCTCCCCTTCTGGAATATAGAAGACATATTCATATCGACTGACATGGAGTTGTACAAATAACATTGCTGAGTATGAAGCATTGTGCTTAGGTTTGAAGAAAGCAGAGAAACTCGGGATCAAACAACTCCAAATTTTTGGAGATTCAGAGCTGATTGTCAATCAAGTGACTAACAAGTGTGTCTCCAAACAACACTATTTGAAGGTGTATCACAACAAATTTTGGGACCTGTTTGAAGCCTACACGGTGTTAAATATCCAAGCAATTTCATGGGAACAAAATAAGCATGCTGATCTCTTGGCATCCATTGGTGCCAGGTTTTCCCCAACTGAACACATGATGCAAAAACCAAAGACTGTGAAGCTTGTTTATAGGCCTTCAGTTCCTGATAAGGATATTCATTGGCAAGTGTTCGAGAATGATGAGCAGATTGTGAAATTCTTGATAAATGAAGCTAGCAGTATTGAAGGGAGAACATTTGATGAAGAAGAACCTAAGGGATTGATCCAGTTGAAAAATAATCACATCCCAAAGGATTGATTTCACTCGAAAGTCTCTTTGATCAAAATGATAGAACAATAAAGCATAAGATCAAGGTGGATGAAAAGGAGTACAAAGAGTTGCAGTTAGAACCTAGAAAATCAATCAAGGTTGGAACTGACTGCACACCTAAAGAACTCGAGCAAATCAAGGAACTATGCCAAGAATTCCTAGACATTGTCACCTAGAGTTATCAGGACCTCAAAGGGTATGACAAGAATGTTATCCAGCATACAATTGAACTGCAAGAAGGAGTAAAACCTTTTAGACAAAAGCAGAGGCCATTCAACCCCAAAATTGAGACCCTGATGAAGGTAGAACTCTTGAAGATGCTCAAAGCAAAGATCATTTATCCTATCAAGCACTCTTCTTGGGTAGCAAATTTGGTCCTTGTGCGGAAGAAGAATGGAGATATTCGCTTATGCGTTGATTTTTAAAATCTTAATCAGGCTTCTCTAAAGGACCATTATCCTTTGCCATAGATAGATCATATCCTCCACGTGGTTGCAGGAGCACAAAGATTTTCTCTGCTAGATGGATTCTTCAGGTATAATCAAATCTGGGTCAAATATGAAGACCAATACAAAATGACATTCACCACAAAGTGGGGAACATTTTCTTACCAACGAATGCCTTTCGGCCTCTCAAACATTGGAGCAACCTTTCAGAGAGCAATGGACCTAGCTTTCGGTGAGTTACTGAACCGAATAATTATCATTTATTTGGATGATATGATAGTTTTCTCCCATAAAAGGGAGGAACATGGTTTACATTTACGATAAGTATTTGAGAAGTGCCGAGAATTTGGGGTATCCATCAACCCAAAGAAGTCCATATTCATGGTAAAAGAAGGAAAGCTCTTGGGCCATGTGATTTTTGAGAAAGGGTTAGTTGTTGACCCAACTAGAGTCGAAGCTCTCTTAAATCTCCCATTATCGGCTAACAAGAAAAGTTTACAATATTTCTTTGACCAAATCAACTTCATTAGGAAGTTTATTGTAGACTTTTCTCAAGTAGTGAAGCCAATGATTGAACTCCTGAAAAAGAATGTTGAGTTCAAATGGATGAAGAAAATAAAATAAGCATTCAGAGAGATTAAGGAGAGGATTGCTCAGGCTCTCGTCTTGGTGAATCTTGATTATTCTAAGGATTTCATCCTTTATGCTGTCGGTGAGCAAGAAAGTTATGTGACTATCCTTACACAGAAGGGAGAAGATGGAAATGAATGACCTATTGCATTCTTGAGTCAAGTGATTCAACCGCATGAAGAAAAATATAACTTCATTGAGAAGCAAGTGTATGCAGTGATGAAATATCTAAAGAAGTTTTGGCATTTTATTTCACAGAGCAAAATGATAGTTCATGTTGTACATCCTGATGTTCAAAGTTTCATTATCCAGGGAGAACTTGGAGATAAGAGAGTTGGTTGGGTCTCCAAGATCCAAGAATATGATATCGATATTCGGCCGACCAAGTTGGTTCGTGGTCGAGCACTATGTCAAGAGCTTGCGAGGAGTGCTGCTTTTGAAATAATAGCATGCCAGTTTGAAGGTCCAATGCAAGAAAGTAATCTTGCTAATCAACCCGTAATTAACCGAGATTGGATAGAAGACCTTATCGAATACTTCAATATAGGAAGGTGTCCTTCTCATCTTAATGCTTCGCAAAGAAGAAGGTTTAGGCTGCAAGCCTGCAGATATGTCATGTTGACAAATGGGCTATTCCACAAGAACATTGATGGAGTGCTTCTGAGATGTGTCAAAGAGTCAGAGAAATAGAATATCCTGGAAGAATTCCATTCTAGATTATCAGGAGGACATTATGCAGGTAGACCCATGGCTCTAAAAATCATAAAGGTGGGTTATTATTGGCCTACTCTATTTTCTGATGCATTCAAGGTTAGCCAAAGTTGTGATAAATGCCAAATATATGTTGGCCAAAGTAGAAATGCTTCCTTATCGCTTCACCCAATTCAAGTAGAAGCATCATTTCAACAATGGGGCTTAGATTTTATTGGGGTTATTGACCCTAATTCATCTGTTGGGCATAAATATATCTTAACAACCACTGACTATTTCACCCGATGGGCAAAAGTAGTGCCAACTAAGAAAGTAGATCAAGAAGTTGTCATTTCTTTCCTAGAGGGGTTGATAACATGCTTTGGTGTACCAGATGCCATTGTGATAGATAATGGGACTCCATTCATTGGAGCCAAAATTAATGAATTTGCAAGCAAGTACGAAATATATTTGAAGACTTCGTCCAACTATTACCCGTAGGGAAATGGATTGGCTGAGTCAATGAATAAAAATCTTCTAAGGATTTTAAAGAGAACTCTAGGAGATAATAAGCGAAGTTGGCATTTGCTCTTGAATCAAGCTTTATGGGCTGATCATATCTCAATCAAGAAATCCATCAAGACATCTCCATACTCTTTGGTGTATGGAAAGGAAGCAGTCTTGCCTATTCATATAGAGTTTCCAATGCTCCAATATTTGCACTTGCTTGATAGCGAAGAAGGGGAGTTTGATCCTATGAGTGCAAGGTTGTCTCAACTCTTACAGTTAGAAGAGGAAAGAGAGAAAGCGTATAATGCTTTCATGAAGCATGCTCAGGTAACTAAAAATTGGTTCAGTAAGAAGACTTCGAAAAAAGCCTTTAGTGTTGGTGATCTTGTACTAAAGTGGAATGAAAACAAAGCAAAGCCGGGTAATCATCACAAGTTTGAAGCAATATGGGAAGGTCCCTTCCAGATCTCCAGTAGTAATCAAGTTAATTCATTCTATTTGCAGGACATGGAAGGTCATGTTCTACCGATTCCAGTTAATGGTCTTCATCTGAAGGCCTATTATCAGTAAGAAATTTGGGAACATATGTAAATATGTACATAGTTTGCCAATTTGATTGTAAAAAAAGCAAGTACTTTCGCTAGTGAAAAACATTTTCTCTAGAGAAATACGTTTTCACTAACAAAATCATTTTCACCAACGAAAATCATTTTCATGCCTTCTTTCCATTCATGGAGCCGAAAACACCTTACGAAAAGCAAAAGCAATTTTGCTCGAAAATGTTTCTTTTCACATGCATGTTTCATGTTTTGCTTTTTCAGTGCATGAAAGATAAGCCACGACTATTTTTGATAGCAAAACCATCAAAAGGTATTTTTGGCACCCAATTTGGCAAAAGTGCTTTTCACTTGCATGCTTTGCTTTTTTGGCAACGAAACTCCCAGATGCATGAAAGACTATTTTTGACGGAAATCATAGAGTATTTTCGATGCTCAAAATCAATGAAAATATGATTTCATTCCAAAAATGCTTGATCACATAGTTCAAGGTAAAAATCAAGGTGATCATGATTTTTGAGGTTGGTCATTGGTGATAGGTTGCGTGCCCCAAAAAGGAAAAAACAAAATAACCTATCACGATGCTCGAAAAAGATATGGGTAAAATTGTTAAAATCATGGGAGAGTGTGACATGTGCTCCTAGAGAACCTAGGCACATGGTTTATCTCAAATTTTGTAGGTGTGTCCGCATGCATTAAATCCGGTAGGTGTGGTCAGAAAGCTATAAAAGGGTGAATATTTTAGTTGAATAAACAAAGAAAATTGTAGAGCTCCTATTTGCAGAGTCGTTGCTCGAAAGTGTAGAATTATCTGTTGTCTGGTAAAGAAGGAAAGAAGTTGAAGATGGCAAGGAAGACCGTAGAAGCCAAGAAAGAGAAGGCCTAGAAGAAGGTTGACGTAGGAAAGAAGTAGTGAAAAGCCAAAAAGGATGAAGAAGAAGAACTAGCACCTTATTATGACCGACTTGCAAAAATCAACGATTGTGAAATCATGAACAAAGGCATGGAGAAATTGCGGCAAGATGTCAAATTTGCTCTTTAGAAGGTATCCATCGAAAGTTCATGCACCACGATGTTTTATTCTCATGTTTCCTGGTATCTTTGTACACCGGTGCATGCATGTCTAGAGTTGGTGTGGGCAATTGCTTAGTTTTATGACTCTTCTACGAGAGTCGTTCGAAACGCCAATGGAGATAGGTTGTTCAACATTTCAGCCAACTCTGTCAGAGAAGCTTTCGCTTGTGGTGTGAGACCTCCTTCTGATGTCATTTTTAAGAAGCTCAATCTTGTAGAGTAGGAGGAAAGATACCAGTCTATAGTGCCCATGCGATAGTTCATGGAAAATCAATTGCTAAAAACACCTCAGTTTGGAGAATTGCCAGCTTTGACAAAGTCGTTGAAAGATTTTAAGAGCCCAGACCTATATTCGATGTTGGCATGGATTGTCGGACTATCCATAGACTCCACAGTATATAAGTGGCAAGCGTCGCTTGCACAATGCATTTCACAGGTTGAGTTTTATGCCCCGACTACCATGAAGGCGAACACAAATCCAATTTTCTTTGATTGGGCAGATTTTGTAGCTCGAAGGATGCACACTCAGCTGGAGAAGGTGCAGAGTGGGGAAGACGTCTCCTTCAGGCATTGTTATTTTCTGGTTTGGTACTTCTTTTATTATATGCATCATCATTTTTCCTTTGTAGTGGTGAAGAAAATAGATGAAGCAGGTAGAATATTGTTGGTTTATTCATGGACCCATAATTTTTCGAAGAAGGAATCCTACTATAATTTTAATCGAATGTTTTTGGGACCTACCCTTGAACTCATTTACGATGCATGTGATAGAGTTCCAAAAGCGATGAAGGAGGAGATTGTTGGAAAAGAGAAAGGTGACATATTTTTGTTGATGCAAGGAGTTGTCATTAGAATTTTTGGTTTCTTCGGCAAGCCTTTTCTTTTGCCGTATTTTACCATGGAGCATCTATTTGCATTGGAAGTAGCCCGGTAGAATGACTTTACCAATGATACATATGGGTCAGGCAGGAGAAAGCTAGCCATGTGCGCCATACCTTTTCGCTTTGGTGACATTGAAGTGACTCAATGCGGGCAGAATGAGTTGATTGCCGAAATGTTGTATGACCTTGGGTTAATTGAGCTTCCCCAATGATGGTGATACGACCCTTTGGGCATTTTTGGGAAGTTTATCAAGGCTAAGAATTTTCATTGCTTCTCCAAAGAAGATATCTTGTAGTAGAGGAATAATCCCAAGGGACGTGACCTTGAGTGGCATATTGAAAAGATGATGTCACTCCCTCCTTGGCATGATTTCTATGAAGTGGAAGTCGAGTATGATCCTACAAATCATCCAAAGTAGGTTCCTCCTAAGGATTTGTTTAATCAAATGAAAGATAAATTGCCCGAATGGTCTGATGAGAAGATCACCAACTGGTGGATCATGAGGGTTCACCGAGGGAAGCCTGGGTCAGCTTACCCATTGGCTATGGATGAAGTGTTTTCGCAAATTTATGATGAGCATTGTGATAAGTACCAGCCCATCTCTTTCATTGACCTGGTGCCTCGAAGTATTCAAAGTCCTGACAATGAAGAGGTCGTAACAAGAGAAGAGAAGTCATTGGTTGAAGAGGAGCCAGTTATCGAAGAAGAAGAGGAACACCTACCACCCGAAGAATAACTTTCACTTAGAAAAAGGAGCACGGGTACAAAGCTATCTTTCCCTAATATTGTAAAGAAGCCCAGAAGTGGTGCAGTTTTTGCTCCTAGCACAAACCCTCTTTCTTCACTTGCGGTTGAGCAGACTGGTTTTAGGGAGGCACCCTCTTTGGCTCAGCAAAGACAACCAAGCCAGATGGTGAAGTTGGTAGATCTTGAAGCAGAGGTAGTGAAATATGAGGAAGAGAAAGATCCAATAGTGCAATAGCCTTCATCATCGGCTCAAATGGTGTCGAAGCCTACAGGTACGCATTTTCTTTCTTCTTCTCTCAATAATAAGCATCTGGTGACCACTGCCTCTCATCCTGTAGTTTCTACTTCCACTTCGCTTCCATTTGTCGTACCTACCTCTTCTGCTCCCTTCTCCATTTCACAGTCGTAGGTCACCAATGCTCCTCCCACTTCTTTCATTCCTTCCATTCCTCTATCTTTCAGTTCATTTGCATCCACCCCTAATCCATTTTCCCTTCCATTATCCTCCATTTCGTCTTCCACCCCTATCAACCCCATTGTCGCTATAAGTACGCAAGCCCCTCCAAGGGTAAGTGTAACTGTAGCACCTTCCATTTCTACTCCCTCTATTGAGCCAAACCCTCAGCAAGCTCTCTTCCTATTTTCCCTAATTTTTGCATCATAGGAGCCACTGGCTTCAGAAATGGAACTTCTATCGGAGCACCCCATAGCAGAGAAGATCAGCCGAGCATGACAAAGTTCCTCGTGATGGTTGAAAATTTGTAAGAGGAAGGATGCGCAAGCCCCGGCTAAGATAGTGAAGAAGGTGACTTTTGATCCGAAGGCTATGGAGGCGCACACTGTGAAGATGGTCCCTCAGGTCCAAAAACTCCAAGGAGAAATGACATCGAATGATTATTCATATCAGTTCATCATCGAGGACCTCACAAAAATTGATATGGTTGAGAAAATGGGCAACATACAGGTGGAAATGAGTTCAATCTACTTGCACGGTGAACATTTCAAGGATCATTTCTTCCAAGCTAAAGCAAAGATAGCAGAACTAGAAGATGCTTTAGCTGAGCAGAAGGCCCAACTGGACACTGCACAGTCAGAATCTCAATGATGGCAGTAGAAAGTGATAAGCCTGGAGGGTGAAATTGAAGGATACAAGCAGGAGACCGAACAACATCAAGCAACACGGCAAGAAGCAGAGCAACAAGTCCAAGCCTTGAAGGACCAAATCTAGAGTCTATAGGATCAGTTGGTAGACAAGGCGATGCAATCGATAGCTCTCACGAAGGAAAAATTCAAGGAGGCTCATAGTCATCTTCTTACCGATTGTTCGATAATGGCATCAAAAGCAACATTGGTTCTCATGTTCCTTCAGGAGGTGCAGGTTGTTTCACTTGCACGTAGTGGAGGATTCGAAAGAGGACTTCGAACCAAAATTGGAAATGGTGATGAAGATCCAAACAATGGCTAAAATGGATTTCAATTTTAGCCCAATGAGTGACATGGCTCGAGCTTGGGAAAATGCCAAGATAACACTATGCACTTATTTTTCTAGGTTGGATCTGATCAAGGAAGCCCGAAAGTTGCTAGATACGTTTGAACAAGAGAGGCACATTTCGCTGGTCTATTTTGAGACTATAGCAAATAATGGTTTCCCCAGTTTCACTGATGACCAGGGGAATATTCTGGTGAAGAAAGACCTGGATGCAATATGGGCTACTTTCAAAAATAACACTTCAGATATTGATGGCTAGGAAGAGCCCATCACCGAAGAGCATGTGCTACCATTGATGAAGAGGCTTACTCGCATCGAGTCTAGGTTTATTGGAGCTCAACCAGAGGGCCAACTACATTGACCTGGAGTAGGTTCAGACCTTTTGGTACATTGTTGATACACTCTAGACTCGTCAGGTGATCAGTATTGATGCTTGGGCCGAAGCCATCATAGTATATGAAACTACATGTTCGCATCTCAAAGGGCAGGAAGAGACTGGTGCAAGCAATAGATAATCTGATGCAACCGATGGTTGTGATACTGAGCCCAATGGATAAAGGCCCTGGGGTCAATTGCATTCAGGTGAGCTGAATACCCCATGAGCCGCCAGAAGTGTTGGCATTTTTGCCACACTAAAATTAGATTTAAAATTTTGCCCAAGTGTGCAATGAGTTTCGCTCAACGAAATCCATTTTTGGGTAATGCTTTGAGCGAAATACCATTTTTGGGAGAAAATCCCAACGAAAGCAAGTTTCAAGTGAAAATCCCAATGAAAACACATTTTGGGCAAAAACCCTAATGAAAGCACATTCTGGGTGAAAATCATGGCGAAAGCATTTTCGAACAAAAATCCTGGTGAAAGCCCATTTCGGGCCTCGCCTTGGCGAAATTAATTTTTGCCATTTCCTCCAAGCGAAAGTCATTTTTGATGGCGCTTTGAGCGAAGATCATTTTGGGGGAATTTCAAGGTCAGAAAATTCAATTTTTGGGCAAAGAAGTTAATGTTTCCAAAATTATTGCTGACAAATAACCATAGGATTGTAAAATTAAATGTTATCCATTTCTTAATATGATTTGCTCCTGACTCTGGTGTGATCCTACTAATTTTGAGGCATCATCCACTATGGTGAATGCTCATTTTTGAGGCACCGCCATGAAGATGAAAATTTTGTCGATGATTCCTGCTAAGTCCTGATATGCCATCTACCAAAATTGCTCGTTGCTTCCCAATGTACCATCGGATTGGTTCATTGCTGCTATCGAGGAGAAAATTGTTGCTGACCAATCTTTGACTTGCCATCATTTTATTTAATGATCATTCAATTTTGGAGGTGAAATCCTCTATAAATACTAGGAAACTTGATGTAAAAAGAGGATGGATATTTGCTTGTGAAACTCTCACAGTTTAAACATTTGCTTTGATTCAAGGACTATTTGGCTCTGAGTTCTTGATCATTTTATGTATGTTTATACTTTTTGCTCTACATTTCTATTAGATTTATATCATCATTGGTGGATTAAATTCTGAGTCTGGATTTAGTTTTTCAATGGGGAATGAATGTTGGAATGCTATTGGAAGTCATGCTTTATAATATGATCTAAGTTTAGTTTTTGTTCTATCCTTCTATTGAATGTTGTTAGTTTAAACTGGGTTGTTAATATTACTGTTAATTCATCCCCGCATTATCTCTTTGGCTTACAACCATATTTCCCTTCCTTTCTGTTAATTTCTTTCCCTAATATTTATACCAGTTTTTAGAGTAGCAAGGGAACCACCCCTTTGGAGATTGGCCTGAAGGACATTTCTTTCCTTCAACCTTTCAATGTTGGTCGGGTCTAGGGCGCATACATACATTTTATCCTAGGGTAGACTCTTGACCAACACTACCAATATCAATTCTCAAGCCTTTTGCTTAAGACCAAATATTGAACACAACCTTTATAGCTAGATTACTTCTTTATAGGCATGAGTTGTTGCAATGTACTCTACCTCTATTATGGACAAAGCAACCACTGATTGCTTTTTACTCATCCAACTTATTGCCCCTCCAAATATTTTGAACACATAAGCACTCGTGGATCTTCTCTTGTCCAGATTTCCATCCCAGTTAGCATCCACAGAACCTTGTAGATTAATAATATTATTATCTCTAGATTTTCCTTGGTAACAGATAGCATAGTCTGAAGTTTCATGCAAGTATCTAAATATCCTCTTCACAGTAGTCCAATATTCCTTTCCTATATTGGACATATATATCTATTAACTACTCCCATTGCATGTGCAATATCAGGTCTAGTATAGACCATTGCATACATAAAACTACCAACAATGCTAGCATAAGGAACATGATGCATTTCTTCAATTTCCTCATCTATTTTAGGACACTATTTAGCAGATAACTTTTGACCAATAGGATATGGAGTACATATTGGTTTACAATCATGCATCCTAAACCTCTATAGTATCAAATCAACATATTTCCTTTGATTTAACCACAACTTTCTATTTGTATGATCCCTTATTATTTCCATACCCAAAATAAATTTTGTAGCACCCAAATCCTTCATGTTAAATTTAGAAAATAAATGAGATTTTAGTAACTTTATCATCTCCTTATTATTACCAATTAAAAATATGTCATCCACATACAAAACAATGATAACAAAATTTTCACCTTCTTGTTTGAAATAAATAAATGGATTTACTTTGCTTTTTTCAAGCCCAAGTGTCAAACAAACCTATCAAATTTTTGGTTCCACATTATTGGAGATTACTTCAAGCTGTAAAGAGACTTTTTCAACTTCCATACCAAGTCCTCCTTAACTTTTACCCTAAAGCATTCTAGTTGTGACATATATGTCTTCATCAAGTTCACCATGTAAAAATGCTATCTTTACATTCATCTATTCTATTTCAAGATCAAAAGTAGCAATAATAGCCAACATAAATCTAATTGAAGTTAGTTTAGCCATAGGAGAAAAATTCTTACCAAATTCAATTCCCTCAACTTGAGAAAATCATTTTGCTACTAGGCAATCCTTATATTTATACAATTTTTCTTCTACATTGTACTTCTTGAATACCCACTTACAACCAACCAGTTTTCTTCCAAGGGGTAATTTCACCAAGTCCCACATATTATTTTTATCCAAGGACTCTATTTCTTCCTCCATAGCCCTTTTCCAATACTTATTCTCACTTGACTAAAGTACCTCCTTTATAGTCTTGTGTTCTTCATCGGTAAATGATATATTAAATACAAAACAAATATTTGAAGGGCTATACCTTTCTAGAAGTCTTCTCACTTGATCCAAGTTCTAGGTTCTGCATCTTCAACTTCCTCCTCACCTTATTTCTTTAACTTTTCCTCTTCAGACTCTATATAGTCCATATTCTTATGTAGCACCAAGTTCTACCATAAGTTCTTCCTCATGTTCTAATTTTACTTGAACTATTTCAATTTCTTTGCTCGGTCACATTTATTGTTTTGGAACCCCTTTTGTTTCTCTAAAGATCACATTACGACTATAAACAATCTTTTGTGTTTTTGGTTTTCATAACTTATATCCTTTAACACCAATACTATAACCCACAAATATGTATTTTTCAAATTTATGGTCTATCTTAGTACTTTTCTCTTTTGGGACATACATATATGCATCGCAACCAAAAACCCTTATATGACTGAGAGAGGGTTTCTTACTAGTTTGCACTTCTTATGGAGTCTTATCCACCAAAGCTAAGGTAGGAGATCTATTGATGAGGTAATAAGCAGCTAACACAACTTCTACCCATAATTTTCTTTCTAACCCTACACTACTTAGCATGCTTTTGGCCTTATCCATCAATATTTTGTTCATTCGTTTTGCAACTCCATTTTGTTGTGGAGTATACAGAGCTTTTTTTTGCCTTTCTATTCTACAGTCCTTGCAAAACTACTCAAATTCATTAGAGAAATACTCACCACCATTTTCACTTCTCAAAACCTTTATCTTTTCTCTATCTAATTTTCTACAAGAACCTTAAACTCTTTAAATTTATTGAAAACATCATATTTGTTTCGTAAAAAATATACCCAAGTATTTCTTGAAAATGCATCTATAAATGTAACAAAATAGATAAATTTACCTAACAATGGTACTTTTACAAGTCCAAACACATAATTGTGAACAAGATGTAAAATTCCTTCAGATCTTGTAGGACTACTAGAAAAATTAACTCAGGTATGCTTTCCAAAAATACAGTGCTCACAAAAATTAAAATTTAATAGGCAATCAAGGGAGAGACAGAGGCCGCAAAGCAATTTTTGGAAAGGGAGAGGTAGAGGCCGCAAAGCAAACTCCAAATCGTCTCGATGAAGATCGTCTCCTGGAATGTCAGAGGCCTCAATGGGACTGCAAAACAGAGAACTGTTAAAATAGTAAGAAAAAATCTAAAACCAAATATTATGTTCCTTCAAGAATCCAAATTAGATGAGAATTGCAGCATTCAAGTCTGCAAGCTAATCTAGGAAAATAGCAACTTTGCTTTTTGTCCCTCCACAGGGGCCTCCGGGGGTCTCCTCTATTTATGGGACCCGACAACCATTGAAGGGAGAGTTCTTTCAGTCTCAGACAGAACCATCAACATCCTATTTACTAATAAATTCACTCACCTCCAGTGGATCGCCACCAATGTATATGGACCAAACAGTCCTCTTAACAGAAGACTGTTGTGGGATAACATTTCTGCAATGCGTAATAACTTTGAAGACTTTCCATGGATGTTATGTGGCGATTTTAATTCTCCCCTCCATTTGTATGATAAACAAGGAGGCAATCCGATCACCAGCAGTTGCATAGAAGATTTCAGTGACTTTGTCAACCACAACGAGCTAATGGACATGCCGCTCCAAGGATCCAACTACACATGGAGCAACAGATGATCGGGAATCCAACACATCCAAATCCGGCTAGATAGATTTCTCTTATCCAAAGAACTCATTCCTATTTTTGGTGATGCCAGGCTTCATAGCCACCCAAAAATTGGCTCCGACCACAATCCCTTAATTCTGGATTGTACACGACCCCAACAAATCTTCAAAACCCCTTTCAGGTTTGAAAATATGTGGCTCACTCATCCAGATATAGGTCGGTGTATTCGCCAATGGTGGCAGCAGGATTTCTGTCCAAACCCTCTCACAAATCTGTTCCTCAAACTAAAAGTGGTCAAACTCAAGCTGAAATGCTGGAACAGGGATGTCTTCGGCAACCTCTTTAGCGAGAAAAAGCATCTGATGGATGAGCTGAAAAGGGTGGAAAATCTGATTCAGGGAGGAGATCTGAGGGCCAAAACTTTCCTTGAAGAAAAGAGCCTCCTCTCAAATTTTCACAATGCCTTGGCTAAGGAAGAGACATATTGGAGGCAAAAATCCAGAAACCTCTAGCTCAAAGAAGGAGACACCAACACGAAGTTTTTCCATGCATCCACCATGCGTCACAGAGGCTCTAATAAAATCACTGAGCTGACCAAGGCAGATGGATCCATTGTCTCTGACATCCAAGCAATCAGACAGGAAGTTGTTTGCCACTTCCAGGAAATCTTAGGACCAAGCACTGGTTGCCATCCCCTCACCTCAAGTTCTCTACTACAGAACATCCCAAAGATGGTGTCTAACAATGATAATGGAAAATTGCTTGAAAGCTTCACTGAAGATGAGATCAAAGAAGCTCTGTTCGCAATGGAACTTGATAAGGCCCCCGGACCCGATGGCTTCCCACCCCGATTTTTTCAACACTTCTGGGAAATCGTGGGCCAAGATGTCGTTGCTGCAGTTAAATTCTTCCAGAGAGCCAAAAATATGCCGAGAGAGGCCAATTCCACTTTCATTGTTTTAATCCCCAAGTCCAACGATTGCGCTTCCCTTTCTGATTTCAGGTCGATCAGCCTCTGCAGTGTCATTTACAAACTTATCACCAAAGTTATGGCAAATAGGTTGAAAGCCATCCTTCCCTCCATCATCGACCAGTGCCAAGGGAGCTCGGTCAAAGGCAGACTCATCTCGGATGGAGTGATAACCATCCACGAACTGGCCCACTCGACATCTAAAAATAAAAAACCCAGCATGTTCCTCAAGCTTGACATGAACAAGGCTTTTGACCGTGTTTCCTGGAAATTCTTGTTCGAAGTCCTGGAAAAGTTTGGGTTTCACAAAGAATGGATCAAGATGGTTCGCGAATGTATCTCGACTGCTTGGTTCTCTGTTCTAATCAATGGCTCACCCGCAGGTTTCTTCCAAAGTTTCAAAGGCATCCGTCAAGGGGACCCTCTGTCTCCCTTTCTCTTCATCATTTTGGCCGAAACCCTTGGAAGAACCCTTTCAGCTACCTGTAACAGGGGTCTTATTTCTGGGATCAAACCAGCCTCAACATCCAAAGCCATATCCCATCAACAGTTTGTTGATGATACTATTCTAACCTCTTATGCTTCCGTTCCCGAAGCAAAAATCATTAAGAACATTCTTGATTCTTATGAAGAGGCGGCTGGTCAGAAAGTCAACTACCGTAAAAGCAAGTTGTACTTTCTCAATACCCCCACTCAGACAAAATAGGATTGCTGAGATCCTTGGGTGCAACATTGGGAGTCTTCCAACTACTTATCTTGGATTACCGCTTTTCCACGACAGATCTGTCTCGGCTATGTGGAACCCTATTTTAGATCGCCTCAACAAGAAACTAGCGGGGTGGAAAAGCTCAATGCTCAGCCAGGAAGCCAAAGCCACTCTGGTCCAAGCTTGCCTTCAAAGTATCCCCATTTTTTTCTTATCTATCTTCAAAGCTCCAACTACCATCTGCCAAAAAATTGAACAAATTCAACGCAGATTCCTTTGGGCTGGAAACGAAAACAAGAATAAATTTTTGCTAGTCGCCTGGGACAGGGTCTGTTCCAAGAAAAAGGATGGAGGACTCGGATTCAGAGACATCAACCGGATGAACATGGCCCTCATTGCCAAGCAGGCCTGGAGACTTACCATCAATGAAAAAGTCACATGGATTGATATCATTAAAGCTAAGTACCTTCAACAGTTTTCATTTCTTGGAGAGCACAACCTACCTATCGGATCCCATTTCTGGAATGGCGTAATCAAAACAAGGAAAATCATCATGGAAGGCTTAAGGTGGTGTCTAGGAACTGGAACGACCATCCATTTTTGGGATGACCCGTGGATCCGTGATAAACCTCTCAGCCAAGATCCGCATCTTGCAGTGCTCAAGGCGACTACAGAAGCCACCTTTGGAGATAAGGTGTGTCACTTCATTACCCAAGGTCCTACAAGACGTAAATGGAAACACCTGGCTCTTAATGGGCCCAGGCATATCACCGAGGCTCTCAGGCGGTTACAAAACTTGTTGAGGACTTGCATCATCCCGAGCTCACACAAAGATGATTCCATGGTCTGGAACCTTGAAGAATCTAGAAATTTCACTGTCAAATCAGCTTACTACAGTCAAGAAACTCCCACAGATGGATGGGACTTATCAAATCAGGTCTGGGTTCCCAAGATCATTCCCAAGGTCAAATTCTTTTGTTGGTTGGCCACCCAAAATAGAATCCTCACCATAGACAACTTGATAATCAGAGGGTTACTCATTCCCAATTGGTGTATCCTGTGCAAAAACGCCTGTGAGTCAATTTCGCATGTTTTTTTGGAATGTCCCTTCTCTTTAGTAGTTCTCAACCAGGTCCATAACACCTTTGGCATCTCCACAGCCCTCCCACCTTCCATTCCCCTCCTTATTAAGCAATGGCCCCGACCTTTCAAGAGCAACCAACTAAAATTCATGTGGCAAGCTTGCCTTCACCTTTACCTGTGGCAGATATGGCTCGAGAGAAACGCCAAAATTTTCAAAAATCAAGCCATTGATAAGAAGATTATCATTGTCAAAATCTTGGCCCTATCTACGGAGAATGCCTCTCTTGTTTCTTCTCCAAACCCCCCCTCCTGGCTTAGAATCGGATCTAGCCAAACTTTTCAATCTGTCTAACATCTCTGTTATGCTTCGTAATTCTGTTGACAGGTCTGTCATCAAGTGGGTCTTACCACCTACTGGGTGGCACAAGCTCAATTTCGATGGTGCGGCTAAAGGCAACCCAGGAGCGGCTGGCGGAGGAGGAATTCTCAGAAACCATAGGGGAGAAATAATTTTGGCCTTCGCCCAAAACCTGGGAATTCAATCCAACAATATGGCAGAGGCTCGAGCTCTGTTCCAAAGTTTGATCCTCATGGAAGGGTTGACCATCAATAAACTTATCATCGAAGGAGACTCGTTGCACTGTATCAACTGCCTCAAAGGTACAACTAAGCCTCCCTGGTCCCTAGCTTCGATTTTCCAAGAATGCAAGGCTCTAGTTGGCAATTACCCAGAATTAGTCATTAAGCATCAGTATCGAGAAGGAAACAAAGCTACGGACTGGCTAGCTAACAGGGGAGTCGATGAATCTGACATTCAAGTGTGGAGAGACTCCTTCCCCATTGGCCTAAGGAATGATCCTACAAGTTTCAATGTTTGCACAATGTGAGCTGTTGCCAGGGGGATTGGTATGGTCTGTTGATGCTCTAATCACCTACGCCACGCTGGAAAATCCCATCCACAAATGTATCCACAAGCATCTCAATAATCTCCAGATTGAGGACAGTTGGAACCCGATCAGTTGGTCTGCACGTTGCCTATCGACCACGGAGTCTTTCCATGACATTCTCGGGAGGGTTTGTTTGAAATCGAGTCAACATCAACTCCTATTGCCCAAAAATCGGACATGTCGCGAAATCGTGACACTTTTTTCTCTCTTCTTCCCTTTTGAAAAATGCAACATGTCGCGATATCGCGACACTTTTCTCTCTTTTGGCCACGAAAATGCAACATGTCGCGATATCGCGACACTTTTCTCTTTTGGCCGCGAAGATGCAACATGTCGCGATATCGCGACACTTTTTCCTCCTTTGGCCGCGACGATGCAACATGTCGCGATATCGCGACACTTTTTCCTCCTTTGGCCGCGACGATGCAACATGTCGCGATATCGCGACACTTTTTCTCTTTTGGCCGCGACGATGCAACATGTCGCGATATCGCGACACTTTTTCTCCTTTGGTCGCGATGATGCAACATGTCGCGATATCGTGACACTTTTTCTCTTTTGGCCGCGACGATGCAACATGTCGCGATATCGCGACACTTTTTCTCTTTTGGCCGCGACGATGCAACATGTCGCGATATCGCGACACTTTTTCTCTTTTGGCCGCGACGATGCAACATGTCGCGATATCGCGACACTTTTTCTCTTTTGGCCGCGACGATGCAACATGTCGCGATATCGCGACACTTTTTCTCTTTTGGCCACGACGATGCAACATGTCGCGATATCACGACACTTTTTCCTCCTTTGGCCGCGACGATGCAACATGTCACGATATCGCGACACTTTTTCCTCCTTTGGCCGCGACGATGCAACATGTCGCGATATCGCGACACTTTTTCTCTTTTGGCCATGACGATGCAACATGTCGCGATATCGCGACACTTTTTCTCTTTTGGCCGTGACGATGCAACATGTCGCGATATCGCGACACTTTTTCTCCTTTGGCCGCGACGATGCAACATGTCGCGATATCGCGACACTTTTTCTCCTTTGGCCTCGACGATGCAACATGTCGCGATATCGCGACACTTTTTCTCCTTTGGCCGCGACGATGCAACATGTCGCGATATCACGACACTTTTTCTCTTTTGGCCGTGATGATGCAACATGTCGCGATATCGCGACACTTTTTCTCCTTTGGCCGCGACGATGCAACATGTCGCGATATCGCGACACCTTTTCCTCCTTTGGCCGCGACGATGCAACATGTCGCGATATCGTGACACTTCTTCCTCCTTGCTTTCTCCCTTTGCTTTGGACCGCAAAAATGCAACATGTCGCGATATCGCGACACTTTTTCCTCCTTGTGGTGTTTTGCTTTTTCTTTGATCTTTAGCATATGGGCCTCTTCGGTCTTCTTGGAAAACATGCAAAAAATGTGGGTCCCCAATTTTGGGGTACGTTGTGGAGCAGCCACAACACCTCCAAATGGTGAATTTCTCTATTTAAGTTTCACTTTCCCTTTTCTTATTAGCCTCTGGTCATGTTTCCCTTTAGTTAGTTCTTCTAGTTGGTTCTTCTGGGCGCCTTTACCTTAGGTGGCCCCTGCTGTTTTTAGGCTGTCTCGTTCTGCTGTCACCGTTCTTCCCCTTTGCCTCCCTCTTCGGAGGCCCACGGCTGTTTTGTACAAGGTTCAGGGACCTTTCAACACCCTTTCAACCAATCAAAAAAAAATTCCTTCATCCATACCTTTCATTTTTAATGTTCAAAGGTCTTTCTCACCAATATACCCCATGCATTGATACCACAACATTATCTTCGCTATAAGAATACTTGAAGCCACTTCTACCATATTATTCTCCTCTACAACTAAAGAGTTATTGCAATAAATACTTATAGTGCTAGCCTCAAGTCTAAATAGAGTTCTTGTATGAACTCCCCTTGCTAACACCAAGACTCCATGAACCATATTGCAACTATCCTTATTGAATACCATAGTCACACCCGCATCATTCATTTTGCTCATGGATATCAGATTCCTTTCCAAACCCAAAATATACAACACACTAGGAAGGGTTTTAATTCTTCCATATTTTAACCTCAACTTGACTCTTCCTCAACCTATTATTTTATATATCGAATTATCTCCCAAGAAGACTTCACCTCCATTTATTTTTTCATATTCATAGAACCCCTCCCTATGAGGAGTCATATGAAATGAAGCACCTGAGTCAATCAACCATGAGTTATGGCATTCACATGAGCACATTGCAGTTAAGAATAATTCCCATGAATCCTCATTTGTGGTTTTCATTTTTTTAGGAGTTCCTTCATCATATGATCAACTATTTGTAGCCTTTTTATATATGAAATCTCTTTTATAATGCCCTATTTTACCACACTTCCAACATTTTATCTTTTTTGGAGTAACAAATTTACCCCTAGATCTCGATTTCCTTTCTCCTGATTTCTTTTTGTTTCTTTCTTGAGAATGACCTCTCCTAACCAAGGCATCCTTCTTATGATAATCCTAAAAATATTTTTATGTCTTTTCCTCAGATACCAATTTTCCTACTATATCCTCTACTTTTAATGTAGTAGTATTGGTGACATAACTAGGTTATCACACAAATAAAGTAATACACTTTTTCTCTTCATATATTTTTACTTCAATAGAGTTTAATTGACTCACCATGGTGTTAAAAATATTTAAATATTTAGCCATAGAGTCACCATCATTCACCTGAAGTGAATACAACTTTTTCTAGAAAAAGAGTTTATTTACCAACGATTTTATCTAATACAAAGTTCCTAGCTTATCCCATAACGACTTTGTCATGGTCTTTATCGATACATTCAATAATACCAAATCAGATAAACATAATCTAATAAAAATACTTACCTTCCTATCAATCTTCATCTAATCATCATCTATCATTGATGTTGGATTTATTCCCAAGACTGCAATCCACTAATCTCTATAAACCAACAGATCCTCCATTTTTAGTTTCCATAACTCAAAATTCTATCCATTAAATTTTTTAATCTCTACCCATGTGATTCTAATCAATTTCCTTCACCTAGATTCTTTTGCATATGGGTCCCACTCAATAATTAATTAATCATAGGGTTGAAACCCTTACTCTTTGAACAAAGTTAAAAAACCTAGCCCTGATACCAAATGAAGAGCAAAAAAGACCCTAATAGGAAATACATAATTAAAGTAAAAAAAGAAGAAGAAAATAACAGATACACACATATCACAATATTTTACCTGGAAAACCTTTACGGGAAAAATCCCAACATAGTAATATCTCCTTATTGTATAAACATAATTGTCTCCAATACAATAATGTTCATCTCTCATCTCTATTCAAACCTTGATGCACTTGCAATTAAATAACAACACAAGAATAAATTTTGCAATACAATGGGTGAAAAACCATGGGTTCAAATATTTAACCCTAAACAACCCATATGGGTCTAAAAATAGCTTAAGAAACCCTTAAACTTTTGTCAAGGGTTGCCGCCCCGAACCCTTGCGAGGATAGATGGAGAGTGTCCAGTACCTTTTAGAGTTAATCCCACTAGAATAACATGGAAAATATTCAACATATTTCCAACAATTACTTCCTTCTCTATATCTTCTTCTTCCTCAATATTTCTTCCATTTGGATTTAAATATTTTTGATGTGACCAAAAGAAAAAAAAAATTGCTATAACATGAATATTTTTGTAATTATATCTCCTTCCTTGAGTTAGATTTTTACGACCAATATGACTCCTTTTTCAATGCATTATGATAATCAAAAAGTAATTATTTTTTTTCACATATGAATCCTCGTCCATTCCATTGATTTCTACTATCTCTTATAAATTTTTGATCTTGGATTCAATTTCTTTCTTTTCTTTAAAAATGTTACCAAAATATTTGGTATTCCAAATCTTCATTTGCTCCTTTAAATGTTTTATCTTTTGAAAAAGTTTGTACATTATGATCCTTCAAATTTTGCTTCATTCATCATAACATAACCATATAGGATAAATATGGATCTTGAAGCCACATCGATTGGAAGCAAAATGGATTTGGATGACCATTATTGGGTAAATCACAAGTCAGAAGAATGGGTTTGTAATTTGGTCCTACTCATAGTAAAATATATGACAGGATTGTATACCTTGTTTGAAACCATGTGTTGGATAACATGAATACATCCAATATTTTTGCTATACGAGTTTTTCCAATGCATTTATTATTCCATTTTTATTGAAATTTTGAAGAACTAAAATCCCAAAGAGCATTTGAATTGATAAATGAAGAAAAATATTGCATTGATTTAAACCATCCTAGAGTGCTACCCTTCTTTTGTAAAGAAGATAATAGTGCTGAAATCACCCCCAAGAATCCATAGACCACAATTATGAATCATCATTGTGTTTGACAAAAATATACTAAGGTCCTTCTAACATCTTTCACAAGAAGTAACTATAATTGGAACATATACATTGATAACTCTAACTTTAATGTTTTCATCTTCCCTACAAAATAGTCCAACAACCAAATTACTTTTTGGTTCTATTAATTGTCTGTTCCATTTGTGTTTGTTCTATATTGTTGCAATACTGCTTGAAGCTCCTGTAGAAAATCTACTAGGCAATCACCCATATTCCAAATATTTTTAAAAGCATCCTTATATTCCTCACTACTTAATTTTGTTTCTTGTATTAAAATAAACCTAGGACTATAACAACTTATTAACTCATTAATAAATCTTTTCTAAGAGGTCTTATTTACAACCCTAATATTCCATGATATTATTTTCATCATCATCACTTTTTATTTTTATTAGTGGGCTTAGCCTCACTTCTTATTAATACTTGTGATATTTTTACTTGGCTTCCCAATTTGATATTCTATTGAGTTTAATTTTCTCTTTTCTCTTTGTTCATGCTTTGATGGCCTTCCTCTCCTTTTTTCATTCCCACCAACACTTTCACCTCCATCAATATCTTCTATTTTTCCATATTTTTCATAATGAGACTTAACTTCCAAAGATTTATGTTTCTCTAAAGGATCTAAAATGCAAGGAATAGCCTCATAAACACTTTCTTGTTTATGTTACCCCAAAGACCCAAAAGTGTACAAATGATCCTCCATAGTCATTACTTTCTTATGCTTTCTTGGAAACCATAAATTTTCTAGGATATCTTCCATATGTTTTTTGTTATTATGTTGCTCTTGAAACTCTAAAGTGTAACTGATGCACTTGTACTAATTTCATTTTTATTGCAAGGAGAAGATTTTATGCTACTTTCTGAAAATGAAAATGATTTACCTGGGTCAACCTTGACCTCCTTCACCTCATTCGCTTTAAAATTTACCTCCCCATATTTCTTTGCTTTAAAAATTATCTCCCCATATTCCTTTGTACCTTTAACTCCTTTTGTATTTAAACTTGCACATTGTACTTCCTTATCCCTTATGTCATTTTTTCTTCTAATGGTTAATTTGAGTGAACTATAATAACCTTTGTCATTTGATGATGCAAAGGGTTTTTCTTACCACTTTCTTAGGAGTGGAAAATTTTTTATTTGACCTAGCTTCTTCTATGATATGATCTTGTTTCATGTTGAAGTTTGCCTCTTGCCCAAATTTTTCCATTTCTTTCTACATAATTTTCACTTTGAAATATCTTGCCATGTGTCCTTTTTCATGATATTTATGACATTGAAATGCAATATTTAAATAATCCACTTGTTAAACCCATTATCTTGAATCAAATTTAAACCTAATTACAATAAATGTTTTGAAATATATGTGGTAATACATATTCAAGTGCATACATCATGCCTTCTCTTCTTAGTATTTGGTCCCTCCTAGATGAACTCAGCTAGAGCATTGTCAATATTCTTAAAAACCTCCTTATTGATCAGTTGATAAGGAATTCCAAAAAGCCTAATCCATACAGAAATCATCTTAATATTCTTTATCTCCAAAGAAAAATATTACTCTATGGTTTTAAATATAATGCATAGTTACCCCTAAACCAAGGTCCTCCAATCATTTTTTTATGAATTAGAGAATATAATAAGGAAAAATTCTTTCAAAAGAAACATCATGGAGTAGTTTGAATTCAATCCCCACTTGCACTTGATCCAATTTTGAATCTCAAAAGAACTTGGCCAGTATCCATGGAACTTACATATTAACCCTTTGGTTTTAATACCATTGTATCATGCTTGATTATCTCATCATTGATCATCACTTTTGGTGTATTATCTACTACCTGCATAGGGTTTTCCATATATTTTCTCTTCCTCTTATAGCTAACTAGGGCATCTATACTTCCAAATAGGGGATCCTAAATTCTAGTACGAACTTTCAAAAATGACTTTCCTACCATGTTACCTAGATTTTTTTCACGTGAATCCTTTAGTTTTTTAGTTTCTCCTAAGATCTTGAGCAAGAAGATTTGGTGCTCCTTTCTTGCTTACACTTTTCTTTCTACTTTATCCTTACACTTCCTACTTCCTACTCATGCCTGGTCATCGCTCTTGGCTTGTCCTCACTCCCTAGCCAATAAAAAAAATATAATGAGACTTATCATATGTAATTTGATTCTTTACTAGAGAATCTGAAATGCAAGGAATAGCCTTAAATACACTTTGTTCTTTTGGTGCTACTTTACTAGAGAATCTAAGTGCAAGGAATAACCTTAAAAATACTTTATTCTTATGTTGCCTTGAAAATCCTAAATTGCCATGGATATCCTCCATACTCATTTTTTTATTATGATACTCTTGAACCCTAAAGTGTAGGGGATAAAGTAGACAATACTTTATTTTTTATTGCAAGTAGATAATTTTTATATTATTTGAGAAAAATGAAAATGATTTACCTAGATTAAACTTAACCTTTCCACCTCCTTTATTTTTAATTTTCCTCCACATCTTCCTTCATACCTTTATTTTATTCTAACATAAACTTGCACATTGCACTTCATCATTCCTTACATCTTTCTTTGATTCTTGTAATGGTTGATTTGTGTTAATCATAATGGAATTTCCATATAATGATGTAGAGGAGCTTTCTTTGTCACTTTTTTTAGAGTGGAAATTCCTTGATCTAATCCAACTTCTATAGTATGATCTCCTTGCTTCATATTGAAGTTTTCTCATGACTATTTTTCTCTTTCTCCATTGTTTTCACTTTGTAATCTCTTGTGATATGTTCAGTCTCATATTATTTGCACCATAAGAATACAATATTTTCATAATGCACTTGTTGATCACATTATCTTAATTCATATTTAATCTTAAGAGGTCATGCCAAAGGTTTTGAAATACTCATGGACCAAATATATACAACATGCTTTTTCTTCTTAATAGTTGATCCCTCCTAGATGGACTCCCCTAGAGTTTTTCCAATATTCTTCAAAATCTCCTTATTAACAATTTAATATGGGAGGTCCGAGGTGTAGACCAATTGGTTCGACCAAACCCCATGAGGGGGTGGAGGTCCAAGGTTCAAATATCGGGCCTCATCGGACTGAACGCTTGTCCCTTTCCTGGTGCTTTTAGTGACGTAAAAGGTTTAAAATTATTGTGGCATGGTGGTTATAGGGGTGGATTGCATGAAAAATTGTGTACCAGCTTTTGAGGTAAACAACATAGAATACCGTGCCAGCCATAAAAACTGGACAACCTGCTCGGATTCGTGACGACTACCGATTCCACCATGTAAATTCAAAAAAAAAAATTAATATGGGAGTCTAAAAGCCTAATCTATAATGAAAGTATTTTAATAGTTCTTATCTCCACATAAAAATTCTCACTCTATGGTCTTAAATATAGGGTATCTCCCCCATAAACCATAGGCCACCACTATTATTTTATCCCTTATTTTTGAACTCGAGAAGGCAATAAGGAAAAATCATTTTGAAAGAAAATTCAACAAGTAATTTAAATTTAATCCCCACTTTCACTTGATCTAATTTTGAATTTACAATAAAGCTAGTCAATATCCAATAAACTTAGATATTAACCCTCCACTTTTATGAACCATTATATCATGCTCAATCATCTTCTCCTTGATAATCATTTTTGGTATATTATCTATTGCCTAGATAGGACTTGTCATACATTCACTCTTCTTCTTGTCCCAAGTGTAGCATCCATATTTCTAGCTAAGTAATCCTTACTTCCAATTAGGACTTTTAGAAATGACTTTCCTTCCATGATTCTTAGGTTTTTTTCATAATTTTTCTTAAATATCTAGAATAAGAAAATGTGAGGCTTGTTCCTTACATTCACCTCCTACTCGCACTTGTTCCCTACTCTTTCCCAAATCTAAAATAAAAAAAGGTGAGGTTCACTCCATATTAACATTCACTCTTTGTTTGCACTCACTTCTTGCTCATTTATATTGATTGATCTTACTGTTAATAATAAATATAATTTTATAATTAAGAGTTTTTTATAATAATATTTTGAAGAGAAAAAATATTTACAAATATGATGATTAATTTGGAAGCAAAATATATGAGAAAAATATAATTTTGTTTTAGAAAGTACATCTTTTATAACTTAATTATACTAAAAACTAATCATATCATTGGCATACTACAAAAATAAGTGGTCATATTAAGGACTCTAATATGATATGCATTGAGGAAGATATGTCTTCTAAAGTTGACCATTTAATTTTAATTTACTAAATGATTTTTATGTAAAATATTTATTCTTATTTAATACATTTAAATCATTAATATAATATTATTCTTATTATCAATAATATTTTATTTTATTTTTAATTAATTAAATCTAATAGTTTTTCCATAATAATATTGAAATAGTTGCAAGTAGGTTTTTTATATAAATATAAATATGTGATTTTTATTATTTGATTGGCATTATAAATAATAAAGTATAAAAAGAATCAAATGATATGAGCTAGACTAGTCAAATCTTTAACATTCAAGGAGGATACAAATTTAAATCTTATCAAGTAATATATGCATAATTATTATGTTGTTGTAATACCACTAAGTGGTCATGATGTAAAATGGATGGGACCAATTTAAATCCCATATAAACAGTTAGAAAGATAAACTATTAACAAAAAATTTAAATAAAAGCAAAAGTTATTCTAAAGTTATAAAGGGAAGATATGGTTGAAGGGATTTCATCCAATTCTTATCTATTATTATGATTTTTTGTTATTTTTGTTTGTGACTTTATAGAATTATGGAAATTATAAATTTCTCTTGAGATACATATATTGTTGGAATTTTAAGAATTATAATGGAGAGTTGTGGTAGAAGAAAAATGAGGACTATAACTACATCAATCATTGAAAGTTATATTAAGGTTTGTTGATCACTACCAACTCTACACTTCTGATTAAATATTACCACGTTGGGCTACATGTTATGATTAACTCTATGCTTATAGTTATATTGTCATGTTTAGATATATAATTAGCTATAGTAGATGATTTTTAATTATGTTATAATTGTTATTTAGTTCAGGTATATAAATAGAGAGTTGGAGGTAAGATAGAGATCATACATTTATAGCATATCCATATCAAATGAAGATGACATGGTCTCTCTCATACACCATAGAGATCAAGATTGTGTGCCCCCATTACACCAAAAAAGGGCTTTAACGATGGCTAAAATAAGGTGGTTTTTATGGTGGTAAAATGTTTCCCTAATAGAACCGAGTGACTCTAACAGGGTGGTTACCCTAAGAGAACGATTTTAAATCATCCTCTTAGGGTAACTGCCCTCTTAGAGTCACCCTAAGATGGCAGTTTAAAATCGGCCTCTTAGGGTTGCCTAAGAGGGTAGTTATAAACCACCCTCTTAGGGCTAAGAGGGCAGTAATAAACCACCCTCTTAGGGCTAAGAGGGCAATTATAAAACACCCTCTTAGGGTGAGGCCTTTTAAAAAATAAAAAAAATCTCCACCCATCGACCCCGCCAAACATCACAAAACCCTTTTCTTTTCACGATCGCACAAAAAATTCTTTACACTTATGTTTTGTTTCCCATTTTCATGGCCTTTGGCTTCTCTATGTTCTCCATGAAAATAAGCACAAAACCTTGGGTAAATCTTTTGTTTTCCCTTTTCATGGCCTTTAGCTTCTTTATGTTCTTCCTGAAAACAAACACAAAATCCTGGGAAAATATTTTCTTTTCCCTTTTCGTCGCCTCTAGCTTCTTTGTGTTCTCCCTAAAAATAAATGAGAGGGATGAGGCCTTCGAGAGGGTGTAGAACACAACAATTTTTGAGAAAATAGAAGAGCATTTGCAGGTTCTCAATCACCCATTTTATGGATAAACTCATTGTTAGGGTTTAATTAGAGTTATATTTCATAGCAATGTGGCGAGTGGCATGCTATGAGGATGGTGGAGGAAAACCCCTTTTTACTTCTATAAATTAAAGAATAATTTTACCTTCCATTAGGGGGTAGCATCTATCATGTTGATGTATGTTAACAGTGCAGTCCCAAGCGATACTTAGGTGTGATATTTTGATTTCTAGTTTCATCTTCTATATTTATAATTGTATTTTATTTTAGTTTATGGGTTGGTTGAAAATAACTAATAGCTTGAGTAGTAAACTGTAATATATTTGCTCGCTTAGAATGATTGTTTTAAACTGAAATATTAAGAAATGAGCTTGACTATTTATGGAATTCTTTCTTGATATATTATTATGAAATAAGCCTGACTATTTGTGGATGGATTATTATGAAATAAGTTTATCTAATTGTAGAATTAAAACTAAATTATCTGTACCCAATGTCAATTCATCTAATTGAATGTATTCTAGATGATTCTCTAGCGTTATGGCATTCTTCGTTGCTTTTTTTGGGTTAGGATTTTGGATGACTCATTGCCAAGATTTTTTAGGGCATTCTCTACTACTTTTTTTGGGTTAGGGTTTTGGAAGACTCATTATTGGGGTTTTGTAAGGCATTCTTCGCTACTTTTTTTGGGTTAGGGTTTTGGATGACTCATTTTCAAGGTTTCGTAGGGCAATCTCTAATAATTTTTGTGTTAGGGATTTGGATGACTCATTGTCGAGGTTTTGTAGGGCATTATTCACTGCTTTTTTGGATTAGGGTTTTGGATGACTCATTGTCGAGGTTTTGTAGGGTTTTCTCTACTACTTTTTTGAGTTAGGGTTTTGGAGAACTCATTTCCAGGGTTTTGTATGGTATTCTTCATTACTTTTTTGGGTTAGGGTTTTGGATGACTCATTGTTGGGGTTATGGATAGCTCTTTGTTCGATGCAACAATCTAAGCATAGTTTACATTCCTTTCTTATGTTAAGCGAGAAATATTTCCTTGTGAAGTTTGTTTAACGCCATCCACAGGGTTCAATATTGAAGGAATTTTACAGGTAGCATCTTATGCATATGGATCTATAACTCGCATATCATGTTGGTTTCTAGTCTATAGAAGTTGTAGGTTTCTAGTTCATAAGACCAGATCTTGTTTATAAACTACATAACGAAATGATTTTGGCATTCTATAAAGCAAATTTTAATTTTAAGATAAATAATACCAAATTAAAATTACTTATACATCAACATGACAGTTGATTCATTTCTAGAAAATTTTAGGATTTTCTCTATATTAAATCTTATTCTATCTATACACTATAGCAAAATATCCTTTTCCTTTATACTGCACCTAGTTGAGCATTCAACAAATGTTTCAACAGGCTATAGATAAGGTGGAAAACTATGTTGTATAGAAATGAATACTAATATTGTATTTGATATGAATATGTATCTATTATAGATATTTCAAATTTTTAAGACCCCTAATAAGGATGCAACTGAATATGAAATTAAAAAATATATTTATATATATATTAAAAGAAAAAATATTTTAAAAAATTTTACACAAATGTATATTTTAAATAGATAGGCTCAGAGGATTGTTATTGTTTTTTAAATTTAAATTATATTTTTAAATTTAAATTATATTTTAACAAAAAATGGGTTTTTTTAATTCCCATGTTGTTAGACAACTTTAGATGACCTCATATCCAGATGTATTATATATGAAACAAATAAGAGTTCATTTTGAATATATTTGAATATATTTGAATATAACACCAATGTAATATGATGCATTATGATTATTGTATCCAAAAAATCTTATGTTTGTATCTATATCTGATATGCATATGGGTATACAAGCAAGAAAATTGCAGGATATGCTAGCTCTTTACAAAATATCATCTTTGATCATTGATCTTGGTCCAAGGTCTACAAGCCTTCTCTTTTCAGTTCTCTAAGCATATTTAGATATTTGATTTACTACTTGACTATTCAAAATGAACAACCTCAATATTGGTTGTGTTCCTTCTTTAATATTATTTCATTTATCATGGAAAAGTTTTGTTTGGTAATTAACTCTAGTTTTTCATTTTAAGGCCTTTCCTTTTCCCCAACTTGTCTTTTTTTATATTCATACCTTGACATCTAGATATTCAATGTCTTCAATTCTTTTAGTCATCCTCATCTTATTTGTTATAAATTCATTCTTGTTATATTTTTTTCTTTTACATCTTGTCATCTCATTTTAAACATGTCTTGGTTTCTCTTTTGTCTTGTTGGCATTTTTGCCACATTATTTTGATTGTTGATTATTCCTGCATAAAATGTTGAAGTTCTCATTCCTCTACGAGTTTTGATGCCAAAATAGCTAAGTCCGAAGACTGTCGCGATATCGCGACAAAAAGCAGCATGGAGAGCACAGTTTCAAAACCGTCGCGATATCGCGACATGTCGCGTTATCGCGGGTCTTTCGAGGAGAGAGAAGCCAAAGTCAGAGAATGTCACGATTTCGCGACGTGTTCCAAAATCGTGGTCAAAGTAGTCAACGGGGGTAGCGTAGTAAAATCGTCGCGATATCGCGACATGTCACGTTTTCGTGACTTGCGATGGCCATGGAGCAGAGTAAGAGAAAAGGTCACGAAATCATGACATAATTGGGCAATGACAATGAATCTCGTCATGATTTCATGATAGAATAGTGAACAAGGCGCAAAATATGAAGGACGTCATGAAATCGCAACGTGTTGCGCGGTCGCGGCAAGGTTGAAGAAAAAGCATAAGGCATGAAAGACGTCATGATTTCACGACATTTTTGAAGATGAGGTCAAGCAAGAAGAAGACGTCGTGATATCGCGACAGGAAGCAGCAACAGAAGAGAAAGCAAGGAAACGTCATGATTTCATGACATATTGGGGAGAAAAGGCGAAATAGGCAAAAGTGTCACGTTTTCGTAGGTTGAGAGCTGAACCGTACAAGGCAAATGAAAATTGTCGCGAAATCGTGACATGTCGGCTTTTCACGACAGGGAAGAGAAGATTGAGCAGCGGAGAGATAACGTCATGATTTCGTGACTTGTTTGGTTTTCGTGACCTAGAGATAAAACAAAGGTGCCGATGGAAGAACGTCACGAAAGCACGACTTGTCTTGTTTTCACGACGTATCAAGGAGACAAAGCCAAAAGAGAGAAAGGTGTAGCGAAATCGTGCCTTGTCACATTTTCGCGGTTCGAAGCAGCCAAAGGACAACATGGGTAAAGGATGTCACGATTTCGTGACAGGTCATAGTTTCACGAAAATAGAGCAGAGAAAGAGCAGAATAGTACGGAACATCACGATTTCATGACGCGTCATGTTTTCACGAGCTAAGGTGGCGAAGGAGACCAAGGAGCCGAATACGTCGCGATTTCGTGACATGGTTGATTTTCACGATCTAAAATGACAAAAGTGTACGAAGCAGAAATATGTCACGATTTCGCGACATGTCGCGTTTTCGCGACCTGTCACAGTTTCATGCCAGAAAGCAGTTCAAACGGCCCGATGAAGCATTGCGATTTCCAAGGATTAAAAGCACTCCAAAATTAAATGTTTTGCTGCTTTCCAATGTATACAAGATAAAAGAACGTGTCCAAGCCACCAGAATTGAAGACGCCTCCATTATTCAAAGCTTCTGTTCATGATTTTTCTAACGGTTCAAGCATGTTTCGAGAATGACCATTTAATGAAGACGACCGGTTCCTTATTTCATTTAATTTTTGGTTTCTCCGAGGCTGGTTTAAGGGGATCATTTCCTTGTTTCTGTTGCACATTTTGTAGATCTCGAGGAAGTCCGTTGCCTGTTTTAAATGCTGTAGAGAGGCAAGACCTCTATAAATATGAATGTAGATCTCAGAAAGAGGGATCGAGAGAGAGACTTTTGCTGAAAGCTTTTCAAGTTCTTTGCATGAATGAAAGATATTTGGCCTCTGGTTTTGCAAGCAATTTTCTGTGTGGTTTTTCCTTCTGTCTTATACATTCCTAATTTACGCTCGTATTTCTTATCTGTTGCTTAATTTGAATTCTGCATCTGAGTTTAAATATTGCTAGTGAGGAAGTGAGTTCTGGAATGTGATCTTGGAGGTTATCTGCATAAGGTTGTAAGTTAATTACGTCGCTATCTTCTGTTATATGTTGTTAGTGTGCTTGAGGTTATCTGCTGCTAATCTTTCCCGATCTGACAAATTTGGCCTATGGCTATATTTCCCGTTTCTTTCTGCATATTTCCTATTTCTTTCCTGCAACTCTAGTCTTCAACAAGTATAGAATTTAGTAAGGGAACCAGCCCTCTCTGGAGATTGGTCTGGGAGACATTTCTTTCTCCCAACCTTTCAATGTTGGCCGGGTCTAGGGCGCATTTCGCATAAAATCCTTTCCTATGGCAGATTCGTGACCAACAGTTTTTGGCACGCCCGATGGGACAGACTGTTTCTGTCTCAGAAAGATCCCATAGTATTGAGGGTTTAATGTTCGCCTTCATGCCGTATAGTTAGAACATTTGGTGACTCTACAGTACCCAAAAATCTCTGAACGTGGATACAGTGAAAGTTGTACTTCATGATCACGAGATCAAAGTCCAAAAAAGTTGAAGATCTTGTTGAGTTTTTTGAACTTGACAGCACAAAAAGAGGTGAACACTCTAGGTTGGTTTCCCCATCGCTTGCATCATCTGCCATATCCACACAAATCCCTGGTATTGTTACTAGTTTTCCATCTTCTCAGTCACATACACTAGTCCCAATGGCCCAGTATCCTCCACCCCGACAGTTTTCAGCATGGAATAGCTCAGGAGCCTTGAATTTGCAGGCTCAAAATCCAGTTCCCCAGGCTGCTTTGAAAGCCTTGCCAACCTATGATGGTACGGGTAAGACTGCATATGAACATATTCATGATGTAGCTTCTTTGGCAGCCATTCATGATATAACAGATGAAGATGTGATGGTCAAGTTATTAGTGTTATCCTTGAGAGGAAAATTGTTGTATTGGTATCGATCTCTGCAACCAGGCACTATTGCGTCATGGGATCAGCTAGGAGAACTGTTAGTTAAGAATTTTCATGAACAGGCTGACCCATTTTCATTGTTGCATCAGTTTAACGCAATTCAGAGGCACCCACAGGAGGCGATAGCAGATTTCAATGTTCGTTTTACCAGAAGCTGGCAGCGAGTGCCTGAAGGTCTTCGCCCTACCCCTGAGCAAGCTACGTTCTACTACCTTCGAGCGTTCAACACAGACATTGGCTTGGCGATCAGGCAGTCCAATGTGATGACCTTCCCAAAACTATTCGAGCAAGCACAAAATGCGGAGGCAGACTTGATTGCAATCGGTAGGCTTCCCCCAAAGGTAGCAATGCCCATTTTACCTGATATTCCACAACAATTATATCCTAGTTCTTTTTCGCAATCTATGTCTTCTATGTACCCTGTTCCATCATGGAGCTCCACTGCACCTCAAATTGCACCCATCCCAGTTCCTCAGCTCCCTACTTTAGCAAATCCCCAGTTGCCTGCACCCAGCATTCTGCCATTCCCTGCTTCCACTTCATTCCCAGCATTACCGGCACCACCAACACCTTTGCCCTTACCAGCACCTCCTGTACCTGTAAATCCTGATCCTTATACGACACTCTTGCAAGAGGTAAAATCTGCCAATTCTGCAATAAGAGCAATGGGTAATAAGATCACGCTTATTGAAAGGAAGCAAGCTGAGCGAGATTTCCAGCCTAGGAGATTTCAGCCTCCGTCGATTACTAGAGAACAAGTTGTTTCAACAAGCAAAGCACCCGAGAAGAATCTGACTGTTTTGGCAAATGAAGAGGCAGTCCTTGCAGAAAGAACATATTGGTGTTCAACATGTAATGATCCACATGGAGAAGATACTTGCATGGTTCATTTGAATTATGTGCAGACATTGGCTGCTAGTTCTTCGGGGGGGCAAGTCAACATGATCTCTGAGGCAGGCCATAGCTTAATGGTTCCATCTGAAGAGCAAGTTTTAGTTCTCACAAGGACTGGAAAGAAGCCTGTTATAGTAGATCCTGCTGAGCTAGAGCCATTAAAAGTGCCAGCTGATTTGAAGAAACCAGTGAAAACTCCTATGTCAGTTTCAAAGCTAGATGCGCCTGTTTTACCGAAAGACCCTGTTCCACACAGAGTACAAGAAAAAGCCACAACTGCATAGGCAAGATCAGAAGCAGAGGAGCAAGCTAGAGAAAAGTTGAAGTACCCTTCATTGACGAAGAGGTTGAGAGTAGAAGCCACTCAGCAGTATCGGAGCAGATATGATCTCCCCGTTGAAAAGAAGGAATCTACTGCGGTTGCATACAACATTGTCGAAGAATTGAAGAAGACCCCAGCTAAGGTTAGTCTTTATGATGCATTGCAATTGCTTGGGCAGGTAGATTTATTGCAAGAATCTTTGAAATCTATGAAGGATAGTGAGAAAGGTCCTACCCAGACAATTTATGCTCAAGCTTTAACCACTTCCATCACTGGTAAGAATAGACCACCCCCGTTTTATCTATCACTACAAATAGAGGGTTGGATCGTGCATAACTGCATGATCGACTCTGGAGCCGCTACAACTGTCATGCCTAAGGCAGTTTGTGAAGTTATGGGTATGGAATACACATGAAGTAGCCCTGGAGTCTTGCAGTTAGATGGTACTCCTATGAAAATGGTGGGTGTAATCAAGGATGTCCCGATTGTTCTACACACTATGCCCCAGATTACAGTCATTCAAGAGATAGTTGTGGTCGATCTAGAACCGTATTTCAGTATGTGCTTATCCGGAGAATTTACTGCAAAGTTGGGAGGTTACCTTGCATTGGATTATTCCCACTTGGAGATCCCTTTCAAAGGAAAGAGACTCTGGATTCATAATGAAAAACCTTCCTCTTTTCATATTGAAAGGTTGGATGAAGCAGGAAAGACCATGCAGTCTGTCAACATGCTAACCGAAGAGTTAGAGGGGTCTAATTTGATGAATGAGGTTTTGGATGAGCTTCAGTTGGAAGACGGGTTTTCAATGCTTGATTTCAATGCTATGCTGGAGACCGAAATCGGGTGTTATTCTATCACAAAGCCCGAAGATGGCGCAATGCAGGTACCCCTTAACCAAGATGATCAGAGCTCTATCAAGGATCAACTATGGAAGTTATATTTTGATGGGGCGAGATGCAAAAATGGTGCAGGAGCAGGTATTGTTCTGATTTCTCCCTCTGGTTTACAAAGAACATATTCATACCGTCTCACTTGGAATTGTACTAACAATGCTGCCGAGTACGAAGCATTATGCCTAGGTTTGAAAAAGGCAAGAAAGTTGGGAATCGAACAGTTGCAGATTTTTGGTGATTCTGAGCTGATTGTAAACCAAGTAACAAACAAGTGTATTTCCAAGCAGCATTATCTCAAAGCATACCGCAACCAAGTTTGGGACCTGTTTGAGTCTTTCACAGCTCTGAATATTCAAGCCATTTCACGAGAGCTGAATAAGCATGCTGATCTTCTAGCATCTCTTGGAGCAAATTTTTCTCCCATTGAGCAGGTAGTGAAGAAACCAAAGACAGTAAGGATGGTGTACAGGCCTAGTGTCCCAGACAAAGATACTTTTTGGCAAGTCTTCGAGAGTGATGAGCAAATTGTTAACTTTTTGATTCAAGAAGCTGCCACTATCAAAGGAAGAACTTTAGAGCACGAAGAAACTGATGGTCTGATTCAGTTGCAGAATAATCATATTTCGAAGGGTCTTATCACTCTAGAAAGTTTGTTTGATCAGCATGATCGGTCTAAGAAACATCGGATTGAGATCGACAAGAAAGAGTACATGGAGTTGCAGTTGGAACCCAATAAGGTCATTAAGATTGGGACTGATTCTACTCCTGATGAATTGCAAGAGATCAGGCAACTGTGTCAAGAATTTTTTGATATTGTGGCCTGGAGTTATGAGGATCTGAGGGGATATGATAAACAGATTGTTCAACATACTATTGAGTTGGAAGAAGGAGTCAGACCCTTCAAGCAAAAGCAACGACCAGTGAATCCAAATATTGAGACTCTCATGAGGGCCGAACTTGTGAAAATGTTGCAGGCCAAGATTATATACCCGGTTAAGCACTCGACTTGGGTTGCTAATCTGGTTTCGGTTCGAAAGAAAAATGGAGACATACGATCGTGTGTAGATTTTCAAAATCTGAACCGTGCATCTCTAAAAGATCACTATCCCTTGCCTCGCATTGATCAGATACTGCATGTTGTTGCTGGGGCTCAGCGTTTCTCACTGCTAGACGGTTTCTCTGGATATAACCAGATTTGGGTTAGGGATGAGGACCAGTACAAGACAACATTCACAACCAAGTGGGGCACTTTTGCTTATCAGCGAATGCCTTTCGGATTATCAAATGTTGGGGCCACATTCCAGAGAGCCATGGACATTGCATTCGAGGAGCTTTTGAACAAGATTATTGTCATTTATCTTGATGATATGACTGTCTTTTCACATAAATGGGAAGATCACTGTTCTCATCTGAGGCAAATCTTTGGAAAATGTAGAGAATTTGGTATTTCCATTAATCCAAAGAAGTCAGTTTTTGTAGTGAAGGAAGGTAAACTCTTGGGGCATGTCATTTCAGAAGATGGTTTGGCAATTGATCCATCTCGAGTCGAAGCATTGAAGAAACTATCGCTCCCTGCCAATAAGAAGGAGCTGCAGTCTTTCTTTGGGCAGATTAATTTTATCAGGAAGTTCATTTCTGATTTTGCCCAGGTTGTCAAGCCCATGACTGAGTTGTTGAAGAAGGATGCAGAATTTAAGTGGACAACTCAGAGGAAGGAGGCATTCCAGGAAATTAAGGACAGAATAGCGCAGGCTCCCGTATTAATTAACCCTGATTATTCAAAATATTTCATTCTGTATGCAGTTGGGGAAGATGAGAGCTATGCTGCAGTACTCACACAAAAAGGAGACGATGGGAATGAAAGGCCCATTGCTTTCCTTAGTCGAGTTATCTTACCTCATGAGGCAAGATATAATTTCATTGAAAAATAGGTATATGTTGTCATGAAGTCTCTTAAAAAATTCAAGCACTTCATATCTCAGAGTAGGACAGTCGTCTATGTTATACATCCCGATGTAAGGAATTTCATCATTCAGGGTGAGATGGGTGATAAACGCGCTGGTTGGGTCACCAAAATTCAAGAATTTGATGTTGAGATTCATCCGACCAAGCTAGTGCGGGGTAAGGCCTTATGCCAGCACTTAGCAAAGACTGCAGCATCTAGGATAGTTGATTATCAAGCAGATGATCTTGCTGGAGATAGTAATCTGATGAACCTCTTAGTACAAGAACAAGATTGGGCAGATGACCTCATTAACTATTTCACAACTGGTAGATGCCCTTCACAGTTAAATGCCTCACAACGGAGAAGGTTTCATCTGCAAGCTCTCAGGTATGTGTTACTGCCCGAAGGATTGTTTTTCAAGAACATTGATGGCATTCTTTTAAGGTGTGTCAAGGAATCGGAGAAGGTTAGACTCCTGGAGGAGTTTCATTCTGGCATATCAGGAGGACACTATGCAGGTAGACCAATGGCTTTAAAAATTATTCGGGCTGGTTACTATTGGCCAACCTTGTTCACGGATGCTTTCAGGGTTGCCCAAGCATGTGACAAATGTCAGAGATATACAGGAAGGGTTAGAAATGCATCATTGCCCCTACATCCAATTCAGGTTGAAGCACCTTTTCAGCAGTGGGGATTGGACTTTATTGGGATTATTGATCCCAATTCTTCAGCTGGACACAAGTATATCTTGACAGCTACAGATTATTTTACGAGATGGTCTGAGGCTATTCCAACCAGGGTTGCAAATCAAGATGTGGTGATCTCTTTCATCGAAGGGCTGATCACACGTTTTGGCATTCCTGATGCTATTATCATAGACAATGGAACTCCGTTCATTGGAGCTGAGCTAGCTGAATTTGCAAACAAGTATGGTGTTTTCCTGAAAACATCCTCTAACTATTACCCTCAGGGAAATGGCTTGGAAGAATCCACAAACAAGAACTTGCTACGGATTTTAAAGAGATCTTTGGGGGATAACAAGAGATCATGGCACCTTCTGTTGAATCAAGCTTTATGGGCAGATAGGATTTCAATCAAGAAGTCTATCAAGACTTCACCATATGCCCTGGTATATGGAAAAGAGGCAAGGTTGCCTGTTCATCTAGAATTGCCAATATTGCAGCAGTTGCAGGGATTTCAGGATGATGAAGCAGATATAGATTCCATGGATATGCGGTTGGCTCAGTTGTTGCAGTTGGAAGAGCAACGTTCTTTGGCCTATGAGGAGTTTGCTAAGCATACACAGGTTATTTCAAAGTGGTTCCATAAAAATTCCGCTGATCGTCCACTTAAGGTGGGTGATTTGGTCCTGAAATGGAATGAAAGGAAAGCCAAGCCAGGAATGCACAAGAAGTTTGATGCTCTGTGGGAGGGTCCGCTCCGCATTATCAGTGTCGGTGCAGCAAATTCATTTTATCTGGAAGATTTGGATGGCAGCCCACTTCCTATTTCAGTGAATGGCTTTCATCTGAAAGCCTACACTCCATGAAGTGTGAGTCCAGTATTACCTTGTACAGTTATTTTGCTTTTATAAAAAAAAAAAAAAAAAAAAAAAAGAGAAAAAAAAAGTATTGTGGATTTCATCTGTCAACTTCGGCTCTTTTTGCATGCGAGCCCGCAGGTACGTATTTCTTTCTTTTTTCTTCTTCCTTCCCAACAGTTAGTGGCTTCCTCTCTATTTCTTCCTTCCCCCTCCTTTCTTTTCATTCCCTTCCTCGCTCATTCCTTCTTCTACCATCCGTAGTTAAGCCACTACTGTTGTTTCTCTTTCCCCTTTCTGATATCCCCGTTTCTTCTTTTCCTTTTCTTCTAATTTCATTGTCATTTTAGCATTTATCCATAGTTCCCACCATCCCACCTGCTTCCCTTCCATTATTCATTTCTTTTCCTCCATCCCCGTAGCTGGTAGCATAGAAGCACTCTATTACTGTATCTGTCACTGTTGTTCCTTCATTTTCCATCATTTCACCATTCCATTCCCATTCCACAGCCTACACATTTGCTGGCCATCACTCCGTTCATTCCATTCATTTCCATTTTTGTACTCCAGGTGCTTTCATGGAGATTCTTTTACAGCACCTGGTAAGCTAAGCCAAATACAGATTCCTTTGAGTTTTTAGTAAGTCAGCAAGAGTTGTTGCAGCAGTCTATCGAGATGTCTCCTATCAGCCAGCTTTCTGTTCTTTCAGTTTTTCTTGACTCTGTTGCCCAATGGATTCAGGCCTGGGATTCGTGCATACAGCAGAACTGTATACCCCGTGAGCCGCCAAGAATGTTGGCATTTTTGCCACATTATTTTGATTGTTGATTATTCCTGCATAAAATGTTGAAGTTCTCATTCCTCTACGAGTTTTGATGCCAAAATAGCTAAGTCCAAAGACTGTCGCGATATCGCGACAAAAAGCAGCATGGAGAGCACAGTTTCAAAACCGTCGCGATATCGCGACATGTCGCGTTATCGTGGGTCTTTCGAGGAGAGAGAAGCCAAAGTCAGAGAATGTCACGATTTCGTGACGTGTTCCAAAATCATGGTCAAAGTAGTCAACGGGGGTAGCGTAGTAAAATCGTCGTGATATCGCGACATGTCACGTTTTCATGACTTGCGATGGCCATGGAGCAGAGTAAGAGAAAAGGTCATGAAATCGTGACATAATTGGGCAATGACAATGAATCTCGTCACGATTTCATGACAGAATAGTGAACAAGGCGCAAAATATGAAGGACGTCATGAAATCGCAACGTGTTGCGCGGTCGCGGCAAGGTTGAAGAAAAAGCATAAGGCATGAAAGACGTCATGATTTCGTGACATTTTTGAAGATGAGGTCAAGCAAGAAGAAGACGTCGTGATATCGTGACAGGAAGCAGCAATAGAAGAGAAAGCAAGGAAACGTCACGATTTCATGACATATTGTAGAGAAAAGGTGAAATAGGCAAAAGTGTCACGTTTTCGTAGGTTGAGAGCTGAACCGTACAAGGCAAATGAAAATTGTCGCGAAATCGTGACATGTCGGCTTTTCGCGATAGGGAAGAGAAGATTGAGCAGCGGAGAGATAACGTCACGATTTCGTGACTTGTTTGGTTTTCGCGACCTGGAGATAACAACAAAGGTGCCGATGGAAGAACGTCGCGAAAGCGCGACTTGTCTTGTTTTCGCGACGTATCAAGGAGACAAAGCCAAAAGAGAGAAAGGTGTAGCGAAATCGTGCCTTGTCACATTTTCGCGGTTCGAAGCAACCAAAGGACAACATGGGTAAAGGATGTCACGATTTCACGACAAGTCATAGTTTCGCGGAAACAAAGCAGAGAAGGAGCAGAATAGTACGGAACGTCACGATTTCGCGACGCGTCGTGTTTTCGCGAGCTAAGGTGGCGAAGGAGACCAAGGAGCCGAATACGTCACGATTTCGTGACATGGTTGATTTTCACGATCTAAAATGGCAAAAGTGTATGGAGCAGAAAAATGTCACGATTTCGCGACATGTCACGTTTTCGCGACCTGTCACAGTTTCGCGCCAAAAAGCAGTTCAAACGGCCCGATGAAGCATTGCGATTTCCGAGGATTAAAAGCACTCCAGAATTAAATGTTTTGCTGCTTTCCAATGTATACAAGATAAAAGAACGTGTCCAAGCCACCAGAATTGAAGACGCCTCCATTATTCAAAGCTTCTGTTCATGATTTTTCTAACGGTTCAAGCATGTTTCGAGAATGAACATTTAATGAAGACGACCGGTTCCTTATTTCATTTAATTTTTGGTTTCTCCGAGGCTGGTTTAAGGGGATCATTTCCTTGTTTTTGTTGCACATTTTGTAGATCTCGAGGAAGTCCGTTGCCTGTTTTAAATGCTGTAGAGAGGCAAGACCTCTATAAATATGAATGTAGATCTCAAAAAGAGGGATCGAGAGAGAGACTTTTGCTGAAAGCTTTTCAAGTTCTTTGCATGAATGAAAGATATTTGGCCTCTGGTTTTGCAAGCAATTGTCTGTGTGGTTTTTCCTTCTATCTTATACATTCCTAATTTACGCTCGTATTTCTTATCTGCTGCTTAATTTGAATTCTGCATCTGAGTTTAAATATTGCTAGTGAGGAAGTGAGTTCTGGAATGTGATCTTGGAGGTTATCTGCATAAGGTTGTAAGTTAATTACGTCGCTATCTTCTGTTATATGTTGTTAGTGTGCTTGAGGTTATCTGCTGCTAATATTTCCCGATCTGACAAATTTGGCCTATGGCTATATTTCCCGTTTCTTTCTGCATATTTCCGATTTCTTTCCTGCAACTCTAGTCTTCAACAGTATAGAATTTAGTAAGGGAACCAGCCCTCTCTGGAGATTGGTCTGGGAGACATTTCTTTCTCCCAGCCTTTCAATGTTGGCCGGGTCTAGGGCGCATTTCACGTAAAATCCTTTCCTGTGGCAGATTCGTGACCAACATGTCCATATTTGGACTATTTTTTTTGTTCTTCGTCCAACTGGGGTTTAGTTTTATAGAATCCCTTATTTCACATCTATTGTTATAAAATCATAAAAATATTCATATTCATTAGACTATTATGAAAATTTTGCAACCCATAGTGTAAACAATTCAAGTATTTTAGTACTTTGGTCTAACAAAATATGGATTTACATTTTTATGGTTTTTAAAAACCTAGTTTTTTAGTTCTCGGTTTAACTGAGTTTTAGGTTTATAGATCTCCTTATTTCACTTTTATTGCTACTGTAATCACCCCATTTTATACATTTTTGCTAAATAGCTTTACAAAACTACTCATCATGCAAACAATTTAGACCATAATGTAAACCATTCAAGTTTTATAATACTACAGACAGTCTTCAAATCAGAAATATACCAAGTGAGGTGAGGTGAGGTGAGGTTAATATACCATGGTAGGAAATTATATGATAGTGGTGTGTACAAAAAATGGTGGGTGTAGCAAGAAATACGAAGAATTAAACCAATGAGAGTCGATAATAAGATAAGATATCATAAAGTTATGGGCAAAAAGTGGTTTAAAATGAGTTCTCTTAATGTGAAAATCTAGGCTTACACATTTGTTTGCTTAGCTATCAAAATGATGAAAATACAATTGAATCAGCACATGCTTGTAGCTTAAACACGATCCTCAAATCCTGACCTATTAATTAAAACCAATTAAAAAAATTTCTCTGAAGGCTAACAACAATTAACATTGTGAGTTGGCACATCAAAGGAGGGAAATAAAATGTCATGGTAACAGTCACTTTTTATGCTTGTTCATCAGGCTATAAACTCGTTCTAGTGTGTGTTTTTTTGGAAAAATCAAATCTCCATGCCATGTACATGCACACATACACATATATTAACAAAATTAAATGAGCCTTGAAATATCACACCTCCAATGTTTTTCTCTTCCACAATGAAATGAGCTTTGAAATCTGGTCTGAAATTCTCAGCCAAGTAGATTATAAATAATTGTTTTGGAGTTCTCTAATTCCTCCACTTTTTTGCTTTGAATTGATCATCTCTAGACTCTCTTTCTCTCTTCTCCTACATCTATTTTTATTCTTTAATATACCTACTCTATTTTTATTTTAGATATATGGAATGTTGTTAGAAGGCTTAGACATAGTCAAAAATAAAATTGGTAAACTATAGCAAAACAGTTGCATGTCTTATCAAATCTAAGTAGAAATAGGATCTGAAAATAGATTTAGCTACCAATAATGGATAAGAGATAAAATTTGTTATAGGATTTTATAAAATTAATATAAACTATCGGGGGGCTGATAGTATAAATAAACCCTCCCATTGTTTGACTAAAAAAATTTGAAGGAGATAATTTTTGTATGAATTTCTAAAGTTAATAAAAGTTTGGAGCTACTTTCCCATATTTTTGTTGTTGTGTTATAGTGAGTTGTGTTAATATTCTACCATGTAAAGAGAAAGGGTATGCTCTGTTACAAGAATAAAGCTTTTTAATTTACTTTTATATGTATTTTTTTAGGTATAAATTTATTTTATATTTTCCATTAGTATACTTTCTATTGCAAATAATATTTCTATCTATGTTTTCTATAGTTTAGCCAAGGCCTAGGCATCTCTTTGTAGATACAAATTAGTTTTATAATATACTTTTTTGGAATGCATTTAACAAATGTTGGGAATTGAGTAAATCCAGTGATTCAGAATGAGATGGTATGAAAATGGAATGGCTAAAAGACACTCCCAAATTTTTTTGCAAAATCTAAGAATTGTTGCCAAATCAAACTAGCCTCCTCCAATGTGAATATCTTTGCAATGGTAACTTGGAAGTTGTCATGGATAGAGGAGTGTCCATCTTGTCCCATATCTATTGTATAATTCCTTGAAGTTGCTCATACAAGGTCAAATTGGAATCCTCTAAGTTATTCCATGGTTTTTTTGGCATGTTTGATCATTGGTGGAAGTGTCTCCTACACTTGGGTTATATGCACTATCATCATCGCACTTGGGTTATATGCTCAACCCACATCTACTAGTTGATCATTAGTTGATTTTATACTTAACCATATCTACTATAATTAGTTGCAGCTCAACACCCAAATATTAAGCTCATATTCTTGTTGTATGTCACACAACACACTCGGTTGTCAAGTTGAGTGGAACCATACCTAAAGATGTCAAGCAAGTTGCTATTGCGGATGTGGGTTTTGTGGTGTTAGATTTGGTTTGGGGTTGGTTTCTCATTTTTAAGAGGTAATTTAGGGGTATTTATTTGATATATGGAGCTAGGCTTCTATGGAGGGAGGGGTTTGTTTAGCAATGATGATCGTTTTAGATTTGGTAAAGGTTTTTTTATTATGGGATATGGGTTGTACTAGGTTTTTGATAGATGTACTAGGTTTTTGCATGTATTGAATCTTGTTCTAAAATGGTGGTTTTCTTTATGGCTATGTAATGTATTATTGTACCTACTACTTAAAAGGATATTCCTATAGTATCTTATCACTTTTATGATGAATACACTATATTGGTTTTGAATGGATAAATGATGCGTAGAATATATATGTGCTTTTAGCAAGAAGAAAGAGGTTATGTGTGACCTTGATATATTATTTTCCATAGTTTTGTAGGTTTCACAAAAGTATTGAAATCCCTACAAAAGTATCGGGTAGTGCTTTTGTGTCTATTTTAGTTTGACGGTGTGTCTGTATAATATTCAAAGTGGTAATATCTACAAAAAAAGAGTAATAAAGACACCACAGGTAGCTATGATTGCCACAATAAATTAGGAGTCTGTGATAGAGGCCTTGCACACTAGTAAGTACTTGAAATTTAATAGCGTTATTCAATAGTGGTTGACCTAGGCATATTAGAATTGATCATGGTTTTTTCGTCGACTATGGTGTATTGTAGCAACTAATGGAAGATACCAAATATGGATTTCCATGAATAAGGAAGATAAGGAGGTGATCCTTAACATAAATGAATTCAATGGTGAGAATAATTGAAATGAGGTGACCCATAACATAAATGAATCTGATGATGAGAATACTCGAAATGAGGTGACCCATAACATTAATGAATTTGATGGTGAGAATACTCAAAATGATACTGATAATGCTTTGTCTAACAAAGAAGGTACGTTGATCGTAAAATAAATTTGCTCATGATGTTGGTTACTTGTTGTTCTCATACTATATGGAATAATGATGTTTGGAAGGTATCGGTATTATAGGTGTTGAAGCCAGGTCATCACACATTTCAAACACTAAATATTGTAGAAGAGAGGTCCAACAATATGTGCAGTAGATTCAAGTACCACAAATAAGGTGGAGATCATTTGAAATCTACGCAGATAGCCCATATAAAAAAATCTATTAAGTTTACATCTTACTTGGGGGTGATTGTGAGGGATATTGTTCCTATCATCCATACAGACTAGAAAGCAGTCCTAATGGAAGTTAAAAACTAATTATGGACACTCATTACGATAACTTTCTAGCCAATGGAGTTCATAGTGTCCATTTTTTAATATGTATATAAATGTTGCATCTAATAATATACTGGTTTGATGCAGCAAAAATATATCATTTCAAATGCAATGAAGAAATGGGTATTCATGACCATGGACAAGCAATAGCCTAAACATAAGTATCAACTTATTAAAAAGCACTATGATAAGTATGATAATGATGCAGATAGAATTTCTAATCTCCCACCTCGTGTATCACAAAAATATTAGGAAGACTTTGTGAATGGTAGGAGCAACACTAACTTTAAGGCAAGTACCAACCAATATGCTATGGTAGTTCATATCATTATTATGTTCATGTGAATTTTACTAATCTTGCTCTCCCTAATGAATTTATATATTGGTTTCTTCATTGTGTTGTAGGCGGTGACACAAAGGAATAAACAAATTAGATCTCACCAATCCATCATGCACACTTGCAGTCGAAGAGGATATGCTCGATTGGAGTATGAAATGGTATTCTATCATACTCATCCATTATATGTGATAAACATAGCTATATAGTTTTATCATATGAATTATCCCCATATCTCTCCAAATATATATCTTATAGAGAAGTATCCAACCAAATACGAAAACTCCACTACCAATGGTAACCGTGCGGATGATAGCTCATAAAAAAAAGGATGGGATTCTTATTTTACCAGAAGTTGTGAAGACAATCCTAAGTGGTATTCCCTTGGAAATAGCAATACATTGAACTTCAAACCATTGTTATATCGATTTTTTTTTTAACCTGTTACCAATAAACCATGCATTTGATGTTGCTAGAAAAAAATGGATGATGCAATGTCATCTGCGAGCTCCTTAAATCAATATATTAAGGATGATACCCTTGCCAAGATTTTAGGACCTGAAATACCAGGTCGGTTTGAGGGTGTTGGCAAAGGAGTATCACCAACTGCTCTATTTGCTGGTGAGGGTTACATACATAAGTTACACTAGATGCAAGAGTATACGATAAAGAAAGAGCGAAAGTTGGAAGAGAATATTACAGAGAGTGACAAAAATTTGGAAGAGAATATTGCAGAGAAAGATAAACAGAGTGAAGAGATTTTGATATGGCTTTCACAGATAGAGGTGTGTCCTTTTTTTCATGATTTTATATTTTAAATGTTTACATGTTGTACCCCTAAAGTTGTATTGATCCCTTGCATATAATTCCATAGGCATCATCACTACATGCTACCCCTATAATTGGACATAAAATTGGTGGTGGTGGTCAAGGCACATGCATTTGCTCAATACTTTATAGGCTAGATTCATCAATGGTATGACTATTATTTCAAATATAGAATGATTGACTTAGTTTATATTGTATGATATGCAGTAAATTTATCTAGGTTGTTGATTGTCCTGTTGGAAATATTAAGTACATTGAGTTGTCATTGATGTCAAAGGGTACATGAGGCAAAAATAATGAGATGTCAAAGGTGCATGATAGTCAAGAATATTCTACATGGGTTTGATAGCAAGACTCACAAGAAAGAAAATTATTGAAAGAAAAGGGTTTATAATATTTATTTTTTAAATATTATATGAAGGACAAAAAGGTTTAAGAAGTTTGTTTGGGACAAAGGTCTAAAAGAGAAGAAGAATTATAATATTTATTATAAGAAGGACAAAAAGATTTAAGAGTGGTTTTAGAAGGTAAATTTTAAAACAAGAGGGCCAAAGGTTTAAATAAAAGTCTTGTGGGACAAAGGTTTGAAGGCAAAAGGTTCAAAAAGGAAATATTATAATATTTTTTTAAATATTATAATATAAAGTTATAAACCCTTGGCGCCAACGTCTTTTTGAAATACTCCCATGCAAAATTGTGTGCCGACGTTTCAAGTCAAGAAGAAGTGCATATAAATAAGGGGACAAAACATTTCATTTTTCACCAAGCGCTAATGATATATTTTGATTATTATTCAATGCGAAAAATATTTTAATACTTTTGTGATTTGAATGGTTAAGTTGAAATTTCCTGTGAATGACAAGAAGAGGACAGCGTGTTTGAAAGGTGTGCATGTGATTGGTTAATGATAGATATTGTGAGCACTTGAGATGTCCTATCCAACTAGAATAGCCCAACTGGCTGTGTGACTTGTGTAAGTGCTGACAGGAAGGAGGTCATAGGGTCAAAACCCCTGGACGTCATTTTTGAATGATGTGCTAAGTTTTTCGATCCATGCACTGAGACATGGACATAGTTGTGTGGGCGCATCCTTGGTTCCAACCACCATGGTAATGCAATTTGTTAGGGCACTTGTGATAGCGCTATTGTGGTAGAGGTTTGCGGGTCAAAACCTGTGGAGTATGTTTTGCTTGGCATTAACGGTAATATTGATTTTTGGTGAGCACTAAGGTTGCTTAGCATTGATGGCAGTGTTGATTTGTGGTGTTCACTTTGGTTGCTTGGTGTTGACGGTTGTGAATGAGCGCACGAAGACTTTGAGCAAGGTAAAGTAAAAATATTTTGATTATTGTCTAAATCTTGGAGTTATAAGGTGGTTTTAGTGATTTGTATATTCTGTTATTGTGAGTTGAATATTAGGGTGTATTGTTGAATGTCATAAGCTTGGAGTTATAAGGTGTAAATTGATTTATTTCCAAGTGTAATTTTTGCATTATAGAAAAAGGGATCCCAGGGTTTTAGAAGCTTTTTCTTGAAATATTAAAGAGAAGAAATAAGGCATTGATTTTCTAGATTTATTGTGGACACCCTTTTGGAAAGATTTGAGTGGATGATGTTTTTATCTATGCTAGAATTTGAAAATCACTAACCAGATTTCTTGAAGGATCAAAAGGAAAATTGTTTTGAGATAGGTTTTAGAGGCACATCATCATCAAGGAAATTTTTAGAGGTATGGTGTTTTGATCTCATTCACAAGGTGTTTTTGGTTAAGAAATATTTTGTTGTTATATGATTGGAGAAATAAATATTGAGTAACTGTGCATTAGTGTTAGGATTTGAAAGTAAGCTTGGTTTTGGTTGAAATTGAAAATATATGAGCTAGGGTTTGAGAACAAGTTGAGCATGAGTATTGAATGAAATTTGAGACATATGTGCTAGGGTTTGAAAATAAAGTTGTGCATTATTGTTGAATATGTGCTAGGGTTTGAAAGTAAACTTGTGCATTGGTTTTGAGTGATATTTGGAAATGAAAATGCAAGAGTTATAGATCATATTTGTGAAGAAATTTGTGCATCATTGTTCATGATTAATTTTGTGAGTAGATGAGAAGGACTTGTGCATTATGATTTTTTGAAGTGAAGTTGCAAATCAGCAAATACCAGGTCAATTATCAAGTGCTAAACTAGAGCTACCTTTAGAATGCAATAAATATGAGACATGTGAAAGCGACAGACTTAATGAATATAAAGAACATATTGATCATTTGTTAGTGCATATAATTCTTTATATGTTCAAGAGGTTAAATGAATTTTGGGTAGAATATGTCTAAACTGCTTCAATTAAAGAAAGCACATTGAAGATTAGATAAAGCACTTGATGACATCATTATGCAAGATAGATAAACAACTTTTGTATACAATGTTATGAGCATATTTGAGCATGTGTTATGATCAAATTTGAGCATGTGTTATGAGCAGATTTGAGCATGTGTTATGAGTAGATTTGAATGTGTGGTGAGCAGATTTGAATGTGTTATGAGCAAATTTGAATGTGTGTTATGAGTAGATTTGAGTATGTGTTATGATCATATTTGAGCATGTGTTATGAGCATATTTGAATGTGTGTTATGAGTATATTTGAGCATGTTTTATGATCATATTTGAGCATGTGTTATGAGCATATTTGAATGTGTGTTATGAGAAGATTTGAATGTGTGTTATGAGTAGATTGAGCATGTGTTATGAGCATATTTAAGCATGTGTTATGAGCATATTTTAGCATGTATTATGAGTAGATTTAATTATATGTTAGAGTAGATTTGAACAAGCCTTATGTGTAGGCTTGGAGCAGACTAAGAAGGTTTGATGAGTATATTTGAGCAAGCCTTATGTATAGTCTTGGAGAAGTTTGAGCAAGTTTGGTAAGAATATTTGAGAAATTCTTGTGTGTAGACTTGGAGCAAATCTGAGCAGAGTTGAGAGCAAGTTTTGGTGAGAAAATTTGAGCAAGTCTTGTGTATAGACTTGGAGCAGATCTGAGCAGAGTTGAGAGTAGGTTTTGGAGAAGAATTGAGCAAGCCTTGTATAAAGGCTTGAAGTAGAATAAAGAAAAGGGGATTAAGGTCTCCTATGGATAGAGGTCCATAAACTAGAGTAGTGGGGACAAAGGTCTCCTTTGGATAGAGGTCCACAAACTTGAGCAGTGGGGATAGAGGTCTCCTATGGATAGAGGTCCATAAACCAGAGCAATCGGGACAGAGGTCTCTTGTGGATAGAGGTCCACAAATAATAGTAGTGGGTATAGAGGTCTCCTATGGATAGAGGTCCATAAACTAGAGCAATGGGGATAGAGGTCTCCTATAGATAGAGGTCCACAAACCAGAGCAATGGGGATAGAGGTCTCCTATAGATAGAGGTCCACAAACCAAATTAGTGGAGACAGATGTATCCTTTGGATAGAGATCCATAAACTTGAGCATAGGGGATTGGTATCTCCTTTGGGTTGGTGCCCATAAATATTGTAATAGGGAATTGGTTCCCAAGAGATTTGTTGAGAAAATTTATAAGAAATATTTTCTTCATGGATGTAGCCCACATTGGGTGAACCACATTAAATTTGTGTCTCTCATGTGTGTGTTGATTTGTGCATTATTTTATTTACTACATTGATATTATTACTATTATCATTTTGAAGACAAGTAAAAGTTTGATCTTATATTGTTCAACCCCCCTCTTAGTATAAGCTTGTATTCTTCATTTCCATGTAGGGTTTGAAAATGACACTGATTATTCAAATTAAGAGAAGGGAATGCTACTTGACTCATATCCATAAGGATAACATAGTGGCTAAAGGCATTGTGATCAGTATTGACCTTGATGGTCTTGTACATGGTGAATGTTTAGGTGAATATTATTGTAAAGTCAATGTGCATGTCGTCCATAAAGAGGAAACAATATTGCTTAGAAGGATTGATGAGATGGCCACAATGAAGGGTGTTGTGGGCTCCTTCATTTTCTAGCCTATATTAGATATTGCTTATAAATAAATTATGCCATGTTGTAGCAATATTGTATTGCCATGTTGTAGAAGTATTGGAAATACCATATACGATTTAGTTTTGATGTTGTCTTAGATATTATTTGATGTTGTCTCGGATATTTCATTCTTTTGTTTTCTTATTTTTGTGATTGATGTCCCACTTGGCTAAGATAGACTAAAATATGATCCATTTATCGTAGCATCGCAATCCAAACAAGTCTTTTATGTAAATTATTCACTTGACTCGAGCTGGTATGTGGTTCCCGCATCACCTCCAAGAAGGATCAAATACACTGAATTATATGAGGTAAAATATGTCAATGTCTCTCGAGCAACAAATTTCATTGGACCTAAAATTTCACAAGATGAAAATACTAGTAGATAATTAATGGGAAGTTAAGCTAAGAGTGAGCTGAGTAGGTGTCCTGAGTATGAGGTTGACCAGTCAGATACAAGAAATTAATTTGGTAAAAGAGATAGAGAGAGAGAGAGAGAGAGAATACAAGTGCTTTTAGGGCATAGGATTAAGAGTCTAATCATGCATGCATGTTGTAATGTGTTGAAATAAAGGTTTATTGTGTTGAGTGAGTGTTAGTTATGAAATTAATATTTCATATTTGACTCTTGTCCTAGTACTTAGCAAAAATACTTGATTTACATAGATGGATATTTATGTATCTGATGAAAGTCTCAGGATACTCTCTCACCTCATATTTGATGGTTGGGATGGGTAGGTATGTTTAGACATCTACCCATTATATGGAGGGCTCAGGTTGTCCATTCACCTATATTTGTATGTCTAATTTCAATTTTGAGAATGTATGTGCATGGAGAATGTTACTTCTTAGTACCTCTTATGAAAATTGGTGCTAAAGAAATATCATAACATATAACAAAGTAATCATACACAAAGGAATCACAATTGTACATTAGGATGATCATAACATAAATTATGGAACTAAAACCCTAATATTTAATACCATCATCTATTCATCGATAATGTTTAGTATATGTTAGTAGTATAATCTAAGGGATAGTCATTCATGCTTGTTTATAAAGAGATGATAAGAGTTGAAAATGAATTGATGAGTATAAAATGTTTACATGTGAGCTCCTTCAAGGACTATTGGTGATAACATAATGTATTTATTTATCAATTAAAAAGTTGCTAAAGTACTTTTTTTTTCATGTCTATGTCTTTTCATTCCTGGTCTGTACATTGGAATCCACCTTATGACAATATTGGATTGGTCCTACCTATTTCTTCTTTTGATTTCCTGGTACCCATTGGTCCTACCAAGATACATATGAAATAAGCAAGTTAGGAGTAAAGATGTTCTGCAAAGTGAAACACAAGGGTCTCTAGGTATAGGTTTATCATCAACAAACATTAAAAAATCACCTTCTTCACAAGCATCATGTACTTATAGTTTTTTTTTGTAAATGACACTTCCAAGTTTTTCAATATTTGTTTTATAAGAATTTTCAACCCTTTAAAACCATAATTTCTTTGAAATGCAGGTTCAAGGGAGGCAAGGGATATCCAAAATTAGTTTACATTCTCATGTATTTCGTGGGGACTTGCACAATGTTTAAATGCCCCACAATTTTATTTTCTTCTATAATTATATAAATATTCTAATGGGTGTTTGTGCCTGGAGCAATATTTTTTGGCAGTATTTGGTATAATGTACTTTGTTTATGGCAACCATTTGGTATCCTTTGATGACATTACATTTGATTATGGGTATTTATTTGAGGCTATACTGATGATAATGTCAATGGCAATATGTACATGTTACAGTAGTAGCCTAGCATGTTATTATGATGTTGAGCATTAATGTTTGAAAAGGTGCTTTATGATAGAATGGAGTAGTGTATATTGTCTATATTTTTGAGAATTGTTCATATTATTATTTGATACATGGCTTTAATTTTTGTGGTAAGAAACATTATGTAGTTGGTGGCACAATGGCAATATATTCATGGTGTTGTATTTGATACTATGATCAAACATTATGAATGAGAGTTTGAAATGTATTTTGCATATGAAACCTAATAACTAGATGAAAATATTATTTTGTATTTTGTGTTGCTTCTCCAAGTTGTGATTTAGATTTACTGTTGTAAAGCTTTCTAGTATACAGAAATCATAGATTTTTGAATGCACTTCTTTACCATCATAGATTTTTGTATGATTGCAGGTCTGGAAAAAGGTATGGTATCTTTTTGACTATTTTCCATCACAATATTATAAGAAACAATCAATATTTTAACATGTTCACCTTTAATGAATAAATTTGATCTTCAACAAGTTATTTGTCATGCTTTACATGCAAGCTTGAAGTACTCAATTTTTGTGTCTTTGGAATAATATCATGTATAAAATATCTTAGATCTCAACTCATATTATTTGGAATAGATCATGTTTGTAAGTCTTTGGAATAGATCATGTATAAAATATCTGAACTCAACATGTCAAGATAACAAATTTAAACTTGACAACATTTGTCTTCTCATTAGGAATTTAAAAAACTATGTATAGTTTAAGTTTTTCTTATAAAAATCTAAGACATATACCACTATACCAGTTATTTTTTATGTATTGTCTCTCAAACATTATGAATGGGAGTTTAAATTATATTTGCTTATGAAACCTAATACTAGATGAAAATATTATTTTGCATTTTGTGTTGCTTCTCTAGGTTATGATTTAGCTTTACTGTTGTAATGCTTTCTAGTATGCAGACATCATAGATTTTGACATGCACTTCCTCACCATCGTAGATTTTTGTATGATTGCAAGTCTGGAAAAAGGTATGGTGTCTTTTTTACTATTTTCAATCACAAAGTTATATGGAACAGTCAATATTTTAACATACTTACCTTTATTTTAATTTTTTAATTTGAGACCCTAAGAGGGTGGTTCAATCTTTCACCATTGCAAAAATGTGAAGGGGAGATGCCCAAGTCTAATCCCCTTTGTTTTGGAGGGAACTCACATCAGGGAAGTCATAGATGATTTCTTTCATCTTCAAATTAATTCTTGAAATGACTCGTAGTAGAAAATAGATCACATCTCATAATACCAAGCCAGATTTCATTTACATTACTTCATAGTCATCTACTTCAGACATTGACAAGGAGTTATGATGAAAGTTCAAACCCTGTTGTATCTTGTTACCCCCATCTTGGCTGTCATCTCTTAAAATATCATAGTTATCCTTGTCTCCATATCTATCAACTTCTTCTATATTTAGATTAGCCTTTATTCCATCTTCATGTAGGTCCATATCTTCATCCCTTCCACTGTCGTTGAAATCCTCTTTATTTACTTCCTGTGATATCAATGCCTCCCCTTCTTTATTAAATTCTTGAGATATCAATAATTTTACTTATCATTTAAACTTGACAATATTTATGTCTTCTCAATAGGAATTTAAAAAACTATGTACAATATTAATTTTTTCTTATAAAAATCTAAGACATATACCACTATACCAGTTATTTTTTATGTATTGTTTGTCAAACATTATGAATGGGAGTTTGAATTGTATTTTGCATATGAAACCTAATAACTGGATGAAAATATTATTTTGTATTTTGTGTTGCTTCTCCAAGTTGTGATCTATATGTACTATTGTAAAGCTTTCTAGTATGAAGACATCATAGATTTTTGAATGCACTACCTCACCATCATAGATTTCTATATAATTGCAGGCCTGATAAAAGGTATGGTGTCTTTTTTACTATTTTTCATCACAATGTTATATGGAATAGTCAATCTACCATTACAGATATGTGAATAGGAGATGCCTAGGTCGAATCCCCTATATGCTGGAGGGAACTCACATCACGGAAGTCACAGATGATTTCTTTCACCTTCAAATCAATTATTGCAATAACTCATAGTAGAAAATAGATCACATCTCATCATACCAAGCCAAATTTCATTTGCATTACTTCATAGTCATCTACTTCAAACATTGACAAGGATTTAAGATGAAATTTCAAACCCCATTGCATCTTGTTACCCCCATCTTGGTTGTCATATTTAAAAATATCATAGCTACCCTTATCTTCATCTCTATCAACTTCTTCCATATTTAGATTATCCTTGCTTCCATCTTCATGTAGGTCCATATCTTCATCCCTTCCACTCTCATTGACATCCTCTTTATTGACTTCCTACAATATCAATGCCTCCTCTTTATTAACTTTCTGAGATATCAATACCTCCCCTTCTCATTTAAACTTGACACATTTATGTCTTTTTAATAGAAATTTAAAAACTATGTACAGTTTAAGTTTTTCTTATAAAAATCTAAGACATATACCACTATACCAGTTATTTTTTATGTATTATTTGTCAAACATTATGAATGGGAGTTTGAATTTTATTTTGCATATGAAACCTAATAACTGGATGAAAACATTATTTTGTATTTTGTGTTTCTTCTCTAGGTTGTGATTTAGTTATACTATTGTAAAGCTTTCTAGTATGCAATCATCATAGATTTTTGCATGCACTTCCTAATCATCATATATTTATGTACAATTATAGGTATGGCAAAAGGTATGGTGTTTTTTTTACTATTTTCCATCACAATGTTATAAGGAACAATCAATATTTTAACATGTTCACCTTTATTATTTTTTTAATGTGAGGCCCTAAGAGGGCAGTTTTAAACCACCCTCTTAGAACTAATTATTTTTTAATATGAGGCCCTAATAGGGCGGTTTAAAACCACCCTCTTAGACCTAAGAGAACGGTTATAAACCACCCTCTTTTATTTTTTAATGTGAGGCCCTAAGAGGGTGGTTTAAAATCGCCCTCTTAGGGTTTAAGATGGAAATTTATAATTGTCGTCTTAGACCCTAAAATGGTAGTTTATAACCATCATATTATATCCTAATATGACAATATTTTGAGGTATTTTTCAATTATCGTCGTATGATGCAGAATTTTTACGATGTCCTCATAGATGATGATTGAATAACCATCATTAAAGGTCTTTAAGGGCGGTTATAAACCACCCTTAAAGATCTTTTTGGTGTAGTGCCCACAAGACAAACATGACTCTTTTGGTAGATTATGAATATAGAAAGTTAGAGTAAACCTCTCTTGAGTCTACCATAGATACACAATTTGTGAACCTCTTTTGAGTCTATCATAGTTACACAATTTGTGAACCTCTTTTGAGTCTGCCATAAATACACGATTTGGGTTCACTAATAAATGGATGTGAATTCTATTGGATATTAAATATAGGAAATTTGAAACTCCTTGAGAAAGGATATATAGGGTTGAGATGTGGTGATGGTTGTTGATATAGATTGGTTTATGATCTTGATTTTTTTATTCATCCACATCCCATGGCCATGGAGATGCATATGTTATGATTTATAATATTATGATGGATTTTGTCACCTTGCATAGAGGAGGTGAAGAACCTTGGATACAATTGAATCTACTATTTGAATGTAGATAGTGGATTAGTTAACTCATGCTAAGACATGGGTAGAGAAATATTGGATGGTTGGTCATCCATCAATCAAGTTGTTTGTATTTTCTATTTATGTGGTTTTTTCAATATCATAAATTATTTTATGTTATTTAGATTGTGCTAGTTGCAATGTTACTTAGTAGTTTCTAGTGGACATTACATGTGTACAAGTCTTACATAGTACTTTTTCAATTTATTTGAGCTACTACCTTTGTGAACCTCTTATGAACATCACTTCCCCGTGATCTAAATGTAGTGATACAAGGAATGTATATGGCAATTTAGTATAGTAATTTGATAATTCAACAATCCTTGCAATTTTTTTTGACATCTATGGTAATTATACGAAGTGTTTTCTACTATTCATAATAATAGAAATAGAAATCTAGGGTTTCTAAAGTTGAAGCTATGATACTACATCAAATGGTACAAAGACAAAGTTGTAAAAAATACAATGTAAAATATGTTATTATATAAGTAATATTATAAATTGTGATAAATGTTATATAGAGGGTTAGCAATATATAGATCCTCCAATTGACAAAGTAAGGGACATAACCTTCATAACCACAATTAATATATAATTATATGCATAACATTATAAAAAAATTATGGTGAATAATAAATAATTATGTAGAACCAACTATGGTTTTGTCTCTAATACAATTAGTGGTAGAAAAAGGATCTAGTATAATTTACATATAGAAGAGATTTATTAGCTATTACAACCAATCTACAAAGAGGATTTAGTTTTCAGATTAGCAATTGAATTCAACTAAGCATGATGTAAACTATAGTTGTAATCTCCAATAGTGTAGATGCTTTTATGTATATAAGAAAGGCAGTACCTTGGCTATGTCCTGGCTAATTGTTTGGCTAGTATGAAGGTTTAACTAAATACTAAAAAAAAAAAATTTTAAGGGAATATTTCATCCAATATTCAAGCAATAACATCCTTAGACAAGTGACATGATGTATCCAATTGGAGTATCCATGAGTTTGAAAATCATATCATGTCATACTATGAATAACATTGTTGATGGGATACCAACAATCAAAGTACTTATAGTTTTTATTTATATGATAGAATAGCCATCTTAGAAGGATGCACATTAAAAGTTTGCAATAATTTCTTAAATTCAGATCCATACATGAATATCAATTTTTACCCATTAAATATAATAATTTAGCATAATTAAAACCTTTTTCAAAAATCCAAATCTTATATTATATAATGATTATTGTATATAGTAATATTATGAGTTTGGTATCATTGTAATATATGTTTTCAATCTAATTAGTAAATCGATTAAAATATGTTAATATAAAATTAATGGTTACAATGAAATTAAATTTTTTTATTAATATATGTTTTTTAAATTAGGTTAGAATCTATTTAAGTTTATACTCAATCCAGTTAGGATATAAAACTTTGGATGAATCAAAATTCCTACTCCTAAATTGATTTGGTCATATAAGGCCTTGATGTATTTTTTATTAGCAATCTAAAGCAAAAATTTATGGTTTTTTTTTAGGGTTTAAAATTAAAAAATTTCCATCAACCTTCTTGGGCATTCTTTTGTCTAATAAATAAAATAAAAAGGAGCTTTGGATCTCTTTTTTGGATAGAATGAAAGCTTGCTTGGCAGGTTGGAAAGGTAAGTTCTTAACCATGGTAGGAAGGCTACAACTCATAAAGACTACATGGCAATCCATTTCTATTTATATGATGTCACTTTCAAGATTGCCAATAGGTATTGCATCAAAAAATTAATAAAATTTAAAGAGACTTTCTGTGGAAAGGTTGTGAGGAAAAATTTAGGTTTTCTCTTTGTAAGTGGGATAAGGTTTGCAAAGGAAAGAATATTGGAAGAGTAGGTTTGCAGATTTGCAGACTTATAAATTTGGCATTAAGAGCAAATCTTGGGTGGATATTATTCAAAGATCAAGGAAAGAATTGGGTAAAAATATTACGTCAAAAATATATAGCTTCTCTTGATGTAATGATATTATTTAGGAAAAAAATCTACCCAAAGGATCTTCAACATGGAACTTCATATCAAAGAGTTTGCAATTGATAAAGAAAAATATAAGATGGTCAGTCAATGAGGGGAGTTATGCAAACTTTTGGTTTGACGCTTGGTTGAAGCCTTATCCTCTTGTCTCTAACTCAAAATGGAAACCATTGGCTTAAGTGTGCCTAGAATGTAAAGGTCCAAAAGTCAAAGAGTATATTATTATGAGCAAAAACTCCAGATCATGGATTTATTTTAGTAACCTGGTTGAAAGAGAGGAACTCAAGCAAATTATAGATGAACTCCAAAAGATGTTTCAAGAGTTTTATTTGTTGATTTTTACATGAAATGATGAGTTGATTTAGAATTTATCAAAGGATGATGGATACTCGATCAAGTTGAGGATTTAGAACAATCAAAATTTTCTTCTCCCAAATATTTTCCTTGGAAGAACATTTGGTCATTAGAGGCTCTCCCTAAGGCCTCAATATTTCTTTGGTTAGTGGCTCAAAGTAAGATTCTTACGGGAGAGAATCTACAAAGAAATGGATATTATGGACCCTTCATATGTGCCTTGTGTAAGAAGCATTTAGAAACATCATACCATTTACTTCTTTCTTGTTTGTTTGCTCACACCATTTGGGGTTATTTTTTAAAAAATAATAAATTATATTGGGTAGCTCCATCAATACTGAAAGAGTTGATAAAACGTTGGATAAATTATTTCAAAGCTAAAGCATTATGTATTCTTTGGAGGATTGGCCCTACCATTATTTGTTGGAATTTATGTCTTGAAAGGAATAACATAATTTTTCAAAATAAATCTCAAAATCATGCCCAAGTTTAGAACCGTATTATTGACTCTCTTGCAGAATGTCTGCAAATATGGTGCTCATCATGGAAAGTCTCAATTGCAAAAAAATATGTGCTAATAACTTGGCTACAAGATTTGAACATACATGGAAGAGTCATATGTGATAATAGAATTAAAACAAAGGATCTACTTTGATCTATGGTAAAATGAAAATGTCCAAAAATTAGGTTTTTCAAAATTAATTTTGATGGTGCTTCTAAAGGAAATCTAGGAAAATCTGGTGGAGGTGTTGTTTTTAGAAATAGTAAGGCAAAAATTCTCTTCACTTATTCAAATCATATGAAACTTCAACTAACAACTATGTAGAAGCTAGGGCACTTCTTATAGGAATTAAAATTGCAATAGAAAAAGGATGGAAATATATTTCAATTAAGGGGGACTCACAAATTATTATCAATGCTATTAACAAAAATAGATGTGGAGACTGAATAAAAAATAATATTATTGCTAATGTTCATCATTTATTACTAGAGGCAACATCCTAGTAGTGTGAGCATATTTATACAAAAGGAAATTGGGTAGTAGATAAATTAGTGAATTATGATGTTGATCTTCATCTTGATGAAATTCAAATTTTAGAAGGCAAATGGTCAAGTGATATTTTATGTCTTAATCAAAATAATGTCAAAGAGCTGATTGTGGATACATAGCACTTCGAAGAAATTGAAGAATATTTTTAAGAGATAAAAGAAATAAAATTTCTATTTAAACATTAATATCTTTAAAAGTAAATTTTAAAATCATATCTAAGTTTGTTATTCCTTATGTGAATATTCTTTATTAGAATTTTTGGATTGAAGGGAACATTATTATCCTTTAAAACAAATCTCAAAACCATATCTAAGTTTGAATTTATATTTTAGTCTCTTGTTGAGTGTTTACATTCTCATCATGGGAAATGTTAAATTTATAAAATTAAAATATTTAAATATAGATGTGGGATAATTTGCAACAATAGAGTTAATGCAAATGATCTAATTTCTATTGATGTTAAAATACAAATACCTAAAAGTAAGGTTTATAATTCTTAGTTTTGATGGTACTTTTGAAAGAAACACCAAAAACTAGCAAAAATGGTGCTTAATGAAAATCATAAATTCAAATTTTCCTCTTCTATACAAAATCATAAGAAACTTCAACAAACAACTATGTAGAGGTAGAATATTTTTATGTTAATAAAGATTGTCGTTAAACAGAAATAAAATTTTAGTTAAGTGAGATTCATATACTATTATTATTGATGTTATCAAGAAAATAGATATAAAGCTTAATCTATAATAACATTATTCTTATTTTTTATTAATTATTTATTAATAGAGGAAATATATTAAAAATAAAAGTTCATATCAATAAGGTAGAAAATAATTTAGCCAATTGAGATGTTGATCTTTAACTTATGAAATCCAAATTCTAAAATGTAATCAAGGCGATTAAATTTTCTCTCTTAGTAAAAATTATATGAAATGCTTGATAAAGAGAAAAAGTAAATTGAAAAAAAAAAACCTAGAAAATATATTTTATAAAAATATATGCTAAACCTGATTTATAAAATTATGATCTAAATTAGTGCGAGTGCAAGCCGAGAGTGAGTGCAGTCGAGTGGTGAGCACGTGACGAGCTGAAAGCGAGTGCGAGTGCAAGACGAGAGTGAGTACATTTGGAAGTGAGTGTGAGCATGAGACAGAAGTGAGTGCAGTCAAATTTGAGTGTGAGTGCAAGCTGGGAGTGAGTGTAGCTAGAAGCGAGTGCAAGCACGAGTCGTGATTTATTGTAGTTGAAAGCGAGTGTGAACATGAATGGAGAGTGAGGAGGAAGTGTGAGTAGGAAGTAGAAAGCAAAGTGTGATTTATTTGAGGAAAATCCAATGCGAGCTGGGAGGAAGTGTGATCTAAGAGGGAGTGCAAGTCGAGATTCAGTCATGGTGAAAGAGATTCATCTAAAGTGCATCAATGCTTCAAACTCTTACCATGAATGTGTGGAACATTATTTTCAAAAAAAATTTAAGGGAAGGAACATCAATAAAAATAAGACACAAGGACTATTACGAGCCAAGAGGGAGTGCAAGCCAAGAGCGAGTGAAATGCAAGAGAAAGTGCAAGTTGGGAGTAAGTGCAAGCCAAGAGGGAAGGTGAGCCAAGAGGGAGTGCAAGCCAAGATCAAGCCTCATTAGCTAGTATGGAAGGAAATGCCCTAGTTAGAAGTATGGAGGTCCAAGTTGGAGATAAGCAAAAAAGTGAATACATGGCAAGTTTGATCCAAGTAGCAGATGTTACACCAAAAGTGAGTATCAAGTATGAGATGATTGAGCATGATATAATGGTTCTTAAAATCAGAGGGTTAATATGTAGGTTCCAAGGTTTTTGGAGATTCAAAATTGGATCAAGTGGAAGTGGGGATTAAATTCAATTTACTCTGTGACTTTTCTTCCTAAAGGTTTTTTCCTGATCATCTTTTCTAGTTAAAAAATTAGGGATAAAATAATGGTGGCTCATGGTTTAGGGGAAGAGATGCACTTTATTTGAGACCATGGAATGAATATTTTTCAGTTGAGACAAAAAATAATAAGAAGCTTCCAGTATGGGTTAGAATTTTTGGACTTCCATATTAGCTTATAAATAAAGATGTTTTGAAGAATATTAGAAATACCTTAGGGGAATTCATCAAGGAAGTACTAACTACTAACGAGTGAAAGCATGTTATATATACTCAAATATGTGTTGCTATGGATATTTCAAAACCTTTGCTACAATCCATTAAGATAAAATCTGAATCAAGAGAATGGGATCAACAAGTAGATTATGAAAATATTGTATTTTGTTACCACAATTTTTATGAGATTGGACACATGGCAAGATTTTACAAAGTGAAAATTATGAAGAAAGAGACAAAAAATTCTAACCATGAGATAAACTTCAAGATGAAACAAGGAAATCATACAGTAATAGAATAAGATCAGATCAAGGATATTCCACTCCAAAAGAAGAGGCAAAGAAAGCCTATCTACAATATCATTTAACAAGTTCAAAAGGAATTAAATGTGCAAAAGAAGATGTGGAGAGAAATCCTAAAACAAAGACAACAAAAGAGGTCAAGTTTATTCCAAGTAAATCATCTTTATTTTCCTCAAATAGTATAGGATTCTCTCCAAGTAATAAGAATGAGAGGGATGGGCAAAAAATTATATGGGGTTTTTCACGTTTTCATGTGAGGAATGTGCGGATGGAAGAGAACAAGTGACGCATGGAGGAGATTGGACTCTTTAATAAGCAAGTGGTACAGCAAGCATAAGTGGTGAAGAAACACCCATTACTTGAAAGAAATTCATGCCTCCTAGATTCGAATGCATGACCTACCATGTGATCTTTCAATATTTGTGAAAGGGGTGTAAACCCTAAGTGCAATCAAGTGATGGAACAAAGCAAAAAATTTGGCTACAATATTTGCAAAAGGGATTCAAATCCTAGGTGTAATCAAACATTTAAGGAAGAGGATTGTTCACAGATAATCTCTTCAGTTTGTGAGAAAGCCTCTTCGATCAAAAGAAATATCTCTTAGAGATATTTGGGTTTGTGAGTGGATGAACCTTTGCCCTCTATTAGGATTTCAGAGGATGAATTTGAGTTGGATTTGATTGATCATGAAGCATGAGCAATTATCTACAAAATCAAGGGCAAAAGACCAGGCCTTGAGGAGCTCAAAGAATACATTAAATATTGGTAGACCAGTATAGAAATCCATTTAACTCTCCTACCCAAAAAATTATTTTATGTTTCCTTTTCTAATTTAGCGAATAGATATGAGGTAATATATTATAGATATAATTGGTTTTTCAGACAAAGAGGTGTCTATATAAGATCTTGGACTCCTAGTTTCAACCCCTTTACAAAATAAGTTAATGGCTTTCCAATCTGGGTGAATCTTTATGCTCTCCCTGTGAAGTTTTGGGGAGAGAAGATATTCACCAAAATTGGTAATGTCATTGGTGCATTCCAGTATATGGATGCCCAAACAGAGGAAAATGTATTCAGTAAAATTAATATGAGTAAAGAAAGATTGGTTGTTTGGATGGATGTTTCAGTTCTTGGACCTCAATCCATTACTATCTCCTCAAGAAAAGGGGAATGAATCCAAAATATTGAATATGAAAACTTCTCCCTAAGGTGTTATGGCTATTAGCAATATGGCCACTCTAAGAAGAGATGCTCGATCATCCAATCATGTTTTTATTCCTCCTTGGTGGAGTAGAAGGTCCTACATGCAAATGATTCAAAACCTTCAAATGTCCCACTTCAAAAGAAAGAAGCTCACCCTCTAGATGCACTAATTATCCAAAAAAAATCACGCAAAACAACAAAAGACTCAATCCCAAAAGGAGAATTTGAATCAGATCATTGATAAAATCCAAATGGTTACTAAAGACCATCTAGTCAGTTTCATGGAAAAGATTAGCACCTCACATGGTATTCTTGAAGCTAATTATGAAACAATCGATGACAGATAATTTTTTTAAAATGAAGATCCTACAAAATATGTTACAACTAGATATTACCTCAGGAGCTTGAAGCGCAAAAAATGCATTCTCAAATCTTACCACTCTAATCGAGGAAGAACCTCTACTACAGAAGAAAAACAATTAAACTAATTTTCTCTATGAGGGATTATTAGTTGTTAGTTCCTTTTAAAAAAAAGAATTGATTATGGAAACTTAGCAATTTGAGAAATATGGAGAATATTTTTGATAGAAAGGCAAAGATGGGTAGGCTTTGATTAACTTGTTATAAATGTAATGAGAACAATGTAATGTTTTGTTTTTGTAATGGGAGTAACCCCCAATAGAAGCCACACATAGCATATTAAGAGAGAGAGAGAGAGAGAGAGAGAGAGAGATATTATCCCTTGCAATTCAAGGTTTAATAAGGAAATGAGGATGGAGGAAACCCATAATAATTTAGATTTTTTAGAGCAAAATAAGAAGGTAATTGCTACATAAGAGCATCCTTGCACTTTAGGGTTTCTAGGGCAACATAAAGAAGATTGTACTTTTGAGGTTATTCTTTGCACTTCAAATCCTTCATAACAAGGCAAACCTAAAGATGATAAGTCTTATTATGAGCAGTGTGAGAAGATTGAAGAGATTGATATAGATGAAAGTATTGTTGGGAATGTAAAAAGAGAGAAAGACCCAAGAAGCCAAAACAAAGAGAAAAAGAAACCTAAAGAGATATTGATATGGGAAAACAAAAGCAAATATCACGAGTGCTAAGAAAAAGTGGGGCTAAACCCACAAATAAAATAAAAAATAACAATAAAAATAGTATCTTGGAATGTTAAGGGAATGGATAAGAACCCTAAAAAAATGTATTAAAAATTTATGACATTGTTATAGACAATATATTTATAGATATAGAAGTTAGGCAGCAAATATTTTAGCCATTAGCAATGTTGAATTCATCTTGGCATAATTTAAATTTGAGAAGGTGAATGATATAAAAGAAGTTGAATGTGGAAACTTAGCAGTTAGGAAGATGGAGAATATCTTTGATAGAAATACAAATGAAGAATATCTTAGAAAGGTAAAGTTGGATATGTTTTAATTAACTTGTTAGAAATGTAATTAGAGCAATGTAATATTTTGTTTTTGTAATGGGAGTGGCCCCAATAGAAGCCACACATAGCTTATTAAAATAAAAAGATGATCTAAATTAGTAATAAATGTAACGTCTTGATATTTTAAAGGGCCTTTGAATGTGATATATGTATATTATTTTCCCTCTAATACATTAAGCTTATATATTTAAAATACAATAAAATAAAAAAATAAAAAATAATTATAATTATAATATTTTAATAGAAAATAATAATTGTAAATATAAGCTAATGGGTCCTTCTAAACAAGATGATGTAACCAATGTTTAAATCAACACCAAATAACTCAATATGACTAAGTTTATGTAACCCTTTTAAAACTTATTTTTTTTAAATAATAATAACTATAAATATAATAAATAAAATTTAATTATCAAATAACATGAATTAATTAATTAGTGAAATTATTTTTAAACAAAAAAATTTAATTTAATTAACACTATACATTGCTATAACTTTTATTATCAAACTATCAAATAAAGAATATAGGCTTTAAAATTATGAATATATTTATCATTTATTTTTTATTTTTGTCTTTCTTTCCTTTTCATAATAATCTTCCTTTCAAGCAATAAGTATAAAATATTTTTCACCGAGCAGGCTGACCGTTGGGCTAAACTCGACCCGTTGAGCATTTGTAATATTAAAAACATATAGAAGGAGAGGGAGTATATAAGAGGAAAGAAAGGGAAAAGCTTTGAAAGGGAAGAAAATTTGTTTATATACACTTAGGTTCGATCCCTATTTATAGAGTGAAAGCATGCAGATCATCTCCACAAAATTAGGGAACAGTGCGCTCTTGAATTAGAACAATCCTTGAATTTAGCTTATGAAGGTAAGCTCATCATGGCATAGAACTAAACTGACACAGAGCAGCAGCAGGCAGCAGAGGCTCCTTAGTGGTCAATGCCCTTTCTAAAACCAACATCTAGGCTAATCTTGAATAAGACATTTTGTGGAGAAGATTACACATGGACTAAAAACTTACAGGCGTCGGCAGAAATGATATTTATAGACAAGTTTAAGGATCTAGAACCCAGCTGGAATGCCATCTTTTCTGGGATCACTTACGGCTGTTAGTACCCCATAAAAGACTTGATTATCAGATCCCTGCACTTTGATAGGATTATCCAGATTCTGCACTACAAGTTGACATATAGCACCTCCAGCCATTGCTTTTAACTCATGGCCTAGCTTTCTAAGACCTACCTTCGACTCATCTGAAAGTTCAATGTGGTCTCCATCCACAATCGTCCAGTTCTCGTACCTGACAACGTTGGGAATCAACTGCAACATAAAACCAGCAACAACCATAATGTTTTGTTATGAAACCTTAGATTATGCAAAGGAGCAGAAAATAATTTATTTTTAGATGCAAATTAAATACCTCGTGGAAGACTCTTGGAGCTGTCACAGCAGCCAATGGATCCATCCCTTTAATGAAGTGGTTAATAAACACTTGAGCAACTGCAGGAATTATAAACATGCCGCCACTTCCACCCAGCACCCCTGCTAATTGTCCATCCTGCTTGCAAACAATTGCAACTCATTAGTATAAAGAAATTTATTTCATAAGATCAAGTGCTTGCCCAAGAATAGTTAGTTCATTAGAGGAGCCTCAACAGAATCTGTGACAGTAAATTCTCTAGATTGGACTTGTCAGCATTTGCACTTATTGGTTGTGTATCTGTTATTAGATTCAGCATCTGGTAAGGTATTAGATTGATCGAATGCCCATTATTGCCCATCTGGGGCCCTAAAGATGACCAGAAAATGGCATTTGTGCTGTTATAATATAAAACTAATCAGGGGTTGCAACTGTAAGCTTACTGCTTCAGCAGGAGAGGGGCTTATGGATTATAGAGTACATAAATCACTCTAATCCCCACTAATCAATAAATAAGATATTATTATTGAAATGCACAACATGCTTTAAATCTCACATATGTAGCGTATCTGTACAATATAAACGGCACTTCCTCCCCCACCTTCTTATCAATAGGCTGGAAAGTTTTTCAAAAAGTGTTAGTTTTTCCCTTTCAAAATTTCAAAAAGTGGTAGTTTTTCCCTTTCAAAAGCATTAAGTTGTCTGATTAGAGTTTGTATTTAAGTTCAACTCATATTGACAAAATTGGTTATAAAGTTTATAAAATACAAATAAATAATATTATTAATTTAATTTTTTAAAATTAATAAAATAAATAAATATTTATAAAAAATCTATAGTTCATATAAAGTAATGTTAGTTGTTTGTTTTAATCGTTTTTAACTTTTAAAAAGCCAAGCACATTTGATCCCCTTATATAGAGGTCTATCCATATATAATTAAGAATTCAGCTGGTTTTATTAGGCTACTTTGTATAGTCTTATGTTAATGAGTAGCAACTAAACATGGTGTACACTGTACTCTCTTTTTGCATTTTGGCGATGGCGGTCCTGTGGATCTAGCTAGTTCGATCTACTATTTACAAACTGTTTCTTAGTTTTAGTATATTTAGTAACTTAATATAACTTTGAACTGAATTCCAAGCTTTAACAAGACCAGTATTTAGTTTTCATCAGTCGCTAGTTGTATTGTTAGATGACAAGCACAAAATGGCTGTACCAAAGAGAGTCTGAAAGAAAATACCTTGAGAACTATAGTGGGAGACATTGAAGATAACGGTCGTTTATTAGGCCTGATAAAATTTGCTGGAGCTGGGGGAAGCTTGTCTGGGGAGATATCTGTAGGTATGGAGAAATCATCCATTTCATTGTTCAGCACCATGCCTGTAGATGGAGAAAGCATTTTGCCTCCAAAAAGCCAATTTACCGTGGTTGTCATAGACAACGCGTTGCGCTCACTGTCTACAATGCAAAAGTGGCTTGTACCATTGTCTCTAAGTTGACTATATCTGCCAACGACATCACCAAAAACTCGTCAACTTGAAATGAGCGAATTAAAAACTCACATAAGCAAAAGTTTTTTCACGTCATCTTCAAAAAGAGGTATTAAAGTGGAAAGAAATAGGTATTAAAAGTGAAATTAAATTTTAACATAGGAATGTAGTTGGATATTTTACAAGCTTTGTAGCATTATATTCGCGAAAGAAGAATACCAAAAAAAGGTAAATTAACGAGAACTGTCAGAAACCAATCCAGAATTTGGTCAGAATTTTCTTACTTGTATTCGTAGTACTCTGACGGAAAAGTTGTGTTGTCATATATTCTGTTTCTGATTTTTTCGGCAAACTTTGAAGAAAGCATGTCGGACATCACATCTGTGATGTTAACATAATTTGGGTCACCAAGATTCATTCTCTCAGCAAACATATGTTTCAAGGCTTCAATTGTACGGTGTAGGCCCACTATGTCCTTGACTACATCGGGTTTTCCATAACTTGCAAGTATATTGAGAAGCTGTTAGCAGCAGCATTAATATTTTAGAACATTCGTTAATTTACAAGAGTGAAGAATTCTCAAACAAGGGGTGCATTCATGTGGATTAAATCCCCGGAAGGCACGAAGCATACTTAATGCAATTGTGGTGGGTAAGATACGAAAGAGCGACAAAAAACGTGGGAACAAAATGTATGAGATAATAGGAGCAAAAGGTACTTACAAAAATAAGCCCTACAGCCCCAGAAGATGGAGGTGGCATTCCCAAAATTGTATATCCCATAACCTCCGCTGAAATAGGATCTGTCAACTCCACTTTATAATTTTGTAGATCAGTGAAAGTAAGGATTCCCCCTGCTGCTTGTACATCTGCTACTAGACTCTTCCCAATGCTACCGTTGTAAAAAGCTTCTGGTCCAAAATCAGAAATAGCTTGCAAAGTCTGTCCCAACTTTTTGTTATAACAGACATCACCCGTTCCCAAGATCTTCCCATCGACAGTGAAAACATCTCGAAGTCCTTTGTCAGCCATAATAGCAGCTTCACTGACCTTTATATCATTGGCAAGATAAGGCTTAATTACAAAGCCCCTGGATGCTAAATCTGTTGCAGGCTGGACAAGCCTTTTCCAAGGCAATTTTCCATGTTGCGTCCATGCTAGATGAAGGCCTGCAAGCTCACCTGGTACGCCCATAGATAGAGGACCCACCTTTTTGGACAAGGGATTTTTGGCATACATGTCCTGAGCAATAATACAAAAAGAAAATTAGTTAGTATGTCCGTAGAGACATGACATTGTTTTAGAAAATTATTGCCATAGGTACAAGATTAAGAAAACAAAAGGGGTGAAGAAAACAATGATAGAATGGCGTCATGGTATTTCCATGAAATTACAGCACCATTCTGAGAAGTACTCTAATATAAATATAAAAATATGGCAGCAACAGGGTTTTGTTGTACACTCTGCACTTGTTAAAAGTCCAAAATCTGGTGTGGAACATAACAAAAAGCCTTTTAAGAAGATAACAAAGCTTTAAACCATGCAAAACTTGCCAAGACAATGAATTAATGACTTTGGCCAGAATTCTTTGAATTCCACATAGAAAACTCCAGTTCACATTTTACAGAGTTAATAACTGCTTTGGATGATTTGGTTATACCGTTTGAACAAATATTTGGCTTGCTCTATCATGCATATTATTTTTGGTAGGTTATGTCCAAGACATTTAGCAACTTCGATATATTTTTTTCTGTAGAACTCAGAGAGCCTCAGGTCTAGTCTCTTCTTCGTGGAAACTCCTTAGAAGTATATGTCTTCCTACTCTGAGTCGTCGCTATCTTCAAATATATTTCTGACGCAACGAGGATCTGGACCTTCGATATCAAGCCTTGATACTTCCTTTCTGAATTCTTGACCCTTCTTGGTCATTGTACTGTCAGTCTCACAAGAGGTCAAAACTATTATCTCTAATATTTTAGAGACTCTAGTGTGTTTTATTCCGAGCTATGACAGTGGTATTTGGCAAATATGGCTCAACTGATATAGGCCTTTATTGTAAGAAGTTGAAGCACAGGATTGGACATTTGCACTTTTATATCTTATTAAACAAATTCCATGAAGTTAAGACACTTTGCACGAAAATGTGATGCAGTCATATAGTGGATTACACAGAACAGCTATGTGTCATATTTAAGAGTTAATTCAATTTAAAGTGTTTATCCTATCAGTATCTGCCTATATTTTACCTAGTTCCAGTCTGAGAATTAGTTAGTTCAAACTCATCCCTGGATATGTTAATTTTTTGGGATTTTTTTTTGCCCATCGGTGGAATAATTTGTGATATATCATATACTCACATGGAAATACTTTTATGCAGCTATACGATATGGATTCTCTCTTTTTGGGTTCTATGACATTACTATTATCTTATTAAATCCTCTCAAATTCGAAAAGCCGTTTCACATGCCTTTTCCTAACATGTTTATACAACTATGCACTTTACGATACCTCGGAATAGCCGTTTCACATGTCTTTTCCTAACATGCTTATACAACTATGCACTTTACGATACCTCGGAAGCAGCTTGAGGTGCAGTCTCCCTCATGTCGAAGGCTTGAGTCTGTCCTGTAGAGGATCTTAGTACCATAAAGGCACCCCCACCTAGACCACTTGACATTGGATTCACCACACCGAGACACAAGGCAGTTGCTACAGCAGCATCCACAGCATGGCCCCCTTCTCTGAGCACGTTGGTCCCAATATCAGAGCAGCGTTCGTCGTCTGCAGCTACCACTCCATGCTTTGCTTTGATAATATCACTATTTTCTTGTTGGAACTGGCCATATGTATCAAGTGAAGCTCTGTTGTGGTCTTGATTGAAGAATGTCAAAACACAAGCAACAGCAATCACTGTGGCTAAAAGCACTGAAACCAAAAGAACATTTAACACACACCAAAAAAAAAAAAAGTTAGTACCTTAAAGTGATACTACAGACTAGCATTTTTTAACCTCCTACACCCTATGTACCAAAACAAGAGACAATGGTGTTAGAAAGCAAGAAGGCCGAATTGAAGCATCAATTGTCAACCGAGTGGAAGGATTGATAGGATAAAGAAGGCAGAGTTTCATTAGACTTAAAAGCTTTGAATAATATTTTGGCCGTTAGACAAGGCAGAGTTTCATTAGACATAGCAATTTCTAATATCCAGAATGACCGACTGTTATTTACCAAAAATTCAGGTTCTGTGGAGGAAGAATTTTAAGCCTCAAATAGTATGTTCTGATATAACTACCTATTAGAGTTACATTTGACTCTGATGTTTCAAAAAGAGATGGCTGGGATTTTTGTTTACTTGTATGGAGGAGAGTCAAGTGGAAATTGACTATTATGGAAACAGAGCAAAGTAAACAGCAGACCCCATGCCCCCACTTTGCAATTTAGTTTGCTATTACTTAATTGTAGCTTGGGGTTGTTTATCTGCTGTTTAGATTGGTCCAATATCCTTCGGTCATCAATACTTGCATGAGATATAGAACAAAAGAAGTGATTTGGAGGACCAGATTGCATTAAGAAAGGAACGCATTTCAAATTCTTTGTCAGGTCTGGATGGAAATGCCTAAATAAGAATGAAAGAGGGATTCTGTGAAACTGTGTCATCCAAAATTGATAATAGAGTACTCAACTTAGGAGCAAGTAGCAAATATCTGTTAATAGAACAAAGCTTGAAAGCACCACGAAAAAATATCATCACGAACACCTAACATATTCAGAAAATTAGGATACAAAATGAGAATAAATAAATAAAGTGATTAAAAAGAATAATAGAAATCCAAGACTTTAGCAAGGTTAAAGTTACCGTGAACTTTGATAAAGATTTCAAACACAAGGTACAAAAATTAAAACCGAAACATAGGATGGTGGTAAAAAGTTGATTGTGAAAATGTAACATGATAAAATATGATTTAATTAATTTAATAATATTTGTTATTAATTAAAAAATAAAAGTGAAAGTTGAAACATTCCCTTGCTCCCGCAAGGGGTCTCATATGCCAATTTCATATGGTGGTTAGCCTAGAATCTTCAGCTTTATTAGTAGGGGAGATATAGACTGTATGGAAGAGAAATAGAAAGAAATCAACTGTCTGCATGCAAAACTTCACTCTTTAACATGATCTGAGAGTTGAAGACTACCAATAGATGGGACATATCTACTTTAAATACAAATATGGTAGCACCAGTTAGAACACACCTAAGACAGCAAAGATGTGAATAGACCAATAGAGATGGAAAAGATAGGAATGACAAAGAAAGATTGCAATTCATGTCAGTTAGGCAAAGTCAGAAGAAAACCAACCATTTTTAACAAGCAAGAAAATACTTTCATCGTTTATGGAGCCTATCATAATAATGATAACTGCAACAAGTCCTATGAATTAGGAAGTTCTGTGTCACAAAACGTCCAAGGGGCCAGCTGGCTGAACCAGAAAGTTTGAATAATGAAATTTCTTTTCTCGCAGAAGAAAAATATAATAAGAAATATGAAATGCAATTCATATGAAATAAAAGCAAAATAATAAAAGGCATTTACTCACATGCAAGCAGTGCTCTTGCAATTGATCTCTGCAGTGAATGTTTGGAGATATTCTCCAATCCATCGATCAGAAGTGGTGCTGTCAGTCTTTCTTGTACCATTTTAAGATCAATTATTCTTTTAAAGAGGTCAATATGGAGGAGAGCTAAATAGTTGTAGGATTAAGAGGTCAATATGGAGGAGAGCTAAATAGTTGTAGGATTAAGTACCTGCAAGAGAAGAATAGAGGCAGAATTATTAAGACTTCCATTTTATCAAAACAAAAATAGACTGACAATAAATGCTCAGACATACTATTTCCTTCAGATTAAAACCTTTCACCTTTCATATACTTAGAAAAAAAACAGCCCTCCAAGTATGGTTTCCAGACTTGCTTGAATAATTGTATTTTGTTCTCAAAAATAAAAAAACAGAAATTACTTTATCAAATCTATTTCAAAAACACCATATTTCTGTTGAAATCCAAATAGTAACTAGGATGTCTATACAGAATGTAGATAAGTTCTGAGGATAGCAATTAGACAAAATTCTGAAGTGGAGTTTACATGAGGTGAAGATTGTAAAGCTGTCAACCATAAGCACCCACAACAACATCTAAGCTGAGAATATCAAATATGAAAGCACTGTATTTCACCAGAAATTTTGAGAAGTGAGATATGCAGAGTATGGCCTGGAACATTGCACAGATAGAAAAAACCCAAAACTTATGACACAAGAATAAAGTTTTTAATTGACTTCAATCCGGAATGAAAGGAAAGTGTCCACCCAATGACATAAGTTTGGAATTTATACGAAGAATAGAGCACTCAATGCTGAAGGCAAGGAAAAGAAAGTTAAGTTGAAAGAGAATAACAAACTTTGGCTGCAGTAAGCATGATAGGGATAGGTATGTCAGACAACGTACCATTAAAACAGGGCACAAATATAATATTTCTAATCTTAAATTAGAACAGAACCCATGGCTGAAGGAGGCAATGTTAAAATGGACAATGAAAGAAAAATTGCCATAATTATTTTGAAAAGGAAGGATCAAGCAGCCAGGATTGTTGGGATGTAAGATTTTGCTACGATTTCGTTCCTCTGTATTTGTCGTCTAAGGCATTTTGTTATATGATCCCAAGCCCAATTTTAATTCTGCCTCGTAGAGCAACCATAATATAGATAAGAATATTGTGTTGATTTCTCAGGATTGGCGTTTTATGTTGGTTACGTTTGGTCCTCTGGTTGTTGAGGAGTCATGTTCTCCAAGAGTAGTTGTACTTTCTCAACAAACGCATAATTGTATTGTATGTTGTAAAACCCTATTAATAGCTATAAACTAGAACAAATATACAACGGGCCAAAGCAAATGATAGCGCTGCAGTAGGTAATACCGAGTTTTAGGTACGGCACCCTTCTATTAATGTCTTTTATTCATCTAGAATCTGGTTAAGACTCTCTAAGAAAAGCATAGAACATTCAACTACAAGATCTTCCAAGCTAGAAGACAAGTTCCAAGCCCGCAGAATAATCATTTTTCTGTAATTAGTTTCTATCTGTGAACTTTATTTCGTCCGATCAAAATCTGAGTTTCCAGTAGTAACAGATTTCTTTATAAAAATAGTCCAATTTACAAGATTCAAAGGAACTTGTTCCAGTCGATACGACGCAATCCAGTACCAATATTTGTAAATGACCAGACATACCTCGTAGACAGAAGCTTAGTAAACTCTAAATCGTTCCGTACGAGGAATAAGAGCCTCAATAATGAAGTCCTGTTAATATTTATCGCCTGAAGGAAATTATTGATATACAAAATTTCGAGTATCTGAGACTTCTCCACACGAAAGCTCTATATTCTTGAAAATTGTAACAGAAAGAAATCCATGTCTTTGTAAAATGAAGAAAGCATTCTACGAACGAGTAAAGTATAAAGTATAAACTGATGCAAATTTAATACGGATCTTTGCAACATTCGTCTGTATCTGTACACGATTTCAATTTTCGAGGATTCGAATGTCTTTCTAAAATTAAAAAAAAATTCTTACGTTCAGGCAGCATAAAGCAGGATTCTCGCGGACGAAGGCAAATTCATGAGGAGCTACTGCTATTTCCCAATTTCTTTCTTATCTTCTGCCAGAGCCGGAGATCCAAATATACTGTTCCTTAATTTTTCGCCAGGAAGGTTTCTCCGTGATTCGATTTCTTGACCTCTAGTTGGGAGTTACTTGTTTGGACATGATACAGATTCTTTCATCCAAGGAATTTCATTGGTGGAGAAAAATGAGGACCAGATTCTGTCGTCCAATTCCCGTCTATCTTAACGCTTTCCGTCCATTTCGACGGCAGGGAATCTCATCCCAGTGGTGGAAAAAAAAAAAAAAAAACTGCAGCACGGCGCTAATAATTTAAAATCCCAAACACGATGCATGTAATTGCTTTATTCCAACTACTCATGCAAGTTTAGTTGGTTTTTCTATGATTGGAATTTTTTTTAATTTTAATAACTGTATGCTGAGTTCATATCTATAATCTTAGACGACAATTTGTATTCAATTTCCTAAACGATTAAAATCTTGTGTTTTTTTAGGTCCAACTAACACAAATATATACAATCACATTGACTTGAATTAAAATTTTGAAAACGAATATTCAAAATTTTAACCATTACACTATCTTAAAAAAAACATAAAAATCTTTTTAATTTTATTTTTTTATTAAAAAATTAATTAAAAAAAATCGTTCGTACTGTGTAACCCAGACAGTGGGGTTCAATCTCCACCATCCATGCTTGAAATTCATAAAGAGGCTTTATGGGAAGGAGGTAGAAAAATGGGAAACGATTTTCTTATGTTTGGTATACGTATTTATGCTTGAAAACGACCGGCTACCAAAACCCCTATTGGACCTTAGTGTTGAAATGGCTCCAACCGTTCAAACCAACCAATCTTTCGTGTAGAGTGCAATTCCTAGGACCTTGGTGTTTGTTTTTTTTAAAACAATATTTACTGTCAGGTTAATTATATTTAATTTAAATAATGTTGGTCTCCGTTTTGTTTTGTTAATCACATGGAGAATCATTATGACACTCTACTGTGTAGCTTTAATGTCGTGCACGCAAGATTCATGCGGCTGTGGTGTACATATATATATATATATAATATTATATATATGTATATATATAATAAAATAAAATATTATACTGTTTAATTTTAATTTTAAGACGAGTTGTTCACTTGTAAAGCCGCGCCTCAATCAAATTACATTAAAACCTTGTGCCAATGAAAAACGTACCTACAAACAAATTTTAATTTTAATTTTAATTTTAATTTTAGGTAAAGATTATTTAAGTATGTTTTAATAGTAAAATATTTGTTAATTTATGTTATTTTTTGTTATGAAAAATATATATATTTTTTAATTTTATAAGTAAATTATTTTGTAAAATTTAAATATGTTAAAAATGGAAAAGAATAGGTTGATTGGTAGCAGAAGGTATTATTGACTTCATTTTTATCCAATAAGCTATGGTTTATAGAGGTTTCTCTATGTAAAAAATATTAAATATGCATATTAGATTTAGTTTATATTAAATGGATAGGTAAATATATTAAAATAATAAAAGTCAATTGTTATTAAATTAATTAGATAAAACAAATTAATAAGATATTAAATATGCATATTAGATTTAGTTTATATTAAATGGATAGGTAAATATATTAATATAATAAAAGTCAATTGTTACGACAAGGATTTTTTTGCTAAATTCAAAAAACAAAAATACTATGGTAGAGGCAAGGGCTATTTTAGTCAAAGTTTTTTTTTTTTTTTATAGGGTTTTGAAAGGGTTGTCCATTCCCTTGGTGTAGGTTATATCAACTATTTATCCCAACCGTTGAACCAAGGATCATTGACTAATTTTAGTCAAAGGTAAGAAAGCTCCACATCTTAATAATGAAAAAATTTGGGAGGAAAGAAAAGAGGAAAGCCTTAATGAGAGGCTTTCATGCATGGTGAATATTAATGGCAACGTATCTAAAGGAGCTATTTTATGGGAGATAAGTTGATGGAGGAGATGATCCCTATAATTTTAAATTCGACTCTCCAATGACAATGATTAATGCGATGATGTGTATCTTAACATATCATATTATATTGCATAAGTTATTTCATTAATTGGCAGGGTAGGTAAAATAAGTGCCTAGCGCTCTCCAATTATTGAGTTGGTTCACCAACCAACTCGGGTGGTTCAACCAACCGAACCACCCCATGCTATGTATATAAGCTGCAGTGTTATCAATGAATTTTTGCTTTGTATTTCTCATCTTGAACACTATCTAAATTCTTCATGGCATCAGAGCAGGTTGATTATTGCGCAGAAGGGAGAAGGACGTAGTCCAAGGATGGACATGTTTCTCAAAGCGAGCGGTGGTTGCATTATTTCTAAGGTGGGCGGTGGTGGAAGTTTTTTTCCCTGTTGCTTGCAGGTTTTATAGCAGGTGATTGTTCGTCACAAGCCGCGAGAAGAACGACGTTTTTTTGAGCGCCTTTCCTACACGCCTACACCTGGTCACTGCATCGCAAAGAATGGAGCACTCGGACCTGGCCATTGCATGCAAAATGAAGCACCCAGATTTGAAGACAGCGTAGAAGTGATAGGCGGTTCGATTGCTTAATGTGCAACAGACTTCCAAATTTGCAGGTTGTTATTGTTCTCGAGTCTAAAGTTTTTAAAACAAAATTTAACCTTATACTTGGCGGCAAGGAGAGACATCGTTTTTTAAAATTTGGCCCGAGTTTGGAGGAGATAATATGCACGAGGTGCATTCTTCCTTCCATCTGCCTCCGTAGGCAGTTTGACAAAATTTAACCTTGTTGTTTGACGCAAAATACGTGACGGTGGGGAGAGAGCATTTTTTTTTTTGAATTTTAGCTCGAGTTTGAGAAGATAATGCGCACGAGTTGTGTTCTTCCGTCCATCTGCATCCGCAGGTGGTTTGGTAGCCAACCGTGTGTTGAGGTGGTTGGGCCGCTGGAGGTCGAGGGTTCCAACCCCGCCAAGCACCAAGCAAACAATTTTTTTAAACCCAAAATTTGTTGCCTCGATAAAGGGCACTGTATACTTTAATAATTCCATCCGCTTGGACAGAGCAGTTGGTTAAGCGGCCTGTGCAATTTTTTTGGTGAGGCAAAGGACGCGATGTCCAATCCCACCCGTGCGACTCGCCAACCTATTTTTTGACGCCTGTGTTGTGTCATTTGACGCTCGTTGATGCTCTATTTTTTGATCTGACGTCCGTCGATGCTCTATTTTTTGATCTGACGCCCGTCGATGCTCTTTTGATGCTCAATGGTTTTTTTATGCTTGTACCGCATCAATTGACACCCGTCGATGCTCTTTTGATGCTCGATGGTTTTTTGACTCATGTACCGCATCATTTGATGCACACCGATGCTCTTTTGACGCCCATCTAGTGCATTTTGATGCCCAAATAGTGCATTTTGATGCCTGGATAGTGCATTATGATGCCCGAAGATGTTTTTTGACCTTTGGTCCAGGTACAACAATTTTTTCTTCTCTCTTCCCTGCTTATTTTGCAACCAGAAGGGGGGATCACAGCAGTATTCTTTTGCAAAATTATAAGACAAAGGGGGGAGATCAAAATTGATGAAAGTGATTAAAATTGGTATTGTAATAGGTGCATTTTCTATGGAAACCGACACCTAGAGTGGTTCAAATTTATGGGCATTTGTGATTGTATTTATTGCATTTAAATATTTTGTTTTCTTGCATTAACAATCATAAAATAATAAAGAAAGGGAGACCAATTGGTGATATAAGGAACCTTCATAATGGCCACTGTTCACAAGTATCTCTCAGATTCACAGTTGCTGAAAGGTCCTAACTTTGTTCCATGGAAGACAAAGATGAGAGCCATTCTTCAGGTGGAAGATTTATGGGATGTAGTGAATGGCACTACAAAATGCCCTCAAATAGCAGGAATAGATCAAGAAGCTTGGGATAAGAAGGACAAAAGAGGTCTCATGTTTCTCCTGCTTGCTACTACAGATGAGGTCCAACCTCATATCTGTGATGCCAAAACCAGTAAGGAAGCTTGGGATGCTTTGATTACTGTGTATGAAGGAAAGAATCAGTCCACTATTCTAAACCTTCAAACTCAACTACATACCCTCAGTATGAATTCTGGGGAGACAGTTGATCTATTCCTTTGCAGAGTGGCTGACTTGAAAGCCAAATTGAATGCTATGGGAAAACCAGTGGATGATGATATCTTGAATTCTGTCATCTTGAGAGCATTGCCAGATTCCTACAAGATGTTGATCACTTCCCTCAATGTTTCTGGTAGACAAGTATCTTTTGTGGAGTTGGTAAATTTGCTTCAGACTGAGGAGGCAAATCAGGTTCAGAAATATGAGGTGCCAGATAATGCCCTTTCCACCCAACAAAGGGGTAAGAAACAAGGTCAGTTTCAAAAAGGGGGTTCTTCTTCCAAGGGAAAAGGGAAGCAAAATCAGCAGAAGGATAAACAATATTGCAAGATTTGTGATATGAATAACCATGACACCAACAGGTGTTGGTTCAAAAACAAGCAACAAAATGACCAACCTCCTAAGAAGAAAGGCAAAGAGAAACAAAAATATAAAAAGAAACATAAGCAACCTAAGGGACATGTTGCTTATGCTGACTCCAACTCAGACTCAGATTCCCCTGGGTCCGATTCAGATTCTGACTCTAAAAGAGCACACAAGGTGCTCATGACCCATACTTCATCTTCCCAGATAGATGTTGTATGGTATATTGATTCAGGAGCTAGTAAACACATGACTGGAGACAAATCATGGTTTGAAACATTTGAGGAGAAAGAAGGTAAGCCAGTCACAATTGCTGACAATCAAGTCTACCAGGTGAAGGGTGAAGGGGATGTTTCTGTCTCTCTTCCAGATGGTAAATGTCAGATAGAGAAGGTCCTCTATGTCCCTGGATTAGCCAATAATATGTTGTCTGTTCCACAAATGTTGGATAGAAATATGGATGTTGTGTTCCGAGTTGTGAAAGGCAAGAAGAGATGTTTTATAACCCACAAAGGTAAACATGTCGCAATCGGATCCTACAAGCATGGCTTGTTCATTCTAGATGCTCTTTCAATGCCTCATGTTGCTCTGGCTGCAACTACAAAGGAGGCCACTTCTCTCTGGCATAGACGTTATGGGCATCTAAGTTCAGGATATTTGCTTGAATTGCACAAATATGAGATGGTGAGAGGACTTCCTCACCTCTCCTATGTCTTACCAGTTTGCTCGGATTGCTTAGCAAGGAAGCAACACCGAGTACCTTTTGAAGCTAGCTCTTCCAGAGCTAAGAAACCTTTAGAGTTGGTACACACCGATCTGTGTGGTCCTATGCCAACCAGCTATGGTGGAAAGAAGTATTTTCAATTGTTTGTTGATGATTACTCATGAAAGATGTGGGTTTTCTTTCTTCAGTTGAAATCAGAGGCTTTTTCGTACTTTCAACAATTCAAGAAACTTGTTGAGAAGGAGTCAGGATGTTTCATCAAAACCCTCCACTCAGATCGAGGGGGGAATACACCTCTAAAGATTTTTCATCATTTTTGAAAGAACATGGGATTAAGAGACAACTGACTACAACCTATACACCTCAGCAGAATGGAGTTGCAGAGAGGAGAAATCGTTCCATTGTGGAAATGGTTCGATGTATGCTAAAGGGAGCACATCTCGAGGATCAGTATTGGGCAGAAGCAGTGAACACAACATCATACCTCCTAAATAGAGCACCCACCAGAGCTCTACAAGGAAAAACACCACAAGAAGCATGGAGTGGTAAGAAACCCTCCATTTCTCATCTAAGGGTTTTTGGATGTAAGGCATTCATGCACATCCCAAAACAGAAAAGGAAGAAGTTAGATGAGAAGACCCCGCAATGTATTTTTCTTGGTTATGATGAGTTTTCAAAGGGATATCGCTTGATAGATCCTATAACCAAGAAAACACATATAAGTAGAGATGTAGTATTTGATGAAGCTTCCACATCAGATATCACATCTACAAATGTATACCTTGAAGAAGAAGAAGAACCTAAGAAAGAAAGCTCATCTCCAAAGAAGAAGGTTCCAAAATGGTATACTAGTACATTGAGAGATTCTAAACTGAATACACTTCCAGATCTAACTCAAGATCGACCATGCACTCGGAGTATGACACAACAGAGAAGAGCAGAGGCATCATCTTCAGAGGTTGATGAGCTTTGCCAACAGTTTGATGATCTATCTGTAGATGCAGAGGAAGACAGAGACACAAATATGGATAATGAATAGGTTTATATGACAACATTGGATGAAAATGAGCCTGTAACAGTTCAAGATGCACTTAGTGAGCCTCAGTGGAAGGTTGCTATGGAAGCAGAACACACATCTCTCATGAAGAATAATACATGGAAGCTAGTCAATCTGCCTACAGGAAAGAAGCCCATTGGCTGCAAATGGGTGTTCAAAGTAAAGTATAAAGCAGATGGTACTATTGATAAGCATAAGGCCCGTCTTGTTGCAAAGGGCTATGCTCAAAAAGAAGGCATAGACTATGAAGAGACTTTTGCCCCTACTGCAAATATGACTACCATTCGAGTACTTTGTGCCATGGCAGCTCAGTTTGGGTGGAAGTTACATCAGATGGATGTGAAAAGTGCCTTCTTGAATGGTGACTTACAAGAAGAAGTATACATGACCCAACCAGAAGGATTTGTGGTTGAAGGGCAAGAACAGAAAGTTTGCAAATTGATCAAATCCTTGTATGGGCTCAAACAAGCTCCTCGAGCTTGGTATATCAAGATAGATAGTCACCTAGTGCAACATGGATTCAAAAGAAGTCCTTCAGATGCGAATCTCTATATTAAGAACAATGGTTCTGATATAGTGATTCTGGTGTTATATGTAGATGATCTGATCATAACAGGAAGTTCAGAGAAAATGATTGATGCAAGTAAAAGATGATTTGAAACAATCTTTTGAAATGACAGATCTAGGACTTCTTCACTATTGTCTTGGTTTGGAAGTAACTCAGAAAAAGCACCATATCAGAGTTACACAAAAGAAGTATGCCAAGACATTAGTCAAAAAATATCGAATGACTAACTGTAAGTCTAAAGCAACTCCAATGGAACAAGGACTTAAGTTATCACGATATGATGCATCACCACAGGTAGATGGTACTCTCTATCGCCAACTGATTGGGAGTCTCCTATATCTAACCAACACCAGGCCTGATCTCAGTTTTGTTGTGGGTTATCTTTCATGGTTCATGCAGGAACCCAAGGTAAGTCATTGGAAAGCAGCAAAAAGAGTTCTACATTATGTCCGTGGTACAACAGATTTTGGCTTGGAATACAAAAAGAATAACAAGTTCTATCTACAAGGATACACGGACTCCGACTATGCTGGATCCATTGATGATCGAAAATCAACTTCTGGATACATATTTCATCTTGGGTCTGGTCCTGTCTCTTGGCATAGCAAGAAGCAACAGGTGGTTGCTATCTCTTCTATAGAGGTAGAATATCGTGCAGCTAGTGGAGCAGTCTACGAGATAATATGGTTACGTCGCATTCTTACAAACATGGGCCTTCCAAGGAATCTTCCACTGCATTTGTTTTGCGATAATCAAGGTGTTTTGAATCTTGTCAAGAATCCAATTTTTCATGATCGCACCAAACACATTGACACTCGCTGTCATTTTATTCGTGATGAAGTTCCAAAGCACAACATACAGCTCCAATACATTCCCACTGATGCGCAAGTTGCAGATATCTTCACCAAGGCACTTGCCCGTGTCAAATTTGAATTGTTTCGCAATACTCTTGGTATTTGCCAATAATGTAATAAGGGGGATGTTAGCATATCATATTATATTGCATAAGTTATTTCATTAATTGGTAGGGTAGGTAAAATAAGCGCTTAGCGCTCTCCAATTATTGAGTTGGTTCGCCAACCAACTTGGGTGGTTCAACCAACCGAACCACCCCATGCTATGTATATAAGTTGCAGTGTTATCAATGAATTTTTACTTCGTATTTCTCATCTTGAACACTGTCTAAATTCTTCAGTGTATATATTTTATGTCATTGTGTGTTTAAAATTTAAGTTTCAAATTTTAACAGCGTAGAAAAAAGTATTGCCACAACTTTGAATGATATAGTTTTATTGTCATAACTTTGACTGATATAGTTTTAACTTTTAAATACTTAAATTTTAGCTTTTGATGACTTACAACCCTTAATAACATGAACAAGGACCCATTCAAAATCCTGTTTTTTAATGAAAAAAAATAAATTATTTTCATAAGTAATTATGACTTTCCATTTTTTTTCATAAGTGATTATGACTTTCTATTAAAATGTTTGTGAAATAAACATCTAATATAATACTATTTGACCATAAATGTGTTATAAGAACCATATTTTTAAAAATATATAAGTATATTCATTATAAGAGATAAATATTTAAACACTAGATATATTATCTTTTCTTTCTCATCTTACAAAGAACTTCTTTTTTAAAATTTAAATGTTTTAATTAAACTTAATTTATATTAAATAGATAGAAAAATACATTAAATATAATAAAATTTAATTATTATTATATTAATTATAATTACTCATATAAAAAATAATAAATGTTTTATTAAGTTTTTTTATTAATAATTTTATTTTTTATAATAATTTTTTTTGCTAGTGTGATAAATCCCTATGATCAACGTATAGGGTTGAGTCATCTCCCAACCATGATCTCTGGTAAAGTCGAGAACTATGCTTGTCAATAAGGAAATTAACACATAGCCACCACACCCTAATCCCGTCACACACTCGCCCATGTCGCGGTTTGAACCTTGGACCTCCCGAAGAAGAGCCAAAGCCCAAATTATTGCTGAGTCATCTCTTCCCAACCATGACCCCTCGTAAAGCCAAGAACTACACTTATCAATGGGGAATTTAACACATAGCCACCACACTCTCATCCCCTCACACACTTGCCCATGTCGCGGTTTCACACACTCGCCCATGTCATGGTTTGAACCTTTGACCTCCCGAAGAAGAGCCAAAGCTCGAACTGTTGCATTGTCCTAAACCTTAATTAAGTAAAATTGTTCCATGTATCCTCTTGGGGCAGGACTTTTCGTTCCACGGGGCCTATCCCATCTGAGTATATCCCTCAAGCTAATCGGGGTTTTTTTTTGTATCTGACACTTGAACCCCGGATCTCCTTCCAAAGATTGAGGGAACTTGCCAATAAGGTACCTAGTGTGGATTAAAACCTTAATTAAGAAAAATCATTCCTCAAGGCTTGTCCCATCTAGGTATACCCCTCAGGCTAGCCGAGGGGTTTTTTTGGTATCCAGCGCAGGGGCTTGTCCCATCCGAAAATACCCCTTGGGCTATCAAGGTTTTTTTTGGTATCCAACGTAGGCCGCCAGGCTTGAACCCCGAGCCTCCTTCCAAGGATTGAGGGAACTTGCCAATAAGGTACCTGGGGCAGATAAAACCTTAATTAAGGAAAATCATTCTTTGTATCCCTAAGGGCCAAGACTTTCCGTTCCATAGAGCTTGTCCCATCTAGGTATACCCCTCAGGCTAGCTGGGGGTTTTTTAGTATCCGACACAGGCTGCCACGCTTAAATCCCAGACCTCCTTTCGAGGATTGAGTGAACTTGCTAGTAAGGTACCTGATGTGGATTAAAACCTTAATTAAGGAAAATCATTCCACGGGGCCTGTCCCATCTGGGTATACCTCTCAAGCTAACCAAGGGTTTTTTTTGGTATCTGCTGTAGGCCACCAGGCTTGAACCCCGAACCTCCTTTCGAGGATTGAGGAAACTTGCCAATAAGGTACCTAGTACGTATAAAGCCTTAATTAAAAAAAAATGTTCCCTGTATCCTTAGGAGCCAAGACTTTCTGTTTCATGGGGCCTGTCTCATCCAGGTATACCCCTGAGGCTGGCCTGTCCCATCCAGGTATATCCTTGAGGTTGGCTAGGTTTTTTTTTGGTATTCGATGCAGGCCACCATGTTTGAACCTTAGACCTCCTTTCAAGGATTGAGGGAACTTGCCGGTAAGGTACCTGGTGAGGATAAAACCTTAATTAAGGAAAATTATGAACTTGTCAGTAAGGTACTTGGTGAGGATAAAACCTTAATTAAGGAAAATCATTCCCTATATCCCCTGGGGTCAAGACTTTTCGTCCCACGGGGCCTGTCCCATTCGGGTATACCCCTCAAGCTAGCCAATATTTGTTTTGTATCTGGTGTGTAGACCACCAAACTTGAACCCTTTTGACATCAGTTTCATTAAGATATTAAATCTCATTTGGTTAGTTGCCTTCAAAAATCTCACTTGGGTAACCCTTTTGGAACTTGTTGTAATGGTTGTGGGATCCTCTCAAAACCATTAGGTTCGGGGATCCTTAAAACCTCTTCTTTACCTAATCAAAAAAAAATTGTTACATAGGAGAGTTGGTCACAACCACACTATTTTTAGTAACTAACAAGCGTAGGGTTCAAACCACAGGAGTTGCTTCCACCAAAACTATTTCGTCTCGTTATTTAAAATTTACCAAGATGAAGATCAACATCGTGATTGGCTAAATTATCTGCTACTTGATTTCTGTTTCTATAAACATGCTTACAATTTTTAAGAGTTTGCTTCAGATAATAGATAATGAACATCAACAATAATATTATTTTTATCCAATCCCCACATCTATTTTTATTGACAACATTAACGATAATTTGTGAATCCTCCTTAATTAAAATATATTTTCATATTTTTCTATTGCAATTTGTCCCATGAACATCAAAAATAATATTATTTTTATTCAATCCCCACGTCTATTTTTTTGGTAACAATTTATTGAATCAATAAACCTTACAAAAAACAAAGAATCCCATAACAATAACCCTTACAAGGACCAGAATAAAGAGACCCCTAATACCATCGAGCACCCCGACCAAAAGACACCCAACAAACAACCTCAATCAGGCATATCTGCAACAAGCAAATTAGCAAGATGATGAGAACAATCCAATGGAAGTTGATCACATTCCCTAACACTCCAATATTCTTGAAACTCAAAAGCCCATTTTTCCAAGCAATCAGCCACACCATTCCATTCCCTGGGAATATGAGCAAAGGAAATAAACTCTAGATGCTAACAAATTTAAAATATCTACCGAGCCACTAATGCCAGCTGCCAATGAACATTAGAAATATTATGAGTCTTCAATAAATTAATAATAATCTGAGAGTCTGACTCACAAATTATCTTTTGCCATCCCAGAGCATAACCTTTTTCCAAAGCAAAACAAATAACAAGGGCCTCCATATAATTATTAGTCTGCTTTCATTTATAACAGTAAAAAATGAAAATAGCTGCACCACTACTATCTCTCCCAACACCACCAATACATGCATGCCTAGGATTCCCTTTGGAAGAGCCATCAGTATCACATTCATTTTTATTGATAGCATTAACGATAATTTTTTAATCATCCTCAATTAAAACATATTTTCATCTTTTTTCTATTGCAATTTGTCCCTAGAAAAAGTGCCCTAGCCTATGCATAGTTGTTAGTTGAAGTGCCATACGATTTTAAGTGAGGAGAATTTTTCCTTCATCACTTCGAAAAACACCACCTCCACTAGCTTTTCCTGGATTTCCTTCAAAACTACCATCAAAAATAATTTTGATATACCTAAGTTTTGGACATTTCTATTTTACTCTATATCAAAGTGGATCCTTTGTTTTAATTTCATTATCATAGGTGACTCTTCCATGTACATTCAAATTTTGTAACCCAATTGTTACCATATGTTTTTACGCACTTGAGACTTCCCATCATGAGCACCATATCTATAAACATTCTCCAAGAGAGGCAATAATATGGATCCAAACTTGGGCATGATTTTGAGATCTATTTAAAATTTCTATTATTCCTTTCAATCCATAAATTCACAAATAATCCTCCGCATAATACACGATGCTCTAATTTAAAATAATTAAAGGAATGTTGAGGTCTTGGGGAGAACCTCTAGTGACCAAACATTCTTCTAATAAAAAACTTTGGGAGCATGAAATTTTGATTGACTAAATCCTCATATTCCAACTTGATTGAGTATTTTTAGTGGTAATTTTTCCCAATTGCAAAACCACACTCATAGTTAGGATTTTTATTAGAAAACCCTCTCTTGCAAAGAAATAATATTTCTCCAAAGTTTCTTTTACTTAATGTGTGTATGTATGCTTGTGAAAATGTGTCAAATAAGTACTAGAATACCTTAGTGATTTGCAAATAATTGTTAATAAGGGACCTATGTTGGTCTTACTTTATTATGCTAATTTAAAGGGCTTGATTTCCCTTATGCACAAAAAATTGAGAGGGCTTGATTTTCCTTATGTGCAGAAATAAAAGGATGAATGAGTGCATAAAATTTAATCCCTTATTCACTTTATTTCTGATTTGCCAAGGTGATTTAATTCATTTATCATGGAGTGTTTTAGATAGCTTTTGTCTTCTTTTGTTAAGCATATTTCAATAAGCTTCATTTGTTAAAATTAGCTTTATGTATGAAAGAAAAGACTAAATCTATCTCTGAAATGTGAACATTGAATAAAGAGTGAATTCTTTTTATATTGCTTTGAGCATGAAAATAAAATGATCTAAATTACTAACTTTAAAATGTAATGGCCTTTGAAATGTCATATAAATTACCCCCTTTAATGAAATTGTATTTTTCATAAAGGGAAGTTAATTTATTGCTTGTAAACAAAATTGTAAAGCTCTGAAATTTGCCTCTCCTTAAAAATGTGAAATCATGATAAATTTGAAATTACAAAATTCCTTTTTAAAACTGCAAACTTTATAAATTTATGGAATTTCGAATTTACTTCAAAATGAAATCGAAACTACACTAAATGAAACTTTAAAGCTTATTCTTTGAATATGTGCATCTCTTTTTGGATTTTTATTTTTTTTATATATTTTTTATTTTATTTGTCGAATTTTAAAAAAATTGAAAAGTATAAGGTTAGAAAAATAAATGAAAATAAAATGAAATAAAACAAATGCTGCAACTTTGAAATTCCCCATAGACCCTGCAAACATTAGTATCCTGCACAAAAACCAACATTAAAGTGATCTGCATTCACGCAATCCAACCTTTAATGAGGTGCAATCTTCTAAGGGAAAGGTGCAATACATTAAAATCACAGACAAGTTAACCATTAACATGCATAAAACTTGTTGAAATTCCAATATATTGACAAGATAAGATTTTCAATAACAACTCAATACAAGTGTAGAATACAAACTTCCAAAAATGGCATCACATGGTGAAATAATCCAGTCCAACGTGGAAGGAGAAACTCCAAAAAAAAATCCAGTGTCAATGTTTTGTTTCCACCTACAATCATGCCTTCCAGTCTCTAGCCCCGTTTCCTTTGCTTCCATGGCCTTTTAAAGCTTTCCAAAAATAAAGGAAACTCTTAATTTCATTTTCTCCCCTTTTCATTTGGCTTAGTCACATAACTTCTCTGTAACTGTAATATCTTCCAAATGAAATGCTTCTTCCATAATGTTTTTTTCCAATAATAAATTGGTAAATATCTTCCAAATGAAATGCTTCTTCCATAATGCTTTTTGCCAACAATAAATTGGTAAATATCTTCCAAATGAAACGCTTCTTCCATAACGTTTGTTTACCAACAATGAATTAAATAATGTTTTTCTTTTATTTAGAAACCTGTCAACATCAATATAAAACATTAATTCAAACTAACTTTAATAAAATCATAAAGTCAACATAGAAATAAATACCAAACCAATATCTAAAGAAATATTAGCATGCCATGAGAAAAATAAATGCTATTATTTTATTTTATTCATTATATATATATATTTCTTGTTTGCTTTTTTTTTGTTTTTTTGTTTTTCTTTCTTTTTGTTTTCTCTTTTTTTTTTAATTTGATTTAATTAATTTCAAAAGTTTGAATTGGTTTAATTCAAAACATTAAAACTAACCAAAACAATAAAATAACAAAATAAGAAAGAACCTAACCAAAGCACTAGACAACTTAAAATAAACCAAAAGGAGACATTAGTCAACACACCAACCTATCAAAATTATCATGCAAAGAAACTAAAATTAAATAAAAATTTAAAAATTAAAGGTGGGTCTCCAAGTTTTGGGGCTAGTTGTGCAATGGCCACAACAAGTATCTACCATCTATTTATAGATTCCAAACCAACTCATCCTTTCATGTAAAAATCTACAAATAAAACTCTTAAAGCATATTTTGAAGTTCATCTATAATTTGTTTGAGTTCCTCTTCTTCAACCAAGTTACTAATAGAAATCCATGATTTGGAGTTGTTGATCATATTAATATAGTCTTTGACCTTTGGACCTTTATAACCTAGGCATGCCTAAGTAAATGGTTATCATTTTGAGTCAAAGATAAGAGAATAAGAATTTAACCAAACATTAGACCACAAATTTGCATAAATTCCCTCATCAAATGACCATCTAATATGTTTCTTTGTCAATTGCAAACTATCTGATATAAAGTCCCATGACAATGATCCTTTGGGAAGGGTTATTTTCCTAAATTTCATTGCATCAATAGAACCTATATATTTTTGAAGTAATATTTTTGCCCAATTATTTCCTTGATTTTTGAATAACCTCCACCCAATCATTACCCCTAAGGCCAAAAACATAAGTCTGTAATTCTACAAGCCTACTTCTCCAATATTCTTTCCTTTGAAAACCCTATCTTGTTGGCAATTATGCTTGATTATCTCAAAGGTAAATTTCTCTAGGATTAAATATCACTCACATAAAATCACATCCAAAATTAACACAAATATTACTCATGATACAAAACTCATTTCATTAATTTCACATAGCATGGAGCATTGTCGTCAATATGTAACTTTTGATAAACTCTTCAATATCCCTAACTATTACTCTCCTCAAACTCTTAAAATATGCAACCTTTTACATTGCTCACATTATGACAAAACTCTCATGATTACATAACCTTCTACTTCACATCTTGACACATTTTATATGACTCTTCACTTCCATATTTCACACCTATCACCTACAATTCTTCACTTGCATACTTCACACCTTGCACTCACAAGTCATACTTTGAATATTTGATACCTTTCACACTTTATTGCATAACATATAACACTCTCCACACTTTGTCACATACTTTAGACAAATATTAAACTCACTCCTACACCAATATCTACCAAATAATATGATATCTCCAACACCCTCCCATATTACATTATTTGGTGTGAAGACTTTTAGTTTTGAATCTTCATCTTGTTTTCATCCACATATTCTACTTGTTGATTCCGCTTGATATTCTAGCAGTATGTCTGGCCTAATACCTTGTTTCCTGTTCTTTTGAGAAGACAAAAAATGCATCATTATATTGTTCTTATGGCAAAATATGATCTAAAACATCTTATGATAAATCCATTACATATAATAAATATATTTCATTCTTGATATAACAACTTCAATTTTATTTTGTCTCTTAATGAGACAATCCATTGATGGATTTAAATTCCACAATTCTTCCTTGGTTAACCAATTGAGATACTGAAATGAGATTATTTGTTATACCCAAAACATACAACACATCTTCTAATATGCATTCAAAATATGGTAAACCAAGTGTAACATTCCTAGATCCTTGTACATGGTAAACCTTGTCATTTGCTATCTTCATTGGAATGTTAGTTTCAACTTGTATCGAATCAAACCAATATAAATTTCTTGTCATGTGGTGACTTGCACCTAAATCTATGTACCATGAATCATCTTCATTTATCATTTTTTTATGGATTTCATGTGATCTTGTCACATGCCTTTGACAATATCTTTGAGTTTGAAAATTTCTTCTCATAAAATTTGATCCTTTAAATTTGTATGGACTTCTTGATGTATTCATTCTTCACATTTAAATTTCCTTTTATAAAGACTTTCTTATGACTCCCAAAGCTCAATATTTATTTTCTTCAAATTAAACAATCAAACAATTTTACAAATTTATTATTCCCTCAATCTATTAAATTCAAATTTCATTAATCAATCTTTAAATATCAATTCACCATTCTTCAATTTCCAAATTCAAACTGCTAATATCCTTTTGTCTCCCAAATTTTCAAATTTAATTTTCATAAACAATCTTCAAATCAATTTCATCTCTTTTCATTTCATTTAATCAAATTCAATTCTTTAATCTTCTTGTATCTTCCAAATTCAAAATTTCATGATTTTACTTTCAATATTTAATTTAATTCACACTTTAATTCATTCAAATTTCAAATGTTTTGTTTCCTTATATCTACCATTCATTAATCCATTCTTTAATATTTCATTTTATCTCCCAAAGTTTAACCTTATAATAATCAAATGTCAATTTATCCTTACAAACTTATAACTCCTAAAAATAAATCAAGCATACTTGAAATTATGCGCTCAATCTCGAAATATGTGATTAAGGAATGAATTAAACCTTTAGCACTCACCTTTTATCTTTTTCACACATGTAGCAACTCGCTTGTGTGACATTTCACTTCACACCCAAATGTTTTTTTTGTATTATCTAAAATTTCCTCCTCTATAGGAAAATATCCAACAATTGTTTCTTCTTAATTTCATATTCACTTCCCTCTTTATTCTATCTGGATCTAGCACACTTTCACTCAAGTATTACTCTCTATATTAGGTGCCTTTATTCTTCTAGCTTGGATGCTTCAACACAGCCACTCACAATATTTCCAGTTTGGATACTGTAACACAAGCACTCATAGTCTATCTAGATCAAACACTTCAATACAAGCGCTCCAATCGTTCATCTCAATGTATCTCTCCTTCGATGTGCACCAGTATACAACTCTCCTCAAATTTTAATCTCCTCCAAACATATTTCCTCTACATTACAGTATTCTCATCCTTGAATCTCAATGCAGACACAATTAGTCCATCAACACAAATGTTCTCCTCTTTCTTCACATTCACAAAATCAAATATAATCCTTTCTTTTTAGCAATAACTTAGCAATACGTTATCTAAAATATTCTTCTCACTCTAATATTCTAATCCTTCATAGTCTAGAAACTCTTTGAACTTATCCGTTCAATATTCTCTCCTTTTCTCATAATTCTTCAACTCGTTCCTCAGTTTGCTCACATTCTCTATCAACAAATTTGCTCTTCTATAATCCTTTGCTTCTTCTCCAACAATATTCATGTTCTTCAATCTTATTTTCTCCAATCACTTTCCTATTTAGCAATCTTATCTTCTCCAAACTTCTCTTCTCTTCAATCTAGAATCTTTCTTTAAATCAATCTTCTTTCTTCTTCACTCAAAGTGGCTCTTTGAACCAAGAAGGCTCTAATAACACTAATGCCAATTATGCTTGATTATCTCCCAGGTCAATTTCTCTAGGATAAAATATCACTTACATAAAATCAAATCCACAATTAACATAAATATTACTCATAATACAAAATTTGTTTCATTACTTTCAAAAGAGATTATATAGCATGAAGCATTATCTCTAATATAAAACTTTACATATTATATTCAATATTCCTAGCTATTGCATCAAACTTACGAGAGACACAACCTTTCACATACCTCATATTATGACAAAACTCTCATGATTACATAACCTCCTACTTCACATCTTGACACATTTCATATGACTCTTCACTTCCATATCTAACATCTATCACTTATGACTCTTCACTTGCATACTTAACACCTCACATACACACTTTGCACACTTGACACCTTTCACAATTTATTACATAACACATAACACTCTCCACACTTTGACACATAATTTTAACAAATATTAGTATGTACCAAATAATGTAATATTTACAACATATCCCACTTACAAAGAGGAAACCTAAATTTTCTCTCACATCCTTTCCAAAGAAAGTCTCTTTGAATTTTATCAATTTTTGATGCTATACCTATTGGCAATCTTGAAAGTGACATCATATAAATAGGGATGGATTGCAATGTAGTCTTTATGAGTTGTAGCCTTCCTACCATGGTTAAGAACTTACCTTTCCAACCTACCAAACAAGCTTTCATTCTATCCAAACAAGAGACCCAAAGCTCCTTTTTATTTCCTTTATGAGACAAAGGAATACCCAAGTAGGTTGATGGAAATTTTCAATTTTAAACCCTAAAATATCCACAATAATTCATTGTAAATCTAGGGTAGTGTTAATGAAAAATTAGATTTTGTAGTATTAACCAACTATCTAGTAGCCTTCTCATAGCATGATAATATTGATTTAAACTCCATGGCCTCACTAAGGGATGGCCCAAAAGAAAAGTATCATCAACAAATTGGAGATGAGATTCAAAGGGACCATTTTTTGCAACCTAAATACCTTTGATTTTTCCTTCCATTTTTGCCTTTGAGAAAGCTCTCCCTAATGCCTCTACAAGAATAATGAATAGATAAGGAGATAGTGGATCACCTTGGCGGAGTCCACAAGATGACTTAAAGTAACCAATAGGAGAACCATTGATCAAAATAGAATATTTTATAGTGCTATAACAACATTTAATCCATTCACACCAACTATAATCAAAACCAAACTTTTTGAGAATATCATGTAGAAAACTCTAGGAAACCTATCATATGCTTTGTTCATATCTAATTTCATAAGCATACCTAGTTTTTTCATGGAATGAAGAGAATGTATGGCCTCTTATGTAATGATTATACCATCAAATAAAACCACCTTGTTCCTCTGAGATAACATAATCTAGAATACCTTTCAACCTATTTGCCATAATTTTTGAAATGATCTTATAAATCATATTACAAAGGCTTATTGGATAAAAATTATCAAAATATTTTGTCTTCCTTTCTTGGGAACCAATGTAATAAAAGTGGCATTGATCTCACTTATTATAGCCTTCCTTTTTCAGCCTCTTCAACCACAACTAACATATCACTCTTCAATAAATCCCAAATTTTTGAAAGAAAATTGTAGGAAATCCATCGGGCTAGGTGCCTTGTTAGGATGGAAAGAGAAAATTGCTTCATGTAGCTCCTCCATAGATATCTTCTTCATCAAGCTTTCATTTTGTCCCTTTGTGATAATTGATGGAATATTTTGTAAAAGCTTATCTTGTGCCTCCTTATCTTGCCTAGTATCTAATAAAATATTTTTGAAATAATTAATTGCTTCCTTCCTTATATCTTCTTCTTCCTCAATATTTCTTCCATCTAGAGTTAAAATATTTTTGATGTGATGAAAAAAAATTTTTTTGTTGTAGCATGAAATTTTTTGTATTTCTATCTCCTTCCTTGAGCCATTTCTCCCTAGATTTTTGGAACCAATATGACTCCTTTTTTAATGCATTATGATAATCAGAAAAGTAATTGTTTTTCTTTCACATAAGAATCTTGATCCATTCCATTAATTTCTACTATCTCTTGTAAATTTTTGAGCTTGGATTCAATTTTTTCTTTTCTTTAAAAATGTTACCAAAATATTTGGCATTCCAAATCTTCATTTGCTCCTTTAAATATTTCATCTTTTGAACAAACCTGTACATATATGATCCTTCAAAATTTGCTTCATCCCACCATAACATAACCATCTAGAAGAAATTGAGGTCTTGGAGCCACATAGACTAGAAGTAAAATGGCTTTGGATGACCATTATTGGGTAAATCACAAGTCAAAAGAATGGGTTTGTGATCTGATCTTACTCACAATAAAATATTTAAAGAGATTGTATACTCTATTTGCAACCATGTGTTGGATAACAAGAATCTATCCAATATTTCTACTATATGAGTTTGCCCAATGCATCTATTATCCCATGTATATTGAAAACTTGAAGGACTAACATCCCAAAGGCCATTTGAATTGATAAATGAAGCAAAATATTGCATTGATTTAGACCATCCTAGAGTACCACCCTTCTTTTCCAAAGGAGATAGAATAGTGTTGAAATCACCCCCAAGAATCCATAGATCACAATTATGAATCATCATTGTGTTTGACAAAAATATGCTAAGGTCCTTCCAACATCTTTCATGAGGAGTAACTATAGTTGGAGCATATACATTTATAACCCTAACTTTGATGTTTTCCTCTTTCCTATAAAATAGTCCAACAACCCAATTACTTTTTGCTTCTAACAATTGTCCATCCCATTTGTATTTGTCCCATATTGTTGCAATATCACTTAAAGCTCCTATAGAAGAAATTGCTAGACAATCACCCATCTTCCAAATCTTTTAAAAGCATCCTTACATTCCTCACTACTTAATTTTATTTCTTGTATTAAAATAAACTCAGGACTATAACAACCTATTAATTCCTTAATAACTCTTTTTTAGGGGTCTTATTCATACCCCTAATATTCCATGATATCATTTTCATCATCATCATTTTTATTTTTATTAGTGGGCTTAGCCCCACTTCTTGTTAACACCTATGATATTTTTATTTGGCTTCCCAAATTGATATCCCTTTGAGTTTTTTTTCTCTTTGTTCATGCTTTGATGACCTTCCTCTCCTTTTTCCATTCTCACCAACACTTTCATCTTCATCAATCTCTTCTATTTTCCATATTGTTCATAATGAGACTTATCTTCTAAAGATTTATGTTGCCCTAAAGAATCTAAAATGCAAGGAATAGCCTCATAAACACTTTCTTCTTTATGTTGCCTTAAAAACCCTAAAGTGCATGGATGATCCTCCATAGTAATTACTTTCTTATGCTGCCTTGGAAACCCTAAATTTCCTTGGATATCCTCCATATGTTTTCTTTATTATGTTGCTCTTGAAACCCTAAAGTGCAATGGATACACTCTGTACTACTTTCATTTTTATTGCAAGGAGAATATTTTATGCTACTTGAGGAAAATGAAGATGATTTACTTAGATTAACCTTGACCTCCTTCACCTCATTCACTTTAAAATTTGCCTCCCCATCTTCCTTCATACCTTTAACTCCTTTATTTGAACTTGTGCATTGTACTTCCTCATCCCTTGTGTCATTTTTTCTTCTAATGGTTGATTTGAGTGAACTATAATGGCCTTTGCCATTTGATGATGTAAAGGGTTTTTCTTGCCACTTTCTTAGGAGTGGAAAATCCTTGATTTGACCTAACTTCTCCTATGATATGATCTCCTTGTTTCATATTGAAGTTTATCTCATGCCCAAAATTTTCCATCTCTTTCTCCATCATTTTCACTTTGCAATCTCTTGCCATGTGTCTAGTTTCATGATATTTGTGACATTAAAATGCAATATTTTCATAATCCACTTGTTGATCCCATTCTCTTGATTCAGATTTAATCCTAATGGACTATGGTAAAGGTTTTGAAATATCCATGGCAACACATATTCGAGTGTATACAACATGCCTTCTCTCCTTAGTAGTTGGTCCCTCCTGGATGAACTCACCTAGAGTATTGCCAATATTCTTCAAAACCTCCTTATTGATGAGTTGATAAGGAAGTCCAAAAAGCCTAATCCACACTAGAAGCCTTTTAATAGTCTCTGTCTCCATAGAAAAATTCTCACTCCATGGTCTTAAATATAATGCATCTTTGCCCCTAAACCAAGGGCCTCCATCCATTATTTTATCCCTTATTTCTGAACTAGAGAAGATAATGAGGAAAAATCCTTTTGGAAGAAAAGTCATGGAGTAATTTGAATTCAATCCCCACTTCCACTTGATCCAATTTTGAATCTCAAAAAAACTTAGCTAGTATCCATGGAACTTACATATTAACCCTCTAGTTTTAAGAACCATTATATCATGCTCGATCATCTCATCCTTGATAATCACTTCTGGTGTAGTATCTGCTACCTAGATAGGGTTTGCCATAGATTCGCTCTTCCTCTTATCGCTAACTAGGGCATCCATACTTCCAACTAGGGCATCCTTACTTCTAGTAAGGACTTTCAAAAATGACTTTCTTGCCATGTTACCTAGATTTTCTTCACATGAATCCTTTAGTTTTTGAGTTTCTCCTAAGATCTGGAACAAGAAGTGGTGCTCACTCCTTGATCACACTTTGCTTATGTACTTGTAAAAAGAGCACTAATATCTAACTTTGCGGGTGGTGGATAGTCTTATCCTCCTATTTATAGGATAGGGGGAACTAACTTTTTCAATGCTTGGGTAGGACAACATCAAGCCATGTTGGTCAATGATTTTGGTCCCCTTTCTTCACTCTTTTTCAAATTTTTACTAGCTTTCATGATATGTTTACCTTTTAACTATCCTAAAATCTAGAGATAATGATAGAGGTAATATTAAGTATAATGTGATGCATGTCCATCAAAGCATGTTTTCTAAAGTCAATGGTGTTCTAATCCTCACTTTAAGTGATGATCATGATTGTCCAATTATTTTTAGGATTTTTTATGCACAGTCATAATGCTAGCATGTTTTACACCTAGGGTTCAAATAATGCGTCATTTGGACTGACAATTATGATTTTATGACCCTGAAAAGATGAAAATAAATTATCGAGTCGAAGGGAAGGTGAGAAAATGAGCTCTGGCGATTTTTTCCTCTGAACTAGGGTTTCTGGAACTTCGAAAAATCTCGGGCTTCAGCTGGATAGCAGAAGTGTCTTTGGGGTACGGTGGATCTGAAGGCTAGATCGGTGCCCCAGGAGGGTCCAATGGGGACTTCTCCGGCTCCTTTTCCAGGGAGTACCAGCTCATACGCTGATTTGTTTAAAGAAAATTCTCCTCCTAAGAACGACGAAGCGCAAAATATGGCATATAAAAAGCTCTTCACGGCTGCTGGGAATAGGTCGACAACACATCGTGTGAATGGTTGTTTGCCGCAGGCCGAATCCAGGCCAAAAATCGTCATCGAGCCAAGTATGGTTGAAGAATCAGTCATCTACAGAGCTAACCATGATTTAATCTGCAAGTTCATGGGTATTCGCCCTTCCCTGAATTTTCTGCACTCTTGGATCCGTCAAAACTGGGAGCCTCACGGTGAGTTCTCATTGTGGTTTATTAGCAATGGTTATTTTATTGTTAGCTTTTCGGCTTTGGCCGATAGAAATAAGGCTTTCGAGTCAGAGAAGAAAAATCATGGCCCGATAGGGCTATTTGTTCAACCATGGAGAGTGGGATTCGATCCCCGTGTTGAACCTACTGTTGTCCCAGTATGGATCCGTCTATATGCTCTTCCAATGGAATTCTGGGGTGAGCAGGTGTTGGCAAGGATTGGCAATGCTATTGGTAGACATCTGGGTGTTGCCAGAGACACTATTGAAGGGAGCATGGCAGTGTATGCAAGAATATGTGTGGAGATGGACCTCAGCCAGCCTTTGCCGACAGAGTTGGAAATTGAATTGGCAGGTCTCTCCTGGATTCAACAACTGGACTATGAGGCCCTACCCTTTAGATGTAGGGTTTGTCACAAACATGGACATTTGGCCCGTTTCTGTCCTAATAATATGAATGCTAAAATGGAGGCCCCTTCAGGAATGCCAAACCTGCCTAAAGAGGATAAGGCAACACCTAATAAAGATTCTAATAGCACCGGTCAGGGCCAGGAAGCTCAGAGAGAGGGTTTTGAACAGCCCAAAAGAAAAATACGGACAAAGAAAAAGGAGGGAAAGGAGCAATCCCATCTCAGGCCTGCCAATAGGTATGAGATATTTAAGTCACTGGTTGACGAAGAGGAACAATTTATGGAGGGCATGGAGGGTTTTAAAGAAACTTCTAATATTCCCGGGCAACTCCCCCTTTCATCTCCTCCCGTCATACAGCAGGTAGTTGAACCCTGTGAGGTATCACAGCCAGTGTGTTCAGGTGCCTTAGTAGTGCATAACCAGGAGCAGACAGTTTCTCAGGATGTCCGCATGGGAATAGCAGAGAAGAACAGGGAAAGGCCATCTTTGGGGATAACCCAGGTAGAAAAAAGATCAAAAAATAGCAATTCTCAGGGAGTAGGTAGAAGATCCAATAAGGAGTTGCTAGCAGCCCAAGGAGACAAATTGATCATGGGAGGATCGGTGAGGACAATAGACTCTTATTGCTCCCAGGGTAACCAATGATTATACAATCATGGAATGTGAGGGGTTTAAACAGTAGAACCCATCAATCTGTTGTTCAAAGACTATTAGAGAATCGCAATACTAATTTTTTGCTTTTACAGGAGACTAAGATGTCTTTGGATCTTATGTCTAAAATAGTCAACAGAATTTGGAGGGGTGCTGGTCATATGGATGTGGCTGCCCAAGGTGCCTCAGGGGGGATTGTTACTCTGTGGAACTCTCTTGAATGGTCTGCAATAGAACATCTTGCCTGGAGGGGTGTTCTCACTTCTCTTTTTAGGAATAATGTCTCTGCGGAATTCGTTCTAATCACAAACTTTTATGGGTCTCAAAACCTAGAGGGTCAGAGGCGGCAGTGGAAGGTTGTGCATAACATGCGAACCTCAAGGGAAGATCTAGACTGGATTATAGCGGGGGACTTTAACGCTAAATTATCTTCTAGAGACCAGGAAGGGGGAACACCATTTTTGGACCCAGGGGACCGTTTCATGATTGCCCAAGTCCAGGCTTTGCACTTAGTGGACATTAAATGTCCTGGCAATAACTTCACTTGGACTAATAAAAGGTGGGAGCCACATAGCAGGAAGGTTAAGCTAGATCATTTTCTGGTTTCAGAGGAGGCGTTTGTAAAATGGAATATAAATTTTTAGATTTTAGAAGGCCCTGTTTCTGATCACTGTCCCATTCTGTTGGAAGGCGGGACTAGGATGGGGCAGCATCACAAACCTTTCAGATTTGAGAATTTTTGGCTTCAGAAAGAAGAACTTCGGGAGAAAATTCCACAGTGGTGGGAAGAAGGCCGTCCAACTTATGGGAGAGCAATGTTCAGAATCCATAAACAACTTCAATATGTCAAAACTCAGTTGAAGTATTGGAGGCGTGCTAATAAAACTGACTTCCAGGCCCAAAGAGCTCCATTGGTGGCCAGATGGGATGAGGTCCAAAAATAGTTCAGAGAAGGAGTAATTACAGACCAGCTCAAAGCTGAGGATGATGCCTTGCGTACAGCGGTTGAGGACATTGACAACCAGGAGGAGATCTATTGGAAGCAGAGAGCAAGAACCACCTGGTTATTAGAAGGGGACAGAAATACAAAATTCTTTCATCGGATTGCTTGTGCTCGAAGACAGATGAATAAGATGGAGGCCCTTCAAGATGAGAACGGCCATTCCTTTGATACACTTCCAGGTATACATTCCCATGCTATGGATTATTTTTCTAAGCTTTTTAAGGAAAGTGTGGTACAAGATGTAGAGGCCCAAAATGAAGTTATTTCTGTCATACCTGCTATTATTTCGGAGGATGAAAATCAGGCCCTCCTCAAACCCATTGATAGAGATGAATTGAAAACTGTGGTCTTTGGAATGAGCACTGGTAAAACTCCTGGTCCAGATGGCTTCCCAATTGAGTTTTTTCAGGCTTTCTGGGACTACTTAGAGGAAGATGTAAGGGTTGTTGTTGAAGAGTCCAGAGAAAATAAGAGAATGCTTAAAGCTATAAACCACACTTTCATTACCTTAATTCCAAAAGGGGAGGAGGGGGTTCATATTTCAGATTTTAGGCCTATTGCCTTATGTAATGTGTTGTACAAAATAATCACAAAGGTAATGGCTGAGCGCCTAAAACCTCTTCTTCACAACATTGTTTCCTCTGAGCAAGGGGGTTTTGTTGAGGGTCGACAGATTCTGGATGGGGTGGTTGTGGCCCAGGAAGCAATCCATTCAATGCACACTTCTGGTAATAAAGGGATGTTCATAAAACTGGACATGTCAAAGGCTTATGACAGGGTTGAATGGAGTTTCCTGGCTAAAATGATGGCAGCCTTTGGCTTCTCTCAGGGCTGGATAGAGTGGGTCATGAGCTGTGTCTCTTCCCCGACTTACTCTATGCTAATCAAGGGCCTTCCTTCGCAACCATTTGGAGCTTCTCGGGGACTGCGCCAGGGGGATCCTTGTTCTCCTTATCTTTTTCTCATTCTGGCTGAAGGTCTTGGCAGACTTTTCTTGAGGAGAAGACAACAAGGTAGATTATTGGGTATCAGGGTGGGTGACGAAGTTTTAACGCACCTGCAGTTTGTGGATGACACTGGTTTGGTGGGAGTGGCCAGCTTCAGGGAAGCAAGAATGATTAGGGATACTCTTAATGTCTATCTTAGGGCTACTCAACAGGTCATTAATGACAAGAAATCCAAAGTGGTTTTTTTTAATCTGGAGCAAAGGCTTCAGAATAGAATTTTAGAAATCCTGGGATTCACAAGGACTTCTCTCCCAGTGGTTTACTTGGGGGTCCCCTTGCACTTCAAGAAGCTGAAATTAGACACATGGAGGAATCTACTGGAGTGTATCAAGGACAGAATTAATCACTGGTCTCACAAGTGGTTAAGTTATGGTGGCAGATTAACTTTCTTACAGTCAGTCATTCAAGCCATGCCAATTTACAAATTCTCTATCCTGGCTGCCCCGATTACAATTTGGAAAGAGTTGGACAGGATGGCTAGAAAGTTTTTATGGGAAGGAGCAAAGGGAGAGAGAAAGTGGGCCTTAGTGGGCTGGGACAAAGTTACCCAGCCCAAGGATAAAGGAGGTCTGGGTTTGAGAAAATCTAGGCTGAATAATAAAGCTTTGGCTGGAAAGCTGTACTGGAGATGGATCTCCCAACCCACCTCCCTATTCAGTAGAATCCTAACTAGCAAATACCTGGGTCAGGCCAACCCAATCGATGTTGCTCGCCTCCCCTTGGATGGTTCTGGGTCCCTTGTTTGGCAGGCTCTCAAGTTAGGGTCTCAGGTTGTTAAAGACCGCTTATTTTGGAAAGTGGGAAGAGGGGAGAAGGCTCATTTTTGGACAGATTCTTGGGATCAGTTCCCACCCATCATTGCTGAATTTCTAGAATTACAGCCAATAAAAGCTGCCATTGAAGCCAAGGGATGGATCTGTATTGAAAGTTACTTCACAACTTCTCAGCTGGGGGAGTGTAAGTTTAAGCAGTTCAAGAAGTTGGATGAGTGGCCCATTTCAATCCCTCCGGATTTGACTCCCATCATGACTAAAATTTTGACAGAAATATTTCTTACAGGGGGAGACGTGGAGGATGAATTAGCCTAGGGCTTTGGGAGTCTTGGCGTCTATACAGTAAAGGACGGATATGACAACATTCTCCCAAAGCCCCCCCTCATACTTTTCTGGTTGAGGACTGGAGGAAAATCTGGCACTCTAAAGGCTGGCCGAAAGTCAACTTTTTTGCCTGGTAGTGCATGCACAATGGAATCCTCACTTTTGATAATCTCAGATCAAAAGGTATCATCGGCCCTTCTCAATGTGTTCTATGCTACAAGAGCGAGGAAACTACTGACCACTTGCTGTTTGGTTGCCCTTTCACCCGACAGATTTGGCTGCGTTGGTTTGCATACTTTAAATTTCAAGTAAGTGGTGACCTGAACCGGATGAATATCTGGGCAAAATGGTAGAAGGGTAGATTCAAATCTAAAGCTCTTCGTTTTGGCTGGGAGATCGGGTTAAGCTTTATCTGGTGGCAAGTATGGCTGGAAAGAAATGCCAAAATTTTTAGAGAAACTTTTACTGCTCTAGACGGGGTTTGGCAGACCATTTGGAGCAAGGTTACCGAAACTGTGGCTGTTCATGCGGAGGAGGAAGCTCAAATTGCCATTGGAGCTATGGACGACCGCGGTGAACTGCTAGAGGGACAGGACAGAAATTGTTGGAAACCTCCCCCTGTAGGTTGGATTAAAATCAATACTGATGGAGCTGCAAAAGGTAATCCGGGTAGAGCCAAAATTGGAGTGGTGTGCCGGGACCATGCTGGGACTGTGCTCTATTGGGAATTGCAAGGCCTAGGAAGAACCACTAACAATGAAGTTGAAGCCATTGCCATTAAGTCTGCTTCTATTTGGGCAGTGAAACATGGCCACCGCAGGATTATTCTTGAATCAGACTCACAAATTTTGGTTGGAGCTCTGGACTGCATGAGGAACTTTGATCTGAAAGCTTGGAGGTTGAGGGCTCTTGTTACCCAAATTAAAGAATTATGGAAGGAATTGGAGGACGTGATCCCAGTTTATGCGAGTAGAGACTTGAACAAAGCGGCTGACTTTCTGGCTAAGATGGGTGCGAAAAAGGAGGTTGGAGTTCAGTTGCATAGTGACATGGATATTGAGGATGAGGTGATTAGACAGGGTCTGGAAAGGTCCTTGCGCCAATGATCAAAGAAAATGCAAAGGGTGGAAAGCTGTCACGATATCGCGACATGTTGCGCCGTCGCGGTCGCTGGAGGAAAGTTGTCGCGATATCGCGACATGTTGCGCCGTCACGATCGTTGGAGGAAAGTTGTCACGATATCGTGACATGTTGCACCGTCATGGTCGCTGGAGGAAAGTTGTCGCGATATCGTGACATGTTGCACCATCGCGGTCGCTAGAGGAAAGTTGTCGCGATATCACGACATGTTGCGTTGGAGGAAAGTTGTCGCGATATCGCGACATGTTGCGTCGGCTGGAGGAAAGTTGTCACGATATCGTGACATGTTGCGCCGTCATGGTGGAGGAAAGTTGTCACGATATCGCGACATGTTGGGAGAAGTTTTGAATGTTGGGTCTGGAGGAAAGTTGTCGCGATATCGCGACATGTTGATGGTCTTGGAGGAAAGTTGTCAGGATATCGTGACATGTTGCGCTTGGAGGAAAGTTGTCGTGATATCGCGACATGTTGAGAAATGTGTTGTGGCGGTGGAGGAAAGTTGTCACGATATCGCGACATGTTGCTGGTCGGAGGAAAGTTGTGATTGGAATGGGGAGGAAAGTTGTCACGATTTCGCGACATGTGCGCATGGTCGTGGAGGAAAGTTGTCACGATTTGACATGCGAAAATGCGTTTCCGACATGTCGCTCTGTCGTGGCCAAGGGAGGAAAGTTGTCATGATTTCGCGACATGTCGCTTCGTCGCGGCCAGGGGAGGAAAGTTGTCGCGATTTCGTGACATGTTGCATTTTCGCGGCTTAGGGAGAAATGGTGTCGCGATTTCGTGACATGCTGCATTTTCGCCAAGGGAGCTTAGGTGTCACGATTTCGTGACATGTTGCTTTTTCATGGCCAATGGAGAAAAGGTGTCACGATTTCGTGACATGTTGCTTTTTTGCGGCCAAGAGAGAAAAGGTGTCGCGATTTCGCGACATGTTGCTTTTTTGCGGCCAAGAGAGAAAAGGTGTCGCGATTTCGCGACATGTTGCATTTTCGCTGCCAAAGGAGATAAGGTGTCGCGATATCGTGACATGTTGCCTTTTCGCGGCCAAAGGAGAAAAGGTGTCACGATTTCGCGACATGTTGCACTTTCGTGCCCAAAGGAGAAAAGTGTCACGATTTCGCGACTTGTTGAGTTTTCGCGGCCAAAGGAGGAAAATGTCGCGATATCGCGACATGTTGCTTTTTCACGGCCAAAGGGGAAAGGTGTCACGATTTCGTGACATGTTGCTTGTTCGCGGCCTAAGGAGAAGATTTGTGTCACGATTTCGTGACAAGCTGCTTCATCTATTGTAAGATTGTGTTCTCTCTGAGTTCGGCTGGGAAGAGTCTCTTCCCTTATTGTAATTGATCTTTGTTTTAATACAAGTTTTTTCAAAATTTTCAAAAATAAATTATCGAGTCCAAAGGAAAATTTATTTTATTTCATTTGCTATAAATACCCCTTTCACTTTCTTATTTTCTCACCATTAATTTATCTCTCAAAAACTACAATACACTTGTTTATGATTACCATTTCTAACATTGCTTCTATATTATTTACCTTTGTTGCTATCATATCATGCATCCTATTTTTCTCTCTTCTCTTGTCTTTATAGGTACAAATAAATTCATTGATCGTTGGTTTGCTACCTTCCATGGACGAGGATAAGACACTTTACTAGGATTCATAACCAAAGGTCATTGATTGTTATTTGAGGACCAATTTGCAAAGTAGGATAAAGCCTCTACAAATATCCCAAGTGTTATCTCTCCTTACTATGATGACATTGCAAGAAGGATAGTGTAGGAAGGATATTTTTTATTTTTTTGAATAGAACCATCCTTGATGCCCTAGGTATCAAGTGATGATTTTACTACATTAGGATTAGCCCTAGCTTGCTAGCATATTATGGATTATTTTTTTTGGAGTAGATTACATTATTTGGTACATGCTAATGTAATGTTTGAACACTTACACATAGATCCAAGACCTAGGAGGCATTTCAACCTGGCGTAGTTATAGCAATTACTGCACCCGCCACTCTAGGCATACAGTGAGCATCTTTCACCTGGAGACCCTATCAAACCATCAGTACCTAGGGCAGACCCTATTTGTAGGTCCGTGCATAGGGCTGATCCCTTTGTGCCAGTGCCTACAGAGCCAGATCCAAAGCACCAAGAACATCTAGAATGTCGAGTTGTCACATTTGCGGTAATGGAGATTACAATCATTTCATCAACATGGTCTCCATTGACTTGACCGCCCCCATCCATGATCCAGCCAATCCAACACGATTATTGCATCTAGACATAGAAGCTATCGATTGGGATCGCACTGACACACCACCATCTCCATCAGAGTATTGGCCTTGCGGTGGGATGTTTCATTTCACTCCAGGACAGACTCAGGATGTCTTCCATGCTGAAGAGGAACTTGACGTTCCTAATGATGATCTTAATTCAGCAAATGATATCCATCTGATCCCAATTCCACACCAGTTGGAAGACGGATCCCATATGTCAGTTGAAGCAACGACTGATGTAGACATCGACACAGATCCAATGAATCCACGGATTCTCAAGCTGGGGGTAAGTCTTTCCCCCGAAGAGCGAGCCGATTATGTTACCCTTCTTAAGGAAAAGAAGGAGGTTTTTGCATGGTCATACAAGGATATGTCGGGACTAGACCCACAACTAGTCACGCACAATTTAACGCTTGATCCGACAATCAAGCCAATCAAGCAAAAACTACGCAAGATGCATCCAACAGTGGCCTTAATGGTAAAATATGAGTTACAAAAGTTGTTGGATGCCCAGTTTGTCATCTGTGTGGATTATCCGCCATGGTTGTCTAACATGGTTCTCGTCAAGAAGCCCGATGGGAGGATTCGCATATGCACTGATTTTTGAGATCTTAACAAAGCGAGTCCTAAGGATGATTTTCCTTTTCCGAGCATCGACGCGTTGGTAGATGCTACAGCGGGCCACGAAATGCTTTCCCTTATGGATGGTTTCTCAGGATACAATCAGATTCGTATCAATCCTGAGGACCAACTAAAAACGGCATTCACAACGCCTTGGGGGACATTTTGCTATAAGGTCATGCCTTTTGGCCTTAAAAATGTCGGAGCCACCTACCAACGTGCCATGACATACATCTTTCATGATTACATGCACAAAACTTTGGAAGATTACATGGATGATTTGTTGGCCAAATCTCTTTTGCGCCCAGATCACATCGGTGACTTGAGTAAGGTCCTTGATCGCCTCATTGAGCATAAAGTCAGACTAAACCCCAAGAAGTGCATCTTTGGCGTCACCTCTGGAAATCTCTTGGGTTTCATAGTCTCCAAACGAGGAATTGAGGTTGATCCAAACAAAGTCAAGGCAATCCTTGAAATGCGTCCCCCAACCACCATCAAGCAGCTCAAGAGTCTACAGGGAAAGGTTGCGTCGATCAAGCGCTTCATAGCGCAGTTATCTGACAAATGCCGACCCATGAATAAATTATTGCATAAAGGGGTCACATTTCATTGGGATGACGAGTGCCAGTCAGCCTTTGATGACATTAAATAGTACTTGGCTTCGCCGCCAATATTGGCACCACCTAGACCAGGAGTGCCGTTCTATTTATACATCTCAGCCATCGAGGTGGCACTGGGCGCCATGCTGTCCTAGAAAAATGAACTTCACGAGAGAACAGGCTACATACTATCTTAGCCGCACCCCGGTCGGTTATGAACTTAACTATGCATATGTTGAAAAGCTCTGCTTGGCAGTGGTGTTTGCTACCAAAAAGCTACGCCACTACATGCTTAGTAATAAGACGTATGTTGTGTCTAAGGAGAATCCATTGCGATACATGATGAGTCGTACTTATCATAGTAGTCGCACGACGAAATGGATCATGTTGTTGACGGAGTTTGACATAGAGTTCATTGGACAGAAATCTATAAAAGGTCAAGTCATCGCCGATCAACTAGCCGAGGCTCCTCTTGAAGACGATCAGCCTCTGACTTTTGAACTACCTGATGATGGGGTCTTCCATGTTTCAGAGTCGCCAGATTCTGATGAGCCTGAGTCACAGGCTGACATAACCCTATTCTTCGATGGTTCTAAATGTGAGCAAGGGGGTGGTGCGGGAATTGTATTCTTCACTCCGCAAGGTGCTCCAATGCCCTTGTCATTTAAATTAGACTTCCCGTGCACCAACAACAATGCAGAATACGAAGCCTTGCTCATAGGTCTTCAGACAACAATCACCATGAACATTAAATGATTGAACATCTTTGGTGATTCGCTGTTAATTGTCAATCAAGTAAAGGGGATATACCAATGTAAATGTCCAGTTTTGCGGTCTTATAAAGTCCTTGTGGACAAATTCCTGGCACAACTTGAATGGTATGACATCGAGGCACTCCCTCGATCATCAAATCATTTTGCGGATACTATGGCCTCCTTGGGGTCACTCATCCCGCAAGACCCTTCTGGTGAAATGACAACCATTCAAGTTAAAACATTATCGCAATCTGCGATGGAGCGTGCAAGCTCTGATCTGACGCCAGGAATCCACATGATCCAGATTGAACCATCTCCGGATAAGTTCTCTCGAATTCGAGATTGTTTGATTCAAGCCAACTAGGGGTCCTTGTTCTCCCCGACCCCTCTTACTAGCAACACCACGTTGTTTTTACAAGTTCTTTCCTGCTCAGCTTTTGTTCGGGATAAACTTCAAGAGGGATTGGCCGTTCATACTATCGAGGTTTCTGATCAGCAAGATTGGTACACACCCATTCGGGATTACCTCAAGCTAGGTAATCTCCCACTTGGATTGACACAAGCCGTGAAAAGATCATTCAAACAGAAAGCGGCAAAGCATGTCTTGTTAGGAGACATTTTGTATCATCGAAATTATGAAGGAATCCTCCTTCGTTGTTTGGACCAACAAGAGTCCGCTTGGGCGATCACCCAAGCTCACGATGGTACATGTGGTGGCCACTTCAGCGGTATGGCCATCGCAAAGCGCATTCTTCGCATGGGTTATTATTGGCCATCTTTAGAGCGAGATTGTTGTGCATATGTGAAGAAGTGCGTGAAGTGTCGGCACCATGCTAATTTGACACACGTACCTTCTTAGGCCTTGCAGCCGATTCAATCGGTTTGGCCTTTTTCATAGTGGGGCTTTGATCTAATTGGAAAGATCTCCCCTGCATCGTCTGGTCGTCACACGTTTATTTTAACGGCCACAGAGTACTTTACCAAATGGGTGGAAGCAATTCCACTGACCACTACGACTGGAGCCCGCATTGCGGAGTTTATTTTGCATAACATCATATGTCATTTTGGTATTCCATCCAAAATAGTCTCGGATAATGGGACACCATTCAAGAATAAAGATGTGCGTGCTTTGACCACAAAGTACAAGATTCAACATAGCTTTTCAACACCCTATTATCCGTAGGCAAATGGGCAAGCAGAGGCGTCAAACAAAATGCTAGTCGCCATTCTCAAAAAGATAGTTGCAGACAATCATAAAGACTGGCACATTCAGATCCCGCTTGCCCTATGGGCTTATCGCACCAGCATTCGAACGCCCACTGGGGCAACTCCATTTTTGTTGGTGTATGGCTCCGAGGCAGTCATGCCTTTTGAGTTGGAAATTCCTTCCCTACGCATTTCAATGCAAGAGTTCATCGATGATGACACTGCATGGCAAGCCCGGTTAGATCAACTGACGTTGCTCGATGAACGACGCGTTAATGCTCTCGAGCATTTGCGTATCTATCAAGAGCGACTTAAGAAAGCATACAACATGAAAGTCCACCTTAGGGAATTTTAGGTTGGTGACTTGGTCTTAAAAGAGAACCAACAGAATTCTAATTTGTCGTCCCATCTACGGGACAAGTTCACGGCAAACTGGTTAGGTCCTTACATCATTGACAGTAAAATAGGACCCGAAACATACCGGCTTGCCTCTCTTGAAGGAATCAAGGAAACAGAACCCTTGAACATCATTCATTTGAGGCCATTCCACAGCTAGAGAGCCATAGTCCAACAAAAAGCTCCAAGGATTACCACAATCGCTTGGTCAACCCAAAAAGCTCCAAGGATTATCACAATCGCTTGGTCAACCCAAAAAGCTCCAAGGATTATCACAATCGCTTGGTCAACCCAAAAAGCTCCAAGGATTACCACAATCGCTTGGTCAACCCAAAAAGCTCCAAGGATTATCACAATCGCTTGGTCAACCCAAAAAGCTCCAAGGATTATCACAATCGCTTGGTCAACCCAAAAGCTCCAAGGATTATCATAATCGCTTGGTCATCCCTAAATGCCCCAAAGGTATCTATAAACCCTTTGGTCAACACCAAAAGCTCCAAGCATTACCATAACTGCTTGGTCAACATAAATATTCAAAAATCAACAAAAACAACACAAAAATCAAAAATCACAAAAACAATTGCATTTCAATTCCATGCATAAAAAAAAAAATCAAAATCACAAAAACATTTGCATTTCAATTCCATGCATTCTCATAAAAATCAAAATCACAAAAACAATTGCATTCCAATTCCATGCATTCTCATAAAAATCAAAATACAAAAATATAGGTTACATTAAGCATTGCATCCATACATTGCATACTTCGCTAGGTCATACAAGTCAAAAGCACCATAGGCTGTCATTACTTGGCAATTCCATCATTTCCACCTCAGATCCATTTTCATAAACGCCTACATCCAGCATATCACCCTTTTATTTTAGCATCGTCAGTTGTCGCCTAATGTATATAGGGTTTTCGTCATTCAGATGTCTTTAAATTTCTAGCCAAAACTGTACATAGTTAAGCAGATTTTACACGGGAAAGTTTTACTTGGATCACGCCTTGTTACGTAGCATCCCAACACAAATTAACACACATATAATAATTCCTAAGTTGTGTGAACGAAAGATGAAACCTGCACCGTAATCCCGGTTACCATAAGCGAAACGGCTATCTTGCTTATCCCCCTGTGCAAATGACCCTAGGAATGCTGAGAGTTGGCAAAAGGACAAGCATCCTCCCTACCCAATTCCCCATGAATCCCAAGTTCTCAAAAGTTGCAAAAACATCAAAAATTTGCAAAACGTCAAAACACTACAAATTTGACATCCTACAAGTGCACACATCAAAAGGCACAAACAATAGTGATTCTCGTCACTCCATATTCAAATCCCTTGCTCAAAAAAAAAAAAAAAAAAAACATAAACTAAAATAAACAGTGATTTTATCACTATAAAGAGCAAGTATCCCAATACCCTTGAAGAAAAGAAGGGAGTCGAACTTGAATCCCTGGAACTCTCAGTATTTCGATAGGTCATGAGGCAAGCTTCAGTATCGGTTTGGTTGATAGCCTATTGGTCACTGGCGGTAAACCTCCCGCATGACGATATATCTGTCACATTAACTTGTGTGCAGATCAATGTTTGCATGTGGATGAGCTAGCTTATGGTATCCTAGATAACATCGCAGATTAATCTGACTAAATACAATAAAGGAGTTAGTGGAGCTAATTAGGTGATCCTCGATACGAGTTCGGTTGAAAGCCCATCCGGCATCGGCGGTATCCCGATGAATAACACATAAATGAACTCAATTGCACACATAAGGATGTGAAATAACTTGGTTACATTCAAGTCGAATTTAGACCTTGTTCAAAAAGTCTTGCGAGATAAATGTACAATCTTGGCTAGTTAGTTAAAAATATCTGCATCTCGAAAAGCTTAACTACATTTTCAAACAACCGATACATTTCATTCCATACATCACCATCAAAAAATAGACAAAATACAAAAACAAAGTTTCCACATGCACAAGCATTCCACAAAGTTATCCCATTACTATAGCAAGTCAATCCAATCTTGTACAGTCTATGGTGCATCGACAAATCATCAACAATTCATTTCATTCATTCCATATGCATACATCATACAAATTAGAATCATCGCATTCATAAATTGCATATGCATACATCAATGTAAAAACATGCACATAAAAATAAATCATGAAAAATGATAAACACCAAAAAGAATCATCTGTATATATATCATAACAAAAATTGCCTGCAGGCTACAGTGCACTGGTCCTCAGACCTCCCTCCCATCATCCAAAATCCCAAAACCCCCAGCCTAGGGCGTCGGCCACCATGATCACGCAGGATCGGTGCGACGAGAGCTACCCCCTATGGTATCCGTCCTCTGAGATCTCTCAGGGCGACTGCTCGCCCTTGCATCCCGACCACTCGCACCTCCCTCCTCTCGCCGCCTACGTCGAGATGATGCCGACTGCTCCGTCCCGCTATCTCTCATCCTGTACGACGAGCCACTGGTCGGAGGCTCTGGTATTCGCCCACCAAGGTGGATAATCTCACCCTCCATCTCCGATCGATGCCCCCCAATCTGCCTCTCGTCGCCTCCACTCTGCCTCTCGCCTACGGTAGTACGCGATGGCGTCATCGCGCTGTGCTAGCTGCACCCGTAGGAGATCCCTCTCCCGTGCAGCATCCGTATCCCCACCCTGCTGGTGAGACGCAGCCCCTGCGCTCCCTCGCCTTGCCAACTGTGTCCGTAGGAGATCCCTCTCCTGCGTCATCTCCGCAAGCTCTCCATCCCGCCTCTGCAGCAACCCCGTCAATCGCGCTACCTCAGCGCGCAACCCCGCCTCTGTCTCCTCCGACCCAGCCTGCTCTGGAGCATCCTGCATCTCTGGCTGATCCTCCTCATCCACATCATCTCCTGCATCTGCCACCTCCACCATCTCCACATCCGCAGGAGCTCCCCAACCCTCTCCTGGTGCCTCTGCACCCTCTCCGCCTCCCGCTGCCTCATCTCCTCCCAATGGCCCCTCACCTCGCCACTGCCGCAGCGTCCACCACTCCTGGTACTCGGCCGTCACTCCGACGTCATCTACGTCTGGAATGTCCAATACTGTATCAGACTCCTCCCCCAATGGCTCGAGGATCGACGTAGCTAAGGTCCTCTCATCACTCCGACGCCGATAGACTATGGGTTCCCCAGGAACCCCTGGCGTACCCCAAACTGTCGCGTCACTCGGAGGTAGTGGAAGTACTCCTGCTCTGTCCCATGCCGCCCAATCACCCATCTCCCCCTTCGAACCCACCGAAGCCAATCATCCACCTCTGGCCATGCGGGACAATCCCGATATGGCCTCCATACCACATCCTCGGGAGTCAGTCATGCCAATGCATCTCTGTAATGGTCCACGTCTCCCACGAACCGCCGACTCTACCCCCGCTCCTCCGATCGATACCATAGAGCACCATACCCAATATCTCTGTCAACCATGTCAGCTCGGGTAGTCCAGGGCAGCCCTCGTGGTCGCTCTATGGCTATATGCTGCCGGGCCCAGCATCGCAACAAGAAACCGCAGCCAATCCCCTTCCGCCTCCGATAGCGGACCTCATACAACTCATCATACAACTGAGCCAAAAGTGTCTGGCCCCATCTCATAATCATCGGCTCTATCACCGGACACTCCACTAGCTGCCATACCACCTCCAATAGGTTCCATGGGAACCTCGCTCCTGACGAGTCTGGCAGGAGCATGTTGGAAATGAGGCTCATGAGTAGTGCATGCCTCACTCCCAACATTCCCCTCGCATACCAATATCGTACCAAAATCCCCCCAATATGACAATCCAACTCCGCCCTCTCCAACGAGGTCATCCCATCCTCATCCTCTCCATATCCAAAATACCGCGTCAGTACAGCCGTCCTCTGGACCCGTGGCGTCGTCCGAATGGGAACCCCGTCTATCGAAATCCAAAGAATCCGATACACGTCCTCTAAGGTGACAGTCATCTCCCCTGTCGAAAGATGGAAGGTGTTCGTCCGAACATCCCATAGGTCGATCAATGCTGTAAGGTACGCCCGATCCGCCACAACTGCATCCAACCGAGCCACATGCTTGAGCCCTAGGGCATCAAGCCAATCCCAGTCCTCAGCTGTCAATGCCTCGCGGGCATTAGAAAAAATAGTCGGCACCCGATGTCGACTCTTCACCACCTGCACATCACAGAAAACAACAAACATCAAAAACATGCATCAAATTACCATCACATGTACAAAAATGCATAACTATACAGTAACATCTTTCATTCACATGTACATCCAAAAAAAAAAAAAAATTTCATTTCTCAAAAACAACAAAAATTTGACATGGTTTACCTACGTTTACTAAGTTTACCATTTCAAAAAAATTTCTTTTTTATTTCATTTTTTTCTTTACTTTTTTACCATTCAAAAATTCATCCATTTTTCATCTTTCAATTTCATCAAAAAAAGACAAAAATTTGACATGGTTTACCTACGGTTTTACCTAAGTTTACCATTTCAAACAAAAAAATTCATCCATTTTTCATTTTTAATTTCATCAAAAAACGACAAAAATTTGACATGGTTTACCTACGGTTTTACCTAAGTTTACCATTTCAAAACAAAAAAATTCATCCATTTTTCATTTTTAATTTCATCAAAAATGACAAAAATTTGACATGGTTTACCTACGGTTTTACCTAAGTTTACCATTTCAAACAAAAAAATTCATCAATTTTTCATTTTTACATTTCATCAAAAACAAAAAAACATCAACATGGTTTACCTACGGTTTCGACCTAAGTTTACCATTTCAAACAAAAAAATTTTATCCATTTTCCATTTTTTAATTCCATAAAAATTACAAAAAAATATGGGCATGGTTTACCTATGGTTTCGACCTAAGTTTTACCATTCACATCAAAAAAAAACATTTTTAACCATGGTTACCCTAAAAGTGTTACTCTAAGTTTCATTTTGGGTTTATCCTATGGTTTTCCATCTAAGTTTCCATCGGTTTGCATCCATGTTTCATTTGGTTTCATTCATTTACCTTTTAATTTAATTAATTAAGGTTTCATGCTTTAAACAAACGAAAAACAATAAAAACACATTTGCATTTTTCAAATTCACAATCGAGGAGATAGTGCACTTACTGGTCTCGCCTCGGCTCCGCCGCTCGACGACCCGGTCTGTGCACTCATGATGGCTGGAAAATCTGGCAGCGCTTCGCGTCAAAAAATCTACCTCCTCCTCCCCAGAGCTCCAAATCGCAATCGATGAACAGTGCAAATGAGCCAAATCCGTCATTTTTGCATATTTATACTTTTTGTCAGCTGGTAATCGTCCCTGACCGGGACGAGCGCTCTTCGGCGCGCTCGTCCCACCCCAGGACGAGTACCACCGTGGCGCTCGTCCCACCCCAGGACGAGTACCATCACGGCACTCGTCCCACCTCGGGACGAATAAAAAAAAAAAAAAAAATCAAAAACAACACATAAAAATGACAAATGCCAACAAAACCACTAAAAATTGCCGGACAAAAGTGCTCTTGCACTTAACCTCTTGGCATAAGAAAACTGATGTCGGGGTCTACCTTGTCGTTATCCTACTCCCTAAGAAGGCTACCATAGCCGGACCGCTCCACGGGAAGACGGATTTTTGCCAATGTTAACCCCAAATGGCATCTCAAAATGGGTTCACACTCACCAAAAATAGGTCAAAACAGTCGAGAAACTGCTCGAGCATGCTTAGCGGTAAACCATCTAAAGGCACCCTTGCACAAGTCATCTTGGGTCAAGCGACTCGTCGCTTTTCTCATGTCGGTCATTCCCTCATCGATTCGTCGCTTGAGGGGGTAGTCACACTTAGTTGCCAATCAACACCAATATACCCAGTCTTGGAAATGACACGCATTCAAAGGATCATTGCAAAAGACAATCGCGCCCCTGCTTGGGGCAGCAAACAAGCAATCATCACAAACTGATCATATACTTGGCATTCGTGAATCATGAACTCAAGGTTCCCACAACAAAAGGTTGCGCCCTTTGCCTATTCATGATCGATCAATGTCTAAGTTCAAGTAATACCTCACCGAACCAGGTTAATGCTTGATTTAAGTTCCTTAGCTCGTCGAAAGCAAGGATTCAAGAATGCGTGCCCTTTCCATACTTGGGGCATCAAGAGTTGGTTAGGTTACTGAGAAACCCTAATCATTAGTGCTTTGGTTATATATTTTTGCTCAGCACTGCACCATGTGCAGCGCTTCCCAAAAAGGGGCATCTGTAGACACCAAAACAGCACCAATCCGATTATGTGACAACAAGCACTGATCGCACTAACACACACAGCCCCCAGGGCAGCCCTCAGAGGTTAAACAGTGGTTCTAACCACTCACACAACAGTTTTGCAAGTCAAAAATCAATTTGGCACCTTTTAGACACTCTATTGCTTATTCGTCCCACCCAGGGACGAGTGCGGATTTGTACTCGTCCTACCCAGGGACGAGTGCAGATTGATACTCGTCTCACCCAGAGACGATTACCAGCGCTCGCTTCGGGGTGGGACGAATGTCAAGTTTGACCGACAAAAAGTCAAATCTCGGCATATAACAACTCAGAACTGCCACTTAGCTTTTCCTGCATGACATAGGAGTGCGAGTGAGTTCTTTTGACAACTCATATCCGCCAATTGACTTTCCCTTCACTGCATGGGAATGAGAGTGAGCTTTTTAAGACAACTCAGATTTGCCACTTAGCTATCCCTTCATTGCATGGGAGTGCAAGTGAGCTTTTCTAAAACATACAAAGACATGCACAGAGACAGTTAAGAATCCCTTGATCAAGAAGAAGTCTTCTTTTCACACAAAAAGCATTCATGCAAAGAAACACTTTTGCATGTTAATTCAAAGAGACCCCTTGGGTCTATAAAATGGTGAGTTTCCTCACCCAAAAGATATACCGAGAAGGAGCATTTTGAGCGACGAAGTGCTTGCTAATTCATTTACTTGCGATTTGTGTTTTCAACATCCATAATCTCTTAATCGAAAGAGAGGTTATTGGGTGACTTTTGAAGGCACGAATCAAGAACCAACACCGATTTTTCTGACCACAATATTCTACCAATTTTCCGACAACACATCACATCAGGTTTCGGACCCATCCTAAGCGGATTGGTGTCGAAGCAAAGTTTCACCCGCGGGTGGTTTGCCTTCGGGCACCCCCCCGCTTTATTTCTTTTATAGTATTTAGCTAGTTTCATGTTTATGCTTTTGTCAAGTTTTCATTTCATTTAGATTCATTTTAACCATCGTTAGATTCATCTTTTATTTTTCATACACAGGTGCTACTGATTCTTTGTTTGTTTCTTTGAACGCAGATTTGCAGCATTGGAGGAGCAGCGAGGAATCGACCTTTACCAACGCAAGCGACGACGACGTTTTGGTTCGCCCATCTTATATGTGGGCACGCGGAAGAAGGAATTCTGAAACAAGTTGTAAAAGAGCAACATTTAACGCTCCTATCCCCTAAAAAGGAAGGAGACGCATTGTAACACGAATTTGCAAAGCATATCAATAAAAGGGCCGATTTTTATATTGCTTTAATATCTTGTGTTCATGTTCTTCCTTTTTACGCATTTTTCAATAACATAGGATTTAAGCGTTATTTTAGTTTCATTTACATTGCAATTTTAGTTTATCCTTTTTGTTTCTGGAATCTCGTGTTTTCACTATGGTATAATGTAAACATTAGAATAGCGTTTGAGTTTATAGTTTATGAGAGTGATTTATATTTCCTCTTTTATGTAAGTGTTTATATGCAGGATATGTACAAGTGTCATATATGTAAGATTGCAAGTGTGTAATGAGAGAAATTACACAAGTGTTAGTGTGCAAATGTGTAATATGATAAAGTGCACAAGTGTCATGTATTAGGAGTACATGTAGAAGTATAAGTTTCATGTATTAAGAGTGCAAGTGTCATAGAGTTAAGTGTACATGTAAGTAGAGAGTCAAGAGTTATGTACACAAGTGGCAAGAAGAAAAGCCAAAGGACATGTGGGCCTTGTCTTATGTAAAAAATAGGAAATATTACAACTCCTGGATATGTGAGGAGTGCAATAGTCAAGTATTGAAGAGTCACCTTTTTAAGGTTATATAATGGAGACAAAGCTCCATGAAATGGATCTAGAAATGTATGACACATTCAAACATGAATATTGAAGCTTGTATGTATATTTTGAGCAATTATACAGTAGTGTTCTTCATGTTATTGCATAAATGATTTTGGCCATTTTACGTTTATATTTGATATTATCTTGAATGTTATGATTATTTATATTGGTCAACTTAAATTTTGATAGCTCTTATATTAATGTCTACTATAGATCAAAGATATTGGAACCTAATATAATTTGGCTTAAAACCCAATAGTGTTATAAGAGCCATTATCATATTTAGAGCTATGTCAAGTAGTCTCTATTGCTACCATTGAAGGAATTCTTCAATGTGATTGCTGCAAATTTTGACTTTGCATATTGATATAGGTCCTCAACCGCAGTATTTCCACTTTAAAGGAAGTGAAGACTAGGACTTCATTCAAAGGCTTGGAGAGTAGATTAAAAGGGTCAACTTTAAATAAATTTGGATGTGAGGGGTGAGGTGTTGAAAAACCCATGCACTCTTAACAAAAGGGTATTTAAAGATGTATGTTTGCAAAAAATCATGAAAAACAAACAAAACTATGAATAGTAAAAGCATATAACCATAACATCGTAATAAATCAAGAAAAAATATGGAGGCAATTCCATTTTATTAATAATAGCTTATTCCTTAAAAGCGTGGTTACAATTGCATCCCCTTGAGGGATTTTGTCATTTTGATACAATCAATACAATAGATAATTGAGAGGGTTTGATTCTCCTCTAGGAATGGAACTAATGCACTTTTTGAGGTTCTCTCGCATCCATGAATCATCTTGAAGAGGGTTTCTTCGTGACCTCCACAAGGGGTGATAATATTTGAATTCTCATACTCTTCCTTCCTCACACAAGACCTGTATTCTATACACAAGAAATCAAATGTAGTTAATATCATGTGCATATATAATGGTAACAAAAACAATAAATAATCGAAATCTAGTAAATGCATGCATACAATGAAATCTAATTTGAATTGTAAAGTAAAAAAACTATTAAAATCTATTGAAACAGGAAATAAAGGGCGACTCTAGGTTCAATCTGTGGTGTTTTCGATGGATTGGGTGCACTGTTGTAGTGGCTTGGTGGGTCTATATCGTTCTTCAAAGAAAACAAGCGAGGTCAAGCGGAAGAAAGAAATGCTCACCTCTATCCCTTGGAGCAGTCCAATGACATGGCCTTCTTAGGGAGTTGAGATGAATAACACTTCGATTTCCACAAAAGTTGTTTGGATCTCTGGTCAAAATCTGGCAGCACTTCGTTACTTGAAATTTGAGAACTTGGTATATTTTTGAAAGAGGGGTGAGCACTATTATATAGATTCCTCGAAAGGAATCTAATAATAGTGCCAACCTATGCATGAAAAAGCGAAGGATCAGTTTGCATTGAGAAAATGAATGCTTTTTCTCTTAAAATCTCATGCAAACTGATTGCATCATGCTTTTTGTCTAATCTTGGCTCATGCACACACAAAATTACGATGTGAGTTCATGCACGGGTTTAACTGGTGGTTTCGACTGCCAGTTATGTCCCACTCTTTTTTGGCTTTGCTTCTGGCGCGACCATCCCGGGGTGGGACAAACCTGACTAGGGGTCATCCCTTGGTAGGATGACCTGGAGGTCATCCCTAGGAGGGATGGCCAGGGTTGCAAAGGGAAATATCCCTTGTTTGAGTGGTGAAAACCACTATTTAAGCCCTAGGGCTGCCCAAGGTGGGTCATATGGTCTTCAAGGAGTCCATATAGGTAGTCTCCTCAATATGATGTGTTTTAGGTGTCTACAGATGCCCCTTTTTGGGATGCATTGTGTGAAAGCACAATACAGAGCAAAAATAGATGACCCAGAGTCAAATTGAGGGTTGATGATATTCATTGATCTGATCAATGTTAGATGCCCCAATCATGAAAAGAGCATGCATTTTTGAACCATTGCTTTTGACAAGTTGAAGAACTTGGTTTTAGTAAAACTTTCAACCAAGGGTGGATATTTGTCTAGTCCACAAGGTGATGACCTTAGGTATACCAAACAAGAAATTTTGTCTATGTTTTTATGTATTTAGTTGAAATTTTTGCTTGTTATTTGCCCCAAGAAATAAGGGCATGATTGTCTTTGGTAATGATTCTTGAATAAATGCAATTTGCATGATTGAGTATTTTTATTATTGATTTGATTATGAATTTTGTGATTATATGACTACCCCCTCAAGCGACGAGTCGATGAGGAAATGGAAAAATGATGAAAGTGATGAGTCACTTGACCAAGATGATTTGATTTGGGTTTTCTAGGACCATTACAAAAGTTTAAAGGGCTCATGACCCCATTACAACCTTGATTTTGACCCATTTATTACTTCTTTTTGGTGAGTGATCTTATGGTAATTTACTCATCCTATCGAATTGCATGGACAACCAATCACTACAATCACCAAGTTTATAGAGTAAATCACTAGATACAAGATTCACTCGAGATTTTTTAGATTTTATGTGACCAAAGGGGTTAGGTGCCTTTGGAGCCTTTTGATGGTGACCAAAGGAATTGGTGGTACTTTGGAGCTTTGATTTGACCAAAGGATTGAGTGCCTTGGAGCTTTGTTGTGAAGGGCTTAGGGTGTGCCTTTGGGGCTTTTATGATGAGTTTTTTTTTGCAAATCTAGCGGTCATCTCGTGGTGGGATGGTCGTAATAAGTGTGATCGTCTGACCTCGAGATGGTCGCACATATTTGAAAATATAAAAGCAAAATTAGCATATTTCTGATATCATTTGCATAGTTGGTAGTTGGAGGAAGAAGAAGGCTTAGGAGGAGAGAACAATTTTTGATGTGGAGTGCTATCGAATTTGAATCACTATCCACCATGGACCAACCTAGGACCTCTACCACCAGTGGAGTCACAAGGAGAAAGGTAAGCACCGATTCTCACTTGTGCTTATGCAAAATGGAATGAACCCCACTAAGTAAAATGGTAAATGAACCTCACCAATGAATTAAGGTAAAGAATCACACCATAATTTAGGAGGGTAGGGTAGGTTTGCTTTTTATTATTTTTGTTTTTTTTTTTAGGGCATGAAATTGGAATTTGTTTTGCCCTATTTTAGGGTCATCTCATGGAGGGACGACCCCTCTTATGGATTTAGGGGTCATCTCTAGGTGAGATGACCATGATTCAAAACTCCCAATGATAAAAATTTTATCCATTAGGGAGGCTCGACCCAAGATGACCTCGCTTGGAGATCATCTCATTTCAAGACGGTCTCACTGTAGACATCTTGGTCCAAGATGACCTCGTTGAGTAGTTTTTTTTACTTGATTATCAAGTTTGGCAATTGTTGATTCAATGTGAGGGCCCACCATAGATTTCCCATAGTGTATATGACATAGGGTGCATTGACTAATGATGATTGGGCATGGCTTGAGGCCCTTGGCCTTAAGTAGGTGGTGAGACTAGAGGTGGTGATTGTAGATCAGGCCTACCTGATGGCCTTGATAGATCGTTGGGATAGTCGGACTAACACCTTCCACTTATCGACTGGGGAGATGATAGTTACCCTTGAGGACGTCTATCGGATTCTTTGTCTCCATTAAGGGATGCCCTATCCTATCTGCACCTACGATCTAGTGGAGTAGAGTACTCTAGAGGGTTTTTTGGGAGGATTGGGAGGTGGTTGAGAGTAGTTTGGATAGTTATGGGGTTTTAGTTGAGGTATGGTATGTGGTAGAGGTCTTCAGATCTAGATATGTAGTGGTGATGTCACTCATGTCAAATATATTATTGCCTGATTCTTTTAGAGTGAGGTTCCCCTGGAACCTCCTGGACTTGGTACAAGATTTAGTGGAGTGCATAGTTGAGGAGCCTATGATCATGGCCTAGGGGTGACCCTACTGGCACACTTATATGATGAGCTGTATGAGATTTGGTAGTGGGGGTGATGCAACTGGTGTAGCTTTCTACTTGATCTGGGGTTGGGAGGATATCTGAGTGGATAGACCAAATGGACTCCCATGGTTAGGGTGAGCTCATATGGTGGATGAGAGATCGGAATATGGGATGCGATGGATGCGAGCCTAGGAGGTTGATCCCATTTGGGTAGGCTCATGCACTACATGAGTCTCTCGAGGGACTTAGGCTAGAGTAGGTGATATGGTGGCCATACAGGGATTGCCCACCATGGATAGAGGGAGTAGAGTAGCTAGGGTAGACTAGATGTGGGTGATGGGTGGTTGGGTACCATGGCATAGAGTGGGAGTACATCTAATACTCTCATGTTTATCGATAGTTTAGGGTTCACCAAGATGTTCTTGGTGAGCCTATCATTTATCGATGTCATGAGGATGAGACTCAACTTGAGTGGTTGTGAGTGGAGCCAGTGGGGGAGGTAGTGGATTAACCACTAGTAGATCTAGGGGTGGATGATGGGTACTATGATAGAGTATGATGCATGGTGGGTGACTCAACTATGGTAGGGTGGTGGACCTATGGGTGTACCAGCTAGGTTGGTAGTAGAGGAGGGTTTTGTGGAGGTTGAGGATGAGTGATGAGTGCATCGTTGGATGGAGGGGGAGTGGGGTCAATCTACGAGGGTAGTGATGAGCCATAGGATGAGGGTGGGGATGATGAGGATCCCTAGGATGAGGATGCTCTTCTTAGAGAGTAGGTTAGATCTAATAGTAGTAGAGCGAGATACTATTATTGCAGTATATAGAGCTAATTAGCTAGGAGAGGTAGAGTAGGAGGGGATTCTCTAAGGAGAAGGATTCTTATGGTATAACTATAGAGCTCTTAGGAGGAGGTGGATAGGGTGATAGTAGAGTGAGATGCTCTATATATAAGTGGTGGTTTGATAGGGTAGGGAGGTGGATAGGCATAGGGGATGTAGGCTATAGGTGAGTGGAATTATAGATGCTATTGGGTGACTATATTTATTTGATGAAGTCTATATCTAGGATTTGGAGGATCAGGTAGGGCTACTTGGTGGTCACCTACCTGAGCACTCTTCAATAGGAGGATCTCATTAGAGTCGATGTAGTGAGTCGGGGTAGCCTTCTATGAGGCTATGGACTCCTAGGTCTATAGCTAGGCTAGAGGATTCAGTAGTCAGTGGTTTAGGGTAGCCTCATAGAGATGAGGTAGAGGGTGGTGGTGACTCTGGGGGTGTAGGCCCTACTTGACTTGGACTCATGTATTGCTCTCTTTTTGGGTGTGAGGTTTGAGGACCCACTTTATTGTAGCCTATGGGTATTTTTGTATCATGATGTACCAGATTTTACCATATATATAGATATATGATATGATTTTGATTATGGCCTATCATGTGTTTATTGCATGTTTTTATTTTATGTATGGATGCACTTTATGGATGCAATTATGGATGATGGATGTATGCCTAGACATTGTAGTATGGATGCATAGATGTATACCTAGATGTATGCATGTAGATGATGTACTAATGATATGATGATGCAAATTTTGATTTTTATGTTTATATGCTAAAACATAATGAATGAATCTAAGATGCAAAACAACCTAAATGTAAGCACCACATAATGTATAAAAGTCATCAATCAAAATGTTAACCTTTTCACAAAAGTCATACATTTGAAATCCAACCATATGTAATATGATAAAAATGTATATGATGGATGGATGACTAGTAAGATGCTATAGGGAAACAACATGGTTTTCATGAGACTCAAACACCCTAGTTGACCAGTCAAAATATGTATACTGACTACACATGACTCTGAAAGATACAAGTCTTCTAGGAAGACCTAGATATTCAATATCCCTGTGTGTGCATAGTGATGTTCATTAATGATGCATAAGACTACCCCATTGCTAGGCAGGTTTCATTCAACCCATTATTGTAATGAGGATCACCTCATGGTCATCATTATCCTGATTTTGGATGTAGTTGGACTAGACTACTAGGTAATACAAGCCACCAAAAGCTAGCTCATCCACAAGCTGACATTGGTCTATATAAAAGAAGGTCACTAATGTGATAGACATATCACCATGCGTAAGACTACTCCATTTCTAGAGGGTTTCATTCAACCCATTGTTGTAATGGAGATCATCCCATGACTTTTGAATAACTAAGGATTCTAGGGATTCAAGCTCATTACCCCCTTCTTTTCTTTTGATTTCTTTGGGATACTTGCTCATTTTTTATGATGAGCAAGGGATTTATTTGCTTAGTGGTGAAAACCACTTTTTTTTTTGGGATACTTGCTCATTTTTGTGGAGCAAGGGATTTTATTGCTTTGGGTAGGGGGAGCTTGTCCTTTTGTCAATTCTTAGCATCCTAGACCATGCACATAATAGGATGAGCAAGGGAAACCTTTCGCTTAAGGGGTAAGGACTACTTTGTAGTTTCATCCTTCCTTGTTCAAACTTGGATTTTAATGTGTGAATTTGTGTTGGGATTTTGAGATATGCAAGGTACTATCAAAGCAAGACCCTACCTTCTAAAATCCAAGATAGCTTTCTACAAAATCTGAAAGGAAAACTAGGAATGGTTGAATGATCGAAAACCCTAGTGAACACCCTATAGCAACTTATTGGTTGTGTTGAAAAACATAGTTACTCACAAAGGGGAATGTGGATGATATGATATGTGAAATGTGAGGGTTTTCCCTATGATATTTTGTAAACTAAAAGGTGTGCGTAAAATAGTCAGTGGTCATCTAAACATCATTGTTGATGTTCATCCGGTATCTACCCTATCTTATGAGGACCCCTTAATAAGCAAAAGCTCATAAGAAAAATTAAATGATGATGATGGATAAGGTTGATTAAGAAGGATGACAAGAATATAAGCGTGGTGCCAAATCCTAGTATGCAAGAACAAAATTACTAATGCTAATGTAATGAAAGAACATGCCTAATGCAAGTAGTCAATGAATGCATGATGATATGAAATGCAAAGATGAAAATGCAAATGTTTATTGAATGTTTTTGATGATTTTGTATGTGTTTTGTTGTTTTTGTTTTTGTTTATGCATGAAATACTCATAGGTGGAGGATGTTGAGAGGTTTAGGCTCCTCAACACCCTCAAGAGATGCTAACCTATATGTCCTAGGCCCTATCTTCTGTGTGATGATAAATGGGCCTAACTAGTTTACCATGAATTTGTCTTGCAAGTGCGGTGGCAAGTTGGAGTTTTGCTGATTTTATTTAAGCACAAGGTCTCCAACTTTAAAGTCCCTAAGATGGACTTTCATATCATAAGCTCACTTAAGGTGATCTTGATAAATGTGGAGGTGCTTGAGAGCATTAACATATCGTTCATCAAGAAGGGTCAATTGATCAAGGTGAGCTTGTCATGCAGTATCATCATCGATGAACTCTTGGAGTGATATGCACAATGAAGGAATTTCTAATTCCAAGGGCATAATGGCCTCAATGCCATATACTAGTGAAAAAGGAGTTGCCCTAGTGGGTATCCTAATGCTAGTTCTATAAGCCCATAATGCAAGAGGTAGTTGAAGATGCCAATATTTATGATTATCTTTGATGGTTTTCTTAAGAATGGCAATGATTATTTTGTTTGATGCCTCTACTTGCCCATTGGCTTATGGATAATAGGGCATAGAAAAGTTGTGTTGAATGTTATACTTTGTAGTCAAAGCTCACACATATTTGTTCTTGAATGGAGGCCCATTATCTAAGATAATCTTGGATGGAATACCAAAATGACATATGATATTATGGAGTATGAACTCCACAATTCTTGGTCTAGTCATAGTGGTAAGAGGGATTGCTTCCACCCATTTGGTAAAGTACTCTATGGTCATTAAGATAAATGTGTGATGGCCAAATGATGGGGGTAATATTTTCCCAATTAAATCAAAACCCCACTATGAAAAATGCCATATCGAATGAATCGGTTGTAAGGCCTGAGAAGGTACATGTAAAATATTAGCATGATGTTAATATTTCATGCACTTCTTGACATAAGCACAATAATATTTCTCCATAGTAGGCCAATAATAGCCCATTCATAGGATGCACTTAGCGATAGCCATGCCACTAAAATGGCCACTACAAGTACCATCATGAGCTTGCAAAACTACCCAAGCAGATTTATGGGGCTCTAGACAATGAAGGAGAAGACCATCATAGCCTCGATGATACAAGATATCTCCTAACAAGATATATTTTATCACTTTTTGCTTGAATGTTCATTTTGTGGCATGTGATAATCTTGAAGGGATATTACCAAGCTTTAAGAAATATTTGAGTTGGGTGAACCAATCTTGATATTGTTGAGTCTTGATTGAATGAACTGCTTGCTCCTTTTGAGATTCATCCCACATGAATGTTGATTGGGATACAACCTTAATATGGATCATTGTGTTGTTATCAAAAGGATTGTTTGGGATCAAAGACCCCCAGGAAGCATGTTTCAAAAAGTCATGTATGTGAGAGAACCATTCTTGGTATGGTTCAATCTAAATCATGTGGATAACTTCATCATCTTTTGAAGCCTCATATGAAATCATTGATTGTAAAAGTATTTTGACATGAATGGTTGTAATATCATCTAAAGGGTTCTATGGAATTAAGGATCCCAAAGAAGCCATAGTATCCACAAAATGATTAGATGAATGAGGGACTACCTCGATGTTATACCATTCCAATTTAGCTAAAATCTTATCCACAAGGGCTTTGTAAGACTGCAATATTGGACACCTGCATTGATAGATCTCTTTGACTTGGTTGACAATGAGCAAGGAATCATCAAAGATATTTAACTTCTTGATTTTCATGGTGATAGCTGCTTGAAGGCCCAAAAGGAGGGCCTCGTATTCAACATTATTATTGGTGCATGGGAAATCAAGTTTAAATGATAGGGGTATAGGAGCCCCTTGTGGTGTGAAGAACATGATTCCTGCACCACCCCTTGCTCACACTTGGAACCATCAAAGAACAACGTCATATCAGCTTTATTTTTAGGTTCTTCTAGTTCTGGCGAGTTGGATAATGCAAAAATTGCATCATCAGGCAACTCGATGGTAAGAGGTTGATTGTCCTGAAGAGGAGCCTCTACTAGTTGATCAACAATTACTTGACCTTTAATAGATTTTTGACTTATGAATTCAAGGTCAAATTCTATCAATAACATGATCCACTTTGTGGTACGACTATTATGGTACGTCTAACTCATCATGTACCATAAAGGGTTTTCCTTAGATATGACATACATTGTTTGATTGAGCATGTAATGGTGCAGCTTCTTAGTGGTAAATACCACTGCTAGGCAAAGCTTCTCAATGTATGCGTACTTGAGCTCATAGCTCACCAGGGTGTGACTGATGTAATAAATAACTTGTTCCTTATTTACTTCATTCTTTTGGGCCAACATGGTCCCTAAAGCAAAGTCGGTAGCTAATATGTATAGTAAAAATGGCACACCTGGTCGAGGTGGAGCTAAAACTGGTGGGGATGCTAGGTATTGTTTGATCTCATCAAAGGCCTTTTGACACTCATCATCCCAATTGAATGGGACCCCCTTTTGTAATAGTTGATTCATGGGTCGACATTTATCCAAAAGTTGCGCTATGAAGCATCGGATAGATGCTACCTTCCCTTGTAAGTTGTGAAGCTCCTTAAGGTTGGTAGGGGAAGCATTTCGAGTATCACCTTGACTTTGGTGGGATCAACTTTGATGCCTCATTTTGAGACTATAAAACCCAAGAGTTTTCCAGATGTAACTCCAAAGACACACTTCTTGGGGTTAAGTCTAACATTATGCTCGATGAGGCGATCAAAGACCTTCCTTAGAACATCTACGTGCTCATGATGCAATAGAGATTTAGCTAGTAAATCATCTATGTAATCCTCTAGGATTTTGTGCATGTAGTCATGAAATATGTATGTCATGGCCCATTGATATGTGGCACCAACATTTTTAAGACCAAATGGCATGACTTTGTAATAAAATGTCCCCCAAGGTGTGGTAAAGGTTGTCTTGGGTTGATCTTCGAGATTGACCCGAATCTGATTGTAGCCTGAGAAACCATCCATGAGGGATAACATTTCATGTCCTATAGTTGCATCGACTAGAGCATCGATGTTAGGAAGGGGGAATTCATCCTTAGGAGTCACTTTGTTAAGATCTCAAAAATTTATGCATATGTGAATCCTCCCATCAGGTTTTCTTATGGGTACCATGTTGGAGACCCAATCAGGATAATCGATGGGTTGAATGAACCCTGCATCCAACAATTTTTGAAGTTCATATTTAACCATTAATGCAATTTTTGGATGCATATTTCTAAGATTTTGCTTGAATGGTTTAATTTTTGGATTGAGCATCAGATTGTGCATGACCAAACTCGGGTCAAGACCTAACATATCTTTATAAGACCAAGCAAAGGCTTCTCTCTTTTCTTTCAAGAGAGCTATGATATCGGCTTGTTCCTATGGGGATAGACTATGTCCCAACTTGACATTTTTAGGAATTATGGGATCGATGTTGATATCCATATCAATTGTTTCCTCAATTGACATGTGGGATCCCTCCTCAAGTTGATGAGGTGTAGGGATCAAATGGATGTCATCAGCTAGATTTGGAGAATCAATCACTTCATCAGGTTTGATCTCAGCTTGACAAACATCTTTAGATGGCCCTTGGGAGAAATGAAATGGTTGTAACATCTCTTCACAAGGGAAGAACTCTATGGGTGATGGTGGAATTATGGCATGATCAAAATCAATGGCCTCATGGTTGAGGTGCAAAGGTTTTGAAGGGTCATTGGGATTATGAAGTGGTATGGTCAGATCAATGGAAACCATATTGATGGATGGTAGATGGTTTCCATTCATAGGTGGAAAGAGCCTATCATATATGGGTGGCCTCAAATGCATTAGAGGTGGTTGAGGTGGAGGTGGAATGATTGGATGAGGCCTAGGAGGAGCTAGGATGATTGGATCTTCTAGTGGTAGTAGCTATCATAAAATGGGCATCCTCCTAGGGAATATATGAAGGTAGAATTCATCAAGATCATTGAGAGGCTCAATAATAGTTGATTCATCCTCTGAGCTATCTGAAGCAATGGATATTGCATCAGACTCATGGTAAGAGGAATCAATGGATATGTCATCATGATCTTGAGTGGATCCACTACCCTCTTCAAGCCAATCATTCTTAGGGTCATTGGCTAGGCTAGACTCTTCTTGCTCATTGGTCTCTTCTTCTATAGTAGAGATCCAACTACTTATGTGTTCTCGATTAGAGGATGAAAGAGAGTTCATGCAAACCTGATCGCTAATCCATCACATGTGGGTAGGACCTAGATATGCTAATTTTATCTCATCCTCATACTATTCTGATGCCTCACTAGAAGAGTCAGAAGGCTCAACTAGAAACCATTGTGATGGGAATATGATCTCCTAGTAGATGAAAATAGCTTGGATCAATGTAATCATTCTCATCAATCTCATCCTCAAAGCCTATGGAAAGGTATTGGAGGGAGTCTACAAGGAGTTCATCTAACATACACATGGAATACCCTAAGCCAAATTTATCTATAGGGAGCTGATATTATGGTTGGTAAGGTGTTCGAAGACCCTATTCATACTGACCAAGACCATTCCTATGCCAATGGTAGTGGTGAAAGTACCATAGGGTAAATTTTAGGTTTGATAGATAATTGACATTCCCTAAAAATGGCTCATCATCATCCACCACCATAGGTGATGGACTTGTGGAATCATCAAGACCCCCATAAATAAAGTTTGTTTGGTTTGGGGGAACCCCCAAGGGCACAATGGTACCAATGGGTAGTGATGGCAAGTGAGGCCTACCCATGTCTTGCATAGACTCAATGAGTGGAGTGAATATGACATTCTGCACTAGATACTCAATGAGTCTAGGATTGGCCAAATGAACCATGACCTATGGTGGGGTGGATGATGATGATGGGGGTGTGGCTTGGACTGACTCATCCATAGCAATAAATGATTCTTCCTCATCCATAGGAGTTGGAGCATCTTCTACTAAGATGGTGGAAATGGATGGAGGAATCTCTTCGATTGGCTCCTTCAACTTTTTCTTGCTCGAAGGATCCAAGGAGGAAGAAGGGATATCGAGAGAAACTGATGGTAATGGTAGATATGGAGATGGTTCAATGGTTGACTATGGTGCTAGATCTAGACTCTTGATGGGATCATTAGGTCTGATGTCTAGATGTGTGGATGGCAAGGTAGACTCTTGTGGGTGGTGCACCACATTACAATACTTGAAGGGCTCTAGATCGGCATGAACCACATGAACTTGCCCTTCATGTATATACTTGAGACACTGATGCAAAATGGATGGGATACACTTCATGTCTCACATCCAAGGTCTTCCAAGCAATATATTATACTACATTGCACCCTCCAAGACATGGCACAATGTAGGAATAGTCTTTAGCCCAACCTGAATAGGAAGGACTATTGTGCCAATGATGGAGCATAAAGCATCATTGAATGCTTGGAGGGTGAATGTAGATGCTATAATATGCGAGGTTGGAAGGCTAAGGTGCTCTAGTGCATCAGTTGTTATGATATTTATTGAGGAACCTATGTCGATCAAAACCCACTTGTAGGGAATCTGATTCACACTAGCAATGATGTGCAGTGGAGGATCGGGCCCAGTAGTGGGAGTTGCCTTGATCTCATGATCATGAAATGTAATGATAGGCTCTCTACAATGTTGAATGTGCCCCACAAAATTGACAAATGAGTTGGGATCCTGGGGTTGCAATTCAACTAATTTTAGAATCTCCATTAGAGCTTCTCTGTGTGGTTGTGATTGTTGTATTAGCTCATACATGGAGAGTCTAGTCGATGTCATCCGTAGACTTTGAGTAAGTCTACTTCTAATTGTCACCATCGGGTGAGGTGGAGGACCTTGGATAGGATTTGTTGGTGGCAAAGGTTATGACATGGAAGGAATATTTATTGGAGCTAGGTGGTGCAACTTGATTTGGATACCTCCTATTCCGTGTCACAATATTAATCATCCCTACAAACCCTTGATTGGGTGGGGTTGTATGGATTTCATTTACCTATCATATTTGATCTACCGGCACCTCATGTGTAGGTAGTGGATCCTTAAATATACCCATCTATTGGTTGTTGGCTATGAGAGGATTATCGATTTGAAGTTCATTCTTGTCGAGCATATCTTGTACTTTGTTCTTAAATGTGATACATGATTGAATGTCATGACCATTTACTCGATGATAAGGATAGTATAGGTCCTCTCGATACCACTTAGGTTTGGGCTTATTAGGATCCAAGGGGTGGATCTCTAGCAATTTGATAGCCTTGGCCTCGCATAATCGATTAAAGAGTGATGCCAAAGACTCAAGCAATGGCGTATAATTGTGAGGTTGGTGACATTGTTGCCTTTGCCCCTGATTCTGTTGAGGTTGATTATACTATGCAGGAGGGGGTTGGGCCTGATAATTGTCTTGTTGTGGTGGATTTGGCTTTACAGGCCCTAGAACATTCAAGACAACTTGATTAACCATTGAGGGTTTCTATTGAGCATGGTTGCCTTTTGGGTTTTTGTTCCATTCCTTCTTTCAAAGTTTAATTTCCCCTTCCTGAATCTTAATATCCTCTATGACCTTAGCCTGAGCTAGAGCTTCCTCGAATGTTTGATATTGTTAGAGTTGTAACAATAATGAAATCTATTTTGAACAACTCCTTGTGAATAAATGAGTGAGCTCTATCATAGGTAAGGCAAATGGTAACTTTGACATGATCGCTCACCACCTATTTCCATAGTCCAAGACTGGTTCATCATCAAATTGGTAAAGATTATATAAATCAGTCAAGGTAGCTTTCTTCTTTATGCTGAATGAAAAGTATTCCAGGAATGCATTTGCAAGTTGTTCAAAGCTATGAATGTTGTGCCTTGGTAAATGATTGAACCACTCTAGGGTTGGGCTCAAGAGCATTATCAAGAAGGTTCTCAGCAATAAGGTATCATTATCCTAAAGTTGAAAGCATAGGTTCATGAAACTAGTGACATGCTCTTGTGCATCATCATCCCCTTTAAACTTATCTAACTTGGGCATTTCAAAATGCTTTAGATATGGGGGAGATGGGATAGAAGGATGTAGTGGTTGGTTGCAAAGTTGACTCAATGTGGGTTTCTTGTAACCCATTCCTGAAGCTTGTTTTTCCAATGATTGAATGCACTCAGTGAGCACCTTGTAAGCTTTAGAAGAAATGATCTCATCTCCTCACCTTTGCCCTCGAGGAGGGGGAGGTGGAAGATGCCTAATGGGGTGAGGTGGTTGATTATGGTCATCAACCATATCCTCATAATGTGACTTAGGGTACCCTTGATCTTGATACTCTGACCCTAAGTCCTCATAGGCTTCATGCTCCTATTGAGCATTATTGATTTGATATTGTAGGGGCCTATGGTATTGAGGGGGTGCATGAGGAGGATGGTTCTGATTAGGTCTAGGTGGTAATTTTTGTTTGTGCATCATGCACTTTTGTTGGATCTACTACCTATATGTACTCGGTGTGGGAACCACCTCTTGCATGGATTTTTGTAATCTCTCTTGGTATAGCCTTTCTTGATACACCCTATTTTCTTGTAGTCTCTATTGACTCAACTGATATTGCTCATCCAAGCATTGTTTATCCAATCATAGCTGGTTCAACATTACTTGTTTCTCAACATTCTTCCTAAGGGCTTGATCTAGTTGGTCAGTAGTATGGGGTCGATTGACCTTCATATTAATATGAAGAACCTTGGCTTGCTCTATAGCCCTAGAAGCTATCTATTTCCCATGATCGAGGGAAGTCATGTTAACTTGGTATTCAGGCTTATATGTAAGCTCAATATACTCAGGTGGTATAGAGGCACAATGTGCTTGCATGGAATACTCTTCTTGAGGAGTAGAGGGATTATCAAAATCTCTCTCTTCCTCATTGACTAGGATTGTATGAGCTGACATGGGTGTTCGAGTAGGATGATGAGTGCCATACCTATCTAAAAAGGTATATTGTTGACTCATCCATGGATGGTCTAGTGGAGTGGCATGATCATCTAACCTCATCCATGGTGTGTACTCTTGATCATTTTCTAACTGGTGTATAGGGTGAGTTAAAATGTGAACTCATGGTACCGACCTACTAGGACCTTCTCTCGTGCTATAGGGTTTGTCTATGGTGAGCATAAAAAGTATCTTGACTATGGAGGTCATCACTATGATCATATTAAGGATTGATAGATGCATCTTAAATGGGGATTTCCTCTAGGTCAGACTCTCTATAATAACTAGGATGCCATTCAAGAATGGCCATATCCTCTGGACTAATGTGAAGGCATTCCATGCCTCCTTGAAAATATTTTATGGTACTAGCCCTTGATCGAGCTTGGTCATGCGTAGTTACCATGGTCTTGATTACCCAAACAAACAACAAAGAAACACATAATCAAATAATGTGATTATCTCTTTTAAGTTTTAGTTGTGAATTCCTATACTATTTGGTGCATTTTGATGTTGAAAACCCCTATCTCCTATGAAACTAAGGGTAAAAAAATAGAAAACTACTAAAGGTAGTTTGAGCACACCCCCTATCGAGGAATGTAACCCAAATAGAAAAAAAATGGCTTCCTATTGGATATTGGCTCAAGGGTAACCTTATGGGAATAAATTACCCCTTAAAGGGGTCATGTTATCTAATGTCCTGGTACCAATGAAGCCTTGCTTTCCCTTAACCCTCATGTTTAAGGCATGGATAGTAATGATAATTGTATCCACTGATTATTTTAAAGAGCCTTATGGTAAAAGAGCTCTTCTAACCTTCCCACTCTGGGTGCACCCAAGAGTAGGGGACCTCTTGGTGATGAAGTCTAGGAAGCCACTCGCTTTTGGCCACTAAGTTTCTAGGGTGCGAGCCAATGGGTGGAGATGAAGCCCACCATCGTTGGTCTCGATTAATGGTTGGTGATGAAATCCAGCTCGTTAATGTTAAAGTGAAACATGGTGTGTGGGGTTCTTTTTATTTTTATGCAAAAGAAAGGAAAATCATCAAGCACTCCATGCTCTTTCACTAATGCATAAAAATTAATTTTTAATTTTAGATTTCTAAGTAAATGTTTTAATTTTAGAAACCTATAATATGTAGAACCCTACATGAGTAGCCTGGGGTCAATTAGCAAGAAATCAATCCAATGAGCAGCAGACAAGGGGTCATCTCATATAGAGATGACTTTAGACAGGGGTCATCCTACATAGGGATGGTCACTAATAGGGTCATCTCATAGAGAGATGGTTGTAGATAGGGGTCATCTAGACTAGAGATGATCATAGATAGAGGCCCGACACTAATGATTTTCTCTATCTAATCTCTGCAACTTAAATTTTTTACAATTTTTACTCAAAACATAGAGAGATAGATCATATGTACTTACCTTGAAAGCCTATGTTTGATGATGTTTTGTCTATTTTTATGCTCTCTGAGATGAGGTCATCTTCTAGAGGGATGGTTGCTAGACAAAGGTCATCTATATGATAGATGATTATTGAATAGGGGTCATCTCTATAGTATATGATCAGGCTTGTAACCTACAAACAAAAATATAAAAAATAATCAATCGAATAAATAAAAATAAGGGACTAGGTCCCATCGTGATCACCACTGAAATGCTAAAAACCAGTGCACCAAAAATAAAATAAAACTAATATGCAAACTAAATGAATAGCAAAAGATATGTAACCATAACATTATGATAAAACAAGAAAATATATGGATGTGGGTCCATTTGTATTAATAATAACTTGTTCTTTCAAAATATGATTACAATTACATCCCCTTGAGGGAGTTCACCATTTTGATACAATCAATACAATAAATAATTGAGAGGGTTTGATTCTCCTCTTGAAATAGAATTGGTGCACTTTTGGGGTTCTCTCGCATCCACGAACCATCTTGAAGAGGGTTTCTTCATGACCTCTGCAAGGGGTGATAATATCAAATTCTCACACTCTTCCTTCCTCATGTAAAACCTGTATTCTACACACAAGGAAACAAAAGGGGTTAATAGCATGTGTGGATATAATGATAATAAATAAATGATAAATAATAAAAATCTGATAAATGCATGCATGAAATGAAATCTAACTAAGTTGAACTATAAAGTAAGAAAACTATTAAGATCTATTAAAATAAAAAATAAAGAAAATAGATCTAAACCTAGAGGTCATCTCTGTGCGGGATGGTCGTACCTACAGGTCATCTCTGAGAGAGATGACCGCTAATCCATAGATCCTTTTCTCAAGGCCGATGTGAGGGTGACTCTAGGTTTGATCTGTTGGTGTTTTTGGTGGATTGGGTGCATTGTTGTAGCGGCTTGATGGGTCTGGATCAGTCTTCAAAGCAAATGAGCGAGGTCGAGTAGAAGAAAGAAATGCTCACCTCTATCCCTTGGAGCAGTCCAGCAACATGGCCTTCTTAGGGAGTTGAGATGAATAACACTTCGATTCTCATGAAAGTTGTTGGATCTCTGGTCAAAATCTGGTAGCACTTCGTTACTTGAAATTCGAGAACTCTGTATATTTTTGAAAGAGGGGTGAGCACTATTATATAGATTCCTCGAAAGGAATCTAATAATAGTGCCACCCTACGCATGAAAAAGTGAAGGATCAGTTCGCATTGAGAAAAGTGAATGCTTTTTTCCTTGAAATCTCATGCAAACTGATTGCATCATGCTTTTTGTCTAATCTTGGCTCATGCACATGCAAAATTGTGATGTGAGTTCATGCACGGGTTTAACTGGTAGTTTTGGTTTCCAGTTATGTCCCACTCTTTTTTTGGTCTACTTTTGGCACGACCGTCTCCTAGGGTGGGATGACCCTGACTAGGGGTCATCCCTTGGTAGGATGACCTCTGGAGGCCATCCCTAGGAGGGATGACCAGGGTTGCAAAGGGAAATATCCCTTGTTTGAGTGGTGAAAACCACTATTTAAGCCCTAAGGCTGCCCAAGGTGGGTCATATGGTCTTCAGGGAGTCCATATAGGTAGTCTCCTCAATATGACGTGTTTTAGGTGTCTATAAAGGGACATTCAAAGTCACCCTAATACTAATTGGATTCTCTATAAAATAGGAGAATCACATTAAAATATTATAGTGGTTCAAAACCACCATTGAAGGACAAAAATTCCTTATATATATTGTGTTGGATGAAGTGTCCAACAACTATTAAATTATTGGAGGACAAAATGAACCTTATATATATATATATATATATATATTTTTTTTTTTAAATATAATTTCATGATCAAGCATACAAAGGAATTGAAGCACCAAAAATTATTGTAACACCTTAAAATTGACTCATCTTAATTCACCCATTTGACACATTTGCATGAAAAACACAAAAAATTGTAAAAATTATATTTTGCATTTATTACCTTAAAATTCATGCCTCTTTGATGAGATCGTACTACGATCAGCAAGATCATAGTACGACCTCCGAAATCGTAGCACGATTTTAGACAATACGATCTCTACGATCGACGTACGATATCGCCGATCGTAATACGATCTTGCCCTAAAATAAAAAAATTAAAATTAGAAAAAGACAAAGTTAGTTAAATGGTTTCTTACCTCTGCTTGTGTAACTGCACGGGATCTGCGAGATCGGATCCGTTCGGTTTCACCCAAGCTTGGAAGGAGTTGCAACAATCCAACCTCCTCCCTATTCTGGACACTCTCCCCTACCTATTTAATCAGACCATCCCCTCTGCAATTCTCCTGGCTCCATCGCACTTTAGAAAACTTAGTCTAATTTTGCATCTAGCTCTTGTTATTTCAATTTGCTTGAGAGATCGGAGATTTTGTGCATATCGGATGATATAGTATCGTGATCATAGTATGAACTTGCAAGTTTGGAGTACGATCTTGCTCAAAAGGCTATGATATCTCTGCAATTGCTTGGGGGCAACCTCGAGCTCTGGTTTGCATTTTTTGCATTTTTTCCTTAATTAGTACTTCATTTAGCACATTTATCACATAGGAGATTCAATTTAATCATTTGCATCCTTGGAGTTCACCTAAAATCTTATGTAATTGCATCTTTTAAGTAAAAAGCATTCATTTATTAATTTCTTTCTATCATTATTCAATAGTAATCTATTAGATCTAGAACATATTTGTTAAAGATAATTTTAGTATAGCATTAAGATCAATCTGTTTCTATCCTCTATCCATGCATTTGTTGTCTTCTATCAAAATCGGATCATTTTGTCTGTGATCGAATTACGATCTTGCAGAATCATAATACGATCTTGCAATATCGTAATATGATATCGCCCTGTTTCTATACGATCTGGATTGCATACAAAAATTAGAAACTTCATCAGACATCCGGATTAAGGTAAGGTTTTTAATCACTTTCAGCATTGCATGTTGTCTTACTACATTCTATTTGTTGCTTGCATTTAAATTAAAAAGTGCATATAGATTAAGTTAGTTGTATATTGGCAAACTTGCAAGCTTTATGATATTGGATTAAAAATGAACACATCCAAACAAATCCTACATCCTAGGCATGGAAGCAGCCACAAATGTTTCCTGGTGAACCCAAAACCCATTCGTCAAAAAATCACCATATATAGAAGGTACAATTAAGTACCTCTCTTTGAGGTGTAGACCATCCATTCTCCCATTCCCCTCTAAGGCATGGATCCATCTACCTTGAGGAAAGGAGTGCGAGAATTTTTGGCCTACATTCTTTGGTGAACCCGACGTGAAACATAGGCATTTCTTCTGATATTCTAAATAGTTACAAAAACAAAACAAAAAATCAAACAAAAACATTAGTTAAAACACATAACTTTGCATCCCATAGATGGTAGATTACAATAGTAGAAGAGTTGTGCTTATAGATGTTAAATTATTATTAGACAGACAAGAAATTACTCAAATACTTGGACTTGATGATATTTTCTCCTTACAACAGTGGAATGAACTTTGGAAAATATTAGACATCATAAAATATCACGAGCTTGAACTTAAGAAAATCATAAGATTTGACTTATCTAGAATCTTGGATCCCTATAGTGCACCTTTCTATTTTGACCTTCAAAGAGCATGTGATAGGTGGCTAGCAGATAAGAGAGCTCTAATTTCTCCAAGCTTTTATTCCTTTGAAGATTATCTTGAGGATGCAATAGTAGTACATAAGTTCTTATCATGAGTGGAAAATCAAGAGGTTGTCTTAGATGATAAGAGAAGATTTAATAGAGTTCCTAGAGTTGTGATTTATCGAGAATATTGTCATGAATTATACTTTTATAGGTCAAATTTTGAAGTCGATTGTATTACTATAGCACATTTCATAAAATTCTTAAAAGACAATTTTAAGTTTGAAGAAGAACATTACATGACACCAGATCAACTCGAACCTATTAATGATATATATAAAAATTTTCAAGAAAATTAAGGTATAATATTATATAGGTGTGTTTGCTTTGTTGTTGCAACTTAAAAACCAAGAAAATCAAAAAAAAAAAACTCAAAAATAAAAAATCAATCATAGTATTTTATTTATTTAGTTAGGTATATATATAACATATATACCCAAAACTTTAGCACATATATATAAGATATATATCTGCAAAAAAAATTATTCTAAGACAAGATGCCCATATTAAGAAGTGGTAAACAAGTAGATAACGATAATATGGGAGAACAAGAACAAGAAGATTTTGAAGATAGAGCACTTATTGAAGAAGATGTACCTTCAGAATATGAAGGTGATAATGAGGAAGATGAAATAAAAGATCCTAATGAACCTACTTTAGATGAAAAGGGAAATGTAAAATTTGAATCTCTTTCAAATTTTACTCAATTCATAAAAGATCACATAGGGGAATTTAGTCAAGCGGTACAAATGGATAATTCAGGAGAAGGTGATATGGAATTAGCTTTAGCAAAAGCATTTTGAATACATACAAATCCATTATCTTATATGCCTTCAATAGATCAAGATGATAATCAAGCAGGACCATCTACTCAAAATATGATACCTTTGAATCAGAATGTTTCAAAACCAAAAACACAATCATCTAATATGGTTGTTAGCAACACTAAAGTAAACTTTAAACAACAAAAGCAACCATTTGCTTCTATCTTCTCTCAAGATCTTAATCAACAAATGTCAAATCAGCAACAAAAGGCTAAACAAGTACAAAATACCAACTATCAACAAAAAACTCAACAAAACATAGTTCCCACAAACACTTTACACAATAGTGTTTCAGTTGGAAATCTTCACACAACAACACCCACTTATTATCAAAGACATAATAATATGGTACAACCAAATCAATTTGATGGACAACAACAACAAGGGCTTGAAGCTATGGTCAAACAATTAGCTTCTCGCCTAGACCAAATGGATCCCTACCATCCCTCATACAGTTATCGAGAGATGTGTAGTCAACCTTTGGATCCTGTAGTTGTAGCACAACCTTATCCTAAGCATTTCCCCATGCCTGTTCTCCCGATATATAAAGGAACTGAAGATCCTATAGAGCATCTTCGTATGTTTAGAACAACATGTCATGATGTCTCTCATGATGATTTGTTGTTGCTAAAGATGTTCCCTAAAATTCTGGGAGGTATGGCCCTAGAGTGGTATTATCAATTACCCAATAACTCTTTAAGGAATTTTGAGGAAACAACAGAGATGTTTGTTCATCAGTTTAGTGCCTATATAGAAAGGCATGTGACCATTAAATATTTATACAACTTAAAACAAGGAAAATATGAAAACTTTTCTGAATTCTTGACAAAATGGAGACAACTTCTAGGCAAACTACACTTTGCATTACCTCATCGGGAAATGCTAGACATATTCATAGGCAATTTGCAAGAACAATTATCTTATGAACTTTCTACTGCAATAGTAACATCCTTTGACCAAGCCATTGATTTAGCAAGAAGGGTAGAAGATGCCCTCATTAGAAGAGGTCAATTTAAGAAGAAATATGAAGATAAAACTTCTAAGAATCAATACAAAAACAAACAAGTAGTAGGTGATGGAGTTATTGATAGTAGAAACAATTCAAATGTTAATCTTATAGAAGCCATAAAGAAGTTTGTATTGAAGGTTCCTGATAAACCACCAAGGGAATTTACAAGATTAAACCAACCTTTACATATGGTTTTACCTCAACTATTAGAACAAGGTTTGATACGGTTGCCCAAAATAAGACAACCTGATACAACCGTAGCTGGATTTAGGGTCGATTTACATTGTAACTTTCATAGGACTGATGGTCATTCAACCAACTCATGTAAATGGTTAAAACATTTGATACAAGATCTAATTGATAAAGGTGAAATGGAAGTAGAAAATTTTCCTCCAAGAAATGCTCAAAATAATACACATAAACCTCAAAATCAAAATGCAAATCAAAATTTGGATATTTTTCAACATCCTTTACCGAAACATGGTAAAGAAGTCATAAATAAAGTGGAACACCATAATGTTACTCATCCAACTCGATATGTGGGAACTATTAGTGGTTTTTTACCCCATAAAGATTTGCAAAAATCATGTGTAAATACTGAATCTCAAGTTACTATTAGACCCTTAAGAAGTTGTCAAATTACACCTTTGGAAAGTGATGAAGAAAGTAAAATAGGAAGTGAAGCAGAGATTGATTCAAATAGTTCTGAATATGAATCAGATCAAGTCATACCTATTATATATTTATTGGTCCTAGAAGAACCATTTCCAAGAAGGATGACTACTAGACCATCATATCAACAATGGCTTTCAAATGAGCAAGTAGAAAATGCTAGACCCCATTTTGGTAATCCATGACATAGTAATATTGTAGGTACCATTGGAGTGGTTACAAGGCAACAAGCACAAAATCAAAATTCTTAGGATCAAAGTGAGAAAACAACCCCATTTGTATTAAAAAATCCTACTAAGGGAAATAATGTAGCAAATCCACAACAAAGATATCCATATGATATAAATGAGCAATTAGCTACTATCACAACAAGAATATCTCTTTTGGATCTCTTAAGAACTCCTTCTATGCATAGAGAAGAATTAATGAAAACTCTAAGTAAGATGATGGTACCTGAAGATATTGAACCTAATGCTATAGTAAATGTTGTAACTTTGGATGAAATAAACTTCATAGATTTATGTGATAAAGATATCCCTCCTCAAAGTATGTATAGGGATAATCCTCTATACATCACAACATTGATTGGAGACGTAGGATTTAAGAGAGTCTTAATTGATAATGGATCATCACTAAACGTATGCACATATGATTTATTTCAAAGGTTTGGATTTAAGAAAGAAGATATGAAAAAAACTGAAATGATTATTAAAGCATTTAATGATGAAACTCAAGAAACATGTGGAGTTATGAAGATCCCATTGCAAGTTGGTCCAAGGATTTTAGATACGACTATGTTTGTTGTACCTTGTTTTGCATCATACAACATTCTTCTAGGTCGACCTTGGATCAATGCAATGAGAGCAGTACCTTCCACGTTACATCAATGTGTTAAATTTGAATTTAAAAATCAATTAGTCACTATTCATGGAGATCCTAGACCATTTGATATGTGTGTTGTGGCAGAACCTGTAGGGGTTCCATTTTGTCCTGCTATGTCTGTTGTCCATCCTAGTCCATCTTCATCATCAAAACCTTCTAAAGCTAAATCACCTTCTAAATCCACATCATCAAAAACATAGTCTAAATCATCAACATCATTATCATCATCACCTTCTGAACCTATATCTAATCCATTTCCTAAATCTATAATAGCAGATCCACCTCTTGAATCTACAACATTTAAATTTACAGCATCTATAGAACCAACCAAGGAAGATAATCCATCTACTTCATATGCCATTTTGGATGAAGTATTACCAGATTTATCTTCAGTACTGGCAACAATAGAAGAAGTTAATTTTGCTACCCAAGACTCCTTGGTACTATCTAAATTACCACCATCTCCCCGAACATTAGGCTTACCAAAGAAGGGAAGCATCTGTCATATTGGGAGTTGTGCCTTTGTTTATGCAGGATATGATTGGGGTAAATTTTCAACTATAAAAATTACAATTGATCAAGATGGATTTGCTAAATGTTATTTTTCTGATGGATATATAAAATCAAAACCAATGATGTGTGATATGGGTTATAGAGGTAAAGGTTTAGGACCTCATGAAAATGGTATAAAAGAACCTTTGGAAGTCGAAGAGTGGCCAGCCCGATGTGGTCTTGGTTATATACCTACAAAAATAGAACCATTCCCATATGAAGATGATGACCACCTGGTAACATATCAAGAATATATGGAACAAAAAGAACCTTTTAAAATGATACATAATTGTAATATGTTAACTATGGTCTATCCAAAAATGATTGCTTCTTTGGATGAATGTTTAGAGGGGGATATCTGTCATGATATATCTCTGGATGAGGTTCTAAGAAATAATTTTTTCTTTGATGGATCAATGTCATGTGTAGCTCACATAGAAGCTACTAACCCACAAGAAGAATTAGCAAAATATACACTAGAAGAACTACAAGAAATGGGGGTGTCACCCGCACCTCCTAACTTTGAAAGAGAGTTGAATATTATTGTAGAAAATTTCATAAAAATTAACATTGGAACAGAAGAGAATCATCGCATGGTCAAAATTGGATCTGAGTTAAGTGAAGAAAAACAAAAGCTATATATTGAATTTCTTATAGAATATTCTGATGTCTTCGCTTGGACATACGTAGATATGCTAGGCCTAGATCCTTCTGTAGTTGTGCACCATCTAGTAGTGCATCCTGATGCTAAACTTGTAAAACAAAAACTTAGAAAAATGCATCCTAAAGTAGCACTACTAGTTAAAAGTGAATTAGAGAAGCTTTTGAATGTAAATTTTATACAAGCTATTGACTATGTTGAGTGGATATCAAATGTCATTCCAGTAACTAAGAAAGAAGCTACTAAAATTAGGGTTTGCATAGATTTTAGAGATATTAATGTTGCATGCCCTAAGGATGACTTTCCTCTCCCTAATATGGATCAAATCATATATTTTATAGCTGGGAGTGGGATGTTATCTCTTATGGATGGTTTTTCAGGATACAACCAAATTAGAATAGCTCCTGAAGACCAAGCTAAGATAACTTTCATTACACCTTGGGGGACTTTTTGTTGGAAAGTCATGCCCTTCGGTTTAAAGAATGTTGGTGCAACATATCAAAGAGCTATGACATATATTTTTCATGATATGATGTATAAAATTTTGCATGATTATGTGGATGACATTATAGCTCACTCAACTAAAGAAGATGATCACATTAATGATTTAAGAAAAGTGTTTGACAGATTAAGAGAATACCAGATACGTTTAAACCTAAAAAAATGTGTATTTGGAGTAAAATCTAGAAAATTATTAGGAGTTATTGTTTCTATGTGAGGCATAGAGATAGATCCTTTAAATATTAAGGCTATCCATGATATGCCACCTCCTAAAAATATATCATAATTAAGAAGCTTACAAGGAAAATTACAAGCTATTCATCGCTTCATTGATAAATTGGCAGATAGAACATAACCTTTTCTTAAATTACTTAAGAAAAATATTTCTTTCCAATGGGATAAGGAATTTCAAGAAGCTTTTGATAGCATTAAGCAATACCTTCTTAATCCTCTAGTGCTTGTTCCACCTAGACCAGATTGTCCTTTCATTTTATATATTTTTGCCTCAGAACTGGCACTTGGAGCTATGTTGGCTCAAATTGATGATGAAAAGAAGGAACGAGCCACATATTATATAAGTAGAACTTTAATAAGTTATGAAATAAGATATACTCCATTAGAAAAACTTTGTTTAGCAGTTGTGTTTTCTACACAAAAATTGCGTCATTATATGCTTAGTCAGAAAACATATGTCATTGCTAAATCTGACCCATTAAGGTACTTGATGAGTAGACCATACTTATCAGGATGCACAACTAAGTGGGTTCTTGCTCTTAGTGAGTTTGAACTTGCATTTATCGGCCAAAAATCCATAAAAGGCCAAGTTATAGTTGATCAGTTAGTTGTTGCTCCTATAGAGTCTACTCATCCCATGAATATTGAATTTCTAGATGAGTGCCTTAATTTAGAAGAAGATCATTCTGAAACTTGGACATTGTTTTTTGATGGAGCTAGATGTATGAGTGGTGCAGGTGCAGGTATTATATTAATATCTCCTCAAAAGCACCTAATACCTTTATCTTTTAAATTACAATTTGCTTGTACTAATAACACTATAGAATATGAAGCTCTAATCCTTGGATTACGAGTTGCTTTAGCTTTAAAGATTAAAGTTTTATTAGTTTTTGGAGATTCTCAACTCATGATAAATCAAATCAATGAATTTTATCAAACACGAGATGAGAAAATTCACCCTTATAAAGAATATGTGCTTAAGCTTGTTTCATTATTTGAAAAGGTAACTTTAGAAGCCATTCCTAGAACTAGCAACCGTGTTGTCGATGCTATGGTTGTGGTTGCCTCTTTACTGCCTTTGGAGTTGGATGATGAATATGCTACTATCATTATTCATAAACTCCAAGAACCCACTTCCTCTAAATCCTTCTTAGAGCCATTGGATGTATTTTTTATTAATGAAATTACCCCAGAACCTTGGTACATAGATATTTTTAACTTTCTGTAGAATGGGACTTTCCCTAAAGGATTAGATAGAAACCAATTTAGGTTACTACGTAAGCGAGCTGTTCACTTCGTAATCATTTGTAATACCTTATATAAAATATCTTTTGAGGGTATCTTGTTAATATGTCTAAACCTAGAAGAATCTAAGAAAGCCTTAAGTGAAGCCCATGATGGATCCTGTGGAGGACACTTTAGTGGAAGTGCCATTGCTAAAAAACTCCTTAGAATGGGCTATTTTTGGCCTTCTATGGAAAAGGATGCTAATGATTATGTGCATCATTGTGACAAATTTCAAAGACATGCTGACCTTGTCCATGCTCCTGCTCAGGAACTCCAAACCATAGCTTCTCCTTGGCCCTTCTCTAAATGGGGTTTAGATATTATTGGTAAAATCAATCCTGTCTCATCTGATGGTCATAAATTTATAATAACTACAATATAATATTTTACAAAGTGGGTTGAAGCTATGCCTTTAGCTTCTTGCATAGGAGTTCAAGTCTCCAAATTCATCTTCAATCAAATCATTTGTAGATTTGGAATTCCATCTAATCTCATTTTTGACAATGGTACATGCTTCAAAAACAAAGATGTTAAAAAATTATGTCAAAAATATAAAATTCAACATAGATGGTCTACTCCTTACTATCCACAAGGAAATGACCAAGCTGAAGCATCTAATAAAACACTAATCAAAATCCTAAAAATATTGGTTAATAAAATAGGTCATGACTGGCATATACAATTATATCTTGCCTTGTGGGCTTATCGAACTAGTGTTCGTACTCCTATAGGCGCTTCACCTTTTGTCTTGGTCTATGGTGCTGAAGCAGTTTTTCCATTTGAGTTAGAAGTTCCTTCTTTAGCTCTTTTACTTCAAGATGCTGAAGTAGGAGATGAATATCATGTTGGCAGATTAAGTCAGTTGGAACTTCTAGATGAAAAGTGCATCCATGCTTTAGAGCATCTTCATGCCTACCAAGACAAACTTAAAATATCATATGCAAAGAAAGTCCATAATAGATCATTTGAAGTTGGAGATTTAGTCTTAAAAGAAAATAAAAAAATACTAATGCAAGAAAAGACCTTAAAGGAAAATTCCAACCAAATTGGCTTGGACCATTTATCATCACTGCTAAATTTGGATCAGGTGCATATAGATTGGCTACCTTGGATGGAAAATATCTCAAGGAACCCATGAATATTATGCATCTAAAAATATATTATGCATAAAGCCAAAAGCCTCATCATTGTACATAGTTGTAAATATTTTCTCATGCATTTCAATATATCATCAAAAATAACCAAAAAAATTACAAAATCTAAAAATTTCCAAAAATATTTCAAAGCATTATTAGATCAATATTTCTGCATTTATTATCTACTAAGATTGCAAGTTATATTTTAATTTACTTCAGATAAAATTCAAAAGTTATCTTGAACCATGCACTAAAATTCATATTTAAATAAATTTTGATTTTGTTACTTTGATTATAAATCTCTCTTGTACCAAAGAACACTATTACTTCATTAAATAATTTTGAGTATTGTGAATGATCTTGCTACTCTCTTGAACCAAGAACACATTTTACATATTAAAAATGATTTGTTGCAAATTCGATAAAAATGATATTGCTTAGTAAATCTTAAATACCTTAAGTGAAAGAGTTTTTCTTGCTATCCTATCATGTGCATGGTCTAGAATACTGAGAAATTGGCAAAAGGACAAGCTCCTCCCTACCCAAATAAAATCCCTTGCCCCACGTCTAATCTGGGCAAGTATCCCAAAAAGAGAAAGAAAAAGAAGAAAAAGAAAAGAAAAGAAAAGAAAAGAAAAAGAAAAAATCAAAGAAAAATGTTCCAAAGCAATAAAATCCCCTTGTTCAGAAATGGACAAGAAATCCCTATCCTATAAATGTGAAGAAAAGAAGGGAGTATTGAACTTGAATCCCTAGAATTTCTCAGTTATTCGAAAATCATGAGGTAAACCCCATAACAGGTGATTTGTGCCCAACTTGCTTGACATTGGGTAATTCCTTCTCACATGGCGATATGTCTATCACATTAGTAATTCCTCTTTTGTATAGACCAATGTCGCATTTGGATTAGCTAGCTTTTGGTAATTTGATTTACATAGTAGTTCAGTACCATTGCATGCACAAAATCATGGTCAAATGAACATTTCACTCGCACACACATTGGTTCATTTAAGTTTGCTTTATCATTACCTTACTCAAAATCGGTAAATTAACCTTTACAAAGCACACACATTTGTTACTTGAGAGATTTTGTATCATCATGACAATCAAAATAGATAATGAATTCACTTTTCACACACTGGTTCTAGATAAATTTGAATTTGTCTTGGAAATAAGTTAAAATATTGCTTTGGAATTTTGTTAGATAATTAATTTCAATCCTTTGCATTAGTTCTTATAAATTATTTTATCATCATAGCACAATAATTTATTTCAAATAATATTGCAAAATCAAACATAATCATCATGCATTTCATTTTGATTTTCGCGATGATGGTATAGTTCCTAAGTAACTATTTTCTTCAAATTTCACACTTAGGAATTTTATGCCTAGCGCAAATCATACTTCTAATTTTTCATACCCCAAAATAATTCCATATATTTCTTTACAAAAATTATAAAATATTTTGCACATGTGACATAATGATCTATCCAACATTAATTTTGCATTTTTAAAGAATAGACAAAAATTATATATTATCCTGCATTTTTCATTTTGATTTTCGCGATGATGGTATTATTCTTAAGTAATTAAGAATTCTTTGCCTAGCGCAAATCATCTTTCAAATTTTTCATGCCCAATCAATAAATTTTCACAAACACTTATTAAACACATTATTCCAAAACAACATCAAACATATTCTTTTTACCATAAAAGCCTTAAGATTATTCTTAAGCAAACGACCATTTTAGCAATATCAAAACATTCCTCACAAACAGGATTAGCTTCGTGACTTAGCGAGCTTTGAACTCCACCAACAGTCTCATAACAACATAACATCCTTTGAGGTATATTGCTAAAATCTATCAAAATTTATTCCAAAACATTTCATTTTCATAAACACATTTTCAAAAATCAAATCATTTTGTTCATTTCATTTACTCAAAGCATGATTAATAAACATCTTATCATTCAAAAATTAAAATGCAAAATTAATTAAACAAAACACATGAAGTCACATAAGAGACAAAATATATATATATATATATCTCAAAAATCTATATACAAAAATAAAGTTAGACTGATATGCCACAATCCTCAAAAATGGCATACTCAGTCAGATATATCATACAAATATCTAGGATCATCCCCTAGAGGCCCTAGAACTCTGTGCCTCATCATCTCCACCAGGGGGTGGAGGCGGTGGTGGCATATCTCGTGTCACCATAGCAGTCCTAGAGGAAGATGCCCTAGATGTAGAATGAGATGACCCAACTCGAATCGGCTCTACAATATCAGTAGGGAGAGGCTCTCTCTGATCCGTAGGTACTAATACAAAATATAGAGTCCGATAGAAGTTCATCTGTGCCACTACTCGTAGTAACTCATCCCCTACCCGACTCCACTCAGATCACCCTGTCTGAGCTGGTACCATAGCCCCAACTCTCTGTCCCACCTACGCTCGAGCCTCTACCAACTCTCTCTCTAGAGTCTAGATCCTACTATGCAGACCCGCATCCTCAGCTCTAGTCTGTACTAGCTCTCCCTCTAGAGACTCTATAGTAGTCTTCTGGGTGGCATTCTCCCCCTGTAACCGAGCCACCTCTCCCTATAGAGTAGCCATCTCACTACTCTCCCCCTCCTCCAATATCCCCTTGCCCTTCCTGGGTGAAGGTGGTCTCTCCTCATGATGGGAAGATGCTCCCCCTCCTCCTGGGGTGAAGCCCTCCTCTCCTGTCTCTCCTAGAGAATCAGTCCTCTTCGAGATATATGACCACCCCGAGTGCGAGGACCTGGTCTCCTCGAAGATGCATGAGTGATCGACTGCTCCTATTGGCTCGTTGATCGATGCTACCTAAAAACTTGATCAGCTACTCGTAACACTACACTCCTCCATGCAGTCAATCGAGCAGGATAGATATGGGCATACCAATGTCTATATCTCTCTGTAACCCCAACATCATCATCTATCGTTGTCTCTATCGGAGCATCATCAGGCTCTGGATCCAAAAATTTTGCCAAGTTGGGAGCCCCATTGAGAGTGGTAGGATCTCGAGTAGACCTAGCAAAAGTAACATTCCTGTACTGAGGAATGTCCTATCGAAGCCCAAACTATCATTGCACTCGATCAAAATGGTGCAACTCCACCTCCCCATCATGCATCCATAACCAAATGGTCCACCTGATGTGGGCCAACTCAAAGGTATCCTCCTCCCATCTTGGAAGCCCTCTCCATGGCCTCCATGTAATATCCTCAACCAATAAATCATCTAGGAGCCACCGCATACCAACAAGGTTGGCTCGTCTCCCATGTCCTCCCTATAGAGGCCAATAGAATACCCGAGGCCTATCCTCAACCACCCTAGGCTGGTCATCTATCTCCCTAACCAATGACAACCCTGTAGGCCACTCGATAGCTAGGTGCTCCCAACACCACACCTATAGAAATGATGTCAGAATGAGGCCCTTGCCCTCCTTGTAGACTACTCTGTGCAAAAATCTATATAGTCTACATAAGAGGAAGGAACCCCAAGCAAAGTGGACCCTCTGATCTCTCATATCACATATGACCTCTGCTAAGGTCCAAGGAAGTTGCATCCCACTAGGATGGCACAAAATCAACCCACTCACAACCCCACTCAGCAAATTGTCAATCGAGAGACTCCCTCTGTCCTACCGAGTCTCTCCAGTGGAACTCCTCCCTTCCTCAATAGGAAGCTTGGATCTCCAGTCAATCGATGCATAGCCTGGCCTTGGTTTCTAGATGCAGCAATCTGGATACCCCATAGTGGTAACCTCAGAATCCTCCAGACATCCTCTAGGGTAGGAGCCATCTCTCCTATCGGTAGCTAAAAGCAAGAAGACTTTGGATACCATCTCTCTGCTAACGTTGTTAGTAGTCGCATGTCTAGCAAATATGTGGCATCTCTACCACATGTGTGAGACCTACCACCTCTAGAGTAGCCCACTCATCATCTGTAAGGGCATCTAAATCTGCCTGTAGGGTGGCATGTCTCCACTCTCGGTTCTTTAATTCAGCCAACTGTCAAAATAAAACACAAAACAACAAAATATTAGTAATCAGACTTAAAAATATTATCAAATCAGAAAATAGCAAAATTGTATCAAAGAGTAGATGAAATCGTATCAATTTTGTCAAGATCGTATCAATTTTTGTGATATCGTATCATACGATATCACTTATAATTGATATGATATTGATGAAATCGTACCTATTTCTTCAATATCGTATCATACGATATTGTAAAATCGTTTCGATTTTACAAAATTGGTATGATTTTGCAATTAGGGCTATGTGATGGCAGTCGTGCCCTAAAAATCCAATTTTAATTAAAAATTTAACAAAAAATATGAAAAATTTATCCTAAAAAAGTAAGAAATCCTTACCCGGAGTGCTCCGTCTCCCGCCCGGATCAAATCTACGTGATGAGAAGCTCCTGCCATGTTTTCTCCAGAGCTCTGAAAGTGCACAAAGGTAAAAAGTAAATAAGTTACCTTTTCAGGTTATTTTTCTTATTTATACTCCAAATTTTTGAGTTTTTATCCAAACATCAATTTGGATATAAAAACTCGAAGGGGGTATCATAAATATTGTATTTCGAAACAACTTACATCAAAACTTAAAATCATCAATGAAAATTGTAATAAATTTTTGCTTTCTCGTACAACGTGTCACACTTTTCTTTAATGCAATTTCTTCCGAAACTGCGCTAAAGAGGGGGTAAAATGTAACACCTTAAAATTGACTCATTTCATTTCACACATTTGCATGAAAAACACAAAAATTGTAAAAATTGTATTCTGCATTTATTACCTTAAAATTCGTGCCTCTTTGATGAGATCGTACTACGATCAACAAGATCATAGTACGACCTCTAAAATCGTAGCACGATTTCAGACAATACGATCTCTACGATCGACGTACGATATCATCGATCGTAATACGATCTTGCTCTAAAATAGAAAATTTAAAAATAAGAAAATGATAAAGTTAGTTAAATGGTTTCTTACCTCTGCCTATGTAACTGCACGGGATCTACGAGATCGGATCCGTTCGGTTTCACCCAACTTGGAAGGAGTTGCAACAATCCAACCTCCTCCCTATTCTGGACACTCTCCCCTACCTATTTAATCAGACCATCCCCTCTGCAATTCTCCTGGCTCCATCGCACTTTAGAAAACTTAGTCCAATTTTGCATCTAGCTCTAGTTATTTCATTTTTCTTAGGATCGAAGATATTTTGCAAGATCGAATGATGTAATACTATGATCGTAGTATGAACTTGCGAGTTCAGGAGTACGATCTTGCTCAGAAGGCTACGATATCGCCTACAACTTGCTTGGGGGCAACCTCGAGCTCTGGTTTGCATTTTCTGATGTTCCTTTTCTTAATTAGCATTTCATTTAGCATATTTATCACATAGGAGATTAAATTTAATCATCTGCATCCTTGGAGTTCACCCAACTACATGTAATTTCATATTTTAAGTAATCAAAGTCATTCATTTATTAGTTCTATTTCTATCATTATTCAAGTCAATGATCTATTAGATCTAGAATCATATTTGTTAAACATAATTTTATGTATAGCATTATAGATCAATATGTTTCTATCCTTTATCCATGCATTTGCTATCTTCTATCAAAATCGGATCATTCTGTCTCTGTTCAGGTTACGATATTGTAGAATCGTAATATGATCTTGCAATATCGTAATACGATATTGCCCTACACTATACGAAATTGGATTGCATACAAATTCAGAATCTTCATCAGACATCCGGATTCAGGTAAGGTTTTAAATCTCTTTCAGCATTGATTTATCTTCCTGAATCTATGTTTTATGCTTGCATTTGAAATTAAAAGTGCATATAGATTAAGTTAGTTGCATATTGGCCAAACTTAGGCTTGTATGATATTGGATTAAAAAGAACACATCTAAACAAATTCCTAAGCCTAGGCACGAAAACTGCCACAAAACGTTTCCTGGTGAACCCAAAACCCATTCATCAAAAAATCACCATATAGAAAGTACAACTAAGTACTTCTCTTCGAGGTGTAGACCATCCATTCTCCCATTCCCCTCTAAGGCATGGATCCATCTGCCTTGAGGAAAGGAGTGCGAGAATTTTTGGCCTACAGGTATTGTATGCACCAAAGCATCAAAGGCTAAGAGCAACATCTAAATGTCATTCAATAAAAAACGCTAGGTTTCTATTCATCTAGAAGCACCTAAAAAGAAAAAAGCAGTATTCATTTAGGTTGTTATACGTCTAAGAGCCCTTAGAAAAGAGAAAGCAAGAGTGCCATCCTACACCAGAAGGTATTTTGTGTTGTCCAAGATGGATTACCTGAACTAGAAGGCCATTCATATTTTCTGAGCTAGAGCACCTAAACCAAAAGGTCATTCATGTTGTTCAAACAAGAGCACCTAAACCAAGGATTCATTCATATCCAAGGTAGAGCACCTAAACTAGATATTCATTCATACCCAAGGTGAAGCACCTAAAACAAGAAACTATTCTTGTTTATGCCAAAGCACCTCAACCAGGGAACTATTCGAGCCCAAGCTAAAGCATCTAAACTTGAGCACCATTTCAATCCAAGCTAGATTATTTGAGTCAGAGCTCGATTTTTAGTTCGAATCAATATTTTTTAATGTAATTCAAATTTTTCCAAAAGAAGGTAAACAACCAAAGCATTATCACTTTAGGTTTTAAGTGAAATATTTAGGTGGCATAGGGGAAAAGAGTGTTACATTTGAGCTCTACATAGTAATGTTTGCAATCATACTTTACCATTAAAAGCTTTTGCATTGTCAACCAAGAGCAGGTTCATTCAGAACATTTGTGAGACCTAATTTGGAAGTCAAAGGTAAGCATTACCTTATAATTTAATTTGATATTAAATTCCTAAGTTGAGTTTAAATTTGATCGAATCGGTTAACTTAGGGACTTTTTATTTAAGAGAGGAAGTTAAAAGGTTTTCAACTCCATAGGAAAAACATATTAAAGAGAGTTATAAGGACATCAAACTTATTTTTAAAATATTGAAAATATTTAATATTTTATTATTTGGAATTAATTATTGCAATATATTTTATTTTTGAAAATTTTAATATTTATATAATTTTAGAGAGAGAAGGATTTCTACTCCAAAAATATTTTTTTTTTAAATTGAAAATTTTAGAATTTGCAAATTCAATTATTAGGGAAATATAAGGTTTGCTACTTCAAAGGATTTAAATTTGATGAGTTCCATTATATCAAATATTAAAATTTTCCTTTTGGAATCTCAATTATTGAAAGGACCAAATTTTGCATCATTGAAAAATAAAATAAGATCAATTCTTATTGTTAAAAAACGTTGGGAAATAGTGAACAAGACAAAGAAAAAACAAAGTGAAGATGAAAGTGAAAAATAAAAATTTGAAGAAAGTGATGCAAAAGCTCTTATGTTGATTACATTTGGAATAATTGATGAAATTCAACCATACTTGAGTGGAGTAGAAACATCTATAGATGCTTGGGAGAAATTATGTAAAATATTTGAAGGAAAAAACAAAGCAACCATTTTGAATTTACAATCTCAATTGTATTCCTTAAAGGTTAATAGTGGAGAGAGTATAGAACTCTTTCTTTGAAAAGTATCAGATATAGAGGCTAAACTTTTGACTCTAAGAGAAAAAAGAAAAGATAAAGTTCTTGTTCAAGTTACATTGAGAGCACTTCTAGAGAGTTATAAACATTTCGTTACTTCACAACTACTAAATAAAAAAATGATTATGGATGAGTTTGTCACCACATATGAGATTTAGATAGAATGGTTGTGACTTGGGCCTACTACGACCAAATATTTTCAACATGGCTTGCTTCTTCATCTACTTGGTGATCTTTTATTTTTTTAAGGCATGTTCTAGCTATTTCATTTGCTCCAAGAGAGTGACGATGTCTCATCTGAGTACTGGCATAGTGGTCTTCTTAATATGTTCAACCACATCGAAGGACTCTAGTGGTTGGGATTTCGACTCAACATGAGGAACCCACTATGCTCTAGGCCTATCTAGGTTAAAGGTATGAGCTTGGATCGGACCCGATTTTTTTTGTATTTGTGTTGGTTGTTTGGGCATTGGTGGTTTATTCTAGTCCTAGGTCATCTCTTGTACTAGATCATTTTCTCACCTTGGGACCTCTGATATTGGTTGTTGTTGTCCTTGAGCATATTCCATCACTCTTCATTTGTTCTTGATGAGGACACTAGATTGAAATTGATTTTGGTTATTCGGTTGAGTGTTCACCCATCCAAGGATGATGAGGACTTTTTTTTTCATGTGACCAAGGTCTATTTTAATGATACATGTGACCAAGATCTATTTTAATGCTCCAAGGATGATGAGGATTTTTTTGATCCATGTGACCAAGGTCTATTTTAATGATCCAGTTGTATGCTTTGTATGGATGGGTTTGTTAACTACATATGTTTAGTGGGATGAATTATTGGGCATGTGACTAGATGGAGGTATCCATAGTTTGAGTAGTAATGATCTAGGTAGTAGCATGGCCAACCATAGGGATATTCTATATAGTTTTTATGGGCTAGGACCATATCTCTTACCAGATTGGGAGTGGTGGGTTGGACGGGCACCAAAATGGGTACCATCTATCTTTTGGGGCTCTAGAAAGGACCGAGCTCCCTACCGGGGGAGGGTACCTCTGATATCCATTCAGCCTGGTTATTCTGATAAAATAAAGGGTGAGATTAGTTCTCATAGCCAACCCTTTGAAAATTTTGCTAACACTTAAGGGATAGTATTTCGTTGTTCATGTCCCTCATAGTGTTATACAACCTTTCCATTTCTTGAAATTGTGAGGGTACATGGATAGTGATGGGAGGAGATGTTAGTGCAAAAATTTGACCAGATGTAGAGGTTGGTTGGAAAGTGGTTGGTTGGATAATAGGGTAAGGATGGTATACTGGTTGAATATCCACAAAAAAAGTGTAGGTGGTTTGGGGACTAGCCTCTCGATTTGTATGAGATCCCTCTCAACTTGGATGGCTATTCCATAGGCTACTAGCAGTGAATTACCTCCCCAATTTTTTCATCATGGCTATTTTATAATTAATTGCTTTGAGGTAGTATATAAAACTCATACTTGGTATCAATAGGATTTCTTCTAGGACCCTTCGCGAAGCTTTTTGAAATCTATAATTGAAGTCATACATGGCTTCCATAGGGACCCTCTTCATGGTAGTCAATTATTCTAATAGAGACATCCCATTTGTCTTTTCTCTAAAGTGCTCAATGATCTAATTCACGAGTTGGTCCCAATTGGTGATGGAACTTTGGGTGAGGAAGACATACTAGTCCTTTACTTTCTCTTTTAGAGATGCAGCTAGAAACCTAAGAGTGACATCTTATTCTCCAATATTGTAGAGTGCATACAAATTCACCATATGTTGGAGGTGTTCTATTGGAGTGGTAGAGTCCTCTTCAATGAATTATGGTAGGGATTTTAATGTAGAGGTAAGAATTTTGTCCCATGTGAAATATTCTACTAGGGGTTGTCAGGGGTCTCCATTATCACAGGCAAGGAGTGCTCTCTAATTTTGGTTAGGTGAAGCAACCATAACTTGTTATTGCTTTCTTCATCAATCTCTAAGATTAAGAGGTGGTACAAGAAATTGAGGGTTGGCTCTAGATACCAACCTAGTGGTATGTGTTACACTCATAAAAGTATGAGATAAATTTTATTTTCTTTACATATGAACTCTTTCATTATTGTTTGCAATGGATTCACCAAGTGGTGATTATAAAACTTGGAAGGGACCCTCCATCATAATCCCATATAAAGGTGATGACTTCTCTTTCTTATGGGTTCTTCCTTGTTATCAGAGTCATCAGGTGAAACTTACAAGGTGCTTAAGAAATTTGGTGACTAGGACCTTTACCAAAGTTGTGGTCTAATGTTTAATCAAGGGATGAATGTTCTAAAATTTGGGTCCCATAAAGCATGCCAGTATAATCTATTGGGGGTTGGGAATGACCCCCTTTCACTTCTCAGGTGCCACAACCCCTTGTAATTATGACCCTTAGAGTCTACTACCACCTCTGATCGAGTAGGTGTGTATGGTACTCTATACCTCATGAGAAGGCACCAGTCCTAGGAAGTCTAGGGGAGCATGGGATGCAGATCCCATCGAATGACCTCTGGGTTTCTTTATACAATGTTGATTCCTTATATTTAGACATCTCCTTTAGTGCTCATATTTCTCTAGTCTATTCCTACTCTGATAATTTCAAGGGAGAAGAGGAAAGAGGAAAGAAAAAATTATGCAGTGAAAAGTAAAGTACAAAAAAATAAACCTACCTAGCCTATCTAACAAGGGGATGATGTGCCAAAAGAGAGAGAGATACAATTTCTTCCTTTACTCAGTGGGATTTGATGAACACATGAACTATGCACAAATATAGATTGAACACAAGTTGCTCATATAAATAACTTTGCATAATCAAAGGAGGCTCAAGGCTTGTGCATATAGTTGGCTCAAGGTTTGAGTCTAGACTAAGCAAGAGAAAAGAAAAGGAAGCAAGTAATTGTCATGGGTTAGATGTTTGACATAGCAACAAATCCAAAATTTCTTCCTTGGATGCTAGAACTTCTATTTTTAATATTTACAAGTGAGGTTTGAAACTCAAAATCCCCCTCAAAAAGGATTGTGGGAAGGAGTGCCAATGTCAGATCAGGTTGCAATATTTTGAGGATCATGTTGCATTAAATTTGAGGAAGACTAGATCTACAAAGAGGGAATATGCCATAAATTTATCCACGGGTGGTGTCGTCCTATCTTTAGAGAGGCTATTTATTGCACCCACCTTCCTTTATGTAAAAATGAATACAAGCATCAACCTTCCGTGACTATTGACTTGTCTTGACAATTCCTTCCCTTCCCATGTTAATCGTGGACTCTGATAGGGGCTTGGATTCCCTCCAATTATCTGGTCACTTTGAAGATACCTCCCTCATTCTTTTAGTTGTCCCTAGGTATAATTATTATCACTTCTAATGTTACCCTATATTTCATGGTGGTTGAATCTAAGAATTCTCCTATGCAAGATCTTACCAAGCCTTGTTTCATGGGCATGTTTTTGGCCCTCAATGTTTCTTCCATGCTTTTATCACCTCCTTGTTTCCTAGACCTTCAAGGCAATATTGATGAAGATCAACAAATGACGGTGGTCTTGTTGGGTCCTTACTTGACTCTTATGATCCATCATTTTCTCTCTCTCTAGGTATTTTGGGTTCCCATTTATGGGTGTATTTCTCATGCCTTTGAACAACTACCCTCAGGTATATGGAGTGTTATAACCCAATTGTCAAAGGGAGATGGTTGGGTTTCAAGTCCCTACAACTTGTTAGGCAGGCAAGTTCCAGTCCATTAAGTCATTATAGGGATTTTCATCAAGTGAATCCTTTTAGTCACCATGGGGAAGGCTAAAGGGTTCCTATTGATGATGGGGTGAGGCTTAGTCACCATCAGGAAGGCTAATTTTTCTTGCTAGCTTAGTCACAAATTGTTGTTACTAGGAGTGCACCTAAACATAAAAAGAAGTAATATTTTAAGGAAGAAAAGGAAAATAACATAGTCAAGCAGTGGTTAATCCTATTGTAATTGATAAAATTCCAAATACTTCTTTGGTAATCTAGGAATCTATCACAAATAAAAATATTTAGAATCAGTAGAACATATTCCTAAGAAGAATTCAACCCAATCTTTGGAACCTATAAGTTTAGAAAACAATGAAAGACACTGACTATCGCTTAAAGTGATAATCTCAATGCCCATAGCAAAAACTTAACAAGATGTTACACATCCCAAAGAATCATTGCTAAAATAAATCATGAATAAAACAAAAGCATAGGATATTGTTGAAACGTTATGTACAACTCTCTACTAGGTCCCATACTTGGAAATCCTTAGGATGGATCAAATAAAAATGCTAAGAAACTTACTATATGAGATGAAGATACCCATACCAATGATTTCTAATATTATTCCTACTATTATAGGGTCTTATGAAGTGCAATATATCCAATCACATAGAAAAATATTTTTGTTAATACACATAAAAACACTGATTTGGTTTATAAAATTTCCTTTAAAAAATATGATTGTTTTTAATTATTTAGCAAGGGTTGATGATCCATAATTAGTAGTAATATGGTGATATATAGGTCTTTGGTCGATGAAGGTAGTGGTACATGTGTTATGCCATTTTCCTTGATAGATAAGGTGAAGATACCTAGAGAAAATATCCTTTATACTGAATTTGTTGCTACGCTTACAATGGTAAACCTCAAGATCCTGTAGGTTGTTTTTGGTTTCCAATTTTAGTTGGGTGTAATTGAGAGTGAATTTTATGGTGTTTTATTTTCATACCAACTATAACATGCTATTACATAGACCTTAGACTTGTAATATGAGATTCATAGCTTCCTTTGCTTGTCAATTGGTCAAGTATGCATATGATGATAAAGTTTTTATCATAGAGGGAGATCTAGATCCTTGGGGGTCTCTTCCTCCAATCCATGGTAGCTAATTTATTCCATTTATGTATGAAACACAAAAAAATTATATTTATAAGCATGAGCCTTAATGAACTTCTAGAAGAAATTTATATACGAGTGATACAAAAATATATGACAATGAAGAATTGCTCCTTGTGTTCCAAAAACTTAAATAAATAAATTACACTGCCTTAGGCCTTGGGATCCTTTCAAAAGGAATATAATCATATAGGATTAAGTTTAATGCAAATTTTTAGAGGCCATTCTAAATTTTATAGATCCTCTAGAGGCCAACTACAAAATAAAATTTTGTTTAAATACTTTGTCAATCTTATCTGAAAAGGTGGCCTACAATTTTATTTGATATAAAATGATGGCCATAGCAAGAAATATTACATTAAATAAGAGGAGGTACAAGAAGTTGAGGGTTGGCTCTAGATACCAACCTGGTGGTAGGTTTTACACTCATAAAACTATGAGGTCAATTTTATTCGCTTTGCCAATGAAATATTTCATTCTTGTTTGCAATGGAGTCACCCGGTGGTGATTATAAAACTTGGAAGGAATCCTCCATCGTAATCCCATCTAAGGGTGATGGGTTCTCTTTATTATGTAATCTTCCTTGTTAGCAGATTCATCAAGTGAAACTTACAAGATGCCTTAGAAACTTTGTGACCAGTTCCTTCACCAAAGTCATGACCCAATGTTTAGTTAGGGGATGGATATTATAAAATTTGGGTCCCATAAAGCATGCCAGTATGAACTATTGAATATTGGTAATGACCCCCTTTCACTTCTCAAGTGCCATAACCTCTTGCAATTGCAACCCTTCGAATCTGCAACCATCTCCGATCAAGTAGGTGTGTTCAGTATCCTATGCCTCATGAGATGGCACCAGTCCTGGTAATTCTAGGGGAGCATGGGATGTAGCTCCCATAGAATGACCTCTGGGTTTCTTTATACAAGGTTGATTCCTTATCTTTAGACATATCCTTTGGTGCTCATCTTTATCTAGTCTATTCCTACTCTAATAATTTCAAGGGAAAAGAGGAAAGAGGAAAGAAAAAATGATGCAGTGAAAAGTAAAGTATAAGAAAAGAAACCTACCTAGCCTATCTAAAAAGGGAATGATGTGCCAAAAGAGAGAGATATAATTTCTTTCTTTACTCAGTGGGATTTGATGAACACATGAACTATGCACAAACACATATTGACCACAAGTTTTCTCATACAAATAACTTTGCATAATCAAAGGAGGCTCAAGGCTTGTACATATAGTTGGCTCAAGGTTCGATTCTAGACTAAGCAAGATAAAATAAAAGAGAGCAAGTAATTATCTTGGATCATATGTTTGACACAACAAATCAAAAATTGCTTCCTTGGATGCTAGAACTTCTATTTCTAATATTTACAAGTGAGGTTTGAAACTCAAAATCTGCCTCAAAAAGGAGTGTGGTTAGGAGTGCCAATGTCATATCAGGTTGCAGTATTTTGAGGATCGTGTTGCATTAAATTTGAGTGAGTCTAGAGCTGCAAAGAGGGAAGATGCCATAAATTTCTCCATGTGTGGTGTGGTCCTATATTTAAAGAGGTTGTTTATTGCACGCACCTTCCTTTATGGAGAAATAAGTGGAGGCATCAGCCTTCCATTACTATTGACTCATCTTGACAATTCCTTCCCTTCTCATGTTAACCTTGGACTCTAATAGGGGCTTGGATTCCCTCCAATAATCTGGTTCCTCCAACGATACCTCTCTCATTATTTTAGTTGTCACTAGGTCTAATTATTATCGTTTCTAATGTTACCCTATATTTCATGGTGGTTGAATCTAAGAATGCTCCTATGTAGGATCTTACCAAGCCTTATTTGATGGGCATGTTTCTGGCCCTTGATTTTTTTTCATGCTCTTATCACCTCATTGGCCCTTGGATCTTCGATGGAATCTTGATGAAGGTCAACAAAGGATGATGGTCTTTTTGGGTCCTTACTTGACTCTTATGATTCTTCATTTCTCTCCCTCTAGGTATTTTGAGTTCCCCTTAATGGGTGTATTGCTCATGCCTTTGAACAACTACCATTGGGTATATGAAGTGCTACAACCCAATTGTAAAAGGGAGATGGTTGGGTTTCAGACCCCTACAGCTTTCTAGGTAGGTAAGTGCCAGTCCATTGAGTCATTAGAGGGATTATCATCAAGGAAATTCTTTTAGTCACCATGGGGAAGGCTCAAGGGTTTCGATTGATGATGAGGTGAGGCTTAGTCACCATCAGGAGGGCTAAATTTTATTGATAGCTTAGTCACAAATTGTTGTTACTAGGAGTGCACCTAAACATAAAAAGAAGCAACCTTTTAAGGAAGAAAAGGAAAAGAACATATTCAAGCAGTGGTTAATCATATTATTATTGATAAAATTCCAAATCCTTATTTGGTCATCTAGGAATCCATCACAAACAAAAAAATTTAGAATCAATAGAACATATTCCTAAGAAGACTTCAACCCAATCTATGGAACCTATAAGTTTAGAAAACAATGAAATACATTGACTATTGCTTAAAGAAATTATCTCAATGCCCATAGCAAAAACTTGACAAGATGTCACCCATCCCAAAGACTCATTTCTAAAAGCAATCATGAATAAAACAAAAGCATAGGATATTGTCAAAATGTTATGTACAACTCTCTACAAGGTCCCATACTTGGAAATCCTTAGGGTATCTCCCCATAAAATAAAAATGCTAAGAAACTTACTAGATGAGATGGAGATGCCCATACCAAGAATTGTTAACATTATGCCTACTATTATAGGGTCTTATGAAATGCAATATATCCAATCACATACAAAATTCTCTTTTTTAATGCACATAAAAACACTGATTTGGTTTATAAATTTTCCTTTAAAAAAAATGATTGTTTTTAATTATTTAGCAAGGGTTGATGATCCATCATTAGTAGTAATATGGTGATCTATAGGTCTTTGGTTGATGAAGGTAGTGGTACATGTGTTATGCCATTTTCCTTGATATATAAGGTGAAGATACCTAGAGAAAATATCCTTTATACTGAATTTGTTGCTACGCTTACAATGGTAAACCTCAAGATCCTGTAGGTTGTTTTTGGTTTCCAATTTTAGTTGGGCGTAAGTGAGAGTGAATTTTATGGTGTTTGATTTTCATACCAACTATAACATGCTATTACATAGACCTTAGACTTGTAAGATGAGAGTCATAGCTTCCTTTGCTTGTCAATTGGTCAAGTATGCATATGATGATAAAGTTTTTATCATATAGGGAGATCTAGATCCTTGGGGGTCTCTTCCTCCAATCCATGGTATCTAATTTATTCCATTTATGTATGAAACACAAAAAAATTGCATTTATAAGCATGAGCCTCAATGAACTTCTAGAAGGAATTTATATAAGAGTGATACAAAAATATATGACAATGAAGAATTGCTCCTTGTGTTCCAAAAACTTGCTTAAATAGATAAATTACACTACCTTAGGCCTTGGGATCCTTTCAAAAGGCATATCATTGGATAGGATCAAATTTAAAGCAAATTGTCAGAGGCCATTCTGAATTTTAAATATCCTTTGGAGGTCAGCTACAAAATAAATTTTTGATTAAATACTTTGTCAGGCCTATCTGAAAAGGTGACCTACAATTTTAATTTGATATAAAATGATGGCCATAGTAAGAAATATTACATTACATATTAATTTCATTATTTTCCCTATCATTCCTCCCCATAATAAAAGCATTGGACTCTAATGCGTACAAAAGAGAAGGAAAATCATGAACCATTTGGTAGTGAGAGATCCATCGTGCCTAGTGTAGAAGTTGACCTCGTTTGGTAAAAAAGTAGGAAGTGGAAGATCCCTGGAAGGTTTGGCTAATCTATGTTGAATACTTGATCAAAATCTATCAAAATCTAAAAACTAGGTACTACATCCATAGGATGATTGATGGTTGGATTTAGAAGATAAATGTTGACAACGTCATGGATGTCAAGATGTGTTGGAAGATCAAGACGGCTTTGGTGAACACCTATTGTAGGATAGTTTAAGGCCCTTATCAAAGTGGTTTTATCTATATGCCTTCTTTGTAAAATGATGGTTGTCAAGGTACAACCAAACTCTATCTCCAACCTAGAAATAATGAGAATTTGGTGTTGATCCATGGCCTACTTCTACTACCACTGGGTCTTCTACGAAATTTGGATAACCTTATAATTAAGCTACTACAAATATTAGATGAAGGAATGTGCCTTATATTTCTCTTTTGCATATGAAAAGTGGTAGGAGATGGAAGAGATAAAGGTAACTCATACAAAGTTAAGGGTTGAAAACCTAGACAAACCTCAAAGGGAGAATGACCTATGGATGAATGGATGAATCTATTATAGGTATGCTCAATTTTTGTAAGGCTCAAATCCCACTTAAATGGAGAAGAGTGATGGAATATTGTGACTCTGGAAAATGGTACAATTGACAACTTTAGTTTGACCATCAGACTGTGGGTGGAAGGTAGTGGATAAGTTAAGGGAAATATCTTAAAGTTTCCATAATGAATACCAAAAATGACCTATAATATAGGAATAATGATTAGACATAATTTTTGTGGGAATACCAAAAGAACGCCAAACAAAATAAAAAACAAAAATAGGCTAAGTCTACTATAGAATTGGTCTTGTGGCATGGGGTGAACCTAGCCATTTTTCCAAAATCATTTACAACTACAAAAACATAATCATGTTGATGAACAGTCATGGGGAAGCCACTAACCAATTCCATGGATATGCTCGTAAGGACGAGAAGGAATGGGTAATGGTGTATTAAGATCCAACTTCCTATTGGCTGGATTGGAATGACAACATAGTACACATTTTCTTAGGAAACTTAGGATATCTCATTACATATGAGGTTGGTAAAAGAAATATTGCAGGTGGTGAAGGATTTTATGATTATTGTTGAACAAGGTGTAGTGACAGTATTTTCATTATTATCAACACACTCATATGGATAGGTTGATGCAGTGGATAGTTGTTTGGAGGTTGTTTGGAGTATGTACAGTGATGTTCAATGCTTATGAGGATGTTTTTGATGTTCGGGTGAAGTTGTTACAGGTTGTTCGTGCAACAAGTTGATGTAGTGGACAGTTGTTCGAAGGTTTTTTAGAGTATGTACAGTGATTTTCAATGCTTATGAGGATGTTTTTGATGTTCGGGTGAAGTTGTTACAAGTTGTTCGTGCAAATTTGCAAAAGTTGAAAAAATCATCAAGAAGTTGTCAAAAAATTGCAAAAGTCATCACGGGCACAGTTGGACAGGATGGATCAGTTTGGAACATGCCAGCATGTCAGGAAATAGTCCAAAACAATGTTGGAGGTGTCAGCATAGTGTTTGGATTGATCGGTGACGTTTTCGATATCTTGGCGGATGATTTGGCAAGTGGTTGTACAGGCCAAAAAGGGCAGTTTTATCAGAAGCACTACGAGCAAACCGAGAAGAATTTGATAGTGAAATTCGAACTGGAGGTGGTTGTTATCTTCAAGAACATGTGTTCCAAATTTCCACCAAAACAGAGAAACGAGGCGAATGTTACAAGCGTTGCAAGACTATCACAAAAATGCTCTTTTTGGAAAAAGTGTGTCAGCAGTAGTTTTTGTGGAGGTGGTACAGGTGAACCATAAGGAGTTATGCAGCGAGATTCGGACTGGATGTAGTTAGCATTGCAGATATTCTACGTTTCAAATTTTAGAGAAAACAGAGTTACGAGGTGAGAGTTATGATTGTTGCAAAAATGGTACAGGTCACTTTTATGTCAATTTGTTCCACTTGTGCAAAATCCTTCAGTTGGCCGTTTTGACCTTGCAGAGTCGCCAGAGTTTCGGTTTCAGTGTTGTTACACCTTCAAGGCATCAAATAGAGCATATTTCATTTTTGGTTTGAGGTGTCACGTGGCTCCGAAGTAAGAGAACGAGTAAGGTGTCAATTCTTTGCATGTGACGTGTTTGACGAAATGCCTTCTCAAAATAAAAAAAAGGAAGTTATATTGTTTTAAGAAGCTTCATTAAAGAAAATATTTTTAAAATTGAAAAGGGAAAAAGAATGCAAGTGTGTGCTTTTTAAGTGACAAGGGATTTTATTGAAAAGTGGGGACTTTATTTTGTGAAGAGAGAAGTGTGTGTGGAGAAAAATAAAGAGTGAAAATCCGTGATTTTTGGAGAGTGGTGAAAAATGTCACTTCAGTATTTTGGGCATAACTTTCTCATATGATATCCATTTTGGCTGAAATTTTGAGAGGAGTTCGCAGACAAAGTGTTGCACAATACCCAAAAAGCGTTTAGCAATTGGCAGAACGAGCTAAGAGAACAATCAGTTTTTTTTTGTGAGAAGAGAAGATTCAAATTCTGAGTAATGCAGAGAGAGGGATGTTATACTGGGTGAAATAGAAAGTTTTAGATTTTGAGCTTATAGACCATAGAGGGTTCTGGTTTCAGTGAAGACATTCATATATGTCATTTTATTATCAATATCAAAATCAAGTGGGTGCTTGGTAGAGGGGTTGGTGCTCCTTTCTATTGGTGCAGATAAATCAGGGGTTGGTGCTCCTTTCTGTTGGTGCAGATAAATCAGGGGTTGGTGCTCCTTCCAGTGGGTGCTGGTAAATTGATTGTAAATTTGGTGCTTTGCAAAGGTTGGATTTGGATGGGAGTCCAAACAATCATTTTTGGGGATGTAGCCAAATCGGTGAACCTCGGTACATCTTGTGTTGTGTGATGTTCTCTTGTTATACTTGCTTTATTTGGTTTTATGTTTTCATTGTTTTGGCTTTGAGTGTTGAAGATTTAAGTTTTAAAGAGCTACACTGATTCACCCCCCTCTTAGTGTCATTGTGAGACTAACAATTGGTATCAAAGCGAGGTTCCTGAACAGGCTTAACCGGCTAGGGTGATCTTGGAAGTGACACAATGGTAGGTGGTGAAGGCTTCTCATCAAACAAAGCACCATTGTTTGATGGAACTAATTACGCATTTTGGAGACTCAGGATGCAGACATATCTTTGTGCTTTGGGATACGACATTTGGGATTCAGTAGATAGTGGATACACAATACCCACCACTTCTCCAACCGATGCTGTCGGTAAGAAACTGTTTGAGAATGACTCAAAAGCAAAGAATGCTATCATGTGTGGATTAGTGGACAACGAACTGGTAAAGATTATGGGTTGTAAAACGGCAAAGGAAATATGGGACAAACTGAAGAGCATTCATGAAGGAGACGTTAAGATCAAGGAGGCCAAGTTACAAACACATCGAGCTCAGTTCGAAGTATTAAATATGAATGACGATGAGAATATAGAGGCATATATGCTGAGAGTTAATGAAGTCATTAATGCGATTAGAGGACTCGGCGAGGAAATCAAAGATTCTATCATCGTGAAAAAGGTATTAAGATCCCTTCCCCAAAGATTTGATTCTAAAGTTTCAGCTATAGAAGAAGCTAAAGATCTAAATTCTTTTAGTATGGATGAGATGCATGGTTCTTTGACTGCATATGAGATGAGAATAGGAAAATCTAAACCCATAGATAGAGAAGTTGCTTTTAAAGCCCATAAAAATATGAAAGCAAAACAAGAATCCGAGGAAGAAGAGACATCAGATGAAATGGAAGCAAACTTTGTTCGAAAACTAAAAAGGGGAAAAGGAAAATATAGAGGAAAGTTACCGTTTAAATGTTTCAACTGTGGAGGCGTTGGGCATTTTGCAGCTAAATGTCCACTTAATGAGAAGAACAGAAGTGATGAAGGATCGCACGAAGAAAGAAGTGACTGGAAGAAAAAAACAAATTTTAGAAAAGGCAACTTCAAGAAGAAAAGTTTCATCTCCAAGAATGTCAGTTCATCAGAAGATAGCTCCAGTGAGGATTCTAAAAAGGAAACAGGTGAAGCTCTTTTCATGGCACTCAAAGAAGAAAAACCAGAAAAATAACAGGAATGTGATGAAGAAGAAATTGACGCAGAAGTGAATTTGGAAGAGGAACTAATTGCAACTCTAGATGAATTGAAGATAGAAAGAAAAAAGAATAAGAAAATTTCAAGAAAGCTTGAGGATGCAAATGAAATCATAACAAATTTGAAAGTACAGATAGAAGAATCCAAGAAAATCTCCGAAGATCTCGAAGTGCAAATAACCATGAAAATAGATTATTGCAGCAAGCTAGAAGAAGAGATTGTTGGTTTAAGAATGCAGCTAGAAGAGATGAATCAAAAAATTAGTTGTTATCACAAACGTGAAGAAAGTTCTATGAAGTTGGATAAGATCATAAATAACCAAAAGACTACAGGCATCAAATTTGGTTTGGGTTTTGATGAAGGAGAATCGTCAAATGGATCAAAGGCCATAAATGAAGAATCCACAAAGAATGAAGAGAAGAAACAGAGTTGATCAAGCAAAAATGAATCATGCAAAGGAAAGCAATAATGCAAGGCACGAAAGGAGAATTGACAATGATGGCTTCACCAATGTCACACATCAAAGAAGAAGAAGATTTATGGCTCCTACGACAACATGGCAAAGACCACCACCCAAGTTCAATCATCTCTTTTCTAGTTACTATTTTAAATGCAATGGTTATGGACATAAGATCTCAGATTGCAAGTATAATGTAGGACCAAGGAATTTTACCAATAGAAATGTTTTTTCACCTTTGATGGATTATGCAGTAGAATGTTATAACTATCATAATTTTGGGCATATTGCAAGAAATTGTCGAAGTACATTTGCATCAAATCAATTTCAGGGAAGAAAATTTCAGCCAAATGGAATAAGACAAAATAGAAAATTTCCTGAAAAACATGCACAAGCTACTGAAAAAGAAAAGCCAAAACAAGAGCCCAAAATTGTAATCAAACCTGAGTGGAAAGAAAAAGAGCGACCTAAGGAAGAAAAGGAATCCTTGATCGTACAGATGACATTTAAAGCGTAGAATAAATCCGCACCATGGATACTTGATAGTGGATGCTCCAGTCATATGAAGGTGACAAACAAAAATTTGAGAAGTTGCAACAATATGAAGGTGGTTCAGTAAAGTTTGGAAACAATGATGGAGCTAAGATAGTTGGGAGAGGTTCAGTTAAGATTAGTGACGGAAAAATCAGGTCAAAATAAGTCTTGTTTGTGGTTGGTCTGAAGCATAACTTGTTGAGCGTAAGTCAGAAACAAAGCAATATTGGTATGCAAAGGCTATGCACAAGTTGAAGGTATTGACTTTGAGGAAACCTTTGCACTGTGGCAACTAGAGGCAATTAGAATGTTTTTAGACATTTAGTAGTTTACAAGAATTTCAAAGTTTATCAAATGGATGTGAAATCAGCATTTTTGAATGGGAAACTTGAAGAAGAGGTTTATATTGAGCAACCAGATGGTTTCCATCTTGGTGATGATCCCAACTTGGTTTGCAAGTTGAAGAAAGCGTTATATGGCTTAAAACAGGCACCTCAAGCATGGTATGCAAGGCTAGACAATTATCTTACTCAACAAGGGTTCAAGAAAGGTATGGTGGATAGTAATTTGTATGTCAAAACAGAAAATGGTCATCATATTGTTCTTGTTGTATACGTAGATGATATCATATTTGGCAGCAACAAAGATGAGTTGTGTAAAGATTTAGCAAATAAGATGCAGAAAGAATTTGAAATGTCAATGATTGGTGAACTTTCGTATTTCCTCGGATTGCAAGTTAATCAAAAGGAGAAGGGCATATTTATTTCTCAAATTAAATATGTGAAAGAGATGCTGAAAAAGTTCACAATGGAGGATTGTAAGCCAGTTAGCACTCCCATGATGACAGGTTGCAAGTTGAGCAAGGATGACAAATCTCCACATGTTGATCAAACTATGTATAGATCTATGATTGGGAGCTTATTGTACTTGACAGCTACCAGACCAGATATTTTGCAGGCAGTATGCATGGTAGCATGATTTTAGGCTAGTCCCAAGGAGACTCATGTGACAACAGTGAAGAGGATTCTTCGGTACCTCAAGGGTACTATGGAGTATGGGTTATGGTATCCGAAAGGTAAGGACTTCACCCTTATTGCGTATTCAGATGCAGATTGGGCAGGATGTGTAGATGACAGGAAGAGTACCAGTGGAGGTGCATTCTATCTTGGAGACAGGTTGGTCGCGTGGCACAGTAAGAAACAGGAGTCAGTCTCCTTATCCACAACAGAGGCAGAATACATTGCAGTGACAACGTGTTGTACGCAGGTGTTATGGATGAAACAAACTCTGAAGGATCTTGGCATTAATTTCAGTGAGCCAATTTTAGTTAAGTGCGATAACACCAGTGCCATTAACATCTCAAAGAATCCGGTTATGCATTCTCGCACAAAACATATTGCTATCCGGTATCATTTTTTGAAGGAGAAAGTTGCGAAAGGTGAGGTTAAGTTGGATTTTGTTCCAACAACAAAGCAAGTAGCGGATATCTTCACCAAACCATTGCCCAAGGAAGTCTTTGAGTACCTTCACAAGAAATTGGGAGTGGTCACACTTCCCAAGAATTGACTAGCTATTGGGGCCACATTCTCAGGGGGAGCATTTGTGTATTTGTTTATCTTTTTGCTCATGTTTGTGATTTTTGCTAAGTGTAATAATTTTTGCCTAAGAATGTTGTGCATGGACTCAGGGGGAGTTTGTAGCAGCCCTTTGGTCTTGTTGTCAAAGGGGGAGAAGAGTTACAGGAAATTGTGCGTGTGTTGCCAACAATTCCAAAGGGGGAGATTGTTGAGCAAGGTGCAACGACAATATTGTCATTGTTGTCAACACACTCAGATGGACAAGTTGATGCAATGGATAGTTGTTCAGAGGTTTTTTAGAGTATGTACAGTGATGTTCAATGCTTATGAGGATGTTTTTGATGTTCGGGTGAAGTTGTTACAGGTTGTTCATGCAAATTTGCAAAAGTTGAAAAAATCGTCAAGAAGTTGTCAAAAATTTGCAAAAGTCATCACGGGCACAGTTGGATAGGATGGATCAGTTTGGAACATGCCAGCATGTCAGGAAATAGTCCAGAACAGCGTTGGAGGTGTCAACATAGTGTTTGGATTGATCGGTGACGTTTTCGGTATCTTGGCGGATGATTTGGCAAGTGGTTGTACAGGCCAAAAAAGGTAGTTTTGTCAGAAGCACTACGAGCAAACCGAGAAGAATTTGATAGCAAAATTTGAATTGGAGGTGGTCGTTATCTTCAAGAACATGTGTTCCAAATTTCCACCAAAATGGAGAAACGAGGCGAATGTTACAAGCGTTGCAAGACTGTCACAAAAACGCTCTTTTTGGAAAAAGTGTGTCAGCAACAGTTTTCGTGGAGGTGGTACAGGCGAACCATAAGGATTTATGCAGCGAGATTCATACTGGATGTAGTCAGTATTGCAGAGATTCTACGTTTCAAATTTTAGAGAAAACAGAGTTACGAGGTGAGAGTTATGATTGTTGCAAAAATGGTACAGGTCACTTTTATGTCAATTTGTTCCACTTGTGCAAAATCCTTCAGTTGGCCGTTTTGACCTTGCAGAGTCGCCAAAGTTTCGGTTTCAGTGTTGTTACACCTTCAAGGCATCAAATAGAGCATCTTTAATTTTTGGTTTGAGGTGTCACGTGGCTCCGAAGTAAGAGAACGAGTAAGGTGTCAATTCTTTGCATGTGACGTGTTTGACGAAATGCCTTCTCAAAATAAAAAAAAGGAAGTTATATTGTTTTAAGAAGCTTCATTAAAGAAAATATTTTTAAAAATTGAAAAGGGAAAAAGAATGCAAGTGTGTGCTTTTTAAGTGACAAGGGATTTTATTGAAAAGTGGGGACTTTATTTTGTGAAGAGAGAAGTGTGTGTGGAGAAAAATAAAGAGTGAAAATCCGTGATTTTTGGAGAGTGGTGAAAAATGTCACTTCAGTATTTTGGGCATAAATTTCTCATATGATATCCATTTTGGCTGAAATTTTGAGAGGAGTTCATAGACAAAGTGCTGCACAATACCCAAAAAGTGTTTAGCAATTGGCAGAATGAGCTAAGAGAACAATCAATTTTTTTTGTGAGAAGAGAAGATTCAAATTCTGAGTAATGCAGAGAGAGGGATGTTATACTGGGTGAAATAGAAAGTTTTAGATTTTGAGCTTACAAACCATAGAGGGTTCTGGTTTCAGTGAAGACATTCATATATGTCATTTTATTATCAATATCAAAATCAAGTGGGTGCTTGGTAGAGGGGTTGGTGCTCCTTTCTGTTGGTGCAGATAAATCAGGGGTTGGTGCTCCTTTCTGTTGGTGCAGATAAATCAAGGGTTGGTGCTCCTTCCAGTGGGTGCTAGTAAATTGATTGTAAATTTGGTGCTTTGCAAAGGCTGGATTTGGATGGGAGTCCAAACAGTCATTTTTGGGGATGTAGCCAAATCGGTGAACCTCGGTACATCTCGTGTTGTGTGTGAAGAACACAAGCTTATACTGAGAGGGGGGGTGAACAGTATAAGACCACTTTTTACTTTTCTTATCCCAATCAAAATTATACAATATATCAATGGCAATATCAATAGCAGAAACCAAAGCAATGTACAAATCATCACACACACATGAGACACCAATTTACGTGATTCGCTCAATGTGAGCTACATCCACGGATAAAATCTTTCACTAAATTTTATCAATCCAAATTCTGGGAATACCTTTCCCGATTACAATGTTTATGGGCACCAACCCAAAGGAGACACCAATCCCCTAATCTCGAGTTCGTGGGCACCAACCCACAGGAGACACCAATCCCCTAGCTCTGCTCTGGTTGGTGATCCTCTAGAAGACCTCTCGCCTCCGCTGCCCTTAGCAAATGGAACTCTATCCATAGAAGACACCTGTCCTCCCCGCTCTGGATGGAGACCTCTGTCCTCAACTCTATCACCTCCAAAGCTGGTCCTCGAATTTGCACTAAACACAGTCCTTCGGTCTAGCACAAATGTCCTCGTTCGTCTTTGCCTGTCTGCTCTCTACGCCCTCTACTCTCTCTATGCAAACACACCCGCACTTGGTCGAACTTCAACCCTTGCACTGTCTACGCACACTCTTCTTCCTTTGTGATCTTTCACACTCAGAATGATTCGACGAAATGCACTCTGCACACTATGATCGAATTTTGCACTCTGCTCTCGATGATCGAACTTCTTGCTCTGCGCACTATCTGCGAACGTCGCACTTCAACCACGCATCTCATTCCCTTCAACTCTCCAAACAACCCTCCTTTTATAACAAAATTTTCATGAAGAAAACTTTAATCTTAGTCGGCTGTTATGACAAATGCAAACCCTAATCTACGTCGGCTGCAAGCCCTAATTTTTGTCGGCTAAAATTTAACTTTGTCGGCTTCACTGCCTCTGGAACACTTCTGTAGCTTCTGCCATGAAACTACAACATGTCACGATATCATGACACCTTTGCAACCGTATACTTTCTTTTGGCTTTTGTCACGATATCGTGACACTTCAGCCTTTGTCGACTTCAACTAAGCTCTTGTCATGATATCGTGACACTTCTGACTTAGTCAGCATCAACTTTGCTTTTGTCACGATATCGCGACACTTCTCCCTTCATCGACCTCCTTTCTACTTTTGTCATGAAATCGTGACACTTCTGTCTTCATAGCCTTCCTCTCTGCTTTTGTCACGAAATCATGACACTTCTCCTATAGAAGGCCTGCATTCTGTTTCTGTCATGAAATCGTGACACTTTCTCCAACCGAACGCTGCCATCTCAATCTATCATGAAATCGTGACACTTTCTCTTCCTTGCACTCTTGTCTGCTTGCACTAGCGAAAATGGAACATGTCACAAAATCGTGACACTTTCATTGCCTTACACCTAAAAATGGAACATGTCATGAAATCGTGACGCTTTCACCTTTGAGCTCTTCCTCCTTGAATTTGTCATGAAATCATGACACTTCTAGCTTCCGTACGTTTTCTTTGCAGCCTGTCACGAAATCGTGACGCTTTCAGCTTCGTACGACTTCTCTACAACCGTCATGAAATCGTGACAGTTCTCATTTTTAGACTCTTCCCTTTGCTGCATGTCATGAAATCGTGACACTTTATCTTGTTACTTTCTCTCTCTTCGAACTTGTCATGAAATCGTGACAATTCACACTACGGACTCTCTCTTCTGCATTATGTCACGAAATCGTGACACTTTTTCTTTCGGACTCTCTCTCCTGCAACATGTCACGAAATCGTGACACTTTTTCGTCCGTTCAACCTTCCTTGCAATATGTCATGAAATCGTGACATTTCTGACTCCTACATTCTCTCTCCTCTTTGAGTCGCGAACTCGACATGTCGCGATATCGCGACACTTTTCTAAAAAGCTTTCTCTCTAAGTCACGAAAATGATGGACATGTCGCGATATCGTGACACTTTTCTAAAAAGCTTTCTCTCTCCTACTTAAGTCGCGAAAATGCGACATGTCGCGATATCGCGACATTTTTCAAACTTACTTACTTTCGAACCTGTCATGCCGAACCTTCATCAAAACAAATTATTTGACATCAATTCAAATTCCTTCAACAGCTTCTTGACATCAATGACAACTTATTCACTTGAGCAAATGCAATGTACCCAAGGTACCCAAAATTGCCAACAATCTCCCCCTTTGTCATTGATGGCAAACCTTTACTAAAAACGCTTCTCAAGAGCCAAAACTGAAACCAACTGTGCTTAACAACTGATGAACTGTGCCCACAACTGAGAATATTTCTTTGAAGTTTTGCTCCCCCTGACTTGAAGCTTTCCTCTTCACTTTGAAGCTCTCCCCCTTACTCATATCTCTCCCCCTTTGTCATCAATGGCAAAGGGTCACCTTTGGGGCTCGGGACTAAGAATGAGCCTCTTAGCTTAGTCCCTCCCCCACCTCCTGATGAGGTGATTAATTCTGGGGTGGGAGTAAAACTCCCATTAGGCATTGATCATCATCAGCGTCTATAACTTCCTTGTCGGGCCTTCTCTTGAACTCTTTGTCCATATTCCTGTTCCTGTTCCTGTCACTGTTCCTGTTCCTGTTATCATTCCTGTTCTTATCCATGCCTTGATCCTTGGACCTGTTCATACCATTGTTCCTGTTCCTGTACCTTGGAAGTTCAGCTCTACACTGTCTAGTTGTGTGACCTTCATTGTTGCACTTATAACAAGTAACAATGTTATTTCTTTTAGGCATACCTGTTCTTTGAATCCGCTTGTTCTGACTAACCCTGTTCTGACCAAACCTGTTCTGGCCGAACCTGTTTTGATCAAACCTGTTCTCGTTATTTACCTTGCAATAAACTGCCTTGTGCCCAAACTGATGACAAGAGTAGCAATACCCTTGAAAGTAACTAGCACTTCTGAAACTGTCATTTACCTCCTTCACTTGAGCCATGCAATGTGAAGCCATGTGACCAAACCTGTGACACGCAAAACATCTGTCATGAAATTTTCCTTTATTCGACCTCTTGGGTCCTGAAAACTTCTTCTTCTCATTCTGAATTCTATTTTCTATTTCTGCGCATCTATCATTCAAGGACTCATGATCTGAAATACTTTCCTCATCAGAACTCTCTTCCTTTTGGAGTCTCTTACTAGACTCTCCAACTTGTTCCTTGTGTGGCTTAACAAAACCAAGGCCTGTTTTATCTCGTTGTCTTTCTTTGACCTTTGATGAGTGACTTAACCTTTTTGGAGCTATCTTGAAACTCGTAAAGCTTATCCTTGTACTCTTTAGTTTCCTCTTTCAAAGAAGCCATTTTCTGTTCTAACTCACTATACTCAAGAACCTTAGACTCTAACTCATCCTTGAGTTCTTGTGTCTTAGCCATAGAGAAGTCAAGACTTTCTATAAGATCATCTCTCTCCATACAACATTCATCTAACTTATCCTTGAGTCTAGCATTCTTCTTTCTTTCCTTTTTCAAAACACTAAGAGCGTTAGTAAGTTCACTTTCAAGATCCTTTATTTGTTTGCTATCTGAATCATCAAAGCCTTTTTCAGATTTCTTATCACTAGAGGTGCTACCTTTTTCGAAAACCATACATGCATCTTCCTTATAGTTTTCTGAAGCATCCTCATACATACTAGAAACCAAATCATTATTTGTACAATCATCCTCAAGGTGACCAAAATTTCCACATCTAAGACATTTCATGATAATGAATCTATGTTTCGGTTCTTCCTCTTTTTCTGAAATGAACAACATCTCATTTTCATCATCACTCGAAGAACTTTCACTATCACTACTCGAACACTTACTTGCTTTGTCTAGGTAGAAACTCTTCTTGTGCTTGTGAGAATACCTCTTTCCTTGATTGTTGTGCTCATCTTTGTTCTTTCTGTGATGCTTGTGCTTTTCAGAATCCTTGCTCTTAGAATCCTGTTTATCTTCATCACTTTCATCCTTGGGAACAAGTACGATCCGTAGCATAATGACCAAACTTTCCACAATTGAAACATCTTATATTTTTCACGCTTTTGTGCTTTCTAGAGAACTTGCCTTTCTTGCTGTAATATGCCTCTTCATCACTAGAAGACTCATCACTCTCTTGAAGCTGTTTACCCTTGGATTTCTTGGTAGCCTTGAAAGCTGCCTCTTTCTTGACGTCAACCTTCACTTGAGTTCTCAACTCAAATGCTGCAAGTATACTATGGAGCTCATCCTTTTTCAACTTATCCAAATCTTTAGCTTCCTCAATAGCAGAAATATTTTCACTAAATCTATTAGGAAGAGATCTTAAAATCTTATCACAAACATCATTTTCAGCAAGCTCAAGACCTAAGTCTTTCATGGAGTTAACAACCTCATCCATACGAAGCATGTAGTCACTAATATTTTCATCATCATTCATCTTGAGTTGTTCAAACATACCTTTGAAGTGTCTCAACTTGGCCTTTCCGACATTTGTATCACCTGTATGAACCACCTGCAACTTTTTCCACATTTCACTAGTTGTCTTGCAGTGAATCACTTTGGTGAGATCTGCTTTCTGTAAGCCTTTCAGGATTGCATTCATTGCTTTTGAATTGTTGTGATGTAGGAGCCTTTCTTCTTTAGTATTTGGACCATGTACAGGAATAGTGTACTCATCTTCAATTACTTCCCATACCTCATTACCAAGTGCCATTAGATGAACCTTCATCCTTGCACTCCAAAGACCAAAATCTGACCCATCAAGAATAGGTGTTGCATTGCCACTTGAATAATCCATTGTGTTCTTTACTAGCTTTTCCTTCAAGTCGTTAAAATTTTTGAAGGCACCCGCTTTGATACCAATTGAAGAACATAAGCTTATACTGAGAGGTGGGGGTGAACAAGTATAAGACCACTTTTTACTTTTCTTATCCCAATCAAAATTATACAATATATCAATGGCAATATCAATAGCAGAAACCAAAGCAATGTACAAATCATCACACACACATGAGACACCAATTTACGTGATTCGCTCAATGTGAGCTACATCCACGGATAAAATCTTTCACTAAATTTTATCAATCCAAATTCTGGGAATACCTTTCCCGATTACAATGTTTATGGGCACCAACCCAAAGGAGACACCAATCCCCTAATCTCGAGTTCGTGGGCACCAACCCACAGGAGACACCAATCCCCTAGCTCTGCTCTAGCTGGTGATCCTCTAGAAGACCTCTGCCTCCGCTGCCCTTAGCAAATGGAACTCTATCCACAGAAGACACCTGTCCTCCCTACTCTGGTTGGAGACCTCTGTCCTCAACTCTATCACCTCCAAAGTTGGTCCTCGAATTTGCACTAAACACAGTCCTTCGGTCTAGCACAAATGTCCTCGTTCGTCTTTGCCTGTCTGCTCTCTATGCCCTCTGCTCTCTCTGTGCAAACACACCCGCACTTGGTCGAACTTCAACCCTTGCACTGTCTGTGCACACTCTTCTTCCTTTGCGATCTTTCACACTCAGAATGATTCGACGAAATGCACTCTACACACTATGATCGAATTTTGCACTCTGCTCTCGACGATCGAACTTCTTGCTCTGCGCACTATCTCCGAACGTCGCACTTCAACTACGCATTTACCAACTCTCCAAACAACCCTCCTTTTATAACAAAATTTTCATGAAGAAAACTTTAATCTTAGTCGGTTGTTATAACAAATACAAACCCTAATCTACGTCAGCTGCAAGCCCTAATTTTTATCGACTAAAATTTAACTTTGTCGACTTCACTGCCTCTGGAACACTTCTGTAGCTTCTATCGTGAAACTACAACATGTCATGATATCATGACACCTTTGCAACCGTATACTTTCTTTTGGCTTTTGTCATGATATCGTGACACTTCAGCCTTTGTCGACTTCAACTAAGCTCTTGTCATGATATCACGACACTTCTGACTTAGTCAAGACATCAACTTTGCTTTTGTCATGATATCGCGACACTTCTCCCTTCGTCGACCTCCTTTCTGCTTTTGTCATGAAATCGTGACACTTCTGTCTTCATAGCCTTCCTCTCTGCTTTTGTCATGAAATCATGACACTTCTCCTATAGAAGGCCTGCATTCTATTTCTGTCATGAAATCATGACACTTTCTCCAACCGAACGCTGCCATCTCAATCTATCATGAAATCATGACACTTTCTCTTCCTTGCACTCTTGTCTGCTTGCACTAGCGAAAATGGAACATGTCACGAAATCGTGACACTTTCGTTGCCTTGTGTTTTTCTCTGCCTTACGCCCACGAAAATGGAACATGTCATGAAATCATGACGCTTTCACCTTTGAGCTCTTCCTCCTTGAATTTGTCATGAAATCATGACACTTCTAGCTTCCGTACGTTTTCTTTGCAGCCTGTCATGAAATCGTGACGCTTTCAGCTTCCGTACGACTTCTCTGCAACCTGTCACGAAATCATGATAGTTCTCATTTTTAGACTCTTCCCTTTGCTGCATGTCATGAAATCGTGACACTTTTCGTGTTACTTTCTCTCTCTTCGAACTTGTCGTGAAATCGCGACAATTCACACTACGGACTCTCTCTTCTGCATTATGTCACGAAATCGTGACACTTTTTCTTTCGGACTCTCTCTCCTGCAACATGTCGCGAAATCGTGACACTTTTTCGTCCGTTCAACCTTCCTTGCAATATGTCACGAAATCGTGACATTTCTGACTCCGTACATTCTCTCTCCTCTTTGAGTCACGAAACTGCGACATGTCGCGATATCGCGACACTTTTCTAAAAAGCTTTCTCTCCTATTTAAGTCATGAAAGTGCGACATGTCGCGATATCGCGACACTTTTCTAAAAAGCTTTCTCTCTCCTACTTAAGTCGCGAAAATGCGACATGTCGCGATATCGCGACATTTTTCAAACTTACTTACTTTCGAACCTGTCATGCCGAACCTTCATCAAAACAAATTATTTGACATCAATTCAAATTCCTTCAACAGCTTCTTGACATCAATGACAACTTATTCACTTGAGCAAATGCAATGTACCCAAGGTACCCAAAATTGCCAACAAGCGTGATGATGTTCTCTTGTTATACTTGCTTTATTTGGTTTTATGTTTTCATTGTTTTGACTTTGAGTGTTGAATATTTAAGTTTTAAAGAGCTACACTGATTCACCCCCCCTCTCAGTGTCATTGTGAGACTAACAATTGCCAAAATATCCACCATATAGTGTATAATGTGCCTCCTTAAGAAGTGACAGTTGATGCTTATGAGGTACACAAAGTTCATCCGACTGGTAGAGTAAACCTTTCTTGATGTAATATTCCTAAAAGGGTCTCATATTAGAAGAGGTAGAATGTTGAAGGTGTTTGTAAACCTATGTAAATTCTAAATCATGAGTATACTGATAAGGCAAACTCTAAAATCCCAAGTGTGAAGTGGTTACAATAGTCAAGGCATGAGCTATAAGAGGGTGACAACCAATCTGCCACTATATTTTTATTATCTTTTTGTACTTGATGAGCAAGTGAAATTGTTATAAATATGAGATCCACTTCATGTAATGAACTTCTTCAATTTTGTTTTGTGATTAAAGAAACTTAAGAGACAAGTGGTCAGTGCGAACAATGGTTTTCTTATAGAGAAGTTAGTGTTGTCAATACTTTATAGTTTGGACTAATACATACAACTCTTTATCATATGTGGAATAGTTATGTTTTGTAGTTGAGAATGTTTTTGAATGGTAGGTCATTGGATGGTCATTTTGTTTCAACATGGCACCAAGGAAAAACTGAGGCATCTATTTCGATCTCAAAGGGCTACTTGAGATCGCGAATGACATGAACAGGAGATGAGGATAGCTTCTCCTTCAATGTAGAAAAGGCATGAGCATGGTCTTATGTCCAATGAAATATAGCTTTCACTTTTGTCAATAGATGCAAGAGAGAAATAATGGTGGAATAATCATGAATGAACTTGTCATAGAAGTTTGCAAGCCCGAGAAAAGTGTTTGCTCAAGGTGTGACTTCTACGTAGAAAAAAAACAAGAATTTCATCCAAGTATATAATTAAAAATTTATCTAAACAAACCCTAAAGACTTAATTCATGAGTTTCATGCAAATGGCAAGAGCATTTGTGAGGTCAAAAGATATGACAAGTCATTCAAAGAGACCCATATTGGTTTTAAATATGGTCTTTCATGTGTCCATGGCCTGAATCCAGACCTAGTGATATCTTAGGGAAGAATTTGGAACTTTGGAGTTGGCCCAAGAGATCATCAATGTGGGAAAGTGGATAAAAAAAAATTATGGTTATTTTTTTTAATACCCTAAAATCAATGCAAAGTCACCAACTGCCATCCTTTTTAGTATAAGCAAAATGAGGAAGGCACAAAGGGATGTATTGGTTTTAATGAACCCTTTTTCAAATAGCTCCTAGAGTTACCTCTTAATTTCATCATATTAATAGATTAATTGCCTATACTTGGGGGTATTAGGAGACGTGTCACAGAGATGATGCCAATACTATGATTAATTACTCTATCTAGAGGTAATGTTGTGGGCTCTTAAAACATGAGAGTATTTGTGCAATGTTATGTCAAGTGCAGTAGACCGACTAGACTTAGTGACCTTTTTTTGGTGAGTGCTCATGTTGTGGTTGTATAAAGATAAGTGCAAGTGATTGTGCTTGATTGATTTTTTTTATTGCTTGTCTATAGCTAAGAAACAAATTTGTGGTGTACTTGGTACATTTGATAATATAGGTATTATTGTCCTATTCTTGTGTGTAAGTATTTATATGCATCATAGTGGGATTTCCTATTATATTGATAGGGTTTTCGAAGCAACCAACCACAACAATCTATCAAGATCACATCATAGGTGACCTTATCCACAAATTTTGAACCAAAAACAAAAACCACAATGCATGTTTGTGATTTGAGAGGTAGTGTCACTATCCTTCCATCTAAGTGAGTATGGATGAGGATGTGGTGTTTTCTAGAGATGAAATTTGTCAACAATGGACTTCACGATCAAGTTATTTTGCGATCCATTGTTGATGATACAATCAATAAAAATGGTATGGGTTAAGTGAGCATGCATGATGAACATATTGTCAGTCTCTTGTTGTTGCATGATGGTTCATTAAGGTGATATTATTAAGTCAACCTCTTAACTACTCATATATCCTATATTCTCCTGAAGTATCGATCAATTTTTGACTTGTTCCTCCATCTTGAGACCATACAAGTAATTTTTTCTTGTTAAAATGTCGATATTTAAACTTGTCATGTTCCTTCCTATTATAATGATTACAATTTTTTGAAATCTATTTACATGAGAATATGAAGAAGGAATGGCATGCTTATAAGAAGAAAAGGAATGAGTAGCAGGAAGGGAGCAATAAGAGGAAATGAAAAGTATTTCTCGTTGATGCCTACTAGAGCTGATAGAGCGACAGTCTAGGACCTCATATGAGTTAGTGTTGCATGGCCCCCTCATTTGTGTAGCAATATTATCCTATGCAAGTTGTGCTTGATTGAAAATCAATCAAGTGTTGTACATGAAGTGTATTTCAAATCCCTATATATAAGTGCCTAAAGTCCACTTTTGAACTTTGCAATGAGAGTGTGTGCAAGATGGTGTAAATCCAAGCTGCAAGAGGTCAAAAAAAGAACCTCCAATCACATAAAACTATGATAAATAGAAATAAAGTGAAAAATTCCCCAATCACATAAAAATTGCAATACATGGAAATAAACCGATAAATGCTTTATTTTCTCATTCTTGGATTTCACCCCCTTTTACAATGTGATACCAAGGGAATATATATCCCAAAATAAACCCTAAAACAAAACCCTAAATCTTAAAGCCCTAAAGATAAGAAATTACAATATTTTTTTGGGGACAATTTTATCTTTTAGTGCCAAAAACTAAATCACCAAAAAAGCTCGGATAGCCCCCTAAATTAATACACATCATCATATCATCTATATTAAGCCTCCTAGAAAATCTCAACACCTACCCATGCCTAAATAAGAAGTTATTCCAAATATTTTTTCTTCCAAATTTAAAAAAAAATACTAAATCCCATTTTTGGGGCACTAGATGAAGGAATTAGGACCCGATAAAAGCCTAAAAAATCATCTAGATGACTAGAGTAGTCTAGCCATGACATGTCCACCTCTTTATCTAACTCCTCATAAAATTTCAAGTCGATCCAACAATCGGATCAAAAGTTATGCCCTCCAAAAGATAGGCTCCTGCATCATTCTCCTTTGGTTGAAAAGAACTCTGCTCCTGCGAGTTCCTTTGATCAAACTCCTACAACTTTTTGCTATCAATATTTTTTAGTTCCCCCTCTAAAATCCAAGTATTATCTTCCTATTGTAAACCTTCCCATTGTACCAAGTATTTGTTGTAGTTTCCCTGCCTGGTATTGATTATCTTCTTATCAAGTACTTGCATAACTTTTTCTTTCTTCTTCTTAGGTATTTGTTGTTCCCAGTTTATGTCCTCTTCTTCTTCAACTTCATCTTCATCCCCATGAAATTCATACAAATCTATAACATTAAAAACTAGTGAAATATCAAAATCAGTAGGCAACTCCACTTTATAGGCATTATCATTCATCTTCTTCAAAATTCTACATGGTCCAATCTTCTTATACTTCAATTTGTTATATGTGCCCTTGGGAAACCTCTCCTTCTTGAGGTGAACCATCACCATGTCTCCCACCTCAAAGAATTTCATTCTCCTACTTGCATCTACTACTACCTTATACCTTTCATTACTATCTTGCAACTTCTTTCTGACACCTTCCTACAATTCTTGTATGTGCTCTGCAAATACCTCTGCATCATCACTAATTTTACCCTGAATTAGTAGATCAATCATATCTAACACACCATTGGGATTCTTACCATAAATAATCTAAAAAGGAGATTTTCTTGTTGACCTGTTGACTGAACTATTATATGCAAACTCAGCTTGTGGTAAAATAACTCTGACAAATTCCTTAGTTGTCAATAGGCTTTCACTCTTCCCTTCTTCCTTATGTGGTAACAAGACCACTTTTACTCCATCCTTCCAGAATGTGTAAGTATTCCTTCCCCATCATGGGTAGCCTTCCTATCATATTTCCAAGGCCTCCCCAATAATAAGTGACATGCATCCATCGGAATTACATCACACCATACTTCATCCTTGTAGGTATTCCCAATTGAAAACTTAACCAGACACCTCTTATCTATAGTTACCTTGTTCCCTTTCTTGAACCATGATATGCGGTAGGGATACGGGTTCTTCTCACACTTTAAGTTAAGTTTCTCAACCATTTCATTTGAAACCATATTTTCATAACTACCACTATCAATAATCATCTTACATACCTTTCCTCCAGATGTGCACCTAGTTTGAAATATATTCGTACACAACCAGGAATCACCACCATCATTATCTTGTGCTTTCTCCTTCCTTGGGATGATCATCATCCTCTTTATCATGAGATTTTCCCCCATGTCTACAACAACTTCTATCTCAGTTTGCTCTTCTACCTCAACCAGATTGACTCTAGCTTGTTCTCCTTATTTTATTTCTTGTGCAGGATAGTGTGGACACTCAAAAGCTCTGTGCCCTTCCTCACCACATCTATAACAAGTATATTACCTTTGTGGGCCATCCCAATTTCATCCTCCACCATAGCCTCTTCCTCTTTGAAATCCTCCACCTCTCTCATGGTTACTATGACCTTGCCCAGACTCTTCTTGTTTTCTTGTATTAGAAGATTCTCCCTTTGAGGGATTAAATCCACCACACCCACTGGCTGGAGGTGACGATGGTCCTTTCCTCACTCCTCTCCTCTTATGTTTCTCTTCCGCTTTTAATGCAAACTGATATGCATCTTCTACACTATGGATCCGAAGCATACTCAACTCATCTTGTATGGCATAACTTAATCCATTCACATACCTTGCAACCTTCTATTCTTCTAACTCTTGAAGCTCCACTCGAATTGATAACTTGTAGAATTCATTGGTGTAGTCCTCGATGCTTTGATCCTTTTGCCTATGGTTCTGTAATCTACGAAACAATGTTTGGGCATAATATTTAGGCAAGAATTTCTCCTTCATTTTTTTTCCATTTTACACCAAACCCTAATATTTTCCTTTTCTTTTCTTTGCCTCTCCTTCTATAGATGATCCCACCAAATCAACGCATGCCCTTTCAACTTTGTGCATGCAAGATTCACTTTCTTTTCCTCTGAAAGGATTTTCCACTCAAAGAAATTCTCCATGCTATTCAACCAGTCTATCAACTCCTCTAGTTTCAACCCTCCTACATACTTAGGGACATCAATCTTGATCCCATATTTATTTCCTTCCAAGGCCCTAATTAGCCTATCCTCAAACTTTGGCTTCTCCTCTGGTTCTTCCTCAACATGAACCTATATTGTTGTCTCCTTCCACAGTCTCATTATCAAAATCCAGATCTACAAATTATGTGGGATGATCCATCATTCTAGTCAGCTGAGCAACTTGTGCCTGCAGCTCCTGCATATTCCTGTTGATCTGGGCATAACCTCCTCTTCCTCTCCTCATGCTAATCTAATATGTGTTATTCCAAATAGAAAAATAAGAATAACAAAATAAATGTAATCGACAAGATTACCTTCTCTCCCCCAACAAGATCCAACTTGCTCTGATACCAAATGGTGTAAATCCAATTGTAAGAGGTCAGAACAAGAACCTCCAATCACATAAAACTATAAAAAATAAAAATAAAGTGAAAAATTCCCCAATCACATAAGAGTTGTAATAGATGGAAATAAATCAATAAATGCTTTATTTTCTCATTCTTGGATTTCACCCCTTTTACAATGTGATACCAAGGGAATATATATCCCAAAAGAAACCCTAAAACAAAACCTTAAATCTTAAAGCCCTAAAGATAAGAAATTACAATATTTTTTTTGAGGGAAGGGGAAATTTCATCTTTTAGTGCCAAAAACTAAATCACCAAAAAAGCTCGGATAGCCCCCTAAATTAATACACATCATCATATCATCTATATTAAGCCTCCTAGAAAATCTCAACACCTAATCATGTCCAAGTCCTCTTTATCTAGCTCCTCATAAAATTTCAAGTCGATCCAATGATCGGATCAAAAGTTATACCCTCTGAAAGATAGGCTCCTGCATCATTCTCCTCTAGTTGAAAAGAACTCTACTCCTACGAGTTCCTTTGATCAAACTCCTACAACTTTCTGCTATCAATATTTTTTAGTTCCCCCTCTAAAATCCAAGTATTATCTTCTTGTTGTAAACCTTCCCATTGTACCAAGTATTTGCTATAGTTTTCCTTGTACTGATTATCTTCTTATCAAGTACTTGCATAATTTTTCTTTCTTCTTCTTAGGTATCTTTTGTTCCCAGTTAATGTCCTCTTATGCTTCAACTTCATCTTCATCCCCATGAAAATTATACAAATCTGTAACATTAAAAATTGGTGAAATATCAAAATCAATAGGCAACTCCACTTTATAAGAATTATCATTCATCTTCTTCAAAATTCTACATGGTCTAATCTTCTTATACTTTAATTTGTTATATGTGCCCTTGGGAAACCTCTCCTTCCTAAGGTGAACCATCACCATGTCTCCCACCTCAAATACTTTTATTCTCCTACTTGCATCTGTTGCTACTTTATACCTTTCATTACTATCTTGCAACTTCTTTCTAACACCTTCTTGCAATTCTTGTATGTGCTCTACAAATGCCTTTGCATCATCACTGATTTTACCTGAAATCGGTAGATCAATTAGATCTAACACACCATTGGGATTCTTACTGTAAACAATCTGAAAAGGAGATTTTCTTGTTGACCTGTTGACTGAACTATTATATGTAAACTCAACTTGTGGTAAAATAACTCTAATAAATTCCTTAGTTGTCAATAGGCTTTCACTCTGCCCTTCTTCCTTATGTGGTAATAAGACCACTTTTACTCCATCCTTCTAGAATGTGTAAGTATTCCTTCCCCCATCATGGGTAGCCTTCCTATCATATTGCCAAGGCCTCCCCAAAAATAAGTGATATGCATCCATTGGAACTACATCACACCATACTTCATCCTTGTAGGTATTCCCAATTGAAAACTTAACCAGACACCTCTTATCTACAGTTACCTCATTCTCTTTCTTGAACCATGATATGTGGTAGGGATACGGGTTCTTCTCACACTTCAAGTTAAGTTTCTCAACCATTTCATTTGAAATCATATTTTCACAACTACCACTATCAATAATCATCTTACATACCTTTCCTCCAGATGTGCACCTAGTTTGAAAGATATTTGTACACAACTAAGAATCACCACCATCATTATCTTATGCTTTCTCCTTCCTTGGAATGATCATCATCCTCTTTATCATGAGATTTTCCCCCATGTCTACAGCAACTTCTATCTCAGTTTGCTCTTCTACCTCAACTAGATTGACTCTAGCTTGTTCTCCTTGTTTTCTTTCTTGTGCAGGATAGTGCAAACACTCAAAAGCTCTATGCCCTTCCTCACCACATCTATAACAAGTATATTGCCTTTGTGGGCCATCCCAATTTTGTCCTCCACCATAGCCTCTACCTCTTTGAAATCCTCCACCTCTCTCATGGTTACTATGACCTTGCCCAGACTCTTCTTGTTTTCTTGTATTAGAAGATTCTCCCTTTGAGGGATTAAATCCACCACGCCCACTGGTTGGAGGTGACGATGGTCCTTTCCTCACTCCTCTCCTCTTATGTTTCTCTTCCACTTTTAATGCAAACTGATATGCATCTTCTACACTATGGATCCAAAGCATACTCAACTCATCTTGTATGGCATAACTTAATCCATTCACATACCTTGCAACCTTCTATTCTTCTGACTCTTCAAGCCCCACTCAAATTGATAACTTGTAGAATTCGTTGGTGTAGTCCTCGATGCTTTGATCCTTTTGTCTGAGGTTTTGAAGTCTACGAAACAATGTTTGGGCATAATATTTGGGCAAGAATTTCTCCTTCAATTTTTTTTTCCATTTTACACCAGACCCTAATCTTTTCCTTTCCTTTTCTTTGCCTCTCCTTCTGTAGATGATCCCACCAAATCAACGCATGCCCTTTCAACTTCGTGCATGCAAGCTTCACTTTCTTTTCCTCTGAAAGGCTTTTCCACTCAAAGAACTTCTCCATGCTATTCAACCAGTCTATCAACTCCTCTAGTTTCAACCCTCCTGCATACTCAGGGACATCAATCTTGATCCCATATTTATTTCCTTCCAAGGCCCTAATTAGCCTATCCTCAAACTCTCGCTTCTCCTCTGGTTCTTCCTCAACATGAACCTCTATCTTGTTGTCTCCTTCCACAGTCTCATTATCAGAATCCAGATCTACAAATTTCATGGGATATCTTTCCCTCATACGGGCCATCATTCCAGTCAACTGAGCAACTTGTGCCTGCAGCTCCTGCATATTCCTGTTGAGTTGGGCATAACCTCCTCTTCCTCTCCTCATGCTAATCTGATCTGTGTTATTCCAAACAAAAAAATAAGAATAGTAGAATAACTGTAATCGACAAGATTACCTTCTCTCCCCCAACAAGATCCAACTTGCTCTGATACCAAATGGTGTAAATCCAACTGCAAGAGGTCAAAACAAGAACCTCCAATCACATAAAAACTATGATAAATAGAAATAAAGCAGTAAAATCCCCAATCACATAAAAGCTATTATAGCATGGAAATAAATCAATAAATGCTTTATTTTCTCATTCCTAGATTTCACCCCTTTTACAATGTGATACCAAGGGAATATATATCCCAAAATAAACCCTAAAACAAAACCCTAAATCTTAAAGCCCTAAAGATAAGAAATTACAATATTTTTTTGGGGTAATTTCATCTTTTAGTGCCAAAAACTAAATCACCAAAAAAATCTCGGATAGCCCCCTAAATTAATACACACCATCGTATCATCTATATTAAGCCTCCTAGAAAATATCAACACCTACCCATGCCTAAATAAGAAGTTATTCCAAATATGTTTTCTTCCAAATTTTCAAAAAACACTAAATCCCATTTTTGGGGCACTAGATGAAGGAATTAGGACCCGATAAAAGCCTGAAAAATCATCTAGATGACTAGAGTGGTCTAGCCACGACATGTCCACCTCTTTATCCAGCTCCTCATAAAATTTCAAGTCGATCCAACGATCGGATCAAAAGTTATGCCCTCCGAAATATACGCTCCTGCATCATCAGATTTGATACGTGAAGCAAGATGCACAAGTTGTTGAATTGATAAACATAATCCCACATAGAGGTGTGACTTCCTTGCCTCAAGCGAAGCCAATGATTAAGAAAATCATCATCATAGTTGGATGAGTAGAAGATAGTCTTTAAGGCTACAACCAGTTGATCCCAAGTGTGGATAGGATTTTGTGTCTTGACAATTGGTGATTAGAACCTTAGCCATGCCAAAGAGCTTCAATTTGGCAAAAGGAACTTTGTCATCATCAAACAATTGGTTGTCATAAAACCAAGTTTCCATGTCTAGAATCCAACTCTTTAAGACTTTGGGATTCCTAAAACCATCATAAATTTTAACTTCACATTTACCATGAGAACGACTATTAAGTGAGGAAGTGTGGAACTAAATGTAATTGACTTTATCATCCAAGGAATAAACTAAGGTAATAATTTTGGCTATTTTATCGGCCAATGCCAAATTAACTTCCATGCCTCGATTATGATGAGTGAGGAAAACAATTTAAATGAAGATAATCAATTTTGATAGAAAAGTAAGCTTTCAATACAATGATAAAAATTTACCGTTTGAAATGTAAAAGTAAACCCCTTTGTTACTTGTTAAAAATAGAAAAAACCCCTTGCTAAAAAATTCTTGCAAATCTTGTTCCCTCTCTTTTTCTCTTTTTTATTTAATATCCTTTATTTCTTTTCTTTTTTTTACAATGAGAATATTCTCAGGAAAACATAAACTACATAAACTACAGTACGAACACTAAGCGACTGATGGTCCTCATCTCACGGTCAACAAGAAGGAAACAGATAAGTTTATTGGAAGCAGTTCTGTAGTTGTTTTGGTTTGAATCCTACCCTCGTGAGTTACTCAAAATAGTAACGGTACATAATAAAAAAATTTAAAAAAACAAACATAAAAATTAAAGGGGTTGTTCGCAAGCGCACTTGGGCGATGGGGTGTCATGTGGCGTGCAGCGATGTATGCAGCATAAGAGATGATAGAGGGAATGAGATGGTTGACCCATGTGCGCAAAAGAGCACACGCACGTGATGCAGGGGAAGGGAAGGGACCGGGTGCAGAGCACATGTGAGTGGACGCACAGAGGGCCCGCGACGGGGGTGAAAGAGGAGGAAGACGCACGTTGTGTGTGTGGCATCCGCAGAATAAAATGCTACTAATTGCGCGTGAAGGCTACCTTGTCAACTGCTACATGAAGCTACAAACCAGGGTCCGAATGGCTCAAATGAGAGAAAAGTGTCAGATATTTCAAACTTTCTAATTTGAATATCTTGCACCAAATCTTTCATATTCACCAATCGCAACTCGCACTTTTGGAGACCATAAAATTTAACATTTGTATGCACAAAATTATGGAAGGCTTCAATCGTCCGACCCAATTGAGGTTTACGATCGTGGTCCTTTGTTAAGGTGGTGCTACAAGGGGAACATGGTGCAGGAATAGGTTGGGAATTATTCGTCATAGCAGGCCGGGTAGGCACAAGCTCATCACAGTAGAAAAGGAGGAATATGGGTTATTGCCAAGTTATTAACCATTATTGGTCTCTGTATTCACAATTAGTAGGTGTTGGTGTTTGTTTGGTCAGACATTTACCAAGAAGATATTTAGGTTCAAACTTTGGAGCAGGGTCTTTGGAAAGGTAGTTGTCTGCTTTGAATCCTCTGAGTGCACGCCAGACTGACGATGACAATACAAAACCGGAACGACAGATAATCCCCTTTACGTTAAGCCAACAATAATGAAAGGGAATAGGTTTTGGGTCAACAATAACAAAGCTGAATAAATTTAGTGGAAACAGTCCCTGTATTTTAAATCTTGAAATAGGTTAGGTTTCGTAGACACAGACTGTATAATTTAAATCCTGCAAGTGTTGCTAAAAATGGTTGTAACCATCGAGAAAAACAATTATCCTTTTCTTCAATTTTTTTATTTTTGGTGGTCTTCACCTGTGGCAAATGCATGGGCACTTCAGATTAGATGAGGTCATTGGGTGATATTCGTTGGTAACGAAAGCGTTCAGTTGAGGTGGCATGGCCAGGTTTGTCATAGTAGACTGAGCCAAGGTGGTGCAGCACACTAGTTCGCCCGTGGTTGTGCTGTGCACAGCTGGGGTGGCCACAAACCATAGGTTATTGAGGCTCAAAAATGTGTTTGCTAATGAGGAAATGATTGTCACAACAAAGGGAAGTCCACCATTGAGGTAGCGCAGTTGTCTGCATCACCGACGATGGATGGGGCCAAATATCGAATGAACATTGAAGTCGATATGGGAGGGAAATGGTCGGATGTCGAATGAACGTCACCATCCAGACAAGGGGAGAAATATTACAGCAAAAAATAGTATGATGGAAGAGCAACATCGGCTGAAAGGAACAATACAGCAAATAGTCAACCAGGATGAAGTTTTTAGATGACAGATCTTTCCTGATGGCAATGAAGAACTGCTCTTTGCATTCCAAAAACTTGCTTAAATAGATAAATTATTCCACCTTAGGCCTTGGGATCCTTCCGAAAGGCAGATCATTGGATAGGATCAAAAGTTTAATGCAAATTGTCAAAGGCCATTGTGAATGTTAGAGATCCTTCGGAAGCCAACTACAAAATAAACTTTTGATTAAATACTTTGTCAGATCTATTTGAAAAGGTGTCTTGCAGTCTCAGTCTCAGTCTCAGGTGGGACAGCGCAGCGCAACGGTTTGGGTCTTGGCTTTTCTTTGGGAGGTCCAAGGTTCAAACCGCGACGTGGACGAGTGTGTGAGGGGTGGGTGTGTGGTGGTTGTGTGTTAAATTTCCTATTGATAAGCATAGCTCTTCGCTTTACCAGGAATCATCATTGGGAGGAGACCACTCAACCCTGTGGGTTGGTCATAGGGGTTTCTCACATTAACCAAAATAATTAAATTTCCTATTGATAAGCATAGCTCTTCGCTTTACCAGGAATCATCATTATTGGGAGGAGACCACTCAACCCTGTGGGTTGGTCGTAGGGGTTTCTCACATTAACCAAAATAAAAAATAAAAAACATTAATTTGATATAAAATACTGGTAACACAAGAAATATTACATTAAATATTAATTTGATTATTTTTCCCTACAAAAGGGAATTTTGAATTTCACTTGAAAAGTTACTAAGATAGATATGAATCTAAAGATGATCAACTTGATATGGATGTTATCATTCCCTTTCCTTAAGAGGTAGTATATAAATTGTCACCATTATAAAAGCCTAAATCGAGAGAAGATCCTATCTTGTTTAACCAAAGGTTGGTCAAGTTGCATAAAGTTTATGAGGATGCTAACAAATTATAACAAGTAGCATTATGTGTAGATAATGATAGCTTAGGGGAGGAAACTGATAATGATGTAGAAAATGACTTTAATGAAGCCTTCAACATTGAAATAGAGAATGCTTCCTCTACTACTACCTTTTCTGAGGTGGCAATAGTGCATTACGAGGTAGGATGAATGAAAGTTCCTATTTTAGATTGTAGCACCCTAAAATTGGCACAGTTAAACCATCAGTAAAAAGTAAAAATTTGAATTTTAACCTCGAAATCGCCCGTTAACCGCTTACCTCATTTTTCATGCCATTTTTAGAGGTTGTTGTAACCGTTGGATGATATCGTCGTCGATCTGATGATATCGTCCCAAATCGGATGAATTCGTCTGGAACAGAATGTCCAGACGATTTCGTCCCAAAACCGAATTTTCGTAATTAGCTTTTGTTTCAACGACCTCTCCAACTTGGGTAGAAGCGTGTCTGCGCGGTTGGATATTCCCACGTTGAGGATCTCCCAGATTGGGATGATCCCCAACCTCCTAACATCCCCCTAATCCTATATAAACTGGGATTTTTCCAGTTTATCCCCCTGACTCCCTACCTGGCTGCCTGACTGATTATTTCCCTGCAATTTTAGTTTTGCTGTGATCTCCCATCATTCGCAATTGTGTTTTCAAGTTTTGTTGCAGGATTTCATTGTGTTTCAGTCGAAGGTAGCTCGAATCGTCGCAGGCGATTCAACTACAATTTTAGACGATCCTATCAATATCGACGATGATCTTGTACGAGTACAGACGATCTGCTCTGCAATTCAGCTTGGGGGCAATCAGAGCCCTGAGTTTGCATTCTCTATCTCATTTTCCTTATTTATTGGTGTATTAGATTAATTTACTTTTGTTTTGCATCTTGGAGTTCACCTCATTTAGCGTAATTGCATGATAAAATTCAAAATAAGTTTCCAAAACTGTGCATCTCATTTAATTTGATATCTGGATTTATCATTCAAATATCTATACTCTTATTTCTATCATTTTGCATCATTTTTGCAATTGTATTTTTGGTTTTTGGTGTCTGTTTTCTTGATTGCAGGTTTCTGACGAATTCTCCTGACGAATTCATCAAGTCGCTATAGATCTTGGGTGATCTCGGACGATCTCCTATGATTTGAGACGATTCTGTACAATTACAGACGATCCTGTCATATCCAGGACGATTTGGACTCCTACAAGCTTCAGAATCTTCATCAGACATCAGAAATCAGGTGTACTCTTCTCCATTTTATATATTCTCTGTAGGATTCATTTATGTCTTCTGTCTTCATATAAATCATAATCTTCATACAGAATAGCTTACCTTCATTTTGGCCAACCTAGGAATCTGAATGATTGAACATAAAACGAACAAATCAAACCCATTTTCAACCTAGGCGTGGAAACTGCCACTCAAAGTTTCCTGGTGAACCCCACCATCCGTCGAAAATTCACCTTTATACCCCTCCCCCGAGGGGTGCGACCTTCAAAGGGCCTCTCCGTCCGAGGTATTGTTACATCCTTTTCTCATCCCCCTTTCGGGTATGGATCCTTTAGCCTGAAGGTAAGGGTGCAAAAAATTTGGGCGATACATAGATGATAACAATGACCAACTTGAAATGAACTTTTATGCAATTAATAATAATAATTCGTTTGCATGTTTTATGCTTAAGAAATCTAAATGTAATTAATTGAAATCTAGGCTAAATATGCATAGAACAACTAATGTTTCTATTATATCTACTTCAAAACCTCTACGTAGGCTAAGTGAAACAAAAATTATTCCCTTGCCTGTGCATTTTTTAAAGTCTAAAATCTATTAGTTTAAAAACTATCATGTTGACTACTTTGTTCTTGAAAATGTTCATGTTTGTATAGACTTAAGTTGTCTAAGTTAGAAGCCACTTGACTCACTATCTAGTAAGAATTTTCTAGCAATGCTAGGAATACCTCTAAAAGCAGCAATCCAGGTCAGTTCTAACATTATACCTATTTCTAGGCTTGTTCCTACTATTTTGACATTCCTTAAGACAATTTGACTTGTAGAACCCCTGTTATGCCCAAATTATTTGATAATAAGGATATTTCTTAGCAGCCATGAACTCCCAAAATGTGATGATCATGGTTCCTATAGATTTTAAGGAAACATAGAATGCCCAAGTGTTATTTGTTGTCTTTGCCAACCTGTTTCCAAATCTAGAAATGTTTTCTTGTTCATAAAAGTTGTTCAACAAGTGGCTTAATGATTTGATTGATCCCACACCCTCTTGTCTAGCAAGGCATCTTATTGAAGTTGAATTTTCTATCAAGCAATAAAGTAGGATGGCCATTAAGGCTTTAATGAATATTTATAAGCAAATAAGACCATATCCTAGTAAAAAAATTCTATCTTTCTCATTGCCCAATCTCATGCTCACATCTTATTTAGGCTTAAGGGCAAGGGGCATGTGAAAGAGCCAATAGTTCAAATTCTTGATAATGTTCTCTTTCTCCTATCATTGCCCAATGATGAAGCTATATTAGAATTTCTATATGCTAGAGAGGAAAGGCTTCCCTGGAATATCATAAGAAAGGGTTCCTTCAAGAGCCTAATTTTAAATGAAGAAGGCATAAGTGGTCTAATTATGTTTACCAGGTTGAGATTAATTTTGAATTAGACAACCTTCCCCCTACTCCAGACCATTTTGAAGAAGGCAATGTCATGAATGCCTTTGTATTTTCCTTTGCTTTTGTGTTTTTTGCTATGTATTTCAAAATTCTTGTATTTTAGACAGTAAAATAAACTAACAAAAAATCTATATAGCAACATTGAATTTTATTTTTGTTTTTTCAGCTATTGCATATTGCTCTTTTTTTTTTTTCCCTAAGGGCTCATAATTGGCTATCCAATATGGATGGTGTCGCGCATGGCCCATATGGAGGGGCAATGTATATTTTGAAAAAGAGCACTAACAACTGACTTGCAAGTGGTGGAGACTTCACCTTCCTAATTTAGTATATGGATGGACTAACTTTGTTAGCCCTTGGGTAGGACAGTAGCAATCCATGTCAAACAAAGGTTTCATTCCCTTCCAAGGTCCTCATTTGTCACTTTTTACAATCTTCTTTTATAATTTCATTCATGAACGAACCCCAAAATAATGAGTTAAAACATAGGCATGATGAGGGAACATGTTGACACATCCCCTAGAGCACAAGTCCAAAAAACCAATGGTGTCACAATCACCACTTTAAGTGGAGGTCATGATCATTGAGCAAAACTTAGGTTTTTTGACATGTCATAAAAACCCTAGTGTGCTTACATATTTGGAGTTAAAACTATGCATTATTTGACCATCAACCTTAAAGGGAGACTTATTTATCTATTATAAATACCTCTTTTCATTCCTTATTTTATCAACAATCCATAAAACATTTATCCTTATTTCTTTTTCTACCTCTTTTGTTGTCGCAAAATACTTTCTCTTTGTTCAAGCAGTTCCTCTAGACCTTGCAAGTGTTATCAAATTCTTTGACTATTGGTTCAGTACCTTCCATAGAGAAGGATGAAGCACTCCAAAACCTTGTAGCTAAAGATCAAGCTTGCCAACAACAAATTGGCTCTCAAGCTTCTAGAGTCCTCTACATAATCTTAGGTGTGATCTTCCCTTTTGTTTTGGTGACAAGCAAGCTAGAGTTAGTGAGAGTTCATTTCATTACTTCCATTTTTTCTATTTTGGATTAGATACATGATGCCCTAGTTCACCCTCAAAGAAAAATCTTAGAGGGCTAGGTCATCAACTTTTACTTTTTACTCTAGATTCAAGAATTACCAATATTCATTGAGTAATTTAGTGTAGAAAGTGGTTTCTTTTCATTCATCCATTTTTAGCTTATTCTAGGATAGCTTCAAATGCTTTATTGCTTTATTTTTGTATTGATTTACTATTTTGACATAAGTTTGTGCATTGCTTATATCGGTTTTCATTAGCTAGTATAGGTAATGCCAATTTTTAGTATAAATTGATTTTTATGAACATGCTAGATATAGATCTCACTCGCTCACTTCTCCCAAAATTTTATCTTTTGATTTTAGCCAAAATCATTGCTTTTATACGACTTATAAATATTTAACTTGTATAAATTGACTAAATTAAATCCTTACCATTACAAAATTTACACAATAATAATATCAAAGAGATATGCACAACATAGGCAATGACACATTTAAAAACATATTTGAAAATATCTAGATATTCACACATACAATCCAAGCCACTCAAAGAGGATGAAGTCTCATAAGCCATTAATAGAGAGTAGTCTCCTTTGAACATTAGAAGACAAATAAAAATAACATAAAATTGATAATCCACTAGATTGCATCTCATTTCTACTTATAAACTTAAAGACTAGTAATCATGGCCCTAATGCTCATTAATCCACTAAAATAAAAGATAGTTGATGTGACCGAACTAGGGGTCATTATAATGAACACCTTTTATGCCCCATTAGGCACCAGTGCTAGTGCTATTGTTTCCAACATCATGTCAATCACCAAGTGCCACCTTTTGTGTCTCTAATACCTTATGCCAATGACACCAAAAAAGGCATGGACTATCAATAGTTTTGTATTGATGCATCTTTTGTTGCAACTGCAAGAACATAAATCTCCATATCCTTCAACGCATCTTCACATTCATCTTTTATATAATGCTAGGAATATTTAGGTCATTATGATAATCGGCTCCATCTTTAATGTATAAATGAATCATTTCTTGTTAATATGATTGTTTCAACATCTTTTTTTGGTCCAACAATGATATCAAAGTAGGTTAATAATATTACTAACACCATTATGATGAAGAAGGATGCCAATATTTATATTTTTAGGCATCATTTTGATGAATTCTGGGTTGTGAGTCACTTGCTGAAGAAGATGACGTGTAGAAATGAAGACGTATATTCCATCCCAATGCAATAGACGAGAAGATTTAAGGACCCAATGTCATGTTTGCTTGTTTGTGAGCATGGAGCAATGAGATGCTTTAAGAAAAAAGGATGATCAAAGTTTATATTTTTCTGTTGTTTGTTATGTAGGCTTGAACATGGAGTTTACCACGTAGTTGCAAAATTATTTGAGCAAAGTTAAGAGATTGTTGAATTTTTTGAACATTAGAGATCTACTTAGAAGGTGTTGTCAAGCAACCTCCAACAAATTTTCAAAGATTCATCTAACTTAAGATCTTACAAAATGTGAGCAGATGTCTATTTGAGTAAATTTGAGAAGGTTGTGTGACAAAAAAGTGACCTATTATCTATTCAAAGTTCAAGAATCATTAAGGAATTGCAAGTGTGCATGTCAACATTGAATTTGAGATTCAAAGGTGTTGATGAGAAAGAGTTATGATCCAAAGGCCCTCGTTGGCCTCGATAGCTATCTGCGACATGTTAAGCTCTTCTTGTTCGAGCAGATTGATGTGGTCCTCATGGAGTTGTTTTGCGCTTTGCGGGGGGACCTGATTTTTTGGCAATGGCACGGGCTCGATGGGAGCCTCCAAAGGGAGTAATGTTAGGAGAATTTTGTGATGCTCATCCATCGGGACCACCTGTGAATTAATGTTGTCGAAATCGAATGGGTCCCATGGCGCTATTGCATATGCTGACTCGTCTTTGGCGAGAGAGTCAGGCTTATCAGAATCTGGTGATTCTAAGATATGGAAGACCTCATCATCAGGTAGCTCTACAACCAGGGGTTGATCCTCTTTGAGAGGAGTTTCATGTGAGTTGGGCTTTTGTGGCCCCAAAATCTTGGTCTCTACTGACTCTAAGTGCTTGGGCAGTGCATTACTTGTATCGAGGGATTTGAGCTCCTCCTGTTTGATTTGTTCCCGTTGCAAGTTGTGGGAAACTTGATGCCTTGATAGGGATGACTGCATAGCACCCCCCATGCTTTGGTATTTCGTTTTAGTCCACTCTTTTTCTAGCTCAGGTTCCTCAAAGGCTTCTTGAAGAATTTTTGGGGGTGGTCCATGAACCTGGGTGGGGGCCTGAAGAAGGCACCCGTCATTGGTCTTAGGATTGGCCTCCCGCTCAAGTCTAGGAGGCGTCGAGGGCAACGTTTGATAAGGTCGTAGAGACCTGTCTTGCACCCAGTTGTGTTTCTCATAATGTTTTGTCTTATGCATGCGAGGGGTTGGAGTCTTCGCCTGCATAGTGTGTTGTAACAACTCATCCTCCTGGCATTGAAGGCACTCTTGATTTAAAAGATATTGTTGCTCTAACTGTTGTTGTTCTAGCTCAAGTATCGTGAGTTGCATCCGACGTGCAATATGCTTGGCAGATTCTAAGATAGTTGGTCCTACTGTCTCATGTCTAGAAGGTCTAGATGTCTCTCCTAGATATCTATCCCGGTCATGGTGATCCGAGATCTCTATAGGTCGCCTCCCTCTATTGGGGGTAGCGGCATTCCCCCAAGGCTTTGGCCTCAATAGGTAATCCTGAAAGCTAGCAATTGCGGAGGCGTATTGTTCTTGCGATGTATGTTGCTCTTGAGGAAGGTAAATTTTTTCCTCGTGATCTCTTTTGTAAGTGAAAGAGGAATGGGCAGAGTTGGCTCGCCCCGCCTGAGGAGCCTTGTGCTCTGAATTTGTCCTTGTAGTCCTGACAACTAGAGGGGGTGAAGGAGGGATAGTGTAATCATGTGGTTCCTCCCGTCGAACCCTATGTTGACCTAGTGCTTCATTGCGTGGTGACCACTCATAGCGAGCATCTAAGGGAGCTCTCCTACGGATGTACCCCTCATGGGAGGATGCGTGCTGGGTGCTATGCTGAACATGAGTGCCCCTAGAAGAGGTGCCCCTATAGTCCCTTTCCGTTAAGGTGTGTAGGGGACTGCCTTGTGTGTTAGGTCGCCAAGGTGGTATGACCAAATCCTGGGGACTATAACGGATGCGACTCATGTTTCTTTGGACATTCGTCGCAGCGTCTGCCCATGAGTGGGCTTGACTACGGGTGAATACCATGGCGATCTCTCTAAAAACCCTAAAAATTGAAATGATTCAGATGGGGCCCAAAATTGGTGTGTGCATCCCTCTTATGGTAGATAAGACAAAAATGAATTTTCAAGTCCTATATCTAAATACATTAGGAGATATTGACATCCGAACAGCTCAAAAAGTGCAAAAAATTGGGCATGCAATTTTAAAACCTAATTTCGGGGCACTAGATGATGGAATTTGGCCCCGAAAACTGACTTTTTTGGGCAAATAGAATTCTAGGAAATTATATTTATTTAAAATTATCCCAACTAACTCCCTGTAAAATTTCAAGTCAATCGGAGCTACGGTTGAGAAGTTATGGCCCCGGCAAGATGCACTAAAATTTAGAGAAAAATATAAAATTTCCCATATTTTGTTGGATGGTCTTGCATCACTTATGGGAACCTTAGGGCGCTTTTGGGTTGACCAAAGGGTTCATGGACACCTTTGGGGCATTTTGGAGTGACCAAGCGATTGCGGGAATCCTTGGAGCTTTTGGAGCGAGTGGCAAAATGCGTAGATTTTTATCTTTGTTTATGATTTTTTTGATTTTTGATTTTTTTTGTCTAAACAGAAAATAGCATACACACACAAGCAATGTTTATCTCTTTTAAAGATTAATAGTGTGCCCTAAATCTGGTTTAGTGTGTTTTTGTTGTTTTGTTTTGTTTTTGTAGGTTTTGAAGAACGTTTAAATGCATTATGACGGCTCATATAACTCCCAAAATGGTCGCCCCTTCAATATACCAGCCAAGCCGATATACCAACCTCTCTATATACCCGCCCTTACGAGAGGGAGACTATAGGTACGTGAGAGCAGATGGTACGTGGTACGTAGGCGGTACGGAAGGGGGATTGTCCTGTTAATGGCACCTACCATAGAAGACTTATCCTCGCGCGCATGGGAATCACCCCGGCGACACTCGGTCGGCTTTCGTCAGGATTTATGCCTAACAACAGTTGACAATCGGGGAATGGATGCAAAGCTAAGCCAAGGTGGTGATGAACCCACCGTTGGTCTTGCTCAAGGGTTGGGGTCTTACGACCAACGCCTTGGTTTAAAATGTAACGTGATGTGTGGGGTTCGTTTTAATTTTGCGAAATTGAAACAAGCAAACGAAAAGAAATCTTTCCCTAAGCCATTCAAACTGAAAACCAGAAATAGAAAAATAGAAATTTAACAGAAGCTGTAAAAAACAACCCCTACCTCTTCTCTGCCTAATCGGAAATTTCTGATTTGCTCTGAAAATTTGCATAGATCTATAATCGTCCCTGGGTGAGGCGAATAACAGAACCGTAATCGTCACAGGGTGGAACGAATAGTTTATTCGTCCCGGGGTGAGACGAGTAACAATTCTGTAATCGTCACTTGCAGAGACGAATAACAGTTCGATTGTTGAAAAACAGGTACCTGTAAAAAAAAAAAACAAACAAGCAATTTTAGATCAGTAATTTAACCTAAAAAAAAAATAGAGGACAGAGGTCCCACCGTGATCGCCATTGAAAGCACGAGATTCCGGAAGCAAAAGGAAAACTATAACTATGCAATATAAGACGAAATATAACGCTTTAATCCTATGCACAAAAACAAGGAAAGGAGATAAATTGGAGACGAAAGAAAAGATGTAAGGAAATCACGAGCCCTCTTTATTCAAATTTCTTATCCTCGGTTACATAGACGTCTCCTCCCTTTTTAGGGGCTAGGAGCGTTAAATTGGTCTTTGTTACAATTTGTGACTTAGTCTTCCTCCTTCCGCATGCCCACGTTTGGAATGGGCGGGCCAAATGTTGCCGCCGCTTGCGTTGGTAAGGTAGACTCCTTGCTGCTCCTCTAATGCTGCAACTCTGCACTCAAAGAAACAAACAAGAAAGTCAGTAGCACCTGTGTATGAAAAATAAAAGATGAATCTAACGATGGTTGAAATGAATCTAAATGAAATGAAAGACTTGACAAAAGCATAAAACATGAAACTAAAAGAAATACCACGATTATGAAAGCACAAATCGCAAGTAAGTGAACTAGCAGCACTTCGTCGCTCAAAATGCTCCTTCTCTGTCCCATTTTGGGTGAGGAAACTCACCATTTTATAGACCCAAGGGGTCTCTTTGAATTAACATGCAAAAGTGTTTCTTTGCATGAATGCTTTTGTTTGTGAAGAGAAGACTTCTTCTTGATCAAGGGCTTCTTAACCGCCTCTGTGCATGTCTTTGTGTGTTTTAGAAAAACTCACTTGCACTCCTATGTCATGCATGAAAGGCTGAGTGGTAGTTCTGAGTTGTCATGCGCTGAGGTCTGACTTTTTGCTGGTCAAACCTGGCATTCGTCCCACCCGAAGCGAGCGCTAGTAATCGTCCCTGGGTGAAATGAGTACAAATCCATACTCGTCCTTGGGTAGGACGAGTACAAATTCGCACTCGTCCCTGGGTGGGACGAATAAGAAATAAAGTGTCTAAAAGGTGCCAAACTGATTTTTGACTTGCAAAACTGCTGTGTAAGTGGTTAGAACCACTGTTTAACATCTGGGGGCTACCTTGGGGGCTGTGTGTGTTAATGTGATCAGTGTTTGTAGTCACATAATCGGATTGGTGCTGTTTTGGTGTCTACAGTTAATAATATTACTAACACCATTATGATGAAGAAGGATGCCAATATTTATATTTTTAGGCATCATTTTGATGAATTCTGGGTTGTGAGTCACTTGCTGAAGAAGATGACGTGTAGAAATGAAGACGTATATTCCATCCCAATGCAATAGATGAGAAGATTTAAGGACCCAATGTCATGTTTGCTTGTTTGTGAGCATGGAGCAATGAGATGCTTTAAGAAAAAAGGATGATCAAAGTTTATATTTTTCTATTGTTTGTTATGTAGGCTTGAACATGGAGTTTACCACGTAGTTGCAAAATTATTTGAGCAAAGTTAAGAGATTGTTGAATTTTTTGAACATTAGAGATCTACTTAGAAGGTGTTGTCAAGCAACCTCCAACAAATTTTCAAAGATTCATCCAACTTAAGATCTTACAAAATGTGAGCAGATGTCTATTTGAGTAAATTTGAGAATGTTGTGTGACAAAGAAGTGACCTATTATCTATTCAAAGTTCAAGAGTCATTAAGGAATTGCAAGTGTGCATGTCAACATTGAATTTGAGATTCAAAGGTGTTGATGAGAAAGAGTTATGTTGTCCATCTGAAAAGACATTGTAAGATGTTGTCAAAGCCGAAGATAAAGACTTGAAGTGATTTGCATGCTGATAGTGAATATTTTTTAGCATTATAAAACCATGTTGATAAGAGTAATCATAATTAAGAAGATCATCCAAGCATGAGAATGCCAAACATTATAGGGATAATTTGAAGTGAGATTTTTTTCTGATAAGAGTGTTAAACACAAGGTCATCTAAATTGGTAGAGTTGTTTGTCATTAAGTGTTTAGTTGAATTGTTTGATAAGTCAAGGTCATTTAGTGAGGAAATTTTGATGTCATCTAGACATCAACATTATTGGGTCATTTGGTGAGGAAGTGCTTCTAGTGAGGAGTCATTGAGTGTAGTCATCTAGCGAATATATCAACTCATCTATAGACATAAAAGATGAAGACATGAGGCATTATCCAATCGTCTAACATATACAAAGCCAACAATTGTAGCTTTAAAGATGTTGAGACAAAGTGCCCCATTGTAATTACAAGTACAAGAGCAAAATATAGTTGTGGAAAGGTCCCCATCAACCATGTTATAGACATGAAATCATGCATGATGCCTTGGAGAAGACATCACAACATGAATCATCAAATATTACTATGCAAAGAGGAGATTATAGACATGCAATCAAATGGCATTAAGATGAACTTGTTCCAAGTTGAGACAAATGAGTGAGAGCAAGGATATTCTAGAAATAAAATAAGATTTTGTTGTTGTTGAAAATATCACTCTACCTCAAGTCCTCCCTCTCTTCTCCTCTACTCCCTTGTTGGACATTGTTAAAAATGAGCTAAACGTGAGATGTTCTATATGCATGAACATGTTGAAATGGTGTATATTTAAATGCATTGTTGCAATGATAAAAGCATATGATGTTTGTGGGGCATGAAAAATAGTGGCACAAATAAACAAGAGACGTGTTTGTTGTTTGAGTTTGTTGGCACATGATATGGTGCAATGCCTATTGCAGAGGGACATTCACATCAAAAGGTTAGTATTGATGTTCACAAATTTGGTGCTCAATTAAGGAGTAAATTTGGATTGTAACTATATAGAGAAAATCCTAAATATCACTACTAAACCCTAAAATCCAATGTGCTTAATAACATGTGACAGATCACAAGTTAAGGTCATTTCCAATCAATAATTAGGATTGGACATGTCAAAGGTGTTATGTCAATCAAAGTTGGAGAACCAACTTATGTCATCAAGCCATCATAGTGTTTTTAAAACTAAAAAGACACTTAACTCAATATCCCATATGCATTGTGGGTGAGTCTCTATGTTTATATGATAATGATGTCCTCCAATTGTTTGAAGTTGGAATATGAGAAATGCATTGTACATCCCTTACGAGATAAGCATGGTAAATGTATTTTGAACACTAGCTCTAATAAGATCCTCCCATAAAGACCTATTTTTAAAAATGAGTGCACATTTTATCCCAGATACATCATGAATGGATAATTTTAGGAGTTTTTATAACATTGTTTTGCATGTCAAACATTTTTTGGAGGTTAGAACAATAGAATGAGACACTTTCATAATTATATATTATTCTACATAATCTATCTGCAAAAGATAAAGTTATGTATAGTCAACAAAAAGCTCTTTGTTGAGCCTGACACATCCAACATATTTTTGTTGAAGAATGACACATGATGCAGTAATTTGAAGATCAAATGATTGAGGGAGACACACATTTGATACTAGATGATGACTGCATTGTCTACTAGAGATGGTACTTTGTGAAGTGGACACTCAATGTGACACTTCAAGAGTAATTTTGATAATTGTATTTTGCAAGGAAAAGTTGTTACCTTGCTAGTTCAATGATTAAGATAAAGTTTGTAACTGTAAGGGTTTGTGATTGCAAGGAGTAGAGGTTCAATATCTTACTTCAAAAATGTGAATAGATGTATGTCGCTATTCACTTTGTCAGCTAATCCAATAGATTAACATTGACTAGTCTGACATGTGTAATTGCAATTGATGCTTGTATTTGGATGTGTGCTCCATGATTGTGATCTAGAAGTGCTATAAGCATTCCTTAATTGAATAATTTGTAATATAGTAAGGTTATTCCCACTATGAAGCACAATGCATCGTATAATTGATTTTATCCCCAATCCAGTTATCAGAGCTCTTGTCCCTATATGGAACATAATGTAATAAGGGGGTAATGTTAGGAATATTATGTCATAGTATAAGATGTTCGATAAGTGATAATGGGTTATGCTTGTATAAGTGAGTTGATTATAGGTTGTTATGACAACCGACTCCATCTTGAATAAATAAATGTGTCATTTCTTGTTAACATGATTTATCCAACACTCTTTGGTGGTCCAATGTGTTTTTTATTAGAGTTACACAAATAAGAATAGCAAGCATATCTCTTCTACAAAAGTGTGTACCTTTCATATACCTTTCCATAATCTTTCACCTCTCATACATATTTTGTTAAGTTGTTGTATAATTCATTTACTTATTAATAAGGATTATTTCCTAAATTGCCTTTCTATTCATTAAAGCAGTAAGATTCCATGCCACCTAAACCAACCGAATCAACTAGGCTAAGACTAATGGAGATTAAAGTGCCAACAATCAAACGCATAAAAATACATAGTTACATCATAATTAACAAAATGTAACATCCAATAGTTAAAGAAGGTTCAATAGTTTTTATAATAATTTGATGCAATAAAACACAAATTTTAAACATTTTCACTTATTGTCATTACATTGAATGGACACATTGTATTTGCATATATATAAAACAGTTGATTTCTAGAATGGACTACATTGTATATATATATATATATATAAGAGTTGATTTCTAGCTACTTGTGCTCTAACTTTATATACATATTCACATTATATATTAAGACTATATTAGAGTTAATGGAGATTTTTTTCAATTTGTTATGTGGGATTGAAACGGGCCCCACCCTTACTACATCATCACCACATAGTGGTACTCAATGCGACACTTAAGGATTAATTTTGATAATTGTATTCTGCAAGGAGAAGTTGTTGCCTTGCTAGTTCGATGATTAAGATAAAGTTTGTAACCGCCAAGGTTTGTGATTGCAAGGAGTAGAGGTTCAATGTCTTACTTCAAGATGTGAATAGATGTATGTCACTATTCACTTTGTCAGCTAATCCAATAGATTATTATTGACTAGTCTAACTTGTGTAATTGCAATTAATGCTTGTATTTGGATGTGTGCTCCAATATTGTGATCTAGAAGTGCGCTAAGCATTCCTTAATTGAATAATTTGTAATATAGTAAGGTTATTCCCACTATAAAGCACAATGCATTGTATGATTGAGTTTATCCCCAATCCAGTTATCAATGTTCTTGTCCCTATATGGAACATGATGTAATAAGGAGGTAATGTTAGGAATATTATGTCATAGTATAGGGTGTTTGATAAGTGATAATGGATTACGCTTGTATAAGTGAGTTGATTATAAGTTGTTATGACAACCGACTTTGATATGGGATTGAAATGGGTTCCACCCATATTACATCATCACCACATAGTGGTACTCAATGTGACACTTCAGGATTAATTTTGATAATTGTATAAGAAGTTGTTGCCTTGCTAGTTCAATGATTAAGATAAAGTTTGTAACTGCCAAGGTTTGTGATCGCAAGGAGTAGAGGTTCAATGTCTTACTTCAAGATGTGAATAGATGTATGTCACTATTCACTTTATCAGCTAATCCAATAGATTAACATTGACTAGTCTAACTTGTGAAATTGCAATTGATGCTTGTATTTGGATGTGTGCTCCATGATTGTGATCTAGAAGTGCTCTAAGCATTTCTTAATTGAATAATTTGTAATATAGTAAGGTTATTCCCACTATAAAGCACAATGCATCATACGATCAAGTTCGTCCCCAATCCAATTATCAATGTTCTTGTCTCTATATGGAACATGATGTAATAAGGGGGTAATGTTCGGAATATTATGTCATAGTATAGGGTTTTTGATAAGTGATAATGGATTACGCTTGTATAAGTGAGTTGATTATAGGTTTTATGACAACCGACTTTGATATGGGATTGAAATGGACCCCACCTGTATTACATCATCACCACATTATGGTACTCAATGTGACACTTCAAGATTTATTTTGATAAGTCTATATTATTTTGTTGTTTGTTATGTAGGCTTGAACATGGATTTTACCACGTAGTTGCAAAATTATTTGAGCAAAGTGAAGAGATTTTCAAGTTTTTGAATATTATATATCTACTTAGAAGGTGTTGTCAAGCAACCTCCAACAAATTATCAAAGATTCATCCAACTTAAGATCTTACAAAATGTGAGCAGGTGTCTATTTGAGTAAAGTTGAGAAGGTTGTGTGACAAAAAAGTGACCTATTATCTATTCAAAGTTCAAGAGTCATTAAGGAATTGCAAGTGTGCATGTCAACATTGAAGTTGAGAGTCAAAGGTGTTGATGAGAAAGAGTTATGTTGTTCATCTGAAGAGACATTGTAAGATGTTATCAAAGCCGAAGATAAAGACTTGAAGTGATTTGCATGCTGATAGTGAATATTTTTTAGCATTATAAAACCATGTTGATAAGAGTGATCATAGTGAAGAAGACCATCCAAGCATGAGAAGGCCAAACATTATAGGGATCATTTGAAGTGAGATTTGTTGTTGATAAGAGTGATAAACACAGGATCATCTAAATTGGTAGAGTTGTTTGTCATTAAGTGTTTAGATGAATTGTTTGATAAGTCAAGGTCATTTAGTGAGGAAAATTTGATGTCATCTAGACATCAACATTATTGGGTCATTTGGTGAGGAAGTTCTTCTAGTGAGGAGTCATTGAGTGTAGTCATCTAGCGAAGATATCAACTCATCCATAGACATAAAATATGAAGACATGAGGCATTATCCAATCGTCCGACATATACAAAGCCAACAATTGTAGCTTTAAATATGTTGAGACAAAGTGCCCCATTGTAATTACAAGTACAAGAGCAAAATATAGTTGTGGAAAGGTCCCCATCAACCATTTTCTAGACATGAAATCATGCATGATGCCTTGGAGAAGACATCACAACAGGAATCATCAAATATTACTATGCAAAGAGGAGATTATAGACATGCAATTGAATGGCATTAAGATGAACTTGTTCCAAGTTGAGACAAATGAGTGAGAGCAAGGATATTCTAGAAATAAAATAATATTTTGCTGTTGTTGAAAATATCACTCTACCTCAAGTCCTCCCTCTCTTCTCCTCTACTCCCTTTTTGGACATTGTTAAAAATGAGCTAAACGTGAGATGTTCGATATGCATGAACGTGTTGAAATGGTGTATATTTAAATGCATTGTTGCAATGATAAAAGCATATGATGTTTGTGGGGCATGAAAAATAGTGGCACAAATAAACAAGATACATGTTTGTTGTTTGAGTTTGTTGGCACATGAGATGGTGCAATGCCTATTGCAGAGGGACATTCACATCAAAAGGTTAGTATTGATGTTCACAAATTTGGTGCTCAATTAAGGAGCAAATCTGGATTGTAACTATATAGAGAAAATCCTAAATATCACTAACAAACTCTAAAATCCAATGTGCTTAATAACATGTAACATATGACAATTTAAGGTCATTTCCAATCAATAATTAGGATTGGACATGTCAAAGGTGTTATGTCAATCAAGGTTGGAGAACCAACTTATGTAATCAAGCCATCATAGTGTTTTTAAAACTAAAAAGACACTTAATATCCCATATGCATTGTGGGTGAGTCTCTATGTTTATATGATAATGATGTCCTCCAATTGTTTGAAGTTGGAATATGAGAAATGCATTGTACATCCCTTACGAGATAAGCATGGTAACTGTATTTTGAACACTAGTTCTAATAAGATCCTCCCATAAAGACCTATTTTTAAAAATAGGTGCACATTTTATCCCAGATACATCACGAATGGATAATTTTAGGAGTTTTTATAACATTGTTTTGCATGTCAAACATTTTTTGGAGGTTAGAACAATAGAATGAGACACTTTCATAATTATATATTATTCTACATAATCTATCTACAAAAGATAAGGTTATGTATAGTCAACAAAAAGCTCTTTGTTGAGCCTGACACATCCAACATATTTTTGTTGAAGAATGACACATGATGCAGTAATTTGAAGATCAAATGATTGAGGGAGACACACATTTGATACTAGATGATGACTGCATTGTCTACTAGAGATGGTACTTTGTGAAGTGGACACTCAATGTGACACTTCAAGAGTAATTTTGATAATTGTATTTTGCAAGGAAAAGTTGTTACCTTGCTAGTTCAATGATTAAGATAAATTTTGTAACTGTCATGGTTTGTGATTGCAAGGAGTAGAGGTTCAATATCTTACTTCAAGATGTGAATAGATGTATGTCACTATTCTCTTTGTCAGCTAATCCAATAGATTAACATTGACTAGTCTGACTTGTGTAATTGCAATTGATGCTTGTATTTGGATGTGTGCTCCATGATTGTGATCTAGAAGTGCTCTAAGCATTCCTTAATTGAATAATTTGTAATATAGTAAGGTTATTCCCACTATGAAGCACAATGCATTGTACAATTGAGTTTATCCCCAATCCAATTATCAGAGCTCTTGTCCCTATATGGAACATAATGTAATAAGGGGGTAATGTTAGGAATATTATGTCATAGTATAGGGTGTTTGATAAGTGATAATGGGTTACGCTTGTATAAGTTAGTTGATTATAGATTGTTATGACAACCGACTCCATATTGAATAAATAAATGTGTCAATTCTTGTTAACATGATTTATCCAACACTCTTTGGTGGTCCAATGTGTTTTTTATTAGAGTTACACAAATAAGAATAGCAAGCATATCTCTTCTACAAAAGTGTGTACCTTTCATATACCTTTCCATAATATTTCACCTCTCATACATATTTTGTTAAGTTATTGTATAATTCATTTACTTATTAATAGGGATTATTTCCTAAATCGCCTTTCTATTCATTAAAGCAGTAAGATTCCATGCCACCTAAACCAACTGAATCAACTAAGCTAAGACTAATGGAGATTAAAATGCCAACAATCAAACGCATAAAAATACATAGTTACATCATAATTAACAAAATGTAACATCCAATAGTTAAAGAAGGTTCAATAGTTTTTATAATAATTTGATGCAATAAAACCCAAATTTTAAACCTTTCCACTTATTGTCATTACATTGAATGGACACATTGTATTTGTATATATATAAAACAATTGATTTCTAGAATGGACCACATTGTATATATATATATATATATATATATATATATATATATATATATATATATATATATATATATATATATATATATGAGTTAATTTCTAGCTACTTGTGCTCTAACTTTATATACATATTCACATTATATATTAAGACTATATTAGATTTAATGGAGATTTTTTTCCAATTTGTTATATGGGATTGAAACGGGCCCCACCCGTACTACATCATCACCACATAGTGGTACTCAATGCGACACTTAAGGATTAATTTTAAAAATTGTATTCTGCAAGGAGAAGTTGTTGTCTTGCTAGTTCGATGATTAAGATAAAATTTATAACCGCCCGGGTTTGTGACTGCAAGGAGTAGAGGTTCAATGTCTTACTTCAAGATGTGAATAGATGTATGTCACTATTAACTTTGTCAGCTAATCCAATAGATTATTATTGACTAGTCTAACTTGTGTAATTGCAATTAATGCTTATATTTGGATGTGTGCTCCATGATTGTGATCTAGAAGTGCGCTAAGCATTCCTTAATTGAATAATTTGTAATATAGTAAGGTTATTCCCACTATAAAGCACAATGCATTGTACAATTGAGTTTGTCCCCAATCCAGTTATCAAAGTTCTTGTCCCTATATGGAACATGATGTAATAAGGAGGTAATGTTAGGAATATTATGTCATAGTATAGGGTGTTTGATAAGTGATAATGGATTACGCTTGTATAAGTGAGTTGATTATAGGTTGTTATGACAACCGACTTTGATATGGGATTGAAATGGGTCCCACCCGTATTACATCATCACCACATAGTGGTACTCAATGTGACACTTCAGGATTAATTTTGATAATTGTATTTTGTAAGAAGTTGTTGCCTTGCTAGTTCGATGATTAAGATAAAGTTTGTAACCGCCAGGGTTTGTGATCGCAAGGAGTAGAGGTTCATTGTCTTACTTCAAGATGTGAATAGATATATGTCACTATTCACTTTGTCGGCTAATCCAATAGATTAACATTGACTAGTCTAACTTGTGTAATTGCAATTGATGCTTGTATTTGGATGTGTGCTCCATGATTGTGATCTAGAAGTGCTCTAAGCATTTCTTAATTGAATAATTTGTAATATAGTAAGGTTATTCCCACTATAAAGCACAATGCATCATACGATCGAGTCTGTCCCCAATCCAGTTATCAATGTTCTTGTCCCTATATGGAACATGATGTAATAAGGGGGTAATGTTAGGAATATTATGTCATGGTATAGGGTGTTTGATAAGTGATAATGGATTACGCTTGTATAAGTGAGTTGATTATAGGTTGTTATGACAACCGACTTTGATATGGGATTGAAATGGGTCCCACCCGTATTACATCATCACCACATAGTGGTACTCAATGTGACACTTCAGGATTAATTTTGATAATTGTATTTTGTAAGAAGTTGTTGCCTTGCTAGTTCGATGATTAAGATAAAGTTTGTAACCGCCAGGGTTTGTGATCGCAAGGAGTAGAGGTTCATTGTCTTACTTCAAGATGTGAATAGATATATGTCACTATTCACTTTGTCAGCTAATCCAATAGATTAACATTGACTAGTCTAACTTGTGTAATTGCAATTGATGCTTGTATTTGGATGTGTGCTCCATGATTGTGATCTAGAAGTGCTCTAAGCATTTCTTAATTGAATAATTTGTAATATAGTAAGGTTATTCCCACTATAAAGCACAATGCATCATACGATCGAGTCTGTCCCCAATCCAGTTATCAATGTTCTTGTCCCTATATGGAACATGATGTAATAAGGGGGTAATGTTAGGAATATTATGTCATGGTATAGGGTGTTTGATAAGTGATAATGGATTACGCTTGTATAAGTGAGTTGATTATAGGTTGTTATGACAACCGAATTTGATATGGGATTGAAATGGACCCCACCCGTATTACATCATCACCACATTGTGGTACTCAATGTGACACTTCAAGATTAATTTTGATAATTGTATTCTTAAAGAAGTTGTTGCCTTGCTAGTTCGATGATTAAGATAAAGTTCGTAACCACCAGGGTTTGTGATCGCAAGGAGTAGAGGTTAAATGTCTTACTTCAAGATGTGAATAGATGTATGTCACTATTCACTTTGTCGGCTAATCCAATAGATTAACATTGACTAGTCTAACTTGTGTAATTGCAATTGATGCTTGTATTTCGATGTGTGCTCCATGATTGTGATCTAGAAGTGCTCTAAGCATTTCCTAATTGAATAATTTGTAATATAGTAAGGTTATTCCCACTATAAAGCGCAATGCATCATACGATTGAGTCTGTCCCCAATCCAATTATCAAAGTTCTTGTCCCTATATGGAACATGATGTAATAAGGGGGTAATGTTAATAATATTATGTCATATTATGTAATAAGTAGGGTGTTTGATAAGTGATAATGAATTACCCTTGTATAAGTGAGTTGATTATAGGTTGTTATGACAACAGACTCCATCTTGAATAAATAAAAGTATTATTTCTTGTTAATGTGATTTATCCAACACTCTTTGATGGTCCAATGTGTTTTTTATTAGAGTTACACAAATAAGAATAGCAAGCATATCTCTTCTACAAAAATATGCACCTTTCATATACCTTTCCATAATCTTTCACCTCTCATACATATTTTGTTAAGTCATTGTATAATTCATTTACTTCTTAATAGATATTATTTCCTAAATTGCCTTTCTATTCATTAAAGCAATAAGATTCCATCCCATCTAAACAAACTTAATCAACTAGGCTAAGACTAATGGAGATTAAAATGCCAACAATCAAACATATAAAAATACATAGTTACACCATAATTAACAAATTATAACGTCCAATAGTTAAAGAAGGTTCAATGGTTTTTATAATAATTTTTATGCAATAAAACCCAAATTTAAAACATGTCCACTTATTGGCATTATACATAAAACAATTGATTTCTAGCTTCTTGTGCTCTAGCTTTATATACATTTTCACATTATATATTAGAATTATATTAAAATTAATGAAGATTTTTTTTCAATTTGTTATATGGGATTGAAACAGGCCCTACCAGTATTACATCATAACCACATAGTTTATTACAACAAAGTTGGGATATTATCCATGTATCGCTTGGCAAGATTCAAACCTTAGTCTTTTTTCAATTTGTTATATGGGATTGAATCAGGCCCCACCAGTATTACATCATCACCACATAGTTTATTACAACAAAGCTTGGATATTATCCATATATCGCTCGACAAGATTCGAACCTTAGTCTCCTCCTTAAATATTGAGGAATATAACCAATTGAACTAATGTCACTTGATCATATATTTACAAATTTTACAATAGCATAATTGAACAATTAACTTATTATTTTTGTCTTTTGCATTAACTTATACAAATAATGTCTTTCCATTCATAATTATATACAATATTACAATCAACCAAAAACCAATAATAATTATACGTTCAACAAAAATTATAAAAAAATAATAATCAATCAATTATAATTAAATGAAAGTAATGGTCATGATTCATCTAACACTCAACTATAATTATAGAAATATAACAATCATATTACAATCAACTAATAACCAAAAATTATTACATTCAACAATAACTATGGTAAAGTAATAATCATGATTTAGCCAGCAATCAACTTTAATTAAATGAAAGTAATGTTCATAATTCATCTAGCATTCAGCTATAATTGTAAGTGTCACACTTTTACCTTTTATCATTATTTGTAGAATAATAATTTTTATTATCATATAAACGAAGATTAAAATGTTGACAATTGAACCATAGAAATATATAGTTACATCGCAAGTGATGTCCATAATATCCCTGTAAGTGTGGTCTAGTGGTCTACCGGCAAAGACGCCACTTGCATTATCAGTGATGTTCAATCCCCACGGTAGATGTATATAAACAGTATTTATTCGATAAAAAAAAAGTGATGTTCATGTTCATAATAGTTTTTTATAATAATCTTTCCCTCAACCCCACCAAGCATATCATAAGATCATGGAATAATAAAGTGGGTTTTAGGAAGGATATGGTAATGATAAATCTTTGAGTTTTTATTTAATAGATTCAGGTTCAAACTTTAACTTCAATAAAAGAGGATCAAAACCCCTTATAAAAACCTGTGTTAACTTAAATTTTTTCAAGGTAGAAGTAGTAGTAGACTGACCGGTTTCCACCGAGTGTTTGCCAACTTGAGATCGGCAGTTTCAATTCCAAGCCGGTCACCCTCACTTGGAGTAAAAATTTACCAAGACGGAACAGGAGTTACAGTGGTAGCTTACCAGATTCAAACCACACCCACAAAGATAAAATAATGAAAACATTGTTGATTCCCCTGTATAACCAAAAATATATCATATTTTAACCACGCACCCAAATATGGCAGAAGGTTGTTATGATATTTCTAAAAGTTTTTGATCCAGATATGGCCCTTAAGTCTGCAGAAGGTTTAAGTCTGCAGAAGGTTGTTATTGTCTTTCTAGAGGTTTTTGAACCTCACTCCAAAATAACCATCTTCCATTCACAAAAATTTTATGTTTCTTGATATTCTAGTGTTCTCAAAATTTATTATGATATGGCTAAGTCTTTTTTCATGAGCAAGCACCACGAAACTAGGTATTGCATGTTAAAAATAGGCCATTGAAAAAAAAAACTTTTCTAGAAAGTAATACCCAGGAAGGAACAAAAAGTTAAGAGTACCGAAGGATAAAGTGATCTAATCTTACTTGGCTTCAAATTTTGGCTACCGCATTAATGTCGTATTTTAAGTTGAACAAAAAAAAGCTACAACACTAATATTTCAATAGCTAAAATTTATTTATAAAAAATTAAAAGACCGAAAATTGCCCTTTAATTAAATTTTCCCCGTGTTGTGAATCGTACCACAGAATATTAGCGCGCATTAAATGGCTTACTCATACAACGGTCTTCAACAGGATTGACGAAATTGCTTGTAAAACATTAATAGAGTTGAAAGGAAAAAGCTTGATAAACATAGTTGACATTCAAAAAGTGTTTAAAGGACTGTTCACAAAAGGCTTTTTTTCAAAATGCCCGCTGTTTGATTACCAAGAGTTTTCAGAGTACAAGTGGCATGAACCCACTAAAGTTGTGAATCTGCAGAAATACCCTGGAAGGAACAAAAAGTTAAAAGTACCGAAGGATGAAGTGATCTAATCTACTTGGCTTCAAATTTTGGCTACCGCATAAATGTCGTACTTTAAGTTGAACAAAAAAAAAAACAACAACACTAATATTTCAATAGCTAAAGTTTAATTATTAATAATGAAAAGACCGAAAATTGCCCTTTAATTAATTTTCCCCGTGTTGTGAATCGTACCACAGAATATTAGCACGCATTAAATGGCTTACTCATACAACGGTCTTCAACAGGATTGACGAAATTGCTTCTAAAACATTAATAGAGTTGGAAGGAAAAAGCTTGATAAACATCGTTGACATTCAAAAGTGTTTAAAGGACTGTTCACAAAAGGTTTTTTTCAAAATGCCCTCTGTTTGATTACCAAGAGTTTTCAGAGTACAAGTGGCATGAACCCACTAAAGTTGTGATCTGCAGAAACATTACAGTTGCCCAAAAAGTGAGCAGTAAATGCCTCTATTTACAACAGACGTTCCAGATGTGATCAATGCTAACAGCCTTTACCATGAACCTTTGCAGGGAAAGGACCATATCAACCCAAATAACTAACTATGCTTCATTTGCAATTTGCACAGAAGATTTTGGCTCTGATCCATGCACCCTCATGCGATAAATACACGTATGAGAAGAGCTACCATGATTGGAGAGTACATTCAACTTTATCATATTGATAAGTTTCCCTGTTGACTCAGCTGGCAAATTAAAAGTTTGAGCACTACTTTTCTCAAGGTCATAACTGAACTCTCCCAATAGAAACATTTGCTCAGAATCCACATTCACATCTTCCTTGTATTCACTAAGCCACCCAAAAATGCGAAAATCCTTTGGAGCACTTGATCTATCATAAGCAACACTCTGCAAAGAGCACATCAATCATCAGTCAAACAAAAATGCTTAGAGCAATACCACTACAGAAATGTTTACTACGGATTGATCTATTATTTCTATTTCTCTGTTAAGATATAATATGTTATATTGACCTAATTAACAACTGTCCAGATATTTTTACAAGATCACACAGCCTTAAGTTGACTGTAATTCTGAATACTCTAAATAAGCTGAACAGTAACTTTTCACTTGAAAAAAAAACAAATAGCCTTTAGTATAAAAGACAAACAAAAACAAAACACTTCAACCCAAAGTCTTAACCCATAAAGCTCAGATGGCCTCTAGAGTTCATTGAGTGGGTGGAACTGCTGTAGAATTTCTATCCACAAACACACAAACTCAATGATGAGACATGGACGTCATTCATCTGGAGGTAAATGTTGTCACAATAATTCATAGCAGAAGCTGATACATGATCAGCAGTCACTGTTAATCCCTTTAAAATAAGTTTGATCAATTCACCATTACAATAGGTGCCTTGAGAAAGCTGATTCACCAGCACAATAACGTTGGCATTCATATGCTGGCCAATTCCCATAATCGCTTTGTGCAAATAAAGACGTAGTGCAGATGCAATATTATATAGATTAGGGCAGTCAAAGCAGTTACATGTAGTCTTAGGATCTTGAGGAAATAATGGAACTTTAGTGTTTAGAAAATTGCTGCTATGTGGTAGGAACTTCTGAAATAGTAATGGTGGGCATTGGTTTTGCCAGTCTATTTGCTCATTATAGTTCTTCCAACCAAGAACATCTAGATTCTTCCTGGATTTCGAGATGAAAACAGTATGCAACATACTGCTTAGAATGGCTAACTGAAAATGCAGATGCAATGGGTTAGCCTTGGATCTTACATTGTGGCACAATAAGGACAAGGATATCAAAAAAACATGAAGATGGCAAGATTACAATATAGTGGCTTGTGATTATCTTGCAGTATTTATTCAAACATCATAAATGACTAAGTTAAGTATGGCGGTTCTGTTAATAATTTTTCAGATTTTATTTAAGGCTTTTAAGTGTTGGAACTGTGAAGCCTCCCTATTCAAGGCATGTCTACGCTGGAGCCAAATGCCAACGTTCACAAGCTGATCTTCAATGTGATTGGTACCTAAATGAACATGAGAAAAAATGAACTACAAATTTTTATTTTTATTTTTTTAAGATTATATGCATTGGGTAATAACTGTTCGGTATCAAATGAACATGAGAAAAAATGAACTACAAATTTTTATTTTTATTTTTTTAAGATTATGTGCATTGGGTAATAACTGTTCGGTAACAAGTGCAGCCGACATGTCATTATCCTTAAAAAGGATAAGAAGGAGAAACAGCTTATATAAATATGCATAAAATTAAAAATAAAAATAATGCAATTGTTAGAGTTATTTAGTTCATAATGGTCATCTAGACTATAGACTTAGGCATATTAATAAAGTCACTTGTTGACTTAGTCTAATTTATGCTTTAGTGTTGTATTAATGACTTAAAATATATTTAAGTCATTTTAGGGTTTATGTCATTCCTTGACTTTAAAAGGACATGTGCTCTCTTCATTTCATAATGGAATAAGCATTCTCTCTTTCAAGTTCTTTTGTGTTCTTGGTTTCTTTGTGTGTTCGGTTTCTTTTCTAATATGGTATCAGAGCCACATCAGCTGAAAAACTCCCAGATCTACTAGAAAACTCTCAGATCTGCTGAGAAATGTTCAAATCTGCTGGAAAACGCTCAGATCTGTTGAGAAATGCTTAGATCTGCTGGAAAACTCTCACATCTGCTGATAAACGCTCATATCTGTTGAGAAACTCTCAGATCTGAGCATTTCTCAGCAGATCTGAGAGTTTTCCAACAGATCTGAGAGTTTCTCAGCAGATCTGAGAGTTTTCCAGCAGATCTAAGCATTTCTCAACAGATCTGAGAGTTTTCCAGCAGATCTGAGCATTTCTCAGCAGATCTGAGTGTTTCTCAGCAGATCTGAGCGTTTTCCAACAGATCTGAGTGTTTCTCAGCAGATCTGATTTTTCAGCAGATCTGAGTTTTCTCAGCAGATCTGTGTATTTTTCAGCAGATCTATTAGTCTTCCAGCAAGAATATTTTTTTTCTCTCCATAATCTTCAGTTTGGGGGAGGAAAAACACAACTTTCTTGGCTGTAAGTCTCTATTTCAGTTGCAGATTTTATTTTTTTGTGCTCTAATGGCTAGTTTGTCTAACATTATGTTAGAGGGTAACCAAAAATTTTCTGGGAAGAATTATAGTACCTGGAAACAACGTATGTTGGCCATTTTTGAGTATAGGTGTTTGGATCAGCTTGTGTTGGGCAAGGAAACACAACCAACAATAGTTGGAAATGATCAAACCAAGTTTGATGAGCGAAATAGAGAAGTTGTGATGCTAATAAAGCTTTCAGTGACTGATGAAATGCTTCCCAAAGTGCAGACTAGGGGTGATGTTGCAACTATTTGGAAGCGACTGAAGGATTTACATGAAACTTCAAATAAAGGTAGAGCCTTCTTCCTTAAAAATTTACTGTTTTCAAGCAAAATGGATGAAAGTGAGTCTTTACAAGATCATTTGCTGAAGATAAAAGACCTTAGAGAACAGTTGAATGCCATTGGGCGGAAAATGGAAGAAGAAGACATGGTGGTAATCACTCTCAAGAGTTTACCAGCTTCATTTGAGCATTTTATTGAAACCCTAAATATTACTTCTACTGATGTTGACTTGAAGTTTGAGGATTTGAGCACCAAGCTCTTGCAGCAAGATAGGTGGAAAAAGCAATTTGGAAGTAGCAGTGGAAATGAGGGTTCAAAAATGGCTTTGTCAACCAACTTCAAGGGCAAAGGCAAGTTTGCTAAGAATCATGAGGGCAGCAAGACAGATGCTTCAGGTAATCACAAGACTTTTAAGTGTCATTATTGTGGAAAAATGGGCCATAAGAAAAAGTTTTGCAGGAAAAGGTTATATGATGAGAAGAATAACCAAGGGCCAAAGAAGCAGGCCAATGTTGCAGAACATAAGGAAGAGGAAGACCTCTTTGTGTTTATGGCACATGATAAAGCAGACAATGTGAAAACATCTGCTTGGTATATAGATTCAGGTGCATCTCGTCATTTTACCAATAGGAGAGATTGGTATATTAGTTATGTTGCTAATGAATCTTCTAATGACTCTGTGGTGTTTGGTGGTGGGGAGGAATACAGGGTAGAAGGCAAAGGTAATGTGCAGATAATCCTATCAGGTAAAAAGATGGTATTTCTTAATGTTCACTATGTTCTAGGAATGGATAAGAATCTACTTTCTGTTAGTGAAATTATGAAGCACAACCCCCACTTACATGTGATTTTCAGCAATCACAAATGCTACTTTGTGGATAAGGTCAGTAAGAAGACAATCGCTCTTGGTATTGAAGAGCATGGGATTTTCAGGCTGGTTGATGCAAGGGAGGCGAAAGAGTATGCTTTGATGGCCAAGAGTGGTCAAAATAGCAGTGAGCTTTGGCATCAAAGGTATGGGCATTTGAATTTGAGATCTCTTTCTTATATGGCTAAAGAAAGTTTGGTTGATGGCCTTCTAGTTATACAAAATCAGCAAGAAATTTGTGGAGCATGTCAGGCTGGTAAGCAGCACAGGACTCCATTTGAAGAAGGGCAAGCTTGGAGAGCTAAGGAAGTTCTTCAGTTGATCCATGCTGACATTTGTGGGCCTATGAAGACGGCATCATTCTCCGGTGCCAGGTATTTTTTGTTGTTTGTAGATGACTTTTCCAGGAAGATGTGGGTGTATTTTTTGAAGTTGAAATCAGATGTGTTTAATGAGTTCAAGAAGTTCAAGGCTTTGGTAGAAAACCAATCCGGGAAGAGCATTAAAGTCCTCCGATCTGATAATGGTGGAGAATTCTGCTCTAAGGATTTTCTTTATTTTTGTACTCAAGAAGGCATTCAAAGGCAATATACCACACCCTACACTCCACAACAAAATGGAGTGGTAGAGAGGTGAAATCGTACCATTATGGAGATGGCTAGGTGTATGTTAGAGAACAAGTTTGTTCCTTACAAGTATTGGGCAGAAGCAGTACACACATCAATGTATCTTCTCAACCGGTCTCCAACAAAAGCGGTACACAAGAAGACTCCAGAAGAAGCATGGTCTGGACGAAAACCTCAAGTAAGTCATCTCAAAGTTTTTGGTTCAGTAGTATATGCATGGGTTCCTAAAGAAAAACGAACCAAACTTGATGCAAAATGCCAGAAAATGATGCTCACAGGGTACAGTGACAACCATAAAGCTTATAGGTTGGTTGATGTTAAGACTAACACAGTATGTCTTAGCCGTGATGTGGTAGTTGATGAAAACGCAGGGCTGTTCCAGAAGAAATCAGATCTGAAAGTTGCTGAAAATGAAGAGGATATGGCTAGAAAAACAGGTTTAATGGATGGGGCAAGTCAACAAGAGGTAGGAATCACCTCTCAGCATGACTCCCATGAATTTTCCAGCCAAGAAGATGCTAGAAATAGTTCAAATCAGCAGGAAACCAGCGATGTTTTGCAGCCGCAGGAGAGAAAGAAAAGACCAAAGTGGTGGTACAACACCTATAATGATGTTCATTGGGATGAGCTACCTGATATGAGCCAGGAAGGTAGACCAAAAAGAGATAGGGCATCTGGTTCAGTGAATTATAATGATGATGCTCATTGGGATGAGCTGGCTGGTATAAGTCAGGAAGGTAGACCAAAAAGAGGTAAGGCATCTAGTACAGTGAATTATGCTTTGATGGCTAACCTTCAAAACTCTTTTGAGCCTCAGGATTATGAAGAAGCCAAAGGCAGCCCAGAATGGGAAGAGGCTATGCAAGCCGAACATGAGACTTTGATAAAGAATCAAACATGGGCTCTCACAGAGCTACCTCCAGGGAAGAAACCCATTGGCTGCAAATGGGTCTATAAAGTCAAGTATAAGGCAGATGGGATGCTTGACAAGCATAAAGCAAGGCTGGTTGCAAAGGGCTTTGCTCAAAAGGAAGGGATTGACTATGAGGAGACATTTGCTCCTACTGCAAAAATGGGCACAATCCGCTTGGTTCTAGCCATGGCAGCACAGTTTGGCTGGAAACTACATCAAATGGATGTGAAGAGTGCCTTCCTCAATGGTGATCTAAAGGAAGAAGTATACATGTACCAACCGCAGGGATTTCAGGTTCCAAGGAAGGAACATTTGGTATGCAGATTGAAGAAAGCTCTTTATGGGCTGAAGCAGGCTCCCAGGGCATGGTACATCAAAATTGATAGGTATTTGGGAGAACAGGGATTCAGAAGGTGTCCTTCTGACCCCAATCTCTACATCAAAGGCGAGAATGGTGATGTGGTGATTCTAGTGATATATGTTGATGACATCATCATCACCGGTAGCAAGGCAGGAGCAATTGCAAAGGTAAAATCAAAGTTATGTTTAGCCTTTGACATGACAGATTTAGGCCTTCTACATTATTGCTTAGGTGTAGAAGTTTGGCAAACAGATAATCATATTTTTGTTTCACAAACAAAATATGCCAAAAGTTTGTTAGACAAGTTCAGGATGGCAGATTGTAAAATCTCATCTACACCTATGGAGAAAGGGCTGAAACTTTCAGCCAAGACTGATTCAAAGGCAGTCAATGAATCAGTCTACAGGCAACTAGTGGGCAGCTTGATCTATCTTACCGCCACTAGACCTGACTTGAGCTATGCAGTCAGCTATATCTCCCGATTTATGCAAGCTCCAAAAACAGAACACTGGACAGCAGCAAAGAGGGTGCTACGGTATGTAAAGGGAACATTGGACTTTGGCATTCTATATGGGAAAAGCAAGGAGCCTCAGTTGTGTGGCTATTCTGACTCGGATTGGGCAGGATCCATGGATGACAGGAAGTCTACAACGGGTTATGTATTCAGCCTTGGCACAGGGGCAGTTTCTTGGATCAGCAAGAAACAACATGCAGTTTCACTTTCCTCTACAGAAGCAGAATACAGAGCAGCAGTAAAAGGGGCATGTGAAGCAGTTTGGCTTAGAAGAATGCTTGCAGATTTGCAAGTCCATCAAGATGAGCCCACAGTACTTCTTTGTGATAACCAGGGAGTTCTCAAGCTGGCAAAGAACCCCGTCTTCCATGAGCAAACAAAACATATTGATGTGCATTGTCACTTCATTCGACAACTTGTAGAAGATGGAGAAGTTGAGCTGAAATATTGCCCAACTCAGGACCAGACTGCAGACATTTTCACCAAGTCTCTTGGCCCAGATAAATTTGTAAAATTCAGAGACAAACTTGGTGTGGTTTCTAGAATGACCATTAAGGGAGGATGTTAGAGTTATTTAGTTCATAATGGTCATCTAGACTATAGACTTAGGCATATTAATAAAGTCACTTGTTGACTTAGTCTAATTCATGCTTTAGTGTTGTATTAATGACTTAAAGTACATTTAAGTCATTTTAGGGTTTATGTCATTCCTTGACTATAAAAGGACATGTGCTCTCTTCATTTCATAAGGAAATAAGCATTCCCTCTTTCAAGTTCTTTGTGTTCTTGGTTTCTTTGTGTGTTCGGTTTCTTTTCTAATAGCAATGCCTGCAGCTAGTTTTAAAAAAGAAAAAATGCAAAAGGCATTTTCAAACATACTCTTTTCTAACTATTGCCCAATCATATTATAATATGGGGCTGCCTATTAATCTTACGTGAGAATCCTGTGTCAGGTTCCATTACATCAGATATGTTGTTACATAGAACCATGTGAGGTTCTACAATATCATCTATATAGCTGATTAATCAAAGCTAGGTATGTTAATAACAGTTCAGTTATGTAAACAACGCAAGCTTAAAGCTGTGTCATGCATATTATATTAAACACAGTATTGGACGGTTTATTGGACCCAACCATCTTTGAGATGCACCTGATATGCACATCACCCCCTATTATGCATCCAGTAAGACATCTGGACACACAAGTCAATCAAGGGTTTGCCAGGAGTATATAGACAATGCACGAATGCTCCTACCATGAATCCCGATGTCCCGATGACACCGACAATGGGATTTCTCATATAAAAAAACAAGTGCAAATGAAGAAAATATATCAACTTCAGAAATTTTCAGAAAACAAAAATTAAGATACTTAATCTTGAATTTTGTGCGCACAATTTTCACGGTTTTTTAATTTATAATATACAGTTGCACCCTTACACCCATGTACCCAAGTTTTGTAGGTCTGCAACACGTGCTCATACCTACACGTTGCATACCCTTGCAAATGCAGGCCCTGCAACCTCGATAGAAGAGTGTAAACAAAGGTTTTCACAAGACAAGATGCATTAATGGTCATTGATGAAGTTGTTTCTTCTAGTACACATTTACATTCCAATAAGAACTTTGGTGCTTGCTATTACAGGTGACATCACTTTCTATAATGCCCATATTCAATAGCATGCAACGAATCAACTGAAAGGGCATTGCACCAAAGCTCTAAAGCCTTGCAACACTGCAGGCATTCTGTTAATGACATCATTATGCTCTCAAGGTAAGGAATGCATAGCCAGTTTCCCCTACAAGACTACAATACTTAAAAGTCATCAAGACTTATCAATCTTGGATGTTAGGTGAGACAGCAGGAGTTGCATTGCACCTTTTCTTCAGCCCTCCATCTATAGGGCAATCTCATTGACTGTTTAATTGTACTTGCTGTTTGATCATATACTCTATGCTTTGTTCTTTTGAGTGTGCCCTTTCGATTTTGTTATGATTTTAGCCTTAGTTTGTTTTGTTCAATCTCAAAAAAAAATTCTACCCCTACCGTTCATTATCATTACATGCTATACTCTTGAGGGTCATTGACTAGTTTGATCCTTTGTGAGTGTCAAGTATTTCATTTTCATTTCTCCCCCTTTCCATTTTCCTCTCGTCTTTTTTTTTGGGCCCTGCATTCTGATGTGCCATATAAGCTCAACTAATCAAATGTTTCAACTAACCTAAACCCAAAGGTGTCCACAAGTGAACTAATAATATGAAAATTTCCCTTTATTCACATAAGGGGGTCTCTATTCTCAAAAAGGGAAGCTAGCTTGTCTGTGACATAGAAAAACACCTTATTTAACTTAAAATGTTCCATGAACGCACCAATTTTAATAAATCACTAAATCCATTTTGTGAACTAAAAAATCACCATACTTGCCTTGAGATGTTTCACAAATACTGGTATTTTCACAAATTACTAAATCTATTTTGATTAATTATGGATACTCACTTAAACTCTTGGGTCCTTCACAAAATCAAGCAGCAATAATGCCGTCTTTCATTAGGTATATACTATAGATTCAGGCATAATGCAAAATTAGGTAAACTGGGAACTATACAAAGAAGTTATGCCACGGTAAACTAGATCCTCACAGTACAATCTTACATGCTAACCATGTTCTGATAACCAAATTCAAATTATCATCTTAAAGTTGTTTCAGCATAAGAATTCATTGTCAAAAACAGAGTAAATGACAGAAAAACAAGAGGTAAAAACAGATAGATCATACCTTGGCAACATGTTCTAGGGTAACAGCCTCTGGTAAAATCGAAGTCCTCAAAGCGATGTCAATGAATACATTGTTACTCTTCAAAGGCAAGCAATGACCAGGCTCCCCAAAGCTAGGTTCCAGCACTTTAGATGCGTAAGGATGAACACTCCCCACACTTCTCTTTAATAAATTCAGACTCTCAACACCCCAATTCCTTCCATTTCCAACCAAATACGCTTCAGAGTGTCTGACAACCTTCCCCCCACCTGCTCCCAGGGCATAATCAACTCTCCCCAGTCCATCAGCCTCATGTTTTTCTATCTCTGCCTCCACAATCCTCTTTGCAACAGCCCTCACATCATCCAAGCTCAATGCCTCGCCCTTCCCGTCAACAGCCCTTGTGTCCACAACAGCATTCACAAGACCCAGAACCTCATCCCTGGACAAAATCCCAGTGTCGGTCAACTTCAAGAGGGAGTCCTCGATCTCCCCTGTGTGTGCGTTCAGGTTCCTGAGCTCATTCAAAAATGTGTTTGTCTGCTCCTCTATCTTCTGCTCTAATTCCTTCCTTAGATACTCCACCTGCTTCCCAACCTTCATGTCCACCAGCTCCAGCTGGACCTGCATCATTTTGGTGGTCTTCTTCAAAAACTTCTCAAGCTCTGCTATCCTCCCCTCTGACACCTCGTGTGGCACTACAACACCAGAAGGGTTTTTCAAGCTCCAATTCCACAAGGTGGTCCCCAACCCAGCCACAAGAATGAACACCATGAAAGCCCTAGTAAAAACCCCGCCTACCAACTGCCATTTTGAGCCACCTTTGGGGCTTTTAGGGCTAGGGATTCCAGGGTTATTAGGGCTACTAGGGTTTTGAGCACGGGGGGATTTGAGGGTCTTTTTGGCGAGATTGGGGGCAATTTTGCTTGTGGGTATTGGGTCCAACACGGTTTCTCCACGAATAGTATGGCTTAAATCCTTCCCGTAGCCATATTCCGCAGTCTGAGAGATGCTGGCCTCCTCCTCTACAACCACGTCGCGATTTGAAGCTCGGGTTACAATGCCAGCGGTGGTGCGCTTTCTCACGCTCTGCCGGGAGGGAGGCTGCCCCGAAGGCATAGTATTTACAGAAGCATTCGCTGTTACAGCCGCTGTAGACATGGTCTCGGGATTTCGGGCTCCACAGTATAAAGTCCACAATCAACACCCGAAGAAATTCGAACTCTACACCATTCGGGTGCACAAAGAGGAAAAAGGGTACTCAGAAATGTAAGGAGAATTCTCCCTCCTCCTCCTTGGATTCCGGTTCGGCTGTCTCTGGTGAACGACTGCTGCACTTTGATTTTTTTTTTTTTTGGGCACAGAAAATAGATGTTTCGTAACTACCGAAGTTCATTATTGCAATTTGAGGAAAGTATACGTATAATTATACAAGTATAGTATTTCACGGATCTCCAAGACGACCTCTCACAGGTAGATTGGATCTGTGTTTGAGGTCCGTTTTTATATAATATTTGTGCACCTTGTTTTAAGTGGGGGTTGAAAATAAATAAATAAATAAATAAATAATGGTATTGCAGTTGGGAACTTGAGTGCATGAATTTGAACAAGGACTTTGGAGGGAGTTTGGCGAAATTTGAAACTACAGTGATGATTATAGATATACACGCCAAAATTTGGTAGGGAGGAAGTTGGTATCTGTTAACTGCCCTTTTTAAAATTCTGCAAGCTTAGTCCTCGTGGATTAGTAAAATATTGGGTAGTTATCAAGACTTAGGTTTAAATCTGGCGGGCATGATTACTGTAGTGGCTAAAAATGGTGGTTGTTTCTTAAGTGGTCTTGTGTTCAAACCCCTTGAGGGTGGTTGTTGATGTAATTTGTAAACGTTCTCCTGAAAAAAAAAAAAAAAAAAACCTAGCGGGCATACCAACTCTAGGGTAAAGGTAGTAGTCTAACTAAAATCCGTTGAGTGTGCATCAGCTTGATGACGACTAACTAAAATCCGTTGAGTGTGCATCAGCTTGATGACGATGACGACGGTACCAACCCCGAGTCATTGAAGGTTTTCCTAACGTACGTTAGCTTGATGACAATGGTACCAACCCCGAGCTACTGAGGGTCTCCCTCACTCCGAGTCACCTTTACCAAGGCGAAGTTGATGACGATGGTACCAACCCCGAGCTACTGAGGGTCTCCTTCACTCCGAGTCGCCTTTACCAAAGCGAGGTAAGGTTTATAATGGTAACTACGAAGACAATGTAATAACAAATTCCTTTTCCTTATAAAAAAAATTCTTAGAAATAGTGGTTATTCATTCATATGTTATAAGTAATCATTGGGCTTGATACCTTAATTCATTGATAGGTGTCCAACCTTAATGCATTTATAGTTAAATTTTAGAGCTTGTAAAAATATTGTTCATTTTAAAGTTCATAGATATTTAGTTTTAGATTAAAATATGGTTCATTTTAAAGTTCATAGATATTTAGTATAAGATTAAAATATGGTTCATTTTAAAGTTTAAAGATATTTAGTTTTAGATTAAAATTTTAATAAAAAGGAACATGTGGTTGTTAAATTAATTAAGTGTTTTTTAAATATAAAAGAATTATATGTGGGTCTTTTGTAATTTTTTTTTTCTTTTTTTCATACATAGGGAAATTGGTAAGTGTCTTTCCTTTTTGAACAATTGGTCACAGAGTCAAATCACATTTCATTTTGTCATAGCGTTAAATCATGGAGCTACTATAATTCTTATTTGTGAAGTGAATCACTATAATTCTTATTTGTGAAGTGAATCATGATTGTAAAAATTTTTTTTTTTTTTTTTGTTACATAGATAAATTGGTTACAATCACAATTTTTAGTTACTGTCACTCCATTTGGCAAGGTTCAAACTATTAGCAAAGGCTTCCAACACAACCGTCGTCATTAACTAACCCGATGTAAGATGAGAACCGCGGGATGCAAGTTTAATTGACTATAGAACATGTTGAAAAGTTTTTTTTCTTTTGTTTATACAAGGGAAATTGGCAAGTGTCTTTCTTTTTGAACAATTGGTCACAGACTCAAATCACATTTCCTTCTGTCATAGCATTAAATCATGGAGCTACTATAATTCTTCTTTGTGAAGTGAATCACTATAATTCTTATTTGTGAAGTGAACCATGATTGTAAAAATATATATATATTTTTTTTTTGTTACATAGATAAATTGGTTACAATCACAATTTTTAGTAACTGTTAGTCCAGCTGGCAAGGTTCAAACTATTAGCAAAGGCTTCTAACACACCCACCGTCTCGTTAATGGTAACCCGATGTAAGATGAGAACCGCGGGACGCAAGTTTAATTGACTATTCAAACTATTAGCAAAGGTTTCCAACACACCCACCGTCTCGTTAATGGTAACCCGATGTAAGATGAGAACCGCGGGATGCAAGTTTAATTGACTATAGAACATGTTAAAATGGCTTTTAAGTCAAAGCTTGTTAGGTTATTTTAACACTGAAATTTAAACTAGTTAATTAATGATAGAGCGGGTCTTTTTACTCTTCATTCGTTAAGAGTTGTTAGATAAATTTGATATATTAATTTTAAAAATAAAGAAATTTTTTTTAATGTATAATTATATATATTTACATTTCACACATTTATTTAAGTTGTGGTAAATTTTGGATTTTCAAAGAAGAGCTAAAACCGAAACACTTGTCATTGTGTTGTCCACTCTGAAGAAATAAAAAAATTTAATTTAGATAACATTATATATAATTTAGCACATGCGGGTGCAACGCAACGGTTTGGGCTTTGGCTTTTCTTCGTGAGGTTCAAGGTTCAAACCGTGGTGTGGGTGAGTGTGTGAGGGGTGGGTGTGTCTCCCTGGTGGAGTTGTTGTAACAGGTTGGGGGATTCTCGATCAAAAACCCCATTTCTTAATATTATAAAAAAAAAAAATTATATATAATTTATAAAAATGTTATTTATTTAATTAAAATTTTATTTATTAAAATATTATTTGTTAAGAGTTGTTAGATAAATTTAATATATTAATTTTAAAAATAAAGAATTTTTAATTTATATAAGATTATATATAATTTATAAAAATGTTATTTAATTAATTAAAAAAATGTCAAATCAATGTGCTACTACTATAACCGATATCTCGTCTCGGAGTGAGGGAGACCCTAGTGGTTCGGGATTGGTACCATCGTCATCAAACTAGCGTACACTCAACAAACTCCTTTGCCCTAGATTAAGCATGCCCGTGAGGTTTGAACCTAGGTCTCCTCCTGATAAGTGCCCAACTTCTTACCAATCCACCTAGCCCTCGCGAATTAATTTATATAGTTATTTATTTATAAAGAAAAAATTCTCATTGCTCAGATAAAGACTAGCTCTCATAGGCATAGGCTTAGATGTGAAACAAGGAGATGGGCAATACCCAAAGAAAAATGGAAAGAAAGGATATGTACTTTATGCCGCACAAGGGCAGTAGAAGAGAGGAACACTTCATCTATAAATGCTCGAATTTTTCAGATATCCGTAACAAATACAAAGAAATACTTGGAAACGAATCTACGGTAGAGTTATTTGAAGACAATAAAATAAAAAAAGTTGAGAAATTACTAACCCAAATCAGCAGGCAACCTTCTCAAAAATAATAAAAATCATATGATATGATTTGAGTAGTTGTACTTCCATATTTGAGGTTCCAGAGACCATATTTGGGTCTCGCGGACATATGACATGATTTGAGTAGTTGTACTTCAATATTTGAGGTTTCATAGACCATATTTGGGTCTCGCAACCGTAATTAAAATCTTTCATTTCATTATTATATATTTATTAAACCAAAATTTAATTATTTAATATATAATTTTATTTTATTTTTAATTCAAAATAATGATATTTATCTAATATATATTTATCTAACCAAACTTTGATTAGGGAAGTATGGTGTATAACTTTGCGTTCTTTATAAATGATGGTATTTATATAGATATTTATCCAACCAAACTTTGATTATGGAAGTATGGTGTATAACTCTAAGTTCTATTGAATCCAAACTCGGGAAGTTCTAAAGTTTTACTACAAAGCCCACTCAAGTAGTAATAACCAAACTTAATACCGCAGGGTGGGCGAATGTGTGAGGGGGTGGATGTGTGGTGGTTGGGTGTTAAATTCCCTATTGATAAGCATAGCTCTCGACCTTACAAAGGGTCATGGTTGGGATAAGTAGTAAGGGTTTATCACACTAAAAAAAAATTTAACTTAATTATTTTAATATTATTTTTAAATATAATTATTTTAATATTATAATTAAATTTTATAATTATAAAAAATATAAATGCATTGATTCTTTAAAGAACTTCTACTTGGTTTTGGATGTTAAAAATTATTTTACTTCTCAAAGTCATCGGTGCAATGAGTTTCTTCTTTTGAATTTAAATGAAGATTTTGAAAAGCTTGTTCAAAAAAAGCAATACAAGAATGAGAGTGATAGCCTAAACTTGAACGGTCATGCACTTCTCGATATAATATAAAGTATTGATGATATCGTGCATTCCCTGTTCATGTCGTCTTAGACCATATCCTTACTAATTAACTCGATGAAAGTATTAGGATGAAAAACCCGACATATGTTGTATATTGGCAAGAGTTGGTTGGTTGGGTTCATCTAGGAAAGATGGATTGAACAATGAATCAATTCCCCATACACAAATTGATGTTGTTAGGCACTAAACCCATGTACACCGCTCCTATGGATAAGGGTGGGTTACGTGGACGACCGTAATCTCTAGCAGTTTGGATGTTAAGCTAGGCATTGAACCCATGTACACGGCTCCTATGGATAAGGGTGGGTCACGAGGACGACCGTAATCCTTAGCGGGGGTTTGGATGCTAAGCTAGGCATTGAACCCATGTACACTACTCCTATGGATAAGGGTGGGTCATGTGGATGACTGTAATCCCTGGCGGTTTGGATGCTAAATGGTGTAACAGTAATTTCTTGGACCATGTATTCACCAATGTCAGGACTAGTGAGGTGGACTGCAACTTAAGATGATGTGGAGGTGAAAAAATAAAAAATAAAAAATAAAAAAATAATAAGCATTAAATATTATATTTTACACTAACCAACTAAAAAATGTATATTACATTTTAATTTTAATTATATATATATATATATATATATATTTATTTATTTATTTATTTTTTTATTTGGTTATTGTGAGAAACCTCTATAACCGACGCGGAGGTTGAGCAGTCTCCTTCTAACCATGACCCCTCGTAAAGCCGAGAGTTATACTTATCAATAGAGAATTTAACACAAAGCCACCCATCACACACTCGCCCACGCCGCGGTTTGAACCTTGAACATCCCGAAGAAGAGCCAAAGCCTGAACCGTTGCGCTGCACCCCAGGTGCTTTTATATATTATTTTTTATTATCAATTTTTGTAAGGATTTTAATAAATATTAATAATTTTAAAATATAACCCAAGTGTTATACGTGAGTTGGAGAGGAGAGGGCAATCCTCCAAAGGAGGTCCCAGGTTCGAATCTCCACCCTACCAAAAAGCTGAATTGGGTACCCAAAATCCAATTGATAATGTTGGTGCGGGCGGTCGGGTGCGATCCCGGGTGACTTTGACGGTGTAAAACCCCTGTTCGTGGTCTCTTAGACCAAGGCGGCCCCGCAAGGGGTTTTTCGCTTTAAAAAAAATAATAATAATAATTTTAAAATATAAATAAACAAATTATATATATATATATATATATTTATTTATTTATTTTAAATAGTTATATGAGATTAAAACATGTTTCACCTATATTACATTGTCACCGTATAGTTTTTTTTAAGAATAAGGGGTTGTACTCGGGTCTCCCACTCTTTACAAATCATAACTCCTTCCTTTAGAGCTTAGTTCGCAAAAGATTCAATTCTCATCTCAATTGAGTTGTTATAGCTACATACTTAGATCATTTTCATAAAAAGTGTGTACTTTTGATTTTTCATTTTTTAGATCTTTAATTTTTTTTTTGAATATAAATATTCCAAAATTTAGCATCCTTAACATTTTTCGTCAGTAGCCTTCACAATACCAAAAATCCACCTCTTGACCGCTTGATCCACCTTTGCTTACCACGTGTTGCCTCTTACTCAGATGTCTTGTAAACCTTCGATTGGGGCCTATGTTAGATTGTGTTGGCTGGTTTTAACATATGGTTTGTTGACGTACGGGTCTACGTTGATTTAGGGACCAGTCCTACATGTTGAAAACCCCTTTTGGGCTTCTTTTATTATATTTATAATTATGATTGTTTTTTTGGTTACATAGATGAATTGGTTACTATCACAATTTTTAGTACCTGCCAGCGTAGCTGGCAGGGTTTAAACTATCAGCGAAGGCTTCCAACACACCCATCGTCTCGTTAATGGTAACCCGACGTGAGATGGGGACCGTCGGACGCACAGGGTTCGCACCGTCTTCGTCAGTCTGGTTCAACATGTGGCATGAAGGGGAACTATCGGACAAGCAGGAAACAGATCGTCGTCATCAGTCAGGTGCAACACACAAAATATTTCAAGGATGCATTGAAAAGTATTGTGGTGTATTAAATGTTGTTTTTTGAATAAAGAATTATGTGTTTCATGTTGGATTAAACCATGATGGAGATGTATTAAGGTGAAAATGTTATCTTTCGAAGTTAATTGATTTGGTACTCCTAAAGGATTTTATTTTGTATTTTATATTAAAGAATGTATAGAAAAGGATAGATGATCTTGCCTTCTATTTTGTAAAGGTACTAACGAGTTTCTTTTGGGAATGATTATAGGGTCCTCTCTAATAGTCAAAATTTGTGCCTTTTTATATTAGGTGGATACAATAGATTTTTCAAATAAGATATTCTTTTGAATGTTTCTTTCAAAAGAAGGAAGTTAACATATAGAGAGTGAATGTGGAATTCATTTGAGAGAATTATGGGGTTCCCTCACCCAAGATTTTGTAATATGAATTAAAGGAACAATTTATGTTGTAGGGACATAAGAATTACGAGATTCTTATGTTTATGATGAAAGGAATTGTGGGATTCCTTTGAGCAATTGTATTGGTAACGACTTAATTTTTGAAATAAAAAAATTCTTTAAGGTTGGGTTTTTCCTGTAAGGGTTTTCTAGGATATATAAGGTGTTATGTGTTTGTATGGTACATATTTATCCCTTGACCATGTTCTTATTAGAAGTAGCTATTGAAATCATGTTGTTATTTAAATAAAAAGGGAAATCTCATTATATTCTCATAGACTATGCATTAGATATTTGGTAAGAGTTTTTGATCAATTATGGTGCTTCTTGTATTAATTGTGGATGATGAAATTTAAAAAGGAAAAGCTCACTAGTTATGTGAAAGAAATAATATAAGCATACTATGGTTTTGAAATAGTCCTAACATGATGAATCTTAATTAGGCAAAGGATGACATCTAATAGTTTGGCATGGATTAGAAGCACAGAGAGAGAGATAGAGAGAGATAAAGAGAAAAGTAATCCAAAAGACAATTAAGGGATTATGGGGTTTCTTTGGGATGAAACCCCTAACGGATCTTGTTCCAATATTTTTGCTAAGACCCAACAACTAGGTTTAGGACCTATGATTCTTGTTCTATCAAGTAAATAATGGAAGTTTAGCTCATCATGAAGATGAGATGGATAGCCTAAACCTGATGCGTATAGTACACCTACATAGACGGACTTATATAAGGTGTAGAGATGGGCGTACCCTTTTGATAGACTAAAAGGAATAAGCTAGCTCATCATGGGAAATGAGATAGATAGCTTATTGCATTACACTTAGTGCACCTACATAGATGGACTTATGTAGGGTGTAGATATGGGTGTATCCTTTTGATAAAATTAAAAGGATAAGTTGGCTCATCGTAGAGATGAGACGAATAACTTAAACATGGGATGCTAAGTCAATGGACAACATCTTAGAAAAGGTTTTTGGATGATACGGATATGTAGACCCTTAACGAGTGTATAAAGGAAAAAAAATTCTCTCTCTCAAGCGGGATGGGTTATTGGGTTGTTATATTTGGTATCAGAGCTCTTGGTCATAAGACTATAAGCTTCCCTAGATAAGACCTAGGCATAGTTATACTAGGTGATAAAGAGTTTTTAGAGGGCATAAACCTTTAATAAGATTTACATCTTACATGGAGTAAGGGTAACTGTTGATATCCAACTCTATAGTTAGTCATGGGGATGATGTATCTAGCTAGTAGTTAGTGGTACAATTCAAGGAAGGAATTGTGACTAGGATAATGGTACAATTCAAGGAAGGAATAGTAAAACTTTCCCTCTTTTATGTGACTAGGATAATGGCACCAACAATGAGAAGAGAGAGGTCTACCCCACCAAATAGGCAGACTTGACAAAATAATATTGAGGCTAGGGTTCGAGATGAAGGTTTGGGTAATTATAGTAGAGAGGTGGAGAACATCATTACGGTAGTCACTCTGATTCGAGAACAAATGGAACAAAAAAAATAATTATTGGAGGCCATAGTGAACCAAGATTCATAGGTTAGGAACTCAGAGGTTAGGCAAGTAAATGATCCTGCTACTAGGGAACGAGAGGCCAGAGCTCTATTGAAGGTAGAACTAGCTAGATATTTGAAGAATGTACATTCCTCCAAGTTTAATTAAGAAGGAGGTGATGCAGTTGAGGCCTAACTGAGGGAATTAGAAACTTACTTCACTATGAAGAATTACTCTATTGGAACCCAAGCATCATGGGCTACTTTGCACTTACAAGGGGTTGGGCTGGATTGGTGGAATTTTTTTCGAGAAGAACAAGGAATTGAAGTAGTTGACTTGAAGTGGGAGGATTTTATTTTAGCCTTCAAGTAAAGGTTCCTTATGAAACATTTCTATGCAAAGAAGTTTGAGGATTTCACCAATATTCAGCAAGGAAACAAAACGGTCGAGGCTTACTATCAAAAATTTGTTAAGTTGTTGAAGTACATACCCGCTTATGATGAGAAGATGAAGATCCATAATTTCATCTTAGGGGCAGACCCTAAGATTGTTGGATGTGTCTCATTCTTTGCCGGAAAAGAATTGTACGACAGGCACTACAGCGCAAAAGACGACGGGTAGGGGGGGTCCGGGGGGCCAAAATTTTCACCTACTTTTATCGCTACTTTTGGAGCGACCCCCGGGATTCCCACGGTTGGTGGGTGGTTAGTGGGTGTGGGTGGTTTAGCCCATGGTGTTGTATCCATGGTACCCTAATACCACTTGGTGGTTTAGGGTTGTATGAGTTTCCTTATATAATTATTGTAATGTCTCGTTTTAGGGACAAGAGAGAGAATAATATATCAAGGAGGATAGACTCTTGTTTGTTGGACTAGCCCAAATTGGGTGAACCAGGGTAAATCTTGTGTTTTATATGTGCATTGAATGGTGTCATTATTTCCTTAGTTATTATTTCTAGAATATGTTTCTGTAAATTCTCTTCAAATATTGGGCATGAAGTGAATATGCATGAGCATAAAACCCTATAAAAAGCTTACAATCTTGTTAGGAAAGTATAATTTTATTTAAAGTCCTATTTTAACTATGCAGGTTCGTCTAAGCAAGATCGATAAGCACTCAAGAAAAAAAATAGTGTGAGTTTCATGAGCTGGGAAAGAGAACAAAACCAAACAAATAGAATCTTCCCAAGCACGATAAGGGGAATGTCGAAAAGCAAGGGAAATTTAAGAAAAATTTCCTACGGAGGAACAACAACGCTAATAATAACAACAACAACAATAATAACAAGCCTCAACCCCAAAGGTAGCCCAACCCAGCACTAGTAGAGATAATAGGAGGGCAAAAACAAGGAATGCACCTAGATCCCAGGGGCAGATGTTACAATTGTGGAGGTTTGCATTATGATGCGTTGTCGTTATACACATCATTAATTCTCAATGAATTTGTCAATCCATGGCTGTGTACAAGGCTATTTGCGAAAGAAGGGGCAAACAGGGCTATAACTTAGGTCAATCTAGAGCAACAGGTTTTATTGGTGAAACCGATTATGTGGGGGGTTTTAGGACATTCTTATCTCTAAATTGCATGAATTAAACCTTAATCTAAGTTGTAGAATTGGAAACTAATCATTAACTGCAGAAATGAAGTCCTAATTACAATTGCAGAATGAGACCTAGTTATGTTGCGAAATAACGAGTTGCGGAATTGAAAGTCCGATTCTAATTGCGGAAGGAAAATCTAATTACTTTTACCGTAATGAAAATCTAATTCTAATATGGAAATGAAAACTATCAAGGCTCACGTAACGGAAGGTTGTCAATCTTCCATGCGGGGTTGACAACAAAACATAAAATGCGAGAAAATTACAAAAAACGATAAATTACGAAAATGAAAGTCTGCAATAAATTGAAAGCTTTCTTGAAAGTGGGGATTACAACCAAATCATTAATCACAAAATATAAAATAAACTAATATTGCAAATATCATTAGTTGTTTACAAAGGAATGAAAGGACAAGTTCTACAACTCATTCACATTGCGACAAAATCGGAATAAAAACTCTCTGTTAGTCCTCCTCCTAGGTCCAGGAAGTGGCCGACCTCTTTGTCCTGAAGAAGGTATGAGTCTCTCTCTCTTTATATCTTAATCACACTCATTTACAAGCAATATAAAATAGAAACAATATACTTTTATTGATTCAGAAACATGATTACAATAATGCTGCTGAAAACTGTTACAGGACTGTAACAATCACTTTCTGACTATCACCTATTACTGATTTCTCTATTCTATTCCCCTTACTTTCTATTACTTTCTTTCTTCTACCTCCTACTAGCTCAACCTGAACGAGAGCCCTAGTTATAGATGTCCTAAGATTTACTAACAAGCTGAAAAGATCTAATCCTATTATGCTACAGCAATTCCTGGTTTTTATCCTAGAAGAAGATCATCTTTTGATCTTTCCATAAATGGTGACTTTGGTCGACAAGGACGACAAAGTCAGATCTGAGATATTTCTCTTTATCATTTTCAATCTTTATTTCCCTTTTTCCAGCGTCAGAATTCGGTCAATAAGTCAAAAAGCACATTTTGTTTTCATTTCGAAGATAAGTGGCTCATTCCGAAGATACTGTAATTCTCATTTCGAAGATCCGCTCATTCCGAAGATACTACAGTTCTCATTTCGAAGATCCGCTCATGCCGAAGACACTACAGTTCTCATTTCGAAGATCCGCTCATTCCAAAGACACTACAGTTCTCATTCCGAAGATCCACTCATTTTGAAGACACTATAGTTCTCATTCCGAAGATCCGCTCATTTCGAAGACACTGTGTTTTCTCATTTCGAAGATATCTGTTCATTTCGAAGAGACTTCGGAATGAACAAATGTGGGCTCCTTAAATGTTTTCCTCTGCATTTATCATGTGGGTTACTTCTCAGGATCAGATCCCAATGGTCTTCATCTCTTTCCACATGTGAATTCTATGCCTTGCCATTCATTGGCAATTGGTTGGAATTTACATGGAAAAACCCGATTTTCGTTGCATAGTAACAATTTCCTTGAATCTTGCCAGATTTAGGTTAAATGAATGCTTAAGACATCAAAACATGATTAGTGAAGTGCTTTGCTATTAATCTAAGCATATCTCATTTTAGCAAGTCATAACAAAACAACATAAAACTTATACAAAAAGCTCTAAAAATCAGAATATAGTACTTCAAATACATTCATCATGCAAATAGTTAATACACAACATATTGAATCGACTTAACTAGCATATTAGATTAAACATAAGAGTTTATAGGCAATTTTAGTGTTCAAAACATGTTATGATTGAGGCATTTCCAGGCCTCATCACATTACTCCAGTCATTATCTATACAAAGTAGGACCAAGCTCAAAGGGAAAGGAACCCACTCATAAGATTTACACAGCAATAGGTAGCTAAAATTTAGAAGGGCAAGTCACTCCTTTGCTTCTAAAGGGTAAGATTTTTAGTATAAGAGTAAATATTATGATAGATAGTGGAGATACTAATAGCTTTATTTCATCTAGTTTAGTCAAGGATATACCAAAAAGTCCAATATTTTTTGCACAAGGTGTAGACACCAAAATAGCACCGATCTGATTATGTGGCTACAAGCACTAATCGAATTGGCATACACATCCCCTAGGGTAGCCCCTAGAGGTTAAACAGTGGTCCTAACCACTCCCAAAGTAGTCTTGGAAGGTCAGAGGTCAATTTGGCACCTTTTAAGCACCCTAATCCTTACTCGTTCCACCCTGGGGCGATTAGAATGCTATTCGCCCTACCCTAGGACGATTAGCAGCAATCGCTCCAGGATGGGGCGAATAGCAGGTTTGACGAGCAAAAAGTCAAACCTTGACAAATGGTATCCTAGATCCGCCACTCAACTCCACCTTCAATGCATGGGAGTGCGAGTGAGCGTTTCAAAGCTCAAAGAGGCAGTCATGGAGCCCTTAATCAGGGAGGAATCTTCTCTCCCCTGACAAGGCATGATGGCCAAGTGGTGCCCCTACATGCACATTCAAAGCAGACCTTCAGGTCTATAAAATGGTGAGTCTTCTCACCCCAAAAGAGGAGAGATGAGGAGAATTTGGAGCAACGGAGTGTTGCCGAATTATACCCTCACCCTCATTGTGCTTCCTACATCCTTGATCTCTCTTTTGGAAGGGAGGTTATCAGCTGAACATTAGGAGCGCAATCCGGATGCAAAACCCGAATAATTGGCCACAATGTTGGCAACACACGTGCAATTTCCTGTAACTCTTCTCCCCCTTTGACAACAATATCAAAGGGCTGCTGCAAACTCCCCCTGAGTCCATGCACAACATTCTCAGGCAAAAATTATTATACTTAGCAAAAATCACAAACATGAGCAAAAAGATAAACAAATACACAAATGACAATTCGGGCCAAAGCTAAGAGAAAGAGCAAGGAGAAAAAGTGTTGTGATATCGCGACATGTAGCATTTTCACAGTCCGATACAATCGACTCAAGAAGGGCAGACAGGAAGAGAAAGAAAAAGTGTCGCGATATCGTGACATGTCGCATTTTTGCGACTCAAGAAGGGCAGGTAGGCAGAGTAACAAAAGTGTCGCGATATCGCGACATGTCGCATTTTTGCGGCTCAAGAAGGGCAGGCAGGCAGAGTAACAAAAGTGTCACGATATCGCGACATGTCGCATTTTTGCGACTCAAGAAGAGCCTCAAAATAGAAACGAATAGTCATGGAAAGAAGTGGACGCATGCCCATATGGAGAAAAAGAACAGTCGTGGAAGGAGAAAACGAAGTCGTTAAAATAGAAACGAAAAGCTTTTTCGAAAACCAAAATGCATGCATGCACAAAGGAGAAAATGAACAGACATGCAAAGAGAAAACGAACAGTCATGCAAGGAGAAAACGAACAGTCATGACCGAGAAAACGAATAGTCATGGTAGAAGAAAATGGTGTCAATTATTTGCATGTGACGTGTTTGACGAAATGCCTTCTAAATATATACAAAAGGAGTTACATAAAGAAGTAGTTACAATTGACAAGTGGTGCATGAAAATATGAAAGAAGGAGTTACAACTGGAGTTACAAAGAGATAGGATGGTTATAAAAGGAGTGTTGCTTGGAGAATTTGTGTGTGCGTGAAGAGAGCGAGAGGCGCACGACAGGCGAGCGAGAAGGGTGTGTGTTGAGTGAATTGTGGGTGATGTTGAGTAAGCAATAGACCAGTCAGGGTCTTGTAAAAGTGAAGGCATTTAAATGTCAATATTCTAGTTTCAGAATTGAAGTCCAAGTTGGTGCTTGGCATCAGGGGTTGGTGCTCCTTCCAGTTGGTGCTGATAAATCAGGGGTTGGTGCTCCTTTCTGTTGGTGCAAATAAATCAGGGGTTAGTGCTCCTTCTAGTTAGTGCTGATAAATCAAAGGTTGGTGCTCCTTCTAGTTGGTGCTGTTAAATCAGGGGTTGGTGCTCCTTTCTGTTGGTGCAGATAAATCAGGGGTTGGTGCTCCTTTCTGTTGGTTTAGATAAATCAGGGGTTGGTGCTCCTTTCTATTTATGCAGATAAATCAAGATTTGGTGCTCCTTCCAGTTGGTGCTGGTAAATCAGGGGTTGGTGCTCCTTTCTATTGGTGCAGATAAATCAGGGGTTGGTGCTCCTTCCAGTTGGTCTTGGTAAATCGGGGGTTGGTGCTCCTTTCTATTGGTGCAGATAAATCAGGGGTTGGTGCTCCTTTCTGTTAGTGCAGATAAATCAGAGGTTGGTGCTTCTTCTAGTGGGTGCTGGTAAATTGATTGTAAAGTTGTTGCTTTGTAAAGGCTAGATTTGGATGGGAGTCCAAACAGTCAATTTTTGAGGAGTAGCCAAATCGGTGAACCTCGGTACATCTTGTGTTGTGTGATGCTCTCTTGTTGTATTTGCTTTATTTGGTTTTAAGTTTTCATTGTTTCAAATTTAAGAGTTGAAGATTTAAGTTTTAAAGAGCTACACTAATTCACCCCCCTCTCAGTGTCATTGTGAGACTAACAATTGGCCCCAAAACCCTAACAATTGGCCACAATGTTGGCAACACACATGCAATTTTCTATAACTCTTCTCCCCCTTTGACAACAATATCAAAGGGTTGCTGCAAACTCCCCTTGAGTCCATGCACAACATTCTCAGGCAAAAATTATTATACTTAGCAAAAATCACAAACATGAGCAAAAAGATAAACAAATACACAAATGCAAAGCTAAACCAGATAGTGCAGCGACAGTATTGTCATTGTTGTCAACACAGTTAGATAGATTGGTTGATATAGTGGACAAGAGTTCAGAGGTTATTCAGAGTGTGTACAGTGATGTTAAATGCTTATGAGGATGTTTTTGATGTATGGGTGAAGTTGTTACAGGTTGTCCAAGAAGACCAAAGTGGCCCATATCCAAAAGAGAAGCGAAAAAGCAAAGAGGAAAAAGTGTCGCGATATCGCGACATGTTGCATTTTTGCGGCCAAAAGAGAAGAGAAAATGCAAGGAGAAAAAGTGTCGCGATATCGCGACATGTTGCATTTTCATGGCCAAAAGAAAGAGAAAATGCAAAGAGGAAAAAGTGTCGCGATATCGCGACATGTTGCATTTTCGCAGCCAAAAGAGAAGAGAAAATGCAAGGAGAAAAAGTGTCTCGATATCGCGACATGTTGCATTTTCGTGGCCAAAAGAAAGAGAAAATGCAAGGAGAAAAAGTGTCGCGATATCGCGACATGTTGCATTTTCACGGTCCAAAGCAAAGAGAAAATGCAAGGAGAAAAAGTGTCGCGATATCGCGACATGTTGTATTTTCGCGGGCCAAAGCTAAGAGAAAGAGCAAGGAGAAAAAGTGTCGCGATATCGCGACATGTTGTATTTTTGGGGGCCAAAGCTAAGAGAAAGAGCAAGGAGAAAAAGTGTCGCGATATCGCGACATGTTGTATTTTCGCGGGCCAAAGCTAAGAGAAAAAGCAAGGAGAAAAAGTGTCGCGATATCGCGACATGTATTTTCGCGGTCCGATGCAAAGAGAAAGGTAGAGAAAGAAAAAGTGTCGCGATATCACGACATGTAGCATTTTCATGGTCCGATGCAAAGAGAAAGGCAGAGAAAGAAAAAGTGTCGTGATATCGCAACATGTCGCATTTTCACGACTCAAAAAGGGCAGGAAGGCAGAGAAAGAAAAAGTGTCGCGATATCGCGACATGTCGCATTTTCGCAACTCAAAAGGGTAGGCAGGCAGAGAAAGAAAAAGTGTCACGATATTGCGACATGTCGCATTTTCGCGACTCAAAAAGGCCAGGCAGGCAGAGTAACAAAAGTGTCGCGATATCGTGACATGTCACATTTTTGCGACTCAAGAAGGGCAGGCAGACAGAGTAACAAAAGTGTCGCGATATCGCGACATGTCGCATTTTCGTGACTCAAGAAGAGCCTCAAAATAGAAACGAACAGTCATGGAAAAGAAAACGAACAGTCATCGAAGGAGAAAACAAATGCATGCACAAGGGAAAAGAAAATGAACAGTCATGAAGGAGAAAATGAACAGTCATGGAAGGAGAAAATGAACAGTCATGGAAAGAAGCGGACGCATGCCCATGTGGAGAAAACGAACAGTCGAAGAAGGAGAAAACGAACAGTCGTCAAAATAGAAATGAAAAGCTTTTTTGGAAACCAAAACGCATGCATGCACAAAGGAGAAAATGAACAGTCATGACCGAGAAGACGAACAGTCATGGTAGGAGAATATGGTGTCAATTTGTTGCATGTAACGTGTTTGACGAAATGCCTACTCTATATATACAAAAGGAGTTACATAAAGAAGGCGTTACAATTGACAAGTGGCGTATGAGAAATGAAAGGAGTTACAACTGGAGTTACAAAGAGAAAGGATTGTTATAAAAGGAGTGCTACTTGGAGAATTTAAAGCGGGGATTTTATCTCGTGAAGAGAGCGAGAGGCGAGCGAGAAGGGTGTGTGTTTTGTGAAGTGTGGGAGATGTTGAGTAAGCAATAGACCAGTCAGGGTCTTGTAAAAGTGAAGGCATTTCTATGTCAATCTTCTAGTTTCAAGATTGAAGTCCAAGTTGGTGCTTGGCATCAAGGGTTGGTGCTCCTTCTAGTTGGTGCTGGTAAATCAGGGGTTGGTGCTCCTTTCTGTTTGTGTAGATAAATCAGGGGTTGGTGCTCCTTCTAGTTGGTGCTAATAAATTAGGGGTTGGTGCTCCTTTCTGTTGGTGCAGATAAATCAGGGGTTGGTGCTCCTTTCTATTGGTGCAGATAAATCAGGGGTTGGTGCTCCTTTCTATTGGTGCGGATAAATCGGGAGTTGGTGCTCCTTCCGGTTGGTGCTTGTAAATCGGGGGTTGGTGCTCCTTTTTGTTGGTGCGGATAAATCGGGGGTTGGTGCTCCTTCCGGTTGGTGTTGGTAAATCGGGGTTGGTGCTCCTTTCTATTGGTGCGGATAAATTAGGGGTTGGTGCTCCTTTCTATTGGTGTAGATAAATCGGGGTTGGTGCTCCTTTTGTTGGTGTAGATAAATCGGGGTTGGTGCTCCTTCCGTTTGTGCGGATAAATCAAGGGTTGGTGCTCCTTCTAGTTGGTGCTGGTAAATTGATTGTAAAGTTGTTGTTTTGCAAAGGCTGGATTTGGATGGGAGTCCAAACAGTCAATTTTTGAGGAGTAGCCAAATCGGTGAACCTCGGTACATCTTGTGTTGTGTGATGCTCTCTTGTTATATTTGCTTTATTTGGTTTTAAGTTCTCATTGTTTTGGCTTTAAGAGTTGAAGATTTAAGTTTTAAAGAGCTACACCGATTCACCCCCCCTCTCAGTTTCATTGTGAGAATAACAATTGGTATCAGAGCCAAGTTCTTGAACAAGCTTAACCGGCTAGGGTGATCTTGGAAGTGACACAATGGCAGGTGGTGAAGGCTTCTCATAAAACAAAGCACCATTGTTGGATGGAACTAATTACATATTTTGGAGACTCAGGATGCATACATATCTTTGTGCTTTGGGATACGACATTTGGGATTTAGTAGATAGTGGATACACAATACCCACCACTTCTCCAACCGATGCTGTCGATAAGAAATTGTTTGAGAATAACTCAAAAGCAAAGAATGCTATCATGTGCGGATTAGTGGACAGTGAACTAGTAAAAATTATGAGTTATAAAATGGCAAAAGAAATATGGGACAAAGCGAGGAGCATTCATGAAGGAGACGATAAGATCAAGGAGGCCAAGTTACAAACACATCGAGCTCAGTTCGAAGTATTAAAGATGAATGACGATGAGAACATAGAGGCATATATGCTAAGAGTTAATGAAGTCATTAATGCGATTAGAGGACTCGACGAGGAAATTGAAGATTCTGTCATCATGAAAAAGGTATTAAGATCTCTTCCCCAAAGATTTGATTCTAAAGTTTCAGCTATAGAAGAAGCTAAAAATCTAAATTCTTTTAGTATGGATGAGATGCATGGTTCTTTGACTGCATATGAGATGAGAATAGGAAAATCTAAACCCACGGACAGAGAAGCTACTTTTAAAGCCCATAAAAATATGAAAGCAAAACAAGAATCCGAGGAAGAAGAGACATCGAATGAAATGGAAGCAAACTTTGTTCGAAAACTAAAAAGGGGAAAAGAAAAATACAGAGGAAAGTTATCGTTTAAATGTTTCAATTGTGGAGGCATTGGGCATGTTGTAGCTAAATATCCACTTAATGAGAAGGACGAAAGTGATGAAGGATCGCACAAAGAAAGAAGTGACTGGAAGAAAAAAACAAATTTCAGAAAAGGTAACTTCAAGAAAAAAAGTTTCATCTCCAAGAATGTCAGTTCATCAGAAGACAACTGCAGTGAGGATTCTGAAAAGGAAACAGGTGAAGCTCTTTTTATGGCACTTAAAGAAGAAAAAATAGAAGAAGAAGAACCTTCATCTTCCAAATATGCAGAGAAGAAGAAGTTCACTATTGAAGGATCGAAGAAAGAAAAGTTTGAAGCTGAATCTTCAAAAGGAAGAAAATTTCAAAGGAGATCTACAGCAAAGCAACCACAACAAAAGAGGTTCACTCTATTCATAATAATGCTTTTAATGGCTATTGTTTTAGCTACAACCATTACGGTCACAAGGCAATTTATTGTGGATTGAATAATAGATCAAAGAGTTATGCTGGTAGAAATACATCTGTTGAACACCATGTGCAATGTTTTAAACAAAATGGTCATGGGCACATAGCAAGGTTTTGTCCAAGAACTTTTGTATCTAATCTAAGGCAAGACAGTATATTTCATCAGACACAAATAATGCAACACAGAAAGGGAAGAAATCATGTGCATCAAAGAAAGGAAAATAATCATCCATCAAGGATGCACAAGAGACAACCACCCAAGAGAAATGTTCAAGTTCACAAAAAGGTTCAAAATAGGGATGCAGTTGAAAAACTCAAGCCCAAGTTCAAGGAAGCTTGGAGAAAGGAAGAAAAGAGGAAATCATGTCTCCTTGGATTGAAGGAGACTACTCCTCTATTGCACTAAGCAACTCCAGGTAGCACATCCTCAGGGGGAGCAATCTTAAAGTTTTATTTTAATACTCCTATGTATTTGTTTGGTTATCTAAGGATGAAAGGAAAGTAGTCAAGGGGAGTTGTTGTATAGTTGTCAAAGTGTGTTTTGGTTCATGTAGTTGTTTGTGGAGGTACCATGTAGGGTGGTGATTAAATTGAGAGTTGTCACCATTGGTAGTATTGCTATATGTCAGTGTTGTACTTTTGATGGTTCTTACTGCCATTATTCAAAGTTATGGATTATAACAATTTTGATAATTTGGTTTAGTGAAAGAATGTTGCCCTATATATGTGTTTCGATAAATGCAGTATGCATGATAGCACGATTTTAGGCTAGTCCCAAGGAGACTCATGTGACAACAGTGAAGAGTATTCTTCGGTATCTCATGGGTACTATGGAGTATGGGTTATGGTATCCGAAAGGTAAGGATTTCACCCTTATTGCGTATTCAGATGTAGATTGGGCAGGATGTGTAGATGACAAAAAGAGTACCAGTGGAGGTGCATTCTATCTTGGAGATAGGTTGGTCGCGTGGCACAGTAAGAAACAAGAGTCGGTCTCCTTATCCACAGTAGAGGCAGAATATATTGCAGCGACAGTGTGCTGTTCGCAAGAGAAAGTTGCGGAAGGTGAGGTTAAGTTGGATTTTGTTCCAACAACAGAGCAAGTAGCGGATATCTTCACAAAATTGTTGCCCAAGGAAGTCTTTGAGGACCTTCGCAATAAATTGGGAGTGGTCACGCTTCCCAAGAATTGACTAGCTATCGGGACCACATTCTTCGGGGGAGCATTTGTGTATTTGTTTATCTTTTTGCTCATGTTTGTGATTTTTGCTAAGTATAATAATTTTTGCCTGAGAATGTTGTGCATGGACTCAGGGGAGTTTGCAGTAGCCCTTTGATATTGTTGTCAAATGGGGAGAAGAGTTACGAGAAATTGCACGTGTGTTGCCAACAATTCCAAAGGGGGAGATTGTTGAGCAAGGTGCAACGACAGTATTGTCATTATTGTCAACACAGTCAGATAGATCGATTGATACAGTGGACAGGAGTTCGGAGGTTATTTAGAGTATGTACAGGTGATGTTAAATGCTTATGAGGATGTTTTTGATGTATGGGTGAAGTTGTTACAGGTTGTCCAAGAAGACCGAAGTGGCCCATATCCAAAAGAGAAGCGAAAAAGCAAAGAGGAAAAAGTGTCGCGATATCACGACATGTTGCATTTTCATGGCCAAAAGAAAGAGAAAATGCAAGGAGAAAAAGTGTCACGATATCGTGACATGTTGCATTTTTGTGGCCAAAAGAGAAGAGAAAATGCAAGGAGAAAAAGTGTCGCGATATCGCGACATGTTGCATTTTCATGGCCAAAAGAAAGAGAAAATGCAAGGAGAAAAAGTGTCGTGATATCGCGACATGTTGCATTTTCGCGGTCCAAAGCAAAGAGAAAATGCAAGGAGAAAAAGTGTCGCGATATCGTGACATGTTGTATTTTTGCGGGCCAAAGCTAAGAGAAAGAGCAAGGAGAAAAAGTGTCGCGATATCGCGACATGTTGTATTTTCGCGGGCCAAAGCTAAGAGAAAGAGCAAGGAGAAAAAGTGTCGCGATATCGCGACATGTATTTTCGCGGGCCAAAGCTAAGAGAAAGAGCAAGGAGAAAAAGTGTCGCGATATCACGACATGTATTTTCGTGGGCCAAAGCTAAGAGAAAGAGCAAGGAGAAAAAGTGTCGTGATATCGCGACATGTTGTATTTTCACGGTCCGATGCAAAGAGAAAGGCAGAGAAAGAAAAAGTGTCGCAATATCGCGACATGTAGCATTTTCGCGGTCCGATGCAAAGAGAAAGGCAGAGAAAGAAAAAGTGTCACGATATCGTGACATGTTGCATTTTTGCGACTCAAAAAGGGCAGGAAGGTAGAGAAAGAAAAAGTGTCGCGATATCGCGACATGTCGCATTTTCGCGACTCAAAAGGGCAGGCAGGCAGAGAAAGAAAAAGTGTCGCGATATCGCGACATGTCGCATTTTCGCGACTCGAAAATGCCAGGCAGGCAGAGTAACAAAAGTGTCACGATATCGCGACATGTCGCATTTTCGCGACTCAAGAAGGGCAGGCAGGCAGAGTAACAAAAGTGTCACGATATCGCGACATGTCGCATTTTTGCGACTCAAGAAGAGCCTCAAAATAGAAACGAACAGTCATGGAAAAGAAAACGAACAATCATCGAAGGAGAAAACAAATGCATGCACAAGGGAAAAGAAAATGAATAGTCATGAAGGAGAAAATGAACAGTCATGGAAGGAGAAAACGAACAGTCATGGAAAGAAGCGGATGCATGCCCATGTGGAGAAAACGAACAGTCAAAGAAGGAGAAAACGAACAGTCGTCAAAATAGAAACGAAAAGCTTTTTTGGAAACCAAAACGCATGCATGCACAAAGGAGAAAACGAACAGTCATGACCGAGAAGACGAACAGTCATGGTAGGAGAATATGGTGTCAATTTGTTGCATGTAACGTGTTTGACGAAATGCCTACTCTATATATACAAAAGGAGTTACATAAAGAAGGCGTTACAATTGACAAGTGGCGTATGAGAAATGAAAGGAGTTACAACTGGAGTTACAAAGAGAAAGGATTGTTATAAAAGGAGTGCTGCTTGGAGAATTTAAAGCGGGGATTTTATCTCGTGAAGAGAGCGAGAGGCACGCGAGAGGCGAGCGAGAAGGGTGTGTGTTTTGTGAAGTGTGGGAGATGTTGAGTAAGCAATAGACCAGTCAGGGTCTTGTAAAAGTGAAGGCATTTCTATGTCAATCTTCTAGTTTCAAGATTGAAGTCCAAGTTGGTGCTTGGCATCAGGGGTTGGTGCTCCTTCCAGTTGGTCTTGGTAAATCAGGGGTTAGTGCTCCTTTTTGTTTGTGCAGATAAATCGGGGGTTGGTGCTCCTAGTTGGTCTTTGGTAAATCGGGGGTTGGTGCTCCTTTTTGTTGGTGCAGATAAATCAGGGGTTGGTGCTCCTTCTAGTTGGTCTTGGTAAATTAGGGGTTGGTGCTCCTTTTTGTTGGTGCAGATAAATCAGGGGTTGGTGCTCCTTTCTGTTTATGTAGATAAATCAGGAGTTGGTGCTCCTTCCAGTTGGTGCTGGTAAATCAGGGTTTGGTGCTCCTTTCTGTTGGTGCAGATAAATTAGGGGTTGGTGCTCCTTCCGGTTGGTCTTGGTAAATCAGGGGTTAGTGCTCCTTTTTGTTGGTGCAGATAAATCAGGGGTTGGTGCTCCTTTCTGTTGGTGCAGATAAATTAGGGGTTGGTGCTCCTTTCTATTGGTGCAAATAAATCAGGGGTTGGTGCTCCTTTCTGTTTGTGCAGATAAATCAAGGGTTGGTGCTCCTTCTAGTGGGTGCTGGTAAATTGATTGTAAAGTTGTTGCTTTGCAAAGGCTGGATTTGGATGGGAGTCCAAACAGTCAATTTTTGAGGAGTAACCAAATCGGTGAACCTCGGTACATCTTGTGTTGTGTGATGCTCTCTTGTTATATTTGCTTTATTTGGTTTTAAGTTCTCATTGTTTCGGCTTTAAGAGTTGAAGATTTAAGTTTTAAAGAGCTACACTGATTCACCCCCCCCTCTCAGTGTCATTGTGAGAATAACACACAATACCACACCCTATTTTTGACACAACCCCCTAGGAGGTTTTGGACCCATCCCAAGTGGATTGGTGTCAAAACCAAGCCCCAAACGGGCATCCTACCCCCGGGAACCCCCCGCACTATTACAGTCCTAATCGCCCCACCCTGGAGCGATTAGAAATCTACAACATATTTCTTCACTATTTATTTTTCATCATGTTTTGTGTGTTTCATATATGCTGTAGTTCAAATTTCAAAGCATTCCGACTTGTTTTGACTGTGTTTTCAGTGTTTTACGCTTTTACTAACATACAAGGAGCACCTTCGGATACATGGCGATTGAGGAAGAATCAACAAAATTTGACCTTTTGGGTTGTCTCAAAATGCCCCATTTTGCCTAACCCTAAGTTTTTAGGTATTTTGGAGGCCTCTAGATGGGACATTTGGGAGGTCGCTTTCGAGCATTTTATGACAGTCCTAATTGTCCCACCCCGGAGCGATTAGAAATCTACAACAGATTTCTCGACTGTTCTTTTTGCAATGTGTCCCTGATGGTGTTTGCATACTTTTTTTAAAGTTTCATTCCCTTCTGATAAGTTTTGATCACTATTTTAATTATTTCATGTATGCATTAACCGGAGGCCCTGGGGATTACATGTTTCCTTCCATCCGCATGTGCTATTAATAATTTTATGTTTCTCTATACGTAGGATCTCGACACTAGAGGGGTAGAAAGGAACTAAGAACGTATTCATGCAAGCGACGACGATGTTTGGCCCGCCCATTTCGAATGTGGGCACACGAAAGATCCCGAAAGGAAGCGTACCGTTCGTTGGTGTAACAAAATTGTATCGAATGCTTCGAGCCCCTAAAAGGGGGGGGGAGACGTATTGTAACCTTATCATAAGAAAAATTAATAAAAGAGGCTGCACCTTTATCTTTGCTTTACATCTCATTTCATTCATGCTTTGCTTTCCCTTTTTCATGCACTTAGCATTTCGTTCATACAACTGCTTTTGTTTGCATCGCACCCGGTGCGCCTGTGCTTCCGTAGACATGCTTTCAGTGGCGATCACGATGGGACTTTGTCCTCTGATTTTTGGATCAAGTCTCTGATCAAATTTTTGTGTTTTTTCTTGCAGGTGTTAATCCTTCAGGCGCTGGACTGCTGCTCATGCCACCCTGTGACGAATACAGAGCTGGTATTCGTTTCACCTAGGGACGAATAGGCATTCGTCTCACCCTATGATGAATACAATTTTTCTATTCATCCCACCCCAGGACGATTATCTCTCTGTGCATTTTCTAAGCAGAAACTCAGGGGCATCTGGTGTGGGCAGAGAAGAGGTAGGTTTTCTGAACATCCTTTGTAATTTTTTGTCTCTGTTTTTATGATTTTTCTGTTTTCTTTGCTTGCATGGAAAATTTTACTGCATGTTTTCTTTCTTTGCGCAAGTAAAAATAACCACACACACCACGTGATAATATAAACATCAAGGATTTGGTCGTAAAACCCCAACACTTGATCAAGACCAACGGTGTATTTCATCACCACCTTGGCTTGAATTTTGCATACATAACCCGATCGTGACTGTTGCTAGACGTAAATATTGACAAAAGCTGACCAAGTGTAGTTGGGGTAATTCCCAGCGCATGAGGATAAGTCTTCTATGGTAGGTGTCACTCTCGAGGAAGCCTTGGCAGATAAGTCTTCTTCTGAGGTCGATCTCCGTGCTATTGCAGCTCCAGTAATATGCCACTCTCGAGGAAGCCCTGGCGCAAGCCGAAATCATTGAGGAGATCAAGATACAGGATGGTGAGATTGCCAAGCCACGCAAGAAAGAGTGGCCCAAAAATGCCAAAATTGGGTCCACACAACCGAAACCCACCGTGGTCAATCAGGTTGCCATAAACATACCAAAGCCTACATAGATGACACAACATCCAAAGGCTAATTATCAGGCAGTCCCTCTTGACAACTATGAGAAGGAAAATCATAGGCAAGAGCAAAATCAACAGCGTCGCCCTAGGCGACAATTCACACCCTTCACAGAGTCTAAAGACTCCTTGTTTGACCACTTGTCCGTGGCAAACTTGATAAACCTGCAAGAAAGTCGACCCGTAGACCCCAACGTGCCAAAACCCAAGGGCTATAGGGAAGACCTATATTGTAGATTTCATCGGCAGAAAGGACATGACCTTTACGCATGTTGGAAGTTCAAAAGCTTAGTGCAAGACCTAATAGACAACAAAATGCTAGCGATGGATAATCCCGTAGCACCAAGCAACCAACAGATGGAGGTCTTCAAAGACCCCTTGCCTACCCATGATGCGCAGGCAAAGACTCTACAAGTCAATGAGGTGACACAAAACTGCCCCATGCAGGGGTATGTAGGGATGATAAGCATAGTGACACGGAACAAGAGGTACCCAAGCACAGCTGCCCCCACTGCAGCTACAGGAGAGGTTCCATCAACGTCACAACCTCAACAACACCCTACGCAACCTCCCCCGCCTAGACCAGTGGCCACGATTCGGACTAAACTTACCCAAAGTTTAAGGACCACGTCGGCTAGGCTCTCCATCTATGAGCTCATCCAACAATCACCGCCCCATCGGGAGGCTCTAATGGAGATACTCAAAGCCATCGAGCTACAGCCCCATGAAGCAAACTCTTTCAACAACTTTGTGGGACATGTAAAATGATGTACAGAACCAGTCATCACCTTTAGAGAAGATGAACTAAAATCGATGACTGGTGATATGGCGGATCCACCCCTGCACGTCATTGCGTGGGTCAACGGGATTCCATTTAAGAGGGTGTTGGTGGACACTGGCTCATCCAACAATATAATCACAACAACGGCATTGAAACACCTCAAGTTGCCAGCATCTCACATTGTGGCCTCCACCTATACTCTTCGAGCATTCAATGACGCGATATGCTCGACGGTTGGCACAATTGTCCTGCCCATCCAAGTGGGACAAAAGACTATTCCTACGTTGTGCCACATCCTGGAAGGTGAGATGGCCTACAACATCTTCTTGGGCCGACCTTGGATCAGGGACATGAAGTGTGTCCCTTCGATAGCCCATCAATGCCTAAAGTACACATACGAAGGGCAAGTGCATGTAGTCCCAACAGACTTAGAGCCCTTCAAGTATTGCAATGCGGTGCAACTGATGCCACAATCGACCCTCCCATCGACACATTTGGACTTTCAGTTGAATCCATCCAAATAGGGTCCGATTCCACATACATCCCCACTGTTAAGTCCCTCAAATCACCAATCGGGCCCATCTTCATCGTCTGGTCCTTCACCAACGACACCACCTACGGTGGCCACATCGAAGGACAATGGGAAGAAGCCCCTGGAAGAGATACCACCATTGGTCTCAACCATCTCTACCGAAGAGGTGCCCAGCCGAATGGAAGTCGAGACGCCTGGTTCACCCAACATGGAGTGGACCCAGGAAGAACTCCCATTCCCTCCCCCTCAACCACCAATGATCACCGTTGAGATGGCCAATACGGGCCTGGGGGAGTATCTAGTGTGGAACATTGTAGCAACACCCGCGCTTGAGTCCATGCAGGACATGGGGAGACCTCGCCTCCCCATCGACACTATCGTCCCTTTGGGCTACCCACCGAACCAGACAAATTTTGTATATGGGGGCCTCGACAACGACATTGAACCTTACCCCGCAAGAGGAAGAGGACGAAGAGCCCTTTGCTGAGAATGTCAACTATCTGTCCAACCCGGACTTCGCTTTGAAATACCTTGGCCAATGTAATTGGCATGGATATGGGTTGGGCAGATATGAACAAGGAGTGCGCATTCTTTGTCAACCAAGATATCATATGCCATACGACAAATCAGGAGTAGGGTTCAACCACCCTCTCCCCCTTGACATCTTGGTAGAAAACATGCAAGGCCTAGGGCTAGGCAACAAGGATGGGTTGGCACAAGATCCATATGCCAATCCTAACACAACATACACATTGGGGGATTATCTCCCATTGCTAACAACCAACCTTGTGGGCCTCAACAACTCCTCCCCTTCGATCGAGAAAGGGGAAAGTTCAAGAACTTGCCTCCAAGAGGGATATAGACAAGGCCAAGAAGGATCTTCAGAAGATGAGTCAGAGTATGAGGTAGCACCTTGGGACCCTTTCGAGTCCGATAGCAATCACTCGCAAGTGACGCCCATAGATGACTATCGGGAGAACTTCATGGCGATGTTCCCCTTGAATGCTCCAATCGAGCAATTGCCACCTCAAGAGAATCAGGTCCTCCCGTAGAGAATGGAACAACCCCGATGGGACCAAATCAACTTGCTCGAACAGAATGAGCCTCACATGCCACAAATAGTTGTCGGAGCCAATGAAGGCCTATGGATCTCCGATAGCGATTATGAAGATGAGACTGAGATGGCATATCTCAACCATATGCGATAGCAACAATACCCCATGGACATTGATGACATGTTTGAACAGCTAAACATGGGGCCAAGGCATAGGTGGCATTTGAACCAAGCACAGTTGGACCAAGTGCTGCACCCACCACTTCAGGCATACAGAGAGCACCCTCCACCCAGAGACCCTATAGAGCCATCAGTGCCAAGGGCAGACCCTATCCTTTTATCCGCACATAGGGCCGATCCATTTGTGCCAATACCCACAGAGCCAGATCCGGAGCACAAAGATCACCAAGGATGTCCGAGTCACCACCCGCACGGTAATGGAGACCAAATTCACTTCATCAACATGATCTCCATTGACTTAACCGCCCCCATCCACAATCCAGCCGATCCAGCATGACCATTGTATCTAAACCTAGATGCCATAGACTGGGATCGCGCTAACTCGCCACCATCCCCATCAGAGTACTGGCCTTGCGGTGAGATGCTTCATTTCACCCTAGGACCAACTCAGGATATCTTCCACGCTGAAGAGGAACCCGACGTTCCAAACGTAGATCTAAATTCAGCAAATGATATCCACCTGATCCCAACTCCACACCAGTTGGAGGATGGGTCCCACATGTCAGTCGAAGAGACGACTGACGTAGACATCGGCTCTGATCCAATGAATCCGCAAATCATCAAGCTGGGGGTAAGTCTATCCCCCGAAGAGCAAGCCGATTACATTGCCCTTCTCAAAGAGAAGAAGGAGGTTTTTGCATGGTCCTACAAAGACATGCCAGGGCTAGACCCGCAGCTAGTCACGCATAATCCAGTCAAGCCAGTCAAGCAAAAACTATGTAAGATGCACCCAACAGTAGCCTTAATGGTCAAAGATGAGCTACAAAAGCTGTTGGATGCACAGTTTGTCATCTACGTGGATTACCCACCATGGTTGTCCAACATGGTACCCATCAAGAAGTCTGGACGGGAGGATTCGCATATGCACCGATTTTCGAGATCTAAACAAAGCGAGTCCCAAGGATGATTTCCCCTTGCCTAGCATCGATGCATTGGTAGATGCTACAGCAGGCCACGAAATGCTTTCCCTCATGGATGGTTTCTCGGGATACAACCAGATTCGTATCAATCCCGATGATCAACTCAAAATGGCGTTCACAATGCCTTGGGGGACATTTTGTTATAAGGTCATGCCCTTTGGCCTTAAAAACGCTGGTGCCACCTACCAACGTGCTATGACATACATCTTCCATGATCACATGCATAAAACTTTGGAAGATTATATGGATGATTTGTTGGCCAAATCTCTTTTGCGCCCAGATCATCTCGATGACTTAAGCAAGATCCTTGATCGCCTCATCGAACACAAAGTCGGACTAAACCCCAAGAAGTGCGTATTTGGCATCACATCTGGAAAACTCTTGGGTTTCATAGTCTCAAAATGAGGCATCGAGGTAGATCCACATAAAGTCAAGGCAATCCTTGAAATGCTTCCCCCAACCACCATCAAGCAGCTCAAAAGCTTGCAGGGAAAGGTCGCGTCGATCAAGCGCTTCATAGCGCAGCTATCTGACAAGTGTCGACCCATGAATAAATTATTACACAAAGGGGTAGCATTTCATTGGGATGATGAGTGCCAATCGACCTTCGATGACATCAAACAATACTTGGCTTCACCGCCGTATTGGCACCACCTAGACCAGGAGTGTCGTTCTACTTATACATCTCAACTACTGAGGTGGCACTGGGTGCCATGCTAGCCCAAAAAATGAACTACATAAAGAACAGGCTAATTATTATCTTAGCCGCACCCTGGTCAGTTATGAACTTAACTATGCATACGTCGAGAAGCTATGCTTAGCAGTGGTATTTGCCACCAAAAAGCTATGCCATTACATGCTGAGCAATACGACGTATGTTGTGTCTAAGGAGAATCCATTGCGGTACATGATGAGTCATACTTATCATAGTAGCCGCACGACAAAATGGATCATGTTGTTGATGGAGTTTGACATCGAATTCATTGGACAGAAGTCCATCAAAGGTCAAGTCATCGCCGATCAACTAGCAGAGGCTCCTCTCGAAGATGATCAGCCTCTGACCGTAGAGCTACCCGATGATGGGGTCTTCCATGTCTCAGAATCGCCAGATTCTGATGAGCCTGAGTCACAAGCCGACATAACCCTATTTTTTGATGGTTCTAAATGTGAGCAAGGGGGTGGCACGGGAATCATATTCTTCACACCGCAAGGGGCTCCAATGCCTCTATCATTTAAACTTGATTTCTCGTGCACCAATAACAATGCCGAATACGAAGCCTTGCTCATAGGTCTTCGGACAACCATCACCATGAACATCAAACGCTTGAACATCTTTGGTGATTCGTTGTTAATTGTCAACCAAGTGAAAGGGGTATTCCAATGCAAATGCCCAGTTCTGCAGGCCTACAAAGCCCTTGTGGATAAATTCTTGGCAAATCTTGAATGGTACGACATCGAGGCACTCCCTCGATCATCGAATCATTTTGCGGACACTATGGCCTCCTTGGGGTCACTAATCCCGCAAGACCCTTCTGGTGAAATGACAACCATTCAAGTCAAAACATTATCGCAATCCATGATGGAGCGTGCAAGCTCTGACCTAACGCCAGGAATCCACCTGATCCAGATTGAACCATCTCAGGATAGGTTCTCTCGAATCCATGATAGTCTGAATCATGCCAACTAGGGGTCCTTGTTCTCCCCGACCCCTCTTAATAGCAACACAACGCTATTCTTACAAGTTCTTTCCCGCTCAGCTTTTGCTAGGGATGAACTTCAAGAGGGATTGGTCGTTCATACCATCGAGGTTTCTGATCAACAGGATTGGTACACACCCATAAGAGACTATCTCAAGTTAGGTAGCCTCCCACTTGGATTGTCGCATGCCACGAAAATATCATTCAAACAGAAAGCGGCAAAACATGTCTTGCTAGGAGACATTTTGTACCGTCGGAGCTACGAAGGGATCCTCCTCCGTTGCTTGGACCAGCAGGAGTCCACTTGGGCGATCACCCAAGCGCACGATGGTACATGCGGTGGCCACTTCAGCGGTATGGCCATCGCAAAGTGCATTCTTCGCATGGGCTATTATTGGCCATCTTTAGAGCGAGATTGTTGCGCGTATGTGAGGAAGTGCGTGAAGTGTCAACACCATGCTAACTTGACACACGTACCTTCTTAGGCCTTGCAGTCGATCCAATCGGCTTGGCCATTTTCGTAGTGGGGCTTAGATCTAATCGAAAATATCTCCCCTGCGTCGTCAGGCCATCACACGTTCATCATAACGGCCACAGAGTACTTCACCAAGTGGGTGGAAGCAATTTCGCTTACCTCTACGACTGGGCCCCGCATTGCGGAGTTTATTTTACATAACATCATATGTCATTTTGGTATTCCATCCAAGATCATCTCGGATAATGGGACGTCATTTAAGAACAAATATGTGCGTGCTTTGACAACAAAGTACAAAATTCAGCATAGTTTTTCAACACCCTATTATCCGCAGGCAAATGGGCAAGCAGAGGCGTCAAACAAAATGCTAGTTGCCATCCTTAAAAATATGGTCACAGATAGTCATAAGGATTGGCACATTCAAATCCCACTTGCTCTTTGGGCTTATCGCACTAGCATTCGGACGCCCACTGGGGCAACTCCATTTTCGTTGGTGTATGGCTCCGAGGCAGTCATGCCTCTCGAGTTGGAAATACCTTCCCTGCGCATATCAATGCAAGAGTTCATCGATGATGACACTGCATGGTAGGCCCGGTTAGACCAGCTTACGTTGCTCGATGAACGATGCATCAATGCTCTCGAGCATTTACGTATCTATCAAGAGCGACTTAAGAAAGCATACAACATGAAAGTTCACCTGAGGGACTTTCAGGTTGGTGACTTGGTCTTAAAAGAGAACCAACAAAATTCTAACTTGCCGCCCCATTTAAGGGACAAGTTCATGGCAAATTGGTTAGGTCCTTATGTCATTGATAGTAAAATAGGACCTGGAACATACCGGCTAGCCTCTCTTGAAGGAATCAAGGAACTAGAACCCTTGAACATCAGTCATTTGAGGCCATTCCACATTTAAAAGAGCCATGGCCCACCCCAAAAAGCTCCAAGGATTCCCATAATCGCTTGGTCAACCCAAAAATGCCCCAAAGGTGTCCATAATCCCTTTGGTCACCCCAAAAAGCTCCAAGGATTCCCATAATCGCTTGGTCAACCCAAAAATGCCCCAAAGGTGTCCATAATCCCTTTGGTCAAACCAAAAGCTCCAAGGATTCCCATAATCGCTTGGTCAACCCAAAATGCCCCAAAGGTGCCCATAATCCCTTTGGTCAAACCAAAAGCTCCAAGGATTCCCATAATCGCTTGGTCAACCCAAAAATGCCCCAAAGGTGTCTATAATCCCTTTGGTCAAACCAAAAGCTCCAAGGATTCCCATAATCGCTTGGTCAACCCAAAATGCCCCAAAGGTGTCCATAATCCCTTTGGTCAAACCAAAAGCTCCAAGGATTCCCACAATCGCTTGGTCACCCCAAAATGCCCCAAAGGTATCTATAAACCCTTTGGTCAAACCAAAAGCCCCAAGGGTTCCCACAACCGCTTGGTCACCCAAAATGCCCCAAAGGTATCTATAATCCCTTTGGTCAAAACCTCCAAGGATTCGAAAGAATCACTTGGTCCGCACCCACTCGGGATAAACCAACCATAACAAATTTTCAAAAACAATAAAATAATCAAAAATAACAAAAAAATTGCATCTCACTTCCATGCATACTCTTAAAAATCAAAACACAAAAAAAAACAATAAGTTGCATTAGGCATCGCAAACATACATTGCATATTTGTTGGTCATACAGGTCAAATGCACCATAGACTGTAATTACTCGGCAATTCCATCATTTTCTGCATTTTTCCACTTTGTAAATAGTCCAACAAAAATAAACGCCATCCACATTTTTCACCATATCATAATCAGTTGTCTTCTAATGTATCCAGGGCTTTCGTCATTCAACTGTCTTTAGATTTCTAGCCAAAAACTGTACAAAGTCAGACAGATTTTTACAAAGGTAGAGTTTTACTTGGATCACACCTTGTTACGTCGCATCCCAACACAAGTTAAAACACATAAAAAAATTCCCAAGTTGTGTGAACGAAAGATGAAACTTGCAAAGCAATCTAGGATACCATATAGTGAAAAGGTTATCTCACTCATCCCCCTGTGTGAATGACCCCAAGAATGTTGAGAGTTGGCAAAAGGACAAGCATCTTCCCTACCCAATTCCCCAAGAATCCCAAAAATTCTCAAAAAGTTGCAAATATCCAAAAAAAAAAAATTGCAAAAATTCAAAGTACAAACTCCAAAGTTTGACATCAAAACCCACATAGTGCATACATCAAAAAGCACAAGAAATAGTGATTCTCATCACTCAAAATTCCAATCCCTTGCTCAAAAGAAAAAAATAAAAATAAACAAGTGATTTTTATCACTACATAAGAGCAAGTATCCCAATAAAGTAAAGAAAAGAAGGGAGTCGAACTTGAATCCCTGGAACTCTTAGCATTCGAAAGGTCATGAGGTGATCCTCAATACCAGTTTGGTGGATAGCCTGCTGGTCACTGGCGGCAAACCTCCCGCATGACGATATATCTATCGCATTAAACTGTGTATAGATCAATGTTTGCATGTGGATGAGCTAGCTTATGGTATCCTAGATTGCACCACAGATTAATCTTACTAAATACAACAAAGGAGTTAGTGGAGCTAATTAGGTGATCCTCAGTATAGGTTTGGTTGACAACCTATTTGGCATTGGTGGTATCCTGACAAATACCACATAAACAAATTCAATCGCACACACAGGGATGTGAAATAACTTGGTCAAACTCAAGTCTGATTCGTACCTTGTTCAAAAGTCTTGTGAGATAAATGACCAGTCTTGGCTAGTTAGTTAAAACATCTGAGTCTCAGAAAAACCTTAACTACATTCTAGAACACCTGTGGTACATTCCATTCTTACATCACCATCAAAAAATACAAACAAAAAAATATTACACATGCAAAGTCATTCCACAAAGCAATCACATAGTACAGAAAGCCAGTAAATCCTGTACAGTCTATGGTGCCACCGCCAAGTTATCAACAAATCATTTCATCCATTCCATATGCATACATCATATAATTAGAAACAATCGCATTCATAATAACATATGCATACATCAACGTAAATAAATGTGCATAAAAGTAACAAATAAATCATGACAAGTGTATAATAAAAAAGAAAGTCATGTATATATATCACCAAAAATGCCCGTAGGCTACAATAAGTCGGTCCTCTGACCTCACAAAAAAATCAAAAACTCAAAAACCCCAAGCCTAGGGAGTCGGCCACCATGATCACGTAGGATCGGTGTGACTGGAACTACCCCCAGTGGTGTGGGTCCTATGGGACCTCTCAGGGCGGCTGTTGCCAACCCCCACATCATGCCCACTAGCGCTACCCTCACCCACCGCATGCGATGAGAGGATACTGACTGCTCAATCTCACTACCTCTCGTACGATGTGACGATCCACCTCTAGTGAGCTCAGGTAACTGTCCATCGAGGTGGATAATCTCTGCCTCCAACTCCACCTGAAATCGACCCCACTCCACATCCCATCGACGGTACGTAGCCAATGCTTCATCCCACTACGCCAACTGAGCCCATAGGCGATCCCTCTCAACTTTGTGCTCCTCATCCCATCTCCGTAGTAGGTCCTCCAATCATGCTATCTCAACATGAAACCTAGCCTCCATATCCCCTGGGACTGCCTGAGGCATGGGCATCTCCGGGATGGCATGCTGCTCCGACACCCACTACTCCGGGACGTCCTATGTATCCGGCTACTCCGGAACCCCTAAATCATCCCCAGTCAAGTCATCTACCTCCACCATATCCGCATCATCGAGCGGAGCCCCCCAACCCTCCCTCGGTGCCTCCACAACCCCACCACCTACTGCTGCTGCATCCGGACCTCCTAGAGGCCCCTCACCCCACCATCGCAACATCGTCCACCACTGGTCATACTCGATAGTCACCCCGACATTGTCCATGTCGGGGACATCAATCACTACATCAGACTCCTCACCTAGTGGCTCAATAATCGGCTAGGCTAGAGTCCTCTCGTCGCCCCGACGTCGATAGATCAAGGGCTCACCAGGAAATCCCTGGTGCACCCCAAACTGTCGAGTCACCTGGATGTACGAGAAGTACTCCTGCTCGGTCCCATGTCACCCGATCAACCATCTCCCCCTACACACCCATCGGAGCCACTCTCCAGCCTCAGGCTAGGCTGGACAGTCCTGGTATGGCCGCTAGAACACCTCCCCTAGAGCAAGACGAGAGAAGGCATCAGTATAGTGCCCTACGACACCTGACCATCATCGACTCTGCCCCTGCTCCTCTGACCTCCACCATAGAGCAACATAGCCAATCTCCCTGTCCACCATCTCACCCCGAGTGGTCCAAGGCAACCCCTGCGGTCGCTCCATAGCTATGTGCTGCCACCCCAAGCACTGCAATAGGTAGCTGCACCCAATCCCCTTCCACCTCCGATAGCGGACCTCGTACAACTCATCATATAACTATGCCAGTAGCGTCTGACCCCACCTCATAATCAGTGGTGCTACCGTCGGACACTCCACAAGTCTGAACACTACCTCAAGCAAGTTCCAAGGGAACCTCACACCTGAGGAGTCGGGAAGCAACATGTTGGAGATGAGGGTCATAAGCAATGCATGCCTCACCCCCAACACGCCCTTCTCAAACCACCATCACACTAGAATCCCACCAATCAGGCAGTCCCCCTCTGCCCTCTCCATCGCCCCATCCACCCCCATCTCTCTTCGCATGCCCAAAGCACCGTGTCAGCATCGTCGTCCGTTGATCATGAGGAGTCATCCGAATGGGTAGCCCGTCTATCAAAATCTATAGAATCTGATACACGTCCTCTAGAGTCACTGTCATCTCCCCTATTGGGAGATGAAAGGTGTTGGTGCGAGGATCCCACAAATTGATCAGGGTAGTCAGATATGCCCGATCCCCCACCATAGGCTCCAACCGCATCACCTGCTTGAGCCCAAGGGCATCAAGCCACTCCCAGTCCGCCACAGTCAGCGCATCCCGTGCATCAAAAAATACCGTCGGCTGACGATACCGACTCTTCACAACCTGAAAAACAAAAACACCACAAAAACATTAAAACATGAAAAAAAAAATAAAAAAAAAAAAAACAAAAAAAAATGTACAATAGTGTACACAAAAAAATAAAACAACAAAAAACAATTAGGGTTTCAACCTTAATTTAAACAAAAACATTCAAATAAATTGTATAGATGACAAACAATGTACAAAAAAACAAAAGTACAAAATTGTACAACCAAAGTACAGATCAATCAACTAAACTGTACAATAAAAAAAAAAATCAAATAAAACAAACAAAATCATACTAGGGTTTTTAACCTTACGTGTGGACAAAAAATAAAAAACAAAAACATTAAAACTATACTAGGGTTTTTAACCTTAAGTGTAAACAAAAAAATCAAATAAAACAAACAAAATCATACTAGGGTTTTTAACCTTACGTGTGGACAAAAAATCAAAAACAAAAACATTAAAACTATACTAGGGTTTTTAACCTTAAGTGTAAACAAAAAAATCAAATAAAACAAAAAAATCATCTAGGGTTTTTAACCTTATTGTAAACAAAAAAAAAAAAAAAATTAAACAACAAAAAAATCATCTAGGGTTTTTAACCTTATTGATGAACAAAAAAAACAAATCAAAACAACAAAAATTCAAACTAGGGTTTTTTAACCTTATTATGAACAAAACAAAACAAATAAAACCACAACATTCATTTAGGGTTTTAACCTTAATATGACAAAGAACAATGATAAAATGCGAGTTTTAAAAATTCATATAAAAACAAACAAAAAAAAAGAAGAAGGAAGGAGCACCTACCGGTCTCGCCTCGGCTCCGCCACTCGAGGATCCGGTCCTTGAACTCATGGTGTCCATGAAAATTTGGCAGTGCTCCGCTTCGCAAACTAGCACTCCTCCCCACAGCTCCAAATCGCTAGAAAAAACAATTGCAAATGAGCCCAAAACCTAGTTTTGGCCCTTATATAGGCTCTTAGGCCTGTAATCGTTCCACCCTGGGATGAGCGCTCTAGTTAGCACTCATCCCACCCTGGGATGATTACAAAACTGGTATTCATCCCACCCTGGGATGATTATAGAGCAAGAAAATAAAAAACAACCAAAACTGCATCCAAAATGCACCAAAAACAACAATAAAACTGCCGAACAAAGGCACCTTTGCGCCTGCGATTCATGGCATCCAAAACCGATGTTGGGGTCACAAATTATCACTATCCTACTCCCTAAGAAGGCTACCATAGCTGGACCGCTCCATGGGAGGATGGATTTTTGACAATTTCATCCCCAAAAGGCGTCACAAAAAGGGTCAAAACCCACCAAAAAACAATAATAAAATGCGAACAAAGGCACCTTTGCGCCTGGAATTCTTGGCATCCAAAACTGATGTTGGGGTCACAAATTATCACTATCCTACTCCCTAAGAAGGCTACCATAGCTGGACCGCTCCACGGGAGGATGGATTTTTGACAATTTCATCCCCAAAAGGCGTCACAAAAAGGGTCAAAACCCACCAAAAAACAATAATAAAATTGCCGAACAAAGGCGCCTTTGCGCCTGACATTCTTGGCATACAAAACTGACGTCGGGGCCACAAATTATCAATATCCTACTCCCTAAGAAGGCTACCATAGCCGGACCGCTCCACGGGAGGATGGATTTTTGACAATTTCAGCCCCAATAAGCGTCACAAAAAAGGGTTAAAACCCACCAAAAATAGGTCCGATTGTTGGGAAACTGCATAAGCATTCAACGGAAAACAACTGAAGGCACCCTTACAAAAGTCATCTTGGGTCAAGCGACTCGTCGCTTTTCTCATGTCGGTCATTCCCTCATCGATTCGTCGCTTGAGGGGGTAGTCACACTTAGTCACCAATCAACAAATACACACCCAATCAAGGAAATGGCATGCATTCAAAGAATCATTGACAAAGACAATCACGCTCCTGCTTGGGGCAGCAAACAAGCAATAATCACAAGCTGATCAAACACTTGGCATTCTAGAATCATGAACTCAAGGTTCCCATAGACAAAAGGTTGCACCCTTTGCCTATTCATGACTGAACAATGTCCAAGATCAAGTAACACCTCACCGAAAAAGGTTAACACTTGAATTAAGCTCCTTAGCTCGTCAGAAGCAAGGATTCAAGAATGCGTGCCCTTTCCATACTTGGGGCATCAAAATTTGGTTAGGTTACTGAGAAACCCTAATCATTAAGTGCTTTGGTTATCTATTTTTTCTCAGCACTACACACAACGCATCCCAAAAAGGGGCATCTGTAGACACCAAAACAACACCAATCTGATTATGTGGCTACAAGCACTGACCGAATTGGCATACATAGCCCCTAGGGCAGCCCCTAAAGGTTAAAAAGTGGTCCTAACCACTCCCAAAGTAGTTTTGGAAGGTCAAAGGTCAATTTGGCACCTTTCAAGCACCCTGCTCCTTACTCGTTCCACCCTGGGACGATTAGAATGCTATTCGCCCCACCCCGGGATGATTAGCAGCAATCGCTCCAGGGTGGGGCGAATAGCAAGTTTGATGGGAAAAAAGTCAAACCTTGACAAATGGCAGCCCAGATCCACCACTCAACTCCACCTTCAATGCATGGGAGTGCGAGTGAGCATTTCAAAGCTCAAAGAGGCAGTCATGGAGCCCTTAATCAGGGAGGAATCTTCTCTCCCCTGACAAGGCATGATGGCCAAGTGGCGCCCCTGCATGCACATTCAAAGTAGACCTTCAGGTCTATAAAATGGTGAGTCTTCTCACCCCAAAAGAGGATAGAGCAGGAGCATTTGGAGCAATGGAGTGTTGCCGAATTATACCCTCACCCTCATTGTGCTTCCTACATCCTTGATCTCTCTTTTGGAAGGGAGGTTATCGGGTGAACATTAGGAGCACAATCTGGACCCAAAACCTAAAAAATTGGCCACAATCCCACACCCAATTTTTTGACACAACCCCTTAGGAGGTTTTGGACCCATCCCAAGTGGATTGGTGTCAAAACCAAGCCCCAAACGATGGGCGTCCTGCCCCCGGCGCCCCTTGCTATTGCAGTCCTAATCGCCCCACCCCGGAGCGATTAGAAATCTATAATATATTTCTTCACTATTTATTTTGCATCATGTTTTGTGTGTTTCATATATGCTGTAGTTCAAATTTCAAAGCATTCTGACTTGTTTTGACTATGTTTTCATTGTTTTACGCTTTTACTAACATACAGGGAGCGCCTTCGGATATAGGGTGATCGGGGTAGAATATGCAAAATCCGACCTTCTGGGTCATCTCAAAATGCCCCATTTTTCCTAACCCCAAGTTTGTAGGTGTTTTGGAGGCCTCTGGATGGGACATTTGGGAGGTCACTTTCGGGCATTTTATGACAGTCCTAATCGTCCCACCCCGGAGCGATTAGAAATCTACAACAGATTTCTCGACTGTTCTTTTTGCAATGTGTCCCTGATGGTGTTTACATGCTTCTGTTTAAATTTCATTCCGTTCTGATAAGTTTTGATCACTGTTTTAATTATTTCATGTATGCATTAACCGGAGGCCTTGGGGATTGCATGTTTCCCTCCATCCGCATGTGCTATTAATCATTTGTTGTTTCTCTGTACGTAGGATCTCGACACCGAAGGGGCAGCAAGGAACTAAGAATGTATTCATGCAAGCGACGATGACGTTTGGCCCACCCATTTCGAATGTGGGCACGCGAAAGATCCCGAAGGGAAGCGTACCATCCGTTGGTGTAACAAAATTGTATCGAACGCTCCGAGCCCCTAAAAATGGGGGGGAGACGTATTGTAACCTGATCATAAGAAAAATTAATAAAAGAGGCTGCACCTTTGTTTTTGCTTTACATCTCATTTCATTCATGCTTCGCTTTCCCTTTTTCATGCACTTAGCGTTTCGTTAATACAACTGCTTTTGTTTGCATCGCACCCGGTGCGCCTGTGCTTCCGTAGATATGCTTTCACAAGGATATAAATTCGAGTATGGTTCTAGATAAATCTACTCCATGGATCAATGTTATAATAATAGTGAAATTACCCTACCTACTGGCTCGGCCATAGGATGTATTAATGTAGTGTTGTTGTATGCTATTTATGTAATCTCAGTGATGACGTCATGACTCTCCCTTGGCGAACTTTTCACTTGGATGGTTCTATGTTTTGTTATGCCGATGTTTTGACTTGTTGATAAACTAATTCATGGTTAACTATGCAAAATTATATATTTTGTGGGAATTATAATATATCTGCTAGTAGAATGATTGATTAGTGCATGAGCAGTTTCCTTCAAAACTTATGTTTTATGGATGGACATGTTGCCACTAATAGAATTTTACTTTTGCAGGAATTAACCTTGCCATGGGTGGAAGAAAGACCTAGCCACCAAGAACGGAATGCTAATTGAACATAAATTATGTGTTGGGTTATTTATCAACATAGTTGAATGGTCCTTAATATTGACGACACATAGCATGATCTGCTTAAGAAAAATGTATTTAGTATAAAATGAAACTTGTGTTGCAGGAAAGTCTATTTTGGAGCAAGTTCAACTTGATAAAGGGAGTGATTCTTTATAAGAAAGAATAAATGATTGTTTTTAATTTAATAGCTTGAATTATTAATATCTTGCCCTTACAAAACATAAATTTTTTTGTATTTTCATTTTTTTGCTTATTTTTCCTATTAAAAAAGAAATAAATTGAGCTTTTTTTTCTATTTTAGTTTAATAGGTTAGAAACCTTGTGTCGTGGGTTTTAAAATATCATGTAGAGTTGTCGTTGTTGGCTAAGCTAGATTACCCGTAAAGTATCTAGTGAAGTGAGGGGTGATTAGGCTCCAATACCCAGGCCTTAGACAACCCCTTATATGGAATTGAGATTATCTCGAGATCCCCTAGGATTAGGAGAAACATTTAGCCATAGAAAGTTGTTCGACCGTGTATCTATCCATAGTGCATCAAGCAAACACTTGGGAAGATCACCCATCCGTATTGTCAAAGAGGTAGGTAGTGTGCTCAAAATCATGATATGAAGTATTATACCGCCATACAACCAAAGGAAGCCATTCTTGAGCCTAAACATATTTTGGATAGGATATCACACACCCTTCACCATCATATCATCATTGATACTCTTGTTCAATGGCAAGGATTACAGCCTAAAGATACCACTTGGGAGTCCCTCCAATAACTCTAGAAATAGTTTCATCATACTTAGCTTTGATTACGCTTTTTTAAGGGGAAGGGTATGTTAGGACCCCATACTAACACTATTATGTAATTACCCTCTTTCTAATGTGGGGATCCCATACTATATTTTGTAATGATATTATGTAATTTTTTAAATATTTTGTGGCACTACAGGTGCCTAGACAAGGGTCATAGTTTTATGTAACTGTTATAAAGAATGTAATTATTTTGTGGTAGAAGATTCTAGCTCGAGTGACACTTTACATGTAAGCCAACTCTTTCAAATTAGGTTAGGGTTGCATGAAAGGTATATTTAAAAGATAATGGGGAATAAATGAATGTATTTTTGGCATATTAAATCAAAGTTATGTTAATGAGGTTACCTCCTCGAAGAGCCCAACGATTTTGTATTGTGCTTTCATAAGATTTTTGTATTTACATTTTATATTGCAATATTTTGTTCTTCATGAATTAATATTTAATTGCAATATTTATGTGGATGTGGTTATTTTAATTAGAAGGTTCCTAATAACATCATAGAGAGAGATTTCCAAAAGGAAAAGTAGGGAAAGCATCTGATTCATTCAAATATTTATGATCCAATCCATACACCATGACTCCAAGTGCTAGTAAATCCTTCTACTCTATCACTTTCATCAATGATTATACTAGAAAACTGTGTGTATAATTTTTAAGAATAAGTGTGATGCTTTTGAACTATTCAAGAGCTTCAACGTCATAGTAGAGAATAAAAGTGGATACATAATCAAAACATTAAGGAATGATTATGGTAGTGAGTATTATTTTAAGAATTTAAGTCAATTTTGTGATGAGTATGAGATGAGAAGATAATTGATAACCTGTACACCTCAAAAAATGGAGTGGAAAAAAGGAAGAATAGGATACTCATTAAGATGTCAAGAAGCTTGGTACTAGAAAATATCTCAGGCAATCACTTGCAGGCTAAAGCAGTTGCAACACCAATTATTTCTCATGAGGTATGGTATGGAAATAAGCCCTTGACAAGTCACTTGAGAGTTTAGTTTTTTGGCTTATGATCACTTTGAATATAAGAAAAAGAAGTTAGATAAAAAGAGTTAGACATGTATTTTTTTTTATTCTAAATAAAACAAGACATATAGATGTTATGAACCCAAATATAGATAATGCATTGTGTCTAGAGTTATGATTTTTGATGAAGGGGAAGTACATAGTCAACAAGTAGAAAATACTAAGAAGAAAATAATAATTGAATATGGTGTGTGACAAGCATCAAGAGGAGACAAGCATTTCTCCAAAGACAAGCATAAAAGAAAAGAGAACATTAAAATCACATCCAAGTTACCAAATGTTGGATCAAAATTTTGATAGGAGGTTCACAAGAAGCCAAGCACAAGCCCAAGAACAAAGGCAAAATGAACAAGAAGATAATATGGTAAACTATTCTATTGTCCAAGATTGAAATTGAGCCTTCAAGTTTTAGAGGAGAAACCCAAAGCAAGATATGTATCAAATCTGTGAAATAAGAACTAAAAAGAATAATGCTTGGAAGTTGTATGAACTTCCAAAAAATAAGGAAATAAATGGAGTGAAGTGGGTGTTCAAGACCAAGTTTAATAGTGATGGATCAATCGAATGGCACAAAGCAAGGCTAGTGGAAAAGAGGTATGCACAAAAAATTGACATATATTATGATGAGATGTATGCACTTGTTTCAAGGCCAGACACCATAAAAATGGTCTTGGTCTTGGCAGCCCAAAAAATATGGATTATACATCAACTTGATGTAAAAAATCCCTTCTTGAATGACAATATTGAAGTGCATGTGGAAAAACCACAAGGATTTGAAGTGGAAGGCAAAGAAGGATATGTTTACAAGTTTTAAAAAATATTATATGGACTAAAACAATCACCAAGGACATGGTATTCAAGAATTGACGCATACTTCTTGAAGTATCAATTTGTGAGAAGTATGAATGAATCCACATTGTACTACTAAAGGGAAGGTGATGATACTTTGATTGTTTGCTTGTATGTTGATGACATAATTTTTATAGAAAGTTCCTTAAGAATGAAGAGACTTCAAGCAAGCTATGATGCAAGAATTTTAAATGGGCAATTTGGGTTTGATGCATTATTTTCTTGGCATGGGAGTACATCGATGGGATATTTATTTACCAATCTAAATATGCACATGATATGTTGAAAAATTTTGGCATGGAAGTTGCAAAAATATTGCTACCCTGTTTATGCAAGGCAAAAGAATGTGGAAGGATGATGGGAGTGGGAGAGTGGATGAGAGGAAGTATAGGAATTTGGTTGGTAACCTTATGATCTTGACAATAAAAATACTATATATTGCATGCACAATATCTTTGTTTCAAGATTCATGAGTGAGCCATCAAAAAATCATATGAGAGCAACTAAGATATATTTTGAGGTATGTAAAAGGAATGTTAAATTTTAAAATCCATTATATTTCAACCAATAATATTGAGTTGGTTGGATACAGTGATTCAAGCTAGTGAGGCTCAATTGATGATAGGAAATTTTAAATCAAGAAATAGACTGGTAACTTGGAGTTTGAAGAAAAAAGTAGTGGTTGCACTCTCAACAACAAAGATAGAGTATTTAACAGCTACATCAACAAGCATACAAACCGTGTGGTTGAGGTGGATTCTAGAAGATCTTGGTGAAAATCAAGGAAGACCAACTATCATTTTTGTGATAATATGAGTGCAAATCGAATGACAAAATTTAAATTTTCATACAAAAGAAATCACATTGATATGAAGCATCATTTGATTAGAGACTTAGTTCAGGAAAATAAAGTCGAATCAAAAGTTTACTATTTGAGAGATTCGTACATAGATATTTTTACAAGGATAGTGACAAAGAATCAATTTATTTCACTAAGATATAGAATGAAAATTTATGTATTCACTCTCAAGGGAGAGAATGTTGGATATTATAATACTGAATTAGACAAAAATTAGAAGATAAAATTGGAATTGTAATAAAAAAATAAGTTCTATTAGGAACCTCTAATTAAAATGAGTACATCTACATAAATATTGCAATAAAAGTACTAATTCATGAAAGAACAAAATATTGCAATACGAAATGGAAATATAGAAATATTTATTAATCTCACAAATCACAATATAGAATAATGGGGTTCTTTGAGGGGGTAACCTTTTAAACAAAACTTTGATTCAATATGTAAAAACATACATCTATCTATGTCCCTCTTATTTTTAAAGACTCTTTATAACCCTAAACCTAATGCTCAAGGGTTGGCTTACATGCAAAATGCCACCTAAACTAGAATCTTCTACCAAACAAAGTAGTTACATTCTTTATAATTGTTACATTAAATTATGCCACTTGTCTAGGCGCTTCTAATACCACAAACTATTATAAAATATTACATAATATCATTAGGATGAGATGCCCATTTTAGAAAGCAAGTTATTACATAATAGTATTAATATGGGTCCTAACATACCCTTACCATTCAAAAAGCTTTATCTGCAAATCTAAAGATGAGGAAACTGTTGCTGGAGCTAATGGAGGGTCTCCCTAGTGTCATATTTAGGTTGTAGTCCTCGCCATTGAACAAGAACATCAGTGATGACATGGTGGCGAAGGGTGCACAATATCCTATCCAAAATTTGTTCAATACCGAGAATGATGAATCCTTCTTCATATATATTTGGTAATGTAGATTATACATATACCTTGTTACCCATAACCTTGTTCATGGAGGAGACATGAAAGAGTGGATGGATCTTGAAAGTGGCTAGAAGGGCCAATTTTTAGGTGGTTAATTTGATCTATTATAACACCTGGTAGGGACCATAGTATTTGGGTACAAGATTCTGTAATCCACATAGATAGAGAAATAACTATTTGGAGGGTTACAGGTAGAGAAAAACCACATCCCCCACGTTGAAGCCATGATTAGAATGGTGTTGATCGTCTTGCTGACACATGGTTCTGGGATAACTCAATATTTACCTTAAGTTGTCGAAGGATGGAAATATGTTGGCTGAGAGTGGAATAAACAACTTGAACCCTGGAGCTTCTTGGAATGTAGGAGGAGGGTGTTGGTGGAGGAAGACCGTACATTACTTCAAATGGGGTGATCTTGATAGCAGTATGATATGAAGTATTATACCACCATTCAACCAAAGTAAACCATTTAGCCCATTGTTTAGGATGTTCTAATGTATAGCAACGAAGGTATGTTTCCAAGAACTTATTGATAATTTCAATTTAACCATCAGTATGAGTGTAATAGGCCAAAATTATTTTGAGTTGAGTGCCCTTCAACTTAAATAATTCCTACCAAAAATCACTGGTAAAAGTAGGGTCTCTATCTGATACAATATATTTGAGCATTCTATGAAGGTAAAAAATAGATTCTAAAAATACTTGGGCAACTACTGAGGATGTGTAAGGATGGGCTAAGGAACAAAAATAAACATACTTTGTGAGATGATCCACTAACATCGAAAGAACTGATTTTCCTCCCAATTTGGATAACCCTTCAATGAAATCCATAGAAATATTTGCCCACATGTCCACACTTGTTTCAAAATTGGTAAGGATTGAAGAGTTCTTAGAGAACATAGTTTCACCTTTTATATGTTGGCACTTGTCACATTCGGCCATAAAATTTTGAATATCTCTTTTCATTTCCTTTCAAAAGAAAGTATGCTTGGTCCTTTCATATGTTTTTAGAAACTCAGAATGTCCAACTGTAGGAGATGCATGCATTTCTTACAAGATGAGTTTTCATATTTGTGATTTTTGGATAATGATAAGTCGGTCATGATACCTCAAGTCATGACCATCCCAAATGTATCTAGGGCATGAGTTGGGCTTTGCTTGGATTTTGTTGATCAAAGTTTACAAACTAGAATCCTTGGTCATTTTTTCTCTAAGATGATTGATCCATTAAGGAAGTGGTGTAGATATAACATTTAACATTCCATGATCTTCATATTTTCAGGATAGTCCATTGGCCACTACATTCTCCTTTCCTTTTTTATATGTGATTTCATAATCATATCCCAATAATTTAGATATCCATATTTGTTGTTCGGGTGTGGTTACCCTTTGTTTCAAAAAGTACTTAAGACTTTGATGGTCAATTTTGATTGAAAATTAACATCCAATGAGATATAGCCTCCAATGATTAAAAACATGTAAAATGGCTAGCATCTCATTTTTATAAGTAGATTTACCCAAATTTTGGCTTGAAAGTGATCTGTTGGTGAAGGCCAATAGTCTTCCTTCTTGCATCAAATCTTCCCCAATTCCATTTCCAGAAGCATCACTTTCAATTACAAAATGTTTAGAAAAATGTGGCATTGCTAACATCAGGATGAATGTCATAGCTTACCTTAATTCCTTGAAAACTTTCTCCACTAATTCTAACCAAATAAAGAAATTCTTTTTCAATATGGTTGTTAAGGTGTTGAGGTATGATTTTGTCCAATTACAAAATCACCCTACAGTTAGGATTGAAATCCTCTCTTGCAAAGAAAGATGTATTTCTCCAAGGTTCTTTCACTTAATGTGTTTAAGTATCATGAAAATGTATTAAAATAAGTGCTCAAACTACCTCAGTGGTTTGCAAGTAACTGATAACAAGGGGCCTTTTAGGTGTTTTGACTTGACATCATCATATGCAATCTTTCCTAAAAGTTATTTTCTTAAAATTGAAACTTAATAATTAAATTTGATTTTTGACTTGACCTTTAAGCTATGCAAATTTAATTATGATCTCAATATAAAATTCATGCTAAGTAGTGTTCAAAATTTTATATTAAACTCTTTATAAATCAATTTGAACAACTTAACTAAATTAAATTTTTATTTCCCAAATAAGATTTACGTAAAATGATGGTAAAATAAACTTTAGACCCTTAATTATAAAGTTTACAACTCTATAATTATTGAATTAGGGCTCTAAATAAACTTTCAAATTAATCTTATATTTATTCTTCCAAATATAAATTAATAAAAATATTTGAAGAATGAATAAATATTAACCCTATTATAAAGTTTAAACTTTATGATATAGCTTTAGGGTTTATAAAATTTTGAAATGACCTTATAGTTTATTTCTCAAAATGCATTTACGTAAATTCACATGAAATAAACTTAACCCTAATCATAAAATTTATAATTTTATAATTCCTGAATTAGGGTAAAAACCTTCTCTGTAATATAATATTGGTTTGTCCAAATATTCATAAAATATTTGGATAATAAACCAATATGAAACCTAGTTATAAAATTTATAACTTTATAATATCGAACTAGGTTTAGATCTCAAACATTAAAGTTTAAGTAATTTCAAAAAAGTAGAGTAAAGAAATAAAATTAAAATGCGGACAACAGGTTACAGGCTACAACAATAAACAAAGACTTTTTTGGAATTAAACTGAACTTATACAGACCAGAATCATCACAATCTAGTAATAAATTCAGTGCTATCTTCAAAGGAACTTTAAATGAAAAGAAATATATCCAATTTATTTTTTTTTTTTGGTAGGTAATAAAATTTATTAATATCGTTGGGTTGAAGGGTCCCAATCCCTATTTACATAAGGCTATTATCTAGCGCCGAAGAAACAAAAATAGAACAACCCCCATAGACATAGGGAAGAGTTGTGCTAGTTCCATGGGAACACAAAAAAACAAAACAAAAGATTCCAATAACCTTTTTCGACAACAGAAAGAAACCAGGGATATACCCGACAAAACAGGGAAGGTTCAGTAACAGAAACTAAACTCAAAAATCCCACTAACCCAGAACCCAGGACTACTGGGCTTTATCACCATCTTCAGTAGCATTATTCTGCTGATGAGCGAGAAGAGCGTTGAGCGACGTCGAAAGATCCTGCAATTCCTTGAAGTTAAGAGAGAAGATGACCCCAACTTCCTTGATCATATTGGCTGCTGCCAGGAGTTGGTCAACCGCCCCGAGACATGGCTGATGATTCTGGAGCGAAAGGCTTCAACAACACAACTAGTAATATTTTCAGCTGCATCCACGAACTCAATTTGAAGCCCTCTAACATGAACCATTCCATCATTCCACGAATTAACAAACTCGTCAGATGGAGAAGGTTTTGCACAGAGGTGAAAACAATAGCCTTGTGATGAAAACCACAATTTTGAAAAAGCCCACAATTTGAAAGGAAACATGTGGGATCCTGAAACGGACAAGGAATGGTGTTGACAAAACACCAAAGACAAAAGAAACAGGGTGTTTACAAAACACCTTATAGCATTAAAAAGAACACCTTTGTTGGAACTGACAATAGTGTTGAAAAAACACTTGAAAGGAAAGACACCGGTGTTGACAAAACACCTTATGGCATTGAAAAAAACACCTTTGCTGGCATTTCTATGATTATTAAGAAACCTGCTCATTTTATTTTTGAACAATGCTGATTAAATCCTTCGAAAAGCAGTCTTCCCAAATAATGCAATCAGATTGGTTTGCTGCCAAATTAGCCAAAGTGTCAGCAACTACGTTGGCTTCACGGAAGACATGTTGAACTGTACTTAAGGGAAGCTGCCTGAGAATGGCTTGAATTTCCTTAATAACATTTTGAATATTCCAACCTGGTTTCGAGGAACCTTTTGCATGATTAACCACAACAAGGGAATCACCTTCAAAGATGATTGGGTTAGGAAAATCTTTGCACAGAACAAGACACCTCCATAGGGCACGAGCCTCAGCATAATTATTTGATTGAATCCCCAAATTTTCAATGAAGGCCTTGATGATCTTTCCACTGTGATCCCGGATTATACCACCAGCCCCAACATCCCCAGGATTGCTTTTAGATGAACCATCAAAATTTGCTTTTAGCCAACCCAACGGTGGAGGTTTCCACTTAGTATTGATCCTGTCATTGATGTGAACTGGTTGCTTAGAAATTTTGGTGGAAATATTGAGAACTTTAAACAAAAGCATTTCTAAACCTGGATCAGGGGGTTTGTCACACTGAATTAAGTTGGTGTTCTCGGCAGCGAACCTCACTGCTCTGTTGGCTACCATCACTGGATCCCTGGTCTGATTATTGAACACTCTATTATTTCGCTCTAACCAAATCTGCCATAAGGTATGATGGAGGGAAGCTTTCCATATAAACTTTAATCTGGGGTGGCGAAACACAGGAGGCCACTGGGTAAACATATCAGCAATAGTATGGGGCCATGCCCATTGAACTCTGAAGATACTTAAAAGCACTGTAAAAACATCATAGGCAAATTGACAGTCAACCATAATATGTTGCACTGATTCCCAAGCTTGGTAGCACAAATAACATCTGTTGGGTAACATGACTCCACGCTTAATCAAATTGTCAGTAGTTAAAATTCTGTTCTTAACAACCAACCAAGAGAAGTGAGCAACTTTGGGGATAATGTTTTTGAGCCAAACGCATTTGAAGATCAAAGATGTCGCTTGCTCATCTTGAGAATCATAATTGTCGTATAACCCATGGGCCGTTTTGACTGAGAAGTTGCCATCCTCACTGCATTTCTAGAAAGGCCTATCTTTTTCTTGGGAAGCTGGGATAAAACTTGATCTGAGAATGGACTGCATGGCCTTAACAACTTGGGAAATTAATTCATCATCCGAATTGAAACTTAGTTGTTTCCACATGGGATGCCCCTGGGTTTGGACGATGAAGTCAACAACTTTTGGTCCCATATTTGCATCTGTTAAGGGTTTTAGGACAACAATGTTCTGATCATTTATAAGAGCCTCATCCTTGACCCAAGGATCATGCCAAAAATTGATTGTCTTCCCGTCACCAAGCTGCCATCTTACACCTCTGCTGAGCAACGGTCTTGTTTGGAGGATAGACTTCCAGAAATGGGTTCCAGCTTGAGGAGCTTCCTCATCCATAAAGGAATGGTGTTGTAGATATTTCTCCCTTACGATAGATATCCATTCCAAGTTCTCATGGGTAAAGATCTTCCATGCCTGTTTTGCCAAAAGGGCATGATTCATCTTGTGAATTCTTCGAAAACCAAGACCCCCTTTATCTTTTGGGGAGCAAATAGTATCCCAAGCAACCAAGTGAAACTTTTTCTGATTATCAGTTCCTGTCCATAGGAAGCACTTTTGAATTTGTTCTATTTTAGATCCAACTACTGCAGGCACTTTGAAAATAGACAAAAAATAAATAGGAATGCTCTGAAGAACTGACATGACCATCGTGGCTTTTCCTGCCAAAGAAAGCAAAACACCTTTCTAGCCTGCTAATTTCTTGTGAATCCGCTCAATGACATTATTCCACATTGCATATTTTGGATGACCCACAAACATGGGCAACCCAAGATAGGCAGTGGGCAGATTAGCAATGGAACATTCCAGGATATTAGCAATAGAAGTTTACCGCGAGACAGGAGTATTAAGAAAAAATATTTTGCTCTTGGAATAATTTATTTTTTGCCCAGCTACATCTTCAAAGAGGTTAAGAATAGTCTTGATAGTATGGGCTTCTGGGATGGAAGCTATGGTAGCCAACAAAGTGTCATCAACAAATTGTTGGTGGGTGGTAGGTCTTAGGTTGGAAGCAACTTTTATGCCAGAAATTAACCCCAGAGAATAGGCTGACTTTATAGTTCTGCCAAGAGATTCAACTAGAATGATGAAGAGGATGGGGGACAAGGGGTCCCCTTGTCTTAATCCTCTAGTACTTGGGAAGTACCCAGCTGTGGAGCCATTCACCAGGATGAAAAACCAAGAAGAGGAAACACATTGCATAATGAGATGGGTCCAATCACTGTGAAAGCCAAACTTTAGAAGGACTTTAGACAGAAAATCTCTATTGACCCTATCAAAGGCTTTGTTCATATCCAACTTCAAGAAGAAAGCACTTTTTTTAGATTTATGGGCAGAGTGGATTAGCTCATGAATAGTTATCACACCATCAACAATATTTCGACCTTTAACAGAGCTGCCTTGACACGGGTCTATGATGTCTGGAAGGAAATATTTAAGTCTGGTGGCCATAGCTTTGGTAAGAATCTTGTAGACCACATTGCAAAGGCTTATAGGATGGTAATCAGACAAACTCTTGGCAGTAGGGCTTTTAGGGATAAGGGCTAGGAAAGTAGAATTTACATCTCTGGGGATAAATCTGGAATTCTGCATCTCTTTAATGGCCAGGCAAAGGTCAGGACCTATGATTTCCCAAAAAGTTTAGAAAAAATGAGGGGAAAACCCATCAGGCCCAGGAGCTTTGTCTGGTTGCATGGAAAAAAGAGCTTTGTGGATTTCCTCATCACTAAGGGGTTTTAGGAGATTGGCATTCATTTCATCAGTAACAATTCTCGAAATGTGCCTAAGGAGGGAATCCATTGCTTGGGAGGATTGGATAGGTTGGGATCCCAACAAAGACTCAAAATGATGAACAACCTCATCCCTGATTTCGTAGATGTCAGCGGTGTAAGACCCATCACTCTTTACCAGACCCTTGATCTTGTTTGCTCCTCTGTGCTTGAGGGTTGAAATGTGAAAGAATTTAGTGTTCAAATCCCCATATTTTAGCCATAAGTGCCTAGATTTCTGATGCCAAAAAATCTCCTCTTTCTTTAGAATGTTATGGTATTCTGAAAGAAGCAATTTTTCCTCCTGTCTCGAATGAGGACCCTCCTGTCCTTGCTGAAACTGATTTTTGATTATCTGCAATTTATCCCTTATATTCTATTTATTTTCAAAGATGTTTCCAAAAACCTCCCTGTTCCAAATTTTTAGCTTGTTTTTGATAGAGCGTAATTTTTGAGAAAACTGCCTGATATGAGATCCAGGAAAAGTTTCTTTCCACCATTCACCAACACGCACCCTTAAATCTGGGTGTTGAGTCCACATTGCTTCAAACCTGAAGGGAATTTTGAAGGAAGGTCTATTGGCTGATTCAAAAATCAGAGGGCTATGATCAGAACCAATTTTAGGAAGAGCTTGGAGAGTGGCATCACCAAACATCTGCAGAGCATCCTGGGATAGGAAAAATCTGTCAAGTCTCTCCTGAATAAGATGCGCTCCAGCTCTTCTGTTACTCCATGTAAACTGATACCCTTTCAGTTGTACATCCATCAGATCATTAGTGTTCACAAAATTGCAAAAGTCTTCAGTGGATCTAGGATTGATATCATTTCCTCCTCTCTTCTCTGAGGGGTAGAGAGGAGCATTAAAATCTCCTACGAGAATCCATGGAATATTAGAAAAGGTTGTCCTCATTTGGGTGAGGGTATTCCATAAACTTAGCCTATCTTGAGGACTATTTGGGGCATAAATATTTGTCAAGACCCAGGACTGTTTAGAAATCAGATCATGGAATAGAATATTGGAAATCCGACCTTGACTGGAAATCACCCTTCCCTCCACTTTGGTAGGATCCCATAGACATAGGAGACCACCAGATGATCCAACTGAAGGGCTGAAAGAAAATTCACACTATTTCCAAATAGTTTTAGCAACTTGGGGAGAAGATTGTGCGCCCAATTTTGATTCTTGCATAATGAAAATAGTCGGTCTAAACTCCTTTCTTAATGAGATAGCAATTCTTTGTTTTACTATCCCATTAAGCCCTCTCGCATTCCAAGAGAGGACTTTCATTTGGAATATTTACCAGGTTTTCTCCCTCCTTTGGTTTGTTGTAGAGGAGGTTTGGTTCTATTCGGTTCATCTCCATTGGATGCCATGATATCTGGAAATAGGGTTCATTGAATGCCATTAGCTATCTCTTCTTCTATATCTCTTTTTCTTTGTTCAACTGTAGAGGGTCTTCCCCTTTTTCTATCACTGCCAACATCTATCTGAGATTTCTTATAACTTCTAGTATGCTTAGGACTCCAAGCTCCAAGGATCCCGCACTCCCCTTCTAGATTAACAACCTCATCAGATCCAAGGATGGGAGGAGGGTGAGAAGGTCCCAACCTAGAGGGTGAAAGAGGATTGGATGGCGGAGGAGAAGAAGAAAGTGGAGGTGGAGGCGGGGGATTGGGAGGGCGGAGGGATTCGATCGCATCATTGGTGGAGGGATTTGTTGGATGGAAAGAAGCATCATTGATGGGGGTAGTGGAATTTGGATCAAAAATATCCAGGCTAGGGCATTCATCTTGATTGCCATCAAAAATAATATTTGATTCATTTAAAACACTGAAATGATTAGCCAAAGCATAATAAGAACTTGCCTTTTTCTTTACGCCAGTCGGTTGCTCTTCCTTGGATTCATGGCGTTGCCCGCCCTTGGAAATCTGGTTGTCCTGGTTCTTGGATGCTAAAAAGCGAGAATGTTGTTGGAAGTCTTTGCTCATGCGATCTTGCCCTTTTAGGGTATTCTGGCTAGGGCGCAGCTTCGGGCATTGATTTCGAAGGTGACCCTGGATGTTACACTCAAAACAAAAAGCAGGCCTATTCTCATATTCCACAACTTGACTTTTGCGGTAAGATCCATAGATTAAATTTACATGAGTCGAAAGTTGAGATTCTAGGTTCGCGTTAACACATATACGAGCCTGCGTAAATCTTGATCTAGCTTTCGTCGTCGGATCTATGGTGACCAGTTCTCCAATGGTTCTGGCAATCCCATGGAGAAACTCCTCGTGCCAAAACATGAGCGGCAAGTTGGGGAGCCTGACCCAAATTGGAGCGAAGTTTATGTTATGGGTTAAATTTCGGCAACTCTCCCCATTTCCCCTTTGCTTGAAGCCCCCCCTAGGAAGAGGCTTCTCCTCCCAAAGAACCAAGGACCACTGGACAGGATACGGTCTGCGTCCTCTTGATTGTTAAGATGAATCAGAAAGAAACCTCTGGACATGGCAATGATTTCCAAACATCCTCGCGTTTTCCATTTAGCGGCCGCCCAACGCCGAATAGCTTCTATATCGGGTCTCCCTCCGACAAATTTTCCCACCAGGGAGAAAGATTCTATGGATATGTAGTTAGCCATAATCTCCTCTAGAATAATCAGATCAACTCCATAGGGGATAAAAGTATGCTTGGGAACCAGAGGGGGTTTAGGGCCTCCTCTGACTGTTTCGGCAAAGGAAATAGTCTCGGATGCTACGCCATTAGGGCAAACTCGCCGCTCATTCCCCGTTTCCTCATGATGTTTGTCTGGGGGTTCCTTCCTCCAGATATTGTCAGATTCATCCTCCAAAATCCTAGATCCGCTTCCCTTACCGCCCATTCCATCCTCGATCTCGTTCCCTAGCTTAATCGATCCGGTTCCAGCTCCTTGTCCGTCGAAACCCTGGTTCCTGCTAGCTTGAGAAATCGAAATCTCGTTAATCAAATAATTTGATATATATTTCATGGATCAATCTTACAAAACTTGCTATCCAAAATCTTTGTGCTTCAAAAATTGGTAACTGTCTATACAAACTTGATTTGGCTTCTTCGCTTTCTTATAATCCGTCCTTTCTTCACAACCTGTCCGACCCTCTTTTCATTGAATGCAATCCATTTATCCTTGAGAAAAAATCGTTGTTTCCGTTTTTAATTTCGTTCTTTTTGTTTACACAGTTCCGAAACGTTTGATATAACAACAATATTGTGTTTCCCTTTTTGTTTACATTATCTCCTTAATACATGATAAATAACATACCACCTTTGCTACTTTTTTTTTCATAGTTCGGATGATACATTGAACCTTTATTCACTCTTATTAATACATATGTTGTTTATATGTATTAATACCACCACATATCATCTCAAACATAATAAATTTTCCTTGGTATGATTCCGAAATCATCAAGCTCTATCACATAGTGGAGTTTGCTGCGTGTGCCCTCAATACTATCTGTCCTGTATCAAATGAACACATAAATGAACTTGTATATCTCCAATTGATTTCAGACATTTAAATCCTTCAGATTGTGTACACATCATCAGTTTGAACAATTTGTTCTCATCCACACCAGGAGCCTGTGACTATATTTTTGTATTTTATTTCCATATAAATTATTTCCTATAATTTATATTAAATTCACTTTAAAGTGCCCTTTTTTAAGATTTAAAATTAAATCACATTGTCAATTTATATTAAATCCACTTTAAAGTGCCTTTTTTTAAATTTAGAATTATATTAAATCCAAAAAAAAACTTTTGATCAACACTTTTAAAACATTTAAATGCACATTAATAAATAACAACTATCCTAACATTAAAAAGAAAACCATAATTACCAAAACAATAGAAACAACACTAAAACCAATAACAAAATATTAACATCAACAACTTACAAAACCACATAAATAAATAACAAAATAATCAACACAACACCAAAAATTATACAAACCATTCAAACCATATGCAAAATACACTTCAACATAAACATCAAAATTAAAAAAAAATTAATGGGTCCTCAATTATGAGGTCGTTGTGAATAGGTCACAACACAAGGGAGCCACTATCTTTCCATAGTTTTACCCAAATTTGTGGTAATATCCAATGAGTCCCAAAAATTCTCAAACTCCCTGTAGGGTTTGAGGCTTTGGCCATTCTTGAACATCTTGAATTTTTTTTTTAATCTACTTTAACTCCTTTGGTGATAATGTGACCCAAATTTTTTTCTTCTTGCAACCCAAAAAAATACTTTAACCTCTTGGCATAAAGTTAATTCTCAGACAAAAGTTGTAGGGTTTGATCCAAATGCTAGAGATGCTCCTCCCAAGAATGACTATAAGTCAAAATATCATCAAAGAAGACTAGAATTAATTTATGAAGGGCCAAAAATTTGCAGGTGCAATTTTTGTTTCAACTTGTTGTTTTGGTTTCCCTGGGCAGGAAACCTCATTTCAAATTTGCTTGTCTTGTGGTAATTGTCTCCCTGCTTAGATGGTCCTATGGAGATTGTCTCCCAACTTTTTTGTTCTTTGTTTGTCTCTTGGAGATAGTTTCTTTTGTTGTGCTTTTATTGTAAAAGGTTCAGGGATCCGTTCAAAACCTCCTCTTTCAACCAATAAAAAAAAAGCTACGAAGGACCAAAAATGGAGTTCATCAAACTCTTTAAAGTAGAAGGTGCATTGGTCAAACCAAATGGCATAACCAAGAATTCAGAACACCCTCCATGATTTCTAAAAGCAATTTTAGGAATGTCCTCATCCTTGATTCGAATATGATGGTATCTTAGTGGCAAATCCAATTTTGAGAAATATGGACACCATGCAACTCATCTAACAACTCATCAATTACTGGAATGGGAAATTTATCTTTAGTAGTTATTGAGTTTTCTGAAATCCACACAAAATAGCAAGACCTATCCTTTTTTCGCACCAACAACATTAGAGAAGAATAGAGACTAACGCTAGGGCGAAAAACTCCTACAACACGAAGTTCCTACACCATTTTCTCATTTTTTTTCTGAACATATGAATACTGGTAAGGGCAAACATTTGGAAAAAGACTACCTGGAATAAGTTGAATCACATGGTCATGAGTATTATGAAGGGGTAGTACCTTGGGTTCCTCAAAGACTATAGCATTTTTTTGCAGTAAAAGTTGTAATTCCCCATGATGGTCCTTGTCCCCATCATCTAGAGCTTGTATTAAAATAGTCGGTCCACAACTCCATGGGATGACTTTTTCAATAGTTTCATCATCTTATGAGATGAAATCAGTTGAGTAGCCCCAACCTTCATGCTCCTTAAGGTGTATTCAATTACCTACTAGTTTAAATTGATCCATAGCTCAAAAAAATCCCATAATACTAGACCCAACATCCTTAGCAATTATGCTCCCAAAACAACATCACATCCACCTAGGGGTAAGTGTTACAAAACTTTATTCTTGTTAACAAAAATCATTCACCAATATGCAAAAATATCAAATCATTCATCCATAAATAATTATCCACAATAACAATCCATAAATGAGAGAGATATAGATAATACCCTTAAGGTAGGGAAACACCAATAATAATCCTTAAGGAAGGAATAACTCCACAAGATCTCCCAAGATGAGAGAGCCACTTAAGGGTAAAGTCCTATAAGCCACTTCGTGGGCAAATGCGATTACATATAATTGATTCCCATGATGATTACAATGACAAATATCTCTTCTTATATACCCATCTTCTAATTCTATTTTGAAAAGCCTACTACTAAATAATATAATATTATAATATAATATAATATTATAATATAATCAACCTTGGGTTATGTGTGGCCCATGCCAACCCTTATACAATATAATAATATAACCCCAAATATCTATTCTTAGGTACCCTAATAGTAAGGCAAACATATCCACCTTAAGATTATATTCCCCTATTTGTATCTTGACATTTTGAAACTTTCCTTCACAAGGCAAAGTTCGTCCACTGGCAATCATGACTTCAAAGGAGTTACAAGTATTAATATAACAATTCTCTTATTTTGCCACCCTTAGGTCAATAAAGTTATGTGTGCTCCTGGAGTCAATAAGAATTATTACTTATTCTTTGAAATGTCCTATCACCTTCATGATGTGAGGAGTTGATATGCCTGCTAAGGCATTCATCGAAATTTTTAGTTGAAATTTGTTTTGGGCTTCTTGTTGTTTTGGGTGGTCCTATTTTTTATGATACTCTTATGTTAGTCTCACAATGACACTGAGAGGGGGGGTGAATCGGTGTAGCTCTTTAAAACTTAAATCTTCAACTCTTAAAGCCAAAACAATGAAAACTTAAAACCAAATAAAGCAAATATAACAAGAGAGCATCACACAACACAAGATGTACCGAGGTTCACCGATTTTGCTACTCCTCAAAAATTGACTGTTTGGACTCCCATCCAAATCCAGCCTTTGCAAAGCAACAACTTTACAATCAATTTACCAGCACCCATTGGAAGGAGCACCAACCCCTGATTTATCTGCACCAATAGAAAGGAGCACCAACCCCTGATTTACCAGCACCAACTGGAAGGAGCACCAACCCCTGATTTATCTGCACCAACAGAAAGGAGCACCAACCCCTGATTTATCTGCACCAACAGAAAGGAGCACCAACCCCTGATTTACCAGCACCAACTGGAAGGAGCACCAACCCCTGATTTATCTGCACCAACAAAAGGAGCACCAACCCACGATTTACAGCACCAACCTGGAAGGAGCACCAACCCCTGATTTATCTGCACCAACAGAAAGGAGCACCAACCCCTGATTTATCTGCACCAACAGAAAGGAGCACCAACCCCTGATGCCAAGCACCAACTTGGACTTCAATTTTGAAACTAGAAGATTGACATAAAAATGCCTTCACTTTTACAAGACCCTGACTGGTCTATTGCTTACTCAACATCTCTCACACAACACACACCCTTCTCGCTCGCCTCTCGCTCGCTCTCTCGCACACTTCGCAAGATAAAATCCCCACATAAATTCTCCAAGCAACACTCCTTTTATAACCATCCTTTCTCTTTGTAACTCCAGTTGTAACTCCTTTTTCATATTCTCATACGCCACTTGTCAATTGTAACGCCTTCTTTATGTAACTCCTTTTGTATATATAGAGTAGGCATTTCGTCAAACACGTTACATGCAGAGAATTGACACCATATTCTCCTACCATGATTGTTCGTCTTCTCGGTCATGACTGTTCGTCTTCTCCTTGCATGACTGTTCATTTTCTCTTTGCATGTTTGTTCTTTTTCTCTTTGCATGTCTGTTCATTTTCTCCCTGCATGACTGTTCGTTTTCTATTTTAACGACTGTTCGTTTTCTCCTTCCATGACTGTTCGTTTTCTCCACATGGGCATGCGTCCATTTCTTTCCATATGTAACGACCATCTTAAATGATTTCAAATCATTAAAGATTCCTTATGGGTCCACGTCACTCTATAGTCTTCAGTTTCACCATCCTGGTATTCATGTCGCGATATCGCGACACTTTTGTTTCTCTGCTTGCCTTGCCTTTTTGAGTCACAAAAATGCGACATGTCGCGATATCGCGACACTTTTGTTTCTCTACCTGCCTGGCCTTTTGAGTCACGAAAATGCGACATGTCGCGATATCGTGACACTTTTGTTTCTCTCTCCTACCCTTTTGAGTCACGAAAATGCTGACATGTCGCGATATCGTGACACTTTTGTTTCTCTCTCTCGGCCTTTTCGAGTCATGAAAATGCGACATGTCGCGATATCGCGACACTTTTTTTTCTCTCTCTGCCTCCCTTTTGAGTCACAAAAATGCGACATGTCGCGATATCGCGACACTTTTCTTTCTCTCTCCTCCCTTTTGAGTCGCGAAAATGCGACATGTCGCGATATCGCGACACTTTTTCTTTCTTTGCATCTCCTTTTTGAGTCAAAAATGCTAACATGTCGCGATATCGCGACACTTTTCTCCTTGCTCTTTCTCTTTGCTTTGGCCCGTGAAAATACAACATGTCGCGATATCGCGACACTTTTTCTCCTTGCTCTTTCTCTTCTCTTCTAGCATCGAAAATGCAACATGTCGTGATATCGCGACACTTTTTCTCCTTGCATTTTCTCTTCTCTTTGGTCGCGAAAATGCAACATGTCGCGATATCGCGACACTTTTTCTCCTTGCATTTTCTCTTCTCTTTTGGCCGCGAAAATGCAACATGTCGCGATATCGCGACACTTTTTCTCCTTGCATTTTCTCTTCTCTTTTGGCCGCGAAAATGCAACATGTCACGATATCGCGACACTTTTTCCTCTTTGCTTTTTCGCTTCTCTTTTGCATATGGGCCACTTCGGTCTTCTTGGACAAACCTGTAACAACTTCACCCAAACATCAGAAACATCCTCATGAGCATTTAACATCACTGTACATACTTTGAGTAACCTCTGAACTCCTGTCCACTGCATCAATCGATCTTTCTATTGTGTTGACAACAATGACAATACTGTCGCTGCACCTTGCTCAACAATCTCCCCCTTTGGAATTGTTGGCAACACACGTGCAATTTTCTGTAACTCTTCTCCCCCTTTGACAATAATACCAAAAGGGCTACTGTAGACTCCCCTTGAGTCCATGCACAACATTCTCAGGAAAAAATTATTACACTTAGCAAAAATCACAAACATGAGCAAAAAGATAAACAAATACATAAATGCTCCCCTTGAGAATGTGGTCCCGATAGCTAGTCAATTCTTGGGAAGCGTGACCACTCCCAATTTATTGCGAAGGTACTCAAAGACTTCCTTGGGCAACGGTTTTGTGAAGATATCCGCTACTTGCTCTGTTGTTGGAACAAAATCCAACTTAACCTCACCTTCCGCAACTTTCTCCTATGTACAACACGTTGTCACTGCAATATATTCTGCCTCTGCTGTGGATAAGGAGATCGACTCTTGTTTCTTATTGTGCCATGTGACCAACTTGTCTCCAAGATAGAATGCACCTCCATTGGTACTCTTTCTATCATAAAGTCTTCTTGGATAAGCACTCTAATCTCTGCTCATCATATTATAATTCTTGTTGTACCTTGCTTTTACTTATTTAGTATAGTTTGATCAACACGCAACTCTCAACTGCGCAAAAGTTACTCCCAAATCAAAAGTGATCGACTCTCCAGGCAGCCTGCGCGTAATTTCTTCAGCCTTTTGACTGCCACCTCCTCCGTGACTGACGACTTTGCCTCGCATCCGTTGTGCAGCTCAATGTCTCTGGTTTCTAACGGCTGCCATGAATGTTTTCATCGCCTGCGCAGGTATTGATAGTGGACCGTTACATCTAGCGTTGGAGCCTCAATCTGCGTGCAGTCATCAACACTCGGTATTCTGCTTCTTGCTAGGGCATATGTCAGGGCTACTCAATGTCTTAGGCGAACGTTCTTCACGCGATTCCAGGGAGCATTTCTCCTCGTTGCGATCAAGGGATTCCTCGGGCAATATCTCGCATTTCTCAAATAATGCAAGACTTTCTTAGGTGCATAGGCATCTTGTCCTCCTTGGCGCTTCACCACCTAGGCGCTATTCTCTCAACGTCTCTGCCTTGCATGTGCCACTTGGCACTCTTGACGAACTGGGTGCTAGTGCCATTGTTTGCTTTGACTCTGGCATCTCTTTGATAACGACTACTTCTTTAGAGAAAATTGATGCTCTCTTATACCAAACGATGTGTTGTATTTTTGGTTAAGAACCTCACGCCTTCCACCTACACGTTGGCAGTAATTTTCATAATGATCATGAAGAGCTTTACCATAGTCCTCCCTCGATATTGGTAGATGAATTGAGACGTACTCACAACATGGATTCTATTTTATCTACAGATTGGGAATGTTACAGGCTTCAAAACCAGCACACTGCCGACTTATGCTTCCATGACACGTCGACCTGTGCTGCATGTTCTATCTCAGATAACGCCTATCAGTTGTTGCATCGAAAACCTAGTTGTTCACCATGTTGTTCTGCTGAAGCACATCAGTTTGACACTATCTCCACAAACATCTACATGAACTGAAACACATTTTGACAACTATACGACAACTCCCCCTGACTACTTGCCTTTCATCCTTAGATAACCAAACAACATAGGAGCATTAAAATAAAACTTTAAGATTGCTCCCCCTGAGGATGTGCTACCTGGAGCTGCTTAGTGCAATAGAGGAGTAGTCTCCTTCAGTCCAAGGAGACACGATTTCCTCTCTTCTTTCTTTCTCCAAACTTTCTTGAACTTGGGCTTGAGTTTTTCAACTGCATCCCTATTTTGAACCTTTTCGTGAACTTGAACATTTCTCTTGGGTGGTTGTCTCTTGTGCATCCTTGATGGATGATTATTTTCCTTTCTTTGATGCACATGATTTCTTCCCTGTCTATGTTGCATTCTTTGTGTCTGATGAAATCTACTTGTCTTGCCTTAGATTAGATACAAAAGTTCTTGGACAAAACCTTGCTATGTGCCCATGACCATTACATTTAAAACATTGCACATGGTGTTCAATCAGAATAACAGATGTATTTCTACCAACATAACTCTTTGATCTATTATTCAATCCACAATAAATTGCCTTGTGACCATAATGGTTGCATCTAAAACAATAGCCATTAAAAGCATTATTATGAATAAAGTGAGAGTGATAGAACCTCTTTTGTTGTGGTTGCTTTGTTGTAGATCTCCTTTGAGATTTTCTTCCTTTTGAAGATTCAACTTCAAGCTTTTCTTGCTTTGATCCTTCAGCAGTGGACTTCTTCTTCTCTGCTAGATTTAGAAGATGAAGGTTGTTCGACTTCACATCCAAGACCAAGCTTACACATGGGGCTTCTTTGTTGCCTTATCATTTTATCTAGCAACTCTGTGCTCTTCTCAAATTTGAGATTTGTATTGGCCTCTTCTAGTTGTTTCCTCAATAAAACAATCTCCTCTTCTTGTTTGCAGCAAACAATCTCTTTCTCATTGATCTGTGACCTGAGAGTTTCTTCAATCCTTTTGGACTCTTCTACTTGCAACTTTAGATCACTAAAAACTTTGTTAGATTCCTCTTCACGTTTGCTACATACATCGACTTTATCATCCAGGTGTGACTTCAAGGCTTCTTCTATTTTCTTGGCTTTATGAATTTGTAAGAAGAGATCTTCGATCTTATCCCCATATTCTTCCAACTTCTTGGACAGTCTTCTATTCTTTTTCCTTTCTATATTCAACTCTTCAAGTGCAGCGATCAACTCACCTTCTAGATCTACTTCAACCTCAAGGTTTTCATCACATACTTCAGAATTCACTCCTTCTATCTTTTCTAGTTCAATTTTCTCTTCCACAGGAACTGAAACTGATTGAGATGCCTTATTGGAGGAGGATCTATTCTTCTTACCCATTGCATACTAATCCAAGATCAACCCTAGCTGATTTAGCCCGACAAGGGAAACTTGGCTCTGATACCAATTGTTAGTCTCACAATGACACTAAGAGGGGAGGGTGAATCGGTGTAGCTCTTTAAAACTTAAATCTTCAACTCTTAAAGCCAAAACAATGAGAACTTAAAACCAAATAAAGCAAATATAACAAGAGAGCATCACACAACACAAGATGTACCGAGGTTCACCGATTTGGCTACTCCTCAAAAATTGACTGTTTGGACTCCCATCCAAATCCAGCCTTTGCAAAGCAACAACTTTACAATCAATTTACCAGCACCCACTGGAAGGAGCACCAACCCTTGATTTATCTGCACCAACAAAAAGGAGCACCAACTTGAAGGAGCACCAACAACTGATTTATTTGCACCAACAGAAAGGAGCACCAACCCCTGATTTACCAACACCAACTGGAAGGAGCACCAACCCCTGATTTATCTGCACCAACAGAAAGGAGCACCAACCCTGATTTATCTGCACCAACAGAAAGGAGCACCAACCCCTGATGCCAAGCACCAACTTGGACTTCAATTTTGAAACTAGAAGATTGACATAAAAATGCCTTCACTTTTACAAGACCCTAACTGGTCTATTGCTTACTCAACATCTCTCACACAACACACACCCTTCTCGCTCGCCTCTTGCTCTCCTCTCGCGCTCTTCGCAAGATAAAATCCCTACTTAAATTCTCCAAGCAACACTCCTTTTATAACCATCCTTTCTCTTTGTAACTCCAGTTGTAACTCCTTTCATATTCTCATATGCCACTTGTCAATTGTAACGCCTTCTTTATGTAACTCCTTTTGTATATATAGAGTAGGCATTTCGTCAAACACGTTACATGCAAAGAATTGACACCATATTCTCCTACCATGATTGTTCGTCTTCTCGGTCATGACTGTTCGTCTTCTCCTTGCATGACTGTTCGTTTTCTCTTTGCATGTCTATTCTTTTTCTCTTTGCATGTCTGTTCGTTTTCTCCTTACATGACTGTTCATTTTCTATTTTAACGACTGTTCATTTTCTCCTTCCATGATTGTTCGTTTTCTCCACATGGGCATGCGTCCGTTTCTTTCCATATGTAACGACCATCTTAAATGATTTCAAATCATTAAAGATTCCTTATGGGTCCACGTCACTATGCAGTCTTCAGTTTCACCATCCTGGTATTCATGTCGCGATATCGCGACACTTTTGTTTCTCTGCCTGCCTGGCCTTTTTGAGTCACGAAAATGCGACATGTCGCGATATCGTGACACTTTTGTTTCTCTGCCTGCCTGGCCTTTTTGAGTCGTGAAAATGCGACATGTCGCGATATCGCGACACTTTTGTTTCTCTGCCTGCCTGCCCTTTGAGTCGTAAAAATGCGACATGTCGCGATATCGCGACACTTTTGTTTCTCTGTATGCCTGGCCTTTTTGAGTCGTGAAAATGCGACATGTCGCGATATCGCGACACTTTTCTTTCTCTGCCAGCCTGCCCTTTTGAGTCACAAAAATGCGACATGTCGCGATATCGCGACACTTTTCTTTCTCTGCCTCTGCCCTTTTTGAGTCGCAAAAATGCGACATGTCGCGATATCGCGACACTTTTTCTTTCTCTGCCTTGCTTCCCTTTTTGAGTCGCGAAAATGCGACATGTCGCGATATCGTGACACTTTTTCTTTCTCTCTCTTTCTCCTTGCTTCGGCCCACGAAAATACAACATGTCGCGATATCGCGACACTTTTTCTCCTTGCTCTTTCTCTTTGCTTCGGCCCTCGAAAATACAACATGTCGCGATATCACGACACTTTTTCTCCTTGCTCTTTCTCTTTGCTTTGGCCCGCGAAAATACATGTCGCGATATCGCGACACTTTTTCTCCTTGCTCTTTCTCTTTGCTTTGGCCCGTGAAAATACAACATGTCGCGATATCGCGACACTTTTTCTCCTTGCTCTTTCTCTTAGCTTTGGCCCGCGAAAATACAACATGTCGCGATATCGCGACACTTTTTCTCCTTGCATTTTCTCTTCTCTTCTGGCCGCGAAAATGCAACATGTCGCGATATCGCGACACTTTTTCTCCTTGCATTTTCTCTTCTCTTATGGCCGCGAAAATGCAACATGTCGCGATATCGCGACACTTTTTCTCCTTGCATTTTCTCTTCTCTTTTGGCCATGAAAATGCAACATGTCGCGATATCGCGACACTTTTTCTCCTTGCATTTTCTCTTCTCTTTTGGCCACGAAAATGCAACATGTCACGATATCGCGACACTTTTTCCTCTTTGCTTTTTCGCTTCTCTTTTGCATATGGGCCACTTCGGTCTTCTTGGACAACCTTGTAACAACTTCACCCAAACATCAAAAACATCCTCATAAGCATTTAACTTCACTGTACATACTCCGAATAACCTCTGAACTCTTGTCCACTGCATCAATCGATCTTTCTGACTGTGTTGACAATAATGACAATACTGTCGATGCACCTTGCTCAACATCTTACACATTTGAATATTTTATGGTTGTTGTCTCATCTGAATCCAAAAAATATAATTTTTGGTGCACACATTTATGTCCTAAGGACTCATGTAAAGCCTTGAGTTCATCCATTAATTGATTTAAACCATCCCTTAATTGACCTCCCAAATGCTTCCCCCATGATGTTACTTGAGTGGCAATCCTTGATTCATTTTTTGTGCCTTTTGTTGTTCCCTAGTGCTTGTAGCCATACTCTTATGATTTTTGACCTTATAAGGATACTAAAAATATAATTACTATTTAGATAATTACTTATTTTATTAATAATCTCAAAAAAGTGTTTGAGTGCTATATATCAAAACGATCACCTCAAAAAGATGATCAAATGAGATAGGTCTTCAAATAACATTTTTTGGCACCCTAGACTTCTTTTTTTCTCTCTAGTCAAGCGTTGTCTTCAAGTGTCATATATTTTTCTCCTAGAGTTTGGTTCACTTAGAAAATTTACTTATGTTTGTTGACCCCTTAGTAAGCCCTACAATGTTTGTTACTAACAAAGATTCTGCTTGACTCTAAACTCACCGTTTTTTATGGTTGTCTTGGTAGACTGTTATTGATAGTTGCCCTGACTATTATGATTCTTGTTTGTAATTGACAACTGATTTTATCTTAACTATTATTAACTGTGGACCTGGCTGAAATGATACTTAACTATTATTGATGAACCTTGTCTTGACTATTATTTTCACCACAATTTTTTTAGTCAATTTTGTGATACTATAGTCTCTTTAATATGCTTACTTTCTATGGTAGCGGTTTTTGGTATTTAGGTTAAACATTCAACAAAAACATAGTATTCTAGGCCAAGGTGTATGCATTGTCCAGAACCTTGTGTTATACCACAATGACGAACGATAATGCTCTGACTGTTGGGACTGAAACTGAAGGGCTTAATATTATTGATAAAATTGAGTTACAATATATAGGCATAAGCCTATATTCAACACATGACACTTGTCAAGAGAAACTGACAAGTGTCAAGGTGAAGGCATAGTGCACTTTAACTCTAACATTCCCCCTTAAAGTGCACTATCCTAACTAAAGAAGAAACAAAACAAGTCAACATTAGGTAACATTCCCCCTTAATGTTGAATTCTCTAAAACAACATATCATCCTCTCTTATTGCTGATTTGGTCTAGGCTCGTGCTCTTTGCTCTTCGCTCTCCAACTATGAATAATGCTAGATTCACTGTGTATACATCTCGATCTGTTGCCGCAGGGTCAGACACTTCCATGGGTCTGTTGCCACTGGGTCAGCCGTCTAAGTACCTCAGGGTCATCATGGGTGCCTCAGGGTCAGCCACTTTTGGGTCTGTTGCCTCTGCAGGTCATCCTCAGAGGATGTTGCCTCTCGTAGGTCACTGACTATTCCCACCATAAATATCAAATCCTTCCTTATGGTGAACTCAATCTAGAAGGTGTCGGTCTCTGTCGAAAATGCACCTTAATACAAAAGAAATATGAGCCATGAAATACAATAAAATTGAGCCTTAGAAGCCAAGTGTGGAGGAGAAGAAAGAAGAATAGAAGAGAATCTGCTGAAGTGTCTTCGTCTGTAGTCTTCAAAAGTAGATCCAAAAAAACCTCGGATAGAGTCTAGGGTGTCTATGTCTGTAGTCCCTAGAATAAGTGTCCTTATTGTAGTCACCTCATCTTACCGAAATGCATGGGTAACCAGCCACTGCATCCGCCAAGTAGAAAGGGGAGACTACTAGATACTAGGTTCACTTATAAGTGCCTTGGGAGTGTCGGGTACAACCGAAAGTGCACTCCAAGGTAGAAAAACTTTGAGGCTAAAAAAATCAATTAAAACAGCCTCAAAATTATAATATGACACCACCATTGTGTCCGTCGTGGAAAAACATTTCCAACGACTATAAATACCCCTATATTCCACCATCAAAGGGGCCTTCATCATGTGAACAACAATAGCATGCCTCTCTAGGCAGCAAAATAAACCTCAAGAATAGAATATTCTTGGCATCGCACTCAGGGGGAATAAGAACAGTCTTCAAATTTTCCTTGCAAGGAAATTACATAAAGTGGTCCACCATTTTCACTTCCATTTTTCATGTGGAAATACATTAAAAAAATGATCAAAATAACCATATTTTCGGCCATAAACAGTGCCATAATAACCATAGAAATACTAAGAAAGTAGTCCCCTTCCACTTTCTAATATTAAATCATGAACTTTTCAAAACAAAATTTAATAGACGAGCACCATTAAAGACCCCTTTTGCGATGAAAAAATAAAATAAAATAAATCACCCCACTTTGAACCTTTAATAGATCTAAACACCACCATGTGATTGAGATCGCTCATGTAGATCATGGAGCACCCCGCTACCAGGGCCATGATGAATCTGCCTGTCGCCGCGTGGCCGCAGACGACCGCCATCATGGGGATGCCCATTTGCATGAACACCGCCAGCACGCCCTTGAACTTGTCGTGGATGACAGCCAGGTGTACCGCAGGTTTTCTACACTTTCATCATCGTCACATAAAAAACTTCAGTGCCTCTCGAACACACAGTGCCCTCCATCGATAGAAAATCAACACATGCAGTGGGAAAAAATCAGCACTTGCAGTAGCACATGAAGATAATGAGGTTATTGATCATAGAAACCATTCTCCAACGAAACAAATTTCCATGCTTCAAAGCGTTCTTCAGGCAAAACCAACCCTCATTTCAATTCACAGGAGCATTAATCTGAATGCCGACCTACAGCTAGAAAACACAGGCAGCATCACAGGAAGCTTCCTCTGAAAAAAAGAAAAAAATAGACTGTGTCACAGGCAGCGTTCTTCGTGTAAGACACACACAGCGTCACAGCAGCATTATTCGTGTAAGACATAGGTAGCCTCCTTGGTTGCTAGCAATGTGCATCAATTTTCTTTAAATTCTTTTATCCTCCAGTGACAGTGTGAAACAGAAGTCAAAGTTCGGGGGTAATGTGCAAGCATCAGAGAAAGTTGTATTGGAACAAGGATCTAAGGCTGTTGGTATTTCTTAGGTTCCAAAAGAAGCTAGTCAAAAGTCACTAGCAAAGGTTTCAACAAGTTATCCATTATCTGAAGCAGGCCCATTACAACATCCTTCATCAAAAGGGGGTGTTTCTCAGGCAACTGGCTCAGCTACTTCAAAACATTCTTCAAGACTAATATCAGAAGCATAATTAGATAATGTAAAGCAATTGTCATGTTTAGATGACACCCAGCTGTTGGAAGCAAATAAGTTAAAATACTCACTGAGGGGCATGGATATGTCTCAGGTAACTAAAGCATTTTCTGTAATAGGTCCTTCTGCACCGTCAGCCTATTGCAAGTCACAGGTAGCTGAAGGTGTTTGCCATCTACCTGAGGGCTCATCTGGAGTGGGTTTTAGCAAACAGAAAATAGGATCATCAGAATGACATGAGGAAGGCACATGGGATGTTTCCATGCCTACAAGCAGCAGTCTTAGTCCTCATAATAGCATTGATAGTGCAGGTGTTATGACAACACCAGGTAGTGTTATGATTAACATTACTGCTTGTTCGACTGCATCAAATTGCGAAGCTTCTGCCAAGATTCCTGCATATGCCAAGCAGAGCGCAGTGTGTATCCACGCATACTGAACAACTACACAAAAAACAATCTTTGTCATGTCGTGTCTCCTCCCTGATTTGCATCGAGTTTTTGGGAAGCAGCGCCTCATTTGGTTTCGATGTTGAGAACTGAGGTCGGTGCGCCAGAGTTTCGATCTGAGAACTGCTAGAATATCGATGTTTCTAGGATGTCGTTTGGCCGTGCAGTCTGACCCCCCCGTAGGGACCTTCACGGCAGACGAATCGATGCCTGGCATGCTGACCTATTCTACGTGCTCCATCGGTACTTCGACAAACACAACTGTACCTTCGATTACAAAACTGCTGGCCGCGCTGCTTCGGATGATGTTCTTGAAACCGTTTATTGTTGATGTTGTTAACTATAGAGCCATATCCCACCACACAAGCAGCAACGCTAACAACCATAACAGGCCCCAATTTCACACAAATTCTTATCGCACGCCCGTAACTATGTGCCAGATTTCAAAACAATAGCTATTATAATATTTTTAAATATTTGATGCTTTAGCGAAGCCATCTGCAGAGGCCGTTCGAGCTAAGAACTCCATCCACAACACATTATCCAACAAACCCTAAAATCTCATAGATCTCAATGCAAGTGCCTCTCAAATTAGTGGACGACACGTATTTGAAACTAATGCCACATCACATAAATGATAATGTTGGGACTAAACAAAAGGTATTTAAGAAAAAATATTTTGCAGCCATTGTTTTTCAAAGCTTCTAGTTTTTGATCCATCTCATGGATGGAGAGCATACTCCCTAGCTGAAGAAAAAAATGGAGAAAAATGAAAAATGAAGGGGAAATGGGGGAGGGAGGATTTCCATGAGGGAAATCCCCCCTCAAGCTCACAAGGCCAGAGAAAGCCTGGAGCTTTGATACCAAATGTTGGGACTGAAACTGAAGGGCTTAATATTATTGATAAAACTGAGTTACAATATATAGGCATAAGCCTATATTCAACACATGACACTTGTCAAGAGAAACTGACAAGTGTCAAGGTGAAGGCATAGTGCACTTTAACTCTAACACTGACCAATATTTTAGGCCACTATTAAAGGAGGATTTCACGCACACCCTTGAGTGCACTACTTGCCTCTCTGACAATATGAGAGAGTGATATTTCCAAGTGTTTTACTTGGTGCACTCTGGATAGATACATTATAAAAAAGCTTTTTAGAGCTAAACATTTCTCCTAATCCTATGGAGGTCTCCTGATATACTCGAAGATACATGGAAGCTCAATTCCATATACGGGTGTTGTTTGAGGCTTGGGCATTGGAGCCTGATGACCCCTAACTTCACTAGATACTTTACGGGTAATCTAGCTTAGCCAATAACAAAAGGTTTAGCCAATAATAGTAGCTCCTTCGTGATATTTTAAAACCTTAGGCATAATGTTTCTAACCTATTAAACTAAAATAGAAAAAAATGTCTGATTTTTTTAATAGGTATAATTTTTTTGTATTCAAACTACCTCTTCACTTTTTCATGCAAGGTGCTTTGCTATTTTGAGGCTTCCATTTGATAAGTCTATAAAATAACACTCACCCCTTAGTTTTAAGGATCCTATAACTCATGATTTTGTGCAATGAAGTGCTACCAAAATCCATACCAACCCTGAGTAACAAAGTGTTACCATTCTTAATCCCTAAAAACTCTCCTATCACTGAAAGCCATGTTGTTGGATCACTACAAGGATTGAAGGTCATGCTTCCATATTTTGTGTGAATAAAACATTCTACTTTAGTGACTGATCCGATCCACCAAGCCACTGCAACAATGCATCCAATCCATCGATAAAACCACAGATCAAACCTAGACGTTACCCCCAACTTGGCCTCAAAAATATAGTCACAAAAAAATAAAAATACAAAAAAATTATACCTAATAGACGAAATGGCAGGTCAGGAACTGTTGCAGTCATAGTGAAACACAACCCTAGAAAGAGCTGTAATACCACTTGTTAGGAACCTTCTAATTAAAATAAGCACATTCACATAAATATTGTAATAAAAATAGTAATTCATGAAAGAACAAAATATTACAATACGAGATAGAAATACAAAAATATAATACAAAATCGCAGGCCTCTTCAAGGGGGCAACCTTGTAAATAAAACTTTGATTCAATATACAAAAAGATACATCCATTTATGCCCTTCGTATTTTTAAAGACTTTTCATAAACCTAAACATAACGCTCAAGGGGTGGCTTACGTGTAGAATGCCACCTGAGCTAGAATCTTCTACCAAACAAAATAGTTGCATTCTTTATAAAAATTACATTAAATGGCACCACTTGTCTAGGCACTTCTAATGCCACAAACTATTACAAAATATTACATAATATCATTAGGATGGGATCCCCACATTAGAAAGGGGTTATTACATAATAGTGTTAGGATGGGGTCCTAACAAATTCTCACCTAGATTTGGAGAGAATGTAAAACACTAGGAGTTTCTTGAGACAACCAAGAGACATCCTATTCTATATATAAGTATCGAACATTGAATTGTAGTATATACAAATTTGAATATTGATAGTGATTTTTTATGGTTTTTGTGCAATTTTATTTTTTGCTTTTTATACCATGTCAATCTATGTTTTAGAGTACCGTGACATCTCAAAATATCTAATTAAAAATATGATATATTTTTTAGACAAAAACTGAATTAAAGATAATCATAAATAGATATAAAAAAAAATTTATCAACTCTTATATCGAGTGCAATGGTTAATAACAAATCTTAAACTTTATAGATGAGGCAATACATGTCATGCAAAACTAAAGTACACATGATACACTTAATTCTTAGCTCTTGATCTTCAAACTCACCAAAATCCATATAAAAATTAAAAGAAGACCCAACTCTTGCGACTTCATGCTCAAGATTAGGTTTAGCCACGAAAATATCCAAGTCAATATTTTTTAGGATCCATATCCCAATCTTTTGTTTTACCTCTTATGTATTTTTCCTTTTTTCAAGATACAAGACAAAGGTTGGAATAAGAAAACTAGATTCTCCACCTTCTTTTTGCGTCATGAAGTGAATGGACTCATATATGCTTCAATTTCTCATTGTTGCTAAAGAGATTGCCAATTGTTCTAGATTTTATAGCTTTATTAATCCCATCCTATATATATTTTTACTTTATCATTAATTTTGTTCTCTTTTTCCTCATCTTGGAGCTTTTTTTAGAGTAACTTGATATTTATTAAAGTGGGTCATGGTATCCTATGTGGGCCTAATGCAATACCCATGAAACCTCTAAATGCCTTAGATTTAGACATTTTATTTGGTTCAAAATGACAATAAATGTAAGAAAACTATCTTAAGAACTTTAGGAAACATGGGAAGTCAAGATGACAAGTTTCCAAGAGTTGTTGAGAAGTTTCCTAGTAGTTTTCAAGTTTCTGAGTTTTTCAAAGAGGGAAACATCCTAAGATTTATGTAATGTACCTTTTTGGATGATAGCAGGTTGTGGGTCCCACTCACTCATTTTTGTGGAGCAGTTATGGTGAGTGGATATTCGTGTGTAGGAGGTATAAGTATGAGTGGCTATATGCATTTGTTTCATATTGTTTCTTGGTGAATAAAATAGAAATTCTTATATTTTAGGGATCTTCCTAAGTTTTAGAAAGTGTAGTACCAAGTTTTGAGTGGCCTCGATGATTTCCCTAGATGTGTTCTATTCTACCCTAGCTTTCGTTTGGTGTAATTTAGATATGGAACGAAGATTTTAATGGATGATTATTGGTTAAATTATGGCTCTAAGAGGTCTAGTCTAATTTTCTAGGCTACATTTGAGGATGATGGACACTTTGGATGGTGGCATGCATGTAGTCATTGGATTTGGCTCGAGTCTTTTGAATTGTGTCTTTGATGCTATTGGTATTTGAGATGCCAATCTCAAGTTATGATTTGATCTTTGGACAAAGGTCTATTATTTCTAGACTTAGTGGATTTCATTTAATTTAATGTCATTTTGGATGCATTAGAATTTTGACTTAAGACCCAAGGAAAGACTTGAATGACTAATGTTGTGACATTTAATGTTAATTTATTGAATGTCACTTAATGAAGGGAAATAAGATATCAACAAAGAAGAAAGGAAACTTCAACAAATGCTTATTCCACCATAGGATATAAATAGCCATGTCAAGATGTCGAGTAAAGAAAAGGAATTCCTTAAAATAATTAAGTCCCTAAAGGATGGATAACGACTTATTAACCTTTTTATCCAAGCTTTTCAAAGTTTGGGTTTTATCCCTACTGCTATTCCTCTTGGTATCAGTGATAGAGGGAAATTTTCCATTTCGGGAGCACATAAAAAAATCCAACAAGCATTTAGGATAGTTAGTGGTCCATGGCTACCTTGAGTTATCTTCTTATAGAGAGAGGCAACACAACCAAAGGAGGAGGTGGTAGAGCAACAAGATGATGATTCCAGGGCTCTCCATGTGCATTATATAGCATAGAGTGAATAGTTTTGGACTGACATTTCTTTCTTAAATTTCTATACCATGAAGCCAAAAACCAAACCTAAGAATGAGAGAAGACCAAATTAGAACCATACTCATAGGGATCTATAAAAAATTTGGAAAAAATCATAGTTCCTTCATTTAATGGGTCCAATAAATCTCTAGCTTGTGCTTGGATTTAGAACCTAAACACCTATTTTTCCTTAAGTCTGATGTATGAGGACGAGGAGGCGATTAAGTTTGCTACCATTAACTTAGAAGGAGTTACTCATGAGTGGTGGCATCACAGTTTGATTACCCAAGGATATAGCCTTATCACCACTTACAAGGAGTTTTGTTGAAGATTGATTGACAAATTCGAGAGGTAGGATCCTAAGGCCCATTTTTGAGAGTTGACATAATTGAGTTACAATGGTATAGTAAATGCTTCTATGGCTTATTTTTAGAGGGTTGCAGTGATGGTCATCGATGTGTCAAAGAGGCATGTTAGGAGGTGAAGTCAATATTTAGATCTTCAATTTTCTTCAACAGAGTGGTGCATGGTGGTGCAGTTTATAACAATCCTTTGTTGTGCATGATTCACATGTGTCGGGTGCACCGAGGAGGGTCGTAGGAGGAACCGTCTAGGTTCCCCCCTACCTGAGGGTTCAAGGATAGAGCCCTTAAGTTAAAATAGATGATCATACAATCATACGATGTAGAAACCTTGTAATTAATATAATCATCAATTAATTAAGCATAGTTGTTAATGAACACGTTTTGGATGTACGTTGACTTTTTTGGAATCTTCTCTTGTTTTCCTATAAAAATGAATGACCCTTTCATTTTTATATAGAGAAAAAAGGGCGTGAATGTGAAAATATTTCCTTGAGATTAATAAAAGATAATAGTTGCCATTGCCTTGTGGTTTTACCTACACATAGTAGGGTTTCCACGTAAATCTCATGTATTATTTTATTGTTGTTTTAGCTTGCTTGCTTTTATTTTTCTAACAAGGCAATTGACTTATCTATTTAGGGAGGGTTTAAGAGAGTCACTTAGAGGCCTAGTTAAGGCTTTTGATATAGAATTCTTATAGACTACCATTAAGAGAGCCTTAAATTTGGAGACTACTACACCAAGCAAGTACTTCCAAGGTACATCTACTAGAGGTATTGATATAGGAGTATCATAGCAGCAACAAAGGATCCCTTATAGAACTTTCCCACATAGATTGGAAGTTTCTCCATATAGACCTATGGGTCAACAAGATCCTAGGTAGACATCTACTAGGCAACAACATGGTGACATGACTCACAATGAGATGAGGAGGAAGTAGTTATGCTTCAACCATAGAAAGACATGGGATTTTATCGCATAGGTGTTTGGGAAAGGATGAGTGCACTTGATTAAGGTCTATTCAGATGATGAGGATGTGATAGAATGGTTTGTAAAGGCACATAATGATGTTGGGAATTAGATAACACATTTAGGGGAGATTATAGAGGAACCAAATTCATTATAAGGAGAATATCAAATATCCACTATAGCATATTTGTCAAAAGCATCGAGGTTCCACTCTTTTTGACTCAATGGAAGTATTGGAGGGAAACACATTGTACCTCTTACTAATGGAGGAACACCCTTAATTTTATTGATCAATGTGTGGTAGCAAAATTTAGGTTGAATATAGAAGAGTTTATAGGTTTTGATGTAGCAATGGTAGATGGATATTCCTAGGCATGTAAGCAAGTCATTCACAAATTACAAGTGGTATTGGATGGTCATCCTATTACACAACTTTTATATTGTTCCTTTAGGAGGAGCTCATATGGTATTAGCGATTCAGTGGTTGCATTCATTGGATGAGTTTACTCAGAAGTACTAGAAAATGATATTATGTTCTGTTGAGCAAGGGCACGAGAAAATTATTAAAGGTATGATAGGTGGATCAACACAATAGATTTTTACACACTGCTTAGAGAAGCTTTTAAGATGAGAATTGAGCTGGGTTGTTGAGTGTTATATCATTAAGGGTATACCTTAGGACACTAATACTTCCAAGAAGGTTGAGTATCATCGAGATATTCAAGTATTTTTGGATAAGTCTACATTGGAGCTTGGTGATATGCCTTCATGTATTCCACTAGATAGAGATTTCTAGTATACTATTGAGTTGGCATTGGGGACTAGACCCATTATTGTTACCTCCTATAGTTATCCTCATGCTTTTAAGGATAAGATAAAGCATACTATATAGGAGTTGTTGGACTTAGGGTACGTTAGACCAAGCACAAACTCATTTGCTTATCCAATGATATTGGTGAAGAAGCCAGATGAGACCATGAGAGTGTGCATTGATTACTGGGCCTTGAAAAATAAAACTATCAAGAACCGATAAGTGATACCCCATTGATGAGTTGTTCGATAAAATACATGGAGAAATTTACTTCACAAAGATTGATTTGTGCTCTAGATACCATTAGATGTGGGTTAAACCCAAAGATGCACATAAGACTACTTTTCAATGTTATTGTGGGTACTTTAAAGTTCTTAGTGATACCTTATGGGATCACTAATGATCCAACTACCTTCTAGTTGATGATGAATAACATCTTCAGGCATAAATTGTAGAGATTTGTGTTAATGTTCTTTAATAAAAATCTTTTCTACAATAGGACTTGGGGGAGCAGTTGGTACAGTTGGATACAATGTTAGCCATTTTACAATAGTAGACCTCTTTTCGAAGAAGACCACGTGTGAGTTTGGGATGCAGAAAATACTTTACCTTGGACATATCATTAGTGCTTCAAGTATACAAATGGACTAGAAAAAAGTACAATCTATTCAAGAGTGGCATACTTCTTGGACATTGGTAAAACTACAGGGTTTCCTAAGCCTATGCAGTTGTTATAGGATATTTATTAGGATTTTTTCTCAGCTAGCAGCCCCTTTGACTAAATTGACCAAGAAGGGTGCTTTCTCTTGGTCCACAATAGCTCAACAGGCATTTGATCGACTAAAGAAGGAAATGTGCATTAGACCTATTCTTGCTATACCTGATTTTTTACTACCTTTTGTGGTTGAATGTGATGCTTTCTAAGAAGGCATCGGTGCTGTCCTTATGCAAAAAGGACAACCTATCTCTTTTGAGAGTCACAAGTTAAGTGTAGTTGAGTGACAATTTTCCATTTATGATAAGGAGATGTTGGTAGTGATGCATGCACTAGCCAAGTTCAGATAATATTTGGTTTGTGGGCATTTTGTGGTGCTTACAAATCACAACCCGAGGTTCTTTCTATAATAGCGTGATCTTAATTATAGACAACATAAATGGGTAAATTGTAAGTCTATGACTTTGATATTGAGATGTCAAAGGGAAGAACACCTGGTTGCAGATACCTTATCCAAAAAACTTGAATTATTAACTATTTCTTCAGTAGAGGTTGATCGGAGAGAGGAGTTGATTATTGAGTATGCTAAAGACACTTTTGCTATAGGATTGATAGAGGGTACTATTGTTGCCAAGGATAGAGACAAGAGGTATCAGGTCAGGCATGGCATTATCTTGTATAAGGGAAGAATCTTCTTGGTTCTAGGGTCAAATATTAAGAAAAATATCATTACGATTTTCCATGATTCTTCGTTTACAGGGTAAACTGGGTTTTCAAAATCTACAAATAGGTGAGGACTAAGTATTCTTAGAAGAGCTTGAAGGATAATGTATTGTAGTATGTATGGGAGTGTGATGTTTTCCAAAGGATGAAACATGAGACTATGCACCTAGCAAGTGTGCTTCAATCCCTTCATATTCCTTAAAAAAAATAGGAAGTTGTGTCCATGGACTTCATCACAGGTATAGTTGAGAAAATTGGAATCGGTAAAAATTAGCAAGGCAAAATAATAATAATAAATCAAGAATTGACAAAAAAATGGGTAAAAAATACATTAAAAAAGGAAGAAAATGCAAGTTTTCACTAACAAAAAAAGTGTGGTATTAAGTTGGTAGACCTCTCTCTCTAGTTTGGAACAAGCAAAATGAGGCAAAATGAAAAATAAGCAATTTATGTCGTTTCGTCTACCCATGTTGTTGCGGAAAATTATTTTGGTAAAAAGTCTAGATTTTATCGACAAGGGTAGGAATTGGAAAAAATCAATACTTTTTGCATATTTTCTCAACTATGATCATAGGTTTACCTCGGGTTGGAGGGAAGAGTTGTATTTTTGTGGTTGTAGATCGATTGACGAAATATGCACACTTTTTCTCCATTTTTAATGTTTTTAGGAAGTCACAGGTAGCAAATGTGTTCTTTAGAGGTCTTTTGTCCACATGGGTTACCTTGGGCCAAATTATTTCTCGTGGAAGAACAAAGTAAAACCAAACTTGGTATATGAAAACATTTACGATATTATTGAATGGAAAACAAAGAAAACTACCATAGGAGATACTAAGATTCAAAAATTTGAGGGAAATGATTCAAAAACCCTAATTATCATAACATTTTCTATCACAGATGAATTACAACCTTATATTAGTTCAGTAAAAATATCTTCTGAATCTTGGACAATATTAGAAAAAATATTTGAAGGGAAGAATAAAGTCACCATTCTTCATCTACAAACTCAACTACATTCCTTAAAAATAAGCAATGGGGAAAGCATAGAACTTTTTCTAAAGAAGGTAGCAGATATTAAAATAAAATCGTTAACTCTTGGATAGGAGCCTAAAGATGAAATTCTTATTCAAGTAACCATGAGAGCACTTCCAGACAACTATAAGCATTTGGTCACATCTCTACAAATATTAAGTAAAGATACTTCTTTTGATGACTTAGTCAATATCCTTTAGGAATATGAAGTGGAACACACTATGAAAGATGATATGACTAACACTGCACTAAAATTAAAAGATAATATGCAAGGAAATATTGCTTCATCTAGAAAAGGACGAAGAACATGGTATTGTCAAATATGCAGAAAGAAAGGTCATAGTAGCAATTATTGCAAGTACAATCCCATAAACCAGAATCAAGGAGCTCATATAAACGATGAGAATAAATTTCAATCAAGACAATATCAAAGGAATTCTCATCAACAATAATTTCAGCGATCAACCAATTATTCTTAATTGGAGTACCGAAAGGGAAATCAGAAAGGACACCTGGTTCAGAGGATAGAATAAATTGAAGAACTGGATGAACACTCAAAAAATTATCAGGAGAAAGCTTTATCAACAAATGTAACTTTTTTGCTTGAACAGGTTACAAAAATTCCAGAGAAAGGATACAAAGTTCAATATGAAGAAGAAGATCCATATTGAAGACTAAAGTCTTCAATACCCAAATAATGTAATATATGGGGTATTGGATTTAAAGTCTATTACATCATTTAGATCATGTAAATGTACCTTCCTAGGTACATACTTAGGATATTAGATTACTTTAGGGGGAAGTTATCTAGTTACTTTATGCAATGTAATAAATGCACAAGTGTCAATGTGCAAGTTTTAAATGTGCAAGGTGTCCCTTGCACAACTAGGTAGAGTGTTGACCAAGTAATCTATCTTCCATTATAAAAGGGCCTCCTTGTAAGATTTTGATATGTAAGTTAGTAGGTAGTAGTAGTAGTACTAGGTGACTCCATTAGTGATGGAATACATTATAATTCTGTAGCATCTTGCATGGAGTGTCTATTTTCTCTATAGCAATATTGTATTCATTTTCGTAATTTCTATTTACAACATATTTCTACTATCTCGTAAATTTACTTTCTCTTTTATTTTTTGCATCCTGTGATTGTCATCTACCATTACAATCTACCTCAAAAGCTAACAATTTACAATCCCTACAATTCAGTTCATCACTTGGTGAAGTGTTATATTATTTGAAGCTTCCATGGTCTTCTCGTATCCACCATGTCTTTTATGTTTCTTGTCTTAAATAATTTATTGGATAAAAGGTGTAGTCCTAGATAGATCTTCTAATACTCAATGAAGAAGGGCAAAGCACTCTCCATCTAGAGGCAATATTATAATATAGATTTTATAATATGCAATCTTGCCAAATTTAGGAGTTTTTTATCAAGTGGTAGGATCTTTTAGAAGAAGATGCAACATGGGAACTTGATAGCATTTTCTAGTCATTTCCAACTATGAGGACAAACTTTATAATGAGGAAGACATGTAACAACTCCACTATAGCCATTTTGACTATCTTTATTATTGATAACTTAGGCCCTAGGATAAGGTACTCCATCCTTGAGAATTAGGGTTAGGGTTATTGTTGATTTGGTTTATAGATAGGATAAGTTATGTTGGATCATATTTCATACATAAATATTAGTCATCTTTATTGCATATATGAGACCTCACCCTCTTTAAGTGGCGATGAGAATTTACCCTATTTAAGTGGCTAGGATTTTATTGATTTGGAATCTAAATTTTTTTACTTGCATTATTGATTTTTTAATATTGAATATGATTTATTGTTCTAGTGGATGTTTTCTTGTGCACATTATTGAATTGCTATTGCTATTGTTATATTTATGGAAGTTGTTTCATTACAAGGCTTATCATTTGATGACATGGTGGATAACTACCTCAATCAACTTATGGCATGAGAAAGTTATACTTTATGGTAAAGCATGGTGTTCTAACACACTTTAGTGATGCCAAGTTTATTATTGATAGGTCATTAGTGTGACTTTGAAAGCCTCAAAATGAGGTATAATCATATCATTTTGTAATAAAGGTTTATGGAGTGGTAGATATTGGAATTAAAAATTTGAATCTATAAATTTTATTTAGTTTTATTAGTTTTACATATTTATGCATTTTTATTTATATTTATATCAACGTTTGTGCCAATAGATTATTAACACAATTTTGGAGGCCTCGTATGGATTACATTATATTAGTTTGTAGTGAAAGTTGTTTATAGTGAAAATTGTGTAAAAATAGGTATTATAATGTAGATTTTAAGCATATAAAATTTATTTAGTTTTATTATAGTTACATGTTTTTAATATATTTATTATTAAAGGTGTGTTTAAAAGTAAAAATAACCTCTTATCTTTTGGCAAGTATAAATATTTAAAAAAACATGCAAAAAAATTATAAATCATATCCTTGCACTAGATCTTTTTATCTACATTCATTTTATATAAAAATTATAATAAATTAGTAATATTTGTGTCCTAACATATTTACTCACAATAATTTATTGAAAATTGTATACTCTTTGAGTTGAAAATAAACAAGAAATCTAATATTGATAAAAATATTATGAAAATTATATCATCAATTAAATCTCTTTGTGTAGAAGATATATTCATAGAGTGTTTGCCAAAAATTGTACGGAATCATCTCTTACTCATGCTCACTATACCCTCATAAGACTTTAAAAATAAGGACAATTTCTACTAAAATACATAATTTAATATATTTATGTATTTTCATTTAGAATACAAAAATTGTATTCCTATTTTATACTTCGTTTGCAATATTTTTATCAATTTATACCTAACTCTAATTCTCAACATACTATGAAGCTAAGCATACTATGTTTTTAAATAAATTGGGGTTGATAAGCTAGAACTTTGTTAAAATGACATGGTTTTAACCTTCAAAGTTGTGCAATAAAAGAGGAAGCACAACAAAGTCATTATCCAAAAAATGCAACCTATATTTATAGATAATGCAAATATAAATATAATACATAATTCAAGGCTTATATATCCATATCGACAACAATACAAGTACTTTGTACATGAGGTGGGTAGTTTTGTAGTATGTAAGTCACTTTGTTCCGATAAATTTGTAAAGTGAGAAAGGGAGAAAATTTGAGATTAAGATGACAAAGTAGGAGAATAAGAAGAAGCACGAGGAGAACAAAAGTAGTCTAATAAAATGATAAGCTATATATAAATTTATAATAATTACAAGTAGTTTTGAGGTAAAGTGGTTTAGCTTCCTAACTAATCAATAAGTAGTTTAAATGGAAATTACAAAATTATTGCTTCTACCTCCTCTGCAACTAGTGCTAATCCAAGAAGTGGTAAGTGGAAATATTAGATAAGTGTATATGTGTCCCTGTTGACTTACATTAAAAAGGTACTCTTTGTACATTTTGTTGTTCGATAGTGGCACATGGAGTTGGCATTATCTCTTTATATCCATTAATGCCACTAACATTGGCACCACCACAAGGTTGGCACCATGGTGGTGATGATGGCATGGGTCAAGTGGCTCCATGAAGGATTCTAATGTCATACAAAGGATGACATTTACCTATCTAGTGAGTCAAGATGGGTGCTTAGGCCTACAATCTAAAAGTATTATGGTGTCATCATCCTTAAGACCTTGAGAAACCCCAATTTTATCATATTATTATCCTTATTCAAATTATTAAAACGTATTTCAATTTTTACATCTCTCTTAGTTGATATTTCCCATTTTGAACTTAAATCATTATCATTTAAGCTAATTTGGTGCATGTGGTTCAATGAAAAGATGAGTATTTTTTAGGGAAATTTATTTATTTGTTTTTTATGTAAATAAAGGTAATGCTCTTAATCATGATTTTTATAAACCTTTCTATTTCACCAATATATTATTTGGTTATACAATGAGGTAGATTACTTGTTATATTTAAAATCAGGTTTATCCTTTTTTGAGTCTAAAACCCTTTAGAGACTTATGTGACAAGAATGTATATTCATTATTATATCTCTAGGATTTTAATGATCTCATGGAATATTCCTTCTATGTATGGTACAAAAATGTGAGGGACATCGTTTGATTAGGGTATAGAACATGAACATTTTCAAGCATGAACCTTTGGAGCATTCCCAAAGGTAATCTCAAATTGAATATTATTGATATTTGTTAGTCACATAATTTAAATGTTTTAATGGGAAAACTTTAAGAGCGCTTGTTTTTTATATAGAATGATAGTGTGAAGAGGATTCATGTTAGGACCCTATCCTAACACAACCATTTTTATGTACTTGTATAGTGTTGGTGTATGTTTACACCTTGGGCGCCTAGTGTATATGGGCCCATTATGATGTAACCTTTACTTTTATTATAACTAGGAATTAGTAGCTTGGGTCCCCTCTTTCATGTGGTCCAACCCTTGAGCATTAGGGTTAGGGTAAATAAAAGTCTACATAAGGACATGGATTTGGAGTAGAATGTATATCATATTTTTCTCAAATTGTATTGGAGTTTTGCTTCCAAAGAGGTTACCCCCTCAAAGAGGCTTGCAATATATGTTCCACTTGATTTATATAATTTTGTTGCATTTCCAATAAATTATTTTCTTAAGCATTTCTATTAATTATTGCATTTATATTCTAGTTATGCTTAATTTTACTTGAATGTTCCTAACAAGTGGTATCAAAGCTCTTTCCAAGGCCTAAAATACAATAACAACAATAGTTCTTGTCCTCATGTTTATTTTTATATTATATAAAATTTTCAATATGCTTATTTTCGTTAAAATATCTTTAAAAAACATAATTTTTTTAAATATTTTTAGTGGATTAGGTTAGAAACCCTATGCCAAGGGTATTTAAAATATCATAGAGGAGCTGCTATTTTTGGCTAAGCTATATTATCCATAAAGTGTTTAGTGAAGTGATGGATGCTTAAAATCTAATACCCAAGTCTTAGACAACAAATGTATATGGTTGCGAGCTCCCACGTACCCTTGGGTATATAGGGATACCCCCTAGGAATAGGTGAAGCCTTCACCCGTAGGAAGAGATTGGTTGTTTTATTTTCATGATACACATGTATGCAATTAGCTCTAGGAAGTTACTCTCATAGTACCTTTATAAATAAATAGTATGACTATAGGTATGGTGGAACCCTCCATAGTTAGAGCCCTAAAATATTAAGCCAACCACTAATCGTGAATGAGATTGTATATCAGAGAGCCCACAAAATTATATACACCTTGAATTAATTTATCCCTATTAGAACCTTGTTTTAAGTCCTTTCCAATTTAAAATGAAAACCAATTTTGAGCATATTGTAGAAAACACTAATGTGGTCGTAGTCTAGTAGTACAAAGAATATCTAGTGTGATAGTACAAAGATATACAATTTGGCAATATAGAGAATTTATAGTTGATAGTTAGAGTAGTTAGTTGTCCATCATTAGAGTGATCAGTTGTTAATAGTAAAAGAAATGGTTGGTTGTAATAGAGCTACCCAAGAGCTAGAGAAATTAAGCAACCTGGTGAAACAAATTAAAAACCATCAGTCACAAATCCTTTAGGCATTATCTAAAATAGAAAAAATGGATAAAATGGATAACCTTGAGAATTATTTAATAGACCCAAATGCAAAATATGACATTATGGTAGGATAATCACCAAGGAGTGAAGATGATAGTTTTAAGGGCAAATCACAAAATACCTTGTCTCTAAATACAAACTCAAAGAATATATAAGCTATACTTTAAAAAAATTGATGGAGAGGACCCAACCGTTTGGTTGTATTGGCCTAAACAATATTTTTCTCTTCATTTCACTCCCCATATCAAAGGCTCGCAATTGCACCTTTTAACCTAGAACATGAAATAGTTCAATGGTACCCATGGTTATAGAGTATGCATTTGTGGCTCACTTGGGCTAAATTTAAGACATAATTATTCACCCTTTTTGGACCCAATGAGTGTGAAGATTTTATCAGAGCCCTCATCAAGTTAATACAAATGACATCCATTTGTGATTACCAGATGTAGTTTGAAAAGCTAGCAAATCACACTAGGGGATTGAGTATCGAGTTTTTCCAAAGTTGTTTCACTAGTAGATTAAAGAGAGATATTCATAATAAAGTGAAATGTTTAAGCCAAACAACATGATGGTAGTTATAGAATTATCTGGGCTTACTAAAGATAAATCCATAACACAAATATGTACTTTCAAACCTTTAGAAGCTCAAACTCTATTTCCATCCCAAACATCATCAAGCTCATAAAACAAACCACCCCAAATAAAATGTCTCACCCGAGAAAAAATGGAGGCATGTAGTGCATAGGGACCATGTTACAAATTTGATGATATATATTCTTTAGGTCATAAGTGTATAAAAAAAATTATTTTTACTTTATATGGATAAACCTTCCATTAGGGAACCACATGATGAAGGGGGGACCATAGAGAAGAAAATCAACCTGAGGAGTCTGAATTGACAGAGGAAGAACCACCTAAAATTTCAATACATGCATCAGCTAGAATTTCTACTTCTTAATCCATGAAAGTGGTAGGGCATTTCAAGGGCCAATGACTCATAATTCCTATTGATATGGTTGTACCTAAAATTTTATTGATCCTTGGGTAGCTAAAAAATTAGCCTATTACATCTACTCTTGTAGTTTCATTTGAAGTCATAGTTGCCAATGGGGGTACTCTACCATGCAGAGGAAAATACGAAAATGTAAAGGTGATTATGGCTAATTACAACCTTAGTTAGACATGTTTTCCCTTCCTTTAGGGGACATGACTTTGTGTTAGAAACTCAATGGCTTTGTACCCTAGGCTTGATAGTATGGGATTTTTCTAAGTTATGGATGTAATTCATCAAACATGGGAAGAATACACTCTCTATGGCATGACCATAGGTCCTAACCAACTCATAAGATCACATCAAATGAAAAAAAATTAAATAAATTATCTCAACAGGTGGTGGCATAAATGTTTACACTACAGGCCTCGAATACCAATAATACAATTTAGCTACCCATACACTCGTATTTATGGAACCATAAGGTTTACCACCACAATGAATCCATGATCATTCCATTAAGCCAGTCTCAGGAAGATTATTGCCTAACATCCATCCCTACTGATACCCATATGTGCAAAAGACAAATTGAAAGGATGGTGCAGGAGCCATTTGATCAAGAGTCAACCCATGTTATTCCCCAATACTATTGGTTCACAAGAAGGATGGGTCTTGGTGGTTATGTGTGGATTTTTTAGAACTCAACAAAATTACCATAAAGGACAAATTTTTCCTTCCCATAATTGATGAGTTATTGGATGAACTCTATGGTGTTTGCTTCTTCTCAAAGTTGGGTCTTTATTTAGGATACCATTAGATCATATTATGGGAAGAAGATATTTGAAGGATAACATTCTACACTCATGAAGGCCATTATGAATTCCTCATCATACTATTCAATATTACTTACGGATTATCACATTTCAGGGGCTTATGAATGTAATCTTTCAACCATTTCTACATAAATTAATTTTGATATTTTTTAATGATATTTTTATTTACAATCGTATATGGATGGAATATTTGCAATATTTAGATTAAACAATGTAACTCCTAGTTGATAATCAACTATGTGGTAAATGATCCAAATGTTATTTTGGGATGCAAGAAGTGGAATACCTAAGCCATATAGTTTCAAGGGACGGGGTCAAGGTGGATTCTAAAAATATTACTACCATGCAAGAATAGCCCAAGCCACAAACTCTCAAAAGTATTTAAGGTTTCTTAGGCCTCATTGACTATTATAAAAAAATTGACAACTCTAACATAAAATAATTTTGACAACTCTTTACTAATTGCTTAAGGAAATATTACATCTCCTTTGACGACTATGTTATGGAAGAACTTGTTTTTATGATCAACACTCATCAAACATACCTTTTGTGACTCAAACAAGCTATGCTCTCTACTCCCATGTTGGCTATTCCTAATTTCTCCAAGCCATTTGTGGTCGAAAGTGATGCCTCTAAAAATGGAATTGGTGCAATGCTTACACAAAAAGGGTGGCCATTGGTTTTTACTAATAAGGCACTATCATGATAAAACAATTTATGAGAAGGATATGATGTCAATATTACATGCTATCAACCAATAGGAGCTTTATCTTATTGGGAAATATTTTTCCATCAAAACAGACCACCACAACCTTAAGTAATTTCTTGAGTAGAGTGTATCTATACACAAACAAAAAAAAGGGGTTACCAAACTATTAGGGTATGACTATGAAGTCATTTATAATAAGGGGAAGGAAAATGTAGTTGTTGATGCACTATCCACCAATTTGAGAATTAGGGTATGCTATGTGCCATATCTACTCCACTTCCTCAATGGACCCACTAACTTCAATAAGAAGTGACCCAAGATTCCACCTTGCAATCCTTAATTCAACATCTTCAAAATGACCTTGACTCTTGCCTAAGATATATACATGGGATGGAAAACATCCGTGAAACCAAAGTCACCTTGTCATTCCTAAAAACTTGTTATGAGTCTATACTATAAGGAATGCATGCTTCTCTGACTACAAGATATTTAAGCTTCTCAAAGACATGAACGGTTCAAACACACCTTTTTTAGGCAAGGATGAAAAAGGATATCAAGACCTTTTTTATGGAATGCAACACTTTTCTACGTGTTAAGGTGAAAATATTCTCACACCAAGCACACTCCAACCTCTTCATATTCCAAAGACTGTTTGGACAAACATTTCTATGGATTTTATTGAAGGGCCCCCAAGTTTAGAGCTAAAATAGTCATTCTCATGGTGGTGGATTGCCTCTCTAAGTATGCTCATTTCTAGCCTCTAACTGACCCTTACAAAGCCTCAATCCTAAATATTCATTGATTCTATTTTTTGCCTTCATGACATGCTCCAGTCCATCGTATCCAATTGTGATCCCATATTTATTAGTCATTTCTAATAGGAACTATTCAAGCTACATGACACATAATTTAAGATGAGCTCAACATACCATCCCTAGACTAATGAGTAAATTGAAATTGTCAATAAGTGCCTGAAAACTTATCTCCATTGATTTGCATCTAAGAAACTGACTCATTAGGTCAAATGGATTTCTTTGGCTAAGTGGTGGTACAATACTTCTTATCACTCCATCGAGATGACACCATATGAAGTAGTTTATGGACACTTTCCATTGTTGCTTTTGTCATACATTTTGGGTAGTTTTGAGGTTCAAGCAATGGATTCCACTCTCATAAAACATGCATAACTACTTCAACATCTCAAAGATAATCTGGCTATGACATAAAATCATATGCGATAAAAAATAGACCAACACTATTTTGAGCATAATTTTAACATTAGGGATATGGTGTTCCTATGTTCGTAGACCTACAAGAAATCATCATTGAAACTTCATGATAATCAAAATATGGCACCAAAATTCTATGGATTGTATAAAGTGCTCCAATAAATTAATCCCGTGGCCTACAAGCTAGAATTATTATCTTCTTTCACGATACATCTAATTTTCAATGTCTCATCTTTAAATAAGGTCCTTGGAAACCATATACAAGTTTAATACACACTACTCTAATTGTATGAGAAAGGCTCAATCATCTTAGAATATATGAATATTTTGGACCAACATACAAGGACACTTTACAACCACAACCTCCTTGATGTTCTAGTATAGTGGTGTAGACTACAACCAAAAGATGCCACCTAGGAGTTGCTCCATCACCTACAACAACAATTTCCTCACCTAAAGCTTTGGGAATAGATCTTCTTGAACGGGAAGGACATGTTAAGGCCTTGTCCTAACACAATTATTGTTATGTACTTGTCTAGTGTTGGTGTATATTTGCACCTTGGGCGCTTAGTGTGTATAGGTCCATCATGATGTAACCTTTACTTTATTATAAGTAAGAATTAGTAGTTTGAGTCCCCTCTTTCATGTTGTCTAACCCTTGAGCATTAGGATTAGGGTAAATAAAAGTCTATATAAGGACGTGGATTTGGAGTAGAATGTATCTCATATTTTTTCAAATTTTTTTGGAGCTCTGCTTCTAAGGAGGTTGTCCCCTCGAGGAGGCTTACGATATTTGTTCTTCTTAATTAATATAAGTTTGTTGTATTTCCAATTAATTATTTTCTTAAGCACTTGTGTATTTTCATTCTCACTTAGTTTATAAGCATTTTTTTATTTATGGAAAACATCCCAAAAGGGATGCCACTTTCGGGTAAGACCCAAGGAGGCAGGGGTATCCATTCCACCAAAAATGCCCAGGACTCGCACTCGGCCTACCACCTTTGACATACTCAAGGAGCAAACAAACACACAAAACCAATTTAAAAATAAATAAATAACAACAAAAATAATAAAATAAAATAAAAAACATGTTCCTTGAGTGTGTCAAAAACAAAAGCACAACCAAACACACACAATAAGATAAAAGAAACCACAACACAAACCACATAGAAAAACACAAGAACCACATAACAAAACACAAACAAGACAAAAGCAATAGAACACTACAAAGACATAACAAAAAAAACATGAAAAATAAACACAACCAAGACCTAAAAAAAATAAAAATAAAAAACAACAAACAATAGAAAATAAACAAAAATAAAAAACATAGAAAACATTCACACATAAAAACATGAATTAACTGAAGAGGGATTTTAGGATCAAGATGATGGTGGGAGCAGCAGGTGCAGCAGCTGGAGCGCAGTTTGGAGCAAAAGCGGATGCTAGGCTGGAATCGGATCCAAAAAATAGCGCTGGATTCTGGGCGGGCCCGGATCCTGGGGGTTCAGGCACGCCGGGCCCGGGCCGGGCCCAGGCGGATCCGCGACAAGGTCGGTTGAGGGTCTCGTGTGCGATGGGTTCGGTGGGGTCGGGATTCTGGGCCCGCGCCCCCTGCCTGGCACTGTCGCGTCGGATGGCCTTGGGAAGGCTCCCCCCGATCCAGGGCAAGGGCGGGCCCCGGGTGGCCACAAACCCTCCTACCAACAGGTTTTGGCGGGCTCCAGGACCCCTGCACGGGCCCTGGGTGTCGGGCTTTCCCTCCAAGGCACCCACATTTCCATCCAGGAGGAGGTTTACTCATCCCTGGTTTCTGATTCTTCATCCTCCCTGGTTGGGAAGTTCCTGGGCGGGCGCCCAGACATGGAGACGATCCGCAAATGGGCGGCCACCAAATGGAAGGTCTCCGGCCATATCCAGCTGGTTGCCCTATCCAGAGGCTTTTTCATTATCAAACTCAACAACAACGAGGATGCTGAGAAGATCCTGTCGGGCGGGCCCTGGTTCTTGGGTCGCAAGAGCCTTTTTCTCAGACGTTATGGTGCAGACTTTCACCCCAGCACCCAAAGCATCAACTTTGCCCCGATCTGGGTTCGCCTTCCGGACCTCCCCTTCCATCTGTGGCGCGAAGATGTTCTTAAGCTCATCGCCCAGTCGGTTGGAGATCTGGTGGCTTTTGATCCTGCGACCAAGGCTGGCTCTCGCATGGTGCATGCAAGGTTCTGTGCCAACGCCAACCTCGAATCTGAGCTCCCCTCCTCGGTGACCATCTCTTCTGGGTCCTTCTTCTGGTGCCAAACCCTTATCTACGAAAACAAACCTGCCTTCTGCACCTCTTGCAGCTCTCAAGGCCACCTCCCTCACCAGTGCCCGGCTTCCAGGAAGGCGGCAGGCCCTAATCCCAAACCCCTGCCCAGTTCTGGTCGGGCCCCCTCCCAGGATCCTTCTCATCCCAACCCTAGCAATCCCCTCAAGGAGGTTTCCCCTTCAGGCCCCCAGGTCCTCGTGCCCAGTTCGGAGGGTGTCCCCCCCAGCGACCCCTCCGGGGACCCGATCCCAGATCCCCCCCCGCAGCCCCTTCTGGCCCCGCAAGCCCCGGCTCCTTCCGGGATCCAACCCTCCCCCCCCAACCCCTTCTGACCCCGGCCCCCAGGATCCCTTCCCGGAACCTACCCCCTTGGTGTGTGGGTCCGAGCGATCTAATGATGAGACCGAAGGCAGCTCTCCATCCGAGTCCGACGAAGTCAGCCCCAAAATGACCCGGAGTAGATCCTTTGCCACAGATTTTGGCACCAAAGGTAAACGAGGGCGGCCCACCCTCTGCGAACAGCGGTCAAGGATCACCGAGGACGATATTGCTAGCGGTTCCCAGACTACGTTACCCGATGTTGGTACGAACTTTCGCAAGGCGGATGACGCCCGATCCAAACCTCCCGCCCAGGCTGGAAAGGGGGGCAGGCGACCCCAAAAGGGTGCCAAATGAAGCTAATCTCCTGGAACATCAGGGGACTCAATGGAGTCCCCAAGAAAAGGATCCTCGGCCAACTCCGTAGGGATCACCGCCCGTCCTTCATCCTCCTCCAGGAGACCAAGATAGATGACGCCGCTGCCCGACGAATAGCCCATGCTACCTGGCGCAACTGCGAACTTCTCTCCACCCCCGCGGCTGGCTCAGTCGGGGGCCTCATGTGCATGTGGGACCCTCGATCTTACGAGGGAAGGCTCATTTCTTCATCGCCCAGAATCATGAATATTCTGGTCCATTGCCTCAACTCTAAGCGATCGTGGATCCTTTCCAACGTCTACGCTCCCAACAGTCCCGTTGAGAAAGCAAGGCTCTGGCAGGAGATCAGCTCGATGAGAGAAGCCTTCGCTCCCCTGCCCTGGATCCTGGTCGGGGATTTCAATAGCCCCCTGTTTTCCTTTAACAAATGCGGGGGCTCAGAGGTCAGAACCAAAAGCATGGATGACTTTGGGGCCTTCACCGCCCACAATGAGCTCATGGATGTCAGTCTGAAGGGAGCCCGGTTCACGTGGTCCAACAAGAGAGCGGGACCCAACCACATTCAGGTAAGGTTAGATAGAGTGTTCTTGTCTAAGGAAGCCCTCCCCATTTTTGCTGACGCCTCCCTTTTGGCCCTCCCCAAAATCGGGTCCGATCACAGCCCCCTCCTCCTCGAGACTGATCATCGCCCCCCCAGGAGACCCTTCCGGTTTGAGTCCATGTGGCTTCACCACCCCGACCTCCGGGCCCAGGTCGGCTACTGGTGGGCTCCCCCTGTCCCTGGCCGCCCCGTCGAACAGGTCTTCCACAAGTTGAGACGCCTCAAGGAGCACCTCAAGACTTGGAACAAAGAAGTGTTCGGTAATATCTTTGAAAGCAAGGAGGTTATCAAAAATAAACTCGAGGACATTGAGTCCAGATTCCAAGTTGGCTCTCAAGAGCCCGGCCTCAGGGAAGAGGAACGCACTGCCCTCAACGAGTACCACAATATCCTAGCCAGGGAGGAAACCTTCTGGAGGCAGAAGTCGCGTGCTCTATGGATCCAAGATGGCGATGCAAACACCAAGTTCTTTCATGCATCGACCCTCCGAAATAGGGGCTCCAACAGAATTGCCGAGCTGGTTGATAGCAATGGCAGCATCATCAACAAGGAAGAGGACATCCAAGCCGAGGCAGTCCACTTCTTCCAAGAGCTCCTGGGCGATGGACCTCCTATGTCCTCTGAGGCGGCCGACTCCCTTCTGGCTCACATCCCGGCGTCCGTCCCGGCCATGGCTAATGCAAAGCTGGTTCAAGCCCTGTCGGACTCAGAAATCCATGCTGCCACCTTTTCCATGAAGGCTGAGGCGGCTCCGGGCCCGGACGGGTTTCCTCCCCACTTTTTCCAGACTTTCTGGGACATCGTGGGCCTTGATGTTTGCGCTGCCATCCGGGACCTGCAGTTTTCCAGATCCATCCCCAGAGGCATCAACTCTACATTCATAGCCCTGATCCCGAAGACCCAGGCCGCTAGGTCCCTGTCAGACTTCCACCCCATCAGCTTGTGCAATGTCCTCTATAAAATTTTGACTAAAGCCATGACAACCCGCCTCAAAGACATTCTTCCCCTGATCATTTCCCCTTGCCAGGGAAGTTCCGTCAAAGGCAGGCTGATCACAGACGGGGTCATCATCATGCATGAGGCCATTCACTCAGCTGTCCTATCCAGAAAGGCCCATTTCCTGCTCAAGCTCGATATGAATAAGGCTTTTGACAGGGTCGATTGGAGCTTCCTGTCCAAGGTCCTCCTCAAATTTGGGTTTCACCCCTCCTGGGTCCATCTCATCAACAAGTGCGTGTCCTCCCCCTGGTTCTCTATCCTAGTCAATGGTTCCCCGATCGGGTTCTTCCCCAGCTCCAGAGGTCTCCGCCAAGGTGATCCCCTATCCTCGATTCTCTTTATTATCCTGGCCGAGGCCCTGGGCCGCACCATTTCGAATGCTGTAACTCGCGGTCTTATCTCGGGCATCAGGCCGACGTAGGACCTCCCCCCCGTGTCCCATCAGCAGTTTGTGGATGACACCATTCTGGCCTCCTCGGCCTCGGTCCCTCAAGCTAAGGCCCTCAAGAGCATTCTTACCCTGTACGAGGAGGCAGCTGGACAAAATATTAACCTACGAAAAAGCAAGATTTACTTCATCAACACCCCCGTGGCTAGGCAAATTAAAATCGAGCGGATCCTAGGCTGCTCCCCCGGCTCCCTCCCTTCCTCCTACCTCGGGCTTCCTCTGTTCACAGGGGCGTCTTCCAAGGCGTTGTGGAGTGGGATGATTGAGCGGATTCAAAGAAAACTCGCCCCCTGGAAAGGCCACCTTCTCTCTCAGGCCGGCAGAGCCACTCTCTTGGCGTCCGTTCTCCAAAGCATTCCAATATACTTCATGTCGGTCTTCAGAATTCTGGCCTCCATTGCTACCCTCATTGAGCAAATTCAGAAACGTTTTCTCTGGTCGGGAGGCGAAGACAAAAAAAGGATTCCCCTGGTCTCCTGGCCCCTGGTCTGCCGCCCCAAAGATGAGGGAGGGATCGGGCTTAGACGGGTGGTTCCCATGAATAAGGCCCTTCTGTCCAAACATGCCTGGAAGGTTCATACCAATACCCCTGACGAATGGGTTTGCATTGTACGTAGGAAGTATTGCCACAGTCACCCCTTCCTCGAGGATTCCCAGCCCCGCGACGGATCTGCCTTCTGGAAGGCCCTGCTTTCCACCAGAGATATTGTTCAGCAAGGGACTAGATGGCTCCTTGGAGACGGTGCCAAGATCGACTTTTGGGAGGACAGATGGATCCTCGACGAGGCCCTGAGCTCCGACAGAGAACTCCTTCTTCTCAAGCCTGGGCTAGCGGACCGCGGGCCCAGAGTGTCTGACTACATGACCCTATGTCAGGGGCAGACCACCTGGAAACCCATCCTGAACCCCAGGTTCCCGCTTCAAGCTGCCAGACTTCAGCGCATCCTCAGTGCGACAGTCATCCCTTATTTTGGTGACAGTGATAGATGCGTGTGGCATGGCTCTCCCAGTGGCATCTTTTTTGTCAAGTCTGCTTACCATATTCAGAGAACCCCCGGGGCTACTACCTTCCCGACCCAGATGGTCTGGGCCAAGAAATTAATCCCCAAAATCAGCCATTTCGTCTGGGCGGCCGTCCAAAACAAAATCCTCACGATCAAAAATCTGATCAAGCGAGGTTTTCAAATCCCCAACAGATGTTTCCTCTGCTGTGCCGCTTGGGAGTCTACCAACCACCTTTTCTTAAACTACGCTTTTTCTTCTAAAGCTCTGGGCCTCCTCCTCTCCCAGTTTTTCGTTCAGTGGGTGGCCCCCAATTCCATTTCTGACCTCCTGTCTCAGTGGCCCACCCCCTTTGCCCATCCCTTCCTCCGCTTCCTCTGGAAGGCCTGCCTTCCCCACTTGCTCTGGCAAATTTGGCTCGAGCGTAACCGGCGAGCCTTTTCCTCCCCGGCCTGCTCCCCCCAGAGGTTGGCGATCAAAGCAGTCTCCTTTGCCTCCGAGAATTCCCGCTTCATTCCCCTTTCTGCGAAGCCCAGGCGATCGAGCGAAGCCTCCCTCCTCTCCTCCCTCGGCTTCCAGATCACCCCCCCGCTTCCCCTCCCGCCCCTTCCCCCCGATCCCTGATCAGATGGACTCCCCCCCCGGGTGGCTCAAGCTCAACTTCGACGGCGCTTCCAAAGGCAACCCCGGGCCCTCTGGGGCTGGCGGGGTTATCAGAGATGGTTCCGAGAATCTGGTCTCTGCCTTCGCGGTCCCGCTGGGCAGGCAAACTAACAACTTTGCTGAAGCTGCCGGCCTGCTCAGTGGCCTGTCGGCTCTCAGGGGCCCCTCCCCAAAAATTATTATCGAAGGGGACTCCCAAGTCATTATCAGAGGTGCCAGCAAGCCCGAGTCCTGCTCCTGGCGATTCCAGAACTCCATCCGGGAGGCCCTCTTCCTGCTCCAGGGCTTCCCCGACCACACCTTCCAGCATGTTCTCAGAGAAGGCAACAGGGCTGCTGACTTCATGGCTAATCTTGGCATCACCGTTGGAGAATTCACCACCTGGACCTCGCACTTCCCTGCAGGCCTAGTCCAAATTGCGCTGCAGGACCATCCCGATCATGATGTTTGCCCGGGCGTCTAGTCTTCCCCGTGGCTGGGTGACGAAGTCCCCCCGGTGTGTGCTTCCGCTGTCCAGTGCTTCCCGCCCCCGTGTCAGGCCGTCGACACGCTCCCCTGTCAGCGCAAGGATCAAGCTCCTCCCCGCAGCGGCCCGCGCCCCCTGCCTTGTCAGCTGCCCACGATGGCCAGCTGGCAGCCCTGTCAGCCCTATTTTTTTGTGCATGGTGGACTTCCCCATTTTTCTCGCTTTGATCTCAGCGTCGCCTATTTCCCGTGCCACGGCTACCCGTTCGAGGTCAACTCCGATGCGGCTCTCTCCCGGCCCTCCTCCGCTCAGCGCCCGCCAACTGGCGCTTTGGCAGTGGGCCTGCCCCATCCTCGCGTGTCAGCAGCTTGGTGCGCCCCCTCACCCCCTCCCCCCTCGTCCGTGTCGATCCCAGACGCGTGTGCTACTTTCCAAAGTTGGCGGCGCTTCCCCTTCTCAAGCCCCCGCACGGCCTTTATATTCCCCTCGCTGTCCCATCCCGCTGTCGCATTCCCCTTCCCCTGCTCTTTCTTCCTCGGTCTGGCATTCCCTGCCCCCTGTGTCCCCACCTTGCCAGCTCATCCCCCATGGCGTCCAAAACTATTTTTCTGGAGCCCCCTGTCCTCGAGTTGAGCGGACCTGCTCGCCTTTTCTCCGATGCCAAGAAATATACGCCATTCTTCAGCAAATTCGTCGGCCATGACGACGAGATCACCCAGGGATTCCTGGAGACGTGGAACGATGGAGAAGTGTCTGTCAAGGGCTTGCACTTCAAAATCTCTAAGGACTTCCTCACCGAAGTCACCGGGCTGCACCACGAGGAGAAAGGCCGAGTTGTTAGACGAGATAAACACAACTGGGAAGAGGAGCTTTCCCGCTTCCCAGACCACCAGTGGGACAAGGGCAACTTGCTCCGATCTCACCTTCCGGCGTCGTTCGACGATGCCATTGTCCCGGTTATGCAGTATATAACCTGTGATGATCCCGAGCAGTGGCTATTTAGCTTCCATCTCAGTTATTTTAACCACCTCCGCGGAGCTACCCTCATCAGCACCCCCCACTTCCTCCTCTACTCTTTGGGTCTGACCATCGAGCGAGCTCACAAGAACCATTCTCGACCCTTGCACCAGGGGCTCATGGTTGTCCTCTACAGACATGCCCTGGCCAACCAGCCCCAGCTTCACAACATTCCCCCCCTTTCTTCTGTCCCGCCCCCCGAGTCAGGCGTTTCTCCCCCGGGTTCCCCTGCTGCCAAAGGCTCCCCCGCCCCTGATGTTTCTTCTTCCCTGAAGCGCCGCAGGCCCGCGCGCAAGTGCAGGGCATCGAGCAAAGGCCCTGACGGGGCCCTTCCTCCAAGCTCTGGCCGCAAAAGGGCCTCCCCCGGACCCAGCCGGGCTGCAAAAAGTCCCAAGAACGTCAAAACAGAGAACCCGGAGCCCACTGTGATAAGCTCCGAGGCAGATGACGCGTTGCAGAAGACGGCCCTCCACGGCCTCCTGGATACTGCGGTCAGCTCTCTCAACACAGCTGCCCAAGCCGCGTCTCATGCCGCCAAGGCGTTGTCCGAGCTCCGCCGCATGTTGGAGGAAAGCGCTGCCAAGGGGCAGCGGCAATCCGAGCAGGCCGAGGACGGGCAGGGCCCAGTTAGCTAGGCCCCTGGCTTTCGCAGTTTCAATATGTTCCGTTTTTGGGTTTGTTTTTGTGGAGGTTCTCGGCTGCGAATGGTTTTGTTGGGCTTTTTGTTTTCTGTAGGTTCCAGGGCCCCGCGGTGGGGCCCTTATTTCTGTCATCTGCCTCCTGGGCCCCAGTACGGGGACGTCAATTCTGTTTTTATGTTTTACTGCTTTGGCTTATACTGTAATTAAGGTTTTGGGATCCTATTTAAAAAACCCGCTGTAAATATACTGCTACCTATCAAAAAAAAAAACACGAATTAACACAAACAAAGAGAAACCCAAGAACAAGAACGAAAAAAACACAAGAACAATAACAAAAAACATAAAAAAAAAACACAAAACAACAAAAACACAAGAACAACAAAAAACAACACAAAGAACACAAAAACAAAACAAAACAAAAGAACCCACCCACCTTAAAAAACTAAACAAAAAAAACAAAAAAGAAAAAAATTGAACATAACAATGACCTATCTAGACCAGAAGACTATTAAGGCAAGAATCAACAGAGGAAACAAAAGAAAGAATAGAATGAGCTAGGGAACTAAAAAAATTGAATGAACCAAAGAGAAGCAAAAAAAAAAACAAGAAGAAACTAGGTACCTTCAGAACTGGAGCCATCCAAAGAAATGATAGAAAGAAGAGCTTCCCTAATTTGAGAAGCCCACCATCTAGGAGGGTGGCCATAACAAGTAAGATCACCTTTGTCCAAAGCCCAATTAGCTAAAGCATCAACACTCTTGTTTTGATCTCCGACCACATGATTGTAATCAACTTTCAAAAATCCCATCTGGATTAATTGAATCTTCTCAATAATTCTTTTTATTCTCCAATCCACCTTATGATTCTTAGAAGGAGTCTTCAAGAGATTAATCATAAGTTGAGAGTGAGACTCAACTAACACCTTTTCCCATCCAACCTTAGTAGCCTCTTGAAGGCCTCTGAGGATACCATACCCCTCAAGCAAGGTTATTGGAAAGAATACCCAAATTCTCAAGCAAAAGTAAAAACCAGGGAGCCATCCGAAAGTCTACCAATTCCTCCCACACTGGCTTTTCCAGGGTTCCCTCTAGAGGCTCCATCAGTATTGACTTTTCCAAAATCCTTAGGAGGAGGTTGCCAATTTCTTGTCCTATCCATCTTACTAATACTCACATTCCCTTTAAGTTGGTTGCCCTTAGAAGATTTAATCTTCAATCTTTGCATCACTTGATCCCATCTTTGGTGGGAGTTTTGGGGGTGATTAAGGAGTTGATGGACTGATTCAACTAAGTTGGCTATGGTCTTTTGCCAAATATAGTGAATATCCTTCCTATCTTGATTAAAAATTTGGTTGTTCCTTTCATTCCAAATATTCCAAAGAAGAATGGTAGAACCCATCCAAACTAACCGCCTAATAAAATGATCAACACCCTCTTGATTAGGCCAATCCCTCCAAAGTTGTTCAAAAGTAAAAAAATTGGACCACTGTAAGCCAAGTAAAGTGGCCATTCTCCTCCATAGCTCGAGAGGCTAAAGTACACTCAATAAAAATATGGTTGAGAGTTTCTACATTCTCTTCACACATTTCACATCTAAAAGGGCCATGAAAACCACGCTTCATAAGTTGCTCACCAGAAAGCACCCTACGATGCAATAAAAGCCAATTAAAGAACCTCACCTTAGGCCAGAGCTTTTGAGCCCACAATCGAGAAAATATGTCGAAGAATGGTTGGGATTATTATGGCATAAGGTCAAATAACCTTGAGCAACTGAATACTCACCCTTAGTAGTGTTGTTCCATCCAAAACAATCTTTTTCATGGGACCAAGAGAGGGATCTCATATGAAGGATGCCTTGGATATCTTGTCTTTGCCTTTCTGGGATTTGAATAGGCCAGTCCTCAATAGGGATCCAATATCTACCAACCTTTGAATTACCAGTATGGTACCGACAGTAATTAGCCACCTTTATCCAGTTAGCTCGGTGAAGCTCCTCCATCCAAGGCCTCCAATCGGGAAACTGAGTTATCAAAGGCTTGTGACCATCCCAAGAATCTGTCCAAAAATTTGCCTGTTGACCATTATGAATGATCCAAAATAATTTTTTCTTTATCAAATCCTCACCAGTCTTAAGAACCGCTAAAATGGGAGAACCTTTGGTAGGAAGTTGATAGCGAACAAGGTCTTCAGGACTTTTGTTCTCAGCATATTTAGCACGAAGATTATTGGCCCAAAGAGCATTGGGGTTATGCAACATCCTCCAATATAATTTAGCAGCTAAAGCTTTGTTGTTATTAATAGAAGACCGGAATCCTAACCCCCTTCATTCTTAGGAAGACATAAAGTATCCCATTTCACCAAGGCCCATTTTCTTTTCTCCTTAGTACCACTCCAAAGGAAACGATGATTGATTTGATCCAATTCTCGAAGAACAACCTTTGGGATATTCAAAATGAAAGAAACATAAATAGGAATAGCTTGAAGGACTGATTTTACCAAGGTGATTCTACCCCCAGAAGAAAGCCACTTGTTGGTCCACTTTCCAATTTTCTTCTTGACTTTGTCCAACAACCAATTCCAATCTTTATTTTTCTGCCTTTGAATATTTATGGGAATACCTAAATAAGTGATTGGAAGGGAGGTCTTCTTATATCTTAATTTATCCAAGACCATGGATTCCTGTCTAGCAGAGTAGTGAAAGAAAATAACTTTAGATTTGTCTTCATTGATCAACTGCCCAATAGCCTTAGAAAAATAACTAATGATTTGCTTAATATTAGAAGCTTCCTTAACTGTAGCTTTACCTAAAAGAGTAGAGTCATCCACAAATTGAAGATGAGAGATAGGTCTAGCTCCATGAGCAATGGTAACTCCCTCAAGGGTTTTGTTTTCCCTCTTTTTGGTTATAGTCCTACCCAAGCATTCAACAAGAATGATGAATAAATAAGGGGATAGTGGGTCACCTTGCCTAATACCTCTCGAAGCTGGGAATGACTGAGAAGGCCTGCCATTGATAAGAACTAAGTAGGAAACTGAAGAGATACATCCCATAATCCAATCCATCCAATCCTTAGAGAAACCAAATTGCCTCAAAACTTTGATAAGGAAGTGCCAATCCACTCTGTCATAAGCTTTGGATAAGTCTAACCGAATGAACATGGAAGGAGATTTTTGCATATCCATGGAATGGATGGCTTCCTGAGCAAGAACTATCTCATCTACTATTTGACGTCCTTCCACATAACCCCCTTGCTCTGGGAAAATAATCTTATGCAAAAGAGGCTTCAACCTTTCTGCCATGATTTTAGTAATGATTTTGAGAAGAACATTACATAAAGCAATAGGTCTAAAAGTTGAGATATGATCAACCTCTTGAGCTTTTGGAACAAGAGTAATATAAGTTTTATTGATAACCTTCAAAATTTCTTTGGCTTTCCTGGCTTCTTCCACCACCTCTAATAAATCAACATGAAGGATATCCCGGAACTCTTGGTAGAACTCAATGGGAAAACCATCAGGACCCGGGGTTTTCCCTTTTTGCATTTTAAAAACTACTTGTTGAAGCTCATTGATAGTAACAGGAGCAGTCAAAATAGAGTTCTCCTCAGAAGTGATAAGAGAAGGGATTGCTTGAAGAACATTTTGTTGTGAAGCTGAGTCAAGAGGAGTAGCAAGCAAAAATATTGGAAAAGTAATCAACAACAATAGAGTTCATGCCATCCCAAGTATAAACAACATCTCCAGAATCCGATTTTAAGGAAGAAATAAAGTTGTGAGATCTTCGAGCTAGAAGAGATTTGTGGAAGAAATTTGTGTTTCGATCTCCTTCTTTGAGCCATTGAATTCTAGATTTTTGCTTCCATAAGATTTCTTCTCTTTTTCCCATTCCTCTAACCGAGTTGTGAGTTTAATTTCATCTGCACTTCTCTTCTCTGTGAGGCCATCTAAATGGATTTTCTTATTCAAATTTTCAAGATGAGCAATAACTTCATGTTTTTTTTATGAACATCCCCAAACTCTTTCCGAGTTCCAAGTCTTGATTTTGGATTTAATGTATTGCAGTCTTTTGGCAAAACAGAACATCTTAGTCCCATGCCTAGGTTTACCTTCCTTCCACCATTGTTGCACATGAGGTCTGAAGGAAATGTCTCTAAGCCACATTAATTGAAAACGAAAAGGAGAGAAACTCACATTGGTTTTCCACATTTCCACCATGATCGGCCAATGATCCGAACCAACATTATTAAGAGTCTTCACTTTAGGAATGTGACCATGGATTAAGAAATTTTTAGAGAGCAAAAACCTATCCAATCTCTCCATTATACAAGCTAAGCCTTGCCTTCTGTTAGACCAAGTCATAAGGCCATTATCTAGTTGGATATCCACAAGATGGAGGTTTGCAATATATTCGCTCATGAGGTCGGTGCTTTTGTCCAAATTTCTATTTCCCCCCCTTTTCTCATCCAGAGAGAGGATGGTATTGAAATCTCCTCCGATCAAGATCCAAGCTTCAGGAAAATGAGAGATAATATGAGTAATATCCTTCCACTGTCTTCTTTTTTCCTCCAAAGAAGTCGGAGCATAAACAATGATGCAGAGCATAATTTGGTTGGAATGTCTACTTTGAATAACTATAGCCAACAAACCCCAACTGCCAACCATATGGTGAATAACTACCTCTTTTGGGTCCCAAAGACAAGCAATGCCACCGAAGTCCCTTGGGAACCGAGGGAAACCACTTTTCCAGCCGGCCAAATTTTACTGGCAATTGAGTCCATATCCTCCATTGACATCTTTGTTTCTTGAAGGAAAACAAGATGTGGATGATTTATTCGAATCATTCTTCTAATTTCATTTTGTTTTGAAAGACTCCCTTTGAGTCCTCTAATATTCCAAGTGATGATCTTCATTAATACCAGGGCTAAAAAAGTTGGGAAGGGCATTAATCTTACCTTCCTCTACAAGCTTTTCACCTTCTTTTACCATATGATATTGATTGGTCTTGCGACCCGCTTTTTGATTAGAATCCATCTTCAATTTTTTTTCCCTGTTTCTTGACTTATTCCAATTGAATCTGAGATGGCTTCTAACCTTGAAGAATGCTCGTACACAGCCAAAATTTTACTAGATGGTTCAACGGAGTCTATATTGGGACCCGCATTATTTAAAGTTTTGACATTTGAAAGATTGTTTTTCTTGTGTAAATTTTCTCTTTTTTTTTTGTTGAAAACCTTTGATTTGTTGGTTTGTCTCTCGAGTTCTTCCCTTCATATTTAAATTGTGTTTCTAAGATTTTAGTTTCCATTATTTCCTCTTCCTCACTTGGGACATCATTTGTGGAAAGGATTTCAAACATATTAGCAGATGACTTTGATTGATCCTTCATAACTGGTTTTTTTTAGTGTTCTTCTTCTTAGGTATTTGGAAACCTGCTGAGTTTATATCTTCTTTCTTTTGATCAGGAATTTTATTTGGGCAAGCACCGGCCAAATGACCATATTCATGGCAAATTCTACAACGAAAAGGAATGTTCTCATAGTCCACTACTTGCTCCCAAGTGTCTTCCCCAAATTGTAATGTGATATTTTTAGGTAGGGGTTTGTCAAAATCCATTAAAACACAAATCCGAGCATAAATAATATGTTCAAAATTTTGAGTACAATCAACAATCATCATAAAAGTTCCTAAAGAGTTTCCAATTGAAGAAAAAATAGTAGGATTCCAAAATTCAATAGGGAGGCCAAAGAGTCTAACCCACACGGGAGCTATAGAAGGCATCTCTTCTTCGACTTTAAATTTAGTATGCCAGGGCTTCATGAAAAGCCCTGCCCTTCCAAAAAACCAAGGACCCCCTTGAAAAGTTTTCTCTCTATCTTCATTATTAGCAAATAAAACAAGAAAATAACCATTTGGATAAATAGAGATTTGTAACTCACCTTTAGTTTTCCAGCTTTTTGCAGCCCAGACTTTGAAAGCAGATAGACTCGGACGAAAACCCACGAACCGACAAATTAGTCCTCTTTTTTCCAAATCTTCAATGCCGACTCGAATGTTACCCATATCAATCTTAACAATAGAAGTTCCATCAACTCGCTTTAAGACATCCTGACTCCATTTTCCTGGGATCAATCTTAGGCATTCTTAGAGGTTTATGGGAAGCCCTAAGATTGATATTAGCATTGGGCTGAGGCTGTCCACCACGGAGGGCATCCCTAAAATTTATTTTTGGGGCCGAGTCTTCAAAATTCTTACCCTTGATAGGGGTTTTCACAGTAGAATTATTTTGTGGGTGCACCTTAGCACCAGATTCACTTGAGATATGAGCCATTTTTTGATCAACTGCTTGAAACTTGTTTCGTGATCTCTTTAATCCTTGCCCTAGACGTCGTGGAAAGGTATGGTTTTCACTTTTCTTTTGTGCAGCAAATTGGAAGTCGTTGTCACTCAAGTTCACAGTATGATCTGTTGAAAGACAAATTTCTAACCCATCTTGGATCCCCCGCAACATTTCTTGCTAAAATATTGAGCATAAACCACAAAAATATTGGCCGCTAGGGCCCGAAGGCCCTAAAAACCAACCTCTGGAGCTGCTTGCACTCAACCCAGATGAAACCCTCGCATAGTCGCTTGCCAAATATCTCGTTCACACATAGGGATGCGCTAGGATCTGTGTTGCTCCAAATGATATGAAAATTGGTGGAGACGTTCTAGGGTTTTTCAGGCATCTACCCTCAAAATTTTAGCTCAATCCGAGTCCGGATGAGTGAGATATGGCCAAAACGAGTTCGATAGTTTGGGCAGTCCTGCGAAAAATGTCCCTCCACAAATCTGTAGTTCAATTATCAAATGAAGCCCTTCCCTTAGTTTATAAGCATTACAATTAATTCTTGCATTGCTATTATGATTATGATAATTTTAATCTAAAGATTCGTAACAATTCCAAATAAGATTTGTATATGTCTTTATTACACATTGACCATATTAAGGATCCATCCTTTCAAGCTTAAGAAGAGCATCCAAAATGAAAGAGCTAATTATAGCTCAAGTTCCTTAATGAACCTAATATTGTCGAATTGTTATTTCAAGAAACTGATTTTTTTAAAGGTATTTTATGCCTAACGTAAATTTGTATCATCAACATATCATCTCCACCTATAGGATTAGGTAAAAAATAAACCATGGATATTTCTTCATTGTGCTTTTTAAAATATTTGTCATTATATGTGATAGCAAAAAAAACCCTTAGCAATAGTTCATGTTTGTTCATAAATCACCACTTGAAAGTTGAAAACATAGACCTTAAGTCAAATACCATTAAATCAATTGCTTTCACAACATATACTTCTTTAAATCTTAGTAAAAAGACTCCTAAGATACCATGAATGTTGACTAAAATTTCATTATTTTTCATATTATATTTTATGAAATAAATGACATAATAAGACTCCTTTATTGATAAAGTGCATATGCATTGGCCTCTCTTTGAGAGGTCTAAGGTTCAAACCCCACTTAGTATAAGGGGACTAGGACCTCTCATAAAAACCTATGTAAACTCATTGAAAAGATCAAGTGGCATTAGCTCAACCAGTTAGATTCCTCAATATTTAAAGAGGAGACCAAGGTTCAAATCTTGTCAAGTGATACATGGATAATATTCAATCTTTGTTGTAATACCATTATGTGGTGATGATGTAATACACGGGCTCCCATTTCAATCCCATATAACCAATTGAAAAAAATTAAAGAAGTACATCCAACAAATGACTCGAGCATTTTTTCTAAGTTACTAGATCATATGTAAGAGATCTAATAGTTTTTATAATGGGATTTAGTGAGGTCTCAAATTTGAAATTGTGGGAAGACCAAATAGTCTTTAGATAACTTTTTTTTAAGAACAACCAAATTTATTTAATGTAAACAAATTTGTATGAAAAATAAAAAATTACTTAAATACTATAAATATATAATCATTAGTTCAAATTATTATTTCAATTAATTTAAAATGTTTAATAAAATATTTTAATGATTTTTTATTATTATTTAAATTATTATTAAAAGCAAAATTAGATATTTGAATTCGCTTCCCCTACCTCCAAAATAACATATCCAAGCCAACAAAAAGAGATTTTACATCCTTTATAGAGTGTAAAAGCTCTGTTGCTTTATATATAAAGGATTAAATTAACTAAGCTTTTTACAAAGAACCACCAAAATGGATGCCTCTCTGATATGACCAAAAACCCTTCAAAACTTAAAAAGTATTTCCAAAATGACTTTGACACAACAAATAACTTGGCTATATTAAGATACTAATTTTGATAATAAAAAAAAAACCAATTACCATAGTACAATAAATAAAAACAACAAAGAGATCTACAACAACATAAGACCAAACATAATAAATTCTTACTTATGTTACTAACAAAGGCCTCTACATCCATTATGCTTACACCCATCACCTCATATACATAATGGAGCCCCACATAAAAATACAATTGTATCCAAAACCATCATCAAAATCACCTTTATCATCGAATATTATAAAGTGGTCTTTACTTTAACTAACTTAGACATTATCTCCATAAAAGCTTCCTCAAGTTAAATAGTGCCTTCCTCTATCTCCTTAATGGGCTGGCACAGAGTTTCATTTTAGTGGTGGTTGAGTGTTGAGTATAGAAAGCTATGACATGAGTAGATTAAGATCGAGGGATCAAGGTTACAAACGGCTCTGAACCGGTGGCTTAAACATTAAGAAGTGTTTATACGTGAAAACAACGTACACAGTTAAAGATTTAACTAAGTCGAGTGAACAGAAGCTTCACAATCGAGCCAAGCGAACGGAAGCAGAGCCGAGCCGAGCGAACAAAAGTAGAGTCGAGCAAACGAAAGCAGAGCCGAGCGTGGGGGTCATACTGTAGACAAAAGGCACTTACATACGGAAGTAGATCCGAGTGTGGGGATACTGGTAAATCACACAAGAGCTGAGCGCGGAGATACTAAAGCAGAGCCAAGAACGGGGATATTGAAGAAGAGCTGATAGAACGGAGAAGATTCGAACTGTACACTGAATCAGATGAGAAATCTCAGCACAATAAAAAGGGATACTAAAGGAGATATGATAGAACGGAGAAGATTCGAACTGTAGACTGAAACAGATAAGAAATCTCAACACAAAAAATTAAAGGGTTTGCGACGAAGGGTTTTTGGCAAAGCAAGGAGGGTTTACAAAACAAGGAAGGTTTGTGGCGGAGTGTTTGCAAGAAAGGGTTTTTGGCAAAGCAAGGAGGGTTTGCGACAGAGTGTTGTATTACACATCTATTTCATCGGGTAAGCACATTTTCCATCCTCTTTCGATTTATAAAACAATTTAAGTAGATAGGAGAAATACGTGGACATATAGTTCCTTCATTCAACACACCAAGGGTTCGACAAGGGTTTGCAGTGGAAGAGGGTTTGCAGAGCAAGGAGGATTTGCAACAGAGGGTTTTATTACACATCTTTTTCATCGAATCAATAGTATAAAGGGTTCGACAATGGGAGAAGGGAAGCAACAATTACAAGAACCAATATATGTTAATGAGAAACAGTACTGGAGGATATTAAAGCATCAAAAAGCTCGAGCAAGGGCAACAACAATGAAGAGGAAATATCAAAAAATAAAAATAAAAAATATTCTACCACATAAATAGGTGGAGAATAAGGAACAATCAAAGGCACTAACCATCATCAAACGAAGAGATCAATTAGCCCAACAGAGGGGACAAAAGAGAGAAGATAAAAGAAACGAAGGCAAAATGACAACACAAGAGAATACAAAAGGAAAAACAAGCGAGGAGAAAAAAATCAGAAATAACCGCAAGAAAGCATTCAACATGGAAAATGGAGGTCACCAAAATGAGTTTTCAGATGAGGAAGAAACTTACAGTCCCACAACTACACCACTCATGTGGGCACCAAGAATTTATGTGCAAGAGCTAATGAAGATGAAAGAGAAACTTGAAAGCATGGAAAGGAGGGAGAATTTGAGAGATACTAAATCAAATGAGGTTATAAACACCATACAGAGGCTGGAAAAGGAAAACAACCAACTCAAGGAGCAAGTATCAAAGCTACAAAACCTTACAAACAGGGGTCAACGTGAATGGCATATCCTCAAACAATCCATCCACCCCCCAATCAATGATGCAATAGAGGTGGAAAAAACAAATGCAAATCAAATAAAAGAGGTACGGGAAACACTCCAAAACATGGAAACAAGAGAAAATGAGTTGCGAAATGAATTAGCAAAGGCAAAGGCAAAGACGTGGTCTCAAGTAGTAAAATAACCAATCTATCAACAAAAAGAGTTGATAGAGAAACAAGTAAAAATTCAAATAACATAAGAGAAAGAAAGACATGAGAAGTTATCAAATATAATCATCAAAGGGTTGAAATATTATGGGGATAGGGAAGACACAAATTGTTTAACCAGAGAATTCTTGTCAGATCAATTACAATGGAAAGGTCACATAAAAAAAACAAGCAGAATTGTCAGGTTGAGAGAAGGAGGTAGAGATAGGCATATTTAAGTCACATTGATGAGCTATGAGGATAAAACAAGGTTACTAAAAAATAGAGGTATGTTGAGAGGGTCACAATTCTATTTAGATGATGACCTAACATTTTTACAATAGGAAGAAAGAAATAAGGAATGGGAAAAGGTGAGGGTAGAAAGGAATGAAGGGAAACAAACATATTTAAGAAATGGAAAGGCATACATCACATCTAAACAAACCTAAAACAAATAGGGAGTATGGCCCACCTAAAAATATCTTACGATGGTAAGTTGGAACTGTAGAGGTTACCCTTGGAGAAGAGGACCTGGTTAGGGCCCATTGCTAGAGATAAAGATATAATCATACTGACGGAAACACATGAACACGATGGATGTAGGACTCCAGAATTTGCGGAATACAAAAAATAGTAATATGGAGTAAAGCAATGAAAAATGACAAAGGGCATGGGGGTATTATGATTTTAGTAAAAGAGGAATGAGATAGGGTCATTAAAATTGAAAAACAAGATGAAAACAAACAGTACATTTAGATAAATATCCTAGAAAATAAGTCAGTTATTAGTATAGCAGCTTGTTATTTTGCTCCCAAGAATTCTAAATTCTATAAGAAACATGACCTTAATAGAGAAGACCCATACTCCTCCCTAAAAAGAGATATTTTGATATACAATAAGTTGGGGGAGATTATATTAATTGGAGATTTCAATGCAAGGACAACAAATAAACAAGCTAACATTCTAGAAGGTAGCGAAGATATTGAGATTAATCCTCTTTGGATGCCAGAAGAGGAAAATCAACAGTGGACCGGGACTTCAAAAGATGAGCATGGGGCTATCACACAATATGGAGAAGAGTTGTTAGGCCTCTACAACATAAACAACTTGATTATTTGCAATGTGATGAACAAATGGAAAAAATCAAGAAAGTATAAATGCAAAACATATAAGGGACAAAGTGTAATAGACTATGTAATATGCTCACAAAATTACATACCAAAAATAGAGGAGCTAGAAGTGGAAGATTCTCGAGTGGAACTTAAGTCAGATCACAACCCAATTGTTATGAAACTTTGAAGGCATGGAGACAAACCAAGGGAAAAACACTTGCAAGGCAATCAAAATAAATATCCTCACAAGGGAAACATTCTCTTAACAGATGAAAATCGATAAAATTTTAGAGCAATATTAAATAACAAGTTACAGGAAAGGGAAGAACTACCTCACAGTAGCAGAGATTACAGTAAGAGAAAATGGTTAATGGACATTATCCAAGAAGCTCTAAACAAATGCAAGAGAGCTAAACTTAAAAAGAAAGAAAGGAATAGCTTCCCAACCAAACAATGGTTAGATGAAGATTGCAAAAAAGTGGGAAGATTACTAAAGGAACCAACGGGTAAAACAAGAGCAAACAGAAAAGCATATGAGAAACTGGTAAGGGCAAAAAAAAAAGAATACACTAGAACAAGGAGGAAATAATTGATTTACTTAGGGAAGCATGAACCAAAGAAATTTTAGAAGGAACTAAGCATGAAAAGGATGCAAACTAAAAATAACATAACAGTTAATAAGTGGTTGGAGTATTCAAAACAATTGTATCAGCGTAGTAACCAGTAGGAGACACCCCCTACTATCATTGTCAAGAAAGAACTTTTCATAAATGAAGACATTATTCAAGGGATAAAAAAGTTAGCAACTGGTAAAGCCCATGATATAGACAATATTCAAGTAGAGCATATAAAATGGGGGGTAGATATCTTGACACCACAGATCAAAGAAATTTTCAATGAGGTCATACAAAATGGCTTCCCTACCGAGTGGACAACTATAGTGACAATTCCTTTGTTTAAAAGTGGAGATGTAAATAATCCCTTAAACTATCGATCTATCATGATCAACCCTCTCTTTGCAAAGTGTTTGGGAGTATGATAGAGCGTATGATCAACATATGGGCATAAGAAAAGGGAAAGAGAGCAAAGAGGCAAGCAGGTTTTAGGCCCAAGCACTCAACTATTGATCACTGTATCACGCTCAGAAACATAGTGAAAAAAATATGGAACAGAAAAGAGGAGGCTTTTTGTTGTTTTGTAGACTTCAAAAAGGCATTTGACACAGTGCCAAGAAAAAAATTATGGAGCATAATGGAAGAGCTAGAGATTCCAATTCACTACAGGGCAACAATTCACAGACTATATGAGCATGTAAAGGCTAAAATCAGAACACAAAAAGGGTTATCTGAATGTTTTGGTAGTGACATAGGTGTCAAACAAGGTTGCCCTCTATCTCCGACCTTATTTGGGTTGTACATTGACAAGTTAGAAGAATGGATAAATAAATTTGGGGGAGAGGGTGTGCACTTAGCCAAATATGTGGTAAAAATCCTCATGTATGCAGATGATGCAATTCTCGTGGCCAAAACAGTCAAAGATCTAGAAGATCACCTTCGAGCTCTAGAACTCTTTTGTGAGGAATTTGGGATGCAGGTGAAATGAAAAAAACAAAAATTATGATTTTTTTAGCAAAAAAGAAGAAGCAACAACTCGAATTTCAGTTTGTAGGAGAACCGCTTGAGGTAGTAGTAGAATACAAATACCTGGGCATAGACTCTCATGACAAACTTAATTGGAAAACATGTAGGATGAAAAGAACTCAAAGTGGTTGGAGAGCACACTATATGCACTTCAAAACAAGTGTAGGAATGCCGAGTTGTGGGACTGGAAGACCACCAAGGTCTTATTTGGCCTACTTGTTACACCGGTTTTGTTGTATGGTTGCGAGGTGTGGGCTAGTGGCACAACAAATGCAAAATGGAGGCAAATAGAAAGGATTCAAAAATATCTAATCACAAATTTTCTCAAAATTAAGGCCACAACCCCTTATGAAATTATTCTAGCTGAAACTGAAATGTTCCTTTTAGAAGCAATTGCTATGACCAAGTCTGTTATGTTACTTGAAAAAAACGAGAAAACATGAAAAACGACAGATGGCCTAGGGCAACTAAGGACGAAGAGTTGCATAGGCGAGAAGAATACATGGATGAAACAAAATAAGAAATGGATGAAACGTTGGGAAATCAACATAAATGAATGCCCAAATGTCAACAAAGACATAAAAAATTATGTGAATGAAAAGTTCAAAAGTGGAATGTGGAAAAATGCAAGTAGGAAAAGACAATATTATATTGCAAAGTTTAACCCAACGTATGACCACAAGGAAAAAGCGTATATAGGTGCTGAAATCAAGTGGAAGGAAAAAATCCTCTTTGCTCAGATAAGGACTAGCTCTCATAGGCTTAGATGTGAAACATGGAGATGGACAACGCCCAAAGAACAATGGAAAGAAAGGACATGTACTCCATCATCACAAGCGCAGTAGAGAAAAATGAACACTTCATCTATAAATGCCCAAGTTTTTCAGATATACGTGGCAAATACAAAGAAACACTTGGGAACGGGTCTATGGCAAAGTTATTTGAAGACATTAAAATAAAAAATTGGAGAATTGCTAACCCAAATCATCAGAACAAGGAACAACCTTCTCAAAGATATTAAAGATTATATTTCCTTCTCAAAGATATTAAAGATTATATGATATGATTTGAATAATTATACTTCCATATTTAAAATTCCATAAATTATACTTGAGTCTCCTAAAGTAATTAAAAACTTTCATTTCATGATGAACAAATGCCTAATTGCTTGCAAGCCTACTCATTACCGCTACATACCTTTCTTATGACTTATGCCATATATGTTTGTTTTATTTAACATGCCATTACCACCCACATAAACTTCTTTCCACTTTCTTTAAGATACACCACCACCATTTGTGCTAAATGAAACACTTTTAAACGATAACTATCTTTTCATTGTACACTTGGTTTTGCATGCTCAAAGAAAACACTTTTAAACAATAGCTATCTTCTGCTTATGCACTAGCTTTTGCACGCTCAAAGAAACAAACTAATCCAATTCAATACCATCCTGCATCTTCTCCAGATATCTTCTTCCCACAATTTTTTAAAGTCCATCGTAGCCTATTTTATCGAATATTTCTTTCAGCTTGTTCATTTATCTTTTTCAACATGTTTTGAAGTCCTTTGCGCTTGTTCATTTATTTTTTTCATTGTATACATAAACTTATTTTTAGAAAAAAATTATTTAAAAAAAAAATTAAATAATTATTTTTTAATATTAATAAAAAAATAATATTTTCTTTCGAATTTAACGAATATCTTCCTTCATACAATTTTGTCCATTTATCTTTTTCAACAGTTTTGAAGTCCCCTTCCTTTGAGCTTGTCCATTTATCTTTTTCAATATGTCTACATTAATAGTTATTTTTCCCAAACCTTATTCATTATCATTGTATACATAAACTTATCTTTGAAAAAACATTTAAACCTTTATTTTTAATATTAATAAAAGATAATAATTTTTTTGAATCTTGCGAAAAATCTCTTGCCGTTTTGGTATGAGAAACCACGATTAAGGGTTTTACACCGTCAAAATCATCCGTGACATTATCAATTAGATTTTGGGTGCCCAATGTGCATTTGGTAGGGTGGAGATTCGAACCAAGACCTCCAAATTCAAATAAGGAGCCTCTCTTGAAGGATTGCCCTACCCTCTCCAACTCACCTACAACACATGGGTAATAAAAGATAATAATTTTCACAACTCTTTACTAATTGTTTTGGAGACAAGGCAACTGTACGAGTTTGACTCTTCTCTAGGAGGTCCAAGGTTCAAACCGTTGACTCTTCTCTAGGAGGTCCAAGGTTCAAACCGTCGTGTGTGGTTATGCACTAATCCTCTATTGATAAGTTTAACTCTTGGTATTGCCAAGAATCATAGTTGGAATGAGACTAAGCAACCCTAAACATCTATTATATTATAGAAGCTTTTCAAATTATTAATATTTGAACTGGTAAAAGTTTTAACCTCTTTTTAAGAAATCCAAGATTTAAGCTCTACTAAAAAAATCCAAGATTTAAACCTTACTTAATAAAACCAAAACCCTTCAAAATTATATAAATTAATTAAAAATAATATCGAACGCCTAAAATAAATAATAGTAAATGGGACACTAATTGCCTTCGCATGAGGGCAAGCCGACCATTTTCAACATAAACAAATCGGAGGGTAAAACTATCAAGTTTTTCTAGTCATTTTATCACATAAAAGCCCAAAAACACAAGTGCCTCAAGTAGAGGAATATTTTATTGTTTCACGTAAATTAAATTTCCATGGACGCCGACGCCGATTTAACTGTAATCTTTACTTTAACAGACCATTTTTTTTCTCAATAGGGGCTCAAATAATAAGCAGCGTCTACATCAGGCGCGGAGACAGCGTATAATTCTGTAAGTAAATTTGAGAGATTGATGATAAATTACAATACATACGACTAATGCATGAAGCTACACTACTCTCCATACAAGAATACGCTGAAAACTTGCCCATTCCTTTCAAGGTTATATTTACATTTTGAGAGCGTGGATGATTGCTGTCACGTCCATGTAACAAAGTATAGAGTGATTTTTTTTTTATCTGGGGTTACATTCAGCGAAATAACTAGCTCTGGGTATCTGTAATTTAGATAGACTGTAATATTTATTTGTGGAATGTGCCAGTGTTTGTGTTGGAGATACTGAAGAGGATTTGGTATGGATGTTTATCTTTACAGGGAGTCTGAAGTGCCTACTAATCATGGAAACTGAAGTAGAAGAGCTGGTGGGGTTCTTGTCATCTCCTTCACCCCAGGTAAATTGATATTTTACTATTCGCGGTCTGTAATTTTTTTTTTTAATCTGGGTAACTTGAGGTTATTACAGATGGATTGATGAATTTTCTGGTTGTGTTTGTTGGTGCATTTTCTTAAGAATTTCTGCACGTTTTAGATATAAATTTGGAGAATAGAAAAAAGAGGGGTTTGTAAGAGGCAAATATCCATTTATCAATGGAAATCATTTTTAACAAAATTGAGAAAAATAACAAATTGATGAATATTAGCTACTAAAATCATTTCTAGCTTTTGCAAAAAATTAAATTTTGAGATACCAAATGACATGAGTAGTTAGGGTTCTTAAAGAAGCGTTTTCTAGGGTCCTGTATGGGGTTTCATTCTAGACAGTGAAAGGAGATAATAATATATTATTATTGGTTTTTAATTTTCTTATTGTGGATTGGTAAACAATGTTTGCAATGGTTAGTCCAATCTCAATTATCAGGACAAACAGTCAGCCAATTGGGAAGACTTGATTTAAGATGAGCTTGGTTAAGGGGTCAAAATCCAAAAAAGGTTAAAGCGGAAATGTTCGCTCACTCCCCCAAAGGGGTCTTTTATGCCCAGGGGCATGCTGGCTTGGCTGGACCTTAAAAAATTACCTTTATATAATGCACATGTTTTACATGTTTACAACGCTGTATATATGCCCGTTTATCTACTTAGATGTGTGCATAAATATGTGAATATTCATATTTAGAAAAATATGCTAAAAAATGGCAGGGAGGGACATAGGGATCCTTGTTTGCTCCAAATTAAAGAAGGCATATCATTGGCCATGAGATTTCCTAACTTGTGCAAATCAATGTTGAATTTATCTTCATGTTATTACTGGCATTTTTCACGAAGTCAAACAACCTTATTCTGCTCTAACCTGATGTTTCACTCTGATTGCTGGCATATACATCATGAAGGATATGATGTTTTGGATGACAGGTAATTCGTTTTATCCCCAAGGGCACCAATATTCGTTTTAACCAAGCGAGCCTATAGAAGGATTTGCCTCACGTTGTCTGCATTTAGCCTCAGCTAGCCCATACTTTATTCCAAGAGCTTCAGCATGTTATTAATCTGGATTCCAAGGTTCATCCCATACCAGAATGGTATGCCATCCTTGTAGTTGCGACAAAGTTCACCATATCTGTGTGGTCAGGTTTCCCTTTCAAGGCCTCATCAAAATTCATTTTCCACTTCTTTTGGGCACGGGACCAAAACTTGATTTTTGATTGACGTATTCTTGAATCCTACCTTTATTGATGAAGGTTCTTATGAGACTTAATATTTAAATGGAAAACCCACACTTTTGAATGCCTGTACCATAGTGTTCAGACTTGTCCTGAGTCTGGGAGTACTAGCAAGTTGGTCAGCTGAGTGACCCCAGCCGACTCATTTTGTCCCTTGCCGAGTCTCTATCTGTAAAATTACTATATTTTATCTTATTTCTTATTAGCCAACTCATTACCAAATTTAGTTTGCTGAGTTTTGCCTGAGGCTGAGTCTAGGTTTAAAATAACAAACTTGTCAAGTCAGAGTATTGACACAATGGTTTTTACAAAGCAATATAGTAAGACACCTCCAATCGTGGCCTATTTCTACCTATTATTTTGTTTGCACATTTTCACTTATCATGTGATGTATCATGCATATGCACTGCTTGTTTGAACTTGGTGTATGATATTTTACTTTTTAATCTCTTGCTACTGAGATATCATTGGTTGGTTATACCAGGTGAAAAAGGCAGCTGTGGATATTGTGCAAGGCCTAACTGGTTCTAATGAAGGACTGCAGAGTCTGGCTAAGTATTCAGAGGCTCTATTGCCTTCACTTTTGCGTCTTCTAAGTGACAAAAAGGTTATAATTTGCTTCATGTGTATGTTGTATCAATGTAGCATGCTGTTAAGTACCCCTACATATTTTATCCCAGACTGCAATTTGAATGTGTCATGCATGTGCGTATTTATGAATGCATTTTGCATGTTTTTCCATTTCTCAAAATGTACATTGGTATAACCTTTTCTTTGTTTGTGCTTCCCTTGTGCAAAATTTTTAAACTGTAAAGCTTATTAAATTTACCCAGGAATGGCTCTGACTTACTCCATTCTTTGCATCTCGTTGAAACATTTTTCAGGTGTTTCGTTAAGCTCACCAAAAGCCTTAGACTGTAGAAAATGTCTTAAGTTTAGATTTAAAAAACATTTATTGTAATTTTTTTGTTTTGTTTTTAAGTTAAGAAAAAAAACAAATTTAATGCTAAAAAACTGTATGATAAGAATGCAAGTTATTACCATCGAATTGAAAGTGAATTACATTGTTATTGACAAGGTGAGCAGCTATTGGGTTACAGCAACCAAGAGATTAGAATGATTGAACTATACTGCGTGGAATTCTTGTGTCAATGTTAAGTATGCTCTAATTTCTGCACTGTCTCTCTGTCAATTTATAAATATATGCATGTTTAGAAAAACCTTCCTTTTATTATTTTCAAGAATAAGAATGCTTAAAGAGCCACATCAGGTTCACAAAAGTTCCCTTCAACTATCACTAGATGGTTCCAATTAAAAATAAAATAAAAACTATTTCACATGGATTATAATCATACATTACTAATTCACACATTTCTCATATCGCACAACTAACTGGGTCATCATAGTGCAAATCCATTGCTAATAATAATTAGCGTTTATTACCTTGATTACAACTGCTTCCAACATAGTTTCTTACCCTCAAGAAGTTACGCGTGCTACTCATTTCATTGTGTGGTCTTGAATGTTTGCAGCTATGCTATGTAACATGTCTGATCTTTCCTTTCCTAGTGTTTGCACCTGTAACACTGCGACATCTCTTTTGCCTAAGTAACCTCTCTATCCAATATATGTTATTTAGACCTAAGTTGCACAGAACTTGGAAACGGAAACACCTTGGGAAATGTGTGTGCTAAAACACTTTGGAAATGTGGGAAATGTGTGTGCTAAAACACTTTGGAAATGCGAAAATAACAAAGGAAACGGCTGGGGGATGGCAAGTATAATAGTATAAATTTTTTTAGAAATTTAGAATAATTTACCAATCAAAAATGAAAAATACGAAATGCTGATAGTTTACAACAAAAATATTTAGAACTTAGAAGCCATTAGAATAATTTAAATTTTACAACAAATGTAAAAAACACTAATAGTCTCATTGCAACAAAAAGAGTTTACAACAAAAATAGTCTCATTATGCAGGAACTTCTGCTGGGCTATCACTATTAGTATCTATATCTGATGAGCTGCCTGCATCATCAGAGTGAAGAGCCTCCAATGGAACTCCAACCAACCTCTCTTGATCCTCATCCTCATCAATTTGTCCCACATCCTCTGGATCAACATCCCATTATGTAGCTGGAGATTGCCTGTACTTTGGCTTATTTCTCTCACAAAGGCAAAGAGAGCTATGCACTGCAACTAGCTTCTCCACTTTGCAAGAGTTAAGCTTGTTCATCCTCACATTGTGGATAAAGCTGTATGTGGACCAATTCCTCTCAGCAGCAGAGGAACTAGCAACCTGTGAAAGAAGCCTAATTGCAAAATGTTGCAAGTTAGGTGTATCATCCCCATATAGCTGCCACCATCTAGTGGGATCTGATTGGGCAATGGTAGCCCTATCCTCTCTACACTCTAGGTGGCTGAAGCAAGGGCCCCTAAAATACACAATTTGAGCCACTCATCTCTAAGTTTTAAGCCCTCCTCTTTCGCATACATCTTTTTAAGGGCATTCAAAAACTCTTGTCTCACATCTGGATATTTATAGGGAGGCACTCTCCCAGGCCTAGGCTCATACCACTTTGGGTTTACCGCATATGCTGCCATATGAAGGGGGGTGTTCATCCTATCCCACCTCCTTTGTATAATAGGTCTAATGTGGGCCTCATAGAATAATAATGATGGATCTCTAGCACAAATGATTCTTTTTATCTTCCCTAGCATGCTGTCAAAAGTCTCATAGATCTCTCCTAGATTAGGAGCATCTGTATCAGCATATCTGATGACTGCAACAATTGGGGCAACGAAAGACACAATGTACCTAAAAAAAAAAAAACTTAGACTATATGAGCAAATTCAATTTGAAACTAAAAATGAAAAATCATAAAATCATAAATGATAAATCAATGAATCATAAAAAAGCTGCAAGCTTACTGCAATGGTAAGGGCTTTGGCATCTCTTTGGGGAGGTTCAAGGTTCAAACCACACTCAGTATGAGGGGACTGGGACCCATCATTAAATCCCGTGTAAATTTAAATTTATCAAATGACATTAGCTCAATTGGTTAGATTCCTCAACATTCAAGGAGGAGACCAAGGTTCAAATCTTGCCAAGCAATACATGGATAATATCCAAGCTTTGTTGTAATATTACTATGTGGTGATGATGTAATACGAGTGGGGCCCGTTTCAGTCCCATATAACCCATTGAAAAAAAAAAAATCAGTGAATCATAAACAACAAAAATAAACATGAACCAAATCTTAACTTCAACATTTATTACTTGGCTTGAGTCCATCAACTATCATCCAATGTCTCTGATTTTCTTTCCCTCCTCCGTCTTTGATCCGGCCACCTCTTCCACTCCGTACATACTACCATGGATTGTAAAGCATCCTGCACCTCAATCATCCTCTCCAATATCATCCTCTCCAATAAAATGAAGTAGGTGGTGTATGTAGTATCTACTGGTTTTATGAACTCCTTCTTTGAGAAGGACTGAAAGAGGGCTAAGGAAGTGTGATGGTTTCAAATGAACATTTGCAAGTCTTTGGCTTTTGCAACCATAGCCCTCACCCAATCTATCCTCCCAATGTCTTTCAATGCATTGTTCAATGCATGAACCATAGTTGAGAAAATCTGCAAAAATCCCGATTTTGCCGATTTTTCCCCGATTCATAGGCTAGCCTATTTTTTTCCGATTTTTTCCCCAAAATTTCTGATATGCATGAAATTTTTTTTTTCAATGAAAATTTGCATTTTCTTCGGTTTTTTCAGCAAAATATGCCGATTTTTTGCTGATTTTTTCCTCGATTTTTTGCCGATTTTTAAACCAGCCGATTTACTACCTGATTCTGATTTTCGCAACTATGGCATGAACACAACATGGGGTCCAAAAAATATGTCTATAAGACTGCTTTATCATTTCCTCCGCATGTTGGCAAACAAGGGCTTCATTTGTAATTACTTGTAGTGTACAACAAAAATATTTAGAATTTTACACAACAAAAATAGTCTCATTTACACAACCATATAGGTTTTCATAAGAAAAACATAAATTGATTACCTGTACAACATTGGAGGGTCCAACCTCCTCAATAGCCTCCTTCAACAGGAGGTTCTGGTGCTTAGCATCCTTTCTTTTGCCCGTTCAATCAACGACTCGAAGAAAATAGGGACTTGCTGAACATGTGACAATAATATTGATGAGTGGACACTAACGAACGTCAGTCCACCCATCCATGATGATAGAACATCCACTCATCAACCATGTGTCTCTCATTTGCTCCATAATCAAACTGCATCAGGAATATTGTTTGTCCAAGAGAGAGGTACGAAGCCTAGTTTCTCCAGGCATTGCATATGAAGGCCCTGCCTTGGCTGCTTTTTTGAATGCTTCCTTGAAATAGGGGGAATGTGCAATATGGAAAAAAAGCCCATGTGCAAAAAATAATTGTGCTATAGCATCATATGCTTCCTCTCTTGCTTGCACGTTAAGCATTTCATTTATAGTTCATTTTTTCTTTGAGGGCAGCGGTGGCATACTAGAGGTTTGGGTTAATTCTTGTGGCTGTCTTGAGGAGGCTCCAAAGTCACTTCTAGATGATTGGCCAGGTTTAGGGAAAGGCATGCCTAAACCTCTAAGTTTGGCCTCTTCCACAAGCCTATTGGCTTCAACCACTTGTAGCCAGTTCATTTTTTTGCAAGGCCTAACCCTTGTTCCTGCTTTATCAGTGAGATGAGATTCAACCCTAGTATAGCTGCCCTCACACTCATTTTGAAAAAAATTGCACAACCATGGTCTTGAGCTCCCTGATTTTTTTTCCCTTGTTCACGATTGGTTACAAACTGCAACAGATGTTTTTTAATATTAAATGGACCCTTGGCATATTCTTTTAATAGTGGTGATGGACAGTCAAAACTAGAAGTAGTGCTGTCCTCTTTGGAAATTTAAGGTTGGATAGTAGAGGCAAAATCCTTAGCAATATGAATGTTTTGATTTTCATTTTGGTTTTCCCCTTCATTTGAATGTCAAATGAGTCTAATTCATAGCCCTCACTGCTGCTTATGTTGAAACTTGGAAGAAAAATATGAAAATAGACTTGGATGATGTTACATAACTTTATTATTATTATCATAAACCATTCACCAATATGCAGAAATATCAAATCATTCATCCACAATACATTATCTACATTAGCAATCCACAAATGAGAGAGAGAGAGAGATAATACCCTTAGGGTAGGGAAACACCAATAATAATCCTTAAGGAAGGAATAACTCCACAAGATCTCCCAAGATGAGAGGCCACTTCGTGGGCACGACGATTACATAAGATTCTTTTTCAATGATATGAATGATTACAATAACAAATATCTCTTCTTTATATATCCATATTCTTATTCTACTTTGGAGAGCCTACTACTAATATAATATTATATTATAATATAATATAATATTATAATACAATCAACCTTGGGTTATGTGTGGCCCATGCCAACCCTTATACAATATAATAATATATCTCCAAATATCTATTCCTAGGTACCCTACCATGCCACCCTCCTTACAAATGTTTCGTCCTCGAAACATCTGAAGAAACCTGATAGTATGATGTGCCAAGCAATGTTAGCAACTGGTACCAATCTCGATCATCCATCCATCCAAGTGAAACCTGATGATGTTGGTATGCCATTTTGTTACTTGAGTATCCAAATCTGCTTCGTTGGCTCCATGCTTTTGCTGTTGTATTTTGATAACTTGAATGATAGGTCCACTTGTTCCTTGATGCTGATAATCCACTCTGAAAAATAGGATCACTATGCTTTCGCTGCCAAACACTACCATAGTTGGTGCCCTTCTGATTCCATGTAGAACCATAATATTGTTGCCTTGAACCATGCCTCCAAGATTGTTGTCGCTCATGGTGGTGTGGATGATGATATGGTGCAACCTTAACTTGATGTTCTACCTTCTTTGACTTCTCAACAGTTGGCTCCATTCTTTTAAATTCTTCTACACATTGTTCGTTCATGTTCTCTTGGTTTGGTGTGTCCTTGTAATATTCTATCAAAGCTTTCTTGGACTCTGTTAATGTTATTTCCACTGAATCAGTTGTTGCTACTTCTTCCATGGACTCTTTTGCTGCTACTGCCTTCTTGGATTCTATTTCAGGTTCTTCAATTTGTTCTTCTACAACCACTTCTTGATTTTCCTTGTATCCTTGCTCCTTAAGCTGAGAAATATCTTGCAATGTTATCTTCTTTTTCCTATACCATAACTTCATAAACTTCTTTCACATTAATGTTAACAGTACCCAAAGAATCTAACCAATGATAACCAAGAACAATATCCTCATCATCCATCTCAATAGCATAGAAATTTGAATGTAAAACATATTTATCCATGGTGTTCTTCAAATTTTCAAAAATCTGAACATTCTTACCCTCTAGCTGTATGTCTTTAATTTTTGTTGCTTGAACTTGCAACTTCTTAGCCAAGGAAATATTAATAAAATTATATCTGCTACCAGGGTCAATGGAAATAATAACCTGTTCCTTTTGAATGCTTCCATGAACCTGCAAAATAGACTTTTTAGATTCAACCAAATTCGTTTGTCCATTTTCTACTTTATCTTCTACAAAAGGTATGGTTTCCTCTGTTTGCATATTGACATCTTTTTTATCTTCTACCACTTCTTTGAAATTCTCTAACTCTCTTTTTATTTCCTTTTGTTCTTTTTGAAGCATATTTATTTTTTCTTCATAACCCTTAATGGTGACCTTCAAACTAGCTATCTTTTTATATGGGTCCCATCTACTCAAGAATTCATGCTCCATTGTTTCCCAAGTTAGTTCATCTTGATGGGCGCGAGGCATTCTAGAATACCAAATCATAGCTTCTCCTCTAAGACAAAAATAAAACCAACTTTTCCAAATAGGATTATGATGAAACTCGGATTTAAAGTTTTTCCACCAATCCCTAAAATCAATATCATCTTCTCTAGAAAAACCTTGGAATGCCATTGTTCATGCCTTAATGCAAACTAGGGTTTTATGGAAATAAATAACTTCCCACTGATTTGAAGCTAAAAATACACATAGACAACTAGATCTGCAATTTTTCTTTCAACAAAATAAAGTACAACTGATTTGCTTACCCGAACTAAACAAATTTCGTCTTTCGAAAAAAAATTTGCGAATTGAAAATTCGTCACTACCCTTGTTCTAGACGACTGACTTCAGAAGGTCGTATCTCCCTCAATACTACTTGGATTCCTTCATATGACAACTCATTTTAAAGCTCTTCAAATTCTGCACAAATTGATCCAAAAATCGCCTAAATTGGATAAACTGTCGCAGAGATATGGCTTTTTTTCGAAAAAAAATCTGCAAAATTCGTCACTATCCTTATTTCGGATGACTAACTTCAAAAGGTCATATCTCCCTCAATAATGCTCGGATTCCTTCATATGACCACTCATTTTAAAGCTCTTCAAATTTTGCACAAATTGATCCAAGAATCGTCTGAATTGGATAAACTTTCGTAGAGATATAGCTTCTGAAAGATGAGATGTTTTTCCAAAAAATCTGCGAAATTCGTCACTATCCTTATTTCGGATGACTAACTTCAAAAGGTTGTATCTCCCTCAATACGGCTCGGATTCATTCATATGACCACTCATTTTAAAGCTCTTCAAATTCTGCACAATCTGATCGAAGAATCGCCAGAATCGGATAAACTTGTGCAGAGATTTGGCTCTTGAAGATGAGATGGTTTTCCAAATAAACATTTGCCCTAATTCTAGGGTTTCACACAAAAATCCCCACTTTGCCAAAATCGTTGCTCTGATGCCACTTGTTATATAACTTTATTATTATTATCATAAACCATTCACCAATATGCAGAAATATCAAATCATTCATCCACAATACATTATCCACAATAACAATCCACAAATGAGAGAGATACAGATAATACCCTTAAGGTAGGGAAACACCAGTAATAATCCTTAAGGAAGGAATAACTCCACAAGATCTCCCAAGATGAGAGGCCACTTCGTGGGCACGATGATTACATAAGATTCTTCTTCAATGATATGAATGATTACAATAACAAATATCTCTTCTTTATATATCCATATTCTTATTCTACTTTGGAGAGCCTACTACTAATATAATATTATATTATAATATAATATAATATTATAATACAATCAACTTTGGGTTATGTGTGGCCCATGCCAACCCTTATACAATATAATAATATATCTCCAAATATCTATTCCTAGGTACCCTACCAGATGAGGTAATGAAAATAGGAAAACAAACTTAGATCTCTTGTTGCTTTCTTGCTGCTCCTTCGCTGCTATGTTGCTGTTGTTTTCACTGTTGTTGCTGCTGCTCTCTTGCTGTTCCTGGCTCTCCTGCTGTTGTCTTCACTGCTGTTGCTGCTGCTCTTCTTCACTGCTGTTCTGCTCTTCTTCACTGATGTTCTGCTCTTGCTGCTGCTGTTCTGCTCTTGCTGCTGCTCTTAATAGTGATCTGTTTGAGGTCCCCGTAATCCACATACAAACGCCAAATTCCATCCTTTTTCTGTACTAATAACACCGAAGAAGAATAGGGACTAACACTGGGACGGATAACCTTGGCAGCATGAAGCTCTTGAACTATTTTCTTAATTTCGGATTTTTGAACATAAGGGTACCTATAGGGACGAACATTTGGGGGAAGACTACCAGGAAAAAGCTGAATTGCATGGTCATGAGAGCGATGAGGAGGTAGTCCCTTGGGTTCCTCAAAAACTTGAGCATATTTGTTCAATAAACCTTGCAATTGCATTGGATGGTCCCTTTTCCCTTCCTTGGAAGCATCGACAACAAAACTTTGTGCCACCACTCAATGAGAGGAATTTTTTAACAACTTTTCCATCTTATGGGTAGAAATAAATTGAGCTGCACCAACTTTCATGCCACGTAAAGTATCTTCGGTCCTCTCTTAACTAAACTTTATCCACAACTCAGAAAAATTCCATAAAACTCGACCTAACATCCGCAACCATTGTACTCCCAAAACTATATCACACCCACTTAATGGTAGGGCAAACATGTTTGTCTTGAGATTATATTCCCCAATTTGGAGTTTGACATTACAGCATTTTCTTTTTCATGGTAGGGTGCCTCCATTAGCAATCATGAGTTCAAAGAAATGCACGTAGTAATGTGATAGTTTCCCTGTTTAGCCACACGTGGATCAATAAAGTTATGTGTACTGCCAAGGTCAATAAGAATGATGACCCTTTGTCCTTTGAAGTATCCGATTACTTTCATCGTTTGGGGAGTTGATACTCCTGCTAAAGCATGCACTAAGATTTCCGGTTGGGATTCCTCTGGAACTTCGGTCTGTTCTGTGGTTTTTGCCTCTTGAGGATCCTCTTCTTCCTCTGAAGATTTTGCAGTTGGTGTCTCATCCATATCCAACAGATACAATTTTCGACGCACACATTTGTGCCCTAGGGAATACTTTTCATCATAATTATAGCAGAGCCCTTGGGCTCTTTTGTTCTCCATCTCTTTGCGAGTCAATTTTTTATGGTTGGAGATTTAGTGGTAGGACTTGTTGTAGGCTTGGATGGAAAAGGTGGCCAAGATTGAGGAAATTTAGAGGTGCGTCCTTGAGCCTTGAATTTGTCTTCTGCCAATCTAGCCAAATTTATTGCCTGTTGTAATGTTTGGGGCCTCAACATTTTAACCTCAGCCCTAATGTCATTCTTCAAACCGCTCACAAAACGACTTTTAAAGAAGGCAACATTCAAACTGGTGGTATGATTGGCCAGTTTTTCAAATTGAGTTTTATACTCTTGAATGGTTGAAGTTTGTTTAAGTTTAAAAGGAGCTCATGTGAAATCTTCAAACTCACTAGGACCAAAGCAAGTGAGTAGATGTTGCTCAAATTCATGCCAAGAAAGATCAGGTTCAACCTTCCTAAGCCATTGAAACCAATGTGGTGCATCTGATTCAAAATTGAAAGAGGCAATTGTCAAATGCATGTAGTGTGGGACATTATGAAGACTAAAATATTGTTCTGCCTTACAGATCCACCCCTTAGGATCTTTTCCATCAAATTTTGGGAAGTCTAATTTGGGCAACTTAAATCCATTGTTATTTGGTAAATTCTGCTGATGGTGGCTCGTAGCATCATCCTGTTGGTCCTGATGACCCAATCTATCATGTGGGAGGGGATCAGTAGAGACACGACTGTCCAATTCTCCAAGTTTATCTTTTAATTATGCATTCATTTCCCTTTGTGTCTTGGTGACAAAATTCATAGACTCCTGGAATTTTTTGAGTAGTCTTTAATTGGTCTAAGCTGTTGCCTAATTGGGCCTCTAATTGTTTTTCCAAATAATCCACGTGCTTAGCAATTTGTGCCTCTAATTCTTGTTGCTTTTGTTGTTCCCGAGTATCTGAAGCCATGTTCTAAGAGTTATGACCTGTTGGTAATGCTTACTAAAAATAGAAATTTGATTTCAGGAGTTACTATTTTTAGCAAGGAGCCCAAAAAGTGGTTTGGGTGCTATATATCAAAATGATCAGCTCGAAAAGATGATCGTAATGGACTAGGTCCCACGACGACATTTTTCGGCACCCCTAAAAAAGTGCATGGAGGCTATATACCAAACTGATCAGCTTGACAAGACCCTCGCAATGAGCTATATACCACAACACTGGTTTTGGACACCCTTGACTTTTTTTTTTCAAGGGGGTGATGTCTTTGAGTGTTGTCGTTTTTCCTCTAGGAAGCTTGATTCTCTTAGAAAATTGGATTTTTGTCTGCCATCCTTTTATGATAACTTGTACTGTCTGTTATGACTACTGACACTGTTCAATCAATCCTGACATTGTGTTGTCAACTGTTTAATCTGATTATTGACATTGTCAACCAATCCTAACACTGTTCTGTCAACTGTTTGGTCTAACTCTGTCACGGGCTATTCCCTGTTTATTTAAAATTCTGACAATCACAGGTAGCTATTACTGGCACTAACAACTGATGATCTTGTATTGTCTGTTACTGATTGAATATCTCGATTGTTACTGACACTAACCACCCTGTTCCCACTGTTTTTGACTCTGACGGTTTCTGTCCTGACTGTTATGTTCCTTTGCAAATTCTTTCGTCTATTTTCATACAATAATTTTGGAATAGGGATGTCTTCTTTGTATGCTCAATTTCAGTGGTAGGGTTATGGTTACAAATTCAATATTCGCACAAGAAGATTTTTGTTGTCGACTTGATATTCAACACAACAGGGTACTCTAATCCAGGGTGTATGTACTGCCTATAGGCCCTTTGTTATACCACAGTGACTAAAATAGTGCTCGGACCAATATTTCAAGCCACTACTCAAGGATTCCACGCATACCCTTGAGCACACTACTTGCCTCTCTATCAATATAGGAGGGTGATCTTTCCGGATGTTGTGTTCGGTGTACTATGGATAATACAAGGCCGAAAATCTTCCTAAGGGCTAAAGGTTTCTCCTAATCCTAGGAAGTCTCCCAATATACCCGAAGATACCTAGGAGCTCAAAATCATAGATGGGTGCTGACTGAGGCCTGGGTATTGGAGCCTGATCGCCCCTCACTTCACTAGACGCTTTACGGGCAATCTATCTTAGCCAATAATGACAACTCCTCCGTGATATTTTAAAACCCTCGACAAAAGGTTTCTAATCTAATAAACTAATGCAAAAAACAAAAGGTTTGTTTTTTTTTTTTAGTAAGGAAACTGGCGAAAAACAAAAACATGAAATCTTATACCTAACAGTCGGAATGGCAGAAACTGTCGTAGTCGCAACAGAACACAGCCTTGGAAAGTGCTCTGATACCACTTGTTAGTAACCTTATTAAAATCAACACATTAACAAAAATATTGCAATAGAACATAAATGCATGAAACACAAGATCTTGCAATACGAAATAAAAATGCAGAAATGGAACAATCTCACAAAGTAACATAGAATCGTAGGCCACTTTGAGGGGACAACCTCCTTTAATACTTTCATTCAATTATGCAAAAAGATACATTCATTCTTGTCCCTGGCAATTGTAAAGACTTCCTCTCTCTGCTTAACGCTCAAGGTTGGCTTACATGCAAAATGCCACTTGAGCTAGAATCTTCTACCAACAAAGCAGTTACATTCTTGATAATAGTTACATATAATGGTGCCACTTGTCTAGGCGCTTCTAATGCCACAAACTATTACAAACTATTACAAACTATTACAAAATATTATCATGGATGTTCCCCACGTTAAGCAAGGGTTATTACATCAGTGTTAGGATGGGGTCCTAACATCTTAGCTCTTGATCTTCAAACTCACCGAAATCTATATCAAAACTGAAAGAAGACCCGACTCTTATGGCTTCAATGGTGCATGTGTGAGGAAGACTTTTATCATCCTCAAGATTAGGTGCAGCCATGGAAATACTAGATTAGGTGCATGTGTGAGGAGGACTCTCATCATCCTCTTATGTATTGTTCCTTTTTGCAAGATACAAGACAAAGGTTGGAATGGAAAGACTAGATTCTCCACCCTCTTTTTCGTTTCACCAAGTGAATGAATTCATATATGCTTCAAAATCTCTTTGTTGTTGAAGAGCTTGCCAATTGTTCCAGATTCTCTAGCTGTATTAATCCCAACCTATATTTATTTTTACTTTATCATTAATTTTGTTCTCTTTTTCCTCATCTTTGAGTAATTTTATATTTATTAAAGTGGGTCATGTGTGTCCCATGTGGGCATTATGCAATACCCATGAAATCTCTAAATACCTCAGCTTTAGACATTTTATTTGGTTCAAAATGACAATAAATGTTAGAATTGTCTCTTAAATACTTTAGGAAACATGGGAATTCAAGATGACAAGTTTCTAGGAGTTATCGTGAAGTTTCCTAGGAGTTTTTAAGTTTTCGAGTTTCCCAAATGGGGGAACAAGGCCATCTGAGGAGTTTCCTGCAACATAGATTTAAACTCATCTTCCTTTTTCAAAATTAATTTGTCATTGTTGCATTCCTCAACCATGTGTTCTTGCTTCTTTATTTATTTATTTTATTTTGGTTTGGTCAATGGGAGCTTGATGATATCCGAGTGCCCATGAGCTTGGTAAAGGGCTACTCCACCCAACACTCACACAAAACTCAAATCACAGAAAAATTCAGAAGAAACACAACATCTGATATTATTTTAATGAAATGCAAATACAAAATCAAAGTTACAATGCTACGGCCACAAGGCCGTTTTATCACAAAGAAAATCGACTCGAAATTTGCAAGCTGGAGCCATGATCTGTCTTCCCCCGGACTGCCTTTTGGTGATCCATCTTCCCCCTTTAATAACTTCCATAGAACATTCTGGAAAGCGTAACTCCCCTTTTCCCGCCCAAGAAGATATTCATCTGAAATTTGAATTTTCATTTTCCGCCCAAAAAGATATTCAAATTTGAATTTCAGTGGCACAGCTTCCTGGAACCATAACTTTTGACTCAGGTGTCCGATTGGCTATTATAATATATCGTTGGAAAGCTTGCAAAGGGATCTACAACGCTGAAAGAACTAAAGTTCATTTCGTCAAATTTTCATCCTTCTTCAAGGCCTCTAAGGTCTTCAAATTTTATTTTTAAACTTTATTGGTGAGATTTCTTGGGACGGAAATTTTAGTATCTCTCAAACCGTTCAGGCTATTGGGGTGATTCTTTCACCATCGGATACATTTTTCAATCCCGCTCCTTGGGGTAAATTTTCAAATCCATATGTGCCTGTTTATTCTGACTTACTAAAAATAGCCGGTGACTGTTTTTCGCCTTTTTGGACTTTGACTGACTTATACCTCCCAAGTGTCATCATGGACTTGAAAACAACTAAAGAAACTTACAACCGAAAGAGAAAATGCAATTTCTTTTTTTTGTGATGCAAGATTGTCCTTACACCACTGGATGCTCCTGCATCATTTCTTTTGGTTTGGTCAATGGGAGCTTGATGATATTCGAGTGCCCACCTAACCTAGTTATGACATTACCATGGGCATTATCATCGAAGATTAGAACACAAAAGATTAGAACAAGGTCATATGAGCTAGATATTGGGCTTGATCGTGAAACGTGAAGTTGGATCACCACGAAGTCTTGTATTAGATTGTATCCTTCTCTCCACAAAGCCTCATAGCAACCATGTTTGAACCACGATTGAGTCTGCTTTTGGTTGGCCCCCTTACCACAAAGTTTACATGCAGCTTGGCTTTCAAGATATCACGTGGATTCATAACTTGGTCTTTGCAACAATACATTGTCTCACAGCATTAAGTCAACAACAAGTCACATTGAGTTATTAGGTGCCTTTGGGTTTTTGAACCTTGGTGTGGGCCTTATCACCCAATAATCTTAATCGTTAAACCAAGGCCCCTTCGGCCTGCTTGCTTCTTTATTAGTCTATTTGTTTGCTTTATATTTTTTATTTATAGGTGCTTCAATGTTTTCATATATACATCTTTAATGTCTCATGCCAAATGCGTTTTCTAGATGCTTCATTCTATCGTGTCAAATGGATTTATGTGCCCTTTTTCAATTCGAGCACATCTTCTTTCATACTCAAAGGACTGAATTTGTAATCAAGTTTCTCTTTTCTCACACTTAAGGACCAAAGAACAAATTACATTCATCTTTATCCCCTCATCAAATTGACTTATGTCCCATGAAGAGGCAGTATGATACTAAATGCAAATCTATGCATCAATGGCTTTGCCATGTCCTTCGTCTACATTGGAGAAACAAAGAGACTATAGGTGCCTTTCTTGTTGAAAGAAACTTTTGTTTCTTGCCAACTTGGCACTTGTACATGGGACTTGGATTGAGAGAGTTCAAACTCTTATGCTTCAAGGTATGATATGTTGCAAGTGACCAATTTGACAGACCATCATTGACGAGCAAATCTTCAGGCTTAGATTCTACTTGCATAGAATTTGGCATATGGGAAGCTGTCATGGTACCCTTAGAACTTTGCTCTTGATTTGCACGACTCTATTGAGCATCGACGTTGCTGGTATTTTGCAGTTAAGTTTCTTCTTTAGTCTATTGGCATTTCCATTGATCGACTTTCTCACTTTAAATATTGCTTGGAAGCACCTCTCCATCTTCCTCCACTATAATATGTTATTATTTGGGCAGTATGGAAGGAAATGTATTGACAAAATGTTCAACTCCTGCATGATCTACAAATTATGTAATTTAGACACGTTTTTTAGGATTATCTTGCTTTTCGGAGCCCCTTAATTTGCTATTCGTTAGTTGTATCTTTGTTCCTTTTGAGGATTTCTTCACCTTGCTCTTTACTTTTTGTGATTATGTCGGTGTGCTCCTTGGTCCCATTGATCTATTTTGGTCATTCGTGGATACATGAATATAATTTCATTTGGTTGTACATTGATTGATTACTCCTTTCCAACATCTTTTTTTCACTGGAGAAAAAGGGGTTGTACTCAGGTCTGCCATCCTTGACAAATCACAACTCTCTCCTTTAGAGCTTGAGAGTTTACAAATAAATTCAATTCTCATCTCAATTGAGTTGCTATAGCTAGATACCTACATCTTTTTTAAGTCTGTATTCTTGATTTTCATTTTCTGGATCTTCTTCAATTTTCTTTGTTAATACAAATATTCCAAAATTCAGCATCCTTCTTCTTGACATTTTTTTGCAACAGCCTTCACAATACCAAAACTCCACCTCTACTGTCTACACATTGCATCTTAGTAGAGTAATATTTCCAAAACTTCGCGCTATCATAGTCCACTTTACCAGATCTGGACTGTTAGTTTCCTTCCTAAAGCGTAAGTTCAACCACAAGAACTGTACTAAATAGCTTATTTGAAAACACATTAATGTTATAAAATACAACAAATATTACTAATAAAAACATTAAAGTAAATCTTATTTGATTCAGGTAGTTAACATTTTCTTGTTTGCTTTAACTAAACTTACTACTGCCTCTAACCATGGAAAAGACAATTTAACTTCACGATCCTCTCCTATCCAACATTTTTTTTTTCAATTGGTTATATGGGATTGAAATGGGCTCCATTCGTATTATATCATCACCACATAGTGATGTTACAATAAAGCTTGGAAATTATCCATGTATTTCTTGGCAAGATTTGAACTTGGGTCTCCTCCTTGAATGTTGAGGAATCTAACCGGTTGAGCTAATGCCATTTGATTCCTATCCAACATTTTTTGTTTTCCAGTACTTTTCCATTTTTCCTCTTTGTTTATATCACTAAGTTTAAACTTGAGCACTTCTAGCTTAGATCAATTGATAGTGTGGATTTTCCCTCTCTTCGTTGTCTCGTGTATTTGAGACACATTTTTGAGGATTATCCTGATTTTGGGAAACCCTGTCTTCCTTTTGAGGGTTCCTCCACTTTCCTCTTACTTTTCATTGTTACCTCAATGTGCTCGTTGGTCCCATTGACTCATTTTGGTCATCATGAACACAGTGATATAATTTCATTTCATTTTATATTTTTGTACATTTGATTGAATCCATTGCTATCCAACATTGTTTGATCTCCAATGCATTTTCATTTTTTCCTCTTTATTTATGTCACTCAGTTCAAGTGCCAACTTCATCACCTTTTGCATAGATGAATTTGTGCTTCCTTAGTTTTTACCTGCCTAGGCTAAAAATATTCAAGTTTCTGTTTCTTATGCTCTTAGTCTTGGTGACTAGAACTTTTTGCTCCTAGGCTTCTTTTTACTTTAGTATTTTCCATTGTAACATGTGTTACATTTGAGTTCCATTCACCTACTTTCCTCATCTGTGGACACTAATGTACTTTCATTCTATTTCACTTATTTTCATTATAGTTCTATTTCCTCCTAGGATTATCCAACCAGGCCATCTTAGTCTTGGCCTTTCTACTTGGAGCATCGTTAGATCCTAGGCTGGCCTTTTCGGATAGTTGGTGATGACAATGACCATGCTTCTACTTTAAATCTCATTATAGATTAATGTTAGCGCTTGGATCCACTGGAGCTCCTTCATATCTCTGTTGTATGTTGACTTCTAGCTCTCTGTTAATATTTTATTTTAGCATGTTAGGATTTATCCATTTTGGCCAACCCTTGAGGCTGTAATTTTATTCCATACAGATGTTCCACTTTAGAGTAGTTTACACTAGATTCTTTACTCTAATTTAGCTTATCTTTGTAGTACTTTTTGGTTACTACATTGCATTATTTCTAACAGTTATTTTTAATGAGTCCCTTTGGCCTGCTTTGGCAATCTGTGGACATTAATAGAATTATCTCATCTATTTTTCACCACTTCCCTAGATGGTAGTCCATGTATTTCTTTCAATGATGTTACTGTTAAAATAAATGTCCTTATATTTTTTTTTGTGTATACTAGAGGAATCGGTAACTCGTTACATTTTTTATCGCCTCTTTGTGGGTTCAAATCCTGCTCCTTGCTGCGACTATAACCTCCAGCTGTGCTGGGTAAACTTTTTAACGGCTGGCGGCACAAAATGGAAGTCCTTATTGATTTAAGGAGATTATGCTCTTTTTGTTGCATCAAGAGGTGCTGATGCTACCTGTATTAAAGATCTTGAAGTATAAATGTTATTGTTGACGATATTGTATCATTCAACATAATTACATTGGTCAGTGCCTTCTAATTTTTTTGAACACATTATGCCAATGAGAGATTTTTCTTCTCTTGCTTTTTAACTCATTTTTAACCATTTTAGGAACTGTTTTTCTTGGGTAATGTTCTTTAAACATTTGTATTGCTATCAAACCTCTCACACACTTTCATCTTGTAAACTTAGTCAAAAGAATGTGAATTCCTATATTGATGGAAAAGCTCAACCTATTAGCTTTTCAATATCATATAATTTAATGTATGGAAGATGTTATTTTAATCATTGTCAAAGCATTCAGCATATGTTTTGGATTCTTATGGCTGATTATAGCGTGTCATAGAATTCTGTATGCTCAATTGGATGAAATTCTTAATGCTTATGCGCCTAAGACACCCGTTATGTGCAAAAATATGAAAGGTACTTGGACAATTGGTAAACTGAACATGATGTTTGTGACAAAATCAAAGATATGGTCTGTCCTTGTTTCAGAAAAGAAAGAAAACAGTGGGTTTGGCTGATTTTGGGTACCTTACTTAAATAAAGAATAGATGAGGCAAGTTTGTTGAAGCTAGAATTGATGGGTGCATGGGATTATTTGGACAATCTAATATTATTTTTGTGTATTGTAGGATTTGTTTGCCACAAATGGTTTTCTGCATGTTCATTAAGCTTAAACTTAGTTCAAATACCTAATCTGTAGCAGTTGTAACCCTTCTCATTTAACCTTTATCTTCATTTATGGTATTTAGAAATTTTCTTCCCTATTGGAAAATTGGGTGAAATCTAATATGTCTACTCATTTCATTAAGCTTAAACTTAGTCCAAATACCTAATCTGTAGCAGTTGTAACACTTCTTGTTTTACTTTTCATCTTCACTTACAGTTTTTATAAATTTTCTTCCCTATTGGAGAATTGGGTGAAATCTAATATGTCTGTCCATTACTAATAAAAATGGCAGGAGTTTGCACAACCTGCATTAGAAGCACTAGTCAATCTTTCACAAGAAATTGCAATAGCAGGAAAAATGGTTGACATTGGGACGATAGAAAAGGCTATGGACATCTTGGGTAAAGCAGATTCATGCATTATTCAACTGTTGTCCATGCTGCTTGTCAATCTCACACAATTAGATCCAGGTGCGGAACGCCTGCTTCAGGTGGGTTTATTTTATTGACACTGGTTAGTAGAACCTTTCTGCAATTGTTTATCATGCACTCTTGTTCTTCATAGTAAAAAAATCAAGAGGTGTTGAGAAATAAACTCTATCATGGAAAGCTATGTGCCTACATTAAATATTTATTTTCATGCCACTGAATAGCTTTCATTTTTTTATGTATATTGTTTTCCGACCAAGTTCTTGGGCTTTTGCCATTGTTTTACGACAGATATCAGACATCATAAAATTAAGTCCATGTTGATTAATGTCATTTATTAAATTAATTATAAACCTGTGGACAGTTTCTCTTTTATCTATGATTCTATGGCATATAATTTAAAAAAATAAGTATAATTTTCATCTTATGACAATGGAGACAATTGGATCAAAGCATATGCGCCTATATCTTGGTTTGCTGAGATTGTTATTATTATTATTTTTTTTTAAAGTTCTGAAGAACTTGAGGATGTTGTACAAAGTGGTGGAAGGCCGTTAATCTTTGAATCCATTATCTGCGTTCATTAAATGCACCATTGGGTATGGTATATACATTATCCATGACTTTCTATAAATTTTTCCCTTTGTGATAGTTGGACACAGTGGCAAAATACATAAACACAACAAAAGATGTAGTCATGCTCCAAGTAATGTGGTAAGAGGGTTTTGCTGAAGCATATGAATAAGTTATTGAGGTTTTCATAGAAAAGTCATAAATTCAAATCTCTGAGACACATGTCATTTGAGTGAAAGGTTGCATCCAGTTTTGAATGAGGCATAGCTCAATGATTGATGCTAAATGCAAGTCCTAGGTGATTTTGATGGAAAAGATACTTGTCGTAGTGGCGTATTAGCTGGAGGTAAAGTCCTGCAGCTGTTAAAAGGAGGCCATTTGCCAATAGAAAATTTTTTAAGAGCAAAAACACAAATGGGCTTTGTATGATGGATGATGTTTATCAAACCTGTCAGTAGCCAAGCATTCTTTTATGTTTCTGGCTGATTCGCTTGGGAGATTATGACTCACTAAAATGGGTCTCTAACCAGCTTGTCACTACTGGCTATCTTGACAAAACACAACGAGATAAATAAAAAGCTGTGTCCGAGACCATGACCCTTCCATATAATGGAGCTACAAAGTAAGGGGTATAATTGACCTGAAGGCCTTTCCTAATAATGGGATTTCTTGTTAAGAATCAAAACAGATTGGTCAGCCATGGGAGTCACCATAGATTAGATTTATGACAATTGGAGGATTGGTCAGAAAATTAATGAGGTACACTATTGGGAGGATTGAAAAGAGCATATTCAAATATGTTTTGAAGGATCAAACAAGCATCAAACACATTAGTGAAGTTGCATAATGCATGGGGAATTATTGGAGTCTTGTTCTATTTGTATTTCAATTGAACACTAAAAATAACAAATGAATTTGTTTGTTACTTTTTGCATTCTGGCATTACTATTTCAAAGTTTTGAAAATGTTGATAGACAGTCTAAGGTGTTTGACAGCCAAATACTTGAGAGAGAAAAATCAAGCATCCTTTCCAAGCGAGTTTTTTTTCATTATTTAAAGTAATGATCACAAGCAAGGTTCACAAAGATATTCTCATATCCTTTTTGACATTATTAAGGCATAACCAAATTTTGATATCTTGTCGCTGCAGATGACTCTCAAGTTGACAGGAGTGGCCAAACTTCCTTAGTTTTGGGGTTCACCTTTCTATAGCTCTACAGAAGAAAGGACGCTTTCAATGGCCCCCCCACTTTTCTTACATTCTCTCCGAATGTAAGACAATTTGACCATAGTGTAGAGATTATCCCTTTTCAATCTTTAGGGAAAGGGGACACCAATTCCCTCACCATACATAAGTTAGTCTATGTAGTCGCTTTTTGGCGTAATTCCTTAAAGTCTAGTTATTGCACCTTTGTGGTGGGATTCACTAGCACTTCAATGCTTAATTACCACACCTCCGCGGTGGGCTAATTAAGGCTATTATCACTCTGCGTGATAATTCGCATGGCTACCTGATCCTGCCCATTCAAGGTGCCATCACATTACTTTGTTTTGTGAATGGATTCCTAGCATCCATAGTAGGAATTATGGTCCAAGCCTCACCGCTTAGGACTCTCTCCAAAACCTCTCCGTTTTGGGGTACACCTGAGCATCAGACCTGGGTGTTGTCTCCCCACAACCTTTCCTTGGTCTTGGGAGTAACTTGACTCTAGGGTTATATTAAAACTTTAAGTTTCTCTCAAGGAAACCCCCCTTGATAAACCCAAGAGCCAAAATAAAAGAAACCTCGATCTCTCTCTTATAAACAGTGATAGAATATGCTTAGGTGGAAGTTATGAGTAAAAATGAATAGAACCTTTCTACTTTTCACAAACAATAGCATAAGCAAGAATAAACTTTATCCCAAGTTATTAAAATCTTAAGCATAATTAAACTCATAAGCATTCACAAGTTTTCCAATTACTTCCATAAGCAAATACTTCTCTTACATCTTTTCCTTAACCATATTCTATCTCAATGTAACATATTGACCATTCTTATTGCATAAATATTTACATGAGAATGTTTTCCCTCAATAACATTCACAAAAGAGCATCTATAATAAAAATTCACCACAATTTGATTTCAGAAGTAATACTTCCATACAAACGTAACTTTACCAAATATTCATAATTTACCAATATACTTTACATAACCCATAACATTAATTTTGAGATAGAGCTTCTATACAAGAGAGTTTATCATATTTTCAAAATACACATCTAAAAATCCATAATTCCTTTAGCCTCAAAACTAGATCTCCTTTTTCTCCAACACATAATGATGATGGTGTAAGGGATAAGGAAAACTCATATATAATATGTATGCATGCACTTTTGTATACTCTTTTTTTATACAATACATCAAACAAATAACAAACATTTTATATATTTGAGAGAAGTCCCATACTTCTCTCCATTTTCCTTTTCTATTCACACAAATCTTAGGAACAGTAATAAATAAGCAATTCTTTTTCTTCCATCATTGCAGAGAACCCCATAATTCTCTCCATATTAGTCTTCCTTATCTACATAAGCCTCGGGATAACTAATATACATTATGGCATCCCCTATGCCAATAGAAACAAGTCCTTATTCATTCCAAGAAAGAAACTAATTTTTGTTTTAAATTAAAAATTTCAACTTGCTTATATAATATAAACTTACTGGAAGCAAAATAACATTCTTTTCTCCATTTACTCATCATGACCAATAATTACCATTAGAAAGCAACTAGTAAGCACTTCCTTTTAAAGATAAATAATATACAAGTATTTCTTGAAAAGAACTCCTTTCATAAAGTAACAATGCTTATATTATTTCCCTAACTTAATTTTTCTATAATTCATTTTCTTTAATCAAAGAAATATAATATCATTTCACCCTAAACAGAGCCGAATAACCTGAAACTCATTTTGCTAGAACAAGGCAGTCGGTAATGATTTTCTTCTTCTATTTTAAATTAGACAAGGTCCAGTCTCTAACTAAAAGGTTTAATGTTTTCAACGTACAATGCTTTTCCCAAAACATTAAGAATTCTTCTAATGGAACAATGCTATAGGGTGAGTGTTACGGCAACACGACGTCTGGTGAATACGGTTTTGGATTTCTGTTTTAAAAGCAAAGCAAAGGAAATATATCACGCTACAGTAAAGTGCACTCGACACTCTAATATAATAGCCAAAACTTGAACAACAGACCACAATTGCACCTCTAAACTGGTACAGCCAGTTTGGTATGCTCTAAGGCAGGGCACTGAAAAGAAAAGAACAAAGGTGTCTAAACAAACAATGAATTTCCCCTACGGTCAATACACCGAGGTTTAAATAAATGATCAGTCCGGATTCAACTCAGAAACCTCTTTCTCAGATTGGCTAACACACAGGTACACATTGTTTTCGACGGGAAGCATAACCTAGTCTTGCATCTATATAAACAAAAGGTTTCCTCGGGGTGGATAACGTCTTCAAGCTCTGTTATAAGAACAGAGTTATCACAAATGGAAATCCGGCTTCAACCATTGGCTTTCCATCAAGCACAAGACAAGCTATGGTAACAATGTTTTACCTCTATTCTTAAAAACTTAAAGGAAGCCATATCCATTGAAATATTTACGTATTTTACGTGGAGATATCCATTATGCAAGTGACTTTACACACACAAATATTCAAACAAAAGCTAAAGCAAAGCATGTAGAAGTATTATTAGACCCAACCTAGTATTGAATACCCTACGAAAAATGAGTGCTCAAGAGTTTTTCTTCGACGGCGCCATGCTTTTCTGTCTCCTTCCGCTTTGCGTTCTCTGGTTCCTCCTTTTTTTTTCATGTTCTCTTTTCTCCTCCTTTATCCGCCCATACCATGCTATTTCTTTCTCCCTCCCTCCCCCCAAGGCCATTCAAGAGGACGGTAGGTTCTCAACCAAATTTTCCAACTGCCTTTCGCTCGTTAGGAAAAACGTTTTTAAAAGAAAAGAGCCTCATTTTTTTTATTATTTTCTAATGTTAACACAAAACATTAGACAACATAAGATAATTAAATCAATTATTTCCTCTTAATTAATTTAATTAATATCAAAAGCTAATATTAATTATTAGCCTTGATATTAAGCATTTGGGTATTAATAAAGCCTCCATGTTTATTAATACCTTATTTGGTGGATCCTTTGCCAGACCCATTTCACAAACATATACATAATACCAAATAATTGCTTATTAATCATGCACTTACATTATACCACCACTTGTTCTTAATTAGCAGGTTTCCTGATGACTTGTCATCACTTGTCTATTAAGAATTGCTCCCTTGCTCCAACAATTTCCTAGCTGGTGGTATAACTACATGCAAACATATAGTTATGAAAATGCAACTACATGAGGGTAACATTTTACCCTGGAGCTGTCATAGAATATTTCATCTGGCCATCATTTCCCTTTTATTTGGTCTCTCATTCCTGGTGGTTAAACTTCATCATTCCACCCACGAGAGTACTTGGTCTTGCAACCATACACATCATCAACAGTACCATATTCTAGCATAGTATAATCAAAATATCAAATGCAAATAACCACTCATATTGATAATACAACTAAGATTAAGCATTGAAAAACCACACATCAATACATAATCAATATCAATGATGAGTCCTGCCAAGGAGGGCTGTGACAATCCTAGTGACTGAACAAAATAGAGTACATGAAGATGCTAAAATGTCATAACAGTTCATCGGTCAACAACTTCGCTTTTTGAGGGATGAACTAGGAGAAATTTTGTTTTATAAGAAAGTACAGCGATGGCATACATGTGTGGGCATTTTAGGCTAAAGGATCACATATTATTCTAGGTAGGATTGGGTCCCCAATGGATAACATAATAATTATAGGAACTAACGTGTTATAGAGGCAGAAGCGTTGAGATTCATTAGCTTAGGAAAGGGTGGGCTGACAATTCTCATCCAAACATTGTTGGTGAAACTCACTTAGCAGCATGTTGAGTTGTAGATAATAGAGGCATGTGAAATCATTTGCACAAAAAAGACAAACGATTGGAAGTTAAAGACGAACTCTATTCTTGTCGAGGGTTTATACAATAAATCTTTGAGGGGATATGGAAACGGGCACAAGCCAAACCTCCGATAAGAGATGTGGGATGGCACAAGCCGAAATTGTGAGAAGAGACGTAGAGTGTGGTGGATTGATGCCTCTTGAATGTACAAGAAGAGACATAGCTAAATGTAGCTGGTGGATCTATGAGAAGAGGTAAATTGTGTAGTTGGTCAATCTTTGAGAAGAAATGGGCTAGTGCAGCTATTGGGTCTCTGTGGAGAGATGTGGAAGAACAAAACTTCTAGATCTCTAAAAAGAGATGTGGAAGAATAAAACTTCTAGATCTCTAAGAAGAGATGTGAGCTGTTGTAGCCATTGGATCTCCAAAAAAATGTAGGTTGGTGCAGTTGTTGGATCTCTTAAAAAAGATGTGGGCTGGTGCAATTGCTGGTTCTATAAGAAGAGACGAAGACTACTGCAACCACTAAACAATGATTGAGTGTCACAGATATCCTTTATTCTCACATTTAGACAATGTGCCTTTATTCAAGTAGATACAGTAGACTTTGAAGAGACAATGTTGGGAGGTGAAGTTATTCATCTTCCAACAATTACTAAGGGTTTTGGTGCCATCATGCTCCTGTTGACAATTTGGTTGTTTGGTATGACATTCCATAATGTTTCTTTTGTTGCTAGGTTGATGCCTGTTTGGTTCCATTGGTGGCTGGCTAGCACCCTTGTCAGCAAGCCAATAGTTAGCTATTGGTGATGGTGGTGCCTCATTGTTGCTAGTGCCCCTCAGATCCCATTGGTGGTTGAACTAGGAGCCATTGGATTCCCAGTTGCGATTGGTTGGATCTCTTGGCACTTGTGTTGGAAACTTCTATGGTGTTTCTCTATCAACTTGACAACTATACCGATTTCTGTCCAGATCAATCTTCCTTGCCTGAGATGTAATGGAATCCATTGCATTCAACTTTTTAACAACCTAGTTGGTCTTGGTGTGTCGCTTGATGCTTGTCATGTATTTGCTTGACTTGGTGCTAGTCCATTGCAATATGTGAATGGACTTGCTGATGGATGTGTTGAATCTGCTTAACGAACTTGCTTGTTTTATCATCTTACTTTTAGGAGGAGGAGGAATTCTCTATTGCTGCTACAAGAAGAGCTATGTTGATTGGTGTGAATGGTTGAAACTTGAACACACTTGAATTGGGTTATGGCTAGTAGAGTTTTCAAGAGCTTTGTTATAGCTATGTTATACATAGGGCAGGTTCACATCACATATACATGGGTGTTGGGAGTTGTACATTTTGAGAAGATGTATAATATTTGATTAACTACCTCAATCTATTTGTTAGTTTGCAGATGAAAGGCAGTTGATCGAGCTAATTGTGTCCCAAAGGCTAGACTAAAAGATGGCCAAAAAGTTGTTGTTTGTCTTATGGCACAATTGGAACACCTAATACAAATGTAACACAATATTAATACAAAAGTTTGTTCATAATGTGACAACTTGGTATGGCGGTCCATGTGTTCCTTACGGATGTGAGGAGAATCCTTGTGTAGGAGTGGGATGCATGAATGCAAGCTTATCTATACTTATGCACCACTATATACTCCACCACTTCATTGCGAAGCAATTTTCCCCATTGTACGGGTTAGAGGTAGGAACATAATGAAATTCTTTACTTTTGATCTGTGTTCCACGAAGTTTGCAGGATGGGATGGAGCGGTACGATGGGATGCTTCTCCAAGATGGCAAGGGTTTGACCCCAAAATTTGGAATGGTGGTGGGATGACTTATATAAATATATATAAACAAACGAATTTAAGCCCCAATTGGATTTTTAAAGCAGAAATTATAAATATGTAAGAGAAAAAGCATAGGAATTTAGGATTTTTCAATTTTAAATTTTCAACTATAAACTAGGAATAATGTAAAACCATTGAAAATATCAAACATCCATCATTCATGTAACAATAAATGAAAACCATAGGAAATTATGATTCTCAATTCAACTATAGTTCAAGTTCCAATTGCATAAACAAGATGAAACCAAATGGCAAAACCGCCGAAATAATGAAATGTGAGTCTTAAATCATCCTTGTCATCATCTACATTGTCATAGGTGCTCTTGTCATTACTTCTCTTTGAAGTAAGGGCCTTATGCAGGGGGACCCCAAGCAATCCTCCTTGCTCCTCCCCCTCCTCATCAACTAGAGGTAAGCCTATTCCCCTTGACAGAGTGGATGAAGCTATAGGTTGACCAATTCCTCTTAGCAATAAAGGATCTGGCAACTTGTGAAAGAAGGTGGTCAATTAGCGTCTGTAGCAATGGAGCAACATCCTCATATCTCACCCACCATCCAATGGGGTCAGTTTGTACAAGGGCAAGTCTATCTTCCATAGCCTCCTATTTGTTGCAAATCTGACCCTTGTGCTTTCTTGCTGGAATACATCTTCCTAATTTCCTCAAGGAAACCCTTCTTCACCTCAGAGTCAACAATAGGAGCTATCCTCCTAGGCCTCAGTACATACCATTTGGGATTGATAGCATATGCTACCATGTGCAATGAAGTGTTCATCTTCTCCCACCTCTTCTAAATAATAGGTTGAATGTGCTGGTAATAAAAAGAGAGTGTAGGATCCTTCTATGGAATGGCTTCCTTCATGCGGCCAAGCAAGCTGTCAAAAGTCTCATAAATCTCTCCAAGACTAGGAGAGTCCATGTCTAGATATCTAATGATCTCCACAGCTGGTGACACAATGGTCACCATGTACTTGGCATTGATCCACCAATCCTCATGTAGTATCAACTTCTTTACTCTCCTCCCTTCACCTATTTTGGCTTGTACCCTTTTATTCCACTCATTGCACACTACAATAGATTGTAGGGCCTCCAGCATCTCAATCATCTTGTCCAACAAAATGAAGTAGCTGGCATACCTCATTTCTATAGATTTGAGGAATTCCTTTCTCAAAACATTCTTAAAAAGTGTTAAAGAGAGATAATGGTTCTAAATAAATATATGCACATCTCTAACAACGGTCAACACTTGCTTCACCCAATCAATTTTCCCTGTCTTTCAATGCGTTCTTAATTGCATGAACACAATATGGGGTCCAAAAGATGTGCCTATAGTTGCTTTGTATCATCATCCTGGCAAATCTACACACATGGGCTGCATTTGTGACCACTTGGGACCACATTCATGGGCCCAACCTCCTCTATAGCATCTTTCAAAAATTGAAATTGGAAAACTGCATCCCTGTGCTTTCTAGAACAGCCAATGGCTCTAAGAAAGTAGGGACTTTTTTTGCATGTAACAATAATTGTTATGAGTGGTCTATGGGAAATATCAGTCCACCCACCCATGATGATGGTACAACATGGTGATTGTTGGCCACGGATCCGCCACCTGGGAAGGACTTGGTGTGTCAATGCGCCCTAGACCCGCAGACCAACATTGAAAGGACGGGAGGAAGGGATGCCCCCCGTGCTGATCTCTGGAGAAGGCCGGCTCCTTTCCTAACCTACTTGGGGGTTTTAGATAAGGGTGCAGGAAATAGATTAAAAGAAGGTAAAGGGAACTGGAAAGAGATTGAAAAAGATAAGGGAACAGGAAAGAGATGTAAATATCATGCGTTTCGGGCGGGGGGAGAACAAGTAGCATGTAACAGAAACTGCAACTGTTATTCTACCCTATGTATCCTTTTGTTTAGTATTCCAGATCCAAATAATCACCAATGCCCAAATCCAAAATTCAGAATTCAGACAGACAAAAATATAAATGGACATGAAGCAGAAATACTAGTAGAAAGCAGCATAAAAGACAGAGACAAGAAGTAGAGCCAAGGATGCTTTGAATTAATTAGAAGGTGGTCCGTCACAGCAGAGTCCTCTAGCAATATGTCCCCCCTCCACCCTTGTACAATGAAATGAGGCTGCTATTTATAGCGCAATTTCCCCCCGATTACATTTTGGGCACAGAATCCCAGACTTGACAAAAGCTGCAAAAGCTGACAAAAGCGGCTGATGTTGATCTCTGCGGGTAAAGAATGTACTTGCAGCAAGGTCCTCCTGAAAACGTGGCAGCTTCGTGGAAATCCGGTAGGTGGGAAGTAGAGCCAGTTGAATGGGGGCAGATGCGGTACAATCTGTCAGTTCACGCTCATCTGTTCGGTACCCTGGTGGCACACCTTCTGTCACATCTTTGACTCGAATCTCGAGGCTGGACACCTGTCAGCATCTGATGTAGGGGAAAGAAATCGTCTTTACGCTCAGCCTTTGTATGAGCGCAGTTGGGCAGGGCCCGACAGTTAGAATATTTCAGCAGCATTTTCCTGTCTTTCCGCCCTATTGCGCACAAATTGATGAGCGCAGTCGGGCGGGGCCCGACACTTAGAATATTTCAGCAGCATTTTCCTGCCTTTCCGCCTTGTTGTGCACAAATTGATGAGCGCAGTCGGGTGGGGCCGACACTTAGAGTATTTTAGCAGCATTTTCTTGTCTTTCCGCCCTATTGTGCACAAACTGATGAGTGTAGTCGGGCGGGGCCCGACACTTAGAATATTTCAGCAGCATTTTCCTGTCTTTCCGTATTGCGCACAAATTGATGAGCGCAGTCGGGCGGGGCCCAGCACTTAGAATATTTTCTGGCCCAAAATTGAGCTTCCTGGTCCTGCTTCCCGGGGCCGTAACTTTTGATCCGCTGACTCGATCGCCTATTATAATATATCGTCGGAAAGCTAGCGAAAAGATCTGCAATGATGAAATATCCAAAGCTTATTTCATCCATTTTATCGCCCCCGTTTATGGCCCGCGACACCTCCGCATTCTCCTTGCCGCTTTAAAGCTCCATACTTAGGCCAAAGTTTATCAAAAAATAATGTGGCAAAAATGCCAACAGTGACCCACATGTCTGCCTCAAGTCCTCCATCAACAAGGCAACCCTGGATCAACTCTTATCAAGCAAAGTGGTCCTCCACTTTTGTCTCTCCTGGGGGAAGATAAGAAGGTCTGGCTTCAATGGCTTTCCTAAATGCCTTGTTATAATAAGGACTATGAGTAATACTGAAGGGAATGCCATTTGCGAAGAGCAATTGCTAAATAGCTTCATCTGCCTCGTCCTGTGCATGCATATTGTTATTTTTGTATGTGTGCCAACCATTTTTTTTGCTCTAGAATACCCCTCCTCTACACCATTTGGAATTGACAGGAACGGGAGTGGCACACATACTAGAAGCCATCACAACTGTTCTTTTATGCTGCAATATTTGTTTTCCACTACCAAGGACTGCATTATCAGTATGCAAGTTGACTATTTCAGCCCTCTTCTCAAGTGTCATTTTGTCACATATTCGATAGATGTGATCGTATTCGATGGACTGCCCATATTCTATGGAAATGCTCCATATGATCCTTGATAAGTCCAATATCTTCTGGGTCTTCCTGTGCAATCTAGCTGATCTGTGTCTTCAATGGGAGCCCCCATTCCAAAGCAATGGAATCTCAGCCTGCCCCACCTTCTCTGGGGTCTTTGGAAAAGGACCTGAAAAAGGATTGCAAGTCCATTGAAGCAAGAATTAGTGCAGCTATAGTAGAAAATGTGCAAAGTATAAACTTCAAGGACTATTGGGAGAGTAATGTGGAAGCAAAGATTGCTTCCCAATGGGGCTCCTTGCCCCCCTACCTAGTCTGACCCTTCGATCTGCTCTCAAACAAACTGGAAAGCCTCTACACTTGATTGGGCCAAGCTGAAATTTGATGGGGCTGCAAAGGGCAACCTGGGGAGGGCTGGTGCAGGGGTGTTATCAGAGATCATGAAGGTGAGATTCTCCTTGCTCATGCTGAGGGGTTGGGAACTCAAACTAGTCATTTCATAGAGGCTAGTGCCTTGTTCCAAGGGGTCCTCTTACTGGATAGGCTGAATGTCCGTAATTGAAGGGGATTCGCTCAAAATTATTAATTGTGCTAATGTTTCACAGGTGGCAAGTTGTAGTATGGAATAACTGATTGCCATAGCTTGAACGAGTATCCAGAGTATCGACAGTTATTAGGTAATCCACGTATTCAGGGAAGGGAACAAAGTAGCAGACATCATGGCTAACTTGGGAGTAAATCTAGAGGAGCTCAAAGTTTGGGAGAGAGACTTCCCAAGTGAACTGCTGGAGGTGGTGAATAAGGAGAAACAACAATTAGGAAATGCGGAGGGCAATGTGTAATTCGAAGAAAGAATGGATTCACCCCTATAGGGCCCCAAGCTGGCAGCTATTCTAGGCTTGTTATTATGGCCCCGGGTGATGTGGAATTCATCTTGGCAGATCTATACCAGCTATTCAATACCAATATTAGATCCTCAATTATCAGCCTCAAGTAACGACAAAATGGCCCCGGGTAATGTGGAATTCATCTTGGCGGATCTGGTAGAGGTATCTCCAGCTATGTTGGGACCCATGTAGGTCTAGTCAGATTGGCTGGCTTAATCGGCAATGTCAGGCATAGTGAAGATAGTAGGAGGATAATCATTGCGCTGAGCTCCAAAGAGGTGGCGAAGAGAGCGGAGAGGATGGCCAAAGGTCGTGATTCTCCTTTGTCAGCATAACTCCCGGTTGTTTGTTCTCTTGTTATGATCTTTGGTTTGATGCTCTAGCTTGCTTATAGTCACTGTTTAAGTTGTATCCTTTGAAGGACTGCATGTTTAGTTTGAAGGATAAATCAAGGATCCCTGGAGGAATAAAGCAGAAATAGAATAAAGCACTTCCTCATCTATAAGTGTGAAGCACATGATGAATAAGCAGTCTTTTTGCAAACAAAAAATTGGTATCTGCACAAGATAGGAAAGAAGATTGGTTGTCTTGAATCTGGAGAGGCTCACCTGCAAGCTTAGGCTATTCTGTTTATTGGTTGTAAGCAGAATAGAGGAAAGAAAATTGGTTGTCTTCTTGAATCTTATAATGGGCTCAAATACTGCATAGGAAAATAAGAACTAGTTTTTAGGAAGAGAATAAAAAAAGTACAGCTAAGGCAGCAGGATAAGGTAAGCAAGAAACAAGTAAAATTGGAGCATAAACCAAGTGCAGTTGGAAAATATCACAAGCTAAGTTAAAAATTATAGAAAGTATTGTTGGGAGGATAAATCAAATACAGCTGGAGGAATCAAGCAAGAATAGAATAAAGCACTCCCTCATCTATAAGTATGAAGCACTTGATGAATAAGGGGTCTTTTTGCAAACAGAAAATTGGTATTTGCACAGGAGAGGAAAGAAGATTGGTTGTCTTCTCAAATCTGGAGTGGCTCACCTACGAGCTTGGGCTATTCTGTTTATTGGTTGTAAGCAGAATAGAGGAAAGAAGATTGTTTGTCTTCTTGAATCTGGAGTGGCTCACCTGTGAACTTGGTTATGATATATTTGGTTGTAAGAAGAATAGTTTTCTTTTGCTTTCTAATAGGAGTTTCTTTTTCAGATCTGTTTCATTGTATGTTTGATATAACAAAGTATAAGAAAAATCCTATGTTATGATTATATGATTCATTCCGGGATTCAGATTTCAGATTTTTTAGTTCTTTTAATCAGCTTAAGCAAGTGTCAGTTTCAGATCTTTATAGGTTCATAACGATGGTATTAGAGTCTTTGATTCTGCCAACACACAGGGGGGTGGGGGGAGTCAATAAGATTGTGGGGCATAGCCCATGCATTTGTAGGGTACTAAAGAATACCCCTAAATGTCGTTTCTATCACTCATTCCTATATTATCAGTACCCCCTCCAAATATATATTTTAAACTAATATCCCCTATTTTCACCATGTATCCCATTCACCTTCTTTTCATGACGTTTTTATACCCCTTTTTGCTTCCCTATTGTCTATGACGGGTTGTTTTATTTCCAATAGCTTCATTAGATCCACTATCTATGAATGAAATAGGTACATGTTTCTTTCCATTTCAATGTGAAGTTGAATAACATTGGAACTCTAAATTAATCTTTTTAAATTCTATCTCCCATTATGGTAAGAATGAAATAAGGGATCATAATGACAATACCTCCTACCATAGATAGAGGTCATGGTTCCCTTATTAGAATAATTGAAAAGGATAATTTTTAATCAAGTACAAAGAGTCTTCAGACTCCAAGCAGGGTACAACTAATTATAGTCTGCCATTTGTGAGAAGAAAAGCAAAATGTAGTATAGTCTAATATATTTCATTTTAATTACCCGGCTATGAATCCATGTGTTGTTTTATTGGTTATATTATAGGTCACTTGTGTGCCAACATGTCTACTAGGAATGATGAAGATGGAGCTAATGCATGACAACTGTTTACTGTGAGTGTTTACGAGCTGTTCATGAATTTTGTGCAGCATTGAATGCCAAATTCAAGGGTTCAGACGTTTCTAAAACATAAGCTGATTTCATCACATAAAATGCAAAAAGAGATCAGAAAGAGGACCCTTGGTTATGTGGTCATTACAATGTATGATTGGAGACCAATCAAATTTAGAGGGGCAGGCTCATAATGGGCTCAACTATTGTATAGGGAGATACAAACTAGTTTTTAGGATGAGAATAAAGAAAGTACAGTTAAGGTATGATACAAGAAGCAAGTAAAGTTGGAGAATAAAACAAGCACAGTTGGAAAATAGCAAATATATCAAAATGCATAGAAAGTGCAGTTGTAAAAAAATAGAGAAACCGCAGCTGGAAAACATAGAAAGTATTGTTGAAGGATAAATCAAGTACAGCTGGAGGAATCAAGCAAGAATAGAATAAAACATTCCCTTATCTATAGGTGTCTTTTTGCAAAACAGAAAATTGTTATTCATACAAAAGAAGAAAGAAGATTTGTTGTCTTCTCGAATCTGGAGCGGCTCACCTGTGGGCTTGGACTATTTTGTTTATTGGTTATAAGGAGAATAGAGGAAGGAAGAGTGGTTGGCTTCTCTAATCTGGAATGGCTTACCTGCGAACTTGGGCTATTCTGTTTATTGGTTGTAAGCAGAATAGATTTCTTTTGCTTTTCTAATAGGAGTTTATTTTTCAGATCTGTTTCATTATATGTTTGATCTCAGCATCTATAAGAAAAATTGTGTGTTATGATTATATGATTCAGTCCAGAATTCAGATTGTTTGAGTTTTATTAATCAGCTTAAGTGAGCTTCATTTTTAAGATCAGTTTAGACTCTGGAACTCCAACTAGGAGGTCCAAAGTTTGATGCATTGGAGGATGGTTTGCACACCATGTTTTGGTATGCTTTGATAAAAATCCAATCCGGTGGTGATGGTGTGTCCGTACTAGAAGGCATTGTCCCATATGGCCTATGGTCTTGTGGATGTTAAAACCACTTTCCTTACCTTTTCATAGGTTCATAATATAAAGTTGATAGGGAATTAATAATTAAATATTAGCTTTAAGGTTCAATTAAATAATAGGCTTAAAAGTTTTTATAATCTGTAGATTTTAATCTCCTGCAACCTTTTGATTGTCAGTAGCTTTTCAAAGTTGCAGCCTTGTCAGTATGCAGCTTTTTGTAATCCATCCATGGTTTTCTGCTTGCGGTTTTGGGCCTAGGGATGGTTTAGTAAAAGTTTTCCTTGCCTATAAAAACAAGAGATTATCAATGAAATAGCAAGCAAGTTTTGGGGCAAACTTGATCCTCATTGGTTTGGTATAAGAGCCCGGTCCTGATTAGAGGACTTTGGGTTATCTTTTGGTCTTTGATTTGGGTTTGTAGGAGCTCTGTTGATAGCTCTTTGGGTTTGTTAGAAGCTCTTTTAGGTGTTGGGGCTTTTGTCCTTGAATTTTGTCCACGATCTTTGTTTTGAGCCCTTGGTTTGGGTGGAAGCTTTTATGACGGGTCTAGTTTATAAAATGGAGTATTGCCTTCCCCAACCGATCAATTTGGTGCCTTTTTTCTTGAATGTTGATGCTTCCTGTTATTGACGTTGATTTTACCGCTTGCTGATAGCAATAACATCTGGTAGTTGAAGAAGCTCATGGAACTGCCATGTTGACTAGACAATAGTGATGACCTTTCGAGAAATATCCTTGGTTGATTGACTTGTAATGTCGAACGAAGATGGATGAAGCCTTATGTTTGCCACTAGATGTAGAATATGCCGTTGACGTTTGACCAACTCTGCGTGTTGTGGCCAACTTGGCATGTGTGCACGCCTTAGCGTGCAAACTCTCCTTGCAACGTTCTCTCTCTCTCGCCTACGCTTGATGTACATGTCGCCTCCCACGTCGACGTGCATGTTGACTGCACCCCTACAACGCCACAATGTGTGTGGCTTCTCTTGAAATTGATGCTCTCCCCTCTCTTCCTCAACATCGACGTCACTCCGTACCTTGGAGATGGATGTGTGCGATTGTTTGCGCCATCGTCCCTCCTAGTTGCTACATACTGATGCGGTTGTCCACCTGTTTGAGTGACAATGACGACAAAATGTGTTACAAAGCTCTCTATTAGTGCATTCTCTTTGCTTTTTCCAGATCAGCATGTGGCAAAATCTAGTTGTGAACAACAACACCCTTGCTGCATATCACAACACAAAGAAGGCGAGGATTCCCTATGAAAATCAAAGGCGTAAACTTCTCAAAATTTATCACAAGAATTTTGTTTTCTTAAATTTCGTTGAGCTATGTATTACCTGAAAGTGGAACCTCCAATGACATGCAGTTATGCGCTTGTAGCTACAGGCTTTTGAGGTCATGTTTTTGTGTGCGTCCTCATATTCACAGCATCACATCCTACGCCTTGTTCTCTGCCTTCATCACATTCTCACAGCTGAAAAGCAATTGCAATAGAACCACCTCGAAGTAGAAGATGCTCAACTTGGGCATGACAAGCCCGTGGGATGGATAGTCTAGTGCCATATCACCCCTAGTGCCCACTACATGCCTCATCCCAATGGCGACACTACCCTTGCCCTCCGTCGTACGAATACCCACGTGGCATAATATGTGCCATTGAGAAACGCCCAATGCACTTGTCTTTCTAATTTAATATTCCACATTCATCGTGGGAGGTTTAACTAAAACCTCTATTTTTTTCAATTGCTTATATGGGATTGAAACGGGCCCCACCCATATTACATCATCACCACATAGTGGTATTACAACAAAGCTTGGATATTATCCATGTGTCTCTTGGCAAGATTTGAACCTTGGTCTCCTCCTTAAATGTTGAGGAATCTAACCGGTTGAACTAATGCCACTTGATAAAAATTTGAGTTTACACGAGTTTTTATGAGGGGTCCCGGTCCCCTCTTACCAGGGTTTGAACTTGGGTCTTTTGGATAAAAACCCAAGGACTTACCACTACGGTATCCCTCACGGGTCCTAACTAAAACCTTTATTAGTTAGCCTTTTTATTTTAATAAATTTATGTAAATTGGAAGGAGGCTCATATATTTTTAAAATAATAGCATATTCTAGGGAATATTCCCATCGGAATATTTCCTAATGCTTTTGGTTGTAAAGGGAATCTTCTCCCTCCTTTTGCCTGACAATGCACTGTTTTTCTTACATCTTGAGGCATCAAATGATTTCCGAGTATAGGCTTATATATACTTGTTGGAAAGCATTTTTTGAGGCCGATCTTGTGGCGTCCAATTTTTTCAGTTTTGTAAAGGCCTAATATGCCTAGTGGTGCATCAAAGCCTTTGTTGTAATAAGGAGTGCATTCTCAGTTGTACCCAACAGTTCTAGACACAAGCAGTGATCTACCTTGTAAATTTGGTCAAACACCCTCCCTGGCACAATCTAGTTGAGCCATGGCTGCCAATTTGGTAGAAAAGATGGCTGAGTTAGCTAACATAGTTAGTTCTTTGGTTGATAAAGTAAATAACATACATGTCCAACCTCCATCACCAACTACTAGAATGCACACTCCTAATACATTCTCTCATGCTAAATGAGAGGTCAAGATTTATGATGGGTCTAGGAATCCCGAAGTTCTCAATAGCTGGATCCTAGACATGGAAACTTGGTTTGCCTATAGTCAAAAGTCTGATGATGACAAGGTCCCCTTTTCCAAGTTGAAACTTTTAGGAGTTGCTAAAGTCTTGATTACTGAGTGACAACATACACAAAATCCCATCCACACTTGGGAGCAGTTAGTCACAACCCTGAAGGCTACGTTTTATCCATCTAACAATGATGATGAATTGTTCATTCAATGGCTCCGCCTAAGACAAAGAAGCCATATGACAGTGTAGGATTACATCTATCAATTCAACAAGTTGTGTATCTTTCTTCACATACTAGATTTGACACCCATTGTCATCATGAAGTTCAAGAGTGGACTTCAAGAGCACTTGTTTATGGAGTTGAAATACACTTCCTTCACAACACTTGATGCAACTTTCAATCAAACACAACTAGAGGAGGAGAAACATGTTGCTCAATCGAGAACACCTCAACCTTCCTTTTTTGCAAGAGCCTCCAGAACCTCGACCTTACAGTCCTAGCAGCATCCCTAGGAAGCAAAGAAGTTCTTTTCTCCATCTTCTTCTACTTCTCATTCTTCTTCTTCTTCCTCTTCTCAAAAGCCTTCTCCTTTCTCTGACACTAGCAAGTTTTGTACTCATTGTAAAAGGGTCATGAAAAATATCACTGTTTTCAGCTAAAGAAAAAGAATTTGCTTGTACAATCTTCTGATGAGGAAACTCAAAATGTTCCCATCGAGACTTATGGAGAAGACACCACCTCTGATGAGTTAAAAGGTCGATTTAGTAACGTCACCTTATTCAATCATCACTCTTTTACAGGGAATCGTGATACTTTGTTTGTCACTTGTGCTCACCTTACACACAACTTCACCGTGTATTGTATCATTGATAATGGATCGCGGAATTGCGAAGTTCATTGTCGATAAATTGCAGATATCGATGGAACCACATCCTTGTCCATACTCACTTGGATGGAAGGATAGTGACACCACCTCAAAGATCACACACACTTGCACCTTGTCTTTTGCTTTTGGCCCTAAGTTTGTGGATAAAGTCACTTGTGATGTGACCCCTATGGATTGTTGTGGTTTGTTGCTAGGTAAACTCTACCAATATGATAAAAATGCTTAGTATGATGCATACAACAACACCTACACTTTCCAGCATGAGCACAAAACCTTTCTCATCTGATGCACCAAGAACACCACACATCTGGTCCATACCAATCTCCATCAGACAAAATATTGCATTAGTTTTCAGCAAACCACAATATGAAGACACATAAGCAAAAGTCCTATCCACTTAGTATGCTGCACCTCTTTAGGAAAACATTCATAGAGCACTTGTTCCTGCTCCTGCTCTTGTTGTTCCTGCTCCTGTTCTTGTTGTTCCAGCTGCAGCTCCAGATTTTGTAGATATCTTTCAGCATCCTGCCCCTTCCACCTTGCAGGATTTTCAGATGCAGGAGGCATATCCTCTTTTTTATGGTGGTCATTTCAGCAAGCCACTCGCACTGCCTCCTTTACAACAATTTCCATCTTCCCAGATTCTTCAACAGTCACCATTCATGGACAGACGTCATGTTCAGCTTGGAGGCAACATTTGGTTTTATTTGGGCACTCCTCATCATGAAGATTCACCAGACCCCCCTGGGTTTTCCAGCTTCTGCTTTCAGCATGTTGGTTCTCCCACAAGATGGCTCATGATTCTCCTCCCTTTTGTATGCATTGGAGTCCAATGCTTTTGTTGTTGGGAGGAATGATAAGGAATCAATAATTAAAATTTTAGTTTTAGGGTTCAATTAAATAATAGGCTTAAAAGATTTTATTCTCCTGCAGCTCTTTAATTGTCAGTAGTTTTTCAGAGTTGCAGCCTTGTCAGTATGCAGCTTTTTTGTTAGCAAATGATGAGTCCAAAATGTAGGCGGAATAATTAGTCTCAAATATATTATATGGTAGGTTTATATAACATTTAGGAAAATAATATCTCCCCCTAATATGCTAACAAACGCGTAAAGAGGTTGCTCCTCCGTGAAGGTAGCTAACCACTAACCTACTAACCAACGTAGTCAAAATGACTACAATGACTAACTAACCTAGGTAAATAGTAAATAGAAATAACCTAGTGGTAAAAAGTAACAAGCTACTTTTTACAATTAACCAAATGAGGTAATAATCATAGTTACCAACATAGTAACTCTAACATCCCCCCTTATTACATGATTTGGGTAATGTATATATCTGTCCCAATACAGTGAAAAAGATGCTGATCTGCTGGTTCTTGATTTTGCTTAGGCTCTGTCACAATGCTCTGGCTGCTTCTAAGCAACAAATGGATCATTCCTCACTCTGTCTTCACATCAACGAATGTCCTTATTGTAATCTTGTCATCCAACCGAATTGCATGGGTAACCAGCCGCTGCAACCGCTAGGTGTAGTAGAGTAGATCACTTCATACGAGGTTCATTCTATTTACAATATGATTTTGCAAAAATGTGTTGTTAAGGTAGCTAAGGTGTCGGTCGCTGCCGAAAATGCACCCTTATAAGTTTTCCCCCTTGTTGCAAAACATATTGTAATCAAATTTCTGAAATAAGTGTGACTAAGGTGTCGGTCACTGCCGAAAATGCACCCTTATAAGTCTGCTTCCCTTTTTACAAAAAATTATGTGAAGTAGGAAAAGAAATGTTTATCCCCCCTTAATTGCAAAAGATGTGCAACTTAAGAAGCTTTGTGAAGGTTTTTACAAAGATTGCCTCCTAGGCAAATTTTACACCAGAAAATTCCCTCCTTTTGTTACAAGTACTTCAAACAATGAGAGTTTGCTATTTATGAAGCCTAAAAGAGGTACAATCACCCCTTTATTGCTAGTACTTCAAACAAAAACTTATGCTATTTATGAAGCCTAAAAAAGAGAGAGAGGAAATGGTGCTTGCTTAAGGTGACAAATTTGATTTCCCTCTACAATACTGTCTTAGCCAGGAGCACTTTGTGTGCTCTTTCTGAACCAGAATCAGAATCAAAACTAGACACTTCACTAGCAATATTGCCTTTGTCTTGCTTTTGTGATGTGCCTTTGCCATTTTTGTTTTGCTTGTTTTTGAACCAACACCGATTGGTGTCATGGTTGTCCTTTTTACAATGCGAGCAAAACTTCTTTTGAGATTGCTTTCCCTTTTTTTTTTTTTATTTGTGGAAAACATCCCAAAAGGGATGCCACTTTCGGGTAAGACCCAAGGAGGCAGGGGTATCCATTCCGCCAAAAACGCCCAGGACTCGGACCTGACATACCACCTTTGACATACTCAAGGAGCAAACAAACACACAAAACCAATTTAAAAATAAGTAAATAACAACAAAAATAAAAAACATGCTCCTTGAGTGTGTCAAAAACAAAAGCACAACCAAACACGCACAATAAGATAAAAGAAACCACAACACAAACCACATAGAAAAACACAAGAACCACATAACAAAACACAAACAAGACAAAAACAACAGAACACTACAAAGACATAACCCAAAAAAAACATGAAAAATAAACACAACCAAAACCTAAAAAATAAAATAAAAATAAAAATAAAAAACAACCAACAACAGACAATAAACAAAAACAAAAGACATAGAAGACACTCACACATAAAAACAGGAAATAACACAAACAAAGAGAAACCCAAGAACAAGAACGAAAAAAACACAAGAACAATAACAAAAAACATAAAAAAAACAAAACAACAAAAACACAAGAACAACGAAAAACAACACAAAGAACACAAAAACAAAACAAAACAAAACAAAACAAAAGAACCCACCCACCTTAAAAAACTAAACAAAAAAAAACAAAGAAGAAAAAAGAAAAAAAAAAAACAATGAACAAAACAATGACCTATCTAGACCAGAAGACTATTAAGGCAAGAATCAACAGAGGAAACAAAATAAAGAATAGAATGAGCTAGGGAACTAAAAAAAACTGAATGAACCAAAGAGAAGCAAAAAAAAAAAACAAGAAGAAACTAGGTGCCTTCATAACTGGAGCCATCCAAAGAAATGATAGAAAGAAGAGCTTCCCTAATTTGAGAAGCCCACCTTATAGGAGGGTGGCCATAACAAGTAAGATCACCTTTGTCCAAAGCCCAATTAGCTAAAGCATCAGCACTCTTGTTTTGATCTCGGACCACATGATTGTAATCAACTTTCAAAAATCCCATCCGGATTAAGCTGAATCTTCTCAATAATTATTTTTATTCTCCAATCCACCTTATGATTCTTAGGAGTCTTCAAGAGATTAATCATAAGTTGAGAGTCGAGACTCAACTAACACCTTTTCCCATCCAACCTTAGTAGCCTCCTGAAGGCCTCCGAGGATACCATACCCCTCGGCAAGGTTATTGGAAAGAATACCCAAATTCTTAGCAAAAGTAAAAACCAGGGAGCCATATGAAAGTCTACCAATTCCTCCCACACTGGCTTTTCCAGGGTTCCCTCTAGAGGCTCCATTAGTATTGACTTTTCCAAAATCCTTAGGAGGAGGTTTCCAATTTCTTGTCCTATCCATCTTACTAATACTCACCTTTCTAAAATCCTATCTGGATTAACTAAATCTTCTCAATAATTCTTTTTATTCTCCAATCCACCTTATGATTCTTAGGAGTCTTCAAGAGATTAATCATAAGTTGAGAGTCAGACTCAACTAACACCTTTTCCCATCCAACCTTAGTAGCCTCCCGAAGGCCTCTGAGGATACCATACCCCTCAGCAAGGTTATTGGAAAGAATACCCAAATTCTCAGCAAAAGTAAAAACCAGGGAGCCATATGAAAGTCTACCAATTCCTCCCACACTGGCTTTTCCAGGGTTCCCTCTAGAGGCTCCATCAGTATTGACTTTTCCAAAATCCTTAGGAGGAGGTTTCCAATTTCTTGTCCTATCCATCTAGAGGCTCCCTTTTGAAAGTTTCCTTTCTTCTTATCACCCTGATTGTTTGAGTAAAGTGCATTGTTCGACACTTCATCGCTTTGGAGTTGATTTACTTCCTCTGTTTGAAGCAAATTGACTAACTCCACAGAGGTGACTGACCTTTGTGATACATTAAGGGATGTAATCAACATTTTATAGGATTAGGGAAGAGCCCTCAATATTACTGAAGTCAAAATGGTGTCTTCTACTTTAGCACCTAAAGCATTGAGCTTAGACTTCAGTTCTGACACTCTGCATAGGAAGAGTTTTACTGATTCACCTGACTCATATGGAGTGTATGAAGTTGTGTTTGAAGGTTTAGAACAGTTGATTGATTCTTGCCTTCAAAAATAGTACAAAGTGCATCCCATGCATCTTTACCAGTTTTAGCTTCACTTATGTGAGGTTGGATCTCATCAATAGTTGCTAGGAGGATCAACATGAGAAGACGATTGTTCTTTTTATCCCATGCTTTTTGATCAACTCCTGCTGATGTGGGTCTTTTTTCAGTGCCATCTACTAAATCCCACATTTCCTCTACAGTCAGGATGGCTTTCATCTTAGTTTTCCATGCTGAATAGTTAGGACCTTTAAGCAATTGTGTATCATTTAAGTATTTGTTTATAGATGCCATGATGAAGGTCCTAGAATTTGCACTAAGATAGATCTTTCTTTCACTCTTAAGTGGTATTTAATGGCACCTACCTGAAACTCTCTTGAAGAGAAATAATCAGTTTGAGGAAATTAAGCCAAACAAATAAGAAGTGGAAGAGAATTCACTCAAAAAAGATATTTAATGGCACCTGCCTGAAAATCCTCTTGAAGAGGGATAATCAGTTTGAGGAAATTAAGCCAAACAAATAAGAGTGAATTAGGGGTTTTTGTTTTAGGAGAGAATATCAAGTGAAATTGGCTTTAAACCTGTGCAATGATTTACACAAATTATTGTGAAATTTTGGGGTTTTGAGTGTTCTTGATTTTATGACTTATAATTGCAAAAAAATAATGCAATAATCAAACAAAATGCCCACAAAATTCTTATCACATAGGTGTCGGATGCAACCGAAAATGCACCTAATTTGCCAATGAAGGTGTCGAGTAAAATTGAAAATGCACCTTTAATTTTTGCAACAAAATTTGGATTTTGTGTTTGTGCAAAAATTTGATATATTATGTCTCCTCTTGTTTTTCAAATTGGCATAAAACAATTGCCTTTTCTTTTTGTTTTACAAATTTAACAAGTTTGATTTTGTTTTAAAGTGCTCCTCACTTTTGTGTTACAAATTTGCAAAAGAAATACAATTTCTTGTCTTCCCCCCTTTGTTTTGTAAATTTAACAAATAGCACTCCTTTCAAGACAAGTCGACACACGACCCGCGTTTGAAAGGCTTCCAGAACCAGTCGACACACGACTTGGTTTTAGTGGACCCAAGGCTTTGTCTTCATGAAAGAAAACCTCTATTTTCAAAATGATGAGAATTTTTTTTTTTGAAGCAAAGTGTTTAAACAAATTTGTGTTTTGAAGTTTGTCTTTTGATCTCTTTGCAAAATTAAAAAAAAAATGTTTTAAAATATGCTCTTAATGCCTCAAAAAAACTGCCTTTGAATGCAAGTTTTAATGTATAATTTTGAAAGTATGTTTAAGCATAAAATAATTAATAAGATAATTAATTTGGAAAAAATAAATTTTAACCAAAATAAATAAATTATTAATAAAAATTATAAAAAAAAACTTAAAAAAAATATTACAAAAAAAAAAAAGGTTAGGCGGATATGTTTTTCTTAGAAGCAAAAAAAAATTGTTTTATATGTAGCGCCGACGGGGTTCAAAACTACAACCCCAAGGCGCCTAGAGCCTAAGCCCGACCTGATCAATCGGTCGGGCTAGGCGTGCCTTTGAAAAGGAAATGCGCCACGATACTTTGAACAATCGGGTGCGAATGTTTTTTAAAACAAAATGCGCAAATCTTTATCCCACATGGATGGGAAAATTAGAGATTTGCGGTATAAAGGGAAGAATGCTTCCCTTTATGGGTGATTGTCTTCGGGCAATCGCCCAAATTTTTTGCTGCCCAATCAACAATTAACTTGATGACGTGTCGAATGTAACCACATAATACCACTTGTCGCGTGTCCGTCTGTCCACTTGCCATCTGTCACCGAATCATACATTTCCACTTGTCGTGTGTCCGGTCTGTCCACGTGCCAGCTGTCACCGAATCAGAAATGGCCACTTGTCTCGTGTCCGGTCTGTCCACGTGCCACGTTGGCCCTCGGTTCTCGTGCGTTTGTCGTGTCACGTTGTTGGTCATTGGTTCCCGTGCGTCTGTGTCGGATTGGTTCAGCGCTGGCAGAGGGCATTCCTGCCCTCGTCGACCTGTCCTCGTCGATCGGTCTGGTTCCGGGCGTTCCTGCCCTCGTCGACCGGTCGTCGGTGGACGGGCGGGTTTTGGGCGCTGGTAGAGGGTTGAGGTGCCCTCGTTGACCGGTCGTTGGCGGTGGCAGCGTCGGGCCGGTCGCTGGAGAATTATCTCTAGTCGCCAGTGGCCGGTTTGAGGCGGCGCCTGCCCGCTCGGGGATGCCACGTGGCTCAATAAGAGTCCATGGTTCCTGAGATTCCTGCGACCCAAATTAGAGAGAGAAAAAAAAACCAAATTAACCTTAGAAAAAAAAATTCCAAGGCAAACCTTTGAATTTAATTCAAACCAAAAAAATGCAATTCCGCGTCTGGAACGAAAGAATTCCTCTCGTCTTGTCAGATGTCTGGAACGAGAACCTCTCGCCTTGCCCAATGTGCGTCCTGCCTCGCCCAACGTCTTCGCCAAAGCTTTGATGCCAATGTTAGAAAATGATGATTCTCAAATATATTATATGGTAGGTTTATATAACATTTAGGAAAATAATATCTCCCCCGTGAAGGTAGCTAACCACTAACCTACTAACCAACGTAGTCAAAATGACTACAATGACTAACTTACTAACCTAGGTAAATAGTAAATAGAAATAACCTAGTGGTAAAAAGTAACAAGCTACTTTTTACCATACGGTAAATAAAACTCTACCTAGGTGAATCTTACAATTAACCAAATGAGGTAATAATCATAGTTACCAACATAGTAACTCTTTAACATTTTTGTAATCGATCCATGGTTTTCCGCCTGCGGTTTTGGGCCCAGGAATGTTTTTGTAAAGGTTTTCCTCACTTATAAAAGCAGGAGATTATCAATGAATAGTAGGCAAGCTTTGCGGCAAACATGATCCTCATCAAAAGTGGCATTCTTAGACATGGGATTACAAAAATACATGGGTCCAAGTTTAATCAGTGAGTGTGATGGCCAAAACTGAGATAATACCTTAGCTTAAAAACGAATCTCTTTATACATTTCAGATGTTACTCTCATGCACACAATGGTTGGAGAAAAGAAAATTAAATTAATTAATAGAAACATGTATGAATTTCAGGAATATACAGATAGCCTGTAGAGGAAGTTTTTGTCTATGTGAAGGAAACACACTAGCTAAATACTTCCCAAGAAAACAGAAATAATTCTAGATGCATTACTTTGAGCACACTAACATGTAAAAGGAGAAAGCTAGTAAATAGAAGAAAAACTGACTATAATGACCTTCTGTAAATACCAGCCTTCAAATATCCCTGGAATGCAGCCACTAGGTGAGCAAAATTGACACTGCTGACAGGTAAGACGACCAAAAGTAAATGTTTTCTTTGAATTTTTGAATGGAATGTTAAAAATTACTGACAAATATCTGATGATCTTTGAAAGCTTCAACAAGCATCCTCCTAAAAATGAGGTAGAGGTATTGTAATGATGGAGCCACTATTAGAGGAACAACTGGACTATCCAACTTAACTGGCTGCACTCCTTACTGCCTTAAGCCGGTATTTATGAGCATGTTAAGATCATTAAGTGTCCAGTTTACATAAACACATTGTATTCATAAGTTAGTTAGCAACTTTTGATACAGTGCTTAATTGTTTACTCTACAAATCATTTTACATGCTATGTATTATTGAGCTTCACCACAAATAAGTTTGAGAAAACAAGAATATTCAAGAATTTAATTTTCATTTTTGGTATTTCAAGCAGTTGATGCTCTTTGAAGTTGAATGCAAATTATTTTTGACAATAGAACTTATATATTGATTAGTTGGAATAAGTAGGGTCTTCCTCAATGCTTGTACCATAAAATCTAAAAGATTTATGTTTGCAGACAGGAGATGAAAAGTTGCAAGGTCTTTATATAGCAAGGCTTGTGAGATTGTTTAGCATATCTTCAAGTGAAAATGAAGGTGGGTGTCTCTTACTAGTTCATTAATGCACTTTCTTGTTTTCTTAGAAAATAATTTTGGAAATTGTCTTCTATTGTTTTAGGAGTCAAATGATTAAATTTGCATCTGTTGTGATTGTCAAAAGCCACCTTGCTGATTAATTTTCTTGTTTGATTGTATACAATTTTAATATCATACACCCTAAGAGTAAAGTGAACATTAGTGTTTGATAGAAGAGGCAAGATAAAGCTTTGTGACTGTTTGGCCTTGAGGAATTTCTTTTTTTCTTTTTTCTTTATTTGGACTTGGGTGTTAATATCTTTCATCACCTGTTCTAACCAAAAAGAAATACAAATTCTGCTTGCTGCTAGTAGTGTCAACTATGTGTGGGGATGAAGGCTTAATATTGAATGAAACTTGAGAGCCTGATCCGAGTGAAGTAGGGGTCGCTTGAGCCCTTTTCATCAATGGTGCTAAGCCCGAGCAGATGCTAGTGCAAAGACATGCCTTATGTCATTGCGCCACATTTTAGAATGATGCCATAGCCTGTTGTCAAGTACCGTCAACATCTCTTTGTAGTCGTAGAGCTAGAGTTCAGTCTCATGCCACCCTGGCGCGAAGCAACAGCATCAACATCAGTCGCCAACGTGAGCATCAACTTTGTGCTGAGTGCCAACGCCTAGTACTAGATCCAGATGCCCATGTTCAGCCTATGCATCTTCACGCGTCCAGCATCATAAAAACTGCATCACTTGTCAGAGAAAACCATCAGCTCAATCTGCCACCAGATGCTATGAGAAATGAAAATAAAATATTATTAATGTCCGCGGTGGGCCAAAATAAGACCCAAGCGACTATAAGAAGGACAATAATGACTGCCTGCTAGCAGGCTAAAAAGCCCAACAAAGAAAAGAACTAAGATAAATACAAGATGAAACCCGACAAACGGGCCAAAGAGAAAGGGAAAAGAAAAGAAAAGGGAGAGCAGAGGGGGGGAGGGCTGCAATCCAACAGAGAGGAGTGCACGCCAAGAACGGAGAGAGAGGAGGAGGGGGGAGGCAGCAGCCCAAGGGGGGGAAGCTCCAAGAAGACATGCAGAAGCTTGTAAGCATGATCCATTGTAACCACCTTCTTGTAAACTCCAGAAGTGGAATCACTTCCACTCCACAGGGATGTTGTAACTGTATTGTACATTTCTGTGTATAGGATAATATTTAGTATAGATGGCTTACTCTTGGAATCGTTCCAGTCTTTCTCTTCTTCAACCAAGGAGTGTCTTCAGATCAGGCTAGATAGGATCACGGTGCAGCACACTTAGTGCTCCAGTATGCCTTCTACAGCTCAGAGCCTGCAATTTGTAGCCTATGTTTTGATGCTGTTACCAATACTGCTACATAAGGGCTTTGTATTTTGCTTTAATTTATATTATTTGTAAATAAAGCTTCTTGTTTTTTCTGATAATCATCTCTCCTCATTACTTCTTTTTTCCATCTAAGGCCTTGTGGTTTGAGGAAGTACTTCTTGTGCTGTGTCCTGTGGCACAACTTTGAAACATAATTCGTCCAATCTCACAAGCTGAGTTGGGGGAACTGTCCCCTGCTCCACCATCCTGCAGCACGGATTAAAACCCTAATTCACGGATTGTAGATGGGACTTTTAGCTTAAACAAGAAGAAGAAAAGAATAAAAACTCAAATCCAATTGTTAAATAAAATAGGAACAATTTTGTATGTATATGGAATATAATTTAAAATAAATTTTCGATAACCGTGTAGGACATTTTTTGTTTTAAACCTTTATTTATATTCATATTTCTCTCTTACCATGGGTTATGATGTTTGACCTGAGATGCCGATAGATTCTAAATTCAGATGCATTTTGATGCAGGAAAGGACTATAGAAGATACTGAACAGTGCAGAAATCATTGAAATCTCAAATTATGAGATTGCTACTGCAGAACTGATGGCCTTGTTCAGATATCATCCAGACTAAACAACCATCTACTGAAAAAACAGAGCAAATTAGATTAAAATACCTATTAAGTTATTCTCTACTTGTGTTCAGTGTAGAGCCCACAACATACTGAAATCAGATAACATTAAACTTAGACATTCCTTAAAACCATGACCTCTTGAGCTTTTTCTGAAAGAGACGGGACATGGGTATACAAAAGTGCCCTCTTTTAATCTGCAGAATTATCTACAGACTAACTGATAAACCAAGAGATACCAATAACAAGATTCATGAAACACATGTTGCATGCAGCAGCTGCTTTAGCCCAAGCAATCTGGTCAGCATTATTCCCAGGAATTGAACCTTATATTTTGGCATTGACCTTTTTTATCTGAAAATGGGATGCATGGCATATGAATATTTCCGATGAGTCCCTTATTGTCCTGCTATGCTTCCTCCTTCAGCTGGAGATGAAGCTTCCAAGTTCAAGGATCCCATGCCTGATGGGTTCATCCCAGTGATGCACAAACCAGTAATGCCTGATGGATTGGCACATGGGTTCAGTCTCCACGACAATTGTGGGCATTACTGCAACCATGTTTTCTACCCCTACCTTTCCCTTTACTGTTTGAAGTTGCCATTGAGCTTACTGGCAAAGAGCTTCATCCTTGTTATGCTTGTGAATAACTGAGAATAACAAGGATTTACTGAGTCCTCCAATGTGTGTTATTGGGGCTATGATTGTATATCAGTAGTTTTTTAATGAAAGAGCATTACCAATGTTCCTACATGTGGTAAGCAAATGATAACTCTACAAAGGAAGGAAGACGTGTAGTTACATAATCGCTAAAATCAAGATTTTGCCCTGTGTTACATGCATGACAATGCAGGGTCATATGCAAGGTATAACTAAAGTAGTTCCTAGCAGTGGTGGGGGCTAAGTGTGTGGTCTTGACCATTGAATGAGCGCATCTACCTTGGTTTTGCTGTTACAAAGTATGAGCATAAAGATATTTTTTATTTATTATTTTTTTTTGGTTTACATAGACAATGGTAGATGATTACTTGCTCATATTGCTATCTTTATTAACTCTTTCCATAAAGAATCCAAACTTGGTCATTAGCAATTCATGCACTGGTTTGGATAATATTTTTAGTCATGATGGTTCACGGTGGCCATGTTGATAGCATGAAATCCTAGGTGGTGTGAAAATGGTGAATACTTATGTACATGCTTATTATTTGCGGACGTTACTGTTCCACAAATTTTATCAGAGCATCCGAATTTTGGCGATTTTCTACATTACATGAACTAAATCAATGAATATAATTGGACAAATAGTTGTCAATGATAAATAGGATAAATTTAAAAGAAAGGCAAACCTAAAACTTGTCCTATTTGTGCAGAATTCATTCCCACATCTTCTTGAATTCTTTCTACATCTACAAAAACTAAAGGTTGAAAGTTGAAAGAAAACAACCAAGCAAAAAGTTAAAATGACCTCAACAGAGCAAAATGATCTTAGGGCAACTCATTATTTATGAAATGTGAAAATATTTTTATATATTTATATTTATTGTAGACATTTAAATTAATAAAAATATTTAATTTATTTTTTTGAATTTCATGGAAAATTTAATAGCTGATATCTCAATGATGATCCCCCTCCTTGTTGAACAGGACCTGAACCTGAATCTGGTAACTTAGTTCGTGGTATCATTAGGACATGTCACTTGCATATTTGTTTGCATTATATACATCATGTGTCATATTGATGAGACTTTCTAGTAGCATGGAGATTTTCCCAGAGTCTTATAGATTACTAGGTAGACACTATGCTGAGAAACAAAAATGATAGCGTTAAATTGTGATGGTTGCCCTAAAATCATTGACTTATTAAATTTCTAACATTTAAAGGTTTACTAGTTTTGTCCTTCTGCATTGTGTAACTCATGGGCACTGCTTTCTTGAGTGTGACCATTCTTGTTTAAGATGAAGGAAAATATTGTATGTGTGAAAGTACTGCAAGTGCAGATACATGATCCTGTAACCAGCTTTCACTTAAATTTGTTGTTAGAGTAACCATGCTTCGTGCATCATATCAAGATAGCTAGTTAATGAATAAGAATAGATTTTGTAACTTTTGAATCTGAAATGTTGATTTGACAACTTGCTAATATTTGTGCAATAAGTGAGTAAATATTATAATTTTAATTATTGTATCTTATTCTTGATTTTGTATTCATGCTAATTTGAGATTTTAGATTTAAAACATGGACAATGACCAATATCAAGCTTCAGTTGACTTCTTGTTTATGTAGGTTTTAAACATTATTAGCTGGTAGGTAATGAACACAACCTGTTTCTAAAATAACTCACTAGTTGTTTCTATTTCATGTAACATTATTCCAACATGGTTAAGTAAAAAAGTCAGCATCACAGTTAATGAACACAACCTGTTTCTAAAATAACTTACTAGTTGTTTCTATTTCACGTAACATTATTCCAACATGCTTTAGTAGACAAGTAAACATCACAGTTCTTGTTTCTTGTATATGTCTTGAGTTACACATTCAATAGACTTGAGGTTTTCATTTCTCATCTTTTATCTTGAGTTGTCTTTAGTATTTAAATATGATGTTTTGTTTTGTAAAACTGTATCATACTTATTTGATAGATTTGGGTTTATTGAGCAAAAATGAATTTTCTTTCTTGTATCATGCTGAGTGGCTATTATTTACAAATGTAGGAACTGAGGATCCTTATGGACACATTGGATCTATACTTGTCAACATATCTCGTATGGAAATAGGGAGAAAGCTCTTATTGGATCCTAAGCGAAGCCTTCTAAAACAAATACTTCGACAAACTGATTCACCAAGACCTTTGAGGAGGAAGGGTGTATGTATGCTATCCTTTTGGCTACTTTTTGTTTGGTGCGTCTTTTGTATGCTATCCTTTTAGCTACTTTTTGTTTGGTGCGTCTTTTGTAGGTTAGTTTGGGTTCTTGAAAGACCTTTGTGTTTGACATTATTTGTAAAGACAGTTTGCTATTTAATCTTTTTGGTGCTTTTTCTTTGTAGTATGGCTAAACAACCATAAAGTTTTGTAGCCTCTTACTTGGTGATGTTTAGTATCTACATAATATTTTAGTCAAGTATGCTGTGCATATGTGTGTGTTTAAAATATACGGAACTATATTTGATCCGAGTAGAGGTGGGTTCATTTCAGTTCTTTTCACCATTGACTCTAAGCCCCAAAAGATGCTAGTGCAAAGACAAGCCTTTGTATCATGGTGACACTTTGCAGATTTACACCATAGCCTGGTGCCAAGCAGTGCGGACATCTCAGTTTAGCTGCTGAAACCAAACTCCATTCTCATGTCACCTCAGCACTAACACTGATTGTTGATGCTAGTGTCAATTTTGTGCCAAGTGACAATGCCTAGGGCGCTATTGCCAACACTCAAACAAGTGGAAAGTGACAGCACCAAGCGCCAGATTTAGATGCCTATGTTTCAGCAAAAGTAACTTCATGTGTCCATTGCTATAGGAACTGCATCAGTTGTCAAAGTACATCATAAGCTCATTCTGCCACGTAGCACCACAAGAAGATGTGTAGAAGCCTGTAGCATAAGCCATTGTAACTACTCTCTTGCAACCTCCAGAAATGGAAGTGCTTCCACTCTTGGAGGGATCTTCTAAATGCATTAAAATTTTTTGTATATAAAAAATATTTAATATAGATGGTTTTCTCTTTGAATGATACCAGCCTTCCTTTTCTTCAACCAGGGAGTGTCTTTACATAATGTTAGTGAGGAATCAGGGCATCAACATTCTCAGGATCATAACACGTGCTGTTGCAGCCCAATGCCAGCCACATGTAGCTTAAGTTTTTGCGCTTAGGATTCCTCTTGGTCAACTCAGATTATGCTCACATTAGTTGCAAGTGGAGACGGACCACGAAATTCAGTAAGATGATAGGGTATGTCATCTTTGCTCTATTTGGGGGTGGAGGCTGAAGAACATTTTATCTTCAGGTGTCTTATTTGGTATGAGATTTGAGGGAGGTACTATTGCTTGTATAGAGACTCAGGTGGATTGTTTGCCACTTTTTCAGCTATCTTGACCAGAGATGCTTGGCTGTTTACTTGATGGAACTGTTGGTTACGGATCTGCCACTAGGAAAGGGTTTGGTCTATCTATGCGCCCTAGAACCGCCCAACAGATTGAAAGGCCGAAAGGAAGGAATGCCTTCCGTGCCAATCTCCAGAGAAGGCTGGCTCCTTTACTACACTACACTGGGTTTTAGATTAGGGAACAGGAAAGAGATTAGGAAATTGTTGAAAGAGAGGAAATGACTGAAAGAAATGGGGAAATATGGCCGCAGGCCAGGAGGATCCGAGGGGAAGAACAAGCAGCACGATTACTTACTTTTACTCAAAACAACAACAATCAATACCTAGACTATAACAGAAACTAATGCTGAACTATTCTCTGATATGTATCCTTCAACAATTCCAGGTTTCGTTCTTTACCACACACTTAAATCCAGAATTCAGAATTACAGCATGCATATAAAGAAATGGAATTAACAGAAATTAAGACAGAAGGCATCATACACAGGAAAGAAGTCCAGAATCAGAGCCAGGAGCCTTTGGTATTGATGCAGAAATTAAGTACAACAGTTCTCTAGCAGAACGTTCCCCCCGATTACATTACATTGAACAACCTTTTATAGAGGAAAATCCCCCTGATTACATTAATGTCCAACCCCCAAAACTGCCGGGGCAGTTGAGATTTGACCCCTGTCAGATGACAGGGTACCCATAGGATTTGGCTTGCTTGTGCGTGCAGAGGCTCTAGACAATTTTTGCAGCTCATTCGTGTTTGCAGCGGCGCCGGACTGGCGGGGTTGTTGGGACAACATGTCTCATTAATGTGGTTGGTGCAGATTGCCCTTTGGAGCTTTTCTAGGATTTGACAGAGCGTCCTGAAGGGATGGGGCTGAGACTCGAATTCGTGCGCCATTGATGCGCCTTAGATGCCCACCTACCTTGCTTCTTGAGGTTCGCTTGAAATTCTGCCAAGTCCAGAATGGACTCCGAGGATCGCTCGGGCTGAGGGTCGCTTGCTAAGAGAGCGAGGTTGAGGCCTCCATACATTGAAAGCTTTTTGTATATTCGAGCTGAGGTTCGCTTAAAAACCGGGCGAAGCTGAGGTTCGCTCCTCTTTTGGAGCGAACTTCAGGCCCTCCTGCTTCTTAGCTGCGCCTCGCTCAGGACCCAGAGCGAAGCTGAGGTTTTCTCCCCTTTGGAGTGAACCTAAGGCTTTCCTTGAGGTGGCGCTCAGCAGCATCCTTGCGCTCACTCACTTCCTGTTCTAGAGCGGCCACTCGTTGCCGCAGCCGTTCGGATTCGTACGTGGATTCTTCTAGTTGGGCTTGCATTTTCGCCAGGGTTCATTGCATTTTCAGGTTCTCATTTTCTGCTGCGAAGCAACGCTCTTTCATGTGTTCGTGGTGCAGGTAGACTGTGCTCGCTTTGAGCTGAATGGCCCCCACCTCGTTCTCCACATTAACTGTTTTCAAGTCTTTGATTATTGTTGCCATTTTTCAAGGGGTGCATAATTTTATTTCTTTTCTGAAAAATCAGTTATCTCCCAGATTCGTCCCTAAATCGCAGCAGCTGGGCAGCAATCAGAAGCAAACCTTCCGGTTTAGGGCGCTGTAGAGCAAATCTGGAAAAGTTTTAAAATTTGATGTTGCTTGTTTGTTTTTTTGTCTAAGTGTAGAATCCTCCCCAAATCGCTGCAGTTTGGAGCGCTTTGGGGTAATTTTGCCGGCCAAGAGCGCTATGGAGCATTTCCGGGCAATTGGGAGCAAGGAGGAGAAAAGCAGCCCTAAAATATTCTAAGTCAAAAGTTGCCCCAGAGCGCTGCATTTCGGAGCGCTTCAGGGCAGATTTTCTTTCCCCGAGCGCTTTGGAGCATTTTTCGGCCGAATTGCAAAAAGTGAGCAAGAAGTCCTTTTTTGGCTAAGTGTGGAATTCCACCCTAGATCGCTGCAGTCTTGAGCGCTTTCGGGCGTTTTTTCCCTCCCGGAGCGCTCTAGGGCAATTTTGGTGTTGTCGAGGAAAATGATGAAAATGCCCAAAAATCTTCTAAGTCTGGAGTTTTGCCCCAAATCGCCGCAGCTCCGAGCGCTTCCGGGCGTTTTTTCCCTCTCGGAGCGCTCTAGGGCAATTTTGGCGCTACCAAGGAAGAAGCAAGGAGCGCAAAGTTTTCTAAGTCAAAAATGCCCCAGATCGCTGCAGTCTTGAGCGCTCCAGGGCAAATTTCTTGAGGATGAGCGCTCTGGGGCCATTTTCCGGCACTTAGTGAAAAAGTTGGAAAAGGGATAAGTTTTGTTAAGTACTCAAATGTGCCCTAAAGCGCTGTCATCTGGCAGCGCTAGAGGGCAAGTCCCTCCTTCAGGAGCGCTTCAGGGCAAACTTTTCCTTGTTCAAGATTGAAGCAGCCGGGCGGCTCCAGGGTAGCAAGCAGTGATATTTTTGAGCATTTTGAGGTGGTTTCCCGCCCGAAATCTGCCAGTTAAGCAGCTATTTTCCCTTGAAGTAAAAAGTCAAGATTTTTCGGGATCAGGGCTCGTTTAAGTACAGCCAAGGCCATACTTCAGCGACAGCGTGGGTCACCATTGAAGACAAACAGTAGCAGGCATTTGAGTCAAAATGCAGCTACACCCACCACATTGATGAGCCGTTCTCTCCCAGCTACCAAATCTGTCAGAAGCCATACCGTGCTCAAGGAGGAACATGCTGCAAGTGCAGATACGGCCGACAAAGATCAAATCTGGCCGCTTTTTGCAGCTTTTGCAGGTTTTGGCATCTGTGCCTACATTGTAATCTGGGGGGAATTCTGCTATAAATAGCAGTTCTTTCTATTGTAATAAGGGGGGAACATATTGCTAAAGAAAGCTGCTGTAGCTAAGACCGTTTGCTTCAATACAATCCATACTTTGGCTCCAATTGTGTCTCTTTCTTTTATGCTGCCTTATTCGTGTCATTTCTGCATTTACTCATTTATTTTTCTGATTGCTGTCATTCTGAACTCTGGATCACAGCATTGGCAATTATCTGAGCCTGGAATGCATGTTTAAGGATACATAGGGAAGAATTTCATAGCTGGTTTCTGTTACATGTATTGTTTTGATTGTTGTTGGTTTAGTTGCTAGTTAGTGACTGTGTTGCTTGTTCTTCCCCAAACGTTGAATACCACCGTTTCTATCCCTTATCCCTTTTATTTCTTTCCAGTTCTCTTATCTTAAAACTGAAAAGTTACATAGGAAGCCGGCCTCCTCCGGAGATTGGCACGGAAGGCATCCCTTCCTTCCGGCCTTTCAAGCTGTTGGGCGAATCGAGGGCGCAACGACAACAAATCCTTTCCTCATGGCAGATTTGTAACCAACAGTACTTTTCTGGCACGCCCGGTGGGACCAGTCCCACCGCATAAGCAGCATTGAAGGTGTCGATGTTCACTTCATTGCTGACGGTTTTTTGAACATCTGGCGACTCTGACTCTGTCGAACTCAGACACCCTCCAAGTCTCGCAGACCGGTCCAAGCATATCCTGTCTTCATGCAAACGAGATGGAGAGTAAGAAATTCTGAAGAAGAACCCGAGTATTACGAGCTCGACATCGACGCTTTTGGAGAGCGTCCTCGGCTAGTAAGAACACACGTTTCTCGGGACGGATCATCATCAAGGGAAGCTGAAGTTGCCGAGCAAGGTCCAACTCCAGATAGCACTGCAACCGGCTGCCCTCCAGGTCCTCCCAACTCTCCAGATCATCCGGTTGCTCCTGAGCAATTCAATTGGCAGCAACAAGTGCCGGAAGAACCTGTTCAACCGGACCCGCTGCAGCCTCCGCCATTACCGCCAAATCAAAACGCCAATATGGCGGGTCAAGATCAAAATCAGCAGAATGACCTGTTTCCCGCTTGGGATTCTGCTTCTCCGCTGAACCTATTGGGAGATGATCCAATTCCGCAAGCGGCCATGAAGGCCTTGCCCACGTTCGATGGAAACGGAAAGACGGCCTATGAACACATGCAAGACATCGTAGCTTTGGCCGCGTTTCATCGCATCACAGACGAGAGCGTCATGGTTCGATTGCTCGCTCTTTCACTAAGAGGAAAGCTCCTGTACTGGTACCGGTCCTTGCAGCCCGGGTCCATCACCAGCTGGGCCGAGTTGGCCGAACGTTTGGCCAGGAGTTTTAATGAATCCGCTGATCCAACGTCCCTCCTGCATCAATTTCAGTCAATCCAAAGACACCCGCAAGAGGAGATAGCGGACTTTAATGTGAGGTTTGCTAGATCATGGAAAAGGGTGCCCAAGGAGCTGCGGCCAAGTGACGGTCAAGCGGCGCATTACTATCTTAGATCTTTTAATGCCGATGTGGCCATGCAGATCAAGGCCGCTCGCGTTAATACCTTTCCTGCGCTGTATGAGCTAGCTCAGTTAGCGGAACAGGACTTAATCTCAGTCGGCAAGCTTCCACATAGAATGCCGACGCCGATTTATCCTGATTTCCAGCAATCCACTCAGTATCCTAGTGCATCCGCTCAGCCATATTCAGCATCTTCTTCCTCTTCGCAGCCTGTTGTGCCGTGGAATCCCGCGCCTGCGATTACTCACTTTCCCCCTCAAATCCATCAGTCTACTCCACCTCCACCGCCGCCTACAACGACCCCGTCGTATCCCTCACTGCCTCCTCCTCCCGCTGCTCCGCTATACCCTCCATTGCCTTCGGCCCTGCCGTTGGCTCCATTGCCACCACCCGCTTCGGCGACTCCTCTAGCCGTTGATATCCAAGCAAAGTTGTTACAAGGAATGGAAAATCTCAGTTCTGTCTGCCGGACGCTGTCCAACGACATGGCAATCATGAAGAAAAAGCAATCTCAGATGGAGTTTGCTCCCAGAAGGTCCTACCCTCCTCCGACACTGACAAGAGATCAAGCGACAACCCAAGATAACAGACCTCCTGCGAGGAACGCGACCATTAACGAGGGACCGAGCACTTCTGACCCTGTGCACTGGTGTTCGACCTGTAATGATCCTCACGGCGAAAGTACCTGCATGTTTCATCAGCATTATGTGCAGACCCTGGCGGGTACTCGGCCGAGCAGTGACCTGGAGGACCAAGTGAATATGCTTCGGGAAGAGAATCACGACTTAGTCGTCCCAGAGGAGAAAGTGTCCTTTCTGACCAAAGATGGCAAAAGGCCAATTGAGGTAGATACGGTAGAGGGTTGAAGCAACGCAGCAGTACCGTAGCAAGTACGAAGCTGCAAAGGAGATAGAAGGGCCTGCCGCTTCGGCCTACAACATTGTTGAGGAACTCAAGAAGACCCCGGCCAAAATTAGTATGTATGATGCCCTTCAGCTCCCTGGCCAGGTTGATTTGCTGCAGGAATCTTTGAAGTCTGTGAAAGGAGGTAAAGCGCAGCAACCAGTGCTGGCCCAGCCATTAACCAGTTCAATCACCGGGAAGAATAGACCACCGCCGTTCTATCTGTCCTTGCGGATGGAAGGATACGTGGTGCACAATTGCATCGTCGATTCCGGCGCCTCAACTACAGTCATGCCCAGGGCAGTTTGTGAAGAGATTGGCATGGAATATACACGGAGCAGCCAAGGCGTACTCCAGTTAGACGACACTCCCGTGAAGACTGTTGGTATCATAAAGGACATCCCCATTCAACTGCATAAAGCTCCGCAGATCACAGTAATCCAAGAGGTCGTAGTTGTAGACCTAGAGCCTTATTTTGGCATGTGCCTCTCAAGGGAGTTTACCGCCAAGCTCGGCGGATATTTGTCTTTGGACTACTCCCACATGGAAGTCCCTTTCAGAGGAAGGCGAGTGAAGATTTATAATGACAAGCCTTCCACCTTCTTGGTCGAAAAGTTGCCAGAGGAGGGACAACAAGATGAGGCAGTTCACCTAGTGACAGAAGAAGTCGAGGAAGTGGACATAGTGGGTGAAACTATAAAAGAGCTGCAAGCGGAGGATGAATTCTCCTTGTTGGACTTCAATGCCATGATTGAGTCTGAGATTGGCTGCTATTCTATTAGTCAGCCTGAAAAGCAGAAAGAGACGGCGAAAGAAGACGTAAACCCTGCCCCTAATGAACTATGGAAGTTGTACTTTGACGGTGCCCGATGCAAAAACGGCGCCGGGGCAGGGGTTTTACTTATCTCACCTACTGGAGAGGAGAAAGCTTACTGCTACCGGTTGGCTTGGAGTTGCACCAATAACGGTGCAGAGTATGAGGCCTTGTGCTTAGGATTGAAGAAAGCAGAGAGGTTGGGAATCAAACAGCTGCAAATTTTCGGAGATTCGGAGCTAGTCTGCAACCAGATTACTAACAAGTGTGCCTCCAAGAAGCATTATCTTAAGGCATACCGTAATCGGGTCTGGGACCTGATGGAGTCGTTTGAGGCCCTCAATGTCCGAGCTATTCCCCGAGAGAAAAACAGGCACGCAGACATCTTAGCGTCTATCGGAGCCAGATACTCCCCGGCTGATGATTTAATGCAGAAGCCTAAGGCGGTAAGAACCATTTACAGGCCTTATGTGCCTGATAAAGACACCCACTGGCAGGTGTTCGATTCCGATGAGCAAATCATCAATTTTTTGATTCATGAAGCTAGCACAATCGAAGGTAGAGACCCTGATGACGAGGAATATGAGGGGTTGATACAGTTAAAAAACAACCATGTCCCCAAAGGACTAATTACCCTAGAGAGTCTCTTTGATCAAAATGACCGAGCAATATCGCATAGGATCAAGGTGGATTCCAAGCAGTACAGAGACCTGGAGCTTGAGCCAGGCAAGTCTATTAAAGTCGGAACCGACAACACTCCAGAAGAGCTGGACCAGATTCAGGCCCTCTGCAGAAGATATCCCGATATTGTGGCTTGGAGTTATCGAGACTTAAAGGGGTACGACCGAGAGGTCATCCAACATACAATTGAACTTGAGGAAGGGGTTAAACCCTGTAGGCAAAAGCAGAGGCCGGTGAACCCGAAGATTGAAGTCTTGATGAAGGCCGAACTCTTGAAGATGCTCGAAGCAAAAATAATATATCCCATCAAGCATTCTTCTTGGGTCGCAAATCTGGTTCTTGTCAGAAAGAAGAACGGAGATATCCGCCTTTGCGTGGATTTCCGCAACCTGAACCAGGCCTCCCTCAAAGACCACTACCCGCTCCCGCAGATCGACCAAATTCTCCATGTGGTCGCAGGAGCACAACGGTTCTCCCTCCTAGACGGCTTCTCGGGATACAACCAAATTTGGGTGAAAGATGAAGACCAACACAAGAGGACGTTCACCACCAAATGGGGAACGTTCGCCTATCAGCGGATGCCCTTTGGCCTGTCCAATGCAGGAGCCACGTTCCAGAGAGCCATGGATATCGCATTTCGGGAACTGCTGAATAAAATAATTGTAATTTATCTGGATGACATGACAGTGTTCTCTCACAAGAGGGAAGAACACGGCTCTCACCTGGAACAAGTATTTGAGAGGTGCCGGGAGTTCGGCATATCTATTAATCCGAAGAAATCAGTCTTCGCGGTGAGAGAAGGAAAGTTATTGGGTCATGTCATCTCCGAAAAGGGCTTAGCAGTTGATCCCGACAGGGCAGAGGCTCTGATGAAGCTCTCCATGCCAGTGAACAAGAAGGGTCTTCAATCCTTCTTCGGCCAGATCAACTTCGTGAGGAAGTTTGTGCCAGACTTCGCCCAAGTAATAAAACCAATGTCCGAGCTATTGAAAAAGGATGCCGAATTCATGTGGACTGAGGAGAGAAAAAAGGCTTTTGAAGAAATAAAAGCCAGGATTGCTCAGGCCCCTGTGCTGGTTAACCCAGACTACTCCAAGGATTTCATCCTATACGCGGTCGGAGAGCCAGAGAGCTATGCCGCGGTTTTGACCCAGAAGGGAGATGACGGCGAAGAACGGCCTATTGCCTTCTTGAGCCAGGTAATCCAGCCGCATGAAGAGCGGTATAATTTTATCGAGCGGCAAGTGCATGCAGTCATGAGGTCTCTGAAGAAATTCAAGCATTTTGTCTCCCAGAGCCGGATTACCGTGTTTGTCATCCACCCCGATGTCAGAAATTTCATTATTCAAGGGGAACCGGGTCATAAAAGAGCTGGCTGGATTGCCAAGATTCAAGAATTCGACATAGAGGTTCGGCCCACCAAGCTTATCAGAGGCCGGGCCCTTTGTCAAGAACTAGCCAAAATTTACACATACAGAGTAGCTGCTTGAATTGCAATTTGCGCCATGGAGAAGAAGGGAGCCGGTGAGCGAAGTGCCACAGCCGGACAGGCAGCTTCAAGAGCACCCGAAAGCGCACAAGACACGCAGAGAAAAGATAAGGGTAAAGCGCGGTCGTCTGAGGCAAAATCTAGAAAGAGAGCTCAGCCGGAACAGCCAAAGCAACCTCCCCCGCCATCCCTCGACAACTGGAATAGGCTTCGGGATGGACACTATTCACAGAACCTGAACGACTTGCGAAACACCATCAGAGCGTGTAAGGACAGGGTCCCCAAATCTCACCCACTCGCTACAGCATACCGGTCGCGCCTGTGCTGGTTTCTATGCAGTCAGGTGCACCATTGCCCCGAATTAGTAGCAGTGGTGGCAGAATATTACAATCCGGATACCAGGCAAGTCTGTGATTATAGGGGCGTGCCCCTATTTCCCATTGATTCAGAGACTATTGAGGCAGCTTTCGCGCCAGGTCATCCACTAGAGGGAAAGTGTGTGGTCAGAAAGGTTAACCTCAAGCACCAGGCAAGCAGGTTCTCGGACACTCAACTAATGCGGCAGTTTCTGCATACCGAGTTGCATAGGCCACCTCCGCCCGGGCAATGGTCGCAGAACCCTCAGCCCTTATCAGCTTTCGAAAGCCCTCATATTTACACCATGCTAGCCTGGGTTCTGGGTTGCGGGTCGGACTCATTGGTCCACCCCTACCAAATTGCTATCGCCGAGCGCCTCCAACATGAGGAATTTTTCGACTGGGCTGATTATTTGGCCCGCGCGCTTCATCTCGCCCTCTGTACTTTAAAGGAGAAAAAGTCGGGCACTTTCAGGTTCTGTTCATTCTTAGCCTGGTTGTTTCTGTTCCACTTTCACGACAAGATGAAGTCAATTCCAGTGCAGCGCGGGGATGAGCATGGTGCGCCTCGTCCGGTGTATGAATGGACCCGAGTGTTGTATAGAGAAGAATCTTATTACAGGTTCAACAAGTATTTTTTGAGCCGCGCCCTAAGTGTCGTTCAAGGCGGTTGCTCGCGGGTTCCGCGCTCGATGAATGAGTACTTCATCACCGGGGAGATACCTTTCGGGGACACTTTCCGGTTGACGCAGGGTTTGGTGCTTAGAGTTTTCGGGTTTACAGGCAAACCCTTTATGCTACCTTACTACTCCTCAGAATACCTGTTTGCGCTCGAGGCAGCGCGCCAGATGGATTACACTGATGAAAAATATGGCCAGGGTAAAAAGAAGGGGCATATATTCAATTACCCAATCCAATGGGGAGAGGTTGAAATCGGCGTCAATGGACAACATCAGTTTTTCACCGTCGTACTTTCAAGTTTCGGGCTGATTCAGCTGCCGCAGCGGTGGAAATATGACCCCCTGGACATTATCAGAAAATTTAAGGATGTCCAAGAGTTCCATGTATGCCCCAGAGAAGGTATAGTGTTCGGGCGCAACAACCCCGAAGGGCGAGACCTGGAATGGCATATAGAGGATATGCAATCATTTCCGCCATGGCATGACTTCTATGAGATAGAGGCGGAGTATGATCCCGACAGAAATGCGGACCATGGGGCGGAGGCTCCTAACTTCAAAAAATGGCAAAGGAAGCTGAGAAAGCAAGGGTGGACAGCTGGCAAGATATCGGAATGGTGGATAATGCGCTGTCGAACGAGGAAAGAGAAATCAAGCAAGGACATAGACAACGACAAACAGTTCTCCACGCTTTACGAGGCACACCATGCCACGTGGCGGCCCATCATTTTCCGGGACATCATGCCCAAAAGCATTCAACGGCTATATAAGGGCCAGGACCCGCCTCAACGACCACTTGCATTAGGAGAAGGGTCAAAGAGTGGCGTGGAGAAAGGTTAGGAAAAAGAAGAAGGTCAATCAACAGCGCCAATGGTACGGCCAACTCCCGAAAAGCGACCTGCTGAAAGAACTCCACCACAAAAAGGCCCATCTAAAAGTACAACAGTTGCCGCTGTCTTGGAAGCCCCTACTCAAGAGCCTCCAAAGAAAAAGCCAAAGATATCTTTCGTTCAGAAGGGGGCCCCTTCAAGTGCCACTCGAGAGGAGGAAGTTCCTCTTCAAAGAAAGAAGAGAACGGAGAAGCCTAAGGAGGCAAGGGCTACGCCTGCAAAGGAAGCCACACCGCAAACGGTTCCGCCCCCTGAAATTATCAACTTGCAGGAAAACACCCCTTCGCACGGTGAGGACGCAGAACAGTGGGCGACCCAGATCATTTCCTCTCCAGCCTCCATCGGGCTCGCAGGTACGCATTCTTCTATCCTAGAGACTATTAAGTCCCGAGCTGCCGCACCCTCATCCTCTGCTGCTGGACCTGTCCCCGCGGCCATTTCTTTGGCTAGCGGAACAGCAGCCACCCCTTCCAGTGTCGCTGCAGCTCTCCTCCCAGAAGATCAGCCCCTCGCCGAAGTCCAGTCTCGCCACCCAGCCTTTGTCCGTTCCCCTGAAACCCTAACCCAGGACCGGCCAGTCGCCGCTGCCCCCGAATCCGCGCAATCCCCGCAACCCTCACCCGCAGCCGACCACCTGGTCGAAACCCTAGTCCAAACTCCAGAGTGCCCGCCCCTAGAAGAGCCCGCGTCCCAACGACCCATTTCTCCTCGCCCGTCTGCCGAGAGGCATACGTCCTGGGGTTATAGCGGCATGGACCTAATCAGAATCATGGACGAGCAGCCCCTGATGACTCAGGGCGGTCATGGCTGCAACAAGTGGATGAAGAGCCTGAAGAAGAGGAAGGGTGAAGAGCTCGCTCAGGTTGAGAAGCGCTTCAGGATTGACCCGGATAAAATGATTACCTATAAGGAAAAACGGATCCCGAAGGTGCAGAAGCCGAAGGACATGACCGATGATGACTACGAGTATATCCCGAAGGAGAAGGACATCAGTAACCTCAACTGGGAGAACACGACAGTTGGAATCCGGGAAAAAACTGACTCAATGCTTGCAAGTCATTACCAACTGCAGGGCCAATACTACGAGCTAGAAAATGAAAAATCCGAGCTGGAAGGAGAATTGGCAAAGTTGAAGGCCAAGGTGAACGACAGTGAAGACCAGTGCCAGCAGCTGCGGCAGAAGTTAGAAGCAGCAGAAAAGGAAAAGGAGGAAATACGGGCCCAAAACGTCAAACTTCAAGGCCTGTTACAGCAGACGCAGCAGCAGTTGGAAGAACAGGCCTCCAAAGTAAAAACGTTCACCAAAGAAGGGGTAAAGGAAATGAGGCTCCGGCTTTTGAAGAACTTTAGGTCCCGGGCTTCTAAATCATTGTTCGTCCTTGCTTTTGTGGCGAAGATTCAAGATGTATCTGCCCTGGGAAAGCCAGTGGTAGAGGAGGCCGAACGCCAGACAGAGGGCTGGCTCGATCTAGCGCTCAAGGCTGGGAACCTTGAGCGTCGCGGTCTCCAAATTTCCCCAACAGATCCTCTTGCTCATGATTGGGCAGCTGCAAGGGCAACCTTGCATTTTTACTTTGAAAAAATAGAAAAGGTTCGTAAGGCCAGGTCTATCCTGGATATGTTAGAAAAGGAAAAGGACTTTTGCCTGGCTTCCTTCAAATCACTACAGTCACATGGGTTCCCTAGCTTCTTTGATACTAACGGGAACGTCCTCACAGAGGAGGAGCTGCAGCCGAAATGGGACGCCTTTGAGGCTAATACGACAGATATTGATGCATGGGTTGATCCAATCCAGGAGGCTCAGGTGACGCAGCTCTCGGCCAGGTTCTGTCAGATTCGCTCCTGCTTCACCGCTTTGGGCTTGAAGGTTGAGCAAATTGATACGCTCCAAGTTGAAATGTTCAGGTGCCTTGTGGAGGACATTAGCACTTTCAAGCCAATCCCTGAAGAGGCCTGGATTCAGGTCCAGTCTGCGTTCGATGAGATTCAGGAACGCCTCGCCACGGCCGAGCAGGAGCAGGAGGAGAAGAGAAGGAAGAAGGCACTGAAGAAGAGCGCGCCGAGGAGAGCGCAGAAGAAGAAGTCCTGCCAGGGCAAGGCCAACAGCCAGATCAAGCAGGGACCGGGGGTGACTCCGTGGCCCAATGAATGAAGGCCTGGGTCCTGGCATCGAGGCGAGCTCGATACCCCGCGAGCCGCCAAGAATGTTGCCATTTTTCAAGGGGTGCATAATTTTATTTCTTTTCTAAAAAATCAGTTATCTCCCAGATTCGTCCCTAAATCGCAGCAGCTGGGCGGCAGTCCGAAGTGAATCTTCCGGTTTAGGGCGCTTCAGAGTGAATCCGGGAGGGTTTTAAAAATTTGATGTTGCTTGTTTGTTTGTTTTGTCTAAGTGTAGAATCCTCCCCAAATCGCTGCAGTTGGGAGCGCTTTGGGGTAATTTTGCCGGCCAAGAGCGCTATGGAGCGTTTCCGGGCAACTGGGAGCAAGGAGGAGAAAAGCAGCCCTAAAATATTCTAAGTCAAAAGTCGCCCCAGAGCGCTGCATTTCGGAGCGCTTCAGGGCAGATTTTCTTTCCCCGAGCGCTTTGGAGCATTTTTCGGCCGAATTGCAAAAAGTGAGCAGGAAGTCCATTTTTTGGCTAAGTGTGGAATTCCACCCTAGATCGCTGCAGCCTTGAGCGCTTTCGGGCGTTTTTTCCCTCCTGGAGGGCTCTAGGGCAATTTTGGTGTTGTCGAGGAAAATGACGAAAATGCCCAAAAATCTTCTAAGTCTGGAGTTTTGCCCCAAATCGCCGCAGCTTCGAGCGCTTTCGGGCGTTTTTTTCACCCCAGAGCGCTCTAGGGCAATTTTGGCGCTACCAAGGAAGAAGCAAGGAGCGCAAAGTTTTCTAAGTCAAAAATGCCCCAGATCGCTGCAGTCTTGAGCGCTCCAGGGCAAATTTCTTGAGGATGAGCGCTCTGGGGCCATTTTCCGACACTTAGTGAAAAAGTTGGAAAAGGGATAAGTTTTGTTAAGTACTCAAGTGTGCCCTAAAGCGTTGTCATCTGGCAGCGCTAGAGGGCAAGTCCCTCCTTCAGGAGCGCTTCAGGGCAAACTTTTCCTTGTTCAAGATTGAAGCAGCCGGGCGGCTCCAGGGTAGCAAGCAGTGATATTTTTGAGCATTTTGAGGTGGTTTCCCGCCCGAAATCTGCCAGTTAAGCAGCTATTTTCCCTTGAAGTAAAAAGTCAAGATTTTTCGGGATCAGGGCTCGTTTAAGTACAGCCAAGGCCATACTTCAGCGACAACGTGGGTCACCATTGAAGACAAACAATAGCAGGCATTTGAGTCAAAATGCAGCTACACCCACCACATTGATGAGCCGTTCTCTCCCAGCTACCCAAACTGTCAGGAGCCATACCGTGCTCAAGGAGGAACATGCTGCAAGTGCAGATACGGCCGACAAAGATCAAATCTGGCCGCTTTTTGCAGCTTTTGCAGGTTTTGGCATCTGTGCCTACATTGTAATCTGGGGGGAATTCTGCTATAAATAGCAGTTCTTTCTATTGTAATAAGGGGGGAACATATTGCTAAAGAAAGCTGCTGTAGCTAAGACCGTTTGCTTCAATACAATCCATACTTTGGCTCCAATTGTGTCTCTTTCTTTTATGCTGCCTTATTCGTGTCATTTCTGCATTTACTCATTTATTTTTCTGATTGCTGTCATTCTGAACTCTGGATCACAGCATTGGCGATTATCTGAGCCTGGAATGCATGTTTAAGGATACATAGGGAAGAATTTCATAGCTGGTTTCTGTTACATGTATTGCTTTGATTGTTGTTGGTTTAGTTGCTAGTTAGTGACTGTGCTGCTTGTTCTTTCCCAAACGTTGAATACCACCATTTCTATCCCTTATCCCTTTTATTTCTTTCCAGTTCTCTTATCTTAAAACTGAAAAGTTACATAGGAAGCCGGCCTCCTCCGGAGATTGGCATGGAAGGCATCCCTTCCTTCCGGCCTTTCAAGCTGTTGGGCGAATCGAGGGCGCAACGACAACAAATCCTTTCCTCATGGCAGATTTGTAACCAACAATTACTCGCTGGTAAGTGTAGTCCTCGGGCGTCATGTCCTCCAAGGGTTTCTGGACCTTTGGGATCTTCTTCACCTTATGCAGCTCCATCCTCTGAGGATCGAACATGGCGCGCTTTTCAACTCCAGCAGGCTCTCGCGCCTTTCTCTTTTTGATGTCCTTGATCCATCTGAACGAGCTCTGCCGCGCTTGGACTAGGCTCTCCGCTACGGGGCGCTCCTCTATCATTTCCAGCTCCTGCTCCAAGAGTTCCATTCCACCGAACATGGGCGTGAGTAGAGGCAGATCCTGTTGAGGCAGGGATTCCACGGACAGGTCAGGGATGGTGGAGATTGGGACCTCGGTAACTATTGAGGGCGCTGTGGTCTGGATGGCAGCGGGAGGATTATCAGGGTTCAGAGGCGGGTTCTCGACTAGGGCTCCCGCTGAAGATGAGAGGTTGGGTGGAGGTGATGAGCCTTGACTAGCAGCGCCTAGTTGGAGGGGGGCAATAGTTTCAAATGCATTGGGGGCAGAAGCGTATAAGCCAAATGCTTGCTGGTCAAGACGGGGAGAAGTAGAAGGTTGAACTTTTTCATTCAAAGGATGGGATACCACAAGGGGGAGGGTAGACGCAGGCTCTCCGGCTAAGGGCAATGCAGATGTTAAGGTAGACAGTACTGCAGGCGGAGGTTCGAAAGAGGGGAGAGAGAAAAGAGAGTGCGTACCTGCGTGCTCTGTGAGAGTTGACGTGGTAAAAAGCTGCGTTATGGGGCTTTGGGCCGCCCACTCTTCTTCCTCCGGTGGAGTGTCTTCTTCCAAGTTGACGATTTCTTTTAGAACCCTTGGTGCCACCCCCTTTTGTGGCGAAACTTCCTTTCGCTGTATCACCTTCTCCTGCGGGACCACCACCTTCTGCGATACAGTAGCTGGGATAGACGCACTTGGACCTGGGCTGGCAGACTTTTCTGAGGGGGTCTTGGTGGATTTTATCACGATCCGAGGCTTTTTCTTCTTGGGGGAGGTTGCTTGTGCTACATCAGATGGTCTTTTCGATGGTTTATCCTGTTCTTTGGATGATTGTTGCCATCTCTGTTCACCCGTTTGGCCCTCTTTCACCATACGACCGGATTCCATAGCTTGCTCGAGTGGCTGCTTATGCTGCGCTGATGGGCTTTGTACCCTTCCTGGGCTTTGGGCGCCTCGAGGCACGAGATCTCCAAACAGGATTGGCTGCCACGTGTCGTGATTGTCGTCGTAGAGCGTGGAGAACTGGTTGTCGCCCACAAGGATTTTCTCTGATGTTTCCTTTTTGGTATGGGCCCTCATGATCCACCAGTCTGAAATATTTTCCGAGGTCCAACCCAAACCTTTCAATTTGCCTTCCATATTTCTGAAGACCTTGGAGTTAGGATCGTGGGCTGGGTTTTGTGTCGGGTCGTACTCCGCCTCTATGTGATAAAAATCATGCCATGGCGGGAAGGACCGCATTCTTTCTATGTGCCATTCGAGGTCACGCCCTGACGGGTTGTTGCGCTCCTCCATGATTTTCGGGCGGGGGCAGACGTGGAAGCTTTTCATCCCAAGGAAATTTTTGAGTATGCCCAAGGGGTCGTATTTCCACCGCTGAGGGAGCTCGATTAGGCCAAAGTTCTGGAGCGTTGCTGCGAGGAATTCATTCTGTCCGGTGGCGTTGACTTCGATATCGCCCCATTTGAACAGGAACTCGTAGATATGCCCCCACTTCCTTCCCTGGCCGTAGGCCTGATCAGTATAATCCGTCTGCGGCGCAATCTCCAGAGCGAATAGGTACTCCATAGTGTAGTAGGGCAGCAGAAAGGGTTTACCAGTAAACCCAAAGACTCGGATGACGAAGCCCTGTGTGAGCTGAAAAGTGTCACCCAGGTTGCGCCGCACCATATCATCTCTCATTTCACGGGGTACGCGCGGGCAAGAGCCATGGATGAGCTCCAAGGCAGGGCTGAGAAACGCCTGATTAAACACGTAAGAGGACTCCTTTGACAACACCTGAGTCCACTAATACACAGGCAGTGCTTTACCTTTCTCGTCGGTGTGACTGATGGGAATGAATTTGAATTTATTGTGCATATGATAGAAAAACAGCCAGGCCAGGAACGAGCAAGGTCTGTAAGACTGGGATTTTCCTTGTCTCAGGTCCAACAGCCGGGAATGCAAGCTGCGCGCTACCCAGTCCGCCCAGTCAAAGAATACTGGCTTCGTGTTTGGCCCCATGGCGCTGGGAGCGTAGAATTCCCCATGCGATATGCATTCCGCAAGGGCGACCTGGTAGGGGTATACCACCGCATCAGTGGAGAGCCCGAACACCCATGCTAGCATCGTGTACATATCAGGGCTTTTGAAATGCCTCAGAGACATAGGCATGGTTGGCCACTGGTTGGCTGGTAGTGGGTCCCTCAGCTGGGACTCCATGAAACGTTGCATCTGTGGGGTGTTCTGATATCTGGCAGTCTGCTTATCAGTGTTGATAGCTCTGATGGTGTAATCTGTGCTCGAAAGCTGCCTTGGAGCGAAGGTGATTTGGACGGTATCAGAGAAGAGTGAGAACAAAACCTTCCCCTCTCTTTCCCGAACTTGTCTGGTTAGCGGATTATAATTTTTGGCGATAGCAGACACCAGCTTTGGGCAATTGTGCACAGGGGGGCACAAGAACCAGTACATATTGGAATAATACGCTGTAGTCCTTGAGCTTGCGGGATGAACCTTCTCTCGCCTCTGATCAATGGTTCGCCGCAGTTGCTCAATGTTTCAGGAGAAGGCACCATCCCCGAAATTTGCCAAAATGTCGATGGGTGTGGGAATTACAACCTTTGCTGAAACTGATTCCCCCTTCAGCTCTTTTGCGCCTTCTGACTTTTGCTTCTGCTCTTTCTGTTTATCTTTCTTCTCTTTCTTTTTCTTCTCTCCCTCGGCTTTCCGCTTCTTATCGCCCTTTGGATTCTTTGCACTTCCACTTGCGGGTGCCTTCGCTTTCTCCTCAGCAATCCTTTTGCCCATGATGGATAGTAAAGACACACGGGTGCGCCTCTAATTTTTGGTGAATTTTTATTTTTATGGTTCTAGTGCAGCGCGGGATAAATCTTGAGGAGTCAAACGGCCTGGCGAACTGGAGCATCGCTCCTTTTATGGGCCTGCGTGCGAATTGCTCCATTAATGGCGCACGTTTGAAATTAATGCCCGAGGCCGAAGGTGGGTGGATGCGATCCTTCATCATTGGTGGTCGTGCTATTTTGCTAAGGTTGGAAGCTTCCATGATGCACAAAATCTTTCTTTAAAGCACGAACCCCTCGGTCTTCGATCCTAAGGCTCTGTCCTCTTTCCCTAACGAACTGCTTAGGAATGCGTGCGATCAACCTCATTAACAATGTGCGCCTTGGGAGTGTAAATCGTCACCGCGTTTTTCGAGCGCCCCAATTCTCGCCGTGTCAATTTGTTATATGGGGCTGAGGTTCGCTCAACCTTAGAGCGAACCCCCGCTTCGGGGACCACTTGGGCCTTCGCACTTGCATTTTGTGGCTCGACGAACCTACACTTCGCCCGAAACCTTGAGCGAATCCCATCTTCGCTTGGATATTGCCCGAACCTCGGTCGACTTCAAACTTCGTGTTTCACCCTGACTTCGGGCGATCCCCAGGTTCGCTCCGGACATTGCCCGAATCCCATCCTCGCTTAGAATCGGAGTGAACTTCGGGTCTCGCTCCATATAGGAACGAACTACCTTTGTGTGGTGGGGATTTAGAAGATTTAGCTTTTTTTGCCCTAGGCTGAGTCTCGCTCGGATAGTTGCCCGAATCTCGGGTTCGCTTTAAAACGGAGTGAACCACAGCTTCTAGGCGTTGCCTTAGGGAATTTTGACCTGTTTTATTTCTCGTCGTCATGCTTTGCACTTTCCTCTTTGTCGCTTTAAACCTTGCCTGAACCCCGTCCTCGCTCAAAATCGGAGCGAACTCCAGCTTCGGGGACGGAGAAGCCCGAACTCGGACCCTTTGCACTTGCGCTTCGCCCCGATTTCGGGCGGTTGTTGGCATCGCATCAAATGCTACCTGAAATCCGACATCGCCCTAATGCCGGGCAAACCCTGGCATGGTGGGGCCTTGGTGAATCAACTCTTGCTCGCCTCTCGTTCTGAAGGTCGCCCGAAACTGGGCGTAGGCTTAAAATTGGGCGAACCATAGCTTCAAGTGGTGCCTTAGCAAAATATCTGCTTTTTCTCCATTTCTTACTGTTGCGCCTCGCCCAGTCTCGTTCTCGATACGAAATGCGGTCCCCCTACTTTGCTGTCCCGAGGCGTTGTCACTTACCACACCAACCTGTCTGGGGATGCGAGTTGCCTCCCTTCGTTTAAAACATTCCTTGAAGTGGGTGTCACCTATTGCACCCAACAACCCATGGTTCGCTGAAATTCCGAGCGAAACCAGCTCTCGCCATAAGGTCGTGCGAACCTTGGCATGGTGGTGCCTTAGCGAACTTTGCTCTTTCTTTCGCGGCCAAGTTTCGCCCTGAGCTTTGCCCAAATCTCGTCCTCGCTCAAAATTGGAGCGAACTCCAACCTTTACTTGAGAATTGGCCGAGCTTGACCCTGCCTGAAAATTGTCGGGGACCTCCTTCTCACCCTTTCGACGAGCGAAGCTCGTCTTCGGGACGAAACCTTGGCGAACCTGGGCTTCGGCCTCTGATCGAGGACTTCTTTCTGCTTGGAAAACCTGGATCTGCTCTGCCTAAACTCCGGAGGCACAAAAATGCTCGACTATGGAGCGCAAGCACTTGCCTTAAAGCAGGAAAACATATTTACATTCGAAAACATAAATTAAAACAGCGAAAATAAAACTATATACACAGGATACTTTCTTGATGTTTCTCACTGATGATAGACCTTCAGGTGAAGGCCATTGACAGGTATGGGCAAAGTACAACCCTCCATGTCCTGCAATATGAATGAATTCAACTGATTAACTCGGGAAATCTGAAAGGGGCCTTCCTAGAAGGCATCAAATTTGTCATGATTCCCTGGTTTCGCTTTCCACGCATTCCACTTCAGCACTAGGTCCTCGACCTGGAAGACACGGGTCGTGGTTCTTTTTTCAAACCAGTTCTTAGTGCTCTTTGTATGCTTCATGAAAGCTTCATAAGCTTTCTCCTTGTCTTCTTCCAGTTGCAGCAACTGGGCCAGTCGGGCGTCCATGGGATCAAGGTCTTCCCTCTCATCATCCAGCATCTAGAGTGTTGGCATTTCAACATGCGTTGGCAAGACTGCCTCTTTCCCGTACACCAATGAATATGGAGACGTCTTGATGGACTTTTTAATGGAGGTGAGGTCTGCCCACAACGTCTGATCAAGGAGCAGGTGCCAAGTTCGTTTGTTACTTTCCAAAGTCCTCTTCTTAATTTTTTGCAAGTTCTTGTTAGTGGACTCTGCCAGGCCATTCCCCTGTGGGTAATAGTTGGAAGAGGCCTTTAAGTAAATCCCATACTTGCTAGTGAATTCGTTGAGTCTGGCACCTATGAACCGTGGGCCATTATCAGTCACGATAGCGTCTGGAACCCCAAATCGAGTAATCAATTTCTCCAAGAAGGCAATGACTACCTCCTGATCAGCATGCTTTTTTGGGACTGCCTCGACCCATCGGGTGAAATAATCTGTGGCAGTCAGTATGTATTTGTGCCCTGCTGAAGAATTTGGCGATATCACCCCGATAAAGTCCAAGCCCCATTGCTGGAACGACGCTTCGAATTGGATCGGGTGCAGGGGCAGTGGAGCATTTTTGTTCCAGCCAACATACCTCTGGCACCTGTCACACTTCCGGCTGACTGAGAATGCATCGGCAAAAATTGTGGGCCAATAATAGCCCGCTCTAATGATTTTTAAGGCCGTTGGCCTTCCAGCCAAGTGCCCCCCCAATATTCCGGAATGGAATTCATCGAGGATTTTTTCTTTCGCGCTCCCCCTAAATGATTTTTGCTTCAAGCATCTTGAGGAGTTTCGCCCTCATCAACACTTCGATCTTGGGATTAACCGGCCTCTATTTCTGTTTGCAGGGTCTGACCCCCTCTTGCAATTCGATGGTATGCTGTATGACCTCTCTGTCGTACCCCTTTAGGTCCTGATAGGACCATGCGACAATATCTGGATATGCTCGGCACAAGGCCCGAATTTGCTCCAGCTCTTCAGGGGTACAGTCTGCCCCAACTTTGATGACCTTGCCGGGCTCTAACTCGAGCTCCCTATATTGCTTTTCATCAACCTTGATTCTATGGGCGATCGCTCGGTCATTCTGGTCGAACAGACTCTCCAGAGTGATCAGTCCTTTTGGGACATGGTTATTCTTCAATTGTATCAACCCCTCATATTCCTCGTCATCAGGGTCTCTACCTTCTATTGTACTTGCTTCATGAATTAAGAAATTGACGATTTGCTCGTCACTGTCGAACACCTGCCAGTGGGTGTCCCTATCAGGCACATAAGGCCTGTAAATGGTTCTTACCGCCTTAGGCTTTTGCATCATGTCATCAGCTGGGGAGTAGGTGGCTCCAATAGACACTAAGACATCTGCGTGGTTGTTCTTTTCTCGTGAGATAGTTTGGACATTTAGTGACTCGAAGGACTCCAACAGGTCCCAAACCCTATTGCGATACGCCTTGAGGTAGTGTTGCTTGGAGACGCAGTTGTTGGTAATCTGTTTGCAGACTAACTCCGAGTCCCCAAAAATCTGCAGCTGCTTGATCCCTAGCTTCTCAGCTTTCTTCAACCCTAAGCACAGGGCTTCATACTCCGCCGCGTTGTTGGTGCAACTCCAAGCGAGCCTGTAGTAGTAATCTTTTTGTTCTCCAGAGGGCGAAACCAGAAGAACTCCTGCCCCGACGCCATTTTTGCATCTGGCACCGTTGAAGAAAAGCTTCCACAGCTCATTCGGGGCAGAGTCTTTGCTCTCTTGCACTGTCTCCTTCGGTTTCTCGGGCTTGGTGATGGAATAACATCCCATCTCCGACTCAATCATGGCGTTAAAATCAGTCAAGGAGAATTCATCCTCCGCTCGCAACTCCTCTAGGGATTCTTCTATCAGATCCACCTCTAATTCTTCTGTCATTAGGTGGACTGAATCATCCTACTGCCCCTCTTCGGCCATTTTATCGATAAGGAAGGTGGAGGGTTTCTCATTGTGGATCTTCACCTTCCTTCCCTTGAATGGGACCTCCATGTGTGAGTAGTCTAGAGAGAGATAACCTCCCAGCTTAGCAATGAACTCCCTTGAGAAGCACATGCTAAAGTATGGCTCTAGGTCAACAACTACAACCTTTTGGATTACAACAATTTGAGGCACCTTGTGCAGCTGGATGGAGATATTCTTAATGACGCCCATTTTTTTCACAGGAGTGCCATCGAGTTGAAGAACACCTGGGCTGCTCTGCGTATATTCCATGCCCATCTTTTCGCAAACTGTCCTTGGCATGATGGTGGTCGCTGCACCGGAATCAATCGTGCAATTATGCACGACCCATCCTTCCATCCGAAGAGACAGATAGAATGACGGTGGCCTGTTCTTCCCTGTGGCTGAGGTAGTCAGAGTTTGAGCTAGCACAGGTTGCATTGGTTTTCCTCCCTTGTTAGATTTGAGCGATTCCTGCAGCAGGTCCACCTGCCCGGGAAGTTGCAGAGCTTCATAAAGACTTATCTTGGCAGGAGTTTTCTTCAATTCCTCAACTATGTTGTACGTCGATGCAGTGGGTACTTTTGGTTCCTTCGGCCTCGTACTTGGTGCGATATTGCTGTGTGGCTTCAACCCTCAGCCGCTTCGTCAATGATGGGTACTTAAGCTTCTCCTTGGCTTGCTCCCGGGTTTCACCCTGAGGTTGCAACACTGAGGCCTTCGTTGGCGGGGGTCTTTCTTTCGTCGGCGGAGGCAAAGGAACTTTATCTGGAGCTTTTGTTGGGGGTTGCTCCTTCTCGCGGCGGGTGTACACCTGTAGAGGCTCCATTTGGGCTGCGTCCACCTCAATTGGTTTCTTCCCATTTCCGGTAAGAATTGAAACTTGTTCCTCTGCGGGGATCATGAGGTTACGGTCCGCCGCCTCCCTAATCATGTTAATTTGCTCGCTGGGGACGCTGCCTGCCAATGTTTGAACGTAGTTCTGGTGCACCATGCAAGTGTCTTCCCCATGCGGGTCATTGCAAGTGGAGCACTAGTGCACATAGTTTGAGGTGCTCGGCTCTTCACCGTTTAGAATGGCAGCATTCCTCCCGGGAGGCCTATCAGCTTGAGCCGCTTGGTCTCTTGTAATCGTCGGAGGGGATATCTCCTTGGCAAGAATTCTTGTTGAGCCTGCTTCTTTTTCATAACAAGAATATCATTGGACAACGTCCTCACAGTGGAGTTAAGAGACTGCAGCTCTTGTAAAAGCTTTGCTTGCGGGTCAACGATCGAAGGAGCCGGTAACGGTAATGGGGCCATCGGTGAAGGTAAAGCCGGATATTGTGGGGGGGGGAGGAAGCTGTGGAACTGAGGGAGCAGGAAGTTGTGGGAGACTGGGCGCCTGGCTTAGATTCCATGAGGGAATCGGGTACATGGAAGGTGCGGGAGGGAACTGAGTGGATGTATTAGGGTACTAGTACCGAGGCAAATCTGGGAAGATTGGCATTGTCGGCTTTGGCAGGAGTTTACCAATGGCGATCAAGTCGGCCTTTGCCTTCTGTGCTTGCGTATACAAATCCGGGAAAGTGTTGACACCAGAATACCGGATATTCATACTGAGGTCTGAGTTGAACGCCCTGAGGAAATAGAATGCTGCTTGCTCAGAGGTTGGCCGAAGGCCATCAGGGACTCTCTATCAGGTCCGAGCAAATTTGACATTGAAATCAAGGACCTCCTCCTGCGGATGTCTTTGAATGGTAGTAAATTGGTGGAGCAAGGAGTAAGGGTCCGCCGATTCGTTGAACCCTTGTATCAACCTTTCTGCCAACTGGTCCCAGGTGGCAATAGTGTCGGGCGACAAGGATCTATACCAGTACAAGAGCTTCCCTTTGAGTGACAAGACTAGCAATCTTACCATAATGTTTTTTTCCGTGATATTGTGGATGGTAGCCAGAGCAGCAACATCTTGGACATGCTCATATGCCGTTTTCCCAATGCCATCGTAGGTGGGAACCAGATTCAATGACCCTGAATGGTTCCAAGCCGGGAACAGCCTGAGCGGGTTTGGCGGTTGATTTTGCTGTTGATTTGGCGGCTGCGCCATGTTTGCGTTGGGATTTGGCTGGACAGGAACACCCGAAGCACCTAACTGAACGTTAGGTAGAACCGGAAGACCCTGATGATCTGGAGAGTTCGGAGGATTCCGAGGATAGCTAGTTGTTGTGCTATCTGAAGCCGGATCTTGTTCAGCAACAACGACTTCTTGCGATGATTAGCGGAATATTCGGCCTGACTAGCCTAGGGCGTTCTCCTAGGGTACTGATGTCAAGCTTGTAGTACTCGGTTTCTTCTTCTGCGTTTCTAACTCTCCATCTCGTACGCATGAAGACGTGATTTTCTTAGGCTGGTCTTCGAGACTTGGAGGTATCCGAGTTTAACAGAGTCGCCAGATGCTCAGATTTGACAGTACTGAACGAACATCACTTCCTCAATACTGTTTATGAGGTGGAACGATTGCGTCCCACCGGGCGTGCTAGAAAAAATTGTTGGTTACGGATCTGCCACTAGGAAAGGGTTTGGTCTATCTATGTGCCCTAGACCCGCCCAACAGATTGAAAGGCCGAAAGGAAGGAATGCCTTCCGTGCCAATCTCCAGAGAAGGCTGGCTTCTTTACTACAATACACTGGGTTTTAGATTAGGGAACATGAAAGAGATTAGGAAATTGCTGAAAGAGAGGAAATGACTGAAAGAAATGGGAAAATAAGGCCGCAAGCCAGGAGGATCCAAGGGGAAGAACAAGCAGCACAATTACTTACTTTTACTCAAAATAGCAGCAATCAATCCCTAGACTATAACAAAAACCAACGCTGAACTATTCTCTGATATGTATCCTTCAACAATTCCAGGCTTCGTTATTTACCACACACTTAAATCCAAAATTCAGAACTACAACACGCATATAAAGAAACCGAATTAACATAAATTGAGATAGAAGGCATCATACACAGGAAATAAGTCCAGAATCAGAACCAGGAGCCTTTAGCATTGATGCAGAAATTAAGTACAACAGTTCTCTAGCAGAACGTTTCCTTTGCTTACATTACATTGAACAATCTTTTATAGAGGAAAATCCCCCTGATTACATTAATGTCCAACCCCCAAAACTGCCGGGGCAGTTGAGATTTGACCCCTGTTAGATGACAGGGTACCCACAGGACCTGGCTTGCTTGTGCGTGCAGAGGCTTTGGACAATGTCTGCAACTCATTCGTGTTTACAACGACGTCGGACTGGCGGGGTAGCTGGGACAACATGTCTCATTAATGTGGTTGGTGTAGCTTGCCCTTTGGAGCTTTTCTGGGATCTGACAGAGCGTCCTGAAGGGATGGGCTGAGACTCGAATTTGTGCGCCATTGATGCGCCTTAGATGCCCACCTACCCTACTTCTTGAGGTTTGCTTGACATTCTGCCAAGTCCAAAATGGACTTTGAGGATCGCTCGGACTGAGGGCCGCTTGTTGAGAGAGCAAGGTTAAGGCCTCCATACATTGAAAGCTTTTGGTATATTCGAGTTGAGGTTCGCTCCTCTTTTGGAGCGAACTTCAGGTCCTCCTGCTTCTTAGCCGCGCCTTTGTAAGGAACTAGAGCGAAGCTGAGGTTCACTCCCCTTTGGAGCAAACCTAAGGCTTTCCTTGCCTTAGTTAATTTTGCTTCGTTCAGACTGTGGTTCGGCCAAAGACCTGGGCGAAGCTGGGGTTCGCAACTTCTGGAGCGAACCTGAGACGCTTCCATGCCTTGGTTAATTTTGGAGCCGACTAACCCCGAAACCTGCTGTTCGTCGTGCCTGTTGTCCGAAGCTGGGGCTTGCAGCCAATTTGGGCAAACTTGGGAAATCCTGTTTTGAGCGAACTTGAGGGCCAATCGACCCTGAAGCCAAGGTTCGCCGGAGGAGACAAGCGATACTGAGTATTGTTGCCTGCCGGAGCGAAGCTGGGGAAACCTTCATGCCGCAGACTTTGGCGAACTCGAGATAAATCTGACTTAGGCGCTTTTCGGAGCGAGCTTTATCCTGAAGCCGCGGTTCGTCATGTTTAGGGGCCGAACCTGGGGTTCGCTGGCCATTCGGGCGAACCCAAGACCCGACATACCTTGAACATCTTTCAAACCTGAATTCCGCACTTCGCTCGAAGCCGAAGTTCGCTGCACCTTCTGCCCGAAGCTGGTCATCGCTGTTAATTCGGGCGAACCTAGGGTTCGCCACTCCTCGGGGGTGAACTGGGGAACTCCTGTGCCTTAGCTGATTTTTTGGGCAAAGCCGATCTTGGAGGAAAGGAGGAAAGGAGAGAGGATTGAAGCATGAAAACAGCACAACAGTTTTTTTTCAAAATTTTACCCCTTAGTGAAAATGTGGCAATAGGAACCTATGACTCTTCGACGTTAGTTATCGCAAGGGGAGATAGACTACTATTCGACTAATCACCTCATTCTTTCACCCTATCTATGCAGTCGAGAGTAATAAGCTCTCATTGGAAGCTACAACTATCCAAAATATTAATGACAATCTATATGCCCTTGCTTGCATACAAGAGTGGCTGCTAGGGCCTCAATTCTTTCTTCTTGCTTGTGACAGGATATGATTGCAGTTCTTTGGCGTTAGATTTCAACCACCCCTCACATACCAAGGAGTTGTAGACATGTACAACTTACTAGTTTCTTGTCCTCTTCTATTGGTTCCACAACCATGGATGCTAGAAGAGTCTTGAGGGGTCAAACTCCATGTCCTCCCAGGATTATCCAAGTAGGCCTTCTTAGTCTTGGCCATTCTCCTAGGAGCATCATTAGATCTTATGTTGGCCCTTTTGGGATGGTGATGACAATGATTGTGCTTCTACTTTACATCCCATTATAGATTAATGTTGGTGCTTGTTGTCACATTTTGCACGGGGTGCAATGTTTTCAATTTTTGTAAGAGTGCTGCTCTTCCCTTTCCCTCTTCCTCTCTTTCCCCTTTCTCTTCTCTCCCTTTCTCTCTCTTCCCTACATTCTCATTCTTCCCTCTTTCTCTTGAGCCCCTCAGTCAAAATCTCAAAATGACAGCGGTTGCCCTGAAAAATGGCTAAGTATCAGGGCGCAATCCGACTTCCCGGTCAATCGCGCCGCTGCGAAGTCGGAGTGCGCCCTCCCGTTGGAGCGCGTAGGAATGCAAAGCGTGCGTGCGAATAGCATATTCTAATGGGGCCCGCGGCGCAGCGGGAATGCAACGTCAAGTGTGACGAATCAGCCAGAAATTCTAAGTGTTCAGGGCGCAATCCGACTTCGCAGCGAAGTTGGAGTGCGCCCTTCTTTCTGGGCGCACTAGGTAACAGGCTGGCAGCGAAGTCGGAGTGCGCCCTTCTTTCTGGGCGCACTAGGTAACAGGCTGGCAGGAAAAATGACTAAGTGCTGGGGCGCAACCCGACTTCGCAGCGAAGTCGGAGTGCGCCCCTTTCCGAGGCGAAGTCCGTACGGCAGTGTAAATCAGCTTCCACCGGTGCGCAACCCGACTTCGCAGCGAAGTCGGAGTGCGCCCTTTGACCGGTGCGCAGTAGGGAGACAAACTCAGAAGTTGACTAAGGCATGAAAGGCCTCCCCAACTGCGCTGTTTTTCACCTGCGCAACCCGACAGCGCTCTGATCCTGGGCGAAGTTGGATAAACTGCCTTTCAAGGCAGACACGTGTCAAGCAGCATCATCCGACAAGTGTCCAACTTTGGGATCCGAGCCGAGACGTGCCAAGCACAAGGACAAGCATGGGATGCACTACTTATGCCAGTTGCCGCCTTTAAAGCTGATTGGAGGTTCTACACTTCGACTACCCGCATTCCTGCCGATGAGAAGTTCTACCTAACGCGCTGCCACGTATCTGTACAGCCTTCAGGGAGACCATGCTGCAAGTACAGTCCTGCCAGACAAAGGTCAGCATCAGCAGTTCCGCGGCTGTTTTTGTCAGCTAATGTTTGACTGGGACTTTGTGCCCATTAATGTAATCGGGGGGTTCTCATGCTATAAATACCCACCACATTTTCATTGTAAAGTGGTGGAAGGGGAATGTCTGTTAGGGAACCATTGTAGTCGTGCTTCTGCCAGTTAATATAATACATACACTTGGTGTTTGTTATCTTGTTTTTATTACGTATCCTTGCCTCTCCTTTGCATTTCTGCCTTACGTTTTCCTGTGTCATGGCTTGTTGATTCACTTCGGCATTTGGTGGTCAGGTATGCCTAAGGCGCATAGATCAGAGGATATATAGGGCAAACGTTAGCGGCAGTTTTCTGGTTATGTTTTGTGTTATAGTGTTGTTAGTAGTGGTGATTGATGCGTTGCCGTACTGTTAGTTCCTTGGAGGGAATGTCTGTTAGGGAACAATTGTAGCTGTGCTTCTGGCCCTTAACACAAAACGTATACCTAGCTCTGTCCTACTGGCGAGTGACAGCATCCATAGTGGTGTGTTATTGTTATATTGGTGTTAGTAGTGGTGATTGATGCGTTGCCGTACTGTTAGTTCCCCCCACCCAACTCCAATCTAATTTGGATCTCTTTCTGTACTTTTTATCTCTTTCCCTGCACTCTTATCTTGAACCTCAAAACCCCAAAGGAAGCCGGCCTTCTCCGGAGATTGGCACGGAAGGCATTCCTTCCTTCCGGCCTTTCAATGTTGGTTTGCGGGTCCTAGGGCGCAATAACGACAAATCCTTTCCTCATGGCAGATTCGTAACCAACAGTTTCTGGCATGCCCGGTGGGACAAGGAAGTTTCCCACCCACAAACAGAATCGAAGCACCGGTGTTCGCTTCATTGCTGTTCAAAATCAGAACACCTGGCGACTCTGCACGAACATATCCTCTGAGTCCGAGAGACCGGTCCAAGCACCTTCATGCAAACACGAAGGTGGCGAGCAAGAGATCCGAGAAACCCGCCTGCCTTTTACGAACTAGACATCAACGCTCGAGGCGAAATTGCCAGGCTGGCTGATCCACAAGCTCGTGTCGACGAAGCCGAGGCTGAAATCCAAGAAGAAGCCGAAGCCGAAGTCGAAGGAGCTGAGAACGAAATAGAAGAGGCCGAGGAAGAAGAGGAATCTACATCCTCGGAAGGTACCGACATTGAGTATACAACCGACGGAGGAGAAGAAGAAGAAATGGCTGCCCAACAGCAGAATGATGATGATCTCTTCCCGGCGGTGGACTCTACGAGGCCCTTGGCCCTGGTCGGACAACAAGCTGTGCCCCCTGCTGCCTTAAAGTCCATCCCTACATACGACGGCTACGGCAAGACGGCGTACGAGCACATCCAGGACATCCTTGCCCTGGCTGCATTGCACTCCATTACTGACGAAAGTGTGAAGACCCGTCTGCTGGCCCTTTCCCTAAGGGGAAAGCTTCTCTACTGGTGGAGATCGCTGCCAGAGGGATCTATCACAGGGTGGCCCCAGCTCGCCAGAAGGCTCGTGAAAGGATGCAACGAGTCTGCTGACCCCACTTCTTTGCTGCATCAGTTCCAAAGTATCCAGAGACACCCCCAAGAGGAGGTGTCTGACTTTAACATCAGGTTTGCGAGATCCTGGAAACGGGTACCTCGTGAACTTCGGCCTTCAGCTGGCATGGCTGCTCACTACTACACGAGATCCTTCAACTCAGACATATGCCTGCTGCTGAAGATTGCCAGGATAGACTCGTTTCCTGCTCTGTACGAGGCTGCCCAGCAAGCTGAAGCGGATATCATTTCCATCGGCAGACTCCCGTCCAAGGTGCAGGAACCCATTCGTCCCGACTTTCCTAGATCCCAATATCCATCAGCTTCTGGTGATGCGCCGTCCACATCAGGGCAGCAACCCCAGCAGCAATGGAATCCGGCGTCGGTCGTAACTCCTTACGGCCCGCCGCAAATGCATTATCCTCACCCGCCTCCTCCTGCTCCGCATTTTCCAGCACTCCCTGCTCCCCCGCAGTACGCACCTTATTCCAATCCTCCTCCATTAGCCGCATTGCCTCCACCGGCACGATTGCCGCCTCCTGACAATAACATTCAGAATACAATCCTCCAGGAGGTACGGGCTTTGGCCTCGGGTTATCATGCCATGTCCAATGACATGACCGCTTTGAAGAAGAAGCGAGCCCAGATGGACCTCGCTCCTAGGAGGCCATATCTACCCCCGGCGCTGACAAAAGACGAGGCCTCCGGAACAACAAGCTACGAGGCGTCCGCCTCCAGAAATCTTTGCTATAGAAGACCAACCTTGGTCCTTCCGACCGAGTCAAGCGGTGCACTACGTGCAACGACCCGCATTCGGAGGAAGGCGCACCTTTGCACCGGCACTACATCCGGACTTTGGCCGGCGGCGCCATAGTGGACGATGAACTGTACATGATCTCGGACGGCGAAGCCAACTTCGCCCTCCCAGAGGAAAATCTAGTGCCGCCCGCCAAGGAAGAAAAGAAAGCTGCAGATGTTTGCGGAAAAGCCTCTGAAGGTATACACCAGAAGAGAAAAACCGCAGCCTGGCGGGCTGCCACCGTACAAGCGGCTGTGGCCCTACACAGCCCAGGAGAAGGCATCCAAAGACAAAGCTCCAGCCAAGCCTCCTCCGGTAAAGGCAGCCCCTATTCCAGCCAAGCCTCCTATAGCAAAAGTTCCAGTTCCGGCTAAAACTCCACAACCTCAGCCTCCAGCTGAAACCAAAGAACAAGCCCAGGAGAAGCTGAAGTACCCGTCTCTGACCAAGAGACAGAGAGTTGAGGCCACCCAGCGATACCGGACGAAGTATGAGCCGGCAAAAGAAGCAGAAGGAGCTAGCACCTCGGGCTACGACATAGTAGACGAGTTAAAAAGAACACCCGCTAGAATCGGCATGTACGATGCTCTTCTGCTCCCAGGCCAAGTGGATCTGCTGCAGGAATCTCTGAAAAACATGAAGAACGGCAAGCAGATACAGCCCGCTGTCCTGGTTCAACCTCTGACGGTCTCAGCCACTGGGAAGAACAGACCGCCTCCCTTCTATCTGTCTTTACGGATGCAAGGGCACATAGTACACAACTGCATGGTGGACTCTGGCGCTTCCACGACTGTTATGCCGAAAGCCGTACGTGACGAGATCGGGATGGAGTACACAAGGAGCAGCCAAGGCGTGCTGCAATTAGACGGCACCCCTGTCAAGACAGTTGGTGTCATAAAGGACATCCCTATTCGGCTGCATAAGGCTCTCGACATCGTGGTCATCCAAGAGGTCGTAGTTGTTGACCTGGCTCCCTACTTCGGCATGTGTCTCTCCCGGGAGTTCACTGCGAAGCTGGGCGGGTACTTGTCTCTAGACTACTCACACATGGAAGTGCCCTTCAAAGGAAGAAGAGTGAGAATCTTTAATGAGAAGCCTTCCACCTTCCTAGTAGAGAAGATACCCGGAGAAGAGTTGGATTGCATGGTCCAGCTGTCGAGGAAGAACTGGTGATGGTAGAGCCGACGGAGCAAGCCCTCGAAGTGCTACGGCTCGAAGATGAGTTCTCTTTGCGGGATTTCAATGCCGTAATTGAGACACAGCAGGGCTGTTACACCATTGTACAGCCCGAGAGGCTTGACAAGTCAGCTGAAAAGGAAGTGGGACCTGCACCTGAGAAGCTGTGGAAGCTTTTCTTTGACGGCGCGCGATGCAAAAATGGCGCCGGTGCAGGGGTGCTTCTGGTTTCTCCAACCGGGATCCAGAAGGACTATACCTACAGGCTGGCCTGGAGTTGCACTAACAACTCGGCGGAGTATGAAGCCCTATGCTTGGGTTTGCGAAAGGCGGAGAGGTGGGGATTAAACACTGCAGATCTTTGGAGATTCAGAGCTGGTGTGTCACCAGGTTACGAACAAGTGCGCCTCCAAAAAGCACTATCTCAAGGCGTACCGCAACCGGGTGTGGGACATGATGGAGTCGTTTGACTCGTTGAATGTCAAGGCGATATCGCGTGAGAAAAACAAACACGCTGACATTCTGGCGTCTGTTGGAGCCAGGTACGTTCCGGCTGACGACGTTGTCCAGAAACCGAAGCCGGTTCGCACTATTTACAAGCCTTACGTGCCTGATAAGGACACCCACTGGCAGGTGTTCGATTGTGACGAGGAGATCGTCACATTTTTGGTAAATGAAGCATGTTCAATCGAGAGTAGAGACCCTGATGACGAGCAATATGAGGGGTTGATACAGTTGAAAAATAATCATGTCCCAAAAGGATTGATTACATTGGAGAGTCTATTTGATCAGAATGACAGAGCTATATCTCATAGGATCAAAGTAGACCCGAAGCAGTATGCCGACCTGGAACTCGAACCTGGTAAAACCATCAAGGTCGGGACAGATTGCACTTCGGAGGAACTGAGCGGATCAGATCACTTGTGCCAAGAGTTCCCCGACATCGTGGCTGGTGCTACGAGGATTTGAGGGGGTATGACGAGAGATGTAATCCAGCATACCATTGAGCTAGAGGATGGCGCCAAGCCGTTCCGACAGAAGCAGAGGGCCGTAAATCCGAAAATTGAGGCCATGATGAAAGCCGAGCTCTTGAAGATGCTCGAGGCCAAAATCATCTACCCCATCAAACATTCATCCTGGGTTGCGAATTTGGTGCCTGTGAGGAAGAAGAATGGCGACATCCGTCTCTGTGTCGATTTCAGAAACCTGAATCAGGCCTCCCTCAAGGACCATTATCCGCTTCCCCAAATTGATCAAATTCTACACATCGTTTTTGGAGCCCAGAGATTCTCACTTCTAGATGGATTTTCCGGCTACAACCAGATTTGGGTCAGGGATGAGGACCAGCATAAAACGGCGTTCACCACCAAATGGGGGACGTTCGCCTATCAGCGCATGCCTTTCGGCTTATCCAATGCTTGGTGCCACATTCCAAAGGGCCATGGACCTGGCCTTTCAAGAGCTGCTCAATAAGATCATTGTCATCTACCTTGATGACATGGCTGTTTTCTCTCACCAAAGAGGGGATCATGTTTCCCACCTGCGGCAAATATTTGAGAGGTGTCGAGAATTCGGCATTTCTATAAACCCGAAGAAGTCTGTCTTCGCGGTAAAAGAAGGAAAGCTGTTGGGACATGTCATCTCAGAGAAAGGCCTCGCCATTGACCCTGACAGAGCAGAAGCCCTCCTTCGCTTGCCAGCCCCAATTGATAAAAAAGGGCTGCAGTCCTTCTTCGGCCAGATTAACTTCGTGCGGAAGTTCATCCCGGACTTCGCACAGGTGATCAAGCCTATGGCCGAACTGCTGAAAAAAGATACAATTTACGAATGGACTGATGAGAGAGAGCAAGCCTTCGAGGAAATCAAGGCTCGAATTGCGCAAGCTCCGGTGTTGATTAACCCGGACTACTCCAAGGACTTCATCCTCTACGCGGTGGGAGAACCGGAAAGTTACGCCGCAGTCCTGACTCAAAAAGGAGACGATGGCGAGGAGCGCCCCATAGCGTTCCTGAGCCAAGTGATTCAGCCGCATGAAGAAAAGTACAACTTTATAGAGCGGCAGGTTCACGCTGTCATGAAATCGCTCCGGAAGTTCAGGCACTTTGTCTCCCAGAGCAAAACGACTGTCTTTGTGATTCACCGGACGTTCGAAGCTTCATCATACAAGGAGAGCCGGGTCACAAGAGAGTAGGATGGATTGCAAAAATCTAGGAGTTCGACATCGAAGTGCGGCCCACCAAGCTTATCAGAGGCCGAGCCTTGTGTCAGGAGCTGGCCCGAAGCGCTGTAGCCGACATCTCCGCTTGTAAGTGGGAGGACACGGCAACAAGCATCAACCTGGCCAACTCCTTATCGGAGGGGAGTGACTGGACAGATGAACTGGTGAGATATTTTTGCACCGGAAGATGTCCAGATCACCTGAACACCTCACAACGAAGGAGATTTCGGCTAGGTGCACTCAAGTACACTCTTCGCCCCGAGGGGCTTTACTTCAAAAACATTGACGACATCTGTTGCGTTGCATCCGGAAATCAGACCAGTCCAGGGTCTTCGGAGATTTTCATTCCGGGATGCCTGGAGGTCATCATTCTGCAAGGCCTACGGCCTTGAAAGTAATTAGAGCCGGGTACTATTGGCCCACTCTATTTACAAACGCTTATGCGGTCTGTTCCAAGTGTGATCAATGCCAGAGGTTTGCTGGCAGAAACAGAAAAGCACCCCTGCCCCTTCAACCGATTCAGGCCGAGACTCCGTTCCAGCAATGGGGTCTAGACTTCATTGGGGTGATTTCGCCTAATTCCTCTGCCGGACACAAGTTTATTCTTACAACCACCGATTACTTCACACGGTGGGCAGAGGCGATCCCAACCAAAAACGCGGACCAAGAAACGGTCATCGGGTTCCTTGAGAGCATGATTACCCGCTTCGGGGTTCCAGAGTCAATTGTAACGGACAATGGTCCGGGGTTCGCAGGCGCTGTACTCACGGAGTACACTGGCAAACTTGGCATTTATCACAAAATGTCTTCTAATTACTACCCGCGAGGGAATGGCCTTGCTTGAGTCTACTAACAAGAACCTCCTGAAGATCATCAGAAGGACCATTGAAAGGAACAAGCGGACTTGGCATTCACTTCTGAACCGGGCGCTGTGGGCGGACAGAGTTTCGTTCAAGACGTCCATTAAAACGTCCCCCTATGCGCTCGTCTATGGCAAAGAGGCTGTCATGCCATCTCACATTGAAATCCCCGCTCTCTGGATGTTGGACGAAGAGAGAAGCAGCGGAGATCCGGTGGATGACAGACTGTGCCAACTCCTGCAGTTGGAGGAAGATAGGGAAAAAGCATACCAGGCCTTCACCAAGCATGTTGAATCCACTCAAGGCTGGTTTGCGAAAGGCACCACTGCCCGAGTTTTTGAAATCGGGGACTTGGTGCTGAAGTGGGACTCATTAAAGGCGAAGCCGAGCAACCACGGAAAATTCGACGCCCTCTGGGAGGGCCCCTATCCACCCGCAATACGAGATTCATGGAATCCTTCGTAAAGTGGATAATCTCCTTGTCAAAAATCTGGAGGAACAGGAAGAGCTTTTCCGGTTGCAGAACAAAGCAAGACAGCTTGAAGAGGACCTGTCTAGGTCCACTGAGCAGCTGGAATTAGCGCAGCGAGAAATAGATGAATTAAAAGCCCAGCTGGCCGCTTCTCAGCAAAAAGCCGCAACGGAAAAGCAGGCAGCCTTGGAGTAGATTTCTCGGCTCCGGGGAGTCTTTGAAACAAGCGCGATCACAATCTGCAGAGAAAGCATCTCAAGCGACGGTCTTTTCAAAGAGCAAAGTTAAGGAGATGCAGGCTGATCTGTTGCGGGGATGCAAGCCCCACATGAATAAAGCCATGTCCGTCCTGGATTTCGCATCCAGGATCCAAGAAGTTTCTCGCCCGGGAAAGCTCGTGGTAGAGGAGGCCGAACGCCAGGCGAAGCAATGGCTGGACCTGGCGATAAAACTTGAAGAACACGAGCGCAATGGCCTCCAATTCTCCCCCATGTCCTCATTCGCCGCAGAATGGGCAGATGCAAGGGTAACCTTGCATAAATATTTTAAGAAAACAGAAGAGGTGAGGGTTGCCAGACGAATGCTGGATGCATTTGAACATGAAAGAGATATTTGTATGGCTCCCCTTCACGCTCTCTCTAAACTAGGGTGCCCGAGCTATGTTGAGAATGGTGAGTTTCTCACCCATGAGCAGGTGAAAAAGAATTGGCTGTCCTTTGAGGCAGATACAACTGAAATCGATAGCTGGACCGAGCCAATTCAAGAAAGTCAAGTCACCCAGATGGTGTCCAAGTGCTGCAAGATCAACTCCTACTTCCAGGAGCTGGGAAAGAGATACCTCACCATCGACTTGCACACGGTCGCTGCATTCCACGCAGCGTTAGAAGAAGTTGCTGACCGCTGCCCCTTCGAAGCAGAAGCCTGGGGCCAAGCGCAGGCCGCATACAAGCGCATCTGCGAGGCAGAAGCCGACGTTGGATAGCATTCAGAGGGCGAATCCGAGGAAGCAGCTGCCGGAAGCGGATCTGAAGAACAGTTGCCGCGAGGAGAACGGCCAGAGCAGCAGAAGGCAGGGGAAGTAAGTTCCTCTGCACCCAATGGATGAAGGCATGGATTCTTTGCGCCGAGGCGAGCTCGACACCCCGCGAGCCGCCAAGAATGTTGTCACATTTTGCACGGGGTGCAATGTTTTCAATTTTTGTAAGAGTGCTGCTCTTCCCTTTCCCTCTTCCTCTCTTTCCCCTTTCTCTTCTCTCCCTTTCTCTCTCTTCCCTACATTCTCATTCTTCCCTCTTTCTCTTGAGCCCCTCAGTCAAAATCTCAAAATGACAGCAGTTGCCCTGAAAAATGGCTAAGTATCAGGGCGCAATCCGACTTCGCTGCGAAGTTAGAGTGCGCCCTCCAGTTGGAGCACAGCAGGAATGCAAACTGCGCAGTGTGACAGAATCAGCCAGAAATTCTAAGTGTTCAGGGCGCAATCCGACTTCGCAGCGAAGTCGGAGTGTGCCCTTCTTTCTGGGCGCACTAGGTAATAGGCTGGCAGGAAAAATGACTAAGTGCTGGGGCGCAACCCGACTTCGCAGCGAAGTCGGGTTGCGCCCGAAGTTGGATTGCGCCCTTCTTTCTGGGCGCACTAGGTAACAGGCTGGCAGCGAAGTCGGGTTGCGCCCGAAGTTGGATTGCGCCCTTCTTTCTGGGCGCACTAGGTAACAGGCTGGCAGGAAAAATGACTAAGTCTGGGGCGCAACCCGACTTCGCAGCGAAGTCGGAGTGCGCCCCCTTTCCAGGGCGAAGTCCGTACGGCAGTGTAAATCAGCTTCCGTCGATGCGCAACCCGACTTCGCAGCGAAGTCGGAGTGCGCACTTTGACCGGTGCGCAGTAGGGAGACAAACTCAGAATTTGACTAAGGCATGAAAGGCCTTCCCGACTGCGCTGTTTTTCACTTGTGCAACCCTACAGCGCTCTGATCCTGGGCGAAGTTGGATAAACTGCCTTTCAAGGCAGACACGTGTCAAGCAGCATCATTCGACAAGTGTCCAACTTTGGGATCCGAGCCGAGACGTGCTAAGAACAAGGACAAGCATGGGATGCACTACTTATGCCAGCTGCCGCCTTTAAAGCTGATTGGAGGTTCTACCTGCTTCAGCTACCCGCATTCCTGCCGATGAGAAGTTCTACCTAACGCTCTGCCACGTATCTGTACGGCCTTCGGGAGACCATCTTCGCAAGTACAGTCCAGCCCGACAGAAGTCAGCATCAGCAGTTCCGCGGCTGTTTTTGTCAGCTAATGTTTGACTGGGACTTTGTGCCCATTAATGTAATCGGGGGGTTCTCAGGCTATAAATACCCACCACATTTTCATTGTAAAGTGGTGGAAGGGGAATGTCTGTTAGGGAACCATTGTAGCTGTGCTTCTGCCAGTTAATATAATACATACACTTGGTGCTTGTTATACTTGTTTTTATTACGTATGTCTGCCTCTCCTTTGCATTTATGCCTTACGTTTTCCTGTGTCATGGCTTGTTGATTCACTTCGGCATTTGGTGGTCAGGTATGCCTAAGGCGCATAGATCAGAGGATATATAGGGCAAACGTTAGCGGCAGTTTTCTGGTTATGTTTTGTGTTATAGTGTTGTTAGTAGTGGTGATTGATGCGTTGCCGTACTGTTAGTTCCTTGGAGGGAATGTCTGTTAGGGAACCATTGTAGCTGTGCTTCTGGCCCTTAACACAAAACGTATACCTGGCTCTGTCCTACTGGCGAGTGACAGCATCCATAGTGGTGTGTTATTGTTATATTGGTGTTAGTAGTGGTGATTGATGCGTTGCCGTACTGTTAGTTCCCCCCACCCAACTCCAATCTAATTTGGATCTCTTTCTGTACTTTTTATCTCTTTCCCTGCACTCTTATCTTGAACCTCAAAACCCCAAAGGAAGCCGGCCTTCTCCGGAGATTGGGACGGAAGGCATACCGTCCTTCCGGCCTTTCAATGTTGGTTTGCGGGTCCTAGGGCGCAATAACGACAAATCCTTTCCTCATGGCAGATTCGTAACCAGCAGTGCTTGGATCCATTGGAGCTCTTTCTATCTTTGTTGTACTCAACTTCTAGATCTCACTTAATCATTACTTCCAAGCATGTTAGGGTTTATCCATTTTGGGTAACCCTTGAGACTATAATTTTATGCCATATAGTTGTTCCACTTTAGAGTAGTTTACACTAGATTCTTTATTCTAGTTTAGCTTATTTTCGTAGTTCTTTGTGGTTGCTACAATGCATTGTAATTTGTAACAACTCTTTTCAACGAGTCCCACTGGCCTACTTTGGCCATTTGTGGAAATTAAAATTAATAGAAAATTATTTCAATATGTTCACTATTTCTGTTTAGATCTCTTTCATAGGCCTTAAGATGTCCAAATCCATCTTGCCAACACTGAACATGAAGAATATAGTGTTCTTGTCAACACCTAGTAGAGGTTCATGAACTTCTATTTGTTCATTTCTACCCCATGAACCATTATAAGGAGAAACCTGTGCCTTTCCAACATTTGTGCTAACGACATGAAATACTCATCCAATGGTACACCGATATTTCTTGTGTACCTATGCATCAATGATGGTTAAAAGCACCAAGTTATAAATACATCAATGGCCCTATTACCACATCTGCTTTGAGATTGAGTTCCTTCCCATGGACACCTTGGAGCAAGCCTATAGGTTGGTGACCAAGTTGAAACAAGACTTAAGTGAATTGAAAGGGTCGTGAAATTATATGTATTTGGAGTGGTCCTCGTGATACCTAGAACCCGATATGGGACCAGATTCGAGCTGCAATTGGAGCCACTTTTCCTTCATCACATAGAACATCTACCAACATCCAGATTGAATTCTGACCATATTTTTATGATGGAAGAAGAGCAATCTGAATCCTTAGTCAATGAAATTCATTCATTCATCTTTGACGAACAAATGGACCAATGGGCAACGGAAGTTTGGGATTCAGATCCCTCAATAGCACGTGGACAAACAGGTATGGGATAGCAGCAAACAAAATCTAGACCTATGTTAATATGTATAGTGTATATATATATATATATATATATATATATATATATATATATATTATTTATGCAGAATGTCTTTTCAAAATGAGGGAACAGTTGCTAAGCAATCAACAAAAAATCGCTCTTGAGATCAGTGCCAAAACAAATAGATAATCAAATCAATCAAGAAGGCAAAAGGAGAATGAAAAAATTATGCACCAAAAGAGATCTTGTTGCGTCATCCTCAAATGCTGAAACACACCCGAGATAAAGAGCAAGGATAGTGAAAAAAAAGAAGCACAGGCTCAAGTAGAATGAAATTAATGTGGGTAATTGGCCCACATTCTCAAGAGAAGGCTATAAAAGAAAAGGCTCAACACTGTTCAATACTACAATGACTCCACGCCCAATGGATAAAGGTCTCTTCCTTTGAGTTCATCTCCTCTTGCAAGCAGAAGGACCCTTGAGATCCTCCAAAGTTGTAGTGAAGATTCACTACAATCTAGCCAGGTTGCACTTAAGAGATAATGCAAAAGTCTAGGGTAAGAACAGGAGTGTCTCAATCATCACCAACACCTAGGAATTCCATGTCAAGAATCATGAAGGAGATATCTTCAAAAGGTAAAAACGAGTGTAAAAACCGTCGTATTGTGCGGCCATGACTATCATCGAATCATCATGTGCAAGGTCCATGGTAGTCCTACTGAGCCCTTATAGTGATGTCCGAGCTAAACCTTGCAATGAATAGTGGCTGACGAGCCTTTTCAGTGATAGGTAAATCCTCAACATTGGTGGAGGTTCAACTCAAAGAATGGTGGATGAGTCAACAGAATGGGCTCTCATCCACATTTGTTTGGGTGCGCAGCCTCTTGCACCCCATTTGTTATCTCTGCACCACACTCTTAGAGTAATATCTAGTGAAGAGGGATGACTTAAGGGGAGTCAGAAACTGGGGGAAGAAGATGAAGACTTGTAAGAGATTCTACATCAAGAGATCTCATTGGTCATATCCCTACCTACAGTAAACAAAAGAGTCTGCCCAAATGAAGCTTCTCTCAAACAAATTGCTTACCCAAAGCATAGCAAATGGTAAGTAGAGGAGCAAACATGGAAATCTTCTGAAGGGAAAAGTTCTGTAGGCTAAATATTGTCATCTACAGTTCGCACTATGAGGGATTTCAAAGGACTTTGCCTTAAAAGGAGCATAAAGAAAATATCTGATCAAAAGGCAAAAGTTGGTGAGTTTTGAAGGCAGGAGGTGCAAATAAAAGGAGATTGGAAGTTTTTGGGAAAGCAAATTAAGGCAGAAGATAAAAGTCTGACGAGACTGCCCATCGGGACTTATAAACGCTTCAAAGTGCTGAAGAAGACAAATAGTTTTGATCAATGGATGCTATGAGGTAAAACCTCCGAAAAAGAGGAAAGAAAAGTTTCGAAGGGGCGATCAATTGCTCCAACAAATAAGAACTCATCAGAACAGAGAGGGGAGATATGCGTGATTGTGCATAGCCCTCCCAGAAAAAGTAATTGAGCCAAAATGGTGTGCCATTACAAAGACAAAATCATCTACCGAAGATACTTCAACTTGATAGTGCAGGAACAAGTAAGTAAAATATTAAAAATGAAGAGAGGCACCTACAACAATGGCAGCTCCACACTAACACAAGATATGGCAAAGGATATCCGCATTCCATTTTTATAATCCCCAGAAAACTTAGTTGAGAGAGTCAAAGTCACCTGTAATTTTGGAGGGAAAACCTTCACGTTGTAATCTATAAAAGGTTATTTTCTTGGCATTGTAAAGAATCAACAAGTTTGTATTTGTTATCTTTTGTAAGCTTTCCTTTCATTTCTTTCTGTAGAGCAATCAGCTCCTGAGCGGCTTTTGGGCAAATTGAACCATCGCTTCTGGCACAATCCTCGTGAAAATTATTTGCATATATATATATATATGGAGGCTTGTGTCAATTTTTTGACTGGCCATCTGTGGGTCTCATGCTGACCTATTTTTGTATGTGTGTATGTGTTTGTAGTTTTTACTTGAATCTTGGGTTTTATTTGCATGTGTATGTGTGGGAGGCCTACATGTCTAATTTTCCTGGGTAGCCATATGTGGTTCCCATGCTCTGATTGATCTCTTTACGTGCATATATGTTGGTAACTCTCATCTAGGTTTATATGTGCCGAGGAGAGGAAGTGTTCATTGTTGACACATAGTGTTCAGGCCTATTGTTCAGGGAGATCTTAGCGGATCTTTTGGCGCATCGCCACCTTTTTAACTTAGGTTTTCTTTTCTATGAGTTTTATTTTTATCTCTCACATCCTTTTTCCCCTTGAGTTCAAAGTGCGCCTAAAGATCTGATCATAACAAGGAGACAACCTTGTCAAAAACTCCAAGAGGCCCCCAATTGAGCCAAACCCAATGCTCTCGGCCGAGGCCCTGTTGTGTCGCTCTGCGCGAGGCACTATTGTTCCAAACGGGACAATCGGAGAGGACACTAGGTTCACTTTTAACAGAGCCACTATGTAAGGATCCATGGAATTCGGATTGTGTAGAACTTGTAGGTTCTTTTCTTTTCGCACATTCTTTTCTTGTTTAACTTGTGCAAGTGTTTTAGGACTAGCAAAATCCATAGTATCTGCCCTTCTTTTGTTGCTCTTAAAAGTTTGAGCTCTTGAGCCCTTGGTTTCTGATGACACTGAAGCATCAGCAAGCATTCTACACCTATCTTTTTCCCAATAATTGCTTTTGAGATGGTCACTCAAAGCACGCCTCCTTGGAGGGCTTCTGGACCGAAACATTTTTGAATTTTCTTCATATTCAGATTCCACATTGTCCAATGAGTCTCTCTTAAAGCCAACTAAGTCTATTTGTATCTTGCCATGCAATCATCTATTATTGTAAGAGCTTGCCAATGACTGATCTCCGTATGTTATATCATGATGTCTATGTTCATCATCCCTTATCCTTAAGCCATGATGAAAATCACCATGTTGACTATTTGCATGCCGTCTCTTGAGGGGTTATCTACCACTTTAGTTGCACCAATTCTCCTATGCTTTGGAAAGTGGTGGCAGAGATCCTCATCATTGTTTTGCTTCAATATCATCTTTGATGGATAAGGACATTCTCCCACGCATAATTGATCTCTTTGGAGCCCTCTCATCAAAAGAATTAAGCTGTTTCCGAACACATGGTCATATGCTCTAGGTTTATATGAATCATAAGCTCCCTAACTCTATATCATGGTTAGAGCAGTAATCAACATCCTTGCGATAGATTAGTTTAGCAGGTCCATTATCCACAAGTACATCAAATCTAGGTGATAATTCCTTCAATCATTCCTCAGATTCCATACCACTTTGGATTTGATCCTCTGGAGGCTAAGCATGATGCATTATAGTTTTGGTGATTGGAGCATCAGGTCTCCTTTGCCTTGCTGATTTAATCTTTGGATCTGATTCGGCATTTTGCCTCTTTGCCTTTGTGAAACTGGTTGATAACACACTTGAGAAACAAGTTTTGCTTCTTGTGGCACTTGCATTGCCTTGGCATAATTTGAATGCATTGCCATAGGGTGGATGCTGAAAAGCACAAGCTAGATTGAGACAATTTCCATTTAGCCAGAACTAGTAGTCCCTTGGATTAACCCTGGCACTTTTACTGTGTTGGTATTCTCATTCATTACCTTTTTTTCAGTTCAAGGGTGATGCCAGAAAAAAACCAAGGGTTATCACTGTTGTTTTATTCTTAACCCTAGATGTAGATTTCCCCATCGGCTCATACAAGACTCGAACCTGCGGCCTACAACTAAGATTTGATGCGTCGCCTTGCAAAACCCTTGTCAAACACAACATTGATTTTTTTACAGGTTGATCAAAACCTAATGGGTCGTTGTAAATGTGAAGTAGATGCAAAGCCAATAGGACTATGCTCATAGGATTGCAGGCTAAGATCTTACAAGCAAGTACTGGATCTCAAGGACAAATTTGAGGATGCTTTGCCCTTGTTTTTTTTTATTTTATTTTTTTTTTTGGTCGAGGGGCGGTGGGAGGGGAGGGAAGCGACTCCCCTTGTGCCCTCAAAGCGGGGTTGCCCCCTACCCTTGCAGCAAGGAGCGGCTCCTTTGCTCTTGGGGCAAGGGGGCGAGGTGCCCTTGGAGCAAGAAGCTCCATATATATATATATATATATGCTGACGAATCACTTGTCATGGATTTGTTGGTGACCACTCTTGTTGAGTAGGTCACTTCTATTGACCGACTTAGAAAAATAACTGCCTTTCCTCTTGACATTGTCGTTCCAACTCAATATCTTCCAACACCTATGCAGGCAAAGTATGTCATCTAGCATTCACAATGTATTGTCGAGTCTTCTTCGACTAGAAACTTTTTTAAGTACCCTCTAGCGAACATTATACTCCCCCTTCAAAGGAGTGCATAAATCTAAAAACAAAATCAAAGTCTTGTAAGCTAGAGCTGTATTTGCCCTTTTGATCTCTCCCCGATTTGAAGCTCGATACCAGATGCTGAGATAAGAATATTCTCATTTTGTCCTGAATTGTTTGGCAACAAGGGTGGATGCCTGAGCTCCTATGATTGTTTCCTTACTCCTTGTCTCATCCTATGGTGGGCTTTGGTATTTGAAGCTAGTCCAGGCTTTTGTTCCCGTGTGATCAAATAATAGATTATTATTCAGCAGTAGCAATCTCTATTGATGTCCTTCCACAAACCTTCTATTGTGCTCCATAGCATTGAATCATTGGACTATAGGCCCCACCATAGCCTTACTCCCCCAAATCGTGGGAAACCGCGTCATTCGGAGAATTATGATCTCCGTATTGCTTAGCACATTCCCCTCACATGAACTCTTCTAGATACCCTTGGAACTTGCAGATGTATCCATATCTATTGCTTAGACAATGTTTGTATCCAAGGTAGAACTACATGCTTCATACTTTAGAGGAAAGTCTGTTTCCATTTCAGCTACAAGCTCTTCCTCTTCTAATGAAAATATGTGCGCCATGTACTCTAGTTCGACCTTTGAATCCTCATCCCCCAAATCCTCGTTGTCCACCTCAGGTTCTCTCTTTAGTTCACAAGATGTTTTGCTGATTTGGTAGCCTTCTTCTGGGATTTCTTCTTTGAGTAAGGGAAACACTTCCACCAATGGGGGCTCATCTGATGACTCTTCCAGTCTCTCTGGTTTTCCTCCCTTCTGTATGAATTCAGTAGTGCCTAGTATGATGGTCTCATGTTTTGATTGTATTCACTGCCATCACTTCTAGAGATTCTCCCTATTTTGTGTGAAGGGGAGCATGATTCTTGATGCTTAGTTGGGGAATCTCTTGCAGGAATTATCAACCCATTAGAGTGGTTACTATATGTGACAATACTAAGGGAAAATGTGCAATTTCTGCCCACTAAGGATGTTTTAGGTATCATATGGACTTGCATTGCATTAGCCTAAGGTACAAGCACCTAACTCATTGTTGTTTGGTTCATCATGGGTTGATAAGTTTCTGGTTGACTGAATATGGTGGGCTGATTCACTATATAGTTTTGTGCTTTATTAAGCATTTGAAAATCTTCCTATTGGGGTAACAACCGGTTCCTTTGATCGGTCATCGAAAAATCTCCTTGTTGAGGAAATAACATGTTCCCTTCATCAAGTTCATACTCTTGTGTATAAAGTGACCGAAGAGTTGAAACCATATGCTTAAGTTCATTTAGTTGCATTTGGAAGTTTTATTCTTGAGGGGTTGGTTGACATTGGGATTTTGGGGAAACAATGGATATTGGGGCAATTGTTGTGGGAGAGGGTGTTGGATTTGTAGTGTGGGTGCTTGGGTTGTATAGGTAGTGAGCGAATATTTCAAGGTTTTGTTGGTGAATGAATGGGTATGGTTGAGGTACCTGCTCATATTGTACAAGTTGGCCATATTGTCCTTGTTCATGTGACACTTGGTATATAGGTGGTCCTATAGGGACATAAGCAGGCTGTTGAAGGATTTGATGATTCGATAACCAGTACATCCTTGACATTATTTGGGTGTTTTGACATTCATGAACGAAAGGGAAGAAACATCCAAAATCGTACCGAAGAATGAGAAATAAAAATGAGGCAGATTGGTCAAAGCGAGAACCAAATGGAAAAACGGGGCAATCTAGTGAGTAAGTTGCTCCGAAGAGCGGAGCATCCGAAGAGCGGGGTGCCCTCTTAGAGCTGGGTTCCCTCTTCCAAATACTTATCCAATTCTTGATTTCTGCCATGTACTGTCTTCTGCTTCAGCTTGTGTGCTAGACCTTTGTTCAGGAAGCATGGTCATTTGCGGAGTGGATTGCTCAGAGAGCAAGGCACTTCGGTGTGCTCACATCTTATGGAGTGGAAAATGCTCAAAGCGTCTGGCTTGGTCCCTTAACATTTTTCATATTGATTGCATGACAGAACGTGTTCTAGAAGTGATGGTAGTAGTCAGAAACTACAATAATTGAAGCATATATGGGTTTGCTTGCTTAGTAAAGCAAAACAGGTTGGGCTAAAAAAAAAGAGAGCATCTAGTTTTTTTTGCATTCTATTCTTTGTCTTGTATTTTGCTAAAAAGAGCAACACATAGGAGAGCAAACAAAATATTGGGGTATGGAACCGAAAAATCCTTGGGTATTCCCATGGCTGCACTTAATCTTGAGGATGATGAAAGTCCTCATACTCCTGCTGTTAAACCCACAAAAGTTGACTCTCAGTTTTGGTACAGATTTTGATGACTTTGAATATTGGCAACTAGATTTATATTGTGTTCCATGTAGTTTAGTTAAACACAACATGAATAGTTTAGCCTTATCTACAAAGGTTGATCGTTGATGTTAAGCATTATCTCTATATGAGATTTAATAAATAACTGTGATTTCATCTATTAGTCTCTTCAAATCAATTTTTTTTCTGTATATATATAGATAGATAGATTATGTTTCCAAGGGGTTTGAGAACTTGAGGACTCGTTTTCCAAGGTGTTTTTTTTTTTTTTTATTTGTGGAAAACATCCCAAAAGGGATGCCACTTTCGGGTAAGACCCAAGGAGGCAGGGGTATCCATTCCGCCAAAAACGCCCAGGACTCGGACCTGGCCTACCACCTTTGACATACTCAAGGAGCAAACAAACACACAAAACCAAATTAAAAAAAGTAAATAACAACAAAAATAATAAAATAAAATAAAAAACATGCTCCTTGAGTGTGTCAAAACCAAAAGCACAACCAAACACGCACAATAAGATAAAAGAAACCACAACACAAACCACATAGAAAAACACAAGAACCACATAACAAAACACAAACAAGACAAAAACAATAGAACACTACAAAGACATAACCCAAAAAAACATGAAAAATAAACACAACCAAAACCTAAAAAATAAAATAAATAAAATAAAAATAAAAACAACCAACAACAAACAATAAACAAAAACAAAAAACATAGAAAACACTCACACATAAAAAAATGAAATAACACAAACAAAGAGAAACCCAAGAACAAGAACGAAAAAAACACAAGAACAATAACAAAAAACATAAAAAAAAACAAAACAACAAAAACACAAGAACAACAAAAAACAACACAAAGAACACAAAAACAAAACAAAACAAAAGAACCCACCCACCTTAAAAAACTAAACAAAAAAACAAAGAAGACAAAAGAAAAAAAAATGAACAAAACAATGACCTATCTAGACCAGAAGACTATTAATGCAAGAATCAATAGAGGAAACAAAATAAAGAATAGAATGAGCTAGGGAACTAAAAAAACTGAATGAACCAAAGAGAAACAAAAAAAAAAAAAAACAAGAAGAAACTAGGTACCTTCAAACTAGAGGCCCATCCATCCAAAGAAATGATAGAAAGAAGAGCTTCCCTAATTTGAGAAGCCCACCATATAGGAGGGTGGCCATAACAAGTAAGATCACCTTTGTCCAAAGCCCAATTAGCTAAAGCATCAGCACTCTTGTTTTGATCTCTGACCACATGATTGTAATCAACTTTCAAAAATCCCATCTGGATTAACCGAATCTTCTCAATAATTCTTTTTATTCTCCAATCCACCTTATGATTCTTAGAAGGAGTCTTCAAGAGATTAATCATAAGTTGAGAGTCGACTCAACTAACACCTTTTCCCATCCAACCTTAGTAGCCTCCCGAAGGCCTCTAAGGATACCATACCCCTCAAGCAAGGTTATTGGAAAGAATACCCAAATTCTCAAGCAAAAGTAAAAACCAGGGAGCCATCCGAAAGTCTACCAATTCCTCCCACATCGGCTTTTCCAGGGTTCCCTCTAGAGGCTCCATCAGTATTGACTTTTCCAAAATCCTTAGGAGGAGGTTGCCAATTTCTAGTCCTATCCATCTTACTAATACTCACATTCCCTTTAAGTTGGTTGCCCTTAGAAGGTTTAATCTTCAATCTTTGCATCACTTGATCCCATCTTTGGTGGGAGTTTTGGGGGTGATTAAGGAGTTGATGGACTGATTCAACTAAGTTGGCTATGGTCTTTTGCCAAATATAGTGAATATCCTTCCTATCTTGATTAAAAATTCGGCTGTTCCTTTCATTCCAAATATTCCAAAGAAGAATGGTAGAACCCATCCAAACTAACTGCCTAATAAAATGATCAACACCCTCTTGATTAGGCCAATCCCTCCAAAGCTGTTCAAAAGTGAAAAAATTGGACCACCGTGAAGCCAAGTAAAGTTGCCATTCTCCTCCATAGCTCTGAGGCTAAAGTACACTCAATAAAAAGATGGTTGATATTTTCTACATTCTCTTCACACATTTCACATCTAAAAGGGCCATGAAAACCACGCTTCATAAGTTGCTCACCAATAAGCACCCTACGATGCAATAAAAGCCAATTAAAGAACCTCACCTTAGGCCAGAGCTTTTGAGCCCACAATTGAGAAAATATGTCGAAGAATGGTTGGGATTATTATGGCATAAGGTCAAATAACCTTGAGCAACCGAATACTCACCCTTAGTAGTGTTGTTCCATCCAAAACAATCTTTTTCATGGGACCAAGAGAGGGATCTCATATGAAGGATGCCTTGGATATCTTGTCTTTGCCTTTCTGGGATTTGAATAGGCCAATCCTCAATAGGGATCCAATATCTACCAACCTTTGAATTACCAATATGGTACCGACAGTAATTAGCCACCTTTATCCAATTAGCTCGGTGAAGCTCCTCCATCCAAGGCCTCCAATCGGGAAACCGAGTTATCAAAGGCTTGTGACCATCCCAAGAATCTGTCCAAAAATTTGCATGTTGACCATTATGAATGATCCAAAATAATTTTTTCTTTATCAAATCCTCACCAGTCTTAAGAACTCCTAAAATGGGAGAACCTTTGGTAGGAAGTTGATAGCGAACAAGGTCTTCGGGACTTTTGTTCTCAGCATATTTAGCACGGAGATTATTGGCCCAAAGAGCATTGGGGTTATGCAACATCCTCCAATATAATTTAGCAGCTAAAGCTTTGTTGTTATTAATTGAAGACCGGAATCCTAACCCCCCTTCACTCTTAGGAAGACATAAAGTATCCCATTTCACCAAGGCCCATTTTCTTTTCTCCTTAGTACCACTCCAAAGGAAACGATGACTGATTTGATCCAATTCTCGAAGAACAGCCTTTGGGATATTCAAAACGGAAGAAACATAAATAGGAATAGCTTGAAGGACTGATTTTACCAAGGTGATTCTACCCCTAGAAGAAAGCCACTTGTTGGTCCACTTTCCAATTTTCTTCTTGACTTTGTCCAACAACCAATTCCAATCTTTATTTTTCTGCCTTTGAATATTTATGGGAATACCTAAATAAGTGATTGGAAGAGAGGTCTTCTTATATCTTAATTTATCCAAGACCATGGATTCCTGTCTAGCAGAGCAGTGAAAGAAAATAACTTTAGATTTGTCTTCATTGATCAACTGCCCAGTAGCCTTAGAAAAACAGCTAATGATTTGCTTAATATTAGAAGCTTCCTTAACTGTAGCTTTACCTAAAAGGGTAGAGTCATCCACAAATTGAAGATGAGAGATAGGTCTAGCTCCATGAGCAATGGTAACTCCCTCAAGGGTTTTGTTTTCCCTCTTTTTGGTTATAGTCCTACCCAAGCATTCAGCAAGAATGATGAATAAATAAGGGGATAGCGGGTCACCTTGCCTAATACCTCTGGAAGCTGGGAAAGACCGAGAAGGCCTGCCATTGATAAGAACTAAGTAGGAAACTAAAGAGATACATCCCATAATCCAATCCATCCAATCCTTAGAGAAACCAAATTGCCTCAAAACTTTGATAAGGAAGTGCCAATCCACTCTGTCATAAGCTTTGGATAAGTCTAACCGGATGAACATAGAAGGAGAATTTTGCATATCCATGGAATGGATGGCTTCCTGAGCAAGAACTATCTCATCTACTATTTGACGTCCTTCCACATATCCCCCTTGCTCTGGGGAAATAATCTTATGCAAAAGAGGCTTCAACCTTTCTGCCATGATTTTAGTAATAATTTTGAGAAGAACATTACATAAAGCAATAGGTCTAAAAGCTGAGATATGATCAACCTCTTGAGCTTTTGGAACAAGAGTAATATAAGTTTTATTGATAACCTTCAAAATTTCTTTGGATTTCCTGGCTTCTTCCACCACCTCTAATAAATCAACATGAAGGATATCCCAGAACTCTTGGTAGAACTCAATAGGAAAACCATCAGACCTGGGGTTTTCCCTTTTGCATTTTAAAAACTACTTGTTGAAGCTCATTGATAGTAACAGGAGCAGTCAAAATAGAGTTCTCCTCAGAAGTGATAAGAGAAGGGATTGCTTGAAGAACATTTTGTTGTGAAGCTGAGTCAAGAGGAGTAGCAGCAAAAAGATTGGAAAAGTAATCAACAACAATAGAGTTCATGCCATCCCAAGTATAAACAACATCTCCAAAATCTGATTTTAAGGAAGAAATAAAGTTGTGAGATCTTCGAGCTAGAAGAGATTTGTGGAAGAAATTTGTGTTTCGATCTCCTTCTTTGAGCCATTGAATTCTAGATTTTTGCTTCCATAAGATTTCTTCTCTTTTTTCCCATTCCTCTAACAGAGTTGTGAGTTTAATTTCATCTGCACTTCTCTTCTCTCGTGAGGCCATCTAAACGGATTTTCTTATTCAAATTTTCAAGATGAGCAATAACTTCATGTTTTTTTTTATGAACATCCCCAAACTCTTTCCAGCTCCAAGTCTTGATTTTGGATTTAATGTATTGCAGTCTTTTGGCAAAACAGAACATCTTAGTCCCATGCCTAGGTTTACCTTCCTTCCACCATTGTTGCACATGAGGTCTGAAGGAAATGTCTCTAAGCCACATTAATTGAAAACGAAAAGGAGAGAAACTCACATTGGTTTTCCACATTTCCACCATGACTGGCCAATGATCCGAACCAGCATTATTAAGAGTCTTCACTTTAGGAATGTGACCATGGATTAAGAAATTTTCAGAGAGCAAAAACCTATCCAATCTCTCCATTATACAAGCTAAGCCTTGCCTTCTGTTAGACCAAGTCATAAGGCCATTATCTAGTTGGATATCCACAAGATGGAGGTTTGCAATATATTCGCTCATGAGGTCAGTACTTTTGTCCAAATTTCTATTTCCCCCCTTTTCTCATCCAGAGAGAGGATGGTATTGAAATCTCCTCCGATCAAGATCCAAGCTTTAGGAAAATGAGAGATAATATGAGTAATATCCTTCCACTGTCTTCTTTTTTCCTCCAAAGAAGTCGGGGCATAATCTGGTAATGCAAAGCATAATCTGGTTGGAATGTCTACTTTGAATAGCTATAGCCAACAAACCCCAACCGCCAACCATATGGTGAATAACTACCTCTTTTGGGTCCCAAAGACAAGCAATGCCACCCGAAGTCCCTTGGGAACTGAGGGAAACCACTTTTCCAGCTGGCCAAATTTTACCGGCAATTAAGTCCATATCCTCCATTGACATCTTTGTTTCTTGAAGGAAAACAAGATGTGGATGATTTATCCGAATCATTCTTCTAATTTCATTTTGTTTTGAAAGACTCCCTTTGAGTCCTCTAATATTCCAAGTGATGATCTTCATTAATACCAGTGGCTAAAAATGTTGGGAAGGGCATTAATCTTACCTTCCTCTACAAGCTTTTCACCTTCTTTTACCATATGATATTGATTGGTCTTGCGACCTACTTTTTGATTAGAATCCATCTTCAATTTTTTTTTCCCTGTTTCTTGACTTATTCCAATTGAATCCGAGATGGCTTCTAACCTTGAAGAATGCTCATACACAGCCAAAATTTTACTAGATGGTTCAATGGAGTCTATATTGGGACCTGCATTATTTGAAGTTTTGACATTTGAAATATTGTTTTTCTTGTGTAAATTTTCTCCTTTTTTTTTCTCGTTGAAAACCTTTGATTTGTTGGTTTGTCTCTCGAGTTCTTTCCTTCATATTTAAATTGTGTTTCTAAGATTTCAGTTTCCATTATTTCCTCTTCCTCACTTGGGACATCATTTGTGGAAAGGATTTCAAACATATTAGCAAATGACTTTGATTGATCCTTCATTACTCGGTTTTTTCTCGAGTGTTCTTCTTCTTAGGTATTTGGAAACCTCGCTGAGTTTATATCTTCTTTCTTTTGATCGAGAATTTTATTTGGGCAAGCACCGGCCAAATGACCATATTCATGGCAAATTCTACAACGAAAAGGAATGTTCTCATAGTCCACTACTTGCTCCCAAGTGTCTTCCCCAAATTGTAATGTGATATTTTTAGGTAGGGGTTTGTCAAAATCCATTAAAACACAAATTCGAGCATAAATAATATGTTCAAAATTTTGAGTACAATCAGCAATCATCATAAAAGTTCCTAAAGAGTTTCCAATTGAAGAAAAAACAGTAGGATTCCAAAATTCAATAGGGAGGCCAAAGAGTCTAACCCACACGGGAGCTATAGAAGGCATCTCTTCTTCGGCTTTAAATTTAGTATGCCAGGGCTTCATGAAAAGCCCCGCCCTTCCAAAAAACCAAGGACCCCCTTGAAAAGTTTTCTCTCTATCTTCATTATTAGCAAATAAAACAAGAAAATAACCATTTGGATAAATAGAGATTTGTAACTCACCTTTAGTTTTCCAGCTTTTTGCAGCCCGGACTTTGAAAGCAGATAGACTCGGACGAAAACCCACGAACCGACAAATTAGTCCTCTTTTTTCCAAATCTTCAATGCCGATCTGAATGTTACCCATATCAAGCTTAACAATAGGAGTTCCATCACCGCTTTAAGACATCCCGACTCCGTTTTCCTGGGATCAATCTTAGGCATTCTTAGAGGTTTATGAGAAGCCCTAATATTGATATTAGCATTGGGCTGAGGCTGTCCACCATGAAGGGCATCCCTAAAATTCATTTTTGGGACTGAGTCTTCGAAATTCTTACCCTTGACAGGGGTTTTCACAATAGAATTATTTTGTGGGTGCACCTTAGCACCAGATTCACTTGAGATATGAGCCATTTTTTGATCAACTGCTTGAAACTTATTTCGTGGTCTCTTTAATCCTTGCCCTAGACGCCGTGGAAAGGTATGGTTTTCACTTTTCTTTTGTGCAGCAAATTGGAAGCCGTTGTCACTCAAGTTCACAGTATGATCCGTTGAAAGACAAATTTCTAACCCATCTTGTATCCCCTGCAACATTTCCTGCTAAAATATTGAGCATAAACCACAAAAATATTGGCCGCTAGGGCCCGAAGGCCCTAAAAACCAACCTCTCGGAGCTGCTTGCACTCAACCCGGATGAAACCCTCGCATAGCCGCTTGCCAAATATATCGTTCACACATAGGGATGCGCTAGGATCTGTGTTGCTCCAAATGATATGAAAATTGGTGGAGACGTTCTAGGGTTTTTCAGGCATCTACCCTCAAAATTTCAGCTCAATCCGAGTTCGGATGAGTGAGATATGGCCAAAACGAGTTCGGCAGTTTGGGCAGTCCTGCGAAAAAACCGTGTTTTTATTTTGGAAATTATGCTTATTTACAAGTTTCATGCAACTTAGGATAATAAAATGTCAAATTGAGGGTGTTTACATAAGTTGAACTAGGCGATTCTGATATTCTCACAATGACACTGAGAGGGGGGGGTGAATCAGTGTAACTAATTAAAAACTTGAGTCTGCAATTATTAAAATTAATAATGCAAGCTTGAAACTAGATAATGCAAGTATCACACAAAAGCATCACACAACACAAGATTTTACGAGGTTCACCGATGTGGCTACTCCTCAAATAATGACTGTTTGGACTCCAATCCAAATCCAGTCTTTGCAAGGATTCAATATTTACAATTGTTTACCAGCACCCACTGGAAGGAGCACCAACCCCTGATTTATCTGCTGCAATGAGATAGGAGCACCAACCCCTTTATCCAAGCACCAACTTGGATTTCTATTTTGCAAGATAAATGGACATAAAAATGCCTTCTCTTTTGCAAGACCCTTACTTGGTCTATAGCTCATGCAATTTTATCTCACGAAGCATAAAGAGACTTGTTAGAGACTCAATATCTTCCTTTCAAATCTAAAACCTCTCTGTTATTTTACAAGAAGAATATACAGGTTTTAGTTCTCTTGTCGTTCTTCATGTAGCACACTTCCCACACTTTGCCTTTTGATTTATTCAATACAGACACGATTGCGGTAACCTTCTAAGCGTGCCGCTTCGATCCTTATATCCTTGATTTCCTCGAATGGCTCAATTTGAAACGGCTCAATTTTCCCTCCAACATTTTCATGCATTCTCGGCTGTAATTGACGTGTCAAATCCTTTCTGACAAGTTCTGCCTTTTAGCTGCTTTCTTTCTGACTCATTCTGACGTTCTGACAGCCTTTTTCTCTGCACATTCTGACATTCTACTCTGCTGGAACTGACACCCCTTTTTGTGTAGACTGACAGCCTTTCTACGCGTTTCGATGCTCTCTGATTTCGTTCTCCTACACTCTACTTAACTGCCTTCTTAACGCTTTTTCACTCTTTTCTAAACTGAGTCGATCCTTCTATTCTTCCTGCTACTGTCTTGTCTGTCATGCACCAACATCGAGAGGATTTCTTGTTTGTAGAGACTATCTGAAATACTGTGCTTATGCCGGCTTACAGTATCACGGCCCTGCAACAGCCGTTCTACATTCAATGCTTAGTTCCGTGGCTACTCTTTGTAACTGCCACCTTTGCCAACCATGTTGCAACACGGCCCCTGCAATGACCGTTCTTTTCTTACATTCGCTGTCTAGTCACTTTCACTTGTTACTACGATTAACTGCAGACATGAATTTCTCCTATGCATTCTCACCACTGTCACTTGGAGCTGCAGATCGACTCCGATTAGGTTTATCGTAATTGGCGCTATTTGCCACTTGTCACAATGCATGTATCTTTGACTTTTTCCCGCCAAAACATTACCCCGTCGCGATATCGCGACGTTTTCTTTCTCCTAGACTTCCTTTCTGTAAGCAACCCCGAAAACCTTACATGTCGCGATATCGCGACGTTTTCCGCTTTGCCGACGTCATCCTCAACTTTGTCGCGATATCGCGACACTTTCGGCTTCCTGAGGCTTCTCTGGCAACTTGTCGCGATATCGCGACATTTTTAGACTTGCTGACGTCATCCTCAAAGATGTCGCGAAATCGCGACGCTTCCGACTTGCAACGGCTTTTCATTCACCCTGTCGCGAAATCGCGACACTTTTTGGTTTTGCTGACGTCATCTTCTAAGATGTCGCGAAATCGCGACGTTTTTGGTCTTGCTGACGTCATCCTCATTGCCGTCGCGAAATCGCGACGCTTCTGGCTTGCTGAGGCTTCTCTGGAAACTTGTCCCGATATCGCGACATTTTTTAAACTTGCTGACGTCATCTTCAAAGATGTCGCGAAATCGCGACGCTTCTGGCCTCCGTACAATTTTTACTCCATGCAGCCGCGAAAACCTTACATGTAGCGAAATCGCTACACCATTGTTGCCTTAGCATTTTTCTTTGCTGTAGCTAGTGAAACTCCGACATGTAGCGATATCGCTACACCTTTCCACTTTGCACTTTGAACTCGTAGCAAGATAGCTGCACCTTCCCAACATGTGTTTCAAACCTGTAGCGAAATCGCTACACCTTCGCACTATGCACTTTCAACCTGTAGCGAAATCGCTACACCTTTTTACCTTGCCTTTCGAAACAGTTAGGAAATCGCTGCACTTTTGTTCTTAGTGTTTCAAGCTTGTAGCGAAATCGCTACATCTTTCATCCTTTGCATTTAGAGCCTGTAGCAAAATTGCTACACTTTCCTTAGTGCCTTTTCTTCGCTTTCACCAGCGAAAGCGCTACACTTTTCTTAGTTAGTGCCTTTTCTTCCAGCATATCGCGAAATCGCGACAATCTTACTTGCATCTTCTCTCTCCTCAGACATGTCGCGAAATCGCGACAGTTTTTATGAACTTTCTCTCTCCTTTTTGTCGCGATGTCGCGACACTTTGCGCCCTTAGTGCTTTTCTTCCGAAACTGTCGCGATATCGCGACACTTTCTCATGCACTTTCTCTCTCATCCTTTTTGTCGCGAAATCGCGACAATTTTGCTTGTGCCTTCTCTCTCCTCAGCGAAAACTCGACATGTCGCGAAATCGCGACATTTTGGCGTGCTTTTTCTCTCTCCTCGAATATGTAGCGAAATCGCGACATTTTTTCTTGCACTTTCTCTCTCCTGCTTTTTGTCGCGAAATCGCGACAGGAACCATGTCACGATATCGCGACAGTTTTCTTCCTTGTCTTTTTCTGCAAATTTCTGGATCTGGGTCCCCTCTGTTTTTCTTGAGATTTTCTGCACTTGATCTGACTGACCTCTGAACTGCTTCAACTGCATCACTCTGTCTGTGTTGACAACAATTACAATCCTTTTGCACTGCTTTTGCTGCACCTTGCTCAACAATTTGGGCAGTCCTATGAAAAAACCGTGTTTTTATTTTGGAAATTATGCTTATTTACAAGTTTCATGCAACTTAGGATAATAAAATGTCAAATTGAGGGTGTTTACATAAGTTGAACTTGGCGATTCATGCGTAATTATTGTCTGGAAATTGATGGAGATAATTTTGCCTTTCTAAACATTTTATGTGCTTTTGAAATGTAAATGGGTGTAGGAGTAAATGAAATGGGCTCACTCTTGGTCATCATGGTTGATTTCTGGGTGATTGTTGCCATCTTCATCACACTTCCAAGTTGGTTCAGCACGTCATCATTGGGTGATGTTGTGTCTTATTTTTCCTTATAGGTTGAGGGCCGTTCATGAAAAATAAAGTACATTTCCATTTTGAATATGTTCATATGCACTGTATGTGAAGAAAGATTCAATCTTTTATTTATATGTTAACAATATGAAATATTTACTGGATCCTTTTTACCCCCTGCATGAGCACTTAGGTCTTTCCACATTCATTTATTCTAGAGTGGATTTTTATTGCTTCAATGTATTTCAAATTTAAAAAAAAAAATAATTGCTTCAGGAGGCAGAAATAGTCAATGGCTTCATGCAGGATTCTTGTAAAATAATGGATTTTATTTCAATGTATTTTTGATTGATTTCTTTGAATTATTTCAGTGCCAGGCCTCGTAAATTATTTTCATATTTGCCAGGTTTACTTTAAGCCTTTTAGGAATTTTTGCACTGAAGCTGAAATCTAGTTGGCCAATTTGTTTGTATTACCACTTCAATATGTTTATTAAAAATGCATTAGTAATTGCTGCTTGATACACAAATAGTCAAAGCTTTTGCATAGGGTTCTTTTGGATTTCTCTCTTTTTCTTTTAAATTATGACAATTTAGACCTTATGAAATATTATCATAAATGGCAGGTTTCAGGTACTCTTAGGAATTGTTGCTTTGAAGCTGAAACCCAGTTGGTTGATTTGCTCCTTACATCTCAATTTTTATGGCCTGCACTTCTGTTGCCTCTTGCAGGAAAACAGGTTTGGGGATCTTAAAATTACAATAGAATAAATTATAGAAATGCATGTGATCTCTATTCACGATTCAGAAATGCATTTGATCTTTATTCATGATTCCCTCCAACATTTTTCTTTTTACAATGTGCATGAGATGTCTTCTTTACACACTTTGTTTTTTTTTTATGTGGTTTCGCCCAAACTCATGCCTATCTATCCACCCTCTTGTCGAAATCTTTATCTTGTGTGTTAAAGACCCTATCTCAGTTGTTAGCAGGTGCAGCGTCAGATTCAAGCATTTGAACAATTGACATGTAAAAGTAATATATTTCATATTTGTATCTGGAGATGCATATGTATTTGAAGCTGACATAGGTGCTTGCAATTTGTAACAGTTGAGGTTTGTTGAAGTGAACGAAGAGTATCATGCTAGCAACATAGTGTTTGCATTTTATCTTTCAAGAACTGAGTCAAACAATAGGCTTACATAAATATTAATCCACATTACTCACATTTACTGAATTTTTTATATGGTGGGGGGAATAAAAAGCCTTCTATATAATCAGGAAGGAGCAGCAATCATGTTGGTAAATGTTCATTGATTAAGAATGTTTTATCATATCTGTAGGAAGACAAATAAATTGTTCCCCCACAAACATGTAGTTCTAATGTCATTTTTGTAAATATCATAATAACACATGGTAGTAAGAAATGCCATATATATATTTTTTAATTTTTATTTTAATTCTCTTAATTGGTTATATGGGATTGAAACGCACCCCCCCTCCCGTATCACATCATGACTCCATTACCATGGTATTTCATGCTTCATATATATGTGCAAACATCTCTTTCCTGATGTTTATTTGTTTTCTTAATTTTAATCTTTTATGTTCTAATCTAAATCTCTTAGTTATTTTGGTTTGACATAAATTCAGGTATATAGTAAAGAAGATACAAGCAAGATGCCACTTGAGCTTGCTAATCCACTTTCTCATGAGCGTGAACCAGAAAATGATCCAGAAATTCGTGTGCAAGCTGCAGATTCACTTTACTTGATTGCTATCCAAGTAGGTGCACTAGGTTTTCTTTCCTTAAACATTGTTTGATTTTTTATGGATGATTTGCTGTCATGTATCATGCATGATTACACATCCTTTCATGAAAAGCATTGTTCGCTTTTGAATTTCTGGTGTAGAAGCTTTTAAAGGGATGGGCTTTGTTATTTCTGAGTATGAAGGCATTGCCGTATGCATAAACTATTAATATTTATTTCTTCTATTCTTACCATTCTTGTGTTTCTTCCCTATACGAGGATAGCAACATTAACTTGGATTTTTTGGGTATTGTTATGTTTACCGTAAGTTCATGAATCTTGAGTCATTTTTCATGTACAACAAAGCTTGTATGCAAACTCTTGTGGATTAATGACTTGGATTATATATGAATATTTTAGAGTATTTCTTTTTTGCTTTCTTCACCTTATTGGGAACAGTGAGTAGGGTTCCATTTGAAGTTATAGTTATGGGTCTGTTTGGTTGGATTTTTCTACGTTGATCTTGTATGTTTTCTGGTGTTTTAGAATGTCTTTGATCAAAACAAGAGCTTGATGCATATAAATACTTTTGGCGTACAGGAGGAAGGGCGTAGAGCTCTTTGGTCAGTCAATGGTCCAAAAATATTACAAATTGGTTATCAAGATGAGGAGGATCCTCAAGCGATGGAAGCATATGAAAGGCTTGGCTCCTTGGTAAAAAGTTTTGATCCATTGCATGAATTTTTATGTCAAGACATGTTTGACAAAATATTTTGTACTCATATTTGCTTCGTTTAAGGTTCTATGCATAAATTTGAAAGGGATATTTTTGGCTGTTAATATTTTCAAAATGTGGAAGTGAAATTTCCTTTCAATTTTTTTTATAGAGAAATTGTGATAATTTCCATGTAATTTTAGGATTAGAATTTTAATATTTCAATTTTTGTGGTTGGTGTCTTTGTTTCTGTAACAAATGGAGAGATGCAAATTGAAATTATATTATGCACAAAGTTAGCATGAAATGTAACCAACATAGTTCCAAGGGTTCAAGATAAATAGGAACTATCAAAGTGTTGAGAGCGAGGACTAGAGTATGGTCGACCAAAAGCATTTGTAGCAATCCTTAGTGGGCACTATTTGATGTTCATTATTATCATCTCCTTGGGATTTAGGTTGGAACGAACTCCACCATTTCTGTATGCCCAATGTATTATACTTGAGAAATATAGCTGTGTGTTTTGCAATGTAACATTGAGCCTATATCATTCAAGGAAGACACTTATGTTGATCAATAGTTGACAAGCTATGCCAGAAGCAACTTACCGGCTCAGACCTTTTGACGATTTAAATGTTGAATAATTGATGATTTCGTTGTTGATATTGATGAATATCATGCTTCAATGGCTAGTTTCAGGATGCTAAGTCACTGCAAATTAAAAATACACACATTGGAAATCAAAACAGCAAGCATAACACATGATGTACCATGGATATATGAAGATATTAGGGGGACTAAAATCTCCTTACCAAGAAAACAATGCTGTATTACTTCAATATTCTACAAGTATAATGCATAAATTGAACTCCTTCGAGTGTATGCTTTGCAATTTGAGACTGCAAATTTCCTAGATTCACCTGCTTGGCTCTATAACCTTTAATGTACATCCTTGTTGCTGAAATTCTCCAATAGAACTCATCAAGGAGTATCCCTTGGGAGTCCAAAATAGAGTATTTAACAATTCTTGTGGTCTTTTAGCATTCCAACCCTCCATCTTCTATTTTATCGTCTCCTTCTGAAGTCCTTTTGGTTCGTGTGCTCAGATTCAACCTTTGGAATCTTGGTTTTTGCATGCCAAGTGGCAAAAATTGAGACTCTTTTTTGAGATAATTGTTCCATCTCAAAAAATCATTCTAGGGAAACTCAATCCTTGGGATTTGTTAAATATTATCCTAAATTTTTTGAATATAAGATAATTTTATTAATGTCCCAAAATGGCCAAAGCAGGCCAATGGGACTCATTGAAAAGAGTTGTTACAAATTACAATGCATTGTAGTAACCACAAGGTACTGCAAAAATAAGCTAAACTAGAGCAAAGAATCTAGTGTAAAGTAATTTAAAGTGGATTAAGTGTATGGCATAAAATTACAGCCTCGAGGGTTTACCCAAAATGGATAAACCTTAACATGCTCCAGTGGATCCAAGTGCCAACATTAATCTATGGTGGGATGTAAAGTAGAAGCACAAATTTTGTCATCACCAACTATCCTAAAGGGCCAACACAAGATCTAATGATGCTCCTAGGAGAATGTCTAGGACTAAGAGGGCATGGTTGGATAATCTTGGGAGGACATGGAGTTTGATCCCTCAAGACTTTTCTAGCATCCATGGCTGTGGAATCAATAGAAGAGGACAAGAAACTAGAAAGTTGCACTTGTATACAACTCCTTGGTATGTGAAGGGTGACCAAAACCCGATGCCAAAGAATTGGTAGTGTCATGTCGCAAGCAAAAAGAAAGAATTGAATACCTAGTAGCCACTCTTGCATGCAAACAAGGGCGCATAGATCTGTCATTAACATTTTGGATAGTTGTAGCTTCGAATGAGCACTTATGATTCAACTTCATAGATAGAGTGAAAGAATGGGTGATTAGTCAAGTAGTGATCTGTCTCCCCTATAATAACTGACTCCGAAGAGTGATAGCTTATCTGAGCTAAAGAGCCAAGCACCTTTGGTCAAGATAGCTGAAAAAAGTGGCAAGCGATCCACCTGAGTCTATACAAGCAATAGTACCTCCCTTGAATCTCATATTAAACAATCCACTTCAAGATGAAATGTTCTTCAGTCTCCATCTCTTGAATAGAGCAAAGATGACATACCTTACCCTCTTGAGGAATATGGTGGTCCGCATCCACCCGCAACTGATGTAAGCATAATTTGAGTTGACCAAGAGGAACCCTAAGGCTATGTGTCCAATGTTGATCGACATAATTAGGACGAGTAATAATGCCATTCTCAATCCTCATGAAATGCTTAGTGTAGAAGGCCAACTTAGGACTATGAGGTTGAGATGGAGCGACTCAAGTAATAATTGACATTTTCAATCCTCATGAAATGTTTCCTAGGAAGAAGAACGTGCCAAAAGGCTTTGGAAGAGTGATGAAGAGCGTCTAGAAGCTCACAATGTTTAGTGACAAGAAAATCTTGCTTCTTGTGTGGAATGAAGCATTTATAGTCTCTTCGAGTGTAAGAATATATGTGGGCAAATGGATAAGAGCAAAACGGAGCTTTCAATGCTAGGACTTACAATCCTCATCATACCAAGATTCATGGGGCAAAGCACCAATGCAACGAACAGGCTTTGGCTCAAGGAAAGTGTGGGGAAAGGAGTAAAGGGCTGCATCCCATAATGTATGAGACAAAAATTAATATTTGGTTGTTGCTTTGGTGGAATTAAGAGAGTGGTATTGGGAAATCAATTGGGAGAGACGAGCAGCATATCAAAGGTCAAACACGGATCAAAATGAGTCACGGGATGGTTTGTAGTATTGGGCAATGGAGGAGGAACTCGGGGAGAAAGTCAACATTGCATGATGATCCAAGGGAAGTTGACTAGATACCTGAAGGCCATGAATATCAGAAAGCAAAGCCCTGTTGGCGATGACAATAGTCAACCACACTTGCACCTCTCGCATGTGGAAAACTAGTGAACTTGGAGGAGTTAGGAAACTGAAGAATCCCATTGAGAACCAAGAGGCCATGTGACTTGCACAGCTAAATCATGTGTTTTTTATATGTTGTAACACGATGCTTCTCATCTGCAGAGGTCCTAGTAAATGCAAGAGTCTCAGGGTTGGGTTTGAAGAGACAAAACTTGTCCTCTATAAGATCATGAAAAGGTGCTCGGTGGGTCCCAGTGCGGGCATTGAAGTCACCTAAAAGAATGACATCACCCATTGATGAATATGTAAAAATGAGATCCAAGTATGGGTGACCATTAGAGTGGATGGCAAAAGTTGACGATGCTGGAGGAAAATAACATACTGCTATGAAAATTTCTCTAAGGGATCTTCATAAATGACACAGGCAGCAATGGCCAACCAAAAAAATAACAGGCACGGGATAGCTTATCAATCCACTAATGTCATGACCATCCATATTGTTATGTGAAACTGATTCATTCATTCAATTTCAAACTATTGATGCATAAATAACTTTTGCTTCTTTGTTCTCTGCTAAACATCCTGGTTCCATATGGTTATGCATTATTACAATCTAGAAATAGATACTTTATTCATGTTTCCTCCATTTTTAGGTACCTTATCTCTGAGTCCTTATACATTAACATTTTTGTCATTCCCTTCTTCATGTCATAACAATTACCCTTCATTTCCTCCTTATCTGATTGATTAGTAAATGTCCTTTACAACTTCGTTCACATCCTTGGAATCTTTGCTTTCAATACCATGTTCTTCTTGTTTTGCATCTTCATCATCCCCTTCAAGAATCATACGAACTACTAATTGACTTATGGATTGTTTATCAGTCGATCAACAACAAAAGAATAAAACTAGTAGATTTCATGAAATAAAATTTATATTGCTGATAATTAAACCCTTGATGATAGGTCAAGATGCTTGATTGACATGGATAAGTTATGTTAGAAGCTGTTAATAAACAAAGAATTCTGGAAGACTAAAATACCTCATAGGGCTTATGTATTAATGTTATAAAACTCCATTTCCATATGAGATTTGATTTTTCCTGAAACACGGATAGCTGGTTTGATCTTTTATTCTTTCTGGGCCAGTCCAGTAGGTAAAAACGTGAGTTGATTTTCTTTGAGTCAAAAAGTTTAGCAGAATACAGCACTAACAACTTGGAAGAGAAACATTGTCACATTATTATTGTTAGAGAAAAAGAATAGAAAGAGATTTGTCCTGGAAACTAGTTATAAGAGAACAGTCTAGGAGCATCACAATGCAGGGAAAATTGTAATGCATCCTCTGTGCATATATTTGAGAATGACAATCTTTTGGTGCAATTGAGAGTCATCAAGGCTATGTACCTTGGGTGCTTTAATTGCCTTATTGTTTCATTGCATAGCACATTATGCAGTTCTTTTGCTTGTTAGTGTCATTCCACGCACAAATTTGTTGTTTGTCTGTGCTAATCAGCATTCATATGTTTTACTCTATAAGCATTCATTAGAGCTTTTGTTGTTTGCCTGCATTTAACAGCTTATTCATGGTAGTGGATTGGAAGAAGATGCAAAATGAGTCTCAAGACAGAATGGGCTTTAGCTGAGGAGAATACTCACAATCCAATACTGAAGGACGCAGGTTGACATGCTGTAAACACAAGAATATTGAATGTTCTTTTTTTTAATAGAAATATGCTCGCAAGCAGTAGTAAATTTCAACTGTCGTTCTGATCTGAAGTGTTTTTAAATTTCCCGTGGTGATGCGAAAATTTGTGAACCTGGGGAGGTTATAAATATTAAATCTTAAAAATTGAATACGAAGGGGACATGAATGAATTTTCCTTTGTCATTAAAATTTATAAATAGGTGAGCGAATGGGCTTTTAGTATTCATTTCCTGGAAAGCAGTCAGGTGACAATACGAGTCTAATATTAATGCACATAAAGCCATAGATTTCGTACTTCTTATAATCAGCATTAGGATTAAAGTCCAAAGAGAGTCCATTGTTTTAGTTCACGAGTGTTACAATTTTTTAGTTTATTGAGTTAATGCAAACAGAATAAATTGTTTTAGTTTAGGAGTGTTACAATTCTTTTAGTTTATTGAATTTATAACCAAGGGAATGATTATAGACTTTATTTCGCCCTTGATGTAAAGTTTGTAAAACAGAAATTTAAAATCAGAATCGTTATTTTTCACAAACTATATACACTAATGAATATTCTGTTAATAGACCTATACCTGAAATGAACTTGAAGTCTTGGTGAGTAGCTGTACTCTTTGGTATTGCAATTTATCTGGGAGGTTTTTTATTTTTTATTTTTTGTTGGAAATATACAATAACAGTCGTGTACAGTTGAGGGCATATCGGGGCCACCCTCCCTGTTAATCGAATGTGGATCTCCATAAAGAGAACCCAATGCATTTACCATTGCAATGTTTGGACAGGGTCGAAATTTTTTTATTTTGAAATTAAAATTTTAATTTTTTCAATCAAATTTATCATTATAATCTCTAAAGCTGTTTTATTAATATTATAATAATCAAATTACAAAATGATTGTTTATCCCAAGGCCACTTCCAATAGATTTTAAAAAATCAAAAATCACTATTTATAATGTGCATATACATTTGTGAGAAATGGAAATTAACTTCCAAAATTTATAAAAGCTACTTCTTGTTTGATTATTTCTTTTTTTTTTTTAATAACTTTCTTGAAATAAAAAACTAATATTTGAATATTAGATTTGAGATTCAATATAGACTTCAAAAAACTAAAAAGGAGAGCAAGCAGCTTAAGACAATGCTTATGTGCAATGGTAATAATGATATATTAATAAATGAGATATTCATTTAAGTGTATATTAATGGTTTACCAGATATTTATTAGTTAAAGTATATAATATTAATGGTTTTCTGTTGCATGTACGTTGAATAGAATTGGATAGAATTGAAGATTTTATGTCCACAAGGTCAAAAGCAGTTTATGAGAAACCAACTTTACAAGGAACCATGGCTATAAACCCCAATCCCAAAATCTGACCTAATTAATGGTCTTTCTTTAATGTTGATGTTTTGCTATTGATATTGAGGATGATTTATCCTACTTTCTTCTCTTCGAACAATTCTTGCAATGATTTCATTGATAGAATATGCCTAGCTAGCTCAAATATCACTCTATGTCTTGCATTCCAAAATAAAATGCTTCTGTCCCAATTGCCTGCCCTTGATGTACAATAGGTACATATTCTCTCCTCCCACTCTTTTGGTCTCTTTCATCTTTATATTTTATGTTTGAGTTGATGGGAGTTGGCCCCAATTGGGCTATGAGTATTTTTGTTCTCCAATTGATGTTTGTCTTTATATAGACCTTGTGGTGGTGATTGTATATAGGGTTAAATTTCAACAATATAATGTTCTCTTTTTAACTTCTTTTTTCACATAGTTGCTCTAAAATTTTCCTTAATAAATGCCTTCATCTTTGGTATGCATCGGTATTGATCTTCCATTTGTTCATAAACTTGCTTTACTTTGTCATGGTTTCTTTCTTTTGTTCAAATCTTCTATTACAATTTAAGGCCTTTTGTTTGCACACACACACACACACATATATATATATATATATATATATATATATATATTTCAGATATCTTAGAAGTTGGACCATAGCAACTGTCTCTATAGGAAAGGTACTTGTTTTTGCAAGAAGTCTTATATCGAACCAACACTTTTATTTTGTTTGAAATCAAATGTTTTTAAATCCACTCTATTTGCCTCTATTTGTAAGTTTAATGTATTCTTGGCATATACTTTACACCCATACAACATCACTCATATTGCTAGTAAAAATAAGTAAAAAGAAGATGATTTACTTGGTACATTAACATTTTTGTCCTTCCCCTTCTTCATGTCATTACATTAAGATCATATTTAATTTTACATGAATATTTATTTTATTTTTTATTTTTAGTTTCTAGTTTTTATACTTGTATTGTGTATGAAACCATAATTAAAATTTATTTATGCTAGAGTCTCATTCTCTCATTATTGTTTTTATTTTATTTTTTAATTTGATAATTATAACAATAAATCCTTAATATTAGGATTTTAATTTTAGTTTTGTTTTATTTCTAATTTTAGGGTCTATTAGAACAATGAAAGCTAACTATTAACAAGTTAATCTCTACATTTGAGTAGGTTTTGGAAAAGTATGTTCATAGGATATCAAACTAAACCCTACTCAAATGTAACCTTACAGGATTTTCTCCCTCTTGATGATGGGATACGTATATTGTCTCAAAATGTCGAGCAAAAAAAATTCCTATTGCACGATGGATCTCAAAAAATCACAAACAAACAATGAATTTCTCCTTTTTTTAGTCCATATTTTTCAATGATATATCTCAAAGTGATAATATGGTCTATTGTCGAGTGTTTCTGTCTACTCACTCGTTAATTCTACTCTAAACCATGCTTTTGAACAATTTTGTAAATAGCGGATTGACCATAATGCTTTAATAACGATTTAATAGGAGTGGAAGAGAGTTATTGTTAGAATTATTCAATCCCTTGGAAATCCATGTTGGACGATGGTATTCAATATCCTCTTAATGTGTTAAGTGCTCGATCCCTCATTTTGAGTATTCCACCTATCGTCCATTCATGTCACAAGCCTTGTTTATAGCAAAAACTTTAACAAATTCCACTATACAAAATCCAACTATTAACAAGTTAATCTCTACATTTGAGTAGGTTTGAAAAAGTATGTTTATAGAAGATCAAACTAAACCCTACTCAAGTGCAACCTTATAGGATTTTCTCATTGTTGATGATGGATATGTATGTTGTGTCAAAATGTCGAGCAAAAAAATTGTTATTGCACGATGGATCTCAAAGAATCATAAACAATGGATTTCTCCTTTTTTAGTCCATATTTTTCACTGATATGTCTCAAAGTGATAACATGGTCTATTGTCGAGTGTTTTGATATACTCACTCATTGATTCTACTCTAAACCATGCTTCTGAACAACTTTGTAAAGAGCGGATTGACCATAATGGTTTGGTAATTTGAGGGGTTGCATACATCTCCACTCTTGAAGAGAGTTATTGCTCGACTTATTCAATCCCTTGGAAAGCCATGTTGGATGATGTTATTAAACATTCTCCTAATGTGTGGTTTAAGTCCTTAATCCCCCATTTTAAGTATTCCACCTTTCGTCCATTCATGCCACAAGCCTTACTTGTTTATAGTAAAAACTTTAACAAATCCCATAATACAAATATACAAATGAGTCATATTAATCTATCATAGTGTTTCATCAACAATAGCTCTAGGGGTAATAAGATGGCTAATCACAGTGTTTAGGTGAACCAACTTAAGAAGAAATCCATACTTTTTTCCTTCACAATCGGTAATTTTCTTTCATAGTATACTACCAAAAAACTTAGGAAAGAGGCTACATATGGGGAACATTCTACATTTTCCTACATTTATTTGTCCCTCATTTTTATAAATCAACGACTTTATTGAATTTCCAATATGGAGGAAACCAATTCCATAGTGTTTGTGATGAATGCAAGCCTATAATGACATTTATATTTGTGGCATATTGTTCAAGTTAATATTTTGTGTCTAGCTAGTATACTTTAGGAAGTTTAGTTTGTTTAAAGTGATTTTTAATCACTTGTCAAGAACATGAATAATTTAACTTTTTACTTATACACATGAAATAGAATAGTTCACTTTACTTGAGAGGAAATAGTATTAAAAGAAGTTGGAACATATATTATAAACCTTTGAATCACGCATATATATGCATAATATAAGGACCATATTTACTATTTTAAAAAAGACCCATCTTGTGTCTTTATCCTTATTGAAGTTTTTTTACTAAAATCTTGGTAAATTGTTAGCTCATTGTAACAAATGACCATATTTATATAAGATTGCAAAATTTGATTATGATGGTGTTTTTTTTTTTGCTCGATAAAAGGGGTTGTACTTGGGTCCCCCATTTTTAACAAATTACATCTCTCTTATTTAGAGCTTGAGAGTTTATAAATAGATACACATCTCATCTCAATTGAGATGCTATAGTTAGAAACCCACATCATTTTACATAAAATGTTTGAATTCTTGATTTTCATTTTATGCATCTTTTCAAATCTCTGTATGAATACAATTACTCCAAAATTTAGCATTTTTCTTCACATTTTTCTATAGCAGCCTTCACAATGCCAAAACTTCACCTCTACTATCTATGCCTTGCATCTTAGTAGAGTAATATTTCCAAAACATCGCACTAACATAGTCCGCTTTACCAAATATGGATTGCTAGTTTCCTTCTTGAAACACAAGTGCAACCACAAAAATTATAATAAATAGTCTATACAAACACATTATTGTTACAAAATAAAATGGAAAACATTAAAGTAAATCCTAATCATTAAATGATTTAGGCAATCAACAATTTTTGTTAGCTTCAACTTCACGATCCTCAACCAAAACCCCTCTATTGGCTAGTTTATCTGTACATTTTTTTCCTTCCCTTAATATGTGTAAACCCGATTTCTTCAAACTCTTTAGCAAGATCTTGAATTTTCACAATTATCTCTTGTATGTTCAATGGAGCCTTTGCTTTCCTCAAATTGCATTTATACTATGAGAGAATCACCTTCCATCCAAACTCTATTCCATTTCATTTGTTTACATATTTTTAACCCTTCTAAAGCTGCCCAAGCTTCGACTTCATTATTTGTCTTAAATCCACAATTGAAAGCATAATGAGACAAAATCTCTCCTCTATTATTTCTAATTATTCCTCCTCCTGCAGGTCCTAGGTTTCCTTTAGAAATCCATCAAAATTCAACTTAACCCACTCTACATATGGTGGTTTCCACTTTATATTCTTTACCTTATTTTGGCTTCTCTTGTACCCAACATCAAAATTACATTTAATGACTTGACTCCATCTATCAAGACTCTACTTCCAAATTAGGAATTAGGTGAGTTGAGAGGGTTGGTTTAGACTCCTCTATTGCTAAACATATCTTCTATTTCATTACCTCTAATCTGCTTTCCTTTCCTTTCAATATTCTTCTACTTCTTTCTAGCTATATAGTCCAAAGTGTTAGTCTCACAATGACACTGAGAGGGGGGGGTGAATCAGTGTGGCTCTTTAAAACTTAAAAACTTCAACTTTTAAAGCCAAAACAATGAAAGCTTAAAACCACATAAAGCAAATGTAACAAGAGAGCATCACACAACACAAGATGTAATGAGGTTCACCAGTTTTGGCTACTCTTCAAAAATGACTGCTTGGACTCCCGTCCAAATCCGACCTTTGCAAAATATCAATTTTACAATCAATTTACCAAGCACCCACCGGAAGGAGCACCAACCCCTAATTTATCTGCACCAACAGAAAGGAGCACCAACCCCTAATTTATCTGCCCAAACAGAAAGGAGCACCAACCCCTAATTTATCTGCACCAACAGAAAGGAGCACCAACCCCTAATTCCAAGCACCAACTTGGACTGCAATTTTGAAACTATAATTTTGACATAAAGATGCCTTCTCTTATACAAGACCCTGATTGGTCTATTGCTAACCCAACCTCTCTTGCTATTCACAAAAATAACACACACTCTTACGACTCTGCTTACTGCACTTTTACGGCCCTCTTACAGACCCCTTTGCTGCGCTTCTTTACTGCACTCTTACGGCTCTCACGGCTCTGGTTAATGCTCTCTTATGGCACTCTTCCAGCCCTCCTTTTTGCAGCACTTTCGCTCTCTTTAGCAGCGCACTCACACTCTATATCAGCAACAAACTTATTCTGTACGCATACCTCCTTTTATAACAATCATTTCGCTTTGTAACTCCAGTTATAACGCCTTCTTTCATTTCTCATACGCCACTTGTCAATTGTAACGCCTTTTATATGTAACTCCTTTTGTATATATAGAGTAGGCATTTCGTTAAACACGTTACATGCAACGAATTGACACATATACTTTTACCATGACTGTTCGTCTTCTTGGTCATGACTGTTCGTATTCTCCTTAGTGACTGTTCGCTTTCATTTCTGTGCATGCATGCGTTTTCACTATAATCGCACTCGTAATCGACGTAACGACTTCGGTTAACTCTTCTTATTTTTTCTGCATGAATTTCTTCTACAATCGCACTCATGAATCGTCGTATAACTCCAGTTAACTGTCACATATCTTATTTCGGTTGGGTTCTCTTCTTCGCTCGCGCCAAAGTGACCTGTCGCGAAATCGTGACACTTCTGCCTCTTTGTCCTCTTCTCGGCTTTCGCCCACGAAAACACACCATGTCGCGATATCGCGACACTTTCGCCTCCTTGCCACTCTTCTCGGCTTCAACCCGCGAAAACACATGTCGCGATATCGCCACACTTTCGCCTCCTTGCTACTCTTCTCGGCTTCAACCCACGAAAACACAACATGTCGCGATATCGCGACACTTTCGCCTCCTTGCTCTTCCTCTTTACTTTTGTCGCGATATCGCGACACTTCTACCTTCTTACTTTCTCTCTCATCCTTTAGTCGCGAAAATGCGACATGTCGCGATATCGCGACACTTTCTCTCCTTTGCTCTTTCTCTTGCCTTCGGGTCGCGAAAACAAGACATGTCGCGATATCGTGACACTTTTTCTCCTTAGCTCTTTCTCTTGCCTTCGGGTCGCGAAAACCCGACATGTCGCGATATCGCGACACTTTTTCTCCTTAGCTCTTTCTCTTGTCTTCGGGTCACGAAAACCCGACATGTCGCGATATTGCGACACTTTTTCTCTCGGACTCTCTCTCCTGCAACATGTCGCGAAATCGCGACACTTTTTCTCTCGGACTCTCTCCTGCAACATGTCGCGAAATCGCGACACTTTTTCATCCTTACAACCTTCCTTGCAATATGTCGCGAAATCGTGACACTTTTTCTACTTGCCTTTCTCTCTTCCAACATGTCGCGAAATCGCGACACTTTTTCTACTTGCCTTTCTCTCTTCCAACATGTCGCGAAATCGCGACAGTTTTGCTTGCTTGCGCTGTTTCTCCGAACATGTCGCGAAATCACAACAGTTTTGCTTGCTTGCGCTGTTTCTCCGAACATGTCGTGAAATCGCGATAGTTTTGCTTGCTTGCGCTGTTTCTCCGAACATGTCGTGAAATCGCGACAGTTTTGCTTGCTTGCGCTTTCTCTCCAAACATGTCGCGATATCGCGACAGTTTTGCTTGCTTGCGCTCTCTTCGAACATGTCGCGATATCGTGACAGTTTTGCTTGCTTGTGCTTTCTCTTCGAACATGTCGCAATATCGCGACAGTTTTCTGCCTTGTGATTTTCTTTTGATTTTAGTATATGGGCCACTTCTATATTTTGGAAAACCACTGTACATACTCTGAAGAACCTCTTAACTCCTGTCCACTGCATCACTGAAATCCTGTCCACTACATCAACCGATCTGTCCGACTCTGTTGACAACAATGACAATATCGTTCCTGCACCTTGCTCAACAATCTCCCCCTTTGGAATTGCTGACAACACACATGCAATTTCCTATAATTCTTCTCCCCCTTTGACAATAATACCAAAGGGCTGCTATAAACCCCCCCTGAGTCCATGCACAACATTCTCAAACAAAAATTATTACAGTTAGCAAAAATTACAAACATGAGCAAAAAGATAATCAAATATATAAATGCTCCCCCTGAGAATGTGATTCCGATAGCTAGTCAGTTCTTGGGAAGCATGACCACTCCCAATTTATTGCGAAGGTATCCGCTACTTGACTGGTGGACCTCTCTCCAATTGTTATATTATAGAAGACTTTGTCTCTCTGCTGCATCGACTGGTGGACCTCTCTCCACTTGAAGAATCCTCACTCAGATCTATCTTCAACTGTGTTGGCTGCTAGATCTCTATCCATTGAGACTCTGTCCTCTGTATCCTGTCAATAGGCTCACACAGAATCTATCCAATCTTATAGAATCATAAAGAGAATTGTTAGAGACTCAATATGTTCTATACTTAATGCTCAATCATTATATCAACTAAATCTCATAGAAGCATAAAGAGAATTGTTAGAGACTCAATATGTTCTATACTCAAATCCCAATCTCAACTCAAATCAATAATAGTTTATTTTATGGAACTTGAACAACCACATGCATACAATCACTTGACTAGGCTTAATCAACTCTACTCAACCAATCACCTCAAAGAACATCCCTTTATCACAGACCCTAGTCGAAGCATGTATTAACCAACTCTGTGTAAGCATCAAACACTGTACCACAACTATTTCCCAAAGGCCTTCTCAAAGGCTCAATCAATCATGCTCAAGTAGTATTCAAGATGAACTCAACAATGAATGGCAATCTCAAATCAAATCCAATTCATCAACTTTATCATCGACACTCTCCACTCCTATCTTTTCTAGTTCAATTTTCTATTCCACAGGAACTGAAACTGACTGAGATGCCTTATTGGAGGAGGATCTATTCTTCTTACCCATTGTGTACTAATCCAAGATCAACCCTAGCTGATTTAGCCTGACAAGGGAAGCTGGCTCTGATACCAATTGTTAGTCTCACAATGACACTAAGAGGGGGGGTGGTGAATCAGTGTGGCTCTTTAAAACTTAAAAACTTCAACTCTTAAAGCCAAAACAATGAAAGCTTAAAACCACATAAAGCAAATGTAACAAGAGAGCATCACACAACACAAGATGTAACGAGGTTCACCAGTTTTGGCTACTCCTCAAAAATGACTGCTTGGACTCCCGTCCAAATCCAGCCTTTGCAAAATATCAATTTTACAATCAATTTACCAGCACCCATTGGAAGGAGCACCAACCCCTAATTTATCTGCACCAACAGAAAGGAGCACCAACCCCTAATTTATCTGCACCAACAAAAAGAAGCATCAACCCCTAATTCCAAGCACCAACTTGGACTGCAATTTTGAAACTATAATTTTGACATAAAGATGCCTTCTCTTATACAAGACCCTGACTGGTCTATTGCTAACCCAACCTCTCTTGCTATTCACCAAAACAGCACACACTCTTACGGCTCTGCTTACTGCACTTTTACGGCCCTCTTACAGACCCCTTTGCTGCACTTCTTTACTGCACTCTTACGACAATCACGGCTCTGGTTAACGCTCTCTTATGTCACTCTTTCGGCCCTCCTTTTTGCAGCACTTTAGCTCTCTTCAGCAGCGCACTCACACTCTATATCAGTAGCAAACTTATTCTGTACGCAGACCTCCTTTTATAACAATCCTTTCGCTTTGTAACTCTAGTTATAACACCTTCTTTCATTTCTCATACGCCACTTGTCAATTGTAACGCCTTTTATATGTAACTCCTTTTGTATATATAGAGTAGGCATTTCGTTAAACACGTTACATGCAATGAATTGACACATATACCTTTACCATGACTGTTCGTCTTCTTGGTCATGACTGTTCGTATTCTCCTTAGTGACTGTTCGCTTTCTTTTCTGTGCATGCATGCGTTTTCACTGTAACTGCACCTGTAACTAAGGTAACGACTTCAGTTAACTCTTCTTATTTTTTCTACATGAATTTCTTCTACAACTGCACCTGTAACTGTCGTATAACTCCAGTTAACTGTCACATATCTTATTTCAACTGGGTTCTCTTCTTCGCTCGCGCCAAAGTGACCTGTGGCGAAATCATGACACTTCTGCCTCTTTGTCCTCTTCTCGGCTTTCGCCCATGAAAACACACCATGTCGCGATATCGCGACACTTTCGCCTCCTTGCCACTCTTCTCGGCTTCAACCCGCGAAAACATAACATGTCGCGATATCGCGACACTTTCGCCTCCTTGCTACTCTTCTCGGCTTCAACCCGTGAAAACACAACATGTCGCGATATCGTGACACTTTCGCCTCCTTGCTCTTCCTCTTTACTTTTGTCATGATATCGCGACACTTCTGCCTTCTTACTTTCTCTCTCCTCCTTTAGTCACGAAAATGCGACATGTCGCGATATCGCGACACTTTTTCTCCTTTGCTCTTTCTCTTGCCTTCGGGTTGCGAAAACCCGACATGTCGCGATATTGTGACACTTTTTCTCCTTAGCTCTTTCTCTTGCCTTCGGGTCGCGAAAACCCAACATGTCGCAATATCGCGACACTTTTTCTCCTTAGCTCTTTCTCTTGCCTTCGGGTCATGAAAACCCGACATGTCGCGATATCGCGACACTTTTTCTCTCGGACTCTCTCTCCTGCAACATGTCGCGAAATCGCGACACTTTTTCTTTCGGACTCTCTCTCCTGCAACATGTCGCGAAATCGCGACACTTTTTCGTCCGTACAACCTTCCTTGCAATATGTCACGAAATCGTAACACTTTTTTTACTTGCCTTTCTCTCTTCCAACATGTCTCGAAATCGCGACACTTTTTCTACTTGCCTTTCTCTCTTCCAACATGTCGCGAAATCGCGACAGTTTTGCTTGCTTGCGTTGTTTCTCCGAACATGTCGCGAAATCGCGACAATTTTGCTTGCTTGCGCTGTTTCTCCGAACATGTCGCGAAATCACGATAGTTTTGCTTGCTTGCGTTGTTTCTCCGAACATGTCGCGATATCGTGATAGTTTTGCTTGCTTGCGCTGTTTCTCCGAACATGTCATGAAATCGTAACAGTTTTGCTTGCTTGCGCTTTCTCTCCGAACATGTCGCGATATTGCGACAGTTTTGCTTGCTTGCGCTTTCTCTCCGAACATGTCGCGATATCGCGACAGTTTTTCTTTCTTGCGCTTTCTCTTCGAACATGTCACGATATCGCGACAATTTTCTGCCTTGTGATTTTCATTTGATTTTTAGTATATGGGCCACTTCTATCTTTTGGAAAACCACTGTACATACTCTGAAGAACCTCTTAACTCCTGTCCACTGCATCACTAAAATCCTTTCCACTACATCAACCGATCTGTCTGATTGTGTTGACAACAATGACAATACTGTTCCTGCACCTTGCTCAACAATCTCCCCCTTTGGAATTGTTGGCAACACAAATGCAATTTCCTATAATTCTTCTCCCCCTTTGACAATAATACCAAAGGGCTGCTATAAACTCCCCTGAGTCCATGCACAACATTCTCAGACAAAAATTATTACAGTTAGCAAAAATTACAAACATGAGCAAAAATATAATCAAATATATAAATGCTCCCCCTGAGAATGTGATTCTGATAGCTAGTCAGTTCTTAGGAAGCATGACCACTCCCAATTTATTGAGAAGGTATCCGCTACTGAATGGTGGACCTCTCTCCAATTGTTATATTATAGAAGACTCTATCTCTCTCCTGGTGGACCTCTCTCCACTTGAAGAATCCTCACTCAGATCTATCTTCAACTGTGTTGGCTACTGGATCTCTATCCATTGAGACTCTGTCCTCTGTATCCTGTCAATAGGCTCACACATAATCTATCCAATCTTATAGAATCATAAAGAGAATTGTTAGAGACTCAATATGTTCTATACTTAATGCTCAATCATTAGATCAACTAAATCTCATAGAAGCATAAAGAGAATTGTTAGAGACTCGATATGTTCTATACTCAAATCCCAATCTCAACTCAAATCAATAATAGTTTATTTTATGGAACTTGAACAACCACATGCATCCAACCACTTGACTAGGCTTAATCAACTCTACTCAACCAATCACCTCAAAGAACATCCCTTTATCACAGACCCTAGTCGAAGCATGTATCAACCAACTCTGTGTAAGCATCAAACACTGTACCACAACTATTTCCCAAAGGCCTTCTCAAAGGCTCAATCAATCATGCTCAAGTAGTATTCAAGATGAACTCAACAATGAATGGCAATCTCAAATCAAATCCACTTCATCAACTTTATCATCGACACTCTCCACAATTTTCTTTAGCCTCTTGACTGCCACCTCCTTCGTGACTAACGACTTTGCCTCGCATCCGTTGTGCAGCTCAATGTCTCTGGTTTCTAACGGATGCCATGAATGTTTTCATCATCTACGTAGGTATTGGCAAGTGGACCGTTATATCTAGCGTTGCAACCTCAATCTACACGCAATCATCAACTCTCGGTATTCTGCTTCTTGCTAAGGCATATGTCAGGGCTACTCAATATCTTAGGCGAACATTCTTTACGCGATTCCCAGGAGCATTTCTCCTCACCGTGATCAAGGGAATCCTCGGGCAATATCTCGCATTTCTCAAATAATGCAAGAATTTCTTAGGTGCATAGGCATCTTGTCCTCCTTGGCGCTTCACCACCTGGGCGCTATTTTCTCAACTTCTCTGCCTTGCATGTGCCACTTGGTACTCTTGACCAACTGGGTGCTAGTGCCACTATTTTCTTTGACTATGGCATCTCTTTGATCACGACTACTTCTTTAGAGAAAATTGATGCTCTCTTATACCAAATGATCTGTGTTGCATGTTCTATCTCAGATAACGCCTATCAGTTGTTGCATCGAAAAACTAGTTGTTCACCATGTTGTTCTGCTGAAACACATCAGTTTGACACTATCTCCACAAACATCTACATGAACTGAAACACATTTTGACAACTATACGACAACTCCCCGACTACTTTCCTTTCATCCTCAGATAACCACACACATACATACATAGGAGCATTAAAATATAACTTTAACATTGCTCCCCCCGAGGATGTGCTACCTGGAGCTGCTTAGTACAATAGAGGAGTAATCTCCTTCAGTCCAAGGAGACACGATTTCCTCTCTTCTTTCTTTCTCCACTCTGGTTTGATTACAGTTTTGGGCTCTTGTTTTGACTTTTCTTTTTCAGTAGCTTTTGCATGTTTTTCGAGAAATCTTCTATTTTGTCTCATTCCATTTGGTTGAAATTTTCTTCCTTGAAATTTATTAGATGCAAATGTACTTCGACAATTTCTTGCAGTGTGCCAAAAATTATGACAGTTATAACATTCTACGGCCTAAACCATCAAAGGTGAAAAACCATTTCTACTGGGTGGTTGTCTCTTGTGCATCCTTGATGGATGATTATTTTCCTTTCTCTGATGCACATGATTTCTTCCCTGTCTGTGTTGCATTCTTTGTGTCTGATGAAATCTACTGTCTTGTATTAGATTAGATACAGAAGTTCTGGGACAAAACTTTGCTATGTGCCAATGACCATTACATTTAAAACATTGCACATGGTGTTCAACAGATGTATTTCTACCAGCATAACTCTTTGATCTATTATTCAATCCACAATAAATTACCTTGTGACCATAATGGTTGCATCTAAAACAATTGCCATTAAAAGCATTATTATGAATAAAGTGAGAGTGATAGAACCTCTTTTGTTGTGGTTGCTTTGCTATAGATCTCCTTTGAGGTTTTCTTCCTTTTAAAGATTCAGCTTCAGGCTTTTCTTGCTTTGATCCTTCAGCAGTGGATTTCTTCTTCTCTGCAGATTTAGAAGATGAAGTTTGTTCAACTTCATATCCAAGACCAAGCTTACACATGGGACTTCTTTGTTGCCTTAACATTTTATCTAGCAACTATGTGCTCTTCTCAAATTTGAGATTTGTATTGGACTCTTCTAGTTGTTTCCTCAATAAAACAATCTCCTCTTCTTGTTTGTAGACAAAAATCTCTTTCTTATTGATCTGTGACCTGAGAGTTTCTTCAATCCTCTTGGACTCTTCTACTTGCAGCTTTAGATCATTAAAAACTTTGTTAGATTCCTCTTCACGTTTGCTACATACATCACCTTTATCATCCAGCTGTGACTTCAAGGCTTCTTCTATTTTCTTGGTTTTATGAATTTGTAAGAAGAGATCTTCAATCTCATCCCCATATTCTTCCAACTTCTTGGACAATCTTATGTTCTTTTTCTTTTCTTTATTCAACTCTTCAAGTGCAGCTATCAACTCACCTTCTAGATCTACTTCAAGCTCAATATTTTCATCACATACTTCAGAATCCACTCCTATCTTTTCTAGTTTAATTTTCTCTTCCACAGGAACTAAAATTGACTGAGATGCCTTATTGGAGGAGGATCTATTCTTCTTATCCATTGCGTACTAATCCAAGATCAACCCTAGCTGATTTAGCTTGACAAGGGAAGCTGGCTATGATACCAATTGTTAGTCTCACAATGACACTGAGAGGGGGGGGTGAATCAGTGTGGCTCTTTAAAACTTAAAAACTTCAACTCTTAAAGCCAAAACAATGAAAGCTTAAAACCACATAAAGCAAATGTAACAAGAGAGCATCACACAACACAAGATGTAACGAGGTTCACCAGTTTTGGCTACTCCTCAAAAATGACTGCTTGGACTCCCATCCAAATCCAGCCTTTGCAAAATATCAATTTTACAATCAATTTACCAGCACCCACTGGAAGGAGCACCAACCCCTAATTTATCTGCACCAACAAAAAGGAGCACCAACCCCTAATTTATCTGCACCAACAGAAAGGAGCACCAACCCCTAATTCCAAGCACCAACTTGGACTTCAATTTTGAAACTATAATATTGACATAAAAATGCCTTCTCTTATACAAGACCCTGACCGGTCTATTGCTAACCCAACCTCTCTTGCTATTCACCAAAACACCACACACTCTTACGGCTCTGCTTACTGCACTTTTATGGCCCTCTTACAGACCCCTTTGCTGCGCTTCTTTACTGCACTCTTACGGCTCTCACGACTCTGGTTAATGCTCTCTTATGGCACTCTTCCAACCCTCCTTTTTGCAGCACTTTCGCTCTCTTCAGCAGCGCACTCACACTCTATATCAGCAGCAACTTAATTCTCTACGCAGACCTCCTTTTATAACAAAATTGTCTCTTTGTAACTCCAGTTGTAACTCCTTCTTTCATTTCTCATATGCCACTTGTCAATTGTAATGCCTTTTATATGTAACTCCTTTTGTATATATAGAGTAGGCATTTCGTTAAACACGTTACATGCAACGAATTGACACATATACCTTTACCATGACTATTCGTCTTCTTGGTCATGACTGTTCGTATTCTCCTTAGTGACTGTTCGCTTTCTTTTCTGTGCATGCATGCGTTTTCACTGTAACTACACCTGTAACTGATGTAACGACTTCAGTTAACTCTTCTTATTTTATCTGCATGAATTTCTTCTACAACTGCACCTGTAACTGCCGTATAACTCCAGTTAATTGTCACATATCTTATTTCGGTTGGGTTCTCTTCTTCGCTCACGCCAAAGTGACCTGTCACGAAATCATGACACTTCTGCCTCTTTGTCCTCTTCTCGGCTTTCGCCCACGAAAACACACCATGTCGCGATATCGCGACACTTTCGCCTCCTTGCTACTCTTCTTGGCTTCAACCCACGAAAACACAACATGTCACGATATCGCGACACTTTCACCTCCTTGCTACTCTTCTCGGCTTCAACCCGCGAAAACACATGTCGCGATATCGCGACACTTTCGCCTCCTTGCTCTTCCTCTTTACTTTTGTCGCGATATCGCGACACTTCTGCCTTCTTACTTTCTCTCTCCTCCTTTAGTCGCGAAAATGCGACATGTCGCGATATCACGACACTTTCTCTCCTTTGCTCTTTCTCTTTACTTTTGTCGCGATATCACGACACTTCTGCCTTCTTACTTTCTCTCTCCTCCTTTAGTCGCGAAAATGCGACATGTCGCGATATCGCGACACTTTCTCTCCTTTGCTCTTTCTCTTGCCTTCGGGTCGTGAAAACCAGACATGTCGCGATATCGCGACACTTTTTCTCCTTGGCTCTCTCTCTTGCCTTCGGGTCGCGAAAACCCGACATGTCGCGATATCGCGACACTTTTTCTCCTTAGCTCTTTCTCTTGCCTTCGGGTCGTGAAAACCCGACATGTCACGATATCGCGACACTTTTTCTCTCGGACTCTCTCTCCTGCAACATGTCGCGAAATCGCGACACTTTTTCTTTCGGACTCTCTCTCCTGCATTATGTCGCGAAATCGTGACACTTTTTTGTCCTTACAACCTTCCTTGCAATATGTCACGAAATCGCGACACTTTTTCTACGTAACCTTTCCTTCCAATATGTCACGAAATCGTGACACTTTTTCTACTTGCCTTTCTCTCTTCCAATATGTCGCGAAATCGTGACACTTTTCTTCTTGCGTTGTTTCTCCGAACATGTCACGAAATCACTTTCTTGCTTGTGCTTTCTCTCCGAACATGTCGCGATATCGCGACAAATTTGCTTGATTCTTTTTCTCCGAACATGTCGTGAAATCACGATAGTTTTGCTTGCTTGCGCTTTCTCTCGGAACATGTCGCGATATCGCGACAGTTTCTTGCTTGCGCTTTCTCTCCAAACATGTCGCGATATCGCGATAGTTTTCTTCTTCTTCTCTCAACATGTCGCGATATCGCGACAGTTTTCTGCCTTGTGATTTTCTTTTGATTTTTAGTATATGGGCCACTTCTATCTTTTGGAAAACCATTGTACATACTCTGAAGAACCTCTTAACTCCTGTCCACTACATCAACCGATCATCTGTCTGATCGTGTTGACAACAATGACAATATTGTTCCTGCACCTTGCTCAACAATCTCCCCCTTTGGAATTGTTGGCAACACACATGCAATTTCCTATAATTCTTCTCCCCCTTTGACAATAATACCAAAGGGCTGCTATAAACTCCCCCTGAGTCCATGCACAACATTCTCAAACAAAAATTAATACAGTTAGCAAAAAAAATTACAAACATGAGCAAAAAGATAATCAAATATATAAATGCTCCCCCTGAGAATGTGATTCCGATAGCTAGTCAGTTCTTGGGAAGCATGACCACTCCCAATTTATTGCGAAGGTATCCGCTATTGACTGGTGGACCTCTCTCCAATTGTTATATTATAGAAGACTCTGTCTCTCTGTGCCTCGATTGGTGGACCTCTCTCCACTTGAATAATCCTCACTCAGATCTATCTTCAACTGTGTTGGCTGCTGGATCTCTATCCATTGAGACTCTGTCCTCTGTACCCTGTCAATAGGCTCACACAGAATCTATCCAATCTTATAGAATCATAAAGAGAATTGTTAGAGACTCAATATGTTCTATACTTAATGCTCAATCATTATATCAACTAAATCTCATAGAAGCATAAAGAGAATTGTTAGAGACTCAATATGTTCTATACTCAAATCCCAATCTCAACTCAAATCAATAATAGTTTATTTTATGGAACTTGAACAACCACATGCATCCAATCACTTGACTAGGCTTAATCAACTCTACTCAACCAATCACCTCAAAGAACATCCCTTTATCATGGACCCTAGTCGAAGCATGTATCAACCAACTCGTGTAAGCATCAAACACCTGTACCACAAATATTTCCCAAAGGCCTTCTCAAAGGCTCAATCAATCATGCTCAAGTAGTATTCAAGATGAACTCAACAATGAATGGCAATCTCAAATCAAATCCACTTCATCAACTTTATCATCGGCACTCTCCACAATTTTCTTTAGCCTCTTGACTGCCACCTCCTCCGTGACTAACGACTTTGCCTCGCATCCGTTGTGCAGCTCAATGTCTCTGGTTTCTAATGACTGCCATGAATGTTTTCATCGTCTGCGCAGGTATTGACAGTGGACCGTTATATCTAGCGTTGCAACCTCAATCTACGCGCAGTCATCAACTCTCGGTATTCTGCTTCTTGCTAGGGCATATGTCAGGGCTACTCAATATCTTAGGCGAACATTCTTTACGCGATTCCCGGGAGCATTTCTCCTCATTGTGATCAAGGGAATCCTCGGGCAATATCTCGCATTTCTCAAATAATGCAAGAATTTCTTAGGTGCATAGGCATCTTGTCCTCCTTGGCGCTTCACCACCTGGGCGCTATTTTCTCAACTTCTCTGCCTTGCATGTGCCACTTGGTACTCTTGACCAACTGGGTGCTAGTGCCACTGTTTGCTTTGACTCTGGCATCTCTTTGATCACGGCTACTTCTTTAGAGAAAATTGATGCTCTCTTATACCAAATGATCTGTGCTACATGTTCTATCTCAGATAACGCCTATCAGCTGCTGCATCGAAAAACTAGTTGTTCACCATGTTGTTCTGCTAAAACACATCAGTTTGACACTATCTCCACAAACATCTACATGAACTGAAACACATTTTGACAACTATACCACAACTCCCCGACTACTTTCCTTTCATCCTCAGATAACCACACACATACATAGGAGCATTAAAATAGAACTTTAACATTGCTCCCCCTGAGGATGTGCTACCTGGAGCTGCTTAGTGCAATAGAGGAGTAATCTCCTTCAGTCCAAGGAGACACGATTTCCTCTCTTCTTTCTTTCTCCACTCTGGTTTGATTACAGTTTTGGGCTCTTGTTTTGACTTTTCTTTTTCAGTAGCTTTTGCATGTTTTTCGAGAAATCTTCTATTTTGTCTCATTCCATTTGGTTGAAATTTTCTTCCTTGAAATTGATTAGATGCAAATGTACTTCGACAATTTCTTGCAGTGTGCCCAAAATTATGACAGTTATAACATTCTCCTGCATAAACCATCAAAGGTGAAAAACCATTTCTATTGGGTGGTTGTCTCTTGTGCATCCTTGATGGATGATTATTTTCCTTTCTCTGATGCACATGATTTCTTCCCTGTCTGTGTTGCATTCTTTGTGTCTGATGAAATCTACTGTCTTGTCTTAGATTAGATACAGAAGTTCTGGGACAAAACTTTGCTATGTGCCCATGACCATTACATTTAAAACATTGCACATGGTGTTCAACAGATGTATTTCTACCAGCATAACTCTTTGATCTATTATTCAATCCACAATAAATTGCCTTGTGACCATAATGGTTGCATCTAAAACAATTGCCATTAAAAGCATTATTATGAATAAAGTGAGAGTGATAGAACCTCTTTTGTTGTGGTTGCTTTGTTGTAGATCTCCTTTGAGGTTTTCTTCCTTTTGAGGATTCAGCTTCAAGCTTTTCTTGCTTTGATCCTTCAGCAGTGGATTTCTTCTTCTCTGTAGATTTAGAAGATGAAGTTTGTTCAGCTTCATATCCAAGACCAAGCTTACACATGGGACTTCTTTGTTGCCTTAACATTTTATCTAGCAACTCTGTGCTCTTCTCAAATTTGAGATTTGTATTGGACTCTTCTAGTTGTTTCCTCAATAAAACAATCTCCTCTTCTTGTTTGCAACAAACAATCTCTTTCTTATTGATCTGTGACTCGAGAGTTTCTTCAATCCTCTTGGACTCTTCTACTTGCAACTTTAGATCATTAAAAACTTTGTTAGATTCCTCTTCACGTTTGCTACATACATCACCTTTATCATCCAGTTGTGACTTCAAGGCTTCTTCTATTTTCTTGGCTTTATGAATTTGTAAGAAGAGATCTTCAATATCATCCCCATATTCTTCCAACTTCTTGGACAGTCTTCTGTTCTTTTTCTTTTCTTTATTCAACTCTTCAAGTGCAGCGATCAACTCACCTTCTAGATCTACTTCAAGCTCAAGATTTTCATCACATACTTCAGAATCCACTCCTATCTTTTCTAGTTCAATTTTCTCTTCCACAGGAACTAAAACTGACTGAGATGCCTTATTGGAGGAGGATCTATTCTTCTTACCCATTGCATACTAATCCAAGATCAACCCTAGCTGATTTAGCCTAACAAGGGAAGTTGGCTCTGATACCAATTGTTAGTCTCACAATGACACTAAGAGAGGGGGGTGAATCAGTGTGGCTCTTTAAAACTTAAAAACTTCAACTCTTAAAGCCAAAACAATGAAAGCTTAAAACCACATAAAGCAAATGTAACAAGAGAGCATCACACAACACAAGATGTAACGAGGTTCACCAGTTTTGGCTACTCCTCAAAAATGATTGCTTGGACTCCCGTCCAAATCCAACCTTTGCAAAATATCAATTTTACAATCAATTTACCAACACCCACTGGAAGGAGCACCAACCCCTAATTTATCTGCACCAATAGAAAGGAGCACCAACCCCTAATTTATCTGCACCAACAGAAAGGAGCACCAACCCCTAATTTATCTACACCAACAAAAAGGAGCACCAACCCCTAATTCCAAGCACCAACTTGGACTGCAATTTTGAAACTATAATTTTGACATAAAGATGCCTTCTCTTATACAAGACCTTGACTGGTCTATTGCTAACCCAACCTCTCTCGCTATTCACCAAAATACCACACACTCTTACGGCTCTGCTTATTGCACTTTTACGACCCTCTTACAGACCCCTTTGCTGCGCTTCTTACTGCACTCTTACGGCTCTCACGGCTCTGCTTAACGCTCTCTTATGACACTCTTCCAGCCCTCCTTTTTGTAGCACTTTCGCTCTCTTCAGCAGCGCACTCACACTCTATATCAGCAGCAACTTAATTCTCCACGCAGACCTCCTTTTATAACAAAGTTGTCTCTTTGTAACTCTAGTTGTAACTCCTTCTTTCATTTCTCATATGCCACTTGTCAATTGTAACGCCTTTTATATGTAACTCCTTTTGTATATATAGAGTAGGCATTTCGTTAAACACGTTACATGCAACGAATTGACACATATACCTTTACCATGACTGTTCGTCTTCTTGGTCATGACTGTTCGTATTCTCCTTAGTGACTGTTCGCTTTCTTTTCTGTGCATGCATGCGTTTTCACTGTAACTGCACCTATAACTGACGTAACGACTTCAGTTAACTCTTCTTATTTTATCTGCATGAATTTCTTCTACAACTGCACCTGTAACTGCCGTATAACTTCAGTTAACTGTCACATATCTTATTTCAACTGGGTTCTCTTCTTCGCTCGTGCCAAAGTGACCTATCGCAAAATCGTGACACTTCTGCCTCTTTGTCCTCTTCTCGGCTTTCGCCCATGAAAACACACCATGTCGCGATATCGCGACACTTTCGCCTCCTTGCTACTCTTCTTGGCTTCAACCCGCGAAAACACAACATGTCACGATATCGCGACACTTTCGCCTCCTTGCTACTCTTCTCGGCTTCAACCCGCGAAAACACATGTCGCGATATCGCGACACTTTCGCCTCCTTGCTCTTCCTCTTTACTTTTGTCGCGATATCGCGACACTTCTCCTTTGCTCTTTCTCTTACTTTTTCTCTCTCCTCCTTTAGTCGCAAAAATGCGACATGTCGCGATATCGCGACACTTTCTCTCCTTTGCTCTTTCTCTTGCCTTCGGGTCGCGAAAACAAGACATGTCGCGATATCGCGACACTTTTTCTCCTTAGCTCTTTCTCTTGCCTTCGGGTCGCGAAAACCCGACATGTCGCGATATCGCGACACTTTTTCTCCTTAGCTCTTTCTCTTGCCTTCGGGTCACGAAAACCCGACATGTCGCGATATCGCGACACTTTTTCTCCTGGACTCTCTCTCTTGCAACATGTCACGAAATCGTGACACTTTTTCGTCCTTGCAATATGTCGCGAAATCGCGACACTTTTTCTACTTGCCTTTCTCTCTTCCAACATGTCACGAAATCGTGACACTTTTTCTACTTGCCTTTCTCTCTTCCAACATGTCGCGAAATCGTGACAGTTTTGCTTGCTTGCACTGTTTCTTCGAACATGTCGCGAAATCGTGACAGTTTTGCTTGCTTGCGCTTTTTCTCCGAACATGTTGCGATATCGCGACAGTTTTGCTTGCTTGCGCTTTTTCTCCGAACATGTCACGAAATCGCGACAGTTTTGCTTGCTTGCACTTTCTCTCCGAACATGTCGCGATATCACGATAGTTTTGCTTGCTTGCGCTTTCTCTCCGAACATGTCGCGATATCGCGATAGTTTTGCTTGCTTGCGCTTTCTCTCCGAACATGTCGCGATATCACGACAGTTTTTCTTTCTTCTCAACATCGCGACAATTTTTTGCCTTGTGATTTTCTTTTGATTTTTAGTATATGGGCCACTTCTATCTTTTGGAAAACCATTGTACATACTCTGAAGAACCTCTTAACTCCTGTCCACTGCATCACTGAACTCCTGTCCACTGCATCAACCGATCTGTCTGACTGTGTTGACAACAATGACAATACTGTTCCTGCACCTTGCTCAACACAAAGTATTGTATCTTTTGATATATCCCATATTGTCTATAAAGCCTCACTTTTATAAGTGCTCTGCCATTGCTTTAACCAACCTTCAATTCTGCTATTCATCACCATGCATTTACCAAACATATTAAGAATCAATTGCCATTGATTCCAGATAATTGAGCAGTGTCCCAAGAGATGGTCAACACTCTCCTTATTACAAAAAACACATTTAGAGGGGCCATGAAAACCCATTTTCATAAGGTTATCCCACGATAAAATCCTTCTATGACCTACTATCCAAACAAACATTTTAACTTTAGGAATGCTTGCGCTATCCCAAATATTATTATGTTGGTGTTGAAATTATGATGGCGTTTTTTGAAAGGCTAGGTGTAATTTGGACAAAAGAACGATGCATTTTGTGATTCTCATTTTTATAGTTTAAATGAAGTCTTGTTAAATGATAGAATTTTATTTTTATTTTAGTCTAAAAAGCTATGCATAACTTCTATTGGGGGGCACTCTCATTAAAATAACAAAACATTACATTACTCTCATAACATTGCTATCAAGTTAATTAAACCATATCCAACTTGCCTTATCATTTCTATCAAGAGATAAAATCTCACTCGTACAGTTGCATTTTGAAATTTGAATTTGCCAAGATGAAATTCAACAACATAAATGGCTAAAGTATTTACTATTCAATTTCCATATCTATAAATATATTGTCTAAAACAACCTGATAATTTCCTAATACCTTTTATTAGGGGTCTTATTCATGCCCGTAACATTCCAAGATATCAATTTCATTGTCATTTTTTGTTCTTATATGTGGGTTTAGCCTCACTTCTTGTTAACACGTGATATTTGCTTTTGTTTTCCCATACCAATATTCCTTTGAGTTTTTTTCCCTTAGTTTTTGCTTCGTGGGTCTTACTCTCCTCTTTTCATTCCCACCAACACTTTCCTCTTCATCAAACTCTTCAATCTTTTTACACTATTTATAGTAAGACTTATCATCTATAGCTTTGTGTTGCTCTACATGATATGAAGTGCAAGGAATAACCTCAAAAGCACTTTCTTCTTTATGTTGCCTTGGAAACCCTAAAATGCAAGGATGCTCTTCTATAGCAATTACCTTCTTATGTTGTCTTAAAAACCTTAAATTGCTATGAATTTTCTCCATCCTTATTTCTTTATTATGCTACTCTTGAAACCCTAAAGTGCAAGGGATAACCTCTACACTACTTTCATTTTTATTACTAGGCGAGAGTTTTATTCTAGTTTTAGAAAAAATATGATTTACTTGGTATAAACTTGACCCCTTTTGTCATATTTATTTTAGAATTTTCCTCCACATCTTCCTTTGCACCTTTAATTGCTTCTGAATTTGAACTTACACATTGTACTTTGTCACCCCTTATATCCTTTCATATTTTTTCTAACGATTGATCTAAGTGAGCTATGGTGGCCTTTGCCATATGATGTTATAGATAGGATTTATTTACTTCTTTTGGAGTGGAATATCCTTGATCTAATGTAGCTTCTATTATAGTATGACTTCCTTGCTTTATCATGGAGTTTATCTCATGACCAAAAATTTCTCTCTTTCTTCATAGTTTTCACTTTGCAATCTCTTGCCATGTGTCCACTCTCATAACTTTGGCATCAAATTGCAATATTTTCATAGTCCACTTGTTGATCCCATTATCTTGATTTAGATTAAATATTAATGGAATGTGGAAAAGGTTTTGAAATGTCCATAACAACAGGTTACATACAACATGTTTTTGCTCCTTAACAGTTACTCCCTCTATGAATTCCCCTAGGGTTATCCCTATATTCTTCAAAATATTCTCATTGATAAGCTTATATGGAATTCAAAAGCTTAATCCATACTAGATTCTTTAATAGTTTCTGTGTTGACAAAAAAAAACACTTTGTGGTCTTAAATAAAAGGCATCTCTTCTCCTAAACATTCCACAACCCATTATTTTATCCTTGATTTTTGAACTATAAAAGGAGATGAGGAAAAAATATTTAGGAAGAAAAGTCAGAGTAATTTGAATTCCATCCCCACTTCCACTTGATCCAATTTTGAATCTCCAAAAATCGTGGCTAGTATATGTGGAACTTACATATCAACCTCTACTTTTAAGAACCATTATATCATGTTCAATCATCTCATCCTTGATAATCACTTTTGGTGTAGCATTTGTTACCTAGATCAAACTTGCCATATATTTACTCTTCTACTTATCTCCAAATTGGGTATCCATACTTCCAACTAGGGCATCTTGACTTCCCATTAGGGCTTTCAACTATGAATTTCTTTCCATGAGACCTAGTTGGGCTTGCTCCTAGCTCACACTCACTTTCCTTTATGCTTTATCATTATTATATATATATTTTTAAATGGTTATATGGTATTGAACGGTATAACATTGTGATTACATAGTTATTATGCATGTATGGTTTGGTAAAACTTAAACTTGGGTCTCCACCTTGAAAGTTGAGGAATTTAATTGGATGAACTAATACCATTTGATTATTATTATTATTATTATTTAATTGGTTATATGATATTATAAGATTTGAATCTAATAATGTGTATAAGTGTATGAGAGATAATTAACACCTTAAATGTTATGTGTTCTTTAAGCATGTATGTTGAAAAAAATAACTTTTAACTATGTTTTTGTGGGTGCATCTTTAAAATATGATGTAAGTTTTAAGTATCTTAGACATCCCACATAAGCTTATTTTCTAATAGCAAACTTGCATATAATTTGTCATAATTTAAATTAATGAAGCATCATCTATATTAACATCATGGTTGTATTAATGCATTTTGTCACAAGTTGTATTAATATATCACAAGTTATATTATTGGAGAAATATCAATTGTAAAGTAATGATTTAAACATAAAAATCATTTATAAAAATGCTTTCCATTTATATTGCTTCACAATGCCTTGAATATTAACTAATTATTTTAAACTAATTTAAAATTATTATGATTAGATTATTTTAATAATCTATGTGTGGCTTCTATTGGGGGCCACTCCCATTACAAAATAATAATAAAAAAAACATTACAATTCAAAAAAGTAAATTAAAGCAAACCCATCTTTGCCTTTCTATCAAAGATATTCTCCATCTTCAAACTGCTAAGTTTCTATTATCAACTATTTTTTTTAAGGAACTAACAACAAGAACATTCCTTACATGAAACATAACTGTTGAGAAATGTAGCTCGGACAGGAACTTCTTGCACAGGCTTCAGGATGAACATGCTAGAAGTGGTTCGAGACATTTCTAATTCTATTTTGAAATTCACTTAAGTCATTTTCTATTTTTAAGTTCACTTAAGTGATTCTATTTTGAAATTCACTTAAGTGATTTTATATTTTCAAGTTCACTTAAGTGATTCTATTTTGAAATCCACTTAAGTGATTTTCAATTTTAACCTTACATCTCAAGATGATATGAGATCTAATCTTAGGGTTAGACAGATTAGGGTTACTTTTTTCAAAGATAAAAAGAGAAGGTCGAGTGTTTTACACACATAAAGAAGAGAAGGAGAACCAATTGCTGAAGGAAAACTACAAGCTTAGGAGGAGAAGAACAATGAAATTGTTGGCCAAAAAAGGTAGTAAGAGAGCAGGGTGTTCTGTTGTAGATGTAGCTTCCTTTATTTGTAATATTTCAGGTTCATAATATATTTAACTTCCGTTGTTCATGCTGTTTATTTTTTCCAGCCATCTGTGTGACTATTGCATGTTTGAATAAATTATTTTCAAATCTGATTTATTTTAAAATAACATAGGACAACAATTATATAGGGTTAGAAAAATTTATGTGGTATCAGAGCTAGGTTCTGTGATTGAGATCCTCAATAATTTACATCAGTAGATCACTGATGGATATTAAAAGAAAAAAATAGTTAGAGGGTTTCAAATTTTTTGCTTGAAGGACTAAGTTTATTTACAGGACAATTTTTTGAGTAATTCATATCAGATCTAAAATTTTGTGCAGTAGATCTCAAAGATGGCAACAACTAGCCTCAGATTTGAGAATAGATTGGAAGGTACCTCTAATTTCTTACCCTGGAAAGTTAGGTTAATGTTCTTATTGGAAGAGAATGATCTCTGGGATATTGTTAAGGATGATGTGACTCTACCTACAGATCCATATAAATTGGCAACTCACAAAAAGAAGGAAATGAAGACCAAGTAGATGATCTTGGATGCAGTGAAGGATCACATGATTCCTCATATATTTGAGAATACTAAGGTAAAGGAGATGTTTGATGCCCTAGTTAGCCTCTACCAGAGCGAGAGCATAAACAAGAAGATGATATTGTGGAACAAAATCAGATCTATGGAGATGACCAGATCTAACACTGTTACGAGTTACCTGATGAAGACCACATAAATTTGTGATCAATTGGCAGCAATTAAGGAGAAGGTTGAAGACACAAATTTGGTGAACGTGGCATTGAATGGTTTCTCAGCTTCATGGGAACCATTTGTCAAAGGCATTTGTTCTCGTGAGCAGCTTCCCACCTTTGAAAAACTATGGGATGATTTCATGTAGGAGGAGACTTGGATAGAGTCAAAGGCCAGCAAAAAAGGTGGTGATGATAACCTAGCTCTATTTGGGTAAACTAAGAAGGGCAGAGGTAAAGGACCTAGTAAGGGTAAGGTAAAGAGTGAGAAGTCAACCTCAATGTCAAGGAAGATGGACTTGAGCAAGATAAAATGCTTCATTTGTCATAAGCACGACCATAATGCATCACAATGTCCTAATACAGAGAGCAAAGGGAAGCAACAATAGACGCAGGTAGTAGCCTCTACAGAAACTCGGATGAGTGAGTTTGTTGCTAAATTCTAGAAGGATTTCTCGTTGGTCTCTTATCTTTCTACCAATATGGTTCCAAGAGATGCTTGGTATGTGGATAGTGGGGCATCTCGACACATGACATCAGTCCAACAGTGTTTTACCAGTCTACAAGAGCAGGACTCAAGGGTTCAGGTTGAGCTTGGTGATGATACCAAATATCCAGTTGCAAAAATTGGCACCATTCTTTTTTTACTCCAGTCAAGGAACTCTTTAGACTTTGACAATGTTTTTTTTTGTTCCAAGTCTCAAGAAGAACTTGCTTTCAGTTTTGGTTATGGAGGATAAGGGTTATGTAGTGGAGTTCAAGAACCAACATGTCCTTATTAGACCAAAAGAATCTAACCCAAAAATAGCACAAGTGATAGGGGTTAGATAAGGTAGTCTATACAGGTTGGAGGGTGAACCTATTCGAGCCCTAGTTCATAGTAGTAACAATTTGTGTGAGTTTTGGCACAAGAGGATGGGACACCTGCATCATAGAGTGTTGCTTATTCTGAGGGAGATAGTGACAGGTCTTCTAGAGTTTAGCATTGAGCAACAAGGATAATGTAGAGGGTGCACACTTAGCAAGCATGCCAAGGCTATTTTCCCAAACAACAAGCATAGGTCTAAGGAGATACTAGATCTAGTACATTTGAATGTTTGTGAATCGATGTCAATAGCATCAATTTCAGGTAGCATGTAGTATGTTTCTTTTATTTATGATTTCTCTCGTAAGACATGGATCTACTTCTTAAAGACCAATGATGAAGTCTTTAGCAAGTTTCAAGAGTTCAAAGCTCTAGTTGAGAACCATACAGAGAAGAAGATCAAGGTCTTGAGATCAGATAATGGGGGTGAATATACCTCCAAAGAGTTTAATGGTTTCTGCAAGCAGGTAGAAATCAAGAGGGAGCTGACTGTTCCATATAATCAACAATAGAATGAGGTTGCAGAATGAAAGAATCAATCCATCATAGGGGCTTCTAGGGCCATGATTCATGACCAGGGCTTGTCGATGTTTCTTTGGGCAAAAGTATGCAACACAATAGTCTACATCTAGAACAAGTATCCTCATAGGATCTTGGAGGACAAGACACCAAAGGAGGCATTCACTAGTGTGAAACTAGAGGTGAGTCATTTTTGCATCTTTGGATGTCCAGTTTATATCTATGTTTCAATAGAGAATAGGACTAAGTTGGAGCCCTCTAGTAGGAAGGGTTTATTTGTAGGATATAGTGAGACCTCAAAAGTTTACAGGGTTTATATTCCAAATAAGAGGAAGACAATAGTGAGCAGGGATGTAAAGTTTGAGGAGGACGTTGCATCGCAAAATTTCCATGAGCCTATTCTAGTGATAGAGAATGAGGAGCAGAAAGCTCCGAAGGTTGAGCCAGGGTCACCAAAGATACTAGTGGTTTCCAGTTCAGGACAACAACCTTTACGTGAAGAGGAGATATTAGTCCCTTCCAGTTCTATCAAGAGACCTCAATGGCTTACACAGACATTGAGGGATTATCAAGAGTATGTTGAGGCTCCTAGCAGCATGATTAGGGGAGCAAACCTCCAAGGAAATTTTCAAACAACATGGCATTAATGAGTAACATCATAAATTCAGAGCCTTCTATTTTTCAGGAGGCAACAGACCAGCAGGTTTGGTGGGATGCCATGGTGGACGAGTACACCTCCATCATGAAGAATTATGTTTGGGATATAGTGCCAAGATCGAAGGGGAAGTCAGTTGTGAGTTCTAGGTGGCTCTACAAAATTAAGCATGTTGCAAATGGTAGCATCGAGAAGTTTAAGGTAAGGTTTGTGGTGAGAGGGTTCTCCCAAAAATAGGGAGTGGACTATGAGGATACTTTTTATCTAGTCGCCAGATACACTTCCATTAGAGAAGTTATATCTTTAGCTTCATTCATGGGATGATGGATTCATCAAATGGATGTGAAGACAACTTTCCTTAATGGGATCATTGAGAAAGAAGTGTACATAGAGTAACCTCATGGCTTTGAGGTAAATGGGAAGGATTCCCATGTTTGTAGGCTGAAGAAAGCCTTATATGAACTCAAAAAAGCATCGAGAGCATGATATTCCAAGATAGATGAATACTTGTAGAGTGTGTGTTTCTCCAAAAGTGATGTAGATTCTAATCTATATTACATATTTGTTGGGACTGATCTACTCATTTTGGTGTTATATGTAGATGACTTGTTTCTTACAGGTGCAAAGAAGCTCATTGCAGGGTGTAAAGCAGATATGGTAGCTGAGTTTGAGATGGACATTGACATGAGGTATTACTTCTTAGGTTTGGAGGTTTGGTAGAGACCAAGGGAGATATTCCTTGGGTAGGGTAAGTATGCAATTGAGATCCTGAAGAGGTTTCAGATGGAGGACTGTAAACCTATGGCCACACCCATGATCACTAATATGAAGAAGGTGACAACTTCAGAATCAGAATTGGTGGACCCTACATTGTATAGGTAGTTGATAGGATCCTTGATGTATTTGGTCAACACTCGACCATATATATGTTTTGTAGTGAACACCTTGAGTTAGTTCATGGTGGAGCCAAGGCAGGAGCATTGGATAGCATCAAAACATGTGCTCAGATACTTGAGGGGCACGGTGGAGTATGGTCTAAGATATCTTGGATATGGTGAAGTGAGGTTGCAGGGGTATACATACTCATGTTGGGCAGACAAAATAGTAGATAAGAAGAGCACCTCAGGGTGTTGCTTTAGCTTGGGATCAAGCATGATATCCTGGTTCAGCAGGAAGCAGACTTATGTGGAACTTAGCTCAATAGATACCGAATACATGGTAGCTAGTGTTGCTAGTTGTGAGCCCATATGGCTTTGCAAGTTGCTTACAATATTGATTGATCAGGAGTTGGATCCCATGGTGATATACTGTGATAATCAGAGTTGTATCAAAATCTCTAAGAATCCAGTATTTCATGATAAGTCCAAACACATAGATATCAAATATCACTTCATACAATACATGATTTAGAAGGGAGCCGTAAAGCTCTAGTATATTCTCACAGATCAACAGGTAACTGATATTCTGACCAAGCCCTTAGTAAAAGGGAAGCTTGAAGCATTCAGAGACAAACTTGGATTGGTGCAACATTCCTTCATCGCTAAGAGGGAGTGTTGAGAAATGTAGCTCGGACAAGAACTTCTTCACAGAGGCTTCAGTATGAACGTGCTAGAAGTGGTTCGAGATATTTCTAATTCTATTTTGAAATTCACTTAAGTAATTTTCTATTTTTAAGTTCACTTAAGTGATTCTATTTTGTAATTCACTTAAGTGATTCTATTTTGAAATTCACTTAAGTGATTTTCTATTTTAAACCTTACATCTCAAGATGAGATGAGATCTAATATTAGGGTTAGAGATATTAGGGATACCTTTTTCAAGGATAAAAGGAGAATTTCAAGAGTGTTTTACACACAAAAAGAAGAGGAGAACAAATTGTTGAAGAAAAACTACAAGCTTAGGAGGAGAAGAATAGTGAAATTGTTGGCCAAAAAAGGTAGCAAGAGAGTAGGGTGTTTTGTTGTAGTTGTAGCCTCCTTTATTTGTAATATTTTAGGTTCAGAAATATATTTAACTTCTGTTGTTCATGTTGTTTATTTTTTCTAGCCATTTGTGTGACTGTTGTATGTTTGAATAAATTATTTTTAGATTTGATTTATTTTAAAATAACATAGGACAACAATTATCTAGGGTTAGGAAAATTTACAATAACTCCAACAAATAATAGGAAAACAACCATAACAATCATCCCTCAAAGAGGAAATTAGTTCGATTATTTTTCTTCTGTAAAAGAGATTCTTCCTCTTTTAAAGTGGCAAGATCTGCGAATGCATTTTTGCACTTCAAGCTCCTAAGGTAATATCTAGTTGTAACACATTTTGTAGGATCTTCATTTTTAGAAAACTGACTATCATCGATTGTTTTATTATTATCTCCAATAATATTGTCTAAGGTGCTAATCTTTTCAATGGAACCATTTGGATGGTCTTTAGTAACCATTTGACTTTAATCGATGATCTTATTCAAATTATTCTTTTGGGGTTTGAGTCTTTTGTTGTTCTCATGATTCTTGCTGGACAATTGGTGAATTTGGAGGATGAGCTTCTTTATTTTAGATTGGGATATTTAAAGGTTTTGAATCATTCATATGCAAGGCCTTCTCCACCAAGAAGGAATCATAGCATGATCGGATGACCAAACATCTATTCTTTAGGTGGTCATATTACTAATAGCCATAACATCTTAGGGAGAAGTTTTCATATTCAATATTTTGGATCCATTCCCTTTTGCTTGAGGAGATAGTAATGGATTGAGGTCTAGGAACTGAAACATCCATCCAAACAACCAATCTTGCTTTACTCATATTAATTTTACTAGACAAATTTTCTTTTGTTTGGGTATCCATATACTGGAATGCACCAATGTCATTACCATTTTGGTGAATATCTTCTCTCTCCAAAACTCCATGGGGAGAGCATAAAGATTCATCCAGACTGGGAAGCCATTAACTTCTTCTATAAAGGGGTTGAAACTAGGAGTCCAAGGTATTATATAAACATCCCTTTGTCAAAAAAACCAATTAAATATATAATCCATTACCCTAACTCTATCCGCTAAATAAAAAAAAGAAACAAAAAATAAAATTTTGGATAGGAGAGTTACTTGGAATTCTATACTAGTCCACCAATATTTAATGTATCCTTTGAGCTCCTCTAGGCCTGGTCTTTTGTCCTTGAGTTTGCAAATAATTGTTCAAGCTTCATGATCAATTAGATCCAACCCAAATTCATCCTCCAAAATCCTGATAGAGGGTAGAGGTTCATTCACTCACGAACCCAAAGATCCCTGAGAGATATTTCTTGTGATCGAAGAGGATTTCTCATAGACTGAAGAGACGGTTTGCAAACAACCCTCTTCCTTCAACGCTTGACTGAATCTAGGGTTTGCATCCCTTTGGAGAAGATTATAGCCAAAATTTTCACTTTGTTCCATCGCTTGACTACACCTTGAGTTTGGGCATCCATATACTAAAATGCACCAATGGCATTATCGATTTTGGTGAATATCTTCTCTCCCCAAAACTCCATGGGGAGAGCATAAAGATTCACCCAGACTGGTAAGCCATTAATTTCTTCTGTAAAGGGGTTGAAACTAGGACTCCAAGGTCTTATTTAAACACCCCTTTGTTCAAAAAACCAATTAAACCTATAATCCATTACCCTAACTCTATCTGCTAAATAAAAAAAGAAACAAAAAATATTTTTTTGGGTAGGAGAGTTACTTGGAATTCTGTACTAGTCCACCAATCTTTAATGTATCCTTTGAGCTCCTCTAGGCCCAATATTTTATCCTTGAGTTTGCAAATAATTGTTCGTGCTTCATGATCAATTAGATCCAACCCAAATTCATCCTTCAAAATCCTGATGGAGGGTAGAGATTCACTCACTCGCGAACCCAAATATCCCTAAGAGATTTTTTTTGTGACCTTAGAGGATTTCTCATAGACTGAAGAGACAGTCTACGAACAACCCTCTTCCTCCAATGCTTGACTGAATCTAAGGTTTGCATCCCTTTGGAGAAGACTACAGCCAAAATTTTCACTTTGTTCCATTGCTTGACTACATCTTGAGTTTACACCGCTTTCATGAAGACCTTCGTGAAGACTCTAGCCACAAAATATTATGATTAATTAATCAAAATAGAAATATAATATATTTTAATTTTTATGGAAGGGAAAGTATTTCATATCCCAAAGGGGTATTAACACATCATTTGTACATAGTAATCAACAAAGAAGTAATATCAAGTGTCATTAGCTCAACATATTATATTCCTCAACATTTTGAGGAGACCCAAGTTCAAATCTTACCAAATGATACATGGATAATATCCAAGCTCTGTTGTTGTTGTAATACATGGTGATGATGTAACACATGTGAGATCCATTTCAATCCCATATAACCCATTAAAAAAAAAACCAACAAAAAAAATTTAAAAAAATCATGAAAAACAACATCTAAGAACGCACCAAAAAGGTACTAAACAAAATGATACTTCAAAATTCTTCACAATTTCTTTCTCTTGCAGGATACTACTCAATTAAAGACTGGTTGACCATATTTTCCTTCATTATTGGATCCACGTTGTGGACATACCTTGATCATCTCTTGCTTTACTTTTGGACCTACATTGTCTTCATTTTAAATATGAAAAAAAAAAACCATCATTGCATCCACTTTATTCTGACCCAAAAAAATTTGTTAACATCTTGAAGGACCCAACTTTTGTTTCAACTCAAAAATCGCTATGTTAAGACATCTTGAAACTTGACAATAAGAAATAGGAGGCATACTATCTGCTAGCGCAGGATATGTAGTATTCTCCTCTTTTGAGAAATTTTTTGTTACTTGTTTAAAAAGATATTATGAAGTTTCTATTATAATCGTTAAAACTGAATTAATATATGAATAGATTGTACCAAGTTCGCACTACTGATAGGACCTAATCTCAATTTGACCCCTCTCAAGCAAGCATTAGGAGACTCTTTAAGCACATCTCACATTATCTAATTGACCTGTACAACCTTGTCTGAATGTGAGAACATTTCCTTAAGCACCTCTTACATTACTAATTGACTTATACAACCTTGTCTGAATGTGGAGAACATTTCTAATCAGGGAAGAACAATCTAATCATGTGAATTACTTGGAAAAACCTTCTGCTATGACAATTTGTTTGGATTTTGTTCAAAATTGCTCACCCTAACTGAGGTTCCTTGAAAAACTTTCCAATTGCAATAGGAATAGTCAAATTCAATCCCATGTAGGATCTTTCTTAATTTAAGGTCTAATATTTTAAAAATATTTGAAATTTTTTAATATCTGTTTAGACCTTGAATTCTAAACCTTCCTATTTTAGAATTCAATAACATCAAAGTTCAATAACATCTAAAAGATTATTCAACAAAAACAAATTATTTTAGAATTGGCATGCCCAAGAAAGTCCTGCTTGCGCACTTAAAAAGGAAATTGTCATCTTTAACACATTGAAAAAGGGTAAAGCAATTTACAGTCTTTACAATTATTTTTTTCTATGTTAGACTATGTCAGCCCTTATTAAAAAGGACAATTATCATCGTATATGGTGCGCTTTGTTAGCATGATGACAATCCATTTTCCTTTTTCTTTTTGTTCCCTTGACACATAAAGCTGACAAATTCTTTTCCAAATTATTAAATTCAAAGATTACCTTATCGGAATCATGGAAGGCCCCTCTGCAGAATATGGTCCCAGTTGTTAAAAAAACACTGTTATACTTAGCCTCATGTGAGTTTTATATTAAAATAAGTTACAATTTGATGCTTTGAAAAATCAGTTTTAAATTTTATTTTAGGAATCACCCCCAATCAGACAAAAGGTATTTGAAATCAAGAGAAAAATAACAAACACCTGAAATTTTGAATTTTTTTCTTTAAAATAATTGTAAATAATTTATACCACAGAACACAATAATGCACAAAGTCCATGATACAAAAGCACATTCCTACATAATCATCACCGTCGTCTGCAGAAAAATATGAACAATCCCCCACGACACCAACCTTTTTTATCCACTATTTTCTTACACAGACCAGACAAGCCTGCTTTAACGTCAAAAGCTCCATAAATATTTCACAGCTCTCTGAATACAAAACCAGCTTTAACAACAGAATCCACCATTTTTCATGGTTGGCCTCCAAACAAAACAAATACACATCAGAACACAACAAAAACAAAACAAAAAAAACACAGTTACACTTGTGGGTTGCTACGGAAAGATCCCAAAGCCTTAATGGCTGATGCCCTCAAAATGTGCTGATGGTATAGTGCTGCCACTGCTGCTCCAATAAAAGGTCCTACCCAGAATATCCACTGCATGCAACACCACATATACAAACATCCAACTTAATATACCAACTAAAATCTTTGTTTAGCATTGCATATTGCCAAAACATAGGACAAATTAGCAGTACTAACCTGGTCATCCCATGGCTGCTGGTGGCCATAAATGACAGCTGCTCCAAAACTCCTAGCAGGGTTGATGCCTGTGCCAGTGATTGGGATGGTGGCCAAATGCACCATGAATACTGCAAACCCAATAGGCAGTGGAGCCAATACCTGCATATTAACCCTCATCAGCCTTATTTCAAGACAACCACCTTAATCATCTAGGGACTCAACATGGAATTCTTGTAATCAGCAAACATGAAGAGAAAACTTACAGGCACATGAGAATCCCGGGCACTGCGTTTGGGGTCTGTGGCAGAGAAAACGGTGTAAACCAAAACGAAGGTACCGATGATCTCAGCGGCCAAACCTACACCCTTGGTATAGCCATGGGCCACAGAGTTGGCTCCGCCTCCATATCTATCATAGTAGGACTTCTGAAACGCCTTCACAAGCCCACAGCCACAGATGGCTCCCAAGCACTGGGCCACCATGTAGAGCACAGCCCTTGGGAAGGACACCTTCCTGGCCAAAAACAGCCCAAATGTAACTGCCGGGTTTATATGCCCACCTGCACACCAACCGCAAATACACCCATATCAATACTCAAAAATCATATCAAACAACATCAGTAAAACAGATAACACATGGGCTCAATTCCCAAGGGGCTTCGCTTCTCTAACCTGAGATGCCGGCAGTGCAGTACACCAATACAAAAATCATTCCTCCAAAAGACCACGCAATCCCCAGGAGGCCAACGCCACGGCAATCATTGCTGTTTCTCTTATGGCCGACGACTGTCGCAACGGTTATATACAAGAAGAGCAACGTTGCAATGAACTCTGCTATGAGAGCACGGTAGAATGACCAGAGCTTGAACTCTCCAAAATCAACAAAGGGAGCCGGTGGGGGATCTGTGTAATCCTTGGCCGCAAATCCTTGCTGCTGCTCCACTTCTTTCCCACCTTCCTTGGCCATGATCTCTATCAGAAGACTTAGGACTTGATGTTTGATAAACAGAGGGGGAGGGAGAATCAGGAAGAAGAAGACGATTAGGAAGAGAAGGCACAGCAGCCTGCAAGGAGGCAGGAGAAGTGGTCAGTAATGTAGTAGTGTAGCTGTAGGGATATCATGTGAAGTACTTATTGGCCACGGACCCAGCCACAGTGTACCCTACTGACCACCGTCTCTGTCATACCTCCCTGGCATAACCAACGGGCAATCCCTACAAATTGACATTACGGAATTTTGCTACGAATCCTCTAGAGCCTACTATTCCCTTCTACTGTTCAGCTTTGTATACGTTGGAAACTGTATCCAAACAAAAAATAAATGTTAAACCGTGGAATCACCCCAACGGTAGAGAAATTATTCCTGCAATAACAGCTGCTAGAGCTGGAGGAATGTCCATAGACGTCTTATCGGAACCATTGTTTTTAATGGTGATGTTACTGACATTATTCGTTGGATTCTCAGCACATACATCGATATTCATGAAGTTGGTATTAAGTTGGGGGCTCCAAGCTTTTTACCATGTTTTGTTTTGTTTTTTTGTTTTTTCTCGGCACAACAGGGCTCCACATGCAACTATTTTAATTTTAAAAGCAGTAAACCCAACAAAAGAGTATCCCTAATCTTGAGGGCGTGCTATTTGATATTAGAGGGATAGTTTCAAAAAGATTGGTTGGTAGTTGTCAAATGTTCTAATTTTGAGGAGAATTGTTGAAAAGAAGAGTTTGGTTGGTAGTTGTCAAATGTTTATTGAAAAGCAAAGCTTTAGTTTTGTAGAAAAAAGAGTACCCCTAATATTTGAGGGCTGTGCTCTTTGACATTAGAGGGTAGCTTCAAAAAGATTGGTTGGTAGTAATTGTTGAAAAGAAGAGTTTGGTTGGTAGTTGTCAAATGTTTGTTTGTTGGTAAGTTATCTTAATTAGATTATTTGAATGGTCTCCAATGCAAAGCCTTAAAATTGCAAAGTATTGAAAAGGATATGTTGATTGGTAGTGGTCAGATACTTGTTAGTGAATTGTCATAATTCAGAGGCCAAGCTTTAATTTTGCAGAGAATTGTTGTCAAGAAAAGTTTGGTTGGTAGTTGTCCAATGTTTGTTTGTTGGTAAGTTGTCTTAATTAAATTATTTGAATGATGGCTTGCTTTGATTAGTAGTGGTTAAATACTTGTTAATGAATTATCATAATTCAATTCTTTAAATTAAGTAAGATCTTATGGACTTTCATTGGACTAGGATAATCTCTATTTAAAAACGTTTTGTAAAAGGAATTAGGTGACCCTGCACTCATTTCCCAAACGGTGGGAACTAGGTATTATCATGAAATTTCTATGAGATAACGGTAAAATGCTTTGGATTTGGCATGTCCTCGACTTGGAAGTCCTACGGCCTGGACAGCACTGAATACGGATCCCTCCAGCAGCCGGTGGCTCCCTCCGCCGTTTTCGCTTTCTGGCAGCGCCGTGCCGCCTTTTCTACAGCGTTAGTTGGCGGTTCACCGGTCAGAGGGACTTACAAGTGTTGTTTCCGGGCTCCATCCCGTGGGGCGTGATTCTCTGGACCGACCAGCCGAGGTGGGGGGTGTGCCGTGGGTGGAGTCGGTCCACGTCGCCGCCGACCGACCTGCCCGCTACCCCATCATGCCGTCGAAGTACCGGCAACGGCTACCCTTCTTTCTTCTTTTAGTTGCATGGTCGGCCCCCACTTCCATTATTGTGCTGTCCCTACTACCCCACTGTCGAAAGAGACCCGTCGTGGTAATCTTCCGTTTCATAACATTTTGTAGCGATATATCCTGTAATTTTTTTGGTTATATAAAAGGTGGTTAAAGCCTCTATTTTAGTAATTGGTAAGAATAGGATTTAAATCATAAGTATTTAATATAAGTATATAAGTATTTTTGTAGATGCCTTCTTGTTTTTATTTGTAAATATTTTTTTGGTTACATAAGCTAGTTGGTTAAAGCCACTATTTTTAGTAACTGGTAAGTACAGACTTCAAACCACAGATAATGTTCTCAAGAGGGTTCAAATCACAGGAACTGCTTCCAACAACTTATTCGTCTTGTTGTTTGTTGTTGTTGACCTGACGTGAGATGTACACCACGCACTCAAAGGATTCAGCACAGACTACTACCTTTGCAAAAGTTGTTTGTTGTTGTTGACCTGGCGTGAGATGTAGACCACGCACTCAAAGGATTCAACACGGACTACTACCTTTGCTGAAGCTGTTTGTTGTTGTTGACCTGACGTGAGATGTAGACCACGCACTCAAAAGATTCAGCACGGACTATTACCTTTGAAAAAGTTGTTTGTTGTTGACCTCGCGTGAGATGTAGACCAGGCACTCAAAAGATTCATCACGGACTACTACCTTTGCTGAAGCTGTTTGTTGTTGTTGACCTAGCGTGAGATGTAAACCACGCACTCAAAGGATTCAGCACGGACTACTACTTTGCTAAAGCTAAAAGGGTGCCTTTAAGTTTAAAACTAAATCTCTTCTTAACAAATACTTCAACAATCAAAATTTTACCAATCCGCAACATTTCTTTCTTCCGCACGTCTTTTAACCACAAACTGGGACGGGCGGTGAATTGGCTCAATTTTCCATGGCTGATGCCGTGCGTTTTGCTGCTGCGGCAGCTGCTTGGAATTGCCTGATTTTTAATTAGTGGTCATACTCGTGACCCGTTGAACGCGTGCTGGTTCTTCTAATAACGTGCTTATTACTTATTTGTACGTCCACCGGTTGGATGAGGCAGCTCAATGTGCATATATTGTCCCATGCTTCACCCCATGGCGCGTGACTCCTATGCCTATATGTAGGTAGTTTTCGTTCCTATGCCTGTGTGTAGGGTAGTTTTCGTGTTGGCCCTTAAAGCAATCATACTCCTTATAGAAAAATTGGGATATTATTTAATTATAATTCGATAAGATTTGTATAATTTAATAAAAGTGGAACTCTTGATATATAAGAGTTGGTTACAATTACATTTTTTTTTTTATAACTGTCAAGTATAAGGTTTAAATCACATGAGTTGATTTCACCAAACATATTCCACCTTGGTGTATAAGGTTTAAATCACATGAGTTGATTTCACCAAACATATTCCACCTTGTTGTTGTTGACTATATGTAAGGGAACCACTAATGGCTTCATATTCATATGTTATGATAGGTTTAATACGCAGGTTCAACACGCACTCGGAGGATTCAAACAAGTAACTACTAATCCACCTAACTCTTAAAGACATAAACGTTTAGAAATTTGATCCATTAAGTTAATATCATTTAATTGGCAAATATGAAATTGATACTTAATTGAAGCATTTTATTTTTCAAATAAATAAATTAAAAATAAAAATTTAAAATAATTTTATTTATATTATAATAATATTATGTTATTATATGTATATTTATAGGTTATGAAGTTTTATTTTTATTTTTTAAATTAAAAAAAAAAATGCTTTTCATACTCTTTTTAATTGTGATATGGTAAGTGTTGGCCACGGATCCCGATCCCCCACCTGGAAAGGACTAGGTGTGTTAATGCGCCTTAGACCCGTAAACCAACATTGAAAGGATGGGAGGAAGGGATGCCCTCCGTGCCGATTTTCGGAGAAGGTCGACTCCTTTCCTAACCTACTTGGGGGTTTTTAGATAAGGGTGCAGGAAAGAGATTAAAAAAAGGGAAAGAGATCTGGAAAGAGATTGAAAAAGATAAGGGAACAAGAAAGAGATGTAAATATCATGCGTTTTGGGTGGGGGGAGAACAAGCAGCACGATCATAAATTTGCATTCGAACCAACATCAATTAAAACAAAGCATTTAACAGAAATTGCAACTGTTATTCTATCTTATGTATCCTTCTATTTAGTATTCCGGGTCCAATAATCACTAATGCCCAAATCTAGAATTCATAATTTAGACAGACATAAATGTAAATGGACATGAAGCAGAAATACTAGCAGAAAGCAGCATAAAAGACAGAGACAAGAAGCAGAGCCAAGGATGCTTTGAATTAATTAGAAGGTGGTTCATCACAAGAGAGTCCTCTAGCAATATGTCCCCCTTCTACCTTTGTACAATAATATGGTGCAGCTATTTATAGCGCAATTTTCCCCCTCAATTACAACTTTGGGCACAAAATCCCAGACCTGACAAAAGCTACAAAAGTTGATAAAAGTAGCTGATGTTGACCTCTGCGGGTAAAGAATGTACTTGCAGCAAGGTCCACTTGAAAATTTAACAGCTACGTGGCAACCCAGTAGATGAAACCTCCAGTCAGTTTGAATGAGGGCAGACGCAATACAATATGTTTGTTCACACTCATCTGTCCGGTACCCTGGCGGCACACCTTCTGTCACATCTTTGACTCGAATATCGAGGCTGGACACCTGTCAACATCTGATGGGGGAAGAAATTATCTTTAAAGCTCATGTTTTATATCCCGCCCGACTGCGCACAAAACTGGAGCGCAATCGGGCGGGGCAGCGCAGTCGGGCGGGGCTCGACACTTAAAATATTTCAACAACATTTTCCTGTCTTTTCGCTTTATTACGCACAAATTGATGAGCGCAGTCGGGCGGGGCAGCATATTCGGGCGGGGCCCGACACTTAGAATATTTCAACAACATTTTCTTGTCTTTTCGCCCTATTGTGCACAAATTGATGAGCGCAGTCGGGCGAGGCCCGACACTTAGAATATTTCAGTAGCATTTTCCTGTCTTTCCGCCCTATTGTGCACAAATTGATGAGCGCAGTCGGGCGGGGTCCGACACTTTGTCAAAATTTTGGCCCGAAATTGAGCTTCCTGGTCCTGCTTCTCGGGCCCATAACTTTTGATCCGCTGACCCGATCGCCTATTATAATATATCGTCAAAAAACTAAAAAAAAATTTGCGATAATAAAATATCCAAAGCTTATTTCATCCATTTTATCACCTCCATTTATGGCCCGCGAAAACCTAACACGTATGCTCCTTACCGCTTTAAAGCTCCGTATTTAGACCAAAGTTTATCAAAAAATAATGTGGCAAAAATGCCAACAGTAATTCTCTACATCTACATTTTTAAAATATAAAAGAAGCAATCTACACATTATTAAGTTTAAATTCAACCATAAACTATTTTTTATTTCATTGATTTTAAGTTTATTTTCTTGTTATATATGAAAATGTTAATTTTATTCTTTAAATGAGTGAGTTTTATTGATGTTGTCTTTACTTAAATATTTTTATGCAATAAAAGAACAATTTTTTATAAGTAATGATTCTTAATATAATATTTTTTATTAAAACAATTATTTAATAAAATTGGAACTAATTATCATCTTAAAAACCATTATAATTAACTATTTAAATTTTTAATTTGTGATTAAAGTTTTTTTAAGATACATAGGAAAGGTCTACAGGCAAGGATGCCACTTGCATTATCGGTGATGTGACCCGGTTCAACCCCCACGACGGATATGTATATGTATAAGAAGTATTTACTCAATAAACAAAAGATACATAGGAAAGTTAGTTACAACTGCACTATTTTTAGTAATTGGCAAGCGGAGGGTTGAATCCATATGAATCCCTCCTAATCCATATGAATCCATAGGGGTTGGTCTTGCGTGTACTGAAAAGATTCAGGATAAACTTTTACCTTTGCAAATTGATATACCCAAGATTTAAACCCAAATCTCTTTTTTAAAATATAACTAAACAAACAACTCTCTATCCACCATTCCTTAGAAACAACTAGTGATAAAAAGTTAAAAGAGACACAATTTTGAAGGTTAGTTTACATCTTACCTAAAGGCAAAAATTCCCGTTATTTGATGAAAAGATACTAAAATTTATTTAAGTGCAAGAAGTGTATATAATATAATTCATAATACATTGCATTATGCAAAGTTAAAGGAGGCAATTTTTAAGTTTAGTTTACTTCAACACCTAAAGACAGATAATCTTTGAACTTGTACAACACCAACATATGCCATTTCGTTACTAAACATAAAATTTTCCGGTTAAAGCACACTACAGCATTAGATGAGACTACTCTCTTTAACTTTCCACTTCATTTTTCTGACATGCCATAAATAAACCGAGGAATCAATTACAGCTCAATATATTAGGCTTTCCAATGAATCTGACTTTAGCACACTTTATATGGCAAAACAGGGCAAGGGATCGATGAACATAGTACGAGACACTTTTGTGGCCCGGTCATGATATCCAAAGTTATCTTATCATTTTTATATTCCTATGATGGCCCAGTCATTTTATAGTGGATAAATAATAATGGGATAAGTTTGAGAAAGTGGCGTATGGACGAATTGGACCAACTTCAAGCAAACACAAACAATACTTTACTTACAATGGATCCTTTCGTATTATATTATTATTATAGATTGATTGGTATATATTATTATTATATATTCATGGTTGTTTTATTGAATATTTGTCAACTTGAAGTTGGTAAGTTAGTGGTTATTATCTTAAATTCTTTTAAGTTCTTTCATTGAAATAAGTACTTAGAATGTTTGTCAATTTGAGGTTAGTGGCTCTTATCCTAAATTCCTTCAAGTCTTTTCACTGAAATAAACACTTACCTATACAAACCATATAAAAAAAAACTCTTTATATCTATAATTTTTTAATAAAAAACAAACAATTTAACACTATTAAGCTTAAATTCTTGTTTAATGTAAAAACTTATAAACCATTTTTAACCTCAATTAATATAAATCTATGTGCTTGCAATGGAAAATGTCAACTTAACAATTTAAAAAATTCTAAATCACAATTTTATATAAAACATAAGTAACAATAATGTTATAATTTTTTTCAAAATTTCAAATTGATTTTACATTCATTAAAATATAAAATTAAAATTGTAAAATTTTGTTTTTTTATTGGTTATATAAAATTGAAATGATATTTTATATATTATAATTGTTAATATAATATTTTATTATATCGATTGATATTAATTTAATTGATTAGATTTCAACCAAAGTTTAAATTTTAAATAATATTCAAACTTTATTATAAAACCACCCTATAATAATAATATAATATAACTAAAATCTGTTTCAATTTTATATATCCAATTAATATATAAATAATATTTTATTATATTTTAATATAATTAAAAGTTAATCATCATGTGTATCTGGGTGTGGCGCAACGTTTTGGGTTTTGGTTCTTCTTCCGAAGGTTCAAGGTTCAAACCGTAGCGTGGATGAGTATGTGAGAGGTAGATATAATACAAATTATTAAATGCATTTTTTCCTCAAAATGAAAAGATTTGCTATATAGTATCATTCATAACGTCGCATTCTAAAAGGTTAAAGAGACGTCCTTTTGAAGGTTAGTTTACATCGTACCTAAAGACAAAAATTCCCCTCATTTGATGAGAAGATAAAAAAAATTATTTAAGTGTTCTTAATATAATATTATTTTTAATACATTGCATTATGCAAAGTTAAAGGACCATTTTTAAGTTTAGTTTAGGTTTTTTTAATAAAGATTCAGGATATTAAGTTCTTTTAATAAAAACTTAAGTTCAAAAAAAATTGGATCATACTTTTTGTGGGCATAACTTCCCTTGCTATGATTCATAGGCTTTCTTAATGGGAACCTAAGTTCAAAAAAAAAACTTGGGTCACACTTTTTGTTGGCCTACCAGTAAGAAACATCATTTGCTCTGATTCATAAACTCTTTTCATGAAAACTTAAGTTCAAAAATAAACTTGGGTCACACTTTAAGAAACTTCCTCACTCTGATTCAAACTAAAATTATCCAAATGAAACATTAACATTATTACACCAATAACTAACAAGAAATCTCCTTCCTTTAAAATTATGGATATGTCATTTCGTTACTAAACATTTTTTTCATTTAAAGCACACTTACAATATTAGATGATACTACTCACTTTTAACTTTCCACTTCACCGTTCTGACCTGCCATAAATAAAGTGAAATCTTTTATGGAGAAATTAGTTACAGCTCAATATATTAGGCTTTCTAATAAATCTAACTTTAGCACACTTTATATGGCAAGCCGGTGCAAGGGACCATGAACACAGTAGGAGACAGACTTCTGTGGATAAGACCACCATGAAATCCAAGGCTGTCTTTGTCATTTTCTATTTTCCTATGATGGCCCAGTCATTTTATAGTGAATAAATAATAATGGGATAAGTTTGACAAAGTGGCGTTTGAACGAATTGGACCAGCTTCAGGCAAATACAAGCATTAGAATACACAAAATGGTGAGCTAGATTCCCATGGGGCGTGCTCCTCCAGCTCATGCATTATAAGAGTGTCAGCAAAGCATGTGATGTGATGATAATGGTTCGCATGCATTATATGTAAAGCAATATAATCTTGTGCAGAACAAATCAGCTTTGGCATTCGTCCCCCTCTCTAAGATTCCAAGGGTTTATGAGTTATATGGTCAACGTAATGAAAGGTATGCCATAAAATCCAGGGTTTAATTATGATCAAGTATTGAGTGGAACCCAAGGGATATGGTTGATGATTGAGTTATGAAATTACATATTCTAAAAGAGATATGTTAGTTGGTAGTGGTGGGTTGTTCCAAGTCTATTTTATGTAAGGTTTGGGTTTTATTGACTTTGGCTAGATTTTCTTTGGAGTTTTATTGATTTTGTCTATTGTCCTTATTGGGATATTATACTAATATGTCTAATCTCATGTAGAGGCACAAGGAATCAAACTCTTAAAAAACCCGTGCTTTACCCTAAAACTTGTATCCTTGTTGGGATACCATAGCCTTATTTCTTTGGATTCTCATCCATGAGACCCAAGTTCAAACCACTACTTGTTGGATACTGTAATGATATGTCTTTGGGTCCTCATCTAGACGCACAAGGGATTGAACTCTTTAAAAACATGTGTTTTACCCTAAACATTTTATCTTTGTTGGGATACCATAGTATTATTTTTTTGGGTTCTCATCCAGGAAACCCAAGTTCAAATCACTACACAAGGGACGAGGGTTCTTTTAAAAAACCTATGCTTTATTGTAAATTTTTCGTTTGTTATAGTGATGTCTTTAGGTATGTCTTTGGATTTTCATTCAAAGACCTAAGTTCAAACCTTAGTCCAAGGGAATCAAGACCCTTTTAGAACCCATACTTTACCTTAAAATAGAGTCCTCGTTGGGACATTGTAGTGGTATATACAACTTTAGGTTTTCATTTGAAAGACCCAAATCTAAATCAAAAGGGGTTGGGTGTTGGATATTTTGAGTCCATAAAGTTGTCATTGATGTCAAAGCATGAGGTTGTCATTGATACCAAGAAGTGAGCCACCATTGATGCCAAGAGGTCAAAAGGAGCAATGCAAAGGTTGATGATAAAAGAGCTTCATAATATTCATTTTTGATATTATAGGAAGCATAAGTAAAAGGTTTTATTAAAAACCATGGATTGGCAAAATAAAAGGTTTTATTAAAAACCATGGATTGACAAAATAAAAGGTTTTATTAAAAACCATGGATTGGCAAAATAAAAGGTTTTCATAAAAACCCAAGGAGGCTTTTTATTCCACATTAAAAAGTCTAAAGGAAGGTTTAAATATTTAAATTCAAATTGAATTTAAATTTTATAAATAAATATTTATTTATTTGGAATAGAAAAACCTTAAAGCTATTCCGTCGACGTGCAAGTTGAAGTTACCTTTGTTGACATGTTGAAAGAAACAACAAGGCAATATAAATATTGCATTTGCTAAGGCAAAAGACATGCCTTTTGAATTTAAAAATGTGCTAAGGAAATTCGTGCGCTGCAAAAATTCGGATTTCGTGGAGTTTAATAAAATGTGGTGTATTGCTTCTAGCACCATTCGATGGCTAGCTCGAGTGGCATTTGTCTTGGCTCTTGTGGAAGGAAGGTTACGGGTTCGAAACCCGATGGTAGCAAAGTGTTGAAGCCCTTTTGGTTTTTCGTTTTTGATGACAATGAAAAGGAGAATAGAGTGCTTGGGCACTCTAGCTCACACGTGAGCGCTAGCTCACACGTGAGCGCTAGCTCACGCGACAGCCAAGGCCACGGCTAGAGCACTTGGGAGGCAGCGTCGTGGGTTCAAAACCCACTAAGGGCAAAGATACAATTTTTGGTTTAATTTTGTTTACCCTAAGGTTGTTGTAATAATATTAGGAGGGATAAGGTGATGATTAAAAGTGGATTATTTACTTATAAGCTAAAGTGATTTTTGGGCATGATAAAAGGTTGTTTTTGATAAATTAAAACTAAGGTAATTAATTTTTATCTTAGAAGAATAAATTGCATTATTTTATAAAGTATTTTATTTGATAAGTGCAATTTGAGAAAGGAGTTATAAGTAGAAATTGAGTTATATTTTATTAAAGAAATTTTGGTGAAATTTATGATGTTGAAATATTGAGATGGAGTAATAAGGTGTATTTGGGATTTGATTTATCATTGTGTTTTGTGAAAAGTGTTAGGGTGATAATTCTTGTCATCTAACCCTTTGTACTTGGCAAAGAAAGTTGTGATATTTGATCTAGGTTTTTGAAGGTCATCCTACATCAAAGAAAAAGGTATGGGCATATTCTTCCTTGGTTGAATTGATTGGTTGTTTAATCTAAAAAACAAATTTGGAGTGAAAAGGACTTAATTAGGTTTCCTTGTTGAGTTGTTGAGCTATATGTGAAGAGTGTTTTATGAGCATTATTGAGTGTGTTTGAGTTAATGCTTCAAGGTTTTCTGGAATAAAGAGTTGTTGATAAAACCTTGTTTGATAAGCATTGTTGTTGAAACCATTGAGTTGAGTGAAGAACTTGAACTAGGGTTTGGAAAGAACATGAGTATCATTGTTATGTGAGATTGGTTGATAAGCATTGTTGGAAACATTTTGAGTGAGTGTTCATATGCTTGGACTAGGGTTTGTGAGTAAGGATTATTTCATTGAGTAATTGGTTTAGTAGATTTGGTTGAGCCTAGTCAAGTGAATGTGTGAAGTGATTGTTGAAGTTATATGAAACAAATTATTTTATATTCAGAATTGATTTGAGAAGGATATTGAGGTGAATGTGAAGCATATTGAGTCTCTAACAATTCTCTATATGTTTCTAAAAGATTGATTGAAAGTGATTAAGCATTGTGATGAATGTAGAGCATATTGAGTCTCTAAAAATTCTCTTTATGTTTCTATGAGATTGGATAAGTTCTAAAGAGGACTTATTGAGAAGATTTGGACAAGTTCTAGTGAGGACTTGTAGAGCAGATTTGGACAAGTTTTAGAGAGGACTTGTGGACAAATTAGTGTGAGCTTTTGTAGAATATTACAAGGCATATTTGAGACAAGTATTTGAGAAGACTTGAGAGCAGAGTTGATTGATTGATTTGTTCAAACCTTGAGTTAAGGTTTGGGGAAGATCCAATAGAGTTGATTTGAGATTGAGTCAAACTTTGAGTTAAGGCTTGAGGACAAAGTTTGGGGATAAATTTGTACTAGACCAAAGGACTGTGTTTAGTACAAATTCGAGGATAGATTTTGGTGCAGATTTGAGGACAAGTTTGTGCCAAACCAGAGATAGAGATTGAGGACAGATTTGTACTAGATCGAAGTACTATATTTAGTGCAGATTTGAGACACAGTTTTGGAGGTGACAAAGTTGAGGACAGAGGTCTCCAGCCAGAGCATGGAGGACAAGTGTCTTCTATGGATAAAGTTCCATTTTCTAAGGGTAGTGGAGGTAGAGGTATTCTAAAGGATCACTAGCCAGAGCAGAGTTTTGGTATTGGTGTCTCCTATGGATAGAGATCCATGAACTTGATTAGGATATTGGTGTCTCCTTTGGATAGAGATCCATAAACATTGTAATAGGGAAATGATTCCCAAGAGATTGATTGAGAAAATTTTAGTAAAATATTTTCTTCATGGAATAGCCCACTTTGGGTGAACCACGTAAATTTGGTGTCTCTATTGTATGTGGTGATTTGTGCATTGCTTTGATTACTGTTGTTGATATTTCTATCTATACATTGCATAATATTGATTGGAAAAAAAAAAGTAAAAAGTTGTCTTATACTGTTCACTCCCCCCTCTCAGTATAAGCTTGTGTTCTTCATTGGGATTCTTTCAAAAACCTACACTTTACCTTTAAATTTTATGCAAAAGAAGATAGGTTGTTTGGTAGCATCAAGTGCTTGTTTGATTTAGGTCATGAATTTATCTTTACTTGATAAGAGGATAAGATTTATAGAGGTTTTCCTATGCAATAAAATAAAATATATAAACTTACATTCTATGTGACATTTTTTGGAACTTCAATAATTACCTTAAAATCAAATGATTTATATGAAGAATTATATACCAAAATATTTATTTATTTGAGAAAAAAATAGATTATATTAATTCATTAACGTGAACATTACAATATTTTGGTGCTAGCACTATCCACCAGCTAAAAAACAAAATAAGGTGGATCAGGAGTAAAGCATCCATAAGTGAATATACATAAGAATATAAGCTAATATTAACAAAAAGACTATAGCTATATCTTTTTGTTGAAGGAAAGTGAGCATTACCAATTGTATTGAGAAGATTCAATAAATAATACATGCTTTGATAACTTCCCTAACCACCTAGTGTATGCGCTTACCCTAACCACATAGAGTATGTGCTATTAACATAATGTAATAATATATAAATCTACGCTAACATCCTCCCCTTATTACAGTATTTTGAAATACAAAGAGTGTTGCAAAGCAACTCAAATTTGACACGTGTAAGTACCTTAGTGAAAATATCCACAACCTATTCATCGGTAGGAATGTACTAGAGCTGTATTTTGTGTATTGGAACTTCATCTCGTATAAAATGACATTGAGTGTCAATGTTTTTGGTACGTTCATGAAACACTAAATTCTTGATAAGGTTAAAAACACCTTGGTTGTCACAAAACAAGTGGATTGGAAGTTTCTTGGGAAGACCCATACTTGAAAGAATGTGACATAACCATATCACCTCGCAGATGAATCCATGTGCTACACAATATTTTGCCTCTGTAGATGATAAAGCAACCACCTGCTGCTATTTATTGTTCCAAGAGACAGGTGTGGAGCCAAGATGAAAAATGTATGCAGAAGTTGATTTTCTATCATCAATTGACCCAGCATAATAAGAGTCTGCGTAACCTTACAAGAAGAAGTTGTCATTCTTCTTGTATTCCAGGCCATATTAAGTATTGCCATGGAGATAATGAAGAACTCATTTCGCTACTTTCCAATGATTAACCTTAGGTTCCTGCATGAACCTCAAAAGATAATTCATAGTAAAATTGATGTATGGCTTGGTGTTGGTCAGATATATGAGACTCCCAATCAACTGACGATAGAGAGTTCCATCTACCTGAGGAGAAGTATCATATCACGATAACTATAGCCCTGTTTCCATAGGAGTTTCTTTAGGCTTACAATCAATCATGCAATATTTCTCAATCAATGTCTTGGCATATTTCTTCTGTGTCACTCTAATGTGATTCTTCTTATGTTCCACTTCTAAACCAAGACAATAATGAAGAAGTCCTAGATCTTGTTAGAGTAATATTCCATTCTTTGGGATATTTACCATTTTCCTATATTAGGTAGATTTTATTTGCCACATGGTAAAAAATAGTTTGTTACTTTTTACCACTAGTATTTACTTTTACTTTCTACCACGAAAATATTCACTATGGAATATCTTGTGCTAAGTGGTAGTCAATTCGACTATGTTAGTAGGTTAGTGGTTAAATGCTTATTATGTAAAGTGCGTAGTTGTTAGCGTGGTTAGGGGATGTTATTTCCTAAATATTCCTAAACCTATTTCTAGCGTATTCCTATTGTTATTTAAAGGGCACCACTATGAATAATTATCACTATGGTTTATGCATATTATTTCCTTGTTTTATTTGCCATCATTGGCATCAGAACCATGGAGGGAGGAAGCAAGGCGTTGGGCAAGGTGGGAGAGACGATATCGTTCCAAGCTAGACAAGGCGAGAGACGATCTCATTCCAAGATGGACAAGACGAGCGAACTCTCATTCCATGCGTTTTAAGGAGGGTTTGATTTAATTGGCTATTGAATTTTTTATTTCCAACTCCTCTAAAGGTTTCAATTTTTTTTATTTGGACCAATTTGGTCCATCGGGTATACAAAAAGGCGAGCTTATTTCCCTTTTACAAGGGAGTGGCCAAACAAGAATCTATCAACGATCAAAGATTTTTTCTCCAACCCGGCCACAGGATACTTTGGTGACTGACCCCAAGGCAGGCCACCGAAGTAATTACTCCGACGACTGCCTCAAGGGCAACGACAACTGAGCCGCTTGATTGCGACTAGAGCATATTCTCTAGTGCTCGCATAATGACGATCGCTGCTAGAGGACAAGCGGTCCTTCGTGGTCCGACGACCACCGTAAGAGGACAAGCGGTCCTCCACATTGACGATCGATGTGAGAGGACAGGTGGTCCTCCACACCGACGATCGATGGCCAATCACCACATGGGGACAGGAGCGCCCTTTGTGGGGTGAACCACACTAAGGCATGAAAACCTAGACAACAGCATGAAACCCTAAGGCAGACGCTAACTAGACTAGGCATAAAATTTGAGGGATGACATGGTGTGGACCTGACTAGACCAAGTACAAAATTTGAGGGGTGACGTGGCAGCTGACTAGGCTCTGATTGGCATAGAATTCAAGGTTCTTTTTAAAATTTTGACACATGGTAGTGATAAAATCTACCATGTAGGTGACTCATCGATCCTCTGGTTTGACATGCAAAAGTAGGTAAAGGCTCAACTGCCCAAAGGCAGTCAAGAACCAAAGGGCTTGAAAGCCCTTCTATCTTCCACCACATTGCCCTCATGGGCGATGTGGGATAAATCCCACCGCATTCCTTGTAAGCTCGAGGAATCAAAGGGAAAGGGAAGGTTCTTCCCTTCCCTTCATGTCGAGCATCCTAGCTCGACTGGCTAGATAGCCAATCGACAAAGCTAGGGCCCGCGGGGTCTAGAGATCGACTCCCGATGGGAGTTGAAAAAGATTTTTTTTTTGCATTATATTATTAATCAAAACAAAATGCAAAGGTAAATGATTTAATATTTTATTTTTTTAATTTGTTTCTTTTAAAATTAATTATATATATATATATATTAAATAATTTAAAATATAAATAATGTTTTAAAAAATCATTTTTTTAATAAATTGATTTTTTTAAATAAAACATTAGTTTATTTTTTATTATTAATTAAACTTATATGATAATTTTTTTTTTTAAATTTTGCAAATTACATTAAAATAAAAAGGGATCCTATTTTTTTTGCAATTTCCAATCAAAGAGGGCTTTTGTTTTCTCCCCAAAAGGGGATATAAGACATTTAAGAGCACCATTTTTTTTGCAAAATTAGGAGACCTAAAATCTTCTCAAAACCTTGTTAATTTTGCAAACAATAAAGAATCAAACTTGAATTCTTTTTTGCCAAATTGGAAAACAAGGAGACACAAAATTTTGTAAAATTCAAAGGCAAAGTGTGCATTTGTTTTCTCCAAGGGGGGATATAATACATGAAATTGCACATTCTATTTTTTGCAAAATTGAGAAGAAATTGAAGACCTTGGGTCCATAAAACCAAGTCGTTTGTCGACTGGTTCTGGAAGCCTTTCAAACGCGGGTCGTGTGTCGACTTGACTTGAAAGGAGTGCTATTTTGTTAATTTTGCAAAACAAAGGGGGAAGACAAGAAATTGTATTTCTTTTGCAAAATTGTAACACAAAAGTGAGGAGCACTTAAAACAAAATCAAAACTTGTTAAATTTGCAAAACAAAAAGGAAAGGCAATTGTTTTATGCCACATTCTTTGCAAATTTGAAAAACAAGAGGAGACATAAAATATCAAATTTTTGCACAACACAAATCCAAATTTTGTTGCAAAAGTTGGTAATAAGGTGCATTTTCGATTTTACTCGACACCTTTATTACAAATTGGCAAATTAGGTGCATTTTCGGTTGCATCCGACACCTAAGTGATAATAATTTTGTGGGCACTCTTTGATTGATTATTGCATTTAATTTCTTGTTTTTGCAATTATAAGTCATAAAATCAAGAACACTCAAAACCCCAAAATTTCACAATAATTTGTGTAATTCATTTGCACAAGTATAAGCCATTTGTAAAATTGATATTCTCTCCTTACAAACCCCTAATTCACTCTTATTTGTTTGGCTCAATATCCTCAAACTGATTATTCCTCTTCAAGAGGATTTTCAAGCAGGTGCCATTAAATATCTTTTTGAGTGAATTCTCTTTCACTTCTTATTTGTTTGGCTTAAATATCCTCAAACTGATCATCTTTCTTCAAAGAGAGTTTTCAGGCAGGTGCCATTAAATACCACTTAAGAGTGAAAGAAAGATCATCTTAGTGCAAATTCTAGGACCTTCATCATGGCAACTATCAACAAATACCTAAATGATACACAATTGCTTAAAGGTCCTAACTATTCAACATGGAAAACTAAGATGAAAGCCATCCTGACTGTAGAGGAAATGTGGGATTTAGTAGATGGCACTGAATCAAGACCCACATCACCAGGAGCAGATCAAAAAGCATGGGATAAAAAGAACAATCGTCTTCTCATGTTGATCCTCCTAGCTACTACTGATGAGATCCAGCCTCACATAAGTGAAGCTAAAAATGGTAAAGATGCATGGGATGCACTTTGTACCATTTTTGAAGGTAAGAATCAATCAACTGTTCTAAACCTTCAAACACAACTTCATACACTCCATATGAAGTCAGGAGAATCAGTAGAACTATTCCTCTGTAGAGTAGCAGAACTGAAGTCAAAGCTAAATGCTTTAGGAGCCAAAGTAGAAGATACTATTCTGACTTCAGTAATATTGAGGGCTCTTCCCGAATCCTACAAGATGTTAATCACATCCCTTAATGTATCTCAAAGATCAGTCACCTTTGTGGAGTTAGTCAATTTGCTTCAAACAGAGGAAGCAAATCAACTCCAAAGCGATGAAGTGTCAAACAATGCACTTTACTCAAACAATCAGGGTGAAAAGAAGAAAGGAAACTTTCAGAAGGGAGGATCATCTTCAAAAGGTAAGGGAAAGAAAACTCAAAAGAAGTTTTGCTCGCATTGTAAAAAGGACAACCATGACACCAATCGGTGTTGGTTTAAAAACAAGCAAAACAAAAATGGCAAAGGCACATCACAAAAGCAAAACAAAGGCAATATTGCTAGTGAAGTGTCTGATTCCGATTCTGATTCTGGTTCAGAAAGAGCACACAAAGTGCTCATGGCTAAGACAATATTGTAAAGGGAAAACAAATTTGTCACCCTAGGCAAGCACCTTTTCCAAAACCTCTTTTTAGGCTTCATAAATAGCATAAGTTTTTGTTTGAAGTACTTGCAATAAAGGGGTGATTGTACCTCTTTTTAGGCTTCATAAATAGCAAACTCTCTTTGTTTGAAGTACTTGTAACAAAAGGGGGAATTTTCTGGTGTAAAATTTGCCTAGGAGGCAATCTTTGTAAAAACCTTAACAAAGCTTCATGAGTTGCACATATTTTGCAATTAAGGGGGGATAAACATTTCTTTTCTTACTTCACACAATTTTTTGTAAAAAGGGAAGAAGACTTATAAGGGTGCATTTTCGGCAGTGACCGACACCTTAGTCACACTTCTTTCAGAAATTTCATTACAACATGTTTTGCAACAAGGGGGAAACTTATAAGGGTGCATTTTCGGCAGCGACCGACACCTTAGCTACCTTATCAAAACTTTTTGCAAAATCATATTGTAACCGAATGAACCTCGTATGAAGTGATCTACTCTACTACACCTAGCGGTTGCAGTGGTTGGTTACCCATGCAATCCGGTTGGATGACAAGATTACAATAAGGACATTCGTTGATGTGAAGACAAAGTGAGGAATGACCCACTTTTTGCTTAGGAGCAGCCAGAGCACTGTGACAGAGCAAGAACCAACAGATCAACATCTTTTTCACTGTATTGGGACAGTTATATACATTACCCAAATAATGTAATAAGGGGGGATGTTAGAGTAATATTCCATTATTTGGGATATTTACCATTTTCCTACATTAGGTAGATTTTATTTACCGCATGGTAAAAAGTAGTTTGTTACTTTTTACCACTAGTATTTACTTTTACTTTCTACCACGAAGATATTCACTGTGGAATATCTTGTGGTAAGTGGTAGTCAATTCGACTATGTTAGTAGGTTAGTGGTTAAGTGCTTCTTTTGTGAAGCGCGTAGTTGTTAGCGTGGTTAGGGGATGTTATTTACTAAATATTCCTAAACCTATTTCTAGTGTATTCTTATTGTTATTTAAATGGCACCACTATGAATAAATATCACTATGGTTTATGCATATTATTTCCTTGTTTCATTTACCATCAGATTTGTCATCTCAAATGAATTTTTTAAGTCACCATTCACTACATCTATCAATTTTTTTGAACTGCCAATGATAATCAGATCATCAACATAGAGTACTAGAATCACTATTTCAGAACCACTTTTCATGAAATAGATATTAGCATATGAAGGACTTATCTTTAAACCATCCTACAATAGGTGATTGCCAATTTTTATGTACCAAGCTCATGGAGCTTGTTTTAACCCATAGAAGGATTTAACTAATTTGTAAACCTTTTGCTCTTAGCCTTCAACCATAAATCATTTTGACCGATTCATATACACTTCTTATTTGAGATCACCATTTAAGAAGGCACTTTTTACATCCATTTTATGTAGCTTCCATTCGAACTACGCTGCCATAACACAAAGTACATGAATGATAGTCATTCTAGTAGTGGGTGCAAAAGTCTCTTCATAGTCAATGCCTTATTTTTGTGCATAGCCCTTTGCAACCAAACCGGGCCTTATGCTTGTCTATAGTTCCATATGCCTTATACTTCACTTTGTATACCTATTTACAGCCAATGAGCTTCTTTCCAGAAGGTAGATCAACTAGCTTCCAAGTGTTATTTTTGATGAGAGACAAATATTCTACATCCATAGCTGCCTTCCACTAAGGCTCACTAAGTGCATCTTGGACTGTGGTAGGTTCATGCTCATCTAATGAAGACATAAAATCCCTATCATCATCCACATCCATATCTATTCCTTTATCTACCTTTGCATCTATAGAAAGTTCTTCAAAGTGTTAGCCCAGCTCGTCAACCTCTTAAGTCAATGTTTTTGCTCTCTTTTGATAAGTCATACTACGCGTACGAGGTCGATCTAAAGTTAGATCTGGAGGTGTAGTCACTTTTGAGACTCTCATTATGTTGGTATACCATTTTGGAATTTTTTTCTATGGGGGAGGAGTCTCTTTCTTAGGCTCCTCATCATCTAGGTATACAGTTGAATATGTGTTATCTGGTGTGAAAGTTTCATCAAATACCACATCTCTACGGATATGAGCTTTCTTAATTTTCGGATCTATCAAATGATATCCCTTGGAATGCTCATCATAACCAAGAAAAATACACTGTAGTGATTACTCATCTAACTTCTTTCTCTTTGCTTTTGGAATGTCAATGAATGCCTTACACCCAAAAATCTTGTGATGAAAAATAGAGGGATTTCTACCACTCCATACTTCTTGTAGAGTCATTACCTTAAGAGCATTTGTGAATGCTCTATTTAGGAGGTACATTTTTGTATTGATAGCTTCTACCCAATATTGTTTCTCAAGATGTGCCCCTGGAAGCATACAACGAACCATTTCCATGATGGAATGATTCCTCCTCTCAACAACTCCATTTTGTTGCAGAGTATAGGTTGTAGTAAATTGTATCTTAATCCCATGTGTACTAAATAATGTGAAAAATTCTTAGAAGGTATATTGCACCTCGATTTGAGTGGAGGGTCTGAATAGAACTTCTCGATTCCTTCTCAACATATTTCTTGAACTGATGAAAAAACATGAAGGCCTCAAAATTTAGATGTAAAAATAAAACCCACATCTTCCATGAGTAGTCATCAATGAACAACTAAAAATACCTCTTTCCCCCATAACTGTTTGGCATAGGACCGCACAGATCGGTGTGTACCAACTCCAACGGTATTTTGGCTTGTGAGGAGCTCAACTCAAAAGGTACTCGGTGTTGCTTCCCTGCTAAGCAATCCGAGAAAAGTGGTAAAGTATATGAAAGGGTGGAAATGCCTTTCACCATCTCATATTTACTCAACTCAAGTAAATATCTTGAATTGAGATGGCCATATCTTTTGTGCCAAATAAAAATGGTCTCTTTTGTGTTTACTGTCATGGCAACATGAGGTGTAGAAATGGCATCTAAAGTAAACAAGTCATGCTTGTAGGAAGCTATTGCTACATGTTTTCCCTTCCTTGTGATGAAGCAACGCTTCTTTCCATCCTTAACTCTGAAATCAACCACCATGTTTTTATCCAAGATTTGAGGTACTGATAACAAATTGTTTACCAATCCTGAAACATAAAGGACTTTCTCAATCTACATTTTCCATCTAGAAGAGTTATTAAAACATTTCATTCACCCTGGAATTTGTAGCTCTTATCATCAGCTATGATAACTGGTTTACCTTCCTTAGTCTCAAATATCTCAAACCATGATTTATCACCATTCACGTGTTTACTAGCTTCGGAATTAATATACCACATATGATCATTTTTTTGAGAATATGTGAGTCATGAGCACCTTGTGTGCCCTCTCAGAACCTAAGTCTGATTCCTCATAAGAAACATGTTTTTTGGGTTGCTTATGCTTCTTCTGTGGTTTGTAATTGCCCTTTTTCTTTTGATCTTGGTCATGTGGCTGTTTATTTTTGAACCAACACCTATTGGTGTCATAATTGTTCATATAAAAAAATTTGCAATATTTCTTTTGTCATTCTTTAGGTTGTTTGCCTTTGGAACATTTGGAAGAAGATTCCCCCTTCTAAAATCTACCCTGTTTTCTTGACCCCTATTGTGAGTAAAGTGCATTAGTTATCACTTCATCTCTTTGAAGTTGATTTGCCTCCTCAATTTGAAGTAAATTTACCAACTCCACAAAATTAACTTGTCTCATGGACACTTGAAGAGATGTGATCAAAACCTTGTAGGAATCTGGTAAAGCTCTCAAAATGACTGAAGTCAATAGCTTATCCTTTACTATTTCTCCCAAAGCATTCAACTTGAACTTCAATTTTGCCACTCTACATAGGAACAATTCTACTGATTCACCAGACTTCATACTAAGAGTATGAAGTTGGGATTGAAGGTTAAGAATGGTGGATTGATTCTTCCCTTCATATATGGTAACTAATGCATCCCAAGCATATTTACCATTTTTAGCATCACAAATGTGAGGTTGTACTTCATCAGTAGTAGCAAGCAAGATAAGCATGAGGGACCTTCTATTATTTTTATCATATGCTTCCTGATTTGTACCTATTGTAGTGGGATGTTTTGTAGTGCTTGTCACTACATCCCATAAATATTCAACCTATAGAATGACTCTCATTTTGGTTTTCCATGGAGCAAAATTGGAACCTTTAAGCAACTGTGTATCTAAAATATATTTGTGTATAGTGCCCATTATGAAGGTTCCTTATATCACCAAAATGGTCTCTCTTTTGATATACCACAAATGAGTACTAAAAAATAACTCACTCAAATTGATGGCACCTGCCTAAAAACCCTTTCGAAGAAGGATAATCGATTTGAGAAAATTAAGCCAAGCAATAAGAGTGAATTAGGGTATATGATGGAGTGAATATCAAAATAAAATTGGCTTTTCTTATTTCTCCCTGATGATTTATAGAGAACAATAGCTCAGACATCATTATTGCAGTTATATTAGGCGTTAGATATAGTAGCCCAAAGCACGACAACTTTACCTGTAAGTGTGGGCCATAGGTACCATAAATACCAAATGTTGTTGTGCAATAAATTGCACAAAAAGGTTTAAAATTTGGGGTCTTATTTGCTTTTGAATTTTAACTTATGATATAAGTGCAAAAAATAGGAAATTAAATGCAACATACAATAAAAAATGCCCACAAATTTTAAATCATAGGTGTCGGATTCCACTGACAATGCACCTATTTTTACAATGCCAATTTTGAGGTGTTGAATGCAATTGAAAATGCACATTTTTACAATAATTGTTGCAAGAAATTTTATTTTTAAAATGCAAAAATATGATATTCACAATTCCCCCCTTGTGTTATAATTTTGCAAAAAAGAATACAATTTTGTCCCCCCTTTGGTTTGCAAAATAAACAAGTTTGGGTGGAATTTTGAGACCCCCTTTCAGTTTGAAAAAAATGTGCATCTTTTTTTTATTTTGTATCCCTTCTTTGGAGAAAATCAATGCACAATGTTGTTTTTGAATTTGCAAAAACAAAAATTACCTTTCTTTATTTTTTTAGCAAAAAATGGATTTTCGAGTTGCACGGAGTTTGAACCCCTGACCTCCCACAACTTAGCGTTGGTACTGGCCCAATCGACCAATCGGGCTAGCACTCCCAATGAAATTGAATGGAAAGCATTGAATATTTGTTTTCATATGTCCCTTAGAGAAAAAAAATATATATTCAGGATTTTTAGTCCCACATGCACTTTGTGGTGCGATTGTGAGGGAATAAAAGAAATGAGCCACACCTTTTTCTTGGATTGCCTTTGGGTAATTGATGAACGAAAAATACTATTTTTTTGTCACTGACAACGAACAAGACTCTACCATGTCAACCAATGGATAACACCTCCACATTAGCACTTCGCCTCATCAAGCTGCCACATCAAAGGTTGATGAGTCACACCACCACATCAGCTCTCCTTGGGATCCATGTCATTCGTGGTTGATCGCATCATCGCCATAGTGTCTACTAGGGTTTGTTCCATAAGATCGTGTCGTGTCAAAGTCGATCATTGTCAATCTAGTCTTGGTTCCAGTTCATCCAGTGGTCAGTCCGCATCTAGTCATGTTAGTCCAGTCTGTTCAGGAGTGTGTCGGGTCATGTGCCCCCTCAGTATCTAGTTCGATCACCTCAAAAAATGTTGAGGAGTCTAGAGACAGCAAACCAACTTCCACGTCAAACAAAAATTGCCTAACCATACTCGCTCTGATACCGTGAAGGAAAATGAACATTACCAATTGTATTGAGAAGATTTAATAAATAATACATGCTTTGATAACTTCCCTAACCACCTAGTGTATGCGCTTACCCTAACCACCTAGAGTATGCGCTATTAACATAATGTAATAATATATAAATCTACGCTAACAGCTGCAATACATCAAATATTAGCATTCATATGTGGGAGAGTCTATTATATGAAGAAATTTTGGGCATGTCTTCTGTGATATCTTATGAAGTCTTCAAAGAAGAAAAGAAGTAATCAAAACTTGAACCTGCTCATCATTGTTAACTGCCTTCTTCTTAGTTTCTTGTTGGACCTTCTGAAAATCTTGAATAATATGAGAAAGTTGATGAAGTCTGACAATAACATCTCGAGGTGTGCTGGAAGTTCTATACACTTGAGAATGAATGTGTCCCATATGTAACAAAAGATCAAAGGTCAAGTCTACTAAAACTATATCCCATAAAGGAGCAGATCCAATAAACACCTTTAATGAAGATTTTTACTTTTGAGTATTTGCCTTGATGTTTGGAACCTTAAAGTTGTAAGGTATTACGTGCTCGTTTAAAATTATTATTATTATTTATAAATAAAAACATGTGTAAATGTTTTTTAAATTAAATTGTAAGATACATGCCACTCATTTGAGAAAGGTAAAAAAAATGAAATGTTATAAACTTTTCATTACACCATGAGCCAAATCAAAAATACAAAATGGATTCTAATTACCTTGGAGGGGAAAGCCAGAAACATTTTTATTTTATTTATTTGTGGAATATAACGACAACATGGTGTGAATATTTATAAAATTTATGGTTATAAAACTATGTTATAAATAATCACACATTTTAAAAATGTTTTTGGGGGATAGCGTAACGATTCGGACTTTGGTTCTTCTTTAGGAGGTTCAAGGTTCAAACCGTAGCGTGGGCGAGTGTGTGAGGGGATGGGTGTGTGTTTGGCCCCTATTGATAAGCTCAACTCTCACCCTTATCAAAGGTCATATTTGGGATGGGGAAGCCTAACCCTGAGTATCCATCATAGTCATAGGGGTTTCTTGTACTAACCTCAATAAAAAAAAATCATATATTTTAAAAATAAAATTAAAATTAAAGAATGGAATATATTTATATAATATTTTATGAAAAAAATAATAATTAATTGAAGTGATGTGGATGTTGTTTTATAGATTAGAATTTAAATTTGGGTATAAAATGTTAAATTAAATATAGATATTACTTAGATTTTTAAAGAGTGACCTTGTGTGGAAACTTTAAAAATAAATTATATTTTAAATTAAATTAAAATAAGGTATTTTTTTAAGTTTAAGCCTTATTTACCTTTATAATATAGAAGATTAAAGATAAAATCTCTATGCCCTTTTTAGAAAGGGTATTTCTTGGGAATGAGGGGGCGAAAAGACGAAGGAACGAGCACGATAGAACCAGGGAAAAGGTGAAAAAACTAGATTTCAAACAATGGCAATTGGAATATGTGAAAGGAGGGTTTATGAGTAGCAGAGAGCAAACAATATAAATTTGAGATAAAAAATGAATAAGACAAAACAGGTAAAATATAAATAATTTAGGTTTCTTAAAATGGTTGTCTCGAGATCTTTATCTCCAGGGGTTGATTTGAAAAGGATACCTATTGAAATAATACAAGCAATGGCTAAGTCAGGAAGAGGAAAATGGAGTTTTTTTCTTTCCCCAAAAAGGATGGATTTGTAAAAATAAAAGAACAAATTCCAAAGGTAAAATTTGATGAATATAACCTCATAGAGAATTATAACAAGCTAGCTGAATATGGATTGATATGTTGGTTCTTTAATCTATGGTTGTGTCCCAAGGGTATTGAAACTTGGGTTAAAAATAACTAGCTCTTGTTAATATCGCAAGAACCAAAGATAGTATACGTAAGAAGAGGGTTTCCTATGGTAACATTTAACAATCCCAAAGACAGGAAAATGATTTTTGAGAAAGGTCCATAGTTCATGGCAAGAAATGGATTGTTTATGAAGTAGTGGGATGATAATGTTGACCCAAGAGAAGAAATTATAAACTCCATACCAATGTGGGTTAAGATGCCTTTTTTCTATATTAGTTTTGATAAAAAGAATATTTAAAGTGATAGAAGACTTTTAAAGGTGGTTCATTAAAACAACTAATATGACAATATAACGAAAGGTAACCATATATGTTAGAATATGTGTGGATATGGACATAACAGACGTCTTACTAGAGCATATTGATAAACTACAAGATCAAGTATGGAAGCAAGAGCTATATTATGAGCAGATCCCATTTAAATGCACTTATTATCATGAATATGAATATTATATATGTAATTGCTCAAGAAAAGAAAGACAAGTATTAAAAGAATAGCGCAATGAGAAGGATAATAAAGGATTTATGAATGTATCAAAGAAAAAGTAGACTAAAGGAAAGTGGGTACCGACAACAAAAGAGACATCAATGAAAAATCAATTTGAGGCCTTGGAGAAGGAAAAACCACAAGAAGAAATTACAATGGGAGAAAAATTCAAAAATGAATAATGAGGAGTTTGAACCAATTGAAGAAGATCAAAAAGGAGAAGAGGAAAAAGTAGAAAATTGAGAAGAACAAGGAATAGAAGGTGAAAAAGTGGAAGATGAGATAACAATGTAGGGTGGTATACTATCCCCGAGTCAAATACAATCACAGGTAGACTATGGGACAAGTACCAATATGAAGTTAGGAAGACCCACAAGGTTGAAGGCGTTGCAAACATATTCACAAAAATCCATTGGGGAGGAATCTCAAAAGTAAATTAGTATAGAGGACATGATAGCAAAATTAAATACTCCAAGTGGACAAGGAGGAAAAAGTAAGAAGTATGTACCACACAACTAGAAAAAATGATTATATTCTCTTGGAATATAATAGGTATGGGTTCTACCTCAACAAAAAGAACCTTAAAGAGAAAGATTCAAGAATTTGGTCCCAATATAATTTTTCTTTAGGAAACTAAGAGAGTAGAAAATGAATGGATAGCTATGGGAGGAGTAAAGAATACTAATATATACTAGAGTGAATGTATTGGCTTGAGAGACCAGGTAGAAGGTATTGCTACAATATAGAATAGAATAAAATGGAAGTTCATAGAAGTGGTTAAAGATGCACATTGGATACGAATATCATTGGAATACCAAAGATCTAGGAAAACATATCACATTACAAATGTGTATGGACCCACTCATCAATCTTTGACAAAGAGAATATTGACAAAGAATATAGGAATATAGATCATCAAATAGCCTTGAAAATTGGATAATAGGAGGATACTTTAATTTAATTCTCAAATTAGAGGATAAAAAATGAGGAATTATGAGTCTAAACCATAATTCAAGAATGGTATCATATATGATGGAAGAGAGGAACCTAGTAGATATCATTCTAAAAGATGGTATTTTCACATGGTCAAATAGAAGAGGAGCAACCTTAATTTGAGAAAGATTAGATAGATTTTTAGTAGATAAATCCATCCTAGGAATATATGTATTAGTGGAGTCTTTTATGTTAGGAATTGTTACATTAAAGTAGGTATTTATATAGCTTGAGTAACCTCTTAACACATAGTTTGTATTGTCTACTATAGGACAAGGGTATAACCACCAACATAGTCCATATGATAGGGCATGTGATCTAACCACCCTTTACAAGGTCCATGCTTGTGCTATAGGATAAAAGTAGTTGCAAGTTTGTTATACCTAAATAAGGAATCCTATGTACTTTATATAGCCATTATTGTATAACACAAAGTATTAAAAGCTTAAATTCTAACATTTTATACTGTCGACAGCAAGATCAGACCATACATCAATATTGTTGAAGATACAAGATTTTTTTTTATATAAAATGGTAAAAATTTATTGAATCAATAAGCTTTACAAGAAACAGAGAATCCCATAACAATAACCCTTACAAGGGCCAAAAGAAAGAAACCCCCAATACCACCGAGCACCCGACCAGAAGACATCCAACAAACAACAACCTCAACCAGGCATATCCACAACAAGCAAATTAGCAAGATGCTGAGAACAGTCCAATGGAAGTTGATCCCATTCCCTAACATTCCAGTCTTCCTGAAACTCAGAAGCCCATTTTTCCAAGCAATCAGCCACACCATTCCATTCCCTGGGAATATGAACAAAGGAAATAAACTCTAGATGCCGATAGATTTGAAAGATCTGTCGAGCTACTACCGCCAGCTGCCAATGAACATTAGAAAGATTATGAGTCTTCAATAAATTAATAATAATCTGAGAGTCCGACTCACAGATTATCTTCCGCCATCCCAGAGCATAACCTTTTTCCAAAGCAAAATAAATAGCAAGGGCCTCCATATAATTATTAGTCTGCTTCCCCTTATAATAGGAAAAAATGAAAAGAACTGCACCACTGCTATCTCTCCCAACACCACCAATACCTGCATGCCCAGGATTCCCTCTAGAAGAGCCATCAATATTAATCTTAAACACCCCCCGAGGTGGAGGATGCCATCTGCCATCTCTCTGTACTTTTTGATTAAGGCCTCTCCTCCTGACTGATACAGAAGGATGAGGGTCATTCTCCACTAAACCCAGATCCTGCATCATCAGAATCTCAGACTGCTCCAAAGGAAGACTGATCTGACATTTAGAAGAAATAGTTTCTTGGATCATACCAATAATCCTCTACCAAGTCTGATAAATAGTTAACTTCCTACCTTGAAAAATTCTTTGATTTCTTTCAAGCCAAATCTACCATATAATACATGAGGGCCCAATACTCCATGCAACTTGAAGAAAGAAAGCCTTAGCAGGAGGTCTTCCTAAACTCCTCCAGAACTCAACAAGAGAAGAGGTATGAGAACAAGACTATTTCCACACCCTCCACCAAAGATGCCAAATTTCCCGTGCAAATGAACACTGTAAGAGCAAATGCCCTACATATTCATCACTATTCTCACAAAGGAAACAAAGTGAAGGGCCTTGAAAACCTCTCTTTTGGAGATTATCCCAGGTAGGACATTTGTTCCGAGTAGCCAACCACAAATAGAAATTGCATTTGGGCCAGGAAAACTTATTCCAAACTTGTTTCCACCAAGGAACCTCCTCATCCCCAAAATGTTGCCTATCTAAAACATGGTAACCATAAGCCACCGAGAAAACCCCTCTAGTATCCGGACCCCAAGCCAAGACATCATCATCCTGTAAATAAGAGCACTCCCTAGTAGCCAAAATATGAGCCAACTCTTCTCTATCCTGAATAGAACCACCTATCGACCAATCTCTAGGATCTTTCCACTGAACTACCTCCACCTGCCCAACTCTTTTGGCAACTTTATAATCCATCACCCTATACCAACCAACAACCAAGAAACAATTACATAGCTCTTGAAGATGAGGAAACATAGATAAAATTGTAGGGAAACCATCCCAAGAATCATGCTAGAAAAGAGCCTTCGAGCCTTTGAGACAAATCCAGAACAAACCTTGCTTAACAAGAGACGCCCCCTTCTTAAGGGTGTTCCAGATCAAAGAACCTTTACCAAATAAATTGTATCTAGGTATCTCAGAGTCCACAACCCCATTAAGATACTTAAAGGAAATAATTTTAGCCCAAGCATGGTCTTGAGAAATGCACCATCTCCAATAAAACTTGGCCGCCAATGCCTGACCAGAAAGAGAAGTCAAACGAAGACCCAATCCACCATCCTGTTTTGGTCTACAAATAGTCTCCCACTTAACCAGACTCTATTTTAAAGACTCCAAATTTCCAGCCCATAAAAATCTTCTTGACATAGATTCAAACTCATGAATAAAACTAGTAGGAGCGACCTGAATCATGCATCGATAAATATATGAAGCTTGAACCACCGACTTAAGAAGCAACACTCTGCCAGCAAAAGAAAGCCACTTAACAATCCAATGAGAGACTTTAGCCCTGAATTTATCCAAAATATTATTCCATATACCTCGAGGTAGATGACCCACAGAAAGAGGAATTCCCAAATAAGTTAAAGGAAGAGCTTCAATCTAAAACCGAAGAATCTGAGCAATTATGGCCTGTATAAGAGGATCAGTATTGAAAAAGAAGATGGAGGATTTCCCCTCATTTATCTTCTACCCCGATGCAGCCAAATAAATATCCAGAGATCTTCTAAAATTAGTTGCTTCCCTAATAGAGGCAAGACCCATCAAGCAGTATCATCCACAAATTGAAGATGAGAAGACGCAGGTAAACTATTACCCCACCTCCAACCATGAATCAACCCTTGACTGACATGCGATTTGATAAGTCTACCCAAACCCTCAACCATAATAATAAATAAATAAGGAGACAAAGGATCCCCCTGACGAAGACCTCTCGAAGCCTAAAACAAAGTAGAAGGCTCACCATTGATAAGGACAAAATAGGATGGAGACGTAATACAACTCATCACCCAACTAACCCAGTTGGAGTCGAAACCAAAAGCAAGGAGAATTTTACTTAAGAAAGACCATTTAACCCTGTCATAAGCCTTAGCCATATCCAATTTTATAAACATAGTTTTTTTTTTAGAAATTCCCATAGAATGAATGGCCTCAACAACAATAGCCACACCATCAAGGATTTGTCTACCCACCACAAAACCTCCCTGTTCATCAAAAATAACCTTACTGAGCCAAGGCTTAAGTCTTTCAACAATCAACTTGGAGATAATTTTGTACACCACATTACATAGTGCAATAGGTCTGAAAATATCCAAAGAATTGGCTCCTTCCCGCTTAGGAATAAGCACCAAGAAGGTAGAATTCATAGCTCTCAACATCTATTTATTTCTGAAAGACTCCTGCACAACAGACAAAAGATCCAGTTTGACAATCTCCCAGAATTCTTGGAAAAATTCCACAGGAAAACCATCAGGCCCCGGTGCTTTCCCTTTCTTCATCTGGAAAACAATACCCTCCAACTCTTCGATTGAAACTGGTCTCATGAGCAACTCATTCATCTCTGCAGTGACAACTGAAGGAATACAATCCAAAATACTATTTTCTTCAGCAACCGCCAAGGGAGAATCCTCAGAATACAAAGAGGAAAAAAACCTTACAACCTCCCTTGAAATATCTTGAGCAACAGTCAATTGGACCCCAAGAGAAGAAATAGCATTACCATACCTTCTAGCTTTAACCGAATTGAAAAAGAAAGTAGTATTTCTGTCTCCTTCCTGCAACCAATCAATCCGAGCCTTCTATTTCCAATAAATTTCCTCCCTCAATTCCCACTCAGCTACCTCCTTAAGAGCATCAGATTCCTCTTTAAGATTCCTTTCTGTGAGGCCATAATCCCTAATCTATCTTGTAATAGCATCTAACTTCTCTTGAGCAGCCAACTTCACCCCAAAAATATTACCAAAACTCTGCCTATTCCACTTCTTAAGCTGATATTTCACATACTGGAGCCTCTTAACAAAGGAGAACATAGCAGTTCCATGAGCAGGCCTACCATGTAACCACCATACTCTCATTAAATCATGTAGAGAAGGCTCCCGAAGCCACATTAACTAGAATTTAAAGCAGGGTTTCCTATAAACTCCCTGGCGAATGGCGTTTAGCTTTATAGGCCAATGATCAAAACCTCTCCAATCCAAAATTTTTGAGCTGATTTTCCAATTATTACTGATCCAATAAGGAGAAACCAAAAAATGATCCAATCTCTCAAAAATAGCCTCAGTACCACATCTCCTGTTACTCCAAGTAAACATACCATTACCAGGTTTAATATCCACAAGGTTTAAGAAAAGGATATTATCATTAAGGGCCAAAGATGCTTGTCCAAGAGAACCCACACCACCTCTTTTCTCCTCCAAACTAGTGATAGCATTAAAGTCTCCAACAACAATCCAAGGATAGTGAGGAGCCATTAACCGCACCACCCGAATATGATTCCAAAGACAAATTTTCCTAGCAAGATCAGAGGGAGCATAAACATTAGTTAATAAGACCACTTCACCAGATTCCTTACAAGAAGCAACCATAGAAAGAGAAAATTTATCAGCAACCCACCATATAGGAGAGAGCTTCTGAGGATTCCAAAAGCTAACAATACCACCAGCACTACCCTGGGCACCAATACACTGACATTGCCCACGAGCCCACAATTTGGAAGCAATACTAAACAAACAATCAACTGATAATTTTGACTCCTAGAAAAACAATATCAGGCTTATGCAACTTAATCAACTCACGAATAGCTTTTTGTCGAGGGGTGCTATTCAATCCCCTCACATTCCAAGATAAAACAATCATTTATGAGGAATGGAAAAGTGAGAGTCAAGGGGCCTAACCAACCCTGACTCAACCAAGGACTCCCCCTCAAGTTTTATTTTCTCCACATCTTTCTTCCTGCCCACCTTAGAAGACTTTTTAGGTACCCCTTTTTAAAATTCTTTTGATGCAATCCCAACATAGAGCTCACCTTAGAAGCTTTTCCACGACTAGAACCCACCAAATCAGCCAGCAACGGATCATCTGCCGCCACACCATCCTCCTGAACAACCATATTTTCCTCAGAAGGAATAGAAATCTGGTTCCCCTCAATAGTCAGTGTCGTACAATTCTCCAAAATTGGAACAATCGCATTACCCAGAGACTGATCAGTGTCCATCTGAGCAACAGATAGATCCATTTGCAAATTAACCCCATCAGGTTGGTCCAAGTCATCCAAAGCATCAAATCTATTATGTAATCCATCCACTGGCCTCTCATTAAAGGATCTCTTCAAACCCCTGCCTTTATTGCGGGACTTAACAGGAATGAAACCCTCCTTATCAATCCCACTATCCTGCATTGGAGCTTTCCCCTCAACAGACCCATTAACCTGCTTAGGAGCTTTTCCTTTATCTATCCCACTATCCTGCTTAGGAGGTTGAGGCTTAGATGACAAATTCCTAGGTAATTTTGGGCATTTTCTCTGAAGGTGTCCATATGCATGACACCAACGACATCGGAATGGAAGGGTTTCATAGTCCAACTGTTGAATCCAAGAAGAAGATCCAACACAAATTTCCATAGAATCTGGCAAAGGCTTATTTAAATCTATCTCAACACAAACACGGGCACAAGAAACTACCTTTTTATCCATCGTTTGTTGAGAAGGACCCACCGGCTTCCCCAACAACAATGCAATCATGTGAAGAATATCAGTCCGCCAGAACTCTAGAGGTAACCAAGGGAGCCGAACCCAAACCGGCACCCGCGATGGAATTTCCTCTGCAGGGTTAAAACCCACATGCCAGGGCTTAATGAACAAGCCAACCTAGTTATAAAAATAAGGCCCTCCTTCAAAAAATTTATGTCGATCCTCCATGCAAGAGAAAACAACCATGAAAAAATTATTTGCCCCCAGCATGATCTCCATATCTCCAATCGGGTTCCATACTTTTCGAGCCCAAGATTCCAACGAAATGAGAGGGACCCAAATTCCTAAAAATTTGCAAATTAGGGCATGATTAGCCAGGTATTCAACATCCTCTACAATTGAATCTGGTTGAATCACCAGGACAGGCCTATCCAGAGTTCTTTCAAGACAACCATTCACTTTTGTAGCTCTGAAAACCCCAGCCGAAACAACTCCAACTGGGCTTGACGATTTTTCTCCAGATGCATGCCCTGAAGAAGATGGGTCGAAGCCCATGAGGGCCTCTTGGAAGGACAATATTTGCTTATCATTCAAATCCCCTGCCATTCGATCCGCTACCAGTCATTCCTCTGTTGTTTTTACCTAGTGCTTCACCAAAACCAATTTATCATCAAACATCTGAAGATACAAGAATTTGAACCTCTAAAAATGTGTCATTCAAATTTAATCCTTTGGCTAATAGAACATGAGGAGTTTCAAAAAAATGTTAAAAAATAGTGGAATGAGATTGAAAGTTGAAGGAACAACAATGTTCAGATTCTATAACAAAATGAAACACGTCAAGAATAAAATTGAAGGATGGCCGACAGGCAGTTGCCCTGGTGGCTAAGATGATGGTTGTTTCTTAAGTGGTCTTGTGTTCAAACCCCTTGAGGGTGGTTGTTGATGTAATTTGTAAACATTCTCCTAAAAAAAATTAAAGGATGACAAAGAAGCATAATGAAGCTAAAGATTAAAATATGAAATAAATATGTAAATACTTCTATTAATCCTTGGCCGCAAATCCTTGTTGCTGCTTCACTTCTTTCCCACATTCCTTGGCCATGATCTCTATCAGAAGACTTAGGACTTTGATGTTTAATTTTACTAGCAGTAAACCCAACAAAAGAGTACCCTTAATCTTTGAGGGCCTTGCTCTTTCGCATTAGAGGGGTTGCTTCAAAAAAGATTGGTTGGTAGTTGTCAAATGTTTGTTGAGAGGCGAAGCTTTAATTTTACAGAAAAAAGAGTACCCTTAACCTTTGAGGGCTGTGCTCTTTAGCATTAGAGAGGTCGCTTCAAAAAGATTAGTTGGTAGTTTTCAAAATGTTTGTTGAGAAGCGAAGCTTTAATTTTGCAGAGAATTGTTGAAAATAAGAGTTTGGTTGGTAGTTGTCAAATGTTTATTTGTTGGTAAGTTTAGATTTTTTGAATGGTCTCCAACACAAAGCCTTAAATTTGTAAAGTATTGAAAAGGATGCTTGTTAGTGAATTGTCATAATTCAGAGGCCAAGCTTTAATTTTGCACAATTGTTGAGAAGAAGAGTTCGGTTGGTAGTTGTCAAATGTTTGTTGTTAAGTTGTCTTAACTAGATTATTTGAATGGTCTCTAGTGCAACCTAAAACCTTAAATTTATAAAATATTGGAAGAAATGCACTGATTGGTAGCGGTCAAATACTTGTTAGTAAATTATCATAATTCAATTGTCTGAATTAGGAAGGATCTTATTGACTTCCCGGGCTAAGTTAATCTCTATTTTAAAAAGTTTTGTAAATGGGTTTTGTAAAAGGAATTAGGTGACCCTGCACTCATTTCCCAAACGGTGGGAACTAGGCATTATCATTAAATTTCTATGAGATAACGGTAAAATGCTTTGGACTTGGCATGTCCTCGACTTGGAAGTCCCACGGCCTGGACAGCACGGAATACGGATCCCTCCAGCAGCCGGTGGCTCCCTCCGCCGTTTTTGCTTTCTGGCAGCGCCCTGCCGCCTTTTCTACAGCGTTAGTTGGCGGTTCACCGGTCAGAGGGACTTACAAGTGTTGTTTCCGGGCTCCATCCCCTGGGGCGTGATTCTCTGGACCGACCAGCCGAGGTGGGGGGTGTGCCGTGGGTGGAGTCGATCTACGTCGCCGCCGACCGACCCGCCTGCCACCCAACCATGCCGTCGAAGTACCGGCAACGGCTATCCTTCTTTCTTCTTTTCGTTGCATGGCGGTTCACCGGTCAGAGGGACTTACAAGTGTTGTTTCCGGGCTCCATCCCCTGGGGCGTGATTCTCTGGACCGACCAGCCGAGGTGGGGGGTGTGCCGTGGGTGGAGTCGATCTACGTCGCCGCCGACCGACCCGCCTGCCACCCCACCATGCCGTCGAAGTACCGGCAACGGCTATCCTTCTTTCTTCTTTTCGTTGCATGGTCGGCCCCCACTTCCATTATTGTGCTGTCACTATTCCCTACTACCCCACTGTCGAAAGAGACCCGTCGTGGTCATCTTCCATTTCATAACATTTCGTAGCGATATAAGTATATTTGTAGATGCCCTCTTGTTTTTACCTGTATTTTTTTTCTAGAAGTTGGTTAAAGTTATTATTTTAGTAATTGATAGGCATAGAGTTTAAATCACAGAAACTGCTTTCAACAGGGTTTAAATCAGAGGAATTGACCTGTAATGAGATGTAGACCATGTACTCAGAGGATTCAGCACGGACTACTACCTTTGCTAATCATGGGAACTGCTCCCAACAACCTATTCGTCTTATTCATCTTCTTATTATTGACCTGGCATGAGATGTAGAGCAGACACTCAGAAGATTCAGCAAGGACTACTACCTTTGCTAAAGCTGACAGGGTGCCCCCAAGTTTAAACCTAAATCTATTCTTAACAAATACTTGGCCAATCAAATCTATACCAATCCACTAACCCAAATTTCTAAGCATTTCTTCTTGCGCACGTCTCTTAACCACAAACTGGTTGGGATGGGCGGTGAATTGGCTCAATTTTCAATGGCTGATGGCGTGCGTTTTGCTGCTGCGGCAGCTGCTTGGAATTGCTTGGTTTTTTCCTAGTGCTCGTACTGGTGACCCGTTGAACGCGTGCTGGTTCTTCTAATAACGTGCTTATTACTTATTTGTACGTCCACCAACTGGTGCAGCTGCTCACTGTACATATATTGTCCCATGCTTCACTCCATGGCGCGTGACTCCTATGCCTATATGTAGGGTAGTTTTTGTTCCTATGCCTGTATGTAGGGTGGTTTTCGTGTTGGACCTCGAGGCTATCATACATATTATACAATAGTTTGGATGTTATTTAATTATAATTTGATAAGATTTGAATAGTTTAATAAGATTAGAATTTTTTATATATAAAAGAGTTGGTTACAATCATATTATTTTTATTTTTAGTAATTGGTAAGTATAAGGTTCAAACCACATGGTTTGATTTCATGAAACCTATTTCACCTAGTTGTTGTTGACTCGTAAACCACATGGGTTGATTTTATCAAACCTATTCCACCTAGTTGTTGTTGACTCTGGCCTGAATGAACCACTAGTCGCTTCATAAATCATCGCCGGTCTAACAGTCAAAGGATTCAAATCAAACTACTACCTTTGCAAATATCTGCCCCCAAGGTTTAAATCTAGATATCTTCTTGATAAATGCTTAGCCAAACAAGCAACTACTAATCCATCTAACTCTTGAAAATAGAAAAATTGAGAAATTTGATCCATTAAATTAATATCATTTAATTGGTAAATGATATTATGATATTATATCAGTTTGGTTATTGTGTATCTATAGCTTATCAAATTTCAAATTTTTATTAAAAAAAAAAAAAAACTTTCATACCATTTAATATATGTGTTATTTGTGTTATGGTAAGTCTTTACATTTAAAATATAAAAGAAGCAATTTAAACATTATTAAATTATTTTTTATCTGGCTGATTTTAAGTTTATTTACTTGTAAAAATGTTAATTTTATTTTTTGAATGAGTAGGTTTTTTTTTTTTTAATTTCGTCTTTACTTAATTATTTCTCATATAATATATTTTATTGAAAAAATTATTTAATAAAATTGGAATTAATCATCACCTTAAAAACTAATATATTTAACCATTTAAATTTTTAATTTGTGATAAAAAGTTTTTTTTAAGATACATAGGAAAGTTAGTTACAACCACACTATTTTTAATAATTGTCAAGCGTATGTTCAAACTCAATTTTATTTTAAGATATATAGGGAAGTTGGTTACCACCACACTATTTTTAGTAATTGACAAGCATAGGGTTGAAATCATAGGCCTATTATATAGGGGAATTGGTTACCACCACATTATTTTTAGTAATTGACAAGCATAGGGTTAAAATCATAGGCCTATTCCAACTCGTTGTTGTTGTCCCAACGTGAGGTTCATACTGTCGTCATTGGTCTTGCGTGCACTCAAACGATTCAAAGTAGACTACTACATTTACAAATTGGTACACCTAAAATTTGAATCCAAATCTCTTCTTTAAAAGTACAAACTAAACAAACAACTATCTATCTATCTACAATCCTAAAAACAACTTGCGATAAAAAGTTAAAAGATACCCAATTTTGAAGGTTAGTTTACATCTTACCTAAAGGCAAAAATTCCCCTCATTTGATAAAAATAAGTTAAATTTATTTAAGTGCAAGAAGTGTATATAATATCATTCATAATACATTGCATTATGCAAAGTTAAAGGAGGCAATTTTTAAGTTCAGTTTACATCAACACCCAAAGACAGATAATCTTTGAACTTGTACAACACCAACATATGCCATTTCGTTACTTCACATAAAATTTTTCGTTTAAAGCACACTCCAACATTAGATGATACTACTCTCTTTAACTTTCCATTTTTTTTGAATTGAACATCTGATACTTATATTATAAATAAAAAACCAGAAACATAATACAATAAGTCACATATAGAAGAGCATTATAAGGCTGGAATACCAACAAAAATTCCAGCAACTACTACAAAGACTGACCATCATGACTAAAATTGTTTTTAATATGCAAGTCATTACATATAGTGACAAAATTACAAAACCAAAGGAAGAAATCAGACTCCTTAATGTCCTGAAATAAAGAACTAGCAGTCCAAATATTGTCCTTTATCTGAATCAGATTTTCATGCATCTTCTTAGGCTTTAACCGATCTTCAAGTCCACATATCAACCTGTTAACCTGCAAAATTATTTTAAATCGTATGAGTCTCAAATGAGACTCAGTAAGGAACCTGTAATGTTGCTGAAAGAGTTCATCATTACGAGCTTTCCAAATCATCCATAAAATCTCAGTGGAAAGAAATAACCAGAACATATTATAAGACTTATGCAACTGCTGAATATGACCACATAATATTTGCATTTTACCCAAAGCAAAACTGTAGTCCCAACCATGAATATTGGAACAAAACATAAGCCAAATCTCCTTAGCATAAACACATTCAAATAAAATATGAGAAATGGTATCCGAAACATGACATAAAGAACATATAACAACCATACTAGGATCAGCCACAATGGGCAGCCTGTGAAGTAACAATAGCCATATGAAAAAACACTTTTTAGGCTCAAGATGTCTGGACCAAATGCGCTGTAGGGTATGAGCATAATAATTAGGAGATAAATCCATACTCCATTTATGATTAATATGGTCAAAAATAATATCCGTAGTAGTAAGCATAATATAAATCTGTTTAGGCTTGGACTGCAAAAATTTGGAGCCATCTTTCCAGCAAATATAATCAATAACCTGTTGTTCATTATCAACAAAAATAGGATTAACCAGCCTTCTAAAACTGTTCTGGATGATGGAATAAGTCTTGTATTGAGAGTCCGAAATACTAAATTCCTGCTTCAAATAATCCCAAGACTTTAACCCAGCAACACACAAAATATGGTTAAAAGAAAGAATTCCCTTTTGAGCCCATTTACGAGCTGAACAACCCTGTACACGAGCTAGGACCTTATTGTTATGCTTAAGATTCCACCATATAGAACAATTATTAAAAATTCTCATTTGAGAACCAATAGGCTGAAACCAACCTTCAACTTTAGATCTGACCTGTAACCAAGCCTTCCAAAGGCTTCTAAAAACATCTGAACCTGAAGGCCTGCTGTCAAAAGTGCCAAAAAGAATATCAAACAAATGCAGCCCACGCCAAAACTTAGATTTGTTAGGAACAACATTGCAAATATTATGCCTAACTAAAGCTTTCCATGGCTCCTGTCCATTAATACTTTTCAAAATCCATTTGACAACTAGTGTCATTCCTTGTTTACGCAAATCAATCAACCCCAACCCACCTTTAGACTTATTCAAAGCAACCCAATCCCATTTAACCATATGTTTTTTCTTTATACCAAAATCACCTGCCCATAAAAACTGTTTGACATACTTCTGAATCTCAGAAATTTGATTAGCATTAAAAGACCAAACAGAAGCATAGTAAACAGTATAAGAAGATAGAATTTTTTGACAAATCTGAAATCTACCAGCCAAAGAAAGTTGTCTCTTTCTCCATTTTTCAAGTTTTAAAACAACTTTTTCCTTGATCCAACTCCACATGTTTCTTAGATTAGGCTGAACAACAAAAGGAATCCCAAGATATCTAACTTGAGTATTGGGCCCGCACCATTGCAATTCAAATTTATTAATCCAAGTAGGAGGATTATCATCCCAGCTCAAGATTTTAGATTTGGCTTTGGAAATTTTTGCTCTAGAAGCACTACAGAATAAGTCAAGTTTATGAAACAAGTTTATAAAATTACCCTCAACCAGTTCCACAAAAATAGTAGTATCATCTACAAATTGCATATTAATGAGATCCTGAGCTGAAGGTAAATTAACACCACGGACAACAGGGCCAAGAGAGTTATCTCTCAACAGATAATAAAGAAGATCGTTAGCAATTACAAACAATGCCGGAGCAAGGGGACAACCCTGCCTGATAGACCTTTGTAGAGCTATGGTATCAGATAAACTCCCATTTACTTCAATCCTTGTCACTGCATCAGACATAAGAGTTTTAACCATCCGACAAAAATTGCTTGGAAAGCCAAAAGCAGACAACACAGCCAAAATATATCCCCATTCTATTCTGTCATAAGCTTTCTCAAAGTCAAGAAGGATCATTCCAATCCTCTGTCCTGACCTATGAGCCCAATCCATGGCCTCCCACCCTGTTATCAAATTTTTCAAAATATACCTGCCTTTAATAAATCTTGTTTGAGTGAAATTAATGAATTTAGGCAGAATATCAGCTAGAGAGCCAACACCTTAGCCAAAATCTTATATGAAACGTTTAAAAGAGTTATAGGCCTCCAATTTTTGATAAGAGTCTTATCCCCATCCTTAGGAATAAGTCTGATAACACCCGAATTGATAACATTACCAAGAGAACCTGACTCAAAGGCCTCCTCATAAACCTTTTTTAAGTCCTCACAAATCCACGAACTATATTTCTTATAAAATTCAATAGGCAAGCCATCAGGTCCAGGCGCTTTATCGCTGCTAATAACTTTTATAGCTTGATTAATTTCTTCACAGGTGATCTCTTTGTCCAAAAACTCAGCCTCCTGTTCATTAATATTTTTAGGAATAAGAGAACAACAGTTTTCTCTATCTTTCCTCCGAGAAGGATTGTCTTTCGAAGAGAACAAGTGAGAGTAAAATTGATGAAACAATTCTTTTATTCTCTCAACATCACAAACCAGCTGATTCCCATCAAAGATACTGTTGATATACTCTTTAGGGGACCTTTCTTTTAGATAATTAAAATAGAACTTAGTGCCCTTATCGCCCATCTTCAACCAATTCATCCTAGCTCGAATTCTTTGGCCTTGAATTCGCTTAACCTGCACTTTTCTAAGCTCCTCCTTGATCTTGACTAACTCTAATTGCCAATCCAAATTATTAGGGTGAAGCTGGAGAGCATATTCAACATGTAAAAGTTGCTCATTCAACAGTAATTCAGATCTTTTACTAGCCTTAGCTTTTAATCTACCAATAGTCTAAAATATTTTAATCCAACTCTGAACATTAGAATTCCACCTATCAATAGCAGAGTTATGGTGCAAACACACCCTATTGATTTCCCTGACTATAAAGATAGCATCCGAACAATCAAGAACATCTAATAATGAAGTATTTAAAATAAACTTATCATATTTATTTATTGTCCTCTTCATATCACCAATCATTCTCAGATTAACCATGATAGGGAAATGGTCAGAGAAGACAGTAGGAAGGACATTGACCTTGCTACCATTAGCAAAGAAGTCAAAACTAAAAAAAGTATCATTAACATAAGCTTTGTCCAACCTACAATAGATCCTATTACTTCCTTTATGCATGTTACACCAAGTATACCATAACCCAGGATGAGTTAAATGTTGACCCAATAGAGGATCACAAAGAGAGAACTGAGCCTTAACTTTATGCCAAAAAAATTGTTCTTCTCCTTTCCATTCAAAATTAACCCCACCCTACTTATCATCCCTATGTTCCACCATATTAAAATCTCCCATAATTATCCACGGAATAGCAGGTAAACCCAATAACCACTGCCACAAAATACATCTATTTTTATATTCATTAGGTGCATATATAAAACATAAGCCAAACACAAAATTGTCATTATTTAGAATGACCCAAACAACAGAATTGCAAGGAGAACAACCATGGCTAACAACCTTCAAAGACCATTTTAATGATAACAAGATAGCAGTTCCACCTCTTCCTGGAAAATGATCAATAAAGAAAGAAGAAGAATCCTTCCAAATAACTCTTAGAGCTATACTAAGCTTAAACCCAGTAGCTTTCAACCTGTCACAACCCAAAATTTTCACACACATTTTTTTTTAACAATACACAGAGACATGAACAATTTGTTGGTAACCCAATATATTGTTAGTTCTGGCATACACATAAATGCACTTCAAGAGTTGTCACCACTGCAGCTGGTGTCTTAAGTGCTCGGGACTGGCCAAGCCCCGCAGCTCGCCTTAATGATCCTGACTTCTCCCACAAGTCCTCATGGAATCTGGCGAAGGGTTATCCATTCAGGGCCCATATCACCTGAATGGGGTACGCTATTCTCCCTTGACCAAAGTTGTAAGAACTCTCAGTTCTTTTTTGAGTACACTGCTCAAACTTTGGAACCAGCGTTTGTATGTCGGTGCTAGTCATTGACCTCCACTAAGGTTTAACTAGAGCCCGCCATCACAAGGCCTCAGGGCTAGATAACCGTATTCACTCCCAGACTGATGGTAATGCTGCCCATAACCATCTACCACTGGAATGTCATGAGGTGCTCACTGGCCCCATATTCATATCGACATATCCTCAGTCTGGGTGGAATGATGAATTACCACCACCACTAACAGGTTGTTCACCTAGGGTGACGTCCCATACCGCCACCCGTTACACTCAACGGCTTTGGACCTCTGTCCTTAAATTATCGGTTTACAGCGACACAACCTCACATAAGTCACCTCGTGACTTAGTGCATAAGAGGAGAAAGTCCCAACTTGACTTTTCCTTTTTGAGCAAATGTTCCAACTCCAGATAGTAATTTAGGTTCATGGTCATTCTAGGGTTTAAGTTTATTAACGAATTATCCTCTTTTAAAACCCTTAGATTAATAAGAGATAAATAATCACAGTATCTCAACTCAGAATTAAATCTCAATATAAAAGAACTTCATTCCAGAAATCCATACTGAATAATAATAAAATCAATATGACCAAGCCCATAAAACTTCTATAATCATCAATAAAATATTGAACAATAATAACACATAATGGTAATAATACTCATTTGAACAGACTTATAAAAACTATAAACAAAATATTGGTCTTTAATAATAAACTTCAAGCTTTCAATACAATATTGATCTTCATTCAAAACAGAAGAACTCTTTTATTCTAAAGACCCTATTATAAATCATACTAGAAAATTTCTTTTATTTTAAAAGAACCCATAAAAGAAATCTATTAAAAATCATTAATGAAATTACTTGAAACTAAATAAGAAATACTTTATAGTATATTTAATCTTCCTCACTACACAATACCATCCACTATATAATAATAATCGTACAACATGCACATACCATAATATTTTATAAAAATTCTATCAACAACACATCATCTTTCTTCATAAAACCATATCCGTCTTTAATTTTCAGAGTGCATTGTCAATTATAACGAGATAATATTTTTCCATAAGTTTGCTATTAATCTCTCCATGGCTATGTTTAATAATAATCAAAATCACTAACAAAGTTTAAGAGAGTCATACATAAGGGAAAACCATCCCAACATTTCTTTAATTTCAGAATACGTTTTCTTCAGCAACAGTCAGTTTAATAATATGACTTAGTAAAGGTTCTTCATGAATTTCATTCAAAGTTTCCAATAAATGAGCTTCTGCCCTCGAACGCAGCTTGAGACCATCACATCCAAGCGCCATCCAGACACGCTACTCTCGAGCGATGGGTAGAGCGTTTCCAACCCACCCACATTATCCGACGAAACAAAGTCGAGGTTTTAGAGGGGTCAGACTTGGCCCATAATATCTACATGACATACACGCAGAACCAGTCCATGCACTCAACTACATGCAGACTCCATAATGTCTTTATGACACTCACACAGGGTAGGTCATGCAGTCATTCACATATGCACACTCATCAATCAACGATTTTATGAAACAATGCAATTGTAGATGATAAAAAAGAAACCCTTGCATCATAAATCCGGCAAAGCAAGTTTCTGGCATTGTTACTTCCATCAGTCATGTAGACATTCACAGACAAATATAAAATGAAGAAATACGATAGCTATATGAAAGCATAAGGCAAATCCCTTATTAAATTCATCAATTCTCAGTGCATTTCTACTTCCAGAACAACCACGTAGACATTATTACATCTCAACTATATGAAAGCATAAGGCAAATCCCTTATTAAATTCATCAATTCTCAGTGCATTCTTACTTCCAGAACAGCCACATAGACATATGCAGACAATAATACATCTCATAATGAAGGAATACAGCAGCTATATGAAAGCATAAGACAAATTCCTTATTAAATTCATCAATTTTCAGTGCAACTATCTGCAATGCAAATCTTTGGATTTTTTTTTTAAATTCCATCCCATATTTGAATTTAAATAACAGGTCACCTTCTCAGAACAGAATGCCAAGCAATTACATTCTAAGTTACTAGTTTTCATTCCAGTTCAAATGTTTATATTATTAATACACAAATACTTCACTCAAAATTCACAGACAACACACTATAAAACACTGCAATTCTTATTATTCCACTTACAAACTGGTAAGTAAATTAGTGGCCATCTTCCTTTTTATTTGTTTAATGAATTCATTATATAAAACATTCTTAATAGCTTATCATGAGCAACCTGACCTTCTTCTTGCAGAGCGTAGGCCACCCTCGCGTTACCTCCGTCTGTAGTCTAGCTTGCGCACTCCCAAGCGAAAGACTTCCTCCAAACTTTTTCTCCCCCTTCGTTTCAAGACGTTCTCCTTAAAAATGAGATGGTAGTTGATGTAAAGTGGACACTTCACCCGGATGGCCAGTTAGAACGTCCAAACGTTCTCCACGTATTGCTCCCGATAGTACTTTAATTTATTAAAGCTTCTTTATAGTTTCTGGATTATAATTTCCATAAGTTTTTAGTTGCATTTTAGCTAGAGTACAAAGTTCCTTAGACTTGACTTAGGATTAATTACACTTAGCTAGAGTATGAAATTCCTTAGTCTTATCTTAGGATTCGTTGGTCTTGCTACAACCAACATTTAGTTTTAATTTAATAATAATTATTATTAATAATAATTTTCATTGCCTTATAAACATTTTAGTTTATATATTAATGTGATTACATATTTTCTTTTTAATGTTACACTTATGAATAATTTTGAAGTTAATTCTTATTTTGTTATATTATTATTTTAAATTATTTTTATTTCACTTTCCAAAAATAATTATATATATTAATATTATATGTACTTTTTAATATACATATATTATTATTTAAAAAGGTTGCATACAAAGAACAACAAACCGACAAAAGCAATATCAACATGCAACACTTGTTCAATCTATGACAGGAAGAATGCAATGCAATCCTATTGTGGGCGTCCATGTACCCACGGACCAAGGTGCCAGGGGCACAACATCATATCCACTTACCTGGCATTTTCGATCCGTTGCCTCGGTTAATGGGGTGGGTGTTCCTCAATCTACCTGCCCCGATACCTGCACCTGCATCACAAACACTAATAGCAGAATCACATTCTTCTAAGAAAATTAATCTCTAGTAGTGGGGATGTGACATACTTCCCCCCTTAGTTTTAACACAGTCCCTGTGTTAACTTATCATCAAAATTAAATGATGTGCAAATGCAAGTAACTATCATCAGCAAATAAGCAGTAATTTCATCATAACATCATATAAATGAAAATGTACATATCAAAATATTATATATACATATCAAGGCATATATATATGCATCAAGTTCCCAGTACATCAATTTAATAACATTCTATTTTCAGTTTTTAAGTCTCAAACAAGTAAGGAAATTGATTTTTCATGCTTGTGGTATCCTCCCAGGTGGCATTTCTTTCAGAAAATTGGTCCCACTGCACTCTACATTGGTCCACAACTCTTTTCCTGAGTTGTTTGGTTCTAAAACCTAAAATCTTAACAGGTCGCACCTCAATGTGTTGCGGGTCCGACATCTGCAAATGAGTAGTATCCAAGATATGAGTTGGGTCAGCAACATATTTTTGAAGTAGGGATACATGAAAGACATTGTGGATTTTTGACAAATTTGGTGGCAGTGCAAGCTTGTAGGCAACGAGACTTATTTTGGTAGTTATCTCAAAAGGTCCTACAAACCTAGGGCTTAATTTGGTGGACTTAATTGAGCTTTTTGTAGGTTTGACTCTAAGGAAGACCTTGTCTCCTACATTAAATTCTTGAGGTGTTCATTTTAAGTCAGCATAACTTTTCTGACGGTCAGCTGCCTCACGCAAACGCTGATGGATTGCTTTCAGTTGGTTTTCCATTTCCTTAACAGCTTCAGGACCGATCGCCTCGCGATCATCCAAATTGTCCCACGTTAATGGTGTCCTGCACCTACGCCCATATAGAGCCTCAAATGGGGCCATGCCCAACGTGGTATGGTAGCTGTTATTGTAAGCAAATTCCACTAGGAAGAGATAATCCTCCCATTTGCTTTGATGATCCATGCAATACATGTGTAGCATGTCTTCTAATACTTGGTTGACCCTCTCGGTCTGTCCATCCATCTCAGGATGGTATGCAGTGCTAATATTGAGCCTCGTCCCCCAGGCTCTATGCAACGCTTGCCAAAATTTAGATGTAAACCGAGAGTCTCTATCTGATATAATAACTTCAGGAAATCCGTGAAGTCTTACAATTTCTCGAGCAAATTTCTGAGCAACTGTTGTGGCATCATCATGAGTACTACTAGGTATGAAATGTGCTACCTTGGTCAATTTGTCTACAACCACGAATATAGCATTATGCTGAAATCGGGTTTTAGGAAGTCCTACAATGAAATCCATGGAAACAACTTGCCACTTATGCTCTGGTATATCAAATAAATGTAGTTTTCCACCAGGGTGCTGATGTTCGGCTTTCACTTTTTGGCATTCAAGACATTTGGCCACAAACTGCACTGTCTTTTTTCATACCAAGCCAATAGTAGTCCTTCTTCAAGTTTTCTCTCATTTTGACTACTCCTGGGTGTGCTGAATATGGTGCACAGTGAGCTTCTCGCAAGATAATTCTTTTAAGCTCTTCATTGTTGGGTATAATAATTTGGTTGCGAAAACACACCAATTCATCTTTGATGCTGAATTCTCCAGGAATTCCTTGCTTAATTTTCTCTAGACAGGCTTTACAGAACTCATCTATCTTTTGCAATTCTGCAATTTGCTCCTTAAATCTATACTGACATCTTGTAATAGCAGTTATGTGTTTTCTTCTGCTAAGAGCATCTACCAGTTTGTTCTCTTTACCCTTGATATATTCAATACCAAAGTCATATTCAACCAAAAATTCCATCCATCTTCATTGTCGTGCATTTAGTATTGGCTGAGTAAATATATACCTTAGACTCTGGTGATCTGTTTTAAGATTAAAAGGCTTTCCTAACAGATAATGCCTCCAAATTTTGAGAGCATGAACCACAACTGCCAGTTCCAAATCATGGGTGGCATAATTTATCTCATGCTTCTTGAGTTTCCTAGACTCATAAGCTATTACAACTTCCTCTTGCAGCAATACACCTCCCAATCCTTCTGCAGATGCATCAGTACATACTGTAAATGGTTGATTTGGATCAGGTATTCTCAGTATCGATGCGGTTGTCAATTTTTCTTTGAGAATTCTAAAGGCTTCCTCACACTGCCTTGTCCACTTAAATGCCTTCCCTTTCCTTTGCAAGTTGGTTATAGGATAGGCTATTTTTGAGAATCCTTTGGCAAACCGTCGATAATAACCAGCCATTCCCATAAAACTCCTCACCTCAGACACATTAGTAGGAGCTGGCCAATTTATAATTGCCTCAATATTCTTAGGATCCACTGCTATACCATCAGCTGAGATGATATGCCCTAAATACTGCACCTGAGGAGTATAAAATTCACATTTGGATAGTTTCCCATATAACTAATTTTTCCTGAGTACTTCTAACACAATTCTCATATGTTTATCATGCTCTTCTCTGTCTCGAGAATAGATCAAAATGTCATCCAAGAATATAAGCACAAATTGGTCTAACTGTTCATGAAACACACTATGCATCAGGTTCATAAAGGTTGTTGGTGCATTGGTTAAACCAAAAGGTAACACTGTGAACTCATAGTGCCCATATCTTGTTCTAAAAGCCATTTTGTAAGTGTCCTCTTCCCGGATTCTTAGTTGATGATATCCTGACCTAAGATCAATTTTGGAAAAGATGGTAGCTCCTCTGAGTTGGTCAAACAAATCATCGATCCTAGGCAAAGGATATTTATTCTTAATTGTCATTTTGTTAAGCATTCTGTAATCAATGCATAACCTTAAAGTTCCATCTTTCTTTTTGACAAACAATACTGGTGCCCCCCATGGTGACACACTGGGTTTAATATGCCCTTTCTCTAACAAGTCTTGTAGTTGGTTTTTGAGTTCTTGTAGTTCTAGTGGTGTCATTCTATATGGCGCTCGAACTACTGGTGTTGCTCCAGGCACTAATTCAATGGAGAAATCAAATTCTCTTCTTGGTGGCAATCCAGGTAGATCTTCTGGAAACACATCTCTAAATTCTCCTAACATCGGGTATTGTTGGAATAGTGTCGAGCTCGATTTTGATTCTTCTTTCTTATTCATTTTAATTACATATAATCGACATCCCTTTTTCCAGGCCCTTTTAGCTTGCATGCTACTTATCAAATGGGGCTCAAAAGGGGCTCTACTACAGTGAATGCGGATTCTTTGATTGGCTTCATTAGTGTAATCCATCCACCATTCCTCAAAATTTAGTATAGCCTTATGTGCCTTAAGCCAATCTAGTCCTAGAATTACATCAAATGCATGTAAAGGGGCCACATACAAGTGCCAATTAATTTTTCCCTGGGGCAATTCTACTGTTGAATCAAATAGGCATTGGTTTACTAAGTAAGTTTATCCCGAGCCATATTCTACTTGCCAACCATTTGCCATGATCCCAGGTCTAACAGGTATATCCCTCAAAACATTATTTGAAATAAAACTATCAGTAGCACCACTATCTATTAAAATTTTCACATCTCTCTTGCCAATTTTTCCTTTAATAAAAAATGGAGTAGTTTGTCCTTCCAGTTTAGGATTACCTATAGCAACAAAAATTTTGTGGGAGGCCTCTTCAGAAGGATTCTTGGGATCGGCTTTCTTGGGGCACTATCTTGCAAAGTGATCCAATGCTCCACATACATAGCAGGCATTAGGTCCATCATTCCTCGGCTTATCATTTATCTGATTACGAGTTCCAGTCTTGTTTTGGCTACTATTGTTAGATTTCTTATCCTAGAAATTTCTTTGGTCAGATTGTCCTCTGTTTCCCTGGTTTCTATTTCTATTGCGGTTATTATATCTTTCTCGACCCTTATCCCTATACCTATGGTTTTGGTCAGAACCACGGTTTTGCTCAACATTCTTTCTTTTCCTAGAGTTGTCCTTCTCTTGCTGATAAAAAGCTTTCACCTCCTTTTGACTTGACTCAAAGAATCGAGCTGCATCATAAGCTGCAGTCAGGGTTTGAGGAGTTTTTCCCCCCACATGCAGACTAAGTTTTGGGTGTAACCCCATAATGAACTTATGTGCCTTAAGTTTTTCTTGATTATCAAATTCAGGAGCATATTTCTGTAACTGGACAAATTTTTGATAGAATTCAATTACCGTCATATTACCCTGATGCAGGTTGGTAAATTCAGCATGCTTTTCAGTGAAGAATTGTTCAGTAAGAAAATGACTCTTGAATTCTTTAACAAATTCCTCCCAAGGAATATTAGTTGCTTCCTTTTTAATGACTTTCTTATATGTGGTCCACCATGTCTTGGCAGAACCTTCCAAGTGAGCAACTGCCCAAATGGTTTTTCCTTCGGGGCTAAGAGGGTTGATAGCAAAGTATCCCTCGACCTCACTTAGCTAGTTGAGAGCGGTTTCTCCATCACCGCTCCCATAAAATTTGGAAATATCTAGTTTCTTTAATTCCTTATGCAATTCCTCACCCACGGTTCTTCTAGTGGATCCTTCAGGTAATTGATTTACATTACTATTCACTTTCTTTTTTGTCAGGTTCTCAATAACCTTTTGTTGTTGTGAAATGAGCTCCTACTATTGGGCCATCTGTGCCCATTGTTGTTCCATGTGCTCATTCATTTGAGCCCTCTGGCTCTCCATCAGCTCTCACTGCTGATTAAATTGCTCTTGCATGAGCTGGAACATTTGAGCCATATTTCCATCTTTGGAGGTAGTCCCCGCTACTGGCTCCTTTCCCTTCCTAACCATGTGCCATGGTTTTTTAGTAGTTTGTGCTCTTTCTGACTCTCTTACGAGTCGTCTGAGTACCCTCCTCGGACCTTCTGCACTTTCCTCTTGCAGACTCATACTAGGTCTCCGAGAAGTACCTACCATCTGGCATTAAGAGTTTTTGTTAGGGAATTATTTTAACCAGGTTTTCGCAAACCTATGCTCTGATACCAACTATCACAACCCAAAATTTTCACACACATTTTTTTTAACAATACACAGAGACATGAACAATTTGCTGGTAACCCAATATATTGTTAGTTCTGGCATACACATAAATGCACTTCAAGAGTTGTCACCACTACAGCTGGTGTCTTAAGTGCTCGGGACTGGCCAAGCCCCGTAGCTCACCTTAATGATCCTGACTTCTCCCACAAGTCCTCATGGAATCTGGTGAAGGGTTATCCATTCAGGGCCCATATCACCTGAACGGGGTACGCTATTCTCCCTTGACCAAAGTTGTAAGAACTCTCAGTTCTTTTTTGAGTACACTGCTCAAACTTTGGAACCAACGTTTGTATGTCGATGCTAGTCATTGACCTCCACTAAGGTTTAACTAGAGCCCGCCATCACAAGGCCTCAGGGCTAGATAACCATATTCACTCCCAGAATCGATGGTAATGCTACCCATAACCATCTACCGTTGGAATGTCATGAGGTGCTCACTGGCCCCATATTCATATCGACATATCCTTAGTCCAGGTGGAATGATGAATTACCACCACCACTAACTAGTTGTTCACCTAGGGTGACGTCCCATACCGCCACCCGTTACACTCAATGGCTTTGGACCTCTGTCCTTAAATTGTCGGTTTACAGTGACACAACCTCACATAAGTCACCTCGTGACTTAGTGCATAAGAGGAGAAAGTCCCAACTTGACTTTTCCTTTTTGAGCAAATGTTCCAACTCCAGATAGTAATTTAGGTTCATGGTCATTCTAGGGTTTAAGTTTATTAACGAATTATCCTCTTTTAAAACCCTTAGATTAATAAGAGATAAATAATCACAGTATCTCAACTCAGAATTAAATCTCAATATAAAAGAACTTCATTCCAGAAATCCATACTGAATAATAATAAAATCAATATGACCAAGCCCATAAAACTTCTATAATCATCAATAAAATATTGAACAATAATAACACATAATGGTAATAATACTCATTTGAACAGACTTATAAAAACTATAAACAAAATATTGGTCTTTAATAATAAACTTCAAGCTTTCAATACAATATTGATCTTCATTCAAAACAGAAGAACTCTTTTATTCTAAAGACCCTATTATAAATCATACTAGAAAAATTCTTTTATTTTAAAAGAACCCATAAAAGAAATCTATTAAAAATCATTAATGAAATTACTTGAAACTAAATAAGAAATACTTTATAGTATATTTAATCTTCCTCACTACACAATACCATCCACTATATAATAATAATCGTACAACATGCACATACCATAATATTTTATAAAAATTCTATCAACAACACATCATCTTTCTTCATAAAACCATATCCGTCTTTAATTTTTAGAGTGCATTGTCAATTATAACGAGATAATATTTTTCCATAAGTTTGCTATTAATCTCTCCATGGCTATGTTTAATAATAATCAAAATCACTAACAAAGTTTAAGAGAGTCATACATAAGGGAAAACCATCCCAACATTTCTTTAATTTTAGAATACGTTTTCTTCAACAATAGTCAGTTTAATAATATGACTTAGTAAAGGTTCTTCATGAATTTCATTCAAAGTTTCCAATAAATGAGCTTCTGCCCTCGAACGCAGCTTGAGACCATCACATCCAAGCGCCATCCAGACACGCTACTCTCGAGCGACGGGTAGAGCGTTTCCAACCCACCCACATTATCCGATGGAACAGAGCCAAGGTTTTAGAGGGGTCAGACTTGGCCCATAATATCTACATGACATACACGCAGAACCAGTCCATGCACTCAACTACATGCAGACTCCATAATGTCTTTATGACACTCACACAGGGTAGGTCATGCAGTCATTCACATATGCACACTCATCAATCAACGATTTTATGAAACAATGCAATTGTAGATGATAAAAAAGAAACCCTTGCGTCATAAATCTGGCAAAGCAAGTTTTTGGCATTGTTACTTCCATCAGTCATGCAGACATTCACAGAAAAATATAAAATGAAGAAATACGATAGCTATATGAAAGCATAAGGCAAATCCCTTATTAAATTCATCAATTCTCAGTGCATTTCTACTTCCAGAACAGCCACACAGACATTATTACATCTCAACTATATGAAAGCATAAGGCAAATCCCTTATTAAATTCATCAATTCTCAGTGCATTCTTACTTCCATAACAACCACATAGACATACGCAGACAATATTACATCTCATAATGAAGGAATACAACAGCTATATGAAAGCATAAGACAAATTCCTTATTAAATTCATCAATTTTCAGTGCAACTATCTGCAATGCAAATCTTTGGATTTTTTTTTTAAATTCCATCCCATATTTGAATTTAAATAACAGGTCACCTTCTCAGAACAGAATGCCAAGCAATTACATTCTAAGTTACTAGTTTTCATTCCAGTTCAAATGTTTATATTATTAATACACAAATACTTCACTCAAAATTCACAGACAACACACTATAAAACACTACAATTCTTATTATTCCACTTACAAACTGGTAAGTAAATTAGTGGCCATCTTCCTTTTTATTTGTTTAATGAATTCATTATATAAAACATTCTTAATAGCTTATCATGAGCAACCTGACCTTCTTCTTGTAGAGCGCAGGCCACCCTCGCGTTACCTCCGTCTGCAGTCTAGCTTGCGCACTCCCAAGCGAAAGACTTCCTCCAAACTTTTTCTCCCCCCTTCGTTTCAAGACGTTCTCCTTAAAAATGAGATGGTAGTTGATGTAAAGTGGACACTTCACCCGGATGGCCAGTTAGAACGTCCAAACGTTCTCCACGTATTGCTCTTGATAGTACTTTAATTTATTAAAGCTTCTTTATAGTTTTTGGATTATAATTTCCATAAGTTTTTAGTTGCATTTTAGCTAGAGTACAAAGTTCCTTAGACTTGACTTAGGATTAATTACACTTAGCTAGAGTATGAAATTCCTTAGTCTTATCTTAGGATTCGTTGGTCTTGCTACAACCAACATTTAGTTTTAATTTAATAATAATTATTATTAATAATAATTTTCATTGCCTTATAAACATTTTAGTTTATATATTAATGTGATTACATATTTTCTTTTTAATGTTACACTTATGAATAATTTTGAAGTTAATTCTTATTTTGTTATATTATTATTTTAAATTATTTTTATTTCACTTTCCAAAAATAATTATATATATTAATATTATATGTACTTTTTAATATACATATATTATTATTTAAAAAGGTTGCATACAAAGAACAACAAACCGACAAAAGCAATATCAACATGCAACACTCGTTCAATCTATGATAGGCAGAATGCAATGCAATCCTATTGTGGGCGTCCATGTACCCACGGACCAAGGTGCCAGGGGCACAACATCATATCCACTTACCTGGCGTTTCCGATCCGCTGCCTCGGTTAATGGGGTGGGTGTTCCTCAATCTACCTGCCCCGATACCTGCACCTGCATCACAAACACTAATAGCAGAATCACATTCTTCTAAGAAAATTAATCTCTAGTAGTGGGGATGTGACATCAATTCTTGAAGCATAACACAATCAAGAGGTCCAGCGGAATTTAAAAAATTCCTAACTGAATATTTTCTGTCAGGGGACTCAATACCCCTAACATTCCAACTTAAACACTTAAATGTCATTATTACCAGCAGAAGAAGAATTATTGCCTTTGGCAAGGCATTTAAAATTTCTAAGAGATTTACCACAACATTAATATCAGAACTAACATATTTATTTAACTCATTAGAATTTACATTCTCAACAGTCATGTCAGAATCCCTGACCTTATTATTAGATTTTAAAATATCCCCCATAATATCCTTATATATGACGGCAATATAATGCAATACATTTGGTTCATACATCTTTGAAATGTTATTTTGGCTTTCAAAAACAAAAACAATATTGTTCTGAGTGAGGTAAGTACCACCAGAAGAAAAAACCAAAGTTTAAATTGATATTAATTTAAAAATCTTAAATAATATTCAATTTTTATTATAAAACCCTTATATAATAATATAACTAAAATCAATTTCAATTTTATATATCCAAATAATATTTTATTATATTTTAATATAATTGAAAGCTAATTACCACGTTAAAAAACCAATATATTTAACCGTTTAAACTCTCAACTTGTGCTAACAAGACAGTACAAATTATTAAATGCATTTAATCCTTAAAATGAAAAGATTTTCTATATAGTATCATTCGTTTAAACTATCAACTTGTGCTAACAAGACAGTACAAATTATTAAATGCATTTAATCCTTAAAATGAAAAGATTTTCTATATAGTATCATTCATAACGTCGCATTCTAAAGTTAAAGAGACGCCCTTTTGAATGTTAGTTTACATCCTACCTAAAGACAAAAATTCCCGTCACTTGATGAGAAGATACAAAAATTTATTTATGTGCTCTCAATCCTTTAAAAAAGTGCATATAATATCATTTATAATACATTGCATAATGCAACGTTAAAGGAAACCATTTTTAAGTTTAGTTTACATCAACAATAATATAAAATATAATTAGGATATAATTTAGGTTATGCTGTGTTTTAAAGATATTATAATGGTAAAAGATAGTAGAGATCTAAGTTCACAGCCATGACAAAAAAAAAATATTAGTTTTTTTTAAGTAATATTTCTTATACACATTATTCATGGGATCACCAATAATGTAAGTGAAGTCCTTGCCTGTAGACCACATTGACGGGGATAACATTAGGCTTTTTTTAATGGAGATCCAAGTTAAAAAAACACTTGGGTCACACGTTTTTTGTGGGTATACCAATAAGAGACCTCCCTTGCTCTTATTACAAGCTCTCCTAATGGAAACCTAAGTTCAAAAAAAAACTTGGTTCACAATTTTGTTAGACATAAGAATAGGAGGCTGAGGCTCTGATTTAAACTAAAGTTATCAAGATAAAACATCAACATCATTTCCTTCCTCATAATTTAAACTAAAGTTATGTATATACTATTTAAATATTATTATTTGTTTTGGTTTTGTTTTCCATTTAAAGCACACTACAACTACAATATTAGATGATACTACTCACTTATAACTTTCCACTTTACTGTTCTGACATGCCATAAATAAAGTGAAATCTTTTCTGGAGAAATTAGTTACAGCTCAATATATTAGGCTTTCTAATGAATCTAACTTTAGCACACTTTATATGGCAAGCCGGTGCAGGGGACCATGAACATAGTACGAGACACACTTCTGTGGATAAGACCACCATGAAATCCAAAGTTGTCTTTGTCATTTTCTATTTTCCTATGATGGCCCAGTCATTTTATAGTGAATAAATAATAATGGGATAGGTTTGACAAAGTGGCGTTTGAACGAATTGGACCAGCTTCAGGCAAATACAAATTAGAATACACAAAATGGTGAGCTAGATTCCCATGGGGCGTGCTCCTCCAGCTCATGCATTATAAGAGTGTCAGCAAAGCATGTGATGTGATGATAATGGTTCGCATGCATTATAGGTAAAGCAATATAATCTTGTGCAGAACAAATCAGCTTTGGCATTCATCCCCTCTCTAAGATTTCAAGGGTTTATGAGTTATATGGTCAACGTAATGAAAGGTATGCCATAAAATCTAGGGTTTAATTATGATCAAGTATTGAGTGGAACCCAAGGGATATGGTTGATGATTGAGTTATGAAATTAGGGATATGTCAGGTGGTATTAGTGGGTTGTTCCAAGTTCATTTTATTTTATTGACTTCGTTTAGATTGTTTTGGAGTTTTATTAACTTTGTCTATTGTCCTTGTTGGGATACTGAAATTATGTCTTTGGGTCCTTATGTAGATGTACAAGGGATCAAACTCTTTAAAAACCCGTGCTTTTCCCTAGAACTTTTATCCTTGTTGGGATACCATAGCCTTATTTCTTTGGATTTTCATCCATGAGACCCAAGTTCAAACCATTACTTGTTGGATAATGCAATGATATGTCTTTCGGTCCTCATCTAGATGCACAAGGGAATGAACTCTTTAGAAACGTGTGCTTTATTGTAAAATTTTTATCTTTGTTGAGATACCATAGTATTATTTTTTTGGGTTCTCATCTAGAAAACCCAAGTTCAAATCACTACACAAGGGATGGGGAATTTTTTTTTTTAATCTATGCTTTACCGTAAATTTTTTGTTTGTCATAGTGATGTCTTTGGATTTTCATTCAAAGACCTAAGTTCAAACCTTAGTCCAAGGGAATCAAGACCCTTTTAGAACCATACTTTACCCTAAAATAGAGTCCTCGTTGGGACATTGTAATGGTGGGACATTGTAGTGGTATGTACGACTTTAGGTTTTCATTTGAAAGACCCAAATTTAAACCAAAAGGGTTTGGGACCCTTTCAAAAACATGCACTTTACCTTAAAATTTTACCCAAAGGAGATAGGTTGTTTGGTAGCATCAAGTGCTTGTTTGATTTGGGTCATGTTGACTTTATCTTTACTCGATAACATGATAAGATTTATAGAAGTTTTCCTATGCAATAAAATAAAATATATAAAATTACATTCTATGTAACATTTTTTGAAACTTCAATAATTACCTTAAAATAAAATTATTTATATGAAGAATTATATACCAAAATATTTTTATTTTTATTTTTTTGAGAAAAAAATAGATTATATTAATTTATTAATGGGAACATTACAATATTTTGGTGCTAGCATTGTCTACCAGCTAAAAAACAAAATGAGATGGATCAGGAGTAAAGCATCCATAAGTGAATATACATTAGAATAGAAGCTAATATCAACAAAAAGACTATAGCTATATCTTGTTGTTGAAGGAAAGTGAACTTTACCAATTGTATTGAGAAAATTCAATAAATAATACATGCTTTGATAACTTCCCTAACCACCTAGTGTATGCGCTTACCCTAACCACCTAGAGTATGCGCTATTAACATAATGTAATAATATATAAATCTACACTAACATCCTCCCTTATTACATTATTTTGAAATACAAAGAGTGTTGCAAAACAACTCAAATTTGACACGCGCAAGTGCCTTAGTGAAAATATCCACAACGTGTTCATTGATGGGAATGTACTGGAGTTGTATCTTGTGTTTTGGAACTTCATCTCGAATAAAATGACATTGAGTGTCAATGTGTTTGGTGCGTTCATGAAACACTGGATTCTTGATGAGCTTCAAAAAATCTTGGTTGTCGCAAAACAAGTGGATTGGAAGTTTCTTGGGAAGACACATATTTGAAAGAATACGATGTAAGCATATTGCCTCGCAGACGGTTCCACATGCTGCGTGATATTCTGCCTTTGTAGATGACAAACCAACCACCTGTTGCTTTTTACTGTGCCAAGAGACAAGACCAGAGCCAAGATGAAAAATGTATCTAGAAGTTGATTTTCTATCATCAATTGACCCGGCATAATCAGAGTTTGTGTAACCTTGCAAGAATAAGTTGTCATTCTTCTTATATTCCAGGCCATATTCTGTACTGCCATGGACATAATGAAGAACTCGTTTTGCTACTTTCCAATGACTAACCTTAGATTCCTGCATGAACCTCAAAAGATAATTCATAGCAAAACTGATGTTTGGTCTGGTGATAGAGAGTTCTATCTACCTGAGGAGAAGTATCATATCCCGATAATTGTAGTTTTGTTTCTATTGGAGTTGCTTTAGGCTTACAATCAGTCATGCGATATTTCTCAATCAATGTCTTGGAATATTTCTTTTATGTCACTATAATGTGATTCTTCTTATGTTCCACTTCTAAACCAAGACAATAATGAAGTCCTAGATTTGTCATCTCAAATGACTTTTTCAAGTCACCCTTCACTGCATATATCAATTTTTCTGAACTATAGATCATCAACATAGAGTACTAGAATCACTATTTCAGAACCACTTTTCTTGAAATAGATATTAGCATCCAAAGAACTTCTCTTGAAACCATGTTGCAATAGGTGATTGTCAATTTTTATGTACCAAGCTCGTGGAGCTTGTTTTAACCCATACAAGGAATTTGCAAACCTTTTGCTTTTGGCATTCAACCACAAATCCTTCTAGCTGAGTCATATACACTTCTTCCTTGAGATCACCATTTAAGAAGGCACTTTTTACATCCATTTGATATAGCTTCCATCTAAACTGCGTTGCCATAGCACAAAGTACATGAATGGTAGTCATTCTAGTAGTGGGTGCAAAAGTCTCTTCATAGTCAATGCCTTCTTTTTGTGCATAGCCCTTTGCAACAAGGTAGGCCTTATGCTTGTCTATAGTTCCATCTACCTTATACTTCACTTTGTATACCCATTTGTAGCCAATGGGCTTCTTTCTAGAAGGCAAATCAACTAGCTTCCAAGTGTTATTTTTGATGAGAGACATATGTTCTGCATCCATAGCTACCTTCCACTAAGGCTCACTAAGTGCATCCTGGACTGTGGTAGGTTCATGCTCATACAATGAAGACATAAAAACCCTATCATCATCCACATCCATATCTTCTCCTTTATCTTCCTCTATATCTATAGAAAGTTCTTCAAAGTGTTGGCAAAGCTCATCAACCTCTGAAGTCAATGCTTCTACTCTCTTTTGATGAGTCATACTATGTGTACGAGGTCGATCTAAAGTTAGATATGAAGGTGTAGTCACTTTTGAGTCTCTCATTGTTCTGGTATACCATTTTGGAATCTTCTTCTGTGAGGAAGGAGTCTCTTTCGTAGGCTCCTCATCATCCTGGTATACAGTTGAAGATGTGTTATTTGGTGTGAAAGCTTCATCAAATACCACATCTCTACTGATGTGAGTTTTCTTGGTTTTAGGATCTATCAAACGATATCCCTTGGAATGCTCATCATAACCAAGAAAAATATACTGCAAGGATTTCTCATCTAACTTCTTTCTCTTTGCTTTTGGAATGTGCATGAATATCTTACACCCAAAAATCTTGATATGAGAAATGAAGGGCTTTCTACCACTCCATGCTTCTTGTGGAGGCATTCCCTTAAGAGATTTTTTGGGTCCTATATTCAGGATGTACATTGTTATATTGACAGCTTCTGCCCAATACTGTTGCTCAATATGTGCCCTTGTAAGCATACAATGAACCATTTCCATTATGGAATGATTCCTCCTCTTAGCAATTCAATTTTGCTACAGAGTATAGGTTGTAGTAAACTGCCTCTTAATCCCAGGTGTACTAAGAAATGTGGAAAATTGTTTGGAGGTATATTCCTCCCCTCGATCTGAGCAGAGGGTCTGAATATAACTTCCTGACTCCTCAACATATTTCTTAAACTGTTGAAAAAACATGAAGGCCTTAGAATTCAGATGTAAAAATAAAACCCACATCTTCCATGAGTAGTCATTAATGAACAACTAAAATTACCTCTTTTCCCCATAATTTTTTCGCATAGGACCACACAGATTGGTGTGTACCAACTTCAACGATCTTTTGGCTTGTGAGGATATCAACTCAAAAGGTACTCGATGTTGTTTCCCTGCTAAGCAATTCGAGAAAATTGACAAAGTAGATGAAAGGGTGGGAAGACCTTTCACCATCTCATATTTACTCAACTCAAGTAAATATCCTGAACTGAGATGGCCATATATTTTGTGCCAAAGAGAAGTGACCTCTTTTGTGTTTGTTAGTCTCACAATGACACTGAGATGGGGGGGTGAATAAGTGTAGCTATTAAAAACTTAAATCTTCAACTATTAATGCCAAACAGAGAAAACTTAAAACTCAATAAAGTAGATATAACAAGAGAGCATTCCACAACACACGATGTAACGAGGTTCACCAATTTGGCTACTCCTCAAAAATGACTGCTTGGATTCCCGTCCAAATCCAGCCTTTGCAAAATACAATTTTACAATCACTTTACCAACACCCACTGGAAGGAGCACCAACCCCTGGTTTATCTGCACCAATAGAAAGGAGCACCAACCCCTAATTTTTTTGCACCTATAGAAAGGAGCACCAACCCCTAATTCAAGCACCAACTTGAACTACACTTTTGAAACTATTAGATTGACATAAGAATGCCTTCGCTTATACAAGACCCTGACTGGTCTGTTGCTAACCCAACCTCTCTCACTCTTCACCAAAACACACACTCTTCAAACTCTGCTTACTGCTCTTCTATGGCTCTCACTGCTCTGCTTGATACTCTTCTTGCAGCACTTTCCCCTAATTTCAAGCAGCACCTAATTCTCCACGCAGACCTCCTTTTATAACAATCCTTTCGCTTTGTAACTCCAGTTATAACGCCTTCTTTCATTTCTCATACGCCACTTGTCAATTGTAACTGTTTCTTTCATATTCTTATCTTTACCATGACTGTTCGTCTTCTTGGTCATGACTGTTTGTATTTTCCTTAGTGATTGTTTGCTTTCTTTTTTAAGCATGCATGCGTTTTCACTGTCACTACACCTGTAACTGACGTACTGACTTTAGTTAACTCTTCTTATCTTATCTACATGAATTTCTTCTACAACTACACCTGTAACTGTCGTATAACTCTAGTTATAACGTCACATATCTTATTTCGGTTGGGTTATCTTCTTTGCTCACGTCAAAGTGACCTGTCATGAAATCGCGACACTTCTGCCTCTTTGTCCTCTTCTCGGCTTTGCACTCGCGAAAACACAACATGTCGCGATATCGCAACACTTTCACTTCCTTGTTGTTTTACTTGGTTCACACTCGCGAAAACACTACATTTCGCAATATCGCGACACTTTCGCCTCCGTACTCTTCCTTTTTACTTTTGTCGCGATATCGCGACACTTTTTCTCCTTGGCACTTTCTCTTACCTTTGGGTCGCAAAAACTTGACATGTCGCGATATCGTGACACTTTTTCTCTCAGACTCTCTCCTACAACATGTCGCGAAATCGTGACACTTTTTCTTTCGGACTCTCTCTCCTGCAACATGTCGCGAAATCGCGACACTTTTTCTTTCGGACTCTCTTTCCTGTAACATGTCACGAAATCGCGACACTTTTTCGTTCGTACAATCTTCCTTGCAATATGTCACGAAATCACGACACTTTTTCGTCCGTACAACCTTCCTTGCAATATGTCACGAAATCGCGACACTTTTTTGTCCGTACAACCTTCCTTGCAATATGTCGCGAAATTGCGACACTTTTTCGTTCGTACAACCTTCCTTGCAATATGTCACGAAATTGCGACACTTTTTCGTCCGTACAACCTTCCTTGCAATATGTTGCGAAATCGCGACACTTTTTCTTTCTCTGCCTTCCTCTTCGCTTCGGACCGCAAAAATGAAACATGTCGCGAAATCGTGACACCTTTTTCTCTCTCCTCTTTCTCTTCGCTTTGGACCGCGAAAATGAAACATGTCGCGAAATCGCGACACCTTTTTCTCTCTCCTCTTTTCTTCGCTTTGGATCGCGAAAATGAAACATGTCGCAAAATCATGACACCTTTTTCTCTCTCCTCTTTTCTTCGCTTTGGACCGCAAAAATGAAACATGTCGCGAAATCGCGACACCTTTTTCTCTCTCCTCTTTTCTTTGCTTTGGACCACAAAAATGAAACATGTCGCGAAATCGTGACACCTTTTTCTCTCTCCTATTTTCTTCGCTTTGGACCGCGAAAATGAAACATGTCGTGAAATCGCGACACTTTTTCTACTTGTCTTTTTCTCTTCCAACATGTCGCGAAATCACGACAGTTTTTCTTTCTTGCTCTTTCTCTCCGAACATGTCGCGATATCGCGACAGTTTTGCTTTTTGGCTCTTTCTTTCCAAACATGTCACGATATCGCGACAATTTTTCTTTCTTGCTCTTTCTCTCCAAACATGTCGCGATATCGCGACAGTTTTTCTTTCTTGCTCAACATGTCGTGATATCGCGATAGTTTTCTTGTGATTTTCTTTTGATTTTTCTCAAATGGGCCACTTTTGTCTTTTGAAAAATCACTGTACATGCTCTGAAGATCCTCTTAACTCCTGTCCACTGCATCAACCGATCTGTCTGACCGTGTTGACAACAATGACAATATTGTTGCTGCACCTTGCTCATCAATCTCCCCCTTTGGAATTGTTGGCAACACACATGCACATTCCTCGTAATTCTTCTCCCCCTTTGACAATAATACCAAAGGGCCGCTACAGACTCCCCCTGAGTCCATGCACAACATTTTCAGGCACACGTTATGACAGTTAGCAAAAATTACAAATATGAGCACATAGATAATCAAATATATAAATGCTCCCCTTGAGAATGTGATCCCGATAGCTAGTCAGTACTTGGGAAGCAGGACCACTCCCAATTTAGTGTGAAGGTACTCAAAAATTTCTTTGGGCAGCGGTTTTGTGAAGATATCCGCTACTTGCTCTATAGTTGGGACAAAATCCAACTTTACTTCTTCTTTCGCAACTTTCTCCTTCAGAAAGTGATATCGGATAGCAATATGTTTTGTGCAAGAATGCATAACTGGATTCTTTGATATATTAATGGCACTGGTGTTATCACACTTAACTGAAATTGGCTCACTGAAGTTAATGCCAAGATCTTTCAAGGTTTGTTTCATCCATAAAACCTGTGTACAACACGTAGTTGCTGCAATATATTTTGCATCTACTGTGGATAAAGAGACTGATTCTTGTTTCTTACTTGTGCCATGCAACCAACCTGTCTCCAATATAGAATGCACCTCCACTGGTACTCTTTTTGTCATCGACAAATCCTGCCCAATCTACATCTGAATACGCAATAAGAGTGAAGTCCTTACCTCTTGGATACCATAACCCATACTCCATAGTACCCTTTAGATATCGAAGAATCCTCTTCACTGCTGTCACATGAGTCTCCTTGGGACTCGCTTGAAATCGTGCTACCATGCACACTGCCTGCAATATATCCGGTCTGGTAGTTGTCAAATACAATAGGCTCCCAATCATAGATCTGTACATGGTTTGATCAACATCTGGAGCTTTGTCATCCTTGCTCAACTTGCATCCTATTATCATGGGAGTGCTAACAGGCTTACAATCCTCCATTGTGAAATTTTTTAGCATTTCTTTCACATATTTAACTTGAGAAATAAATATGCCCTTCTCATTTTGATTAACTTGTAGGCCGAGAAAGTACGAAAGTTCACCAATCATTGACATTTCAAATTCTTTTTGCATCTGCTTTGCTAAATCCTTACACGACTTATCATTGCTGCTCCCAAAGATTATATTATCTACGTATACAAAAAGGACAATGAGATGGCCATTCTCCTTTTTGACATACAAATTGCTATCTACCATACCCTTTTTGAATCCTTGTTGAGTAAGATAGTTGTCTAGCCTTGCATACCATGCTCTGGGTGCCTGTTTCAAGCCATACAATGCTTTATTCAACTTGCAGATGAAGTTGGGATTATCACCAAGTTGGAAACCATCAGGTTGCTCAATATAGACCTCTTCTTCAAGTTTTCCATTCAAAAATGTTGATTTCACGTCCATTTGATAAACTTTGAAATTCTTGTGAACTGCTAAAGCCAGAAACGTTCTGATTGCCTTTAGTCTAGCCACAGGTGCAAAGGTTTCCTCAAAGTCAATGCCTTCAACTTGTGCATAGCCTTTACAAACCAATCTTGCTTTATTCCTTACTACTTGTTCATCTTCATTCAATTTGTTTTGAAAAATTCATTTAGTATCGATTATATTTTTATTTGTAGGTCTTGGTACTAACTCCCAGGTTTTGTTTTTCTCGATCTGATATAATTCTTCATTTATAGTCGTCATCCAAATTTCATCTTTGCTTGCTTTAGCAATATTTTTGGGCTCTATGCTGGATAATAGAGAGTAGTTACTTACTACCTTTTTTCTTGTTTGAACACCAACTGTGGGGTCTCCAATTATCTGTTCTCTAGGATGATTTTTCTGCCAGCTGCCTGTTTTGAATTTTTTGTTTTCTTCCTCTTCTGAATCACTACTTAAATCATCTGATTCAATTTTCTATTTCTTTTCCGTTTCTTTTTCCTCATCTCCTTCAATTACTTCTTCATAAAATGGGTAGTTTTCTTTATAGCTTATTTCTCGTTCCCTACATTCATCAACTTTAACATTGGCACTCTCAACAATTTTCTTTAGCCTCTTGTTGTAGCATGTGTAGGCTTTGCTTTTTGTCGAGTAGCCAAGAAAAATACCTTCATCAGCTCTATCTTCAAACTTACCAAGATTATCTTTAGTTCTTTTGATGTAACACTTACTGCCAAAGACTTTGAAGTATCTTGTTGTTGCCTTTCTACCGAACCACAGCTCATATGGTGTTTTGCTTTCATGCGTCCTCAACATGCACCAATTTTGGATGTATATCGCAGTATGGACAGCCTCTTTCCAAAATTTGTCTGCTATTTTACTCTCAGTCAACATAGTCCATGCCATTTCCTACACTGTCCTGTTCTTTATTTCTACCACACCATTCTGCTGAGGTGTCCTTTCTGCTAAAAACTGTCTCCTAATCCCATATTTTTGACAGTACTCTGCAAACTCCTCTAAAATGAACTCTCCTCCTCTATCTGATCTCACACATTTAATCCTTTTTCCTGTTTGATTCTCAACTTGTTTTTTGAAAATCTTGAACATCTCAAAGGCATATGATTTAAGCTTCAAAAATAGTATCCATGTCATCTTGGAATAGTCATCTATGCACAACATAAAGTATTTGTCACCATTTATGCTTTGTGTTCTCATGGGTCCACATAAATTAGTATGTATTAGTTCTAATGGATTGCTTGTGAAGTACTCTTTAGTTTTAAATGTGGCTCTAGTTTGCTTCCCCTTTTGGCATGAAGCACAAATGCTATTTAAAGGTTTACCAATGGTGGGAATATCTCTTACTGCCCTTTTTGAGCTGATTCTTACTAGATTGTTGAAACTGATATGACCGAGGCTCTTGTGCCACAGCAAATTTTCTTCTTCCTATCTAATCAAGCATGCTCCTTCTGAAGTCTTTGAGAGAGTATACAGGTTTCCAGATGTCCTTGATCCAGTTGCTATCAACTTTCCACGGTTTGCTATTCTGACTTCACAACCCTGCTTCTTGAAAATTACTTCATGACCTCTGTCACAAATCTGACTTACACTTAACAAATTATGCTTCAGACCAATCACAAACAGGACTTTTTTTTATTTGATTTTTCTGTCACTGATCTTAACTGATCATTTGCCAACTATCTTAGCTCCATAATTATTTCCAAATTTTACAGAACCACCTTCATATTTTTGTAACTCCTTAAATTGTTGTTTGTCACCTGTCATATGACTTGAGCATCCACTATCAAGTATCCATGGTGCAGATTTGTTCTGTGCTTTAAATGTTGTCTGCACGATCAAGGATTCCTTTTCTTCCTTGGGTTGCTTCTTTTCTTTCCACTCTGGTTTGATTACAGTTTTGGTCACTTGTTTTGACTTTTCTTTGTCAGTAGCCTATGTATGTTTTTCTGGAAATTTTCTAGTTTGTCCCAAAAACTTTCTTCCCTGATGTTTATTTGCTGCAAATGTGCTTCGACAATTTCTTGCAATGTACTCAAAATTATGACAGTTATAACATTCTACTGCATAATCCATCAGCGGTGAAAAAACATTTCTACTGGTAAAGTTCCTTTGTCCTACATTATACTTGCAATCTGAAATCTTATGACCATAACCATTGCATTTAAAACAATAACCAGAAAAGGAATGAGTGAACCTGGGTGATGGTCTTTGTCATTTTGTAGTGGGAGCCATAAATCTTCTTCTCTTTTGATGAGTGACATTGGTGAATCCATCATTGTCAATACTTCTCTCTTGCCTAACTTTATTGCTTTCTTTAGCATGATTCATTTTTTCTTGATCAACCCTGATCTTATCTTCATTCTTTATGGGTTCTATAGTTATGGCCTTTGATCCATCTTATGATTCTCCTTCGACGAAACCTAGACCAAATTTGATGCCTGTAGTCCTTTGGTTATTTATAATCTTGTTCAGCTTCACAGAACTTCCTTCAAGTTTGTGATAGCAACTCAATTTTTGATTCATCTCTTATAGTTGTATCCTTAAACCAACAATCTCTTCTTCTAACTTATTGCACTCATCTATTTTCATGATTAATTGTAGTTCGATATCTTCGGATATTTTCTTAAATTCATCTATCTGTACTTTCAAGCTGGATATGATATCATTGGCATCCTCAAGCTTTCTTGAAGTTTTCTTATTCTTTTTCCTTTCTAAACTCATCTCTTTAAGTGCAACGACCAACTCACCTTCCAAATCTACTTTAGCCTCAGCCTCAAGGTTTTTATTGCATTCCTGTTTTTTCTTCTTCAAATGCCATAAAAAGAGCTTCACCTTTTTCTTCTTCAGAATCCTCACCAGAGTTGTCTTATGAAGGACTGACATTCTTGGATATGAAACTTTTCTTCTTGAAGTTTCCTTTTCTAAAATTTGGTTTCTTCTTCCAGTCAGCTCTTTCTTGGTGTGAACCTTCATCACTTTTGCTTTTCTCATTAAGAGGACATTTAGCTGCAAAATGCCCAACGCCTCCACGGTTGAAACACTTAAATGGTAGCTTTCCTCTATATTTTCCTTTTCCCTTGATTAGTTTTCGAACAAAGTTTGCTTTTGCTTCATCTGATGTCTCTTCTTTCTCAGATTCTTGTTTTCCTTTTAAATTTTTATGTGCTTTAAAAGCAGCTTCTTTGTCTGTGGGTTTAGTTTTTCCTATTCTCATCTCATATGCAGTTAAAGAACCATGCATCTCATCCATACTAAAAGTATTAAGATCTTTAGCTTCTTCTATTGCAAAAACTTTGGAATCAAATCTTTAGGGAAGAGATCTTAGTACCTTTTTCACAATGAAAACATCTTCCATTTCCTCGTCGAGTCCTCTAATCGCATTAATGATTCCATTAAATCTTAGCATGTATGCCTCTATGTTCTAATCCTCATTCATCTTTAATGCTTCAAATTGAGATCGATGCATTTGTAGCTTGGCCTCCTTGATCTTGCTATCTCCTTCATGAATGCTCCTTAGTTTGTCCCACATATCTTTTGTCGTTTTACAACTCATGATCTTTATCAGTTCACTGTCCACCAAACCACACATGATAGCATTCTTTGCTTTAGAGTTATTCTCAAACAGTTTCTTACCGGCAACATCGATTGGAGGAGTGGTGGGTATGGTGTATCCACTGTCTACTGATTCCCAAATGTCATATCCCAGAGAACACAAATATATCTGCATCCTGAGTCTCCAAAATGCATAATCAGTTCCGTCAAACGATGGTGCTTTGTTTGATGAGAATCCTTCACCACCTGCCATTGTCTCACTTCCAAGATCACCTTAGCCGATTAAGCTTGTTCAGGAACTTGGCTCTGATACCAATTGTTAGTCTCACAATGACATTGAGAGGGGGGGTGAATCAGTGTAGCTATTAAAAACTTAAATCTTCAACTATTAATGCCAAACAGAGAAAACTTAAAACTCAATAAAGCAAATATAACAAGAGAGCATTCCACAACACATGATGTAACGAGGTTCACCAATTTGGCTACTCCTCAAAAATGACTGCTTGGATTTTTGTCCAAATCCAGCCTTTGCAAAATACAATTTTACAATCACTTTACCAGCACCCACTGGAAGGAGCACCAACCCTTGGTTTATCTGCACCAACAGAAAGGAGCACCAACCCCTAATTTTTTTGCACCTACAGAAAGGAGCACCAACCCCTAATTCAAGCACCAACTTGAATTGCACTTTTGAAACTATCATATTGACATAAGAATGCCTTCACTTATACAAGACCTTGACTGGTCTATTGCTAACCCAACCTCTCTCACTCTTCACCAAAACACACACTCTTCAAACTTTGCTTACTGCTCTTCTATGGCTCTCACTGCTCTGCTTGATACTCTTCTTACAGCACTTTTCCCTAATTTCAATAGCACCTAATTCTCCACACAGACCTCCTTTTATAACGATCCTTTTGCTTTGTAACTCCAGTTATAACATCTTCTTTCATTTATCATACGCCACTTGACAATTGTAACTATTTTTTTCATATTCTTATCTTTACCATGACTGTTCGTCTTCTTGGTCATGACTGTTCGTATTTTCCTTAGTGACTGTTCCCTGTCTTTTCTGAGCATGCATGCATTTTCACTGTCACTGCACCTGTAACTGACATTTTGACTTCAGTTAACTCTTCTTATCTTATCTGCATGAATTTCTTCTACAACTGCACCTGTAACTTCCGTATAACTCCAGTTATAACGTCACATATCTTATTTCGGTTGGGTTCTCTTCTTTGCTCGCACCAAAGTGACCTATCGCGAAATCGTGACACTTCTGCCTCTTTGTCCTCTTCTCGGCTTTGCACCCGCGAAAACACATGTCGCGATATCGTGACACTTTCGCTTCCTTACTGCTTTACTTGGTTCACACCCGCGAAAACACTACATGTCGTGATATCACGACACTTTCACCTCCGTACTCTTCCTTTTTACTTTTATCGTGATATTGCGACACTTTCGCTTCTTTGCTGCTTTACTTGGTTCACACCCGCGAAAACACTACATGTCGCGATATCACAACACTTTCGCCTTCGTACTCTTCCTTTTTACTTTTGTCGTGATATAGCGACACTTTTTATCCTTGGCACTTTCTCTTACCTTCGGGTCGCCATGTCGCGATATCGCGACATTTTTTCTCTTGGACTCTCTCTCCTGCAACATGTCACGAAATCGTGACACTTTTTCTTTCGGACTCTCTCTCCTACAACATGTCGCGAAATCGTGACACTTTTTCTTTCAGACTCTATTTCCTGTAACATGTCGTGAAATCGTGACACTTTTTCATCCGTACAATCTTCCTTGCAATATGTCACGAAATTTTTGCTCAATTTTTTCATTCGTACAACCTTCCTTGCAATATGTCACGAAATCGTGACACTTTTTCGTCCGTACAACCTTCCTTGCAATATGTCACGAAATCGTGACACTTTTTCGTTCGTACAACCTTCCTTGCAATATGTCGCGAAATTGCGACACTTTTTCATCCGTACAACCTTCCTTGCAATATGTCACGAAATCGCGACACTTTTTCTTTCTCTGCCTTCCTCTTCGCTTCGGACCGCAAAAATGAAACATGTCGCGAAATCACGACACCTTTTTCTCTCTCCTCTTTCTCTTCGCTTTGGACTGCGAAAATGAAACATGTCGCAAAATCGTGACACCTTTTTCTCTCTCCTATTTTCTTCGCTTTGGACAGCGAAAATGAAACATGTCGCGAAATCGTGACACTTTTTCTACTTGTCTTTTTCTCTTCCAACATGTCGCGAAATCGCGACAATTTTTCTTTCTTGCTCTTTCTCTCCGAACATGTCGTGATATCATGACAGTTTTGCTTTCTGGCTCTTTCTTTCCAAACATGTCACGATATCGCGACAGTTTGTCTTCCTTGCTCTTTCTCTCCAAACATGTCGCGATATCGCGACAGTTTTTCTTTCTTGCTCAACATGTCGCGATATCGCGACAAATTTCTTCCTTGTGATTTTCTTTTGATTTTTCTCAAATGGGCCACTTCTGTCTTTTGGAAAATCACTATACATGCTCTGAAGATCCTCTTAACTCCTATCCACTGCATCAACCGATCTGTCTGACTGTGTTGACACCAATGACAATACTGTTGCTGCACCTTGCTCATCAGTGTTTACCATCATGGCAACATAAGGTGTAGAAATGGCATCTAAAGCAAAAAATTCATGCTTGTAGGAACTTGTTGCTACATGTTTACCCTTCCTTGTGATAAAGCAACGCTTCTTTCCATCCTCAAATCTAAAATAAACCACCATGTTTTTATCCAATATTTGAGGTATTGACAATAAATTGTTTGCCAATCCTCGAATATAAAGAACTTTCTCAATCTAAAAATTTCCATCTATAAGAGTGACTGAAACATTTCCTTCACCCTGGAATTTGTAGGTCTTATCATTAGCTATGGTAACTAGTTTATCTTCCTTAGCCTCTAATGTCTCAAACCATGATTTATCACCAGTCATGTGTTTACTGGATCCAAAATCAATATACCACACATGATCCTTTTGTTGAGAATCTATGTGAGTCATGAGCACCTTGTGTGCCCTCTTAGAATCTGAGTCTGATTCCTCATAAGCAACATGTATGTTGGGTTGCTTATGCTTATTTTGTGGTTTGTACTTGTCCTTTTTCTTTTGACCTTGGTCATGTGGTTGTTTATTTTTGAACCAAAACATGTTGGTGTCATGGTTATCCATATCACAAATTTTGCAATACTTCTTTTGTCCTTGTTGAGGTTGTTTGCCTTTGGAACCTTTGGAAGAAGATCCCCCTTCTGAAAGTTACCCTGTTTTCTTTACCCCTACCCCCTATTTTGAGTAAAGTGCATTATCTGTCACTTTATCTCTTTGAAGTTGATTTGCCTCCTCAGTTTGAAGCAAATTTACCAACTCCACAAAAGTAACTTGTCTCATAGACACTTGAAGGGATGTGATCAACACCTTGTAGGAATCTGGTAAAGCTCTCAAAATGATCGAAGTCAAGAGCTTATCCTCTACTATTTCTCCCAAAGCATTCAACTTGGACTTCAATTCTGCCACTCTACATAGGAACAACTATACTGATTCACCAGACTTCATATTGAGAGTATGAAGTTGGAATTGAAGGTTAAGAATGATGGATTGATTCTTCCCTTCATATATGGTAACTAATGCATCCCAAGCATCTTTACCATTTTTAGCATCACAAATGTGAGGTTGTAGTTCATCAGTAGTAGCAAGCAAGATAAGCATGAGGTACCTTCTATAATTTTTATCATATGCTTCATGATCTGTACCTGCTGTAGTGGGATGTTTTGTAGTGCTAGTCACTACATCCCACAAATCTTCAACTTGTAGAATGACTCTCATTTTGGTTTTCCATTGAGCAAAATTGGAACTTTTAAGAACATTGTATCTGAAAGATATTTGTGTATAGTGCCCATTATGAAGGTTCCTTATATCACCAAAATGGTTTCTCTTTCGATATACCACAAATTAGTACTAAAAGAGAATTCACTCAAATTGATGGCACCTGTCTAAAAACACTTATGAAGAAGGATAATCAGTTTGAGGAAATTAAGCCAAGCAATAGGAGTGAATTAGGGTATATGATGGAGTGAATATCAAAATAAAATTGGCTTTCCTTATTTCTCCTTGATGATTTATAGAGAACAATAGCTTATACATTGTTGTTGCAGCTATATTAGTCATTAGATATAGTAGCCCAAAGCACAACAAATTTACCTGTAAGTATGGGCCAAAGGTATCGTAAATATCGAACGATGTTGTACAATAAATTGCACAAAAAGGTTTTAAAATTGGGGTCTTATTTGCTTTTGAATTTTGACTTATGATGTAAGTGCAAAAAATAGGAAATTAAATGCAAGATACAATCAAAAGTGCCCTCAAATTTTAAAGCATAGGTGTCAGATTCCATCGACAATGCACCTATTTCTACAATGCCAATTTTAAGGTGTCGAATGCAATCGAAAATGCACCTTTTTTACAATTTTTCAAGAAATTTTATTTTGAAAATGCAAAAATCTGATATTCACAATTCCACCCTTGTGTTATAATTTTGCAAAAAATAATACAATTTTGTCCCCCCTTAGGTTTTGCAAAATAAACAAGTTTGGGTGGAATTTTTAGATCCCCTTTCAGTTTGAAAAAAATATGTGCACTTGTTTTTTGTTTTGTATCCCTCCTTTGGAGAAAATCAATGCACAATGTTGTTTTTGAATTTGCAAAAACAAAATAAAAAAATACCTTTCTTTGCTTTTTTTTTAGCAAAAAAATTATTTTCATGTTGCACAGGGTTTGAACCCCCGACCTCTCGCAGCTTAGCACTAACGTTGTCCTAATCGACCATTCAGGATAGCACTCCCGATGAAACTGAATGGGAAGCGTTGAATATTTTTTTTCGTCTGTGCCTTAGAGTCAAAAAAAAATATTTGGGATTTTTAGTCCCACATGCACCTTGTGGTGCGATTGTGAGGGAATAAAAGAAACGAGTCACACCTTTTTCTTCGATTGCCTTCGGGTGATCGACAAACAACAATGATTGTTTTACCACCATCGACAATAAACAAGACTCTGCCATGTCAACTGATGGGTCACACCTCCACGTTAGCACTTCGTCTCGTTAGGCTACCACGTTAGAGGTTGATGAGTCACACCACCATGTCAGCTCTCCTTGGGTTTCATGTCATTTATGGTTGATTGCATCGTCACCACAGTGTCTTCCAGGGTTTGTTCTGTTATATCACATCACATCAAAGTCGGTCGTTGTTAGTCCAATCTGTTTCCAATCCATCCAATGGTCAGTCCGCATCCAATCGCATTAGTCCAGTTTATCTGATGGTGTATCGGGTCATGTGCCCCCTCGATATCTGGTTCGATCGCCTAAAAAAATTCGAGGAGTCCAAAGACATCAAACCAACTTTCACATCAAATGAAAATCGCGTAATTGCTCCTGCTATGATACCATGAAGGAAAGTGAGCATTACCAATTGTATTGATAAGATTCAATAAATAATACATGCTTTGATAACTTTCCTAACCACCTAGTGTATGTGCTTACCCTAACAACTTAGAGTATGCACTATTAACATAATGTAATAATATATAAATCTATGCTAATAGTTGCAATACATCAAATAGCAACATTCATTTGTGGGAGATTCTATTATATAAAGAAATTTTGGGCATGTCTTTCATGATATCTTTTGAAGTCTTCAAAGAAGAAAAAGAAGTAATCAAAACCTAAACCTGCTCATCATTGTTAACTGCCTTCTTCTTAGTTTCCTATTGGACCTTCTGAAGATCTTGAATCATATGAGAAAGTTGATGAATTCTGAAAATAACATCTCGAAGTGTGCTAGAAGTTCTATAGACTTGAGAATGAATGCGTCCCACATGTAACAAAAGATCAAAGGTCGAGTCTACTAAAACAATATTTCATAAAGGAGTAGATCCAATAAACACCTTTAAAAAAGATATTTACTTTTGAGTTTGCCTTGATGTTTGGAACCTTAAAGTTGTAAGGTATTATGTGCTCGTTTAAAATTATTATTATTATTTATAAACTTAGTTATCAAATTCATCGAATTTTCTATATGAAATTCGAAAATCGTCGAATTTAAAACCCTGTCGAATAAATTCGGCGAACAAACCCTAAATTCGACCAAAAAGAATTCGTTGAAAAATAAACATTAAAAACCCTAAAATCAATTTTTAGCTTTAAAAAAAATACAAAGGAAGCACTATGCAATCTCCCTCTCGCAACTTGCAATTTGGAAAACTATGAACAAACCCTCCTGCAATCTCCCTTCTACAACGTACAATTTGGAAGCTTAAAATTTTCTGCAGATAATATCAGAAGCAACCATTTTCAATTTATTGGGATGTTGTTTTCTTTATTTAATGGATAGCTTCATTATTTCTGCACCTTTGCTCTTTAACCCTAAAATAAAAGAAAAAAAAAACATTAACCCTAAAATAAAAGGAGAAAAACACTTTTATTTAAAAAAACATTGCTCCTTAACCGTAAAATAAAAGAAAAAAAACATTGCTCTTTAACCCTAAAATAAAAGAAAAAATGCATTGCTCTTTAATAAAACATTGCTCCTTAACCCTAAAATAAAACAAAAAAAATATTGCTCTTTAGCCCTAGCTTCTAATGAAACCTAAAATTAAATTTTTCTGCTTTTTAAACTTGAATAATATAAGATATTTTAAGTGCTTTCGTTTATGCATGATCTAACATTTTTTATTTTTATGATTTTTTATTATAAGTGATAGAAAAGTTATAATTTATATTTCAAAAAAATTATTGCTTTAACCTTTAAGAACCTTCTCATGTGTTAAAAAAACATTATATTTACTTAAAGTTATAAAAATAATTATATATATATATATATATATATATATATATATATATATATATATATTTATTTGATTTTTAAATTTTATATTAAAATAATTTATATGAAAATATATATACGTTTATTATATATCAAATTTTATTACAAATTTTTAAATATGTCAAATTTATTTTGAAAAGTATTGAAGCATTTGAATACGAACTCGAAGTTTATAAATAAAAACATCTGTAAATCTTAATTAAATTAAATTGTAAGAGAAAGGTAAAAAAATGAAATGTTATAAACTTTCATTACACCATGAGCCAAATAAAAGATACAAAATGGATTCTAATTACCTTGGAGGGGAAAGCCACAAATATTTTTATTTTATTTATTTGTGGAATATAACGACAACGTGGTGTGAATATTTATAAAATTTAAGGTTATAAAATTATGTTATAAATGGTCATATATTTTTAAAATGTTTTTGGAGATAGTTTAATGCGTCAGGTTTTGGTTCTTCTTTAGGAGATTCAAGGTTCAAATAGCGGCGAGGACGAGTGTGTGAGGAGATGGGTGTGTGTATGATTGTGTGTTTGGTTTCTATTGATAAGCTCAACTCTCACCCTTATCAAAGGTCATGGTTGAGATGGGGAAGTCCAACCTTGAGTATCGATCGTAGTCATAAGGGTTTCTCATACTAACCTCAATAAAAAAATCATATATTTTAAAAATAAAAATAAAATTAAAGAATGGAATATATTTATATAATATTTAAAAAATAATAATAATTAATTGAAGTGATGTGGATGTGTTGTTTTATAGATTGGAATTTAAATTTGGGTATAAAATGTTAAATTAAATATAGATATTATTTAGATTTTTAAAGAGTGACCTTGTATGAAAACTTTAAAAATAAATTATATTTTAAATTTAATAAAGGTATTTTTTAAGTTTAAGCCTTATTTGCCTTTATAATATAGAAGATTGAAGATAAAATCTCTATGCCCTTTTTACAAAGGGTATTTCTTGGGAATGAGGGGATGGAAAGGCGAAGGAATGAGCACGATAGAACCAGGGAAAAGACGAAAAAACTAGATTTCAAATAATGGCAATTAGAATACGTCAAAGGAGGCCTACGAGTAGCAGAGAGCAAATAATATAAATCTGAGATAAAAAATAAATAAAACAAAACAGGTAAAATATAAATAATTTAGGTTTCTTAAAATGCTTATCTCAAGATCTTTATCTTCGGGTTGATTTGAAAAGCATACCTATTGAAATAATACAAGCAATGACTAAATCTAGGAAGAGGAAAATGAAGATTTCTTCTTTCCCCAAAAAGGATGGATTTGTAAAAAGAAAAGAACAAATTCCAAAGGTAAAATTTGATGAATAGAACCTCATAGAGGATTATAACAAGTTGGCTGAATATGGATTGATATGTTGGTTCTTTAATCTATGGTCGTCTCCCAAGGGTATTGACACTTGGTTTAAAAATAACTAGCTCCTGTTAATCTTGCAAGAACCAAAGATAGTATATGTAGGAAGAGGGTTTCCTATGGTAACATTTAACAATTCCAAATACAGGAAAATAGTTTTTGATAAAGGTCCTTAGTTCATGGTAAGAAGTGGATTGTTTATGAAGTATTGGGATGATAATTTTGACCCAAGAGAAGAAATTATAAACTTCATTCTAATATGGGTTAAGATGCCTTTTTTCTATATTAGTTTTGACAAAAAGAATATTTTAAGTGATAGAAGACTTTTAAATGTGGTTCATTAAAACAACTAAGATGACAATATAACGAAAGGTAACCATATATGTTAGAATATGTGAGGGGATGGACATAATGGACGTCTTACTAGAACATATTGATAAACTACAAGGTCAAGTATGGAAGCAATAGCTAGATTATGAGCAGATCCCATTTAAATGCACTTATTATCATGAATATGGATATTAAATATGTAATTTCTCAAGCAAAGCAAGACAAGTATTAAAAGAATAGGGCAATGAGAAGGATAATGAAGGATTTATGAATGTATCAAAGAAAAAGTAGACTAAAGGAAAGTGGGTACCGACAACGAAAGAGACATCAGTGAAAAATCAATTCGAGGTCTTGGGGAAGGAAAAACTAAAAGAAGATATTACAATGGGGGAAACAAATTCAGAAATGAATAATGAAGAGTTTGAACCAATTGAAGAAGATAAAAAAGAGAAGAGGAAAAAGTAGAAAATTGAGAATAACAAGGAATAGAAGGTGAAGATGAGATAACAATGCAAGGTGGTATACTATCCCTAAGTCAAATAGAATCATACGTAGACTGTGGGACAAGTACCAATATGAAGGTAGGAAGACCCACAAGGTTGAAGGCATTGCAAACATATTCACAAAAATCCATTGGGGAGGAATATCAAAAGCAAATTAGTATAGAGGACATGATAGCAGAATTAAATCCTCCAAGTGGACAAGGAGGAAAAATTAACAAGGATGTACCGCACAACTAGAAGAAACGAGTATTTTCTCTTGGAATTAAGAGGTATGGGTTCTACCTCAACAAAAAGAACCTTAAAGGGAAAGATTCAGGAATTTGGTCCCAATATAATTCTTCTTTAGGAAATAGCTATGGAAGGAATAAAGAATACTAATATATACTAGAGTGAATGTATTGGCTTGAGAGACCAGGTAGGAAGTATTGCTATAATATAGAATAGAATAAAATGGAAGTTCATAAAAGTGGTTAAAGGTGCACATTGGATACGAATATCATTAGAATTCCAAAGATCTAGAAAAACATATAATACTACAAATGTGTATGGACCCACTCATCAACCTTTAACAAAAAGAATATTGGCAAAGAATATAGGAATATGGATCATCAAATAGCCTTGAAAATTGGATAATAGGAGGATACTTTAATTTAATTCTCAAATTATAGGAGAAAAAATGAGGATCTATGAGTCTAAACCATAATTCAAGAATGGTATCAGATATGATGGAAGAGAGGAACCTAGTAGATATCATCCTAAAATATGATATTTTCACATGGTCAAATAGAAGGGGAACAACCTTAATTGGATAAATATTGGATAGATTTTTAGTAGATAAATCCATCCTAGGAATATATGTATTAGTGGAGTCTTTTACATTAGGAATTATTACATCAAAGTAGGTATTTATATAGCTTGAGTATTATCTTAACACATAGTTTGTATTGTCTACTATAGTACAAGGGTATAAACACCAACATAGTCCATATGATAGGGCATGTGATCTAACCACCCTTCACAAGGTCCATGCATGTGCTATAGGAAAAAAGTAGTTGTAAGTTTGTTATGCCTAAATAATACATCCTATGTACTTTATATAGCCATTATTGTATAACACAAAGTATTCAAATCTTAAATTCTAATATTTTATACTATCGACAGTAAGATCAGACCATGCACCAATACTGTTGAAGATACAATAATTTGAACCTCTAAAAAATGTGTCATACAAATTTAATCCTTTGGCTAATAGAACATGAGGAGTTTCAGAAAAATGATAAAATATAGTGGAATGAGATTGAAGTTGAAGGAACAATAATGTTCATATTCTATAACAAAATGAAACATGTCAAGAATAAAATTAAAGTATGAGAAAGAAGGATAATGAAAGCTAAAGATAAAAAGATGAAATAAATATGTGATAGATTCGAAGAATTAAATAAACTAGCACAAAATGAAACATATCTAGATTTGAGTAGAGATGAGGAAGCTAAGTTGATTACACAAATGGAAAGGACTAAGAAGGAGGTCAGTAGTCTATTAAGGTTGAGAGCAAGGGTGCTCTTGGATCAAAAAGGGGATGCAAATTCTAAGTTTTTCCATAAAGCCTCGATTGCTTGCAGAATGATTAACTACATATCATGTATCAAGCAATCCCTACACAAAAATAGGAATCCTTGAATTGCAGTCAATTTGACAAACATTCCAAATATCTTGATATTTTTTGCCAAAAAATCTCACATTCTCTTTAGATCCATGTCAAAAGTGCATTCTTTGACCTCAATATCCTGGTAAAAGAGGAATTAAAGGACAAAATTCAACATGCATAACGACTTCTTTTGTTTTCCCCCCTGCTTCCTCCTTTGAAGGTCTTATACTCTTCCTCCACCATGAAACCCTAACTTGCATAGTCTATCATCTATTCAAATGACCAAATCTATGAAATTAGATTTTTATTTATACTATGAATAAACCCTATCCCTACACAAAAATAGGAATCCTTGAGACAATCAATTTTACAAGCATTCCAAAGATCTTGATATTTTTTTGCCAAAATATTTCATATTCTCTTCAAATCCATATTAAAAATGGTATTTTTAACATCAATATCCTGGTACAAGAGGAACCGAAAGACAAGAACTAAAATGCATAACAACTTATTTTGTTTTACCCCTACTACATCCTTCCAAGGTTCTATAGTCTTCCTCCACCATGAAACCCTAACTTGTATAGCCTGTTGTTTATCCGAACGACCATATCGATGAAGTTACAAATTTTGTTTATACTATGAATAAACCCTATCCTTGCACAAAAGTAAGAATCCTTGAAATGCAACCAATTCTACAAACTTTCCAAATATCTTGGTATTTTTTGCCAAAACATCTCACATTCTCTTCAGATCCATGTCAACAATGGTATTCTTTGACCTTAACATCTCGATACAAGAGGAATAGAAGGACAAAAACCAACATGCATAGTGACTTCTTTTATTTTCCCCCCTTGATTCCTCCTTCCAAGGTCCTACAACCTTTCTCCACCATGAAACCCTAACTTGCATAGTCTAGCGTCTAGTGTTCAAGATACAAACCAAAAAATACCCAATAATGTATAATGTCCAGGATATAATGTATTATCAAAATTATTCAAATAAAAACATCACAATCAAAAGTATTAACTCAAAAAATAATTCCATGATGAATTTATGTGGATGCTTTTCTTGAACAATGACTATCACCTATAGCGGTAGGGACGACTTCAAGAACAACTGAAACATCTATAGATGATTGTGCTTCCTTATTTCAAAGTTAATACGACAAAATCCAAATTTTTTTATATTCAAGTAGTGTGATAAACCCTTACAATCGATGCATAGGGCTGAGCAGTCCCATCCCAACCATGACCCCTCATAATACCAAGAGCTACACTTATCAATAGGGGATTAACACACAACCTCACACACACATACCACAATTTGAACCTTGAACCTTCCGAAGAAGAGCCAAACCCCAAACAGTTGCATTGTCCCCCTAGGATGGATAAAATCCAAAATTTACTTCCTAAAAATCATAACTAAAATCAAAGCAGGGATATGTAGGTTACTTCAAATGGAGGAGGCACATTTATTAGAAACTTATATAGGGATACCCTTATTTGAGGGGAGAATGAGGATAGAATTATAGAATCTAGTTATAAGTAAAGTTTAAAATAAACTACTAGCATGGAAAGATAGATGGTTATCGTTATCAAGAAGAGTATAGCTAATTAAATCAATATTATAGACCACTTCAACATATTAATGTCCTTGTATACTTTGCCAAAATCGATAGAATAAAGTTTAATATTTATTATGCGGTCATTTTTATGGTCAGGATTGCATGATAGAAGAAAAATTCCTTTGGTGAAATGGAGCAAGGTGCATGATGATAAAACTGGGGGAGGTCTCTATTTAAGAGTTCTTATGTATGCAAACTTAACTCTTAAGAGAAAAGTAACTTGGATATTGTATAGAGAGATTCAAAGACAATGGGCAAGAATTTTTCTTAGTATGTTGAGCCCAATGACCCAAGCTTAATATTTACTGGATTCTCTATACCAAATGGTTTTGCATTATGGAACAATTAAAAAAATCAATTGATCTAGTGATTGAAGGTTTAAGATGGGTGGTGGGAATTGGAGAAAATAATCCTATTTGGATGGATACTTGATGTGATACAAAACCACCCAGTCTAGATCCAATTTTGAAACCATGGATGAGATTACTTCAAGATAAATATGGTGATAGGGTTTCAAACATTTTGTACAAGGATTAGGAAGGAAGATATAAATGGAAAGAATATTTTTTTACAAGTATACAAGACATTAATGCTAAGAGGCAATTGAGTAGAAAGATAACAACAATGATTATTCCAAAGGGAGCCAAGGATAAGTTGATTTGGGAGTTGAATAAGAATACACAATAAGAAATGGATATAATATAAAGCACCATCAAAATAGGAATATCACAAGAATATGGAGAGATATTTGGGATAGCCCAAGAATTCCTAAAGTCAAAATGTTTGTTTAGCTAGTAGGTCATAGAAATGTTTTATCCTAGGATAACCTTATGAAAAGGGATTTTCATGGCCCCTCAAAATGTTTTCTTTGTAAAATGGAGGAAAGTATAGACCATCTCTTGGGACATTGCTCAATAATTTGAAAACTATGACAATGGATTATTAATATGTTTGGTAAATGCATGGTGATGAATGAAATAATTGAAGAATGGTTAAATCAATGGCATAACATTTTTAAATGTGACGCTTTATAAAAAATATGAGATATATCAAAATATACAATATTTTGGATTGTATGGCTAGAAAGGAATAAAAGAACATTTAAAGGAAAGCAGTTTAGAGATAATAAAAAGGAATATTTGTTTAGCCATAGAGGAGTCTAAACCAACCCTATCAACTCACCCAATCCCTAATCTAGAAGCAGAGAGCCTTGATAGATGGATTCAAGTCATCAAATGGAATTATGATGTTGGGGACAAGAGAAACAAAAAGAAAGCAAAGAATATAAAGTGGAAACCACCAGATATGGAGTTGGTCAAATTGAATTTTGATGGAGCATCTAAAGAAAATATAGGACTAGCAGGAGGAGGAATAATTAGAAATAATAGAGGAGATATTTTATCTCATTACTCTTTCAATAGTGGATTTAATACAAATAATGAAGCTAAAGCTTGGGCGACTTTGGAAGGGTTAAAAATAAGCAAACAAGTGAAATAGAACAAAGTATGGATGGAAGGTAATTCACTCATAGTAATAAATGCTATTTTGAGGAAAACAAAGGCTCCATAGAACATGCAAGAGATTATTACGAAATTCAAAACCTTGCTATAAAGTTCAAAGAAATCAGGTTTACACATACATGAAGGGAAGGAAACAAATGTGCAGATAGGCTAGCCAATAGAGGGATTTCAATTGAGGATCATGAAGTTAAATTCTCTTTTCCTTTTTTAGAGGAAGTAGTAAGTTTAGTTGAAGATGACAAGAAAATGTTGACTACCTAAACCAAATAATGATTAAGATTTACTTTAATGTTTTCCATTGGTAATATCTTCTTTATTCTATAATATTAATGTGCTTTCATATAAACTATTTATTACTATTTTTGTGTTTGCACTTGTGCTTTAGGAAGGAAACTAGCAATCTAGATTTGGTAAAGCGGGCTATTGTAGTTTGATGTTTTAGAAATATTACTCTACTAAGATGCAATGCATAGATAGTAAAGGTAAAGTTTTGGTATTGTGAAGGTTGTAGGAAAATGTCAAGAATGATGGTAAATTTTGGAAAATTTGTATTCACATAGAAAATTGAAAAAGTTCAAAAAAATGAAAATCAAGAATTTAGACATTTTATGTAAAATGATATAACAACTCAATTGAGATGAGAATTGAATTTATTTGTAAACTCTCATGCTCTATAGAAGAGAGTTGTGATTTGTCAAAGGTGGGGGACCCGAGTACAACCTCTTGTTTTCTAGCAAAGAAAAAACACTTATTTCAATTCATATAACATTTGTTTTCTTGCATAGGGAATCTCTATAATCCCTAGCCTGTTAGGTAAAGCTAAAATCAATGGGACCCTTGACCCTCTAGTAAATCAAACTCGAACAACCCACTGACAAGCACTTGATCGCTACCAACCGATCTATCCTTTCTAGGCTTAAAATTTTTAGTGTAAAACACATATTTTTGAAAGGGGTCATGGTCCCCTTGTATCGGGGTTTGAACTTGGGTATTCTAAATGAAAATCCAAAGACATACCACTATGATATCCCTCATAGGACAAAATTGAGTTTTAAATATAGGTTTTTATGAGGGGTCTCGATCCCCTTGTATTGGGTTTGAACTTGAGTCTCCTGGATGAAAACCCAAGAATTCACCACTATGGTATCCCTCTCGAGACTTAAAATGTTAGGGTAAACCATAAATTTTTGAAAGAAGTCTTGGTCTCCTTATACTAGAGTTTGAACTTAAGTCTCCTAAACAAAAAACCGAAGACATCACTACGATATCCCTTACAAAACAAATTTGAATTTAAAACACAAATTTTAATGAGAAATCTTGGGCTCCTCATACCTAGGTTTGAATTTGGGTTCCCTAGATGAAAACCCAAAGACATACCACTACAATATCCTTCACATAACAAATTTTAGAATAAAACATAGTTTTTTAATTCATATAACCATTTAAAAAACACTTAATCTTAAATTATACATATTGTATATTTAAAGTGGTGTTAGTGCTCTTTTATCCACTTCATTGTTTTAATATATCTTTAAAAAAGATGAAATAAGACCTTATACCCAATAATTAATTATGGTTTAAAATTTCAACCTTTTAATAATAATAAGATAAAGCTTCTTCGGAAGATCCAAGGTTCAAATTGTGGCGTGGGTGAGTGTGTGAGGGGTGGGTGTGTGGTGATTTTGTGTTAAATTCCCTATTGATAAGTATAGCTCTCGATTTTACGAGGGGTCAGAGGTGACTGCTCAACCCTATACATCGGACGTTTCTCACAATAACCAAATAAAAATAATAATCAAATAAAGCTAACATCAAGGTTTTCTTCATGATCACCTTTATAGAGCTTACATTTTTATATGTAATTTATAAACATCTATAAAATATGTCAATCAGTCATTATAGATGGGATCTTTTGAAATCATTTAAATGGAAATGGTTGGGTTTTATTTTATAAATATTGTGATCAATTATAAATAATTCCCTAGATACATAAGGAAGTTGGTTACATCCATATTATTTTTAGTAATTGTAAAGTGTAGATTCAATTTATAAGAGTTGTTCAAGATTCACTTATATTAATTATAAATATTTATAAAAATATTTCAAACAATCATTATAAATACAATCTTTTAAAATCATATAAATGTTATTTTTTATAAGTTCAAAAAAATAAATATAATTTTTTAATGTTTACGGAATTATATAATAATATAAATTTTTATTTAAATTTATATTATTATTAATTTAAGGTTTTATCAAAATATAATGAATAATCTTATCTTTAAATTTGAACGTGGAAACCATAGTGTGCTAGGTTTGACAATGTGGCATATTAACCAATTGGGTTATTTTTTCTAGAAGGGCGGCAAATGCAACGTTAAAATACACAAGTGGTGAATCATGAGTGTCAAGAAATAGGATTATAATTATAGTGTTTGAGAAAATATGCAAGTCAATTTTCCTTTCTTAATTGGAAAATAAGTTCAAGGTAAGTATTTTAAGGATTTATATTAACCATAGTCAACTTATTAAAGGTTTGTCATGTATCTACGTAACACGAGGGTATAGTCATTCACGGTTTTAACATTAGATATTGCAAATATTCGATGGGTGTTGGCGCTTGTCGTTAAGGTTGAGATTCGATATTTGGAGTTTGGAATATTAGAATTATATTTATATGCATGAATAATTATATAATAATATTATAGTAATTTGATTTTTGAAGGTTGAATAAATTAGTTAGTTTTGATGTTTACTAAAAACAAAGTAATAATCTAACTTAAATCAAATAAATAATTTATAACGGCAGGAGCTTAGATGATTGTAATAGAATGATTGATGATGGCGGAAGCAGGAGCAGGTACGGACGTAGGGCTAGGGTCAGGGTCAGAGATTGGTGCAGGTTTTCGGACGGGATCGGAGTCGGGCACGTCCGGGCCCAGTCCCAAGCCAGCAGGTCCCTCGGCGGGCCTAGAGGATGGCTCTACGGTTGATCTTATTGGCGGCCAGGGCGGGGACGACATCTTGGGCCCTGGCCCCCAGGACAGCCTCGATGCGAGCACATGCCTAGGGAAAAATCCCCTTGATTCTGGGCAGGGCTTTGCCTCGGGCGGGGCCAAACCCTCCTATCAGCAGATATTGGCGGGCACTAGGCCCCTTCCCGGGCCCTGGGGCTAGGGCTTTCCCTCGAGGGCACCCTCATTTCTATTCAGGAGGAGGTCTACGCCTCCTTGGTAGCTGGTTCCTCTGCCTCCCTGGTAGGGAAATTCCTAGGAGGGCGTCTAGACATGGAAACCGTCCGCAGATGGGCGGCTACCAAATGGAAGGTTTTCGGGCATATTCAGTTGGCTGCCCTTACCAAGGGCTTCTTCATCATCAAGCTAAATAACAGCGAGGACACCGAAAAGATCCTATCGAACGGGCCCTGGTTTCTGGGGCGCAAAAGCCTCTTCCTCAGGCGTTATGGAGCTGACTTACACCCCAGCACCCAAAGCATCAACTTCACCCCGGTCTGGGTTCGTCTCCCAGACCTTCCCTTCCACCTATGGCACGAAGACTTTCTCAGACTCATTGCTCAGTCGATCTGGGACTTGGTGGCCTTCGACCCTGCTACCAAGGTAGGATCCCGAATGGTGCATGCCAGATTTTGCGTCAACGCCAATCTCGAATCTGAACTCCCCTCTTCGATGACCATCTCGTCTGGGTCCTTGTGGCGCCAACCCCTGATCTACGAAAATAAACCTGCTTTCTACCCCACCTGCTGCCCTTAGGGCCACCTCTCCAACCAATGCCCGGTTTCCAGAAAGATTGATGGCCCTATCCCCAAACTCCCTTCCTGATCAGGTCGGGTCCCATCTCGAGGGCCCCCTCGCGACGGCCTCAGATCCCAGGCCTGGACCAGCAAGGAGGCTCCCCCTTCTGCCCCAAAGGACTCGCATGTGGACCCCGATCTGGAGGGCGGTCTTCCCCAGGTTTCTCCTTCCGCTGCTCCCTCCCCTGGGTCGTCTTCTGGGGCCCCGATCCTAGGTCATCCTTCCCTGCCCATTTCGAATCCCTCCCCGCAGGCCCCTGCTTGCGCCCCCCTCTAGACATGCGAGCCTCTTGGGCTCCTTTCCTCATCGGCTCCCACATCTTTCGAGGCCCCCTTCTCCCCCCCCACTCTCGCTATCCCCCCTTCGACCCCCCCACTCGCCCCTCTCGGTGATCCCTGCTGGGCTTCCCCCCTTGGAGTGCGGATCTAAGAGGTCAGATGAAGAGATCGAAGCTAGTTCTCCATCCGGGCTCGATGAATTCAGCCCCAAGATGACCCGGAGCAGGACTTTTGCCACAAACATTGGCAGTAAACTCAAAAGAGGGCGGCCCACCCTGGGTGACCAGCGGACAAGGTTCACTGAAGATGACATAGCCAATGGCTCCCAGGCAACTCTCTTTGACGTTGGCGCAAGCTTCTCCAAGACGGATGCCATCCGACCCAAACCCCCCGCTCAGGCCGGGAAGGGGGGCAAGCAACCCCACAAGGGTGTCAAATGAAGCTCATCACCTGGAATATTAGGGGGCTCAATGGGGCCCCAAGAAAAGGATCCTCGGGCAACTTCGCAGGGATCATCTCCTGTCCTTCCTCCTTCTTTAGGAGACCAAAATAGATGACGTTGTTGTTCGACGTGTAGCCCAAGCTACCTGGCAAAATTGCGAGTCCCTATCCACCCCTGCAGCCGGCTCAGCCAGGGGTTTGTTGTGCATGTGGGACCCCCGGTATTTCGAGGAAAGACTCATATCTTCGTCTCCCAAAATAATCAACATTCTAGTCCATTGCGTGAAGTCAAGATGCTCGTGGATTTTGTCCAACGTCTACTCTCCTAACAACCCCGTCAAGAAAGCAGCATTATGGAAGGAACTTAGCTCGATGAGAGAAGCCTTTGTCGCCCTGCCCTAGATCCTAGTCGGGGACTTCAACAATCCCATGTTCCTCTCTGATAAAAGCGGGGGCTTAGTGGTTCAAGGTATGAGCATGGAGGACTTTGGAGCCTTCACCGCCCTCAATGAGCTCATGGACGTCAACTTGAAAGGAGCCAGGTTCACTTGGTCCAACAGAAGAGTGGGAGCAAATCACATCTAGGTTCAACTAGATAGAGTTTTCTTATCCAAGGAAGCCCTTCCCATGTTTTTCGACGCCACCATGTTGGCTCTCCCCAAAATTGGGTTTGATCACAACCCCCTCCTCCTCGAAACCGATCATCACCATTCCCCCAAGAGGCCTTTCCGGTTCGAGTCCATGTTGCTGCATCACCCTGACTTTCGGGCCCAAGTAGGCTGTTGGTGGGCTCCCCCAGTCCTTGGATGCCCCGTCGAACAAGTTTTTCACAAGCTGAGACTCCTCAAAGAGCAACTCAAGGTATGGAATAAGGAGGTGTTTGATAATATCTTTGAAAACAAAGCAATACTTAAAGATAAGCTCGAAGACCTCGAGTCCAGATTTCAAGCAGGCTCCCAAGACCTGGGGCTTAGGGAAGAGGAGCGCCTTGCTCTCAACGAGTATCACAATATTATGGCCAGGGAAGAAACCTTTTGGAGGCAGAATTCGAGAGCCTTATGGCTTCAATATGGCAATGCAAACACTAAGTTCTTCCACACATCGACTCTCAGAAGTAGGGGCTCCAACAGAATTGCTGAGTTGGTGGGCAGTGACGACAGAATCATCAAGGAAGAGGAGGACATTCGGGCTGAAGCCACCCACTTCTTCCAGGAGCTCCTGGGTGATAGCACCCTCATGTCCCCAGAAGCAGCTAAATCCCTTCTGGAACATATCCCTTCTTATGTCTTGGCCATGGCAAATAAAATGCTGGTGCAGCCCTTGTCTGACTCCGAAATCCATACTGTCACTTTTTCCATGAAGGCTGAGGCGGCCCCGGGCCTGGACGGATTCCCCCCTTGATTTTTCCAATATTTTTGGGACATCATCGGGCAAGAAGTGTGCGCAGCCATCTGAGACCTGTAGACTGCCAGCTCCATCCCTAGAGGTATCAATTCCACTTTCATAGCCCTAATCCCCAAGACCCAGGCAGCCAGATCCCTCTCGAATTTTCATCCCATCAGCTTGTGCAATGTCCTGTACAAAATCCTTACTAAATCCATGGCCTCTCGCCTCAAGGATATCCTTCCCCTGATCATTGCCCCCTGTCAAGGCAGCTCGGTCAAAGGCAGACTGATCACAGACGGTGTCATAATCATGCACGAGGCCATTCACTCGGTTGTCCTATCCAAAAAGGCCTCCTTTTTGCTCAAGATGGATATGAACAAGGCCTTTGATAGGGTCGACTGGGCCTTTCTGTCCAAGGTCCTCCTTAAGTTCGGGTTCCACCCCGCCTGGGTCAGGCTCATCAGCAATTGCATGTCCTCTCCTTGGTTCTCTATCCTTGTCAACGGTTCCCCTGCCAAGTTTTTCCCCAGTTCCAGAGGCCTCCGCCAAGGTGGCCCCCTGTCCCTGATCCTCTTCATCATCCTGGCTAAGGCCCTAGGGCGTACCATCTCAAGCACTGTGACCCACGATCTCATCTCAGGCATCAGGCCTACGCCGGGCCTTCCCCCTGTGTCCCACCAGCAGTTCATGGATGACACCATCCTCGCCACCTCTGCCTCAATCCCTCAAGCCAAGACCCTCAAGCATATCTTGACCCTGTATGAGGAGGCGACCGAGCAGAAAATCAACCTCCGAAAAAGCAAGATTTTCTTCATCTATACTCCCTTGGCTAGGCAGATCAAAATAGAGCAGATTTTGGGCTGCATCCTTGGTTCCCTTCCCTCCTCTTACCTCGAGTTTCCCCTGTTCACAGGTGCGTCCTCCAAGGCCCTGTGGGGCGGGGTGATTGAGCGAATTCAGAGGAAGCTGGCCCCCTGGAAAGGTCACCTCATCTCGCATGTCGGCAGAGCCACCCTTTTGGCGGCAGTCTTGCAAAGCATTCTGATATATTTCATGTCAGTCTTCAGAATCCCGACCTCCATTGCAGCTCACATCGAACAAATTTAGAAATGATTTCTCTGGTCGGGCAGTGAAGATAAGAAGAGGATTTCCTTGGTCTCCTGGCCCCTGGTCTGCTGCCCCAAAGGTGAGGGAGGGATCGGGCTCAGGCGGGTGGTTCTCATGAACAGGGCCCTCTTGTCCAAGCACGCCTGGAAGGTGCATACCAATGCCCCTGATGAGTGGGTCAGCATTGTGCACCGAAGATACTGTCATAACCACCCCTTCCTCAGTGATTCTCAGCCCCGAGATGGATCAGCCTTTTGGAAGTCCTTGATCTCAACCAAAGACATAATCTAAAAAGGGACCAGATGGATCCTCGGGGACAGAGCCAGGATCGACTTCTGGGAAGACAGATGGATTCATGATGAGGCCCTGACTGCTGACAGAGAGCTTCTCGTCCTCAAATCAAGGCTTACAGACAGAGGGCCTAGAGTGTCGTGCTATCTTTCCCAGAACCAGGGGCAAGCTACCTGGAAACCCATCCTGAATCTCAGGCACCTGCTCCAAGCTGCCAGGCTTCAGCGCCTCCTCAAGGTGACCGTCATCCCGTCCTCCGGAGGAATCGACAGATGCATTTGGCATGGTACTCCCAATGGAGTCTTCTCTGTCAAATCTGCTTACAATCTCCAAAGAGTCCCTGACGAGGCTCCCTTTCCAACTCGACAAGTGTGGGCCAAGAAGCTGATCCCCAAAATCAGTCACTTCGTTTGGGCGGCCATCCAAAACAAGATCTTGACAATCGAGAATCTTATCAGGAGGGGCTTTCAGATCCTGAATAGATGCTTCCTTTGTGGTGCTTCCTGGGAGTCCACTAATCACCTCTTCATCAACTGTCCCTTTTCGTCTGAAGTCTTGGGCCTCATTCTTTCCCAATTATCTATCCAGTGGGTGGCTCCCAACTCCATCTCTGACCTCCTATCTCAGTGGCCCAACCCCTTTGCACATCCCTTCATCCGCTTCCTCTGGGGCCTCTGCCTTCCTCATATGCTTTGGCAAATCTGGCTGGAGTGCAACAGTAGAGCCTTATCCTCCCCGACCCATTCCCCCTAGTGGATAGAGACCAAGACGATGACCTTTGCCCTTGAGAATTATTGCTCCATCCCCTTGACCGAGGTGCCTCGACGATTGGGCCGAGGCCACCCTCCTATCCTCTCTCGATATTCAGCTTCCCCCCGGTCCCCCCGCCCCCTCCCGTCGATCTTTGACAAGGTGGACTGCCCCCCCGCGTTGGGTCAAGCTTAACTTCGACGACGCTTCTAAAGGTAATCTCGGGCCCTCCGGGGCGGGCGAGGTCATCCGAGACTGCCACGGGGCCTTGATCATGGCGTTTGTTGCTCTGCTCGGCATCCAGACTAACAATTTCACCGAAGCAACAACTCTGCTCAGCGGGCTGACCACCCACAGGGAGTCACCCTCAACAGTCATCATTGAGGGCGATTCCCAAGTTATTATCAAAGCCACCCGTAGCCCGAGAAATTGCTTTTGGTGCATTCACAACTCCATCTGGGAAGCCCTCTTTGTCCTTCAGGGATTCCCTGACCACGCCTTCCGGTATGTGTACAGGGAAGGCAATAGGGCAGCCAATTTCATGGCAAACCAAGCCATCTCAGTTGAAGACTTCACCACCTGGACAATGAACTTTCCCGAAGCTCTGGTCCATATTACTACGCAAGTTTATTCCAGCATCGATGAGGACCCTGGTGTCTAGCCTACCCCAAGTCGAGGCCCCGAAGTTCCATCAGCGTGGTTTCTAGAGGACAGGGAATTCCCCCCCGGTGGCGCCAAGTTGTTTGATTCATGTTCGTCTCCAGCCCACGAGTTGGTCATCCAGATCCCCCACACGGTGGCAAGTGTCTTAGGTCACGTCAACAGATCGGCTCTTCCCGCCCTCGATTCGTGTTGCTCTGTTGGCAGGTCTGGCAGTTCCAAGACAGAGTACACATCGACCCTCTTCGACCCTTCTGCCTTGGTCGCTGCGCCGTCGGATCCCCATGCTATGTCAACTCGCCCGTGGCTCTATCCCGTGCAGTACCCTCAAGGTGATCCCCCGCTCAGTTTGTGCCACCTGGCACGTTGGCAATGGCCCCTCTCCCTTACCCCACGTGGCAACCAGCAGCCGCGCCCCCTCAGCCCCTCCCCCCTCGTGTCGCACCCGGCCCCGAGCGCTCATTCCCGACGTCGACGAATTCCCCCCTCTGCGGCCCCCAGCAAGGTTTTAAAGCTGTCGCGCACGGAGGTTTCCTGTAGTCTTGTCTGCTTACCCCGTCCCCGGTCCCAACGTCTCTGGCATGGTATCCCCTGTTTCCCCTGTCCTTGGGCCGTCAGTTCGATCCCCATGGCTGGAAAATCTATCTTTCTCAAGCCTTCCTCGCTTGATTTAAGCGAGTCGGCCAGACTTTTCTCCAATGCAAAAAAATTCACCCCTTTTTTCAGCAAATTTGCAAGAGCTGATGACGATATTACCCAAAGCTTTCTGGATTTGTGGAATGACGGCGAGGTCATGGTGAAGGGCCTCCACTTCAAAGTTACTAAAGAATTCTTGACGGAAGTTACAGGCCTGCACCATGAGGAAAAGGGCAAAGTAGTCATACGGGACAAGCATAATTGGGAGGAGGAGCTCTCTCGCTTCTCGGATCAGCAGTGGGACAAGGCGAATCTGTTTCGCTCCCACCTCCCGACCCCCTTCGATGAGGCCATCGTCTCGGTGATGCAGTACATCACCTACGACGACTCGGACCAGTGGCTATTTAGCTTCCACCTGAGCTACTTCAACCACCTCTGGGGGGCCACGGTGGTCAGCACCCCCTAATTCCTACTGTATTCCCTGGGTCTCTCCATTGACCGTGCTCACAAAATCCACTCCCATCCCTCCCACCAAGGCCTCATGGTCGTGTTGTATAGGCATGCCCTTGCCAATCAGCCGCAGCTCCACCGCATCCCTCCCCTGTCTTCTGTCCCTCCCCCTGACGCGGTTAACTCTCCCGCTGCCTCTCCTACTGCTTCTATTTCCAAAGAGACCCCCTCTCCTGAAGGCTCCCTTGTCCCGAAGCGTCGCAGGCCCACTCGGAAGTGCAAGACTCCAGCCTGGGGCCTTGGCAGGGCCTCGACTCTAGGTGGCGCTCGTAAAGGCCCCTTACCTGGCAGCAGTAGGGCTGATGGCAGTTCCAAAAAGGCCAAAATGGAGGCCCCGGAGCCCATCGAGGTGAGTTCTGACTCCGATAATAGAATGTAGAATTTGGCTATCAGGGCCCTTCTCGACACGACAATTGGATCCCTGACTGCGGCGACCCAAGCGGCCTCCTCTACTGCCAATTCCCTGGCCAAGCTCCGACACAGGCTGGGAGATGGCCCTGATAGGGAGTAAAGCTGGCTTGCCAGCGGCCCCGCCCTGGCCAGGATCGGGCGCTGGGCCCACCGAAGCAATGGCATTTAGTTTTAGCGTTGTTGACGACGACGTTTTCTGGTTTTTGGTGGCTTCACGCCAAGTTTTGACGTTATGCGTCCTAGTCTATTTTTTTGTAGTCACCAGGGCCCCGGGCCTCGGTTCTTTGCCCTTGGGCGTAGCCCCGGTTATTATTCATTTTTTCAGCCTCGGCTTTTGATGTAACTAAGGTTTTGGGATCCTTTTCTAAAAAACCCGCTGTAAATACATCGTTATTTATCAAAAAAAAAAATTTATAACAATTTAATATATAATATTTAATAAAATTTAAACTTAAATATTGTTTTTTAATTATTTAATTTAATAAATATTATGTAATAAAATATAATTTTATTACATAATATTAATTAAATTTAAAAATAATTCACATACATTCAATTGGAATCAAATTTGTCTCAAATTTTATGGTCTTGTCAATTAAAAAATTGCTTTACTCAACTTTTACCTTTTCTATATTGAAAGGAAGTGTTTGTTTATATGTTAAAGGTAAATGGATTTGATTGGTTTGGTTTTATATTTATATAAAAAAATTTATAAAATAAAAGAGTATATATATAGATTATATTTATTCATGTTATATTTTGTAGTGGTATCATAACAATTTAGTTTTCATGTATATATACTTTAATAAAAAAATTGAATCTCCTTAAAAACAGAAAAAAAAAAAAAAAAATTAGTATTTATAAATTTTATTTTATTTAAATTAATATTATCTATATTTTTGAAAAACATTTGAATATGTTTATTTATCCTATTTACTTTCATTGATCTTTAAATATTCTTATTTTAATAGCTAAAGGTTAAGAACTAGTTTGATTGTGCCCATGAGGGCGAGGTGGATTGGTTAGTGCTTGTTTGGCTAGGCACTTACCAAGAAGACACCCAGATTCAAACCTCGAGGGCAGCCTGTTTGCAAAGGTAGTAGTTTGATCTGAATCTCTAAGTGCGTGCTAGATTGATGATAACGGTATGAATCCCGAGCGATTGTTGGTCCTCTTCACGTCAGGTCAACAATAACGAGGTGTAATAGGTTTGGTAGGAGCAACATGTGGTTTGAACCCTACACTTGTAAGTTACTAAAAATAGTGTGGTTGTGACCAACTCTCCTATGTAACAAAAAAAAAACTAGTATGATTGTTGGAGTAAATGATTCAATAGAAAGTTAATAATATTATTTTGTATTATTCTTCTCTAATGACTCATAAATTGTACATTCTAAAGCTCATCCAATAGGTGGCCAAGTTTAAATGCTTGACCTCAATGTGCGATGAAACCCAATAATCCCTTGAATCCACCCTCTTCAATGCTTCCTCCTTATAAAGCCTTACAATTTTCCTCCACTATGAAACCTTAAACTTGCATAGTTTATCATCTATTTGAATGACCAAATCTATGAAGATAAAATTTTAATTTATATTATGAATAAACCTATCCCTATACAAAAATTGAAATCCTTGAAATATAGTTGATTTTATAAACATTCCAATAATCTTGATATTTTTTGCCAAACCATCTTACATTCTCTTTAGATCCATGTCAAAAAGGGAGTTCTTTGACCTCAATATCCTAGTACAAGAGGAATCGAAGGGTAAAAACCAACATGCTTAGAAACTTATTTTTTTTCCCTCTTTCTCCTTCTAAGGCCCTACAATCTTCCTCCGTCACAAAACCCTAACTTGCATAGTCTTTAGTCTATTCGAATAACCAGATCTATGAAGTTAAAAATTTTATTTATACAATGAATAAACCCTATCCTTGCACAAATCCTTGAAATACAACCAATTTTGCAAACATTCCAAAATCTTGATATTTTTTGCCAAAACATCTCACATTCTCTTCAAATCCATGTAAAAAACAATGTTCTTTGAACTCAATATCCTGGTACAAGAGGAACCAAAGGACAAAAAGCAACATGCATAACGACTTCTTTTGTTTTTTCCCCTTTGCTTCCTCCTTTTAAGGCATTATAGTATTCCTTCACTATGAAACCCTAACTTGCATAGTCTATCGTCTATTTGAATGGCCATATCTGTGAAGTTAATTTTTTTATACTGTGAATAAACCCTATCCCTGCACAAAAATAGGAATCCTTGAATTGTAGCCAATTTGATAAACCTTTCAAATATCTTATAATGTTTTGCCAAAAAATATCACATTCTCTTTAGATCCATGTCAAAAAATAACACATTATCTTTTCACATTCTCTAGTATAAGAGGAATCGAAGGACAAAAACCAACATGTGTAGCAACTTCTTTTGTTCCCCCCCTTGACTTCCTCCATTGAAGGTCTTATAGTCTTCCTTCACCATGAAACCTTAACTTACATAGTCTATTGTCTATTCAAACGACCAAATCTGTGAAATTAAAATTTTTATTTATACTATGAATAAACTCTATCCCTACACAAAAATAGGAATCCTTGAGACAGTCAATTTTACAAACATTCCAAAGATCGATATTTTTTGCCGAAACATCTCATATTCTCTTCAAATCCATAGCAAAAATGGTATTTTGACCTCAATATCCCGATACAATAGTAACCGAAGGATAAAAACCAATATGGATAGTAACTTCTTTTATTTTCCCCCCACTTCCTCCTTCTAAGACCCTATAGTCTTCCTCCACCATGAAACCCTAACTTGCATAGTCTGTTGTCTATCCAAACGACCATATCGATGAAGTTAAAATTTTTATTTATACTGTGAATAAACCCTATCCTTGCACAAAAATAAGAATCCTTGAAATGCAAACGATTTTACAAACATTCCAAAGATCTTGATATTTTTTGCCAAAACATCTCACATTCTCTTCATATCCATGTGAAAATGGTATTCTTTGAAATTAATATCTCGGTACATGAGGAATAGAACTACAAAAACCAACATGCCTAATGACTTCTTTTATTTCCCCCCTTGCTTCCTCCTTCCAAGGCCCTATAACCTTCCTCCACCATGAAACCCTAACTTGCATAGTCTACCATCTAGTGTTTAGGATACAACCCAAAAGATACCCAACAATGTATAATGTTCAAGATAGCATGTATTATCAAAATCATTCAAAGAAAAAATATCGCAATCAAAAGTATTAACTCAAAAAATACTTTCACGATAAATTTATATCGACGTTTTTCTTGAACAAGGACTATAACTAAAAAAATACTTTCACGATAAATTTATGTGGATGCTTTTCTTAAACAATGACTATCACCTATAGTGATAGGGATGAATTCAAGAACAACTGAAACATCTACGGATGATTGTGCTTCCTTAATATTATTTTACACATTCATATGATTATTCAATTTATTTTAATATTATGAAATTATGGCTTTATTTACACTTATGTCAAAGTTAATAGGACAAAATCTAAATTTTCTTTTAGATTCGGGTAGTGTGATAAACCCTTATGACCAACGCATAGGGTTGAGTAGTCCCCTCCCAACCATGACCCCTCGTAAGTCCAAGAGCTCTGCTTATCATGAGGGGATTAACACACATGCCATGATTTGAACCTTGGACCTCCCAATGAAGAACCAAACTTCAAACCATTACAATGTCCCCTCGAGACTGAAAAATCCAAAATTTAATTCATAAACATCCCAACTAAAATCAAAGTAGGGATATGCAGGTTACTTCAAATTGAGGAGGCAAATTTGCCACCAACTTATCTAGGGATACCCGTATTTGAAGGGAGAATGAGGATATAATTATGGAATCTAGTTATGAGTAAAGTTCAAAATAAACTACAAGCATGGAAATATATATGGTTATCATTAGAAGGAAGAGTGCAACTAATTAAATCAGTCTTATAGGCCATTTCAACATATTATATGTCCTTGTATAATTTGCCAAAATCGATAGAAATTTTTTTAATAGTTATTATGCGATCATTTTTGTGGTCAGGATTAGATGATAGAAAAAAATTACTTTGGTGAAATGGAGTAAGGTGTGTGATGATAAAACTAGGGGAGGTCTTAGTTTAAGAATTCTAATGGATGCAATCTTATATCTTAGGGGAAAAGTAATTTGTATATTGTACAAAGAGAGTCAAGGGCAATCAACAAGAATTATTCTAAGTATATTGAGCCCAATGACCCAAGATTAATATTTATTGTATTCTCTCTACCAAATGGTTTTGCACTATGGAATGGTTTAAAAAAATCAATTGATCTAGTGATTAAAGGTTTAATATGGGTGGGGGGAGAAACAAATTCTATATGCATGGATACTTGGTGTGATAAAAAACCACTCAATCTAGATCCAATTTTGAAATAATGGATGAGATTTCTTCAAGATAAATATGGTGATAGGGTTTCCAACATTTTGTACAAGGATTAGGAAGGAAGATACAAATGGAAAGAAACTTGTTTTACAAGTATACAAGATATTTATGCTAGGAGGTAGTTGAGTAGAAATATAACAACAATGATTATTCCAAGGGGAGCCAAGGATATATTTATTTGGGAGTTGAATAGCTCAGAAGAATACACAACAAGAAATGGATATAATATAAAGCACCATAAAATTAGGAATATCACAAGAATATGGAGAGATATTTAGGATAGCCCAAGCATTTCTAAAGCCAAAATGTTTGTTTAGCTCATAGAAGAATTTTATCCTGGGATAACATTATGAAGAGGGATTTTCATGGCCCCTCAAAATGTGTTCTTTGTAAAATGGAGGAGAGTATGGACCATCTCTTGGGACACTACTCAATAGTCTAAAAACTATGGCAATAGATTCTTAATATATTTGGTAAATGCATGGTGATGAATGGCAGAATTGAAGAATGGTTAAAGCAATGACGTAACACTTTTAAAAGTGATGCTTTATAAACAATATGGGATATATCAAAATATATAATACTTTGGATTGTATGGCTAGAAAGGAATAGAAGAACATTTAAATGAAAGGAAGTAATTTAGAGGTAATGAAAAGGAATATTTGTTTAGCCATAGAGGAGTCTAAACCAACCCTATCAAATTACCCAATCCCTAATTTGGAAGTAGAGAGCCTTGATAGATTGAGTTGTTATGGTATTGTGAAGGTTGTTGTAGGAAAATGTCAAGAAGGATGTTAAATTCTGGAATATAGTTGTATTTACATAGAAAATTGAAAAAGTTCTAGAAAATGAAAACTCAGACATTTTATGTAAAATGGTATAAGAACTCAATTAAGATGAGAATTGAATTTATTTGTAAACTTTCATGCTCTAAAGAAGAGAGTTGTGATTTGTCAAGGGTGGGGGACTCGAGTAAAACCCCTTGTTCTCCATCAAAGAAAAATACTTATTTCAATTCATATAACTTTTTTTTTTCTTGCATAGGGAACCTCTATAATCCCTAGCCTGCTAGGTAAAGATGAAATCAATAAGACCTTTGAACCTCTAGGGAATCGAACTTGAACAACCCATTGAAAAGCACTCGATCGCTACCAACCGATCTACCATTTCTAGACTTAAAAGTTTTAGTTCAAAACACATATTTTTGAAAGGGATCATGGTCCCCTTGTATCTGGGTTTGAACATGGGTATTCTAAATAATTATTCAAAGATATACCACTACAATATCCATCATAGGTAGGGTTATGCATAAGGGGTAGTACCGAAAAAGTATTTATAAATTTGGGGTGAATCAAGATGAATCATGTATAAACATCGAGGCGAATTTTTCAAAATTTTATAGAAAATTTATCAAAATATGGCAAATTTTTAAAAATTTTGCACGTAAATTATAAAAAAATTGGGGTCACTTTTGACCTATTAAATCGTATTGAAACTTCATAAAAAAAAACACCACCAATAGATCGATCTTGAAAAGAGATTTCCAACGAGTACAAATACGTCTATATTTGGATATATATTGATGCCTAAAATTATGAAATTATTGTCAGTCATCTTGTGACAGTCGCTTGTGTCAGTTGCCTTGTGACAATCGCCACACATAGCGACTATCACAAGGCGACTGTCACATGGAGACTGAAAATAATTTCGCAATTTTAGGCATCAATATATATCCAAACATAGGCATACTTGTACTCATTGGAAAACTCTTTTTAGGCTCGATCTAATGGTGGTGTTTTTATGAAGTTTCAAGATGATTTAATAGGTCAAAATATATCACAAAATGACATTATTTCCTTACCACCATCCACTTTTGATCTATTAAATCATCTTAAACCTTCATAAAAATACCTCCATTAGATCAGGATTGAAACGATATTACCAATGAGTATAAAATGCCTATGTTTGGATATATATTAATGCCTAAAACTATGAAATTATTTTTAGTCGCCATGTGACAATCGCCTTGTGACAATTGTCACATGGTGACTGTCACATGGCGACTGTCACAAGGAGACTGTCACATGGTGAATGTCACAAGACAACTGTCACATGGCGATTGTTACATGATGATTGTCACATGGCGATTGTCATAAGGCGACTGTCACATGGCGACTAATAATAATTTCATAGTTTTAGGCATCAATATATATCCAAACATAGGCATATTTGTACTCGTTGGAAAGCTCTTTTCGAGCCCGATCTAATGGTGGTGTTTTTTTTATGAAGTTTCAAGATGATTTAATAGGTCAAAAGTGACCCAAAAATGGTGGTAAGGAAGTAATGTCATTTTGGGATAGATTTTGACTTTTCATTATCGTAGTTATGTGGAAGTGGATTCATACCAGGGTCAATAGTGTTTTCTGTAGAGATAATACTAGGGTCAATACTAGGGTCATTATCATTATTCTTTTTAAAAGCATACCTTCTTTTAAAAAATACAGATAAACAATGGACAAATCCATCCACCAAAAATCACCCTTCTTAATGAATGAAGACATTATATATAAAATTAATAATGCACAAAAATTAACTGGTTAGTAAGTAAAGGCGTTCATACCTTCAATTTGTGCAGATGTTGATGGTTGACTGGATTTTGAAATATTATGAAAGTATTTGAGGATATTCCTTTTATCGAAACTGTAATATTGGTCTCCCTTCTTTCCACTGCCAACAGGTGACATTTTACCTATATAAATAGAAGAGTAACAAGAACATCATTTTGAAAAATGAAAATAATCGATAAAAGAGAGAACTAGTATTCAAGAAAATAGAATATGTGACCAAAGGAAGCTTGAGATTGGTGCCCAAATAATAGGAAAACCTCCTTATTGAGTTTTAATGAAAAAAATGTATAAAAAAGAAACATAAATGGTACCAAAAATTTACCAGTAAATATTGGCATTGTATGTCAATCGCCTTGTGACAGTCGCCTCATGACAGTCGTCTTTTATAGTCACATTGTGACAGTCACCTTACGACAGTCGCTTTTGACAATCGCCTTATGTCATTTGCCTTGTGATAGTCACCTTGTGACAGTCGTCTTGTGACAGTCACCTTGTGTCATTCACTTTTGTCGATCGCCTTGTGTCAGTCGCCTTCTGTCAGTCACGTTTTATCAGTCGCCTTCTGTCAGTCGCATTCTATCAGTCACCTTCTAACGGTCACCTTCGGTCAGTCACCTTCTATTAGTCATCTTGTGACACTCGCATTTTGTCAGTCGCCTTCTAATAGTCGCTTCGTGACAATCGCCTTGTGACAATTGCATCATAACAATTGCTTCTATCGGTCGCCTTGTGTCAATCACTTTTGGCAGTTAATTTTTTACGGTCGTCTTTTGTTAGTCGTCTTGAGACTATGAATGATGCTGTCAGGGTTACCTATATATAGTGGGATAAAAGAGGTGAATTGGGTGGGATAGTTCTTTTTTTAAATAATTTTAGAGCGAAAGTTAGGTAGGAAAACATATTGTATTGGGGTGAATTTACCCTAAAAAAAAATAATTCTGTAATTTTCGGGCGAATGGGCCAACCTCTACAGTCCCAAAATTAGCAAAATAAAAATTGTTAAAATCCTAAAATTCACAATAAATTACGAAATTCGCCCTTGTGCATAATCCTGCTCATAGGATAAAAAAATTGAGTTTTAAACAAGGATTTTATGAGAGGTCCCAATCTCCTTGTATTGGGTTTGAACTTGGGTCTCTTAGATGAAAACCCAAGAACTCACCACTATGGTATCCTTCTTGAGACTTAAAATGTTAGGGTAAACCATAAGTTTTTGAAAGAAGTCTTGGTCTCCTTATACTAGAGTTTGAACTTGGGTCTTCTAAACAAAAACCCGAAAACATCACTATGATATCCTTTACAAAACAAAATTTGAATTTAAAATATAAATTTTTACAAGGGATCTTGATCTCCTCATACCTAAGTTTGAATTTGGGTTTCCTTGATGAAAACCCAGAGACATACCACTACAATATCCTTCACATAACAAATTTTAGAATAAAACATAGTTTTTTAATTCATATAACCAATTAAAAAACACTTATTCTTAAATTATACATTAGAATTGTATATTGAAAGTGGTGTTAATACTCTTTTGTCCACTTCATTGTTTTAATATATCCTTATAAAAACTTATATCCAATAATTAACTATGGTTTAAAATTTCAACCTTTTTAATAATAATCCCATGAAGATAACAGTAAAGTTTTCTTCATGATTACCTTTATAAAGCTTACATTTTGTTTTAATATATCCTTAAAAAAACTTATACCCAATAATTAACTATGGTTTAAAATTTCAACCTTTTTAATAATAATCCCATGAAGATAACAGTAAAGTTTTCTTCATGATTACCTATATAAAGCTTACATTTTTATATGTTATTTATGAACATTTATAAAAATATGTCAATCGAATCATTATAGATGGGATCTTTTGAAATCATTTAGATGGAAATGGTTGGTTACATTTATATTATTTTTAGTAATTGTCAAGTATAGGTTTAAATCATAGGGGTTGCTCCCAACAAACCTATACCACTTTGTTATTGTTAACATGGAATGTTTCAAAAAAAAAAAAAAAAATCTGTTCATGTAGAGGAGTTGGAGAGCAAGTGGGTGGTTAAAACTCTCCAGTTATCGAGAGGCCCAGGTTCAAATCTCTCCCCCCACATGTTGCTTGCAGATATGTTGTATATAAAAGGTTCCTCATCCAAAAAAAAAAAAATGTTTAAAAAAATATTTCAATCAATCATTTTATATATATAATCTTTTAAATTATTTAAATGTTTTTTTCGCTTTTTGGTTTTGGACGGATTTTATAAGTTAAAAAAAGTGAATGTAAAATTTTAATATTTACAAGATTATAAGAAGTTTTTATTTAAATTTTTATTATTATTAATTTAGGTTCTATCTTTTTTTGATTTGGCAATTTAGGGTTCTATCATCAAAATATAATGAATAATCTTATCTTTTAAATTTGAACGTTAAATCTTTGAAGTCAATGGAAACCATAGTGTGCTAGGTTTGACAATGTGGCATATTAACCAATTGGGTTAACTCTTCTAGAAGGTCGGCAAATGCAACCTTAAAATACACAAATGGTGAATCATGAGTGTCAAAAATATGATTATAATTATAGTGTTTGATAAAATTTGCAATTCAATTTTCCTTTCTTAATTCGAAAATATATGTTAAGGTAAGTATTTTAAGGGTTTATATCAACTATGGTCAACTTATCGAAGGTTTGTCATGTATCTACGTAACACGAGGGTATAGTTATTCACGGCTTTATCATTAGATATTGCAAATATTCGATGGGTGTTGGCGCTTGTGGTTAAGGTTCAGGAGATTCGAGATTTGGAGTTTGGAATATTAAAACTACATTTGGATGCATGAGTAATTATATAATAATATTATAGTAATTTAGTTTTTGAAGGTTGAATGAATTGGTGTGGTCTAATCTAAATCAAATAAAAAATTTATAACAATATAATATTTAATAAGACCTAAACTTAAATTTTATTTTTTAATTATTTAATAAAATATAATTTTATTTTTCAAATTTTATGGTCTACGTGCTTTACTCAACTTTTACCTTTTCAATATTGAAAGTAAGCGTTTGTTTATCATTATAGGTTTGAATGTTTTTTTTTTTTTTTGGAAAAAAGCTAGATTATATTATATCATTAACCGGAACATTACAATATTTTGGTGTTAGCACTATCCACCAGCTAAAAAACAAAATGAGGTGGATCAGGAGTAAAGCATCCATAACTGAATATACATAAGAATAGAAGCTAATATCAACAAAAAGCCTATAGCTATATCTTGTTGCAATACACCAGATATCAACATTCATCTGTGGGAGAGTCTGTTATATGAAAAAATTCTAGGCATGTCTTCCGTGATATCTTCTGAAGTCTTTAGAGAAGAAAAAGAAGTAATCAAACCCTGAACCTGCTTATCATTGTTAATTGTCTTCTTCTTAGTTTCTTGTTGGACTTTCTGAAGATCTTGAATCATATGAGAAAGTTGATGAAGTCTGTCAATAACATCTCGAGGCGTGTTGGAAGGTCCATAGACTTGGGAATGAATGTGTCCCACATGTAACAAAAGATCAAAGGTCAAGTCTGCCAAAACTATATCCCATGGAGGAGCAGATCCAGTAAACACCTTTTTGCATCTGTACTTCCAAATGTGCTTGAGAAGGATGAGTCTACAAACATCCCAGAGTTTGGGGCATTGATCCAGCTGAGAAAAACCAAGCAGAGAAAGCTTCCAAGATCTAGTGAAAGAGGGAAAAAGAAAAGAGTAGAAGATATCCCAAAACTGTTTAGCCATGCCACAAAACCAAAACAAGTGAATAAGAGTTTCTAAAGCATTACAAAAATTGCATTGAGGGGGAATGTGTAAAATCACAGCCAAACTTTCAGTTGGCAATTTTTGATGCAAAATCCGCCAACCAAGAAGTTGAGTTTTTGATTCAACAAGAGCTTTCCAAATTTGAGTAGCAAGAAACTACCATTGGGCATTGGTAAAATTCACTTGCCACTTGACATTGAGCTTAGAGTCTAAAGAAGGTGGACACAAAAGATTTTTGTATAACCAACTAGAAGTAATGGAAGAGATTCTATGACCATTAAGCCATCTCCAGTCATTCCAAATATTATGGGCAATTGTTCCCAACTTCATAAGGACCTCACAAGGGATGGAAGCCACAATTAAACCATAAGACTCTTTGAACCTAGAGGGAAGGGAGCAATTATTGTAGATCTAGTTCCAGGTAAGAATTGAGCAGCTACTCGGATCCCAGATATCTCTAATTCTATTAATTCCTTTCTTCAAAAAAACTAGCCCATGAATAGCATTGCATAAAGCTAAAGGTTTATCATTATGGAGTATAAGTTTATTCCACCAAAGACTATTTAGACCGATGCTCAGACCATGTCTCAAGGAGTCAGACTTCCAAGCCAATAAATGAGAAACTGATTGCCAAGCTTTCCAATTTTGGGTAACTGGAATAGAACCTTTAACTGTAAAATAAGGTGCATTAAGGACCTTATCCTCCCAAGGGGTTTCTTTCCATTTACCTTTGTGAGTAGCTAGAGAGATTCTGTACCAAAATAGGTGTTTCCAATTTTCATCACCAATAATGGCTCTAGCAACCCATTTTGCAGCCAAAATTTTGCTCTGGGTAAGAGGATCAATGATGCCTAGACCTCCTAAAGCCTTAGGTTGAGTACAAAGTTTCCAAGAGATGGGTGTCATACCCACCTCTCCATCCCATTTAGTCCATAAAAATTTACGAATGGCCTGAGTTAATTTATTATAGGCTACCTTGGGGGCCATCCAACAAGAGGAGTAATAAACATGAGAGGCTGCCATAATTTTATTCGCAACTTGAATTCTTCCTGCTAAGGAAAGAAATCGAGCTGGCCAAGCATTAAATTTTTTTGAAGTCTTTCCATAACCTAGTTCCACATATCCTTAGGAGAGATATTAATCCCAAAGGGAATTCCCAAATAATGCACAATCATACCATGAGGGATGATCTTCCACTCAATTAAGGAGTTGCATCCACGAGGAGAGGAAGAGGTATAGAAGACTTCAGTTTTAGAATCGTTAATACGAGAACCAGAGACATCACAAAATAATTGAACAATCTCTTTAGCCGTTTCCACCTCTTGTTGGGTATTTTGAAGAAAAATAAGGGAATCATCAACAAAATGAGAGTTAAGAGCATGCTTATCCCCAGGAAGCTTAATACCCTGAAGGAGGCCATCAAAATGAGCCTTATGAAGAAGATAACCAAGAGCATCGACAACCAAAACATACAAAAAAGGAGCAAGGGGGCAACCTTGTCTGATAGACCATTGAAGAGGGAAGGAGGGGGAAAGAGCTCCATTAACCTGAACACAAGTTGAAGCATCACCAAAGAGCATACCAATTTGATTACAAAATTTTGGACCAAAACCAAGCCAAGAAAGCATACTCAGAATAAAATCCCATCTGATTCTATCATAAGCTTTGTCAAAATCTAACTTAACCAAGAGGGCATCTTGATTAGAATCGATAGCCCATTGCGAAGTTTCCCAAGCCATCATAAGATTATCTAAAATATAACGACCTTTAAGAAAAGCAGATTGTTCAGGGCGAACAATCGCTTGAGCAACAATTTTGATTTTTAAAGCTATAGCTTTAGCTATGATCTTGTAAGAAACATTGAGGAGGGTAATAGGTCTCCAATTGGAGATTTGGTTACGAGTCGTACCTTTAGGAATAAGCTTGATAAGCCCTGCATTGATATAAGCTCCAAGGGAACTATTATGAAGAGCTTCCAGGTAAACGTGATGAAGATCAGAGGAAAGAATATGCCAATTTTTTTATAAAACTCCACTGGAAGCCCATCCAAGCCAGGAGCTTTGTCATTCTTCATAGAAAAAAGAGCAGTTTGCAGATCATTCATAGAAAGAGGATATTCAAGTTGATCTCGAATAATGGGATCAACTAAGGTGGGAATATGTTCTTGCACGTATTCCATTAAGATACATTGGATTTCATCCCTTGGCTCCATTGTAAAAAGTTGAGAGAAATGAGCTACAAAACGATTCATGATCTCTTTAGAGTCGAAAATAAAATGACCTGAAGGGTCCTCCAACTCAGTGATCCTTTCCGAAATATTCTTATGTCTGAGGTAGTTAAAAAAAATTTAGTTCCCTTGTCTCCCTGGGAGATCCAATTGAGGCGAGATCTAACATGTGCCCCTCTAGCATGGTAAGACTCGTAAACTCTAGCTTGATTTTCAACATTAGCTAGATCACATTGAATAACAGTGTTAGTAGGGTCTTTCATAAGCATGGAACGAAGATGAGAGATCTCCTTATGAAGGTGACTCTCTTGAATCTTCTTCCTCCTGGAAATAGAGCACCCATACCATCTAAGGGATGAAACCGTATTGGAAATCATTGTTTCAAACCATTTGATCCAGCCAGTATTACCAGTTGGTCTAGGAAATCTATTCCAGACATGCTCTACAAGGCGACAACAGGCAGGATTGTCAAGGTGGGACACATTTAATTTGAAAGGAAGCGACATGGAATTAAGAGAGATTGAGGAAGTTTGGATAGAAGACAAGATAGGAAGGTGATCAGACAAAGTAGTGTGAGACAGGATGCGAACTTGCTCATGGATAGAGAATTTATCTAGGAAATAATTACTGAAATAAAATCTGTCCAGACGAACAAGCTTCCTAGCAGAACCTTGATGATAGTTGGACCACGTAAACCAATTATCTCTATGAGAGGAGGCTTTACCAAAGAGAGGGTCATGCACACCTAAATGATTACGACAAAACAACCAACTACCAAATTCAGCATTAGAAAGGGGTCTACTACCAGTCCAACTTTTGTCACTAGGATTCTCAATCATATTAAAGTCACCTCCAAGGATCCATTCTGCAGGAGGGAGAGAAACAACTAACCATTCCCAAAGGGTTATACGACTAGGAGGGTCATTAGGGGCATAGATAGAACAAAATCCAATAACCTGAGAGTTAAGAGCCAATCTAACCCATACACAATGATGAGCAAGGTCTTCACCATGGTCTAGAATAGCATAACAAAGAGACTTGGCTATGGAAAGGGCAACACCTCCTTTACCATTAACATGAGAAGTAGTAAAGGCAGATGCATACCCACCACCAATGATATCCATACAATGGGTGAGAGTGTGACCAGTGACTTTCAATTCTTGAAGGAAAAGAACAGAAATATGATTTTCAGCAACAACTTTTCGAACTTGAAACTTACGGTAAGGGAGGGAGAGACCCCTAACATTCCAGGATAGAAGATTTAAATTCATGAGGGGTGATTTAGAGGTTGCTCGACCTCATGATTTAGAGCTTGGAAAATATTTTCACTGATTGGCAACAATTGCGTGTTGTCCAGATGAGCTTGTTGAGCATGAACCTTATTTTGAGACACTTGAGAGAAGGATCTAGCAAGATCTTTGATAGAGGGTTTTTTTCCTTTGAATGGATGGAGTGATCTTGGGGGGTTGATGAACGTTGTCGCTTGCCTACCACTCTCCACCCATCTGTCATAAGACTATCTTTCAAGAGTTGTGGTGAAGGAACGAGAGCTAACTCAAGATTCGTGGTTGAAATTAGCGGGGCTTGAGGATTAACAGGAGTATCTGAGTACTTAGTCTGAGCCATGGAAGAGGCAAGAGGGTTCTTGGGAGGAACAACCTGAGAAGTTGAAGTTTTTTCAGGAACAGGGGAGTGTTGAGGGCCATCGGTAGGGAATTTCTTGGCTAAATTTTCATTAACAACTTCCATATGAGGGCCATTAGTTGGGATTTTTTTTGCAATTTTTTTAGCAGTTGCTTCCATTTGTTCCTTTTTAGCTATTTTTTTGGATAATTTTTGATCAAATGCCCAACTTCTCTACAGTAAAAACATGCATTAGGTAAGTTTAAATAGACAAGAGGCTGACTTACTTGGAAACCTGGCCCATTGAGTTCCAGGGAGGGGGCAACGACTTGGATATGTCCATTTCTACACAAATACGAGGGTGCACTCTATAATTAGATAGTTTTTCTGACATTGGGTGAGACCACAAAACCTTACCAAGAACAACAACAATTTTATTGAGAAATGGGTGACATGACAAAGATAAAAAGGGCAATTCTATCCACAAAGGGTATTTTTCCCTAGAGGGACCCTCTGGATGAAAATCCAAAGACCAACCTTGCAGATAACAAGTTTACCCATAGATAACCCAAGTTCCATATTGGAGGGCTTTTTTGGCATGTTCAAAATTCAAAAGTGAGACTGCTATGTACCCCCTTCCCAACCCTCGAATAGCCTCAACTATCCAACCTCTAGTATTTTCCCAAACCCCCCTGACCCATTTGAGAAATTCAGCCTCAGGTGGTATCCCACGTAAAAAAATAAAATAACAATACGTTCAGACAAGTCATTAACAACTTCAACAAAGGAATCAGGAAGAACAACTGAAAGGGGCTTACCTTGCTCTGCATGTGGTTGAGATGTTGTTGGATTAGGGTTTGATGGATCAATAATGTAGCCCTCTGGTAAGCTCCTCTCGCTCTCCGAATTTGCAGGCTTCTCCATGGAATTGTTTTCAAGGTTCCCAAGGGGAGTCAAGGGAACCTGAGATTCAAGATCATTGAGGGATGGAGTTTCGTCCATCATAGAAACCTCACATCCCGTGCAAACTATTTTTCTGTACTTCTCCACTGCAAAGTTGGGCTTGTCGTCGGATGGCGACGATTGTCCCAATTCTTCACTCTAAACCCTATAAGATGCACAACCTTCCGCAAACTCCAAAGATGGGTAAAAACCCTAAAATAGCATAAGAGTGCCCTAATTTTTTTTTCCACAAATCTTTGAAATGCTTGGATGTTCACCGATGGAAGGACAATGACCTCAAAATATTCAGAGTATGCGTAGTTGATTCGAAAATCTCAACTCCTAGGGTAAAACCCTAAAAATTAACACAGGAGTGCCCTCTTTTTTTCAACCTTTAAAATATTCACCGGTGAAAGGTGAAAGGCCTGCTAAATGTCAATGTTTCTGACAGAGTTCGACGTCGTCACACAAAAATATGCCTTCACAACACTGTTCATTCAAAATCTGTACCACCGTTCTGAATAATCACAAATGGCTACTCGTTACGAAGTATCTTCCTTCGCGAGGGCAACGCGGTCTCAAAAAAGATATTCTCTTGCAAAAAAAATTCGCCTATTATATAGGTTTGAATGTTAAAGGTAAATGAATTTGATTGGTTTGGTTTTATATTTATAAAGTAAAAAAGAATATATATATTTATTTATTTATTTTAAATTATGTGAGTTTGAGATTTTATTCATAATATAATGGTATCACAATAACTTAGTTTTCATGTATATATTTTAATAAGATTTTTGAATTTCCTGTCAAAAAAAATTAACTTCATTTTATTAATATTTATAAATTTTATTTTATTTAAATTAATATAATTTATATATTTTTTGATTTGGTTAGTGTGAGAAATCCTTACGACCAATGCACAAGGCTAAGCAGTCTTCTCCCAACCATGAACTCTCATAAAGCGGAGAGCTAATCTCTGTGAGTGTGGTCTACTAACAAGGACGCCACTTGCATTATCGGTAATGTGATCCGGGTTCAATCCCCATGGTGGATGTGTATAAGAAGTATTACTAAAAAAAAAGCGAAGAGCTAGCTTATCAATAGGGAATTTAACACACAACTACTACACACCCACCCCCTCACACTCCCGTCCACGTCGTAACACATAACCACCACACACCCACCCTCTCACACACTCGCCCACACCACGGTTTGAATCGTGAATATAATTTATATTTTTGAAAAACATTTGAATATGTTTATTTATCGTGTTTACTTTCATTGATCTATAAATATATTCTTATTTAATAACTAAAGGTTAAGAACTAGTATGATTGTGCCCATGAGGGTTAGGTGGATTGGAAAGTGTTTGTCTGGCCAGGTACTTACCAAGAAGACACTTAGATTCAAACTTCGAGGGCAACCTGTTTGCAAAGGTAGTAGTTTGATCTGAATTTTTTGAATGCCGATGATGATGGTAAAAATCTCGAACAATTAGTGGTCCCCTTCACACTGAGTCAACAATAACGAAGTGGAATAGGTCTGAACCGCACTTGTAAGTTACTAAAAATAGTGTGGTTATGACCAACTCTTCTATGCAACAAAAAAAATAAAAAAATAGTATAATTGTTGGGGTAAATGATTCAATAGAAGGCTAATAATATTATTTTGTATTAAGCGTTTTTTTAATTGGTTGGGTTTGAAATGAGGAACTCTATTTTTATTGTATTATTATTACATAGTTGTATCATAACACAATTATATATGTACCTTTTGATAAAATTTGAATATTCGTCTTTTTAAAAGATGAGAAATCCAAGAATTTAACCAATTAAGCTAATCCCATATAATTATTTTATCATCTCAATATTTATTAGTTTTTAATTAAAAATAAAATATATTATTTAAAATTTAAAACTTCATTTTTATCAATAAAAATATAATTATAAATATAATATAAAATATCTATAAAACTCTTAAGAAATAGGTTGGAATATGTGATGGTAAGATTCATTTAAGGTAATGGCAGACTTTCGTATCATATTTATAATATATCATTTTGGGCCTTTGTATTATCTTGAAAGATTGTTATATTTTTTTAAAAGTAATTTGAAGTACATGTGGTATAATTGAAATTCACATTTTTATGGGTATAGAAACAAGAATTTCAATGGGTATAGAAACAAGGGGTTCTTTAGTCTTTAAGGATTAGATGGATTGGTATTTGTCTTTTGGCCATATATTTATTAAGAAGAGACCTAGGTGCAAATTTTGGGGCATGTTTGTTGTAAAGGTAATAGTTTGATCTGAATGCTTTGAGTGCATATCAGATTGATGACAATGGTATAAATCCCGAACGATCGGTGGTCCCTCTCATACCAGATGAACAACAACGAGGTGGTATAGGCTTGTTGGAAGCAACCTATGTGGTTTAATTACTAAAAATAGTATAGATGTAACCAACTCTCCTATGTATCGACCCAAAAAAAAATACCTCTTTTTCTTTAAATTGAACTAAGGTTACCAAGATGAAAATGAACAATGCACTGTTAGGTTGATCGACAAAGACAAAGGTGGTTATGTTGCACTCAACTTCAATTTGTATGAACCATATTAAAAAAATGTATGTAATCAATATATATTTTTTTATTACATAGGAGAGTTAGTTATAGCCACTATTTTTAGTAACTGGTTAACTTAGCGTAGGGTTCAAACTACGGGGACTGCTCGCTGTACTCAGAGGATTCGGAGGAGACTACCACCTTTGCAAAGGGTTGGCTTCCTCCAAGATTTGAACCTAGGTTTCTTCTTGGTAAATGGCTAGCCACATCTACAGTTATCAGTCCACCTAACATTTAAGGATAATCGTATATAATCAATTACAAGACAAAGAACATTATTTTTTTTTTAAAACAAAATAATTTGTGGACTTTTAAAAAAAAATTTAAACTCAAACTCCAATAAAGTATGTGAAGGAACTTGTGTCCAAAAGAATAACATTATAGCTACACGACGCTTGCGCTCACTAAGAATTTTCGGGCTTTACTAAAAACAATAATAACATGCACGCACATTCTTGAAACATTTAAGAATTAGATGTTTTTATATGGTTGATGATTTGTTTAAGACAACTAATTAAATGGATTCCCTAATATATTTTCAATCATGTTCTTGTCGGGAAATGAATGATTGAGAAGTACCAAATAAAGAATATTTTTGTTCCTTTTAAGTTTTCTATGATTATTTAAGAACTAAAGCATGCTTGTCTAATGATTATACCTTCACTAATCACGATGTGATTAAATATATTTTTACTGACTAAAAGCAATATGTGTGGGAACATTATTATCATTTGTTTTTTCAAATGATTATACCTTCACTAATCACGATGTGATTAAATATATTTTTACTGACTAAAAGCAATATGTGTGGGAACATTATTATCATTTGTTTTTTCAGTGTGAGAATCCTTTTAGGCATAGATGAAAGGCATTGTTGAGGTAGATTACATTTGAGCATGGAATTGGATATAGTTAGCCTCAATACATAAAATAATAAAATTCAATGCTCTTCTATAGAGTTGGATATAGTTATGAACAAATATTTTATGCCTGTTCTTATTTAGATTATTTGTTGAATTCTGGAATTCTTTTTGAAAAGGCGTCTAATCTCACTTCCTCAAAGCATATAAGCCTGGCAATACACTTGAAATGGGTGTCTCTAATAATGATAAATAGGGCACTAATAATGATAAATAGTGGCTAACCTCACTATGATTACAATGGAGTTTCAAATGTCTAGAGGTCCTCGCCAAAGCTTAAAAATGGTTTCACGTGATAATTAAAATTTCTCTTCATAGTAAAGCTAGAATATTTTGCCGATCAGTCTATCAAAATATTAATTTTTTATAATATTAGATAAAATCTAATCATTTAAAATTAAACTAAATTATATATATATATTTTTTCTCCAATCAAATTACTTTTTGGATTAAAAGTTTTTAAACCAAATTTTAATAGAGGGTATGGGATAATTCTCCCTCATATCTAATCTACTACAACTATCTATATAAAAAAGTTTAACTAAAGAAAACAAGAATATTTAAAACTAGATACAAAGAGCATTACTATTATTGATGGTAAAAACAGAAACAAGATCCCCGTGAATGTGGTCTACCGAAAGGATGCCACTTGCATTATGGGTGATGTGACCCAGGTTCAATCCCCATGGTGGATGTATATAAGAAGTATTACTAAAAAAAAAAAAATAGAAACAAGAGCTTTCTTGGACCAGAGAGGTCATCATCTCAGAGGATATTCATAGCAAGTGAGGTCTCCTCGATCAAGAGTCTAATTAGCCATTGCATTTGTCACCCTGTTCTTTTTTAAAGATGTGTATGAACTCTACCCTATCAAGTGTCAAAGCATTGTTGGGTCTTCATTCTATATTCTTTTTCTTGCCTAATCCTTATAAGTGAGTAATCATAATTTGTATTCTTTTGTTTGTTTAATCCTTTTAAGTGATTAATCATTATTTGAAAGTCTGATTTTATTTGAATTTTCTTCCACTTCACTTTCAAAGCTTACTGTAATTCCCTTAAGGTGGTATATCCTTCTACTAAGTTATTGGATAAGATACCTAGGTTATTTGTGAAGATGAAGGCAAAGAGTATCATTCAAGAGGCGGCCTATTCGTCCCATACTCACTCTTCCTAGATTTCCCCTTGAGGCTCCATCCGTAATAATGTTACCCAATCTTCTCGAGGAGGTTTCCAATTTTTAGTATTGACTACTTGTGTACTATTTGGGGTTACCCTATTTTATATGACCATCATTGCAGACATTTGTAATTTGGATATTATCTAAATCCACTTTTAATTAGGATTATAGGATGCTTTTCATATGAATTGGTTAAGACTCCCATACATATGAATTGGTTAAGACTCCTATAATCCTATAATCCTATTTTATATGACCATCATTGCAGACACTTGTAATTTGGATATTATCTAAATCCACTTTTAATTAGGATTATAGGATGCTTTTCATATGAATTGGTTAAGACTCCCTTATATTGGTAGTGATCCTTTACCATACAAAGTGATTAAATCCACTTTTAGTTAGGATTCTTATACTGGTAGTGATCCTTTATCATACAAAATGATTAAAACTCCACTTTTAGTTCCTAACTAAAATGCTTTTCACATAAATTAGTTAAGACTCCCTATAGTGATCATTTACCATACAAAATGATTGTCTTTGTACTCCTTCCGCAAATTCCCCTTCCACAAATTCTACAAAATAAAAGTTATCCCCATCCAAAAAAATTTCACAAATTCCACGAAATAAAAGTTGTCCTCATCCATTTTTTTTTTTTTTTAAATAGATTGATCCATTTCCTTCCGTATAAACCACTCCCTCCAAAGTTATCCTATAAAAAATATATCCAACCAACAAATATCTAATATAATTGCCACCTGTCCCTTATATTGGTAGTGATCCTTTACCATACAAAGTGATTAAATCCACTTTTAGTTAGGATTCTTATACTGGTAGTGATCCTTTATCATACAAAATGATTAAAACTCCACTTTTAGTTCCTAACTAAAATGCTTTTCACATAAATTAGTTAAGACTCCTTATAGTGATCATTTACCATACAAAATGATTGTCTTTGTACTCCTTCCGCAAATTTCCCTTCCATAAATTCTACAAAATAAAAGTTATCCCCATCCAAAAAAATTTCACAAATTCCACGAAATAAAAGTTGTCCTCATCCAATTTTTTTTTTTTTTTTTAAATAGATTGATCCATTTCCTTCCGTATAAACCACTCCCTCCAAAGTTATCCTATAAAAAATATATCCAACCAACAAATATCTAATATAATTGCCACCTGTTTTTCATGATACGGCATTTTAGGAAAAGAAACAATATTTCTAATTTTTATTAAAATATTAAATTTATTATTAATTTAAAAATATAATATTTAAATATTTTTAATTTTTTATGCAAGATTAAAGAAATTTATCAATATTATATCATTATTACCTCATCACATTACATGATTTTAAATATTATCCCTCTGTCTCTAACCTAAATGTATTCAATTATTGAACTTGTTACCGAGATTGTTAAATGGATTATTCTAAATTTTGCTGCTAATGCAGAATTGATCCGGCATAGGACTCCCAATACCCTGCTTTATGTCAAGAAAACTTTCACAAGATGGATAAGCATCATTTTACACATATCCTGCTTAATGTCAAAAATCATTTCACTAAATGGATAAACATCTTGTACACAAATCCTGCTGCAGCTGCTTCTCTTTCTGCATAACAATTGCAGTACACCAAAGCCCTATGTATAATTTACAGTTCTTCATGCTCTTAGACCGTTCCAAACCACAAAGAAACAGTTTTAACAACAGAAACCAGCATTCTTTATTTCCAAACAAACAGACACAGATGATAGTAATACTGGAACAATCCAAAGTTACACTTGAGAAGAGCTACGGAAGGATCCTAAAGCCTTAATGGCTGCTGCCCTCAAAATCTGCTGATGGTAAAATGCTGCCGCAGCCGCTCCAACAAACGGACCAACCCAGAATATCCACTGCATTTATACATACACATTAGAACTCAGCCTTACAACTTTTGGTAAACCTTTCAGGGAGGAAATTTCAATCATAAAATATGCCATGGTAAACCTTTCATTTTATAAATAAATAGAGAAAATTTCAATCATAAAATATGTCATGGTAAACCTTTCATTCTATAAATAAATAGATGGGTATTAACATGGAGGAAATTTCAATTATAAAATATGTCATGGTAAACCTTTCATTCTATAAATAAATAAATAAATAGATAGGTATTAACATGGTGAAAAAATATGTCATTAAATTTACATCTTCATGATATAACAATAAAAAATAGCATAAAAAAATACTTACTTGGTCATCCCAGGGCTGCTGGTGGCCATAGATGACAGCTGCTCCAAAGCTCCTGGCAGGGTTGATGCCTGTGCCTGTGATAGGAATTGTGGCCAGATGTACCATGAATACTGCAAACCCAATTGGCAATGGAGCCAACACCTGCATGTTAACCGCCATCATCAGCCTTAAGCCCAATATCAATCACCTCTTTATTCATAAAAACTGCAATAATAATCATATGAAGCTAAAACTTACAGGAACATGGGAGTCACGAGCACTGCGCTTGGGGTCTGTGGCAGAAAAAACAGTGTAGACCAACACAAAAGTACCAATGATCTCAGCAGCCAACCCCACGCCTTTGGTGTAGCCATGAGCCACAGAGTTGGCCCCACCTCCATATCTATCATAATAGGACTTCTGGAACGCCTTCACAAGCCCACACCCACAGATGGCTCCCAAGCACTGCGCCACCATGTACAGAACTGCCCTTGGGAAGGACACCTTCCTCGCCAAAAACAGCCCAAATGTAACCGCTGGATTGATATGCCCACCTGCACACACACACCCAAAAAAAAAATCCATACCCACCATCAAAACACAAACATATATATATATAAACCACCTTGAAGACAAGCTACTAATCCAAATAATAACATGGCCATAGTTTGTCTGTGGCTCCTCTGACCTGAAATGCCTGCGGTGCAATACACCAAGACAAAGATCATTCCCCCAAAAGACCACGCAATCCCAAGGAGGCCAACGCTACCGCAGCCATCACTGTTTCTCTTATGCCCAATTACTGTGGCAACGGTTATATATAGGAAGAGCAACGTTGCTATGAACTCTGCTATCAGTGCACGGTAGAATGACCAGAGCTTAAACTCTCCATAGTCAAAGAAAGCAGCAGGCGGTGGATCTGTGTAATCCTTGGCTGCAGCCCCTTGCTCCTCCCCTCCTTCCTTGCCCATTATCTCTGCCCTCCTCTGATCTCACAGACTACTTACTGCTAGTTTAGAACGTTGTTTTCTTCTGATCAGAAACAGGGAGAAGACTCCAAACGACCAAGACGAGACGGCGCCCTAGAGATGCATCATGTGAACTATTTATTGGTGAAGGACTCATCCATCCGGTGTAGCCCACTGACCTCCTCCTCTGTCAAATCTGTCTGACATAAATCACACGCCAACGGACAATTCCCAGTCACACTTTCAGCTTGTTGAATAGAAAGCAATTTAAGATGTCCCAAAGGTTAGTGGATTGGTAAGACTTTTTGAGTACTTATCAAAAGTATTCAAAAAGTGACCTAGTTCAAAACTGGGACATGCTTAATAAGGGTAAAGGTCGTAATTCAACTTGAGTCTGCTGAGTGCAGGTCGTTCAGCACTCAGCTTGACGACGACAGTACCAACCCTGAGGAGAGGCGGGGGTTATAAAGGCAGCTTCAATGATTTCACCTGTGCTACAGGCAGAAACCTCAGGGAGAATATCTGTCCCCAATGCCCAGTTGTTAAAGATAAAAGGATATTACGGATTCTCCTGATACTAAAAATTCAAAACTGAGACATATCTAATAAGGGTAAAGGTTGTAATTTGACTTGATTTTGCTGAGTGCACGTCCCTCAGCACTCAGCTTGACAACAACAATACCAACACTAAGAGAGACAGGAGTAACTGTCCCTAATACTCAATTATTAAAGATAAAAGAATATTACCGATTCTCTGATAACCAAACCAGGACAACAGAAGACAAAATTCCACAGCCTGCACTGATGCAGAACATGGTGCTAGTGGCAGAGGAATATTACAAGACGTCTTATCTCCATGATTTTTTTAATATAGATGCCAAGGGCATTCTTCTCTATACAGCGAGAACGTTCCTGAATTCCAATAAAGTCAGTGTTAGGTCTGAGGGCGCCAGGATTCCTGTGATTTGATACCACGTAAAGCTTTTTCATTTTTACTCCTTGTCAAATATTAGCCCTAAACGGACGTGCCCCATGAAAGGGGTGATGTTACAGTTTAGGTCACTGTACCCTCCCCAGCCTAGGACACCTACAATTTCCGTAACCGGCCGTTAGTTTGCCTGGGGGGCATGTCCTATCATTTTCGACCATCCCCTAAAGCGGAGGGATCCCTATTCCTATCCCTATCCCTCCAGCCTTTAGCCAACAATACCGGCGTTTCCCGGTTTCTGCCAGCGCCGTAAGGCTTTTTTTTGCTGAGTTGTCCGGTTAAAGGAACTTGCAGCAGTCGCTTTCTGTGGGCCCAGGGGCGTCGCCGTTATCCACCGACCCAGCTAACCCACCCTGACGTGGGGGTGCCGGAAACCGGCCATCTATATTTTTAGTTCCTGCATTGTGGGCCCCATTTCAGGCCATACGATTGTGTGGTCTCGTCACCACTACTTTTAAAAGAAGTCAATCACCGTCATCTTCTTCATTATGATAATATGTAATAAATTTGAAGTCCATCACGGACCTCCTTATAATAATATTTTATTAATTTGGAGTCCATCACGGACCTCCTTATAATAATATTTTATTAATTTGAAGTCCATCACGGACTTGTTACGTCGGCAAATACGTGGAAATTGGGAATATTAGCCTTTTGATGTATTGTCTTGTTTCTTAACGTTATGACCGGGTCATTTCATTTCTGGTATATAATAGTTTGAAAGTAAAAAATAATGGTATCATGTGTTTTGACAACATGGGGGATCGACGAATTGAGTGGGTTTCCCTAGAAAGTCGGTGAACAGAACATTAAAATAACAAAATGGTTGCTCTGGTTCATGCATTGCAAGAATTGGTAACGATCATGGAATTTCATGGTGATTGATAATGAATCCCAAAGGATAGATTAGAAGGTAGCGTATCAGGAATTTAAAAATATCGTGGGATTTTTCATGGTGATTAGAATAATAGTAATAATAAACTCAAAAGGTAATTATAATAATATTAATAATGAATTCCATGGTGATTATAATAATACTGATAATAAATCCCAAAGGATAGATTAGAAGGTAGCGTATCAGGATCATGGAATTTCATGGTAATTATACTAATACTGATAATGAATCCCAAAGGATAGATTAGAAGGTAGCGTATCAGGAACTTAAAACGATCGTGGGATTTTTCATGGTAATTAGAATAATAGTAATAATAAACTTAAAAGGTAATTATAATAATATTAATAATGAATTCTAAACAATAGATCAGAAGGTAGGGTATCATGAACTTGAAACGATCGTGGAATTTCATGGTGATTAGAATAATAGTAATAATAAACTCAAAAGGATAGATCGAAAGGTAGGTGCAACAAGAGGCAATAGAGTTTGAAATGATCTTGGAATTTTATGGTGATTATATTAATAGTAATAATGAATCTAAAAGGATAAGTCGGGAAGGTAGATTGAGTGTTTGTTTGTGGGTTATTGGATTCAAATGTAGTGGTTGAGTGTTTGTTTATGGGTTGTTGGGTTTGAAGGTCGAATTGGAGTACCGTTAACTTCATTTTTATCGAGTGGGCTAATATTCATAAAGGTTACACAACCAAAACAAAATATTAAACTGAAAAAGAATAGGTCGGTTGGTAATGGTTGGTGGGTTGTCTCGATTCAATTACTTGAACTATCAAGTTTAGTCGACTTCCTAGTGATTGAGTGTTTATCTATGGGTTGTTGGGTTTGAAGAAGGTCGGATTGGGGTCCCATTAACTTCGTTTTTATCCAATGGGCTAATATTCATAGAGGTTACACAACCAAAAAAAAATATATATATTAAACTGAAAAAGGATAGGTGGGTTGGTAATGGTTGGTGGGTTGTTTCAATTCAATTACTTGAACTATCAAGTCTAGCTGACTTAAGAGTTTATAAAAGTTTCCTATGCCATACAAAATAGTAGTTGTAATAATAATGTTAGGTAAGAATGGTGATAGGAGAAAGCACAACTGTTTGGTCCAAGGTTCAAACAATAGCGTGTATGAGGTTGTGTGTTAATATATAAAAGTTCTCTATGCGATAAAAAATAGTAGTTGTAATAATAATGTTAGGTAAGAATGGTGATAGGAGAAAGCGCAATTGTTTAGTCCAAGGTTCAAACAGTAGCGTGTATGAGATTGTGTGTTAATTCATTATTGATAAGCGTAGCCCTCGACCTTACTAGGGGCCATGGTTGAGAGGGGACTGCTCAACCCTATACGTGAGTCGTAGGGGTTTATCGTGGTACCCAAATCATAAATAAATACATAATATTAGGTGAGAATGCGATATTGTTTAAATAAATCCTAGGTTTAGATCAATCACAATTCCTACAATAACAAAGGTTTCAATATATGTTGAATTTTGTATTTATTTATAAAATAATTATAGTGTTATTAGTAGATCATTTATTATATAGTGGTATTATAATAATTTAATAATTTTCATATATTATTGGATAATATTAAATTATAATATAATAACTTTGACAATTTTGTATGTATTGTTTTTTTTTTTTTTTTTGAATTTACATGGTGGAATCGGTAGCCGCCACGAATCCGGGCAGTCTGTCCAGCTTTTTATGGCCGCCACAGTATTCTACGTTGTCCGCCCCAGAAGCCACCACACAGATCTTCGTGCAGTTCGCCCCTATAACCACCATGCCACAATCATTTTAAACCTTTTACGTCGCTGAAAGCACCAAGAAAGGGACAAACGTTCAGTTCGACGAAGCCCAAGATTTGAACCTTGGACCTCCGCCACCTTATGGGGTTTGGATGAACCAATTGGTCTACACCTCGGACATTTTTTGTATTTATTGTTTGAAAATATTTGAATCTAATTTTTTTTTAAAGCCAAGGTGTCATTTGAAAGTGGGTCTTCTACTTGAAAGTTGAGGCATCATTTAATCTCTTTAAGGGATAATTATTAGTTCCTACTTAAGGTAGTTGATTTTGTTGATAATTTTATTAGGAATTAAGAAATTAATTAATCATTTCAATTTTTGTTCTAGAGTTAAGTGTTGATAATTATTTTTTAATAATTTTGAGAATATTTGATCATAATAATTAGTGTTCTTTCAATATTTTGTTAGTCATTTAATGTGGTTAATCTTAATTAAATCATAATTATAATATAATAACTTTGACAATTTTGTATGTATTGTTTGAAAAGATTTGAATCTATTTTTTTTTAAAGTCAAGGTGTCATTTGAAAGTGGGTCTTCTAATTGAAAGTCGAGGCATCATTTAATCTTTTTAAGGGATAATTATTAGTCCCTACTTAAGGTAGTTCTTTTCGTTGATAATTTTATTAGGAATTAAGAAATCACTTAATCATTTCAATTTTTGTTCTTTGAGAATATTTGATCATAATAATTAGTGTTCTTTCAATATTTTGTCAGTCATTTGATGTGGTTAATCTTAATTAAACCATATATAATGCTTTGTTATATTACAAGTGGTTAAAGGAGACTATTCCATGTTAAGCTTTTTTGCATTGAGATCTTTGAAGATTATTTTCAAGATATATGAGCATGACACTCTTTGTTCTTTAATCAATTTTTAAATGACCTAACTATTTAAAATGTATTTTTGTTAATGACCATATTTGATTTTTGAAAGACCTATTGCTCAAAGCATAATTTTCTTAATGATCTAATTGTTGTGAATATTATGTCATGTTGATGTATTCACCTTATGGTTTCGAAGGTTATGGGTAATTGAAAAGCAGTTGTAACTCATGATCCCGTATCTTCTTAATTACATATGTATATATACTTCTATTAGATCAATGCAAAGGTTGATTGCAGTTGATGAATCTACTTTGTGTTTAACATTTAGTATCAAAGCTAGTTGATATTAGAATGAAGTTTTGACTTGTGAAGGTGATCCAATTATCGAGAAGCAAGAGACATCTCTCAAAGTTTGTGATAGCGCGTTGTCATTAGAGAACCCAAAAAGCAACAAATACAAATTTGAGTGAGGAGAAGACCTTGCCAATTAAAGAAGACCTTGTCTAATTAACTGCATCAAAAACTCTCATAAAGGAGTATCACACTATGTATTGATATCTCCCTTTTATGAGTTAACCTGATACTTCGGTGTCATCAAAGACAAAGACATAATTTCATAAATATCACTTCAAGATACCCATATATCTTGAAATCATCTTGGCAAACTCATTTGCCACCACCAGTGCATCATCCTTGATGTCCCCTGGTAAACATCTTTAATCAGCCTATTGCAAGATTCGCATCTCAAGAGGCACAAATATCAAGTGCAATACTCAAAAGAGCCTAAGGTACATCACTGAAGACCCACAAAATATGGAGAGTTCACTTAGCTCTTCCACTTTGATTCACCAGTGGATCAATAGTGGGAGGAGAAGAACTTGAACACATGTAGTCTCTGAGTAACAAAATCCATTAGCAATAGCAATGATCATATTTACTATGCTTACGATGTCATACTAATATCCATGGTCACACTTACCCACTGTAAGGTGCCATTTTATACAAATTATCATTCACAACATACTATCATCCACTGATAGTTTCTATGACCATACTTACTCCATGTAAGGTGTCATATCAAACATATTATCATCCACTGATAATACCTATGATCACACTTACTCCATGTAAGGTGTCATACCAGACATATTATCATCCATTGATAATACCTATGATCACACTTACTCCATGTAAGGTGTCATACCAAACATATTATCATCCATTGATAATACCTATGATCACACTTACTCCATGTAAGGTGTCATACCAGATATACTATCATTCACTATTAGTACCTATGACCACACTTACCCCATGTAGGGTGTCATATCAGACATTAGAATATGATCTTTTATATTTTTAAGAGAGGATCATACACTCTTATTTAAGGATAGATTCCCTATCTATACCTCCTAAGAGTGTTCCAACCTTAACTAGAATTTTCATGTCTAACCTTGCTCATTTAAGTTAATTTTAAATCTTAACTAGAATAAGATTTTATTTCATTAAGTTCATTGGACTCACACATAGATGCATCCCGAAATACCCCTTCTTACCCTCCAAGACATTCCTCACTTGAGATCTAGTCTCTACAGACAATATTCAAGTGACCAACATGTCGGATAGGGTATTTAGTCCAAGCTTACCCGCTTAGGACCTTCCAAAAGCTACCCACTATTTGGAACCTTCTGAGCCACTACTCCGAACAAGAAAAACAAGAAGACTCTATTAGGGACCATCCAATCCAACTCTTAATGAAATACAATCAAATATAATAATCTAAATCACTCATTAGATAAACATTGCTTTATATTACACATATAAAATACATGTTTGTGGGTTACATGAGTGTAGTATGATAGATTATACATGTATCCTTATAATACACAAGGATTGGATTTTCAACCATACAATATGGCAGACTTTATGGCTATCATATTTATGTCCTTTCATCACTTTGGGTTAGACCCAATTCTCGTAAGGAAGTAGTTTGAGTTCTAACTCATCGAGTAGCACTTCTATGCCCATGTGGAATATCGACTGTGAGCAGTCCATGACTCACTAATATGTTGAGGTAGGTTACCAAGTAGGTAGATTTGTACTCATCCCTCACTTATCGAATTTGAAAATTCTCAATTTGAATGGTCATCGTTGATCCCTCAGTATCCCTTTGAGTTAGCTCCTATTGGAGTACATCTCATTTGACTCTAGCAACATCTCTTTCCGACTCCAACTATCGAATTTGTTGCTTTAGGGACTCTATCTCAAGTGGTCCACCTATCTTAGAATGCTCACTGTCATTTCCTTGATAGTTGGAAGGACCTGCTTCAGCCTCTAGTTGATGGTGTACTTGAACCCTAGGAAGTTCTCCTACTTCCCTTGGACTTTCCTCAACTTGTCCTTGCTGGGTAGACCACCATCGATCGTATTCTAGGATTGTACTTGCATCATCCACACCCAAAACCCATATGTCCTCATCTATTTCTAAGGTTAATGGTTCCATTTGTGGGGGTACAACTTCTTTCCTCCCTTTTCTTGTGTAAACCATAGGAGGATCCGGTATCCTTTGCCTGATACCGAACTACCGTAATACTCGAGTATATTGAAAATACTCGTAA